>OU744286.1:15005000-20005000 GCA_916610205.1 Griposia aprilina
GGCAATTTCATTGGCCGAAGAATAGGGCAACCCGTCTGGTCACGTGAAGAGTTGGCGCTTGGCGATGTCTCTAAAAAGTAGGCGAGCACTTGGACGGTCGGGCCCCATAGCCCCAGTGTTTCATCCCAATACCTATTAACCTGCCATGGCATAAGTACAATCCCATGCCAAGCCATCCATTGGGTTCTAATAAAGCTAGCACCTGATGGTGACAAAAAATAAACAACAAACTTACAGACGATAGTTATGGCCGGATACACAGTGCAGAATACCAGCGTTAGGATGGTCCACATGTTTGCACTAATGAATTGTATTGATAATGTAGTACGATTGTTATAGTAATTTTATCATTTTGAATTTAATAAGTGTAGTCCCGGTTTAAAACCCAGCAACTGTACGCCACTCAACAATTTGTACGCCACGTCACGCGGCTGAACATGTTTGAACTTTCTTTTCTACTGTAATATCTTGCATGCAATGTATGTATACCATGTTTAAACAAATAAATATACTTACTTACTTACTTACTTACTTATTTACTAATAGCTCAATACTGCGTATCAAATACAGCATTTCCAAACATAGGTAAGTGACGACAAAATTATTTAACTTTTACTATTGTTCACATCAGTCACAAGCAATTACTTCGACTCCTAGTTAGCATTACATGTCACGATATCCCCATATCTAATATTCTCTTGTTTTCTATAATCAACACACAATTTACGTTGATGTGATCCTACCGCTATCGGTTTTTCTAAAGAGCTACCGAGGTGATTTCACGCTTCTCGCTTGTTATGCCACCCATAGAATAGAAAAGTCAATAAAATTGCATCCAAATCAAATCTAATCAAAATATTTTATTTCACATAAACCAACATGGGCACTTATGAAACGTCAGAAGCTAGGTGCACGGTTCCAACTGGTTGTTTCCTATGGAGAAGAGCCGGCAAGAAACTACACGGTTACTCTTTTAAAAATAAGGGGCTTTTACAATGTTTAAAATTACAGTGTTGATAGATATGGGAGGACAGTGTAGGCCTGTCAACTAGTAACATTAGGTAGTAACTCCTCCAGGTCAAATCAAACATCGAACACCTATACCTAGTTTTTTTTATCGAAGTGATCCCTAAGAGCCAATTTATCTGCCTCTAGTTGTTTTTTGAATTTTCTCGATTGATCTCTTTGAATCATCTGAATTAATGTGGAATCATTTGGCTGTAAACCATAAGTACGACTATTAGGCACCTGTCCCACCGATTGCGACAGAGCTAG
Source organism: Griposia aprilina (assembly GCA_916610205.1). Taxonomy (NCBI): domain Eukaryota; kingdom Metazoa; phylum Arthropoda; class Insecta; order Lepidoptera; family Noctuidae; genus Griposia; species Griposia aprilina. The sequence continues at coordinate 15,006,276 of OU744286.1, forward strand.
CAACTAACAACGAGTGTGCGAGCAACGAGCTGTGTGCGAGCAACGAGCTCCTGATAGCGCTTATAGCTACGACAAACGACTACTCGCCGGTGGTCTACAACAATCAGTGATCCACCATTAATATAAATCCCTTGAATTACAACACCATTTACGGTAAACATAATTTAATTTCATTTGCCGTATTTCCGACCAGATCTTCTCCTGCTGCCTGGGCCAAATTGCGCCAGACTCGGTTCCGCAGTACCTAACAAGTAGTTTATTATCTTCTTCGCTGGGATTTTTGCAAGTTGTTGGTTGATTGCTCCGAGAATCATGTTCAGTACATCATTGTCAACAATTAGATCTTCAGAATTTTTGAAAAACTCATCTAATATTAACTTAACTTCTTCTGCATATATCGTGTCCATCTGGAGCTAGAAAAATGGGAATATGTACATTTTTTATATAATTTATTTTCTGGGAAACGTCACAGCTTTATTTTCATAGACTTACTTGAACATCCCTTAGGTCGATGGTAATATTAGCAGTTACCAGTTGATATGCATTGCCGGTCTTGAATTCCACAGATTTAGGACCAATCACTCCAGTAACAACCAAATCCAGCAATGTAATCCTGTGGAAGGAAAAGACGATTTAGGTAATGCTTCTACCAAAATGACACTACCTATCCCACGAATTCGAACTTACTTAAAGTGACCACTGTCACGGATAGGTAAATAATTACCGAAAATGGTGTCCAGGTCATAGTCAGCTGAAATAATGTAAAATTTTATTGTACCTAGTTCGTAAATATTTCAAGGTCAGGATGTATGCCCGTTAATAGTAATAGGCTCGGGTTCGCCGCATGTAAATGGTACTTGAACATAGCTGGGGAAATGCACCTTTACCTTCTAGGTACCTCCACCTTCGCCCTCTTTGTGTTTTGCCTTTAGAAAATACAGGCTTGATGTTATGTTGGAATATAACATACAGGGGGCAGGGACATTGACGCGCAACCTGTTACCATGGATTCAGTAAGTACATGATTCTGAACACCCCAGCGTTCCACGGTAACTGCCAGCCTGTATGTTCCAAAGTGGGCGGCCTGCTCAACCCCACAAATAATTATGTCGAATCGCCATGATGGATGTACTGCTAGCGACCCGCCCATGCTTCGCACGGATGCAATCTACTAATGTGGCAACATGCTAAAAAATCTAGATTATTATGCTTTTTCTAAGTTAAACATTAATGTATTAGACATAAACCTTCCGGAATAAATTATATAAATGATGGTGAAAACCGAATCTAAATCATTGTGGAGTTTGGAAGAACTAAGCGGTCATACAGACAGACACGAAAAACGATTTAGTTTTATACGGTTTTTGGTATGGTCTGTCAATGACGATGATCTATATAGACCTAGATTTACTTCAATAAATAACCTTACCTTCTATGGTGATGTTAGGAATACTAGCGTTAAAGTCAATTCTAGTGGGTGCCAGTTGCATGTTGACGTTTTGTGAACATAATAATTGCTTGATTCCAGTTACAATTACATTTTTGAAAGTGAGATTTCTCCTGAAAATATTAACATGTAGGTATAATTACTTAAAAAAAAAAATATAATCCGAATTTTGACTAACTTAATTAACTAACAAACTATTAAAATTAAAATATAATAACCTAACTTAACTAAAACTATTAAAAAACCAAATATGGCGTCAAAAAAATCCTTCGCATCGCTGTCGACTGGTAATGTACCTAAGAGCCTGGCGGCATTGCCACGTTGTATGGCAATGCTTAGCCTCTGGCCAAGGTAAAAGCCAGACCTTGGGTCACGGGAAGTGTCAACCAGCCGTTTGGAAATTTCGTTGAATAAATTATAATTACTATTTCATGTTATTGAGCAGCGGGCCACCATGGTAAAGGGTCGCCGTTGCTGCGTCAGTGGACATCTGTCATACCAGAGGCATCGCAGATGTTCCAGAGACAGAACTTTACATATGTTTCATGTTCTTGATGTACCCCACCCATAAAGGAGAAATTTTTAATTGATCCTCTAAAAACTTATTGAACTACTAATGATGTACCCTTTTTCAAATTAATGAAACTCTAAAAACTTTAAAGACTTCTCTAATTATGCACGGTTTTTTTAAATAACTGAGCCTCTTATTAACTTTCCTCCTCCTCCGGCCTCTTCTCATGTTGGTCGTAGTAACTAAGCTAGGGTGCCCAGACTAAACGGAAATGTTTAGGATTTTTGTGTCTTTTGATTTGTGATTATATTTTTAGCCTAGGTTTCATTTTCGACAGTATCTGCAATTTTATAGGTTAGGTTAGAACTGTGACCAACCACGCGCGAGCCGAGGTTGGTCACAGTGACTTTTAAGCTAGGGCACCCCAACCGAATGGGTTGGGTTAGTCCATCCAAGTTAGTCGCAGTTACTTGGTTATTAAGTACGCTGACGACACCAAAATAGGAAATAATATAGGTTCACAAAAGAGGCGCATTAAATATATAAGAGTGTTGATTAATATTTTTAGGACAGCAAGAAGAAATTATTTAAATTTAAGGTTCGATAAAAACAACATAAAGTACACGCAGCAGAAAAGCGATCTCCAATGTGAAACTTACGTAACAATGTGTAGGTCCGTTATACTAGCATCATAGGGTCCAAATAACTTCCTATTGAACGGGTTCAGTTCAGGCAGAGCTTTTACAAAATTAAGGAGGACGGTCGCTTTCAGCGTTGCATATCTGTCATCCCACTTCACGGGTTGAGCTTCAGGTGGAAGGTTTGTAGTATTCACGTGGATATGGAGAGGGCCGAGGTCTTTATCAACTATACATTAGGAATAACTACATTACTTAGATTAGTTAAGTCAATTTAAAAGTAAAGTAATTAAATCAAAGGTCAGGTGCGTAGTACTCACAACCGGCGTGAGTGTATACCACATGTATGAACGTAAACGAGACAAAAGGATCTAAGGATCGTAGCAGGTGGCGTTCTGTAGTTTCTGCCTACTCCCATGGGAAGAAGAAGTGAGTTTATGTATGTATGTAATTAAATCAAAAAGCTGTATTTTTGACAGGAAAAATATTCTTGTACGGTATTTTATAGACAAAACTACACTTGCATAGTGGCCTATGGTGAGAGAATTATTCATAATATTTTTTTAGAAAGAACCAGTTTATATAATTAATTTCAATCTAGCATAAGGCCTAATAAGAAATTTTAATCTAACTTAATTTTTTTGCGTAAAAATTATAAAAAAATAAATTATAAAAATTATGAATATTTATGTTTTCGACAAAATAGCACTGTAATAAATTATACTTACAATGTTCCTTAGTGCGATTTGTTTCCTTTAATGGAGCTAAAACGTCAGCGGTAATTGACCGAACTAAAAACAAAGTGTAAAATATTATAATATGAGCAGTCCGCATGTTGGCCCCAATAGTTCTTTACGAACAACTGTGGAATAAATGCCTTATTCTTAAACATAATATTGTGCATCCATTTGTGAAATTTCGTTTGTTTACAGAAATTGCTACACTAGTAAATATATTTAATGTTGCGTAAAATACATTAAAATATATACCTCGTACTTTCACGTATTATCAAATCAGGTGAAACGTGCTTTTTCTTTATTATTTACTTTAAAAAGGTAGGTAATTCTTATATATATATATTCGTATATATTTTTTTTTTAATAAAAAAAATAGGACTAGGACAACACAGGACTAGTCTGGGGCAGTAAAGTCGTGAACTGAGCTGAAAACACGGGTCATTTCTTTATATTCTTTTTCTTCTAATTTTAAAAAGGTCCCGTTTTATAATAGCACTTATTTATATAAAAATTAACCTAATGGCACTGGCTCGCCAACTCACTTACTCTACTTGGTACGTGTCCTTAATTCATTGTGTAAAGATGTTTCCAAGTAGTGTTAGGTACACACGGCTACACATCAAGCTATACATTTCCAGTATAAGCTGATCTCGCATTCTATAGGATGTCCGTAGTGTGAGATCAGCGTAAACTGGAAATATATAGCTTGATGTGTAGCCGTGTGTACCTACTCAGTGTAAACTTTAAACTATCTGAGATTCGCAACCAATATAATTTTTTAGACGTAGAGATAACGTTTTATGTGAAGCAATTATTTAATCTTGTCCGTCTCCCTACTAATAAGTAACGAGAGGAGGAGAAATTGATGTTATGTCCTACTGCTTCCAAAACTCGAAGGTCGAAGCCACCGTGTCGGTGCTTCGCTTAGCTTGGTGCTTAGAGCTACCCTGCTTGCAAGGTGTCATGCCTTCGCGAACCACAACCAACGCGGGGTTTTAAGGCGCCGCTCCACAGAGGCACACAGCTAAGCTATGTACGTGTACTTAGCTTCGTTTTGTTTATTATTATTTTATTTTGTATTGTAGCAGGAAGGTCCACTGTGACCCACGGCTATTTTACGCACGAATGCGTGGCTGGCAAACAAATGAACGGCGCAGATGCGTGGTAAACATCTCTGTGCTCATTATGCTACGTAGCAGTGGATAGCGTGCAATGTGTGGGTTGCTTTGCTAAATATCAGGATTGTCAGTATCGTCAGGTGCTAGGCGATCAACTGCTTAATGTATTTAATTCAATGCGTATTGCGACTTGGAAACCCACTAAGTGACCATTTAGTCTGAATTTATTTGCCTCGTTGGTATAGTGCCATGCTCGTCAGCACTACTGCTGAGCATAAGGTCCTGGGTTCAATTCCTGGGGAGGTCAAAGCGTGATTGGGTTTTCAATGTAGAATTTCTCAGTAGCAGCTCGGACTGAAGTGTAAATTTTTGCCCGGTTGATGGCAAAAGCCTCGCCCCCTTTTACATTGGACTTAAACTTAGCTGGCGAAATGTGGGTGTACTATAGGTAACTACTGCCTCACCCTTCGGGGAATTTAGGCGTGATGTTATGTTATGTTGTCTCTTAGTGAGTTTCCAAGTGACCAGACGTATCACGCATCGGCGGCTGATCACCTAGCACCTGACTAGCATCTAGTTCAGCACGCAGCCACACTGAACGGTTCGCTTGAATTTCGCTGCATGATTGCAGCGTGGTACCAAGTGAGCTCCTACCTCTAGCCTTCGGCCTAAGTAGAACTAGCCGTTCCACTAGGTATACCTATCGGCCACGCACATACCTACGCCTTGCACATACCTACGCCATGCACATTAATTTCGTGACATCTTTTTTTTGAAGGGCTTGCCGTGTACTGTGGCATGCCGCCAGGCGCAATTTTGCAAGATGCCTCGGTGTGAAGTGTACGTTCAGACACGTTTGGAACCGCGTGATTACTATTACATATTAGTTGACACGGTAGACCGTTGTTCTGTCCAAATTTACGGACAAATTCTTAGATTTTTGAATTTTCCGGCCCCGTATTCGGATTTTTCTGTCCAGAAAAACCTAATTCGGACTATTACGATAATTTGAAAATAAAAAATAGCTAAATCGATCCAGCAGTTCTCAAGTGATGTGCTTACCAACGAACATTATTTCAGTTATTTATATAAATAAACAAGCTGACCCGACAGACGTTGTCCTGTCTTAACTATGAATGTCATATGTCGTTTAGTTTTAGTTCTGACTATTGACTAAAAATAAAACTATCGACTCATTTATCAACCGATCCATCTGTGTTAGGTACGTTCATTCCCAGTCGCCCCCGCGAGGGTTGCCACCGGAGGCAAATGGGAATAAAAATTCCCAGTCGCCACCGGCGGTGACTCGGAAGTCATTCTGTCAATCACTGACAGTTATTTCAAACAACTGACAGTTATGTAAAATTAATATTGGCGTTAAGTTTTCTTAAATTTTGTAACGTTCCGATCAACTTCCTTATTTTTTTATTTCATAAGATCCTTCTCCTGACAATAAAGAACACAACAAAAAAAATTTTGTGAAATCGGTCCAGCCGTTCACGCGTGATGGCGTGACCAAGGGAAATAGGGATTCATATTTATATCATGTTTTGGACAAATAAATTATCTTATCTTATCTTATCTTATCTTATATGTATGTCGGAAATACGTTAAATCACTCGTTTGACTTGACTAATCGGGACGCCGGTGCCACCAGATGGCGCTGGACAGAGTCTATAACGCTCACGCTTGAGCAGAGAAAAGCAGAGTTTGTTGTTGACGGGTAAGCAGTGAAGACGTTTAGAAACTGTCGCGCGTTCCGTATAGTCGTGTCGTGTACCTACAGTGTGTGATTCGCTAGTGTGATTAGTTTGATCGTAAGTTATAATTTGGTTTGAACTGTAAGCGGTTTTTCTATTGCGCAATATCCAACACTACCCATAGTACGCCCACAGTAGTTAAAATATGGCTGATAATAACGAAAGAGACATACCTTCTCCGTCATATATATAGACTATATCTATATAGATATAATAATTTGACAGGTTTAGTGTCAAACTCTTATACTCGTATTACAAAGCAAACACAAAAATACTTGAAATGTCAGATCTGGGATTAAAAATGAATTTTAGATAGATTCGTCCAGACGACTTACGAATTCGAATTAACCGCGCGGTTTCCGCCACTCAACCGCCAGAAATAACCCTACCCCCCTCCCCTTTGACCTACTGAAGTCACGCGGTGCCACCGTGTCTGAACGAACACTGAAGCCTCAATACAGTAGCCTCAAGCTAAGCCAATCTTCAGCTGTCAAGTTGTGTTTATAGGATTCAGTTGCACTAAATCGACTAATCATTGATAACTTTTTCATTAGTTTCATTGTATGAGTTTATGTGTGAACTGACATAATTTTAAGCACTATATTACTCACAAAATGGATCATGTTGTCTGAATAAATACATAAAATAATTAATTAGTTCTCACAGCTATGTGCTCGTATACTCGATGTGCTTACGGCTAATTTTAGTCATACATGGTGGCAGGGAGATGGGCGCGCAACCTGTTACCATGGATTCAGCACGTGATTTTGGAACCCCCCCGTTAAAAATGTCAACGCGTTGGGCGTTGAAATTATTCGTCAGCTATTAAAATTAAAATATCTGTTCCAAACATTATGATCGCTTAGGTATTGCACTTTCTATGAAACAGCAGATTTTTTCTTTAATAACCGACTAAAAATTTCTACGATATGGGTCTAGAATCATGTGATGAATTCATGGCTACAGTTTGCGCGGTGATGTCCCTGCCGTTATTTCAATAAGATAATTGTTGAAAACCCAGGAATATAAAAAACCCAGGAGCAGTGGTGGCCCAGTAGTATCGGCCCCGACTAAAGAGTTGTAGGTCGTGGGTTCGAACCCAGGCGCTTTACTTTGTGTAAATAATTTTATCACCATTGCTCTCAAAACGGTAAAGGAAAACATCGTGAGGAAACCGGCATGTCCTAGAACCAAAAATTCGAAGACATGTGGCATCTACCAACCCGCACTGGGCCCGTGTGGTAGATTACAGCCCACTTTCTTGCGAAGAGAGGAGGCCTACGTCCTAGCAGTGGGAACATTATAGGCTGATTATGCAGGTATATAAAACAACACTAATAACAATATATCTTCATCTACCGTTAAGGTGTTTAATGGTGAATATTCTTAGATGATTTTATTACAGTTATATCCTAGGAAAGGATGGTCTCGCGGACCCTAGCAGATACTGCAGGATCTCTTTGGCGGTGACTAGCGTGAGCTCTTTGTTTATAGCCTTCAGAACAGCTCGCAGTAAGTCATCCACGATGCCGGGGTACTGGTCGGTATTTTGCAGGAACTGCACTACAATACCTCTGAAGTCCTCGGCATATTGGTTCATGTCCATTGAGAGCTGAAACGTAGAAATTATTGGGAAAATGTGATTGATATTTTATACATGGGTATGAATGACTGTTTCTCGATTTCTTAACTAAGCACATTGCAATACCCAGGATCTTGACTCAAACTCAAAGCATTTATTTTCAAATAAACCAATTACAAGCACTTTTGAATCGTCAATGGGTCAGTCAGTCAGAAAGATGAAGCTAGTTGCCCATTCCAAAGCATAAGAAACTCCACGGATGCTCTTTTCAATCTAAATATTGTTGCAAAATATTGGTTACATTGGTTACATTACATTTGAAATTATACATACATGTGAGAACGATGTAGAAAGACGTGCACGTTAAAAGCGTCCGTAATAAAAACGACAAAAACAAAAAAAAAACAACGCAGAAATTAAAATAATTATTAAGTTTGAGACAGAGGCTCTCACACAGGTAGATAGTAGATAATGAGTGAAAGAGACGACGTTCTTAAAAGTCGCACCCTCATTGCGTAACACACTATCAATCACAATCTGAATCATTTTGAAGGATATTGCTAAACCATTGCTTCAATGTTCGAAAAATTTGTCTGCTCCCCAATGTAAATAATTTAACGAATGTTGTTGAACTGTCAAAATGAAAGCGTTTCCTATGTTAGTGTGTTACGCAATTGGTCCGCGGTGGGCGCTGAAGCAGCTGGACCGGGAGCTCCTCCTGGAAGCCTCGATCGTGCAGGCCTGGGTGACACCACCGGACAGGCTTGCAGACATCAACGACGAGGCGGAGTGGTTTCGCCCTCCGGATACGGAAGCCATTCAGGCGCAGCTGTACGAGGATTACAGAGCGGCGAAGACTGCCCTCCGAGCGGAGATCCTGCGAGCCAGGACCCTGGCCCACGAGGAGTCGCTGGGCACTCTGAACAGGGACTCGTGGGGACGCCCATACAAAACGGTGCGGGAGAAACTCCGCCCATGGGCTCCCCCGCTGACGGAGAGTCTCCGGCCCCAGCACGGGGAGGGCGTGGTGAGTGCTCTGTTCCCTTCGCGAGGGGAGCATACTCCTCAGTCCATGGCTCCGCCACCTGCGGTGCCCACTGTGGACCACACAACCGACGACGAAGACGATGCTCCTAAGGTGATGGAGGTAGAGCTAGGAGTGGCGGTACGTAGGCTGAGTGGCAAAAATACCGCCCCAGGATCCGTCGGCTTACCTGAAAAAGTCTGGGTCCTGGCCTTAAAGGCTCTCGGGCCTCGACTTAGAGGGCTCCTAAGCGTATGCTTGGAGGGGGGCCAGTTCCCATTTCGTTGGAAGACGGGGAAACTGGTCCTCATTAAGAAGCCGGGGCGCCCTGCGGATTGTCTGTTCGCTTACCGACCCATCGTGCTGCTCGACGGCGTGGTCAAGCTCTTTGAAAGAGTCATTGCAGACCGCCTCGTCGGGCGGCTGGTGCGGGTGGGGCCGGATTTGGTGGAGAGCCAGTTTGGTTTGCGCAGGGGGCGCTCTGCGGTGGACGGCATCATGCGCGTGCGAGCCCTCACGACGGGGGATGTTGTAGCCCGGGGTGGGGTCGTTTTGTCGGTGTCTCTAGACATCGCCAATGCCTTCAATACCCTGACCTGGACTTGCATCAACGAGGCACTCCGGTATAAACGGATGGCGATTGGCGACCTACGTCTGCCGTGTGGTCGAGGCCTATCTGACGGACAGGGCCGTCATCTACCCCGGTCACCAGGGAGAATGGGACCGGCAAGAGATGTCGTGCAGTGTCCCACAGGGAGCGGTCCTGGGGCCGCATCTGTGGAACATCGGGTACAACTGGGTGCTGCGCGCGGACCTCCCTAGCGGCGTCAGCGTGGTGTGCTACGCTGATGAAACGCTGATCCTGGTGCAGGGGAGGTCGCACCAGGCGGCGGCCCAACTGATGACACGTGAGATTACTACAATCGGTGAGAGGATCCGGCAATTGGGACTCGAGGTGGCCTTGCACAAGTCCGAGGGCATGTGTTTTCATAGTCCTCGGAACGCGCCACTGTCGGGTTCCCGAATAACGGTACGAAGGGTTCACATCGGTGTCGAGTCGACGATGAAGTACCTGGGACTCGTCCTGGGCAGCCGGTGGAACTTTGTTGAGCATTTGCGACGTTTGGCTCCCAGACTGGAGCGGGCCGGGGCTGCCTTGCAGCGGCTCCTGCGCAATCTAGGGGCTCTAAACGCCTCCTGCCAGAGGCATTACGCGGGGGTCGTGCGGTCCATGGCCCTTTAAGAGGCACCGGAGTGGGCGCGTTCATTGAGGCGCCGACCAGCCCGCCGGTTGAACGTATCCCAGAGGGTCATGGTCTTCCGGCTGGTCCGGAGAAAGCGCACGGTCCCCTGCCAGCAAGCCTCCTTGCTGGATTGCCACCATGGGATCTAGAGGCAAAAGTCCCCATGCACATTTGGGAGTGGCGCTAGGAGGCGAAATGCCGGCGCGTAACTCCACTGCCGCGTGAAATCGCCGCACCGTGGACAGACCTCCGGTGGGATCTCATGGTGGCATGGAGAGTGCGAATGTCGCAACCCAGTGCTGGGCACGCCACAATTGCGGCGGTAAGTCCCCTCTTTGAGGAGTGGCTTTTGAGGCGCCATGGCGTCCTCGCCTTCCACCTGATGCAGGTCCTCACCGGTCATGGTTGTTTTGGAAGGTTCCTGTTTCGTATAAGGCAGGAGGAAACGCCCGGGCGTTACCACTGTATGGATCGCCCGGAGGACACGGTGGAGCATATGGTGGAGATCTGCCCGGATTGGGCGGAGCACCGCCGTGTCCTCGCGGGGGCAATCGGCGGGGGCGATTTCTCGCGTCCGGCCCTGGTTCAGGCCATGGTACGGAGTGAAAGGGCAAGGGAAGCTGTCACCTCCTTCTGTGAAGCAGTAATGCTCGCGAAAGAGGAGGCAGAGCTCGTGAGGGCTAGGCAATAGTTGCGCCCTCGCGCCCCTAGTCGCCGCTGGAATCGATAGCTGATTCCCGGCCACCATAGGCGCGGGCTTGTGGACGGCGAGCAATGGGTAATGGAGATGTCAGCACTAATTGACGGGGTCCAATAGGGCCGATGCCTGCCGGGGTCGCGGATTGTTTGAAAGCGTTACCGTAGCTCTGGCGTACAGGCAACTGAAGGAGCATGGGTGGGTTTTAGTCGGTAAAACTCTGACACGCCCTCCCGCTCCGCCCAGAGCAGGAGAAGCTACTTGATGATTTCCCATCCAAAAAAGAAAGGAAAAAAAAAAGTGTGTTACGCAATTCACCCGCTGGACTTATTGTCAACCTATATTCACATCTCATATTTACGACATTTTTAAAATTAGATAAAATAACTAAGTACAACAATACGAGGATCTTTTGGCGCGTTGCCTAAATGTAGCCCAGAACTAACGCCGCAATCTTGTTTTTGATACAATTGATGTGACAATTTCACATTTTTTTACCAACAAGGACTCCATGTCAATGTCATTGAGGCGCCAAAAGATACTTGTAGCTTGTAAGTATTTTGAATATTTACCTGAAGTTCACCCAGGTCTATCTCGATGTCAGCAGTGTCCACCTGATACACCTGGTTTTGTCCTCCCTGTACCTTGGTACCAATCGCTGCCGAAAGGGCGAGGTTATGGAGCACTGCACTGTGCACAGAGAACAAATACATTTTAGATACTGTAGTATTACAAAGAGTTCCTAAATTTTTCATAAACTCAAGTTCTTACCTTAATTGCCCGATGATGCTCAAGGGCTGATTGGACAACACCGCTTGAAGCTCAAAATTAACTAGAAGAAGCAAATACGATTTTACTACTTTCAATACCTATTTTAACATTTGGAATAGGGACCTACCAAACTTTATTTTAATATGCTGAAACATCCAGTAATAGTGGTTACGTAATTATTTACACGTTTATTACGTAATCAAAAAAATGCGCGACTAATTGCCAAACGTGACTTGACAAATTTTGCTTCATTCATCAGCAATATTTTGCTTCATTCATCAGCATTTTAAGCTTGGGCTAACCGAAAATGTCCGGTGAGACTGGAGTTGACCCTAATATACATAGTTGAAAAAAGGCAGGCAGATGGATTGCTAATCGAAAATATATGTAATTTTTATAGCAATTTACCCTAGGTGTTATTATTGTTATTAAGTTACGTAAATAAATAAAAATGTTTATTGCAATTACATAAAATGCTTTTACACACATGAGTTGGAGATCACCTTTTAAGCAAGAGGATGCTTGTGTTAGGTGACTCCGCCCTGAAGGAAGCGGTGTCCCGGGGCGGGGTGATGCTGGCGGTGTCCTTGGACATCTCCAACGCATTCAACACCCTGCCCTGGAGCTGTATTCGGGAGGCACTGTGCTACCATAGGGTGCCCCCGTACCTCCGCCACATCGTTGGGGCTTATTTGGCTGAAAGGTGTGTCACCTATAGAGGACGCGACGGCGTGGGCCGGCGCGACATGTCGTGCGGTGTTCCACAGGGCTCGGTCCTGGGCCCGCTCCTGTGGAACATCGGGTACGACTGGGTGCTGAGGGGCGAGCTCCAACCGGGGGTGGACCTGACGTGTTACGCGGATAACACGCTGGTCACGGCCCGGGGGAGCTCGTACAGGGAGGCAGCGTTGCTGGCGACGGCTGCGGTTGCGCGGGTAGTGGGCCGCATACGGCGCCTGGGCCTGGAGGTGGCCCTCAACAAGTCGGAGGCTGTGGTTTTTCACGGCCCTCGGTGGGCGCCAACGCCGGGATCACACATCGTGGTCGGGGGGGCCCGAATTGCTGTCGAGTCTTCCATGAAGTACCTAGGACTGGTGCTCGACAGCCGGTGGGACTTCGGCCCCCACTTTCGGCGACTGGCGCCCAAGTTGATGGGCGCGGCGGGCGCGCTCGCAACGCTGCTTCCCAATCAGGGGGGCCCGAGCACCGCCTGTAGGAGGTTATACCTTGGTGTCGTGCGATCCATGGTCCTGTACGGGGCCCCGGTGTGGGCCTCTGACCTGACGGCCGGCAGTATTGCAATGCTGCGAAAACCACAGAGGGCGATGGCCGTCAGGGCTATCAGGGGGTATCGCACGATCTCCTACGAGGCGGCTTGTGTACTGGCCGGATCTCCGCCTTGGGACCTAGAGGCGAGAGCCCTCGCGTCTCTGTACCGGTGGCGCGAGGAGGTGCGGTCGCGGGCTGGTGGACCGATGCAGCGACAGATCGACCTGCGTCGGTCGCGGCTCCGCGAGGTCCTGGTAACGGAGTGGTGGGACAGGCTTTCACGTCCTACCGCCGGTCTCGTCACCATCGAGGCGGTCCGGCCGGTGCTCAACGAATGGCTCGGGAGGAGGCATGGCTCCCTGTCGTTTAGGGCGACTCAGGTGCTCTCGGGGCATGGTTGCTTTGGGAAATACCTATGTCGCATAAACAGGGAGCCGGACGCTCGGTGTCATCACTGCGTCAACTGTCCGGAGGACACGGCGTGGCATACGCTGGCAGAGTGTGCCGCATGGGAGGAGCCGCGCCGTGCCCTCGTGTCAGTAGTTGGAGCCAACTTGTCGCTTCCGGCCGTCGCTTGTTCGATGGGCGGGAGCGCCGAGTCGTGGGATGCGGTGATCTCCTTCTGTGAAACCGTCATTTCACAGAAGGAGGCTGCGGAAAGGTTGAGGCCACTCTCCCGATCCACAGCATACACACACAGCGTCGGCGGAGGGTGGACAACGCCCTCTTCCAGCCCCCATAAACGGGTCCAGAGGGACGGCGGACCTGGGGACGTCCGCCACCCTTCATATAACAGGACATGAGGCGGCGGCGCGTAGTGTTCCACGCGCGCCCCTATTGGACGTCGCGGGGGGAGTTTTACACCTCACTCCCCCCGCGGCCTTGAGGAGGCCCGTAGAGACGGGCCGGCACTAGCCGGGGATCGTGGAAGGCGCACAAGTTCCAATGATCCCCGGTGCAAGTGTGGGAAGGGAACACCGGGGTGGTTTTTAGTCAGTAAGAGTCTGACAGGCCCCTCCGCCCGCCCAGGACGGAGGACATCCATGAGGATTTCCACCCCGGTAGAAAAAAAACAAAAAGGTGACTTCGTCCTTCCACTTAACATTAAAACGGTTATGCAATTGTAAAACAAAGATAAAGAAAAAAAAGAAAATCTAAGTATAAAGTAAGCGCTAGTGTGATGTATGCGAGCGAGTTTTAGAGCGTGTATGTGTGTGTGTGTATGTGTGTGTCAGAGAGAGAGAGTGTGTGTGTGTGTGTGTGTGTAATAGTGTGCGTGTGCATTGTGTATATGAGATAATTTAATTTGGGTTTATATTATTAATTTTTAGGTTTCGGTTTACGTTTAGGTTTAGGTTAGCCCTGCGACAAAGTCTTGGGATCGGAAGAAGCTTACCATCAGAATAAATGTAGCAGAATAAATGCTTACCAGCAGCACTAATTTGTGGAATACTGACGTTGAAATCGAGCCTTGCAGGATTCATTCGCACTTCGAGACCAGACAACGACAGGCTATTGAGTCCCTGTACTATAACGTTGTTCAAAATGAGGTCCCCCCTGAAATAAACAAGGACAGTAGCAATTTATAAGAACAAGAAAAAATCTCTATCCATTTTGCGTAGATTTGAATTTGCGCCATCTCACCACCTACACTGTTTGTTCAATTATAAAAACCCATTTTTTTGTTACAACTACAGCAAATAGTGCGCTTACATGGGTAGCTAAAATAGTGCAATTCTTGGCAATTTCTATACAATCTTGATATTACGCAATTTATTGCCATTGAAGCGTACCTTTATTTACTTCTATTTTCAATACTTACTGGAAGTTGACATCGGGCAGAACGATATTGTACGGTCCCAAAGAAGCCAATTGAAGTGGGTTGACTTGTGGCAATATTTTGATGAAGCTTACAAAAGTAGCAGCTTTGCGAGTAGCATGCTTGTCATCTGAGGTCAGCGGATAGTACTTCTGTGGCACAATTCCAGTGCTTGTTTCGATATGCAGAGGGCCGAGGTTTTTATTCCCTTTAAATTAAAAAAAGGCTTTTGAATTCAAATTCAATGCATTTGTTTCAACTCAATATTTAATATTTACAGGCAACGCGTAAATACCTTATAAACTCCATATCCAAAAACAAAAAAAAAACCTGCTCTAAAATTGAACATTTAAAACATCACGCTACGGCGGACGCGCTGCGTGGCGCTACGAATATAGTCTACTACATCGTAGCTGGCATTACCGCGCGTAGGCTCTACAGCTCTACGTCGTAGCAACCCATTTTTGTTACGTAACTATTAATTTCCTGTGTTTCCGGGATGAAATGAAAAATTAGATAGATTACATGAAAAATTACATACTATATGCTTTTACTACTATTTTTTTATTTACTTTTTGTGCTGTAGGGCAAAGAGGAAATCATTACTTAAAAGCATTAAATTTAGTTAAAACAAATTCTCAGAATGGAGTTTCCCTTTTTATCGATTCCAACAGATTACAGCACTCTATGTGTTTTAAAAAATAAAAAATAAATTGTTTCATCTTTGAATTGGAATCATCAAAGAAAAGACATCATTTTAAGTACTTCGTACAGTAAATTGTGCGCAAGAGTCGGAACAGGAAGACAGAATTTTCTTTCCATTCCTTTTACTGCGTTTAAAGGTGCTCCCTCACCGGGAGCATTCACCTGTAATGAAACCTTTACTCGCGACCTAGCCGTGTTACTTCTACCTATTTAATTATACGTATTAACCTATCCTGCTGGCGTCAATTATCTCTCTACACTACCTAGCAATTGACGGCCTGCGCAGTCTACTTGCAAAGTCCTACCCGCTACAGTAGCATTTTGGATTGTTACATTAGATACAGGCGAATGCTCCCAGTGAGGGAGCGCCTTAATGTAACTTTTTTCTGAAACCTTCAAATGTGATTGGGCTCAATCGAACTTATGAGAAATAAAAGAGTGGACTGTATTAAAATAGGTGTAATACCATAATTTGACGGCACGGTTGGCGCAGTGGTTAAGCGATTGACTGCTGCGCTGCGTGTCGCGGGTTCGATTCCCGCACGGACCAAATATTTGTATGACCTACAAATAGTTGTTCCGGGTCTGGCTGTTTGTGTATGTGAGTTTAAATATTTGTAAACGCACCCATAATACAGGAGAAATTCCTAGAGTGGGGAAAGGTTTAAAAATAAAAAAAAAACACGATGGCACAAGGAAACGCCAGTAGTGGCGCGCGTCTGTGAGCTGAGTGGTGTGGAGGGCGTGCAGCAGTCGTCGCGCACGGACTCGGTACCCCGACACCCCGCGCCTTTCCGCCGTCAATCACGCGCATATGTGATGCGCCGACAAATGCTTTTGCTTTCCAAATAGCTTATTCATATATGTTTACTAATTATATAGTTTACTATTAGTCCGGATCACCTCTTGTCGAGGTCGATCCATGAATGGGTGACCATCTATTTCATACTGAGACTCTTCCGTGCCTCGGAAAGCACGTTAAGCCGTTAATCGGCTATACGGAATAAGTTACTGAGATTTGAGGTCAGATAATCAGTCGCTCCATGTAAAATACTGGTATTCAGCTTAATCCAGTAAGACTAGAAGCCGACCCGACCCGACCCTTATTAGTTAGAATAATGGTACTCACATGCTTGAACTGAGAACACGGCGCAGAGTGCTACGATCAGAAGTCCCTTCATGTTTGCCGAGTGCCGATAATTCTAAACAACTGCGTGACAAAAGAAATACGACGGAAATATATAACAATGTATTCAATCCTTTCCTTAATTACTTCCTTGTTGTCAGCATTAGTCACAAGAAATTAATTTTACGGCGGTTAGGAATTACAAAACATTATTAAGACCATATCTAATATTTGCTTGTACTCCGGCTATTGGTACAGGGATCCTGATGTAAGATTTTGCGAAATTATTATTCTGTACGGTGGGTATATTTTTGAAACTGCGAAGTTTTTCGTGACCCTGGTCTGAAGTCCTACCTACTCGCAAAATAGAGCAGTAAAATGAAGAAAATCTTAAATGAGCATCGAGTTTAAAGTAAAAGAAATTCAGGCTCAAACCAAATTATGCTTTGTTTGGACAAAAGGATTTCCAAAATAATATAACTTAACATTAAATAAATAATCAGGTTTTTTTTCTCTTTTAACTTAGGGATTGCATGCCGTCAACCCACCGTTATGTCAAATAATTGATCGCTCAAATATATTTCAAAATTTTTATAGGTTTGAGTAATCTAACATTTTAAGAAACCGTGAAAATACCGCTATGTGATAAGATAAGATATAATTTATTTCTCAGTACATGGTACATTAAGATCTTAATATTAATAAAAAGTTTCACATATTTGAAATATTAAAATTAAAATTATAGTACAGTTAATATCCCCATTAATAATTATAAATTAGTTTGAAATGATAGGTATTTTTTTATACAATGTCAACTTACATTTTTTTCTTAATATTATTTATGAATTAAATATCAAAAATATACCAATTATATAATGCCAAAGGTTAACAAAAATAATAAGTGAAATAGTGTGTGTACCTAATAGGTATATTAACTAAAACATAATCACATACATCAACATAATCACATACTTATTTGGACGGAAAATAATTGAGTAAAGATTTACAAAGTTAAACAAGTTGATTAGGAAAGAGTTTTAATTTTGTTATTAGGTAGTAAAATAGTTACAATGGCTTCTTTTGCATGAATGGTAGTGCAGTCATGACGAGGCACGATAAATTTATAAAGAAAAATAGTCAAATCAGCCAACCTATATATTATCAACCAAAGCTACTTTTCTCAATCGTCAGTGAATAGAATGCTGAATGCTGGTATGTCTGAAACAAGAAAATTTATGCAAAACGAGCTGTTGGTACATCTACATAGATGTGTAATTAAAGTTATTTTATTTCGTTGAGAATTATTCACTATTACATCACGTCTACATTCCCTGAAGGGTAAGGCAGTGGTGAACCTATAGTAACACCCACATTAGATGGGTAAGGCAGTGGTTTACCTATAGTACACCCACATTAGAAGGGTAAGGCAGTGGTTTACCTATAGTACACCGACATTAGAAGGGTAAGGCAGTGGTTTACCTATAGTACACCCACATTCGAAGGGTAAGGCAGTGGTGTACCTATAGTACTCCCACAGTCACTTACATATTTTTTTAAAACAGCTGTGGTTTTAGTAAGCACGGAAGATAAATGGTAATACTATGGAGATTGAATTAACTAATACCTATAAGTTTGAAGTTTTTGCTCACACCCATATACTTAGTGTCACATTGGTCGTAGTTTTCAAATTCGGAAAATGATTAGAGAGAAGATAATGTGTAGGATTTGCACTTTTCCCGGGATTTCGTCTGCGTGTATATTTTCAACTTTCCCATCCATGCAAACTTTATAAACCACGTCAGACTCGGAGTCTTGTTTTGAATGTACTCGTACTTGGCTATAAACTTCAGAGATAACGTATATAGGGAGAGGGATGGCATGGAGGCCATCTTAGCGAAGGTGGAGGTGGAAACATTATATATTATATTAAACACTAGCTTCTGCTCGCGACTTCGTCCGCACGAAAATTCTTATTCTCCCAACCCACCCTGTCGCATCGCATCACCTGCCCGCGCTATCGCTTCGACTTTTTTCTTTTTGATCGTCTCCTAAGGAACATAGCGTGATGTTAAAAAGCCTATAGTCTTCCTTAAGAATTGGACTATCAAATGCAAAACGAATTTTTCAAATCCGATTAGTAGTTCCAGAGATTACCAACCCCCTACGTACAAACGTACAAACAAACAAATTTTATAGATTCTTTGCAGAAAGAAATACGAGTAGATAATACGAATAGTAGGGGCAAACTTTACTTCACAGAAACCCGTTTTGCTGGTTTGTCATCTTTTAGGCGATTTCTGAGTGGTTCTTAATTAAACCGATTCCACTAAACAGTCGCTCACTTGGAACTAAACCTGGCGGCGGCTGCGCGGCGGTGACATACTCGTAGGAGCGAAAAACTTAAAACTTTGAGTTATATCTCCAACAGATTAAGGGGTCATCGCTTAGTTAGCGATGACTTTCTTCATTAGGCTTTCGTTACAACTCCGTTAAAAAACTTGCGGTAGCGGATGCGGATGCGGAGGTACGATTTCTTGCGGAGGTTCCGCATTGACGGAGGCGGAGGCCAAGTTCCATTACAACCATGATATCGTTATTTCACATCATTAGGTATGTACCTATTCAAAAAGTAGGACAAAATATCCCGACCACTGAAGTACTTATTGAATGGGCCGCCAAGTCAGCATAACAAATAATAAAACACGTGTGTTAGTGATAGGCGTATGTTTAATTATATTTACAACTAAAATTATGACGTTTTAATGACAAGTAGGTAAGCACTATCTTTTCATTGGCAGGTATAAAATCGGAACAGTCTTTTATAATATGGAAGTTTTTTTTTGCAAAGACCTATTTTTAATTAGCTTAAGATAATTACAATATTATAAGTATCTACTAATATTTTTTTCACTGCAATTATTATATTCTAATGAGTTCTGT
This sequence comes from Griposia aprilina, assembly GCA_916610205.1. Classification (NCBI taxonomy): domain Eukaryota; kingdom Metazoa; phylum Arthropoda; class Insecta; order Lepidoptera; family Noctuidae; genus Griposia; species Griposia aprilina. The sequence continues at coordinate 15,025,664 of OU744286.1, forward strand.
CTGATTTGCAACGAAAATTGGGCAAATGTTACTTCTAGTATCGGCTCTCTCAGTGATTTAAAAATATAAACATTTAAAAAAAAATCTCCCACCTATCACGATAAAATGGCCGATCCGTATGATCCTTGATTAATTTATTTGTTCTATCTGATTAATAAGTATCAGACAACAGGTAATCCATAAAGAAATCGATGGAAACCTTAAAAAGTTCTTTGTTGGCAATATCAAGCGCTGTTTGCAGAAGGCCATTAAACACGTTGCCGTCCGAAGCACTACCGCTACTTCGACTATTAAACAATTGTGTGGCAGGGCTATCTTCATCTTCATATTCTTCTATTAGTTCCTCACCCATAACCATATGAGTTAAGTTAAACTGAAACAAAAGAGAACCATGAGGAAACTGTGGTGAGACCTGCTAGGCTAATCTCTAAATCCCAAGACGCGCCAAAGAAGATCCTGAAAGCTCCTTCAAATATCCTTAGGTCGGTTACCACGTGGTACATTTTCTTTGCCTCGCTATATGCCAGAACTGTTTTCCGATTCACATGCTACAGCTACTTTCATTGTATTTATTCTGTCCTTCATTTATCATCAAAAAAATACCATAGGCATCCCCCCTCACACCGTCCGGATTTAAAATTGAGTCCACTTTTTCTGATTAATCCATCACAGACTGCAGGATGTAGTGCGAACTGCAGGTCTATGAAGTTAGATCGCTACCACAGAGTTAGAGAGCACGGAGACGCCTCGGCGGTCTATTCTGGTGCGATGGTTCTGTGCTGTGTGAAACCAACGTTAAATATATTTATTTACCACAACATTCCTTATGTCGACTTTGACTGCTGCACTGTCGATTTGCAGCACCTCGCCTACTGTCGGAGCTTGTGCCTTGAAACCACCCGACGACACCGCGACACCCACGTCGAACAAGTTTACACTGATGAGAGGAAATTATACGAGAATTAATTGTCAAATGTTTGTGGTAAAATGGACAAATAGACAGCGGCTTCCTTCTTCCCTTGGGTCAGTTACTAACCAGCCAAAGGACCACTGACTTTGACCTTTATAACATAAGATGAGACATTATTAAATACAATATAAGTTAGTAGCAGATCCACCTGCAAATTAAGTAACTATTAGTATTAGTAGGTACCAACCATAGGTGACACTTGAACATAACAGGCATGAAGCTAAGAGTAGCCTTCAGGTGAACATCGACTGAAACGTAAAAAAATAAAGTTATTTTAACTTCGGCTCCTTTGATAAGTCCTTTCCTGAAACAATTACTACTCGTTATCCCGTCGTTATAGTTACATAATTACATACAATAACATTAAAACAAGAAAATGGACGAGAAGAAAGGAACAAGGGTATTAAAAAAAAAAAAACGTCCCGTCCTGCCGATTAGTGCCTTACCTCCTTCTCATCAGTAGTCAGTTCGTCTGTCCTCCCTAGAAATTTTATTCAAACACATCAAGGCAAAATAAAAAAATAGGCGACCAATAAACAGAACGATATTCAGTATATTACACTCGCATTAGGGTTTTTGATCGGTTTTACCTTCAAAATATAGCTGAGGTATGGTGATATTCAAGTCCGATCGGAGGTTAATGAGACGCAACTCGAGACCATGCAGCTCCAACTGCTTGATTCCAGACAGGAGGAAGTTTTCCAGGTAAACTTTACCACTAGAATAAATGATAAAGAAGCATGTTTAGTTTTACCAAAAACGAAATAAGTATTTATTTGTTTTATTTTTTATGTATTTTATTTTACTGCTGAGCATGAGGTCTCGGGTTCGATTCCCGGGTCGGGCAAAGTGTTATTGGGTTTTTCCATCTGGATTTTCTCAGTAGCAGCCCGGAGTCTGGATTTGTGCCCGGTTGATGGCAATAGGCTCGCCCCCTATTACATGGGACTTAAACATAACTGGCGAAATGTGGGTGTACTATAGGTACACCTCTGCCTTTCCCTTCGGGGAATACAGGCGTCATGTTATGTGTGTGTGTGTATTTATTTTATTTTCGCGCTTCAGTAAATTGTATACAAAATATCAGAAAGTGAAATGCCGAAAGGTAAAATATAAACTGTACTTTTTTTCGATTTAGACTCGCAAATTTCCAATTGTTTTCCCCCTCTTACTTTTGGAAATCACCTACAGTTTTATCTATAACATACCTTAGCCAGAGGAAAGGAACATCAATGCCACGCAGTTGAATCACTGGTATGTTCAGGGGATCAATTTTAGGCACGAGTTGTATGAAGTCAATGACATCGGCGGCTTTGTCACTGGCTTTCTGATCTTGTTCAAACAGCGGACTGTACTTCAATGGAAGGTTCCCCACCGTAGTCTGGAAGTGGACGTCGCCGAGGTCTTCATTTACTGTAATTAAGTTATACAGTTAGGATTTCAGGAGAATTAAGTGGAGCTGAATAGCTGAACGTATTATAAAAAATGTAGCATAAAAAATATGTGTATCATTTGTAAACAAGTATTGAAATAAACCACACATACCTACTTAATGTCAGATTTTTATCGAACAGAACAGGTGTTTGTTTATCTTCAGTGACAGTAATGGGGCTTTATTAAATATATTTTTAGAGATATATTTACTTAGATGATATGAGACACGTGCATTACGATTGGAGTAGTACCTTCTATAGTATTGAGTCATGTGCACATGGGTATCTACTGTAGGTATGCAGCAAATCTCCAATCTAGAAGAGTTATGCCAAGAGATGGAATGGGGGGGTCAGTCCGCGGCTTAGATGCATCATAATAATTATGTAGATAAGTTTCAGAAAAAGCATTTTGATCACGAACTAGGAACGAAATGCAAGCGGCAGACAGAAAAGTTATTAGGTAAGTAAAGTGCTTGATTTGTTAGCAGCTGGGTAATTGTGTAACACACTAACAGTAGCTTCAATGGCTTTCATTTTAACAGTTCAACAACATTCAATGCGTTATTTACGTTGTAGAGCAGACAAATTTTTCGAACATATGAAGCAATGGATTAGCGATAGACTTCAAAATGATTCAGATTGTGATACATAGTGTGTTACGCATTAAGGATGCTGCATAGGGTCCAATGAAATACAAGAACAAGTTCAATGTAAACAACGCACGATGACAAGTCTTCACACGTTTTAATTATCACTTTGATAACTCTATCAAAGTGTTAATGAAAACGTGTAGTCATTACACGTTTTCAGTATTGTAAGATTAGGCATGTAGATTATAGTTAATTGATTTGATATTTGAACAATGCAGATTATTAGCATCACCACTGTCTTATTAATGTGGCTTGATTATAAACACGCGAAGGAAGCAATTCTTTTGAATAAATAGCCTTAACATCTTATTGGTTGTAATTGCGTTTTGATTAACGGAAACTTGAGTCAATAATCTTCGGGACTTCAGAGTTCTTGAGCTCTGAAGTCCCGAAGATTATATTATGACGCACGGGGGCGAAAAGAAATGGGTGAAATAGAATAGGGACGGACTTGCCTTCACCTACCTACACGTTTCCACTTTTGTAAAATTAAATAAGCAATTTTAATAGTCCCACGACGGAGTTAACCGTGGCTAATTCGGTTTACTGGCGTGGCTATGCGTGCTAGCCTAGCAATAATAACTTTATCATAACCAACAATATTACAACACATATTATGTAAAAACTTCATTACTTACTCACTTATATCAAATTGTGCTGGTATTACATTCAATACGTTGTACAATGTCACTATCAAAAGTACCCGCATTTTTGCACCAAATCCTTTGTCCGACTGCGTCACAAATACACCACTTTCAAATATATAACACTGATAATTATCTTCTTAAATAATTCCTGTTGTTGTATTAGGGCTTATGGGCTTGTGCACATTCGTCACAAACAATTGATTTTCCACCCGCACATTGCATTACATGCCATACAATTTCCACAACCATTACCTTGTTATTTGAACAAATTCACTGAAAAAAATTGTCAATACACGTCAAAAAACGAGTAAGCAATAATTTTCTTTTAAAATACACGTACAGTCAGGTAATTAGCTACAAGAGAAAACTGAATCTGAAGATTGGATTAATTAGATTTTTCAACTACCTATGTCAAGCGCGGGGTTAGGTTACGTTGTACCTATGTAAAAGTTTTCTAACTCAGTAATAGTTACGAATGCTAGAAATAATTTTACAACTTCAAAGGTTAAAAAACCCAGTGTTTCCCGATATTTACGAGAACATCCGTAATAATGAGGCCTTTAGCGATTTTCATTACAAGTTATAATAATTTCATAATGTTTGTTTTTCTATCCGTAAAATCAAAATTCACGCAAACAACTGTTCTCCAAATTGGAAGTTTTTTTTTTTGCTACTTGAAAACTAGTAGCGCTGGTATAGTGTGACCGATAGCGCTGTACCGCGCCTTAGGTGTGTGCGCGGCCAGACGGGGGGGCAGTGCAGGCCGCTCATTCGTCAACGCTCACGGCCCGCGGCCCCCCGCCTCGCCGCCCATACCTAAGTCGCGTTACAGCGGTATCGGTTAATCTATAGCTGGTATTAGGTAGAACTTCATTATAAAATCAACTTGGCAAATCCCTTGACTTAATTTTGGAGATAGTTATAAAAAAAGGTCAATTAAACGCTCTGCAAAATGCAATTACCGAAATGCGAACTATACATTGTTGAATGGGTGATTATAACAAGTCAATTGGACTACATGCTTGTCCGGGTGCGCAGATATCACTGGAATAGTAGAAGTACTATATAAGCATCTCCTTAGTATAAGTGAAAAAAGGAAAGTATCACAAAACAGGTACTCCCGTGGTTTCCAAAGGCTCTTATTAAACTTTTAAACGAAAAGGAAAAGCTTAAGAGGTTTAAAAAAAAAAAATCCCCGCGACAACTACGAATACAAATTGTGAAGTGACAGAGCTAATCTAGTGATCAAAAGTAGCTACAAAGACTACGTGGGCAGAATCGAGAAGGGCATAATTGTGACAAAATCCTAAAGTTTTTTGGTCATTTGTAAAGGCAAAAAAATCGAAGTCTAATGACATACCGTCTGAGATAAAATGATAAATGATTTTATTACGTTTGTATGTATATTAGGTTTGTGCAAACACTTTTACACGGCATTCATATTTTTTAACCTAGATGAGGTCGGCGTTTTCTATCTGACTAATCTGAGAAGGCCGAAATTATCAAAGAGGGCATAGTCTCTTTTAAAGTCCAGACATAATCTTGGTCAGATCATGTGAAGACCATGTAGATTGGTATCTGAAATGGTCTTTTGAGGAAAGAACCACACAGTTTGAGTGGACCTGTCCAGTCAGTGCACTCAGTTGTCAGTAATCGTGCAGCTCAACAACTCAGAACTTAAGGAGCTTAACGATTCGACGAACAATATCAAACTCAAACTCAAAAACACAAACTCAAAGCATTTATTTCAAATAAACCAATTACAGTCACTTTTGAATTGTCAAAGGGTCAGTCAGTCAGAAAAATGAAGCTAGTTGCCCATTCCAAAGCGTAGTAGATACCTATGGAGAAGAACGGGCAAGAAACTCCATGGACACTCTTTTAAATCAATATATAGTTACAAAAAACAAATTGTTTACATCATTCATGTTCAAATTAAAATTGTGAGAACGATGTAGGAAATCTTCGATCAAGGAAAGGATATCTGGGTAGGCCGGTTGCCTCTATTGCCCTTTTTTTTTATTTGTTAGGAAATCGACAAATGACTTCTCCCGCTCTGGACGGAGCGGAAGGGCGTGTCGAACTCTTACTGACTAAAACCCACCCGTGTTCCTTTTGTTGCCTGTGCGCCAGCGCCACGGTAACTCTTTCAAACAATCGGCGGCCCCGGCAGGCATCGGCCCTATCGGACCCCGTCAATGATGCTGACATCACTTTGAGGTGCGCGTGGAACACGACGCGCCGTCGAACCGAGCCTGGTCCTTACCGGACGGCGAGCTGCCCATTGCTCTCCGTCCGCAAGCCCGAGCCTACGGTGGCCGGGAGACGGCAATCGACTCCCGACGGCCAGGGTGTCTCCTCCTGCGGTGACTAGGGGCGTGAGGGCACAACGATTGCCTCTTCCTCACGCGCTCCGCCTGCTCCTTCGCGAGCATTACTGCTTCGCAAAAGGAGGTGACGGCTTCCCATTCCCTCTCGCTTAGTACCATGGCCTGGACCAAGGCCGGACGCGAGAGTTCGCCGCCGCCGACCGCCGCCACTAGGATACGGCGGTGCTCCGCCCAAGCCGGGCAGATCTCCACCGTATGCTCCACCGTGTCCTCCGGTCGATCCACACAATGGTAACACCCAGGCGTTTCCTCTCGCCTTATCCGAAACAGGAACCTTCCGAAACAGCCATGTTCGGTGAGGACCTGCGTCAGGTGGAAGGTGAGGACGCCGTGGAGGCTCTCAAGCCACTCCTAAAAGAGGGGAATAACCACCGCAATTGTGGCGTGCCCTGCGCTGGGTTGCGACAGTCGCACTCTCCATGCCGCCATGAGATCCTACCGGAACTCTGTCCGCTGTGCCGCGATTTCTCGCAGCAGCGGCGTTACGCTCCGGCGATCCTTTCCTCGCGCCACTCCTGAATGTGCACGAGAAATTTTGCCTCCAGATTCCATGGCGGCAATCCGGCAAGGAGGCTCGCCGCCTCGCAGGAGACCGTGCGGTATCCCCGGACCAGCTGGAACGCCATGACCCTCTGGGACGCGTTCAACCGGCGCGGGCTGGTCGGCGCCTCAATGAACGCACCCACACCGCTGCCCCGTAAAGGGCCATAGACCCCACGACCCCCACGTAGAGCCTCCGGCAGAAGGCGTTTGGACCCCCTAGATTGGGCAGGAGCCGCTTCAAGGCAGTCCCGGCCCGCTCCAGTCTGGGAGCCAAACATAAGAAATCCTCAAAGAAGTTCCACCGGCTATTGAGGACGAGTCCCAGGTACTTCATCGTGGACTCAACGCCGATGTGAATCCCTCCTACCATTATTTGGGAACGCGACAGTGGTGCGTTCCGAGGACCATGAAAACATATGGCCTCGGACTTGTGCAGGCCACCTCGAGTCCCAATTGGCGGATCCTCTCGACGACTGTCGCAACCCTGCGTGTCATTAATTCGGCCGCCTCCTGGTGCGACCTCCCCTGCGTCAGGACCATCGTGTCGTCAGCGTAGCACACCACGTTGACGCCGCTAGGGAGGTCCGCGCGCAGCACCCAGTTGTACCCGATGTCCCACAGATGCGGCCCCCAGACCCACAGGACCGCTCCCTGTGGGATACTGTACGACATCTCTCGCCGGTTCCATTCTCACTGGTGACCGGGATAGATGACGGCCCTGTCCGTCAGATAAGCCTCGACCACACGACAGAGGCAGGTCGGCATCCGTTGATACCGGAGTGCCTACCTGCTACAACTCCAGGGTATTGAAGGCATTGGCGATGTTTAGAGACACCGCCAAGACGACCCCACCCCGGGCCACAGCATCCCCCGTCGTGAGGGCTCGCACGCGCATGATGGCGTCCACCGTAGACCGCCCCCTGCGGAAACCTAACTGGCTCTCTGCCAAATCCGGCCTCACCTGCACCAGCCACCCGACGACGCGGTCTGCAATGACTCTTTCAAAGAGTTTGCCCACTTCGTTGAGCAGCACGATGGGCCGGTAAGCGGACAGAGAGACCGCAGAACTCAAAAATGTACATTGTTTTTTTTTAAAGTAATTTGTGCAAGTTCTGGGAACGAATCTAATACCGAAAATAGACTTATTAGAATTTTTGTCTGTTTGTATGTTTGTCTGAATGTATGTATGTAACATATTTCCAGATATTCTCTTTAAGTCTGGTCAGTCTGTAGGTTATAAATTATCACGCTATTTGCTATGGGGGTGAGCGATATTGTAATTTATTCGTATTCTTCTATAGTTTAGCAAAATTGTAAAAAGACGAACCAAAAGGTTAGAATATTGCAGATAGTTACAGATTTAATCTTTTAAATGATTATCATCCCGCTATACCTTTAAGGAGCTATGCAGTCAATCATGACATAATAGTACGGGCGGTGTCGTTAGTTTAAAAAGTAATTGTATACCGCCTGAAAATTATACCAAAAATAGTTTTTCGTTAGTGTAACAGATCTCTGAGCGTCAGCTGCTCGAGTAATGGGGCAGTCAAAAGTTAGAGCATGTCAAAGTTGTAAAAAAATAACTTATTTTTTTTATTCCATACCGCGTCAAAACCTTATGGGTCAGCTTCATGGAAGTGGGAGGAATATTTATGTCAGTCACGTAAATGACTATGATTACGGCGATGGCACATCAGGGCTAAATGCGGAACTATGGATACTAGGGCAACGTGCTCAAATGAACCATGACCTCAATTTTTAAGGAAAATAAAACTGATGTTGCATTATTATTTTGATTTTTGTAAAATCCTGAACTGAAAATGGAACCCGGTTCCTCTTATCAAAAAGCAACCTGTATTTTTATACTGAACGAAAGTGTTGGTGACATGGATCAAATACTGCAAAAGAATTAGAATTAAAATTCAAAAGCCTTTTATTTCATGCATTGAAAGATTATTCAACATTTTGTTTTTAACATTTTTACGTGTATTGTGTATGTTAATGCAAAAATACTCTCAAAATACTTTGAGTAAAATCAAGGAAAGTGAAAGTTTCAGTAATTTTCATGCCTCATAAATTACGAAAAATTGGAGAATTTGCCATTTCCTTTGATTTGTCACATGACCTACATTTGTTTCATAGCGTTTGGTCCATACCGTCTACACCAGGGATGCACAGACTTATTAAGACTAGGGGCCACTCGGGCAAATTATGAACTGATGGCGGGCCGCCAGAAGTATAGGTAATTAAAGACAATAAAGAATTGATAATAATGTATTAAAATTGAAAAAGAATTTATTAATTTGAAGCGTGGCACTGCATAGTGCTTACAATCTTTTTTATATTTGGCTCAAATTTACTTGTAGCAACACGTAAAACTGCTTCCAAACTTTCGTTTGCAAGGCGGTTTCGAAATTTTGTTTTATTATTATTTAGTATTGAAAAGGTTTGTTCACATATATAGGTAGAACCAAATAAGCTGGCACATTTCAGAGCGTTTATGCGCAACTCTTTGTACGCATTTTTATCAATGCAGCGGTAAAAGTTCAGCAAGTCTCCTTCGTTAAATTTGTTGCTTGGTTGTTTTGAATGTCGATAATTTCTAACTGCATTGACTCTGGCGCATTTTCAACTGAAATCGTGAAAGGATTGCTGAATATGTCCAACAGAGGTTTCACTTTTTTAAACTCCGAAAATCTGTCTTAAAAAAGATTGAATCAAAATATCTAGCTTTTCTACATAACTGAAATTAATCGCAGTTTTGTTGAATTTTTCAGCCATTTTCTTATAATTCTGAAAATGATTGTAATTTCCAGAATTCAATTGCGATCTGAAAAGTGTCAGCTTACATTGAAAGGATGATACATGACCGTAGAGCTGGGATATCAGTTGATTTTTGCCTTGAAGCCGTGTGTTCAAGACATTCAAATGATTTGTAATGTCAACTAAAAAAGCCAAATCACACAACCAATCAGGATTTTTAAGTTCCGGGACATCCCTTTGCTTTTCCGCCAGAAATATTCCAATTTCTTCTATTAAATTTAGAAATCGTTCCAGTGTCAATCCACGACTTAGCCACCTTACTTCTGTATAATACAGTAAATCTCCATATTCGCTTTCGATGTCATCAAGGAATTGTTTGAATTGCCTGTGATTGAGTCCTCGTGATTTTATGAAATTTACAGTCGAAACTACCACTTTCATGACATTTTGAAATTCAATTTTTTTAGAACAGAGGGCTTCTTGGTGTATAATGCAGTGAAACTGCATGAGATCTTCAGCGTTTATGTTTTTTTCTTGCAGATGCTTTTTCAGCAAAGTAACTAGCCCAGAATTGACACCAATCATCGAAGGAGCACCGTCAGTCGCAACTCCCGATAATTTTGTTAAGTCCAAATCAGTTTTTGAACACTCATCCAAAAGTACATTGAGTATATCAACTCCTCTGGTTTGACCTTTCAATGAACACATTCCTAATAACTCTTCTAAGACTTCAAAATCTTGAGTAACACCTCGTATGAATATGAGAAGTTGAGCTGTGGAACTAATATCAGTGGATTCGTCGAGTGCTAATGAAAAAATTCAATGATCTTAGTTTTTTCATTTAATTGTTCCGCAATATTACCTGACAAAGACATAATTCGTCTTTGGATAGTCATACGATTCAGTTGAATTTTCTCAAACTTTTTTGCTGCTTCTGGACACATTTTCTTAGCGGCAATTTCTATGCATTCTTTTACAAAATCCCCATCATTGAAGGGGCGACTTCGCTTTGCTATCATTCGAGAAATTTCATAACTAACTTCTGTAGCTGTTTCTGAATCTTGAATGGGTTTTGTAAACATAGCTTGCTGACCAATAAGCTCCCGTTTTAAAGACAACATTTTTTGCTTTCTTAATTCGCCTGTAAACTTGGTAAAAGTAGGATGCTGCGTTTCATAGTGCCTTTTTACATTATATTCCTTTGCAATCGCAACAGAATTCTTGCAAATTAAACAAACGACTTTGTTATGCGACCATACAAAAAAGTATTTCTCAGTCCAAATTTCTTGAAACTTCCGATTTTCATCTTTAACCTTACGTTTTTTACTAGGCCCTGGCTTGTCCATGTTGCGTTCTAATCCTGGCTAGGATTAACACAGCACCTAAAAACAATTACAGTACCTACTTAAATTACCCATCCTTTTTAAATTACCAAAAATAATTGATTAAATATGTAGGGAAACACTTATTGAAAAATGAAAATGAAAAATGTTTATTTGTCCCAAAACAGTTACAAATATTATAAATGAGACATCCCCAGTAAGTAATTGATATATACTTGTGTTGGGGCATATCTCGCCCTTTCCCATAATTACTAACAAATTGAGACGAACATTTACTTATACAAAAGGTGCCTAAAAAAAAATTAAGAAACAAAAATAAGTTTATGAATAAAAGATAACAGTAAATGACTTATAAACTAGTTTGCAGTTCTTTGTGTATCTATAGTTGTATGTCTATGTAAAACTGTAGGGTTTGTGTTGTTATGTGTGTGTGTGTGTATGTGCGTGTGTGTTTGTGTGTGTGTGTGTGTGTGTGTTTGTGAATGTGTGTCTTCTTTGAAAATGCCGATGTGTTAGAAGCGCAGTTTATAGATTAAACTCGGTGCACATTATTGATAAAAAGAAAAATAATTTGTTTAACCAAGTCTAACTAATACTTGCTCAGTTTCCTCGTATGTTAGGGTTTTTAGCCATTCGTTTATTACCTTTTTGCATACGTGTGAGAGCTCATGGTGGAACTTTAGGTTTGAGTTTATTTTGTTATAAATGTAGGCCGATTGGGTTGCATACTGACGCCGCCCAAAAGCGGTCGGGACCCTTGTGGGGTGAACCACCATATCCTTTCGTCTTTTTTTCTGACTGTCCTGGTTAAATGGAATAGATTTATGTAAATAAAGTGTCGTAATTAAGAAATATTATTTTCTTACTGAAAGTAAGCCACTAATTCTATATAGATCAACTGTGTGGTATCTGTATGGTTTATAGTACATAACTTTTATAAGTGCCCTTTGGGCTCTTTCTAACTCAAGGAATTTAGTTTTAGTGGCTCCTCCCCAGACTGGTAAACAGTATGCAATAACTGATTGCGTCAGCGCAATGTAGATGCTATTTAACGTTTTTGGAAGCATCACGTATCTCAAGTTTTTAAAAATCCATATGAATTTTCGCACCCGCGACGTGACAATCTCAATATGCGAATGCCAAGTTAAACACTCGTCAGCAATAACTCCCAGGTATCTTGTGGATTTTACATGTTCAATGGGTTGACAATTGCAATTTTGAGCCAAGTGGTCGGCACACTTGTGGATTCGAATTTTAAAATTAAGGCCTGGTTTAGTCCTTATACTAGGAGAAAAACAAATGTAGTTTGATTTAGGAATACTAAGGGTTAGCAGATTGGCTTTGAGCCATCTATCTATAGCAACTAATCCTTGCTCAGCATTATTGCACGCAGCTTTCCAGGTGTCCCCAAAGTAGACAATGGCCGTGTCGTCCGCGTAGGAGAAGATTTTCCCCCCACCGCTTCGTAGGTTACAGAGCTCGTTAATATACACGTGAAAAAGTGGGGGGCCGAGGACCGATCCCTGCGGGACACCGAAAACAATGTTTTCCTCCTCACTATGCGAGTTACCTATTTTAACTTGCTGTCTCCTGCCTCGGAGGTAACTGTTAAAGAGGGAGAGAGCCTTACCTCTTATTCCTATAGCCTCAAGTCTCTGTACAAGGATGGGGACTGATACGGTGTCAAAAGCCTTTTTGAGGTCTAGGAACACTGTAACGCATTTATAACCCTTGTCCACCTTGTCGGTGATTTCAGATGTTAACGCAAGTACTGCATCCTGAGTTGACCGTCCCTGTCTAAAACCGTATTGTGAATCGGAAAGAATGTTGTATTTATTTAAATAACTTACTAGTCTTTTATTTAATATTTTTTCTATTATTTTCGAAAGAGATGATAAGACAGATATCGGCCGATAGTTGTTGATATCGCCCTTATCACCCTCCTTGTACACAGGCGTAATTATAGAACGTTTAAGCGCGTCAGGAAATATGCCCGTTTCGAAACACAGATTAGTTAACTGGCTGATAAGAGGAACAACAAGTTCTCGAGATAATTTAAGGAAGCCCACAGGTATGCGATCCCACCCCGAAGCACTTTCCGAGCCAAGCGCCCCAAGTATATTATCCACTTCTGCCGGGTCTGTCTCCAGCAACACGAAGGAATTTATTTGAGATAGTGAGATTAAGTTAGTGACGGGTCTAGATTCTTGTCCAGTTAGGGTTATTATTTCTTCCGCAAGTGTTTTACCAATCGTTACGAAGAATTTGTTTACACGGTTTAGTGAATCGAGGGGACATGGTGTGATATGCAGTAGGTGGGTACTAGACGCCTTGGGTTTTTTGTAATACGTGATGTCATTAATTTTACGCCAGAGTAGTTTAGGATTTTTTAATGAATTTGATATCTGTTTTTTATGATACTGTCGTTTGAGTTTCTTAAAAGGTTATTAATAACAGACTTTTACTTACGATTTCACAACACAATTATACACGGCACTTGACGGGAAATCTACGTTGAATGTGGATCAAAATATGTGACACCGGCTAGTCGAGTTAAAATCTACACTAGAACTATTGACACTTCACTCAAATTAAAACCGAACTGTCGGTCGCTGCGGTTAGCGTGGCTTTTATACCGCGCGTATAGAGTCGAAAACTGTCTGGAGAAATCTCGAAACCGACTCTGGAAGCTTCGTGTATCTACCTACGCGAGCAATCGGGAATTCGGGACTATTGCAATCTCGCTTGCTCTAACAATATAACCGGTGGATAAGCCGCCACCGCGCTGCCATCGTCGCCGCGCCGCCGGCCGCGGCGCTTCCTCAAGAAAACGAATTTAACCGAGATCGGCACGAACATTACCGACCGCTGTTACCGACGCATGCACGGCGCACCGATAAGCGCACTTAAGAGCGCGCGCGCGAGATTCAAATTACTTTTCGAACATATTTTTTTGGTTTTATTCTGGAATAGAATTCAATATTTTTCGAATGTACGAGAGTATTATTTTTGCTGTCGGCGGGCCACCAGTATTCGACCGGCGCGGCGGGCCGTGGTCTGTGCATCCCTGGTCTACACTATCGATTAGTGCAATAAAACAGGATGCTGTTTTTGTTAAGAAACAGGTTTGAAGTTTTTGTCGTTTTAGAAGGTGAAGTCATAAACTAGGTCACATCTGCCATATTGTTAATTTTAAGTTAATTTCAGAAGAAGGACAGGAGTAGTGAAAGAGTCAAGAATGTCAAGAGTTCTCATAGTAGTCAGATAGGAAACGCCGACCTCATCTAGTTTTAAAATATGATTGACGTGTAAAAGTGTTTGTACAAACCTATTTACAGAAATAAAATCATTTATCATTTATCAGTATCAGACTAAAATGAATTATGTCCTACAAGGACATCAAAGAACTGAAGCATTAATTTAGCTTTAAAAACGAAATTATGATTTTCGTCTTGAAGTTTTGACGAACCACAACAATATAGTAAAGACATTGTTTACTGGATATTAGCATGAATGACGACAATAGATAAACAGAAAGTATTTTCACCTCAATCTACCTAATTATACCATACGTCATATTTATTGCACAGGTATTTTAAACATATTATAAGTAATCTTTATTACAAAAGATATAGAGCAGCTGCCAAATAAATCACAGATTGATAATTAAGATTGTTGCATTTTTATCAACAATTACTAAGATAAGTAGTTAATTACTTATGATGGATGAAGATAATCATAAATATTAAATAGAAGTGCGAATATTCCATACCAGTCAAATTGTAAAAAGGACAACGGTAGTAACTTGTTCTAATGCTGAATGTTACAGTTTGTTAATTTTAGATACTATTTTGTTTTTAATTTTTTGTTTTTTTTTTTTCAGAAAATGAAAGTATCGTGTCTTGTGATGTTACTTGTGTGCGCATTTGCGCAAGGCGCTAATGTGGACTATGAAGCCCTTCCCCTAGGTAAGTTAAGGTTAATAAGTATAGGTTTAACATAAAAAAACTTTTTTACAAAAAAACAACCGACTTCCAAAAAAAACACTAAAAGACGTGAAAAATAACTTTAATTTCGGAAGTCGGTGCCTTTGGTTTTGTATTTTCGTGTTTGGCCACCGACTTCCGAAATTAAAGTTATTTTTCACGTCTTTTAGTGTTTTTTTTGGAAGTCGGTTGTTTTTTTGTAAAAAAGTTTTTATTTTTCACTTTTTAGTTGCGGTACCTACCCCACACAAATTCGTATACCACTACTTGGTGTGTAAATAACAGTGACAGGAAATTATTAACACATCATCCATATAAACTAAGTGGAAAAAATCTGCAGTATTGAAGATAACTCAAAAACTACTGGTCAGACCTTGATCAAATTTAAATGGGACCACATGTGAAGCACCACCTATCAAATAAAAAAAGAATCATCCAAATCGGTTCACCCAGAAAAAAGTTCTGAGCTAACACACATAAAAAAAAAAAAAAAAACATACAGACGAATTGAGAACCTCCTCCTTTTTGTGAAGTCGGTTAAAAAATAATAAGCTCTTTAAAAAAGCACCTTCATAATATGATATTAAACATTTGTTCAAATGGGAGTCCACAAAGCTCTAATAGGACAGAGGGAACTAGAATTGAACCCTGTGGCACTCCCATTGTTATGATCCATTCACGATACTTTTTTTTTGCAAAAATGAGAATGGTCTCTAGGTTTAGCTTGTTGAAAATACAGCAGTAGGTACCTAGTTGTAATTTATGAATTGAAATGAATAAAACACACAATAATGAGTTTAGACATTGCAAGGTAGATGCCAGAACCATGTTCTTCGCAAATTTTATAATAATTGAAGGTAACTATTGTTTTCTTTGTAGTGGAAGACGCACAAAATCGTTTAGAAGATCTCCACTTTGAACTCAACCCTTTATCAGCTGACCATGCTGTAAGTGAAGATGACAAGCTGCTTATATCAGAACTCCAGACTTTAAACGCACAAGGCCGCGGCGTGGTCACTGAAGCCATCGCAGAGATGATTGAAGGCTTCAGGGATGTCGTCATTAATGGAAACGATGACGTGCCGCCGCTCGACCCTCTTGATATACCCCTCATCGGACCTTTCGAATACCAAGCTCCTGCGTATGTTTATTTTTATATTTATTGTTTAAGATTTTGGCTAGATGTTTCGAAGTACCCTATATTTTCACTTTTAACTACAGTAATTGTAGTATTCTTAAACGATGTATTTGTATGTGCAGTACAACAGCCACGGTATCGATCAACGACTTCAAGATGGAAGGTCTCCGCTGGTTCGTGCTGGACACAATCACCCTCAACGCGCTCCGTCTGTCTGCCGAAGCCCACATTACCATTCCCTGGATTACTATTACTGGTAAACTAAAGTAGCTATGTATTTGCGGAAACTAGGTACTTGTCAAGTACACAACTCATTCTGAATATTTGCAGGTCCTCTACAGAATGTGAATACGTTGTTAACGCTTTCCCAATCGTCATTATTAATATTTTCGTTTTAATTCGTCAATATTCATCTGGCTAATGTAAAAATAGGTATTTCCTTTACCTGTCCATTTTAACGGCATACTCATAGTGGATGATTTATAACTTTTTGCTTAGCCCCTTGACTTATACAAGTTTACGTCACACACCACTAAAAGCAAAATGTAATAAAATAAATAGTTTGATTGATTACATTACAACATAATCTGCGATATAAGTTCCTTGTACGACAGCCTATTGCACTATAATCCGCAATAGGGTATTAAAAGATTGAACTGAGGGATTGTTGTTTTTGTCTTGTGATTTTGTTTTATGTATTAAGGAATCTTGCCTGAATTAAATTAATTTTATTTCATTTTTATTTATTGTAATTTATCAGGTACGTATGACGCCCGCGCAAGATTGGGTTTTCTAAGCCACAGAGCTGGTGGTGGATTCAGGTATGTACCTACCGTACTATTCTTTACGAGATTCCGATATAGTGATAGGTTGGCAGGTACCTAGATGAGGACTATCAACCTATATTAATTTTACATAATCTTTCAGGATCTTTGCTCACCGCATCGAGGTCGGCATGGACATGAGGCTAGGCACCAACATCTTCGGAGGACACCTGTTTCTTCGTGAACTGAACATCAAAATCGACATCCATGACACTCTTGTAAGCCAGAAATTTAATTTATCCTTTTTTTTTGTTTCCCCCTTTCTGAATGTCAAAAGATTATTGGACAACTGGGTGGAATGTGAGCCAACCGCCCCCGCGCCCTTAGGGTTTCTCTTAGTACCGTTCAAATCTGAAAAATATGTTTCACGACTGTTGGTTGCTTATAAATTGGGCGTTTAGTATGATTGATGATAATGTTGTTTTTGTTTTTCTTTAGATCCAAATCCACGGCATGACTGGCTCCAACATTATCAATGCGTTTATCAACAACTATGTCCAGAATCTAACACAGGAGGTGATCCAGGCTGAGTTGGAGAATGTCAGCCAAATCCTCAGTGAAGAACTCTTCGAAATCGTCAATGACGTCCTCAAGGAATACACCATTAACGACATCTTAGGATTGTAAGGAGGACAACAGACATAGCATAAACATATAATAAAACGATAAACATATTATTTTTGTTATAAGGAATAAAACAATTAAAAAATAATGAACTCTTTTATTAAAACGAACGTATTTTGTACAACTGGAAGTTCCTCGTAAGGCCGTGGTCTTCTTTTAAAAGACGACTAGTTAGTCGTCTTTTAAAAGAAGCCAAGTACAACACCAAACCCAACCAACCAACCAAATGTGCAAGTGTGTGTGTGTGTTGTGTACCAAGTTTGGTACATAGCGTAATATTAGTTATTATGTAGATACCAAACAGATATCGAAGTTCATCCACGATGTTTTCTAAAAATAAGAATATTATTTTATTGAGTCGCTGTACCCACAGCACTAATCCTTTAACATCGGTCACACACTGTTCTGCGCTCGAAGACACGACGAGTAAAAGTAGGTACCTAAGATTAGAGTTTAGGAAGATTGGTTATGATTGATAAAATATATCCCCTATCTACATAACTCTAGGTAGGTACATATCGTGTTTTTTTTATTTTTGTAGACGTTTTGTGCATTTAGCCAATGTCAAGTTTAGTTTCTTTAATTCGAAGAAAATAAAGGTATGGAAACGGAAATATTATTATTATTAATTACTAGCTTCTGCTCGCGATTTCGTTCGCGTAGAAGTCGTAAGACACCACAATGTAGGTATTAAAATAACAGCCACGTTTTTATTAAACTTTCCTGTATAGTTACTACATTATTTTGTAGTTTTGTTCTTACCAATCAAATTATGAAGAGAGTCAAGACTAGTAACGCGAGAGCAAGCGAGCATATGTGAGAAGCACCTCGTCCTGAGGTCGACAGCCGCAGCGTTCAGTAGAAATTTCCCATTGCTTGCGAAGTTTTTAGTTTTTAGTAAATTAAGCCTTTACCCGCCAAGATTTGCTACCTTTGACTTACCTGCAGCGCCACGTCACATTAGGTATAAGTTGGAATAGTGTTGGGAATAACTAATATCGATGCATAAATTACTCGTATTTATTTATTTACTAAAATAAAAGTCGTAAACATAATCAATGTTTTATTATTATTAATCTTACAATATTTAAATCAGTCTTCAATCAATTCGCAATCTAATTACTACTTAAACATGTCCTTGTAAAGTGACAATATCAATACTCAGGTCCACTCAGGACATGAGCACGTTGTCCGTTCTTCTGTTGACGAGGTTTTCCACGAGCATGTCGTATTAAATTAATTATCTTCATGTAAACTTGTGAGTGAATTTCTGGCCGCACAGTTTCCAGCTCAAAAGCTATAAAAGACGCGAAGAATTAATTTCGTGGGTCACTCGGTCTCTGATATAATAATGTTAAATAAAATTACCAATGTTACATAAAGAATACTTTTTAGCGAGAAAAGCATCTTAGAGCGATTCCACACCGCCCCGCTGCGTTGCGATGCGTCGTGGCATTTCAATGATGCTTGCTCGGTTCTAAAAGGCATGAGGATTTAATGTCTTATAAAACCAAGCAACGCAACGGAGCAGTGTGGCATCGATCTTAGTCCGATGTGGAATCGTTTTACTTGATAGGTAAGTAGCACTTTTATATTACTCACACAGCAAGGCATTATTATAAAAAATATTTACTAAGTACATAACTTGTCGAAGTCGGATTTTATTAATTATAATAAAGGTTAGGTGATATATTGAAAAAAGTGTGCTTTTTCTTTTTAGTGTACCTTTTTAAGTATATGGAATAGGTATTTAACAATTTGATGTATGGTTTATGACTATATTTCCTAGTATCCTGTAAAAGGAATACACAATACAATGAAATTTTCTCGATACAAAAAAAATGCTAAGTTCTATCTATGTTTATGTTTTTTTGAGCACTAAGGAATAACGCTTAGGAGTTACTCATTGGAGTTTACTATAAAAAATAAAGAATAATCTTATTAAAGTTTAAGTAAAGCAGTTTTTGTTTTAATAATACTTTTTATTTAAAAAAAGACGGCATTTCGTTTTGGCACATACGTTGTTTTATTCCGAGCACACATACATTATCGCCATCCCTTCTTTTGCCTATCAAAATTAATGTCATCACTCTCGTTCGTTTATAAATCAGTCGCCCAGTGGCACAGAGTACATTTTATATAGGGAGATAGAGACGTCACTCGAACATTTCAAGGCGCTGGCGCCCTCTAGCAACAACTAAAAACAACACTCCATGAAGCAATATATAGGTACGTATCTCGTACTAGCTATACGTATACTAATAATACTTCATAATGCTATAATAGTTTCAAATCTGCAGTATGCCCTGTCCTATTTCCTTCCATTTTAGTTAGGTAGTAGTTTTTAACCAAAAATAAAACACTAAATCCAATGTCAAATACCTACTTTATTTCTTCTTCAATATTTTTTTACAATATTTGAAGGCCAACTCTCGAATTTTTGCAGATCAGCACACGACACTTGCTCGCGTTCACTTTTTATACAACACAATATCGGTGCGTTTCAAAAACAAGTACACAGTCCAGATTTTCGTGCAGGGGTCGTTCCGATAAAGCGAAGTTGTCGGTTCCCGGTATCCAATACCTTTCCAGGTCAATGGATAGAAGCAGAATCCTAAATTTCCATACAAGCAAAGTCGTCAAGAATAATCCAGAAATTAATCGAACCGCATCCATAAATTCTATTCGGAATAAAAAAATTACAACATAATATTTTGACAATTACGCGAGTTGCGTTCCTTTTTTTCCATTTAAACTTAAAACAGTTTCAAAAATGTATGTTGCGTTATTAGATGATTTTATCCATTTAAACAAACGTTGTATGTTAGCACAATAAATTTAAAAGGTGTTTCAACTCCTTATATATATTTATTTGTAAAAAAAAAAAGTTGTAAGAAAATCTGATTAAAATGGAACATATTGTGTTTAAACCTATTAATACATAGTATCTCTATGTAGTCTGTGGTTTAGACGAAACCCATGAACATTTTGAGAACAGCGCCATCTACCAATAAGAAAATTCATCTTTGATATTACTCTGCTAGTAAATTAAAAATCTATAGAATTGAGAGTATCTTATCGTTAGAGTGTATCTCCAAAAGCAGAAGCCTACTTAAACTGGTCGGATATGATTCCCATACTTTTGTTCCAAGCTACAGCACCGTGCCCAGTGGAGCTGATTAGGGATCACAGAACATATATACCCTAAAGGTTAGGGATGAATCTATGTCATTTTTTTTTGCAAATTGCTGCGGTCTAATTTACGTGATTTAAATAATTGTGTTTACAGAAAAAGTTAGTAGTTTAGCAATTCAAGGTAATTATTAAATACAATTAGTGTTGAATAGGTATTTAGACTCTGTGTGTGTGTATTCTTGTGACTGTGAACAATATAACATTCTTTTTCTATTATTATTTCGTGACGACATTCAAATTATTTATGAAAATGGAAAGAAATAAAAACCAAAAGCGAACAGTACCGTACCTTAAACGTTAGGAGTATCTGCTGTCTGCACAGGGCAATCAATGAACTCATTTAATAGCTATAAGATGATGATAATAGTGAGTCGAATTCACCAACTTCACTTAAGCATTACCAGCAACAATCTATTCTCGCCTTGCAAAGTAATATTGGGTACCTAAGCATTCTATTTTCCAGAGAAGAACGTCTGTTTTTATACCTACAACTTATAATAATCGTTTACACTAAGAAATAGGCTAAAATAAATTATTCGTTTTTAGGTTTGCAATACGTCAAAAATACTTCAATAAGTCAAATACTGTCACTACGAATGATAGAGCACAAAAAATGAATGGAGTCGCATTTGAATTGTGAAAAAAGGTGAATTCTTACCCGACTACGGCAAAGCGACTATGTATATATGTTTATCTGTTTCCTCATAACTCCTCGTCATATTTGGACAAACTAGTTATCGTTGGAAGCGTCATGTGGTCCCGCGGGTTATATGCTACATGACGTCACATAAAATTCAACATGGCAGCTAATAGCGGATGTGAAGTGTTACCGGGGAAATATATATATACATACATATATATATATATGTATATATATCTTTTTTGGTGTCTAAAAAAGGTCTTAAAGAGTACTTTCTGAAAATATGTTGGATATCTATAATTAAACCCGAAACAAGATCAAAACAATTATGTTTCACTCAGATTGTTTTCAATACCACTAAACATCCTTCTGAAATGTTATGAAGGCTGCTTAGCAAATTATTGTTATCAAATTCCATTTGCTACCTACCCTCAATGATTGCTCATGCATATTGTGATTCTGCCAAAAGACCCTTACTTTCAACATACCATTCTAAGCGATTTTTAATTAAGTGTTCCGCTAGTTTCATCAGAATTGCAGACAAAACTATGGGACGGTATGAAGAAACATCAGATGAAATTTTATTTGGTTTAAGGATTGGCATCACCATTTGATGTTTCCATTCAACAGGGATGTTTCCTGTATTCCTAATAGAATTAATAAGCTCTAAATTATATCTGAGGATGTCATCATTTAAATTAGCAAAAAAGGAATACGGGATGCCATCAATGCCTGGTGCAGAATCCCTAGTTTTATGAATAACACCCTTTAATTCAGTGAGAGTGAATGGAAGATCTAGCGTCGTATGGGTGTCTTGGATATTGGATACGAGAGACATGTTAAGGTTAATACCCTCAGGAACAAAAGGAGGAGCTAATTTATCTAAAAAATTACTGGCTAAAGAATCGGGTATAGGAGAAGGGTTGTTATTAATGGACCTTTTACGAATATTGCGCCAGACAATCGTAGGGTCAGTATTTGGTGAAATTGATGAGCAAAATGTACGCCATTTTTTTCTTCTTGAAAACTTTATTAAGTTATTAACGATTTCGAAATTAATATCAGACATATTAAGGTTATAATTGTATTCAGCCTCTTTACGTTTGTTAATCAATTCTGTGCATTCCGAGTCCCACCACGGAGGGGAAGGGATTGCAGTAATATTGTTATTTTTTACAGGAAATACTTCATCTGCCGCTGCAATTAAAATGAGTGCTAAAGCTTCAGCACAACTATTTTCGTTGCCATCAGAAATAACAGGCAAGGAGCAAAGTTTTCCATTTACAATGTCCCAGTCATTACAATTTCTATTAGGAAGTTTATGTTTTAAGCTTGATCTCCTTAACGGTGTATTTGATTTGGAAAGAGGATAAGAAATAACTATTGGGAAATGATCACTACCATATGTAGAGGCTTAGAGTATCTATGCCAAGTTAATGAAGAGGCTAAGTTTGGAGAACAGATTGAAAGGTCGATTGCGCTTCGGTTCTGCTTGGGTTCTAAACGGCGTGTGGCAGCTCCTGAGTTCAAGATGCATAAGTTATGTAATTCATCGCCATAAAAATTAGAAGTTGAACAACCCCATGATTGGTGATGGCAATTAAAGTCTCCCAATATTAAGAATGGCTTTGGAAGAAAGGAAAAGAGGTTATTAATTTCTTGAAGAACAGAAGAAGAAGGGTGAGGAATGTAAATAGAAACAAGACAAGTATGATGCACTTTAATAGCTACAATTGAGATTTCCTCACTATGAGGAGGCAAGGTAATAAGAGAGAAAGGGATAGAATTCTTAATAATTATAGCTACTCCACCATACCCATCAGATCTATCCTCTCTAATGGTTAAATAACCGTTAATTTTAGAAATATGATTAGATTTGAGCCAAGTCTCTGCTAAAGCAAAGGCAAATGGCTCATGTATAATTAAAAGATATATAACATCACTCTTTTTGTTTATGAGATTGCGGCAGTTCCACTGGATTATGATTTTGGATGTGTTGTCCATTATGGGTGGAGTGAGAAACATTAAAAGAAGGGGAAACGTTGGACGGTGAAATGTTGAACTGAGAGAGAAGGTTGTGTAATGCGGAAAGAAATTCGTTTGTGGAAAAATTCTGTCTTTTGTTTCATTAATATGATTATTAGAAAAAGCACAACCATTTGATGGTTGAGGAATGTCAAAATCTTGAATCATGGCATTGTGAGCCACTTTATTAAAATCTTGTACAGATTTGGGAAGAGAGTGTGGTTTGACAAAGACAGTCTTTTTATAGCTACTTGAAGCGGGCATTCTATTCCCAACCCCCCAAAAATTGTGTCGGTCCATGCGCCAAACACCCTGTTTAGCGATTATGTCGTGGACTACCCTAAAGCTTTCACCTTAATTTTTAAATGCTCCAAGCATTGCTTTTAAGGTAAAGGTACCAACCGCGTAAAAAAACATTCAGAAATGTCATTGTCTATGACGTAGATTTGACGTTTTGGCTTTGACAGTCTTTTGACAGTCGGTTACAGAATATTTATTTAGATTTTTAAAACTTCATTTTCTAATTATTATAATGGCAGGTAATTTCTGGCAAAGTTCTCATCACCAACAGTGGATATTAGATAAACAGGATCTTGTAAGAGATCGTCAGCATGATTTGGGAATATTGTCTGAGGAAGAGTACCAAAAACTATTCAACTTCTTCGCAAGCATAATTCAGGTTTTAGGAGAACAGCTAAAACTTCGTCAGCAAGTTATAGCCACAGCTACAGTATACTTCAAGAGGTTTTACGCAAGGAACTCGTTAAAATGTATTGACCCGTTGCTTTTAGCACCCACATGCGTGTTCCTTGCTTCTAAGGTGGAAGAGTTTGGTGTGATCTCCAACTCTCGTCTAATAACCACCTGCCAGACTGTGATCAAGAATAAGTTTAGCTATGCTTACGGACAGCAAGAGTTTCCGTATAGAACTAATCATATACTAGAGTGTGAGTTCTACTTGTTGGAGAATTTAGATTGTTGTTTGATTGTGTACCAGCCATACAGACCATTACTTTTATTTGTACAAGATATTGGACAGGATGATCAGTTATTAACTTATGCATGGAGGATAGTTAATGATTCTTTGAGAACTGATGTCAGTTTGCTGTACCCTCCATATCAGGTAATCAATAACAGTTAATTGTTTATTTACTGTAAAATACATTGAAGACATACCTGAAAATACTTTTACTCCCATACTACAGAACCTAACTTGAATATCAAGCATTACTTAAAACTAGTTTCAACCAATCAAATGGCTCTAAACTAATTTTAAGTAATGCTTGAGTCTTGAGTGAGGTTCTGTAATACAGGTCTTAGTTTATTAAGTTTTGACCCAAACTTTGATGATTGTGTTTCAGATAGCAATAGCTGCTCTTCACATAGCGTGTGTGATGCTTGGGAAGGAAAACCACAAGCCGTGGTTTGCAGAACTTAATGTTGACATGGACAAAGTGAGCAATTTATTAAGTTACTATACCAGTACATAGTAACAACAATACAATACAATAGTATCTAGTATAGTTTTGTATTTTAACACTCTTCTAATTGAACCATAATTTAACTCGTTGATGGACAGAACGCCTCTTGACATTGTCTGTGCAAAAAATTATATGACAGTATGCCTGTCAACATCAAAGTTCTGATAAGTATAACATCAGTACGCCTTGTGGAGTTTTATTTTCTATAGTAATACAAGGAAGGGCATTCTGTAGTGTCAACCCAGATAGAATTTAAAACCTTTTACTGTCATATACTGACATTAAAAAATCATTCTACAAAAGTGTGTCCTATGTGAAATTTTTTAGTGACTCAACCAGTGAGGGAATACTATCCGTCAACATGTTAATTGTAATTTATTCCTTCATATCCATTTTTCGCCTATATAAAATATAACTAAAGAAAGAAAGAAACTAACTCAATGTTGACTGAAGAGATTCATTTGGTTTCTGGTGTTATCAACCAACTAGGTCAACCTAGGTTTTATTGGAGTTTTACTAATTTTCCTTTACATTTCAGATCCAAGAGATTGTGAGGTCCATAATAAACTTATATGAAATGTGGAAAAGTTACGATGAGAAGAAGGAAATACAGCCATTGTTAGTGAAAATGCCTAAACCAAAGCCTGCCCCCCAAAGATAATAGTTCATAATAACAGTTTTTATTATCATAGTGTAGGTACTTGTACCTAAGGAACTGGAACCAAGTTAGGACAGGCAGAGACAAAGTTTATGTTAATGATACAACTGGATTGAGCTATAAAGTAAAAAATTAAGATATACATCTGTTTTCTGAAAACCTGGCTCAAAGTTCTGATCTGTAATCCCCTGCCAATTCAAATGTTGTGATTGGTTGGGTAATAATAATGGCCAATAAATTTATTTGAGTTGAGATGTAAGAACAGATCAAATTGAATAAGGATTTCAGAAAGCAGGAGTTAGTCAGAAAATAATGGAGAGTACACAATTTTTATATCAAACTGGAGCTTCCAATATTTTCATCAAAACTCAGTTTTCTGAAATAATTAATACTTACTAGTATTGTATTGTAACATTTATAAGAAGACATATTTTTAATAAGTACAATAAGTGTATCTATAGAAAGAATGCCTTTGTATTATTACATAATAAAATTAGAAATATGTTCCTAATTGTTTCATAACCGTATTTGTAAAATTCGTAATGGAGTACATTATTAAATCTTGACAATCAATTGATAATAATAACATAATTGTAAGCAGAGAGTTTGTTTAATTTAATTGTTTAAGTTTGACACATGGAGGAAATGCGGTATCGCAAATACTGCTCATATGTGGTACAGTAGGCTGCACGTCAGTGGTAGAAAAACACATTCTATTGAAACTTCGTCCTACGCTAGGCCATCTCAAGGTTAAAGTGATACTGCCGACGTGCGGCCTACTGTACACTTAAGATTTAAATGCGCGTACAGTAATTATTGAACTGAAATATGTGCGAGAGCACGGATTTATATTGTCAACGTATTTCTCTCTGGTAGAGTAGTAATAAAATAATACGATTTTCTACATTGACGATTTGTAAAAAAAATGTTTTGACCGCGGCCTTCTTACTATTGCACGAACACGTATGATTTTACGGAAATAAATATTTTTCAATCTTTAAACAGAACATAATATATTTTCATTTTATGGATTTGTACATAGCTATCCTTATACCTCCTTAAACCCTTCGTTCGATACCTCATGCTCTCGATAGCTCTGGTCGAAACTTACAGAGCCTGCTATAACATACTTTGCGAAACAAACTAAATGTTTGAAACTATATTTTCCTCTTATTGGATCAGTTTATACTCAGTAATTACAAAACATCACGGCTGTCACCCCCAAAGGTTTAGGCAGAGGCGTATAGTACATCAACAATTCAGACCCCTGATGCAGTTTCTCGCACAGTGGCGAACTGGAAAACGTGAATAATACTTTCGTATTATTCACGTTTTCCAGCTCCCCCCCAATAATGGTTTTCCATTATTTTTTTGAAGATATCTGAATCAGGGGCATAGGTTCGAGAATATTGATCGACAGATTCTCCCGAATCTATGAATCCGTATTATGGAATTCAGTGAACGAGCTCTTGGTGTATCTACCTGTACCTACCTTATTCTATCAAGGACAGGAGGATAGATTTTAAACTGGTCTAATTAATCTTCACAAGAATAAATTGAATTAATGAATTAGTCCTACGACGATTTACATACAAGAATGGTTGCTGCGCGCGACTTTCCGAGTTCGAGTCCCGCGTCACTGCGTTTTCTTTTTATTTTTTTTGTTTTGAGATAGAAGTGAATAGACCGCTACATGATTAAGTTCCCCCCTATTATAAGGTATTTTTATGAGTTGATTGTAGGGTACTGAATCAATACAACCGTTTGTAAGTTTGTAAATATTCAGATGAAAACAAACACCATTTGTGATTTTTAATATATTTTCAGCATCCGGAAAACGTCGTTCCCCAGTAATTAAGCTGCAATTATGTCCAGGTAAGTTGTGGTCGCTTCAGTCACTATGCCATTATTTAATAATATTATGGATGCATTGTTAAGTTATCAAAACAATGATTTACATGCAATAGCGAACAAAGGGATATCCTTCATAACATCAGGAAATATAACTATGGATGACAACAGTCATCATTTTCAAGACTTATGTATGTAGGTGTGAATGTGATGTCTACCAAATGCAAAATAATGGTTTCCGCTAGAACTGCTGGTGTCAAATGATGATACCTGTATGGATACTTACAAATCCGTGCACCAAGTAACGGCTTATTGTATATGACTGCAATCATAACAAATCCGATCTTCACTTAGCAAAACATAAGTTGGTCATGTTACTGCAGAGTCCACGCTGCGCGGATATTTTGGGTTAGGTTCTAAAAAGTCGAGTTAGGTGTAGTAAATTAAAATGTAGGTACGCGGATTCTTCCGCCGAAATGTTAGCTCAAAAGATTAGGTACCTAACTAATTATAATTTGAAAAGAAAATCCAGACTGTTCCTATGTATTTATCACATAGGTACACAAAATACCGATCAAGGAACATGCATAATTAAGAAATTCAGATATTTTTGGAACGAAGTTCTTTATCGCACGTTACGGACTTGGCGGACAGGGGCTAGGCGAAAAAAAAAAAACAGGTAGAATTTTCCGTCACGACCCTTTCTTAATTTGTTGAAGTACTGGTTGGAATTTAAAAAAATCCTTTTGTGTTGGATAGTCTATTTATCGAAGAAGGCTATATAACATCACGTTACGACCAATAGGAGCGGACCACGGACCAAAAGGTTTTAAAGTTTCGCAAAAATCATGTATGACGGAATTTTTCCCTTTAAAAGTTCAAAAAAAAAGTCCGCGACAGCATGTCTATCTTCTAATGTCCGTGACTACCGCAGGACCACCAACGCCAATCGCTTCCATATTTGGTAAATAATTAGTACTCAATTGGTACTACTTAGTACCTACTCGAACAAGAAAATTGGTACCTTAGTAGTTTTCGAGAAAATCGTATTTGAAGGTGGTCCTGCGGTAGTCACGCTCCCTTCAGCAGGACCACCACCGGCGCCGAAACAGGGGGCATGCTACAGCTATTCTATGTATACAAATAATTAGTACTCATAAATGTGATTAATTTCGAAAAAAAAACAGAACTGATTCATTTGTATTTACCGAGAAATCAACGATGATAACTTTCGCGCGCTATTTCAGCAGGACCACGACTTTGAATGTTGATTCCAGGTTTCAGGAGCTTGTCGCTTTCCTCAAACCTACATAGAAAATAAAAACTTTTTGACAAAAAAAACAACCGACTTCCAAAAAATACACTACAAAGTGAAAAATAACTTTAATTTCGGAAGTCGGTGTCTTTGGATCTTTATTTTAGTTTTTTGCCACCGACTTCCGAAATTAAAGTTATTTTTCACTTTGTAGTGTATTTTCTGGAAGTCGGTTGTTTTTTTGTCAAAAAGTTTTTATTTTTCACTTTTTTGTGGGTTAGATAATAATTTATCGACGTTACAATAGCCTAATGTCAACTGCTCATCACCTTTTACAAAATAATTCGTTTCCCGATGCAACGAATTGAGGAGTTTATTGTTGAGGATTTCTCTTGGTAAAAACCAGAAGAACTGGAGCCGATGGTGAAGCCACCATCAGCTCCATTTCACCATATGCATTGTGACAAGCATAAATTGCTTAGCAACCAACGAAAGAGCATTGCTAGAGATGACGCGATTACGCAACTTAAATTCAGTCTCAAATTGACGCATCAGCATGACTAGTAGGTAGTGGTTGCCCTATGAAAAACTTCAATCTTAATTGGGTATTATTTTTGTACGACCTGAATATTTTGGAATATTGAACCGTATGAAGTAAGCCCAACAAAAGGTAACTGCTGTAAATCGTTGAGGAATTCCCTCGACTGTCTATGGTGTCCATCATCAGACCTGTAATGGCACTTATAACCCATATGGGTGCAAAGTTCTCATCAATATAAATGAATTAAGTCCAAACACAAGGTAGTTACTGTAAACCGTTGAGGAGTTCCCTTAACTGTCTTTTATCTTCATCATCAGACCCCTAATGACAGTCATAACACATCTGGGTATAGTATTCTCATCAATAAAAATTAATCAAGCCCAAACACAAGGTAACTGCTGTAAATCGTTAAGGAATTCCTTCAACTGTCTATGGTCTCCATCATCAGACCTGTAATAGCACTTATAACCCATATGAGTGCAAAGTTCTCATCACTATAAATGAATTAAAACGAATCACAAGGTAGCTACTGTAAACCGTTGAGGAGTTCCCTTAACTGTCCTTCGTATTCATCATCAGGCCCCTAATGACAGTCACAACCCATCTAGGTGTAAAGTTCTCATCAATACAAAATAATCAAGCCCAAACACAAGGTAACTGCTTTAAATCGTTCAGGAATTCCTTCAATTGTCTATGGTTTTCATCATCAGACCTGTAATGGCACTTATAACCCATATGAGTGCAAAGTTATCATCAATATAAATGAATTAAAACGAATCACGAGGTAGCTACTGTAAACCGTTGAGGAGTTCCTTTAACTGTCCTTCGTCTTCATCATCAGACCCCTAATGACTGTCACAACCCTTCAGGTGTAAAGTTCTCTTAAATACAAATTAATCAAGCCCAAACACAAGGTACCTGCTGTAAATCATTGAGGAATTCCCTCGACTGTTTTTCGGCTCCATCATCAGATCGATTCCAGACCTTCATTAAATTGTAGTTCTTTAAAATACTTAATGGAAAAAATTAACAAACGCACTAGGCGCTCCTACGATTTTCGAAGGTTCCCCTCGATTTCTCCGGGATTCCATCATCAGATCCTGGTTTCCTTATCATGGGACCACCCTTGAGGTATGTCCTTTCTAACAAAAAAAGAATCATCCAAATCGGTTCACCCAGGAAAGAGTTCTGAGTAAACACACATAAAAAAAAAAAATTGTACCCTGCAAGATAAAATTAGTACCCAAAATTCAAAATTAGTACTCCAATAGTTTTCGAGATATACCATGGCATTGGTTGGGTGGCGGTAGTCACGGTGTAAAATTTTCATTTCAAGATTTCCCTATTAAAAACTCTGTGTTTTCTTCCCAATTTTATACAAAAATTAGTACTCCTAAAGAAGTTATAGCGACCAAAAATTCAGATTCCTAAGTGGCGTATTTTAAGAGAAATTAGCCTTCACTACTTTTCCATACTAAATCTCCGCGTATAACCCGACCAAATTAAGTTGTACACCCAAGGACCCATAAACATACACCCAAGGTCCACAGATAATGCCTATTACTTATGTAATCCTTTTATACTTACGTTATGAGCAACATATTGTTACTGCAGTAATTTGGTTTTTTAATACTTAGGTACTGCTTGCAGCAACGGTAAATTAGTAGGAAAGAAATACCTATCGCTCTTTAATGATATTCACTTAACAACACAGAAGGTATGTACTTACAATACAGAAAAACAATTATTTGAATACCCTACCTACCCACGTTATTAACAAAGGTATCACAGGCCATGGGTAACGATAGGTTTTTTTTTCTTCTTAGTATGTACCTTTATAGTTTCACAGTTGATATAAAAATTATAGGTATTCAACTGTTGTTAATACTATTCCAACATTCATAAATTTATGTGCACGAGTGTACATCTCCTAAACAGCCCAATACCATTGACAACTTAATTTGGTCGGGTTTTACGCGGAGATTTAGTACGGAAAAGTAAAAAATACACCACTTAGGAATCTGAATTTTTGGTCGCTATAACTTCTTTAGGAGTACTAATTTTTGTATAAAATTGGGAAGAAAACACAGAGTTTTTAATAGGGAAATCTTGAAATGAAAATTTTACACCGTGACTACCGCCACCCCACCAATGCCATGGTATAACTCGTAAACTACTGGAGTACTAATTTTATCTTGCAGGGTTCTAATTTTCTATGTAGATTTGAGGAAAGCGACAAGCTCCTGAAACCTGGAATCAACATTCAAAGTCGTGGTCCTGCTGAAATAGCGCGCGAAAGTTATCATCGTTGATTTCTCGGTAAATACAAATGTTTCAGTTCTGTTTTTTTTACGAAATGAATCACATTTATGGGTACTAATTATTTGTATACTTAGAATAGCTGTAGCATGCTCCCTGTTTCGACGCCGGTGGTGGTCCTGCTGAAGGGAGCGTGACTACCGCAGGACCATCTTCAAATACGATTTTCTCGAAAACTACTAAGGTACCAATTTTGTTGTTCGAGTACTAATTAGTACCAATTGAGTACTAATTAGTACCAATTGATTACTAATTAGTACCAATTGAGTACTAATTATTTACCAAATATGGAAGCGATTGGCGTTGGTGGTCCTGCGGTAGTCACGGACATTATCTTCTAAGGTTGACTCAATATAACCCTTTTTATAGTAATCTAATTTGTTCTATGGATGTTCTAAATATACTACGAAAGGAACTTCGTTTCAACCGAGTTTTCCACGATACTCCCGCATTTTTTTCTGAATAGAATTTGCGACCTCTGTACTACAGAAGCCGACCTCTCAGCTACCGCGCCAATAAATGCCAAATAAGACCTCATAACATTTTACATTTCATTATGGAAAAAAAACCTGTGTCCCGAAATTTCAACCAGAAAGCGTGCTCACTGCATAATTCAGCGCTTACTTGAAAATTCCTGAGTATATAAATGTTACGGAATCGTCAAGTCCGTCAGTAATTCGCCTCCGCTGCAGTCGACATGTCTTCCAGGCTGCTGCTGTGTGACCTCTGCATCATCCTACTGTGCGGACTGGGTTTCATACTGGCCGAGGAGAAAAGTAACATGTACGTCACAGATTTTATTTATCATACCAACTACGTAGCGACAGTAATCGGCAAGAAAGGCGGTCTAGCAGACGCAGTAATTTAGAAAAATGGCAGCGAAGTTATCCAACCTACAATAAAATGTATAAGCTTACCTAAAACAGGCGTGATGTTATGTTTATGTGTCTTACCTAAAACAAAGCACAATTACGATGATATCCAAATGTGCTCCCAGACGTGACGTGACTCCCTACATGAGATATTTCTTCCAATTCTTTTTTTTTTATGCTGTGCACACATGTATTTTTTTTTCCACAGCACACCAGCAGCAGACGATGGACCAAAAGGCAACTGCTCGTGCGGCGGGTACCCATCGAACACGATAGAGCCCGGTAGCCTACCTCTCCTCTCACAGAACCCGGGCCTGATCGTCAATTGCGACGCCGAGGGCGCTGGCACCTGCAAAAGCCTTTGCAACGCCTTGGCCACTGCAACCAAGGCAAAAGGACCAGAGGTGTTATGCAATAGACTAAAGAACGCGAAGGAATTGAAGGTAAATCGCTTACGACTGAATTTGTGTAAAGTGATGCATGCTGTAAATGCATGCTGATCTGCGTACGATATTACAGGCAAAAAACTCTTCAAGATTACGACGTACAACGGTTCTGTAAACTTGTTTGGCCTGTAATCAAGATAATAGGAAAAATGCGTAGAATCTCATTCCCGAGTATCACTAGCCTCTCATTCCCTGATGTAGGTACAGGCAGGCTTGACCAAAGAGAAACCGCGGTAATAACTTATAAATACCCATGTTTTGTTGCAGTTGTCAGCATTCTACCAAGTTTGTGATAAGCCGTGGACGTACGCCGACATCACGGCAGACGAGCCGCTTTGCTGCGAGGACTCCAAGGTGAAGATCTGTCCCTCCGCGGAGAAGAAGAATGCTACAGGCACACTCGACGCTAACATAGCCATGTAACGCCCTCCTTTGTATTAGTTTATTCTTGCATTTATTAAAGTAGGTAAATGAATTATATTTATAAGACTTTGTTGTTTCACTTATATTAAACCTTTGATAGATAGGAAATACTTATTTATAAAAATAAAAAATATACTGTTTATAAGTTCCGTTTTCTCACTGTTTTGGCTCTTAAAACCGATAGGGTTTTAGGCACCTGTCCCATCGCCGACGAGGAAGCGACTAGCTATTTTCTCGCTCAAGAAACGTACAAAATATTGTAGGTCTCGTGGCAGCCTGGCGAGAACTGTCAAACAATCAATTCGTTTTTTTTGCTAGCTCTATTCGGCGGCGCGGCGGGCGGGACAGTTGCCTCTTAAGATACTCACTACTCGCCTAGTAAGAGCAGATTCTTATCATCTTTTTAAAAGCTTTTATTTAACTTGCAATGTATGTATGTTTGTTCGGGTGGATTCTTGCTACTCAATTTTGAAGCAGATATCTTCAACCGATTGCTCTTAAATTTTGTATACACGTTTAGTTTGGATGATACAAAAAAGTAAAAAGGTTGAAAAAATGCAGGGTAAAAAGTAACTAAAAAATAAATTAAAAGCAAAAATCTTGCAAAATGCTTTTATTTAAATGCTCTAAAAAGAAGAAAATAAAATTTTCCTTTATAATTGTAACTATCCACTTATAACCTCATTATACACAATTTATACGATCATAAAAACTTGTTATAAGTTGATAGTTAAAATCTTAAAGGAAAATTTTATTTTCTTCTTTTTAGAGCATTTAAATGAAAGCTTTTTTTTTTAAAAGGATTTTTTCTTATAATTTTGTACATTATTCTTTAAGAATTAGTTTTAATTATATGTGCAATTAAAAAAAATGTACCATTCAAAGGTTATTTAATTATATAAACACTTCAATAGATCCTAACACTTTGAATAAGAGCTATAAAGACTTAATTTAAACGTTATTT
This sequence comes from Griposia aprilina, assembly GCA_916610205.1. Lineage (NCBI taxonomy): Eukaryota > Metazoa > Arthropoda > Insecta > Lepidoptera > Noctuidae > Griposia > Griposia aprilina. Next base: position 15,059,645 of record OU744286.1, read on the forward strand.
TGTAGCTTGTTACTGCCTTCATATTTATGTGAAGTTTCATTAGTATCCTGTTAGTAGCTACCAAATTCTGAAGAAATTCAGTTCTCCACGTTCACGGTCACAATGCGCGCGGAGTTATTTAGCCACCGATAAACCTGTATGTGGATATATAAACTGAATGATATATCAATAATTAGTTGCTTAGTTCAGTTTTATACTTGTAAAATTTCAGCGTAGACATACAATAATTAACGAGATAATAAAATAAAAGTCATTATTTAGGAAGTGCAACACCGTGGTAATCCGACCATGTTTAGGTGGTTACAAAAAAGCGACTGCGTGGTACGCGCTCACCCGCTTTAGAGCTTTTATTCAAAGCGTTAGGACCTACTGAAGTGTTTTTATATTTAATTAAATAACCTTTGAACGGTGCATTATTTTTGTTTTTTATTGCACAACTAATTAAAACTAATTCTTAAGAAGTCATCTACAAAAGATGATAAGAATCTGCTTAACCGTTTCAGGGATTCAGCAAAACCACAAACGTTACTCCAGCAGGATCTCGAATAACTTCGCAGCCGAAGAAAAAACAAATACAAAATAAGTTGCAACACTAATTATATAGCTAATATTTATTTCAATATTCCCATTAAAAAACAAAATGTCTGGCTGCGGTAACTTTACCCCAGCAGGAAATGTTTTTGGGAAATATAGGCAAATCTGACGAAGAAATTGTGGGCATTCCCTAAAAATCAGGATGAATGAAAGTTATTGTGTGCCATGGTGTTACATGTGTCCTGATACTGAATATATAAATATCCGACAGATTGATGGAGCCTTTTGGCAAAAATTCCATCAATACAGAAAATTACCCAAAACTAGTCATGATTTCCCATTATTTTATGCCTAAATTATGGAACCCAATAGCTTCGATTACTATTTAAAAAAATTGTAAGTACAGTTTCATGGCATTGCCAGCTTTATCAAAAAAAAAAAATCGGGCACCATTGAATATTTTTTAAACATTAATAGCTCGTTGGACAGCCCGTAAAATGAGTATGTTTTCCAAATATATTGTTAACTTAGTGTCATAGTAAAATTTTGAAATAATCACCCATGTTTAGGATGTACCCTGACGATGCTCCAACTTTCCTACTTAACTTTTAATAATTACGTTCAAGTGTTTGGTATTTTCAAACTTCTAATATCGAGAAATCGTCACAAACGTGTCAGCTTCAAATTCAAATAGTACTCGAAGCTATTGGGTTTCTTGATTTAGGGATAAATGAAAAATTATGACCACTTTTAGGCAATTTTCTGAATTGACGAAATTTCGTCATATTTGCCAAAAAGCTCCATCAATCCGTCAGATATTTTTACCTATATTCACTATCAGTACATGTAACACTATTGCACATAATAACTTTCATTCGCCCTGAAAATCCTTTTAAGTCGTCAGATTTTGGGAAAGCCCACTATTTCTTCGTCAGGTTTGCCTATTTAAGTCTCTATGGGTTAGGCCGCACACGATCATATGAAAATCAAGGCTCTGAAGATCACTTTATTTTTGGTCCTTTTTCGAAATCTGGAAGTGGACTCCTGACTACGGGGCACCTATCTGAAAATTTTCTAATATATTTTCGATGTTCCCTCTTCATGCCGCACCAACTTAGCTACCAACTTTTCGCCCTGCATATGCTTGCTCAAAAACCCTCTGGGCTCCCCGTCCATAATTAGGTAGATATTACAATATAAACAAGCGTATAAAGGGTAAAACCGTATATTTACAACTAGTTTCTGCTGTATAGTTTTGTACATTGTTCTAATAGAACCTGTAAAGCAGGCCAAATTACTATAGCATAATAATATGGGAAATAATAAAGCTTCCGAAAAACAAATTAACTTCCAGCGATCTGTGGTTGACTTTATTACTAACTAAGCTGTGTTAAAATGAATTACCGAAAAATTAATACAAAATTAACCGACAACAAATAATAAACTAAATTTCCAAAAAAAAACACTAAACTTCCGAAAAAATTACTAAGTTTCCGAAAACATATAATATGTTCCCGAAAATCCTAACCCTAAACGGTCGACGTCAGGGGCACCCCGAGGTTCGGTTGGTTAGGTTCCTTTAAACCCTTTAAACAGAAATAGGAGCCCCGCAACGCGGGGCTCCGTCGACCTGCTTATTAACCCTAACCCTAGCCGGTCGACGTCAGGGGCACCCCGAGGTTTGGTTGGTTAGGTGTAAGGTTGATTCTAAATTTATAATAGGTAAGTTACAATAAAAATTACTGTAGATTTCGGTAAAACGCAATTTAAAGTGGTGGAAAAATATTACGTCAGCAAATATTGTATTAATTTTTCGGGAATTTTCAGTATTTTATTCGGTCGTTTCTTTATTTGTATTCGCATATAAGTTGTCGGAAAGTTAGTATTTAAAGCAGTAAATTTCATATTTTGAGTATGCTCATATTTTAATTTTTTTTCGGAGCTTTTATTACTACCCTAATAATATCAGACCGTAACAATAATTAATGGTGATTTCGATGTAAACCTGCCTGCACTTGCGCGGCCAAAGTGACAAATTGGACTGGCCGAGGTAGCCGCCAATTAGCAAAGTGGTTTTATTTGGTACTCCATAATAAATTGAATAGCAGCATGGCGAGGCGGGCCGTTAGTTAAGGTCTGAACTTCGCATGTCACTAATTAGGCAACATTGGGAGTAAGCAGACATTTCGGCACAGAAGTATCACTTGGGTAGGACACCATGATAACTTTATCCTATACTAGCTTCTGGTCGCAGCTTCGCCCGCATGGATGTCGGAAATTATCCCACGGGAACGTGCTACCGGGACAAAAAGTATAGCCTATGTCCATCCCCAGGATGGCATCTATCTCCTTGCCAAATTTTATTGAAATCCATGCAGTGGTTTAATTTATAATATTAGTATGTAAGTATTCTAGAAAGAGCGACTAACAATAAAGGTATTACAAGGCAAATATGAGTGGAAACGCCGGGAGGGGAGGCCCTAGAAGGACATACAGTGACCTTATTGGTGATGTTCATCAGAAAGGTCAAGAGCGTAGTACTCGCAACTGGCGTGCATGTATGATCAGATGTATGAACGTAAACGAAGCAAATAGGTACGTAAGGATCTCAGCAGGTGGCGTGCTGTAGTTTCTGCTTACCCCAATGAGAAGGTGTGAGTTTAGTATGTATGTCTTTAAAGAGAATTTGAATCGATTGACAGCGTTCCACTAGACCAACATGTCACTTTCGCTTCTGCGCTCCAAACCAACGGTTTACTCAGTGAAATGGGCAATACCTATCTACCAAGCGAATGTTTTCGCAAACATTCATTCTGGCCGCGCAGGTGCCGTTAAAGTGTAAATACATAACATTCCTACTTATACAGGGTTAAATTATATTAACTGGAGAAACGTCTCAGACGCGATGTGTGTCGATATCAAATCATGATAAACAAATGGTTTTTCAAACTTCTCAGTTCAAGTAACTACAGGTGATTACGACTCGAGGTCAATAGCCGCGGGTTTTTGAAGTGAAAAATTCCTTAGGCGCTCTGCACTCTTTCTGAATCGTGAACGAAACTGAACCGGTACGCCCGAATCGGTGACGCTGAATCAGGTATACTCGACTAATCTCGCAGAAGGAGGCTGCGGAAAGGGAGCGAGATCTCATCCTCTCACCCGGCCACAGCAGGCGCACCGGGCGTCGGCGGAGGGAGGACAACTCCCTCTTCCAGCCCCCCTAAATGGGTCCAGGGACGACGGACTTGGGGACGTCCGTCGCCCCCCATATATCAGGACCCGAGGCGGCTGCGCGTAGTATTCCACGCGCGCCCCTCTTAGACTTCGCGGGGGAGTCAAACACCTTCCTCCCCCCGGTGGACCGGATGGGGCCAGCAGAGGCGGGCCGGCACCAGCCGGAGGTTGCAGAAGAATCGTACGTTCCCGTGACCCCGGCACAGGTGTGAGATGGAACACCGGCCGGGGTAGATTTTAGTCAGTAAGAGTCTGACAGAGCCCTCCGCCCCCCCAGGGCGGGGGACATCTATGAGGATTATCCAACCCAGATCAAAAATAGGTTATACTCGGCTCCAGTCGGACGGAGTCGCTGAATCGCGTATACTCGGCGCTGAATCGCGTATACTCGGCTTCACTTTAGTAAGTTTTCACTTCTATCGTGTGGTCATAAGCACACACCCTTTTTTTGTTTTATCATGATACGATATCGATAACCAACGCCAACAAGTCTGTGAAGTTTCACCAAATAATTTATTCGATCCTGTTATTGTGAGAACCAACATTCCTTACCAATATATTGGTCCTTATCCTGACGTAGAGGTAGACAATTCTGTATTATTAGAACAGTCATGCTTTAATAACTGCAATGTATGAAATCTACTTGTTTCTAACACACATCATACAAATACTAACAGCTACCATCGATCACATTGCGAACAGAACATTAAACTAAAAGTTCATACTTCCGTAAAATCATTGGATCAACTAAAATACGTATAGCTTATTATAATTATTATTAACTTACTTCATTCTTTGCAGACACAGTGCTTCAAATACTATTACCATTGCTACCACAAGAGTAATTCCTACACAATTATTATAATAGGTAATTAAAACAATTATTTACGTGTTTTAATTTTACAGTCAAAAATATTTATTCTCTCAAGTTGAATATCATATAACTATACACCGCATATTTTGGGTGACTATAGTTTAACCGAAACTACGCCTTAGGTGTGCGCGCGGCGAGATGGGGGCAGGCCGCTCATTCGTCGACGCTCACGGCCCCCCCGCCCCCCCACCTCGCCGCGCATTCCTAAGGCGCGGTACAGCGGCAGCGGTATCGGTCAAACTATAGGAAAACTGTTCAGGGGAAATATTTGCTGATTCTACGACTTTTGATAACATGTAATGTTTTCTAACACAGATATTCGATATTTCCTTGATCATCTTACGTCTTACAAAAGCGCCCCTTGTTTATAAACGTTGCTTAGTTAATGGGGATGCGCCAAGGTAGCCCGCGAAATTCAAATTCTCTTAGGTTTTTTTGCAATTTGCAGGTCAGTGTCAGGTTGTATGTTGAACTAAATTTGATTCGCGGCCGTATCAAATATTTATTTATAGAATTATAATCATAAAAATCATCAATACATCTCTCTAAGTTCATATTACGGTATTGAATGACTATTTCATGAAATCATGACATTTGACGCCAATTCTAACTTAAGGAGTTGTATTGCTGATTCTAATGATTATAATTCTGTAAATCCATATTTGTTACGGCCGCGAATCATATTTTAATCAACGTACGACCTGACAGTGACCCGCAAATTGCAAAAAACGTAAGAAAATTTGAATTTCGCGGGCTACCTTGGCGCATCCCCATAAGTAATGATTGAAGTCTGCTTAACCAAAACATTTTTTGATGTTGAAACTTCACCCAACGTATAAGCAACGTTTATTTAAGAGGGAAAATGTGAAAGTTGAAGTTGCCGTAGACACTCAAAATATACGGTGTATATGCAATTTACTAAAACAGGGAAGCTCACAGCAACTACAGTGCTCGAGTTATACAGGGCACTATTGCACAAACACAACTAATAAATAAATATTGTTTAAAAAGTATTCTAGAAGATTCATTATAAACTTATTTCCATATTTTTGAGGGTAACATTTAGTTGATGTGACCATGTATGAAAGAAAACATAAGTTTGTTCTATCCATCCTGCTCCTTATAAGTAGGCGTGTATATTTACTTTTGTATCGATAAGTCAACCCAAAGTGGATGCTGAGACCAATTAATTATTTTAAGCTTGTGAAGTGGATTCAAGTTAACAGTGCATCGGGAATTCGGGAAGTGTTCAACTTCACGACCTCTCGTTCGCCAGTCTTACGCCCAACCGCTGGGCTATTGCTGCTTTACCGCCAACTAGTAAAGATATTAGCAGAAACAAGTGAATGAACATACTCCGTTTACAGAATATTGTGATGTAAAATAGTACCATGATAAAATAGGTGCATCACTAATTCTTTTACTTTTACGGTCCAAAATCCCGTGATCGTATTATTTTGCTATACTGCCGCTGAATACCTTTATAAAAATTTTGCTTCTCCTCGAGAAAATCTAGAGTCTAATTCTTGGGCTTTCTTGATGATGGATTTCTTCTGCGCTTCGTCGAAACGGTTCACTTGAAGGTCCACGTCTCGACTGAACGGGCGCCGGTCCTTTTTGCCGCCATCTTCTTTATCATCCTTCTGTTAATAGAAGAAATACAGAAAATTAATAAATTACATTGTTGATATAGTGCAGGGATAGCGAACCAATACAGGGTTATTTTTCAAAGACCAGCCAAATTTAAGGATGTGGTACAGACCATCAAACTGAACAACTCTCTCCATGGGACCAATATCATCATCGCGAAAAATTTATAAACTGTCCCATACAAAACTTCAATACCTACTCGACCCAAATGTATAGGACCGCTGTTTTTTTTTTCGCGATTACGATATTGGTCCCAAGGAGAAAATTGTTCAGTCTGATGGTCTATACCACACCCTTAAATTTGGCTGGTCTTTGAAAAATAACCCTGTATACATCTACGTCACATTTTTTCCAAATAAATATTTAATGCGGCCATGACGTGCCAACATAGAATCTTGACTTGTGATCTACTGGAAAAACACTATATAGTTTCACAATAATACCTTTATTATTATCAGAGATCGGGTATTCCGATGTACATTTTATAACTAGTCGGGTGTATAGTATGGAAACGATTTATAAAAAAACGATTTATTAAAAAAATAACTGCGGGATTCTTAGATTGCATAACTATTCGGCTTGTGTTTAAACGCCTACCAGAAAAGTACCTATTTTACTACCAATAAATTCGACATACCTGCCAGAATGGATAAATGCTCACCAAATTGTGTTTCATAAAGTATTGTAGAAATGAACCTATTTTCCTTATTATTCTATGCCATAAAGATTTAGAAACGCCTTTAAATCTCTTACCACCTGCCAAGACGGACGGCTATTTCTATCTACAGGGTTTAAAGGAACCTAACCAACGAAACCTCGGGGTGCCCCTGACGTCGACCGGCTAGGGTTAGGTTTATGATTGAAGTTTCTTCTTAAATAAACAAATCTACTAATTACCTTTTTCTTCTTTTTCAACTTCTTTTGATGCAGATCTAGGAGGCTATCTTCTCTCTTGTGTTTCTTTTTGTGTTTCCTGTCACAAAGAAATGACATATTAAGCTCTAAAAATAAAACTAGCGTTTCAATAGGACATCATTGAAAGTCGAAACAAACTAAATTGGCGACAACCATGCAAAACTTCGTGGTATATCTGAGTATGCACCAGGAACAATTAAGTGTACTTACAGTCGGTGACGCGAGATAAGTATACACATCATCAAGGAAACATGTAGATAGGGTGGGTGTTTATCTTGGGTCACTGACCGCACCTATGTATTTACGTTCAACATTATCATAGTTACTCACTTGACTGCCGACTCTTGTTCGTCGTCCCTATTAGCGATGTGGCGCATTCTTGCTTCTTGCTTTAAGGACAGCTCCACATCTTCCTCTTTCGCGAGTCCAGCTGCTTTCCTTGCTTTGTCCTCTGGAGTATCCGTCCAACTCGTTCTGCAAGTACAGACATTAACATATTATTACCAACAGATCGGAAAAATACGATCCCTTCGATCCTACGATGCCTTCATACAATATTACTGGGAAAGCATGTTTATTGAAAGTTTCCCAGTTTGGCCAGAGATATTTAATATAGGTACCCATTGGCTGCATTATTACTATTAGTTATTGTTTACATTTAAAAAATTGTATGTATATGAGTCAAACACAGATGTGCATTTCATGAGGATAACATAGTAATGTTATTATTACTTGAGTATAGAATGTATACAAATAAGTAGTAAAACTTACCTATCTGACATATCCGGGCCCGCCTTAGCTCTGAAGCTCCTTGCTTCTAAGCCAATGATTTTTGCTTTACCTTCTGGTAGCTCCAACATCCACTGCTCTCTGGATTTAATCTTGCTTGAGTCTGAATGTCCATCTAAATTCTTTATTTTTATATCTAGAGCTCTTTCCTCAAGCCGCCGGTGCGCATCAGACCATTTTTCTTCAGAACCAGCGGGTAAAGGTCCTATGCCCAAGTCTTCATCAGAACTTTCGTATTTTATAACTTGTCTTTCCTTCTCAGCCAATACTTTGCGCATGTCATCGGGTATAGCTGGCCCTGAAGTAAAAAATATGAGAAAAATAGTTATGGTGTATTACTTCAGTTATGTATTGACACTGGGGTTGGAAAGTAATGCACACTGACAGTTTATACAGCTCTCTTGGTACACTTATTGATGTTACAAGAACAAATAACAGTTCATGAAGTATTATCAATACAACCACCTTTCTTATTTATTATACTTGATAAACTGTTCTTGATGATGATATTGACAGTAGAACGGTAAAATGGCTAAAGTGCCAAAACATGAAATCTCAGGAATGAATGTTAACGTTTATTACTATAAAATTAATTCATGAGATTTCAGGTTTTGGTGCTTTAATTATTTACCTTTCCACTGTCGATATGATGACATTGACTATATTTTATACTTTACCTATATTATTCGGATTTCTTTTAAGATGTGCTGGCAGAGCAGGACCCTCAATATCAGGAGAGCCACTTGGCTCGTAACGCTTCTCGAGATGGGGCGGTAGAGCCGGTCCGCACACGTCGGGAGCTGTCTTGTCATCACTCCTCGGAGCCGTACGCCTTAACTTGTGTCTCAAGTCTGTTGGATCAATTTCAATCTCGCTCTGGGTATCATCACTTGATATCTCGCCCTCTTCACAACTTTCTTTTTGAGCATTCTTTTGTGTGGAAGAGACCTCTTCCACAACCTCACCCTCGTTTTTTGAAACATCAGCTTTTACATCAATGTCAGTTGTGCTACTGACTTCTACTGATACTGTTGCATCTCTGTCCCTATCTTTACTAGACTTTGAACTTTTTCTTTTATGTTTTTTTTTATGCTTCTTCTTTTTCGTCTTTTGGAGTTCTTTCTCCAAATTCAATAGTTTCGCCCTCAACCTCTCGTCATCAGAAGAATCAATCTCACTGGATTCATCAGTTTTTTCTTTTACAACAGCTGGTATCATGTTATAGTAAGAGCCGGGAAGCACTTCCTCAGATGCATCACTGTTGACATGTTCTTCTACAATGATTGGACTTTCACTTTTTCTTTTCGGCGCTACCATAGGAGGAGGTATGTATACTTCTGATCTTTTAGATTTATGATCAGGGGATGGTGATTTCTCTTTAGCTTTTTTTATGGGCCTCTCAGGACTTTTAACTCGATCAGTTTTTCGGCGTGCGTCTTCCTTAACTTCTTTTTCCTTTCGAAAATCATGAATTACATAGGATCTAGAAGCAGATCCAGAATGTTTAGGTCTATCTCTACTACTACTCCTTTGTTCTTTAACTTTTGGTTTATCACTCAAGTCTCTGTGCCTATTCCTCTCATGTGATTTCCTGCTGGGACTTCTTTCCCTTGAGTGTCTCCTCCTACTTACAGGTGAATGTCTAGAATATCTGTGTCTATCCCTTTCTCTATCTCTAGAATGTCTATCAGAGCGAGGTCTTTCATCTCTTTTTCTGTCAATTTTTTTATTAAATCTGTCAGGTCCAGATAATCTACTTCTTCCTGAATCTCTGACATTGTCAGCTCTTTGATTAGAAGATTTATCTTCTTGGGTTTTTGCTCGACCCTTGAATCTACCTGTTTCTGAATCACTGCTTGACTCATCTGAAATCATAATTGAACCTAAAAACAAAAAAGAGGTTTTTAAAATCGGGAATAATACAAATCTAATTTACTTACTACCTTTATTATACACATATATATATACAAAGTCTACAGTAATAATTAAAACATTTTTGCTATTTTCTTAGCACTGTAACGAACAGACTTCAGCAGACCAGCAGTAAGGATGCCCTTTAGAGATTGCCTTAAACTGGACTGCCAAACTATATCCTTCAGTATTTGTCTCAATATGACAGAACAGTCAATGTCATAAGCAACTGCTCGCAGGACATCTTCCATATCTTGTTGAAGACCACCATGGTTCCAAAATTTCACAATTTTTTGTTGAGGCACCATAGGCAGCTGCATCAAGTGATGCAGTTTAGTCTCTGGACTTATATCCTGATGGCACTGAGCATCTCCAGTTGGGATATCAACATAGGCATGGAACTGCTGCAAGATGGGTCGGTATAGTTCTCGAAAGTTTAACAGCTGTGGCTGTACAATGTTCCTCACTTTGTTTTTATTTTCTCCAAAAGTCATTCTAAAGTCACCAGCATAACTTAAGTTAGATATAGCAAAGTAGAAATCATATTCAGAAAATGTTTCTGGCAAAGTGAGCAGAGCTGTGTGGACTGCGGAGCGTAGATTCGACAGAAGAGCACCCTGTAACTGTGAACTATTGGTCTGCTTTATAATTTCTACTGGTTTATGAAGTCTGCCAGCCACATATAGATCATTCCAATCTAGTAGATCAGCAATTAAATCTTTCTGTGACACAACCCCATACTTAATGAGGATGTTTTCTTCTTTCACTTCAACAAGGGTGTTAAAGTACACTTTAGCACCCCAGTTCTCCTGAAACCTTGCAACAAACCCTTTGCCCAGGAATCGGAGCGCGGAGTAGTGCGACGGGTTCACTTCGATGTTAGCCGCGTGCCATCGATACGAGTTGTCCACGCAGTATATTAGATCGATCATGTTTTGCTTTTTATTGTTCCCCATCTGTGGTTTCACAGCAGATCCATAGGCGAAACAAAAAGTAAAATTCTGTGGAAATTTCGACAATATCCTGTAGTAAATCGGCGATATGTCTTTAGCTACGCCTGTCATAGCTTTTAATGCTGCTGCCGATGCCATTTTAATGTTAGTGAAGAGAAAGAGATACCTGCTGACCTGAGAACAACAGCAGTCCGCGCTGAAGACACGATACACGATGACAGGTGGATGAAAAGATGAATGTTATTCTTGTTTCGGATGGTGTAATAGATACAGCTTTATTTGCAACTAGCTGTTCATTACAAGTAATTACTATTGTTGGCTGAAAATGTTATGTAGCCAGTTGTCGTTCATTTCACAAATAACCAAATAATCACAAACTTATGAAACATAGCCAATCCAATCCAATCCAATCCAATCATTCCCATGGAGAAGCTAATTATTTAGTCTGTGCCAGAGAGAGTACAAATTATCTATGACTCAAAGTACTCAAAGTACTCTTTGGCCAGAGGGCCAGAGGCCATAGATGAAAGAGTTTAGGTATAGCAATTTAAAACCACAATCAGTATAGCTTTTAGAATCACGGCTGCCAGATTGTCTAATGGGGATAAAAACTGCCATTTGCTCACCTCAGCCTCACTTCGCTTCCATCCAACGTCCAAGAATTTGACAGCTAGGCTAGCTGTCATTATCTCACTAACCATACGTTTTTGTAAATGCCGTAATGCCCTTTCTATTGATACAAATTCTATATAATTTGATTATCTTATGAATCCTGTTTGTATAGCAAACCTTGTATAATTGAAAGACTTAGAAATTCCATTGTCAAGTAAACTTTACGTTATTTACCGGCTGCTTAGCGGTAGTTAACGGTTAATATTTACCTAAAAATTCTTAATTTACTGTTATTGTACAACTATAGGGTATGCACGACTACATATCAAGCTATACATTTCCAGTATAAGCTGAATTCTCATTGTCCGAAAAACATAAATATACAATGCGAGGTGAACTAAAACTGGAAATGTATAGCTTGATATGTAGTCGTGTGTACGTGATCTTGTCGTTTTACTTCATACTTTTATTAGTGCTAATATTAATTTACAACAGTACCTAATAGACCATTTTAGACCGACAGTGTAAACCGTGTTACATAATATTGTTATCTCCTTTTGTTGCTTATTTTATTTAGATAAGTTTGAAGTAAACCTGTTTTTTTTATCATTTCAGGTGATTATTGTTTATGTTTTCTGTTCAAGTACTCAAAATATTGAAGCACTTACATTTATATAAATAAAACATAGGTTGCACATGCTTTTTGGTGGCACAACAAGCTTGCTATTATTGAGCACTGCTATTTAGTGGCATGTATAATAAAGTATCTAACACTTAAAGAGAAATAAGCAAAGCATGCTAATCATGGTCAAAAATCAACAGCCGGTTGATTTTGTTACCAGTGGTGTGGTTTGAAAAGGTTTGCCCATGCCCTTGGCATGTGTCAACGCAAGTATAAGTATTAAGTGTTAAGTGTGTGTGTGTGTTGTGTATTTAGTTTTTGTATTTAATGCTTTAGTGTTGGGGCTCTGTCTCGCATAGGGTCGTAGCATTATGCTGAGCGATTGCCGTTTTGCTTGGATGTGACGCATATTTCCCCCAACTCTTTCTTTTTTGTATTTGTGTGTTTTTGTCTGCTGGTAGTAGTCTTTTTACTTGTAATTTTTTGTACACCACTTTTACCATTTCATAATTTCTATCATGGAGAGCGGGATCTCCTAGCACAGGTATATCTTTTACTTAAAAGGAGATCCCTATGTAAGATTTACTGTAAAAGTTGTACAAGTTTCTGCAATAAACCTTTATTATTATTATTTATTTACCTCTTCACATTTCTCGGGACCCTGGGATCCCGGACCTTTGGAAGGCATACGAGGGGCCGAAGCCAACTCGCAGAGGCCCGTTAGACGTTTTTAATGAAATGAAGCACCAACCGACGATTATCCCTGTTCGGACTATATAAGTGCACCCAAGGACAACCCCCGGTTGGTGTAGGACTATTGTAAGATATGGAAACAAATATATAGGACTATGGATTTGGGTAGCTTATGTGGACTGGTTAACTAGGACTATGGAAAGACTATGGCCCCTGCCTGACCAATGTTTTATATAAAATACACAGATAAAATGGCAGGGGGTGACTTGCACAGGCACACTCAATAATGGGCCCCCGAAAATGGTCGCTAGCACATAGTGTCGAAGTGACAAAGGGGCAACATGTCCTGAGGTGGTTATGAGGAGTGGAGAGGTATCCCACGGCTATCAGGACAATCCCGGAAGTACGGTCAAGATCCCTACCAGCATCTTACTGGAATACTTCCTTCCTCCGAGCACATTTGCTCTTGCGAATCTCCACTCTAGCCGACCAATAAAGGCAAGAAAGAGGCGGGAGCACTGTCCTTCTTCATTGTTCACTCCAGCCGGCCAATAAAGGCAAGCCAGAGGTGAGGAACAAGACTTCTCCCGGGAGATAGGGTCCGTGGGGTCGCTACTGCCCAACTCCGTGGGGTCGCTACTGCCCAACTTATTATTATTATTATTATTATGTCTGCGTCATGTTTACCGCAAATAAATGTATTTTTTTTATCCATTCATGTGTAACAAGCATTTTTATTGCTATCAAATTTTTGTTTCAAAATAAATGCTTTATTAAAATGTGTTGTACAGTCGCCAGCATATCATGTTACCACAAACTGTCAGATTTTCTCATTCGATTTTGAACTTAACTATCAACATTTTAAGGTTGAAAATCGTTTGGAGAAATTTGACAGTTTCGTGTAGCTTGACCTGCTGGCGACTGTACAATAATTGAAGACCCTCACTCGCAAGCATACTTTCATGACCAAGTGTAATAACACCTTTATTCTTCTGTCTATGGAAATCGTGCGAGTGAAAAAGGAAATGTCATTACTGACGGCAAAAACTAGTTTTAGTTATCTGTGGTCAAAAATCAGAAATATCGTAACGTCAAACTGGAGCAGATTGTTTTTCCATCTTCTATTTATTTATTTGTTGCTGGCGCTGTGTGCATTCTTGACTGCAGCTATTGTAGCCCAATTTAAGTTCTTCAAATAGTGTATTATATTCAATAATGTCAAGTGCCGATAGAATTGACTTTGAAATGGAAGTTGAGGTGGAGAGTGCCTCATCGGGCCCGGCTGCAGATCCTCCTAACCCCACATCACCTGCACCTCCAGCGCCAGGAGGTGCGAAGAGCGTGGTGGTCACAACAACCACCTCCGGTTCCGTAACAGTATCTTTACATCCTCTTGTAATAATGAATGTGTCTGAACATTGGACAAGATTGCGAGCACAGGAAGGATCCCCTCAGATAGGTAAATAAATACTTAACTTTACGTAAAATTTTATAACAGAGAAATTCATGACTATTATATGGTTATTATATGTTATACACTTTTCTACATTTCAGTTATTGGAGCCCTGATTGGCAAGCAAAAAGGTCGAAACATAGAAGTCATGAATTCATTTGAATTAATGTTCAGTGTCATTGAAGGGGACATAATAATTGATAGAGATTATTACAATTTAAAGGAAGAACAATGTGAGTAACCGCTAGCTGTTTTAGAGGTCATAATTTTGATCAGGACAAGTTACATTTTAGCAAGACTCATGCTAAGCAGTGATTTCATACTGCTACTTTTATACTCAGCATGTGATATTTCTCAGCCTGTGGCTATTCAGACATTGACAACACTAATAACATAGTTTTTATCATTTGACAGTCAAACAAGTATTCTCTGACATGGACTTCCTTGGCTGGTACACAACTGGGGACACTCCCATGGACAAGGACATCGCAATTCACCGACAGATCTGTGATATCAACGAGTGCCCAGTCATGCTGATGCTAAACCCTGCAGGAAGGAATGGAGAAGTGAGTGGACTGACAGTATTGTATTCATTGTCTTTTAAATAGTTTTCTGTAGATATTTTTGTTGAAATTATATCTAGCCAAAATATCCTTCATTCTTTCATTTTATCTTCTAATTTGTTAAATGTCAGTAAAAATTAATCTCGAAATGAATAAAAATTGCATTTGTTTTCAATTATTTCAGCAACTACCAGTGGTCTTATACGAGTCTGTGATAGATGTAGTAAACGGGAGAGCCACAATGTTGCTGGCACCACTTACGTACACACTGGCAGCTGAAGAGGCTGAAAGGATTGGTGTGGACCATGTGGCCAGGGTATCATCTGGTGAAGCTGCACTTAACAGTTTAGGTAACATTTTTTTTCATTTGTCTGTTATCCGCTCATTCTTCTTTTGGTAGATTCTCCTATTTTCAGAGGAATACCATACCATAAACCTACATCAAGGGTAAAAAAAAAAACATTACTGGGACAAGGCCTTTGTCTCCACCTAGTCTGTTCCAAAAGTATCTGATTAAAATGTCAACAAATGATTCAGAAAACAAACCAGTGAATGCTAATTTCTATTGCCACTTATAAATTGAGTGCTTTGATTTTATTATTTGAAACTCTAATTTGAAATGGGAAATAATAAAGCTTCCGAAAAACAAATTAACTTCCACCGATCTGTGATTGACTATAATACTAACTAAGCTGTTAAAATGACTTACCGAAAAATTTATACAAAATTAACCGACAAAAATGTTGTATTTAATGACAAACATGAACTTATTCAAATTATAATTCTACGAAAAATAATCTATACTTTCAAATAAAATAAACTAAATTTCCAAAAAAAAAACACTAGTCTTCCGAAAAAATTACTAAGTTGCCGAAAACATATAATATGTTCCCGAAAATCCTAACCCTAAACGGTCGACGTCAGGCGCACCCCGAGGTTCGGTTGGTTAGGTTCCTTTAAACCCTTTCGACAGAAATAGGAGCCCCGCAGAGCGGGGCTCCGTCGACCTGCTTATTAACCCTAATCCTAGCCGGCCGACGTCAGGGGCACCCCGAGGTTTGGTATGTTAGGTGTAAGGTTGATTCTAAATTTATAAGCTGGTGGAAAAATATTACGTCAGCAAATATTGTATAAATTTTTCGGAATTTTCAGTATTTTATTCGGTCGTTTCTTTATTTGTATTCGCATATAAGCTTTCGGAAAGTTAGTATTTAAAGCAGTAAATTTCATATTTTGAGTACGCTCATATTTTAATTATTTTTCGGAGCTTTTATAACTACCCACTTGAAATCACCTCAAATATGGTTTTCCCTTGAATTTCATTTGTGGTTAATTTAATAACCTCAATTTTCGTTGATGATTTTTCAATAAAATTTTAATAATTTTATTCAAAGAATAATTGTTGGTAAAAGTGGTGAGATATAAAGTTGAAACTTAAACTTTCAACATTTGTTTTCTCTTTAAATGTGTTACTAATAACCTAAACAGGATTTGTTTATACTTTCATTAGATACTTTTTAGAACAGACCATAGCATCAGTTGACAGCAGATGTTATGGAAACACTAGACTAGAGAATGACTGAATCAGACACAAAGTTGTTGTTTTCTGTATCCTGGGATTACTAAGAGATGCAACTGATATAAAAATATCTGTTTATTTACAGTGGCGGAACACCTAACAGCTCAACGCTCAGCTATAAAGATGTTAGTGTCCCGTGTACGCGCGGTGTTAGCGACGGTACGTGCGATCCGCGACGGTTCTCTGCCGCCGCGGCCGGCGTTGCTACGGGAGGCGCGTGCGCTCTCCAACAGACTACCGCTGCTCACCTCGCAACAGTTCCGCACACACTTCTATAATGTACGTATTGTTTGGTGTAATACTTACAAACCCTTCAATTTAGCAGTAAAATACTAGCCAAAAACATCAAATGAAAAATTGTGTTTTTCGCCTTACCTACCATGTTCGAACTCCAATTTCACCAAATAATATCCCGAAAGGTACTTATTTTTATTGCTTTGGGAAGCTGAGGGTCCGAGGAAGTTTTTAAAACTACTTTAAGGTTTTTGCCACCCTTCTTTTTTTTTCTTAATTACAGACTGAAAATCTAAAATGAATCATGTCGAGCAAAATCTTTCCTTTTGAGCTAAGTTTTAGTCAATTCCCAGATAGTATTTAGTATATAGATAGTGAAAAAAAAAACTGATTTCTGCTGTGAGAGTTTCCCAAAAAATATTAAAAACCATTTTGCTCCTAAATTATATATAATCGCTGAACATACGTGGGGGTAATTCGGGAAGCCCTTGGAGAGGCTTAATTTTTTTTTCTTTGGAGTCTTTTCACGGGCCTCCCTGCATATTTAATTACTTTATTTTAAAGAAAGCTTACAGACTAGTAACAAACTTAAATATCATGCATAAGGTTTCCTACGCCAATTTTTACTTCCGAAGCGTGCGGACCAACTGGGCAAAGTTGAGATCATTCGTTTTTTCTAGTCTTGCCAGTATAAGCCATTAAAAACTCTTTTCTTCAATTTTACGACAGTCATCTGACTGATTTGAATATAAGTTCTGATTCTTTTGTTTTTTCTTTCCAGCAATGCAACGACGTGGCGCTGATGACGTACCTGGGCACAATCACGAAGGGCTGCAATGCCATCAACCAGCTAGTCAACAGATTCAATGTCCTCTACGACAGGCAGGGCATGGGCCGCCGTATGCGAGGCCTTTTCTTTTAGGGCGGTCGTTAATATTACCTCTTTTGTACAGCAACTAGGATCATAGAGTGAGTGGAAAAAACCTTTTTTTTTTCTTTTTTGTAATCATAGTGGGACTTTTGTTTTTCCATGAATTCTATACTCAGTACAATTTAAGGAAATTCTGTTTATTAAGTGGCAGTTTATTGTGATTCTGCTGCCTATATTGAATTTCGAAAATATATCTACCGCATACTAAAAAGCGTTCATTCCCAGTCGCCCCCGCGGGGATTGCCACCGGAGGCAAATGGGAATAAAAATTCCCAATCGCAACCGGCGGTGACTGGGAAGTCATTGCCCCCACTTCGGTTTCGCTATACATTGCTTGGTTTCTTGTGAAGAATTAAATAATAAGGGACGTCGACCGGCTAGGGTAAGGGTTAATAATCAGCTCGACGGAGCCCGGCCTCGCGGGGCTCCTATTTCTGTCTAAAGGGTTTAAGGGAACCTAACCAACCGAACCTCGGGGTGCGCTTCATGTCGACCGTCTTGGGTTAGGATTTGTCATTATTCCTACTGCTAATCCACGCCGCAGTGTACAGCGATTTGAAGCGGGGGCAATAAGTTCCCAGTCACCACCCGGTGGCGACTGGGAATTTTTATTCCTATTTGCCTCCGGTGGCAATTTCCGCGGGGGCGAATGGGAATGAGCCCTAAAAAGAATGTGTAAATGATGTTGGTTGAAATAATAAAAAATAAATATGAAAATCTTAAGATATCATCATCTGTCTAGACTTTTTCTCAACTATGTTGGGATCGGCTTCCGGTCTAACTGGATGCAGCTGAATACCAGCATTTTACATGGAGCAACTGCCCATCTGACCTTCACAACCCAGTTACTGTGTAATTCGATACCCCTTAGTAAGACTGGTTAAGAGAGTCAAATAAAATTATGATTCAAGATTTAAACATGGATCTCATTGATTCACTCAATTAATATAATGTTGATAAAAATTTATTTCGCCTTTGTAAATGAATTAACACTACTTTGAACCTTATTAACATTTACTAGAGTTACAAATGCAATGGCTAATGCACAGTTTATGAGCTTACTGATAGCAAAAGTTGATGTCGCTCATTTGGAGAAACAACGACGTAAATGTAATTTTTCCCAAAAATTAGTTGTCGATTTGTGGTTGAACAAATTTTCAGAGGAGCAGAGTCGTGAACTATTTAATATGTATTGGGATCTATCAACATTTCTGAACGAGATAGTAACAAAATAAAAATTCACTTTAAATCACTGTCCTGTAAAATTTGTAGAGCCGAGTTACGTCGATGTTTCTCCAAATGAGCGATGTGTGCATAGGTCTTAATTGTCGGCGGTACTTTTCTCTGTGCATATTACTGTTTCATATCCATTCACAAATATGTAAATTTGATTGTGAATGTCACGTCCTTCAATTGACATAGTGACTGATTTTAAATGTAGCTACTTAAAATAAATATGTACGTTAAAAACTAATATCGTTTCAATAAAAAATAACCAAAATAATACACAAATATGTGACGCATTGTTTTATTTTCGCATCCCGTTTGAAAATTCTATAGTTTCACTTCAAAATTAACAACTTTGGACACATTGAGATTCATGCTATGGAAGACTTTGTAAGGTCAGGTCTTTACACTGTAAGACACCATATTGTGGGAGCCGGAAGTGACGTCAACTATATGACTTTAACAGGATAAGTATATTGTCAAGCTACATAAATGTATGTGATGGTTTTAAACAAGTCGTTATCCAATATTTACAAATATATGGTAGCTAACTTCGTTAGGATGATAACGTATCGCGATAGTAAAAAACTTGAAGTTGGTAAACTTTGGAAACCTTTTATAAACAGTACACAGTCTTAATATTAGCACTGCCCTATAAATTATGTAAATTTATTAAAATTTGTAATAATTTAAAATCACCTTTACATATTTTTTTATTCAAGTTTATTAACAATGACTTGATAAAACTTACATTAGGTAAACTTTATAATTGTACTTTAATCGATAGTTTTGTATAAAAATACTTCTTTTAAAGTTGTTATTTTAAATCGAATCAAACGCTAATATTGCTTTTATGTAACTATTTCGTAAAAAATATCTAAAAGTCCACAAACATTATTTAAAATAAGACACAGTTGAACCACCTTACTATGAGTATGATGACGGAATAACATAAATGCATTAATGAGTTATAGTGGAGTGACCGAACGAAGCTAACATATTATGTCACGGAGTAGTGAGCAAACAGAATGCTAACATAACGCCCACTGTTGAAAGATCACGAGTGGTGCGTCAAACGGCTTGATATCGATTGGCGTCTGGCTCGCACTCTATCACTCCATTTGTTCAATACTCCATGTTATGAAGCTGTTACACTACAATCAAAGTCTTTTCATAAAGATAAACAAACTTATGGCAAGCACCGGGTCTCGCCGGCTATCTCCGAGCCTTTCGTCGGGTGAGTGTTAGCTATGTGTCGTCAGGTATCTTGTCGATGCCGATGAGTTCGTCGAACAGTGAGTGGTGGTCCGGGATGACGTGCGGCTCGTGGAGCGTTTGTCGCGCGAATTTGAGCACGGCGCGCGCTAGTTGACCCACCGTCCATTTTCTGTCTACTAGTACTCGGACGAGCGTGTCCAACTGGAGAGGAAAATGATAATTTCATTTTTATAACTGAAATCATTTTATTATCAGTGAGTAAGTAGTATTTATTTCTAAAAAATAATGGTAAGCACCAGTTGAATCATGGACTATAAATAAGCATAGTCGCTTCGGAAATAGACGGCATAGGTACTATATGTTACTCTCATAACAGTTTTGAGCCTGAATCACTGATTTGTTTTAAAATAATATTTTTTCTTGCTCAAAATGTGGCTCTTCCTAAAAGTGATTATGTATTGAAATACAATGCCTTTTTTTGGTTGCAAGTTTATTCTATACGTACCTTAAACAATTTCTCGTTCCCGAATGTATAATAAATGAGAGCGGGTACTCCGGCCACGCTAGACGCAAGCCACTGCAGCAGCAGTTTGAGTTGCGGATGTCCCCGCAGCCGCTTGCCGCAGCCCCAGTTGCCGGTCGCCACCGGCCGGCAGCTCCCGCCCGACACGATCTTGTGCGCCAACTGCGACAGCTGCGGACCGTGTAGCGATCAACTTCATTCATCTTTCTTGTTTTTACATAAAGCAGAGCAGAGGGTTATTTGTGGCATTCAATATTGGTCCTTGTTATCAGGATCTTACAGTGCAAACGAGCCCACGACATCGAGCTTGAGGAGATGTTTGATGCTTGTACACAAATATTATGTAATAAAAAATCCACTGCTCTGTGGTCGTCATTGATCAGGTTTCTGAAATCTTATTTTTCTGTGGTCAAATCTTATATTTAGAGTTATTTTACTAATAGCAGCACCCCAACAGCAACCATAATTAAATGAAAATAAAGGTCACTGTGATTTTGACAGACTTGTCAATGGCAGCAACCCAACAGCAACCTTATTTTAATGAGAATAAAGATCACTATAATTTTGACAGTGATGCTAAATCACAGGTAAAATGTTATAAATATGAGATTTGACTGCAGGTTTACAGAGAATTGAGTCACTGCATGTCTAAAGGTTTATTATTATTATCGTTAATGTCGGGTCTCTAGCGCCGCAGAATAACGAACGACGAAAGTATATCAATCACACTAAAAAATACACACCTACCAAGGTAATTTCAAGCGATTAGCAGTACCGTACAGAGTCAAAATTGGAAAGTATTATCTACAAAATCGTTATGCATGAGTATTTTAGCTCGCTTTATTTAGCAGGTCAGTTTGGACGTACATCGAACACAATAATTATGGAAATAAGGGAACATCAAGAACAAGCGTTTACAGATGAGATTCCGAACAACGTTTAAAGGAGAGTGCGTTTTAAAACACAGTGCAACGAGCATCTATGTTGCGTCCATGTTTTTGATTGGCTGAGCGTTTGCCAAATATAAAAAAAATCGGATAAAATCCGAAACGAGGTGATCCGCCAGAGAACCAAGGTAACCCAAAGACCAAGCAAGCTGCAGCGGCAATGGGCTGGTCACATCTCTCGCAGAACCGACGATCGTTGAGGAAAACGAGTTCTAGAGTGGAGACCGCGTTTAGGCAAACGTAGTGTGGGACGCCCGTCGGCCAGGGGGAGTGACAACTTGTGAAAGGCGGCTGGCAGAGACTGGATGAGGAGAGCTGAAGATCGGGCTCAGTGGCGTTCATTAGGAGAGGCCTTCGTCCAGCAGTGGACGAATATAGGCTGACGATGATGATGATGAGCGTTTGCCAATTAAAACATAGAACGTTACACGGACGCACAAATTAATCCCCACTCTTTTTAGCATCGATTATTACATGCAACACCACAGAAGTATATGTTTCGACAGAAAGCAAAGACGATTATATTGTTATGTTAGTGTACTGAGTGTTTACAAGTTAGCGACAGCCGGGTGCACGCCTGCGGTCTGACCTTCGGTTTCTTTAGCTTTACTGTGACCGGTTCGCATTCCACGGTCTCTTCGATAGTCTCTACGATCATGTTTATCATCCAGTTCAACTTTTTCTTCCTTAGACCGGGGTTGGATTGGTTGGACACTACTGTGTCGGTGTCAGTCGACGTGTCGATACTTTTGCTTTCGTCGTCGAGGTCGCCGTGTCTCGTGTCGGCGGTTGCTCGCGTACCCTCTATAAACTCCTCCGGTATAGATTCTTTTACTTTACGTTTCTGTCAAAACATATAGCAGTTTAGGTCACCGGTCGGTTTATTTTGTTATGTACTTTTCGTAGTGCATTGTTTGTTGTTAATTTGTTTAATTCGATTAGTTGTTTTTTGATAATTATTTCTGTTAGTTGATCAAGAGTTGATTCGAGTCTTGCAGTGCGCGCTATGAATATTCGGTTATTAGTAATAAGTACGCTAGCTAGATACTTATGTTTAATAGTGACACAATCAGTAAGCTGAGTTCTGTAGCTTTGTGACATCTGCATCTGGATTTGTTATTGAATTAATATTGGTACCTACTCATGTTCGTAAGGACTGCGTTAAACCAAAAACCAGAAAACGCGTTAGAAAACTGCTACCCATCTTCTTTTTAGTCCTAAATTATAAAGCACAGTTCAGAGTTATTATACACAACTAGATCTAAATAGGCTAACATAGAAAAAAATATGTTTAATTAGGTAATATATTCATCGTCGCTCCACCGCGTTCGCGCGGCTTCTATGGCTCCATCGAACGCCTTGAGGACGCGGCGGAGCAAGTGCCTCCGGTTTCTGAAAGCCTACTACGCCTCTGATCAGGAAACATGCTCTTAAATATTACTTAGCTGTACTGATTGGTTGACAGTACTAACAACATCAAATCAAAAAGCTTTCAGGAACCGAGAGCCAGCAGGACAATGTACACTGCTACAACGGTCTTGTGGCGCTCGAATTGCGTTGACAGGAGTTGATACATAGACATAGAGAATGGACTGAGCGTTAGCCCCACAAAAGTGACCACTCTTTAAAATCAAAACATCAGACCAATCAGAATTCTAGAAAGAGACAAAGAACTACGGCCGCTCATTCGCTTTGTCTCTCTCGTACTTTTCGGTCTGTAGTTCTGTACCATGGTATAATAATATACTTCGTCTATGTCTATGGGTTGATATGTATTCAAAAAACAAGATGGCGGCGTTAGTTCCGATTTCGGCCACATGCCAAAATAAGCTAGTAGCGCTATGTGAGGGTGGTTGCGCAATACGTACGAGATGCGCGGCCAGCCTGTGTTTGTGCCGCGCCAGCTCGAGGGAGAGCGAGCGCGCCGCGAGCGCGAGCGGGCGCGGCGGCACGGGGCGCGGCTCGTGGCCGTACAGCTCGGCCGCGTCCGAGCCCGAGCCCGCGCCCACCGCCAGGGACTCCGACAGAGTGCGCTTGAGTAGCGAGCCCGCGAACCTGGAGAAGTAATATATCACGTAAAGGGCCGAGAGCTACAATTACGACGTAAGAATCAAAATATAAAAACCGTTTGTTCAAATTAGGCTGAGCATCAGCCCTTTTAAGTAGCACATTCACAGTGACGTAAAACCATTTATAAGTCATTGCAAATTAACTCTTATATCATCGTAATAAAGTATAAATTAGAATGATTGTCGTGAGTTAGATAAAACTCAGCAATCATTATAATTTATACCATACCGTAAGGTAAGAGTTACTAATGGAGTTTACGTCGCTCGTGAATGTCCTACCTTAGAACGTCAAAAATTACAAAAGACAGCCTCAAAACGCGCGCCCTTCGCCACTTCCCAGTGTTTTAGCTGTGAAAAAAGTGGCACAATATGTGGTGTAAGAGTCACTTGCTTACATAGATCTCGAAGGTCAAACTTAAACTTTATGGTAGGCATCGAAGACGGACATTCGGTCACTGCGCCGTATTTTGTCCAAGATCGAAGAGGAAGCCATTGCCCAAACACAAAAAAAAAACATTCACAAAGTTGAGGTGAACGAAATAGAACGTTACAATAGATAAGCCATTACATAAATATTAGGTCTTTACCTATGAAATTGCCGTTCTGCAGTACTGGCCATTTCAAATCAAAATAATTTTTGTTTGGCTAAGAATTCTAATTTCAAATTAATTTTATTTTAAAAACATGGATTTTTTTTTCTAAAAGTAGTCATTTCTTTATTGATTAGTGTTACATTTTCATCGCATTTCAATCTTTTTCGTCATCATGGATACGTTAAAAATTCGAGTAATTATGGAATATGAGTACCGTCGTGGCAGCAACGCGGCACAAGCGGCACGCAACATCAACGACGTTTACGGAGCTAACACTACAAACCAACGCACCACCTGTTATTGGTTTGCTCGCTTCCGTTCTGGAAATTTCGACCTGAAAAATGAACCTCGCGGTCGTCCGAAGACTTTGGTCGACAATGACGAATTAAAGGCGATTGTGGAAGCTGATGATACACAATCTACGGCTGAATTAGCAGCAGCTTTCGACGTTAGCGTCAAAACAATATTGGTCCATTTGCGTCAAATTGGCAAGGTAAAAAAGCTTGACAAATGGGTGCCCCACGAACTCAATGATCGCCAGCGCGAAGTACGCGTCGAGACGTGCCTTGCACTGCTCAACAGACACACAAATGAAGGAATTTTGAACCGCATTGTTACCTGCGATGAAAAATGGATTCTGTTTGATAACCGTAAGCGCTCAGCAAGTTGGTTGGATCCTGGTTCAGCACCTAAACAATGCCCTAAACGAAAACTTACCCCTAGAAAAGTGATGGTCACTGTTTGGTGGTCTAGCGCCGGTGTGATTCATCACAGCTTCTTACCAAACGGGGTGAGCATTACTGCAGATGTGTACTGTGAAGAACTGAACACAATGATGGAGAAGCTGGCGCATCTCCAACCAGCATTGGTCAATCGCTCGTCTCCGCTGCTCCTGCACGACAACGCGCGACCTCATACTGCACAGCAGACGGTCTCCAAGTTGCAAGAACTGGGGTTGGAAGCTCTCCGTCATCCGCCCTACTCACCAGACCTTGCGCCTACAGACTACTACTTTTTCCAGAATTTGGATAACTTCTTGGCGGGAAAAAAATTTAATACCCGAGAGGCAGTACAAAATGCCTTTGAAGAATTTGTTGCCTCCCGTCCAGCTGATTTCTTTAAGAAGGGCATCAATAAACTGCCACTGCGATGGCAAAGATGCATTGATTGCATGGGTGATTACTTCGATTAATACAAATAAAAAATTCATGAAAAAAATTCGTTTAAATTTTTTCATACAAAACGGCAATTTCATAGGTAAAGACCTATTATATCTTATCGTTAACTAAAACTGTCGCCAGAGCTGAGTCCCCTGTGTGTCGTACATTAAGGATGCTTAACGCCCTCCTGACCAACTATCCTGAATGTGATCTGTTTGCTGATGAATGGAGCAGAATAATGCGTGTATGTCTGATGTTTTGCGAGAGCAAGTATGCTAGGTTGTCCTCTATTATATGTTAGTTTTAGAAAAGTTTTTGTTACCCATTCAATCTCTATGTTAATTAATGTAATTGGTGTTACCGTTTTAATTAACAATAAACAATAAACAATAAACAACAACAACAAACAACAATCTTATAGTAGGTCGTGACGCAGGGTAAGAATAGTCCAGGATTAGCAATCCAAAAATGTTCAAATCTCGCAAAATAGTTGGTCATTCTAAAAGTGTGGCTTCTTTCTACCTGGAGTAGTACCGTTCACCAAGGGTCTGCTGTGGCAAGACTGAAGTGTCTTCCCAATTCGGTCCTGCCGCATCGGATACTTTTCCTTGCCCAAGCGGCGGCACGGGACCGCCTGCACTATAGGGAAGAGGATTCTTCTACAACCTAACCCCTTGATTAGAGGATGTTGTCTTCACATCAGATTTTTAAGTCACCGTCTCAATAAATTGCCAAGAATAGTACTTCAATAATATTAAGAAATAATTCCAGATGAAATCACTCCGGAACCGTGGCGAATACCTACACAAAATGATGTAATGCAGAGGTTCGGACATAAAAAATTGTTTGACATTACTACCCCTTTAGTCGTCACCTCAAACGGTAACAACAGAGGCTTGCTCATTTCAGTTACATGCGGCAATGCGACACTAGAAGATCGCCTCATATAGGGACTTGATCCTCAATCTGAGTTTTGCTCTATTGAAAAAAGGTGCTTCCAACCAGCTTGGTAGGAAACCAGCACTGGGGCTCTGTCTCGCATAGGGTCGTAGCATTATGCTGAGCGATTGCCGTTTTGCGTGGATGTGACGCATATTTTCCTCCAACTCGTTATTTTTTGTATTTGTGTGTTTTTCTCTGCGTCATGTAAAGAATAAACGTATTTTCTTTCTTTCTTTTCTTTACTTTACCTTATCACAGCCAAGTCTCGTGAGTCTAACTCTCGATTTTTGTGTTCGCCTGATTCTGAGTCGACGATGGGGTCGTTGAGCCACTGGTTGAACTGCTCGTACACTTCCTCTAACTCCGAACTAAAATGTAGAAATAAATAGATAAGAATACTGAAGGTAGCTAAAGTAATAACCTATTTAATAACCAGTACGAGCTAGGGTTTCTTGCTTAAGAAACCCTACTCCTCCCCCCCTCCCCTGGTTTTCGTACCCATTCTGCTCGATATGTTCCCACAAGCCAGGCAATCAATCTGCTGAACGCCCTGATTGCTCAGGAGCCGGATGTTGACATATTTATGTATACCAGTAAATCGATGTTTAATGTTTGTATGAAGATTTTTGTTAAATGTTATGTTGTTAGCTTGCTGCGCGCTTTGGCGTTTACTGTAAGTGCAGCAAGCAATTGTTAAATAAATAAGTAAGGATAGTGAGACACAGTCTTCGATGGAAATCGAGGGTTTTGGAAATTATTGAAATTAACTTCAAGTTGATGACGATCCACTAATCCGCAGTGGGGCCCCACCTGGTGGATATTTTTTTACTTTATTTGGGTTTACACTTGACTCTAGTCTAGGTCAGGTCACAACAGGTCAACACAGGTCATCTCCCTCTCATAGAGGTCGAGGAGGCCTGCGTCTCAGCAGTGGAAACGTTAACAAAACGAATAAAAAAACGAAACCTGATTAAGTGATTAGGCTATGTTATTTTGGCGATCGAAGATAATGGTAAACCTGTCGTTCTATGTATCTACTATAAAGCTACCATTTACTGGGTTTGACTTTCATTGACTTGAATGTGTCCTGGCGGCTGAGAGCTCATGCTCATCATGCTCACTCAAATAACTCGCTGGTGGTGGCGTGTGTTGGATCATTAAGTTACTTTCACAATGACTGAGCTGAATGGTGCTAATCCATTCGTTAATTTCGTGAACGGGCGCCGTCAATAGGCACTGGTCATCTCTTAGCTGCTACGGCTTATTTTATTTCTTGAATTGTTTTTTGTTTTTATCTTTTGAATTACGGTTGCTTTTAATGTGTATAATTTCAACAATATTTTGATTTAAAAGAGTGTCCATGGAGTTTCTTGCCCATTCTTCTCCATAGGTACCTACTAAGCTTTGGAACGGTCAACTAGCTTCTTCTTTCAGACCGACCGACCCCTTAACAATTCAAAAGTGCCTGTAACTGTTTTATTTCAAATAAATGCTTTGAGTTTGAGTTCATTGAATTAAAATAGACATATTCCCTTGGAAAGCAACAGCCAACAGCATTATTAATATTACAGCTACTTTGGTCAATAAATAGTATATACTTACGTATATTCAGTGCTGAAGCTGTACTTGGAACTGTTGCCGGTCTCCTTCCTGCCGAGTGGTCGGTGTCGTGGTGAAGGCTCGCCGTTGCTTACAGTCTCCTTATCCGTTAACACGAAGCCTACTGAACCGCCGCGTTTTACCCTGGCATATTCAAAATAAGTAATGTGTGTCAGTTAGTTTTCTGAAGACAGCAGGGTAATTACGTAATACACTAACAGTAAGAATGGCTTTCATTTTGACAGTTCAGCAACATTCACTGCGTTATTTAAAGCAGAGAATTTTTTCGAACATAATTATGAAGCAATGAAAGCATCCTTCAAAATGGTTCAGATTGTGTATGATAGTGGGCAACTAATTGCCCACAATCAATCACAATCTCACCCTAAGGTGCAGGTGTAAGTTCCCGAGTATTTGCCTTTGTTTGCTACTATGTTCAAAGAAGTTAATTTTGTTTGTTTTTGTTTTGTTTTTTTTTGTTTGTGCAGAATAAACAATTTATCTTTCTTTTTTTTCTTTTTGTAGGTAGGAAATACTTCGCAGATTGATGGAGGCGGAGTAGGTCTACGATATCCACTACTTATGGTAAAGATTAGAAAATGCTTGACATAAACTTCGCGAAAAAAATATTTTCGGCCGGCATCAGAGTTACTTAATTAACTCTTTGAGCCCCGAGGTCGCGATATCATGCGAGACACAATAGATAATTACAATAATTGTGTCTCATTACGCGGGATTCAAGAGGTTCAGACCGTTCCGGTACCTACATCCAATGATGTGAATAATTGTTATACCTGATATCATTGTCCTGCACCTCCGCTCCAGATATGCTGATACCCACAGCGTAGCTGGAACTGTCCGTAGACCAGTCCCCGGTGCTGGTGGTGGTAGAATGTTCGGCCTCCCTCCTCAGAGCCTCTCGCAGTCGGTCCGCGAAGCTGAGCCGCCTCTCCTCTGTCGATAAATCTTTGAGGTACTGGAATGAATTCGGACGAGCGCTCTCGCCGCGACCTTCGTCTTCGCTACCTGAAAAAGAAACTTTAATTCAGACTCAAAATTGGTAAAATACAATATGACACAGACATACATACATAAACTCACGCCTTCTTCCCATGGGGGTAGGCAGAAGCTACACAACGCCACCTGCTACGATCCTTGCATACTCCTTTTTGCCTTGTTTTTAAATTCAATATGAATCTGAGATAAATAACGTAGTTATAACAATGTGAGATGCTCGTACTAGAATAACCGTGAATCACAACAGGGGGCAGGAACTCTAACAATATGCTACTTGTGACGTTCAAAAATGCCTTTAATGTGCCTATTTGAAATAAATAATTTGACTTTGACGTTGTAGCAGAAGAAGGCGAACTTGTAGATGGTAGAAGAGAGAGTGGATGTAATTGACTGATAAGTGGTTCTTGCTTTCTTTGTCACCAAAAGATCACTTCACGCTTGTATTCAATTCACGCACATACATCTTTCATGTCATTGGGGGTGATCCTATTGCTAGGCTATTGCTAGACACCCTGGGCGTCGGAAGTCGATTGCCGACTCCTGGCCACCGTAGGTACGGGCTTGCGGACGGCGAGCAATGGGCAGCTCGCCGTCTGGTAAGGACCAGGCCCGGGTCGACGGCGCGTTGGGTTCCACGCGCGCCTTAAAGAGATGTCAGCATCATTGACGGGGTTCGATAGGGCCGATGCCTGCCGGGGTCGCGGATTGTTCGAAAGAGTTACCGTGGCCCTGGCGTACAGGCAACTGAAGGAACACGGGTGGGTTGGTTTTAGTCAGTAAGAGTCTGACACACCCTTCCGCTCCACCCAGAGCGGGAGAAGTCATTTGACGATTTCCCACCCCAAAAAAAAAAGGGCACAAATACAGACTCCGGGCTGCTACTGTGAATGAGAATTTCCTAATGGTAAGAGCCCGTAAATGAAATTTATGAAATTAAATTACCATAATCAAAGCTATCATTAGCACTGTGGTACTCGTCATCACTCGAGTTACAGCTGGAGTACAGACTGTCTTCCTGGCCGTCCTGCAACCCCCCTGTAGACCGCGTCACCGGCAAGCATTCCCCGGAGGAACCCAGCACTATGAACCTTCCTCGACGGTTGTTCAACATGCCCCCGTCCGGAGACAGCCAGCATTTCTTCTTTGTGAACTCTGCACCTGGAAACAAACGAAGGGTGGAGAGATCGAGGATGTTTATGAAATTACTTGTTTGGAAGGTACGGTCACCAAAAGAGATTAGTTACCAGGGTCGTTGGATATAGTTAATGTTTAGTAAGAAACCGATGGATGTTATCGAAAGTTTTTTTTTTTTTAATGAACTGCTTTGTTTTCTATTAATTAAATTAAATTTCATTCGAAAACATCCATCGGTTTAACTAACTATATTCAACGATCCTGGTTACTTATCACTTTTGGTGACCGCGTAGGTACTATCAGACCTATTTCTGCCGGTAAGCATTGTTGTACTTCAGTTTGGAAGGTATAGTTACTGATGAGGTTACAAGCACTGCGACATTTGAATTTGGTCTCTAAGGTTAGCAATGTATCAGGAAATCCTGCGGGGTAATTGCGTAACACACTAACAGTAGGAATGGCTTTCATTTTGACAGTTCAACAACATTCATTGCGTTATTTACGTTGTTGAGCAGACAAATTTTTCGAACATATGAAGTAATGGATTAACAATAGGCTTCAAAATGATTTAGATTGTGATGTATAGTGTACTATGCAAGTAGGGTGCGCGGGCTGTTCAGACATTAGGTGACAGTGACAACTTTTGTATGAGCTGTTGACCTGTTTGCTTACCTACTTAATAAAGACAGTTAATTTTAGTTGATGGTGCATGGTCTATTTTTAACCGACTTCCAAAAAGGAGGAGGTTATAATGTTCGACTGGACCGATTTTGAAAATTATTTTTTTGTTTGAAAGGATATGCTCTCGAGGTAGTCCCATTGTCACCAAGTCAGAATCTGATGAGGGGATCCCATGCAAATCGAGGGAAATCATACATTTTTATAGGCACACGTATAGCGAGTATTATTTATAGTAACTCGTGCATTTGCTCTTGCAAATCACCATTCGGTGAAGTGGAACTGATGATGAAGACAAGGGGTGGCCACCGGAACGTCTCAATAATAAGTATTTCACGGGTTGCGATTCGATTTTAATATGGTTGCTAAGCAATTTATGCTCGTCACAATTCATATGGTGAAATTGAGCTGATGGTGGCTTCACCATCGGCTCCAGTAGTTTTGGTTCTTAACAGGAGAACTCCTCAACAATTAACGTCCCTGCGTCAGGAAAAGGAATATTTTGTAAAAGGTGATGAGCAGTTGACATTAGGCTATTGTAACATAGTTTTATTAATAACTGACTCACTAAAAAGTGAAAAATAAAAACTGTTTTACAAGAAAAACAACCGACTTAAAAAAAAAAAAATACATATACAAAGACACCGACTTCCGAAATTAAAGTTCACTTTTTAATTTTTTTCACTTTGAAGTCGGTTCTTTTTAAAAGTTAGAAGGTACTAACTAGGATCGTTAAGGTTGAGCGTGGCAGCGCAGTAGTTCTGCGGTGAGGGACTGCGACTGTTGTAGCTGTTCAGCGTACTGCACGAAGAGGCTTGCTTTATCACGACTGTTGCTTCCACTTCAGGTGGCGTGTGGCTGAAGGACTCTCCTGAAAGTAATCGTGAAGGGAGAACTATTAACAGAGTTTTAGGTTTGGATAGGCAGCCACATTTCAGCCAAAATATCAGTTTCATAGTTACATATATAATTAATACATAGCATATTTTTAAAGTTTTTCAGCAATGCTAGCAAATCCACTCACAATATCTTGTCATGTAGGTCAAGTTATCGGTGGCGAATGGCGATACCTTCACAGATCGAATATTTTTCCTCTCTTTAGGTCATATATTCGTCTTTTACGATGTTCCTTGGGTTAAATAGAGTTCATTCCATGGCTGAATAAAAAAGTCGGATAGAACTCCGCTAAGACAAAACTGAGTCCCGTTTATGTGTGAATGTTGCCGTTTGCGCGCCTAATGGCCGACTGTCGCGCGTCGTCGGCCGATTAATGTGTGAATGTGTGCGAACAGCGGTCTGTACGTACAGCGAGCTGGCCGACTTGAGTGACACAGTATTGTACTAGCGAGAATCTGTCCGACTTCTTTTGTACGTCCATGGGTTCAGTCACTCAAGCTAGAACGCGTAACGTGACCACTACTAACTACATAGGTACTTCCGTTCTCACCAAACAATTACTAACAACCATTGTATGGAATAAGTGGAATTATACAGGTTTGATTGAAATTAGATTATTGATGCATCTTTTGGAACGAAGTTCCTTATCGCGCGTTGTGAAAGGGGGCTAGACGAAAAAAATTCTTACGAAAAGTTGTCACGACACTTTTTGCTATAGTAAGCTATTGTAAGCTGTGCGGCGTCGCATGTTTCTCTGTCTGTCTCTCTCTCTCTTATAGAAAGCAAGCCAGATATTTTCATTTCTATTTCGCATTGAACAACAACAACAACAACAATCCCAACAAAAACAACAACCCCCAACAACAACAACAAAACAACAACAACAACAACAACAATTCCTTCACTAATTAATCGAAAGGAACTTCGTTCCATCCGGGTGTCCCTTGACACCTCTCAAGTTTTTTTATAAGAAATGGGACGTTCTTATCGTTTGTATAGACAGTTTCAATACTTCCGAGTCGAAAATGACACATTTTCGGTTACCAGGGCGCCTATTCTCTAAATCCGTCAACGAGGATACGGGCCCATCCGAAAGTAATTCGACACTTATAAGTGAACTCTACTCTCGATTAGTTGAGTTTTTTGGACGGACAAAACCACACATCGAAAGGAAGGACCACTGTCAAATCGTGTTGTCGTTAATTTTTAGTTCGAGCCCCGGCCTAATATTATGTCCGTAAGTGATAAGGAGTAGGAAGTGCCCGTAACTTTGGCCGAAACTATGAACTTCGTGCATAGGGAGTAGGCCCCCTGATTTGCCTTTATGCGGTCGGGGGACCGCAAAAAGCCGTCGGAAGAATATAGTGCATGGTCGTGTAATTGGTTAAAACTGTCAATATTTTGTGGTTTCACATTTCTGAACAGCAATTAGAGTGTTCCTTCGATAACATTGATTGATTCGATTCGCCACGGAAGCAGGTGCAGGTGTGATTTTGCCATGACTATCCGATTCCGTCGAAATCTGCAATCGGGTGACAATGGAAATAAGGCCTTTTGAAAAATCACTACTGAAGTAGATATTCCGTAAACCTCATACCTATTGGCGAGAGTCTTCTCTCGTGCCTCGTGCCTTCTCTACTCTTCATGGGCGTCTGCTGGAAGGCGAGCAAGCACTTGTTCAGCTCTCGCAGCACGTTGTCTTCCTCCCACTGGCTTAGAGGAAGCTTGCTGTAATCTTCAGCGTCCATTAGACATACGGTTACCTGTAGAAAAGGTATATTTTAAAGATAATGAAAAACAATATCTAAGGACAATCGCCGGCTGGAAATAAGTACCAAGGACTACCTTAGGTATCTACATCCAGTAGGGAATAAAATTAAAGTGTTAGCCTCACTGATATTTTTTTTGCTAGAAAGAGTATTTTAACCTTTTTCTCAAAGCGATTATACTACCTACTTTTGGCGTGTAAAAAATTCAATTTAACGTAAAATAGTGTAAAAATGTTATTCGACTGAGTGTCAGTGTCCTTTTTACTGGGAAAAGAAGACACCTTAATGTGATTATTAAAAATCACAGAACATCAATGGACGATCGACCATGACCCTCGCTTCTCCAAAATCCCAAAAGCTACACACAAATACTTACCGTCTTAGGTTCATCAAGCAGTTCCACTTTGGTCTTCTGTCTCTTGTCGCAGATCCTGCTGAACAGCCTGACGCCTTCTACCTTGAGCACCTCGTTATCTTCTAGTGCTTCTACCGATAACATCGCTGGCAGAAGTTCTGGCATCATGAACATTGATAGGGATTCCTGGGAAACGATATAGACATACATAAAAGTTTGTAAGAGAAGAGTTGTAAGAGCCTGTCACCCTGTATAACCCAAATAGATTCTTAGAAAAGAAGTAATAGAAGACGTACTCCACCATAAATAAAAAGACTCCCATTGATTTGGCCCATGAGCTGGATTACAACGTCAAATACAAACTTCTGGCGTCCCGACGCTCTACGTGTTTTTCTATGAGGTTTGTCCAAAGGGTCCATATTCTGACTAGTCTTTCAATATAGATTTCGGCTCGTTTTTGTGTTTCGTGTCCTCTCATGTCTAAATCAACTATCGTTCTTCTAGTAGGTATACCTGCGATTCTCCATCGATGAGCGTATCTCCACCGACCCGACTGGACGCGAAGCACACTCGGATGGCCTCGTCATTTTCGCACCTCTCCGGGCGCCCTTCGTGCCGCACTAGCAACTTGCACAGAGGTAGTGTGCATTCTAACCAGTCCTCTATTGTCAACCACTGTTTTGAGGTCATCACCTAAAACGTAACAGGGAAATAAGGAAAGCCTTCGATGTGCAGTAAGAGTGAACTCAAAAATTGCCTTATCTTTTTAACTGACTTCAAAAAAAGGAGGAGGTTCTCAATTTGACTGTACCTATGTTTTTTTTTTATGTTTGTTAGCTCAGTTTTTTTTTCTAGATGAACCGATTTAGATGATTATTTTTCATTTGAAAGCTGGTGCTTCACACGTGGTTCCATATAAATTTTATTTAGTTCTGACCAGCAGTTTTTGAGTTATCCGTAATACTGCGTATTTTTTCCACTTAGTTTATGTTGATGATGTGTTAATAATTTCCTGTCACTGTTATTTACATATCAAGAAGTGGTATACGAACTTGTGTGGGGTAGGTACCACAACTAAAAAGAGAACAATAAAAACTTTTCTATTAAGTTATAATTAAAGTAATTTTTCACGTTTTTCAGTGTTTTTCTTGGAAGTCGGTTGTTTTTTTGTAAAAAAAAGTTTTGTAAGGTGTATGCAGTTTTTCTTTGTCATTTTTGGGCTGCAGAACCTTTCAGGCAAAAGGCAGGAGTGTTTCCGTAACACCGTAGTGTTGCCCCGAGTATGGACTATCGCCATTGGGGTTAGAAGTCTACCTTCATAATCTAAAACAGTTATTCAAGGCCAAACTCATCGGAATTTCAAGGTTCTGTAGCAGTTGTGGCAAGTATAAGCTATAAGTAGGTATGTAAATGTGCGTGTTATGATTATGACGTGTGTATGATGACACTATCAACCACAGGTGTCGTGAAACCGTGTTACCGTTTTTGAATGGACATAATTACTATGCATTCGAGTGTAAATGTGCGTGTTGTTCGGTCATAAAGCCGACTAGTTGTGTAGTCGGTGGAGTTTACCTGTCTGCTTAATTTAATGGATCCCTCGTTGCTACTCTTATCTAACCATTCAAAGTAGTGGAGCAAGCTTTTTAATTTGTTTCTTTGCGATTTTCTGGAACAAATGAGAATTGATTAATCAAAACCCCGTTCGGCCGTGATTGGAACAATTCCACCAATCAATTTGAACTAGGTACTGCCTGATTGTTATGTCAACGACAATTTGTATAATTTGTAGGTATGCAAAGTAGGAATATATTTCTAGTTCCACAGGAGTTTCTTGCCCGTTCTTGTCCATAGCTACCTACTACGCTTCGGAATGGGCAACTAGCTTCATCTTTCAGACCGACCGACCCTTTGAAAATTCAAAAGTGCCTGTAATTGGTTTATTTGAAATAAATACTTTGAGTTTGAGTCTACTGAATTACTGATTCATTATAAAATCGGCCATGCTTATGCATCGCATTCACATCACATTTACTTTGTTGTTCATTTTAAACTCATGATTCGATGATTAATACCTCATCTAAAACATCTCGATATAATTTGTGCCTCGGGCCCATCGTATTGTGCTTACTATTATATGTATTAATATTGTTTAACTTCGTAATTTGATAAAGTTACATACCTGTGTAAATTCTTAAAAAAATGTGTAAAGTTGAAGTCTTGCAAGGTGGGGTGTGTCTTGAGCGTGCGTTTGGGGTTGGTGGAGAAGAAGGCATGCGCGACCAGCGCCGACACGAAGTTGTACTCTAGCTCAGTTACGTCACCTATGGAGAAGAATAGTTTCGAAAATTAGGTTACTTATCTCTTCGTCATCGTCCTCCTATCCTGAGCCCATTTTATTTAGGGTTTGCGCACTTGGCTAAATATGTCTTTTTTTTCCATAGGTCACCATTAGGCTTATAGCACACTTAGGTTCCTAAAAGCACTGCACCGCATCGGCATCACATTACTAGCTGATCCCGATCTGAGGCGATGCTGTTACGATACTTATACGTTTGCATTGCAGTATGGAGTTTCATAGAAATAATTGTTAACGGCTCGAGTGGAGGCGATGCTGATCCGGTGCAGTGCTTGTTACCTACGTGTGCGTTGAGCTTTAGCCGTCGCGCGTCGTCTAGACGTCGTGTTCACTTGTTATCTCATAGTATCATCTTTCACACAATCTATCCAACTTCTTTTTGGTCTGCTTCTTTTCTTATAGTCATCCACATTCATACATAAGTCTTTTAGTCACATGCTCCTCATTCATACGCATCACATATCAATGTCGCAGATGGATTGCTTAATAGTTGTTTTACATAATCGCTGGCTGTTTTACAAAACAGCTCCGTATTGTAAAATAGCTGAACGACGTTTAGCGGTTTTTCATAATTACTGAAGTCTAACACGCAGAATTGCATAAATGTTTTGCATTTATCAATGCAGCGGGTCAACGATTAGAGGTTATGTAACAGCGTGAAATTAAACGTCAGATTGTAGATTAAAGTTCAAAATTTTGTGTCATGACAACAGTAATGGCGTCAGAAACAGAAATAAAAAACCGGCCAAGTGCGAGTCGCACTCGCGCGCGAAGGGTTCCGTACCATTATCTATAAAAAAAAACGGCAAAAAATCCCGTTTGTTGTATGGGAGCCCCCTTGAATATTTATTTTATTCTGTTTTTCAGTATTTGTTTTTATAGCGGCAACAGAAATACATCATCTGTGAAAATTTCAACTGTCTAATTATCACGGTTGGTTGGTCGGTTGGTCGGTCTGGTGACAGACGGACGGAAAGCGCGAAGTTTTAGTAATAGGGTCTCGTTTTACCCTTTGGGTACGTAACCCTAATACAACGAGTAATATGAGTGAAAATGACCCTAATTCAAGTGAAAACAGTATTTTGAGAACTATTTTAATAAAAAGTTATTAGAGTTTATGAAAGACAGTCCTAAAAATACTACTAAATAGCGAAATAACTGCGACCAACCTGGGAGAGTGGTCGCTGGCCGCTACCGCGACCATGATTGCTCGGCTCACCCACGGTTGGTCACAGTTCTAAACTAACCTAAACCAATTGATCGGGGTGCCCTAACTTAATTACTGCGACTAATTCGGCATTAGAGGCCACTCCAAACCCTTACTGTGAATGCAAATAAGTTATTCTGCATTACGAGTAAACTTGGATAGCAGTTTTGTTAAACGTGCAATGACAATCCAGCTGAACGTTGCTCAGCTGTTCCGAGCTGTTTTTTAAAACAACGAACGGTTTTGTAAAACAGTGGATTCAATAATCCATCTGCGACATCTATACCACGACAATTAGCTACTTCTCACATTTTGGTCACCGGGGAGCTACTTTTGATCACCCTCTTCAATTATCCCTCATCTTATTTAATGAATCCTATCTCATCTCAGCTTCATGGAGTTTAATCTCATGATATCATGACATTATGAAACACCCTATCGCTAGGTTAATTAATGTTAGTTAGATCCGCGGTGGTATGAGCATGAGTCTCTATAAACTAGGTAAAGTAAGGTAGCTAAGCTAAAAAGGTCGTGCCGACAAGACACAACACCAAGCGGGACTTATATTACAAAAATAACAGCGCTAAATTTAAAACCCCACTATTAAAATCAAATTACAGAGTCTTTAAACAAAAGAAAGAAGTTTTAATTTTAACTCTAATCAAACCTACGCGGCACTGAGTGAGTTCGGATATCCGATACTCCACTGCGGCATTACCTAGATAGGGATTAGTAGGTATCTACTAAGTTAATGTCGTAGACTACCCTATGTTACGAAGTCTTTTGTTTCTTTTTATTTAATTCTTTGACATAATCTCATTATTTGACATTATATACCTCAGATTCTTATTTCAACTACTTATTTATGGCTTTTGTGGATAGGGTTTTGATT
Organism: Griposia aprilina; assembly: GCA_916610205.1. Lineage (NCBI taxonomy): Eukaryota > Metazoa > Arthropoda > Insecta > Lepidoptera > Noctuidae > Griposia > Griposia aprilina. The sequence goes on from OU744286.1 coordinate 15,097,778, forward strand.
CAGATTTGTTACAGTTGTAATGGCAATCATGTCATTTGGTCTAAATAGGCATTTATTTTCACATAGATGCTTCTATATTTTGTGAATGTGAGAACGTTGTAGGCCTAACTTGTAGACTAGATTTGTGGACCTTTTTATAAATATTTTGTTGAGTAGGTCCCTGTTACTTGTTGACAGGCCTAAACTGTCCTCCCATATCTATCAACACTGTAATTGGAAATATTGTAAAAGCACCTTATTTTTAAAACAGTAACCGTGGAGTTTCTTGCCGGCTCTTCTCCATAGGAAACAACCAACTGGAACCGTGCACCTAGCTTCTGACGTTTCATAAGTGCCCATGTTGGTTTATGTGATATAAAATATTTTGATTTGATTACCTATTACGTAACACGAAGCTATAAATATTACTTAAAGCGTAGGTTTTTACAAAGGTATGCCTCTTTATTTGATTCTAGATTGAAATAGAACTATCAACCTTGATACATTATGGAATCATTTTATATTCTAAGTGAACATTGTATCTACCTACACTACCAACTTTCATTTATTTATCTCTGCCTCTCCGGATTAAGTATCTTCCGTTGTTCTGACGTAATGCGTACGTACAAGCTTCCCCGGAGCCCGATAATAATGCAGGGTATTATGTAACTGAGAAATCTAGGCAGCTTTCTTGTAAGAACAAAATTAAGTGAGGTCTTAGAACAATAGGGTTATCTTAAACAAGATGTCCCGGAATTAACACACACCACCAAAAACCCAAATAGAATATTATATAATAATCATAATACATACACCGAATTTTTACTATTATGTATAAAACATTGTTTATTTATTAAATTAGTTATACTGATTGTGGCAGAAAATTATGGTCATTACAAATCTACGTACGCGCACACAGTCGCACACGTTGATGTGTCTAGGTTGTAGGTACTTCGTCCATCAGCGGAAGTGTGACTGTAATTTACATAGTTTTTTTTTTTGGGAAAACATTACCTACCTATATTAAAAATGAAAAAAAAACGAATAAGTAAACGATTCTGAACAACTACTTTCATATTGTGCATTAATTCAGTTACACAATGTATATAATATAGTGCTTGCTGCTTTAAGGTAATTAACGAGGCTTATTGTTAGAAATAAACAGACTGGTTGTAGTGATAGATTTTTTAACAAGTTGGTACTTATATCTACTTACGCACAGTTCGCTAAATAAAGTCCCACACCGAAATGACTTGATGGAATAATCCCTGTCTATTAGCATATACAGCTGTTATTAGCTATTTTCAGAAAATCCCTAAATGCAAAATAGTCCTTCCCGACCACGGAATCGAATGTAGGACCTCTCGCGTTCCGCTCGAAAACCGTAGGTACTTGCGATATTGCGGCCTACAAACTAAGGTCGTTCGATTATCATTAACTGATGACGAGGTTCCGAACGTTCGACGTAGAAGAGACTAAACAAAATCTTCTTAGCGCATTTTTTTATAATTACAAAATAAATGTCGTCTATGATAACTACGGGAGTCTATGGTAAGATATTTAAAATCACAGAGCATGTAACTTTAAATCTAGCCTAGGGGGAAGAAGCGTTACGTACTTTGCTGCTGTAAGCTGAACATGAGTCCCTTGGGTGGCCTCCAACGCTTGAGGTGCAGTGCCTTATTCACCATGATCCTGATAGTATTGTCGAGGAAGTGCCTTCGCTCGTCTTCCGTCATCTCCTCTTCGAGAAACGCCTCCAGCCCTTTCATCAACTCCGGGTCTTTGATATCGTCGTCTGGATCTATACCTATGCTGTTAAGATAAAAGGAAACCGCTACAGGTACTTTTTTAAACCAGGCTGTTGGTCTAAGAGCTTTTGCTTAAAATAACATAATTTTAAAAAGGCAACCCTTCTTTGTAATGTAATAGGGTAAAAGAAGACGGCCGAAAAAATAAGACGTTCTCAAAGACCGAAGGCATATCGAAATTAAAATCAACATTGCTGAAACTACAATACTAATATTAATCCCATAGAGTTAATCATGTTCATTAATTAAAATATGTAGTGTTGTTTTAAAATATAAACTCACTTGCACATGTCATGTATTTTCAACATGCTGGCTGTAAGTTTTGCCGGCGAAGACGCCAGCAGTAGATGCTTCAAGTGACGCTGCACCGACGTCCACCAGGGAAGATCACAAGGTAACATTACAAGCGCCATGCTGGAATATTATATTCATATTAGTTTAGATTAAAAAAATAATTTCGTCTCAAGCATATTTTTTCGGAGATTCAAATTTCGCGGTCTTCATGTTCGGTCTTCGCAGTTCGCTATGAATGCATTCATGCTAAAGTTAATAATTCTTGTCATAGTGTTTTGCTCAAATAAGTAAATTGCTTCATGGAAATTGTCATTATTACTAGAACCAGTTATTTAATTAACAGTTACATGAAACCAGTTGGCACCAAAATCGATATCGTAACTGCGTAACGTTAGACACATATAAGTCGCACGATAGTAGCAGCTGTGGTAACACGAACGCTCCCGTTACTGTTTGACGTTTGACATTTGAAATTTTGATTGCGCGCAGTGGACTTGGTCTTGGTATAATGTGGTGTGTTTTATTACGATTTAACCGTATTTTTATTTTATTTTACGATTATTAAAAGAGTGAAACAATGCACAAAGTTATTTAAGCCAGGACTAAGTTATACAAACTGTTATTTAGTCTAGTTTCATACATGAAAGTAATGAAAATATATTACGAAACAATGTTTATCTGATACTAGTTTTTATCAAGTAACAAATGCAGATATCCTCGGTTATTCTATTAATTAATAAAATCCGCATAAATAAACGAGGTCATTACACTGCGATTGAATACGGCTGTGCGTATAGTTATACGATAAAATCGTAGATACGGAGCGCACGACATAAGCAGTCAATATCAAAGTACAAAGGTCAGTATGGCTGCGAAGAAATTATTAAAAACTTTAATTCTTGGCGCTCCTGCTTCAGGAAAAGGCACTATATCTTCTCGAATAGTCAAGAAGTACAATGTAGCTCATGTTTCTAGTGGGGACAAGTTAAGGGACCACATAGAAAAACAAACTGACCTAGGAAAAGAAGTCAAAAAGTATTTAAATGAAGGAAAACTAGTACCAGACGATGTGATGATAAAATTTATGATCACAGAACTAAAAAAAGTTGAGGGCCAGCCCTGGTTGCTGGACGGATTCCCTAGAACAGTGGGTCAAGCTAATGCTTTGTGGAAGGTACAGCCTGTTGATGTTGTAGTAAACCTAGTAGTGCCATTTGAAGTGATCATTGATAGAGTGAAGAACCGCTGGCTCCACTTGGCTTCAGGAAGGGTATACAATATTGGTTTTAACACTCCTAAAGTGAAAGGTAAAGATGATGTGACTGGTGAGGATTTGGTTCAAAGGCCTGATGACAAACCTGAAGCTGTACGCAAGCGGTTAGAGATCTATGACAGCATAACCAGACCTGTCATAGAGTTCTACAAACAAAAAGGTATTCTCAAAGAGTTTGAGGGACGCACTTCTGATGAGATTTGGCCAAAAGTTACTGCTTATTTAGACCCGATTTTTAAAAATTAAGCATAGACAAGTTATCAATGGAAGGTTGACTTGCCGTGGAAGCTTTAGGTTAGTCTCTTTGATAAGAATTGTACTGGTGCTTGGAACAATAGAATTAAGAGTAACATATACATATATTAATGGGAAATATATGAATTTTATAGAACTTTTATGATTGTTAATTATTTGCAAAACAGAGCCATTTTATTCATGTTTACCTGTTTGTATGTTTTTTTGAACAATTTTATTATAATATTTTTTTTATTTACTATCAATCATGTATCACTAATTTAATTTAAGCTTTGTAGATATTTTTGTTGATTGTATAAAACAGACCATATCTTCTAGACCTTACCAAAATCTTATACTAAGAGTAATTATACCAAAAGTTTTTTTGTGTGTGCAATATAGAAATAGTGATAGAAAAAAATAAGTGTAGTGAAAAAGATGTAGAGTGTATGATTTTTGTGTAGGTAGCATATTCATTATTTTCCTAGTCTACCTTGTTGATAAATTATGTACTTATGTATTAGTAGTGTAGTACTTACGGAGTCACTATTAGATAAAGTATCATAGAAAAATAGTGCCTTAAAAAGGCTCACAAGATAAAATCAAATGATACATATTAATATTACAGAATGTAAACTAAAATTAAGTTCCTGACTTATATTACTGAATGCCATATGAGCTCAAATTAAATCACAAATATTATGTTATTGTTTTAAATTAAATATAAAATTTTGTTGAAATATTTTATACTTTTTGTTGAGTTTCTTTGTTTAATGGAATAATAAACGTTATTATAGTTTTTACGTTAATTGTTTAATTCAAAACTTCCGCAAAAGAAGGCAAATCTGTCGATATCGGAACGGTTGTAGTAGGTACCTGCTTAACATAGCAACTTGTGTTTTTGTCGTTTCAGTGACGGCAGAACAATAAATAATACTAGTCTAAAAATAATCGTAAACAGTTTTAGTCAACAACTTAATACTCATATTAAATTCGATTTCCTGCTGTTGGAAGTACCAACCAACACTACCTACCCACCACCTAACCATGTTGTCTACGTTGGTTGTTTGGTAGTAGGCCATTGTTTACGTTTATATACGTCAGTGTGATTACTTCCGCCTGCTTTGGCCTGGACAAGCATAGATAATATCACGATTCAATAACTGTTCTACCAGCAGCGAAGACGATCATCAATTTCTGAATTTATTGCTGCAGTTACGTCAAAAGCAAATATGTAATACATAGAAACTCATCAATTTATATACAAGGACAAAACAGCTAAGTCGACATGAAAATATCTCCAGCAATAAAGTTCAGAAGGTATACAGATACGCCATACGGCATAGCATGACAAAAGCAATAAATTCGATAAATCTGAAACGGTTACGGAAACTTATAAATTAACTACACATTTGGGAATAAGAATGTACATAATTATTATCTCTAGTCCTATGACTAGAGATAATAATGATGTATTTAGTTACCTTATAGCGAATGCGTTGCAATTGAGGCACAATAATTAGGTATTTCGTAAACACTATAATAACACCATCAGTCACTGTCGCCTCGCGACAACCGGCTTTTTTTACGCACTTTTCTCATTATCTACAAGGGAACCGTCCACTGGTATTCTTTAGCATGTAGAATATCTTATTGCTTTTCTATAAGACAGAAATAGTGTAGAGAGAAACGCGGGCCGGCTGCGGGCAGACACGAGCGCGCAAACCCCGGTTATTTTTAGCTGCTTTCGTGCATCGGCGCTGAAATTAGATTGTAAATAAAAAGTTTGGGTTAACAGGAGTCGAAGGCCTCATTATTCGTTCTTGTAGGTCATCACTTAAACTAGCACCTAAAGGGTTTCGGCTTAATTTGTAATTAAAGTTTCTACGGCCGTTGTATTGTTTCGTGTCGCGTTTGAGAAAAGTTAGTTAGTCACAATATTCCGCTTCATGGTCACTATAAGTAGGTTATACCAGCTTATTTATAGTATTTTGCGATTTTACATTGTCACGAAAAGCGCTTATTGTAACTTCTACACAGGAAACAAAGACTTTTAACAAAATCTGGGGAAACGTACCTAATACCGTCCACTATTTCAGCTGCTGGCCGGTCGCTTATTTAATTAACTAAGGTTACTAGAACGAAATCCTAGTGACGAATTCGTTTTCAGATATTGTCAAAACAATCTAGCGCGAAACAGCTACACTCGAAACTTTAACAACTTTTCACCACTCACTGTACGGAATTAGAACATGGATGTCTCATTGACTATAGTTACTAAAATTAATATTTTTGGCGTTTATATTAATATCAGACCTCGATGCCTGAGCTTATAGGTTAAGCAATCGGTGTAAATAGAGGAGTGAGGAGCAAACTGTATGAGCCCATCGACGAGCCAGGCTGTACTGACGCCGTCGGTTCGACTTTCACTGGGGGGTGACTACCCTTGCCCTGCCGGCTGTCGCACCCTCCACCCTCGCCAGTGACGTCACTCGGGCGCGTCATGACCTACGACGCCGTACGACGCCGCCACCCGATGCTCGATACCCCGCTCCCTAATAGCACGCCTCGTGAAATGTCACTGCTGCTCCCGAAACGTTACGTAAAATGAAATATGAAAGTACCCAGAGCCTGCGTCATTAACATTATACATCATTTTCGTACGGTTAAGGTCGCTCCGTACGAAAATTAAAGGGCTTAAGAGCAACTTGGGCGATTAAGTTTAAGTACCTATTAATCTTTCTCAGTCGAAAATCTTGATGTAGGTGCCTATACCAATGTAGGTGGGTAGAACATGTTCCTCAAGATAAATATTGCAAATGGTAGTCTCGTTTGTACTTAAAAGCCGATAGATTCAATGACATGAACCGATGCTCCCTAATTGTGGACCTAATTAGATGCATTGATCGGTTTCCATTGAAATGTGTATAGGCACTCGGCTAGAGATTTTTATTTATGTAGGTGCTTAAATAAAGAGTCACCAAAATTAGGGTCAGTGGGTCTTCTTAGGGGCGGAGTTAAAATTAGAAATTACTTAGGACATCCGTGCAAAAAGTTTTCTTTTTTTTTCTTTAGAGGCCCGCTGTGATACTAAGCAGATACCTACATATGGGGAACTACCTGATAAATGACTTTATTTCTGTAAGTTGGTTTCGAATCGATAACTAAAGAATTTTGAGAATTTGCTCGTCTTTTCCTAGGTAGTTGGGAAGTCACTAATTTAAAACGATAATGCGGAAGATAGAAAATCAGGAACGTGGGAAGAATTCTTGGGGTTTGTGTTTTGTCTAGATCTAGGAGAATAGGACTGTATTTGTATTTTGTCGCACTTTTTTAAATTGTCTATGCGTAAATTGTGTGATTTTCAATCAAAATCAAATCAAATCAAAATATTTTATGTCACATAAACCTACATGGGCACTTATAAAACGTCAGAAGCTAGGTGCACGGTTCCAATTGGTCGTCTCCTATGGAGGAGACCTGGCAGCAAACCCCACGGTAACTTTTTTACACATAATTAATTGGCTTTTACAATATTTCCAAATTACAGTGTTAATATGTACGGGAGGACAGTGTAGGCCTGTCAACAAATACCAGGTACTTAAAAAAATAGAAAATGGTCAACAAATCTAAAGTCTACCAGGTACCAGGTCTATGTAGGTACTTACTTAAATGGTAGGCTACGTAACCTTTTAATGAAGCAATTGAAACATTGTTGTTTCAAATAATTAAGATTCTGAATGTGTGGAGTCGTACACTAAGGCCCACTTGCACCACAAATCACTAAAGTGCCACAATCTTGTCTGAACCGGTGGCTTGAATTGATACTAACGAAATCACTATGCAAAGTGACAAGGTCTGTCATTTTTAGTTTACTGACAGCGCCACCACCACCGGGTCAGATATTTTTCTGTCACTATAAATGCATTTAACGGTAAACGTATTTAAAACATCATTCTGTCTCTACTATTTTTAAATTATTGACCAAAACAGAGCGATGTTTTAAATAAGTTTAGCGTAAACGAATTTAGCAATTTTTGGTGCTAGTTGGCTTAAATATACCTAAGACATTACGTTTTCGCCTCTAGTTTTGCTCTAACCTTTTTATGGGACACTATATTTCACTCTAGCCTGCAACTATAAATCTCTTTTTGCACGAAGAAAATCTTTTACTAATAATATCTATGTTTTCCTAAGTAACAATGGGAATCAAACCCACGCCTTCACTACTTCTGGCCACTTTTACAATAGCACACCTGCTTTTTTCAGATTGTATAGGTTCACACTTATATTCCACGTTAAAAAACAAATTGTTACAAATTATTCACGACAGGCAAAGTTTTTCCTTTGGTAGGTACTTTTATAAACAATGTATTTCCTCTTCATTGTGAGAATTTGCAGTAGTTGTATTAAGTAAAGCATTTAAAAAGTGTTTTAATAAAGTTGTGCGAAATATCAAGCAAGTTTTATGCATAACAAACGTCGTGACGTCAACATCTATGCGTTGCCCTATCCGTAAGCTGATTATAGTCCGTAGCCGACTACGATCTCAGAGGATATGAAAAGCACCTGACCATTTATACTACTGCGCATGCGTAAATTCTCGATATCCTGTCTCTTTCGGATTTCTCAAACAGATGTCTTGCCTAAGCGTAAGCTCTTCTATCCTCTGTCAGCCTGGTATAATAGCCGCCCGTGGAAAGTTGTCGCCGCCCTACGCTGACCGCATTGGGCGGGCTAGGGCGGAGCGGCTATATCCGCCTTCAATAGTTTGCCTTACCTACGTACTTTAGCTACCTACTTGAGATTTATAGAAGAGTGAAAATTAAAGTTACTTATTAAGAGTAGGTTTATTAGTAACACTATTTGATAGCATTACTACTTGTTTAGTTTTCAGTATTGCGTTCCGCGTTCCATCGTGGGTCGATCAGACAGCTAGAGGCAAATAGTTTTCTTGGCACGATGCAACATTATTAAAAGCATAACATCTAAATTAGCTGAACATGTATTAGAAGCATTAGGAGTTTCATTAAAATATTGGTTAACGGTCGTCTATTTTAAGAACATCTTAATTAGAAGATTTTTATCAATGTTGCCTTATTGTGATAGAAGCCTAGTTAATGCTAAAGGTATATAAAGTCCCCCAAATAGCCCGAGATACCTTTTGTAGCTATGAAGCCCTAGTAATGTAGCCACGTGACATCAACTCAGCACCGCCCTCAGGAACAGCTGGTGGGCGGAGAGATTTTGCTGGTATTCCCACGGATTTACTTACGTGGAAAACATTCTTAAAATACAGGGATAAATTAGGACGACGACGTGGTTTTAAATGTGCCTGGCGTCGCTGCGGAAGCATTTAGAAATGGGCTGTTTTTGTGCAATTAAGTTTGATTTTTTGAGAACGTTAATAGAACTTCCTTAAGTTAGTTAGGTAACTTTATAAAAAGACCATGAATGTTGGCCAAGTTACATGTTTTTATACTCTCTTAATTGTGTAACGCCTTCAGTTTATTATAAACAACACGCCAGACTTTCTTAAACGTAGGAACGTAGGCGTTGCCTTTGTGTTATTCCAACTGCTGAACTCGTGTTGTCAATGGGTATAAAATAATGAAAGAACCGACCTCGTTTCTTACCTCTACATTTCTGCATGAAAAACATTAGAGGCGAATCGTTAAAAATGTTTAGTGTGGTGTACGTCATTATTTTGTTTTTGTACAATCGGTTTTAACTGAATCGGGCAATAATTTTCATATAATTAGGTGTACCTTATTTGCAGGTTACAAGGTATTTGTTATTCAGGCAAAAGTTTTCATCTTTGGCAAATATTGGCAGTGGCCAACATTTTTTTAAAGTGTGCGATATAACTTTTAAGCTTACTCGTATTATAATATTTAATTGACGACCCAGCACACTCACTAGATTGTTTAAAGTATTTGTATGTTAGCTGCGTGTATACTCACTAAATGTCCTGTTCGACTGTGATACATAATAGCTATAGGTAAGTACTTAAATATTTTAAGTGCTTATAGCTATTATGTGGCACATAGTTCGCCGCCTAGGTAGCCGTTGGTCCTGCGCCTGATTTCTCTCCGGTCATGTCGGTTTGCCATCCCATCGGAATAAGAAAGTGAGGGAAGAGAGACTGCACCTATGTCTGCGCACACGCTTGTGCACTTTATTCTTTCCCGTTGAGATTGACCGCCATGCCCGAAATACGGTCTGGAGGACTACATAATGTTAGTACCTAGGTAGGTAGGTACCAAAAGACCAACTACCTAAAATAAGGAACTTTATTAAATGTATTATTGAACAGTTTCTGTAAAGTAAACCCTGAAAATTATCACAAACCTTTAAATAAATAAGTTTGAAAGTGCGAAATGATCTTAATTACTTACTTACCTGCCTATTAAGTTTTCACTTTTACAAAATATAGAAGTTGTTACATTGGCGCAGTGGAACAATACATTGGTATACAAAATCTTATCTAGGTTGATAAAAATAGATAGTAATGATGAATTATAGATGGAAACTGATACGATAACTGTACTTTTGGCCCAAATAACAAACTATTGCACTCGTAATGGCCTTTCATATATCGCACTGATAATACTATACTGTTGTAACTCAAAATGTGACATTTTTTCAGAATCGACGAAAAGATGATTATTCACTTCATTATTTCTTTTAATATGATGTTATCTCAAATTTTACATATTTTGAGTTACAACAGTATTGTGTTATCAGTGCGATATATTGTATACATTTTTTTACTTTAAATCCATAGATTTTTGTACAAATAATTTGATTGGACTAAGACAAACTGAAAATTCGATTAACAAAACCGAAATGTGTGAAATAACAATATAGGTATCATAATTTGCTTCGCTCTTGACATTCAATCAATCCGTCATATTTGACTGGCTTCACTAAATCACTGGCCTTTTTATTTTTAAATCAAAAGATTAGATCCAAATTGTATGGGTAGATGATGTCGCAGAAACATCTTCCATTATTCTGTTTTCCTGGTAGAATCGACCTCTGGTGCGGACAAAGCTCCCCCAGCGAACAGCGTCACCCGTGGGGTAAAGGTCACGCGAAATGCCAAAGATACACAGTTTTGGCACATACCTACTGACAATTTGCAAGGTCCCTGCGTTCTGAAAGTTATGTAACGAACAGCGCTGTTCGTAGACGAGATAACATTTGTCAAAGTATTAAATAATCTTTCACCAATTAGTAAGTAGGTATCAGCAATTGTTTAAAAACTATAATGGCTTTTGCTTGATTTTGGTTAACTTACATAATTCGTAGTTTTAATTAATTTTCAGTCAATTAATTTACTCAGTCACAATCACATGTTACGGCATGCAAGGGCTTAGAGTAATTTTATTCAACCCTAGCACTCGTCAGCTAAACATGACGTCACAATTATGTAGCCGTTTACCCGTGTCACCCCCGGCGAGTCACCCCTTACGAGTCACCCCTCGCGTTCGGCCGACGTCAGCGCCGACTCGTGACCCTTTGTACCAGGGCTTTATAGAATAATGGAGATAAATCCACCCCTATAGTTGCCGCGGACGTCATTTATCGATCAGCGTATGTCTGGCAACAAATTATGCGTAACAGTGCAGCAGACTGGATCAGCTTAGAAGTTTGTAAGTTGGAATAAACTCGGGCATACAGTACAGACAACAATGATAGGTTACATTTTGTATGCATTCAATTACTGAATTACAGTGTACCTGTAACTTTCAGGTTCACATTAAAGTTCAGTGCAATTATAATAATAATAATTTATTTATATCTATTTCATTGCTTTATAGATTACGTCAATTCAATTAGTTTTAACTTTTAAGGACTTTTAATAAGAAGGTAGATTAGCAACTTATGTAATGTACGTACGAGTACTTACATTATTACAAGTACACTCTAATAAACAAACTAATAACTAACACAAATTAAAATATAAAAATATTTGGTTTAAGTAGGTACATCTCCTTGAGGACTGAAAAGTATTATTTTATTTGTGCCAAAAGTTCTTTGTTAAGCAGTTCGATCACAATTTCTCCGTTTACATATAGGTTTCTTAAATCCATCCATACCCCATACTAATATTATTAATTCGAAAGTAACTGTCTGTCTATTTGTCTGTATTTATGTTACTCTTTCACGTTTAAACGGATTTCGACAAAATTTTGCAAGGAGATTGATGGCATCCCGTGGAAGGACATACTTTTTGACTTAAACATAATTCTATACTTAGGGGATGAAAGTTTGTATGGGAAACTCAGGATTTCCTAAGTTAGGCATATGAAAATTCAGATTTATGCTTTTGGTAAGAAATAAGGAAAAACATCTTACAGCGTTTTTGTAAAATTTCCCCCTAGGGGGTAAAATAGAGGAAAACTTTATAATTCTCATATAGAGGAAAGGATGGTAATTTGGAATACTGTTGTTAATTTGGGATAACAGTGTTTCACAAAAATGAAAAGCGCCATCTCGTATTACGGATCATAAAATGTTCACAAGTAGCGTCATCTATCGATATTTTTACTCGGATAGTCTGTCATTTTACTAAGATGGCGACCAGAGATTAAAACGTGGAACAGCGAGGATTTTGAGGTACGAGTTTAACCCATTCCCATCGCTAAATTTCCTTATGATTGTGCTGTTTAGCTCTAAGTGTAGTGTAAAATAGATAATGAATTTTGCATATTAGCATTGATTTCAACAATTTGTATATTTATAAATACATAAATTGAGGTTATGTCCAAGTACATCTTGTTGCTAATTTGGAATACCCGATGTGATGTTAATTTGGAATAGTCCAAAATACATTCAGTTCTAATTAAAGTTAATAAAACTAAAATACTGATTAAAGGTACTTAAAGGCTGATTAAAGTTTATTATAGAAATCATATTTTTTTATTTATAGAATAATTATCCTTTCACCTTTAAATCACTTACGCGGTCACCACGGTTGGTCACGGTCTCTAATCTTGACTGAAAGTAACTTAGAATACCAAAATGGTATGCCAAATTACCTTCAGTCGGTTTAAGAACCGATGTTAGAGAGTTGCTCTCTGGGATCAATTTTGTTGTCACAAACCTTACACTTTCTTCTTAAACTTTGACTTAGTAATAGCGAAAGTAACTAAGTTAAGCATGGTGAATATAATTTGGAATACTCCTATACCAAAATACCTGCACTCCATCTCCAAAACTAAAATGTGCCATTTTGCATTCAACCTAAAATTTTAACCTGTAGGGATATTTAATTGTTTTTGATAGCTTCCACATTGATAGTAAGATAATATTGCTTCAATTTAATTAAGGTTTTATTTCTTAATATCTCGCGGAAAAAAGTTGCAGGTCTGAAACAAAATGGTATTCCAAATTACCATCCTTTCCTCTAATATTGTTATGTTTGTATAATTCTTTTAGAGAGATTTAAGGTATTCGAAAATATGGTCATAGTCTGTAAATTTTCCGCTTTCTCTTGAAAGAGCGGATAGCAATTTTAAAGGTAGCAAACTTCCATCCCTTTTTTAACCGACTTCAAAAAGGAGGTGGTTCTCAATTCGTCTGTAGGTTTTTTTTTTGTATCTTTGACCGCGATATCTCCGGCAATTGTGCATCGATTTTGAAAATTCTGTTTTTTAATAGATAGGGGTGGTCCCATATAAATTTTATTAATTTTGCATTTGTAGTTTTTCAGTTAGCTTCAATAATACGTATTTTTCTACTTAATGTATATTGATTATGTTATAATAACTTTCTGTCACTGTTATTTACATAGCAAGTAGTGGTAAGTATACGAATTTGTGTGGGGTATGTACCACAATTATTAAGTGAAAAATAAAAATAAAATGTAAAAAAAACAACATTCATCCAAAAAAAAAAAACTCTGCAAAGTGAAAAATAACTATAAGTAAGTAATTTCGGCAGTCGGTGTCTTTGGTTTTGTATTATTTTACTTTTTTGCCACCGACTTCAGAAATTACTTACTTACTTAAAGTAAGCTCCTACAACGTGCTGACTATTCGCCAACTCTTCATTATGCACTATTAAAACCTACACTCCTGACAATACTAACAAGAGGCGGAATGATATACTTAGTATGCACATCTAATGCAACTTTAAACATGTCTTTGTAGAAATATTTTTTACATGGTTAAGGCCATTTCTGTACAATAATAATAATTCATTTATTTATTCAGATAACTAAGGTCCATTGGGTTATTAACAATAGTCTTAATCTATGTTAGTACTTAACTAATAACACAGACAGTTTACAGGCGATAAGTGACCTCACCAACGGGCTGTCATGTTCCCGGCTATAGCACGTAGCATGCTGCTGGGTCTGCCACGGAGTCTGTTTAGCAGCGAGGCCGCTCTTTTACGCCGCACTGCATTGAAGCCGTCGGTACGTGCCTCAGCGAACATATATGACGCGCTACAGAACCGAGGCAGACGCAACAGCACTCTAAATGCGTTGTTGTATTTAATCCGCATAGCATTGTAGGCCTTTTGGGTGTAGTACAGTGACATGCAATATGCTTTGAACAAAGTTATTTTGACCGCGGCTGTACATCGAAAGAACCGGCGGGCCAGCATATTAGCCTGAACCGACAATTAATGCTCTGCGCTCCCTCTCCATATCTGCGTCGCCTTTCAAATCATCCGTCATCAAGTGATCCAGGTATATAGAAGGTTACACCGTACACCCTGTGCAACTCCACACCGTTCAGTAACATAGGAGGGACTCTGGAGGGACACTTGGTATCGGATGTAAATACATTTGGTATCGGGTGTGTGTGTGTATTTTGACTTACCTTCGTTGTAAAAAAGGCCATGAGAAGCAGCATACTACTCGCAAATATCGAGAAGCTTACGGAACGCACTGACCGAGGGGGCCAGCAGCACCATGTCGTCTGCATAGCTTAAATTACTGAAACAAACTCCATCAATAAAGCAACTGACACATGTGCTGCTGAGCCGCTCGATCAGTGCATTCACGCACAGACCAAACAACAAAGGTTAGGTTAAGCCACCCTGCCTCACGCCACACTCTGGCTTACTTGGCTATGAGAGCTCTCCTGCCCAGCGCACCCGACTCTCCTGCTTCATGTACCAGTACCGCAGAACTGAGACGAGCTCCGGCGGTACCACGGTATCAGAAAATTTCTGCCAGAGAACGTCAAAAGAGACAAGATCAAAAGCCTTGGACAGGTCTAGGAAATATGCATAGACAGGTGTTTTCCACAGCATGGCAGCATGTTTTAAACTAAGAATAGCGGTTTCTGTTGACAGCCCTGGCCGAAATCCAAACTGGGCATTTTGCACTTTGATGTGGGTATTCAGGTGTGAATTAAGCACACTTTCAAGTATTTTAGCAACGACGGTAGCCAAGGAAATCGGCCTATAGTTTGAACTGTCTGAGACGTCTCTGGTACTACTCTTGACCACTGGTGCCACCAGAGCCCGCAAAATATCGAGAGGAAGGTATGAATGACCCAGGCACAGATTAAACAGTAGTGCCAACACACGAGGCAAATTGTACGCACCATATTGTAGGTGCTCGATGCTGAGCCCATCGTGCCCAGGGGATTTGCGTCTCTTCATGGTTTTAATTTTTGTCTTGATATCTTTTGCTAGAATGACTGTAGTTATTTCAGTAGCACTGTTCCCAGCATCAATCTGTTGGCATGGCGGACCCAATCACGACTTCACATCAAAATGCATAAATAAATCAGCAACATCGGCGTTTAGCTAACAAATCCATTCGAATCTGATCCTGGTTGTTTTGGCACCATTTCAGCTTCCCTTTAAAGATCTTACGAGATTCTATCATTGCGTCAAATATGGCGCCGCAAGCAGGTCTACCATACCACAGCCACGTATTCCAGTATGTGTTCCAGCAGGAAGAGAATCTGATTGGTAGTGGCCTTCAAGGATGTTGGTATTATAGGTGGATCCTTTTTCGTACAACATGACGATTCCTAATTTTATTGTAATTAATCACTATGTTGTTGGTATAACTAGGCAACACAGACTCGTCACTAACACTACAAGTTGTTATATTAGATATAACCTCATTAATATTATATGCTATCAACATAGAATCAGATGTCTGCATTCACAAGACAGAGAAAGTTCTCTGAGTTAACTTAAAATCACTAACAAACTTGTTATTATCAAAATACAATAATTTGTCACTATGACAACATGTCAGCTTGTGCATAGTATTAATGAACTTATAAATATGATTATTTTCGTCATCTGATAAAGTGTCAGAATAAGGAAAAGGCACACAACATCAGCTTTCCTATATATTTAACTTTAATAAGCTGTTCACAACATCCACTTACGGCGTTTCTGGTAATACTAGCTATTACTTAATACCAAAAACTTATGGAAACAAAGATATTGGATTATGGATTTGGGTGGCTAAAGTGAACTGGTTATCTAGGAATATGGAAATACTATAGCCCCTGCCTGACCAATGTTTTAAATAATTTACACATATAAAATGGCAGGGGGTGACTTGCACACTCAATAATGGGTCTCCTAAAACGGCCTAGTGCCGTAGCGACTAGGGGGCAACATGTCCTGGAATGCTGATGAGGAGTGAAGAGGTATTCCACGGCTATCAGGACAATCCCGGAAGTACGGTCGAGATCCCTACCAGCATATTATTGGAATACTTCCTTCCTGCGAGCACGTTTGCTCTTGCGAATCTCCTCGCAAGCCAGCCAATAAATGCAAGAAAGAGGTGGGAGTTCTGTTCCTCGTCATCGTTCACTCCAGTCGGCTAATAAAGGTAAGCCAGAGTAGAGGAACAACACCTCTCCCAGGAGATAGGGTCCGTGGAGATGGTACTGGCCAACGGCTTGCCACATGCTGCCCTGCGGGTTTCTGTATCTCTCTTGGTTTCGCTCCTCACCCTAGACCTGTTTCGGCAAAGTAAACTCTACCGGTACAGACCTAGAGTCTAGGAGTGCGCAAGTTCTACCACGACGTCAACGTTGATACACGGTGGTTGCCTTATTATTACTATTATTGAGCTACCATTTAGTCTATATTTTTATCAAAATTGGTATACTTGGTCAAAAGTTATTACAATTTAAAGTCATAAAAATCTATGTACAGTGTGTACGACAAGAGCGTGACCAGCATATTTTTTTTTTCAACACCTTTTTACGCCTTAACCGCAGTATGGATTTCGATAAGGATATAGTTGGTATCCTAGGGAAGGGCATAGGCATCTTTTTCTCTAAAGGGGTTGAAAGTTTGTATATGAAACCCAGCAATTCTTTAGTTACGAAACTAGACATTCAAATTTGTGTTTTTAGTAAGAAATAAAGAATTACGTGTTACGTGTTTTTTTTGTAAAATCATCCCCAAGGAGGTAAAATATATTGGGGATGAATTTAAAATTGAAATGTAATGCCTACAGATTTTTTTTTGTAGTATCTACTTCCTTTTAAGAGATTTAAGGGATTGGAAATATTGTCATAGTTTAGTTTGTATCTTAGGATAACATTTAGTCTTTAAATATCAATAAAATCGATTCATTGGGTCAAAGTTATTACAATTTATTATCTGTCTATCTGTTATTTTTTCACTCCTTAATGGCTGAACGGATTTGGATGAAAGCCATACAGATAGGCCATGATGTGGGTTAGGACATAGGATACTTTAATCCTGTAGTACGTCCGTGTGTCGATATCCGACATCCATGTGGGCGAAGCCACGGGCAAAAGCTAGTGAGTTATAAGTTATTTGTTGATTGATTGAGTTTCTTAATCAAAAGACTAAATATTTACCTAAGTGATTTCAACAATTCCTTATTAGTTACTTTAAAAAAAAAAAAGTTACGGACCCTAACATAATTTTGTTTAATAAGTTACTAAATTCGTTTTTAGACAAGTTTTCGAGGAAAAACTTGCATGGTCTTATTAAAAGTACGTTATCATTGATGTCCTGTAGATAGTAAACATGGTGCTCTTGTTGACAATATATTTACATAGCCCCAATATAGTCCCCTATCTAAACATTGTTATCGTTTAATATCAATCATCAGTCACTTGCCCTTCGCGAACCCCTCCCCAGTGGTTATCATGCATGACGTCATCACCCCTCGCGATTCACCCGCCACCACCCGATAGTTAGATGAAACTATTTTCACCTTCTCACTATCATGTTGTCCTATCGTGTTACACTAGCAAGCGCGGGGCGCCCGCGTTAGTTGTCAACTTTTGGAGCGTAGAAACTGTACAAGTTGTACAACCCTCCTCACCGGTCATGCTACCCTGGTATATTCGTAGTCAGGGGGTTACGTCACTACAGAAAATGTGAGAGGGCAAGTTTTAGCGACTACGCGAATAACCTCGCTGATTAGTGAGCGCTACGAAAATGTCAATGCTACGACTTGCAATGTTTACAGTGCGCTACGAATACGATAATAGTTTTCACGAATTAAAAGTTTAAAACTGAATATTCTCAATTGATTAATAAAAAATAAAAAAAGTTATTACTACACTCGAGAGCAATGAATCCGGGTCACTTAAAGAATCCTAAAAATCTCGGAAACTAAAAATGCTAGGTTAATGCAATAAATTGTATTTAATAGACAATGTAATACTCCTTAAATGAAGGTATTAAAACTTCTTAGTTATTGTAAAGTTATATCATAAAAAAATCAAATTTGAAAAAGGGCCACTTTCGAAGATGGAACTACGAAATTACAGCATTTGGTTTTGCTTTTGTTTGTAATCTGTCATTTATGTGGGTACATAAACCATGTTGATAGTGCTCTATATTCATTATTCAAGCTGAAATTATGTCGCTTACGCCTGAAGAATGCACCAGAATACTTACAATGCTGGAAACCGGCCGGAGTCAGCGCGATACAGCCAGGACTGTCGGTGTGTCGCTGTCAACAGTACAAAGAGTTCTCCGACGTTACGAAGAAACTGGTTCTAACCTACGCAGACCAGGAACGGGCAGAACCAGGTGTACCACAGCACGAGAAGACCGATACTTGGTGAACACCATGCTTCGAAATCGCTTTCTCACAGGAACTGAACTCACAAATCAGTTTCGACGCCTCGGAGGAAGTAACCCAAGTGCATGGACAGTAAGACGTCGGCTTGCTGAATCTAACTTAAAACCCCTTAGACCTGCAAACGGCCCTAAACTGGAGCGTGGGCATCGTATTTCAAGACTAAGATATGCCCAGAGCCACGTAAATTGGAGTATTGAAGATTGGTCAAAAGTTATGTTCTCCGACGAATCAAAATTTATGCTCTACAAGCACGATGGAAGACACAGAGTGTATCGAAGACCAGGGGAAAGATTCAAGCAAGCCTGCATCGAAGAAAAAGTAGCCTACGGTGGGGGGTCTGTACTTATGTGGGCCGGAATTTCTTCTGAAAGTCGCACAGAGCTGGTGATCATAGAAAACGGCTCTTTAACTAGCGTAAGATATGTGGAAGAAATCCTCAATGATCACGTTGGTCCATTTATGGTCAATTTAGGTGAGGATGCTATATTTATGCATGACAATGCCCGACCTCATACAGGTAGGATTGTGAATGACTACCTTCAAGAGATGAACATTACTCGTATGGAGTGGCCAGCGCGCAGCCCGGATATCAACCCGATCGAGCATGCTTGGGACGAGCTAGGCAGATGCGTAAAACAACGAAACCCTCCCCCAATCACGCTTCGTGAGCTCAAAATTGCTCTCACAGAGGAATGGGAGAATATGCCCCAAAATCGTATAAGGAACTTGGTGTACAGCATGCCAAACCGCGTAAACGCAGTAATGGAAGCACGAGGAGGCAATACGAAGTATTAAAATTCAAGAAAATCGTAATAAAGTTCAAAAATTTCATGTTTCCTATTTTTGTTTTAAGGAGAGATCAGCAGTTTTTTTCTTTATGTAATTTTGTGTTAATAAAATGTATGGTGACTCATATTTTTTTTACTTACATTTAAGGAGTATTACATTGTCTATTAAATACAATTTATTGCATTAACCTATCATTTTTAGTTTCCGAGATTTTTAACATTCTTTAAGTGACCCGGATTCATTGCTCTCGAGTGTAGTATTTTAACAGTTTTAAAATTACATCCGGTTTATTTTGAAATTATTCAATTGATGGATTTTAACGAAGGGGTATCAGTAACTTTATTCTTCTGACTGATGCAGAAAACTTTAATCTATCTGATTGTTATTTTATTTCGACATTTTCTTCTTTAATCTCTGCAAACTAGTCGAATTCGCTCAGCCATTCAGCCGGTTGATTTTTGTTAGTGTTTTTAAATTAGAAGAAATACTTGAACACTCCTCAAAGAATAATAAGAAAATCTAAGGGGTTAACGTTGAACATTGGTCCATCGAGCCACTAACATAATTTAATCTATTTTATTACACATAAACTAAAATGAAACGCTGTTTGTTGGTAAGCGCATCACTTGAAATTAGCTGGACCGATTAAGCTATTTTTTGTTTTAAAATATCCGTATAGTAATAATAATAATAACCCCACCACAGTATCTCTACGTTGACTTCGTGGTGGTGCTTGCGCGCTCCGAACTCTAGCTTTGTACAGGTAAAGTTAACTTTGCCGAAACACGTCTAGGGGTGAGGAGCCAGACCATAAACCCGCAGGGCAGCATGTGGCAAGCTGCTGGGCAGTAGCGATCCCACGGAGCCTATCTTCAGGGTGAAGTCGTGTTCCTTATCTCTGGCTTGCCTTTATTGGCCGGTTGAAGTGAACACTGACGAGGAACTCAGCTCCAACGTCATTATTGCCTTTATTGGCCGGCTTGAGTGGAGATTCGCAAGAGCAAACATGCTCGGGAAGGAAGGAAGTATTCCAGTTAGATGCTGGTAGGGATCTTGACCGTATTTCCGGGATTGTCCTGATAGCTGTGGAATACCTCACATTCCTTTATAAGCACCTCAGGATATGTTGCCCCCTTGTCGCTACGTCACTATTTGCTAGCCACCGTTTCCAAGGGCCCATTATTGAGTGTGAATGTCACTCCCTGCCATTTTATCCTTGTATTGTATGGATAAAACATCAGTCAGGCAGGGGCCATAGTCTTTCTATAGTTTTACGTAACCAGTCCACTTTAGTCACCCAAGTCCGTAGTCTATACCTTTGTTTCCATATCCTACAATAGTCCTACACCAACCGGGGCTTGTTCTTGGATGCACTTGCATAGTGCATGCAGGGATAATCGTCGGTTGGTGCCTTATTTCATTGAAATCGTCTAACGGGCCTCTGCGAGTTGGCTTCGGCCCCTAGTACGCTTCCGAAGGTCTGGGACCCCAGGGTCCCGAGATATGTCAAAGACAATATAATTATAATAATCAGTAGCCCCCTAAAGTTCTACCTAACGTACAAGCTGCACACCTACCTATGTGAAGGGCGGCTAAAAAGGAAAGGTAACCCTTTATGGAGATGAGTAATAAAGGAATATATAATTTAGGGTTACATTCCGGGGAGCGCTAGGGTGCATCTGGAGCCGAAGCTAGGCGCCACAGCATGCGAACTATCGGCAGTGAGGAGTTGAGCAAGCGGGCTCCCACCGACTTAAATGTTACAGATGGTCGTAGTGAGTTGAACAGGCGGGTTCACTACGTAGAAGTCACGGGTGATGATACTATTTCATTATTTTCATCCGTCCTTTTGACTCGACCCTCCTACATGACAATAAGAACAGCACTAGCTTGTCCACCACCAGCACGCTTGATAGTGTTGTGCAGGGAGTTAACCATGACTCTGAGCTTGCACCTACTACAAGCGCTCCAAGTACGCTCAAACGATGGACACCTGAAATGAATAAGTTCATTCTTACGCACGAGAATAGGATACTAACGTAGAACAATAATAAACAATAAATTACTACCACAAAAAACTAGAGGAGATACGAAACGACGTAAAAGAAGAGTTAGATCGTCTACAATTTAATTATTCAACCCAACAGTCACAAAACTATGTCGACCATATACAACAAATACGTAACTACCAAGCTCACACAATCTACCCAAATGCAACCTAGAACCTCAGAAACACATAGTAGTAAAAACAGAACACAGACTCGAATGAGATGGAGCTGTGAACAAAATGAAGCTATAATGCGGTCTTATTATCGAGTTACAGATTTAGGTAGAAAGGAAACAGTATATAGAAGATGTTTGTATGAAGATTTAATCAACAGCTTTGCTGCATTTGCTCATCTAAACAAACAACGAATAGCTGATCAGAGGAGAGCAATTATAAACAATAAATACATCATTATTGAAATATTAAATTCAATCAAATTAGAAGTATGCTGCAGGTGCAGAAAACCTCAAACGGCGAAAATATTCGAATCTTATTGGGACTTATATGTTCGAGCCGTTTGGGGTTGAAACACTAGGGCCCTGGAGTCCGAGTGCCCACTTGGTTTTAGGGGACATCGCCAAGCGATTGGTCGACTCTTCACGTGACCAGAGGGCTGGCCTATTTTTTGGCCAAAGAATTAGCATCGCCATACAACGTGGCAATGCTGCCAGCCTTTTGGGCACTTTTCCTGTCGACAGCGATGCGGACGAATTTTTTGATGCCCTATGATTCTCTTTCTTTTTTTATTTTATTTATTTGTATTTAGATGTACATACTATTAATATTTAGTTTAATTGTATAATACCTATGTAATCATTATTATAACAGTAACCAAATAAATTAATTAGAAGTATCTGAAGAATTACGACTAGATATCTTAACTTTAGGAACTTCACAAGCAAAACGACGATAGTAAACCCAAATGACAACAGTAATTCTGAAACTCAATTTATAAACAGCATTGACATTAACTCCACACAATAATCGTCACTTACTTTAAATCATACTGAATTAACATTGCAGAAAAAAATCTACATAACCAACAAGTGAATCTAGATAGGGACCCACTAATAGATGAGACGTTCCAACAAGCATTCCAATATTATAAAGAAACTAGTACTACAAATAGAATTTTTATTCCCAAACAAAAACCTTCCAAAAAACTTGCCCGTACAGATTAAAAACCTAAAAAACAATTTTACCTTAAAATGTTAAAAATAAACTGACTTCTATACTTCACAGACTACTTTAAATTGTGCGGCATGGACCGCGGCAAAAGTCAACGGAGCAAAGATAACCCTTCAACCAAGAGTAGTCACCAAAAGGGCAAAAATAGGATATAAACCTAACTCATACTAGAATGCAAAAGTAAATGATTTACGTTAAAGATAGCTGAAATGACTCAATTCATCAATGGCAATAGATGTTAACAAGATAATAGAATAGAACAATATAGAATTCACACTGTTCGTGAAGAGCCCAATACACAAGCAGCTTACATATTTTTCAGTCGTAACAGGCCGACTACAACGATATAAAGCATGTACCCAAAGGAAGCTACAAAACACTCAATTCACCCACACATAAAAACATTTCTACCGCAATATTAGACAGGCGACATCTAACGTTCAGGAAAACCACCCAAATGATGATGATCAAAACAACCCTGGCTCAGAGACGTTACAAAACTTCTGGGCAGGAATTTGGGAACAACCAAAGATTGAGAAGACGACTTCAGACTGACGACTGGATATAAACAGAACTGACAAACAGCCACACAAATATTCAGGCATTTGAGCACATATCCCCAGAAATTTTCCATAAAGTACTTTCTCGTTTACATAACTGAAAAGCACCCGGTCCAGAAAACATTCACAGTTATTAGTACAAGAAATTTACATCTATACATAGTTTTCTATATAATCACATAAATACATTCATCCAGGACCCTAGAACCATACCATCCTACGTACGTACATACTTGAAGTACAACTTTTATGATACCTAAAGATCGTATTGTTCTCTCTAATCCAGCAAAATATGAGACGTTGTACAAAATTATCACATATTGTATATCAGAACTAATATATCAACACACGATACACTAATAATTTTAATACCTAGTGCAATAATTTACAAATATGAAATTACAGTATTTACAATTAAAACATACCAAACAAACTAAAATATGGCGTCAACAAATTCCTCCGCGTCGCTGTCGACTGGTAATGTACACAAGAGACTGGCGGCATTGCTACGTTGTATGGCAATGCTTAGCCTCTGGCCAAGGTAAAAGCCAGCCCTTGGGTCACGGGATGTGCCAAACAGGCGTTTGGAGGTTTCGCTGAACAAAACATGGGCATTCTGACCCCACGGCCCGAGGGTTTCAACCCCAAACGGCTCGAAAATATTATCACCGATAAGGTTATTATACTTTCGCCGTTTGAGGTTTTCCGCAGCCGAAGCAGCGGCGCCAGCATAGCATGCCGTCAGCGTCGAGTCGACGATGAGGTACCTGGGACTCGTCCTCGACAGCCGGTGGAACTTCGTTGAGCATTTCCGACGTTTGGCTCCCAGACTGGACCGGGCCGGGGCTGCCTTGAAGCGGCTCCTGCTCAATCTCGGGGGTCCAAACGCCTCCTACCGGAGGCTCTATCCGGGGGTCGTGCGGTCCATGGCCCTTTACGGGGCACCGGTGTGGGCGCGTTCACTGAGGCGCCGACCAGCCCGCCGGTTGAACGCGTCCCAGAGGGTCATGGCCATCCGGCTGGTCCGGGGATACCGCACGGTCTCCTGCGAGGCGGCGAGCCTCCTTGCCGGATTGCCGCCATGGGATCTGGAGGCAAAAGTCCTCGCGCACATTTGAGAGTGGCGCGAGGAGGCGAAACGCCGGGGCGTAACTCCGCTGCCGCGAGAAATCGCGTACAGCGGACAGAGCTCCGGCGGGATCTCATGGCGGCATGGAGAGTGCGACTGTCGCAACCCAGCGCTGGGCACGCCACAATTGCGGCGGTATGTCCCCTCTTTGAGGAGTGGCTTGAGAGGCGCCACGGCGTCCTCACCATTCGCCTGACGCAGGTCCTCACCGGACATGGCTGTTTCGGGAGGTTCCTGTTTCGGATAAGGCGGGAGGAAACGCCTGGGTGTTATCATTGTGTGGATTGACCGGAGGACACGGTGGAGCATACGGTGGAGGTCTGCCCGGCTTGGGCGGAGCACCACCGTGTCCTCTTGGCGGCGATCGGCGGCGGCGATCTCTCGCGTCCGGCCCTGGTCCAGGCCATGGTACGGAGCGAGAGGGAATGGGAAGCCGTCACCTCCTTCTGCGAAGCAGTATTGCTCGCGAAGGAGGAAGCGGAGCGCGTGCGGGGGAGGCAATCGTTGCGCCCTCATGCCCCTAGTCACCGCAGGAGGAGGCACCCTGGGCGTCGGGAGTCGATTGCCGACTCCCGGCCACCGTAGGCGCGGGCTTGCGGACGGCGAGCAATGGGCAGCTCGCCGGCCGGTAAGGACCAGGCCCGGGTCGACGGCGCGTCGTGTTCCACGCACGCCTCAAAGAGATGTCAGCATCATTGACGTTGTCCGATAGGGCCGATGCCTGCCGGGTGTGCGGATTGTTCGAAAGAGTTACCGTGGTCCTGGCTCACAGGCAAATGAAGGAACACGGGTGGGTTTTAGTCAGTAACAGTCTGACACGCCTTTCCACTCCGCCCAGAGCGGGAGAGGTAAATTGATGATTTCCCACCCAAAAAAAATAAAATAAAGAAAAAAAAAACTCTATGAACTAACAAACCCGACAGAACAATTCTCAAATAAATAATAAAATGGAATTCGGCACAGATAAATGTCAAACAAACTCAATTAGAGCAGGACATAATTACGTACAAATACACTTTAGGAACAAGAGAACAGATAGAGCCATTAGAGAAACAAGATACGAGTAGGTAGTTATAAATACTAAGGCTACACACAATCACGACAGATACATTATAAAGAAACTAAACAAAAATTAACACTATAATTTGAAACACGACAACTTTAAAAGCGCAACTATACCGCTATACCGTTTCTCACATATTCTTTTGGGATAATCTTTTGGACTAAAACCGACCTGAAAAACCTTCAACGAAAAATTTATATCACAATGACCAAATTCCGCAACCAACACCCATGAATCCTGTCAAATCCTGCCATGTCTGCAGAGATTAATACTGCCGCGGAAAGAAGGAGATAGAGGACTAATTCGCGTTATAAATTTACACAATAGATAGATGAAGACACATAGAAAATATTTTTTTTCAAAAACCGATACTATTTTATAACACACAACGACCATAATAACATAATATAACTTCATAATCATCTCATAATCTGCCTATAATGTTCCCGCTGCTGGGACACAGGACTTCTCTTTCTGTGAGAGGGAGTGTGCTATTATCCATCACGCGGGCCCAATGTGGGTTGGTGGATGTCACATGTCTGCGAATTTTTGTTTCTAGGACATGCCGGTTTCTTCACGATGTTTTCCTTCACCGATTTGGGAGGAGAGGTGATGAAATAATTTACACAAAGTTACGTGCCTGCTTGGGTTCGAGCCCGTTAACTCTGGGCCACACCTGCTCTGACACTTAGCACTCCTACATTTAAAAGATTCATCTGAACAGAGAAATTAGAAAGTCATCGACGACAAGCTTAAGCTTTTAGAATGTACCCAGAAATCTGTACACGGAAGACATCCCAAAGATTTATAAATGCCACATAAATGTCAACAATAAGGCATCGTACGCGTTGTTAAATCGAGGCGAACTGTTCCCGGAGACTGAAGGGTTCATGCTTGTTATACAGGACCAGGTAATAGGAACCAAAAATTACAGAAAGTTTATCATAAAGAATTTAACACATGCAGGAAATGCAATAGTTCTCTGAGAAACGATGTAGCATATCACAGGCGCGTGCAAGTCAAAAGCCTAAACAGACTACAAACACAGACACGTTCAAGTAGCCAACATCATACACTAAAAATTTGCACACCAGTGACATACTTATAGATTCCGTTACACCAAACTACAATTATACAATCCAGAAACTGTATTAGAGCCATTCTTACCGTTATTGTAATTATTGTAATATTTGGTCAATACTACAATAATAAAGATGATAAACAAAACTGGATATTTAATAGATATTGCTATACCAAATATACATAACTTGCAAGCAACAATAGCAGAGAAGCTGAGCAAATACCTCAAAAGACAAAGGGCTTCTTGCCCTTGTACACCAAAATCACCCTTGCTCAAACTCTCATACAGCCCATCATAGACTACGCTGATGCCTGTTATTTGGATGCCACCGAGGAGCTTTTAAATAAACTTGAGCGTTTGCAAAATATCTGTATTCGTTTTGTTTTTAACTTAAAAAATATGATCACATTTCTAACTTTCGCAAGATACTCAAGTGGCTCCCTATTCGACTTCGCAGGAACTCTCAGATATTCTGTCTGCTCATACTTCACAACCCTTAAACGCTATCCTATCTGCGGGAACCCTTCTCCTACGCCCGTCCTATTGATGCGCCCTTCAGGTCACAACTTAGAAATCTCCTCAAATCCCCTCCCCACTCAACCGACTTGTACTCCTACTCTTTCACTGTGCACGCGGTACGGTTGTGGAATTCACTTCCGCCTGACATTAGGAACTGCCAAACTATTGGTTGCAGTATTTAAAAGTAGAGTGAAAGAACACTATCTTTCCACTTTGTCATAATTGCATATGTATTTATTATTTAAATTACATTATATTTTTATATATTTTAGTGATATTTATTTTAGAAGTATGTATGTATGTAAGTATATTCTCATATTGTATATTTATATTTAAATTGGATAATTATTTTAGATTTTATGTATTTTGTTTTCCCTTCTACTACACACGTTGTCTACATCTCTTTAATATATTCTCCTATCGCAGGTATGCTGGAAGAGATTTCTTTGGAATAAACATCACCATTGTACGTATTTTTATGTTCCTTTCTTCTTGTCTGTTTATATATGTGTGTACATTAATGGTGAAGTAAATAAATTCAATTAAGAGATGAAGTAGCCCGACTTTGGCATCTGCAAAAAGCTACAATAGTGCCAATATTTTTGTCTTCAACAGGAGTAATTCCGAAACAACTTCACCAGTCCCATAATTCCCTTTACTTTACCTCCAAATACCTACCATCTGCTGCAGAAGGCAGCGATACTAAACACATGCAGGCTCGTGAGAAAATATCTGCAATGTGAATCAGAAAACCCACATTAAAACACAAATACGGTACCATCTTCTATGCAATCTTCTCCACGTGACCGCACTTACTCCAACTGATAATTACTTGGCTTAGGGCCATGTTATCAGGTCTTTCCGGCTAACCGAGAATACAACATAATTTTCAAAATAATAATTATTATTTTTTATCTTTTCATATCTCGGGACCATGGCGTCCCGGTCTTTTGGAAGGCGTACGAAGGGTCAAAGCTAACTCGCAGAGGCGCCTTAGACAATTTTATATGGAATGAGGCGTCAACCTACGATTGTGTGCTACATATACGCAAGTACCGACCTGTATGCTACAAGCAAGTGCACCCAAGGACAACCCCCGGTTGGTACAGGACTATTGCAGAATATGGAAACAAACATATTGGGCTATGGGTGTGGGTGGCTATAGTGGATTGGTTACTTGGAAATTATGGAAGGACTATGTCCCCTGCCTGCCCAATGACAATATAATTTTCATCAAAAAATGCTAGGGGTGACTGAACACTCAATAATGGGCCCCCGGACACTGTCCCTAGCACATAGTGACTTAGCGACAATGGGCCAACATGTCCTGAGGTGCTTGAGGAGTGAAGAGGTATTTCATGGCTATCTGGATAATCCCAGAGCCCGGAAGATGGTCAAGATCCTTACCAGCGCTTACTGGAATACTTCCTTTCTCCGAGCACATTTGCTCTTGCGAATCTCCACTCAAGCCAGCCAATAAAGGCAAGAAATAAGTAAGAGCTTTGTTCCTCGTCAGTGTTCACTCCAGCGGGCCGATGAAGGCAAGCTGGAGATGAGGAACAAGACTTATTATTATACGAACATTTTAAAACAGAACACAGAAAATTTAAAATGTTCGTAATAGTCAGAATTAGGCTTTTATGGACAGAAAAATCGGAATAATTTCTCGGAAAATTATTAAATTCGGGAAAAACTGAATGTCCTTTATTCTATGAGATTTTTGTAGGAATGATTGACGTTTGGACAGGACAACGTCCGTCGGGTCAGCTAGTAGATAATAATTCTTAGTTATTTCATTTATAGACATTTTATTTGGGAACACTGTTGTGTAAATTATTTACTTACGATTTTACGTCTTATTTATTTCTGCACGTGATATATGTATTTACTTAGATACTACAGAAGTAAACACGTTATAAAGTACCTAATCAACATATTTTCAGCGTATATTATTCGAAATACTGCTTGCTTGACTATAAACCTCACTATAAATTACAAAAGTATTGAGTGTACGCAATCGTAATAGTTTTGTTTTGATAGCAAGTATGTATGTTCTATATAAAGATTGATAGACGTAGTGGAATGCTCCCTGAAAACCTTATCCTCCTTTTCCTGCTTTCCTGGTAAAAATAACCCCTGAAACGCCGACGCCGCGTTCGGCCCCGTATTTTCAGCTGAAAGTTTTGAACGAGGTCCGAACTTGCGCACGTTGTAAATAAATTATTTTGCGTTGTTTGTATAAATAATCTGTTTGTAAACTAAAAGAAAATTATATATTTAACAGTTATGTCTATGTACCTATGTATAATTTGATTAGATATTAAACACAAGTAAAAAAACATAATTCTCGTAGTACATAAAAAAATATGAGTAAATCACGGAAAAATAACAAAATATTACTTATGAACATTTTTACAAAAATTAGAATAAGTTTTACTGAAGCCAAAACCTACGCAACAAAAATGTTACGAGCAATTCGTTACTATGACACACTACGACGAAACCGTAGCGTATAGCGCTGTAGGCGTTTTCGTAGCAGTCGTAGAGGCTCTACGATCCACGCTCCGGGCCTGAAATATCGACCCCTTCGTGACGTAGCAATTGAGAGACTACGCGAAGCTCATGTAGTCTTAGTAGAGAAAACCACAAAGCCTTTGTGGTGGTATTATCCGAATTCAATGGCATGTTATGGGGATGATACCATTGCTCCCATACTTTTGGCATGGTAGTCGGAAATAAATCCGAGTACTTTTATGTGAGTAAACGAATGACATTTAAAACAAAATATGACTGACGTAAATTGTTTTAGTTTTTTATTGAGAACGTTATGTTTATCATAAAAGTGATGTATTAAATTATTGTAATTGCTATTTTTAGAGCCGTAAATTTATTGGTAGTCTTTAATTATGTTCACTATTATTTCAATCAACTAATAAATAAAACCATAATTATAATCACACTAGTTCATGTACTTACCTATACAAGTATAATTCACTCGCAACTACTCGCAAAGCCGAGCAACCAATCCACCAAACTATCGCGGTTGATCTCAAATTCGCAGATTCGTTTGTACCTAAGTACCAAGACATCAGAAGCTGTACAAACATGTTTAGCCTAGATTTTGTCTGAATTTTCCTAACATACTTATGTGGTCCCAGTATTTAGGTACATAAAGTACTGGCGCGTTACTAATGGCAACAAGCATAAAAGGACTCAGTGAGTTGGTAAACTATAGTAATACACAAACAATTTTGGGGTTAAACAAGAGCTTTTCAAGATCTGTTCGCTTTTCGAATTGGGATAAATCCTGTGTGGTAAACTTTTGAAATTGTTTTCGAATCGAGGATAATAGTTGCATTCTCCAAATCAAAGGTAGATACCTAAGTATTTAAGTAGATTTTTAAGCTTTAACCTGCTTAAACTTTCCGAAACTACTTATTTATACTTAATCCAGCTTAATTACTTACAGAACTGTCACCTAGGATCGTCGGTAGTTAGCGAACTATTTTTATTAAGAAACTTTTTTTTATGATGACTAATAGCGTGCACGGTACACTCTTTGAAGTTTCCACTACCTTCGAGTCTTGAATCCTTAGTACACACAATCTCGTGTTCAGTCATGGCGAAGTACGTCACGCATTGCGCACCAGTCTTCGTCTACGTCATCAAATGTTAGGTACATAGCAAAGGTTTTCAGTAGATGCTGATATACATATATGTTCAACAA
Organism: Griposia aprilina; assembly: GCA_916610205.1. Classification (NCBI taxonomy): domain Eukaryota; kingdom Metazoa; phylum Arthropoda; class Insecta; order Lepidoptera; family Noctuidae; genus Griposia; species Griposia aprilina. The sequence goes on from OU744286.1 coordinate 15,128,545, forward strand.
AGCAGATGTCTTTGCAGAAAAGTCTTTTGGAAACGTTTTTGAATGAATAAAACCTAGATTACTTCATGTTTTGAATGGCTTTAAAAAACATTGTATGGTTTTCGCAATATGAATAAATTATAAAAAACAACGTCACACGTTACGACTTCACAAATACTCACAAAAGCGTGTACAAAATCAATATTAACTCACACTACTACGCGTCGTATCGCGAGCGTGATCCGCTCGATAACCACCCTTCGTGACGTCAGAGCGCTCTATTGATTTTCTCCACCCCATATTCTAATACTTCTGCTGTCCTAGCATCTAAGTATGCCGAGGAAAGCGTCAGTCTACAGAAAACTTGAGAAGGCATTGGAAAATCTTAAGAAAAACATCTTTTCTTCAGTGCTATTTTCATGTACTCAATAATGGCCTTGGTTTCAGTAGTTCGATTATTGTAGTCGGCTGCCGTTACCTATAAACAGATAGGAAAATTATTGTACATGACAATATATACAGATGCATACGTGCCTGACTTACATGAGAGGGGACTGTCAACGTGTTGATCAAGTTTATTAAGGAAGTATTCTCGCATAAGTAGTAAATTACAACGACTGGTACAACGCCAGTCGAGTGCTGTTCATTTGGGAGCCCGCCCACGTGTTCTCGCCACTTCGCCTTCACTTTATCCGCCGGGCTAATCTGTAAAACATCTCCTTTCGCGTATTGTCTCCTGGTACTGCCGGTTCAGTTTATCCGAAACTTTATCCGATATTATCCGGGTTATCCAGAGCGGGTAATCCAATGGCGTGCAGTAGTATCATTTTGATTTCGTTGTGTTTTGGTTTGGTACAATGTTTCAGTCAGTACAGTTTCGAAAGTCACAAATATTGTGACGACCTGTCACCTTTTTATGGAGATATCAATTTGGACCAAATATCTGGTGTTTGGTATGGTGTAGAAAAAATCCCACACACGAGAGGTGAATATAAAATAGAACACACACAAGAGTGTTTTTATATTGACATCAAGGAGCTAAATATCGAGGTTTGTTGATTTGATTTTTTTATTGTACCTACGCTATATTGAATTACTAGTATTATTTGTTGCAGTAGGTACGTGTAACGCTACTCTAACTCTGTATCAGTCCTTCCTGCGGCGGATATTCATGATTAGCTGTGCAAACAGTTTTAATACTTATTTGAAAGAAACTGTCCTGAACATTGTCGTAACTTTTGTTGTGGTTTTTAATTATGAAAATTCTGTTAGCAATAAAAAAGAAATGTGGAAAATGGGAATTGTTTATGATACTGACAATGGTTTTAATTTAAACAGGACCACTTTAGTACATATGAGAACCATTTGTATTCTTTATATTGGTTTATCCATTCATTTAACTGGTGCAGTGTTTTAGATAAATGCATGACCTATGGGAGCAAGTAGTTGTGATAACTGGTTGTTTATTCATCCATACACATTGTAATACAAATAAAAATCGTATCTATATGTTCAAGCCATGTATATTACATATAGCAAGGTAAAGATCTAAGCGGCCCACTCATAACAGGATACAGGGTGGTCGTGTCAATTAATAGGTTAATTGTAATTATTGTCCACGTGAGTACATAACAAGATGTAATATACCCAAGTGGGGCTGGGATGTTAATTAGGAGTCCCGGTTTCGTGAAACAGATCGCTCACAAGTACCTAGCATACATTCTAATGATGGGCTTCATTGTGTTAGTCCTATTATGCGTCTTATCAGCTACCTTCGCAGCCAACGTAAATTTTTGCCAGAACTTAAGTCCAACGAACGATTTCGATGAGGAGGCAGTGTTAGGCATGTGGTATGTTCACGAGTACGTGTACCACAAAGAAAATGCTACGAGAACTGAATTTAACCCTTACTGTCCTATTGTACAAATTAGAAAGTTTGAAGATTACGTTGAAGGTGGCTTGTTGAACCATAACTTAGTGAGTGACAGTGTGTGTATTTTAATTAAGAGCTAATTATGACATATTATAGTAGATGCTATTACAATCGCGATTCTACTCACCGGTGTCAAACTGTCAATCTCACGACGCGCATAATTTAATCCAACGACAACGATTGAAAAAATATCTTGTATTTTTTTTAACTTTAATTCTAATGCTTTTTTATATTACAGCCAACTCCACCGACTCCGTACCCTCAGCTGACAAACACACCGTACGTGAACCGTCAGTACAACATGCAAGAACAGTACCGCATCAGACACTTTGTGCTGGAGTGGCACGAGGGCCTGTGGCAGGACGACTACCACGTCAAGGTCAACACCTCACACAAAGGATTCTGGGCCACCGATGTGCCTAATAAATGTAAGGACCAGCACTCTAATTGCGCGTAACACACTATCAATCACAATCTGAATCATTTTGATGGATATTCTAATCCTTTGCTTCATAAGTTCGAAAAATTGTCTGCTCAACAATGTAAAAACCGCAATGAATTTTGTTGAACTGTCAAAATGAAAGCAATTAATAATGATAGTGTGTTACGCAATTAACCCGCTGAACATTAGCAATGCATTTTCGATTTTTCGCACTGCGGAACTAAGGATCAATTTCTAAATAAGAAGTTATAGAATCGCTTCTTCTTACTACTAGACTATACTAAAAGCAGCAGACATTACGATGCCCCACCTTTAGAAAAAAATCCTTGAATAATTTTTGTTCAAAGCACATTCTATATTGATTGTTTATTTAAATGAAAACCTATAATTCTATTTTCTCTTGCAGCCGTGGGCGACATGTATCGTTTCTTCGGAGGCGTGATCCAGGTCTTGAAGGTTGCTAACAACCACTTGGTGCTGAATTTCTGCATGAGGCTGCCAAACTCTCAGCTCTTCAGTGTCGTACTATCCAGAAACGAGAACCAGCTGACTCCTGAGGACCTGGCCAGCATCCACAACGTGTTCACAATGAAACACCTCTCCACGTCTGCGCTACAAAGAGTCTGTGAAAACTCAGCCCCAAAAATGACTATTTCGACAATATTACTTTTCATAATTTCGTACACAATTTGGGGATCCCGAACTTAATTTAATAATATTGTAATAATGTAGTTTTTTCTAAGAAAAACGATCGATATTCTATTTTTGTATGAGGAATGAAAATTAAATTATTAATACGCGTATTATTTTTGGTATAATTTCTTAAATTCTGTCTTATCTTTAGACTATGGTCTTGTCCTAATACCCGACCCTAATTTCCAATGAGTACCTTCCTATTGTTCAACTTGAAATTAGAATTAAGCCCCTTTATCTATAAAAGTTGCTATGTTAAGAGACGTTTTGAACGGCAAAAAAAAATGGTTAAGCGGACGTTAATCATTACATAACTTTAAGCATCGTTTTTTATAATTAAATGGGTAAGTAATAAGCAAGGTACGTTTCACGCACATAGGCATAATGCTCACATAGCTACATTAAAACCTCATTCATACACAGTGGAACATGGTTGGATAAAGTTATGCGCGCTGACTCTGCATTGATCACGAATTGATCTAGGTAGGTATTTACGATTTATATCGCTGATGTATTCAAATAAAACTTCTACGAGTAAAGACGTAACACAGTTTTTTATAAACAAAACGAAAAGAAATAGTGCTTTAGTGCCTACAACAAGGACTAAAGTAAGTCATGTAAGTATTTATAGACATCTATAGATGTCGGTTCCTTTGTTGTAGGCAACAATACGCTTGTAGCACACAATTTGTTATTCTATCTCCAGGTATCTGTTGAGAGAGAAAAGTTTCAGGACAGTGAAAACTAACAAGAATCATTCAACAAACAAACCGCTTGATGATTTTTACTGGCTGACTGATAGACTTGTCTGTAGTTGTTTTACTGGCTGACTGATAGACTTGTGTGTAGTTATTTTACTGGCTGACTGATAGACTTGTGTGTAGTTGTTTTACTGGCTGACTGATAGACTTGTGTGTAGTTGTTTTACTGGCTGACTGACAGACTTGTGCGTAGTTATTTTACTGGCTGACTGATAGACTTGTGTGTAGTTATTTTACTGGCTGACTGATAGACTTGTGTGTAGTTATTTTACTGGCTGACTGATAGACTTGTGTGTAGTTATTTTACTGGCTGACTGATAGACTTGTGTGTAGTTATTTTACTGGCTGACTGATAGACTTGTGTGTAGTTATTTTACTGGCTGACTGATAGACTTGTGTGTAGTTATTTTGCTGGCTGACTGATAGACTTGTGTGTAGTTATTTTACTGGCTGACTGATAGACTTGTGTGTAGTTGTTTTACCGGCTGACTGATAGACTTGTGTGTAGTTGTTTTACTGGCTGACTGATAGACTTGTGTGTAGTTGTTTTACTGGCTGACTGATAGACTTGTGTGTAGCTATGCATTTAGGAAAAATATGGACTTGACTGCCTTATTATTGTAGTGGTCGCAAACGTTACTGGTCAGCACGAGGTCCTGGGTTAGATTTCCGGGTCGGCAAAATGTTATTGGGTTTTTCCATTAGTAGATAGCAGCCCGTATTCTGGATTTGTGCGCGATTGATGGCAATAGGTTCGCCCTCTATTACATGGGACTTAAACATAACTGACGAAATTTGGGAGTAGATGCTATATAGTACATCTCTGCCTAACCCTTCGGGGAACACAGGCGTGATGTTATGTTATGTGTTGGAACAGAAAGTAAGCTGCAGACATCAGACATTTTCATCCACTATTTTGTATAAATTTGGATTGAAAGGAGAATGCGATTAGAAAAGCATATTATTTATTATTATAAGTATGAATATGGATAGCTACATGAAGAGCATGTGATAAGAAAAGTATGAATCTGTGAATAGCCTCATGATAAGAGGCAGATCAAAGAATAGATGAGTGTGGATCATGTGACAATTGATATAGCAAAGAATTAGAAAAATAATTCTGAGCTGCGATGGATTGAGGCTTAATAGAAATAGTTTACAGAAGTCAAAAATATAGGAAAAGGTACTACGCCGATCCCCCGATACTTAAATAACATTTTGGGCGACGTATGCATCCGTTGTTCTACATTGCTCACGAGTGTTTTGGCCGTTATAAGAAGTTGCTTGCGCGAATTTATTACAACATGACAACAATCCCAGCAGGCTAAGCACAAGCACCGTCTTGTCGATGGAAGAATAGACAAAAATGACGTTTCGTGAAGACAGTACGACGGCAGCAATGTAGAAAATGTCTACTGCACTTTTTACGAAATTCTGTAATTTATTCACGTTTATCTTTTATTTTGCTTATATCACGAAAATGGTGTGCCCTATCGCAAAAATAATGAAAATTTCGACCCCCTTTATTTAACCCTTAAAGCCCTAAAACTCAACATGTAGCTTATCATTTTTCACATTTTCCATACAAAAAGTGAAAAAATCCATTTTCCATTCCATTTTTATACTTTGTGGCCGTCGAGTAAAAGGTTTTCTACTGTCTTTAACACGGCGATTAAAAAATCAAATAGTCTTCACTACCTTAGACAACTATCTTCTGAAATAGTCTACATTAAAAAGGACCTAGACAAAGATTGGCAGAAACGGAAGACAAAATGACAGATTTTAGAAGGATTTTTACGGTGCGATGTCAAAAATTGAGAAACGAAATGGCACTTTGTATGGGAATAGCCTAAGCCCGCAGGGCCCAATCAGCAGGCAGTTGCTAGATTATTCTGTTTAGTCCGAGCAAGCTTTTACCACCACCCAGCTTTTTTTTTTTTGCTTTTTCCGACCAGTTAATGGGCACCATTTTTACGAGTATACAGAGATTAAAACACTAGCGACCCGCCCCGGCTTCGCACGGGTGCAATGTAGATACTAATGTGGTGTCAGTGTGGAGTGATTAATAATATTATTATTATGATTATACAGGATATCTTTATATACAATGTTTACAGCTGTTTTTACCTGCTGCTGCTGTGCTGTCTGGACCTTAAAATATGACTACCTAATGATACTGATAGTGGTCTATATCGACCCCCATTGTTAGATGTTACACTTTTAAATCTGTGATATCTTTTAAGATATTAATTTTAATGATATGCTAGGGCAATTTTGATCTACATTAAATGCAGAACGTATCTATAGCTTCGTAAATAACCAAATTTTTTTTTTGCAATATGTAAAAAGTTAAAGTAAAAAATGGTTACTGTGGGTTATCCTTAGGAGATAGACGTATACCATGGAGGACTTTGTTGTAGATATTTTTAAGATATATAATTCTGAAGACATACCTACATTATTTTGATCTATCTCGTAAGTTGCCAGCGTTTGCAATGTAAGCGCGCAAAAATATGTTTTTTACGAAATCACAATGAAAATCCTTGAAATTCTCGGCTTTTCTCTACTATAATATGCATATTTTATACATATAAACTTTCCTCTTGAATCACTCTGTCTATTGATGAAAACCGAATTATAATGCGTTACGGAGTTTAAAAGATCTAAGAGTACAGACAGCGGGTATCGACTTTGTTTTATACTATTTAGAGATGAAGTTCTTCTAACTTAACAGACAGGTGTGGTGCTAGGGAGTCTGCAAACCAGTCTTACCAAGCGGTATCGTGTTACCCAGTTACTAGGTTGTGGAGGTCGGATAGGCAATCGCTCCATGTAAAATCTGGTATTCAGCTGTACGTCGACCCCAACATATTATTATGTAGTTGGGAAAAAGGCTAAGCAAATGGTGCTGCTGGTGAGTTTGTTGCGCCACGTCGTCTTGGCTTCCCAGCTAAAGTACTAGGAAGTAGGAAGTGGCGAAGGGCGGCCGTTTTAGCTTACGGTCTTATGTAATATTGACGTTCAAAAAGCGCTGTTTAAGAGCCTAATTTGAATAAACTATTATTGGTTTTTGTTTTTTAAATTAATCTAAAATCATCAAAAACCTCTTATTTCAGTGATAAATAAAAATGCCGCAGTAAACATTATTGAAAATTCAGGTTTTCGTAACTTGAACTACGACTGCGTTATTATGCTCTGAGAAAACTTAACCACGCACATGCTCTTCGTTGATAATCATAAGGATCGCTATCAATATTGATTGTTCATAACTTTATATGGGCTGATATACCTAGGCATATAAACAATCAAGGCACGTATTTCGTACAGAATCATTCCACTGAGTCACAGTGCAGTTGCGCCAGAGAGCATCACCTGCACCAATTCGCTAATTGGCAGCGCGGGCGACGGGACGCTTTGTCCCATATTACTTGTGTATCTACTACGAACATGTTCACTGTGCCTGTGAGTCTCCTCCTCAACTTGGTCTTCTTCTCCGTCAACGTCCATGGATTCTGTGGTGACAGTGTACGGTGGGCCCATCACTTCAACATAGAGGATGTGTACGGGATGTGGTACGGCGTCGGGTACGCTCAGCACACCCCGGATATGACGAACAAACCGAACACGATTGGCTGCGTCACTCTTCACATCACCGACGTCACTACTGAACCACAGAATGATTGGCTAGATTGGTCCGTAAGTACTAATTATTACAGTTTGTTTTTCTTAGTGGTTATTCTTGTTTCCTGTGCGCTAAAGTTGGAAGCTTGAAAGAAAGCCTCGAGTGAAAGTTTTAAAATTTTACGACATCACCAACTTGTGAAAAAATTCTTTAAGTAGGTACATTAATGTAAGATAGTAAGTATTATTCTTACTTAGTATTTTTGATTAATACTTCTCCTGTATGGTAAATAAATAAATAATAAATTATTTTATTAAACTTGCACAAAGTTCACAATCATACAATTTTAATATGCATTAAATTATAACCAACAGAAAAATTCGATATATTTAACAGCGGGTCCCAAACTAGGCACAGCCTGTATCTTGGTGACCCAAACACCACACAAAGTTGATCATTTTATTAGTTCTGCTAGCGCAAGATTGTTAATGTTAAATTAATAAAATTTAGAAAAAATTGAGTAACAAAAGAAGCTAATTTACGTACAATAATCACAAAAACTGTTAATGGTAATCGCTTGACCACCGGCACTGCACCGGTGACCTCTCAATTAGCAATCCACCTACGATACGTTGGGTCATTGACATCAACTTACCTCTTCAGATTACATAATAAAATAAAGTTTCATATTTATTCCTTCATTTTCTCGCAGATCCAAAAACACAATTATTCAGACGAAAAATGGCGTTCATACAAGAGCAATCCGTGGTCGGATGACGTCATGTCAGGCTCGTGGCTGGATATACGAGTGAAGAGGGACATATACAACGAGAGGCGGTTACGGGTGGTGTGGGATGAGGACGGGCAGTCCGTGGAGCAGATCTACCTCTACACTCCTGAAGCGCCGGGGCTGTGGACAGCCGACCAATTGAGGCCTTTGGAGAGGGAGATGAAAGCTAGAGGAATAGGTATACTTTTTCCATTTTTTGTTGATTAGAAGGTTGTTGGTGTTAAATTACAGTTACCTACATCAGTCAACTTATTAATCAGTCTTGATTTGCCTGCCTTTCCAAGTTGCGAGACTGTGTAACTTTTTTTGTTGTTTTGGTACTTATATTGGTCATAACCAGAGATCGGATATTTGGCTGCATATTTATCTAAAGTTAATTGTTGGCTATGAAAGTATGGAAGCGGTTTCTTAACATATATTTTTATGAAAAAAAAAAACAGTGATGCCAGGAACACCGGGAATTGTTAACTACGCGGGTGTATAGTACCTACGAAAGCGAATACTAAAAAATAGTTTATAAAAAAACCCGCGATTCTTGGATTGCTATTCAGATGCATATATATTTAAGATGAATGTTAAACCTCCGATGCAAAAAGTGTATGTAGGGTGTAAGAGGAGGGGTGGTGTGTATTAGTTAAAGTTAAGATATTTTCTATACAAAAGCGCATACCATATTAGCCAACGTCTCAACTTTAGGTGAATATGCATCCGAATATAGGATCTCTAGTCATAACATAATTTATTTGATTCCTTCAAGCAAATACCAAGTTCCCCCAAGTTGTGTTCTCGTTCCTACGCTAGGCTACATTGAATCAAAAGTTGATTATTGTTAGTAATCATAAAATTCATAGGCAGACTTTCCTAATTTGGTTCTAACGGACAGTAACAATTCAAAGTCAACTTTACAAATATACCTGTTTCGAAATTCCTATACACGTGTATCTTGTATATGCCTATAGTGTACACGTGTCTGTCGACCGGCATGTCTTTAATAAATTGCCTTAATTAGTCAATAAATAATAGGTTGCGGAAAAAGTTTCTTCGCATTTTTTAAGAAAATTCAAAACATTTTTTAATATAGTTTATCTACATTTAACTAAAGTATCTAGGTACCATTTTGTTCGATAACTTTTTGCCATCTTGTAGGTAGGGACATGATCCCATTGCTATAGAAATTTTGGGACTTCTGATCAAAATACCGCGACAAGTGGTTTTGGCAGTCCTCTCGTGATGTTAACCTGACGCTGCCTAAAGAATTCTGAAGAGAGCGAAACAGGTGGAAATCTGAAGGTGCAAGGTCAGGACTATACGGCGGATGCATTAGCACCTCCCAGCCAAACTCTCTTAATTTTTGCTGAGTGGCTAAAGATGTGTGAGGTCTAGCGTTATCAGGATGAAAAACCACACCCCTTCTGTTGATTAATTCCGACCGCTTTCTCTCAACATCTTGCTTTAATCTCATCAGTTGTTCGCAGTAGAGTTCAGAATCGATGGTCCTGCCTGGTGGTAACAGCTCATAATGAATAATGCCCTTCCAATCCCACCACACACACAGCATCACCTTGTTGCTAGTTAACCCGGGTTTCGCCACAGTCTGTGAAGCCTGACCGGCGTTTGACCACGACCTTTTTCGCAAGTTCTTGTCGTACGTGATCCACTTTTCATCACCAGTTATCAGCTTCTTCAAAAATGGTTCGGTTTCATTACGTCGTAATAAAGAATCACAAATGAGTACACGGTTCATTAGGTTTCTTTCAGTGAGGTCGTGAGGTACCCAAATATCGAGCTTTTTTGTGTACCCAGTTTTTTTCAAATGTGCCAAAACTGTTTTGTGGTCAATTCCCAGTTCTTCAGCTACGTCGTAACTACTGATATGCCGATCTTGCTCCACTTTTTCAAAAATGGCATCCATTTTATCCGTAATACCAGAGCGACGTGCATCTTTGACATCAAAATTTCCGGATTGAAAACGCTTAAACCAAATTATACCAATTATAACAATACTCTCACAGACACTGCACTAGGTCCATAAACATCGCAATGTTTTTTCGCGACTTGCGTTGCATTTTTACCTTTTTTGTAGTAAAATTTTAAAATGTTTTGAATTTCTTCATTTGATTCACTCATCTTGACAGTACGAAAAACAAATGAAAATCACACATTTTCCTAATTTGAATTTGTAAGTATGTTCTTTAAAATTTAAACTTTCAATGATACCAAAACCAGCCAGATACAAGTAGTATAGCCAAAGAGATTTTATTACAAGTTCATACATACTATAATGCGAAAAGACTTTTTCCCCTACCTAATATATATATAGAGCACATGCACGCAAGCAAGCACCACATCCTCGAAAGCAGTCGCAGGCGACATAAAGGAGTTCTAAGATAAGTTTCATATCGAAAAAAAAAAAACATTCTTAATTTTGTGTTTCATCCTTTTACAGAGGTATGGAACCCAGACGAACCTCCAAGGCATCCTCAAGTGATACGAATACTAAAGGTGTCACCACACGTCATGATCATCAACCACTGCTCAGACATCAGTGGAGGTGTGTTCTCGCTCATCCTCCGAAGGTCACCCTCCAGGGTGGACCGCTGGCAGTGGTTCGACTACAAGAGACAGTTCTTCAACTTCGAATTACCTAATATTGTTCGATATTCTGCAGTTTGTGCGGGCTGTATTGAAACGAGCTCGGTAATTTTTATTTTTATGTGTATGGCTGTTTTTGTGACTTTATGAAATTTTTGATGTTGTCAAGTAAATTTCTTTAAGAAAGTTATGAAATGTAGTACAAAAACAATATAAGTACGCGTCGACTTGATAACCTCCTCCATTTTTTTTTCGGTTAATAAATATTATTAATTATATAAAATAATTAAAAGTCTTCTTTTATTTGACACAAATAAGACACACAGTTTCACTACCCACTCTCTCATCCATCATTGCGTTTCTTATTTGCTTTCCAAAAAGTTTCATGATGTAGGTCTTCTTAGCTTGTCGATGGCAATCTAAATGGACTCGGCCCAGAATTCAGCTAATATATTTGGAGCCGTCACTAACGTCCATCAGTTCCTGTAACGTGCCGCTGACAAAACACGCAGGACATGATATTAAATGTCCCATCGTTTGTAGATTTACACTCCAAGGCGGAGTCGTCTATCAATGAACAGGTTTTCCTTGCATTGGCCAACCTGGGTGCGGAATCTGTTTAAAGACTTCCAGGTTGCCCAAGGCAACTCATGTCCGGCTGGGAAATCTTCAGCGGGTGGAACGAATAGGTGATAGTGAGACAGCAACACAACTTGCTATCAGTTGATTGTTCCTCATGAATGAAACTATTGCACAATGTTATTTCACTGACTGTGTAGGGCGAGAGGAAACAATAACTATATTTTTGCGCAATATTATAGAGCAATTTATTCATAGTTTACAGCTCACTTTAGCTGTTCGGGAAGGTCACCAACCATTGAACGACCTTTATGAAAAAAAAATGTGATTCATAATGCTTACCTACTAATTATACATAAAAAAACATGCAACAGGTTTTTCTTACACACCTATTTTAAAACGTTCGAAAATACATAACTCCTGTTCCTGAATTGAATAATAATAGATTATGCTGGGGCATAAAGCAGTGTCTTATGTCGCGGGCGCCCGCCGTATTGAATGGATCCCGAGTGAAATGAACGATCCTGAGTGCAGTGAGGGATTCAAGCTCGATCAAGACGAAGGCACGTTTTTCCCCGAAAAGGATACTCTAGTTTTCACACCATCTACGAGACAATAAAAAGCAATAGTAGATACTAGAATCGAAGTATTTATTTAAATTACAATTGCAGTTAGTAGACCTATTTAAAATAATTAAAAGTTAAAGGTAATGTTTGATACATTAGACCAAGTTGTGGAGTTTATTTGCGTATTGCTATTGAGTAAAGTTTCAGAAACTTTGGTCTGCTGAGGATCAAACTTAAACTCAAACTCAAAGCATTTATTTCAATTAAACCATCTAAAGGCACGTTTGAACTGTCAAAGAGTCGGTCAGTTAGTCAGAAAGTTGAAGCTAGTTGCTCATTCCAAAACGTAGATCTCTATGGAGAAGAACGGGCAAGAAACTCCAAGGACACTCTTTTTAAATCAAAATCGTTAGTACATTAATTCTTGTTGCTTCTATATGTGAGAAAAATGTAAAAAAAATATTTAAAAAAAATGTATATTAAAAAATAAATCGAAATATAAGAATAATAAAAATAAGCCGTGGCAGTTAAGAGATGACCAGTCCCAACTGACGGCGCTCGTTCACGAACATGACGAGTGGATCAGCACCATCCAGCTCAACCATTTTGTAGGGAACCGAATGATCCAACACACGCGCCACCTACAGTGAGACATTTAAGTGAGCATGACATAGTCTCAACTGCCATGCTTTCAAGTCAACATACATAATAATGATATAATAAACGAATCCATGGTAATCACATTTACAAAATTGAAAAAATGCTTCTAAATTATACAAAACTATACTTTGCTATGTATTTGAGCGATGAATAAAATTTTATTACCAAAAAGAAAAGACAATCATTAAAATATCTATTGGAGTATATAATATTAAAACATATTTTATAAAAAAAAACAAACATTAAGTTTGCAATGTCAGAAAACATAAAAGGGAAAATAAAAAAAAAGTATCTCTTCCAAACAGTAAAATTTTAACTAGTGCGCCCAGTGGCTGTGGAGCAGGACCAGCATTAAGCCAAGCATTTTTATCTACGATATAATCATTGAACTTATAATATGCTTGTCTACACAGTGTGCGTTTAATGCATGTTTTAAATTTCTTCTCATTTAGTTGAAGAATATCGAGTGGTATTTTATTATAACACTTTATACAGTACCCCATAAAAGAAGTATGTACTTTAGACAACCTGAAACGTGGTTGATCTAATTTGTTCCTATTTCTAGTGTTGATATTATGCCTGTCACTTATCTTACTAAAAAGATGTAGATTTTTTCGAACATACATAATGTTTTCATATACACTCGAGAGCAATGAATCCGGGTCACTTAAAGAATCCTAAAAATCTCGGAAACTAAAAATGCTAGGTTAATGCAATAAATTGTATTTAATAGACAATGTAATACTCCTTAAATGAAGGTATTAAAACTTCTTAGTTATTGTAAAGTTATATCATAAAAAAATCAAATTTGAAAAAGGGCCACTTTCGAAGATGGAACTACGAAATTACAGCATTTGGTTTTGCTTTTGTTTGTAATCTGTCATTTATGTGGGTACATAAACCATGTTGATAGTGCTCTATATTCATTATTCAAGCTGAAATTATGTCGCTTACGCCTGAAGAATGCACCAGAATACTTACAATGCTGGAAACCGGCCGGAGTCAGCGCGATACAGCCAGGACTGTCGGTGTGTCGCTGTCAACAGTACAAAGAGTTCTCCGACGTTACGAAGAAACTGGTTCTAACCTACGCAGACCAGGAACGGGCAGAACCAGGTGTACCACAGCACGAGAAGACCGATACTTGGTGAACACCATGCTTCGAAATCGCTTTCTCACAGGAACTGAACTCACAAATCAGTTTCGACGCCTCGGAGGAAGTAACCCAAGTGCATGGACAGTAAGACGTCGGCTTGCTGAATCTAACTTAAAACCCCTTAGACCTGCAAACGGCCCTAAACTGGAGCGTGGGCATCGTATTTCAAGACTAAGATATGCCCAGAGCCACGTAAATTGGAGTATTGAAGATTGGTCAAAAGTTATGTTCTCCGACGAATCAAAATTTATGCTCTACAAGCACGATGGAAGACACAGAGTGTATCGAAGACCAGGGGAAAGATTCAAGCAAGCATGCATCGAAGAAAAAGTAGCCTACGGTGGTGGGTCTGTACTTGTGTGGGCCGGAATTTCTTCTGAAAGTCGCACAGAGCTGGTGATCATAGAAAACGGCTCTTTAACTAGCGTAAGATATGTGGAAGAAATCCTCAATGATCACGTTGGTCCATTTATGGTCAATTTAGGTGAGGATGCTATATTTATGCATGACAATGCCCGACCTCATACAGGTAGGATTGTGAATGACTACCTTCAAGAGATGAACATTACTCGTAAGGCGTGGCCAGCGCGCAGCCCGGATATCAACCCGATCGAGCATGCTTGGGACGAGCTAGGCAGATGCGTAAAACAACGAAACCCTCCCCCAATCACGCTTCGTGAGCTCAAAATTGCTCTCACAGAGGAATGGGAGAATATTCCCCAAAATCGTATAAGGAACTTGGTGTACAGCATGCCAAACCGCGTAAACGCAGTAATGGAAGCACGAGAAGGCAATACGAAGTATTAAAATTCAAGAAAATCGTAATAAAGTTCAAAAATTTCATGTTTCCTATTTTTGTTTTAAGGAGAGATCAGCAGTTTTTTTCTTTATGTAATTTTGTGTTAATAAAATGTATGGTGACTCATATTTTTTTTACTTTCATTTAAGGAGTATTACATTGTCTATTAAATACAATTTATTGCATTAACCTATCATTTTTAGTTTCCGAGATTTTTAACATTCTTTAAGTGACCCGGATTCATTGCTCTCGAGTGTATATATTGACAAGGTACCGTCATGATGTTATTTTTTTTAAACAGTTCCCTTAGAGATTCGCGTTTGCGGAGGTTGTAGATGGCTCTGATAGCCCTCTTTTGCAGAATAAAGATAGAATCAATATCTGCAGCCCGTCCCCACAGCAGAATACCGTAAGACATGATGCTATGAAAGTAACTAAAATATACTAGTCTCGCGGTATCCACGTCTGTTAATTGACGGATTTTCCAAACAGCGTAAGCGGCTGAGCTTAGCCGCCCTGCAAGTGATGTTAAGTGAGGACCCCACTGTAGCTTTGAATCAAGCGTGATCCCCAGGAAAACCGTTTTTTCGACGAATTCTAGTATCTCCTTATTCAATACAACGTGACATTTACTACTTCTAACATTCGGTAACGCGAATCTTATGTATTTACGTTTCTTCTCATTTAATACGAAATTATTTACAGTAAACCAATTATGAACCTTACGCATAGCGTTATTTACGGCGTCAAGCTCTTGTGCATGTCTGTTTATTTTAAAAATCAGTGATGTATCATCAGCAAATAACACCATTTGTGGTCGGTTTTTCAGTAAATGAGGTAAATCATTCATATATACTAAAAAGAGGAACGGACCCAATATTGAGCCCTGCGGTACACCCATTTTGATCATTTTGGATAGTGAAAGTAGGTGAATGTGGTGCTTGAGGCAGCGGGCTAGATAAATAGTGTGTTTATGTTGGTGGTTGCTGTGACAAAGGTGTCCAGTTATCAGTTATTGACGGTGTTTTAGTTTGATATTGTCACTAATGCGGCAGTTTATTTTAACCTTATTCTGTATAGAATTTTCAATGTTGCCCTCCGCTACTACATCAGATTTCCATCCACCGTGACTTTTAATCTGGGTCATGTCTGCTCTTGAATCCGCCAATAGAGTAGCCGATGTTCTCCTGAAACAATGGCCCGTGTAGAGCTCGGCATTTGTCTATTTCAGGTATTTCGCAATTTCTTTCGGCATGGCGCTGATCTTATTTTTGCTAATGACTTGCATGGCGCACTTGTTTGCCATTATTATAAGCTACGAAAAATCTGATAGTGTTTATATTAGAGGGGCGTAGAGCTTGTTACTTTCGACAATTCTTACGTGTTCTCCACGGACTACGAATTACCGTTCTTTCTTTGATATTGTGTCTGGAAAATTTACCAGCAACAAATCTGAATGTGAAAGTCTACTGTGCTTTCGTGGACTTGGAGAAGGCCTATGACAGTGTGTGGAGGGAAGAACTGTGGTCGACACTATCCTTGTATGGTGTGGACTGGCGCTTAGTACGGGCACTGAAATCTTTATACAAGGATTGCAGTGCTTGTGTTAGGATAAATGGGGCATACACGAACTGGTTCTGCATCTCGAGGGTTGTTAGACAGGGTTGTGTAGCGTCACCATGGCTGTTCAACTTGTACATGGATAGTTGTCTGACAGATTTGAAAGAGGGTGAGTATGGATTGACGATGAATGAGTTGCCTGTCAAATGCCTTCTCTACGCAGATGATCAAGTTCTACTTGCATCGTCAGCGGAAGGGTTGCAAGACATGGTGACTGTGATGGATGAATCATATAAAATGAAAGGGATGAATATAAATGTAAATAAGACGAAGGTCATGGTGTTTGAAAGAGAAGAGTATGTATCGGTATGTGATGTGAAATTAAATGATAAGTGTGTGGAGCAAGTAAGTGAGTTCGTATATTTGGGGAGTCTATTTACAAGGGATAGAAAGATTGATGGAGATGTGGAAAGAAGGGTAAATGCGGGAAATAAAGTGAATGGTGCTACACATGCAATTGTGACCAGTTGATGTCCAAAAAAGCACGACTGGCTGTTCAAAATGGTGTGCTGGTGCCTACACTTATGTATGGAAGTGAGTATTGGGTGTGACAAAAGAAACATGAAAGTAGAATAAGTGCTGTGGAAATGCGTTCCTTGCGAAGCATGTGTGGTGTGACTCTGAATGATATACTGAAGAATGATGTGATAACCTCAAAGACGATGATAACATTGAATCGGACCGGAGGGCGTTGTCGGTTCGAGCGAACATGCTGGCTCGTAGGTTTGCACGATGCTCACTTCCTGTTAAAATCACTCTCTTTCGAGCCTACTGTACTGCTTTTTACACGTGCAGCCTGTGGGCTAGATATACGCAAAGATCGTACAGCACTCTCCGCGTTCAGCATGACAATTCGTTTAGGATACGGTAGGGCTGCCTCGTTTCTGTAGTGCGTCAGGGATATTCGCAGATGCGCATGTAAATTGCTTTTACGTAACAATGCGTAAAAGTTGCGCTTCCCTGGTGCGCAAGGTGTGGGGCAGCTTCAACAGTGTCGCCTGGACTGTGTATACGTGGGTCACTGTTGTGCCATCTCTCATGGGATGTCGCAACGGTGACCAACCGTTATTTCTTGTATGTTTTCCTTGTTTTTGTTTAGTGTCTGTGCTTACTAACGTAGTCGTAAGTGTTACTAATAACCTTGTTGAGTCTCTTGGTTACTGGAATAAAGAAAAATTATATTCTATTCTATAATGAAATTCAGTACAATATTAATGCCCGGCTATACGTACCCCAGGGCTTTAATGACTTACTTTAGATTAGGTTTGCATGACATATAATTTGACATTGTCGAGCAGGTGGTGTGAAAAATAATTACCTACGTACTTAGACACAATTTTCTTACGTGCCTTATGTTTATAACATCTAGTAGGTTATAAATATAGGTTTTTTCCGTCGCAAGTATGTTTATTTTATTAGACTATTAGCAAAAAATATTAAGTCATGTTTTTGGAACAAAAACATTGGTTGTGCAATTATATAACAATTATTGCGAAATATTTTTACGAGACTTAAGTACAACTCAGGTGACTCTACACATATACTCTACAGGAAAACATTGTAATCAGGTGTATCGAAGTCTGATAGCGTTGGGCGCTTGCCGCGAGCGTTTGCACCGGCTTGCGCCATGTTTTTTAACCGACGCGACGGACACAAATGTGCCCCTGGTTAGATAAGTAGATAAACATACGGATTAAGTTTTAGTGGTGTAAACATAGGTAAACACTGTGAACCTACACACTACCTAGTACCTACTACCTACATCTATATCTACTTTGTATAGTTACATATAGTACATAAGTACGCACTATGTAATATTAACCTTGACAATTCAAAAGTGCTTTTGAGTTTGAGTTTAACGTTAATTCATCTAGGTATGGTCAGCCTCAAAAAGATATATACATCGAGAAGAATTCATTTAATTGTCTACAATTTGTGTTCCATAATACAAAATCAACGTGTAGCTACAATTAAGTACTTAGACTTACCTATCCAATGTTTAATATGTTTTGTGACTACACCATTCAACCGTAAGTCAGTGGTTTATCTTTGATCTTGAGGTAGCCTAGAAAGTATAGAGTTCCTATACATAGCATACGAGGCCAGCAAATGGATTTGTTACCAGTGATGTGCGGTCGATTGTACTTAGTAGCTACGCAAAAAGAGGGATAATTTTGTTTATCTATCTATAATAAATAACTCAAAATAATAAAATACCAAAGGGAAACATAATTTAAAATTATTTAATCAAAATTCCAAAGTTTGCGCTTCCAAATTACTGTAAATAGAATTGTTTTTGGAAAATACTAAGTTTGATGTCATTTGTTTAACAGAACATTGGTTAAAAGATCATCAAGTTATGTCAATTAATACTAATTATGAAAATTAGTAGTAGTAGTTGTGTAGTTACAGTTAGCCAGTTCAGCCGAAAACGTATGATGCAAGGAGGATCATTAATATTAGTTAAAAATTCAATTAAATCGGAAGAACGAAAAGACATCAATCATCGGACTGTTTGTTGAACACACCATTGAATTGTTATGTTGAGCTTGATAAGCATGTTATAGTATGCTTAACAGACCTCCACGTTACCACAATTTATCTGTGTTTGATTCTGTAATGGAAGAGGTTTTATAGAAAGAAACATGGTACTAATAGTAAGTCAATAACCATATGTGGAGATTTTAATATTAATTTATTAGAAAATAACACGTCTTTTTGGGTCATTTGATTTGTCAAATGTTTTTGTTGAACCAACCCGCGTGGCAGCTTCTTCTGTCACTTGTGTGGATAATATTTTTTTCACTCCTCTTGCTTAAAAAGTCCGTCATTGTAGCGTACCAGAGCGGGGATAAAATAGCATATTTTCCTCTAGGGGAACGTAACTTTAAAAAAAAATTGCCTATTACCAACGAGCTTAAAAAAACGAAAAAGTCTTTATTCGTATGTAGAATAATCATGACTATTCTAAAGACTCCACTTATTACTGTTTTATAGAAAAGCAGAACATTTTATTTTTGAAATGGAACTAAAAGCGGCGATCTCTTCGGTAAAATGCGTGCATTGCGTTGCGGCTACAGAAGAAATTTAAAAATAAGCATTCGTGTGAAATCTTTAGACTTTTTCTCGCATTGCAAATTGAATTGGTGATCGTATTTTTTTTTTAATATTGTATTGGATTATTTTATTTTCTCGCAATGGTAGTTGATAGAAGATTGTAACACACGGCGCTAAAAAAATATTTTAGCTCTGTTTCTATTTACTCCTTCACTCAAGGTCGGGAGTAAAACTACCTCGTATATAAAGGTTAATTTTAGCCCCTTGTATACTACAACTACTTGTCTACTTACTACCTACTACTACTTGCTTGCTTTGCTTGCTTGATTTAACTACTTGTGTGTTGTCTACTATTAAATAAGTTGCCATCTGATCAAAGTTGACAATCAATAACATTTTACTCCTACATGCCTTTACAAATAATTCAAATCAGGTTTAGGCCAATTACATGTAGAAATTAAAAATATATTTGACCAGTGCATTATGTGATCAGAGTTTTAATAATATAGGTGACCCAAATGAGTTCTTTTCACTATTATACACACAATTTTAATGATGCTTTGCCACTAAAGACTAAAAGTATCTGCACAAAGTTTTTATTTAGTGATTGGGCGACAGCTTTCATCAGTATGTTGTAACATTACAACATACTGATGAAAGCTGTCGCCCAATCAAAAAATATTCAAAAACTGTTAAGTGTGTGCAAAATAGCTAAAGCTCTTTATATTAGCAATAAAATAAAATCAGCTGATGATAAAATAAAAACTACCCGGAAAATAATAAACAATGAAACAGGTAGGAAAAAACAGCGTAATACTGAATTTAATTTAGAGACTGCACCAAGGGCGGATCAAGCTTTGGTGCCAGGGGGGGGTCACATAGTCGTGGTCAAGTCACAAGAAGTTATAATAGGTTGGGGAAAAAGTTTCTTCGCATTTTTTAAGAAAATTCAAAACATTTTTTAATATAGTTTATTTACATTTAACTATAGTATGTAGGTACCATTTTGTTCGATATCTTTTTGCCATCATGTAGGTAGGGACATGATCCCATTGCTATAGAAATTTTGGGACTTCTGATAAAAATACCGCGACAAGTGGTTTTGGCAGTCCTCTTGTGACGTTAACCTGACATAGCCTAAAGAATTCTGAAGAGCCCGAAACAGGTGGAAATCTGAAGGTGCAAGGTCAGGACTATACGGCGGATGCATTAACACCTCCCAGCCAAACTCTCTTAATTTTTGCTGAGTGGCTAAAGATGTGTGAGGTCTAGCGTTATCATGATGAAAAACCACACCCCTTCTGTTGATTAATTCCGGCCGCTTTCTCTCAACTTCTTGCTTTAATCTCATCAGTTGTTCGCAGTAGAGTTCAGAATCGAAGGTCCTGCCTGGTGGTAACAGCTCATAATGAATAATGCCCTTCCAATCCCACCACACACACAGCATCACCTTGTTGCGAGTTAACCCGGGTTTCGCCACAGTCTGTGAACCCTGACCGGCCTTTGACCACGACCTTTTTCGCACGTTCTTGTCGTACGTGATCCACTTTTCATCACCAGTTATCAGCTTCTTCAAAAATAGTTCGGTTTCATTACGTCGTAATAAAGAATCACAAATGAGTACACGGTTCATTAGGTTTCTTTCAGTGAGCTCATGAGGTACCCAAATATCGAGCTTTTTTGTGTAACCAGTTTTTTTCAAATGTGCCAAAACTGTTTTGTGGTCAATTCCCAGTTCTTCAGCTACGTCGTAACTACCGATATGCCGATCTTGCTCCACTTTTTCAAAAATGGCATCCATTTTATCCATAATAGGGCGACCAGAGTGACGTGCATCTTTGACATCAAAATTTCCAGATGGCAAACGCTTAAACCAAATTTGTGCTACTCTCACAGACACTGCACTAGGTCCATAAACATCGCAAATTTTTTTCGCGGCTTGCGTTGCATTTTTACCTTTTTTGTAGAAAAAAATTAAAATGTATAGAATTTCTTCATTAGAGTCACTCATCTTGACAGTACGAAAAACAAATGAAAATCACACATTTTCCTAATTTGAATTTGGAATTATGTTCTTTAAAATTTAAACTTTCAATGATACCAAAACCAGCCAGATACAAATAGTATAGCCAGAGATTTTATTACAAGTTCATACATACTATAATGCGAAAAGACTTTTTCCCCAACCTAATAATTTAATTTTTATAATCATAGATACAAGTAAAAAGTAGGTATTTTATTAATGTATGAAAGTACTATATTAAATTAATTAAATATTGAAGGTACCTACTTACATAAAATCTATATTGTGACAAAAAAATATAAAAACACATTGTTTAAAAAAAAAAATGTGGTCCACCTAGGTCCTAGACCTAGCCCAGGGGGGGGTCATGACCCCCCTGACCCCCCCCTGGATCCGCCCTTGGACTGCACGTGGCCCCATCAACTCAGATGTAGAAATAGCTCAGGAATTTGAAAAGTTTCTGCTAAAATGCCCCTTAAAACTACTGAAGCTTTAATTTCCTCACCCTAATTTAAAAATAATGTAAAGGCATGCCCTTTGGAGTTTAGGTTTCAGCATACAAACCCCCAAGCTGTTGTATAAGCTTTTAAAGATCTTAAAATTAAATCAACAGAAAATTTCTGGAGAATGTCTGTAAAAGTCTGTAGATCTCACATCGAAACAATTTCGCCCTATTTAGCTTTCGTATTTAACACCAATGTAGACCAAGGAGTCTTTCCGGATCTTATGAAACACAGTATGTAGGTAGTAGTTCCATTGTTCAAAAACTTGGTGATAATAACTGGCAAAATTGACACAGGCCTATACTGGTTGGGCCATTATAGGCCTGTGTTAATTCTGCCAGTTCTCAGTAAGGTATTTGAAAATTTGATGCTCACTCAAATGTTACGTCACTTTAATAAAAATATCATCTTTCATTAACAACAGTACGGTTTCACCAAAGGGCGTTATACCACGGATCGGTGACTGGCCGATGTCACTCTAATATAGAACATTTTTAACGCCTGGGAAGAAGCACAAGATGCCATTGGAATCTTTTGCGACCTTTCTAAGGCGTTCGATTGCACAAACCATGAGACACTTTTGCTGAAACTAGAGTACTATGGGATTTGAAATACAGCTCTTGATTTACTTAGATCATACCTGAAAGATGGAATGGTTAAAGTTCAAGTAAACGGCATAAATTCATTAGGATCTGAAATGACAAGGGGCGTTCCACAATATCGAACCATATTGGGTCCATTCCTCTTTTTAGTTTACATTAATGACTTACCCCAATTACTTCAGAATCAACCGAAGATGGTGTTATTTGCAGATGACACATCATTATCTTTATAATAGGATGACGGTCACAAAATCCTGACGAGGTGAATAATTCCATTCTTCAGGTCCAAGATTACGGTAAATAATTTGGTACTAAATAAATAAAAAATCCAAATGCATTAGATTTAAATTCCTAATATTAGAATTGCGAATGTGACATCATATTTAATGGGGGTAAACTAGAATGAATTAATCAGACGGCTTACCTAGGAATCACGCTAGACGAGAAATTACAATGGGGACCCCCATATAACATCTCTTGCGGGGCTGCTAAGCTCGGCCCCTTATGCTGTTAGAAAGATAAGACATTTAAAAGATGTAAAAACTGCGCGTTTGGTCTATTTTAGCTACTTCCACAGCATTGTCATATACTATTTTACTGTGGGGTTAAATGATAAATAATTTTATTTCTTTATGTAGGTTTGTATGAAAACTTTTATGCGTCAATCTTATTTTAAAAACTAGATAAGACCGGCGGCGTTTTCTATCCGACTACTCTGAGAAGAAAGGCCGACACAAACTCAGAGGTCAGTCTCTTTTAAAGTCCAGACATAATCTTGGTCAGATCATGTGAAGACCATGTAGGTTTGTGTCTGAAATGGTCTTTTGAGGAATGAACTATATAGATTTGAGTGGACCTGTCCAGTCGGTGCACGCATTTGTCAGTAAACGTGTAGCTCAGCTCAGAACTTAAGGAGCTCAACCACTCGACGAACAATACCAAAAAAGGACATCTGGGTAGGCCGCACAAAGTACTCAAACTGCCAGATTATCATTAAAACTAACTGAGAAAGTGAAAAGATAAAAAAGTGACCCACATAGTTCTCACATTCACAATAACTAAATAATACACTGGATCGCAAAAATTCCGAGTCGCTAATAAATGGCGTGATAGTTTCTTAAATACATAAGACAAATTTTCCGAAACTATGGTATATTGTAGATGACTGGTTAATATATATAAAGAATGTGTAACACGTTTTGTATACTATATAATATTAATTAAATACTAAAAAATAAGAAAATTTCGCTTCTAACTTATGACAACAAAAATATACTTCGCAGTAAATCTTGTAAGGTAACGGGAGCAGGAGAGCGTTGTCTCACGCATCTCCCGAGCTCGTCCCATGCATGTTCTATGGGATTTATGCAAGTCTGGGTTACGAGCTGGCCACTCCATGCAGGCAATACCGAGGTCTTGAATATACATACTTATTGACCAAACGAGCTACTCTATGCGGTCGCGCATTATCGTGCACAAAAAAGTGAAATTTGCACCTGGTTACTATCACTAAGAAAGGACCAGCATGCTCATTTAAAACCTCTTTTACGTATCTGACAGCAGTCAGAGAACCGTTTTCTATGATCACTAACTCCGTGCGAACGGTTGAAAATATCCCAGCCCAAACCATTATTGATCCTCCTTCTTTTAATCCTTTTCTTCAAAATAAATTGATGATACCGTTCTCCTGGTCGTCTAGATATTCTTCGTCTCCCGTCGTGCGTAAATAAACAAAATCTGGACTCATCGGAAAACATAACCTTGGACCAATCTTCATCTGTCCATCGGATGTGTTCTCAAAGCAAACCGTAACCTGGCCACTCAATGTTCTTTGAGCAGTTTGGGGCCGTTTGCTGGTCTATAAGGTGATTTTATCAGCTTCACAAAGACGTCGCAGAATCGTATCAGAGCTCACATTGTTGTGGTGAATTTCTTGAAGACTGTTTCGGACCTGAACAGCCGTGAGATGTCGATTTCTTAACATAGTGCTCACGATGAATCGGTCTTCTCGTGTAGTTGTGCACCTTGGCCTGCCAATTCCTGGTCTCCTGATGTTCATGCCGGTCTCATGAAATCGCTGGAGTACTCTTTGGACCGTTGATAAAGATACTCCTACTGTTCTAGCAGTGCTGCGCTGACTTCTTTCTTCTTGTACCATGGTAATAATCCGTGTACATTCTTCAGGTGTTAACGACATGATATTGCACTGAATACTCTGATCAATCCAAGGAACCATTTATAACGACAGCTCGGTTTGAAACAAAAGCAGAAAAAATATTCATTACCTAATTTAAAATTGTGAAATTTTTCAATAAGCTATTCTTTTTTTATAATCTGTAACACATAAAATATTGTACAAATAAAACCTCTTTAGAGATGTAGAACAAGCATTAGTAACCTGCCTACTACATATTATTTATTCTAGCGATCTAAGTAACTATATAATTTATGGAGATATCACGGTTTTTATTAGCGACCCGGAGTTTTTGCGATCCAGTGTATTATTATACTTCACAAAGTAAATGTTCATTTCATTGTATTTATAATAAATATAATAATCATCAAATCTCAAAATATATGTTGTATAATAAAAAAAAGATATTAAAAAAAACATTGAGTATGCAAAAATTGGAGCAACTCAATTCCAAGCCTGTTTGACCTTAATATAATCTTTAACGGTATAAAAAGGCTTTCTGGCACAACTTACGTTTAATGAATGATTTGAATTTATTAAGGCTTAGATCTTGGACGTGGCTTGATAGTTTATTATAAAAGCGATACATTGACATCTGAAAAAGCCACCTATTTTCTCGAGGCTTGTTGTAGGTACAAAAAAAATGTGTTTGTTCCATTGACTCATATACTGCGTAGTTTGTTCCTAGTATCTTCTCTACATCTCTACATAGTATAAAACAAAGTAGCTTCCCGCGTCTGTATGCTTAGATCGTTTTACACTCTGCAATGGATTTTAATGCGGTTTTCAACAATAGACATAGTGATTCAAGAGGAAGGTATAGATGTATAATGCATGTATATTATAGTAGAGAAAAGCCGAGAATTTCAAGGACTTGTAATGCGATGTCGTAAAAAACATATTTTTGTGCGCTTACATTGCAAACGCTCGCTGGCTAAACCTTACGACATAGATGAAAATAATGTAGTACAGAATTGTATATCTTAAAAAGATCTACAAAAAAGTCCCCGATGGTAAATGGTTATTTCCTAAGGATAACCCACAGTAACCATTTATACCTTTTTTATTTACAAAAAAAATATGGGTTGTTTACGAAGCTATTTTAAACAATACGGTATTATTCCTTATCCAATTAAATGCGTTAGATATGTCGTGCATTTAATGTAGATCAAAATTGCCCTGTACAGCATATCATTAAAATGAATATCTTAGAAGATATCACAGATTTAAAAGTGTAACATCTAAGAATGGGGCCGATATAGACCACTTTGGGTATCATTAGGTTGTCATATTTAAGGTCCAGACAGCACAGCAACAGCAGGTAAAAACAACTGTAAACATTGTTGTAAAGATATCCTGCGGGCTTAGCATGACGCTATCTATCTCTTCGAAGAATAGAGACGGCTATTCCCATACAAAGTGACATTTCGTTTCTCTATTTTTGACATCGCACCGTAAAAATCCTTCTAAAATCTGTCATTTTGTCTTTCGTTTCTGCCGATCGTTGTCTAGGTCCTTTTTAATGTAGACTATTTCAGAAGACAGTTGTCTAAGGTAGTGAAGACAAATTGATTTTTTAATCGCCATGCTAAAGACGACGGTAGAAAACTTTTTACTCGACGGCCACAAAGTATAAAAATGGAAAGGAAAAAAGGAATTTTTCACTTTTTGTATGGAAAATGTGAAAAATGATTACCTACATGTTGAGTTTTAGGGGTTTAAGGCTTTCATAAAGGGGGTCGAAATTTTCATTATTTTTGCGATAGGACACATAATTTTCGAGATATAAGCAAAATAAAAGATAAACGTTAATAAATTACTGAATTTCGTAAAAAGTACAGTTGACTCTTTCTACTTTGCTGCCGTCGTACTGTCTTCACGAAACGTCATTTTTGTCTATTCTTCCGTCGACAAGACGGTGCTTGTGCTAAGCCTGCTGTAGTATAGTCTAACCATAATAATAATAATATTATTAATCACTCCACACTGACACCACATTATATCTACATTGTACCCGTGCGAAATCCGGGTGAGTCGCTAGTTATACATATCCTACTTCCTACTAATCCTATAGGAATATTATAAGAAAGTTTGTGAGGATGGATGGATGTATAGATGGATGGATGGCAGGATGGATGGATGTTTGTTACTCTTTCACGCAAAAACTACGGAACGGATTTGGATGAAATTTGGAACACAGATAGTTTATAACCTAGATCAATTCGTAGGACACATTTTATCCCGGTAGTACGTTCCCGTGGGATAATTTCCGCCCTTCACGCGGGCAAAGCCGCGGTCAAAAGCTAGTATGAACTAACTGTTTTTGTGAAATTGAATCCTAATGATTATAAGACTGCTTTCAAAAGCTACTATAGAAAATTACGTGACAAAAAGATATTAGAAATTGATATACCTTAAGGGAAAACAGCACTAATCAATAAAAATTTTCTTTGTATGGTATCATTGATTTACAACAAGTTGCCTGATGAAGATGATGTTAAAAAGTTACCTGTTCATCTATTCAAGTCGAAGCTGCACAAATTCCTAGTAAATAAATGTTATTATAATGTCAAAGAGTACTTACAGGATAAAACTATAAATAGATACTTACAACAATAGTAATTTATTGACACTGAATAATATGATAATAGAAATAGTGTGACATGCTATAATAATTTAATTTGACATCTGTATAATTTTATTTTAATTTGGATCAATATTTTAATTAAATTTATTTGATTGTTAAGTCTTTGACATGTATTATAATTCATCTGGCAATTTTTATATTTATATTATTTTGTAATGTTAATAATTATTTAATTAGATTAATAATAATCTAAATATTAAGCACACCTTATTAGGTAATGGTACAGGGTACTTTATATTTATTTGTAACATCTGTTTATACCTAACTGTATTAATTAAGCAATTAAATAATTCGATTTTATTTGATTTATTTATATTATCGATTTCACTGTATTTTTAAACTATTTTATATTTTTATGGTAATATATAAGATTTTCAAAAATATACTATGAAGGTACCGTCATTACATTAATCTCCATAAATGTATCTCTAAGAAATTCTCTCGGAATTAATTTATTTATAAAATTGATCGAACAGCTCTTTTCTGCAAAACAAAGATAGTCTGAATGTCGAAATATTACAAGAAAAATATGTAAAGTACAATAAAAGTGAGTGGGTTGGGCTGCCGACATTGAATCCATTTTTATTTTGCAAAAGAGAGCTGTCAGGGAATTTACAATGTACGTGTCGCGAATCTCGTCGGGAACTATTTAAAAAGATTAATATTATGACGGTACCTTGCCAATTCATTTATGAAAATAATAATATATTATGTATGTAAGAAAAAATCTACATCTTTATAATAAAACAAGTGATATACATCATTTTAATAATAGACATAAAGATAAAATAGATCAACCATTTTTCAGATTATCTAAAGTACAAGAAACATCTTTTATGGGGTACTGTATTAAATGTTACAACAAAATACCTTGTGATAAATTGCAATTAAATTAAAGATAATTTAAAACTCATATTAAAAGTAGGTACACTTTGTAAACAAGCATATACAAATTAGAGGATTATATCCTAGATAAGAATGCTTGGAAACATGCTGGTCCTGCTCCATTGGGCAGTCTAGAGTCTAGACAAAATCAAACTGGTTGCTAATTTAATTATATAACTTATAATTTTTATGACATTGGTTTTACATTCTGTAACTACTTTATCTCACACAATAAATTATTACTTGTTGAAATTGTAGAAAAATTATCTAGGTACGTTTCAATATTTGTAAATATGTGAGCACCATGTATCTATCACATAATTAATTTACCCGTCATTGCTTTATATTTAATGATTTTTACCTATTGTGGTTTAGTAATTCGTCTTCTTAATAATTAATGTTTAAAA
This sequence comes from Griposia aprilina, assembly GCA_916610205.1. Taxonomy (NCBI): domain Eukaryota; kingdom Metazoa; phylum Arthropoda; class Insecta; order Lepidoptera; family Noctuidae; genus Griposia; species Griposia aprilina. The sequence goes on from OU744286.1 coordinate 15,157,055, forward strand.
AAAATGAAAAACATTTCAAAAGAGTAACGGTGGAGTTTCTTGCTCATTCTTCTCAATACGAAACTACCTTTTGGAAGGGGCAGACAGAATCAATTAAATTTTTTGTAACCTTCAAAAGTACCTTTAATGTGCCTTTTTGAAATAAATGATTTGACTTTGATAAGTAAAATTATTCTTTAATTTTTTTTCTTGTACTTAAATCAATGAAAAGTGGAATAAGGGTAAAAAAAATTAAACGTGTTTCAGGATTTTCGAAAATTCTATCCCAACAAGGCTTAAATAGGGTATGAAAGTTTGTATAGGAAGGTGCTACATATACCTATCTACTAATATGGGTTGGTAGATCTGTATTGATTGTAATCGACAGTCGACGGCACATTATTTTCTCCTTTAATTCGTTCAATTAATTAATTTACCATTTTCATTGATTGAAATCATACAAAACGAGCATTCGACGCAATGAGTGAGAGGTACCAAAATCTTAGGTAATCAAAAACAACGTCTTTTCCCACACAGTTTTTCATACATTAGTCATCAGTAAAAGGTAATTGCTACATACCAGCACGTAATCTATTTATTAATGAGTCGTGAAACTTAACTATACTGCTCCTTAATGGCAATGGAGTTGTTTGTGAGCGAGGATGTACCAGTGGCCTCTGATCTGTGAACCAGCACAGGAGACAGGGTCACGTAGCCTTCGTGGCGACATGACATTAACGAATTATATCAATTAACCGTTTGTCACACCGGATTTTATGAATCAGCTTTGCATAAGTAGGTACTTACCTATTTGAGAAATTATGCAGTGGATTTAGCAGTAGGTAATTACAAGGCTACTTTGAAAGAGATTGATTGGTAGGATACAATATAGGTCAGCTGGTCGTCACTGTAGATTCCGAGGAGTGGTCTCATGGGTGTCAAAGAGGAGAGATTTTCCGTAGTGATTGGTGTCCGGGGAATTAGACATTTTGCACTAAAGCCAATTAACTTGCAGAAACCACTAGACAGTATTAGAGCCTTTGAATGACATTGCATTTGGGCACAGGTGGTTGCTATGTGTGCTAACTCATGTGTTATCGTACCTGCTCCATATTAACAAGTTAAGAACTATTCTTAATGCAGCATTATATCATTAGCAACAAGCACTTGTGCATTAGATACGCTCGAATAGCGAATAGCACTTGAACTGTGTGGCTTCTTCTTCCGGTAGCAACTATTTATTTTATTACTCCGTTCATAATAACATTGTATCAACAGGACAACACTTGGATACGTTCATTATAACCAACTACTTATGTTTCGAATGTATCGCATCTCAAAGAAATGGACTCAAGAAAAGTCAATATTAGTCTGCTCGTTTTACGTAAGGGTACGTGGAGCCTCAACACACCTATTTACTTACGTAAAACGATTTTGATAAATTCAGCCGCAGTTTAAATTTATTTCTTTAGCTTCCCTATTATTGAAACTCAATCTCTCTAAAGGACAAGTAACCTTGAATTATAACACAGAAATGTACTACATGTTTACTTCCACGTCTACGTTTTTATTTTATAAGTGCCCTGAATGAATAAGAAGGGACGTTATGTTAAGAAAGTGCAATAAGTCTTCTTTTCTATGTCTCGCTTCAAGATGCAAACTGCTTGCAAGATGCAGAGATGTGCCATTCCTTTGATTTCGAAAAATGTTTTTCATACATGCAGCTAAAAAAGTCTGCACCATTCCTAATTTTTTGTAAAAAATATATTTCTAGAAAGGTTTATTTATAATAAAAAATATATATATCTTGCATTTAATCTTACATAATAAAAAAGAAACGCTGTTCGTTGGTAAGCGCATTAATTCAGAACGGCTGGACCAATTTGGCAAAATTTTGTTTTAAAATGTTCTTGATAGTCCGAATCAGAATTAACGAAAAAAAAATTAAAAATTGCCGGGAAAATTGTAAAATTCGGGAAACGGCAAGTGCATTTTCTATAGGAATTTTGTATGAATGATTGAAAACAGTATAGGATACAGTATACAGGATAGGATAGAACAGGATAGTCTGTCGGGTCAGTTAGTTTTAAATAAAATAAACCAAAATAAATGAATGGAAATACTTTAATTTCAAGCAGCTGTTTTGTTATTTAAACACAAACCTATTTTTAGACTACAAGTGTAAGACATTTTTATCAGCCTTGTATTTTGAACCTAATGTTTTGAAAACAATAAGAAAAGCATGAAACAATAACATAATATTAATAATTTAACATTTTTTTTACAAAAAAACATAAAACAGCTCTTCACGTCAAAGATCATGTAATCTCTCGCACTGCATTAGCTCATTAATATTAAGTGGACACAAGAAATTATAAATGTGACTTAGACGTGTTCCCATCTCCGGGATCAGTAGTCGTGAATTAGTCGTAATTAGTTTACTTCCCACTCCTATCGCGCGCCCGCACCAGTCACACAGTGTGGCACAACCTTACTATCGCGCAACGACACACATCGAATACCAAAAAACAACTAGAAATGTACCAAAACGTGGTCATTTTAATTGTTTTGTGGGCTACAGCCGAGTGCGCGAACTACCAACGATACGCCGAACCTGGTGATGCAAGATACTCTACGTCCTCCAGTTGGAGCAGCAGCTATACGACCGCTGCGAATCCATACAATCAAAATCAATACCCGTACAAATCCGCCAGCTACGGAAGCGACATATCCAACTTTCCTGAAGTGACCAGGTACCCTAACTATAGTCCTGGGATCACGACGAGCAAGTACAGCTCCTACACTACTCAAAGATCAAACCAGTTCTACCCCCCGGGCGGAGACAACACCCAGAGATATGGAGACACCTATAACAGGCAAGGGTACGGCCAAGGATATGGGCAGGCTGGGCAAGGATACGGTACTGGTTATAGTTCTTATGAGATGCCGTTCATGAAGGATATAAGGGACTACTGCGTGAACCGCTCGCCGCAGCAGGGCATCTGGGTGGACAGCCTTATGGGCATGTGGTATGGCGTGGAGTTCGTCCAGCATTTAGCCGGTGATTCGAGAGTCGACTACGCAAGAACATGTATCGTAATTCACATTTCGGAGCCTACAGATCAGGTTAGTTTTGTTTCAAAATCTTTAAAACGAATAAAGTAATTATTGCTTAAGAAATACAAAATCTGTGCATAAATTTAGATTTTCTTATCACAGTACGAATTTACATAACATAGTTCTAATCGGTAGGAAGGAACAACTACGGTACATATGAACGCGAATCAATAAACCAAAACATTGCGCGACTTTAGCAGTGAGTCTCAGCTTACCAACAAATTTCTGAACTGCGGCGTGGTTTGATCTCAAAAAAGCTCATAAAATACTGAAAAATCCGAAACTCACAGCTGTTACAAATTCATGGCTGCCTATAACGTTACATTTAATTAGTTCCCCATATATTTTCCGTAAAACTTTTTCACACGAGTTCAATAAGTGTACTATAGTACATACTGTGAAGTTTATGATATAGACCACTAAAAAAAGTGAACAGTCAAAATAATTCCTAATACAAAACAGAAACAAAGGTAATTGAAGCTTTCTATTGGGAAAGCTTATACGCTGTTCACTGCTGGGCCAATTGACTGTCCGTCAATTAGTGACGTTCCCGCACATTTAAACGATTGTTGTGACAACCCAGCTCTATTACTCCTTGCCACAGACCTACAAATACTGTACACAAGCACTGTTTATTAGCCCACAGACGCCCACTGCTGTACATAAGACGTTACTTCTGATGGCCACTTATCATAATGCTTGGCAAAGTGGAATTTTCTCAATTCATACTTCAAGAAACAACATTACCAGCGGTCGTAGACTCCCAAAAAAACATCCACGTATCTTTTTTATTTTAATTGTATCGTGTTTAAATATCAATACCCATCATGTCTGTAGAGTTTCGCTAGCTGATTTAATTTGACCCTGTATAGTATAGTTCCTCAGCTCCCCTTTTCATAATTCGTTTGGGGTTGGTCTAACCAGCATGTTTTCTTCTTCCTGTATATTATCTCCATCAGTATTAGGCTCTTTTCTAGCCTTATGTCAACAATATTGTAGACATAAGGCTAGAAAAGAGCTTACTTTGTAGCTTTTGCGGCAGTTACATATGTAACTGCCGCAAAAGAGATCACTTGCTGCCAGATGATGCTGATTCTACGCCATATGGCACCATCGGGTAGATAGTGTTGTTTAATTTATAAATCTATATACGATATAAATCTATATAAGTGTCTGTTGTAATGTCAAAATAACAGCTTTTTATTTAATGCATAATTATGAAAGTATATACGGTACTTACTTATAATTAGGGTATTATAATAATTACGGTGGTCAGGGGTAGGGCTGTTCTAATCCTATCCCTGGTGTTGAATCAATCAAATATGCTATGAACGGAAAGCGATTGTGGATAATGTAGTGCAGCCGAGTCTGCATTTCGTGTCCCGACTGTGTGACAGTCGAGTGGTTTGCCCATGGTACACGGTGCACGGTGAAGCCCATTCTGTAATGTGGCACGAATAGGGCAGTCAGCCGGCCGGTGAAGGCTTCAGCGTAATGTGAAAGGTCCTTGTGACCTATTGAAGAGTTTCCTGTAATTAAAAAAACTTTTTTTTGGCTGTCTGTCTGTTCCGGCTAATCTCAAAAACGGCTGGACCGATTTTGACAGAACTTTCACAGGCAGATAGCTAATGTTATAAGGAGTAAGAGTAGTTTCACACCTAAACCATGCTGAACGGATGTCGATAACATTTGGCAAGGAGATAGATGGCATCCTGGGGAAGGACATAGGCTACTTTTTATCCCGGTAGCACGTTCCCGTGGGATAATTTTCGACATCCACAGATATATAGATAGATATGTAAAAGTACAAATAAAATAGTAATGCGATAATTCCGAAGCTGAGATAACTCTGCTTTAATCAAACTTCACGGGTTCATTATGATAACTTTATTCGCACTATATACTTACTGGAATTTTATTATCAGTATACTTAGTAAATACGTGATTCACAGATATATCGGAAAATCCAGGTCCCCAGGGCAATGTGGATGCGTTGTTCGGATAGATTTGTTTTAAAGATGACATCACTTTATAACGAATAATATATAGTTTTTAAACTTAATTGAAGATCTAAGAATCCTTTGTAAAGGTAGGGTTTCGGAAATCCGATCACTTATAATTACTGTAATAGCAAATCTCCTCAACTTAGAATAAAGCCTAGAAAACCAGAAAAGCCTTTCGTAATAGGTAGAGAGAGGTATTAAGCATCTTGGCAATTATATAAAAATAATTTATATATTTATTTTTAATTTAAAAATAATTATTATTATCTAGGTAACACACCTGCTTAATTAATGTTTCGCAATCGTCTTCCCAAAATATCTGAATGTTTCTACAATATTTCCCCAAAGGCAGCATCATTATATCAACCTTTTACTTTTGTCAAGTACCTATGTACTCAGTAGGCACACGAGTAGGTACAGCTGCACCTTATTATTAATAATGTTGTGAAAATTTCATTCACGCCGAGGAAAATCTTGTTTATGGTTTTTACTTCATGGGATTACCTATCTACGACACGGCCTGCCAACTCTATCCGTATATAAGCGTCGGTACAACTTTGATAACAACAAGCCGAGTGAGTCAGGCGCGCGCGCCTCTTCGCCTCAGTCGGCTACGATCTTTTATAAGCGCAATATTTATTCGCGAGCGCAATACCTCGAATTATAGTCTCGCTCGAGATATTCGAAATTTAAATTAATCAGACGGAAATTTGATGTCAGATAAGTGGAGTGAGTGTTATGTGAATACGAGAAACCATAACTTAGGAAAATGGAGTTGTTTTATCGAGTTTTACCTTGGATGTTGCTTCTGTTGAGATCGCTAGCTGCTGAAGAATTCTTAATTTATGACATCGACCTTGACTCGAACCATACTGAAAAAAGCTCGAGTGGAGCTTACAATGCAACTACTGTGACATGTGTTCGTGAACACCTATACGACAAGCTGGACGTTAAGGAAGTGTTGGGCAAGTGGAAGGTGCGTGAGCTGTACGTGCATCTGAGCAAGGAAGGCGTCAACGAGTACAACAGCTGTCCTGATGTCACCATTTGGGAAGAAGACCGTTTCCCCACTACCACGTTTGGGGTAGGTTTATTGATTTTCAATATGCAATTTGGCAATTTGAGGCGCCAAAATTAGATTGTGACTAACCAAATTGTGGCCACTGAAAAAAGACTGACACTCTGCATGAAGTATTATTTACTTAATTAAGATTAGAAATATTGATATCTCGGGTATTCCCTGTGCTGCACAGTGACCTCATAATTATACTTATACCTAGTTAAGTCTGGAACTATAAACTTTATTTCTGTTTAAGTGCATGTTGTTCTTATAGCACTCGTATGATTGTATTGTGTAACTCCTTCAATTGAACAAATTTCATTGTATAACGTTTGTCGGATAGTAAGAATTCTTTAATGATTTTCTAACATGTGTGTCTGTTTATCCCGATCTCTATTGCTACAGTAATAAGACTGAAAATAGAATTTTCCCTACTTATTATCAGAAGACGAGTATTGTGATAGATTTAAATAGATATTAGTACATAATGTACTCGTACGTATGTGATTTTAGAAGACAGAATTAGTGACTGCCTAAATACCTAGTCATTATTATGATTATTATTATAATTATAATTATAATATTATACATTATTATTATAGATATACTTACTTATTTTGTGTTAGTGTTACTTACGACATCATTTGTTCATATATTATATTATTTTTAGAAAAAATCGCTTAGCCCAAAAGTTAAACAACAGAAAGGCATATTTAATTTTTACTAATTGTTTAACAATTATTTAGTGTACATTTAATAAAAATAAAACAATTATTTTTGTAACCCAAAGTTTGTCTAAATAAAAAACGTCTACATCCAACTGATTCAGCAGCACTTTGAATCGATATTATTAGGCCACGGTGCGTACGCGTCGATTCATTACAATTTTATAGCCAGTTAATACTGGAAACAATGACAAACCTTTTCTAAAATTGCCTGCACCTGAGACTCGCACTCTCACATGTGCTACCTCACCTACCTACTTTACTATAAGTACTTTCGTCTTAAACTTTCCAAAATGAAGCCTATGCCTGGATTAGTTCAGATGGGAAAAAACCAACTGACCAAAAAATTTTAAAAGAATGAAAAAAACATCAAGAAAGAAAGATAGAAAGATTTACTTATAAATCATAAAGGTATCATGATCAATCTGTTTTTCTTTAACGTGTAGAATGTTACTTTAATAAAATATATGCAACTGAAAAACTATTATCTACACTTATTTGACGTAGAATACTTGTTTTTAGTAGGTAGGGTACTAAATATTAAGACGAAGGTACCACGAATACATACTTAATTAAACACAAATACTCGTACTGAGGATTTGACACTTTATTGTAAACAAGACAATTCCTCGAAGAAGTACGTAAGAAGAGATGGACCATTATTTATTATGGAGATGCGTAGGTTCGCATCCGTTCAGCTTCCCGGATACGTACACATCTCCATACAGAACTAGTGTTTTCTATGGACAAAAAAACCGAATTGAGCTGAATAAGTGTAGTTAGTCCGTTAGCCTGCATGCGTGTGCCTCCCTCGGCGGCCTCGGCTCATAATTGCAAAATACTACCTACAAACACACTAGGAAATTCTGATATTGACTCTGTAAGAAATTAAAAAAAAAACCGTAACACAAATACTGCTCTATACTTTAAACCTATTAGATACTTTACTAGTCATTGGAATTCCATACCATACAGTCACTAGTAGGCACAGGTCTAATGAACCAATTCTAACTAACGCACTAACATAACATTAGGAGTAACTTCTCCGTAACCTTATTTGGTTAAATTATGATCTTACTCTTTATGGAAAAAATAAACTACACACACACACACACACACACACAAACACACACACACACAAACACACACACTACACACTCACTACACTCTTTTACTTTTATTAGTAAAAGAGTATATTCTTACAATATTAGCACGTGACATAATATTTCTTCTTTTACTAATATACTTATAGTAAAGCTGAAGAATATACTAAAATATATTTATATATATATATATATATATATATATTACTAATAAAGCTGAAGAATTTGTTTGTTTGAACGCGCTGATCTCTGGAACTACCAGTCAGATCTGAAAAACAAAAATGCATTTGATAGCCCAATTCTTGCGGAAGCTTATAGGTTATTTAACATCACGCTACGACCGTTAGGAGTCGAATAAAAAAAAAACGAAAAATGAAGTAAGGCAGTAAGCAGCTATAGGATATGTATTTTATATTGGGTTTTTAGTATATCTATGTGTTAAAACAAGAAATTTCACGCGGACTAACTCACGGGCAGTAAATATAATATATAAAAATTCAATGCGCGTTGGTAAGCGCATCACTTGATGAATGATGTCTTGGTATGCCAAAAATAAAGTGCAGCCTAGACACTCGGGTTCAGTGACACAGGTGTGTCAGTTGGCGTGGTGTAGGGAGCCGGTTCCGACCTTAATGCTCCATCCGGCAGATTGAACCGAACCGCTTCCGACCCCAGTATTCATGATCACGGTTGCAAATTATATATCGCTTACAAAACATGGCTAATCCGTATAAATTACGAAAATTGGTTTTACAAAAGTACGGAAGTGAGACTGTGGTTTTAGTTTACTTCTTACATTGATTTACGTGGTTCAAGTTTGAATCAAATTCAAATACAAACCTTTTTGTAACCAACAAATTGGGTTCTAGAACTTTTTGTCCCGGGCTGTCGTTACCATGTTTTGTAGTAAGACTGTGCCTAAGAGTGGTCTTAAGCGGTCCATTAGAGTTTTTAAAACTACTGGAAAGCACACTTTTGTTACAATTCCTTTAAAAAAATGTTTAGGTACCGAAAATCTGGAACGAATTTTGTCTAATTAAATATTTTCCTTTGAGCTGAGTTTTCTAATCGCTGAACATACTTGGGGGCATGGTATAATAATATACTTCGCCAGGTATAGCATTCCGGTCACGGGGGTGATACAAGCCTACGTCATCACCGCTGTGTTACCAAATCGCCGTTATTACCTGTGCGAATCCGATAAAACAAAGAGGTTTTAACTAACAATTACGTTGGTATTGTTTAAATTGAATTGTTACGTTTGATTAGAAAAATTAAACAACAATTTAATTTATTTATTTATTTTTACTTTAACATAAAACGGCCAAAGGCCAATTACATTAGTTAAAGATACAACACACAAATGGCTTTTATGTATTTTTTAACAGAATGGTGACTGAAAAGGTTTTCATAATTCGTGTTTTGTTTCAATAAAGTGGCAACTGGATAGTGACGTAAGCATGTGTCACTCCCGGAATGCCAGACCTTGTTTTTTAGACCATGCTTCGGGTTATTTCGGAAGTTAAACCTTGGCAAGAGGCTTAAAAAAATAGCTTTGGATCAATTTACACGGGCCATCCTGTAAATATATTATCAGCATGAATTAAAGGTTAAATTGGTTTAGTATTGTTTCTGACTCAGAAATTAAAATAGAGTTTTGTCTTAGGTTAGATTAAGTTAGGTCACCTTGCTTGTGAAAAGGCCCGCGCTCTCAATTAACCAGGGTCACTCATCATCAAAGGTTTATTGTCACAAGAGATAGTATAAAGGTGCCCGATACGGATAAAAAAAAACATAGTCAACTGCATTTCGGTATTTCTCATTATTTCGTTGTCACAGTCATTATGTGTCATCGTTTTCTTACAATGAGCTAGATACTATTAATTTTAATAACACGATATTCATATAAAGCCACTAGGACGTACCTAGGCAAAGAAAAATGTATTAACATTCTTTAGAACAATGTTATGATCTATGAACAACTCATCAGTAATTTCCGACTATGATTTCCCGATCGTGTCAATGTCAACACTCTCAGCCTTTACATACTTAAACATGTTGAAAATACATTACTGTTACGTAGTACTTCATACATTAGGTACTTATATATACAGGTGTTTATGCCAGCAATGTTTGTTTAACAAATTATTTACACCTTCAATTAATTTCCAAAGGAAACCGTAGAAACGAATGTGATGCGTTTTCGCTCGAATGCCTCTAAAAACGAGACTCACATATCGGTTGGTCATTCTAACTGACTCATACATAAATACTTACATACGACAATGGGGCAATTAACTGCTCCCACTTTATACCTACCTACTTTATATCTACATCAACTTTACTAAGGTACTCAGTAATTGTCAAATTTCTAGATGTATACTACAATTAATGTGACCTGTATGGATACACCCATGGTGACGCATCCTGACCCAGCGCAGGGGTCAATCTGACTGACTGACTTAATCTCCAAGGATGTAGTCTCTAGAACACGATGACTAACTCCAGGTTTAATTGGATAAACGTGAAAATTGTTTACAACTTCTTGGAATCACTCGGAGAATCGACGTTTTGTATCTACACGTGTGGTCAGGACATCATTGTGCTTGAGAACTGTGACCTCTGTATACAGGGTGGCAGGGACATTGACGCGCATCCTGTTACCCTGGTTTCTGTAAATTATTCTGAACCGTTGAAATTATACGTCGATTATAAAAAAAAATGCTGTTCCATACATTGGGACCGCGAAAGTATTGCACTTTTCTATGAAACAGCAGATTTATTTTTTATAACCGACGTATATTTCCACGATGGGGGGGGGGGTCTCGAATCAAGTGCTGAATTCATGGTTACAGTTTATGCGTCTATGTCCTGCCACCCTGTAAAGATTTTTCACTACCGAGAAAAGGACTTAGGTTCTTAGAGTGACCTACTTTTAATTTATTTACGTCTAGTTCCTCTTCCATTCTACTAATGGACTAGAGATTACTCTAATGCCAGCCTTTGCCAAGGGTCTTATCAACGCCGTCGTATCTAGGGACTATTCTAATAATAAAAGTATAAAAATAGGTGACTAAATATGGTTGTTGCCAGACTACTTCTTAGTAATTGACATAATAAATAAATATATACACACACAATACAATACACAATATACATTTTAATATTTTTACAAACTTTGTTTTTCGGGTTCCGTAGTTCTGACAAGGAACCCTTATAGTTTCGTCATGTCCGTCTGTCTGTCTGTCCGAGGTTTTGCCAAGAGACCGTTAGTACTAGAAAGCTGTAATTTTGTAGGAGTATGTATATTAATTACGCCGACAAAGTGGTAAAATAAAACTTTGGAAAATATTTTTTTTTAGAGTAGCTACACACACACACGCGACATGTGAAGTGGGGATGAATTTTTCTTCGTTGTTTTTTTGTATCGGTGAATATGTCTTCTAAAATGACTTAGGGGTTGCTAAAATTATTTTTCGATTTAATGCTCCATTTACGAAATATTAAACTTTAAAGTGCACATTTTTGTTCCAGTAGGGCGTCCCCCCTCCCCCTCTAAAAGCTAAACTGCTGGCTGGAAAAATCTGGAAAAATTCATAGTGCATTTCATGAAATTTAAAGGAAAATTATAGCGGTTAAGATAACTTTATTAGTTTAGCAGTAATAGTCGTTGAACTTGGGTGTTGGATAATTTTGTACCAAATACAAAATACATAGCATTAATCCTTTAAAGTGACTAAGATTAAGTAGTTGCTTGTTTATAACGGGTAAAGACTTGTTATTTCATATTTTGTTTTTCAATGCAAGTCATATAGATAATGGTACGGAACCCTTCGTGCGCGAGACCGACACGCACTTGGTCGGTTTTTGATAAATAAATAATACAGGACATGTTGCCCCTTCGTCGCTACGACACTATGTGCTAGCGACCGTTTGACCGGCCCATAATTGAGTGTGCAAGTCACCCCCTGCCATTTTATATGTGTATTTTATATAAAACATTGCTCAGGCAGGGGCCATAGTCTTTTCATAACCAGTCCACTTAAGCTACCCAAATCCATAGTCTTAATCTTTGTTTCCATATTCTGCAATAATCCTACACCAACCGGGGGTTGTCCTTGGGTGCACTGATATAGTCAAAACAGGGATAATCGTCGGTTGGTGCCTCATTTCATTAAAAACGTCTAACGGGCCTCTGCGAGTTGGCTTCGGCTCTTCGTATGCCTTCCAAAGGTCCGGGATCTCAGGGTCCCGAGAAATGTCAAGAGACATAATAGTAATTTCTGTGTAGGCTGTTCTGTAGGTATGTTCAGGAATGTAGAGAAATGACTGATAGCTGACATTATTTTGTATTAAAAATGTTTGATTAAAGCGATCGATCGTTAAAGAAAAAGATAAGTGCCCCTACATATAAAGATCTCTTTGTAGGATTTCATAAACCGAAGGAATCGAATCTTCCCACAAAACAACGTTAAATCTTATTATGTTTCATCACTTTCCAGCCCTCAACGGAGAACCAGCTGTTCCACGTGCAGCACATCAACGCGAAGTTCCGTCAGAAGTACAGGCACCTGCGCCTGCTGTGGGACGAGGCGGGGCAGACCATCGAGTACTCGCTGTTCTTTAAGAACGACTCCGCCGGCTACTGGCAGGTGTTCGACGGTCAGAACGGTAAGGGTTTTTCATCATATCTAAATATTATGCGGCTGCGACAATTTGTGTGATGCTGCAATGCGTGCTGATGCCTGAAGAAAAATAAAAGTTTCCATTCCATATCTTGATGACACACCACTCACTCACTCACTCACTCACACACTCAGACACTTTTTACACCACTCTCAGTACCTATACATATTCTTTGGATTTACATGATCAACTATCGCAAATGAAACATTTTTTTTTTTTACATTTCAGGCACTTTACCGGCTCTTCCCAAATATCAACAGTTCAGCGGCACCATTCAAGTGCTTAAAGCGGTCAACGATCATCTTCTATTAAACTTCTGTCAAGACCAAGTCAACGGCAAGTCTCCACAGCTGTACTCCGTCCTGTTCTCCCGCGAACCTGGCTTCATGGAGCGCTGGGAGCTGGACTCCGTACACGCTCTCCTACAGAACAAGAAATTATCCGTCGCTTCAAGAAGAATGGTTTGCGGAAACAGCGCCGACAGACCAATTGTTAGCCTAGCTTCGTCCTTCATCTTACTAATACTAGCCTATACGATAAGGTCGTATTAAGACCGTCTTATCTAGGGACGATTCTAATTATACCAATACGAAAATATATTTAATCGGACAATATGAGATCACCGACAGTCTGTTTTAACGCCCACACAGTAACTACATAACTATCGAAGATGACATAACGCTAACTGAACTTGAAAGTAGATTAGATGCGCTGCGCAAAACGTGGCACGGAAGTTCTGGAACATTGCATGCTGTTAGCGTCCGTACTAAAAGAATTGTCACGAACGGTTTCAAAGTCACCACGCATCTGCATACCGCGGCTAAATATTAAAGCCGTCATAAAAACCTCACAGAATGTTTTAAGACTGCATTTTGGAACACAAAGTTTATGGCAAACAAAGCAGCTCAAAGTCCGTGACGTGAAATGTTGCAGTAAAGATGTTAAATGTTTCATTGTGTTTGTCTGAGACCCTCGACGTGCTTATTTGACTCTACAAAATACGAAACCGGTTCCATCTCGTCTGTCCTTGTCTGCACTTGAAAGATCTGAGCCTGTGAGAAGGACAATAGTCCCAGAACTACGTATATACCTACTTATATCGTTGTTAAAAATCCGTCCTTATGTAATGTGAAAATGATTGATGATCGAGCTGAAATTGTAAACGTAAAGTTTGATGACAATGTTAGCGGTTTCATTCGACGCAAGCCGGTGGCTAGACCACAATGCGGATGAAGCTGCATATTATAATAAGTAGGTAAGATAGTCAAACAATGTTAAATTGACGCTCTATAACTGGTAATATAAACACAATAAGATGTCTATTACAATGATGCTTCTTATTGTAACAAACGACCATTTGTTTCAATGTTGAATTCATATAACTAATGTTTATGACGTCATACTAGCACAATGTTTTGAAAAATGTATGCAGATAATCCGTTTGGAAAAGAACTCGTAACTGGGGTGCAACTGTTGCCAACATTGCAAGCGCATTAGGTAGTCTGCCTCTGATATTTGAGGGTTACACAACCAACGTTATGATGCTTCGCTAGAGCTCTAATTTGTTGTACAAACTTCTTGGTCTCTACTGTAGATACCCACTTTTTAATAGCATCTGTTGTGTATTTAACTTGTTATTGTACATATACTAGATATACCTATCAGTGAGTTTAGTTATATGTCCAGAAATGGCCATGACATTCATTCGAATCGCCATGTTTAAAACTGTTGTAATCTCTTTTTCATTCAGAATCCTCACTTAATTTATTAGTATATTTCTTATTTATTTTCATACCAAAGATTTTTTAATGCAATTATAATTTTAAGTACATTTACCTATTCTTATGAAGAATAAAATCTTAAAATCGATTCCCCTCTCATTTTATTAAACCTAATCGTCGTTTTACTAATGGCTAATCGGAACTGATGACGCCATGAGCCCATTGAAAATTACAGCGATATTCAAGTAAAATAAGGTCGGATTCGACGTAAGCCCACATGGCACGTGAGATTAGAGACAAAATAATACATACCCCTGGAAGCCTATTTAAGCCCATACAAGGCTTCTTCCACGTGAGTTACCAAAAATAAATCTCATTTACTGATTACTTGCTTTTGCCCGCGACTTCGTCTGCGATCCAGGATAAAAGTAACCTATATATGTACTTACCCAGGTCATGGTCTATCTGTGTGCCAAATTTCATCCAAATCTGTTCTGCCGTTTTAGCGTGAAAGCGTAACAAACAAACAAACAAACTAACTTTCGCATTTATAATATTAGTTAGGATGCTTTATCAAGTAACGTCAGCTTCGTATTTCACCTTGCACTGCATTAAATCCATAAAATGGAGCACTGTCATTTTCTTTGTTCTTAATTTCTGGATGGATCATAAAACTGACCATTGGCCGTGTAAAACTTGGATATGGTACCTACCGAAGATTTACATATAATGCATGTGGCTAGCTTGGTATATTAACAAGTAAATTCAGTTTGCATATATTATGTGAGTAGTGGATCTGACTTGCCAGCGTGTGCTTGATGACGATGCGATGCAAGTGAGTATTTGTAAAATTTAGGCGAGAACACAAATACGGCAGGTTACAAACGAATTAAAGAAACTACGTACTCTTTAAACAGTCTTCTTTTTTCATTTCAAGGGTTTTAATTAGTTCCTTTTAATAAATTCCTTTCAATAAATTCTATTATGAGCCATGAAGACAAAACCGTCGTGATGTTATATTTTTTATGTGAAGATAAAAACCGGTAGTGATTTCTCAGTGTTACTGTACTTTGCAATTAGGACGTTCTGCTAATAGGACATACTGCTCGTAGGACGATATGCTAAAGTATTGTTTTGATTATAGGTCGTTTTAGTATTAGGACCATTTGCGTTTAGGACTTTTTGATACGGAGAGTTATTTTCCGAGCAGAATACTTGAAAATAATAATTGAATTCAACCAATTTTTATTACTAACGTATTATGGGATCTGTGATTCTACGGAATATGACTATAATACCATCGCAGAAACATAGATAACAGAGAATCAATCATATTTGCGGACGTACCTACCCTTTAGGTGCTAAAAAGCACAAGAAAATAAAATATTACACCCACCTCCAAAGGGTTACATTAAAATATATTTAGGTAATACTTTCAATATAGAACCAGCTCCAAGGTCGACTAAAAAATCCAACGAATTGTTTACAGCTGATGGTAAACGTCGTTGATCCAATTAAACCGGCTGCCCCTATACATGCTGAATTAAGTACTTTCATAAATAATTTTTTGCTTTATTCTGGCAGATATAAAGTTGAATTTTCTTTGAGAAAAGGATTACACATTTTAGTTCGGTGGCTCCGCGATGACGTCACTGAGCCACCCGTTATGAAGCATGCCTGAGGGGTGGACCATCACACAGTAACGTTTATTTTATACTTCAATGTAACAATCCTTCAGGATCAATCGTAGTTCCCCAGATTCAATCAATCAAAATAAATTATTTCACATAAACCTACATGGGCACTTATGAAACATCAGAAGCTAGGTGCACAGTTACAATTGGTCGTTTCCTATGGAGAAGAGCCGTCAAGAAACTCCACGGTTGCTCTTTTAAATATAATTGCCTTTTTCAATGTTTAAAATTACAGTGTTAATAGGTATGGGAGGACAGTGTCTGTCAAATACTTAACAAAATAGAAAATGGTCTTTAAATCTACAGCCTACAAGTTAGGCCTACAACGTTCTCACATTCACAAAATATAAAACAAACTATGTAAAAATAAAAGCCTAATAATAAAAGCCTATTTAAACCAAATGACATGATCGCTATTACAACTGTAACAAATCTGAATTAATATCCTGTCTACAAAAGCCATTAGTAAAGAGTTGAAATTAGAGTTGTATGTATATACATATAATGTCAAATAATGAGAAGATTATGTCAAAGAAGTATGTTATAAAAAAAAAACATCGTAGTTTGGGAGCAGTTAATAGACATTTACATAGTGATGCCGTTAATGAGGTACCAGGAAAGCCACATCTGCAGAAATAATTATTGCCAAACTTCCTTGTCTTCAACGTAGTCTTTAATCTTATACCTTTTGATGTGTAAACATCTTAGCGCTCGGTCTACGGTATGGGCTAGCTGGGACTTCGAGCGTCAGACGCGAAAGCGTAAGCCATCGACCGTCAGATGACGTCAGCGTAAGACCCGTGTCTATGTGAGCGCGTGAACCAAACTGATGCGAGCTCACATGTTTACACATCAATTTTCGTGAGTGCCAAACCAACTCACACCGATTTTTTTGATAAGGATGCGTTTGATGTGGGTTTTGAACTTTCTATCGCTAATTTCTGTAACTTGTTATAAAAGATAAATTATGGAGATCAATTTTTGTTTAACCAAAAAGAGTGTTAGCAAAAATATTGTGTACCTACAATTGATAAAACAACATACGAAAAACAGATATAGGTTAATCGCCATATGGTTAGTTTTCAATGATTATTGCTTTATGTCACTAATATTATAAATTATCAGGATATATACAATTTCATTGATTGCAGTTAGTATTGAATATATTCAGCAACGTAAAAGTCGTCTCTGTTATTGTATTTACGGAAATTATGAAGTTAATATTTGTGTTAGTTTGTGTGATAATCAACGTATTCGGTAAAACAACGCATAAACCACATAGTACTACCAAAATACCATGTGAAGGCGTCCACGTCCACGGGAAACTGCACAAAAGACATGTCATAATGAACGGAATCAATAGGCCCTACCAACTAGCCATGTACAAACACGAACATAAAATCTTTTTCAGTTACAACGTCGGAGAAGATACCGAGGACACCTTTGGGATTGCCTTCGTGAAGATAAACGACACAATGCCGACCCCAATAAATGGAATTAAAAACGGATTCGCCGTCGCCGTCGACGAACACAATAAAACAGCGTTTTTCGGAGGCAACGACGGAATCTACGCAGATAATCTCGAGAAATCTCCCGGCTTGGAGCACATTGTTAAGGACCGTGACATTTGGGACTTACAGATGTTCAACCACCACTTGTACTTCATACAGTACCCGTCGCAGCGGCTACATAAATACGATGTGAAGGACAAACATGTCATACTTCAGCAACATATTCAGGAAAAAATATATCAGTTCGCTATTGATGGAGATGGTGATACATTTATAACGACTAGAGACGGCTTGTTCGAGGTGAAGAAAGAGGCGAATCATCGCATCCCATACGACGGGCCCAAAGTGTTCAGGGCCATTGAAGTAAATCACAATGGCGTCGCACACTTCTGTGCTAATAGTAGCATCTACGTGGCGCACAAGGAGAACCACACGCTCATAGAAATAGCTAGCATCAAGAACATCTTCGGGCTAACCTTTGATGGTTCGGACAATATCATTTATTCTAATCCCCATGAAATAGTGAAACTTTTGCCTCATGATTGTGAGTAAAACTTTTGCAGGCTTTTAATACTACCTGTTTTACATAATTTTTATATTTTATGTTGTTAGATTTTACTTTAATAGGTAGGTACTTAGCTTTAATTTTTATCATAATTTAATTAATTATTATGTGATCTTTTAGAAACAATGTCGTTTCAGAAATCGTAAATGCCCATTTCAGAAATTATTGTTACCTCAGCAAAATGCATGAGGTAAGTACCAGGATAGTAGCACTCTGGAGATATGATATGAAAGAATAGGATTTTCGGTATCTATCTCGCTTCCTCGCTAGTGGGTTGCACCCTATTTGATTTTTCCCCCAACCCTCTGCGTTTCCCGACCAATCTTCACTCCGCGTATGCAAATACAAAGCAGTTCAAATATTTGGGGGGCGAAACTTTTATTTTATGAAACTATTTAAGTCAAAATACACCAAAATATATATGTATAGGTATAGGCTATATGTAGAGGAATAATGAAAATGGAAGTTTCCGAAAAAACGTTTTAAACTTTTATGGCAGATGTTAACCAGTCATTCATATCTTGTAACCTTATGCTAGCCTGGTGTTGTGGACGCCGTATCTATTGAACAGTCAACGATATTAATATCGACGTGGAGTACGCCTTTTGCGAATATCGATACTCGATAAATTAATACAAAAGCGTCTAGCGTTTAATGCAAAGTAATATTATTAGTGATCGATGAAAGTAGTTTATTAACTACTTTCATCTAACTTATTCAAAAATCGAATGAGTCTTTGAATAAATTTGATATAAACAAATGAGTTTCTTACTACCTAATTTTATTTCTATACTGTAACTTAATTTCCTAACTTTTGCTAGTTTTTCCAAACTCTTCTCAGTGGGAAAATTTGTACACAAGAAAACTGTCAAATTATTAAGGGGTGATTTTACCAAAGTCAGATATATTTTATCTATGGAATAAACTTGACGTCTGACAGTTCTAGTACGGAAAACTCAAAAATTCAAGATTTATTGTCAGGTTAATACTTATAATAGGTATAAAAGTTTGGTGAAATTCGCCCATATTCTAAATATAAAATAGCATTAATCACGATAAAAAGTGTTAGGCGTTTACTTAACAGCACCCAAAAAAACAAGAGTTGGTATACGACGATTTTTCCGAAGTTTTCACAAACTTTCACAAGAATTTTCTCATCTCTTCTCAATTTATGTTATCCGGGTACAAGTGTATTCGGGACCGGTCGTGAAAAACTAACGTAGGCGGTTGGTGCCGTTACTGTGAGTTGCATGAAAAGGAAGAATGGACTGAATTTTCAACCAACCTGTAAAATAGTTCCCGATTTCCCAAATGGACAGTGGTCAAGCTGACTTGCGAAAGAAATCTCCATGGCAACGTCGCGAAATCGTCAGCAGAGGTCGTTTGTAGCAGGAAAGCATAAACTGTAGGCAATCGCATTACGATGGGAAATGCGAATACCAATGCCAGAATTTGGCGGAAGGGAAGCTTCGCAAGGTCATGCTACCCTAGTGAGCAGCGCAATTCGTGAAATATTTTTGCTATTGTCTTCGGACGGTGGATCATTGTAGAGGGTCGGACTTTATTAGTGATCGATGGGGTCGGATAATAAAAGAAAATATTTTATTTCATTTGAAGTTGCATTCTTTATTTGGTTGAATTTGTATGAATTAAAACTAAAAAATCTTACTTGAATATGTTAAGAACGCAACGAGATCTTACACTTCGCAGGCACCTGTTGAGGAGACAGTTACCGTTCCTCTGACGTAGGTAACACCGTCTCTGCAGGCGCAGCTATCCTGTGTAACGAATTTTAAATTATTAGAAAATATATCAACAATTCTATTTTCTTTATTAGTGAACCAAACGTCAATCCATCGTCATTTCCTGTTTCGTCAACTGAACTATCTTGACTCATCTTAAAAGTAGTACGCATCGGACACTTTTGGCACCGTGTCATTTTGAGATGATTGTTTTTTACAAATACACTAACATAAAATTAATAATACAGTTAGTTTTAATAGATAGGTACTTACAAATATATCTTGAAACGACGGACACTCATCCTGTTCATAAAACTGGACCTTCTCAAGATTATGTTGTATAATTTCGTACGTGGTTCTTCGCTCTTCATCGCAACGCTTCTCTGTAGAAACCAGTCCTGTATTATACCTCTTAACCCTCAAGTGCTCAGCAGTAACATTGTTCATGATATCGGGACTTCCGAAGATCGCGTCTTCTAAGAATGTGCAGTACTTATCGTTTTTCTTTGTCATATTTATGTAGCCATTAGAATTGACGCGTAGCTTAACTTTAGACTCGTCGTTTTCCTTGTCGAGATAATTCTGGTAAAGTTGTTCGTTGAGTACTGGTGTGGGGGCTGGCGCAGCAAGGGCCTTTCTTCTAGATTTTCTGATTTTGATGTAGAAGCTGGTGACGAACTGAAACTTGAGGATGTATTCGGCTATTTCGGCGATGCTCGCGTACCCACTTTTGTTGCCCTTGTTGTGCAGCAGGCAAAAGTGCTTGGGTGGCGATGGGCCATATGTGAAACCTGGGGAAATTAATTTTGTAAATTACTTTGAAGAAATCCCAATAAGATGTGGCCTAGGATGTGATGAAGAATTAATGTTAGAACGGGTTCATTACCAAGATACATCTTTTCGTAGGTAGGCCAAAAATATTATTTACTTAGTACTCAGATCAAGTAAAAAAAGGTAGATACCGCACGTAGAATAGGAAACTGTAACCATTTTTTTAACTATGTGTGAGTCAAAGAAGAGTTGCCACTTTTTTTTAAAAAGTCCCTGAAATTACGTAATAATACAAATAGGTATTATGCGAATGCAAAAGTAAATCTGTCGGCCTGTTTGTTTATATTTTTATATTTACTGGAAACAATATTCTTTAACGTCAAAAAATCAAAGATATGTAAAACGTACGAACTCTTTGAATTTTCACACGTTTTTATCACTTTATAAATAGATAGTTCGGTGGGTGTGTGAGCAGGGAGAAAAAATACAGCAAAAAGTAAAACAATTTTATATTAGAAAAAATATCTTAATACAAAAAATTCGGAATTAATGAGTTAAAAACAAACCACACTAAATGAGGATGGTTGCCATTGTGGTTCATTTCGGCCCAGTCTTATAGCAGCTACCCATTCATCTCTTATTAAAATATTCCTTGGAAACCTAAAACCATAATATTTCATAGTAAAACAGAAGGTACATAATTATGTAAGTAAGTACTCAAGAATTTAAACAAAAACATAAACAAATTACAAAATAAATATTTACCTTGACTTCAATTAATGTAAAATAAACTCACGTGATTAAAAAAAAACAACGTTCTGTCCACTCTCAATTTTATTTATTTTTTTCTATTACTGCCTACAATTTACTTACCCACATTTTGGGCTAATAGAAATAAGAACTACTAGCAACACTCTCCCAGTACGTTATTTCGGGACATTGACATTATCTGTTCCGAATAACCTCAAAATTGTGTTGGAAAGACAAAAAAAATATAGTTTTATGTGTACTTACGTGTGAAACGATATTCCTTCAGACTGTTTGTTCACTTTTGTATCGTTTTCGCGCCATTTAATTACACAGGACGGCATTTTGTAAGCAAACTTACTGCACGGCGCCCCATGAGATACTAACGAAAAAGAGCTTAGTTTGATGCGCGTGTGTGCGTGAGCGCGTGTGTTTACTTGGAGGAGCTGAGTTTTGTGGCTTCACTAACAACAAAGGCGGCGCGTTATCTACCTTTTTTTACTTGATCTGAGACTTAGTATTGCCTCGGGAATTTTTGTCGAATCTACCGTCGACTGCTTCTATGCAACGAAGCGTAAGCGGAGCACGTCTCTGCTGCGCAGGGTGCACAGCAGCCCCAACAGCGTGCTCATGATATTAGCTGACAGGCTCAACTGTCCATACATACGACGCTGCAGTGACTTATATGTCACCTACAGTCGTTAGTCTTTAATATAAGTGTTAAAAGTACCTACGGCAGTTTTTGTTTTGTGTTGTATTGTAGTTATATTTGTAATGTATTGAATATTGTCTATGAGTCAATGTAACTTGAATTAATAAATAAAATGAAATTAAAATTTGTTGATTTGGGCACCGAGACAGCATATCACGCGTAGTTCTACAACTTTTGGTAAACAACAGTAGAAATACCAAAATCTCCTAAAAGTTCACGTAGAAAATGAATGAAACACGTGTTATACTTACTATGAGTATTGTAGCAAGAACATGGAGTGAGCAGCGGCGAGTGATCGGCCAAGGTCCGCGGAGCACTGCGCGTGCGACAAAAGTTGTTGCTGTTCCACGTGGAATCTGTGTACGGGATGGAGTCACACGCGCTGCCTGATGCCGACTGCGGGCACTTACGGGACTCGCGCAGGGAGAAGAATGTCAGAGTTACCACGGCCTGTAAAGTAATGTAATTATAAAAGTACGTCTAGACTCATCCATACATTGACTGGGCATAATGTTCTCACTGTTTCTGAAGTCGCGACCTTTTAACTCTTGCAGTTTGCTAAAAAGCGTAGCCTACAAAGGAAACCCGTAGCTCGTAGCCTACAGCAGACACTCATAGTGAATTTGTGATCTTCGTTTGCACTAGCAGTTTGCTACACAAACGAATCCACCACAGATTACAATAAATAGCTGTGGCTTAGCACACAAGTGAAGCCCATAGAGCACATAAGAATCCCGTAGCACTGAATTCATAACTTTCTTCTACAGTCATAGTCTGCTACGCGTAAATTTAACGTATACATAAATTTTGCGTAGCACACAGACATAAACCCTAGCGCACAGAAGAATCCCGTTGCACTGAGTTTACGATCTTCTGCTACGCTCGTAGACCACTACGCGAACGTGGCGTAGCACACAGAAGAGTCCTGTAGCACTACATTCGCGACCTTCTACATTCTTCTTCGACCTTTCGTAGTTCGCCACAGATTCCCTGACGGTGATGTTACGAATACTTACCATTGTAAAGCAGGCAGCAGCACACAGCGTAGCGCAAAGCGGGAACCCGTAACGCTCGGTCAGTGCCCCACCCAGCGCGGGCCCTAGGGCTTCACCCAGCGAGTAACAGCACGACCACACGCCTGCCACGGCGCTGTACGTCGCCAGGGCTTCGGGGCAGCCGCCCTCGTAGCTTTAACATAGAACGAAAACTTGTCACTCTCGAAATTTGTTTACCCCTTGTATTTTTTCTTTCATTGAGTATTGCTGGAGTCGTAAGAAGCCGTTATCTTTATAAATAAAGTATAATTTTGTTTTTCGGTAAGCGCATCGCTTCAGAACGGCTAGACAGCTCTGTTTTTTTTTATGTTCGATATAGTCGGACTATTAAGGTAAATAAAGTGTTTTTCACAGAGTACTTTTATTAGTTTTTGTCTGGATTGTTTGGACGGGATGATGACGTTTGTCGGGTCAGCTAGTAGCTACCTAGTAAGTAAGTTAAAAAACAGCATGATTTTGAGTTAGTTTTGTATTATTCGTAATTTATAACAACTTACATAGAGCTCGTTAGCACTCCTTGGAAGGTGGGCAGAAGTGTCAACGCGACAGACATGCCCAGGATAGACAACGCCACAAGATCCAGCCACAATTCCCTGAAAATATAGGTAATCCATTCGCAAAATATCCAACCACTGTAAGTATCACACTATTACAATACTATATAGCTGCACAAGGATCTTTTGGCGTGTGGCCAAAATTGGAACTAACACCGCCATCTTGTTTTCAATACATTTCACAAAACAATTTCACTTTAGTTTACCAACAGCGCCTCCTTGTCAATGTCATTCGAGTTCCAAAAGATCCTTGATGGACTGTACACATAATTCTCAGGCGTGGATTAAACTGTATTCTGTCCGATTGTTATATCATGCTTACCTTGGCAGACCCGGAATAAAAGGACACGGGCCAAGTAATAACAATCCTGCACTGGACAGGAACAGACCCCACACCATCATACACCAGTGATTGTGTACCCTGCAAATAAGTTAAAACCTTGCATCAGTTTAAAGGGTGAATAGGTGATTACACTTTTGATGCTACTCATCGCTCACTAACCCATTTTGGCGGCAGTTTTTACTAATCTCTGTTTTCATTGCAGTAATATAAAATTAAACTAGACTCCTGTGTTTTTGTCTTTCACGAAGGGATTTTTTTTACGATGTTTGAGTAGACTTAATGTCCAACAGTGGTCAGAAGTGGGTTAGCTGATATAACGATAAAAAGAAAACCAACCGATCTGCAACCCATCCCCATATAGGGCTAAATATTCCATAGAGACTAGAGAATAGGAGGAATATTAGCCCAATCTGTTCCGTGGACAGTTCGAACTGGCGCAGATGGGGCTCCAGGGTTGGATCGAGGAAAGCCCATGTGTTGGACACGATGACTATCACCAGGCCCGTTATTATTATCGAAGGGATCTTGAACAGCCCGAAGATGGAGGCTGTCTTGGAACCGGGCACGTATTCTGTAAAGGAAAATATTTGAAATAAGTACAATTGATTGCAAAATTAAAAAAAAAATGCTCGGTGGGTCTCACACATTTTTCTGAAGATGATATTGTATCTAATGAAATATAAACATTTAATGATAGAAAATATTTGTCGTAGTAATCGAACCAAGAACTTGGGCTTAGAAGCCCAGCTTTGCAACCATTGGACGAACCATTAATATCGCCTAACCCTTCAATAGTTATTTATGATATTAGGGCGGTAAGTTGGTTTTACAAACGAGTAGACGAATGTAAGCCCGAGACGAAGTTGAGGGCTTACCATAGTCACGAGTTTGTAAATACCAATTTCCGCACGTGTGTCACACAACGTTTTTCAACACATTTGCGAGAAAACCGTACAATATTAATAACGGATTCCTCGCTTGAACTCATTTATTATTACCTACTTTGTCTAGAAATATCAGTCGGGAAGTCGCAACAATCTTTGACGTTTCTAATATAAAAGTGGCGCGAATTGCAAATGGCGCAACGTGCGCGTGGTGAAAATTGGAACTACATCTTTCGTCTCATTTTCTCTTTAGTATTAAAGCGAAACAAACGTATTGAGCAAAAGCGCTTCCAAGCAGGTTCGATTATTCAGCTTATTTATTCTCGTAATGTGAAACTCCTTGGTGGAATTCTTATATATTTTTATGGAAATTAAAAATAAACCGTAAGGATACGCTCGGCGCTATACAACGGAGCATGTGGTAAAACATGTACTTAGGTGTGAGTACCTATTTTACCGCAGGCTCCGTTGTATTGTGCGTAATTTTAAACTTTCGAACAATGTATACAGGCACCGTAAATGCATTTTTTGAGCAAATGTGTTGAAAATGTTAGTTACCTTCGCAATCAGTAAGCAAGAAGAAGTTGATGGGTACAGTCAACACCATTATAATGCCAAGGGTGTAAAATGGTAGCCCGAAGCCCCCGATCTACCTGAAACATTCATATTTAGTAATTATACATTCACACAGAAACGTGTCACAATCGTCGACCGTTGATCACTAACTTTTTCATCAATTGTAATATTAGTAGTGTGTCGTTGTTGCTATTGCAAAAAAATTACACATCTGTGTAAGGAAGCTTTTGCATTATCATATTTGGAACATGGCTAGAGCGAACAATATCATTACAAATGTTATTAATAAATAAGTAGCTGTTTAAATCTAAAATTGAAAATATACGGCATTTTCTTTTCCATTCTCCCCTTTATTTAGAATCGACGATATCCGTGACGTTGCTTACAGTTAAGTAGTATGCCGGGAACAGATTTATTACACGCCATGCTACGCGACGTCAGGGTATCGTGCTGATTGGTCACATTTCATATTGGGAAGCAACGTTATGTCATTTGGCCAATGAATACGCGTGTGGTAGCGTCGGGTGTTACATGTGTGCTGTAGTCTGTAATTAGCAGTGATCGGAGTAGGTAGATTGAACTGGGGTCATTGATCCGAAACGTATATATTACTATGGACATTCCTCCGGAATTGGTGGATTATTAAAAAAAAACCGGAACTTATGTAGGAATTGTATTCTGCCAGAGTGGAAGGAGTCATTTGATGATTTGCCATCCTCAAAAAAAAGGTAGGAATTGTAATAAAATGAGCAATTTTATTCTTTATTATTCTTCCTATTATTTTTTTTGTCACGATTTGACAAAACCCAACGACCAATCAGAACAAAGGATCATGGGTGGTACAATAACCGGTTATCAGAACAATGCGTACGCCCGCCGACGACTCCGAATCCGGAAATACCGGAATTACTTTCCGGAAAAATGGCTTATCCATGTTATTCTTTCTGTGTGCATTTATGATACAAGTACTAAAAATCAATCTACCTACTCCGATCACTGGTAATTAGCGACTGATTAACCATATATTTTTGACGTTTAAACGTCTTTTAACTTTAAGCAACGCTTATGAATAAACCCGATTTTGGTTACCTTTACATGTTGGTATATCAGTTCCGGGTTCCGTAGGGTTTCGTAGTTGGGACGAATTTATCCCAAGAACAAACTTAACATTGTAATTGAAAAACATGTTCTCCCATACATTCTAACTGAAAATGTAAGTTGGTCGACTATTATTCGTTAACTTGTGAAGTCTACTTAGTGGTGATAGCAAAACTGTCGCATAAAAAAAAACACAGCATTATATAGCTTCTGCCGATTTTTTTTTCATATATCCAAAAAAAAACATTTACCTGGCACGGGGCCATTTACTTGTCTCTTACAAAAATTTGCACATTAAAGCTTCATATTTTGCAAAGGGACCCCTTAATCGAAAAATGGTTTTCAGACAGCTGCAATATTTTTGAACGGCCTATCCAACGAGACACCAAACTGGGCTGGGCGAGAAAAAAATCATCCCCGCTTTACGTGTAGGGGGTGCTTGCCCTACCCTAAAAATATTATTTTTCATTATTTTATAAATTACATACACACATTACCTACCCATGCCAAATTACACCTTTGTAGTAGGTACTAAGATTCTCTGAGCTAAGCCGCGAACAGACAGACGGACAGACATGGCGAAACTAAAAGAGGAACCATTATTCGACTACAGAACCCTAAAAAACAGAACAGAGCTTTCTTCATCATCTTGAGGAAATAAGTAATAGGGATTGGTCCAATATTTTTCATTCAAGATTCACTTACGTGTTCGCCCTATAACGCCCTAGTTTTCATTTCGACATCATGTAGTGAAGGTTATTTGTTTTGACGATATATGGGAGTGTTAATTAAACCCGTTACGATAACATTGCGATAGAGATCATTATGCTGGCGATCGTGTTACAGAGAATAATTAAAATCACTAACTACTAGGTACATGATTTTAATAATTACTGCGAAAATTTAAAATGGGACTGGCCATTTCTCGGTAAATATTTCAAAACAAACTTTCTTTTCGTAAGTTTTGGTAACAGAATACTGAAAACAACCTTATTCGGGTTAGTTACATGAAAGTAATCGCGATTTTTCGTACAAATAACAGCAGCAAATAAAACAATAACCAAAGAGGTTGTGATTACGCGGCGCCATGGCTACCAGAAAAAGTAACCTAGGTTTTTATCTATCGTTCATATATTAAATACAATTACCGAGTACAGGAGGCCTCCGATGGCCGGTCCCACGGACATGCCGAGACCGATGAAAGTCTCCAGAATACCGAGGACTGAGCCAATGTTGTCAGGAAACGTATTCACGACGAACACATAACTGGCCGTGGAGTACGCGCTCGCGCCGAGAGCCTCCATCCCTCGCACCACGAAGCACAGCGTCGTAAACGTCGTTGTGTCTTCAATTAAAGCTAGAGTGCTAGAACAAAAGGGTAAAAATACAGATGCTAATGAAAATAATTGAAAAAAATAATTAGAACTATATCTAAGTTTGGAAATTATTTTCAGCTTTCGAAACTATACTGCACAGCATGCATGGACTTTGCATAAAAGAATAGTTGATTTTTGATGAAAAGTTTCTACTCGGACTATGCTAACAAAATACTAGCTGATTTTGATGAGTTAAAACCATTTTGGGTAATTAAAAAGAAAAAGGTACTAAAGGCCTCCCATATTATTATTCTAACTCTGCTAATGGCTCTTCGTCAGTATTTTGATCAACAACCGACTTCCAAAAAACACTACAAATTGAAAAATAACTTTAATTTCGGAAGTCGATGGCTTTGGTTTTGTATTTTCGTTTTTTCCACAGACTTCAGAAATTAAAGTTATTTTTCACTTTGTACTTAGTGTTTTATAGGAAGTTGGTGTTCCCTTTGTTTTTTTTTTTATTATTTTTTACTTTTAGTTGGGTCCATTTCCTAAAAAGAATGATTAAAAAGAGGTAGGACTTAATTTAAGATTTTCATGCTGCCTGCCTCTACGAGGCACTTGTTTTTAACGTTCCACGCTTCATCGGAGACGTTAATAATTCGATTAATTGGCGTAGAATATATGAAACGTGTACTATTGTTTAGCGGCCAAACAAAAACTTTGACTCCTTTTCGTGATGAAAAGAGAATCCTGAACGAAAACGTCATAACAAAGAAACACGCTTTTGATGAAATAACCCGATGTTATCGCCTTTTGAAAGTAATTTGTTATACAAGAATTGTTTTGTTTAGTTTTACGAGAATCCTTTATTGAAAATCGTTTAAAATAATCACGTAACATAACCGTTATGATTTAATAATGCTAATCCCGTAACGGTAATTTCAATATCTTGAAGTAGGTATGGCAATCTATTACATTTTCAAGTACAGTGGATCATCCACGCACAACCTGTTACGTGTATTGATTCAGTACATGATTCTGAACCCCCTTTTTTGGGTTCCGTACCCAAACGGTAAAACGGGACCCTATTACTAAGACTCCGCTGTCCGTCCGTCTGTCACGAGGCTATATCTCATGAACCGTGATAGTTAGACAGTTGAAATTTTCACAGATGATGTATTTCTGTTGCCGCTATGACAACAAATACTAAAAAACAGAATAGAATAAATAGTTAACGGTGCTCCCATACAAGAAACGTCATTTTTTTTTTGCCATTTTTATAGATAATGGTACGGAACCCTTCGTGCGCGAGTCCGACTCGCACTTGGCCGGTTTTTTTTTTTTGTGTGGGATATCTCCAAATGACTTCTCCCGCTCTGGGCGGAGCGGGAGGGCGGGTCAGACTCTTACTGACTAAAACCCACCCGTGTCCCTTCAGTTGCCTGTGCGCGAGGGCCACGGTAAATCTTTCGAACAATCCGCGACATCCTGAGCCCCTGCGTTGAAACATATAGTCGGTTTAAAAAAAAAACTCCTATTTCATAGAAAATTGCAATACCTACGCGGTCAAAATGTACAGAACAGCTATTATTTTTTTATATCCTACGAAATATTGTAACGCAAGGGGTTCAGAATCATGTACTGAATTCAAGGTTACAGTTTGCGGAGCGATGGGGACATCGATCGGGATCGGTGGGAGGGATCCCACCCTGTATATTATTTGTGGAAACGCACTTTGTGACGTCCTTCATAACGGGATAATGATGTCCGCAAGATAGGATTATTTAGATGCGACATCAAAGCGTCAGGCCTACATCTTACAGCACTAGTTGAATGCAATAGGTAAGTATTTATGTAACAGGTGGGGCAAAAGTAATCACCATAATCTTCGATCAAATTGATCGAAGACTATATTAGAATGCGCAATAACTTTTGCAAATGGCGGCAAATGTCAATTCTGTTTTGACATTTGTGAAGTAAATAGATGCCAAATACACGTCAATAAGCCATGGAACTATAAATACTCCTCATGAACGAGGAATAATTGTAATAATCATAAGCATTTCCGCGTCGTCTAATCTCTCGCTTTGGCGATTTGCGCTGGCTGGCCAGATCACCCGATTTGACTACTCCAGACTTTTTTTTGTGGGGTTACTTGAAGTCCCGGGTTTTGTGGGGTTACTTGAAGCCTCAGAGTCTTGAAGCCCTTAAAGTGAATATCCGACAGGAATGGGAGAACATATCGCCGGAAATTCTGACACAAGTAATGGAAAATGACATAAAACGAGCCCGTACGGTCAGCAATTTTGGCGGCGGTCACTTGACCGGTATCATTTTCTCGACTTAATGGAAATAATTAACTAATCAACGAATTAATTAATCAACAAGTAGAACTGAAAATTATCATTGCTAAAAAAAATTACAATAAAACAACATCGGGTGATTACTTTTGCCCCATTCTGTATATGCACATTGAATTCGAACTATCGCTAGGAGCAACATATGCGGTCACTAGACTTAGTAAATAAACCAAGCCTTTTCCCGAATAGTCGAAAGTTTCCTATGACCTTGTTACAACTCGATGTTCACAAATAATGCTACTTATTTGTAAACATAAGAAGATTCCATACATTCGTGAGTCATCAAACAACTAAAACTCACCCAAATAACACATTGCAGGCACCGGCGACAAACATGCCCGCTGTAAATAGGAACTTTGCGCCCACCATCGGCAACTGAGAACAGTAAACATCACGCATGATCATTAAACTATGAATCTACGTCTATGAGATAGTGCTAAGTAGTCTGTCTGTACACTGTTTGATCTTGATCAACAATGGGTTAATATTTGTTTATGCATGCACTCATTTGCTAATAGACCGTGAAGGCGATAAGTGCGAAAACCCTTACTAACCCGAACAGCGGGGTAATTGCGTAACACACTAACAGTAGGAATGGCTTTCATTTTGACAGTTCAACAACATTCATTGCGTTATTTCCTTTGATGAGCAGACATTGTTTTCGAACATATGAAGCAACGGATTACCAATAAGCTTCAAAATGAGTCAGATTGTAACTGATAGTGTGTTATGCAATTAGGGTGCAGGTTTCATTAGCAATTAAATCATAATCTAGTATGTAGTATGTAGTTTAAATGTTAGGTAGCTAATCTAACATTTATAGCAAAATAGCCCCCAAAACGCCCACCCTTCACCACTTTAATTCCAAGCGTTCACGCTGGGGAAAAGGTTTGGCACAATAAACTCCAGCAATACATCGATAGTAGGGATTATATCTGAGAACGTTCGATCTTAAACTATAGATTAGGATAGGGTACTATGTAATATGTACATAATAAAAATTACAAATATAGGTAAATGTAGAAATTTTACATAGGGTGACACAATAGGCGTTCGTATCGCTAAAAGCGATCTTTCAAAGACAACCTTTGGATCGATTATGAGAGACGGACTGCCACATGTCAGCAGCTAGCACACGTATTTTAAGGCAATAGGCACGTGTTGTTAAAGAACCACTAAACTTCTTTAAAAAACAAACTGAAATGACGTCAAAGGAAACCTAACGATCCCTTTATGTTTCCTTTTACGTCGTGTAGGTACACGGCTAATACAGTCATGTCTTACGTAGGTTGGTTCTTCGAATAGTCTACCGAAAGTCTATTTGAAGATTGTAACCTTTTGATTTACTGCGTTCTTGGAGTCAAACTTTACGTAACATTCTCCCGACTTTTCTGACTGGAAAAAAAACGATACCCTTCTATTGAGGAGTGAACAAAAGATGCAAGGGCATAAAAAAATATAGGTGTCCCTCATTTATCTTATGCTAACTGTTAATCACCTATCTTCATCATCATTCAGCTGAAAGACGTTAGTTGCTGGATATAGGCCTTTCTTAAGCATCGCCACAGAGACTGGTACCGGTTACCGTATCCAGCAGCTTCCTACGACCTTCAGTGGGTCTTCCACCGTTTCTACTCATCAACATTTGCCTGTATAAACATTAGATGATCCAAAGAGCTATGCGCTTGCTTTTAATTAAACTCATTCTGTTAGTCAGAATCACTCGGCAGCAGCGCCACAAAAGTTCAAGAGGAAGACAGATAAATCAAAGACAATACTTACGAATTTGCCGAATAACGGCGATGTGAGAAACATGACGACTGCGTAGAAACTAAACACGATTCCACACATCGTCTCCGAGAGGCCCTTGGCAGCTGCCTCCCGGGGGAAGAACGGTGCCATCACACTCATGGAGCAGAAGCTCATGAAGTCTACTAGGGCCAGGGAAGCCAGGGTAAGCCTCTGACGACTGGAGAGGTGGCGAAACGCCCCCGGCTGCAGGCGCGTCTGCGTTCGCACCAACCTACGAATTATGGATATATGCAGTAATGTCGTTTAGGTAATCGAATTGATACGTGCATTATGGTCTGTTGGTTAGGTTACGGTCGGTCACCTATGTGAAGGGAGCTAGTAAACTTGAAAATGAATGTGGGTAGAGGTTCATATGGATTGTTTTTTTTTTTTTTTTTTTATTTAGTTGTAGATGATGACTGTGGTGGAAATCTAAACCAACAATAATTATATTATAAGGTTAATACGGCAACCACCAACTGCAATGAAATTCCAGGTTATGTATACCTAGTAACCTAATTGTTGTACTATTTTAGTCTAGGACTGGCTGATAGTAGGTACATACATAGGTACCTCGGACCTATAAGTCGTCTTTCATAATTGAATTCAAGATCAATGTAGTATTGGATTACTTCTGATACTTGATATGCCTATCTAAGTAGTTGCTTAACATTGATGATTATTATTAGTATTACACATAAATAACAACGACTGTTATCTTACATCTACAATAGACTGATAATACAAATAAACTGCAACACGTGTGGTTATAATAAGTACCCAGCTAGGTGCACGTATTCATTAATAAATAACAGGTAGGTATGTTGCAAATATCATTGATTTACTTACCGTTCTCTTAATATAATGATCTCGGAGCTGATGTCGTCTGGCGGTCCCCCGGACCAGGAGTGCACGCGCCTCAGCCGGCCCGAGTCCTGCAGCGAGCGGTGCCCGGCCCACGTCGCCGCCAGGTCCTCCGTGTGCGTAGAAGTCTTCATCAGCTTGCTACCAAACACTATCGTCTCGTGAGAACCTTGTCCACGGACGGCAACACTGTTCAAATTCGAGTTCGAGTCACTTGAAGTCCGTTCACCATCAGTAGCACTTAGCAGATGCGTGTGATCATCAGCATCGTCGCAGTCTCGGTCCATATCGAAGGGCCACACTGCTCTCGGTCCGTTGGAGCTGCTCAATACGAATATGCTAGATTGCACCACACCGCCGCGCCGCCGTCGCAGTCGCAATAATAACCGATCGTAAACAAACCCGAGTTATCGGCGTGTCAACACACGGAGCGCACCGACTACTACTGTTAACAATTAAAAACTAACCTCGCATATATCAATTTATTA
Source organism: Griposia aprilina (assembly GCA_916610205.1). NCBI lineage: Eukaryota > Metazoa > Arthropoda > Insecta > Lepidoptera > Noctuidae > Griposia > Griposia aprilina. The sequence continues at coordinate 15,190,523 of OU744286.1, forward strand.
TCGATATCTTATCGTGTTCAAATAAAAATTTCCTGGATATAGGACGCTTTCCAGCCAGTGATGGCGCGTTGACTCGGCTGAGTCTCTGCGGCGGGATTTTCATTTATTTATATGTAGGTAGGGTACCTGATATGTAGGTACATGCTCGTACGTCGTGTTTGCTTGCGATAATCTATGTCAGAAAGTAGTTTATCGCAACTTGTCAACGAAAGGAAGTTTTGGAAGGCTTCCGAATTGTTCCATTCCTGGGCATCTCGCGTTCATGCAAAATATCAATTGCTTTTCAGTGGGAATCTAAGATGCCTACCTATATTTTAAACTGTATGCGTTTTTATACCTGTAACGAAAGTAATCGTCATAAAAAAAATATTACGAGATTTCATTTTACTACCTTTTTTATTTGGCACTGCACTTAAGTTAAGTCAACTGTATTTTGGTCAGCTAACATATCCTAAGTTATAGCTAAGCAATGGATTGGGCAGAGGTGGTATCTTGCGGAGAGAAAGATAATAGTCTGTCAACATAGTAATCTCACACCTGCCTGAAGCTAACTAACGGCTTGTTCAAACAAAAAGCATCCTTGATAATCCCTGGACCAGTACCTACCTAATCTAGTTCCTTATGATAAGCACTGGAGTCGTTTTTCCCAACGATAGCTATCACCGCGCCTGGCAAACGGATTGATGATCGCACTGTTGTACTCACACGCACTAGTCACATATTATTTTATAACTCTTATTGCCTAATTAGGTACCGCACAGAACTGTTCCTTTTTAGCTACTTTAGTAGAAATAAACATGGCAAAGGTTCGACTGTTCCTCTATCCATCCATGGGGCTAGTAAAGGCAACTGCTTCCCTCGATAAACTAAATGTTTTTTATTGCCAAATCGAGAACTGCATTCCAAAGCGCAAAATGTTCTTACACAACGCAAATGAATCATTTTTTAACTACTTTTTAATCATGGTTAGGTATGTATTATGTAGCTTATGGTTTTTTTTTTTGTATAATCAACGTTTTTTTAATGTTGTAAGTACCTAATTAGGGCACCTTCATTTGAAGGTTAGCGATTAGACAATATTTTTTAATTGGTCTTTCGACTGCTTCGTTGTCGTTGGTCTAAACGTCGCATGCTCGCGACTACTGAGTGTGCGGTCCTGGGTTCGATGATGTTTGGGAAATTGGTGTTGGGTTTTTCCGTTAAGAATTCTCAGTAGCAGCTCGGAAGCTGAATTTGTGCCCGGATAGTGGTGAAATTTGGGTGAAGGACAAAAACTACACTACGATTGCAATTTTAACCATTGGCAACACAGGCGTGATCATAGGTCTAAGGTACTGATGTCATGTTCAGTGGAAATTGGCACGTATCCTTTTAACTTCAAATAACATATTTGTTGCTTTGGCTTGTCTCTTGCTTGATGACAGTGGTTTCACGGTAAAAGTCAAAGGATCAAACTCACGACCTCTCATGTCCTCTCGCTTGCGCAGTTACTGGGAGCATTATCATTTGTACCCCACATTCGGGATATTATTATGAAATTTTACCTTTGGTCTTATGATCGTAACAGGTGGCGTTTTGTGGTTTCTGCCTACCCACATGGGAAGAAGGCGTGAGTTTATGTATGTTTGTATGACCTTATGATCTGAATCTTGCCTATCTGAGGGTAGATTTATGACCAGCAATCAGCCATGACAAGCTCTCATTTAGATCAAGTTAATAAAGACTAGCGGTTATGTGAATTTAATGTTAGACGAGATTTTGGTTAATTCGAGTAGGGTGGTTGCCATGACTAATATACTAACATTGTAATAAGAGTGAAAGCATATACATCTTCCAATCACCGTTTACTAGTTGTGCGGTTTTAACCGTTGTCATTTGTGTTAAATGAGATCAACATGCAAGATTAGATAAGCTGATAAAACACATTAACGGAAACAGGAGATAAAAGATAAGATAAATAAAACTACCGCTTACAAATATAGTAACCAGATTTGTATTGATGTTTTTATAACAAACCAACAATCACTTTATGCATTCATTACAAAATAACTTCAGCGATAGTACACTTACGATATAATTATCAACAAATTCAAAACAACGTATTTAATTCTTCTCATATTTAACAGATTTATGTGAAAAAATATAGCCTTTATATGAATGACTGCACTCGGGAACAATCGACCCAGCACCCTAATTGAGTAACACGCTATCAATCAGAATATGAATCATTTTGAAGGATATTGGGTCAGTGGGTCTTCTTAGGGGCGGAGTAGTAGGAGTTGCAGTATGCGCTTAGGGGCACTATGAGCAGCAAAGAAAACAAAAAGAAAAAAATTGAGACTTGGTTTTGTTAGAAAAACAATTCTTTCGGAAATCACCAATTTTATTGAAGTACCGGGTTAACCTTGACCATAGAAACCATTTAGTTTCTGAGAAGCTTGGCCCTACGACGCACGTAGGCGTAATCGACGGACCCGGGAATCCTACTTTTGATAGGTTTAAAAAAAAATAACCATGATGGGGATGGCGGGGTCTTTGGTCACTCGCTTCGCTCGACAACTAGACCCTGCCATCCCCTTCGAACCTAACCTGTCCAAGTCGGGGTGCCCTAAGTCCAGAGCTCACTTCGCTTCGCTCTTGCATCCTAAGTTCTTAAAAGCTAAATGGTTTCTAAAGACAAGGTTAACCCGATACTGCAAAAAAGTTGGTAAACCGAAAATAAAAAATCTACGAAAATTTTACTAAGTCCTCTGCACCTAAGGATACGCAAGCTGAAAGATCTACCGATACATGTTTTTTTTTTTTTTGTATATTATATTTTTTTTTCAATAGTTCGCGGGTATTTTACATCATCTCACGGTTTTCGACCAGAGCAACAATTTTTTTCCAGAAAAGATTTTCATCCGATGGTCATTTTCGTGGTCAAGGTCAAGGTCAACCCAATACTGCAACGACATAAAAGTTTTCCCGAAAAATAAAAATAAAATTCTAAGTCATCGCTCCATACTGCCCCTAAGGCAACCGACCCCCCGCCGTAATAATTCGTCAATCGGTTCATCGGCTCACTTCAGTCCGGTTTTAACACATAAGTAAATAGATACACTCTCAAATCTTATATTATGCAAACGGTTACGTTAGCGACAAACTCTTTGATACAAAAATAGTAAAACAAAACACATATTTCTATAGTAGTGACATAAATTCATATTTAATTTTCATATCGTATTAATAGTTTATCTCATAAGTCTTTTCATTAAATTAACTGTTTAACGAATATTGATCCATTCCCGTGGAACAGGTTTATAGAATTGTGATAAATAATGAATGCTAAGAAAAAATATTGTTGAAATAATAACTTCATGTGGACAAGACATGTATTTAGACGACCTGTTCCACTGGAGTGGTTCAAGAATAAAGCTGTCCTTAACATTAGATTCACGCTAAGCGGTTTGTCAACGAAGCATATGTCTTGAGCTAGTACGATCATAACCTAAGCAAGGCGAGTTCTTGAAGCAGGGCCGGCTCCTGTTCAATCTTGGCGCGTTGGTTCAATTCCAACTGCTTGCCAGATGCTTTCTGTTGCTTCAGCTTGTCAATGTCGCTCAGTTTCTGTAACAAACGATTAATATACTTGTAGAATAAACGACTGCATCGTTAGTCCAGGGGCCGCAAATGTGACTGTTGAGCATAAAGACTCATTACAAAACGAGTTTTGACTGGTCTGGTCTGGTGGTGGTGGTGACATTTCAGCCAGTTTTTGTTCGAATTCCCACTTGGGTAAAGTTCTAAATACAAAATTGACATAGACTCGGGGTTTTTTAACAGTATTTGTAATTAAAACTTTAACATTGTCGGAATAAAGTTAGAAATTCACTAAAGTCTAAAGATAGATCTTGTTTTGTGATAGGGTTCTGAGCTGGACGATCCTCATGTTGGGTTATTTCAGGTTGGTTAAGTATTATTGAGTTTAGACATGCCAGACTGATGGCAATAAGGTCGCCCCCTATTACATGGGATATAAACTGAACTGGCGAACGGTGGATGTTCTATACATTTCTGCCTTACCCTTCGGAGAATACAAGCGTGCTGTTATATGAAACAGAATGGCAGGGACATCGACGTGCAACCTGCCACAATGGATTCAGGACATGTATCTCCATCCCCGCGTTGAAATTTGTCATCGGTTATTTTTTTTTTAAATCTTGTTCTATAAATTTTAACCGCGAAGGTAGGAAACAGCAGATTCATTTTTAGTCTACCTATGTCATGTTTTTACGAGGGCGGCACTGAAAATTTCGGGAATCAAGGAAGTGACACAACATTACTATTTAAAAATGTATTTATTGCTTTTCGAATATTCTCCGCGAAATTTGACACATTTTTCCATACGATGGAACCAATCATTGAAGCAACCATTCCATTCGGAAGTTGGGGTCTCCAAAATGGCCGTTTTGTAGGCGTCCACAGCTTCTTCAGGTGATGAAAATCTCTGTCCACGCAATTTATTCTTTATTTTAGGGAAAGTATAGAAATCATTAGGGCTTAGGTCGGGGCTGTACGGCAGATGGTCTAATAATTCTATGTTTTCTTGCTCTAAAAACTCTTTTGTTCTGTGCGCGGTGTGAGAACTCACATTGTCGTGATGGAGGATGATGCGGCGGTTGCAGTTCTCTTTACGGAGTTCAGAAACGACCTGTGGCAAACATATGCTAGCAAACCATTCTGCATTAACCGTTCTTTGTCCCTCAAGAAGAATAGTCGTAACATGGCCGGTTTTGGAGACAAACGTGGCCACCATTTTTTTTTGCAACACTCCGTGAACGAACAATTTTTGTTGGCTTTAACTCATTTTCGAACACTCAAACTCGTGACTGGTTTTTTGTTTCGGGTTCGTACGCGTATATCCAGGATTCGTCACCTGATACGATGTTGTATACAGCATTTGAGGATCCTGCGTGGAATCTTTCGAGAGTTCTGACGCACCAAGTAACGCGAGCCGCTTTTTGCTCTTCACAGAGCCAATGCGGTATCCATCGGGAAAACAACTTTTTTACACCTAATTGTTCATGCAAGATTATTTGTATTTGACTCATGCCAATGTCTAAAGTTGCCTGAATTTCGCGGTATGTCACATGTCGATCTTCCTCAATCAGCTTACGCACAGCATCAACGTTTTCTTGGGTGACTGCAGTTTTTGGACGACCTTGACGGGGATCATCACTGAGCTTGACACGTCCACGTTGAAATTCAGCAAACCAGCGATAAATTGTGGTTTTGGATGGGGCTTCATCGCCAAATGCAGAAATCATCCGGTCAACACACTGTTTTTGTGTTTAACCACTTCGAAAGTCATAATAAATCATCGCTCTTGAATTTTCTCGAGTCAATTCCATTTTCTCAACGACCAAACAAGTTTGACAAAACCTTGTGACAAGACCGAGAATCTTTTTTTAAATAAATAAATGGTATTCGATTTTTAAACCCAAGGAGTTTTCAATTAAAAAGATTTTAATATGACAGGAACAGTGGAAATATTCCATTCCCGATACTTTTAGTGCAGCTTCGTAATATTATGCTAACATCAGACGTCCGTGTAGTCGGTCAGGTCAAACGCAATATATTAATGTACTTTTTTTTGGTTATTTTAGAATGACCGTGAATTTTAGGTTCATTAATCGTGCCTCGTGTGCATTCTTTCACGCGCCTGCTTTCTTGATGGTTGATAGTAAAAGATGTACGGTTAGCAATAATACATACAAAAGAGGTTAGAACTAGGTTAGAACCATGGTATAATAATATACTTCGCCAGGTATAGCATTCCGGTCACGGGGGGACACAAGCGTACGTCATCAACGCTGTGTTACCAGTAGTGTGTAATAATAACTCCCCAATCGCCTTTATTACCTGTGCGAATCCGATAAAACAAAGAGGTTTTAACTAACAATTACGTTGGTATTGTTTAAATTGAAGTGTTTCGTTTGATTAGAAAAATAAAACGACAATTTAAATGGTTTAAGAGAATGGTGACTGAAAATGTTTCCATAATTCATGTTTTGTTGCAATAAAGTGGCAACTGGATAGTGATGCGTAAGCATGTGTCAGTCCCGGAATGCGAGACCTTGTTTTCTTAGACCATAAAACATTTTTCTATGGAAGCTGGCATATCCACCCGCCGCCATTTTATTTTTATTTTTTATTATGACTGCGCAAGATGAAAGTAGTAATTAAAAATGTCTTGTAATATGGTACCCTAAAGTGTCACGTTTCCGATATATTTGGAGGTAAACATCGCCATTTATGAGAACTATGAAAAGCATTAAAAATACCCTCCCTCTCTGTCATTCTCAAACATAATGTAGATGCGCGGAATTATGATAATCTAAAATTACCTAAAAATATAAGGGAACTCCCGTTTAAACATGTAACAGTTACAACTGATGGATGGAGAGATGGTTGGTAGAAAATTGTTTTTATACTTTTCAGGAATGTGTGGAACATAAAAAAAAAATATTTTAAGGTTCCTATAGTTTTGTAGTGTGTATGTTTTTTATTGTAATCTATATTATAAAATATATTTGCATATTTTACAAAAAATTAGTACCTATATATCTGTACCTATATATAAATATTGACTGTTCATAAACCAATAACTCCTACAGCTGGTAACACCTATATTTTCAGCAAATAAATGATTATAATTATTTAATCGGTTGAGAACATTACCTTATTGAGATTTTTGATCTTCTTGTCCTTCTCGGGGTCTCCGGTGGTCATGAAGGGCGCGCGGGAGGACGCGACGGGGGGCGGGGGCGAGGCGTCGCCGCGAGCCTTCTCTTCAGCTTTGCGGGCCTTTGCCTTTTCGCGCTTTTCTTTCTGTTTGAGCGCCTGTTTCGATGGTGCCGCTAAATGAAGGGAATGTTTTATGTTAACTTGCTGAGAAAATTGTCAATAAGGAAACATAAAGCGAATAGCGGCTGGGACACACGCCTCCTCTCTGTGAGAGGGAATGGAGCATAACCCACCACGCGGGCCCAGTGCAGGTTGATGGATGTCACATCTTCAAATTTTAGGTTCTAGGACATGCCGGTTTCCTCACGATGTTTTCCTTCAACGTTTTGAGAGCAGTGGTGATGAAATAATTTACACTAAGTAAAGCGGCTGTCTGGGTTCGAACCTGCGACCTCCAACTCGTAAGTCGCGGCCGTTACCACTGGGCCACCGCTGCTCATATAAAGCGAATAATGTATACTAATGGCTAACATCTGTAAAGCGAATATAGACTAATAAGATTCATATTCGTATGAAACGCTTACTGTACTTAGCTTCAGTTAAGTACGCTTTATATCTCTCAGCCTTAAATTTTTAGTTCAAGATCAAGTTACAGCATCCAAATTCAGCCAAATCTCAGTTTTTTGACGAATTTAAATGATTTTCTTTTACTTGGTTTTTGAAAGCTAAGTTTTATTACATTATGTAAATCTTACCACTGGGTGTTTCTCCAGGTTTATGCGGCTTCTCCTGTTCATGTAGCGTGAAGGTCGAAGGCCTATTCTTGGCCCCAGGAGGTCTGTAGGCCGCTGCGGGCTTCGGTGTAGAGTCCTCAATGCCTTTGGGCGCAGTTCGAGACAGCTCACTCTTGGGAAAGTTACCTGGTTGCCAGCTGATAGCAAGGAGGTTCTCCTTCTCAGCACATACACGCTTGTGCATCAGTGCGCATGTGTAGTGCCAGATTTTGTAGCTGAAATTAAAGTTAAACTTGAACTACCGAAAGTTATGTGATTGATACCCGACCTAGAACCAAATGTGATAAGTATCAGACATACAATTCATTTTTAGTCGTCACTATTTGTACTTGTGACAATTTTCATGTTTTATAATAATTTGCACTATAAATTGCATTTTATTCAAACATTATGTTAATTTAGCACTACTTAATATTCATTTATTAGTCATTCAAATCAAATAATATACTTGAATGATCAATAAATGAATATTTTGTAGGAAATCTAGGTAGTTTAAACCGCTATTAAGATTGCAGATACGACACTACTTTATAGACCATACGTTCTATCTGATTAACCGAAATGGGGACCTACTTTAGAAGAGTTTGGACCGTCCAATACCCTACTTTTTTTACTATCCCTAATTTAATTCCCCCAAAAAGAGTTGTTAAGGTATTACTAAACAGCTGTCCTGCATATTACCGGCACGTACAGTCAGCAAATGAGGTAAGTATCCAGGGTCGCCGGATATAGTTGAAGTTTAGTAAGAAACCGATGAATGTCATTTATCAAATTAAATTTCATTCGAAAATATTCATCGGTTTCTTACTAAACTTCAACTAAATCCGGCGACCCTAGGTACTTATCCCCTTTGCTGACTATACGTAATTGCAGTAACGTACGTTCTTCCAGAGAGGCCTTACAACTAATAATAGTGAATTTGAGTGTTTTTTTTTATAAGATTTTTTGAAACCTAGGTAAAAAGTAAGCAATAGTAAAAAAAAAATGGCAAAACTGTATGCGTTTTAAAGTGTATGTGTAGACAGAGATAGCACTACTAGCATCTGACGTCACAACACAGGAGCGCCATAGTAACTTCTCGCCATTCAGTACAATGATCGGTTTGCGTGACAAGGATAGAAGAATAATTTCAAAAGCATGCAAATTCTCCATATTTCCACCGATTTTATAAATTTTTCAGAAACCGTCTTTTTATGTAAAATCTTTGAAAAAGGTATTAATTTATTCATGTATATTTTTAATAGTAGTCAAATACCCTAATACATGTTCATCCTACCAAGCTTCCTGGTAGTAATAATGATACTTGATATGATACATACCCATTACCAACAGTGAGTCTGGGGTACGTAGTGGCCGTAACGAAGGTCTCAGCACGAGGGTCCCACATGAGACTGGTAGTGTCGGGGGCCGCGCAGGACCCCACCTTCTTGTACCCGCGGAGCTCCCACACTTCGATGTGTCCCGACGCTATGTTACCGAAGCCGCCCAGCAGCATACGTGTGATGGAGTTAAGGTTTAATTTTGTTAAAAACGCTTGAGGAAGATGATCACTTGATAAGAACAGCCTTTGAAATTTGGAAGTGTCATTATTATACTGGTTGGCACTACGCTAAGTTCTGTAACTAACTTTGGCAACTTGTTATAGAAGCTGATACTGGTAATAAGAAATGACTTGCTTGTATCAGCAAAATATCTGCTGTTTCATAGAAAAGTGCAATACCTACGCGGTGAAAATGTATGGAACAGCATTTTGTCTTTTAAATTGCAACTTCCTTTGCGTGAAACTGTTTCTTCGGTTCAGAATCATGTACTAATCCATGGTAACAGGTTACGCGTCAATTTCCCTGCCACCCGGTGTTGTTAACCGGACTGGAACACTTTACACGGTGCGATTTAATTGCCTGAGGCATACCTTAAGTTGAAGTTAAATAAAAGTTCAATTGCAATTATTTGTTGATTCAATATTATTGTTGGCAAGAAACTTGCATCGTTATTTTATAATATGGATTCGAATTACGAACTGCAAAATATCACCAACAATATATTGATTTATATTTTTTGTGCGCGAAAACGCGGCTCGAGCTACTAGATACAGGGTTAGTTTTCAAAGACCAGCCAAATTTAAGGATGTGGTACAGACCATCAAACTGAACAACTCTCTCCATGGGACCAATATCATCATCGCGAAAAATTTATAAACTGTCCCATACAAAACTTCAATACCTACTCGACCCAAATGTATAGGACCGCTGATTTTTTTTTCGCGATTACGATATTGGTCCCAAGGAGAAAATTGTTCAGTCTGATGGTCTATACCACACCCTTAAATTTGGCTGGTCTTTGAAAAATAACCCTGTATACATTTGAAACATCCAGCAATTCTGTATTTATGGTGATATCATATGAAAAGGATATGGTTGCCTTCAGGCGGGAAGTATATGGAGTTCCATGCTCCAGTGCCGAATTCAAACAGCGGTTCGCACTTGACGTTGAAGAGCGTGGCCTTAGCTGGCGCGTGTCCGTACACCGCCACCCACTCGTTGGAGTTGCCTGGGTTCCAAGAGATCGCGTGCACTGGGCCCTCCTTACCTGAGGAAGGTTCTGGTTTAAAGGTGCTTGAAATGGTATATGTAAGGGAGGTGAACTTTATAGTTCCTTGGTTCCCCTTTTGTGGATCAAGGCGAAAGCGCCAGGGTAGCCCGCGATAATCAAATTTTCTTTTTTTTGCCGCAATTTTTGAAGGCAGTATCAAGTATGTTGATTATAATCCGACCGTTATTTCGCGGTACCGTAACATTAAAATCATCAATGTAACTGTCTTTGTTCTGATAAATTACCCCATTGAATTACTATTTCATGAAATCATAACATTTGCAGCCAATTCTGATAGAGTTGTATTAATGATTGTAATGAATATAATTATGTAAATACATATTTTTGACACTGACTTGTAAATTGCAAAAAACGTAAGAAATTGTTAATCTCGCGGGCTACCCTGGCGCATCCCTGTTAAAATGAACATATTTTTTTTTCATATACTAGCTATTTAATTATTTTTGCACGTTAACAATTTATTAGTACCTAAAACTTACTGAATGTCACATTTTCTGAGCTGCCTTTCACATCACCATAAGAGAGTGATTGCTTTCCATAGTAAGAACCACCAGTTTTGTCCACCTAAAATCAGAATAATAAAATTACTTGATGATTTCTATTGAACTACAGCCACTCTGCAACAAAGCAAGAGGGATTATAATAATCAAAATTACACTTTTTGATGAATGAAGAACGAATTTGTGAATCAAGATGCGGTTCTAAGATCCTTTTTAATGAATTTCCTAAAATGGTATGAAATGGCTACTGTAATACTAGTGTAAATTGAGTTCAATATAATAATAATGTCACTAACATCGGTCTGCGTCATCGCGAACACGTTGGTGCCTCGCCGGTTCCAGTAGAAGGTGGCCTTATCCGCCTGGAAAGAGGAGCGCGCCACGACTGCCTGGGTCTGCTCTAACTCAGGGTACTTGAACAAGCGCCAGAATGACGGCTGGCCGGCCTTACCTGTAAATTATCAAGACATGTGGAGAAAAAACATTTTTTATTATATACAAAAATCGGTCGTAGCACCAGAGACGCCCGCGAAATTCAAAACTCTTACGTTTTTTGCAATTTGCAGGTCAGTATTAGTTGTATGTTAATCAAAATATTATTCGCGACCGTAACAAATACGTATTTATAGAATTGTAATCATTAAAATCATATACAACTAAGTTCAAATTACCCTATTGAATGACTATTTCATGAAATCATGACACTTGAGGCCAATTATAACTTAAAGAGTTGTATTTTAGAATTCGGTTAATACACATTTGTTACGATCGGACATACAACCTGATATTAGCTGCAAATTGCAAAAAACGTAAGAACATTTGAATTCTGCGGGCTCCCTTATGCGCCCGCAACCCTTGTAAGGATCTGTTTTTATTTAGGACACCACTTTGAGGAAACTTTCGAGTTAATAGTCTGAAATTAACCCCTGTTTCTTCTGTGTGCGAAGATGCCATGACAGGATTCAATTATTACAGGCTTACAAACATAGCCTTTTCTACAATATGTACATAACACATTGGATTTTAGACTGAAAGTGAAAATACTACCGATACTTTGTATAATGTTACACTGATTTGTAATATTTTGAATTTCCAATGTTCCAAATGTTTCTAGGTGCTCACCTAAAGTAAATGCAGCAAAATAGTATGTAGGTGCAGGGCTGGGCGAGACACAGAAAGACTTCAGTTTCTCTGCCTGCAACTGTTGCACAAATCTGTCGAGGATGCCATTCTCATAGATCAACACCCTGTTGTTCATATGTAGAGCAACCAGCTTCTCATCTGATGTCCACTTTGGTTCCCTTGAAATTGAATTAAAACATATGAATGTGATGGAAAACGTTGTGATTGCTTTTTCTTTACTTGTAGTACAATACGATTCAATCTTAATGGCGGCTGAGAAGTGTGCTATTCGCTGCGCAGTACCTCACCCCCGCTGCCAAGTGAACTGGTTACTGAGCAGCGACTCGCCTCATGTTCCAAGCTACCATTAGATTTGAGTCATACTATACCTAAATGTAATGATGTCTATTTATGTTGTAATGACTCGTTAGAATCCTTACCAATAAATGACTATAACTATGTCCTAATGGCCTGAAGTCCTGAAATACGACCAAAATATAATGCTTATTCCTAGTCTTTAGGGGATATCTTTAAGCAGGTCAATAACAAGCTGCATAACCATTATTATCACAAACAATGGATTTTTAAAATGTGACTTACCATCCAGTTTGATTCTTTTGTATAAAACTGCCTGCAAGCTGCCCATCAGCTGATTTATAAATGTGAAGATTAGGCTTGCCCTGAAATAACAATTCTCATCATTTTCGTTTCTCATTCTCATTTTCTTGTTCAATTCCTATAATAGCATATCCAACCTGTTGTTCAGGACCTTAAGAGCGCATACACGGGTCCACTAGCGCCACTCCTTTAAAAAAATATTATCTTGTGACTGAGAAGGAATTTTGAAAAAACGGTCAATAAACGACCTTGGTAAGTGTGTTTACAATTTTCTTATACCTTTTATAAACTTTCATATTGAGACATGAAGCAACAAAATTCGATCTAAACAAAAGCGGCCACATTAATTTAGATCGTATTTTGTTGCTTCGTGTCTCAATATGAAACTTTATATAAGGTATTAGAAAATTCTAGACACACTGAGGTCGCTTATTGAGCCATTTTTCAAAATTCCTTCTCAGACACGAGATATTATTTTTTTAAAGGAGTGGCGCTAGTTGACCCCTGTATGCGCTCTTATATCTTCCCTATAATAAATAAATATTGTGACAATAATATTGATTACCTGAGGGTTTTCTTTTGTTATAAAAAACATTTCCCAGACCGTAAAATAGTTGTCCAGGGGTGAAAAAAACATGTCTTTGATATTTCCATTTATAGTTGCTGTTACAGACCAGTCAGAACATCTCACTATCTCTGCTCTGAAAATCAGACCAAATCACAATTTCATACAGGTGCCGTTTATATTATTTGTAAATAGTTTAAATAATCATAAGGTCAGTGGGTCATCTTAATATGCTGTTGGTCCCAGCTGTCATTCATAGATCTTTGACAGTTGTTATGGATAGTCAGAAGCTTAAAAGTCTAGACAACCAGTCTTACCAAGGGATATTGTGTTACCCAATAACTGGGTTGTAGAGGTCAGATAGGCAGTTGCTCTATGTAAAATATTGGTGTACAGCCGGTTAGACTAGAAGCCGACCCCAAGTCCCCAACATGGTTGTGAAAAGGCTAGACAGATTGATTTTAGTTCAAATGATCATGTTATACAAAAAAAAAAAATAGCTGTATATTATAATACTCGATCTAAAACCTAATACAACAGTCACTGAAAACTTACAAGGGTCTAATTAATTAAAAATAGATTTGTTTTATCATTATATTTTGATACTTACTTCTTATCAGTCCTATAAGCTAAGTAGGTGCCTTTTGGACTAAATATAATGCTGCGTAGATTCGTAGTCGTTTCATCCCTGAGATTTGTCTCTCCATAGGGCTCTTTGAAGTCAATTAAAAATATATTTTTGCTGGTCAAACCTGTAAAAATTGTGTTATGGTTCAGATAATTATAACCTCTGACACATGCTGTTCTCCAGAAACTTTACGGATTTAATAAACATTTACCAGCAATATGCGGTGTACTCATGTTCACAGCAAAATAATCTAGTATTTAATGTCTAAAAACTCATTATCTTCAAGAAAATAAGTCGTGTTGGGATTATGACTTGCCGCACGACATTTACAAGACCATAAACATTTTTTTTTTTTTAAGTCTCTCGGTGTTCTGTGCAATAAGGTCTTATAGTTCGCGCAAAATAAGTCTGCGCCAGTCTGTGCGCGGCCGAAATCGGAAATAATCGTTTGCGTTTGATAAATTAAAATTAATCTCGACGTTATCAGCCAATCACAATCTGAATGATTTTGAAGGATATTGTTAATTCATTGCTTCTTACGATCGAAAAAATTATCTGCTCAACAACGTAGATAACGTAATGAATGTTGTTGAACTGTCAAAATGATAGTCATTGCTACTGTTAATGTGTTACGCAATTACCCCGCTGGTGTCAAGAGATTGTGGTGTGATCCGTGTTTTCCAAAGTTAATAATCGCCATCATTATGACGAAAGTGTTTTATGTGCTGGCGGGGATATAGTCTTGAAGGCCAAACACGCGCGCAGACTACCTGTATTTTAGGATTTTTTGTAGCCACAAAGCACTCTGTGGCGCAGACTTATCTTGCGCGCACTTCTAAAGTGCAGCAACCTTAATGGCCCGATGCATTCCTTTATAGCTATACTCTATGGCCCGATGGCTCTAATTGGAACTAACGAAATCACTACGCAAAGTGACAAGGTCTGTCATTCATAATTTAGTTTACTGACAGCGCCACCACCACCGGGTCAGCTAGGTTTGTGGCATGACACGAGTTCTTATTTCTTAGACACAAGTAAACTAAAAAAAAAAAAAAAATGTATATGATGAGTATGTGATGACGATGAGTGTGATCAAAGAGTAGTGTGACTAAGACGAAATAATAATAATAATAAAGCGTGATAAAAAGGGTAGCCGCCGCACATAGAAAGGTTTTCAGGTTTTTTTAAATTTTTCTGCATGTTTACATTGTCTACATTCAATTGCATAAGATAAGAATAAGTGGAAGCGCGGAGTCTCCTAACACAAGCAATTCCTTGCTTAAAAGGTGATCTCCAACATTAGTGTGTCTAACAAGCCTTTTGTAATTGAAATAAACAATTTTTATTTTTTTTATTTTTTTATTTATTTTTATGCGGCTAAAATTATTTTAATTGCTATAACTATTCTAAATGACATAATTGATAATAAAAAACCACTTTCTGTTGAAATTTTAAATATATAATAAAAAAAATATCATATTAATGAAAAAATAGTCAAAAACCTAACGTCACAAACATAAAAAGTATATTTCAGTATTTTTTTTAAGTACTTTTATATGTTTTTTTTTTGTGCTTTTCTTTTTGTTTTTTTTGTGTTTTTTTTTAGTTAGTAAGTAATGAATTGACGTATCCCCTCGTCGGTCGACACATACTCCATGCCAATTCGTTACTCCAGATCCACATCGTCCGAGGATTCTGGTGAAGCGGAGTCTGGTTTGGTGGGTAAAAGCATATCTACTCTCCGGAGAAAAGGATTTAGACATTTCTTTTCTCCTTCTTTGTTTTATACTTATACTGCTAATGAGCGGATCAGAGCTCAATAATAGTCGATTATAGATGTCGCGGTTACACTGTTCGCGGGAATATTTTCTTGCGCAATTTTCTCTATACATGCGAAAGTGCTTATTTCGGGCCTCTTGAGCCTCCTCCGACAATTGGCCTATTGGGAGAAGTGAATTCTCTATTATGGCAGCACCATGTATGAGCACTTTGTGAAAAGTAGGGGTCATCGGGTGCCACCGACATGCAAAGTAGGGGTCATGGGATTCCAAACCAGGGGGGGTCAACTGTCTAAGTAGCCAATGCCAACGTCGGGCTGAGTCGGGCATAAGGAACGAAACAGAGACAACGATCTATGATAGACAGAGAAATCAATAAAGGTGTTATGCTTGACCAGATTAGAACATTTCTACCATACTGGCAGAATTTTTATTGTCATAAAATGGTATTAACCCCGTTTCAAAATTAATACTATTTTATTGTTTGGATAAAATTCATGTGTTTTGCACATCTGTTATTTTTTTTTAAGATTATTTAGAAAGTATTTATTTTTTAGAAGCAATTAATAATTTTACTCTGGCAATTATTTTACTCCGCAGCAATTGTGGATGCAACCCTAACCCAAACACCATACAATTTGTTGCAGCTCTCAAAACCTCCATGATTAACAATTTATTGCATAGCAGTAAAAATAAGAACTGCAAAGAAGACAATAATGTCTTATTAAATGATTTAAAATCTTTTTTAACACAAGTAAACCCTCATAAAGAAACGAATGTAGCTGTTGAAACATTTGATGTAACAGAAGGTGTAGAAGCATCTAACACTGTAATACCTTAGTGTTCTGGAGAACTGCAAGCATGCGCATATGTGTGTGGTTTTATGATAAAAAAAAATGGACCCATTTGCCATCAGTGCAAAATCACAATGCTTGCAGACCAGAACACTGAGGTAAGTCATTTATTCACTAGTTTTAAAGAATACAATTGTATGCGCAACAGTCTACATTATGTTAATAAAACATTTACTGAGACAGTGGAGATTGCTGCAACAATTGTTAATACATTTTTGGATGAGCATGGGTCTAAAATAAAAATAAAAAGTAAACCTAAAGAAATTTTAAGAAGACAATTAAATTTCGAGTGGTTGCTTGATTGTTCTGAGCATTATGATAAAAATAATATGCATATAATTATTTCTACAATATGTATATGTTTAAAACGACACTGTATTTTAAAAAATAGACATTTTACCGACGAAGCTTCAAAGAAAGCTATGAAACGAAAAATAAATATTTTTAAAAACGCTTACAATTTCCTTTTATTTAAAATACCTTTCCATAAACATATTGTATTAGATGTATCATGAAAACAAACTGAAATTCTGTTCATATTCAATATAAATACCGGAATTTCCCTTGTGTTTTCATGATACATCTAATAAATTATCCATCATAAATGAAATAATATCATTCGTTTCAAAATCTCGCGCGAAATGTAGTTTCATGGATCAGCTTGTCGATTCTGTAAAAAAATCTCACCGTGATCACTTGCGTGGAGTGAGCTGTCAGTGTCATCCCACTGATGCTAGAGACTGACCAAGCATAACATTTACAATCATAATCGAGATTATAATAATATTTTATAAGCTAAATCTATTGATCATTTTATATTAAGTAGGTACTTATTTCATAGCTAATATATAAGTGTCTAAACATTAGGGACTATTTTGGAGGGTATTAAAATAAAAAAGTACCTACTTAGAACAGAAATTCGGTGAGAAACTCAATGTGGTTTTTTTGCCTAGATTAGGCGCCTGAGGCGCGAGCGCGGCACGCACGTACAATAAACAAACAAAATATAACACACGTTTAAGACAGCTACTGAAGAAAATGCGCATCGACATTGTTTGTTATTTTACTATAAACCCAATGTGGAATGATTAGGTAAGTAAACGCAATGCCATGACCCAATCGCGATGTCATGTGGTTTGAAGAAGCGATTGTGGATCGAGTCGAGTAAAGCCTGTGCGACGTTGTTCAGCGTTGTTATTATCCCAAATCTATTCAATTCAAGAGTTCAAATGACACTCGCGGATCGCGCTCGCTTCAGCTAGTCGAGGTAACGCTACGGCAATCGGGTGAAGTGATAAGATCACGCCGCGCTTGCGCGTTAGGCACTGTCGTTATCAAATTGAGTTTATTTTTTTACTTTTTTATATTATGTAAGTATGAACCTTAATGTCAGCCGATGACTTAAATGCAATCCGATACCTAGCGTGATGAGATGCGCTACTACCTATAAGTACGATTTGTGTAATTAATTATGTGTACATAACTAGTCGTTGCCAATAATAGGTACAAGAATATTCATCAAATGAACGTCATCAATACCTACCTACCTACTATGACAATATTCAACGGTTAAACTTTACTGCAACTTGCGCAGCGCACCTTGCGCCGAAGTGGTGTCGCTATGGCAACCGCCGCGTGATTTCTATAGCTAACGAGAATCGGGTGATGTGAGCCGAGCACGCGACTGCGCAGAAGACACTGTCATTCATCAACAGTAATTTTATTAATAGGTACATGTACGATGGGTGTAATTAGGTACCAAATCATTAAAATAAAAAAAGACGTGCGTGATGTTTACGTAGATAATTATCTAGTCGTTGCCAATAATAAAAGAATATTCATCAAATGATCATCATCAATACCTACCTACCTACTATGACAATATTCAACGGTTAAACTTTACTGCAACTTGCGCAGCGCACCTTGCGCCGAAGTGATGTCGCTATGGCAACCGCCGCGTGATTTCTATAGCTAACGAGAATCGCGTGATGTGAGCCGAGCACGCGACTGCGCAGAAGACACTGTCATTCATCAACAGTAATTTTATTAGTACCTACTTGCCTACCTATTCATTTTAATGCTTTTAGATATTTTGTACCTACATTTAAAACGTAGGTTCAGTGCCAACCTATATTTTATTTGCAATAATTATACTGATTTCCTTTATTAACTAAGTACTTACCAACCACTTATTTAACATGCAACGCCTCACGCATGCGCAGTAAGAACCTTTTGCAAATGCAATACCTACCAATGTCTGTTAAGTACAGCTGCCTAGGTGAAAGTAGGTAACTACTACAAAGTATCTTCTCGTAGTCTAAGCATAGGTAGGTACCTACTTACCTACATAGTTTGATAACATTAAGTATGATCATAATGTCAGCCGATAGCGTGATGAGATGCGCTACTACCTATATGTACGATTGGTGTAAATAAGTCCTAAAACATTAAAATAAAAAAGATGTGCGTGATGTTTACCTACATATCTAGTCGTTGCCGATAATAAAAGAATATTCATCAAAATCATCATTATCAATACCTACCTACTTTGACAATATTCAACATTTTAATGCTACTTGCGCAGCGCAGCAGCGCGCCGAAGTGGTGTCGCTATGGCAACCACCGCGTGATTTCTTTAGGTACCTAGGTACCTAACGAGAATCGGGTGACGTGAGCTGAGCACGCGACTGCGCAGAAGACTCTGTCATTCTCATCACATTCGAGTTTATTTTTCAATTTTCAGCCTTTGAATGTCATCTCTACAAGCATTGACGTATTCGGGCTTATAGGCAAATAAGTATGTACTTACCTATTTATTTCAATGCTTCTAGGTTATCAATTCAAACCATTTTTATTAATTTTAAATGTCAGTTTAGTAATTAGTACCTACATTTAGTTTACAACAAATGGATATTACTTGACAGGTGAGATTGAGCAACTTCATAAAATAGTGATAGGCAAGTATTCAGTGATTGGTGTATTGTTCGTTTACATACTACGTAAAAAGCACATAGGTATTTTTTTAATACCCCGTCATCTAGATAAAACGCAGTACAAGATACAATCCCTATTACAACATAAATATTTAGGCATATCAATAATCTAGGTATGGGTGCTGTTAAGACACACACAAATTGCTTTTCTCTTGCTATCAAGAAATTTAAATTATTCTATTTATTCATGTATTTGTTTCTATATTAGGTCTGTATTATTATTATTATAGGCATGTTTACTTTAATCTGATAGAATAATGTAAGTATGTGTAGGTCGCTAATACGATAATACGTCTACGCTTCGCTCCTGTCGCAGGTCTGCTGGAAGAAATTTCTAATGATATAGGTAAGCAGATGTTACTTTTTTCTATTCAATCTTTATGTATTTTACTTTATTAAGTGTTTAGTGTGTACATAAATAAATGAAATTTATTCATTTGTATCACATCAAAAAAAGTTGGCTAATAATGGTTTTTTCTACTGAGCTTCTTCTGCTGCTTCTCGGGGTTCAACTTCTTGATGCCGCGAGGATCGGAGGGTCGTGTGATGTGTCGGCTGCATTAGCTGTAAACCATGGTAATTATTTATTACTAAGTATTTGAGGTAAGTACTTCATTCCTACACTCATTCTAGTATATTTTTTTAAATCAATTGAACCACCTAGTATAAAATTGACATTATCATCAGAACCACACGCAGAATCACCTGCAGATAATTTTGTACTTTTAATAAGTATAGCGGTATGATTTATTCTTAATACAATAAAAGATCAGCATCTGACTCAACAAAATCAATCACATGGGCCATTATTATTCCTTTATTTTGAGTACAATGAGTTGCTATATTTCTTAATTCCATGCTCCATGCCTGTCATGTCCCAACTTATTTGCTCCCTATTATGTTTATCAAAAATAGTCTGTAAAATATTAATACAATACCTCAGACGGCCACGATTGACAGACAGCCAGGATTGATGAGATCAAATCAAGTAGAGGTGGTGTTCCTTTATTGTCTTCAGTTTCTTTAGTACCTTGGCAACCGCAGGGTTGAATAGGTTCATCAGCTGAGAGGTAGAATAATATATCAGATTAATAAAATTTACTTGCATCTTTTTTTTACTGAACCTATGTTGTCCCACAGCTGGGCAAAGGTCTCCCACATAATTTTCCTTTTGCTGTGCCTTACTCCGGCCAATCGGTCAGGAACGAGTCCAAATCGTCATGGCGGTAACAAATGGTATATCATAAATTTTTTGTACGGCTTCTTGCCAAAAACGATGGTATGGTTAACCTGTTGTACAGGATGCGCGATAGTAAAAAAAATATACTGTTTCAGTCAGTGTATTTTCGTTGAGGTTGGAGTTAACTCCTCTCTCATCAGCATGTTGAGCTGGAACAAATGACACTCGAATTAAACTTGGTCTAAGTACTATGGAAAGTTAATTGAAAGAAAAGGACTTTGTTAAAGAGTTAAAAGTTTGAGTTTCAGAAAAATATATGGGGAATATTACTTAAAATTATAATAATGAGATGAACTTATCTAGTATAAATGAATAATAACAAGAATTACTTGATTTATTATAATTATTTTGACTGGTCCAAATGCTAGTAAATGACAACTCTAACATTCCTATTTTAAGTGAACCGGGAATTATATAGAAAAAAATATATTATTACTACTAATATCACACAAATACCCATAAGTCAGACAGCCAAATTAAATTTGCCAATAGCTCACACCTGGTATGGTCTGACAGACTCTTAGAAGCTCAACTATGTAAAAAGCAATGCTGGCAAAGAAACTTGAGTGGATTGGACTGAAATATTTATTAAACAATATTAGCAGGTACTTAGTTATTGATAACGTACGGACCTTTGTAAACTTTTGCGACTATTCTTATGGTAATTTCCTCGGCCGAAAACAATGAAGGATAAGACTAACTTGGCGCCAATACTTTTCAAATCTCATAGATGTATCTTTTCAAAGTGTATCTTGCACACACATAGCTTGTGAAGATCTCCCATAAGACGACCCAATGACCCGCTTAATCACTGTTAATGCTCAGAAACCACTTTTTGCGTCCGATCTCACTAACAGGAAACGTTTGCATTTTCATCGTTTCGTAAGACAACTATGTTCGATAAAACACTTGCATCTTGCACTGCCAATGCAAAATAATACACTTTAAAATCACTGAGCAGCTATGAATGGAAATTAATCAACGGAAACTTTATTCGACCAGCCACAAAACAAGAAAACAAATCTTTTCATGAAAAAATCACAAACAAACTTCGAACGAAAACCGCCTAAATTTGACATTGACAGTCAAAAGAACAGTTTTCCAGCCTTAGAGTAACGGTTGTGTTGTAATTAAGTTTCGTTTCCTGTGGAAACGAGAAAAAAATTATGTCCAATTAGTGACGGATTATGATAATCTATCTGATTTCATTTGTTTTTTTATAGCGGTAGATAATTTTTGGAACTATTTACAAAATTATGTTTTTTTTTTTAGTGGAACGTTCCAGTGACTCCGTTTCCCCATAAATCGTGAAGTTTAGTAATCTTTATGCTTGGTTATGGATGATTTGAAAATTAATAATTAATTACCTTTATTGTCACTGACAAACATAATCAAAGTAGATACATACTAAATTCAAACAATCAATAATTTATTTAGAGCTTAAATTGCAGATATATTTGGAACTTGGACCGTTGTGACGCGAGCCACCAGTGTTACCAACAAGAATTTTAAATTCTGTTTTTCGAAACACCGGAACTTTATCTCTAAGATATGATTAATCACAGATTAGTCAAAACTTAAGTGGGATGCGCTACGGTAACCCGCGAAATTCAAATTTACTTATGTTTTTTGCAATTTGCAGTGCAATGTCCGGTTGTATGTTGATTAAAATATGATTCATGATTGTAACAAGTATGGCCTTACATAATTATAATAATAATTCGCAAGAATAACAGCATACCATTAGTGTTACTATTTGTAAAATAAGCATAAGCTAAGTACCACCCTATCGCTTTGGGATATCCTGTTATGATAGAAGTGTTGTGTAAATAAATAAATAATCATTAGAATCAGCAATACTACTCCTTAAGTTAGAATTGGCCTCAAATGTCATGATTTCATGAAATAGACATTCAATAGGGTAATATGTACTTAGTGCGATGTATTGAGGATTTTTATTATCATAATTCTTTAAACAATTATTTGATAAGATCGCGAATCATGTTTAGATCATCATGCAACCTTATACTGACCTGCAAATTGCGAAAAACGTATAAAAAAATGAATTTCGCGGGCTGCCTTGGCGTAGCCCCATTATAAGGCCATGGTCGGCGTTATCGCAAGATGGCGCATGTCATGACGTCATCTATGACGATTCACGGGACAACGTTATCGCGCTCACCCTAATTCGGAACAGGTGTAAGCACTGAGTGAATTACACTGTAATCGATTTGGGTGCTTATGACTCAAATCGATTACAATGCAATTCGGAACGCACCAATAGGAATGTTACTATCTGTCAAATTTAGGCGGTTTTCGTTCGAAGTTTGTTTGTGATTTTTTCATGAAAAGATTTGTTTTCTTGTTTTGTGGCTGGTCGAATAAAGTTTCCGTTGATTAATTTCCATTCATAGCTGCTCAGTGATTTTAAAGTGTATTATTTTGCATTGGCAGTGCAAGATGCAAGTGTTTTATCGAACATAGTTGTCTTACGAAACGATGAAAATGCAAACGTTTCCTGTTAGTGAGATCGGACGCAAAAAGTGGTTTCTGAGCATTAACAGTGATTAAGCGGGTCATTGGGTCGTCTTATGGGAGATCTTCACAAGCTATGTGTGTGCAAGATACACTTTGAAAAGATACATCTATGAGATTTGAAAAGTATTGGCGCCAAGTTAGTCTTATCCTTCATTGTTTTCGGCCGAGGAAATTACCATAAGAATAGTCGCAAAAGTTTACAAAGGTCCGTACGTTATCAATAACTAAGTACCTGCTAATATTGTTTAATAAATATTTCAGTCCAATCCACTCAAGTTTCTTTGCCAGCATTGCTTTTTACATAGTTGAGCTTCTAAGAGTCTGTCAGACCATACCAGGTGTGAGCTATTGGCAAATTTAATTTGGCTGTCTGACTTATGGGTATTTGTGTGATATTAGTAGTAATAATATATTTTTTTCTATATAATTCCCGGTTCACTTAAAATAGGAATGTTAGAGTTGTCATTTACTAGCATTTGGACCAGTCAAAATAATTATAATAAATCAAGTAATTCTTGTTATTATTCATTTATACTAGATAAGTTCATCTCATTATTATAATTTTAAGTAATATTCCCCATATATTTTTCTGAAACTCAAACTTTTAACTCTTTAACAAAGTCCTTTTCTTTCAATTAACTTTCCATAGTACTTAGACCAAGTTTAATTCGAGTGTCATTTGTTCCAGCTCAACATGCTGATGAGAGAGGAGTTAACTCCAACCTCAACGAAAATACACTGACTGAAACAGTATATTTTTTTTACTATCGCGCATCCTGTACAACAGGTTAACCATACCATCGTTTTTGGCAAGAAGCCGTACAAAAAATTTATGATATACCATTTGTTACCGCCATGACGATTTGGACTCGTTCCTGACCGATTGGCCGGAGTAAGGCACAGCAAAAGGAAAATTATGTGGGAGACCTTTGCCCAGCTGTGGGACAACATAGGTTCAGTAAAAAAAAGATGCAAGTAAATTTTATTAATCTGATATATTATTCTACCTCTCAGCTGATGAACCTATTCAACCCTGCGGTTGCCAAGGTACTAAAGAAACTGAAGACAATAAAGGAACACCACCTCTACTTGATTTGATCTCATCAATCCTGGCTGTCTGTCAATCGTGGCCGTCTGAGGTATTGTATTAATATTTTACAGACTATTTTTGATAAACATAATAGGGAGCAAATAAGTTGGGACATGACAGGCATGGAGCATGGAATTAAGAAATATAGCAACTCATTGTACTCAAAATAAAGGAATAATAATGGCCCATGTGATTGATTTTGTTGAGTCAGATGCTGATCTTTTATTGTATTAAGAATAAATCATACCGCTATACTTATTAAAAGTACAAAATTATCTGCAGGTGATTCTGCGTGTGGTTCTGATGATAATGTCAATTTTATACTAGGTGGTTCAATTGATTTAAAAAAATATACTAGAATGAGTGTAGGAATGAAGTACTTACCTCAAATACTTAGTAATAAATAATTACCATGGTTTACAGCTAATGCAGCCGACACATCACACGACCCTCCGATCCTCGCGGCATCAAGAAGTTGAACCCCGAGAAGCAGCAGAAGAAGCTCAGTAGAAAAAACCATTATTAGCCAACTTTTTTTGATGTGATACAAATGAATAAATTTCATTTATTTATGTACACACTAAACACTTAATAAAGTAAAATACATAAAGATTGAATAGAAAAAAGTAACATCTGCTTACCTATATCATTAGAAATTTCTTCCAGCAGACCTGCGACAGGAGCGAAGCGTAGACGTATTATCGTATTAGCGACCTACACATACTTACATTATTCTATCAGATTAAAGTAAACATGCCTATAATAATAATAATACAGACCTAATATAGAAACAAATACATGAATAAATAGAATAATTTAAATTTCTTGATAGCAAGAGAAAAGCAATTTGTGTGTGTCTTAACAGCACCCATACCTAGATTATTGATATGCCTAAATATTTATGTTGTAATAGGGATTGTATCTTGTACTGCGTTTTATCTAGATGACGGGGTATTAAAAAAATACCTATGTGCTTTTTACGTAGTATGTAAACGAACAATACACCAATCACTGAATACTTGCCTATCACTATTTTATGAAGTTGCTCAATCTCACCTGTCAAGTAATATCCATTTGTTGTAAACTAAATGTAGGTACTAATTACTAAACTGACATTTAAAATTAATAAAAATGGTTTGAATTGATAACCTAGAAGCATTGAAATAAATAGGTAAGTACATACTTATTTGCCTATAAGCCCGAATACGTCAATGCTTGTAGAGATGACATTCAAAGGCTGAAAATTGAAAAATAAACTCGAATGTGATGAGAATGACAGAGTCTTCTGCGCAGTCGCGTGCTCAGCTCACGTCACCCGATTCTCGTTAGGTACCTAGGTACATAAAGAAATCACGCGGTGGTTGCCATAGCGACACCACTTCGGCGCGCTGCTGCGCTGCGCAAGTAGCATTAATGTTGAATATTGTCAAAGTAGGTAGGTATTGATAATGATGATTTTGATGAATATTCTTTTATTATCGGCAACGACTAGATATGTAGGTAAACATCACGCACATCTTTTTTATTTTAATGTTTTAGGACTTATTTACACCAATCGTACATATAGGTAGTAGCGCATCTCATCACGCTATCGGCTGACATTATGATCATACTTAATGTTATCAAACTATGTAGGTAAGTAGGTACCTACCTATGCTTAGACTACGAGAAGATACTTTGTAGTAGTTACCTACTTTCACCTAGGCAGCTGTACTTATCAGACATTGGTAGGTATTGCATTTGCAAAAGGTTCTTACTGCGCATGCGTGAGGCGTTGCATGTTAAATAAGTGGTTGGTAAGTACTTAGTTAATAAAGGAAATCAGTATAATTATTGCAAATAAAATATAGGTTGACACTGAACCTACGTTTTAAATGTAGGTACAAAATATCTAAAAGCATTAAAATTGATAGGTAGGCAAGTAGGTACTAATAAAATTACTGTTGATGAATGACAGTGTCTTCTGCGCAGTCGCGTGCTCGGCTCACATCACGCGATTCTCGTTAGCTATAGAAATCACGCGGCGGTTGCCATAGCGACACCACTTCGGCGCAAGGTGCGCTGCGCAAGTTGCAGTAAAGTTTAACCGTTGAATATTGTCATAGTAGGTAGGTAGGTATTGATGATGATCATTTGATGAATATTCTTTTATTATTGGCAACGACTAGATAATTATGTAGGTAAATATCACGCACGTCTTTTTTTATTTTAATGATTTGGTACCTAATTACACCCATCGTACATGTATTAATAAAATTACTGTTGATGAATGACAGTGTCTTCTGCGCAGTCGCGTGCTCGGCTCACATCACCCGATTCTCGTTGGCTATAGAAATCACGCGGCGGTTGCCATAGCGACACCACTTCGGCGCAAGGTGCGCTGCGCAA
Organism: Griposia aprilina; assembly: GCA_916610205.1. NCBI lineage: Eukaryota > Metazoa > Arthropoda > Insecta > Lepidoptera > Noctuidae > Griposia > Griposia aprilina. The sequence continues at coordinate 15,216,973 of OU744286.1, forward strand.
GTTGCAGTAAAGTTTAACCGTTGAATATTGTCATAGTAGGTAGGTAGGTATTGATGATGATCATTTGATGGATATTCTTTTATTATTGGCAACGACTTGATAATTATGTAGGTAAACATCACGCACGTCTTTTTTTATTTTAATGATTTGGTACCTAATTACACCCATCGTAGGTACATGTATTAATAAAATTACTGTTGATGAATGATAGTGTCTTCTGCGCAGTCGCGTGCTCGGCTCACATCACCCGATTCTCGTTAGCTATAGAAATCACGCGGCGGTTGCCATAGCGACACCACTTCGGCGCAAGGTGCGCTGCGCAAGTTGCAGTAAAGTTTAACCGTTGAATATTGTCATAGTAGGTAGGTAGGTATTGATGATGATCATTTGATGAATATTCTTTTATTATTGGCAACGACTTGATAATTATGTAGGTAAACATCACGTACGTCTTTTTTTATTTTAATGATTTGGTACCTAATTACACCCATCGTAGGTACATGTATTAATAAAATTACTGTTGATGAATGATAGTGTCTTCTGCGCAGTCGCGTGCTCGGCTCACATCACCCGATTCTCGTTAGCTATAGAAATCACGCGGCGGTTGCCATAGCGACACCACTTCGGCGCAAGGTGCGCTGCGCAAGTTGCAGTAAAGTTTAACCGTTGAATATTGTCATAGTAGGTAGGTAGGTATTGATGATGATCATTTGATGAATATTCTTTTATTATTGGCAACGACTAGATAATTATGTAGGTAAACATCACACACGTCTTTTTTATTTTAATGATTTGGTAGGTACCTAATTACACCAATCGTACATGTATTAAACTATGTAGGTAAGTACATACCTATGCTCAGACTACAAGAAGATGCTTTGTAGTACCTACCTACCTAGGCAGCTGTACTTAACATACATTGGTAGGTATAGCATTTGCATAAGGCTCCTACTGCGCATGCGTGACGTATTGCATGTTAAATAAGTGGTTGGTAAGTACTTAGTTAATAAAGGAAATCTTTATAATTATTGCAAACAAAATATAGGTTGGCACTGAACCTACGTTTTAAATGTAGGTACAAAATATCTAAAAGCATTAAAATGAATAAGTAGGCAAGTAGGTACTAATAAAATTACTGTCTCGGAACTCGAATACGAACAGGCTTAGTTAGGGACATGGACTTCGGTAGCGGAGAGTAAAAAAAAAAAAACAATGTGATGAGAATGACAGCGTCTTCTGTCTTCTGCGCAGTCGCGTGCTCAGCTCACATCACCCGATTCTCGTTAGCTACCTATAGAAATCACGCGGCGGTTGCCATAGCGACACCACTTCGGCGCAAGGTGCGCTGCGCAAATTGCAGTAAAGTTTAACCGTTGAATATTGTCATAGTAGGTAGGTAGGTATTGATGACGTTCATTTGATGAATATTCTTGTACCTATTATTGGCAACGACTAGTTATGTACACATAATTAATTACACAAATCGTACTTATAGGTAGTAGCGCATCTCATCACACTAGATATCGGATTGCATTTAAGTCATCGGCTGACATTAAGGTTCATACTTACATAATATAAAAAAGTAAAAAAATAAACTCAATTTGATAACGACAGTGCCTAACGCGCAAGCGCGGCGTGATCTTATCACTTCACCCGATTGCCGTAGCGTTACCTCGACTAGCTGAAGCGAGCGCGATCCGCGAGTGTCATTTGAACTCTTGAATTGAATAGATTTGGGATAATAACAACGCTGAACAACGTCGCACAGGCTTTACTCGACTCGATCCACAATCGGTTCTTCAAACCACATGACATCGCGATTGGGTCATGGCATTGCGTTTACTTACCTAATCATTCCACATTGGGTTTATAGTAAAAAATAAAAATAATGGTTAAATGGTTAAATAAATAAAATAACAAACAATGTCGATGCGCATTTTCTTCAGTAGCTGTCTTAAACGTGTGTTATATTTTGTTTGTTTATTGTACGTGAGTGCCGCGCTCGCGCCTCAGGCGCCTAATCTAGGCAAAAACACCACATTGAGTTTCTCACCGAATTTCTGTTCTAAGTAGGTACTTTTTTATTTTAATACCCCCCAAAATAGTACCTAATGTTTAGACACTTAAATATTAGCTATGAAATAAGTACCTACTTAATATAAAATGATCAATAGATTTAGCTTATAAAATATTATTAAAATCTCGATTATGATTGTAAATGTTATGCTTGGTCAGTCCCTAGCATGAGTGGGATGACACTGACAGCTCAGTCCGCGCTCACTTCACATACGTGTTCACGGTGAGATTGTTACAGAATAGCACAGCAGATACTGGCGCGCTAGGGTCGCAAGCTGTTGGCATTTATTTTTTATGAAGTCTTCATTCTTCCCTTCAGGGTATATATGTCTGTGTTCCAAACGTCCCATTTAACCATGACAGGTTAGATTTTAAGAAATCCTCTTCTTTTCTTTGTGCTTTAGACCATTTTTTCTTTAAGGCAGTCTTGAAGTAAGCAATATTTCACTTTAGTTTTTTTACATTTTCCTCTGTGTCACCATAAGAAGAAAACAGGTAATTTTCTAAATAGGCCAATTTTTCATCCATAGTTATTAAATTTTGGCTTTGCATTTTATCGTTGAGAAATTGACGGGTGACTAATTTTGTTCCGGATGATCCAGGAGAACCTACGACGATAAAGAAAAATAAAACAAATATTGGAACATTTTTCAACATAACTTTTTTTACCCTACCTGCACCTACCTGCAGCTGATTTTTATCAGAATCATAAGACAAGAGTATTAAGTATTATAATAAATAATAATTTTGAGGCGAGAGGAAGCGATAATATAACTAAATTACTTTTAAATTGAAAAATCAAGAATATTTTTTCAAGAAAACGTAGTATGTTTAGAAGCTTTAAAATAAAGGTTTTTTTTATTATACTAGGTTGACAATTTCTATAATAAATAATGGTATTTACCTGAAGCACTCGAATCCATATTGCTTACTTTGATAACTGTCTTCAAATCAAAAATATTGACGACGAAAAACAAGTAACTTTAAAAGCGTATAGAGCGAAAGCGCGTGCGTAGCGGGAGACTAACAAGTTCCGACTACCTGGACATGCACCCCGCGCGGGTATTGAAGCCGAGAAGATCGGTTTATTAGCGCCTGTTCTATTGTTAACGTGAAAAGATATTACATTTTGTATTTGTGACTAGTTTAAAATCTTCAATTTTGGCCGCATAATTAACCAAAATCTATGTTAGTGCGCCGTCTGCCGCCTTGCCGCATACATTTCTTTCCAAAATAACTTTGCAAGGATTTTATAGTAATTAAACCTCAGAAATGTAAAATAATAGTAAAATGGCTGTACTACATCCAGAAACAGAGTCGGAGTTGGAAACCGTTAATAGCAGTGATATAAATAAATATAAATTTTCATTTTTTTTATTGCAGGCAACTTCGGCCAACTGCCAAAGTCAGTCAAGGAGATTGAATTCGAATGAAAGAATAGAATTCAAGATGGTGGAATTTATTTTTCAGAATGGCGCGTGAAAATTTAGTCTCGGTTTTTATAATATATATGTTGTGCATTTAAAAGTTATATCATAGGAGTTAACTTTTCAATGTTTAGTAACAAGGCTCAGCTTCAGAAACGTACTCCTGAAAATGGGACAGATCGAGAGAGCTTTTTATCGCTTCTAGTGGATGAATTTTTGCATTCTACTTCGTTTGGTAAATATCTTCAATTACTGTTTCAAAATGCTAATGATTTGTTCTAAAATAGTGTTATTAAAAATGCTTCTGCTCTTATTTGCCCTTCTATTACCATTTTATGCTATTACAATTTAATTTGAAGGCACTAAATGAACGACTCGCGTAACAGTCAAAATTCTTTTTGCAGATGCCAAATGCCAAGTTCTAGCTAATTTGGCTAATTTTGCATACGATCCCATAAACTATCAGTTTATCAGAGATGTTGGCGTGCTAGACATTTTCCTTCACGTTATAAAGAATGAAAGCAGCCATCAACTGCTACATTTTGCTGCTGCTGGTATCTGCAATTTGAGCTGTGGTAAGAAAATTTCACTTACCTACTTCTGTTCTTTCATTTGCTGTAGTGATGTAGTTTGACTAGGTACAGGAGCATAAAAAATCACAGAAACTAGCTTGATACAAAAGTCTGAGATGACTCAAATAAAATTTGCTAAATCGGTAGTAGTATATAAACCTTGCTGGTCTTTTAGCTGTGTGTGTGGGTTATTTTCCAGTTTCGTACATCATATTCCATCCTTTTGACCACTTTTTTTTAGGCTACAGTGACCTAATGATAATGATAACCACTATTATTGCTGGTAATAAATAACTCATTCTGTTTATTCAGTTTTATTAAAACTACATTTCTCATTTCCAGATCCATTGAATGCTGAATATATAATAACGCAGTCTGGACTAAAGCCGCTCATTGATTTACTGAAGTTGGACCACAATGATATCTTAGCTGACACAATAACAACTTTGTTCTATCTCCATAACAATCAAACCAAATCTGAAATCTCCACAGCAGAGATTATTCAGCGGATAAATGAAATACAAAAGTCAAATGACAAAAGCTTGGCTAACTTAGCCACTATTTACTTACAAGATGTATGCAGTACAAATGAATAAATAAAATTGAGACGCATAAAACATGAACAAAATGCTATCAAACAGATTCCCCTACATTGTAGTGAATAACAAAAATTATCAGAAGATATGCAAAATTCATACAACTACTTTCAGTAGTACAGCTTTCAAAGCAGGAGATAAGATTCGCATACAAAAAACATTGACTCAGAAAGATTTGGATGCTTTTTCAAACCTTACAAGTGATCATAACTACTTGCACCAGAATAATGGAAACAAGAGGCCCATAGTGCATGGGGCACTTCTCAACGGCTTAGTGGCGGGACTGATTGGCACACACCTGCCTGGCCCGGGTACAGTACTTGTATCACAAACTATGAAGTTCCCCAACAAGTGCTTTGTTGGAGAGAAGCTGACTATAAGTGTAGAACTGGTTGATGTGAGGAAGATTCTCAAAGTGAAGTTTTATTGCATTGTTGAGGAAGAAAAGAAGGTTGTGTTTGAGGGTGAGGCTAAACTTGTGTTAGCCAAAGACTGTTAGAGATTTAAGTTAATTTTTAATAGTAACTTATTTCTTAGATTTAAGTATTAAATATTAAGAAAAACTTTTAGTAATGCTATATGGCATTTTAAATTCATATAGTAATTTATAAAATCTCTAAAAATTTTAACAAGATAAAAAGAAAGCTATTGGAAAGTCTAAAGTTTTATGATAGTCTGTCTTATGTGCCAATAAATTCATGAAATCAAATAATATAAACTGTAAAGTACAATTATTTAGTTTTAATAATAGTTAACTCATTACCTACAAGGTAGTTTAACATTTAGTAATTTAATAACACCAAGCATGCTGCAGTTGTATCTCCAAATCTGTCCATTTAATGTCCATTATTATACAATTTTCATAGTCTATAATTAATTAAGACTGATAGCAACTAGATCATTACTTACCTACCTACTGAAGGGATACACATTACTACATTTTATAACAAGTGTGTGTATGGTACAATTTCTTGTCCCATAATTTCGTAAATAAAGTATTGCCACTCATTACCTAATCAATTTACTAACTGCATAATATTCATCAGCAATGTGATAACTTCTTGCCAATGTCATATCATAATGTATTCATGAAGACCTATAATAGTTTATCACAGACACTATTTATTACTCATGACTATTTGTCATCTCATTTTTTTTGGCAAAAGTCAACAAATACATGAATCCAATCCATACTCAGCAATCTTATGCAAGTCGTTAATTGAAGGCATTAGATAGAATGTCGTTACATTGAAGAGTTTGGATGTAATTAAATGTCCAATTATTGTATCTATATGGCTTGCTAACATTAGTTAGCTTCAGTCTTGCATTATAATGTTAAATGCATGCAAAATAGTTTTTATTACCATGATTCTGCCAATGTAATTAAGTGACGGCACAAATAAAAGCGGTGCGACTTCGCAATGCAAAATCTTCGGCCATTTTATTAGGAAAGAAACACTTTCAAGTCGCATCGCCTTTGGGTTGGCACTAAGATCACTGCCATTTTTTTTTAAATAGTTAGCATTTTCTGAAGCATCTATATTTTAGATTTGGTTTGTCTTCTGCTGAGTCGTGATACTTGCGTTATAGTATACCTACATGTAATGTTCTAATATTTAGTTGTTATCAAAATTCCAGTAAGTACGGCAGACTATGAATGAACATTAAAATTTTTGTTTGATGATGAATTGTTTCTTTAAAGATAACATTAAAACGAATTTTCTATAATTGTAATTACAACTTGTGGTTACTGATTAGTACTGGCTAGGTCACTTCACTGTGCCTCCTTTAATTACTTTCGAACTTGTTATTTACCACTAGTACGTCGCTGAAAGAGTTGCAATCTGTGGAGATACGACAATTGTTTTATTTTACTTTTCTGTTAGTTATTGGTAAAATATTTGTTATTTTTTGTCCTTGTTTTCTTTTGTACCACCACATCGCATTAAATGCGAAATGCCACCTTTACTTTTTAGATTGACCTTTATGATTTCGTGTAATAAAACCTTTTTTGTTTTACATAACTTGATCTGTTACAGACATGTTAGTTTTTTTTATTAAACTTTTGCCTGTTTTTTTTTGTGCCGTTGTCTTTTACTAAGTACTTTTAGGTACCTAGCTATTATAACAATGAATCTGAACGGTTTTTCTTACATTTCGTAGGTAATCATTTTATAATGTGCTTAAAGTAATGTATTTATCACTTCATAGTATTTATGTAGCGTTAGGGATTCTCAAATTTTATTAAGAATATTGCTAGTTGCTAGATGAACTTGCTTCAGTATTTTGTAGACAAAAAAAAACTATTTCTGGGAAGGCTGTGAAATCAATATTTTACAAATTTTGGCTATTTTTTTTAAAATTCTTTATTGTTTATGGAGCTTTTACGCCTAGCGTATGTCAGTCCCATCGTATCCTAAACAATTGTACTTTCATAAGACGTGGGCCATGAGTTTGAACAAACCCTTCGCATCGACGCCATTTGGTTGGGATAGATTTGTATAGAACATACCTACATCAGTTCTGTTCAAATTCAGGTTGGCTAATAATATATTGTGCATAGCGATTCAAATATCGTAATGATACAGTACTGTGTAATCTTTTTTTGAAAATTTTGTCGTCTGATAGTTTTTCTAACATTAATGTAGAAAATAAAACTGCATCATGTTAAATGGCTTTTTAATTCAAATCTGATTTTTTAAACCCATTTTTGTTATATAGTAAGTAGTACCTACCTTACTCCGTAATATTTTAGGAATGTCTAGGATTTAGGACTTTACGAGTGGCAATTGACGACGACGGAGGAAAGTGCAGCAGCCGCCACCTGTCGACTGCAGTCGCTCGTCTGTAAGGCCAAGATTCACAAATCGCACTTTGACTGCTAAGTAGTCATACGAATGTGAACCTTTTTTATGGCTCCTACAAACAGTCGACACGGGACACAAGGGCACCTGTATTTATATTTAATATTATTTATCTATGAAAGGCACCGCCTGTGCCTTTGTGTCGCGCCTGTTTGAAGGAACCTTTAGGGTTCCGTAGCCAAACGGGAAAAAGGGACCCCTTTATAACTTCGTCATGTATATGTTACTCGAAGATAGTGGCACTACTTGTACTGATGAAACTTTTAAAGCTGTATTCTGTACATTGCTATACAATAGCTTGGTGAAAAAAAAAAAAAAAAAATCACAATAACGGAGGGATGAAAACAAAAATCAATACACATACACAGGTAAGTGTGTGGTGTATCGTTGGATCCCATTTATTAAAAAGATGATGATATTTCTAAGTGATTTTTTAATATTTAATTTACCTAATAGTTTGGGAGTTAAGTACGTTTTCGGCTAAACCGCAGAAGGTAACTTTGTTTTTCATAGATTTTTCTAGAAATATTATTTAATAGAAACTTATTTTTGCGATCGATAAAATCAATACTGTGTATTCGTAAATATTCATCCTAACTACGGACCCCTTCACTGTGCGTGGTCCAATATTCATATTTGTAGCAAATGTGAGCAAGCGCTTCATATGTCCGAATATATTTAAACATTATTGTTATGAATATAAAGTTCGCATTCGTATGACACGCTTTCTTTAGTCAAAGTGCGGTCTGTGAATCTTGTCCTAAGAGTCAAGTACATTATAGGGTATGAATATTAAATAGCGTCTAGGTACCTAGTGGTTAGGCCGTGCACCATAATTATACCTACATCATTAACATATTACTTATTTCAAAGCTCATCTCAACCTTGCGTCCAGGATTACACCATTCCAGTGGGGTGATTACGTAACACATTAACAGTTGGAATGGGTTTCATTTTGACAGTTCAACAACATTCATTGCGTTATTTACGTTGTGGAGCAGACAAATTTTTCGAAAATATGAAACAATGGATTAGCAATAGGCTTCAAAATGATTCAGATTGCGATAGATAGTGTGATACGTAATTAGGGTGCTGGTCAATTCTATCCAATACCTACCTAGAGTCATCCAACATTGAACTATACTAGTAGATAGATAAGTAGCACTTACCTACTAGTAGATAAGTAAATATTTATGCAACAACTGCTATTTTAGGGATGTTAGAGAATCCTTGCAAATTATGCGGAGTGAGAGGGATTTGTTTGCAGACTTGTAGGTATGATTTTTGTGTTTGCTGGTCACAATAATTTGATATATAGTTGCGGATGCATTATATAATATCTACCTGCACGATGCCTGGCTATCATCCACGTAACATCACGCCTTGTTTCCTCGATGGGTTGGCAGGGCCTTCATTTCCTTTGACCACTCTGGGCAAGTGCCCAGGGCTTCTCCATTCATGGGGCCCCCTATTTCATGTCAGCGTCGGAGTTTACAGAGGCTATGAGAAGCAGGGTGCTACAAATTTCGAGCTCACTTCGCTCGCTCTTGCATCTTAGATTCGCCATAGGGCCCAGTATCCTAAAGTGCCTAGGGCCTCCACTATGTTAAAAACGGCCCTGAGGGTAGGGCAGAGGTGTACCTACATGTACTACACCCACATTTCGCCAGTTGACTGCCTCGTAGGTCTAGTGGTCGCCAGCCTTACTGCTGACCATGAGGTTCTGGGTTCGATTCCTGGGTCGGGCAGTGTTATTACATCATCAAAAATAGTCCTAATCGAATTCCTTACGAATTATAAACGGCAATAGCATAGCGGTAATGGCGTAGGACATGCTATCGAGTGGTTGTGTAACGCTAAATTTAAATTAAAAAAATACCCCGTCACAAAGAAAAACCTCTAAAATCGGCTGAACAGATTTACTTTTTTTTGTTTTTGCTTAGAAAACTCGATCAAGTCACCTTTCAAACAAAACAAAAAAAACACAAAATCGGTTCAGCCGTTTGGGAGCTACGATGCCGCAGACAGACACACGTATACACATCGCCTCTTTTTATTCAGTCCGCGGTTAAAAATATTCATAAAGTTTGATGGACATTTTTTTCAGCCATTGCACCACATCCTTAACCTCATTTAGTTTCACCAATTGTATTTATGTTAGGTTCCGACACATTGTTACAAGTTTGATCAGACCGATCAGACGCAGGAACTTCTTTTAGTTTTAGCGGTCTTGGATTGTCGGCCAGGTTGTCGCAAGGGAGGCTGAATGCAAAGATTGTTTAGGACATTGCTTAGCGGGGTTGCTTAATATGCACCTCACTATCATGCATAACTTTGAACGAAAGAGTCACTTATTAAAATTGAATGAACATGCCACATACAAATAAGGACAACATTCCCGGCATACTTTCATGCGTCTTGGAATTTCGTCTAAGTACATGTTGTTTAGTTAAAGTGAAACTTATCTAAAACAATTCTCAATCACGTTTCTTATGCAGAAAGATTACTAGATTATTATTATCCACGTAAAATATACCGACTCATAATTATGACACGTATCGTTGTGCGGCAGAAATGCTGAGTTAGCAATTTTTACATGGATATGAACTGGGGTTAGTGTTTATATGGTCAGATAATCATGGTGGGCGACACTATACGTTCATTGCGGTGGTTCAGTGATGTGATTGTCTGAAAAGCTGTGCCGAGGTGCTACAGTAACTGGAAGCCTGAAGAATTTAGTGAAGTGAGAAGTAGGCTTTTTATGTAATACATTTTTAATCCCTTGTATATTTTCTGTTTGGCTTTACATACATTTAGTAAGTGGCGGGACCTACCTAACAAACAAATTAGAAGATTTTGGTATATCCTGGTACCGATTCTTCATAGCTACAATACTTAGCTTTATTAAAACCGCTCCTTGAATTCTTATCAAATCTTATGATGAAGAAGTGCATTTAATTATTTATTTTTTCAAGATACCTCACCGATTGATCAAAATGCGTGGGGTCCAGTGCTGGTTACTCCTCGTGTGCCTGTACCTGGCGGTGTCAGCCCAGGGCAAACGAAAGATCAAACGAGAGGACTACGAAGTCAGTGCTCCGTCGGAAGAAGAGACCAACTACGATGACGATTATAATGAAGAGGTAAGGATTTTCAATATTAGATTTTAAAAAAAACAAACAATCTGAAACTCCTTGTTCGTCTAGTGGTCGAAAGCATTATTTCTGAGCACGCATGAGGTCCTGGGTTGGATTACCAGGTCGGGCAAAATGTTATTGGGTTTTTCCATCAGGAATTTCTCAGTAGCAGTCCGAAGTCTGGATTTGTGCCCGATTGAGGATAATAGGCTCGCCCCCTATTTAATGGGATTTAAACATAAATGGTGAAATATGGGTGTACTATAGGTACACTGCTGCCTAGCCCTTCAAGGATTTCTGGCGTGATTATATGTATGTAGAAAACAGTACCTCTTTATTCTGAATTTTAACCCATAGTTTACACAGCTAGGTAGATAATTTACCAGCTATGACTACGAGTGTGCTTTAATGACAAAGTTGGCGCAGTGACGAGTGCGCTCCACGGTGCGGGTTCGAATTCCGCACGTAATTTATATTAGGGTTGTCTAAAAATCTCTCGGTGAATAAAACTGTTGGTTTTATCTCGTAAGGATTTTAGGTAAGCACTTGATGGCATGACGAGGTAGGTATTACCTACTCATATGCATCATTCATCGTTGTCATCATATTCTGGTTTTTATTATAATTTTGGGTCTGTGCACCAACCTAATGTTGCAATGTGGTCAAGGTTACTTCATCATTGCGTCATTATTGTCCACTGTACCTATGTAGGTATAATTAAGGCATTTGCTACATCCAATAATGCGAAGACGACACGCATGGCAATTTATAAAAGCAAAATTGTATCTAAATAGTAAACACCTTAGTTTTATATAATGTTCTTTCATACACATACCATCCCTAATTCCTACAGCTATAATGAACGTTGTACTTAATACGCAACCATCGTAGTTAGCAAAGTTAATTGTTTATCAAAATTGACTCCAACTTAAATTTGTCGCCCCAACTCACAACTGTCATTCTTTTAAGTTGTATGTTAATTTGATAAACAATTATTAATTTCCTTGACTGTACAATAACGTTTATACAAGTTGATGGTCTCCGTACTTTCGTAGAAATTGCAGCCAGCCTCTACCCTTTCTAAAATCCAAGGTTCTAACCAGTTTTCTTCTTAATTTCCAGCAAGAGCCATGCCAGTGTGGGGTCTTCCTGTCGCAGCAGGTAGGCATCAAGGAGAACAACCGTCGCAGTCGGCCGCGCGGGCCTCCGCAGGGAGAGCCGGTGGTCACCTACGACACCGATTCGGCTAGCCTGCCCTGCGGCATGGGGGGCTTCAAGAACTGCGTCAGCAGGTGTCTTGATGTGGTCAGTATTATTAACGAAGTATTTTAAATATTGTATATCTAGCTTAGAAAGGCTTTAACTGCATCAAAGTCTGGGATATACGTAATCCTTGCTTTATATTAAATGCAGCTTATGGCCAAAGGTAAGGAAAGATTTTGGGTCAATCGACTGCATGAGTCCTGGTGTTTTATGGCATATAACTTAGAGAAGGATAATATCTCCAGTTCAACGATAGTAATTTATTCCTCATAAGTAGTTTAGAAAAAGGTTAAAACCAACAACACATATAATATCACGTCTGTATTCCCCTTTTTTTTGGGTGTGAAATCATCAAATGACTTCTCCCGCTCTGGGCGGAGCGGGAGGGCGTGTCAGACTTTTACTGACTAAAACCCACTCGTGTTCCTTCAGTTGCCTGTGCGCCAGGGCGGTAACTCTTTCGAACAATCCGCGACCCCGGCAGGGTCTACATTCCTCTAATGGAGGGTTGGGCTGAGAGAACCAAATCTCCAAAAGAAAACCTATCTTTTCAACAAAACAAATCGAGTTCAATGATACAATGTTCTTTAAAGGATAATTTAAGCATTTCTAGACAGTTTCAGAACAAACACCTACGTAATTGTTTATTTGTTTAGTGTGCTGATTAATTTCGCACAAGTGAACACGATTTCATGCGCATAACCTCACGGCCCTTTGTTGTAATTAGCTGCCATAACATAACAGAGGTCGCGCCGCGTTCTGTCGTAAGTAATCATAACAAAAGCAATCAAATGGTTACATGAAGGTTGACCGTAAACACTTATAGGTACATATATATCAACGATATCCAACGTGTAACTGAATAAACGCAAGTCATGCAGAAATAACACAGAATTTGAGGAGTAGCAGGACGTTTATGGTTATCATTTTTCATACCAAACCATTATTGTTCAGTTCAGGGACTAAACCAGCTGCATTTTCAACATGACGACTTACTTTCAAGATTGATTTTCTTGCAATCGCATGCAGGTCACACTTTTGTAGCCATTATTTTAAAGAGGGTTAATGAATGAATATTATGTTTAGATCCTGAAATACCTGCCACGAGCCGGCCCGGTCATATGCGGGGCGGTGGAACGTGACGTGCACAGGGAAAAGGCGTTCCTCTTCATAAAGAACTGCGGCGGTGAGTGGACGCCCACCAGCTTCTCCGCAGGCAAGGAGTTCTGTTGTACCGACGGAGAGCACCATAAGTGCTGATGCACTGACAACCAAGACGACAAATGAAGACGGCGAATTAAAGGGAATTGTCGGACAATGTTAACTTCTGTTTGCAAGTAAGTTTTTGGGAGCAAATAGAATCTTCTATTTTAATGGCGACTTGAGAAGGCATTCGTTTCAGTATTGAGTGGTAGTGAAGTCAACTTCGGTTCAAATGGTGCCAAAATTATTTTTGTCAATACTTATAATATACATATTTGCTCGAGTGTTTCACCCCACTCTACACTATGTACGCAAGTTAGCAGTAAATATGTAGTGAATATTAGCAATTGTCGGGACCATAGTGATAATAACGATGTGACGGCGGAGTCAATCATGAAGTCAATTTGTCAAAACGTGAACATAAGCATTATTTGTTTGTGGCCAAAGTCGAACGCGTACTTCCTTGTAATGCAGTACGTTTTCTATTATGTAAGCATGTATTTTACGGATATTTGTATTTAAAAAAAAATCACTGCTGTCATCGACCCATTTGCGAAGCAAGCTATTCGGACCATAGATATAAGATTTATTTTTTAATTATTTCTATAATTAGGACCCAACACTGGACATTGCAGGTGGATGATAATAAGCAGAAGAAAAAAAAATAGTAAAACTGTACTTAGCTAATGTATACTTATGTGTTAATTTAGCTATGTTATTGTAAGGTCAATAAGATATTTTAAACCGAGAAAATTAAGTATAACCTAGCAATAATCTAAACAACACGATTCTAAGTTCGACATAATCTTGATAGCGGTAGGAAAAGCGGGCTCATCACATTAGTTAACGTCCAATTAATGATTATAATTAATTCCAATAAACTTTTATAGATTATTGTCATAGTTACTAACTAGTTGTGCACCTATTTATAAACTGCTTTCATTAATTACCTATACTTAAGCATGTAATTACAATTCGCAACTAATTGACTTCTAATAAATGAATTCAATGAAATGGAATTTTAAGTGCATCTATGACACAGTTAGATTGTATAATTTATTTAAATTATTTATTATTTAAGTAATAAACCTATAGTTATTTGATTGTTTTGTAAGTATTTTATGTCAATAAAGCCGTAGCTGCCAATTTAGTTGTTGTTGTTTTTTTTTAAAAAAACTCGATACCTTTTGACTGGAGTTGATGTAGGTAATTAATTCAGTTTGCCACGTTTTATTTTAACGTAAGGATTGTATTTACGCGCCTCTGGCATGTGTTAGCATAGTATTATCTATTTTTGCGCACGCACGCGGTTCCGCGCGTATGGCGGCGTATGGCGGCGTGGTCCTGCGCCCGCGCCGGTGGGCGCGCCGAGGAGTGCCTTATCCGCTGACCCGGTTCTGGATTATGGTGTCAATGAAGTTCCCTTATCAAGGACTAGTACACTCATATCAAGTGAAGTACGTTCTGTCGCTAGATATGCGGTGCGGGCGCGGGCGGGGGCGCGCGGCGCGGGGTGTGCGGGGGGCGCGGCGCCTGACCCGGATCGCGTAGGGTGAACAACCCCGACACGTGCCACTTTCTAAAAGAAACGCGCGTCGCCCGCGCATCCTTGCGTGGACAGCTGGGACACTGGCTGCTTCTCTATTACATGACTAAAATGTTTTGGCACCTTACGACCGACTAAAAATAGCACACGCGTCTCAATCGTAGGTAAATTATTCCTTATTCAAACAACCTGTCTCGACCGAAATAAGATGTTATTGACTGACTCTGGCTCTACTTTACTGGGTACTTCTTCAGGGCTAGACAAACCTGTGTCTAAGTTTCCATTAGGCTAATTGATGCTTATTAACGAAAATGACGTAATGCGACGTCATTTAGGTACCTACATACATAGGTACCGAATTACATCGCGGTAAATAATGTGGATTAGGCAGGGTACTTACTTCATTATTTAATACATTTCCATTAGTTTTAGTTGAATAAATTCTCATGACATAAACTCGTGTTCAAACCGCGACTGCCCTGCATGTTGATTTTATACACAATTATGTTTTCGTTTGTCCATTCTCTGAAAATCTCATTATTATTCTGAATGGTATACAAACGCACCTTAGAAGGATACCCTGACTCGACAGTTCTGCCAAAACTGAATGGTGCAACGGGCAAAACTGAAAAATCACGAAACAACAGTCATACTATTTTGGGACAAACCTATTTTTTTTTCAGTATTAATAACTGCCTACATAATTAAAATGATCTATCTACCTTATTATTTATTCGTAGCTATCTACACAATAATGTGACTCCTGTGGTTACTACATAAGTTACATTATTTTTAAACACGAAATACGTACCGTCGTGTAATAAATAATTTCATTTCATACGAAATTCTGGTATAAAATGCGAAAATCCGAAATGCGAATCCAATCCTCCATAGATAAATTAGATAAACTTAAGGTCATGCGTACACATGACTGCCGGATCCTGATTCACACGTGCGTATTACTGATAAGGATTCACAGCCCACTGCTCCAATACCTATTGTACCGAGATCTACTCTTACTTGATGAATGCTGTGAAATCTGTGCATATTATTACATAGGGCTGCAATGACGCACAAATTAAGAACAATGTCAGAAGTGTAATTACAATGTAATTATGGATCGCAGAGATTTGTTTAGCTACGACTATGAGTAACATTGTCTAATGTGAATGCCAATAAGCAGGTGCATTCAAACTTAGTTGGTAGTTATGAAAGGTCTTCGTCTAACTGTCAAGGGAAGCCGTGAAGCTCTTTTGATAAAGTCACGTCAACGTACAAAGTTTAAATTCTATTTCACGAGTCGAAAAAGCTGCCAGAACGCTGCAATTACAATGTACAGCTATTCAGTTATAATGTACAGCTATGCAGTTACAATGTACATCTATGCAGTTACAATGTACAGCTATGCAGTTACAATGTACAGCTATGCAGTTACAATGTACAGCTATGCAGTTACAATGTACAGCTATGCAGTTACAATGTACAGCTATGCAGTTACAATGTACAGCTATGCAGTTACAATGTACAGCTATGCAGTTACAATGTACATCTATGCAGTAACAATGTACAGCTATGCAGTTACAATGTACAGCTATGCAGTTACAATGTACAGCTATGTAGGTACAATATACAGCTATGCAGTGATCGTCCCCTAGTCTGCCACTTTCGTTGCGTGATCACATCCATTTCGATTAGCAACCCTAGCGAAGTGTAAGTTGGAGCGCGAGCGTTCCCCGAATCGTCGTGTGACCCCGGCTGCGCAGGCGCAGCGGCACGTAGCGTCGCGTTATTGTAATGCGTTGCGCAACATCCCCTCCCCCTTTCCCCCCTCCTGCTTCCAATGCCCAGCACTGCCCTCCGTCGCTCGGGGTATTAATTCCAATGAACTCTAACTGTGACTTATTGGTTGAAATTGTGTGTACAGGCTTTTAAAGGTATGTGAACTACTGAGCTTTATTGCATTCGCTTGAAAACTACCTATATCGGAGGAATGTTGCCAATCTTTTATGTATTATTGACTAGTTGTGTAAGTTTTTTTACAGGCGTATGAATCCAGAGTGTACCAATAGCATTCGTAAGTGGCGAGTCTGTAGAGCCCTTAATGCCGCTAAACGTTTTCAATAAAAAAAAATACTTCCTATCTTATCTAATTAATTACATAATGTAAATCACATTAGGTAAATACAAATTACATAATTGCTTTATAATCTTGCAGCATTACATAATTGCTTTATAATATGCAAGAACATAATTATATATTATGTCAAGTACCTAATAAAAAACAATATCTGATAATCATATTATTATAATGATCACTGCAGAAGGTGCTTCGTGGTGCCACGAGAGTAGCTTCGAGCTCCGTGAAAATACGGACTCATATTCATTCATTTGTTTGTTTGTTTGTAACACAATAGTTTGACCGAAGAAATATTTATCACCAAATAAGTTCGTAATTATTGATTTATATGTCTGTACCTATGAAGTTTTTAGTTAAAGCAGTTCTCATGACGGTAGGTCGTACGCACTAAGTACCGAGTCATCGTAGATAGAAGATGCAACTGCAAGATGCATGCCCCCAATCACATGAATCATTATCGTTGTCACCCACAGACTGGATGTTCATATGAAAATATGAATCTGCCTACCCTTACAGAAATTACAGATGTTACCTGTGTTTTAACCTAACGAACCTATTTTAGTTAGGTATGAAGTTTTACTGTAGGTTTGATTATGCAAATTCAACTAATATAAAATAATAACTGAAACTAAATAGAATGAACTAGTTTTCAATAAACGGATCCGACTTTAAAATTCAGGCATAATACATGTTCCGTGGAAGCTGTAGCTGCTGGTTTATAAAAAGAAAATCAATAAGGCGAATGGAACCAAAGGCTAACACTAGGTATTTAATGAATACAATGCAGAACTTAGTATCAATCTATCATGTAGAAACATACGACGTTTATGTTTTTAGCTGTGTGTGAGTGTTTACGACGCCTTCCTACAGTGTGGTACCTGCGCAATAATGACGTTCACAGTTCAACGGAAAACTATAAAATGCATACATGGACGTTTTCCAGCGAGGCGCGGGAGAGGCGCGGGGTGCGGGGCCGCGGGGGGACCCGCCCCGTCGACACACTTTCTGAAGGGCTCTAAAACTCCGGCTTTTGTGGCCACCTTTATGACCATCTATTCGTAGACCTTTTGATTTATTTAGCTGTTAAGCCTAGAGCGTTTGAAGACAAAATAGAGAGCTTTTTAAAAGCCAAATTAGAAATCTTCGTAATTGTTATCAAAAAGTGTCAAACATGCTTCATGATGTCGTTTGATGGGAATCCTTTTCGCGGTCAGCTCGAGCTCGGCGAGGTTGACCATAGTATATATAAACTGCACAATGTCGCTAACACATATATTGTCATAAAACTGTGCACATTGCCAAACCAAGGATTTCCCGTTTGGCCGCAGTCCATCCTAATCGCTTGCGGTACTGTGAGCACCGACATGCCGCCGAGGATACATAAGATACATTACACGCGGGTATATTGACACGCGTTATAAACTCTATAGGAGACCGACCCTGCAGTCTGTACAGTTACCGACCACACTGACCACAAGGATAATCTAAGCTCGTTTGGCAGAGGTTGTTAAACACATTAGGTACCTATTTAGATTTACCGACAAGCGCATTTTTACATTTTCTTCTAAATCCTATGATGATGAAAAAGAACCCCGGAAAAGCTAAACAGTCGTGTCGTTGATTTTCTTTTCAGATTCAGCGTGTGTTTGGCACTAAAAGCCCGGTTAGCTGTCGAAACTAGGTCGCTTGTATGCCTAGGCTAGGAATCGACAGAATGGTACATCTCTAGTCAATGCTTCATTAATCCTTCTCATTGCAGGTTCACATGAGTAGTGGCACAGGAACTTTCTATAGTTAATGTTATATCTAGTTGTTTGGGTCTATGCTTAGAGCTGATGTTCATTTTGTTGTGATGATATTGCAGCTAGCCTGGACACAACAATATTGTTCTGTATCTAACGTGGCCTGTGGGTGAAGTAAGAATGATCTCAAGATATCGAAGTAGGTACTTTTGTCCAAGTCTTTCGTATCGCGAATCCCAGTTACAAAGATTATCAGTGTTCGGAGCGATACCCCAATTCCTAATCTTTATCTAAAAGCAAAAACGTTATCTTCATGTACCTACGAGGTACTTCGGAGTGCCGATTTGACGACTGAGCAATGGATTTTTGACACAGCTGAAGTATCCTGCGAATTCTTAGTGAACAATTTCTCAGCTTGCTCTATCATTCTATACTTTTGCCTGCATTCGGAAGTCGGAAAATTACATGGTGTCCGTTTCCAGATCCCAGACATCATGGTTGGTCTAGAAGTGTAGGAATATTAGAACCATTCAGAGAGATAAAGTAGGTATATAACTTTGCTGTAGTTTTGGGATGAAAACAACGACGATTCTGAGAGCAACTATCATATTAAATTACTGAAATCGAGTGAAAACGGGGAATACCCCGGGGGTACCTAAAAAGTATCACTTCTCGGTAGTGAATAAGGCACCTAAAAAGTTTCACTTCTCAGTAGTGAATAGGGGACCTAAAAAGTATCACTTCTGAGTAGTGAATAGGTTACCAAAAAATTATCACTTCTTGGTAATGAATAGGGCACCTAAAAAGTATCAGTTCTCGGTAGTGAATAGGGTACCTAAAAAGTATCATTTCTCAGTAGTGAATAGGGCACCTACGAAGGATCACTTCTCAGTAGTTCTCAGTTTGTTGGACCGACCGACCTGAGGGAGCCTGCAGGGTACCGGATGTGGAGAAAGAAGGATCGAGTATAGTCGTGCAATTTGGGATTGGTCTCTGTCTAATACTTAGTGAATTTATGATGAGTTGAAATAATCGGTAAATTACAATAGTGAGTAAAAAAAAATACAGTCGAATTGAGAACCTCCTACTTTTTTAAAGTCGGTTAATAAGGAAAGCTTAGCGGAAGTAATCTTGCTATGGCAGTAAGTATCAGTAATTGATTCATATAAATCTGACTTATCGTATAAGTTGCGCATTCATAAAATGCAATGCAGTTACGTTTTAACACCGCTTCTTTGACGAACTACCGTAAACCGTAGCGATAGTTACATACTGCCAATCACAATGCGTTGAACATAAAGGAGGGAGAGGAAATAGGATAACGGTGTGCGCGGGCGCAGTGCGTCGGCATAGTCAGCGCGCAAGAACTTCTCAATATCGCAAACCGTTCCCCTGTCTGCGACCAACAATGTATCATTAAAACCTCACCGCTAGCGGAGGCCTGCCCACCCCTGCGCGCGCACGCCATAAGCTGCGCGCGCGGCGCTGCGCCGGCGCCGCCGCCGTGCCTGCGCGCGCTGGCTGCCCGTAATGGCACTCGATGTCGCCCCGCCCGACGACGCTCCACCGTTCACAACTTTTTGCTATTGCAAATGGAAACTACGGAGACAGTGGGGTGAATCGAGGCCGATACACCGACGTTACACTACGAGCTCAGAAATGATGTCGATTGTCAAGCGCGATTAGAGAAAACATCATCAACTTGATGAATTACCAAATGTACGGTAACAACTGTTTAGGCTCCGAAAGGTCAGGTCACATGCAGTGCTAGCTTTACATAACGTCTCTTCATAAATACTAACAGTTAATATCTAATCTCTCTTTTAATTAGTATATCCATAAAATTTTAAGCTTTAATACCAACGTAACAAATAAGTGCTTTGAAGAGAATTTACCAATCGTCAGTGTTCCTAACTGCTGAAGCAGTTGAAAGTAAATATTATGTTACAAAAGCTTAGATAACTTTATATCTTACAGCGTTGCCGTTTTTTTAATGTCAACCAGTTTTAAAAGCGCTATCTCTCAAACTTTTTCCTTATATAATTTTAGATAAAGCACTGTTACAAGGAAAAACTATCGTATGAGCGACGTGTAGAACTTCCGGTTAGTCTCCTGAATATTTCAATTGGGGCCCAATGAAAGTAGCTCACAAATATACAAAACCAATCACCACAGCACTGTAGTATTGATTAAGACCGCTATACGTGCTTTCGGTGTAGACCCAAAAAAATACTAGATAATAATTTAGGTAGATCTAACAGGTACATTATTGGAAAGTCCACCCAACAACCTGCCTTTGGAGACTCAATTTAAAAAAAGCAATGAAGAAGCTCCAAATAATAATAATAATAATAGCAAATGATTATGGAAATAATGAAGTTTGTATCAAGTTAATAATACACGTAAATTGGGGTTTGAATTTGAATAGTTCGCGATTCGATTCGGTTTCTCCTTGGCATCTAATCAGACATGCGTCAAGCTCATCAGCTCGTTCAAGAACAAGCTGATATGCACGAATACGTACATACCAAAAATTAGTTGCAAGTTTGCAAGTGATTTAGCAGGGAAATATATCTGTTCAGGCAGGGTTACAGGTTTTGCAACGAAAGAGCAAGGAACAAGAAAAGCTTCCGAAGAAAAACCTATGATAGAAATCAGAAGTTGAACTTTTTTTGACAAAAATATTGGGCTACACCTAATTATTAATCATAGCTTGTCATGCGTAGCTCGGAAAGTACTAGGTAGGTTGAGAAAAAGCAGACTCCTTACAAAACTCGCCTGGATAGATTTCAAGAGAAGAATCTACCAACAGACAATGGGCCACCAGGGCAGCCGGTATTAAGTCTGGAGCAGTGCTTGCCGCTAGTCACGTGAGCTGAAGGTCGATGTAAAGGTGATGATTGCACACTTGCACAGGTTAGTGCAGCGTGCACAGGATGTTTCGGATTACACTAATGGGTGTAAATTTCCACAGGATGAGCTGGCGATCAACGGGACTGAGATCGGGACCCTATATTTTATTCTCATGTGGGAACTTTCCATGGCAAGACAAAGCCGTTTTTAGGGACTTCCAATAACTATGTATTTGGGGCTCTTAATTAATGCTAATCTTACCTATGTACACGTCTAATTCACCCTACTATATCCTCCTGGGCGGTTCGTGTCGTTTTTGGCTGTTTTGTATGCACTCAGTTGTGATTTCTGCATGAAGCTTCTCTGTCTTGCAGAAGTTAGATATGTAAATAAATATTAGACAATAGAGCATTATGACAAAAAGGCTTGCCTCCATAAAGATAACACAATGTGGTTCTAGTTTTCTTGCTGCCATAGACTCAATGTTCAAGCCTTTCGAAACCGTAAAGGGTTCTAATAGAACAAAATGAATCATGGAAAAACTGATCGGTCATATTATTATAGAACACGCAACCACCGACAGCTCACACTATTTAATAAGTTAAACATCGTCTTTCTAATTGTTTAGTACGGAAGTACACTTGTACAGGCTTTGTCAACAAACTATTAAAAAGTAGGAGAAAGGAGTCAGTGCAGGCTGCAGACAAATGGAACTAAACCAGTAGGCAGTTATCGCACTAACTACTACTACGTCAAACACAAATTATGTCGTTATCAAATGACAAGACGCTGGCCTTGAACTAGAGTGCTAGGCAGCTAACCGTCTAATACTAGAGTATCTAATACGTAGTTATAAAGTGTATATTGACAGGTTTTGGTGCGGTGACCGGCGTGGACGCAACCACGGAAACACGGAATGCACCGTCGCTTGCGCAACCGAGCCTGCCCACAAACGTGTTGTTGGTCGGAGAAGACATAAAAAGAAATATTTTATTAGTGAGCCACACCGGTACCACCAAAAGTCTTGGGACTTACGTACATTAGAACGGCGTGGGCGCAAATGAAATCCATCATTTAAATGCCGCTGCATCGTAAAGCACAAAACGGAACCCTACACAAGTTTATTAATCGATTCTTTAGCATTGTGTTATTAATTAACCTCATACGGTACCTCTGTCTTTTAGAAAGGGGTAATCTGTGAATAATAATCTCATTCATCCACGGTAGGATATTTTCCCAGCTGCGTAACGGAACTCCTCTAAGTATAGAAAATATTATGCTGTCGTGGGTTTGAACACGATGAAAGAAGGAAACCTTCTGTGGTTTACTGTTTTTAGATAGGTTAGAGAACTCTGAAGGATCCGTGGAAAACGAAAAAATAATAGTAGATACGATGTGTCTCCTACTAGATTTCACGCTGAATGTTATAAGGTAGAGAATCAGAAATACACAGTACCTAAGTACTGGCGTGCTTCTACAAATTCATAGCCATTTTCCACTAACGGCATCAAATGAAATCAGAACTGTGACGGGGGCGTGTAATCCCTGCACGTCGTAGTCAGGGCCACGCCACGGCCCATTGCCGCTGTGCACTCCTGCGCAGCACGCGCGTCCCGTGTTGACGCACTACCTAGGGCTAGATTATTATTTTAATCAACAAAAATCGTTTCATTTGAATATTTCAGGAAACAACAATAAAGGCATATTGTCGTGTAAATACGTAATAATGCACGGCTATTTTCCACAGTCTTCATATAATCACGCAGGCGTGCCCCGTCGTCAGGGCCACGGCCCGCTGCCGCCGCGTTCCTTCGCACGCGCACCGCGTGTCACACCGTGTTTAGAACCTTCGAGGTGTTCGCCGCGACTTCTGCATCAATTGTAGATGAATATGATAGAGCTTTAAATATGAATTTAATCATTTAATCAGTTTTACGAGAATATCGTTTAGAAGGGCAGTTCTGCAATTCAACCCTCTCAAGACACACCAGTTGGCACACCGGCACGCATATATTTCTTTACCATGTCGTGAAGACTTTCGGAATCAGCGCAGGTATGCTTTCAATTCATCAAAAATACAGTCGTCACGCCTGTGAATCACGGAGGGTTAAGTCACAAAGCGGTTCCATCATTTTCTCACACTTCCTTATGCCCCATGAACCATATCTTAACTCTTCGACCGCAGGCCACATCACCCCGATGTGGCCTGCGGTCTAAGAGTTTAAATATGTCCTACGTCGAGCCAAGTTAAGGGAAGTCCATACACAGAATTATTTACTGGTTCAATATTCGTAAACTGTCGATAACCTCGACATGAACTTTAGTTAAATTTGATAAATGGCAAGGATAACGTACGTCAAAAAAATAAAATAAATGTTTTTGTTTAATTAGCACTTCTCAAATATTTAAACATTATTCTTTGCTATTATAAGTTATTGTCACAATACCCGTTCTCCTCAAGGTCGTGAATGAGCTACTTCATCGAGGCTACAGATTCCTAGCGCGGGTAGGTGCTGCAACGATTATCGTGAGACATCAATCATTGTTAGTCGACCGACTTGTAGGTACATTCTTCTGTGTACTTCACTGTATAATAAAAAAATATGTAAGTACATTATAAATCAAGTAGATACCTATATCCTCAAACGTTCGCGAAGACTAACTGAGAAAATTTTGATGCGTAGTACACTTTAAAGTTGTTACAAGATATTTGTAACGAAATAAACCTGACTTTTTAAAGAACTCTTAAAGATTCAAATGAGACAGCACTCAAGCCTTCTATGAATAAAGTTTAGGCACATGAATAAAATAAATTATAGGTTCGTAGGCGTAAGAACAGACACGCACAAAGGAATACTTAAAGGTTGTATGAATCCACCTCAATCTTGAGGTAGAATTCGGTAAGTTTGCCGACGTATTAGCGGAGACGTCCAAATTTCGTAGATGACTCTATATTTAGTAGGTGCACGAGTTGTGAAGGCATGTGTGAAACAAGAAACAGAAGTACCTTACTATTCTACGTAGGTAAGACCATGTTCTACGAAATCACGAAACCTCCAAATATATCTACCATACTTATTTTTAGCTACACGGGGCAAATTGCACTTTTGTTAAAATATGTCTGAATACGTTAAGAAAAACGACGACTGTTGAGCAACCCTAGTAGTCAAATACGCCAAAAAATCGTGAAGAGAGTCATTAGAATGAAACGTGTTTTTTTGTAGAAACTCTACACAAAGAAACGAGACTCGTAGTAAGTAAGGTTTCGTAGCTGTAGATTTGTCACAGTAATATTCTCATGTTTGAACACAGTACCGATTGTCTTGACACTGTGGGTAGTTGGAAAACAGCAGAGTTCGCAGGATACTTGAAGGCCGACACCGCCCACGTCGCCTCCGATGACTAGGCTATCGCTACCTGTATTCACGACTAGCCATCTTTATTATACTAATTACGACTTCATCAACGCAAGGTTCGTTTATTATTTCCTGAACGTAATCGTCCCTCTGCAAATGCGAAGTCATAGCGCAGTTCCGCTGTTCGAAGGGGAAGAATTTTACAGTGATTGGTGTTTTAACTGTTTTGTAATAACCAGCACTGACGATTTGATATTTTCGAAAAATACCTAGATTGTATATTTGGGTAAGTCCATTACTTAGTTATGTGTTCGTTTACCTAGGTAGTTATTCAATTACCTACCTACATTTAATATTTTAGACTAAATCAATTCACACAATCCTGCGGTTTGTTTTAAATTCTACATTAAAACAGGATAAATCAAATGATTTCGATCAGAATCCTTAAAACAAATCTTATATTTCAACAACATACCTTTTTATCTCCTCGTTTGAAGGTCATTTAACATATTAAGGAGATAAAAGACGGATTTATTTATGTAATAGGCAATCATGTAGGTAGGTATACGAGTATAGCAGTCGTGATAATTTACGCTTTTAACTACCATCCAAGTTTTTTGATAACTGTAAATGTTTAATTACCTAATGGCAAATGTAATGATGGACACACTTGTCGGTACTATGTTTGTGTCCGTAAGACATTTAATTGCTAGAAAAATTATTATAAACTATAGAAAACGATTAACAGATGA
Organism: Griposia aprilina; assembly: GCA_916610205.1. NCBI lineage: Eukaryota > Metazoa > Arthropoda > Insecta > Lepidoptera > Noctuidae > Griposia > Griposia aprilina. The sequence continues at coordinate 15,242,497 of OU744286.1, forward strand.
TAGTACAAGTTCCATAATATCCACCGAGCCGACCATCGCAATAATAACCAGAATGATTGTTCAACGAAAAAAAAACGACCTATAACCTTATTTTTTCCTAAAAAATCTATAAATAGTGGTAAATTGTTCGATGGCTGGCAGCTATTGCGAGAATATTGTATTGATGACCAGAGGAAAACAGGTTCATATTCAAATCTAGCTTAATATATATTTTTTATGTGAAAGTTTAATTCTGTTAAAGACATCATTTGATAAATTAATTAATTAGACAGTGTCTGTATGAAAATTAAAAACGTTTGACATATTGTCACAATATGGGATTATTAGAAACTATAAGCATAACTATCGATGTATTAATAGTGTGAAGTGGTCGACCACCCGGCCATTAATACAAATTGTGTCTGTTCTCAGAGCACCTAATTGTCGCGCATTAACAAGATCGTGTCCTCAATAGCCGCGAGCAGCGCGCCACCCCTAAGGATGCCCATTTCCTTGTAGCTGATTACGGCTCACGGACTAAAAAAGTACAATCATAGTGCTCTCCGGCGCGGAACGCACTGTCCTCATTTGAATACAAACGCAATGCGCGTGCGCACACACCCTTAACTGTACACAGACCCAACCCGACGTACCAATGACGACTCTAAAATCAACGACCATCAGTTCCAAATCGCTCAGCGGCCATACCATCGTGCCCTCTTTTCAAAGTCGAAAGAAGAGGGACTCTCGCACGCCAGAACGAGAGGGCGCTATGCTTGAAGAGAACAGAGGACGTTAAGGGCATTCACCCCGTACCCCGTGGGTTGCGACTAGCGGCTCTACAAATGATGTACAAGCACATAGATGCCTTTCTCTATTTAGGTGCGCACGAGTTTCGAAATAGTGGCCGTGGAACTTTTTGTTGGGAGGTGGATCCTGTTTGGGTTGCGTCAGCGCATGGCGATAAGTTCGGCTATTGCTGCGGATAGAATGTCCGCGGCACAGGTGTGCTCCCGCGCCGCGCCGCCACCGTCACCCACCCATAGCTGACACAACCTTTCAAAATGACCATCTCCGCGACGTTACACACTTACTTATCACTGTTCTTTACATATTGTGGAGGGGCTGGACCGCTTAGCCAGCTATCAATGCAAGGTTTTACTACAATTTTTTAAATCATTTACTTCAAATTAAAATCTTTCATCAGGTTTTACTGAATCATTTGCCTCGATGCTGATTGAGGTGTCGAATAAACCTACGATGTTTGAAAATCGAAAAGTAACATAATACTTTTTCCATTCGGAATTATTTTCCATTCGTTAGGATGTAGAAATATTATACGAAGCCAATTGACGAACAAATTAAAACTTTAGAAATCAAGCTGCATCTTATTTATACTGGATATCAAAAGATATCACCAATAATGTTATTGCAATATTGATTGGCGCCATAGCGCCGATGGTACAACATTGAGGTTAATGAAGACTCCGAATGCTGGGTGAGGCCCTTACGAACGGGATCACGTCTATGAGAACAAGCCACTGGAATATGTTATTATGATAATATACGTAGTTGTTTATAGGCTCATAACATTTGTCTACTTTCTACAATTTTGACAAATTATAGACAAGAGCCGTAGAAGGTACCTAGTTGCTTCCCAAAACCTTGGAATAAAAATGGTGGTAAAACAATACTGAAACAAAAATATTAAATTCATTCGCCGTTTCACTGACAGACAATGCACAGGCCTAAAAGCATGAAATTTTGCACAAGAGTTCCATATAAAGTGAGCACAGAGGAAGTATTTTTGAAAATTCATCCCGTTTATGGGTTAAATAGGGGATGAATGTTTGCATGTTTTTGTCATTTTGGCCGATGCATGGGAAATCCCATCGGGCACATGGCTTGTGGTATTATAACTAAATATATCATCAGGGAACACCCAAATCCTCCGAAATATTTTATTCCGAATTTCGATGTTCCGATTTTCAAAAGCCCGAATTTCATAATACCTAAAAAAATTAAATCACGAAATTTATTTTACCGAAAGTTGTAAATGCGATTTGTTTGTTTTCCGATTTTCATACGTTCGAAGAATCAAATGCTTGATAGGTTCTCGGTCCGAAAAACGACTCCGATTTTCAATACTTCGAATAAACTGCTAAAGTTAGGATTCTGATTCGGATTCAATTAGTATAATATTCAATTACGCATATGAATTCAAAATAAGTAACGTTTAATGTAATTTAAAAACGTCTACTTTGTTATTTTTGTTTTTTCTTCTTATCCTTATATATACCTGCGTCGGGTACCATCTACTGTTATTGAATCCCTTGGGTAAGATTAGGTAAGAACAGTGGCCATTAACGTCAGATCCCCTCTATTGTTGGTGGATCATTTGAGTTAGGTTAGGTTAGAACTATGACCTGTGAAAGAAAATATTTTTATTCAAAAGTACACAATCATAGTTTAAATGAGAACCAATACCCTGCAAAAAATGCGTTTTTATTTCGAAATTCTAATTAATCGGTACTTTAATAATCGGAATCCGTACTTTTAATGTTTCGAATTCTCATTAAGTCGAACTTTTGGCTATTCGAACTATTCTATTGAAAGTTAGTATTTTGAGAATAGTAATTATAAACGTTAGGAATATTGCAATTTTGGAATTATAAAAATAGGATGAATGATAAATCGGAGTTGTTATATTAGGAATTTTGAACCATTCGGAATTATGAAAATTTTCGTATTTATGTAGTGTACCCATATCATCACAAATGAATTGTAAAACCGGGTAAAAGTAAAGCAACAAATAAGTGACTTCCTATTTCGCATTTGCACCTTTGTCAATGAATAAGCTAGCTACTAAAATATGATCAATTGTTGCCGAACATATATCAATATAATAAATTAAGCTATCCATTTATAGTATTGATAATTATAATTATGCCAATCTTGGCACTGTAAAGTTCTATGAGGTTTTTCCAGCACAGCTTTTTCAGGGGTATAGGCTAACCATCACCTTTTAAATATTATGCATATATTTATGTGGTGATTGTAGTACAGTGGTGGCATTATAAAAGTATGTAGTGTTATGTTGTAGGTATGTATATATCGTTTACAGGACGTTAGGGACGAAGACAACAACAACAGCATAAAACTTGACTTAATTGACTGCTTATTAGAGAAATTTGTAGAGCATCTACGAGTATTTATACCTATATATAGGCTTTATTAAATAATTATATTCGTTTTCTTTTTTACCTATGTTCTTGTTTATCAAATTACAAAACTGCGGGGTAATTGCGTAACCTACTAACAGTAGGGGAATGGCTTTCATTTTGACAGTTCAACAACATTCATTGCGTTATTTACGTTGTTGAGCAAACAAATTTTTCGAACATATGAAGCAATGGATTCTCAAAATTATTCAGATTGTGATAGTGTGTTGCGCAAATAGGGTGCTGATCCGAACTATTTTATCTATTACTATATAGCGACCCCTGACCCTGCTTCGCACGGGTGCAAGACATTGTCATAAACTCAGAACATTGTGATTTCTGTGCTATATCCAAGTTGAATATATCCAAGTTGAACATAAATCTTTCGGAAGAAATGTTCTAAATTAGGGTGGAAATCGCATCAAAATCCATTGTGTTGTTTAGAAGATCTATGTGATCACACAAACAGGCAGGAAAACCAAAATTGTTTTATAATATGTATAGACAAGTGCAGGAACGTATCCACATAGTACTACGAAAGTTGCAATGACATTATTTTGAACAAAATTTGGTGTTTGACCCAAACCCCAAAATTCTGCATGCTGCGTATACTACTCAAGGGTATAGGTTATCGGTAGGACTGACCCACGTCTATAAACGCAGCCGCATACATTGTTCATCCATTTAAAGATGATTCCCTTGATAGAATTCGCAGACTAATTCCCTATTCCCAAGTCAGACGAGCTAACCACTCGGATTAATTGGAAAACACATACTCGTAACTGTTTTGTAATAGGGAGGCTGAGTTTCCCAGTTTCCCGCCTCCTTATAAGTTGCTTTATTTTAGGAACTATTTGTACCAAATGAAAAAGAATTACTTTAGAAGTTTTCTATAAGAGTTTTAGTTCCTATTGTGTAGTGACGAGGCTAACAATGTGTTCCTAAATGCGATACATGTATCTACTAAAAAATGTACCTACCCAATATCATGCAGTCAAAATATCTCCAACATTGTTCCCATATTTCCGTTACCAACTACCACCTATCTACATAGGTGTTATATCTAGGTATGGATTTTCATGTATGTAGTTTTCCATGGCTATTATCGATCGGCCCAGATAACTAGCTGGTGTCCTGGCCGGGGGTGGGCCGCATCCACCCAACCCCCCCGCGCCGATGTGTCGATAGAGCCCGCATCATGCACCGACGGCTAATTGTTGGGAGACTAAACTGCGCTGTATATATAATTGTCTGGAGTTAAATCAATAAGGGTTCACGCTCTGAAACTGAACTTGTTATTGTGTACTTTGTTATCCAGTTTCCGGTTTTCAGTACATAATGTTTGTCTTGTAGGAAATCTTTTGTAACACCAATAAGCCTGCTGACATTAAAATTATACGTTGACAGTTTATTTTGAATACAGTGGTATTAAAATAACTACCTGTCTACTTCGCGTAATGACGCTAGAAACCAGCCACTAAATCTTAGGTTGTTCAGTTGCAACAAAAAACAAATGAACATAATAAGCTATTGCACTGTGTACTGACCAACGTTCCTCCGAAGTCCGAAATAAGAGAAATAAAAGTGGAACAAAAAAGTGAGCCGGTCATCCCCCTCTGGACGGCGGCAAAAAGTACAAAAGTGGGCTACCTCCCGCCGTTCCCAGGAATTCTTTACGTCCCCTTCCCTCTGAGGGACGGGCGCGACTTCATCTCGTGGGAGAGTTTTCATGATCATCCATGCCTTTTAAACTTTTTGTCTTTGCTACATTGTTTTCTTAGAAATTTGAAAATGGTTTTTCAGGGTGGTATTTTGCGTGGTACTTATTTTTTTTCAGTGGCTGTGTTTAGGCTTAGGTATAACAATAGTTATAATTGGTTGGATAAATATTTTTATTTTATTGATGACATTGTCTACCTTCTGAACATCTGTCCTTTCCGTAAATCGTTAGATTTTAATGTCTATCAAAATGACTGCAGGTGCAGGATATAGGTACCTATATAATTAGTTTGTAAATTGATTTGGTTGATCCTTTGAGTAACGATTTGTATTTATTTAAATTCTGATTTCTGGGTATGCGATGTGAAAAACGGGAATAGATAATGGGAGTAACAAGTTGATTTATAGTCTAAAGTTTATAAAATGAACACTTTCATGCATTAGCAGTATCTGCACCTGAAAAACAAAATAATATTTTCCTCAAATCAGATATGCACGTGACTTCAGGCGCTGCGGCGAGCAAACTTGGGTAGGTACTAAATCAATATTCTATGTGAAATGTTGCAAGGATGGAATCTGTTTAGTCCGATCCAATAGTACCTCATGGCTAGCGCGCTATCGCGCTATACTGAGCTAACAAATACCTACTAAGTACGTAGATAAGTACTTGATAATCGTAGTAGGTTATTTAAAGAAACTGTAACTAATTTCACACACGTTTTGCAGATCCACTTAAAATTATAATTACGATGAGATAGTTGAAGTTCAGCAGGCTTTGACGATAATATACTGGATTTGTGCCGGTTGCCACGTAAAAATGTCCATCAAATAAAAATGTAATTTATGTTTCCTGCATAGAGTTCATGATTTATTCAGCAGTATTTAACCAATGTTTAGAATAAGTTTCATTGTTATGTCGGGCATTAGAGCAAATAAAAGTTATGAATGAACGCACTCCCCATGCCTGTGGATCTCTCACGTGACATGTCGTGACCGAACTCGCGGGAAACCACATTACAAGAACGAGCTACGCTGGAAGAGACATGACGGAAGAAGGCTTTCGTTTTTGAACAGGGGCATTGCATATTATTTCAGCAAGAAGCTTTCCCAACATTAAAAATAAGACGTCTTTCGGCCGTTAATTTCCTATGAATAGGTAAGATTTTTATTACCTTGCCCTAATTTTCTAAAGCCGGAAATCATTTTAGGTTTACAAATTTTGGATATTCTATATATATTTTTGTTCAGTTATCATTTTATCAAAAACGTCATACATAGGTATACTAAGCGGCGGATCCTAGGCATTTACAATATTAAAAGAAAAAAAATGTTGTGGGAAATGCTGCGAAAACTCATATCGTGGAAGTCACACGAAAATTCCTATTGCTATTTTGTACGACGCAGTAATTTCAAACTAGCTAGTTTTGCTTATTGGTTTAGCTGACATATCCAGCAAACTATATGGTACTGGCAAAGTGTGGAAACCACGAGCACTTGTCGTTTGACACGGAGCCCCGCGATAAGTGGCGAGGGCCGAGGGGCTCCAGCCACAGGTTATTAAACCGGCCCCGCGGGGGAGTGTTTGTTTTATTTTAATATTAATAGCGATAAACAATCAGGTTCGTATCGCGCGCTGTGTAATGAAAGGGAGGTTTACGAGCCTGAAGTGGAATGAAAAGCCGCTCCGGAAAATGAGTCAGAATGATCACGTACGTTTATAGGCTTTTTGGATTCAACAAATAAACAAGTACAGTGTTGGTGTATAAATCTTTGCTGGTCATGCTCCACAAGGGCGCATAAACTAATTGATTAACATTTGAAACTATTGTTGGAGCTACTGAAGATTGTAAAAAATATCTTTGCATTGTATATATTCAATCTTTTAGTATTGTATAATTGCATAGCACATGTGTGAGTACTATGTACCTACCTACTTTAAATCTACCATTTACTAAGTTTGTCTTTCATTGACTTGAATATGCCCTGGCGGCTGAGAGTATGTCATGCTCACTCAAATGTCTCGCTGGTGGTGGCGTGTGTGTTGGATCATTATGTTCCCTTCAAAATAGTTCGAGTTGAATGGTGCTGATCCATGCGTCATGTTCGTGAACGGGCGCCGTCAGTAGGGACTGGTCATTTCTTAGCTGCCACGGCTTATTTTATTTTAATTTAATATTTGAATTGTTTTTGTCTTTTTATTACGGACACTTTTAACGTTCTGCATCATTCTCACATGCATAATTTCAACATGAATGATGTAAATAATATTTTGTAACCATATTTTGATTTAAAGGAGTGTCCATGGAGTTTCGTGCCCGTTCTTCTCCATAGGTACCTACTACGCTTTGGAATGGGCAACTAGCTTCATCTTTCTGACTGACCGACCCCTTCACAATTCAAAAGTGCCTGTACGCGACTTCGTCCGCGTGAAATTTCTTATTCCCCCGACCCGCCCCATCGCATCGCATCGCTTGCCAGCGCTATTACTTAGTTTTAGCTTAGCGTTCTCTTTGACGTTTTTCATGTTATTCGGCTCTCAAGGGTCCTAGCATGATGTGAAATAGCCTTCATCAAGAATTGGGCAGCCTAATACAAAAATATATTTTTAAATCCGACCGGTAGTTCCAAAGATTACCCCCCAACATACTAAATTACAAACAAACAAACAAATGTAGTTCTTTAAAATATTAGTAAAAAAGTTACCTACGTTGTAAAATGAAACCTGAAAATACATATTTATTAATTTGACTTACTTTGAAGTTTTAATAGCTCTACCAAAACTTGCAAGATTTTTTGTTCGGGCTTCTTAAATTTGGACCCATAAGTAACCATTAATGGCGAACATTTTGGAATAGTTTTCGTATTATATTTACTTTACGACATAGATAGTATAATAAATAGGGCAGGTTTAAAAATTACTAAGGCTCTTAAAGCTTCTCTACGTGGGTGTTTTAATAACTTAGACAAAACTAAAGCCATTGCCAAATGGTCTTGACATCTGTGCCAACACAATCATTCAAAGTTTTCAAACTAGTATCTGGAGTGACAAGAAAGACTTCATAGTTTGTTATTATTAAAGGTGGTGGCCCAGATTTAATCCTATTTAATCAGATGGCGAACTGTGACTAAATCAGAGGTAAAACTAGTATACAAAAAAATAAACAAAATACTTACCTATTCTACCTTCATATAACTTCAGGTACCTACTTACTTACCAACTACCTATTTATTTTTTATTTGTTGCACGATTTGTCAAAATCGTGTTGTATTGTATCTATACGATACTTTTGTTTAGATGGACGAAGCCCGCAGTCTTATCCATTTGCACGAGTTGCGACTAAATATAAGCTCTATACATTTTCACAAATTGATTTCAGGGTTGAACGTAGTGAAACGACGTTTCGAACTGAAATCAGTGTCCGTTCCGCAAGTTTTACTTAGAGGCATGAAAAGGATACAACCAGACATAGGTACCCAAAATTATTTACAAAAGGAAGGTATAAATTACAAATGCTTTGAATGTAGACATTATTTAAGGCAATATACGTAAATACATCATTTGTATTGTCAGTTTGATTTCCACTTGCCTCTTAAAGAAATCGTTGATTTTTCCTTTAGCTTTTCTGCGGGTATTTTTCCTTTTGTAGTTTTCAAGGTGTTTTATTTATTTGCTGGAAAATCCTTGGAGTTACTCGTATTTAAAGGAAGAATAGTATTCCACTTTAATAAAAATTGCTGCGTTATTTTTAATATTTACGAAGACTTATTTATATTATACTAACTTTAAACTTGAACGTTTATTAAGTCTGCGTAAATATTAAAACAACTGTCCTATTTCCTGTACATTCCTACACAAACCATGTCAACGCTGACTAATTAGATGAATAAAAACAATGTTCCGCTACACGACGATTGCCTTTTTTAAATTGTTACGATTGCAACAATAAAACCATTGATAGAAACAAACTACCCTCATGGCTCACCCTCGCATAATATATTTTCACGCTTTCAGTTATTGAATACCGACGTTATTTTAGTAATCATAAAGTTGATTTTTGCTTGTGTGGTATATATGTTGCTGGTAAGTGTTAGGATTGTAATGCAGTAAATTCAGTTCAATTTGACACGACGCAGTGGGTGCAGCGTCCTGGCATGCGGGTGGGGTTGAGAGAGTTTTGTTTTTTATTTGTCCATCTACCCGACGATTCGGTCGAAGGGTGCCTTTTATATTTTTTGTCCGTCTATTAGTATTTAAGTACTTTGGTCTGGATTAAGTGATTTTGTTAGGGAGAGCTTGTTGTTTTTGGACCGGACTTTCTAAATTAGTTTTCTCGAAATAAACTGTCGTTATTAAAGGTGTAGCTAACAGGCGGTAAAATAACTACCTTCTCGTATATTAAGGTTTATTGCGACTACGTTAAAAGGAAAGAATAAGATCCACGTGCTATAAATTTTTCAATATTGAGATTCTCAGGAGACCGTAAATATTACAATTTTCTAAATCTTTATCAACGCCGTTTGCCAGCGTTCTTTAAACTTACCGAAGTGGTATTTTATCCTTTAATATCAAATATCCTTCCTAATTAACATAATGATGCACTTGTCGTTCCAAAGCATGCGGTTACAACGTTTACCATGTATAATATCGAAGGGTGCCTCCATGGGAGAATGACTCGAACCATACGCTCTAGTACCCTCACAGGAATCATTTTAAGGGAAGCGAGGGTGCTTTGCGCCATGATTTAATTAAGGAAATGGACGTAATTTGAACAATTGTTGTTGTTACATCGAGCAGGACGAAACCACGTGTGACCATGCTAACTTCTACCAACATTGCGTGTTTTAAATCTAACGATCATTGTCATCGAAGGGTAGGTAAAATTTTCTTATTTGATCAACGATGTTTCAAGAGGAATCTGTTAACTTCTGGCAAGTTCTGCGTCTGCGTACTCGTTTGAACCCGTACCTACCAAGTTAACGTTTTTAATTATTTCTCGAACAAGTTTTTTAAATAACAGGGTGCTTGAGGCATTCTGTTTAATATTCAGACCTCATTTTCTATCACGTACACAGAGACTACTCGTACTAGTTCATATTATGACTAATATAAATGAGCAAGTTTACAACATATTTCATGTTAAAATGTCTTTTCAATGAGTTTCAACTGGGTTAACTTTACAGCCTGCTTTGATATTTAAAAACATGCTTTAAATTAGTATGCTTTGGGCACAAACCTATTTAAGACATTGATAGGTACATAGTTACGATATTATACCAGATAAAGCTTTATTAAAATGGATTTATAATATCTATGTACATGATCTTTTCTTATTTGAAAATTGTGGTAAAAATCTGAATAAACAGTTAGGATGTTTTTTTTCGAATGCCCTTTAACATTTGCGCACCATACATAAATACATTACTTTAATTTAGGTACTTACCTATTTAGCTGATTCTTGAAATCGAATTCTACAACTTCATTTCATTTTTGGCCAAAGCAAAATAAAATAATCAGTTCCAATATGAGGGATGCATAGTCAATGTCATTGACCCAAGCTTTGATATGAACCAAATCTAATTTGTTCGTTAAAAACAAGTTGTGTCCGAGTCAGTAAGTACATACCTACCTGTAAGCGAGCCCTCTTAAAGTTAGAAGGCATTTCAAAACAAAGAAATGGAGTCCTTGCCCTCACCGAGTAGCCCTCAGCGAGTCTCACAAAGGGCTGTGATTGAGGGCGCGGGAGGGGGACGTAGGTGAATGACCGCGGGCCGGGGTGGCCGCCCCCTGCGTATGCGCACGGTTGGCCGACGGTCTGTAACGTCCCTCATTCCTACAGTATTTATTAAAATCTAGAGTTCCGGTCGCATAAATCGCAGCTTAAAATATCATTGTGGGGCGCAACGTATTTTCTTGCTCAACGAATCCGAAAAAGGCAAATGAAAAGTGTTTCGAAACCTACACCAGTTTTTTTTTACCGTACTTTGTTTTTAGAAAAAGATGCAATACCTACAATAGTTATTTATGATACTAGTGCGGTAAGTTGGTTTTTACAAACGAGTAGACGAATGCTTACCATAGTCACGAGTTTGTAAATATCAATTTCCGCACGTGTGTCATGCAACGTTTTTCAACACATTTGCGAGAAAACAGTACAATATTAATATCGGATTCCTCGCGTGAACTCATTTATTATTACTTTGTTTATAAATCGCTCACCTAGTAATATATTGGCACATCTACGTTTTTCAATTTTTTTGTTTCTGACCAATGAGCCGCTGTTTTACGCGCCATGCGGGGGGAAACAACAATAATGGTATAATGACACTAACCACCTCTCTCGATGAATACTGAAATTTCCGTTGTGCCGTTTTGCCACTTTGTAGATTATGCACTTTTAAACACTTATGCCGTATAAACTCAATTTCGCATTTTTCGCAGATGTGCCAATATATTACTAGGTGAGCGAAATATCAGTCGGAAAGTCGCAACAATCTTTGACTTTTGTAATTTGAAAATGGCGCGAATTTCAAATGGCGCCACTTCCGCCTGGTAAAAATTAGAACAACATCTTTCGTCTCATTTTCTCTTTAGTATTAAAGTGAGACACGTATTGAGCAAAAGCGCTTCCAAGGAGGTTCGATTATTTAGCTTATGTATTCTCGTAATGTGAAACTCCTTGGTGTAGTTCTTATATACTTTTTATGGAAATTAAAAATTAACCGTAAAGGATACGCACGGCGCTATACAACGGAGTATGCGGTAAAATAGGTACTTAGGTGTGAGTACCTATTTTACCGCACGTTCCGTTGTATGGTGCGTATTTTTTAACTTTCGAACCATGTATAGAGGCATCGTAAATGCATTATTTGCGCAAATGTGTTGAAAAGGATTTTATTTTACAATACAGTTAATAAACCGTTAATTCTTCATACGTACAAAATCAAATGACCGAATATTTCTGATCCGCATTAGTAGGTAGGTCGCTACCGAAAATGCAATCTAGGGTAACATTTTCAATCTAGGGTGACATTATTGCTGAAATTGCAAAGAGTGGGTAGATAGATACACAACTACTGACCACCAATCTTTTAATCGTAAAATTTCTATAAACAACTGTGGTCACTTACATAATAATAATGAAACAACCGTTTCTCACGTTTGTCCCCGAACAGCAAGAAAGTAATTGCCTACATAGTGACTCTATTTCCATTATCGAGAGTTACAGCTTGCAACTGAGATAAGGAAACTGTAATGCAATACAATTTACTCAATTTATGTCCGGTACTGAAGGAAAATAATCTCAGCTTATGTAAATGTAATTTTTTAAACAATTCGTGATTTTCAAAAAGAATTTAAAATAAAACTTCTTGAAAGACAAAGAAAAAGTATTTATTGAGTCTCGCACAGGAAGATCACAAACTACACTAAACACAATAATAAAAATTAAAAAAGAAGAGTTTTTTTCATATTTTGTAATATAAAGAATGAGGTGATTCTAGTGGAACAAAATTTTACGGTTACAGACATAATTTCGCACTGCGGGCGAATTTTGATTTAATTACTCTACTTCGTCATGTTAGAAGTTTAATTATTGTAATAAATTAGGTACTGCCGACTCCTTGTTTAAGCTTAGCAGTAGATGCTATATTATATGTAAAAGATAATAGAAACCTAAGCAAGTTGGAATTTTGAAAAAAATTAAACTTAAAAAAGAAAAACAGATTGGATTGCAGTTTCTTATTTACAGAACTTTTCCTGAAAACTACAATTTTCATTTGGTAGGTACCTATCTTAAATCTCATTGGACATCGATGGAACTGAAACTTGAATATTCATGTTATCCCGAAACTGCTACGCAACCCTACGAACGGATTGATTTCTGCGGTTTCTTTCTCAGTAAGTAGGTAGGTAGAGGTACTTGCTTCACGTTATGAGAGCATCTAAACATCATCAGTAGTGATTGCGCGCTGACAGTCGGTAGGTTCGACCCCCACCTGTTGCGAGCCCCCCTCGCCGGAAGCAGGGAATTTGCATCACAATCAAACGTACCCTCGCTCGTCCCCTGACGTCGCATCGCAGCGTGACTGACCCCAATCGTAATCTCTCTACCGTAAATGTTCATTTCCGGTCATATTTTCAGGTAGGTATCGAGGAAAACTCGTAAAGATTTTCTTTTATCTGTGAGATGCTACCACCCAGAAAATGGGTATCCGAGAAAATTATAGAAAGATGGTGGTTTCATCAAAAATTCGATCATCATGCAATCACGTTGCGTGTATGACAAAATGAAGGTTCCATCGGAATTTAGCACTTTTCAACGCTACATACTGCGACATGAGTTTAAACGAACTCGGGCATGAATTGACAGAGACATTGAACAATTCATAAGTTATGTTTGGAGCAAAAACAAGATTTTGCTGTTAGTTTTGTTCGCTCGTTAAGGAACAGCGATGGAACCTCACTTTATCCATATTAGACAGATCAAAAGACTGTAACAAAATACCTAATCAAAAGTGGAAAATCGATCTGTAATGTGAACGTAGATCTCCCTTCGTAACTGTGTGTTAAGAGTTAAACTATACAATTTCATAATTGATAATATGTAAGTTTCACATAAGTAGGTAATGTACCTGTTAACTCAGGTACTTGTAACGCGCTACATGAGGTTAGTAGAGTGGACGGGCGCTTATCGTGGCGAGCGCGGAGTGGCGGAGACCCTGCCATGACCTTCTGATTATTGTAGGACACGCTCGCCCCTCGCGTCCTGCGTGATCTTTGTTCTACGAATTCTATGCTCTAATGCCAAACGATTGGTCCGAACGTTGGTTCAAACGATGGCGCCATCTTTAATGAATTGCACACTCGTTGAGCCCACGTGAGGGACGCTACGACGCGCGTCGCACATTCACTGAAGAGAGAAATAAATACGAAGAGCGACAATATCGTTCTTCGTATTTATTTCTCTCTTCAAACATGTAGAACTTTCAGATCTACTTTTTCCACCGAAACACCAAAAGCTTTATAATTTTATCACATTTATGTAATTTACGAAGAAGAAATGTTAATTCACGTTTTACACGGAAATCATTGAGCAATGTGTAGTCATTTCTTAGCATTTTTTTCTGAGAGATGTCTTTTCCGCTTTAAGTACCTTCCCTTTGCAGGTAACTGTAGATTTTTCCTGCATCTTGCTGCGTCTCTGCAGCTAACAAGGGCGCGAAAACAAGAGTTACTCGTACATGTTAGTTTTAATTTCATTGCCTTAGCCATATATGTTTTTTTTTATAGCATAAGTAGGTGAGTTTACATCTAGATTTGCAAATTCACGTATGCTTATTAATAAAAACAGCAAACACCAGATTTTGTAGGTTTGGTACCTAGCTAACTATCTAGGTGGATACATCGGATTTAAAAATGTTGTTTTCATAATCCTGGTTGGTGATTATAGAGATAATAATAATATCTAGGTACTTATTGGATAGGAAGTCTACCCAATGCGTTCTGATAGGGCATTAAAATTAACGAAATATTATATTCTATAATTCTATAATATAGATTATATAAGGAAATAACTAAATTTAAGACCAGGACAGACGAATAACGTTCAGCAAACCGAGGCTGGATCTACGGCCCAAAGGTAGACACAGTGTCTAGATTTATTGCAACGACCAATAACAATTTTCTCGTTGGCCGCGTCCACGTCATATGTCATGAGTTGATGGTGTCATCAACAGTACCTATTATAAAATTTTCCTGCGCGCTCGCATGTGAGGGAGGCGACGCGGCGGGGCGGGGGTGGTGCGCGGGGCTGGGGGGTGCGGGGCGCACGGCTCAAGGCGCAGAGGGCGCGGCGGGCGGTGCGCACCCGCCGGGGCCTCTCGATCACCGCCTGCGCAGCCGCCGATTCGCCTGCAACGCTGTCGCGAGGGCAACTCTCCGGGGGACTTTTCGCTGATCGCTTGACGTCACCCCAATAGAAGTCTATTGAGTATTGCTAAGGTAGGTACCATATGAACTCATGACATCTATCTGATCAATCGCATCGATCCATTCATATACGGCCTTTAATTCCCTTCGAATCTTCTCGAACACTCAGAGTACCTACCGTGAAGCCCTTTCTCTAATTAAACATTCCTACTTTTACGATATGCGCATCGCTATAATATACCTGCTGAGAAGTAGGAAAAACTAACGGTGCAAAGAATGATGAGTGCGCCTTTCGGATGCACACGTGTGGGACGCGTTTGCGCAAGGCGACTCCCAAACCGCGGCCGCAGGCGGTCATCGGGGCCACGAGCGGACACCAGAGAAAGGTGGAATTCACGCAAGTCATGCGATACAATATAACACAGAATTTTGGGCATTTTATCTTGTCAACATGCCACTATGGTAGACTCGGAGCCATTTGGATTACTTACTTAATATTTACATAAGTTGGTTTGGCTGTATGTAGTTAAATAATATTAAATAACAATTCCACGTGGATCTAGTCTCTTTATGACGAACAAATTCAAATGTAACTAACCATACTGTTAGGGTTCCACTGAATGTCTAAACTAATATTATAAAGAGAAAAAAAAGTGTGTTTGTTTGCTATGCTTTCACGTTAAAACGGCTGAGCGGATTTGGATACAATTTAGCACATACGTAGACCATGACCTGGGTTAGGACGTAGGATACTTTTTATCCCGATATTCCCATGGGATCAAGACTTATGCGGGTGAAACCGCAGGGCGCGCAGTTATGAAATAAAATACGGTAGGTACTTAGCAGAATCATGTTGGTTCCTAGTTAGGTCCCAAAACTCCCTAACTATTTGATTCCTTTGCTAGTACTTGTCTAACACAGAAATCTTTCAGTGATGACGTGTTTTACGTAGATGTACAACGTAGTTGCTTGGGATATATCACGGATGGCTCGTTCACCCGCGCGCCGTGGAGCCGTGGAGCCGTGGAGCCCGCCAACTGTTTACACGTGGAGAAGGCTTGCGCAACGCTTGCCTGCGTCCGCGCAGCGCTACTTTCCTTACGGTCACTACCCTTCACGGAGGGACATTCAACACTTCTTTCAATGCCGACTAACCTCTAATTATTATAATTGAATTTCTATGTACTTAGGTTATGTTTACCAATAGGACATTTTTCATTGATAACTACGATTGACTCGGTACTTTATAGGACAAAACTTTTGCATATTCAGCAACGATTACATACAAGTGATTATAAAAAAACGTTTTAGATCGTCAAATATTTCTTTAAATATTAGGGGTGATAATAAACACACGCCCATAAAGTGAAGGTCACGATTATCATACAATGGCAACGAACCGATCTGTATGTCGGTGCGACGTCGCGTCGTACGGTGACAGAATCGTTGTTATGCAACTTATTCAAATAAGTGCTAAGCTTCTCGTTTGCTTCGCTTTTTGGACGACTTTACAGTTATTTGTAAACGACAAAATACTATCGCTTTTAGGAGTTATTAAAACCTTCGCTTTGGAATAAAATTTTGTTTTGTTGGTTTACATTCATTACATCTTGTTTAGAATAACGTTTAAAATAAAAACACGGGGAAAATATACTACGGTATCGCAAAAAAATCAAGGAATATTGTGTATGTACACCGTGTGCTTGAGTATCAGATTTGTTCACTGTTCGTGTATTGGAGATGGAGACACGCAATATAACAAAAAGCTATAGGGAAAAATAGTATTGATCACAGACATGCGACAGAAATCGCTCTACAATTCCACAAAGACTTACACAGTTCACTATAATACGTTGTAACACAATAATGTAGAGCCCGGCTATAACTGAACAATTTCCTGCTGATTTAGAAGTCAAAGTAACAAGAATTAACATAAATAAATACACCTTATCTTGTAACCTAACATCATCATTACATTAAAATAACGAGCACGTAATTAATTAAATACCTATTCGAAAAACAACATGCAAATTGATTACCGTACTTTCAATTGATAGTAAATGGATTGTAATATTAATATTAAGAGCAAACAGTCAATATCACTAGGTACCTATCTACTATTTTACAGAATAAAAGGGAACCGATAAAGAATTAGCATTTATGTTACATAGCTAAGGTATGTTGTTGACAAAAGAGAGCTATAGCGAACAGTTTCATTATGTAGGTACCTGAGAGGTGAATCTCTTCCGGGCATTTTGTCCCAAAATCCAAATTATAAAAATCACCGATATGCGTGTCGCGTGTGGGTCGTTGACCCCATGTGGAACCACCCTGATTTCACATTGTTTGTCCCTTTCTATCGTACGTATGATTAGTATCGCTGCTCTGTTCATTTCGCTCATTCTCACGTGCGCGCACGCTGCACTATGTCGCACGCGGCGCCTATCAAAAAGTTCTACTCGTGTCTAGGATAGATTTCAGAAATAATACAATCGATAGAGAGAGGTCTGTTACCAAAATGTGTTTAGTTTCTTACTGTCTACGTACATGTCTTATGGATAGCTCATCGTATAGTAACGAATAAAAAACAACTACCCGCCAGCTACTTAGCTTGCACTGTTGAGTATAGTCACACAAGGGCCCACAGCACCAGCGTCGGCTTTGGCGTAGCGTAGACGCAGCGTAGAGTAAGTCGCGTAGTAGCATTGAAGCTGCGTAGCAGCGTGTAAGTCGCGTAGCAGCTTAGATGCCACGTAGCAGCGTAGTATCCGCGTAGCAGCGTAGATGCCGCGTAGCAGCGTAAAAGCCGCGTAGTAACGTAGACGCTGCGTAGCTACGACTCGTTTCAGTCACTATAAAAATTAATTACGGCGCCAATTGAATACCATTCCGACAACAATGGCAAACTATTGTTGCCATTGTTACTAAAAGGAAAATAACATAAACATACTTCAAACTTTTCTGGAAAACTATTATTATCTTTGCCAGGTAACCAGCAAGTAGCTTCGGTGCTACAAAATTTATATTTTTCACGAGTACGATTGGTTTATCCTTTCCCACGACTATATTCAGTCTACTTGATCGCCTTATGTAAAAGCAGGCAGGTATGTAGAAGATAAGAAAATTAGTCAGGTACTTTTTGTAACGTTTACTTGTCTGTCTCATGGTTTTTAATTTATTTGACCGCTTGGGGGGCTCTGTGAACGTATTTTATACCGCTACGCAGTCCCGGTTCAATTCGCCAGAGCGTTAGCTATGAATTAAATTTTCTGAGTTAAAAGTTTAAGATGAGAACAATCAAAATTAAAGCAATTATAAAGATAGCATCAATATTACATTGCGCTGTATTATTATTAACGTAGCAATCCACCTTTGCGTTTAATTATTCAATAAAGTGTTTTTTTGTAAATATTGGGTACTTACTAAAAACAGAGTAAGTAGTATAAAAGCGCATTTTTTAACGGTTTTTCGGAAGTAAGATCTAATAGGAGCTAAGACCTATTCTGTTAAATCAGTCTTAACCTATGCATCTCTCGACCATCTGGCAATCTGAGCATGTTGGTATTCACCCAAAAAGAAACCATGGTAGGTATCGGCTGTTCAAAATGATTGATTTTGAGCTTTTATAGAACCTACAAATACGTATTAGGTAAAGTCATTGTTTATTTTTTTATCTTAGTTTTCCTATACCTTGTCAATCGATGTTTTTGGAGGGAGTTGGTTCTACTCTTCTACTCACTTTAGTAATAGAACTACTTATATAGACAAGTACATACCTACTTTGCAAACACAAATGGTCATGCAAGCAAGCAAGTATTTATCTGTTTCTTTGATTAACGAGTCTTTACAAATGATGCGCAAATTTTGCGCTACATGGGTGTACTAGTCTCGTAACAAATGAGGTAGGGAGGCGTCGTCGCCTCTCAAGGTCTCACGTTGCCACGGGTGGTGGCAGAGATTATCTGTATTTAAGTACATGTTCGTACCTACACGCCAACAGCTACGAGTACAGCTTAAATCATAAGTGCATCACTCGCTTCGTGCAACTATGATTTAGCAGCCCTTTGATCGAAACGCCGAATCGTAAAATGACTATAAAATCGTTACATACTAAAATTAAATTGCGCGCTCACCTCACTATACCTAGTCGGCTATTTACAAGAGAAATTAAGGTTTCTTATGCGTACAGAGCTTTTAAAGATACTAAGAAAATTCATATTATTACGAGTATGTGCGCGAAAGTCATATAAAATCTTAGAGAAATGAATGCCGTTGTCTGGTTTTACAACATCATGAAACACTGTGAAAAGTAATGGTTAGATAAATGGAGAGGTACTCTCTGACGCAGGTTTATTGGGATATAGGAACTTACAGTTTCCAAACGTAATTAACTAATCGTGTTCATGTTGTTTATTAGATACCGTCAAACGGGGTGAATAGATTTGCAGGGGTGAATTGGGACGAAATTTTAAAAGGGATTTTAACATTGAAATAATAAATATAGTTTGTTGCCAACAAGGGCACTTAATCGTTAATTATAATACAGTAAACACATTAGAGTCCTTTATGGTCAAAGTCAAAGTCAAATCATTTATTTCAAATAGGCTCATAACAGGCACTTTTGAACGTCAAAATTTACAAAAAAATAGAATTGATCCTAGTTGCCCCTTCCAAAAGGTAGTTTCGTATGGAGAAGAATGGGCAAGAAACTCCGCCGTTACTCTTTTAAAAATGTTTTACAATATTATGTATACATTAATTATATGTGAAGACGATGCACCTACAATAAAATTACTATACAAAAAAAAAAAAAAACGCATGACAGGTAAATTAATTATGAGATAGATACATGGTGCTCACATATTTACAAATATTGAAAGTAAATGATTTTTCCAAAATTTCACAAGTAATAATTTCGTGTGTGAGTTAAAGTAGTTACCTACCTGAGCCTATAATGATACTGTTAATGTTTTATAATGGAGGTACCGATAATATATACCTAAAGTGAGTCAGTTGTACAAGAATAGGTATACCTACAACTAAGGACAGGCAACGTAGAATAACTGTAGACTGCAAGATATCGATTAGATAAATCAAAATAATAAGCAATGATCTCGATAAGTCTCATGATCTTGAAGGGTTTTCATTCGTCTTGTGGCCGAATTTCATTCCGTTGTATCGAAAATACAAATTCCAAATTCGGTACACGGAAAACTTATTTATTTACCATGCGGAAATGTCATTCGCGCAGGTGTCCTACTACCCCTTATAGGTATTGACAAGCGATAAATATCCCTGAGTCGTAAGAAATGTTTGCAGTAACAGTAGTTTTGTGATTTGCAATTATTATTAACTGGCTATGTACTACACTATATCTACAATAAACTTACAAAATATCGTATTTGTCTCTTATAATAGACTGTCGTAAGCCAAGGAGCACCGGTCGCGGCCGTTATCAACAAGGGTACCTTTGCATAATGTTCAATATTGATATGTTGGCTCGGTAATATTTTTACATTGATGGCGGCGGCAAGTGGGAGCAATCCTCCGAAGCGCTGACCTTGCCGCGTGGGAGCCGCGCTAGAAATCGGCCCCGTGCGCTTACGCAATCTCAACCACTCGGGCGCGCGCACGCCTCCGCGTTCACACCACTGCGCAGCGCGACACGCTCGCTGCGCGCCCAACCTCAACCCGCCCGATTACCACTCCACGTTATCCTCCAAACATTCGTGTACCTATACACGAATGTTTTTTTTTTTTAGTACTTACATATTTAATCGTGTACCTGGTTCTCATTCATTTACCTACCTCGTTCTTTACAGCCAGAATACCAAAACACGAGTATACGAAAACACCTACCAATACCAACTTATCGCATTTTTAGAATTGGGGATAATACTTAGCTAGCGTGGTCAATTGATCATCATAATTATGATCATCATATGTATGACTTTATTGAAGAGCAAACCTTTTACGATACGAAATTGTTACAGTTTCTCTTAACTCTGAAAATTGTCTAAGTTTTATAACCACCGTTGATAAAGGCGCGACTCCACTCTAGTAGAACGATTTCTATGAAAACATCATGGAAATTGTTTTTACAAGAGTCGCGTCGCGCCTGTCTGTTAAGGGTTTTCAGAAGTAGTCTACCTTCCCACTAACTTGCCCATAGGTAAATCGAGAATACCTTCCTATTATTTGAAGTTTAGCACTCACGAAACGAATAAATAACTAACCCCTATAATGAAACATAATAAAACGTGGCAACGGCGGCTGCGTGTACCGGATATCATTTAGGGTTAATTGATTCACCGCCAAAATTTGAGCTTTCGTGAGATGGAATTAGTGATGAGCCGCGTAGTAACGGGACATGGCTAGCTAACGGCTGCTGTTAATGCATTGCACTGCCTGCCTATTCCGAAACACTCGAATAAATCATTCGACTTAACTGAGATGTCGTCTTGCTCACACTCGTTGTAACTATGAAAGGAAAAGCGTAAAAAAAAAATGTCGAATCGAATAAGAAATGCGTCTAAGTAGGTACAGAATAACAGATTGGACCCGGGCCGTCACAATGCGCACCGACAGGTGTCCCTGAATGAGCGACTGCGGCCCGATAAACTGTGAGAAGACATGGCTTATCATGATAATATCGGAATTCACGCTATTTACAATCGATAAAATTGGGCAATAAATTCGACAAGTATCCATGGTACGGTCATTGAGAAAACTTAAGGTTTACTAATGCAATGCAAATGTTACTTTAATGTGTACTAGTAAATTAGAATTAAGTACTCATTCAAACAGGAAATCGTTTATATATTAATAATTAAGACGTATTGTTTCGCGGCCCGTAAATTATCGAGTACCGGTATAATTAATAAAGTAAAATGATGTCTTAATGGACACTAATATTTTCATTTACAACGTTTATGAACCGATAACGAATGAGACGACGAAGAAGGCGATTTACCTACAAAGTTCGAGTTAAAATAAGTCGCATGAGAAATAAGAAGTTCAAGCAAGATGGTAGTGGTCTCACCCACTAGCTAGCCCTTCTCGGAAATGGGAGTTGGTCGGCAGGAATCAGCCTGTCCCCTTATTTCATGTCGTTGACACATATGATAGGAATTCATCGATTTCAAATATGAGTAACACCCAAGTCATTCCATTGGATAATTTGTTTGTATGCCCAAGGAAATTCGCGTACTTAATAAAAAATATAATGAATACTAAAACAAAATTAGCTATTTAAAATAAAGTACCTAGTTCTATTTTAAGAATGACTAATATTATTTCAATACAGGAAAATAAACACGTTTAATTATTTAGGTACATAATGTACTCGTATACCCAACATGAACCACTAAACAAGTGCGGGGTTTAAAAAAAT
Organism: Griposia aprilina; assembly: GCA_916610205.1. Taxonomy (NCBI): domain Eukaryota; kingdom Metazoa; phylum Arthropoda; class Insecta; order Lepidoptera; family Noctuidae; genus Griposia; species Griposia aprilina. The sequence continues at coordinate 15,264,737 of OU744286.1, forward strand.
ATAATGACAAAAAAGAGGAACTAGTACACAACAAACATTTTAATCTACATGAAAGTATTAAAAAATATATACGTGAAAGGTATGTAAACATAAGCACACAAGCAAATTACACAATTTAATTATCCATAATTATTTATCAAGACACATGAGTCACGGTCTCTTTCTTCTGCTGTAGCTTTAGGAATTCGGAAAAGCTTCTGTAACTGTATAATTTACTTGTGGCGTTTTATGAAAAGTTTTCAAATTTGGAACTAAATCTTGATCCTAAATTGAGAACTTCCAACATAATTATTGTGTTTAAAGAAAATTGTGTAAACTAAACATGCAAGAGGACATCACGCTACAACCACATCACCGCCTCGGGACAGATTCGTCTCGTCGCTGCAGTGTTGCTGCCGTGAGATATCTAACAGTACACGGCGAAAATTGAGCGTCCGAATCGAGTCATTGAACCGAAACCCGACCGTTAGACGCACCGATTCTAGCAGGACAGGCCCTTCTACCTACACCTACTTACTGCACGATCATATTGGGAAACCAAAATGCATTGATTTGGACTGTCATACAACGACACAGGTCCAAAATTATAACTGCTTGAAAATCTATACGATGCAAAGTTTAGTAGAAAAATACAAGCGCACCAATTAAGCATTTCGGGAAGCACTATTATTTATAGTTTGTAGTTCGTAATGTTTTGAAAAATGAGAAATTATTTTTATTTCTGTAAGTAGGTTTATACCTTGTTTAAGCATATAAGCACTTTTACAAGGCTTATTTAACATGCAACTTATTTTGAGATAAAATTTACTGAAAAACTACACTATAGTCTACGATGGCAAGATTTTCTCCTTTCAAGCTTTTAATCTGTTTTTAAAGAAATTTTAGTGTAGTACCGAATGACAATTATTGCTGGTAAGGATGAATTTTGAAAGCAATAGCATATAAGTACATTTGTTATTTTTCAATAAAAACTAAAAGTAAGCGTAGTCTTCGTTTCCGTAAAAATGCAGACATTCAATAAATCCTGGGGAAATTTAGGTTAGGAACCTACTACCTAGAAACAGATAGAACTGTCATGTTTGCTTCTATGCATTTGAATAGCTCATGAAAGACGATATCCCATCCCATCGTCAATGAGATTGTCGGTGTCCAAGATGTGCACACACGTCTTAGAAAGCCGAAGGATTTCTTTTTGTTCGCAGCTTTTACCACTCTCGTAGTTTTAACAGTTAACGTCGACCGTTCTTCGTGAGCCGTTACAGCAAAATCTGCTTATTCATTGGACACTCGAAGAACTAAAGTTGAGAAAAGAGACTATTGCTTATTTTAAAATATAACATATTATTTTACCGTTATTGGTGGTGTCTGAATAGTGGCGGTAAACATGCAATAATTAAGTTTCATCTTAGGAAAAGTGTTTCATGGTGCTATTATACATTTATTCATATTTTTAATTGATCAATATTTCGGAGCCCAAAGGCTTCTTACGCAAATAGGAAATCTCGGAGTAAACTCTCTTCAAAAACTATAAAATATCACAAAAGCAAAAATAGGTTGTATGAAATTAAAGAACCACAAAACTGTGGTAATTGTGTCTGTGTGTAAAGGTAAGTACTTATAACTTAGTTGCATTGCAATCATTTTTTTTTTACTTTACAAAGATGCAATGAAACCTCGGCCTACTGCGGTCATTCAAGCGCATCTAGCCCTCTAGTCTTAGACGATTGAAAAAAATGTCACGAGTTATCAAGCAAAAATCGCGAAACCTCAAAAAAACTTCATTACGGTACATAAATTACCAACACATTTACATTATATACATAAAAGCTAACGTTATTTATCAAAAAGCAGTGTAGTTGTGAATACATAACGAATATTTGTGACTTCCCCGAGAACGTTTGACTGGCAAAACGTGCCTCCTTTATTCCAGGGCGTGTTTGTTATTAGAGGGAAAGTGTGTTGGCAAGCTTTTATGCATCAGCCTCGCCGCCTGAAAACTGGGTCAGCTGGCTGTAAGGACTTCAGCTAACACGGGCACGATGACCTAGGTCAGGTCACTGCTGAATTATAGCTCTCGCTCCGTCCAATCGATACGACCAAGTTTACAGCGGCAGGTGCGCTAATTCAGTGATAATATTCACGTGTGAATCCAAATGTTATTAAAATACGTCGATATGATTCAAGGAATATTCTTGTGGATGTTTATGAGAACATAATATTGTGTGCAGGAGTTAAATTGTTTATTTTCGTAAAAACATAGCGTACGTATTATTTTAAATTGTGAAGGTAAAACTCATAAACATTTTATTCCGACACGTGTTGGTTTTTAGTCTCTTAGAGCAACTGAATCCGTTGATATTATTCAGAATATTAATCAAGTACCTATGTGTTTTCAAAGCACTATTTTTCAGATAATAATATAGTTAAGACAGAATCCGCGAAAATCTGTTATTTTACTGCGTACACAAACGACATTGTTTAGAGATGATCATAAAACAGAAATGTCATTGAACTGAGTAATTATATCAGCTCGTAAACATCCATTGCTGAACGTGAGCCTCCATGTCAACCAATGTGAGAACGCTACAGTGAACAGACATAATAGAGATATGGTTGGTCAAGTAAACCTAAATAAACCCAAATTACATTGAAGTTTTCATAACCAGCATGTCAACGACTGTTTTCAGAACAAGTTTGTTATTTTTACATAGTAGGACGTCTAGGTAGTTCGAATGGCAGTTCATAAAATGGATGACAATCAACATTTGCAATGTAAAACACTCAGGATCCACAGCATAGGAGCTGTGGAGATAAAAGACTCCGCCATGATATAGGTACCTACGACTAGACCAGGGAATATGATTTGTTCAACCTGAAACCTTTTTCCTAACTAGGCATAAAGCTGGAGACTGACTTGTACCGTTTGTGTGTAATGTACCATTCGAGGCAATCTTGTTACAATACGACGACACAGACTGACTTGAAGCGTGTGTTTGTACTGTATCATTCGAGATCTTGGCTCAAGTGTGCTCCATTTTTACTCAAAATGGCAGGCGTAGAGGTACACTAACCTAAACCTGCACTGACTTTTAATGTAACACTCAAAGGGATACGCGAAAAAATGGACAGTCGAGTGCAGCACGCGGCGCTCGCCGCGAATGATACATTACAAACTAACGTTACAAGTCAGTCTTTGGTTTTAGTTACAAAAACTCGATACATTAAAAGAAATGTTACAAGTCAGTCTCCAGCTTAGGAGGTTGCGAACGTAAAGCGAGCATTTTCACGCGATATGTAGACGGTTTTCACTCTGAATCAAACCTGAAACCTGTAGCACGTGGTTAAATTGGTAAGAACAATCTCATGTGACAAGCATGAAGTCCCTATCCGATAAAAACCAACTTAGGAAAAGAATAAAATACATCGTTTTCTCCAAAATTGGATTTTATGTTTGCACCCTGAGCTGCTATGGAAGAAAGGAAATAAATAAATAAATATAAATAAATAAAAATAAAAACATAACAATGCTTTATAAATACACACTAATACACACGAAACGACGTCACTGATTTTTATTGTAGAAAGTGTAGGAAATAACAACATAGGTAGTTCCTTACATAGTTACTATTATCTATCTAAAGAATTACCTATGGTGTTATTTTAATAATAAAAGGACTTTTATTAAAAGATTTTGTTAGTTTATGATTTCCTAATAACAGAGAAATAAAAACTTCTAGCCGGTAAGTTATCATAAAATCAATATTAGCCGCAATGTCTTTTACAAGCATATTATTGATTGTAGAAAGTTTACATTTTCAGATACTTATATTACATTCTGTTTAAGATTGTAATGTTATTTCATTCAATTAAAATGGAAATAATTCTATCTACGTAATGATAAATTAAAAGAACTGATTAAAAATAAAAGGTTATTTGTAACTCACATACTTAATTATAATCTATATATATATTATCTATATATATAAAAATGAATCCCTATTTCCCCTGGTCACGCCATCATGCGTGAACGGCTGGACCGAATTCACAATTTATTTTTTTGTTGTGTTCGTTATTGTCAGGAGACGGATCCTATGAAATAAAAAAATAGGGAAGTTGATCGGAACATGACAAAATTTAAGAAAACTTAACGCCAATATTAATTTTACATAACTGTTAGCGATTGACAGAATACGCGCTGCAAATATCGTTTAACACAGATGGATCGGTTGATAAATGAGTCGATGGTTTTAGTCAATCGTCAAAACTAAAACTAAACGACATATGACATTCATAGTTAAGACAGGACAACGTCTGTCGGGTCAGCTTGTTATATATATAAAAGTGAATCTCTATTTCCCTTGGTCATCGCATCACGCGTGAACGGATGGGACAATTTCGCTAATTCTTTTTTTGTTGTGTTAATTATTGTCAGGGGAAGGTTCATATGAAAGAAAAAATTAAGGAAGTTGAGCGAAACATTAGAAAATTTAAGAAAACTTAACGCCAATAATAATTTTACATATCTGTCAGTTGTTCAAACAACTGACAGTTATTTCAAAATAACTGTCAGCGATTGACAGAATGCGCGCTGCAAATATCGTTAAACACAGATGGATCGGTTGATAAATGAGTCGATAGTTTTAGTTTTAGTCAATAGTCAAAACTAAAACCTATGAAAAAGACATAATGACATTCATAGTTAAGACAGGACAACGTCTTTCGGGTTAGCTAGTAATATTATATTTGTAAATGTCTTAAATAATAATTTTGTGGTTAGGTACATGCTCTGACTAAATACTTATACCAAAAATATATCACTGGTAAGGGTGCACAGGAAACCACTTGCGTTCGTATTTTTATACTAAAGTTTCTGGGTTCGCGCCAAAAACCATAGAATCAAAATGTTCACTGCTACGTGGAAGCGATGGAACTAAGCGATGTGGAATAAATAACACATTACTTTTTGGCTATCCTGAATTAGGTCAGTTGATATGATATGCCAGTCACAGAAATAGGATATTAGGTAATTTGAAATGTCAGTAAAGATTGATATGCAATAGTTCTGGGCGTATTAACTCTGTGTCGCATCTGTCCACATCAAGGGGGTGTCATAGATAACGTTAATAATAATGGAGGAATAACTAGGAAACAGGAGAGGGTTTATCTTTCTCAATTCCTTTCAGTGGTGTGCAGGTATTTTTTTACTGGAAATGTTTTAGGGATACATTATAATTTAATTGTTCACCCAACATGCAACAGTTTCCTTTACTTGAAAATAATTCAGAGCTTGCCGATTATTCCTTCATTCCTGTAATCCTTTGCTAGCTGGTAATATATTGCACTCAGGAATCGGTGTTCGTGTTTTCCACGATTCACTTTTGAAACTTTCTAACCCTGTGCCGGAGTGTAGCGGCAGGGAGGGGCGCGCGCGGGTGCCAGAGAGAGGGTACCGACCTCATTGCCCATTGCCACTCCTCCCGCCGAGGCGGCAGGCCATTTTTATTAAAAATACTTCCGAGTAGCATCGCGCGCGGATTTTTTTTTTCGTGTCCTGAAATTCTTCCTATTTTTTTCAAAAACTATCAAATGTAAATGAAGTGGTAGGTTGCTCAACATAATAAAACAGATATATTTTCTGGACCTATTGAAAATAAATCCAAAAACATTGGTGTTTGTTCAAGTGAATTTGAAACTTAAAAAAATACAAGTGCGCCCTGCGATCTATTTTCCGTGCGGACTCGGGTTGGTTCGGTTGCGAAAAGTGGCGGCACTCGGCCATCATCGGCGGCGCTCGCCGCTTAGAGGGCGTCCATCCAACCCCGCCCGTGCGGGACAGAGACAGAGGACACTGCTGACATGGCGACAACACGAATGGATTGATGTTTTTCACGTGGAAAACTCATCCCTTGAATGTATCTATGCAAAGGTAGGTGACAATGATGATTCATATGACCAAATCGATCGTGGTATAATTTCAGTAGAAAAGTATTAAATTGCCCTTGATTTTATAATGCTTGCTAGAATCGAGTAGGTTTAGGTCTAATGATTTTACGCTGTAAAGTTTATTCCTGTATGTTCCGAAGTAGGTACATATTTGCTGCATTATTTAGTTCTACCTTCTCACACTAATAAAGATTGAAATACTCACAGAGAAAATTGTATAAAATTTGGAAATTATTATTATTGCTAAATTCAACTTGCAATATTGAATGAAATATTTATAACAAATCGGTCTTGTTTTACTGCATTGACCTGCCGGGGGAACCGGCGTCGCCCCTATTTTCGTCTACAGCTCGAAGGTTTAGTTTTAAGATACACCTTGATACTGATTAATGCTAGGAAATAATGAGCATACACTTATTTATAGCCATAACCACTATAGAAAACGATCTAATAACGTAGCATCCTGACGGGGGTGATGTTCCACGCCAAAGAGGAAATCAATAAATTTCAATAAATCAATATTTTACTGTGCACCCTGCGCTGAATATATCCGCTGCCGCCATTTCGATGATGACGGCGTATTTTTTGTGAGAGATATTCGAGTCGCGGAGCGAGTCGGTGTTCGTCGCGCGGGGTTGCGGGCTGCGGCCGTCAGTCGTCGGGTGAGCGGGGTGCGACGTAAACGCGGACTCGGACTATGGCGGAAGGGCTGATCCTCATTCCCATAAAAGGGTCGAGTTGATTGTGGTGCAGATACGTGTGGTACGTTCCCTTATGTTAGTGCAGTGATTTATTTATTCTCAAACGGTGCTTATCTCGACGTATCGGTTGAATTAATGTGGATATCGGAGGTAATAATGCCATTGTGATGACGTAATGTAACGCGCTCGACTGGGTGCGTAGTAATAATTCGAGCGCCCGTTTATACCGCGATAACGTTTGTGGTCAGCACCTGTGGATGTGGAGCAAATGTTCGTGTTTTTGTAGCTTTTAAATAAATTCGAGACCATTCTAGTTGGATTCTGATTAGAGTGCACGCGAATCTGGATTATTTTTAAAGACAAAATTAATGATTGGCATTGTACAAAACATGATTTGCTACGGACACGATGATTATTTAATGTTTGTCATGACTGCAGTGGTAGCTTACAAATCTGTTTCCTACTGCAGTGCGCTCGCCGACGCGATGCACAGCTCCCCACGTCCCCACGCCGCTAGACTATAGACGCCCTCGATTTTTTTAACCTTGATTGAATTGTGTCGTTGTTGGTCTCGTTCACAACCCAGTCAAATAATGTAATGTATATCGTATCTGGTATCCCTATGGTAAACGATATTTTATCACTTTAGAATTAATTAGGTAATGATGCTATAATAAATAGGTACTTACTTACTGTAGTTACTAAATAACGCGACTCGGGAAGCCTTTTTCGACATCTTAACATATGCAATGGTACCTTTTCAATAAGAAGCGACGACGACTTAAAGAGACTACTAGGTCCTTAAGTCTTGTTTTTTTCCACCCTCATAAAGTAAACAACACCATTTACCATTCACTTATATTAAGCGTTTGAATATGTTAGATTTGCATATTGTTCTAAGATGCAATAAATGTTCGGTCGACGGCCACGACCTCTATTAAGTATTGTGATTCATTAATTACACAAATTACGTAAATTTATATTAATTAACTTATAATTAATTATAACCTATAAATGAACTTCTTTGGTACTCGTAAACGCATCAACTGTCAAAGCAAATATATAAAAATTATACCTAGCTAACAGCATGTTAAGTAGTAACAAAATTCTGCATCTAGTTCAATACAAATATTTATCTACAAATGCATTCTGTACAAACCTGGGAGGTTATACTTAATTGAGTGCTTGCGAGTGCAATTATTAAAATGATTTAAAGAAATGAGGATCATTAACTAACCTAGTTAGTAAAAAAAAGATGCAGTTATTTATTTTAGTTAGTATCAATCTGAACTTATATAGACGGGCAAGTAGATACATATTGCGGTAATAACCTAACAGAATAATAACGTGATAGAAGCAACTGCACTCAAATGTGCACAAATACTGTAATCAGTAATCACAGCAGTGTACCTAATTATTTCTAATAGACACGAGAGCAGAGAAATCAAGGCGATCCTCGACTTTCTGTTTTACTTATACAGAAGCTAATGCGTGACTTTGCATAGATAATACTGTATTAATAAAGATCATTTAAGTGTGATAATTATAATTCTAAAACTGAGTGTTATCCCGTTACAGGTCCCCCTGCGCCCGGCACACAAACTGCACTAAGCACTATGAAACCTACAAATTGAAAATGGCTTTTAAAAAGTAAACATTATCTATTGTTGACGTTTTGTTGTATTGTTCATGGAACAAGAGAGAATACTTATGTATACATTGATTGCATAGTTGTTGGTAAAATTAGATTTTAAGCCACGACTGGCAAAAATCATATCTTCCAAAGAAGAATATATACAAAAGCGAAAATGGCTACGCAAAGGTTTTGCTTGCGGTGGAACAACCACCAATCTAATATGTTGTCTGTGTTTGATCAACTACTACATGCGGAGACGTTCACAGACGTCACTCTCGCTGTCGATGGCCAGTTGCTGAAAGCACATAAGATGGTCTTGTCGGCTTGCAGCCCTTACTTTCAAGCTCTCTTCGTCAATCACCAAGAGAAACATCCCATTGTTATACTGAAAGACGTTCCGTATTCGGACATGAAGAGTTTATTAGACTTCATGTACAGAGGGGAAGTAAGTGTGGACCAGGAACGATTGACAGCTTTCTTAAAAGTAGCTGAGAGCTTAAGAATAAAAGGACTTACAGAAGTAAACGAGGAGAAGTGTGATATTCCAGCCTTAACTAACTCGTTAATACAGCAGCAGACGAATGCGCACACACCTCCCCCTCAGCTTCACAGAATACATCCATACATGCATCAAAAACGGCCGGCATCCGGCATGCCCAGCGGAGGGGCGCCTCCCAATTTATTAATGCCTCTATTGGGTAACGCACTGATGCAACCGAAAAGAAAACGAGGTCGGCCGAGAAAACTTAGTGGAAGTTCAAGTGACGCTCTAAACACAGCGGCTAGTCCCCCCGGAGAGTTTATTCCTGAGCCTGCCTCTCATGGATCATCGAACAGACCTGGTGACCAACTCATCAGAGGCTCACCAGAAATGCTGGAAGTGAAGATGTCCATGGATAGCTTCAACGCTGAGGATGGTGCAACGTCAGGGGGCGAGGAGGCTGGAGAGGCCCTACTCATCGACGAAGGTGATGACGCTCAATCGACTGAAGCCCCGATGACTGGCAAAGACTCCGAGTCGGCAGGTATGTGGCTATCCCCCTAAGACTTTTATAATATTACAGCTACGTCGGTAGAAACTATTCACTTGTTAATAAAATAATATTCTCATTTTATGAAATATTGTTGATAATCTCCAATATGCCTTTGACCTGTTGTATTGATGTATAGAAAGAATGTTCAACTGTAAAAAAATTAAAAGTCGCGCCATAAGTAAATAAATGAAGATATTGTTGTTTATACTCGCTTACTATTTGTAAATACCTGTATTAATCTTCCTTTCCAAACATCTAACATTGTTTAGAACAGTAAAATTTTAATTAAAAGGGAAAAGCTAATGGGATATAAGCTTTGAAGTTAGGATACGATAAGTGAAAAGTGAAGTGTATTACGAATGCCTACTTTATATTTAATAATATTTAAACTTTATTGAAAAGGGGTAAGTGATTATCTATGAAATTTTTTGACGTATACGAGTAACAGATGCTTATTTTTCTTCTATAAATCGACAATTTTACTTATGCTTGCTTTTCTGCTTTTGGGGAGAGCTATTAGAGGAATGGCCAGGGGCAAACTCGGTGTGGTACTTAATGGTTTGATTGATAATTTCTTTATTTATAAACTTCTCTAAAATAAAAATATTTTATTATTACGAATAAGAAAAGGGAACACAAACAAGGCTTATTCCCAATAGCTTTCCTTGGTAATAAAGCAATTGGAAATATTCTGGTGGCTTGCCACTCACAATAAACTTTTTAAATACATAGGTTCGTAGTTTCTATTACTGTTTTTAAATAATAAGTCCTAAGTAAATATTTTTGCGTCTCACTAAAATATTTCCAATGACGATGTCGAGTGAAATGAATATTTTGTTTATTTCATCAATTTCGTATAAATTGAGACCTGAAACAAACTTTTCAGATCCTGATAAACCGCCAAAAGAAGAAATACAACAAAACTTTTCAACAAACGGGCCTGTACTTTCTATAGAAAATGGATCTATAAAACAAGAACCAGCCGCTGAGCTTAACGACGGTTACAATGAACCAATCGAATATAAATACAACCCTGACAGAAGCCACGAGAACTCTAATTCACAAGAAGGTCCAATTAAAGACACAGAAGACAAACACAGACTAGGTCGTAACTTAAAGCCAAAGAATAGTAAAAAATTGCTACCCCAAATGTCCAAAATTAGAGCTCGAAACTTGTTCAATCAGCTTTCCGGGCTATCGAGTTTGAATCCCGCGCTGAATACGTTTGATAAATTCCCCCCAGACCCGGTTCTAATGCCAGCTCTCGCCACACAGCTGTTCGCCGCTGAATTAGAGCAAAATAACCTCAACTTGGCTAATAACGAGATATCCGATATAGCGCAGACCAATTGGGAACATCGTATATTTCCCTCGCCTATAAGGAAGGCCAATATGGGTAGTGTGGGTAACTACCACGAGGAGACAAACGAGTCGGTGAGAGATTATTGCATCAAGGAAGGAGAAAATGTATTCAGATGTAAAATATGCGCGAGAGTCTACACGCATATAAGTAATTTCTGTAGGCACTACGTCACTTCTCACAAGAAAGATGTAAAAGTTTTCCCATGTCCCATTTGTTTCAAAGAGTTCACTCGAAAAGATAACATGATCGCTCACTTAAAGATCATTCACAAAAATCAACCGAATGCCAACGAGCAAATGGCGAAGCAGGAGTCTTAATGTACTTATTGAGAAGTTTTAGATTGTCGGCAACACTCAGTAGGTACTCTTTGTCGCAGATGTATTGAGATCTGATTAGCCAGAGTAGAGTTTATTCATGTTACACGTTATTTAACTTAAAATTTGGATTTTCAATAGTTTATAAAGTGTAGATTGCGTATTGAGTAAGCGTTCGAGCTCTAAGTTTCATGCATATGTCAATAAGTTTGTTGATATTAGACGACGCCAGTCGTTTGTTGTTAATATTTATCTATTTATTTATATTGTTCCATTTGTTTCTCAGAGTGCTGACTTCAAAGAGATTTATAAAATTTTCTATGATTTACTTGTTATTTTGCACTTAACTTGTTACTTAATTTTATTAGTTACAACATTTTCAGGGTACAAAATAACTACTCATGGTGATCGTAAATTCAAAAGTAGTGTAATTTTTTTATGTGCTGAATATTAAATGCAATTCTCATTGAACTGAATTAGTTAGTTTAAGTTTAGTTAATATATTTATGAATTATAGCAATGGCATAGTCTTTTTGTAAATCGAGTGTTGGTAGTGCTAGGTGACATGGTGGCATGTCGGTATCTGTTCAGATAAGTATCTCGAGGCTAAAGTGCTAAACGAACTCTTTATAAAAAGACTTGAACGAAATGCCATTGCGTAAGTAGTAGCGGAAAAATGCATTTTCATTTAACTTGCCTTAATAGTGATCTTAGTTGTAGATGACGATTTGACTTCTTCGAAGTAAAACTCAACACAGGCTATGATTTTATTTTCTAGAATTTGTTAAGATTAATTTAAAATAGTTTATCAATGTTGAAATATTTGGTTGTAAATGTTATTATACTATTCAAATATCTACTTATTTAAATCGCTTAAATTATACAATAGTTAAATACAATAAAATCTATAGAATAGTTGGTGAAACAGTATCAAGGGCGATCATTGTAGTATGCTTACAAATTATGATTAAACGTTCAGTTCCTGAATAATTAACAGAGCCCCAAATCATTTAGATATTTTCATAAAAGTTTTAAATTCCTAACATTTTAATATAATAGGATTATATTACTTTGTTAAATGATTAAATTATTTACGCATGTGAAATATCTATTTGTCAAAGACAATACAACAAATACTATAGCTAATATATTAAAGGTTATTAGATCGCGTATTACATCTATTGTTCGGCCGATGCCTTCAATGCAGCCGTGCTGAGAATTAAGTTAAATGTGCACCGTGCTTATTGTATACTTAATTATCGAAGCCAATGGATGCAGTCGCGGTATTATAATCGTATCACAAACACATCTACCTTATTCATATTTGAGTTACTATCTAAACAACTTTATAACAAATGTAACATATTATATATTTTAAAGGTTGACGTTTAAATTGTATATATTGAAAAGATACAACAAGGCGTTGTTGTTAAAGTGATCTTAGCAAGGTGCTTTGAATGAAGTTTATATGTAACTGGAATCATGAGATGATTTGTAAATTCTATTTTAGTAGAAAACAAAATGCCTTAAATATAAAGTAAGGAATGGTACTTATAAATTATTTACTTAGTTAAATTTAGAGGCAAAAGTAGTCTTCCATGTAATGATAGCGACACGTTTTCATACTTCAATTATAACGACAAAACTTAAATTGTTTTAATCAATATTAAATAAAAAGAGTTTAGTAATATAGGTAGTACTCGTATCTACTTTATTAGGTACCTACGTAATTACGTTGTCGACCCAGAAACCAAATTCTCCAATATAAATGTAGGTCCAGGGAACGCTTGCCTATTAGTGTGCCTTTACTTATATATTAATAAGTTTAATATTTATCGACTACTAGACTACTAAGAAATTTCAAAAATGTTATGTATTATTTATTTTCATTATTCAGAGTTTACAATGTCTACTTTAAGAAGCTTCCTTAGGAGTTTAGAAACCTTTTAGGCCCAAGTAGTTAATTAAAAGATGTAATTAAAATTAAGAATATATCATCTCATGTTTTCCATTTTGTTTGGAAATCGGAACAACTCGTGAATGTTATTTACAAAATGAATATAAAATTCGTGTAATTTTCGAGGCGTCGGGTCTTGATAATCAATATTAAGACTGTTAAAATTCATAAAAACGAATTTATTGTACCTACCTTTCATAAATCTTTATACGAAATTTACCTTGAACATTGATAGGTACTTAAAGAGGAAATTTAGACTTAAAATGGTGAGGCTATTATTGAACGATTAAACAAATCACTTACATTATGATAGTCAATTTAGCCAGTGCCTAAGCTTAACCCGTTCATTTGTGTGTACCTAATTACTACTTGAACATCTTCTTTGTAATGTTACGTCTATAATATAGCATTGTTTTGTTTTTATATTATATTATATTTCAGCTGTAGGTCAAAAATCAGATAAAATTCATGTTTTTTTTTTTAAATTGAACTCCGTATATTTATTATAATAATTATCATCTCACTAATAAATAATTTTATTATTTGTTAATGGTATATCATAATTGGTGCTAAATTATACTTAAGAAAATGTCACATGTGATGTGACATAAAATGGATTGTCCCTAAAATATACATATTATATATTGTTTGTTGATATTGTTGTTTTAAAAAGCATGTATGCAAGTACATTGTAGTCTATCGTTACATTTATCCGTTGACAAAGTTATCATGGGACTTCAAACATTCGCAATGTAGTTCAATTCAAATGTTAATATTTTTTATTTCTGGTTGAAACAAAATAATAAGGATATCTAGATACTTGCAGTTTACTATAAAATCTTAAAGCAATATTTATAAAAATAATTATTACTTACAAGTAATTGTTGAAAGATAGTTTAACATTAATGGCATAGAACGTATCTGGGTTCATATTAATCATAATTTTCGTCTCATATAAATTACTTCAGAATAACAGTATATAGTTTTTTCTATAAAAATATGTACCTACTTAAGGGTTTTTGAGGGATTGGTCAAGTGGTTACAAAATATAGAGAAATATTGATATTTTTTAAACTACAGGGTTGTATAATACACCTACGGCGTAATTATACTTATCGTTCTCGTTTATAATCAAATTAACATTATTTATTTCATGAAAAAAGTAAGCTTAATTAAGTACCTAGTTGAAATTGCCTAATACCAATTCCTCAACAAACATTACCAGAATCATTAAGTTGTTAACTTTTTCTCACAAAAGTTGTATTAAAACCTGCAGATAAATAAATATTTAAATGATATAGTAAATAAACTTCACACGACAACTATAATAATTATTAATTCTAGAACTTAGCCAAATGTTAAGCAAATCCATATTTTTTTGTTATTTGCACTTAGACAATAGAAAATGCAAAGAGTAATGTTTAGATAAATTTAGAATTGAAAGTTACACGACATAGAGTATTTGTTAATGAAACAAAATACAATGGTATACAATAAGGTGTTAATTACTATTTTTAGAAACTTTAAAGAAAATAATAAAAGTTACAGCAAAACAACCAATATTTTTAATGATTCTTACTTATTATTTTGTTTTGATTAGCTTATTATGTTATTTTAAGTTTTACCTCTTTGATTTTATTTATTGTGACATTAGCAAGTCTATGATTTTATGCCTATCTGATTGTCTGTTAAACTTTATTTTATTTTTCGTTAAAACATGTTGTACCTATTCTACCGTGCCCACAGTCCCACGAGTGGTGATTAATGGCGCTAAACGCTGTAAAAGTTGATATTGAATGTCTTATCTTGCCTTTGATTTTAATACAAAATTTATAATAATTATTATCTGTATATCTATATAATTTAAATGTATACTACATTTTTAATACCTTTGATACTAAACTTGGTGACACGATTTTGTAGGGACATTGTCACCTGTGATTTATGCAGCAACGATGACGAACACTAACGATTTCAACAATATTTTATTTTATTTTTTATATTTAAATAGTAGCAAAGTAACAACACGGGTTATTAGTAAAGAGTAGATTAAAAGTTAAGTTATTTATAATATTATAGACATAAATAGTGTTGTTAACGATGGAGTGACATTGGAACACTGTACTTATAGAATGTTACATTAGTCACGAAGAGAGGACTGATCAGGTACGTTATCCTATGACGCTACTCTCACGTTTCGTAGATGGTGTGGTTAGAGCTAGTTTACGTTTAATGCTTTCTATGTTGCTCAAATTGATGCTCTGCAATGAACAAAGTATTGATTTGTTGGTCCAGTACAAATTGTTGCTTTTTATTTTTTATTTATACCATACTCTTAGATATTTCTGATGCAATATTATCCAGATATTGATTAATGAGGCTAATAACATGTTCCTGATAATTTTATCCAAACATGATTGTATCTTTCGGCTTATTTTTCTGTATGTCCACATACAATACCTATATTGGCAACTATTTTTCTAAATAAGTTTTCGTGTGTAACGAACGACACACAACTGCTATAAGTTTAATGTTACTTTCAACTATCAACCCACCTTATGTGATCTTAAGAGCTTAAGTTAACTGAAGTGTTATTTTTATAATTATGTACCTACTACTGAACTTGCCGAAATAGTTCCAAATGCAAACACTTGAGTCCTATTATATCATAGTGAAATCTATTCTTTTTTGTTATTATTTTTTAATTTATTAATTTATATGGTTATTTTAAAATAGTTTAAGCAGTTTGACTTTGCTACAAGTTCATGTTTTAAATAAACAAAAACATGTTTTAAAACATCAGATTTTCATTGAATACAACTTCTGTTATCTATTGAAATTTATTTGCTTAGTGAGTTTTAATTTATAGGACTGATGATTAAAATTTTGGTTAATATATATACACTTAGTACATATATTCCAAAATTGATATTATTTCACAAGTTTCTAGTTTTAAATGTATTATTTTGAATGCATGTCATGAACAAGTTTATCTTCTTAAATAATATAGTGGATCATTATGAATTATTCTAATAAGTACTGGTGCTATAATTATTATCATATCAATGTTCGAGTTTTCTAAACGGCAGCTATTTCAAATTATATCGTAAACTTGTTCACGGAATGATTCCATAAATCGTGGTTTTTCATTTTAATCATGGTGTAATAAAATTTCGTCATTAAATTTGAACAAATAAAGTTAATATATTTTCAGTTTGTTTTTTTTTCTTTTTTATTGTTATCCTTTTCTTTATTTACCTGGTAGCACACGATTTTTATTATTTTGCAATTATTAGTGCCTATAATCACTACAGTAAGTTGAGCAACCTAGGTAGGTATATAAAGGACAATTCCAAAGGACTAAATATTATATAGAAAACAAGAATTGATAAAAGTTATCACATCAAGTAACCTTAAATTATAGCTATGGTGTTGTCCTTTTATACAAAAAGTTTTGAAATATTCATCATAAATGTTGCAATCTGGTAATCTAAAAGGATTCATACTCATAATTTTTTACCTTATATTCCAGGACGTGGTAGCCCTGATTCAGAAAATAAGGACATGAAATATGCTCGATCGTCGCCCTCAAATGATGGATCAGGAAAAATTCGCGTAAATCCGGCAACACAAGCTTCTACATCAAATGAGTATCAAAATGACTCCTTAAATAATAACACGCTACAGACCGGCAGTCAAATGCAGAGGCCAGCTGTCAGAAGACGGATAAGGAGAAGAGCTAACTCAGCATCAAATGACCCCGCCGAGCAGCTGACTGAGATGTCGGTGCGAGGCCTCAACCTCTTCAGATACGCGTCTGTTAGCGAAGGGGTATACCAATGCACGGAGTGCGCTAAAGAGAACATTCAAAAAACCTTTAAAAACAAATATTCATTCCAGAGGCACGCTTTCCTGTACCACGAGGGTCATCAAAGGAAAGTATTTCCGTGTCCAGTTTGTTGCAAAGAATTTTCTAGGCCTGACAAAATGAAAAACCACATGAAAACGACGCACGACTGTTACGTGCCAAAAGATTGCGTATATCCACCGAACGCATTTTTCTTGATACCGGGGATGGAGGGCCAGCTCCCTCCCGGCATCAAGCTGGAGGCGATGGGCTCCGGCTCGCCTCGTGGCTCCACGCCCTCGCACTCCTCGCCTGACCCTGCGCAAGTCTGAGTGATGGGTTTGCGCTGGATTGTTATTGATTCCACGTAAACATGTAAACTTTTCCTTTGGCTAGTTTGTAGGTCGTGAAGATATCGAGGTTTCGATTATAGTATTCGTTCTATTTTTGGAGTTAAATTTTCATGTACATTTTTACATTGTACGTATTACAATATTTCCAGGAATACTGTTATGCATTTAATAACGAATGTTTGTTACATAAAATAAAGCTCATTATGTTATCTTGTTTAAAAGTATGGTTGTGCAAATATTAGACAATAATATACAATGTAATATTTGAGGCCAGTTACTGCGTGTTGAATTTAACTTGTTTTTGAAATTATAGCATTTGTAGGTGCTACAAAAGTCTGAAATGTGCCTTCCATTTACGCAGTTTATTAAACTATATTACTAAATGAGTTGTCGCCTAAAGTGCCTAAAAATACTTATTAAATAGTTATTCGAGATACCGCAAGACACCAACCAAAGACTGTATTACAAATAAAACTTATTTTTATGTTGTCTATGTTCGCAAATTGCAACATTACCGGTATGTGATCGGAACTCGCGGACCGGCCACTGGCACGCGTCTAGGCGGTGAACAGGGGCCCGTGACATAAGTATATTGCGACAATATCATATCACTCGCAAGCATTAATAAAAATAGATATATTTAATAATATTAAAATATTTTCTATCTTACTAAAGACTTTTATAAAATAGATTATATTAAAAATATTTGTCTACCTATTAGTGAGCCTACTGTTATGTACGATATGTACCTACTTATTTGATTGAATCTATTTTAACAAGAGAAGTATAGTGGGAAGATATCAATATGTTAACATTTAACTTGATAGTGCCATAGCGCAAATTTTTATTCATTTTGTATAATTTTTAATATTACTAAAGTTTCCAACTCTTATTATTTCACTTTTTAGATTATACTTAGTGCATAGCGATAAAGTTCTAGGTATACTATGGACTAAAACAAAATCAGCAGTTCTTCCATTGATAAGGGAAATAATATTTTGTTAGGTAATGTTAACGTAACGCCTAATGTTCATGTATATCGTTAAGTTCGATTTCAGAATGGTTTATGCCTAATCTACGTTATTGTAAGTTCACGTTTTGGAAGAGTAGGTACGTTTATGAGATCGATTAATGTTTTACTGATTGGATACTAAAATAGAGTAGTATTAATTTAATTTCTACTTAAAGCATTAATCGGTTATAAATTGAGTTTCTGTATTTTAAATTTTAGCGCACAACTTGGATATAGTTTCATCTACGTATGTTAAGTTTACATTAATAAGAAGATTTTGTTAGATCACGTTCTTGTATATAGTTAAACTGTGTATTACATAAACATTTAGGATATATATTATAGTCGCCGACAAGGTATTAACAATTTGCAGTGTGATTTTTATTTAAGTAGGTACATCAGCGCCAGTCAATCGCACAAACTAATTCAACGTCGCGAAACGTTGATATTTTTTTGACAAGGATTAGGTTTTTTATTTGTATTTTCTTTTTTCTTTTATTTTTCACCACTTCCTTTTCTATTATCTTATGCTTGTTACTTATTGAGTCCATAAGCTTTCTCAAGTTGGAGGAGAATTGTTTCATACATGTATTTTTATCTTTATTATTTGAAGTGGTGAAGTGTTATGCCTTACTTTTATCTTTTTTGTAGTATTTTATTTTGTGATATTAGTGCTAACTAAGTTGGCGATCATGTTCATTGTTGAGTTATTGTAATTCTTACTTTCTCACTTCTAAACACATGCTGCAAGGCAGCGTAATTTTAATATAAAAAGCATTGCAAAAAATATTTTTCTTTATGAATAAAGTATTACGGAAGTTAGAATGGTTTATTTGGTAAATTTAAATATCGGCGATTAATTATCTTGTTATTTTTACTTGTAACTACAAAATTACGCAAAATTTTACCTGCACAAAAAACATAATTATCCG
The DNA here is from genome assembly GCA_916610205.1 of Griposia aprilina. Lineage (NCBI taxonomy): Eukaryota > Metazoa > Arthropoda > Insecta > Lepidoptera > Noctuidae > Griposia > Griposia aprilina. The sequence continues at coordinate 15,283,829 of OU744286.1, forward strand.
TTGTTTGGTAATTTTATGAAAAATATTTTCTATGATTGTAATTATCTTTGTCTGGCTTTATTTCTGTTGGTATTTTCTTTTGTAAAAGTTTAGCTGTACCTACCTTCAAATATATTATTATATACCTCCATGATGGTCCTACAGAAGGGTCCTACATTACGCCTACTTTCTAATAGCAATAATATGCTAAATGTAAACTATGTTATATGAAAAAATCGTCTAGAAGTTTAAAAATGTATATTATTAACTAATATTGCAAGAAAAGTTTTTACTATTTAGGTTCGTGTCAAGTGCAATGATTATAATTATGCAAGTGTTGATTTTTTCCTATATTCTATTGATTCTTACCCGATGCCAGTAGCTCGGCTTATTTAATTTTATCAGACTGATGGAGGATTAACAATTTAGCCATTAGATTCCTTCGTCCGGAAGTATCACTGTTTGACAAGTTATTGGTATCGAGTATTAATAGTTTACTATCGTTCACATATAAAGTACTGTACGATTTATTTTTTCATCCAATATTATTAACATTTACCTACTTGTCTTATTCTATCAAATTCTTGTTTCAATATTTTGAGAGATTCCTACCAATTAGTCGTTCAAAAGTATCATTATTTACTCCGATGCAAGGTAACTCTGTAATTTGTAGAAACCGTCAGTAAATACATCTTTTGTTTTTAAGATGGGCCATACTAAAATATGTTTTTTTATTTTATTTCGACTACTACAATATTGTAATGATATAGTGATTTAAGAACGTTAGATATTCGATAGTCTACATTAACAATAGCTATTAACAAAATTACTACCACAGTCTAACTGATAGTTTTAATAGATTACTTTAGTAGGTATGTAATTATCGTTGCAAACATCAAAGCTTTAACAATAAATTGATGAGAACGAGACAAAAGTTTATTTTTATTGTAACAAAAATATAGTAGTTATATTATAAAGAAAGGATCTTACCAACACGTATTGAGTAATTATTGTGAAAAACATTTACCTACACTACGAATAAAACGATAAAAATATTTGAGGTGTCTTTAATTGTCTACGAATAACCTGTCCCATTAAATTGTATCTCTGTTTTAGTGTAACTTTAATTAGCGGAATAGCTACAATTAATAAATTCATTAATTTGTCATTAGAACTTCCAGAATACCACTACACATTTAATGACGATGGTGACAACGGCAGATTTCCTATCATAACACTAGAAGTAATGTCAGATTCTTCTAATCCTGATCCAATTATACCGAACTATGTAACTACAACAGCGACGTGCGACCCCTTTGATGAAGCACTTAGCAAGGATACTGGAGTTCATTTCCTAACAGAACAAATGCCTGTACTGGCTCCTAAACCAGAGGGGAATAAAGAAGAAGGAAAAGACGGAAGCAGAGGGAAATACGAATTGTTAGAATACTTGCTGAAGAATGACGGTAGCGTCATCTGTAAGATGTGTGGGGAAGTGCTCCAGAGCCGCACGCACTGGTACAGGCACAAGTACAAGCGGCACGCAGCCCAACCGACCAATCCCGCGCCACTATTCCAATGCGAACAATGCTTTGGCTATTTTAAAAGTAGAAAAGGTAAGAATCTTCAAACCATCTGAAAGTATGGCTGACATAAATAACTGAGGCCCGTAGTATAGAACGTGACTCACTACTCAATTACTTAAAACTCAAGCCATTTGATTGGTTGAAACTAGTTTTAAGTAATGCTTGAGTATTGAGTGACGTTCTGTAATACGGGACCAAATGAACAATTGGCTCTTCTTGCCTGATTCTTTTCCTAGCTATTTCCTCGTTCTGTTCCGATAACAGGTGTTACCTAATAATAGTAGGAAATTAGATACAAAGATTTTATTAGCTCAGGTTATGTAAATCACTAAGTCCACTTGAACAAGAAAAAGCTTAGCCGGAGTGGCTTAATCTATTTTGCTCATTAGACACATACTCACGTACTTTCGTTAGAATTAAAGCAGTACAAACAGGGCCTAATAATAGAAGTCATGAAATTGTATCATCACCTTTCTATTCCTACACATAACGGCCCCAAGTCACAGCGACTCCAAGCCAAAACAGAGCTCGGACGTTCCAGGGATTAGACCACCTGAAATTATAGTTCTTTCGCGTCATATCTTGCAGTAAATGCTTTTGATATCGACCTCCAGCCAGAGGACTACTTCTTTAATAGGAGACTGATAGTTTTCAGATTAGTCTCAAACTTTAGCTCAACTTGTGTACCTACTTCTCGTTTTACTTCTTCTTTTCGTGTAGAAACATTTGAGCCCAGTAAGTGGCCACGTTGATCAAAGGTGCAAGTGAAGGGGCACTTAGGGACATCAAGTGGGACATGGTCTGATCATAAGCACTGCACTCGCACTGGGTATTGGATGGCTCAGTAATTCCACACTTCGTCAAATTGTGTTTGCAGCGGCCTACTTGGGTACGCAATCGATGCAGAGCTTTCCATATAGGCCAATGCAGATCACGCCCGGTAGGCAAATGTTCCTGGGGTTTGACGAAGTCGGTGGTCGATGCTTGTCTACCCATAATTTACTCCTCTCTTTGGATGGTTTGTCCTGGGTGGCCTGCGTAGAGCGTAAAAAGCTCTTACGACTAATCGTAGAGGGGATGTCGGGAATCGGATTAATATAAACTTATTTTCTATTGGACCAAACGAAACCTCTCCAGGCAGCGGAATCATTTTATTCTAGAACGCATACGGCCAGTTTTTAGAACGAAAGTTATCGAATACTTAATGTGACAAATTGTCAAGCGCGCGTGAACTGCTGTGATTGGTTGAATGATAAATTATCAACAGCCAATCGCAACAGTTTACGAGCGCTTTTCGTTCGAGAAACTGACCCGTATGGCCGTGCAATGTAGGTTTATATTTAGTATCAATTCAGTCAACACAACACAATTATAATACTTATCGTAAATCTATGTCTACATTCACCTGAAAATTGAATGTTAAGTATCATAAATAAACTTTGGTTATGGGGTTCTAAACCCTAAATCGGGAGGGAGGGGTCCTTTGGTCACATTTGAATCAAATCGGATGATGTCCTGTGGCTTGGGAGCCGCTGGATGTAGGGACAAATCACCTTTTGCGATGTGATTAAGTCACAACAGTAACGGTATAAAGTAGGAAATAGACATGAAATCTCAAATCCAAATCTCAATTCACGCTTACAGAACCGAGCGTATAAAGGGTGCTAGTGCCTTTTTCTAACCTCCTTTATAATCTCCAACAGGTAGGAATTCCATGAACTACTTATACAGCAATTAAACAAAATTTTCAGGGTACATCGGACACGTAGCAAGTAGACACAGCGAATTGTTATCAGACACCAGTCCAGTATTAACTAACGCACAAGCAGAACCTATTGTTACGGAAAATCTGCAGCCTGTTGCGAAAGCGGCACCGGAAGTAAAGGAAGAACCAGATCCAGAATTAGCGATACCAAAATCGAGCGTGCCAAACTATCAAACATCCGTCGTAAAACAAGCGACAAAGGCAACAGAAACAAAAAAGACCTACCATCGTAACAAAGGTAACTTTCTGCAGATGGTTTTTGTTATTGTGGGATATACTGGTAACGAAAGATGAAACTTGTAAATCAGTCTTATTATAACGTAAAATAACACAGTTGAGATGGACCTTTTTATAGTTTCCTCCAATATGCTCACTGAATTCTTAAGGAGCAAATCGCGTATTAATATTTGAAGTTTTTTTTTATTTCAGAACCAGCGGTGAACAAAGCAGATTGGGAGGAAAAACGTTCTAAAGAAGAAAAATTGGTGGCTGACATTATAGACCGGGTGCGTCGTGAGTGCGAGGCTCAGCCCGCTCCACCAGCATCCGCGCGCCGGGTCTATGCGCGCCGCGCTGCCACAGTTATGCACCCGATGCGACGAGCAGACGCACTGACGTAAGCACGACACGTGAAGTTCCTTTAGGATAGCTTTATTATTAAGACAAACACCGTCTGTTATAACAATGTGGGTATACGTGCAATCCTAGGATAAAAGCTCTGGCCAAACTGACCGATTGTGTCAATTAACTTGGAGATATTCGAACGCGGAATACCTTATCATTAAAGGCATCCGCAGACAAGCGCGACGCGACTCTTGTAGAACAATTTCCATGAAGTTTTCATAGAAATTACTCTAGTAGAGTCGCGTCGCGCTTTCGCGTCGCGCCTGTTCCGTGGGAGCCTTAAAACAAGAGAGGCGCGCAGTCGCGACACGCGTTCCGCTAGGGATTCACCTCAGGGTGGCCAAAGTTTGAAAGTCCATTAAGAACTGGTTTGTTAATCTCTGTTATGTATCATAAAAAGTGAAATCCCTATAGCACTTCAAATGCATACCACTCTACGCAGATTTAGGTGAAAAAAATGTTAGTTAACTAAAAATAATTCCGTCATCGCAATATTATACTTTCACATAAGTAACATTAATAATGATCACTGATTCACTGCTCATAATATATGGTTAATCTAAAGTAATATTTAACATCAAAGACTTATAATGCGCATGCTCATGAATTCATAATACTTATTAGCAGTAAGGTTGTCCTAAGCAACATTTTCGATAAATGATCGATGTCCTCGGTGTTAACATTAAATTAAACGCATTAAATTAGCGCTTACCCTGGCGCAATCGATGCAAGCAATAACGCATGCAAACAAACAAAATCCAAAACGAAGCATACAAAAGTTTCTAAGCGTGTTTCGATAAAAGCCTAGGTTTTTAGTTTTCCGTGTTAACTTAGAAGCATAAGCAAGCAAGCAACGATCACCGTAAAAAACAACACTAGTCTACTATGTGGGTGCAGCATTAAGCATAAGCTTTTTTTTTTATAAAAAGTGATTTAAGCATAGCGTACTATTTCAGCTAAAGAAAGCCTTGAGCAACTTCTGTAGTTACAAGTTTTGACTAAAACTCGATAAAAGACATGTTGCCCTGAGTGGTACTGCATATTGTGGTCCAGAAATTTGTGTATTTCCTTAACATTTTTGGAATACTGGATGTTTAATGGCGTTTATGTTTAACTGATCACCAGATAATTATAGTGAAAAATTAATTTTTCAACACATTTTGTTAAAAAAATGCATTTACGATGCCTGTATACATTGTTCGAAACTTAAAAATTACGCATCATACAACGGAACGTGCGGTAAAATAGGTACTCACACCTAAGTACATGTTTTACCGCATACTCGGTTGTATAGCGCCGTGCGTATCCTTTACGGTTTATTTTTAATTTCCATAAAAAATATATAAGAATTCCACCAAGGAGTTTCACATTACGAGAAAGAATAAACTGAATAATCGAACCTCCTTGGAAGCGCTTTTGCTCAATACGTTTGTCTCGCTTTAATACTAAAGAGAAAATGAAACGAAAGATGTAGTTCTAATTTTCACCACGCGCACGTGGCGCCATTTGCAATTCACGCCATTTTCATATTAGAAACGTCAAAGATTGTTGCGACTTTCCGACTGATAAACAAAATAATGAATGAGTTCAAACGAAGAATCCGATATTAATATTGTACTGTTTTCTCGCAAATGTGTTGATTAACGTTGTATGACACACGTGCGGAAATTGGTATTTACAAACTCGTGACTATGGTACATTCGGCTACTCGTTTGTAAAAACCAACTCACCGCACTAGTATCATAAATAACTATTTCTTGCCATAAAAAGTAATTGACCACCATTTGAACCCGATTTTAATATAAAATGTTACTCGAATATTAAGCATCTTGTTTTCCGTAGTAAATGACAACAATTCAAACCAAATCACTGTTTAGCTTTGACCACCAAATCTATTACCACATGTTTAAAGAACTACTATGATTGCCATAAAATGTAGTAGGTATATTTTACAAATGATGGTTTTTACTAGCCTGTGCTGTCAACTCCAGGGCAAATCCTATTCTAATGTAGGATACTTTTTTTTTAAACGAGACACGCGGCCTATCTCAGAATGTGCTCAATTTTTGTGCCAATCAATCACTCGTCTAAGGCCTATCGCAGTCTAATGTTGGACGTAGCGTAGGCGCATCTCCTAAGGTGTTTTTCGTGCCAAATGTTGTAAATACATGACAGTAGTTATTTATTTATATTAAATTTATGTGCCAACTATTTCCCAGGTCATGTAAATACATATTATAAACCTAATATATACAATATACAATCAGTGTCTACTCCATTTTAAATATTAACTAAGAATTTTTGTGAACTCTTTATAATAGCGAAGTTAGGTTATAGATAAATAATTTTGAAAATCTTCATTATATAATTATGTTCCTACTAGTTAAGTCTTCGTTCCATCAAAAAATCATATCAATAAAAAAAAATGAATGCTAATTAAATTGAATTCACTGTTGAAGAAGAAAACCTTAAGTAGGTAGCTATCACCTTAATGATGAAGCTTTCCCAAAAACTTCTATTTTTCCGATACCTAACTAACGATCTAATAATTATATTGTTCCTTAGAGAACGAATGTAGTTACTCTCATAATAGGATATAATTATTTACTGAATATTGTCGATCAATAAATACTTACCAAGTCATTGAACCACTAAGTACCTACCTACTTATTTCCCGTTTAAGTACTCATATGTAACAAATTCTGTCCTATATTCGTTTATGTTGTTTTTTTATATAACGGCATAATTATATAGGAATGAAATGTGAGACTGAAAGTAAAATAAAAAGTAAGAATCTCCTGAAATGCCTACGTTACTAGCAAATGTAAGGGAATAGTGTAATTGATCAGTTGCCTTACTATGACGTGCTAATACCATCACGGTTCCATTGTGAAAAAGGGATAGTGCTATCGGTCATATATAGCACCGTCTCTCTTTCACGCTGGAATCGTGATGGCTTTAACACGTCATAGTACGGCCTCAGTAATACTTACATTATGTTTATATGAACCATGTTTTCGCGATATTTTTACCGTCATCTATCAACTAACACAAGTCATCACGTGTTATAAATACCTAAAAGTATTTATTTTTGTTGTTGTAAGATGTGATCGTTAAACTAAGTTAGCTTAATTATTTACGTAGTAGGACCTACCGTCTAGCTAGGTAGGTATTTGTGAAATGTAAATTGAAATCCTGCATCAGGGTTGCAATCTTTGTTAATTTCTACAGTAAGTATTTTACTGACTTAGGTAGGTACAGTCACCAAAAGAGATAAGTAACCAAGGTCGCCGGATATAGTTAAAGTTTAATAAGAAACCGATGGATGTTTTCGAATGAAATTTAATTTGATAAATGATCTGTTTGTTTTCTATTAATTAAATTATTATTTTTTCGAAAACATGCGTCGGTTTCTTACTAAACTTCAACTATATCGACGACCCTGGTTACTTATCACTTTTGGTGACCGTACCTACCTACTTATTTTGTTGATTTACGTTTTCATTGTTAACGATTGTTTTTTAATTAATATTAATAATAGTACCTAAGTAATTTACCAATTCACTAAATGTGTCAAACTTGTAAATATTAGTTTATAACTTACAATATACAAAAACTGTGATGAATGTAGCTCAGAAATATACGTATTTCGAAACATAATTTGTTTTTATACCTATCCTCATGATATAAATCCAGCAATAACCACCTTAGTACACCGACTGGCGTGCCACGGTCTGAGGGCCGATGAACAAACACTAATTGCCACTGTTGCTGTTGTTGTTGTTGTTGTTGTTTGTTGCACTGGCACCGTGACGTTGTCTACACACATACATAACATCACGCCTGTATTCCCCGAAGGGTTAGGCAGAGGTGTACCTATAGCACACCCACATTTCGCCAGTTATGTTTAAGTCCCATGTAATAGGGTGCGAGCCTATTGACATAACCGGGCACAAATCCAGACTCCAGGCTGCAGCTACCGAATAATTCTAGATGAAAAACCCGATAACACTTTGCCCGACCCGGGAATCGAACCCAGGACCTCATGCTCAGCAGTAGCGCTTGCGATCACTAGACCAACGAGGCAGGAGGCGTTGTCTATTGCTATTGGAAGTCTACGCTGTGGGTTCGCCTAGTTTTTGTCTTTTCGAGTTCTCGAGTTTATAGAGAAAATAAATAAATAAGTAGGAAATTATTAGTATATACGCCACAGGCTGTGGCGTAGCTAACATAACAGACACAAAGATCCGAAACGTATACCTACTGTAGGATAGGTAAGTATGTACCTACTTACATATCTGTGGCCTGGTGCTAGAAGGGCTAAAAGTCCGTTTTTGTGAGAAGTGTGATTTTACTGGCAAAATTTTGTTTTCCTATGATATTACTATATTACTGTTTTACTACATTAGCCTTTTTGAAATACCTAGTTATTTTTTAAATAATTATTTTCGTCACACTTAAACCCTTTTAGCATACCTAATATCATAGAAAAACAAAATTTGCCAGTAAAATCACACTTCTCACAAAAACGGAATTTGGCCCTTCTAGCACCAGGCCACAGATATCTACTAAATAAAAAAAAAACTAACGAACACGAGCGGAATGACCTCATGTAGGTACCTACCTACATGATAACATGACCTAAAGCGATCACACAATCATCCTAGTCTTTTCCCAACTCTGTTGGGGTCGGCTTCCAGTCTAACCGGCTGAACACCAATATTTTACATGGAGCGACAGCCAATCTGACCTCCACAACCCAGTTACTAGGTAATACGATACCCCTTGGTAAGACTGATTGTCAGACTTTCAGGCTCCTGTTTTCTCGTTACGACTGTCAAAGATCTGTGAATGACAGCCGGAACCAACTGCTTAACGTGCTTTCCGAGGCACAGAGGGGTTCCGGTATGTAATGGAAGTTCACCAATCCATAGACCGACATCGGCAAGCGTTGCTTAACCTTCAAGGTCGACTCGCGCGGCTGTTATTATTTAGCCACCTACCTTGTTGTGTGTTTACCTAGATCATTTTATTTATTTACTTACCTACGTGACGACTGCCAAAGTGAAATAACTCTCTCGTTTAGGAATGTAGGTATCCACATAATTTAACAACTAGGGTACTATCTATGAATTTATTTGTCAGTTAATTTGTATACCAAAAACTGTAGAATTAGAGTCGGATGATGCCGTATCTCCCCAAGATCCAAGTTCGGTCTTAGCAATCGAAAATCATAACAAGACAATCAGATTAGTTATGACAAGGCTATCGATATTTTTGCAGAACAAAAGGCTCAAACAGTATTTTTTTTTTATTCTAATTTTCTACTACCTATCTTCTAATAATAAAACTGAAGAGTTTGTTTGTTTGAACGCGCTAATCTCTGGAACTAGCAGTTTGTTTTGAAAAAATCTTTTTGCATTTAATAGCCCAATTTTTGAGAAAGGTTATACCTACCTATTTAACATCTCGCTACAACCCTTAGAAACCGAGCAGTAAGAAAAAAAAATTGATCCGTCATGGGACGCCTGGCACATGTGAAACATACCATCGTATAGCGGGGCGACGCGTCGCCACGGCATGCGTCGCCACTCCATCAATCGGTTTTACCCGCGGCTATAGATGTTTCACATCAAAAATGGTCACCCATCCAAACACTTATCATGGCAAGCGTTGCTTAACCTGGCGGCTTCACTTTTCCGAGTTAATCAAGAATCAAAATGGTCACCCATCCAAAGACTGACCTTGGCAAGCGCTGTTTAACCTTTCGGCTTGTTGCGAGCTAATCAATGTAAAATACAATATAATCAAAATGGTCACCCATCCAAAGACTGACCTTGGCAAGCACAGCTTAACATTGCAAATTCATTCTTATTTATCCTGTGTTGAAGGTCCACTTTTAAATGGCATAAAATATAGCTATAAGACACTAATTGTTTTTGTTACTAGGGTCTTTCATGTTCTCACTCCTCACTATAGAAAACCGAGATAATGAAAAACATCGAAACTATTCTGTATACAATATATAGCGTGACGAAGCGTCGCGTCGCCACGGCATGCGTCGCCACGGCAACAATCGGTTTTACCCGCGGCTATAGATGTTTCACATCAAAAAGTCAGAAATAACGCTAACCGAAAAGGAAGTAATATCGTGGGCGAGAAATGCGCAGCGACGCGGTCGGTGGGTCCAGGTCCGGGCCCGAAATTTCACGCGGACGAAGTCGCGGACAGAAGCTAAAGCTATAATCTCACGATTTATTTCAAATATCCTGTCCTATCCTAATTAAAATAATTGTTCGATGTTGTTGTTTGTAAATAAATAAGTCTTCATGTAAAATGTTAAGGGATTGACGGAGCGCTTAGAATAATATAATAACGCATAGAAGCCGCGTCTAGAACAAAACACGAGTGCGTCCACTTCATTTTCTTTGTGTGCGTGAGCCGAATGTGTCTACGTTCCTTAAACGCACACAAATACAGCTTTCAGTGATACCATTACTAGGCCGTTACCCACAAAAAAATGGGAAAACCCACTACTATGTTGAGGATCAAATCAAGACAAGTAGTTTATATTGGGGAATACAGGAACTGGATAAGATGAAAATGATTTTGCATGTAATAAGACACATTTTTACGGAAGGTAAAATTCAATTTATTTAGAAATAAAATAATTAAATTTATTTAAATTTATTTGGTCCGGTTTTATTTAATTACAGTAAATTACTAATTAACTTTTAGTTTAAGAACACTGTAGGTAGCGTGTCGATAACGACCATAATTAAGAGGCTGTAAATAAATATAGTTTAGTTTGACGCACACAAAATAGCCACCAGTATCCTATTTACAAACACTAATATAAAATACCTAAAGCCAAGTTAGTTTCTCGAAACTGGCAAGATGTGATATCGTATTCAATAGCGTAGCCGTAGGTAGTAGGTACCTACTCGTACAATCAAAACAATTTTTTTGGCTAAACAAAAATTAGAACAAAATTGAAAGCAATGTGGGTATTTTTTTCCTCACAAATACCAACACTGTATTGTGATAAGTTAAGTCATTAGAATTTTTGTTTGATGATCGATTTACGTAAAAATTGTGTATAAAATGTAAGTACTTACTTGTGAAATGTAATTTGATCACATTTTTTTTTGTTTTTTGAAGTGCTATGACCTCAGAATAATTACTAGCTATGACATCCCTTCACGCTATAAACTGTCATTTTAAATTGTTTACACGCAAGCTGTGTTCGACGGAACGTGACCTTGAGTACTGACAGATCGCCGAGAGCAGTTAGCCACTATGGCTCAGTTGCCTCACTTTTCGCACTCATACTAGGTTTCTATGCGTTATTATTCTAAGGCGGAGCGGGAGCGGGGGGGGGGGGGACTGCAGTGTTAACCCCGCCTCAAAAAAATTCTAGAGCCGGGGCTGTTCGTATACATGTATCTTTCATGTCCGTCATACTTACGTTCCGGTGGCATTTTTCTGAAAACAAAATAATTATTATTATTCCCACCTATTTTATAGTAATCTATGAAAATAATGGTAAAATATATAATAATAATTGAAAGCGGTTACAGAAAAAACCGCTGCTGCGGCTGTTGTACTTATCCGTATTTTTTTCTGTACCCCAGTTTGACATTAAAATAAGGTAAGTTAGGTACTTACCTTATTTTAATGTCAAACTGGGGTACAAAGTAAATCGCAATTAAAAAGAAACTTGGCCGATTTCGCAATGTGACGTACTATAGAAAAACTTTAAATGCGACATAGTATTCACAGTATCTACATAATGCAGTACAATTCCTGCAACTACATACTTTTTGCTCACAAAAACAAATCGATTAAATTCTTTTTACGCGTCAATCGGTCAGCTTGCTTAATTTTTTGAAGATTAATAAATTGACAATATTATTGTTTTTTTTCTTTCTGTCGTTGGAATTCCCAATAGAACAATATTTTTTTAATTTGGTCATTCATCGAATATGAACAGCAAATAATAGATTTTTAACCGAGAAGAATCCCACGTTATGGAGTATTAATCGTGTTTATCGATCGTCTGTCCGTTCCCAGGATTTCATCTTCATTTTTTTTACTGTTCGCCTGACTTCTTCCTTTCGTCTGCCGGCTGCCGAAGTACGAGCGATCGTGGAACCACGGATCCGTTGCCGAGCAAGGTCGACGAGTAAGGTTCCCATTTCAACCATCAGCTGGGACATCAGGTGCTACTCTTTGGCTTGTGTGGAGGCCTTGCTATCGATCTCCCGATCTAATCAAGTGTCAGTTCTTTTAGAATAGAATCATCATCAGCCTATATTCGTCCACTGCTGGACGTAGGCGTCTCCTTGTGAAAGCCACTGAGCCCGATCCTCGGCTCTCCTCATCCAATCTGCCAGCCGCCTTTCGCAAGTCGTCACTCCACCTGGCCGGCGCGGCGGCGGGCGTCCCACACTATGTTTGCCTAAACGCGGTCTCTACTCTAGAACTCGTTTTCCCCAACGATTGTCGGTTCTGCGAGAGATGTAACGAGCCCATTGCCACTTTAGCTTGCTTAGTCTTTGGGCTATGTCGGTTACCTTGGTTCTCTAGCGGATAATCTCGTTTCGGATTTTATCTTTCAGAGAGACTCCGAGCATAGGTCTCTCCATAGCTCGCTGAGCAACTTATATTTTAGAATAGAATAGAATAGAATACTTACTTATAAATAATAATATTAATTTGCTTTAAGACATGGTAAATTAAGATCATATCAAATAAAATAAAATATAATCTAACATGTTTCCCCATGTACTGTCATACCTGCTAGGTGCGATGCATCCATAAATAATATACAGGGTGGAATTTTGTAATGCCACCTGGAGGGAAAGTACTCTTAATACTGCAGATAGAAAGTTTTACTCAAAGGAAACATTCCTTTATTTTTGAATAGAAAGCAAACTGCATTCAAAGATTTTCGAAAATTCTCCTCTCCCACACCCGGGAATCGAACCGGCTAAAATCTGAGAAAATTATACCCTGTACTTTTATTGCATCGATCGTTAGGGTCAATTATAAGGATGAAATCTCTCTAACAAACATGATAAATTAAATGAAAACCAGGAAATCTTAAATTAATTTAATTATTTACAAAAAATGGTAAACTAACTAATTAGTTGCTCGAAATGGGCTCCATTCTCTTGGATACACAAATTTATTCTTTTAACGAATTCATTTCTAGTAACCTTTAATAAAGTGTTGTGGTGAATATTATAAATCGTATTCTGAACTTCAACTCTCAACTCGTTGTCATTCGCATAAGATTTCATGTAAATTTGATTTTTTACATATCCCCACAAAAAAAAATCTAATCTAAAAATCTAATCTGGCGATCTCGCAGGCCATCTGATTGTGCCGTTTGTACCAATCCAGGTATTAATGTAGGCAGTAGTGATTCTGCTGTTATGTGCTGGAGCACCATCTTGCTGTAGAATTATTTGGTTTCGCTCTTCCTCGGGGAAACCATTTAACTCGTTTCTTAAGAGATCCAGTATTTCAATATACTTGACAGTGTTTAAATGACCTTCGTACACGTGGACTAACACTACATTATTTCTCATAATTCCGCACCAATCGTTGAAAGAAAATCTTACTTGATTGTTAGTTTCATGAACACGAACAGGATTCACTCGAGACCAATAATGGTTATTGCGGCGATTGTACATGCCATTATTGCTGAAGTTGGTTTCGTCAGACCATACAATGTTACTCAAAAAATTAGGGTTTCGGTCAATTTCTCCAAGCATGTTTTCACAAAATTGTAATCGTCTGTCACGATCCCCAATATGCAATTTTTGCACCAACCGACCTTCACGATAGCATTTATACTTATACTTTTTCAGCACTTTAAGTACGCGAGTGTGGGTTGTTCCTAATTCATTGGCAGCATCTCTACTTGAAGCCTTTGGAAATGATTCAAAGTATGTTAAAACATCTAGTTCAAAATCGAAATAGTTTTGCTGAATAGTTTGCCGTCTCTTCTTGAAACCATCCGTATTCTTTAAATTTTCTACCATTTTTTTCAATACGAACCGAGTTGGTGCCTGTCGGTCTTGATATCTCTCTCCATACCACCGCAGAGCTAGATTCACGTTTTTGTTATTTAAAAAATAAGCTTCCATTAAATCAAACTGTTCTTGATAAGCCATTTTCACCGTGAGACAAAATGTGAAATGAGTTGTAAAAACAATCAAATGTGAATAACAACTATGACAATCTAATTTTCAAATTTTAATCTAACATTCCATATTTAAATTACCTCATACACGCAGCTACGAGTATGTCGCAAAGGAGTCTGCATTACAAAAGATGGATGTTAGTTAAAGGGTTTAACTTGACTCATTGAATTTGTAACTTCAGATTTCCTGGTTTTCCTTTCATTTAATTTATCATGTTTTTTAGAGAGATTTCATCCTTATAATTGACCCTAACGATCGATGCAATAAAAGTACAGGGTATAATTTTTTCAGATTTTAGCCGGTTCGATTCCCGGGTGTGGGAGAGGAGAATTTTCGAAAATCTTTGAATGCAGTTTGCTTTCTATTCAAAAATAAAGGAATGTTTCCTTTGAGTAAAACTTTCTATCTGCAGTATTAAGAGTACTTTCCCTCCAGGTGGCATTACAAAATTCCACCCTGTATACGAGTATAATAGGTTGGGGAAAAAGTTTCTTCGCATTTAAAAAAAAAAACAAAACCTTTTTTAATATAGTTTATTTACTTTTAACTAAAGTATGTAGGTACCATTTTGTTCGATAACTTTTTGCTATCTTGTAGGTAGGGACATGATCCCATTGCTATAGAAATTTTGGGACTTCTGATCAAAATACCGCGACAAGTGGTTTTGGCAGTCCTCTCGTGATGTTAACCTGACAGTGCCTAAAGAATTCTGAAGAGACCGAAACAGGTGGAAATCTGAAGGTGCAAGGTCAGGACTATACGGCGGATGCATTAACACCTCCCAGCCAAACTCTCTTAATTTTTGCTGAGTGGCTAAAGATGTGTGAGGTCTAGCGTTATCATGATGAAAAACCACACCCCTTCTGTTGATTAATTCCGGCCGCTTTCTCTCAACTTCTTGCTTTAATCTCATCAGTTGTTCGCAGTAGAGTTCAGAATCGATGGTCCTGCCTGGTGGTAACAGCTCATAACAGTGGTGTGGCGTGGGTGTCGGCTGCCCGGGGCGGAAGAAAATTTTGCCGCCCTCTTATTTAGGTATTTCAATTTAATGTGTACTATACATTACATACATTAATTATAGAGAACTTTTCGGCAAGAACAGTCATCATTATTTTGCATTGTACAGGTTAGATTTTAAATAAAAAAGTTTATCTGAGTTTTACAATCACGTTTAATAATACAAAAAATCTTCTGAAATGTTGATAAATCCCAATACATATTAAATATTTCACTCGTCTGCTCCTCTGAAAATTTGTTCGAGCACAAATATCAACAACTAATTTTTGGGAAAAATTACATTTACGTCGATGTTTCTCCACATGAGCGATATAATAAGTAATAGAAGTCATTCTCGCTGATTATTAGTCATAAACGGGGAATTCCCACAAGTATAGACGTTGTTGCCAGTCGTTACAAAATATCATTCAAAGAAAAGGGATTCCCCGACTTCGCCACAAATTAAGTAATGAAAAATTCCGTGCTCCTTTCAATCGGTCCGAATTTGTAGTTGCTATAAAAATATAAAATGGTTCAAATATTTACAAAATATTTTTATTATTTATTGTTAAATTTTGCCGCCCCCTAAAAAGAGCCGCACGGGGCGGGCCGCCCCTGCCGCCCTCACTAAGCTACGCCACTGGCTTATAATGAATAATGCCCTTCCAATCCCACCACACACGGCACAGCATCACCTTGTTGCGAGTTAACCCGGGTTTCGCCACAGTCTGTGAATCCTGACCGGCCTTTGACCACTACCTTTTTCGCACTTTCTTGTCGTACGTGATCCACTTTTCATCACCAGCTAGCAGCTTCTTCAAAAATGGTTCGGTTAAAAAAACCGTCGTAATAAAGAATCACAAATGAGTACAAGGTTCATTAGGTTTCTTTCAGTGAGCTCGTGATGTACCCAAATATCGAGCTTTTTTGTGTACCCAGTTTTTTTCAAATGTGCCAAAGCTGTTTTGTGGTCAATTCCCAGTTCTTCTTGCTCAACTTTTTCAAAAAGGCATCCATTTTATCCGTAATAGGGCGACCAGAGCGACGTGCATCTTTGACATCAAAATTTCCGGATTGAAAACTCTTAAACCAAATTTGTGCTACTCTCACAGACACTGCACTAGGTCCATAAATATCGCATTTTTTTTCGCGGCTGCATTCCATTTTTACCTTTTTTGTAGTAAAATTTTAAAATGTATCGAATTTCTCCATTAGATTCACTCATCTTGACAGTACGAAAAACAAATGAAAATCACACATTTTCCTAATTTGAATTTGGAATTATGTTCTTTAAAATTTAAACTTTCAATGATACTAAAACCAGCTAGACACAAATAGTATAGCCAAAGAGATTTTATTACAAGTTCATACATACTATAATGCGAAAAGACTTTTTCCCCATCCTAATATATATTTTTCCTAATTGGCATCTCGTAGTTGTGTGGTCGTGGCTACTTAACCGGACTCAAACTCAAAGCATTTATTTCAAATAAACCGATACAGACACTTATGAATTGTCAAAGGGTCAGTCAGTCAGAAAAATGCAGCTAGATGCCCATTCCAAAGCGTAGTAGGTACCTATGGAGAAGAAGACTGTCCTGTGGGTGCCTTAAGCTAACTTAAAGCCTCCAGCCAGGGGCGAATTTCTTAATTTCTAGGTGACCGCACGCTAAGGGCACCCCCTGTGGGGTACGAACCTTGGCTTAGGGCGTCACTGAGGGGAGGTCAGCAAGGTGGGACAGGCTGGATCGAATTTATAACATTATTATTATACGGGGAATTTAAAGCTACAGGCTCAGACACGGCGCGGGCTGGCGCTTCGTCGAGCAAGGGTCGGGGATATTATTTCGGCTTTTGTTGTGGTTTTTGTAGGGGTTTGCGGCAAGTACCAAGCGCGTAGAGCCAAATTTAAATACATGAGGCAACACTTTGGCAAAATATGATCAATATCCACATGTATGTATTTGATTGAAAGACTTGTACCTATAGCAGTGAATAAAAATTAAAAAAAAATACGATCAATAACTTTTAATCTGTCAAACTTGTCGAACTGTCAGCAAATGAGCAAACTCAAACAAACTTGTAACTGTCGTTGAAACCAAGTTGAGAACAAAGTGTAAATCTTTTACACAAATTTTATGAAATAAACTACTTAAAATTACAGTAGGTACGATGCCGCAGATATTTCAAGTTTTAAGATGCTACAAATGTTCCGTCTTTCAGGTATGTGATAGTTTTAATAAATAAACATAAGTAGGTATTATTTTACATTTTATATTTTGTAATTTTCTATTTATTTACTTTATCTTAGGTCCACCAAACAAACAAATCAAATAAATGGGAGTGTAAGCTTTGTGGTGAAAAGCAATCAGTCAAGAGATACTATGGGTTAGGCACAGCAAAGGAATGTAGATTTCATGTTCAAAAACTAAATGGCATGAGAGGGGAGCTAGATGGAATGAAGAACAACACAGATCAAGATAGTGATAGCAGCAAAAATAAGGAAATTGTAACAGAGCCTGTAAAAGATAAATATAAACCTCTACAAGATAGTAAATGGTCTCACTATGTAGAAGAAACGAAAAATGTAGAAGAAAATACCAATGAAAACATGAGCTTAGGGGGTGCAGATGTTGTTTTAGAGATACCTAAAAAGCGAAGAAAGCAAAATTCCAATGACTTCAAAAAAAATCCTAACTTTTCAACTGTTAAACATGGACAAATTAACAAAAACTATATTGCGACATCCGTCATTGTGCCCAATCCCAATACTAAGATTAATCTGGTCAACACACAATCAAAAACACCACAAACAAGATTTAATTTTGAAAACTTGAAACCAGCAGATGAACCCATGAATAAAATTAAACATAATATTAAGAATTTTATTCCTCCCGTGATAAATAAAAATTCAAAATGGGATCAATTCACCATTGAAGAACCATATGAAGATGTGCAGGCAGATATATTATCACCTTCAGACAATTTAGATGCTCTGTGTTCAGACAGCAGACAGACATCAACAAATAATTTTTTGTTTTCATGGTGTGATGATAAGGATCTTGACAATATTTTAAATGTTTAAATACCTACTCTTATTGGAATGAATACAAAAACAATGATATTTAATCTCATCCAATCTCATCCGAATATGTTGTCTAGTTGTCTTAGGGCTATATTTCACCAGGGCACCAAGGCGGCGCAACTATTTATTACAACCGATTGGATGCCTGGTGAGATACCCACTATGAATTTGTGTATATTTAGCTGGTAGCTCAATGATGGTTGCGCCAACATGGTGTCCTTTCAAGATATGGGCCTTAGAATAGTTGTCATGTATAAGTTTAATATAAAATGTTAAAATCTAGTCTACAGTTTGAAAAGAAAATTTGTTACTATTGAGTCAGTTAATAATAAAAGACAAAAGCTTCCCAATAATTTTATTATTACAACCAATACACATTATCATCACAATGGCAACAGTTTGATATCACTTTCATTAATGTCTACTAGATAAATAGCGAGTGTACTACAGGCATACTTTTACATCATAACATCTACAACAAACTTCAATGATTACATCTCACTGAGGGCATATCATTCCATACTTTTATGTTAGCATATATCTATCCTGCTAATCTCCCACAAGTAGGCAGCACTATGACAAATAGTCAATGCTCCAAGCTAAGAATAACAATAATATTACATTGATAATAATTGCAGAATATTTGTTTAAAGCTAAAGTACACAGACTCATAGAAAGACAGATCTTTATAAGTTTATTGTACCAACTGACTCTTCAAAGAGATTGTCGAACTTATTTGCTAGACTTGTTCATAGTATTAATATAAAAAAAAACTTAAGTAGAGTATAAAACTTCGTATGTGTTAGGCAGTGAATTATTTATAGAAGATTTTTCATAACGCTGACAAACTTGAACTACATTTTGTACACATTAATATTTTTATTGATTATTCTGAAGACAGAAAAGACAGCCACATATTAGAATATAGAATACATGGGAAGTCCTACTACTTTCGATGTTTAATAAGAATATCTTAGAATAAATATTACAAATGATATAGTCACTTAGAAATATCAGAAATCAGACTGTTTATATCTGTTCGTAAAAAGATTTAAAGTTAATCTGTATTTAGATGTAAACAATCTCCGCAACTTCTATGCTAATTACGACATTTTTCACTGTTTTCATAGCTTCACTTAGAGTACGGAAGTCTCATTAAAAGTTCTCGTCGCATCACGACTTCTTGCGTTCTTAATCAACAAAGTATCATTATTGCGCCCACCCCGTGCTCCTGCCAAAGTCTTCTTCACATAAAAGCAGTTCTCGTGTCTGCTTGTCGCGTCATTTTCCAAAGATATATACAGTAAGTAGACTAGTACGGCGTCAAGTGCCTGCGTCTGTGCAGCTCCCTCGCTCGCGCGTATCTTCGACCGTAACTCCATCGCCATGCCCTGAGAAAAGAATTTCTTTAAGATATCGCTGGTTGCAACGTAGGTTTAAAAGTAGTCACTTCCATAAATCCACTTTAAATACACTTCCATTGAGCGTAAACACTGTCATTGAATGATGGTAATTAAGGAAACTCATTTTGTAGATGCGATGGCAGGTAGGCGAATTTTCTTGAAATGTGATAATGGTCATGATTGGATTAATTTATAAGACCGTTAATTCGCGGTTACCTCTCATTATATCCGACAGAGTCACCTCTGTACAAGTGGTCGTCGAATCGGTCGTCAAAACGCCTGTTGACAGTTTCTTCACTGCTGCCTGAAATTTGAATATTTTACCATTAATTAACACCCTATAAAGCTATGTACATTTTCATATTATTCTTTCAAATGTAAATACTTTAACCATTTGGATTGGAGTGTGAGAACCGTCGACACGATGGACCTCTGCAACCGAGCAGTTGTTGCAGCTGGTTGTGGAAGTAATCTTTCTCAGCCGGCGTTAGATATTTTACCCGGTTTTGGGTTTCAAAAGGATCTGCAATGAACAGTTGAAAATTTTAATCTATTTCGGAACGTTTGCCAGAGAATAGCATTTTCTTTTGTATCTGGTGGTCGTACCAATTCTCAAGTTATAGTAAGTGACAAGTCCGGTGATAAATTCGCAGTAAAGCAAGTTGTGGGTAGCGTTGATGGTCCGGATGCAGTTGTAGGTGTTGTTGGAGGTGCTCATGCAGAAGCAGAAGGGGCCCGCCGTCCAGAACGGCGCCGTTCGCCAGTGGTCGTTGTCGTGCCGGTAGCAGTTCATACGCTCTGACTCGCATAGCTTCTCTAATTCAGCCTGGAATTAAAAATCACAAAATATTTTAATTTTATCGGTGTTTGATTGGGTTTTCAAGTTGGAAAAATATGTTAATAAAAGTGGGTATATAAAGAAAATATAATACATACTCGCTTCCTCGCTTTTCTAAGCTTCTTTTGAAGCAGCTGTGCCTTCCTCTTTCTCTGTTCTTCTCTCGCCTTCTGTGCCGCTTCTAAGTAGCTGTGTCCGGGTCCTCTCATTTTTCTGAAAAAATAAACAGCCATTACATTACTCCCCTAATACCTCTAGAAAAAACCACCAATAGAATTAATGTTGTTTACTACCAACCTATTTTCTTCACAGTAGCAAACATGCTTGTCTTCATTTTCAATGAAGAGCGGGTGGAGTCTTCTCTGAAACACGTCAACAGGCTTTTCGAAAATACCCATATTCTTTGACGTCGCTTTATTAGGGTTCCTCTGTTCGTACTCAGAGGCATCTAAACGCGCCGGGCCAAGACTTAAAGGGCTAAGTGTCGTATGTCTCGGTGCCGTGGTTGTAGGCCTACTCGTCGTAGTTGTCTCAGCAGTGGTTGGTTTACTTGTTGTACTTGTCGATTTTTCCGTCAATAGAAACTTGTCTATAGCGGAACTGAAATAGTTCACATTCTGCGAAAAATATCCTTCATCGGTAGAATTCTGTTCCGGGGCACGTTTTGTGGTAACATCGAAATTCTTGGCAAAATCAGTTGTGACTATCGAATCTGTGCTCGTTATTACGCTTTGCAGTGTACTTTTGTCTTCTTTAACGATGTTCTGCTCGTAGTTTCCTTCTATGATGACTGTAGTGACTTGGGGTTTTTCTATTTTGATATTATGTTCGGTATTGTTCATTGCTGTATCCGCGTCGTTCGTAATATTAAGAGTTTGTACCGTAGGAGCTTCCGTTTTCGTCTCATTCTTTAATTGAATATCAAACACGTCATCTTTGGTTTTAGCATTTATCGTAGGCACCACATATTCATTTGAATGCCTGATTTTCTTTTCCTGTGCAGTACTATTTCTATGTTTAGGTTTCACTCTATGTAGTCTACTTTTTCTAAAATGTTCCTTTGAAGTATTATGTTCGTGAGTTAAGCTCTTGTTGAATAGGTGATTGCTGATAAAGGCGGGATGTACAGTTTGCGTTTCAATGACTGGCTTCGCAATCTTTAAATGTCTTTTTATCTCTTTTAAATCTTCTAGTTTTGTTCGTAATTGCCTTATTTGATCTTCTAAACTCAATCTATTTGTGTGCCAAGCTTTAAGATCGTTGTAAATGATTTGGGAACAGTTTACTGTTCCATCTTTCTCTATCTTACATTCTAACGAAGATTCATTGCTGTTAACTATCGCGTCGTTCTTCTTATGTTTATTATGGTTCCAGTGTTGAGCCCTACGTTTAATTCTTTTATGATCTATATTTTCTTTGGTACGTTCATAAGCCTCAAGGAATGCTTCAGTTTCCTTAATAAGTTTGTCGATTTTATCCTTTGTATTTCTACTTTCCAATTCGTCTATTGGTTCATTCTTGAAGTTCAAGTGTCCAATACTCGGGTTTTCTTTTAGAATACTATCAACAGTGTTAGGTTCGTAAACCTCATTGTCTATAGACCTTCGAGTGCGAGTACTGTTCTCTTTTGAGACTTCGGCGAGTCGTCTAGCTATAGTTCCATCAGTTTCTAGCCTTGTGTATACAAGTCCGCTGGGTGTAAAGCAGGCACATTTCTTTGTGCTCATCTTCGATTGTGGCGAATTCAATTCAATCTGCAAATCAGAAATATTTTATTAATAATAATCGAGTATTATAGTATGTACTTATTGTAGTTTAGATGGTGTTGCATGAGATACTGACCTCATATCTACATTTGTGTCTCCGCCACCGTCCGTTTACTAGAACACACTTCCACTTCCTGCCCGCGGAGCAGGGCGCACGCAGTTCACTCTTAGAGCAGTCAGCTGCAATACGAGCTGCTTTTCCCTCCAGCCCGGTTGCATCAGCTACTTCTGAAATTACAACGATAAATAATTAACTAAATAGCCCTGGATTGTATTTGGATTGGAGTGCTAGGTGTCGCTATGGTTAAGCAAACACCACACTAGTATCGATATTACAAAGAATAGACCTAAAACCTACTAAAAAAATTGTAGGGCTTGAAAAGGATCCCATTCAAAACAATTCGCCAAACAAAACACCTCGTATTTCCAAATCTACATACACATTATTAGTAAATTAAATAGTTTCTTACGGTCAAACAGCTTGCTTCCAGGTGTGAGGTAGTTGGGTTGCTCCTCAGCATCGAGCACCTTCTCCAGGCTGGCCTCTAGCAGTGGGTTGTGACTCTCGTTTGTAATCAGTGGCTCCGATGACTTCTTTGGATCAGTCGAGTCACTTTCTGAGCTCTCCTTCATAGAGCATTAAATGAGATTAGTCTTAGGGAGTTGTAATATTTTATAGATTCTGATGTTAGGGTTTTGGAATGTTTGAAACTAAAAACTACCTACGGAGTATTATGCTTGTAGCTATTAGCTGTTAGTTATGTTTTGCAAAGTTTTGTTCGTTTTGCCACTGGAACATTTAATTGTAAAACATAATAATTTTAATATTGTCATAATACTTTGAGGTTGTGTACATTAATGATACATCATTATTAAAATGGCATGTACTACACGTCATATTGTACTTCATTCATACTCGAATAAAGATTCTCAACCGTACCTAAATGAAACAACTAGTTTTGAGTTCCTAAAAACATCGAAGTCAGGCAGCTTTACCAAATTCAATCCTTACATCATCATCGTCATCATCAGGCTCAAGGAAGTCATCATCATCAGTATCCTCGTCGAAGTCACTGCTCTCCGAAGACTGTGGAGGTGATGTAGTGGCTCTGTTCTCATTCATCTCCCGGCTGTACTTGTTTTCTCTGGAGCGGTGGCCCAGACCTGGGATATCGCGTCGACCTGAGCTGGAGACAGTACATAAAACTGTTGTTAAAATCCTTAGGTATTTTTACAAACTAAAGAGACTTGGGTCTAATAATTCGTGGCAAAAGATGTTAGGCAGCGCTACTAAAGTTTCGGCTGACTTGCATAGGCCTTAGAAGGGAGAAAATAAAATTAATTTCAGTCTCATGCAACTTCCTTAAGTTCTTGTTCTATTTCATTACCTACCTCTCGACAAGGAACGTGTCTGGCCAGTGCGCGGCAGCATGGCGTCGGCGACGCGGCTGCAGCAGCGGCAGGAGAGACCTTCCGTCCATATGCGCGGGAGGTTCCACGCCACCCATATCCAAGAACGTCGGCGCCAGGTCGATGTTGAGGACTATGTCGTCAACACTTTTGAGAAAAGAAAAGCCTCAGTTGGTTTGGAATTTATCTTAAAAATCTCGCCTTAATTTCTTTAACTTATTTTAAAACGGGCATCAAATTCCTTTAATAATAATTGATAAATAACTGACTAACTAACAAGGCAAGTTATTAAAGGCTTGTAAAAACTACATTGAGTTACGTAGTAGGGAGGTATATTATTTTTAGACTTTATTTAGGTAATAAAATCTGAAAGGATTCTGAACAAAAGTGGTTGATCAATGGATTCTTGAAGAAATCCAAAGAGATTTTTATTTTACTCTAAAATCTTAGAACAATCCCTTCTTTCACCATTAAGAGTCGGTAAAATCATGCCAATAGAAATTAAAAGCAAATCATTGTTACTTTTTTATGGTAGTTATCTATCTCACATTTTTTGCAGATGTAAGATCAACCAGCGACACTAACAAATTAGGAAGTAGATACAAAGGATGTATTTAATTTCTTGTGAAAAACTGTGCATTCACATTCATCTAAATAAGGCGTAGGGAATAGGTAATTTACGGAATAATATCTAAATAACATTGGTTGATCGCAGGAATGCAGACTGGTTTTTATTTTGTTCGCAACTAGAAACCTTTGTTATTTAACTTTAATAAATATTGTATTCAAACTGGCCAGCCAAAAAAAATCTAAAATGCCACTAGAAATTAAAAAGAAAACCTGTTTTTGTTTTTTTTTGTGGCATCTTAAAAATAATTCAGAGTCAACCAGACATAAACTGAAATAACAAAGTAGGAAGTAAAAAGAGGATGAATACATTTTTAAGAAAAGAAATGTAATTATTACATTTTCCGAGATTCGTCTATCTATAGGTCGATCTATAGGTATACTTACCTAAATAAAAATCAATTGCCAAAAATGTATGTCAGCGCATCACTTCAAAGCGGTTGCACCTATTTAGCTAATTCTATTTAGATGTAGGTAAGTAGGTATTTGTAATTGTCAGGACAAGATTTGTATGTTTTTTTTTTTTTTGGAAAATCCTCTGGTAAAGTCGGCCAGACGACGCCGGGCACTAACAACTAGTTTAAAATAACTATTGAAATTTACCTAGTTAAAAATTAAAACTTACACAGTGCCGGGTTCCACTCCTGGCCCCCGTACAAGGAAGGGAACTCTGATGTCGAACTCGAAGGGAAAGCTTTTCCCTTTGACTAAGCCAAACTGACCCAAGTGATAACCGTGGTCTGACGTGTACACTAAATACGTGTTGTCCAGTTCACCCAGTGCTTTCAACTCTTGATAAACGCGTTCTACAGCCTGAAAAAGAAAATTTCAGATTAATTCAAAGTGTGAAATAAAATCTTAAGTCTCCGGTTTTCCAGTTTTTCTATCCTATCTCTACTTCTCAGATTTTATAAATTTTCCTTTGTACCTTGGTACAAATCTATGCTAGATTTTCCATAATTATACCTAAGGTAAGGTATAGGTAATGTATGTAAGTATTTCCCTGAAGGTATGTTTTATTAGTGTAAACACAAAAGATCATTATATGTGATCATTATTGCAAGACACTGAAGAAAATAAATTTACGCTCGAGTCACGCTCCTACATTCAATCTAAAATTAAATTTTAAAAAAAACTGTATCCATATTCAACGCCATCTTGGAATTATAACCGCCTTAGAACGCGTACTCGTACAACACTACAAGGTTCTTTTGGCGCTTGCGAGACATTGACACGGTAGCGTTGTTGGTAAACATTTGTGAAATTGTCAAGCAAGTTGAAAAAACAAGATGGCGGCGTTAGTTCCGATTGTGGCCACGCGTCAAAAGATCCTTGTACCGTGGTATAGTGTACAGTGACGTAATTTACGACGTACCATGTCGACACTCTGCAGCGTCTGCAGTCGTTTAGTCATCAGCAAGTCGGTGAACTGGCGATGGATGGGCTTCATCTTGTCGGTCACGCGTAGAATCCATTGCTTGTCGGGATTCGGTGCCATGTCGTATGTTGGCGTGCTGTGGAATGATTGGACATGTTAGATTGTATAAAAAAAACTTACAGGGTAGAGTTGGCAGAGGTGTATAAGACACCCTAATTTATGTTGTAAGTTCCAAACAATATGGGCGAGCCTATTGCTATTCGCAATGAAAAAATCCGTAATGCTTAGGCTGAGAAATTCGTAGTGAAAAAATCCAATACCACTGTGTCCGACTCTGTGACCAAACGCAGAACTGCACGCTCAGCAGTATCGCTTGCGTGCACCTGACTACATTAAGGCTCCTTCAAACAGGCGCGACACGAGACGCGACATAAAAGCACCGCCCGTCGCGGGTCGAGCGGTACCTTTATGTTGCGTGCGAGCCTTTACAGCTGTTTTATTTTCGCGGTTTTAAAATCTAATAACTCGAGCGTGCAAAACCCTGCTAATAGAGTTAACGATGAACTATTTCTGAACGTCGAAGTTGTACCATAGTTTGCCATTTTGTTAATGAAGTTTTGGAGAATGCATGGTATTCAACTCAACTTTTAGGCAGGTCGGCTTTATCGGTAAATTGCCCCCTTCCATCTGCAGATGGTGACTACAGTGGTGGTTTTAGTGAGGTAAAAATCCCACACTTCTCTGTCTTATGCCCACAGACAGGGTGGGCCCGCCTTTTGAAAGTTTCCCCCAGAAAACACAAAAATAAAAACTAGGTATTTATACAGTTTACCTACATACACTAGGTACCTTAATTAAGTACTGAAAGACCCTAGAATCAAAGATATATATTTACCACAGACATATTTATCTACTTTTTAAAGATGTAAAACGACTACGAAGATTTCCTATACCAGCTTTTAGACGAGGACATGATAAACATGCGAGCATTCTCAGTTATTGGATTTTAACGTCTATATCTAGGCAAAAAGGTAGATTAGGTACATATATAGTAAATATAGGCAAAACTAAACAAAAAATACCTAATAATACAAATACTAATAAATATAATACCTACAGAAAATTATATATGGAGGTAATAAATTATAAAGATCTTTTAGGACGTTAATTATAATTAAAGATACGCCGTGCTGTCCACGCAATAAATTAGGCAATTTATGTTTATTTTATTTAAAATCTACAAAAGCCAATGGCCAAGGAGTTAGTTTGGGGTCGAAAGGTCGTAAGTGCACATCCTTATCCTAACTTATGTAGGTACAGAGGGCCCAGACAAAGTAACATTCGATTAGCGATGACGTTAGTAGAAAAGCCAAAATGTATGGGGTTGAAATAAGCTATCGAAATGTCACGTGATCATAGGTCAACGAATAGAAATTAGCTAGACAATGGTGCCGATTCTCTTGTCACAAAATTCTCTAAACTAGACTAAAAAGCACCAAAATTTAGTTTATTCCTATCAGGAATAAACGAAAATTTGGTGATTTTCTAACTATTTCTAATCGCGATTAAAAAGGTGTGGAATAAAATTAGTCGTCATGAACCATTTTTGACAAGCTTTAACGCTAGTTTTCGATTCGTATGATGGAAACATTAGCGAAAGCGATATCGATTATAGAAATAGAATCACTCCGAAGCGAATGCCATTTTTCGGTGCCCTCTGCATCACTACGAACAGAAAATACTAAATACCTAGTAAGTATTGCATTAATACGATGGTACTTCGGTGAGGTATTACTTAGGTGCAACACATACCTATCTATGTGAAGCTGGTGTGGATGAATGATTAATTTAAATAACTTAGTACAAGTTTAGGTAAGTACCTAATCCAGTTATCTTCAAAAACTGGATTCAATTTACTTTTTTTTTTGTCAATGACATAGGTAAGTGTTGACATGGCATTGAAAGGTCGAACTATAGCTAAGCGCAAACTGTTGGCAGTATGAATTTCGAAGAACATTTTGTGCATAATTTAGCTTAAAAAAAGATATATCTTTGTAATCAACAAAAATTTATAGGCCGCATACAAAATTGATCACTTATTATTATCTAACTAAAAATCAGGGTTTAAAAGGATTCATTCTACATCATTATTACATATTAAAGGTCCATTTTCGTCATTTTTTAATTCGCGTTTGTCGGCACGGCTCGAGGACAGGTTCCTGCGATACGCCCGACCACACAATACGCCGATGGCTGAATATTAAAACGAACAGGGTTACCATACCGGTATTAAAAAAAAAACGCTAGGCTCTCCGCTCATACATTTGTTTGGAAATACCGCGTGTCTGGGAGACCTAAATCAAGATTCATTAAGCAAAAATTAAATGCTTATAATTATGGTGCCTATTGGGCCTAATATATTTTATTGATAGTAAAATCAGAATTATAAAATATTTGTTTGCCAATTAATATTTATTATGGCCATCAATTATTTATTTGAATTGCGAATGCTATGCGTGTGCACAAACCAACCCATAAATTGGTTTGCCATGATGATCAAAAGATGGCGACAATTCCCGTTGAAAGCTTTTCGAACCATTTATATTAAAAAGTATCTAAGTATCGAATTCCTATCTTATCTAAAAGTATCTATCTAATATCTAATTATAACATCTATCTAATAGATGGGCACTCCCACCTGAAAAATAAATTAGCCACATTCATCAACAACTCTGAAGCTTCGTTCAGACTCATGTTCGATTCTAGTCACTGGCGCCAGTGCGTCGCGGAATATCCACCGCAGAATGTATGCAGAATGCACATGCACTAATCAAATGTAACATCCAACTAATACAAGCTATATGGAACTAATGCCGTCCAATTTCCATTTTAAGTTAATCCGTGAGAGTGGAACAGTTTTGCATATAACATGTTAAGTGATATTTGTATGCAAAACTGAAGAAGTGAGATGCTTAGGTTAACTTATCATTTTACGATAATTTTGTTGAGAGTATATTGCTAATTAGTATTAGCTGGCTACTTTGCTTTCTAGCCCATTGATGTACCTACAAGGCCTGACTAAGTGCAAGTTTTAAACATCTAAACATCTCCCCGTCATTTATAAACGTTGCTTAAACTTAAGGCGACAATAAGTGCCAGCGACCTTGAGCGAGTGGGAGGAGCATGCGAAACTTTTAAGCGAATAAAATTGCACAGAGCGTTAGCGTCTACCCGGACATTGGTCAGCGATGCACTGCCGCCCGTCGCCCGCAAGAGCCCCCGCTTTAACGCGCATCAAGTTTATTCGCAAAAACAACCCACCTTGATTTATCAAACACAATACAAATAAAAGACGTATACAAACATTTGGGTAATTAAATTGGGTTTTAGATGGTGTAGATTTCATGAAAATACGTCCGATAGTTTTTGTGTTTTTGTGTTCGCGTTAGACATTAATTTACAAATGAATTACACTATGTTATAAAAATATAATTTAAAAAATTATCATATCAAATTACGAAGAAAATAGTCTAGTTTATCATATTTTTTTTTCAAACAAATAAGACCATTCGTTTAGACGTGATGTTCAATTTGAAATCATTAAAAGTCGTATATCTGCGCCTTATTCAATGTTTAGCGGATTTAGCGTCTCTTTATCCATACTATTTTGATGTTTTTAAAACGTCTCTTAAGTTTAAGCATAACCTTATACTTATAAGAGGGCTCATCTCAATCAATCTGCCTGACTTTTCTCAATTATGTGGGGATCGGTTTCCCGTCTAACCGGATGCAGCTGAATACCAGTATTCTACATGGAGCGACTGCCTATCTGACCTCCACAATCCAGTTACTGGGTAACACGATATCCCTTGTTATTCGTAGTTGGCAAGACTGGTTGTCAGACATTTGCCAGCCGGGACCTAACCGCTAGTCCCAGTCTTCAACGTGCTTTCCGAGACACGGAGGGGTCTCGATATGTAATGGATGGTCACCCATCAACGACCCGACCGCGGCAAGCGTAGCTTAACTTTTCGATCGACCCGTGCGGCTGTTATTATTTAGCCAGGAGCTTCTCTCATTTTTTTACCGACTTCAAAAAAGGAGGAGGTTTCTCAATTCGACCGTATATATTTATATTTCTTACTTGATACTTTTACACGTCAAAAATAAATAATATTTTTAAAAAGAAGTTCTGTGTTTCCTATTCTACTACTCTGAGAAGAAAGACCGAAATAAACTCAGAGGTCACTGTGTCTTTTAGTCCAGACATAATCTTGGTTAGATCATGTGACGACCATGTAGATTAGTGCCTGACACTGAAACATTACAAACGACCCTCCTCGTCGGCCGTTTACACGAAAACCAATAATCTTAGTAATAACTGTTATAAACGTGATCATAATGGTTTATTGATTTATTACAGGGAAGCTATAAACTAGAGGAATGTAATGTACAGATGGCAGCACACCAAGTTACCACAAACTGACAGATTTTCTCATTCGATTTTGACCTTAACTAACAACATTTGAAGGTTTAAAATTGTTTGGAGAAAATGACAGTTTCGTGTAGCATGAGTAAAAGTCATACATGGAAACAATTATCTGAATGGTGGCATAAAATTTATGGTAGCAGTGAAACAATGGGCCATACACGGCCATGTTTATTAATAAGCAATATTTACTAATCGTAATCAACAATATGTCGTTAAAAGGACTGCTTCTTGTAATAGGCTCGTACCTCGCTTTAAGGCTCCCGCAAACAGGCGCGACGCGACAGTGGGCACGAGCCTTTATGCGTGTGGAATTAATGTGAAAGCTTCCAGGAAAATTGTCCTAAAGGGCTATCAAACGTAGGCAAATTCGCTTAAAATGGAATATAAGATAAGCTCAAATGGACGATAAATATACTTTCTCGAGCTTTTGATCTGAAGGGAGTGACAAAACTACATAGGTACCTACCTTAATTAGTACCTTGTCTAGGGAATCTTTTACATACAAGTTAAAACATAATTCTAAATCATTAACGCCTTTGTGAAGAAGGAGTCTATTGGTTAGAAAAATACTTATAAATATCTTCTCCACATCAGTCTAAGATAGATGTGGAGAAGATATTGTTTAAGTATTTTTCTAACTTCTAGCAATTTCGCGTTTATGGCAAGTACGGACGGGGTTGAAAAAAAAACAGTTTTTTTTACATTTTATAAAACCAATTCCAAATGTTTTAAACAGGTGTTTTTTTTTGTTTTTTTTTCCTAATTTAGTTGTCATCCATTTATAATTGATTAAGCCTGATATAATTCACTTTTATACTATTTTAAAAACTGCATGACAAAAATTTATCTTAATTCAATACATCCTGTATGTCCCGACGTTCATTTTTAGTAGGGAAATCACCTAAACTTCTCTTAAAATAAGGGGAATACCCAAAACATATATTAAATGATCACGAATTACGGGGAAGTACATTCCGATGTACGAAACAAACTTGGTAACGAGAAAGCTGCATAACTTGTCACAGTTTTTAAATACCTATATAAAAAACAATAAATGTTTTCTAATCTAATCTGCTTATTAACGAACAAATATGATTGTACGTGGTCGTTTTATAATAAAAATTGTTAACTATTGCTTGATTAAGGATTTTGAGTAGGTATTAAAAAATGAACATGTTTAAATATCAAGTTAAAAAGCCACTTTAATTATTTAATAAAAATTGTTTAAAGTTGATTAAATAAAAGAAATAAGGAAAAAAATAACTAGTATTCATTTATTTTTGCAATTATAATTTTGTTTTAAACCCTGTTTCTTTATAACGTTTCAATTTTCAAACACCTAATAAAAAACTATGTTTTATTTTAAACTGTTTTAAACACTGTTTAAAACACATGTTTTAAACATGCCAACCCTGAGTACGGAACACCCTTATTCAATAGCTTGAATGTATCGAGCATAATATACTAAAGCGCACAATCTCAACGTGCGAGTGCTCACATTCCATTCGCACTAACATCAAAGAGCACGGAACAGCCCTGGCCGGCTAACATTTTAACGAACCACCAACTTCATCCCGCTGTCGTAGCACGATTACAAATAAACAGCTTAACATTTATATGTTAAGTAATGATTGGGATAAGGATGTTCTCGTTTATTTGCATCGGCGACTTTCAAGCATATACTGGCTGGAAGGCTCCCCAGACCGGTATAATTTATGCGAGGTTCGGCGCAGCCAGAGACCCGTCGAACGTTTCAACTGCGCGATAAATAAAATCATGCAAGGAAGTCGTCCGTATAAAAAATAACGTAAAATATGCACATACATACATTCCTGATGTATTTTATGTGGAGCTGCAGCTCAGCTTTTATGTTTTTACTGAATGTAACAACTGGCATAATTGAGTACAAAAAATAACGCTCGTTTTATTTTCTGTTTGCAAAAGGAGAATATTAAAATTCATTGTGTCTAAAAGAAATTCAGAAGTTTTTTTTTTGGTAGTGATATTTTTACTAAGTAAAGGCAGTAAGTACTTGAAACTTCAAAGTTAAAGATTCCCTTAAAATACTTACAACTAGGTACCTAATTTAAAAGAATGATGCAAAGTGAAACAAGCATAAGATGCCTAATTTAGGTAGGTCCAGAATACGTTAAGCAAACTCCTCAAAATTTTAAAAGCCAACCAGCTTTTCAAGCTTTTGCTCATTATACTTTCCAAAATACTTATCAGGTAAGTATGTACATCAGCCAATGAACTCAGTAGATGAGTAAATTTCATCCGCCATTTTCTGAAAAACATTTTGTTTTCCGCACGAAATTAGTTCGACGAAGTGTAAATTCCTCAGCGTCATACAATTCGAGTCTGTTTCAGAGAGGTTTGGCAACTCCGATGGAAACTTTATACACGGTTTAATACCTACACTCTTAATCCGGGACCACGTTAATACTTTTCAATTTAATCCTGAAATTCGCTGGAAACCATTCCGCAGTTCGGCACATTGTTCTTTCTTTTAAAAGGTATTTTATGAAAAGAGAAATGAACAGCGTATTTGATCTGATAGGTTTATTCATAAGTACAACTTTTATGGTCATGGAATAGTTGAAATGGTACAATGAGGTTCAAAAGTCGAGTACCTAACACTTAAGTTTTTTAAATCCTTATTATTGAGTTGCTTATATTTAATTAAAATCGGAACAGAGGCAACATTAAAATAATATTAACTCGTAGCTATTACAACGAAATATAATGTAATTTAAATGATGTGTAAACGTAGCAGTGTTCATCAATTTTGGCGCTGATCGCAATTACGTCAAGTGACACTGGTAGATAACTCATCGTCTTCGTCTTTAGGGAAGTCAGTCTTCACCAACCTAGCTCGCCGTCCGGTAAGGATCACGCCCGGGTCGATGCCGCGTTGTGTTCCACGCGCGCCTCAAAGAGATGTCAGCATAATTGACGGGGTCCGATAGGGCCGATGCCTGCTGGGGGTCGCGGATTGTTCGAAATAGTTACCGTGGCCCTGGCGCACAGGCTACTGAAGGAACACGGGTGGGTCAGTAAGAGTCTGACACGCCTTTCCACTCCGCCCAGAGCGGGAGAGGTCATTTTTGATGAATGCCCACCCAAAAAAAAAAAAATATGTGTTTGCCAACCTGGTGTAAATCGTCAGGACGAAATTTCAAAGTCAAATACTTAAAGTTTCACTAAGGAAGTTACTTCGCACGAGTAAAATGCGATGCAAAAGATCGAGATTTCTGTCCTACTTATATCTAAATTAAATATGAATGTTTTATAGACATAAACCTTCCGGAATAAATTCTCTAAGGGATGGATAAAGGCTCATTCAAACAGGCACGACACGCGACGCGAATCGCACGCGACACAAAGCCTCCGCGTGTCGTGCCTTTTTGCAGGAGCCTTACACCCGCATTAAAATCCGTTGCGCCGTTTAGAAGAACAACGTGGTCGCAGAGACAGACACTCAAACCGATTTTAATAAAATTTATAACTTGCACAGATAATAATAATAATTATAATCGTTTATTTTGAACACACTTAGTTGAAGCTATAGCAGTCGTCTATACACCATCCCTATCCATTTCTCGAATCATACCATGAAGTATGACAAAAATAGCAATGGGATGGATGGAGCCGAAGCGGCTTGCAATCTAATACATATTCAGCTTGCATATTGTGATCTGTCTAGGGATGGCACTGCACCGCCCCTCCGCGTAATAACAACACACATCGGCAGGTCTGACACTCGATACCTCTGCAGTAGGCTACAGCTGCCCGAGTATGATTGTCTTGCTTTAGAATGGAACCTTTCGCCGTTTGGGCAAATCAGTTCTTGTAAATAGGTTTCTATTGGGCGGAAAAATCTTTGTAATGTGCACTTTGTCCCGATTTTCTTATTACTTAGCTGAAATTAATGAGTCTCAAATAAAAATAATTGAAGATCAATCAATCTACTTGTTCCACCCAACCCAGGGAACCAAACTGATTTAGGTATTAAGGCTCCTTCAAGCAGAGCGCGACACGCGACACTCACACGTCTTTGTGTTGCGCTGTCGTGTCGCGCCTGTCTAAGGGAGCCTTTAATCCGTGGGAACTGTTTTACGGGAAACTATTCAGAGATATTTTGCAGAGATACCTACATTCTAAGCGCACTACGTTTCATTCCTAGTAGGCTGTAGGGCTATCTACTGACAGAATGTTATCACTATAAAGTAAGATCTTTACGTACTCAACATGGCTCAACACAACATTACCTATGTGCCTATGTAAACTATTCCGAGATGCTAAACCATAAAATAACTGAAACGGTTTCAATAAACTCGTTGTTCTCACTATGTAACATCGTAAAACGTGAAAGCGTCAAATATTTTACCTCTATATGTGCTTATAAATAGATTAATCTCGTGTGTTTTCTTCACCTATACTTCAGTACGTGTGGGAAGGAATGGTTCCTCAGTCGCTTAGTCACATAATGAAGTCTTTATTTTGTATGTAATTAATATTATGTTAACTTGGGTGATTTTTCTAGTCATACTCATCAGAGCAAGCAATTATATCGGTTTACTTGTGATATCTTATTAACTCATTACGCATAGCTAATGAGACACAAATGATTTTCTATTCTTATGGCCCTCTAGTGGACCACCTGGTGCCTGACTAGTACAAGAGATTTTACAACCTTTTATTCCCTACCTACCTACCATGTAACCGGTAGCTTTCAGCATAATTGATCGAGTTTTTACAGAAGTGCACTCTAAATATTGCACAAAGGTTTGTTTAACGGTTCCATTAGCCACTGTAGTAAATTAAGGTTTCCTTCAAGAAAAATCCTTACACAATGCCAGATACACGTATGTTAATAGCGATGTAGATTCGCAAAAGTATTGTAGCAGAATAACTCATTGTATAAATAAGCACCACAGACCTGCGGTGAATGGCTAGGTAAGATACGCCAGTTAATGTATATAAACGACGTCGCAGCTGAGCAGTAGACAATTGATCTGTGTGTGGCAGTTCACCCAGACGGAGCGACACCTGAGCGAGGCACTGACTGATTGCCTCACATTACTCGACCGCACCTACAACTTCCGCTTAGTAAGCAACTGAGTCTGATGCCCCCAGATCGCAAGGCACCAGTATTGAACGTCCGCCTTCCTCTAAACATTCTTATGAAACATAAATCAGCCTCGCGCCACCTCTCGCCTGACTGCAAGTAAAATTATTCAGGGCATCGTCCGCCGTAAGTGCACGTAAAATTTTCGGAGAGTTCCCGTGAAAAAAGGCCGTTCGTGATTATGAGCGCGAGTACATGCACCGCAGTGTAAAGTGGACAGCTTTTTAGTACCTCGTATATAGAAGTTGTAATGTGTGGAAACTTCTATGCAGTTTTTTATTTCAGCATGAATATAATTTACTAGGCCAACTTTGGATACACTGTTGTATACAGAATCATTTAGCTGTTCATAAAAGCTTAAAATGTAGGTAGGTATATTTTGTCAGAAAGTTAATGTGTAAGTATAACGCAGTAATGACCCCTCAAAGTTAATCGTTCCCGCGCTCCAGTGCTTATTTACTAAGGACCTCGTAACATCCTTGGGCGTATCTTTGCAGTAAAATGTAGCGAGGTCGACCACAAACATCAGAGTGGCATCCTAAAAGCTATTTGCTTTCGATGGAGCTCCAAAAACTCCGACTTCTTAAATATTTAAAGAGAGCAAGATGGCCGTTGCTGTTGCGAAACGCTGCAGCAATTAGTGTTTTTGTGGAGATATTTAGACGACGCGAGTCCGCCGAGATTTCAAACTGAATACAGATTTATATTTTTAATTTCGACTGACGAAGAACGAAGTGAATCGAGGTCTCTCCGAGGACTAAATTATGAAATTTAATTTTATTGATAAGGGGAACGACCTTTTCAGTTCTTTCAGAGGTGAGCCGATGACAAATATAAACATTATAAGAATACATTTTTAGGTGGGTAAAAATAATGTAAGAAAGTTATATTGGAAAAATGGTGACAGCGGCACTGAAAGTTTCATTTTAGTGTTCTCTTCTCTCACAGAACAGACTTCTAAGTTGTGTATGAACACTCTTCGGACTCACGTACTACAGTGTTAAAGTTGACTTTATAAGTGTACCCTACTACTTTGTGTTGAGCTTTCCTTTGTGACATAACCTACATACCTAGCTGCAAATATTCTCTGAAACCCCTAAAGCGAACTTCCAAGCTTGGACCACCTTTGTTCGGTGCTAGATGCAACTTGACCCTTGACTTACAAAAGAGCGATATTCTTTTGTTTCCTTGCCCATTTAGATACATGAAATTAATTTGCGTGGAACGTCCAAAGTATTGCAAAAGACTAATGTTCTTTTGTTTCCTATTTACAAGAGATATCTGCTTGGTACGTCAAAGTATCGCTATAAAACATTCCAACTGCAGCGGCTACAACAAATAGGACGATGGCCCATCACCTTTACGTGATTTATTTGCTATTCTTACAAGTAGGATGATATAAATCATAAGTGATAAAGTGCCGACACTCGGTTGTTATTCACTGTAGACCACATACCACATTATTAGCGTCACGCAATAGTCTCTGGAGGGGTATGCAGGCGTGTTATCGGACGACGGCCATCTGCATGGTCATTAAGACTTAATATGGCAGGGGAGCTTATCAGGGACAATATTTCAAAGTAAGTAGTCCTTTGTAAGCTAATGAATTTTGAAAGCTTACAAAATTTTTAGCTTACTGTAAATATGCGCAGTGAAATATGTTTTTCGGACTTAACACAATATTAAAAATCTTAATTAGTAGAGAAGTGATGAAAAGGGTCTTTTGCATTGTTGATGACATCGTAAGCGTCAGAAGTGGAAGAATAAGACAGTACCTACGTTTAGTGCAAGACTTTAGCAAATCGTAAATCTGAACTAAATAAAAAAACTTTTTTTACAAAAAAAAAAACACTACAAAGTGAAAAATAACTTTAATTTCGTAAGTCGGTGTCTTTTGATCAGTATTTTAGTTTTTTACCCCCGACTTCCGAAATTAAAGTTAGTTTTTACTTTGTAGTGTGTTTTTTTTTTGAAGTCGGTTGTTTTTTTTTTTTGTAAAATAAGTTTTTTATTTTTCACTTTTTAGTGAGTTTGTTATTAATTTATCTAAGTTACAATAGCATAATGTCAACTGCTCATCACCTTTTACAAAATATTCCTTTTCCCGATGCAGGGGCGTTAATTGTTGAGGAGTTCTCCTGGTAAGAACCAAAAGAACTGGAGCTGATGGTGAAGCCACCATCAGCTCCATTTCAACATATACATTGTGACAAGCATAAATTGCTTAGCAAACATATTAAAGTACCTAAACTTAATCGAATCGCAACCCGTGAAATACTTATTATTGAGTAATTCCGGTTGCCATTGGTGGCAACCGGAACTACCTTCATCATCAGGTCCACTTCACCGAATGGTGCTTTCCGATAGCAAATGCACGAGTTACTATAAAATATACCCAAATCGCTATAGGTGTGCCTATAAAATTTGAGGATTTCCCTCGATTTCCATGGGATCCCTTCATCAGATTCTGACTTGGTGACAATAAAACCACCTCGAGAGCATACCCTTTCGAACAAAAAAGAATTTTGCAAATCCGTCTATGTATGACAGAGTTATTCCCGAACATACATAAATAAAAAAATGAAAAAAAATATAAACATCCGAATTGACAACCTCCTCCTTTTTAAAGTCGGTTAAAAACGACAAAGTTTAATAGAAAACTTTGCAAAATTAGATCAGACCAAGTAGGTAAGCCAAGTAGCGCGAAATAAAAGGACCCCGAAAACTAAATATAAACATTTTACTCAGAATTTGACATTTAGCCTTTCTAAGTGGCCTCTCGATGACGTTTCAAGACATAAATCCTAATTATATCTACTCGTAGATTACATTAGTACTCACTGATGCGTGGTGACATTGAAAAACAGATGCGAGTACTGTGGCGCCGAGTCCTCGGGCCCGTGCGGTGCGGGGAACGACATCACCAGCAGCACTGGCTTGCGAGAGAAACGACGCTTGGATGCACGCAGGAACGCTATGGAGTCGTTGGCTATCAGGTCTGGGTAGTAGTCCTGGAATTAATAGGATGTTGAGTTAAGAGACACTGTTATAATCAATATAGACCTGGCTGGCAATGACGGTTCTGGATACGGAATTGTGACAGACAGACGGGATAGGCTTATTAATTAGGACCCGATTCTTTGGGTACGGAACTCTAAAAAACGTCAAAAAATGGTCTGCATAATAGGCAGGTACCTACTACAGTTGCAAGTGCTGGAAATATATTGCACTATTAGTGTACCTAGGCAAGATTCTGTTTGAGATAAAAAAATAATCTGACCAAAAATCTTGAACCTATGGGCAAAGTTTCTTCGTCCGAAGAGTCGCAGAAATTCCTAAAAATATTATTATATAACTTAAAACTTCACATAGCTTACTTACTTATTATTAACATAACCTTACTAGAAATCTTACCTTATTATAATCATCGCCATGTTTAATCTTCTTGCCGTTCATGTTGATGCTATAGTTGTAGTACTTGGAGTTCATGATGAGCCCCCCCCACTCGCGCCAGCCGGGCGGGATGTACGAGCCGTTGTACTTGTTCAAGTACTTACCGAAGTAGCCTGCACAAAAGACATGACCAACTTTACTACACCACTACTAAAAGTTTTGAAAACCGATTGTTAAGTTAGTTTCTTAGAAATGTTCAAGTTTATGTATTAATGAGTTTAGAGGTGTTTTAAAGAGTGTTTCTTATTTGAGACAGTTTAAAAAATATACCTATTACAAAGAGAAGAGACGGAAAATAAAAACCGCAAGTTCAGAAAGTAACGAATTTGTTAAGAATTTCATCTTTTATAATTCTCAACAATTTTCTCGTTACGGCATTTTAATTGGTTTCCACGAGTTCCAAAAAGAATAATAAATCTTAATTTAAACGGCAAACATTTCAAATAATGAATGAGGACAACGCGCGAACGAAACGCTGAATAAAAAGTGCTGTAACAAGGGTTCATTGTTCGGCGGAGACAATAGTTCTCAAATTTTAATTTCGGCGACATTAAGGGAAACGGAGAGGGGTTTTAATTCAGTGCCGGTGTCGTGGCAGCCTGAGCCGGCAGCCGGGGAGGCGCCGTCATCTCCAATGAAGTGGGACATAGACGATGATTACTTGCGCCCCGCTATGTGCACGCAATTGGCGCAAGGGAGGACCTTGCTGAACGTCATTTGTTTTTTTTTTAACTTCACGAAATGGGGGATAATCTCGCTGAACATTATAGCAACGTCATCCGGAGCCCCTATAGTTTTAAGTAAAGTGTCTAAACATATATGTAGCTTGGAAATGTATATTATTCGGAAAATCTGCAGAAGCAACCAAAAACATTTTTGGATGTAGAGCAGCAGTAAGACTTGAGACTCACGGTAACAAGAACGAAGAGTGCACCGCTTGTTATAACACAAGACTTTATCATAGTCACCCTGGCACCACGCCAGGAAAACATTACACACTACGTCACATCTTATTCTCAACATTATGAATTACACTTAGTCATCATTTTAATTCCACGCCTGAGGAGCCCTGAGCCCCTGACACATAGCCAATATTGGCTCACATTAACTCAGGGTGAAGTAACTGGAAGTTATAGAAGAGGTCTTTGCCCAGCAGTGGGATGACGGCAATGAGGCTAACAGGAACATGAGGAAACGGCAAGTGACGGCATTTTTGAAGCTTATGCAAATTTGACGTTCGAAACCTATTTTGAATATTCGCGGTGAAGAGCACCTTTTGAATTTCCAAATAATATTGGTTTTCAGTCGCTAAATACATATTATCTGTACCACAACCTCCCATAAATTCTAGGAAATCCCAATACCATTATCAAACCATTTAGCTCCGTTTACAAAGCAATATCTCCTCATTGTGCCCAAAAATTGGATTAGCCATAGAGAAAGTCGCGGAGAGGTCATAAATTCTGGTTCTTTGTTGGTTGTAAGACAACAGGGTGCTATAAACGTAACGTAAATACTAAAACTTCACAAAATGCTTTAGGATTTTATTTCCTTTTTTTAGTCAAATATTTCAGCTTGAACACGAATCAGGAGGTTGTGCTACGCAATGGCACAGTACTAAAAAAAGAGCACGAAGAAAATGGACTAATAAGTCCCGATGAGTTTTTAAACATAGATTAACTATAACAATTAGATAATTCAGGAAACCACGAGGGCCACCATCAGTAAATCAAGAGGATATCGCAATGGCATTATAAGCTGGCAACACTACTGCTGTTCATAAAGCAAACGCTATATAGTGTATAACTATCAAACAATATATTCACTTTGTTTTCCTCTGCCTGTAATATTTACTATATCGTTGAAACTTTTTGTCGATGTTGAGTAGAAAATTATGAAAACGTTTTCACACGAAGCTTTTTTAAACTTGAAGTGAGAACTTTAGTTTTAACATATTGATCAACTGACTGTGTAACTGAAGCGCAAACAGTTCATTGTACTCCAGAAATGACACACACATGCTAATTTAGATCACCAATCACCGTTCAGTTAATTAATTGATATTAGTTTCACTTAAGTTCTAATATGTCGGAGATAACATCGGAATAATGGACGTGGAGTCAGAAGGCGCGATATGTCGCCGCAGTGTTGCCAAATGAGAGCAACTTCTGAGAAACGATGTGCCGAGAACGCAGCTGTTACATTTACTATCGAAATTAAATTCCGAACACAGGCGGCCATATTATGTCTTTATGGTGAAATAACTATCACAACGTCCGTAGATGTGTTGTTAAAATAAGTTAGGTAAGTAGGTACATTATTTTAATCAGTTTTCTTTGTTGGAATTTTGTTTCAGAAGTTTAAAAATGAAAAATGTCTTATTTGTTCGTATCCTACCGTTTTTTTTTTTCTGGGAAAATAGAAAACTGTTTTTCCATTTTAACAAAATGCTAAATATGCCAGGTTGATTTGATGCTTTGGTTTATTGTAAGGATTATTATTATTATTATGAGCCACTGCAGGGCCAAGGGGCCTCCCTCTTGGCCCTGCAGTGGGACTTGGTTAAATAATCAGTCTTCAAGGTAGGTGTTGATTTACAAGGTGATTATGTTATGTGCAGTTTAACAAATAAATAGGAGCTAGGAAAGTATATTTGGAAAGGTACCCTATTAAATCAGACAACTCATTATTGAAATTAAATCTCAACGAAAATTTCGAGGGGACTTCCAACCCCTTGATCCCAAGGGGTGCAGATTCGTTGACATTTCAGTTACTCTTTGAAAATTATGTTTTAAAAATAAACTTAATTAATAATGTTTCGTTATAAAATACTTTTTGCCAAAGATTGGATAGAACAAATTCGTAAACGGTAATTCGTTTCGGTTCGGAGACTTTATTGTCAACTGCAAAAGCTTCCTGGATTATCTTCATGAGATTTTATTTGTAATTATTTTTATCCGTAATTTTCCTTTATGTACTTTATGTTCACTCTGATTTATTAAATAAAGTTACCTAAATGTTACTATAATAAAGAAGTGAATAAACCGTTGTCTGTCAGTGAAGTAATGAATTTAAGAGTAGCTGCATAATTATGTGAGAAATCTATAAATTTTGAACCGACGTGACTTGTAGGGTTCCCAAGTGATGTTATTGCAATAGCTTTGAGAGAAATAGTTCATTAGAAAAGCAACGAATAAATCTTACTGTCTTAAGCATTCAAAAGAAACATGACAAGTTCTAAGCATTCATTTATGAACTGTCCTGCATTCATTTTTATGATCCACTTCAATATCTTATTTACAAGAAGTGACATTCGAGCTTATCGAGCTGTCAGTGTCACACGGTGGACCTTAGTACGACAGCATCAACTATAATACAACCAAACTTGAAGTAGAATTTACGTAAACAAATATTTACATGGTGTTATTGGATTAAAACATTGGTTAGTTGGCATTTTCTGTTAAAGAAATTGATATTGGTCAATAAATTCGAAATGATGACACAGAGCACCTTTGTAACTTTAATTGTACAACACAAAGTTTGTTTACATAAATTCTACAACGAGTTCGGCTGCAGTTTAAATACAAAATTCAATATTAAGGTACCTAAGCTTTGTGGAAGTGTTATTTACCTATTACCTAGCTTATATCATACACAAGCTGTGTGCTCGATGTTGTTTCTCATCAGAAAAAAACGATGAAATTCCAAAAAAAATGTTATGCCCTATTTAACCCCTTTAGGGAATGAATTTTCAAAAACTCTTCCTTAGTGACCACTTTCGCTATACAAAGGACCCAAATTATGCAAAATTTCATGACAGACTCTGTGCAGTAGGCTTTGCGTTGTCTGTCAGTGAAGTAATGAATTTAAGAGTAGCTGCATAATTATGTGAGAAATCTATAAAGTTTGAACTGACGCGACGCGACTAGGGTTCCCATTTCAAAATATGAAAAATCCTGACAAAAAGCCGGTCATTTGCAAAGAACTCCGGACATTTTACTTTTTTATCTTTCTATTTCAGGAATCATCATTATTTTTAACCGACTTCTAAAAAGGAGGAGGTATCTCAATTCGATCGTATTTTGTTTTTTTTTTATAAATCTAATAAAAATCCCCTTAACTCAAAAAGTCCGGACAAATTTCAAAGCTGGACAAAGTCCGTAAGGGGGTCTATAAAGCCGGACATGTCCGGACGAATCAATAGCAAATAGGGTTTATTTGCGACCATACTTGCGACAGTTCCAAAACAACCAAATTATTTTAAAGGAGCTTTTTCACTCCTAGTTACCTACGTCAACACTTTGGAATTTAATAAGTTTACGGCAGACAATGTTAGCGTCATGAAAATTAGAATTTATGTTCGCAATGTTGTAAGAATTCTATTGTTATATTCCGTCCCTAAATATTAGCTTTAGTTGCAGTTTACATAAGTTAAGGCATTGTCTCATGCATGTTGTAAATTTTGAGGTGATTTGACCTGAATATCTGAAATACCTTTGAACCAAACGTGAACCTTCTCTTTACCCTTCTAATACCTCAAAGTGACAGTAACTACTTACCTAAAATTTACATCTATTTATCTCTCGAGTCCGGGCCTGGTCCTGGCCATGGTACGGTGCGAGAGTGCATGGGAAGCCGTCACCTCCTTCTGCGAAGCAGTAATGCTCGTGGAGGAGGAGGCGGAGTGCGTGAGAGTGACGCAATCGTTGCGCCCTCACGCCCCCAGTCGCCGCAGGAGGAGACGCACTGGGTGTCGGAAGTCGATGGCCGGCACCCAGTCTCCGTAGGCGCGGGCTTGCGGACGGCGAGCAATGGGTAGCTCACCGTCCGGTAAGGATCAGGCCCGGGTCGACGGCGAGTTGTGTTCCACGCGCGCCTGTCAGCACTAATTGATGGGGTCCGATAGGGCCGATGCCTGACAAGATCGCGGATTGTTCGAAAGAGTTACCGTGGCCCTGGCATACAGGCAACTGAAAGAACACGGGTGGGTTTTAGTCCGTAAAAGTCTGACACGCCCTCCCGCTCCGCCCAGAGCGGGAGAAATTATTTGATGATTTCCCACCTAAAAAAAAACCTGTCCTTTAGACTACATTATATACATAATGAAATAAAGCTGAGGGGCCATTCAAGTATTACGTAAGCACCAAAGGGGGGGAGGGGGTCTGGATGGTGATTACGTAAGCAATATTTAGAAAAAAAAAATGATTACCGTTTTAAATGGGCATTAAATTCCTTTATAGTCTATAAAAATCGTATTTCTAGACTCATGAATACCATTAGCAATGAAGAAAGCTGAACAGATTTAAAAAATATTTAAAAGTACCAATTTTTACGTAAGTATAGGAGGTGGGGTAAGAGCTTTGCTTACTTTTGCTGACAGGGGGGAGGGTG
The DNA here is from genome assembly GCA_916610205.1 of Griposia aprilina. Classification (NCBI taxonomy): domain Eukaryota; kingdom Metazoa; phylum Arthropoda; class Insecta; order Lepidoptera; family Noctuidae; genus Griposia; species Griposia aprilina. Next base: position 15,327,967 of record OU744286.1, read on the forward strand.
GGGTTAAAAGTTACTAAAATTCTGCTTACATAATACTTGAATGCCCCATGATGAGTTTTTTTTTTTTTATTTGAACGCGCTAATCTCTGGATCTACCAGTTGGATTTGATAAAAAAAAATGCATTTGTTTGCCTAATTCTTGAGGAAGGTAGGCTACTTAACATCACGTAACGACCCTTAGGAGCTGAGCAAATAGAAAGAACGCTAAGCAAAAACGAAGTAATATTGCGGGCGGGCAATGCGATGCGATGCGGCGCGGTGGGTCGAGGGAACAAGAAATTTCTCGCGTACGAAGTCGCGGTCAAACGCTGTATAGTAGGCTTATATTCATGTGGTTCATTAACTTAAGGTTGAAATTGTGCATGTTATCAGGGCGCCCATAAAAACCTTAAAGTAATGCAGGCACTCTAAGGCTTTTTACAACAATACTCTCCTTTTATCGCTGTACTTAAGTACACACGTTTATGTAAGCACCCTAACCTTACATTTAGTTGCAATGCTGGTAGCTACAGAGCAAGTTGTGTACGTCGTGTTCTTTATGTAGTATTGAATTTCTGCTAATTTTTTCAGTCAGCCACATTTCAGGGATGACACTTGCACTACGAAAACCACCCTTTCTGCTACGACATAAAGACGCTGTCAATGTCAATTAGTTACTACTGATCTGTGTACAATCGGTAAACCTCTGCCTAATACTTTTGGGAGAAATAGGCGTGATTTTATGTTTGTGTTTCTTTATTTATAACATTTATAAATATAAATATTTTGCACGCCATACAAAATTTGGAGCGCTTGTGAAGTACCCCGGTTGATTGTTAATAGTTACTTACACAGTTAAATAAATAATTTACACTAGACAGGAACTGTCATGGCAAATTTCACAATCTTTTAAGATTTTTCAGCATGTGTAGCCTGACCACATCTATCTCAACTCTACGAAGAGGAAAAAAAGTTTCTGAACAAAGAGTCATTCTTTTCTTGAATTTTGACATCGCGCCGTAGAAATCTTTCTACAATCTGTCGTTTTATCTTTTTTTTCTTCCGTTTCAACGGTGGTCATGCTACGCATGCAGGCCTTGTTCACAACACCGTCCCAACGTTCGGATTTCAAAATAAATGTGTTCTAAACTAAGCCGGAATCGATCCAAAAGGCTAGACAGGGCCCGTGTCAACCGCGGGTCATGTCCGAAGCTGGAATTTCATTTAGTTGTCAGCAACCTTAATCTGGTTGCCGCCGACCAGCCAGCTCGGTAGTAATTATGTTAGCTAGACAAACGAGGTATTTCGCCGTCAAGTTTGTAGGAGTTGACAGCTGATTGATAAGTACTTAGGTACTTACGTAATGCAGATTGTTTAGCTCGCTGAGCAGTGGGGAGGCTTTAGTTGAATAATCTGTGTAAATACTGGTATTAACTTATAAGTCGATGCCGACATAGAGCTTAGGGTTTCATTTGGCTTAAGTACTTGTAACTCATTAAATTATTATGTTTTAGGGAGGTGCGTAACTGTTAACAGTAATGTAGGTACGTAAATGATAACTTAAGTGATATACTTACTTACCACATAATAATATATAATTAGTAGTTAAAGCTTCAAAAGCTTAGGAATGCTAATGGCAACATTTTGGTGACGTTATTACCAAAATTATAACATATACCTATCTACTGAAAACTAGACGAATGGCGTATAGTAGGTAATCGTTTCGATTGGAACTTTTCAAATTTTTATTGACATTGAAACAAATACAATTCGTTTCGTGTTCGGAAACCTCTAAAACGCAAATCCTGAAAACTGAAATCAGAATAAAATAGAATAGAATACTCTTTAAAGTACAGTTGCCAGCAGGTCAGGCTACAGGAAACTGTCAAATTTCTCCAAACGATTTGAAACCTTAAAATGTTGATGGTTACGTTCAAAATCAAATTAAAAAATCTGACAGTTTGTGGTAACTTGATGAGCTGGCAACTGTACACCATCAAAATTACAGATATAAATGTAGAAAACTACATCGCCCCCCCCCCCCCCCCCCCACTTAAGGGGGTAGGGTAGTTGTTGAGTAGGTACCTGTTACTTGTTGACAGGCCTACACTGTCCTCCCATATCTATCAACACTGTAATTGGAAACATTGTAAAAGCCCCTTACTTTTAAAAGAGTCACCGTGGAGTTCTCTGCCGACTCTTCTCCATAGGAAACAACCAATTGGAACCGTGCACCTAGCTTCTGACGTTTCATAAGTGCCCATGTTGGTATATGTGAAATAAAATATTTTGATATTGTTAAGGGTGTTTTATCAGGTGTCTTAATCATTATAAATGGAAGCTTTACAACCTCTACAGATTACTTGACGTCACACACCGTCATTATCACTCTCCTGCCCTTATCTCAATTTATTTGTGGTCGGCGCCACACGTCCTATTCTTCTATACTTCTCTATTATTCGTCATCTCGGTGGTCACCCCATTTCTAACCATAATTATCATCATTCACATAGTCCATCGATCATTTCTTTGGTCTTCCTTGATATAAGTTTCAGAATTGGCCTTATCTGACCACACAGCTCAACTCTTTAAGTGTCTTTTAAAAAAGTCCTGTTCAAGTGATCACTGGTACGTAATAAGTCGAGATTATAGCTCTGAGGACGGGTCGAAGTTTAATGAAGCCATTAGTAATCTTAGTTTTGTTGAAGTATACAATAGTACCGACCCAGAACTAGCTTTTAATTCATTTCATGACCAATTTAAACTTTTCTACGATTTGTGTTTCCCGACTGTAAGGAAAAAAAATCTCTACTCGTAAATCCCCGATATGAATTTGTAAAGGTATCAGAAGATGTAGTAAACGAAAAAGAGAAATGGTATGGCAGTAGAGACGATCACGTAATATTCAAAATAAACAGTTACTTAAGCAATATTCAAAACGATTAATTAAGGTGATCCGCTTGACAAAAATATCTCAAAACAGTCAGTAATTAATAGTGCTGAGAATAAAACTAAAGCTACGTGGAAAATAATTAATAGATGTAAATCAAACTTCCGCTCTGAATCCGTAAGAAAAAATACTGAATGGTAATAAACTAATAAGTGACCCTAAAGAAATGGCCACGGCATTCAAAGATTACTTTATAGACTCAATTTATCCTGAAATTATTTATAATACTAGTAATGCTATATGCGTAAATTATTATCCCAAATCTCTATTTGTGACACCGGCAGATTCGTTGGAAATATTTAATATTATCAATTCATTAAAGAACACAAATTGCGTGGGTTATATTTTAAAATCTGTGTCACATATAATTGCACCTGTTTTGAGTTTTATTATTAATTTATGCATAGAACATGGCCACATTCCTAATTTGTAAAAAATGACTATAATTAAACCACTGCATAAGAAAGGCGATAGAGCTGCTATTTCAAATGACCGTCCAATAGCTCTGATACCGGTAATGTTTTTTTTTTTTTTAAGTAATTTATGAATCTATGAACTCATTCTTTGAAGTAAACAGTACACTGTACAAAGAACAATATGGTTTTTGGAAAAACAGAAACATTAATAAAGCTGTCTATGAATTATTTACAGAAATTGTTATTAATGTTGACAAACAAAATCCAATAGCAGCAATACTTATGGACATATCGAAAGCATTCGACCACTTTAATCACGAAATATTACTGTGTAAGTTAGAACGATACGGCGTCAGGGGAAACATATTAAATCTAGTTAAAACATATCTCACTGGACGTAAGCAAACCACTGTTTTAAATATAATTTGTTCTAAATCCAAGTTTGAACGTACTCATATGTCACCAATTAGAGATAAAACGTGTGATGTACCCCAAGGAACTGTCCTTGGGCCCTTGTTGTTTCTCATATATATTAACGATTTGCCAAAATGCACTGAGCATCAAACTGTTTTGTTTGCCGATGGCAGTTCACTTATTGTTCCATGCAAAAATATAGAAACTTATGAAGATGATATAAACAAGTCCATTCATTGCATCATAAATTGGTTACCTAAAAATAAATTAAAAATAAACATAGATAAGACAAAGATTATGACATTTTATCAAAGAACAAAAAAACTTAACTTAAACATAGCATAATATATGCAGATCAAATAATAGCTGAAACAAGCAGTGCTAGATTTATGGGACTTCACTTGGTTTTTTTTTGTAGAAGATAAAAAAAACAAAATTTTTGAGGTTATGTGAAAAAAGTGAAAATACAAAAGTTGTAGATCTTTTTATTAAGTACCTACAACTTTGCAATTTTACTTTTTTCCATAGTACTTGTAGTTTTTCCGGAAATCGAGACAAACCGTATTTTACCCTTAAACCCCCATCCCCCCCCCCCCCCCCACATCCCGGCCTCAGATCGACCGTAAATTATTTTTCCTTTCATTTTTAGGGTTCCGTACATCAAAAGGAAAATACGGAACCCAGGATCACTTTTTTGTCCGTCTGTCTTTCTGTCAAGACCCTTTTTCTCAGGAACGCGTGGAGGTATTAAGCTGAAATTCATATCAAATACTCAAGTCTACTGTCCTTTGGGGCTGTGAAAAAATCAACCAACTTCTAAGCCAACGCAATCAAAAGATGCAGTCGTTTATGCCGCAAATTTTCGACACTCGCAAGGGAATCAAAACCTACAGGGTACTTCCCGAGAACTCAGAATCTTGAAATTTGGTAAGAAGCAACGTCTTATAGCACAGATAAAGGAAAAATTGCGAAAAGCATAAATTTTTAGTTACATCATATAATAAAAGTATTTTTAATAATTTTTAAATTACTACCCCTTTCCTCTTGAACGCGTAGTGGTTTTATATTGAAATTCATATCAAATACTTAGGTCTACTATAATACCTTTGAGCTGTAAAAAAAATCAAACTTCTATGTCAACGTAATCAAAAGAAACAGCTATTTAAACCGCATATTTTGTTTAAAACTAGCAACTACTCGCAAGGGAATCAAAACCTAAAGTAGACTTCCAATCGACCTAGAATCTTGAAATTTGGCATGAAACAATTTTTTATAGCACACATAAAGGAAAAATTCCGAAAACCTTAAACTTTTAGTTACATCACATTTTTTTTTTTTTTAATAATTATAAACTTATTACCCTTTTCCTCATAACTTTTACTTATATACCTACAGGATTGTACGGAACCCTCGCTGCGTGAGTCCGACTCACACTTGGCCGGTTTTTGTTATATTCTCTTCCTTTTCCAATGGGTTTCATCCTACAATTTTTTTTTCACTTTTTCTATTTTCAAAGGCTTCAGCCCTGGTCTACATCTACATTACGAATAATATATTAGGGAAATCCCACTGACAAAGCAATTGCGTTTAAGGCCCAAAAAAAAAATTTGTACGTGCTGTGTTTAAACTTAAACCAACTGAAGCTGTACCTGTAGCTGTGTGCTGTGTGTTCCATATTTCAAAACATTTAAACTCTTAACATTGCCCTGTCTGTACATTTTTGAGACAGCAGTATTTGTCAAAACCAACATCCATCGCTTTGAAACATTGAGATCTAAACGACACAACAGAGAGATATGCGCTAAGCCACATAGCACTGCTCTATATACGAGTATATACAAAAACTTTTTTAGGAATGGCACCTAGGATTTATAATAATAAGATCCCTAGACGAAAAATAAACAAAAGGCTTTCTTGAAAATATTATATGAAAATACATATTATACGGTGAACGAATACCTAACTGACACATTATAATTATCTTTTTTTGTATTATTATAATTTATTATTTATTGATTTGACAATTTATACTAGAATTTATTATTATTATATTTTATTGGAATGTTTTTATTGTATCGACAATTTGAATTAGAAATATTTAATAATGTGTGATATTTGTTTGATAATTAATTGTATCAGCATGTTTGTGCCAAAACAATAATTGTACGCCGATGACGGCTAGACATAGCGTTCTTTGATATTTAGAACATCTGTAACTAACCTACCTATGTTCAACAAATAAAAATATTTGTATTTGTATTTGATATTCATACTATAAACTTTCCTTACGACATTTTCCTCATTCCTCCGCATCACACGCCCGTACCATGACAACTGATTTCCACACAACTTCAGTCACGGGCGCCACTTTCAGACTTTCTCCACATTCCTCTTAACATTCTCGTCTTAGCTGAAGTGAGAATGCAATTGCCTCTCATTCAACCCTTTTGTGACCCAAAATTAGACGCCACACATACCTTCATCAATTTCCATTTCAGTAAAACCGATGTTTTACACCACTTAGGCCCACTTACATCGAAAACTTAACTCAGAGTTGCTAACACGAGGTTAAATTGACAATATTGTATGACACACTGTCAATTTAACGTCGTGTTAGCAACTAACTCTGAGTTAAGTTTTTCATGCAAGTGGGCCTACTCGATAGTAAGTACAGTGTCAGCGGTGTATTGCAAGTCACAAGTACAAGTAGTGGCTACTAGCAGGGTAGTTACAAGAGTCCATTGCGCAGGCTCATGTCGTGTCATGTCTCGGTTAACTGCACGTTATCAGGCTAAGTTAGAGCGCCATTCACGAGCAAAGCTCGGCGAAGACCCGATACTGGTGTTTAGCACGCGAGTGTACATAACTTTGTGTAGTTATCGTGTATAAAACAGCTTAAAACGAAGGTATGCACAAAGTTAAATAAAGAATTTGTTAATGAAGACATTCGAAATAGGATATGAGTATACCTTCTTGAAACTTCTAAATTAAACACAAACAAAAACTGAAACATTATTAAGGCGGCCTAGACAGTTCAGTTATTTCTCGGTAAAAAATATGATAGAGAAAATACTTGTTAAACACAGTAGTAGTACTTAAAGTAAGTACCTACCTAACAATTTAATACTTCATAAAATAATTAAATATTTAGTTAAATGAATATTATATATTTTTATATAAGTAATATAATTCTTCTGTACGTCTGTAAGTCACTCCTCCTAAACGTCAGGACCGATTTTGATGAAATGTGTGTTCATTATTGGACCTGGTGGTATTAATTAAATACTTAGATTTTTTAAATATTTTTTAGGGTGCCGTACCCATAGTGTAAAACGGGACCCTATTACTAAGACTCCGCTGTCCGTCCGTCTGTCTGTCCGTCTGTTACCAGGCTGTATCTCATGAACCTTGATAGTTAGACAGTTGAAATTTTCACAGATGATGTATTTCTGTTATCTGCCGATATAAGAATAAATATTAAAAAACAGAATAAAATAAATATTTAAGAGGGCTACCCATACAACAAACGTGATTTTTTTGCCGTTTTTATAGATAATGGTACGGAACCCTTCGTGCGCTAGTCCGACTCGCACTTGGCTGGTTTTTTTTTTCAAATTAATATCTCTTTCTTCTTCACTTTTCTTTCATCTGTCCTTATAATTAAAAACGTAGATTTAAAAGTTGTTTATTTCTCATTTATGGTAAACACAAGCAAAAGCAACAGTTATTGACTTACGTGGGTACTCATTTATTGTTTTACGACTGTGTAGGTTTATCAATGTTTATTAAAAATATTACAAACAAAAATTGGATATCTAGCAACTTGGAAAGAGGATTTCTATAAATAAATACCGTCTTGTTGGAGGAAATTGGCCGTCAGAAGTTTGATTTCGATAGTGGATCTCATATCATCCTTGGATGGGTCTGAAATAAGACTCTGCTATTTTAGGCTACGTAATGTTTATCTTAGATATTATTTTTGTCACTTCGCCGTCAGTATTCATTACCTAATATTAGATATTTGACAAAAAACATGGGCAGATTTTTCTTTAGGAACCGTTTAAAATATTTTTGTATTGTTGGTCTTTTATATTTAGCTTCAACGATAAAACTTTAAAGTCAGGGAAATTAATTGTTAAGTTAATTGATTACCAATATAAATTGTCCGTATGTTCAAATTCAACTGTCATTCTTTCGCAGTTGTAGAAAATGGCTACTTTATCACGATAAATTGACGTAGGATGTCAATTTTCTTAACAATAGAATAGAATACTACACCATACAAATTACAGATATAGGTTAATGTAGATATGTTACATAGGGTCACACAATGGGCGGCCTTTTTTTTTTTTTTTTGGGTGGTATATAATCAAATGACCTCTCCCGCTCTGGGCGGAGCGGAAGGGCGAGTCAGACTCTTACTGACTAAAACCCACCAGTGTTCCTTCAGTTGCCTGTGCGCCAGGGCCACGGTAACTCTTTCGAACAATACGCGACCCCGGCAGGCATCGGCCCTATCGGACCCCGTCAATGATGCTGACATCTCTTAGAGGCGCGCGTGGAACACAACGCGTCGTCGACCCGGGCCTGGTCCTTACCGGACGGCGAGCTACAATGGGCGGTCTTATCGCTAAAAGCAATCTTTTACAAACAACCTTTGGATGGATTATAGGGAGAAGGAGAGACAATAATGCAGGTATAATAATGCAGTAGTGTACCAACAAACAACATCAATACAGCAACTACAACACAACCACAACAATAAAAACAACAATTTATTTACCTACTTAATAATATGTAATTGTTTGTGTTATAAACATACACAAACATACTTTCGACTACACAAACAGCTCACAAATCCGTGGGCGGACTATTTGACACAGAACTGCTTACCTACATAATTGTCATCTCTGATTCATTTCATATAGATTGCCATTAATCATATCACCAACACCCTGGCGGTAATTTATGGAGCTCGAGAGACTGATAATAGATTTTAAGTGTTATTTATTGTGTTGAACCGGCCCTTCAAGTTGTTATGCATTACCAATATTGCTTGTATTTATTTTGCAATATTTAGAGCACAGTCAGCATGAAATATTTATAAAGTAGATAAGTAAATTTACTTAGTATTAAACCAAACATAAAATGAGACTATATTTCTACATTTAGTACACACACATTTCGCTAGTAGGTAGGTAGGTAGACACAAATCCAGACTTTGGGAGTACTTATACTAAGCAAGCAGTACGATTTTTAAACTGCAAAATAACATCGCAAATGAAAATAAATTTTCAAGCAAATTCTCGAGCGATTTTTTACCGCAGAACGCGGATTCTAGTTTATTGGTATTGTTCACAGATTTGCGATTATTATCCGCAACGATTAAAATAAGTAGTGCGCGCTTAGCCTTACTACTGAGAATTTCCTGATAGAAGAACCGAGTAACAGTATCCGAATCGGGGATCGAACATTCGAACCCAAGACTCCACGCTTATCAGTCGCAGTGCAGTCAATTTTAGAACAATAACAATTTTCAAAATTCTGAATCAATTACTTTCTAGTTCGTAGAGAGAGCATTTGAATTCCCACGCATTGTGTAGGTAACAAAATCCCGGAAATGCAAGTTTCAAATGAATCTGTATTTACGTCAAGCATTTCCCCTATGTGTCATGACTTCTAGCCAAGATAACAATCGTGGGATAGGTCTAAGGATAGATACTTACAGTACAACAATTTTTTTAACGTCCCTCGGCAAACTTCTTGTTTCGTCAGTCGTCGGATTTCTATCAGTTGCCCTTTGCACTTGTTTCAAACCGAATACTCTCAATCGAGTTGGAATACCTATACTTCCAAGTCGATTGGAAGACTTGGTCGACTTGGAAGTATATTCCAAGTCGATTGGAAGACTTGGTCGACTTGGAATATACTTCCAAGTCGATTGAGAGCGTCCGGTCTGCACAAAATGCAAAGGGCAACTGATAGACATCCGACGACTGACGAAACACGAAGTTTGCCGAGGGACATTAAGAAAATAGTTGCACTGTACCTGTGAAATACACGGGTGAGTTCATTAGGGTTCAAGTACCACTGTGTGTCCTCCGGCTAAGAAGTCTAGACCTCATCTTGTCCATGCTAGCTACTTGCTCGGTGTAAACGAGGCTTAGTGTAAAACAAGACTTTGTTAATACTTTAATATTATGCTCCTAGGTGCATATTATATTTATATCTATAAGTATTATTAACTGACTTCAAAAAGGAGGAGGCTATCAATTCGGATGTTTGTATTTTTTTTTTTTTATGTATGGTCGGGCATAACTCCGTCATATATAGACGGATTTGCAAAAATCTTTTTTTGTTTGAAAGGGTATACTCTCGAGGTGATCTCATTGTCCCCAAGTCAGAATCTGATGAAGGGATCCCATGGAAATCGAGGGAAATCTTCAAAATTTACAGACACGCCTATAGCGATTTGGGTATTTTTTATAGTAACTCGTGCATATGCTCTCGGAAAGCACCATTCGGTGAAGTGGAACTGATAATGAAGACTAGAGGTGGCCACCGGAACTACTCAATTCTAAGTATTTCACGGGTTACGATTCGATTACTTTAATATGGTTGCTAAGCAATTTATGCTCATCACAATGAATATGGTGAAATGGTGCTGATAGTGGCTTCACCATCAGCTCCAGTTCTTTTGGTTCTTACCAAGAAAACTCCTCAACAATTAACGTCCCTGCATCGGGAAAAGGAATATTTTGTAAAAGGTGATGAGTAGTTGACATTAGGCTATTGTAACTTAGACAAATTAATAGCTGACTCACTAAAAAGTGTTTTTTAAAGTTGGTTGTATTTTTTTGTAAAAAAGTTTTAAATTAAAGTTGCTTTTCGTGTCTGTCTGTGTGACCGCATTATTCTACAAAACTACGCAACGGATTTTGATGCAGTTTTTACCATCCTTTAGAAAATGTATCGTGCGGGGTAATTACGTTACACACAAGCAGTAGGAATGGGTTTCATTTTGACAGTTCAAGAACATTCATTGCATTAATTACGTTGTTCAGCAGACAAATTTTTCGAACTTATGAAGCAATGGATTAGCAATAGGATACATGATTGATAGTGTGTTACGTAATTAGGGTGCGTAAGGTTTATGTGTAGAATACATTAATATTAAAATTACATTCAATAAAGAAATCTCGATGTTTCGTCAAGTCGTAAACGTGCGAAGCAAGGACGGGTCACTAGTGAATAATATATTTGATATATTTATTTGTTTGTAAACATGTGTAACATTATACATTTACATGAAAATGTGGATGTAAAAGTGAACATCTGAGAGTTTCAACATGTTTTGCCACCATTGGCGTACAAAATGAATTATAGACACTTGAAATATATTTAACACAAATAAGAAATAAAAAAAAGCATAACAAAATTAAAATATAACACAAATAGATTAGAAACTATCATTTAAAAAATCTTTAACATAGTAGTAACATTTTTCCGTGAGTAACTTCTTAAGTTCTCTTTTGAATAAATTTGGCTGGTTTATATTTTTAATAACCTCTGGAATTTTATTATATATTAAAGGTGCCATACAAAACACGCTTTTGTGAAGGAGTGCTATTTTCGCAGAGTGAGGCTGTAAGAAATTCTTATATTTAGTACGTCTATTTCTAATGACATTATCTGACAAAAGAGGAAACCAGTGAGGATTGTTTTTAACAAATGAAGCTATTTCCAAGATATATAGTGACGGATATAATAAAACATGAAAACCAATACTTAGGTACAAATAACAAACGGTCTTTCGAAATACTCTCGTGTGATTAATAAGGGTGACATAATAATGTTCTAAGTGCTGCAGGACAATAAAACCATTCGCTATGCTAATGGAGACTCAATGGATAAGCTTTTTACTCATATGCGGGACACGCCAAAACCATTGAATTACTCTGCTAACTATTATGAGGGCGTGAAGAATTCAGAAATGATTGTGTCAGTTAGCAAGTCAATATTTTTTTTATTTCGTGATGTATTCGACATCTGGCATTAAACAGCCCCTTAAGTACACAAGGGCGTTTTTATGATGTCTAACGTTACGATATTATCGTGGATGTCCACCGCGTCACTATAATTATAACTCAGCGAAGTTCAATGTATGAAAATAGTATATGAAGGCACTTTTTTTTTTGTATGTTGCTCTGGTTGATGTCGTCACGTCAACATCGGCTGTCACTGAAAAGCAGCACTGGGGCTCTGTCTCGCATAGGGTCGTAGCATTATGCTGAGCGATTGCCGTTTTGCGTGGATGTGACGCAACTTTCCCCCAACTCGTTCTTTTTTGTATCTATGTGTTTTTCTCTGCGTCATGTTTACCGCAAATAAGCGTAGTTTCTTTCTTTATTTCTTTAAATTTCCGTCCATGATAACGTTAAGATAACGTGCACGTACCTATTTTCATACATTTTAATACCTACCCTGCAGTGGACGTCCACGATAAAATCGACACGTTAGTAATTATAAAAGCGTAACTACATTGGGAAGAGGTGTCATATTTAATCATATAAATTGTTTAGTCGCATCAGCATAATTTATCCGATCTCCGTCGCCTACAAAATGGAGCTCGTCTATAAAAAAAAAACACAATAAACTATTGGTTCAAATTATGTCTCATCCAACTGTCGGATGGACGAATGGTGGTCAGACTCAGTCTGCGTTTAGATCTTCAAAGTAACTTTCCAAATCTTTGTGTTCTCTTTAATTCTATTTTGACTAATGACCTTCCTGTTACACTATTTGATATTCTTTTTTTTTTGTATGTAATAAAAGCCACAGAACCAAAATTCTTTGACAAAATAATATTGTTTGAAAGTTTTCAATGTTAAGCATAAGTATTCAACTTTCAAAGTTTCATTTCATAAAGACTATAGATCTCATTCCCAATACCTCTTTGCTTTTTAATGAAATTATGAAAGTAAACTGGCCGAATCACGACAAAGAAATAAAGAGAAGCCATTTAAAAAAGAAGTCTATATTTTGTTTTTGAAACAAATGGCTGTATTGTGTCAAACTTTTAAGCTTACTTGCCAGGATTTTTTGGTTTTCTGAAAAAAGGTTTTATACAAGTGTACCTACATTATCCTTTTATCTCGCATCAATAATTGTACAAATGTCAAAATTTATTCACGACACAACCAAAAGACTGCCAATCATTGTTTAATATTAATCAGGCAAATTATTTTCAATTTCACGTCATCATGCCTCGGCGTGATTCATCAGTCATGCAACGAATTAGAAGTGCAACGACACTTAGGGGAAGTAACAACATTTCTGGAAATATTTTAATTCCATTTAGCTTTATTTGTCGCCGTTAAGTAATTTAAAACACAATGAATTCAAGCAAGATATCCATAAAACCCGTCTAGCCATCTTTATTGTTCGCCGAGTAAAAACGTAAAACAAACAAGAAAAGCAAACATAAATTGACTTTCTCCATTTTATTACGTACAGAGACGCGTTTTATAAAGTAAAATAGTCAATGTCGTAGGAATCACATTACGATAATACGTTTATTGATGAGCCGATGGGCTTTCATTGACAAACTGTTTATGAATGACTTCAAGGCGAGGCGGCTAGGTGGCTAGCGGCCAGGCGACTGGCCACGTTAGCCACGTGCCTCGCCCACGGATGGCTCCGCGTTTAGTGAGAGGCGGAGCGGAAGTGCCGTCCGATTTGTCCGTCCGTTGCGCTACTGTAGGCGGGTAACGAGGTGCTACATGCCATAAACGATAGCGATTTAAGGATTTTTACTTTTTTACCTTTTTATTTTAAGCCAGAAAAGCGTGTTATCTTACGTATTTTCCATAAACAACATAAAGGTTTTCGTACAAATAGGTATTTAATCCGGAAAAACTAATCTGATTTTTCCTGAATGATTTCGCACAGACAACTAACAAGTAGTTTGTATAAATTCGATTTGTAGTAGTTTTCATTTTTAAGAACCTTAATGCAACTTTAATATTTAAATTCTCTTCAGCCTATGTTTCAAATCGCACGCCGCCCAAAGGTGTAAGTTGCATGTGATTGCGTGCCGTGACCTGCGTGGGCGCAGCGGCTATAAATCGTTGAATTATTTACACGCCTTTGACAACACCGACCATTTGAATAATGTTTCGTTAACCAATATAAATTTTATCGTGACAACATGTACTTTGTAGTCGTTATGAAATATTATCATTATAAAAGGAATAATTGTTATTGTATTAATCAATAAACACGTCACACTATTTTGCAACTTAGCAATATGAATAATAGTCTTAATCATAATTAATATCGCGTTAAAGTCGTATCGTGATTTGTAATTTTCTCATGTAATGTGCCGTGAAATGTATTTCCGTTCTCTTAGTTCCATTTATAAATTTATAACGAGTTCTCGCGTGAGTTGTTAAGTGATTCCACATATAAAAATAGTAAAATTATAATTGTCTATGGGCTATCGACTTGACGAGCTACCGTGGAGGATTCATGAAAAACGCGTCAAGGACGTTCGCCTTTTTGACAGCTCAATTATGAATACAATAGCGAGTCAGTGGATGAGAGGCGAGCTGGTACAAAAACTGGATCTTGCCTCAACTGGCACAAGCAGTCGCTGCGACTGCCGCGCGAATATCAATCACAGACATTAATTTATATGAAACGATTAACGAACCTGGCATTAATAAAAAAACGATGTTAGTAATTTTACGTCGTTACTAGGTAATTTTATTTATGACGTTCAGAATCACTGCTAGGCTACGTGTTTACAAATTCCCAGAAACTCGACGCTCTTTGATGAATTCACTATTATAAAAGCTTCACAAATGTTTCAGGTCGTATTTGAAGCTAAGAGTTTCAGCGACGAAAATGTATTCCTGAAAGCTTCGTCGTAGATATTGCTAAAAGACTAACACAATACAGCTCGGTAATGTCACCTGAAAATAATTTATATTTCGCTTCAGTGGACACATTTCTATTTACTCTACAATCTGTAATATTTTGGCTCCATTGGACAGAGCTGCCAATAATAATATTGGGTGTTTCTGCTCCAATAAATTCACTTATAAATGAAATACTGTCTGGTATTCAATTCAACTATTCGATCAAACTGCTTTGCATATTGGCTTGCTCGCACACTTGTATTTAATGTATCTGTCCCAATAGGTACTTCATTTATTTAACACAGTATTTGTTATGCTTCATTTAAATACGTAAGTTTAATTCGAACAATATCGTTTTTAATTAATAATATGCTGGTATGGTTTATGACGTCGCTGTCATTAAAGATACTTACGAAATGTGTCGCTAAACGGTTGCCTCATGTTGTGTTACGTACTTATATGACATAAAATACCGCATACGCTTAACTTTTACAACTGGTGAGAGGTGTGGGCGGGCCGGTGCTTTTCATTCTTACTTTATCACGATCAATGAATGAACTCCCAAATAAAACGTTTATTGATCGTCATTTACATTTATTTCCATAATATTATATGTCCTCTAATGCATTATGCTGCTCGAGACTTACAGGGCATTGTAATTTTCAACGTAAGATAAATATGGACTAAAGTGGTACACTGGCAATCAAATAAATATCTTTGATTGTGTACTTGTATCTAATTCATTAAGGTATCTATACGAACGCCTTCAATGTGCGAATTAAACTGATTGATGGATTAACTGGCATACCTAGACTTCAATACATATTATTAGATAGGTACCACACACGTTTAATGACAAAATGTAGAAGTGCAAAATAGTACAACTTTTTTTTATTAATTGACAACATCAAGTAATGACGTCATGCTACATCACCACAAGAAGAGTTCAACGAACATCCTTCATAAACAAGATGGCGATTATATTCATGTCTAATGGTAAAATAACTTTCAAAATTGACTAATAGCATTAATTTGACGCTGGTGTGGACAATGAATTAGTCTCTATCCGGTTGTTAAGCAGGACATCCAGAGGGCTATATTTTTAACAGAACAATTGCTACAATTGCGTGTCGTAAAATTACGACAAGAAATCTTCAACAGACAGATGCAATTATGAAAAAGTAGAATTATATTCAATTAGTTGCCGCTATGTGGGATGAAGCTTCCTTGATTTTCTCGCTCATTTCTAATGGGGGATTCAATTGCTACGAATAATTCTTTAATGACAGTTGTTGTCTATGGAAGCTAGGCTGGCATTTGAATATGGAAGGGCTTCAAATTGGTTTGTGAAGCTTTTTTCGCCATTTTTAAAGTAGATTGATTTGGCTTTTGAAAATCGAAGGGTAGTCTTTGGTCTTCGTTAGGTAGCTATTCCTACCCTATTTCGTAGCTGTCCTTTTATTTATTTCTATGCTTTGCTAACACATAAATTATAACATCGTTTTAGGTTTGGTATAGTATCGCGTGACGATTGCTTAATTAAGTCCACGTTATCTACCCACATGACTTTCCTAATAAAGCAGATAATGCGATTAGCTTTTGTACATACTTGTAATTTAGATGTTTAATTGCATGATGAGATTTTAATTACTGACGTGTGTTATGTAATGTTATGATAACAAAACAATAAATAGTTATAAAGTCAGATAATTTTAATACAGACTTCTCTTATTAGCTGTAATATTATTACTTTTATTTTTTTTATCCTACAGAGTCATTACTCATTTGACATTTGTTATTGTGATCTAATCTTTAATGAAAAAGTTTAACTAGTCAATCTTCGCCTGAGCCTTCATTGTCTTTACCAGTAGATGCTTCCAATAAAAATTTATCTCCAATATCGATAATGAAGCAATTACTGGCCCTTCTTGACTACATCTTAACATCCTAATGAATTCTGTGCGTCAAATGAGGGTACCTGACAATCTCTGACGCGTCACTTCCGCCTCACTAATTACGTTTGTAATCAAAATCTACTCAAGTTCACGGACGACTTTCTGAGTGTTCGGACATTCCAATCTAAAAATAAAGCTCTCTTAGAGTTATAAAAGAGACGAATACGTATCTGACATCAATTAATTGGAAGTTAAATGTTAGGTACTTATATATTATTTTAATGAGTAAGTACCTACTTAGTGATGACGCTGTGAAAATGTTTTGTGTATTGTATGTCAAAAATAGATTTGACATGTACCATTTATGATTTGAATAAAATTTCATTAAATAAATAGAAAACAAACTGGTAATTTATCTAATTAAATTTCATGCGAAAACATTCATCGGTTTCTTACTAAACTTCAACTATATCCGGCGACCCTGGATACTTATCTGTTTTGCTGACTGTACCTACATGTTAAATCTATTTTTGAAAACATTTACATATAGTCAATTGTTTTAAAAAATTGCTAAGGAAGTACGCTAATCTTTAAAACAATGTACCTACTTATTAATTGATAAAGAAAACATCGCAAACATGCACTATAAAAATTGTAAAAGACAGCTCCTTCCTTGAAAAGAAAATTTTCATTTTGACTGTTAGGCTGGATTTTCGAAATTTGCAATTTTTTATTTTTATCAAATTTTCATTTGCCCTGGCGAACAGGCAACTTAAGGAACACGGGTGGGTTTCACCCAAAAAAACAAGGCTGTATTTTCTATCTATACTAAATATATACAGGGTGGAAGCCTTTCTTTTGTGTGGGATATCATCAAATGACCTCTCCCGCTCTGGGCGGAGCGGAAGGGCGTGTCAGACTCTTACTGACTAAAACCCACCCGTGTTCCTTCAGTTGCCTGTGCGCCAGGGCCACGGTAACTATTTCGAACAATACGCGACCCCGGCAGGCATCGGCCCTATCGGACCCCGTCAATGATGCTCACATCTCTTTGAGGCGCGCGTGGAACACAACGCGCCGTCGACCCGGGCCTAGTCCTTACCGGACGGCGAACTGCCCATTGCTCGCCGTCCGCAAGCCCGCGGCCACGGTGGCCGGGAGTTGGCAATAGACTCCTGACGCCCAGGGTGTCTCCTCCTGCGGCGACTAGAGGCGTGAGGGCGCAACGATTGCCTCACCCTCACGCGCTCCGCCTCCTTCTTCGCGAGCATTACTGATTCGCAGAAAGAGGTAACGGCTTCCCATTCCCTCTCGCTCCGTACCATGGCCTGGACCAGGACCGGACGCGAGAGATCGCCACGGCCGATTGCCGCCACGTGGACACGGCGGTGCTCCGCCCAAGCCGGGCAAACCTCCACCGTATGCACCGGATGCAGTGGCATCGACGCACACCCTGTAACCGTTGATTCAGTACGCAATTCTGAACCCCCCTGCGTTTAAATACATCGTCGGTTACTAAAAACAATAGCTATCAAACAGGGATGTTATGGAGCTCCGTAACCGTAAACGAAAATATCGGATATCCGAAATAAAAATATATCCGTAACCGTAAACGTATCCGTTTCTCAAGTTTCGGATAGTTTCGTATAAGGGCGGAGACTAACTAATTATTATAACATCTCTAAATAATGACTTACCTATATGACTGATTATAAAACCAAACGATAACCTAGACTAGATAAAACCTATAAATAAAACCAAATTATTACATACTATTTGTGTTTATATTTTACTTCAATCTAATATCCGTAACCGAAACTATCCGAAACTAACGGATAATCCGAAATAATTACATATCCGTAACCGTATCCGAAACCGATATAATTTTATTCCTAAATCCATATCCGAAATATCATATCCTTAACATCTCTGCTATTCAGTACATTTATACCGCGTACCGACATAGCTTGCAGAGTAAGCAAGCTGAAATGGCAGTGGGCCATGTTTGTTGGAGGACCAATGCCGGTGGAGCAGACGAGTCCTAGAGTGGCGACCGCGTATCGGCAAGCGTAGTGTGGGACGCCCCCCAGCTAGATGGACCGACGACCTCAAAAAAGTGGCTGGGACAGACTGGATGCGGAAGGCGGAGGACAGGGTGTTGTGGCGCAGCATGGGAGAGGCCTATGTCCAGCAGTGGACTGCGATAGGCTGAGTTGATTGGTTGATACCGCGTAGGTACACACACCGAACTTTTCTATGAAAAAGCTGATTTTCTTTTTGAGAACAAAAAATTTTGCGCTTGGGTGTCATCATGTGCTGAATTCATTCCATTCCTGATGTCCCTAGCTGCCACCCTGTACTATAAAGAGGTATTTCTGAGTTTGTTTGTAGGGAACAATATTTGGAACTACTGATCCGATTCTGAAAATTATTTTACCAACAGGAAGCTACAGTATTGTCGAGTGTCGTATATATATATATTTTTTCATTAAATGAACTATGAAGGCAGAAACTATTCATCAATAATGTAATGATATATAGCCATACATTTCCGCTAACTTGACAAATAAAATCACCAATGATGTTTGATCATCGCGTCGTATTTGACCCGCGAGTGTGCACTGTGCACCCACGACCTTAGGGAAGGGCCGCTAAGCATCGCCCCACGCAAAGCGCTCGAGTCTTGCGAAACGATTCGTGGTAACTAAACGATTCTCATGCATACAACCTCGAGGTATTCGGAATTCGTTGGCCATGTTGATACGAACGTTGATATCGTAAATAATTGAAGCTTTATTTGTGGCAGGCTTGTTTGTTTATTTATAGGTGGAACTTGGCTTCATTTAGTTTCGATTTAGGGTGATTTATGTAGTGATTAATTTGATTGATTTGTTTCCGTATAAATAGAGATTGGAATAAAATTCGGCATACGTTCTGCGTAATTTAATTTATCACCATCATCAGCCTATATTCGTCCACTACTGGACGTAGGCCTCTCCTAGTGAACACCGCTGAGCCCGATCTTCGGCTCTCCTCATCCAGTCTCTGCCAGCCGCCTTTCGCAAGTCGTCATAACGAATTGCGATTGTTATGAATTTAATTCAGCCCCACCCAAAGTTGTCAGTATTACAAAATATTGCCAAATTACCCGGGAATTTGATACGTAGGTAAGGTCATATCCCAGCATCGAACTTACCCCAACATACTCTATATTTCCTCGCTCGACACTCGATGTGAAAATGCAACCTAAGTAAATGAAACAGTAGTAAACTGTTATGCTATTATTTAAAAAAAATACGTGGCTGTTAAAGAAGTGTATTCTTTTTTTTGAACAAAATATACTTATGTAACTCTTTCACTGATATGCACAAAACGAGAAATTAGTCAGAGCTTATCAACGTCAAGAATGTGTAAATGTCAAACAGTGAAGCTCGGAATTGAAAGAATGCGCACATATCTCCCGTTATTTATCAATACGGATGCAATATACAAGATTAACAGACACCATAAATGATTATATTAGAAGAAAATTATGATCTCTCACGTTCTCTCACTCTCAACAATCTCAACACGTTAAAATAAGCTGATTCACGTAATTTTGTATAGTTCTATATGGAATTAATGGAGCATAAAAGACCCGTTACGATAAGCTTTCCAACTAGCAATGTATCTAAACAAAATTAATAGATACCGAAAATATACACTTTTATTATACTATTTTTAATAATTTTAATATAAAACGTACTATTAATATTGACTATTAGCTTCAGCCTGCGGCTTCGCCAGCGTGCTATGTCGATAAATAGCCTATGTCCTTCCCTAGGGTTCAAAGTATCCCCATACCAAATTTCATCCAGCCGTTTCGGAGATTAGCCGGAACAAATAGACAGACAGACAAACATTTAAAAAAATGTTTTTATGTTGTACGTACCGTAAGTAGGTATATTGTATATACACTTTCATTTGCAGAATTTAGTAAAAAGCTGTTATTTTGACATTACAAACGGACACTTTAATTTTATTTATTTGTATGTATTTATAGATAACAAAACTGGGTGTTTATAAGCTCTTACAAACACGCGCGACACGCGACGCGACACAAAGGTACCGATCCTCACGCGACGAGCGGTGCCTTTGTGTCGCGTGTCGCGCCTATTTGAAGTAGCCTTTACTCTACATCCTGGCTGATTTATAATTTTATAATAAAAGTTATGGCTAGTTTTTACGATTACGAGCTTTACCTTTCATAAACTTAGCATTATTTGCACTTTAACAACAGTATTGTCGATGTAAAGATATAAAACGCAGTACATGCCTACATTGTTAGCAAACACTTGAGTACCTCCAGGGAAAGGTCATGCCCTCCCACACCGCGGTGTCAAAAGATGATAATCACTCTCTGCACGGAGGGCCTGCCCTAAGCTGGATAATTAGCGGGTGTTCTCACACACCTGGCTACTTTCCCTCCGTGCTGCAATGGCGAGAAAGTTACTCAGTTGAATGCAAACAACCTTTAGCTAAATGTTATGCTCGCGGACTCGCGAGCGATCGACCTTTAAATATCTCAATAAGAATACTCAATAGGTATTCAGAGGGATTCGCGACAACACTAATTTGAATGTCCGATGAGGCGTTTCCAGTAAGTTACTTTGTAAGTCAAGTGTCATTATGTAGCTTGTAGACACCTGGAAATCTGTATAATGTAGAGTTGGTTTCGAATTCGGAAGCCATCTTTATGTTCTTTAACAAGTCCTATTCGGATATTCAGGGTTGCCAATTTGTAATACGCCCCGTGAAGGTTTTAAAATTATGAACACCATTCTCGGCAATTCTGGGCAAACATAGGAAAAAAAATAGGAATTTCACGCATTGAATGCCAGATTCTCTCAATTACAGTTACCACAATTCCACAAGATACTCTTCCATTCATAAATGCTTACCCATGGAAGTCGACACTATTGTTTGTAACGGGTAATAAAAACGCGTGGTTATCAAATATCTTAACTTCCCCACTACGGGCGGTAGAGAGGTGAACTAGACTAGAGGTGTATAGACAACACTTGGTAACGTACACCGGCTGAACGAGACCACAACGAGGTCACAGACTCACAAGTAGAGATGCTCTTTACTGCGCCGTTAGGGTTGCCCGAGGTCTCTCATATTCTGCTGAAATAACGGTTGGTAACACAATGTAGTTCTGAGATTGTTTTGTGTCGGTAAACATTTTATTAGTTATCGATGTAACTGTTCTTGCGGACAGCATCCTAATTGTATAACACACTATCTACCACAATCTGAATCATTATGAAGCCTATTGCTAATCCATTGCTTCATATGTTCGAAAAAATTGTCTGTTCAACAACGTAAATAACGCAATTAATGTTGTTGAACTGTCAAAATGAAAGCTATTCCTACTGTTAGTGTGTTACGCAAGTACCCCGCTGATTATAATACAAAGAAGCAACCGCTTCTGTGATATATCGGTCGTTGTCAAGCTATAAATGATTGTTCAGGAAATGTACAAGTAGGCTTAGCTCAGACACGGCATAGACTTAAAGTTTAATTACCAGTTTTATGACCAAACGCTTATAAAACCTCTCGGTGTTTATAGCACCATTGCAGCAAAGATTTAATCATTTTAAATTAGCTTTATACGCCGCATAAATAACGACACAGCGGAATTGGTAATTATTCAACACTAGCTCGAAAATGTATCTAGACACGGGACGTGTACTATGACTTATAACGTATATTTCATCGTGGCTGTAATTAGATACAACATTCTAAGACTGAGTTATGCCATAATGTTCAACTTTTTTTTTTTTTGGAATTTCGAATCCCTTAGTGACTGATGAAATACTTGCCTACAGACGTTTTTTTAAGTAAGCAATGGGTTTGAAAGGTTTTAACAGCATGTTGTGGAAGAAAAGAAGAAAATTATAAGCATTGCCAATTTAGAAATAGAGATCATATATTTTCATTACATAAGAAACACGATCAAATAAATCAAAAGTCTCACAAGACATCCCAGTTCTAATTGTCGACCATCAATACTCAAGAGCTTTTATGTTATCACATTACACAGCAGTTTTCTAACCTTTGCCATTCATCTTTCATCTTATTTTATATCAAGCTCATTTTAACTGCTTGTTATTTATACTCATAAATACTAAATACATAGCCCTGCGCTACTAGGACGTCGAGGTACTGTCGGCACAGGCAGACGGAGCGGCGCGCCACAAACTAGCCATTTTATCGTGCACCGACCAGCGCAGGCGCAGCAACGCGCGACATTCATTTACTTTACCTCATTGTTTGCTAATACACGTGCTAACGTATTCGGGACCTTAGAAGTTAGTAAGATTACTAAATTAGATATTGGTAATGGAAAAGATGGGATTCCGTTCTGAAGTTTAGATATTGCATTTGATCCAAAACTGAATAACAATTAAATTAGAGAGTAGTAGAGTAGCAGTAGGTATAATGGAACCATTATCAAAGTTACCTATAAAATAATAATAATTTTGTTTAGGTACATAAAGGTTTTGTAGTAGGTACATGAGGGACTTAAAAAGTATGCATAGTTGTAGGTACAACGAATTGTTGGGTGAATCGCTGCTCACCTAACAAAGACTTTTATAATATCTATCTATCTATCATCATCCTCTTCTTCTTCGATATCAAACACTTTTGACCTACTTATATCAGAAAAATCTTGTACAAAGCTTCTGATTATAGGTACGTACATACATAGAATATAATTATTATTTATTTATTATTATTTGTGCACAATTTCTTACCTTAAGTATACTGTTGACATTACAATATTTATGGCCGCCAGTACGAGTAACAGTCACAATACCCTCCGTACTCGTTGATACTGTATTACAATGGGGTATTATTCCTCATTGCTGTAACCCGTAGAGTAACAAACGAGTGATAACTTAGGATCTAGGCTCCTTAGGAAAGAAATGAAACTAATGATAAACTTACAATAATTTAGCAATGAAATTGCTGCACTTAATACTTTTTTGGCTTATCTGTGATATTTTTTTTTTTTTTTTTGGGTGGGTAATCATCAATTGACTTCTCCCGCTGTGGGCGGAGCGGGAGGGCGTGTCAGACTCTTGCTGACTAAAACTCACCCGTGTTCCTTCAGTTCAGTTGCCTGTGCGCCAGGGCCATGGTAACTCTTTCGAACAATCCGCGACCCCGGCAGGTATCGGCCCTATCGGACCCCATCAATGGTGCTGACATCTCTTTGAGGCGCGCGTGGAACACAACGCGTCATCGACCCGGGCGTGGTCCCTACCGGACGGCGAGCTACCCATTGCTCGCCGTCCGTTGTGATTGAGGCTGTGAGTGTGTTTGATAGTATGTCTGTATGAATGTATGTATGTATGGAGCTTCGTACAGCGTCTGGAAAATCCGGTGGTTTATTATGTTGAATACGTAACACCTTTTCAATGTATAGTTTCCGAATGCTAAGTACAACACTTAGCTTGTACAGTTCATCGGTCGAAAGTCTATAGTTTTTAAAATAATAGAATACTCTTTATATTTAGTAACTTCCAGTTTTGAATATAATGTATTAAAGTTTTAACATATACCTAATATTACCGTTTTAATACATAGTGTAAGATATCTAGTTACACAGGTGAATATTACGTGAAATACGTTAGAGCGGCGATAATTCAATCAGCGAAACCTAATAGGAGGGACAAACAGCTGCGGCTTCAGTAAACATAACATAACGGTATTAAAGTGGTTTGATGGAAAACACGGATTTATTCAAACATACCCACGATTTTACTAGACATTCCTTAAATCTCTGTCGAATCAATATTAATGGATTTAACGATCATACTAACAATACAATTATACTCAACACGTAAGTTCCTATTTGGAAATTTCACGGACAATAATCTAAAAACTTATTAAGCTTGGCTTTTGGCTTAACTTTTATTGGTGTAGGTACGGTATGCCATTCTAAGCAGTAAGCCCATGTTTCGGTACCTTATAATTATAGAGGAACTTAAATTACTAAGAAATCCTCAAATCGAAATTCAAATCTTATTTAAAAACAAAACACAAACGGTACCGTTAATCACGCCTATAAAATATTATCACCATGTCTTACGATTTCCACTCTGTGTCGGTAGGTTGTTAAACAAGCCATGATGTTCCGCAGGTTGCCTAGACAGTTCGGCGCTGCGCCCACGCATCCACGCACACTCGCTAATACACTATTTATAACCATTATTTATTGGCTCCTTTCCATCAACATGTCTGTGTGAAACGAATTAATGATAGCGATGATAGATATAAAACAAATTCAAACTTTGATAACGATGAAGTGTTTGGGGAATGAACTTGACGGACAAACCTCTTTAGAAGAGGAAACAATAATAAACCTTAATATACTGGGTGAAGAGGACAAGGCTGATACATAAATCTCTCGTCACCCCAAATTGGCAGCAAGAAATACTTTAATCTACAGCAAATACGTCGATAACGATCTCAATTTATATATATATTAGGCTGCCGACACCGATTTATTATTCTGATGCTCTTAAAAGCCACCATTATCCTAGCTTAGAGCGCCACCGTACTATTCATAGCCATAAAACTGAAATATATTGAACTATGCTGCATTATATTCAAGGTGGGTGCAAAGTCCTTTAGGAAGCCTTGAATTAATGCTACTCTCGGCAGCTAATGTAGCCATAACGTACTTTGTTCAAGTGTTACTAGGTACTTGTATTATTTTAAGGTACTTATCTGCATCATCGACACGAGATACTGCATGGTAGTATTATTCTTATAGGATATAGATATTGTAGTGTACGGATTTCTATAATTGTTCGAGTTCAGGTTTCTCCAAGCTTTTTAGAGATATTTAACAGCTTTGGGGGAAAACCACTGAACTGTTTACTTCTGTTTTCAACCAAGATCTTGTTGTTGGTATCATTATGAATGATGTTTACAACGCACTCCATTACATTTTCGTCTTGTTTGAATATAGAAATAATATACAATTTCTGACTGCCTCGTTGGTATAGTGGTCGCAAGCGCTACTGCTGAGCATGAGGTCCTGGGTTCGATTCCCGGGTCGGGCAAAGTGTTATCGGGTATTTCCATCTGGAATTTCTCGGTAGCAGCCCGGAGTCTGGATTTGTGCCCGGTTGATGGCAATAGGCTTTCCCCCTATTACATGGGACTTAAACATAACTGGCGAAATGTGGGTGTGCTACAGGTACACCTCTGCCTAACCCTTTGGGGAATACAGTCGTGATGTTATGTATGTGTATGTATACAATTTCTGACTGGTCCAAACCAGCTGGAATGGCAACAGGAGAACGAAAGGAGGGACAATAGATTTTCACACGAGGCAAAAGATCAAGATGTAATAAAGACAAACAGTATACATTTCACGGGTTTGTGGCCACAAGTGTAGGAATTCGAAATCAAAAGCAAAAGCGATAATGGGCTTCTTCTAACAATCGCCGGAAACGTATCATACGGAGTAAATGTGAAATATTGTTACACTTTAGTTATAGCTTGAATAACGAGAGCTTGAATTTAAACCTCACCCGCTGTCTAGCCTATTGTGGTGGATTCCTCATATAATTATCTAAGTTAGAAGAGTAGCAGAAATCCAAACACAAAATTATTCGCCGAAATGCCAAGAAAATTTACGACGAGATAATTCGGGAGAACAATCGTGTTTCCTTCTTGAATAAACTAATTTGGCTGAATAAACAGCTAAACAAGGCCGGTGTTAGCAAGTTCTACATCCAAGTAACACAATGGGACTGTAACAGGGCGGTGGCAGCCAGTAGCCTGCACGTTGCCCTGCAGGCTCGGATAATAAAACCTTTTTATTGTGTTTAACTTTGTACACCCAGTTACTTTGTTGCAGCTCCGGCGATTTAAAAGCGACTCGTGCACTTGGAGACTTGTGTAATTAAATGAGCAGTTACGTACAGAAGGCGCTAAGTGTTACACAAAGGGATTCGTTCAACAGATAATGCAAGCAGTAAATGTTTACATGTACAATATTACACATAAACCGACAATGTGTTCAAGTTCCATTCTGTACAATAAAACGTAATTCTTGGCCGTCGGCACAGTGTGCATGGGCGGGATCGTTTCAGTAACCACATCTTGTTAGCTACTTAGTTAGATGCCGAGATTGGACTCTTTTTGAAGATCGCCATAGTCAGCTAATCTTAGGCCTGTATTCATATATCACTCCAATTTCGAACTTGGAATTTTACTATCTTCGAAGATTATGAATAATTCATTTGCCAAAAATACGATATTCAGACGAAATTAATATTTGGACAGTTTACTCGAGCAATTCCAACTAAATGAGATTGTTTATAAACTGAAAATAATAATACCTAGGTACCACAGGAGTTAATTAAGAATCTAAGTTTAAAGTCCCTGCCGTAAATACAAACCACCGCAAACTGCTTGTTTAGACTGATTGCTAAACATAGGTATCCTAACTTAGTACCTATTAGTCTGAATTACCAAGTTACAGCTAAGTTCAATCAAGGCTTTGCGCCGGAGTTGTGAAGTTTCAACAAGAGGCCGTTACTTGCAGCTGCTAATCTCTATATTCATTACAGTATTGTTGGCAGCGAGCTCAACGCATTCCGTTTTACGTAAGTGTCCTTTGAAGTGTCATTTCACACTAAAATTTGTTGGGTTATTTGCAGCAACAGTTTTCTTTTTTTTATTTCAGTAATGTATTGATTTTGTTGCGATATCTGCCAAATTGTGCCTAGAGAGCACGTACCGACGTCGGGACTAATGTAGTGTAAATAAATTGGGTTATTGGATTTGTACGCCGAATCGCTGTAATGACGTTTCAAGTTAGGCGCTATTAAAAGTTATACGTAGGTACCTTCATAATATCTAGAGTATTCAGAGTTAAAACTTTGACCAAATTGAGAAGACGGAAGCCACAGTTGAGCAACAGGCAAGAATGGCAGTAGAAAGAGTGTCCGAGCAATCAGCAACAATTTGCTCTCCCACACTTCTCAACTTTCATATCTGGACGGAAGAGGCAATATAAGTGATTAGGCTCTATCACCGGCCACACGTTGCGTCGGGCGTGCCCGTGGGTGCACCCGCACCTACGACCGGCCCGGAAGGGAAAGTAAAGGGACGAATTTATGATGCCTCGTTTGAAGCATAAATTTACAAGCCAAATGGATTCTGAAGAGAACAGTGATAAAGTGCTGACACGTGCTTTGTGTCCTAAAAGGCACTTCTCTGAATATTTTGCTAGGAATGTACATAGTGCACATTCTTGAGCAAATGTTAAACACTTGGAGTTCGCACCTGCGTTAATTCCATTTGAATATCATTGTAGATGGTTGACATACAATCTCGTTTATTCGATGTCACATGCAATTAACAAATCTTCCCTCAACTGAGATAAATGTTAGCAACAATTAAACATGTGATAAATGATACGCGCCATATTTGCTTCATTTGTTAATGATGCAATCACTAAAACCACTGGAAAGCTGGAGCACATTGTGATAAACACTCTAATTTTCGTGCACTTAATCAATGTTATAAAAATGAGACATTTCGGGCAAAAACAGAGCTCCAAGTGAACTCGGCAGACGTAGGTCAAGAAACACCGGACAAATCTGAGGTACATTAGCCGGATGGAGATAGATCGCCCGATCGGTCTCCCCAAATACCGACAAGGACACTTCCATCTACATTTATTCGTACAACAAGTGACGCGATCAAATGGACGACGTCCGGCGACCCACGTGCACCCACGCCGCACAACATAATATTTAGAACAAATCTTAGAAGATGCATAGTGCATTGTACAAATTGTAGCTGTCAACTGCTGTGTGCTATTGATTTATAGTCGATGTTAAGTAGGAGATACGGACGGTACGATTCTATTTGGATGTTTTGCACAGCGCCGCAACAAGCTGCTTCCGCGATTTTGAGATGCTGAAGTAGCTAGCGGTGGTTTGTCTTCCATTTGATATAGTAGGTCAGTGCTATTCGAGAATAGACTGGTTAACAATCTATCAAAACCGATGAAGCTTCCATCTGAGTTTGAAGTTTGCCCCAATTCACAACTTCGAAGAAGAAACATAGGTAGTTAAAGGATTTAGTGAAACCTGAAATCAAAAACAGAATAAATAAAATCTTAAATTTTGGACTTGAAACAATATTTTAAGAAAAAACTAGATAGTTTGGTAGTAGATAAAATGACGGCTTGAAAATAACGGTTCTAAAAGCTTTTGGTGGTGAACTGGATCATTCAGCATAACTTGTGGTAGGTACCGAGCCGTCCTAAATAGTTTGTAGAGATGAAGTCATCTTGTCTACGGCCTAGTTTCATTTGTGGGATATTTTTAATTGAGCAATATTATCAAATTGTCAGTTGTCCCTAAATGACAAAAAATTAAGTTCTTTTAGAGAATTTAAAACAAGCAAGATCATCACGAAGAAAGGGATCTAGGGTAAAGGGGATATCGTGATATCCCCTTTACCCTAGTTTTTGTATAATTTTTGAAATCGATTCTTAATATGGTAAGCATTATTAAAAAATCCCTTCACATAAATATTACTTACTCGTGCTTATTAATAGGCGTATAACAACAAACAATTAATGTGGTCGCTTGTCAGGAATAACCGTTTGTGCGACCACCCCGCGCTCATTAATCTAACACAAATAGAAAGTGGCACATATCTCAAGTAGTCGACTCTAGCCGTGATTATGCCACTAATCCTTCCTGGCTATAGATCAATTAAATTGCACTTTAGATAAGACGAACGTATGCATGACAATTGACAAGTTTCCAACAACAGAGGAAGGAGATTGTTAGTTGTTAGCTTCTTGCCCGTTCTTCTCCATAGGTGCCTACTACGCTTTGGAATGTGCAACAATATAGTTTCATCTTTCTGACTGACCGACCCCTTTACAATTCAAAAGTGCCTTTATTTGGTTTATTTGAACTAGCTTTGAGTTTGAGACAAAGTTTGAAAACAAGTCAAATTGAAAAACTGTTTTCTCGTATTATTAATCTCTACACCTATATGGACTATTATTTTGTTGGTTGAGGTTAAAGTTTTAATAGAGACTATTCTTAATCTGCGGATGCCAGAAGAATGTACCAATTAGTTACCGCAGTGCATGCCCGTTACAACAGAATAGGCAAGCGAGTTCGTATTTTTGGGAAATAAAATATTTTGCAGGAGGAATCACCAACTAAATAATATTGGTATTACAAAATGCAAACGTTACTTTCTCTATTTTCCGACTAAGCTTTATTGAACATTATCAGCATCTTTGTTTGACAATGGAGCATACAGTATATTACAATGGATGAGTAATGTAGTACCTACGTAGCTGTAGTTTTAGCGCCAATATCATATTGTAACATCTCGTTATACATCCTGTACATCATCTTGTTATTAATAAATTCAGTGAAAGAAGTGGCATAATTCTATATGATCTTTCATCAGAGAATTTTTTGATTAAGAGTCTCTTAATTTGGTACCTACTTCAAAAACTTTGATGAAGCTTAGCACCAACAAATTTTGAACGTATAAGTCAACATTTCTCTTTCACCGAACCTTATCAATTCGTTTAACATTTAGTAAATTGTGCAAGTTACAAGTTCGTAGCTGTGAGTCAGTCGGCATTCCTGACCTTATTGCATCATGGCGGTATCTGTCGGATAAGCGTTCATCGCTCCGCTCCGCAGGTATTAGCGGGAGGGAGAGTATTACGTCTTCTTCATAATATACTACAGTTGAACACCGCCGCGTCTCAGTAAATACTCGTACGGTCGGGAAGAAAATGTTGAACGTTTATGAACGTATTTTAAAATATGGGTATTTTTGAGTGGAAGTTTCCATATTGAGCGGATATTCGCTTATGAAACTGTTTGTTTGGAAATCTAAAAGGCGCTTTCTTAACTTTATGGCATTAACATTTCTTCTATTGACAGGGATATAATTATGATCAATACTTGGAATGAACACTTTTTTTACTCAATGATTATTAATTAAATATATGTTTAAACGGTCATTTTTAATCTCGTACTTTCCATTTCAACGTTGTTATCTTTAGAGTCCATTCAGAAAAGCAATTAATAGTTTTCTTCGATAAAATCGGTGTCAAATACATAAATGCGTAATCAAGATTTGACAACATATTACGATATACATCTAGACATTTATTAAAAAATGTGTGATCATATCTTTATCTACCGTAGTAAATCTAAGCTCACACGTATAACCATGTTCTCCGAAATAAATGCTACTAATAGATGCTCTACAAAGTGCTTAAATATAACATTTTATAACTGTAATAAAATAAAGCCTTCTTTAACGGCACCTTACTGAATTCATTAATACATTAGAGAGCATTTCACATAAAACTTTGTTCTTCGAAAGTACGTTATAAGTATCTAGACGAAGTGCATTCCCAGGTGGTCGTGTGTCGAGTTACGATGGCTTGTACTCTACGTAATAAAACAACTACTCTGCCAGACATACTGTCGATCATCGTATACGTCGGCAAAAAGCTGTGGACTAAAATACCAACGCCGTTGTGCATAGAAAGAATTCTGCAAACTTAAATGTCGGTACGAATGTACCAACAATTATGAGGGAGCTTTTAAGAGAAATGCAAATAAGTTAGCTGCATACTTGACTGCGATGTCAGAATACAAATTTGATAGCATCCACGGGCAGTCATAAGTTTAACTGAAGATAAGTTCTAACTTTTAGTTTTAATATCTAATTCAAAGTACCAGTGGCGAAGGTTACATACAACTCGATTCCTACCGGCTTCCCTTTGAAAAATGGCACAGTCAGTATTCTATAGACAAATAATATAATCACATTAAAGATATGTACTCTGGCTTACCTATTACAAAAATTGACCCTTCGCTACTGCAAAGTACAGATTGCTCTAAACCCAAATAGAAATCTGTATACAGATGATGAAGGACTAATGAATGATGTAGGTACTGTAAATATAAGCTGAATGGGCCTGAAAATGCACTCGTAATTGCGATAGTTATCATTCTACTGGGCTCGCAGCTCGCAGCCTATTATGTAGCTTCCAATCTGTCTCGATTTCAACAGCGCCAGCAAATTGCACCGAGCACGCAAACGATATTTCATACTGCGAGGCGTAGACTGTAATTTAGATCCTCATTTTTTTCTGCTATCTATCGTATTTAATCAATGGCGAAATATACAAATTAGATAGAAATACAGATACGAATTGAAGTTTTATAATAAGGACAGAAGTTCTGTCATTAGTCATAACAGAAAGTTAATTTTGTAGGTATAAAATTCACAACGCGCGAAGTAAATGATTTGGCACCATTCCCAAAATATAAATTAAATGATAACCGTTTTATTAAGAAATATCGAATAGTTTAGTTAATTTAATTTTCCGAATCTGTGGATAATTAATTTTAATGCCAAACAAACAGTTATAATTATGTCTATAGAAGCTTATTCAAATCGTTGATTAAGATGAAAAATATATTCTACATATTACTTATTATAAATAATTCAAGAGTTCCCACCGTCTGAATAGGTTAGTGATTGCAAGCGGATGACGAATGACACTAATTACCATCAATTATGCCTACCTCAACAGTTCCAGGCTGTGAGGTGCTTACCAACTGGTAAATTACTATGTAAATCATAGGCAACTGACGTGATATTTTACTTTTACGAAAGGTTGTCGTCATTACCGCAAATTGGAAGCGCGTGGTCGTGGCATAGTGCGTGGTCATCCAATCTATTTTTTTCCGTTGTTGAGAAAATCACGGGATTGGAAATTGCTTAATACGTAGTATTGGTTTTCTCTCGTTTCTAAGTGACGTTTGTAAATAAATGAATAAAATCATCAATTTATGCTACAATTATAAAATAACGTCTGATCCCGAAAGGAGCAGCAAGGAAGACTGAATTAGAATTATGAAAGACAGTTTTGGTGAGCAATACTTTAAAAGTCTCTGATGATTTTTGATGACAATGTTACTAAGATTTCACAACCAACACTTCAGAAAACATAAATCTAGGTTACTAAACATACATAATGTAGGTACATTTCCTTGACAAAAGTCAAGCTATAATATTACTAATGCAAGAAAAAAGATAAAGAGACATTTATGTCACATGTTAACCCTTCGTATGAACGTGGATCCAAGCGAGACACAATGACTTTTTAATTGTTTCTGTAATTACAACAATCAACCGGTTAAACCTACTTACTGATTTCATTGGAAAATCAAATGAACGGTACAAAATAATTGAAATAAAATGACTCACCAGTCCGGTAACCAGCGTTGGAGAGGTAGGTAGCGAAGGTGTTGGTCTCATGCGTAGCCTGCCACATCGGAGACGAGCAGTTGTCATTGTTGGTGTAGACGTTGTGATTGTGGACATACACACCAGTCAGCAACGAACTCCTGGAGAAGATATGGCAGTTGATTATCAGAAAGTGGCAGTTGATAAGCGAAAGGGGAAGCATGACCGTGTAGACATGCTGGCGGCTAGCGTACTGTGGGCGCAAAACGTGGCAAGAACATGAAGAAGCAGTGTTATTCCCGAAAACAATATTTTAAATGCGATAGTGTTAGAGTGTAACTAAGGACATCAAAACATGAGCAATTTATCTATAGAAACTTGTTAATAAGTAATTGAAACTGAGCAAAAATACTTGTACCGTATAACAGTTATGGGCTTTGAATTTATTACACCCATAAAGGAAGTCACCATTAATCGACATAAACCAGAAAACAGGCTTTTCGCAACGGCCTTTAGTATAAACACTGACGGTGGACAGCGTGAAAGCAGTCGCATTAGCCTCCAATTAGTAATGTAGTCGTTGGAACCAGTTGCAATTGTGAACTGTCAGTCAGTCTAGAATTGCAGCGAGTAATTTCAGTGTAACCGTTAATGGTGCGAGATCTATGTCATTTATATTCTAATAGCACTTAACTGAGTCGTTATTTACTGAAAGGTGTCAATAGTGATCGGAATTGCTTGTAAAGTTTATCTCAATTGCCAATAAGAACTAGAGCTGATGAGAAATATAGAGCTAGATATGAATTGTGAGTTGTTTTAGGTTTATGTTCTCAGATTTATCTTTGAACTGTCAAACTAAGTGGATAGTAATCTCTCAGGGGATTTTAAAGACAAGTAAGAAATAAAATACCTTGACGGGCAGCACATGGGTGTGGTAGTGTAAGCATGACGGAACTCTGCTCCTGCACTCCTTACGGCCTTCATAGTCCTTGGCATAAAGTTCAAGCTCCCCAGCTCCACATCCTGATCATCAGTCAGGATCAAAATTATATTCGGCTTCCTTTCCCTCGGCTGTGGGTACGGAATGTAGCCGCCAGTCTGCCATTTATTCGCTGACTTCAACTTCGACCTAGTAGAATTCTCCCTCAAAGGCACGTGTGGCCTCTCAGGTGCCTTACTCTGAGCTATTGGCCGCCTTGCAGAGTTCCATGGTTTCTCCATGCTACTTCTGTTCCAGTGTTTCTCAGCCTTCCTTGATTTCTCATCCTTTTTCAAACTGTACGGCTCGATCGTCCTGTTGGCACTGTCTTCTAGCGAATGGGCGTCAGTTCCTTTCCGCCTATCTCTTCTTATTTCATGTTCTCTGTCCCACCTGCGTCTATCCCCACGATACCGTGAACTATTTTTGTGTCTTAGATTCCTCCTCTCTGGTATATCGGTGAGAGTCCCATTGAACGTTGTTCTGTTTCGATTGTTCTCTCTATTCCTTAGTTCTCTGGATCTCGAAGTTTCTTCGTCTTCATACGAGTCTCGTCTTGCAGATATTAGTAAGAAATTCCATGTCAAGACTAGCGATATGAACTTTAAATTCATATTGGTTTATTGTTTCAAGTTAAGAGTATAACTTTTTTGGAAATTAAGTATATTATAGCTTTGACTGTAATTGGTTACGTCACCACATAAGTTATGGACAAGGATCGCGTTGGGCACCGAATCACCATTTTCGTACACCAACTGCAACAAAAGAGACAAAGAATTAGCTCTATGAATACTTAGCTATGCAAACTAATAGGTACGAAAGTCAAAATAATAAACCGCAATTAGCAAGTCATTGATTCAAAGGCGTTTCAATAACTTGGGACGTTTATATTATCTAGCCGAGGACGCATATTCAGTGTTTACTCTGGATATTGAAATAAGTTTCGTTTACTCCGCAATCAATATCGAAGCATTTAATGGCATTCGACCAGGGCATCAATCGTGAATTGCTTTTAACAGAATTGGACCGGTATTGGTCGGGTCGACTGAATGAATGTTCAACTCTCTGCACGAAGTTTTTCTAAAATAGATGTTGGTCAATACTAGCATTGGCGATGCATAGGATTTCTAGAACGAACTCTCATTAAAAATAGGTAGTATAAATCCTTCAGACACAGCTCGTCAAATAAACGAGGATATTACTCATAAGATACTAGGAATGAATATTTAAACAGATAGCCAAAGTGCAATGCCAATATAAACTATAGTACTAAAATACACGCCGAGTATTTATGGACGACATTAACATTTGATAGAGAAGTTTAGTGTTTCTAGACGAAATTATGTTTGCAATAAACATTTCTTTATGTTGCTGCTTCTGCGTGAAGCGAGAACAATATTTAAAGGGTAAGTACAAACAACCGCAGACTGTGTGCGAAATTAGAGATAAAATATATTTGTGATATGCAGACAACATCAGCATCCTCAAACTTTTGTTTACTTATAATAGCGGAACTCGCAGCAGGAGAGGTCTTGAAACCATTATGTCGGGGTCCAGGATACTAATTGAGAATACAACTTCTGAAAGTAGGTACGTCTTTATTAATTCCCCAGAAAACTCAGTTGTTTACAAAACAAAAATACGGTTACTATCGG
The DNA here is from genome assembly GCA_916610205.1 of Griposia aprilina. Classification (NCBI taxonomy): domain Eukaryota; kingdom Metazoa; phylum Arthropoda; class Insecta; order Lepidoptera; family Noctuidae; genus Griposia; species Griposia aprilina. Next base: position 15,363,509 of record OU744286.1, read on the forward strand.
TTTTTCCAAGCTCAATGTTCATTAATTCGTAGGGCGTTAGCGCGCGTGCTGCTGACCGGCCCGGCCGGGCATTCGGGCGGCCGGGGCGTCGCGCACGCCGCTCGTTCATCTTGATTTATATCCCCAGCCTAATTGATAGGGGACGAGATGCGATCGATGACGTCACGCCACCCCGTTATATTGCCCCTCTACACTATTTATCATTCGATAGTTGGTCGCACTGCTCGTAAAACAATTCACTCTAAATGAGAATAGCTGTATTCACGTCCACGCGTGCGTTATGTGTAGTCAGAACACTGAACGAGACGAGTTAAGTTGAAAATACATGCATAATGCTGAAGTACTGCGTTTTAAGATGCGAACGATGTGAATACTTAGTGAAGTGTGAATGGTCTTTGGCTCCGCACTCTATTGCAATGTAATTTTCCACATACAAAATTGTCATAAACTGGATTTTCTTGGAAATGTAAATGAAGTTCATCCGTGGCATATTTGTCGTCATTGAAACAGCTCAAGATAGTGAACATTTGAGACATGAAAGAGTTCGTTATTTTTCTTTCGAGTTTGTTTCGCCACCGTGTAAATAACAAAAGTCCAGAGCGGTCGTAATATAACTGTGTGACTTATAAAACGGTCCGACACTACTCTAAATGCACAAAAGCTTCTTCAATTTAATTAGATTTCTAATTTTAAATGGCCCAGTGCTGTCCACAAAAAGGTCGCATGCGAAAGCAAAATTATAAACGTTGGCGAGTGAAACAGTGAGTGTCCGCTGTCCGCGTGCCTTTCAGGATTAAGGTCCGCATTAATAAATGAGTGTTCATACAAGTTAAAACAAAGCCAACCCCAGCTTAGCATCCTATTCAGTATTCTTTTTCAGTTGACCATGTTCAACGAATTAATTTATCCACTGATGACGTATTTCGTGTTTACCGAAGCATGAACGTTTTATTCTGAACGTTTCACTTCTGTAAACTTTGCTGCCGATATTTTCGCTCAGCGTTTTCGTTGTTTATGAGAAGAAAGCACGCAGAATTCAGCGCTACAACATTAATAGAACATTTCCTATGTTTTGTATGAACAAACAGTGCAATAACCTATAATATAATATGAAAATAATATGCAAACGGTGATTGTTATGGCTCTGTTGATTTGATGTTTCGCCCACGTTTTAGAAGCACAAATACTCGGTATGTCGCTATGTGCGTGTTATATGAAACATGTGCCGAATAATAATAATTATTTACAGTGGAAATGTAGCGCCTCGTTGGTTGTGCCGGGAGACTAAGCTGCCAGTTTCAATTTTGGGATCAGGCGCATTTAGAGGATTTCGCTCCCGTAACTTGCGCCTGAAATAGCTCGACGTCATGATAGGATTATTGTATAGGATTGTGATTGTCTACTTCTCTCTTAACGAAGGCTTATCTCGTATAACTAGAGGATCTTATGTCTATAATAACAGCCCGATGAGGCTGTATTCTTTTCATCTTAGAGTAGTGTCTATTACCTACGATCTAAAAACCGGTTAAGCCGTCTCGTCCGCACCATAATGTAGATAAAGTTTTCATTAAAAGCTCATTTAATGATTTCATCGATATCCTTGAGTTGCTTATTAGCAGTTGATTCTATGCTAGCTAATATTGCTGCATTACGATAATACTAGAGTTTCAAACATCATCGCTACCTCGCAATATAGCTTCCATGTCATAATTTTGCTAAGAGTTTAGTTAAAACATGGGATGAACTTCATAATTATATCCTGTTGCCTTAAAATCAAGTAGTCGAATGTTGCACAAACATTGTTAATGAGCGCTTATAAATTAGAACGTAATCAGACGATCGGTGAAGTTCGCGCCAGCCCTGCGCCAACCTTCCATCCATGTTAATCTGTGTAATGGCGCCGCGACAAACTTTATTCTTCACCTACTGACTCTCTCTTGATAACATTAATTCCCTCGTAAAGTTGAAACGCGCGAGTTTTTTGCCGCTTATTTAATTACTGTGATAAAATTATCCTTTCGAGATGATTAACGTTTTAATCTTTACTTACGTTGGTTTGGCGGGATTTTCCGCCAGCTCAAGACGCGATGTCGTTAAGTAAATTGCATGAAGAAACTAAATGAAACTTCAGCGTGATGAAGGTGATGGTAACGAATTTGTGTCACTCTAAACTTAGAAACATTACTTATGAACCCTATGAATGATGACAGACAACGATAACAATCCGAAAAAGGGCCAGGCAGAAGATGACCACCATAGTGTTAAAAGTATGAAAGTACTTTAATGTCAGGTTTCAATAAACCAAAATCTGATGTTTGAACAATTTCTACCATTATTGGGAAAGCATCAATACACAACCAGCCAGCAGCAGCAGGCGTGCAGTCTGCCAGCTACGTAATAGTAGAACCCCTCGAAAGCACATTATTCGTGAAGAGCGAATGCATGCTTAATCCAAATTCATATTACCGTCGTAAGTTTAAGTGCACTCACTTAACAGTTCGTTAACGAGTCGCCGACAATACGTACCGACGTCGGTTACTAGTGTTTCTCGATGGGAGGTGCAGATAAAACTTAGGAAGAAGTGCTCTGTTCGTCTGTGAACTCTAAAGATCGTTTCTTCTAAGTTTTATCATGCGATGTTGTTAGTGCCGGTTGTTTCAAGTATTTGAGTATCTGAATTCAGCAATTTATCAAAAATATCCTCTACTTATACTTACTTTTTTTTTAGATTCGGTCAGGCGTGTCTTGTACCTTCAAAACCTTATAAAGGTGGGTGGGGTTAACTGGATGCGGAAGGCGGAGGACAGGGTGTTATGGCGCAGCCTGGGAGAGGCCTATGTCCAGCAGTGGACTGCGATAGGCTGAGTTGATCGATTGATTGTGTCTTGTACTTGCCAAATGCAAGTGAAAGACAATATTTCGGAATCCGCAATTCCGCAGCGTGATGACTGCTATGCCACAACTATCTACTTGATTCTTATCCATCGTTCGAGGACGTTCTTCAATAAGGTTAAGTGCATACAACCATACAGACAAGCAACGGAAGATAAGAATGAAAAGGTGGTTGCTGATCATGGCACAAAGCGTTCTGTACCGTTTCCCACACCTCCATGGAGACAAGGCGTGGAAACAAGTAATGCTATCAAGATAATCCTACAGTATCGAAGAGATAGGGCCTTATATTAGTTTGTAACCACGCAAACTACAAATACTACGGTAAATATTAATAAAGATATTACGTAATACATGCTGCAAGCCGTTATGTCTACCCGATATCGGAAATAGCTGAATGCAAGTTGCCGCTAGCAGACACATTTATGGAGTATGCCTCGAAGTGTCTCACGTTTTAGCATTCCAACGACAGCGTGACACATTATTCTGGGCTAAAAGCATACAGAGCAATTAAGTGCAAATAAGTAACATGCTAATTACGTAACACCTCTAGTTCGTTAGTTAAGGGCCCGAACACACGTACCACAACCACACCACAACAACAACCCGACCACCATGTGGACTGGCGCTAATTGTTATGAAAACGAATAGTAGTTTATTCACACGATCCACATTTGGCCGTCAAAATCAACCACATCAATGTCACGTCGTAGCCACCACCCCAACCTCCAGTGAGACGGCGAACTAGCGGCCAACGGCCGGCCACATCGCAAACACAAAGAAATGTCTGCCTGCAAACACTAGCCACAACGTAACCACATCGCAACTCTACTATCGACAATGCAACCACAACGCAACTGCAAAAAGCGGCAGCGACACTGTTCACATGTAACCACTGCTTGCCCACATTTTGTGGCTGCGATCTGATGCGGTTGTGGTACATGTGAACGGCCCTAAGACAGCGGAGTTGCTGAAACTGTGTCACGTAGGTAAATGTCCGTCCGTGGATATTCCGATTATCACACTCTTTATGAACAAAACGCAGCAAATTCGCACTTTTATCGATTCTAGTTTAAGTCCCGTATTACTGAACCTCACTCAAGACTCAAGCATTACTTAAAACTACTTTCAACCGATCAAATATCTCTAAACTAGTATTAAGTTATATTTGAGTCTTGAGTGACGCTTTTTTTTTCTTTTTTTTTTGGGTGGGAAATCATCAAATGACCTCTCCCGCTCTGGGCGGAGCGGAAGGGCGTGTCAGACTCTTACTGAGTAAAACCCACCCGTGTTCCTTCAGTTGCTTAAGTGTGATTTTGCCTGCAATAGCTACTACAAAGTAAATAATGAAAGCTAAGTACTCAAGATTCTACATAGGAGGTGATACTATCTATAGTACACCCATATTTCGCCAGCTATGTTTAAGTCCCATGTAATATGGGGCGAGCCTATTACGAGGTAATTTCTATGTAAAACTAAATACGACCAAGTATAATAATTTCGCACCCATAAACTAGTTACTTACATACTATATAGTAAAATGACGTCTATTTTAGTTTCCGTCCCATAATATTGGATTACCCACGCCCACGGTACTAAAGTATTGAAATCAGTTGGAGAACCAGTCGCCAATCATGTTCTAGTTCAGAATGTTAGCACATTAAAATGTATACGTAGTTTGTTCTCATTAGTACATGACATAAAATGTTTACGATTGATCAAAGAGATACTACTGTACAGTCGTCCGCACGTCGCTGCGCCCCCGCGCCGGTGCGGTGGTCACACTTTGATCTTGAGCTGGCCTAGCGTAGTACGGAGTTTCAATAGAATAGGAGGCCAACACCCTAATTGCGTAACCCGCTATCAATCACAATCTGAATCATTTTGAAGCCTATTGCTAATCCATTGCTTCATACGTTCGAAAAATTTGTCTGCTAAACAACGTAAATTACGCAATGAATGTTGTTGAACTGTCAAATGAAAGCCATTCCTACTGTTAGTGTGTTACGCAAACCCCGCAGCTTATGCCCACTTTGATGAGTGGTCTTCTAAACTATAGGTACGTCAGTACATGGATGGTTATTAAGAACAGTCGAGGCGCCCACAGTGGATCGTCCCCATACAAGAGGTCGGACATAGAATTAAAAATTGAAAAAGTATTTAATTGAAAAAAATGAAATATACAGTTGCATTACTCTATTATGGAACTACAAAAAATGTTACCACAATTTTTTTATTTGACCAGTACTTTATGAGCAATTCGATGAAAACTGTTATTTTTCTATGGAAATGGTCACAAAAATGTCTGTATCTCATGATTCCCTCCTTGTTTCGATTTGCGGTTTTCACTACTGTTATTTACCCATTTTATGCCACATTTTCTTCAAGGTCACATGGTGCCCCCAGCGACCCCCTTCCGAGATATTTTGCTTTTAGTAACTATACTTTTTATTGTATAACTGATGAAATGGAGGTACATTAAGTATATTCATTACTGAGAATAAGTCATCCCTAAGTAGTTCCTTAAATAACAGGTGCATTTGCGATTACTTTAATGACTTCTGAACGCTTCTGTTGCCATACAACAAAAGCGTTAATGAGTCCTTAAGTAAAGATTACCAGTACTTGCTTAATCTAATTAGTTATTGTAATTACTATGTTAACAGCCCTTAATCTCTGCATTGTGATTGTCTAATGTCATCATTAGCTTATCAAATTCATTGCTAGTTGCCTACTTGCTGCCCTATATATTTGAGTGTGTTTAGCAAATGTAATTCAGTTGTAATTATAACTTCTATCAAGTGTTGTCATTATGGCTTTCCGTGGGTTTTCTACTTATCTAGATCTTTACGTTGCTCTTCGTAATCATAAAGATCTTCGTGACTATGACAATTTATTTAACACATTGAAGTCGAGTACTAACGTCCAGTTAAGTGAAAGTGGTGTGACGGATCTCAAGAACTGGTGTCGACGATTTTGCTATAGGGTTTACACCAAATGGGTGCAATCAAGAAGGACAGTCGACAGGTTCATTAACAAGAACGGAGAGTGGTTAAATTCCGATATCGTTTGGCCAGATTGCTTTAAAGAAAATGTTGTTGACACTGAAGAAGCAAATGAAAATGAGGCAGAAGAGGTAGTCGGTCCATCAAAATCAGATGCATCAACTTCAACATATACATCTCCTCGCAAACGCTTTGAAGATTTATCGACTAGACACAAAAGAAGACGTGTTAATGAAAATGTTGCTAGTTGCAGTCGTCCGGATGAGCTTTTGCATACTGTTGAAAGTATACTTAAGTCTGCCGGAAAAAATTATATGGCCAGAATAATGAAAAATTTGCTGGAAAATCCTGAACACGTCTCAACAGTTTTAAATGTCCTGGAAACTAAGCAGAATCCTTCGCTTCGTGAAGTTCCTACTCACAAAGCACTTGCTCTTTACGTTTACTTGCAGTTACCCATGTGGCGTTACATCACACTTCGGGACTTTAGTTTAAAAGAAGGTCATGCGAAATACCCAAGCTACTACTTGTTAGTTAAAGAAAAGCTTAAATGCTATCCGGCAAAAGAAGACATAACTGTGACTGAAACTTCCGCAAAGATACGGATCCAAGCCCTCCTTGATCTCACAGTTAGGAGGCTGATCGATTCACTTGAATCAAATTTTGATGCTGGTGAACCACTTGTGCTTCACAGTAAATGGGGTTTTAATGGAGCTTCAAGTCAAAGCATTTACCATCAAACGACAATAACAAGTGAACAAGACTTATCCAGTGTATTTATGGCAAGTCTTGTACCGCTTAAGTTAGTGACGTCTAGTGGAAGTATAGTGTGGCAGAATGATCGGCCATCGTCAACCACATATTGTCGCCCGATTTCATTTACATTTATGAAAGAAACGGAAGCGAATGTTAAGGCTGAAATGGAAATATTTGAGACCGAGATTCGTGAACTGAACCCGACTGATTGCGGCAATGCTACTGTTACTCACAATCTATGGCTAACCATGACTGATGGTAAGATACATTCAATCATATCTGGTACATCGGCAGCAGTGTGTGATTTGTGCAAAGCTCGCCCAAGCGAAATGAATAACTTGGAAGAAGTGAGAGCTAAACCCGTGAATACAGATTTATACAAGCATGGATTTAGTTCATTGCATGCTTGGATTCGGTCTATGGAGTGTTTATTACACATTGCTTACAGAATGGACATAAAATCATGGCAAGCAAAAGGTGACGAAAATAAAAAAAAGTTAAAGATAAGAAAGAAGCCATTCAAGAAGCTTTCCGAAGAAGCACAGGCTTACTTCTAGACGTTGTTAAGCAGGGTAGTGGCAATACAAACACTGGAAATGCTGCAAGAAGGTTTTTTGCAAACCCTGAAACGACTGCGGAAATTACTAAATTAGACGTTAATTTAATTAGAAGACTCGCCGTTATTTTGCAATGCATTTCCTCAGGCGAAGAAATTCAAGTCCAAAAATTTAAATTATATTGTGATGAAACAGCAAATTTATTCGTGGAATTATATCCATGGTATAACATGCCAGCAAGTTTACACAAATTGCTGATTCATGGATCACAGATAGTGGACCACTTATCAGTAGTACCTATAGGTTTTTTGTCTGAAGAAGCATCTGAAGCAAGAAACAAGGATTTTCGTAAATTTAGAGAATATCATACACGAAAGCATAGTAGCATCGCCACTAATGAAGACATTCTTCATAATCTGCTATTATCTTCCGATCCTCTTCTCACCAGCTTACGACCGAAGATGACAAATAAAGCCAAAAAGTCTTCATTTAGTGAACTAGACGATTTACTCATAGTTGAGTAGAGTGAATTGGAGTTCATTGACGTTTCAACTGATACACTTACTGCATGTAGTGACGTTGAAGAAGATGATGACGATAATAATGATCATGATGTCGTTATTGATGAAGATGAAGAAAATATAGTTTAAGTCTTATAGTACCTAATATTATTATTAACAAGCAGTTTCTTTGTTAATTTCTTGTTTTTGTGTATTTTTTTTTTATTCTGTTCTTTTTTTGTTTTGTGTTATGCCACCCATCGGCCAATAAATGTTTTTTTTTTTCTTTCTTTTCTATTGTTATTAGTAACTAAATGGTCGTGTTAATTAATTAATTTCCTATTATAATTTAGTTCTTAGTAGTTGTTTAATTTTTTAGTTTGTTTTAGGGTACATAGTTGTTATATTTTTAAATTATTTTTACAGTTATATATTATTTAAATAAAAAATATTTTTATACCTACATATTTTCTTATTGATCATAAAACTCTATTTCTTTTCGATGTGTTATTGTAAATTCGACTCAGTCATTACTAAGCTAATGATGACATTATCCAATCACAATGCAGAGATTAAGGGCTGTTAACATAGTAATTACAATAACTAATTAGATTAAGCAAGTACTGGTAATCTTTACTTAAGGACTCATTAACGCTTTTGTTGTATGGCAACAGAAGCGTTCATAAGTCATTAAAGTAATCGGAAATGCACCTGTTATTTAAGGAACTACTTAGGGATGACTTATTCTCAGTAATGAATATACTTAATGTACCTCCATTTCATCAGTTATACAATAAAAAGTATAGTTACTAAAAGCAAAATATCTCGGAAGGGGTCGCTGGGGGCACCATGTGTCCTTGAAGAAAATGTGGCATAAAATGGGTAAATAACAGTAGTGAAAACCGCAAATCGAAACAAGGAGGGAATCATGAGATACAGACATTTTTGTGACCATTTCCATAGAAAAATAACAGTTTTCATCGAATTGCTCATAAAGTACTGGTCAAATAAAAAAATTGTGGTAACATTTTTTGTAGTTCCATAATAGAGTAATGCAACTGTATATTTCATTTTTTTTCAATTAAATACTTTTTCAATTTTTAATTCTATGTCCGACCTCTTGTATGGGGACGATCCACTGTGCGCCCGCCAAGCGCCCGCGCCCGCCGCGGTCCGTGTGAACCTCACAGTACTTTGAATAATCGAAACGGAATAAAACGGACATTTATTATGAACATTTTATTAATGTTGGTATGAGAAAAGGGCCGCATTCAACCGTGAATTAATTTAGGAAATCGTACTTTTATGTTTTAAGTTTTTGAATTATGACTTCTGTGTAGTTTTTTATAGATACAGGTCGATTCTTTTTCTTGGGTCGTTCAACAAATGGGTCAAAATGAGTAAATTCTTTACTATTAGTTCTCTGAGAATTCTCAAAGTAGTTTACATACAATGCTTAATTCTCCTTATAAAAGAAAATGCTTAAAAAACTGCATTATTATTCCGCTTTTATTAATTTTATTTTACAGCATTCTCATCTAGTTTATTCGTCTAACAAAAAAAAACAAATTGGACCTTTTTAGACTAAAATAATGCTTTGCAAATAATTGTCCAGCTCTTTTAATTTTAGCTTTCGTTTTTTAGGTTTTTACATAATTTTCCTTCGACAACTTCCAGTAGGGGATACAATTGGCTTCATATGGTTTCGGTCACGGTTTTCTTACCTTCGCCTAACAACATCTTCACGGTGTCTGAACAAGACATCGTTATAATATTTTAATCACGACGCTTTTCTGTAATGGTAGGTATAGGGGCTCGTGGCTAAATAATAAGGGTCGATCGAAGGTTAAGCTACGCTTGCCGCAGTCAGTTTATGGATGGGTGACTCCTGCCTCCGTTGGTCCCGGCTGTCATTGGTAGATCTTTGACAGTCGTTTCGGATAGTCAGAAGCCCAATGTCTGACAACCAGTCTTACCAAGGGGTATCGTGTTACCCAGTTACTGGGTTGTGGCGGCCAGATTGGTAGTCGGTCCATGTAAAAGACTGGTTTTCAGCTGCATCCGGTTAGAGCCCAACATAGTTAGAAAAGGCAGGCAGATTGATTGGTAGGTATACAAGCGAGAGAAAAATAAAAATAGTAAAGAAATGTCATAACAATATGAATTGTTTTGAATTTTAGAAGAACTAATGAGAGCTTTCGTATAAAGGCTCCTTCAACCAGGCTCGACACGCGACGCGAATCGCATGCGACACAAAGGCACCGCTCGTCTCGCATTAGTCGGTGTCTTTATGTCGCGTGCAATTCGCGTAGCCTGTTTGTAGGAGTCTTACATCTATCATGTAGATAATTAACTTAAAAAGTTTAACAAAATATATATGTAGTGTCATATTGCAGCTACGTATGTTAATCAAAGTTTATGTGGGTGTTAGTTTTTCATGATTCTGATGTAGGTACCTAAGCCTACTTTGGTACACTACCTACGTAGGTTAAACAAACAAAGTACACAATGGATCATTGTTTACTTTGTTTATTTCTGCTTTTTGTATTGACTACGGTATATTTAATATATCTATTCTTTTAAACGTTATTAAGTAAGTATTGTTATAATTCAGTATATCTATAAGACAACCCCAGTAGCAAAATTACCAATTGCTATTAATTAAGTCGCCGTACCTACCACAAAATTGATTAAATTCTTAACCATTTAGTCATCCTACCACATTTTAATCTAAACATTCTAATCAGTATCCATTATCAGACTTAGTTAACATATTTCTCAATAACCTTCGTGCAAGTAAATCTTAATCCAATCTTTGGAGCTATTTATCCCTAACATATAATTCAGTTGCCCACATTTATATTAAGATTATAATCAAATAGACGTTTGTACTGGGCAATGGTGGGCAATACTTTCAAATGTGCGAGCAATAAACAAGATTGAAGGCGTGGACCTCAAAGGATATAACTTTACATAATCTGTTGGCTTATTTGCTGTTATACGGTATGTTATAAAATATTGATAGTATAATCATGCAATCTAAGGACATACCTGTTCGCCATTTTGTTTAATTTATAAAGTAATAAATAAGATCAATATGATAATACGAATTTTTAGATGCCATGTTTTAATTTTAGTTAAGATAGGATTTTATATTGTTTTTTATTTTATAATTTCGTGGTTAATTTTGGATAATAAGTTTATATATTTGTAGTAAATGTTAGGTTCATCATTTGGTATTTAATTGTTAAAGGCAGAACCGCAAATATAGATTTCCTAATTGTAATCGAGTCTACTTACATGGTTTTTTTTTCACAATTCCTTTTGCCTTTGGTTTTGATATTCAAGTCCCAATTATTCCCTCAATCAGATAATACATTAACATCAAACATCAATGTTTTAACATTATACTTATAAATAATTCATAATAACAACTGCTAACAACATAAACTTGAATTACTTCCGCAAATTTCAAGATGGAAACCCCCAATATGAGGATGGGAACCAGCAGTTGGTAATTATAATAATCTTAGACACATATGTTTCAATATATTCCACGTAATTAAAAACACATTGTTGCTTGTTATCTTTTAATTATCTGTCGTGGCGTCCTTGTGGTGGGTACGTCGGTAGCCACGTAAATATTATGATGGTGATTATAATGTGTGTTCAGCCATCATGGTGTCATCAAGTAGGTATCTACATCGTCATTATATGCAATTGCTGTAGTGTCATCGTCGTAATTAATATTTTTATGATGTTGTTTTATAAATAACATCTTGTAATGCGCGCGTGCGCAAACGGTGCAATTGTTTTACCCGATTTAAATTGCGTTCAGACATAGCCGCATTGCTGCTAATATGTTTGCTGTGTGGGGAAGTCCTAGGTCGATTTTTAGGTCCGGCAAATTGTTATTGGGTTTTTCTATAATAAAATATCTGCTAGACTAGACGTTTTCATAACAATATACTTTATTTTCATTGAGTAATCCAAAGACACGTGTATAATATTACTAAGTAGCATATTTTTACATAACAAAACATTATATGACGCCTGTAATCCCCGAAGGGTTAGGCAGAGGTGTACCTACCTATAGTACACCCACACGCAACGCAAATCGCACGCGACTCAAAGGCACCGCTCGTCGCGCGACAGGCAGTGCCTTTGTGTCGCCGCGCCTGTTTGAAGAAGCCTTTACACACACATACATAAACATATAACATCAAAACCTATTCAGATCGAATATAATACCTTCCTCTCTACTTGCGTAACCTAATCAAAATAGGTGAATGTAAATGTAAACCGTAAGTAGGTTTAACGCCGAAAATAAAATTGTCTCCTGAAAAAAAACTGATATACAGAGTGACTGGATCTGGACCCGCGATAGCAAATTCGCATATAGAGGAGGTCATTTACTAATTATTGAACCTAACTTTACCCAACTGAAGTTTTATAGTTTAGGAGATATGTCAATTTTTATACTATACTAGCTGACCCGACAGACGTTATCCTTTCTTAACTATAAATGTCATATGTCGTTTAGTTTTAGTTTTGAGTATTGACTAAAACTAAAACTATCGACTCATTTATCAACCGATCCATCTGTGTTAAACGATATTTGCAGCGCGCATTCTATCAATCGCTGACAGTTATTTCAAACAACTGACAGTTATGTAAAATTAATATTGGCGTTAAGTTTTCTTAAATTTTGTAACGTTCCGATCAAGTTCCTTATTTCATAAGATCCTTCTCCTGACAATAACGAACACAACAAAATTTAAAAAAAATTGTGAATTCGGTCCAGCCGTTCACACGTGATGCCGTGACCAAGGGAAATAGGGATTCATTTTTATATATATAGATAATATAGATAGATTGAGATTTTTCCAAAATTTGACCAACAAGCATTCATAACACTTTTTTGCATTATTTTTGTAGTTTTTTTATTATTTGTTGGTAGTCTTAAACATTGGTGACTAAAATACCTCGGAACTCCCCTCAAACTAGGGTTAAAAAATAAATAGAACGCTTTAAAAAAAATACGATAAAAAAATCTTTACGAGCTAGGGAAAGTAAGGGCTAATAATTAGCAAATGACCTCCTCTATATGCGAATTTGCTATGGCGGGTCCAGATCCAGTTACCCTGTATGTGGTGTGGGCGTGTGGCCAACTTGATCGCGTAGATGCATGGCCATCACTTTAGGGAGTCAAATGAAGGAACTTTGTTAAGCTTTGTTTTCCTACGACAGCGGAGGCCACCACAGGGACGGCTTTCATGAAAATGATGGCACCGGGGTTAGACTCTACGGTGTCAAAAAACGCTGTCTAATGAAACACGCCAACTTACTTTCATAAGTAACGTTTCATTGACGTCATTCGACGGTTTTGCGGACGTTATGTGGCGAAACCTTAGCTTTACTACGATTTTGAAACACCCAATCTAAGGTCAACGACCTCCATGTATGTACTCCTCATTAGTGTGGCGCTTGAACTTTATAGAACCATCAGTCAAGTGCTAAACACTCAATGTATCTTATTAAATTCAGTCACAGCTGCCTTTTAATGTCAATGAAATCATATCAATAAGGCGATGATATGTAACAACTAATTTAATTAACACTTTATAACGTTAAACACCATAAATACCTAGAGTTCAACTAGAAACTTGTGAACAATTTCATTGTCACAAGTCTTCATAAATATCTTTACACTATTGAGGTACACGATTACTGATTAATGTGTGCACTGACCGGACAGGTCCCCTCAAATCTGTATGTTTTCTTTCCTCAAAAGACCATCTCAGACATTAATCTGCATGGTCCTCCTAGGCCTGACCAAGATTAGGTGAGGACTGTAGAAGACTGACCTGCCAGTTTTTTTCGGTCTTTCTTCTCAGAGTAGACAGTTAGTTGACACCGAAAAGATGTAATTTTAAAATATAATTGAATGTTGACGTGTCACAGTGCTATTTTAAACCAAATTACAGAAATTAACTTAATTCGGGTTCGATTCCCGGGTCGGACAAAGTGTTATTGGGTTTTTCTATCTGGAATTTCTCGGTAGCAGCCCGGAGTCTGGATTTTTGCCCGGTTGATGGCAATAGGCTCGCCCCCTATTACATGGGACTTAAACATAACTGGCGAAACGTGGGTGTGCTATAGGTACACCTCTGTGTAACCCTTCGGGGAATACAGGCGTGATGTTGTGTGCTTGTGTGTAATTTAATTCATCATCATCATTTATCATTTAGAATTTAAAGCTACCTACGGTGGTACGGTTTCCTCGCAACTTCGTCCGAGTGAATTTCAGATTTTCACATTCAAGCTGCAACACCCCATTTCCCCCTTTAGGGATGAAGATTATTAAAGCTTGGCCATCAGCGCTTTTATTTTATTGTTATTTAAGGGGACTACGGGACCTAAACACCTCTATCTAGCTTCTGACGTTTCATAAATGCCCATGTAGGTTTATGTGAAATAAAATATATTGATTTTGAAAACGCAAGTTTTATTATGCAAAGTAAAGTAAACAAAATCAGAAAAATAAATGATATTCCTCAGGATATGTGCTAGTTAGATTGTGTGTTGAAATATAATACAACGAATTTGATACGACAGCAAACAATCACTAAAATACCTCTAAAAAATATTTTAACAATTAAGAATCATATTAATACATGCAATCATTCTGATTTTTTGTCAGATTATTCTACAAGCAACATATTGACGTAATAGTGCTTTAATTTTTTAGTCCATACAATAGATTTTTTGTAAATAGTTAATTGCTTCAAATTTTGCAATAAATTACCAGCGCAGCGTTGTGTCATCGCGCTTCTCTTTCTTTTCTTCGCAGTCCGATAGTGACCACGCTTTAGCTGTTGTCAGCCTCTTTAAGTTCACTTCACTATTATTGAACTTAATTAGAAAACTGACTGAACTGAACTGAGACTGCGCAGAAGGAAGGTAATTTGTTACTAGGCAGTTTAGATTAATTGGTTCGTCTGTCAAGAACCAATAACTCTTTAAAGATGTCTGACATTTAAGTACAGGTTTGTCAAAATTTTCGCCATAAATCTGTCAATAATTCCTGGTTCTTGTTTAACTCGTTTAAGTAATTTATTCTAAGAAGCAATCTAAAAAAGGTATAATTAAAATATTAATTAAGTTTTGTATGGACAAATGAATGGTTTTTTTTTTAAACAAATGGATATTTTTAGTTTTATGTATAATCTGTTCCAGTTTTCTCAAATAGGTTTTATATTAAAACCAAATGAAATCCCTAGAACTGAATTCTAATGAAAATGTAGCTTAACATCACGTCTGTAATTCCCCAAAAAGTTAGGTAGCGGTGTACCTTAAGTATGTAAAAAGTATAAATAATTAATAATAAAAATATATACGAACTCTAAAACAATAGGTATGGTACAATAAAATAAAAATGCCTTCTTGGAAAAGTTAATTTGCCACGGAATGTTATTGTTACGCAAATAATTATGTAAGTATATTTTAATTTGCTACAGGTGATAGAATAAATTGTAGTTATCAGGCTTTTGTTAAATAAAAGCTAATTTAATATTAACATTAAACATTTCCATTAAGTGAACCAAGATTTAATTCACAATTTCAACGTGAACAAGTTCAAGCTGAACCTCAAAGACAAGTTTTAAATGCCAACCCAATTATGCTCAAATAAGTTCACAAACACTTGAGACATGACACATAAACATCACAGACGTGTTACAAGCTCCTCACTCATTTCATTACACATATCTATAACCATAATAATTTATCTCTTCTTTTAGAAGTCGTAAAAATAATGTCTGGAGTATCAATGTCAAGTGCCCGAACGCACCACAATTCTAACTGATTGGTAATGATGTGCACACTCGTTTAAGGTATATTTAGGTACGAGGCTCGTGTGCACTCGCCTTGTATCTCACATTGTATATCATTGGCCTTATTGGTTTTGTCGTTTACTATGCTTCGGTAATTGACCAATCATGGCTTGGTTTTATTAATGCCTGGCACTCTTTATGTACCCCTGCTTGCGACTAGCTTTGACCACCCACTTCACCAATTGCGTAACACACTTTCACAATCTGAATACCGAAGGATTTTGAACGGATTCCTATTCCATTGCTTCATATGTTTGAAAACTTCGTCTGCTCGACAACGTAAATAGCGCAATAAATGTTGTCGAATTGTCAAAATAAAAGGCATTGCAATTGTTGTGTTAATCAGGCTTCGAGTTTCTGAAAATCATCTTTTCAACCTCTATAACACATTGTGCTTTCCAATGTTTCCATCTTTAGTGGTTAGGGCAATGCATTGTTCTTTTAGTCAGTTATTCAATCAGTCATGGAATTGCTTTATAGCCATTGCCTCTATTATCCTGTCTGTACCTATAGTCAGCTAGGTAACGTATCGCACTGCGCAATAGCTAACTCTAACAGAAAAAAAACCGTAACTGAATAAAACCTTTTACATTTTATTCTTTTTGTGTACAATATCTAGTCCAGTATCGCTGCACAAAAAATATGAGCGAGCTTCTGTGAAAAAGCTTTTCAGAGTAGAAAACATTGCACAATATTCCGACGTAAATTGAATAAAAAAGGCAATTTCAGCAAAAAGACTTCGTATTTTTTTTAACTGTATGTGAGATGTGGACCTTAAATCCGAGCGTGAGGCAAGAGTTTCATTAAATGTAACGTACCGCCTGCCCCTGCCTGAGCCATTGTACGCGATAACTGCGCTGTAAATGAGCTAATCCTCGTCTGCCAACAAATAGAGCTGCAGCCCGTAAACCCACGGTAAACCGCGGTAAACACACAACGGTCGGTTAGAGCACTAATAACTCACCGCGGTGCAATCTGCCTTATTACACGAGAAGGTAAATGGGAGTATTTTTACCTTAGTTTATTTAATGAAAAGATTTTTGTTTAATTATTACGCTAGGCAAATACCATTTTTCTTTTTTTTATATTTTACTAGCAGCGCCCCACGGTTTCACCCTCATAAGTCTCGGTCTCGTCAGGGTAATTGCGTAACACACTACAGTAGCAATGGCTATCATTTTGACAGTTCATTAACATTCATTGCTTTATTTACGTTGTTGAACAGGCAAATTTTTCGAACATATGTAGCAATGGATTAGCAATAAACTTCAAAAAGATTCAGATTGTTATTGAAAGTGTGTTACACAATTAGGGTGCTGGTTATATCTGTGTGCCAAATTTCAACAGCCGTTTCAGCCGTTTTTGCGTGATTGAGTAGCAACAACACAACATACAAATTTTCACATTTATACTATTAGTTGGATATACCATGTTACCAAAAGATTGTCTCTTAGGTACCAACTGAAAATTCTCAACTTCTACTTAGGGCCTTTTTTTTTGAGTGGGAAATCATCAAATGACCGTTCCCGCTCGGGGCGGAGCGGAAGGGCGTGTCAGACTCTTACTGACTAAAACCCACCCGTGTTCCTTCAGTTGCCTGTGCGCCAGGGCCACGGTAACTCTTTCGAACAATACGCGACCCCGGCAGGCATCGGCCTTATCGGACCCCGTCAATTATGCTGACATCTCTTTGAGGCGCGCGTGCCAACACAACGCGCCGTCGAGCCGGGCCCAGGTCCTTACCGGACGGTAAGATGCCCATTACTCGCCGTCCGCAAGCCTGCGCCTACGGTGGCCGGGAGTCGGCTATCGACTCCCGACGCCCAGGGTGTCTCCTCCTGCGGCGACTAAGTCTTGGCACAAACATAAAAAATGAATTTAAACCGTTGACAAATATTTTTCATTGTAATTCTATCCATTATTTCAACATTACCTTGAAAAGGCTCTTACGTTCCAAGCTTAATAGGAGTCCACTTGACCTAAACAAACATGTTTACGTAACTTCACAATAGACAATGACCCATCCCATCAAAAACAAAGATAAAATCTAGAATATTATGAAAAACATTATTAGGAATCCGCTGATGCGTACAAATATTTAATTAATGCTACAATAGTCGGTAGTAATGAAAACAAACTGGTTGCACACCTGACAGTCGGTCGGCAGCCGGTGCGGCGCGGGCGCGGGTGTCGCGTTACAAGAACAACACAAACGAGTTAGTGCATGGAATGATCATGCGCATATTTTTTGCAACTAATCTTTGTTTACTAAAAATATTTTGTTTTAGTTCCGCATAACAGCAATAAAATTAAATTACTAGATCCAGGCTTGAATGCAGAATGCAGCACCCTCCCGCAAAAATATGCACATGCCGAAGATGCGGTTATTATGGAACATGCAACCCAAATCTATAAGTTTTCGACACGTGTCTCACCCCTCCACGGAGCATCCTCAATAGACGTTGACTCGACGACCGCTCGGACGCGAATGAATTACCACAAAGAATCGCCTGATCCAGAGCTTATCAGTTTATTTACTAAACGAACGAGAGAAAAATACTACTCCAATTAGACAACTACCGGTGATTGGTAAGTATCGCAGAAAACCAGCATAGAAAGGTGAGTGCGTTCTTTAAACATATTTTTTGTACCCTCGTACCTTTTATGCAACGATAAAAATCAACTGAAAGAAGTCAAAAAAAAATGTATTAACTAAATTTTAATGCAAGAGTTCAGATAGAAGTTTTAACGACGACTTATTGGCATACCTATGCTGCCCGAAAACGCGCTGAAGTTTCATATGCAAACCACTTGACTGGTGCTCTGAATCAAGCTCTTTATCACGTTACTCGTAGAGGTTCGCAATCGTATCAGCGCCATTATCGCTCCATTTGCTGTCCACTTTGTGAATGACACCGTCAACTGCGCAGACGCAGCGTCTCTGGGTTTCATTTTCATTGAGTCATCTTTAATTAACGACTCGTATTGAGCACAATCATGCTTGATCGATATTTAACTTGCTGGAATGAATGGGGTATTCAACTTTTATGGTATTTTTATAAAATATGCTTTAAAGATATTGTTGTTCTACCTCAGGGGGTAGGTAGGTATTAACATATACCTGCATTAATTCGCAATAAGTATTTACGTAGTAGGCAGAGAGAGACAAGAATGGAGGAGGTTTTAAAAGGCTTGGGTCGATTGGTAAATGGACATACAAAACGTAAACAAATGCCAAAAGACTACAGTTTATGATGTATGTCCGACTAAAAGCCTAATAAAATTGTTGCTTATACCTACAGGTTTGATGCTAAAGTCCCTACCCTTACATTAGGATACCCTATACGTTAGGCTATGCCTATTGCCATCTGGTCGCTGTCGCGACGCTTCCGGATAGCGCACTTTTCTTTGATTCTACTAAAACAATAATAATTTTGTGCAAATGGATACGATGTAGAAATCGAAAGCCAGTTTGGCGATTTTTTAATTAAGTTATAAATAAACATGCTACTCAAACAGGTGGGCAGACAGGACACATTATAAGACAATAGACAAACATGTTTTAGTATTTTATTTTTAAGTTTGAAATCTTTTATGGCTGTATTAATTTATAAGTGAAAACAAAAAAGAACACCTGCGAATGCATAACCTCTTCCTTTTTTGAAGTGGAATAAAAAGAGAGATTACAGAATACGACATCTCGTTTTGGTACTTATAGTTATAGCTGGCGCTTCTCGTGCATTCATAGCAGCCATATTAAAAACTAAGGGCACTAGATCAACATGTAATATTTCACACTTCTAGGCAATGTTGTATAAGTACTTGTGACTATAGTTATTATTCGCAAACTGGGCAGTTATTAGCACCCCGAGTTGTAATAAAGATAGAGATCGTATCCAAGCCTAGGTACAACTTAATCCGAGCTAAATAATTATGTATAAATGCTTGTTAGGATACAATCAAGCATTTAAACATAATTATTTCTGCCGCCTGCTATTTATTTTATTTAACTGCTGAAATTATAGTTATTTATGTGCCTACTGTTAAACGTCGGCACTCCTTAAATGGGACTATTAGGTATTGATGAATTGTAGGTAAAGTCATGGAAATTAATTGTTAGGTTAATTGATTACCAACTTAAACTGTCCGTGCCTATATTCTAATCAGAAACATGTTATTGTATACAATGCAATACGGCAAATTGACGTAGGGTGTCAATTTGCTTAAGGCGGTACCCCGACCAAAACCTTGTCATAGTGCGTTATTCAGAGGCTATTAACTCATTCACTATGGGTAATAAACTACATCTAAAAGCACATTATTAATGTTCGATATCCTATCATCACATTGCACGTTCTTATTTGTTTTTATGTGTTATGAATACATCTAAAATCTCCTTGTAAAAAAGTGACTAAAATTATTGATTGCATGCATCTTTTGCTAAAGGTGACGTTCTATTCATTTGAGGATTACACTAATGGATAGATAATTTAAAAATCTAAATAATACACGTTTTATTTTATTTTTAAACTTCACTTTTCTTTTTTTATTCAAATAATTTCATTATTTTTGTGATTTTTATGATAAACGAGCGTGCGGAGGGAGCGAGACAGAGCGAGACTCAGCGACGGGACAGAGAAGGACCGAACGCTCAAGGCCGTTTGGTCAGGGAAGCGCCTTAATAATATTATTTCCCTGACTTTACATTTCAAAAAAACTTTTTTACAAAAAAACAACCGACTTCCAACAAAAACACTAAAAGATGTGAAAAATAACTTTAATTTCGGAATTCGGTGTCTTTGGTTTTGTATTTTCGCTTTTGGCCACCGACTTCCGATATTAAAGTTATTTTTCACATCTTTTAGTGTTTTTGTTGGAAGTCGGTTGTTTTTTTGTAAAAAAGTTTTTATTTTTCACTTTTTAGTTGCGGTACCTACCCCACAAAAATTCGTATACCACTACTTGGTGTGTAAATAACAGTGACAGGAAATTATTAGCACATCATCCATATAAACTAAGTGGCAAAAATATGCAGTATTAAGGATAACTCAAAAACTACTGGTCAGACCTTGATCAAATTTAAATGGGACCACATGTGAAGCACCAGCTACCAAATACAAAAAGAATCTTCCAAATCGGTTCAACCAGAAAAAAGTTATGAGCTAACACACATAAAAAAAAAAAAAAAAAAAAAAAAAAAAAAAAACATACAGACGAATTGAGAACCTCCTCCTTTTTGTGAAGTCGGTTAAAAAGCCAGAACGCCTTTCGCGACAAGCACAAAAGTTTGCCAAAGAGCGTATGGGATAAAGATTCCTGCAGACAGGCGTGACGCGACTCTGGTGGATCAATTTCTATGAAAACTTCATGGAATCGTTGTACCCGAGTCGCGTCGCACCATTCTGCGGGAGCCTTAAAAGCTTGAACTCAAAAAAGGGGCGACTTAGACTTAAATAATGGATGGAAATTGTAACAAATCGTGACTGTCTCTTTATGGAAACTGTGCCTACCTAGTTACCATCATAAGATAGCAAACGACGACTGCAATGTGACATCCATCGATGGACGACCAACAGTTTGATGCACCTCTAGTGTACAAATGAAGCAATGGATGCTGAACAAATGTTGTGCAAAGAAGCCATTAGGCACATACACGTCTGAGAACTACAGTTTCATGGAAACAACTTTCTTAATGTAGGTTAAATATGCATTGTTTGTTGTAGACACAAACTTGTGATACCTCTAGCATTATGAGCTAGAGTAAAGATGTTAAGGAGGAAGCGCCAGGGTGGTCATGAAATAGTCATTCAATGGGATTATATTTATGAACTTAGAGGGTTGTATTGATGATTTTAAGGGGACTACATGACCTAAACGCAAATTTATTATGCCTAAAAATATATGATCCATTGTAGTAACCAAAATCAGAAAAATATATGATATTCTGCAGGATATATGCTAGTTAGATAGTGTGTTGAAAACATAACACAATTAACTTGATATGATAGAAAAAAATCACGAAGATACCTCTAAAAAAATTTTTAACAATTAAAAACCATACTAATATACATGCAAACATTCGGATTTTTTGTGAGATTATTCTACAAGCAACATACTAACGTAATAGTGTTTTAATTTTTCAGTCCAATGAATAGTTTTTTTGTAAATCCATAATTGCTTCATATTTTGCAATAAATTACCAGGGTTGTGTCATCGCGCGTCTCTTTCTTTTCTATGCAATCCGACAGTGACCGCGCTTTAGCGCTTGTAAGCCCCTTAATTATTATAATTCTGTAAATACATACTTGTTACGGTCGCGAATCATATTTTGTTCAACATACAACCTGACACTGACCTGCAAATTGTAAAAAACGTAAGAAAATTTGAATTTTGCGGGCTATCCCGGCGCTTCCCCCTTAATGTACATAATGTTCATCCATCTATCTTAAAATGAAGTCAAGATTACACAACGAAGTTGCAGAGACATAAGTATGGGGTTAAAGCAGTGTCTATGTCGCGGGCGCCGCGCACGCGCCGCGTTTGAATCCTGAGCGTAACGAAGGATTGTAGTGTTAACTCCCGAGCGGAGCTAGGGAGTTTTGAGTTTCGTTGAGTTTGAATTTTGAGGCTTTTATGTACGATTCCTTAGACTTTTCTGGGAGTAGATTGTTGGCAATGCCAATGGCTTCGGATTGAATGAACTCCGGAGTCAAATCACTATCGTCACTCGAATTTTTTGTGAGAATTTGTAGTTTAATTTGTTGATTAAGAGCAAAGCGATTTGCAGTATTAGCGCCTTTTTTTTTAATTTTTGTTCTACTCTCGGTGGCCAGTACGATTTCTAAACAATTAAGTTTTTTAGTGCAGCTCTCAATGGTAAATGCTGTAGGTACTATGGAAAAAGTTTGCATGCGATTTTTACTTGAGGTTCCAATGTTTAAAATTCAAATCATGTAGAATTTATAATTTAGATTCTTAAATTATTTATCTTCAAGTATGAAAATGGAATAAAAGGAAGAAACTTAACTTAATTGCTTCGTCTTTCAAAGATCTCGATAAGTACCTAACGTGAAACAACTATGTATATACCTACTGTCTAGTTAAATTTTCACAGAATACAGTTCACTTAGGTACCTATTTTAAAGCGAATTCCACTTGTAATCTAATACTAATTCGTCAGTGCGATTGTTCCCAAGCGAGTGTTGCCAGCGATATATTCCAGTTTAAGCAGACTGCTCCACAAAAGGAGCTTTGACATTTATATTAGCTTAGGACGGGCTCTGCGCCAACATTATGATGGATAGTTATATATTTGTACTAATAACACAGCTAAGTTTTAGGACAAAGTGATCAAAGATGAGGCTGACGTGTCTCGGATGGTTTGATACTGATAGAGGTTTTATACATAGTTACCTATAGTATTTACATCATACATGTAGGTATGTGAATTTGTAACTGGGTCATGCCGAGGAAAGTAAACGTCGAAAAACTAGATGCAGCTGTCGGATTCTAGGCAAAATATGCAAACGAATATTTATTTTAAAAGAACAGGCTAGCTTTCTCCAGAAAATTCGATCTTCCTCATGGTGAATCCGATGAAATAAATATAATTAACGCATCTCGAACCACAATACATAATTATGTCAGCATCTGAATATCCTTCCGTTGTAGCAGCTCAAAACATCAACTCACTAAGATTTGAAGGTGCTCTTCAAATTTCAGTAAGGTAGGTACTGTGGGAGTCCTACGTGTATCTAATAATTACTAGGGGATCGTAGAGATAAAGCAATACACGCAGTACTCCTTAGAATCAAATTATATTCATATCAAGAAATTATACACCGGCAGGCCCTAGCTCTGCCTGTCTACCAATTAAACAAACTACCATCACTTTTCCTATAAATCTTATTTTAAACTCGCTTGACAGTTCGTGGCAAACCAACGATAATATATATCCAGCCAGTCAACATAAGGTTGACACATGCAGACAACCTCTACAGTACCTATCCTACTAATATTATAAATGTGAAAGTTTGAATGTTTGTTACTCAATCACTCAAAAACGGTTACTTTATAGGATACTTCTTAAGTCCTAGTAGACAAAGTCGCGGGCAGACGCTAGTATGTATATAATAAAGTGAACCCGCATCAAATCATAACGTCATACTGAAACTATCTACAAAATACCGTCAAAAGTCCGAACCAATCATAACTAAAGTGTCCAACTGACCTCATCAATTATGAAATGGTAATTTTAATTACACAGGAATTCGAAATGCCATGCCGATGCCGGTAAAGTGCAGTAAAACGTTTGTTTGTAGTTGTAGGTGCGGTCGGCAACAAATTGAGATTATGAATGAGCGATTCTATAAATAAATGAGGTAGGTAACATTATAAACATTACGCTTGTATTCACCGAAAGATATACAGGTTCAAATTAAATTAGCTAGCGAAACTCCACAGACGTGATGGGTACCGATAACTAAACATGATAAACCAAAAAGTAATTAATTTGATGATTATTTATGTGGAGTAATCGATTTCTACTTTTTTTTTATCTTCACAGACTTTATTGGTATCGCCATCTAAACACGATAAAACATATTTTTCAACTCCTTCTTCATGTAACAACACATCCAGCCGACGATACAAAAAAAAAACCTTTTTATTTTAATTATCGTGTTTAGATCACGTCTGCGGAGTCTCGCTAGCTAATTTAATCCGACTCTATATAGGCAGAGGTGTTTGGTCATCATGATCCACAGCTCGACTTTCCCCACCCTATTTACTTTTACCAGTTCCCACGCCCGCGCCTCTTTGCCAGACTTATCCAGGTCTCGCCCGCGACAGCAACAATGTCGTCCACCCATCTAGCCACAGGAAGGTAAGGTGTTTGGTAGTTGTTACCCAATGTTCGGCCCCAAATCAAGACTCCGGGCAATAATTGGGTACTGATCGAAAAACCCAATTACTTACACTATTAAATAAAATATATAATACTGTAAAGAAGATATTACGAAACTTTGCATTAATAATTTAAATTGAGGAATAATTAAAACTTCGTGACAGTAGTCATATACAACGGTAATTGAAATACATAACATACATCACGCCTTGCTTCCCCGAAGAGTTAGGCAGAGGTGTACCAACAGTACCTATAGTATACCCCCACTTTTCGCCAGTTATGTTTAAGTCCCATGTAATAGGAGGCGAGCCTATTGCAATCAACCGGGCACAAATCCAGACTCCGGGCTTCTACTAAGAAATTCCAGATAGACAAACCCAATAACAGTTTGCCCGACCTGTTAAACGAACCCCATGGGCGCCGGCAACTTTATTTTCAGTGGTGTCTTCAGCTCCACGAATCGAGCTCAATTTTTTTGCACCTCACTTCGGATATGTTAGGTTATCGTTTGTCCATTCATACAAAGAGTAAATTTGTCAACTCAAGCAAAAAAGCTTAGGATGCAAGAGCGAGCAAAGCGAGCTCGATCATTTTTGCATCTCGACTTGACAATGACCTCGTTCTGCATGCATGGACAAAATGAAATCTAACCCATGGTTTTATTTTGTCCGTGCAGATAGAAAGAGGTCTAACTGTGTCGATTTATATAAAGAAGCTTAAGAATTAAGATAGAGCAGGGTGCAAGAGCGAGCGAAGCAAATTCGATAATGTTACCACCCCGCCTACGGTCGATTAGATTTTCAGAAATAGGAGTTCGTTACTTTGTTGACTAATGCACAAAAGCTTTAGAATTTGGAGACTTCAGAATGCAAGAGCGAGCGGAGTGAGGTCGAAAATTTTAGGATCTCGCCTCGAATAGGTTAAGTTCTCTATTAGTCCACGTTCACATGGACGTAAAAATATCGCAGCAGGATTTTTCACGCACTGAATCTTCAACGCACTGCTTAGCGCCGAGAGTTGAAAATCCAACATTAGGGATTTTTTGACGCGCTGGGATGCACTCTGTTGGATTCTCAATGCTCGGTTCCACACCGAGAGTTGAAAATCCAGTGCGCGATATTTTGACTTCCGTACGAACGTGGTCTTATTGTATTAGGCGTTTACGGATATTCTTTTAGTTTTGAATGTTTTCACAAGGTATTTTATTTTGAGACCAGAGGAGTGCAAGTGCATTCGCTTCCGGCGCTCATGCAAAACCTCATGCTCAACAGTAGCGTTTACGACCACTTGACACACGAGGCTGTCAAATACTTAATAAAAAAATAGCTGTAATGGGTTATCCATATAAATCCAACTGATAATCTTCCCAGACTTCAGCTATAATTAAATCGCTTACGAGCAATAGGTACCTCAATAATGAGACAAACGCGGCGAGTGACTGTACGAGTAATCTGTAATAACGTACGATTTATGTTGAACTCAATGAAACTTCCCTGTAATTAATTACAACAGCTGCTCATTATGATTCTCGACGAAATTATCAAAGTTTAGAGGAAATGTAACGGCCGACGGGAAATGGCGCTTCATTATGCACCGCTCACAGGGTTTTACTTAATTTAATTTAGAAAATGGCGTAAATTGCTAAACCGTGTACGTAAATATTTCAAATTTTGAATATAGTATACAAGGTGGTGACGACTGTACCAAATTATATTAAACTGCGTATACAGTGACGTCCAATCGTTTAGTCACTATAGCTAGTCGACTGATAGACAAAACGCATAGTCGGCCCATCACTACTATTTAGTTAGTTTAAAAAAAAACATCTTTTCATTTCCACGTTAGGATTTATTGGATAGTTTCAAAATAGGAAGATAGGTAGGTACTCCAGCGGGGTAATTACGTAACACACTTACAGTAGGAATGGGTTTCATTTTGACAGTTCGACAACATTCATTACGTTATATAGGTTGTTGAGTAGACGAATTTTTCGAACACAAGAAGCAATGGATTAGCAATAGGCTTCAAAATGATTCAGATTGGAATAGATAGTGAGTTACGTAATAAGGGTGCTGTACATTTGTATTGTTAGTGTTTTCATATAATGTCGTAATGTTGTCTCCACATTGTATAAGAATAGGTACTTTACACTTACCTAAGTATTGCTTTTAAGAAAAATCAAAACACTTTCTGTGATGATAATAATTAAACAGTAAAATACTTTACTCCTCTCTAAATATTATGCATGAAAAAACCAAAAATCTTTCAAGCATGTAGGTGTCGACTAAAGTGTTTCAAGTTCATTGCTACATATAACATGAGGTAAGTTCACTAGCTCACTTAAGGCGCTTCCCCGACCAAACGACCTTGAGCGTTCGGTCCTTCTCTGTCTCGTCGCTGAGTCTCGCTCTGTCTCGCTCCCTGCGCACGCTCATTTATCATAAAATTCACAAAAAAAAAAATGAAATTATTTGAATAAAAAAAGACAAGCGATGTTTTGAAATAAAATAAAACGTGAATTATTTAGATTTTTAAGTTATCTATACATTAGTGTAATCCTCAAATTAATAGAACGTCACCTGTAGCAAAAGATGCATGCAATCAATAATTTTAGTCACTTTTTTACAAGGATATTTTAAATGTATTTATAACACATAAAAAAAAATAAGAACGTGCAATGTAATGATAGGATATTGAACATTAATAATGTGCTTTTAGATGTAGTTTATTACCCATAGTGAATGAGTTAATAGCCTCTGAATAACGCACTATGGCAAGGTTTTGGTCGGGGTACCGCCTTAAATAGTAAAGCAATAAAAATATCTCATATACTTATTTTACGGCCAACCATTTTAGTATCTCTGAAATGTCTACAACATACTTCGCCGTACTTGAATCTTTTTAATCATCACAATAAAACAAAAAACAATGTGAACAAATCTGCAACATATAAACACAGTTTGTTTGTCCATTCCCACGGTACGTGCGCGCACGCAGGCCATATGGCGTCTAGCGCCACAACTAGATCTAGAATACTCTCAAATTTAATCACACTATTATAATCTTTATGTGAGCTGCGAGCTGTTTTGAATCGTTTAATAATAAATCATAGAGATTTAATCTTGCCAACGTAAATAAATACGTCCATTATATTGACACAGTTGGGTGGCACCTCTGGCAACACTGGAGCCGCACACGTCACGCAGCGCCGCAGACTAAACAATATGTGACTTCTAGGCACGCCGATTTGTTTGTTTTTACTGGCTTTGTTTTATCATGGACGACCTATTCCTGAAATACTATAGCTAATGGTTCCAGCTAGACTATCTACCTACACAAATATTGTATGTAGTTTCTGTTCACAGTAGCTAGCAAGGCGTGGCTAGCAAAAAGAAATAAATTGAACACTGATCATTATTATTTAACTAAACACAGCTACGTGGCGCCTACGGCGTAGTCTCCGTAGTAACTTAATTCGAATTCAAATATAAAACTATCAATTTAATTATGCAAAGACCATTAAATTAATTAAAAGCTAATAAATAAAAATAATTAAATAGAAAATACTCACATAAAAATTGAATTAGATGGGTACCTACAAAAAGTTTCCAACATCTAAAACAGTATTTGTTCGAAACTCAAGAGTAGGAAAACTCACTCGTCGAATAGTGCAAAAAACTTTAAAAGTGTTCTAAAGTCGTTCTAAAAACCGAACTTTATAGGTAGATACTTAGCTGTTCCTTTTTTTTACTTTGCACATTAGCAGTTTACAGGAAGTTTAACATTTGTTTTTAAATACACGAAGGAGGTCATCGCATATTTGTCTATGCTTGTAGAATTTATTGTATAAATACTCGAAAGTCTAGCTTAAATACAGACTATACAAAATAGCATTGATCATAATAAAATTATCCTAATAGATCTTTTAACTTCGCTAAACAGTACTGAATTTTAGGTATATTAATATAACCATTTTAAGTTAAACCATTAAGATTATTATTAACATCAAATTTTAATAATACCTCTTATGTATTATAGGTAATTAGTAACTACCTACCTAATTTAAATTAATTATAGTTAATAATTCAGTAGCTGTTTTAATATTCATTTAATTTTGAATTTAATTATATAATTAATATTTCTATTAGTCCATAGCAATGTTTTCCGTACAGCACCACACGACGTCGGTTACTACTTCCCCTACAATTACGAGCCTTCCGTCCAATAGTCAAAAACACAATTACATTCGAACTCAATCAAATACACCGCCTCAAAGCACCAAATATACGTAGGTACGTGTCAAACAATCCATAATAAATCAAATACCGGCGCGGCGGCGCGATCTATGACGTTGAGAAAATCAACACGTTCACATTCGTCTTAAAAGATGTATCCTAAAGCCACAAAATTCCGCATTGCAATCTAAATCCCCACAAACATCATGTCTTCATGAAACATTACCCAGGCAGTAATTTTCTCACCAGTCTAGGAGGATCCGGGAAAACTAAACAAACAAAGTGAACCAATATATACTTAATACCAGGAAATCAGTCTAGATAGGAACGGTTTCGTCCTGAAATCCTAGAGATTACCGATGTTATTTTGTTCATGTTTCGTTTCCATCGCTCTCGCGTCGCCAAATCTCTAAAATACACATTTGAGCGTTCATAGAGCTAATATTAGATGTTCACAAATGTGCATACGACGAATGATGTCAGTGACGAATTCACTTGCTTTCCTCTTACAGAGCTACACACACTACCGTCGGTATTTGTTGTGTATGTGTGATTGCTCGTCTGAGAATGGAGTCAGTCTCCAGATTGCTGTAACCTGCTGAATGAACAACTAACACTAACATGGCACAAGCGTTCACGTCTTTCACACAACAGTAACAGATCTATCTCTAAACACCAATGTTAGCGTATGGCATGCCGTGTTAGAAACAGTCTTGTTATGAGTTATGTATGACAGAGCTTACTTAGAGAGAACACTAGAAGAAACGTTATAAAAAATAAAATTGCACCTAAACTTAATATTACTGAACATTGCTCTAAATACCAAGCAGTAGAATTATTTAATAGGTTGCCTACTGACTTAAGATCATTGATTAACAAAGGTACTCTATTCAAAGCTAAACTTAAGCATTCCTCTTAAATAAATGTTTACAATCTATGCCTGAATTGGTGACGAATGATAGTAGATAGTTTTAATATTTATTAATTAGTTTATGACATTAAATATATGCAATACTATTATATTTTATACATTATAGAGAATAGATTTTTTAATCATTTGACACAATAATATTTAGAATCATTTAGTTAATAACTATTTAAAATATATTGATATATTATCAATTTACGATCTATGGACATAATTGTTTAATATGTACTACATGTTATTGCTTTTTTTCTGTTTTGGTGAAACTACTGTTTGAAATTCATAATTTATTATTTTTAGCTATATCTATTATGTTAATTATAGTACAAAATATTTCAGACACAATGCGAATTGTTATATGAATAAATAAATACTACTAGCCACCTAATAGTCGAACGCCTACAAGGACCACCCAAGCAGAAAAGGCTCGTAACACCTTTCGGCATTGCACCCAAAGATCTCTGTGCTTGATGTTCACGCTTCAGCAACCGATGACGTTTCTACTGTTTTGTAAATAAACAGGGTCATTATTTGACCCTTACCTAATAATATGCAAGCAAATCTTTATACACAGCTTTTTCTCGGCGTTATGCTTAGTTTGACCCCTTATAATTTGCAAGCAGGTTCTCAATCTCAGCTGCGATGTCTCGGCGTATTGCCAGGATCGTCTCCGGTTAGAGGAAGCGGTCGGGTGCCCATTAGTTTGCGCACGTGCTTGCTTCAGTCAATCCCTAATGTGCCGAGTGATTTCACGCAGAATGTCAGTAGTTTGACATTAAAAAGATTGAGGGCAACTCTGCACATCTTACTCATAGATCAGTGTAATCTACCTAATCAACGATCTACAAATTGCTTTAAGCCTTGCAGCTGCCTTCTGCCTGATTTCTGTAGAAAACCGAGTTGAGAAGTATGAAATAAATTGTTGGACCAAAACATCGCATGATCTTATTAGTTAATTTAACGCTGTGTCAACTCATAATATATACTCGTTCCTTCTCAGTATGAGAATATGTGGCTTTGTCCTGCAATGGAAATACAGTGGTATGTATACCGGTAGGTACGGTCACCAAATGTGATAAGTAACCAGCGGGCCTAGACAAAGTAACATTCGATTAGCGATGACGCTAGTAGAAAAGCCAAAAAATGTATGGTGTTGACATAAGCTATCGAAATGTCACGTGATCATAGGTCAACGAATAGAAATTAATTAGACATTGTTAACATCATTCAATTCCACGAAACGAATCGACAGCGTTGAACGATTGCTTCCATAGAGATGCGTAGCCAAGTGGCATTTTTTGACAAGCGTTACCGCTAGTTTTCGATTTGTATGATGGAAACATTAACGAAAGCGATTGCGATTATAGAAATAAAATCGCTCCTAAGCGAATGACATTTGTCTAGGCCCTCAGGGTCGTCGGATATAGTTGAAGTTTAGTAAGAAACCGATAGATGTTTTCGAATGAAATTTTATTTGATAAATGACATAAGTACTTATTTGTTTTCTATTAATTAAATAATTTTTTATTCGAAAACATTCATCGGTTTCTTACTAAACTTCAACTATATCGACTACTTCTAAGTATTATTTAAGTTTATAATAACGCAAGCTAGTTAGTGCTCATTGCATAATTATCCAGAAGTAATCAAGAAACTTCTAAGGTAAAACACGCGGTGTGCGGCCCATTGCATTGTTTTAACCGAACATTTTGTGCGTGTGCGCTGGTCTTGTAGATGCGAGGACCAGTCTGTCGGCATTCCATAGTAAAACTCTTATCCCCTCGGTTTTACTTCGCCATAATAAAATTTGCTATTTCGCTCACGTGCCGCAGCATCAATGAAAACTTTAAACTCGATTTTCTATTTCATTCAAATATATATGTAAATCTGTATGTGTGTAAATGTGTAGTAATGCTAACAGAAAACTGATTGTTGCTGCTCTTAGACTCAGATCTGGACACATTCCATGCAAAAAAATTGCCTTCATTGTGAAGAAAATCGCTTCACCCAATTGTGAGAAATGTGGAGTGGTCGAGGACCTACAACATTTATTGATGGAATGTCTCCAATATGAGTCCAGTAGAAATAATTTTCTAACGTCCCTGAATTTGAACAGAACTGATGTAGGCATGTTCCATACAATTCTATCCCATAGCCTAGAGGCGACGATGCGAAGGGTTTGTTCAAATTCATGGCCCATGTCTTGTGAAAGTTAAATTGTTTAGGACACGATTGGACTGACATACGCTACGCGCAAAAGCCCCTATAAAAAAAATAAAAAAAATATGTATAGCTTTTATTACAAATTGAATTCTGCCATTTTGCAAAAGGTAGGTAAGCCTGCAAAGCGGTTCGCGAAACTCGAATCTGCGTTGGAACATTAAACCCTATTATTGCCATGTTTTTAATTTAATAATGACAAGTTCAGTCGTAATCGTTAATTATGTCACATAATAATCTCAGAGAAACAAATATCATTCGTATTTGTATTCACAATTTTATGTTTAAGTGCCTACTACCTACATTATAACACATTTTAGACATTGACGTAAATCATTTTAACCGATTTTAAAGCAAATATGGGTAGGTACGTCGCGTCGTAGCTGCGCCCACGAACTTGTCATGTTTGAAAATCATTGACATGTTTCTATTTGATGGACCATACAAATCATAAGCACATACCTGCTAAACATATTAAAGTAACTTCAAACAAGTTCTTAACAAAATTATATTTTTAATAAATAAATTAATATGTTGATGAAGTAAACCAGTTCTGATCGTGATCTGGCAGGTGACGAATTTGTATATTTATTGAAGCTCCGGTTTATTATTATTTGCCTTGAACGTTAGGTCTGGCCTCTGGCGACCTTGCTGTAAGTCAATAAACCCATCCTAGACAGGGGTCAATTTATGTGAAAGCATTTCCTGATTTAGGTAGACGGCGCGTGTCTATCACAAATCCCTCCAAAGACAGGACACAAACAACGCCGCACGCCGCCGCCCGCCCGCTCCGGACTGAAAAGCTTTCAAGTCTCAACTTTTGAGCGATGCCTTAACCCAGACACATAACTAACGTCATTTTGTTGAAAACGTAAATACTCTCATATATGAGTTCATTGCTGGATCTGCATAAGGTTTTCTGAAATATACTCGGAATATTCCGTCACTTTAGCTTTACCTTTTTTTTTTTTTTTTGGGTGGGAAATCATCAAATGACCTCTCTCGCTCTGGGCGGAGCGGAAGGGCGTGTCAGACTCTTACTGACTAAAACCCACCCGTGTTCCTTCAGTTGCCTGTGCGCCAGGGCCACGGTAACTCTTTCGAACAATCCGACTTCTAACGATTGCAGTAAATCACGAAACTTAACATTTCAACGTCACATTGTGAAGGGCACCTCGTATTTAAAGGGTACGGCGATAAATGTCGGTTACACTTAACCTTAATCAGAGTCAGTAAACTTAAACGCTGCTTAACAAGAGACAATAGACAATTGCATGTCCACAATACGTTTATGACACATTGTGCATGCGCGTCGACGTAATTATGTAGAACATCGACGTCTAACGACCACCAGCGGTGCCTATTGGGCAATCCACTGATCATGGGAATGTACCAGTGTCATGTGTGTGACTTACGAGACACATAAAAAAAACTTGTCTTCAGTGGGTCTTGATAGGTCGCAAATTTCACAAACGCCCGCATTCGGGCTGCAATGCGGTTCGAGCCCGCTTATCCCTTATAAATAAGAGTTGGTTATATCACCTTCTGGATTTCAGAATGCAAATAAAAAAACAAACCTCTCCCACAGATTTCGAGTGGCCATCTGCAGACAAACTTGCGAAAAACTTAAATTTGAAAATTTAGGGGTTCATTTATAAACGTTGCTTAAAGCTAAGTAACGGTTAGCGAATGTTTTTTGACGTTTTTAAATCTTTCTTAATTTTAGCAACGTTAATAAAAAAAGGAGTTAATGACGTTGGTCTCTAGTCAAGTTACCTAGTTGTGCCGGCATCGTGTAGTATATGAAGGGACTAACTGCATCGTTCGCTGTGGCTAAACTTCAACATCTTCCACCGTTATACTGGTAATAAAACACCATTTCGATATTATCGTACATGGCATCACTGCTTTTTGTACTACGAACTTGCAGAATGCGTTTCAATGTTTATGGTTGATGCCTCTCCTTCGGGATAAGGCGAGGGTAGGAAGGTAGGAACTATTTATTTGCCCCTTATATGGAGGGCAGGCAATATCAGTCAGTCGTCAAACACGTCCGGCCGGGACCGAGAGGCTGTAACACCAAACATAGCCGCACTTCAGACGCAAATTATATTTCTTCTCGGGCGATCTAATACGGTGTGTTATTTCCAGACTGTTATATGGCCAGCTTCTTTAAGCTTTTTGCTGCTAATAATACATCATTTAGACCACTTTAGTTATTGCAATAATGACTGCGATGTGCTATAATAATCTTTTCTTTTAATTTATAGACTGCAGCTAAGGAAGATATTTTTAAATTAGTATGCGCAATGTCATCTAGTTTGTCTCTTTTTCTTGGCAGGTTTGCGTGTAATTGTTACTGACATGTCTGCTCATCAATTTAATCCAGATATCATATTACAGAATATCATATAAGGACAATCAAGCTTATTGTATTAATGAATTCCTCGAAAGTCTTGCTAGTAGTAATCCTTGGGAATTATGTGATATACCTACAGCGTTGTATAGTTTTAGAAGACTCGATGAAGCAATTCATAGAAAAGCTTAATTAAGTTAATCTCTAGTTAAGAACACGCAATTATGTTCAGACGTTAACTGCGTTATAACTTTTAATCGCACATTATTTATAACCGACCGATGAACTTGGTTACTTGGCGGGGAAACTTAATCTGCGTTTACCGAAGTTAGTAGTAAATAAGAAAGTGACGTTTATGTTATTATTAAAGTAGGGTTAAACATATTCGTTAGTGAAACTGAATATGAGAAGTTGGGTAGAGTTTTCTTTAGTTGCCACATTTTAACCTGT
Source organism: Griposia aprilina (assembly GCA_916610205.1). NCBI lineage: Eukaryota > Metazoa > Arthropoda > Insecta > Lepidoptera > Noctuidae > Griposia > Griposia aprilina. Next base: position 15,398,205 of record OU744286.1, read on the forward strand.
ATTTTCCTTTATTTAAAATACACAAATCAAAAGTGTCTAGAGATCAAAGTATTTGATCTCTAGGCACTTTTGATGTGTATATAAAAAAAAGATTTTATTGCCCTATTGAAATTATATAAAAATATCTATTTAGATTGATTAAATAAAATGTTTTCGTAATGTATGTGTAGATATTTTTTTTATATTTTTATGGTGTAGATCGACGAAGTACTGTATGCTTTTGCATTAATAAACACTTTTTGCGATTCTTGCATAGGCCGGATTTTTCACCTAACTAAGGTATCCTGACATTAAAATGTGATAAAAAGATAAATATAAATGTTTTTAACGGTTTTTATTGCGTAAAATAAACAATTAGTAGTCTGTATTCCCGCCGTTAACGCGTATAACACAATCGCAGCGATTCGGCTACTCAATATGAGTTCATCCAAATCACGCTGCGGAATGACCGCCCACGTCCGTTGTAACAGGCGAAAAAGATTTTCTGGTATCCATATTTGGCAGAGCTCTTATTTGAAGCACATCCTGCGTGCTCAATGGAAGTCAAATTGGATCCGCAAATGAATGACAACATCTGATACAATCGTTTCATCGTAAATCTGTGCATTGAGATTGCCTCTGATCCAAATCAGTTCGGTTCTTCCGCCAATCCAAATACCCGCCCATATCATGATTGTTCCACCACTGTATGTATGGACTTCCTGGCATGATTTTAATCGTTCTTGGCGCTCAAGGGTACTCCAATACTGTGTGCTTCTAGTATCTGGCCTCATAACAAAGCGAGATTCGTCAAAAAACACACAAAACGCCACTCTTCTTCTGCCCAATTTCTGTGTTCACGAGCCTATTGTTAATCGGCTCTGCGATTGCGGGGCTCAATAAGTGGTACACGTAGTTGCATTCAGGAACGGAGATTGACTTCATGCAAGCGTTTTCTTATGGTTTGATCGCTTATTAACATCCCAGTACAGCTATGAAGCCTCGTAACTAACATCATCGCGGTCATTGTACGATTTCGTCGAGCAATAATTTGTATGTAACGATATTGTCGGAACGAACGTGTCCAAAATTGACCACCAAATTGGCCACCTCAGTGTAGTGCCCAGAGCGATTGCCACAGCACGTTGCCGAGAACCAGCTTGCAACATTACCACGGCTCTGATCATTTCTCTTCACTCCATAATAACGTTCTTTTGTATTGATTCCACTCAGAAGTATGGCAGAAAATTTACTGATTTGGACTCAAACTCGTTGCAGGATTATATAGGAATACGACTTGACTGAAGATTTTAAGTTTTGACCGAATTTCATAAACTATAATACCTTTTCAAATGACGAAATTTACTAAAAAGTATCCATAGGAGTTACAAAAAATATAATTTAAAAAAAACAGATTTTTTGTAATTACTTAGTACAAACGAGCTTGGTATCTAGAAAGTTTTGATGTGTGTATAATAAAATACCAGCGGGGTGATTACGTAACACATTAACAGTAGGAATGGGTTTCATTTTGACAGTTCAACAACATTCATTGCGTTATTTACGTTGTTGAGCAGACAAACTTTTCGAACAAATGAAGCAATGGATTAGCAATAGGCTTCAAAATGATTCAGATTGCGATAGATACTTTGTTACGTAATTAGGGTGCTGGGCTAAAAGTTTCATCATTCAAAAGTTCATAACTAGCTCTAGCGTCTAGGTTGCTTCTTTTAAGATAGGTATGTATAAAATAACTTTTATTATAAATGTGTCACCTTATGTATGACCCTTAGCTGTTAAGGCTCGTACACACTGGCGCGACGCGACAGCGTACACAAAGGCACCGCGTGTAGCGCGACGACGCGACGGGCGGCGCCTTTGTGTCGGGCTGTCGCGTCGCGCCAGTGTGAACGAGCCTTTAAGCAAATAAAAGATTTGATTTGTTTTGAAGATCTACAGAAGTTATAAATCTATTTGTCCTGCAACATAAGTATGAGGACAATTAGACTTATAACTTGTGTAGACCACTAGCAGTAGGTATACGTACTCGGATGATAACACCAAACCATCTCTTGTTGCGGAAGTATATTTTGCGAAGTTAATTGCTTGTATAGCCGTAACTTCAATGTATTTCAACTATTCCTTTATTTTATCAATGTAGATAAACTGTCTGTGAACTCGGTGAACTAGTGGTCGCAAGCGCTACTTCTGAGCGTGAGGTCCTGAGTTAGATTCCCAGGTCGGACAAGTGTTATTGGGTTTTCCATTAGGAATTTCTCAGTAGCAGCCCGGAGTCTGGATTTGTACCCGATTGATGGTAATAGGTTCGCCCCCTATTACATGGGACTAAACATAACTGGCGAAACGTGGGTGTACACGGTATACCTCTGCTGAACCTAAACAAGGCGTGATATCATATTATAACTGTAATAAAAACTGTGACGGCTTCTTAAAAAAGGCCTTTATAAAAAAGAGTAATATTTTATAACTGAACTTTACAGAAAACTTCGACGTAAGTGCCCATTAATTGGACAAATAACTTCATAAAACTAACTTGAAGGCCATTTATAAGTTAAAGTGCCCTAACTTTTTAAGTATAGAAGTGGTCTAATATTGCCAAATCGATGGCAACAATTCACAAAGGTCTCTCCGTTAAACCCATAAAAGTAGTGTAAGATTATATTAATGCATTAACACAGAATATATCTAATTCTATTGTGTCTTAAATCTGAATCATGTAGAGATAGGTATTTGAGCAGGAAGTCTAAAAGTACTTAGCTGCGCCGTCATGAATAACGTCAATGATAACTTGATACAGCGGTTAAAGGTGAAACCTAATGTCAAATGTTAGTTGTTTTTCAAACCAAACACTAAATAAAGTCGCATACAGTTTAACTTCTTGCAAGGCGTAAAAAAATTGGGGTTCACAATTTTACAATACCGGATATTAGTTTTGTATCGAACTCTCATTTTGAATTCGTTCGTATCTAAGTTGATGAAAATAATTTGCGTTTTCAGGCTCAAAGTGTTTTTAGCTTTATTCAAATCGTTGGAAATGTGGTCAACCACACGCTGCCAAATTCAGGATATTTGATCCTTTAAAAGCTACCTATTGTGAATTTTCAAGGATGGTATATTTCGTCAAAGAGAAACCCCTCAAGGTTCCGTGAGATTTGAGAGTGCGAGAGGGTCCGGAGACCCCTCACGGCCCTCACGGATTCCGGCCATTTAATATCTGCATTGTAGACTTCTCCAAATATTTGCGTTCGGATTTTTGCCAGTGACACATGCGAAGTTATTGTACATAAATTTATCTTGGATATACTCGTACACCGAGACTAGGCGCTAATAAATGTTCTGCTTGTAAGCTCGATAATTATATGAAGGTATTCGAAACATGCCGCCGTTCTTAAAGAGAAATTGTGGAGTCAGGTGCGCTATTTGCTGAAATATTTGCCGTGCTAGTTTATACTCGTATGTTAGAGAATGTCAATAATACTTTGAAATACCTTCCGATAATAAAATACAGTTTAATTTGAATCATGAGTATGTATATAGAGTACGTACGTTTATAATTTATAGTTTTCTGCATGCATGGTGTTAAAGGTGTACAATGAAAAGAGCTAATCAAATATAATTGTTGAAAAAGGAAAATGGTGTTGCTAACAAAGTCGCTTATCAATCGTTCCATTGTTTAGATATCCGTGTAACTTTGATCCGCCAATTGAAAAAGACATTTATGTACACCTAAGAAATTTCTGCCAAATATCAAACTGTAGCAGCATCTACAACACCACATGCGAGCTACGCGTCACACTGACGTCACGCAAAGTCCTGCATCGCGCAAGCAAGTTTACCGCGCAACTAACTAAGTAACTAACTAAGTTATTTGTAACAGGTCAGTATATCTTAACAAATTACAACAGCGTTTGCAAAGGCTATAACATAATTATGACAAAATCAGTAGGAACATAATAACTTTAGTTCCAGAAATCGCCACCCGCCAAGATATACTGATCGCGCCGTAAGACAGTCATTTCGACGACCACCTGCTGTTCTCATTAAAGTCTGGTTCGTCTGGCGATAAATTCACAAGACATTGCTTCTTCTCTTACGTAGGTATAGGTACGGTTGGCCGAGGGAATATTACACCGGCTACAGTTTACGGTTACATCCCGGATTATATTTAGAGGGCTTTTTGTAAGCTTAGCCTACAATTATACGAGTTTGCACGTCACAGGAGTTGACAAATTGGTGTCGTATGTTTTGTTATACTGGCGTTGTTTTGCAAAATAAGTTCCGTACCTATTTTATAACTAGTTTTTTTTTTTTTAAAGGTCCGTTATTGGGAGTACGTTTGTAAAGTATTAAGAAAGTACTTATTTTTTTGTGACAGTACAGTAATATAAAGGCTCCTTCAAACAGGTACAACTTGCGGCGTTCCATTTGTACCGCGTGCGATTCGAGTCGCGTGTCGCGCCAGTTTATAGGAGCCTTAATTCACAAATTTGAGTACTTAGAAGTTTTCATTTATTTAAATGAGGCCAATATTCGACAGCGGATGAATATGTCGGGACATATCCATCCGCTGTCAAACTTATTGTTTTTTAAGCAGCATATTTTTATCTTCAATGTTAAAAAATCGTTTAGAACTTGACGTGAGGCGTCGAGTTCTCGACGTCACTAATCATGGTCAAGCGAGTGCAACAAAAAATATTAATCTAGTGTCCATAATCTATAATGAAGTGAAATAAATTCATGTCATGACAGCTAGATCCGCATTCAATAAGTACTGTGCCAAAGGATACATTTGAGCTTTATATAACGTCTGAAATCGAAATACACTTCCTTACCTTTAATCTTGCTGATTCGCATACCAATTATGCGGAAGTAAGGATTTTTTAGCCCAATAATCCAGCAGGAATAATAAAATGTATATTTATTATGAGGTAGTTCTGTAAAGGTGGGTTTGATTACTAACAGACAAAAGTTCACTGATAAAAGTACGTACTTACCTATTAGGTAGATACTTATAAAGTTTCCTACGAAAAATGAGTACCGTCAGCAAAAAGGTTAGCTAGAAAACATGCAGTCCTTCTAAGTAACACTTAAGTACTTACTAATAAACATAAACATTCAAAGTCGAAGCAAAGACAAAAAGTTGAAATAGCAACCACCGACCATACTGTGTAACACTCGTCCGTGACAGACGTGCCTGTACTTTAAAAGATTTTCCACGGTTTATTTTATGTGAGCACCGTACAGAAATGGTTACAAATTTTATGTTTCGCGAGTAAAAGCTCGGCTTGGCATAAATCTACGTTGTCGTCCTGTCTGACATTTTTCACTCCTTTGTACAAGACTGTTTTAAGGCTCCTTCAAACAGGCACGACACGCGACGCAAATCGCACGCGACACTAAGTTACCGCTCGTCGCGCGACAGACGCGAGGCGCGGTGGCGATGCCTTTGTATCGCGTCATGTGTCTTTTTTAACCCCTCATCTATCGATCGATCTTATTAACTTTGGTAACAATAGAACAGTAATTGTTTTCATTAGCGACAGTTGAGCGTTTAAACACAAAAAAATCACATAGGTAGGTAGGTTTTATCACCAAACAACTATGACTGCTCGTGTTAGGTTGATCTCTGTATAAAGATACGAATAATAAAGTGCTAAAAGTTTATTGGCATGTCTGCCCCTGTTTATAGCTCTCAGTAGTCGATACGTTCGAACTTACAATTTGGAATGTGTACGGAATAAACTCGATGGTCACGGTTCGTATGGAGAACGCGGTTAGCGTCGAGATCCAATTAAACACTGGTTTGAATAAGTTACCACCTTCAAACAGCCGTTGGATTAAGATAAGACCCACTGCGAAGCGTGGTAATCGTGTAATTGGTTTGTTAGGTTTGATGATTATCTATAATAATAATATTCGTACGTGTTAAAGCGCAAAATGGAATGTAATTTTCTCCGAGGCCTTCTCGGCGGCGTGGGATTATTCAGAATGGAAATTTAAATTTTCGTCAGCGCCTATCCAAGTTGGAACGAATCAGAAATGTTTAACATATTTCGTTTATATTGCGGGTTAGTATGTCTCAACAATGTTGTTAATCTTTCAGCTCAGTTTGTAACGCCGAGTGGACCGATTTCATTTGATGGATCTCAGGATGTGAAAGGCGGCCAACTGTGCGGTATCCTTATTAAAAGACACCAAAACTGCATTATGAGTTTAAATATATTTTTAGTATTGTTTTATTTTGGGGACGGTACCTTCAAGGACAGGTCATTGTACCTACAAGGTGTATTTATTTATGGGAGATTATCATAATCCTCTTGGATTCTTTGTCCAAAAAATGGTAAAGGCGGAAGTATAAGTATGACAGTCTCCTGCGGGGTAAAACCACATGAAAGCCTTCATCTGTGCCTAGATAACAAGTGACCACCGCGCTGTTGAAATTATAATTATTTCTAACATTACTAGACATTCATGAATATACTTTTTTTTTTTTTATATAGTCTTACAGACCGATTTTTGGCCATGGCAGCCAATCTCAACGGAGACTAGCCTTCTACGCGGCAGATATCATAGCGCACAAGTGTGTGCGCAGACACAGAGGTGCACTCTCTCTTCCTTCACTCTCATAGTCCGATGGGTCGGGCGGACGGCACGCAATCCGACACGACCGGAGAGTGATCAGGCTTTACGTGCTTTCCGAGGCACGGGGGTCCCGTTGCCCTCGTACTCGCAAGCGCGACTGCTGAGCGTGGGGTCTTGGGTTCGATTCCCAGGTCGGGCAAAGTGTTATTGGGTGTTTGCCATTAGGAATTTCTTAGTAACAACTCGAGGTTTGGAAATTGGCGGTGTGAATTTCCTTTAGACACATAACATGCTTGAAATCCACGAAGGGTAAATAGAGGTGTATCTACCTATAGTAACACCCACATTTCGCTAGTTATGTTTACTGTGTAATGTTTGTCATTTACTATAATAATAATAATAATAATAATTAAATTAATAGGCCTTAGGCATTTGCGCGGTAGGTGCATAAAGACTATGATCCTGTTTCTCTGCGAGACGGGCGGCTGTGGGGCTACACCGATTTTCCATTACGCTGGCCGGCGGGCGGCGATCCATCGCCGCGCGATAAGTGCCGACCACTCCAAGGGATAAGCCCTAGGTCGTATAGACACCTAGGTAGGTACTCTACCTCCCTATGTATACACCTCAATATAGTAGAATTCGGCTTGAAAAGTTTATTATTCAACAAATTGACTTGGTATCTATACAAGTACAATTTTCCGTACATTCAAATCACAACTGTCATTAATTGACAGTTTTATGAAATGGCTATAACACGGAAAATTGACGTAGGGTGTAAATTTGCTCAACAAATCTTTTCCCTGATAGAACCTAACTTGAGAATTTTCCCAATTATTATCATTATGTAAACTGAATTCGTAATTAATGCGACAATAAACTGTCACACCAAGCTTGGCAGACATATTGGGAGGAAGCGGCAGCAGGGGGGTGTTGGATGATGGTAAGTGGTCAACGCCGTATATTGACATCTGGACTACCAGAGGCATCGCAGGCCATCCCAGGCTGTCTCTGTACCCTGCATGCTGATTCTCATAAAATCTTCCATATAAGATCTTATATTCTGTAGATTTCAGGTTAGTGCCGATGTCTGTCGGGGTCTCGGATTGTTCGAAAGAGTTACCGTGGCCCTGGCGCACAGGCAACTGAAGGAACACGGGTGGGTTTAAGTCAGTAAAAGTCTGACACGCCCTCCCGCTCCGCCCAGAGCGGGTGAAGTTATTATTTGATGATTTCCCACACAAAAAAAAAGGTCATCCCAGGCTGAAATGTCTCTTTCTTGTGCCTGTATTTACTGATTAATCGTAAAAGTTTATTATTAGCCGATTATATAAAGTGTGGCGATTAGGTCACATCACATTAATTGAAACTGCGTATTCTACATTACGTATTATAAACATACACAATTAAACTTATTAATAACAATTAACATTCTGGCAGTGGGGCCTTTTATTTCGTTTTAGTATTTAAAACAACATTAAACTTAATTTGTGATTATTTGGTAAAAATACCATAAAGTTTGTGTTGAATTGTTGATACCATCGCCCCGCGCGTGTCTGTGTATTATTATCAAGGTTTATTTGGTGCCGATTTTGACGCTATTTATTTTGTTAGAAAAATTCAGTTTTTATTTTTAGTCAAGTTGTTTATTTTAACTGTTATGGTAACATGATAACCGCTATACTAAGGGCCCGTTGTATGATCAGTAGTCAAACATACTAATAGTTAAAATGCGTTAGTTGAACTAACAATTTGTTAAAAATGACATACGAGTAAGCATGTTGTTTGACAAATGGATAAGCAAACTATAGTTAATAAATTGAAAATTTGCTATGAAAGTTAACCATGCGTAGACAAAGTGATTAAACTTTAACTATTGTCAAGAGACTAATTGTTAAATTGACTATTGGTCATTTTTAACAGGCCCGTCGTTTGATACATAGTTACTCTGTCTACTCATGTTTAACTTTCATAGCAAATTGTCATATTTTTAACTATAGTTGGCTTAACCATTTGTCAAAGAACTTACTTATGTAATTTTTAACAAATTGTTAGTTCAACTAACGCATTTTAACTAACTATTAGTACTTAATGTTTGACTACTGATGAAACAACGAGCCCAGATATCTTATAACCATGGAATAAAATAGACATCTGACAGTTTTACTAAGGACAAACTGTCAAAAATTCAAAATATATTCAAAGGATAAGAATTATGCTAGGCATAAAAGTTTGGTGAAATTCGCCCTTAATGTGATAATTTAATCACCACTCTGTAAAAGGAAGCCATTCTCATGGATGAGTTGGCCATGCGCTGTCTAGATTTTTGGGTGCCTATCTGTTATGCTTGTCAGAAATATTATAAATTAAGAAATGACTTGATGGCCTACTGAATGAAGAAATTGGTGAATCTTAATACGCAGCGACTTGATCAAAACATGACAGACAAGTATTAAAATAGATTTATTGAATTTATTAGCTACAGCTTTTGCAAACGTTAAACAACTTTTCCCAAAAATCTTTTTGATTTCTAACTGTATCAGAAATATTTGTCAGGAGGCAACTGTAAAAAATTCTGTGTAAATACATGTAGGTATGTTAGGACAGAAAACTTTAAATAAATTGGTATATTTTTAACCGACTTCAAAAAAGGAGTTATTATTAAAGTTAATTTTTTATTATTATTAAAGTTAATTTTTCAGTGTTTATTTTTGGAAGTCGGTTGTTTTTTTTTATAAAAAAGTATTTTTATTTTTTTTGTTTTGGGCCACCGACTTCCGAAATTATATTCTAAGTAATACATGCTAAGTAATAACAGCCGCACGGGTCGATCGATCAAGTTAAACTACGCTTGGCGTGGTTGGTCCGTGGATGGGTGACCATCTTTACTTACCAAGAACTTCCCGTGCCTCCGTTGGTCCCGAGTCTTACCAAGGACAGTTGTTGAGGTCAGATTGACAGTCGCTTCATGTAAAATACGTTTCAATAGAATAGGAGGCCAGCACCCGAATGAAGTGGTACTATCTATCACAATCTGAATCATTTGAAGCCTATTACTAATCCATTGCTTCATATGTTCGAAACATTTGTCTCCTCAACAACGTAAATAACGCAATGAATGTTGTTGAACTGTCAAAATGAAACCCATTCCTACTGTTAATGTGTCACGTAATTGCCCCGCTGGTATTCAGCTGCATCGGGTTAGACTGAAAGCCAACCCCAATGTATTTGGGAAAAGTCTGGGCTGACATGATTCTTACCAAACATGTCAGTCTGAAATAACCTCAGAACATCACGGAACGATCTCTAGTCAAACACAGACCACCCATTTCAATCTGAATTAATACAAAATCCTCGGGGACCATCCGCTCCCAGGCTAAATAAATCCAATCCTAGCGGCTGCGCTAGTCAGGATTAATTAATTATTCAAGCGCGCCGATGTGCCATATTTGGTGCACCTGCTCCCTCCACCGCGCCATATTTGTCACCCTTTCCTATGACGCCGTAAAAAACAATCCACCAGTTCTGCCACATAAGGCTGCCCTCTATTCCAGTGAGAGACGTTAAAGTTCACACAAAAAATCTAATAAAAAGTTGATTAAATCGTTGTCATGTCGACTAATAAATCGATGGAGCGGAGGACTCGTAAACATCGAAAGGCTGTCATTAAACCAAACTGAAAAAACAAAATCAAACCGCTTTCTATGCTGTAGTCTGTCGTTATATTAAACTGCATTCCACATTTGATATCCGTCATAATATTTGGCGCCGGCAATTTGCATAGTAATTAACAGAGAGGTTTATTATGATGCAAATTCTGCGAGAAACATTCTTGTAACCTTAAATAAGACGTACGATAGCACCGACCTCAAAAAAACCTGTCGCAGGTTATGTAGAAAAAAAGTATATCCAGTTATTGCACATTCCTGGCAGATAATTTAAGCTGAGATAAGATGTAGTACTACCTAAATGTCTGTCAAATAAAACCATGTGTTTAATTTTTTTGCCTGCATTCTAAAGATAATTGATGACTACATTATTCACCTACCTACTAGGTTCGCTAAATATTCATTTTATTTTTATGCAATGATATGTCATGTAATTATTCAGAACGTGCCTCGCTGTGCAAAAAGCTTCGTTAATTAATGCAAAACACGTGTACTTTGAGTTATATTATAATTGGACAATCAATTTAAAATTCAAAAACAGACAAGAGGCGAATTAATTGAATATTACTTTAACAATTTATACATGCCCTTGATTATTGGGCCCAGCCTTAAACTTTATCGAAATTCAGCATCTACATTTAGATGCCTAGATAATCACTTGAATTTCGTATTTCGCCGTCTACAAAAATAACGAGAGCACTATGTATAATAAAACTAGCTATAGCCTGCCACTTCGTCCGCGCTGCAAAAATCAACCCAACGTAGCCTACCTACCAGTTGGTTTTCCGACATTGCGGGTTAGGTTCCACGTGATGGTTGAATTTCGAAAAATCATCTATAGTCCGGCCCGTCGAGAGAATGCATTCCTGACACCTGTCAGTGTGACAATTCTAGTAACTCGTAAATCACGTATTCGTTTGTTTGAAACTGACAGACGTCAGGAACGCATTCGCTCAGCGGCCGAACTGTAAGTTAGGTAATACTTTAGCCAAATTCAAATTTTCTTATTTTTTTTTTAATTTTCTGGGCAGTGTCAGGTTGTATGTTGATCAAAATATGATTCGCAAACGTAACAGTACCTATCCGTATCAAATCCTTGGGTCACAAACACAGTGACATTGAACTGGGTAGGGTTATCGCCTCGGAGCGACGTGGCGCCACCACTTCTAGCCTAAACAGAATGCGACCCACAGACCAGGGAGCCATTGTTCACACAATAATATAGACTCGAGTGACTTTCCATAGTAAATTATGCATACCTGGCAAACGAAGATGTTAATTTTCTGTTTTAAGTAAATCAGAACAGCTGATTAGATTTTAATATATTTCAAAGAATTAATAAATGAGAAATATATGTTTCCTATAATTTGATACTCGTGAGAGACACACTACGACGACGTAGACTATAGGACTGGCTCAGTGGAAGTAATGTCAAGGATAGATCCTTCTACAGATAGTTCTCTAGAAGCCTAGAAGAAAAACTGCTAAATACGAGTAGTTCCAGGTTAGCTTAAAACAGTTACAGCAAACCCAATACTAATCCCGGTACCTACTGGGAGTATACTAACTAAACACGAAATCTGTAGTTTTGGCCAAAGTTACGGGCGCTACCAACTCCGTATCACCTACGGACATAAGATTACTTTGGGGCCCGAACTAAGACAGTATGACAACACGATTTGACAGTTCGCACTTTCGGTAGGACAAGGGCATAACTTCACTTACTGATTTTACAGGAGAGCCATTTTAAAAATTTGTCGCCCAACATGACAAGGCACTGTTGCCCTCTGGCGGCATTAAGCTGATATTGATACGGGCCTTTGTTTCTTCCGATAAAAGGGACTTTTCAAAGCACTTTGGCATACTTAAGTCACTCTTCAATTTTCTGTCAGTTGGCTCGTCCTACCGAAGGTGCGAGTTGTCCATTCTCCCGATGCACGATGTGTTTTGGCCCGTCCGACAAAGTTAATTAATCGGGAGTAGAGTACATTCCAATGTATCGATCTAATTTCAGACGGGCCCGTATATTTGTTAACGGAATTAGAGAGAAGGCCCCTGGTCCGGTGGTGGTATAAATACTCCGGTTATAATGAAAGATAGAGCTTTGACGACCAGCACCCTAATTATGTAACACACTATCTATCACAATCTGAATAATTTTGAAGCCTATTGCTAAACCATTGCTTTTTATGTTTGAAAAAATTGTCTACTCAACAACGTAAATAACGCAATGAATGTTATTGAACTGTCAAAATGAAACCCATTCCTACTGTTAGTGTGTTACGTAATTTGGGCACGCCACAATTGCGGCGGTAAGTCCCCTCTTTGAGGAGTGGTTTGAGAGGTGCCATGGCGTCCTCACCTTCCGCCTGACGCCGGTCCTCACCGGACTTGGCTGTTTCGGGAGGTTCCTGTTTAGGATAAGGACGGACGGACGGCGAGCAATGGGCAGCTCGCCGTCCGGTAAGGACCAGGCCCAGGTCGACGGCACGTTGTGTTCCACGCGCGCCTCAAAGAGATGTCAGCATAATTGACGGGGTTCGATAGGGCCGATGCCTGCCGGGGTCGCGGATTGTTCGAAAGAGTTACCGTGGCCCTGGCGCACAGGCAACTGAAGGAACACGGGTGGGTTTTAGTCAGTAAGAGTCTGACACGCCCTTCCGCTCCGCCCAGAGCGGGAGAGTTCACTTGATGATTTCCCAACCAAAAAAAAAAAGAAATGTGTGTTACGTAACTACCCCACCTGGTGTAATGTAAAGTGCATATTCTTACATAAAGTCGCAAAACATTGCCAGTGCCAGTAATAATACAAGTAAGTTGGCGTGCAAGGTAGACAACACGGCCAGTTCAGCGTGAATGAGAGAATGCCAGTCATTCATAACTCGAAGCATTCTTTTGTTACCCGTCGCGCCGCTAGCGCTCCGCGGTAAAAAAGGGTTGGCGCCCTTACCGCCACGGTTACACAAACATCACCATTTTGAAACATTGCTCTTAGAGGCATTTAGGAGAATTTAAATATTTCGAATTCAGGTATTTCGTTCTGATATAGTTGCTCAGACATGCTTAGTTATTATTAATTTAATCAACGTTTAGCGATCAATCAATCGATACCTAATCGATTAAAATTCCAAGGCACACGAATATAAAAATGTGTGTGCTTGGAAACATTGTGTTGACCCACATTTTGCAGTTGGTATTTCCATGTGTAAATAAGCCACGCTCCATGCAGTTTAATATCCGTTGCAAAAATGTAACTCATAACATGTCAAAAGTACTGCGCCACATTAGAAGATATGAAAAAAATCTAATATCCACCAACAAGCCGTTGAAATATGCCTTTGTCTCCGGAATTCATGAATACAATCTTCATTGATATGTAAAAAAAATGAATATGTGTTAATATGATTTGTGCTAATGCGAACGGAAGCGATCGACTGTGGAAAGTAAGAATTTTCATTCGTTTTGTTCTTTACTGCAGTAAACTAGTAACAACTGCTCATTGGAAACCACCACACCGAGACGGAAGTTAACGAGAGAAATAGTTCATTTCAGTTTGATTATCTCAATATTGTTCAAGAAAGAAGCGATTATTTTCTTACAGATTTTAAGTATCTATCTATCCAGAGTAGACTATGCTCGCAACTCGCAAAAAAACAAATAAGCTTAAAAAAATAAAACAACAAAAAAAGCTTTTAAAGCGTTAAAAGATAGAAGTCACTTATTTTAGTTGAATGATCACTGAAAATGTCACTGCTTAGGAGTTGAAGTTACAAGACTAGAATCATAGGGAAATGAAACAAAAGACAATCTAAATAAGAGCGAACTAAAAACGAATGCAAGTAAACAAAACACAAACAACAAAAAGCTTTTAAAGCGTTAAAAGATAGAAGTTACTTATTTTAGTTGAATGATCACTGAAAACGTCACTGCTTAGGAGTTGAAGTTACAACACTAGAAACATAGGGACATGAAACAAAAGACAATCTAAATAAGAGCGAACTAAAAACGAATGCAAGTAAACAAAACACAAACAAAACTATAACAAGATAAAACACAGACAGTGTTATTCGTCTAGTTTTCCCAAACATGAATAAGTATTCACAGATATCAACATGAATAGGTGCCCTGAGAAATCCAAGGAGATCAGAGTATCAGATAAACTGGAGAAATCCCATAAACGGACGCAAGTCGTGCTACTGTTGCCATCCATAGACAAGATAAGGCATGTGTACATAGATAAGAGACCCTTGCAATAGACAAACATACGCTTGCGACTACTATGGACTAACATGAAACAGGATCATTATATCTGAGATTATATCATTCGCTGTTCCGGAGTTTCAGTGAGTGGTTTTCAAAATAATAATATCGATGAAGCCATTGAAATCTATGGTACCATTTACCGAATACAGAAATTCCAATAATATTTTTTTAGCTTTTGATTTTTTGTACCATGTGGGTATACAATGATAATCAGTGATCGGAGTAGGTAGATTGATTTTTAGTACTTGTATCATAAATGCACACAGAAAGAATAACATGGATAAGCCATTTTTCCGGAAAGTAATTCCGGTATTTCCGGATTTAGTATTTCCGGCGGGCGTACGCATTGTTCTGATAACCGGTTATTGTACCACCCATGATCCTTTGTTCTGATTGGTCGTTGGGTTTTGTCAAATCGTGACAAAAAAAAAAAAATAGGAAGAATAATAAAGAATAAAATTGCTCATTTTATTACAATTGCTACCTTTTTTTTGAGGATGGCAAATCATCAAATGACTCCTTCCACTCTGGCAGAATACAATTCCTACATAAGTTCCGGTTTTTTTTTAATAATCCACCAATTCCGGAGGAATGTCCATAGTAATATATACGTTTCGGATCAATGACCCCAGTTCAATCTACCTACTCCGATCACTGATGATAATGAAAATGCCATAAAAAAACTTTTTTACAAAAAAACGTGAAAAATAACTTTTATTTCGGAAATCGGTGTCTTTGGTTTTGTATTTTCGTTTTTGCCCACCGACTTCCGAAATTAAAGTTATTATTCAGTTTTTTTGTGTTTTTTTTTTGGAAGTCTTTTGTTTTTTTGTAAAAAGTTTTTATTTTTCACGTTTTGGTTGTGGTACCTACCCTGCACAAATTCGTATAGCACTACTTGATATTAAATAACAGTGACAGGAAATTATTAAAACATCATCAATATATACTAAGTGGAAAAAATATGCAGTATTATGGATAACTCAAAAACTTCTGGTTAGAACTTGATCAAATTTGAAAAAATGAGACCACGAGTGAAGCAGCAGCTATCAAACAAAAAAAAGAATCATCCAAATCGGTTCACCTAGTAAAAGTTCCGAGCCAACACACAGAAAAAAAATCCTGCTGAATTGAGAACCTCCTCCTTTTTTTGAAGTCAATTAAAAATACTATCAAGTTTTTACCAAGAAAATAAGTAACTTCCGCATACCAGAGCGATCCATAATTAATTAATTAGTTCTTCTTTATTAGGTACGTAGAACACAGGTAGGTCAAATGTTTCAGCTAAAAAAATGACAACAAAAAACGAATAGGCGCATAAACAACGTAGCCGACAGAAGTGTTTGCTTACAAAACTTAACTAATGAAGGTATAACTTTTGCTATTTACGGGCTCACAGTAAATTACTTACGCTGATAAAACGTATTATTATCACGTAACTACATACTTAAGTATCGTACTTATGATTTCACATTGTAAAAGCTAAAAACACTAGATATTCTCTTTTAGCTAGCTCTGTGTTATACTTAAATGCGAAACAACCAGAGCGGGGTAATTTTGTAACACACTTCAATGGCAATACCTTTAATTTTGACAGTTCAACAACATCCATTGCGTTATAGAAGACGAATTATAAAACATACGAAGGAATGGATTAGCGATTTCCTTCAAATCTTTGGAACTGTGATTGAAAGTGTGGTTTCGGCTGCAATTTTAATGACCCTAGAAAATAACTAACATAGGAACAGTCAACTGCACATCAATAGTAACACAGACACTACGAAAATTGCCCTTACTGCTCCAACATATAGGCGCTGTCAATGTCAAATCGTTACTACTGATGTGCGATTGATTGTACCTACCTGAAAATTCCTGTTTAACCTTACCGATTGTGAAAGACCATTCAATCACTTTATGATTCCATTTCTTGCGATCGTTGCCTACCCTATAATGTGTTCAAAATAATAGTGTTTTTAGGGTTCCGTACGTCTTTCACTCACTTGGCCGGTTTTTTTTCTGTGTTTTGTCGTAAAATTACACTTACAAGTTAAACGATGACCCATGGAATGACGCTTAGGTGTACTAACAATAAGTTAACAATTGGCCATTCTTTTGCTCAATGCACTTGCATTTAGCAGAATACGTTGTTGCAGCGTGGTTACAGAAACAAAGTATCATGTGTTGAAAAGGTAGATCGTTTTGCAAATTATTATACAAAGACATCGCCATTTGTGTCGAGAGGTTTGGCAGCAGCGTCCTTCTGTCTGTTAATAACTACTGACTGCGATACTTTAAACGAATATTCTTTGATGGCTGTCTCCTGACCAGGCAGCGGGTAATTACATAGCCCACTAAGTTACGCAATTACCCCGCTGGTCAGGAAAAGAAGGAAGGAATGGCTTTCATTTTGACAGTTCAACAACATTCATTGCGTTATTTACGTTGTCGAGCAGACAAATTTTTCAAACATATGAACCAATGGACTAGCAATGGCTTCAAAATGATTCAGATTGTGAATGATAGTTTGATACGCAATTAGGGTGCTTGGTGGGTGTTACCATGTAGTCAAAAAAAGTCTAAGTGATTTTAATTATTGCAACAATGAGCACACCAGTGGAAATTGTGTTTACTATCATACTTACAAAAAAACTTTTTTACAAAAAAACAACCGACTTCCATAAAAAAACACTAAAAGACGTGAAAAATAACTTTAATTTCGGAAGTCGATGTCTTTGGTTTTGTATTTTCGTTTTTGGCCACCGACTTCCGAAAATAAAATTATTTTTCACGTCTTTTAGTGTTTTTTTTGGAAGTCGGTTGTTTTTTTGTAAAAAACTTGTTATTTTTCACTTTTTAGTTGCGGTACATACCCCACACAAATTCGTATAGCACTACTTGGTGTGTAAATAACCGTGACAGGAAATTATTAACACATCATCCATATAAACTAAGTGGAAAAAATATGCAATATTAAGGATAACTCAAAAACTACTGGTCAAACTTGATCAAATTTAAATGGGACCACATGTGAAGCACCACCTATCAAATAAAAAAAAGAATCATCCAAATCGGTTCACCCAGAAAAAAGGTCTGAGCTAACACACATAAAAAAAAAAAAACATACATACGAATTGAGAACCTCCTCCTTTTTGTGAAGTCGGTTAAAAATAGGAATTTGGTGTAAAATAAAAAACCAAATGCCGCCTTCTTTCCACCATTCACGACAAGATTCAGCAGCATAAACGAGTTTTAATAAAGCACCCGTTGAGTGTCCGTTAATCTGAAGATAAAACGGAAACAATTTATAACTAAGTAATTATTTATGGTATAGACTGCGTACGGCGCCAAACGACCCAACCTGGCCACTGGCCAATGACTTGATACATTGCAAACAAAGTGTAATCATTCTTCTCTGGACCTAGGTGTTTAATTAAAATCACATTTTAAGAGGTATTCTTCTTACCATTTTATTTTTTGCTCATCTAATAAGTGCTTTTATTTTCATTTACCTAAAATATCATATAAGTACAAGTCCATCAGAGCGCGAGCGTAACGAACGCCTTTAGTAAGTAAGCAATCATTTATTTGCCAATAAACTTAGCCTGGATAACATCAGTGTTGTTTCAATAAAATATGGGTACTGCAGATGAGTAAGACCCCTGTCCAAGGGCGGATCCAGGATTTATTTCTGGGAGGGGCAGATGGGCCAGACAATTAAAAAGTGTCTCCCACATCTAGTAATGCACTATGCTGTTTTTGGAGTTCAATGACATTTAAAAATAAATACGAAAAGAAACGTGTTCGGTCGGAGGAGCCCCGTCAGGAACGAAGTTCCTTAGGTACGCGATACTCGCACGCACATACATTCGTATATAATATCGCCATCGCCATCTTAGATTTTCATTTTGGCCTCACTATCGGCTTTATTACCCTCGAAAACCATAACAACTATCTCACTCGAGAAAGTCACATGGAGGACGCATAACGCATTTTCGTTACGTGCCGATTTCTACCAGTTTACTCCTACCGCAAGCCGCATTACAGAACTTCTTTCCAAAATGCAGCTTTAGCACCACCTCGGATTTTCTATTGACCATAGATGCAGAAATATGAGTTACTTTGTCGACGTAGTAAAGTTTATGGATTTAAACAACCTGGGTTCCAAGAGCGAGCGAAGCGAGCTTAATAAATTTAGCACCCCACCCGAATTGGTTTGGTTTATTAAAAAATAAAAAACGCAAATTTTGATTGAGCAATGTCTTGATGGATATGCATTCAGGCCCGTCCATTCAGACAATTCGATTTTATTTTACTTAAATTTGTTTTATGGGGGTGCGGCGTCCCTCTTTGTCCCCCCCCCTGGATCCACCCTTGACCCTACCCTACCCTTCAAACTAGGTAAATCCTGTATCTCGAAAGTGTTCTTTAGTGAGATTGACATGTTTTTACAATATATTTATAGTTGCGTAATAATTCTGACATTTACTTATTTATTGAACGAGTTTAATGGTTAATAATTGTGAGGAGTGTTTGTGTGAGTAGGTTAAACTAGTCTGTTAGGGTATGTGTGTGAGTGCGGTATCAATGTACCTACTACTGTATAAGAAAGGTCTTCTTCATGGTAATTCTAGACAGTAGTAATTAAATTCAGCGGAGTCAGGGCCACATCAACTACTTGCCCTGTCCTATCAATGAAAAGTAATGCCGGTATGATAACGAAGCAATTAGCGAATGACAGATACATTTTTCTTCGAAATCCTTTTTATGCACCGAGCGAGGCATGTAAAAACATTATCGCTGGTCTTATCGCTGAACACATAAATTACAAAAAAATATTTCGAAAGTGACGTCAATTTGCCGTTATTACTTATGTTCTGGTAAAGCAGAATTACTGGCAACCCTAAATCAATGTCATTTTATTTCTACTTCGATCGATGTTCTATCAAGTTTCTGTGTAGGTACAAGCCTTACGACTTACTTTAAGTTTCTTTACTTTTGTGTAAACATGAGAATACAATAAAGTGGGTGTTCTGACTGAATGAGTGATTCCTCAACGCAGTGCCTAAACCACTAAAGATGGAAACATGTTTCGACAGTAGATTCCTTTTAAGACGTGGGTATCTACTAAGAAAGGGATTTTTGGAAATTCTACTCCTAAGACGGTTAAATATTAAAGGGGATGAAGTTTCATAAAATTCTGTCATTTCATAAATAAATCAATAAAAATTTGGTGCTTGGGATTTTACCCCTTACAGGGGATAAATAGAGGAATATTTTTTCTTTGAAAATTCGTATTTTTTATATAAACATAATGGAAATTCATTATTCATATTTCGGTACAAAAAAAAATACCGAGATACGTGTTTTTCTGAATTTCCGAAAATTCTACCCCAAAAGGGGTACGTAAAATAGTGGATGAAAGCTATAATGGGGAAAGTCAGAAATCCAAACGGATGAAGTCGCAGGAATAGTGCTAGTGCCTACTCAATATAATGGAAGGGATTAATATAAATACAAAGCAAAATGTATTCAGAACCCAGATCTTTAATTAAGACGTAGGAGTAATTAAGCAGGTGACCTAACTGGTGCTGATGCTAATCTAAATTTTAACCAAATCATAAACAGTGCAAGCTACATAGTTTAACTACATGATCTACTTTTCAAACCTCCTAAAATCGATAACTGGACATGTTAATTCACCTAAAGCTTACATAAATGCAAATAATATACGATCTGCGACACTTCGTTACGAACTCGCAAGTGCCATTTGCATTTGCTAATCGTGCGTGAGTTACCTAAGTACAACGCATGCTCAAGCGATAACGTTCACTAATCCGGTTCACCACTCCATTATCTGATCTGAGAATATAATGTCTACAGCTCCCCGTCTTACTTTCGTCTTATAATGTATACAATAATTATTCTTATCTCGTCTGTTCAGTGTATCAGGTATATTTCCAGGTAAAAACGTTTGGGATAAACAGTTCGCCATGTTGAAATATGTATAGAAAAGTTATTTAAATATTGAATTTAGAACGTTCTTTTTTCCTTGGCAACTGGCTCAAAGGTTATTGCCAGTGTCAAGGCATATCCTAAAATAGAAATTGCAAGGGAATTGTTGCCATAAGGATTATTTAATTGGTCAATAGTACTTTATAATGTTGATTTTATACAAGTTCTACAGAATACATTTCCAACATATCAGTATCAACAAGTTCTTGTCAATCGCTGTATATTTAACAATGTAGGTATACACTGAACAAAGTAGACCATTCTGATCTCTTATGACAAACGCATCCCGAATTGACCTACGACCGTGACAATCTAAAATTATTTCAACGAAAAACTGGGTCAAAATGAGCATAAATTTATACAGCTTGATATTATCTAATGGGTCGATGTACCAGGGTCGCAGCGGAGCGCAGCGGTGGACCGTGGACGCCTATTGTCATTCAATCAGGCCATTGTGGGCTCTTTGTCGGCCGCGGCCGGAGCCCTGCCTCGGTCATTCGACATGGGGGATGTGGGACTTGAAATATGTTAACATTTTTGGAATGTAGCCGAACGGTTAATGAATTCGAGAGCGAGATGCAATATAAATGCATCAGAGTAAAAAAGCAAGGGACAGAAATATTCCACACAGTTTATCATGATGATAGCGTTGCAAGATTTTTAAATTAATTAAAATTGTTTGCAAGCGTATTTCCAAATTGTAAACTCACAAAAATTGCTAAGATATTCCTTCGGATAGGTACCGATAGGGATGAAGGTCTTCGATACTTGAAGACGATTCAAAATTGCTAGATTGAATCAACCAATCTAAGACCATCTATCGAGAATAGACCTGTGCAGAAGAATGTAAAGCAAGCCGAACTCTGGCAAAAACCGACAGCGGTCAGTCCCGGCAGGATAAGCATTCTATTTTCAGATAACCAAGATGCAAAAACAACATTTTCAACCAGTTCTCGATACCACACAACATCAGTCGCGTGACTTCCTACATAACATCATCCACGTAGATATTAAGATGCATGTAACATAACACATTAAACGCACATTATCCGCAATTAGCGGCCGCCGCTTTTAAACTCGTCCATGCACCGTGAGAACGACGAAAAAACGTCTTGCGGTTGCGCATCTTGACATGACACTATGCGTATATAAACAAGATATGTTTTATATCTTTACTAGGTCTACAAGAGTTTATAAATGATGGTCTTCAAAATAAACTTGTTGACATTCATTTACCTACGACTAAATTCAACCACATTTTGATCATGCTTCTAATTTTAGATACATAAACTCACGCCTTCTTCCTCATTCCCATGGGGGTAGGCATAAACTTCAGAACGCCACCTGCTACGATCCTTACATGCTCCTTTTGCCTCGTATACGTTCTAATTGTGCTTCTTATCGTTAGTAGTCATCCAATTATTGATATAAGAAAGACAATATTAAAGAGAATGCCCTTTAAATTCCAAAAAATAATGTGTATTTGCGCCCGGCGCGGCGGCGGCGGCGGCGGCGCTATAATATTCGTCAAAGTTAATGAATCATGTTCATTCATAAATTATTTCTCTTGCAGATTATCCTTTTTTGACCAATGTTAATGTTGCCAGGACAAAAATAAATGAAAACAGTACTTCCTTCCAGCCCAAATTCGGAGAAAACGTTGAAACTGGTCGGTGACTCAGTTTATATTGAATTCTCTTGCAATCCGTTAATGAGTTTTTGAGTAGTCATTTTGAGTCTATTGAAGGTTGTGAAAAGGAATAATATATAAAAATTCTCTACGTCTACCCGAAATCATCGATTACAATGATTAAATAGGTGATGACGAATTTAATCTTAAAGGAAAGTGTTAACACTTTACTTTAAGATTAAATTCAAAAACCGAACCCAGTCTGATTCCCAAAATTCGTCGTTCTTCGTTCACATCGATTGAAGGAATTTCTCGTTAGCCTCTGGTAACAGTAAACTATGAAGTACCTGCTTTACCAAACTCCATTAAATACTTTTTTAATCTCTTCTTATGATTCAGTAAGTTGAAAGTCGTTAGACACTCTGGCGGCACAATTGTTTTCTTTGTTCAGTTATCTTTTAACTGACCAGAATTCTTAGACACTACTTTTGGAAGCAACAGTTTCTCTTGTCTTGTTTTGACTAAACCAATTGATTGAATAAATATTTTAAAATGTTGCTTTAACACTTCCGTTATTCGAATCTACATTCATGAATTTTTCATCTCTGGGGCCAAAAAATATTATCTTGTAGATGCTCTGACTGAATTTTTGACGGTAAAAGATCCTTGGGTCCTACACACATAAGATCAGAGAAAATATTATTTCTATTTTATTATAAGTACCGGTACTCTACTTTGAGATCATAATTAAGGCGAACGAGACAGAGCATTTTTTATATTTCTAGAAGTAGGGTAGGTAAGTACATACTTCTAAAATAACCGACATGTTTCAAACACTGAACTACTCAAGTCCTTCAAATACCGACAACAATCTTATGACAAAGAATATCTATTCTGATAAGATAGGTAATCAGATAAGTCAATAGGGACAAAAATTAAGAAAGCAAAAGAAGTAAGAAATGCATTCGGTGAGCTCTGAAAAGTATCTTAAAACCAGTCACAGTGTAAGAAGATTCTTTGTAAGAATCTACGAGCAGCAATACTGCAATAGGTGCCCGCGAAATATCGCCAGTGTCAAAAATGTAGAAAAATATATCAAAAGTTAATATAATTCCCTATGCTTAAACTTGTGGAGCGTATGTATATCGACGATCGACGTTCGTTCCGAATATGACACATTTCTGAAACCTTATCTATCGAATAGGACACGGTTCACGCGTACAGCATACTACACCGCACACCGGTAGATATGATCAAAACGCTCAAAGCAATCTGCAGTTTGTCCCTATCAAGTCTGATCAGTTTCTCAAATAGGTACCTATCGTTCAAAATAGTTTTCTAGGGTCCTGGTTTCGGAATTTTCTAAGGATCTTTTTTCAGCGGGAATCCCCGCACAGGAGATGTTCTGGCTATTAGAGACTTTTGTCAATTAATCCAGTACTTATAGTAATTGATGAGGGAACAAGGCTATGTGAGAATAAAAAAAAGTAAAGATCCGGAAGACCGAACGGAACAACGAAACATTCGCAACATAATTTATACACAGATATAACCACAGAACATACAGGGCAGGGACATCGATGATTCTGAACCCCCGTGCGTTGTTTTTTTATTTTTTTATTAAAAAACAAGTTGTTCTGCTATACATTTTGACCGCGTAGGTATTGCACTTTTCTATGAAACAGCAGTTTTTTTTTTTATAAACGACAAAAATATTCTACGGTATGGGTCGCCCGTATTAATAAACGTTCCTCAGCCCAAGAGGTCGCACTTGATAACAACCTTGAGATCATGACCGTATTAATAAACATAATAATTTGTGTACTTAAGTTACGGCTTGGGTTTACGTTATCAGCCCAGTGATGGACTGATTAATAAACGGAACTCTACGCTTAAGTATACGATAGGTGTGAGTACTCGAGATGCGTAAACCTGAGTGTAGGCAGTCCGTGACCTAAGGTCGTGATTAGTAGCGCGAAACATGGAGTTTAAAAATATTTTGGGTGAAATTAATTATTACGATGAAATAGAGTACCTACTATGACGATATTTTATGACCGGTTTTATGCTACAGCATCATTTCAGGTAGGCTATCTACCTATGTAAATATTGTAAATACATTTATCATAAGTATAATTTATTTAATTACTATTTATAGGTATAACACAAAGCCATTAAGTCCACAAATGTACTTCTTTAGTTGTATAAAGTATAATAAATAAATAAACTTTAAAAGTAGTAGGTACCATATAAATCCAATTAATGTAATTTTAAAACCCAATATATTTATGTGAAAATGTTATCTAAGAAATTCATATTTCAGCTTGTTTATGGTGACATAATACATTTATCACAACAAAAATATAAAAAAAAAAAAATGGTTATAAAAAATAATAAAAAAATGGGAAATAAATACAAGTTTTTTTTACAATTTAAGGCTTTCTTGGGTAGAAAACAACTTTATAACGTG
This sequence comes from Griposia aprilina, assembly GCA_916610205.1. Taxonomy (NCBI): domain Eukaryota; kingdom Metazoa; phylum Arthropoda; class Insecta; order Lepidoptera; family Noctuidae; genus Griposia; species Griposia aprilina. The sequence continues at coordinate 15,422,830 of OU744286.1, forward strand.
ATACAGCGCTATCCATTAAAGTTTTAACAAAATACAAGTATTTCAATAAATACTGAATAAAATAATGAAATGTGATGCATGTCATTCTAAACTTCGGTCAATGTGACGTAATCGTACACGAAATCAAGCCTTCAAGTACAGCGCATTGAGGAGCTGATCTTGGTAACTGAGATACTGTTTTCATGTGTTTATTAATTAGCAATGATCTTGAGATGCTGATATCGTAATAATGGCGTATCAAATGATTACGCACTTGAGCACGTCATTGAGGAACGTTTATTAATACGGGCCTTAGAGTCATGTGCTAAATGCATGGTTTCAGTTTGCGTTTCGATGTTCCCGACGCCCTGTATTTATTACTACGGTAATGACAACAGTAGACACTATTACAGTAAGTATTTACAGTGAGTGGTAGTAAACAAACATGACGAATTAACCGCAATACGTAATTACCTGACAATTTTAGAGAAGGATAATATTGAAGGTAATTAACAATCATACAGTCTGTCGGCATGTCTATGAATCATTTGGTTCCCAGAGCTGCATTATACCAAAATGTTTCTTTTTCTTGGCGGGTGTAGATACATTTATAATACCAATTTTGTGTTGTCCTATATCTTGCAGCTTAACAAAATGAACAAAAAAAACAGGGATGAACAACAATGTCTATCATACTATCAATGTATAAAATACCATACCAACCAACGAAATATATTCGCCATATATACCAAAACTCTATCTTTGTAATCCACTATAGTAAATTGATAACAAATCCATCGGTTCCTTATTCAGGAGATGATATTATGGTACTAAAGATATAATATACATAAATATATACATAAACCATTGCGAGGTAAATCCAACATCCTTCTGAAAATAAGTGAAGCTTTTTTAAGTTTAAAAATACTCACCGTTATTAAAGGTGCAACAGGATCTTCCTGGCATGCACTCGATACCAATGCTTTCCACAAAACTGAAGACACGATCTTATTCCTATCAAAACTGGTCAGGAGAACTTAATTTAACGTAAACGAACAGCTCGCTACAACGTCGCTAAATACACTGATACAATATTTACTGTTTTAGCTAACAACCACAGGTGGTTTAAATATTTACGTAAAGTTTTTGACGTTTCAAGTTGTACAGCCGCGACGTAACGCGACGCGATCGGCCCGAGCTCGAGCCGACGCAAGACTATCTCGGATACAACCGATTGACTCGATCCTCGAGCTTTCGTACCGCGGCGCCCGTCCCGCTCGCGCAGCCGGTCACCTGCCGGTAAAAAAAATATGAGAAGCCTCACATTTCGGCGAAATGTGAACCAAATCAAACATTTTACATTCAGACAGACAGGTACGGGACTACTTTATGTGGGGAGTCCTCTACGTGGGCTATGTACGTTCAGATACGTTCACGCGATACATGATTGACGTATTCCCTGACACTAGTAGACAGTTGGATGCGAGTTCACACGCCCAGGCGGCAATTTTGCTAGATTATCTATTATTGCAGCTTCGTAAATTACTGCATCGCCGCGAGAGATCTGTGGCTGGTCAATCTACAGCGAAGGAAACTTCGTGTCCTCGATAATGACCCAAGCAAACAAAGAGAACATTTTAGCGGTCTGCCAGTAATCACCGATACAAACTAACCCATCGTTTCCCAGTAGTAAATTCAATTACTCGTTGTTTTCCCGCTTTATCTCCGCTAAGAACATCCTACGTCAATATTTGAAGGCACAATATAAAGCAACCAGCACGGAGTTCTGTTGACTCGAGCACCTCAGATAAACAAACTTGATTTCACTGATATGCCACCCTGAGAGATTACATCCCGCTGTAATGGTAACTGCGCGAATTAATTCGTAGAACTATTTGGGTTTAATTCCAACAATTAAACAATTTAGGTCGACCATTATTCAGCAAATACGCAAACTGGCGTCCATAAAATTTAACGATATCCTAATTTGAGATCCGAGTTTAAAACTTTAGCAAAGTTGCAGATTACGTGCAAATAAATCTGTAATGAAAAACTTTTGAATGTTGAACTGGCAACGTGCGCAGTTCTGTACGCTGCAGTCTGATAGCATCAGTGAGGAGCCGCGGCGGCACTTCACTGCCTATTTACTTTAGCCTTCGACAAAATACATGTTTATGTATAGCCACAACGTTGTTAATGTAAATCTTCGTTCCTTTTTGGGCTCAAAGTAAGACGAAACAGAGTTAGCATGACGCGACGTCGACGCGGGCATGACACGGCAAAGCACTCAGAAAGTCAGCACCCCCAGGCTTAAAATAGAGTCCGAGCACCCGCAAACCGCTCGCAACTCTTAAATCCTATTAAAGGAGCTCGGGAGTACCTATTCATAGACGTCACCAATAATTTAATACCGCTCCTTAACGCGGGTTCGCACTGGCGGCTAACAACAAAGACCCAAGTTTTTCCTCTAATAATGACTGTAGCATTTATATCGAATGATGCAACAGTTCAATGGAAAACTGTAACGGCATAGGTGCTTACGTGATAAGATTACCACATAACATATGCTCACGATGTTCGACCAAGGACTACGTGATATACGGCAGGCGTCAGGTGTCATTCATTGAATGAATTTTATTATATTATTGTTCTTGTGACATGATGAGAACATTGAATATTGTGGCCTTGTGGTGTGTGTGTGGTCAAAACTTCAATCTCACACATAAAACAAGAGAGAGGCTTCATTCAAATACAAATCAACTGTTGAAGATTTCTGGTTGTACTAAACTGAGTTTAGCCAAGTCGTAGAGTAACTGTTAACACCTATTAATTTGATCAACTTAATCCACCCACAAAATCTTTAGGGCAGAGAAAATTTATATTACAACTGGGCTATAAATACTGGTCGCAGTTTCCTCGGTCAGTGTAAAAGCAAAAAGACCTGCAGTCCGCAAACTTCGCAAGCCTGCGCTCTAGTCCTTGTACTAATATTTTATTTTTGAAATAAAACAGTCTGGGGTATCCAGTTCAAACTAGAATTTAGTTCAAAGTAGCTTAAGAGTCGAATAAACGAGAGGAATTGATGGTGTATCTTGTTAGGTTAAGATTAAAAATATCTGGTACTTTATCTCGTTTACTTTCTTCATCATCCTTGTCAGTTAAGTTTAGAAAACAACAGTCAAGATGTTGGATCAAATTCACGTACCTACCTAACAAATTGCTTATTACAAAATGTCCACATAATAACATGATGTGAGGTACGTTTTTATTTCGTAATTTCACCATAACTTCTTTAAAATTTTCATCGATATAGTGTAAATAGTCCCCGAGTAAAATAGCTGTGTAACATCCGGATGGACATGACGAAATTAGAAGGGTTCCGTTTTTGCCATTTGGCTATGAACCCTTAAAATTAAGGGACAGTTTCCATAGTTCGTGAATAACACACATTGGCGTCGACTCAGAGATGACAGAAAAGAAGTTGGTTTGGACAATAATCCAACTCATCTAGAGTTCGTTGACCAGCAACGAGGTGTATAAGATTATGACCCTACATGTAAACCGTTATCCGTAATCTTTATCGGTTTTTTTTTTACCCGCTCCCGGGTAAAACCATTTTCTTTGTTACACATTTTGCGACTTTGTATAGTACGCGTCAAACGTAATGACGGCTCTGAAGTGCGCTCCTAGCTGCGCAGGTACCCCACCCCTCACCCCCGCTGACAAATGCATTTGTTACTGCGCAGAGACTCGCCTCATGTTCCGAGCCGCCATAAAGTTTGCATCAGGCTGTACCAGCTGAGCCAAGCTTTATTTTATTAAAAACTAGCTGCGCCTAGCGGTTTCACCCGCATAAGTTTCGACCCCGTGGGAATATCGCGATGAAAAGTATTCTATGTCCTAATCCAGGTCATGGTCTACCCAAGTGCTAAATTTTATCCAAATTCGTTAAGCCGTTTTAGTGTGAAAGCGTAACAAACTTACTTTCGCTGTTCGCATTTATACCTTAGTCTGTGGTTAGTAGATTAGAAATATATTACGTATGAAAAAGTCCAAATATGACTTGCAACATGCATCATGGCTTATAATGGCAAATACAAAAAAAAAACAATAGCGTTAAACGTCAAAGTCTTCAAATAGATTTCCTCGATTTTCATGTTTACTAAAATTTTGTACTTACAGATTTTTTATTTATTTTAGTTTGTATTGTAACAACATCGAATTTTCTTTTTGTATTCGAAGTATAACTTAAAAAAAGAAATGGCGGCTACTGTTGGTAAATATGTTTTGGGAAATTTACTTTTAGCAGTGTTTACGAAGTCATGTTAATTCATGATTCATATTTTAAATTCTTTGTCTGCCTTTAGTTCACCATTCAATAAAGTTCTTAGTTAAGTAATTCAATCCCTACTCAATATCCAATTTATCAATACCTGTAACAAAGATAACGCATAAAAAAATGAAGTAACTGTTTAATTTATCAATTTTCTAAGTACTATTTATCCGGGGTTAATGTTTTCATGGGGCGCTAGTGCTTTTCCTACCTTGACATTTCAAATGAAAATAAAATCAAATCATTTTTATTTCAGGAATACAGTCTTGTAAAAATTACACCAGTGGGGTAATTACATAACATACTAACAGCAGGAGTGGGTTTCATTTTGACAGTTCAACAACATTCATTGCGTTATTTACGTTGTTGAGTAGACAATTTTTTCGAACATATGAAGCAATGGATTAGCTATAGGCTTCAAAATGATTCAGATTGTGAAAGATAGTGTGTTACGTAATTAGGGCGCGGATGACAATTTTTTTCATTTATGTTACAACTTCCCATTTACAGTCCTCATAGAGATTTGTAAACATCTCAACCGACAAGAATTTATTGGACTATCTATAATCTGTGCTCCATAATATTGGTATCAATGTGTAGCTACAATGCGTTTAATATGTTTTGTGGCAACATTGGTAGCATAGGAGCAATGATTGTGGACAATAAAATGAATTCTTGTCGATGATTACATCTTTTTGACTGACTACCTACTTCTTTCAGCAGATGACGGATTTCTTACGAATATATCTGAAATGATCGACCTAGCTATCGGTACGCCGGAGGTAAAACCACATACATTTTATTCCCATTAATTAATTTACTTACATAGATTATATTTATCCTAAGTAGATATTATCTGAAGGAAACAGCAAGGATTGCGATGAAAATTTACAGGCAATAAGCAGGCAATACAGTGCTTAGTCACCATTACCTGTAATAGTCTTATGCTAGGGTTTCCTTAGACTGCAGTGGCCGCCACATAGTTTCCCCAATTTACCGTTGAATGACATCACTGTAATGTTATTTACGATAGTCATTTGGCGTGTTTTCCTAGAAAGCGCTTTTTGACATCATGAAGTCAAACCCCGGTGCCATCATTACGGCCCCCGCAGTATTAGGAAAACCTAGCTTTACTTCATTATCACTATATCAGTCAAAAGATGTCCACGACTTGATATGCTTCCCCTAGAATCGCGCCACAAAGACAGAATAATTTGACACTACAACTCCGTGAACTGCAATATTTCAGTCTACCTCCTATGGACTGTCGTAGCTGTCTAATTTGTTATTGGGTTTTAGAATAGAATATAATACTCTTTATTATGTAGACCGTAAAAATTACGGGGGGAGGAGGGTTTCTTATTTGAAAATCCTTAGATACTAATATCGAGAGATTGGAACGGTGCCCGGTGAATGGGCATAGGCGCCCCGCCTACCACATCCGTATGACACTTATTTATTCTTTCACTAACGATCTATGAATACAGGTGAATTTTCTAATTCCTCCCACAGCATTAATCAACAATCACGACGAACGAAAAAAGTGGGAAATAATTATTCCTTTTATTTCCATTGATTTCCTTTCTTGGCGAATTGTAGGCAGATGGAAAACAATCAGAGACAATGGGAATATTTTGCACAAAACATTGGGTGATTCAAAGAAAAATATCTATCTATCTTCTTTTATCATTTCTGGGATTAGAAAATTGTGGTTACATTCTTGATTTAAGACTAAAGAGCGACGGTGTAGACTTGTAGATTTTGCTATGGCGACAATGATGAAAAGGAAAGCAATTCATAAAAATGTCATATCTCACTAGTCCTGTACCTATAGCAAAGTTAAAAGTCTTATAGAGGTATGAGGAACAGGGTGTAAAGTTCACTCATACCTACATAGAAAAGGGAGGATCCACCGGTGTCGTGTTGTATATATGCTAGTTGCGCGGTAAACTCTGCTTGCGCGATGCAGGATTTTGCGTGACGTCAGTGTGACGCGTAGCTCGTAGGTAGCGTTGTAGACGCCGCTGCACGCTCGTGTCATTTCGGCAACATCTCTTACCAAATCACAGCAATAAAATTGGTTGGAGAAATAGTTGCATGGGATGAACTTTTATTTTAACAATTATAATAAAATTTATGAAACAATTCAGGAATTAATTTATTTATACAAATACTTAAACTCGCGCCTTTCTTTCCCCATGAGGCCAGGCATAAACTACAGAACGTCACCTGCTACGATCCTTACTTACACTTTTAGTAAAAATTATGTACCTACCAATCAAAAAAACATACGAGGGTGAATCAAAAAGTTCTTAGAATTGCATATACTCGTATATAAAAACTTTTTGGGAGAAGTTCGATATTCAAATTAAAGAGTGTCAATCACACAATATTTATGCAAACTGTCACTTGTTTTTGTCAGTTCGTTCGCACATAATAAATTGTTTTGTGCAACGAGTTGCTAAAAACCCAAAATTATGGATAAAAGTGAGTCACGTGCGGTGATAATATCTCAGTTTGAAAAAAATGTCTACGAAGGATTTTTTTTCGGACATTCAGCAGACATTAGGGGATGATGCTGTACCCTATTCTACGGTTGCGTACTGGGTGGCTGACTTTAAAAGAGGTAGATCAAGCTGTAATGAAGACCCGCGTTCTGTGCGGCCTTCAACCTCCGTTACGAAAGAAAATGTCAAAAAGGTTGAGAATCTGGTTTTGGAAGTCAGAAGAATAACTATAAAACATATAGCTGAGATCCTAAATATATCATTTGGTAGCATTCAATCCATATTAATTGATGCACTGGGGTTCAAAAAAAGGTCGGCAAGATGGGTGCCACGAATGTTAACCGACGAAAACAAAAAGCAACGTTTGGAAATTTCCAACCGTAATCTCGAAATGTTCCAACGTGATTCGGATATTTTTTGCCGTCGCCTTGTCACCATGGATGAAACGTGGGTCCACCATTTGGATCCTGAAACTAAGAGACAAAGCATGTCTTGGAAACGACCATCTTCTCCATCCATTAAGAAATTTCGAGTTGCTCCTACCGCTGGCAAAGTTATGGCCTCAGTGTTCTGGGATAGTGAAGGAATCCTTTTTATTGATTACATGGCAAAAGGCAAGACGATTACTGGACCCTATTATGCATATGTAATCCCGAAAGTGCGTGAAGCGATTAAAGAAAAACGTTGTGGAAAACTATCGTTGGGCGAGTTGTTTCTTCAAGATAACGCTCCTGCTCATCGATCTGAAGTTGCGCTCAACGCAATCTGCTGTGCTGGCTTCAATCTCCTTGACCACCCACCATATTCTCCGGACTTAGCCCCAAGTAATTTTCACCTATTCCCAAAATTAAAAGAGGACATTCGTGCAACAAAATTTTACGATAATGACGCCGTTATGGCTGCCGTAGAGGAGTTTTTCGAGAGTCAAGAAAATCATTTTTTTTCACATGGAACAAGGAAATTAGAAACGCGTTATTCTAAACGCATTGCATTGGAGGGAGATTATGTAGAAAAATAAAATATTTTTGTTTAAATATTTGCATTTTTTTATATTGATTCCAAGATTTTTTTGATTCACCTCGTATATCTATTATCTATCTATTTATATAAAAATCAATATTTGTTTGTTTGTCCTGTATGGACTCCGAAAGGGCTGGACCGATTTTGATGAAAGTTTGGACAATTGTTCTGCATACGCCCGCGAAGGTTTAGGGGTAAGGTATGGTCGGGGTACGACACCACGCGAACGAAGTCGAGCTCGTATAATATACAGGGTGGAAAAAATCAATGGGCCCTGAAGGCAAACCACTATAAATCCTTAAGATAGATTATTTTACTTAAAGGAAACATTTCTTTATTTTTTTAAATAAACAAAACTGTATTCATAGATTTCTCGACAAGCTTACCTAAACGGGGAATCGAACCAGCAAAAAATTTGAAAAAATAACAATCGCTATTTTATTCTACTAATCGATAGGATTATTGTTCAGGATAAAATCTCTGTAATAAACAATTGCTCGTAGAAAAATAAAAAGATCAAGAAATCTAAACATTAATTTTATTTTATGATCAATTCTAATATGAAGGAAACGTAAACATGAAAGAAAATTATTACCTAGCAATACCTTAGAGACTTGAACTATGTATTTATAATTACATTTTGATACACACTTTAATAATTTTACGGATAAATTATTCGAAATAAGACCCCTTGTTGCGGATACATCAATTTAGTCTTTTTTGAAATTCACTTCTTGTATGCCCCTAATAACATTTTTTACCTCAACCCTTAACTCTTCTACAGTCTCAAAAAACTTTTTGCAAATAACATTTTTTACATGGCCTCATAAAAAATTGTCCAGACGAGTGTAAGACCTAATGTTTCTTGGAGAAATATTATCTTCAACATTGACTGTATCGACTAATGAAATAAAATAGCTAGTGTTTATATTTTGAATTTGTAGCTGGTTCGATTCCCGGTTTAGGTAAACTTATCGAGAATTTATTTATTTATTTATTAAAGCTTCATGCACAAGTAAAAAAATACTGTACAAAGGCGGACTTAATGCCTGAGGCATTTGCTACCAGTCAACCTTAGGGTGATGCAGAGAATAAACATGGCAGGTGCAATATGCAGGATAGATAGCTTGGAAATAACTATAAAATACAAGAATAAATATTAATACATAAATACGAATACATACATACATATAAACAAAATAAACTTTGTCAGGAGAAATAACGATCGGTAGAGGAGAAAACAAATCCAGCAAATCAACGCTGAAATGATTCGGCCAACTTCTGGCGGATATGCTCACGTGCCTTAAAAGATAACCGACTGGTTGCCATCTTGATGTTCAGAGGGAGCGCATTCCAAAGAAAAACTAAAATTCTATTTTGTTTCTTTTTTTAAATAAAGGAATGTTTCCTTTAATTAAAATAATCTATCTTAGGGATTTAATGTAGTTTCCCTTCAGGGCCCATTGATTTTTTCCACCCTGTATATACCTATATAATAGGTTGGGGAAAACGTTTCTTCGCATTTTTCAAGAAAATTTAAAACATTTTTTAATATAGTTTATCTACATTCAACTAAAGTATGTAGGTACCATTTTGTTCGGTAACTTATTGCCATCTTGTAGGTAGGGACATGATCCCATTGCTATAGAAATTTTGGGACTTCTGATCAAAATACCGCGACAAGTGGTTTTGGCAGTCCTCTCGTGATGTTAACCTGACACTGCCTAAAGAATTCTGAAGAGACCGAAACAGGTGGAAATCTGAAGGTGCAAGGACAGGACTATACGGCGGATGCATTAACACCTCCCAGCCAAACACACTTAATTTTTCCTGAGTGGCTAAAGATGTGTGAGGTCTAGCGTTATCATGATAAAAAACCACACCCCTTCTGTTGATTAATTCCGGCCGCTTTCTCTCAACTTCTTGCTTTAATCTCATCAGTTGTTCGCAGTAGAGTTCAAAATCGATGGTCCTGCCTGGTGGTAATAGCTCATAATGAATAATGCCCTTCCAATCCCACCACACACACAGCATCACCTTGTTGCGAGTTAACCCGGGTTTCGCCACAGTCTGTGAACCCTGACCTGGCCTTTGACCACGACCTTTTTCGCACGTTCTTGTCGCACGTGATCCACTTTTCATCACCAGTTATCAGCTTTTTCAAAAATGGTTCGGTTTCATTACGTCGTAATAAAGAATCACAAATGAGTACACGGTTCATTAGGTTTCTTTCAGTGAGCTCGTGAGGTAACCAAATATCGAGCTTTTTTGTGTACCCAGTTTTTTCCAAATGTGCCAAAACTGTTTTGTGGTCTATTCCCAGTACTTCAGCTACGTCGTAACTACTGATCTTGCTCCACTTTTTCAAAAATGGCATCCATTTTATTCGTAATAAGGCGACCAGAGCGACGTGCATCTTTGACATCAAAATTTCCGGATTGAAAACGCTTAAACCAAATTTGTGCTACTCTCACAGACACTGCACTAGGTCCATAAACATCACAATTTTTTTTCGCGGCTTGCGTTGCATTTTTACCTTTTTTGTAGTAAAATTTTAAAACGTATCGAATTTCTTCACTAGATTCACTCATCTTGACAGTACGAAAAACAAATGAAAATCACACATTTTCCTAATTTGAATTTGGAATTATGTTCTTTAAAATTTAAACTTTCAATGATACCAAAACCAGCCAGATACAAATAGTATAGCCAAAGAGATTTTATTACAAGTTCATACATACTATAATGCGAAAAGACTTTTTCCCCGACTAAAAATAAAAATCAGTTACCAAAAATGTTTAACCGCGCATCACTTCAAAGCGACTGCAGCAGCTATTTGGCTAATTCTTTTTACTGTAAATGTAATTGTCAGGACAAGGTATGTATAAAATATCTTTTTGGAAAATCCACCGGGAAATTCGGATATTTGGATGCTATTTTTGTATGAAATTTACCCCGGGCGATGCCGCGTCGGGCACGAACAGCTTGTAATAATAAAAATTCGAAAGTGTCTGTCTGTGTGTATGTTACCTTTTCACGCCTAAACCACTGAACGGATTTCGATAAAATTTGGCAAGGAGATAGATGGCATCCTCGGGAAGGACATAGGCTACTTTGTCCCGGTAGCACTTTCCCGTCGGATAACTTCCGATATCCACGCGGGTGATGCGGCGGGCAGAAGTTATTACTAAACAGGATATTTTTTTAACTAGTGTGCAAACTGTAACCATGAATTCAGCATAATTATGATCCTATGGATTATTCGGTTTAGGACAGATTCTGGTTTTGGCAGATTCTTGATAAGACAGATATTTTACAGTCATCTACGGAAGTATTATGTAAGGATTATTACACAAAAGTGTGCATTGATTGGAAAATTATAAATAAATTAAAAATGAACTAAAACCAACTACAAACAACTACAAATAAAACAACAACAACAACAACAAACAAAAACAACAACAACAACTATAAATAGCCCCTAGCGTAGAAATGTTTCGTCATTTATAATTTTTTTAATTAGTTGTTCCGAACATTTTGACCGCGTAGGTTTTGCACTTTTCTATGAAACAGCAGATTTTTTTTTGATAACAGACTAGACATTTCTGCGCTAAAGGGTCTAGAATCATGTGATGAATTTATGGTTACAGTTTGCGCACTGGTTAAAAAATTATCCTTTATATAATACTACCTATGTTATCTAGGTCGGCGTGGTGGACTTCAACATGCTGCAAACGGTTCTGCACTGCCTAGCCCAGCAGATGCGGGTGCTGGGCAAGATCGTGCAGTTGCGGGGCAGCATGGCGACGCTGCCTATCGGGAGGCCCACAGAGAAGACCCAGACTATAGCCATCAGCGAGTTCATCGTCGATACAGAGGTAATTCGTTTAGTCTTTAGTAGGTAACTACCTAGGTAAACAACTTTACAAACTTCCTAAATAAATAGAAGTCCAGTCAACCCCAATCAAAGTCAAAGTCAAATCATTTATTTGAAATAGGCACATAAAAGGCATTTTTGAACGTCAAAATATACAAGAAAATAGAATTGATTCTAAATGCCCCTTCCAAAAGGTAGTTTCGTATGGAGAAGAATGGGCAAGAAACTCCACCGTTACTCTTTTAAAATATTAAAAAATGTTATGTATACATTAATTATATAATTATATGTGAAGACGGTGAATCTAAACTTTTATTAATTTTCTTCCATGTTTTCAGGTTCCTGGAAAGTACGAATTAAGTAAGTAATTTTTTATATGAAACAAGCTGACCCGACAGACGTTGTCCTGTCTTAACTATGAATGTCTTATGTAGTTTAGTTTTAGTTTTGACTATTGACTAAAACTAAAACTATCGACACATTTATCAACCGATTCATCTTTGTTAAACGATATTTGCACCGCGCATTCTGTCAATCGCTGACAGTTATTTCAAACAACTGACAGTTATGTAAAATTAATATTGGCGTTAAGTTTTCTTAAATTTTGTAACGTTCCGATCAACTTCCTTATTTTTTTATTTCATAAGATCCTTCTCCTGACAATAACGAACACAACAAAAAAAAAAAGTGAAATCGGTCCAGCCGTTCACCCGTGATGGCGTGACCAAGGGAAATAGGGATTCATTTTTATATATATAGATATATAGGTAAAGGTAGTACAAACTATCTAGATCTTCCAATTCACGAACCCTCGAGGTACGCGTCCAGGTCATCTCATCACCTCTGGAATTTGAACACCTTTGTCCAACAGTAGGATAGTAAGATATAAACTAATAACAAATAAAAAAAATCTTATTTTGTGTTAATTAAAAATTTCAGCGACTGAGCCGTTATCACCTGATCAAGATAGTGTGTTAGTCGGTAAGCTTTTTAGGATTTAAACATTTCTATGAATACATGTTAATATAATGTTTGTGGCCGATCTAATAGTCTGGATTATTTTTTCAGTTGAGCGCAGACTGAAGACTGGGCCACAAGCTGCTTTTGCGAAGAGTAAGACCTAATGATTTAAACACTTAAAAAATATGAAAAATATAATTCATATCTTATGCTAAAAAAGTATTTTTTTTAAACCCTCTCCGGGTGTTAAAACGTACCTAATCGAAAAAGGTTTGAATAACTATTTAATGGCCCCCCGACTAGAGGTTAATATGAAAGGGCAGATTAAATAAAAAAACCTTTAAAAAATGTTGATCTGTTTCGAGTTCTGCCATACAAACAATGAATTATGAATCTTTTTCTACCATTACGTACTTACTTATTGGGTCTTGTTTCTTGTAGGGATAGACAGCAATAATATCAAATATTGGTACTACATGTTATACTCATGTATCTATTAATATAATTTATAAATCAAAGAAAGCCCTCCGGGGGCTACCATTGCCCTGTCTGTTCCATTCAGTTAAAATGTATAGCAATTTATATTAAGTAATCCAAAATCTCGTTATTTCTTACTAAATTAGATACAACTCATAAAGCGTATACTTATTCAATTAATTACAAAGCAGAGAATGACAGCCCCCGACGAGTTTTCTTTGATTTATAAATTATCTTAAGGCGCTTCCATGACCAAACGACCTTGAGCGTTCGGTCCTTCTCTGTCCCGTCGCTGAGTCTCGCTCTGTCTCGCTCCCTCCGCACGCTCATTTATCATAAAATTCACAAAAATAATGAAATTACTTGAATAAAAAAAGACAAGTGAAGTTTTAAAATAAAATAAAACGTGTATTATTTCGATTTTTAAATTATCTATCCATTAGTGTAATCCTCAAATGAATAGAACGTCACCTTTAGCAAGAGATGCATGCAATCAATAATTTTAGTCACTTTTTTACAAGGAGATTTTAAATGTATTTATAACACATAAAAACAAATAAGAACGTGCAATGTGATGATAGGATATCGAAAATTAATAATGTGCTTTTAGATGTAGTTTATTACCCATAGTGAATGAGTTAATAGCCTCAGAATAACGCACTTTGACAAGGTTTTGGTCGGGGTATCGCCTTAATAGTTAGGATATGTGTACCAATTTTTGATATTATTGCTGTGTCAAACCCTAAGAGAAACCAATAAGTGCCTAATAGTAGAAAAATATTCATAATTAGTTGTTTATATTATGGCAGAACTCGAAACAGATCAACATTTTTTTAAAGGTTTTTTTTATTTAATCTGTCCTTTCATATTTACCTCTAGTCGGGGACCATTAAAAAAATATTTGAACCTTGTTTGATTATGTTTTAACACCCGGAGTGGGTTTTTTATGTTTTTTTTTTATTTTTAATTTTGCTTTTTATTTTAAACACTTTAAATTAAAGAGTAGGTTACTTACATTGACATCCCACGAATGTTTGTGTATTTGTTACTTCTTTACGCTGAAATGACTGGGCGAAATTGTACATATTTTTATTTATTTATGCTCCTATTTTACCTAACTAATTTTGATTCGATGCCAAACAAACATGCAAGTTAATTATAAAATATATTATATTTTAATCTAAATACAGATTTAAGGTAGCGGAAACTATATACTCAGTTTTATAACCAGCTTCCTACCGGTAATACGGTATTTATTTGGTCCCTTTCTTAAAACATGAGGGTGTTCCAATCGTATAAAAAAGCCCTCTAGCGCCAACCATCCTGGCTGCTGCAGCGCTCCCTAGCGATCTACAGCTGTTAGACATACCTAGAAACCTGTTCTAAAAGGATACCTATACAATACAAAGAAAACCGCATCGAATTCGGATGAATAGTTTCTGAGTAGTCCTCAAGTGCTGACTATCCTGGCTCCTGCAGCGCTCCCTTGTGGTCTACAGCTATAAAACATGTTTAAGACCCTGCTCTAAAATTATAGCTATTTATTGCAAAAAATGGCATTGAAATCGGCCAAGTAGTTTTCGAGGAAAATATACCGCCTCCGTTTCGTCGTGAGTAAAAAAACATTCGAAATTAAACCCTTATGAATGTTTTTTTATTGAGAAAATGAATACCTACGAGTATGTAAAAACCACCTTGTGTATGATTAAAACTTATTTTCTTTTCTTTGGCATTAGCTGGAGAAGGGTCAACTCCCGCTCCGACAAGTGCTGGACATGTCGGTCCAGCTACCACCCGTACGACGGCGCCGCACGCCAGCTCAGTGTCCCCGTCAGCAACGAAGCACGTGTCTCGGACAGCCCCCACCTCCACAACCGGAACCGCTGGAACAGGACCCGGAGCATCCGCGGAAAAGCTGTCCCTCGTCACACTCAGCAAATTCAACGTGCTAGAGAACACTGTTGCAGACCTTAAGGACCGCGTATATGGAACCTCGCCCAAGAACGAAGAACTATTGCAAGAAGTCAGGTACATTTGACATTTATTGTGGTAGGTATAATCAGTTGAAGTTCAATTAAAACATCTGACCACCTCCCATGTTTGGATACTTAAACAGGTGGTCGACTTTGTGCTTCTCCGCTTAATGTATCTTGCATTAGCACAGACCAGCCAATCAGGGGCTACTGTGTCACGGCTTGGGGAGTGGGGTGGAAAACCTATGATTCACCTTGAACTACATGTACTAAATTAAATTATCAATTTAATTTAATATCAATGCACAATATAACCTTATTACTTCGTGGTACCAAATGCATATAACCGCCACATTTATCTAGCAAAACACACTATGATTTCAATTGTGTATCTAATTTCCGGTATGTCAGATCATCAGGCAATCTGAAGGCTATCACGGACATGTGGACCAATATGAACGTGGCATCTCGTTTGGACGCTGCTGAAGAAGGCATCAGCAAGCTCAGTTCGCTTATTGAGGATCTTATTGGAGAGACGGCTGATATTCAAAAGACTCTTGGTGCACCACTGTAAGTTACTAGTTACTTCGAATTTAGATATAGCGGTAAAGTGAAGCCGACTCTGGTCATTTAAGCTTTAAGCTTCTGAACTATACCTAACTTATTCTGACATGTTTGTTCACAACTACCTATGTTTAATTAATTCTTTTCAGGAGCTCTGCGGCAATCAAAATGGCTGAAACAGCCCATGCGTTGACGAAGTCGGCCCTATCTCCAGCGGCACGTATGACAGGTGTACCGGGTCAGCCTGTACCAAGTCAGATTGCATCGAGTCAGATTGCATCGAGTCCGCCACCCACAATTCAGGCTGCACCGAGTTTTGACCATGAGATCTTGGCAACTAAAGATGAGCTCTTTCAGTTGCTTGGTCACGTGCAGACAATGAGAGCTTACCTCAACGAGCTTACTCAAGCCTTCTCCAATGCTGGCTTTGGTCTGTTGAAAATTTTATTTTATTGTAAAGAAAATCTATTGGTACTTATATCACGGACGCTATTAAGCAGATGTTTATAGGAACGCGCCTGGCCCGAGGTCATATGTAGAATACAGTCACAATTACTCTCAATCTTTCCCTTTTCCTTTCTATAATTTCTGTATTTAATTTTCTATTTTATTCCCGCTCGCTTTTTGTTTTGCTTCTGCTGTTTTCACTAGAACATTTTATTTACGCCGGGAGTAGCAAACACTGCGTTACCCTGCTTCGGGTGACAGATCTCGGTGACTAGTGACAGTCCATGAATGTGAGGTCTGCTTTGGGCGAAAACCCGATGGGTCTTTTGGAGACATATAATGTCGCAATGTGTCTTGCGGGATAATTCAGAAAGAATTTTTGCTTTATCCCGAGAGAACTCTTCGATGTTGATTGAGATTTCACACAAGCCTGGTTTCTTAGTGGACTGTTTGGCACTGGAAAGGCTGATGGGAACTTATATTTGCCATCACGGTGAAAGGATTAGCCAATCGACAGAAGTCGATTCCCCGGGGTGCGCCGGACGTAACAAAAGGTCGGAGAGTACGTCTCTCCTGGCGGCTCCTTTCATGCACCTTGCTTTTGAATTACGCAAAGCACTTGCCATTTAGCCTCCTCGACCCTTAATAAATGCTTATCCTGCCATCGATATTACCACTATAAATTTTCCCAGGTATGTATCAACAACGTCCTAGGATATAATATTACCTAAGAATCGCGATTATAGAAACTAAGTATTTAGCAGCTTAATCTTTTATTCGTGGGAGACAGTGGATTGGGGTTTCATGTAATAGGTTGGAAGGTAACTACAAAAAAAAATCATCAAACGATTTAAAACTTCAGTTACAATGCAATAGGCAAATTCCTACTGCCGAAAACGAAAGCACAAGGTGCTTTAAACTCTATTCCCAGCAGCACTGTAGACAACTAATCAAGAATACTTTTTTAGAGGTACCTAAACTTGCTCTACCCTCAAAGATAGAACTGAACGCGCCGGAAGGGGTAGAACCACCCGGAACTAGTGCCGTGGCCGCACGCAGTGCTGTCGCCGCACATGTTCGATCAGGAGCAGGTAATAATCTTGGTATCTCCACATTTGTACCAAATATTTGAGAATCCTCTTTATTTAACTAACCAGAGACCATTAAACAGAAAGAAATAATTTTTCAATAATTACATGCAATCCACGAAATAATGTTGCTATTACGTTGATCTGACGCTAAGTAACTGTAAAATAAATCCAAGTGTTCCCAAACTGATTGTTTTAAAATACCTAAATAATTATAAGTTCTGATTGAACTATGTAGTTGCCAAGACTTTCTGGCTTATTAATCCAACGCAGACCACAGGTATTGGTGATACCTTAGACTGATAGGTAGGTATAAAGCTGGAAACAGAAATCAAAGTCCTGCGATCCTGCACCTCCTAATGAACATCTATAATAAGTATGTCTGTAAAAGTACTTTTTGAAATAGGTTAAGCTTTAAAAAAAAAAAACTTGCTGTTAATAAGGCACGACATCCTTCAGATTCGGTTCCAGAAGCTTTTGAAAACAAGCTCATGATGACTTAGGGACCTTGCGCACTAAGTGGTCACGACCATGTCCATTACTCGCAGCGTCCACATAAAGTATCGTATCGCATCCAATATGCAACGCGCACTAGGCTGCAACGACCAACTGGTCGAACGATGTGCCGTCAGACTAGTTACGACCAAACTACGTCTACCTACTTTACTATGAACGTACGCATCTTTGTCGGAACTCCTGCGTCCAAGACCACGATCAGTTTTCAAGGCCGTGTAGAGCGCGGAAGACCTTTAGAAATGTAGGTAGAGGCAGGTATAAAAACAAGAATCATAAAAGTCCTTCGTTAAAGTCTCATGCTAACCGAAACGATAATTTTTCTAGAGTCTCACACCCAGCAAGAGGCCCTGAATCAGTTAGAACCCCGTTTGCTGGAGAGACTCGCTCACCTGGAGAATGAAATAAAGAAGTGCTGCGAGTCTGTCGAGAAGAAAGACGGAAAGGTTCAAGACCAGGTACTCCCCTCGGAAGTTTTAAAAGCTCAACAGTTTGACATTAAAAGCGTTTTTATTTCGTCGCAGTAAGGCCGGTTTTCGTCATTTAAGTTTAGTGTTATCCAAACTCAAAGCATTTGTTTCAGTAAAACCATTTAGATGCACTTTTGAATTGTCAAAGACTCAGTCAGAAAGATGAAGCTAGCTACCCATTCCAAAGCGTAGTAGGTTCTTATGCAGAAGAACGAACAAGAAACTCCATGGACACTCTATTGTTATAAAATATTAGCTACATCAGGAATGTTGAATTTATACTTGATGCGAGAACGATCTAAAAATAAAAATACGTGGTACCGTGGTACTAACTACAGGAGGTACCTCAGTCTTTTAAAATCGTGTGTTGGACCGTGCCTTAACTAAACTGATCCCTAGGCTAGCATCCACATTAAACAAACTGTAATTCTGTTACAGATGACTTCATTCCAAGATCAACTAGAGTATATGGCGAAACAAATCGCTGATTTCACATTGACGGGTGAAGGTGGGAAGCTATCGCCAGATCTTATTAAGGATCTGCAAGGTAAACTGCAACACGCCTTTGTCACACTAGTCAATGTATATAGTCGCCGTGGAAGTGGCAAAGTTTTGGGCTATTCTATATTAAACTGCCGTTCCATTGACACGAAGAAGAATGCTTATAGAGCCACAATAGTCCGCACAAGAGTGGTAAAAAACCAGTATTAGCTGGCCTCTCAGTCTATTGAAATTATGTACACTTACGCTAGGCCAGCTTAAGGTCAAAGACGCGCCTAATTAGTTATTGCAATGGTAATTACCAGAACATTCAAATACGAATAAGTACAATAAAACTTTTAATGAACATTTTCAACATACTTACAGTTATTGAGTTACGAATAAAAGTTTTTTACTTTTTATATTTGGAATATTATTGTTTTTAAAAGCAATTAATATCATGAATTACGTATAAATAATTTATTGGAAGTTTTATATTAGGTCCTTACATAAGAAATTGATGTTTTATAGAACTGGCCACTTTGATCTCAAAAAGCCGACGTTTGGTTAACAATTCCAAATTCAAATTTTATTAAAAACAATATTTATTTAAAGCATGTCTATTTGTGTTTCGAATGTAATAATTCATTTGTTTTCGCGCCATTTAATTTTGCTTTGACATCGTTCTGTGCTCACTATGGAAAACATAAAATATCGCATTATTTTCGAATACGAATTCCATCGTGGCACTAGCGCTGCAGAAACAGCTCGAAGGATTAATAATTTGTACGGAGAAGCCATTGTAAAAGAAACCACAGTACGTTTTTGGTTCCAACCCTTTCGTTCTGGAAATTTTGACCTCCAGAACAAACCTCGTGGAAGGCCGGAGACCCTAGATGTCAATGAGGAATTGAAAGTGATCGTGGAAGCGGATCCATCTTAAACCACGTCAGAGTTAGCTGCAGGCTTCGGTGTGAGTGATAAAACCATATTAAATCATTTGAAAAAAATAAGAAAAGTGAAAAAGCTTGAAAAATGGGTACCGCATGAACTACGTGAAGCAATCCAACAAACACGAGTCGACTGCTGCGTCACGTTACTCCACCGTCACAATAACGAGGGGATTTTGAATCGTATCATTAATTGTGATGAAAAATGGATCCTATACGATAATCGGAAACGCTCATCACAGTGGTTAAATCCAGGAGAACTGGCTAAATCCTGCCCCAAGCGAAAGTTGACTCAAAAATAGGTACTGGTTAGTGTCTGGTGGTCCAGCGTTGGTGTCATCCACTACAGCTTCCTAAAATCTGGTCAGACGATTACGGCAGATCTGTATTGCCGACAATTGGAAACCATGATGGAAAAGCTAGTCGTTAAACAGCCGAGATTGGTCCACCGCTCTAGCCCACTGCTGCTTCAGGACAACGCTAGACCACACACTGCACAACAGACGGTGGCGAAAATAGAGGAGCTAGGATTGGAATGTCTCCGTCAACTACCATGCCTCCCGGACCTTGCTCCAACCGATTACCACTTTTTTCGGAATTAGGATAATTTCTTAATTGGAAAAAAAATCAATTCAGATGAGGCAGTCCAAAACACCTTCAGAGATTTTGTTGATTCTCGCTCCCGCAATTTTTTCAGCAAAGGAATCAATGAAGTCCCTATAAAATGGCAAAGGTGCATAGATAACAACGGTACCTACTTTAATTTATTAAATTAAAAAAATGTAAAAAAAAAATAGTTTTGCTTTTTCCATATAAAACATAAATTTAATATGTAAGGACCTAATATTTATACAAGAAACAAAGATTAAAAGTTAAAATTAAAAGACTCCGACACAAACGAAAACCTCTAAAAAGTACAAAAATAATATATATTGGACCTTTATGTAAGTTTTATATAAGTTGTGAGTAATATTTTCGTGCGACGTTTATGAGGTGCGAGGCGCGTGCCCATCGTAGCGTGTCTACACACGCTACGATCGACACGTGTCTCGCGTATGTTTCCCAAAGTGAAGCTAGTAACAAATTTATCCTCTTTTCTATTTGCTGCTCCATCATCAGACCCTGATCACCGTCTGTCTATAAACTTTTCATTGAGACCATTCCAATGAGCCCAAACTCGATACTTCTGCTGTAGATATGTTGGTGAGGGAGTTGGATATCCTGCAAATTCCAGATGATACTGCAGCATCAGTTCAAGATTACTATGTTCTTCTAATATCATTGAAGTAATGGAATTACGAAACTTCGACTCGATCAGACCTGTGGAAGATGCTCACATCCCTTAATCATATAGAAAAGAGCTGAAAATCTTCAAACGGCTGAACAGATTTTAATCAATCATAGCTAAGAACACTATCGAATAAGTCACCTTACAAAAAAAACAAAAAAAAAATCGGTTCAGCCGTTTGGGAGCTACGATGGCGCAGACAGACACATACTCGTAGATACACACGTTAAACTTCTAACACCCCGTTTTACCGACGGGGGTTAAAAATGTACTTACGGTGAAAATTTTAAAGAATTATTGAAAGTATTATTTATTAATAAGTGTGATACTGTCTTTTAATATTCATTAACTGCATTCATCATTGAAGTTTGATAACTCATCATCAAGTTAATCTTGGTGTTGAATATCCAGATTATCATCAGCACCCTTAGTTTCTTCCCCACTCAAAACAAATAGGTACAATAATTAATATTCAAATAGGGCTAGCTAATAAAAATAATTTGAAGTGAAAGTAAAACACCAGATCTTTTGTCAAGCGGTTTTGTGACAAATCCCAGTTATTTGTCCCCATCGAACCGAACCCGTCAAAATAATACTGGTTGTCTTCAAACGTGCACCCATTTTTTCCAAGACTGAAAATACCAAGTTCAGTATAATTAGCTCGCCGGAACTGCTGCAAAAGCTCACTCTTACAAGGTGGTAAGTTCCTAACACCGAAGTTTAAAAAAAATTGCGATTTGTCTCGCTTACCAGCTTACCAGGATTTTATGCAAACACTGGATGTGATTAGAATCCTGCTTTTTTCAACAAAAGCCATTCAAAAAAAAAAAAAAATACTTGCTGTTTAAAATCGGTACAGGCGTCTTCGAGTAATCGGTAAACATACATAAAAAGAAGATTCCGACGAATTGAGAACCTCCTCCAGTTTTTTTGAAGTCTGTTAATAATGTTTAAAATAAGAATAATGTTTAGTTTTTGTGTTGTTTTTTAAAGTTTAGTAGATTAGTAATTATTTTGTAACTATAGCATGCTTACTGGTAAAATATGGCTGAAACTAACACCATGTAGGTACTTACTGTACCCATATTTCCAAAATAAAATACCTTTAAGTATCTAAGTTCGAAAAAAAAATCTGCTCAACAACGTAAATAACGCAAATAATTTGTTGAGCTGTCAAAATGAAAGCCATTCCTACTGTTAGTGTGATATGCAATTACCCCGCTGGTTTCGTTGATTGAAAATGTTCATTACTTAAAAATGTTTTATTGTTTTCGTATTTTATTGTGCTGTAAAAACTACCTTTGTAATAACTAATTAGGGGTTAAAAGATAATTTAATTATTGTAAGACTTCCATTAGAGACCATTAAAAACTGAACTTTAATGAAGCTGTGTTATAAAGCCATCTAATTATCACGATCGCGCCCATACTCACAACGACCTTATAAATTATAACTGTGTCTGGGGGGTGGTTGGTTACTACGGTTGTTCTGGTTGCTTGCAAATAGTATTGATATTTCAATAACATAACTATTGTTCCATAAGTATCATACTTAATTATATAAAAATTAAGACTCATTAAGGTGATGTAATTAGCGACCTTTAATGCATAGCCGATAATACCGCCGCCGCCGACGGGAAGTGTCTGGCAGTATTGATTATTAATTATTAACAATATTCTGTAAAACATACATCAGATACCTACATAAAAATCAGCACCTACTTAGTATTTTTACGTACCTTTAGTAGGTACTTGATACCTGTAAATTGGCCGCCGGCACATGCTAGCAGGTATTCAAAGTACTACAAGTACTAACACTTATCTAGCCCACACATTTTGTGGGTTAGTCCCGCTATGGTATGGTCCCGGTATGGCACCCTCTTAAAATACCTATCAAAAAGTCCCGCTATGGTACCCATCTTTTAGATCTACGTTAGACAATAGAAGGTACAACTGAAAAGAAAAGTGTATCTATAAATAAATACTTTTAGGAGTGTATCAATAAAACGTCTGTTTGCGATATTAAATCAGTCTTTTATTAATTCAAAATATTTATAAAAAAATATCAAACAGTAAAACGAAATATTAATTGCAATGTAATTTTTTAAATAATCAACAATATTAATTACAAATAATCAACATGGAGAAAAAGGCGCAAATTGTAAACATAAACTACAAAAAATAATAGCTTGTTCCCAACGAGTCACACCTCAACGGGTAACAGTGTGACTCGTTGGGAATGTTTTGGATAATAATTCCCAACGAGTCACAGTTACTGTTACACTGTTACTCGTTGGGATGATCCCACCTTGATTTAGGGTATCAATACATCTATCGCCACGAAATATTTTCGTTCTCAGATAAACAAAAATTGTTCCCAGGTATTTGGTACAACTTGGGGCACCCCGACTCGGACAGGTTAGGTTAGAAGGGGACGGCGGGGTCTGAAAGACCCCGCCGTCCCCTTCGTGGTTATTTTTTTTTAAACCGCCCAGAAGTAGGAGTCCCGCGAAGCGGGACTCCGTCGGCTATTGTGGAACTGATTTTGCATTGTTTGGTGACTACATTTTGGTGACAGATCTACTATTTTGAGGACAAACCCTATTATTTAAGAAACACAAAACTAATTAAATTGGTGATAGCTTACTAGTTAAGAAAAGATATTTTTTATTAATACTATTTTTTTCTTAACGCATTGTATAACTTTTCTTTACAACAGTACCAAAAACTGAAGGGTACCATAGCGGGACTTTTTGATAGGTATTTTAAGAGGGTGCCATACCGGGACCATACCATAGCGGGACTAACCGCATTTTGTTACTCTGAAAATAAGCATGGTCTGGGGGCCCTGGGATCTAGACCATAACACCAGCCATCATAGGTAGGTACTGTGGGAATACTACGTGTGCCTAACAATAACTAGGGGATCGTAGAGATAAAGCAATACACGCAGTACTCCTTAGAATTAAATTATATTTATATCAAGAAATTATACACCGGCAGGCCCTAGCTCTGCCTGTCTACTTCTTAAACAAACTACCATCACTTTTTCTTTAGCATCTTATTTTAAACTTGTTTGACTGTTCGAGGCAAACCAACGATAATATATATCCAGCCAGTCAACATAAGGTTGACACATGCCGACAACCTCTACAGTACCTACGTCGTGTTTGAAACTTAGAACACTCGGCACTAGGCTAGAGAAAATACTTTTCTATAACCATTCGGCATTCATTTAAGGCTCCCGCAGACAGGCGCGACACGACAGCGCGACGCGACTTTTGTAGACCAATTTCCATAATGTTTTCATAGAAATTGTTCTACTAGTCGCGACGCGCCTGTTTACGGGAGCCTTTATACGTAGATATTTTTGACAAGTTAGAGATAGCAACTAAGTACTTCCTACTACTTCGGTCCTACCAGAATACAGTCCATAGTCATAGATACCTAACCTACTAACTAATACAATCTTCATACTACTTCGTCAAAACCATAGTAGACAACAAACCTACTTACTTATCTCAATGCTGCAGGTATGTTGAAGCTGTTTGAAACGGTGCAAAACATGCAGGATCAATTGCAGCAGGTCCACGAGACAGCCCTGAACCTCGCCGCTGAGAAGGAGGACCGGCAGAACCATATTGACGTAATTACTCCCCTCAAGGCTCTTTTTATTCAGCTCCATGCCTTGCTTTAGGAACCCTGATAAGCCCTGATTAGTTTTAATTTCATAAGTTCGAGCCTGGTTTTCCAACAAAACAATGATGATTAGTATTAGAAATTTGACATAAAATTTAACAACAGATTTAAATTGAATTCCCTACACTTTGAAACTAGTGTGCCTCTACATCCCCGACATCTTATGAGGTGCTTAAACGGGGAACCATAATTGCGCTATTCTATTCTTGGCAATTACTAGGTACGTCTACAACCATGGAATTGCCGTAAATTGCTCGGTTTTGCTAATGCACAATTGGCAAGAAGTGCGCAATGAATTACCCGTGTAAGCGCATCTTCTAGCTGTTATCTGTCAATCAAACTGCTTTATCAATTTGGATGAAAATGGCGTGATAGGGATCGATTCACCATTTAACTTCGACCTCTCAAATTTTTGTCTCTGAGACACTTCAAATAAAGCCCACATTATAATTTCAGGCTCTTTTGGAACAAATCGAACTGCTGAAGATCATTAAGCTGGACCGCGAGGATATGGTGGAAGCTCTAGCAGACAAGGCTGACCTGCGCATGTTGGCACGAAAGGTGTCCCACGACCAATTCGAGAACGCCTGCGATGACCTCTCCAAAGGATTGGAACATGCTCTCGGAAAACTTAACGTGCAGGTCCGTGATTATTGGCGTATTGCCTACCAAGTCTTTGGGCATAAAATATAACATTGATTCCGAAACATAGTCCTACTACAGCCGAAGTACTAGGACAATGGTGCCGATTCTCTTGTACACCGAACTAAACTAACTAAACTATCACTAAAATTCCTTACTTTTGGCTATGAGAATCTTAAAGCTATTCTGCAATAAAATATCTCTAAATTTAAGAATCATTTTGACGCAACTAAAATTTCATTTGACAATCGTGACTCCACATGGTACTTGTTTGCCCTACCCCGTGAATTTTTTATAGAGCCGGAGGCGCGCTTGTGTGGCAGCCTCGGCGTTTTTTATATGGAATTTTTCACTTTTTGTATGAAAAAAAAATTAAAAAAAAATACCTACATGTAGAGTTATATAGGTTTAAGGGTTTCATAAAGGGGGTCCAAATTTTCATTATTTTTGCGATAGGACACACCGTTTTCGAGATATAAGCAAAATAAATAAAAAATACAGTACTGTTTTTACCCCTGAAGTCGAGGTGTTGTGGTGAATCTTAGTTCATGACAACTAATTTTATTCCATACCTTTTTAATCGCGATTAAAAATAGCCAGATTTAGTTAATACAACCAAAATTTTAGGTGAAAAACGTTAAATTCAGAATAGCAAAATTGCCATTTTCACTAAACTAATAAATCAGTACCATCTTAGTGCTGTCAAACTAAAACATAGTTAAGTTGTGTCACTTTACTCTATTTCAGAATGAGAAATCGTGTTTTGACAGGAATAAACTAAATAGTGATTTTTAGTCTAGTTTAGAGAATTTTGTGACAAGAGAATCGGCACCATTATCTCTGTCATTCACTAACTAGACACTATTATGTTCCGGTTAACAAGGTTCAGTGATACCTCCAACTTGTTCCGGTATTTAGATAGGACAAGCGGCTGACTGTAACATTGTGTAAGGTCAACGACGCTCATTACACGAACTCATTCAGCAGCCATAGCAGAAAACTATTCGTGATCAAAAACTGTACACACGACGACATATCAAACTATACATTTCCTGATTTAGCTGACCTTGCATTGTATAGGCTTTTCGTATAATGAGAAGTCAGCTTATACTGGAGATGTATAGCTTGATTTGTAGTCGTCGTGCGTACCTACCTCACACCGATATAAGCCTACTATTAAATAGTCAAACGAAGATAACTTCGACGAAGTATTCACTGTAAGTGAAGTTCGACGGAAAGTTTCTTGTCCGAAGATGATGATAAGTAGAATACTTACAATAGTAGGTACAGTTTGCGCAAAACTTTGTGAGCCCTCAGAATTTGCAGCGAGTGGCTGCACAGTATGCATAATGTACGAGGAAACTCTCTCACTCTCACTCAACTGTA
The DNA here is from genome assembly GCA_916610205.1 of Griposia aprilina. Taxonomy (NCBI): domain Eukaryota; kingdom Metazoa; phylum Arthropoda; class Insecta; order Lepidoptera; family Noctuidae; genus Griposia; species Griposia aprilina. Next base: position 15,449,482 of record OU744286.1, read on the forward strand.
CCATGCGCGATTTCGTTCTTGGTCCTACGTTCAGAGGGCTCATAAAGTTTTGCGCGAGCTGTAATTGTAGACCTCCGTTAAGAGTATTAATGTTCTGTGTTGTAGACCCGGCGCGCGGCGTTATGTCACTAGCATCACATAATTTTGAAGAAATAAGCAAAAAAATGAACCTATCCTTACGTGTGCTGCCTATTTATTAATGTTCGTTGCTGGCGGATCTATCAAAAATACGTGCAATAGTTTGTCAATATCTTGAAAAAAAAAAAAAAACTTGTAGGAATCTCTATGGCAACAAGCGTTGGATGACATCCAGCGCGAGATCGAGCAGAAACTGGACAAGATGGAGCTGTCACCTGTAAAGGACTTCTTCAATAACAAGCTGAAGCAGCTCCAAGAGAATCTGAAACAGATGGCCGCCCTGCGCCGCGAAGCAGAGGCTGCTGGCACTAAGAGGAGACTAATGAGGTGACCTTAACCTTAGTAATGCAAACACCTTCAAACATTAGGTAGGTATAGGTAGATATATGTTGTAGATCTATCATGATACGCGCGGAGGCGTGTCTCGCGCACCGGAGCGTGTCGCATGGTAGTGATCTGCCTAAAAGAGCGATTGTATTCTTGTCTCAATGTAGTTAAAAAAATATATTTACCAAATGTTTTTTTTACTAGGGATGTCAACTGTATATCGTGCGACGCTAACGTTGTGATGAATATGGATGCGCTCCCGCCGCAACCTCCTAAGCCACTGCCCGGCAACTTGTCTATGAAGCCCTATCTCAGTTATGAACTAGGTATGTACCTACCTATACTATCATAGTAAATTATGTCCTATGGGTTTCGGAGTTCATATTTGCTATTAGGTATAGGATGCTGGGGTTTCAAGCACATAGTATGGTTCGCTAATACCTGCACTTGGTATATAGACGATGTCAGTCAGGCGCGGATACAGGGGGGGACAATGGGTGCAGTTACCCCCCCCCCCCATCTGGGCTTCGACCAAACTGAGTCTAAAACTCTATATTGGACATAAACATGTTTTATAACCTGTATTTTTACTTTGTATAGGTATTACTAAGATAATGTTTATGTCGTAGTCTTCCTCGGAAAAGGCTTCATTGTTGAGTTTACAGAAACTTGGTGCCGATGGTTTTTTTTAAAAGGGCTTTCATGGCTTGAGACATTCACCCCGGCCTCCTGTCCCTTGCGTCGTCCCAGAAAGAAACATTTGAACCACCAGCGCGCCCCCCCCAGAACCCCCCCCCCGCCCTTGAGCGAAAACTTAGATCCGCGCCTGATCTCAGTAGCGCCACTGTTGCCGCTATTAAATGCCTAATCCGGCCCTGGGGAAGGGCCTAAACTAAGCAGCTATTACAGTTTTCTACTCTGATAAATTTTATAATTTGGGATGGCCTGTGTATACTTAGATATAGACTAGTTTCCCACATACCGTGTTATAATGATGATGTATTCTCGCAGACACAATCCGTAAGAATCAGGCGAGCAGTTTACCACAACGCAACATGCACGACTGGGAGCACGTGCAGCATCAGATGCAGCCTAATAAACCACACAAAGTCAGGTAAAGTAAGGCCAACGAGACGTGATTTATAAAATACGTAAACAGCTTGACCTTTACTGAGTTACATTATAAAAGCAGCGAATATTATCTCTGTCTTAACTTTCACACTCAATAATGACGTCATTTGATCGACGACGGCTGTCGTTGTGTGTTTCGTGGTACGGGAAAGCGGTCGCTACAGCAGCTATCAACATTTGGTCCGTCCGATTCATTCCTGTTTGTTTTACGTTCGAAGTGATACGAATTTTTTCGTTTCCTTGTTTGTTTAGTTTTTTATCGACCTCAAAAAGGAAGAGGTTATCAATTCGGATGTTTATATATATTTTTTTATGTATGTTCGGGCATAACTCCGTCATATATAGACGGATTTGCAAAAATATTTTTTATTTGAAAGGGTATACTCTCGAGGTGGTCCCATTGTGACCAAGTTAGAATCTGGAGAAGGGATCCCATGGAAATCGATGGAAATCCTCAAATTTTATATAACGATGTAGGTATTATTTATAGTAACTCGTGCATTTGCTCTCGGAAAGCACCATTCGGTGAAGTGGAACTGATGATGAAGACCAGAGTTGGCCACCGGAACTACTCAATAATAAGTTTTTCACGGGTTGCAATACGATTACTTTAATATAGTTGCTAAGCAATTTATGCTCATCACAATGCATATGGTGAAATGGAGCTGATGGTGAAGCCACCATCAGTTCCAGTTGTTTTGGTTCTTACCAGTAGAACTCCTCAACAATTAACGTCCCTGCATCGGGAAAAGGAATATTTTGTAAAAAGGTGACGAGCAGTTGACATTAGGCTATTTCAACTTAGATAAATTAAGGCGGAACCTTCAGGGCAGCCCGCGAAATTCAAATTTTGTTGCGTTTTTTGCAATTTGCAGGTCACTGTCAGGTTGTATTTTGATTAAAATATGATTCGCGCCCGTAACAAATATGGCTTAAAAGAATTATAATCATTGGAATCAGCAATACATCTCTATAAGTTCATATTACCCTATTGAATGACTATTTCATGAAATTATGACATTCATATGGAGTTGTATTGCTGATTCTAATGATTATAATTCTGTCAAGCCTTCGTTGATATGGTCGCGAATCATATTTAGATCACCATACAACCTGATACTGACCTGCAAATTGCAAAAAACTTAAGAAAATTTGAATTTTGCGGGCTACCTTGGCGCATGCCCCTTAATAACTGACTCACTAAAAAGTGAAAAATATAAAACCTATTTTACAAAAAAAAAAACAACAGATCTTTATTTTAGTTTTTTTGCCACTGAATTCCGAAATTAAAGTTATTTGTCACTTTGTAGTGTTTTTTTTTTCATGTAGGCAGCTCTAGACAACCATTAAAAGATTTCAATTAACCACGAAAAAAACTTGCTTTTAATAAAAATGTTAGGAACCCCTGAAAGTTTGTTTACATTCTTTATCTTGTCTCGTTGGCCTTACTTTAGACACATGTCCATAAAAAAAAAAATTAAAAAAAAATTGTCTTCGTCGTATTGAGGATTCCATTTCCATATTTTCAATAAGTCTCCACCAGAATTCGGCCACTGCGACAGCGTTATGGGTGTTATTGCACAGAAACCACGACAAGAGGTAAGGCATCGTTTGTGATGTGGCGATGGCGCTAGAGTCGCATTGCGGCTCATTGGAGTATGTACCCCAGCCTGTCTAATCCTACTATCCTACTAATATTATAAATGTGAAACTTTGAGAGGATGGATGGATGGATGTTTCTTACTCTTTCACGCAAAAACTGCTCAACCGATTTGGATGGAATTTGGAACACAGATAGTTTATAACCTGGATTAACACGTAGGATACTTTTATCCCGGTAGTACGTTCCCGTGGGATAATATCCGACATGCACGTGGGCGAAGCCACGGGAAAAAGCTAGTAGGTATATAACTATAACATACCACAATCAAACTTGAACATTCAAAAAAAAATCCTTAAGGCTTGTAATAATGCCAATAACCTTGAGCATCTGGGCGGAGCTAACGACCCCTCTCCGCGCCACTCCGCTACCCGCATGCAACAGAAAACGTGCGGCGCGGCCCGCGCGCCGCCACGCGTTGCCTCGCCTAGTCTCGTCACAAAGTAACGAAATAACAGAAGGTCAAGTCATCATGAAAGTTAAATTATTTTATATGTGAACCGCATATAAAGTAGTCCAATTTTGTTTTTATTTATTATTTATTGATAGGGATGTACTTTTCGGGCTATGATTACGAATAAAATTGTTAAAAGCTTTCGAGGCCGTGAGTAAAAGCTTTACCTTTAGTATCAGCCTGGCTTGCAACATGAGGTAAACAACTTGATGTATCTTTTTAACTAAAATTAATGGCTAAATGGGCTGCTAAGCGCAAAACTCAAGAATGCCTGGACCAATTCAGTTTTTTTTTTTAATATTAAAATAATCTTCAAGTTCCTCGACAGTCCTTACAAGATGCTTGTGAGAACGTAGTTTTTGAGTGCCCAAATCATCTTGTTCCTAAAATGAATGCAGTTCTACATAATTTACAAGTAAAATAAATAAAAAATGTTCATAATTTGTAAAAAAAAGTAATTACTGACATTCACATCCAAATCAACTGAATCACGTTCTACTTCTCTGGTAGAACTAACTGATTCACTGAGTATGGGTAGTGAATTTTTTATTTGATTCAACTCAAAAAAACATTCCTAAAAAAAAAATATGATTAGTTAAATATTATTGCCCCGCTTTAGCCCGCATGGATAATAATGAAAGTGATAATTATAATAAAAACATGATTGCCATTTTTTTTTCTTATTGTATCTAGTTTGTGCCACCAGCGGATTGCGATAGGCTGATTTAATTGATTGATTGATATCACCCCCGATAGAAGTCGAATAAAAAGTATTCGACATTAAACCTACTGGATATAGCCGATCTGCCAACTGAGCTATTCATGATCCTACTAGTATTATGAAAAGTATCATAAAGTTCAACCGTTCTGTATTGGGGGTAGATGTTACTACCGTCAGAAACGGTTCACTTTTGTACTAAAATCTGCATACATTTCACGTCTGTTAGCAAAATCGACGATAACCGCCATTCTTACGACAAAAGTAAAAAAAAACGCAACACACAGTAATACATATTTAATATCTATTCGTATTCAGTATTTAGAATACTTTCTCTCCAGGTGAGGTTAAAAAATTCCACCCTGTATAAATATAATTGAAAATAATTACGCCAGTAATCAATAAACTAACAAATTATTAGCAAGTACCTAACCTATAATCTTCCTACCTACTTAACCTATAATCATAATTAATACCTACTTCAGGAGCATTTTCAGTTTTGGCAAAGTTTTCGTCTGTAGTTGTATCTACTCGTAAACTAGACCTAAAAAAGAATAAAATATGTCACAAATAATCGTAACGAATCAGAATTACTTAGGTACCGAAAAGTAAAATTTGTAATATTGGCTGAAAGTCATTGCGTGGACGTGGACCTTCTGTGATCGTTCACTACTATATGACACAGAAGCGTTATACTTACGACTTTGTTTGAATGAGGTAGGTATTTTATAAACAATACGCGACGCGAATCGCGTTCGACTCAAAGGCACCGCTCGTCGCGCGACGAGCGGCGCCTTTGTGTCGCGCTGTCTCATCGCGCCTGTCTGCGGGAGCCTTCATACAACCGCGCTATGATAGGTACACTACTACAAGCATGAGGCGCGTCCACTGGCGGCTTCGTCCGTGCGAAGAGACACCGCACCCTAATTACGTAACACACTATCTATCACCATCTGAATAATTTTCAAGCATATTGCTATTCCATTGCTTCATTTGTTCGAAAAATGTGACTGCTCAACAACGTAAATAACGCAATGAATGTTGTTGAACTGTCAAAATGAAACTCATTCCTACTATTAGTGTGTTACGTAACTACCCCGCAGGTTCATATTGGCTCAGCCAGTTGCCACGTTCGGGCGAAGCGCACACACGCGGCTTGCTTGTAGTAGTGTACCTATCACAGCGCGGTTGTATGAAGCTTACCGTCTGTCCGTTTACTCTGTGCTATCTACTTCTAAGAAAGATAAGTAAAGCTATAGTGTGTAATGAAAATGTAGATAAAACTTTAAATTTACTTTGATAAATGTATACCCTTTTGTTTGTAATATTTTTTTAGACCCCCTTTTGTTCGTTTCTGCTTATTCCCCATGTTTTAAAAACTAATAAAACTGTACAATTAATATAACTATAAAACACTACTTATTTACAAGAATCAGAAAAAACCTACTCCACTATTTACAAAATTCAATTTCTGAAGTAATATTTTACGATTTTATTTCGTAATGCTGAGCTCTCGCAACGCGACATACGTCCACCTAGCAACACGATGCGCCCCGCACTGAATTTATGGACGAGTGCGGGGGTGATGTAGACGAAGTCCTTAATCGGACGCCTTTTTAATTTATTATAATAAAAATAACACATATTTTAAAAAAGTAACAAAACCAAATTATTTTCCTTTGTATTGCAAAGCAGTAGATATTTTTTTTAATACTCTTTTGATCAAAAATTAAGGAGTAAAATGGTTTCAAAACCATTATTTGGAGGTGATTTGGTGTTTTTTTTTTTAATTATTTGATACCGATATGAAAATTATGGCTAAACCAAATTACGTATTATATCATGTAGATTACTGATAGAAAAATTCAGATGTAATTTCTCTGTAAATGCCGACGAAAAGTCGCTTCAACTGCATGCTTTTTTCAAGCTTTTTTCGAGAGAGCAGCCTTAAAGCAATAAATGCTCTCTGAAGGGGAACAGACTCGTGGATATTCATAATTGCTTGGATCTTACTAAAAATACTTTTTAACAATAGGTACATAAATAAACAATCACACGCATATCGTACCACATCTCTCATAAAATCAATGGTTCAATACAACATCTTTTGTCTAGCTAAACAGGGTCTTCTTTTATCATCTGTATACAGATCGGAAACGGACAAGCATTTGTGCAACCGCTACTGTGGCGGGTCGCACACTGTGACGACTCCTGCACAGCGCGTTACACGTCTCGGACACTTCATAAAGCAATGGGGGCCAGAGGTGCTCCCACTGTCATCTGGATTCGCAACTGGTGATGATGGCAGAGTAAGTCTTTTTTTTAAGTCATTATCAAGTTGCTTGTTTGAGCACGCTTTACAGGCGACAGAAGTGCTGAAACTTAACTTTTATGGTTCCAAACTTAAACGAAAAACACGGAACCTTTGTAATCTCACTTTCGTGCCCGTCTGTCACAGAGGTTTTTAGTCTGTCATCTGGCTGATAAATAATAATAAAACGATGTTACGAATACCCACGGAAACCATGGAAAACGTAGACGATCGAAAGCGAGCTCTGAACAAATACGTTTTATTTTAATGTTAATGCTTTATTTTGATTCACACCTAGAGTAGTTCAGTCATTTCAAACATCGTAGGTCGCAAAAAATTGAGCCGTCACGTGACGCCTGGCAGATGTGAAAAATACCAACGTATAATTCGTATAGTGCGGCAACGCGTCGCCATGGCATGCGTCGCCACGCCAACAATCGGTTTTACCCGCGGCTATAGATGTTTCACATGAAAAATTGCACTGTATTGAGTTTTTGGGATGCTGTTAAGACAGATACCAATAGTGTAAATACCAAGTTTGTAGCTTCGAAAGACCTGTGCTAACTGCGTTGTGCAAAACGAAAAACCTGTTTCAGTTTTTTGCTTATAACTTCTAATCAGTGCATCATTCGGAAAAAATCACCACTACACATTTAAAGTATACAAAATTTGGTACAATTTGAGCACAGCCGTAAGCTCTGTAGGTCCAAAAGAACCCAAGATACAGCAATTCAAACATTGACCATTTTTCAAAACAAGTTCGTAATTGTACGTTTACATAGTTGTAGTCGAGAAATTAGCGCGATTTTTCTGTCTACGGTAACTGGCCTATAGATTATTTTTTCTTTTTTTTGTTCTTTCAGCTTTATAAAATCAGCACGTCAGAAGCCGTTAACGTTGGTCCAGGTAAGTACTCCAGGTTTTTAGCTATGACAACAACACTGAAGTCTAAAGGATGATTTCCACCAAACGGCTCGCTTCGCATCGGATCGGAAAGGATACGAACGGATGCGGCGACAGCCGATCGCGTCTGGCAGGATATCAACAGATACGATCGGCTCCGTACCGTCGCGTCGCTTGCGAACGTATCCGTTCCTGTATCTCGTCAAATATTTTCATTCCTACTGTGATGACGTGATGACTTTTGAAAATGGTTGAAGTTGACGTAAGTAGTACCTAATTGTTAACTATTACATTAGAAGAAGAAAATAATCATAAAACAAAGAAGAGGAAAGGAAAAATTTGGATTGATGATATATTATAATATGGCAAAAACGGTGTAAGGTTGGCGCTCGGCCACGGCTTTGCGCGAACGCGACGACAGCCGAAAGGATCCGATTGGATTGGATACAACGACAGGCGAAAGGAGCCGATCGCGTGTCGCGGAAGACGCCCGCGGTCAAGCTCTCCGCTAGGAGTAACTAATAGTGTTCTGTGGTCAAGCTGCTGTGCGCGGCTTGGTAATATAGACTTTAAATGTACACGGTTTAATATCGTTTAAAGATTGTAAAATCCATTCCGATCCGATGCGATGCGGGCCGTTTGGTGGAAATCATACTTTACTTACTTTACAAAAGTGATTGAGATGTAGGGGCCCCGATTGAAAACTGGCAGTTGCCATCTGTTCCGTTTTGGACATACAAATGATGGCTGTCACCATGTGAAAAAACTATTTTCAACAGCAACTGAAATTGAATGCCATCAGCAATTTTAGTCGTAGTTTCAATATAAGAAATGACAAGGCTGACATACAAACTGCCGTACAGAGCCGTATTGAACTTTAATACGAGTTTACAAAACATTCACAACACACACATTCATACATTTTCATCACGCCTGTTTTCCCCGAAGAGTTAAGCAGAGATACACATAGAAGGTATTCCCTCATTTAAAACTTGTAATAGACTGTGACCTCTTTGTTAGTTTCGGTCTCTCTTCTCAGAGTAGTTAGATAAGAGACACCGAACTCATCTAGTTTTAAAACATAATGTAATTTAATTTTGACGTGTAAAACTATTTTTTTAACCAATTTACAGAAAGAAATATCATTTATTTCGACAGTAGGTTTAAATCCCATGTAGTAGGGGGGCCAGCAAATTGTCATCAACCGGGCACTAATCCAGACTCCGGGTTGCTACTGAGTAATTCTTGATGGAAAAATCCTATAATACTTTGCTGAACCCAGGAGTTCATGCTCATCAGTAAAGCAGTATTTTTTTTTTTTTTAAAGGCGGCGCGGTAGATGGCGCGGCCGGATTAGTATGCACGCCGAAATATCCAGTGAAGAAGCCCGAGCTTCCCAAAGAGCCCAAGCCTATTGTCATCAGCGCTGTGAGTTTTATTTTAATAATTAATTTGCTTTTATTTGTTCCATTATTTATTTTTATCTAGAGGTCAATTTTCTTTTTCGTCACCGCACACTACAGTACCTACCTATGATCTAATTATTATTCAGGATAGGTACATTTTATCTGCATTCTAAATTATATCGAGCACTGACAAGTCGGCGACATATTGGAAGCGACATTTTTACGAAAATCCGATTTCTATCTACGATATACAGGGTCAAATTAAATTAGCTAGCGAAACTCCGCAGACGTGATGGGTATCAATATCTAAACACGATAAAACTAAAACAAAACGTTTTTTCAAACTCATACTTAAAGTAAAGAACTACACTACCTGCAGTCCTGGACCCCAATTAGAAATCATCAAATCAAAATATATTTTTTCTCGTTTCGCTAGCTAATTTTTTTATTTAATTTAATATAATATTTAATTTAATTTAAACCACATTTTCATAGAAGAAAGGTCTCTTACGATAAGTCGGCGGTCGGCGGCGGTCTTTCGGCGAAATTTTTGTATTAATATTTTGGTACTTATATTTCCAGGAATGTCGCTGTTTGGACCCCACAGCAGGTACAGCTTTGGTTTCTTTAGACCCATAATTTGCCACTCTCACAATTTTCTGTTATGACAGGCACATTGAGGATTGATATAAAACAATGAATATCAATCATTGTTGGTTTCCTGTTATCGGACTATCTCTTTTTAAACCGACTATACTCAGTTACTATTAAGTCTGGCAAGATCGTACGCGCGTCCCGCGGAATGACCGACGTTGGTATTCTAAGACTTCTCAGTCTTCTCTACTGCGAGTATCAGAAATTTAACGATGTGGTACCGTACTTAAAGACCATGGTCTAAAAAAACAAGGTCTGGCATTCCGGGAGTGACACATACTTACGTCATTATGGAAACATTCAGTCATCATTCTGTTAAAAAATATATATAAACCATTTAAATTGTCGTTTCATTTTTCTAATCAAACGAAACAATTCTATTTAAACCAACGTACTTCTTAGTTAAAACCTCTTTGTTTTATCGGATTCGTACAGGTAATGGCGATTGGGGAGTTATTATTACACACTACTGGTAACACAGCGGTGATGACGTAGGCTTGTCACCCCGTGACCGGAATGCTATACCTGGCGAAGTATATTATTATACCATGCTACAGACCATCAAACTGAACAACGTCCCATACATCTGAGTCGAGTAGATATAGAAGTTTTATATGCGACATTTCATAATCATTCCGTTCCACACCTTTCTGATACATGCTTTATAGAGAGAGTTCGACTTTACTCAAACTAAGCACAGTAGTGTTTCATACGTAAATGATCCTTATTCGTATAATTTTAATGTGTATACGTGGGGCATGCCAGAAAAAATTAGATACTCAAATATTATAAAATGTACTCTTTATTGCGGAGCACGTAAACACTTTTATATACGTCAGAACCAATTGTCAGATACCTCTGACCAATCTTCTTTAGACACCTCAGAAATCTCGAAATTATATGCAGCCAGTGCATCTTCGTTTTCAAACCTTTTCCCCTTTAGTTCTTCTTTGATGTTTGGAAACAGGTAAAAATCACAAAGAGCTGGGAATATGGCGGGTGAGGGAGGATAGACACGTTTTTTGAGTTAAAAAGTCGTAAGCTCGCTCTCAAGCTCGCAGCCTTAATGCTAAGAATCCGGATTATAAAATTTGTCACTGCCCCGGGGGACCGTCGCGCACGATCTTGTTGGAATATTGTCATTAATCATTAGTAAACGTAAGTGATGGTTAAATATCTACGCAACAAGTATAAATCGATTTCGTGCCAAAGCATCTACTTTAGTGTATTTTTTTTTAATTATACTTATTGTATTGAAAAAGTATCGAACTTGTCCGTGAACACTATTCTTCATGGCAAGAGTATTAAATCTTCCGATTATAAAATTTATTGTTGCCAGGCACCCTTTAGTTTGATTTTAGATTTTCCTATTTCTGTTTCAGAGCACCCTCCACCAAAGAACTGAATGGATATTAACAGTTTTTCATTTTCTTATGTAATCTTTTTTTTAAATATATTTTTTAATCTTTCTACATCTTGTACATAATTAATTGTTAATCATTTTAATGTACGTAAGATTTATTGTAAATTTTAGTTTTGTTATTGACTATGATAAAATTAAAAACATAACTTTTATTTTATGATTTTAATGGTAAATCAATTACCATACAATATTGGCTTACATGTAATTCGTATCACTAGGTAATAAAAAAAATGTCTTTTGACCAGTTTCGATTTTTTTTTAAAGAAAATTATATCATCGAGTGCAGCAATACCTCTGGATAAACAATATCTAGACAATAGAAGACAATTAAACATTTTCCTGTGATATACATATGTATCGGACACATTAAGTTGTTATCAAGCGATTATGTTTTTAATATTATTAATTATATTTACAAAATTAACACAATAGCACACGTCAAAGGATAGCGTAAGGATAGGCTGACACTGAAGTGACGTCATTCTTCACCCTTAAACCTTCAATATGTGCACAGATCGCACTACGCGTCGGGCCACTCATTTACACGGCTCTTAACCTTCTACCAATCAGTCTTTCTCATCATTATTACACAATATAAAATTACTTATTACATGCGTCGTATTATCTTACACTCAGTTATCCAGCTATACAGAGCTTTCCTTTTTACAAGCATATAGAGAAAACATTATTTACCCTGCCCCCCTTATAAGTCCAGGCCCTATACCCAGAACTTTACAATTTACAAGTTACAATTTACAAAATTTGTAAAATTTACAAGTTCGTGTACCGAAAAGCCAAACTCAAAGCATTTACTACAAATAAACCAATTACAGGCACTTTTGAATTGTCAAGAGGTCGGTCAGTCAGAAAGATGAAGCTAGCTGCCCATTCCAAAGCGTAGTTGGTTCCTATGAGAATTGTAATGGAAAAACGTTACAAATATGTAAATTGTAGTGACAAGCCTACAATATATACATAGTCCTCATGCTTTGTGTTAGCTTTTAAAAATGCGAAAGAATTGTAGATTGTAATTAAGATACATATTTATAATTTCTGTGTTACGCAATCTTTTCTACAATTTAACAATTTTGTAGAATTGTACCGTCATATTACAAAACACGATCCAACTTGAGCCCGAGCCTAAACCTTCGTGCCAGTTTTTGTTTCGAACTTATGCCAACTTTACTAAAGTTCTTAGTAAAATTTCTTTCTTCAAAACGAAAACGAACAAACAAACAAATAACGAATCAAACTACAACTCAACTCAACTTAGACCCTGTTGTTTGATACATAGTTAAAAATTACCAATAGTCAATTTAAAACAATTAGTCACTTGACAATAGTTAAAGTTTAACTACTCTGTCTGCGCATGGTTAACTTTCATAGCAAATTGACAATGTTTAACTAGTTAGCTTAACCATTTGTCAAAGATCATACTTATGTAATTTTTAACAAATTGTTAGTTTAACTTACGCATTTTAACTATTAGTATGTTTGACTACTGATCAAACAACGGGCCCTTAGTCAAACTAATTTTGACTAAGTTGTCAGTTTTGTAAAAGGAACTGTATTTCGATTTCTGTTATGTTCTTATTTCAAAAACATGGTCGATGGCTTAAACGACGTTTAAAGAAAAACCTTGTTATGTAATAAGACCGGTAAAGTTTTGCGGTACAGGGCCCAGGTTTAGCGATGAAAATCTATTTTATTTAGCATTATTGGGAGCGGCCTGTGTCGAACATTGAACTACGACATACTTACAAGGTAAACAAACTAATTACGCGGGACCAGGCTAACGTAATTTGCGTCGTTTAAAATGAGTCAAGGAATTTTTGCATGGCAAAATTTTTCAAAAGCTATAAATCATGAATTTTACGTAGGTATTTTTTAAACTTTCGCGCAGATTATGCTGGTTCGGCTAGCTGACGCCTCGTCCACGCCTGATAATTAATAATAGTTTCACAAACAAGTCTTAGTTGCTGAAAATTTCTCTATATTAAGTGTCTGGGCAAGCAAACCATGTATTAGAAGTACCGCGCTTGTGGCTTGTCTATACTGGGGTCAAAAGCACGCATAACTGAAATCTGAAGCAGCATGACATCGCAATATTATTGTCTATAAAGTTAATGTTTATTGATAAATATTATCAAACATGGACATCAAACTGTATACTATGTTTGGGCTCGTCCAGATCCCACAGAGTCAATGTTAAAATCCCAAACTCTAAATTTAAATAACAACTCCACTTTTTACATTTTTATTTCTGGAGTTATTAATTAATTTTTCATAAAGATTTTCTAGAATTTGGACATTTTTATTATTGGACATTCTGAACCTATACATGTATTATATCTACCTTACGAATTATAATGCATCACTTTCCAGAACAATGTTAGATGATGAATACAAAATCACGACAACTTTTTTAATGCACCCTCCTACTTTGTAGAGAACGTAATCAGAATGTTCTATTGCATTAACAAATCTTGAGATCTCTTTCTACCAAGCGCGTTACACATGATTAATGTTATTCTTTGAATTTCTAATAAGCAAGTATCACAAACAGTAAACACACAAAATGTTTTACATTTACCAATTTAATCATTTGGACTTGCAATTAACACCAATGTACTATGTCTAAAGTTTTAACTGTGTGTATTCCACCACATTCTCGGGCTATATACAATGGTTATTATTACCTATAAAATAGGAAAAACATAAATCTGTCACTAACTTAGAAGACACATTCGACAAGATTCAGTTGCAATATTTTCGTAGAACGAAAGCACAGTTTAAAAAGTTCAACTGTTACCAAACGGCACTGTTAAGTTAACTATAAAAACTTATTTTACGACATACAATCAGTTTCACAAGAGCTGCATACATATGAGTTAAGATTATTTTACGTGTTCCGCCAATCGCCTTGAACGGTCGCGTCATCGACTGGCTCACTTAGCATAAGGCAAGGGATGGGTGGTCACTTCTAGTTGCACGAGCGTCCTCCGAAGCCTTTAGGATCACAGTGGAGGACTCCGACGTCCTCCGCGCGGCGGCTAGCGGTGCCGGCCGCGCGAGTTGTAGTGGTTCCCGCCCTCGCGGCTGTAGCGCCGCTCCTTGCGCTCGTCGCGGTTGCCGCGCGACCGATCGCGTCGATCGCGCTCGCGCGAGTACTCCTTGTCGCGCGATGGCTCGTGGCTCCTGGTGATGACGATGATGATATTAACATAACATCATGCCTGTATTTCCCGAAAGGGTAAGCAGTGTGCAGTAAAGCCTCATTTCGCCAGTTATAAGTCCCATATGTTGCAACTATTATGCGCATTATCACTGAAGGTTACACTAAGATTTTAAAATATCGTCGCTTGGACATCGCTAACATACATCGACAGATCATCGTTATCGTCCTCATAGTGCATCATCGCAAGCGTTTTCGCAAAGAAGTTGTGCAGAGCATGCAGTAATTAAAAGGGGGCGTACGTCCCGAGCTGCCTTATCATATCATCATAACGAGTGGAGTAAGAGTTCTAGGAATGACTGTGATATAACGCAGAAGCATATTACTTGCTCAATATCTTCAGGTATTTCCTTCTATTTTATAACTAATTTAAAAGGAGGTATGAACCTGGTCTCTCCTGCTGAGCGGCTATCCCGCGACTTGCGGCGAGTGGGGGCACGCGAGCGCGGCGAACGCGACCGCGAACGCGACTTGCGAGCCTTCGACGGGAGCGGCGACTCGCGCTCACTGTTCAAGTCGAAATCGTCGAATCTGTTACATACAACATTGTTTGATAAAAACCACTGTCTTAAAGCAAAAACAGTATTATCATGGATAACTTCATAAAGGAGTAATATGCTTTCAGAAACTAGGTAAATAAAATGTTATTTAGTTAATTATATAAATGAGGAATGTACTTACCATCATTCCATGTAGCAGCGTTCATAACATTCATAATAATACAGATTTGAGAAAGTGTTTTGAACAAATGCTATACAAAGTTTTTTTTTTTTTTTAGATTCGTTTGCTCTTGACTCTAGTCTAGGTCAGAGGTGACAGAGACAAAGTTGATGTGATTGTGATTTTACAACAAATTGAATGGAAGGACTCACTTGTTTTGAGGAGCTGTAGAACTGTGACTAGAACTGGAGCTCGAAGACGAGCTTGATGATGAGGATGAGCTCCTAGACCTGGGAGACAAACATTTAATGTTCATTTGAATATTCAATAATATATAGATGTTTTGAAGATAGTGCGCTAGCTACAAGTTAAGATGCACAAAAATACTTGTAGATATTAAATGCTAATATTTATACATAATATTGCAGAACAAAAAACAACAAAATTTATTTAAATGGTAGTACTCTTGAAACTCTTCTGAGTGATTAAATATAATGTTAAATAATTACCCACATCTAAGACCAACCTTCTCTTACTGTTGTTGTTTGGGGTCACCTTATCATTCTTTTCCTCCTGAATGTCTGACCCGCCCTCTTTGGAACCCTCGCCATCTTTTGTTTTTTCCGCATTTCCTGGAAACCATAGTTATAATTCTATGATAAAGGCAATTGCTTCACTCTCAACAGTTCTAAAACATTTTGTAAGTCTACTACCAGTCGGATTTGAAAAATATTTTTTGCTTTTGATAGCCCAATTAATGAGATAGGTTATAGGCTATTTAACATCACGCTACGACCCTTAGGAGCCGAGCACAAAGAAAAAACGTTAGAAAAAACGCTAAGCGAGAACGAAGTAATAGCACGGGCGGGCGATGCAACGAGACGCGGTGGGTCGGGGAAATAAGAAATGTCACGCGGACGAAATCGCGGACAGCAGCTACTAAAGAATATAATATACAGTAGAATCCGCTTACAATGACATCGAAGGGAAGTGAAAAACACGTCATACTAAGCGGACGTCATACAAAGCAGTCTTAGAAAATAAACAACTTCCTATTTATGTTAGGTATTTAGTTTAATAGAAATAAATTGTACTACAAATTGTAAGTATCTATCTAATCTATCTATTAATAAAAAAAATAAACATGAGCTGACACACAACAAACATATTAAAAACATGGAATAAAAATTGAAATACATACATAGCATATTTTTTATAACATAAGAAATCAGTAATTTAGTTCTGCTTTTGTTTTTTCTTTAGATTGTAAAACAGTCTCTAGCAATATTGTGTAAAGAGAACAAAAACCAGCCACGCGCTACGCACGCACCAAACGTCGTCGCAGGGAAAGGGGGTGGGGACGGTCACGAAAACGAGTAAAGGTGTTAGGAATCATGTTGGTCATTACAACCGGACATAATTTCTTAAAAATTGGTCATAATAAGCGGTATGTCATTATTAGCGAAGTCATTATATCCGAACTTTGTTATAACGAATTTTATATGAAAACCAAACTTCGCACTGCAATTACTTCATTTTAAGCGGTTGGTCAATATAGGGGGAGTCATAATAAAGGGATTCCACTGTAGCTTTTCAATTACACTGAAAACCTGGTTCTCAGAATAGTCAACTCATCTACCCTACTAACCGGCTTTAGAAGAGTTGCCTTGTTCAGCGTCGCTGCCCCATAAGTCATACTTGGAGAGGTCGGCTTCGTCGCCCGACTCCTCGTCGTCGTCCTCCTCGGCCGCGGGCTGACCCGGCGCCGGCGCCAGCGACGGCTTGCTCTGCAACAAGCATGCATCAACGTCATCAACGTGACCGGTCAGCCCAGCACACAACACTCATGTTTTGTGCCAACCCTTGCTAATTAAATTCAAGTAAAACGTACAACGTGCGAAATTAAAATATATAATCAAATATAACGTGTTAGACCCTCAATTACTTCCCTTAAATTCCAAATACTTATTTTATAAATCATTAATACAAACCTTATTCTTTCGCTTCACCCTTTTGCCAGAGCTTTTCGTAGGCTTCTCGGCAGTTTTCACAGTTAGTTTTAACCTATTCAATAAGATAGGTTTTGGCAAAGCAAAACTTTTAAAATTCCCTATAACAGGTGCATTTTCATTAGAATTTGAGTCAGTTCCATCTCCTTCGAGGTTTGGCATGTTCAAATTTAACTTTCTCACTATATTGGGTGGTATAACTACTGGGTCCGGGTCAAAAATATCGCTTAAAAAAGGCGTGTCGCCAGTACATCCATCCATTTGCTCCAACTGTCTTTCGATGCTCCCATCTCTATTAGATTCTTTCTCCCACTCCTCATCATTTGTTAAATTAATCGTTTCCGCCACTTCCGGCTGTTCTTCTTTACTTTGTTGGTCAGTATTGATTTCTTCATTATGCTTTGGTGAAGAACTTTGTGCTATTTTCTGAAGATTTTGCAATGCTAATAGCAAAGTGTTAGTATTTATTCCAGCCAATAAGTTTGCAAAATCTACGTGGGCCACGGGTTGTTCCTTTTCTGGTGATTTTTCAAGTGAGTCTTGTTTTTCATCAACTTTTGGGCTTGATGAAACGAATTTAGTATTATTGGTTTCGGCTGCCTTAGGACTTGAATGTTGAATTGTATTTTGCTGGTGTGATGGAGCGATGTTCTGATGAGGTGAACCTGGCTGAATTGTGATATTTTCAAGGATATGCACGCGCTTTGATGGACTTATAGTTTTAGAAGCATGCTGTGTACTCTCACAATCAACATTTCCTTCCGATAGGCGTAAAACTTCATTTGATAATTCTGCAGGAATTGGATCAGGTATGTCCGTAGTAAGGTTTAAGTTTAAATCAGATCTAGTGATGGCATGAATAGGAACTCGATCAGCTCTGGTCATAGGTAGATGTGAAATGGGCTCAGCTCTGTTAGAGGTAAGATTTTGGGTTAAGTCTGATCGAGAAATCATGAGATTTAGACCCTGATTAGGTCTGGCAACGTTTGGATTTGCGCTTTGCTTCAGGATAGGGGAAACTCCAGACATGAGAAGGTTAGGAATTGGATCAGGCCTATTCTTGTTATGATTAGAAATCAAGTCAGATCTATTCATGGATTTAGGAACTCTAGCGTGTCCGTCCATGGGATATCTTGGAATTGTATCAGTTCTTTTAACAGTGTGATTTGGACCTGAGTCAAATCTGTCCATGGCAGGATTTGAAACTCTATCAGGTCTTGCCATGGAAGGGTTTGGAATTGGGTCAGGTCTAGTCATGAGAAGATTTGGCATTGGTTCAGGTCTATGCGCAGGTATATTAGGGATTGGTTCAAATTCAGTTATGGAAATATTTGGGATTGCATCTGATATGGACTTCTGATACACATTGTTGTCTTCTGCAGATTGCAATTGTGGTGGATGCTTCAGTGGTGAGACCATTTGACTTATTTCTTTATTTTGAAAATCTTTTAGCATATCTAAAAGCAAATCATGTTTGTCTTTAATGAAGTCCGGTAGCGATTTGTTCTCACAAGTGTCTTGCAGCTGGGAGTTCTTCTCTGTTGTGTAGAGCATATCAGAAGTAGGACTTTGAGTTCTATTAGAGACAGTTGGCGAGGGTGCCCGACGCAGCGCTGCTTGCTCTTCTTCGCAATCTGTATTTTTGTAGAGTGCTTCATCATCTTCATCCCACTCATTCTCATACATTCTTCTGATGTTATCATACTTGTCCAAATCATTATTTCTTTGTGGACTCTTTTGTGCTGGGTCACTAATATCAAAAATATCCAAAATGCTTTTATTTCTTGAAACATTGCTTGACTGCACTTGAGCAAAAATGCGATCAGTGTTTTCAGAAGGTTTATCTTTTAAACTGATATTTTTAACTGTCTGGATTGGTTTATCAAAAGGCAGGTACAACTTTGTGCTGGTAATATTCTTGATGTTGACTGTAGTGAAATCATTAGCTTGATTTTTCATGAATTTAGTCTGTGCAGTATCATATTGGTGAGTTCCCACAGACTTGATTGGTTCTTCAACAGTTTCATTTGTTATGCCTTTTGTTTTATGAATAACATCCATTGACATATTATGTCTATTTATTGTTAAAGAAGATCCATTACCCTTTGCCCAATAACCTTTCTTCCGAACATTGTCTTTAAACTCTTGATAGTTCTTTTTAGCTGTGGACCCTATTTTGGTAGGAACATACTCACTGGAACAGCCATCAACATCAACATTGTGACGAATTCTTGTATTCATATTACGCAAATTGTTTGTGTAGATATTACCAGTCACCAAAGGCGACTGTTCTGATTTTTTTACAGTATTATATCCTTCAAAGGTGTTGGCATCATTTGAAGCATAATCACTAAGTTTCGGTATTGCAGCAGGAATAGTACGCTTCTTTACTTTCCGTCTCTTCCTGCCCTCCCCAAATACTCTTGATAAGAAATTATCTTCCCCACTATTGTATGACACTGACTCTGAATCAGAACCATGGATTGACTGCCTTGCTGATTCATTAGTTGATTTCAAAACTTCTTTTGTGTTTACAGATTTTGAGCCTTTTTCTGAATCAGTATCTGGATATTGAGAATCTTGGCTGTCATGAGAATTTGAACGGGATTGTTGGTGTGTGGATTGCGAGCAGCTTCTTGCTCGTGAAACCCTCCCATCCAGAGTACTCGCTGAGCTTCCTGCTGCTTGTAGTTCTGAGTTGCCTCCAATGAACAAAGTTTCAGTGCTCATACTTCGTCCTGATTTCTCTAAATTTTTACTAGATTCTTCTTCTTCACTCTCTGAAGGAATGATTATTTCTTCAGGATTTGGCAATTTGCAAACAATTTTTGTCTCTTTAGTATTAGTGTTATTAGTATTAGTTGCAGATTTTGTTTGGAAAAATTTCTCTGTTCCTAAATGTGAATCATCTAGACAGCCTGTGGTCATAAGCCTTTGTCTCCATGCAAAGATTGTTTTAAAATCTGGGGCTGGTTTGTCATATAATGATTCAAACTTATCAGCAGTAATTTTACAGTTATTGTATGCAACAGCAAAAGCTGCACACCTTACTCTTTCTTCAAGAGTGTAGGTAACTTGAAAATCTTCAGCTGGATTGAGTTTGCTTAATTTGAAAACCATCTCAGTTTTTGTGGAAGAAACGCTATTTTCCATTACAGGATTACACATTTTAGTTATAGGAGTATCTGTGCTTTCCCGTTTACTCTTCTTTGAGTTGCCCTCATAGCCTGATGAACCGGATTGGTCTCTATCACTGATACTTATGAACCGTTTTCTGGATTGTGCACCATTTTTCTTGTAGGTCGGTAACATATAATCTTGCCTTGGATTGGATATCTGTTGATGTCTACTGACTGCTGCTTCTGTGAGTGAAGGAAGTTTGCACATGGAGCTGTCACTAAGACTACCATTTTTTTTCACATTTGTATTACTTGTGTTCATCAATAAGTTTGGCCCAAAGACTGGCATGTTATGTTCTCTAATTGTTTCTTTCTGCAGCACTTTTGGTGGCAAGTTTTTGAATACTGCTCCTTCAGTGATGCCAACCTGAAGGCAGGAAAAATTATCTCCACTTTAATAATGATGTGCTTCAAAAGTTATTGCACTTATAATATAACATCAAGTCTTCTTAGCTTCAAAATCCATTACTCCCTGAATATTTGTTAAAAAAGAAAAAATTTACACAAAAAAGCTGTCATTATTGAACTTAAATGAAAAGACAGATACTTTATTACAAGATGGTGTTAATGATATTCAAAAATATAGTTTTATTTTTGTGATTACATTTTAATTAGAAGAGATGTTATTTTAACTAATGCAAGCATTATTATGGCAATTTCTACAAAAGAAGTACGAGTAGTAATATTAGTACAAACCTTTTCGGGCCTCTCTTTCTCTTCGGAGTCCGCCTTACGTTTTCGTTTTTTTCGACCAAATTCGTCATATTCATCATCAGAGGATGGTTCGCGCCTTCGGTACTCCACAACTCCGCGCTCATTGTAACCTCCTCCGTAACCGGTGCGAGCTTCCACCTAGAATCATTCACAAAAAACGAGTCACATAACTCACTTTCATGTTAGTTCGGAAGTTAAAACAGAAAGATAGATACTTACTTCTCCGTATTTTGGCGCGTTACAAACATTGCAAGTCTGACGCCGGGCCCAGTTAACATTAGCACATTTATTACACTGCCAATCATCGGCATTGAATAACCCACGAGACTTTTCAGCGGCAGTTTTTCCTATTTCTGTGCCTAGTTTAGTTTTAAACGCTTTCGAAGTGTCGGGTCTCTCTTTATTACATCGATAACATGAAACCCTGCGTGCAAAATTGATATTTCCGCAATTCGGATCACTGCATATCCAATCCCCGTCGTTCATTTTGTTATGGATTTACACCTTTCTCCAGAGCAAACAATACATATCCTCAAACGAACACTTCCTTTTTATTACAAATAACCAAACATGTTGAGTTCTGAGTTAAAACTGGTCGAAACGTAAATAAAAGTCAAAACATTGGCAGAAACCTCCACTTTCAAAGAAAACCAAGCTCACTTTTGCAAGAAAAGTAATCAAGCTTCATGCCAGCCATGACGTGACGCAAGTAAAAAAAAGAATTTCGTTCCATAAACTATCGTATCGAGACTTCCGTTTCTTGTATTTAAAAACAATTACTATTTTCAACTTAATATGTAAAAATAACGAAAAGTTACAATTTGATTTGTATTAGAATTATGTAGGTTTTTAAATTAATCAAAATATTATTACTTCCGTAAGCCAAGACAACTACGTACCAAGAAATATTAAAAAATAAAATACTGAAGAGTTAAATTTTATTCCAAATATATTAAATATCTAAACTGCTTTTCTATATGTTTTTGCAATACATTAATAATTTAATTGTTTTAAAAATTATTTTCTTTTACAATGCTACTTAAAACAACGAAACGTAAAAAGCAAAAGCGGCTTTCCCAGTTTCCTACAAGTTCGAGCCTCGCGCGCAATTTACTACTGTCAAAATTGTTTACCGTGAGGTTACTTTTAATGGATTTCAATGATTTACCATCGCTTCTTACTCTAAAATATACTTAAACTATGTTTTTTTTTAATAATACGCTCTGAAGTTTTAATACAAAAGAAGCCAACTGGATTTGTGTTTGACTGTCAAAAAGTACGCGAATATTTTGTAAAATAGGATTTTTACATAATGTTATCGCACGATGTATGAAGATGACAACATAACTTGTACTCCAAAGCGCTGCGTGCTTACAGAAGTTACAAACTCAGCTAACTATGTGTCGCCGACTGCTAACCTCAAGTTACTGACTAATGTCGCGTTACAATATCCCACACCGCCACCAAGTGCTGTACACCGAAAAGAAAAGTCCCTTCAGATATTATGTGACAGGTAAACATACATACGCGTAAAACTGCACATTACGGAATTTCAATAAAATATTACCATTAATTTATTGGAAATTATTACAGATTCCTCAATCTGTATCCACTACATGGCGATGGTCCAGTGGAAATACAACTGGATAGCACTGCAGCCCGGCTAGGTGTCGAGAAGCGCCGAATGTATGACATAATAAACATACTTGAAGCTATGCAGTGTGCAGTTCATAAAAGAAAGAACACATATCTTTGGCATGGAGGATCCCGCCTGAATTCATTTTTGAAAATGCTGAAGAAGCAGGGGGAGCATCTCAAGTTGTCAGAGGCGCTGCGTGGGAAAGCTCCCAAGCCCCCAACCCCCAAACATAAGACTTTGGGAGTGTTAGCACAGAGATTCCTCATGCTGTTTTTAGTAGAACCTCCTGTAAGTATTTTTGAACAGAATAAAATGAATCCATCTTTCCATAAATATGATGAATACAGTTGTTTGCTTGTTAAAAATAATTAAAAAATTAGTCCTTTTCATATTGTATTTCCTCTGCAGAATACTCTAATAAACCTGGAGATGGCTGTGAGAGTCTTGATAGACACATCCAGTAAAAATAAGACAGTCCTCACGCCAGAGCAGCAGGACCGACAACACAAGTCCAAAGTGAGGAGACTCTATGACATTGCCAATGTATTTATTTCTATTGGTCTCATTGAAAAAGTATCAGGTAATTTAATATTAAAGAAGCCAGTTTTTAAATATGTGGGGCCACACAAGATGAAGAAGTGTGACAAGACAGTAGTGACAACTCCGTCCCCTATCACACCTCTGTCAGTGCTGGACAGTGAGCAGATTAGCACAGCTTGCCATGTGTTTGCTGGACGGTCCAAACGGAAACTGGAGTTCACAACTCCAACTTCCACCAAAGAACTGAAGCTTGGTATCACAACCCCACCTCACACACCGTCTCACAAGTGGGATGAGATCCTGCTTGTGGCTGACATGGAACTGACTAGGATTAACAAAGGAGTAGTCTTGTGATTAATATTAAATTCAATTGTATTGTAATTATTCAAATTTTTATATAGTTCTTTTTTTATTCTATTTTTGTCTTCCAGGAATTATTATAGAATGTCATAGTGACTATTATTATATAGACAAAATTATAATGTACTTTGTTCCTATATTTAAATTTTATTCAGTTATTGCTTAGAGCAGATTAATTTTATTTGATGCAATAATATTTAATTGCCTCTGGTTATGCTATTACATACATAGAGGAAGTGTTGAAGATGTTGTACAGTACAGAAAGTATATTCATGAGTGAGAGATTAGACTGGACTCCATTTTATTATTATTTATATAATTTTCTAATCCTGGTGTCTATGTCTAGGATTCGTGTTTCTATAAAATCTATTTTATGACAAAAAAAATTATGATATGATTTTTTACCTGGAGTATGTTTAGCCTGGCCGCTAGCTGTGGACATGGATTTATAAAGAGTATGCTTTTATTTTCTATTTGTTTATCCTGTAATCATAATAAATGAAATGTCCTTTATTTTTTTTATTTTGTCATTGACATATTGCTTGTTTTATAATAAGAATAACACTAGGTCTTTGTGTTATTATACATTGAATTTCGTACTTTCCCCTTGGAACTTCAGTGCCCCCCCTACCCCCTTTAATTAAAGGGCAATTTTGGAAAATGAATTACTGAAATCAAGTTTATGAACCCAAGGAATAAATTTCTAATACAAACGAAATTCCCCCTTTTGCCCTTAGGAGTAGAAGTTATAAAAAACCTTTCTTTTTGAATGCTCTTCTTGAAGGCACTTGCCTTTTATTGTATACTTGTATAAAAAAGATAGTATTCTTGCTAGTTATAATTAGGAATACAGCAGGTAACCTGAGTAACCAAATAACAATGGGACAGAAAATACCGAAGTTTATAAAAGATGTGTATGCTAATTACCTCTTCAATAATGATATCGGATCATTGCATCATCAAGCCTCAGGTTTTAAAACAACACATCCCTTTCTACTGAGTATTTTTTTTGGTAGATTTAAAGGAAAACAATGTTATGGAACTTAGGTTTTATTTACATTAAGATGTAATAGAGAATATTTACAGATAAACACAAAATAAAACAGGAATATGAATAATATACACACAACTACTAATATTATCATTTTTTAAATTGGTACGATATAGTACAGCTAATTTAATATTAAATACATTTAAAGATCACTTTAAATCAAATCGAATTTCAAGGATTAAAAACTAAAACCCGCTAATTTAAAATACTAATCTTCACAAATTGAGAAGCCCTTCTTAAATAAATAAATTGTAAGAATGAATTATTATAACACATTTTCCTAAATTAGGGTAAGGTAGGTACAATACTGGCCTTAAGCAAATTAATTTGATGTATTCCAGCCTCATTTTCGTCATAATTTTAATTGTTACTTATCACCCCACACAATTCTTTATAAAATACTCCTTAATTAAATACATAATTAGGTATATCTGAATATTAGCCAAAATTGTTAAAATTTATTTATATAGAACAAAAGCTGATGATTAGCTTCATTAAGAAAACATTTTCAAAGAGTCAGCTGGGCCCAATTGTATAATGAGACATTATTGCTAAATGCATAGCTTCTTTTTATTAAATACAATGTTGGAGCTCAAAGCATAACAATGCCGCAAATGCATGTATATTTAAAAATCGTAAATTGTTATAAAATAAACAATTCCCAAATAATTTCATCTTAGACTTTGTGTAAGTGAGTTGGGTTCGTTAAGGCGTTGTGTGATGCGGCCGGGCGGGGGCAGGAACAGCGGTAGGTGTCCGTGTCACACCTGCTCTAACATCGGAAACTGCTCCGGGTCCTCGGACTGTGGGAGTGCCTCCGCGTCGAAGAAGCTAGCGTGTAGAGCTACTACTGTCACCGTGGCGCCTGAAATATTATAAAAAAGTGTCTAGGAGCTGAGGACAGTAGTTTGTTTAGAGTTATAAAGAAGCAAAAATTGAGAAGTTATTATCTTTAACAAGTAAACTTTATCTTTTTACCTAAAACCCAGAAGAGAACAGCTCCAGCCCCGGCTAGCCAACACAGAGCCATGGAGCATGCCGCCGCCACTGCGTACTGCTGTGTTTTGCTCAACTCCCAGCCACCAATCTAGCAATGTGATAGCAGAAGAGATAAAATCATAGAGAAGAAACTATAGGTACAGTCAGGGAAATTAATGGTTACATATTTTGACACCCTACATCTATTTGCCGTGCCCTTTCAAACGTGATTTGAAATTTTGAATGTAGAGTGATATAAAGATCTTTTGGCGCCTGAATGACATTGACAGGGGGCGTTGTTGGTAAACATCTGTGAAATTGTCACAGCAATTGTATCGATAAAACAAGATGACGCCGTTAGTTCCCATTTTGGCGACTCGGTATAGAGCCTTGTAGCGTTGTTCGGACAATTTAACCTGGTAGACAATTTTCTTAACAATGAATTTCCCTGATTTTACATAAAAAATAGTTATAGTTTAGTAAACATCACATTTTACAGGTACTTAAGTACTTGTGTTAATTATGAGTTCTTTCCAAGTTATGAAAAAATCAAACCACTCATGAAATGGAAATAGAAGAAAATAGTCTAAGCCACTTACTTTTGGCTGAAACAACAAATATTAAGTATCATTACATTTTGTAGGTAGGTACATTCCTTCTATTCTGCAATAATTAGTATAATATAGACTAGCTTCTGGCCGCGGCTTTCCCCACATGGATGTCGGAATTATCTCACAGGGACAAAACGTAGCCTATCGCCTTCCCCAGGATGCCATCTATCTCCTTGCCAAATTTTATCGAGATCCGTTCAGTGGTTTAGGCGTGAAAATGTAACATACAGACAGAGTTACTTTCGAATTTATAATATTAGTATGGAAGTATCAATACTTAATAGGGAATCTCACCTTCCAAGTGTTTGGCCCAGATGTTAGTTTTCTATATCCAAAGAAACTGGCCACCATAGCAATCAATAGAAGAGGTGAAGTTATTCTAAAATGGATAAAATACATTATTAAAACACTATTAGATTAATTTTGTCCTACAGCTAGGGAATGCAATCTCGATTGGACATCTCGAGCCTTTTTTTCGAGATTCAATCTCATGAGAAGACAAAGACGTTCTTGAAATCGAGACAGCGCGCGCGTCTATGGACTATGCTTTTTGAGCAGCTATTTGCAACATAATAATTAATGAATTTAAGGGGGATGCGCCAAGGTAGCCCGCGAAATTCAAATTTTCTTACGTTTTTTGCAATTTGCAGGTCAGTATCAGGTTGTATGGTGATCTAAATATGATTCGCGACAGTATCAAATATGGCTTCACAGAATTATAATCATAAGAATCAGCAATACAACTCCATATGAATGTCATGATTTCATAAAATAGTCATTCAATAGGGTAATAAGAACTTATAGAGATGTATTTCTGATTCTAATGATTATAATTCTGTAAAGCCGTATTTGTTATGGTCGCGAATCATATTGTAATCAAAATACAACCTGACAGTGACCTGCAAATTGCAAATAACGTATAAAATTTTGAATTTCGCGGGCTACTCTGTAGGTTCCGCCATAAAGTGTGTGCGTGATGTGCACTATTGATTTGTTGCGTCATGCAGATGATTAGGTTTTTGTTTCAAGATTCTATTACTTAGTGTTTTTTTATTTACAAAATATAACACGATTACCATAATTAGGCTTAGGTATCATTTTAAATAAGTTTTAAAGAACGCATTATTTCAAAAAGTAGGCGAAATTTCGATCTCGAATTGTACATCTAGCTTGATTCCCGGGCGAGATCTGTAATGGACAATCTCCAAACCAGACTTAGCATGCAGATCTCTAATTGTCAATTTCAACTTGAGATTCATTCTGTAGTCCCACCTATACATAAAATTCTACTTACAGACAATATGCAAACAATCCAAGAAACACCATCAGGTAGTTAGCTTGAAAGTACTCCACATTTCTATAAAAACGTCGTGATAGTCGAGGTATTGATGGAGGAGCCTACAACAAAAAGAATATTCTTGTTACTAATAAAATAAAATAAATTGAAAGCCTATGTTGATTGACTCCTAACTGAATTTCTGTCCTAAAGTACATAGGCGATATTATAGTGCGCAATACAAATATAGAATGCTGCCAACTGCAATAAAGGATTATAATAATTACCGGTATATGCAAACAATTGAATTTTCATAAAATTGCGCATCATATAACCAAATTACCATACTGGACCTTAAAAAATAACTTTGTAGAGACAAAAAATAACAGTATAGTCTTTGCAATTATTCAGTATCATGAAAAGGATGTAAAATTGAAAATAATTGATATGAACGCTATTGATAGGTAACTGAAAATAATCAATAAACTATCATAACAACCTTAAAGTTATCAGTGGCAACAAACTGCGTCCATGGCCTGCGCGATGCAAGGACTCCCATGAGCACGGCTGGTCCAGCTCCACTGCGGACATGCTGAAGCAACCTTCACAAACATTTTATTTTAAAATACGAGTCTTAAAAAAGCAAGCAATTACATTTAAAAGCTAAAATGTAATGATAGAAAAGGTTTGTTAGTATGAAAGAAATACTAAAATAATCAAGCACTAGGTGGTGTTTGAATAAACTTGTTTAAAGTTGAACTTCACAATAAACGTCGCCTCTAGTTTCATAGTAGGATGTCGTAAATCTTTCTTTTCGATAAATGAACCATCATAACAACAAAGTTATGCAGAAAATGTCGTTTATCGTTTTTAAATCAAAAGTACAACTAAATATTTGACTATATTGAAATTGCACCACTACACGAATATCAGACCCAATCAGAATTTTACTCATAGCGTAGAGTGTAATAGAGACGAATAATGTAGCTTACACAAATCTAAAAGCAATGAAAACACCACGTAGCATTGTTATTGTTAAGACTTACAATTCCATATCATTGACATACTTTTGTAATCCTTTCTTTTCTACGGTGGCATTAATTTCTCCTGAGAGATCAATATTCACATTTTCAGACATTTTGGAAACAAATTGAAATAGTATTTACATTTGCAGTAAGAAACACTCAGTGATAAAATTTTATCGCAACGTCGACGATGCGAAATTTGCGAAACTGATAACAAAATGTCAAATTAAGCAATGTCATGTCACATTTCCTGTCATTGTCAACTGTCAAGTTGTTGACATATTTTTTTTTTCCTTTTGTTCCTTTTAGAACCGGCTAGGGTCAGGGACCATGCTGCCTAGTCATCAGTTAGTTTGAGAATTTGTACTTTGGGTACGTTCCGAATTGCGCTGTAATCTATTTGAGCGTCCGTACACCCGTTCTGAATTAGCGTGTGCGCGATGACAATGCCCCTTTAATCGTCATAGATGACGTCAGGACATGCGCCATCTTGTGATAACGCCGACCACGGAACAGAAAAAACAGTGGAAGTGCAAAGTAGGCGTGGCACAAATAATCGTAGTTACGCTTACTTGATCCCAGTCATGTTCTAACCACAGAGTACATTATATATATGGTTCTAACATCGCGTCGAGTCGCTAGTCTTGCGATAAATTTATTTTTCCGTAGCTATGCCGCATTGTTCCATTTTGGAGTGCAAAAAGATAGTAGGAAAAAAAAAAAAAAAAATGGAGTCGTTTCGTACCATCGATACGTACGATTTTATTTGTTTTCTAATAAAATCTACGTTAATTTCAATTCGCTAATAATTTAATAGAACGTCTAGTTAAAATCAACCTTATATCATTCAAATAAAGTTTATCTTGGTTTGAATGTATTCATTATTTCGTTCTCGAAAGTTCTTCGCTACTCAATTAGTGATGTAGTCTGGTCGGATGTTGATTTTATCGATTGATATCGATAAAAGAAAACAAGTAATTTAATATTTATTATAAACATTACAATACAAATTCAGCGTAATATACTTACGCTGAAAACATTCAGCGTAAGTATTTATTTATTTGGGATTTATTAATTTAGGTAAAACACATTAATATATATAAAGTAATTTATTTATATTAGTACTTAAACATTTCATTTTTAAATAATACGTACTACGTTATTTGTCCTAGAGTTTTACTGAACTCCCAACGAGTCTTATTTTTTTCGAATTAAACAAGAAATCGATTATCCATCGATATCGATAAAGTAATTTAAAATTCAACATGTTCTTCACTGGTCGAGTAGCAGTAGATAACGACCTATCACGCGAGTGTAAACCTTATGTTTAGCGATTGAAGTTTATACATCTATGGTCGGGTAGCGGAATTTACTCGGCAATCGAATCTAGATTGATTATAGATTACAAAACGGTATAAAAACTTTTTGCACTAAAGCAAAATAAATCCTATATGTAGCGCCTGAAGGTTTATTCCCAGATGAAGGATCTGTGACACTTCCACTGTTTTTTCTGTACTGTGACGCTGATCATGGGTACATTTCCAATTACGCCATAATCACTCAAATCGATATTATGAAGTCCAGCGTACTTGTCTAAACAAGTACGCTGGACTTCATAATATCGACGTCAAAATTAAGACATTTAATTTTTGCCATTTTGGCGCTGATAGCAACGTGAACGCCCATGGAACTAATATTAGAGATAAGACAGCGTTCGATAAAAAATACTTTTATGGACTTTATCGATTGTGGGAGTAGTAATTACTCTCATGATCGATAAAGTCCATAAAGTTTATTTTTCTCTTACATTATTAATTATTAATTACGTAGTTAAAAAAGTAAATATTAGAATAAAATATAGAATAATTGCTGTAAAAGTTAATTGAAAAATATTTTCATTAGGGCGCCATATTTGTTACGGCCGCGAATCACATTTTAATCAAAATACAACCTGACACGGACCCAAATTGCAAAAAAACACGGATATCGAGGCATATGGCTTGGAGGCGTGGCACATGTCGCCTCCGTTCGGTCAAACTGACCCTAATACGCCCGAAGGCAGGGAGCATCGTTTAGTCATATGTTTGCATCGGAACGTGTAGTGTGATTTCGTATTTTTATGAAATGCCAAATTGTTCCATCCTTACTTGCAAAATCGCACAATTACAAAAAACCTTAGGACAAGTGGTTTGTCTTACCACTGATATGTAAAAAATCACTGCATTAATTATAATATTATGTATTTTACAAATTATCTAGTTGTGAAATATTTTTGACATGCGACAGCCTTTGCCTAATGACCAGTGATCGGAGTAGGTAGATTGAACTGGGGTCATTGATCCGAAACGTATATATTACTATGGACATTCCTCCGGAATGGGTGGATTATTAAAAAAAAAACGGAACTTATGTAGGAATTGTATTCTGCCAGAGTGTAAGGAGTCATTTGATGATTTGCCATCCTCAAAAAAAAGGTAGGAATTGTAATAAAATGAGCAATTTTATTCTTTATTATTCTTCCTATTTTTTTTTTTTCACGATTTTACAAAACCCAACGACCAATCAGAACAAAGGATCATGGGTGGTACAATAACCGGTTATCAGAACAATGCGTACGCCCGCCGGAAATACTAAACCCGGAAATACCGGAATTACTTTCCGGAAAAATGGCTTATCCATGTTATTCTTTCTGTGTGCATTTATGATACAAGTACTAAAAATCAATCTACCTACTCCGATCACTGCTAATGACTGACGCATGTCAAAATGATGCATTAGTGGTGTGCAGCGCTGAGATATGGATATCGATAATTGTTAGTTACTCTAATAAGAAAATAAGAAATCTCTAATAAGAAATTATATAGGTATTAAGAATCTGTTATACAAGAATTAATACATTTTATTTCAGTTTCCCGAAAGATCTAGAAATTAAACATAAATGGGTAGATGCAAAATGCAGGAAAAATAATTGGTATCCGTCGTAAAATTTCAAGTGAGTTCAAAGTTCTTAAAGACGTTGTTAGTCCCAAAATTTCTGAAACACTTTGTCGATACAAATATTTTCTCATCACATTTTCACCAGTTTGAGCAAAACCCGATGGATAATCATAATATCTAAGTGACAAAATGTGTGATGGAATAACATATTGATTGATATTTGCTTATATTTTTTGGTTAAGAAAGTAACACCTAAATTATGAAAGCGGCAGATATAATGTTCAGTACCTATTTGAATTGTTGTATTATGTGCGATAGTTGAACAGTTTTAATTTTAAGTAAGAGAGAAACTGAAGAAATTGTTTTACTTAAATGTCATTTCCAAACGAAAATATTATATTTTTACTTGATTTGTTTTTATTGGTGTTTTAATATTCCACATCGAAAACCAGAAAAAAAAATGGTTGTCGGTAAAGTCGGTTTACGGACTATAATTTTACGTGATAACGTCATCGGCTCAGGCGGAACGTGACAATGAGTCATGCTTTTTCGTGCGTGCAGCCGGCGTTCATCGATTAATAAGACGTTAAGACGTCAATAAACGATACAAAATACGTCCAAAAACATCTCTTTTTGCAGTCGGTCTTCATCGTTTTTTTTTATCGTTCAAATATTTATACCAACCCCTCTTCCCTAGTTGATGCTAGAGTTGCATGTGTGCATTCAGTGACTGTATCTATACTTTCTAGTGCCCGCCCCTTTTGAGCTTATGTTCAATAAAATAGTACAAAATTGTTATGCATATTTGCCTGTTTGTGTGCGATAAAAACATCATGTATGCCGTACCCTCAGAATAATAACTAAAGCATAGAAGGAAGGCTATAATAGCAACTGAACTCAATATATTTGGTTCACTTTAACTTATGGAGGCTGCTGATATGTTAGAGAAGGACACGCGTACAAAAGACATTTTGAAATTTTGTAGGTTGTCACTAATTTTATTCTGACTAATGCCGTGACTCACGCACTTTCAACGTCGATAAATTTATCGATGACATGCATTAATTGCCAAAATGAATGTCTGTGATGGGATATATTAAACTTTCTTGAAATATATAAATTATAGCAAAAATCGTGAATGAATGAGCACAGGGAAGTTATTAATCTTCAAATAAATCAACAAATTTTACGGGAAAATTAAATCTTTTTTAAAATTGGACTATTTGTTACAGCGTAAGCTCTTTTTTTTTGGGTTGGAAATCATCAAATGCCCTCTCCCGCTCTGGGCGGAGCGGAAGGCCGTGTCAGACTCTTACTGACTAAAATGCACCCGTGTTCCTTCAGTTGCCTGTGCGCCAGGGCTACGGTAACTCTTTCGAACAATCCGCGACCCTGGCAGGACAGCTTAAGCTCTAAGGTTAAAATGTAATGGACGACATTTTAAGTAAAATAGGTCGAGTCAGTCGAGGTTCATAAGTGCAGACCCACATTAACTTTAACTTGTAAGTCTGTAAATTAAGAAATATAACAAGTACTTATATGTAGTAAGTATAAAATCATGTTTGGAATAACAATAATAATTTCCAATCAGATATAGCTTTAGCTTTGTATATTGTAAGGGCACATTCAAGTCAATGAAAGACGAACCTATTAAATGGTAACTTTATAGTAGGTACATACAGCGCTCACACATGTGCTATGCAATTATACAATACTGAGAGCTTGAATTTATACAATGCAAAGATAGTTTTTACAATCTTCAGCAGCTTCAGCAGTAGTTTCAAATGCTACTTACTCAATTAGTTTATGCGCCCTTGTGGAGCAGGACAAATTGAGCCAAGCATTTTTATTAGCGATTTAATCCCCAAACTTATATTATGCTTGGCTGCATAGTGTGCGTTTTATACAAGATTTAAATTTCGTTTTATTCAGTTAAAGCATATGGGGAGGTATTTTATTGTAACATTTCAAACAGTACTCCATGAACGATGAGTCTAGTTTAGCCAGCCTGAAACCTGATTGAACTCCTCACCTCTTTTACTAAAAAGATTTTTAGTTTTTTTTTTAATGATTTTTCTTTACGTATATGATGTTTTCATAGATATATTGACAAGGAACCGTCGTGATATTAATATCTTTAAATATCGAAGTCGACTCCATTTTGCAGTTTCATTGTAAACATAAATGAATCCAAAGTAAAATGCTTGGAGCAAATGTGACTATGCTTTTTTGGAGTTCAATTTCTTCTTCCAATGCGATTAACCCATTTTATTTTTTTCACATCGTCTTTAGGAAATCTGTGAAATAAAAGTAGGTATCGACAATATTATTACGTCACTATGCATATTTATGATAACCTCAAAGAATTTTCTGAATAGTCGCTAAAACTTCTACTGAAATAGTTATTACGACTGCTTTCCTCTACAAAGTGATTCAGCAAACCTTGTTTTATATTTCTAATCCGTTATCAGCTCGCATTAGACAAATAAGTTGACAAAAACTTACCGATGGAAAGTCAATAGTTGTTGGTTATTTTCTTTTCGTAAAGAATGGGACTTGCAGCCCCCAACCACACAAGACATTGTATCGCAGAGTCCGGACACTCACTATTTATATTTATACAAAGAATTTGTGCAATCTAACAACAGAATTATTCTAAAAATATCATATATCCATGGGAGTTCACTACAAACTCATGAACAATGAATACGCGAACAAGTCAAATTGTTCAATGACCGACCTGTCACACTCTAAAGCAAAGTACTACCTAATTAGGGCGAGTTATAATAGAACCAATATAACCAAAATGACAGATCATCTTGTGACAAGCCAAAAAAGTAAAACAAAGTGCGAATCATTATTGATCTCATTCTAACATCCTTTTTCTTGCCATAAGATAGAATGAGACTAAAGACAGTTACTGAATTTTTATTTAAGCCTTCCTTCTATGCTTTAGTTATTGTTCTGAGGCCGTACCTATTTCTTTTGTTTATTTGTGAGTTTCAGGAGTGGGGAAAAGGTGGCGACACTTAAACTTGAGCAAATATAGAGTGAAAACATATATCTCTCGGATATGTAAGTAAGTCATTTTGAATTTCGCAAGCTAATACACTAGGACACCTATGTATTATCTATGGTCATGTGATAATGAATAGGAACTCAAGGAACAAGTGGCGATCAGACAATGTGTCACAGTGATGCCAGACTGGGGGGAATCCCCCATTTTTTTTTTTTTTAATAGTTATGGGGACAATATTTTTGGGGGGATATTTGGAGGGAAACATTTCGGTTTTGAGGGAATTGGGGGATTTTTATCACCAAAGCTGTAATCCGGGAAAAGCCGCAGCTAGCCGTGATGATTAAGCCGTGTAGTTTCAAAAGATATTTTGTGCAGCGTTATCAATTACGTTTTGACAGCTTCCGGCTGTTTCTATTTTTTTTTTTTTTACACGATAGAAAATATTACCAACACAAATCTTCAGGCATCTAATTAAATAAATAAATATTCTAAAAGCTTTTACAAAAATACATAGTAATGGAAGCTATTGCTGAAATAGTATAAAATTGTATTACATTAATATGTAAATAAATATTTTGCGGGTTTTTTTTTCAAAACCTGAACTTTGGGGGGATTTCAGGGAAAGTTTGGGGAGTAAGCTGTTGCTGAAATAGTATAAAATTGTATTTCATTAATAAATTAATATTTTGCCATTTGTGTGGCGATTATTTCTTCAAAATCTTGGGGGGATTTTGGGGAAGGTTTGGGGAGAACGCGAGACGGTCATCTGGCAACACTGATGTGTCACTTTCTGTTTTAGTGTAAGATTCACAGAGCGCTATTCTAATGTGTTCTGTGTTCACAGAGTACTAATAAACTATACTGAAAGTCAGATTCATATATGTTCTGTGGTCAGATTCCTAATCACAAGGTTGTGAGATTTTTTTTACAATAATTTTAGTTTTTCACTATATCTATCACAATAAAATCTGTACCTATTGTAAATCTATACAGTTCTGTTGTGCATAATTAAGGTATTATGACGTTTAAAATTAATTTTAATGTTTCGTATCTATTTTTTGTTATAGCTTCTGTGATTGCATTTGAAGACGTTCACTTGATGCAGCAGAAAAATGGTAGCTATACAAATAGATAACTGGTTGACAGTTTGTACGTGATCGTACTAATTTCACTGGACTGCAGAACGTTTTGTTGTTATTTCAGGGAATATTCTGTGCCGCAACTGTGGCAGGGACGTTACATCAAGTGGCTCTCTAATTTCGATGTCGAGTCCAAAAGCTCGATATTCTTTCAATGATACTTTGTTTTATAAAGATGATGCCCTAGTGCAAGTGTTTGCCACTGATGTGTTTTTCCATTATCCCTTGATATCATTTACATATTCTACTTGTGTTCCAACTGGGGAGGTAATTTATTGATTTATTCAAAAATATTTGTCTCATTCCATGGTAATAAGACAGCTATAACATAATAAACTAATTGGAGTGGGAGGAAAGTACATCGTGGTTTCCTGGTTATCTTTGGAAGCCATGTGTATGTCCGGATTGTGGAGCATATATTGGATTTGTCTTTGAACCTATCAACCCTAATTTAGTAGAGACATCGAAAACATTTTACAGTCTCATCCTAACAAGTCTGATCAGCGAACATTGTAAATATTATCAAAATTCTAGGGTTATTGGGATTGATTTGTGGGTTAGGTTGTTTTGTCTGTCTAGTTCCATTGTATATTGTTTGCTCTATTATGTTATCTATTGTAATAAGGGATTTTTGTTTATAATTTGAAATGGTCCGTGTAAACTCATCTTCACTTCTAAAATATTTCCCAATAAGTATGTTTATTATAATAATAGGCAACTTCAAAACAAAGAATGAAGAATTGATCTTCAGAATGTTTCTTGCATCAGTGCCACAAGTTCTATAAAAATCTGTTCTAAAGACTGACATCCGGCTTATGTTAAAACTAAAATGTTGTGCATACTTCCTATGTCGCTTGTTTTTCTTGCTTTACTTTGTTGTTTTGTTCATTACTACATTTATGACCAAATACGTGGCAATCACTATTAAATTTCATAATAGTATAGGTACCGTCAAACAGGGTGAATAGGGATGTAGGGGTGAATTGAGATTGAGACAAAACTTTAAAACGGATTTTAACATTGAAATACTATAGTTTATTGCCAACAAGGGCACTTAATCGTTAATTATAATACAGTAAACCCAT
Source organism: Griposia aprilina (assembly GCA_916610205.1). Taxonomy (NCBI): domain Eukaryota; kingdom Metazoa; phylum Arthropoda; class Insecta; order Lepidoptera; family Noctuidae; genus Griposia; species Griposia aprilina. The sequence goes on from OU744286.1 coordinate 15,486,064, forward strand.
TAGTCCTCTTTGGCAACAACTATATTATTTCAATGTTAAAATCCCTTTTAAAATTTTGTTTCGATTCACCCCTGCATACCTACTGACCCCGTTTGACAGTACTTCAAATGTCCTGTTTTAACACCTGCATAGCTTATTGTGGTCTGAGGATTATTTATTGTATAGAACATTACTGTTTTGTATAATTTTATACCTCATTATACTGGTCCTGTGGAGAGTGGGAGTCTGTTTGTTTGTTTCTGATGTTGCTGGCAGTTCCAAGGGAAAGAATTGAGTTTAGTAAAGCTTCTTCACTTGTCAAAATTTATAGAATGTAAAATTGATAATTTTTATTTTCAGTTCTTAATTCCCTGACTGAGTACCCTGCAAATATATCAGATTAAAAATGGCTGCTGATACACTATCAGCAGAAGATAAAGAATTTTTAGCCAAATGTGAGGAAGAACTAAAAGATAGGTTTACTGAGAAAGATGAAGATTTTATGAAAGTATTTAATGAGTTGCCTTCTACGCCGCCCGTGTTAGACTCATGGTGGGTTCCCAACTCAGCCCGTCGCAACGACCGCCGCAGTAACAGACGGAGCCAGCCATACCAGCGGGATGGCAACAGAGACAGGAACTACGACCGGCGCGACAACCGAGGATACAGCGACTACAACAGGGGCTACGACGACAGTGGCTCAGGGTACCGTCCACGCCACAGATACTAGTACTGATGGCTCATGATATTCAACCAAACTTGTATTTTTCTTATTATTAAAAATAAAACATTCTCTTTCTCAAAAGAATATATTCTCAATTATTATGGCTTGATTTACATTTTAACAACTTAGAATTACATAATAAATCATCACCGATAAAGTAATGTAGCTACAGCAACCGTAAGATGGAAACCATAACAGAATAAATAAATATTTTAATTCTCACTGCTACTCAACAAGTCTAATGATTATAAATTTATAACAATAATTACGCCGATATAATTTTAAAACCTAAGTTCGTCTATTACATTCCTGATGTACACAAACAATAACAACGTCAAAATATTCTGCATGAACAGACGCACGCGTTATATTCTATACTTCAGCAACAGCTGGGACACATTTTGGTACTTGTACTTTCTACCATCATTATACACAAAAGTTATTTCGCGTGGCCTTTCACAAAAATATATATTATATCTCTTCTAATCTCACATAGGAATATGTTGTATATACAGTAGATATATGGAACAAAACAAAAGACGACGCCGTTATACTGGCCATAGCGTAGATAGACGTGCGGCGCGGGCTCCAGCGCGAGCGCGCGTGCTTACATAGGACAAATAAATAATGTTATAAGACCAGATAGATCTGAGTAACATCATGCTAACGATTACTAAGCACAATGACGATTACATTCATCAAGCATTCTAAGATAACTATTTAAGTTTTTTTTTTACTATTTAATTAATAATATTCATATATTGGCTACTCATCTCTGTACTGAAGCGTCATATCACAAAAATAATCGACGGTTTATTGAAAACTATTTTGATTGCGTGTTCGTATTCTGTGGATTATCGTAAACATTCTTATAAATGTGTGACATGAATGAAGATATGTTAGATATTCACTAAACTCCCGACCAGCATATTGTGATAATGTTAAAGTAATTAATCAGTGATAACGCTCCAATAAGTGAAAAAATGCAACCATAATAATCAAATCACAGTACAAGTGTAACATAATTATGCTCACTAACTTAACATTATTATGACTCAATACAATCAGACACGACAACATAACATACAAAATCTACACAAATTATTAATAAATAAAATATTTATACTGACAGTGTCACCGACCCTTGCGCGGGCTACACATGAGTGGCTCGAGGCTCTCGTTACTTTGGCAAGAATTATTCCAGCTTCCGCCTTCTGCCAAATACGACCGAGCTACCTCCAACGATTAGTCATCAATGAACCAAAATCATTTTCATAAAATTAATGTGTGTTACATTGTTCGGTACTGGACACGCCAATAAGTCGGCCTTTAAACATATAGGTAATGATTGATTCGTTAATATATAAAGTTCTACATAACATACAGATTTTATAGTTACAAATATGCTTTTAATTTCCTTAACAACAATGCACAATATTAATTGTATGAATTGACACGTAATAATTATCGGCCTGTCCGGGTGCACGGTGCGAGTGTGCGACCGCGACCCGGAGTGCCGCATACTTTGTAGACGCCGTCCTCCTAGAGCCCACAGCGTGCGGTGAGCTCTGTCCGACTCCGGGACTTTCAACTTACATACAAATGACAATTGACTAGGATTAATGCACTTGCTCAGTAGAGGTCGCGGGCAGGCGCCCGCGCCCGAGCGGCAGCACTCGTATCCGAACACGCCTCTAAATTCGGAGAGGATGAAAACATTGGTCAGGTTTCAGTACATTTGACTAGAAATGCGCGTAGACGTTATTAATATTGTCTTCATGTCGGCCGATCGATGTTGATCCGCGCCGCTACGTTTCGAGTCACAATGCGAGTACAAAATCGTTTTCAGACTCTTCGGTACTAAAGTCGAAAAGACTGACTTGTAAAAGTGTCAAATCTTCGTAGCAAATTTCATAAGATAATCTAAAGCTTATTTTTGATTTGAAAGTAGAGTAGTGGCCGGCGCGTGCGGCGAGTCCGGGGGCGGGGGGGCGGGTGGCGGGGCGGGGCGCTCAGATGAAGGTCCAGCACTCCATGATCTTAACGATGAAGTCCTCGCGCGTGGTGAGCGGCTCGTTGCCGTACGTCTTGCAGCGCTGCGTGCGGCCCAGGTACAGGTCGCCGTCCAGCCACAGGCCGAACTTGCCGCTAAAAGTTGGACAGCCACATTAGTACATCGATACGATACTGTTTGATCTTGGCGAATACGAACCATTGTTCAGGTGGATGAAACAAGTTTTCATCCATGTGGCTATAGGTATACTGCTGCAAGGATCTTTCGGCGCTCGAATGACTTTAAAAAAGGGCGCCGCGCCGTTGCGTTGACATTTGTGAAAAGTTGTTTTGTGAAATATATTGAAAAACCAAGATAGCGTCGTTAGTTCCAATTTACGCCACGCATCAATAGACCGTAGTAGCTCTGTATCTATAACATTTTATTCTACTTCATTTTAATCAGGTTGTCAGATGAGACTATAGCTCTACAAACCTTCAAGATGTAACATTGTACCGTTGTGAACTAAACTTGTAACAATACTTACTCGCCGGCGCCGATGGAAATGTTATCGTTGCTGCCGCGAATAAAATACATGTTGTCTCCGGTCCAGCCCCAATACTTGAACTTGGTTTTCATTACTGGTCCTGTTGCTGGTTGATCTGCAATATCATTACATGAATTAATTAGAAATAAAGCGTACTGTAATATTGCTACTAAGGCACAGGGTGCTCCGAGCTTTTTACGGTCTTTGCACATAATGGCAACCGTATGAGACAGATGCTAAAGGCTGAGGAAGTGAGGACATTGTGTTGTGGCGCAGCTTAGGAGAGGCATATGTCTAGCAATGGACTGCGATAGGCTGAGTTGATTGATTGAGCCCTTAGGGTATCGTTTCGGTTCGAAACGCACCCGTTCTCTTCCTTATATTGGCACACGTAATTAGTTTGTGTGAAAATACTGTTACAGACCAGCACCCTAATTACGTACCACACTATCTATCACAATCTGACTCATTTTGAAGCCTATTGCTTCTTTGGTTCGATAAAATTGTCTGCTCAACGTAAATGAATACTGTTGAACTGTCAAAATTAGACCCATTCCTACTGTTAGTGTGTTACGTAACCTGGGTTCGATTCCCTGGTCGGGCAAAGTGTTATTGGGTTTTTCCATCACGAATTTCTCAGTAGCAGCCCGGAGTCTGGATTTGTGCCCGGTTGATGGCAATAGGTTCGCCACGGACATCGGCATGGGACTTAAACATAACTGGCGAAATGTGGGTGTACTATTGGGTACACCTCTGCCTTCCCTTCGGGGTGTACAGGCGTGATGTTATGTTAGTAAGATATGTCAGAGGAAAAGATAGAACGGACGAAAAACACGTGGTGAAATCCACCGACACCGATTCTTACTATTCGGCTTTTTTATCACACAGTATCCTACCTTCTTTTTCATCCTTATTGCCTTCATCTTTGGAGTCTTTATCCTTGGCGCCCTCGATGGCAGCGTGCGACTGGCGCCGCGCCTCGTCGCCGCTGCATTGGAACGAGAATAGCAGCGACTCGCCCGTGCCGTAGAAGTGCTCTGAAGGGTGCAGCGCGGTCGATGTCAGAGCTCCGAACACCTGATGGACGTCAATGTTTTTATTATTCTTCCTTAGTAGGCATTTTAAAATCAATAAAAACCGTGCGTACGGTTATTACGACTTGACAAAACATTTGAGAGATTTCCTTCTCATATTTAAGTTTCGTATTAACGTAATATACTCATATAGATGACAATCTCTAAGCGCTGTTAGTTTTTAGAACAATAAAAAAAAAATATATATGCGGCGCAGTCTTTGGGGACTGCCGATAGAAGTGAAAACTAAGTAACTTGTGAATTGTTTCGTCGATGCATGCGGTGACGATGACGCGAGTTCCATGATTTTTGTTCACCCAAAAAGTGCTCAACGCGCCTAAAGAAGTTTTCACTTCAATAATTTAGTAGGAAATCAATAATGACTATGTGGTCCAGTCCTTAGGCATTTGCACCAGACAATAATGTGACAATATGTGAAAAAATTACCTCTGCCTACATTTTCTGGCATTACAGACGTGATTTTATATTGTTTTTGTTGTGTTCCAATCCGATCGTAAATAACGATGATACTGGCAATACACAAATATGTTGATTAAAACATTCGTCTGTTAGTTCATAAATAATATTTGTTTCGATTCGGTAGTTAGACTTTTACCCAGAGCTTATCAAATAATAAATAGGTAATAACCTACCTTGTTTATATTATGTGAACTACTGTACGACTTGAAATAATAATACCGTTGTGCTATTTTTAACCGACTTCAAAAAAGGAGGAGGTTCTCAATTCGTCTGTTTTTTTTTTAATGTGTGTTAGCTCAGAACTTTTTCTGGGTGAACCGATTTGGATGATTATTTTTTATTTGATAGCTGGTACTTTGCATGTCCCATTTAAATTTGATCAAGGTCTGACCAGTAGTTTTTGAGTTATCCTTAATACTGCATATTTTTTCCACTTAGTTTTTAAATCGATGATGTGTTAATAATTTCCTGTCACTGTTATTTACATACCAAGTAGTGGTATACGAATTTGTGTGGGGTAGGTACCGCAACTAAATAGTGAAAATAAAAACGTTTTTTTCAAAAAAACCGTGTTCTCAAAAAACACTAAAAGACGTGAAAAATTGCTTTAATTTAGGAAGTCGGTGGCCAAAAACGAAAATACAAAACCAAAGACACCGACTTCCGAAATTAAAGTAATTTTTCACGTCTTTTAGTGTTTTCTTTGGAAGTCGGTTGTTTTTTTGTAAAAAAGTTTTTAATCGTACCAAATTTTCGTATGAGGAAAAAATAATACAATGGATCGCAAAAATTCCGGGTCGCTAATAAAAACCGTGATATCTCCATAAATTATATATCTAGATCGCTAGAATAAATAAGATGTAGTAAGCAGGTTACTAATGCTTGTTCTAAATCTCTCAAGAGGTTTCATTTGTAGGTACTACAACAAACAGATAAAAAAAAAAACAGCTCTTTGAAGAATTTCAAAATATTCTTTTCCTACGAAAAGAATATTTTTTCTGCTTTTGTTTCAAACCGAGCTGTCATTATAAATGGTTCCTTGGATTGATCAGAGTATTCAGTGCAATATCATGTCGTTAACACCTGAAGAATGTACACTGATTAACCATATGGTACAAGAAAGAAGTCAGCGTAGCACTGCTAGAACAGTTAGGAGTATCTTTATCAACGGTCCCAAGAGTACTCCAGCGATTTCAAGAGACCGGCATAAACATCAGGAGACCAGGAAATGGCAAGCCAAGGTGCACAACTACACGAGAAGACCGATTCATCGTGAGCACTATGTTAAGAAATCGACATGTCACGGCTGTTCAGGTCCGAAACAGTCTTCAAGAAATTCAACACAACAATGTGAGCTCTGATACGATTCTGCGACGTCTTCGTGTAGCTGATAGAAAGCGTTATAGACCAGCAAACGGCTCCAAACTGCTCAGAGAACATCGAGTTGCCAGGTTACGGTTTGCTCGAGAACACATCCGATGGACAGATGAAGATTGGTCCAAGTTATGTTTTCCGATGAGTCCAGATTTTGTTTATTTACGCACGACGGGAGACCAAGAGTATTTAGATGACCAGGAGAACGGTATTATCAAACGTGTTTTAAAGAAAAGGTGCCATTCGGTGGAGGATCAATAATGGTTTGGGCTGGGATATCTTCAGAGGATTGCACGGAGTTAGTGATCATAGAAAACGGTTCTCTGACTGCTGTCAGATACGTAGAAGATGTTTTAAATGAGCATGCTGCTCCTTTCTTAGTGAATATTGGTGCAAATTCCATTTTTATGCACGATAATGCGCGACCACATACTGCTCGTTTGGTCAATATGTATATTCAAGACGTCGGTATTACCTGCATGGAGTGGCCAGCTCGCAACCCAGACTTAATCCCATAGAACATGCTCCCGTTACCTTACACGAGCAAACATATACCAAAATCACGGACAAATATACACCAAAATCGTATTAAAAATTTGGTTTACGGCATGCCACATCGTCTGATACGGGCTCGTGGAGGAAATACAAAATATTAAATGTACAAAAAATCTTTTATTTTTTTAAGATTTACTGCGAAGAGTATTTTTGTTGCCATAAGTTAGAAGCGATTTTTTCTTATTTTTTAGTATTTAATTAAAGTTATATAGTGTACAAAACGTGTTACACATTTTTTTATATATATATATATATTAATCAGTCATCTACAATATACTATAGTTTCGCAAATTAGTCTTATGTATTTAAGAAACTATCACGCCATTTATTAGCGACCCGGATTTTTTGCTACCAGTGTATTTGCATAAAGTTTTTTGAAAGTAAGCCCTTTTGAGACAATATCGTTGTTCATGGGGGATAGCTGTCTTCGTTCTTATGAAATTTGTCAACAAGTCGTTGTAAGTTGAAGTGGTCTGCTATAAATCAAAAACAGTTTACGTTTATCCTGTTACTGTCAATTTGTTAGACGAAACAGTAGTTTGATTTTTTCGTTGAAAAACTGTATTAAATCTTCTCTTAGCCATGCCTCGCTTAGTCATGACCAGATGTTTTTTAGATCGGTGTATCTACCTGAAAGGTAGAATGGGGCTTATTTATTAGAACTTTTTGCAACGAAAATATACACAGGCGAACCTAATGACTTTACTCTTAGAAATATTTAACGCACGATGAAACAAATTCGCCTAGTTCTTGTCCTTCATTTCATGTTGCATTGTATAAATTACTGCCGTGGTATATCTAAAATGCCGTTATCCGACATCTGGCCGGTATTCAATTTTTGATGCTATATTAATCAGAATAGCATCGAAAGTTAAAAATCGGCCAGATGTCGGATAACGGCATTTTAGATACACCACGGCTATGCCCGGTACAGTTTGGTGAAACGTAACATGACATGTAATACAAACGAGCGGTCCAAACTTATGCAATGCAACATGAAATTTAACACAATCACTATGTGAATTTGTTTCAATGTGTGTGGCTAATTTGTATTACATTTCATGTTACGTTTCACCAATCTGGGGGCCTACACCCTTTGCACGAAGTCGGATGTTTCCATCGAAGTCACGGGTGGTTCCTAATTCGTATCACTTACGTACATAAGATTAGTCCGAAGCCTGAACTAAAAATTAATGACTTCGCGATTTGACAGTTTTCCTTACTCCCGATGTATTTTTGCCCATCCGAAAAGTTAATTAATCGGGAGCAGGGCTCACTTCTAAGTATCGAGCTACTTTCGGACGGGCCCGTATCTTTACTGACGGATTTAGAGAGTAGAGCTCCTGTACTGGGCATTACAGTTGGTAGCACATGTGTGATTACTATGTACCAACTATAAAGCTACCATTTACCAGGTTTGTCTTTCATTAACTTGAATGTGCCCTGGCGGCTGAGACTATGTCATGCTCTCTCAAATATATCACTGGTGGTGGCGTGTTGTGTGTTGGATCATTAAGTTCCCTTCAAAATGGTTGAGCTGAAGTAGGGACTGGTCATTTCTTAGCTGCCGCGGCTTATTTTAATTTAATTTAATATTTGAATGGTTTTTGTCTGTTTATTACGGACGCTTTTAACGTTCTGCATCGTTCTCACATGCACAATTTCAACATGAATGTTGTAACCAATATTTTGTAACAATATTTTAAATTAAAAGAGTGTCCATGGAGTTTCTTGCCCGTCCTTCTCCATAGGTACCTACTACGCTTTGGAATAGGCAACTAGCTTCATCTTTCTGACTGACCGACCCCTTGACAATTAAAAACTGCCTGTAATTGGTTTATTTGAAATAAATGCTTTGAGCTGAGTTTGAGTTCACTGAGAGAGCACGGTGGAGGGGTACGGCGCCGGAGCTTATATCTCCAAATTGTCTTACTGCATTTCGGGGATACAATTTAGATAAATCTGGTAAAAAATCTTAAATTTATTCATTCACTAACAGACGACGCACTGCCTAAACTTCTGGGTCTAGAACAATGAAATTTTGCTCAACAGTTCCTTTTGTAACGAAAGTGAGCACTAGGAAGAATTTTCGAAAATTTATACCATTAAGAAATTAAATAGGGGATGGAAGTTTATAGGGAAGTTCGTCATTTTGGCTGCTGAGAAATCCCATTGGGCACACGGCTGATCTACTTAATAAAAATATTCAATTTATTCACTGAAGGACAACGCACAGCTTAGATCGCTGGGTTTAGAAGCATCAAATTTTGCGTAAGAGTTCATTTTATAGCGAAGGTGAGCACTAAGGAAGGATTTTTGAAAATTCATTCCCTGAAGGTGTTAAAAGTTTGTATAAAAGTTCGTCAATTTTTGGCACACGACTTGTGTTTATAGAAATTGTGATGCAAGCAGACCTAAAAGTAGTGGATATGCTATGGTAGTGTAGTGTGTTGTGAGTACTCACGTTGTTATCAGTGTCCTGTATGACGAGCAGCACTGGGCTGTCGACGCGCTGCATCTTGCGGTACATGGAGGCCAGCGAAAAGCCGTGCTGGCTCGTGCTGAACGCCAGCGACCACATGTAGCCCTGCGCGCGCGCCGGCAGCACCGCACACAGCTTCTCTCTGAAATATAACCATGTTATGGTCAAGAACTAAAGACAAAACAAGTAGAAAATGACTAAAATATTAAATCCGATTTAGTGCAGTTTTTTTTACTTGTGCATAAAGCATTGAAAAAGTAAATAAAGAATTTAATTATCGACATTTTAAGCATGATATTAAACTTGTCGTGTGTACTAAAAGAGTTATCGCTATCGAATTGTTAAATTATAATCTTTATAGTGAATTATATTTATTTTATAACTGTTGTTATTGCATAGTTTGAGAAAGGTTGTAACTAGTTACTTTTATTTCAATGGGAAATACAACTACAATGTGAAATTATACAATGATTGTTCTAGGTAGGCAGTTAGGCAACCATATGCCAGTTATTACAACAGACTGCTTAAATTTCGTACCACACCGTGCCAGTTGCGACGATGGCATAACAAATGTTGGTAGTAAAGACGTAAGGCGGAGTCTCCTATTAACGCCATCGGTGACATCTGCCGTCAGCGGAAACTTCACACAGTATTTTTGAAGTGCAGTGCAGTGAGCGTTTCAAAGTAACCACGTAAGTACAGTCAGCCTCAAAAAGATGTATACAACGACTTGAATTAATATAGTTGTCTACGATCTTTGTTCCATAATGTTGTATAAATGAGTAGCCACAAAACATATTACACATTGGGTACTTTAATGTAGCTACACATTGATACTGTATTATAGAACAAAAATTGTAGGCATTCAAACGCATTATTGTCGCTGTATACTTCTTTTTGAGGCTGACTGTAGACACGACCAGATATTAAGCTATACATTTTCAGTGTAAGTTGACTTCGCGGTTTTCCGTGGGTTAGCAAAGCATATACTGGAAATGAGTCGCTTTATAAATGTCGTTGCGTACATTCCCATAGCAAGTCTCTTGATGCTGATGACGATAATAGAAGACTTCTACCCTTAATAATGTGTCAATTACCTGTGCTCCATGGTGAATACTTCCGAGGTGCCAATGAGGTCGGGCGGAGAGAACTCCATGTCGATGGAGGCACCCGACGAGTACAGAGCGCGGCGAAGCTCATCGCTCATGGACAACACCTACACAACAGACATAACGTAAGTTTACATACTAACACACGTACACACTAATGAGATGCTTGATTTGAATTCGGAATCTCAGATAATTATTAATTTTTGGAACAACAAACTCAATGTCCTACATAGCAAAGTTACAATTCCATTGCAACCAATATTGTTTATGGAACTTTTTATTAAAAATTGTCAATCAAAAATCAAATTTAAAATACACAACGCTAAAGTAGATAGTTGAGTAAGTGGCAATGGACGTAAATTATTATCTGAGATTATGAATTGAACTTTATGTAGTAGAAGGATGAAATAACCGGATCAATCACGGAAACGATAGCCACCTCAGATTGCATAATTAATTAAAAAGTTTGGTTTACAAAATGTGCTAAATCAACCACTATTTCATGAGGAGATAAGGTGAACGCAAGTGCAGCTCTAACAAGAAATTGCTTGTATTATGCAATATGTAGGTAATTCGATTAATCGATTATGAATTTAAAAACTGCTCAGTGAGGGCTTACCTATAATTCTGATTCTGTTCACATAGTTCACTCAAGACTATGTGACAATATGAGGCATGAATTTTTATAATATTTTTGATATGGGAATTGTTAAAGTCATGCTAAAACTGAATTCATATAAATGTGATAAAAATATTGCAATGATTAGTGAAGTGAACAGTTGTTTACAGTGTTGCCAGTTTTGGATCTAAAACTTTGTTTCTACTGATACTGTAATATGACCAAATGGTAATAAAATTTTCGTAAAAGTGGCAACACTGAACAATTCCATGGTACAGTCGACAAGATGCAATAGCAGGCGGAGGTGATGCATTCCCGATCTACAGTTCACATTCAACATTCACAGTGAACAGTGCGAGTTCGTGCGCACTACTTCAGCTAATTACAATAATTTAATACACAAGTACACAACACAACGGGTGTCCAACGATCCTTAACATACACTAGTGTTTTGTCGCTATTTCTTGCTGCAATACTATCTACTAATATTGGAATTAAAAAATCCTATTAAAGTGTGTTTAAAAACCTACGGAAGCTTCTGTAGTTTATGGAGAAAGGAAATCCTTAGTTGTCGACATACAATTATTTACAATACAGAAGTAAGATAGTAAATGCACAAATAGGGGTAGTATACAATACCTTGCACCCTATTAACACGCTCAGAATGTCAATCCCTTTTATTTTGACTATTTTCATATTTCATCATTTCTGTGAATATTTCGTCTGTTTATAGCAAAAATAACGCAATGGATGTTGTTGAAATGTGAAAATGAAAAGGATTTTCATTTAGTCTGTTACGCAAATAGGGTACAGGATCCTGATTTTATTTGATGTCATGTGCCGCCAGCCAATCACAACAGCTTAAAAACAAGTTTTCAGAAATCGAGGTAAAACTATTTACAAAGTTGTACAATTTATATTAATGAACACTTAGCTGCTAAATACGGTATACCTACATAGGTATCTACTCTTCTTATAAAATGAATTGTTAAAAATTAATTAACTACCGTGAATGCTTAGCACCTACCGGTCGCTGGTTACCAGTGTTTATTAAACTCAAGATAATTACTCAACACAAGTTCCATTGCAATGTTAATTGGCCAACACAAGTCAAATCACTATGTAAATAACATTTATGTCATAATGAGACTGTTCTCGACTGCGCTATACTTAATTATTTAATAAGAAAACAAGACAACCGTAGACACTAGTCTACTAACAATAAAAACTTGCCAGTGAACTTGGAATTATGTAAATCAGTTTTTTTGGGAATAGATTTACTTAATAATGTTGGTCGCTTCTCACCTCACGTACGGAGTGTACGGTCGCGCGCCTGCGAGCGGCGCGGGAGTGTCCTAGTGTTCCCCGGTCGCACACTGAGTGTATAGTCCCCCTTCTTTTCAAGTTTGCATTAAAAACAATCATTTCAATCTTCCGCACCTTCGTGGCTATAATGCGCGCGAGTCGACGTAAGAGGCGAAACATTTTGTTTTTATTTTATTTTATCGATTGGTAATTAAAACCTTGAACACCTGTTGGTAAAGGTTTACTGGGCACCGAGCTACTTCGTTTCATGAGATTCTTTGTTTATATGAAAGTGTAACTGCAAGCTAAGGCTGAATACCTACGGGGGACATGATGGCGTTTTATTTTTGCACTATTCACTTGGCCAAATCGATTTGCATGTTCTGGGTCATGCAGCTACTGCGAGCGATTACATTCGCGGCGTTGAATGAACTGTTTCCTGTCGGCACCATGTCCAAAAAGAAATGTCGTCATAATCTCAATTTATCGCCTTTATCTTAATGTATAAAACATCAATGTGGTACACAACTATCTCTGGATTAGAGCTGGGATTACGGTTTATTTACTATAGCAGCTAATCGGCAATAAATATGCGCTGATAACATTTTAGCTGGGGGATTGGCCAGAACCAAGTGAGAGGCGAGTGTCGTCAACAACAACACAAACCAAGTATACTAAGATAAATAAACCACGTCTTGTAAGAAATAAAATAATGTTGTGCAATATTTAAAAGTAATTGAACAGTATAGATTACCTACGTAATACAAAAAGAACTTAGAGAGGAAAAAATATGGGAAATTAAAGAAAACACAGCGCTCGTGCGTGCGCCCACGTGATGTATTTTCTTAAGACGGAAGGTAACCCAGTACCGTAGAAAGAAGAGTGATATGCATTCGTGCTGCTTTCAAATATACACTCGCGGTCAAATAATACGGGTCGATGTCGAAAATCCCTGTAACTTGCAAATTAATAATGGTACATGCATGAAACTAACTTTATATTACAGAGAATTCTTAAATGATCTCCAACATCTTTCGTTTTCAATCTGTCATATCAAAATAAAGGCGGCCATTGTCGTCTTTCACCATCATTATTGAATTACTATCATATCGCTCACACCAAAAGCATGTACCTACACGTATCGTCACTATGTTAGAAGAAGGCAGAAGTCAGCGAAGTACAGCAAAGAACAATAGGCGTGTCACTTTCTACAGTACAGCAAGTCGTCCAACGTTTCGAGAAACTGGGCAGAACATAAGACCAGGAACCGACAGACCGAGATGTATTACGGCTCAAGAGGATCGATTTATTGTTACGACTATGCTCCGAAATCGGCATCACCAGTTGAAGTATCAAATCGACTTCGGGAGACCCGTAAAGACGACGTAAGCGAGCGGACTGTATGTAAGGCGGCGGCTCCTTGAACCCATATGACCCCAAATAGGGTCTATTTGGGGTCATATGGGTTCGAGGAGCAAATGGACCAAAACATGAAAGGAAACATCGGGTAGCAAGATTACGTTATGCCCGCGAACACGCACAATAGGGAGGCGAAGAATGGGCAAGAGTAATGTTTTCTGACGAATCCAGAATTATACTGTATGCACATGATGGGCGGCGAAGAGTCTACCAACGGCTAGGGGAACATTTTATTCCAGCTTGTTATGAGGAAAAAGTTCCGTTCGGCGGTGGATCTCTTATGGTTTGGGCTGGAATCTCTTCAGAGAATCGCACGGAGTTAGTGCTGATAGAAAATGGTACGCTAACTAGTGCAAGATATGTGGAAGAAATTCTGAATGAGCGTGTCGGCCCATATTTAATTAATTTGAGTGAAAACATGATGATGATGTGTGATGCATGACAACGTCAGGCCACATACAGCTCAATTTGTTAGTTAGTATTTTCAGGACGTTGGCATTTGGCATCAATCGCATGGACTGGCCCGCGAGAAGCCCGGACCTGAATCCAATTGAACACGCTTGGGACGAGCTTGGGAGACGTGTAAGATATCGAAACTCCGCCGATTATTATTATTATTATTATTAGCTACACTTAGTAGAAGAAAGGACAAATATCCTGCAACATCGCTTAAGAAACTTAATAAACAGCATGCCCAATCGCCTGGCACCAATGAGAAGAGCCCGTGGGAGCAATACAAAGTATTCATTTTGTTTTAAGGTTCGTTTTTTGTGTTTATATGAGGTACCAACCATTATGTTTTAACGTAAACATTATTGATATTTTGTTTTTTTTAATGTAATTTTGACAAAACTCAAACTCAAACTCAAAGCATTTATTTCAAATAAACCAATTACAGGCACTTTTGAATTGTCAAGGGGTCGGTCAGTCAGAAAGATGAAGCTAGTTACCCATTCCAAAGCGTAGTAGGTACCTATGGAGAAGAACGGGCAAGAAACTCCATGGACACTCTTTTAAATCAAAAAATGGTTACAAAATATTGATTACATCGTTCATGTTGAAATTATGCATGTGAGAACGATGCAGAACGTTAAAAGCGTCCGTAATAAAAAGACAAAAGCAATTCAAATATTAAATTAAATTAAAATAAGCCGTGGCAGCTAAGAAATTGCCAGTCCCCACTGACGGCGCCCGTTCACGAACATGACGCATGGATCAGCACCATTCAGCTCAACCATTTTGAAGGGAACTTAATGATCCAACACACACGCCACCACCAGCGAGACATTAGAGTGAGCATGACATACTCTCAGCCGCCAGGGCACATTCAACTCAATGAAAGAAAAACCTATTAAATGGTAGCTTTATAGTAGGTACATAGTACTCACACATGTGCTATGCAATTATACAATACTAAAACATTGAATTTATACAATGCAAAGATAAGTTTTTAAAATCTTCAGCAGCTCCAACAGTAGTTTGAAATGCTAATCAATTATTTTATGCGCCCTTGTGGAGCAGGACCAGCGTTGAGCCAAGCATTTTTATCAGCGATGTAATCCCCCAACTTATAATATGCCTGGCTGCATAGTGTGCGTTTTATACAAGATTTGAATATAGTTTCATTCAGTTGAGAACAATTAAACTAATAGAGTTTCCACATTTGGTGTTGCTTTTACTGGTAAACTATCTACAATATACAGTTTCACTCATGCCGCTAGCTCTATTATTTTAAGAATAATTTTAGTTTTTCGTACTGACCCATATTCTTTGCCCGCGAGTATATCAATTGGCCAATAAACGAAATCAACAGTGCGTAATGAATTGAAACGACTTTCGGAATTCAAACGAAATTCAAACTTAAAGAAAAATTATGAAACTGAATGATAGAAGTTAAATGCAATAAGAAAATAATGAGCGTCAAAACGAGCAAGGTTATCACAATTAATAAAATTACCTACAAATTGACACGATTGTACCTAGTTTATATTTTGATAAATAGTTCAGTTTTCATAAATACCTACAATTTGTTTATTAGGTTGATAATAGAAGACGTTATATTGATGAATATCGAACTTAATCCGGAAGGATGGCAAGATCTAATAAATATTTCTGATCGTTATTTTATTTGTCTTTAAAATTACTTAATCTACTTTCCATAGTGTTGTCCACATACTTCCAGTGTTTTTGAGGAAAACAACGAAACTGTCAATACTGCCTACTATAAAGTTTCAATACATGATGGAGGATAATTAGTTGAAGGGGCAAATGGTCCATTCTCAAACGTTATTTATTGAGAAATGTTGTCCTGTTTCATTACATACGTACACACAGGCGTTGTAATTGCCTCTGTATGAATAATATATTATTTCGTTAGTACACAACATCCATGCTAACAGGTTTTTTTTTATTAAGGATAAAGGTAATAAATATCTCGATAGCTGCTCTATATTTATTTTCGAAATTACCTAAAATTGTTTTCCGTCATGGGACGCCTGGCAGATGTGAAACATCGAAATTATTTTGGCGACGCGTCGCCAATGCGTGACTACGCCAATAATCGGTTTTACCCGCGGCTATATATGTTTCACATCAAAAATTGTATCTATTTATAGGTATATGGTTAAATTTTTAATCAGTATAAAGACCGTAGAACATTATGGAATTTTGTAATAAATAATTATAGCTAGGTGGTACCTAATTGTTTTAAATAGCTAATCATTAATTTAGTTTAGGAATAAAAAAGAAAATATCTTGTATAAACTGTTACAGAAAATAAAAAAAACTATTTTATACAGGGTGGCATGGCATCCCACATCGACGCGCAAACTGATACCATGAATTCTGCAAATGATTCTAGGCCACCAAGCGTAGAAAATTTTCATCGGTTATCAAAAAGAAAATCTGCTGTTTCATACAAAAGTGTAATACCTACGTGGTCAAAATGTATGGCAGAGCAAATATTTAAAAAAAAAAACGACGTAAAATTTCAACGCAGTGGTGTTCAGAATCATGTACTGAATCCATGGTAACAGGCTGCGCGTCGATGTCTTTGCCACCCTGTATAGCAAGCAATCTTTATATGATGTACATAGTTACATTGTACTTGAACCACATTTTTTTTTTTTTGTGGGAAATCTTCAAATGACCTCTCCGCTCTGGGCGGAGCGGAAGGGCGTGTCAGACTCTTACTGACTAAAACCCACCCGTGTTCCTTCAGATGCCTGTGCGCCAGGGCCTCGGTAACTCTTTCGAACAATCCGCGACCCCGGCAGGCATCGGCCCTATCGGACCCCGTCAATTATGCTGACATCTCTTTGAGGCGCGCGTGGAACACAACGCGCCGTCGACCCGGGGTACTTGTACCACTGTGATCTAATTTTGCGATGCTTTCTTTACCGAAAGGTGCGATACAGTGTAATATAAACAATGTTTCTGGTTACTCAGAAATAAGTTACGATAACGATACCTAGGAGTTTTTAGGTTAAACATCAACTATCATATTCTTCGAAAAATGTGGAAGCCATCTCTACACTCACCCAGATGTTCTCGAAACAGTCGAAGTTGGTTAAAAATGGATAACAAACAACGAATGTCAGTAAGTATTTTTAATTTGATTTTGAATTGATTTAATTTAATTGGTGTCGTTAGGATAGCCTAACGACACCAAATGACAATAGGTACCTAGGTACTAAGTTCAGAATGTCGAATAAAGGTAAGATAATTATGGCTTTAGTGATAAATTAAGTATGTCTCCGCCATTAATTAATGTATTGCATTGACGTCCATCATCAGTAAATACCTAGGAGAAGGCACGTCTCATAAGCATAGACACTATTGTTCAAACTCAGGTACATAATATATTGGACGATAATGCAGTATGATGTGGCTATTAAGATGATTAGATAACTGTTATTGGTGTTTTCGGTATAATTTATTACTTAATAAGTTCCCAAGTACCAATGTAACATTGACTTTCAAAAGTGTAAACAAGTCTCTATATCTTCAATGGAATATTTTTATGGCAGTTATAAATAATGCGTAAACTTCGTAGGTTTCCATTTGATATTCCAAATGGTTTGAGAGCCCTTATAATTTATGTAAATTTTAATATTAGTGTCGCAAGTCAACGGAATAGTTGATTTTAAGATTGACTACGCTGCGCTTGCGCCGCGGCCGCTTTATAAACGATCGAATGATTTTAGACAAGGCGTCCACGTCGACATTGCGATGACTTTACCAAGTTGAAATAAATAAACATGCCTCATGAATACACAATGTTATGAAAAACAATGCGCCATCAGTTTCTATACATGGTGTTTCATGATCCGCCTGACCCTTAGAGGCATATCTGGAGTAATAGATTACAGTTAGAATAAATAAATAGTTCCTAGACCTTGCGATTGGACACACCACGGCGGCTGGTCGCCTCTCTCTCTCTATTTATAAAAGAATTGGTTACTAATTGCTACCAGGTAGGATAACGAGACCTGGCAGTAGATAAAGCCGATAAAGGCTCTACACTATTAATTCTAAAAATAAGTAAGTATGCATTACTCATTCTGAGGAGTAATAGTACGTCACTATCATAATCAACAATAGCGTTTTCTAATGTATCACCGAGTGGCAGCAGACTGAACCTTTTTAACCGACTTCAAAAAAGGAGGAGGTTTTTCTAAACA
This sequence comes from Griposia aprilina, assembly GCA_916610205.1. NCBI lineage: Eukaryota > Metazoa > Arthropoda > Insecta > Lepidoptera > Noctuidae > Griposia > Griposia aprilina. The sequence goes on from OU744286.1 coordinate 15,504,405, forward strand.
ATATTATCGGAGCATAAACACCGATTCGCTGTAGCTAGTGGTTAGGGGAACATGTGGCTAACTCTGCCTACTAAGGTAAACACTACAGCTCACACGCTATGCGTCACCGTCTATCGGATTCACGGTCGAAATCAAATAAAGAAACAACTAGAATAATAATATTCTAACCAAAAGCGTTTCGAAGTTACAGTGTAAATCTTAATTCTGTATTCCGTTTTCAAGCAAATGAATCTATTTTTAACCAAGTAGGTAGAGTCAGTAACTAGTCGGAAACTTGACCAGTCAGTAGTTCTATTTTTTACTTGTGCATAAAAACACACCATGTTATAATGATATTATGCCTCCATCTACTAAGTCCTTGCCCTTGTTAAAAATATTGGAATAGGTACGCTCTATAAGGGGCTACTACCTCAAGGCGGTATCTTGGGATCGTTGCGCGTAAACAAAGATTTTAATTTAATAATGTCTCGATGTGTATCTATGGTATTGGATGAAAGTTATTATTTTAGTCTTGCTTTTGATCTATTGGTTTATTCAGATTTAAGTGCACTAGTCAAGCTTTCTTGATAAAATGCTTAACATCAAACTAGTTATTTTTATCCTACTTTTTTTAGAATGAAATGTGTAGGTTTAAATGGTCAACCAGTTTTTTCTCACATGGAAAGGTAACTACGGAATGCTGAATGGAATGTTAAGAATGCGAGATGAATTTCGTAACCAATTCGAATAATCAATCTACTTATCTTCGTGTAGTTTATGTTCCAGTTGAACTTTAAAAGATAAGAGCGTGCTATGCCATAGTTATTGATTAATAACGTGGTTCTAATAAGTAGACAGCAATAAGATGAAGTTTACACAATCAGAAACGCAAATATTTAATTTATTATTGTGCATGCGCGATGCGGAGTAATTACATGTTTTAGAACTTGTTTCTTCATAAATTATATGTTGTTGACGTAATCCCCACCTCGCAAGTAAAATACAATGACATTGAACCGCGGTTATTAAATAAATATATTATAATTTAAGTGATGTTCGAGCGTGCATGCGCAAGTAAAGCTAACGGTACACTGCTCACCTTTTCGTCGTCGAAAGTGGAAGACCTTTCGGTGGCAGTGGGCCCGAGCCGCACCATCTCTATCCATTTAACAGTCTGCATCGAGTATACACGTTTTTACGAACTAAACAAAGGCTCGAGCGCATCAACGCTCAAATTTGTACACACAAGCGGTGCACCACAAAAAACACGTCGTCCACATCACAATTGCCAGCGCTTAATTTAGAAATCACCCACGCGATTACAAGGTTTCATAACGAAACACCGAACACTAGCGTCGCGGGCTTCTGCTTATAAACAAATGTGGTTTGTATTCGTTTGTATGTGCCAGCCGGCTACAATGAGCGTGTATTAATCGCGGAAACAGTCCGAATGTCCAGTTGACGGCCGGTCGTGCTCACGCCGTAATTAATGCTCGAATAGTCGGATCAAAGTATTTCAAAGAGTGCGGTGCGCGAGGCGAGCACGACGAAGCGACGTCGCTTGGAAACTAGAGTCTAAAAGAAAGGAGAACGCAACACCAACACGCGGCCGCCGACGACCCCGCCGCCGCACGGCCCGCGACAAATATGCGCTGCTCCGAGACCGACCACCAGCACCATACGGGCGGAAACGATTATATCCATCCAATTAGCTGTAAACTGGAGACAGCACTGAACACACCAGACTGACACTAGAGTAGTTTTCGATATGAACAACGCAACTCTGGGAGTCTAGCCAGAACTCGAGATCATTACGACTCTACTGCTAATGAATAATGAAGTATATAAGGTGTTTTTTGTTAGTTATCACGTTATCAGGTATTTAAATTGGGATGCAGTTAGCGCTACAGCTGTAATGTTATAATAGTTACAATGAATTAACTGTTTCAGGAGTAGGGATGTTAACCTTGGAAGTAATGTCAATGCTTTGGCTCGACCCGCGGTTGAAGGTAACGTTATTTGTGCCCGTGTAAACGAACGAAGTTCCAACAAACTGATGAATTATTTAATTATTTAAAAGACTAAGATTCTGTTCAAACCCATAAATAAAAATAAGGCGGAAGCACAATCAAACGAAGGGCCCTACGTTTAAAGAAAAGGTGATACAGCCTCCAGTAAGGGCCAACACAAGTCCTTGATTGACTTTTTCCTACATTAATTTCATTTAAATTGAGACGAGCTTCCATGAATGTTTCTCATATAGTGTCGCAACTCGCAATAGCTCCGTGATGTGACCTATTGCACGTTATTATATAAAAATTATACAAAGAATAAGACAATTATAAATGCACGACCAATTTAAAACAAAATAATGATTTCAAAATAAGTATAGAGCTATGAGATATTATGAGTCCATTACCTGTTACTTTGGAAGGTCTTAGGTACAAAAGCGATCTTGGATCAGCGATATTCGTTAAAACAAAATCACTGTACAAAATTGTCAGCTATACAAACATTCACTATTTCTTTAATTTTAAACCTGTTAATGGATGCAAGGCTCGTTCACATTGTCGCCCGGCCGGCTGGACTCAACGTGTGTCGAGTATGCAGATGTATGCGCCTAGCCTTGCGATGCAAGAGTTATTATTGTCTTATAGCGCGAAAGAAGTGCAACATAGCGCTTGCGTGCACAGCAGCATGTGGCTCACTGAGGTCTATCGGTATCTCGTGTGACAAGCTGCGTTGCATAAATCTCCAGATATTTATGCATGTTGAGCCGGGCCAACAACGAGCTTACAATTAGTCGCGATTAACATCTCGGCTAAACGCGGCGATTACGACGACGTCAACTGGGACGCGTTTAATTGAAATATCTCACACAGAACATGCAAATTAATGAACGCACCATAAAATATATTGTATGATATAACTGAGGGTGACACATCTATTAACTTTATGACATTTCATATGTAGTGAAATCAACACCAGCTATATTAAGAGTAATCTCCTGGCATGTGATGTTGCTTAATTTAGGTATTTGATGCATTTGTTGCATTTATTAATAAGACCTCTCAGCTTAATATTTTTGTAAGGAAAAGTTTGTAGCTCCGTTGAATAATAAAACTTGTTTCTAATACCTACTTGCAATGCTAAGCGCCGGTTTTATGATAATTAGAAACTAGACTATGCAAGATCTTAAGAATATGATTCCGGTTCCAATTGAGACAATTATGTAACTAAATACTTCAATTAGGTAACCTTCGCATTCGTGCAAAAATAATACCCGAAATAATTGATTGAACATAAAAGATAATGTTATGAAATGTAGTTTATTATGCCAAAGATACAGTACGCAGTAGATACGCACAAAATCAAGAGTTGAGCAAAATATTGATACACTTGTTTGAGAAACAATACAAATAAAAATATATATTCTTTATGTCCCGTTCCCAATGCCGGCCGAGGATGCCGTTAACTGCAATTCTATAGAAATGCTGTCATTTAAATCACCGCTGCGCGGTTTCTATTGTAATAGAAGAATGTCAACAACAGCTGGAAAAATATGATAAAGCCTAAAGCCTGTGCAAAATAGATTTTAAGAAAATTAATTCTTTAGATCAATACTGGTATTCAAGTTATGTCGGTACAGTGGCAATAGCAGAGCAGTATGATGGGATTATTAGGTATCGCCTCCATCAACCTAGTGTTTATAACAGTTAATTTCAAATAGCCTTGCTTTTAGCACATGATTCCTCTTAATTTTAGAACTGTAATTAGAGTTCAAGGTAGGGTTTTCTTAATTTAGGAGATCACCAGCCTGAGTGTGGCAGGATTGGATATTTTGAGAGCGGGCTGATGCAAATAATTTTAATTTTCAAGAGGTATTACTCTTCTGTCATCGCGGAGTTTTGCCAATTTTCTGGCGGAAACGTCTGCCATAACAGAATGTATTACAATTTCAGCACGATACGGATCAGCGTCAAATTAAATTGTCTGTTTATTGCTATTACACACGCGATCGAAATAAGAGCACGCCGTACCCATTATGATTATCATTTTGTGTACAATGTGATGATTCGTTACAATCTACAAATTGTCGTGTATTCGTATCGAAATGGGTTAATTTCGTTCCGCTTGCCCAGCATTAAGTAATTGGTTGGTTACAATTGAGTCTTTATATGCGATTGTGGAATATCGCTGCAGCTGCCCATTACGAGGACAGCGGTGGACACAATGGGATAATCTCATTGGTACTGTGTTACATACTACGAGTAGCTATCACTCACAAAAGGTTCACCTTTAATTCGATTTACTTGCTATACACAATTATGTATAAACTTATTTGTAAATATTTATACTAAACTGATGCAAATTATCTGGGTTGGTTCTGTATATCATGGCACCTGTTATCTCAACTATTTGCTAAACTTGTTGTTCCCGTAAAATTTGCCGATTACGAAACAAGACAAAGGCTCATTATTAACTCGTTAAGATACGATTACAAAACGGCCTACATAATTATTAAAACTAACACGGAAAAATTCCATTACGGCAGATTTCTATTTCCAATAATTCTATTATGTAGATATCTATTAATAATTCCGTCCGAATTGATAAAATTCTATGCCGAGACATATTAATTGGAAACTTGAAAAGTTGAAAGTAGCAAAGTTATGTAGAACAACAAAATAGTAGCATGTGAAATTGAATACGATGAATATGATGCTAATTTTCACAACCAGTGTGATGGTTTGGGTAGGTTATCATCATACATTTATAATGCTCTTATCATGTTTTTTGTGAATTATAGGTACGATAGCGATGTGTATATACGACCAAACTATCGCATTAGACAACTTTTTATTGCTATTAATTGCTCATTGATTTAAAGATAAAAGCGAATGAATACGTTTCATATTAACATACTAAGATGGAGCCCGGCGCACTTTGGGCAGTTAGCCTCCTACCGCCTAGCTGACTGGCAAATATTTTATCATGGCATAAGCTGGGGAAGCCGACCAGGAGGAAGCGACAGGGTAGCTCGCGAAATACAAACTTTCTTACGTTTCTTTTATAATTTGCAGGCCAGTGTCAGGTTTTATCTTGAACAAAATATGATTCGCGACCGTAACAAGTATGTATTTACAGAATTAGGTATAACGCCGACGACCATACTTACACACGGCGCATAAACCGTAGTTTTTCACGGCATGAAAAACGTGTGTGTACAAAGAGAACACTAACTTTAACATAATTAGGAAAAACGAAAATTTTATCAGCCTAGAGTAATTTAGGAATAATCCTACTTCGTGGCGATACGAGGGATCATTATAATTCATCTGAAGCTTACGTTTAACTCCATTGCGGGGTTTTTAAATTCTTCTTCTTCTAATTTCACTGACATTTTGAATTTAATTAAAAATGTTTTGATTGCCACTTGACAAGCACCATGGAGTATTTTATACTTAGGTTTTTAAAGCTTGCCTTTTTAACTTTGACCTCGAACTTCTTTATGATTTATGGCGCTACTAGAAGGCCATGTTTTTTTTAAAAGAAATGGTACCTTGTCTCAATTATGTTCATTCACCAAGTTGTTGATAGGGTTAGGCTCATTGAACAACTTGGTGATTGAACATTATTTATCTATAAAAATTACGGTGGAAACAGAGCGTTAAAAAAACCATGTCTCATTTGATATTCATTTGGAAATAGGTAATGTCAACATCACCTAGACTATTGTGTCTATGTACAGCTTCATACATAATTATCTAATTAGTTATTACTAATTAAATATGTATGAAGCAGTATGCCAGTTATGAATAATGTAACATTAGGCACACGCCGCCGCTGGTATGTGCTAGTGTTAAACACACAGTTTGTAACGCAGTGGAGAAGCGCCGCCGCGTCAACAATAATACACCACGATGACGGTATTGGAACGTGCGCTGACGCACTACAATGCAAATAAGGCTTTCCACTGAACTCTTTTCTATGATGCAATAAACTTGAGTAGTAAACACCTTTGTTGTCTGTTGTTTAGCATTTTTGCAATTTTTCTATTTAGCGATTTTTACCCTGAAAACAATGGTCGATTGACGCATAACACCATCCGGTATGACTAAAGAATGTTGGGATGATTGATTTTTATTGAAAATCATACATCAATAAAACAATGAAAACAAGACAAACAATGCGCAATTTCATGGGCAGTGTTAGAACAAGTAATGAACTAAAAAAATTCAAATAAACTACATGAACGAGAAGATTACACAGAGTCCAGCCGTGCGGGCATTGTTCGCGATCCATTGTAATGTAACGATAACTATAAGTGTTCTAACATAATGTAATAGTACATATGTAATAGTACTAACACTAATAACTAACCCAGGTTTTGTACCTAATAATGAAAAAAATGTTAACCCTTTTATCAGTTTTCATAACATCACGTTTACATGCGAGTAGTCGTGCGCTTTAATTTAATATCGATGGTATGCGTCTAAATTAAATAACTACATACAGCATAATTATATTATTTTACCGCCAGCAATGTGGCTAATCAGGCATTTCTCTTCAAATCAAATCAAAATATTTTATGTCACATAAACCTTCAGGGGCACTTGTGAAACGTCAGAAGTTAGGTGCACGGTTCCAATTGGTCGTTTCCTATGGAGAAGAGCCGGCAAGAAACTCCACGGTTACTATTTTAAATATAATTGGCTTTTACAATGTTCAATGTTCTTCAGAGATGTAAAAACAAAACTATACCTTGACTATTCTTAAACGCAAGTTTATGTACACAAATTTGTTTTTTTTTAAGCAGATAGTGCATTTTCCTAATAAACATTCTATAAACAAGAACGTATACAGCTAATGTGCATACTAAAACCCCGTATTTATGGTAAACAGTAGTTGCACAACATTGTTTTAGCAACATCAAACCGTGTTGCTGGCAACATGTTTGAGCATCATAAAAACATGTTGCTGCAACAAAGTTGTGCAACTTTTATTTTTCATACTTCTAGGGCTTAACATTAACATTTCTAGCCTAAAACATTGCGTATAATGAAAAGATTCTGAACAACGCAGGTTTCTACATAGTTCGGATGCAATCTAAGGGCAGTGCGATCAACATTTCACTAATTTGTGCTTTACAATCGCACTACGAGGTATTTACATAGACTGAATATGACGTTGTGTGTTTTTCTCGATTTCCATTATAGAAAAATGTTACCTTCCTAAAATAGTTACTGACTTGTGCTTATTATATTGTTCTCGAACAAGGTAATCATGGTCGGTCAAGGTCAGGCATAGTAGCATGCACAATGGAGATAAATTAGGAAATACTAGCAGTTCCTGTCATTTAAAACTCCCGAAATATGGTATCGACGTGTGACGTAGGTAGTCTGTCCAAAGACAGACTAACAGTTGATTGTCTCAACTTTATTATTGCAATAGAGATTACTTTTTTATCAAGGATTAGGTATATCGATTTGATAAGAATCTTTAACGCTTTTGATTACCTTTTTTTTTTTTTGACATTTGGCTGTGTAAGGTGCGCAGAAGTTCAAGTACCTACTAGGATATCATAAGTAACAAGGTCATATTCAGCCTATATGCTCATCGTGGTACCTCCGGGCGCGGCTCTTCGCCGAGCGAGTCGCCCAGCGCCTCTGCCTGGCTCTTCATTATCGAATATATTTTCACGTAGGGCGCCTTCAGCAGCTACGCGTAACCGTGCATTAGTTCTTACATGTATGTTTGTAGCTATGTATTGTATGCCGTCGTGTTTTGTTTTTTGTGTTTATGAAACCAAACATGGGAATTCCCAAAACTATTTGAACCTATCAAACTAATGAAAAAGACTCGTTACAAAGGTATGACTGACAGAGACGTTCCTCTGAAAAAACTAAACCTTTCTATAAACTTGATGTGCCATATTTCCAGCCGGGTTTCCTGCGCTTAATTATGAATAATATTTGTATAGACTATTTAGCATGTTTTTAGTGGACGGTGGACTTAATAATAATAAAAAAATGCATTTAAAAAATTCAGAAGTGCCGAAAAGATAAGTTTATCTAATATTGCAGCTATTATCTCGAATAAAATGTAGGTACAGACTTGATTAAACGGTGCCAAAACTTCAAAGTTACCCCCATCCTATCCGCCACATAAAGAAATAGATAAGAAAGTAAAAACACAAATAATTTGGCAGATATCTGCCATTCTGTGACAGATTAGTAGAAGTGCAGTAGCCGGGCGTAAATATATCACATCGTCCCATCGCAGTTTTAGAAAGAGACTGTCTCACAGGTATGAGTGACTTAAGTTCGGCGACGTTCTACGACGACGAACTTTTTTAAAACTCGATGTGACATATTTACGGCCGGGTCCCGAATTTTTATCTCACTAAGCGACGCGCGCTTGACTTGTGGTAACAAACTGAACAAACACACTGTGAATGTGTGCGTGATGTCGAGTAGCGTCAGCACATAACACACATGCATACACAAACACATACTTCCGACTTCGCCATTGTCTCGGACGGCAGCGAGATCTCTAGCGCTTACACATACATTCACAGCGTGTTTGTACACTTGGTAACCACAAGTAAAGCGCGCGTCGGTTTGTGAGATAAAAACACTATTCAGTAAGTAAGATAGTGCGTACTGCGGGATGGGTACCCTTATCTTAGCGGTGACGGGCAAACATTTCCCAAGTGTTATGTCTTTCATAACGAACCTTGAACAGTGATAGTTCACAACTGTGGCACTAATGAGTCTTAGTAATAAGATACTGACGGTAATTTGGCAATCGCACTTCAAGATATTGACTCTTCGGTACCTTTATTGGCACAAAACATTAGTCTGCCTACGTCATAAGCTGCATAAGTTATGATTAGTAACAGTTAACGGCCCTGCAGCGTCATGAGACCCTGGTCACATCAACGTGTTTCACGTCTACCTAAAAGGAGAATCATAAATATTCTGTTTGTCTCGTCCTAATGCGGCTAAACGAAGTCTATATGATAATTAAATCCATAAACATTAACAATTGAAGGTGCCAAAAAAAAATTTGAATAAAGGTACATTTGTAATATATAAAAACATCCATGTTCAATGTGTACTGTAATGTGGGATGTGAGATGCATTGTCGTTGATATAACGAGTGTGTTAAAAAAAAGCGTTTGTCAGTTTATAAAAGGTGTTTAAGTGAAGACTTACCTCCCAGGATTCGCGTGTAAGGTCTGACACGTCGCCGGTGCTGCCAGTCCGCTCGTCCTACGAGTAATTCATGATTAATTATTATAGTTAAGAAATCAACACAAAATATAATCATAAAATATGCTCGGAAAATTCTTATCTTAATGAGTGATGACTGGAGACGAGATAAATCTTTGTTTAAAAGTTGACATAGAATGCCTATAAATTCAGAAGCATTTTGGTGCCGACAGCATTATGGATTGTGTAATGGCGCAATTACACGTGGCCGTTCACCCGAAATCAGATATAATAATTAGGCACCATATATCTATCTCCTAATTAATTTACCTGTCATGCGTTATATTTGATTATTTTTACCTATTGTGGTATAGTTATTATTATTCTAGGTGCATCGTCTTCACATGTAATTAATGTATACATAATATTGTAAAACATTTTTAAAAGAGTAACGGTGGAGTTTCTTGCCCATTCTTCTCCATACGAAACTACCTTTTGGAAGGGGCAACTAGAATCAATTCTATTTTTTTTGTAAATTTTGACGTTCGAAAGTGCCTTTTATGTGCCTATTTGAAATAAATGATTTGACTTTGACTTTGGTACTATGACAGATACCGGAATTCGAGTAAATGAATTTAGATATTCGAATGCGGGATAACAATCAAGTGTATTTGCACCTTTAGACAGTATAATAAATCTTAAAAATCTGTCTGCCTCCCTTTTCAATTATGTTGGGGTTGGCTTCCAGTCTAACCGAATGCAACTGAATACCAGTATTTTACATGGACCGACTGCCTATCTGACCTCCACAACACAGTTACTGGTTAACAAGATACCTCTTGGTAACCAGAAGTTAAAATTCTGACAACCAGTCTGTCGAGACTTTTGGCTTCTGATTACCCGTAACGACTGTCAAAGATATAATTTAAGAATATAACATACTTTTAGTCCAGGTTTAGCTTCATCGTCGTCCCACTCGGTGTCGCTGTCGATGAGCTCGTAGCCGTTGACACTGACGTCGCCCAGGGGACCATATCGGTCGGGCACCCAGTGCGTCAGGAACTTGAATAGGTCGTCCACCCTAAAAAATAAATTACAGTTTATTTATGTGATGCTAAAGTATTCAAAAGTGCTTTACACTTTAGAGCACTTTTGAATACTCTAAAGCAAATGTTAGTTGGTATGACTACATTATAAGCGCAATAGCTCATGCCCGCTAATGAGGATTCGGGCGAAACAAAACAATCATAGGTTGATGAATATGACATTCAGCTGACTTTAATTGTAACTGTACGGCTGCATTAATTGAGTAATCCTCGGTGTATTAAATGCCTTAAAAAGGACCCATTAAGCACAAACGCTTACCATGCCATTAAATACCGAGAAAATTATAAACTTAATACAACTTAAATTTTAAGGTCTAATAAAAGCTTAAAGCACAGACTCCCAGGCGGTGGGCCGACGACCGTGTCATTGTCTCGAAAATTCGCATGCAGCCGGTGCAGGCAGCTCAAACCAGGCAATGTGGCCATGCTTTGGGCTGATATGATAATGATTGAATGACGAAAACGTCATAAAACCTTCAATGTCCATGTAAAAAGTATCCAGATATTCAAACGTTTATCAGATAGTACTTGCTTTTATAAAAGCTTGAAGCCCCAAAATATCCATCTTCAAAAGTGTACTTGCCTGTTCCTGGGCACTCCAAACCAGTACTCGGGCTTCATCCGCTTGCGTCCGTAGGACATGAGCGGGGTGGTGCGGGGCAGGGGGCGGCCGATGGGCTTGCCCATGCGCAGGCGCAGGTACAGCGGCGGGTCGTCGCTTGGCCGCGCCGGTCGCGGGATCAACTCTGATGGAGGAAAACAATATTGTGTTGAGTTTGATTGTGGAGATTTTGAGTTTAAATAAAAATGATCCCAGATTACGTTGCTTAGAGGGTGTAGAAGTAAATGATGGAAAGTACCGTGATCCCCATAGAACGTATTTCCATTAACGGGTCTCAAATCCAGACCCCGGGCGGAAAACTCGAATATCAAATTGCTTGACCCGGGGTTTGAACCCAGGACTTTACACACAGCAGTCATGCTTCCGTCCACAATACCAACGAGACAATCTTTTGAATCTATTCACGTCAGATCAATTATAGGTTGTTGTTTCTTTGTGTTATCATCATAATTCGGGGCCTAAAGTTAATCAGGTTTTATATTGTTCGGATAACGATTAACTGTTTTATTGCCACTTGGATTAAGGGCTAATGATAAAGCAATATTGATTATTTACGAACGATTTCATAAAATTGCAGTATAGAAAAGTTGGGTCAAAACATCAGACTACGTTAGGTTATAGAACTACTTTTAGCCTCCACTTGGTTAGAGATCGGCGCTATCTTCTTAAGGGGAAAGCGCCGGGGTAGCCCGCGAAATTCAAAATTTCTTACGTTTTTATGCAATTTGTAGGTCAGGTTGTATGTTGAACAAAATATTTCTGAAAGCCTTTATTTTATCTGTTGTGAAATCTCATGTTAAAATCAAAAGTCATTTATTTAAATTAGGCTGAGGATCAGCCATTCTTGACCGTCATTACATTCAGATCAGACAAGACAGTCCCACAAAATGGCGGTCAATCCCCACTTCATTGCCTAGTGGTTAAGCTGTGAAGAAGTGGGGCAACAAACTCCCGAGCAGCAGTCTGATAAGTTAGAAGAACTTGATTCTATACAATGTGTGATTTGATGGACTATTATACAGGGTGGAAAAAATCAATGGGCCCTGAAGGGAAACTACTTTAAATCCTTAAGATAGATTATTTTACTTAAAGGAAACATTCCTTCATTTTTAAAAAGAAACAAAACTGCATTCATTGGTTTCTCGATAAGTTTACCTAAACCGGGAATCGAACCAGCTACAAATTCAAAAAATAAACATTCGCTATTTTATTTCATTAGTCGATACAGTCAATGTTGAAGACAATATTACTCCAAGAAACATTAGGTCTTACACTCGTCTGGACAATTTTTTATGAGGCCATGTAAAAAATGTTATTTACAAAAAGTATTTTAGGAGCATACACGAAGTGAATTTCAAAAAAGACTAAATTTGTGTATCCGCAACAAGGGGTCTCATTTCGAAAAACTTATCAATAAAATTATTAAAGTGTGTATCAAAATGTAATTTTAAATAGTTCAAGTATAATTGTCTTGCTAGGTAATAATTTTCTTTCATGTTTACGTGTCCTTCATATTAGAATTGATCATAAAATAAAACTAATGTTAGATTTCTTGATCTTTTTATTTTTCTACAACCAATTGTTTATTAGAGAGATTTTATCCTGAACAATAATCCTATCGATTAGTAGAATAAAATAGCGAGTGTTTATTTTTTTAAATTTTTAGTTGGTTCGATTCACCGTTTAGGTAAGCTTGTCGAGAAATCTGTGAATACAGTTTTGTTTCTTTTAAAAAATAAAGGAATGTTTCCTTTAAGTAAAATAATGTATCTCCAGGATTTAAAGTGGTTTGCCTTCAGGGCCCATTGATTTTTTCCACTCTGTATATGTATATTATTTTTGGCATTCGCGACCGTAAAAAGTATGTATTTACAATATTATAATCATTAAGACAACCCTACAAAACAAAGACAAACCTCTAAGTTCATATAACTCCACTGAATGGCTATTTCAAAAAATAGTAAAGTAAGAAAATCTGAATAGTTCAGAAGTGAAGCTCTTCATGAAGGAGCCCGTCCGAGGAAGACTGCTTACCAAACCTATTTCTGCCGCCAAACAGTATTGCCGTGTTCCAATGACATAATTACAGCTTCATAATACATTTCAACATTGACTCTAGCATCGCGGATGTCCATCTCCATAGACGGCAGAGAACACTTACCATCAGGAGGGACGTTAAACAACATAATATAAGAATGCTTGAATGACATTGACAAGGAGGCGTTGTTGGTAAACATACATACATAAAATCACGCCTTCTTCCCATGGGGATAGGCAGAAACTACAGAACGCCACCTACTACGCTACGATCCTTACATACTCCTTTTGCCTCGTTTACATTAATAGATCTGGTCATACACGCACGCCGGTTGCAAGTACTACGCTCCTGACCTTTTTGAAGAACATCACGAATAAGGTCATTATATTATGTCCTCCTAGGGCATCCCCTCCCCGCGTTTCCACTCACATCTGCCTTGTAACTAGCTTTTGTTAGTCGCCATTCAGTCATTCTCTCAACATGACCAAACCATCTAACCATACTCTTTTAAATTTTTGTCACTACATCTGCTTTTAAGCCGCACTGTTGCCTTATTACACCATTTCTCACCCTCTTTGTGAAATTAAATTGAAAAAAAAAAAACAAGATGGCGTCGTTAGTTCCGATTTTTGCCACGTGCCAAAATATTCTAGTACAGTTGTAGGTGTACTCACTATCAAAAGACGCGAACAGATCCGGCATGTCATCCACAGACACCATGCTGCGGTAGTCCAGGCGCGGGAGCGGGGCGCTGCCGCTGCTCGAAGTAGACTTGGTGTGCGAGCGACCGAACCCGCCCAGCGAGCTGCGTCTATATCATACAGTGTTGTTTATACATTAGCTTGGATAATGGTCATACAGCACAGGCCACAACGCGAGTTAGTTAAGATAAGCTTTAGTCATATAAAATATTGAAGTGTAACGCGTTTGTTTAAAGACAGATCCCAACGGCCATGTTAAATTATATAACTTAGCCTACCTAACACATAGCTTACTTAGCCGTTGGAATTTGCGCTTTAAATCAACGCATTACGTTTCATTATTGTAAACTAAGTAAGCTCAGTTCGTGGTGTGGCCTGAGCTTGTAGCTCGAGTACATAGGAGGCAGGCAATAAGTAGAATGGTCAGATTAAATAAAAGTAAGCCGCCACTCATGTGCTTGAGCTTTAAAACGTTGTATAGGAAAAATATATGACTAACTAGACACATAACCATCTCAGTTTAATAAGTTTTACACTATACAACATATACATAAGATAATTTACTGTTCATAGACAATGTACCTAAAATTAAATTCCTCATTATTATTTAATCATGATTACTTTTTAAAGAAAAACGTATCAAGAAAAATCGAAACGTTACAATTATCTGCACCTGCAAAAATCCAAACTCAAGATCATTAATCCAAAGACTTTTTTAAAATTAATCTGACAGCAAATGGGAACAGACACGCAAGGCACGTCTAATTAAAAGACGTCAGAAGCTAAACATGCTAAAACAGTAAATAATACATATCAAAGTGTGCCGGTAAGAAAGAAATGGGCGTGGTTAGTGATCCTAGAACATCATATTCCTATAGTAATGGAGGTGACATGATTCAGATAGTAAGACTATAAGGTTCTATCTTGGAAAATGATGACTAAGTTCTTCCTAACACATATACATCATGCTCCTTAGCTTTAATAGAAAACAAATGTGGACTTTGAAGTTGTAGAGTGAAACAGGCAATAGATTTTCATGTAAAATAATGGACTTGTCTAACAATGTTTGTTTACATTTTATATTCAGAAACATGGCATGAAGTCGTTGCCTGTTCAACCCTAAATAAACTTCAAGAATCCGCCTGACAAGACTTAAATAAAATATAAACACATATATGCCGGTGGAAATGCCTAGAAGAGTGATAACGAATAAAAGGCCAGACAGTGAGACCACGGCGTCATAACAAACACCTTAATACTTTGACTCATTACTAGCAGCACCGGGAAGTCAATACATTCATCATACCTTATCAATATAAGACGACACATTGACATTTATATACCATAAGCGGTTTTACAAATGATGTTTATCACACGATAAGTTATCGTAACATAAACTTATTTACAGTGTTATACTACATTCGCCGCGCTCCATAGGTGTACTTATTTATCATCAATCATAAGTAAATACAAAAAATGCGAGAATATTCTATTTTCGATTAGGCAGTTTATGTAACATTCACAGTGCAAAGAGAGTCAAAATATTAAAATTAGCATAACCATATACGACGCTGTGGTCTATAGTTGGTCAAAGACAACACATTACAATTGGGCACATCGACACTTGCAGCGGAACGTGGCATCACGTACCCCGAAGTAGAAAACACGTCCTGGGGCGCCTCTTCAGAAGGGGTCTTACTCAGGAACAACCCAGTACCGAACTCCACTAGGTTCATTGGAGAACTATCAATGAATTTAGCGGAGTTGCGAAATGTCGGTACGTCCCGGTAAGCATCCACGGTAGCAAAGGAAAAATTCACGATTGCAATATTAATTGTTTTAGTTCCAGCATGTGTATATGTGTGTCGAATGTTAGTGGCATCGGTTTATAGTAGTCAGTAGCGATTAGAGTCTGTGCAAACATCGTAAAGACACCAACAACATACGCAGATTGTGAGCGCGATGCTCGTAAAATACTCAGTACATACATCACAATAAAAGGGTTGTTTGCCAAGATTAGAATATAATGTTCATGACTAATGTCAAATAAATCCTAGTTGATGTGTGTTCATTCCAAAGAACTTGATTTCGATTGAAGTATTTAGAATGAATAACTCAGTGAACTGTTTTGTAAACAACGTGAAATGTTACAATCAATAGGTAATATAGCTTAGTGAATGCCGCTAATAAACTGCAGCTGTAGAAATGTAAACATAATAAATGCTGTCATGACAAATATTTGCGTATGCTGTGATACAATTTTTATAACTAAATACTGTATAAATGTGACATTTTATTGTCGCTACGTTTCCATTAAAGCGGAGAGGAAACGAGATGTGCTCAAATAATAGAGACCAAAATAGTTTTTTTTTTTATAATCCTCATCTCCGGTTCAATAAGTTATCAGATTGGTCCATTTCTGCAAGTTCCGTTTCTTATATGCTTTAGTAAAAACGTGGCAAAATAGTCCTAGTCATTTGTGTTAAATTAGTAGTCATTAATTCCGAGTAGTTTTATTCAAGCTGCTTTATGAGCATTTGAGTTTTGTTACTGACTATGTAACTAGGAAATACATAGGAAAAGATCCCCCTAAGGCCTCCAATCAAACTGTCGAACTGCCAAAGACGTAAAAGTTTTCTCGCACACTTGTGTCTATTCTTCTCTTTATTCATAAAGAATTTAGCTAGCGTTATCCCTTTCTAAATTCAATCAAAGTGACGACCCTCTTGACATTTTTCAACTTCAGTTAGACATTAAATGCGGAAGTAAAGACTTTCTCAATTCCGCACTCGGCATCTAATGATAGATGTGGCAGGCTGTAACTCAACTTTGTTGATAACAAATTCTGATTTACTGAGTGCCTAAAGAACTTCGATGTAAGTATCTTGACTATCCTAACCTATACGTTTCAAGCATAAAGCTTCAAAAGATTCACAACATTGTTTCAGCAACAAGTTTTTGTATTTTGCTTGTAACCTGTTGCTGGCAGCCTTTAACAACTATATTGGGATCGGCTTCAAGTCCAACTGGATGCAGGAGAATACCATTTTTTTACATGTACCAACTGCATATCTAACCTCCTCAACCCAGTTAAGGCTTGCGCAGACAGGCGTGACACAATAGCGCGATGCGACTCTTGTAGAACCATTTCCATGAAGTTTTCATAGAAATTGTTCTACTAGAGTCGCGTCGCGCCTGTATGCGGAAGCCTTGGCTGGGTTGAGGCGGAAGCCGTAATACGATGCCCCTTGGTAAGACTGGTTATCATATAGTAATATGTGTTTAATTTGTGTTGCCAGCAGCAGTTTTCCAATAATCCCACTATCAGATCTACCCGTTGGTACTATCTACGTGTGCTATGAGTACGTACCTATTGAACACCTTGGAGAACACGCTGGTGTTGTGGCTATCGGCGGAGGTTGGCAGCGAGTCGCTCTGGGAGACAGGCGCGGCGGCCTCACCTGTAAAGCCTTCCACCCAGGACAGGGGGTACGAGAGGCGCTTCAGCATCTGTTCGAAGACATCATAGTAAAAAATAATAACCTATCATGTTTGTATACCTACTCGTAGGTACACTATGACAAGTAGATACCAGTTGTCAACGCGATATGTCTTAACTGGTAAGTTGGCTTAGAGCAGTACAGTAGTTCCAGTTGGCTGACAACCATTTTGAATCGAATTTGGTCTTTTACTAACCACCTTACCAATTTCTGTCACCAAGCATCGTTGCTGAGTTTGAAGTCTATAGCTTCTTTTTTCGTGTCAATGTTCTAATACAAACATTTATTGAGTATAACGCCGCCACCTGAACATGACTACGTGAGTCCACATTCACAAAGTCCCTTGTGCAGGTGGAAGGGTATGTGTTGGTGTAACCATAGGGAAATAAGACGCACCTGCGTGGCTTCTGGTGCAGACCATCAGATGAGCGACTCCTACTAATTTACCGCTCAGTAGCCTTAAAAAGTGTTGGATAAAATAATATTGTCCAATGTTTATTTTTTGTTTAATCGATAAGGTCAATATCTATGTACTATAGTTTGACCGAAACAGCTGTACCGCGCTTTATGCACGTGCGCGGCGAGACGGGGGGGCAGTGCAAGCCACTCATTCGTCCGCGCTCACAGCCCCCCGCCTCGCCGCGCATTCTTAAGGCGCGGTACAGTGGTTTCGATCAAACTATAATTTCAAAATTATTTTAATTTCAAGTTTCAAGTGTATTTGTTTTTACATTTTCTCCGATGACAGACAGTCTAGACATTAATATGTAATATATCGCAAACATAATTCAACTTTATGTTCGACTTTCAAGGTTGTAATTAAGCGCTCAGTAGCCTTAAAACAGTCCAAATAAAAGGCTCACCGTGCGCAATAAATAAATAAATAAAAATCTCATGTTCTTGCTTGGCCAAAATTTTAAAGTAATTAGCTATTTTAAGGTATTTTGTAGTCTATCGGGCAGTAGTTTTTAAAATTTAGTAGTGGAAACTAAAGTTTTCAATAATGAATGAGGTCCTGACCTTATTCTTCTTGTCCGGCTTGGGATCATCCTTGCCCGCGGTGTTATCGAGCGAGAAGGACACGGCGTGCGGCTTGCGCGCGCGCTCGGCGTCCGCGTGCGGCGGCGCGGACAGCGGCGGCTCGCCGCGCGCGAGGCACACGGGCGGCACCCAGTCCGCGGACAGCACGATGTCCGCGTCGCTGTACACCTGCCGGCCCACGCACTGACTCTTAAATCCGATGTTGTTGTTAACACTACGCTAATCATTGTATTAGGGTTAAAGGTTAACTATACGAGTATTAAAGTTAAAGGAGACACCAATATTGGAAGGTGTTTTACTAATATTACGTGAGACGTGCGATCCCACGCAAGACTAAAAGAACACAGTTAGTATGTGGGAAGTGAGGATTTCAGTGAAGTGGTAAGAGCGGGCTTGGATCATAAAAAATATATTTTCATCAACTAGAAAGAGAAATACTATAGAGTTGAAATAAAATAGATTTGTTTTTGCTATAATACAATATACTGTTAGGAATTCCTTTTAAGGCTCATTTTGACGAGTGAAAAGTTCCCAACTTAACAATTTCATATGCGAGCTTTTCGGCATTTTATGACCCCCCATACATTAATTTAGTTTTAATGTGTATTTATAAGAATATGCAATGTAGATGCTATTGTAGTCTAGATAACAATTATCGTTTTCTATACAACGTTCTGATCGGACATAGACAAATTCTTAGCTTACTATTTCTAAGCTCAAGAGAACAATAGCTAAACCACACTCCTGTAACTCGCAATTTGCTAAATTCCGATCGAAAACGGATTTCTGTTTCGGCCGAAAATGTTAACGAATTTCGGGCTGATTTGCATTTTCGGCCGAAAACCTAAAACAAAAATATATTTTTGGTTTCCGTTACGTTTTTTTTTGGTAAAAATAATAGAAATGCAGGGTAAATCTTTTAATCAATAAAATTATAACACGAAACTTTGTACTTATCTTAAAAAATAACTATTAATAAATCAAACAAACTGATATTATTTGCGAAAAATAAACTAATTTTCAGCATTTTATCAGTTATTGTGCTTTTAGTTGTAGTGACTATGAAACATTTCTGAATAAATTATTTGAAAGTACTTATTTGCAGGCACATTTTCGGCCGAAAACGAAAATTGCCGAAAACCAAAAATCTAATTCGGTCGGACTACATACATATTTTGCCCACATTTGATACGCACATTTTATTTATTTATACGTAAACAAATAGTAACACGAAAAAAAGATCCTCAACCACCGAAGAAATAAACAAGGTGCTATAATGGAAGAAGTGCAGAAACGGAAGAAAAAGACAACCACGGAAGACCCCATCCATTCGGAAATAACAGCGAGCCATCGACATAGAAACCAGAACTCCAGAAGTACTCCGAGAGATTCAACATCACGACGAAGAATACAAGAGATGACGTCACTGGCTTGAAGACACATGAACCACTACGTCACCACATCTCACCTCATCGCACGACGAATAAACAGAATCAGACCGTGCGTCTGCGTTCCTATGCAAAACTACGAAACACTGCAGCGCCTGCGCCGCGTCCCGGTGCCAATTGTGACCGATCTGTAGCTCGGTCGACTCATATATCGTATCTATTTCGTGATAGTAATCGCCATCAGAATCTATGAGGGAGCCCTAGAAAATCATGCGGGTTAGTAGTGTGGAGGTAGCGGTGCTAGAACAAATGTTTGTTAGTAGGTGTTAGTGGGACAATTGAACACTTAACTTGAACCCCAAATTATTATTTTGGGTATGCATAAGCTGGACTGAAAATATTATTTTCTAGAGGCATTCCTTTTATACATAACGCTCGTGCGTGAATCTTATTTGCGTTCCAACAATTTTATTGTATAATGTAAAAAAAAATGCCTACACATGCACGGCGTAATATGACACATCACGTTTTAGAAAGAGACTTCCACGACAGAGTGACAGAGACGACACTCCAAAAAGCTATTTTTTCCGTAAAAGTCGATGTATCATATTTACAGCGGAGTACTGTACTACTGTAATTTCATGTAACACTAACTTTCTTGGAATTAGCAGGAGTCACATGCAGCAGCGGGTCGCGGATGTCGATGCCGGAGTCGTGGTAGGACAG
The DNA here is from genome assembly GCA_916610205.1 of Griposia aprilina. Classification (NCBI taxonomy): domain Eukaryota; kingdom Metazoa; phylum Arthropoda; class Insecta; order Lepidoptera; family Noctuidae; genus Griposia; species Griposia aprilina. Next base: position 15,524,724 of record OU744286.1, read on the forward strand.
TTTGACGAGGTGTTGCGCGTCATCGTCGGGCGCTTCGCCCTCCGAGCCGTCGGCGACTGCGCCGGCGCACGGGTCTACGTCACCGCCCACAGACTCGTCCTTACAAGCATCTGCGCTTGATGATACCTGGTAAGGTAATAAAATGAACTAAACTTCAATTCAGAATCTTAGACAGTTATCAAGTTTTGGAAAAACAAACACAATGTCGTACAAGACAATATTAATTATTAATCAAAAATGACACTCAAAAATCTACTTAGACTACATAACCATAAAGTACATAGTTAAGTTGGCAATTGGCATTCTGAATTCAAATTGAGATGAATGTGACGACGGCTAATGATTTGATTCGTGGGAGGATTTCTAGACATTTGTGGTCACGGGCTGTGCCATGGATGGAGGGGATAATAAAAGCATGGCATAAAGACTACTTTCAGCTAACGTATTTTAAGTGTCGTAAGCAGAGTCCAAGCATTCCATAGAACTGAGTTTAATATATTCATTTCTAAGGGTATCCTTACCTCACTTCCCTGATCGATGGACAACCTGTCCTTGCTGGGTATAGCCCAGTGTTGGTCCAGTAGCGATTTTCGTCTCTCCTCAGTCGATTGTTGCTAAAATGAACAGAAAACAAGGATTTAAAAATACCAGCACGCGTAGCATGATGACCACAGAAACGGGTTTTGTCGACGGAAGAATAGACAAAATGACAGAGTATTGACAGATTTCTAAAGTTTTTTTTCTACAATCTGACATTTTCTCTATTCTTCCGACATGCTACGCGGGCAGTCGCTTTGAAATAGCATATTTTTGTTAAACATGATTATAAAGACACAGTGATTCCGTGAGTGATTCGACAATTTACTTATTTTAAGTCTGCCTCAGTAGCGAACTGGTGACAATGTAGCAATGATTGACATAAGGTGGTCTCTATCTATGGTCTCCATGCTGGTTATTACTCTGTGAGCCTCTTTACCGCTTTCTTTTGGTAACCAAAAAATAACAGGCGCGATAGTAAATCAATGAATCTCAGATCATTTACATTCCATCGCCACTAACTCAACTATCTATTATAGTGTTATGTATAAGTTGATTTTGTCTGACCATTTGTAATTTAAAAAAAGTAACTTCGTCATTGTGTTTGTTTTTCCAAAACTTGAAATTTATCTAAGATTTCGAATTGAAGTTTAGCATGACGTAAGCTCAGTAGATAGTGCTGTGTTAACCTGCAAATTAGTGGGCGTGACGAGCTCCCTATCGAAAGCCTTAGGGAAGGCGGCACCTCCGCGGTCCTCGGCCTCGTCTCCCGCGCGCACATCCGCGGCCGACTCGCCCTCAGTACCGTCGCCCGTGGCCGCCTGCAGCTCGGGGAATGTTTCATCCTGTAACGTGCAATTATTATTAAAACCGAAACCGTATTTAAAACATCGCTGTGTTTCAGTCAATCGTTAGAAGATGATAGAGACAGAATGATGTTCTAGATATGTTAAGCGCTAAACGCATTAGTGATTTGTGGTGCCTGTGGACTTCAGACGCAACTAATGTGCAAACGTATTATTGAAATGAAGCACGGACATTGCACAGCTTTTAAAATAGCGTTAACGCGTCATGGAATAATTTTAACAATTATATGTCTTAGGATGGTTGATGACCTTGTGAAGGTCGCAGGAATCCGCTGGATGCAGAAAGCATAGAACCGGTCGAAGTGGCGCTGCTTAGGGGAGGTCTATGTCCAGCAATGAACGTCTTCCGGCTGAAATGATGATGATGATATGTCTCACGTATTTCTATATCTTACTTTGACTAGAAGTGAATCCTTTCCGGGTGAAAGTTCCGACTTATTCATGTAGTAGATCTCAGCCGTTTCAACTCTGAAAACAAAAGAAACAAAAAAATAATTGATTATCCATTTCTAATACTAATGTTAAGGTATTAAAGAAATTATAAAACAATCAAAATGCTATGTAACTGTGAAAATTACTTTAGTTTCAATTACACTCTACACACTATGGTGTTAGAAATCTGTCATTTTAGCCATGCACCCATGGCAAAGATTAACAGCAAATGAAATATTCTTGTTTGCATATGACCTTGTGAACATATAATTAGGAACGTCTGATAACGAAGTCACTTTCAGATAAACAAGTTGCTTTTACTTTTGAATAAATTTATTTTTAACAACTTTTAACCACATAAATTAATAGCTTTATTAGTAGTTTTATAATCATATCAATAATCATAATAATTACACTTCCCTATAATAAAATTTAACAAATTCAATGCCCGTCGCTGCAGAGCAGTTATTATAAGCAAGGGTCATCCTACAAAATATGAATGCTTAGTTTTGTAAGCAGTGGTAAAGCCTATTTAATAACTATTATATATTTAATTCAATAAATTATGATATTGTTTAATAAATAAAGTCATTTTACCCGTTTCTAATTGTTTGTCCACAGCTAGGAACTTTCAAATAGGTAGTTAAAATGGACCATAGTTAAATTATTAATAGAATTCCCAACTATTGTGCGTATCTTATGTAGTATTAAAGCCTATTTATTAAAATTTATGTTTAACCATGTTGTTAAAAGTAACAGCAACTTGTTTATCGAAGTGACTTCGGTATCAATCGTTCAATATTGTATCACTATTTTATTTATAAACATGCAAACCGAGGAAGGGGAAAAGTTTTACAAAAAATTCTGATTTATAATTAGCACCACACATTGCTTTATCAGCCCTGTTTATTTCATTATTGCATTGAACAGCAGGATAAATTACGATACCGTGATAATATACACCGCGAATTTTAATCTGAGGGATACCACTAACCAAACCCGGGAAAAGTTGTTGATGTAGCTACGTACTTGTGCGTATTATGGTCAGGTCCATGCGTGCGCATGTGCGCAATGTCGTAGAAGATAGCGGCGTTGACCACGTACTCCATCGGCGCGATGACGCCGTACGACTCGGGCCCGTGCTCCATCACTAGCGTGTCCGACACGTTCGGGTCGAACATCACCGCGTTCGGCGTCACTAGCAGGACGCCAGAAACTACGCCCTGAAACAAAAATGAATAATTTTGGTAAATAATAAGTGATATTTGATGAAGACATGTGACATTTACCAACCCGCACTGGGCCGGCGTGGTGGATTACGGCCCACTCCCTCTCACAGAGAGCAGGCCTAAGTCCCATCAGTGGAACGTTATAGGCTGAATATGAAATGATATTTATTTCAGTGACCTTATCGGTGATGTTCTTCAGAAAGGTCAGGTGCGTAGTACTCGCAACCGGCGAGCATGTATGACCAGATGTATGAACGTAAACTAAGCAAAAGGAGTATGTAGGGATCGTAGCAGGTGGCATTCTGTAGTTTTGTGCCTAGCCCCATGGGAAGAAGGCGGAGTTTATGTATGTGTATGTATTTATTTCTGTAAAATGGGTCAAAAAACACTTTTAGACGTCAGAAATAAATTATGTTTTAAAAATAGATGAGTTCGGTGTATCCTATCCGTCTACTCTGGGAAGAAAGTTCGAAACATGCTAACAGAGGTAACAGTCTTTTTTAAAGTCCAGACATAATCTTGGTCAGGCCATATGAAGACCATGCAGGTCTGAGATGGTCTTTTGAGGACCGAACCACACACATTTGAATATTTCCAGTCAGTGCACGCATTTGTCAGTAATCGAGTAGTTCAACTCAGGACTTAAAGAGCTCAACGACCCGACGAACAATACCAAAGAACAGACAAGGGCATTTCTATTCTTCTCCATTGCGTATAGACGCGTCTTTATTAACTCCGCGGCTAAATGTATTGCGGCATCGGTGGCGTTTTTAGGGTTCCGTACCCTAAGGGTGCGGATAGTGCAATAGCAATAGGGTGCCAACGGAACCCTATTACTAAGACTCCGCTGTCCATCTGTCTGTCTGTCAGCGGGCTGTACCTCCTGAACCGTAATACGTTCAAGGTTTGCCCACTTTGATGTGCTTCAAAAACCGACACGGCTTAGAAAACGTGAATGTGGTAAAAAAACTGTGCATTATTCATTTACGAATGTCGTCCTACACTTGCGGGTTCGCGTATTCGTGCGAATGTGAGTGACCGGCACTAATCCCTAATGCGGTGATCTAAATCATCAAGAGAACGAACAACAAACAACACGAACATTTACGTCACTGCAGCACTATTCACTGTATGTTGTTAATTTCATTACTGTGTAGACTTGTCGTAATGTTAGTAATAATTAAGCTGCAGCCCAAATCATCGGCATGGCAAACGAAGGACCGAGATTACTGAACGCGAAGCCGCTTCCGCCACAACTATTGACTTCTTAATTATAGCCATCTTTAAATCCCTTTATCTCCGTAAATGGTAGGATTGGTCTAAATACGACAACAGCTCTTAATTTCGAATAAAGAACAGGATGATTTCGAGTACTGTGCCAGTTTGAAGGACCGATTGTGTTGGCTGGCTCAGCTGAGCTATTACGTAACTGCATCGTTTACGAGTATACTTGCAGTCGAGACTGCATAAATATAGTTGACCGACATACTTGGATACGGAAAATAAAGAAAGACATTATTTATTCTATTTATTTAACCAGCTGGTTTATGAAGGATAAATACAGTTTTTATTGATAGGATCCTTTGGTATAGTTAGCCTCGACAATAATTCATTTAATTGTTGAGTTGACTTCCATAATACTGTATCAATGTGTAGGTACAATGAAAACAATATTATAGAACAAAGATTGTAGACAATTAAATGAGTTCTTGTCGATTTACCTATACATCTTTTTTAGGCTGAGTGTACCAAAAAAACAAACACTGATAGTTAACAATAGAATGATTGGTGCTGTTAAAATATTTGCCCCATAACACTAACTATGAACAAATATTTGGAATTCATATTATAGCTTCATGCTGTAGGTAAGCCATTAGTTTTCCAATCATTAATTAGTTTTAACACAACATTACTTGTTCGTAATGTGTCAATTTTAATAGCCTTATCAGTGAAACGCTGCAACAATGATAACGAAAATAGTGTGTTATAAAAATAATCTGTGCATAATATGACAACAAACAATTGGAATGTACAAATATATGCGCTGGCATAACGACTTGCTGGTGGGAGAAATGAAATATATCGCTTCCTATACATCCTACACAGTATACCACAAACGGCGGTTTATCTACATTGATATGGACAGAACATAGCCTCGCCATGTTCACAGTGTCGTCACAAAATTCAATTTATAATTGAAAATGATTGTCAAAGTTACAAAAGGCATATCATGTCCGATGAGGAACTAAGTAAAGTTTATATAAAAAATTGGGCCCGCTCTTGACCTCGATTTCACCCCTGTTGGAAAGCCATGGATGAAATCTACCATGGTACACGCGTTCCCAGATGCCTATTTACTGTTGCTTTAAAATTGATGAGTTTGAAACACAAGTCCCTAAACCACACAGGCGCTCTACAAAATGGCTAATGTTTACCTTTAGTCCAACCGTCCCAGTACTATGCCGTAGTATACGTAAGTCTATGCTAGTCTATGAGTATGCAGTGATACAGACCTGTCCATCGGTGATGTGTCTCACGTTGATCTTGAGGAAGCGCTGCGGCGCGCAGCTGTTTATGGTGCTGTTTGTCTCAGGCGACCCTGGCCGTAAGCTGTCCAGGATCTCTGCAATAACAACAAAAGCAAATGTTTAATGTGCGACAAGAAACATGTTATTGAGTTTTTCCTGGCTCTGCCTGTAAATTACACGACAAAATGAAAGGTGAAAATCGGGTGTCAAAGCTCAAGTTATTCTCCACTAAACTACACCTAACCCAATTTTAGAAATAGACATGAGAGACACCAGCAGTTTAAGTTGAAGGGTGTTTTGGAAAAACAACACGTCAAATATATAAAAAAAAAAAAAAACAGCGGGCTGAATTCTCTGTATTGTGTTCTATATAATGTGCTGCGTATTTCCTACTGAGCACGAACAGCCGATGTCCGGTCAATACGTTGCTTCAAAATTATTATGATTCTGGAAACAACTGAAGTCCAAACTAAAAATACAATAACATAAAAAAGATATTAATGCATATAATGTACATTTGAATGTACTTGTATGAAATAAAACAATATTAGTTATTATTATTCCAACATTTCCATTTTGTTTGTTTTTTACGCTTCCTCTAAAGTTAATTTAACATTGGTCGTTTTTCCAAAACACTCATCAATTGAATTGCAGTTTAGGTAAGCCAAGGGTTATCCCGAACATTTAGTGATGTATAATCGTCTTCCATTCGCGTGACCGCCGAACTACACTTCTACATCTAGTATCTACAGCTGTTGTTATCGAAGGATCTAGTCAACTGACGTCATAACGCATGTCTACTAATTTTCCGCCTTGTTCGAATTACTAACCAGCTGCAATGTGTTATCTAGATCAGCACCCTAATTGTGTAACACACTATCAATCACAATCTGAATCATTTTGAAGCCTATTGATAATCCATTGTGTCATATGTTCGAAAAATTTGTCTGCTCAACAACGTAAATAACACAATGACTGTTGTTGAACTGTCAAAATGAAAGCCATTCTTACAGTTGGTGTGTTATATAATTACCCCGCAGGACTAATACCTATTTCTCCTTTGTTTATAAGGACACATACAGCGTACGAATAGTTCAGTTGTTAGGTCTTTGAACTGACATATAATTCGCGAGATATGTTTCGCATTTTATTACATTTAACCATGAGAAGGCCGGCTATAAACAGCTGACGTAGTTTACTTATTAGTCTCATTTGTTGTAGGTATTATTTGATGAGGAACGTAATTAGGACACGACTGTAGTCCACGAGCCCGAGGTAAATCATCTGTCATGACCGTGCCTCCGGTGCATTTATCTTTTCATCATCGCTCATTGAGATTGACAGTGACAGACCGCCGACATTGAATACATAACCTACATAGATTAACAATGTTGTTTGTTATTATCTATCCCGAGGATTTGAAGACAGATTTGTGTCATAGTGTATGTTTGTTTTATATCAGCTTGAACAATGTTCTATGTTAACCAAACCACAAGTGATTACAGTCATGGAATGTTTTTAATGATGTGGTTTTTAAAACATGATTGAAGACTGAACTCGTTCAGTGCTTTTAATGTGATTAATTAGTTAATGTGCTATCGCCACCACTATAAACTTAACAAGCGCAAGTTAGTAAATAATTACTTAGTGTAATTTTGTCAGTATTTGTTGCAATCATCCTTATTATTGAATAAGTCTAGCTTTTTATTGTACCATACTTAGTAGAAGAATAGATAGGTACATACTTCAGTCGTTTTAATCATAAAAGCCGCAAGGCCCGTTCTTGTATACCGACATAAGAGTTATAATGATTTATGGGACATTCCGGTGTTGTACGTCGTTAAAATATTGCAAACACTTGTTAGCGCTCGATAACGAGTCGAGTTTAACGTGGTCTGATAACAGATCGCTACATGTTGGCTGTTTCATAGTTCATCTACTGCTCTACCCATTGTAGACATTCAATATTTACCCAAAACAGAACAATCTATTGATTTTCTATAGTTTCTGCCTTCATTAATGACATTGTTTTCATACCTTTTTCGTTGGCGGGCTCGCTCGGCGGGCCCTGTGTTGACTCAGATGTGTTATCACCGCTCTCCGACGGGCCATCAGAGTCTTTATCGCCATCTGGAAACCGACACACCACGTCTTGTTATTAACACCTGTTTGTTTACTTACACGTCACGCGAGCCGGTCGCGGTGACGTTCAACAATATTATAGTGCGAGAAATAGCACGAAAACACACCGTGATACCACCGTTTCAGGAATTCAAAACTGAACATTATCGAGCTGAAGCGACACTAGGTCCATATCGGCATATTTATCGGTTGTGATAAACCGAATCCATTATTATCTTGGCGCCTATAGTTGAAGTCGAGAAGCCGAGTGGCCACTGAATTGATTCCAAAGTGGCGTAATTACAAATGTAGGACGAAATGCAATTTAGTGACAAATTAAAATAGAATGAGTGAGCGCAATGCGTTCGCTCGGTGTGGCGGCCGCGGCAGTACTCCGGCGCGGCTAATGTTGTAACTTTTGTTTGCCGTGCAAATAGGAGAAAAATTTGTTCCATGTCTACGTCATGCATGAATGAATAACACCAAGGCTGAATGTTATTGTTTTATTTCACGCCTTGACAATGCAGCATCTTGTACATACAATGTGCAAGCTTTAGATTCTAGTATTGCTATGTTCTGTGCTACTTATTGACACAACTCTACTTCTATTACCATCTCTGTATGGTCTGTGTCTAAATATAAACTGAATTGAAAACGTAGGATCCACATGCTTCAATTCAAACTTAATAGATAAACGTAGGAAATGGCCATGTGTTGACTGAGCAACAATAGGAACATGTGACGAGCGTGGAAACATCTGAATTACAGGCGACGTCAAGAGGTTATTGAAAATAAATAGCTGCATTAGGTATTCAGAATTCAGATTACCGTCTGCATACAACTACTCAGGGGCGTAGCTACCGCCGTATCAGCCGTATCTATGATACGGGGCCCCCAAGCTACAGGGCCCCCCCAACGGGACGTGAAATATTATCCGTAATTCTTACTGATAAGAGGCCCGTAATGAATAAGTACCTAATGAAAAAAAAAAACAAATTAATTAAAAATGTTTGTGGTTTCAAACTCAAAGCATTTATTTCAATTAAACCATTTACATTTGAATTGTCAAGGGGTCGGTCAGTCAGAAAGATGACGCTAGTTAGTTGCCCATTCCAAAGCGTACTAGGGTATACATGGAGAAGAACGAGCAAGAAACTCACAATAATAGCTTTACTTTCCAAGTCAGTGTGCTATTTTATAAAAAAAAAAAACAATACCTAGGGTAAGTACTATTTGTTGAAGCTTCGCTGCAGTCGGATAAAAAAGGCCCCCAACAAATTTCGATACAGGGCCCCTTTAGGACTAGCTACGCCACTGCAACTACTAAGTAGATATTTTTTGAACACGATGTCGATACACGAACGTCGGAATTAGAGCTAGTGTGTTTTACATGTTTAAAACACATACACCGAATACAGCTCATAGTTATGAGGATTTACGTCGATGACATAACGACGGACCTTCAAAGATATAAGTTCTGAATTCTGTAACCGCCATATACATTATACCTAATTAAAATTTGATTTAGTACATAAGCTACTTCAATCACAGATAAAACTCCAAGATAAACACTCGAGTGAAAACTCGGTAGGTATAATTTATAATGACACGAGATTTGTATCGCACATTCAATTTGATTAAACCGTGTCCTCATGTTATTTAGATAAATTGAAGATAAAACCCAATTACTTTCAATGTGATAGTGCCTACAATATTATTTGTCTCTATAAAGGTAGAATTTGGTATTAAAACTGCTCTAATGTCGTTTTAAATATTACAAATAACACAAAACGAATCACAGTTTAAAACTAACTAAATAAGGTACGAGAAGCAATACTTTCAGTTCTGGTACTTGCCAAATAACTGTACAATATCGAAGGTCGCGTTTCGTAAGACGCATTTTCTCATTAAAATAATTCGTCGCTATTGCATCGATGACTTCGACTAGCGCCGTCTATTTTTAACCGACTTCATAAAAAGGACGTGGTTCTCAATTCATATGTATGTTTTATTTTTTATGTGTGTTAGCTCCGAACTTTTTTCTGGGTGAACCGATAAGGATGATTCTTTTTTTAATTGATAGGTAGTGCTTCACCTGTGGTCCCATTTATATTTGAACATGGTCTGACCAGCAGTTTTTGAGTTATCCTTAATACTACATATTTTTTCCACTTAGTTTATATGGATGATGTGTTAATAATTACCTGTCACTGTTATTTACACACCAAGTAGTGGTATACGAATTTGTGTGGGGTAGGTAATGCAAATAAAAAATGAAAAATAAAAACGTTTTTACAAAAAAACAACCGACTTCCAAAAAAAACACTAAAAGACGTGAAAAATAACTTTAATTTAAGAAGTCGGTTGTTTTTTTGTAAAATAGTTTTTTCTCAAGTGCAAATGACAAGTGCAGTGTAAGTATCATATAGAGCACTAATGTATGTAAGTATGTAAGCAGCTGGCGTTACCTCTGCATTTGCAAAATATACACTAGGCCCTAGTCCCTATGGTCTCTACCTCTCTACGGATGTATTCACATCATATTAAGGGAAAATATGGTTAAATTGATGGTTAATAGTATCAAAACAATAAATAAGTATTCGCGCGGCGTCTAGGTGATATCTAGGCGACTGCTGCGCGAGGCCTACGCGTATGCTACGCCACGCATACGTGACTGCTACGCGAGGCCTACGCGTATGCTACGCCACGCATACGCGACTGGTACGCGACGCGTACGCGTTTCCTACGCCACGTCTATGCAAGTTCAACGAAGAAGAAGAACACGTCTCTAAGATTTATGCTAAAAGAATGACATGCAACAAGACATGTATGACACATTACGTCAACTGGTTATTGGTCTTAGCTTACAACACACAATGATTTGTAAACATGAAACCGGTTGTTATTACTAAGTATGTGTTTGTTAGCACTTGTCTTTAGCTTGATATAAATCAAACATGACTACACTTTACACTCACACTGGTTCCAATAATTTAATAGTTCATAAATTAAAGATAAAGTTTACGAGGCACATAATTTGCCAGATTTCTTTTATATCGATAAAGCTGTTATTCCGAAATTAGTCTAGTATATTTTTTTGTGTTGTAAATAACACCTCACTTATTCTTCCGTTAAAGCAAGTACATAATTCTAAATGTTTATTTTACATTCCCATGTAAATAATGCTTTAAACAGACTTATGACTTACCTTTTTCAAGCATTGAAAAATATACAATTTAAAAAGGAATGTTGAATAATTGTAACTTTATCGTATGTTTTGATCAAGAAAAACATTTTCTACATTTCTTGTTGGCTAAACATCAAATATTTAAGCTTTAGACTGCCAACGATTAACGAGACAATCGTGCGCGCTGCACTGCGTCGCCATTGCATTTTTAATCCAAAATGTTTCTTTACCGACATAATTATTTTTGTGGTCGTTGAATGATAATGTGTTTTGTGTATACAAATGTCTGTGACCTTCGCACGACCTTTCCCTGCCCGAAGTCGAGAAATTCAACGATGCTTTCACGTTATAACGTTACACGACACGTAGGGTCATGTAAATTATAACGGTATTCATTAATACATGTGCACAGGAGAAAATATAATTTCATTGTTTTGCTTCTGTATTGTATGTTAATTGATAGCCATTCAGTAGAAGCCAGTTTGTTTTGATAACAGAAAATTACTTACAGTAGCCAGCCGGCCGCCGAAATGATACGAATTTTATAAAAACATCGACTAAGAATTGGAAATTATTTGTTTTGATTAGTAAAGCATACTTATCTACGAATGTATTCACATTTTAAATTCTAACATGGTACAATACATGACTCAATCGCATTTTATGATAATTCAATTTATAATTGCAAATCAGCGTGATCTGCCATTTTTAGATATCAGTTTAAGAAATGTACTTTTTGTTTAGATCACGAACTGCAAAGATTCTCCTGTGTTGGAAATGAACCATATTTTTGACAAATAAATATTTTATATCAAGAAATTCATATAAGTGGGATACACTACCATCGATTGAACCCACATAGTAACAATAACACAATTACATACAGATAAATAAAAAAAGCCAAACGAGGGTCTTGGTTTCTAGGTGCTCCTTTCAATAGAATGAAGATTTCTTCCTAAGGCTTTTAACCATAAACTAGTGGCTTCAGAAACATTTAATATTAGAACTAAAACTCTATGAAATGGAAACTTTTGAAATAGCCGAGGCATTATTTACGTTAACTTTATAAATAAACAAAACTCCTTTATATTTAGGTTTGATGGCGTGTATGCGATATTTTCGAACTTCAGACTGTAAACTGACTCGTTGCCTCGACTACTAAGCATATAAGGAAAACCAAATTACACTGTGCTCGACCTGGGGTCCAAACTTAGGATCTCATGCTCACGAGTCGCGCTTGCGTTGGAATAATTTACTTGGTATTAAATGATACCCCATCGAATCTAGCTTAGTGTCTTAGTGTGTGGTAGTGGTGGCCCAGTGGTATCGGCCCCGACTTACGAGTTGTAGGTCGTGGGTTCGAACCCAGGCAGGCGCTTTACTTTGTGTAAATAATTTCATCACCACTGCTCTCAAAACGGTGAAGGAAAACATCGTGAGGAAACCGGCATGTCCTAGAACCAAAAATTCGAAAACATGTGACATCTACCAACCCGCACTGGGCCCGCGTGGTGGATTACAGCCCATTCCCTCTCATAGAGAGGAGGCCTGAGTCCCAGCAGTGGGAACATTATAGGCTGATTATGTGTGTTATGTGTGTCTACATACGTAACGTACGAGTATCTAGCTTTTGTGAAAATAGAAAGCAGGCATGGCACAAGACTAACGTCTAACAGTGTTGCCATCCGAAAACTAGCGCCAACAAAAACTTTCGCTTTTCAAAATATGTAGGAGAGGTCGATATTTGTAGACATGAGAGATAAATAGAGATATCTATCAATTCTACGGAACAATATGTGTCTGGTTTCTTTTGGATATCACTCCAACATATAGCAATCAGTTTGTAACTGTCAGTCAGCTAAATGACGTAAGTCACGACAGGTATACGCAGTAGACTACGAATTTAATAATCTATTTGTTGAGTCGAGTTTACAGTTACTTAGGTTTCTGTAGCTCTTGAATACTCTATAGAATGTATGTACATAACTACGGCTTTAATAGACTATAGTGTAGCTCCAGCTAGTCATCTTGTTCCTTAGGAACCAGACATAGGTAGACTACTCAAAGAAAGCCATCCTTGTAATAAGTAATTAGGCTCCCATAGACAGGCGCGACGCGACTCTTGTAGAACAGTATCCATGAAGTTTCATAGAAATTATTCTGCTAGAGTCGCGTCGCGCTGTCTCGACGCACTGGTATGCGGAAGCCTATAGGCTCAGTTCCTATCACAAAAAAGCCGAGGTGTCGCGGGACACCCGGTTGGTTCGAAACTCCTATCGATTTGACCGTCGCAACCCTTTTGTTACGTAACAAAAATGTTGTGACGGTAAAATTTACACTTTTTTGTGCTAGCTCTCATTCGCGAAGTACCTATACAGAGTATAACTTCGTTCCACAGTCTGAGGCTCGCCTAGCGATCCTTCTAACAGGCATACAACCGACCATAGGAGCGCGCGTTGACTCACGTTTCGTACTGCTGTGGTATATCTAAAATGCCGTTATCCGACATCTGGCCGATTTTCAACTTTTGATGCTATAATCTCTGTCGATCTGTGTTTGCGGTTTTTTGATAATTACCTTGAATAATTTTGTAAATAATTTATTTAATAAATTAAAACCGCAAGTACATATCGATATGAGATTTATAGCATCAAAAGTTGCAAATCGTCCAGATGTCGGATAACGGCATTTTAGATATACCACGGCAGCGTAGGAACATGACTTGGTACCTTTGGGGCAAAGGACAGAAGTTTAATTGTTAATTCTCACCTTTCCGTTTATCGGGCACAAGAAGCGTCTGCCCCGGGAAGATGAACTGCGTGGCGAGCCTGTTCAGCTTGGTGAGCTCCGAAGGGGTGGTGTCGAACCGGGCCGCTAGCGATGTCAGGGTTTCACGGTCGCGTACCTGATACAAGTAAAATAATCTTCTATACATATTATAAAATGAAGTCACTTTTCGTGTCTGTCTGTGTGAACACGTTGTTCATCTAAATTAATAATTTAGAGAATTTATTCCGAAGGTTTATTTAATATTAAACTTACTTAAAATAAAGAAATCTCGATGTTCACAATAATAATCCTCTAAATTCCAATGTTGGAAACCGATTTATGTGCATGCAAATCCATTATTTAAAAACTACAAAACAAAACGTGTAAAAATAACTGGACGCCGCTCTCAAAGCAAGAAAGGTCGCTACAATTCTCTTGGGACAAACGTAATAGTATTCTGAAATACATGACACTCTATTATCCCACATTTTCCCAGGAGAGCTTAGGATATAATACTGAGAGTATTCGAAAAGAAACAGATTTTTTATGCAAATAAAACATTAAAATACCTTATTTAAACCTAGACGTATTACAAAATACGTCTATTAAATGTGTTGATCCGTAGATTATTTTCTTCGGCTACATACCTACATATTAATCTTAACGATATAATCTAACTATTTGCACATTTTCATGCTGATCGGGTTTAATGCACAGCGGTGACCTACTGTCCATTCAGTCGTGGGAACTGGATTACATTATGAGTGGCCGAAAGTGAACGTATCCAGTAAACCTGTCATTATATTACACCATTGTTTAGCTAGCCCATTGAACTACAATACTGATAAGGCTCGCTCAGATACAATATTGTATAAAGAAATTACCGTATAGGTCATTGTTTTAATCGGTGGAGGAGGCGGTAGTCTCTTGGCGTGCTCGTCTTCATCTGTAACAAATAAAGATATACTAAATACACGTCATGGTTATTGATTACGCAAGGGAAACACCTGAGCGTGTTGCAAAAACGCCTTACAAAATAGTATAGATACGAGTTCACAACACGCAAATTGCTCTGCGCGCAATGATCAGCGCGGCGGCGGGCGTTGCGTTGGTCAAGAATAATATAAGCAAAATGATTTATGATAATCGTAAAGGTTTCGATAACAGATCGATTTTTATTGTTGTGTAAGTTATTGCAGTGATCGATTCTCAGTAGTTTGGTCATGTAGTTGAAGACTATACATCGCTGCAGTATTTTACTGAAAGCCGGAAAGCCCTTTACATAATTGAGCATAAATCGATTCGGTAATCATAGTAGCTGTAGGTATATAGTTTCATAAAGCATAACTACTATAGCTAGTCATAAATCCAATTAAAGTTGAAAACGATTAAACTCATAAATTACTGAACGGACTTGAACGAGCAAGACAGCAAGTAAATAAATGATTTGCGAGTCAAAAACGATTACAAAGATCATGGTTGCATGCAAATAGCAGCCCTTTAATCAATCAACAGTTCGAACTTGAACGAATATTTATAAAAACAAATAAAGCACACCATAATCGTTAAACCATTGAGTATCATAAATCAACTGTCATAAATCGATATGCTCCGCTAAAATTCTCGTCCGTTCATCAGAATTTTAATAAGCTTATTCAGTTCAAAGCAAATGTTACAGTCATCATGGTATAAAAAGATTGCACATAAAGATTTATCTCTAGTTAGGAAACCATAAATCAACATGATGGTAGAATAAAAATGTACCAATCGAAACATAAACAGACAGTGCAGTGTTTTCACAGAATTTACTGGATTAATTATATGTTTTGAAAGCCGGATGTTAGTTTATAATCGGGCTGTTTATTTTCAAAATATGTCTTGATGCCAAGGAATGATTCGCGACAAGCGGGGATGACGTGACTCCGAGAGATCGTTCTTTATCACGGATTGCGCCTCCCACTTACGTATGCCTGCAACGGCTGCAGCCCGTCATACCACTTTTATTATTATTACAAATAAACGTTACGGCTTCTAACATCGAGTTGGCACACGTCATAACTATCAAAACTAATTCAATAAAGTCACGGTATATCGAATAATTTTTCAACAGTCCATATAAAAAAAGTCTATAGAAATGAAGGCTATTCCGCACGAGAACTATAAATTGTATGTGTTTAATACTCAGTCAGCAGACACATCCGTATCAGCCTAACCTACATTAGTTTTAAATAACTTATAATTTTTAAATGAGACAGCTATTTAATCCTGGCTCCATTTTAATCGTCTTACTGTCGCCGGCTGTCTGGTCTATTGAACGTGAATGAAATCCTCGGAGGTCACAGCTTAGTGCAAGTTTTGTCCGTAGGTCGATTGACCAGTGCGATAACCGAGGCAGGTAACTTGCTGCACGAATATTTTGAATTCCTTATTGCCGTTAATGTAAATAATTTTATTACTTAGTATTTTATTATTAGAATATATAGCTTTCAATGCACAGCGATAAAGCTTGCAAGTGTTGAAATCGTTTATTAAATGAGCGTAAAGTTTAAAAGTTTTATTAACAATTACTTTTTTTTCTTTTTGCTCGGCTCCTAAGGGTCCTAGCGTGCTGTTAAATGGCCTATAGGCTTCTTCAAGAATTCGGCTATCAAATCCAAATATATAATTATTTTTTAAATCCGACCGGTAGTTCCAGAGGAAAATTTTACCTCTCTATAACTTTATTATTAGTATAGATTTGCAAAACGCGTGCTGCGACATAGTTCCACAACGATATTTACATAATTAAAGATGATGACGACAATATTTCATAAGTGCATCTGCTCCTGGGCCCGTCACCCGCTGCTAAACATAATCGCCAGTTTGTAATGTGTGTTAATGAAAGGGTTTTAAGTTTAAACATGGTTTTAATTTCGTCACAACACGACAATTTATGTTGGTTTAAGTAGGGGTTGCGCAACGAATGGGCAATAAAACCGCTCCGTGCTGCCGTACAAATGGTACAACTGGACACAGCTTTAATGTTATTCTCTTTGTTTGTTGTTATAACTCGTGGGAATACGTGCAGTTGGATTCAAAACGATTATTTAATTAACAGATAATACGATAATCTATCTAATTATTTAGTTTCTAAAAGCAATAACCAGAGTTCTAGTTTTTGTGGTGCCATCGTTTTCAGAAAAGGAAATCAAGTTATTTGGAACAATTGTAACGTTCATAAAAATAAGGTATTAAATTCTATTTCAATCCATTTGCACTTCAGAGTCAGAAATATATTTTATTAGTTGGCATGTTCTGAATTAAACAGCAATAAGTGCATATGATAACTCAGCATATTATTTAAATTAATCGTATGACGTGTGCATTAATAATATGTTTCCGGAATGCGCATATTCGAATCAGTCACTATTTATTTCGGTACAGAAGGACTTATTCAGGCTATTTCTGACTTGATCCAGATAATACAAATTATAGTTTTGTTTACCTCTGTGTACAGCGTCAAATCTGCCTTCGACCTTCGAGCGCAGCGCTTCCAAGTCGAAGGGCGGCGAGAACCCATGGTCAACCGAACGACTTTTCGACCTGTAACATAAGAACTATGCATTAGTAAAGAATCCTTGGGATAAGTGCGTCATTTGTATAGTTTCGGCGTGCATGAAAATTAAGCCGATTTTCATGAATTTACGGGACTGATCTTTCAGTTTTGCACAGTCATTGGGTATTTTTAACGAGATTCCAGTCCTTCCCAAGCATTCTGTTTATCATCGAAGCATGCGTAGAGCTCGTAAACACATGGGTCAACGTACGTATAATTGTCCACACTCCCAAAAGCTGTTGTCCCAAATAACTGTCGTAAGACTGATACAAATAGAATGAGCCGAGGCCTGCCCGACTCACCTAAATACAATACCGGTGAGGGGTAGGCCAAATGCACCATATATGCACAAATAATACGATTCAGGTGTCATTATGTAAATGGACTGAACTGGACGGAAACGATCAATATTAACTTGAAATTACTTACGCCTTGAATAAGTCATCGTATAAGAAAATACAGTTACTTATCTAGAAGTTTCCATTTCTCCAGTTTACTTGAACATTACTTGAGCATACCTTGACGAAACATAATGACACAAGTATGATAGGATGTGCCATTATTTTTCATAGCCTGAGGTGGTAACAACCATATAAATTTCTTTGACACTGGCTTATGTCAGCTCGCAGTTCTGCATTCATTATTTGAATAACATTACTTAAGGTCAATCTCGTGTCTCCATTGAAGGCCGATCACTTGCTATTAATTCACCGTATGGTATGAGTCATAACATAAGTCACAGCGAGATAGTTTGTTGTGCTGGTCCAATGAATATCGATTCGGATAACATAATTAGGCCAGTGTTTATCCGCCGAATCGAACGGTTCACTGACGAAATATAAACTATTTTGTGAAGACAGGCAATACAGATAATAAGATAACCCAAAATAGTTCTTGGTAACTAAAATCATAATCATGTATGGACATAGTCCTTTAATGATGTATCTATTGTACCTCCTGCTGTTTATTGGCAGTGCCATTTACTTAATTAAACCTATCTGATTACAACGATATTTACAACCTTAAGTAAATATGTACTTAATACTAATGATTTGATAATTTAAGCATAACACAAAATAACAATATAGTACTAGGTGTGAATAAAAAACCCGAGCAAGTTAATGATGCATTTAATTAATGCTTAAAGGATATTTAGGTGCCTAATCTGTCGGCAAGTCCACAAGATAACATTGTTGTCGTGTTTGCTTTAATCAAATTATTGGTATCGTTTAAACGATGTAAGTGATAAGACTGTAACTAAGTACTTTTAGTCGTGATTTATTTTATGGGTTTGCCAATAGATTAAGTGTGAGATAATGTAATGTGCAAAACGTGAATACCTCTTGAAAGAGTGGTCGATGCTCTCTGCGCTCCTGGACAGCTGCTGCGAAGCTCGCCTAGACCTGCATGCAACAGAGACCACGCTAGACACAGGCATACGCATGCAACATCAAAACCATCCAGACAACTCTAAGCTGTTTCTTTGAAAGTCAACAGAGCACAACTAAGTACTTGTTGTCAACTTATGATTTGAATTATTAGAACTGCCTGGACATTTATCAAATAAATAAGTTTCCACTCTGATTCATCAAAAGAAAAACGTCAAAAACAAGTAGGAACGATGTAAATTATATCGTTCTAAAAATAAAAGTACATCAGAGTGGAAACTTACATAAAATTAACAGTGCGGTTGGCAAACAAAAATATTTACGTAAAAATTTTATATACCAGCAAATAAAAAGTAAACCATAAAAATGCCACATCGATCCATGCGATGGGTCGTTTGCGAATCATGCAATGTGTAAATAATGACACGTAGTGAATAATGTATGTGACACTGGCATTACAAATATTTGTGCGAACAGTTTTTTTTAAATAATTGTGACTTTAATTGCGACTGGAAATCACTTGACCTCATAACTTTGAAGATATATCGCCGGGTGACAACATCTCTCAACGCTGTCGATATTTAAAATACATCCTCGCAATGACTTCCGCGACGAAAACTGTCTACGTTTCATGTACTACCAACAATTTATTACCTTTCACATCAAAATTTGAAATTAGAAGCTACTGAAATCATATAAAACATTGTGGTTCTATACTTAAATGCTGTAGCACCTTGCGAAATTTAATTTGTTCCTACGTAATTACCGACAAAGGCTTTGATAAATTAATTGAAGTCCTCAGCGGCAGGAATAGGGTTAGTGTAGACCGCGCCAATCAAATTAACGTCACGATTAATATGATCGATACCCATCGACTATGGGGTGCCGATAAATGCGTTAGTTACGTGATCATAAATATTTATTACTCAACAAATTCGAACGGCTCTAGCTTGACTTGTAAATACATATATAAACTCACGCCTTTCTTCCCATGGGGGTACGCAGAAACTACAGAACGCCACCTGCTACGATCCTTACATACTCTTTTTGCCTCGTTTACGTTCATACATCTGGTCATACACGCTCGCCGGTTGCGAGTACTACGCACCTGACCTTTCTGAAGAACATCACCAAAAGGGTCACTATATGTCCTTCTAGGGCGTCCCCTCGTGGCGTTTCCACACACATCTGCCTTGTAAATACCCTTTGTTAGTCGCCTTTTATTCATCCTCTCAACATGACCAAACCATCATGCATATTCCTTTAAATTTTTGTCACTACATCTTTTAAACGGCACCGTTGGCTTATCACATAATTCCTCAGCCTATCATTCATAGTCACACCACACATGCTTCGCAAGGACCGCATTTCCACAGCATTTATTCTACATTCATGCTTCTTTTGCCTCGACCAACATTCACTTCTATACATAAGCGTAGGCACCAGCACACCATCGTGAACAGCCAGTCGAGCCATTTTGGACATCAACTGATTGGTCCCAATCGCATGTGTAGCACCATTTACTTTATTTCCCGCATTTACTCTCCGTTCCACATCTTTATCAATCTATTCATCACATGTAAACAGACTCCCCTAATATCCAACTCACTTACTTGCTCCACACTCTTCTGTTTTCACATCACACATAACACACCGATACATCCTCTTATATTTCAAACACCAAGACCTTCGTCCTATTCACATTTATATTAAATTTTATCCCTTTCATCTTATATGCTTCATGGCTTCATCCATCACATTCTTGCATCTGTTCTACTGACGATGCATGTAGAAGTTGATCATCTGCGTAGAGAAGGCATTGTACAGGCAACTCATTCATCGTCAATCCGCACTCATGCAACCTCTTTCAAATCTGCCAGACAACAGACTAACCATGTACAGTTAAACAGCCACGGCGACTTTTTGTATTTTAGGAGACCTTAGACTATATAATAATAGTCTAAATACCAGACAGAAAATAAAAGAATATATGAAATAATTGTTAGGCATTTTCGCTTCAGCATTTCGGTTCATCGGTTTACTGGAATGTAATATTCTCTCATGGTGTGAGGGGTAATGGGTAGGTAATTTATCTTTCTTTTAGAAAATCATGTCATGTTTTGTTCAAATAAAAAATTTGGTAATCAAAAAGCATTCACAAACCTGGGAAAGCCAAATGAGAATCGAATTACACAATGTCTCTTAATTACAAGGCTCAAAGTAATCCCCTGCTAGGAGCTAATTACTTAGATAATTAGTGTTAATTTAAAGAAGACTTCTAAGTTTAAGCTTATATAAACGCAATGAAAGCAGAGCACGACCCCGCGGCCGCGCCCTGTAGTTTGCCGGGGAAGTTCACTGGTCATATACTCCGGCAGCTTGTGAAAGAGGTGGACTTCGGTTTCGTTTTTCCTTGCTCGTGTTTGCGAGTATCGAACAATGTAGTGGTTCTTCTTACATTGGCTGTTTCTCGAGCCGTGACAGCGAAACGAATGCGGGGAGTGAGCGCCGCCCTTGACACTGCGTGGGCGCCAATCCACTCGCATATTTACTAACATCCGCGTCTGCCTGTCAGATTTTTGTAGCACTATTTCCATAAATTACGTTCTTGACACACCAACGTACCACTAATGAATTTATTAAATTCTTTTCTAATATAAGGGATCATTAATTAATGATACGAAACTGCAATCAATCTTGGCCGGCCCCGTTCGCGACATGATAATTAGGTAGGTACCTACCTACGAATTTAATCCGCTCAAACGTTAAAAGTTATTTGTAATTTTGATTTTAACCAAAGCAATAGTGCGAAGGATTTACAAATCTTTATTTACATGAGTATGTGAGCCAAATGTTTGTCAAAAATATAACGTAACACTTGTAAATAATGCGCCGTAATATGTTTTCGTCGCATACGTCGCTATTCCATAGTATCATGCGCACACAAGGCACTAGGAGTTAGCAGTGTCTGTAACAAGATCTACATCATCGGATACTGTGACAACCTTTTATGTAGAAGCCTTCGATGTGTGTAGCAATGCGTTGATTATATTACAGAAATCCTTGTTGTTTATGACGCAAAGTGGGAATATTTTTCTCTATTTTACGATTATGGCTTTTCCGTACTTATAATCTAAGACATAAATGCGAAGTTTATGGAAAGAAGAGGTAGATGACGCAGAAGGAAAGTTTCTTAGGGTTGGTCTGCCAATTTGGCTCTAAATATTCGAATATACCCTGGATTCTTTTTATTTAAAACCTAAATTAGGTCACGATTTAATTTTATATCGATGGCTCAGAATATTAAATATTATATTTATGAATTTGTTTGATCCCCGCCTAAGATACCGCCCACGGCGCCCACTCATCTCAGGGCTGTCAAAAGGGAAAATTAACGATTTTAACGGATGATTGAACAATAACACCCCGTTTATGCCGATGACATCATTGCCAAATTCGCCCACCCAGCCGGCTGCCATTTGATCTAAACATTATTTTTCCATGAGAGTTATCCTGACGACCTGTTATGCCAACGTCGTAAATAGCTTCCAGATAAATTTCAGCCGGACAAGGTCATGAAATGCGTATGAATTAAACATTATTTTTAACCGACTTCAAAAAGGAGAAGGTTCTCAATTCATCTGTATAATTTTTTGTGTTTGCGCGATATCTCCAGCAACTGTGGATCGATTTCGAAAATTCTTTTTTTAATTTAGTATGCCTCAGGGGTGGTCCCATATAAACTTTATTAACTGTTCTTGGTTAGTTTTTTAGTTAGCTTCAATAATACGTATTTTGTCCACTTATTGTATGTTGATTATGTTATAATAACTTACTGTCACTGTTATTTACATAGCAAGTAGTGGTATACGAATGTGTTGTTTTAGGTACCGCAACAAAGGGTACTACTACAACTAAATAGTGAAGAATATAAACTTTTTACAAAAAAAAAAAACAAGCACTACAAAGTGAAAAATAACTTTAAATTAATTTCGGAAGAAGGTGGAACAAAAAATTCCGACTTCCGACTAGTTATTTTTCAATTTGTAGTAAGTAATTTTTATAAATAAATATTTTTTATAAAAATCTTTAAAAAGATCAATCAAGGACCTACTGACTTTTCTGAAAAAATATGCTTTCTAGTTTTCCACTAAATAATTTGAAAAAGAAATGTTTCCTAGTTTCCTCCAAGAACGAACTTATCATTTTCTTCCTATGGCATTACTCTGTAATAAATAGGTACTAATATGTACGTAAATATGTACTTTGATTATAATTAAAGCCAAGGCGGAACGAAACTTGGGCCGGAAATAATTTCGTTACAAATAGCCGCGCAAGTACAATGCACGAACTAAATAAAACATAAATGTACCCATGTAATCCTATTGCCTTCGAATTAGCATTTTTAATAACAAGTATCTAATTATGTACATTATCTATTAGACCAAAATGCAATTAATATGCAATAACAACCAGTTTGTAACACGCATTAAAAATCTCAACTGCTTCTCAACATCTCAATAAGAAAGATGTAAGATTCTATTTCAGGCCTTGCTTTTGTGTTCCGTCAACAAAAGAAAAAAAAAAACAATGACTTAAGTTTTTTATAGCTTTAAGTCACGCTTACAAATCTTTAATGACATTTGCCGGTGGAACGTTACGGGTTGGATTACACGTTCAAATGATACGTCACTCCAATCCAACTTTTCCTTTACGCGTTAACGACTTTTCCTGAAGTTGTTGCGGCAGTTAAGACTGTCGAACCATTAAATCCATAATTGCTATTATCTATTGTCATAAAAGTTTACTAGCGACCAGCGAGGTAGTAGGAGTAATCTACTAACCTATTCCGTGGCGAGGTCATTGTACTGTTGCTGTGGTTTTGAAATGTGAACGAGTATATGCGCGCAGACGCACGTACAAGTACCAGTCAACGAACGCACATCACTTATTTGCAGCACATAGATAGAAATACATGACAATTGCAACCCTAATGGGCGTCGGGAGTCAATTGCCGACTCCCGGCCACCGTAGGCGCGGGCTTGCGGACGGCGAGCAATGGGCAGCTCGCCGTCCGGTAAGGACCAGGCCCGGGACGACGGCGCGTCGTGTTCCACTCGCGCCTCAAAGAGATGTCAGCATCATTGAAGGGTTCCGATAGGGCCGATGCCTGCCGGGGTCGCGGATTGTTCGAAAGAGTTACCGTGGCCCTGGCGCACAGGCAACTGAAGGAACACGGGTGGGTTTTAGTCAGTAAGAGTCTGACACGCCCTTCCGCTCCGCCCAGAGCGGGAGAGGTCATTTGATGATTTCCCAGCCAAAAAAAAAAAATCCTCTTATCGGAATCGGAAATACAAGCGAGATTTCGATTTAGTCAGTCCAGTCATCCAGTGCTTAACAGAGTTAAAGGTTTATTGGCATGAGAATTTAAAGTTACAGATTTATTATTGCTGTTTGTATAAACACATTGAAGTGCTCGATTCAAAGTTAAAAGATCAATTTTGCAGATTTATTGATTGTTTGACTAACTGTATCAAATAAAGTGCAACGATATATTGCGAAACTAAGTATTTTATTTCTGAATAATTCCCAGGTGCTGGATTTCAGTGGCGTGGAAATTTTGAAGATACACTCGTAAAGCTTCCAACAGATCGGAGCTTTTCCGAAAACTTATACGGAAGCGCATACAGCTTGGAACTAAAATCCCTTCAGTTACATTACCTATAGTATTTGCACATCGATATACCTGTACACAGATCGATGTGGTTTGAGACAGGATGGCGACAGCAATACCTTCTTGTAGATACTACGTCAGCAGTGGGTGTGGCGTGCGTATGAGTTGCACAAGCGCGACCGTGATATGATACTACTGCACGTGTATTGTATGTAGTGTAGGTACCTACCATACGCACAATACATTTTTTTTATCTCATAATAAAAAAAGCCTCCTTCATTAGGTTCACACGCGCATTTAGTTTACCTAATGTTTATAAATTATTAAATGTTAACGTTGACGTCATATAATAACCTGCTTAGTATTCTGTATTTTATGATTACCTAGTATTTTTTTTACTGAATGCAATGCTTTTAAAATTATACCACATAAATTAAGCAAAAAAATTTTTTAACCTGATAAAAATACCTACATATATGATAAGTATTGATAAGGTATCAAACTCGTGCCATGTTGTGTCACCACCAGGTGATTTTTTAATAATTTGGTAAGTGAAGATAATATTATCTGAAACAGTGGCCTCCCGATGGACCGTTAGATAAATAATCTTGAGTAGTCTAAACGTTTTACACACAAAGACACAATTTGTTCTAAAATCACTGAAGCAAGCATGGCCTACAAAGTCGAGTTGATATGTTTAGCCAGCAGAGTATAACGAATTATACGTACACAATTATAAAACACTTAAAATGTGTTTGCGTTGCAGATTCGCAATATTACATTACATTCATTATGAAACAGCATTAACCGATTATAATACAAACATCTAAGTCTTGTAAGACGAAATAATGAATCAGGTAGCTGTGCACAGTGCTCAATTTGTGCTAGGTTCGACAAGCCTCTTAGTGTCGGAAATATGCACCGTTTTTTGTCCTTTCCTGTCACATAATGTAATGTATTCTTATGTAATAATAAAGATTACAAAAGTACAGCATAATGACAGAACAACTTCGAACATATCTGTTCGTATTTAGTAATAAATAGATGAAATTATAAACAGAAACCCAATTTCACTCATGGTGACAATCAATCCTGTGTTAATTTAATAGCATGAATTATTGGAAACATATTAATAGACATTCAATCAAAATAAATTAGTTTCAGTTTCATTTTATTGAAGCCAGAAATTCGCGGAAGCCTCAAAAATGTTGAAGCTTCTGTAAAATTTGAACAGACTTAAAAAAAAGGGGTATATACCGAGTTCGTCGGAATCTTTACTTATTTTTTATGTATGTTCCCCGATTACTCGAAGACGGCTGGACCGATTTGGAAAATTCATTTATTGTTTGAATAGGTATACTTCCCAGGTGGTCACATTGTCATCAAGTCAGAATCTGATGATGGGATCTTGGAGAAATCGAGGGAACTCTACAAATATTATGGGCACACCTATAGCGATATGGGTATTTTTTAGTTGTGGCAACAACTGAAAGTGAAAAAAAAAATCATCCGACTCCCAAAAAACTATGTATCTCGTGTTTTTATGGAAGTTGGTAGTTTTTTTTTTCTTTATTGTTTTTGACGTATCTAAGTACGTTTAGTTTCCCACGTAGTAGAAGGTAACGCCATATCGTTGGTGGTCGGTGTTAAATGTTAGAATTTAGATGCTAGTTGACCCTAATGACTACTGTGGCCTTCTGACGCTACATATAATACGTACGAGAAACGCGACAACACCTTATTGAAAGATCATCAGCGAGCACTACATTTAATATTGTCCATTCATATTAGGTAGCAGTCTAGCATGCATGATTAAAATTAATATCCTTCTGTCTTCTCAGTACATTCAGACAAACTGAAATTAATTACAGTATACATAGATGATCATGAATAATTTAACAATCCGTTGCTAATTAATTATACTTGCTATTCGTAAATGTCGCTCTTAGAAATCAGCGGGATGACTTCACCAGATAACATGAGATTTCAGAACAATGATGAATTGCTATCTGTAATGAATTTTAAACGCTATTCAGGCTAAGTGAGTAAGTCGCTAATGGGCCTTGCCCACTATAAGGAAAAGCCGGACTTGTCATTTAAGACTTCAAATGATTCATGTCATGGCATTCATATGAACTTAATTTACTTAACTTATAGTTTTGTTAACCTTATGTATTATATATGTTGTAGTTGTTTATTATCCCTTAATAAATAAATAAAATCAAACTTGTTAGTATTGTAGAAATGCGTTCTATTAATAACGTCATTAGTTTCATCAGCAACCGTTTGTTTAGGCGAGAAAACGTCAGACCGTCATCAAAGGATGAGGCGGCCCACCTGCGCAGACTGAGTCCGTCACAGTGGACCTGTCAACGCCAAGGCTCTAAAGGCCGTGTTTATTTTCATTGTGTTTATGCCAGGGGATCATTGGTAGGTAGCGTTTTGTCTGTTGCTTAAGACGTGCAATATACTAAATTAGCTTAACAAATGAAATGTTTTCTACTTTCACTTGAAGTAATAGTCATGTTCATTCATGAATGCTCTTTTGCCAATAGTTTCCTGACTGGACCAAGCTGACAATTTTATGAAACAAGTCGTTTTCGCATGATGGTCGCGTCGTGAGGTGCGCAGTCCATCAGACTCGTTCGTTAATTGTGGAGCTTACAATTAGTTGAGTGCCATCCACAAACGAGCGCAATTGGCGCAATGGGCAGGAAATGGACATCCATCCTCGAACACCTATATTATACGAACATAAACACTCATTATGAAGTGGCAGTAGCACAAACAACTACAGTTTTGAGTACCCCTGTATTAATGTTAGGCTATATACTATAGCTTCCTTTCCCCAGGTTTTCCTACTTGAAACGAACAAAAAGTAACTGATCAATTTATGGAATCTATCGACAATGGTGTTGCCACAGGAAATCACAATCGTGCATATTATGTTAGCAACGTCTTGATGCAAACTATTTTGTTGTTATCGTTTATTCAAATAGACCTCTATTTGAATAAATAAGTACTCAAATAATTATATATTTCACAAGGTCTGAGTCGAAACCAATTCGAATGCGGTATTACGTAGCCATTCCTTGATAGGAAATAGTAGTTACGAAAAAAAATATCAAGTACATATATATGTATAGTGAATATAGGATGTATTCATAGGTTTTATAGTGATTTCACTAAGTTTCAACGCTGCAGAAAGTCGTATATAGTATCGATTAACAGATAAGCTATCATGTGTGGATTGAAATAAAACGATTATCAGTCGTGCATGACTCATTAAAATTAATTGCATCACTTGTCGCCTGAGCCAGTCTAAAAATGGTATGTTGTAGTCCGTGCACTAAGCGGCCGGAGATATAATGAAAACGTGACCGACGACAATGATGGTCACAGGCCACTGGGATCGTTGAGAATTGATCTGAGCCCTGATATTAAATACTTAAATGTTTCTGTGTACACCGATATAAGCGTCAGCTAAATTCGTATTCTAGGAGCGTAAAGACAAAGCACTAGCAAGTGGTGCAAGTGAAAGTGTAAAGAAAGGAAGCCAATATTCAGTAAGACAAGTGTAAATGAATCGTAACGAGTTCGGCAGTTGAGGCATGAACAAGTGTTAATGTGCAATAAAATAAACACGAGTGCCACACATCTCGGCAAGCTCGGTGCATGAATGTGGCCGTCCTTGCACAAGACGACATTGTCACAGTACCAACCGGCCACCGCACTGCGCATACATCTGAGTCAGGTCTCTTTCCGCACCTAATTCGGAAGTGAGCATTTATAGAAAACTAGTAACATTGAAATTGACACTCATCTGATAGTATCTACGGTCAGGTGTGTAGAAAACGAGGTAAACGTGGCACCGGAATTAACGACTTTGTGTTCTTACTCAGGTTCAGTTCGACATGCTAAAGGAATAAGACTATTTCTCCTTTCTTACACACACATTGTTTTGTTTACTACATATTTCTCAACTGCTGGACAGTGCCGGTAGTCACGAACGATCGACTAGATGAATTGTCAGCGGTTTTCATTATGTTGTTGCCACAAAACGTAACATTGAGCTTTATGTGGACGACCTAATCCTACCGCTATTTGTGTTCATACATATAAACAACTTGTCTGATGACCCTGTTACACAGTAGATAGGAGAGCGGGCTCACAGTGCATCAGCTGATACAATGCAGGGATTGATGTGAATGCCACTTACACCAGATTTATTGTTACGATTTTTATTTTACGCTTTCAATGCTCCTCCTGATGCATGTTATTGATAACAACGCAAAATGACAACATGTCACAGCATCGAGATTTCTGTCCTATGTCTAAGTTCAATATTTATTAATTTTGAACCGTCTTCAAAAAAACGAGGAGGTTCTCGATTCGACAATGTTTTTTTTTTATGTGTGTTTCTCAGACGTTTTTTCTGTGTGCACCGATTTGGATGATTCTTTTTTTATTTGATAGCTGGTGCTTCACATGTGGTCCCATTTAAATTTGATCAAGTTTAGATCAGGAGTTTTTGAGTTATCCTTAATAATGCATATTTTTTCCACTTAGTTTATATTGATGATGTTTTAATAAGTTCCTGTCACTGTTATTTACATTTCAAGTAGTGGTATACGAATTTGTGCGGGGTAGGTACCGCTACTAAAAAGTGAAAAATAAAAACTTTTTTACAAAAAAACAACTGACGAATGAGTTTAATTCCGGAAGTCAATGTCTTTGGTTTTGTATTTTCGTTTTTTGCCACCGACTTCCGAAATTAAAGTTATTTTTCACGTTTTTTTGTGCTTTTTTTGGAAGGCCGTTGTTTTTTTGTAAAAATGTTTTTATTTTTCACTTTTTACACATCAACCTTCCGGAATAAATATATTTGTTGTTGTACATTTTACATTGTATACACATTAAAAGACGTAATCGGTCACGCAGACGGACATGAAAAGCGACTTTGTTGCATACTATGCATAGCTAGAAAGGGTTTTACGTTATATACCAGTACGTACCTATTTGAATTCGGAGTTAGACGACATGTGCGAGCAATGTAAGTTTTAGTAGGACTAGACATGACACATCAAAGACATGGCGATAGTGGTATATCGACCAGTATTACGTTATGCCGGAACATATGGATGCGCAAATTGTTAGAATGTTTATTTGAATCAATTTCGTGGAATACGCCATTTGAGGCGTAAATCAATGCCAAGGAGAATTGCACGTGGACGCTAAAAGCTCTTCAGCATATTCATGAAGATAGACGCGTGTAATTTGAATGCTGACACATGGCGTGCTGTATTTATCCGAGGTACGCGATTTACTACGTCTCACATTATGTACAGCTTTCGTTGGTTTGCATTTGCTCAAAACAAAGCAATGCTTCTATGGTTTTAGGAGTTAGTAGGTACTATTGTATGGTTTAATGTTTGATTTAATTATGTTTTCAAATTCTCAAAAGTTAAATGCTTAAGCAATAATTAAGATTTTGAGAGATTTTTGAGAACCCGACTTTGTTTTCAAAATGTAACTTAAACAACCTAGTGGGCAGCTGTTTCAGAGGTGTTGGAAACTTATTATATTTTTTTGGGGCCAAGCAGAATATGCTTTTATGCATCAAAGCCGTGCTTGAACATACTATACATAACTCATCCTTAACCGACGACTACGCATGTTAACGTCTGACTGTTTGTTAAATAACGTAGGATTACTTTTAACGAAATTAGCGGCTTCATATACATATAAACAAAGAGGGAAGACTTAATATTTTATGCTTAATAAAATATGGTTTACAGCTTTCGGTCATCTTTAGACCAAACATAGCCCTAATGCACCTTTTTTAAGGATTTAAAAATGGTTTCTTTATTGGTCGAGTTTCCCCAGAATATTACGCCATATCTTAACATTGAGCCAACTATGCCACGATAAGCTACAAAAAGTGCATCTATACTTATGATGGGTGCTAGTTTATAGAGTGCGTAGGGGGAAGAACTAATTTTCTTATATAATCTTCTGTATGCGCTTTCCGATTAAGATTTTTATCAATTGTCACCCCTAGAAATTTTGTTGACTCTACTTTGTCTAATTCTGTCCCTTGATAGTAGACATTAATTCTAGGTGCAGCTACGGGTTGGCTGAAAAACATAATTTTAGTCTTATCAAGGTTAATTTTCAAATTGTTCTCATTTAACCAGTATATTATTGATGTGATAGTATTGTGAATATCACTTTCATATGTCTCATTATCTCTGGAATGTATAATGACCGTACTGTCACTCCCTTTGACACTCCCTTGTGGGACTCCATATTTTACTAGTCTTTCATCTGATGTCTGTGTGTGTCTTTCTTTCAAGTGTGTCAACACTATTCAAGATTGGGGGATACAAATTCAGCAAACACTAGAATGAATGCAGAATGCAGATGAGATGAGAGGCAGATGTATGAACGTAAACGAGGCAAAAGGAGTATGTATGGATCGTAGCAGGTGGCGTTCTGTAGTTTCTGCCTACCACCATGGGAAGAAGGCGTGAGTTTATGTATGTATGTATGTAAATTCAGCAAACCTAGTCCTATTCTATAAAGAAGTAGCTACAACTATCAAGTGGCATATGTGTCTTATAAAATAAGATCAGCAGTAGGTATTGTACAATAGGTGACTCGTATAGAAAATATAAAATTCATATGGCATGAATAAAATGAAAGTGGCGTGAACACGACTGGAAATAAGGACACGGCTGGGAGTGAAAAATCTTTGAAACCAATAAGGCCAAGACAATTTTCGTATATTGTTTAATAGCTTTTGTTCCTGAGGGCCGCACTAGCATATTTTCGTAACTCCCGCGAGGGTAACTCCCTACCGACAGCCTGGGAAACGATGGTTCGTAAAATCCAGTCAGAACTTTCAGAACTGTTGGAGCGGTACATAGCTGATCGGATATCAACATTAATATAACATAAGCCAATAGTTATAATAAATAAACCTTGTTTGAATTAGCGAAACATGTTTTTGTGTGACCACGTCTACTGCCAAAATCTCAGTGGGCGTGGTCATTACGTCAGTCACTTAGTCTGCAGATTATTGCTTCTGAACCCCTTAAAACAAATATTGGTTACTTATGTATTATCATTTATACATTATGTATATCATTAGGCGCGATAAAATAAAATATTAGTTCAATGTTCGTGTCGGAAATGCTACAAAAGTTACATCACATATTTTACAATTTAGTATTTATTGCCACTCTATTTCCAATAACCAATGTAATATGTAGGTAGGTTTCAACTTTATTAATCTTTGCGTTGATTAGCAAACTTTTACGTGACTTTAACATAGGAAGATCCCACGTGCCGTCATCGTCGGTTTTCCGTCTCGTCGATTTTCAAAACAAGAACGCTCTACGTGTTTACTGGCTGGTCATAAAATTGAACGAAACTCATTACAATTTCCTTTATTTTTTTTATCGTCTGTGCTATTTGCACAAGCTATAACGTGCACAAAAGATTTTTGTTTTTCACGATTGGCTGATGTACCATAATGCATAATGTTACAAAAACGCCTATGCGTTAAGATTTTGTCATATTGTTCAATTAAAATTATTAGGATACAAAAGTTCATATCGGTTCACAATTATTGCCAGCGAAATGTAAATAAGCAACTATGAAGAACACATGACAACCAATTTAATTGTAAGCAAATAAGATAATGTGTTGTGTATGTAATGCACCACTGTGTTGGTTTACGCAGTAGCATTATCTTTAGAGAATTTGTTAGTGGCTTATAAATCTAATAATACATTGAACAAACGAATCGAATAAATTTTGCCTATGAATTGGACTATACAAATAGATCTTGTTTAGGGGATAGTTGACGTTGATGGGAATCTAGTGTTATTTTATAAACATAAATTGAAATTAATAATCTAATAAGTATTCCCATATTTATTTTAAAAGAAATATAATCGTGTGCATTGATATGACATCAAAATTGTGGAACAATGGGCGACGGGACGCGTGGTGTGCGAACGTGCGGGGCGAGACAGTTGTCAGACGCTCATGTTTTTGTCTCGGAATAGTTTTTAATAACAACTCGATGTGGTGGAGGCGACGCGACCGCGTGTACTTCTGGCCGCTAGCCAGCCTTGAGATGTAAAACAAAAAGATTTTCAAGGTTTTGTTATTCAGTTTTTTTTTTAACAAATATGCAGTCTTAGACCAGCGCACTGCGCAAATCGAATCAAATTAAAAATCTTAACAAAACACGTTTTACATGAGTCGGTAAGTGATATTATAAATTATGAGAATTAAAACAAACTGAATAAATAGGCAACTGCACATACATATTGCTAAATTTCCTGTCACTGAATTTAATTTGTAAAGGTATACTTATTGAATTAAGGAAAATTATTTACCACCAACTATTGTTTACTTTTTTATAAATAAATAATCGTTATAGAAATATATGTTGCTTTATCCTGTTAATTAAATTATTAAAAGGTTCACGCACAGAACGATGCGCATGCAACGATGTGACCGTCCTGAGGTTTACGAGAGATTGCTTGGTAAACGGTGACCCAGTCAGAATTCCATGGAGTCTTTGTTAGCCACTGAAATCGATCTAGCCTATCGATGAATATGTATTAGTTAAATCATCGTCATCATCCTCCTAACCTTATTCCGAGTTACTTGGTCAGCGCAGTAGTATGTCAAGTAAGTATGTCATATTCTTCAAAACATCTGTCGCGCCATCATTTTTCACAGTCCTATTGTTTCTTTGGTCTTTATATTAATCTTTTTAAATAGTTCCCTAAGGAATTCGCGGCGACGTAGATTGTAAATGGCTCTGATAGCTCTCTTTTGCAAAATACAAATGAATTTAATGTCAGCAGCCCGACCCCACAGTAAAATGCCATAATAATGACATAATGTTGTGAAAGTAGCTAAGATAGACCAAACGCGCGGTTTCTACATCTGTTAGCTGTCTTATCTTTCTAACAGCATAAGCGGCCGAGCTTAGCCGCCCCGCAAGAGATGTTATATGAGGTCCCCATTGTAAATTCTCGTCTAGCGTGATTCCTAGGAAAAAAGTTTGATTAATAAATTCTAGTTTTTCTCCATTCAATATGATTTCACATTCGCAACTTCTTACATTGGCTAATTCAAATCCAATGCACTTATTTTTTTTTTTTCATTTTGAACCAAATTATTTACCGTAAAACAATCTTGGACCTGAAGAATAGAGTAATTGACGTCGTCAAGATTTTGTGACCGTCGGTCTATTTTAAAGAACAATGATGTGTCATTTGCAAATAACACCAGCTTCAGTTGATTTTGAAGTAAACTTAAAAGAGGTATAGACCCAATATCGAACCTTCAGGAACGCCCATTGTAATATCAGACCCTAATGTGTTTATGCCGTTTACTTGAACCTTAATCTTTATACCTTTCAGGTACGCTCTAAGCAAATCAAGAGCTGTATTCCTAATCCCATAGTGATCTAGTTTCAGCGGAAGTGTCTCATGGTTTACGCAATGGAACGCCTTAGAGAGGTCGCAAAAGATTCCCAGGTCTTAAAAAATTCTTTATTAGGGTGACACCGGCGTCAGTGGTAGAACGCCCTTTGGTGAAACTGTACTTGTGCTTGTTGTTTTGTATTTACGATAGGGATTTATTTATTAATACATTATTAACAGTTCTAATGTCGCAATCGTAATTTCTTGAGCTTTTGAATACTTGAGTTTCTTGAACATATTAGTCACAAACTTCCTCAAATTTTTGTGTGTGTCCATTTTATTTCATTCAATATTTGAATAATAGCACTGGATCTTTAAAAAAACTCAAAGCTAATATAATTGATTTGCTTATTGACATCATTTCTTATACATATATGTTTTGATCAGTAAATATTTCGTATTATTTTCAGTGGGTACATCATCGTCATCATGTTCATTTGTGTACAGTGGTCAAACTTGACATATTTCCAAAATTACGGAATATGCACCACAATAGTACGGACACACGGATAATTTATATTGTAGTGGCTAAGATGTTTATATATTTTTTTATCTTTACGTACCTTGGGACCATGCAGTCCCGGTCTTTTGGAAGGTGTACGAGGTGCCGAAGCCAACTCGCAGTGGCCCCTTAGACAATTTTAAATGATTAATATACAATAAACGCAGTTAGTGTCGAATTTGTATGTATAATAAATTAATAATATATATATAATACCTACGGAAAAGATATTTTTTTTATATTATTTTGCACTATGTTGTTGTGTCTCGAGGATCTACTATACAAAAAATATTCCGTTTGACCGTCCTTGTTTTACTTTCATAATTCCTAATAAAATCTCGATTAAATATTAAAACAAGAATATTTTGACGCAAGACATTAATCATTGCCTTTATGCTCCATAAACACTTGTGAGAATTATAATATAATTATAATTTTGCATTCGCAAATACATTAAATGTTAATAAGCCATGTGTTGAGAATATCAAGTGGGGACACAAGACACATTTACTGCCTGTCCGTTTCCGGTAATATGCGAAACGTCGGTCGAGTCTTACTAAGGTCACGTACATAACTGTAAATCAAATTTATCACCATTTGCATATATAAGAACTTTGTTTTAACGATTTTTTTCCCATATCCTACGGAAGGTTAAAAAGATACATGAGAAAACAAAGGGTTTTGATTTGACTTTTCACAGACAAAGGTGAACGTACGATCGCGGAAGCTGCGCGGAGGCTGCATGCCGAGCATGATGAAACCAACTTGCTCCATGACGTAGAGCGGTGCCTACGACGACTGCGACGCGTATAAAACGTTATAGATCTATCTATACTAATAATATAGCTGAACAGATAGTTTGTTTAAACGCGCTAATCTCTGGAACTCCCAGTCGGATATGAAAAAATATTTTTGAATTTGATAGCCCAATTCTTGAGGAAGGCTATTTAACATCATGCTATGACCCTTAGGAGCTGAGCATAAAGAGAAAAAAAATCAGAAAGAACACTAAGCGAGAACGAAGTGACAGCGCGGGCGGACGATGCAACGCGACGCGGTGGGTCGGGGGAACATGACATTTCACGCTGACGAAGTCGCGGGCAGAAGCTAGTTATTCTTATAATTTAATACAGATTTCCGCATGACTAAGACGAAACGAGTAGATAATGCAAAGCCCACCCAACAACCTTTTACTTCTGTTTATCATCAAACTGTCCACAATCGGTTGGTAAATGGGTGTTTGCGGAACATGTTTTACGAGTAGGTAGATATTAGAGGTCGCTACCAAAGTAGAAATTATGAATTTGATCGGATCGTCCGTATTATTTTATAATTTGTAACGTTATTGAAAATACTCGGAAGTACGGGTTCCCAATGTCCTTCTGTTTCTATTCATTATTATTTAATATTGAACAAAGCATTTTTTTTTTTTTTTTCAAATTTGGCTCTGTGTTATACATTCAATTGTTATTCATCTATTATAGCTGTTGGTTCTCCTATTAATAAATAAATAAATTTAATCACGAAATAATATTTTGCCCATCTAAAATAAAAATAAAATAAAATAAATAAATATATTTGGGTAAGACCATCTGAAGCATGCAAATAAAAAATCGCAAGCGTTAAAACTGTTATCTCCATGACAAAGTTTTAGCTACTACAATACAATACTCAATCAATCTGCCTAGCTTTTTTTCAACTATATTGGGGTTCGCTTCCAGCCTAACCAGATGCAGCTGAATACCAGTATATTAACATGGAGCGACTATCTGGGTTGTGTAAACCTAATTACTGGATAACACGATACCACTTGGTAGGACTGGATGTCAGACTTTTGGGCTTCTGACTACCTGTATCGACTGTCTAAGATCTAATGACAGCCGGGACCCGGGCTTCCCGAGGTACGGAGGGGTCTCAACATTTAATGTATTATCACCCATCCAGAAACCGACCGCGGCAAGCCTAGTTTAACCTTCGATCGACCCGTGCGGCTGTTATCAACACAATACTTATTAATCATTTGACCTAATCATCTTTAAATTTGTAGACAAAGCAAAGTCGAGTTCGGGCGATTAGACATTGTTAATGTGATGTGACGATGACTTCTAAACCTTCCTAGAAAAATGATCTTACTAATGATTATTGAGGAAGAAAATCACATCAATATGCATCAAGTAGTTTCAAAGTCGTAACGGAATATATGTACATACAATACAGACAAGGTCGGGAGATACCATTCTACTAGAAATGTACGTAAGTATATCAAGAAGTCGAAAGATCGAGGATCGAGAAGTCAAGGTAACTATCTTACTGCAAAAAATCTTCCGAGTTGTAAGTATGTCCGGGTAAATTCGAAACATATCTGGTCATGTAAAGAGATCGTGAGTAAATATTAGTGCTAATGGAATGATTAAACTATCGACAGACTGTAAGGCTATTACTTCGTTACAATTTACAGAGCAGTAATCGCACAAGTGTTAAGTTTGTTTATAACTTAAGAAAACCTAAAACATCTATCTACACCAGTGCAGTATACAATATTCCGAATTAAAATACGATGGACTTTAAATGCAACTAACCTCGGTTGCCCTGCTGTCTACAATGTCATGTAATCTGTTGTGATTTGATGACCAGTAACAGCAGCCAATCATACTAATCATGTGAGATGACAAATAACGAGGGAAATAAAAACTAAATCAGGAGGTCATTAATAGCACCGTCATTAAAAGAGTAACGGTGAACTTTCTTGCCCATTCTTCTCCATACGAAACTACCTTTTGGAAGATGCAAATAGAATCAATTCTATTTTCTTGTAAATTTTGACGGTCAAAAGTTCCTTTAATGTACCTATTTGAAATAAATGATTTGACTTTGACTTATACGTATAAAATAAAAACTAAATCAGAAGGTCATAAATAGCACACATATAAAATAAAAACTAAATCGGAATGTCATAAATAGCAAACTTAAAATAAAAACTAAATCACAAGGTCATAAATAGCAAATATATAAAATTCCAAGATATTTGGCAGAATATAAAGAATGTGCAAATTCAGAAATACTGAAAAAGCATTTAAGGCTCCCGCAGACAGGCGCGAAGCGGCTCTAGTAGAACAATTTCTTTAGAAATTATTCTACCAGAAACACGTATTACCGTCTATATAAAAATGTATGGTTTTGTGCTGTTTGATATTCGTAGACGACAGGACGAATAAATTGTGGCATGTTTCTTGTTAAAAACGTGTGATGAACATTATAATCGACACTTTTATTATTACTGGTTAGTGGTTACTACGTACTATTATTACTTTTGTATTTCTTCTAGCTTGCTAATGTGCGCTTTTATAATTTTTAACGTGATGATATTATTGAGGACGGCCGCGTCCATAAAATGTATGGAAATACGAGAACGATACGGTCGACGGAAATTTAGAAGCGTCTTCATATATTTCCATGCATTTTACTCCCCTGTGTGATACCGTGGATGACCACGGTAATATAGTCACGTAAGAAATTATAAAAGCGCACATTTAATTAATTTTTTGAATTAGTCTCCGAGATACTTCGGGATATTTGTTGTGAGAAACTAAATCGTAAATGCTTGACTTTAATCGATTCTCTCACAGCAACAACCAACTCGTAACAGTAGTAACGTGATAGATCTATTGATGTTTTCAGAGCTTTACACGTATAACATTTTATTATGGCGCTAGTTTCCTCACCATGTTTCCCTAAGCTATTCGAACCTTTTGACACATTGTGTACATATTTTTATTTGAAATAATGATGAAACGATACATTCAAACTTGATTTCCATGACGTTTCTCACGCACAATTTAAGATCTCTATCTTCTATATAATAACAATGAAATGCTGTTTGTTGGTAAGCGCATCACTTGAGAACGGCTGGACCGATATGTATTTTTTTTTTATATTCGTAGTTGTCCTAATTAAGTTTTCAAGAAAAAACATAAGTTTCCCGAAAAAAGAACGGTAAAAACTCATTTTTCTTGTCTGATTTTCGTATAAATTTTTGGACAGGACAACGTCTGTCGGGTCTGCTTGTGTAAATAAAATAAAGTCTATTGTAAATTTTCGTGTCACTTTTACTATTGCATAAAATGTACAGCAATATTTTACTTAATTCTTCAGACTAAATCAGAACAGAAAGCGATAAAATCATTTTTTTTTTCGATATCGTAAGTTTTTTTAAACGACTGTTAGCAGCTACCACTATGATAACTTGGGAATGCAAAGGTTAAGAAATTGATTGATGAAATATTACGTGTTTCTGTACATGCGTCTTGATGACGTAGTACTTATAACCGCAGTTTCACGTGCACGTACATAGGTATCTATGGTGGAATAAGTGCCGTGATATCAGGTGATACAAAACAAACTGAACGGGCTTCAGCGGTTTTAACGTTAATGATACTAAGAGTTATAAATACAACAAATATTTGGGTAATATTGTAGGTAAAAATGTTGTTTCTGATAAAAGTAATACACACGTAAATCTAGATAGTGTTTGTTACAGATTTATCAAAGCAAAATACTTGTAAATTTGTCACCTCCCCTGTGTACATAATTTTACGTTGATAATGGAATTTTTCGGTGTTAAATAATAACCTATTGTTTACGGCTTTAGAAACTCATACGTATACTACGCACAGTACCCACACGCACGAAGAGATTACCTAGCACCTTGAGAAATAATGTTACAATATTTCGTTGGAAAACTACAAACACGGGGAATTTACAAAGAACTACTGATTTACGAAAACACGCATACAGGTGGTCCAAATGCGTCACCATTTGGACCACCTGTATGCGTGTTTTCATAAAAAAATTGATTCCTCATGCCCAGGGGTGTCCGAAAATACCCCATGTATGATCCGCGATTCTTGATAGTTTTCAAGATATTGTTTTTTTTTGTTTCTTGAAAATATTATGGGAACCGTTTTGAAGAAGAAAAAAAAATTAAAAAAAGAATAAAGACAACGATTATTTTATGTCTGAAAGAATATTCCATAACAAAGAAAACTGCAAAAAAAAAAACTCGTGTAAATATAAAGATAGAATTTTTTGAAAGCGGTTCCAATAAAATTGCAAGAAATTTTAAATACAAGTATAGCTCGAAAACTATCAAGAATTGCGGAACATACCTGGGTTATTTGTGGATACCCCTGGGCATGAGGAATCTTTATTTTAAACGATTTCACTATTTGGACAATCATACATAGATGATTTGATGATTTTGGCAACGCTTATACATAAAATGGTTTCGAAGTAAAACCCGCAATGTCGAGTAACCATGCACACTTAGTTCACAAACAAACAATCGGACTCGGAGCATTAGGTCAAGGAAATCATGTGCCCTAGCCCCACAACTACCTATACACATTCTAATCCCGTAAAAGGAATACGAACATTATATCACATTGCATGGATTAGCTTCGGTTATTTTAAATCAATGACACCTTTCCAAGGGTTGGTGTTGATCCAAAAAAGTTAGTAGCTTATGAATGGTTCAAAACAAATCGGGTAAGTTTATTAGACAACGATACCTGTTCTTCAGCATGTTATCTGGCACGAACACGTTCCACCAGGAGGGTCGTTTTTGCCGGACGTATATCGGAGTGTCGCTTTCTTCGTCGGTGTCGTTCCCTCCCGACTTCCTTCTTTTTTTGCGTTCTAACTGCAGTCTGGCGGCCCACGAGCGCCGTCGACCTTTATCGTTAGGAGCAAAACCTCCCGCGCCCACTGGCACAGCCAGAGAGGCACGTCGCGGTGCTTCCGGCGGAGGACCATCAAAATCGGTCAATTGTCTGTATCGTTCGGCGAAATTAGCATCGGACGCCCTACGTCCGTTGGACGTGGATAAAGGAGGTTCTTCTGAGACTACATCATCAGCGAAAGCCTCGTCATCGTCCGTGTCGGCAGCGAATGGTTCCCCACTATATCGCCTGGGACTCTCGTCGGCAGCCTCCTGCAAACTGGCAAGCGTCAGGCTGGGTCGGTGCGTGCGCAGGCCGCGCGGCTGTCGCCCAGGCCGCGTCTGCAGCCGCGACAGCGCCAGCGGCACCGGTGACTCGGTCATTGTCGGTTCAACACTCATTTTGAAAAACACTTAGAACTCGTAAACTGTCACACTTTGTTTTTACTTTACGAAAGCCAACATGACAATCACGGCTCCTTCATTTTCGGACCCATTTCATCGAAAATTTGTAAAATAAGAACACTATTCAATCAGTCGTTGTATTACTTATATCTGTTAATAACTTATTGCTCATCAACACTGTAATTTTATAAAGGAAACCAGTTTTTAAATCAATCCCAATACACGTGATACCTATGTAACCCTAATAATAGAGTTCGCGAAACGACTGGTCACCGAAAAATCTAAAAACGGGATGACCAAGGAAATTGTGACACGATTTAACTGCTGTCTTGGAATCGGCAATGAAATATACGAACAAAAACAAGCTTAAAATCGAATGTAATGGCAAACCATAGACAAACTAAAGGTGCCTATGAGACGCAGAGTTTATAGAGATGATTTCGAATAGACAAAGGGGCCTTTGAAAAAAAAATGTTTTGGGCCCATGGCATCTTGGTAGACAGAAGTTATAAGAAATCAACCGTAACAGTGATGAGTCGAACACCGCCGCACGAATGGATAGCACGGCGAAAATAGACTATGTTAATAAATATTATACAAAGAACAGACAGAACAGCAATAACGATACGCAATGCAACCAAAATTAATGAACAACATTTACTGTAAATACATCGAATGAAAATAATGCTCGACATGAAGCAAAACATTACGTGATATCACACTACTTGGCATAAACAATAAATGTAGCAGTAGTAATCTAGTTATAAAATTGTCCTTATTTTGAAAATAATATGCCATTTATGGAACGTGTAGCTAAAACAACAAGCCGTGGGTATAAATAGCTAGTGGTCGTTTAGTAGTAAGCAACCTTAGCGACAAGTGTCGGCGCTATGCCATATAAGCAGGTGATTGCAGCTTTCGTAACAGCGCGCTGTCCGTCATCAACTCACGCGCACACAACCATCGCGGAGCGAGGGGAAAGTTGCCACCGTCTTGCATAAATACGTATTGACTATCTCATATAATCACTATCAATTTCATTATCATTTTGATTTTGATCGTATAAAGTTTATACGTATAAAAACTTGGAATGCGGCCAAAATTTCGAATCCGTTTTGGATTTTACGATTAACCATTGCCATCGCAGTCATTACTCATGAACTTTATAAATTATATATTCGTAGACACATTTATATATCTACTCATATAACTGTTTTACCTTGAATAGACATTAAATATTTACCCTATGTATTTTGATTATGCTCCACCGAATGCTACAATGTCCTGACATAGTGAAAGAAATATAAACCACATCATGGGACTTCCGGTATGCACTGTCAAGGTTGCATTGCAATGGACAACAAACAACATTAAATCTAATAAACCATAATGTTTAAATTTGGTATAGCGAAAGTACGCTATACGACATTGGTAGGTACTGTAGGTAGTATAATAAGTAAACAGTGCACAGGAAATCACATCCACCATTTCGCAACACGGTATCTAGGTCAAGTGCGTATTAATGAGACTCTGAATATTAGTCTAGGACGCAAAAAGTGTATATGATGAAGCAAAAACATTTGATTTTAATATGGTAGTACAAATATAGTCTCACGTGTATCAAAGTTAACCCACTAACGTCAATCAAGCGGCGAAATGTTAGCTCAATGTCGACGAGGAGATTAACCTCTCACAAGAGGGCACGACATCCGACCCTCACATATCACAATTTCTAATCAAAACTATCCAACCCGTACCAGTTCAAAACAAGGATACTCGGTAATTATGAAACTCGATCGAACCATTACAAATTGACTAATTGAGACATGACTCTATCACGCGAGACAAGCGGTCATCCCATAAAACACATTGCTACTTGTTGACGTATACAAATCATTGTTGTTTATAAAAGAGAGATTAAACGTAAAAACAAGTTATAAAACCATGTCGTTTCCACTTGTCGTAATTCATCTAAAGCTTTGATGTTTGATGATCGTTCACACTTCCTTTGAAGAGCCCGTTTCTGATGAAATGACTTGGTTATTTAAATTCACCAATCAGAAAGTCGAATGAGTTCTTGCTGAAAGTTGGTGATAAAAATTCATCACCATAAATAGATTTTGCCCAAATTTTGTGATATGTGATGTATGTGATCATGTAGAAATAATAGTATATAATACATGACTATCGTGACTGCATAATTATTTACCTACATTTATAAATAACCTTTTTGTAATAAGCAGCGGAGGCGAAAGATAGCAGAAATCACAATCAATATAAGATATGATATTATCATTCACAATTAAAACAATAAACACGTGACTACACATTACAGATACTAAACATTAAATATATCTTACAGATAGGGTGGGACTAATAGAAAAGCCTTGAAAACAGCACATAGTCTCACTCGTAGTGGAAAATGTCTGGCTAACTCATTACGCGGTTTATGCTAATAACGTAAAGGGTGATAAAGCACGCACAAACGCTCATAAATGTGTTGGCACCATTACCGTTCTAGCTACTTCGTAGTTATCTCACGTCGTGTTCTAGAGACCTTCTTCTGTATCAGCTTTGAGAAAATAATATTCATAGCAGGTTCTAACCTTAGGACAATAACTACCACAGCTATGGGTTCCAATAATTATGATAACAGTGTAAAGAGGTATGAGGAACAGGGTGTAAAGTTCGCTCATACTCTATGGAAAAGGGAGGATCCTCCGACCAGACGGGTGTTGTGTCTGGTAGGCAACAGCCCGACGGTTGATGTCGGGACGATGTATATATGCTAGTCGCGCGGTAAACTCTGCTTGCGCGATGCAGGATCTGCGTGACGTCGGTGTGACATGTAGCTCGCATGTGGCGGTGTAGATACCGCTACAAGTGTTTGAACCAAAATCTGCTTGGTTATTGAAAGATTCTTGTAGTACATCAATAGTATTGAAATCTTACAAGTACGTATTCATGTTGCTTGGTAAATCATTGGAAACAACAAAGGAATCGATGCAGATACGATCGAACACGTCGATGGGTCACGACAACGCGAAAGCATGCACGATCTCAAAGTCAAAACGTCGGGTAAACAAAGGGGTCAGCGCACGCGGTGACGCCAGATTTTATATCAGACACATTTCAACTAATGCAATGTACTTCAATGAAAGCTCTCAAAGATATTCGTTAAGCAACCTTTATAAAAAAGATATTTCTAAATTTGGAAGTTCGAGCACAAAGATTGTAGAATCTGGTTCCATTCTTTCTAGATCTATTTCGTTTTATACATCAAATATACGATTTATACAAAATACAGGACGTAAATTGCCATTTTAGTAGTATACGCTCGTGTGAATTTCTAAAGCACGATTACCGTGACAAACAATTCGTTTAGATATGCTTACGATTTCTTCTCAGAAATTATCATGATGTCTCTTTAACCTTAGAATAAATGTGAATTTAAGTGGCGAGTGCGCAGTGTCAACAGGATATTTAAGGAGATAAGTAAATAGTTATTTTGTAGAAGCCTTTTAACTAATATTAATTCTTCTAAGCTTTATCTTATTACATGTGATTTACTAATTTGGA
Source organism: Griposia aprilina (assembly GCA_916610205.1). Taxonomy (NCBI): domain Eukaryota; kingdom Metazoa; phylum Arthropoda; class Insecta; order Lepidoptera; family Noctuidae; genus Griposia; species Griposia aprilina. The sequence continues at coordinate 15,568,764 of OU744286.1, forward strand.
ATAAAACAATGAAATCGACCAAGACGTACGAAGTGTAGAAGATAAAATCAGAGTAGAGGTGGGAAAATTAGGATGTGTTAGTGAAATATCTACCGTATAATATAAAAAAGAACGTTCACTTAAAATGTATGCAGATTTATCTTTACAGAAACATGCAAGGAGAACAGATAAGTCCGTGTCATGGGTCATTAGTTTCAATGTAACAAGAATGCATTTACGAGAGCTAGATACAACAACATGTACACAAACAATGATAATTGAAACGTAGAACAAACGTCGCATGTATAATAAGATGGTAGCAAGAAGCAAACGCACTGAATACAGATTAATTGGTAACAATAAATAAACCTACAGACAAAGAAAATACAGAGTTCCTTAATACAGACGTTGTGAACAAAGATTCCGGTGTAACACTGTCTGGTGATGTTTATGAGATAACTAATTGGCCTTTGAATAGTTCGTAGACCCCATGGTAAAGTTTATGGATATTTCAAGCAGATCACATGAATAATCATACTCCTACTAATAGCAGATATTATATAAGTAAAAACGATACACCTAATGCGTAGCTAAAAAAGTATAGCTAATCCAAAACGTTTTAGCACTGGGACGGCGAAGTTCGGCACCGCCGCGGTGGCAGCGATACTGCGTACGTGACGAGAAACATTCATTTACAAAATTATCGGATATTCTAGACAGATATGAATCAAACTATTCCATGAATGACTAATGAGCCAGAACCAACAAACACATTTGAGATTATATGACGTGAGCGTTAATTTGATGGATATAAACAAAACAGCAAATGGAAACGTTCAAGACGGCCACATGTGCAACCGTTAGGGGGAAACTAATATTATCTAACACCACCGGAATGACATAAATCAAAACCAATTACATTAAATTCAGAGCTTTTCAATTCTATGAGCGATGTGTGATTATTTGGTAATTAATAAATTGTGTAATTGATATTGATCAAATGTAATATAAAAAAACAATATACGAATAACTATAGCTACTCTTTTTGCGATGGAGATTAAAATTTTCCTGATGTCACGCAAAAGCAGCGATAAACACATTTAGAGATAATTACTAAAAACTATAACATTGACCAACCATGTCACTAACTGACGCTAATAAGAATAATACACCGTTGTTGTTTTCAATTTTAATACAATTTTATGAGTCGTGTGTTGATATTACTAACAAGGTATTATTGAAATGGTTCCGCGACATTAACATAGATAATGTACACGGCACGCTAGGATTTAACCAAACATTTATGCAACACATTGTTTAAATTATTACTGGTATTTAATTTGAATATCATAACAAGTATGCGGAATTAGTTCTAGCAAAAACGAATATGTAAAAGACAGGTAACTCGTCAAATGTCCCGGTCTTATCGGCCTGTCTAGCGACACCCTTTAAAACAAAATTAGAAGAGATAATTTACTTCTCGTTTAGTTAACCTAAGAACTGATTATTGATCTCTGGTATGCTAAATATACTAATTCCTTTAGAAAATATGAACTGACACTGAGATGGATTCTTTCGAGACAAAAAGAAACAATTACAAATGATAACTTTTATAGTTATTATACGCTTCACGTTTAGAATTATTTATAACAGGAACGGTATTCAAAAATATAAAATCTTACGATTACTCGGGCACACTACTTTGTGAGGTATTAATAACTTATACTATGTACTTGAGCACCAATTCCAAGTGATACTTATTATAATAATGTTTGAAGATTCCTTCCTTGAATTCTGTTTCTCTAACATTAGGGTTATCGATTTTATGTTCAATACATCAAGCTTTGGGTAACCGCTTAAGGTGATTTAAAAAAATATATTCGTCTTTCATTGCTGCCGCGTTTGCATCCGTAGTGACCCAATTCTTAATTAAAAATGGAATATTATAGAAATAATCGTGCCGGAATCCGTCTCAATGTTACGTAGAAGACAAAAATATACTTTCAGTTAATAATATACAAATATAATTGTGTATAATTGTATGGGGGAGGCCATGTCCAACAGTGGACGTCTTTCGGCTGAAATGATGATAATGGAGTATTATTGGGGTAAAGTAGGTATATACATATAGTGCACGTCTTGTTTGTTGTTTATTCATGCATTTGCTACAAGTTGCGAAACTTAGAAAAAAAACATAACAAGAACAGAATTCCTAACTTATTGAAGCCAATAATATACGTTATTGTGCACAGCAAGTGTTAGGTACAATAAATCAGTGTTCTCAATAACATATCATATCGCTCTTTAGATACACGCAAGCGTTCTTGATTAGATACTAAAAGAAAACATGCGGATTACTTCCTCAAATCCACTTCACACTTAACTTGGTCTTAAAATTACCAAACATGTTTTGGAACTTAAGGAAAACTAGACTTGAATCTGAGCACACGGAGACCACATTCTTAAACTTGATACTATACTTAGAGAAAAAGACGCTACGTGCGCGACATATAAACAACATACGACTAAATTGCGAGGAATTCAACGAGAGCAGCTCTGGCACCTTGCAAGTTGCAGCCAAGAGCGGTGCTATGCATAACACAATATTCAAGTTACGTCGATTGCTGAGAAAAATGTAGGTCGTGTCCGATTTCAAAGCGCAGCGGGACTTGCACAACTTAGTTCTAACTGCCAATGGCAAATTAACAACAAACTTTCGATATTTCTACTGTTTAATATATTTCACGCTTCGCCGATTTGTAGTAAGTACATCGGCGATTAGATTAAACATCGAATCTGACTTCGATTGAATCACTGCATGAGTTATCGAATTGAAATCAATATACGATTTCATGGTCAAGAAAGGAATTGATTTAAATCTCACTAACATCCGGATCATGGGCATATATGGCAACTGGTAATCATTATGCACGGAAGTTATAACCTTAAAATAATTTTGTTACATTCAATAATCTATTAGACTATTTATGTACATCGGAAGACAGACACATTTATTACGACTTAGCTACCAAAAGCCCAGAAATAAGTAAGTATTTGAAAGGGGATCTACTGAATGGTAAATTAACAAGTTTTGGTTTTACCCGGAGAGGCATCAACTGGCTATGGTTTACAAATTAATGTTATTTTTTCTAAAGAAACATTAATTAATATGTATATTGTAATGTATCTTTTTGTAACCCTCTCATGTTTTAATCAGTGATGGGATATAAAAATAACAATTAAAAATCAAATAAACAAGAAGTAAAAGAACATTAATTGTAGCTAGTAAGAATTTATTCGTTGGTCAATATGTATTATGAAAGAATAAAACTTAATGAAAAGGTGCGAAATGTGGGAAAGGCGTAAGGGGTCACGGACGTACACTCGGTTCTCGTTTTCACTTGCAGTAGTCTGTGGGTGCAACTTGCGGCAGCACACCACCGTCTAACTGATGCCTACCGACAACTGCTAACTTCTGGCCGCTTGTTGTTTCTCCACAACATCGCCGTCCAAGACAGTCGTTCAAGTTTCCACAAGAACAAGCCGCAAGTTCTACAACTAACTAACTATCTACGTACTACGAGATGTCTACGAGCTTAAGTATTTACGTTTTCATAACTTGTCTTCAATTATTTATCTATGTTGTTACCGTTCAGTGCTCTCTTCAAGTACAACTTAAGATAGTTTAGAACTTTAGACGGTAATTTGAAAATACTTTTGCAAAAAAGGGATCAATTTTAAAACAATATTGAAAATTTTGGGATAAATGTATGCAAAGTGTTCGTAAACATAACTTAGAAATAGGTTTACAAAGCGTAAATAAGAGTAAAAATTGTAAAGTGTCACACAGACATGGGATCGATTTAAAACTTCAGTATCACAAATCACGGTAGTGTTACGGGCTTCGGACAAGCACCGACCTCCTTTCCCCGTTGCACTGGCGCAACGAACAAACAGAATAACTAGACGAAGATGTCGGCGTACGAAATCGTAGCGGAACCTGCGCGCGCGACTTTCACTACCGTACGTACACGCGTGCTCGTGCGCAGCGTGCGAATCGCGCGCCGCTGTGAATACTACTGATGACAAACGCCGGCCGCCACTCGCGCCGATGGTGGGGCAGCTGGATGTCTATCGTCAACATCTGATAATAAACATACCTACTGAAACCTACCCCCTCGCTACTGACAGCGTTATCTGTTTTCGAAGCCTAGATATTCGTTTCGTTCATCTGTGCCAATTTCTTTATCGTTGATGTCACTCGTGCCCCACATTTTGACTCATCAGTAAGAAAACTGTCTCAAGTAAATATACGAATATGTAAATAATTTTTCGGGACCACATTTTTTATGTAACGTCATAACAAAGCAATGGATTTATTCATGGTAAACAAAAGACACGTTTCGAAGTTATAATCGTATAATATATAATTTGGTGTATCTTAATTATATCACGTTAAACCGTAATAACATAAGGTTTGATGAATATGCCAACCCACACAAGTAAATTGCGGTTATTGTATTCAAATTACATCTGCTCCTATTTCTGTAGATTGCTCGAGTGGGCAGACTGGGCCACGTCGTAAGGTGCCCTACCTTTGCATTATTAAATAATGGCGCAAATCGATCTGTTCGACGGCCTGCACTGCAATCAAACAGAAGGAAATATTGATTTTCTAACTAAATTATGAATGTGCTGGTTACTGGGTCAATTTCTTGCACAGCAAACGCTGTTGTTAAAATAATACTTGTCGGTTTCGCCGATTGTATTAGGAATGGAATGTGTGCTCGTCATAATAAAGCTTTCGGAGTAGCATTCGTTAGTCCGACATTGAATTTAAGACAGTCGCAGACAGCTATTGTCATTTAGCATGAATGTATTTTCCTGCTCAACATTTCTCATTGCCGTCATTTTTATTTTTACTGATCTAAATAGTACAAAAACAATAAAGTAGAAAATAGATAAGCTTAACGCGGTCATCTATGATTAAGATTATATACGCATCTACCAAACAATTCCAGTTCCAGTGAATCGTGAAAAAGGAAAAGATAAAAGGAGGTGATTTTTTGTTTATACTTTGGTACACTACAGGTAATACGGTCGATAACATTATAATACGTTCAGGAGCCTATCTGATGATGACTTGTCTATATTACGCACTTAGTTGACATGTAGGCAATACTGAATGTATAAGTAATGTGAGTAGATTTATAGTTCCAGCAAGTTTTGAAATCATGTGCAATTGTGCATTAATAGTATCATGAATTTCACTACAAAATGTATTTGTGGTGGTCAATGCAGGCAATGTTTCCTGATGATGATAAATGATACATGATTTTATTTCTGTAAGTAGGTTTATACAAACACTTTTACACGTCAATCAATGATTTAGTTTACTTACAGTAATATTCTACAATGGCGAAAAGTTTTGGAATCTTCGGTTTTAAAACATCTTCAAAATGAAGCTCGGAGCAGTTTCATCGCTTTAATCACCAATTTTCACTCTTATTTTATGACCGCATTTAATAAATATTTCATAAATTAACCATTCAGTGCGGTTAATCTGATCTGAATAATTTTTGCACATAACACGGCACGCAAAAAGGATTCCATGTTGATATCCATTTCGTTTTTACTGCTAAATAGTGGATAAACATTAACGAAAAACGCCATGAAACTCAATGGATATAAAAACTCACAAGTACGCGCATCATAATTTTAAGTAGACCCTGGTTAAACTGACATATTGCGTAAACCTTGCCCTTTCATCTGACTTTGACATATTACAGTGATGCAAGAGCCTTCCATATGTGTCTTATACATGGTCCAGCTGCACCGTAAATTACTATACTTGAGTTTAAATTCATAATTTCTAAAAAAACGTGACATGATACACGTTAGCTACTGAAAGTAGCACATAAAGACTATGCACAATGTGGTTCTCCACTGAACAAAAACATTACCTACGTAAATAATGGCACAAAGACTAATTTGCCTAATCGAGACTAGTGCCACGTCACGGATGAATAACGGTGTATTTGTGGTCTGCGCTGCTTCCAATTGAAAGTGTTCGCAACGGTACTTCCGATTGTAACAAAACTTTGAACTAATGGGGCCGTCACGGACCATAGAACTTTAATATTGGTAACATATCCATTCAATAATAGCGCCAATCAAATGACCTACCATCTCATGAAGAAGCAATTTAAATGATTTATATTCAAAATGTCTGATGCCTGAGAGCCAGGTGAAAAAAACTAAATACTTCCCAAGTTCGGGCTTAGTTCCGCTAACCATTACCAATAACCACATTGACGTCAGGAAGTTTCGCAGAAAAATTGTATTGCAAACACTAAATAACGGTAGCTTAGTACACCATAAGTAAAACACCAAAACAGAATCACAATTGGACAAGGAAAAAGGGGATTCTTTTCCTTGGCAAGAGACATTCATATTGATCAGCAGCGAAACGAAGATACAAAGTGAAATGAAATCGACAAATTACAGTCTATCCATATTCATTACTGCACATTATTACTTATAATGTACAAAAGCATAAGGCAAATCATGTTTCAGAGAAACTTTGTAAATACGACGTCGCGGCGACGTGTAGTCAGTCAGGTCATAAGCTTTGTATATGATGATAATGATAATACGATTATAATAAATTAAAAACTTTTCAAATTACGAGTAACTGAATAAAGTTTTATGCAAGATATGCAGCTGGTAAAGGAAAGTAGTTTTAACATTAGCTATATTTTCTGCTTGAGATAATAGTATGCGCACTAAGCATGTTTACTTTGCCTTACTGAAAACATACATAGTGCTAGAAAAATATACATGACTATATATATGCATAATGGCGTTCAGACTGTAAGATTAAACACGTTTAGCAGGAAACAGTATTTCTATGAGCAGTTTCTAAGTGCACTGAAGTAATTAGAAAACGCACTAAACGTTGCTTGCATACGACACTATATTGTGTGCATATATCTTATAGGCGCAGTGTTAAACTTCCACTTAAGTACGGCTTCCAACAAGGGCTTCTGGTGTTGAATCAAAGATGAATCTATTTCACACGCGGTGTAATGTTTTATTGCATTATCGCGGTTTTGCGTGACGCCATTATAAGATACAGGAAATTTCAATGGAAAATCGAATAGGTGAGTCATTTCTATTTTCACTATATGGAAATATGCTTCAATAAGTTTGATGTGACTATCGCGTTTGTGCTAATTTAATTGGGATCGCTGCAACATGTCTTTTTCCTTACACCTGGATCAACCGTCGTCTCATTGTCATCGTCTCCCTTTTTATTAGTTCCCTAATAATAAGGAATATTTATTTGGAAACATGCTGGTCTTGCTCCATAGGACAATCTAGAGTCTAGACAAAATCAAACTGGTTGCTAATTTAATTGTATAATTTATAATTTTTATGACATTGTTTTTTACATTATATAACTACTTTAACTCACACACAAAATTATTACTTGTTTTTTTTTTTTTGAAAAATCATCTACTTCTCAATATTTGTAAATATGTGAGCACCATGTATCTATCTCATAATTAATTTACCTGTCATGCGTTATATTTAATTATTTTTACCTATTGTGGTATAGTAATTTTATTCTAGGTGCATCGTCTTCACATATAATTATTATATATACATAATATTGTAAAACATTTTTAAAAGAGTAACGGTGGAGTTTCTTGCCCATTCTTCTCCATACGAAACTACCTTTTGGAAGGGGCAACTAGAATCAGTTCTATTTTTTGTAAATTTTGACGTTCAAAAGTGCCATTTTATGTGCCTATTTGAAATAAACGATTTGACTTTGACTTTGACTTTATTAATATTAATAATAATATAATAATAATAATAATTGCGAGTTGCAGTCTGTCGACGGTCCTCATCAAAGCTTGCGATGTTTTGGCTAAGCCCCAAAAAGTTAAATCATCAACCGTTGGTTTTATTATGAAACTAGCGACCAGCCACGGCTTCACACAGTTTTCATGACTTGAAAAAACGTCAAGATTTCTTTATTATATTTAAGTTTAATATGAATGTATATACATAAACTTTCCGGAATAAATTCTCCAAATTATGGTGGAAACCGAATCAAATCCACTTTTTATTATAATAAAAAAACTAAGCGGACACACAGACAGACGAGAAGAGCGACTTTAGTTTTACCATTTATAATGAAAGGTAGGTAGGTACGTTTTGTAGTTCAGGAACAAGTAACACTGATAATGGTAAATTGGTAATTCGTGTAAACTATTATAAAAACTGATTGATAATATTTTTGATTTCTAGATAAGTTTTTTACTCCTTTCACAGTAAAAGAAAACATCACGATGAGAATGGTTTTAAGTACTTTGGTCTGAAATACGACAGCGGCTTTTGTCCTGCAATAAGTTTAGGATAATATTAATCTAGTGGCAAGTATAATTATAATTAATGATTATATTAACGAATAATGGTGGATTACTAGAGACGTTTGGCTTAAAGTCAATGTTCAACAAGACCCGCGGTAGCGGGTCAGACAATACTAAAAGAAAAGTACCAAGTAATAAATAACCTAAAATATCAGTAATTGATAAAAAATATGGTCATTATAATAACCTGTTAAGTCTGGACTCTGGACTAATGAGGCACAATTAATTATCTGCTGTGACGTTACTCCCGGAAGTCACACGTGCCAATATATATTAAACAATATTTCTTACTAAGAACCATATTCTAACTGGAAAATTTATTATGCACAATTCCTTCTTCTAGTTACTTTGCATTGGGCATTTGTATAAAGTAGAAGTGAGATGGGTAGAAGAACGCGTAGGCGATGCTTAGTATTCGCGTGGACGTCTCTGACTTTCGTAGCCGTCTCTTTCAGCTGTCGTAGCCGTGTCGTAGAAGCCTCGTAGGCGTCTCGTAGCTCAGTTATCAAGTCATGTCAAAAAAGTCTCGTAGTCGTGGCGTAGAGGTCTCGTAATCATGGCGTAGAGGTTTCGTAGCCGTGGCGTAGCAGTCTCGTAGCCGTGGCGTACAGTTCTCGTACCCGTGGAGTAGATGCTCGTAGCCGTGGGGTAGAGGTTTCGCAGTCGTGGCGTAGTAGCTTCCTGCTCTATACCATTGCTGTGACGAGACCTTACTAATTGTAGCAGCAGTGTCATAGAATAGAGGGCTCAAAGGCGGCTCAAAGGCAGCTCGTAGGCGTATCGTAGACATCTCCTACGCCCCTGACCCAGACGTTTCGTAGCTGTCTCGTAGGCCCATCGTAGACGTTTCCTCCGCGCCAGATCCAGACTTCTCGTAGAAGTCTAGTAGGCACATCATAGATGTCTCGTAGGCGCCTGATCCCAGACGTCTTTAAACCATCTCGTAGGCCCATAGAAGACATCTCGTAGAAGTCTCCTCATCCAGTCGTCTAGTTAAGGTCTCGAAACTGCCTCGTAGAGGTATCGTAGCCGTCACAAACTTATTACGAAAAGGAAGGGAAACAATTAAGAGTTATGGCTGTTTTGTATTTCTTTTCCCTAAAATTTCTTCACGATTTTTCAATACATGTGATTGAGAAAACGTGCCGTAGCCGTTTCATATGCGGAACGTTACGGGTACAGTCGCAGGTTGCAGCAATTACGAGGCGTCTGCGCTGAACCAACACCCAATGCGAAGGGCCCATACACTTATACTACTTCAATGTTTTCCTTATTCCGCTACTGCGTATAATTTCTAGATAATGCGACGTGTCGACAGTGTTAATCATTCATATCACTGCTCTCATCACATACACGTTGTAAAGGGTGCGTAAATAACGAAACGCAATTGTTACTGTTCAGGAAGAACGACTGAAATGTTTATTAAACAGACTCCAACTGCTAGTCATCTGTGCTATTGCAACACATTTGTTTACTTTCGTCTACTGTAAACCATCCTTAAACAACTACTGTCGCAACGCACTTAACTGACAACTCAAATACATGTACACGAAGGTACTCACATTCGCAGAAATTCAGGTGGAAAATTCTTACATCAGAAAACTTTACGACAGTATCAGCTTGTAATTATATCAACGGGTAAAAAAATGAGAACTTCGATGGCACAGTGTGCCCAAATCTAATATTATCGGTGACCATTCACTCACATCTGGAGATTTACAAGCGCTTCGTGAATTTTGTTTTATTCACTCGTCTTCGTGATTAATATTTGTCGCTTACCTATTTGCTCGACAAGCTCGAGTTGATGATATGAATATTGATGACAATGTGGCAGTAAAGCAAACGTACGCTATGCTAGAGGAGCGACGGAGCCATGCTGGAGACGGAGTGGGCGTCGTCGGCGGCGACAGAGTAACATAGCTGAAATTTTAACAAATTTGGATTTCATTGCGATCCGAAGAAAGGAAGAAGACCACTCGCTCGCTCCCGAATAAAATGAGATTGGTAAACATGAAATGTATTTGGATACCACGAAGTGAACGCAAAACATATACAAAGAAGAAAAGAGATATCTCGGTTGATTGAAAAGTGGCTTGTAAACACGTTCACATGACATGGCGTGAGCGATGAGCTCGGCAAGAGTTCGTTGATTTTGATAAGGATTCCGGTCAGAGGCCCGACGAAGGGCTTCGCTGGTTTACCTAACACAATGAACACCAAACAAAAAAGAATTCAGTACGCGTATATTAATTATATTCGAACGAAACTGTATATTACCATATAACTTCAGCTGTGTAACAATAAAAAATTATGTTAATCATATTTTCCTTAGAGATCTTCATGACATGACTAAAATAAAGATGCGGTACCCAGCAGCCGAACAATAGCAGCGCGGCGCGGTTTGTACAAACATTCAGCTTTATCTTGACACGTTTACCTACTTCAATGTGATAAATAAGTTTCTAAGAAACATACGTTAGTCTATTATCAAAATTAAACTGATATAATGTTAATTACAATTATCTGATGATCGGAAGGTCACATGGTATTATTGGCAATGAATGCAATTGAAAGTCAGATTGGGGATGCCAGCGAGTGGTTTCTGTGTTTTGATATTACGATCGAGTACTCACTCGATCTCGGCACTCCACAGTTCGTCCTCGTCGTCTTCGTTATTTTGCATTTTAATCATTACTAAAGTATTTTATATGCTTCTATCTTCGCGCCTGGAATATACGCTACACCTGAAAATAGGTATGGCGAAGCTATCTTATTTTATTAAATCTAAATTACTAATTTCTCGCCTTCAAGGAAGTTTGCCGTTAATATCGAGAAGGTTCTATGAAGTAACATTTCAGGAGGATTGCACGGATTTTTTTGCAAGCAGGGCTCTTCAGTAACCTGCTAAAGGCGTAAGTGCTGGAATTCTTTAAAGAACATAAGACCTGGCGACAGCTGCTTGAACGTGCAATTGGCGGCGTCAAACTAACACCTGCATCAAGTCGTATCAAAAGCTTTCAAAGCGATTTCATATTTCAATCAAGCATTTTCTTTGGAGTTTAAAGTACTGTAATGGTCCAGTTTAAGTTCTGCATGTGTGATGTCATCAATTAATATTCATTGGGTTTAAGCACCCGCTCGTAGTTATATAAGACCCGCGAGTGTCAGAACATAATGCATAAAAAAATTCAACCAAAATCGGTGTTCTTGAAAGATATGTGTTATTTATAACGCATCTTTAACAATGGAACATTTAATTGGCTCAATAACTCATGTTTCAATGGTCGTGACGTAAAAATGATCATTCAACGTGCGGACAGCGGACAGCGCAATTTGTTTTAAACCTTTTGTGACTTTGCATGGATAAATCAGAATTGAGTTCTCATTAAACGTGAACGTGGCATATTTTAGCTTTACACTGGTTACTCATGAAGATTGATATATTTAATACCTTATGTTATCAGATAAAACTTCAGAATATTATACAATCTATGATATTTTCAGCGTTGCCTGTATCATTAAAATTATATTACATGTCTGAACATACGCAGTTATAAGAAAAATCCAGTACATACCTGGTAAAGAAACCAAAAAAACTCATTGGGAACGAGTGCACTCCTCAATGTTAACTGACACAACAATTTGGGCCACTGGGACAGTGGAATTCACCACGAAAACTTAAAATTGAAACAATAGTGTATCAGCAAAGCATTGCAATCAACTGCCGCAATAATATCGAAGGAACCAACACTTATCTTGGAAACATTACCAATACGAAATTAGTCATGATAACAAAAGTTGATTAATTGTACCGATATATTTTGTTTTTCGTTAAATATCAATATCATTTTATCCTAAAATGTCTACAACTGAAACGATTGAAATTGTAATTATAGTAACAGAATATAGAAAACAGTAATTATACTTACTTAATTATAAATACCAATAATTATAGACCCGTATCCGTGTTGCCGGTTTTCAGCAAGGTGTTTGAAAAGGTAATGCTGAATCAAATGCTCAATCATTTTAACACCAATAAAATCTTACATGATCAACAGTATGGTTTCACCAAGGGACGTTGTACGACTGACGCCGGTGTCACCTTATTAAAACACATATTTACGGCGTGGGAAGAAGCCCAAGACGCTGTAGGAATCTTTTGTGACCTCTCCAAGGCATTTGATTGCGTCGACCACGAAACCCTAATCTTGAAACTTGAGCATTACGGACTTGGAAAACTTGCTCTCAGTTTATTAGAATCTTATTTAAATGATACACAACAGCAAGTTCAAATAAATGGTGTCAATTCACTCGGTTTAAAAGTAAAAATAGGTGTACCACAAGGCTCGATATTGGGTCCTTTCCCCTTTTTAGTATATATTAATGATCTACCCCATTTGTTAAAAACCATACCACAAATGGTGTTATTTGCTGACGATACTTCTTTAATTTTTAAAATTAATAGACTTGCATCAAATCTTGACGACGTAAATAACGCCCTACTGCAGATCCAAAATTGGTTCACTGCTAATAATTTAGTATTAAATGGGAATAAAACTAAGTGTATTAGATTTTCCTTACCAAATGTCAAAAATACAAATTGTGAGATAGTATTAAATCAAGAGAAACTAGAATTCGTCGATAAAACTGTTTTCCTGGGCATCACGCTTGACTCAAGGCTTCAATGGGGTCCTCATTTAACATCCCTTGCAGGACGGCTAAGTTCAGCAGCGTATGCTGTGAGAAAAATCCGTCAATTTACTGATGTAGGTACCGCGAGGCTAGTCTATTTTAGTTACTTTCATAGTATTATGTCGTACGGTATTTTACTATGGGGACGGGCTGCAGACGTCGAGTCTATTTTTATTCTGCAGAAAAGAGCCATCCGAGCCATATATGGCCTCCGCCGGCGCGACTCTCTAAGGGAACGTTTTAAAGATATTAACATCATGATGGTACCTTGTCAATATATCTATGAAAACATCATGTACGTAAGGAAAAATCTACATCTTTTTAGTAAAAGAGGTGAAAGACACAATTATATCACTAGAAATAGGGATCAATTAGTTCAACCCGGTTTCAGGCTGGCTAAAGTAGACTCATCTTTCATGGGGTACTGTTTAAAATGTTACAATAAAATACCTCCCCATATTCTTCAACTGAATGAAACTAAATTCAAATCTTGTATAAAACGCACACTATGCAGCCAAGCATATTATAAGTTGGGGGATTACATCGCTGATAAAAATGCTTGGCTCAACGCTGGTCCTGCTCCACAAGGGCGCATAAAATAATTGATTAGCATTTGAAACTACTGTTGGAGCTGCTGAAGATTTTAAAAACTTATTTTTGCATTGTATAAATTCAATGTTTTAGTATTGTATAATTGCATAGCACATGTGTGAGTACTATGTACCTACTATAAAGCTACCATTTAATATGTTTTTCTTTCATTGACTTGAATGTGCCCTGGCGGCTGAGAGTTTGTCATGCTCACTCTAATGTCTCGCTGGTGGTGGCGTGTGTCTTGGATCATTAAGTTCCCTTCAAAATGGTGCTGATCCATGCGTCATGTTCGTGAACGGGCGCCGTCAGTGGGGACTGGCCATTTCTTAGCTGCCACGGCTTATTTTAATTTAATTTAATATTTGAATTGCTTTTGTCTTTTTATTACGGACGCTTTTAACGTTCTGCATCGTTCTCACATGCATAATTTCAACATGAACGATGTAATCAATATTTTGTAACCATTTTTTGATTTAAAAGAGTGTCCATGGAGTTTCTTGCCCGTTCTTCTCCATAGGTACCTACTACGCTTTGGAATGGGTAACTAGCTTCATCTTTCTGACTGACCGACCCCTTGACAATTCAAAAGTGCCTGTAATTGGTTTATTTGAAATAAATGCTTTGAGTTTGAGTTTGCGTTTGAGTATCTTACAGAAAATAATAGAATAGAAAAATAAATAGACTAATAAATAAAATAAAATTATAAAGTGCGTTTTATTAAAATTTAAATTAAAGGTTTGATGTTTACAGAATTTTCGTAGAACGAAACTAAACTGAGTTAGAAGTACTTGACAGTCCCTTCAGTGTGCCATCTAAAAAAGTGACAATCTAAAGTGGAAAATGCTGAAAAATTCCGTACCTACTATCTCTGAGTCGAACATCCTCCATACAATGTTCAAGGTAAAACGGGATGTACTCGAGTCGCGGCTAACAATGTGATGCATTACTGTCGGATGCAGTTCTGTGCAGCATCATACATCGTCAAGTGTCCAGCTGGCGCCGCCGCCAATCATTCAATTACATGCAGAGCATAAACGATTCAATTGCAGAATTCGCTTCAACAATGTTAAAACTGTACTAATAAACGCCCGTGCGTTTTGAGTGATCATTTGAACGGTTACGTCACTTCATTAAGTACATCCGTCAAGGTGCGTAGAGGCTAATTCGGTCAATGAAGGCAAATTATTTTGCTAAAGCCAGTATACAGATACAAGCGAATAAACGAAACTGTAAAAGTTAGCTGGAAAACAAACTTTGAAAACAGGAAACAGTTTCCATCAATTGACTCAAGACAAATAGCAAGACATTAGTTCCACTCTTTGTTAACTTCTTCGAACGTATTCTAGAATTTTCAACGATGCTCAAGCATGACTCTCGATTTAAAACAGACAGATTTTGTACTAATCTATCTATACTCAGTTCCAGATTCATTCTTGAGCTCCGTTTTAAAATACAGGCCGTAGCGTGGACATTAAAATCCAATAAAACGTTTTTGCGCACATTTGGCGTCACATAAACACTATTAAATGCTATTGTGCCAATACTTTTGTCTCAAAACGAAATTTACACATACTCGAACATTGACAGGTAACATTGAAAGTAAAATTCAAAACTAATTACTTTCTATGAAAATAGGTAAGTTATTTACAAGGATATTTTTTTTACCAGTAATTCGCTTTTCGTAAATATTTGTATAATATAGTCACAAAAGCGACGGATGACAGTAGAGAATTTAGGAAGATAGTGGTTAACAAAACAAACTTATCTCGTCCTTTTCACTTGAAATAGCCAAACAGAAACTTGATGGGACAAACAAAAAGCGGGGGCTCGACTATTATCTAACTATACGACAGTCTGTCTGTTATCTGTCTCTCTGTACTGCGCAGTTCCTCAAATTATCAATAAACAATTCAGTTGAATTACCATAAACACTAAAAGTGAAACCAGCAGGCTTAGCACAAGCACCGTCTTGTCGACGGAAGAATAGACAAAAATGACGTTTCGTGAAGACAGTACGACGGCAGCAAAGTAGAAAGAGTCAACTGCACTTTTTACGAAATTCAGTAATTTATTCAAGTTTATCTTTTATTTTGCTTATAACCCGAAAATGGTGTGTCCTATCGCAAAAATAATGAAAATTTCGACCCCCTTTAAGAAACCCTTAAACCCCTAAAATTCAACATGTAGGTAATCCTTTTCCACATTTTTCATCCAAAAAGTGAAAAATTCCTTTTTTCCTTTCCATTTTTATACTTTGTGGCCGTCGAGTAAAAAGTTTTCTACTGTCTAGCATGGCGATAAAAAAATCTAATTGTCTTCACTAACTTAGACAACTGTCTTCTGAAATAGTCTACATTAAAAAGGACCTAGACAACGATCGGCAGAAACGAAAGACAAAATGACAGATTTTAGAAGGATTTTTACGGTGCGATGTCAAAAATAGAGAAACGAAATGTCACTTTGTATGGAAATAGCCGTCTCTATTCTTCGAAGAGATAGATAGCGCCATGCTAAGCACGCAGGAAAGAAAACTGTAAGAAACTCTTTGTATAATATGATTTTAAGTAATATTAAATCAAAATCATTTGTTGTGTAATATTTTATCAGTTTCCTGTTATATTCCGAGAATATTTCACACATCTCAAGAGACTGACTCTTGACGAAATTACATGAGTGTCGGATTAGATGTAATGATAAATGCTATCATCAGTCTAAGCTCCTACAGTAGTGGGTATCTGTATATTTGACACAGACACCAATAACCTGATAAGTATCGGGCACCAAACTCGTAAATCAACTCAGTTATTTTGCTTTTAGTTGATATAACTATACATTTTTTCTGGAATTGAAACGATTGCTTTTCCAGCACTTAATTTTTTGTGGCCACTGCCAAAAATAATACAAAAACTTCGGGCGAAAATGAAAAATGCCGAAAAGAGAAAACGAAATGCGGTCGGACTCTAACATTAATCAGTAACTCTTACCGACCTCATTTAAGAAATATTTAAAACGCCGAGATAACAGTTATAAATAAAGACTAATAAATGCGGCGACGGATGTACTAAATCAAGTGTAAGTATTCAACCTGAAAGCTGCCAGATCCGCCAGCTGCGAGAACAAGGAGTACTTAATCAACATGATGAGACAATAGTTGCCATCCTATAAACCCACATTGAGATGCTAATAAGAAAAGGGAAAATAGATACATTTGTAGCCACTAGCCAGCAAACGTTCGGCTGTGAAATTGATTTGTAAGCGCTAATACGATGACAAAGCGGTGCGTTGTGTGTGTCGCGGGCGACGCGTGACAGCACGGTTACGCGTACAATATCACATGGCCTCGTGCACCCATCGCCGTCACGATCCGAGCCTGCAAAACACTATAGTACTGTCCTACTGCCTGTCCACATACACAATACTCCAATGAAACTAAGTACATTGTCAAGACGTCTCACATTCATAGCCGTTTTAATCATTGAAGAATGCTAGCGCAACGGAAAATGCAAGAAAATGAAATTGGATGAGTAACCTTAACCTCTGCATATTAGAAAAACAATGCTTGTTGTCAGAAATGCAAATTGCTGGGAGGTCTTAGTCAGAAAAGTCTTTGAAAATAAATAATTTAATAAAGAGGAAAAAATGGGGCCAAACAATAATAAAAACACATTTACATTTTATTTTTTCTTTCTTTGTGTGGCACAAAGAAAGCATAAAAAAAATACTGTAGGAGGAACTGTACGAGCTTATAATTTTTTCAAATATATGCATACGTTCATATAATATTCCCACGTTACGTAATATTGGTGACTCTACTGACATGCGTTTCAGACTAGCTGCAAATCTCTTATTAATCCATTAATCGGCTGTAGATATATCCATCGAAAATAAAAGGTACCGAAAAGCCTAGATTAGGAACTACTAGTAAAGGATCGGAACAGAAATCAATACCGTTGTGCAGTCAAAAACTCAAGACACAAGTGGAAGGGCCTATCGTAACCGTAAGTAACAAGAGCCAGACATCCTATACTAAGAGGCTATAGCTAACCGCAAACATGCTCCGCCGGCGGTTTAGAATAGATAGCACAAAAGGAAACAATGACGGGGTGATCCGGCCTGGCGCCCCCGGTCCACCCTCACCCACACTGCGATGGTGTTGTCGCCTAAACGTTTTATATCGGCCAAGGACGGCCTGCGACATGCACAGCGGAACTGAGCACTGCAACGATTCTACCAGCTCACCAAATATGCGAGACTGACGAGAATGAATTAGCTCGCCGTAACTGGGTCGACGAAGCCTAGCCACTCAGATTGTGTTTCACGATGAAATAATTTTATTATTCGACTGTGCTATATTGTTCCAATGTTCTACACTCGTCGACTGTCGGCTTGAGTAATCGAATTTTTCTTTCTGCCTTTCTGTTTATCAGCCTGATTATATTGTTGTTGATTTTGATTATATTTATTAGCAGGTCAAAAATGAGAAGAAATCTTTAAACAATGTATGAAAGACAGGCTGGGAATTTTATGAAATAACTGATTACATTAGCATTAAATGTGTGTGTATGCTGTCTGATATCTTTACTTACGTAGCAAATTACGTCAAACACGGAAAGCAAAAAGTGTACAAGTCATATGATATGATGATATTAAAGTGCACTTAGGAGATAGGCAGCGAGACGTCGACAACACGGTGTAATTTCTCAGCTAACGGGGCGCGTGGCGCAAGCTTTTTAATTAAATGACGTTATAAAGGGGCGCGGTAAACAAGCGAGATTTAGTTTGGAAGGCCAGCGCTACCGTCGGAGGCTGCTCGAGTGGAGATAAGGAGCCAGTAGGTGGAGGTAATGTACACACCCGAGATAGAGAATGTTGCACAAGGCAAATATTTGCGGCCCGACCGACGGCTGCCGCTCAACGTGCATACTGACAGACATGTTATTAATTAAAGAAATGTTAGTTTCAGCCTAACTGACACTACACTCGGCTATTGAACAAACAATTCCTCCCGATTATGCCCACTCCCATCCTATCAAAAACCTTCCCCGGTGTTTTTTGATCTATCAAGTAAATAATTACAGAATAATAATTATTAAGATACAAGCTACCCACACAAGAAATAGTAACTCTAGTCACATCATTAGAATCTCATAAATATAATATCAACCTTATCTTTTCATAACATATTAGGCGTAACAAAAGATTATCGACGAAGGATAATAACAACCAGCTGAAAATATTACTGTGTTTATTGCTATAATGTGATTAATCAACGAGACGACCATGTAGCACATTTCTTTATCGTAGTTAGATATTAATTAGGTAAATAAATGGCGAGAGAAAAGCGCCGGCGCCGCGACCTTTTGATAAATATGCCGAGTGGAATAATTCCACGAGGGAAAGAGGAAAAATAACATTAACGTAAGGCAACAAGCGGCTAATCCGCGATGCATTCGCACAAATTGCGCGTCCCAGCTGGGAACAAATTGTATTCCCGGTGACGAGACGCCAGAGCCGCTCTAGTGCGGGGCGAAACCACCGGCGGACCACTCTACGTCTAGCAAATTTAATACCGTGCGCCTACGACTATATTTTTTTTAGTTTCCTCTTCAGCCACCGTTTTGTAGCTGTACCGGTGCAGCAAAAACTTATTCAAACAATTTAATTTATGAATTTCCACTCAATCAAGTTAAATCAAATCTTCTAATACTGCGTCAAAATCCGCTAGAGCTATAAGCAGGTGGTTGTATCCACAAATCCGAACTTCCTGTCTTATATGTACGCATTGATTTTCACTCATTGAAAATAGCAAAATTTAAAAGCAAATATATCTCTATTAGTTATAATCTCAGTGTTCACTTAGTTCCCAACGGTATCATCTTACGCGCGATAAATCCATATTTCCATTTCCAGTTCATATTTATTGAAAACTAGCCAGGTCCAATGTCTTGCCTACAGGGCTACAGCGTTCAGCAACCTAATTGCGTAACACAGGTTCAATCACAATCCGACAGTTTTGAAGGATTTTTCTATGTATTGCTTCATAGATTTAATAAATTCGTCTGCTCAACAACGTAAATAACGCAATGAACGTGGCTGAACTGTCAAAATAAAAGAAAATACGATCAGTTGTCATTTTGTGTGTTACGCAATTGGACGTAGTTTAGCAGAAAAGACACAACCCACAAAAAGTAATTTTTGAGTTATCGAGGTTTTAAGTTTAGGTGTGTATTGCTGCAATGATGTTACAGTTGGAATATTTTGTTTGGAGACAATTTTGTTATATTAAATATAGACCTGCTTCTTTCAAGTTGAATTTATTAAAAACTGCTTGAGTAGTTTGGGTTATTACAGTGGTTTGTAGAAAAATACCCGTCTTAAAGTGGGTTGGTTCGCATCATAAAAAAATCAACCTTATCTTTGTAGTATCACGGATCTTTTTTGCTGAGTGAAAGAACAAACTTTTAGGACATCTTTGTCATACATTACTCATTTTTGACCATAGTGTGGGTTAAGTCCTTTCTGCTAAACTACGTCCAATTACCCCGCAGTTTTAAAGTTTGAAAGTGATGTCGGGAGCCCACAACAGTGAGTGTTCAACTTATACTTTGGTTAAGTTTTCCTGTTTCGCTCCGTTTGATAAAAACACATGTCTTCCGGTTGCAACTTGACAACTTCCATTGTTCGCAGAGACAAAAAGTTAATAGTTTTCTTCGATTTTCCATTTCCTTACAATAATACGTCGTTGTTTATTATTTATGGCGCGCTGTTTATTTTATAATAGTATCAAATGGTTAAATAACAGTAACTGATAGTTCATGTACTCTGGCGACCTCAATGATGCTGCGAGCAATGTCCACGTCCTGTCATGACTTTGCTGTTACTATAATTTGCCCATCACAATTAATCAATTTATGTGATTTTCTAATTAGATCATTCTAGTGGTGGAATAGTTAAGACTTGTGTCGTCTTCTTTCCTAATGTTTCAATGAAATAGTAATGAGATGCATCAGTACCGTTTCACATGTAAATAAGTTTGTATGGTGGTATTCACAATGGTTTACTATAGCAGACCAATGAACGGTCTGACTGTAAAAGGCGTATTTATGTTCTACAGCACCTTTCATCCCAGGTTCAAATTCATTTATTCTAGTATGCTATTTTCTTTTTTTGGGTGGGTTTGTCATCAAATGACTTCTCCCGCTCTGGGTGGAGCAGGAGGGCGTGTCAGACTTTAAGTAACTAAAACCCACCCGTGGTCCTTCACTTGCCTGTGCGCCAGGGCCACGGTAACTCTTTCGAACAATCCGCTACCCCGGCAGGAATCGGCCCTATCGGACCCCGTCCATGGTGCTGATACCTCTTTGAGGCGCGAGTGAAACACGACGCGCCGTAGTCCCGGGCCTGGTCCTTACCGGACGGCGAGCTACCCATTGCTCGCCGTCCGCAAGCCCGCGCCTACGGTGGCCGGGAATCGGCTATCGATTCCCGACGGCCTGGGCGTCTCCTCCTGCACCGACTAGGTGCGTGAGGGCGCATCGATTGCCCCACCCTCACGCACTCCGCCTCCTCCTTCGCGAGCATTACTGCTTCGTAGAAGGAGGTGGCCTGGACCAGAGCCGAGCGCGACAGATCGCAGCCGCCGATCGCCCTCGCGAGGACACGGCGCGGCGGTGCTCCGCCCAAGCCGGGCAGACCTCCACCCCTATGCTCCACCGTGTCCTCCGGGCGATCCACACAGTGGTAACACCTGAGCTTTTCCTCCCGCCTTATACGAAATAGGAACCTCCCAAAACAACCATGTCCGTGGAGGACCTGCGTCAGGCGGAACGTGAGGATGCCGAGGCGCCTCTCAATACACTCCTCAAAGAGGGGACTTACCGCCGCAATTATGGCGTGCCCAGCACTGCGTTGCGACAGTCGCACTCTCCATGCCGCCATGATATCCCGTCGACAGTTCTGTCCGCTGTGCCGCGATTTCTGGCGGCAGCGGAGTTACGCCCCGGCGTTTCACCTCCTCGCGTCACTCCCACCTGTGCGCGAGGACTTTTGCCTCTTGATCCTATGGCGGCAATCCAGCAAGGAGGCTCGCCGCCTCGCAGGAGACCGTGCGGTATCCCCGGACCAGCCAGATGGCCATGACCCTTTGGGACGCGTCAACCGGCGGGCTGGTCGGCACCTCAATGAACGCGCCCACACCGGTGCACCGTAAAGGGCCATGGACCGCACGACCCCCGCGTAGAGCCTGAGTTTATAACCTGGATTAACACAAAGGGTACTATTTATCCCAGTAGTACTTTCCCGTGGGATAATTTCCGTCATCCACGCGGGCAAAGCCGCTGGCAAAAGCTAGTGTTATCATAAAAGGACGCTTGCACATTACACAAAGCTGGAATCCCTACTACTCTTCAGGTATTTAACGTCAATTCAATTCAAAACACGCGGATATTTGTACTTAATATACTAATCTAGTCTAGTTTATAATAATGACCGATAAGTGTTCGTGCACGCCTTCCACAACTCTATGAAAATTGATCGCGTTACCGAATATCACGTCATACCACTTATACCAGATCGTGGGTTTATGACAAATGTATAATTCATATAGACAAACTAAAAGGATGAGTTAACAAATGGCAATACAGGGGAAACGTGAAGGAAACGCGCACTGCGTCTACTTAACCGACGTTTTCCATAACGCAACCTGATACCGATTCTTTCAGGAAATGAAAACTCACAGCGAGACAGGGCGGTAGCTCATTTGTCATTAAACGACCTATCAAGATGTGATTTAATAGATATAGACTGTGGCCGCTTCTGTATCAATTTTGTGTAATTTAAGGTCAGAAACGACAACCATCACCATAAATTACAGTGATACAATCTAAAAGGCAATTCTACATTTTTAAAGGTTTACGCGTGACATTGACCTTTAATGGCTAATTTTCTTATCTTCGGCACTGAAAGACTGCTTTGCCTACAATTACAGGGAATTTATACTACTACCACTCCGATAAAACATGTCATTAGGTAAGTTTATAATGACGAAAAAGTTACAAAGTCAAGCTCTCATGAAATTATCATCAGTTTTAAAGATCAAGCGTAGTCACAAGTCGCACGCAACAATATACTGTCCGTTCAAAATGTATAACAATTATGTTACGCACAAATATATCAGCGAAATTACATTTTTTAATTACATTTTTGCAAGTGGCGTGCTCGCAAGCTGCAGCCTGCAGGTAACAAGTGGCTGGCACGATGGAAACATTGATTTGCCTGCAAGTTAGGCGCTGAGCAAACGATGGACAATTTGTCCGCGACGATGATAGAACGTGTGGAAATCTATGCAATAACGCACACGGAGGACAACACGACCGCGCCGCCGATGCTTGCAGGATGATGTCTCTCGCGGTCATTTGTGGACAAAATGTCCACCGTCTGCGGAGCGTCCTATGTAGGTAGGCACAGGTATAAATTACATTCGGTAGATTATAACCTTTGAAGCTGTTATACTTGAAAGCAAGCTACTTGCACAATGAAAACGCGCCTTTGTAATCATAATACTGTGTTGTTACCCAAAAATAATAAAAAACATGCAATATTTTCGAAATAAGCCACAATTATATTACATTATTTAAAAACAGCCGGCCGAAGACGCGTAGACCTGGAATTTTATTGAAAGGAAATTAAAAGAAGCACTCACTGCCAGTGGAAAGGTCCGGTAATGCCTTCTCTAAGTCGGTCCTTCAAGGAGCGTTGTCTTGCAGGGCCTGGCCCGGGGGGCAGCATGCCCGCGCCGGCTGGCACCGGCACCGGCACAGGCGGCGGGGGCGCGCGCGCCGGCGACGACATCACTATGAAATGCGGCGCACGCGCACTAACACCGCACCCTCAACATCACAGCACTGCACTACTAACGCGAGCTGCAACAAAGCAAAAACAACCAAAGCCACATAAATAAAGCAAAGCGATACAATGAGCGCAAAATATAATTTGCAAAATTAAATATTCACATAAATAAAATTGTACATTGCGCATAGGTGGAAAATAAGAGGAGGTACAGTAGACCGCACGTCAGTGGCAACAAAACCAGTATAAGCTGGCTGGCTGGTTCTATTGAGACTCTGTACTATGAAGCAGCTCCCAGTAATGCTCCATTTTTATTTTATTTTATACTCTTTGTATTTCCTGTACGTGTCCCAAATAAAATATTTTTCTTTCTTTCTCCCTGCGACGTGCGGTCGACTGTACATCGCGTAAAGGTGGAAAATAAAGGTAAGTACCAACCACCGTGTCTATAAGAAACAGCATTTGTACAAAAGTGAATAGAGGAAAATAAAAAATTATTTCCATCTAAATCTTAATGTAAAGGGCTCAATAGCTGTTACTATTTCCACTACAGCTTTCAAAATGACTTCAAAGAAGATTCTTTTTTTTTGTAATTTTGTAATCTGTAAATAAATGGAGTTAGAACTATTGAAATTGAAAGCATTGGAAATTTAACGCTATAATAGTACCTAGTAGCTGAATAGAATAATAAAATAAAAGCGGGTGCTTATTTTATTTGTGCGCCTACTACTTTTATAAAAGCAACGACTGGGTGGGAGTTTGTAATAACATTATCATCAGGCGTTCGTATAACAAATCCGCTCAAAGCGAACATATTATCGTGTTTGTGTTCATATCAGTAGTTATTATTATTGCGTTCACGGTAGCTTTATGTGTTTCATATAAAAACCAAGAGATACGTATTTACGTCTCGTAACGCCCTTGGCACAGTACTTACATTGTAAGTGCTGTGTATACCTAGCGTCACTAACAATAATATCTTCTGTCTGGTGGACTATGCAATAAGATTACATACTTCTTCATCATTTCTAGGGTAAAAAGTCTCGGAAAATGTATGTCCATAATGTGAAAATATGTGTAGAAACAATTACATAACTAAGGATTTCGTGTACTTTGTTGCTTTTTAAATTCATGATATGCAAGAAATGAGTAACGTCTCGGTCTCGTGACACAACCGAGCTCCGTGGCATCAGGCGACAGGCATACCGCATGAGCTTGTCATAGCGGCTGTTAAACAATATCGTCCTTATTCCAAAAGGTGGTTTTACGATTGTCTTAAAAGATTAGGTTTGTATTCTAAGATAAGCCTCCAGGATGAATTCCGATTAAAACTAGAGTTGAAGAGAGTAAACAGTATTAATGAATTATGAAATCTATTAGTTTTGAATCGATATTCATGCTGGAGCATCGTTCTAGAAATGGGCTTAAGTAAGAACTGAAGACCAACGATATTTTTTGTTGAAATCGCTTTATGCAATAGCAAGTCCAACTGTGTGTGTGTCTAGTACTATCGGAAACAAAACGGACCTACTGACTAAAAATTCAGTAACCAGTAATTTTCATAGTTATGTACCACTAAATAAATAAATACGCCAGAGTTGGTTTTTATTTTTCATAGTCATGTTTTACGTAGATTTTTCATACAATTCAGCGATCAAACCAGTTTCGGATACGCGAGACGTACTCACTAGGACCCCCGAAGGCCGTCTACAAGGCGGAAAAGCTCAGGGTGAGTTCCCAGAATTCTACAGTATGTATTCAATCTTACAGATGAAGACCCTTCACTGCAGCCTAGCCTATAACAACTTCGGCTTCGGCATGCACAGTAAGATAAAAATCAAAAATAGTTTAAAGGTGTATTCAGTCACAGACTAATTAAATGTAAATGCTGGCAAGCGGGATAGCTGTGCCTGTTACAATCCCATTTGCACAGACTTAAATATTTATATATCGCCATCTAGTTTACAATCAAAGCAATAGTTCACGGTTAACGTTCCAGCATAATATATTATTTCTTTCCTTCAGTTCTGGGACAGTGACAACATCAAAAAACAAGATTATGAATGGGTAAACGGAAAATCATTTTACCTTGACCTAATTTAATTCAGTTCAAATTGAATCAATCCAAAGATGATCAATAGAACACTCTTTCTGGCGAAATTATGCGTCAACAGGAAATTTGGAAATTACTCTAGGACGTAAAAAAGTAGCTATCGCATTTTTATTTACCGATCTCAATTGAATAGAAAACGTTTATTCGTTGGGTTGCAGAAGTTTTAACTAACTAGTTAAGATCCTTCTGAACAGTAAAAGTTTTGTTGAGAATACACTGAAACGGACAGGGCGATAGCAAGGGGGCGAAAGCGGCTATCGATCGGCCCTAACCTCTCCCCGCGCAAACCCCGAGCCTCCCCGTCGTCCCAGCTCACCTTACGTAAGTCCAGCTGATCGCACCCACCCTGTAACCTTGGCAACGAGCCTTATGCACGCATTTCTGTACACTGTTTGTTATACATTAACAATGCATTATTTTATTACCTATAATGACGCATTTTACTGTCAGGAGATTGAATGATATATCTTTGTCTTATGTGCCGTCACGTGCCTAGCTAGAGGAACTAAATCTTAAACCCTAAAACCTTCAGTCACACATGTTATAGGTACGTGGGCAATCTATAAGTTTATTGATTGCCATTTAATATCCCGAGGGGACAATTCTCCGACAACCGTGTCCCATATTCTTGGTCGGCCCGTAGACATGTTAATTTCCTCCAACTAAGTGACCCTTCATCCACCTGCCAATATGCTACATACATGTGTTACGAGATTCTATAGGCTACCTACAAGAAAATGTAGATTTTCGTTATTTATTATGAGTTTGAAAATCGATTCACAAAGTCTTCAGCTATAATTGAAAAATATCATTTCTTCCAACAACTTAAATGGAAGAGGACGATGAATAAAAATCATTTTAGCACTTGTTAGTAGCAGTAGATTTAAAAGTAATATAAACAAAAGTGAAGTGGAAATACCGTTTTTTTTTATGCACAATATAAACAACAAAATGAATAAAACAAAACATGTAACAAAGTTAAAGTCATAACATCGTATTTCGAACTCGGTGCTGGTGGATTCCAAAAGTTTATAATATTTTTTATCCGACTGAAACAAATGACTGTAGCCACAAGAAAATTAACATTGCGGGCATAAACATGACTGAGCAAAATTCAAGACAGTTCCTAATGAATACATGGAAAAGAAGATAGAATATGGATTCAGATTTTTATTCTTGACGTCATATTCTTTCTATTCTCGACAAGTTTAACTCAAGGCAGTATAAAGCTTTTTGTCTCGATGATACTTCTTTTGCGCGAGCCGAAGCAAGTATCTGAGATTTATTTCATGATCATAGTGCGCAGGAAGTACGCATCGGACATATAGGAGGCAAGGGAGAACATGACAATAATTCAACAAAAGATCACAATGTACCCATAATTTTCTGTAACATGAAGGTACACCTACTACCAACACAGCGAACACTAGAAAAAAGTGTCCCACGACGGTCCGAGATCGAGGGAGGCCATACAAATAAGGACAGTTCTAAGGGTTCCGTAAATTTGACTGAAGGGAAGTCATGATGGGTCGGACGCGTACGGTTCGTTAAATATTTGACCGGTGCCGCTCAATACGAACGACCTTGCTTTCGCGAGGCGTCGCGCTTGCTCACTACCGAATGGCTACCAACGTGGCCCTAGCGATCAGCTGTTACAACTTTTTGTCAACAATTACCTATGGCACTAGACAACATTACTTTTATGGTGCTGTTTTATGCAGGTATATACTACGAGATTCTCGTAAAAATACAGGAAAATGAGTTTCCAAATGAACATCACAAATGGACAATTAATTAATAACACTTGCAATTTCTAAATATCGTTAATTCTTCAAAATAAGTTACAATTTGTTTATATATAAAATATAGCTTTTATATGTGAGACTAATTACACTAACACGGCAATAGCACAACAGTGTTCCAATTAATTTATCGAAATAAATGATTTACGACACATAATGAACAATTCTATATTACTTTCGTGATTGCAAATTATGAATCTAGAAACCCTAAATAAGAGTGAAATGAAGAAATTATAATGAAAAATAGTGAAATTTGATGATAATTTCATTGCGACTAATGAATGAATAGTGCACGTAAGCGTCTAAGAGTGGTCCATGCATATATGCAACGAACCGAGGAAGAAGTACGAAATTCATGTGAAGAAGCGCTGACGGAAGGTTGGATGACATAACGCGCACGCGGTTAACTCCGAAGGCTGAAAGCGTGCAACTGAACCAGCGCTAGATGGGGGGAATTGGGGGCGGGAGCGGAGCGGGGCGTACTGAGTTGGCGCCCAACACGGACCCGGTTTACCCCTACGACACCTCCTCCATATATAATCACAGGACAATTTCTGTACACCTCCGTAGCGATATATCGGAAGGTTATATTTTAGCGTGTAATCATTCTGAGTGAGAAATATAATTGAGCCATTTTAACCATTACCAGGAATAATAATAGTATAACGTTCGAAGTTAGTTTCAGAAAAAACAAGTGCATAATGGTAACATGAACTTGAACAGACAAACAGACAAACACCACGCGGAAATAAGAAAAACATGGTAAAATGGAGTCTTTCCAACGAAAAAGAAACAATCCTTTGTACATCGCATTAAATGTGAAATACGTTCTACGTAGACGCCAAGCCAAATCAGTGTTCTGTCGTGATCAATAAATTGCATATACAGGGTATCGAAAATCTGACACGGTTAATGGGTTCTAGGAATTGTGCGTGATTAACGGGAACTGGGAAAATC
The DNA here is from genome assembly GCA_916610205.1 of Griposia aprilina. Lineage (NCBI taxonomy): Eukaryota > Metazoa > Arthropoda > Insecta > Lepidoptera > Noctuidae > Griposia > Griposia aprilina. The sequence continues at coordinate 15,597,188 of OU744286.1, forward strand.
CGAGTTGGCGTGTCGACACTGTATGTTCGCCGGAATTAATTCACTAACGAAAATAAATAAAAATGTATAAGGTCAGGACTTTATCACTTGTTTTATGATTTAAAAAGTGTACCGATAACTTAATACGAACGTTAGGTTTTCAGAGTTATACTCGTAGTAACAAATATTAGTTTCATACAAGAAAACATTATTCACATCGTTATCGATTAGAAAATACCAGTAAATTGCACTGAGTGATTCACCACGGTTACCAGGGTAGTTCAACTAAGTTCAATATAGGTTTTTTTTTTCGGTATCTATTTTAGCAGAGTAAGAAAAACAATGGAAGGCGTACAATTGAGGACACCATAATTAATATGAATGACAAATGTTATATTATTTAAACGGAGTAGGTATATGCGCTTTGAACATTGAACTATTTATAAGTTTTGGAGTTGGAAGTGAGCTAAACGACAGCCGCAGTGTTATAATATAGCTGGAATTCACCATATGAGGTGTGTGAAGTAGAGTTATTATCTACTTATACACGTAGTTGGTACCACTAACAACCAATTCCTTCCAGCGGGGAAACAATATGAATAAAACAAAGCTTTTAGTTTTTCTCTATTCAAATTTAAAGGCAAATGTTCAAGGAATCGAAAAATACCTCATTTTCATGTTTCTGTGAGCGAGCGAAAAGCCTACACGAAGCCTAACGGGTTTTGTTAGTAGAACATTGTATTGCGTGGCCTTGACCCGTCTTCTCTTAAGGCGGCCGCGGGCCTCGAAATATTTGCCAGAAGTAGAACATCCCCAGGGAATTACTCTCATGAAGTTTCAAGTACACCATTCCAAAATTACTATATAAATTGTTTAACTTACCTACTGAATCTGATTTTAAGTTTCCAAAGTTAACCAAGAATAAATTAAATAATTATGACTTTTTAAGTCAAAAAATTAATTATTTGTTAACTTTACGTTAACGAACAAGAGTTTACAAAACATGCATTGGCAGTAAAGGCTCCCGCAAACAGACGCGACGCGACAGCACGACACAAAGGCGCCGCTCGTCGCGCGGCACGCGGTGCCTTTGTGTACGCTGTCGCGTCGCGCCAGTGTGTACGAGCCTTAAGAAGGGTAAAATGGAGTCAATAAATTGCACGAGAAGTACAAAACGGTACCATGAAACGATTAACCGAAATTTTGTAATTAAAATATTTTTATCACAAGATTTGAGTTAATGTCAGTCATTGCTTGCAAGGGTTCAATGGCCAGTGAAGGTTGCTTTTATTTTCAAAACAGGATCCTGCACTGTGCGTGAGTCGAACGTCCAGACCATGCAGCACGATACTGACTACGATTTTATGTTTCATTTTCCACTTGTTATAAAGGAAATTAGATTTATGCTACATTATGTTGTTTATAAACAAAAATACATCAATAAACATATTATTTATAATGAATATTTACGTCTTTGTTTTATTTTAGATAGTAACAAGACTTTCTTATCTAAACTTCTTAGCCTCGTCACGCTCAAAACAGAAATAATGATAGCGGCTATCACCCAAATGTTTACCCGACGACGACTGATCTTGGAAGGAAGTGTTGTCTATGTTTTAGCAGCCAGTGATTTTGTAAAGTTCATTTAGCAGATTATGGCAATTGAGGGGTCGCTAGATTTCAATTGAAATTGCACACGAGTCACACATGCTGCTGACTACATAATAACATACAAAATATTAATTTATTCAAGTTGTAAAAAGACTTGCTGTGCATAGAGCGCAGCAACACCGCATGACAAAATTCCGGTTATGTCTGTTGATATAATGACGCGTGACGGTAGCAGATTTGATCTCATCGTTGTTTTAGAGTCAATATTCTTGACATTATGATTGTTTACTTTGAAAACTAGGTTTATAATTCCGGCCATTTTTTACACCTACCTTCGTTGGATTAAATGAGTAACTGAACTAGCCTCGTAGATACTTATTTTCCGATGTTTAGGGACTAAGGATAGATCCTGTAAATTTCGTAAGAACAAACAGTGGGAATCTGTAAAGTGCACCAATCTATGCAATTCTCACAGAAAAGGACGACACAATGGATTGGCGACACTACAAGACAAAGTGGCAAGTAACACCTAGAACGTGATGAGAAACGAACGAGAAGCAAAAAACCGTGAAGACTGGCAGAAATGCAAGAAGGCCTGTATCCAGCAGTGGGTGTTTCCTGGTCAAGATGATAACTAAATTACCACTTTATTACAATACTTTTTCAATGTAATGAATAATTTCAGTGTGACACATAATCAATAACATGTTTATCAACGCATAATTATGTTGGCCCGGACGGACGGTGTCTGCTGTTTGGTCCTCGTGTATATTAATATGTTTATGTATGCGCACCGTCTGTCTGGCAACAAGTCTGTCTAGGTTTTCACACTTTGAATACATAGCGAATACATCTGACAATAATTGACACCACAAACACATTTGAGTATTTTCATAAAATTCGTGTTAAATTCTCATTTATGATCAGTATCGCTAAGATTTTTCCTTGCAGATTTTAAACCTTTAGTTATTGACTGACATGCCGTGCCTTTTGGTATTAAAGCACACTAATCGTCATACTCATACTACATTAAATAGGTACTAAGTATATAATTCAAAAGATTACTTACTCGATATTTTCAGCTTACTGCTAAGGCAATGGACAGAATAATTTTAACGGCAATGTCTCCAATAAATCAATAAAATGGGCAAGCGTTTATTTTAGCGCTTGGGGAACTTTATCAGTTGAAGTCTGAACCGTACAGGTGTATCTTTGAAATATCACTATAAAATGTATTACAATAAACTGTCAGTCTGTCAGTAACGGAGAGAAAACAAGTACTGATAAGTTATTGTAGTAGATAACCCTTTATTTATGCTGAGATAAGGCCAAAATCTGTCCATGATGTCAATAGTTTTGTTTTGAATAAGAGTAATTGTCATAAAAGTACGAATGTTGAACTTATAAATAACTCCATTCACTGTAATCTTTACACTGACCTTAACAATACATGACAAAGACCACTACACAAAATATACTTTTTAATACAGAATCCTTTTGTCCGCCGGCACTAACAAAGAACCCAGAAGAGGTACCTGAATAAAAATTAAGAGGACAAGACCCAATAAAAACAAAGGAAATTACTGTTCGGTCTTTGTTTAGCTACAAATTAGAGGAGATCAATAAAAAAAAACGTTTAACCTTCCGAGTAAGGTTTCCTGTGGAAAAGCTTTTTTTGTCCGTGCTAAAACTGACCTTTTACTAACTTTAGCTTACCTTTACGTTTACATCTGTCATCTATATCAAGATAAGTATAAATAAAATAAAAATACCGCCGACACAAACAAAAACCTCTAAAAACGGCTGAACAGATTTTCTTCTTCCTATTTTTTTTTTTTAGCTGATATCTCTTCCGATCAAGTCACCTTCCCAAAACAAAAAAAAACAAAATCGGTTCAGCCGTATGGGAACTCCGATGCTGCAGACAAACACTGCCCAAGCGCAGGACACTGTAAAACGCTCAGTTTTTTGTCGCACAGTTAAGCGTCTGGTACATGTCACAAGCCAGAAAAAAAAATGTGTATTGTCAAATGTTCAAAGAAAAGACTTATTCAAAAATTAAAATAGTAGCATGATAAAAAAAAACGTAAATTAGAGCTCATAATAAATTTTTGAGTGTTAACTATCATATTTTATTTAAGGATAATAAAGGAAATTCAACCAACTAAAGAAATATGTACTACCTAAGTATTAATTCACTGAGCCGTGTATTTATTTTTTAATTTAATTAAAACTGCAAAATTAATTGATGGTCATTCGGTTCAACTAACATCAAACGCATCGCTGTTTTGAACCCTAGTTATTGCCGTGATACGCTATTGTCAATTACCTAAAAATTTGCTTCTTACCGCGCCTTAAACATAAAACAACCCTCTTTTTCCGTCGAGGGTTCCAAAAAGTTACGAATTAATAAATTGATTAAATATAAGCCTTTGCGTAAACCTGTAAGTTGTCCTTGTGGCACCATGTATAAGTATGGACCTAGTGATCCACAACGCAATGGATTCTTTTTAAATTGTCCACAGCTGGATAATCATTTTTTTTCATGCAAATTTCGTTTTGTGGCCTTTATGAGTTAGCCACAACGCGTTTTAGCTGTTTTTACAAGTACCACAACAATAATATCGAGTTGTGGACGTTTTTGTCGCTCCGTGACAGTTTTGAACTTTGAGCCTTACGTTTTAATAGTTTTCATATAGATACTGTAGGTATATGACGACACGTCACATGAATTTATAGCTTTAACTGTTTTGGCTCCTTATTACATATTGGATAGACCAATATTGTATTAAAATAGTACATTTTATCGTGGGCCAAAGAACTGGGACCAAGATGCTTCTTTATTTAGTAGAGAAATATACAGGTTGAGTAGATTATGTTGTCGAAGCACAGCCAAAGAACCCTTTCGGCTTTGTGTATAACGGTACCCTAATAAAACACAAACATATATTATGTATATTCTGCGCAAGTATGCAAGCATATGCTTTGTTCTAAGGAGGACCCAGAAGTTTAGCGCGGTAGCATAAAACTTACAACGTGTTTGGTAATTTTAGGGTAGGCAAGTATTGGGGATTGGGTAGGCTTGCAATGATATTTTAGAAAAGTCCAGACGGGCCAGCGAAGTCAGAGTATTTATTTTTTCGTATTGTAGATCAAGCGCCGCCCGGTTGTAGAAATTGAGAAAACTGGCAGTAAATTAAACTACTGTTGAGTATACAGGAGAGGAGAGAGTCTCACGTCTCAGAGAAATTAAGATGGATATTAGTTAAAATCAAAAACTCAATTTCAACATTAATAAGTATGTAATATATTATGTATTTATTAAAATAAAAAACATACAATTCTATGCTGCATAAATTATGCACTTAATATTATAAATATGACTAGTAGTACTAACTACTCGGTCCTTCCCCAACCCGGGCTTAATAAAACTTTATACTTTTTTTTTTAATCATAAAATCTTAGGCAGTTGCCATTGCTGATATTTTTTTTTATTCTAAAGCCCTGCTTCTACGGAGACCGCATGCGACCTCGATCTGGTGTCCACAAATGTTTCATGAGAGAAAAAAATATCTCTACCTTCTGTTGCTGAAGTTCCCGGGATGCATAAAACAAAGTCGTTCAAAATCATTGCACTGGCGCCGGCGGAGAGGCGGGGTGTAATGTAATCGATTTGTGCGCGCAAATATTATAAATCCAGACGTAATTACGAGTCCAGACGAAAGTCGGGACATGGTTGCCAAATCCGGACGTATGGCAAGCCTACCTAAAGGGCATAGACCGGTCTATGCTCGGCGGCCCCTATACTTGCGCGATCGAATCCTAAATGAAGAGATCCGCAGGAGAATCAAGGGAATCGACATAACCCGAAAAATGACTGTGCTTGCGGCACACCGCTCGTTGAACGGATGGCCGTTGGGACCGAAAAGTACTGGACCCGCGCAGCATGTGGGAACCCCCACTAGGTTCTGGTCGCTGGATGTAGGAAGCGCAAGGCCGGTCTTTGTCGCGAGGGATGCTTGGTGCTTGCAAGGCCTACGTCCAATAATGGACGAGTGATGATTAGGTATGAGAATTATCTACGAAGCCCTCGGCGAGAGTCCTGCTTCCATTTGTCTTACACAATTTTATTATTGTTACAAGTACTTAACACAACGTATTGATTCAACAAAATAAACATGAACAGATATGGTAGATGTTGTGATGTCACAACAGAATAGGATAATGCTTTAATGTTATGTTTAAAATTCTTAACACCACACTTGGTTATACAGCTGTTGTTAAGGTTTTGAATACAAGAGTCAGCTTTGAATAATAATGATGTTTAATTTTTATAGTATATGTTGTCCAGCTAAGCATGTATATGTATACCACTTCACCAGAATGATTTATAAACTCCAAAAGTGACAACTTATTTTGACAAAACCTCTTACAGACTTAGATGCTTCAATACCAATCCCAATTTTCTTTCAAGAAACACACTGGACACAGTACACAGGAAATTGAAGTAAATCTTACTAAAAAATTAAGGCGATGATGGATCATTTAGAAGGACTAGCGGAGTTTTTTCCTTATGTATTTACTCAAGCGGCAATAGCCATCAATAGCCCTCTAGTAAGAGGTCCTATGAGGGGTTAAACAGAACAAAAGAAGAAGTCTTCTGACACTCATATTTTGCAGTGGATGAGATATTAAATTAATTTATAAATTATCTACAACACAACCTTCATTCATTTTAATGATAATGTCAATAACAACATAAAATCATAGACGTGTGATATTCAGATTTAAGAAATAAAACATTTTAATAGGCTGTTTATGGTTTGTTAACAATATTTACAAGAATGATGTCCAATAAATACTTGTAAGACAATAGCTTAGGTTTTAAAACAGCTATTGTTAGTCCTCAAAGGAAACTCATAAACTCAATATGCATGACAATATCTAATAACTTTAGAAATGGCATCACCTTTTCATAATAATTATTGTATAGTCATGGCTCTAAGCTCATAAGTGCAGGATTGAAAAGTCTTCTTCAGATTTTTTGCCGAGACAGATCTTACTCTGATAGAACATAGATCTATCGTTTTCAGAATGGAGTTGCTACTTCACTCAATAGGGAATGAAATGCTGAATGGTTAAAGTATTTATATATGAAACAAGAATAATTAGGTAAGACATGACCAAGATGCTCTGGGTACAGGCCGCAGAGGACTTCGAAGATACAGATGGGATTTAACTAGTCAGGCCCTAGGTAGCCCGCTAGCAGGCTATAACCATAGAAAATCAATTGTGTCTCATTAGCAATGATAAATGATTTTATTTCTGTAAATAGGTTTGTACAAACACTTTTACATGTCAATCATATTTTAAAAACTAGATGAGGTTGGCGTTTCGTATCTGATGCTTAACGAGTGCACAACCGTCCACTAGCGCCACTCCTTTAAAAAAGTAATATCTCGTGACTGAGAAGGAATTATGAATAACGGCTAGTAAGGACCCTCGGTAAGTGTGTCTAAAATTTTCTAATACTTTTTATAATGTTTCATAATGAGACACGAAACAACAAAAATTGATCTAATGAAAAGCGGACACATTCCTCTTGATCGTATTTTGTTGCTTCGTGTCTCAATATGAAAGTTTAAAAACGGTAATGGAAAATTCTAGACACACTTACCGAGGGTCCTTACAAGCCGTTATTCATATTTTCTTCTCAGTCACGGAATAATATTTTTTTAAAGGTGTGGTACTAGTGGACCGTTGTGTATCCTCTTAATGAATTAAGACAGTTATTTAGCTTTTATGATTTTATAGGCTATATGTATATCTGTACACCTATTACAGTGTCAGCAATATTAGTATGCCTTGCAAGGCAGCATAGACCTTATGCATATATATTATATGCATATATATTAACAGTGTAGTATGTACCACAACTTTATACCTGTGTCACAAATCAATACATTTTAATTTGAACAATATCCAGCTAATCTTAAGGTTTTCAAGGCAACATTCCTTTTGGAATCTTTTGTTTCTGAGGGTAACAAACTTGCAATGCAAGGGTAAAACTCAAATATAATTTAACTGTTCTTCAGTTATTTAAGATCAGCAATCAGGTAGGTACAATAAATACTTATTTTCAATATTGTAAATACATTGACATATATAAATAAATATGTACTTAATGTTTCCTTTTGCAGTTTTGTGTTCTTGGTACAATAATTCTACTTGCACAGTCAGTAAAAACAACAAAGTTAAACATACATACCTAGTTTGGGGTGAAGGTGAATACAGTTAGCTATGCAAGTGGGCATGCCACTCGCTTACAAGGTATATAGTAAAAATTAATACTCACATTATGGCGAATTTTCCTCGCTAAATCAGGAGCAATAAGCCGGAAACTAGGTGTATAATCAATTTATTTACTTATTGTGACGCCGCAAGTCACAATAACAACTTATGTCTCAGACAATGCAATATTACCTGGTAGAGCAAAAAATGTTTTTTTACGAATATCAAGTAATCGACGGCAATAAAAAAACAAACAGAATTTTCAATCAATACTAATCTTATCTTTAAAACTATACCGATACAATCGAGCAAAGTGAGTCCCGAGTGCAGCGATGTATAAAACAATATAATGTTACGCACTTCAATTATTAGGAAATAAAATGAACATGTATTTTATAAATAAGTCAATGAACATTATGAATTAATGCTATTTTTTATAGAAAAGTGAATTAAACTTGAAAGACTTTATTACGAGGCGTTTCACTGGTACGCGCATCTGTCAACTTTTTTCTGCGCTTCAAATCAAACTCGATCAAAATCAAAACAACGCTATGAGAGCCATCTAGGGAGACTTATCTGAAATAGGCCGATCCCGACGACACCCGAGTGACAACGAAAAGGTTCTTTTTCCTAGGAGTTGGTACTATTATAGCGGACGGCAAATTTTAACAAGCGACAAATCGGTCTTCTCGCTGCATAGTTATGTTATGACATACTAAGCATTCTGTATTGATTTTATACAGGATTTTTCAATAGATAGTTATTATTTTTGTTAATTTGAAAAAAAATAGATTCGCAGTACAGAGACAAAAAAAGTTTTGGTATGTAAAAATATTAAAAGATATTACTCGCGAGGTCTACAGCTCACAGAGCCACTAGTCTCAATAATTCACTATTAATAAACTATAAGCAATAGTTGTGGTAACTTTTCTATGTACTTTTATAAGTATTAGTAGGTATGTTAGTAGAAGATTGGTTTTTTCGTACGAAATAGTTCAAACAATTTTTTTATAAATACTATTACTAGACTATAACTGTAACTAGACGTTCCATTAAATTATTAGTGAATTAAAATTAACGTTGATTTTATTAAAAAACAAATTAAATCGTACTTAGCGATGGTACGAAACGACTCCATTTTTTAAATGTTATCTCCTACTATCATTTCTGCACTCCAAAATGGAACAATACGGCATAGCTACGGAAAAATAAATTTATCGCGAGACTAGCGACTCGACGTGATGTTAGAACACGACTGGGATCAAGTAAGCGTAGCTACGCTTAAGTGTGTGACTAATATATCGGTATTAGTCAAGAGATTAGTAATATTCTATGGATTCACGTATTAGTGATCCGACGAGCTGTCATATGCTAATATTTAATATTCACCTAATCTGGGATTCGTTTCACACGGCACGGATCGGATTCACTCCACAGATTACTATATTACTACAATATTAGTGGCACTCTGCCTGCTGTTCGTGAAGTGAACTAATGTCAAATGATCTGCGGATCGATTAGCTACGGGCGAGAAAAAGTCATGATGGTGGCGATTTTAAAAATTCATTTCAAACACTAACACTTGGTATAAAATGTCTTACGCTCTAGTTGACTTTCATACATTTATTAATTGTAATTTTGAATATTATAATATAAATATGGAGAATAGTATTTTTATAGCAATAACTTCTCCAAATTTGCTACTGATTTTTTGTATTTTACAAGATGAATTGGGCGGATGTGAACAAATCTGTCAGTCTGAGTTTTAAAAACACAATATTTTTATGTGCCTTTTAAACTCGTACCTACAGAAAATAACTCGATAAGTACCTATCAAGTTTATTTGAAAATTATTTCGATTAGATTATGCTGTGGTGTTTATTTTTATTCTTAAGTTCTAAACACTTTCAAATAATAAAGGGTTCATTCATAGGTAATTACTTGATCCCATTTTGAATGTAAACAATAATTTGACTGTTTGGGTAATACATTGAGGTGTGTTTACTTTAATTCTTTCTACGAATACATAGCAACGCTAGTTCTGAGAATTAGTAACTATTCTGACTTTATAAGTACAGTGTGTGTGTGCAACTCTTAACAAAATACCGAGATACCGTCTATTCAACAATAATTTAATACGGCTGTGATACATAATATTAGGTCTTAGTTAAATATCACTAATACTCAAATATTAGTTAAGATATTATAATATTACTAGATGAATATATTCATATTAGCTAATACTGATAAATATCGGTATTAACCCATCTTTAGCTACGCTTATTTGTGGCACGCGTGCCACGCCCACTTTGCACTTCTACTGTTTTTTCTGTTCCGTGGTTGACAACGTAAAAAAAAAACATATTCACCCATTTCCCGCTCTTTTTGTTTTAAGTATTTTGTTTTATGGTGCGCGGTGAACATTTGTTCAGTTTTAGGCTATTCAAAGACAGGCTCTCGAGGTCTACATAACAGCTCACAGAGCCACTATTTTTACAGATAACCTCGATCACTTGCTATTGTAGCTACAATAACGGGGTAGCGCCATCGTGATACCCCGGACTTCCTATACTAATTAAAGACCGTGACAACGATCGCAGTAGAGATATTTTGTACCCTTTGCTTCATGAGGAGACGTTGGTGGTTTTTAACACGCTTTTTTTTTCAATACACAAAAGCTCACAAAAGTGTTATAAAACTATTAACAATGCAGGAAAAAATATTTTGGATTTTATAGAACGTTGGGGTTTATTATTTTACCCATTGATACTGCCCGCACCGCTGAATATACATACATACATACAACAGTACAATATAATTATTTCATGTAAAGAGTGTTATCGGAAGACACTCGATTCTGTAAATAATCGACTACGCGCTCTAATATTTGCTCCCAAAAAAAAACGCGAATGTTCCATTATAACCTTCAAATCAAGTTTTAGCATGTAACTTCCTGACAGCAGAACAGCATGACATACATTTATGCAAGAGTAAAAGTGACAACAGTAAACAGATGTCAAAAAATTAAAATTTCGTCCTGATCACAGCCTGAATATTGGAACAGAACCTAAAAAAGATGATGGACACATTACATTTCATAAAAGAAAGAAAATAATAATTTTGTTTAGTGTACAAATGAGTAAATAATAAATATTATGGTTTCAAAAATAAGTTTGTTAGAGAACTGATTAGGAAATTATTCAATACAGTCAAAATATGAAGTCGTTTTTTTATCTTCTTGATTAGATTATAATCAAAATTGTTTCCTCTTCAAGTTCCTAACATTAGTTATCAATGAGAGTAATGAATTAGAAACAACCGTGTGTGCGAGATGTCTATTTCTAATTGTAGCGAAGAAGACGATGGGTATCCACTCCACGAGTGTATATTTATTGGTGATGTTCGCAAGCTCTCGTCGTTACTAAGAAATCATGATGTGGCTCGAAAAGACAAACACGGCAATACGGCGCTGCACCTGGCCGTCATGCTGGGTCGCAAGGAGTGCGTGCAGTTGCTGCTCGCGCACGGCGCGCCTGTCAAAGTCAAGAACCTCGCAGGCTGGTCGCCACTGGCTGAAGCCATCAGTTACGGAGATCGTCAGACCATATCATCTCTGGTGCGCAAATTGAAGCAGCAAGCACGGGAACAGATGGAACGTCGTAGACCTGATCTTATTCGAGCTCTAGCTCAAATACAAGATTTCTATATGGAACTAAAATGGGATTTCCACTCATGGGTACCTCTAGTCTCCAGAATATTACCATCAGACATATGCAAGATTTACAAATCAGGTTCTGGAATCAGATTGGACACCACATTAGTAGACTTCACGGACATGAAATGGGAAAGAGGAGACATATCTTTTATTTTTCAGGGAGAGAAACCTCCGAGTGAGTCACTAACTGTTTTAGATAACAAAGCTAATGTGTACCAAAGAGTCCGCTATGAAGAAACAGAAAATGAAATAGAAGATGAAGTAGATATTCTCATGTCAAGTGATATACTCGCTGCTCAGATGTCAACCAAAGGAATTTCGTTTACAAGGGCTCAGTCTGGTTGGATATTCCGAGAAGATCGTAAAGAAACTGTTGCAGGAATATACAGGAGCGATATTTATACCATCACTGGTCTTGTATTAGAATCACGTAAAAGACGAGAACATTTGTCAACTGATGACCTCCAAAAAAATAAGGCTATCATTGAAAGCCTTACTAAAGGAAATACACAAAATTTGGATACAAATGGGGAGCCTACCCGCCGTGCATCACTGAACCCCCCTCCTAACAGCAATATTGATTGGCCTACATACATATCATCACCCACTGGGTATTACCCCAGCCTGGGAAGAGAGCTTGTTTACAAGGAATCATCAAGGAACTTCCGAGCCACTATTGCCATGAGTGATGATTTCCCGCTAAGTGTTGATATGCTATTGAATGTGCTGGAAGTGATTGCACCCTTCAAGCATTTTGCTAAGCTACGAGAATTTGTAGCTATGAAATTACCTAGGGGATTTCCTGTAAAAATTGATATACCAATTTTGCCAACTGTGACAGCTAAAATAACATTTCAAAAATTTGATTTCCGTAATGATATTGCACCTGATCTGTTTGTGATACCGGATGACTTTATAGAAGACCCATTGCGGTTTCCTGACTTATGACGCTTTGATATTCTAACACTGTTTGCGGTTGATGAAAGGCCTAATTGGCGATGTGAGGTAAGGCGATGCATAGTTAAGCCCAAGCCACGACACAGGCCCATGAGGAATAGCCTACTCTCAATTGAATTCCCAATACCAATAGGTCTGGGCAGCTACTATTCCAGCCATTGTGTCCTTTTCGTCGAATAGCTAAATTTCAATGTAGGAATGTTAAATTTGTGGTGAATTGTCGTGAATGTAGTATTTTTGGTTAACAGTGTTAGAATGAAAATGTGTAATATTATTCCTTTATTATTTTTAGATACGGAAATGGCTCATGTTTTGATTATCAAATTATAGATTGTTTTTAATTTATTTTTTACTTTTATATATTTCTTTAAAACAACTTTGTGATTTTATTTCAGACAGGATATGTCACCTTTAAGTAATTTCCATTATGTTATATTATTTATTATTATTATGTATTGCGTGTGATGTTGAGTTTTATTGTAAACTTGAAATATGTGTATATTATTTATTTAGAATTTTATCATATCTTATATGATGTAAAAAGCACTCCGAAAACTGGCTTTCAAGAGTATAAAACTCAATTTGGGCCTCGGTATTAGCACCTATTCTGTAGTCCATGGCCTACAACCAATGTAAGGTACACTTATGATCACTTAGGTACTAATTTAGCTGTATTAAATTTTCAGACTGGAGCTTTTCATGTAGGTACCTACCAAATGTTTTTGAAACATGACAATGCTCATTTATAGATTGGAGCTTGTGTGGTGGTTTTATAAATTAGTAATGCTATTTATTATTACATAAGGTAGATCATCATAAACTAATTTCACTGTGACGATATTTCATGTAGAATACAATACCTATCTGTGTCTATACATTAGTTAATGAGGTTTATAAAGGCTAGGAACTGCAACTTTATTTAAAACTCGTACCTTCAGCATTTGGTAACTTTTTAGATACTTGTGTTTAAATATTGTTTATTCAATTGTTTCATCTCGTCCTACAATTGTGTAAAAAAAAAGAAAGTGTAATGTATCATGTTTATAATAAGTTAGTCAATTGCCACATAAATTACCATAGTATTTATGTGTATTAATTACCACAGGTGTTCCTTTGTAAATATCAAAATTAATAAATGTATTTGAACTCTTGAAGTTTCAAAGCACAGATTGTACTTATTTTTACTGAATTTAGCACATAGTATAAAGTAGAAGCCAGATGTGTAGTACGCGCAATAGTTTCGTAATCGTAATTAGTATTTCGACAATAACTTTGAAATGACAATCCCACCAAAAATTTAGATTTTGTTTAGTGTATGAAATAATGATTTCTTGCCGATAGTGATTGTTAAGTCAAAATATAAAGACAAGAGTATGTGTGACGAGCTACCTGTAAAATTGAAATATGAAAAAATGAAAATGTTGTAATAAAATTGAAAGTAATATTTGCGGTTTTTCATTCACTTAACATCCATCTCCTGTATTACTTGAGAGGGTAGGCAGATGAGGTGCACCTGGCTTACATCTTGCGATGCGCAGCGCAGCGCGGTAGTCAATGCTAAACAAGTATCGACCTTACGCCAGTTGAAATAAACTTCTATCAGCCCAAGAGCGGACAGTGGCGCGCATCTCAGGCTAGAGTCGGGTCAGTCAGTCAGAGTCAGGGGAACGCAATGTTGGTATTTGCATGGTAATGACAACCGCGTTTCGCCCACAGAGTACATTTTATATAGGTTGCGCCTCTCCAGGTGTGCGCCGACAAAGTGATTGTCCTAAAGTAACACATGACGGTTAAACTTATTGGAGAGGTTAGAGGTCCAGGAGTTTCCGCTAAAGTTGTAGTAAGTGCAGCGATGCTTAAATCGCCATCCGATCCGTGATATCAAAGGTCTTCAGTGAATGGCTGGTTCCATTAGGTATATGTATACTGTGTATAGGGTTACCATTCGAAATATGAAAAGTCCTGACAAAAAGCCGGACATTGCAAAAAAGTCCGGGCATTTTACTTTTTAATGTCTTTTTACAGTAGGTAGGTACCCATTTGATAGTTGTTTTAAAAAATATCCCCTAGTTACAAGTCCGGACGGGGGCCAAAAACCCAGACATGTCCGGACAAAACCGGAACGATGGTAACCCTGGATGTGTAAATAAGTACCACTGCTGTTTGCACCAAACTCTGAAGTCATTAACCAGTCTATCTGTGTTCAGTGGCTCTTCACCCGCTACTGTAAATGTTATGTGGACACTGATGTACAGTCAGCGACAAAATTATCGGGACGAAGAGACAGTTCAACATGATTTGAACAATGCAAGTCGTTATGTAGGTACTGTGCTGTGTTCATTCTGAAACAACTCTTGTGGCATTAAGATACAGTTTCATTTTCTGTTTCAGTGTAAGTTTTGATTAATTTTAACAGTATCTTCATCCCGATATTTTTAACGCTGACCGGTTCACTGCAACTTCTATAGTGCTCGCTATCGACTGACAATTTCATCAAGTATAAGAAATTTAAAATGGTTTAATATTTATAAATAAAACGAAAATAATATTGAGATAGTGTTTATTTCTTTAATTCGGGTCAGGTATAAAGTGCATGTTATTTGCAAGGCAGATTTTACAAGCAAGCAAATGTTTCCTAAAAAATCCCACCTCGTTTTTTTTATTTAATTATGTACCTATTATGTAGCAACATTTGTCAAAACTAGCAATCTTGAAGTTATCATTCAGTGATACCCAGTCATTGCATTTCACAAGCGAGTGTCGATTATTGTAATTTCAACCTACAAGGACGCATGCCCAGTTGCCCACGAATAACACCAACTATTACATGATATTTTTTTGTAATTCGTTTGATAAGTTACAAACATCATAAAAATGAAATAAAATGCAAGTACACACGACGACATATCAAGCTTTTAGCTGATCTCGCATTGTATAGGCTTTTAGTACAATGAGAAGTCAGCATAAGCTGACTTCTCATTGTTGTGTGTTGTTGTGTTGTTGTTCTTCTCGTTGTTTCCAGTATAAACTGGAAATCTAAGTATAGCTTGATGCGTGCGTACAAATCAAGATTAGTATATATAGTACATCCGCTAAAATACTCTCTTCTTAGGCGCTCTTTGAAAACTACCGAATGGCGCATGCTGCCACTGACGTAGGTATATCAGTAACAAATAGATAGGTATTATAATTACATATTTTTTTTACATGAAATATAAATATTTTAATTGCATAAATTTCTTGCACGCCGTTTGGGTGAAACGCGACTATAAGAGTGGATAGACATTATATTATACATCCTCATTCCACAATCAGTTACATTCAAAATCAAAATACAAACAATACCTTTTCATAAGTAAGTACAAGTGGTAAGTAAACGCTAATCAGCATTGTTGTTAACCTGGTCACTTCAGCACAAAACCCTTGCGTGTGCCGGGGCGGGGCTTGTCAGGCATCATCAGCCCACCAGACTCCAGCCCCATGGTAACAACGTGCAGCGACACAGAAGAGCGCTGGGCTAGAGGGCAGAACATTCAGTCAAATATGACAGTGACATAGCAGGGCCCACTATATTAGAGTCATTCAGGGTAGCACGGCAGGTAAAGTTGATAGAAAATAGTTGGTTGCACATGGTGCAAAATTGCATGACACTTCACTTTTCGTCTAATGCCAGAATGTTTGGTAAGCTCTAGGGGTAAGCCCCTAGAGCTTACCAATTTATTTGGAATATTTCTGAGTCCGGGGTAAGCCCCGGACTCAGAAATATTCCAAATAAATTAGCACATTACAGAAAGAAGGACTGTGCCCCAGCAGTGGGAACGTTGTAGGCTGATTTTTTTATGTTAAATTATTGATTTACTTTGCATTACATATATGTGAGGAATGTAATAAATACCTTCTTGACGAATTTCGTCAACCAACTGGAATAGAAAGAAAAAAATTAAGTAAAGTCGATGACAAAATAATACCTGTTGAAGAAACATTGGAAAAGTTTGTACAGTTACGAGTTCACGACCATAACATAATATATTAGTTATGGACAGTTCGGTAACGAAATCTGATTTCACAATTCATTAATTAATATCAAGAAGGATGCAAATATACAGGATGTAAAAAGACCCACCACATTCCCGTCAACTCCGCATTCTGTACATCAAACTATGTAACATTGCACACAAATGATTGCGGGGAAACGACTTTTATTTTTGGTGTAAAAATTTGCTGTTTGCGGTAGTGCGCAAACACACGCAAGATATTGTGTTTATGGGTGCATGCAACGGTACAGGGGTCGTACGGGTAATCAAAGTTGTGTTATAACATTAAAAACTTGTTTTCGTAAAAGACATCAGTTTTTTTTTTCTTTTTCTTTAATTCCGTAACCCCAGATTTGGTCCAGTACAAAAAAATATATTACAATGACAAAGAATACAAGTGACTTTCAGCTTCGTTAAGTGTCTTTTTACACCCGTTATGTGATCAAATGTGTAATGTATATACAAGTAGCGGAATAAATATGGGACATCGAAGAAACACCACAACTAACCGAGGAAACAGCCAAAGCTAAAATCGGCTTCGAGAAAATGTGTCACCTCTCAGAATGCATAATATCGGACATATGTTACGTTACAAATATTTGCCTACCTAGTTCAGGTCACGAGAATATTGTTATAAAAAATATCTGACATCACTTGGGCAGCATAAAAATCTGACCGTAGGTATAATGTTTCGAGCCGTTTTCTTCTATTCGCAATCAGTGCCACTAATTTAGCAAAAAAAATATTACATCCCACTAGCAGCATAAATATCTAAAATCACTGGCAGCACAAATATTTAAAAAATAATGTTCGAGCTGTTTTCTTCTACGTAACAAAAGCAACAGCTAATAATAATAATCCTATATTTTGACGTTGCGTGCCTCGTCAGATAGTTTTGATGTATGTGTTTTTTGTTTTACATGATATATATGTTCCGCTACTTATATACTTACTTGCCTTCCACAGATGATCACGCACATTTGCGGTATTCTTGAGAACAGATATTGTTGATGACTGCATCATGAAATCAGATATTATTGCTGAACTGTCCATAGTAATATATTTATGCTCGTGACTGTACACCATATTTTTTAGGAAATAGATAGAAATGGTCATTCAATCAAAAAAAATGTCATGCCATTTATGTCCTTCATCATAATTATCATTCCACCCGGCTTCACCTATTGCTGGACTTCTAGGCCTCGTACTTTGCTATAAGTAGGTATCGAGTTTCCGAATTTTGTTAGTCTTCTTTCCGTCTGACTTAATGATAATTACATTATACAGGATGAAATTGAATAGGTGCGCCAAATTTAAATATATAATTCAACATGTTATAAAGACAATTTAGAGCATGTCATTCGGCCGAGAGAAAGGAAAGGGATGCAGATTTACATACGTGCGCATAGGCAAACGATTTGGCAACGTCGCGTCGTCGTCGCGCGCCCTTTTTTACATAGAAACGGTCAAAATTAGGTAAATAACCGCCAGCTCATTGCGTTGCCAGCTTGGTTCACGTTGTGAACACTGCGATGAATGGATTGCACTTTGGGCGCGCGTTAAAATTGATAGGTACTTTGTCTTATTATTTTTAATTTATTTTACTGGAGCGATAATAATTCGTATCTACTTAAAGGCAATAACTTAGTTTGCACTATCTAAGATGATAATTACACGATATTCTTCAAGAATTTAGATTAGGGAAATGACAATTTACAATGATTATGTAACAGTTACTGAACCTTCTATTTCAAGTTGGCGCAAGTTCTCAATTTCACGTGTATAACCGCCCAATAACGTATTGTGTCTTAAATTCCACCCTACTACCAGTTTTACATCTCGCATTTTACTACGTTGAGCTGACGCTTGACGCCACAATCAACGAATCGTGTTGATCTAAAAAATCGTTTGACGTCACTTAAAAAGAAAATATTAGAAGAAATCCTTTGCCTACAAAAAAAAGAAGATATTTTACTAATTGTCTATAGAGTTTCTATGTTCATGATTATTGGAAATCATTAAACAATAAACCGTCTGGTGGCGCGTCAGGTTGGCCGCTTCAGGTACAGTCTAATCAAACGGGGATACTTCGACAACGCTAAATGCGACTGTGTAATAATTACGCTGTAGACGATGCCTACCTACAGACTGTCGACCAACAACTGGATGTTTTTTCTGTAAACAATAATTATGATCTAACCACACGACTAAAAAGGACTCGTACGCACATAGAAAAAAAAACTGTTAGGACCGGCGTAAAACTGGCAACTCGCAGCGCAGCGTGGTTTTCCCTGCCAAACATAAACAGCGAAGAAAAGTCGAAATAAATAACCTTAACTGCGCGGCTCTATCTGCTTTGATGTTTATTTATTTTCAACTTTATTTAACTAGTGCAAGGTTGATATTCGTTTGCCAGTGAAAACTGAGCTGCGCTGGGCTTCGCCAGGTCGGGCCGGCCCTTAATCTATGGATAAAGCAACACGAAAAGTCGAATGAATAAGTAATACATACCACATCCTCCTGTACTTTGGGTGCCAGTTCTCTGCGGAAGCCGAGGAGCCGCTTGGTGTAGCCGCTGGCGTTGCTCACGCCGCTCCGGGAAGACGACGAACTGGGCGAGAAGACTGATTCTGTGCACAAAACATAAAGCGGTAGGCATACCAGAGTATAGTGCAGCAACTTTATCTGGCATGGTCGCTTTTTATTAGAACTAACAAAAACACTACGAAAATTTACAAGGATCTGTAATTTTTTTTCTTCACTGACAGTATCACCGTTACGAAGCTATATAGGCTTGCTGCATTTTACACTTACCTACATATTGCCGGTGATAGCTGTATTGTATTGAACAGGGGGCGAGCTTATCGCCATCAACCACAATTACAGGCTGCTACTAAGAAATTCCGAATGGTAAAACCCAACAACATTTTGGCCTAAGTCAATACTTAGGCCAAAATGGTTCAATAACCCAGGACCGAATGCACAACCAATGAAGCAGAAAAACTCTTTTCAAAAAGTTCATAATAATGTTATATCATGTGTGTTGGTCGCTGAAGGAACGGTCTAGCGGGCATCATTTCATAAAAAAATGTTACATAATTATTGTGTCGATACGACCTATTTATTATTTATTTAAACTTTCCGCACACAAAAAAAATATACAAAGGCGGACTTAATGCCTTAGACATTCTCTACCAGTCAACCAAGGTTGTTGACGAGATTATATGGCGCGTGCTTTGGTTGAGAGGAACAATGATAAAACAGCTATTAAAAATATATCAATGAATATTAATTTTATATTAATTTCAAATAGGTACATAACACACACGACACGACACAATTACGGTCAGTGTACGCAACGGTCGACGATACATCAACCTATACAAACCTTCATAAACTCACGCCTTCTTCCTATAGGGGATAGGCTGAAACTACAGAACGCCACCTGCTGTGATCCTTACATACTTGTTTTGCTTCGTTTACGTTCATACATCTGGTTATACACGCACGCCGGTTGCGAATACTACGCAGCTGATCTTTCTGAAGAACATCACCAATAAGGTCAATAATTCACTAAATGTCCTTCTAGGGCGTCCCCTCCCGACGTTTCCACTCACACCTGCTCTGTAAATACCTTTTGTTAGTCATCTTTCATTCATCCTCTCTACATGACCAACCATCTAAGTATAACTACTCTTTTGAATGTTTTTCACTACATCTTCTTTTAAACCGCAACCTTGCCTTATCACATCATTCCCCATTACCATTTCCAGTATAAGCTGACCTCTCATTATACGGAAAGCCTATAGAATGCGAGCTCAGCTTGTATAACATTAAAACATTCTAAACATCTTACCATCCGCTTCTAAGCTGGTTTCCTTCTTGTCGTCAATATTGGCATCTGTCACGATCCTGTAAAAGAAGGTTTGATAAGTTAATCTCATGTCAGCTGCTGTGATTGGTAGGTCGAGAAAACGACTGTCAATCAACAAAAATAAGTTAAATTAAAGGCAACCCTGCGAAATAAATCCTAGTGAAGATTTATCACTGGCATTTTCTTTATTCAAGCACTAGCTTTTGTCCGGGGCTTCGCTCGCTAGGTGGTCGAAAATTATCCCACGGGAACGTAGGTACTACCGGGATAAAAGAGTGAAAGAACACTATCTTTCCACTGTGTCATAATTGCATATATATTTATTATTTAAATTGCATTTTAATCATATACTTATATTTTAGTGATATTTATTTTAGAAGATGTATACAATAAATATGTATGTAAGTATATTCTCATATTGTATGTTTATATTTGAATTAGAGAATTGTTTTTGATTTTATGTATTTTTTTTTCCTTCTACTTTTACACACGTTGTCACTATCTCTTTTTCTCTACTTTCCTATCGCATGTATGCTGGAAGAGATTTCTTTAGAAATAAGCATCACCTTTGTACGTATTTTCCCGTATCTCTCTTCTTGTCTATTTATTGTTTGTACATAATTTGTTAAATAATAATAATAAAAAAGTACCCTACGTTATATATCCAGGTTCTAAACTATTTGAGTGCCAAATTTTGTTCAAATCCGTTCAGCCGTTTAAACGTGATTGATTAACAAACATCCAAACATCATTGACCTCATCCATCGCTTTCCATCAGGCATGATCGAGGTCAAGAGCAGGCCCATTCAGCAATAAAAAAATTAAAAAAACTTACAAACTTTCACATTTTATAATATTACTAGCGACCCGCCCCGGCTTCGCGTGGGTGCAATGTAGATACTATGATATGATAATATCATATCATAGTATCTATAGTATATGATATGTGTGATATTATGTTATGCGCCGCGCACGCCCGCCGGCCCCTGCCACCGGACGACGGACGTACAGCCTCACGGCTGCTCTGCCCCCGCATTTTAAATCTCTGATATCTTCTAAGATATTAATTTTAATGATATGCTGTAAAGGGCAATTTTGATCTACATTAAATGCACAACGTATCAAACCTATTTAATTGGATAAGGAATAATATTTTATTAACCGACTTCAAAAAGGAGGAGGTTATCAATTCGGATGTTCATATATATATTTTTTTTATGTGTGCCCGTGCATAGTTCCGTCATATACAGACGGATTTGCAAATATTTTTTTTGTTGGAATGGGTGTACTCTCGAGGTGGTCCCATCGTCACCAAGTCAGAATCTGATGAGCCCTTGGAAATCGAGGGAATTCCTCAAATTTTACAGGCACGCCTATAGCGATTTGGGTATTTTTTATAGTAACTCGTGCATATGCTCTCGGAAAGCACCATTCGGTGATGTGGAACTGATAATGATGACCAGAGGTGGCCACCGGAACTATCTACTCAATTATATATTCGATTACTTTAATATGGTTGCTAAGCAATTCATGTTTGTCACAATGAATATGGTGAAATGGTGCTGATGGTGGCTTCACCATCAGCTCCAGTTCTTTTGGTTCTTACCAGGAGAACTCCTCAACAATTAACGTCCCTGCATCGGGAAAAGGAATATTTTGTAAAAGGTGATGAGTAGTTGACATTAGCCTATTGTAACTTAGATAAATTAATAGCTGACTCACTAAAAAGTGGAAATAAAAATCTTTTTTACAAAAATTTAAAACAACCGATATTATTTTTGTAATATGTAAAAGATAGAAATAGTTACTGTGGGTTATCCTTAGGAGATAGACATATGGCATATGTCTATCTCACGGACTTTTTTGTAGATCTTTTTAAGATATACAATTCCGTACTACATTATTTTGATCTATTACGTAAGGTTTAGTCAGCGTTTGCAATGTAAGCGAACAAAAATATGTTTTTTACGACATCACATTACAAATCCTTGAAATTCTCTTTTCTCTACTATAATATGCATGTATTATACATATAAACCTTCCTCTGGAATAACTGTCTATTGATGAAAACTGCGTTAAAATCCGTTGCGGAGTTTAAAAGATCTAAGCGTACAGACACAAAAAACGACTTTGTTTTATACTATGTAAAGATTAGTAGGAATAAAAACACTGTGTGAAAAGTTCATTACGACAACTTGTGCGAAAAAAAGAACATCGACTGTCCATAGAAATATTAAAAAAAAAACAGGAGAAGTGGCAAGGGGGCGTGACTGTGTCCACGCGTTATGTTCAAACTGCTCATGTCACAGGCAAATGGCCGTCTCCGCGAACTAGTGCGCTTTTTGACCGTGATAGTGACAAAATATAAGAATACCGTGTTATTCAGTGGTTTCTTGTAAAAACTGAAGCTAAAACAAAAACTTTATCAATCATGGAATCACTTACCATTTTTAAGTACAAGTATTTTAATATATTTGTCTTTAAAATCATGAAAAACAACAAATCATAAAATATTTCTTGCTTTTACTACGTTATTTTTGTTTTCAAATATCGCAACGACGACTGTACTATTTTTGGAGTAAATATATTGCTCCTTAACCACTACCTAAGTTTGTCGCTAAGTGACTGGACAAGCAATGTAAAAATCACAAAACGATACTTCATTCGTGCGGATACATCGCGTGGTACGGCCGTTTCATCTTGCGGCGAGTTAGTGATGTGCTTGTGGAGATCCACTAACGTAGGCTATCGACAACAATGTCGATAGCCCGACCTGGTCAAAATTGGTCAACCATTAAAACGGTTCCACAATACCCTCCGTTTCAATACGCTATGACAGCCTAAACCAATGTAACCATTTTATTTTATATTGTTTATTTTTTTTTGATTTACTTCATATGTTTTTCGCTACACTTTGTTTATTTATAATATAATATTTTATCGTTTATTATTTATTTTATTTTCTGGACCCCATATTTTTTTAGTACGACATAAAATGGAAGATTCGATAACTTTCCGATTTAGTCCATCACTAGCGTATATGTAAAATAAATTGCTTTTGCACAGCACAACGATAACGACATATGTTTTTGTGTGAGAAAGTTGTATGGTGCATGGTAAGTGCACGCTGTGCTTAACGAGATAAGGTTTAAAATTGATTGTGTAGTACGTTCTGATTTATGAATTGCGAGTGTGTGCGCGACTTCGTATTTATTGCTTTTACTGAGTTGCATGTGTAGTAGTGGCGCGTGGTAGGGGCAAAATGGAGGCACCGAGTTCCGATACATTTTCAACTACCGGGCATATCTCCTTCTTTCTTATATCTATGCGACTGTCAAAGGTCCCGAAAGTCAGTGTTACGCAAATATTTTTTTAAATATTTGTAGTTGTTATAAGTTTCTTCCTTACTTAGGTGCTTAATTCTTCATAAAAAAGTGTTCAACAAAATTCTCGTATGATCAACGATTACCGAAATATACGGCTCAAAAAATGTCAAGTAATGTTTTAAATGTTGTGTAGTGCCAATAAAAAAAAAAATATGCTCAAAGAGCAACAAATACAGCACAAACTATTTGTATGAAAAAGCATATTCCTTTGATTTAGAAACTTGAAACTTGGCAAAAAATACATATCCTAGGTAAATAATTATAAAAACCGTAATGATTATTTTTTCAATAAGTACTCCCCATTCATGTGGCTGGACTGTGGAAGTTCGTTGGGGATAGTACGAAACTCGCGCAGTCGAAGTCGCGAGCGAAGTGCTACTGCCTAAGTACCTATAGAAAACCCCGGTGAGAATTATTCACTGTGATTTTTTTGCGCAGAAAATATTTTATATTCCTGTATACTAATCTCGTATAGAAAATACGAGATTAATATATGTCAACTAGAAACGACAGTAATCAAGCCCAAAGATCGATCTCTGCATCTTATGTTATACGAGCTAGACATAATTATGTCTAAAAATTAATACTTCAGTAGTGGCACTCCCGTTACCCTAATGTTTTGAGGCGTAAGATACGCCCAGTACCGCATCGATACGAAATTCTATGACAGCTGTAAAACATTATATCAACGTGAATTGTATCAAAATGTTGTTTTATGGATGTCACAACACAATCGTCGTATAGGTATCAACCGAACTGCTATCGGATACCGGGTTACGCCCCCTGATTTAGAAACTAACGATAACCCATTCCATTGTCACTCACTAAAACTAGGTAATATCAACGAATTAGAAAAATAATCACATAAATCGGATCGGTCATGATCGAACAACCCCAGCCTCAAGACATAGCTTCAAATACGCAATGGTAATTGAGCATAGCATAATCAGCCTATAATGTTCCCACTGCTGGGACACAGGCCTCGGCGAAAGGGAGTGGTAACTAGTTAGTAGATGTCACATGTCTTCGAATTTTTGGTTCTAGGACATGCCGGTTTCCTTATGATGTTGTCCTTTACCGTTTTGAGAGCATAAATACACACAAACTCACGCCTTCACCCCATGGGGGTAGGCAGAAACTACAGAATGCCACCTGCTAGGATTCTTACATACTGCTTTCGCTTCGATTACGTTCATACATCTGATAATACACGCATGCCGGTTGCGAGGACTACGCCTTAAGACCTAGGGACCTTATTTAATAAGGGAGGGCGTCCCCAGGATGGGAGGGCGTCCGCAGGAGGGGACGCCCTCCCTTGTTCAATACGAGTTAAATACCTATAACGTGTCATTCGTCATTTTTTCGGTGAAACCCGCAACTAGAGGGCGCCTTCCGGTATTCCGAACAAGTGACAAATGAACGCGACGATCGTGTATTCGTGTGACGATCGCTTTTGGTTAGGACGCGGCGTAATTGTCAGGCAGGGGAATGAATATTTATACAGCGGTTTACAGACCAGGGAAGCATGGAACAAAAGGGAGGACGCATTTACTCTTAAATATTATATATCTGTGGTGTCTGGGAGAAACCTGATAACTCCATTTTCGTCATTTTTTAGTTTGGTACTATATTGTTATTAAAAAAAATCATATTTTATTTTGGTCTATTGCTGATAAGTGTAACTATGATAGGAGTGGGAGAATCGTAGCGGTAAAAACGTGACTATTCATGATTTTTTATGAATGGTTTGGTACAAATTCGATAACTAAACTAGTCATGGTATTATCAAACGCAAAAAATAAAAAAAAATGATCTTATTTCTGATAACTCAGAAGTTGATGATGTGTGGAAAATGTATACCTAAGCGTTATCCGGCTAAATATTCAGATAGTTGTAGGGCAAAATGTCACCCAAGCTTGAGAAAATTAATTTGAACCAGCTTTACATTGACTACAAGGAATTACCGTCTAGAAAAGCACAAAAGAGATATTTGAGTGGATTAATTAAAATTAAACCAAAACAGCGTACAAGAAGAAATGCATTTATGAAAAACAGAGAGGTAACAGTTATTTACAATATAGACGGATCTGAAGGAAATATTTGCAAAAAATGTTTCATGAAAACATTTGGTGAAGGCACAGGTTTTATAGACGAAATCGTAAAGAAGAAAGAAAACAGCTCATCGGCAACTGTTATTGTAAAAGCTGATCAAAGAGGTTTAAGGGATCCTGGAAATAAACGTTCTGACCATGACATCCAATACGTCAAAAACTTCATCGACAAATTTCCAGCTTATGAAAGTCACTACTCCCTACTCCCGACGCCATACGAATAAAAAATACCTTCATCAGGATTTGAACATGAAGATATTGTACAAATTGTACAAAGATGAATAGTGAAAAACAATGGAGAAGAAGGATTACCGCCAGTAAGCATTACGCTGTTTCGTAGCATTTTTAAAACACTCAATTTGAAATTCAAAAAACCTTCAAACGATACTTGCAAAACTTGCGATTCGCTTACTCTTCAAATTAAAACTTGTGAGGATGCTAATGAAAAACAAAATTTAGAAGAGAAGAAGACTGTTCATCAAAGTAAAGCTGAACCACATTATAATTCGAAAAGAGAGGACAAGGAATTGAGTAAGCAAAGTGAAGGAAAAATTGTTGTTGCTGCATTCGATCTACAAAAATGTTTAGCGGCTTCTTATCTATCAGCTGGAATATCGTTTTATAAAAGAAAGCTATGGACTTTTAATTTAACTGTTCGTAACATCACAGAAAAACGAACGCATTGTTTTGTTTGGTACGAAAGTATCGCACAAAGAGGTGCGGATGAGATTGCAACATGTTTGTTTCGATTTATTATGGAGCTACCAGATACTGTAGAGCAGATAATCTTCTACTCAGATACCTGCCCAGGACAAAACAGAAATAATATTTTACCATTAATGTTTGCATTAGCTGTCAATCGAAAAACCAGTTTAAATGAACAATACGCATTTGGAATGCGACAGCGATCATGCAGCGATAAAAAGATTTATAAAACATCATAGAGTTTCAATTTCTGTTCCACAAGATTGGGCAAACATTATCCAAATGACTAGTCGCAGATACACAGTCCAAATGATGACACAAGAAGAGTTTTTAGGATTTTCTCAACTTTACAAAACAATGTTTATGAAAAGAAACATTGATACCGATAAAAATCCTTTTATTTGGAACAATATTTTTTGGATAATGTGTTCTAAAGACTCTAATGATGTGGCGTTCAAAGAGTCTTTAGACTCAAGTGAACCTTTTAGATACTACTCATTTGTTAAAAGGGGACGGGTATCATCGGTTGCTACTTTGAGCATACCAACAGCATATTCGAGTCCTTTACCTATATGCTCAAAAAAGTACCATGATATTATAAGTTTGCTACCTTTTAGCATTTGAAACTACTGTTGGAGCTGCTGAAGATTTTAAAAACTTATCTTTGCATTGTATAAATTCAATGTTTTAGTATTGTATAATTGCATAGCACAGGTGTGAGTACTATGCACCTACTGTAAAGCTACCATTTAATAGGTTTTTCTTTCATTGACTTGAATGTGCCCTGGCGGCTGAGAGTTTGTCATGCTCACTCTAATGTCTCGCTGGTGGTGGCGTGTGTGTTGGATCATTAAGTTCCCTTCAAAATGGTTGAGCTGAATGGTGCTGATCTATGCGTCATGTTCGTGAACGGGCGCCGTCAGTGGGGACTGGTCATTTCTTGGCTGCCACGGCTTATTTTAATTTAATTTAATATTTGAATTGCTTTTGTCTTTTTATTACGGACGCTTTTAACGTTCTGCATCGTTGTCACATGCATAATTTCAACATGAACGATGTAATCAATATTTTGTAACCATTTTTTGATTTAAAAGAGTGTCCATGGAGTTTCTTGCCCGTTCTTCTCCATAGGTACCTACTACGCTTTGGAATGGGTAACTAGCTTCATCTTTCTGACTGACCGACCCCTTGACAATTCAAAAGTGCCTGTAATTGGTTTATTTGAAATAAATGCTTTGAGTTTGAGTTTGAGTTTTATAGATCGTGTTTATCATAATTTTTATAAAAATTTGAAAACCTCAAACACGAATCCTGACTCTGTAAGCGACAGTGACGAAATTTACGAATAAATTATATCACTAATGTTCTACTAACTTTTGATTTCAATATGTTAACTCCATTGTTTTCGATTTAATTAGTTAATGCTAATTTGGTTAAATAATGATAAGTGCCATTAAAAATGAAACGGCTGTGTTTTTAGTTTTAGTTAATATATTTAAAAAAACCTGATTAATTAATAGTTACTGCAGCAGTGGTTGGCTTTTTCTACTTTACCTAATTAACCGACGAAAAAAAAAGGAGGAGGTTCTCAAGTCGACCCGTATATATTTTTTTTTTTTTTTTTGTATGACCACGCATAACTTTTTACCGAGTAGTCCGATTTTGATGATTCTTTTTTTAATGGAAAGAGTATACCCCAAAGTTGGTCCCATTTAAAATTGAAAAACGAAATCCACCCCTAAGGGTAGAAAAATAGGGGTTAAATGATTTTTCACCTACAGAATGTTCCCTTGTGAACCGATTCTGTTGAAACTTGGCACATATACGTAGTTCTAATGATGCTTCAACAAAAAAGAGACCTGAAGATCATCTGATGATGGAGACGGAAAACAGTAGAGAGGGCTCCTCGACAGCTTACAGCAGTTAGATCGTGTTTGGGCTTGTTTCATTCATCTTGATGAGAACTTTAAGCCTAGCTGGAGTATGACTGTCATAGAGGGTGTGATGTTGGGTACGGAAGGCAGTCGAGGGAAGTTCTAAATATTAGCAGTGAGAGCATACTCAAAACATTCAAAAGCTTATAAATTAATAAAGGTAATATTTATTACAGCTATAAACAGCAAATCCTTAACTTCTGGCATATTCCCTATAAAATGGAAAGTGGCAAAGATGGTGACTATACATAAATGGGATAACAATTTCAACATAAAAACTATAGGCCCAAGTCAATTTTGAGAGGGAAGCCGATAGTATGGTTCAGCTGGGATGGGCAGCATTTGGTAAACTTCATCAACTCTTCTCCTCGTCTGTACCGCAGTGCCCAAAGACGACAGTCTTCAACGCGTGTGTCCTACTGGTTACGACTTACGGAGTAGACACGTCGACACTCACGGTGAGATTGGTCCATAAGTTTAAAGTCACTCAGCGAGTTATGGAGAGAGCTATGCTTGGAGTCTCTCTGAAGGATAAAGTCCAAAACGACGTTATCTACCAGAGAACCAAGGTAATCGACATAGCCCAAAGACTAAGCAAGCTGAAGCTGTAATGGGCTAGTCACATCTCTCGTTGAAGTTCAAGAGTGGAGAACGCGTTTAGGCAAACGTAGTTGGGGCGCCCGCCGGCCAGGTGGACTGACGAGTTGCGAAATGCGGCTGGCAGAGACTGGATGACGAGAGCCAAGGATCGGGCTCAATGGCGTTCACTAGGAGAGGCTTACGTCCAGTAGTGGACAAATATAGGCTGATGATGATCATGATGAATGGTGCAAAAATAAAAATAAAGTATTTGAACTCAATGAAGTGTTACTACGTTAAATATACAGGAACAAATAGTCTTATAATTAAAGGCAAAGTAATAATAATAATAATATTAAAACAGACTATACAAATAGACACAATCAGGTAGCAAAAGTCATCCATCAAAAACTAGCACTCAAATATAAACTCATACAAGATATGAACACTCCTTATTACAAGTACGTACCACATTCAGTTCTAGAAAATATCACTCTAAGACTAAGTACCAAAGTAAAATATGTTAACTTCAAATAAAATAAACCCTCTCTATACCGAGGTACCTAAAGAACAACGCCTTAAGTTCCAAAATAATTATACACTCATCAGAATAATTGTACGTGTTGTATTTATATTCTTATTGCCTACCAAAATGGATAAATGCTCACCAAATCTAACCATAGACGTTCGACATCAGGGGCACCCCGAGGTTCGGTTGGTTAGGTTCCTTTAAACCCTTTAGACAGAAATAGGAGCCCCGCGGAGCGGGGCTCCGTCGACCTGCTTATTAACCCTAACCCACGCCGGACGACGTCAGGGGCACCCCGAGGTTTGGTTGGTTGCAGATATAGGAGCCACGATAAGCGGGGCTCCGTCGAGCTATCTTGGCAGGTAGTAAGAAATTAAAAGACGTTTATAAATCTTTATGGCATAGAATAAAAAGGAAAATAGGTTCATTTCTACAATACTTTATGAAACACAATTTGGTGAGCATTTATCCATTCAGGCAGGTATTTCAAATTTGGTGGTAGTAAAATAGGAACTTTTCTGGTAGGCGTTTAAATACAAGCCCCAAAAAAGCGTCCAAGATGCTGGGTTTTTGTCATAAGACAGTGCACTTTGTAGTTGATATATAGCAGAATACTGTAATATGATGTGGCGGCCGCACTGTGCTACGAATAGTTTGCGTCTAGAACACGTTCAAAAACGCTTTGATTGGTATCAAGCTGTTTCTGTTGGCATAGCTAAAAAGTCATATTATTATTAAAAAAAAATAGCTTGAATTTCTTCAACACTTTAGAAGAACGAAGATGTTTAAACGACGCAATGTTTGTATGTAAATTTCATAGAGGAATTATCGACTAGCCTCCACTGCTCGCACTCAATATCTTGCGTGCTCCGTCCGTCATGAATTCCGCGTAGACCTGTTACTACTCTTTGTCCTCCACAGAGAAAATCGGTATAGCATATAACTGTCTATATGCTAGGTTTTGCAAGTTTTACTATGTAATAGCGATCTAATCGATTTACACTTTGATTCCCTAAGCTGAAATCTAAAATTTTTGACTGTTTGTCTGATTTGTTATGAAACCTTTATTATGACTTTTGAAACTAGCATATTTTTCCCCGGTATTAAGATTGCTTGAAAGGTAGTCATGTACCCAAGTTGTCAATTAACATAATTTAATTTGGGTAATGTGGTGTTTACCTTAAAGTACCTAATTAATCCACTGTACTAAGTTTTAATTTCATGTTTTTTTTAAAGACATCTGTAGTGTAAGCTATTGTTGGTAGTCCTAAATAAATAAATAAGTTCATTTATTTGAAACGGAAACTGAAAAGCGAAAAATAAAAAACTTTTTTACAAAAAATTCAACCGACGAAAAAAGAAACTGAAAAGCAAAAAATAAATCTTTCAGTCTAACTAAGCTCTTAAATTAATGTAAATTACAAATTTTGAGTCGGCGCCAAACATACAAGGCGCCATGAAAACTTATGGCAGCTTGATTGACCGTCGTTAATCGATCTGCGGTGATTGTTTGGCGCCGACCGATAATTTACATTAATTTAAGAGCTTAGTTAGACTGAAAGATTTATTTTTTGCTTTTCAGTTTCTTTTTTCGTCGGTTTAATTTTTTGTAAAAAAGTTTTTTATTGATTTATAAATTAAACTTGAACCTTAAAAGTCTTATACTGAAAAATTACGATTTTGGACTTAACAGGTTTCTCCCAGACACCACAGATATAAACTTTTATTTTATTTTCTGTCCTTTTATACTTATACGTGGATGTGACAATTTGTTGATCATTTTCTATTTTGTTAAAAACCTGGTACTTGTTGACAAGCCTACACTGTCCTCCCTCGCATACCTATTAACAGTGTAGTTTAAAAACATTGTAAAAGTCAATTAAAGTCGGAGCCGGCAAGAAACTCCACAAATTTTACTATTTTTAATAGTAAAATTTGTGGAGTTTCTTGCCGGCTCTTCTTCATAGGAAACGACCAATTGGAACCGTGCACCTAGCTTCTGACGTTTCATAAGTGCCTTAGTGCCCCTGTAGGTTTACTACACTAGCTGACCCGACGGTCGTTGCCCTGTCTACAATGACACAAAAATCCCATAGAAAAAAGGACGTCCAGTTTTTCCCGAATATGACATTTTTCATTCTATAAAACCCAATTCGGGCTATTACGAACATTTTAAAATACAAACAACTAAATCGGTCCGGCTGTTCTCAAGTGATGCGCTTACCAACGAACAGCATTTCATTTTTATTAACTGACTTCAAAACAAGGAGGAGGTTCTCAATTCAACTGTATGATTTTTTATTATTTTTATTTGTGTCAGAACTTTTTTCTAGGTGAACCGATTTGGATGATTCTTTTTTATTTGAAAGCTGGTGCGTCACATGTGGTCCCATATAAATTTGATTAAGTTCTGACCAGCAGTTTTTGAGTTATCCTTAATACTACGTATCAAATCAAATCAAAACATTTATTTTTGCAAACATGGGTAATTGGTACATAGATGTTTTCTTAAAAAAGTAGTCCTCCATGTTCTACCGTCTCATGGGCATGCAAATAATATTCAATTCCAATATTAAATAGAAATTCTATTGATACCGAATAAATGTCAAATCATTAGAATTATAAAATAAAAATAAAAAAAACTGACTAATAGCAGTAGTAACATTTTTAAATTAATGTCAAAAAAAAAAATGTGTCAAAGTATCAATCAGAATAAAAACATGTATGTCAATCATATTAATAGTTTATCAATCAGAGCAGAGCTTTATCATTAAGGAAGTCGTCAATTGTGTAATAACTTTTCTCAATTAATATTTGGTTTAGTGCCCTTTTAAATTTTATTACAGTCATATTTTTAATCAAATCAGGTACTTGATTGTAGATAAGTGGGGCAAAACCAAAAAAACTTTTCTGCATAAGTGCGGTTTTACATTTCACTTGGCATAGTTTGTTTACATATTGAGTTCGTATCGGATTTTTTCGAACTGCTGACAGTTTTTCAAATAATTGTGGATTGTTTTTTACAAATAGAGCTGATTCCAAAATGTATAAAGAAGGAAAAGTTAAAATTTTTAAAGACTGAAAATAGGAAAGACAGCTATCTGTTGTTTTAAGCCGCACATTGACCTTATACATCACTTTTGCATCCTAAATACCAGTTCCTTATCGGTAGACTGCCTCCAGAAAATAATGCCATACTGCAAAACCGAGGCAACCCAGAAAATAATGCCATACCGCAAAACCGAGGCAACCAGTCCATGGTGCGCTGATAAAAGAGCCTGACGGTTGACTTTTTTAGAGAGTTGATGGAGAGCATACGCGGATTTACTAAGTTTCTTGCACACAACTTCCACGTGAGGTTTCCAAGTGAGTTTGCTGTCAATCACTATACCTAAAAACTTCGCCAGGCTCTCTTCCTCAATATTACAGCCTTGGTAAGGGTAAGGCAATAGTAACATTTGGGTGCACACAACTTCCACATAAGGTTTCCAAGTGAGTTTGCTGTCAATCACTATACCTAAAAACTTCGCCAGGCTCTCTTCCTTAATATTACAGCCTTGGTAAGGGTAAGGCAATAGTAACATTTGGGTGCACACAACGTCCACATGAGGTTTCCAAGTGAGTTTGCTGTCAATCACTATACCTAAAAACTTCGCCAGGCTCTCTTCCTCAATATTACAACCTTGGTAAGGGTAAGGCAATAGTAACATTTGGGTGCACACAACTTCCACATGAGGTTTCCAAGTGAGTTTGCTGTCAATCACTATACCTAAAAACTTCGCCAGGCTCTCTTCCTCAATATTACAGCCTTGGTAAGGGTAAGGCAATAGTAACATTTGGGTGCACACAACTTCCACATGAGGTTTCCAAGTGAGTTTGCTGTCAATCACTATACCTAAAAACTTCGCCAGGCTCTCTTCCTCAATATTACAACCTTGGTAAGGGTAAGGCAATAGTAACATTTGGGTGCACACAACTTCCACATGAGGTTTCCAAGTGAGTTTGCTGTCAATCACTATACCTAAAAACTTCGCCAGGCTCTCTTCCTCAATATTACAACCTTGGTAAGGGTAAGGCAATAGTAACATTTGGGTGCACACAACTTCCACATGAGGTTTCCAAGTGAGTTTGCTGTCAATCACTATACCTAAAAACTTCGCCAGGCTCTCTTCCTCAATATTACAGCCTTGGTAAAGGTAAGGCAATAGTAACATTTGGGTTTTCGGTGCGTTGATGAAATTGCATTATTTTCGTCTTGCTTAGGTTTATTACCAAATTATTATTAGTTAACCAGTTAATTATGTCATGCAAACAAGTATTTATGTCCTGCTCGTAATTAACATGATTTGTACACTTGATTACAGCTGTACTGTCATCCGCAAAGAGAACCATTTTGTTTGATGTTTCTTTCGGGAGATCGTTAATGTATATTAAAAAAAAAAAATTACTTACGTATTTTTTCCACTTAGTTTATATTGATGTGTTAAAATTTTCAGTCACTGTTACTTACATATCAAGTAGTGGTATACGAACTTGTGGGGGGGTAGATACCATAACTAAGAAGTGAAAAATTAAAACTTTTTTACAAAAAAAAACAACCAACTTCCAATAAAAACACTAAAAAACATGAAAAATAACTTTAATTTCGGAAATCGGTGGCCAAAAACGAAAATACAAAACCAAAGACACCGACTTCCGAAATGTCACTGCCGGCCGTCGCTTGTTCGATAGTCGGGGGCGCCGAGTCGTGGGATGCGGAGATCTTCTGTGAAACCTTCATTTCACTTCACAGAAAGAGGGAGACAGAGAGAGGGAGGTCAAGACCACTCTCCCGATCCGCAGCACAGACGTGCTTGGCGACGGCGGAGAGCGGGCAACGCCCTCTTCCAGCCCCCGTAAACGGGCCCAGAGTGACGGTGGACTTGGGGTCGTCCAGGGCCCTCCGTATTACCGCACCCGAGGCGGTGGCGCGTAGTGTTTCACGCGCACCCCTATTGGATGTGGCGGCGGGAGTCTTAAACCTCACTCCCCCCGCGGACTTGAGGAGGCCCGCAAAGGCGGGCCGACACTAGGCAGGGATCTTGGGGGGCGCACAAGTTCCCATGATCCCCGGTGCAAGTGTGGGAAGGGAATACCGGGGTGGTTTTTAGTCAGTAAGAGTCTGACAGACCCCTCCGCCTACCGCAGGGCGGAGGACATCCATGAGGATTTTAAATACCGGAACAAAAACAAAAGGACTGCCAATTATGATGATGATGAATGATACTGACTTCTGTAGAAGTGTATGCAGCCGGCGTATGTTCTTGGGCACGTGCTGTCTCACGTCGGACGTGGACACGAGCGCGGCCAGGCGCACGCCCAGCTCGGGCGCCTGCGCCGCCGTCTCGCACAGCGACGACACCGCCTTGAGCGCTGCTTCCCCGAAGTCGCGGGTCCATAGTGCCACCTGTCATAGCCATTTATTGGTAAGGGATTCTAACAACTCATCACATAAACATTTATTTATATAAATAGGTTCGCCAACAGCAAATACATTGTACAGTAAATAAAAAAGTTAACTGGTATAGGTTTATAAGTATATACCAATTACAGGAAGCAAGACATTCACAATACATTATCATCATTACTATAACAAGTAAAAAAAAGAGTGAAAAAAACATGTCAATAGTAAAGGATCCGATTAGAAACGACCTTCACCCATCTGGTTAATGGATGAATAGTAGTTTATAAAACTGTTTCATAATCAGGGCACTAAATGTTGGCCATGAAATTTTGATGTAAGATTTATTTATTAAACAGATGGGTGTAAATTATTAATCGACTTACCTGTTTATACCTGCCAACCCAAAGCTTACGTCAGGAAAAAATAGACAACCCAACGTTTGTATATTCTATAGGCTGCATACTTTCGATTGCTAGGGTGCAATGTTTAGAAAAACTCAGTTTTGAATTTTAATTAATCATAGTCTGGCCAGGTTTTTTTTTACCAACCCACTTGTTTTATATCATCAATCAACTCAGCCTATCGCAGTCCACTGCTGGACATAGGCCTCTCTCATGCTGCGCCACAACACCCTGTCCTCCGCCTTCCGCATCCAGTCTGTCCCAGCCACTTTTTTGTGGTCGTCGGTCCATCTAGCTGGGGGTCCCACACTACGCTTGCCGATACGCGGTCGCCACTCCAGGACTCGTCTGCTCCACCGGCCATCGATCCTCCGACAAACATGGCCAGCCCACTACCACTTCAGCTTGCTTACTCTGCAAGCTATGTCGGTAACTCCGGTTCTTTTCCGGATAACTTCGTTTCTAATTTTATCCTTCGAAGAAACCCCGAGCATAGCCCGCTCCATAGCGCGCTGAGCGACCTTAAATTTGTGAACCAGCCCGACCGACTGTCAGTGTCCACGTTTCGGCACCGTATGTTATAACTCAATCAATAATCAATATATCCTTGTTTTATATACTTTTCTTAAACCGGATCCCCGCGCTTGTTTTACCTTGGCCTACACACTACACGAAGACAGCTACACGAAACATTAGGTGTATGTAGTCTGTAGGAGAAACACCCGCAGGAGATCCTGCTTTATAGGTAGTCAAATAAATAAACATAATAATATGCATCTACTTAATTTAACTTGTTTAATTAGCTATTTTAAATGTAATTATCGAGGATCTTCAGCAAAGCGGTTTATGACGTCTCCCGTGAAAATATCACCCATCTGTTTCAAATTTTTTATGTACGCTGAGCATACAAAGCCCATATAACCTGTAGGTACGTAAGCATACAAGATCCAGGGGGGAGGGAGGGCACGTGCGCCCCCACGGCCCCCCCTGGGTACGTCCATGATAATAATAATCCCTTAAATATTATCTTATCTTATCTTTATTTTCAGGCGACACAGGCCCATAGATACCTTAACTTAAACATACACATTTTTATCATAAACAAAACTTGTGTCAATAAATAAGAGTTAAGACTATGTAAGTAGCACTTCACTTTGCACTAGCTTGACTCTCTACTGTCCTGTGGTACTTGTCCGCGGAAGCGACGGAACACCACGTCCTACGGCCAAGTCTTCTTCCATGACGAGGGGCAGATAACAATTCAGTACGCACACCACGAACGCCTTAAAGTTGACGTTGTGGCCCGACTCCAGTAACTGGACCCTCGTCGTGTACCTTGTCTTCTGGCGCAAGTACTCCATGATGTCCTCCACCTTAGTGGTGTAGTTCAGGCGGCGGATATACACCGGAGTGTTCGCTTTTGCGGAACGCAGGCTTACTTCTGGCCCTGCAGGAGCTTTGCGGCAACGGTTCTCGTTAGTTTGCGATCGGCACTTCCTCCTCTGCACTGTCACGAAACTCTCATCCTTATCAGCCCCATTCGGCGCCTTTTCTGGCATAGGCTTTATATTTGGAGCGCCAGGGGCACTCGCGGTGACGCTAGCGAAATCCTTTTGTAGGAGTTTCGACAGGGCTGCAGACACTGGCAGTGGGATGGGACGCGTGGCTCGGGCGGCGCTGCGCGGAGGACCCACGGTTACGGGCGCGGGGCTGCGGACCGCGCGTGCTGGGTACTCTGCATGCTCAGCAATCGACGGATGCGCAGGCGACGAATTTGATGACACGGAATTCGACAACGATATATCGAGGCCAGCTCCGCGACACGTGTTTACATTAGATTCATCGACTGATGACCTATACTCGAAAGGTTTAGGTAGTTAAATAAAGGTAAACAACAAAAACCACGTGACTCATTGATGCTAAACCTTTTACTTCAAATGTTAAAATATAATCATAGTCATATAATAATATGTTCTATTCTGAATCTGAATCTGAGGAACTGTCTGTCACATTAATAATAAAGCGTTCAGTGGTATCATCAATTATTTTGTCTAATTTAAACATTTTCTGTTCTCCTTTTATTACATGACCCTCGCAAATTTTCCAATTATCAGCAGTCACATTAGCTAAAGCTTCTGGCAAAAGAATTTTTAGGTCAGCCATTTTAAAAGTTTTATTTTTCTCGGCTAAATACCCCTTAACTTGAGCCCATGTCTTGAAATATCATGTCTTGAAACTATGTCTGTTTTCAATGGATAACACTCTTTGGGCCATGTTTCTTCTACATACTTATTTAAACACATTTATCAATGTGTGTTTCTCAGAGGATAAAAGAGGTCCTGTTTTGAAGCGTTTTTTCTTCGGTGATGGAAATGAGAGTACGGAGTTGGTCTGGCTAGTACCAGGCTCGGGTTGACTCATTTTTCAACCATACGTATTTAAAAACCAATAACGATAAATAACAAAAACTTTCACTAACTAAATAACAAAAACAAAATAAAGAAACAAGCTATATTAACAAAATCGAAACGCACTCGCAACATCGCAAATGTCGAGAGAGCTATCGAAGGCGTCTGGTTAACCGACTAAACGTAATACCTGCTACTTCAGTTGCCATACTACGTCCCAGGGTTACTCTTAAATTTAGCAACGTTATATTCGTTGTATTTTTTAAAAGGTTTACGGAACCTGTCTTTTTGGGTTCTTTACAATAGACAGATTACAAAATATAATTCTATTTTATAAATCACAACATAAAAATTGTGCTCAAGCAATTACGTCTACGAAGAGTAGTTTACGAATAAATGATAAAGTTTAATATACATTAATAAAAGAGGAAACTATCGTAAACGATCAAAAACAAAACTAAACTAAATTTATTTTCGATCTTTAGATCGAAACTAAAATTATTTTCGATCTTTAGATCGAAAATAAATTTAGTTTTGTGTAGCTGTAACGTATTTTTAAACAAGAAAGTGTCAACTATCAAAAACCCTTTTTACGATTTGTTTACCTTTATTTAACTACCTAAACCTTTCTAGTATAATTACCGTCACACTGTTGCTTCTTCTTTGCGCAAATCAGCGGCGGTGTTTTGCGATGCATCTAATTTCGTTAGCACATCCGCGAGACTAGCGATGGGCGATTCCGAGATGTTTTAACAATCGAAAGAATCGGAGGCGGTAAAATAAACCATCGAGTCAACCATCGACTCGCCGTTCTACAAAACAATCGAGATGTTTTTCGATTGTTTCGAGTCAATGGAATCGACCGCTAGTTTTCGATTGTTCGAATCAGTCACTCACCGAGTCTCGCTCGCTCGGTTACCGAGGTCGTTCAATTGTTGCATGCATCGAGTCGAGGTGCATGTTAGTTAGAGGCGAGAGCATGCCAGACTCGAGTCGAGCGAGCCGCGCGTAATTTGTGAACGTTTACCTATAATTACGATGCACTGTTTTATTTTTAACTAATTTTAAATTCATCAAAATCAAAATTTTACCTTTAAATTTAAATAGGTAGATTGATAGTTAACAAGATTAAAAAAAATTGTTACATAAATATTTAATTAATAAAAAAACAGATAAGAACCCTCGATATGTTTTATTTATTTTAATAATTCCTTCTATCTAATTATACGCACCCACGATACAGGAGAAATTCCTATTGTGGGGCAACGTCATTAAAAAAAAAAAAAATCGTACGTAAGTTAACTACTTACATTTTATTTCCGTCGTGGTATTAATTATTTTTGATTGCTCTTGTTGAAAGAATTAGTTTGGATTCGCAATCACAATGCAAGTCAAGAACTCGCGAAACTTTAAACCATCGAGGAACAACCCTCGAATGAATTCCCCATGCGCCAGTCGCAATAACAGACCCGAGTCGGACTCGAATCCAAATCAAAACAATCGAGAACCATCGAGATGTTCGAACAATCGAATCGGTCGGTCTCCTTGAACAGCGTGATTCTATCTTGCAAGCTTCTCTTAGTCCCGTCACGCCGAAGGGACACCATCTGGTCGCGCTTGTTCAGCACACTGAACAACAACAGCTTGGCAGCAGCTATGTCATCCTCATTGAATTTCGTTGCACAGATTTGGTCAGCGGACACTTCGTCCATCACATCCAGCTTCTGCTGCAGGGACGCCAGCAGCTCATTCACAAGTTGATTACTCATGGCCAATAAATTATGAGCGACAGCTTGTGCCGCGGTAATCTATATAAAGAATATGTAAACGCATCCGCATCGGAACGCGGCGTAAGGGAGGTTTGCCGAAGTTGGATCGTCGATGGTGATGGGTGGCTATCCATTAAATACCGAGACCCCTGTTTGCCTCGGATACCACGTTAAGCTGTCATTCGCCGATCTTTGAGAGTTGTTACGGGTAGTCAGAAGCCCGATAGTCTGACAAAAAGTCTTACCAAGGGATATTGTGTTATCCAGTAACCAGGGGCGGATCCATTTGGAGGGTGGGGGGGGGGCATTGTGACAAGGTTCGGAGCTCGGGTTAAAATCACAAGTAAACCAATAAAAAAAGTTTTTATTAGCTTGAATTGTTACAAAAGAAAGTTAACGCGCCTTGTGCCACTTTTGGTAAACCTATCTATAATTTTATCGAAATCAACTGGAACATTCCTGTGGATGTGTAGGAGTGCAAGTCCGGAAAGCCGCTCCTCTCCTGTCCGCGTACGCTGCCATGTTTTTAAGCGGCGTAGAGTGGAGAATGACCTTTCGGCTGAATTGAATCGAAAAGTTGAGTCAAAAGTATGGAATTCCTGGCTCTTTTGGGGGGGGGGGGAGGGGCATGGCCCCATACCCCCCCCCCCTGTTTCCGCAATGCCAGTAACTGATTTGTAGAGGTCAGATAGGCATTCGGTCCATGTAAAACACTCGTATTCAACGGCATCCGGTTGGATTGGTAGTCGATACAAACATAGTTGGCAGAAGGCTAAGCAGACCTACCTTCATAAAAAGTGGTGTGAACAACTGGGCCACGCTAGCGCACGCGTGACTGAAGGAATCCTCATCGCACGGAACTTCAGTTTGGGTAGCCGCTTCTTGGACTTAGCGAGCTGTATTGATAAGCCATTGTTGCTGTTATTACTTAAAACAACATAGCACTAATACAACTCTGTAAGTCCAAGAAGCAAGCTTTCGAAGTTCCGTACATCGCGATGATGAACATTTTCAATTAAATAAGTCGTCATAGCGTACCTTCTAACTCACGTAATTCGTACTTTTAAACTTTGAAGTTCAGTATGACAGACGTTATTACCAACACCGGCCCCCATACGTTTCAAGCCGGTCATGGAACCGGTCAAAATTATATTGAAAATATCTAAAATCCCAACTGCAGCTAGTTGGTGGCAGTTATTTTAGTTCAGTTTCAGATTTGATGCCACCAACTGCAACAGACTACTTGAAAAGTGATCTTGTTTTAGCTGCGGCCGGGTTTATTGATTTTTTCTATTTTTAACCGACTTCAAAAAAAGGAAGAGGTTCTCAATTCAGCTGTTTTTTTTTTTGTGATCCTTTCAATCTTTTATTTCTTCGGATTAGTCTCATGTGTAACAAAAAAAAAACTGCTTTTGTTATAACAGCGGCAACAATCCGCCTAGTTGATTTTCCAAATCCATATAGACAGTGTCACTCACGACAAATCCAATGAGACCTCATTTGTAAAATCCGTACGCTCATTTTGCCTTTAGAAGGGAAAACAGAGACAGACAAACATACATAACTCATCATTATCATTCTCCTGCCCTCAATTTATTAGGGACTGGCGCAACATGTATTTTTCTTGCATACTTATCATACACACATACCATACATACATACATACATACAAATACAAACATACATAACTACCAACAAAAACATTAAACTCCCATTGGGCTCCGCAGTGGGGTAATTAAATTGTTCAGAAAGTAGATACGCTGTTATCGTGACTGACCTGGAACAGTCGCCACTCGTCGACTCCCTCCACCAGTTTCTGCGCGCGCTTGGCGTTGTTCGAGACGATCTCGCGCGCGTGTTGCAGGTGCACCTGTTGGCGCTCCATGCGCTCGCGAGACGTCTCTAACTCCCGCTCCGTTTCATTTCTGATGACATAACATTTTAATTATGCACACCATGGACTAACAGAGTACAGTAACTGGCCGTAAACATATCACGAAAAAATAATATGTAGTTTCATCTGTCCATATTTCTTCATAGGAAACTACGTTATAGAATGGGTAGCGGTGAATAAATTATGTATTTGACTTTATTTATATATTCATTCACAAAATCCACAGCTCTTTAACAATTTCACATAAAAAAACAAAAACTAATATTACAGCCAATTACGGATTTTTAAAATCTTTCGCACAATAGAAACATAGAAAAACCAGAACGGCCCGCATTATGTTACCCTGCAGTTTTGGAGGCGTCTGATACCTTCAGTTTCTGTTCTATATTAATCATTGTTTAATATTATACTAGAGACCCAACCCTGCTTCGAAAGGTTTTTACGCCTTGATAAAACATCGTAAATTAATTATTAAATGATGTCAGTTTAATACTATGCAATTGCACATAAACCTTCCGGAATAAATTCTCTAAATGAAAGTGAAAACCGCATCAATATCCGTTGCGCAGTTTAGAAGAACAACGCGGTCACACAGACAGACACGAAAAGCGATTTTAATTTATAATGTGTCTGTATATGTATAGACGCTCATTCATACTGTTCAACAAGTTGTACAGAAAACCGAAGAGTTCAACCAGCCGCTGTGTGACATTTGTCGACTACGAGAAAGCTTTCGACTCCATCGAAAAATGGGCAGTTCTGGCCTCTCTGCAACGGCGTCGACTTGACTGGCGCGACATCGAAGTGTTGAGGTGTTTGTATGACGCTGCGAGGATGACTCGCCAGATCCAGGATAAGAAAACTAGCCCCATCCAACTGCTCACAGGGGTGAGACAGGGAGATGTGATATCCCCGAAACTGTTCACCTATGCGTTGGAGGATGTCTTTAAAACGCTGGACTGGACTGGACAGGGTATCAACGGGAACGACGAATACATCTCACACCTTGGCTTTGTCGATGACATCGTCATAATGGCAAAGACGCTGGAACAGTTAGATCATATGCTGCACAGCCTAAATGCTGCCTCTCGGCGGGTATGCGTCGACATGAATTAGGGCAAGACGAAAGTCAAGTACAATTCACACGTCTTACCGAGTCCAATCCACTCCGAAGGATCGCTTCTCGAAGTTGTGAAGGAGTATGTCTACCTAGGGCAAGTCCTCCAGTTCGGTAGTGTAGAGGTTGTCTGCATGTGTCAACCTTATGTTGACTGGCTGGATATATGTTATCGTTGGTTTGCCTCGAACAGTCAAGCAAAATTAAAAATAAGATTTATAGGAAAAGTGATGGTGGTTTGTTTAATAGGTAGACAGGCAGAGCTAGGGCCTGCCAGTGTACAATTCCTTGATAAAATATATTTACGTTCTAAGGAGTACTGCGTTAATTATTAAATACACGTAGGACTCCCACAATTGGTGGAGGCGCCGAAGCGCAAAAGTACGCAAGCTCCCATTATTTTTAAGGCGTGTGCAGAGCCAAATAAAATATTGCACAAGTTCGTTTCTCGTGTTGCGTGCACAAAGCTTAATATTGTGCGAAGTTCATATAATATAAAAAGGTGAAACAAAAGTGAAGTCGCCGGAATTTAAAGCTAAGTGGTTTTATCAATTTTATGATTTAAAAAAGCGAGATGGCTCAAGACTTTTTCACGGGCTCAAGCCACGATTGTATTGAATTTTTTTTAGACGGTTTTGTGGATTTTGCCACCAGCTACGGATGGCGAGAAAGCGATTGGGCGCTAATAGTGAGCGCATATTTTCAGGGTGCTGCCCTAGCATTTCACAAGTTTATATACCGTGAAGGTATAAGTTTTTCAGCGATCTGTGACCAGCTTAAAGCTGAGTTCCCATGCAGATGCATAACTAAAATAGGGCATAGAGTGCAAGAAGAGGAGTTCACAAATGATATGTCAAATGAAGACGGGCAAGAAAGTTTTTTAAATTTAGATATTAATACTGTTATATTTTCTAGCGAAAAACATAATGACCCATTATTTGATGAGCAAAGCTGCCAAGCAGGCAGTGATGACCATGATGTTGATGACGAGCGCAGCTGCCAAGAGTGCAGACCTGCGAATGATGAGGAACGACCAGTCGAAGTGTTCGAGAATGAACACGAGGACGAATTTGATGAATCGGGTCAGACTAATCCTTATATTAAATTGCATAGCCATGTTCCAGAACAGCAGAATGTGTCCCTAATAAATGAAGATATTGATCACGTCGAAGAATCATACAAATTTAACGACAGTGTTGATCAATATATGGAGGATAATTTTATTTTACTTTCCGATATACAAGAAATTGATATGTC
Source organism: Griposia aprilina (assembly GCA_916610205.1). NCBI lineage: Eukaryota > Metazoa > Arthropoda > Insecta > Lepidoptera > Noctuidae > Griposia > Griposia aprilina. The sequence goes on from OU744286.1 coordinate 15,641,182, forward strand.
GTTGATGACCACAATAAAGGAGAATATGCAGTTGTCTGTGACTCCAGACAAATTTTGTAAATTAATGTTTGGTTCAGAGTTAGATGGTGACAATGAGATAGTCGAGGATGACGCGGTGTCACATATTGTTGGAAATAATGGCAATATAATAAAAGTAGTGGTTGATCTGAATAAAGAAATACGGTCTCGTAATCGTAATAAGATCAAAGCTGTAGGTGGTAATTTTCAATTTCATTCTTACCACAGCAAAAGAAGTTTTCGTAATGTCGCATCATATCATAAGCGTATTGTTAACAATACAATAAGAAAAGTTCTGGTAAAGAAAAAGGTCTCATATGTTAGAAAAACTAAAATAAAAGACTTCTTTCCAAAAATGAACAAGTTTAAAAGAAAGTCTAGAGAAATGAATAATTATTTTATAAAGACTTTTTCCTTTTTAAAATATAAGTTTAAAAAATTAAATAATAGGAGATTCAGGGATATTGTATATGTATGTAGATTAAAACCTTTTCATGTCAGTTTATAATAATTTATTGTCTTTTTGTATTGTCATTTATTGTCATATAGATGTCAATTAGATGTAAACATCATTTAGATTAATTCATTATTTTAGTTTGGATAATATGATGCAATGTATTAATGCGTTTTCATTTATGTTTTTCATATATGGGGAGCAATCTTTGGACGCAGTTGGGTGCGTGTGAGGTGTCACACCTCACCACACCAAGAAGTCTGAGGGAGAAGGCATCTTCGTCTTCAATAATAGTTGGATTTCACTAGGCTGTGATAGCATAGCCATACTCCAGATCATAGTAATGCGAGTGAAGACATATTATTTAATTTTTTTGGAAACTGTGGTTCTTTTAGAGGGGGGGGTGATACTCAGTCTAAGCTCGAACCAACTTTGCTTACGGGGCATAGCTCTTGCAAAGGGTGTTGTGTTGACACCATCAGTTCGAATTTGGATTGAATACTCTCTGAGTTGTAACCAACTTTGCTAAAGGAGCGTAGCTCTTGCAAAGGATGTTGAGTCAACATCAATGGTTAAATTTAATGTTGTTGAGAACCCACAGTTCAATCAGTACTGGCTGATGCTTAATGAAGTTTGAAATGGTGAGATCGAATAGGGTTTTGAGATTTTTCCTCTGGAGTATGTGCTTGAAAAAGGTTTGTTGATGAGCTCCGACTTCTTAGCCTTTTCTCCCTCCGACTCATACCGTCCGATGGGGTCGAAGTTTACGATGTTAAGTTTCATTCTTTTCTTTAAACTCCTTCAGAGTTGTTGTGAATTTGTCACTTCAATTTATTTGTTTTTAGGAAGCCACGTCGCATCTTTTTGCCAGTTTTGGCGCGACGAGGTTTAAGCATGGCGAATGTTAATTTATTCATGTATGTGGTAACATAAAGTAATGTTTTTCTTACCTGACACATATCTTAGTCAGATACGCAAATCGTTCGTCCTGTCCTTAAGCCTTCTCTTGTAAGAGTTGGACTTCATATTGTATGATATATTTCTGGCGTTAGGTAATTATTCTTATAGGTATAGGCAGGAAGTGTCCGATTGTTCGAGGTGGTAAATAAAAGTCTTGTTTGAAAACACGACTGCGTCGATCCTTTTATTTAAGGGTGGGCGTAGCTCATGTAGAGGTTGTCTGCATGTGTCAACCTTATGTTGACTGGCTGGATATATATTATCGTTGGTTTGCCTCGAACAGTCAAGCAAGTTTAAAAATAAGATTTATAGGAAAAGTGATGGTGGTTTGTTTAATAGGTAGACAGGCAGAGCTAGGGCCTGCCAGTGTACAATTCCTTGATAAAATATATTTACGTTCTAAGGAGTACTGCGTTAATTATTAAATACACGTAGGACTCCCACAGTAGACATAACTTTGAGAAAGAAATCAACAGACGGATCCCGTTGGGTTGGGCAGCGTTTGGAAAACTTCATTAAGTCCTCTCGTCGCCTATCCCGCAATGGTGGAAGACTAAGGTCTTCAACCAGTGCATCCTGCCCGTTCTGTCATACGGTGCCGAAGCGTGGATACCGACAGTCGGGCTGGTCCACAAATTTAAGGTCGCTCAGTGCACTATGGAGCGGGCTATGCTCGGATTTTCTTTGAAGGATAAAATCAGAAATGATATTATCCAGAGATACTGAGATCCTTTGCAGAGTAAGCAAGCTGAAGTGGCAGTTGGCTGGCCATGTTTGTCGAAGGACTGGTGGCCGGTGAAGCAGACGAGTCCTGAAGTGGAGATCGCGTATTGGCAAGCATAGTGTAGGGCACCCCCAGCTAGAGGAACGGATACCTTAAGAAGGTAGCTGGGACTGACTGGAAGCGGAAGACGGAGGACACGGTGTTGTGGCGCAGCCTGAACGAGGCGTATGTCTAGCAGTGGACTGCGATAGTCTGAATTGATGATAGATACTATAAATTAACCCGAAACAAAAATAAAATGTTCACAAACTTCCTTGCATCGAGCTGCTTGTTCTTCTCGACGATGAGCGTCAGGCGCGCGTCGGCGTCGCGGTTGTAGTCCGCGAGACGCGCGCAGTTCGCCTGCAGCGGTTGTAGCTCCGTGCGCAGCTCGTAGAACTGGTTCCTTAAGCTATTCAACTCTTCTATTTCAGGCGCTTAGAATATTACAAAAAAAACTGTATGTGAATTACTTGGGAGAAACTAACGCTCTCTGCTGTTTAAAAAAAACAGAAGCACTGTATTTTTAAGAACCAGCCTGTACAATTTCATCGGTCACTAATGATGTTTATTTCTGTAAGTAGATATTTTAAGACACTTTTACACGTCAATTTATTGATCAATGTTTTAAAACTAAATGGGGCCGGCATTTCCTGGTTGACTGATCCCTGAGAAGAAATACCTATAGTCAGGATTTCAGGAAGTTAGAATGTATAAACAGTAAGCATACAATTTTCGCTGAGCGGCAAGACGTTGTGTATAAAGTGCTGGTGCGCAGCGTGCACGACGCGCAGCGTGGCTTCTAGCGCCGACACGTCGCGCTCGCGCCGCCCGATGTCCGCGTCCAGCGCCGCGCCGCGCTCGCGCAGCTCCGCGCGCTCGGCCGCGAACTGTACGTATGTGTACACCCCTTAGGCCGCGTCGACACCGAACAGTCGACGGTTGACTATACGTTTGGTGTGAACGCGGCCTTATTAGTAGGGCAATATTTGACGCTTTAGGCACACTGACGGTGTTAGTGCTCGCTCGTATAAATGAGCTTGGCACAGAGCGACTCACTATTTCACACTCCGTAATAAGCGAGCTTTACATGTTATTTATTTATTAAAACTTCTCGCACACAATAGTATACAAAGGCGGACTTAATGCCTTAGGCATTCTCTACCAGTCAACCAAGGGTGGTGAAGAGATAAGATGGCAGGTGCTCTATATAACAGACATTACTAATAATAATAATAAATATTAAAAAGATAACATAAGTATTTATAAATAAAATAGGTATACAAGTACCTAAACAGAATATAAACTTATAATACACATACATATATATTTACTATAATATATATCTACATTATACATATACTATATATATACACAAAAAGGGAAGGAGGTAATTGAGATGACTCTACGCTATTTATTTTGAAAATAATAATAAATAAAAAATAATATAATAATAATAATATATATAATATATTTATTTTGTTATGTTATTATTAGAATTTTGAAATAGCAAATATACGAGTAACTTCACCTGCAAAATACAGTATCCGGGAGAGAAATGTATTATGTTACTAATAGGATTAAGTACCTTGATTTTGAAGAAAGTCACCGTGACCTGCTGCCCAGAATCATCTTTACCCAGCGTGTTAATGAATATTTCATATCTGAAACATACATTAAAAATATTAAATCCCGTAGATTTTAGATGAAATAAAGAATGGAAAAATGTTATTTAGTAAGTAATGTTTTGACCGCTAAATTACGAGTCGAATTTAATAAAACTTGGTGTGCCGGTCGCTCAGCACCCGCATTATTTAATAAAACTTGGTGTGCAGGCCGGTCAGTACCCGCATTGTTTAATAAATATGCCGGCCGCTCAGTACCCGCATTATTTAATAAAACTTGATGTGCTGGCCGCTCAGTACCCGCGTTATTTAATAAAACTGGGTGTGCTGGCCGCTCTGTACCCGCATTATTTAATAAAACTTGGTGTGCGGGCCGCTCAGTACCCGCATTATTTCATAAAACTTGGTGTGCGGGCCGCTCAGTACCCACATTATTTACTAAAACTTGATGTGCTGGCCGCTCAGTACCCGCATTATTTAATAAAACTTGGTGTGCTGGCCGCTCAGTACCCGCATTATTTAATAAAACTGGGTGTGCTGGCCGCTCAGTACCCGCATTATTTACTAAAACTTGATGTGCTGGCCGCTCAGTACCCGCATTATTTAATAAAACTTGGTGTGCTGGCCGCTCAGTACCCGCATTATTTACTAAAACTTGATGTGCTGGCCGCTCAGTACCCGCATTATTTAATAAAACTTGGTGTGCTGGCCGCTCAGTACCCGCATTATTTAATAAAACTGGGTGTGCTGGCCGCTCAGTACCCGCATTATTTACTAAAACTTGATGTGCTGGCCGCTCAGTACCCGCATTATTTAATAAAACTTGGTGTGCTGGCCGCTCAGTACCCGCATTATTTACTAAAACTTGATGTGCTGGCCGCTCAGTACCCGCATTATTTAATAAAACTTGATGTGCTGGCCGCTCAGTACCCGCATTATTTAATAAAACTGGGTGTGCTGGCCGCTCAGTATTATCCGCATTATTTCATCACAAAACATATTATAGTAGGATAGATGTCGTCTGCCTCGTTGGTCTAGTGATCTCAAGCGCTACTGTTGAGCATGGGGTTCCATTCGTGGGTCGGGCAAAGTGTTATTGGGTTTTTCCATCTGGAATGTCTCAACAACAGCCCGGAAGCTCGCCCCCTATTACATTGTACTTAAATATAACCGGCGAAATGTGAGTATACTATAGGTACAGCTCTGCCTAACCCTTCGGGGAATACAGGCGTGATGTTATGATAGATGTCGTTTAACTCGTTGAAATCCTGAAAGGTGACGTACAGGAAAGGAGGTGCGACATATCCTGTGAAGGATTTCCAAAGTCACACCCTGTCCGCGATGGGTCTATTACATCCAATTTGGCCAAATTAATCTATATCTACATACATATTATACATTACAGTCGCTTTTCGTATCTGTCTGTGTGACCGCGTTGTTTTTCTAAGCTACTCAATCGATTTTGATTCGGTTTTCATCATCATTTAGAAAATTCACACCTTTTGATAAGTTGATCGATGCGTTGCTCCCGCTCTCGTATCTCGGAGCGCAGTTTGCCGCAGTCCTCAAGCAGCGCGCGCTTCTGCACGCTGAACATTTCACGCCGCATGTTTATCTCCACTATGCGCTCGTTCATCGCCTAGTGACGACCACATTATAATGGCATTTAGTATAAAGGAAAGGAAGGAAAAACGGATTTCGAAATTGAAACTGCGTCAAGTTGGATTCGAATCAAGACCCAGTCTTACGAAGAGATATCGTGTTACCCAGAGTGGTGCTCATCGCGTTATAGGAAGTATTCGAGTAGGTAAATTAAACAACAATTCACTGTACAATAGCAGAGGTCACACCGTCACACGTCCGCATCGTTCGGGTACCAGCAAGCATGTGACCACTCTGCGGGCGCGCGCCGCTGCGCTAGTTAATTACGTCGGTAAGCTAAACCCAGTAACTTGTTTGTGGAGGTTTGTATTTAAAAACTGGCATCCATCTGCATTCCGTTAGACTGGAAGCCGACCCCAACATAGTTCTAGGCTGATGAACCTTTCCCGAAATCCAGCTCGAACTGAGTATGTTAGGTCTATCCGAGGGTCTAACTTATATAACTGCTATCAATCTTTTTATTTTTTGTATGGAGCTTAAATAAATCCAGAGTGCTTTTTGCCATTCAAATTGGAAATAGACAAAGTTTATTTTGCATTACCAATGGACGTATGGAAAGAACGGTCACCGATACCAAAACAGTTTTTATAAACGTCTCTGAGACCTTGAAGGAGGGGGGTATAAACATAGGAGGTGGTTCCATAGGTTAAATGGTCTAAGCAATAAAAAACCGGCCAAGTGCGAGTCGTACTCGCAAACGAAGGGTTCCGTACCACAAGGCAAAAAACGCCGAAAAAACACGTTTCTTGATAACATCAAAAAAAAACAAAAAAAAAATTACAGCGACAATAGAAACACACACTCTGTTTAACTGTCTACCTATTACGGTTCATGAGATACAGCCCGCTGTCAGACAGACGGACGAACGGACAACGGATGCTTATTAATAGGGTTCCGTTGGCACCCTTGGGTACGGTACCCTAAAAACGTTCCCGAAATGACCAAAGGCTCTGTCAACAGTAAAAAATTATAATAAAAAAATATCAAAAGCCCCGACTGGCCACTAAATAGCTCAATAAGAAGCTCAATTATCAAGCAGTTAGATACAGTTAGTTGGTGGCAGTTATTTTACTTCAATCTCAGATTTAATGTCACCAACTGCATCAGAATGCTTGAGAAGTGAACTTGTTTTGAACTTTTTAATGGCAGTCGCGGTCTTTTGAATATTTTTTTTCAACCTTTTAGGCCCTTTGTACACACTTTTTGTTTGTCATGAAATACTACGGTTGATTCATCGTGTCGTATGAATCACTATAGACGCTTGTTGACAAACACGGCGGCACTACGGCATGGTGGCGTCACCGTATTCGACGTCCGGTGGTTTGCCGTGTAATATACGAGGGCGACACTGAAAGATTTTAGAAATGGCCACTTGTAAACGATATAATAAAAAAATAAGTTCAAATTTTGAAAATGGAACTCTGTGCCAATATTATTCTTTATGTATTGTATTTGACAGATCGATCTCTCGTTATTATCAGCCAAATTTTAGCTACTGTGAGCGTATTGTGGGTAGTGTTGGTTATTGCGCAATAGAAAAACCATTTGCAGTTCAAATCAAATTATACTGTACGAACAAATTAATCACACTAGCGAATCACACACTGTAGGTACCCGACATAACTATACGGAACGCGCGACAGTTTCTAAACGACTTCACTGTTTAACTGCCAACAATAAACTCTGCTGTCCTCTGGTCAAGCCTGAGCGTTATACTCTGTTCAGCGCCACCTGGTGGCACCGGCGTCCCGATAAGTCAAGTCAAACGATTGATTCAACGTATTTCCGACATATTCATTTGTCATTTGTTTACGATTTGGCGGCAAATTGAAAATTGTCTGTGTCACGTCAACATGAATTTAACGCGAGAAAATTGTACAATGATTTTTTATGACTTTCGATGTCATTTAAGTCAACAAGAAAGTTCTATTAGACTTCGATTGGCCTTTCACGATGAAGCCCCATCTCGTGCCATTGTTTACAACTGGTTTAATGAGTTTAAACGTGGTCCCACTAATCTCACCGATGATCTGCGTGGGGGACGGCATTTTACGGCGACGACTAAAGATAATATCAGTGTTGTGCAGCGTATGATAGAGACTGACAAAAGAGTGACTTATCAACAGATTCGGACAAGCTTAGGCATCGGTATGAGTCAAGTGCACAAAATCCTCCATGAACATTTAGCGGTCAGGAAGCTTTGTGGTCGGTGGATACCTTATAATTTGACAGAGACCCAAAAACTCCGTCGTGTTGATTGGTGTTGTGAAATGGTTCAAATGCTGTGTTCGATATACTTGCGGGTGACGAAAGCTGGATTTATTGTTATGATCTTGAAACTAAGAGACAGTCTGCTGTTTGGGTGTTTCCTTCCGAGGAGTTGCCAACTAAAGTGAAGAGAGGTCGAAGCGTGGGAAAAAAGATGGTGGCGTCGTTCTTCGGAAGGACAGATGACCTGTCCTTCCGAAGAACGACGCCACCATCTACGCAACAATTGTTTTAGAGGATCGAAAACAGTTACTGCGGAGTGGTACACTAACAATTGTTTGCGACTTCTCTTGGAAAAAGTTCGGGAGAAACGACCTCGCAGTAGGATCCGCCTTCACCACGACAACGCCTCGTCGCACAGCGCCAAGCAAACAATCGACTACTTGGCGACGTCAGACATGGAATTACTGGGTCACCGAGCCCCGACCTCGCACATTGCCATTTTTATTTATTTCCTAAAATTAAAGAAAAACTTCGAGGAAAATGTTTTATGGACGCCGAGGAAGCAGTGGCTGCGTTTCAAAATGCCGCCGAAGAGACGTGCTAGTCCCTAAGGACGAGTGGGCAAAGAGCTTTTCTCAGTGGTTCCATCGGATGCAGCGATGTATTGATGTAAATGGACACTATTTTGAAAAGATATAATAAAACTAATAACTTTCTAGTTTGTTCAGTTTTTGATTTTCTAAGAAGTTTCAGTGTCATCCTCGTACAAGCTCACACGATTATTCTATAGTGTGGCTAGCACTCCGTACCGTAAAGAAACCGTGCCTTGTACAACGGGCAACAACGTTTTTTTTTTACATTACACATTACTTATTGACGTCTCAAATCTGCCATTTAAATTATATATAAAAAAAAAAAACTTTGCCTATAACCATCGCGCGACATAGACGATCCCATAGACACCTCATGTTTTAAAATCGATCTAGCCGTTAGGATGCTTCGAGGATGTAAAGAATCCCACATACACATAGAAACCCGTGAAAAATATAACCCTGTCTTTTATATCGCGTAGTTGGGTAAAATAGTAGATTATACAACAAGTTTAAAAAAAGGGAATTAAATTCGAGGTACTAAGTTGGATCCGGAGAGCAGCGAAGGGTTCTAGGTTAGAATCCTGAACAAGGACAGAGAGAACCTTTTTTTCCCCTAGTTATGTACTCTACTTTTTACCATTGACTGCGAGAAAATTAATAGCAGTATAGTATTTATAACATTTGTTCCATGCTCTGTCTACTAAAGCTTTGTTTTGACAGAAGTTTAGTGACAATTACAAAGTAACTGTAATAAGTGTAGCTTGTAACATTTTTCGTCATATAATCAGTCTTGAAACTTCCTATTGTAATCCCAAAAATACTGATTTTGAGCCATTACTCTGTAACTGCGTTTTTGGATCACTGGTTGCGAGCAGAACTGCTGTGCTTGAGGTCCTGGGTTTGACTCCCAAGTCGGGCAGTGTTATTGGGCTTTTCCGTTATGAATTTCTCAGAAACAGCTGGGAGTAAGGATTTGTGTACAACTGGCGAAATGTGAGTATACTGTACTCCTCTGCTCAACCCTTCAGTGAAAACAAGCGTGAAGTTATTGTTATGTTTTTTAAAGATACATACCGCATCGATCTGCAGCCGCTGCTCGTCCAGTCCGAAGGCGGCGTCATCCAGGCGGCTCACGGCGCGAACCGCGTGCGCCACGCGCAGGCGCATGAGCGCATCCTCCACGCGCATGCGCCGCCAAAGCGAGCGCGACCCCGCCAGCTCCTTGTCGCCGCCTTCCACTTTCAGCATCGCGGTTTTTAGACGACTTTGCTGTGACATAATAATGATGAGAAGTTATGTTTGCTCAAATGAACGGAGAGGTAGTGTTTAAAAAGCGTATAGCAGTCATTCTCTCGTGGATAAAGCATGAATTTTTAAGACTCCAATGCTGTCTTGTTACGGTCTTTTGACACTATAAAGTCAAACACCAGTGCCGTCATTTACATGAAGGCCGTTGGTCCGTTATGTAACGGCAACCGCTGACTTATTAAACCCAAGCTATAGGGATATTGATAGAAGCATTGGAATTTATTTCATCACTACTGCTCTCAAAATATCGTGAGGGAATCGGTATTTTTTCCAGGGGGATTATGTCCTAGTAGTGGGAACATTATATTCTTATATATAAGATACAGTAGATAGTCACCAGTTTGACGTGCTGGGCGCTACGGCTCTCGACCTCGCGCGCCAGGCGCCGCATGTCATCGTGCAGCTTGGCCGAGTGCCGCTCCAGCAGCGACACGCGCGCCGCGTGCCGCCCGCACACGTCCTTCATTCTGCACACAGTTGACAGTACAAACATACCACTACATCGATAGACGATACTTACACAGAGCATGGAAACGCCACGCTGGCAGTGTCTAGAGACGGCAGTGCTAATAAAATATATGGGCCCTGAAAGTGTGTTCAGCGCACAACTTCTGTCACGGACGCCATTCAAAGCCACTAGATTGTATACGTAATTTGAGTCGTACTGCGAGTAAACGGTTACACGCTTGGTTTGTATGTGTTGACAATATAATAATAATAATTATTTAAGGAATAAAAACATTTACAAAAAGTGTACATTTAGTCAACTGTAGTAATATTTTCCATACAATATTATAGTGCCTAAAAATAAACTACAACAGAAAAATTATTACAGATACAAGTAATGATGATTCGGAATTACAATATAAGGGAGGGACACGCCCGATCTAGGTTAATTCAAACCTGTGTTTCAGGCCATCACTTTACATTTCAATAATTGGGACAGTAAAATTTAAGTTAAACTGATAAAAATAATCTATTAACAATTATAAGAAAAAGCATATTGGAACATTAATACCTAAAACTAAGCCTATGTAAATATACAAAAGTAAATACGAGGGAATATAATAGGTTGGGGAAAAAAGTTTATTCGCATTTTTTAAGAAAATTCAAAACATTTTTTAATATAGTTTATTTACATTTAACTAAAAACTAAAGTATGTATGTCCCATTCTTTCGATAACTTTTTGCCATCTTGTAGGTAGGGACATGATCCCATTGCTATAGAAATTTTGGGACTTCTGATCAAAATACCGCGACAAGTGGTTTTGGCAGTCCTCTCGTGATGTTAACCTGACACTGCCTAAAGAATTCTGAAGAGACCGAAACAGGTGGACATCTGAAGGTGCAAGGTCAGGACTGTACGGCGGATGCATAAACACCTCCCAGCCAAACTCTCTTAACTTTTGCTGAGTGGCTAAAGATGTGAGAGGTCTAGCGTTATCATGATGAAAAACCACACCCCTTCTGTTGATTAATTCCGGCCGCTTTCTCTCAACTTCTTGCTTAAATCTCATCAGTTGTTCGCAGTAGATTTCAGAATCGATGGTCCTGCCTGGTGGTAACAGCTCATAATGAATAATGCCCTTCCAATCCCACCACACACACAGCATCACCTTGTTGCGAGTTAACCCGGGTTTCGCCACAGTCTGTGAAGCCTGACCGGCCTTTGACCACGACCTTTTTCGCACGTTCTTGTCGTACGTAATCCACTTTTCATCACCAGTTATCAGCTTCTTCAAAAATGGTTCGGTATCATTACGTCGTAATAAAGAATCACAAATGAGTACACGGTTCATTAGGTTTCTTTCAGTGAGCTCGTGAGGTACCCAAATATCGAGCTTTTTTGTGTACCCAGTTTTTTTCAAATGTGCCAAAACTGTTTTGTGGTCAATTCCCAGTTCTTCAGCTACGTCGTAACTACTGATATGACGATCTTGCTCCACTTTTTCAAAAATGGCATCCATTTTATCCGTAATAGGGCGACCAGAGCGACGTGCATCTTTGACATCAAAATTTCCGGATTGAAAACGCTTAAACCAAATTTGTGCTACTCTCACAGACACTGCACTAGGTCCATAAACATCGCAAATTTTTTTCGCGGCTTGCGTTGCATTTTTACCTTTTTTGTAGTAAAATTTTAAAATGTATCGAATTTTTTCATTAGATTCACTCATCTTGACAGTACGAAAAACAAATGAAAATCACACATTTTCCTAATTTGAATTTGGAATTATATTCTTTAAAATTTAAACTTTCAATGATACCAAAACCAGCCAGATACAAATAGTATAGCCAAAGAGATTCTATTACAAGTTCATACATACTATAATGCGAAAAGACTTTTTCCCCAACCTAATATTATCATCATGCCAAAATTTCTAAAAGTTTTTTGTGTCTGTGTAATTGAGTATCGCTAAATATTCTGATAACATTTTATATAACTTACACTATAGAAGCTTAGTAACTTGTTGAGCCATACAGAAAAGGTCCTAAAAACGCATAAAACCGATTAGCAAAAGCATGTCTAGTTTCTGACTTTATGTAAACCAAGTCCTTCCTTCTCCTATCGGAAGATACTGGGGCAAAAGGAAATACAGTAGAATAAATAATTGCCGTACTGTTAATACATTACATGTAGAGCTGGTGCGTAGGAAATCTAAAACGGAGAATGGTAGCAACCTTTAGGATTCTGCTCTTTGAGCACGTTCTAGAGGGAGTAAAATTGTTTTTGCAGCACCACCCCAGGAAGTTATGCAATAGGTGAGAATGGATTGACACAAAGCTAAATAAACCTATTTAATTAATTTATAGTCGGATATGTTCCGTAAATTCTTAAAAACATATATTAATTTGCGCACTCTAGTACATAGTAAATCAATATGTTTACGGAAATATAGATTGGAGCCAATAGTGACACCTAGATATTTTAAACGGTCAGCTTTAGCTAAACTGGGGCAAGAACATGCATTGTCAGCGTACGTGCTACAGTTATGTACGCAAATGTTTAGATTAGTAAGCGGTATGTAAGTATTTCTCATTGTAAATGAAATGTATTTTGTTTTAACTGCATTTAATGTTAGGAGATTATTATGGAGTCAATAACAAACATTGTTGAAACCAGTCTGGGCATGTTCATAGACCTCAACTCTTGATTTAGCAGAGAACAATAGAGCGGTGTCATCCGCATAAGACATTATGACACCATTTCGGAGTGGTAGGCTGCATAGTTCATTTATATAGATTAAAAATAACGTAGGGCCCAAAATGCTGCCTTGTGGAATTCCATAACAACTATTTTTAAATTCAGAACTTGTATACTGACCTATTTTTAAACATTGATGGCGATCGCTAAGATAATCAGAAAATAGTAGAAGTTGTGCTCCTCTTATCCCAAGTGTTTCAAACTTGTGCAAAAGTAAAGTACAAGAAATAGTGTCGAAGGCCTTAGCAAAGTCTAAAAAGATACCAATTGTGTGCATACCATTATCTACATTGGAAGTTATATAATTAGTTAATTTATGTACTGCTTAGCTAGTAGCTTTTGGGCCTAAAACCAAATTGACTATCTGAAAGTAGTCTGTTATCTTCCGGATATTTAATCAATATACTGTTATTTTTTTTCTAAAATTTTTGAGAGGCCTGTAAATACTGGAATAGGTCTGTAGTTATTCACATAGTTTTTGTCTCCAGACTCGAAAACAGGTGTGACCACAGCTTTTTTCAGCAATTTAGGGAATATTCCTTTCGATAAACATAGCTGAAAAATATAAGTTAGCGGAGGGGCAAGTAGGTATTTAAATCTTTTAAGTATATTATTAGATATGTCATCCCACCCAGTAGCACAAACATCTTTTAACCCGTTTATTAGTCTTACTACTTCGTTTACGTCGGTATCTAATAAAACAAAAGAGTTTAGTGTAGAGGTTGTCGTAGTCGGGATTTGACGGGAAAAATTACCACATTTTAAATATTTTTCAGCCAAGTTTTTACCAACGTTAGCAAAAAAGTTGTTTAATTTATTCATTGTTTCGGATGGGTTTACCTCTGTTGATAGTAAATCAGGCTGGGGGTTCGGGATTTTTCGATCTAAATGTATTAGTTTTAATAAATTTCCAACCAAGTTAACTATTTTGACCCGTCTTCTGTAATTAATTTTTATCATGCTGATTTTTTAGTTTTTTCAAAAGATTATTACAGAAGTTTCGATACCTTTTATAAGTATCATAAAGTATTTCGTTATCAGGTGCGAGTTTCAATTTTAGGTGAAATTTTATGTCGCCTCTATCTTGCACTCTAAACTCAGGTACGCACGGGCGATTTAATATCGCGGCGATTTTTTTTCGCGCAGCGTTTTGATCGCACTGCTTAGCACCGAGAGTCGAAAATCTAAGTGGTTTTTTGTCGCGCTGGGATGCGCTCTGTTGGATTTTAGTGTTCGGCTCAAAACTGAGAGTTGAAAATAAAGTGCGCTATAAAAAATCGCCCGTGCGCATCTGGGCATAGTTTGACAGTTTTGCGACAATGACAATACTAGTTACAATAATAGTTTTGTAACAATATTCAGCCGAAACAAGTGCTAAGTAACGTTTATCAATCTCGGCCTAAGGGATTTCGCTTACTGATTCCAAAATACCGCTAATATTGTAAAGATGTTGAAAATGAGTCCAATATGGCGGCCATAAAATACGGAAAAATCAGTATGGGTATGATTTTCATAGTTTTTCGAGGATGCCAATATTGAAAATCAGTTTCATTCCTAACTCCAAGATAGCAGCTAACAAAATAATTTTCAAGTGTATAACTCAAAGATAGAAGCTAAAAAAAAATTTTTCATGGTTTTAAAGGATGTCGAAAATCCGGTTAGACTGGAAGCCGACCCACATATACTTAGTAGTGAAATTCTAGGCACATGATGAGGCTGTCGAAAATGAGGTCAATACTCATATCCAAGATAGCGTACACTAAAAAATTCGAGTCTGTCTCGATGTGCACACGGATCACAATGACGGAAATTATTAAGTTGTTCCCTACATTACCTGTCCTCTTTCTCTGCAAGTACCGCCGAGCACTCCCGCTCAGACTGTGCGCCTTCCATGTGCGCCACTCGCGCGCCGATCGTCTCCACTTGGAAACACTACGACATAGATACCTCGATCAATAGGCTTTAGTGAACACCAAAATTACAACAAACCCATATTTTATTAGATTTCAACACCGATGTGTATCGAATATCGATATCTAATAATGATGACGTCTGTGTAGTGTCGCCAGCTACAGTCCGGCCGTCGAGAGAATGTGTTCCTGATACCAGTTAGTGCGACAATTCTAGTAACTAATAAAGATCACATTCGCCAAACACGTATTCGTTTGTATGAAACTTACGGATGTCAAGAACGCATTCTCTCGACGGCCGGACTAATTTAGTTTGACCTAGTATTGTGTATACCTGTTTTAGTCTCCGAAGACGCACAGTACCTACCAGATAAATTAAAAATTAAACAGAATTAGGATGAAATTATCTGCAGGATAAGTAAACTAAGAAACAAGCTGTAATTTTCGGTCTCAAAATTGATAAGAAATACTTCTTTTTTGCATCTATTTAATCGAAACTCAAACAATTCCCATTTTATTTTCCTAAAAATATTATTGATCACTCTATTATAATGATTGCGCCTCTTATTGTGAACCTCAAATAATTCCTGTTTTGGGTCCTAAAACTACTAAATAACCAAGTCACTGCGATCAACTTGAATTAGCGTTGTGGGGTTGATTACATTTCTAACCTAACCCGTATGGGCGGGTTACCCTAGCATAGTTACTGCGACCAACTGTAAGGAAAGGTCAGAAAGTGAAAAAGAAGATCATTTATGAAAAAAAAAAACGTGTGCATCAGTTCAAGCCCAAAAAGTTTTTAGAGGTTAATTAATTTAAAAAAGCTTAAATCAAAAGGATCAGTATCATTTTTCCCCTTTTTTACTACCTTATTATATTTTTAGGAATATTATTAGTAAAATTTTGGATTAGGTATGGTAGCTATGCTATAAAATCTTACTTACAATGGTATAGAGTGATTCTTTCTGAGACTGCGCCGTTTTTTGTATGCCTTTCTGTTTGTATTCCAGCTTACTACACATCGCCTTGGAGGCTGTGGACCAAAACTTGTAGTTTACTTACTTTACTTTATTATTTATATTTTACTAGTTTTTGCCCGCAGCTTCTCCCGCGTGGAAGTCGGAAATTATCCCACGGGAACTTACTACCGGGATAAAAGTACCCTGTGTTCATCCACGTTATATACACTATATGTGTGCCAAATTCCATCCAAATCGGTTCAGGAGTTTTTGCGTGACAGAGTAACAAATATTTATCCATCCATCCATCCATTCTCACCAACTATCACTTTTATAATATTAGTAGGATAGGATAGGACTAATAGGATTTCTTCAGAAAACTTACAGCTAGGATACCGATAGTTAGCTATTAGTGTAGGAACGCCGGTTAGGTAATCGACGTGTTGTGTGTGTGCGTGTAATGCGAATGTGTTATAGTTATGGTATTGTATGTTTATTACGTTATCTAAATAATTATCTATGTATTTTTATTGAAAGTTGAATGTGAATTTAATATACAGGGTGTTTGGCAGAACGTTGAACATACGAAAATGGTGGATAGGTGGGGTCATCTGCTACTTACTCAGCCCTAATTTATTTGGCCCTGGCACCCTGGAGATCAAAAAAAAAAATGCTTTCTTCTAGTTTCACCACTTTCTAAACTTTAAAGTGTAATTTTTATTAAAAATGGGTAAAGCAGGCAATAAAAAAAAAAACAGTTTGAGGACTCATAACTTTTTTTCTAGCTAACATCTGAATAAAGCAATAATTTTTTAAGAATCTGCCAAAATTAAAGATAAAAAAAAAAAATGCCAGTTACCAATATTAGAAGATAATTAGGTACGAAGATAACAAGTAAAGTAAGTGGATGGAGTCGTTGGCGGTTCTTCTTTTTAAATAATATTTCCGAGTTACTAACAAACAAAGTATTGATATTAATTTTTATCTAGGTATTTTTTATTTTAGTTCATTACCTAGTGATGTTATGATGTGACGAAAGTCTGACAACTAGTCTTACCATAGGGTATCGTATTACCCAGTAACTTGGTTGTGGAGGTCAGATAGGCAGTCGCTCCATGTAAAACACTGGTATTCGGCTGCATCCGGTTAGACTGGAAGCCGACCCCAACATAATTGGGACAAGGCAGGCAGATGATGATGACTTATTGATATTATGTTTTTGATTTTTATAAAAAAAAAAAAACTTTTTAATTCTTGTTATTGTACTGTTGGTACACCCGGCTACACATCAAGCTATACATTTCCAGTTTACGCTGACCTCGCATTGTAAGGAAGTCATATACAATGCGAGTTTAGCATATACTGTAAATGTATAGCTTGATGTGTAGCCGTGCGTACTACTTATTATTTTACTAACAACCTTCAATTAAGTTTTGCCCACCAAATACCTTGTAGTATAAGTTAAGTAGCCAGGACCTTAGAGGTCACAACTAAGAGTTGCCAATTAGGAAAAAAAGAATTAAAAAAATTGGGCACATTTTTTCGTGAAGTGATCAAGATAAGGGAATCCTCTGCCCGTTTGGATAGCCAATTCAACCTTATTTTTTTAATTTTATCTTTAATAGTAAATTCGTTAATTTTTATATTTGTAAATTTAAATAATAGAAAATAAACCGCCATTTTCGGTCGTTGTTATATTTTTATTTAATTCATTTATTATTAAACTGCGAAGAATACATATTATTATAAATTAAAGTCGCATGTCGTGTCTTTCTGTGTGAGTGCGTAGTTCTTCTAAACTACGCAACGGATTTTGATACAATTTTCACCACCATTTAATTTTATTCCGGAAGGTTTATATACACAAAGTGGCGCGGACCTTATCACATTTATAACACGTACCTATACTACATGGTATACTTATAAAATAAACAACATTTTAATGAAATCCATTGAAAATATTGTATATTGTCTAAGTATACCATGATAACCTAATCGCCACTCTGTATAATACTTACATTGATATGTAACTTAGATATAGCACAGAAAGCTCGATGTTTTAACATGTCGTCATATCAATACATAATACCCGTGCGAAGCAGGGGCGGGTCGCTAGTAAATAATATTGTTTACCTTTGAGTTGCATATGAAACAATTTCTCTTCGTTCTGTAGCGCCAGTAGTTTCTGCTGTTCTTTGAAGGAGCAATGCAGCGCGCGCTGTTGATTCGTCGTGATCTGAGTGGCGTAGCGCTCTTCTTCCTAATATATATTAAAATTATTAATTCATCTTATATCAAGAGCTCTCCGCTATACACTGTCACAATAAATAACACTTGCCGTCTTATTTTAGTTATCGAACTGGTTTGTCCCTTTCTGTCAAACTTCATTTTAACTTGACAGAAAGGGACAAAACAGTTCGATAACTAAAATAGGTTTATGAAGCGAATTGCTTTATTATGAATAAAACAGTTTGTGTATAAGCGAAACTGGGCGTATTATACGCCCAAAGCTGTAGACTTATAGCGCGATTTTGGACGTGTACAAAGTATGTGATATTATTGTTCGTTGTTGATTGAAAGTATCATACGCTCCCAATCAATACGGTAGGGTAGTATAGGAAGTTTGCCATCTGTTAGTCTGTATACTGCGCCCAATGCCCGTTGACCCATCATGATTTAAAACATCTTTATTTTATTATCACATGGCCAACAAGCAGGTGGCCTACCAGTAAGTAGTCACCAACGCTTATTAACATCTGCAAATTCAATACCAGAGGGACAATTCCCGTATTTAAAAAAATGTTCGCATTCTAACCTCAGTTTCAATCTGACAAAAAACCTCTAATTTACGTAAACTTTTGGTAAGTTTTTGACATTGATTGTCGCTGAGATGAGATCGCGACATGTATTTAAACGTTTTTTGAGTACGAGACTTGGCCTTCAGATGCATCCCCGACGCCTGCAGGTGCACTTCAAATTGCTACATAACAACGCTGCTTGGCGACTGCAATAGGTACGGTAGTACTTTCGTCGTGCTCCTTCACATAGAGCTCTGCTACAAATGTTTCATTTCACGAACGCGCGTCAATCATTTCAATTTATACCTTATTGCAGTGAAACAAGAGTCACATGGCGCTCGCACGTCAATAACACTATCTATAGATACATAGATAGAATGTACTTTATTGTACACCAAAATCAACTGCCCCGTTTTTCACAATCGCGACTGCTGAGCGTGGGGTCCTGGGAAATCAATTCCCAGGTCGGGCAATGTTATTGAGTTTTTTCATTAGGAATTTCTTATTAACAGCCCGGAGTATGGAAGTAGGCGGTGTGATACCCCCGTGGCTCAGTGCGCACGTTAAGCGGTTGGTCCTGCGCCTGATCTCTCACCGCGAGTGTCGGATTGCCATCCCATCGGACTATGAGAGCGAGAGAAGAGAGAGTGCACCTGTGTCTGCGCACACACTTATGCACCATAATATCTCCCGCGCCGAAGGCTAGTCTCCGTTGAGATTGACCGCCATGATCGATATACGGTCTGAAGGACTATTGCATATCTATCAAACCTACAGGTATTACGAATATAAATACATACCAACTACCTCGTTGGTCTAGTGGTCGCAAGCGCTGACCATGAGGTCCTGGGTTCAATTGCAGAGTCGGCAAACTATTATTAGGATTTTCCATCTGGAATTTCTCAATAGCAGCCCGGAGTCTGGATTTGTGCCCGGTTTATGCCCATAGACTCGCCCCCTATTACACGGGACTTAAAAATAACTGGTGAAATGTGGGTGTGTGTGTGGGTACAACTCTGCCTTAGCCTCCGGAGAATGCAGGCGTGATATTATGTTATGTAAATACATACAGAAGATGAATATACTAGTTGTTTTTTTGTCTTTTCTACTAAACTGTCTGTTGTCTAAATGAATGAATAATTTAGTGAGTAATCACTCTTACATTTAGCATATCTTGAAGTTCCTTAGCCCTCTTCTCTGATGATTTTGATTTGTCCAAGGAGTCTCTCAACTTTTCTTTATGTTCTGTGATCTGAAAGTTTTTAAGAATTAGCATATTATTACTGAACAATAGTGAACTTTCGTGGCACGAAATCATTAAGCACCAACCGACTGGTTTAAGGATCTACGCGGGGAAGGAATGTATTCCTCTGAGTTTGTTTCGGTCTTTCTTCTCAGAGTAGTCAGTTAGGAAACACTGAACTCATCTAGTTTTAAAATATATTTATCACTCCTCTTGGTGAAAAAGTCCGTCATAGTAGCGTACCAGAGCTGGGATAAAATGCATATTTTCCTCTAGGCGAAAAAGTTTATTTTTTTCATTTTTGTTTGTTACCAACGAGCCTACAAAAACGAAAAAGTCTTTATTCATAAGTAAATTAATCTATACTAATATTATACATATATTCGAAAGTAACTCTGTTTGTATGTTACCTATTCACGCCTAAACCACTGAACGGATTTCAATAAAATTTGGCAAGGAGATAGATGGCATCCTGGGGAAGGACTTAGGCTACTTTGTCCCGGTAGCACGTTCCCGCGCGATTATTTCCGACAACTACGCGGGCGAAGCCGCGTGCAGAAGCTAGTCATTAATAAAGACTCGACTTATTACTGTTTCATAAAAAAAGAACAATTTATTTTTGAAAAAGAAACTAAAAGCGGCGATCTCTTCGGTAGAATGCGTGCATAGAAGAAATCTACGGCTACAGAAGATATTAAAAAAAAAGTAAAGTATTTAATATTGTATAGGATCATTTTATTTTCACGCAATCGTAGTTAAAAGTAGAGTGTAACACACGGCGCGGCGATAAAAACCCATTATAACTCGGTTTCTATTTACTCCCTCACTGTTGACTACATCGTATAATGGGTCATTTTAGCCCCTTGTATAACAATCTACTATTAATTTTGCCATGTAAAGTGTTTTTTTTTAACCAACTTATAGAAATAAACATCATTTATCATCATTTATAAATTGCATAACTTTTTCGTTCTGCGACTGTACGAAGACGACTATCAGAGAGCTAGTGGAAGTAAGTTTTTTAAAGTTTGATATTGAGTAAGCTACCTTATTTTCAGTATCCCGCAGGGCCGTGTCCTTGCGGAACTGCTCGTCCATGATAGATCGGTTCTCGCAGTGCAGTCTCTCCAGCTCATTGCGCATGTTACTCAGTTCTCGCTGAAGACTTTGAGCCTGGAACACACAACACCGTATTATGTTACATTCGCACAACCGACAGGTCGTTTTTCTCGATGTTACTCAGTTTGATATTATATTTGTTATTTAAGACAGATACAATGTGTTTCTTCACGTTTTTCAAACTTTAATCCGCATTGGTGATAACATCTGGTAAGTACCTACCAATGCACAAAGTATAAAAACCCTGAAATTTTTTTTTTTAAATACTTTATTTCTTTTTTTACATTTTTTTTATGTTATGTTATGTCACATCAAACAAGGTCTAATATGAGGAACAATTTAAAGTTTGTACAAACGTATTCAGTACAGAATACATAGATTTCGTCTTGGTGGTGGGTCTTTTACAGTTTTAACACCCTATAAACTATGAGTGGTCTAGATATATCTGTGTGGGTAGTAATAAGGTGAGGTACTCACCTCGCTGTCAAGCGAAAAATTCATCTCCAGCAGTCGTTGATGTGACATGCGGATCTGACCGAGCTGATTGACGAGCCCCATGTTCTCAAGTAAAGCATCGTTGTTGTTCCCGCGCTGTTGATCGCAGAACGCTTGTTGCTCGCGACATTTCTCTGCAAGGTTGTTGGATTCTTTCTCCAATACTGCATAGTCCTGGAACATAGCATAAACTTTTTGATCTATCAGTTTTCACGAGACTAACGCACTGCAATTGATTTTTATCTTTTGTACAGTGCGTTAGTCTCGCAAAAACTCGAAAATGGCTCGACCGATTTGTTTTTTATTTGTTTTGTTTTGTTCGCCTCAATACTGGAGTGGTTTAGTAAAAAACTAAATTTGGAAAAACCCAAAGGGACATCCGAAAAATCGAAATTTTGTTTCACGTGGCACGAAGTTCACCAGGTCATCTAGTAGAAAATGAGATGAATGGCAGGTTGGATGGTAAAATGTCACTGAAGCTTATATGGACATCTACAATACCAGAGGTGATCACAGACAATGCTGAAATGTTTTATGTGCCTGTAATTACACCGTCAGCCCCTCAACCCGGTACCCGGCAACGGTGTTTGGCAGTAGTTACAAATTCATAAATGGTATCAGGAGCATCGCTTTTAAGGTCTTTCGTTGTTGGTTGGACGATAAAAGAGAACTGCCTACTCAAATCAACTAATTAATAAATTCCGCTAAACGCAGTCCATTGCAGGACGATGGCCTCTCCCATCTTTTTGAAATTTGAGTACACGTATGTATCATTTTTAAGCACTATTTGTCCATTATGTACCTATATATATATTAGACTGCTACCTTTTTGCAGGATAAATAAATAAATGTACCTACACACCAGCCAACACTCGGTTTTGTGCCTTCCTCATTCAGTCTATGCCAGCCGCCATTTGAAGTTTATCCCATCTAGTTTCGTCCCACGTCCCACACTACCGATTAGCAGTCTCCACTCAAGGACTCGTCTATTTCAGTCAGTCAGTGTCTGTATCAGTCTTAGATAATTATAACTATTTACCTCTCGAATGTGCCTGATGTCTGTGTCGCGCTGCCTCAAGTTCTCAACAGCAGATGTCCACATGTTCATGATTTGTTTCCTCTCCTCCATACCTTGGACCACCTGGTGACATTCAATTATCTAAACTTTGGAAATAAAGAGAAGTTTTCAAAGGTTGTTTTGAAAATCTGTCTAGATAAGTCAGGTATTGAACTTAATCTTTTTTCGAAAAATGTACCCTGTGTTATTTATACCCAACGTATTGCAGAAAGGAAGAGATCAAATCCATCAATAAATCAAGCAATACGCAATTTTACAATTTTCCTTAATTTAAGAACATACAGTGTAGTGGTAACAAAGCATTTTGCGACGAGCCTTTGTGACAAGGGTAGACAGAGGAAATGGTATTTGTGGTGGTACCTGAACGGAGATCCTGTCGCAGGCGCGTTCCTCGGCGCTGAGGTTGGAGACCAGCTGCACCAGCCGGTCATGCATGCGATCATGTTCCAGCTTCAGCTTCTGTCTCTTTGTCTCTAATGCCTATAAAAGAGTTCAAGATATTAGTAATTCCTTTTTGGAATTATTTTATTTTAACTATTAAATAACTTAAAATTCTAAGTTGCAGCGCTTTATGAATTTTACGGAAGCACACGCCAGCATCACAAGCGATTATAAACCGAATTCACTAACAATGAGGAGCAGTGGTGGCCCAGTGGTATCGGCCCCGACTTACGAGTTGTAAGTCGTGGGTTCGAACTCAGGCAGGCGCTTTACTTTTTGTAAATAATTTCTTCACCACTGCTCTCAAAACGGTGAAGGAAAACATCGTGAGGAAACCGGCATGTCCTAGAACCAAAAATTCGAAGACATGTGACATCTACCAACCCGCACTGGGCCCACGTGGTAGATTTCAGCCCACTTCCTCTCGAAGAGAGGAGGCCTGTGTCCTAGCAGTGGGAACATTATAGGCTGATTATGACTAACAATAAAGTCCGAAAAAGCAAGTCGCGTGATTCAAAACTGCCGACGCCCATGGATTTTTAATTTTGATCTTTAGATAATTAGCAATATGGTAGAAAGTTACTTGCGAACTCATCTGTAAAATCATGCAGTTTGGGAAGCCATCATACGAAGTATATTGTCTTAATATAGGTTTATCAATCAGAGAGATTTTTATTATCAACAAAATCTACAAATTAATGTAAAATGTGGTTATGATTAAGCCAATAATACAAGGCAGTTTCTAATTTCAACCAATAATTACTTTTGCTTTGGAAAGATCTTGTTTTGTAAACTGTTCAATAGCCGTGATGTCGCAAGAATATCTCTCGAGGGCCGCTCGCCATTCTGCTATGGCTCCTCGCTCACCACATACCTCAGCCTTCATAGAATCAGCCTTTTTCAAGAGTTTAGAGATCTGTTCTGAAATAGTTAAATTGTTCTTTTATTTATATTTATAAAAGCACACTGTTGAAGGTAAGTTTTAGATTCTAAAAGGTAGCCATGTTACCATGTAAAGTTATACGAGGGCTGCACTAAAAGTATCGGGAATGGAATATTTCCACTGTTCCTGTTATATTAGAATCTTTTTAATTGAAAACTCCTTGGTTTTAAAAATCGAATACCATTTATTTATTTTAAAAAAAAATCTCGGTCTTGTCACAAGGTTTTGTCAAACTTGTTTAGTCGTTGAAAAAATGGAATTGACTCGACAAAATTCAAGAGCGATGATTTATTATGACTTTCGAAGTGGTTTAACACACAAAAACTTTTTTACAAAAAAACAACCGACTTCCAAAAAAAACACTAAAAGACGTGAAAAATAACTTTAATTTCGGAAGTCGGTGCCTTTGGTTTTGTATTTTCGTGTTTGGCCACCGACTTCCGAAATTAAAGTTATTTTTCACTTTTTTGTTACGGTACCTACCCCACAAAAATTCGTATACCTACCACTACTTGGTGTGTAAATAACAGTGACAGGAAATTATTAACACATCATCCATATAAACTAAGTGGAAAAAATCTGCAGTATTAAGGATAATTCAAAAACTACTTGTCAGATCTTGATCAAATTTAAATGGGACCACATGTGAAGCACCAGCTATCAAATAAAAAAAGAACCATCCAAATCGGTTCACCCAGAAAAAAGTCAGCTTAAAGAAATAAAAAAAATAAAAAAATACAGACGAATTGAGAACCTCCTCCTTTTTGTGAAGTCGGTTAAAAAAGAGTGTGTTGGCCGGATTTTTTCTGCATTTGGTGATGAAGCCCCATCCAAAACCACAATTTATCGCTGGTTTGCTGAATTTCAACGTGGACGTGTCAAGCTCAGTGATAATCCCCGTCAAGGTCGTCCAAAAACTGCAGTCACCCAAGAAAACGTTGATGCTGTGCGTAAGCTGATTGAGGAAGATCGACATGTGACATACGGCGAAATTCAGGCAACTATAGACATTGGCATGAGTCAAATACAAATAATCTTGCATGAACAATTAGGTGTAAAAAAGTTGTTTTCCCGATGGATACCGCATTCGCTCTGTGAAGAGCAAAAAGCGGCTCGCGTTACTTGGTGCGTAAGAACTCTCGAAAGATTCCACGCAGGATCCTCAAATGCTGTATACACAGGTACATCGTATCAGGTGACGAATCCTGGATATATACGCGTACGAACCCGAAACAAAAAACCAGTCACGACTTTGGCTGTTCGAAAATGAGTTAAAGCCAACCAAAATTGTTCGTTCACGGAGTGTTGCAAAAAAAATGGTGGCCACGTTTGTCTCCAAAACCGGCCATGTTACGACTATTCCTCTTGAGGGACAAAGAACGGTTAATGCAGAATGGTATGCTAGCATTTGTTTGCCACAGGACGTTTCTGAACTCCGTAAAGAGAACTGCAACCGCCGCATCATCCTCCATCACGACAATGCGAGTTCTCACACCGCGCACAGAACAAAAGAGTTTTTAGAGCAAGAAAACATACAATTATTAGACCATCCGCCGTACAGCCCCGACCTAAGCCCTAATGATTTCTATACTTTCCCTAAAATAAAGAATAAATTGCGTGGACAGAGATTTTCATCACCTGAAGAAGCTGTGGACGCCTACAAAACGGCCATTTTGGAGACCCCAACTTCCGAATGGAATGGTTGCTTCAATGATTGGTTCCATCGTATGGAAAAATGTGTCAAATTTCGCGGAGAATACTTCGAAAAGCAATAAATACATTTTTAAATAGTAATGTTGTGTCACTTCCTTGATTCCCGAAATTTTCAGTGCCGCCCTCGTATGCTACAAACTATTGCACATATTTTTTTATGTAAGTACAAATATCTGGGATGAAAATTATGTTAGGACAAATAATCACAACAAATAGCAAAGAGATAGAATCACGAATAGAGCATGCATGGAAGAAGTGCTGGTCCTACAAAGAAATAATGAAAGACAAGAAAATAAACATCTCTGTTAAAGGAAAGCTTTTCAACACCAGCAACCTTCTTTTACTAATTCACGAATGCCAAACATGGGCTTTGATCAAAACTAAACAGACAAAACTTCGAATGTGTGAGCGTAGCATGGAACGGAGTACAATGGGGACAAGAAAGATAGAAAGAACCAATCACTATGTAAACAGGAAGGCAACACAAACACAGATGAAACAAGATGTAGTACTAAAATTGAGAAGTTTAAAATGGAGATGAGCCGGCCACACTGTCAGGGGGTAAGAGAAATGGAACAAATAATGTGACCCTATGGTACCCTAGGAAAGGGAAGAGAAAGAAAGGAAAACCCTTGAAAAGATGGCAGGATGACTTGGTGAGGATGGCTGGAAAGGCATGGACTAGACAGGCAAGGAACAGGGAGAATTGAAGGGGTTTGGAGGAGGCCATTGCCAAATGGCACACAGAGACTCCAGAACTGATATTAAATGTTTTGTACTACAACTATCACTCTGAAAAAAGGCTATAAATATAAATAAAATATTAACTAGCGGCCGCAACAGACATTTTACTGCCCGAAGCAGCGCCAGCTACCCAGTCCAATTGTAAATCTAAACCAACCATCTAACCAACCATCCACCATCCATCAACAAACACGCACAAAAAAAATTCAACGAAATTGAAACTATCATTTCAACCTGTTACTTTATCTACTGTCTAAAAAACAAAATTAATGAATGACATCAAGCAAAGTAAACCAAACAAAAGAGAGCAGACAGACTTCGCAGTCAGGCATTACTTTGAAACCTGTCAATCCTAGTCTCGATGTCGCTGCTCTGCTTGCAAGTCTCAACCATATCCCGGTCAAGTGCGTCCGCCTCATTGACTGTCAACTGTCGCAGTTTCACTTCCTGCTCCATCTGCTGCTTGTGCGCAAATAGTAAACGCTAAAAACAAGCACACAAATGGCTTTTTATTAACTATTTGCAAAATATTATTATATGCATTTGAGCCTCTGTCACTTAAAAATTGATATCATTTCTGGAATTTTAGTCAACACTTACAGTATTCTCCTGATGTTCTGTAAGGACATGGGTCTTGTAGTTGTTGAGATCATCGCATTTCTGCTTTTGCAAAATTAAAGCCTCTTTCAGGCGCTGTAACTCAGTTTGTCTGAAATAATGATGTAAAAATAATAAGAACATTTTCTGTTGAATACTTTAATTTTAATGATATAGTATACCTGTCAATTAGTTGAGATTCTAGTTCCTTGTTCGCTGAATGTGCTAAAGGAATTCGGGTTCCTTGACTCCATCCTAAAGCATCTAAAAGTTGAGCCATATAGCCAGGAGGCTTTGCCCCTTCAGACATTTTTGCAAAAAAATATAAATTAAAGTTGTACACAAAATATACTAGCAGCCAGCCAAAAACGAAATAACAAAGTTACACGATATTGTTAAATCGATATTATAAAATGTATATCACTATGCATCATCACCAATATCATTACAAACAAATTCACCGCCATTTTTTCAAACAATAACAAATGACATCGACAAGGACGGCAAGATTTGAAGTCATAGTGTTGTGTTTAATTTAAAAAAATGTGACAAAACCGTAATCTTCAGATAAATTATCGTGCGTAAAAAAATACCTCTACGGGCATCGAAACCACGAATACACCTCTGTTTTGCACGACTCATGATGCGAAGCATCAGAGAGTGCTTTACGACCGAAAAAAATTTTTCGCCTCATTTTGGCGGCTATTTTTATTATTATAGCCTTGTTAGTTCACGGAATCAAGATATTTTGCATACTATTGTCGAGATAATTTAATGGAGATTAATTTTATACTTTTTAAAAATTGATTTACTGCAATAGAATTGGAAAAAAACACCAAAATAGGTCAAAAAAAAAACCAGTCCGTCATGTGTGAAACCCGGAAACACTGTAACTTGTGAAAAAGTCCATTATTTGAGTTATTTTTTTTTTTTTAAATTCTAATCGACAATTGTAGGTCACTGAATGCAAATGGCTAATTAATTCAGTGTCGTTTAATTACAATTAATAAAAAACGAAAACTACAAGACTGTACATCTATTTATATTTTTATTATTTATAGAATTGAATGAGATTTTGAGGCGTGCACTTTTTTTCGTATTTTTTTTTTACTAGCCTCTTAAAGCATTTAACCTCTGTTCATAGGTCTCCATAAGTATCCATAGGTTAAATGCTCTAAGGCTAGCCTATTCTCATTTCTGTGCCACAAATGAACAAAGGCCTATCTTCATACTTATTTTTATATTTGGTATTATAGATTATAGATTGATATTATAGATTTGTGACTGCCTCGTTGGTCTTGTGGTCGCAAGCGCTACTGCCGAGCATGAGGTCCTGGGTGCGATTCCCGGGTCGGGCAAAGTATTATCGGGTTTTTCCATCTAGAATTTCTCGGTAGCAGCCCGGAATCTGGATTTGTGCCCGGTTGATGGCAATAGGCTCGCCCCCTATTACATGGGACTTCGTCTAACGAGCCTCTGCCAGTTAGTTTCGGCCCCTCGTACGCCTTCCGAAGGTCCGGGTCCGTCTCAGGTTCCCCAGAAATGTACGTAAAAAAAACGTACCTACAAAATAAATATATTTTACTGGTTTTTTACAGTTTGAAAGTACCATTTTATTTAGGATAGTAAGAATCATTTATTTACAGAAAATATAGGTGTTACCAGTTGTAAAAGTTGATGGTTTAATTACACTATCAAGATATACATTTCCAGTATAAACTGACTTCTCATTGTACGAAAATCAGGGGCGTAGCTACCGCCGTATCAGCCGTATCAATTATACGGGGCCCCCCAGCTACAGGGGCCCCCAGACGCGACGTGAAAATTCGTAAAATATTGTCCGTAATTCTTATTGATAAGAGGCCCGTAATAAATGGGTACCGTACCTAATAAAAAAAGGACATTAATAAAATTGGTTGTGGCTTCAAACTCAAAGTATTTATTTCAATTAAACCATTTACATTTGAATTGTCAAGGGGCCGGTCAGTCAGAAACATGAAGCTAGTTAGTTGCCCATTCCAAAGCGTAGTAGGTATCGATGGAGAAGAACGGGTGAGAAACTCTCAATAATAGTTTAACTTTCCAAGTCAGTGTGCTATTTTGTAAAAAACAATACTTTGGGTAGTTGTTTTTTGAAGCTTCGTTGCAGTTGGGTAAAAAGGGCCCCCAACAAGTTTTGATACCGGGCCCCTTTAGGACTAGCTACGCCACTCTGAGAAATCTTTACCCTTCATGAGGGCCCCCAACCAATTTTTTATACGGGGCCCCGCCAAGGCACGCTACGCCACTGACGAAAAGACTAGCCAATACGAGGTTAGCTGAAACTGGAAATGCATAGATTGATATGTCGTCGTGTGTCTAGTCCATATTTTGTATGTGTAGGGCATGCAAATTAATTAGACGTGAATACCTAACCCATACTTATTCTAATAAGATAAGTATAAAGAATATACATAAAAATGTGTATATCATGTTCTAAAAGAATTTTTAAATTATGGTATAATAAAACCTATAACAAAACTTAAAACCTTAAAATAACATTTTATTTTCATGTAACATAAATTATTTAAATGTTAAACTAAATGTACACACGACACGCCACAAGACTGTAGGAAATTTAAAATAAATTAAAAATCTGTTGCAGCAATTCTTGTAAACTCACAACCACACAAACAATTTTCTATCCACCATCTACGCAGTTTAATTTTAAAATATTTAAATGGCAGCTTGCTTTAATCATTCGTTATTTGTTTAAAAAAATGCAAATTTAATAAATATTATTTTTAATTGGAGCTGTAGGAATTACAAAAAGGAACTAATTTTTTTATTGCATATCTTGGTCTCTGTTTAAAAACTCTGTAAACCTTTTAAAAGGCCACATATTTGCCCAGCAGTGGGACATTACGGACTAAATAGAAAGATACATATTTCATGAGCAATTTATACATAGGTATTATTAGTCCATTTAATTAACTAAAAGCCAATATGCTTTTGAAAAAAAAATTTTTTCTTTGACAAAACAAGACAAGTAGATAAACAGCTTCACAAAATTAATGAATTAGTCTTATAAAATATCTTGAAAACCCGCCAAAAGATTAGGTACGTAGCATCCATGGCAGCGTCCAAAAATAACTCATCGGAGCTTTAGTTTCGCGCTATCGTGCTCGCATGTGGCGTGCTAACACTGTTTAGTTTTCATTAACGTCATAATTAAGGAAGTCCTTTTTTCTTATTAGGTAGAATGAGTGCTAATGCAGCTACTTTACCCTGTCCAATTTGTGCGCATATTGGTGTTTTCGAATCAGTGCAGTCTTTAAGAGACAGATTAATACATGTGTCAACAAATAAAATGCTGTGTCCAGTATGTCAGGAAGAAGTATTTGGTATAGACAAACTTACGATACACTTGTTTAGCCATGTGAAACTATTGACCACAAAAGGAAGCAAAGAAAAGGAAAGATTAAAAGGTTTCAATGAAAAAAGTATTACGGAAAATCAATCCACAGCCCAGCAGAAGAAACCGAAAACGTCGGTGGTTAAAAATAAAAGTCCGTCATCTACAACAAATGCTCCAGTTAAATTCGTGAAAATTTATCCGAAATTACCAGTGGTATCGGTAAACACAGTCCCTGTTTTAGGTATAACAAGAAGTAAAGAAAGTGTTCAGGCCAGCGAACAAATGTTTGTAAAAACGGAAGCAACATTAGTACAAACAAACACTACATGCAACATCTGCGGCTTACAGTTTATCGATGCCAACATTTTGAGAATGCACAGGTGCCTAATTCACAATATTGACGAAAATTCAAATCAAAATTTTACCCGCTATCACTGTCATCTGTGCCCAAAAAACTTTAAAATGAGAGGTTCTTTAATGGTTCATTTGAGGGTAGCACACTTTGGATTTTTGTCTGGAAATTCACATTCTGATGCTAATATAGACAAAAATACTGGAGGAAACCTAGATCAACCAGATGAAAAATTGTCTCACTTGGAAAGAAATGATAACAAACAATGGCAATGCGAAGTGTGCCATAAATGTTTTACGACCAAATATTTCCTGAAGAAACATAGACGTCTTCATACAGGTTAAAATAATAATTGGTGTTAGTTGTTGAGGTAATTCGTACTAACAGAATAATTTAAAATTTATTTAGGAAGCTGGGTAAATAATGACTTCTAAGGGCCTACGCCCACTGGTGGCACGGCACGGCAAGGGATTTTTAAGTGACGAATTGGAATCTTAACTAGATTTCAATAAAATTTAAAAACGACGTCGCGTCATGCCTAAGGATACCGTGGCATCGTTACCGTCAGTATGTGCTTGCATGTAGTGATGCCCAAGGATTCCCTGCCGTGCCGTGCCGCCAGTGGGTGCAGCCCCTAAGTCATTATCGCTACATAAGGTATAGTCGACCTCGTAATTGCTTAACCACGCTACAGTTGAGTGACACTTGCACGTCAAAAAACGACAAGATTTATTCCGTCTATATGGCCGATATGACAGTTAGACAGCATCAGTTTCAATTTACCGGAAATTGTTATCAAAATTGTTACATCAATTATATTAAGATGTCGACTATACATTTTCGGTTAAATAACTATTCACATTGGCTAACTGTAATGATAACGCCTCAAATCATTCCAATAATTACAATTATTTAGCTTTTTAGCTTTCGAAATATCACCATGAAATCTAGTTTAAAAATATGTAGATAATATATTTTTTTTTTTTTACTAAAAAGAATATTTTTGTTGCAGGGGAAACTCCGTACGCATGTGCACAATGTAACAAAACGTTTACATTTCAGCAGTCATATCATAAGCATCTATTGTATCACAACGATGAGAAACCTCACACATGTACTTACTGTGGGCGCGCTTTTAAAGAGCTATCAACGCTTCACAATCATCAACGTATCCATACAGGAGAAAAGCCCTTCTCTTGCGAAACTTGTGGTAATAACAAATAATATCCAATTGGATATTATTGATGAATTATTATTTGATATTATTAACTTCAGAAATATGAGAAGTTAAAAATCAGTTGCATAAAGAATGCCTTGTGTTTAATTTGCAGGTAAATGTTTTCGTCAACGGGTTTCATACCTCGTGCACAGGCGCATTCATACAGGTGTTATGCCTTACAAATGTACGGCTTGCCAAAAAAGTTTTCGGTACAAAGTATGTATTTTATCTTTAAGTTGGGTAAAATGTACTTAGCTGATTATAGTAATATGACATACAACAACTCCGCCTCTAAGACGACCCTCTGACCGAATATATTAATTTATACAGGATATTTGGCAGAACGTTGAACATACGAAAATGGTGGATAGGTGAGGTCATCTGCTACTTACTCAGCCCTAATTAATTTGGCCCTGGCCCACGGTTTTTTTTTTTTTTTGCTTTCTTCTATTTTCACCACTTTCTAAGTAATAATTTTAAAAGAATCGACCAACATTAAAAATAAAAATAAAAATATGAATTGCCTGTTTTACCCGTTTTTAATAAAAATTACACTTTAATGTTTAGAAAGTGGTGAAACTAGAAGAGAGGTTTTTTTTTTTAAATATCCATTGAGCTAGGGCCAAATAAATTAGGGCTGAGTAAGTAGCAGATGACCCCAAATATCCACCATTTTCGTATGTTCAACGTTCTGCCAAACATCCTGTATAGCTGTTTTTTTTTTATTTCAGGTATCACAGAGAACTCACAAATGCCAAGCACAACCACCTGGGACAGTGGTAAGACAAATAGGGGAACTTGTGGAAAAACTTAAACAGAAAAATAGTGAACCAGACATAAAGTCATCCGATAAACAGATTTCAATGACAGAATTTTTTAATTATAACGACGTGTCTGAAGCAAATGCTGAGTTAGTTCGCACCGGAGCTAAGTTATCATTGGAGGACATGGAATCCGAACACTTTTCGTTGATTGCTGAATCTTTTAATGAAAATGGACTTTGTTATAAGTCTCCAGGAAATATGCACACTGCAATATCGGACAAAAGTGATGACGGCATATTTAACCAAAATATAGAAGAATTAATAGACTCCATACCAATACAAGATAAAAACATGCCATCACCTTCGGAAATTCTTAAAAACTTGTGCCTATCTAAAGAAGACGACTACATCGGAATTCTTCAGCAAACAGATGAAGAGAAAAACTACGAAATGGGCAAAGATTTTAATGTACTTCTTTGAATAATGCGAATTAAAAATTAAATACATAAATAATAAAATGCTACTTATTACTACGTTTCCTCGTAATTCCCACATACTTATTTGGTGCCTATTGCTACACACATACGAACATAGGTTACTACGGAATTTGAATTCCCCATTTTTTCTCTCTTTTTAACCGACTTCACAAAAAGGAGGAGATTCTCAATCCGTCTGTACGTTTTTTTTTTTTTTTTTATGTGTGTTAGCTCATAACTTTTTTCTGGGTGAACCGATTTGGATGATTCTTTTTTATTTGATAGGTGATGCTTTACATGTGGTCCCATTTAAATTTGATCAGGGTCTGACCAGTAGTTTTTGAGTTATCCTTAATACTGCATATTTT
This sequence comes from Griposia aprilina, assembly GCA_916610205.1. Lineage (NCBI taxonomy): Eukaryota > Metazoa > Arthropoda > Insecta > Lepidoptera > Noctuidae > Griposia > Griposia aprilina. The sequence continues at coordinate 15,674,597 of OU744286.1, forward strand.
TCCACGTAGTTTATATGGATGATGTGTTAATAATTTCCTGTCATTGTTATTTACACACCAAGAAGTGGTATACGAATTTGCATGGGGTAGGTACCGCAACGAAAAAGTGAAAAATAAAAACTTTTTTACAAAAAAACAACAGACTTCCAAAAAAAACACTAAAAGAGATTTTTTAGTGTTTTTTTTGGAAGTCGGTTGTTTTTTTGTAAAAAAGTTTTTTTTTCGTGGCGATTTTGACTTTAACTTATCGCGGGTGATGCTCAATTTCTCATGAAGCACGCCTTACTTGTTGTTTTATGTTGGGCTGGTTGGGCAAAACAAGAAGGACTACTAATATGTTTGTCACCTTAGCTACGGCTACTTTTTGGCAATAACGCGAATTACACTTCGTGCGCTCTCTCTGGCACGCTGCTCGATGTCTCGCTGCTAAACAGAGAGCGCGCGAAGTATAAATTACTTTCCTCTACGGCGCGAAGTGTAGTTCGCTTTATCGCGACAATGAAGCCATAGCAAAACTGAAATCCAGAATAATAAACGACTTCTATAAAAGAAGTAGTTTATGCAAGTGACAAGAATTTAATTTAAAAAACCTATATTGTCCCACTGCAGGGCAAAGGCCTCCCTCTCCCTTTTCTGCTAGAGCCGACCAGTCCTTTTGGTAGGAGTCAAGTGGCATAATTAAATTTTTTGACGTTGCCAAGAACCGATTTTTACTCAAAGTTCATGTTATACACAGTGATCGGAATAGGTAGAGCTAATACACCAATATCACCTAAAGTTCGAAAAAGAACAAAGACAAAGTGGAGACGACAAAATATTTTTTCGGAACTAATGTCCCGGGTTTCAGAACATTACTTATGTACAACTAAAATTAAAAGTAAAACAACTATCGAATTCATTTCCTGTTTCGGTTTAAAAAAAAAGAGTAAGCACGATTTTTATTGTTTAAAAATAATAAAGGTAATCTCCTTATTTTCGTTAGAATGATGTAAGTAACCGTGGAAGCTAATGTAATATAAATACCAGCTTTAATAATTATATAACTAATAAGGTAAAGGTAATAAAAAAAAACATTTTATAGTTTTTCATACCATATATCGACGCTTGGAATGCGAAACACCCCTCAACCCTTTTGTCATTGTTTATCAGTGACAAACAAAAGATAGAAAGAGACAGCAATTTATGGCTATTCTGGGAAACAAAAAAGCATGAGGCGGACCCAGTTCTGATTTAATAACAATAGAAAACTTATTGGATTTTGGAGAACGTTCTCTTTGTTCTTGAAGTCGGTTAAAAAGGAAAATGAATTCAATTAGTTTACTCATAACTGTATATTAACATTAATATTAAATGTACCTAAGTGATGTCCCGAAACTCGGAACAAATATACCTGTTTTATCTGTTCAGTGAAATATAGCGAAAAAAAAAAATGTTATCTTAAAGCGGAACCTTCAGGGTAGCCCGCGAAATTCAAATTTTGTTAGGTTTTTTGCAATTTACAAGTTACTGTCAGGTTGTATTTTAATTACAATATGATTCGCGACCGTAACAAATACGGATTTACAGAATTATAATCATTAGAATCAGCAATACATCTCTATAAGTTCATATTACCCTATTGAATTACTATTTCATGAAATCATGACATTTGAGGGCAATTCTAACTTAAGGAGTTGTATAGCTGATTCTAATGATTAAATTCTGTAAAGCCATATTTGATACGGTCGCGAATCATATTTAGATCACCATACAACCTGATACTGACCTGCAAATTGCAAAAAACGGAAGAAAATTTGAATTTCGCGGGCTATCTTGGCGCGTCCCCCTTAAGGAAGTCTCCACTTTATTTGCCTCTGTTCTTTGAACTTTTGGTATATGAGATCTACTTAATCCGGTCACTGGTTATAAACAATACATTCCAATTATTATTGTCGACTAATTTAAGAACTATAAATCGTAATGGATAACCAATCACACCAAAAATTATTTTATTTTTACCGTATTATTTCCGGTTTTAGTCGGTTTTAGCTTAAAAAGGCATCCAATGCACTATGCTTTTGCTTGCTTTGCTGTATGTGGCAGAAAAAACATAAATGAGGAACCAGCTGTTTTTGTTCTCCAAGCGCTTGAAAATTGGTGAAAATCAGTATGAATCAAAATTAAATAGTGTCATTTCATCCTAAGTCAGTGACATTTTGTGAACTGAATGTGAAATTAATACCATTCTTGTAAATTCATGTAGTGTAGAAAAATTAATCGATTTGAAGTTTTGTCAAACATCACTCGCGATAAATGGACTGCGTTAGTGATTTTATTCTGCGTCTTACTTGAAGTACATTACAATGTGTTGAATTAGGCCATCAGGCTAAGTTTTTGTGTCCATTTCACTGCTGCAACGGGACTTCAAGAAAACGTAAGTAATTTAATTATCGTAAGGGTGATTGAAAACTTAGTTATTGATTTAATTTCCATAAAATTGTACGATGTTTGTGTCGTGGAGAATACATATTATTGGAAGGTCATGATAAATCTCCTGGCTTTAAATGACTTCCTCGTTAATCGGTATTATTGTGAGACCTTGCTCAGTTTTATTATATGTACCTACCTACATATACATACTGCATCTTGCAACATGGAGAATATTGTACTGGAACAAAATGGAAATCCTTTTAGACAAAAGATTTTACTTTTCGACCAGCACAATACTGAAGATTTCAACAAAGATTGGTTGCAAAGACAGTGGGAAGACTAAAATATGACAAATAATTGTATGTTTATGGTAATCCTTTGTTTTGTTTTTATTTAATTAATTTAACTGAATCCATTCATCTATCATCATCTGTAGATGTATGTAATATTCAATTTTCTTTGGAGTGAGTATTTTGAAGTATGAATAAATTCTGTAAGATAGTTACATGGAAATGTTTTCATTGCTACTGAATAATAATTATTCATGAAATCAAATGAGAAGTTGAGGTGATTTCTTATATTGCAATCAAAATAAGGTTTGAACTCTCATTAAAATTATGATACTTATGATGGTCAGCGCATATTAACTAAGTTGTGATACATTAGGTAAGTTAAACGGTATAATATGCTGAGTCATAGAAGCGAAGTCAGTGTGGTTCTGGTCAAGGCCAGTCCTATTCTTATATTATTGTTTTTCTTTGTGTTGGTATTAGCTACACAATAATATTTCATGCCGTAGTAACAAAATGATTGCCACTTTTGGATTCTGTTTTTATGCACCCATTCTCATAATGACTAAACTGTCCCCCTGTAATCTCACTCAGATGCACAGTTCAGCAATTTTTAGAAAATCCATTCCATTATCTTAAACTGGACATTCCAAAATTTATTGGGTATCTCAAAGTTTTTGTCATTTAGTAATTTGACAGTGACAATTTTTATATTTGGATTTATGGACTGTTTCAATGATCTGAAATATCTGACAAAGTAAACAAAAGTTAAATTCTTACACAATCACTCCCTAGTAACACATTCATCTATATTTGGAAGGTTTCAACTTTATATCTCACAACTTTTTCCACAAAATATGTATCTAAATTATTAAATTGTAATTGAAAAATCAAAACCAAAATTGAAGTGATAAAATTAACCTCAATTGTCTAATGAAAAAGACCTTTTTCCAAATCCAAACACTCAATTTGTAAGTGGCACTACAAATTGGCACCCACAGTTACATTTTCTGAACCATTTGTTAAAACTTTCATTAAGTAGATGCTTTTGGAACAGGCTTTATTTATTTAATTACTTACTTACTGACAAACACCTTGTATTAGCCTGATATGGTTGGTAAACAAAATTTGCCCAACATGTATTTTGTTGCTGAAATAATGTGCAGCAATGTTCTACAACTTTTCTTGATATAAATAATGATAATGTTATGTTATCTCTAAATTAAATAAAGCAAACTCGTTGTTTTCGTCTGTCTGTTTCTCGTTCTCCGCTTACTTCTTTTAAACCATGCAACAAATTTTGATACAGTTTTCACTATCATTGGAGGAGTAACTAAACAAAAACAGTTTTTTTTTTTTTTTTTTTCAGAAAATTATAAAAGCATTATACTTAACTTATTGTAATTTATAGAAACAATTTTTGTTTTATGACAACCTAAAAGTAAAATTACCTTTAAATATGGTAGTAAAATGTTTCCGAAAATAACTATTGTTATTAACGAGATATTATGCAAAGAAATATGGAGATAATGGTTTTTGTTCAAGCCGTTTTGGATTTATGTAGTTGAGATCAAGTCAGTCTGGATTTATCAACATAATTATGATCCAACCACTTTGGATTTAACATGTTTGAAATGATTACTTTGGAATTAACGGGGTTTGAAAAGTAACAATATGAATTAAATAGGTATTTCCTATATCCTTATAATGCATATAAAAAGGGTGGGTACCTATATTAAAGTAACACAAAAGAAAAAACTCAGTGGTTCACTTTTAAAAATTGCAGAAACTTAACTTATTTATTGCAGAAAGTAATTAATTAAACCTCTGGTGACGTCTCAGTATCCAGACAATCACATTGCTCTTCATCAACCTCAACTTCTTCAACTTCCTGATAATCATCTTCATTATTTTCATCTGGTAAATTTTTGTCCGCACGGCTACAGATCAAGCTATACATTTCCAGTATAAGCTGAGCTTGCATTGTATAGGATTTCCTTACAATTAGAAGTCAGCGTAAACTGGAAATTTATAGCTTGATGTGTAGCCGTGTGTACCAATTTAAATTATTTTAACAATCATCTCCGAAAACAAATACAACGAGTTTGTGCAGAACTTTCGTATTTCTATTTTGTAAAAATGACACTTTAAAAGTAAAACGACATAGGTAGTAAACGACCAAGACGTTAGGTCGCAGTCACAATCAAACAATGTCTCAAATTGAAAAAGGACACGTATTTTTTATTTAACACCGATTTCTGGAATTAATGCAATTAAAGAACATAACTGTTCTTGTTAACACGGTAAAAAAACACTTGGAAGTTGCGCCCATATCATCAGTGTTATGTAATACTATTATCTAGGTTGGGCTAGAAACAATGAACATGATTTGGACCACCCAGCTATAAGTTTAGCATCTGCTTTAATAGATTTGGATATCTGAAGTACTTAACTGTGACAACTCTTGTAACAATGTATAAACGAAACTATAAATATATCTACATAAAATGCCAGGGTTTAATTGTAATCTTTATACTTCTATCTATACATAGTTTCAAAAATACTTTACGAAAAGAAGCCAGATGTCTGCACCCAGCTCAAGCTATTCTATTCTAAATACCTATACATATATGCAAAAACTGTTCATAAAGTATGTATATAAATGAATAGTTGAATAAATAAAATGAAAATATAAAAACAAGTAGTACATTTTTTATATATACATTTATAGGTACACATATTATTATACCACATTTACAAGTCCATACTTTAAGTTGTCAATATTATTAATCAGAACACAGGAAGATTCAGTTTTTCCCCTACAAGTGTAATTTTTACATCTAGCGCTTATGAAACTTCGCTGGACAAAAAACTATGTTAGCCACCGAATTTGGTACTAACGATACGTCACAATATTTCTACTATTATTACTCTAAAATCTGAAATACATTTCTATTGCGCCGGGACTGGGGCAATTTAGGCGGATCTCCTTTAACAAAATTTATATGGACCATCGCGCGGGCTTTCTCTACCAAATCAAAAAAGATTTTTCTAAATCTGTCCGCAAATAATTGATCAAAATATCGACGAAGATACATAAATAAAAATACATACACAATTACAGACGAACATAGAAATTCCTCCTGTTTTGAAGTCGGTTAAAAATATGAGTGATGGAATTTAAAAAAAACGGCTTTAAAAGTTATAAATAATAAATGTAAACCAATAATTACACATTTTAACATACATGTACATAAATGTGTATTCTTTGAATAAAACGAAAAGATATGCACGTCAATTATTGGCAATTTGTTGTAGAGAATTGCCCATATTTGACATCATACATAACAGTATTTACCTCTCCCAAATAGCAATACAAACAAGACTTGGGCATTAGCCTTACCCTTCCACTATAAGTTTACTGCAGCTACCATGCAGCTCATCAATCCAGCAAAAGTAGCAGGTCATACATTCAATGAGTTGCAATTCAAATATTTAAATATCACCCTTTACATTCACCCTTAGAGTAATTAGCCTATTAATTCTATGTATTCACCTTAAAAAAAAAAGTCCTGTATAAACCTTTATGGCGTTTTTTTCCATGTCTATAGGATTAATCATAGTTTTGCTCACATACATTTACAAAATACTTATAGTAAATGAAATATTATGTATTTTTATTTCGCACATGACGACCATCTAGCTGCGTCATTTTATTAAGTAGCCGACTAAGTGAAGAGTGCCAATTTTTAGCATTGCTTGCCGGATATATTTTCACCGCATCGCGAACTTTCGGCATTGCTAAGGGTTGAGTTATTGTCGCAATATAGTCATTGGTTCTTAAGTACGCCTTTTCAGCATTCTTTCGCCGTATGTCTCTTGAAGCATACGTACGACAGACTCCTCTTAGCAGTTTACTTCCCGAAAACTGGCCTTGTTGTGTCACTAAAAGTAAACGCATTAACATGTCTATCTGCTTAGCCCGACCTATCTATGATGTTCATTTTAATTTGTTATTTACCGACTCTCAGAAATCCGAAGTCATAGCTGCACAGGGCCATATACCGTATGATATTAAAAATAAAGCAGACCGGATTTGTAAAGATACACTTCGAGACCGGTATCGCCGATCGATGTAGGCAACAAGTCTGCCATGCTAAAATGGAAGCGGGCGAGCCATATTATTTGCAGAATACATCAAGAAAAGTATAAGGCATCGGTAAACAGTGGATCCGGATCGGGAAAAGAATATTGTCGGGACAACTAGACTCTTTACAGTAATTGGCCAGAAAAAAGCAATTTAAAGTGAAGTATAGCAGTACGTACAGGAGGAAGATATTTGCCATCCTAGCATCACGTACGTCGCTTGCCTTGTCGACGGCAAGATGTCCTTTGTATTGCCTAAGATCCTTCTACTAAGTTTGGTAACCGTTGAAAATGTTGGCAATTTGCTGTCGAGGATTCCGGACCGGCTGTGCTGTGGCTTTTGTCTGTTAACCAACTAAGTATCACCTGGTTTTAATGCGCTCGACGAATTTTGTGTAAAATTATTGTTGTCGTTACTGAATGTTTATAGCCAGCGTCGAACCATTGTCACCGTTGTCATCGAATGATTGGCAAGACTCATTTCGCCAGTATTCGCCCACTTCCCATTCTGCGTTACGCTCGCCGACGTATCTCGACACATTAAACGAAGCTATAGCTTATCGTCAGCGGTGCAGCCATTTTGTTTACCTCTGCTGAGTGTGGGCCGAATTTACAGAGGTATACCCTATAAATACCCAGCGAAACGTTGTAACTGACTGTGTCAACATAAACCACGGTTTCATTACTATGCCAGCATTAATTATGCTAAGTGAGTATTCTCTTACGCATCTCGGCCTCTGTTTAACGACAGGCCCCTCAAGATAATAATGATTAATATTGAAAACAAGTTACAAGTCCAATATCGTGGTTGCGTTGTCGGGTAGTTCTGAATTAAATATTATTCCAATGTCTACCAATATTCCTGTTTGTCCAACTTTTTATTATGTCTATCAAATTTAATTCGTCAATTATTCCCCTTTAGTATACAGTTTTGATCATCTGTCTGGAGCTGAGCGGGGTCTGGTGAATTGGCAGGGCGTACAAGGTGGCAAGGCAGTGGCGGTGGTAGCCGCGTCCGTATCGATCCGGCGGCGGCGGCCGCGGGGCGGTCCGGACGCGGCTCACCCGACTCCTCTCATTACATTACCTCGTACTGTTTCAATGCAGCAGTGCCATTTACATGCATTATACAATTCTTTCATTTGAATAAGTGTTGTGGACGTCTAACCTACTGACATTGATATAGAATATAAGTAAGATTGGAGTCCTTATCGTTCACCCACATTCCGCATATCATGGTAGCCGGCAAACTTATTTTTTTGTTTTGAAGATTACACTTACGTTGAAAAGATTAGATTTCATTATAGTGACATAAACAAACGTCTCTGAAAATATAAATATTAATTAGGGCCGTCCTTTTGTCGTTTATAGGTCAACCCTGCAACTAACTGCGTAGGCCTTTTTCCTTTGTTACAAAATGGAATGCGCGTTATCATTTGAAGTTTAATCTTAGTTGTCGGGTGTATACTGTGTATAAGGTTGCCAACTTTGTTATACCAAATATAGTATTTGCGAAGCCATTGCCTGTAGCATAGAGCAGAAGACGAAAAAATATATATAGAAGGTACATTACTTTGAGCCTTTATTAACAGGTTTTTTTTATGTCTCATAAATCTTATTAAATTCTAAAAATAAATTATGATTATAAAATACCTGTAAATCACCTTTTACGAGATTAATACTGGCCCTATTGCGCTCAATAAAAGCTGAAGTTGCTGGTGTAGAAAGAAGAAATGATAGTATTTTGAAAATATATGAAACGTCAGAATTACTTAGCAACACTTTTTGCCATTTTTAATTTCAGCAGTAACACAACACATTTTTTGTCAGAAAGAGCAATAGCCAAAATAGTATTTATTTCTAAATACAAATTTCGAAAAGAGATTACGGCTGTGTTTCGTTTTACACTTTTTTTTATTATGATAATGTTATTTAAAATTTCATCGAAAATATAATAGTAGATTCGCCTACTATTTATTTTATTCTAAATATACCATTTAGGTTAATATAGTAGGATACTCTATTATATAGTAAGATTGGCAACCCTAACTGTATAAGTGATAATACGAACTCTCCAATTTCATGTAGGTAGTTGTAGTAGCACAGAGACAAAACATAATGATAAGTAAAAAGTTTGGCAAACCCCAATTTGGTTGGTTTAGTTGCCTAATCTTGGGGTTTGTAAAACTTCTACTTACTGTACGTACTGCAGAAAGAAATGATTGTTGGTGGTTGTAGAAACATAAAAAAAACTGCTCAACAATCAATATATTGTGTAAATGAAGACAAGGTAACACCTGTTTGATTTAGCGGTTAATACCTACATAATGGGCTTTTGAGTATTGATGATCACTATACAGAACCGTATCATTGGCTTGAACAAACAACATTAGTGTCCAGACCAACCGCAAGTACCTTCCATGTCATATCTTGAACAATTTGTTGCAACATTTGAAACTATTTCTGTACGTGAGTTTGCTTTGTTAATCGTTCCGCTGGAAATTTCTCCGCTACGTTATTCATAAAGTCTTAGTTACTTAAATATTTCGAAAGAGCTAGAGGCACCAAAACATAGTTTACAGCACCCACCCTTGAATTCGACACTCTTTCATTGATAACCATATATTAAGAAGTAGTCGAAACGCACTAGGTACCTATATGGGATCGATTTTGGAAATACCTAACTACAAAATATTATGCATTAGGTCAAAGGAACTTTGATCACTTTGCGCTATTAATTTCAACATAGCTTAGCTTGTTCATTTGGCATGGAAACCGGAAAGCTAGTTTTCCAGTTTCTATGCATCCGAGATTTTAATTGCTGCCCAGCTGAACGATGCGAAACGCTCTAAGAAATATCTTGCAATTTTGGACCATGACACAGTCTCGCTGTTACGATATTTAAATAAATCCATAATATTATGGAAATAAAATAAACACGATATCTGTGTTATTTACACACGGTTCATTGGTTTGTTATGTATACGTAGCACGTGGCAGTACTTACGTAACAACACACCGCTACAGAAATAGCGCACAACACCTGTCTGCTACTGACATGACATCCGACATGTGTAGGAATACGTCCGCATTCTGTCTAAATGTAACAAAAAATCCTCTGTCTTGATAATGACGTACTAATCTGTAGGAGAAATCTTACCTTCAGGAGTGCTCGGTGATAACAAATTATTCACCTGTTGCGAGTAGTTTCAGCTTCAACAAGCAGTTTTCAATAATCTCAAAATTACCACAAATTTCCAAAATGTGATTGTGCTTTTAATAGGCAATAAATATATCTGGTCTGTATAAAAAAGGAACCCATTACTTCTTCACCACCAATTTGTTACGGTTGGAACTAGTAGGAAGAAAGACATCCCATTTTTAATGGTAATATTACGGAAACTACAATAAAATCTCGTCGCCCATGCTGGATTATATTGCATCATGTGGCAAGTATTACTCTGGGTATAAAGCCCACAGAATCAGATACAATATTGGCCCACTTGCGCGTGTTGCGTAAACGGCTGTAGACTTGAACTCATTCTTTTCGCTGACACACTTTTGTTCGTACGTCCTCAATATGTTTTTCGGAAATTGGCATAAATACTGAAGTAATTATGTATTTTAAGTGATTAAAAATTAAGCTTTCTGGAAGTGTTGCTCCTGTAGCTGTGCCATGAGCCTATAACCGACCGTGCAATGGTTTTATGAAAAATATAGTTCATTGAGAGCAGTCAATCTGGAGAAATCGTTTTTATTCGAAGAGAGGTTGATCGTGATCGTGGTGAACGCGGAAAATTATGCAAGAGGCACAGATTGTCGTCACGAAACCTTTTGGCTACACGTCGGCCGACACGGTTGCTACACCATAGCTTTCTCCGCTCGTATCGAACTGAAAGCGATATTTATAGTTTTTCAGATATACACTACTAACAGTCGCCATTCGCTTTATTTTGTGTGCTAGTGTATAGCTCAACATTAAACGTAGCTATAATTTATTTTATTTTAGATTTCTAGCTCTTAGTCCTAAGCTGATCAATATTATATTGACGATAATTATGTTAGTAGATGTTCTGCTTCCAACAAAATATCACTGTTTATTTGTTCTACATTATGAAAACAATGTTCTTTTCTTTGTTTAGATCCACATTGCATTCCTAGTGCAACGCTTGCATTTCATAAGTGCGAGTTAATTGGGTCAAATGTGCAGTCTACGTTATAGGCCGTGAGATTCATTGCCTTTTCCATTTCTAACTATGCACGGTTTATTTCATATAAGAAAGTCTAATATAATTAAATATTAATATGTCCGTTGCAAATGTCCGAATGATCCGCTTGTAACAGAACTTTATGCACAAATCGATTTCATTGAGCGCAGTTTATTTCAGTCGCGCGTGGTATAGCAGTCTACGCTTACTGAGTTTTGTACCTCGCCTCTGCTCTGGCCCGTGTTACTTCACTAATACCTTCACGCTTCATGTGCATTACATCGTCGCTTTATAACATGGCTCCATCTTGGTAAGACTGCTGTTTGCGGACATGGATGATCACAGTACTTACGACACACATTCACACAAACTTGTTGGGACCGCTCGACGACATGGCGTACGGCGCCGTTTTATTTCTCGTATAGTGTGTCCGTGGCGGCTACTGGCTGTACAGAAATAGTCACAACTTTTTACATGCAACCGACCTACTGAATGCCAGTTGGTTCTTCTATCATTTTACATCTTGCAGTATGCGTAGATGCATTGTAAACTGCATGGCCTCAAACATCAGCATACGCACAATGCTTAATTTCATCTACTCAAACAACGTCCGTTCCCCATAAAACTGTCCCTTCTTCATGGAAACAAAGATCGCGTGTCTCCCCCGTGACTGCTATACTTCCTATAGGCATCCCACGTGTCTAGTCTGTACTTATCATATTAAATAGGTAGGCAGCTACATACCTGTCTGTCTGTGCCGCTTATCGATTGTTTATGAACGGGAGTTGATCTGTCTGGCTCGCTATATGGTTTTATAGGGGGTTCGTTGAAGGGTCGTTGAACCGCTAGGGCGCCGGAGAAGTCGCGTATGTTTGGCCGCGGGGGCGCGGGCGCCACACTGGGCCGGTCGTTGACTCCGCAAGGGTGCACCGTGTACCCCAAATTCTACTGCACATTGATTTAGTTGCACTCCCGCTGACTATTAAATGTATTCGTCAACTATCAATTTTCGCAATTTTCATTAGGATTATTCTTGTCTAATGCGCTCTCTATGTGAATTAGAATTGGAATCCTTTGCTCCCTACATGCATCTGTTGTTCTGTTTTCTAGTTAATAATTGCGTTATTTGTTATTTATTCATGGTCCCTTCTACCAGGCTCGTCTGTCTGTCTGTTTGAGTCATGGAAAGCGAAGTATCACTTGCCCTTTAAAAAAATGCTACTACGGATGTTTTACCTGAGTTTAAACTATTCATTTTAAAACAGCTGATCATAGAATTTTCTTCCAAGATACAACCCTTTTTCTTTCATTTAATTTCAAAATAACATATTGACAAGTTTATGATTTTTATATTGTAACTAGTAATACAAAAAAATTGGGTTTTTCATTTTTGGTTCTTCATTTCTAACTTAATAAGAACTCATATTATGTTATAATTTAAGAGTAAATGAAACCTTTTCTCATAATTATCCATAATAAAAAGTTAAATAATAAATCCTTAAATATTTTTTTGGGAATGGCAACAAAAAAAAAATAACAACAGGACTGTAGGAACTTATTTTAATTTTATTCAAATAGTGAAATATACAAATAGAAAATGAAATTAACTGTTGTCTGTCTATAAGTACTTATCAAAATATATCATGGGTGTTGTGTTGCTCAGTTTCGCAGTCCGCTGTCCGCGGGCTCCGCAGCGTTGTAGTCGCGGTGAGCTGGTTTCGCACGTGGCTGCAGCATCGCGGTTGTCGACCCGCGGCCTTGTAGCACAGCCCCTCGATACGCATCTGAAATCACACCAAAATAGGCCTTACCAAACTCTACCAAAGCACATATTCGCATAACGATCCCTCAATCAATCAAGATCTGATTCAGATTAAAAAATCACAAAACTAAATCCAAGCCACGGTATCGAGTACCTGCTCAGAATTAGTTTCATCAGTGAAGTGATTATTTCATATCAAACGTACTGTGCATAATAACAAATAAAATACATAAATATTTACCCACGCTTCCAAACAATAAAAATGTAACAATCCAGCCGTGACATTTACAGTAGGTATACGGAGCCAATGTTACGTATTAAGACAATGAGCCGGTAACGTTTTTGTTAGCCGAAGAGAGGATAAACGTTCAGAGTCAAGGAAGGTCATGTTGGAATAACAAATTAGTTACTGCGCCGAGTGGCGACTACGACGGGGACGCCGACGGCGATTTGCGTTGTTTTTTTTATTTGTTCAACTCACGCTCAGTTCAATAAAAAGGCGTCACGTGACTAACATCTCGAGTTAGGCGCATCCCGGAGTTCCGTGTAGGTAGGTAAGTACCTGAGTGCTGACCAAGCTCACAAGTTCAAAAGAAGGTAAACTTGAATTAAAGGTTGTGTTGCTCTAGCTACCTGGCACCGCACCTGGTGAGTGCTAGTTTTGTTTCGCCCCGCAGCAAGTTCCTTGAGATGCGATTGAATTATAACTACCTATATAGACAGGTTTATTTCGAACAAGTGCTGTTGTTGTTACTTGCTTAGAATAGTTAGAATTACTTTTACCGTTCTGATTGTGATTCTGATTTATTTGTTTAATCGTTTTGAATTAAGTAATATGTTTTTGCACCAACTGAGCATATAAACAGAACCACTTAACAAAACATAATTTTGCTCAATTTTCTGGCGTGGACAGTGGTTATAGCTTACATTTTAACGTTCCATAAGTATATTGGGCACCCGACGACTGTTTTGTTTATTTCCTGACTGGTTCAGTGGACTACCGGGCGTTATTGATATAAATTAATGTCGCAGGGTTAGCTACCTTCATTATTTCCTTTTCAAGTGCTGACTAAGCGACCAACTTTAGTGCTTTTTTTTGACAAATCCTGAGATGAAAAAACAACAGGTCAATAAAATTATTTTTATTTACTTTTTTTTATGTACACACAGTAAAATAGATACAGATACGACATAACTTTTGAGTACAAAGGTTTCTTCCAGCAGACTTGCGAAAGGAGAAAATGAAAATGTAGACAATACTGTGCGAGAACAATAATAAGTATAGTATAGTTTAAGAGTGTAGTATAGTTTATAGTATTTATGATATGATTTTAAACTACAAGTAAGTAAAGTACAACTTTTTTTAACTATCTTCCCTACAATATTTGAAGTAGTTTATGATGAATCAAAAGAGTAGCAACAGCCAGGTTTGTCAGTTTGAGAACCTTTAAACCTCCACTGAGTCCAAAGATTATCCTACCTCAAGTTGGGGTGGAGTTAGGACTCGTTTGGATTTAAAAGCTTTACTTCTATCTACTATCTGACTTCATGCGAACTGGCTCTGGTTATAGTCAGCTAACTGCCACGGGCTGCTTGTATTGCAGTTCCGCACGCAGTTGATCCCCAAACATTGGTGATCAACTGCGTACTAACTTTGGTGACCAAAGTTCAGCCGCCAGTAATCACCTATCGTTATAACAAAGACCGTACTGTTCACTATGTATGTATGACACGTCGCCGTAGTTGCATCGGGTTTCCACATACATAATCATTTTCAAGCTTATTCCATATTAGCGAGGAGCGGCCGCGCCCGTCCGACCGGACGGTGGACACCGCGACAGCGCGGTCGTTCACCACTGGCCCTTTGCCCCGCCTACGGAACCGCGATAGGTGATATAAGTACTTACATCCTTACCCACTCACCTATAAAGCAAACTTAAAATGGTGAAAGTGACCATAAAAACTGTTCAAGTTGTTGTCTACAAATTATATATTACATAGTCTATATTTTTCCGCGCATTACTTCAAAGCGGCTGCGCTTATTTGGCTCATTATTTTTTTGTTGTTTGTAATTGTCAGGCCAAAGTTTGTGCGAGCGATTTTTTTTGGAAAATCCGGCGGGAAATTCGGAAATTTCGATTCTATTTTTGTATGAAATCACCCCGGGCGACTCCGGGCACATACCGCTTGTAATAGATAATTATGTAGATTTGGGTTGGGGACACAAGGTCATGCGCCAGACAATGACGTCATTGATGCACACCTTCAAACTGGTGTTGCCACTTGCGTTGCACGATTTGCGATGAGCACACGTCTGACTTAATGTTTCTAAAAAGTCACCAATTTACATTTTATGTTATGAAAATGATAATAAAGGAAAAGATTTCTTTGCGTTTTAGTTTAATTTTTTTTAACATTACTTGGTCTAGAAGTCTTTTAATCCTTCTGCGAAACTGCATCGATTGGCATCATAAAGTTATAAGGTGACAAATTACGTTTTTCTGGGTGACTACCATTTTTCCAAAACCTGTGAATGCAGTTAACAATTACTCAAAAAGTTAAAGACGGTCTCTTAAAAACATTTTCTTGTAGCTACAACGGTTAAGATATTACCCTTATTGACCCGTCTCAAAAATCCAGTCTGTTTAAAGGGGTAGCGCCAGGTTGCCCGCGTAATTTAATTCTCTCCGAATCTGGAGTTACTGTATAAAGCTTTGTTATCTGTTAAACCGACATCCACAGAGTGAAAGAGTTTGTGCGGTAGCAGGTAATTTCGCAAAAAACAATATTAAGTAGGCTTTTCGATTGGTAGTTAGATTCTTTAAAATGTTTGAAGGCTTATTTTGTTCAAAAATGAAAATACTGTTGCGAAGGTTAACATTTTATTTTTTGTAATTTTAAATTAATAATAGTACCTACTAAAGAAGTTTCATGAAAAAAATATTCTGTCATTTTATCCCACTTCTATCCACGTCTTTTTTCTTTAAATACTTCCCGCAAATTTCATAAAGTGGATGCGTAGGAATGTTGCGTTTATGGTTTAACCTTTTTTGTACTCAATGAACTCAATCAGCAACATTCCCTTTGAGCATCGATCACTAATAAAAGTGATCGATGCCTTTGAGTCCCAAAACACTGTGGCCATGATTTTTCCGGCAGACGGAATGACTTTGAATTTATTAGGGGGCGCAGTACCCTTCTTGTGCCACTGCATGGACTCCTGCTTACTTTCAGGGTCATAATGATGAACCCACGTTTCATCTTCAGTAACAATTCAATCGAAAATACTTGATGGAACTTCACCACAGAGCTCTAAAAACTCTCTATAGCACTCGATTCGCCCTTGTTTTTAAGGCGCCGCGCGCCGTGAGCTTTCGCGGCACCTATCTTGTACTGACTTTTGAAAGGTAAAGTCAGGTCATGAAAAATAGTGTGCACGGTACCAACGAAGACGTGGGTCATCTCTGCTATCGTTTTCATCTTCATTCGAGCATCTTCCAGTATAAGCTTCTCAACTTTTTTTACGTTTTCTTCTGAAGAAGCAGTAACCGGGCCGCCCAAGCGAGTGTCGACTTTAATACTCTCTCTGCCCCTTTTCGTAGTTTTTTTTTTACTTTTTCCTTGTTTCGTAAGGAATTTAATAACAGCACGGTGCTCAATTGTTTCAACGTTGTCACCTTGTAGCCTTTCCAGTTGTCGTTAAGGATAACAATAAACTAATGATCACAACTATATGAAATTTTACCTTTATACCCTTAAGGGGCCTACATGACCTAAACGCAAATTTATAATGCCTAAAAATATATGATCCACTGCAGTAACCAAAATCAAAAAAAAAAAATGATATTCTTCTGGATATATGCTAGTTAGATAGTGTATGGAAAACATAATACAATTAACTTGATACGATAGAAAAAAAACACGAAGATAAAACAAAAAAAAACAATACGATTAAAAACCATACTAATATACATGAAAACAGTCAGATTTTTTTGTCAGTTTATTCTACAAGTAACATACTTACGTAATAGTGTTTTAATTTTTTAGTCCAATGAATAGATTTTTTGTAAATCCATAATTGCTTCATATTTTGCAACAAATTACCAGCTTTGTGTCATCGCGCGTCTCTTTCTTTTCTATGCAATCCGACAGTGACCGCGCTTTAGCTCTTAATTAATTAAATAGTCAAATTACCCACATCATTAGTAAATCACCCTCATACCGCGAATACATTGAAAGCCCCTCGTACCATGGGTACAAATCTACGTAAAGTTTAGCAGTATCAAAGCAGAAATCTCTGAATTTAATGTCATTTATCTTCTACCCTGATGAAATACACTGCAAGATCACACAGGTTTTTCTCAATAGTTCAGCGTCTATTCCCGTAAATTCAGTACTAATAGCGTAGTTTTCAAAAAATCACCTTGCCGTGTTGTTATTCTTGGTAGATCCAACAATGACAACTCGGTTTCACAACGTCGAGTAGTAAGCCCTCTTCTTACAGCCTCTTGGATCCTTATTTCCTCTCATCAACTTCCCGTTTTGCCACATCACCCTTCGTTTGCCACGACTTTAATTATGTCTAATTTATAGGAAATGAGTAGAAAACATTGACTGGACTGAAGAATGGAATCCAAGCGCGAAGAGAATTAAAGCCGTATTTGGACATGTTCTCGTTTAGGACTAGCCTTGCAAATGTCACACACTGAAGCTGCTGAATCAGATATAATAGAATGAATTTTACCATTAATAATTGTCAACAGCAGCTGGTGTGTAACACTAATTCCATCAGTGATTGTAGATGGCACTAAGGCCTTAATCTCACCTTCAATTGCAGCCAGCTCTACATTTTCTTAGTTTTTTTCATAAAGGAGAATGGCGCTATCTCTCTCATACATGCTTGAAACCAATATTTTTTTTAACGTATACTGCGACTACTATCGAATTCTTCTAGATTATTAAGTGTTAATGCTATTTTAAAAAATAAATGTTTGATAAAAAGTTGCTGTTTTTTATTTATTTGAAGTTTTTAAAATGATAGGTTATATCGATTTTGACATATGAAATAGTAACAATAGAACCAATTAACATACTTAATACACGTGGATGAAATCTATTAAGTTAATTATCTGATTTTAGATCATTTTGTAGACATAATAGAGATTGTTACATGCATTATCATGATATCTTATCACAACGAAGCGAGGGAAATTAATAAGTTGACTTTGAGTGACAATGACACATCAGTTGACAAGTCGTAATGTCAGTCAAGGAACTACGCGTTACATTAGACGAAAAAAAACGTCCGTGATTTAAATATTTATTGTCAGTTACACAGTGTCTGTATTTAATATTAAATGCAATCTTATCAAATATAAAATCTGTTAGAAACAAAACATTATTATGACTATAATTTATACTATTAAAAATCTTTTATACACCTAATTGAGGGAAAGATATCGTACAACGGAACGTATGGAGCGAGATTCTGAGTGCGTTCCGAATCAAAATCAGCGTAATAAAACTTAAAAAATATTGAATTTTCATGAAGTTACTAGCCAGATAACTTAAGCTCACTTCTACTCGTCTTTTGATGATAAACGGTTTGGCTGGATGATCCATCAAACCCCCATCTGCTGGTCAAAACGACCTGTTGTTTGGAATCATTACAAGTTTTTAAAGAACATAAAATTCTTCTCGTGGTGACGTCCGCGTCCATCAGAGCTTGTAATTTTATTTTTGCAGAATTTTTTGTAAATGTCAAATCTTCTTTGCCTGGATAAATTACTAAAAGATTTGAACTTCGTCAATTTCATCTGCATTTGATAATGACCACTTATTTAACACTAAATCAATCGTTACCTCTGGCCTTGCTTGTTGTTAGAATTTTCTACAATCATAACAACATAATAGCAATAAAACTGCGCGATTGAGCGCAATAAATCATGCATGTGGAAGTACCTAGTGATTATTAGGTAACCTTTGTTTGCAATAGGTACCTAGTTACCTTTTAAGAGGAACCGGGCCCCCCCTTTGGGCTGATGGTGATCACCGGGGTGGTTTTAGTGAGGTAAAAATATCACACTCCCCGACCTCCGACCCCAGAGGTCGGGTGCCTTTTGAAGGTTTCCCACCGAAAACAAAAAAAAGGTACCAATTAATAAAACCTACCTACCTATTAGTACCTAAAAATCTGTTAGTACCAGGTACCTACCTAATTACTTTATATTTCCACAACCATTTATGGGTCCGGTCCACCTTTCAGAAGTTCTTCCGCTTGATAGAATTTTACTATAAGTAGGTAGGAAACACCCTGAGTGACGTCACAGATGTGTAAGCAGCAGCTTACACATCACTCAGGGTGATTTCTCAGTGTTTAAAATAAAGCAATAGAAGGTGCGTGTTTTTTTTTTAAGAGTTGCCTTCTAGTTATGGTTAAAGCGCACCATATCATCACAAATATCACAGTAATAATTATTTTTATTCGGTTGAAAAGTGACAGCCCACGAACTGACCGAATTCATAATTACCTACAAAGTCTAGCACGTAGATATTTCACGCGCGCAGCAGGGTGACATTGCCCCGCGCGATTCCCGCGAATCGATATTTTGTGAATACCTACTACCAAGTCCTATTTCAGCCCATAGGCGGGCAAACCATCAACCACGAATATGATGCTAGGTAAAAGAATGTGAGACTTCGATTGCATTATTGCATAATAAATAAAGATTTAAAGTCGAGTTGACTTGCTAAAGGCTCCTACAAACAGGGCGACAAGCGACGCGACACAAGGGCACCGCCTGTCGCGCTACCCGCGGTGCCTTTATGTCGCGTGCGATTCGCATCGCGTGTTGTTCCTGTTTGAAGGAGCCTTAAAGTCAACTCGAGTTCTCCCAAAGGTGTTCGCCGAGTAGGTAGGTACTTTGTTTTGTATAAATCTAGCTTTTCATGTTGAGTATTGTCGGAACATCTGTTCCCTATAAAATTGACATCCCTAATTGGGTCATACTAGGTCATACACTAATATCTACGCAGGTGGTGGTCCTTCTTATTTTAAAATCATTCGCCAAAATACAGATTAGCTAACGCGCCTAGTTGTTTTAAAAACACGTTATGTTAGCCAATTCATTAGGTAGTTAAACAAAATAATGTAAGTAACAATAAAAACTGTACCACTGTTTTGAATAATTCATGAATAATATAGGTAATATATTTTTTAATACAAATGCTTTACTCACAGTAAGCGGAAGTTTTCTGGACTCAATTTTACGCCCGACGGGCATTTTTAACAAACTCATAAATAAATATAAAATCTGTCTCCTTCGTTCGCTTTGTTGTTGTTATCTCTCCTACTCACTCGCACTCAGACTATTAATTCCAATTACTTCTAAAATGTTGCCGAGTTCCAAGTTTCTACTTTGGTATTTTTTTAATTTTCCTATATACAATGGATCAATATGTCATTGAACATATTACGTGAAGTAAAACCAGTTTTTATATCACGATACATGTTCAAACAGCAAATTAAATATAAAAAGCATGGCAATCGGCAGTTTGGCTTATCAATCGATGTAAAAACTGAAGCGTAAGTTGTGAAAATTGCGTTAGGACACCATCTAACATTCGCACGAACATTAAATTACGGAAATACGTTGTTTGAAATGCATTTGTTTGTATGGTATGTATCATTGGGAAACTGCGAACATTATTATGAAACTGTGCAAGTTTATACTAACGTATCAATACTACAAACAAAAGAATACGATTGGGATGCCTCAATTCTCGAGCTGTAGTTGTCATATAATACAGGCTTCTTTATTATTAATATAACTGATAATTATTATTTCATAATTAACAAGATCTCTAAATTGACGCTTTAATAATATATTCTAACATTATTTTTCTACACACGTCACGACTGATAAGTTACCATAAAATCCTACCAAAGAAAAGATAAATGGTAGTAGTTCAGTTTTGTTTAATGGCAATACTGTACCTGACAGCCAGCCAGCTGTGTGGAATGGATTGAAAAATAACTCGAAAATCGTACCTCTGTCCTTGATGTGTCATCCATTACGATAATTTCTATAAAACGTGTTGCTTGAAAGTCTGGAAATTCTTAGTATTCATCGTGTTTATCTAACAGTGTATTAGTGCCCGATTATTAGTTTGTTCAATTTGCCTGCTTCGGTGACAGGTAGTGCTAATTGTTAAAATGTTTATGTAACGCAGCATTGTTCGATCGCTGACTGTGTATTTCATCTTTTGTTGCAGATAGCTTCACGGTGTGTCATTAGTCGTGTGGTGATACGTGTTAAATACGGACAGCAAGTGCGAAGCGGACGGTGAGACTCGAGTGTAGACTGGTGATGTGGTAGTGAGTCAGTGTAGCGCAGTGGATGAGGAGACAGCGTCATAGCGCTCGCCCTGGCATGGTGCCGGGCAGGTAGCGCGCGCGGGCGGCCTGCGCAGGCCCCACACAAGCAGCCGCGTGTGTCCCTCAGCGTCGTCTATGGCCGAGCAACACATCACACCGTCGTCGCACTCTGCACTCACGAGAGAGTCCAGCGGGTAACAAATATGACATTATAATTATTGACTCCCAATTATTGTAGCTATTTATTCAATCAGAGGGTTGTTTTATCACTTACTGCGCATGAAATACACAGGTTCCCAACAGCGAGAATGCCACAGAACAGGAAATAATTTACAAAATAAACAATAAATCATATATACTCACTGTTAGGCTTCATCAGCTGATTGTTTTTGGGCACACAACCTTGTGTTGCCTAATACTGTGATATCAATACTCATTATTTATCTTATCAATGACATGATATACACACAAGCAACAACACTGCCCTAATTCTATATTGTGGTTTCCTGTGTTCAGTAAATGAGTTTGTATTTAATCATTGATTAAAATCAAAATTTTGTTTGGTACTACTATTGAGTCTGTTTGACATCTTTTAATGACATATTTGATGTACTTTCTATGTAACTATTAAGTGATTTACATATTATTGTATTCTTAAAGAGCTAATAGAATCTTTTTGAGTCACTATTGTTAAAAAAAAAGTATGTACTATGGAAATAACAGGTTATCAAGACTAGAATGACGCATTAGCAATGTTGATTGTAACTGTTCAAATTGACAAAGATTTGTCCTATTAAAAATTCCATGCACATGCTCTCATTTGCTTTAACATGTGAAAATGCACAATTGTTTTGTTTAGTCTTTATGTTATAGACAAATGATAACATCTTGAACTTGAATTTAAGCACAAAATACAAGTAATATGTCTGCACTTGATAAAAAATCTAAAAACATTTACTGAAGAGAATAAAAATCCTGGTAACGATTTTAATGTTATCACCATAGTGTAAAGATGACGGAATTTTATTATAAATATTAGGAATCAGGGATGTGTCAGAGTAAACAAAAACAATCATTCTAAGGAAAAGGTATAACATGAGGTAGGTTTAATCAAATCAATCGATCAATAATTGATTATCTTTTTTTGTATTGACCTCATCATAATTATTCATAATATTAACATTTTATTGGTAGATTTAATACCTCTCTTATTGTGAATGCAATAAACTCAGTGTGATAAAAAAAAAAGTTTCAGAACCATATTGGCGTGTAATAAATAATATAATAAATTGCCAGTTTAAAGAAGATATACATTCAATTACATACATAACATCATACTTGTAATCCCCGAAGGGTTAGGCAGAGGTGTACCTATACTCAACTTAGTGCATTTATTTCAAATAAAGCAATTACAGGCACTTTTGAATTGTCAAGGGGTCGGTCAGTCAGAAAGATGAAGCTAGTAGCCCAGTCCAAAGTGTAGTAGGTATAGTTCACATACATTTCGCCAGTAATTTGTTAGTCCCAGGTAACAGGGGGCGGGCCTGTTGCCTTTTGCTTCTATTAGTAGAGTTTATAATACTTATAACCAGCCTGTGTTGGCCCATTACAGGGCAAAGGCCTCCCTTTCCTTCTTCCACTCAATTTTATCAGATTTACTGCTATCAGTCGGGTAGTTGACAAGAAAATACAGGTTGCCAGACGCAGTGTTATCAATCAAAGGTAATGCCAAGGTACTTGTAAGACTGACCAGAATTTCTTCGAATTTATGTAGACACCTTTACTTGCTGTCTATAAAATGGACTATTTTTATAAATAATATCTGTTATTATATTTTCCAACATAAAAACACAATACCAGTGGAATTTTATTGTGGTTTGAGATGAAAATAAGTGCATTCACTAACAGGTTATCAAATAGTAACTTAGTCCAGGTGAATATAATTAATGGCCATAGCATAGTTGATAAGTATCATATTTCTACTTTTACTATAGATCCAAGGCCTAAGATCTAAGTCTACCAATCAAGACTTGAATAAAGGCTTAATTAAGTGAACACATACATCAAGTTGTGGTGAATTGAAGTGGGGTAAATTTGAAAAACACAGATCTTCATCTTGTTTTTTTACAATTTTATGTTATAATGTAAAATTACAAATGGTGCTTACATAAACTGCTTGTAATTAAGGAAATCATTTAAAAATTAATTAGATCAAAGCACCTGATGCTTTTTGAGGGGGTTATTAAAAATCGGGGCCACAATCACATTCATTACATTCTTCTATCTGCATAAATGCTAGCATCTGGTGGTCTAGCAACATGCTCCAGCAATTGTGGCAAACTGACTGTTTCCTGGCAAAGAATAGTTCCCAGTACTAGCTGCTGAAGATTACTGAAATTTTGTATACCCAAAAGAGTAAAAACTAAGAGTAAGAGAACCTGTTTCACAGATAATAACTATGGCAATATTCTAATGGTGGCCATTAGAGTTGAGTGGCTGAGCTATGTTTATGGCCATTTTGGCATATTTTCTATTATGTTTAATACGCACATAATACCTGGGCATAAACCCATCACTAATGGTAGTTTAGCTAATCAGACTGCAGCAACAAAACACCATTGTTTCAGTTTGCAGTCTGGTTCTTTTCAATCCTCCATCCAATCCAATTACCAGTCAGCATGGATGCATCCATGGAGCAAATTCAGGTTGTCTTGGGGCTGGAAGTGATCAGATCCTCTGACTCTAGTCTCTGCATGTGGTCAAGATCAAATTGGTCCAGAAGACCATCAACAATGTCTTGTCTCCTTTTTTGGTAATGTTAGTTTCTCTTCAAATACAAAATATATTTTTTCACTTATACCTATGTACATACTTATAAAACGTCAGCAGCTTGGTGCACGGTTCCAAATGGTTGTTTCCTATAAAGAAGAGCCAACAAGGAACTCCACAGTTACTGTTTTTAAAATAATTAGCTTTTACAATGTTTTCAAATAGTTTTAAGGCTCCCGCAGAGAGGGGCGACGCGACAGCGCGACAGAAAGGCGCCGCTCGTCGCGCTACGACCGGTGCCTTTGTATCGCCTGCGATTCGCGTCGCGTGTCGCACCTGTTTGTAGGAGCCTTTAATAGGTTTAGAAGGACTGTGTAGTTTTGTCAACAAGTACCAGGAACTTAACAAAATAGAAAATAGCCAACAAATCAAACATCTATGAGTCTACAAGGCCTACAACATTCTCACAATCACGAAATAGAAAATAATCTATGTAAAAGGTAAATAAAACAATGACAATAATAAACATATTTAACCCAAATACTATGATTGTTATTCCAACTGTAACCAAACCGTGAGTGGATATCATGGCCACCAAACCTAATGAAGAGTTGAAATTAGAATAGTATTCATAATGACAAATCATTATAAGGTTGTCATAAAAGTAGGTATGTAATAAAATAAGTTTAAAATAAAATAAGTAAAATAAAATGTAATCAGGGAAGCCACAAGTGCAGAGGGAATTATTGCCCAAACATCCTTGTCTCCAACATAGTCTTTAATTTTGTGGTGTTGTACTATAATGATTGCATTATTTAATGAAACATCTGTTCTCTTCGGGACTGGAACCGCGCGGTGCTTCGAAGAGCTTTGTGGCATTTCTATTGTAGCCAGGAACAGTCCTAGGCTGATAAAGAACTGCACTATGCTCACAATTGGCAGTAATTATTTACAGGGTATTTTGGGACCTATTGCTTAATTATGCTGCAGTTCAGCTTTTATAATTGTAAAACTATAATTTCTAAAATATTAGTGGGTGTTGGAACTTCTATACCTTTATGCTTCTTTTCTCGCATAAGGATTATATGCAAATAGATTTGTAAAATCAATGCAGGTGTTCGTACTTTACTGGGGGATTATCACCCTATCTCAAGTTACAGAAATAATAATATAAATCTACATTAGCTTAGGTACCCTTATTATTATTATTAATAAATACCTTGACCTTGTAATTGACAGTGTAAGAAATGTTGATGGTTAAATTAGTATAATGGCGAAGTGTGTGTTGTGTGACAGGTCTTCTCCTAGCAGGGTGGTGGGCGGTCGGTGGTTGCGTCAGGTGCGTCGAGCGAGCCACAGCCGTAGGAGTAGACGCAACGTGACGTCGCCCCTGCCGCGCTCCACCAGCAGACTCTCCAGCAGCCGCGTGTCCGACGCCGAGCCCTACGCGCACGTCGAGCTGCGCCGGAGCTCACGCCTCGTCAACACACTGCCCAGGTCGGACTACTCTATCACTGAGCGCTGGTCCTACGGAACAGACGTATACGAGACACGCTGTGATACCACCGAATACAAGGGCGGTGACGCCCACAAATCCAGCGTTCACCCGAAACGCGGACGGACTTCCTCGCATGACAGGAAAAAACGCAAGACTATATCGAACAGCAGTGCAGAGGAGTGCGTCGCATATTGCACACGCTCACGGACTGCTCTTAAATCCAGCGAGAGTGCTTGTGAGCAAATACCGAATAATTTAAAAGCACAGACATTAACACAGTTGCCCCTGAATCAGAACGCCACAGCTACTTCCGCTCAAGCTATTCAGCCGGACGGAGGATTACTGCCGCTTGACGAGAGAGACTTTGCTTATTCGCCGTACAGCTCGTCCACTGTCACAGAGTTACTGGACTCAGATTATTCTGTATACAGTCCAACAGCTAGTCGACGAAAAGGCAAGAAGAGAAAACGATCAACACATCGCTCTCTATCGAGCAGAAAGAGCAGTTGTCTGCTCAACGTAGACGAGTGCCGAAAGAAATTTAAAATAGATTCTCACGGTAAAGACGAGACAGATACTAACAGTACCGGAAGGTCATCCAAACACGAACTCGACAAAGTCGAACTCCCGTCGTCCACTCTCACTTCGTGCACTTACCTGTTGCGGAACAGGCACAGCCACCTTGGACCCCCAACCTCTACGGTCATTAGTGATCATTCAGGTAAATTTTACCTTTTCCTTTTTGATTAATTGCAGCCTTGGATATTTTGTTTACGCGTAATTCCATTAGCGACGTTGAGGTTTGCTTATATTTTGAAATGAAAGCGATTAATTAATTATGTACTAGTATATTTCAACGTATTAGAGCATAATGTAGGTCTCGAGCCATAGCTTATCAGGTGGTGTTATCACGTCTATCAAGCGCAGTCATTCATCGCAGATAATGCATATTGATATTGCAGTCAACCCGCTCGGCGACGCGGCACACAGTCAAACAGTAGCGGGCCGCATCAGTAGTGCCTCCGAGAGCCTCGGCAGTTTCCCAAGTACCCCCAGTACACCCCCTCTACCAGACAAAGATATCCAAGGTGATTATCGTTATCGATCGTTACTAATCACGATTATTATTCCCTCGTAATAATCATTTCTTGTAATGCGTGCACGTTTTTGTTTACAGAGGCAAGTTCGTCCAAAGCACACAGCTCGGCGAGCAAATTATTAATAGTTCCGCGAGATCTTCCTTATTTGCGTCAAACTAACGCACGAAGGGTAAACTTCTTTATTCTTACTTTATACTTTAGCTAATGAAGCGATTCTAAAAACTAAATAAAGCACTGATAATGTTCCTAATTATGTCGTACTTAAAGATTGTCAGTATTATTGTAAATTGTAATAATTATTAACTCAAAATACCACGATTGTTTTTAACCGGAAACATAGAAATGTCGTTCAACCAATCTCAATAGTAATAAATACATCATTATCAGTTTAGTCGTTCGATCGCTCGGTCTTGACGTAGACGTCAGAGCTGATATCTTCGCGAAAATAAAATATACCTAGGTATTCATGATATATTACATTATGAATAATTCATATGTGCATTGCTTGGTGGTGAATAAGTGCGACGTTTTGTGAGCGTGTAAGTGAGAGTTGTGTTGTGTGCAGAGCATCGCAGCTGCGACGGGGGCGACCCTGGGTGCTTGCTTGACGAGGGGAGCTAGCACTTCGCAGCGTCAGCGACAAGACACTGCGTCAAAAAGACAGGTATCTATAAACATATCCTTAACGATAATGTTTCTTACAGCTCTTTAAAAGTGTTACCTTGCTGATCTTTAGGCTCACGCACACGACAATAATAATGTAAAAACAAAATGGTTTCAGTATATTACTTGTGTATTGGGTATGGTTGATATTATAGTACTACTGTCATGAATGTATTTTATTTTTGCTTCTATGTTTAACATGTTTCCTCAAGTTGAATTTGATAATATGCATTGTTTTCCTGCAACAATAATTGACCCATTTTCTGTCGTTGATAGATTTGTCCGAATTATTGTAAACTAACTTACAAACACTATCAAATACTGTTCAATATAGTAATAAGTTCAAATTATAAATGCTAAGGTTACGCTTCGTAGATAAGAAAGTATTCCAATACTGGCTTTGCACTTTGTTGTTTATGAAGACAAATAATATTGTATTAGCATGCTAAGTTCACAGTCGTATTTTTTTAAATAGCTGTTTGTGTGGTGCTGCAGCAGTGGTCAGGTTGAACAAAAAATAATAGTGTTGGGCGAATAAGACCAGAAGGATCAAGAAGGAGAAAGTAGAATGTATTGTGTGAAAGATAAATTATGGCGGCTAATGAAGATGTATTGAAGAAGAGATTCTGTGCCGGCCTAAAATAAATTGGTATAAGGGCAGAATATGATGATGGTAGGCTACGTGGAGTCACGATCTTCGCAGGGCGGCTAGTAGCAGCTGCATGATGAAATAAAATTATTTATTATGTAACTAGGGTAGCAAATTACTTTAACACGTAAGTAATTTCTGGAGTCTACATCTGACCGAGAGCGACCGTCGCGCCAGTATGCGATCGACGAGACCGTTGTATGAATTATGACGTTCAAAGCCGACTTGATTGATCCCCCGAGTATGTCATCTATATATATATATAAAAATGAATCCCTATTTCCCTTGGTCACGCCAGCACGCGTGATCGGCTGGACCGATGTTACTATTTTTTTTTGTGTTGTGTTCGTTATTGTCAGGAGAAGGATCTTATGATAAAAAAATAAGGAAGTTGATCGGAAATAACTGTCAGCGATTGACAGAATGCGCGCTGCAAATATCGTTTAACACAGATCATGGGTCGGTTGATAAATAGTCGATAGTTTTAGTTTTAGTCAATAGTCAAAACTAAAACTACACGACATATGACATTCATAGTTAAGACAGGACAACGTCTGTCGGGTCAGCTTGTATTCATATAAAAGAGCGCGACAATCGCGTACTTGCTCGTCGATCGCTTTTGGTTGGGATGCGACATGAGAAGAAATTCCGAAACAAACTTCGTCAATATCCAGCAGTGGACTGGTGAAGGCTGATGATGATTGAGGGCCAGTGTTGACAGCAATGTTGTGTCGCAGGTGTCTGGCAGTGAGGGCGCAGGCAGCAGCGCGGCAGGCGGGCGGCGGGCGAGAGCTCGCGACATGCCGCAGCCGCAGCCAGCGTCCACGCGTCGTGACAAACGAGGTACCTATCAGCTGCGGTGGAGGCTCCTATTAAGAGGAAATGCGGACGCCGTTTAGTCCATACAATTGTAGTACTCAGTTTCCTCCCTGGATAATGTCAGTAGAGCAAATATTATTACAAGAACTAGAAACCTTCAAAATTTATTAAAATTGTCCGGCTATACCGCCATAATCAGACCTGGCAAATAAATTGGACGAATATAAAAAATAAAAGTTAAACGTACAACATAGCCAGTCTTTCTTATATTATTCTTGTAAAAATAATTAAAATCGGTCTTGTTTTGAAGAAGAAAATAAGGTACTACGTGATTCTAGTTTATTTTGCATTGGAATAATCAGTCCGTGCTACAGTTGTCTCTTTCGTGCTCAATAACGGGGAGGTTTGCGGGAGTTGACAGCAATAGATCAGTTAGTTAAGTTAAAAACCTATTCCTCAAATGTTTCGCCGCCCGCGTTTCCTCTTCAGGTGACATCTGACGTCAACTTCTTGAGAGTAACGAGACCGATTTTTAACATGCATTGTCCATTTCAAAGAGACTAACTACATCAGTACATTGCCAATACAATCATCTTGATGCGGCGTACGGCAAGATGCCGATTGCGTTGTAGGAAACCATGGCCGCACGAAAACACTGACGACTTGTAGACTTCGTCACATTAAACTCGTTACTTGTCAATTGATCGATGTTATTACGTAAAGCGTCATTTTTGACGTAGCCATTTGCATCGTATGATATGACAAGGTTTGCATAAGCTGACTTTACGCGCAATAACACCAAACAAAACATCCTATTCATATTTGTTTCCGGTGTAATAGTGAAAGTGTTTTTTCTTTTCTTTATAAATGACTGGCTATAGTCAAGTCTGTTCCGCGGCTGAATTGAAAATAGTTGGAAATAATTTATGACCAGCCCTGGAAGTCTTAAGGTAATAGGCCATGAAACTACGCATTAAAATGATACATTATCTAATAATACATTCATATTAAATTGTGTTGTTATGACAGGTAAAAGCAGCCTGGGTTCGTGTGCCAGTACTGGAGGTGCGTCCAGCCGGTCTCACCCCCAGCCACTAACAACGGTAAATATTACATACATCCTACCTACCTATTACCTAGAGAACACGTCAAACAAATAATTAATGCACCTGTACTTTCTCATACTTTTATCTATAGTGAGTTTTCATTAACTTATCTTATTTGGTAAACAAACACTTAGATTTCTATTTTAAGGAAATTAATGTGTTTAAACGGTTAATACAAATCAGATTTAATGTAATTCATACTGTACGAGTCTCTTTCAAGCACTTAGGCGTTCATACCTAACTCGAAAGTCGTAATTTTCGTATCGGGTTTGGTTTATCAAAAAAATAAAAAATAATAAGCTAATATACACAATAAAGAGCTGGATAATAAAGGTTTATTGTTTGGTAGGGTGCCGTGGCATCCACTTCGTCCACACCGCCGGCCTCAGCGTCCGCTTCAATGCCTGACAGTGCAGCCAACGATGCTAAGCCCAAGGGCAAAGGTAACTGACAACCTGTTGAAAAACTTCATAGGCATAAGAAACAAAGTTTGATGATTTCTGCCGGTCTATTCTGTGATAACTTAGTTGAAGTGAGCTGTCAATGGTGTCAATCCAGCATCAGGTGAAATGCCAGCTCACTTCACATATGATTGCACGGTGAGATTTTTTACAGAGTAGACCGGCTGTAGTGTGTAATAAGTCTTGTTTTCATTTACTCTAATTGGGTCTCTTCTTGAAGTCACCATTATTGTAGTGCAAAAAAAGAGTCGTATGTGCCTATCACATGTTAGGACGAATAGAATAAAAAGCAGACTCATGTAACAATATTCATTCACAGCGTCGTCATCGTCAGAAGAATGCGCGGGCGGCGGCGGCAGCGGCGTGGGCGGCAGCGGCTCGACGGGCGCCGGCGCCGAGGAGTCGTCCTCCGAGGAGGGCGAGGTCGGCAGGCTGCAGGCGCTGCTGGAGGCAAGAGGCTTGCCTCCGCATCTGCTCGGAGCCTTGGGACCGCGCATGCAGCATCTGCTGCATAGGACTGTTACTGCTAACTCGGGTGAGTCGAGGAATCTTCTGGTTTATTTAGTTATATTATAATTTATAATGTTCATTATTCTTTTGTAACTAGCCCGTACTGTCCCAATGTTGGACAAGGCCTCCGTCCATTCTTTCTACCAGTCACGATAATGCGCTACTTTTGCCAATTCCACGGCCTCGTCACGCTTTTTTAGGGATCAATCCCGTGATGTACAGGCCCATAAAACAAGTCGATATCGGCAGTTATTAACAGAGTGTGCCTTACTGTACTTTGCCCCATCCCAGAATTCGTAAAGAATCTGAATTGTTATAATAAAAAAGTGTCGATTATCGAGACTTTTCTATGAAACTTGTGTGATGCACTTGTTGCTGAAATAGTGTCAATAACAATATTGTCTTCCACAGCCGCATCAAAAGCCGCCCAACTGTTGGCCGGGTTACAGGCGACCGGCGACGAGGGGCAGCAGCTGCAGGCCGTCATCGAGATGTGCCAGCTGCTGGTTATGGGCAACGAGGACACGCTGGCCGGCTTCCCCGTGCGCCAGGTCGTGCCCGCGCTCGTCAACCTGCTCGCGGCCGAGCATAACTTTGATATGGTCAGTATACAAGCATGGTAAACATCTTTAGAATATTTTGTGAAAACAAGATAGCGGCGTTTGTTCCGCTAATGCCCACGCGCAGAAAGATTATTGTACAACTTTACTTACCATGATAAATATTCTTTATTCAGTAAATAGGTTTCACATAACACTTGTACTCATTATATTCTGTAAGTGTAGATGTAGCCTATGTTTCCTATCCGACTACAGAAACCGAGCGTTAATATTTAAGGGGGATGCGCTCAGGTAGCCCGCGAAATTCAAAAATACTTACGTTTTTTTGTAATTTGCAGGTCACAGTCAGGTTGATTAAAATATGATTCGCGGCCGTAACAAATCTGGCTTTAAAGAATTATAATCATTAGAATCAGCAATACAACTCCTTATGTTAGAATTGGCCTCAAATGTCATGATATCATTAAATGGTCATTCGATGGGGTAATATGAACATAGAGAGATGTATTGATGATTTTTATGATTATAATTTTATTAATAATAATATTTTATTAATAAATATTTGATACTGACCTCCAAATTGCAAAAAACGTAAGAAAATTTGAATTTCGGGGGGTACCTTGGCACATCCCCCGTAACATCGAGTTTTAGAAAGAGACTGTCACAGGCAAACTGAAAAAAAACTAAAAATACTATTAATATATATAAATCATAATCAATAAAACTTAAATAAATTAATAAAAAAAAAATCTTAAGACAATTAATTCTAATCTAAGTAAAACAATTAATAAATGTTTATGCTTAGAAATAAAAATCAAATTCCCAACAAGAAATATTAAAATAAAAATAATTCACGTATTTAAAATTATCATTTGTTTTTATAGTTTAAAAAAATATTGGTCTTCTAAATCAAAGTTAAGTAATTTACTTTAAAAACTTCAAAGAAAAAGAACTTCTTGCGTGCGGTGGCAGAGATTCGCTCTGCCTTCTGGCGCCGCGTACTGTACTTTTAATATTGTCTTATACTTGGCGGTTTTATCCAAATATCGGCTTTTCCTAATACCTACACAATATTTTAGTATTAATTTATGAGGCTAAATAAAGATGCACAGCCTAAACTGCTGGGTCTAGAAAAATGAAATTTTGCCCAATGGTTCCTTATACAATGAGGGTTGAATAGGGGATGACAGTTTGTATGGAAGTTCGTCATTTTTGCTGATGGGAAATACTAGACCTATCACTATAACCTTTTGTTTTTCTTCCAGATGAACCACGCATGTCGTGCGCTCACATACATGCTGGAGGCGCTACCGCGCAGCAGTGGCGCTGTGGCACTGGCCGTGCCCGCATTCCTGGACAAGCTCCAGGCCATCACGTGCATGGACGTGGCCGAGCAGAGCCTCACCGCGCTTGACATGCTGTCGCGACGACACTCCAAAGCTATACTGCAGGCAGTAAGCATGACATTTTTTCTAGTTTTTTTTTACTTTTTGCTAAAATTATACTGTAAAACGTGTTAGATATATTTAAATCTGTTATGTTGTGCACATATATATTTTATCTTCTTTATATACAGTGATGGTCATATAATTAAAAACACCAACCTTCACTTTCATTTTCAATAACATTTAACGTGTAAAAGATGGTTCTTAAGTATTTATATGGATGTATATTTATGTTCTTTTATAGTATAAAAATTACATTATTACAAAATTTGTTCCATTGTGAAAAAGGGATATTGTTATCTGTCATATATAGCTCCGTCTCTCTTTCACGCTGGAACAATGATGGCTTTAACACGTCACAGTACGGCCGCTGGTTTACTAACCGATGTTACTTTTTAGTGGCGCAACGCGTATTATGAGTTAATATGATAATTACTTAACTCCGAGTTCACAAACTCTATAATGAAATTTATTTATTTGCGAGAATATAGGTACTTACATAATAACATGGTACTTGAAAATAATTTTAGACTCACTATATTCGACTTATCAGTCGTGCAAATATTTATAGTACATACATGCATAATAATATCATGAAATTATATGAATGTCATTACTTGATTAGTCATACAAATCTTAATCATAATAAAATTATATATTTATTCATTTAACCCGACTAAACGTGCAAGTGCGCCTTAATGAATAAGAAAAAGGTGGCAAACTGCCTAATGTAATGACATTATAAAAGATGTTTTGTAGGTTCAAAATTCTATTTAGTACGTAATTTACATTTTTTTCTATTTAGTTGTCCAAAGACCAGTAGTAATAAAGACATTGATTATATTTTTGCAAGCTATATTTTATAAATTTTGTTTTCAATTAATTAACAGAATTTTAATGATCGTTTTTAAACATAATACTCAAAACTTTTATTGCATTCCACATGTAGGTATTCCTAGGTGGTAAACTTATAATTAGATCATATGGACCTGTCGGGCACATCAAAATAAGTGAGTTAGGAACTTAAGTTACGAGTGTAAATTTTAATGTGGTAAATGAATCTTTTACCTCCAATTAATTGCAATTATGACATAAAAGTAATGAACCCTACCAATAGACTGTTTCTAATTATATGACCACCACTGTGTATAAAAATCGATTGCCGTGCGTTAGTCTTGCAAAAACTCGAAATTGGCTCAACCGATTGTGATGAAACTTTGGTAAGTTGTTGTGTGCGCGGCGGAGAAGGTCCCAAACAAACAAGAAAAATAGGCATTGCAACGCACAGAAAAAGGCATTAGCTAGGCTTAAATAAAATAAATTGGAAACCATCCACTAGCATCACTTCCGATCTCGGAGCGGATGTATCCGCCAACAAGTAACAAGTTAGAGATGACTAAAACACAATCCTGCATCTTAAGCTTTGGTTTCCTAAAGGTGTATCCACACCGAAGTTACTTTTTGTATAGCAACATGATAACATTAAGTAACATTCTATAACTTTTGCGATAACTTTTTGTTATCCGTTGTTGCCCACGAACACTTGTAAACGTTGCTCCACAAAAAGTAACTCTGGTGTGGATGCACCTTAAGAAAGCGGCTGTCCTAATACAGAGGGGTTTTTGACACCTTAATGTCAGATACTGGTGAAAGTTACAGATTTTTAGGACAGCCGTTATAATAATATGACGGAACCGCTCTTCTACGAAACCATAGCTTTACAGACAGGGATTAACACTGCAATCGGAATAGATACCCAACAACAACCTATGGACGTAGAAATTCCTTATTTTTCCTTATACCGTTTTCTTTCACCTTATCTCGCTTCTCTGACGTCACATATAATTACAGCGCGGTGTATCAGCGTGCTTGACGTACCTGGACTTCTTCTCCATCAACGCGCAGCGCGCTGCGCTGTCCATCACAGCCAACTGCTGCCAGAACCTCACCCCAGACGAGTTCCATCTAGTGAGGGACTCGCTACAACTTCTGGCTAATAGGTAACTAACACATTTTTACGTTTTTATTGAGTTTTTATTCGCGGTTTTATTTAGGGTTTACCCATTTTTTTTTAATGTATGTTAGTTGAAATAAGGCAAACAAGAATTTCTTTTCCCGATGTTACCTATAGGAATCGCATATCGACCATATGCTGCCAATACCTCCTAAGTGCTTTTGAGCACAACTTTACAAGAGAACATAGAAACTGAATATTTATAAAAATAGAGATGGTATTCATAAACCCAAAATCCAACTTTATTAATTTTACATTAACTAATAAAGTTTGATTTTGGGTTTATGAATACCATTTCTATTTTTTTTAATGTTCAGTTTCTATGTTCTCCTTAAAGTTGCCCTCAAAGCACTTAGGAGGTATTGGCAGCATACAGACGATATGTTGGTTGGAAAAAATAATCTGCTCAGAATCACAATTTACTTATTTGTAAGAATGTAGTTTTACATAATATGGTGTTCATATTTTTTTTCGACAGTTTTATATTTTCGACCACTAACAGAAGTCTTAGTCACGCGTATTACCTACGTGTCGCACAATTTTCACGCCGAGTCTTATTTTACCCAGCGCTTGACATGTGAAGCAGTCATGTCAAGCAATGCAAGTGATGCTGGATAATTAAGTATTAAATCCGCCAGATGATTTAAACTTTTCCAGATAGTTGTGGCAATTACGTAGTACAGTATTTTGATCTCACGAAGCGACGCGCGCTTTACTTGTTATAACCAAGTGTACAAACACGCTCTCACGCACGCTCACAGTGTTTGTACACTTGGTAACCACAAGTAAAACGCGCGTTTGCGCGTGGTATCTAAGCAATTATTTTGAGTTTCGTTGACAAGAAAGGAAATCTGATAAAAGTCCGTTCATCTGTCCGACAGCCCGTTTCACAGCCCTTTATTTTGTTTTAGACTCACCCAACAAGACAAGAAATCTGTGGAGTGCGTGTGTTTGGCGTTCTCGCGCCTCGTGGACAGTTTCCAACACGACCCGGCGCGCCTCCAGGAGATTGCTACACCCGAACTACTTACTAATCTGCAACAATTGGTGAGTGTTTATCTTGTCCTGTGTATTTGTGTTTATGTTCTTATTAGTTCTATAAACAACATGTACATACCACCATTGGCACTTGTTTTTCTATCATAAAGCAGCAGGTAGCAAGTTCTCACAACATTATAGAATAATAGCCTCATATATGAATCCAACAAATCGGAGCGAAAGGTGTGTAGAAGAATTCAAACCTAACGTCACGTTTGCATTAGAGCGGTCGGCCGCATTTGGTACAGTCGACCATCGTTTAGTTAACCGAATTTGTTAATTTCGGCTGCCGAATGCGTCGAATGCCCAAATATGTTTCCGACATAACTTGCGAAATGTGGGTGTACCGTGTACTATAAACAAGAGTATTTTTTTTTTAAATTATTAGTGTATAATTAATAATCAGTACCTATATTAAATAAATATTTTTGTACAGCTGGTAGTCCAGCCGCCGCTGATCTCGGGCGCCACGTTCATCACAGTGCTGCGCCTGCTGTGGGTCATGTGCGCCGCGTGCCCGCAGCTGGCGCTGGCGCTGCACCAGCGCTCCATCGCCGACACGCTGCTGTGTCTGCTGACAGGCTCCAGCCTGCACCAGGAGGTACAACTAACACCAAAACAGGACTTAACAAATGACATTCATCACCGTTAAGCAAAAGATTTACCCCCGGGTGTCCATTGCGCATCACGTCCCAAAATGCAATATGGCAGTTTGGTACTTTAGTTCTGCAATCTGACCGTTTTCGCATAGCTATCGTGGAAGGGTTCCCACGATAGCTATGCGAAAACGGTCAGATTGAACGATCCTAAGGCCTACTACCATTTCAGCTGCGAATGATTTGACGTGATAGCTAGTTTACTTTGTTATTATATTATCAGTCGCCGACTGAGCACCTTATCACTCAGAGTAAGATGAAATCCAATTTGAAATCTAATAAGCATTCTTACGTCGCCTACCTTCGTACTTTTCTAACGCAAGCCATCTTTTACAGCTAGTGGAGTTAATCCCTCGTCTCCCGCAAGAGTTATACGAGATAACCTGCCTGATCGGTGAGCTGATGCCGCGCCTGCCGACTGACGGTATCTTCGCGGTCGACTCGCACCTCGACAGACCCTGGTCTGCCACCACAGAACGTACTGCGCACTGGCAGTGGCGGGATGATAGAGGTGAGTTAGACGTTACTGAAACTTGTAGAAAGTCGAATTACACAGAAGCCAAGACTGGAAGCACACTGTTGGCAGTGGAATTAATCTTTATCAATCTATTGACCAAAAATCTCCATTATACTTCGTATAATGTTTCTCTCGTATATTATAATAATTACACTTATTTAATCCACTTTGCGTATCTCGATGATGTAATAATACTTCCTGTCACTGTTGTTTAAATGACAAAAAGTGGTACATACGAATTGGTGTGGGGTAGGTCCCATAGGTAAAAAGTGACAAAAAAAAACATTTTTTTACAAAAAAATAACTCATTTCCAAAAGGAAAACACTACAATGTGAAAAATAACTTTGATTTGCCACGGAAGTCTGTGGAAAAAAACTAAAATACAGATCCAAAGACACCAACTTCGGAAATAGTTATTTTTCACGTTGAAGTGTTTTTGTTTTGGAAGTTGGTTTTTCTTATTGTAATTGGTGTTCTGAAATGGTTAATTTTTAAGAAAACCCTAATTGGAAGACCAACAGACAAGAAAAAAAAATCGGTTAATGAGATTTACGAATCAAAACTTTTCAATGTCCATATTTTTGATGCTATAGGTACGTGTCATATTTTGGTGTAACTGTAAAAGTTTCTTATTTACTTAGGCGTATGGCGTTCATACTCCTGGGCCGAGAGCCGCGCCCTCGAAGCCGGCGCATCAGCCGGCGAGGAAGAGGTGTGCCTGACGACGTTAGGACGCTCCTACACGGTAGACCTGACGGCCATGCAGCAGCTCAACGACCACACGGGCACCGCGCGGCCCGTGCAGCGCGTCGCGCCCGCGCCCGCGCCCTCCGACCAGCCCGCGTCCTCGCACGCGCCCGCTCCCGGTCAGTACAGCACACCTTGTCAATATAAACGCATATAACATGGAGGATTATACTGCAAACTAACTCTCTAAGTGTGTGAAAAAAAACTTTTTGTAATTAGGTTTGTTTAAATGTCGATACCCATCACGTGTGCGGAGTTTCGCTAACTAATTTATCTTGACTCTATATATCGCGTACTATACGTACTAACTCGCGGTATTTTTTCCAGATCCTCGCATCGCCATGGTCCGCTCTCACCCTGGGCTGGCTCGCGCCCTACTCGCCGTACTACACGAGGTGTACTGGAGCTCGGCCGGGCCCGCCGTGCGCTCGCAGGCACTCAAGGCAATACTGCGAGCTGTTTACTATGCTGACGCGCCACTGCTAAGACAAGTGTTGAAGATGCAGGTAAGAAGCAACACCTACAACTGCGAAATATTTGATATACTTAACTTCATGTAAAAGAATACACATTACGTGATTTTTAACACGTTTTCGTTAGTTAGTATTTTTGTCAAATAACATCAAATATTCCTATTTCTTCATATTTCTTGTTTTCATGGTTGGCATAACTACCATAGTGGTCTTGTCCCTGTTAAAATTAATTCTGTAAATAGTGGCTGTCTTGAATACAGGAAGATAACTATACTACTAGATACTGCACATTACCATTACCCCATATACTAAAAGCTTTTATTGCGGTTAAGGTTTTGGACAACCAACCAATCACAACCAATATGTAATTTGATGACTAGCTTCTGGTCACACGGCCATCAAAACAACCTATTTCACACGTCTATTTTCTACAGGTGATATCCTCCCACATCGCCGGCATGATGGCGTCAAGCGACTTACGCATCGTGGTAGGATCTCTGCAACTTGCCGAGATCCTGATGCAGCGACTGCCAGATGAGATGGGCGTGCAGTTCCGCCGCGAAGGTGTGCTGCACCAGGTGGCGCAGCTGGCCGAGAGGGTGCCGCCCGCACAGCCGGCCCGCCAACATCCGCTCAAGGTAACACACATAACGGAAAAAGGCATCACTTTTGAACTTTACACCCGGTTTCAGAAAGACTAAGGAACATTTAATAATAATAATACTAACCCATTATGGTCCCATTGCAGGCCTCTATTCATTTAAAGAAGATACGAGCATTGATCACTACGCTTGCTCAAGACGGATCGACGATGTAAGACTTAGGTTTTCTCACGATGTTTTCCTTCACCCATGTCAGAAATGTCCCAAGATAAAGTCGGAAAGTACATTATTATGAATTCAAAAAAGTCACATTAATACTTGCCTTGATTTGAAGCCACAACCTCGTGTGAGGCTCGGTGTTTAACCACTGGGTCAAATATGTATTATTATTTCAATGAATATTTACGAAAAATACTTAATATAGCTGATATAATCGAACTCATGTGAAATGATTTAATAGGCTGTATTTATTTTAGTCGGGCGATCACAGCAACTTGCATGGAAACGACGGTCTGTTTGTAATTTTTTTAAGTTGATTAGCCTATCAGAAACTGGGTGTCTGTAACAATAAAGTTATTGATGTGTTTGTCGTTGTTATTTATGTTGTTGACGCGTCATTATTGACTACCATAAGCAATGCATCAAGTGAATGGAGGCTACTGAAGGTGCCAAGCTCGTAGCCAAATTCTGACCCATGCGTTTTAAATTTTCTTTGGTTAATATAAAAAATATTTGCTGTTCCATACATTTTGACTGTGTAGGTATTGCACTGTTCTATGAAATAGAAGTTTTTTTTTTACAACAGACGAAATATTTCTACGCTACCCCATCATGTGCTGAATTCAAGGTTAAAGTTCCCGCGTCAATGTCATTGGCTCTCTGTCGTCGACAAGCTAAGAAAAATAACGCATTAAGATTCTCGTTTGTCTACTGGCGGCAAGTCTAACTTGTTCAAAGACAAAAATGATAATAATAATAGTGACGAATAAATCTTTGTGTTTCCACAGTCACCAGGCGGTGGTAGCGTCCGCTCTTCGGGCGGGTCGTCTCCGCCTGCTTCCACATCGGCTACATCACTGGAGCATCAGAATAACCTGTCCCTTGCGTTCTCCGCCTCGGGATCTTTCGTTGCTAGTACTATGCGTAAGTAGTTATTTATTAGCAACGTAAACTACGTTAGAATGTTGTAGCCGAAAGTATTATTTTTATAAAGCAGTGCATCGATCATAGAAATATATTTTAAAAATTAACTTACAATGATCTTGTGGCGCGTGGCCAAAATTGGAACTAACGCTGCCATTTTGTTTGTTCAATACAATTTCATAAAAACAGTTTTACAAATGTTTAACAACGGCCCCCCGTGTCAATAGTCATTCATGTGCTAAAAGATCATTGTAGCACTAAGTTTGTAACTGGATTGTGCAACAAGTATTCTTTCTTTTATTAGCTATTGGCAGCGATGGAAGCGGCTCTGAGCCTGGACAAGCGTCAGCATCGACACACGCACAAATGTCTGCTACTTCAGTGCACAGGTATTCATATACTACCTTCTTAAAACGACAGAACTGAGTTTCAGATAATCTGCAAGTACAGTACCCGGACGTTAACAACATTACTAAAGAGTTTTAGAAAGTGACTGTCACACAGATTTGCGTGACAAAGACGATGCTCTACTTTGAACTTTTTCTAAAAGTGAATTTGCCCTAAACTGTAATTTTATTGCCTTCGGTAAAGGCTACCCGAGTTGTCCTCCTTTTTTAACCTACTTATATTTTGCGTGTGTATGTATTTTTTTATGTATGTTCATCAATATTTTTGTCAATTGTGGACCGTTTTTTTTTTTTTTGCATTTTGTAGACGTAGCTTGCGCGGTAGGTCCCATATAAATTCTTTTACTAAAGGTTTTTTCTATTCTATTCAGGCAGATACTATCAGTCACAATCACAATACTCAGAATCATTACCATTTTTAATCTTTGTATCAGGTCCGGCAGTCCCCTACAACTGGCAGAGATGTTAAAACGTAAGCGCGCAGTAAAGCGCTCCGGAGGTGCAGGCACGCGGCACGCCCGCCGACGCGACGAGCCCGCGCCCGCGCACGCGCCGCCGCCGCACGCGCACCTCGCGCACCCCGCGCACGCTGCGCACGCCACTCATGCGCAACCTCATGCGCAGCCACATGGTATGTACACCACACTTGTTAGTTCCAACTACTGTTCTTTTTGTCGAAATTACACTGGGTCTCAGCACAGAAGCGTACGCTTCATGGAATTGTATTTGGTTGCTATTTATGATACACTATGTCGAAAATTACGCGTCGTAACATCTATATAAAATGCACAGAAGATGTTATTGCCGAAGTTCCACCCGACCGAAAACGTGCTGTGATTACGGCCTGATAAATTAAAACAAGCAGGATTTCTTACGACAAAATCGTTCCTGTATTTTCCTTAGATGTGTCACTACACTTACCTTTTAAGACATTACGATCAAATAAGTTATCAAATAATATCAATAAAGTCACCAGTTAATACTGACAATTATTTAGAAGGTAACTGCGGCAATAATGTACCGTGTAAAATTAGTTGATGACATGTTATTCTCACATTTCGCAGGCTCGGGCGTGTCAGTAGGCGCGCGCTCGGCCACGCGCGTTGGCGGCGCGTCCAAGACGTCGTCGTTCTTATCGTCGCTGAACCCGTCGCGCTGGGGGCGGTCGCCGCATGCGCACAAGGATAGCGGCCTGCTCGCTTCACCGCACACCTCCGCCAATCTCTCTGTGCAGAACAAGTAAGTGCCTATTAGAAAGTACGAAAGAAAATTATTTTATAGCATGAGTAACAAAAACAATTCAACCCAGTAATTGTTTTCTCAATGCAGCATACTGTCAATTAATGTCAACACAAGGTAAAACCTGACAGATTTTCAGCTGCAGCCGACGAATGTCATACGCTCGATTACAACATTTGAAACATGAACTTTCTCTTTCACTCCT
The DNA here is from genome assembly GCA_916610205.1 of Griposia aprilina. Taxonomy (NCBI): domain Eukaryota; kingdom Metazoa; phylum Arthropoda; class Insecta; order Lepidoptera; family Noctuidae; genus Griposia; species Griposia aprilina. The sequence continues at coordinate 15,716,411 of OU744286.1, forward strand.
ACCTCCCAAGAAATGTAAAAATATGGAAACAATTTAGTTCTCATAGTATCCAGTATTGTAAATGTAGATTTCAAAATACACCATAATATTGCCATTCCAAACTTTGTATTGTTTTTACAAGTCTTTTGTTTCTAATTCTTACTGAAGGGCTTTTAATCTTGATGACTTTGTGTAAGCAAATTTGCAATAGAATATCAATCAATCAGTTAATTTATTGTGTAGTTTCATGTTAGAATGCTCGACAAGGGTGAGAAGTCAGGTCATTTAGGTTAGGTTGATTATCATCATAGTTGTGATTATGTAGTAATCAAGCTACAAGACAGACATAATAAGTGATAAATCTACGTTGTGATAGAGATAACGGTTGTGTTATTAAACCTAGCACACGACAGTACCACCGACTTTAATTTTTCATGCGATCCTAAAAATTGCGCTGCAGATTGTCTGTTGTTTTATGGTGGGTACACATATTATATGAAATGTAACATACAGTCCAAATATGTAAGGTTGCTTACATAAAGAAGCGGGTTCCCGAAACAGACAAGTCGGTACTGATCGGTGCAGGTGAAATAGTCCCGTGTGAATAGCGCTCACACATAAAGAAACAGGTAAAACATGTAACCGTTTCTTTTAAAAAATCAACCTGCACCGACCTGTACCGGGAGTCGGGCCCGAAAACCCGCTTCTTTATGAAAGCACCCTAATGCAACATGAAATGTAGCACACATTGAAACAAATTCGTTAGTTAGTTAGGCGGACATTTTGACCCCGAATGACCGCGGGAGAGGTCATCCTGCAAGCATCGGCGGTGAGGTCGTTTTGTTCTCTGTGTGCGTTATTGAATAGATTTCCATGCGTTTTATCGTCGCGGACAGCGCCTAAATGGTGTGTAATCTGTTCTGCCACTAAACGTGCACCTGTTATGTATACAGAGAGAAGGTGCGCGAGTGGATCCAATGGACGGCATCTCGCGTGGTGCGCGAGTGGGGCGCGCTGGGCGGCTGCGGTGGTGCGCTGGAACAGCTGGCGGCGCTGGCGGCCGCGCTGCCGCACCACCAGCACCGCCGCGCCGCGCTGCACACGCTGCGCGACACGCTGCTGCACCACGACGTGTCGCCCTTCGAGGTAACTAGGCATCACGTACAGCCACAGTCAGTCTACAACTGTTCAGTCTGTCACGTCTAGGAGATGCCAGGTGAGACGCAGAAGGAGCGTTGTTCTCTAGCTAGTTCTACTGTGGTACAGAGCAAGTGCGCGAGAGGTACGGTGGGTTCGCCATTCAAAGTATACAACGTTTGGTGACATTTTCACGTCGACATATGAACTACGTAGCAAATCTGCTTCTACAAGTTGCAGGTGACAACATTACGTGACGTAAAAAAATCTTCCATCGTGCAATTAAGATAAATTGTACAATCAGTGTGAATTATTCAGTGGTGCGCTATTCAATACCAAGACACACTACATCACTAAACAATGTGATAACGACAATATCGACAGACTCAAAAATAATCTATTCACTTGCAACAATTACTCTCCAGGTGAACCACTCGGGCGTACTAGGCGCTTTGCTACAGTTCCTGACGGGCGTGGAGCCTGAGGGCGAGGGGAGCGAAGCGCGGGACGGCGACGGCGAAGGCCGCGACGACTACGTGGCCGCCGCTGAGGACAGGCTGAGGCTCTTCCTGCATGTCTTCGCCGACATGCCGCTTACTATCGAGTGAGTAAACTTTGTTAGCTTGTGTTATTGGTTACAAAGACTCAAACCAACAAATGAACGAATCCCAAACCATTACAAAATTTGCCAAAAACGTAAATAACAATAGCCGCTCGTTTTTTGTTGTTGTTTTGTTTAGTGATGTAGTTGTATAGATTTTAAGTTCAGGGGTAATTGATGTTACAATTATAATTATATTATTTCCGCGCGTAGAGTAGATTACATTAATTGAATTTTAATAATTTCCGTTTGGAAAAAGCGTTTGGTATTGTGAAAAATTTACTGCAGATTAGTAGTTTTGTTGATACATCACTTTGTACACTACTCTTGAATAATCTTTGTACATAATATGATAATATTGTCATAGTTATTATGTCACTTCACCTAGTTCCATGACAAAAATAAATTTACACGAGACAAAACGGATGTCAGTTGTTTTGTATCAATTTAAAAATCGTACCCGATTTTCACTATTATTGATGACTATACAGGTTCAAATTTAATTAGCTAGCGAAACTGCGCAGATGTGTGGTAGCTATCGATAGCTAAACACGTTAATTAGCTAGCGAAACTGCGCAGACGTGTGGTAGCTATCGATAGCTAAACACGTTAAAAACAAGACTTAATGTTTTTTTTTTCTGGGGTCAGTGACCACTGGTAATAGAGTTACTTGAACTAGTTAAGAAAATCTGTTTTTTTAACCAATTTACAGATATGATATCATTACAAAATAAATACAGATTGCAAGAAAATGGGCAAGTTTCAAAAATCCAGCCTGTATAATGTTTCATGAGAATTTGGAGAATGAAGCACTTAAAATTTATAGCCCTGTCCGAATCCGTATGCACCAACTTTAGCACCGCCCGTCATACTTACTATGTCAGCTGGAGGAGCCTTTTTGCTCTCGTATCAGATGCCCTTTGAGTTTAAACGAGTCTCTTTTAGATTTTTTTAGCCATTAAGGTTCTATGGGATATTAAGAATGTAGTGGTTTCAGTGCGGAGTGGAGCTCCGCAGTGGGCGCGCTGGGCGTGCTGGGCGCGGGCAGCAGCTCGGGCGGCGGCGGCGGCGCGGCGCTGTGCGCGCTGGTGAGCAAGGTGAACGCGTGCGTATCGCACCTGGAGCAGTTCCCCGTGCGCGTGCACGACCTGCCCGCGCGACCCGCCACCTCCGCGCTCAAGTTCTTCAACACGCATCAGCTTATGGTCAGTTAACCCTTGAGGATACCTCCCACTTTTGACAAACAACTTGGCCCATGAGTGATTTTTGTGTAAATTACGATCTTAGATCTTAAACTGGAAGTGGAAGTCCTGTTTAATATTTACTGCTTTGCTTAAGCTTTGTATGATGATAAATATGCAGTAATAATGAACTAAATCAAGTAGGGCCTCTACTTGATTAAGAGCAGATTTTTCAATATTCAGATGCTTTATCTGAAGAATGCATATTATTGTAGTTCTACAGCTTTTGAACACAAAATAATTATGTCAAATTGTCATAATTATTCTTCAGATATAAGGTTTTTATTGCTGAATGGGCCTGATCTTGACCTAGTTCTCTGACTATTGAAAAATCAGCCCTTAGGTATTCAAAAGGTAAAATTTATGGCCCTTATAAATTGTGCTACAAATTAAATAATGTGACCTATGGTGAACAAAGTGTTTCTCTGAATATCTGTGTGCTGCAGGTTCAATCGCACAAAATATCTATCGGTCTATGTTGTTATACAAAGGTAATATTTTCTTTCTTTCTTACAGTGTGATCTCAAACGTCACCCAAGTTGCTCAAATCTGAAGCAATGGAAGGGCGGCGTAGTGCGGATTGATCCGCTAGCTTTAGTTCAAGCCATTGAAAGGTATGTTATAAATAACTACGTAATAAATTTTACAATATATGTATAAACTTTGAAAGTGTTCATGAATAGTGTGTGGTGAATTAAATCGTATATTTATGCACGGTGCTAAACATGAATAAAAGTGGACGAAGGGGATGAAAATATTACGGTTGCTGCATATGATCTGACCAATACGGCATGAAATTACATATTTTAATCTCGTGTCTGTAGGTCAAGTCTCCTATTAAAGTCATCAACCATATACGCGTCTGGCCGCGCTGAGATGTTTGCTGTGGAAATGTTCTCAACTTATGTGGTCTCTGATACTGACACCAGATGTCACTGATATCATTAAGTCTATGCATTCTAAAAGATGGCAACGTCGCAAATAGCTGTTTTGATTAATTGCTTAACATTACTGTATGGAAATATGAAATGTGGTGATGTTCTTCAGAAAGGTCAGGTGCGTAGTACTCGCAACCGGCGTGCGTGTATGACCAGATGTATGAACGAAACGAGGCAATAGCAGTATGTTAGGACCGTCGCAGGTGGCATTCTTTAGTTTCTGTCTACCCCCATGAGAAGAAGGCGTGAGCTTATGTATGTATGTAAAATTGCTCTTGAATGCACTAAAATATTGCATGAAATGCAAGGTTAATCTTTGACAGCTGTTTGCCACGTTGCCAACTTTTAGAATGCTCGCTCTTAATAGGAAACTCCAGCCTAAATAGGATAGGAAACGACCTCATCTAGTTTTTAAAATATGATTGACGTGTAAAAGTATTTGTACAAACCAACTTACAGAAATAAAATCATATAAAAAGTGTGACCATTGTTTCGCAGGTATTTAGCACAACGCGGCTACGCGAGCGGGCGCGCGCGCTCAGAGTCGCTCGGCGGGCCGCACTCGGATGACGACGGCGCCTCCGATGATGACGTGGACGACTCGCTCGCCACGCCGCCGCACCATCCGACTGAGTACGTAACTCTATAAAAAAACATTTGATGCTGGACATATACCTTTCCCAAGCCTCGCTACAACGATAGCTACGCCTTTCTCGTTACAATTTCAAGCGTTTTTTGGACGGATGGTCGGTACCTTCCGTCCTGCGAGCAATATGCACCGCCTACTGTCACTTAAGTTCAGCAATAGAGTATTTGACTACTATCGAAAATATATATTAATTAATACTTATTTAAAAGATGTTACTAAAAAAAGAAGACTTGCAAAAAATTTGGAAAAATGGAGAAGTTACCCACTTTTGAAATTATTCTTCTATCCTCGTCACGCAAAACTATGATTGTACTGACAGGCGCGAAGCTATTAAGGCGTTCCTTTGTTGTGACGTCAGATGCTAATAATGCTGTCTCTGTCTAGCATCGACTCTAAAACGCATAGGATCTTCGCCATTTTTTTTTTTTACTTTAACTTTATATTTTTCTAGGTTTTTAAATTATCAATAAAAAAATACAACCAAACAGTCTATTGTTTAGGTAATGTTGGCTACCTTGGGTCTCTAACGATTATTTTCTCTACAGACATAATGTTATAAGCACAGAACCATTATTTTAGCCCAAATTTAACACATTACTAATCTTTTCTAGTTCTGACCACAAACTGGAGTTCCTGATCGGCGACACCGTGCTGCCGTACAACATGACCGTGTACCAGGCGGTGCGCCAGTTCGGCGAGCAGACTGACGCTGACACCGACACTGAGACACCGCTCGGTAAGTAGCTATACAATACATCCACTCTAGTAACGTACCTAACCGTAAATATGACACATCGAGCTGTAGAAGGAGACTGTCACACAGCTATGGTGGCAGAGACGACATTCTACAAAACAGAACTTTTTTAAATACAGGGTTAGTTTTCAAACACCTGCCAAATTTTAAACCTCTTAATTAAATACTTATTGTGTGTTAAACATTACAATCAAATAGTAATAAAAATGAATGAAAACATTCAATTGAAAATGTCTGAAAAATTTACTATCTTAGAACACGCGACAAGGGTAATGACCTCTCTCGCTGGGTACGCGGCGAGGTGGCGGGCGCGCATGTTAAGTAGGTACTACTAATGTAGTAGATAAATTAATAAAAAAATACTAAACTTAATAAAATAAATCATAAATTGACTGTACTAAAAACGCAAAAAAAAAAACAAAATGATAATATTATCGATTCTGAATCATCTCTGAAAATCGGCGGGTCTTTGAAAACTAACCCTGTTTAATATGAAATATTACATTCAAATTTGATGAAAGTTATTCATAATCTCGGCCAGCTAAATGTTTCTTCAAAACTTGTTTAGCCAAGAAGGGAATCCGAAAAAGTACTAGCCTGTATTATTATATATTTATTATTATTGTAGTGAGCAATGTGTTGTTGATTGCAAAATAATGTTATGTCTCAGATAACACACAAAAAAAAGGGTCTCCACCCAGAATTTAGTAAAATCTTGATTTAATAGAATGTCCTTGAATTTCTTACCCGTTCTTCTCCATAGAGATCTATGGGTTGGAATAGGTAACTAGCTTCAACTTTCTGACTAACTGACAAACTCCTTGACAATTCAAAAGTGCCTGTAAATGGTTTAATTGAAACAAATGCTTTGACTTCGAGTTTGAACCCAATATAATATTACCCAAAAATAATTATCCATCTTCCAACCAATGTATTATTATTATGGTGAAGTGTTGTTGAAGGATGAATACTACAAAATAATGTAATGTTTCAAATTACAAGGAAATATGCCCAGCTTAGGGCCCGTTGTTTGATACATAGTTAAACATGGCCATTAGTCATTTGACAATAGTCAATAGCTGTCAAAGTTTAACTACACTGTCTGCGCAAGCGCATGGTTAACTTTTATAGCAAATTGTATTTTTTTTAACTATAGTTAGCTTAACCATTTTTGAAACAACATACTTCTTTAATTTTTAACAAATTGTTAGTTTAACTAATGCATTTTAATTATTAGTATGTTGATCAAACAACGGGCTCTAAGTCTAGTAAATAAACCATATGTTACTATGTTTCTAGCGAACGCGGGTATCTGGGTGCAGACGCACACGATCTACTACCGCGCCGTGGAGGCGGGCGAGCAGCCGCGCGCCGACACGGCCGCGTCGCGCAAGGGCAAGGGCCAGCCCACTAAGCTGTCCTCTCGCCGGAAACCTGATCTCTTATGGAATGGTATGTTACCATTGTATTTAGTTACTAGCTTATGCCCGCGATTTCGTCCGGGTGTTCTTTTTTCTTCTTTTTGCTCGGTTGCTTAGGGTCGTAGCGTGATGTTAAATAGCCTATAACCTTCCTAAAGAATTGGGCTATCAAATGCAAAAAACTTTTTTCAAATGTATTGCTAATTCCAGAGATTAGCATGTTCAAACAAACAAACTTTTCAGTTTATTATATTAGTATAGATTGTTATTACTTAGGATTGATTATTCGAAACTGTACCTTGTTACAGGATTTTTTTATCTGACGAAGCGACGCGCGCTTTACTTATGGTAACCAAATGTAGAAACACTCTGAGAGTGGGTGTGTAAGCGCAGGAGCTCTTGGTACCGTCAGAGACACAGGTGAAGTTGAAATAGTGTGTGTATGTGTGTGTTGCGTGCTGACGTACACATTCACGGCGTGTTTATACACTTGGTTACCACAAGTAAAGCGCGCGTCGCTTCGTCAGATAAAAATAATGTACGAATTTTATTTATTTAAGATATACATCCACAACATGAACGATTTAAATAGGCGTTATAAAGTGAAATTGGGACAAAAAGATGTTAACAAATTATCAAAATTGACGTAACGAGAATCAAAGTAAAGATAAAAGTAGAATCAACACAATACAATGTAAAATTATTTACTTATCTGTCTTTCAACTATCATCTCCCGGCAAACAAGTCACACTCCCGGGATGAAGTGATTATTGTTCTGGGACTTTAAGGGTGATATGGTCCACTCTATGATACTTACTTTCATGAAGTTTAAGCAAATAATATATCCTATTCCGGTCCCTGGTTATGTTCCCAGTAATGAATGTTGTGGGCATCTGTTTCCAGAGGGCATGGTCCCCCTGCGGCCGTCGCCGCTGGTGGGCATGGTGCGCGGCGCGGGGCTGGGCACGGCGGGCGACGTGCGCGACGCGTCGCTGCCCGCGCTCAGCCTGCTGCGCGCGCTGCACGCGCTGTGCCGCCACTGGCACACGCTGTACCGCGCCGCCTGCCTGCCCGACCTGCGCCCGCTGGTGCCCAACCAGGACTTTATTAACGCCAAGGTAAGTCGACAGACGTATCAAATTTACTATAATGTCAAACAGTACCTAGAAGATAAAAATATTTTTAATTTAATTATAATGCATAATTTCAATTTCATTTAATTATGATTAACATCAGCTGCATGATTACTGACAAATGCGTGCACTGACTGGACAGGTCAGGTCCACTCAATCTGTGTGGTTCTTTCCTCAAAAGACCATTTCAGATACCAATCTACATGGTCTGCACATGATCTGATCAAGATTATCAGATATGCTGATTGATGTGTTTGTACAAACCTACTGACGGAAATAAAATCATTTATTTAAAACAATTATTGTGACAGAACTTAATTTGTATGACAATATTTTATTTTTAAATGCATATGGTAAACAATATTCGCAAACCTTTTATGGTTATAATACAGTGTACCTGATGCAAGCCTTTGTAACATCTTATAAACCTGTGTTATGCAGATAAATGAATTTGAGAAATAATATTTATCCAGGACAGACACAATAATCATTTCTAACCTAAACAAAATGCTATTTAATTGCAAATATTATTATGTGTGATAACAGCGCAATATAGGTCTATTTCCGCATGAACGTCGGACCAATAGTGCCCGATGCTAGTTTTCAATTAGGCTTTATATTGTATGGTGTTACGTATGTAAATCACTTGTCGCATAAGCGTAACGTCCTACAACCAACTACACCTCCCAAGAATCTTGTTTTCTCTTTGCTAATTGTTGAAATTTGTTGTAGCTCGCTGCCAAAGCCAATCGCCAACTTCAAGATCCGCTTGTTATAATGACCGGAAACCTCCCACCGTGGCTGAAAAAGATAGCTTACGCATGGTAAGTCATTATATTTTGCAAACTGTTCTGAAGAACACTGTCGCATTCAGTAATTTTGATTACACAACACATGATTTATAAAAGTGTGTCATGGCGTTTAGATGTAACAATATGTGGTGTTCCAGTCCGTTCGTGCTGCCGTTCGAGTGCCGCCACCTGCTGTTCTACGTGGTGTCGTTCGACCGCGACCGCGCGCTGCAGCGCCTGCTGGAGGCGGGCGGCGAGCGCGGCGCGGGCGGCGCGGCGGGCGGGCCCGACGAGCGCGTGGCGCCGCGCCTGGACCGCCGCAAGCGCACCGTGCAGCGCCACAACGTGCTGCGCCAGGCCGAACACGTCATGCACGAGTTCGCGCACTCCAAAGCCCTCCTCGAGATACAGTACGAGAATGAGGTCGGCACCGGCCTCGGGCCCACGCTCGAGTTCTACGCGCTGGTTTCACAAGAACTGCAGCGTGCTGATTTAGACCTGTGGCACGGCTCGGAGAACTTCAAGCAGAAGCCGACTTCTTTCGGCGGAGAGATCGTGAAGAGTCAACCGCCGGTTGTGACTGACCGTTCATCAGACGCGGCGGCACGTCTCGCCTCCTCAGTCCGTGATGCTCTGAACCTCGACGAGGAACGCTCCCCAGAGCCGTCGGAGCTCGAGAAAGAGACGTCGATCCCGTCGCCGGCGCCCGACGCCACATACGTGTCGTGGCCGTGCGGCCTGTTCCCGCAGGCCGTGGGCCGCAACGCGCGCGCCTCGCACGTCTCCAGGGTCAAGGCTAAGTTCCGCTTCCTGGGGAAGTTTATGGCTAAAGCTGTAATGGATTCCAGAATGGTAAATTTAATACTGTACTACACCTTTCCTTATTCTTGAAAAAGTCTTATCTACCTCCACAATTCTCATTGAAAATGAAAAAAAAAAATTAAAATCGCATTGTTAAAATTGGTGGAATCACTGATTCTGAAAGTACAGTCTCATTGTTTCGGAATCAAGGATTGAATGTCACGTATCACAACTTACTCTTGTAGTTATTTTATCTCAGTATTGTGTCCATCATACTACATAAAATGATGTAACTCTAGGACATAACATTATTAAAGCCGCTGTATAATAAAGGCATGGTCGTGTTACAGGTGGATATCCCACTATCAGTGTCGATGTACCGCTGGCTAGTCAGCGAGGACAAGTGGCTGTCGCTGAGCGACGTGCGGCACGTGGCGCCCGAACTGTGGCGCTCGCTGTGTCGCCTGCGCCGCGTGGCCGAGCGCGCGCGCCTGCTGGCCGCCGACGCGCGCCACTCGCCCGAACAGAAGACGCAGCTGGTACGTCACACACATACACTGCGCCAGGGTTCTTGTGGCGCGTGCCCAAAATTAGAACTAACGCCCCTATCTTGTTTTGATTTCACAAAACAATATCGCACAAATGTTTACCAACAGCGCCCCCAACGTCTTTCGAGCGCCAAAAGATCCCGGCCTTGAATACAGTGCAAAAAAAAATTAACGCAGCGGAATATTGAACTGAAGTCTATTAAAATCCTTGTTTCCAATGGATGTTATTTACACTTAAACAAATGTACCTACTTCACCCTAGTGTAAATTATTTCAGAATGACTTGAGAAAGTCATAAAAAGTAGTAGTGAAAACTAAACTTTATCAGTAAAATTTTTTATTCCATTTTTCAAAACGGTGTATAATTATACGCTACCAAATAGTAAAACACAATAATCAGACGCATACAACAATACTGTTCTTGGTGTTAGCTCTGTTATTTGGTGTACATGAAAGCATAATCTCTGCATGTGCATATTCTTGCTGGCGGGAGGGAGTTGATGTATACTGCACATCCAACAAGCCTGGATCTAAATATTGTGGAATAAAAACTAGATTTACTTTTATATAATTATACTGTCAGGGAGTTCCAAGTAACGTGTGATTCCATAACTAAACATAATGTTCAATGTATGTATGTAATAGATAAGCGCCCTGGAGCTGGACGGGTGTCCCATCGAGGAGTTGGGCCTGGACTTCATTCTGCCGGGTGACGGCTGCACGGAGCTGCGGCGCGGCGGGCGCGACCTGCCCGTCACCGCGCACAACCTGCACAACTACATTGATCTCGTTACCCACTGGCTGCTTTATGAAGGTAACATTCTACCTTACCCCAGCCTAGCTATTCACAACCATTCGACAGGCTGTCGTGTCGATACTGACACATTTTCGATTACCTGATTGGCATTTCCTTTCGAATACCAGATTTGCAAAGCTGTCGGAAGAATAGCGGACGTCTATTTGATTGAGACAGACATAATTTTCGGGTTTCGAATTTGTGAACAGCGTTCCAGGGACTCCTTCCCTTACTTTTGGTTGATTTTCGATTCGGCACGATAGCGTTACGAATGGTTGTGAATAGCTATGCTGTAAATGTCTAAAGCTTACTGCTATTCATAGCGAGATCAATTTGAACTGACAAACCTGCTCCAGATTGGTCCAACTGGATAAGTGCACATGCATGAGACAATGAGATTGATTATTAAAAACGATAAGCTTCAAAATGTAATCTCCGGGCGTCCTAGGCGATCAATCTTGAGGCCGTAATCAACACACATGGTACTAATTTTTGTCAGATCAGGGGCCTATATAATAAAATCGACGGGTGACAATTCAAAAGTTTTGTTAGTTTTTTTTTTTATATTTTCCTGCTTTATTAACCTTTTAACCGCCTACGTCGGATTAATCCGACAAATATTTTCTGGCCCATTTCGCCAGAGTCGTATATTTCCGACCAAAATATCACTGCTCGTTTAATCAGCTTTTTTTATTTAATTACGCTGTATTCTATCAAAATTATGTTTATATTAGGTAAATAGTTAACTAAGTAATCATTTACAGTTTAATACACTTTAGTCTCTTAATTAGAAGTCCTAAAAATAAAGTCCAAAGTTAGATGAATTACTAACATTATTTTTAGAAAATTGTATTGATGTGCAACGCCCATGACGACAAAATCCGACATGAGGGACGGGACATATGCCAAGATTTACTGATACAAAAATAAAAATAAATCAAAATATTTCTCTTTATACTGACTAATTAACTTTAAAACAAATACAGCAATTGTTAATAAAACATGTTTTTACAAATATTTGTGAGTATTTCATTTAATTCCTTTGAAATTAAGTAAACTTACTTGTGAAATGTCAGCAACTGATTTGATGGTTCCCATCCCTAGCCTACATCTTCCAAAACTTACTTTGTTAGTACGCCCAGCGCCACGGTCTGATAAAGACGACCACTTCGTACGTCATAAACGAGTGCCGACTTCTGGAATTTTCCATCAGTGTTGTGTGTTTCTATCAGTTTAACGTTTGTGTGTCGATAAATGTGTATTGAAATTTATCATGACCACTCATTAAATATTTATTTTTAAAGACTTTTGTTTGTATTTCATAAAACCAGTGAATAAAACTAAATTGTGATTTCAGACTGTTGTATTATTTATTATACTCAAGTTTCTGTAATAAATAAGTACCTACATATTTACTTTCCATTTCGAAAAAAGACGGCATTAAACACATTAAATACAGTGAAAAATTCTGCCGTTTAGATACCTACGGTAAAAAACGTTGACTGAAGTAGTTGAGAAACACGGGAGTAGACAAAAATAGAAGGAAGATAACCAGGAGTTGTTTTTGTTTCTTTGGTACTTATTTACACTGGTATTTCTTACTAGTGGATAATGTTAAATAAAACAAATATCAAAATATTTACTCAGTTGTTATTTATATAAAACGAAATATCGACATCGAAAAATTGTAGGTATTGCACATCCCTCTTTGTTGTAGGTATTTATTTTTCGATTCAATGTGTCGGGCGCTGGGGGCACGACAACTGACATAAAGTCGGGCGGTTAAAAGGTTAAACAGCACCTATCCAGGAAATGTGATAATTATGTAATATTAATATTTCGCATTGTCAGATGGACCTGATGGTAGAACTGAAATAAAGTGTATGTGTGTGAAAGGATAGACAATTTTGTTGCTTTATGAATTGTTTAAATGAGCTGTCATAATTACTTTGATTGGCAAACGGAAAGGTGAACAAATATTTGGTTACATGCCAGACTAAAATACATAGTAAAAGATCTCATGACTTAATTTGACATTGCATAAAAAAAATTGTAAGAAGGAAAATGGCACAAATACTAATGATGAATTTTGTTTTTCCACAGGTGTTACCAAACAAATGGAAGCATTCCGAGAAGGGTTTGAGTCAGTATTTCCACTAGCCAACCTTAAGATATTTTATCCAGAAGAATTGGAACAAGTGTTCTGTGGCAGTCCGTCCGGTAAGATATTTATTATTTATTTAAACATTCCGCAATCAAAAAAAGGTACAAAGACGGACTTTATGCCTGAGGCATTCTCTACCATTCAACCAAGTGTGGTGGACAAATTAGATAGCAGGCGCTGTTTGTGCGGAACAATGCCGGTCTACTAATACAAGTCATCGATTAATTACGTCTCAATTAAGGTCTACAAGTGTTATTTGTGCTATAGTCACTAAGTGTAAACAATAACATCTAAAATAAGTGCACACTACAAAGTCATCAACCACTGACAATTAAACAAAAAATCTACCTTGTGAACTGCAAACATAAGTGCATTTCAAAGACACGCAGTGAGTACAAAGTGTTTTTCTCACAAAACAGTGCAATATTTACACAAAACTATTTTAAAAAAGTGCAAAAACAATCTAACCGAACTTCGAAATAGCCTACCCACTCTTCTCAAAAACATAAAAATCAACCGTTAATGTCAATCAGCTGACTCGAGGAACTAAAGACCTTTTTGAGTTTCATTTATAAGCGTCTCGGTGGCACGTAGAGATCGAGCCCGGACTTACGATTTAAGTGGCTCAAGTTCGATCCTTACCGAACGCAACTCTTTTTGTATTACACCAAACAACATGGAGCAAGTAAATAATATCACCATAAGGAAACAGCGACCAATAATTAAATCACGATCAATGGAGTCTCTTGAACGCAGTTTAATTGACACGAGTTTAATGTCTTGTGATGAAATACTAGGCAGAAGCTTAGATCTATCCTCAAATATTTGTTCCACATACATGTTGGAACTAAAGGCAGAAATAAAGGAATTAAAATGTCAACTAGAAAGTACACAAAATGAAATGGATATTATTGTTCTTGAAAACTTAGACTTAAAAAAACAAGTATTGAATGTAAATCAGGAGCTCAGCGTATTAAAACAATTGTGTAGAAGCCCGTTGACTGCCTTCAATCATAACATGTCATCAAGTTCTAAAAAGAGTGCACGACGACGGCTGACAAACAGTTTCTGTGCTTCTCCTTTGAAACTTAATGACGTTACAATCACCGAAGAAGCTAAATCTGTAACCACCATGACAGAAACTGAATCTAAAACTGAGCAACCCTTGACATGCGCAACAATTGACAGAAATTCTGAACCTGAACCGGCTACTCTACAGAGCACATCATTTATCGGACATAAAAAGTGTGCAAATAACCCAGAATCAACTAAAATACAGGAAAACAACATCAAATCTAGGAAGTACAACGTTCTAATTCTTACTGATGAACAGGAAAGCGATATAGGTAGTTACCTACGGCGTGACTTAGGAGCGGACTATGAGGTACTGTCTATAATAAAACCGAAGGCACCCACGGATGAATTAGTTAATTCATGTGTTTCCTTTTGTAAAAATTTTGACGAAAGAGACTTTGTAATAATATTGACAGGCACAAACGATGATAATCCTTTTACTATGCAATCCTTTTTACATTATAATTTATATAAAATCTCACATACAAATGTACTAGTTGGAAATGTACACAATGCAAAATACATCAACACGTCAAAAATTTATTCTATTCTAAGTCTTATATGCGATAATTTGAAGCATGTAGAATTCATTGACAGTGGTTATAAACAAAATACAATAGTCAAGTCACGGCTATTTTTAAGAGAAATTTTACGTATTCAGTATCGAAACAACTATACGAAATACTGTAACAACATAGTGCGCAAAAACATAATTTCTTGGAAGACTGAAAAATGTAACCTTACTAGTAGTAGTAGTAAAAATAACCCCCGAAAAGGCAATATTCAATATTACTTCAAACCAATTCCTAAATCAATACCAAATATAATTTCAGAACCTTCATGTATTCATACTTGTGCTCGTACAACACGGCAAGCTGATGATTTTTTTCGTGGGTAATAAAATAGGGGACTCTAGTTTACACAAAGCTAGTAGTAGAAACTGTAATCGGAATGAAAAAATCACACCTAGATTACAAAATATAAACATATTTCACCAAAACGTGTGTGGTATTAGTAATAAGAAGAATGAATTGGATGTTTATATACAATCTCTTGAAATCAGGGTAGACTACATTTGCATTAGTGAACATTTTTTAAACGATAAGTCCATGATTTCTTTTTCTTTAGATAACTACAACCTGATTTCTTGCAACACCAGAAGTAAAAAGACTAGAGGTGGTAGTTTGATCCTGGGACATGTGGACAGAAAAGTAGAGAATATAGATGTAATTAACAAACTTTATAAGATGGACAGCTTTGAAATATGTTGTATTAAAGATATCGATACTGGTCTATACATATGTTGTTGTTATCGTAGTCCTTATGACAAGAATTTTGAACAATTCATGACACGCATGGAAAAATTGCTGGAACATTTATTTAATAGGAAATGTATCATATGCGGAGACTTTAATATAGATTTACTTTTGGATAATAAAAAACGCACTGAATTTGTCAGCTTGTTAACGTGTTACAATTTTAGGCATCTTGTTAACACTGCAACTTTTATTCGAAATGACTCATTTTCGTGCATCGACAATATCCTAACAAATTTGACTGAATATTATGTAAAGGAATGTGAAGTAGACCATAATGGTCTGGCTGATGGACATGGAGGTCTTTTAGGTCAATTTTGGGTGGAAACTCTGACAAGCAAGTCAAGTCACTACAACCAGCATATTGTTATAAATAAAAGAATTTTCAGTTCTAATAACGATACATATTTTGAGCAGGGAATATTGAGACATAACTGGAGTAATATGGGAATTAATACATTTATAAAAAAGTTCTCAGAAGTTTTTAAAAATAGTTACAAAAAAAAGAAACGTAAAATTAACATTATAAAGAGTACTAAACTAAAATGGATCACCAAAGGTGTGAAAATCTCCAGCAAAATGAAACGCTTTTTATGCGCTAGTAATGGTAATAATCTTGGACCTAGTGTTCTTAATTACAAAAATAAATACATCAAAATTTATAGAAGGGTTATCACGAAAGCTAAAAAAATTACAGTTAGCGAAAAAATAAATAATTCCACAAACTCTAGCAAAGAAATTTGGCAAATTGTTAACAATTCCACAAATCGCTCAAAAGTTATGCATACGGAACATCTACTACTTAAAATTGACGACAAAATAGTTGATGATCCCGAAGAAGTAGTTATCACACTAGCAAAACTTTTTGATAACAAATGTCTTACAAATAAAAATGAAAATGAGGAAGCGACTTTATTACTTGAGCAGAGTACACAACGGGTCGAAAACGAACTTTGTTTTACTCTTACCACTCCAGATGAAATTTATAATATTGTTAACAAGATGAATAATAAACGTTCTTGTGGATATGATGAAATTCCTGTATCCGTTATTAAAGATCATATAAATATACTTGCAGAACCGCTTTCTTACTTCTTTAATAAGTGTATTAATGAAGGAATATTTCCAGAGCAGCTAAAAATAGCCAAGATCATACCAATTCTCAAAAAAGGCACAAAAACTGATCCTAAAAATTACAGGCCAATCTCTCTGCTGCCAACGCTTTCAAAGATATTCGAAAAAATTATCAAATCTCGGCTTGTACTTCATATTAACTTAAATAACGTCTTACATAGAAGACAATTTGGATATCAAAAAAATGTGGGCACAGGAGACGCAATATATACTCTTATTAATGATATAATCAATCAAATAAACAATAAAATGAGAGTAGCTGGTGTATTTTTAGATTTGAGTTCAGCATTTGACACTGTTGATCATGATCTACTTATAGCTAAACTAAATCATTACGGAGTGAGAGGCAAAGCCGCCCAACTCTTGATATCCTACCTAGAAAACAGAAAAATGTTTGTAGAAATCAGTGAAATGCAAGATGGACATAGACTAAGTTATAAATCACCTTTCTTTAATATTTATGCCGGTGTTCCACAAGGATCGATACTAGGGCCCATATTGTTCATTTTATTTACCAATGACCTAATAAATTATATAAATAGAATTCTACCAGACATACAACTTGTTGTTTTTGCGGATGACACAAATGCCATTATTGGGGCAAATGACATAAAAGAACTTACAGAAAAAGTTAATGCAGCTATAAATTATATGTATTCATGGTTTACTGTAAATAAGTTAAAAATTAATAGTACTAAGACAAAGATAATGTTATTCAAAACAACTGCTCGTAATAAAGACACCATGGAAATAATATTAAATGAGGACAAAATTGAACTCGTGAGAGATGCTAAATTCTTGGGAGTACACATAGATGATTCATTGAATTGGAAAAAGGAACTAGGCGCTATTGATGCATCTATATCATCTGCGTGTTTTGCGTTAAGAACCCTCCGAGACGAAATTGACATAAAACATTTAAAAATCGTATACTATGCACTAATTGAGTCTAAATTAAGATATAGCATACAATTTTGGGGGAACAGCTATAATTATAACTGCCAAAGAGCTTTTGTCCTTCAGAAAAGAGCTATACGTACCATTGTCCGTATTTCACAAAGAGAGAGTTGTCGTCCACATTTCTTAGATTTAAACATCCTTACAGTACCCAGTCTCTATGTTC
Organism: Griposia aprilina; assembly: GCA_916610205.1. Lineage (NCBI taxonomy): Eukaryota > Metazoa > Arthropoda > Insecta > Lepidoptera > Noctuidae > Griposia > Griposia aprilina. The sequence continues at coordinate 15,734,011 of OU744286.1, forward strand.
TAGTCCTTCTGACTAATCTTAAAAAGTACATGCATGAATATGAGACGGATGAGGAAAGACTGGTTAGAGAGAGCACACGTAGGAAAGAATTGAGAAATAAGATAAGTCCACACTTCAACATTGTAAAGCACAGTTCATATTATCAAGCAGTGCAATTATTCAATAGGTTACCACTGCACTTAAAAAGTATGATTTATACATCTGCATTTAAAACAAAGCTTCAAGCATTCCTACTAGATAAGTGTCTCTACTCCGTTGACGAAATGTAATATTATGTTGTGTTACCTTGTGTTTTCTCCTGTCAACTCAAGTAAATATGTTACTAGAACCGACTGTAATTGTTATTTTGTGTAATTATGACATTATTTTTAAATGACAAATGTATTATTATTCCTATTAATTATTTGAGTTGACATTAACTATTTCATTTAATTATATATAATTTTTTATTTTTTAATCATTTTCTATTCCTAATCTTGAATTCTTAATGAGTTGACTTTGAATTTTTTTTTTATTTTTTTTTATTGTAATAATTTTTTATATTTATCATATGAATGTATTTTTTTTTGTGTCTTTAGAATATTTCAAACACAATGTAAATTGTTTGTGAATAAATAATAAATAAATAAATAAATAAATAAATGATAAAAAGTAATTAAAAATATATCATAGGTACACAAGTACATAAATAGGTTATAAACTTATAATACAATACACATGAGTATTTAATATACAAATTCATGGGAGAAAGGTGTTGATGACTATGCTATTTATTTTAGAAATAACTGCAATTTCCACTTAAATGCAAACCAACTAGTGTCCGTCCTGATATCAAGAGCAAGCGCATTCCAAAGAGGAATGGACTGAATATGAAAGGAAGAATGAACAAAGTCAGAAGTATGAGCAGGACAAAGTGGAAGAAGATTGTTATAAGAAGGCTGATTATTGATATATAACATATCAATTCAAATCCTTAAAATATATTTTTTATGCTTAAAAATTTACACTTCTTTGTACCATCACAGAAATTAATTATTGGTTCTTCATGAGCACGCGTCATTATAACACAATTGTACAATATAAACTTTTTGTCACGACATAAAACTCACATAACACGCGCTCGTGATACGCATTGACTGAAACAACAATATTATAAAGCTGTTCTCTTACAGGTGGTCGCGACCAGCGCTGGGAGCCACGCATGCTGACGGAGTGCATCCGCCCCGACCACGGCTACAACGCGGAGTCGCGCGCTATTCGCATGCTCATCGACATACTGGCCTCATATAACCGCGACGAGCAGCGTTTATTCTTGCAGTTCGTGACTGGAAGCCCCAGGCTACCCACAGGAGGTAAATAACTAAAAGAGTAGCTGACAGAAACTTATCCAGGCAATAAGTTTGTCTGCCTTCGTAAACTGAGCAATTTCATGATGACGGTATTTCCCCACAGGCTTCAAGGCGCTGAACCCCCCGCTGACGGTGGTGCGCAAGTCGCTGGAGTCGTCGCTAGACCCGGACGAGTACCTGCCGTCCGTGATGACGTGCGTTAACTACCTGAAGCTGCCGGACTACACCAGCGCAGACGTCATGTGCGCCAAGCTGCGCCTCGCCGCCTCCGAGGGCCAGCACTCGTTTCACTTGTCGTGAACGCCCCACGTGTTCTCTCCCCACTACTGTGATTACGTATCGACCCTTCAGAGTTGTTTGTATACACGTGTGAATGCGGTTAGTGAAACCTATAATATGTGTTATATTGACGGTGCGCACGCTCCGGACGACTGCTGTTTATGTGCAATCAAAGTGATTTTATTAACCTAAATGTGACAGACACTTAAAGTGCTGTGCGTTCTATAGTTTTGTTTTTCTTTGGATTCTTTTTTTAGATTACATAAATATGTTTATATTATATTTTGTGTTAATTTAATGTGATAACTTTGTATATTACTTTCTCTGAACATCAGAGATCTGCTGACTCTCAATATAAAGCTTATGGTAAATATGTAACATGGATGGATTTTGTTGGCTTCACTGTATGGAGACGACACTGCACGAGTCGGTGTCGTGCTGCTAGCCACGGGACTGACCATCCATGCCGCCAAGTCTGCTGACCCTACATAATAATAATAGAGCCCGTTCACTCTCAATATATTCCTCGAATACCACCTGCAGTTGATTATTTCCGATTAGATTGGCACATTTATATTTAAGCTATTTGAAGGACCACTAAAACTTGTTTGAGAGTCCTATGAATTATAATAGCATTTATTACCAAATGGTGTATGTTTTAAGTATCATAAATGAATAAAGAAAAAGTGCAAAATTTAATATGTAACAATTTCAATAAAACCATGTAAACAATATTGATCAACATTGGGTTTCATTTTTCACCTTTTTAACAAACTTCTTACTCTTATATCCAACAGCTTATAACTCATAAAGGCAATAGTGTTACGGATGCTAGAATTAAATCCTGCCAACCTTCAGTCTCCACCTGTTGAAGATATTGAAATTCATAACTTGAAACAAAAATGAAAAACAAATTGCATCATCTAACATACCATTTGGCATTTTTACATATTTTCTAACATTTTATGAACTCCTGCAACACTTTGTAATATAAATAAAACACATCATAGATTTTGAACAATTATTAAATTTTATATTACTTTACACTGCCACTAAAATATGATAAATCCATAAACATTATGTAAAAAGTTGATTATGTTACTTTCACTGACTCCATATATTTCATTTTTACATGGTACATTTTTAACCACTGTAAGCATGAATTCAGCACATGGTTCTATACCCACTAGCATAGGAATTTTTCATCAGTTATTTTTTTGTTTATTAGTTGTTCCATGTGTTTTGACTGCATAGGTATTGCACTATGAAACAGCAGTTTTATTTTTTGATAAACAATGAGAAATGTCTATGCTAGAGGGTCTATGATCATTTGCTGAATTCACGGTTACAGTTTGCGCTCAGGTTAAAAATTTATACTATATTATATCTAATTACTCAAGACAGTTAAACATTAATAAAAGTGTCTTTAATGGTTGGCACCAATAATAATATTTCTATTAATAATAACAGCATATTTCGCTATGTTGTGCCTGTAGGGGTGAACTTAACACTGAAATTAGACATAATAAAATTCAAAAGTTATTGTAGATGCTAAAACTAGTTTATAATAAAAGTAATTGCAGTTAATAATAAAAGTAATTGTGCAATAGTCTAAAAACTAACCCTACACTAGAATGTACACTTGACCTTCTATCAACATAAGAACATCTAGGAAATAGCTACAAGGATTTACAGCACCATTGCAACCCAACCGAGGATGAGGCACGAGCCACCAATGGGAGTGAGCCTGCGGAAGCAGCGGTCACCAGTAAAGGCGTGGTAGTAGCATGTTCCACAAAATAAGCTCATCCCAGCAAGGAAGAATGCACCAGCCTGGAAATAAATTTTACTGATGAAGACACTTATTGTGCAGAATCAATAAAATGTGAAAAAAAAAGTTTTCGATTTTGTAACATTTAAAAAGTAAAGAACATATTGCAGTTTTAATTCCTACTCATCCTACATTTCAATCAGAACTAAGCAAAAGAATACCAATGATCAAGAAATTCATTGTGATAGCAATATCAGTGTAATCTTTTTAAATCATAATGCTATGCTAATAAAATTTGTGACTTGTCATTCTCTCTGTAATTACTAATTACAAAGTTCAAAGTCTAAATAGCAAATTGTTAAAATCTAGAGAAATTAAGATATATTTGGCTTACAATAAACGGTCTCCGGCAAAGAGGAACTGTGACAAGTGCAAGGGTGTGTAAGAAATGGAATCTGTTGGCTGTGTCAAATATTTTCCTCAAGTCTTCTTTAGATTCAGGTTCTGGGAAATTGCGGTGAGCGCCCATTGCACCGAGCACAACAGCAGCAGCACCGCTCAGCCCGGCAAGGCGCACAAAGGGCCCCGCCTCCTGCGCGAGTTGCCACAGCGGCATTCTAACCATAACTTGAACAGGTGGTTGAGGACCTTGTTGAGGCTTGAAAATACCCTGTAGTATGAAACAAAGCGATTAATTATGACAGCAAACAATGAACCCTTGTATCGGATAGGAAGAACCTTCACTAAGACAATACTGAAGTCGGAACTTACAATTTGACGTAACAAATTCATAGCTCCGTCCGTCACCGTATTTATCATAAACGCGTCGGCCAAATTTACCATACCTTTACAGTTATTTTCTACTGTACAAAATATATTCCCTGAAGAAATCCGCAAAACGACGAGTTCGACCAATATTGATAAAAATCTGTCAAACGAAGTTTCAAACGTCAATAATAGAGATGTGACATATCGTAAATCGTAGTCGATTTTTATGATAATTCGACTCTAATGTGTGAAGTTTCTAAAGGAGAATGGGCACCGAACTATATTTTTCTGCCCTGAAGCCCATAGCCATGAGATATTTCTGGCGGTCTTTCTTTGGAATGCGCTCTCTCTGAACATCAGGATCGCAACCAGTCGGTTATCTTATAAAGTGAAGGCACGTGAATATATTTGTAAGAACTTGGCAGAATCATCCCAGCGCTGATTTGGTGGATTCGTTTTCTCCTCTACCTATCTTTATTTATTTTGACAAAGTTTATTTTCGTTACATGTATGCATGTATCTATGTATTAGTATTTATTATTTTTCGAGTTAGGCGAAGACATTTCATTAAAATTTTATTTCATCAGCCAAATTTGTCCATGTCTATTATATTTACGGCGATTTTTTTATTTTAGATAAGGTGATCAAATATTTAGTTGACCATTCAAAAAAACTGTCAAATTTACGTTTAGGTTATCGATTTATAAAACAAACACTAGTTTTGAAAAAATTGCGGTATAGACGGATTTCACTGCCACATCGCATAAGACCGTCTAATGGAGAACAAAATATAAATAGACGGTTTACAGGAATTTATACAGTGTGTATGCGTATGTATTTCAACAGCAGTTCCATGTGTGATGTCGTTTTTTTTTTTTATTAGAGGCTCTTAGGGGCATAAATTGCAAAAAAAAGCGTTTCTCAGGTAAGTCCGGTAAACAATTTCATTACTTTAAAAAAAAGCAAGTTTTCTGGTTTTAGTTATATATTTTCAGATTTTTTGAAAATAGAAGTCACGGAAGTTTACGTAATTACGAAAAACTGAGACGCAACTCATAAATCTACTGACAGAATTTAACAATAATTAATTAAAAAAATGTAGAGATAATCTCTATATTTAACAAATAGATAATTAATGTAAAATACTAAAAATGTAATTGTAACAGCTTTGGTAGTGGTAGCGTTGCCGGAGCGAAATATTCCGAAGTATTCCAGTCGAATTATTCGCGAAACATTCGGAAGTATTGAGTAGTATTCGGAATTATTCCCCGAGAAGAAATATCTAGCTAAGTACATGTTTGGCCACGCATAGAGTAGGTAGTTGTGTAGGTAGTTAGTGGTAATGAACCTGCTGCGAGTCGCGGGGCGAGGTGGCACTGCCACGTTTAAGTGTTCGACTATTGATCGCTAGATGGCGACGCAATTACCATTGCAAATTACATATGTTCCGCGTTAGTGATTGTGTATTCATACCCACGAATCTTCCTTCCTTCCTACCTTCCTAACCTTGGTCACTGCAGCAGCAGAAAGCGCACGCAGGCGAGCACTACTGATGGAAGTTGTACAGTTACAGCTTTTACGTTAACCCGTTAGAGGGCGTTAATGCCCGTGGCTATAAATATATTACTACGCGTTCATTAATAAAAATGAGTATAATACGATTTGAAAACTTCCGAATATTTCCTTTCATCTACTTAGATATGTACTTACGTAATAAGTTTTTTTATGCGGTTTAGGTGTGCAAGTGATGTTTTGCGAGAATACTATTTACATAAAGGTAAATAAGTAGGTAGGTACTAAAATGAGTTTATATTATAATTATATTATTATTTACCGAGATAAATAGTAAAACGGTACCTATTACCTATATTATTTCAATTGTTTCTTTATGTATGTACTTTAGTAAAATTTCGGTTGAACACTACCTATTCTAAAAAGAAGGAGATAATCATTTTTGTTAAACATCGTCGTAAAAAAGTACGTAGGTAACCCCCTAACTTCTTATTTTTTTTTTAAACCATTAGGTAGGTAAAGTACTTAAAAACATTTTTACGCTTGTACATAACATCCGCATAAAATCGACACAGTTTAAACTCATCCATGCTAAAATAAAATAATAAGTACCTAGTCATAAGTAGATAACTACTTACAGGGAATTATTCCCGCATAGTAGGTACGTAGGCATCGAATAATACTTCGTAGATTATTGAATGAAGCGCTGGCGTCGCCGTGCGACTAACGAGGAAAGTTCTCCATTTACAGTTTTACTCTTGCTCGCTAGATGGCGTTAATTCACGTAACGCACCGATGAAATATCTAATACACGGCGAGTCTCCTCAAGCTACCTACGCATACATTCGTAACTACTGGGAATAATTTAACTCTTAATAAGTAATAAAACGTAGGTCATCTACTTCATCCTTACAATATTTATTTTACTCTGCATTCTTGCTGCGGTAGTATTCCTTCCAATCGAAGTATTCTTTTGAATGTTTCCGAATTATTCCGAATACTTCCGAAGTTTTGCAACGCTAGTAGTGGTAGAAGATACTTATATTACTCTTTGGGTAGAAGTACCCAGTTACACACATACTTCTTACATAAGGCGATACCCTTGTTTGCATTGTCCCGTAGCCTTCTCTTTCTCCAGCATGAAAATTTCGATCATTATAGCAAGTAACAAGCAACTAGTAGTGTGCTGGCAAGCACACAAAATAGGATTATATGTATTTAATCATAATCAATTACAAGTAAAGGACCAATATGGTAGAAAACAGCACTTAATGCAATACGAATCAGTTATAAATTAATTTATAAAATTTGCTTATGCGTAAAAGGTTCGAGAGAGGGTGGGGTAGGTGGGGATATCTGGAATCGGCGAAGACCCGGCGTATGCTGATCTTTCCCTCTAAGAACTAGACGAACTTCCCCACTATTACACTTTGTGATTAAATTTTTTCACCAGTTCTAACTTCGTAAAAATTGTGTTTATTCTATTCTAATACAATAATTAGGTAAAGATATGTCATCATTAATTAGCCTACCTATACAAGTCCAAAAAACTTTAGAAAAAGCACTTTATTTTTTTTCCGCAGCGTGGTGCTGGTCTTAATGGAAGTTGATAACCCGACTTTTTAAATGTCTTTTTTTCACTTTGTGCCACACATAGCGCCACCTGTGTTAATTTATTGAAACTAGAACAGTTTTACGTTTTTGTATCTTTGTAGCTATTCCGAATTCGTCGTAATTCTTGGTGTACAGTTGACTGGTAGAAGCCTCAGGCATTAAGTCCGCCTTTGTACAGTCTTTTTTTTACTTGTGCATAAAGTTTTAATTTAAAAAAGAAATGCGTGAGTGTCGTGGAACACGGTTGGAACGAAGTTCCTTTCGTAGTATATTAATTAGAACATCCATAGAACAAATTTGGTTTGGTTATGAAAAGGGTTATATTGAGTCAACCTTAAAAGATAGAGACATATGCTGTCGCGGACTTTTTGTTGGAACTTTTAATGAGGAACAATTCCGTCATACATGATTTTTGCGTAACTTTACCCCTTTACGCAGGGTACGCAACGGAAACCCTCAAAAGTAATAATTTTTTCCCGGTTTTGCAACATGTTTCATTTATGCTCCGCTATTATTAGTCATAGCGTGATGTTACATAGCCTAAAGCCTTCCTCGACAAATGGACTATCCAACACAAAAAAAATCAATTCCAACCCGTAGTTCCCGAGATTAGCACGTTCAACCAAAAAAACAAAAAGACAATTTAACTACCCAAATTTTTGTATACGGCTTTTATTTGTATTGAGTTTGATAAATCAAGGTGGGTTGTTTTTGCGAATAAACTTGATGCGCGTTGAAGCGGGGGCTCTTGCGGGCGACGGGCGGCAGTGCATCGCTGACCAATGTCCGGGTAGACGTTAACGCTCTGTGCAATTTTATTCGCTTAAAAGTTTCGCATGCTCCTCCCACTTGCTCAAGGTCGCTGGCAGTTATTGTCGCCTTAAATGACCTAAACAGGTAACAACTTGGGCACCGAAGTTAAGGAATTCTTGGCGCCCAATAGCCATAAGCTATACACCAATGGAAGTCGCTTCCATTCCATTCTGCGGCGGTTTAAATTGAGCCTAAGCTGACTAATGCGAGATGCCACTTGAGGAACGCTATGGGTAGCGCCCCAAATTGCAGCTCTGTTTTACGCCGTATGTTGATCAAAATACGATACGCGACTGTAGGAATGTTATATTTACTCAATAATAATCATCAATTTAATATAAATCGTCAAACTTTGGAAATTTGTTCCACCTATGAATTTTTAAAATATTTCATACGGATATTAAGCGAAGCTGCTGTATAGGTAAAGTAGCAGTATGTGTATTTGAAGCGGTTTACGTTAGGTAGTTGAAAGAGCTTACTCAGTTTCACATATGCAGCTTGAAGAGAATAGAAAATAGGTTATTCAGCATCAAGCAGTACAATAAAATTTGATACGAAAGTTAAACAGATAAATGCTATCACATCAGCTATTATGCAGCTTTCAGCGGTCTCGGATGTATTAAACTGAATAGCGTATCTATAATAGTTCTGTCCATGAAAAAGAAAATCAGTGCCTTATTAAGCTTAAAGAGTAATAATAGTCCAAAGACCATTCAATACAGCATTTGTATATCCCGAAACCTATGTATGTAGTAAGCTTTAAAAACTGCTTTAAATTAGTAATTGGCTTGTGATTAAACGCCTAAGTACCAGAAAAGTAACTATTTTACTACCAAAGAATTCGAAATACTCACCAAATTTTGTCCACCAGAATGGATAAATGCTCACCAAATTGTGTTTCATAAAGTATTGTAGAAATTAACCTATTTTCCTTTTTTAACCGACTTCAAAAAAAGGAGGAGGTTCTCAATTCGCCAGTGTTTTTTTTTTTTTTTATTTTTTTTTTATGTGTGTTAGCTCAGAACTCTTTCCTTGGTGAACCGATTTGGATGATTCTTTTTTTGTTAGAACGGACATACCTCAAGGGTGGTCCCATGATAAGGAAACCAGGATCTGATGATGGAATCCCGGAGAAATCGAGGGGAACCTTCGAAAATCGTAGGAGCACCTAGTGCGTTTGTTAATTTTTTCATTAAGTATTTTGAAGAACTACAATTTAATGAAGGTCTGGAATCGACCTGATGATGGAGCCGGAAGACAGTCGAGGGAATTCCTCAATGATTTACAGCAGGTACCTTGTGTTTGGGCTTGATTAATTTGTATTTATGAGAACTTTACACCTGAAGGGTTGTGACTGTCATTAGGGGTCTGATGATGAAGACGAAGGACAGTTAAGGGAACTCCTCAACGGTTTACAGTAGCTACCTTGTGATTCGACTTAATTCATTTATATTCATGAGAACTTTGCACCCATATGGGTTATATGTGCCATTACAGGTCTGATGATGGAGACCATAGACAGTTGAAGGAATTCCTCAACACTTTACAGCAGTTACCTTGTGTTTGGGCTTGATTAATTTGTATTGATGAGAACTTTACACCTAGATGGGTTGTGACTGTCATTAGGGGTCTGATGATGAAGACGAAGAACAGTTAAGGGAACTCCTCAACGGTTTACAGTAGCTACCTTGTGATTCGACTTAATTCATTTATATTGATGAGAACTTTGCACCCATATGGGTTATAAGTGACATTACAGGTCTGATGATGGAGACCATAGACAGTCGAGGGAATTCCTCAACGATTTACAGCAGTTACCTTTTGTTGGGCTTACTTCATACGGTTCAATATTCCAAAATATTCAGGTCGTACAAAACTAATACCCAATTAAGATTGAAGTTTTTCATAGGGCAATCATCACCTACTAGTCATGCTGATGCGTCAATTTGAGACTGAATTTAAGTTGCGTAATCGCGTCATCTCTAGCAATGCTCTTTCGTTGGTTGCTAAGCAATTTATGCTTGTCACAATGCATACGGTGAAATGGAGCTGATGGTGGCTTGACCATCAGCTCCAGTTCTTCTGGTTTTTACCAAGGTAAATCCTCAACAATAAACTCCTCAATTCCTTGCATCGGGAAACGAAATATTTTGTAAAAGGTGATGAGCAGTTGACATTAGGCCATTGTAACTGCGATACATTATTATCTAACCCACTAAAAAGTGAAAAATAAAAACTTTTTGACAAAAAAAACAACCGACTTCCAAAAAAAACACTAAAAGACGTGAAAAATAACTTTAATTTCGGAAGTCGGTGGCCAAACACGAAAATACAAAACCAAAGGCACCGACTTCCGAAATTAAAGTTATTTTTCACGTCTTTTAGTGTTTTTTTTTGGAAGTCGGTTGTTTTTTTTGTCAAAAAGTTTTTTATTTATAAGGCCAAGTCGACAGAGCCCCGCCTGGCGGGGCTCCTACTTCTGGATGGTTTAAAAAAAATAACCACGAAGGGGATCCCTTTCTAACCTAACCTGTCCGACTACTTGATATGTAAATAACAGTGACAGGAAAATATTAAAACATCATCAATATAAACTATGTCGAAAAATATGCAGTATTAGGGACTACTCACACTTATACAGCCCTATTCAGCTTATGTCCATAGAAAACAACGATTTTGTATGGAGACGCGTACGCATCCGTTCACCTTTCCGCGTCTATTCAGCTTTCGCGGCAAACAAGTATAAAATTAGGACAAAATGTGTTATTATCATGCGAGTGCTACAGATAGAGTTCAGCACTGTTCTGCCACGTTCAGCGCTGAATGCGGCGGAACAGCGCTGTACTGTACACGGATGGTTCTCGACTCCTTATCGACAAGTTGCGACCTGCATAGTTCCTGCATAGATTTGATTTATTATTACGTAATCATTATGCATGCAAGGATTGAGAGATTTCGGACGTCTTTTATATAGTTATTTTATTTTTACGAAATAAATTCTCCATTCTCTCCAAATACTCCAGCCAAATTTCTATTTCTCCACAGTGGGTCGACCCACTGTCGTTTGAGTTTTATTTTTAACCGATTTCACAAAAAGGAGGAGGTTCTCAATTCGTCTGTATGTTTTATTTTATTTTTTATGTGTGCTCGGAACTTTTTTCTGGGTGAACCGATTTGGATGATTCTTAGGATGATTTTATTTGATAGGTGGTGCTTCACATGTGGTCCCATTTAAATTTGATCATAGTCTGACCAGTAGTTTTTGAGTTATCTTTAATAATGCATATTGTCTCCATTTAGTTTTTTTTTTTGTAAAAAAGTTTTTATTTTTCACTTTTTAGTGAGTCAGTTATTTTATTAATAAATCTAAGTACTAAGCCTAATGTCAACTGCTCATCACCTTTTACAAAATATTCTTTTTCCCCACGCAGCGACGTTAATTGTTGAGGAGTTCTCCTCGAAAAAGAATATTTTGTCTCCATTTCACCATATGCATTGTGACGAGCATAAATTGCTTAGCAACTATATTAAAATCGAATTGCAACCCGTGAAATACTTATTATTGAGAAGTTCCGGTGGAAACCTCTGGCGTTCATCATCAGTTCCACTTCACCGAATGGTGCTTTCCGAGATCAAAAACTCGAGTATCTATAAAAAATACCCAAATCGCTATATGTATGCCTATAAAATTTGTGGATTTCCCTCGATTTCCATGGGATCCCCTCATCAGATTCTGACTTGGAGACAATGGGACCACCTCGAGAGCATACCCTTTCAAACAAAAACAGAATTTTCAAAATCGGTCCACAATTGACGGAGAAATCGGTGACTACTTACATAAAAAAAAAACATACATGCAGTCGAACATATAACCTCCTCCTTTTTGGAAGTCGGTTAATGACTAGCTTACCGTCTTCGCAGCATATTCAGCGCCGTACGCAGTAGATGCAAGCGTTTCAGCGGAGATAACACGCTATGACGCCTTTTCTCATTCTTACGACGCTGTACGCGGCTGATAGAAGCAGAACTGTATAAGTGTGACCAAAATCGATCAGCGAAACGCGAATGGAGCTGAATAAATGTGATTAGTTCCTAAAGGATAACTCAAAAACTATACTGGTCAGAACTTGTTTAAATTTAAATGGGACCAAATGTGAAGCACCAGCAATCAAATAAAAGAAGAATCATCCAAATCGGTGCACCCAGAAAAAAGTTCTGAGGTAGGTAACACACATACAAAAATATAAAAAAGTAACATAGGTAGTCGAATTGAGAACCACCTCCTTTATTTGAAGTCGGTTAAAAATGCTCTCTAGGGAAACGCCTACTTACTTTCATAAGTAAGTTTTCAGTGACTTCATTCGACGGTAAATTCCGGACGCTTTGTGGCGGTCACCACATTCTCAGGAAACCCTCGCTTTAGAGCGCGAATCTGACGCCCACTTGGCCGGTTTTAGCTTCCCTTGTTTCATTCACACGCTGCTGCACTGCTACAGGGAATCTAAGATGGTTTTTGGTCCTATAACAATGGTGAAATAAGTGTCGGGAACGTGGGAATATTTCGCAAAATAATAAAACTTTCCAATGAAAAATAATCTTATCTTTATTTAAGATTCAATAGTATAAAAACGAAAACTAGGTACCTACATCTCACAACAGTAGGTCATGTTTAATTCTAATAATGGCACTATTGTAATAATCTAGCACCTTAAGTTTTCGGCAATTACTTTTTTTGCTCAAAACTAGTTTAAAACAACTTTATATAATTACATAGTACCTAACTACTTCTAGTTAAAAATAAGCTTTCAAAACTTGATACGTTTGTCACTGAAATATCTACAAGAATGCATGTTTTTCTTTCATAAAAGTTACAAGAAAGAGTATATTGTAAGCTATAACATACTCTTTCTTTTGTTTCTTAACAGTCAGTTATTTTTGTGGCAATTAATTACTTGCCTAGTAGGTACATCTCTGTTCGATATATACAATATACGAAAACATTACATTTAACTGTATGCTTGCTATGCCTGTAATTACAATAATTATATCAAAATAACACTTTATTGTCATGGTATCATTCTATCTATCTTATTAATTTATAACATCGTAGGTACATAATATTAATGTGTTAAGTCGACTTTCTTCTGTGGGCAGCAGACTCCCGCATATCTGAAAGTAGAAATGGCATAAGTAATATAATAGTTTATTTTAAAGATGGTTTTATATTGAATTTTAGACGTGCTACATCTTTATACAATTAGTCAAAAATGCAGCTCTTCAACCGGTTCTGTGCCTACCGCATCCAGCAGATTTACGCGGTTAAGGCCATTCATCAGATCGTCAGTCGACTTTGTGGGGGTCTAAGGCGCGAATTACACAGAAACGGCGTACGGTGAAGACGCGGCGAAGACGCAGAGCAGGCGTGGAACAGGTAAGACACTGACGCGATTTAAATTATATCAAAGAGGCGAAGAGGCACCGCAACTAGTCATTATCTCGCAGAACTCTACATTAAACTCACTTTCGTCATGCATTTTTCTGCACCTACTGTATAAAAAAGTCGTGCTGCTTGCGCGCCTCTCCAGTCGCGACTGCTAGCGACGCGGAACAGGCGACGAAGCGACGTGCCTGCGCCACGCTGCTTGAGTATCGTGTCGCCTACCTATATTTTGTATTGAAACGTTTTGAAGCGGCAAGATGCCTGCGCCGCGCCTTCACCTTACGCCGTTTCTGTGTAATTCGCGCCTAACCACGCTGTAAGTTAGGGCCATCCATTCTGAGGGCAACGTGCCGCGCTCACTACTACTAAGGTAGGGAGTTCCTCGGGCTATGTCGTTTACCTTGGGTCTTCAGCGCATCTCCACATTTCTTATTCAAAACCCATAGATTGGTACTAATAATTATGATAACCGATAGCTGCATATGTTTAACGTACCCTTGACTGACGGTGCAGTAGCTCGTTCTGTAGGCGTCCACAGTGATGTCCCGCGCGGCGTCGCACCGCGACAGGTACACGCACACGCCCGCGCCGCCTTCCACAGCGCTTGTGCACTCTGCGTCACCGCTTGCCTCTTTCGGGGCCTGAAAAGGAATCGGTTTCTTGGCAATAAGTAATAAGTCTAAGTAACGGGTATTCAATCGGTCGCTATAAATAAGCCGAGCTTTCTTGCGGCCCGGAATATATATAATACCTACGTTGGGAGTGGGACTACATTATACGTAGGGTTCACCTACACTCGAGAGCAATGAATCCGGGTCACTTAAAGAATGTTAAAAATCTCGGAAACTAAAAATGATAGGTTAATGCAATAAATTGTATTTAATAGACAATGTAATACTCCTTAAATGAAAGTAAAAAAAATATGAGTCACCATACATTTTATTAACACAAAATTACGTAAAGAAAAAAACTGCTGATCTCTCCTTAAAACAAAAATAGGAAACATGAAATTTTTGAACTTTATTACGATTTTCTTGAATTTTAATACTTCGTATTGCCTCCTCGTGCTTCCATTACTGCGTTTACGCGGTTTGGCATGCTGTACACCAAGTTCCTTATACGATTTTGGGGAATATTCTCCCATTCCTCTGTGAGAGCAATTTTGAGCTCACGAAGCGTGATTGGGGGAGGGTTTCGTTGTTTTACGCATCTGCCTAGCTCGTCCCAAGCATGCTCGATCGGGTTGATATCCGGGCTGCGCGCTGGCCACTCCATACGAGTAATGTTCATCTCTTGAAGGTAGTCATTCACAATCCTACCTGTATGAGGTCGGGCATTGTCATGCATAAATATAGCATCCTCACCTAAATTGACCATAAATGGACCAACGTGATCATTGAGGATTTCTTCCACATATCTTACGCTAGTTAAAGAGCCGTTTTCTATGATCACCAGCTCTGTGCGACTTTCAGAAGAAATTCCGGCCCACACAAGTACAGACCCACCACCGTAGGCTACTTTTTCTTCGATGCATGCTTGCTTGAATCTTTCCCCTGGTCTTCGATACACTCTGTGTCTTCCATCGTGCTTGTAGAGCATAAATTTTGATTTGTCGGAGAACATAACTTTTGACCAATCTTCAATACTCCAATTTACGTGGCTCTGGGCATATCTTAGTCTTGAAATACGATGCCCACGCTCCAGTTTAGGGCCGTTTGCAGGTCTAAGGGGTTTTAAGTTAGATTCAGCAAGCCGACGTCTTACTGTCCATGCACTTGGGTTACTTCCTCCGAGGCGTCGAAACTGATTTGTGAGTTCAGTTCCTGTGAGAAAGCGATTTCGAAGCATGGTGTTCACCAAGTATCGGTCTTCTCGTGCTGTGGTACACCTGGTTCTGCCCGTTCCTGGTCTGCGTAGGTTAGAACCAGTTTCTTCGTAACGTCGGAGAACTCTTTGTACTGTTGACAGCGACACACCGACAGTCCTGGCTGTATCGCGCTGACTCCGGCCGGTTTCCAGCATTGTAAGTATTCTGGTGCATTCTTCAGGCGTAAGCGACATAATTTCAGCTTGAATAATGAATATAGAGCACTATCAACATGGTTTATGTACCCACATAAATGACAGATTACAAACAAAAGCAAAACCAAATGCTGTAATTTCGTAGTTCCATCTTCGAAAGTGGCCCTTTTTCAAATTTGATTTTTTTATGATATAACTTTACAATAACTAAGAAGTTTTAATACCTTCATTTAAGGAGTATTACATTGTCTATTAAATACAATTTATTGCATTAACCTAGCATTTTTAGTTTCCGAGATTTTTAGGATTCTTTAAGTGACCCGGATTCATTGCTCTCGAGTGTATTTGATTTACTTTAATCACACAAAAATGTTAGAAAATTGATACGGGACTGATGATTTCCTGTTATCTCCATTAAAAATCAATATACCTATTTGCTAAATAAATTGACATCCTTAAGGGGACTACATGATCTAAACGCAAATTTATAATGCCTAAAAATATATGATCCACTGCAGTAACCAAAATCAGAAAAATTATGATATTCTTCTGGATATATGCTAGTTAGATAGTGTGTTGAAAACAATACAATTACTTAACTTGCTACGATAGAAAAAAATCACGAAGATACCTCTAAAAAAATATTTTAACGATTAAAAACCATACTAAACATGCAAACATTCAGTTTTTTTGTCAGATTATTCTACAAGTAACATACTAACGTAATAGTGTTTTATTTTTTTAGTTCAATGAATAGATTTTTTGTAAATCCATAATTGCTTCATATTTGGCAATAAATTACCAGCGTTGTGTCATCGCGCGTCTATTTTGCACGACTCATGATGCGAAGCATCAGAGTGCTTTACGATCGAAAAAAATTTTTCGCCTCATTTTGGCGGCTATTTTTATTATTATAGCCTTGTTAGTTCACGGAATCAAGATATTTTGCATACTATTGTCGAAATAATTTAATGGAGATTAATTTCATACTTTTTAAAAATTGATTTACTGCAATAGAATTGGAAAAAAACACCAAAATAGGTCAAAAAAAATCCTGTCCGTCATGTGTGAAACCCGGAAACACTGTAACGTGTGAAAAAATCCATTATTTGAGTTAATTTTTTTTTTTAAATTCTAATCGACAATTGTAGGTCACTGAATGCAAATGGCTAATTAATTCAGTGTCGTTTAATTACAATTAATAAAAAACGAAAACTACAAGACTGTACATCTATTTATATTTTTATTTTTTATAGACTTGAATGAGATTATGAGGCGTGCACTTAAGGATTTTCCAAATTTCTTTTCTATGCAATCCGACAGTGACCGCGCTTTAGCTCTTGTAAGCCTCTTAAGCGGCATGCTCGTTCATTTCGTCAAAAAAATATCTGGTTTATTAATACTTACAACAGAGTCTTTGGCAAGTTTCAAGGTGACGGTCGTGTCATTGGTGGGCAGCACGATGTTGTCCGCACTGGCATCCAGCAGGGGCTCGACCCAGGTGAAGCCTTGTAAGTGCAGCTGGGCTAAGCTGGGGCGAGACGAGGACGACGCAGGTCGTAGCGTTGTCGATACGTAGGGGACGCCGGGAAGGACCGGTGTCGGCATTAGGTATGAGTCTATCGAATATACAGAATAATGTGTGAACATCTAGGTATATTTATGTATATCGCTAAGGTAATCTTTAAAGCCCATTTACATGATGCAAGTTTCTCGAATGTGGTAGGTATACTATAAAATTGAAGCAACGCCGAAGTATGCCACTGACAATTAAATAGAGCAAAAAATAGATAGGTACACATTAGGAACTTACAGGATTAGGTACATTAATTAGATAGTAGTTTTTATGGTGTACATAATAAAGAGTATTCTATTCTAGTACCGTGTAAATCAACTTTAAAATGACAAGAAAAGTCGCATGTAATAAAGGTGGCAGCCTATTGCCATCAACAAGGTACAAATTCAGAATTAAATATTAAACAAAGAATCTGGATGAAGGAATCTGAAGAATCTGGGCTGCTACTGAGAAATTCTTAATGGAAACCCCCAATAACAGTACCGGACGGAACCCAAGACATGGCAGCTCAGATGTCCACTAGACCATACAGCAGCCTTTTTACGTGTCTTTGTTTTGTATGTACTACACCTTTGCTCACCCCTTCTGCAAATACAGGCGTGACGTAATGTTTATGCATTAAATTGTGCTCTGCAATATTCATCTCAAGATTATAAATACATGGCATATTTTTTTTATAAGACTGCTAATATATTCAAGTCTTCTTAAATTCCACTATCATATTTTCGGTTCAATAAATACGGTCTGATACTCGTAATGGCAACGATGAAAAGACTGTAAGAACTTGTCTGGTTATAACCGCACGTCAACAGTAGAAGATAAAGTGCGTGCAAGATAAGTCTGCGCGCGTGTTTACCTTCAAGACTATAATCTCTGCCAGCACTTTTAGTCACTTTCGGCGTAATGATGGCTATTATTTACTTTGGAAAACACGGAACACAGCAGACTCTCTTGACACATGATATAAATAAACGTCGAGATGGCGGCAAACGATTAAGTATTTCCGATTTCGATGGCGCGCAGACTTCTTTTGCACGCACCAACTGAACTACGAAAACTGATCTGACATCTGCCGTCAATCTACGTCATTAAAGCGCTGTCAAACTGATACCATGGTCGTGTGGTTTATTGTACTTATTAAAAACTTACCAACACGGATTCCTGTTGCATCGTCATAATCGGCTGAAGCCGAATCGAAAGCGGGTGCCGGAACAGGGTAATGCATGGGTATAAATAACGCAGACTTTAGTATTCCCCCCCCAGAGGAACCATAGGCGGGTCTCCTACTGGCAAATGCAGCACTTCCTAAACCTAGCACACATTCACAAGAGTATTAGACCCTCAGGTGGAATATAAAGTATCTACATTTCACTTCATTCATCACTTCGATTACTTTAACACAAAAAGAAATATACTATGGTTTAAGTATTTTGTAACAAGTACAGTCACGAGCATAAATATATTATGTGCTATGAACAGCTCGGCAATAATATCTGATTTCATGATTAATCTATAAATACTTATCCGTCGTCAAGATGACGGCAAATAAATGGAAGGCATACATATACAAGGGGCAGCACTAATATGTGACATCGAAAAACGCCAATCGCTGGCGAGAGAAGCGAGGCCAAAAGCTAACTTAGTCTGTAGACGCCAAAATATATCTGACATCACTTAGACAGCATAAAAACCTGACGGTATACCTAATGGTTTACGTCAGTGCCGCTCATATTGCAAAAAATGTGACATCCCGCTGGCAACATTTAAAATATCCGACAGTAGTGTTTGACAGTACAAATGTCACTACCAAGCGATTTTTTTTATCTTTTTGCCAAGTGAGCCGATGCGTCGGCTATTCTGCCACTGCCAGTATCTAGTATGAAATTGATACTCACCTACATTAAGATGGGTAATTGATACTGGCAGAATAGTCGACATCTGCTCAGTTTTCAGTATTCTAAGTGCCACATTTTTTTTGAAGCTGATGCGGTATCCTAAATTTGGTGTTCCTTCCATGTCACATATTTGTGCTGCCACTTGATTATGGCTTCCACAAATGATCAAATATACTTGCCATCATCGTAACGACAGATAAGTATTAATGGATGAATCACGAAGTCAGATATTATTGCCGATCTGTCCATAGTAATATATGTATTTATGCTTGTGACTGTACCTACTGCGTTTGAGGCCTTATTATAGCGCATCTTATATACCTACTATTATATTGCAAGATGTAACCCCCCGCATGCATGGTCGTCATGGTCATCGTGAAGTTAAACCAAACTTAAATACCCAATAAAGTTATGGAACCTATTCATACTAATATTATAAAGGAGAAAGTAACTGTCTCTCTGTGTTGATTTCGATGAAATTTCGCACACAGGTACACCATGACCTAGGTTAAGACACAGGATACTTTATCCCGGTAGTACTTTCCCGTGGGATAATTTCTGACATCCACGCGGCCGAAGCCGCGGTAAAAAGCTAAGTTAAATTTTATATCACATTAGGTACGCCGCGCGAGCCGCCGCCGCCGCTGCCGTAACTAATTTTTAGTTTATCAAACTGTGGCATGAAATGGGTTGGATACTAGCAATGAATCGGTAACCCAATGCTAACGTCACCAAGTACAGGCAAAAGCGCATGATTACAACGGCATTTCTCATCTCTGGATAATGGTATGAGAGGGGTCACAGCAACGTAACAACATCCAATGGAGTAATGTTTTGGATGATCATCAACGTCATAAGATTTTTTCGAAATGTAACTGTCCATCTTCTACGCCGTTTGGCCTACCACATTTGTCTTAACAATCCTGTAAGACCCTCGTAGTAGAAGTAAAATGCTGATACTTATCATGCTGATGAAAATGATAGTTTATGCATGAATAAATTGGATTTACCTCACACTCTCTTACACACATTTTATTAAATTAACCCGACCATAAAAGTATGCCGTATTTACTGAACCAAATATCTTGTCTGGATTTATTTTAAAGCATGTCTTGGTTAACAGTGACGAATATTCTGAGAGCACAATTCACCACAAAACCTTTTTTCTGTTTTATGGACACAGATGTCTCACCTTCGAGAACATAGTCCTCTCCCTGTATTTCCGATTCCTCCATGAAGTCTAAAGGCTGCGACAAGCTTTCCGGGCCTGGTGCATGACAGAACTTTCATTAAAAAAAATACTCGTTTCGGCCGTATTTACATTGCACGAGTATCATCATTTATCTGCTTGCCTCTTGACGCAGGTAGACAAAGGTTATCAAATGCCTTCACCTTTTGCCCTTGTTACTTAAGATAGACTGTCACGAGCTTACAAAAATAGTGGGAAATTAATGTTTTATGAAAATAAGTTAAGGTAAAGATAGTAGAAAAATGCTAAAAAAAACGTCTAACCCAGCAACTAGGACGAAGTGTGAAAGAAAGAGAAGTGAGGAACAAGTTTGAATTAGGTTCGATGTTTTAATGCATAACACCCATAAATAAATGTAGGTAGACATGCAGATACCAAGATGAAAGATAGAGTATGTTCTATTGTACGGTCAGCACCGAAAATAGACTTTAGATCGGACCAGAGACCGGATATTCGGATGCATATTCACCTAAAGTTGAGATGTTGTCTAATATGGAATGCGCTTGTGTCGGAAACATCCTGCTAACGTCAGATTTCAGTAACCAAACCGGACAAAATCATAGCGATCGAAAGGTAGTGATTAAAGTTGTGGTAGCCGAGGAAATATTTACGCCCAATCAGAGTACTTAATTTAATAAAAATAATGAATTTATGTTTTCTTTATGTTTTACATAACACACACCACCCCTCCTCTCACTGCCTTCATACACATGTTTGCATCGCGGGTTAAACATGAATTTTAAATAAATATACATAATTATGTTTTTATTACAAAAAAATATATTTTAAGTAGACGCTTCCGTACCTACTTTCAAAGCAAAATATTAACTTTAGGTAAATATGCATCCGAATATCCAATTATAAACAAAATTATTCTAAACACCGCTTTTCAGAATTTCACCATTTAATTTAAAAACCTGAGCTGTTAATCGACTTTTGTTGCTGACGGTACCAAATGAAACCAAAGGACGTTATTTTTAACCCTGTGACATAAGCCAAAAGCTCTAAAAGAGGCACATGCTTGTTACTTGAAGCACTTACTGGCAAAGCCACCTCCTCCAAAAGGACCCGGGGGGCCAGGAATGCCAGCGAACGCAGAACTCGGGGCGTACGCGCCGCCTGAGATGCTGAACGCTTGGCTAGCGTGACTCGCCATTGGACGGCTCGCAAGGCTCACTGATAGAGCTGCATAAAAATATACTGTTAAGTACTGTGTGCGGAATAACACTATACACGTCAACCAGAAAAGAAATACGCTTCGGTAATCTTCGTATTGCCGAATGAAGACGAACGTTGCGCTACAAAGTAACCCCCCACAGAGCCAAAGCTTCTAAGTTTGTACTGCCTCGCTTTGAAGTAGTGTAACCTATCATTGCACGTTTGTATAAAGTTTTCATTCTGTCAGGTATTTTCTTACGTTTTTTGCAATTCGCAGGTCAGACGGTCGCGAATCATATTTTGTTCAACATACAACCTGCTAAAACCGTAAGAAAATCTGAATTTTGCGAGCAACGTGGCGTTGCCCCCTTAAGTTTTTGGAATTGCATATAGAGCTGTTAATCCATAATTTTGTGTGATCATGTTACCTAATACAAAATAGGCAAGTACATACTTCCATAGTTTTAAGATGTAAAACTAGATCTCATCATCGTGCGTTTTTATTTCCGAAAATAGACGATGATTCCCGAAGCGCATAGTTTTCTTGGGATGTCTGTATTTGAAAACACAATCTTAGATAATTTAAAATATTGCCATTCAAATATCTACTTTAGCGTTATGCAGTCTACTTCGATTTTTGATTGACCGTTTGCATAAAAAGATCGGAAATGAATTTCGGTTGTGTATAGTTTGTGTTATCAAAATTTGATAATTATCTGAGATTTTGAATTCAAATATAAATAATAATCTTGATGCGTGCGGCGGCGCCGCGGCGGTTGTGCGGAGCCGTCTTTATTCTCATAGTAATTCGACACTGCTGCTATAACCATTTCATTGCCTCTTGCAGATTTAAATAAGAATAATAGAAAAGTGTAACTTTAAATAAATGTACTTACGAACACTGTTGGGGAATCCGCCAGCACCAGCTGTGAATTTAACGTTATGTTAATAAAATTACTTGCTCGATAAACTCATGCCTTTTCCCATTTAGGAATAAGATACTCACCTGCTTTGTCTACAGACTCGGCGTTCACTGCGTTGGTGGCGTTGGGTTTCACCACCACCAGCGATGTCAGTGGCGTTACGAACGCGTACTGGAAATGTTTACATAGTCATTTGAAAAACCATGAAGAAGAAAGGAACAGTAAAGCACTAAAGATGTGGTACTCTTAGTGTCCGTTATTACTAAAACCAGCGCAATAAAAGTGCGCTGTTGGATTTTCAACGCTCGGCTCAGCGGCGACAGTTCAAAATGAAAAGGGCTTACGGGAGTTTAGGGAGGCACTCGAAACAACCATGTTGTTAAAGAAAAAAACAGTTTTATACACATAGTTGCGTTAAGTATACTCGTATTACTGTCCACATTTGAAAATTACCACAATCACATTTAACGATAAGCTGAAAATAATTATTCAAACTGTACGTACTAGCTAGGCTTGAATAGTTCAAGCCTAACACGTTTATTCTACGTTTGATTTGATTGGGTGTTTTTATTGTAGTCAGCCAATCACAGTAGTTATTTTTTTTTCTGGACATTGACAGATGACAGTTGTTGGTACTTAAACATTTTTGAAAATTGATTTGCGAAATTATACTGTAAAAAAAATTAAAACATAATCTGCGTTAGTTTTTGCTACGCGTCAAGAGATCCCTGTATAGTTACAATTTGGTTTCCATACCTTCAGTGCAAGGGCAAGAGCCTTCTTCTCTGGTGAGTTCTCCTTGTCATCAGCGTCGCTGCCGTCTGAGGCGTCGCGTTGGTCGAGCAGCTGTTTGATGGTGAGGTACGACCACAGCCGCTCTAGGGGCAAGTAGCCTGCCTTCTTCTTCTCAACGGGAACCTTCGGGACTATCTCGTAGCGTTTCTATAATTTGTTTTTAGTAGGAAGTTAGTTTATGATCTTGTAACCGGATAATGTTGTCCCGTCTTGTAACCGGATAATGGTATTATTCTTTTTTATAACGAGTCGAATCGATTACAAATTGAGAAAAATAATTGGGGTAGTTTCAATTGAATTACGGCAAATTCAGTGTGGATGCCTAATCAAAATACAGGACGTTCAATCGCCATAGCTTGCGGCAAAGTAAATTCTTATTTCAAATATTTGGTAACTTTCACTCTAAAAAGTATCTTATGTGAAAGGTGAAATGGCTAGAAAGTGGCTGATTAGAGCGATGAAAGCTAATAAAGATGGAAGAAGACATGCTCCACCCGCCTCTACTAAATTCCTTTAAGGGCAGGAGCATGGTAATGATGATGATTTTACTTTAGATAATAAACTAAAAGTCCACTCACCCTGCCATATCCATCTCTTACTCCACAGAAGGCGTGCACGGTAGGCTCGAGTTCAGGCACGTCGTCCAGCACCTGTCCCGCCACCACCAGCTCGGAGCCAGCGTAGTACGTGCGGAACGAGTGTTGCGTCAGCGAGTCTGATCGCACCTGGGATGTGACATCAAACAATGTTAAGCATTCAGGGGAGTATTTATATACATACGACTAGTGGCTCTGGGAGCTGTAGACCTCGCGAGTCTGTCTTCGCATAGCTTAAAAACTGAATAAATGTTCACCTCGCTATTTAAAACAAAAGAGCGCGAAATGGCTGAAATCAATGATGTATCGTCAGTGCCTGAAATATGCTTTTTTTTACGTTTTCCACCCCCATAACTCCGCCATTTCGAAAAATATCGAAATACTGAATTGTCAAAAAAAAAAACATAATTATCGAACCTACTCATAAAATTTCTCGAGAATTGATTGAGAAATGCGACCTGTAGAGGAGAATAGACATCCGGACATCCGGAGATACGAAAGCATTTTCGCTTCAACGGAGACGCTTCGCGCTCGCGCGGTCTATTAAACGTTAAAAAAGGAATGGTTAAACTCAAACTAAGAGCATTTATTTCAAATAAACCAATTACAGGCACTTTTGAATTGTAAAGGGGTCGGTCAGTCAGAAAAATGAAGTTGCCCATTCCAAAGCGTAGTGGGTACCTATGGAGAAGATCGGACAAGAAACTCCATGGAAACTCTTTTAAATCAAAATAACGTTACAAATAAAATTTTGGTCACATTATTCATGTTGAAATTATACATGTGAGAACGATGTAAAAAGACGTGCACGTTAAAAGCGTCCGTAATAAAAACGATAAAAACAAAAAAACTAACAATTCAGATTAAAATAAGTAGCCGCGAATCATATTTTAACCAACATACAACCCGACACTGACCTGCAAATTGCAAAAATCGTAAGAAAATTTGAAGAAAGTTTTCTAAGAGTACTCTAACATTATCGAAATTTTAGAAATTGTAAAATTTTAAAAGCTCGGTCTCAGCATGAAACTTGTTTTTGAATAAGGCCAATTTAAAAGCATTTATTGACAATCAGGGCCAAACTTTTAATCGTCATTATTTATTTACCTTAAGAATGTGTAGCACGGTTCGACAGTTTGTGGATATTTAATTGAATAGAAAAAAAAAAAAAAATGCCGCCGCACGATATTTAAAATTTTTACTAATGATCTTAATCGGCCTTTAAAGCTTACAGACAGTGCTATTAAATTGTCATAGTAGTTGAAGCTTTGTTGCCAGCTCTATAGCGTAAAGTCGTATGAAGAACAACGGGTAAGAAACTCCACAGTTTCAGTTCCATTTAGTGAATACAAAATAATAAACTCTATGAAAATAAACATAGGGTTTATTTTTATTGCCAAAATATCGCGAATATTTTAACGAATAGTAGTAAAGTAAAGGTTTCAGATCAAGTTCTTCATCTTATAATTGTTCTTATTTGTAAATTTTACTAAAATAAGTACCTACAGTATTACTAATGTAAAATTATTTGTATTTTCAGCTAGTAAATTACTGTTATTCTTTCTTACCTGTCCCGCCGGGTATGTGAACTTGAGGTCAGCGAGCAGCGGTGACGAGATCTGTCGGTAGAAATCGCGCAGTTGCAGCGCAGCATCCGCCGCCTCGTAGATGTGTCGCATGAAGCCGCCGTTACGCAGGGACACCTTGCGCAAGAACTTGCGGTCTGCGTCCTCGCCTGCAAGTTACAAGTTTACAAACATTTGCGGAATAAAGTTTTATGTTACAACTGACAAATGGCAACTTAGTTATTTATAGTTTGTGACTTCTACTAGAAGCCACAAGATTATAAATTGCTAATTGCCCCTCAAGGCAGGGGGCAATTCCGATAATGCGCACTATGATTTTAATCGCTGCGATTTTTTAAATGCGAAATAAAATAGCAAACGAAAAAAAATTTTCGAACGAATTCTCAAGCGATTTTTTATCGCAGTGCGTGGACTCAAGTATTGTTCACAGATTTGCGATTATTATTCGAAACAAAAGATAATTATATTATTTGAAATAACTGAATTAATAATAATAATAAGCCTAACAACATTCGCATCTCAGTCTCAATATGTCAAAAGTAGGTAGGTACTTCTCATTTCCCTACATTTTGACATTGATTGTCACTGAGATGAGATTGTGACTAGATTTTGAATTTTTGTAATTACGAGAATTGGACCTTCTAGAATCTAGTTTATATTGCAATGAAGCGTGCAACTCATCGCATGCAGTTTTTATAATCAGTACCTACCTGTTTTTATATGGTTTTTGAAATAGAAAATCTTGTCAAATAACAGTTCATTGAAGTATCATACTAACAAGTAACTTAAATATTAATTAAAATATTTGTTTTAAGCTTAAAATAAGGTCTCTCGAAATTACCGAAAGCAAGTGAGAAGATGGTGGCCTTGTTAGGTCCGGAGTTCCTTTCCTGCACGCGTGTGATGATGCGCTTGGGGTCCGTCTCGCCGACGGTCGGGTCTCCGTCGGTCAGGAAGATAATAATCGGCTCCAGGTTTTTGGGTTCTGCAAGTACAAATTGGTAAGTTGAAAGTTTTATACAGGGTGGCAGGGGGGGTGGTTTATGGACTCGCGACCTGTGACCATGAAGTCAGCACATGATTCTGAATCCCCTTGCGGGGAAATTTTTCTTGCTGTTCCATTCATTTTGACCGCGTAGGTATTGGACTTTTCCATGAAACAGCAGATTTTTTTATGATAACCGAAAAGTTTCTACGCAAGGGTGTCTAGAATTATGTGGTGAATTCATGATTACCTACAGTTTTAGCGTCGCTGTGGGATGCCACTCTGTATATTGTGAGCTTCTGGATACGAGCTTATATGCCACGTTTAGATAAGTAGGTACCTAAGCAAATGTAATTAAAAATGGTCTACATTTATTCTAATCCACAATGTAATTACCTAAGTAATATAGTCTACATCTAAGATACAGCATTGACGCAAAAAAAAAACCTTCCATTTTCTCATTATCATTAGGAACATTATTAAGGATTCCACCTTCAGGATTTAAATGAGGTAAACGACAGGTCCAAGTCCCCGATCCAATCCGACGAACTACTAACGGCAAAAGAAAAAAAAACATTAAAAGATAATTTACCTTTCTTGTCAGCAACTTCAGTCTTTTCAGTATTTACAGCAGCTTCAGTCTTTACAGTAGCTTCAGTTATTACAGCAGGTTCAGTAGTTACTTCAGTGGTGACCACAGACGCCACAGTGCCGTTGGCGGTCACACCCGCCGGTGGGACAACCGTCCAGTCGACTCCTTTGTTGATCAGTTCCACAGCTACGTCCAAGGCTTTGTAGATGTTCGTGCCTGTAATGTAGGAATAGTATGTTGGTAACGGATAAGTTCTCTCGTACTGGGACTGGACAAAGTGTTAATACTTCATGCCATGGAGAACAGTTGACCCAGTCAGCAAGATTGGCAGCGGTAAACATAAGTCAGTTCCAAAATCAAATGAAATCAAATCAAAATCGTTTGTTTGCCTAAAATGTGGTACCTAGGTACGAATGATGTTACATGTGATGGCATGCAAATATTTTATAGATAAAGTAGATGTAGAGTAGTAGATGTTATAACATACTCGTACAGTAATAGAAATAACCTAAAAATTAATTAATACCAAAAAAAAATGTACCTACATAGACTTCTTAGGATGAAAATAACAATTTATTCAATTAAATACCAATTTAAATGTAACACACAAATTACATAAATAGTAAAGTAGTATACATATATAAATAACTAAAAAATTACTAGATACAATGCATTTCTGAAGTGGTAGGTATTGGCATCGACAGGTAGGTACGTTTTATGATCCGTTTGTTTTTATTTTCCTATGATACTTTTGGAACAGACATTGGGCTCTTGTGCCCTAACCATATGAAGTAAAGAGCGTAATAAGTTAAATCAATTGGCACTAGGGGCGGGGGGAGATGCTCCGAATAACGCTAGCTGTGTGTCTAGAAAATACGATTACCTACCTATCTTTCAAAATCAAGCTGCCTAAAAGCTGCCTGTGATCATGCATAATTATGTATGGACACTATAGTCAGTTTAAATATTCTGCTATCAATTTCTTTTTCGCTGTATTATCTTTGTTTTCTTTCCTATTCCTAGAATATAGTTATGGAAAACCCAAGTCGCGCTTAATTATTAGAAATCATTGTCGTTATCAAGTGACCGTAGGAGGTCATGTGATGATAATGCGTCTACCTATTATATAACACAAACAAACTCCAGAATGTTTATTTTACATTAAGTATCTCACTTTCTTCAGATAGTAAGGTCAAAGATTGGGACCTACGCGCACTTAAGTACCAGTACCTACCTGTGTCATTAAATACAATGTCATTACGTGAAATAATATCACGCTTTAATTCCCCGATGGGATAGACAGAGGTATACATAGTAAGTAGGTTAACGCACATTTCGTCAGGTCAAAGTACCATATTGCCATTAAACTTAGTCAATCCAAACTCTAGGCTGCGACTACTTGACGTGTATTTTTTTTTTAAACTTTGCTCCATACTTGAAATAAAAAAATAAAAAAAACTTATTAAAAATAAACTCTTTACCCCCAACAACTTGCGACTGATGGAGCTACTGAAGGTAACGGAAACGTTCAGTAGTGCCATCACGATGGGGAATTTGGTGTGGACAAATGTGCAGTCATGCAAGTAAAGCGAGGGGGGATAATGGAATCCGTGGGAACCCAACTTTTGGATTCTATACACCTTAGATCCCTTTCCTCAAACGAAACCTACAAGTATTTGGGTATGTCGGAAGCATTAGGCATCAATGCTGCCGACATGAAAAATAGTCTTTTATCAGGCGGAAACAAGGTGCGTGCTTTTAACGTCATGCCGTCATGTCGGTCATGCCGGTTTTGATGTATACTTTCTGCATACTCAAATGGATTCAGACGGAATTTGACACTCTGGATAGAAAGGTCCGTACATTGCTGACGGCATATCGGAGTCCGTACATTGCTGACGGCATATCGAATGCATCACCCACGGTCATCAGTGATGAGAGTGTACATCCCGCCGAAGTTTGGGGGTCGAGGTTTCTTAAATGCTAAAACCCTCTACAACCGCGAGATTTGCAGTCTCAGAGAATATTTCCTTCAACCTGACGTGGGCGTGCACCGAGATGTGGTCGCAGTGGACAAGAGCCTCACTCCGCTCTCCTTGGCAAAAGAGATCTGGCACAAACCTGCAGTACTAGATACTAAACGATCGCAAGGAAGTATGGCAAGGCGACGAGCTTCACGGACGTTTTTTCCGGGCCCTCCATGGACCTGATGTAGACTATTTGGCGTCTGTATCCTGGCTGCGTTTCGGTGACCTCTTCGGGGAAACCGAAGGTTTTGTCTGTGTGATTATGGATGAAGTTATCAAGACGAATAATTATCGGAAATACATTGTCAAAGATGGTACGGTTGACATTTGTCGGGCATGCCACCGACGCGACGTCCCGGTTAATCAATCCGACATATAGTTTCCAGTGGTTCTCGTCTTGCTAACGGCGAGTACTAGCACAGACACAATCTAGTGGCTAGGATTATCCACCAGCAACTTGCCTTGCAGTACAGCCTTGTAGAGTCCGAAGTACCATACTACAGGTATGTGCCCGACCCAGTTCTCAAAAACGGTCACACCACATTGTACTGGGATCGATCTATCATCACTGACAGGACTATTGTAGCCAATAAGCCTGATATTGTGGTGATAGATCGACGAGAGCGCCGTGCAATGATTGTTGATATCGCTGTCCCTCATGACGATAATCTCGTGAAAGCTGAGAAAGATAAAAAAAAACGAGTATCTTGACTTAGCACACACACACACACACATCGACATGTGGGACCTGGAATCTGCAATCATTGTACCGATAATCGTTATAGTAAATGGCCTAAGAGCGCAGAGCATCGACCAACACCTCAGGAGGCTCTCATTGCACAGCTCGATCTAGGCTTGATTCAGAGAGCAGTATTCTTGGACACGGTACGCATAGTGAGGAGGGTTTCTGAAGTCGATTGGCCACTATTTTTTATATTTTTAAATATTTTTGTATACTTTTTGTAAAAAATATTTAAAAATGTATTTAATATGTAATAAGATAAATAAACGAAATAAAAATAATAACAAATACTAATATTACAATTTAATTAATTTAAATAGTAATACATTTATTCTGAGAAAGTAAAGCATTGTGAATTAATAAGGAATGTAGGGCTATGCGCAGTTCATTTTAAATGGTTTTTATCAAAAGTTTGAAACGGAACCCTAGTAGGTACTCAGCCAACGCCGTCCGTCTGTCTGTAGTTCACAGGGCTCGCCCCCTATTACATGGGACTTAAACATAACAGATGTTATGGGATTCACAGGGCTGTACCTACTTACGTACCTAACACATTTTCAAAACAGCGAAATATTTGACACCTTAACTTAGGTGTAATAGTTTCTGACTTACCTCCGGCAGCTTGAAGCCAGCTAACGATAACTTTGGCCCTGGCGATGTTTTCTTTGGTGGCTTTAGAGGGCGGTACCAGGGTCGCCCCCTTGTCGTGGTAGTCGAAGAACGAGTACGAGTACGTGTTCTTGGGAGGCTCGCCCTCCGCTTCTTTGAGATCGTGCACCTACATTAAAGAAGATTTCAGTAAAAGTAGCGGAGTTTTGAATAAATTTCTTCGTAATTTTGGAGATAGACTCGGAACAGTGCTCGGCGGATGACGCAACGTGAGTAGTTTTCACTGACAATTAAGTATCGACATTGTGCACGTAGAAATAAAGTGGAAAATCACACAAAAAAGACCTTTAACCGCGTGTCTCTCTGTGGTGATGCTCACGTGGACAAGTGATTATGTTTAAAAGTTCTGAAGTATTTCTCACTGTCCCAATGCTTATTACTTCTAAGCGATAAACGAGCAACTATATTGTTAAAAAAAAAACTGGTTTAACAAACGCCACCGCCGTCGTGGCGTACAAAAACAACAAGTCGGTAGGTATATCCAAAAAAATGCTTATTGATTTTTCGCCAAAATCTCTGAGCTACATACCGTGACCACGGACGCAAACTCGACGATGCTGAAGTAGTCCCCTTCGTTGAGTTCTCCGAGGATGGTCTGCATGGCTTCACGCAGCTGGATGATCTTGCGGTCCATCATGGAGCCGGAGGTGTCCAGGACGAAGACTACAAACTTGTTCAGAGGAGGCAGTTCCGTAGGCGCGAAGAAGTGTACGAAGTAGCCGTCGTTGACCTATGTAAATTCAATAAAGCTTTATAGATAACTCTAGCGACCTGAGGGCCTAGACAAATGGCATTCGCTTCGGAGCGATTCTATTTCTACAATCGCTATCGCTTTCGCTAATGATTCCAAAAACTAGCAATAACGCTCGTCAAAAAGTGTCCCTTGGCTATGCATCTCTGTGGAAGTACCTAATCTTTCGACCCTGTAGATTCATTTCATAATCGAATGTTGTTTACATTGTCTAGCTAATTTTTATTCGTTGACCTATGATCACGTGACATTTCGATAGCTTATGTCAACCCCATACATTTTAGCTTTTCTACTAGCGTTATCGTTAATCGAATGTTACTTTGTCTAGGCCCTCTGCTCTTGCTAAGCATAATTTTTACGACTTCACTTAACATCGAGATGTCTATAATTATATATACGCAATTTTAATACTAATGACGTATACATATACACCTACACCTTCCGGAATAAATTCCCTAAATGATGAAAAAAACCGCGCCAAAATGCGTTGTGTAGCTTTTAAGAATAACACGGTCACACAGACACACCCGAAAATCGACTTTAATTTTTAAAATGTATTGATAATACAGATTTAGTTATTTGTGAGAGCCAGCCAGATCCAATTCATCCAATATTGGCGCTGGTATCCCTAAGAACTATGGTTTGTAGTAGATGATTATCCGATAGTCTTTGACTATGGTTTCAGCGTGTCATAGAATGCAGAAAATTAACTACTTCTGTTTATCTATATTAATAAAAAAGCTGGAGAATTTGTTTGTTTGTTTGAACGCGCCTCTGGAACTACCCGTCGGATTTGAAAAAATATTTTACATTTGATAGCCCAATTCTTGAGGACACCGCGCTTAGAACATCACGCTACGAGTAGGACCCTTAGGACCAAAGCAAAAAGAAAATAAGTGAGAAAGAACGCTAAACAAAAACTAAGTTATAGCGCGGGTAGGCGATGCGATGCGACGCGGTGGGTCGTCGGAACAAGAAATTTCACGCGGGTGAAGTCGCGGGCTAAAGCTAGTCTAGTATATACGGACGGAAACCGCTGCGACAAAGCTCCTACGGGGCCCGAAGTGAGCCTGAGTGCCGCTTTGCCGAACACACCGGTGTACATGTCCCGCCTGCACTACACCACTAAGGCGGAGGACATCGTGGAGTACGTGCGCCTGAAGACGAGGTACATGGCGAGGGTGCAGTTACTGGAGTCGCGCCGCAACGTCAACTTTAAGGCGTTTGTGGTGCGCGTACCTAATTGTTATCTACCCCTCGTCATGGAAGAAAACTTTAGGTCGCAGAACGAGGTGTTCCGTCGCTTCCGCGGACAAGTTCCACATTGCAATCAAGCTGGTGCAAAGTGAACTGCTACTAACATAGTCTTAAGCCTTATTTATCAACACAAGTTTTGTTTATATTAAAATATGTATGTTTAGGTTAAGGTATTTATCTATGGGCCTGAGTTGCCTGAAAATAAATGGATTCATTATTTATTATTATATCTTTGAGTAATTTTATAACGAATCGTAATAGTTGACCTAAGAATCATAAACGGCTAGGAAAAGGCCGACTGCTAAGTTGACGGCTATACTTTCTAACGATGAATTGAAGAAAAATATTTATGTTCTTATGAGAAATAAATTATCTTTAAACCTAAAACATACTACTTCGACCCTAAATACTTCAATTGGGATAAGGGCAGGAGAGAATGACGATGAAGATGAAAAGGGGACTCACCAGGATTTCGCCGTCTTTAGGGCGCGCGACATCGTACTGCACCACGAACTGTCCTAGCACTCCCTCTGTAGCCACCTCCTCGGGCTCAGAGTATGACCACGACGAGTAGGAGTGGGTGCTGGCGGCAGACTCTTTGGCCTTTTGCTGTAAATACATCATTAAGTTTATATATTAACATCACGGCAGAAGGGTTACGCAGTTGTGTATACAAAGTAGTAAAACGAGGAACATAGGTACTTTAAGGAAACCACTTCTAGTATGGGACCAAACCTGAGATATGAAAAAAAAATTGCTGTTTCCTACAAAGTGCAACTTTGTTGTGCAATTTTCCATATTTCTGAGTTGATCCTATATAAAACAATTGTTTATTAGTAAACTCACATTTTCCCACATCATAGTCTGAAGGCTTACTCCCGATACCAATTTGATTCAGAAATCGGAAACAGACTTCGAGAGTAAGACTCTAAATCTGAGCAAACAAATGATTGTATGCTAAGATTTGGACATATTCAGACCTATTCGACATTCATTTCCCCAAGGTATTTAGGATCAGATAATACTTTTTGGAGTTTGTAACTATATTACCCTGAGTACCAAATAATACTACAATGTTAACGCATAATGTAGAAAAGAGACCGTAAATATTTTTTACATGAAGCATGTGGTCATAATGGTCACATAAATTGAAGAAGTTCTCTCGACATCATCAAGTTCTAGTTCGAATCAAAAACAAATTCCAATGGTAGGTACACCAATTATTTCCTCCGAATTAAATTCTATTCAGAATTTAAAAGCATTGCTACTTAGATTAATAAGCTTGCTAGTGTAATTTGTAGGTAGCATAAGATAATATAAAAAAAATCTTCATAATTCATATCAAATAGGATTTGAATTTCGAATAATTCGAAAATTCTTACCGCGTATATTTGAATGAGTCTCTCTTGTTCCTGAAGGTCTGGTGTGAAGGTAATGGTCGCCTCGCGGTCATCGTGGGCTCGCACGATTGATACCTTCAAGTTCTCTGCAAATTACAATTTACATAAGAATTTTGAAGAACAACAATATACAACAGCGGGTTTTATTGCCAATACTCAAAATGAGGCAAAAAATGCAACTAGATTTCGGTCAATCGACGTCGACCAATCGATGAAATTAAATGAAGTAACTACCTACGTATTTTATTCTGTAAACCTTTTTACAGAATTAAATAAATACCTAATTTCATTATGTAAGTACCCAATTCCGATAGATATTCCAATATCGGAATGCTTTTTAAACGTCATGTTTAATAAAAGATAAATAAGCTGGGTGGAGTCGACATTTCCTTTAACCGATATTAGTCGACTCAAAATATAATCGATGGTCGATCGATGAATCGTCCGCCATGCACCACACTGGATCGATCGACCGCAATCTATAGTAATTTAAGCTGCTTCACAAAAAAAGGTATTATAAGTAGGTAGTACAAACTCACGAGCATCATCCTTAGTAGCATCAATTTCGTTTCCAGTCCTGATCTCAGGAACTCTCAGCTCTATAAGTTTCTCAGTCTCCTTAATATTGACTGTGACGGTCAGCTTGGGCACCAGCGCGCCAGGGTGTAGGTTGATGGCGTGGTTGTACACGCCGTTGCGACGGACCAACAACTCTTCGTACGTCAAGTTAAAGATCGCGCTGGAGGAAGCTACCACGTGCACTGATACTGTGAAGTGGTTGGAGTCGCGCGCTCTGAAAGTTTTATAAGACAGTTACAGTGGCCGTAAATGTGACACATCGAATTTTCGAAAAAGTTTTTGTGGACGTTGGAGGAAAAGGCTTCCTAGTGTCCTATCACTCGCGACAGTCTCTTTTTAAAACCCCGTATTCATTAGGAATAGTTGCATGAATACGAAGCTTTCACATGTTGCCAGTAAATTTGCAATTTTCCATGTTGCCGACAACATGCTTCTCGCAACGCGACACAAAAACATGTTGCTACAACAATTTTGGTAAACTTTGTTTCTCCGATGAATACAGCACGTAACACACTATCTCACAATCTGAATCATTTTGAAGCCTACTACTAAACCATTGCTTCGTATGTTCGAAAATTTTGTCTGCTCAACAACGTAAATAACGCAATGAATGTTGTTGAACTGTCAAAATGAAACCCATTCGTACTATTAGTGTTACGTTATTACCCCGCGGGTGTTTCGAAAGAATGTCATATTCGTACATTGCGATCCATAATGTATTAAAGATGTTACAAATTGGTTTATAGCTAGGTACAAATTATGGACGCTGCTAGAGAACAGGAAAAGAAAAAAGAAACAGGTATGAGTGACAGAGGCCAATTCTTCAATCTTTTTCCCTAAGCTCTACTACTTGTAGTAAAAGGTTGGTGAAAAAGTCTTTTCGCATTATAGTATGTATGAACTTGTAATAAAATCTCTTTGGCTATACTATTTGTATCTGGCTGGTTTGGGTATCATTGAAAGTTTAAATTTTAAGGAACATAATTCCAAATTCAAATCAGGAAAATGTGAGATTTTCATTTGTTTTTCGTACTGTCAAGATGAGTGACTCTAATGAAGAAATTCGATACATTTTAAAATTTTACTACAAAAAAGGTAAAAATGCAACGCAAGCCGCGAAAAAAATTTGCGATGTTTATGGACCTAGTGCAGTGTCTGTGAGAGTAGCACAAATTAGGTTTAAGCGTTTTCAATCCGGAAATTTTGATGTCAAAGATGCACGTCGCTCTGGTCGCCCTATTACGGATAAAATGGATGCCATTTTTGAAAAAGTGGAGCAAGATATATCAGTAGTTACCACAGAGTACATTTTATATAGGGAGAGTAGTTACGACGTAGCTGAAGAACTGGGAATTGACCACAAAACAGTTTTGGCACATCTGAAAAAAATGGGTACACAAAAAAGCTCGATATTTGGGTACCTCACGAGCTCACTGAAAGAAACCTAATGAACCGTGTACTCATTTGTGATTCTTTATTACGACGTAATGAAACCGAACCATTTTTGAAGAAGCTGATAACTGGTGATGAAAAGTGGATCACGTACGACAAGAACGTCCGAAAAAGGTCGTGGTCAAAGGCCGGTCAGGCTTCACAGACTGTGGCGAAACCCGGGTTAACTCGCAACAAGGTGATGCTGTATGTGTGGTGGGATTGGAAGGGCATTATTCATTATGAGCTGTTACCACCAGGACCATCGATTCTGAACTCTACTGCGAACAACTGATGAGAATAAAGCAAGAACTTGAGAGAAAGTGGCCGCATTTAATCAACAGAAGGGGTGTGGTTTTTCATCATGATAACGCTAGACCTCACACATCTTTAGCCACTCAGCAAAAATTAAGAGAGTTTGGCTGGGAGGTGTTAATGCATCCGCCGTATAGTCCTGACCTTGCACCTCCAGATTTCCACCTGTTTCGGTCTCTTCAGAATTCTTTAGGCAGTGTCAGGTTAACATCACGAGAGGACTGCCAAAACCACTTGTCGCGGTATTTTGATCAGAAGTCCCAAAATTTCTATAGCAATGGGATCATGTCCCTACCTATAAGATAGCAAAAAGTTAACGAACAAAATGGTACCTGCATACTTTAGTTAATTGTAAATAAACTATATTAAAAAATGTTTTGAATTTTCTTAAAAAATGCGAAGGAACTTTTTCCCCAACCTATTATATTGAAGCAAAAGAGGATATACACTCGAGAGCAATGAATCCGGGTCACTTAAAGAATCCTAAAAATCTCGGAAACTAAAAATGCTAGGTTAATGCAATAAATTGTATTTAATAGACAATGTAATACTCCTTAAATGAAGGTATTAAAACTTCTTAGTTATTGTAAAGTTATATCATAAAAAAATCAAATTTGAAAAAGGGCCACTTTCGAAGATGGAACTACGAAATTACAGCATTTGGTTTTGCTTTTGTTTGTAATCTGTCATTTATGTGGGTACATAAACCATGTTGATAGTGCTCTATATTCATTATTCAAGCTGAAATTATGTCGCTTACGCCTGAAGAATGCACCAGAATACTTACAATGCTGGAAACCGGCCGGAGTCAGCGCGATACAGCCAGGACTGTCGGTGTGTCGCTGTCAACAGTACAAAGAGTTCTCCGACGTTACGAAGAAACTGGTTCTAACCTACGCAGACCAGGAACGGGCAGAACCAGGTGTACCACAGCACGAGAAGACCGATACTTGGTGAACACCATGCTTCGAAATCGCTTTCTCACAGGAACTGAACTCACAAATCAGTTTCGACGCCTCGGAGGAAGTAACCCAAGTGCATGGACAGTAAGACGTCGGCTTGCTGAATCTAACTTAAAACCCCTTAGACCTGCAAACGGCCCTAAACTGGAGCGTGGGCATCGTATTTCAAGACTAAGATATGCCCAGAGCCACGTAAATTAGAGTATTGAAGATTGGTCAAAAGTTATGTTCTCCGACGAATCAAAATTTATGCTCTACAAGCACGATGGAAGACACAGAGTGTATCGAAGACCAGGGGAAAGATTCAAGCAAGCATGCATCGAAGAAAAAGTAGCCTACGGTGGTGGGTCTGTACTTGTGTGGGCCGGAATTTCTTCTGAAAGTCGCACAGAGCTGGTGATCATAGAAAACGGCTCTTTAACTAGCGTAAGATATGTGGAAGAAATCCTCAATGATCACGTTGGTCCATTTATGGTCAATTTAGGTGAGGATGCTATATTTATGCATGACAATGCCCGACCTCATACAGGTAGGATTGTGAATGACTACCTTCAAGAGA
The DNA here is from genome assembly GCA_916610205.1 of Griposia aprilina. Classification (NCBI taxonomy): domain Eukaryota; kingdom Metazoa; phylum Arthropoda; class Insecta; order Lepidoptera; family Noctuidae; genus Griposia; species Griposia aprilina. The sequence continues at coordinate 15,771,626 of OU744286.1, forward strand.
TGAACATTACTCGTATGGAGTGGCCAGCGCGCAGCCCGGATATCAACCCGATCGAGCATGCTTGGGACGAGCTAGGCAGATCCGTAAAACAACGAAACCCTCCCCCAATCACGCTTCGTGAGCTCAAAATTGCTCTCACAGAGGAATGGGAGAATATTCCCCAAAATCGTATAAGGAACTTGGTGTACAGCATGCCAAACCGCGTAAACGCAGTAATGGAAGCACGAGGAGGCAATACGAAGTATTAAAATTCAAGAAAATCGTAATAAAGTTCAAAAATTTCATGTTTCCTATTTTTGTTTTAAGGAGAGATCAGCAGTTTTTTTCTTTATGTAATTTTGTGTTAATAAAATGTATGGTGACTCATATTTTTTTTACTTTCATTTAAGGAGTATTACATTGTCTATTAAATACAATTTATTGCATTAACCTATCATTTTTAGTTTCCGAGATTTTTAACATTCTTTAAGTGACCCGGATTCATTGCTCTCGAGTGTATTTAGTTAACTTTCAAGTCACGTCTCTTTAGAAGTTCCGTTGTACAAAGGAAAGTTTGTTCTTCAAAGATATAAATACTTGACATAGCTACAACTTTTCCACACGAGTAAGCTGTTGACAAAAGCTAGTTGTTTCTAAACAATGGCTACTTAAACATTGGCACATGACGACTCAGCTGTATACCTACTACTTTACATATATAATAGGCAGCAGGCACAACACTTTCAATTTTGTGGCCGTGAATGTCTTGTGCCATTTTCGGTAAACATATTTGTCGGTACTTTTGTGGCTGCCCCAAGAAAAGAAAAGTGAAATTATAAGTATTATATGAAAAGTCACAAATATGGTGTAGGTGATATTTATGTATTTGGATTTCGAGAAAATTCATGTGATGGTAGGTAAGTTAATAAACACGGCTATATCAAGCTATACATTACAGTATTAGGTGATTTCGCATTGTATAGGATCTCCGTACAATGAGAGGTCGGCTTATACTGGAAATGTATAGCTTGATATGTAGCCGTGTTTACACCGGAATTTGTATGTTCGTTATTTCATTTCAATTATGAAGTGTGTCATAGCCAAAAGTGTCATCACAATATTCTTGCTTTCTTCTTTTTTTGTATATTGGCACCTTATCCCTCTATTTCGTAATATTCATGTAATTCGTTATTATTTCATCGTGCTTTTGCATGTTGTGCTGACTTGTGCTATGTCTTTTGTGTGCACCAAATAAACGATTTGTATATCTACATATCGCACTGGTAATACAATACTGTTGTAACTCAAAATGTGACTGGTTTTCAGAATCGACGAAAAGATGATTATTCACTTCATTATTTGTTTTAATATGATGTCATCTCAAATTTTACATATTTTGAGTTACAACAGTATTGTATTATCTGTGCGATATCTAAGGAATTTTTGGTGTAAGTAATTACCTAATGCATCCTGTGAGTAACTGTTTCTTTACAAATCATTAAGACGTAGGTACTTACTTAACAGTACGAGGTAAATGCGACAGTTCGACATTTTCCTCCCGCCCGTGGCCGGGTTTACTCATTTAGCAAATGCACTGCATAGGTAAGTAGGTACTTACTTGGCAGAAATATGAGCAGCACCAATTCCCTGGTTGACGGCACTCTGATAAATTTGCTTAGCCTCTTCCTTTTCCTTAACGTAAGCCTTGTAGGATTTGCCATCGAGTGTCCTGTAAAAAATGGAGCATTTTTATGAATAGTGTAGTGGTACATAAGTAAATTGGGTTTAATCAGGCTCAGAGAACTCGGTCATATTTCAGTCATTACCAATTCAAGCTTGGTTTTATCTGTTTTTTTTCTGTTCATATATTGTGTGCGTGGTTCAAATATTATTTTCTTTCTTACATGACAAAACCGCTGATGAAGGCAGTCTCAGGCAGAAGTACCCTGAAGTTAGCTTCCTGCGCTTTCTTGGCGGGGTTGCGCACTTTAGCCACCACCGTCGTGTGCGCATATCGGAGTGACACATCGGACACCACTTCCATCTCAGTTAGTTTGATTGGTGGACTCGACTCTTCTGTTGTTATGTCTGCTACGGACGGTGTAGAAGTAGCAATCTGTATTACAGAAAAGTTTTATTAGGCGAGATATACCCAGGTATACTGTGTTCTCGTCATTCGGCGAAAATGATGTCACGAAAGCGTATTAAGGTACGCAATACTTTATCACTGTAAATAATTAAATTCATTTGAATGTTGTTCAGTTCGTTTCGTTCTGTGGCGCGAATAAACAGGTAGCCATAAGTAACCTATTCTTTAATGCCTGAAAAGTGGCATCACAGTTGACTGTGAACATGTGACGTATCGGTTCATGCACTGCTGGGTAGGTGCTTCAAACCTTTAGACTAGGAGATAAGACCTTAAGGCCCGGACTCCACCAAACCGGAGACGAGACGAGCGGAGAGGAGATGTTTTTTAAAGAACCTATAGAATTTCGTTATTCACACATAAAAACATCTCTTCTCGTCTCTGCTTTGGACTTCTCCGCACATCTCCGCTTTGGTGGAGTCTGGGCCTAAGGCTGCCGTACTACCAGGAATGTGCCAGCCTGGCCATATGCAGCCCTGGTTGAAAGTCAGCCCAAGGGGGAATGCCGGAAGGCCTACCCCAAAATTATTCAGGGCCACCGACCTCCCCAGAATGAATGTGAACCCCAGCAACAAATATTTTTGGCTTGTACACCATTAAAAAAACAAGTGCTCAAGTACTTCTTTATAACTAAAAATAAGCTTAATAAAAACTTACAGTATCGTCAGACTTTGCGACGACCAAAGTGTCCTGCGTGGGCACTGCGGCCGAGTGCGCAAGCGCAGCCACTGCGCACAGGCACCCCAACACCGCTATCAAGCGGCTCATGATGCTTCCCTGTGGAAGAAACGTACAACATTATCAATATTATGTAGCTACACCATTATCAGCGTCAGATCTAATTCCAAAATTTTCAGATCGAATGTCAAAAGGTAAGTAGTTGATGATGTTTGCAGTCAGAGACAACTAGGTAGGTCCTGTATAAAAAAAATACTTCTATTTTTATTACAATCTAAAAAGCTCCTTCGGTAATAGTGTAACTCGTAAAGAAAACATCAGTCGTTAATTTACTACTGAATCAGTGTATTGTAGGTACCGAAAGCATTGAAGTAGGTATGATAATGAAAAATTCGATATTTATATGTTAGGTACGTAATTAGTATTGTATTAATCTAATAAGCTGACTTCCAGTGAACCCTTAAACAAACAATAACAGTTTATTTCTAAGTAAATGAGCTGTTAAGTAAGTATAGGTACATAAGTATAGATAAAACGTAATGGTAAGTTTGTTTTCAAAGTTTTTCTACACCTTATCAGTACGGAGAGGAAACCAAACTATTATTTTCTTTCAGTTCTTGGTATAAGTAATACAAGTACTTAGGTATTATCATTATGTTTATTTTCGACAAAATAACATTTAAAACAACACTTCTTCGAAGACAAACAGTTTTATTTGTGTACGATAGAGATAAAACTGAGTCATGTCCAGTGTCATACGAACTCCCTACTATTGATAAAAGCCAGTCGTGTGTGAAGGTCAAGTAAATATGGAATTCTATACAAAATTGGACAAAGAGATATATCAGGTAGAAACAAACACTTTGAAGTATTGTCAGCTGTTGTCAATGAGAAGGAGAACAAAAAACAATTTTGGTAAAGTGTATAAGGTACCTATAATTGATGATGACGATATAAAAATAAATCATGGTTTTCCCAAAACTCGCAATAAAAATTGCAAATCGTGCATATCAATATGTCTGAGCTTAACTAAGTGTGAACAGGTTCCAAGAAACGAAATGTATTGTTTTCCTGTTTATAATAAAAACTAAGTATCACTCAAGGAGTCTGAAACGATACCGAGGTAGGTACAGACTTTTTTTAGTCTTAAATGAGGAACGATGAGGATAACAAAAATATAATATGTTATTTTGCATGTCTGACGCTCAAGGAGTGGCTAAAACAAGAAGGAACAATAAGCCTAGCCCCGGTTCCTTTAGCTTATGATGATTATATATATGATATATATATATATATATATATCATATATATATATATCATATATATATATATCATATATTATATGACAAACTTAATGCATATTTGGACATGCACATAGAGAATTACATTATGGAATGCAATAAAGAATTGAGAATTGAATTGAAGTGAGAGCTAACGCAACGTTAGGCTCTTCTGTAGGTAGGTAATAAATAGTCAAGTCACATTAGACGCAGTCGTTAACCGTAACGGTACCTACCTACTCCGGTTTTGAATGTAAATGTTATATTATGTAACAAATCAATATTAATAATATCCGATTGAGAACTATAAAAATCAATGTTTCATCTGGAAATGAAGCAAGCAACAAAAACGGTGATGAAAACAATCTGCAGACTGGTTTGGGTACGGCACATAGTAACTAACAACATGTGCAAAACAAAACTATTGCTATTATCCTCTGACCATAAATAACTTTTTGCAAGGCGGTAAAGTACGGAGGTCAAACATGGAACAGGTTCTAGATGAGCTACAGACAGGCGGGAACAATGCGAAGGTGAGCTAACTCTATAACATCAATTTGCTAGTTTATGAACAAAATTACTAAACTCATCTTGTGTTGATGTTAATGCGATAAGGGAAAATGGACAATCTGGTAGCTCGCGAGCATCGAGCCGTAGAACACGCGGTACTATAGGCTCCCAATTACCCAGAGGCATTTATTTGCTTACAACCGCAGGTCAATACGAGTTACCTACAAATACAAAAGGCATAGCGATACATGATTACATCACATGACAAAGCGTCATCTAGAGACCTCGACCTTGCACCCATCTCCAGTTGTTATTTTATCTCGAAGCAGAAATAAATTATTTTAAATAAGTAAGTACCCTAGGTAAGTAAATAATATCACTATCCGCAAAATGATAGTACTTACATAAGGACGAATGCAATGGCGATTTTCAGTCAGGCGTTTTTTTTTTCAGTTGAACAATGTTGTCTGACTCGAATTGCCTGAAATTCGGCAACTTGGGTGATTGCCTGATTATGTTACGATTGCGGACACAAAAATGGCTTAAATTCGTTATTGCTGTTGCATTAATAACTTTGCTATAGTCATAGCATATCGTACGAGTACCTATCATCCATACTTCCATACTAATATTTTATATAATATAATTTAGATACGAAAGCATCTGTCTGCCTGCCGCCAATGCATGCTAAACTACTGAACCGATCTTAATGGAATTTGACAGTTAGGTAGCCTGGGGCCTGGAGAAGTACATAAATGCAACTTTTTATCCTGGATGTTTGTATTTAAAAGAGATACACGCAGACGAAGTAGCGGGCAACAGCTAGTGTTTGTATAATCACATAAACGTCCGCTGCTAAAGCACAACACCTTCGACTAGACCAGTTGATACAATGTAAGTGGTTGAAGGAGAATTTTGCCATAATACCAATGTTTGGCAAACATCCAATGTGAAGATCTACAACAACTTGTAACATAATTTGACATAACTAAGCCATAAGATATACCTATAGAAAATCTTTTTTGCCGGCGACAATCCCGTGCCGTGCGACATTCGCCTCGCTGTGATTCAACCATAGTATACAGTAATCTGTGGATTCAACTTCGAGGCAAAACCAGTCGAAAGGCAACAACCGGAACGGTAGAAGATTTAGGTAGACATACAATTACCTATCAATCATTCTATGCATGTATTACTAAAAACTCTTTCGTGACAATAACTGTTATAAGGATATCTTGCAAAACTAGCACCAATTCCAAATGATGAAATCGATTGCAACACCTTAGGGTAATTACAATGCGAAACTAAAGTGTTTCGTGCACATAACGAGATCAATAAAAAGAAATTGGTAAAAAATCATTAATGTTTGACATCCACTGGCTCCATCAGAAACAAGTTAAGACCTTACGAATACCAATAGCTACATAATACAAACATAGCCATATGTAATACCTTATATACCTGTAAAAGTGTGGAAGTAACACCTACTTATATGGTCAATGTATTATACAACATAGGTAAAGTAATAAGTAGCCCCTGGCAGACAAAATTAAGGATAGGTTTCTACAAAAATTCTGTGGTTTGGATTCTTAATTGAACGCCCAACAACATAAAATTCAAAAGATGCGCATCGAGTAGAGATTTATTAGTTAGTAATTCCATAACATTCCACCGCAGTTAAAATATTTAAGAGTGTGCTTTTGTTAGAAAATATCATAAAACTGTAAATCGTGCTACCAACTATGCATAATATAAACCAAATGATTATGCATAGTCCGACCGGTGATGACCGGTCCCCACTTGGACAGTTATAAAACTGTTAATCGCGGAATCAATCGTTTACCTACATAAACTCACAAACAACACCAAAACAATGATATTTTCAAACACCGGCAGCTACTCAGCCGCTACGTTGTTACATAAAGGCAGACCATACTTACTCGTTTGTTTACGCTCAACGAGATGATTGCACCAATTGTCCCTCAAGCTCTGGCACGTTCCACGTTCACCCTCGGCAATGGGTCTATCGTCACTGGAGCGCGTGTGGCGTGCGTGCTCGTCGTCGTCCGCCGCGAAACTCGATAGGACGCCACTCGCGAACGGCTTAAGTACACAACATATTGTGCACATATCTGTGTTGACCGCCGAGTCGCGGGCTTCCCGCGACGTAGGTATTCGTAAATCTTCGGGTCAATCGGACAACTATTCTCAAACTGCTTCAATTTCGATCCCGGATACAAGTTTTTGATCCCAAGTAATCGGCTTAAACAAATGGACACTTACTTTAATGGTCGTCTTATGAAGCTCTACTTCATGCATAATAGGCTGATACAACAACTGCAATAGAAAATATAGTTGAATCATTTATTATTCCTGCCTGGCCTTGACGGAGAATAGCAACCGCATCACTTCCTGTGAACTATGGATGTCATTTTAGAAGCGATTGAGGCAATCTCATGTAGTAGATTAGCAGGAACAGTCAAGCCACATTGGAATGTGAACGAGAACTGTAAATAAACGCTAATACGGAATAGTTTGATGTTCTTACAATGCGTGTATTTGTCGAAAGCGTTTGTCTTTAATCAAACCTAGCTATCAGTAATTTAGGCACACCCTACGTTTACGAGCTGGTTATCTCACGTGCAAAACATTGACTGCCAAGTTCAACATAACTGTGAGCTGAATAACCCCGGAGAGGGATAATTGACCCTTTATAAGTTTAGACAAATTATTTAGAAATGTCGTAATCACTTCCATTTTTGTTCCGAGGGAGAGAGGGCTGTCGAGCATACCCCTTGAGCCAAGTAACACCCCAAATCTTGGGCTGCCACTGCGCCTGACTAGGTGGCAAGTGGCAATCAAGCAGGAGGCCCTGGAGCTGATACATAGTAAGATGGTCACCACCACTTATGGACAGCTGTCCATTGTAGCTGTAATACCTACCACAGTTATCGTAATTTCGTAAGTACGTTGCCATCCCAGATATAATGCTGAAATGCCTCATGTACTTACCTGTAATGTCACAGGCATATAGGACTCATACCCTTTCTAAACCGGATCACGGCAACAATAGGTAGTACTTACTAGTCGGAAAAATAAGTAGGTATGGCGGCAGTACCTCCCCGGACGAGTTCCTTCCTTCCGGATGATACATAATGGTAAAACCAAACAAACTCAATAAATACTTTTGATTGCACGTTGCGGTGGGTAGTAAGTCCCATACACAGGCGACGCGGGTGAGCCTTGGGGCCTAGGGGCCTAGACAAAATCTTTTCTGATAGCGTTAACGCCAGACGCTAACGTCAAAATGTATGGCAATGACATTACGTGTGGAAAGGACACGTAATGTTACGTGTTAAGCAAATGTCAACTCCATACAATTTGATTTTCCGTTGGCGTTAACGCTTACAGAAAAGGGATTTTGTCTAGGCCCGAAACCGGGCACACATCTCCGGACTGCTGGCAATGCACCTGAGAAATTTCTTTTTAGGGTTCGTAAAGGAAAAAACGAAACCCTGATCACTTCGTTGTCCGTCTGTCTGTGTGTCTATATGTTAGTCTGTCAAGACAGTTTTTCTTAGGAACGCGTGGAGGTATCAAGTCTACGGTCTACGGTCCCTTGGAGGTCTAAAAATTCAAGCTTCTAAGTCAACGCAATAAAAAAAACTTTTTTACCTAAAAATAACCGAATTCCAAAAGAAAACTGAAAAATAACTTTAGTTTCGGAAGACGGTGTCTTTGGTTTTTGTATTTTAATTAAAAAAAATGCCACCGACTTCCGATATTAAAGTTATTTTCACTAATTTTTTTTTTTTTTTTGTAAATATAGTTTTTATTTTTCACATTTTAGTTGTGGTACCTACCCCGCACAAATTCGTATACCTACCACTACTACTTGATATGTAAATAACAGTAACAGGAAATTATTAAAACACCATCAATATAAAATACGCAGTATTATGGATAACTCAAAAAAGAAGAATCATCCAAATCGGTTCACCTACAAAAAAGTTATGAGCTAACAAACATTAAAAAATAAACTCCTTTTTTGAAGTTGGTTAATAAATGCGGGTTAGTCCCGCTATGGTATGGTCCCGGTATGGCACCCTCTTAAAATACCTATCAAAAAGTCCCGCTATGGTACCCATCTTTTAGATCTACGTTAGACAATAGAAGGTACAACTGAAAAGAAAAGTGTATCTATAAATAAATACTTTCCACGAAATATTTTCGTTCTCAGATAAACAAAAATTGTTCCCAGGTATTTGGTACAACTTGGGGCACCCCGACTCGGACAGGTTAGGTTAGAAGGGGACGGCGGGGTCTGAAAGACCCCGCCGTCCCCTTCGTGGTTATTTTTTTTTAAACCGCCCAGAAGTAGGAGTCCCGCGAAGCGGGACTCCGTCGGCTATTGTGGAACTGATTTTGCATTGTTTGGTGACTACATTTTGGTGACAGATCTACTATTTTGAGGACAAACCCTATTATTTAAGAAACACAAAACTAATTAAATTGGTGATAGCTTACTAGTTAAGAAAAGATATTTTTTATTAATACTATTTTTTTCTTAACGCATTGTATAACTTTTCTTTACAACAGTACCAAAAACTGAAGGGTACCATAGCGGGACTTTTTGATAGGTATTTTAAGAGGGTGCCATACCGGGACCATACCATAGCGGGACTAACCGATAAATGCGGCACTACGGCCTATAAGATACCTACTTACCGGTGACCTAGAATCATGAAATTTGATAAGAAGCATGGCCTCACAGCGCAAGTAAAGGAAAAAGTACGAAAATAAAATCGTTAATTATTAGTTTTATCCTACGAATAATAATTCGTAGGTTTTATCGCAAAAAAAAAAACTATTTTGCGATTACAAACTTACACTTGCAGTTGAAGAATTGACCGTGACGTATATCGATGTATGGGTGAACATTTTTTCAACTACAAAGTTAAGTATGTTCTTGGGATAAATTCAACTACATAAGGTACCCATCATTGTGCGTGTTGGTTACTTTACCCTTCATTCTTCACACGCACCTGGCCGATTTTTTTTTCATAATTTCATTGTATTATGAAAAACTCAATAGGTAATACTTTTTCCCCGACATGGGAAGTGGGGATCGAATTCGAACCCCGGACCGCATGCTCAGCAGTGGCGCTGGCGACCATTACACCAACGAGGTAGTAGTCATTAAAAACTAATGTTTATTTCTTACCCAGAAATGATTTGAACGTAATTCGCAGCATGAGGAAAAGTAGATAAACCGAAACGGAATAAATAAAAAAATATACTTAATTATGATAAGAAAACGCCTGAGCGAAAAAAAAACCCGTGTTTACGTAAGTACGTAAATAACTGGCCGTACAAAGCGCGGCCCAGTACTGATTTTTGTGTAGTCTTCTAAGCGATTTTTAGGGTTCCGTAGTCAACAAGGGACCCTTATAGTTTCGCCATATCCGTCTGTCCGTCCGTCCGCAGCTTAACTCAGAGACTCTTAATACTAGAAGTTATAATTTGGCATGGATATACCTACATTATTAATCACGCCGACTAAGTGGCAAAACAAAATCACGAAAAAAAGTATTTTTAGGGTAGGTACCACCTGTGTATTTACGTAAAGTAGGATGTTTCTTTTTCCTCGTCTAGCCCATGGTGTGGTGTGGGGCATCTTTGGATAGGCCATTCAACAATATTACGGGTCTGTGCAAACCATTTTTCGATTCAGGGACCCGTTTGCCTAAAAATTGCAAATTTTTGTTAGAGTCAAGTGTCGTCCCCCTGCCAGCTTTCTTTTTTGGGTGGGAATCATCAAATAACTTCTTCCGCTCTGGGCGGAGCGGGAGGGCGTGTCAGACTTTTACTGACTAAAACCCACCCGTGTTCCTTCAGTTACCTGTGCGCCAGGGCCACGGTAACTCTTTCGAACAATCCGCGACCCCCCCTGCCAGCTAAATAGTTGCTTTTGGACATAGAAATATTTCTTATATCTACGAGGGCGGCACTGAAAATTTCGGGAATCAAGGAAGTGACACAACATTACTATTTAAAAATGTATTTATTGCTTTTCGAAGTATTCTCCGCGAAATTTGACACATTTTTCCATACCATGGAACCAATCATTGAAGCAACCATTCCATTCGGAAGTTGGGGTCTCCAAAATGGCCGTTTTGTAGGCGTCCACAGCTTCTTCAGGTGATGAAAATCTCTGTCTACGCAATTTATTCTTTATTTTAGGGAAAGTATAGAAATCATTAGGGCTTAGGTCGGGGCTGTACGGCGGATGGTCTATAATTCTATGTTTTCTTGCTCTAAAAACTCTTTTGTTCTGTGCGCGGTGTGAGAACTCGCATTGTCGTGATGGAGGATGATGCGGCGGTTGCAGTTCTTTTTTCTTTTTTAAGGAGTTCAGAAACGACCTGTGGCAAACAAATGCTAGCATACCATTCTGCATTAACCGTTCTTTGTCCCTCAAGAGGAATAGTCGTAACATGGCCGGTTTTGGAGACAAACGTGGCCACCATTTTTTTTGCCTGAACGAACAATTTTTGTTGGCTTTAACTCATGTTCGAACACCCAAACTCCTGACTGGTTTTTTGTTTCGGGTTCGTACGCGTATATGCAGGATTCGTCACCTGATACGATGTTGTATACAGCATTTGAGGATCCTGCGTGGAATCTTTCGAGAGTTCTGACGCACCAAGTAACGCGAGCCGCTTTTTGCTCTTCACAGAGCGAATGCGGTATCCATCGGGAAAACAACTTTTTTACACCTAATTGTTCATGCAAGATTATTTGTATTTGACTCATGCCAATGTCTAAAGTTGCCTGAATTTCGCGGTATGTCACATGTCGATCTTCCTCAATCAGCTTACGCACAGCATCAACGTTTTCTTGGGTGACTGCAGTTTTTGGATGACCTTGACGGGGATCATCACTGAGCTTGACACGTCCACGTTGAAATTCAGCAAACCAGCGATAAATTGTGGTTTTGGATGGGGCTTCATCACCAAATGCAGAAATCATCCGGTCAACACACTGTTTTTGTGTTAAACCACTTCGAAAGTCATAATAAATCATCGCTCTTGAATTTTCTCGAGTCAATTCCATTTTCTCAACGACTAAACAAGTTTGACAAAACCTTGTGACAAGACCGAGAATCTTTTTTTAAATAAATAAATGGTATTCGATTTTTAAAACCAAGGAGTTTTCAATTAAAAAGATTTTAATATGACAGGAACAGTGGAAATATTCCATTCCCGATACTTTTAGTGCAGCCCTCGTATTGTTTTGGATATGTGAAAAAATTCACGGCAGTAGTAGGTATATAAACGTATAACGAAATTAAAAGGAAAACTATCACAGCTAAGTAGGCTTTACAAGTTTACGAGAAATAGTCGACCAACTTACATTTGCAGTTGGAACGTATGGCAGAATATGTTTTTTCAACTACAATGTTAAGTTTGTACTTGGGATATAGTCATCCCAACTACGGAATTCATTGTGCGTGGTCTGACACGCACTTGGCCGGTTATAGTTAATCTATAGTTTTTAAGTTATTACATCGTTTAAAGATCAGTCTCTTTGTGGCTCGGGAAATTATAACCTATAAAGATCATAACCATAACCATATTTTATGTTCTGGTTTGAAGAGTAGGTGGGTACCTGCAGCGTCGGACTGGCCATATAGTCGAGGTGGCGCATGGCGTTTGCCAGCCGGGCCCCAGCCTGCGCGGGCCCCCTACGGGCCTGCCTTGAGGACCCGTTGCCGAAAGTCAGTCGGTAGGTAGGATACGGGGCCCGCACAGGCTAGGTCCCAGCTCTTGCGACCTAAATGTGAACTAGATAAGATAGTTCGTATGATTGTGAATCTAACAGACAAATAATTTTTGCATAAAAATATTGTTAATACACAGGATCAAATTTAATTAGCTAGCAAAATTCCACAGATGTGATGGGTATAGATTTTTCTAAATTCACACAACATACATGTGGTCGTTGACCTCAAAATGAAACATATTACTTATCAGTTTTTAGTTTTTGTTTTACTAGTTTTTGCCCGCGGCTTCACCCGCGTGGATGTCGGAAATTATCCCACGGGAACATACTACCAGGATAAAAAGTATCCTACATGTTAATCCAGGTTATAAACTATCAGTTTTTCAAATTCCATCCAAATCCTTTCAGTAATTTTTGCGTGAAAGAGTAACAAACATCCATCCATCCATACATCCATCCTCACAAACTTTCACATTTATAATATTAGTAGGATTCACGTATGTGATGATGATGACTGATGAGTATAGATTTTTCTAAACTCATACTTCGACTACAGACGTGATGGTCCATAATATCGAAACATGATAATTATTATTTATGTTTAGGTATCGACCCATTACGTCTGTAGTTTCGCTAGCATATTTAAATTTACCTCGTACATATATCGTTTAATAGGAGCAACTAAAAGTGCCTTAAGTAAGTAGGTGTGATGAAAAGGACCAGCGGGGTAATTACGTAACACACTGACAGTAGGAATAGGTTTCACTTTGACAGTTCAACAACATTCATTTACAAACAAAAAAACAAACAAATTACAAACAAAAAATACAAACAAACACATTTTCCGAAGATATGAAGCAATGGATTAGCCATAGAAATATAATCTTATATCTATGGGATTAGCAATAGCCTTCAAAATGATTCAGATTGTGATAGATAGTGGTGCCGGTTCTCTTGTACACCGAACTAAACTAACAAAACTATCACAAAAAATCCTTAGTTCTGGCTATGAGAATTTTAAAGCTATTCTGCAAAAAAATAATTTTGACACAACTATAATTTAATTTGACAATCGCGACTCCACGTGGTACTTGTTTGCCCTACCCCGTGATTTTTTTTAGAGCCGAAGGCACGCATGGTGTGCAGCCTCGACGTGTTTTATATGGAAATTTTCACTTTTTGTATGGAAAATATGAAAAAAATATTACCCACATGTAGAGCTTTAGGGGTTTAAGAGAATCATTAAGGGGGTCGAAATTTTCATTATTTTTGCGATAGGACACATCGTGATTTTTAGTCTAGTTTAGAGAATTTTGTGACAAGAGAATCGGCACCATTAATTAATTAGTTGGCTGTTCACAATGGTGTGCTGGTGCCTACGCTTATGTATGGAAGTGAGTGTTGGGTGTGGCAAAAGAAGCATGAAAGTAGAATAAATGCTGTGGAAATGCGTTCCTTGCGAAGCATGTGTCGTTTGACTATGAATGATAGACTGAAGAATGATGTGATAAGGCAACGGTGCGGTTTAAAAGAAGATGTATTGACAAAAAATTCAAAGAGTATGCTTAGATGGTTTGGTCATGTTGAGAGGATGAATGAAGGGCGACTAACAAAAGGTATTTACAAAGCAGATGTGAGTGGAAACGCCGGGAAGGGACGCCCTAGGAAGACATACAGTGATCTTATTGGTGATGTTCTTCAGAAAGGTCAGATGCGTAGTACCTACTCACAACCGGCGTGCGTGTATGACGTGCGGGCTAATTGCGTAACACACTAACAGTAGGAATGGCTTTCATTTTGACAGTTCAAGAACATTCATTGCGTTATTTACGTTGTTGAGCAGACAATTTTTTCGAACATATGAAGCAATGGATTAGCAATATCCTTCAAAATGATTCAGATTGTGACTGATAGGGTGTTACGCAATTAGGGTGCGTATGTATGAACGTAAACGTGGCTACGATCCTTACATACTCCGTAAGGATCGTAGCAGGTGGCGTTCCGTAGTTTCTGCCTACCCCCATGGGAAGAAGACGTGAGTTTATGTATGTAATAATTAATTTTACTAATAAAAATGTAAAAATAAGTAAATAATAAAAAAAAATGAAAAGTCTTTGTTTTTTAATTATATTTTTTTAATTGTTTATTTATTTATAATGAAAAAAGTTTCATAAATCCAAAAGTGTACGACTCAAACTGCTCAATTGATCGTATAATAAAAACAAAAAAAAAAAACCGTCATACAATACTCTGTGATGCTAAGCTAAGCAGTATGAGTTGTAAAAAAAATCCTTTTATTTTTTAAATATATATATGGGCTAAATGAATCACGTTATAGCTTTGCGTAAAGAGGTGGTTGCGCGATAAATAAAATAATATTAATTTGAAAATAAAAAATAATATGGAGACTGCACAATACTGCACATGCGCATTTGATAGGACAAATGTCCATAAATATAAAGAAAAAAGCCAGTTAAGGTTTCTCTTTTTGAAATTTAAAACTATCCTGAAATCTTTCGCATTCAAGAAAATGTTTGTGATCTATCAACCCCAGTAAGCCAATATCTCCAAACCCCTACATTAGATTATCTTAAAGCTCGGGGACTCTTTTTTTTTATTTGCGAAGACATTTAGATACTTTTTACGATGTTTTCAAAACTACAAGTTTATTTGCATCCGATGTTGAAGACTTAATGCACGCCAAAAACATTGATATCGACATACAAACCACGTTGCCGTCAGGAATAATTAAAAAAAAACCAAAGGAACACGAAGAGTTATGCAAAGACGAAGGCACTATTGGCTGCAGACCCAAAAAGATTCCATTCTATTTCTGCCTACAAAGTCATTATTAACACGGCATTATTAAAATAAACGAAAAATTTATCTGCAACGAAGATTTAATGAAGGATGCCCCTTGTTTGGACCTGAAAAGCTTCAATGAAATCAACAAAAATGGGATTTCTAATGACCCACTAAAGTCTCACGATCGAGAATTGCTATCAAAAGAACTGGATTCTTTTGCAAATAGTTTCAACGAACTGTCTGAAACTCTTTGGCATAAGCACGTTTTGCCTAAGCAGCATAAGCAAGACATAAATGACTCAGATTCTCAGAGTGGGGCAGAAAACGACGAAGACGTACCTATTAGATCAAACAGCAAAGGACGCCATGTGTTTTTCCAGAAGTGAGTTGGACGTTTGTCAAAGTTGCATACCATATGCATGTACTTAAACTTTTATCACAATAAATCATGCATATCAGCTCGTACACCACCTTACGAGTATATGTTGCATTTTCTCACAATTTCGTTCACGCAAGAAAGACGATTTTCGCTCTCTACTGCGGCAAGAACTGTTGGATTCGTTGATTATATTAAACACAGAATCGGATCTAATCAAGGATGACGAGAAAATCAGCTTTTACGATCGAGTTATTAACAGCTTAGATTGCTGAAAGTTCTCCTGTTTTAAAACTTCATATTTGTTATGGTATTGGAATATAATTGGAACTGTACTTAGTTACTTAAGAATATATATCGTTGATAATTAATATTTTGTATATTTCATTATTTTCCGATAGTATCCCATCAACCATTTTCCAGTCTCGGGTCCTAGGCTTGTGGGGAGCCACCCGGGCCCTGGCGGCCCAGTCCGACCCTGGGTAGCTGTCTGTATGGGTGGCGTGTTCACAAAATACTGGTTCTTCATCTCAACACGTGTAAGGGGCTGCGGCTGGCGCTAAAGAAGCTATCGGGCTTAAATATGTCACATGAGCTGTGTGGAGGCAAAGAAGGGAATGCGTTGTGTGAAATGCTTCTTCATGCCAACACTTTTACAGCGCTGTGCTAAAGAAGCTTTCGGGCAGACAAATCTAAACTAATATTAGAAAGAGAAAAAAATTGATTTTTTGTATGGTTGTTTGTAAGGCCTGAAACTGCGTTAAGCGGGCGCCCGAAAAGGGCACGCGTCGCGTGTCTACGCGCATGGACATGCTGCACCGGTGGGGTCCGTGGAAAGAATAAAGAAAGAGAAGGTGGTAGGGATATTATTATTATTATTTTTAGGGCATCGCGCGTGCCCCCGCCATGTATTTCATCACACGGAGTTGGGCCCTATTGCGCGGGCGCGAGGCCTGCCTCCCCGCGACGGACGTCCGCGTGCTTCCCCGCGACTGAGCACTTGATTTGTATGGAACCTCGCGAGCAGTTTCAGGCCTTACGCTTTCACCAGTGGCGTAGCTAGTCCTAACGGGGCCCTGTATCAAAATTTGTTGGGGCCCTTTTTACCGGACTGCAGCGAAGCATCAAAAAACTATACCTACCCCTAAATCAATACCTATTTAACAAAATAACACACTGAATTGGAAAGTATAGCTATTATTGTGAGTTTTTTGCCAGTTCTTCTTCAAAGATACCCTACCTACTACACTTTGGATTGGGCAACTAACTAGCTTCATCTTTCTAACCGACCCCTTGACAATTCAAATGTAAATGGATTAATTGAAATAAATGCTTTGACTTTGAAGCCACAAACAAATTTCATTCATTTTTTTTTTTCATTAGGTTCTCATTCATCACGGGCCTCACAACAATAAGAATAATAATCAACAATAGAAAATATTTTACGAATTTTCACTTCGCGTCGGGGGGCCCCGTATAATTGATACGCCCCTGGCTTTCACGCTAAGATGGCAGAACGGTTTTGGATGGAATTTGGCACATGGGTAGACCATGACCTGGATTAGGACACAGAATACTTTTATCCCGATATTCCCACGGTATCGAGACTTATACGGGTGAAAACGCGGGGCGCAGCTAGTTCTAAACATGAACGTATGCTTCTTTAGCACAACACAATTGTGTTAGCTGTGTTCCTGTTTGTACGTTTCTCTTGTTTCCAAACCTTTCTTTAAGTTGACAATAGCAGTTGATAGGAAGTTCTCAGTAGAGGATAGGTAATCAAAGCGCGAATTTGCGGTGCTTGTGCAGTCTGTATACTTACTATTAATAAGTGTTGCAGGTACTTATATAATTTATTTATGTTACATTATATCTATTTTAACTTATGTATTTGAGAAATTATAGACTTTTTGATGATTACGTCTGTACCTATATTTTTAAACTTGACTGTACCCCGGGGCGAAGCTACCGCCACCGTATCAGCCGTATACTCGTATCAATGATACGCGGCCCCCAAGCTACATGGGCCCCCCGAGGAAAGTAAGCAAAAAGTCGTAAAATATCCAAAACCACAAATTATTGTCGATAAAAGGCCCGTATTGAATGGATAACTACCTAAAGATAATATGATATTAAATGAACGTAGGCAATTCGAATATGGCTCACAAAGGCTCCGACGGCATCCAAATGTCAAGCTCTGGCATTCATTTAGTAAAAATATCACACAGACAACCTATCCCAGTAAAGATGCTCAAATGTTCGATCTTGCTTCACTAGCTCTTGCATTCTCTTAGTAAAATCACAATAAAGATTAACCTAAGTATCTCAGTTCAGAATGCTCCGTTTTTCGAGCTCGCTCCGCTCGCTCTTGCGTTCTCTTGGTACAATCACAATAAAAACTAACCTATACCGGTTCAGATCAGAATGCTCTTCAATGAATGCTATAGATATTTTAATTTTCTAGATCGCGTCGCTGGCTCTTGTATTCTCTTAATAGGGACACAATAACCGGGGGATGCGCTAAGGTAGTCCGCGAAATTCAAATTTTCTTATGTTTTTTGCAATTTGCATGTCAGTATCAGGTTGTATGTTGATCTAAATATGATTCGCAGCCATATGAAAAATTTATTTATAGAATTGTAATCATAGAAAATCATCAACACATCTCTCTAAGTTCATATTACCCTGCTGAATGACTATTTCATGAAATCATGATATTTGAGGCCAATTCTAACTTATGGAGTTGTATTGCTGATTCTAATGATTATAATTCTGTAAAGCCGTATTTGATACAGCCGCGAATCATATTTAGATCAACATAGCATCTGATACTGACCTAAAAATTGTAATTAACGTAAGAAAATTTGAATTTGGCGGGCCACCTTGGCGCATCCCCCCTAACCTCCCGATTCACGAAGCTTTTTGATTTATTTTGTAAAATAACAATACCCTCCTATTGAGCTTCGCTGCAGTCGGGAAGCAACAAATCATGATATAGGGCCCATTAAGTACAATTTTTCACATTTCTGAATATACACTTCCTTCTTCACCTCAACACACCTCATGTGTTGGGTTAAAGAAGCATACTTAGCTCGTACTTACAATTCCTCTACCCGAAAGCACAACACCCATGCAAGCATTGGCATGAAGACGCATTTGTAAACACGTTACCTACATACAAATACAACACATTCCCTTCTTCAATCTTCACCTCAACACAGCTCATGTAGGTATTAGATGGGCTAAAGGATGATTGCCACCAAACGGCTCGCATCGCATCGGATCGGAACGGATTTTTATAATCATAGAATGATATTAAATTGTGTACACAGTATTTAAGTCTATATTACCAACCCGCGCACAGCAGTTTGACCGCGGCCGGGCGTTTTCCGCGACACGCGATCGTAGCCGAAAGTATGCTGCGACGCGCGATCGGCTCAGTTCGCCTGTCGTCGTATCCGATAACACATTCACCCGAATTAGAAGACATCAACACGGTAGGAATGAAACAATTTGACTAGGCGCAGAAACGAATACGTTCGCAAGTGACGGTAGGTACGGACCCGATCGTATGCGTCGACATGCTGCACTTATGAAAGCATTGGCATGAAGAAGCATTTATAAACACGTTGACGTACAAATACAACACATTCCCTTCTTCACCTCAACACAGTTTAAGATTTAGATGGGTTAAATTCAAATATGTTATTTCAATTGAATTTGAGCCCGTGGGCCACTGCATTACTTGCACAAATTTTAAGAAGCCTTCTCATAGCACCAATAGATGGGCTCAGCAGCACTATATCATCAGCGTAACTCATGTTGTTTACGCACACACCATCCACGTGAGAACCAATTTTAGTGCTGCTGAGCTCACCCATTAGTTTGTTTATATAAAGGTTAAAGAAGCATACGTAGCTCAAGCTCGTATTTACAAAGTCTACCCAAAAGCTTGTCTGGCACAACAATAATGCAAGCCTTGGCATGAAGAAGCATTTTTAAACACGATACAAATACAGCACATTCCCTTCTTCACCTCAACACAGTTCATGTGTTAGTTGGGTTTGGGTTAAAGAAGCATACGTAGCTTGTATTTTAAAATTGTCTGCCCATAGCTTCACTAGCACAACGCCGTACAAGTGTTAGGATGAAGAAGTATTTGTAAACATTCTTACGGGTATCATACAAGACATCTCAGGTTTGTCTCTGGGATAGGTGATAGGTAATACGGGCTGGTGTCCGCAACTCCATGTCAATGCGCGTGTTTTGCGTAGGTACGGGTGGGAAAATCGATTATTCGATCCACCCCAGCTCCTCGAGGAAGAGGACAGCAACGCCTTGGTGTTGCTGACAATCTAACGTAGGGTACCTGGGTTAACGAAGTACTTTGCCCTGTACGTGGCGACCACCGGGCAGTTTAGAAGCACATGAGTTACTGTTTCGTCGTCCTCCATGCAGGCCCTGCACAGCGGACTGTCTGTGACTCCTATGACAAAGAGGTGTTTATTTAATGACTCGAGGCCTATTAAAGCTGCTGTAACTGTACGCAGCTGTTGTTTAGTTAGTTGGAGAACCTGTTTCGCGAGGCAGCCATCAATTGTAGGGAGTGCTTCCTTAGCCTGCCTGCACTCACCTTGGTCCACCCACAGTTTGTGATGTTGGTCCCTCCCTGTTGCGTTTCCTTACCAGAGTGCGTAATTGGCTCTGGGATTGCAACGCACCTGAAATGCCTCTGGTGTTTAGTAAGTGTCGTAGATGTCCACGGCGGCATAGTTATAAGCTTCTAATAGGAAGTTCTCAATTGGAATACCTACGTTAATAGTTACAGTTATGAGGTATAGGTATGACAATAATTTAGAACCTGGCGTGATTGTATCAGGTATAAAAGTCACTGGTTGAAAGTTTCTTCAATTCGAACTTAAGAGGCGTTAGAAACGCCCAATTTAGATTTTATTTAGACAAAGTATCATTTACTTTTCCAAGCAGCGGGTGACCACAATACTTTGGAAGTTAAGTGGCTGGTTTGTTTCCAAATCAATATTAATAAATAAATATTATTAATAATATCCTTCTGTTTAAATATCGGTCAGGGCGGCAGCCAATCTTACCGGACAAAATGTACTCTGTGGTTGAGGTATAAATCACTTGGATTCTTTGATTCTTCACAAAACAATTCTTGGATCACTTGGATTCTTTTCAATTGGATTCTCAAACTCAAAGCATTTATTTCAAATAAACCAATTACAGGCTCTTTTGAACTGTCAAGGGGTCAGTCAGTCAGAAAAAATTAAGCTAGTTGCCCATTCCAAAGCGCAGTAGGTACCCATGGAGAAGAACGGGCAAGAAACTCCATGGACACTCTTTTAAATTAACATATTACACATACGAGGGCGGCACTGAAAATTTCGGGAATCAAGGAAGTGACACAACATTACTATTTTAAAATGTATTTATTGCTTTTCGAAGTATTCTCCGCGAAATTTGACACATTTTTCCATACGATGGAACCAATCATTGAAGCAACCATTCGGAAGTTGGGGTCTCCAAAATGACCGTTTTGTAGGCGTCCACAGCTTCTTCGGGTGATGAAAATCTCTGTCCACGCATTTTATTCTTTATTATAGGGAAAGTATAGAAATCATTAGGGCTTAGGTCGGGGCTGTACGGCGGATGGTCTAATAATTCTATGTTTTCTTGCTCTAAAAACTCTTTTGTTCTGTGCGCGGTGTGAGAACTCGCATTTTCGTGAGGGAGGATGATGCGGCGGTTGCAGTTCTCTTTACGGAGTTCAGAAACGACCTGTGGCAAACAAATGCTAGCATACCATTCTGCATTAACCGTTCTTTGTCCCTCAAGAGGAATAGTCGTAACATGGCCGGTTTTGGAGACAAACGTGGCCACCATTTTTTTTGCAACACTCCGTGAACGAACAATTTTTGTTGGTTTTTTTTGGTTCATTTTCGAACACCCAAACTCGTGACTGGTTTTTTGTTTCGGGTTCGTACGCGTATATCCAGGATTCGTCACCTGATACGATGTTGTATACAGCATTTGAGGATCCTGCGTGGAATCTTTTGAGAGTTCTGACGCACCAAGTAACGCGAGCCGCTTTTTGCTCTTCACAGAGCGAATGCGGTATCCATCGGGAAAACAACTTTTTTACACCTAATTTTATTATTCATGCAAGATTATTTGTATTTGACTCATGCCAATGTCTAAAGTTGCCTGAATTTCGCGGTATGTCACATGTCGATCTTCCTCAATCAGCTTACGCACAGCATCAACGTTTTCTTGGGTGACTGCAGTTTTTGGACGACCTTGACGGGGATCATCAGTCATCACTGAGCTTGACACGTCCACGTTGAAATTCAGCAAACCAGCGATAAATTGTGGTTTTGGATGGGGTTTCATCACCAAATGCAGAAATCATCCAGTCAACACACTGTTTTTGTGTTAAACCACTTCGAAAGTCATAATAAATCATCGCTCTTGAATTTTCTCGAGTCAATTCCATTTCTCAACGACTAATCTTTTTTAAAATAAATAAATGGTATTTGATTTTTAAAACCAAGGAAGTTTTCAATTAAAAAGATTTTAATATGACAGGAACAGTGGAAATATTCCATTCCCGATACGTTTAGTGCAGCCCTCGTAAGTACCTATGTATTTACAAAAAAAAAATGATTACATCATTCATGTTGAAATTATACATGTGAGAACGATGTAGAAAGACGTGCACGTTAAAAGCGTCCATAATAAATAAGATAAAAAACATAACAAAAATTTGAATTAAACGGCGACGGAATTAGACGGAGCCCGTTCACGAACATGACGTATGGATCAGCACCATTCAGCTCAACCATTTCGAAGAGAACTTAATGATCCAACACACCCGCCACCACCAGCGAGACATTTGAGTGAGCATGACATACTCTCAGCCGCCCGGGCACATTCAAGTCAGTGAAAGACGAACCTAGTAAATGGCGGCTTTATAGTAGGTACATACATAGTGGTCACACATGTGCTATGCAATTATACATTGTTATGAGATTGAATTTATACAATGCAAAGATAGTTTTTACAATCTTCAGCAGCTCCAACAAAATTTTCGAATGCTAATCAATTAATTAATGCGCCCCTGTGGAGCAGGACCAGCGTTGAGCCAAGCATCTTTGTCAGCGATGTAATCCCCCAACTTATAATATGCTCAGCTGCATAGTGTGCGTTTTATACAAGATTTAAATTTCGCTTCATTCGATTGGAGTATGTGGGGAGGTATTTTATTGTAATATTTTAAACAGTACCCCATGAAGGATTAGTCTACTTTAGCCAGTCTGAAACCTGGTTGAACTAATTGGTCCCTATTTCTAGTCCTATAGTTATGTCTTTCACCTCTTTTACTGAAAAGATTTAAATTTTTTCTTACGTACATGATGTTTTCATAGATATATTGACAAGGTACCGTCATGATGTTAATATCTTTAAACAGTTCCCTTAGAGAATCGCGCCTGCGGAGGCAATATATTGCTCTGATGGCTCTTTTCTGCAGAATAAAAATAGACACGATATCTGCAGCCCGTCTCCATAGTAAAATACCGTAAGACATGATAGGTACTATGAAAGTAACTGAAATAGACTAGCCTCCCGGTATCTACATTTGTAAATTGACGGATTTGTCTCACAGCTTATGCTGCTGAACTTAGACGTCCTGCAAGAGCTGTTGAATGAGGACCCCATTGCAGCCTTGAGTCGAGCGTGATCCCCAGGAAAACAGTTTTATCGACGAATACTAGTTTCTCTTTATTCAATACTTACGCATTTAGTTTTTTCCCATTTAATACTAAATTATTAGCAGCGAACAAATCATGTACCTGCAGTAGGGCGTTATTTACGTCGTCAAGATTTGATGCACGTCTAATTAATTATCTTAAAAATTAAGGAATTGTTGTCAGCAAATAACACCATTTGTTTTTTAACAAATGGGGTAGATCGTTAGTATACACTAAAAAGAGATAAGGACCTAAAACGGAGCCTTGTGGAATACCTATTTTTACATTTAAACAATGTGAATTGACACCATTTATTTGGACTTTTTATTGTCTATCATTTAAATAAGATTTTACTTATTGATTTCTTTATATCTGGAAGGAAGGTGTGGGATCTCAAGAAATAGAAAGAATAGAGGAAAGCCAGGAGTGGAATAGAACAAGCAAGCAAAAAGAATCACAAATACAGTTTAACTAAAGATGAGATTTCTCAGGGAATATTAAGAAATCAAATTCAATTTCATCTAAATAATTTTTATTATAATATTAGTTCAATTTTATTTTTGTCAATTTACAAGCATTTGATAACGTCTGTTTTCCTTTTGCCCCAAAAGGAGGGTAATATTTTTAATAAATGCATTATCAAAATAACAAGATGTTTTAACAGCTCAATCATAAAACTAAAAAACAAAAGAACCAGCTCTCCAAAAATATCTCATAATAAATGTTGTAATTGTATCAGAAGACATGAGTAAGTTACTAAACATCTGACCACAATAAATAATAAATGTTAATACTTCTGAAAAGGCATGAAACCACTGCAACTCCCAGCTTTACACAAACACCTAGTCAAATCAGTCTCAGTTACAGGATTACTGTTATCACTTGTACCATAATGAAATGTCACCTCCTCATTAGGTAAAATATCTCCATAGGCAAATATCGCCAACTTCGGGATAGGACTGCCACACCTGACTGGCAAAATTTGGCAATTAGGCTCACAACTATGATTTATATATCTCCCAATATTACCAAACACGCTTGGATCAATAATAGTAATCGTAGGGTGGCTGTCAGAGAGTTCTCTTAAATAAAATATATAATTATTTTTTCCCAGCATTTTATTATTATGATGTCTTACAGAAGCCTGGTTTGGAGTTATTATTTCTCCTGCATATTCACATAAAAATGCCCCAGAAGGAATGGAACATGCTGCAAAAAGACCAAATCCTTTGTCACAACGCCTAATCTCTAGGCCTTCCAGAGGTCCTTTCTGTACAACTCTATTTCCACACTCAATTGAACAAGGACAACTATCATTGCACTCCAAAATTGGATATGATTTAGATTTAGGTTTAAGTTTGTACTTCAACTGACCATCTTTCTGGTAGGCAAGATAGTTATCACCACAAGATTTCTGAAGACACTTACATGTTGCTTGGGAACAAATATCTTTGCAACTGCAATTTTCATCATAGGTAGAATTAAAATCATTCAGCAATCGCTCATATTCAGCACTCTGATCGCAAGGACCCATAATATTTTCAGTAATGTAAAAGACATTGCTGTCTACATGATGTGTGTAATTATCATTCATTTCTAAGGAACGTTTGTAATAATAATATACTTTACAATAACTGCTACCTACTACAATACAATGTTTTAGTCTAATCTTACAATTTAGGAACCTACAATTAATATCCAAAATACATTTTCCAAAATTCCAATGTAATTCTATCGAATTATCGACTACCTGACTGACAGTGACATTTGCGTCAGATTTGACAGAAGCACAGAAAGAAGCACGACCACAGAACTTATTATACTCATATGGAGGAGCACGACAAGAAACACTGACAGCAGGGCTGCCAGAAGAATCAACCATAGGTTCCCAAAAATTATACAAAATCAAAGGTAACTAACTACAAAAACCAAAACCCCGAAAACGCTGTTGAACAAAAAAAAATGTTTAAGTAGTTATGGAACGGAAACAAAACAAAAAAAAAAATGCGCACAATAACTCGTTTATCTGTTGTAATGTTCGCACTATCTAGAGTCTGACAAATAAAAATGGATCCTATAAAGCGCGGCAAAAAAAAACTAATCAAATGTACTCTGTGGTGGTATCACTTTGTTAGTTGACCAAAATTTGTATAATTATTATGCTACGGGCCTATCTAATTTTATCTGATACGGCCGCGAATCATATTTAGATTAACATACAACCTGCAAACCACCAAACCTCACCAACCACCAAACCAACCAGGTCAGGCCAGGTTTTTTGCGACCTGCAAATTGCAAAAAACGTAAGAAAATTTTAATTTCGCTGGCTATTTGACGCATCGCCTATAAGTCTTATCTACAAAAATAATTGCGTTCCCTTCTTCACCTTTCGAAGACATAATTCGTAAAAGAACTTTAAAGTCAACACACACCAAATAACCTTTAAATTACAAAATGTTCATATTTTACTTTAGCTGTTTTTTAACAGTGCGTGTAGACGCTTCCCTTTTCCTTAGCTCGTCTTTAATCTTTAACAGTGCTACACTCCAAGTCAAATATATATTGACCTTATTTTCATTTAATTTGTGATGGACACAAAAGTAAACATAAAACAGTGGCGGTTTGCGGACGGGCAACACTGCTGCCCAAGCTTTCAGTTTTTAACCCCATTATCTGCTAGTAAAGTAAACCATTAATTTGCAGGTTTATTTGTAGATAATGGGCAAAATTATATGGTAAACATGACAACTAGAAATTAAATAATATATTTACGTATCAAAAATCCCGCAAGGTAAGGTCGTTCCCGCAAGTAAACACAGTTGTGATTTATCTCTCGTTTCTGCTTTACATTATAACTATATTTTTCGTACATACATCTCTTTTTATTGTTTTATGCATATAAAATGTAAACAAATACATAAGCCTGACACTATATTGTTCGGGTGGCATTCATCTGACATTTTTAGAATATTGCCATGTAAAAAAATCTCTGCATAACCTTTCGGGGAATGGATCTTGGAAGTAAATCTAGTAGTACATACTACTTCTATGGTATGAAATCGCTAGTGACAAATCTGCTGTCAAAACCCAAGTCTGGACCCAGAAAGGCTACTAAAGTCGCTATGTGTGTATTTAGCTTAATATTGTGTATGCCTATTTTTTATCTTTCTGTAAAGTTGCCATTTAATAAATTATACTGAAATCTTAATAATCTATGTATCCTGTACAGACGAGCGAGATAGAAACATATTTCTACTTCTCTCTCGAAATTAGGGACGAGAGCAGCGAACGACGAGGCGATGGTGTTCGAAGTTGGAACGAATTCACCCGTGGCCGCGCAGGCGCAACGTTGAACGTCTTGACGTGACGTAATTGCCCATTCATAGTTTTTATTCATTGAGAAATGAAGTTTTCAAAACATTTTCATGATCATGTTGTGTTGTATAGAATCAATTATTCGAAATGTGAGATAAGTGTTTAGTAACAAAATTACATCGAAAACAAGAAAAGGACTATGAAGTTGGACTAAGTGCGTTCATTCATTGATAGTTCAAGAGAGCTCAGTGCATGTATGTATTGAGCACATGCGCAATGCAAGCGTGAATTCATTCGGTTTACTGTGTGTAATAAATGTATATTCAAAACACCGTCGAAAATGTGGATTCTTAGAGTGAACTTTGTGTATGGATTTCAATTACCCAGCTAATTCGAAAACAGGCTCAAGTAGACCATTACGACACTCCGGAAGTGGCGGGACAAGCCGGCCGCACGGGCTCGTTCCGAAAGAGATAACAGCGGATGAAAGAGATAAACAGTTATGGATTTAACATGGCGGACGATATGCGTAAAGTGCGAGTTGAAGAAAGATTGAAAATAAAGATCGGTAAGTATTGTTTTGCCAGCTTTCTTTACTGTTTACGTCTAGTAAGTGTTCTAAAATCATTTTATAATCAAATATTCTTTTTTTAACGTCTGCCGTGTTGTAAGAAAAATATTGTTGTCATTGTGGTGAACAGGTGGTACCAAAGAACTCTTTAATTTTCTGAGCCAGATGTGAATGAATTTCACCAGGAGTAAATTAGGTGATACTTTCAAGGGCACATCATGTGACGGATGTGATCTCTTTCACATTATTCAGGAGTCTAGTTCTTTGTTATCGTCCTGTACTGTTTTGACAGTTCACGCAAACTTTATGAATGAATTTGATGAATTGCCGTGAATACAATGAATATCGTGCCTAGATCATAATTATAAGATTAGATACTGCTGTGTACTCTCATAATTTAATTCATTATGAGAATGAACTTGATACTGGAACTCCCCACCTGTTTGCTTTCTTTGGCGAAAGATACTTGCACTTTTCAA
The DNA here is from genome assembly GCA_916610205.1 of Griposia aprilina. Lineage (NCBI taxonomy): Eukaryota > Metazoa > Arthropoda > Insecta > Lepidoptera > Noctuidae > Griposia > Griposia aprilina. The sequence goes on from OU744286.1 coordinate 15,799,319, forward strand.
TAATGTGTTGTAGTCAAGATTTTAGTATGGAGATTGTTTTACTACTTTGTTCAATGAGAGTGTTTCTACAATACACATACTCATTCTAATTATGTACCCATTGATTATGTATATCATGTTTTGTTTTTGTTTATTTTTCATTCTGATTACATTATCTATCATTGATTGACCAATGCTTAAAAAAGTTGATTACCTATGTATTTTATTTTAGAAAAGTCTTAATTTATCAGATAGTTTAAATAACAGATTAGGTTATATCAGCTATAATAACATAGTATCTGTTTGTAAGTCTAGCACATAGAGTTCTGGAATGGAAGGAATATATTTGTTGTTTAATTTTAATAAATATTACTGTGTTTACCTATAATTGGGGCATTCATCTGGTTAAATATTATGTATTTTACTATAAAAAATAAGGAAAACTAACCATCTCATTTTTACACTTCAATAATTTTGCCAAAGTTCATTACACAATACACTGCTTCAATTCATAAATTAATATATCAAATATCAAGTTTCTCAATGTAAAAGTTACTTTGTGCTAGCCCTGCTCATGTAGACTAATATTTGTATGCAGTAGCCAGTGAAAATACATGAATGAAGAAAATTGGCTAAGTTGTTCTTGAGTACTAAAGTCCACTAACAGACCGAAAGACATAAATTACTTTCTGAAAGGAAAAAAGCAATGAGTCCTTTAAAAACCCTTGAAAAGTAAACAATTTTATTTGTAAAGTGAATGACCATGAGCTTAACAATTGTGATTTTGACACAGTGTATACATAGGTGCCATATGTACACTGCACAATTGGATGACGTGAGCTAAGCAATGCATTTCCATATATAGGTACAGAAATGTATGATATGATTGATTTGTGCCGGCGCGCGGTGGCGGCGCGGGCGCATAAATCTACGATAGCACGAAGTGTGTCTGGCACGATAAGGGTGCAGTATGCCTTCCGGGGCGCGACCCGCCGACGCTTTCGCCTCTAACTATGTTGCTTTGTTATATTAATATTGTCTTATGTCTTGGTTTACTTATTTATATTCCAGAATTAATTTGCTGGGTATTTTAGAAATAGTAGTTACAAAACTTTACTTTATTTTACTTGTATGTGTTTGTGAAACAATTTTAACACTCAGTTATTATGTCATACTTTCTCAGTGGGTGGAACCACTTCTTATTGTGCCCAGTAATTCTAAAATGAAAATACCCTGCAATATTATCAATAAAAGTTCTTTTATTTTTAGTTATACCCGCTGATCTAACATTCCATCCCTATGCATTAAAAAATCTAAATACAACTGAAACATATTTTCATAATAGATTAAAAATCAAACACCTTTAACTATCGAAAATAATCAGGTCTAGCTTTTGCACGCGGCTTCGCCCGCGTGGATGTCGATATCCCACGGGAACGTACTATCGGTATTAAAAGTACCCTATGCGCTAATCCAGTTTATAAGCTATTTGTGTGCCAAATTTCATCCAAATCCGTTCAGCCGTTTTTGCTCCAATCCGAAACATATATCCGGACAAACAGACAAATGGACAAAAATTCTAAAAACTATTTTTTGCCATCATACTCATTCACACACCTCGTAGAAATAACTTTTTCAAAAATATTTGGTGTACAGTTTTGGCTTAGTTACTATTATATTAACTAAAAATAATTGGATTACTTTGTAAAGTGCAAGAAATTTATGTGATGTCGGTTGAAGCATTTTTACATTAAATTTTTTGTTGGAATGTGCTAAGCATTTGAGACCTAACTAAAAGCATTCCTAATCAAACCTAATCCATACTAATATATAATATTCGAAAGTAACTCTGTCTGTATGTTATTTATTATAAATATATATACATATATATATATATATATTCACCCCTATACGATGAACGGATTTCGATAAAATTTGGCAAGGAGATAGATGGCAGCCTGGGGATGGATATAGGCTACTTTTTGACCCGGTAGCACGTTCCCGTGGGATAATTTCCGACATCCACGCAGGTGAAGCCGCGGGCTGAAGCTAGTATATTATAAAGAGAAAAGATTTTATTTTTGTATGTTTGTTTGTTACGCTTTCATGCTGGAACGGCTGAACGGATTTGGGTGAAATTTGGCACATAGATTATAGACCTGAGACCTGAGAGATATGACCTGGAGAAGCACATAGGCTTTTCATCCTGGATAACAGACGAAGTCGCGGGCAACAGCTACTTTTTCTATAAATCTGTTAAAATATCGCCTTTATGGAATGTCTTAATTAGTTCTGTACTTAGTAGATTCCTTGTTTATGGCCGTGGCAGTTGCTCTCGTATCAAGTCTCGGTCCTCACAGTCGCTCTCGTCTCTGTAGTCCAGAACAAGCGAGAATGTGACCACCTTAGTTATGGCAACTTCCGTTGCGCCTGCGCCTTATCTACTCGTACGCCATCGAACACCTTTGTTCATGCCAACACTTAGCCGAACCCGAAAGGGCAACTGCTAATTGAATCCTTTTATTTATTTTATGCGTGGTGTGACTCAGAAATCGGTTACCTGCGCCTTTTGAGGCCTGTCGACATAAAGCATCGTTTTCACTCTTAGAAGTTCGTCTCAAGTCGCAGCGCGAGCGTCTCGGCTGTGTAATATATACGTTGTTTTTGTACAACACTACATTAACATGTGAATGTGAGTCACGCACGTACCTAAGTACATACGTATCGTGTCTTATTTCTTGGGTAAACAGAGGTTTCTGATTAGCAGTGTGTATTTCACTGTGCTGCCTGCCTGACGGACTAGTAGCAATTCTTTGGAGTTATGTTTATTTACAAGTGGCGATATCGTGTTGATACCTACTTGTGTAATAGAAGGCGTTAAATAATACAATTTGTTTGTAACAAACATGATAAGCATTGGCTGGTTGATGATATATACACCTAAACATATTGACTGATAGTGATTATGCTATTATTAGCTGCCCTTTGCAGATAGCTCACAAATAGGTGTGATTGATTGACTCGAGGCAATAGGTAATTTTAAGAGGAGGGAGAGTTGAACTAATTACCTCTTCATAAAAAAAAACTGCCTCGTCATAAACTACCTATTGCCGAATGAACTTTTAACGAGGATTGACATTCTAAGAAAAAGCAGAATGGCCGCGTTCGCAAATCGTGATTGCTGTGTGTGTTGATAATTTAATTGTTGGGAATCTTTACATACGTAGATACTTAATTTTTTTATTCACTACTATGATCATAAAACGTAAATCTAGGTTGAATCGTCTCTCCGAACATACTGTTTAGTGTGTGCCTAAACTTTAACCCAGTTCTGCTTCCATGTACAGGAAGCTATTCAATTTTTATGCTAGGCAGCAATGTTTCAAGCGATAGTACGAGTATAGTATCTGTGGCATGATTCGGCACGAATGGAGATAAGTTTCAGCGTCGTATAAAGTCATATTCGTAACATAGCTAAGTTGTTTAGGCGAATAAATGATTAACAGGATTCTTACTAGAAAAAAATTATATCGGCGCGAGGCGATGGCGATGGCGGCGCGGCGCGAGGCGGCGGGCGTCGCGCCTTGTACATCGTACATAGTTATCTCGGATTCAACAACGCTAGCGAGGGGCGGGCGGCGGCGGGCGGCGCGCTGTGAATGGGGCAAACCAAGCGTTTTCCATTCAACGCACCCATTCATGGAAACTCGTCGATCCGTTAATGAAAAACGCGCTCGTTTATCGCCCCCGTTATCGCCGTCTCTGCGGAGTACCTACCATATGTGAGCCGCGCCACTTGCCAATATCATATTTTCATTCAATCAGACACATTCGTGCATCATAAATACGAATTACCGTTGATAAGATTGCTTATTTAATACTATAGTGAATGGTAATCACTGTATTGCGGTGCGGATACCTGTAATTTTAGCATGATTGATTAATATTGTATTATCCATTCATTAATCAAGTAGATATTATAATAGAGATCGTTTCTGTGTAACGGAAATTAGGGATTTTATTAGGGCTAGCTTCTTATGCCTAATTCTAATGTCATAATAAAGTTTTTTTTTTTTTAAATGAAACAGGTATTCAATCCGTAATTGTAGGTACCTAAGTAGCAGGTATAGCAGCTTACTTGCCTTTCCTATATTCGAACAATTTTACTGAAAAAAATATAAAAAAAATCTACTTTATAGCTATCGCTTTCCACCAGGCGGGACCGAGGTCAGGAGTTGGCCCATTTCGCGATAAAAAAAATAGTAGGCTTATCAAGTTCACTGGTCTTTGAAAATATTCATTAATAACCGAGTCGCTATTATAGGTATCGATTGGTGGACGATGAAATGGAGTAATCCGAGTAATCACTACCCTTGCACCAATGCAAAGGTGTTTTTTTTATTAGTATGCGCAGGCTGACACTGACATGTTAGATATTAAATTTGTGACACTGACATGTTAGATATTAAATTTGTGGCAGGCCTCGTCCACGGCGACTTTTTGTAGCGATGCTGTCGCACATGTGTATCGATACAACCGCGATGCTGTCGCTGGTTGTGTACCTTCGCCCAGATTCCTTATCGCTACTATCGCGATGCTGCCGCGCTTCAGTCACGATGCAAACGCAGCATCGACACAGAAGGTCGCCCACGGCGACTTTCACACTTTCACACATTCCCCAGCACCCTTCCCTCCGTTCTTCACCCTTTGCGCCCCCGATATCGTCAGAAACGGTCGCGCATTTGCATCGATACAGTCGCGATGCTGTCGCGCGTGTGTATCGATACAGCCGCGCGTTTGCATCATTTCTGTCGCACGTTGTAAACGCGACTAACGCGCGATAGTAGCGATGCAGAAGCGCGTTTACAAAAAGCGCAACAGCATCGCTACAGAAACGCCGTGGGCGAGGGGCCTAAGACCTAAAACAATGAAGGGGGATTTATAAAGAGCATGAGGACAGGAGGAGTGAGGACGCTGGTGCGTCCTACACCAGCGTGGTGGTCCACGCTGGTTAAGTTGGCTCTATGCTCTTTAGGTAATCGTTTAATGTTTATGAAACTACCGGCCATTAATAACATATCATCACGCCTTGTTTCCCCGAAGGATTGGACAGAAGTGTACCTATAGTACACCCACTTTTCGCCAGTTATGTTTAAGTCCCATGTAATAGGGGGCGAGCCTATTGCCATCAACCGGGCACATATCCAGACTCCGGGCTGCTTCTGAGAAATTCCATATAGAAAAACCCAATAACACTTTGGACGACCTGGGTATCGATCCCAGGACCTCAGTAGTATAGTAGCGCTTGCGACCACTAAGCCACCGAGATTTCATTACCAACAATAGGAAAGCCAGTATGAACGAACATAGGCACGCACTACCAAAGGTTGTATGCGATTTCACACACACGGAGATGAGAAAGTATACCTACCGTTGTAATTACAGTACCTACACATGCACACACTCTGGTCGACTACAATGTAGATATCGTCTTTCACTTTTAACTTTCAAGATATAAGAAAATCGTATTTTCTCAAAGCCAAATTACTTGATGTTATGTTCACTATGTGAAGTAAATTCACTGTTGCGAAATTTTAGCTTGACTGGGATTACGTTTTTGCGAAAAAGTGCGTTCCACTTCGCAACCCACCTGCACAGCGATTGTATCCTATGTGGCGTGGGCCGCGTGGGTGAACGTCTTGGGCCGCGGGATATTATACTACGAATTTTACGAACGTAGGTTGCCTCCTACGTCCTGATGTAGGTATTCGAGTTGATTAAAAAATTAACCTACGAATCAACATAATATGCATTCAAGTAGATCTTTGCTTTAGGTAATGAACGTACTACTGCTACTATGATCTGCAGAAGAATTTAAACAATCATCAAACAAAATTAATCTTTTGAGAAAACACATCATCTCTAAAAAACTCATACATTAAGAACAACGGGGCTGTCGACCTGTGAGCGCATACGCAGAATTAAATAATTGTACATGAGCTGTTAGTTCCCGGGAAACGAAAAAATTGGTGTACTGCGGGTTCGTCTCTTCCTCTACCAGTAATGTTACTCTAAAATTCAGGACGATTCTTGTAGGTAACATTTTGTTCTAATTACTAAACCCCGTAACCAGTACCTAGGTAATTTGATTCATAATAATACCCTAGGTATATTATATATAATAATATAACATAAGTAATCACAATCAGCCTATAAGGTTTGCACTGCTGGGACACAGGTCACCTCTCTGTCAGAGGGAAAATCTAGTTTATAGCTGGTTAAAAGTCCATAAAAAAAACCAGCGTCTTCCTTTCGTATCTATATTATTTAAGACAAGGTGAGACATGGCAAAATTATCAAGCTGTAGAAATAAGCAACATTTTTGATATTCGCCTCAAGAGAACGTTGACATGCTAAGTTTGATGCAGACATTATTGAAAGCAAGGCATTTACCTACTACGAGTATCAATGGAAAAGCGAGGGATACCCACGTAGGTACTGCTATGACCTTGTTATTTTCCGGTAATGCTTAAAACGGTACCGAAATCGATCTCTTTGTTACTCAAACAGTTCCCATGCGCTCTGACAACGAGCTGAGGTAAAGTACTCTCGATTTCGAAACAATTGCACTACGCATACGAGCGTGTGGAAACATCTTAATGATCGCCATTGTGGCGGTGTCTAAGTAGCTGGTGCGTATTCGTTTCCTCAGCCGCTGATGGCGCTATTCAAAGGATCCCGTTTCTCTCCCACGATCCAGTTTAGTGGCGTGTGTTACTGTCATGTTGATGATGATGACGGTTGTTTTTGCATCAGCAATTATGTACAGTTTGTTGTGAGTTTCTCTAGCACTACAATTACGAATTTGTGAGAGTCGCAGGAAGGTCTTTCCTTTGTTTAATGGTCCTAACCATCGCAGCGTGCCTCAATTTACAACAATTACGTGCAACGTTTTAATTGACCAATTTGTTTAAGAAAAAATACATAAAAGTACTATGAAACTTGAGTGACGTATTTATGTATACCTAAAAACAATGATTATCTGTATTCTTATCGTTATAACGAGTGTTAAATAATAAGTGCAGTGCCTATCACTGCCGTACAATGTCAGTTACGGTCACGGTCATTACACTTATTGGTTATTTACTCAAACCAGGAAATTGTTTTCAAAACATAATTCCCTATTATTATCATTGGCAAGCATTACGTCATCTTTGTAAGAAGAACCACATACAGAATGTTAGTGACACGTCACATGGGCACGGTTTACGTATTATGTATTTATTAGTAAATTAAACTTGAACAATAAATAAAATTATAATAAGCTTAGATGAGTGGGTGCGCCGAGAGATAGTTCCATTTAATTCGTCACGACTATTACGCCACTTGATTATTAATCATCTAAATCCCTTTAACCGTGTGAGCTCCGTGGAAATTCCTTCCATTTTGACGTAATGTATTGCTCAACATGGGAAAAATGGACCCTGTTAAGCAGAAAAGATCCAACCAGCAATTTGTCCAAAATCGAGTTTTATATATAGTTAGAATCTACGCATCGAACTTTATATACGCAAAAAAGATCCAAGCAGTCTGATCACTTTCACCAAACAAACCTCTATGACACTACATGTACCAAAACACATTTAACGTTTTAAAAGAAAAGCAAAAAAGATACATGACTCTTGGATCTCAAAAAAATTAAATGTATTATTTTACATTTGTGGTGTTACATTTAAAATACACATGGTTGGTTGGTGGTTGGTTGGTTGGTGGTATGGTTTATGGTGTACATAATAAAGAGTATTCTATTCTATTCTATAATGCTAATTTACTGTGTTATCATTAGTAACTTTCCATTTTTGTATTCCTCTACTTGTAACTTTTATATTCACTCCTAAACTTCAAATCGTATTTACTCAAAAGTAACACAATGTTGGTTGGATCTTTTCTGCTTAACAGGGTCCAAATAGCAACAGTTGTGGGTCCACAGGGAAGGTTAATGGACTTAGTGACTAATTGAGCATTCGCTTTGAAGTCAATCGTCTGTCCTATTCGGTCATTGCGCCGGTCCATACTTGGTTACATTGTTTTATCTACCAACCCTGGATTCGTTCCTGATTAGAAGAATAGACGCCACCTTGGACGTACCTGAGAGGACCTTCCCTTTATTTCAGGATCCAAGTCTGATAGAGCCTAAAAGATAGTTACACAATGTCTTAACACAGAAGTCTTACAGCACTACTTAATCTACCCAATTCAGAAGCACAGTCAGTATGACTTAGTCCAGTTTAGAACAAAACTTTGAAATGGGGGGGCTGTGAAACGTTAAATACAATTTGGTTGTAGATCTAACAAGAAAGGACTGCAAAATGAATAGCGTCAACCCGCCCATCGCTACTTTCAACTTCGCTATTTCGCAAATCAACATCCATTAATGGGACTCGAGGTTTTGGCCGAATAGTCCTCATCTTGACATTATTATTCTAACACAGTGTCTAGTATATCTATTACATCTGCGTTTATATTAGTAGCTACTTAGATTTGTATTTCGTCATGTTCCTCTTACAAACGGGCCATTCATGGCGCTCGCTCTAATATGTATTGTCTACGCAGCTAAAGAAAACAGTGAGAATATTTTTTTGGTCGTCTAGTATGCAATCGCACAGCGCATGTATGAACGGGATTTTATAAAGTACAAACATCAGTGTATTGATGTAATTTAAATCAATAATTACTTTTGAAAAAGTCGATTCATCTGTCTAAAGAAAATGATCATTGATCAATCAATAAAGTCATTTATTAAGACATTATGTTTGATATCCACATTATGTGATATCAGAAGAATCAAGAGTTAAGCAGTACATAAAAATGTCAAACAGGTTTTGTTTGCAGGTAAGCGTCAGGGCAGTAGTTACATATGGGCTGATGGTCGCCTCACCTTGTGTCTCCGTATTTAGCGATAACTGACGAGGTCGCAACACGTTGCGCAACCAATGGGCTCGCCATCTTTAGTGTATCATTATTTCAGACTGTAATCCAAAAAAAGTAATGGTTAGAGAGTGCTTTACCTTTATGCTCCAGCACAAATTAATTAATGTCTTGAACGAGTTCAGTAAACTGCCTGAACAAGAAAAATACGCTCCATTTTTCCATTTCCATAACTCTTTATGCATAATCAGCCTATAATATTCCCACTGCTGAGACTCAGGTCTCCTCTCTTCGAGAGGGAATGGGCTGAATCTACCACGCGGGCTGAGCGCGGGTTGGAAGATGTCACGTCTTCGAATTTTTGGTTCTAGGACCTACCGGTTTCCTCACGAAGTTTTCCTTCACCGTTTTGAGAGCAGTGGTGATGACATTATTTACACAAAGTAAACCGCCTGCCTGGGTTCGAGCCCACAACTTATAACTCGTAAGTCCGTTACCTGGTCTCCACGGCTCTCACCTGGCCCACCACTGCTCTCAATTTTTTATGACTCCCTTTATTTAACGTGTGATCATCATTCGTAAAATGTATTTAGTATATTGGAGAATGTGAAGCAAACTCCAAGAAAACCTCGACGGTGTTGTTTACTTCATGTCGGCTACAAATTATACGGCATAATATGTACACTTCTTGAAACTCCTTTCAAATTGTATAATATTATTTTATAAATCTATAGCTAACAAAAATCTTATTAACGTTTTGCAATCGACAGCACTAACTAAAGCAATGGCCTGAGGAACTCGGGATACAGCGTAATAAAAACGTACAGAATTCGACGTCTTTGTTTGTTGGGAAAAATGCTTGGTTCGGGCACATTATGCAATACGCCATCTCGTTGCAGAACATCTTAAAAAAAAAAAAAACTAGAAAGCCGCATTAAACAGCTTGTTCCCAACGAGTCACACCTCAACGGGTAACAGTGTGACTCGTTGGGAATGTTTTGGATAATAATTCCCAACGAGTCACAGTTACTGTTACACTGTTACTATATCATCTATCGCCACGAAATATTTTCGTTCTCAGATAAACAAAAATTGTTCCCAGGTATTTGGTACAACTTGGGGCAACCCGACTCGGACAGGTTAGGTTAGAAGGGGACGGCGGGGTCTGAAAGACCCCGCCGTCCCCTTCGTGGTTATTTTTTTTTAAACCGCCCAGAAGTAGGAGTCCCGCGAAGCGGGACTCCGTCGGCTACGCCTCATTATTGTTGAAATACTTATTAGGACACACCTATTATAATACATACAAAAACATTTATTTGGTACTAGACCTTATATCTCAGGATTTTAGGTGATTTATTGTGGAACTGATTTTGCATTGTTTGGTGACTACATTTTGGTGACAGATCTACTATTTTGAGGACAAACCCTATTATTTAAGAAACACAAAACTAATTAAATTGGTGATAGCTTAAATTATACCCTAAATCAAGGTGGGATCATCCCAACGAGTAACAGTGTAACAGTAACTGTGACTCGTTGGGAATTATTATCCAAAACATTCCCAACGAGTCACACTGTTACCCGTTGAGGTGTGACTCGTTGGGAACAAGCGCATTAAACGTCCATTGAAATTACGACCACTCAAGGTCTTACTTCGCAAGCTCTATAAAATAAGCAATAAGATGCAAACTATGGGAAACCCACAGTAATTAGTAAACTTTAATGTCAACATTGATCATGTTTAACAAATCAAGATAAGAAAGTTTGCACGAAGATGGCAATGGTAATTTGTAAGTAGTTAGTTCAAGTCCTAGTGAAGACATTAGCAGAAATTGTTAAAATTTAAGAAGTCAAACATCAGCATATTTTTGTATGAAACTTTGAATCTTTGAACTCGTTTGTAGCATGAGGCTTAATGACTTTGGATAAATAATAATTATTGAATCTTACTTGCAATGCAACACTGCATTTATAAAAAAAACCTTTTTAAAAACAAGCTTTTATTAAACTAAAAAGTACTAAATAAAACTTACGTTAACATAAAACTTCAATATTTTCTTAATATAAGCTTGTTTCTAAAAAGGGTTTTTACTTCATTATATTTTGTACTTTTTAGCATTAGATTTACTTTAAATTTCCGTTCTATCACCTTCTCTTTAAAGGTACTTGTAAAGACAAATCCACCGAACCCAAACGCGCCTTTACACAAATCATGGTGTGAATCCATCCGAGTTGCCCTATCCACACTTTAGAATGGGCTATCATCATAATTTAATGAATACTTATACAACATTTCGTGCCTGTGCTGTTGACCACTGAGGAGTTCTCTCGTATGGAGCCAGTCCCCTGGGTGCAGCAGCCAGATCATGGTAAACTTTTGAACGAGCTATCATAATTGTATGCGTATATACAATTTTGTGTCTCTGCTTTTGACCGTTGAGGAATTCCCTCGACTGGAGCCAATCCTGGGTGTAGCAGCCAAGTCATGATGGACTTTAAAAGGAACTACCATAATTAAATGCGTATATTAAATTTTGTGTCTGCACCGTTGACCGTTAAAGAAATCTTTCGTCTGGAGCCAATCCTGGGTGTAGAATCAAAGGTCATGCATCATAAAAATGCATTGTCTTCGAAACAGAATCAACGTGTGAAATTTCAAGTCCGTAGGATAAGAGAAAGTGTTTTTTTTCAGCTTGCAAGTTTTGCCCAGAACAAACATACAGTACATACAAACATTGCAAGTTAGATAAAAACTTGTAAAAAGAGGCAATCTTTTCTTCTCCAAATTAATTCTCATTATTAGATTTACAATCAATCTCCCTAGCTTTTGCCCAACTACATAATATGTTGGGGTCGGCTTATAATCTAACCGGATGCAGCTGAATACCAGTATTTTATATGGAGCGACTGCCTATCTGACCTCCACAACCCAGTTACTGGGTAATAGGTACGATACCCCTTGGTAAGACTGGTTATTAGATTTTCATGTCATGTTCATTATGTTGTTTCAGGTGAAGCAAAAAACTTGCCAGGACGTAGCCATGGGGCGGCGTGCCACCGCGACATATACTGCGTGCTGTCGCTCGACCAAGAGGAGATATTTCGCACATCCACCATGGAGAGAACTCTCAAGTGAGTAAAACCGTAATTTCTTAAGTGGGTTTCTCCAAGATTGTTCAACCAATTCTCTGGGAGTCGTCGAGCTTTATTGTTTTGGCGCCTTTCCGGTGGATTATCCATGGTAGATTATGAGTTTAAAGAAGTTGCAGTGGAATAGGTAGATTAAGCATCTGATTTGCAGTTGTGATTGGTTGTACGATCTTAGCAGCTAGCTCGCTTAGCTCGCGTGCAGGTTTTTGCATGCTAGCTTACCTAATCTAGCCCATCGAGGTTCTTTAACGAGTAGTAAAACCAATTCTGGTTGGTCGCCGTTCTAATTAAATTATTATAAATTTAGATACGGGCTAGTCTCGAGTACGAGGCGCCATAAAGTTTCTACCGACTGACATATGAAGATGATACTGGCAGGTACTTTATAGCATAGCAAATAGAACTGATTTTTTATATGCCGTAATAACTCTACTGTTATCATTTGTCTAGTTGTCACATATTTGCGCCACAACCACATGCCTTTGATTTAGCCGTTACTATTTCAAAGTTTCCTGTAGGGCCCTTCACGAATTCTACAAAATGGGAACGTTATATTCGCTCCAGAATTGACATAATAATAACGGATCCATTGTCCGGTGTCCGGTGTCGCTTCCGTCCGTTATCGTGTGGGAACCGCTTACCAACATTTAGGGAGAGCAAACAATTTAATAGGTCAAGGTTTCTCTACTTCATGAATGAAGTATTTTAAGTGGTAGATCATACGTTATACGTTTAATTGAAGTAATTATGGTATGTTGTACGTTGTACTACGGGCGTACAAATATTTGTTTCCACATTGGTACCTGGAATAAAAGGCATGTCATGTTTCTTTTTGTGTCTGCTGTATTTGTAGTTTTCTGTGTCTGTCTTTACAAAATGTTCTGTGTTACAATAGTTTAGATACTAATTTTGTTTTTTATTAGAGAAATATTGACGAACCAAATGTCGTAAAGCTTCCGGTCATCACACGATAGTATAAAATAGTTTAGAAACACTGTAGAGTATGTAGTCTAATGCACTACGTACGAATATACGATGTGTAACTTTCTTCGAAACATTAATGTGTCGTCACGAAAGTGTGCAGGCGCACACTCCTAATCTCTTGCATATGATATGTATTACTTCCGGCGCTTTCACGAGCATGTGTCACTCAGGAATAAAATAATCCAAGTTTCGTGCTTTACTGTACCCGTTTTAATGCGTGTACTAGGAAATGATGACCTAGCCTACATAGTTTTTGTTAAATACGATAAATGTTCTATTCCATTTAAGTAGAAGGAACAAAAAGCATACTGAGATAGTACAATAATATATTAGGCTCTATCATGATTTCTTTGAAAAGAAAAAAAATACTATTCACCCATTGATATACCTACAAAATAAAAACAAAAACAAACGGGTTTTTTAGTATATCAATGTATTCATTACGTTGTAATATGCGCAACTTTAAAATATAAACAAAGACGGCTGGCTATAAGCAACTTCATGTACGTATCACAAAACATTCTATAACCTGTATAAAAACATTCTATTCAAAGCCACCTGCTCTGCCTCGCCTCGCGTGTTGAATGATTTGTCATCAATTAAACATTAGTCACAATTAATTCATGGTTGCGGTGCGGCTTTTGATAGCGCGTACAATTCGGGGGAGGCGCTATTGTGCTGTAAGGGAGGGCGGCGCTGTGGCGCGCCACGTCCCGGACGCGCTTCCGGTGCGCGTGCGTCGACGCGGAACGTCCCTTCCGCTTCACCCCCTTTGCCATTCAGTTTTTAGAATGAATAAAAGACAGCCGCACCGCAGCAATGATTTTAATTACCGCCGCCGGTTACGCTTCCCCTGATTAGTTGTGGGAACGGCCCACGCCTCCACCACCACATTCTTTTCATAACTAGGAAAATACGCACAATAATCAAATGATTGGAAACCGACGCATCTGTAAAACGGGCGTGCCATGAATTTATTTATCCTGTTGTTAATTTTTGCCGGTCCTCTTTGTTACCGAATACCGTTTCATATTTCGGTTTTAATATAACTTACTGGGAATTCCTAAAAGTAATAAAGAAGTTAAAATCTGTAGTTTCCGTTATGATTACACCTCCGATGAAGTAGAGAACGTCCATACGTTTCATTGTTTATCTGTAATGATAGTCTGTTGCTTGTTAATGAACGGAAGCGATAATGATTTTGTGACCCAAGAGGTGAGGCCACAGTGGACTGGCGGATATCGAAGGAAATGTCACGTCACTCGTCGAGTTCATTTAATGGGTTCTTTGTCTCGCGATACCTTATCACTGCACTTACTATGTGCCTCTGTCCAAACTATCTGTGCCTCGCTAACTATGTACTGATAATGTACCTACATATTAGTTGCTTGTATATGCTTTGTGACTATAATGGCGTAACGATCTCTGGTGTTGACAATATATGTTTAAGATAAAATTCCCATAGGTGTGGCTAATTGTTTAAATTTCACAGATGACTAATTTGAACTTAACGATATTTAGCTTGTACATCAAGGAATCTCCACTTTTCAACAGACTTAAAAAAAAACGACATTTTTAATTTGACGCATACGTTTTTTTTCAAATAAATTTAATTATAGCTAATTCTTTATAAACACAATTATCGTCACTGTATTAAAAACCATAAATAAAACTAAGAACAACTGAAATATACGAAGCGGCAATAGATCGGCAACCAAAAAAATATGACAAGTGAGACTTCGTCGTTCGTCGGGAGAATCGTAAAAATCGCGTCAGTAGCTACAACATAAAACGGAAGCTTTTAAGTGATAAATTGGTCCCGGAACTTCGTGGCACGTAAAATGATCATCGCCTGCGCCTGAGCAGTCCCCGGCCGGAGTGGCGGCAGTCTTAAGTGCATTGCTCTGGTTTCTAACATGTGCTATTTTGTGCTCTCGACCCGACAACATGTATACGAATAAAGGTGTTCCGGAGTTCATTCAAAAATGCGTCATTGAGAGTCGATCAACTAAACGCTCCGCGCAAATTCAATCAATTAATTTAAGTAATTAAAAGTTTTTATTGCGATAATATAGTATGCATAATACCAGGATGCATAGATAACAAAGCACTGTGAGCCGTGTCCTATATTTACGAGGATTAAAACACATCACGAGGTGTAATAAATATAGCCAAGTCAATAGTACTATTGTTGGTTACGTATCCGGGTTATTGAATGAGTGGTCTCACTTAATCAATTCAACGTATTAAAATTTAAAGGCGTGAAGTATGTGCAATAGCAAGTGAGCTTGGGCCGCCCCCGCTCAGCTGGTGCGGTTCCGCCTCCGGTTTATAAATACTGCGCCGGCGCCGGATGCGCCTGCGAGCCTGCCACCGACTCGATACACTGCGAGCTTCTTATACCTACGTACACTCCAAACGAGTCAATAAACCCCTTTATTGAGTTATTATCGTGTTTTACAAATAGCTACACGTAATGTTCGGTATGAAAATATAGTTATTGTTTATACATTAGGGTTGCCAGAACTATTATAATTTGTAAAGCGACAATAATAGATAATTTTTTATCCAAGGATTTTTAAATCAAGTAAACTTTTAAGAATCGTAAATTTGGCACAGGACCGTGAATATTGGCACAAGCAGAGCTATGCCTAATGTCTAGCAATGGGCGAAGTCCGACTGTGGATGACGATAATACGTCGAAACATTTAATCCATTCTTTAAAAATAAAGCCTGCCTGTGTAAAGTAGAGAAAAAAGTTTCACAAAATTCCATAAACTGTATTTTTCTGTTTTCATTTTTCATAAATTAATTTATAGCATTACATTAATCATTCCATTCTCATACGTATAGCATAGACTTTCAAGAGTGGGCACGTGGTTTATTATTAGGCTGTGAGATGAGATTTCATCGGGAATGTCAAACTTTCTCCTTTGAACAAGGCAATCCCACGCATGCGTCACTGTGCAATGGTCTTACATCATGAAACCAGCGTTGTTTACATACTAGAAAATTGAATAAGTAACTGCAATTTGCCTACTACTTTTAATGCCCGCTTTTCCGGGATAAACCAGGAAATACACTGCTGCTGTTGCAAATTTAATTTTATTAAACCGACCGAGTACCGTTTGGTACTCTGGTCATTGGATACTCATGTTTAGCATTGGAAGACTATGGGCTGATGAAAGTTTTGATTAGACACATTGAAATGTACCAATTTATAGCATTCTTAGGATAAAGCTTCTCGAATACTAATTCTATTTAATTGAGCTGTTTGTGTTGCGCTTAAGGGCTAAGAGCAATCATGTCAAACATGTGAATGTTTTCCATTTAGATTAAATTCAACATATTAAGTTTTATAACCGTTTTCTTGGAGGCGTCAGGCGCCGCAGTTCATTAAGTTGTTTTATTGTTTCGTCTGAACATTTTGTGTTACTTGGTTCTGCAAATTGGCAAATAAATCTTTACCTATTCCGAATTCGTCTCTGTTTAGCAACAAACCTATTTCTGCTTATACATTTATTTACCTATATAAAATTGATTTTTCTGCTTCAAATACGATTAACTCGTCATGATAACAAGAAAACGTCAGCGCTTATGAAAAAATAGCACCACCGTCACCACAACAAGTGTGATAAGATTTAATAAAACATAAGTTCAGAAAATTATACACTTAGTTGTGGGTGGCAATACTGACGCTCGTGTAAGACGGCACCCCACGCGTCCACAACTAGGCTGCAACCAGGCTATAAATTGTCACACAGTCGAAACTTGATAACGATTGTCGGATGTAATATTGCAACAAATATTAGTACTTCGAATAACTTATCTCAACACAAATAATAGCTGTCTGTATGACTTAAACCGATCATTATAATTATTATTTTGTTTCAGTCCATTCTTCGGCGAGGAGTTCCAATTCGAGGTCCCGCGACGATTTCGATACCTTTCCATATACGTGTTCGATCGTGACAAGCATCTCAAACTGGACAAAGTGCTCGGTAAAGTGGCCATCAAACGAGAAGATCTACACCGCTACAACAATAAAGACCACTGGTTTGCGTTGCGACCGGTCGACGCAGACTCAGAGGTCCAGGGAAAGGCATACATTGAACTCACTCTCGAAGACTCCAGAAAGAGGTTACGAATGGAACCGAAGCCTCCTGACCCTGACCCTACTACTGCAGCAGACAACTGCTCGACAAAATCAAAAGGAAATAACCTCGTAAGATTATCAGAATATTGTAAGGAGAGTATGAGGTTTGGTTCTTGTTCGAGTTCCACGAGCAAGAAGCTGCTGAGTGCGGTTGCGACGGAGCCTGCTCTGTCGTTGTCGCGTTCGGAGAGTTTGAAGGATCGGGCGCAGTGGGCGGCGCGGACGAAGCCGCCCATGCACGCGATGCCTGAGTCAGACGCCTCGCCCACCCCCACCGCCGCTGACTACTGGTCAGACCCCGAGAGGCACTGCGCAGCGCGAGTAGGACACGACACCCTGCGCCTCCGAGTGCTGGAATGCTCCGAGCTAACCACTAAGAACGGACAGTGTGACCCGTTTGCTCTCGTCACGTTATTATATTCGAACGGACGAAGAGTTGAAAAACGTACGAAACCTAAAAAGAAGACAGTTAATCCACAATTTGATGAAATTTTTTGTTTTGATCTCATTATGGACGCAGACCCGAAAGATAAAGATGGCTCACAAACGGTAAGTCACTGATTTTCAGTTTCTTTTTGAAAGAATCTTGGTAGGTATTGTTATTCGATATAAAATGTTTTTTTTTTATATTCAAGGCGGGAGTGGCTTGCGAAGCCAGAGTATCGGTGTGGCATGACGGTGCGACGCCGATCTTTCTCGGCGAGGTCCGGTTACAACTGCGACAACCTTCGCCGACACCTTTACGAGCCTGGTAAGAAACAAAACTATAGAATGCTGCAATTTCAGACTCGAGTTTGAGTTTCTGAGTCTCTTTTGTTGTTCGCACCAGTAAAACTACAGCATTTACTGCTTGTCATAGTAGTTAGGAAGCTTGATTTATATCACACGCAAATCTGGCCATAGACGCCAACAATTTTTGTTTAGGAAAACTAATGCATCAAAATGTGATGATCATATTTCGTGGTAGCACATAACCGATTAGTTTCCGCGACTAGTGGATCGGGTCGGCCAGTAATCATCTGGTTTGTGACGGTTTATACGCTTCTTTCATAAGTCATAACACTTAGACATAAATGTTCTTAAAATATTTATCACTCGTGACCCGCTCCTGCTTCGCACGGTTTTTACGTCTTGATAAAACATAGAATTCTTTATTATGTTTAAGTTTAATATTAATGTATTATACACATAAACCTACCACAATATTTTTTCTAAATGATGGTGAGAATCTCATTAAAATCCGTTGCTTAGTTTAAAAAAATAATAAAGCGGTAACACAGACAGACCCGAAAAGCGTTTTTTTTTTACCCGACTGCGGCTTAGCTAAATGGAAAGTTATGATTTTGTCCGGTATGTATGTATGTTCATCTGTTCCCTAATAACTTCTAAACTGCATAATTATTATTATTACTCATAATTTGACAAATGAAGTATTGTTGGAAGCGTTTTGAGCGATCAAAACGCGACCAACCGCTTCCGCTTTGCAGCCTTGTGACGTCACATAAAAGCCAATATAGCGGCATATAGCGAAAGAAATAGGTGGTCGAAAAAAAATCGTGTTTCGTGTCTAATGAAAGGTCTTCCGAAAATATATTGGTTATATATAATTATATATAGGTACATAAACCCCAAATACTGTTGAAGTTTCGCAAACCGAAGAAGTGGGTAGATACCTACCGTCAATGATCCCACACCGCGAAATAATTGAAATAAAAATAAAAGTTAATAAAAACTAAAACCCAACTACGACAAAAACAACAACTAAAAACGTATAAACAAGACATCACTAACAGACAAATTAAAAATCCGGAGTCCGACACGAATTTATTTTAGAATAATATTTATAGATAAAGATAATGTATGATATCACCTTCTTCAGGTTCTTCCTCACATCTCGCGTGGGTGGAGCGCTGTCCCGAGGCGCGACCCCCCCTGGCACACGGCTGTCGGCCGCGGGCAGCGCCACGCTGGGCTCACTACGGCTACTGTTGCAATACACAGTGGACCACGTTTTCCCACTACAACACTATAGGACACTCGAGCAATTGTTTCTACGGAGTGTTCATCAGAAGGTATGTTCAAGAGATAAGCACTTTGAAAGTTAAAACTTACAAGAAAATAAAATTGATTCTAGGTAGACAAAGAGAAAAAGTATTCTATCTATAAATATGTTAATTCTTTGGAACTTTCAATAAAATAGTCTTGTTCTGTACATATGCAAACTATTTGCCAATAATCAGCAAGATAATTATGATGTTAAACCTGAAAAGTTACATGCGGAGTGAATTTAAATGTAGATAGGTGGAGAGACCAAAAATAGGATGCAAGGATTGTATAAGGGATTATAAATTTGAATAAGAGGGGAGGAGGGACTCTTACGTGTCATTCCCAAATTGGATAATAAAAAAAAATTGCTGATCCCAAGTGAATTAGGATTAGAGCAGGCAGAAGAAAAAGAAGTTAGTAATAATAATAGATTAATTATATTTACAGCCTATAACAGCATCGGCAGTGTACATACTGGGGGAGATAGTGTCGAGTAAGACGGACGCGGCACAACCCCTCGTAAGGCTATTTACTCACCATGATCTCATTGTACCCATCGTCAAGGAGCTAGCAGATGCTGAGATTTCTGCGCTTACGTGAGTACCTGCCTTTACAATGAAACTAGCTTCTGCCTGCGGCTTCGCCCGCGTGGATGTCGGAAATTATCCCACGGGAACGTGCTACCGGGATCAAAAGTATCCTATCATCCAAATCCATTCAGCTGTTAAAGCGTGAAAGGTAACAGACAGACCGATAATAAATGCAATTTTTATTTTTTTATTTTTACTAAACTGAAATAAGTTGGATACTACGCTTGTATTCAGCGTAGCGTTCGGCAGAGGACAGATTTATCTTAGTGCTACAAGTCGCAAGTGACCCTGTATTTTAACAAAATGTACCTCTTTGAGTATGTAATCAAACAAGATTTCAGATGTAAAAAAATATTGTTACCACGTACTGCTAATCCGCTATACTCCAATAAGAAGTCGTGAGTTGCCAATAGTGATTGTTTATATGGCTGTGAAAATGAATAATTGCGTCCAGAATAGCTATGATACAAATTAATTGGGTCCAAATACATAATTACAATTGAGGGCACACGTGAATTATGTTAAATTACTATCAGTTTGTGTCGTTCTAATCATAATAATTGATTGTAAACAGCGTCCGGTGCATGAGTAAGCCTCTACGTCATCATTATTCTTATCTCTTATCATCTCAGCTGATTTACTCCCCAGTCTCCACTACCGGTCGATACCGTTATTATTATTACCGTTATTATTCTGTAATTTATTGACCATTTTATTTTATAGGTTCTCTAAAATGGTTTATCTTTTTTACTTTGGCGCCACCCAATACTTATACAGGAGTAGAGGAGGAGTACACCTGCTTTATACCTGGTGTTGCCCTTTCTTTATGTGTCATGTATTGTTTACATCTTTTGTTGGAGATCCTAAATAAATAAATACCGTCTGTTATTATGTTCAGTGCGTAAAACGTCAACATCATAGTTAATTATTTATGTAGGATGTCTCTGTTGATTACATTACAAGAAATGAAAACTGCATTAAAAATGACCTTAAACTAGATACATTTTCAAAAGCCGTAGAGTATTTTTTTTATTTTATTATTAATTAATACAGAATTTCATTTATTTATTTATAAGTCTACAGAATAAAAGGATTTTTTTAATTTCTTCCAGGGACGCAACAACAATATTCAGAGGTAACACCCTCGTATCAAAGATGATGGACGAAGCGATGCGACTTAGCGGTGCTTCGTACCTGCGGTCAGTGTTGCGGCCAACGTTGGCGGCAGTGTTGGCCGAGCGGCGACCATGTGAGATTGACCCCGCTAGGGTCAAACCCACAGCTGCTGTTACTGCGAATCTCGCCAACTTAAAAGACTATGTTGAACGGGTAAGTCTATTTAATATTACTTGTACCCCTATTTACATATTTGTTACTTTATGCTCCCTCTACACGATGGTCCAACATGCGCCAATATAAGCCACAGAATGTCTATATTACAACGATGAATTAACGCAAATGACGGTAGTTCAATATTCTGATAATAGTTTAAGTATACTGTGGCGTACATTGGCTTACGTTGGCCGAACGTGTAGAGGAGGCTTTACCCGAAGAAATATCCCAACGTCGTAATTTTCATGTTAGCGGAGTGAGATACATAAACCCAACAATTAAGTAAGGCTTTATAAAAAAAAAAAAACAAATTGATACAGCAAACATTTGAACATACAGATATTAAGTTGCGCCTCAACACTTGGAATTTTGCCTTCTGCATCCAGCCTATCCCTGTGTTTGCGACTATTAATGTCCATATCCATTACCATATTATATCCATTTACTCATCTTGAGCAAGCATGCTCAATGTTTGTGCCTTCTCTGTATGAGAAGAGGTCTTTGTCTTGGAGTAGGACAATAATAGGCTGGTATTATTATTATTTACCTAACAATCTAAAATACAATAGGGGAGGGAGGTGTAGAATAGGGTACACCTCTGCCTAACCCGTCGGGGATTACAGTCGCGATGTTATGTTGTTATGCAATCTAAAATAATGCCACTCTCAAAAACGTTATTGTACTGTTACCAGGTATTCGCAGCAATAACGTCATCATACGCCACATGCCCTACCGCGATGTGTCGTCTCTTCGACGCGTTGCGGCAATGTGCGGCGCGACACTTCCCACGCAACGCCGAGGTGCGGTACTCTGTCGTGTCGGGCTTCATCTTCCTGAGGTTCTTCGCGCCGGCTATACTCGGGCCCAGGCTGTTTGATCTCACTACGGAGCAAATTGTGAGTATTATCATCTACTTTACCTATAGTTTAATATCTTATCTACATGTATTGGTACTTAATCAGCAGTAGTGGCTCAGTGGTAACGGTTGCGACAAAGGAGTTGTAGGTCGTGGGCTCAAACCCAAGCAGGCAATTTACTTGGTGTTAATTATTTCATCACCACTGCTCTCAAAACGGTGAAGGAAAACACCGTGAGGAGACCGGCATATCCTCGAACCAAAAATTAGAAGACATGTGACATCTACCAACCCGCACTGGGCCTGCATGGTGGGTCACTCCCTCTCACGGAGAGTTGGCCTGTGTCTCAGCATGCAGCAGTGGGAACGTAACAGGCCCGACCGATTATGCTACTTAATCAACTATCTACTTTAGCTTTATCTAGTCTAGTTGATTTTTGATTGACCGTAATAACATAAAAAGGTCTTTAAAAAATTGGTTGCAATGGAACTTGAAACATACTGACGAAAAATGGGTGTACTGTGTACTATATGTACACCTCTGCTTCTCCGTGCGGGAATTACAGACGTGATGTTATTTTATGTTTTGTAACTTGTCAATTAGCTAAGATCCTGGATTCAAATATTATTGTTTTAATTAATGCAAGCAGTAAAAGTATCAATTATGAAAATCTGATGATTTGTTTCTGGTAAAACCAAAAACGGTTTCATATCTCTATTACTGTGTCGATAAATAATGTTGCTGATGCCCTAAAGGTCGGCAGACATATCAGCTCGACACCGGATCGGCATCATCTCAACTCGAGCCGTGCATTCATTCTATGAAAATCCATAGTGCAACGCGTACTAATCAGCAACGTAAGGGTACATCGGGCACAAGCTAGTGAACCGCAGTACTTTGTTCCTAGAACTTATCTATATTGTATCTTACAGGATCCACAAACAAACCGGACGTTGACACTGATCTCTAAGACCATTCAGTCGCTGGGCAACTTGGTCAGCAGCCGGTCAGCGCAGCAGGTGTGCAAGGAGGAGTACATGGCCGAACTGTACCGCAGCTTCTGCACGCCAAGACATGTACGTAACTCCATTCTTAAGAGGGTGCATTAAAATATTGCGCTGTTTTGACTAATTAATCAGTATGACTAAATGCGGAATACGAATGTTTCGGGAAATATGGCGTGATGTTATTTTGTTTTATTACTAAATGAAATATATATAAATAAATCACAGAAATTGTTTCTAATTATGCCCGATATAGTTTGAAACCATCCAACCGATGCGCCCCAAACCGGTTTCATTAGAAAGGCAATAATGCGAAGAAGGTTTTAGATCACTAAAAAACGTTATTATAACAAGTAAACAAAATGTATTAATTTTGTTAGCGTCGGGTATCCGCTAGTTATGTAATAACGGTGCACAATAATGCATTAAAATATTGATTATAATTAATATAATATTAGTGTTATTATTGCAATTCATATTCAATATTTGATATAAACTTGAATATTTACATCACTTGGTACACGATATAATTATTAATTTCAAATAAGGGTTATAAAAAAAATCCTGCATACTTCAACTACTGTAACATTTCAGGTGCAAGCAATAAAGCAGTTCCTCGAAATAATCTCCACGAGTACGGACACACAAAACAACAACATTCAAGAAACGCCTGTGCTGCTGAAAGAAGGGTGAGGTTTTATACTCTTTAATGGGCTTATTATATTTTGTACTCATTGAAAATGGCGCCGATTCTGTCAGAATTAAGTGCCAAGAGAATACGCACCAACGTCATTTCAACAAAGATCTAACATTACCTTGAACTGTTTTTGCATCCTTGGATTAGATTGGGGTATGTATGTTTAGTTTTAATCTGTGTACTTGTCATTCAGTGTAATGGCGGCAGATTGCGCTCGTCAGCCAAAGTTGTCAAGTCGGCCGATTGTGTGTCATGAGACGTGCTACACTAGTACAGGACGCCATGATTCGGCACAGCCAGCCCGAAAAATATACATTCGATTTTGCCGCCCCGTCTGTGCCGAATCAAACCGACCCGCACCCTAATTACGTAACACACTTTGAATCATTTCAATCACAATCTGAATCATTTTAATGGATGTTGCTAATCCATTACTTCATATGTTAGAAAAAATTGTCTGCTCAACATCGTACCTAAATAACGCAATGAATGTTGTTAACCTGTCAAAATGAAAGCCATTGGTACTGTTAGTGTGATACGCAATTACCCCGCCCAACATGTATGTAACACTCCTGAGGTTCAAATGACCTATATGGCTAGTTTTAATGTACGCCATGTATAGACAAACCAATTGTTTGAAAACAATTTGGTAGCTTTATGTGTTGTAAGCTTTCTTTATGCACCGGCAACGCATAAGTCATTGAAGGTGTGGTAGTAAGGGATACTATTAGTAAACATATGTTTCAGAACGATGATCAAGCGTTCGGAAGGAGTGCGAGCAGGCGCAGGATCGCCTCGCCGCCGCTGGACGCGCGCCGCTCAAGCGCATGCCAAACGAAGACATTTTAGACTTACCAGGTAAACACTTTTTACCTTCACAGTCTATGGTCTGTTCCAAAAGTATGTGCTGAGAGTATAAACAAACCCGTAATTACTCACTAAAAGGAATTAGTAACACATTCACTTGTATTTAAAAGGCTTTGACTTAATATCTCACCACTTTCTCCAACACTTATCGTTTTTAATAACAATATTAAATTGAAATTCAAGTCATCATCAATAATTAAGGTTATAAAATTAACCTCAATTGTCAAATGAAAAACATCTTGGTTGATTTAAAATTAGAATAACCAAAATTAAAGCACTCAATTTGTTACTGGCACTAGAAATTTGCATGAACGTTTTCTGATCCATTTGTTTTTTTCATCAGATACTTTTGGGACCGATAGTGCACTATAGAACTTCAACCACAAAGAGATTATAGTCCTTATTAAACTTGAACTTTAACGAATCTCTTGAAAGTACTTTCTCCAATTTGTAAAAATTACGGTAACTACAGCAGTTCGAGCACCAGGTTGACCTTACGGATCGTACGGTTGACCTTACAGTTTCGTTGGCAATGCTTAAACTGAACTGTGATCGTTGCTTTACTATTTAAAAGTCGGCACCAATGCGGTGAGCACGCGGTTCGGCGACGCAGCGCGTGGACGGTGCGGCGCGACATTCATTCGTATACACAAACATGCGGTCAGGCGGGTGCGACACCGGCGTCAGGTACAGAAGCCTAAAAGTTGCCAGAGCATCGTCAATATCACGTCTAACCCTGCATTTTCTTCTACCGTGCGCCCAAAATATTAGTTCCGTGTGGTGCTGGACTTAGTACGACTTCCCTCCACCACCCCCTATTTATTCTTACTAGAGAACCATACTGTGATCGCCAACCCGGCTGCCAAGCGTGGCGATTATGGCAAACAACCACCCCCCCCCCCCCCCAAACTCAAATCCGGAAACTTGCCCTATTTCCGGGAGGGCGACCAGCAGTCCCAGGGTGGTGTCGGGTTTATCGTCCATAAGTCCCTTGTGAGCAACTTGGTGAAGATCGAGAGTGTGGCGTACCTTATACTCAGAATATCAGCAAGGTATTCGCTAAAGGCCGTACAGGTTTATGCCTCGACCTCCCCACACCCTGACGATGAGGTGGACCTGGTATGACAATATTTCCAGAGCCAGGCATGGCTCTAAAACTCACTTCACCGGTGTCATGGGGCACTTCAACGCGAAACTGGGCAAACGAGATGATGATGACGTGCGAGTGAGGAATTTGGAGTTGGACGTCGAAACCACCGGGGTCGGAGGAAGGAAGGCCCTTTATGATGAAAACCTTCAGAAAACGTGAGTACAGAAAGTGCATCTGGCAGAGCCCTGATGGTGTAAAAAAAAATGAGATTGATTTCATTATGTCGACGAAGAAGCAAGTATTCAATGATGTCTCTGTGATCAACGCGGTGAAAAGTGGAAGTGATCACCGCATGGAAGGAGGCACATTGAACTTAAATATCAAGCTGGAAAGATCTCGACTGATGAAGTCTACGCTCCGCCCAACACCGATCCCAGTCAAAAACCCCAAGAGCTTTCATCTCGAACTTCAGAATCTTTTCGAGTGCCTAGGGAGCTCCGTGGACGATATTAACGAAAAATAAAAGTGGGAAACTCCATACGGTCGGGTCTAAGATCTTCAAGACCCGTCGTACAAAGAGAAACAAGAAGGTCCCTGATCCTACTTTACAACTCATGAAGGAGAGGCGCGAGTTGATCCTGCAATCTTCAAACGATGCGCTCAAGTACCGGTAGCTCAATGGACGGATCTCTAAATCGTTTAATAACTATCTTCGCCGCTTTAATACAAACCGTATTAAGGACGCGGTACAGCGGAATAAAGGCTCCTTATGAAACTGAATACCGATGATGGCAGGATCGTTTCCGCCAAACATGAGCTGTTGAGAGAAATCGAGAGGTTCTATGGACAGTTATACATACACGTCATCAAGTAACCCCGTTACAAACCTGGCAAACAATCCACGAGCTAGATTGACCCGACACTATACCGAACACATTCCGGACATCAGATTGCACGAGATTAGGATGACTCTGAAGCAGCTCAAAAACAACGAGGCGCCGGGTGATGACGGAATTACGGCCGAACTCCTTAAGGCAGTAAGTAAACTTAACTCAGTAAGGGGCGTTCTTAAGCCCCTCCAGAAGCTGTTAAATAATCAGCCTATAATGTTCCTACTGCTGGGACACAGGCCTCCTCTCTCTGTCAGAGGGACTGGGCCATACTCCACCACGCGGGCCCAGTGCGGGTTGGGGGATGTCACATGTCTTCGAATTTTTGGTTCTAGGACATGCCGGTTTCCTGACGATGATTTCCTCCACCGTTTTGAGAGCAGTGGTGAAGAAATAATTTACACAAAGTAAATTGCCTGCTTGGGTTCGAATCCACGATCTACAACTCGTAAATCGCGGCCGTTACCACTGTGCCACCACTGCCCACGAGAAACTGTTCGATTCCGTCATACTCGAGGGCAAAACGCTGCAGGCATGAAACATAGTGTGGTGATATTTTTCTTTAAGAAGAGCGACAATGCCCTTCTTAAGAATTATAGGCCCATCTCACTTCTGAGCCATGTGTACAAGCTGTTTTCAAGAGTAATCACAAACCGTCTCGCGCGCATGTTTGACAACTTCCTGCCTCCCGAACAAGCCGGATTCCGTAAAGACTTTACCACCGTAGACCACATAAATACGCTGCGGCAGGTTATACAGAAGACCGCGGAGTATAACCTGCCTCTCTGCTTAGCATTTGTGGACGAGAAAGCCTTCGATTCGATCAAGACATGGGCTGTACTGCAGTCTCTTCACCGGTGCCAGATCTACTATCGGTACATCGAGGTGCTGAAGTGTCTGTCCGAAAACGCCATTATGTCAGGCCGACTCCAGGACCAGACCTCGAATACTATACTGCTGCAGCGAAGTGTGATACAGGGAGACGTTATCTCTCCGAAAATGTTTACCGCTGCACTGAAGGATGTCTTCAAGGTTCTGGACTGGAAAGGGGTCAGCATCAACATCAATGGCGAGTACATCACTCATCTTTGGTTTGCAGACGATATAGTAGTCATGGCTGAGACTATGGAGGATCTCAGTACAATACTCGATGACCTCAGTAGAGCATCCGAAAGAGTCGGTCAAATGAACATCGACAAGACAAAGTTTATGTTAAATGCCCATGTAACACCTACTCTCATGCAGGTCAACCATCGAATCCGACTCTGCTGGGCGGCGTTCGGGAAGCTACGCAATATCTTCTCCCACATACCGCAGACTCTAAAGACGAAAGTCTTTGACCAGTCCGTGTTGCCGGTGATGACTTATGGCACTGAAGCGTGGTCGCTTACATAGGCCTCATTAAAAGGCTAAAAGTCACCCAAAGTGCAATGGAGAGGGCTATGCTTGGAGTTTCCCTACGTGATTCAATCAGAAATTAAGAGAGAATCTCTTAATTTCTGATTAGGAGAACCAAAGTAACCGACATAACCCAAAGAATTGCCAAACTTAAGTGGCAGTGGGCAGGGCACATTGCTCGCAGAACAGATGGCCGATGGGACCGAAAAGTTCTGGAGTGGCGACCGCGTATCGGAAGACGTAGCGTTGGAAGGCCTCCCACAAGGTGGCCCGATGACCTGGTGAAGGCCGCTGGAATCCGCTGGATGCGGGAAGCACAGAACCGGTCGAAGTGGCGGTGTTTGGGGAAGCCTATGTCCAGCAGTTAACGACTTTCGGCTGAAATTATGATACACAAAAACCTTCCGGAATAAATGATGTAACTGTTGGTCAAAACCACTTCACACACAGAGGTGACCGCATTGTTCTTCTGAACTTCGCAACGGACTGTGAAGCGGTTTATATATATTATAAATTAAAGTTGCTTTTTAATTTATAATATGTATAAATATAGTCTAGCTTTGCCCGCGGCATCGCCAGCGTGGAGGTCGGAAATTATTCCACGGGAAAGTACTACCAGGATAAAAAAATAATCCTTTGTCCTAAATCTGGTCATGGTCTACCCATGTGCCAAATTTCCTCCAAATCCGTTCAGCCGTTTTAGCGTGAAAGCGTAACAAACAAACAAACTCATTTTTGAATTTATTTATAACTAGCTTCTGCCCGCGGCTTGGCTCGTGTGGATTTCGGAAATGATCCCACGGCAACGTGCTACCGAGACCAAAAGTAGCTTATGTCCTTCCCCAGGATGTCATCTATCTTCTTCCAAATTATATCGTTCAGTGGTTTAGGTGTGAAAGGTAACATACAGAGTTACTTTCGAATTTATAATATTAGTATGAATAAATATTATTTAGGATAGGACTTTTTTAAGTTTGTTTAATTACGATGAACATTGTGTTGTTGTTACAGCGGCGAGTTGTCATGGTCGCGCACGGGAGCTCGCGCGAATGCGCAGCGCTTGGCGCTGTCCGGCGTGCTGGCCGTGGCCGCCGTGGACGGGCCGCCGGCCGGCGCTCAACTGGGGGCCAACAACATCTTCCAGATAGGTATGTGCATTATAACACACAACTCACTGCATACTCTTAACTCGATTATCCAGACATTCTATCCAAAATGAGCTATATTATTCTAAGTTGTAATCGGTAACATTTTTAAACTTTTGTTTATTGCTATTTTGAACTCCTGACACATACCAAAAGAAGTTTTAGTTTACTCAAATGTTGACTTCATTAACCAATTATCCATAAAAACACAATAAACTAATATCCTTTGCGGATAATTATTATTAACCTTAATTCCATTGTAGATAGTTTATATTTTATTGTATCAAAAGCGTGTCCCTAAATAGACTCCAAACTCAAGTCGGCTTTGATGGTTTACGGTTGGCTCTAATCCCGAGTTAATATGCTTCATCTTTCTGAACTGCAACTAGCTTCATCTTTCTGAGTGACCGACCCCTTAACAATTCAAAAGTGCCTGTAATTGGTTTATTTGAAATAAATGCTTTGAGTTTGAGTTGAGTTTATGCGGCGTCTCTCCCCCAGACACTGGCCCATCTTCGTGCGCCGCATGCCCTGTACCTCCTGTGTACTTGAGGATCTTACGACTGCGTTAATGAGCGGAGTTCGCGAGGCTGAATTTTGGGCTAAACATAATGTTTGAACTTTCTCAAAAACTATCTTATTTGCCATCGATACGCTAATAAGAAGAAAGGGCGTGTAATAGTCAATTTATATATTTAGAACATTATGTGTTCCAGTGCACCGCGAGCGCGTGCTATTCGTGCAAGCGTCGAACTGCGTGGAGCGCGCGGAGTGGATGCGTCTGCTGAGCGCGCTGTGCCGCCACTCGCCCGCCACGCCGCCGCACCGCGGCTACTACGCCGACTGCGAGTGGACCTGGTGAGACACACACGATCATACTTCGACAAAAAGTGGATAACTCCATAGAAAGATGTCAAAAACACGTCAAATATATGTTCATTTCCTTTTAATATTCTGATTTAAATTACTGTGTTAATAATAATTAACTATGTCGCAATTTGTCCTCTTCTTGCGATAACTGCACGCCCCAGTTTAATATCGTACACCTTCAATAAAATTACTAACAAAAATATATTTTCATTTCGTCATTTACGAAATACAATTACTTAGGCAAACGGCCGTCGGCTGCTATAACTCACCAAAAGTCGACCGGTAATCTTGCAAAATATGATGTAACGTGTTTGTATCCGTAGTTGCGGTCGCACGGAAGCAGCGGCGGAAGGCTGCGGCGGACCTGACGGGGCCTACGAGCTCACGGAGTCCGGCGCGCGCGAGGTGCGGCGCGGCGGCGCGGCGCTGGCGCTGCGCCTGGACCCGGCGCGCGACCTGCAGCGCCTGCACGCGCTGCTGGTCAGCCACGCGCACCGCCTGGACGACCGCCTGCACCGCCCGCAAGGTAACTGCGCCTGGCTGCGACTGCTTCACTGCTATGATGATGATCTCGCGTTTTCAAAATTAGTTCTAACCTATTCTCGAAAGGTTTAGGTAGTTAAATAAAGGTAAACAAATCGTAAAAAGGGTTTTTTATAGTTGACACTTTCTTGTTTAAAAATACGTTACAACAAAATTAAAGTTATTTGCGATTTATACGATAGTTTCCTCTTTTATTAATGTATGTTAAACTTTATCATTTATTCGTAAACTATACTCTTCATACATGTAATTGCTAGAACACAATTATTTTCTTAGATTTATAAAATAGTATAATATTCTGTAATCTGTCTATTGTAAAGTGCCCAAAAAGACAAGTTCCCTAAACCTTTTAGAAAATACAACGAATTAGATAACATTGCTAAAGTGAAAAGTACACATATGACGTAGTATGGCAACTGAAGTAACAGATATTACGTGTAGTCGGTTAACAAGATGCCTTCTATGTTATGGATGAATATGAAAAATGATAAATGGTGTCACAGTATTGCGGCTGCCACCATACCACTGTGAGCGCAATTCATTTGAGTCAATATGGGCTCAAGTTGAGGGTTTGTAGCCGAAAAAAATAAAACTTTTAAAATGTCTGACCTTAACATTCTTTTGCCAGAGGCTTTAGTTAATGTGACTGCTAAGAATTGGAAAAGTTGCGAGGGTCATGTAATAAAGGAAGAACAGAAAATGTTTAAATTAGACAAAATAATTGATGATACCACTGAACGCTTTATTATTAATCTGACAGATAATTCCTCAAATTCAGATTCAGAACAGAGCCTATTATATATGGGACTCAAAATAATATGATTTTAACATTTGAAATAACAGGTTTAACATCTAGTGAGTCACGTGTTTTTTTTTGTTTACCTTTATTTAACTACCTCAACCTTTCGAGTATAGTTATGGAATTCTTTGCGTAAAATTGATTTCTAAATTAGATTTCTGTAAAATAACATAGAATATATTTTATTATAATTTCTATTTTTTTGTTTACAGAGGGTACAAGCGTAGAAGAGCGCGAGGCGGAAGCTGCGACTTTACGCGAACTGCAAGAGACTATGTTCGACCTCGAGCATCGACATCGCATTTATCGGCGGTCGCTCGCCCGAGAGACCAAATACGGCAGCAAGCAGGCGCCCATCGGCGACGACAACTACCTGCACCTAGCCGGCGCCGCGGGCGACGGCGGGCCCTTCCTGTGGCGGGCCTGGCGCGGCGATGCTTCGCCCAGCGTCGACCTCGACGGCAAGACGCTGCCGCTTCAGGCCTGCCTCGACATCGGCTCCAGCACCGAGTCGCTCAAACTGGCGCGCCATGCCGACGAGCGCTCCTCTGGCAAGTCCACCAAGTCCACAGGCAGCGGCTACCTCACCATGTCTTGCATCAAGCACGAACCCTCCGAGGACAGCGACGCGTCCGCCGAGCGCCCCGCGCGCCCGCCCAAACCCGCGCGCCTGTCTCCCGCACGCGCGCACGTCGCGCCCGGCGCGCCCGCCTGCGAGTACGTGCACGTGGAGCCGCGCCCGCCCGAGCGCCGGCCGCGCCCCGAGACCTCGCCGCCCTCGCCTTCCGAGCACGACGTTGCGTACCGCTGCAAGGAGTACGAGCTGATGGCGGACTTCATGAGCCACGCGCGCGACGAGAGCCCACCCGCCGTGCCGCCGCGCGGGCACGTGGCGCGCGCGCGCCTGCCGCCGCGCCCCGCCGAGCACGACGCGCCGCCGCGCAGCGCGTCCACCGCCAGCCTGCCGCCGCACGACGACTGCGCGCGCACCGACACCATCTCCACCGACGACAGCCTGCTGGACGAGCTGCAGCGCGACGCCTACTGCGTGCTCAAGGTGTGCGAGGACGAGCCGCCCACGCCCGACGCGAGCGTTGCGTCCCTGGCGCCCACGCCGGACGCCGGACCCTTCTCCCGGGTCTGCGCCCAGCGCAAGTCCAATCCGATCAAAAGCCAGACGACCTCGACTCGACCGCTGAAGACCTCCAGCTCGACGTCGAACGTCCACGATGCAGGCTCGACGTCGTCGCGTCCGCTCGCTGAGCGCCTGACGCCCTTCTTTCTAAAGAGAAAGTCGAAACCGCCAGAGGAGGCGCAGACGGCGCCGCGATCCACACGGAAGGAGGAAAATCTCATAGGACGGCTGACGCCCCGCTTCGGTCAGTCCAGACTTTACGGGCGGGGACAGTCGCTCGAACTTGCGCCGCCGGAGGGCCGGACGAAACGGATCGAACGGTCGGCGACGACCGTAAACATCCCGACGAGGCCGATAAACTCGTCGATCGTGGCCAACCTTAAGTTCCTGAGCCTGCACCGGTACGGCGCGCAGCCGGACGCGGCCGGGCCGGCCGGCGCGGCGCCGGAGCCGGACGCGGCGTGGCGCCGCACGTCGCTGCTGGCGGCCGCGTCCAGCGACATCAGACTGTAGCGAGCGCCCACTGCGAGGTTGCGACTAGACTCTCGTGCCGCGAGCGACGTGGTTCCAAGTTCCACGTAGACGCGCGGCGGGACTGTATATTTTTAGAATAAGGTTGTATTTATTTCTATATTTTTCGAGATCCTTTTCGTCGACCTGAAGTGTGTGCCTCCTCTAGATAGTAGTCTATTTCTGGAAGAAAGCCGGTACGTTTAAGTATATTATGATATGGTAGCGTTAATGCGTAAATACTCAAAAGGTGCCAAGTGTTGTGCGACTCTTACGTCGACGTCGAACGTACTCTCATTCCTGTAGCACGATAATATTGTAAAACTCTAAACATTGACATGATTTTTTTTATTTGTTTTGTATGATCGGTGTCCCATCTAAACTTGAACCTAGCGATACGTTGTAGCGTATTTTTATATATTTTTTAAATCGTTTAGTATGGTACTAGTTGAAAAGTGCATGTATTTTCGCACAATTACAATTAATAAAATTTTACTTTAAAATTAAATATAATGTGTTCCGTTTGACATCCGATCCACCGTGATTCTGTGCATCAGATCTTTATAAAAGTTCAAGGGTTCTGCGTATAAACATGCTGATCAACATCATTCCTACACCTGCGTAGCTGTTTATTTTCACAATCGAAAAAACCAGAGGCGGAACCGCTGTCGAGAACACCATTCTAATCTTTTAAATTCCGTCATCTATTAATGTAACCTAATATTAATAAATTGCTTCACGTTTGTTTGGAAACCGTAGTTTGTTATACCATGTAGATTTTCGTAGTTGCTAATGCTGATATTAGACGCTTCATTCGAGCGAATGGTTCACTCGACTGAAGGTTCATTTTGGTTTCATTCGACGTTCACACGAGACCGACAAAATTGTATAGGAATGGACTTCATCCGTTCCGTTTATTTAATTTTTAGATTATTCTGTAGGCGAGTGAAAGGCCGACTGCCGAAATCCAACATCGTTGGAACGGGTCACTAATAAATTCAATTTTCACTTCAAATTCACGAAAAGTGAAGCGTCTGATATTGGCTGCATTGTAGATCACGGGGCGTGGCAGAAACTTATGCGGACTTTACACAGGTGACTATGGCCGCACGATTTTCGCTGCACGGCGAAAGTCGACTGTCTAAATGGCAATTCGGCTAGGTTGCAGGTGACTAAAATCGCAAGTTCCAAAGTAGAGTAGGTTTGGAATTTTGTCGTGCGGCATCAGGTCGTATGCGGCCGGTGACTAAAATCGACCGTGAATATGCTCAGTCGCAGGCGATCTCCCGTCGCATGAATTTCGACTATTTGATGCAAAATGAACTAGTCTGTCTAGTCACCTGTGTTTTTTATCGACCTTAAATGGGGTGGCGCTTCGCCTTGTGAGGCGATTTAGTAAGCGACCAGACACACGGCGAAAATCGACCTAGTATAAATCCATCCCCCATAAGCAAAATGTAACTAACACACGATGCACTTTCTTAATAATGGAGTCCCGATGTTGAACGGAACACATCATAACAATTTCAGGTTCTACGAGCAATTTTAAAACTGTTACAAAGTATTGTAAATATTTTTTCAAAAAATCTGCACTGCTTCTTGACAAATTGTTACCTTTCCAATTTTAGCACCGTAAATGTACTTAAGTTTGATATTACCGATATCAAAAGCTTGTCAACTAATTACTCATTAACCTGTTATTGTATTAACGATTTTAAATATTACCTATTATGTCAAATTATGGCCTTAGTGTTATAACGCCTACAGTAACGGCCTTCAGGTTAAACACCATTTACTTAAACTGTGATTCACTTTACAAACTCAGCTCATATGATAAAATATCGTAATAATATTTTAGTCTGTACATATTATATAATTAGTCAATTATAAAACATAAAACAAAAACTGTATCGAATATTCGCACAGGAAGTTACAAGTAGTTTTATGATTATGTATGAATAAATTTTGTCAAACATTTAATTTGCCGTTGTACTGCCAAACAAGTTACTATTGTGATATTTCTCGAGGGCAAATATTGCGTGGGTTTAATTAATGGGCGCCAGCCCTGAAGGCCACAGCATGCCTTAGAAAGTTAAGCTAAAGCTATGGTATATTTAACGACTGCAGTTCTATTTTTAATTACATTTAGCATTATTATATTATTTAATGGACTTGGAGACAGTACCATTCCTTAGAAAAACAATTCCAATGGTTTCATATTGTTGTGATTCATTTAAACTTATCTCAATTTGTTAACAATTATTAGTACCTAACTAAATTATAAATAGTAACTTATAAATTAAACTATGCTCTCCTGTTGGTGCTAAATACTTGTTGTAATTTAAATAAAACTAATTTACTTGTACTAAAATTATAAGTATATTTAAAACTAGAATATGTCAAGAGAAACAGTATTTCTTGGCAGTATAACGGCATTGCTACTCGTTTATAACTCAATTGGTATTTTACGTGCGTTATTGCCTTTTTTAGAAGAATAATTTACATATAAGAAGAAATACATAATGTACAAATTAATACGACGTGAAAATATATAATGTTATTTATTTCCACCTATTTTCATTTTGTTAATAAACCACATAAGTTCAAATTATTTTAAGTCTTTTTGTCTTGTAGTCTCTATATGAAAAATAAAAGTACGACATTGCCAGAATTTTTTGGACCGTTTAGTTTGCGGTTGCCTGTATCCGCATTCTAGTGTATGTTGTACCAAACATATCTTCATACTCTTCTTTTTTAAGGCGGCACCTTCAGGGTAGACCGTGAAATTCAAATTTTCTTATGTTTTTTGCAATGTGCAGGTCACTGTCAGGTTGTATTTTGATTAAAATATGATTCGCGACCGTAACAAATATGGCTTTACAGAATTATAATCATTAGAATCAGCAATACATCTCTTTAAGTTCATATTACCCTATTGAATGACAATTTTATGAAATCATGACATTTGAGGGCAATTCTCACTTAAGGAGTTGTATTGCTGATTCTAATGATTATAATTCTTTAAAGCCAATACAATTAATACAAATGAAATATTAAGTTTAGTAATTTATTATGATAATACAGAAAGATAATAAGAATTCAAAAAATTATAATTTAAAAAAAACATTAATACATCTGTCAGTTCATATTACCCTATTGAATGACGGTTTCATCTAATCATGATATCGGTGGGACTGGGCCGGACATGTCTGCCGCATGTCAGATGACAAATGGGCTAGGCGAACCACCGATTGGGTCCCACACTAAACGCACAACGCCATCGCGGCACGCCTTCACGAAGATGGCGAGCTTGACTCCTAGCAAAAGTACTGGCCAGCACTACAAAAGACAGAATTGTGTGGGCAGTGGGACATTACAGGCTAGGTAGATTAGATCACAGAATACATTTTACCTAGTCTTGCCATAAATATTGTCACGAAGAATTTTGTTTTTTTTATTGCAAATAATATTTATTACTTTTACAGTGTGTTAGTTTAATACATACATAGAAAACAATTTAAAATATAAAAAGCTTATTCGAAGTGGTCTCCATTGGCTGCAATACAGTCCTTTAAACGTTGAGGCCAGTTATCAATAGAAGCACGCACTCTTTCCATGGGAAAATTCTTCACTGGAAATCGTATGGATTGTTTTAGGGACTCCAAATTATCATGGCGTTTAGAGCAAGCCATACTCTCTAAAACTGACCATAAATCATTATCCAGCGGATTAAGATCGGGACTAGACGACGGCCAGTCTTCAGCTCTGATGAAGTCCGAAAGGTTCACTTCCAACCAAGACTGCGTGGACCGAGCTTTATGACCCGGCGCCGAGTCTTGTTGGAAGGACCATACTTGGTTATTGAACATGGTGTTGTCAAGGGGCTTAACTACCTTCTCAAGAATGGTATCTTGATACACTTGTGCCGATGTTTTGATACCTTTTCACCAAAAATATGGCTCAGTCACTGTTGGAGTTTGCTTGCAATGTATCACAGAGCATAATCTGTATACACCGTTGCCATGGAGTTTTTTCTAACAGTCTAATAAATAACTATATAACGTGTGTACATTTACTGATTAGCACCGTATACTGTACCTAACTAGGTACCAATCTATCAATTGGTAGCAGAGCGTGGTTAGTTCGAGGAACGATGTCATCGTATCGTATTGAACCACTCAGTAAAACTAATTATGATACCTGGTGCGTACAGGCTCAGGCCATCCGAATAAAAAAATAATTGTGGGAATACGCGAGCGGAGCCATAAAATTATCCGCGACCGCGACTGCCGAGGAGACAGATACATTTTTGAAAAGGGACATGATGGCTCGTGCTGAAATCATGTTACTGATGTCTCCACCTCAGCTCAAGCAGGTAACTGGGTGTAAAACATCTAAAGAGGTTTGGGACAAGCTAAAGTCCTTTCATCAAAGTTCGGGACCTGCGCGAAAAGCAACTTTGCTTAAACAGCTTGTTTTAAAGAAAATGGTTGAAAAGAGGATGTTCAGGATCACGTTAGCAATTTTATGGATGTGGTTGATAAACTAGCAACAATGGGTGTGGAAATCCATCCGGAACTATTATGCATTATGATGCTTTATAGCCTGCCACAAAGTTTCGAAAATTTCAGGATTGCCATCAAAACTAGAGACAGTTTGCAAAGTCCAGATAATTTGAAAATTAAAATTATTGAAGAAAGTGAAGCCAAAAAGAACAGCAACAATAGAGATAATACTGAAGATGCTATTTATAGCAAAAATAAAAGACAAGTAAGTAACAATAAAAGCGGAACTTTCAGGTTCAGATGCAACAAATGAACAGAAAGGGACATAAGGCTTCTGAATGCCAAGCGAGAGCCGGATATAGTGAAAATAATTCAAATCATGGAAGTTTTAGTGTGCAGCCAATTTGCCTAACGACTGCGAAACATTTCAAGAAAAATATTTGGTGCCTCGACAGCGGATGTACATCCCACATGTGCAGCGATGAAACAAAATTTGACACCATAAATAGTGAGTCTGGAACATTGAAATTAGCTTCCGATCAGTATGTCAGTCAAGTAAAAGGCAAAGGAAAAATCACGGTTAGAGTGAAGGATGGACACTACGATATAAATAACGCTCTATATGTACCTGAATTGTCCATGAACCTGATTTCAGTTGGAAAAATCGAAATAGCGGCATCCTGAATGGAATTGCCATTGACCAGTAATGCAATATCGTCAGCATACTGAAGGATGTTGCAGTCAATATTTAAAGATGAAGACAAATTTGCTGTATATATATTGTATAATGGGGGACTAAGAACGGATCCTTGAGGTAACCCTCGCCATACTGTTCTTTGTTCAGAGTCAGCCCCAGGGATTCTTAACTGAATGACGCGATTGGTAAAGATGCTACCAATGATACGACAAATCCTATCCGGGATTAGGACTTGTAAGGACAGTAATTAACATGTTTGTAATTGATTCTAAAATATTCTTCGAGCTGTCCTCCCGTCTGTAGATCATTGGGTTGGCAGCTTCCGATGGGAAGGCGCAACCATTTTTGGAGGGGGAAAATGAGTAATTTTGGGTAAGTGCTTGATGAGCTTGCTTA
Source organism: Griposia aprilina (assembly GCA_916610205.1). Taxonomy (NCBI): domain Eukaryota; kingdom Metazoa; phylum Arthropoda; class Insecta; order Lepidoptera; family Noctuidae; genus Griposia; species Griposia aprilina. The sequence goes on from OU744286.1 coordinate 15,837,887, forward strand.
TTATAGCCAGGAGAAAGGGGGGCACGGGGTTTAGGGTTAAGGAATACCGTTTTACGGTATGGCCTTTGGGTATCAGGGATTAGACTTGAGAACTGGGGTTGGGATTTATTTATTGTATCCTTGTTGCGGGGGGACGATTTTGAAACATCAGCATACGATCTGGAAACTGGGGGGAAAACCCGACTTGCTTCTACATATGAAATGGATGTTTCCGCCATCAGAGCTTTGACGCTCTTCTGCCGGCCCAATTCGGGACAAGCACTGTGATTTGCAAAATGGTTCCCAGAACATGAAACACAAAATCCTAATTCAGGGGTGATTTCACAACCATCACCAGGATGATCTTCACCACATTTGAAACAGCGTGGTTTCGATCTACATAGCGTACGGGTATGGCCAAACCGACAACAATGGTAGCACTGGATTGTTGGGTATGTGTACCTCTCAACTGGAAGAGCAGAGTAGAAACAATACACCCTTTTAGGCAAAACTTGTCCGTCGAAAGTAATTACAACTGTCTGCGTAGGCTTCCACTCAGCTACACCAGAAGAGGTCACCTTACGGCTCATCCTCCTGGCCTTCACAACAGCACCACATCCTTCAGGAACCTTAATATTTTCAATTACACTCGAGAGCAATGAATCCGGGTCACTTAAAGAATGTTAAAAATCTCGGAAACTAAAAATGATAGGTTAATGCAATAAATTGTATTTAATAGACAATGTAATACTCCTTAAATGAAAGTAAAAAAAATATGAGTCACCATACATTTTATTAACACAAAATTACATAAAGAAAAAAACTGCTGATCTCTCCTTAAAACAAAAATAGGAAACATGAAATTTTTGAACTTTATTACGATTTTCTTGAATTTTAATACTTCGTATTGCCTCCTCGTGCTTCCAATACTGCGTTTACGCGGTTTGGCATGCTGTACACCAAGTTCCTTATACGATTTTAGGGAATATTCTCCCATTCCTCTGTGAGAGCAATTTTGAGCTCACGAAGCGTGATTGGGGGAGGGTTTCGTTGTTTTACGCATCTGCCTAGCTCGTCCCAAGCATGCTCGATCGGGTTGATATCCGGGCTGCGCGCTGGCCACTCCATACGAGTAATGTTCATCTCTTGAAGGTAGTCATTCACAATCCTACCTGTATGAGGTCGGGCATTGTCATGCATAAATATAGCATCCTCACCTAAATTGACCATAAATGGACCAACGTGATCATTGAGGATTTCTTCCACATATCTTACGCTAGTTAAAGAGCCGTTTTCTATGATCACCAGCTCTGTGCGACTTTCAGAAGAAATTCCGGCCCACACAAGTACAGACCCACCACCGTAGGCTACTTTTTCTTCGATGCATGCTTGCTTGAATCTTTCCCCTGGTCTTCGATACACTCTGTGTCTTCCATCGTGCTTGTAGAGCATAAATTTTGATTCGTCGGAGAACATAACTTTTGACCAATCTTCAATACTCCAATTTACGTGGCTCTGGGCATATCTTAGTCTTGAAATACGATGCCCACGCTCCAGTTTAGGGCCGTTTGCAGGTCTAAGGGGTTTTAAGTTAGATTCAGCAAGCCGACGTCTTACTGTCCATGCACTTGGGTTACTTCCTCCGAGGCGTCGAAACTGATTTGTGAGTTCAGTTCCTGTGAGAAAGCGATTTCGAAGCATGGTGTTCACCAAGTATCGGTCTTCTCGTGCTGTGGTACACCTGGTTCTGCCCGTTCCTGGTCTGCGTAGGTTAGAACCAGTTTCTTCGTAACGTCGGAGAACTCTTTGTACTGTTGACAGCGACACACCGACAGTCCTGGCTGTATCGCGCTGACTCCGGCCGGTTTCCAGCATTGTAAGAATTCTGGTGCATTCTTCAGGCGTAAGCGACATAATTTCAGCTTGAATAATGAATATAGAGCACTATCAACATGGTTTATGTACCCACATAAATGACAGATTACAAACAAAAGCAAAACCAAATGCTGTAATTTCGTAGTTCCATCTTCGAAAGTGGCCCTTTTTCAAATTTGATTTTTTTATGATATAACTTTACAATAACTAAGAAGTTTTAATACCTTCATTTAAGGAGTATTACATTGTCTATTAAATACAATTTATTGCATTAACCTAGCATTTTTAGTTTCCGAGATTTTTAGGATTCTTTAAGTGACCCGGATTCATTGCTCTCGAGTGTATTTCGTCTTCCGACCATTCAACAGGGATATACCTAATAATACCCATTCGTGTAATATTGAACTGCGGGATGGAGGCTGTATAATTATGTTGAATTAACAAGTTATTATTTAAAAAGCTGTTTGCATCCTGATGCTTCTTAAATTCAACCGACACTTTATTTCTGCCTATGCGTTTGACCCCATCAAGGTGTATGTTACTGATGTTATTTAACGTCAAAAACATACCAAACTTGACCGGTTGTAGAACAGTGCCTGAAGTCTGACCATCTTTAAGGGAGACATGGACAATATAAGGCGGATTATCTCTAGCTGTATGAGTAAGTCTGCCGATTATGTTTTTCGGTATCTTGGGTGGAATATTTGGAGTAGAAGGGGGGGATACAGCGACTCTCTTCCGATTTGTAGTTTCCGTATCCATTTTGGGGTCTTGCGTGAGTATTTGGGTGTCATGGGGGAGAGTGACGGTCAAGACAGGGGAAAGATCAAAAGGCTCATCAGGGGGACCGGGATCAGGGGGCTTTTTGGACTTCATTTTGACGACGAATAATGGTTAAAAACAAGACAATAACAAATAAAACTAACCTTACGCAATGAACACAAACACTAGGAAAACTCTCGATCAAGTTTCACACAAAGAATCACTAGAAATCGAAAAATTTCGTAGAACAGACAAAAGCACGTGTTTAGCTTTCACCACTACCAACGAAAGTCTCCCATAAGACAGTTGAAAGAGGTTGAAATAGAATACCGTCCAAGTACCCACATGGAGGCAGATATGTTGACTAAGAGTTTATCTGGACCAAGGCTTAAAGGGCTCAGATCAAGTAAAAAAAGGTAGATAACGCGCCGCCTTTGTTGTTAGTGAAGCCACAAAACTCAGCTCCTCCAAGTAAACACACGCGCTCACGCACACACGTGCATCAAACTAAGCTCTTTTTCGTTAGTGTCTCATGGGGCGCCGTGCAGTAAGTTTGCTTACAAAATGCCGTCCTGTGTAATTAAATGGCGCGAAAATGATACAAAAGTGAACAAACAGTCTGAAGGAATATCGTTTCACACGTAAGTACACATAAAACTATTTTTTTTTTGTCATTCCAACACAATTTTGAGGTTATTCGGAACAGATAATGTCAATGTCCCGAAATGACGTACCGGGAGAGTGTTGCTAGTAGTTCTTATTTCTATTAGCCCAAAATGTGGGTAACTAAATTGTAGGCAGTAATAGAAAAAATAATAATTAGAGAGTAGACAGAACGTTGTTTTTTTTTTAATCACGTGATTTTATTTTACATTAATTGAAGTCAAGGTAAATATTTATTTTGTAATTTGTTTATGTTTTTGTTTAAATTCTTGAATACTTACATATGTACATTCTGTTTTACTATGAAATATTATGGTTTTAGGTTTCCAAAGAATATTTTAATAAGAGATGAACGAGTAGCTGCTTTATGACTGGGCCGAAATGAACCACAATGGCAACCATCCTCATTTAGTGTGGTTTGTTTTTAACTCATTAATTCCGAATTTTTTGTATTAAGATATTTTTTTTTATATAAAATTGTTTTACTTTTTGCTGTATTTTTTCTCCCTGCTCACACACCCACTGGACTATCTATTTATAAAGTGATATAAACGTGTAAAAATTCAAAGAGATGTTGAACGTAGGAAATACGTTTTACATATCTTTGATTTTTTGACGTTAAAGAATATTGTTTCCAGTAAATATAAAAATATAAACAAACTGACCGACAGATTTACTTTTGCATTCGCATAATACCTATTTTTATTATTACGTAATCTTCAAGGACTTTTAAAAGAAAAGTGGCAACTCTTCTTTGACTCACACATAGTTAAAAAAATGGTTACAGTTTCGTAATCTACGTGCGGTATCTACCTTTTTTTACTTGATCTGAGTTAAAGGGTTGAGATCCTCACTCAGATTAATATAGCGATCATGCTTGTGATAAGGGGGGATATGTTGGAGTTTGCATGCAATGTATCACAGAGCATAATCTGTATACCGACAGTTGCCATGGAGTTTTTTCTAACAGTCATGTCACATTCATGTAGATCCTAGGTGTAGCATCTATTATACTAAATAACTATATAATGTGTGTACATTTACTGATTAGCACCGTATACTGTACCTAACTAGGTACCAATCTATCAGACACTCCTTCATAGCTAACACCTCACCAAACCATCACTGAAGTCGGATAATGCCCACGTTGCACTCTGTCGACTAATTGGGAAGCTACCTTAGAGCTTTGAGCATAAATACGGTCATTTTGTTTGTTAAAATGTTGCTCAATTGTAAAGATTTTCTCATCCGCAAACAATTTTTTTCTGTGACCTCCCTTTGCGTATCGCTTCAGTAGATGTTTCGATTTTACCACCCTATTCTTTTTTAACCGACTTCACCAAAAAGGAGGAGGTTCTCAATTCGTCTGTATGTTTTTTTTTTTTTTTTTTTTTTTTTTTTTTTTTTATGTGTGTTAGCTCATAACTTTTTTCTGGGTGAACCGATTTGGATGATTCTTTTTTTATTTGATAGGTGGTGCTTCACATGTGGTCCCATTTAAATTTGATCAAGGTCTGACCAGTAGTTTTTGAGTTATCTTTAATATTGCATATTTTTTCCACTTAGTTTATATGGATGATGTGTTAATAATTTCCTGTCACTGTTATTTACACACCAAGTAGTGGTATACGAGTTTGTGTGGGGTAGGTACCGCAACTAAAAAGTGAAAAATAAAAACTTTTTTACAAAAAAACAACCGACTTCCAAAAAAAACACTAAAAGACGTGAAAAATAACTTTAATTTCGGAAGTCGGTGACCAAAAACGAAAATACAAAACCAGACACCGACTTCCGAAATTAAAGTTATTTTTCACGTCTTTTAGTGTTTTTTTTGGAAGTCGGTTGTTTTTTTGTTAAATTATCAGTTAAAAAATGACCAGTGCGTCTCATAAAGGCTGCAAGTCCTAAGTCATCTTTTAAAATACGCGACATGGTTCTGGGTGCTATCTTCATCTCCCGAGATAAAATCTTTTGCTTTCGGACAGGATTTCTTTGAATTATTTACCTTACTGCTTTGACCACCTTTTTCGTACGAACACTACGTGGACGGCCAGATCTTTTTCTGTCACAAACAGAGGAGGTCTCATTGTACCTATTAATAGCCCGGTACACAAACATTTGACTAATACCAAGCGTATGGAGAGTTTAAAAAATTGCATTTGGCTCCATACCAACTTTGTGTAATGCAATCACAGCGATTCGTTTCTCTTTATCACCCCACTCCATTTTAATATCGCAAAATATTGTACAATGTATTGGCGCCAAAATTAGAAATCTCAATGAACAATCGTATAAAAATGACAGATTCCAAATTCAAATGTAATATCTTTCTTATTTTTAACTGTAACAGTATTTATGGCCAGACTAAGTATATAGAGATGACATTTGAGGCCAATTCTAACATATGGAGTTGTATTGCTGATTCTAACTATTCTTTATAGCCATAATTATTTGTTACGATCGCGAATTATATATTAATCAACATACAACCTGACACAGCTTGACACTGACCTTCAAATTGCAAAAAACGTAAGTAGAATTTCGCGGGCTACCCTGGAAAAATATTTGAAATTGCTTTTTCTTCATCTCATGTTTGGCAATTAGAATGGACTCAATTCCTTCCTTCTGTTTTTATTTCGTGCGTGCGTAATTTATCAAAATATAAAAACCAGGAAATAACTTCATCGTGGGCGGAAAAAGTGTACAATATTTTGTTCAGGGTGATTACCAGTTATTTTACCTATTTAAAGCTATATATCTATTACAACGATTTCTCAACTGGATGCTGCAGTTGCGATACCAGCTATCTGCCCTAAAGCATCACATTCACGTGATATCCTGCCAAAAAATTATTGTGTGTCGACACATGATGTAAAAAAAAACGTTTTTACAAAAAAAAACAACCGGCTTCAACAAAAAAGCACTTCAAAGTGAAAAATAACTTTAATTTCGGAAGTCGGTGTCTTTGGCTCTGCATTTTAGTTTTTTGCCACCGACTTCCGAAATTAAAGTTATTTTTCACTTTGAAGTGCTTTTTTGTTGAAGTCGGTTGTTTTTTTTTGTAAAAAAGTTTTTATTTTTCTTTTTTTAGTGAGTCAGTTATTAATTTAGCTAAGTTACAATAGTTTTATGTCAACTGCTCATCACCTTTTACCAAATATTGCTTTTCCCGATGCAGGGACGCTAATTGTTGAGGAGTTCTCCTGGTAAGAACCAAAAGCACTGCACCATATGCATTGTGGCGAGCATAAATTGCTTAGCAAACATAATAAAGTAATTGAATCGCAACCCGTGAAATACTTATTATTGAGTAGTTCCGGTGGCCACCTCTGGTCTCCATCATCAGTTCCACTTCACCGAATAGTGCTTTCCGAAGGCAAATACACGAGTTACTACAAAAAATACCCAAATCGCTATAGGTGTGCCTATCAAATTTGAGGATTTCCTTCGATTTCCATGGGATCCCCTCATCAGATTCTGACTTGTTGACAATGGGACCACCTCGAGAGCATACCCTAGAGAACAAAAAAAGAATTTTGAAAATCCGTCTATATACGACGGAGTTATGCCCGAACATACATAAAAAAATAAAGTAGGAACATCCGAATTGATAACCTCCTCCTTTTTGAAGTCAGATAATAAAGTGAAATTAAATTTAAAAAACCCGCGGATCTCAGGGCCGCCTTGAATTGTGATTCACGACGGGCCTGTCCTCAGGCCTTTCCAATGTATATCTTATCACAACCGGACGACATGCTGTTAGCCCAGGGTAGTCGCACACTGGGCACGCCACAATTGCGGCGGTAAGTCCCCTCTTTGAGGAGTGGCATGAGAGGCGCCACGGCGTCCTCACCTTCCGCCTGACGCAGTTCCTCTCCTTCCGCCTGACGCAGGTCTTCACCGGACATGGCTGTTTCGGGAGGTTCCTGTTTCGGATAAGGCGGGAGGAAACGCCCGGGTGTTGGCATTGTGTGGATCGACCGGAGGACACGGTGGAGCATACGGTGGAGGTCTGCTCGGCTTGGGCGAAGCACCGCCGTGTCCTCGTGGCGGCGATCTCTCGCGTCCGGCCCTGGTCCAGGTCATGGTACGGAGCGAAAGGAAATGGGAAGCCGTCACCTCCTTCTGCGAAGCAGTAATGGTCGCGAAGGAGGAGGCGGAGCGCGTGAGCGTGAGGCAATCGTTGCGCCCTCACGCCCCTAGTCGCCGCAGGAGGAGACACCGTGGGCGTCGGGAGTCGATTGCTGACTCCCGGCCCCCGTAGGCGCGGGCTTGCGGACGGCGAGCAATGGGCAGCTCGCCGTCCGGTAAGGACCAGGCCCGGGTCGACGGCGCGTCATGTTCCACGCGCGCCTCAAAGAGATGTCTGCATCATTGACGGGGTCCGATAGGGCCGATGCCTGCTGGGGTCGCGGATTGTTCGAAAGACTTACCGTGGCTCTGGCGCACAGGCAACTGAAGGAACACGGGTGGGTTTTAGTCAGTAAGAGTCTGACACGCCCTTCCGCTCCGCCCAGAGCGGGAGAGGTCATTTGATGATTTCCCACCCAAAAACAAAAAAAGGGTAGTCGCACACAGCGCGTATGTTCCATTAGGGGGACTTAAGACGATCAATCTTGTAAGTATTAATTTATTCCATCATCAAAACTGAATACTTACTGAGAGAACCTATCTCATGATGTTCCTTCCCGAACTATGAATACTAACATTTCTCTTTCACGTGACGACGTGGGCGCCGGTAAGTTTATTTTCAGGGGGATGCATCTTCAGCACCGCGAAGCGAGCTCGTTCATTTTTGCACTTCACCTCGGTTATGTTATGCATATGCCTCGATTTGGATAGGTTTTATTTTGCCCATGCATACAGAAAGAGGACTGATTGTGTCGATTTACATAAAGATGCGTAAGAATTATGATAGAGTAGGATGCAAGAGCGAGCGATGTATGCTCGATAATGTTATCATTATGATCCGCCTAGGGCCGATTAGGTTTTCGGAAATAGGAGTTCGGTACTTTGTTGACTAATGCACAACACAATGCTTTAGAATTGAGAGGAAATTTTAGGATCCCGCCTCGAATAGGTTAAATGCTCCATTATTGTATTCGGCGTCTTCGGATATTTATTTAGTTATGAATGTTTTAACACCTATATTTTATTTTGAAGCCAGGGGGTGCAAGTGCTCCCTCTTGCACCCCGCTCCCGGCGCTCATGTGTGACGGCATTCTAAAGTAGTTTGTCAAAGCATTTGTTTGCTTTGGTGGCAGTGGTGCTAGATTTATGAGTTTTTATTTTTTTATTTTATGTGCTAGGCAGGCTAATTTGCCTGTGGCACAACAATTGAAGCTAAGAACATGTTCGAAACCACATAGTGGACAATTGGACGATCGGACAACCAAAAGTTAATAAAAAGTTTTCTTTGCTGATAACCCTACTTGGCACTGACTCAGGATGTCTGGACACAGATTAATAGCGTATAGACTGTAACTTATAGTAAGCAAGCAATAGTAAACAAGCTATGTCTGGATCAACAACCCTACGATCATAGACAATGTAAACGAATTTAATAGAAAAAAAAACTAGGAAACGATTATTTATCTGTGCGTTTCGCATTGCATTTTTTGAAGTCTTGTCTTCATTTTCGTTTTTCATGCTAAATGCTAACCTACCAATAAAAAATTTCTTTATTTGGCCTATTCGAAAACATCGAACTATAATATAAAAGTTTAACCATGGCGGATTCAGTTAATATGTCGTTAGGTAAGTATTTAACTACGTAATATTCGAACATACTGAATTACAGGTCTATTTTTGGATATTAGTAAGATTTCTGATGATTTGGATGCTATTATTTATTTGTATGTCATTATAAAGAACTTATTTTGTATATATATAATAAATCGTTTCATTTTCTTATTTAAACTAAGTAAATGTAAATTAATTTTTGCACCCGCCAACTCTATTTGTCAACAAGAAAATTATTTTTGAAAGAAAATTATTTATTTGACGTATTGATTACATTTCAGATGATATCATAAAACAAAACAGATCAAGTAGATCTCGTGGAAGAGGTGGCGGAAATATCCGCGGTCGTGGCGGTGGCAGGGGCCGAGGTGGCAGAGGTCGTGGGCGTGGAGGCATTGCGCGTTCTCGCTCACAGACGAGACCAAATACGCCGTCGGGAGCCCGACGTGGCCGTTCACGTTCGCGAGGCCCCGGCGCAGGGCAAGGCGGCAGGTCTCAGTCACGGCCTCGCTCCCAGTCGCGCAACCGTTCTCGCTCTAGACAGCGGCGCTCGAACTCTCGCGCTAGGTCGGCCTCAAGATCTCGCTCTCAACTGAGAGGCTTGACACCAAAAGGAAGAGCAGGATTGGAAGATCAGTTGGTTATGCCCCATCTAGTGAGGGGTGGCCGAATGAATAGAGGTAATTTTCTGTTTACGAACTGTAGCATACCTGCATCAAACACATACTCATCATCATTTGTAAAGAACCTACTCGTCATCAGTACTTAATATTACATTTGTTTTATAGAAGCTTGTTATGCACATAAGGAACCTGCCTTTGCGATAGATACTAGACACATTGCCTTGCTCACTATACTATTTATTTAACTGTAAGTAAAGTTATGTATTAGATCCTATCAGGTATCTGCTTGCCTGTTAATTCTGAAATTAAAGTCTGCTAGATGTGTTAGGATTAAAATCCACTTTGCTATCACACTTAAAACAATTTCTAATTCATTAAAGTCTCCCAATCCTTAGTGTATGCATATTCACATTATTGTAGTTATTATATTGCATAAATATCACTTAGACTTACATACTGATTATGTCCCATTAGCAAAAATAAATATGCATTCTTGTTTTAAATTGTTTGTGAGTAATCTGTGTCTAAATTAATAATTCTTAAAATCAATAGTGGGGCAGTTATTCTAATACAAGTATTTCTATTTACAGGAGGCATGCGTGGCAGACTGCAGCGTGGTTATTCAAACACAAATCTTCAAAGCAGTGTTCATAGTAGACTTGGTGTTACAACACGAAGAGGAATGAACAACATACGCCGACCTCTGGCCGTAGCCAAGAGGGGAATTTCTAAACGGGGACGAGGTTTGAGTACTGGAAATAGATATAGTGCAGTAGGTTTGAGATCAGACCAGATTTTAAAAGAGCAACATCAAAATATGTTGCTAAGGAACAATATCATAAAATCTCAAACATTCACACGCTCCAGGAATAACTCTTTCAGTAATTCACCTTCTCAATTGACTGTCAGTGTTGCCAATGATTTTGCAAAGAGGCGTCGTAACAGTGTTGGTAGTGCAGGTTATTTGAACAAAAAGAGTCTAGCACAGTTAAATAATCAGTTTGGTGGCTACAACACAAGGAGAGGCCCTGGCAGTGTTAAATCCATGGGCTCCAACAGATCCTATCGGTCCAACAGATCCAACAGGTCTAATGCTAGTAGAGGATCTGTTCGCTCGAGGGGCCGTGGCCGTGGCGGCAACCGCGGAGTTGGCCGGAAGTTTGTGAATAAACATGTCCTTAATGCTAAACTGCAAAAAGAGATAGCTGTTATTCAAGGTAAAACAGGTAACACTGCAAACAGTGAAGCCCCCCCTGGTATAAACTTTTCGCCAACCCCTGCAGCTACTGCACAGTCATTACATCAAAGATTTGCTACTTCTTAAATTAGGGTATTTATACAATTAATTGTGATTTTTTATCATTAAGTACAGATTGAACTAAAAACTGTGTATGCTAATTAAAACTTTTGAAGATAGTGACAGCAAGTTGAAACATAAGTGATCTGGAGCTGCAAAAAATGTCATTCAGAACAGGTTTAAATCATGTTAGTTTTAAGATAATATCCAATGTTGCTAATTTGGGTACCTACCAACTGAAATGTAATTAGGATTAGCAAGCCATTCTGCTGATATGGTTGTATAATATTCTGCTTTCATAATTAGTCTCCGTCAGGATGAATGGTCACTAGGCGTATTTAACGTTGAATTTATGCCAAAGAATTGCTTCCTATTCTCAAACAATTGCTTCCATCATGTTCTAGAAGAAGAAAAAACATTTTAAGGGTGACCGTTCATTCTGATGTCGGTATGGCCGGTAACCGAGTCGTAGTGTCCCTGATAAATAGAATTATTGAATTTCATGGTGGCCATTACTTACTTCCCGTTTGCTTCTCTCAATGTTTTACAACGATAATACTGTAACTATCACGGCAATAAAGATATTGACAAAAGTGTTGTGTATTATCAATATTTTTAGTGCCTGACAAAAAAATAAAGCTAAACTCTTATTTAACATTGCAGTTATGCTTGAGTTGAGAGAGCAAACGGGAAGAATTTAGTGGCCACCGTGAAATTCAATAATTCTATTTATTAGGGACACTACGACTAGGTGACCGTCCGTACTGACATCAGAATGAATAGTCACCCTTAAAATGTTTTTTTTCTTCTATAATATGATGGAAGCAATTGTTTGAGAATAGGAAGCGATTCTTGGGCATAAATTCAACGCTAAATAGGTACGCCTAGTGACCGTTCATCCTGACGGAGACCATAATTATGACAATAAAAGAAAATAATTGCAATATAATTTCAAAATCATCATGTAAAGTATGCCTGAAACTTGCATAGTGTATTTGCGGTTTATTTGTTTCACATAGATGATCTTATAGTAGACAAGATGTAACTTAATTTAAAGTTGTGGTTTAACTAAAGGTACAAGTCCATAGCCGACTGCAGGCAGCAGCAGGCGATGTGTCGCCGCGACACTACTAGGCTGGTTTCTATGTATTTCTATGAAATACCTTCCGTAGCTAGCGACACGTCGTTTTCATAGAAATACATAGAAAGTAGTAGTGTCGCGGCGATAAATCGCCTGCTACTGCTGCCTGCAGTCGACTACGGACTTGTATCTCTAACCTAATGATTTGATACGTTTTTTTTTAACAACGTTTGTATTATAACGGATTGCAAGTATGATGCAATAAACTAACAGGTTCTACTTCGATTACTTGATAAGCCCTGACAGCAATAAATCACACTTCAACTTCGCGGTGTGTTTTCAGTCAATGCAATAGTTTCTGAAGTCTGAGTCTGTCATTATTATTAAAATAGGATACCTACGTGTATTTTGTATTGTACACAGATCCAATAAAAATATTGTAAAATATTTCAAGATGTTTTGGTATGTAGCTTATCTACATAAATAACTAGCTTTTGCCGACGGTCTCGCCCTCAGGGAGGTCGGAAATTAACCAATGGGAATTTACTATCGGGATAAAAAGTATCCTACGACCTAACCCAGGTCATGGTCTATCCTTGAGCCAATTTTATCCAAATCCGTTCAGCCGTGAAAAGGTAACAGACACAGTTACTTTCACATTTATAATAATAGTACTTACGAATATGCCCAAGAAAGATATTCGATTTTTCGTTATCTCTAATTCATGTACCACCACTCTGCTTGTATGAGAATATTGTCAATTAGGCGTAGTGGGTTAAATACCTATTATTGTAAAATAATAATAATAAAAACCACTCGAAAGTTGTAGAAAGCCAGCTAGAAAAAAAACTTAACATACCTTTTCGTTAACCTCTTAAAATATTTTATGCTATTTATGTTAGACATTTGCTGTTAAACAGGTAGGTAGCTATTAAGTGTAAATTTACCCCGTCATTTCAGTTAAAAGTGTTAGTCCCTTTTTACACGCTGACCCCGCGTCCTAACCAAAAGCGATCATCGCGCGAACTATCACGTCGCGTTTGTACGTCAAAATTCTCTCTTTTATATGAATACTAATGACCTGCCGTTACTGTAGTGTATCGATAATTACGAGTATGTTTTCACACATAACAGCAATTTCACATTTTACCCATTCATAGCCAGATCCTGGCAGCTTGAATGTAAGACGTGGATTATAAGATCTTTATCATTATGATTATTAGTTATAAGTTTGTTTCAATGTCATCAGGTACATTTTCAATTTTTTTTATAACATGTAAGAAAACGTTTTTCATTTATATTTGACATAATTGTTAATTTTACTTCGGTATTTTTGTTACTTAGACAAGTAAGAGATTCTTCTTCTTTTCGTTTCGACGACACATCCATATTGTATGTATTGTTTGGGCCCAAGGCCGTGTCCTAACTAATACGACTGTCGCGTTCATTTTGTTCGGCGAACCCGAACGCGTGGTCGCGCCTTCCAGATTTCCGGGCAAATATGAACGCGACGATCTCATATTTGCGCGAAGTTTTTTTTTTTGTTTGGACGCGGCTAATTGGCCCAAACAGTTTATTATAGATGTGCAAGTGGCTACGTTTATAGCAAGTAAGAGATTAAAATAAAATAAGTGATTCATAAATATGTCTTTAATATTTAGCCATACAATGTTTTTTTTAGCTTCTAATATTAACATTGGAAATCCATAAATGTATAAAGATAACAGTCATTTACAATACTTACAGGCCAGCATACATTCTCTCTTCAATAAAAATGTGACCTTAATAAATATAAATTACATTTTATACATGTTCGGCATCATTATAAGAGAGTCAGTAACTGAAAAAGAAAACAATGATAAATATTTCAATCAAAGAGGACTAACAATGAATTTCAACATAATATTACTTACAATTTTCACCAAGTATGTTTTTTAGGATCAGTCCATGAAAAGTTTTAATTTTCTCACTAGTTTGCTTTTCTGCACTTCCGTCTGTCTTCTCGAATGTCCAACCTAGATGTTGACCGCAGTGTTTACAAGCACAGATCCGCCAGCTGTACCCAGGAAACCACGAGTCTGCACCCTGGTTCTAAAATTAATGCATTGTTAACTTACAAAAATTATAATTATATTTTACAAACACTTCACCTTTTACTTACAGGTCCTATGTTATCACATCTCGCTTTCTCTGCAGTGACCACTTCAAAATTGATGCCAAATGGGTTCACTAAAGTTTGCACAGTTACATTCTGTTGTCCAAATATATTTTGTTTTTCAGATTTACGAGCTCCTGGGCTTGGTTTACTGAACAGGTAATAGGAGTCTGCCACGTCAGCGCCGCATTTACGACAGAGAAGTAATTCTAGAATTAACAAATCAATTAATAACCTTCCTGGCTCCCTAGTTGTTATGTAAACAAGTGATAAGATAAAGTTCTAGAAATATTCTAGAATTTGTACATACCTTGCCCATTTTTGTCTGATCTTGGGTACTTTTCTGCGAGCGTATAAATATTACGTGTGCAATATGAAATTAATATAAAATGTAAGAGATAAAACATGCCTTTACAGTATTTTTTTAACTGAAAATCTAATCGGTTCCAAAAAACAGTTATTGTAAATATAGTACTTTACTGGTTACTAGAGTTGTACTAAATAAAAACTAAAAAAAAAAAACAAAAGGAATTAAAATAATCTGCTCCAATTTGAATGTTTAGATAAATACACTTTAAATTCTACGAAATAGCTACCTCGATGAAAACTGAGATTCTGTCAATTTTGTCGATGCAGACGAATGACAATTATATTGACACGGCCGGGCCGGCTGCGGAGCAGACTGACTGACAGAAGTTTTGTTTTTGTCATTGCTGTGACACAACTAGAGTTGTGCTGATACTGACTTACAGAGTGCCATGGAATTAGTAACCTAGAGCTTATTACTATTCGCGGCGAGCAGTAAAGTGTGCACAAGATTAGTCTTCACGCGTGTTTGACCTTCAAGACTATATCCCTACCAGTACTTTTCGATTTAAGCCACGCGCAGACTTATTTTGCGCGCACTACAGTGCGCTAATCACTGCACACGGAATTTCCGCGCGTCTTAGAAAATTCATGGCACCGAAATAGTTCAATTTCTATACGGCATTGTGTTTGTACACGACATATTATATGAAGCTATACTGTTTATGCTGGAAATGTATTATAGCTTGATATTATTATGTTGTCTTTATTATCGGCTGCCGCACGCCGCGCGCCGTGGCGTCTCCGTGCTCTATGGCCTTATTAGTAGATAATTACAAACCTCTATAGTTAGAAGAACCTCCAATAAAGTTGAAAATAGTATTAAAAGATGACATACCAGTAGTACAGCGTCCACGGCGTCTAGCCTTGCAAGAGGAAGAGAATGTAAAACATCAAATAGAAGATTGGTTGGTTAATGGCATCATACGTCCTAGCTATTCAGAATATGCCAGTCCGCTCGTTTTAGTGAAGAAGAAAGACGGAAGTACGAGAATCTGTGTAGATTACAGAAAGATAAACCAGAAGATGGTGAAAGATGAATATCCTTTGCCTGTAATCAATGATCACATATATAAATTGTGTAAAGCTAGGGTGTTTAGCACTTTAGATTTAAAGAATGGATTTTTCCATTTACCGGTAGACGAGGACTCTATAAAGTATACTGCCCTAATGGTGAGTGAAACTTTTAACGGAACGGGACACTCTGACCATGAAGCTGGGAAAGCAAACAAGAAATTTCCAGGGTCAATTTATATTTCATTCACTGTTAATTGATATCTTCATGAGTTTATACTTTTTCTTGGCACTTGAAACCCAACTTTGGGCAGCATCAATCAAAATCTGGATCCAGTGGATCTGATTATGTCAACTGACAGTAAAGTCAAGCGCACATTCAAGCTGCTCTGCAGCGCAAAGCATTTTCAAACAAAAAAGTGCGGTGCGGCCCGCCTGTAGTGTGCCATGAACCAACAAGAAAATGTACGAAACTGATGAAGGAGGATTTTTGCAATTTGTTGCGATGCGGCACGGGCCGCCTCAACCTGCTATAAATGCGTTGTTCAAGTAAGGGTGGTGGTGTTTGGATTGATCAAGCCATTGTAATAACTAAATCGACTAAATGGCGTAATAAAGTTGGGATATTTGTTAACTGTCAAACAAAGTAAAGTGACAAGTGTTTTTCTGAACGAAAACGTGATTTCGTAGCAAAAATATCAACGCAGCAAGCAAGTTGATTGTGATGGTTTTTGTGCGTTAAGATTACAAGAAAACATAGCTTTTATTTACGTGAATCGTTGAAAAAGGAAAGGAATAACATAATATTTGTGTTTACATTCACAGTTAAAGTGACAACGACGTCGAGTGACGTTTACGATTTATGGTATACCAACATTTTTGTTGACGATTATCTAGAAACATGTAAATTGTAGTAATTGTGAACGGGAACAAGATAATGTAGTTTTGTTTGAACATCAAGACCATCTCACGTTGCGGTTACATCGTAATATTACAATCATGTCTTTCTTCAAGAACGTCACCAAAGGATTTACAATCCGAAGTCGGGATTCTATGTTAAAAGAAGCACTAATAAACAATTTGTCTGAAAGTGTAAAAGACATCCAATACAGCAATCAATTTGAAGAAAACTTCCACAGCGTGTTAGGTTCGACAGACTCTACAAACACTTTGTGTATGGCCTTAGAGGCAGTATTTCTTCATGGCTTGAAAGACACATTCTTGAGAAAGGCCAAAAATGCACTAACAGGAGAGTCTGACCAGCAGCCACAGCCGAATTTTTGGCCCCTCATTCTTGTGCTGTCACATAGACAAAACATTGACCAAATATCGTCCCTGCCACAGATAAATACGGAAATAGGTCAGTGTCGGGCATGGCTCCGTATTGCCTTGAATGAGTGCCTATTGTCGTCCTATATGTCTACTCTCCTCAAGAACATATCTGCTGTGAAACCTTTCTATAACAGGACAGCATTTGTATGTGATTCTGAAATATTAGAGGTGGCCCAAAAACTAGTTGAAGGCATAGAAACATGCATTCAGTTTAATTTACCCATTAATTCAAGCTTGCTAAACTACTGGCCAGAGCAAGTTCTGATGCTAGCTGGTATATGGGTGCCTAAGATAAGACAAGCTCCAATCAGTGCTGCTCTGGATGTGGCTAGCACTATTACTGATGAGGAAGTGAAACCAAAATTAGCATCTACTCCCACACATTCCTCAAACATCACTGGACTGGGTCGGATGCTGGCTTTGAATGAAGATGAGGCTTTGGATTTCATTCTCTCAAAAGATATTAAAGATATCACCAGTCAAAACTTAGAACCAGATATAATGGAAGAGCAGAAATCACCGAAACACAAGGCAGAAACAAAGAACCAAAGCATTGACTCAAAAAATAAATTGAGTCCATTAGAAATAGACAAGCCATCCACCAGTCAGGAGCTGAAAGATGTAGCTTCTATGTCACCTTCCTCTATTAATTTAGAGGACTTTGTTGCTCCCACTGATGTCATTGTCACAGGGAACTCTTTGTGTGGAAAGGGATGGTCCACTGACAACAATGATGATATGAATGTCTCTATCAATTCCAATTCATCTCATGGTAGCAGCATGATAAAAACACCTGAGCTAAAGAGTTTGTCATCTTTAGTTGACAACTCAAATAACTTTGGGGAAACATACACTACCACCCCTAATTTAAGAGATATTATGAAGGATATTCATAAAGAGTTAAAGCTAAATTCAGAAGATACTGATATTTGTGTTTTGAAAGCAGAAACAGTAACCCCAGAAGACCCGATGCTACAAGGCCTAGATTTTGAAGTAGTTCCCACTACTATGTCCACATCTTTTACAGTTCAAGAATTACAGAAGATGATATTACAGTTGGGTACATTGTCACGGGAACAGGGGCTTGATCATCAGAATTATCAATGTAAGGGGTGCCAGGATTTACTGGGTAGCATTATCTCTAAAGCAAAAGTGTGTGCTTACACTGGAGAGTACTACTGTTCTAACTGCATGGACCTCAATGTGTTTATTATTCCAGCTCGAGTCATACATAACTGGGACTTTAAAAGATACCTAGTCTCCAAAAAGTCTGCTCTCTTTATGTTGGAATTTCAACATCACCCCTGGATAGACATGAAAAAACTTAACCCAAAGATTTACAGTGGTGTTTCAGATATGGCACATTTACAGGAATTAAGGATACAACTGAATTTTCTGAGAGCTTACATATTTACATGTAGAGAACCAGTCATTGAGGAGTTACAAAAACGTGTATGGCCACGGGAGTATCTGTATGAACATCTTCACTTGTATACAATATCAGACTTAGCTCTTATACCCAATGGTTCCTTAGCGTTGCAGCTTGAGAAAGTGGTAAGCTTTGCTAAGACTCATGTTCTAGAATGTTGGCTATGCAGTCAGAAGGGCTTTATTTGCGAAGTATGTCATGATCCTAAGATACTGTACCCTTTCGAGACAAGCACAACCTACCGCTGTGATGAGTGCTCAAGTGTGTTTCATGCTACATGTCTCAATGCCAATGTACCTTGTCCCAAATGTAAAAGAAGGCAAAATCGTAAAAAATAAGGCATCTTTAATCCAAGCTGTACACTCTCATCTCATCAAATAGACAAGGCCTGTGTGATCCTGTGTTCTGTTCTGTACAAAAGTTGCATTTGATTATTTTGGTCATTATAAACTCATTAACAAACATCATGTTTAACATAATTTACCAGAGTCATACAGGATTATTCATTATATCTGTTATAAATAAATTACCATTTGCTTAACAAGGTACAAATAAAATATTGGAAATAGCAACTTCTCATTACAAATGATTTTTTTAAGTACTACACAAGTACATGCCT
The DNA here is from genome assembly GCA_916610205.1 of Griposia aprilina. Lineage (NCBI taxonomy): Eukaryota > Metazoa > Arthropoda > Insecta > Lepidoptera > Noctuidae > Griposia > Griposia aprilina. The sequence goes on from OU744286.1 coordinate 15,856,824, forward strand.
ATATTATAACCAAATATAATTTTAAGATATAATATATGTAAAATATTTAGGAATGTTTTATAAATAAAAATCATTATATTTATACAGAAGATTATGAATAGGTACTCAGAAGACACCTTGTTTATGTAAAATTTTGGCTTTTATCTTAAACAATTGTTTAATAAAATGTGATAAAATATAATAACTAGATGGACCTATTTTGTATTTATAAGTTGCATCATTGTAGATTAGACGTCAAAATATTGAGATTTCTGTGCTATAACTACCTAAGTTAGATATAAAAATGTACTAAGTTAATTACATACATAAACCTTCCGTATTAATGCTCTAAATGATGGTGAAACCGGCATCAAAATCCGTTGTGTTGTTTAGAAGATCTAAGCGGTCACACAGACAGACGAAAAGCGACTTTGTTTGATCCTATTCATACATAAAAATATTTGTCATGTAACAACCGTTTAGGCTACATGTAAAAAAGCGACGGTAGTGTACAATGAAACTTATGGCCACTTTATTATCAGTATGATCATGTATATGCAGAGAAATAAAGAAATTCGGGATTTCGTGAAATAACCCCATTGAAAAGGATGCGCTGTGCCAAAGTAATGCTTCGTTTGGGTCTTATGGTGCTGGCAACAGGGCTATGCGTGCAAATTGCACAACTTTGGAACCATAGTATGCAAGTCCGACTCACACTTGGTCGATTTTATATACCTATCTTCTATATTTCAAGTGAATTGTGGATGGAACAGATATGTCGCGCCTAAGTAGGGCAATTAGCCCAACTGGTAAAATTGAGATTTGTTTTCGAGCCCTCTAGGGTAAGTGTTGTTTTTACATAGACAAAATATAAAAGACTAATGATTAAAGAAGTCGGTCATAATGAAATAACGCTACAATTACGAATGTTTATGTTAATATTGACATTATATTATAAACCGGGTGACAGGGACATGGACGCGCTACCTGTTACCATGGATTCAGTACACGATACTGGACCCCTGCATTGGAATTTTTTGTCGGTTATTTAATAAAAAAACCTGCTGTTTCCTACAAAAGTGAAAACCTATGCGGTCAAAATGTGTGGAACAGCGATTTTTATTTTTTACAAGCTGACCCGACAGACGTTGTCCTGTCTTAACTATGAATATCATATGTCGTTTGGTTTTAGTTTTGACTATTGACTAAAACTAAAACTATCGACTCATTTATCAACAGATCCATCTGTGTTAAACGATATTTGCAACGCGCATTCTGTCAATCGCTGACAGTTAATTCAAACAACTGACAGTTATGTAAAATTAATATTGGCGTTAAGTTTTTATAAATTTTCTAATGTTACGCTCAACTTCCCTAATTTTTTCTTTCTTAGGAAACTTCTCCTGACAATAATTAACACAACAAAAAAGAATTAGCGAAATTGCTCCAACCGTTCACGCGTGATGCGATGACCAAGGAAAATAGAGATTCATGTTTGTATATATAGATAACCGACGAATTTTGCAACGAAGGGGGGTCTAGAATCATGTACCATGGTAACAGGTTGTGCGTTGATGTCCCTGCCACCGAGTATACGAAACATCATAAATAGCAATATTTATTGGTAGTCTTTGCAATAAGGAATTAATGTTATATCTTCATACTTCGGTAGCTGATGATGTTTCTTATGAATTTAACTATATTATGCTGCTACTATAGAATAATTAAAAGGGTCTTCTTGTGTGTAGTGTGCTGATTTCTCAAAAAAACGGTAAGACAAATAAAAAAAAAAGACTCCAACTTTACCTACATAGTTCGTTGGTATCTGTGATTCGGATTATTGATATGTTATTAACATTATATTGTAAGACGGCTATCTGATTGGCTTATCGCTGCCGTCCTGTAACAAAGATCTATGTTTTATTTCCTGTGTAATAATATTCTCATAATAATAGTTATCATATCATATATATGTGATACGGTAGACAGTAGCGCACAGCTCTTCATTAAAATAAATACAAAAACTTTACATTTATTTTTAATATTTTCAAAATTCCCGTCCCTTACGCTGTGGAATACACGAGAATGAACAATAGGACTAGAGGACAAGTCCCGTGCGGTGCCAATGAAGTTCAGCAACCTAATACGTATGCGTTAAACTACCCTACAATCAAACTAGCAATGTAATTGTTTTTTTTTACAGGTATGTAGGTACAGGAATTCAGTATTGTGATTTAAATGGCGTGTAGGTATGTTCGATCTTTGTCTAGTTTATGGTAGGTAGTTTATTGGCAAAAATTCCCAATGACTCAATGTTATGTGTAGGTGTAAGTAGTATTTAAGAGGGACATTCAGTAAAAGATTCTCATTCAGTAATCATTTCATATAATTAAATAAATATTTTATTTATATTTTTTAAAGGAATGAATGTTATCCTTAAAGACTACCTACCTATTTAAATTCAAAACATCACTTAAATAACTACTGGGCTGGTCTTTGTGGGTATTTTGTGGTTTTCTTGAGAAGTCTCTGCGTGGTTTTTTATCTTCGAAGTCGTCAATATAATTAGCATCGTTTACTGTATATTCTTTGAAGCATTGGTTCAATAGTTTATCGGGCTCATCTGTTTTACTTTTGCTTTTCTTCTTGGCTTGGTAGCTGAGCGCTTCTTTGTCGAAGTCGAGAGGTACAATGCCTAGCTCGCCGCTGTAACGATTTTTGGCAACTTGTAAGTACTTTTTGCCGCGCACTGCTGTTAGTCGTTTGTCCTGTAATAAAAATTATAAACTTTTAACATATTACTACTTGCACAAGCAATGGCATTTATAATTAAACTATTTAAGCGAGTTTGCTTGGTTTGTTTTTCAAAAGAATGACAGCTCACTGTATTAAGCTAATAATATTAAGTCTAAAACTTTTGGTTCATAAATTTTACCTGTATTATGAGAACGTTATCCGCTTCCTGCGAAGCTTTCGCGCTGCCAAATATAGAGCTCGTTGACAAGTCCTCTGATTCACGTTCCTGTGAAAAACACGACATATTGTATATTTTTGGGCTTGTATTTGCGCAATAACATGCGTCCTTTGTGGTTACTGCTTTAATCACCAAAACTGAAAGACAGCTCATAATATTGACACTAAAATGATATTCACTTATTACATAAATGGTGATGACATAGAATAATAGACTTTATAATAAGTATCGTAATGCGCACATTCGATCGCGCTCGCACCTGAGGAGCCTATTGACGTCTGGCACTGTATGACAATTAAAACAAAGTTTATTATTCAATGTCATTGTAAAATCCTCTGATTTACACTACTTTCGCTGACTGTACTGACCTTTCTAGGATGCATAACGAGCGTGACGTGGCAGTGTCGCGCGGTCGCGAATGTTCGGAACGCGGCGATGACCGCGTCTTGTCGTTGGTAGCGGTCACCGTCGCGGTCTTCGCCAAGTCCTAGCATGAACTGCACGTTGTCCACTACAACGTGCGAGATGTCGTGCATGTATCGCGCGTGCTCTACTGCCTGCACAATTTAAAAAAGATGATCAATTGATTTTATAGGTGTCGTAATTCGCGTGCACGCATGATGTGGCTCTTATAAATGGTTTATGCGTCGTTACGCTTAGGACAGAGTATACAACTAATACAACGACGGAGTAGGACGAAGCACTTGAAGAATTATGATCGAACTTCACTTACAAGTACTAGTCATTAATTATCTTTCTTTCACGCCTTACCTCCATAACAACTTTGATGGGTTGCTGCCCATGAAAGGCCAGGTAGTAGATGGGTAGTTTCTGGAAGTCGTCGGCATACTTGTTGAAGTCCTGCAGGTTCTGCTCTAGAGGCACTCCAGCGTACTGCTGCAGCATCGTCCGCGCTAAGCGGGAGTTACGGATCTCGAAGCTACCCCATAAGGTTTTCACCTGGTTTTAAAAATTTTTTTTTTTTTTTTTTTTGTTGATATTGTACATTTATTGATATCATTATTAAATTTTTTCTATCTGTCACTATCACCATTCTATATAAAATATTTTGTTGTTGTTTAAATTAATTTAATTCGATATTTGATTTGTGTGTTGTATTGCTAGATTTGTGCTTTGTTTTTAAATTATTTTTAACAACTTAATTGTATTCACAATTAATTGCAATAATAATAATGTAAATGTAAATATATAGTGCATGTGGTGTTAGCCTGTAAGTAATTGTTTCACTTATAAATGTATATCGTGTCCTTTTAAGTGAATGTATGTGTAAACAATTGTAGGCTAACCTATTAATAAATAATAATAAAGAAGAAAAGTTAGGATATACTTTTATCAATGGACATCATCATTTTAAAGGACATTCACTGCTGGACTTATCATGAAAAGTCGAAACAAACACATACAATCACGGTTACAGAACTCAAAAATAATTAACATAAATATAAAAAAAAAACTATTCTTACCCCTTGCTGTGCCAGATCTAAGGATATTTCGGCACATAGCGTGGTCTTTCCACAGCCGGTGGGTCCAGTGAGCACGGTCAGCTCTCCGCGCCGGTGACCGCCCAACAGACGAGTCAGTGCGGGAAAACGATGCCATTTTATACCACGTACCTGATAGAAACAATATTACGAGGGCGGGTCAATAAGTCCGTGACTTTTTGAATTTCTGACCTCTTTACTGAAACAGCAACACTGCTCCTGTCAACAGGCATCTGTCAGTTGACTCCTGTCAAAATTTAAACTTGCTGCGTCAGTTAGTTTGTGTTTGACAGCTATTTTTATCAGAATACTCACTAATTTGAGGAGAAAATGGAAAAAAGTGAATTTCGTGTGCTTAATAAGCATTATTTCTTGCGAAAAAAAACCATTACCGAGACCAAGGCTAAGCTTGATAAATACTATGGGGACTCTGCACCATCGATTTCAATGGTAAAAAAGTGGTTTACTGAATTTCGTTGTGGCCGTACAAGCACTGAAGATGCCGAACGTCCTGGACGCCCAGTTGAGGTCTCTACACCCGAAACAATCGAAAAAATTCACGATATGGTGTTGGCCGACCGAAGATTGAAAGTGCGAGAGATTGTGGAAGCCGTAGGGATCTCGCATGGCTCAGTGGTTTCAATTTTGAATGATCACTTGGGCATGAGAAAGCTTTCCGCAAGATGGGTGCCGCGTTTGCTCACAGTCGACCACAAACGCAATCGTGTAACAACTTCACAGGAAGGTTTGGCGTTGTTTAATCGCAATATGGAGGAGTTTTTGCGCCGTTTTGTAACCGTGGACGAAACATGGATCCATCACAACACACCAGAGACCAAACAACAGTCAAAACAGTGGGTTTCTAAGGGTGAATCGGCGCCGAAGAAGGCCAAGGTGGGTTTGTCAGCCAATAAAGTTATGGCGACTGTTTTTTGGTATGCACGCGGGATAATCCACATTGACTACCTTCAAAAGGGAAGAACAATCAATGGGGAATATTATGCCAACTTATTGGACCGATTCAATGACGATTTGAAAAAAAACCGACCTCATTTGGCCAAGAAAAAAGTTCTTTTCCACCAAGACAATGCAAGGGTGCACACATGTGCAGTTGCCATGGCAAAAATCCATGAATTGGGCTATGAATTGCTCCCTCATCCGCCCTATTCTGCAGATTTGGCTCCGAGCGACTACTTCTTGTTCCCAAACCTGAAGAAATGGCTTGGTGGAAAAAGATTTGACTCCAATGATGAAGTCATCTCGCAAACAAAGGCCTATTTTGAGGACCTCGACAAATCATTTTTTTTGGAAGGGATAAAAAAATTGGAGAAGCGTTGGACCAAGTGTATAGAGATCAAGGGAGACTACGTTGAAAAATAAAATTATTTTTTTATCAAAAAGTCTGTGTTTTATTCCAAAAGTCACGGACTTATTGACCCGCCCTCGTATGATTAGAGTTCGGGGTTTCGAATTTGGAACAGTGTTTGTGCAATTTCCGCTATGTGGTTTTCTTGGTCTCTGTCTGTATGTCAAACGATTCAGTCTCCCTTTTCCACACAAACCATGAAATCAGTTCATTGCTAATGCGAGCTAGTCCTTTCGGTAGGAGTCAATAAATGACTTGAATATATAAAAAAGTTTATTTAAACCCTTGTTTCTAATTTATGTTAGTTTCACATAAACCAATATCAACAAGTGTAAATTAAGTTCATTTCAAAATGAGTAGTAGGTACTGCTGAAAAGTTATAAAAATGTTTCAAGTTGTACCGCAAACTGAACTTTATGTGTAGGCATTAAAGTTTTTTTTCCAAGAACACATTTGTTTACATGTTTTGATGTTTGGAAAGTTAATTAAGAACACAGTATAGCGTTCCATGGGAACTACTCGGTGGACGTACCACCGAGTCATGTCATAATTCTACATCAAGTTTAGATGCAGTATTGATGTTATTGTGATGAATTTCTGACGTACCCTATCAACATTGGTGACTTCAAAGTAAACGTCGTCTCGCAGGGCTGCGAAAGTGGTGATGGAGCGATGTGCAGCGGGCTTCGCCTCAGACACCAGCGTCTTCAGCGATAGGTTCGCGTCCGCAGCCTCTGACGCGGTTACTAAACCGTCTGTAGGTCTAGGGGGGACACTATGTTTAGTGGTTTCATGGTTTAAGAGATTACAATACCTAGATCATCAGTTATCATCATCATTATATTATTCAGTCGAAAGCCGTTCCTCAAGCATTCCCACAACCACCGATCCTGTGCTTTCCGCTTCCAGCGGATTTCCTTGACATTCATCAACATTCACCTGGTAGCGGGCCTACGTTCGCTGCACCTTCCGGTACTTCATCGTCACTCTAGGCCAATATCTCTTGTATCTTAGCCGAGTGTAGACACCCACCTGAGCACAATCATGTGTCCTTATGTCTTCTTGTGTGTGTCCTTATGTATTCTTCTTTGTAACTTAAATTATGTTTATTTTTTGAATTTGATATGTTTCATACAATGATACTAGAATTTAGGGACCAAAATCCCGTAGGTAATGAAGGTATATAATAATATGTACCTGACAAATCGACATCTATCTTCACCTAGTTTCTCGGCGACGGCGCGCATGTTGTCCCAATCGCCCCACAAACATAGCCTTTGATACGCTTCGAGAGTGGGCAGTACAATGGGTGGTAGGCTGCAGTTACTCAGCCAGATCAGTGTCCCTAAAATAATTTATTAATTAGGTACTCTCAAAGAATTCGTTTTTACTTATTCATAAAAAATATTAGTCTGCACACTCCAGTATCAGTGTTTTTATTCTATACTAGCTTCTGTCCGCGGCTTCGCCCGCGTGGATGTCGGAAATTATCCCACGGGTACGTGCTACCGGGACAAAAAGTATAGCCTATGACCTTCCCCAGGATGCCAAAAATCTCCTTGCTAAATTTTATCGAAATCCGTTCAGTGGTGTAAGCGTGAAAAAGTAACACACAGACAGAGTTACTTTCAAATTTATAATATTAGTATGGATTACGTTTTTAAATACAATATTTACTTAGTCAATACCTACCTAAGTCAATAATGTCAATATTGATTTGGCTTTAAAATTATACTTTATCATCTCTCTTCTTTGTTTTACCACAATGATATTGACTCATGATATGATAGTGAAGTCAGGATCACACTAGTATTTTGAAAGAGATTACTAAACTGTGCTATGGCATTTTTGCAGGTTACACTTACATTGAACTGTACTAATAGTTAAGTTGACTCAATTTCAATGCAATGCATTAGAATCCAAAAAAATATCACATAGCCCTAAAATTTTGTAAGCAAAAGTTTCCAAATATATTTACCAGGAATTTTCTGAGCAGCTAAATGTAAAACATCTTGTATGGTTGGTACAAGTACGGCTTGATCACTACGGCTAACCTTCGGTACTCTACAATAGAACAGGCCTGCGGTGTGCAGCCCGTGTGTTTCAGCCTCATCCTCTCTCCCTGCTTGTATTTTACGGTAACCTACCACTATGTCTAGTGAGTTTTTTAGAGGGAAGTATAATACTGTGTGGTCTGGTGATACTCTTACGTCTGATAATATTTTGTTGGCTTCAGAATGAAACTGGAATAAAGAAAGATTATTCATTGTTTTGATTGGCTTTGGCATACATCTTTTTGTAAAGTTAGGGACTTTACTTTCTTATCTGCTATTCTTTAGCATTTTATCATATAAATTCTTTAAGATTAGATATTGTAAAAGTAGGTGAGTAGATAATGTGAGGTGTCTTATGCTAAAATCTAAAATCAAAGACTAAAATATAGTTTAGTAGCACACTAGATGATAGCTAGCGGATTGGATTAGTTAGTGGACTATAGAGATGAAATGATAGAAACACGTATATTAGCAATATTATGAATTTATTAAAATATTAAGACAATGCTCTAACGGAACCTGACAACCACAAACACATAACAAAAAAAACATAAAAAAATATATTTAAAAAACATGACAAAAAAGGTTGCACCACAGCCAGTCGCCAACACTACATTATGGTTTAATTTCATGAATAAAAGATAAAATACTTACAGGAAATTCAAACAACCTAAATAAATCTAACAGTTGTGTGTCATTCAATTGTGTGAATGATGTTGTGTCCTTAACTATTTTTTGCCAATCATTCTGAAATTCTTCTGATTGCTTTTGGCATTTTTCAATGAAGTCTTTAATGGTTGTTTCAACTTTAGCTTTTTTCACTAGTCTTTCTAATATATTCCAATCCCCATGCACATTGCACTTGGGACAAAGAAAGTATCCTGAAATACAAAAAGTAGTGTTGAAATATCAGTTACATATCATAATCAGCCTATAACATTACCACTGCTGGGACACAGGCCTGCTCTCTGTGAGAGGGAGAGGGCTGTAATCCACAGACCCAGTACAGGTTGCTAGATGTAACATGTCTTCGAATTTTTGGTTCTAGGACTTATTGGTGATGTGGTGATGAAATTATTAACACAAAGTAAAGCGCCTGATTGGTTCGAACCCACGGCCGACAACTCGTAAGTCGCGGCCGTTATCACTGGGCCACCACTCAGTCACTCATTGCCATGCTCTATCAGTTACATGCCATATGGAAAAAATGTATTTTCTAACTTTTCCGTTACTTTGCCCATACAGAGAGTTTAAATTACAGAGCAGGACAAAGCTATATATTTTAGTAATAAAAACAAAACAATCCCATATCAGCTGATTACGAAGAAAACTAATAATCTCATCTATCAACAACAAAGTTTGCTAAATAAGGCAATGGCATAATTTGGAACTCCTGAACTTTCAGGCCACCCACCTTACTCTGTAATTGCACAGCTGTACTGGAAGATTATGAGACTTCATTTAAATTAAGAGTTATTTCGCAGTCGAGTAATATTTTGAGGTTATGTTTACAATATTTTTATGATACTAACCTGTCGTTTTGTTCACATATACTTTACTTTCTGCAGATTTCTGGTCTCCAGAGCATATGGAACACTTTGTAGTAAGTGCCGTGAACCCGTCTTGTACAGCTAATCCTTTTTGTCTTAATAACTTTCGAATATCGGTGGTTGTTATCTTCGGTATATCATTTAGTCCTACATTGTGTATTTTTCTATTATTACACCCACAACTGTGCCCATTTATGAAAGATTTTATGGCACTATGTCTAGAAATTTTAATATAATTAAACATTTTATCAAAATGTTTGTAAAACTTACTGAGCTATTATCATAACATAACCTAAAATAAAAACGGGTTTTTGACAGCAGTGAGCTGACAGAGCTGACATAAACAAAACAAAATAACGCTACGTTCGATGCAAGAATATTAGATTACCAGCGTCCGCAGCATTCAGCATTTCGTTATTTGTCAGATAGGAAGCAGGCTCAATTATTGGTTTCAGGTATTTACTAACTCGGTGCGCATTATCTTTTAACGACCATTAATAAGCATACGGGTGATAATGGAATCTAGACGTAGGTAGCATTCAACAAGTTTCAGAAGTTATTATTTTATGTATGCATATGTAAAAAGTATTGAAGTTTATAAAATACCTTAAAGAAAAGTCCATAGTTTTTAAAGTATTTCTTATTTTCATGATTTTAAATAATCATGACATCTGTCGCCAAGAGTAGGTATTTAACGAGGTAAGCTATTTCTTAATGAATAAAACAACAAAAATCTTCTAAATTCTCCTTATAATAAACAAAAATGACAATCTATTTACAATTACCTTAAAACTAGTGGTTGTGAGTTCGTCTAATTGTACTAGAGTAATAATAAAATAGATACATCCAATTTGTTTTGTTATTTTACAAACATTTTATGATCACGGGATAATAGTTCTAAAGCCGATCCTTGAAGCCTCGTCTTCTTGGCAATTTAAGTTTCGCAACATATTGCACACACATTGTATGTAGTGTTGCCAGCAACAGGTTTCGTCTACCAAAACAAAAATATATCGAATACAACGGGCACAAAACAAACTATAGAACTCACAAAATAAGATCTATCTACTAATAAAAAATAAATACAATTGTAATTTCCCTACATTTCGATTATTATAATGCGTGGATCCAATTCCGCACTAAAATATGCAGTAAAATCAATGTAAGTAACTGCTTTTATAAAATATCTTGAATTTGTCATCACACTCATGTGTTTGTCTATGAAAATAGGTATATTTTTTTATGCTAGAGCAACATCATAGAATTCTCAAAACAATGCATTCCCACACGGAATAAATGTAAAAATATATATATTTGGCGACCTCACTTTTCATCAATCTTTATCAATATTGGATTTGGTACTTATAACCTCAATTGAAACATTAAGATGTTCGCATGTTCGCTGAGAAAACTCTAATGTAGTGCTAGTATTATTAACACTTCAATTTCTGAAAACCTGTTCAATTTAATCTGTTGTCAAATCTCAAGCCAGTGATTCAACTGGCTGTTGTTCAAACAGCCAATCATAAAGGCTCCCGCAGACAGGCGCGACGCGACTGCGGTAGAACAATGTATGTACCGTATGTAACTGACATCTTGACTGAAAAATTCAGTACGGAACTAGCCATCATGAACGCCAACGCCACAGGAGTAGGATGCATCTCAGTGAAAGGTAACATCCTCAGCTCAACTCATTACTTTTATATGATCTGTCAAATCTACATACAAATCGCACCAACTTGATGGATGCTCTGATCCCGAAAATTGATGAAGCATAATTCTTTTCAGGGTTCTGTACCACTGGATGGAAATTTTGATAAAACAATACTTTCACCATTTCTTTGAATGAAATTGATCTAGTCCTATCCTACACACTAATATCGTGCATTTTCCAGGGTCCAATCACTTCGGCATAGGTGGCTACTGGGCCAAAAAACTATCAGACAGTGGGATGATAGGCATGATATTCACCAACGGTTCACCTCTAGTAGCACCCACCAGAGCCACCAAGGTCAGTTCCACTAGCGATAAACACGTTACTTACAGATAAGGTTACACGTGTCAGTTTTATTTACAGAAAGTGCAAATTGCAATTAAGTTTTTCTGTTATATAAGGTGTATCTGTTCATAAACGAAATATTTTAATAAATACGCCTATATCTGGTACAGAAACCATAGTTTATTTTTTATCAAGGAATGTAATAAAAAAAAAAAATACGTGACACACATTATAAATACTGGCTCTTTCTTATTTTTTATCATCTAGTTAGTAGTAGTACGCTAGTTTCTTCTACATTACATACAGTGAACTATGACCGTAGAGTTGTCATAGAAGTTTGTTCCATCAATCACGTTGCGCCTGTCTGCGGAAGCCTTAACAGCTACAATGACGTGTGGCCAAAATTGGAACTAACACCGCCATGTTGTTTTTTTTCAATATTATTTCTGTATGTCATTCAGGCGGCCGAAAAAACTTGTATCACTCTAATCTAACTTGAGATTTGTTAATAGATTAATTGATGACAGACTCGATCTGCCTTTCAGAAACCGGGCGTTGGCCTAAAAATATTCTTAATTAAGTAGCCGTTTATGTGTTATCATGTTTGGACGGCATATCACATTTTTATGGTGTTATATCGGATTGAACAGTTGTGTCTGCATTGACTAAGGCTATCTCACAAAATAGACCTTTTTCTGAATTTTCGAAAAGGATATAGAGAAGTACTATGGAAAAGAGTTATTAGTGAATAGCGTTCCGATTGAGAATCAAAAGAGAAGATAACGAGAACATATAGACATCAAAATAATAATTAGAAACATTGTGCCACCCAGTCAATGAAAACACGACATATCTCTTTGTTTTTGGTCCATTATCGAGGCACCCTTCGCAACTAGCGTAGGCGTTTGTCGAACGTATTCGCTGCGTAAAAGCGAGGGTAATGCCGTCAATGCGTTGTTTGATGTCACGTTGACGAAGCGTAGACGCTGCGCTTGCATCGCGTAGACGGTAATACCCAAACACGACACTACGCCTAGAGTCGCGTTTATGTTCAATGAACGCCTTCGCTCAGTGCAAAGACTCTCTTGTTCGTAATGTGACGATAGTGTTGGGAGTAAGCCGGTAGGATTTCGACGACTCGTCAACAATATTGAAGGTTTAATGACGTTAATTACTTCTAATATGGCGGCTGATATTGTTGCCTCTGTAAATGTTGTACAAGCGGCCCCTGTTGTTGTTGTTGTTGTTGTTGTTGCATGGCCAGCATCTGTTGTCGCATGCGTTGTTGGTTCATTTGTTGTTGGTATTGTGAGCTTTGCTGGTTTTGCATGCCGCGAGGGTATGGTGGTGCGGGGCCGCCCATGCCGCCCATTGTGACGTTTGGTGCTTGCTGTAATGGAGGAGATTGATTTTTTTGATGATATTTATTATGAGAACAGTTGCAGTGATTGATTTTAAAGTATATAAAAATGGTTGGTATTGTTAACTTCATTAGTCACTGTTGCGTTGCTGTCGGACGATACTATTATAATTACATCTATACACTATACATATATACTAATAATAAAGCTGAAGAGTTTGTTTATTTGTTGGAACGCGCTAATCTCTTGAACTACCGGCCGATTTGAAAAAATATTTTTGTATTTGATAGCCCAATTCTTCAGAAAGCCTATTTAACATCACGCTACGACTCTTAGAAGCAACTCGAAATGAAAACAGAAAAGTCGCTACGCAAACGAGGTAAAAGAGCGGGCGTGCGATGGGATGCGACGCGGTGGGTCGGGGGCTGAACTTTCACGCGAATGAAATCACCGACAGAAGCTAGTTTGAAAATAAAATCTTAATGCCTAATCAGTAAAGCAGATTTTCTTTTTGCCATGTTAAGTCAACGGGACATCAGTAACCATAAACCATTATTATTTTCTGTACTAACCTGCATGTACGGAGGTCGAGCAGCGTTTTGTCTCTGCTGCGCTAGATACGCTTCTTGACTTGCGCGACTACCCATCATGTTCTAAAAAAACACAAATAGATAATAACCTTTGTCACAGCCACAGTAAAATAAATAAATACCGATTTATTCATGGTTACGTATCCGTTAGTACAACCGTAATCATTAATACATATGGGTAAGTCATGGGAAAGTAATGATATAATAAATACCTGTTGGAATGTCTGTTGTCCAGGGAACCCTCCCATGGAGTTACCACCCTGGGGTCCCATAGAAGCGGCTTGGCTGTTCATGGCAGACATACCACCACCTTGCCCCATCTGGCCCATCTGTCCCATAGGCTGGCCCATCTGTCCCAAGCTCTGGCTCATCTGTCCCATTGATTGCGGCATCTGTGACGGCTGACCGACGCCCTGGTTCATTTGACCCACGTTCTGACCGATGGAGTTGACACCTTGGCTCATCGGGTTCACTTGCTGGCCCATTTGGTTGACGCTCTGGCCCATTCCCTAGAAGATGGATATGAATTACTTGTTAACTAGACGTGGCGAAATTACCGAGAGCGTGGAAAGCGACTGAAGAGAATGCAATAATAGTAAACTCGCCCTTTATTTTTTTTTTAAACGTATGAGTCCTTTATGAGTCAAATGGCAATGCTACAGACGTGACTCACGGGGGCAAAGATTTTGCCTAGCATAAACACGACACGACGAAAAAGAAAATGTGAGATAATAATTATAACCCAACTATTGGATTTGACGGTCAAACAAAGGAGCTTATTATGCCCTTTCACACGCACTTTTATGTTTAATTGATTAGCGATCCCATTTTTAATCCGTTTCGTTGATGTCATGGGTTATACGTTATCTATCTTCATCCTATCCTTTTGCAACGAAATAGAAAGACAATTATACCTGGTTCATCATCTGCTGCTGGCCGCCCTGCATCATCTGCTGCCCATATCCTCCATACCCCTGCTGCATGCCAGCGTACTGTCCTCCGAACATCTGCCCGCCCATGCCAGCCATCTGACCACCAGCCATCTGACCTGCGCCCATTTGCCCAGCGCCCATCTGACTGGCTGCCATCTGACCGCCACCCATTTGACTGGGCATTTGTACTCCGCCCATTTGGCCCATTGGACCCATGCCGCCCATACCGCCCATTGGGTTCATTTGTCTGGACAATGACATGAATGACTTATAATTTGATGAAATTACAAAAAGAACTTTATTTTTATGATCATCACAATGATTGCAACGAATACAGTTGGAAGCGGAATGCGATTTAAAGCCAAGCACATGACAGCCGCAACGGGCTCCAGCGCAACAGAATTTCCTCCAACAAAAGTGCGGCGCGGTGCACTTGTAGTGTGCGTTAGTTCATAGAAAATGTGCGAAAGTTATGAACGAGGATTGTTGCAACGCGTTGCATTGCCGCGCGGCTCTCCTTAATCCGTGTTAGCCTTAAGTTTTTTACACGTAATATCTTAGCCATGGATCATGTGGCTAAGTAGAACTACATTTTTTATGATAATGTGCGAGAAAGCGCTTTAGGCTATGCTTGAGTCTCAAGGGAACATTCGCTTAGACTGGTAGGGTCTGCAGGTCAGCTTTTACATAGATTTTAAGGTTATTTTATGTCATCAGAAAGTATAAAGAAGATGAAACGTATTAGGTCGGGGAAAAAGTTCTTTCGTATTTTATATACAAATTCAAGATTAAGAGCTCGTGTGGCATCCAAATATCTGTTTTTTTTTACATACCCAGACATTTTAATGGATCAAAACTGTTTTATTTTGTGGTCAACCCCTCACTCTTCAGGTATATTGTAACTACTAATATATTAATCCACTTTTTCAAAAATGGCATCGACTTTATCCGTAACAGGGCGACCAGAGCGAGCTGCATCTTTGACATCAAAATTCCCGGACTGAAAAGGCTTGAACCAACTTTGTGCTACTCTTATTATCACTCCGTTCAGTCCATAAACGTCACATATTTTTTTCACGGCTTATGTCGCATTTTCCCTTTTTTGTAATAAAACTTCAAAATGTATCGAATTTCTTCGTTAGATTCCCTAATTTTGGCGGACAGAAAAACAAATTGAACAATGGCGGGAAATTGTTTTTACATTTTATTTTTTCAAAATGTATTCCTGTTAATGGTATAAAAACCAGCCAGATACAAATAGTTCAGTCAAAGTGGTTTTACTACAACCTAATACCTATGAAATACGAAAAAACATTTTCCACAACCTTATTATATAGGTTCAAGTTTTCTATAAGTTTCCTATAAAATTTATAATCGATATCTATATATATAGATTCAGGCTCAGTCTATAATTATTAAAGGTGTGCTACTTACGCGGACTGCATGGCGCCCATCTGGTTGGGTTGCATCTGTCGCATGGCCTGCCGCGGGAAGGGCGCGCGACTGTGTGGGGCGCCCGGGTAGCCGCCGGTTTGCTGGATAGTATTGAAGTACAAATCATTAGTTTTTGTAAGTAGTTTAATAGGTGAAATCATTATTCTACGATTACGACCTTTGGAGCTAGATTTGCTAATAACATTAATCAAAACAAAGATGTTTTGTGAGAAAAGATAACCCTCGGGAATCATCGCATTTCCGAATACAAACGAATGCTAATTTCCATGTCCATCAGTTAATAGATTTAACGTGTATAATAATTTGAATTCAGAATCAAGTACTTTAATGTTTTGTTTTGACGTAACAATAGAGGTAACAACAATAAAGTACTTAGTTCTGAATTCAAATTATTATACACGATAAATGTAATAATTGATGGACATGGAAATCAGCGTTCGTTTCCCCGAGGGACATTAAGAAAATAGTTGTACAGTACATACATTGACCTGCATCTGCGTCATCTGGTTGAAGGGCACTCGTTGCCGCAGCATGTTGCTGAGCGCCTGCTTCGACTGGTTGTTGGACGGCGGAGCCGCGGCCACGCTGCGAGGGCTCACGCCAGCTGCGCAATAATCATCATAATTTATTTATAACTTAAATAGATACAGTGTGTAAGGGACATCGGTGCGCAACTGTTACTATAAATTCAGTGCATAAAAAAAAAAAAAAAAAAAAACTATGCATTGTCACACACGGAAATGTGTTATGCTGGCATTTTACTTGGTGTATTTCCAATAGATAATATACAAAAAAAAAAACACTTCATACATTTATTAAGAGGCCGCCACCTAGGCTAAATAACATTCTCGAAAGTCAACACCACGGCCCCGTCTCATTTAAAAACGGCCTTTAAGCTGTGTGGCATAGAGTACATTTCCTCTTGACAGCAGGCACTCACCAGGCGGGTTGTAATAGTTCTGGCCGGGCGGTGGGAACCACTGCTGCTGCTGCTGCACGAACTGCGGCTGCTGCGCCGGCTGCGGCGCCATGCCGCCCGCGCCCGCCGCGCCCGGCGTCGGGACGCCGTTCGTCTGCACACAAAGGTATTATAGTTCGCCCATACTGACCATAGTTACAACAAGAAAACCCTTTTCTCATAAAATTCAAATAGCAGCTTCGCGAAAAGGCCTACCGTAACACCATAAAATATCTATAAACATATTAGAACAAAATCGATTTTGATACTTGTGTAAGTGTAAGGTATAGAATGACGACATGACTGAAAAAAAAAAAAAAAAAAAAACAAATACCATACTTAGAACCCTGTTATATTAGGCCATGAATTAGACAAAACGTTCACTAACTATGGCTTTTTGTAATTGTGGTTTTGTGTTTGTTGTTTTTGTTTTGTGTGTTTTTGTTTTGTGCCAGAGATGGTGCATACATCACAACAAAACGGTAATTCTCTGTCAACATGTACTGAAAAAACTATTTTAAGAATGGTTAAATAAAACTATTCTAGATCTACGCACGGAATCATGCGATGCAAATGGTGATGTCAAAAATGACGCAGCAACAAAATCCTAAATTGATAAAATCAGCTTCATCAATTGACAAGACAGTTTAATGTGACAGTCCGAAAGTGGTCAACAATTTTTTTTTGTGATTGTGCGGGTCCATGTTTATATCATAGTTAAACAGCTGTATAGTTACCGGTGTGGTTGGCTTAGATTTCTTGATATTCTTGCATGGAGCGTTTCGTGATCTTGTTTTCCCGGCGCCAGTCGGGCTTGAATCCAAACTTCCATTGTCCTGAACAAAACATTCTTATTACAATTTCTGTCTAAAGATGTTCCCATTTCCTACTATAATACTATCTTGCGTTTCGGTTGTAACATTTCGTTTCTTTTAAGCGTTTTATTTGCTTACTTTTAATAAAACCAAATTGCCAACGTATATATTCAACGTAATGCGCGTGACCTTGGGGTCGCCACAGAAGATCTCGTTTGGTTACCGATCCCCTGTATCCTCTCCCCTGTCAGCTCCGAGCTGACCTGGCAAGCCGGCTGTCAACCGCGCGCGCCAGGTCATCACACCGTCATATGCTTGCTTCAGGGGCACGCGTTCGCGTCGCTCTTTCTCAGCGGCGCGACCTGTATACGTGTGCTCTCCGGAACAGCCACGGTGGTCACCGTTTGTTTTTTTTTTAAATCCATTTTGACTTAGTATATTGTCATGCATGAGTCTATTAAACTCAGTTTAAACCCCATATTGGGTATGTGTTGAACAATGTCGCTTTTATATCTTGCGTGCCTATCTATCTAGTTCATCTTAGGGCTTGTGCCTATTTGCTAATTACCTCTAATTGTTTTAAATTAGTATGCGTTCTGCTTAAATATTTAGTATGCAACTTATTTGGCATTAGCTCTGTGCCTTATATGGGAATGCCTGTACTGATTGTGACAACCACACACCAACTCCAGTAGCGCACTAGGACATCTCGCTTTACTTATGCTTTGGTGTCACAATCAGCGGAGATGACTTTTAGTGGCCATCTTGTTCCAGGGTCCAAAGCTCCGGCTACCATCGTTAAAGCAAAGAAAAAAAAAAAAAAATCGGAGGCATTCGGGCGCTGAGTTCCGGGCAACCACGAGCTCCGCGCCGGGTACATATTTTAGCCGCGTGGTCGCGTCGACCTCGCTACGGGTCTGGCAATTTCACCCGCCGACCGTCACCTTTCCTGGCGTCTGCAGCGTGGCGCACCGCTGCGGTCATCGTCACACCAAGCTAAGCCAGGAGAGTACTGTGCTTCTTCAAAGGGAAATTAAGGAACCTTTTGTGACCATAAACCAACCTACCCCTTTTCTCATTTTTTATATTATTTACTTTTTTAAGTTGGCAAGGTACGTGGTCTTATTTCTGTCCATCACGTAAACCTCTACCGTCACACGGTAACGGTTAAAAATAAATAAAATAACGCATTTTGTCTGTTTTATTGACTAACCTGTTTAATGTCGTTAGTCTCAAGGTCTTCAGGCGGCAGCGGCAGCGGTTCTAGATAGTAACTCAGCGGCTTTACTAGACTGTGTGTGTGGTATTTAAGCAGCCTGTAAGAAAATAAACGTGATAGTTTTTATATTACTTTTGCTTGATCTGGAATGCAGTCCAGAAAAATGGTAAGTGGTCACCAACACCCATGGGTATTTGCGGCAGAGGATCTCATTCTGGAAACAATGCTGAACTGTTCTGTGTTGTTGTTTGAATCTAATTACTGTAATGACAGCACAGGAGTTTTGCTTAGCAGTGAAAGTAGGCATGATGATTTAGAGGTAATACTTCTCCGCTTATTCACAAGCAACTATACTAACTGTACCTTCGCGTATGTAACATAAGAACCATTGAGTGTTACCTGTGAGCATTCTCATAAGTGAGTGGTTTCCTCTCGATCTTAGTGGCGGCAAACCAGGCCCAGGACAAAGGCGCGGGATTGCGACCTCCCTCCACCAGCTCCCAGCTCGACACGCGCTGCTTGTCCGTTAGTCGGAGACCCTGTGGACAACGACATCCACCTTGTTGTAATAAGCTCCTGCTGTACCTCGTTTAATTTTATTGTAAAAGTCTGAGCCAAACTGAGCCTTAACTATGGTTTTAATCAAAAATAGCCCGTTAAACGATTGGCTACATTATTTTGGTTCAGCTCCAAAAGCTATTCCTACGAATTTGTGCGTTAACCGTGTTCAAAATGAAGACAGAAGCTGCTGCGGTACTTTGTGGTGCTTAGTCTTCTTAGTAGTAAGCGCTAATGTAAACAACGCGCTTTGATGAGTTATTCAGCGTGGTAAAACCCTTTGATATGTCGAAAACCGCCACGCGAGGGGATACCCTTGTTTAATTTAAAAAAATATGCGGGGCTGTCTTTGGGGCTACCGATAGAAGAGAAAACTAAGTAACTTGTGAATTGTATCGTCGAAGCGTGCGGTGACGATGATGCAAGTTTCACGGTTTTTGTTCACCCAAAAAGTACACATATATACACAGTATACATAGAGCTCATGGAAAGCGGACGATGACGTGAGTTCATTATTTTTGTTCACCCAAAAAGTGCTCAACGCGCCTAAATAAGTTCTCACTTCAAAAATTGACAAAATAATGATCACTTCCCAAACAATTTTCGGCATAATTTCATTTGCCAAATTATTACTTAGCAAATATACTCTTCACAAAAAAATGTAACGCACATCTAATGTTTGGCAAGTGAACGTTTAAACAATAACTTGCTTACCAACTAGTACTTTTAGCAATTTTAATGTAGTCAAATATTTCAGTTGGTTTAACATATTTTACGCAAAATAAAATAAGCCAAATATTTAGTATCGTCATTTTCCAATTTACCATTTCTATAGGCGTAGTTGACGGAGCACCGCATAGCGGGGCTTCTATTTCTGGATGGTCAAAAAAAAACACGACGGGAATCCATCCATGGTTTTAGTTTTCTCACCTAACCTGTCACGTTAAGTCCCGCATTTTGAAGCAATCCTATTTTTTTTTACTTTATATTTTTTGTCATAACAAATCATTTGACTAAATGTTTAATTGCTGTAATAAATCATTTGATTAGAGCCTAATGCCATAGTGACATTATCCTTGGTAATATCTTGACGAGTTAAAATTTAGTTCTGTTATTTTTCGATGTTATTTAATTATAGTTATGTTGTAAATGTGATTATTACAGACTACAGACTCAGAAGAATCAACTTCGGATTAAATAAAAAATATTTTCATGTATTTTTATTTATTTATCCTTCTTTCTATAAACATTATTATTATTCCCTTAATTAAAATTAAATCTACATTAAACAATAATTCATATAAAAAAAACAACTTATTTATATATTTTTTATTCATTATATGTTTTAAAAAATAACAATTAGAATTATAGTAATACTACTCAATTGGCCAGATATTTAAAAAATACTTATCTACTAAAAATAAATACTACAACTTTCAAAAAAGTTACAAACC
This sequence comes from Griposia aprilina, assembly GCA_916610205.1. Classification (NCBI taxonomy): domain Eukaryota; kingdom Metazoa; phylum Arthropoda; class Insecta; order Lepidoptera; family Noctuidae; genus Griposia; species Griposia aprilina. The sequence continues at coordinate 15,877,590 of OU744286.1, forward strand.
CTTGCATTTGCTAATTACCATTGCATTGATTTTGTTTACTTTTGGTATCGCTTCTCGTTGGCCGTACTTTATACTAAACATTGGAGATGCAAGATACGAAAAGATATATTTTTTTTCTTTTATTTGTTTAGGGGTTTTTATCTTCGATACGACCTATCAAGCTGTTTTTAATAGGCCCTGGGGGTAATTGCGTAACACACTAACAGTAGGAATGGCTTTCATTGTGACAGTTCAACAACATTCATTACGTTATTTACGTTGTTGAGCAGACTTTTTTTCGAACATAAATGAAGCACGTAACTCACGTTACGCACGTAACGCAGTAAGGATGCTGGTATTCGGGCGGATACTTAATTAGCTAACAAAACAAATAACTCCCAGCTCCCAGAATCATAAAAGATAAGCCTGCTTGTTACAAATGAGGTAATGTAATGACGACTTACCTGTTTCTTATCACTATCGAATCCAGTGATCTTGTTCCCTTTTTGGTCCACGAGACATCCGATGGGTTCGCAGGCGATGACCTGCAGAACATTGATATTTACAGCACACAAATAATACAAACGAGGATGGACATGTTCAATGTAAGGATTAGTTCGGCGAGGAAATAGCTTCGACATTTTATGAGATATGTGAAAGTTTAGACATACTTTAGCTTCTGTGAAAACGCATACGAATGAATGTTTATAAAGGTAAAGAAATGCTATGTATGTTGCAATGTAAGCGCAAAACGAACACTTTAGTATGTGCATGGTCAGTTAAGTTTACGCACGTAATGGGCGTAGTATCCGGCATCTAGTTATGCGAGTGAAACGTGTAATGTGAACGGGATGTATAGGCTCCTAGTATAACGACAACACGAGTATCTGTACGCGCGTAAGCATACTCGTACTTACAAACCACTTACTTCAATAATAGTATTCTTGGACAACGGTAGCAGCTGCCTCACACACTGCACCGACGGACCGTGTCTCTCCCCGATCTCCTTCTTCAATTTCTTCATAAGGTTCTGGTAATGTTTCCGGTTGTTATCATCACCGCCATCAGCAAGGGTGGAGTGGATCAGAGTGGCAAGCATGTCGATCAGGGTGGAGAAGAGGTTGCTGCGACACAAACTATAATAATTTATTGTAGGTACCCAGTCTGTCAGGCCATTTTTGTTGCCGACGAATCTGTTGGAGGAAGTGCCAGTGGAGAGTAAGAGGTAGGAAATTAGGTTTCTCTTCTAGAAAAATGCAGAATTTCTATTAAATAATGGCAAATAAGATCTCTTCACAAAGGTGCAAAGCGCGGGCGCACAATCTTTCCAGCAAGGGAGAAAGGGACGGGGGGAAGTATCCTCGTAAAACACTACACCCTGTTTTCCCAAAAGGATTAGGGTTTTGTAAGCCGCGCAAAATAAATATCAAATAAGGATCTATCCCTCACAGGAGAGCCAATCTATTGTTCATCAAGATTTGATATGACCTGTTTATCTGAACGATGCACGTGATCACTCTGTTCAATACACAATATCGTTGAGCTCTTTAAGTTCTGAGTTGTGCTACACGGTTACTGACAAATGCGTGCACTGACTAGACAGGTCCACTCAATCTGTGTGGTTGTTCCTCAAAAGACAATTTCAGACACCAATCTACATGGTCTTCACACGGTCTGACCAAGATTATGTCTGGACTTCAAACGAGACTGTGACTTCTGAGTTTGTTTCGGCCTTTCTTCTCAGAGTAGTCATATAGGAAACGCTGACCTCATCTAGTTTTTAAAATATGATTGGCGTTTAAAAGTGTTTGTACAAACCTACTTACAGAAATCTAATCATTTATCATATAATATTTATGGATCTTCGATTCATCAGCAAATAGTGAGTGATAATAGCTGCAGAGTTAGCAAGCTGAAGAAGCAGTGGGCCGGCCAATGTCAATTGAAGGACCGGTATCCACAAGTGGAGACCGCATATCGGCAACTGTGGCGTGTAACGCCGACTGATGACGTCAAAAAATCGACTGGGGCAGCTTGGACGGCCGAGGACCAGGTGTTGTGGCACGACTTGGGAGAAGCATATATTATGTCCAGTTGTAAACTGTGGTAGGTTGAGTTAATTGAATGAGAGATAGTAGTTGGCAGAACATTAGTAAGTAATGAGTGATACAAGTACAAATGTGACTACAGCTACCTGTTATTGTACGCGTCGATCAGTTGATGCGCGACGAGCTGCGTGAGTAAAACTGCCCAATCAGCGGTGAGTTGGTAGGAGCGTCGGATGGCGTCAAACATGCCGCCGGCCAATGAGAAGCGTAGCAGCAGTGCGTCGGGCGCGGCGTCGTCTTGCCAGTTGTCTGCGCAAGCGGCTCGGTCATGTTCCCGCGCGTGAGTGAGGTAGTGTTGGAGTTGTGCGTGGATCGAGCTTAGGAGGCTCTCCTGTTGGGTAAAAATGTTGTGTTTGGGATTCCGAACCTTATTTCTTTTACATTGTAGTCAAGTTAGATTGACCTTATTTTTTTTTACAGCCATGTGTTAAAATGACGAACTTCAAGACACACTTTCATCCCCTATTTTAACCCCTTTAGGAGACGAATTTTGCAAATCCTCCCTTACTGCTCACCTTCGTTATAAAAATAACTCTTGTGCTGTGCGTTGTCTGTCAATGAATGAATGAATTTAAGATTTTTATAAAGTAGAGTTTATTCGGGAAAACAAACAGTTACACAATAGCTTATTAATTTATTATACAGACAGTGAGAAAACAAAAAAGCATTAATTTTTATTTAACGCGCAACTGTTGTTACAATATACCTTCTGATCGTCCTGATGCCTCAGACAGGTCAGTACCAGCGACAGTAGCGGCTCGTTGGCGAGGCGCACGGAGTTGCCGCCGCCGCACGCGCAGCCGCCGCCGCAGCCGCCACTACTGACGCCACGCTTGCCGCCACTGCCTCCACCAGAGGAACTGATAAACGTAGATAAAACAGCTTAATGATACATTACACCCGTATTAGAAGTAATCAAGCTACCGTCTACTGTCTGAGAACAGTTAGTTAACATCATTTCAAATTCATTTATTAGTTTATATTTATATAAATCCTAATCTTAATTCTTCCTTTTCTTTACTTCCTTTTTCCTTCTTCCTTTTCTCTAATTCTTTCTTCTTAATCTATTACTAGAACCAAATCCAAGCCCATGGTTAAAAAGCCGACGACAACATCGACCTTTGAAAACCATAAGGTGGATGACAAAACTATTGGTTGCTAAAACTTGTAACAATATTTTGCGTGAAGAGTGGGGTCACGAAGACTTTTCTGTGAAGCTGGCTTTCCATAATTATGATAAATTTTCGTACTATTACTAACAAGTACAGAGAGCAGTGGTGGCCCCGACTTACGAGTAGGTAGGTCGTGGGTTCGATCCCAGACAGGCGCTTTACTTTGTGTAATTTATTTCATCACCATTGCTCTCAAAACGGTGAAGGAACATATCGTGAGAAAACTGGCATGTCCTAGAACCAAAAATTAGAAGACATGTGACATCTACCAACGCGCACTGAGAGCAGGCCTGTGTCCCAGCAGCGGGAACATTATAGACTGATGATTATGCACTAACAAGCAAGACTCACCCTTTATAACTAGGGCTCTGATGACTCTTGCAGTCTCTGTGCGCACTGCCGCCGCCACCACCGCCGCTGGAGCAGTTCCCACTGCAGCCTGCTCCCCACCCGCTCTCTAATATCTGATAACGATAGGAAACAAATATCAACCTAGTGTAAAGTGTGTTTCAATTTACTTGTCTTATTTGGTAAATAATGGCGGATTAAACTTTAATTTTAAGAAAATGTATGGGGCTTAAATAATAATAATACCATTTATTTCAGGCGACACAGGCCCACAGAAAAATTCCTTAACCTAAACATACATATTTTCATATAAAAAAAAGTTGTGTTAATATAATAAAAAGGCTTATGACTATGTTAGTAGCGCTTCACTTTGCACTAGCTTGAGTTTGTGATCTTGTCCGCGGAAGCGACGGATCACCACGTCCTGCGGCCAAGTTTTCTTCCATGACGAGGGGCAGATAACAGTTCGGTACACGCATGACAAACGCCTTGAAGTTGACGTTCCGGTGCGATTCCAGTAACTGCACCCTTGGCGTGTACCTCGTCGTTTGGCGCACTTACTCCACGAAATGGTTAATTCCCAGCAGTTTTTGGTTTAGTGTTTTTATTTTAAAGATCGATAGGCAAACTCGTGATTTTCGTGCCGTATGTGTTTAAGAAATAATACATGGAACAAAAAATACACTGTAGTCTGGCTTTGCGGACAAGAAATGATGACGTAGACATTGTATGGGCATTGTTTTTAGGTGTTGCTAGCTAATATGTTGACTTATTATAGAATATTGATGGGCCGACCTGTCCCGCCTGCTTCAGCACTCGTCCCTGCACGGCAGCAGGTAGTTTGGCGACGAGTGGTGCGACCAACCACACTGACTCCGACCACTTGCTCGTGCTGACCACGCCGCGGTCCGTTCCGGTCCTGCAAAAAACCAGGTCACCATTATTTGAGCATATACACACCATCATAATGAAAAACCGGCCAAGTGCGAGTCGGACTCGCGCACGAAGGGTTCCGTACCATTATCTATAAAAACGTCAAAAAATATCATGTCTGTTGTATGGGAGCCCCCCTTAAATATTGTTTTATTTTAATTTAATTATTTATTTTTAAAGTGAATATTATAACTAAATATTCTGTGAATATTTCAAGCGTATCCCTGTTGCCGTTATCAATATCGGGCAAAAACGAGCAAAAAAAGTCACGTTTGTTGTAAGGGAGCCCACTTTTTTTTTTTTTTTTTTTGTGTTTTTTGTTATAGCGGCAACAGAAATACATCATCTGTGAAAATTTCAACTGTCTAACTATCACGGTTCATGAGATACAGTGGCGTTCCTTCCATACAACCCGGAAAGCCCGGCTTTCAATTAAATGTGAACCTATCACCAAAAATACATAAACAAACTACACGTCGTGCAAACTTGTAAATTAACTAACTCAATCATGTCGCAAGAATTGATAAGAATAATGACATACCTGTTTTTTTTTACATATAGGTATTTCGGCTTGCCCCCTAGGCACGCCATTGATGAGATACAGCCTGGTGACAGACGGACAGACAGACGGACGGACAGAGGAGTCTTAGTAATAGGGCCCCGTTTTACCCTTTGGTTACGGAACCCTAAAAAGCGCGAGGTTATAATGAGTGTAAAAATCAGTGAAGACATTTCAGATTCCAGCAGTTAGTTTACAATATTAGTGGGTCGAACACAATTACATCGATATTACAGGTATTAAGACTTAAGACATAAACTTCAATCCAGATCTATAGACGTTATATCTGCGGTAATGTAATTTATTTTGGATGGCCCGTTATTAACTATTGGTTCAACATTATGATACCAGAATTTAAAGTCAGAATTTAGTTTAAAAAAAACCGCTGTGTGAACTAGTGAAGTTATGGTTATGGATAACATCTTAAACTAGTACTTCGTATCGAGCTACCCGTTCAGACAAGCCTCGGTAAGCTCTTTATTGTCTACCTGTCTTTATCAGGCGGCGGCGGCGCCGGCTGTTGGAACACGTTGATGACGGCGCGCGCGACGGTGTCAAGCCACGCGCTCAACTCTGATGACCCGCTAGGAAACTGCTTGAACATTAGCTGCAGGTCCAGCCAGGACATACGCAGCGACCATTGTTCTAGATTCTGTTAACAATGGAGAAGAAAACTATTGCATTAGTTCCGCGTAGATAGCGCTAAGTATCATTCAGCTGCCAATAGAGTTCCTTGGTAAAAAATTGCTGAGAGACCGCGCTAAGTGTTTTGTCTTGTCGCCGATTGTTCGCTTTATATTCACGATCACTTTGACAAGTGACACTCACTCAGCGTTCTCTCACGGCGAAGCTCCCAGCAAATAACCCCATTATATGGCTTGAGACTGTTATGCACATTGACATAAGGTTTAAGTTGTAGCGGTACTACATCGCCACATGCGAGCTACGCGTCACACTGACGTCACGCAAAATCCTGCATCGCGCAAGCAGAGTTTACCGTTCAATTAGCATATACACAGCCAATCAATCAATTCAATTAGCATATGTTGTCTGTAAAAGATCGCTTTTAGCGATAAGACCGCCCATTGTGTCACCCTATGTAAAATTTCTACTTTTATATCTGTAATTTTTATGGTGTACATAATAAAGAGTATTCTATTATATTCTATTCTATTCTACACAGCGTCCCAAAATCAAACGTCGGTCAGTTATTCACCAGATACGACACCCGTCTGGTCGGCGGATCCTCCCTTTTCTATGGAGGTTTGAGTGACCTTTACACCCTGTTCCTCATACCTATATGTATAAAGTTAATAAAAATGAAAGTATATGTCACCTCTAAAAGTCGTGTGATCATGGTCTTCTGATCGAGATCCGGGTGAGTATGACTCGCTGACTCAGGATAGCAGATCATATGGAGTAATCTGTGCGAGAATATGATTTGTTAATGTAAACTGTAAGCAGCAAAAGTACGTAAGCCATATTAGAAGGTCAGTAAAAATTTTAAGAGTCTCTGTCCAATCCTTTGGACATTGATCTAATTGAAAAAAGATATATCAATCGATTAAATAAATTATTTTTTAAAGAGCTACTATGGAAATTCTCCATATGAATCTACCATTGTAAAGAAGAATTGAATCTAGTTGATCCTTTGGGTCAACTAGATTCAATTATTTTTTTGTCTTGTAATATTTGACATTTAAAACTGCCTTTTAATGGTCAAATTGAAATTAATGACTTGACTTTCTTTTCTATTTACATTTATCTTCTAAACACAAAATTGCTTGCAGTAAATAATAAATTACGTTACTAACCTTTGAGCCTGTCTCGGTGTCAACATAGGATCCAACAGCATATCCGGCTGATACAACTCATCAGGGTTCTGCAAACATTTCTGCAGCACCCACTCCTCAGAGCAAATATCAGCTAGAACTCTTCTAGCTAACGAAGAAAGCGACTGCGAAGAGTCCAGCAGGGTGGAACCCACGCCACCGCTACCCCTGTAACCATTGCCGGTTTTCCATTGACGAAGATATTGTGATACGTTCATAAAAGGCTAGCGCACATTTGGGTAGGCCGCGCCACAACGCAACGCATTGCTAGAAGGCATGTATTTAGTCCATCCCCAAATTAAACCCATTTTGTTTACCTAAAAATACTGATCAATACGCTAATATACTCACTGATCGTCTTTTTGTGATGAGTATGCCTAACTTACGAAGACCAACTTTCATGTAGCAAGTATGTCGTATTTGGTCGGGGTACCCTAGCTTAGTTTCAGCGACCAACTTTAACGGTACATATAGTTTGTTTTAAGACTACAAAGTTAAAAGAAGATCACTAAGTAAAAAAAGGCGATCATCATTAGAAGATCAAAAATGTTTTAGAGGATTAATTCAATATATCCCTTGCTGAAATTCTACATCAGTTTCGTATATTTCGTAGGAATCATTGCTGTGTTTTGCAATGCAATGCGCTGCCGCCCGATGCGGCTGTAATATGCGCTAGCCTTAACAGACATGTAACCCATATATGCCAAAGTTAACCCATTAGTTATTTATGTTGTGCATTTTAGTTTATTGACATGAAGAAGCTTGACACCCAATTTAAAGGCAATTTTAAGGACGATTTTAAATTAAGTATGTGTACTGGTCAAACGGTATCTCTGACGGTGAATGATGCATCATTTTTCCATACATTATCCCAGTCACTTATGTATGGAAAGCGACGCATAATTTACCGCCAGACGTACCGTTTGGCCAGTACACAAGCTTTATTGATAGGCTCACTTTGAACTCTTTGGCTATCTTTCAGGGCATGAAAATCCTCATGTATTTGAACAACTCTTGTCATAGTGAAAAATAAAAATATCTTTCATACATTTTGTTTTGGCAGGTACTTATATGTGTATTAAACAGCAGATATTTTTTCGATATCCCAAAGTTATTTTTTTTTAGATTCATGAGTACTTTCAATCCCTGAAATTGCCAATGAGCTGTAAAATCAACCTGTACAGGGAGGCTATTAGCTAGATTGTTGACTACAAACTAAATACTAAGATAACAGATAAGGAATTAGTCAAAGAGTCGCTGTGAAGACCTGTAGAGTGTAGACATTAAGGGGTGAAACACAGAGCCGATTGTTAACACATGACGTTACCTGTGGACGACACAACCGATGGGGATATGAACTCTTTACTTAGAAATGTTGTGAGTTCTTATTTAAAGTTTATACAGCAAAAATACTTTATTATTGATGTTTAAGACAAGTATGACTGATTGAAACGAGATTAAAAAGACTAGAACATTAAAAACTAAACAAAATTATCTTACGTTACTCCCACTGCTTTAAATTAGGGCCTATATAACATCACACCTATATATCCCGCAGGGGTTGGCAGAGGTCGATAGTACAACCAATAGGTATTATGTCAATTACGTTTTTATACCATTTCATACTCTACTGTCATACTAGAGGACAAAGCTAATTGCCATTGACGTGCACAAATCCGAAGTCCGAACTAGAGCTTGACATAACAAAAATAAAGGTTCTAAAGCATGGAAATCTGTATTACCGTAAAATTATTTAAAATGTTATATATTTGTAAGTAAAGAGTTGAATTAGTAAGGGCAACGTTACAACCATAGGGTGTCCTCTATTCACAGATAAAGGGATGAAGCAACTACACATCGAGACGTCCCTTGCACAGAGAGCATGATGGGCAGGAGCAAACAATATGAAGAGAAGCGAAGCGAGTGAGCATTGGCGTAGCTAAGTTATATTGAGTTACAGAGAACTTGGATCTAGGAACCAGAAACTTAAAATCGCGGTAGGGCCTTTGCGGGTGAAGACATTTACACACATTAAAAAAAAGCAAGCTGCGAACACAATATAGTGGGAACCAAATTTTTAGCGCACGATGACCGCGCGCGAAATAGTCGTCGTATGAAAAGGCCTAAACGCGAAGTGTGGTTTTCAGGCATAATATCTTTGTATAGTATATGCGTAGGAAAGCGAAAATAGAATCCCGAAGGTAAATCTTCATCATTTGTTGTATTTTTATTTTACAGTTTTTTGTAAAAACGTTTTGTTAAAATCAAGGATTTCACATGAAGCTTGTGTTGGTCTTGGCCCTAGAATAACCACATCAACACTTGGTTGATACGAAATCTAAATACAAAGTTTTACTGTAGCGTTGGTGTATGAACGGGGAGAGGAAGACCAAACAAAAGGTGAATAAATTGTGTAATGGATTATATCAGTGGTTCCCAACCAGTGGTCCGTGGACCTACAGTGGTCCGCAAGAGCTAAAATATGTTCCACGCAAGATTTCAATTAAAATGATAGAAATTGTAAAGATGCGTTTGAATCTGACTCATTGGAGCAGTTTTGGTGTAAAAAAAAGCAATTTCATACACTAAAATTCGAGAAATAGCTTTGCGCTATCTTATGCTTTTCTCCACAACTTATTTATGCGAACAAGGATTTCTGTTTTACTGATAATTAAAAACTAGTCTAAGAATCGATTGAAACTTATTGATGATATGCATGTAGCTTTGAGCAAAAATATTACCCCAAGAATTCAAGTATTTGTACAGAAGATGCAAGCTCAAAAATCTCATTGATGCAATAAAAACTTAAGTGTTTTGTTAATTAATGTTACTTTAGAATTTTACTATTACAGAAACAGTTTATTTTTTAAAATTGTGGTCCCTGCTAATAATAATGAAATCAAAGTGGTCTGTGGTCAAAACAAGGTTGGGAACCACTGGATTATATGAATGAAAAGTGAGTGAATAATACGTTGGTAGTTGACAGGAGAGAATTGAAGAAAAACGCATTTTGCGTCAATCCGAGGGATGTGTGACAAGGGTAGGTAGAATAAGGATGCAGTGTTGGTGACGTCACTTTATTTTAGTTTCTTCCCTAGCTACGCCAATGATAAACATCATGTCAGAATGATACGAGTATATGTACAACAGTACACAGTGAAGCCAAGTCCGTGGTCGTAGGATGTGCAACCGTGTAACTCAATATCAAAAAAACAAACCTAGGAGTTCTATGGCCCCCACTCATCTCTGAATCTACCATCCTAAGGATAAAAAAAAAACATCGCGAGTCAATAAATAATATTATGATTTTTATTTGGCATGATCCTTGATTGCTTTTAAAATTAACTCATTCGAACCTGATTTGATATTTGAATTATTCCATCTCAAATGACAAGATATAAACTTAAATTTCAGAGATTAAAAATTCCCAGAGAGTAACAAAAACACATGTTTTTTTAAATAATTTTCAAGGATCATGTCGAGATGTCAATGGTAACAAAACTACTATGCCAAGTAAGTATTCTACGTAGTAAACAAACATTATCTTTGGCACAACTACCAGGACTTTCTAAAACCCTGCGGTGTTCCACCAATTTGATTTTGACATCTGCCAAGTAATTAAAAACTTAAATAGAAAGACTTAAGTTGCCTTATTGCTTGGCAGCACTTACAGAGTTTGTTTACTAAACAGGACAAATCAAGGCATGGATTATACTTGTATTAAAACTTATTTACTAGTATGTAAGACATGTACTTACGACATTAGGTCCAGTTGCGCATCAGTAGGTACTGTATCACTAGTACCCAGTATGTGTGACAGTTCACACGACTTCTTGCCTCCCGCCTTGCCACCGTCTCGGGCCGTTGAATCACCAACCACTAGGGAGAAATGTTTTAGATTCTCGTGTGGTTGATAGCCATGTTGATTTCAGCGTGGTACATCGTTTAAATAATATATTTGACGCAAGACGGAACTGCTAAGGAAAAAACCCTCAGAGGAAATACTAACATAGAGGGAGAGATAAAAATAAGTCTCTCTTTTCGTTATGAAACATCATAGGAATCACTACGAGTACATAAAATTGTTTTCAATCGTAGACCTAGACACGTTGTGGTCACCAGAGACGCTGAGGAACTTGTATTTATTGCCACTGAAATAATACGGTATCTATGGCAATCTAGTTTAGTACATAATGTAGTGTGTAATATAATGTACTGAATAATCATTACACTGATCATCGAACGAAAATAAAAACGAGGAAGTCTGTTGAAAAACAAAATCGCAGATCCTAAAAATTTTAATAAAGACACATACTAAGTATAGCCTTCAGCGTAGCAAGTACAGGTCCGACGCCGATGTTCTTGTGCGCAGCCGCTAACAAGTGACGGTCACACGACAGACGCACGCCCGCAGCCGCGCCGCCAGGACCGGGCGATGTCGATACTGAGTATAGACCTGCGAAGGAAGGGTTATTAGTAAGTCTTGTTTCATAGTCTGTCATTACCTTAACTCACACGCTGATTCATTGTTGGTTCGGCGGATGGCTGTTCTCCTCTACAGGTCGCATTTCTCAACCGATTCTCGTGAAATTTTGTGAGCAGGTTCGATAATTATATGTTTTTTTTTGTGGATTCAGTTTTTCGATTTTTTTAGAAATGACGGGTATGGGAGTTGAAAAGGTAAGACAAAAACAAAACATATTTCAGCCATTTCGCGCTCTTGCGCGCGCGTTTTGTTTTAAGGTGCGCGGTGCTATGCAAAGACAGACTCGCTATGTCTACAGCTCATAGACCCACTAGTTTATTAAAATGTAAGGAGAAATAGTCTATGGTTGCAATATTTTTAAATATGTAAGCATATCAACATAATTAATTTATCTATCATTGCCATCATATTTAATACTTGTACCTATTGTATTATAGTAATTTTATTCCACAGCGTCTTCACATATAATTATCAATAATGTATACAAAATGTTTTAAAAGAGTAATTAAGGAATTTATTCACCATTCAAAACTACCTATTCGAAGGAGTGACTAGAATAAATTCAAATTTCTTGTAAATTTCGACGTTCAAAAGTTCCTTTTATGGCACACTTGAATTAAATGATTTGACTTTGTCTGGAGTAAGCCGAGCCCCTTAGTAAAAATAATAATACCAATAAAGAAAGGCCAACGAGACGAGATAAAATGTAAACAAACTTTCAGGGGTTCATAACAATTTTATTAAAATAAAGATTTTTTGTGGTGAATTGATTTCTTTCAAAGGTTGTCTAGATCTGCTAGGCTGTGATTCCATAATTAAAACCAACAACCACTCGCAATAACAGTAAAAATCAAGAAGAAAAACTAACAATACCGAAATAATAACAACAAACACGAAAACGGAAAAATTCGTTATCACTTCGAACGCAATCCAAACAGGAATGAACCGGTGGTAATTGCGTAACACACTCACACATTCATTGCGTTATTTATGTTGTCAAGCAGATTTTTTTTCAAACATATGATGCAATGGATTAGCAATATCCTTCAAAATGATTCAGATTGTGATTGATAGTGTGTTACGCAATTGGTGCCGTACGGACCAAATGTTGATAGCTGCTGTACCAACCCCTTTCCTGTACCACGAATCACACAACAACAGTCGTTGTCGACCAGCTGACTTCATTATTGCGTGCGAGAGATAAAGACAGAGATAATAATCGCTCGCTGTCGTAATGTAACACACTAAAGGTCAGGTTGTTTAAGTATTTTTTCTCGTCTCGTTGGCCTTACCTAAAATAATAGTTTAGGTTTATGCTAACGGGTACCTTAGCTTTTAGCGTTTGTCCAATGTAGGCGTTCGCCGAACGAATACGCAGCGTAGAAGCAACGCAAGGCCCTATGTTGGACACACGCTCAATGCGAACACAATTTTAAGTTATCCCTGAATTTGAAATGATTACTACTAAATTCTTATATCGTTAAGCGATTATACAGAATTATGCTAAAAAAGAAACAAACATAACATAACATCACGCCTGTATTCCCTGAAGGGTTAGGCAGAGGTGTACCTATAGGACACCCACATTTCGCCAGCTATGTTTAAGTCCCATGTAATAGTGGGCGAGCCTATTGCCATCAACCGGGCACAAATCCAGACTGCGGGCTGCTACCGAGAAATTCTAGATGGAAAAACCCAATAACACTTTGCCCGACCCGTGAATCGAACCCACGACCTCATGCTCAGCAGTAGCGCTTGCGACCACTAGACCAACGAGGCAGTCAACAAAACTCAACAAAAATAATATTTTAAAAAGTTATCACGATAATACAGCATCTTTCTTAAAACTCATTTTTTTTTCAATGTTGACTTTTATAGCAACAAAACAGTTTCCTTACCTGGCTGCGGTGTATCCACAGTTTTAAAAAGCCTCAGTAACAAGTGACATGTCAGCCTAGCCCCGGTATCCGGCGAGGGCGCGTTGGGTGCATTGCCTGAACTGCCGCCGCCGCCGCAGGCCTTTAGTAGCGATGGAAGGGCTGCGTGACGTACGAAATCTTCGAGAGAGAAGCAGTGGCGCGCTGAAACAAAGTGATTTGAATTCACATACAGTATTATTAAGGTACTTATTGGAATCGGCCGTTAATTTGCGGAAATGCTCGATATTTAAGACGTTTTGTTTAACTTGGGATTTTAAAATTTTAACAGTGACATTATAGTCCGAAGAATAGGTAAACTCAAGAGCCAGTTGGCGGGGGCCATATACATATATTACTTTCAGAACGGATGGCCGATAGGGCCTAAAAGTTCTTGAGTGGTGACAGTGACCCTTGTGGAAGGCCGACGAGTTGGTGAAGGTCGTGGGAGTCCGTTGGAGACGACTTTCAGCTGACCTAATGATGTTTCTTACCAACAAGTATGCACGTGAAGACAGCGAGAGCGTCGTGCGCGGCGGCGTCGTGCAGGTCGCGGTGCAGCAGCAGGTCGGGGTACAGCGGGGGCGGCGCGGCGTGCGGGGCGGATGCGGGGTAGTGCTGGGCTCCACACAGCGCTACGAGGGCTCCCAGCCACTCGGCTGCGAGCCCGCTGCACCACGCTGTCATCTCTGCGCAGACTACGCCTAGCTCGTTCACTCTGGACATACAAATGTTGCGATACGATTATTCGCACGTCAGTATTAACACTCTAACTACGAAAACATCCGTGAAAGGGCAGTGTATTGGGTCTCATGTTCTTGATGTATATTCATTACCTGCCCAATACCATAGCCTTCCGCATAACATTCTTTGCTGACGATAGTACGGTAACAATACCTTGCAATGAACCTGAATTTGATGTCAATAAAGTGATCTCTTGGCTTAATAACAATATTTTAAGAATTAATCTTGGAAAAACTCAAATAATGCACTTCGGCCATAAATACTCAGTTCAAAAATGGAGGTCCAATACGTATGTCACAAAATTCACGACTTATATAGTGCAAAATTTCTAGGCTTGATTATTGACAGGCAGCTCAACTGGAAGGATCGCATTGAAGCGCTATGTAAGAAAATTCGTAAGTCATCCTATGCCCTGCATAAAGTTGCTCCAACAGTTTACAAAGAAACCGATTTTAAAGCGCAAAAGCGGTCCATCAGAGCAATGTTTGAACTACAAATAACGGACAGTTGTAAACCATACTTTAAGAAATACAAAATTCTGACACTACCGGCTTTGTATATTTATGAAAGTGTCCTCACCTATCAGATACGGTTAAACGTAACAGGCGGAATGACATGTTACGCGAACGAAGAACCAAAAGAGCTCTAATGTGGAAAAGGATAATTATTCTGCATAGCTCCGCAAGTTTATTACAAAATCCCCAAATCAATCACAGAGTTAAATTTTAATGGATTTAAAAATAAAACTTAAATACTTGCTATGTAGTATATATTATTATAATATGACTATTTGAATTATACTTTGACATCCTAATTGTAATCTTTTAGACTTTGACATCTTACTCTTTGATACACTGACATTTAATGATACTTTAACATCCTAAATAAATTGTGTTTATGATATTATTATTATTTTACCGATATACCTCAAATTGTAATTTCAATTCGTAATTATGCAATTAATAATGTTAATACGAACCTAATAATCTCTGTCCTGTAATAAAAATATGTACCTAATATTTGCACGCCATACTTGGCAGAATGTGATGATACCACTGATAAATCTCAAGACCATAATAATGTACCATATTCTGACAAATAAATGATTATGATTATTAAGAAAACGCAAAAATGATATCAACGCAAAATTTTAACGCTGGTTGTTCTAGAATCATGTTCCGAATCTATTGTATAAGTTTGTGTGCAACACTATGTGTATAGACATTTCTACAACAAAATGCCATAATTTTTGCGTTTGGTATGACGTAAAAATATAGTATAACTTTTAAAAAATTATTTATTTATTGTTCGCCTTACCGATCATTGTCCACTTCCCGACACACGGCGAGCATTGCCGAGCAGACGAAGCTGCATCTATTCGCCGGTGACTCGGCCACTTGACGCGCCCATGCTATTTCTATTTTACCTATAATTATAGGTAAAATAATAATAATAATAGTAGTAATAATTAGTCCAAATAATAGATAACTGCTAATAAATGTGGAGTAAAATTATGTCCACACTAAAACTCGAAAAATGTATGGGTAATCTGAAGTTCTAAACGCGGAGGAAGGTTATACCCAGTATGGTTGTAAGCTTACTCCTAGTTTATTTGTAAGCGGGAAAAGAGGGCCCTTCCCGGTCCGTCTATCAACAACGCGAGCATGATTGAAAAGCGTTTGGTTTCATCCAACGCAATGATTGAAAAAGAAGCAAGAGTGAGAACGCGATAACATCGAACGAAAATTGGCGCGCAGAAATTTCACAAAACTTGTAGGTACCAGGAAATACGTGTTTTTGAAAAACCCCTACAAGTTTTTGGAAAAAATGTTTGTCATTTAGAATTTCCATTACATGTGCGAGGTTTCTATGACGATGTTTTCTTTACTATTACAATTTATGAGTACATTGTGAACGGCCAAAGTTCAGGTAAAATTTGTGCAAAAAAACAGATTTTTGGAGGCTTATACTGAATTTGTTTCTCCAAATTTTGATTTTTTGCTTGCATAGAAACCTAGATAAAGTGCACAAGATACCTATTAGTTTAAAAATTTCAATGTAAAATGTGTTACAACACCATACTCACGTACGAGTGTTTGTATGAAAAGTATGACGGGTTGGCCGCTCTTAAAATTAATAAATAATTAACCGCAACCGGCGTGTGAGTATGACCAGATGTGTGAACGCTAACTAGGCAAAAGGAGTATGTAAGGATCGTAACAGGTGGCGTTCTGTAGTTTCTGCCTACCCCCATGGGAAGAATGCGTGAGTTTACGGATGTATGTATTAATAATTCTATTGTAAAATCTTTACCTTTACGTGGATTAGTGAAGAACTCGCTCAAGAACTGAGGATTGTACGGATAGTTTGATGGAGTCGGCTGCAGTGGTGAATACAGAGCTTGTCTGAAAAATAACATTATCATTTACTAGCTTCTTTCTGCCCGCGACTTCGTTCGCATGGAAGTCGTAAGACACTAAAATATACAAAAAAAAAAATACAGTCCACGTTACACGCTGATAATGTAGCTTACTATAAAGATGAATGAATTTTATAAATCGGTTAAGTATTTTTTAAGTTCCGATTATCTAATCTAAACTAATATTATAAAGAGAAAAGATTTGATTTTTTGTATGTTTGTCTATGACCTGGGTTAGGAGATAGGCTATTTTTTTATCCCGATATTCCCACGGGATCGAAACTTATGCGGGTAAAACTGCGGGACGCAGCTAACCTGAAGAGTTTGTTTGTTTGAACGCGATAATCTCTGAAACTATCGGTCGGATAAGAAAAAAAACTTTTTGCATTTATAGCCCAATTATGTAGAAAGGTTATAGGCATTAACATCACGCTACGACCCTTGGGAACCGAGCAATAACAAAATAAAAGTCGGAAAGAACGCTAAGCGAAAACGAAGTAACAGCGCGGGCGAGAATAGTGGCCGGTATTTTAGTATATATTTAGTATCTTACGATTTAACGCGAACGAAGTCGCGAGCAGAAGCTAGTTTCATATAAAATCAATACAATATTCTTATTATCACAATAAATATGTAAATAGCTTTTGGTTCTCTAGTAAAAGATTCATATTCATTTGTTCATATTCTGTTTAAAAGTTTGTCGAGGTATTTTTCTATGGACCTAATATTTTACTTACTTGATCTTAGGGTATGCATTAGCGAAGGTGTCGGCGTGCGGCGCGTGGCACAGATGCGCGGCCGCCTTGTACAGGTCGTGTAGCTGTGCCAGCACACAGCGCTCTGCAGAGCCGCAGTCGCCGGGGTTCACCACGCATTTGACAAGGCGGCACAGTTGCTCGAATACTGCTGATGTTTGTTCGACGCATACTGGGGATAAAAGCAAATATCAATGCTTACGTGTTGGTTTAGCGTAGGCGTTCCTCGAAGTTATGCGTAGCGCAGACGACACACAGACGCCGCAATTACGGCTAAAGCTCTAGACAACTTTAGAGGTGAACGTCCACTGGTGTACACCGGCCGCAACGCACGCACGCACGGTACGCAACGTATTGAACGAAATCGCCGATGGCATTCGTCCTCTGTACCCGGATATTATCTCTTCTTTACAAATTTGAATATTGTCGATGTTTCAGATTCCTAATTCTTCAGATCTTTCAGTAGAAAAAAAAAACATATTTTTTTTAATAACAATAAAAATTTCTCACCTCTATGGGGAAAGTCGGTAAAAGCTAATCGTAGATGGCGTGTCCATAGCTAGGTCCCTACGGCTACCAATAAATTTGACATTCCGTTCATTCATGAGTTTAGTTTTATTCCATTATTTCGTTATTTTCGGTAATTTCAATATTTTAATTAAATCAATATTTATTCGACTTTAACTTTAAATATTGCTTATTTCCTAGTAACCAGTTTCTTAAAAAAAAAAAAAAACGATATAACCTCGAATTCTGTTTAGTTATAATAATTATCAGCAAATAGCTTTAAGCCACAATCTTTCGGAAAATGGTAGACTCCAGTTTCCGAGCACTGACGAACACAAAAAAAAGAGTAATTTTTGCAAAACAATAAAAAAAATCGCCTTACAACATTAGCTTGTTTTGGGAATTAGCTACGGCAGCGCCATTTTGACAGTTGCCTTCCCCAAATAAACAAAAAAACTGGCGGCAGTGATCGATGCATGCGGTGAACTAATCACTGTGACGTCACCGGCACGCAACGCATTTATTGTTCATATTAATGCTCTCGGTGCGGGCGGTACCGATAGTGTACGCAGTGCTATATGAATTCATACAAAGCATACCAAATATCTTTTTTCTACGCTGTACATACGTCCGAGTTACGCTTACGCTGTACGTCCAGTGCAAAGACATTCTAAGAACGATTGTGTCGAGATGGTATTATTGAGTTTTGAGTAACGGTATAAGCCCTTTATTTTGGTTAGTGAAATAAGATAGTAACATAGTTGTCCCACTGCAGGACAGAAGTCTTCTCTTGTACAGAAACGAGCATAAATCAAGGCTCATTGTTTGCTCCAAACAACGAGCCCAGCTGCCTTACTATGACGTGCCAATACCATCATGGTTCCATTGAGAAAAAGGGATAGTGCTATCGGTCATATATAGCTCCGTCTCTCTTTCACGCTGCAACAATGATGGCTTTAACACGTCATAGTACGGCTTCTGACCTGTCTAAATCCAAACTAGAACTGTAATCGCAGGGAATGACGTGTCCAAGTAGATGTATAACTTACATAGTAAGGAGGAGTGGTACTTCCTCAGCGCGCCGACGGTGTACAGCGCCAGTGCCGACGTGTAGGCGCGCGGCGCGGCCAGGCCGCTGCTGGCCGCGCCGCGAGACACCAGTGCACTCTCCACCTCGGATAACTCCTTCAGAATCTGTCGAGTTTTGAAAATAAATAAATAATGTTTTCAACACATTTGCTCAAAAAATGCATTTACGATGCCTCTATACATGTTACGAAAGTTAAAAATTACGCACCATACAACGCGGAACGTGCGGTAAAATAGGTACTCACACTTAAGTACCTATTTTACCGCATACTCCATTGTATAGCGCCGTGCGTATCCTTTACGGTTTATTTTTAATTTCCATAAAAAAAATATAAGAACTACACCAAGGAGTTTCACATTACGAGAATAAAATAAGCTAAATAATCGAACCTCCTTGGAAGCGCTTTTGCTCAATACGTTTGTCTCACTTTAATACTAAAGAGAACATGAGACGAAAGATGTAGTTCTAGTTTTCACCAGGCGCAATTGGCGCCATTTTCAAACTAGAAAGTCAAAGATTGTTGCGACTTTCCGACTGATATTTATAAACAAAGTAATAATAAATGAGTTCAAGCGAGGAATCCGATATTAATATTGTACTGTTTTCTCGCAAATCTGAAACGTTGTATAACACACGTGCAGAAACGTCTGTAAAAACCGACTTACCGCACTAGTATCATAAATAACTATTACATAATAAATAAGCCTTGATGGGCGTTAATTTTACAATCGATTAAAAACTAAGCATACAAATTGTCAAAAATCTTCACGAAATATTCTTTCTTAATGTGCACAACCAAAAGTTAGCCATACAATAATTAGGCTTTTTAAATAAATTATGTTAATTTCTAATTTGATATAGCTTTCACTGACGCTAAGTTAAGGGTATTATTGTCAATCGCCTACGCATCGTAGACGCTGCGTTTGCACGTCTATGTCGCCGTATCGTCGGGACTATGTTTCGACATAATCATGACAACGCGGCGCAAGCGCAGCGGACAGTCACTCAATCCAAAGACACACCCCCCATTATTAATAAACCCGGAGGAAAATATGCCAAACTAAATAATAAAATGCATTGTTAAAGTTAAAGGGCTGTTTTTTTTTTTTAAATTTCGTTTTTGTTAATAGGGATATCTAAGTTTTAAGGTAGCCTACATAATCATTCATACCTGTATACAAGTTTCAATAAGTCCGTGCACGTTGAGAGAGATCTCCATGAGATCTAGTGCGAAGGCCACGTGCTCGGCTTGCGGTAGATACGTAGTGGCCCCGGCCGCGTAGGCAGCTAGGGCTTCGCATACCGCACTGCCCACAGCCCAGGAAACTGCGCCTTGTTCGTACATAGACATTGCCTGTAAAAGGAATTTATAATACATATTTTTTTAGGTGCAAAACCGAAATATTTTTCGGGTTATTTTTAATTTTCTGTATCTAATGGCGCGTAATAGGATGACCCCCGCATCCTAACAGAAAGCGACCGTCGATTGACGCGATCGTTAGAAAGAATTAGGACCAGAGATCGGATATTCGGATGCATATTTACCTAAAGTATTCTTGGATTGCATAACTATTCAGATTTATATATATTTAATACCGATGCAACACACGTGTATGTCGGGTGTAAGAGGAGGGGTGGTGTGTATTAGTTAAAACAAAAAACATTTTTTTTCGTTACAAAGGCGCATTCCATATTAGCCAACATGTCAACTTTAGGCGATTATGCATCCGAATATCCGAACTCTGATTATGACGTACAAGCGCGACTTGATTGATCGCGTGAGTACGTCTTATTCATAAAAAATGAACATGACGACGCGGCCTAAGAAAGTGACGTGCCATTCGGCTAGCCTCGAAATCTTTTTTTATACTTTGTTTATGGAGATTTTTATAGTTCATATTTTTACTGCGGAATATTCACGACTAAACATGTTTCAAGAAAGACTGAAAGACTACCTTTTTTATATGACAGTGGAAGTTAAAAATATCGTAGTAAGTACCTGAAACTTTTGCGTAACTGCTTCAAAGTTGAATTCGCTACGGGAGTGCTTCTTTATCTTTCCACCTTCAGCTACGTCGATTGAGAACTTCTTGGAGAATAATTTACATATTTCTGTAACAAGCAAAAACCTATTACCTTACCAACAAACAGTTTGCCGACTACTACAATAAGGTGGGGTCAGGCGAGGGAAAATAAGTCTCGACTTACGTCTAGTGTGCCGCTAATCTCAATATTGTGTAAAAACGAATGCGAAAAAATTACAGCGATTTAGCAGCGTAAATAACGCTAGGTCACCTTTACCCTTTTTCCTCCATACATCTCTATCAGCCTTCATATCATACCTTTGGTCATCTTCTTAACAACATGCTTAGCGTCATCTCTCGCCCTTCCCACGCCGTAGAGCAGTATATGTCTTTGATTGGCGTCGTGCGGCGTGTGCTCGGGCTCCGTGGGCGGCAGCGGGAAGTGCAGCGTGTAGTGGTAGTGTCGCGACACTGTGCCGGACGTGACGCCGCCGCAGCCGCTTGAAGGACCCGAGCTCGTTGTGCGGATACCTGAGGAAACAGGTTAAAATTGTATAACAGATCATTAAAAAACTGATTATATTTTTTTTTACCGTGAATAGTTACCTCTCATTGAGCGTATGTCCAACGTAGGTAGTGACGTAGCGGTGACGTCGCATAGATGCTGCGTCAAAACAAACGCTAGCATCGCGTAGACGTGGTTGTATATAAAACAACGTCGCGTATACGTTCCAGTCTGCTGGATCAACGCACTTAGCTCTCAAAAGGAATTCTTTACCATTTTATTATGTGAATAAGTTACATACCTGGTACAGACATTGGACCCATGCTCATTGACGGCATGCCCGGTATACTCATGCCGCTCGGACCCATCATTGGCGAGTTTACACTATAATAAATTCTAAATTAATATTGAAAAAAATTATAAAATTCTAAATTAATATTTAAAAGCTGAGCTTTGGCACAGCTTTTAATTAGACAGGCAATTAAATAAAAGTTCAATAAAAGTAATCGACTTTGTATCTTTTCTAAAGAAAGAGAGAATAACATTTATCTCGCAACAGTTCGTGAAACACAAAATATAAATACAAAAATAGTACAATCACCTGTGCGAAGGCTCTCCGGGGTCTTTCGGACTATCAGGCGCGTCCATAGAATTTTGTTGGTCTTCTTTGATATGCTGCAGCAACTTGTCAAGATCATCGTCAATCTTTGAGTCGTCTAAATCCATTCGAACGTTTTCCTATAAAAATAGACAATTAGCGATCTTTTATTCCAGTTTTAAGGCAATGTAGCTTTGAAACTAGAGAACCGAAAGCATAACAAAAGCGGATTCTTGAACTACAAGTACGCCTTGTAGTTCAAGCTTTTCAATTTAGCTTGGTGCATATTGTCTAAACTATGTTATAAAGAGAAAAAAAATGATTTTTTGTATGTTTGTTTGTTAAGATTTCACGCTAAAACGGCTGAACGAATTTGGATAAAATTTGGTACATGGGTAGACCATGACCTGCAGCAGGACATAGGCTACTTTTTTATCCTGGATCGCAGACGAAGTCGCAGGCAACATATTATATAAAGTGTCTATTCTGTCTATCAATTTGTTATGTTTTCACAGATAAACCTCTGTGCTGATTGTGATGAAACTTTGTGCAGAGACAGTTTGAACGCTAAAGTAGAAGTAATTTAGCCAAACTTTATTTATTTCAGCGGCATGAGTTGCAGTTTTTATAGGAAATTCCGAAATCAATGTGGAAAAAATATCTGGCAAACTCCAGTAAATACATTCATTAGTTGTTTGACAAAATACTACAGTTTCGTAATTTCTCACCTCCATTTTAGGCTTGAGATCGATGCCTGCAAAGATGTCGTCGTCCATGTTGTGGTTAGTACCGGTACTGTTGGCAGGTGGCGCCACTGTGTGACCGCTGCTACCAACCGTCGATGTCGGCTCCGTTGGAGATATTAGATCACCTGCATTTAAAAAGAGCGTTAAATTGGAGTATATTGGAGAGCATGTTATGTTTAAGGGATGGAAAAGTGGAAGGAAACTTCAAAAGTCAAAGAGTTAATTAAGTAGAATAATCTACGCCTAGTTATTTAAAATGAAAAATGCTGAAGTCGGTGCAGGTTGTCCACGTCCCGCATATCCACCTGGACAGATGCATGGGCAACTATCGTCACTACCTGACGACTGGACAGGTTTGCACGTCAGATATGGGCAGAAATCGCAACAAAAAAAAGAGAGATTTAGAGGGATTCAGGAGACCTTTGCCCAGCAGTAAGACAAAGTCAAAAAAAAAACCATTTTTTTTTTGCGACCTTCCTTGTTCTACAGAAGTTCCTTTTACAAGCAATGTTTAGTCCACGACTGTACATACCTCTGGAAATAAGCGTGCACATGTAAGCGTCGTGCGAGAACACGTCGCGTCGAATCAGTTCGCCGAACAAGTGCACCAGGTTGGCGAACTGCTGTCTGTTGCCCGGCGGAGAGTTGGGGCTCTCGTCTAGAATTCAAAGAAAGAAATACTTATTGGTACCAAAATCCAATAAACACAAAAAAAAAACAAGAGAGCAACAAGCATATCGTGGTATCTGTCAATAGCCAGGGTTTTCTAACAGTATAATTGACTTAGCCGACCTGGGGACTAACCCCACAGAAGCTTTCGAGTAACGCGTGATGAAAACATTTGCTCCAACGAATTCTAGTTATAACATAATTATCAAATTAAGAACCTTCTGGTTTTTTTAAGTCGCAACTTAGTATTTTGATAACCCAGCTAAAACTAGAATGGAAGTATTTTTGACAACTACAGACTACATAGTTTACTTACCTAAAACTGGGGCGTCGGTGTCAAGGAAGCGTAAAAGAAGGTTCTGGAATACGGGCGGTCCGTTGTAAAGTCCAGTGCCGGAGCTCACGGATTCTTTGTCATCTGATCCTGTTAGCAAAATCAAATCCTGAGTTATCGATCATCCTATGCATTTTTGCTCCAGTTGAGTCCGAAACAAATCAGCTGTGGCGATATACACGCGAGTAATCGATTAGG
This sequence comes from Griposia aprilina, assembly GCA_916610205.1. Classification (NCBI taxonomy): domain Eukaryota; kingdom Metazoa; phylum Arthropoda; class Insecta; order Lepidoptera; family Noctuidae; genus Griposia; species Griposia aprilina. The sequence goes on from OU744286.1 coordinate 15,901,512, forward strand.
GCAAGCACAGTGTCTGTAATTTTACAAAGATTAAATAAATGAAATGAAAAAAAAAAAACTGGAATTTCTCGGTAGCAGCCCGGAGTCTGGATTGATGGCAATAGGCTCGCCCCCTATTACATGGGACTTAAACATAACTGGCGAAATGTAGGTGCTATAGGTACACTTCTGCCTAACCCTTCGGGGAATACAGGCGTGATGTTATGTATGTATGTAACTAAAATAGATAGACAAAAGATAAATTGTGATACAAAAGGGCTTTTTTCGCGAGCAGTGACGTGACGAGAGTTGAGTGAATGCTGTTCCGAGTTCCGTCCGAGGTGAAAATATACCTGTTCTGTTATTATTCCTTTCTTTCCTACTGTACCTGTGGCGTGGTGATCGTGGTGGTGGTGCGTGGTGTGGTGTTGGCGCCGGTCCAACAGCGCCGCGGCCGCCTGCGCGCGGTGCTCGCCCCAGCGCGCGGCACACACTGCCCACTCGCATATCACACGTACCACTGAGTAAGGACACGCCCATTCCTGGACATGGATCATTGCTGATTAGGCTGGAAGACCATGCAGGGCGCAGCATTCACGCAAATATTAACTTTAAAAGCTAGTGCTTAAAGTTCAATTTTGAATAGGAAAAATATCGTATGTCATCATCATCTTCGCTGCAGGTTTAGAAGCAGATGACGGAATAAACTATACTTATAACTAAAGAATTGGCCTTAGAAGGCCGTTGTCCTGCAAAGACAATGAGATGCAGTAGGTTAAGGGCCTATGCACACGCGTTCCATGTAATCTCGACGGCACGTTATCTGCCTTGCTAGAAAAAGTAGGACTACTCACGGCGAGTTTGATCGCGTCGACGTCGCGTGTGACTGTGGGTGATCATAAAACAATTTCAATGAAAACTGAACCATAAAGTTTTAGTATTAAGGTTTCGTATCACTCACTGGGTCTTTGGTATCACTGTTATCCTTAGACGGTGGCGGGCAGTTCGCGAACACTTCTTTATACAGGGTGTCCAGATTATTGTTAGGGTCTACGCGGTCAAAGCAGTGCCTGTCTAGTGCTTCTAGCACCGATAGTACTCGCGCTGGAACAAAGACTTAAGCTATATGATTTACATATATTTGAATTTATTGGCAATAGCAATTTTCAGGGGTTGAAAAACGTAAGATAAGATAATATTTATTTGCTTAAACATGTGTCATACATACAAGAAAAGACATGCATATAGGATGATAACAACATTACTAGGTACAAGGTTTTCCGCATGATGTGACGTGCAAATGTCGAGAAATATTATTAATTAAAACATTCTCTTAAAATAACAGTAAATTAGGTAAAAAAAAAGTAGGTAATTAAAGAATAATATTGTAATAAAAAAATAAAAAACAGAATATAAAAACAAAAATAACTTGTTATAGTATGTTTGGTTTACTAAATATGTCTTGACTGACTGTTTTACTTATGAATATAAACCACTTTTCTTAAGGTTAAACTAGTCGCGGGCTCGAACTAACTGGTGGGCGTGGCCAAAAAGCACGCTGTCTCATCTGGCATCGTGTCCGACAGAGATAGTATCAGTGATGAGCAGTTAGACGCTAGTCTACACGCACAAAGTCTATTTCGCGCGCACACAAACACCGTTATTTTAATTCATAGTAAAAGGAGCGCGCAAAAAATTACGAAAAGTGCTTTAGAAAATCGAGTTTTTAGGAAAAACTACTGCGTAAATCAATTATCTTTCTATTAGGACGCCCTGTTAGACGTTTATCGGGAAATAGCTAAAAAAAAATTACGAATAACTGGTTTATGTATTAAGAAAGTATTTACAAAAATATAGTATACCTTGAGAGCTAGTCTGCCACCTATCCATGCACCATTTGCTTTCAGCCTTTTTACTTCTTGCCGAGATTTCTTGTTCAGCCTCATACACCTATCACAATAATTAAAATGACCAATTTTAATACAAAAGAAACTTTACATATTTTGTATGAGTTAATTTGAGATTTTCAATATAATATTGACACAAGATTGTTGATATGTGGAATATAAATTATTCGTGGATATTTCACGCCTATCGTTGATGATACAGACCAATTTCCTATGCTCTTCTGTAATGTCGGTGTCCATGTGAGGCATAGGCAAGGCGGATGGTGGTAACGGTAGCAGATCAAGCGGCGATCCTTGTAAAGACGAACCGCAACCCGACCACACCATAGCCGTTGGACACTCGATGGAGATTATCTGTTGATAAAATATTCTTGATTTAAAATCCTTTGATTTGAAGATCCATAAAAAGACGTTACTATTGTATTGACCTGAACTACCACTACTATGCAGGGTCAAAAAAAGCGAAAACCCATACGGAGCTAGCGTAATCAATGGGATAGTTATTTAATTTTGAAATTAGGCTCAATATATATAGGTATATCTATATAAATAAAAATGAATCGCCGAAATGTATGTACGCGCATAACTTCCGAACGACTGCACTAAATTGGATAATTCTATTTTTTTCGTGTTCGTTATTGTCAGGACAAGGTTTGTAGGTAGGGTAGGTAGGGTACGGTACGGTACGGTAGGGTAGGGTAGGGTAGGGTAGGGTAGGTAGGTAGGATAGGTAGGGTAGGTAGAGTAGGTAGGTAGGTAGGTTAGGTAGGGTCGGTAGGTAGGGTAGGTGTTAGATACTTAGTGCTCCCTGTGCGAAGCCAGGCCGGGTAAAGCTAGTATATAAATAAAAATCAACTATCAAAAATGTTTGTGCGCGCATCACTTCAAAGCGGCTGCACTTATTTGGCTAATTATTTTTTTATTGTGTTTGTAATTGTCAGGACAAGGTTTGTATGAAAGAATATATTTGGAAAAACTACCGGGATGGTCAAAAATTTAGATGCTGTTTTTGTATGAAATTCACCCCGGGTAACGCCGGGTAAGAACAGTTGTTTTAAAATAATTTTCTACAATTTAAGCTCAACATGGCAAACGTAGTTTGGTAGATCAGGAGTTTAAGGGATGATTTAAGTGCTAGACTGTCCCGGGCGCGAGCCGTGCCACGTTCGCGCCCGGTAAGGTCTAGCATAAATCTAATGATCTAAAATGATAGATTACAGACAAATTAAACTTTTAAATCTTGTGTTCAAACAACTTCAAGCAACGCTTCGGAAAAGCCTCAGTAGAAATACTGTCAAGATTATTATATTGTTTTATGAGAAAAGCTATAATTATAAAACAATCTCTTACCTGCAGAACAGTAGCCAGCTGTATAATAACATCTCTATGGTAGCAACAGTTGAGTATCTCCCCGAATCCTACTTGCACCGGATTCATGGCCGCAGCCACCACAGTGGTCAGCGTAGCCTTCGTATCTCTGGCAGGAGAGGCCCTTTCCTCCTTCACTTGGACGTCCATTGGCTGTGGGGGATTTGGGGTCCCGAGGGAGGGATTAGGGTTCGGAGTTCCCAAGGAATGGGTCGGATTTGGCGTGCCTAAAGAGTGATTAGGGTTTGGAGTGCCCTGGCTTTCTATGGGAGTAGGTTCCCGTTTGATTTGAGATATGTTTGGCTTGACATCCGCGTTGGTTTCGGGTGCTGGTGACATTGGAGCCGCGTTTGGTTCTGGATAGAAAAGGTTATTGTTTAGTTTTATGTAAATAGAAGATTTAATCATCATATTTGAGTTAACTGTTCAAATCTGTGTTCGAAAGACAGTTTGTGAGTCGATAGAAGAGCGAGTTAATTAAATAATTCTCCACGAGTTGCAGGTAAAACGCAATCGCGATAGTGAAGAAATGCCTTGAATGGGGCGTTAACTCTGATATAATGCTGTTAGATGAAATAAAAATGACTGGTAATCTCCAAGAAAACAAGCAAAAGATCAATTCATTCTAATCTCACCTGCATTCCTATCAACAATCTTAGTAAACACAGCAGGCTGGTTGAGAGTCCTCAGCGTAGTATCTGACAGTACCGAGCAGATGGCCGCTGCCTTTTTAGCACAGGAGGTGGCAAGCCTTCGAGACAGGTTCTCACAGCATATGAACTCACACATGTGCTGTAACGCTAGCGGGAGGAATAACCTGAGGAAAACGGTGTATTTTAATAATTAAGGAGGTGAAAAATAGGTCCATGGAGAATTACGGATGTGTCATAAAAGGCGACTAAAAGGGGTTCAATCCATGGAAGTATCACATCCAAGTTCTAAGCTGTAACCATTTTGAAACCAATGAAATAAGACTTTAGTACTCAATATGAAGATAGTGAGGGTTTACTTAGAAAGTCTCTGATCATTACTTATAGGATAAGGGGACACCTGTTCTTTTAAAATTGATCGAATTACCTTAACAGTCCATCATCAGGAGCCCTCTTATCTAGCAGTTCTATGATCCAAGTGAGAAAGTCATGCCTGTCAAGCAGACCTTCGTCCAGCAGGTACTTGGCGAGGCGGCAGCAGTAGTTCCAGAGCTTGAGGGCTTGTCGCCAGTCTGTGCTTTCGCTTCCTCCAGGAGTTAGTGAGCCAAGAGCTGGAGAAAGTATATACTTTAACAAACACACATAATAATATGTACTGTAAGTGCTTTAATTCCAGTAACATAAATATATATTAAAACAATTCGGGGTTTGGGGTGAGGATAAAATTTCGTAAATTGTATAACAGAGGATCTCGTTTTCGCTGCCCAGTTGACGGAAGTGACACTGCTAATGTCAAAAAGAAGGGTGCGCGTCGTCTGCTTCTCACACGGGTTTTAGAACTTTCTAGAAGCTAGAGCTATGCAAAAAGAAAAAGAACGCTATGCGAAAACGAAGTAAATAATGGCGCGGGCAGGCGATGCGATGCGACCGGGTAAGTCGGGGTAGCAAGAAATATCACGCGGACGAAGTCGGGGGCAGGAGCTAGTCTATACAAATAAATAAAATTTTAAGTGTCTGTTTGTAATTTCTAAATAACAGTGGTTTACTAAATGCTAATCTCCGAAACGGCTGAACCTATTTTGATGAAATTTGGAATGGGGATACTTTGAGCCTTGGGGAAAGTCAAATGCTACTTTTTATCGACATACCACGCGGGTGGAAGCTAGTTGACAATATAACAAATTCTTCTAATAAGGGTATGTTGCCCATGGAGATTTCTAATAACATTTTGTTTATCCATCAATGCAGATAAAAACTAAAGCATTACCAATTAAAAACTATGGGATGGGATGAAGCTGGCTATGTATTTGTTCTTTATAAAACTACAACTTTTTTCTAGTAAAAAAGGGGGCTCTAATATACTTACTACTGGAATTCCCCGGAGAGTGCATAGAGTTGGGCACAGTAGAGTTAGGTGTGGAGCTCCCAGGTGGATTGCCAGATGAATTGTGGCTAGGAGTTCCCTGGCCTGATTGTGATGGAGGTGTTTTATCAGACACATTGCCAGGAACTGCACTCTGGTAGTGTTCAGCCAATTTAGGTATCTGATCCTTGAGAAACTTGATCAATGTTGTGGTCCATTCTGTAAGCAAGGAGATAATGTTATTACTAGTCTATAATGGTCAAAATATATGATTAACCTGTCGTATCCACGTGTATAGGCCACACTGCATACATAAAGCGTTGTCTGCCGCGGAGAGTGCGCGCGAATGTGATAATAACACGTAGATATACGCTCCGGCAGCCTACTATAACTTATTTTGGAGTGTAGATCTAAGTTCATACAACAGGTTAATTATGAACAGAGAGTATGATAACATTACAATATTTATGTAGATTATATTGTAATGCATCTTATAAGTTTTTTTAATCACTTGTATATCACAATTATAGACACCATAACATTTCCATTGTCTTAAGATCTGTTTGTGCAATAAGTATGGACATAATGATAGCTGTTTTATGTACAACATGATGTCACTTTTTGGAACGAAGTTGCTTAACGCAGCTTGCAATATGAGTAGACTGGTAGAAATCGTCACATAAGGAAAAAAAATCTCTCAGATTTTCTCTCTCTGTCTCTATTTCTATTATATACGAGTGTGTGTGTGAGTGCGGAACTTCATTCCTGACGGGGGTCCCCTGACCACACACATTTTGTTTTTTGTTTATTGGCACCTTGTCTTTTAATTGTGCTTTTGGTTCTCCTATTTCTTTTTTGTGTTCTGAATACATGATTTATCTATCTAGCTTTTTCCTAGTTTCAAATGAATGCTGAAACTATACTATTATAATTGACCCATACTTACCAGTGGTAGGGTCAGGCAACTGTCTCTTCTTGATCTTAGCCTCAGACACAGCCACAGTATAAGCAGAACTAAGTTTAATGAACCAGGCAGCTCTGGGCATAGACACCTGGTACTCTGTCAGTGTTATAAATATCTCTTCTTTTTTGTTAAAATTTGGCGCTTTTTTTGCTAGTTGGGACAGCGGTTTGCTTCCTGTGAATGAAAATAATAATTATGTAGAGAGAAGAATAGAATACAATACTCTTCATTATGTACACCATACAAATTACAGAAATAGATGTAGAAAAAAGATGTACTTAATGATCTCATCTCATCTTTAGTGTTGAAGTTAATAACTTTTAGTAACAAAAATGGAATTATTGTGGTTTACCAACAATATTATGTTAAATTCAATGAAATAATATGATAATACATTTCACAATTTTCTTATTACAGAATAATATAAATATATTGACTAAATCAATTTTCACACATTGGAAGTCAGGTAAGTCCATGCATATTGCACAGGATATGTAATCCTAATGAGTTGTAAGATTAATGTGATTTTTTCATTTATTAGCTTTCCTCTTTCTAAAACATGTTTTATTGAAATGCATCTCTCAACACAAAAACATTGATATGTAAGGTAAGCAGGTCACTTAGTTTTACTATTTGTAAAAAAATACAGTAGTGTAGTGAGTAAGTGACTTGACCCTCAAGGTACCAGCATCGCCTAGTTTAGGAATAGCTGTTTATCTAATTATGTTACATATACGACTTGTTACCAATATCCATTAATGTTAACTATGGTTAAGAAGATGCCTGTAACAATGGTTTCTAAATTTATTTTTATTACCTGCCAAATCCTTAAACCAAGCTTCAATCTGTGCTTTAGTGCGGGCAGTAGCTGGCCAGAAATTGTCCTTAGGATTCACTTGCTGTCTCTTCCTTCCACAATCAGGCAGAGTATTCAACTCTTCTTTCTTAGAAAGTATACTAGAAAAGAACTGTCCTATCTGGAAAGAGAAATGTGTAATGTGAAATATGTTGATAAATAATTCTGATGTTGATGTCTTCCATTCCTTCAAAAAGACCTTAAAGTTAAAAGGTTTGTTTACTCATTATTCATACAGGATTTGTAACAGAGGAGGGGTTATTCAAATAAATTGAAACATCATTGTCAATGTAAAAGAGAATAGTGCCTTCTCAGGTTGTTTTTATAATGTGATAAAACGTACAAGGCCTCTTGACCTATTTACAAAGGTAACATATTGCATACTAATATAGGGTAAAGAAGAAAATATACATGACTGTATTTGGAGCACTGTATTTTCTCACCTTGGATGCTGAATAATTAAAATTCCTTGCGGTACCAAACTCATCGCTGGATTGTGGTGTTGTGGAAAAACCATGTTTTACGTTCGTGGATGTTAGCTCATCCTCTTTCTGGCGGGGCTCTTGAGGGTACACATCCGGAGGACCCAGCCGTGGCCTCTTCAGAGGACGCTTTTCGTACATGATCCCCATGGTTATTGGGTGTATTGTATCTATTTTGCAACACCACTAATAAATATACAAGGGTAATGTACACGACGGCAATTTCATATTTTTCGTATCAAGCCGATTATATTGACTATTTATCTAAAAACTACACAAAATAGACATGATTATAGTCTCAAGAGGAACCAAATAGGAAAATCTAACGCATGTATAAATTCATGTAGAAAAGAAAACAAATTATTACTTTGAGCTAAACAAAAACCATTTCTTGAATGAGAAATTTTGGATCAGTCAGTTCAATGAATGATGAATGAATGAAGTTGAATGAAATATTTAGGTAGATTCAGTAGAAAAGCAATTAGTCCCTTTTTTCGGAAGTTTACGGTTTTATCTACTGTTGACATTACAAAAACACCAACATTCTAGTCTGCAGGTTTATTTTTCTAGTTATACCCTGGCACCCTGGCTATGAAATGATTGATGAAACCACAAAAAATCAAGAAACAAACAATCTAGGTATTGTATCCTAAAAAAAACAAACCTCATTTAAAAATTTGTTTGTTGTGTAGTCTGGTAACATTTTGTTAAAATAACCTCACTTTTCATCAAGGTTTATTCTTTGCTTTTCATAAACAGCTGATAGCATTTTACTGTTTACGTTTCAGTACGAAAAAAAGTAACTAATAATAACCACATTGCTGAAAAACAACATGCCACCTAAAAAGCAACCTGAAAAGGGTAAAGCCGGTGGAGGAGCTAAATCCGGTGCTGGAAAATCTGGCGGCGATGCGAAAGGTTTGTTTACATTTTGTATTGCGTGTGTTTTCGTAAAGATTATCCCTCAAATATTGACAAACCTTTATACATTCTCTTTGTTTTAAATTTAGAATCTGCAGCAAAAGAGAAAAAAGGCGGTTCAGCTGTCAAAGTACGTCATATTTTATGTGAGAAACAGTCAAGATGTTTGGAGGCGTTGGAAAAATTGAAAGCCGGTCAAAAATTCCCGGATGTAGCGGCCGCATATAGTGAAGACAAAGCACGGCAAGGCGGGGACCTTGGCTGGCAGATCCGTGGTTCAATGGTGGGTCCTTTCCAGGATGCGGCATTCGCCTTACCCATATCTACAGTCACGAGTCCCGTGTACACAGATCCCCCCATTAAAACCAAGTTTGGTTATCATATCATAATGGTAGAAGGTAAAAAATGACAGACATGGTGTTTGAATTTGAATATTTCTGGGCGATACTTCTGCTATTTATTATGGAACGGATATGCTGCCTTCAGGAGCAGTTTGATAAGGATTACTCCATACTTCCAGACAATCAGAGGTCCAATGAGTCTATAGACATTAATATGGAGGACTTTGCTAATAGAGAGTAAGTAAATGAAAGTTTTACTTATTCAAATAGCCTTTATATCCAAAATACAAAATGTGCAATTATTTAGTTACAAGTAAACAAACTGTTTGATTAAAATAACAGGAGCTTTGGTAATAGATTCCACCCCATTGTAAGTAGTTTGTATTCTAAAATGCACATTTCCTATTGGACTCTTGTGGTAATCAAACACACCACTAATTAATTGTTTACTTAACATACATAAACATAACATAGTCAGCCTATAATATTCCCACTGCTGGGATTCAGGGTCAGGCCAGTTCTCTGGGAGAGCGAGTGGGCTGTAATCCACCATGCGGGCCCAGTGTGGGTTGGTAGATGTCATATGTCATTGTATTTCTGGTTCTAGGACATGCAGGTTTCACAATGTTTTCCTACAAGGTTTTGAGAGCAGTGGTGATGAAATAAATTTACACAAATTAAAGCGCCTGTCTGGGTTCGGACCTACGACCTACAACTCTTACTTAGGTGGGAAGCGCTCAGGTAGCCCCCGAAATTCAAAAATACTTAAGTTTTTTTGCAATTTGCAGGTCACTGTCAGGTTGTAAATAATTGGAAACAGCAATACGGCCTCAAATGTCATGATTTCACGAAATAGTCATTCAATAGGGTAATACCTATGAACTTAGAGAGATGTATTGATGATTTTTCTGATTATAATTCTATAAATAAATATTTGATACGGCTGCGAATCATATTTAGATCAACATACAACCTGATACCAACCTGCAAATTGCAAAAAACGTAAGAAAATTTGAATTTCGCGGGCTACCTGTGCGCATTCCCTTCTAAGTTGCGGCCGGTACCACTGGGCCACCACTGCTCCGCTATGAAACTACGTCAAACTAAACTTTATATCATATTATTTCACCGTATAATTATGAACACAGTTTATAATCTCCTGAGATATAAACTATCGTAAAATTGTGAACTGCAAAAACTTTTTAATTTTTACGCATTATTTTTCGATAATTTATAATGGGTGCTAATTAAGGCAGCTTCTTTAAAATGTCATTCTCGTCTTCAACTATATTTAGTTGTCTAAATAATTAATAGGTAAGCGACAAACTTTTAGCGTCTAATAAATGGTTTTCAAGCGAATATATATTGTAAAACGAGCTACTGTTAATATGACGCAGCATGGTGATAATTCTTAAGCAACGTTATGGACCAAGTAATAAATAGGGGCATTATTCATAATACCCGCGCATTATGAATAATGACAAGCGTAGTCGACGGAGCCCCGCTTCGCGGGGCTCCTACTTCTGGGTGGTTTAAAAAAAATAACCACGAAGGTGATGGCGGGGTCTTTTAGACCCCGCCATTCCCTTCTAAACTAACCTGTCCGAGTCGGGGTGCCCTAAGTCCCGAGCTCGCTTAGTAGCTCACTTACAACATTAGTCACTTGAGTTATCAATTCAGAAGTAAATATATTTATCGGTAGCTCGGAGTCATATTAATATACGCTCGTAAATTGACGCTGGTTTTTTGATAATCTGTTGGAATAGTAAAGATGATGAATTAATATAATTGAAGCTGTTCTATTAACTCGTCGCCTACATATAAAAAAAGACGCTAGGTTGCAGGTGCTAAAGAAAACTTTTGTTGCCGCACATATAATTTCCCATTTATAATCAGTCCATGGCAAACCCACAATTTGTGAACTGCTATCAAACTTGCATGCGACGGATCGTACCTTGCGCTAATACTAAATAGCCAAGTAACTGCGACCAACTTGGAAGTAGCGCTCGCCGGCTGCTGCTGCGGCACAGCTCGCTTCGCTTGTTCGGCTCGCGCGCGGTTTCTCCCAGTTCTAACCTAACCTAACCCATTTGGTCGGGGTGGGGGTGCCCTGGCTTAGTTACTGCGACCAATTCGGCTACTGCCAAGACCGACAAATCAGGGACGGTTCATAATTTTACGGGTGACAAAATCGGACAGATTGTGAACCGTGTCGGTAAGTGCAGGTTCGTTCACAATTTGACGGTCTGACATGGATAGATTATAAACTATCGAAAATTAATACGTTTTATTGTTAGCAGTATGGCACAGTTCACAATTTAGCGACAGTTTACAATCTCGCGAGATAGATTAATAAACTCGGTGTTCACAATCATACGGTTATATACAATGATTTCGTAATGTAACAGTCCCTTCCTAACCTTCTGCATTATTTCCAGTTTTGGTTTAAAAATGAGCTTCCTCCGTCTGTGTCGTTTAATGCATGTTACGATGCTCCTGACTCTTTTATATTTCTGCAATATCTGCCTCTGGTTCATAATGACCAAGAAACCGTCGCCCAAGTCATCTCTCAGATACAGGTTTAAAGTCGCAATGCCTTCCTTATGGCAATGTAATGTAACTACTTAGTATTTTTAAATAAAATTTTATATCTACTAAATTATGACTTAATACCAATTTAATTTATCTAAATCTGTTAGGTATTAAAATATTGCAATATAATGTCATATAATGATATTACGTAAAATTTTATTTGTAAGTGCAGTGCTGAAATAAATGCATTTATGTTGTCTCGATTTATGTGTTTTTCTAATTGGGTTCTGTAATATTTTACAAATGTATTCCAGAATAATAAAATAATTTTAATAGTATATATTTCCTTTTCTTTGACTTCAGATCTCATAAAGTTGCAGATCTCATAAAGTTGTAAAGATCCAAAGAATATTTTATTTTTAAGTAACAATAAACACCCCATGATAATCCATTCACAGCGGCCATCAAAACTAGTATTTTAGAAAGATAGGTGGGTACTTTATTTTACACCGATCGTCGCCACACTTAAACGCCTGACATGGAAATAAAAATATGCCGATCGGTGCTTTCAGCAGCGAATAGGTTAACACAACATTACGCTGCAGGCACACACATCATCATAATACTTTAACACTTTTCATGGATAAATAGACTAGAGTAGTTCAAGTATTTTCAATATAAAAACATCAGTCTGGTCATGATGATCACAGTCATGGATCTCGTATGATTTATTCGTGCAGGAATTGGGATTTCCATTGTCTTTATATTTTCATAAGGCGCGTTGACGCCACGCCACGCGAAACGCAATCCTTGTCTATGAGATTAGTGGATACAATTCTGGGTTAACAGCATTTACGAGAAAGTAGGTAATGAAACAAATCATAAAAAATTAAAACAGTCTTTATTGACAGATCTTAAATATTTATTATTAAAGTCGACTGCATCAGTTACATGACTAAAGTAATGTACAATACTTCAATAAATATTTATGTAATGAGGTATTTAAAGCTAGAACCGGATCCTTCATTTTGGATATCGAAAGTTATAAATCGTGATTTTAGCAATTTTTATTACGATAATATTTGGCTGTATGGTTACTACCTCATGATTTTAAATGTAAGCACGAACATTTAGCTGGAGAATTGTTTCGTTAAATATAAATAATTTATTCGAGTCGAGAATAGTCCACGCTGATTGCTTACAAAATACTTTTTTAACTTCTAATTTGTTCTTGTGACAGCGTGAGGGAATCGGATCAAACTCTGAGGTTAGGGTTGGTGTACCGCACGTATTTCAAGAGGGCATCGTTTTCCTCGCAGACGAAAGGCTTGCGGTGGTGGCAGGCCACGTCGTGCCAGTGAACGCCATCGTTGTAGAAGTTGTTCAGGATGGCCACGCAGTGCTCAGCAGCGCCGCCTTGATGCAGCTCCTGTTAATAGAAATATACATGGTCAGATACTGTCTTTTAGTAAATACAACAGCTTAGACCTAACACAGGCAGAGTTTCGTTTATCAAATTTAAAGATAACGGTATTTCTTAGATGGAACACTTGACTGTCTATAGAGTCTGACCCTGACTCACAGCAGGCGCACTTTAGCTACGTAAATAAACAAACTCCTGAAGGTCCCGCTAACTGTCTGGGAAGAATAAGATTACGAATGAATTGTAAATAGCAAAGTTTTGTTTAAGATTAAAGCCATTACATCAATCGGTCGGTTGCGTACAATAACCGCATAATGCGCGAGGCCTTGAACGCTGTACAACAACGGATGCGGAGGATGCGCGTGCGACCGCAAAGGGTTACGTATTGTTTGTTCCGCAGCGCAGGCCGCGGGTACGCGCGACTCGCGGGGAAAGTGACGCGCAAACAACGCGACGACGCGCGCCGAATAACGATGAGCTTTTGTTGTACAGCTTGCGGTCGCTGTTTGTAGAAAGTGGCCGCGACATGCGGGTACGCCCTTCGGCGAATATTTCGCAGGCCCATAAATATTCACGTGTCGCTTTCGTTTTCATTGCGTTATATCCGCTGTGCATTAACGGGTTCGGCGGGTGCGTATGACAAACGTTACTCAACTGTTCGCAGAATTGGCTCCTTATGTTGCGTCATGAGTATGACCGATTTCGTAATGTCATGCTTTCTTACGCTCCCATTGTATACACCGCGGAACGACTCCTTAATTTGGTAACAGTTTTCTAGACGAGGAAATGAGTGCGTAACTTACCCTGTTGTCGGGTTGAGGTTTGCCGATGCCGCCGCCCTCGGACCAGTCGTTTTGCTGACGGTTCGTGGTGGGAGCCAACTTCTGCAGCTCAGCGGTCCAGAACCAGCCATTGATTTCGTTGGGGGTCAGGTCAGGACGGTTGCATCCTTTGAAGTCGCAGAGGCGACCCGATGTCCAGATGTATTTTTGCTACAGGAAACACATTAGCATAAGAATGGTAATTCTCTACAACTAACGACGTTAGATGGCTTTGTCGTTACATTATGGATGTAGGTACCTTGACACAAAACGTCTGGGTATTTGTATGAACACGTAAGACGAACAATTACCTGTTCGTCTGCCTGGCTACTTGATTTTATCTGTTGGGTATGAAGAAAAAAATAACAATGGCAAAACAGCCATTAAAAAAGAAGTCTATTAGATAAACGAATAAGGCGAAACAATTTGATGATTCTTAACAATACCGAGGAAACACAACAATGAATACGACAATTTGTCACAATTATCGAAGATCTTTATGCACTCGGCGTTAGATTGTAAGAACATAATGAACGCGCTACTTCATCAGCATAACAATACAGTGTCAAACAGTCAATAGCCAGTTTGGCAACGGGACAATCGGATCATTTGGCATTAATATCTGTGCTGAACAAATTGTTATTCTGCAGTCACGGTAAACAATGGCAACAGAAAGTTACGGGCCCGGTTGAATCTAAGTAGGACCTACGACCTACCTACGTTAGATAAGGTTCTACCACTACTAGCTTTACCGGTTGGTCATAGTTCAATCCCAACAAGATCTCGTCTTCCGTCTATAAAAGTTTTACTTGCAGATTTCTACGTCTAAAAAAACAAGTGCTGATTATAACCGAGTGTCGATATTCTCGGGAGGAACAGACAATACAACAAAACATTGTATTTCACACGTAGCGCGAAACACATTCCGTAGCAGTAGTGAAACTCGTTTAGGAAAAATCGACGCTGCTATTGTTGCGTTCCTGAAACGATTATTTTTCTTCGTAAAATTTTGTCACAAGTGTTGCCGCCCATTAGTTAAATAACTTCTTCACGCAACAGATAGAAATTTGGGCTCGAAGACGCAAAGAATTACGAAAAGAGGTAACAATATGAATTCTTTTAAAGATTCCGTGTTGAATACGAATACCACACTTTCTATTTAGCTTTGAAAAAGTGATATGTTTTCGCGTCACGGTCACGATCGTTTTCCTCGTGTTTTGAACTCGGGACACGCGTGGATATTTGCTACAGTCTTTGGCAACCATCGTGAAGTCATTTGCTTTACATAACTACGTCTCTAAGCAAGGACTGTTCTAGAATCGTCTCTAATTTAAACACAATTTTCCTTTGCACTTAAAATGCTGCTGTGTCTATATAATCATTCAAAACTTGATCAGTTACATGTTGCATCAGAGTCGTTAATGAACTTCGAATAAAGGAAATGGGAACTTGATTATGTTTTACTGCCGTCTTACATCACTGTTAATGACTTCATCAAATCACAGATAGACATTAAATTGTGCAACCATATAACGATTTTGTAGAGAGATAGTAAAAGCTCACTACCTGAATGTATCTCTATAAGTTAGGATTGGGAGATTCAAACATTTACTAATTTATCAAGACGTTTAGTTTCGTTCTGAAGAAAGCTTCTAGAAATTTTATCCTTGTTATTTTATTACCTTGTCCTGCACGATGCGTGCTTTAACCCACTCATTCTCGTCGCTGGTCTCCAAAGAAACGAGGTCCATGCACCGCTGACGGCAGTAGTTCCTGGCACTCAGCCAGTCTTCCTCCACACCACGGAGCGCAGGGTCTCTCCATGAGAAAAAGTAGCCTTTATCTGAAAAGACAACAGAATTTAATATTTTGCTATAAAAAAACAGAGATTTAAGATGTTAGGTAAATAATTTAATGTCTTAAATCTCTCTGTCTCAATAAAAAAAGACTACTAGTACCTAGGCTACGTACGGACCATCGTATAGCCAAGGAAACTAAACAACATTAATTTAGATCTGGATCTGGATTTGGATCTTTTTTCTATGATTATGATTGTACTCTGTCTGCCTGTACTTATTGATGGTCTGACTATATAGACGGTTATATATACAACCTAACCTCTGAACTAACTTTCGAAGTAGGTACCTAACAGGTTGCCTTATTTAAAACCTGTACCCTAATTACGTAACACACTATCTATCACAATCTGATTCATTTTGAAGCCTATTGCTAATCCATTGCTTCGTATGTTCAAAAAAATTGTCTGCTCAACAACGTAAATAACGCAATGAATGTTGTTGAATTGTCAAAATGAAACCCATTCCTACTGTTAGTGTGTTACGTAATTACCCCGCTGGTTAATATAACAGATCCTAACAGTGTTTACATTATGTAACTATGTTTAATAAGCTACGCGCTGTTTCTAATAACTTAACATTTAGTAATCGTTAGGAGTTTACTGAAATCCCTTTCTAAAAATGTTCAACCGATATGTCATATCAGGATGGGTTCGATTTATTAAGATAAATGTATGGAAAGTGACGAGTGACAGAAAAAGAAGTCGAAACATCGGTCGTGTCGGGAATCGTAAATTCGTGAGTCCAAGCTAGATGAACTTTTCCATCATTTCCAAGTCTTCTATCTGCGTAATTTGATCTAAGTGAGACAAATGTCCGGAAGACATAAAATACATAACTCTTACACATCTTTCGATTGGATATTTTGATCTCTTCCGCGAGCCACAACGCAGAATAGGTAGCCAGCTTACCTACTTCGTGATTTGACTAGGCATAGGCAATCTCGTGGGAACTGACGGCGGATAGAAAATCTTCACTTTCGATGTTCCAATGAAAGGAATGGAGGTAGCTATGGTTTCTACAATGTGTAACTGAATTATTGCACATTATGTAAGTAGTTTGTACAGAATCGTTCACTGAATCTTTCTGTATTTTTTTTAAAGGTAATTTTTTATCCCAATAATAATTAAAAATACGTAAATTACAGTCACAATTCCGCTGCACAGTTAAAACAAACCAAAATGTACGAAGTACCTACTACGCTAGACCCTTATGTGTGCGACTGTATTCGTGCGTAGATTTGTAATGTGACCACAAGTTTTTCCCACAATCAGTATAAGTAATTTATTAAATAGACAATGTTTTATACATAATAGAAAAAACTCAGTGTACCTATGTATTATGATTACTTAACATTTTGACTTGTGCCACCCTTTATCTAGGTGTGCAATATAATATTCTAATTGTGGTGTTTGGTGGCGATACATGTGTGTGTGTTTCAAATAGAAGTTACACCTCGATCGAGGTTTTATGTAGGTACCTACAGTCATGAAAAGAGGTTTAGTTTCAGATTTCATGACTTCGATCCATCTGTAACTTCTCATTTAACACTATCTAATTATATAGGCTACTAGGATAAAGATATCTACATCTACTTTGTAGTAAGTATCTAAGGATATAGAAATGGTGAACATCGTGGGTGGTTTTTATATAATAATGTTAATTAATTTTATGGTTTATAAAGCCACTGTTCTTTGAAACGGTCTATTCCCATCCAATACCAAGAGCTAATACCATTTGGTATTAGTTTATTTCCGAATTTATTTTCTATTCCCAACGAGTACCACATTTAAAAACCAATACCAAAACAAGTTTAAAGAAATCAGATACAGTCAGGTTCAGTAAAATTAAAATGCTTTGAGTGATTTTAAGTAATGTTTAACCTACCTACCTACCTACCAAATTAACTTCCAGCGATCGATCTCTGGTTGACTGTAATACTAACAGCTAAGCTGTGTTAAAATGAATTACCGAACTAAGTTTCCGGAAACATAATAAATGTTCCCGAAAATCCTAACCCTAGACGGTCGACGTCAGTGGCATCCCGAGGTTCGGTTGGTTAGGTTCCTTTAAACCCTTTAGACAGAAATAGGAGCCCCGCGAAGCGGGGCTCCGTCGACCAGCTTATTAACCCTAACCCTATATTTAGATTACCCTAGATTTTGGTAAAACGCAATTTAAATAAAACTTTGTGTAGCTGAGTGTACAAAAAGTCACGCTTTGGTATTCGCTAGTAATAGATTTTTTATTTAAAAAAATGTGGTACTCGTTGGGAATAGAAAATAAATTCGGAAATAAACTAATACCAAATGGTATTAGCTCTTGGTATTGGATGGGAATAGATCTTTGAAACGGTCATTGCTATGATTGTGATAAGCAGTTGTTGTTTAGGAGGACTTATTTGTCCTTTAGTTGACAATGAAACTGTCCTAGATATAAGTATATAATATACTTGCCTAGCTATGTAATAGTAAACTGTGTAGGTATTGGAACGGAATCGGATCCTTTCGGATCACCGCCGTCACCTCCAGAGTAACAAATGAGGATGTAAACCATGACACAGCGAAACAAGATATTTTAACACCAAGTATATAAAATGACTGAAATTCTGACAGCGTGAAGACTCGGACTCAAATCTTCCGTACCTACCTAGCAGATAACCAGACCAGCACATTACAACACATTGGATTGACTTTATCAATCACAATCTGAATCATTTTGAAGGCTATAGCTAATCCACTGCTTCATATATTCGAAAAAATTGTCTGCTTTACAACGTAAATAACGCAATGAATGTTGCTTAACTGTTACGCAATTACCACGCTGTATTATCTATGCAAGTGCTCACAAACATTTGAAAAAAGAAATACCTATGCAAATCGATTCTTAAAAACTACAAAAACCAGAACTGCATTCAAAAATAGTAACAAAACTAGTTGAAAACTTGTGACATATTACCTATGCTTATTTGCACGCGGAAGTCCCAGTGTTTACTGATATCATAAGAATTTCATGTTGCGCGGGCGCATGCTGGCATGGCGGACCGGTTTCCCCTTATCTCACTGAGATAAGAGAACAACTTGTACCTTTTGATGAGGTCCTATGATGGTTACAGCTTTCTAATGATAAGCTCGTCGTTCGTTACAGACAGATACAGTGCTGTTTTTGCTAAATTATTTTCTAACCCTGATAATAAAATTATTCTCACTCCTTTATCTCCATTTATTTGAAGTTGGAACTTCTTCCATTGATGTTCATCTACCTATATTTTATTTAGTAGGTACCTATACTTTCTATCTAGATCAAAGTCAGTAAGTATGTACTTAGGTCTGTAAGTACCTACCTAAGCTAGTCCAATGTTCAACAAGTGTCCGAAGTTTCCAACCATAAATGTTAATCAAATGCCTAAGTTAAAAATGTTAACGTCCTTGAATTTACTCGGTTAGCACCTGTTTTAAACCAGACTCGAACACGTAGACGTAGGTAGGTAGGTACTACTTAAACCTACTGTAAAGCAGATGACAGAGTTAATAACAACATGAACTCGGTTTCCTCTGAAAATGTTGATGGATAAAGGCCTGATCCAAAAGGTATCTACGACATAAAATTAAGTTTTAGCCAATGATATCGGTACGGTGCCTACCGGTGACCATGAAGTGACAGAGGGTTGAAAAAATCTCTCAAAATCTGTAAATAAGTAGGCGGGTAAAACCTACTGAAAAAAGGGGTCATTGCACGAACTCTTCTTGGCATTACCTTTATGGTGAAGGCGAGTAAAATTTAATGACAAAGGAATCTCCATAAATAATCACGAAATAAATGTCCTCCATTAAAATATTGTTAACGTTCGTGAGGTTTTCCGGAATCCTCTTGTGCGTTAATTACGTAGCTCATTACTCATTACCTATAGGTACCTAGGTAGGTAATCTTCTTTGCCGGAGTAAAATAACTTTGGGCAACTTGATAATAATGTTCTTATTCCTCTTAGCAAATATGGAGATAATAATCGGTTAACCGACCTTGTATCATTCCGATATTTTATGATGCGCCGAAAATTTAAAAAAGACCTGTTTTGTCTAGGTAGAGCATACCCAAGTAAGGAAAAGCCGTACTTGGAGAGAGAACATGTTTGTGTAGTTATTCTAACTACACAAACATGTTCACATATTCTATAATATAACATAACATCATGCCTGTAATCTCCGAAGGGTTAGGCAGAGGCGTACCTATAGTAGATTCACATTTCGCCAGTTATGTTTAAGTCCCATGTAATATGGGGCGAGCCTATTACCAACCGGGCACCAATCCAGTCTCCGGGCTGACTAAGAATTCCTAATAGAAAAACGTAATAACACTGCCCGTCCTGGGAATCGAACCCAGGACCTCATTCTCAAAAGTAGCGCTTACGACCATTATACCACTGAGGTAGTCACTCTATAATAATTATGATCATCACATAAATGTTATTTAGCCATGCCAAACTCCCTTGCCCAAGGTTTGATCTTACTTGCTTTAGAGCATCATACCCTTATAGTTAATTTAATCCAGATTTTTCACACCATTTTCTACCTCCCCTTCAACTTCTACCCTCAAGATGGACATCCTAATCAAACAGTTTAAAAATACTTACTGTCAGCGTATCTCTCGTGGATGGATCTCTGCACACATAGCGAGGGTACTGGGGGCTCCAGGATCCGACCGTTCTGGAACTGCGCGTGCGCAACCACCGCGAAAAGGGCTAAAAACACCAACTGTTTCATTTTCTGCAACAAAATAAATATTCTTCAATGAAATTATATTGTTATTTAATATTCTCTACATAAAGAAGGAGCATGATACTGCTACAAAATATTTGAAAAATATGTAATGTAGGATTGTGCCTATTTTGGTTTTTCAATAAAAGAAGAAGTAGAGTCTACGAGTATAGCTAGCTCTACTACGCGCTACGCGTTAGAAAAATCCGGAAAATCGAAGAGCGAACGTAGGATATAGGATATTGCGATAACATCGGATGCCGCGATTTCTTGCAAAAATATTCATAGGCGTCTATGTATTACGTTAGATTTGAATAATAATAAAGCTTCTGCTGTTTGGCACTTATTTATGAATATATTGACACATAATAATATCACAGTTTACATAGTCATAAAATATTTAACTATGTTCATTAACAACAATAAGAAAGTGTAAACGCGTAACTTATCATAAGTTTATCGAGACACCGACTAAGTGAGAAGTATTTATAAGGTACCTAGCTGCCTCCTGTGAATTTATCCCTAATAATATGTATTATTCCTTAGTAGATGTAAAGGCTTTTCATCTCTGATAATATGTACCTGTTTTGACTTTTGTGATGAATCAGTTAGCCAGATAGGTAGAAAATGACAAAAGACGTCCATTGTCGTGGATACAAAAAGCTGTCCTAACTGTATATTAGCCAGTTTTTGCCGAGAAACTAGTTTTTTTTTATCGTTAAATCTACAGCTACAATATTAAATTAAATAACACAATTCCGAGTAGGTATAGCCAGAAAAGGTCACGCCGCGGACCTTTTGGTTTATGTAACGTGATTAGCGAAATAAAAATACATAAAGAAAAACCCGGAACTTTCTTAAAATAAATCTATAATTATGTATATATATACTATGGCGGTCAAGGTTCAGTCATAAATTCATAGTAATTTTTATAGTAGTAGGGACCACAGATTATAGAACAGTCCGTGCTACGGACAAACTTTGAATTAAGAATGGACCCTACCTACTTAAAACGCGGATATTTTTTAAGTAGGTACGGTCCATTCGTAGTTTAAAGTTTGTACATACCATGGACTATTCTGTCCTGCAGTCAGCCCTCTGCCATGCTCCTTGCTGGCTGGTTAATTGTTTTTTTCACCCCGACATAAGTTATTCTCATTTATTTCGTCTCGATACGAGAGAAGATGACTAAAGGAATCGTTGACTTCTAATGCTGTAATTGCTCATCAGCCAGGTGGCGCATGGCGTAGCACACACAAGCACGACAAGACAAGACAAAAAAATATCTTGAGACGTCTTGTCACCCGATGATGCCAGCTTTGTCCTAAGACCGCTATCCCGTAGGTGTAGGACAAAATAAGCACCATCATCAGCTCAGGAATTCTATTGTGTTCATTTTTGTTGTGTTTTGTCCGACAATTGCTTAAAAATTAAATGTTGGATATTTTGACAACAGTTAGGTAACACATAACAACTTAAATTAATTACAGGAGACTTAGAAATCTTTACTACCTACTAAGTACGTAAAGGTAAGTTAGGGACTATTACCGACAATTTTTAGCGAAATAATAAGCTCCAACTTAGGCCATTATTCCTGGTCAAAAAATCGAAATCTTATTCGTTCTTTATTCTCTAAAGTTAGTGCGTTTTACTTTATTCTATAAACGTAGTCTTTTTAAATCGTTAAACCTTTTAGTAAAACACACTACCTAAGTATGTATACGAGAAATGTGAAAAAAGGAAATCGAGAAATTAAAAGCACTTTTTTTTTATTATGCTGTAAATAACTATTTCAGCCATGTTCTGTTTTACTAAGCAATTGTTTGTGACCAATTATTTGTACCTTACTCACGTTCAAGTCGTTGAAAATTTTCTTTTTAACTTTTACTTAGGAATTGACGTAACATTAACTTAAGTGTGTACTTAAGCACATGCAATAAAACTAATTATGAGGGCTGGTTGCTTAATAATGTATTCAAAACAGAAAAAAACCTCGAACTATTTAAGCACAGGGCCACACAAATAGAGTCTTCCGACTTCTAAGCACTTATGTATTAGATGAGGAATTGTTTACAAAGACAGCCCGGGATGATTGCGCAAGATCCTGGGATTACAGACCGGTCCTATGTTAGAAAGCGACCTTGTCCGGGACAAAAAGAAGTTCATTCCACTCGACACTTCCCGAGGCCGTTTAGGCCTATCATTACAAAATTCCGATAAATTAATCGATTCCTTCTCGATTATAGCTTTATTGCATTGATTCGTGTGCAGCTTGCCAGTAGTTGCGACACAAATTATGCTAATATTATGGCGAGTTTACTAAATCTACATTAATTCATGTTTATCATTTATTTTGAAAATAGACATTTTATTTTATTTTAAATATACGTCACGAATTCACATTATTTTTAAGGACATTATTGACGTAAAACACTTAATTATACACTGGTTTAAAAGAAAAAGATAACTAACTCGACAAAGCACTGACTAATTAGGGAGAACATCGAATAACAGAAAAAAGAAAATTCCACTCACCGTGTGTAGTGTGTGTCTGAGGGGGCCGTTACAAACTGATGCGTTTGCGCCGAGCGATCGTTTTATATGGAGGAAGTCGGCGCGCGGATGATCTGACGCACGCGCACCCTTGCCACGGGGTGGAGTCAGCAATGCCACCTGGGTCACATGACTGAATTCTTCTGTTCTGCTACCAGCTAGTTCTGTGCAGACTGTAACCAATTAAATACAAGGCAACTTAAGGCTTGATCGAATTGGGTCTTATTCAGCAACAACGGCAACAATTAAATCGTCATGTCCATTTTTCTTAAATGTACCTTCTGCAATTAAATAACTGTAGCTTTAATAGGGACATTATACAAGGTAATTCCGTTGTATAACTTACCTGAAGTTTTTGCTTTGATTGAAGCTTGAGAGAAAATTCGTTGAAAGTTTTAAATTAATAGACACGCCTACCTATGTATTAAGTTCTTGGGCTGGCTCCAGCGGTGGGTCAAGACATAAGCTTGAGCTGCACAATAAAAATAAGGCATGGGTCATCATTATCGTTAGCCACGTCAAAGAGTCACCTAAGTAACCAACCCCCTGGATCGAAAGCTATGGATTTCATAGTGTTTACAATTGGTTTACAAAATGTTGCTGGCTGACTACTATATAAGAAATGGAATCCAAAATCACTTATATCTAAATTTTAAACTATCAAGAGGTAAAATCGTTTGTTTGTTGAAAGAGGTAAATCTCTGGAAGTACTGGTCCGATTACAAATAATATTTCACTGTTAGTAAGTTATATGACAGACAGATTGTCGCTGATCATTGTTATAATTTTACTGTTTTATATTGCTATAATACTGTTTTACATTTTTTGAGGTGATCTAGTCACCCTCTACAGCCACGTGTACATATTTTCATACAATCCTTACCATGCTATTCTCCAAATCCATAACATTGAACTACATTATGCTTTATTACATTTCAAATACGTATTATTTTTAATAGTTACTGTCTTGTCGTCACATTTACTATTTACTCATAGGTATTTACTATTTTTTTCCGTTTGTTTGATGTTGAAATCATTGACAGTTTACAAATAGTTAACTGTGCTACAATAGTTAGTATTCATTTGTAGGCATTCTTTTGCTTCTTACTAGTTTCTACATATTATCATAATTTTCCGAAGGTAGGGTTGACTGCGGCTGCTAGGGTTATGAAAATGCTCGGAGTATTTAGGATTAATTTGTTAGATTTATGGAACAACTAATTTTCCAAACTCCCAGGAGTATTTTCTTACAGACAACTCATAATGGCCATGTTCTACTGGCAATTGAACCGAAGCTATCATCGAGATCAGGACCTAAGTACTCTAGGAAGGATTACACGATGCCAAGACAATACAAGTGACGCAAGACCGTCAGGGAGAAAATGATTCCGTGGGGAATTGTTTACCTCTCGAAAAGCTTACTTTAGAACACGACGCCAGAAGTGTGGTCTAGCCCTAAAGGAATAAATTATAAATAATTAGAAGAGAATTAAATAGAATACGAATGAGATTATCTCTCTTGGTCTATCTAGTCATCCTGGATGGAATTGGTCAAAGTCCCAATTTCAAGAATAAGTATAAATAGACAGACGCCTCTCCCAAGCTGTGCCACAACACCCAGTCCTTCGACTTCCATATCCAGCCTGTCCCAGCCAGCTTTTCAGCCTATCTCCACCAGTGGCCTGCCTTAGGTTGCATTGATGGATAGGTACATGGACATGATCTATCGAAGAATGTAGTATAGGAAGGAGGTAGCCTATTTTGGTAACAGTGCAGCTGACAATAGTATTTCGCTATGCCCAGCAGTGTCGCGAAATAACAGCACAATGACCGCATATATAACGTAGCTACTATAGGTAAGTACATACATACAGGCTCTATACATTAACATAATGTATTACTTGACATTTACGTGGTGGTCGGCACGCGTGTCAAAAAGAAAGTATATGGCCCTGTTGTAGGCATGAAACAACTTGATGATTGAACACTGATTAATTGGCTGATAACAAATGTCAATATGAGTGAAATACGAGCAATTTTCATACTGATTTTGGTATAATTAAAGAAATTTTAGCAGCCGTAATTATTTGCTCTTCTAAAGATCTCGCAATGCCCATGAGTGGTCCTCAAGAATAGTCCAAAAATCGTAATCGAAGAAGGTAAATAATTTATTTGCCGATTGCCAATGTGGCAATTTCTAGGGTAGTTTGTATGTCAGGTGTTTGAAAATAAAAGTAATGTTTGTTATTTTTATTTTATTTTTAATCTTAAATAAAAGATTATAGTAAAATAATCAAACTGTATGTATTTTAAGATGTATTTTTGGAACTGTTAGATCGTTAGTGGTTTAAAATAAGTGGAAATAGCTGCTATTGGTTTTCAAGAACCCCCTATTAAAACTTAGTTATGTGTTGAAGTGGCATATTAGAGTACAATAGGCCTTAAAGATGCAATCACGTTAGGTTCCAAAAGGGCTGCAAAACGATCCCTTTAACCACTACGTACATGTGATATACTACTCTAATATGCTACTCATTTGGAAATAGAAGTACCAAATAAGGGTACGTTACCGCTTACATGTAACAGTTGCTTACAAGTGATTTTAAGGCCTCATATCATATACCACTGTTGCTTCTAAATTAGTAACAATTAAAACCTGTTTTCAACTTTAAGTAACAATATGAACTTTATGCAACCCTAAGAAATAAAGTAGAAACAAAATACATTCATAAGCAACTACGAGTGATAGGAGGTAAATATGAGTACCTAGTGTTTGAAGCTATAAGTTTTATCAAACACTGTTATACCACTCATTTGCAACTTAAAGCTATAATGTTGCAAAATTAACTAATGTGCTACTTGGGATCAAATTATTCAGTTCAAATTACCCACTTTAGGGTAATACTTACCTAACTTAACATTAACCTTTCGGGTTAGGTGTCTGAATACGCTTAGGTATTTGCAGTAGCCTACGTAGGTTTGTTGTCAAGAAATACCATACAAAATGGGAAGTCCGCGAAGATAAAGTGAAGAAACACGGAAGTACCTAGAGAGAGGAGGCCAGGAAAACTGACCCTATCTATCACCATGTAGGTTGAACCTAAGCTAGGCAAGAAAGAGCTCAACTTACTTATAGGTACATTCAGTTCTTTCTTCTCTCTCTGAGATTGTTCATGTGGGACATACACATATATGACATCCATTAGGTATATCACCAAAGTTTGTCTGGCTGATAGCTGGTAATATTTTGTTTAACAAACGAGAGAACATCAATGTTCATTTTCTTGGCAGCACCTTAAAGTAAGATGCTGTCAAACAAGGAGTAAGATACTTACTCTAATGTGGGAAGGGGTAGCCGGGTCGATCGCGTGTTCAGATGATGTGAATTCATACAGTAAACATTACTTAAATTCCGGTATTATGGGAAACGCAAACAGCGGGTACGACACACATTAAATGATGAGCATGACAATACAATGGTGTTACTTGTAACTCGCGACGTGTCGACCTGGAAAATACATTGTTTTACGAGATTTCCGGCTACCATGTGGCGTTTGGATGAGAGTCTGTCTCCTCTGGTAAACAAGGGATTTCTCAGATCGGAGACGTAACAGTTCAGCTGCTTAGAGAAGGTGTTGTGAACCGGGGTATGTACTATGTATGTATGTAGTGCGATTCCCAAAACCTAGCGAGTCGTGAGTCGGTAGTAATTTTAAAGTTGTTTTTGAAAATTCCATAGAAAAAGTCATACCTTCGGAAACCGTTTGCCGTTAATTTCAAAAACCCGAGTTATAACTTTACCTTCATACCTACTTACTCAGTAGAATTTTATATCTATAAAGAGTAATCTAAGGTATACTTATTTAATATATATATTTATTATGAGATATATTTAAAAAAAGCCGTTTCTAACGTGCGATTTTGTAGTTAAGAATGATTTTGATTTTGTATTTGATGATTTTGTTGTGTGTGATGTTTGATGTGATGAGTTGCGTATCCTATTCAAAATCTACTCGTAACTGCGTAGGCGGGTGGTAGGTAGGGACTTTGGCTCTCGACCTAACAGGATCTATTTTCTCATAACCGGTCCCGATTTGGAGATAGGTATTAAAAAAAAATTCGTTGTAGGTATTAAAATTATAATCAGAACTTGTTCTTTTTGATGGTAAGTAGGTAGGTAGGTATGTGCTCGTGGAATTCCCGCATAATGTTATTAACTATCACACTTTATGACAAGTTTATATGATTAGGTAGGTATGTCTTTCGCACCCAACTCTAGGCTTTTAAGTTATTGTTTGTTAAAAATGCTAAGATATAAAATATCTACAGTTAGGTTTGATGACCGCTATGGTATTACTAAAAATAAATACTAAATTATAATAAGATAGCTAAAACTTGCCTATTTAGGTGCGGTTATAAAACTGGTATGGGCAATAAGTACTTACTATAGAATTTAATAGGCATAAATAATAAATGATTACATTTCTGTAAGTAGCTTTGTACAAACACTTTTACACGTCAATCATATTTTTTAAACTAGATGAGGTCGGTGTTTCCTTTCTGACTACTCTGTGAAGAAAGGCCGAAACAAACTCAGAGGTCACTGCAGTCTCTTTTAAAATCCAGACATAATCAGATCATGTGAAGACCATGTAGAAAAATGCTGAAATGGTCTTTTGAGGAAAGAACCCAGTCTAGTCAGTGCACGTATTTGTTAGTTTTCGTGCAGCTCAACTCAGAACTGTTTTTTTTACTCTTTTTTTTGTTGCATCACTGACTAGAATACGTGTTGACTAATATTTACCCGGATCACCAGTCATAACTTTCATTAGGAGGCGACCTCTGAAATTCTAATCTTGGAGGCCATAAACGAGCAGAGGACATTATGATTGTTGAGATGCTAATTATATAGTAATTATAAACCTACAAGTACTTATAAGAAAAATTCATAATGCCAAAAGGTTCCATGGTTTGTTATCTATCAACAAAAAAGTTCCGAGCTTTGTAGGAATTTTCTTATCATCTGGTTTGTTCTAAGCAAAGGAAACATGATTGTAGAATTCTTCTTAACCGTATCTACATGATAATCTTTTGGAATTTAAAATCTACGAGGCTAAACAAATTGTCCTAACAATGTTTACCTAATCATGGAAAAGTGGGCAAATATTACACCACGTTCAAATATCCAAAACATGTCGTCGTTAATCGAAAGCGTAATACATTAACTTGAACTACATAGGGTAGGTACTACCTACTTTAGGTGTTAATTATTTAAATAATTGTAATGGTCACAAATTAAAGAAAAAAAAGAAAGAAAAATAGTTTATTCTGCACAAGCAAAACGCACATTAAAAAAAAACAAAAAAAATTGAATGAGATTAAAAAAAAATTTTTGCAAATTAGTTACACTGAAACGTATAACTTATTTACAAGACCTTAAAAGCTATCTAAAACCTAGCATAACCTAACCCAATGCCTATAATAGGCATGGTGTAAGAGCTGCCCTAGAAAAGCTTCTTTAGCGGTCACTCGGGTCACCTACTTCTAATTTTGGTTAACTAAAAGATAATTCAGCTACAATCAACAACAAACCTAGGATCCCCTCCCCCTGTTCAAATTCTGCAGTCCGTTAAAATTAAACATGACCTGTCATTGTGTATCCAGAAAGTGAACCCTAAGATCTTAATACCTACGATGCCTTTCTCATTATCACTTGACTGATGATGACTATTTTGCGGATAAATTGCCCCGCAGCGTTACGTAATGCATGAAATTATTCTAACACCTTCTTGGCCTACTGCCAATTTTCGCTCAGCTATGGCTCTGACCGTGCGCTCAATATCAATAACCAAGCAGGTTCATCGCCTAAGGCTGCGTTTAGGAGAATAACGACACAGCAATCAGCATATCGAAAACCTTCTCGGACCTGCGGGGTAATTGCGTCAACACTATCAGTAGCAAAAGCTTTCATTATAATAGTTCAACAATATTCATTGTAGGGGCGCCGACTTTCAGAAAACCTTGTGAGTGCTCATTCTCATGCCCGGCTTGGGGTTGTTTTTTATGGCCTGCTTAATCCCTAAAATAGCATCTAAATCCGTCCAATAAAACTCATGTTCTGCGAACGGACAGGCACCGTTTTCACCCTTAAGAATTTACTAATTAATTAAGTTTATAAAATATGGATTGAAGAAAATCTACGATGCAAGAGCGAGCGAAACGAGCTCCACAATATTATCACCCCCGTTTAAAAGGTTATACCTAACGACGAGAGAGAACGGTCAAAGCCGATTGATTGATCAGTTTTGATGTCTAAGTTTTAGGGTGCTCCGCCTCCACTATTTACCTCTCGTGGGTGCTGGAGTACCCGTGCACCCACGGAGTTGGCGCTCCTGATTCATTGGGTTATTTACGTTGTTAGCAGATAATTTTTTCGAACATAATTTGTTAAGCAATAGATTAGCAATATTCTTCAAAATTATTCAGATTGAGATTGATAGGTGTTGTTTATTGCTTTGGTTATAATAACGATAGATAAGTTTTAGGATAAATAGAGAATCTTTAAACCGAAGTAGGTTAGTAGTAGGTACATACTTCAGTTCGGTAAATGGCATTCAAAGACGTCCTTCTTTCTTTGTATTTTTCTGTCCTTCTACTCTGAATCCATTCCTTGTTGACGGCAATAGACTTCCTACGGGGCTCCAATTTACCTACCCACTTTAATGTAAATGGCGAAATGTGGGTGTAGCTAGATACTATACGCATCTATGAAGATCTACAGGTGTTTAAGATACAATATACTTATGTACCGAGTATCTATGTATCTTAACTAATAGTATAAATGCGAAAGTAAGTTTGTTTGTTTGTTTGTTACATTTTCACGCCTAAACCACTGAACCGATCATCTTGAAATTTTACATATACGTTGTCAGGCGTACAGAAACGGACATAGGGTACCTTTCATCTCGAAAAAAAGTAGGTACTGTTTCAGAGGAAAACAACAATAAGGTTCTTATGATAATAGATGGAGCCACGTGTCTTACGAATCATGATTGAATTACCTACATAAATTACTGTAGAAACTTTAGTAGTGTGTTAAGTGTTTTTTTTATTTTGAATTTAAGTACCTAATACATTTTGTGGGTCTAGAGTGTCGATAGACCGGTTTTTCATCCTCCTAACTATAATTCCCCGAACAACCCGAATTGATTGTCAAATTCTAAATTAACGCGAGCGAAGCCGGGGTCAAAAGCTAGTCTAAACTAAAATTACAAAGAGAAAAGATTTGATTTTTTGTGTGTTTGTTTGTTACGGTTAAACGCTAGAACGGCTGAACGGATTTGGATAAAATTTGGCACATGGATGGACCATAACCTAGATTAGGACATAGAATACTTTTTATCCCGATAATCCCCTCGGGATTGAGACTTATGCGGGTGTAACCTGTGTAACTGCGGGGCACAACTTTTACTAATACATTCAGTCTCTCTTTAACTAGGTAGGTACGAGGTACCTTTCCCGTTTTAGGTATCCAGGCTTTACAATTTTACATCAACGAAAGAGTTCGTAGCTTAGGTGCCCTTAAAAACATTAGCGACGTAACCGAGTGCCAGACATGTGCCAGATAAGGCCAAGAGGGCACCGATTTGAGTTAGCTCCGTCATGGTATGACATCATCCCGTAATTTCCAGCTTTCTTGTCGCAGGCTCAGGTGCAAAACACGCTACTAATGTGCCCCGAGGACAAACTTTCACAAATTCTTCCAAAAGATGAAATTCTTTGGTAGGTAAGTACCAAAGTTAAAGAGAGAACAATTTCCGATAGGGGCGTTAATTGAATGATACCACCACCCACTATTACTTCCATAACGGGTTAATGCAGGATCTTACATGTATTTAGTACGTAAATTCGTTTTTTTTTTATCAGAACTCGCATTAACCTAGGTATTGAGAGCATTGTTTATTTAAAGTCCGATCCTAATTTCAAGGTAAATTGATATTGCATAATTTCATAATTATATCGATCAATATTGGATGGATCAATACAAATATTAGGTACTTGTTTGAACTATTAACGCGAATCAATATTTGCATCTAAATGGGAGAAAAATACTCATCTTTGATTGTCTTAAATGGCCTAGATTGAGTGAGAACACGTGACTGATTGACTCATGATTATTTTTTGTAATTTATTTATAATGGGTACCTAATTAAAGTGACGAAGAGCAGTGACGGCCCAGTGGTATTAGCTTCGACTTACGAGTTGTAGGCATAGATTAAAGTAATGTTGTAAGTCGTGAGTTCGAACCCAGGCAGTTACTTTACTTGTGTAATTTATTTTATCACTACTGCTCTCAAAACGGTGAAGAAAAACATCGTGAGGAAACCGTCTAGGAGCCACAAACTCGAAGACGTGTGACATCCACAAATTCGCACTGGGGCCTTGAAGTGGATTACGGCGGCTCACTCCGTCTCACAGAGAGAAGGCCTATGTGGTACTGGGAACGTTATAGGCTGATTATGCTACATAATTAAACATAGTTTGAAGAAACATGTTACGTAGGCACCTAATGTAAAAAAGTGACGTGACATGGGGTCTGGTCTCGATAAAGTCTAGCATTGGCTTCCGGCATTTACGCTGTTTATACGCTGACGCTGCGGTAAGCGAAAAACTGACGATAACAGAATAAAGTGTATGAAAAAGTACCGCGTTTCGCAGCGGAACCGCAGAGAAGCGTAGAGGTGAGAATAAACCGTCTTTTTAAAAAACCGGAAAGGTATAAAGTATATTTCGTGGAAAGGGGTCCTACAATAGACATGCCAGTGTCATGGCAACAAGGCAACTGTCAGTTAAGTGTCAAAAGAAAATGACGTAAATTGTAATTTGTAATAATACAAAAATAATTTTAATTAGAGTCGTGTATTGATTGATTATTGTGAAAGGTTTTAGTGAATAAGTTAAACATGTTTTGCTGTCTGAAAAGTTGTATGAATGGCTTCACGCTCACACCCAGTGTACCGATACGAATTAAGGAAAATCCAGTTCAATTAGATACATTACACATGGGTTTGTATACTTGATTTTTAATTACATCCTGTTGAACATAAGAATACAAAGTTTATTAAATAAACATTTGTAAAACGTAACTGTACTTGGCTTACTTTGCTAGAAACTTCGCAGTAGCGAACATGTTGCGCGCATCGATTTTGCGTGGGCTGTTCGTTGGTCCCTGATTAATGTTAGAGCAGAGTTAGTTTGTTGGTTTAACAATCTCTATAGCTGATTGCATACACACTATATATTTAATTACCTATCGTAATATATTCAAGAGCAATGTTAGATCTTAATCCTTTGTCTTTAGTGAGGCATGAATACTCAACCCTTTTTATTTTATAATTGATCAGAAATTAAACGTTGTAGGGTTTTCTAAATCCCTCGGACAAGATAAAACTCAACCCTTTTCACACTTATCTCAAGGCTAAGCTAATAAGTAGGCAATAATAAATATATGCCTTATTTACAATAAGCCTTTCGAAAACTAGATAAAAAAGCAATAAAAATATTTACATACTTTATTACTGTTTATCAGATCATAATGAATTTTATGTTGAGTTACGGACAATCAGTTATTTTTCAATAAAAAGTAAGGTGTCTCAAATACTGGTATTCAGCTGTATCTGGTTAGACTGGAAGCCAATCCCAGCATAGTTGGGAAAAGGCTGGGCAGATTACTTTTTTGTTTGGTGCTCAATTAACACATTCCTTTCAGCAAACAACAAGAAATAAACAAATAAAGTAGAGGATATTGGTGCCGATTCTCTTGTCACAAAATTCTCTACACTATAAATCACTAAAATTTAGTTTATTCCTGTCAAATGAAGATTTCTCAATCTGAAATAGACTAAAGTGACACAACTTAACTATATTTTAGTTTGACAGCAATAAGATGGCACTGAATTATAAGTTTAGTGAAAATGCCAATTTTGCTATTCTGAATTTGACGTTGTTCACTTAAAATTTTGGTTGTCTAACTAAATCTGGCTATTTTTAATCGCAATTAAAAACGTGTGGAATAAAGTTAGTTGTCATGAACTAAAATTCACCATAACACCTCGACTTCAGTTCTTTTAGTACAAAATCAAATGATTGATGATGATTATTAAATTATAAACTAACCATGTTATTTATAATAAAGCTATTCGCTTAATCAACCTATTTTAATTATCAAACTGTTTTTGTCCTCTTTTTGTCAAGGTAAAATGAAGTTTGACAGAATGGGGCAAAACAGTTTGATAGTTAAAATAGGTTTATTAAGCGAATGGCTTTATTATGAATAAGACGGTAAGACTTTATTATTTTATTGCAGGTCATGAAATGGTGATAATAAAAGGTGGACAGCGAGTGTGTGGGTCTGGCTGTGCCCTGGGCAATGCTCCTCTAGTGCAGAACAAATCATACTTTGAAGTAAAGTTGCAACAAGGAGGCGTGTGGGCTGTCGGAGTGGCTACCAGGCAGACAGATCTTAACAGAGTTCATGGTACAATAACATTTTGAAATCTTATGACCCTCAATTTGTTTCTATCCTATACAGGTGTCATAAATTTGTGGTGTCATTTAAATTAGAAATTAGGACAATAGAGGCAACCTCTTGCAAATAATTAACTATGATAAATAAATAAATAATAATCAAATGAAAGAGTAAAAAAATACTATCAACCTGCGGGGTAGTTACGTAACACACTAACAGTAGGAATGTGTTTCATTTTGACAGTTCAACAACATTCATTGCGTTATTTAAGTTGTTGAGCTGACAAAAATTTTCGAACACATGAAGCAATGGATTAGCAATAAGCTTCAAAATTATTCAGATTGTGATAGATAGTGTGTTACGTAATTAGGGCGCTGGTGCCTTAAAACATTCAAGGTTGTTTTTGAATAAAGATTTAGAAGTAGAATTATACCTGAATTGTTGAATCTTGCTAACCAAGTTTTGGAGCCCACTAGAATAACCAGTGTAAAAGTGTTTGTACAAATCTACTTACAGAAATAAAATCATTTATCATTTAACTCCCACTAGTGCCACATGCCTAGATAACATTTATACAGATTTTATACCAAACCACAAAGAAATTATTAATTTAATAGACTCAGATCATTGCGGACAATTGATCACTATACCAAATCTAAACAAAAAAGTTACTAAAAAGATATCACTGTTAACCCAAAACTATTAATCGCTTGGAAATATTTAAAACTAAACTTTTGGGTAAATTACCACTTTTGTTGAATAATGAGGACCATAGTTAACAATATAATGATTTTTTTAAATATGTATTGCATACTATTGGATAAGAAATTCATTACAAAGATATTCTCGGTTAATAGAACACTTCCTTCAGTGACTGGGCCACCATATTGCTATAAATAAAAGTAGAAAACGACTCTATGAATTACATGATGAACGGACTTGTGTAAACACTGCTGAATTTATTTTAAGTGTTAAGATTATTTTAAAAAGTTTTCAGTATGGCCAAATCACGTTATTTGAGTTCTAAAATTTAAATTAGTAGTAATGTAATTAAATTGACATGGAGTATCATTAATAGCGAAACGTGAAGGTCATGCAACCGATGTAGTGCAGGCTTGATATTGATGACAATATAAATAAACGTTGCAGCGTTTGAAAATTCATTTCCAGTATTTCCCGTATCAACTACTAAATCTAAACTTATTATCACCCTCTGCTGCATAGTCTTTACTTAAATTCTGATTTGTTATTCTGAATTTCATTTCCAATATGTTGCCTGTGAAGGTATAATTAAAACCTTTCACACGTTAAGTATTAAAAAGATCAACTTATTTTAATTTAAATGCAAAGATTTTTTAATAAACACATATTACGGCATAACAAACAGTTCGATTTTAAAAGGGGTTGTTCGACTGTTGAACTTTTTGGAGATGTTTATAATTTCGATTGTGTTATTCATGAAGCATTATTCAGGAAACTGCACCACTAAGGAATCCGGATTGCCTCACTGGATCTTCTTATTTCTTACTTAAGTGATAGGATTCAGAAAGTAGATATTAA
This sequence comes from Griposia aprilina, assembly GCA_916610205.1. Taxonomy (NCBI): domain Eukaryota; kingdom Metazoa; phylum Arthropoda; class Insecta; order Lepidoptera; family Noctuidae; genus Griposia; species Griposia aprilina. The sequence continues at coordinate 15,936,370 of OU744286.1, forward strand.
CGGAAAAAGATTACCCGGATCTGCGTAGTCAGAATGGGGGTCCCCAGGGCTCAATTCTCGGTCCATTTTTATTTCTTATTTAAGTATTTAAATGACTTGCCTTACCTCATAAAGGATAAACATGTTATAGTGTTTTTTTTAAGTTTACGATACCTCATGTTAGACTAGTAGAAACTAGTGTTCTCATAGGGTGAAAAGTTGAAACCCGAAGATACCACAGTATCCTTAGGCATTACTTTGGATGAGACCCCCATATAGATGAATTGTCAAAAAGGCGTAGCTCTGCAGCATACGCCGTTAGAAAAAATCGTGATTTAACTGATTTAGAGACAGCCCGGTTTAATATACTTTAGTTACTTTTCATAGTGTGATGTCGTACGGTATGCTGTTGTGGGGAAATGCCGCCGATATTCAGACAATTTTTGTTTTTACAAAAAAAGGGCTTTAAGTTCAATTTAAAAATTTATAAACTAAGTCTAGTCTAAACTAAGTATAGTCACTAGACAAATTTAAAGAGATTAATTAGTGTGCCTTCTCAGTATATTTACGAAAATCTTTTGTATGCACATAAAAATATTAATCTATGTAGAACACAAATTTGTTGTTCCTATTACCAGGCTCAAGAAAATAGGTGGCTCGTTTTATTGCTAATGTATACGTTTTTATAATAAAGTTCCTAGCCACATTCAAGACCTAAGCCTTAATAAATTCAAATCTTGTTTATAGCAGAAACTATGCCAGAAAACCTATTATACTGTCAAAGACTATATTATGGACAAAAAGTCTTGGGATTCAGCTGTTCCAATAAAATTACACAGTGAATATTGTTTTTTTTTTATTTTGCTAACAATTTTACTTTTTTTTTCTATACCTATTTACACATAAATAATGACATGAATATTTACTGTAAACAGTATTATATTATTTTAATTATTGTGAATGTGACGACTATGTGGCTCATTGTTTCAGTTTTAATCATGGTCTGGCAGTTTAAGTAGTTTATCCGGCCTACCCAAATGTCCTTTCTTTGTTATTGTTCGTCGAAGCGTTGAGTTTGTTAAGCTCTGAGTTCCGTAAGTTCTGTATGGTTACTGACAAATGAGTGCACTGACGGGACAGGTCCACTTAATCTGTGTGGCTCTTTCCTCAAAAGACCATGTCAGACACCAATCTACATGGTGTTCACATGATCTGACCAAGATTATGTCTGGACTTTAAAAGAGACTGTGGCCTCTGAGTTTCTTTCGGCCTTTTATCTCAGAGTAGTCAGACAGGAAACGCCCACCTCATCTAGTTTAAAAAATATGATTGACTTGTAAAAGCGTTTGTGCAAACTGGTGCAAACCTACTTACAGAAATAAAATATTTTGTCGTTTATCATAGCAGAAATCGTGTTATAACCCTATTACTTCATGAATATATGAATAGTATTAATGAGTTACGAAGATACTGTGGCACACAAACTATTATGAGCAAATGTGTGTACTTCTCTTTAAAATTAATTTTGCACAAGTGGTGAAACATGTACTAACAGTTTATCAAGAAACTGACTTTGCATATTGTTGCATAATGTTGACACTTACTAATTTCACACATTTAGAATAATAAAGAAAGTGAGAAGCATATTTTCAAACAATTCTCTAGACTGTTTACATTCAACAAAAAATGTAGGTTACGCAGAAAGTAACATGAAATTCTACTTTGTTAAGTAATTGACACTGTTTTTTCAAAAAATAAAGTGTAATATTTTCTACTGAAAACTATTCTTTAGACAAAATAAAGGTTGAAATAAGCTTATGTATTTTAAAATGTCTCATACTATTCTTATTCATGCAGTAACTTTGTATTCGGTACCTAGTTTTCGAGTCCAAGTTTGGTCAACAGTCACCTGTTGGTGTAATGTGTCCTTCAATATATTACTATGCACACTTTGTATTTCTGTTGCCAAAATTAATATTTAGGTCATTGTAACTTGTTACATAAGGTGCTCTTCATTAGCTAATAGAGCTAAATTTCGCCCGTGAATCATGTGAGGTTTCATCAGGTTCTATTTAACTTATACATACATACATACATACATAAACTCACGCCTTCTTCTAATGGGCCAGGCAGAAACTACAGAGTGTCACTAGCTACGATCCTAACTTACTTCTTTTGCTTCGTTTACGTTCATAGATTTAGCTATACACGTACGCTGCTTGCGAGCACTACGCACTTCACCTTTCTAATGAGCATCACCAATAAAGTCACTATCATTTTGTCCTGCTAGGGCATCCCTCCTTAGTATTTTCACTCACATCTGCCTTATAAATACCTTTTTCTAGTGGTATTTCATTTATCCTGTCAATATGACCAAACCAACAAATTTTTGTCACTAAATCTATTTAGCTTAAGGGGGATGCGATCAGGTATCCCGCGAAATTAAAAAATATTTACAGTTTTGGCAATTTGCAGGTCATTGTCAGGTTGTATGTTGATTAAAATATTAATCGTGACCGTAACAAATATGGCTTTACAAAATTATAATCATTAGAATTAGCAATACATCTCCGTAAGTTAGAATTGGCCTCAAATGTCATCTATACATAATAATAAAATGGTAGGAAAGTCAAAACTGTACATTGAATATTTTTTTTAAAGGATACCTGGGTTGTGATTTACAATCGATACCGAAGCCAAAAATATAGTCTTTTGAATTTTTGTCTGTTTGTCTATATGTATGTCCGGGATAAACTCAAAAAGTACTGCATGGATTTACTTCTTTGGCACGAATATTATTAAGAAGTCGGGTCAACATATAGGCTACATATTATCACGCTATCACCTACGGGGAACGAGCAGTGAACCTTTATTTCTTCATCGCATTCTGTAACAACGTGTAGTCTAACGACACATATTTGAATGTTGTTATTATGTTAACCATGCTATAAGCTAGCTTCACACTATAAAAATCACGCAATTTAAGTAACTTAGACCGATAAACATAATTAAATGAATATAAGTAGTATCAAGACAATTTTAAAGTAGCGCCAATTATGAGATTTCAAAAACATCAAGTCGAATTACATGTGTAAGCCCTTTTTGGATATAAATAATTTAAATTTGATCATGTTGGCGAGGTTAACAGTTGTTTTTAAGAGGCATAGATGGAGTTGTGCATTTTTTTCGGAAAACGACGTAGACGAAGACGAAGAAACGGGTAAATGAATGTTATTTTAAAAGGTATAATCGTAGGTATTTTTGGTGCTGTATAGCGTTCACGCAGACGACGTCGCGGGCACCAGCTAGTGATTACATAAAATAAGTAGTCATTCAATAGGGTAATATGAACTTAGAGAGATGTATTGATGAATTTTTTGGTTATAATTCTATAAACAGATATTTGATACGGCCGCGAATCATATTTAGATCAACATACAACCTGATACTGACCTGCAATTTGCAAAAAACGTAAGAAAATTTGAATTTCGCGGGCTACCTTGGCGCATCCCCCTTAACCCTTTGACCGCCACAAGTCTGGACAAAAATTTATACTGCCACGCCACGCCATATTGTACACCCAAATTGTAATTCTATTCACTAGTGATGGGACATGTTATGACAAATAATATTTTCGATTGACATTATACATACACAATTCTGTTTTAGTTATATAATAAAGCACTTTACTTATGCTTACTTATACTTTACTTTAATATGAGTGAAGATATCCGCATAAATATTGATTTTATAACAAGAAAGTCACAACTACAAATAACACTATTATGCATATTTTTCCATCACTAGCCGACGCTTTAAAGCGTCGATGGCGTTGGAAAAGAGAATTTTTGCCATACAATAATGAAAGAAATAGTGATGTTAGATTGTTATCGATATTCTTATTAAATACGATTTGGTTGGTTTGGTACTGAGCGATGGCCGTTTTGCGTGGATGTGACGCATATATTTTCCCTTAACTTGTTATTATCGTGTACTTTTTTTTTTTTTCATTGCGTCGTTTTTGCCGCACATAAACGTATTTTCTTTCTTTCTTTTTGGTTTGTAATAAAAGAATATAGTAGGTAAGCGAAAATAGTAAAACAATACGTATTATGCAAATATAATTGTTTTATTAAACTTTCAAAGCTGCTCACCTATTAACATATCTTGAATAGTAACACAGGCGAAATGATTCAACCACCGATGTTAGATTTCTCATGATATGTACGAAAACATATGACACATAGAGGAACTTTGCACACTTCACACCAAAATCGTGTTTCCCGCCTCTTTCTATATAGACGACAACACAATTTATACCGCAGTTTTTTTGATGCTGGTAAATATGCGGGCATATGGCGAGCAGCATTTCCTAATAGACGCATTGGTTGATCAAGAGCTCGCGCTGTAATAGGAAGACATTTGTCCCCGCCGTATTTTATAATAATTTGAGAAATTACCGTCAATTGGTATTTCGCGAAACAAGAGCTATCGTCATGTCTTAAAACTTTGCAGAAATAGTAAGAATTCAGTAAATGCAAGTCAATCACGTGGAAAAATAGTTTCTTGTACCATTTCGTTACTTTTCTTATAGTGTGTAACGAACTTAACATCATGTCATTTGTGTCAACTATTCCCATATTTTTATTGTAATCCAAAACGCATTCCGGTTTCATTTTCGGCAAACCAGTAGAATGGTCGATTTTGTTACTAGGGCCCATTTCGTCTTTATGGATGGTGCTAATCATGTAAACATCTTTTTTATCGTGCCATTTTAAAGCCATCATGTTGTTACTGAATTTAACATCCCTTTCTCCCTTCTTAAGTTTTCTAAATTTTGGCATTTCTTTTCGGTTTTTTCGTACGGACCCACATGCGCCAATATTTTGATCCAATAAAAAATTAAATAATTTGGGGCTGCTGTACCAATTATCCATATATATTATTCTATTTGTTAAGTAATATTTTTGTAATAAAGTAAGAACTATAGATCCAGTAACACCTAAATCCGTATTGCGTATTATTTCGGTTTCATTACCAGTGTATACAATGAAATCTAATATGATTTTGGTTTCAACATCACATAAAACAAACAGTTTAATCCCGAATCGATTCCGTTTTTTCGGTAGATATTGCTTGAAGATTAATCTTCCTTTAAATGGCACAATACTTTCGTCTATACACAACTTTTGGAACGGTATTAACGAGTTTTGAAATTTTTGTCTCGCATCATCTATGACTGTACTTATTTTTGTTAATATTGGATCATTTGCCTGCCTCTGCCTTGACTCAGAAAAATTCAACATACCTAGTATCGTCGTATATCTATTCCTGCTCATTAAAGTACCGTAAATTGGCGAGTTCAATAATGGGTTTGTCGACCAATGTTCTTCAATTGTTAAGCGGCTGTTCCTTGCCATTAACATTGTAATTGCCAAAAACATGTATATTTCTGACACGGTCACGTCGTGCCAAGCCTGCAGTCTCGAATGGTTCCTTATGTCTGTGTTAAGAATAAAGTAACGATGATAACGATTAGTATAATACACAATTTTTTTAACCAACTCTTCGTCCACAAGCTTTTCAAAAATCTCCAATTCACTAGTCGAAGATGTTATGTTCAATGACGGTGAAAGACCACTACAAAAAATATCAAAAGTAGGTTTCTCAATTGTTAATGGTTGACTTGACCATTGTAAAGAATTTGTCGAACTTGTGCCTGAACTTGGAAGATTCTGAGTTTCATCAAAAACATTTTCCGGAGTTTGTAACGCCGCCTTAAAAAAAAAAAATTAAGCTAAGAATATCGAATATAATTAGGTAAGGTTAGGCCATAGATAACGAGCTTGGAAAATACTCACCTCTAATTCTTCGTCAATTTCTCTATCTGAGGCAGATTCATAGATAATCCCAACATCATCGACACCTTCCAAAATACGAAGAAGCTCATCAGTATCCATATTTTTCAGTAAATGTACAATATTGCAGTAGAGTTTAACACAAAACGTACTTAATGACACTATCAACGAGTCACTTATTGAAGACATATTATTTTCCTCTTCGAGGGTATATCTATAAAAATATGTTTTATACTACCCACACATCCCAACACTACAAATAACTGCACAAACGCCTATGATGTCATAAGCGGACGCTTTAAATCGTCAATGGCGATTGCAGTAGATACAATTCTGCGAGGAATAGTGCCGTGCAGGACGTTATCGATATTATTTTTATGATTGTTAATTCAGTATTCATATCAGCCGGGATCGGGATTTACATGCATGCTTTTTTATAGTAATAATAACAATAAATCCACAGTATAATTTTTATTGAGTATCCGCCGTTAAATCTATTTCATCAAAATGAGAGTTTTTGGCCGTTTGTAAAAAATTTAACATTTTTATATAACATCGCGTACGTATACATGGTTTTATGTACATCAACTCTTCATTTAATAGTTGAGAAAAAAACAAGTTTCTCTTATCATTGTCTTGATGATTAACACATTCCGAACATGGAGGTTTTGCTATCTCAATCTTTTCATGACATTTTTTTTGTCGAATATTTCCTGATAAGATGCTAGGTGACTGCTCTCTTCCACGCTTTAAATCTGAAAAAAAAAGAACCACATAGTGTTAGACAAGAGTTTTCAAAGCTTTTGTTATAGACATAGTTGAATACTGTTTTTCTTTAAAAAGAGTTCCAAACAGTAAAACTTGCTATATTCAAAATTGAATATAGTTTCCCTTCATGCCCTAGTTAGTTTTGGTTGCCCTGTGTACTAAAAGTTGGAAAATAAATAAGGCAATTAATTGTCATCCATCCGCCACGTTGCCTAGAGATCGATAACGTCAGCTTCGTTCAAAATAATATCGCTATATTTTAACTACTTAGTGGTAGTATATACACATAATATTCTTCGTCAAAACGTCGTCATTACTTTTATTTAGATGATCATTAATACATCTGATCAGTATAGTGGTAAACCTACGTTAAGTTTTAATGGAAAAAACCTTGTTTATTTTATCATATTATAATGAATTTGAAGAAAAAGGAAATAATTATTTACTCACCTTTGTTTGTATCCATATTGCTTAATCAAAGTAGTGAAAAAATATGCAATTAGTGGCGACAATAACCTACACACACCAAAAATACAATCATTCGTTAGGTACCGACTAACGAAAAAACAATTATGATCGTACATAGGTCCATAACATTTTTTTAACCTACCTACTTACTGGGTAGAATTTTAATTATTTTGTGGGTAGTCACAACACTACGTGACGCTTTTATACGTCACTGGCGTTCAGGAAGGAGCTCTAAATGATCGTTTATTGAAGAAAATATTTTGGTGTGTTTCGTACATAATTAGACAGTTTCTCTTATTACTTTTTGCATAAATATACAGATCGGGAGTGAGATTAACCATTGTATCCATAAGCAATGCTAAAACTCAACATTAAACGTGTTTTTTTGTTAGTCGAAAATGCGAGAGATATTGACGTTTTAAGGCGTCATTGGCGTATGAGGCAAGTTATTCAATGACGCTTTATTGCGTCCTTGGCGGTCAAAGGGTTAAACTAAAAAAAGTCTTTCCTTATCACAAAACATGTTTGTGGGCGCTAAAGTGTAAGTGTTTTAATGTCCAGAATAAAAGTCAAACCGCTTGGCTGACAGACATGTTTACAAACAGTATACACTAGTAAGCAATAATGAATGTAGATCGATTTTATCATTCACATTACTCCCAATTATATTACAGGTGGCATGGACAAAGAATCATGGTGTCTCAACAGCGACGGTACAGTCCGCCATTCAAATATCGAACTATACCATCTCGCTCACGCGCCTAGAGAATCACCCACAGCCGATCTACTTGTATCAACGGATTCACCAACCCACACGGAGAATGAAAAGCCAGAGAGTGAGAAAGAAGCTAACACGGCGGCCATAATGCCGGTAGAGGGCGACACCATCGGCGTGGCCTATGACCATGTAGACTTGAACTTTTTCTTGAATGGAAAGACTATGGAGATTCCTGTTAGTAATATTAGGGGGGCGGTGTATCCTGCGCTTTATGGTAAGCTTTGAAATCAGTATATTCTACCTGCACTTTAATTGCGTAACATACTATCAAGCACAATCTGAATCATTTTGAAGGTAATCCATTGCTTCATATGTTCGAAAAAATTGTCTGCTCAACAACGTAAATAACGCAATGAATGTTGTTGAACTGTCAAAATGAAAGCCATTCCTACTGTTAGTGTGTTACACAAGTACCCCGCTGTTCAGTTTAACTCGCTTGGGTTAAGTGTTTCAGACTGTTTAAAATATTTCAAATGAAAACTAGCTCTTGACTGGCCTTTGGTCACAAGCTATATAATTAGCTTTATTCAAAACTATATTGGTTAACACGTAAGTAAATATAAGTTATACTTAACAGTAAAAAATGTATTACTTAAGATAACATTATACCAATAGACCAGCTAGGTAAACCTTTATAATTCAATAAATAAATAATCGCATCATCACATGTCAAGGTCGCAAATCGAACACTAGTCAGGCAATCCTGAAAGATGCACATTAAGGGGGAAGCGCCAGGTTGCCCGCGAAATTCAATTTTTCTTACGTTTTTTGCAATTTGCAAGTCAGTGTCAGGTTGTATGTTGAACAAAACGTGATTCGCGATCGTAAAAAGTATGTATTTACAGAATTATAATCAATACAACTTGAAGGTCATATAATCCTATTGATTGATAGTTTTCTTTGTATTGAAATTTTCATTCAGTAGGAATAAATGAAATTGGAGGGTTGAATTGATTATTTTAATGATTATAATTCTGTAAATATATACTTGTTGCGGTCGCGAATCATGTTTTGTTCAACATACAACCTGACACTGACCTGCAAATTGAAAACATGTAAGAAAATTTGAATTTCGCGGGCAATCTGGCGCTTCCCCCTTAACCCATTGAAGCACACTGAACGAAACACAATAGAAGTTTTATTGTTATTATGTCTAGGGGCGTTTAGTGTCCCGCAAAGTGTTAAAATGATGTTATTCGTTTCGGTTCAAGGCCTGCTTGCATCGAAAACCTAAATACGTTTAGCGTTAAACGTTTAAATTTTAAACATCGTTCTGTTTCTGTCAATCATTTGCAGATAATAGAGACAGGATGATTTTTAAATACGTTTAATACTAAAGGCATTTAGGGCGAATTTCTTTAATTTAGTGATTTGTGTTTGTGGTGCAAGCGTGCCTAAAGCAAAATACTTATATTAAGTAATTATACGTATTTTAACTGCCCACTAAACACGATATTTTACTTTGCAGTTGACGACGGCGCCATCTTGGATGTTATCTTCGAAAATTTCCTATACCCACCACCCTCAGGGTTTGAAAAGATAATGGTGGAACAGTCCCTACTTTAACAAAGGAATTGGAACGATCGGTTGTGTATAGGAATCTTGATGTATGGGCAGAATGGTCAGAGTGCTAACGTGAATATTGCTTAAGACTTATATCTGAGACTGTCTAGTGTGGATGAGAACTATATTTTTAAATACTGAATCTTATATCTTGTTGTCTGTTAAGACTCGCAGGCGACTGAAAAAAAAAATACTTCGAATGACTGTATGGTCTGTTCCAAAATTATCTAACAAAAAATAAAACCAATGGATCACAAAACGTGTAGATGCTAATTTATAGTGCCAATTAAAAATGTGAGCTTTGATTTGATTATTTGAATACTTAAACCCGGGTTTCTTATTTTAAATCAACTTAAATATGTTTTTCGTTTGACAATTGAGGTTAATTTTATATACATATCTTCAATTTTCGTCGATGATTTTTCGATTACATTTTGTGATATAAAGTTGAAACCTTCTAAATACAAATGAATGTGTTACTAATTCCTTCAGTGAGTATTTGCGTAAGAATTTAACTTGAACTGGTTTTGTTTACACTTTCATCAGATGCTTTTGGAACAGCCTATAAATCAGACAGACTCACGGCGACAGATTTTTGATTAGGGTTTTTGACTCCTAGGAAATTAAACTTAAGTCACAGGGGCACAAATACAAATTAAGATAAACTAGCTGTTTTAGGAAGTCAACCAATAGTTTTTCATCACAAAATCTTTGTTTTAGTTCATGGCCAAATACTGTTTTTTTTTTTTGCCCTGCGTTAGGTTAACAGAACTCAGATAGTAGTCGCTTTATTTAATACATTTTGATATGTATTGCTTCTCATTCGACTGCTATGCTAGCTCAACATAGTTGAGAGCCTCTGGGTTTAAAATTAATTTTGAAAATAAGGCTGTGTTTCCAATTAAGCAGAAATGAGACTTGCAGGTAGGGTTATTCATTTCGAAATTTGAAGTCTTGAACAAAAAGCCGGACATTTGCAAAAATAAAAAGTCCGGACATTTGATTTTTTCTGTTTTCAGTAATCCTTTAACTATTTTTATTATCAAAATATAAATCTTCCTATGTCGAAAAGTTAAGACAAATAACAAGACCGGACAAAGTCATTTGAATTTCAAAAAGTTTTCTTGTGAACACAGCTTTAGTTTTTCATTTTACTTGCCTGCGAGTCTTTACAGTGCATAGATCTACGAATATCTATCTATATCATGACTTACTTATATCACTGTATAGTATTACATTGTGATCGAAGGAAACTCCATATATTATTTAGTCTTAAGTAGATTTGCTTTTGTGGTCTATGTGAAGCGCATAGATGTATGTAAGTACTATTTTAACCGTTTTTTAAACGCCATCTGCAAACAATGTATCGTTCACAATCGTGTTTTCGAATATTATGTTACAATTTCAAATGTAAATACGTAGATTGAATGCAGTACAAAATTCTTGACGCACCGACGAATTATATTAAATTACAAGCCACATTATATATCCAATAGCCAGTAAAATTCACTGCAAACACGTTAAAAATAAGTTATTGAAATAGGTTTTCTTCTATCCTACTAATTTTGTTAATAATTAAAACTTTAGTCTTGTTTATCCCTTCATAATTCGTGTAGGCAAATTCCGTGTTGTAAAGTTCTATTATAATGTCTAAAAATCTACGGTTTCAAAGACATTTTTTTGTATGGCAACACTTTTTTTGATGTTGCCATACTCATGATTAACACATTCCAAGTTCAAAAATGTATACCATGTATCAGAGGCAAAACTATGATCTCCTTTCAAAATGTAACTGTGTTTTGTTATTGCACGACTCATGATGCGAAGCATCAGAGAGTGCTTTACGATCGAAAAAATTTTTTCGCCTCATTTTGGCGGCTATTTTTATTATTATAGCCTTGTTAGTTCACGGAATCAAGATATTTTGCATACTATTGTCGAGATAATTTAATGGAGATTAATTTCATACTTTTTAAAAATTGATTTACTGCAATAGAATTGGAAAAAAAACACCAAAATAGGTCAAAAAAAAATCCTGTCCGTCATGTGTGAAACCCGGAAACACTGTAACTTGTGAAAAAATCCATTATATGAGTTTTGTAGGTCACTGAATGCAAATGGCTAATTAATTCAGTGTCGTTTAATTACAATTAATAAAAAACGAAAACTACAAGACTGTACATCTATTTAAATCCATAGAAAATTAACATATGGATGGTGATATATCTATAGATATTATGTACATTTATTCCACCAGGGGCGCTTGTGCAGTACCTTCTTCCTACTACAGCTGTTTTTTCGGCAATTAATTTTGAACGACTTAAGTTTTATATATTTTTTTTATTTTTCATAATTAAATGAGCATTATGAGTCGTGCACTTTTGGATTTTCCATGTTTTTTGTTTTTGTACTAATATTTATTGGATAATGATAAGAGAGATAAATGCAAGATGTCGCTTATTGTCTTCGTCAAATATTGAAATGAATTTAAAGTACATACTAAACTTGTAAACGCTGCTTTTCTTCGATGTATTTTAAGATACAGGTGTGGAAATTTTGCATTTTTCAGAAGTTCCTGCCATAAATAATTGCAAAGAATTGCTAACTAAATGGGGAATACCTTCTTACTAAATGCTGCTAACTAAATAGGCATCAAAGGCGTGCGTGCGAGTGTGGTTACATAGAAATTGCTCACGCGCCTTTCCAAGCGTACATAAATGTTGTACTTTTGTCTGTTGTCTCTCAAACCTTTTCAATGAGACAATAAAACTGCAGTCCAGATAAATGGCAGTCCTTAGATAAAAATTAGATATCGCTCAAAAATGTACTAAGTATTTGGTGAATATTCAGATGAAAAGATTCAATAAAGAAAATGGGCGAAATCGATTCTTATATTGGACACTTAATGCAATCCTCACTTTTAAGTGAGGGATATTTCTTTTGGTGTGTCCGTCAGGGTCCACGATTGTTCTTAAACAAATGTTTACCACCCAAGCAAATACATTGTGGAATGCAATAAAGTATTGAGTATTAAGTTATCTTGAGACATTGGTAAAATACATCATACGTTGATTTGCAAAATAAGCGTTGATGTGTGTATTCTCAAATATTAGTAGATTTTCAATGGTGTATTTCTGATTGTCTGAATGAATGAACTGCGAACTATTTATTCATATCATGTATGCGTTGATTGATATTAATTGTGTAACTGTCGACTTGGTAATTAAAAACAGTTTTCAGCGCAGTGGCGGGGATGAGACCAAAATAAGATATATTTTTGGGTTATATACCCTTGTTTTGAACCTTAGTTTTTGGTCATAGGCCTTAGGTCCTCGTCTTTATAACCGATTTCAGAACAGAGAGGATTATGCATTCGAGGTGTTTTTCAAGTACATATACAAATTTTGGTAAGTACATCGTTTTACCTGCTACTGGTTCAACGTACATTGAGAGTCGTAGGAATATTTACAGTTCTCCAGATTCACATAAGTAAATAAATGTACCGAATAAAAATATTTTATCTAGATACTAGCCGAATTTCTATGAAATTATTTATTAATAGTGCTGATTCTGAGGAGCACCGAAAAAAAAAATATATTAGTGTTGTCTTTCACTCACAGGCAAAACAAGAAAGAGACGGAATATGTGAAGAACTATAGATGTTACAATTCACGAACGCGCGACAGTCATTCCAATTTATACCTTATAACAATGTAATAAGAGTCACATGACGCGCGCTCATGAATTGCAATATGTGTACTAACATAATTACCTACGCCAAACAGGGTCTAGTTTCAAATATTTTTTTCTACGTTAACCATCAAATTGCATCAGTTTTAGCTGACTGCTAAGTTTCTTTAGCGAGTACTAATTTATTCAATTCTTTAATTCTAATAATTCAATTAAATACTTATAAATTAAGTCCTGTTTTATTATAGCAGTATTTTAGCTTACGTTAATCGGTGCTCTGCAGAATCTATATCAATGTCGGATCTGTTATCTTAATACTTCTTAAGTGTACATTCATCAATGTATATTAAAACGTATCGTCAAGGTGACCGTTTTCGAATGAATTTCACAAATATTTAATTCCACTTAAATATACCAGTTTATATGTCGCAGACAGATTGCAAAATTCGTCATTATACATACGGCACCATCCATCTGCATACTGTTGGCGTTATATAAAATGCCTAAGGCAAAATGTAAAACGCCTAGGCTTTATGTATATGCCCATACAATCTGCTTGCGAAAGATATACAATTATACACCCAGAATCACATAGGCTTGGCCTATTGTACAACGAGCTTCATTGGCAAGACGCATTACCTGAACAGTAAAGGGTAGGTATGGGCTCAATTTCGAATACCGACCTTATCGCTGCACTTAGTTAATGAGTCGTAATCTCAGGCAAGTCCTAACCGAAAACGATTGTCGCGCAAATACGCGATCGTCGCGCTCTTTTATATTTTATTTATTTATTCACAAAATTATTGATACTAGCACTTTGCCGGTGATTTCGTCCGCGTGGACTTCGTAGGTACTTTCCCATTTGAATTTCAGCACCACCTCCAACCCCTTAAAGGTTAGTTTTGGACAATTAATCATTACGATCTTTCGATAATCCCCTTTGGTTAGGACAGAGGGTCAAGGTGTCTAGTAGAGTATGTTTTCGTAGGAGGCAAAACAGGGAAATATGAAGAGTATAAATGACATATTTGTTGACATTTTGTGATCGATTGCACCCTAAAAGATTATGGTTCATTAACATTTCTTTGTGTGGCCCTTAATACGATAATATTTTCTGTAATAATTGTACTAATTATAATGTATGTATAATATACAAATTATAAGAACAAGTGTGTATGTTTATTTATTATAACATTGTGATAAGAAAGCAAGAATAAATACGGATGCCAACTTGTTATGTTTTATTTACGTACTTATAGGCCATTAAGACATCGAAGGTCGCAAAAAATTGCATTGCTGTGATCGTTTGAGATGTTGTTAGGACAGATACCATACCAGTAGTTTAAAACCAAGTTTGCAGCTTCGAAATACCTGTGCTAACTGCGTGGTGCTCGGAGACAGCTAAAACTATAATTTTGAACTTTGTGGATAAATTGCCTGTGTTTGAAGTGCTGTCTCGAGTTTTATTGGACTTACAGAGTACAGACCTACGACTGCTCTCAAATAGTAAAAAATGTTTGTATACTTTAAAAATGCACGGGGTGACTTATACGTAGGGTGCACCTTTTAGAAGTTATTAGCACCTGTTATAAGTCCGAAAATTTCGAGGTTTTCGAGGAATCAAATTTAGCACAGGTCTTTTGAAGCTCGGCGTGGCATACGATTGCAGAGTGTGCAGCTTGGGAGGAGCTACGTCACGCCGTGGCTTGTTTTGGAAGTGGGAAGCGACCTGTCGCTGCCGGCTGTTATTCGTTCTATGGTCGGCGGCGCAGCGTCGTGAGACGCGGTAATCCTTCTGCGAAAATGTCATGTCGTAGAAGGAGGCAGCAGAAAGAGAGGGAGATGATAATGCTCTCTTCCGGCTCCCCTAAATGGGTCCAGGGACGGCGGACTCGGGGACGTTCGCCGCCTCCTATCATATACGATCCGAGGTGGTGGTGCGTAGTGTTCCATGCGCGCCCCTTTTAGACGTCGCTGGAGGAGTCAAACACCTCACTCCCCCCGCAGAGGCGGGCCGGCACCAGTCGGGAACTGTGTTGAAGAGTGCTTAAGTGCCCCCGTAGCCCCCGGTGCAAGTGTGCGAGGGAACACGGGGTGGTTTTAGTCAGTAGAAGTCTGACAGATCCCTCCGTCTGCACCAGGGCGGACGATATCCATGAGAATTACTACACCGCTACAAAAAAAAAAGTAAACAAGAAGGTCTTTCGAAGCTGCAAACTTGGTTTTATACTATTGGTATCTATCATAACAACTTCCCAAAATATCAGTAGTTACAGTGTAATTTTTGCGACCTAACGCGATTTTTGTGTCTACAGTGCAGTACCTACAGTGTGTACAGGACGACTAAGTTAAAGACTGCAAAATTCATAAATCTTCCTTTTGGCTTTGCCGTAGTCGGGTTATTAGACAAGTGACAGTCGTGACGTCATCTGTAAGTATACGGAGGATTTAAATGGTTCTAAGATGCTACTAAGCTCATATCCTGGGTCTGCAGGACAGAGTAAGCAGATTGAGCACCCATCAGGCGGAGTCGAGTCGCAGTCTTTCAAAAGACGCCAATTGGCATAACATTAAAGCAACCAGCATAGCTTCTCGCAAATTGAGCAGTGTTGATTAGGTATAGAAGCTCCGAAACAACTTACTTGTCCAGCGCAAAAACCAGCGGGGCCGAAGTTTGTTCCTTGAAGAGAGGCCATAGTAGAGCGGACAGATTTGACCTTAAGCCTTGTCTCCCGGTGGGGTGATGACAATCTGGTCTCTTAACGCCACCAAAACACAGGCGTGTCTTTTTACCGCTAAAAGGAGTCAAATCAACCAATCTCCTACTTTTCGGGGTACATCTGTTCCTGTAACTGATCGGCTCGAGCTCCTAGGCATGGAGTTGATATCTGGTCTCAACTTCGGCGCCACCATCGAGTATAAAGCCCAAACTGCGGCTAAGAAGCCGGGCATCCTAAATAAGGTGAAGCGATACTTTACGCCTGGACAGCTTTTAACCCTGTACAAAGCGCAAGTCCGATCCTGCATGGAGTATTGCAGCCACCTTTGGGATGGCTCAGCTAAATACCAACTTGCCGCGCTTGACTCGGTGGAACGCAGAGCTAAGGGACTCATTGGCGACATAAAACTGGTGGATGCCAAGCTTCACAGATTGGCTCATCGCCGTAAGATTGCCTGCTTGTCGGTCTTCTACAGATTGTACTGTGGTGAATGTGCCCAAAAACTCCACGACCTCATTACACCGGCCCCCTTTTACAATGCGCACTGCAAGTTACAATCCCTACCTAGTTGATATTCCACCAATTCGCACTAAGCGCTTCCAAACATCTTTTATAATGCGCACAGCAAAAGAGTGGAATTCTCTACCTGCGCCTGTGTTTCCGACCGCATACGAGGGCGGGTCAATAAGTCCGTGACTTTTTGAATTTCTGACCTCTTTACTGAAACAGCAACACTGCTCCTGTCAACAGGCATCTGTCAGTTGACTCCTGTCAAAATTTAAACTTGCTGCGTCAGTTAGTTTGTGTTTGACAGCTATTTTTATCAGAATACTCACTAATTTGAGGAGAAAATGGAAAAAAGTGAATGTCGTGTGCTTATTAAGCATTATTTCTTGCGAAAAAAAACCATTACCGAGACCAAGGCTAAGCTTGATAAATACTATGGGGACTCTGCACCATCGATTTCAATGGTAAAAAAGTGGTTTACTGAATTTCGTTGTGGCCGTACAAGCACTGAAGATGCCGAACGTCCTGGACGCCCAGTTGAGGTCTCTACACCTGAAACAATCGAAAAAATTCACGATATGGTGTTGGCCGACCGAAGATTGAAAGTGCGAGAGATTGTGGAAGCCGTAGGGATCTCGCATGGCTCAGTGGTTTCAATTTTGAATGATCACTTGGGCATGAGAAAGCTTTCCGCAAGATGGGTGCCGCGTTTGCTCACAGTCGACCACAAACGCAATCGTGTAACAACTTCACAGGAAGGTTTGGCGTTGTTTAATCGCAATATGGAGGAGTTTTTGCGCCGTTTTGTAACCGTGGACGAAACATGGATCCATCACAACACACCAGAGACCAAACAACAGTCAAAACAGTGGGTTTCTAAGGGTGAATCGGCGCCGAAGAAGGCCAAGGTGGGTTTGTCAGCCAATAAAGTTATGGCGACTGTTTTTTGGGATGCACGCGGGATAATCCACATTGACTACCTTCAAAAGGGAAGAACAATCAATGGAGAATATTATGCCAACTTATTGGACCGATTCAATGACGATTTGAAAAAAAAACCGACCTCATTTGGCCAAGAAAAAAGTTCTTTTCCACCAAGACAATGCAAGGGTGCACACATGTGCAGTTGCCATGGCAAAAATCCATGAATTGGGCTATGAATTGCTCCCTCATCCGCCCTATTCTCCAGATTTGGCTCCGAGCGACTACTTCTTGTTCCCAAACCTGAAGAAATGGCTTGGTGGAAAAAGATTTGACTCCAATGATGAAGTCATCTCGCAAACAAAGGCCTATTTTGAGGACCTCGACAAATCATTTTTTTTGGAAGGGATAAAAAAATTGGAGAAGCGTTGGACAAAGTGTATAGAGCTCAAGGGAGACTACGTTGAAAAATAAAATTATTTTTTTATCAAAAAATCTGTGTTTTATTCCAAAAGTCACGGACTTATTGACCCGCCCTCGTACAACCCAAATCTCTTCAAAGTGAGAGTGAACAGGCTTCTTCGGGGTAAGCTCACTCCATCGTCGACTTTGTCTCTGTCATCTCTGACATAAACTAGAGTCAAGAGCAAACCCATCTAAAATAAAAAAAAACAAAGATGCAGAGCTAAAGCTCGAAAATTGCAGGAAGAAATGCAATGCAGCAGATGGAGTTAATACTGTGTGAGGAACTTTTAAGAACATTGGGAATGCGGTCAGGTAATTATTGTCCCATTGAGTAGGCAAAGATGCATGATAATTATATTATTTGATATTGATCGAGATGCTACAAAAAATAGGTACCTACCTAACTGTTCTACAATAATTACTTTGATTAATAATATGTACCTAACAGTGGGAATAATATGTAACATTTGCTGTTGTACCTGGGTGCCTACTGAAAAGGTTTAAATTATATGTTCTATGTACATAAGTTAGTATGTATTGTAACTGTATGTAAATGGTACACTATAGACTACGTACAGTTTCGTATCTCCTTCTTCCTTCAATACATCCAAAGGTCGCTTTCAGCGATATGACCAACCATTGTGTCACCTTATGTAAAATTTCTACATTATGGCCAATAAGGAGTATTCTATTCTATTCGACCTATTCTAAAGGCACCACGGAAGCATCATGAAAATCGTATGCGAAGAGCTGAAATTATGCAAACTCGTATATCGCATCTAGAGACACTCGTTGACTTTTACGAGTGCTGGATACGCGCTGGTAACATTATATATTACGAACCAAGACAAAGATTTTTTAACCTCGCAAAGAGCCTTTATTACGAACATATTATGCCAACGGCCTTTATCCAACAATGCTGTTCATATTTCATGCAGAAAACCCACTTCCACGATCAACATTGCTCAGCCATTGTTAGAAAGTCGATTTAAAGTAAACAATGACATGGGATATCGCGATAATGCCGGGAAATTTCACTAGCGAGAGGGTCACCATTGTTACTCGGGATAATAAACGTAGCATGTGAAATAAGGTGAATGTACGGCCTGTTTTAAACGATATCATTTTGGAGTAGCTACCAATGTGAAAAACATGAAGCTTTTCCGTTAAAACTGTACCTTTGTACGAAGGTACTTCATCATTTCTCCCCAAGCACCGCCACTTCGACCGGTTCTGTATTTCTCGTATCCAGCGGATGCCTGCGGCCTTCACAAGGTAATGGGTCACGTTGTAGGAGGCCTTCCAACGCTACGTTTTCCGGTACGCGGTCGCCACTCCAGAACCTTTCGGCCTCATCGGCCATCTGTTCTGCGAGCAATGTACCCTGCCCGCAGTGTCCACTGCCACTTAAGTTTGCCACAGCCACCTATGTACTTAATTAATTAAAATAGAGACATGCAGACACATTTTGTCATGGGTTTGGAAGGCAAATAAGCAGTTGGTCCTCCTGATGGCAGTAGTGGTGATGGACGCGAAACATCTATACTAATATTAGCAGCAGCGCCCTGCGGTTTCACCTGCAGCGGTATTAAAAATATAATTTTCAACACATTTGCTCAAAAAATGCATTTACGTGCCTGTATACATTGTTCGAAAGTTTAAAATTACGCACTATACAACGGAGCGTGCGGTAAAACAGGTACTCACACCTAAGTACATGTTTTACCGCATGCTCCGTTGTATAGCGCCGTGCGTATCCTTTACGGTTTATATGATTCGCGGCCGTAACAAATATGGCTCTACAGAATTATAATCATTAGAATCAGCAATACGAGTACAACTCCAAATGTCATGATTTCATGACATAGTCATTCAATACGGTAATATGAACTTAGAGAGATGTATTGATGATTTTTATGATTATAATTCTATAAATAAATATTTGTTACGGCCGCGAATCATATTTAGTTCAACATACAACCTGATACTGACCTGCAAATTGCTAAAAACCTAAGAAAAATTGAATTTCGCGGGCTACCTTGGCGCATCCCCCTTAATTTAATACACCCAATTGAGGTACAGGTGTAAAGTTGATAGATACTATTAAGTTTATAATACTTGGAATACAGGTATGGTGTTCTTTTTAACCGACTTCACAAAAAGGAGGAGGTTCTCAATTCGTCTGTATGTTTTTTTTTTTTTTTTTTTATGTGTGTTAGCTCATAACTTTTTTTTGGGTGAACCGATTTGGATGATTCTTTTTTTATTTGATAGGTGATGCTTCACATGTGGTCCCATTTAAATTTGATTAAGGTCTGACCAGTAGTTTTTGAGTTATCCTTAATACTGCATATTTTCTCCACTTAGTTTATATGGATGATATGTTAATAATTTCCTGTTACTGTTATTTACACACCAAGTAGTAGTATACGAATTTGTGTGGGGTAGGTACCGCAACTAAAAAGTGAAAAATAAAAACTTTTTTACAAAAAAACAACCGACTTCCAA
This sequence comes from Griposia aprilina, assembly GCA_916610205.1. Lineage (NCBI taxonomy): Eukaryota > Metazoa > Arthropoda > Insecta > Lepidoptera > Noctuidae > Griposia > Griposia aprilina. The sequence goes on from OU744286.1 coordinate 15,956,595, forward strand.
AAAAAACACTAAAAGACGTGAAAAATAACTTTAATTTCGGAAGTCGGTGGCCAAAAACGAAAATACAAAACCAAGGACGCCGACTTCCGAAATTAAAGTTATTTTTCACGTCTTTTAGTGTTTTTTTTGGAAGTCGGTTGTTTTTTTGTAAAAAAGTTTTAAACTAACTTTTAACATAGGCAGCGGGGTGAGGGGTACCCAAGACGTTTGTGACAAGACATACGGTTACGGTACTGACGGTTTTATCGCCCAAACTGTGATAAAATATGACGTGACTCAAGCCGTGTCACAGTGGCCGTGCTGGTATTTCCTAATCTTGGTATAGGTATTAATTTTGCGCGCTAGTAATTGCTGATGCTTAGTGCGAATCGTGATTGAATAGCCACTAATCAATTCTACTTGGAGTTGTCTTTACGCTGGTGTGCTTAAGTTAAGCTAAGTAGATACAGTTAATTATAACACTTCCATAATGTAAAGTCAGGGAAATTAATTGTTTAGCTAATTGACTACCAACTCAAATTGTCCATATATTCAAATCACGACTGTCATTACATTCTTTGACATTTATATGAAACTAGCTTTTGTCCGCGGCTTCGCTCGCGTTATTTTAGAATTTGACAATCAGTTCGGGTTGTACTCTGCTTGTTGTTTGGCAATCATGGGCTCAGAAAGGAACATTATTCTAGGACGCTCCTATGTACAATGTTGTATGTCCTTCTATTTGGCGCTAATACGTATAAATTCTGGGCATTGGACACACGCGAACATGCTAATATAGCAGGCCATGGGAAAAGCATGGCTTTTCCAAATGCACCTTTGCTACTTTAGACTCATAAAATGTATTAGGTACTTTAATAAAAATAAAAAAAACTCTTAACAGATTACTAAAGTTTCTATAATAATATAATTCAATCATGATTTGAAAGACACGTGGCGCCATCTATTATGATACGAAAGTTATTGTTGTTTTCCTCGGGAACAGTACTTTTTTTCGGGATGAAAGGTACCCTGGCCGTTTCTGTAAACCTGACAACTTATATGCAAAATTTCAGAATGATCGGTAAAGTGTTTTAGGCGTGAAAAGGTAACAAAGAAACAAACTTATTTTCGCATTTGTTAAGTTATTATAGGATGTTAGTATTAGAATGGCGGCAAATGGCGTAGTGTATCATTTTGATAAACAATTTATTACCCTGGCTGTGTATGTAACTAATGTAGACACTATTGAGCAATCCATCTATTCTAGAATCTACGTGGTCCGAATGTGTACTCGTTATTCGGCAGTTAAAGCGATAAAAAACCTTATAGCGAACGTCGAAATTGCAATATCGGACACATGGTGGTATCAGGGAATTGGTGCGCTTTTTACCCTCTGGCTCGCCAGAGCTATTCGCACTGAATATGCTTAGCTTTTTGGAACAAAAGCTCGTACAGACGCGTACAGCTGACACAAGCAAATAAATGGAAAATGGAAAACTAGAATGGAAATCGCTCTACGCTCACTTTCTTATCGCGAGTACAGCGTGCATTCGCTTTATTAGCAATTATGTTAATAACTGTAGGTACGGCTGCCCCATATCAAAACCCAGCACTTAAGGAACAAATAAAATAAAATAAAAGGTTTTTTTACATAGAATCCCTATTTTCAAAGTAAAGGCTCGTCCACACTGGCGCGACGCGACAGCCCGACATAAAGGCGTCGGCCGTCGCGCTGCACGCGGTGCCTTTGTGTACGCTGTCGCGTCGCGCCAGTGTGCACGAGCCTTAAGTCCCATCTAATTGCAAAAACACCTGCGTTAAAATCATAGCAATAATGGAATTTTTAATACCGCCAAAAGTAGTAAGTATACTACATACCTAGTTAACTACTATCTAAAAATCAATAAAAAATTAAGGAGGTAACTCTGTCCATTTCGAAACCTAGAGCAAGTGTTCGGAACTTACTAGGTTTTTAATGGTTAATAACTGTTTTCAAATAAATAAAAAAACAAATCAAATTATTTATAACGCACAAAAACAAAAATAAATAACAGTTAAAAATCTAGTACCTACCTAAGCTGCGGGGTAATTGCGTATCTAACACACTAACAGCAGCAATGTCTTACATTTTGACAGTTCAACAACATTCATTGCGATAATCACGTTGTTGAGCAGACAATTTTTTCGAACATATGACAATGGATTAGCTAGGTATATCCTTAAAAATCTTGCAGATTGTGATTGAATTGTTAGGCAATTAGGGTGTGGTTTCTGCGATCTCCTGGTTTTTTTTCTTGGAAACAATTACTATGTTTTGATATGGGTAAACTGTGTACTTGATATGGGTAAACCGTGTACTTAGATACCATGTACTTATAAGTAGGCGCTGAAACAATATTTTCGTGACGGAAACTACTTAGTAACATTTTGAAAGTTTTTGTATAAGTAATTAGTACCTAAATATTTGCATTTTCATAAATTGTTTTTCTTTCTGGCACGGTTGGTAGACATGAAACTGAAATTAATAGGTTTTTACTTTGTTAGAGCGTGGCGGCAATGTATTGCTTTATTCATTTTCTGACTTAAATTATGAACCTAAGTACAGCGGGGTAATTGCCTAACACACTAACAGTACGATTGGCTTTTATTTTGACAGTTTAACAACATTCATTGCGTTATTTATGTTGTTGAGCAGAAAAAGAATTCGAGCATATGAAGCAATGGATTAGCAATAGGCTTCAAAATGATTCAGATTGTGATACTTAAATAGTGTGTTACGTAATTAGGGGGTTCATGCAGGCGCGGTCGCAGTCCAAGATTTTGGGGGGGATCATCAAGGTGCCGAGGAATATTTTTAGGGAGGTACATCTCGTTGGTCTATTGGTCGCAATCGCTACTGCTAAGCATGATCCTGAGATCCTGGGTTCGATTCCTAGGTCGGTTAAAGTGTTATTGGGTTTTCCCATCAGTAATTTCTCTGAAGCAGTCTGTATTTGTACCCGGTTGATGGCAGTAGGTTCGCAACCTAAAACATGGGACTTAAACATAACTGGCGAAATGTTGGTGTACTATATCTGGGTACACCTCTGCCTAACTTTTCGGGGATTAAAGGCGTGATGTTATGTTAATATTAGTGTCTTCACATCTCCAGCTCCACATTACTTATGCTATTCAGAGACACAGATTTTACATGGGGTAGGGGGGATATTGAATAATGCTGGGAAATTGGTCGTAGCACTTTTTGATAAATAGTAGGTATTAGAACAGTAGATTATGTAGGGTAACCAGAGCGAGCGGAGCGAGCTCGAAAACTTTAACAACCCACCTCGTTTAGGTTACGTTTTCTTTTATGTTTTCAGCCAGAAATACGAGGTACTTTATCGACTCATGCAGGAAAGCCCAAGCAACTACCTATGAGAATGGAGAATGTAAGAGCGAGCGAAGAGAACTCGAAACTTTTTTCTTACTCTCGGATAGGTTAGATTTTCTGTTGGTCATTCCAAAAGAACTAGGAATTAGTTGGTTTGTCGACTTATGAAGAAAAGCTCAAGGACCAAGAGAATGTAGAATGCAAGAGTGAGCGAAGCGAGCCTGGATATTTTAGCAACCTACTTTGAATAGGTTCTGTTTTCTTTTGACCATTATACAGAAAGAGAACTTTGTTAAGTTAAAAAGGCGAAACGTTTAAACTCGTTTTACAGCAGTTTAGGTTTTGGAAGCAGGCCTAAACTTTAGCTTTTCGAACCTTACGTACGAGCGGGTGCCCAAATTGTCGAGATTGCTTCGCTCGCTCTTGCATTCTAGATTCTATATTTTATAAAGGGCTTTTTGAAGTAAAAACTTCTTTTGGCGCGTTGAACGATATTTGGTAGGGGAAAATCTTATGGGTTCGCGTGACCGAAATGCTAATGTTAACAGTATTAATATGATGTGTTGCGGTTGTTGTTGCTCGGAGTGCCGATTGATGTAAAAACCAGACTAATAATAATTTTAATTTACAAATTATGTAATTTAAGTTTTTGATACTACAATTAACTTGAAAATATAAATAAATATCTGTTTATTTATAGTTTTAAGTTTTCACTTCTGTCGGCAGTTCCCATGACTGCCTATGTTCTTAATTTTTTTACACCTATATGCCAAGGCTTTAGTACAGTTTTATGTTAGTAAGACAAGTAAATCATTCAGGCTCTCGACAGCTTGAATGGTTTTGGGGGGGGTCATGACCCCCATGACCCCCCCCCGCTCGGACCGCGCCTGGGTTCATGTGAAGACAGGGTTCCAGAGAGAAGAACCTTTTTCCTGTTCAAGTAATACCCAATAAATCAAACCTGATCAAACCCTTGATTTAAATGCACTGACAAGTAGGTATACCTGTACCTACCTAGGTAGGATTTGATCGTCACATGAACAATATTATTTATTGTGTTTTTGCTGAAATTGCAAGAGATTAGACGACATATTGAATGAAACTGTACATAACTAGATATCCCCGGTTATTGACAGTTTCATAAGCTATTAATTCGAAAATCGAATTGGTCTTTATTACCTTGCAGTTGGTGCGAAAAGTAAGGTGGGGATAAAGGTGTCTACGTCTTGGGCGAGCTTCTCGCTTTGCTCAGGAGTTAACTTAGAGCTCCCTCGCTGCGTTTGGGAGCCCTAAAATCCTTCGTTACGTTCGGGATCCAATAAATAGCGTCCGTGACATTAGACAATACTTTATATACCTACCCATAGAATAATCTACTAATATGTTATGAATATATGTAACAGATATTATACAAGTCAAGTAAAATTGACTGGCATACTTCACAGACACGATGGGTATTGATATTCATTGTTTTTTTTTGTTTACAGTCCTTAGATATAGTTTATTGGGTATTGACCTGCCGATTCTCTTGTAGGTACACTGAACTAAACTGACTATCACTCAAATTTCTTATTTTTGGTTAAGAGAATCTTAAAAGCTATTCTGCAAACAGGATTCTCTAAACTTAAAAAACAATTTTGATACAACTAAAATCGAGTTTGACAATCGCGAAGTTGAGCAGACCACAGACCGAGATTTCTGGGAAATTAAAATAAAGAGTGAATAAAAGTGAACGAAATAATCCGAAGTGCAAAAAAACTTGACTAAAATCAAATAATTATATTTAATTGTTTATCAATAATTATTTAAATTAAATACAGGAAGCATATCTAATGACTGCGTAAAACTATTTTAATAAATTAAGATGCAATAACCAGGAGGGGAAAAATAATGGTTTTCCCTCCTCCTTGGGTTGTTTACCGAAACGATTTAGAACTTCAGCGATATTTTTTCGGTTTGTAATAAGATAAAAAATGATAAAGGTAGCATTATCTTGTTATCATGCTATTTATTTCAGCGTATTAAAGCTAATTTTCTAATAAAAATGTGATCTCGAGAAAAGATAATCCGGTTTTTCATTCAGTAAGTTGAAAATATCCGGTATTCTCGTCGCCGCGCCGCCGCGCCGCCGCGCCGCCGCGCGCCGTAGGAAAGCCCTATCGAGGACATCTTGGATTTTTCTGAGTCTGTCTGTTCGTTATGTCGTCAATAGACAACAACTGCAATCATAATGACTTTCAAGTTCTTTCATGACACACATAATAGATATCTGAGGTCATCGGAAAACTTAAGACTGGAGATGCCGATGCATTCCACCAGTTTTTATGACAAGTCTTTTACAGTTCAAGCAGTACCGTTATGGAATGCCTTGCCCGTGTCGATAAGGCGTGCTCAATCATTGTTTACTTTTAAAATTCTGGTTAAAAAACACTTCCTCTCCTTAAACATCATCATTACATTTAGTTTCCTTGCTCTCGTTTATTTATTTATTTAAAAAAGGTACACCAACAGCTTCTGTATTTTTTTTTTATGAGTAGTTTTTCAACACATTTGCTCAAATATGCATTTACGATGCCTACATTGTTCGAAAGTTAAAAATTATGCACCATACAACGGAACGTGCGGTAAAATAGGTACTCACACACCTAAGTACCTACATGTTTTACCTCATACTCGGTTGTATAGCGCCGTGCGTATCCTTTATGGTTTATTTTTAATTTCCATAAAAAATATATAAGAATTCCACCAAGGAGTTTCACATTAGAAAGAAAGAAAGAAAGAAAAATATTTTATTTGGAACACGCACAGGAAATACAAAGTGTAAAAAATTAAATAAAAAAGGAGCATTTAAAACTAACAAAATTAACAATAAAAACAACAATAAACAATTAATAAAAATAAAAAAAAATAAGGTGAATAATCGAACCTCCTTGGAAGCGCTTTTGCTCATGTAGTTCTAATTTTCACCACGCGCCATTTGCAAATTCGCGCCATTTTCATATTGGAAACGTCAAAGATTGTTGCGACTTTCCTACTGCTATTTAAAAACAAAATAATATTATGAGTTCCAGCGAGGAATCCGATATTATTGTACTGTTTTCTCGCAAATGTGTTGAAAAACGTTGTATGACACACGTGCGAAAATTGGTATTTATAAACTAGTGACTATGGTAAGCCCTCGACTTCGTCTCGGGCTTACATTCGTCTTCTCTAACCGCACTAGTATCATAAATAACTATTATGGCCTGGTTGCTAAGACCTTTTAGCCATCTGTATACAAAATATCACATAACAGTAGGTAACAGCCATGGGCTTATACAGCCAGACTTGTTCCATGTTTATTATTTTATATGTTATATGTTTTATGTATGTAATACTATACAGTGACTGCGTGGGCTTCTTAAACCAAATGAAAACATAATCACGTAAGTCGACCCACTCTTCACGGGGAAATCGGAGTACATATACGAAAAAAAATATACACGCCGAATGCATAACCTTTTTTGAAAACGGTTATAATATTATGTAAGTAATGTAATGCACTTGTGGTATATCAGTAATAAAAGGTTATTCATTACTTCATTACAGAATCAGTCACAACACAAATAACATAAGATTTTAACAAAAAAATACCAGGGCCATGAACCACAAAACTTTATATTTACAAGTTACAAATTTATAAATTTTACAAGTCCGTATGCCACAAAACTCTAAGCCACAAACTCAAACCATTTATTTTGAATAAACCAATTACAGGCACTTTTGGATTGTCAAGGGGTCGGTCAGTCAGAAAGATGAAGCTAGTTGCTTATTCCAAAGCGTAGAAGTAACCTATGAAGAAGAACGGGCAAGAAACATACACAATTGTAACGGAAAAACCTTACAAATATGTAAATTGCAAGTAAGTAAGTCTACTTTATAGATAGCCCTCATGCTTTGTGTTCCACTTTTAAAAATGCGAAGGAATTGTGGATTGTAAATTGTAACTCATACATATGTATATTGTAATTTCTGTATTTAACAATTTTGTTGAATTGTAAACTTGTAAAGTTTTGTGGTATAGGACCCAGATTTCCTTGGAACTGGGATAAGAATTTTTATAAATGCTGCCTTCTGTGCCTTGCTTAACTTAACTGAACACATTTCAACGGAGTTTTGGAATTCTGTTTCGCTGAATCTCTTCATGGCTACCTGCAAGATGAAGATCTAAGGATGATACCTTTTTGTATACTTATTGGCTGCGGCATTGTTAAGAGGAAACGCGGTTACGTGGTCGTGGGCGTTCATTCCATACTAACGTATTCTTCTGTTTTCTGCCTGGTTAATGACACCAGTCCATTTTTTTTTGTGATGTATTGTACCTATACAGGTGTGTTTTATTTACTAATCTTTTAATATATATTTTTGAAAATGTATTAAGTATTTAAATAAATAATAATAAAAATAATAATTATATATATATATATATATATATATATATATATTTTTTTTTAAACTTAAACAGAAATCTTACAAAAATTTTAGTAGGCTGTCGGGATTTGGAAACACTTTTGAGAAATCTAACTCTAGGTAGTAACCTACTAACTTAATATCCTAACATGAAGTACACATATTTTATAATAAAAAAACACTACAATTAATTATAGGTACACCTTTAAAGAGTCTATACCTGTCCCAGTTGGGCGCCAGTATGTACCTGAACAGCCGCCGGCAACCTTTGCTACATTATAAACACTTTGTACATTTTCTGACAATAATTAGGCCACCTGTGTTCTGCAATGGTCGGAAGAACTACGGGCTATCGATTCTAAGCTATAACGAAAGGGGACAAAGACGGTTGTAGGTTGAGACGGTACTTACACAGCTACCTACTGGTTATTTAAAAGAAAGACCTACTTGAAATAGTATTACTTCTTCATTGCTATTAAAAAGCTTATAACGATCCAGAGGAATCTGTTACTACGTTCTTGGGGGGGAGCCGAAGAATGTATAGTTCGAGTATCCGAAAAAAAATTAAAGCGGAAAGGTACTTAGATCGCTTTTATGAACATAAATAAAGCACACATACCGAAATAAATATTTTCTATTGCGAAAACTAAATGAATGTCGACAGGAATAACAGTTTCCTGTGTTGAACACAACGGGCATTGATTCAAAGGTCGTTTATAACGCCAATTCCTTATTGGTTCAGCGATGAAGCCCATGATGAATGCACCGGACACGCGGAAAATTGGAAAAACCGACGGTCACTTGCAGATGGCGCTGCGGGCTAGTGTCAGGTCACGGTCATGTAATGGACTCGACGAATTCGCTTTTTGGATCACAATATTGGTTAAATAGGTCGTTTGGAAATTAATTTATACATTTAAGTGGATTTACTTAAAACAAGAAAAAGAAAGAAGAAGAAATGGGGAGTTTTTCCAGTAAGGAAATTTCTTTAGAATACACCTTAAACGGATGCAGATTCCTATAGTCAGAACCTGTATTTAGGTAGGTATATGTAGTGACAGTTAGGGATTGCAATTCGGCCGGATTCGACCGGATTCCATCGATCCGGCAGGACCAGGCCGGATCCGGCTAAATTGATCAAATCGGGATGATTTTCACTTTTCGGTGAAAAATGAATTGTTAGTGAGTTAATCGCGTGTAATTGTACTTATTATAATTAGTTAAAAAAAAAAACATAATTATATAAAAGATCAACTTTATTTCCAATGTTAACACTACACAACGAGCAAACAATTAAAATCTAGTAGTGTAGGGTAGGTAACTAGTAAAATTTTAACGACGTAACAAGTGGCTCAGTCTTCTACTTCCTAGATTTCACAGTAAGTAACTTTATAAAATCTAATATAAATAACCTTGCGTAATTTACTACGATGAAAATTGAGATCACAATAATTATTAAAGTGTTTGAAAATGCTAATACACAAGTATCATATATAAGCAGTGATCGGAGTAGGTAGATTGATTTTTAGTACTTGTATCATAAATGCACACAGAAAGAATAACATGGATAAGCCATTTTTCCGGAAAGTAATTCCGGTATTTCCGGATTCAGATTTCGGCGGGCGTACGCATTGTTCTGATAACCGGTTATTGTACCACCCATGATCCTTTGTTCTGATTGGTCGTTGGGTTTTGTCAAATCGTGACAAAAAAAAAAATAGGAAGAATAATAAAGAATAAAATTGCTCATTTTATTACAATTCCTACCTTTTTTTTGAGGATGGCAAATCATCAAATGACTCCTTCCACTCTGGCAGAATACAATTCCTACATAAGTTCCGTTTTTTTTTTAATAATCCACCAATTCCGGAGGAATGTCCATAGTAATATATACGTTTCGGATCAATGACCCCAGTTCAATCTACCTACTCCGATCACTGTATATAAGACATCATCACGATCTGATGAATCTGTGTAATGAATGGCACAATTATCACAAAAAGACCGTGATAATTTTAACTCTTTAATCTAATCAACTTACGATAAATAATTATTTTGAGTAACTTATTTATTTTTTAGTATATCGTATCAAAACAATATTATCGAAGCAACAGCGCTATTATTTTGTTATACATTGCTAACTCCGGATCCGGTCTCTGGGTCTGCTATATTGGTGCCGGATCCGGTAAAAGTTTAATGATGCCGGATCCGCCGGATTCCCGGTACGTTTTTCCGGATTGCAATCCCTAGTAACAGTTAATTAATGAGCTCAATCTAGTTCTGATAAATCTATAATTACGCTCGCTAATCTCCTTATGACTATCACGCGGTCTCTTCAATTAAGTACTTAACGAAATCAATAATTCCGAAATCAAGATCAAGATGGCAAAGCGAGCGACTTTATACTGATTGCGTGTATAACAAATTCCCTATGACAATCCGTTTTCATTTCAATAAAAAAAAAGTTTATTCGGACTATTTAAATGTCCATATTTTGTTAGTCAATAACAATAGTGCGTAGGTATTCTTTATTTTTAAAATCTGTGTTCACGATAACCATCTCAATGCAATGGAATAATGGATGATGCTGAACTGTCCATCTCAAAGCGATTATCCTAGTAAAGTTACGCAATGAGGCTGCAGTACTAGAACAAACATACCTATTTATTTGAATCGTATCCGTCGATGCTAGTTGGTCCGTATACTCGTATCACAGGATCTGATCTAAGTTTCTGTGTTCAAGTAATCCTCGAGACGATTTTCGGATCCAAACACTAAGTTCTACGCTCGAAGAGGTTTACCGGTAAACGAACTCGCCTCGTTCCGCAGAAGTATTGGCGCTCCTACCATTTAGCTCAAAACTTGCGGTAGCGTTCAAAAAACTTTGTCATAACTCTTTGAGCTTTGTTCGTTCAGCATTTTGTTAGACTTTCTTTTTGTAAGTGCATAATATACGAGATTCTTTAAGTACAACATTGGTGACTGAAATATTTATATTGTAATTTAATTTTCATTTGTTTTTTTTAGAAAATGGATCCAGGTGGTGCCTAGATTTCTAGAAACTGCTGAGTGCTGATTCGAAAACGAACTCATTTGAAATTACCTTTCGTTTTTAAGTTTTTGAAGTACTGTATTAACTACGGGAACGTATCGTAAGAGGGAAAGGCGTTATATTTATTTATTAAGTTTATTCTAAGAGTTCGTGTTTACTTCAACGCGCCTATCTTTTCACTGGTTTTTCCAAACAAAACCTAATTCAAATAATTTGAAAGTTCCTTCTAAATTCGCTCGACTGTGCGAATATAACTAGAGTTATTTTACTACTAGCCTGCACATCATAAGGTCGACTTTTGCAGACAACCTTTACAGTACTTAAGTACCATCAGTCATTTGTTTTCTCTTTAAATTTTCTAGTGAATGATTCACACCTCGAATTTCGAAGCGGTGTTATCAATGCTTACAAATCCAATTAAAAAAAAACCAAAAAGCAAACATATACTGTTACATAACTGTTGGAAATGCTTGGTAGCATTTAACCCCTTGATACGGCAATAAAACGTACCATCCTAACACGGGTTAGCTCTGTATACACAATTAACTTTGAGCCTCAAGTTGAAAGGGATGTTTATCGAAAACTACCTACGCGTGCAGTGAGTGATCCGTAGACACGGTTTACGATTCACTAGCGCAGAACGCTGCGGGGTTAATTTAAAGTTTAAGCTTTTGCTATGCAAACACATATGTAAGATAGCGAGTGCGTAAAGAGATTATTTTTCAGAATAATGTCTTGTGGTAAAAATATATTGATCTCGTGGCTAAATAATAACAGCCGCACGGGTCGATCCGTGGATGACTGACCATCTTTACATACCGAGAGCCCTCCGTGCCTCAAAGTCAAATCATTTATAAAAAAAATAGATTTGATTCTAATTGCCCCTTCCAAAAGGTAGTTTCGTATGGAGAAGAATGGGCAAGAAATTCCACCGTTACCTACTCTTTTAAAAATGTTTTACAACATTATGTATACATTAATTATATGTTAAGACGATGCACCTAGAATAAAATTACTGTAACACAATAGGTAAACATAATTAAATATAACGCATGACAGGTAAATTAATTATGAGATAGATACATGGTGCTCACATATTTACAAATATTGAAAATTAAATGATTTTTCCAAAATTTCACAACTAATAATTTAGTGTGTGGAAAAGAAAGCACGTTAAGCCGTTGTTGGTCGCGGGTCGCGGCTGTCATTCTTGGATCTTTGACAGTCATTACGGGTCATCAGAAGCTTGAAAGTCTGACAACCACGCTTACCAAGGGGTATCGTAAGTAATACCCAGTTACTGGGTTGTGGAGGTCAGATAGGCGGTCGCTCCATGTAAAATACTGGTATTCAGTTGCATCCGGTCAGACTATAAGTCGACCCCGATATAGTTGGGAAAAGGCAGGCAGATTGATTTTTGGTAAAAATATATATTGGTCTTGGTTGAGGATTTCTTTAAGTGTTAATCTTTAGTTGTCTTCATCCACACTTTTAATATCGTTTCTTCATCAATCAGCATTGATGTTCAGGAACAATTTAATATCTCTAAAATTTATCTTTTTATAATATAAGTAATTTTGTGCGTTGGTGTGGTTGAATAGTTGGATATTTAGGTAAACAATAGTGATCCATGTAAGTCACAATACATAAAAACATAAAACAAGTTACATACAATTTTTTTTTAATTCAACCATAGAATAATATTTACAATTAAATTATAATAACCTAACCTGACTAAAACTATTAACAAATTAAAAGATGGCGTCGAAAAATTCCTCCGCATCGCTGTCGACTGGTAATGTATGTAAAAAAGTTACATACTTATAGAATATAGTTCAATCGAACTCTAAAGGCAGTTCGAGACAAGAAGTTTTCGGATGCCTTTAAGATCACGAAGTATTTGAAAGTAATTTTTCAGATCATTGCACAATTCATGTAGTTACAGCCTTAAGCCTTTCAAGATTCTATCACTGAATAAACTTTGGGGGAATTTCCACGGTAGGTTTATTGCAAAATGTCTCACCGGGCGAAGTGCCATCAGGAGTGCTTTAGCGTTCGCTTTCCATGCCATTTCTCGCCATAAATCTGAATTTTGCGCTAAAAACTGCAGTGCTGAGACTTCACTGCACCAAAGAAGATGCTGGGAATTTTAGAATTTGTGAATTCTGTTTTAAAATGCTTGGAAACGTGCTGGTCCAGCTCCATAGGACAATCTAGAGTCTAGAAAAATCAAACTCGTTGCTAATTTAATTGTATAATTTATAATTTTGATGACATTGATTTTACATTCTGTTACTAGGTACTTTAGCTCACACACAAAATAATTACTTGTTATTTTTTTGAAAAATCATTTACTTCTCAATATTTGTAAATATGTAAGCACCATGTGTCTATCACCTAACTAATTTACCTGCCATTGCTTTATATTTAGTTCTTTTTACCTATTGTGGTATATTAATTATATTGCATAGTCTTCACATATAATTATATAATTAATGTATACAAAATATTGTAAAATATTTTAAAAGAGTGACGGTGGAGTTTCTCGGTCATTCTTCTTCATACGAAACTACCTTTTGGAAGGGGCTACTAGAATCAATTATTTTTTTTGTAAATTTTGACGTTCAAAAGTCCCATCTATGTGCCTATTTGAAATAAATGTTTTGATTTTGACTTTTGTGGTCTAGTAGGTATGTGCTAATTAATACCTTTTATAAACTTTCATATTGAGACACGAAGCAACAAAATTCGATCTAAAGAAAAGCGACCACATTCCTCTAGATAGTATTTTGTTGCTTCGTGTCTCAATATGAAAGTTTATAAAAGGTATTAGAAAATTCTAGACACACTTACCATGGGTGCTTATTTAGCCGTTGTTCAAAATTCCTTCTCAGTCACGAGATAATATTTTTTTAAAGGAGTGGCGCTAGTGGACCCCTGCGCCCTCTTAATATAATTATTTATGTGATCATCTATCATCTAAAAGAAAGAACAGCTACTAATTTTACTTATCATATATTCCTCACTCACGTTTCAAATCAATGGATTCATTTAGCCTGTCTCTGATTAATATTGACTTTAATTTCATCTCTCTTTTGTCCTTCCATCCATCTCCATCATCAAGTGGATCAAAATTACCACAAGGCAACCTGCAAATGAACAGCGGTCTTCTCACATGTCGTGGGATCCAGTCATAGAGCTGAAGAACATTCTAAATGACAGAGTGGCTTAATGAGGAACAATACCGGGGTCCTATGATGCCTTCTGCTCCTGCTCCTGATCCTGAAATTGGCGGTGCAATAGTAGGTATAGACTATGAACGTACGATTTCAAATGTTATGTTCGTGAAACGGTCGTTCGTGCAATATATGTGCCTTCCAATTTAATTTCTTGTCAATAAGCCCTAAAATTGTTGTTCATCAACTTAGTCAATGTTATTACACTTCCGGACACCTGAATCGAGTCACCCGACATATTTTTATTAAAAGGTTTATCTTTTTGAATAATGGTAGTACAAGAAAAAAATACCGGCCAATTGCGTGTCGGATCACGCACAATGATTGAGCTTTACGTCATAAAACGGGACCCTATTGCTAAGACTTCGCTGTCCGTCCGTCTGTCTGTTCGTCTGTCACCAGGCTGTATCTCATGAACCGTGATAGTTAGGCAGTTGAAATTTTCACAGATGATGTATTTCTGTGGCCGCTATAACAACAAATATTAAAGGGGGCTCCCATACAACAAACGTGATTTTTTGCCGTTTTTATAGATAAATGGTACGGAACCCTTCGTGCGCGAGTCCGACTCGCACTTGGCTGATTTTTTATTTGAAAGCAGGTTTTCCAGCGGTGGTTCTTAGACATGTTTTATTAAAATAGGTTCATTCGTTTCAAGGTCATCAGCTCTTTTTTGTTTTGGGGGTTTTTACATTTTACTTATTATACACGAAAATGTCACTAGGAGTACCAACAACACATGCAACAACAACAACAACACAACAACAATAACATACAACAACAACATAACACAACATACAACATAACAACATACAACATATTTTACAAGAAGCTCTTAGATTACTGACATTGTTGCGTTCGGCGTCATACCGTCTTTCTTAACCGAAAACACGAAAACAAAAACATAATTGGTTGATGGTTTTTTAACCGACTTCACAAAAAGGAGGAGGTTCTCAATTCGTCTGTATGTTTTTTTTTTTATGTGTGTTAGCTCATAACTTTTTTCTGGGTGAACCAATTTGGATGATTCTTTTATTATCCTTAATACTGCATATGTTTTTTCCACTTAGTTTATATTGATGATGTGTTGATAATTTCCTGTCACTGTTATTTACATACCAATTAGTGGACTACGAATTTGTGTGGCGTAGGTACCGCAACTAAAAAGTGAAAAATAAAAACTTCTTTACAAAAAAACAACCGACTTCCAAAAAAAACACTAAAAGACGTGAAAAATAACTTTTATTTCGGAAGTCGGTGGCCAAAAACGAAAATACAACACCAAAGGCACCGACTTCCGAAATAAAAGTTATTTTTCACGTCTTTTAGTGTTTTTTTTGGAAGTCGGTTGTTCTTTTGTAAAAAAAAAAATTATAGTATTAAAAGTAGTAACGGATAACGATTATCTTTACAGCATTGTTTAGATATAGTAATAAATATTTGCCTTTTTTTGAACTGGTGATACTGAATATTTCGACGTACGTATTAGACGGCTTTAAAATACGAGGCTTGTAAATTATCAAATACCCCCAGTAGTTATTATCTATAGTGATAAAGATTTTTTGTGTTCTGTATGTCCCTAAATTATAGAACAGAAAAGTATAAAACTCTATTTTTAATTATGCCTGATTGCATGTCGTGGGAAAAGTTTTGAGTATGAATGTGGATGGCTAGAAGAATAAATGAAGATTGCGTCAACTACGGATGGATTGCGTGAAAAATTGATAAAAAGAGGGTGAATCTAAAATGATGGCTGTTAGAGGCTAGGTGGGAAGAAGACATACTGCGCCAACCCCAAATATATTGGGATAGAGGATGCAAATTATGATAATTATATATTCTCTATTCGACTCAATTGTGGAGAGTGCAGTTTAATCGAAAAATTTATGCGAGAGCCCTCATAAGGAACAAATAAATATTTTTGGACAGAGATCTCTAAAACTAAAGTTATTTTTGTATTATTTTTATCTTTATATGGCAATATAAGAACACGTCCTATCTTTCATAGATTAATGATAGGTATTCAATGCAATATATAAAATATGGAATGTGGAAGTGTGTAGCTTTGATATTTTATTCTTTTGGGATACTGGTGCACGGCCAAGAGGACTGGCGGCTCGTGAATATAACTCAGGGCCCTGTGCGCGGGCGCATGGCCCCTGAAGGCGGGCTCCACGTGTTCTATAATATTCCGTATGCCGCTGCTCCTACAGGGACTGACAGGTTTAAGGTAAAAATATTAGAAACAATTATAGGTTTAAGCTAAACAATTTTTTTGTGACGATTTTTTTTTCTAATAATATTTACAAAATACTCTGTGGCAGCTTTTTTATCCTAGATAATCTTAATTCAAATTGCGCTGCTTCTCGTCCTATTTTTATGGGGGTCTAAAAGAAACGACTGAATCTAACCTATCCAAGTCGTTGCGCCACAATTCAAGAACTCGCTTCGCTATCTCTTTCATTCTAGGTTCATACGATACCTCCTGTGTTGTTGCTATTGATATTATTAATAACTTTATTATTTTATATTCAGGCTCCCCTTCCTCCACGAGTATGGATGTCAACGTTTGATGCTGTGGATAAGGACATCCGATGTCCCCAGGGTCCTATAGAATCAAACATGCGAGAAGACTGTCTGGTAGCCAACGTGTTCGTCCCTGACACCACAGCGACCAATCTTCCTGTTCTGGTATTCGTCCACGGCGGAGCGTTCCAGTATGGTCACGGATTATCTAGACAATACAGAAATCTAGTACGAAAAAATAAATTAATAGCTGTGTCCTTTAACTACAGACTAGGTGTGCATGGTTTTCTTTGTCTTGGGACTGAAGGGCTTCCTGGGAATCCTGGAACAAAAGAGCAAATAGCATTCCTGCGTTGGATAAAGAATAACATAGCCAGTTTCGAAGGTAATCCTGAAGATGTGTCACTAGTGCCGGGTCAGATTCAGTAGATGTCCTAACTTTATCTAGTGCTTTATCAGGTGTGTTCAATAATGCTATAATGGAGAGTGGTATCAGTACAGGCGGGAATTTTGCATAAGTGATTAATTTCAATGATGTTGATGATTAGATAAAAAAATAGAATTTTACAAAACCGCATCATTTCAACAATTAATTTCGCGCCTTAACGCAATTGTAGATAATGAAGATGTGATGATTCGATTTGCCCCGAGTGTGGAAAAAGATATCGGTCAAGAAAGAGTCATTATGAATACTCCTTTGAATGTTATGAATAAAGGTAACTATACAAATCTACCTTTGTTGTATGGATTTACGAATATGGAAGGCGCAATGAGACTGCCCTACGTCGACACCTGGAAAGTCGAGATGAATGAGAAGTTTACAGACTGATGAATGTGAAGTTTTCAGACCGGCTGAATTGCATTTTGATACCGAAGCTATCAAAGAGGAGGTTCCACAGAAGGTCAAACAGTTTAACTTTGGTGAAGACCCTGTGAGTGAAGCCAATATGGTATCATACTTACTGTATTTTAGTGATGTTTTATTTGCATATCCTATGTTGAGATCTCTATCAATTCGTGTTGAGGCTCTTGGCGACTCGGTCTTTCTCATTGACTGTTCATTTGTGGATGAAAATTTGCAAAGCTTTTCGCATACTGATGTGCATGGAGCCGAACACTGCTTTCAATCTTGAGCAGTGCGGTATCAAAATCTTTTTGGTAGAACTGAAGAGTACAAGCGAATGGTATTTACAAATCTTGTTAGAGTATACGCTCAATTTTATTTTACCTGAGTTCAGGTGTGAGATGGAACACCGGGGTGGTTTTTAGTCAGTAAGAGTCTGACAGATCCCTCCGCCCCCCCAGGGCGGGGGACATCCATGAGGATTTTCCACGCCGGATCAAAAAAAAAAAAAAAAGGTAGTTTCAATTATTATTGTTTTTTGTTTACCCAGCTGCTGTTTTATATTAATTGCATCTATCTGTTTTTTTAACTCTACAACGCCAAGCGGCTCAAATTTTCTGCAATGGCCACCTGCAAATGCGCAAAGGTTGCCTCATATTTCGTTGGGTCCAGTCATAAGGCTGAAGGATAACATTCTGAAAAACTGAGCTGCTTTCTGGGACACTATCTATGAGGACTATGACAGGGGACCTGTGATGCCTTCTACTACTACTACGACTACTCCTGCTCCGACTACTAATGATCTGACTACTCCCACCCCTGAACTAGAAGCTGATGGGGCTGTATCATTCACGATCTCAAATGTTTTGTTCTTGGCTGTTTTATCATCGTTTTCACTATCGTTATCATCTTTGTAATAACTAGTCTTCTGAGATAACTGTGCTATGTTATCGATCAAAAAGTTTCACATATCATTGATCTTAAGCTCATACTATGTATTGTAATTTGTTTGCATCAGAAATAGATGTGTGCAATTTTTATGAATCATACTATTTTTTACAATTATTGTGGTAAAAATACAAATTAGATTATTAAAGATGTTGTTAATTGTTATGTCACACTGTTTAACTTACGATCTAGCTTGAACTAAGAGGAAACAACTCGCAGTAACAAAAAAGCATAGATATCATAATGATAATGAAACTTCTACTTTTGTTTAATACGAATTTAGTAAATGACGGCGAGAAGTGATAATGTATAATATACAAGGAAGTCCAAAAACAGACATTTTGATCATTAAGGAGGGACTGACTGTATGTTCGAGTGATACAGAGTCGAAATTTCTATTCTTTTTTTTTAATACTTCTTGGTTCCTATTTTTTTCAAAAACCTAGGCGTAATGTAGGTTTGCACAATATCACAAAAAAGTTGGTACTTAATCGATCACTTCCCTGGGATCGACCTATAAAAGAGGTGAGGCGGAAATCCCTTTAAAAAAGTCATTCGATTTACTTTAATAATCGAAACCATGTGATTTTGCTTGAATAATTTTTTCTATGACGTCTCTATTTGAACCACCCTGTATAACTGATTACCACTAATTATTTTCAAAAATATCTTTATGGATGCCTTCGCAACTGGCCTTGTTAGATGTCACGCATACGATGCGTCGAAAACAACAACGATCGATATTTTTTGACTTTATCTTTAATGATTAGCGATAGGCGTAATGGAAAGTATATATTATTATACATAATCATAGCATTAATTATACTTAGCTGTTCAGTCGAGATGTGGAAGTGTGTGGTGTTCTTTTTGTGTACTTTTGCTATACTTGTGCAAAGTGAAGATGAACGGCTGGCTGTGGATATAGCTCAGGGTGTCGTGGTAGGCCACTTAGACCCTGAAGGCGGACTGTACGTATTCTTTAATATTCCGTATGCCACTGCACCTACAGGGACTGACAGGTTTAAGGTAAATAACTCTTTTCGGTTTAAAACAACAAAAAAAAACTTTGTTCCAATATTGCCTATCTCTGCTGGTGCCGACATGCAGGGTCCATTACTATGCATAAGCTATTGGATGGCAACCTATCTAATGATCAGATTTTGAGTAATTTAATAAACAAACACGTTTTTTTTTAATTTTATAAATACTAATCAATATTATTACATAAAATAATAAGTAAAATTAACACTTTTTGTAAATAAGTGCCTCGCTGCATTAACTTTTTTTACGATGCGAGGGTTTCATAATTGATAAGTACTTTTTCTTGTTTGCACCCAGGCTCCCCTCCCTGCACCGGTATTTCTGTCACCGTTTGTTGCCGTAGACAGAGGTATCATATGCCCGCAGCCTAGTAATCCGATGAGTCAGTTGAATGTACGAGAAGACTGTCTGGTAGCCAACGTGTTTGTCCCTGATACAGATGCGACCAATCTACCTGTTTTAGTTGTCGTCCACGGAGGAGCGTATCAGTTTGGATTCGGAGAACAAGAAAAATTTAGAGAATTAGTAAGGACCAAGAGAGTCATTGTAGTAACATTTAATTACAGACTTGGTGTGCATGGTTTTCTATGTCTTGGTACTGAAGGTGCTCCTGGAAATGCAGGACTAAAAGATCAGGTGGCATTACTTCGTTGGGTAAACACCAACATTGCTAGCTTTGGCGGTAACCCTGAAGATGTAACATTAGCAGCCTGTAGTGCCGGGTCTGGTTCAGTCGATATTCTAACACTTTCTACTATTACAAAAGGACTGTTTAAAAAAGCTATAATGGAGAGCGGTGTTAGTACTGGCGCTGTCGGTGCACAAATTGATCCAATTGAAAATGCTAAATACTATGCTAAGCTACTTGGTTTTGATGATGGAGATAATTTGAGCAGTTTGGAAGACTTCTACAAATCTTCCACATTTCAACAATTAATGTCACGTCAAGATGCAATAACAAGTCAAAAGGACGTTGCTATTCGATTCGGTCCATGTGTAGAAAGTGATATTGGACAAGAAAGAGTGGTTTTTAATTCTCCCTTTAGTGTTATAAAACAAGGTAACTATACCAAGATACCTTTAATGTATGGGTTTACTAACATGGATGGTGCGATGAGACTCAGTGTCTTAAACGCCTGGAAAGATCATATGAATGAAAAATTCTCTGATTTTTTACCGGCAGAATTGCAATTTGATAGCGAACATGTTAAAGAGGAGGTTGCACAAAGGGTCAAAGCTTTTTATTTCGAAGATGAACCCGTGAGTGAAGATAATATTCGGGCATATATAACGTACTTTACCGATGTTTTATTTGGATACCCTATGTTGAGGTCTCTATCAACTCGGGTGGAAGCTCTCGATGACACAATATACCTATTTGAATACTCGTATGTGGATGATAATACAGTACCTTTTCCAAACACCGACATAAAAGGGGCGGGTCACTGTCAACAATTTATAGCAGTCATGGATGAAGATGTAACTGGGAAAACGGATGAATACAAGAAAATGAAACAAACCCTGAGAGAATACTGGCACAGTTTTATTTTGTCTGGGTAAGTGGATTCCTACTAATGTTGCAGATCTCTTTGGCAAGAGAATCGACTAATATGCAACCGTTAAATAATTATACTAACGTTTGTTTGTGTTGTTGTCATCATGATTGGCAAAAAGAAATGGTAATAGCAATATGTTGCTGGTGGCCCTCTTGTATGATATAGTAGAATCATTAGAACTAAAAAATATATGCGAAAATTTACTTTCTATTTTGTCGCCACTCGTGATTTATTATTTGGGGTACCTAGTATTTACATTATTATTTCTTGTTTCAGTTCGCCGTCATCTACTGACACAGATCTGCCGACGTGGCAACCTGCGGACGCTAAAAGAACTCCTCACATGTCATTGGGTCCAACCATAGTATTGAAAAATGACTGTATTATGGATGACAGAGCGGCTTTCTGGGACACAATCTACGAGGAGCACTATCGGGGTCCTGTGATGCCAGTTACTTCGGCTAGTACACCGGCTGCAACTGAAGCGACTACAACTGATGCGTCTACTGCGGATCTTACTACTTCTGATCAGACTACTGCTGATCCGACTACTGCTGCTCCGACTGCTACGCCTGCACCTGGGTCTGGCAGCACCGTCTCGATCTCAAATGTTATGTTTGTGGTTGTTTCACTGTCATTTTATTTTACTTCCTATTAATTGAAACTACATTTTTGAGTAAAGTATGCAGGTAATTAATTGATTGTAGACCACTATTGACTTTTACGTATTTATCACTAATCATGGCGAATTAATTACGTTTAAAGTGATTAATTGATAATACTACTAATCTACATATTTGTATGCTTAGCCTTGAAATTATTTAATTTATAAATGATTTGTTTTGTTCAAAATCATAAATTCGGTGATATTTTTTTCATCCATATAGTTTTTATTCTTTTGTAAAAAAAAAACACAGCCTTTTATCACAATCGATTGTTAGGTAGTCTCATTGTTATTACTCCTTTGGATTTTGCTAAGTGTCACGTACTGATTAATATGTATGTATAACATACATGAAATGAAATGTTTAAGTAATATAGTATCACTTTTATGTACTTAGAGAAAAGCAAATATCGAGTATTCAATAATCAGACATACTTGCTATAAAATCTATTAATTCTATTGCCTAGTTCAAAGATAATAAATAATAGTTAAAAAAACTAAAAAACACGCTTTAATAGAAAACCAAACTAAAAAGGAGAATATAATTTTGAATAAATTTAAATTAAGACTTGTGTGACTAACAAAAAAAAAAAAAAAGGATAAATGTGTGGGGTGCTTTGTACGATATTTTCATAATGACTCTACTTTTACCAATATCTTTCAATAAAATATTTATAACAATTGACATCAAGCACCCCCACGTTTTTGACAATTTTTTTTTGTTAATTACGTTATTCTAAATATAAATTTATTGAACATTAATTTCCCCTTTTTAGTTTAGTTTTCTATTAAAGCGTGTTTTTTGAACTACTATTTATTTTCAATTTTTTAGTTCGGCTAATTACATGTTTTTTTTACTATTATTTATATTTGCTTCATTAGTCTTAAAACGATGATAATTTCGTAGCAACGTAAAATCGAGATATTGGTCTATCATTTATGTGAAAAAAAAATACCATGTTGTTTTATGAAGTGTGTCTGTCACGGGTGAGTGTCTTTCAATATAAAAAATCGACAGTCCTGAAAATCCTAGTCAGGATTATGGGACAAACTTATTAAATTGTGCTATCGTCATCGGGCCTTGATAAGTGTGCAAAATTTTCAATTTAATTTGACGTTTTGAGGTGGGTCAAAATCACATTCAAAGATACGCGTTCCAAGCTAATAAAAGCGATCATGTTCCAAGCTAATAAAAGCGTGTTAGAAAAGAGACATATTCAAACGGAATTATTTACGAGATTAAAGGAACAAACAAAAGTAGGTAAATGAAACGTAGGTAAAAAAAAAATTTGGTCAATTATATAAACCGCCCAAGTGCAAGTCGGACTTGCGCACTAAGGGTTCATCTTCCTTACCTCATCATCTGCCTGCCTTTTCCCAACTTAGTTGGGTCGGCTTCCAGTCTGACCGGATGCAGCTGAATACCAATATTTTACATGGACCGACTGCCTTTCTGAACTCCACAACCCAGTTACTGGGTAATACGATACACTTTGTTAAGACTAGTTGTCAGACTTTCGGACCTCTGACGACCTGTAACGACGGTCAAAGATCTACAAAGACACCCGTGACCACGTGCTTTTCGAGGCAAAGAGGGTTCTTGGTATTTATAGAAGGTCACCCACCCACGGACCGCAGCAAGCGTAGCTTCTCTTTCTTTCCTCCAAAACAAATTATTTTAACCAAATGCAATCGCCCGCACCCTGGGGTAAAAGCAAGTCGTAAAATGTACTCACTCCTGCTAAATACTCTTGTCAAACGATATTTATTTTAACTCTTTTGTTATTGTTTTTTTCTTTTTATCGCATATATCGCATGTTTTACTCTGAAAACTTGGCGAATGAGACCTAGACCGAATGGTGTAACATTTTGACTGTCACTACATTTTTGTTTTGTCATTTAGTTACTCTCAAACGTTGTCAATTTATTTCATAGTGCCTGTTATTGAATACATCATATACTGCGAAAGGAACTTCGTTCCAACCGGTTGTTCTACGACACCTCTTGACTTTTTTAATTCTTTTTACCGGTGTCGCGATCTAAGCGATCATTTGTTTGGGTTTGCCGAACAAAATGATCACGGCAATCGTTTCCTATTAGGATTAAGACACCGCGTTACTCATTTCTCTTCATCATTTCATTCATCTTTAAGAAGCTAGATACTGTAAAAAAATACCTCCAAACAATATTTCTACCGGTAATAATATTGATGAATCGCATCGTGTTTGGCGTCATGATTTTACGACCAATGGCTGTCTTTCTATTGGATGAGTGCGAGACGTAAAGGGTGAAGGGGGAGAAGCGGTCATTGCCATCGAAGGATATCACGTTAGTATGTAGGTGGAGCCAGCTAATAGTGGATCGCGCTGAGCTGCCAAGTTCACAAGTTTTTTTTAATGTAGCTAAAGTTATCTTTAGCAATGTTGTGGATGTTAACAGTTTTATTGGTGGTAGCATTGAGTAACTGTGATGACAGTGAATGGCGACAAGTGCGCACGTCACAGGGAGACGTTCGCGGGCGCAAGGACCCTGGCGGTGGACTGTACACCTTCTACAATATACCGTACGCCACCGTGCCTCTCGGAACTGACAAGTTTAAGGTACGTTTCTTTTGTTTTTTGTTAAGTATACGTTATACTTGAAATATTACTCATATCGTTGACTAAGTCGAAGTGCTCAATCTATGATAAGATAATGTAAAATTACGCTCATGCTACTTTATTTCAATTTCCAGGAGCCTCTGCCAGCACCGGCGTGGGTACAACCACTGGAAGCAGTTGACAAAGGCATCATATGTCCGCAGACTCCCACACCATTCATAGATGTTACATCTAAAACAATGAAGGAGGACTGTCTCATTGCCAATATCTATGTTCCCGATACTAAGGATATAAACCTTCCGGTAATAGTAAACATTCATGGTGGAGCATTTGAAATTGGTTATGGAGAAATAGTAAAACCTAAATATTTTGTAAAGAGCAAGAAAGTTATTGTAGTCAACTTCAATTACCGACTCGGAGTGCACGGGTTCCTATGTCTGGGCTCGGAGGACGCTCCAGGTAACGCCGGGCTGAAGGACCAGGTGGCACTACTCCGCTGGGTGAAGAAAAACATCGCTAATTTCGGAGGCAACCCTGATGACGTCACGCTTACAGGTGGTAGTGCTGGCTCCATTTCTGCACATTTGTTAATGCTGTCGAAGTCTGCGGAAGGACTGTTCACCAAAGTAATTCCGGAAAGTGGAGCTAATGTAGGTTCGGTTTCAGTTCAGACTAATCCACTTGAAAACGCTAAAACCTACGCAAAAATGTTAAACTTCACTGATGTTGATGACTTTTACGCATTGGAAGAGTTTTATAAAAATGCTCCTCTAAAGTCACTACTTATGAGCACAATTATAGGTAGAAAAGATTCAGCGTTGATGTTCTCGCCATGTGTAGAACGCAAAACAGGGGAACAACGGATTCTCGAAGACTCGCCGGTAAACATAATAAAGAACGGTAAATACAAAAAAGTTCCTATTTTGATCGGCACCAGCAACATGGAAGGATTAATACAATTACCAAATCTGGAATCCTGGAAAGGCGGTATGAACGAAAAGTTTTCAGATTTCTTGCCAGCTGATTTGCAATTTGAAAATGAGAAAGAAAAAGAAGAAATAGGTAAAAAAGTTAAAGAATTTTATTTCGGTGATTCGCCTGTATGGGAAGGAACAGTACTGTCGTATGTTGAGTACTTCGGTGATGTTGTTTTTGAGTATCCAACTTACAGATCTGTTAAGTTACACGTAGAAGCTGGACACGACCAGATATATTTGTATGAATATTCTTTCGTGGATGACAGTACTCCAGTTGTTACTCACACGAACGTGCGCGGTGCAACACACTGTGCCCAGACGAGCGCTATACTTGACGGAGTTGCTTTCGTGACCTCTGATGAGAGTGACTTATCAGAAGAATTCAAACAAATGAAATCTACCCTAAGGGAAATGTGGTATAACTTCGTAGCACACGGGTTAGTTACTTAAGACAGTTAAAGATAAGACTATGTTAGGGCATATTTCAAATTCATTAATTTCATAAGCTTCCTGACGTTAGCATCAGTCATTGCAGAAATTGCTGTTATCAATAGGATGGGTTATACTGTAATAACAGACCTATACTATATTAGCTGTTAAGTCATTCAGTGGGGTAATTACGTAACACACTAAACATGGGAATAGCTTTCATTTTGACAGTTCAACTACATTCATTACGTTATTTACGGTGCTGACCAGACATTTTCGAACTTATGAAGCAATTTATTAGCAAATAGGCTTCAAAATGATTCAGATTGTGATAGATAGTGTGTTAAGCAAATTAAGGTGCTAGTCTGTACCTCAAAGATCTAGAAGTAATAAATACAATGTAAACCTTTTTTTATAATGCTCAATGGGCCTGCAAATTATAATATAATAATCCTTTCTTTTGAACCCTTTCGGTTCAAATACAGTGAAAGTTATACCCAATATGTTGGGAGACCAGTATAGTATTATCGTCGAACTAAAATATTTTTAAATTAAATGTTTCAGTGAGCCTGTACCGGAGGGATCGTCTTTGCCTGCTTGGCCGGCAGCAGGCGCGGATGGGAGTCCGTACATGTCTCTGGGACAAACGGTGAACCTGGGTGGAGCATATCTGGAAAAACGAGCGCGATTCTGGGACGATATCTACGAGAGATACTACCGGGCACCAGTGCCGCCGCCACAGCCTCCACAAAAAAACATAGAGTTATAAGAACACAGTCTGATATTAAACACTTATATTGGAACTAGTGTTACGCTGACGCCGCCACGTCTGTCGTGGTGGGTGGCGATCGCGTACCAACAAACTAAAAAAGAAAACTACCTATTGTTGTTAATTAATATTTGGTAAATTAGAAGTTTTTTTAACCGACTTCACAAAAAGGAGGAGGTTCTCAATTCGTCTGTATGTTTTTTTTTTTTTTTTTTTTATGTGTGTTAGCTCATAACTTTTTTCTGGGTGAACCGATTTGGATGATTCTTTTTTTATTTGATAGGTGGTGCTTCACATGTGGTCCCATTTAAATTTGATCAAGGTCTGACCAGTAGTTTTTGAGTTATCCTTAATACTGCAGATTTTTTCCACTTAGTTTATATGGATGATGTGTTAATAATTTCCTGTCACTGTTATTTACACACCAAGTAGTGGTATACGAATTTGTGTGGGCTAGGTACCGCAACTAAAAAGTGAAAAATAAAAACTTTTTAACAAAAAAACAACCGACTTCCAAAAAAAAACACTAAAAGACGTGAAAAATAACTTTAATTTCGGAAGTCGGTGGCCAAACACGAAAATACAAAAACTTTTGTACAAAAAACAACCGACTTCCAAAAAAACACTAAAAGACGTGAAAAATAACTTTAATTTCGGAAGTCGGTGCCTTTGGTTTTGTATTTTCGTGTTTGGCCACCGACTTCCGAAATTAAAGTTATTTTTCACGTCTTTTAGTGTTTTTTTGGAAGTCGGTTGTTTTTTGTACAAAAGTTTTTATTTTTCACTTTTTAGTTGCGGTACCTACCCCACACAAATTCGTGTACCACTACTTGGTGTGTAAGTAACAGTGATAGGAAATTATTAGCACATCATCCATATAAACTAAGTGGAAAAAATATGCAGTATTAAGGATAACTCAAAAACTACTGGTCAGACCTTGATCAAATTTAAATGGGACCACATGTGAAGCACCACCTATCAAATAAAAAAAGAATCATCCAAATCGGTTCACCCAGAAAAAAGTTATGAGCTAACACACATAAAAAAAAAAAAAAAAAAAAAAAAAAAAAAAAAAAAAAAAAAAAAAAAAAAAAACATACAGACGAATTGAGAACCTCCTCCTTTTTGTGAAGTCGGTTAAAAACCAAAGGCACCGACTTCCGAAATTAAAGTTATTTTTCACGTCTTTTAGTGTTTTTTTTTGGAAGTCGGTTGTTTTTTTGTTAAAAAGTTTTTATTTTCATAAACGTTCGGGGATTACAGGCGTGTTGTTGTTATGTTATTTTGCAAAAATCCTTTGAACGAACCTACTTATGTTCAGCTGCCCCATGCGCCAGTTCCGTCAAATATTTGAATAAAGAAATTCTTGTTTTATATATTTATTATTTGATGCATTTCAATTAGTTAACTCAGAACCACGAGTCTATAATTCGAAGTGACGATTTTGGTGGGCTTTAAAATGGCCTCCATTTTGCCGCCACACCGAGGATGTGATCATATTAGTAAAGGAAGACTGAATGTGAATCACGAGAAAGACTTATTATAGCTCGCAGTAAAGGATTTACATTTGAAATTCTTTCGCAAATAAAAAAAAAAAACTTTTGGCGCGTGGGAAAAATCGCAACTAACGCCATTGCCGCCATCTTTGTTTTTTCAATATAAATTAACAAAATTGTTTATCTACAATGCCCCCTGTCAATATCATTCAAGTGCCAAAAGATCCTTGAAGCAGCGTAAGTAGTGAGTTACAGTTCTTTCACAGTTATTTTTACCCCTGACAGCTGCAACCCAACAGCAACCTTATCACAACATTAATAAAGATCACTGTCATTTTGACACACTTGACAGTTGCAGCAACCCAACAGCAACCTTATTGTCGGGAGGTTAAAGATCACTATGATATTGACAGTGATGCAAAATTAGAGTTAAAATAACTGTAGATGGAATGCAAGTCCATTAATTAGACGAGATACTTCACAAAGAAAAACATATATACATAGCTGATAAACATATTACTCTGATACCCTTCTTTGCATCGCACTGTCGCGTAAAAACTGGCAATATGGGACTGATACATGACCAGGCCCTGCAGTCTCGACAAATTTAACGACAAAAAACGGTTGTCAAGTCTAATCGATGTCAAATTTCTTTAATTGATTTTCAACCTTATGCTTTCGATATAAAGTTGAAAATATATTAAAGTAATTTGACAGCGATACGACTTAGCGACCGATTTTTGTCGCTGTCTAATTTCGAGACTGCAGGGGGGGGTATATATGTTCTGTGTGCATGACGTTTGGACCCATAACTTGCTACTTGAACTAAACTAATGCAAATGTAAATACGTCATAAAGTGATGTAGGCTTTGCTCGATGGTGTGTGTATATGTAAATGAAAACAACTAGAGATAATTTGAGGGAAAAGTTCAACACAAGAAATTATATTATCCGCTAACACGAGGGATTTAAATAATCATACACCTGAAGTAAGATGTTATGTTGCAAGTTCATGATTTTATTCAGGATCAATAATATTTTGAAGGTCTGAAACAAGTAAGCCGGTAAATGTTTGTTTGATTACCTTTGACAATGGGAAATTGCTGCACATACTTACGTCGCAAGCAGTTAACAGTCACAAAACATTCAAGGTTGTGACCTGATAATTTATGAGCTGAAGGTTTTTTTACAGATCAGAAAAAAACATATTTTTGTATTCCATACATAAACTCATGCCTTCTTCCCATGGGGGTAAGCAGAAACTACAGAACGCCACCTGCTACGATCCTTACATACTCCTTTTGCCTCGTTTACGTTCATACATTTGGTCATACACGCACGCCGGTTGCGAGTACTACGCACCTGACCTTTCTGAAGAACATCACCAATAAGGTCAATGTCCTCCGTTGTCCCGTCTGTCTGTGTTTTTCTACTAATCTCTTTTAAAAGTATATTGTAAAGTGGTTGAATATTACAATATTATTTTCATCCCCCCATCTCGGAAAGAGTATTTTTGCCTTTCGATATCTGACTGCAAAAGCCGGTTTTGTCCACTCTAGAGGATAAAGTAAATTGAATTTAGAACATCGTGTGCACTAAGTTTGCGAAATCAAAACATCATTAAACCTATTTTACTTCTACCTCCATTGTGCCGAATTTATCATACGATCTTTTTTAATTTGTTAAAAACGCAGACCCGGAACCTTCTTGGTGTACTTTTTTTTTAATTTGCTTTGCGCGCGCCATTTTCTTTTCACGTCATATTATTAAAACCTTAGGTTAATACAGGTTAAAACCAAGAAACTTGAAAACAAGTGATAAACTTATAGTTTTAACGAGTAATTCTAGCGACGAGGAAGTTTATTTGACGCCAACAGAACTGACTGAAACTGTTAATAATGCGCAAATGAGTTTTCTCCCTCAACAATCACGCGAGAAGTATTTGAAACAGTACGATATGTTTAACACGTGGCGACTAGCTAGAGGAGTCAAAACTTTCTCAGAAAACGTTTTGCTGGCATTTTTTATTGAATTATCCGAGACCAAGAAATCAAGCACTCTATGGAGTACGTATTCAATGCTAAAAGCAACAATAAAGATGAAAAAAGACAAACATATCGACACCTATCCTAAATTAGTGGCATTTTAAAAAAGAGCCTCATGTGATCATCAACCAAAAAATCGAAGGTTTTCACAGCATCTGAAATTGAAAAGTTTCTTAACGAAGCACCTGATTCCGTATATTTGGCGGCAAAAGTTAGGCAGTTGCACATTCAGTATCTACATAAGTATATTAATAAACTACCTAACATAATCTAATACGTACTTGGTAGATGTAGTACAATGACGTAAGTTGTAAACCACACTTTAGGAAATTAGGCATACTAACTTTGACATCAATTTATATTCTAGAAATCTATAAATTTGTTAGAAAATATCCAAATTTCTACCTTAAAATTAAAGACCAACCTCGCTGATATGCACCGCGTTCACGTTTTGAAAACACGCTCGTAGTACCACAATCAAGACTAAAATTAGCTACACAGCACAAGTGCTCATGTAACATCAATTAAAATATATAATAAAATACCTAACGATCTAAAAATAGAACAAAATGATAAAATATTTATATAACGAGTCAGAAAACTACTGATGAACAAAAACGAAAACGAACGAACGAACGAAACGAACTACTGATGAATGATGACATCAAAATGTAATGAGTTTCACCTCTATTGTATTCATATCTAGACATTCATTGAATTATTTTTATTTTTTGACTTTTGTTTATTTGATTTGTAGTACGTTTTATTATTTGACTTATTTTTAATTATTTTAATTTGTGACAGCATTAAAATAATTATTAATTTTTAATCATGCTAGGTACTACTTACTCGTATAATGTACTGTATTATTGTTGTGCCCGACAGGGTCCATGTGAATTTATAAATAATGTTAAGATCTTGTACACAAATGTGTTATGCAATAAAGATTTGAATTTGAATTTGAATTTGATGTTGATAGGCATAATTATGCATGCATATCAATTTTATTAATTTATCTACTACAATACTCTCTACGTTACAGGTTGTTCTTATTATTGGTATAAACGGAGCATGTCGAACTAATGAACTAACACAACTTAATATCAAAAACATTGAGAAACATTCAGATGACTTACTTTTAATTAATTTACCTAATACAAAGACAAAAAGAGACCGCAACTTCGTCATTCGCAACGAATACGTAACAATTGTTGAGAAATATCAAGCCTTAGCCCGCCTAACACTCCAATCAATTGATTTTGTCTACAATATCGCAACGGAAAGTGTGTCAGACAGCCTATGGGGTGCTAATAAAATTGGCAGTATCCCACGAGAAATAGCAACATTTCTTGAACTTCCAGAACCCCTGTTGTACACGAGTCATTGTTTCCGACGAACTTCAGCCACACTTTTGGCCGATTCAGGAGCTGATCTTAAGCGCCATGGAGGCTGGAAGTCCAATGCGGTTGTAGAGGAATACATAGAGGATTCCATCCAAAATAAGTCTAAAATATGTGAAGGCATCACAGGAGCCATTATACTGAAAGAGCCTCAGTCGGATCCTTGGACTGGCCCTTCTACATCAAAAATGAGCCGTTACGAAACACCTAACCATCGCCCTCTCTCGCCAACATTTATGTCAAGGAAATCCGATGAATCGTTACAACTGATAGTTTACAGTCACTAATACCATCATTACAGTACCTATCAAAAATATTAACTGAGGCAACGTTACTTTAAAATTTTCTTAATTATACCTAAGTATTATTTGAAATAATTTAAAGATTATTCTGTAATACTTACCTATCATAATGTAGTACCTAATAAATATGAATATCTAAACTGAAATAAAAGTATTTTGTGATTCTAAATGCTTTTTTTGCATTTAGTCATTTCCTCGCTGAGGTGGGATGAAAAGTTACGTGCACATTGCACACATCTTTGCACTCGAGTGCAAAGATTTTTCACCTCGTGCTCTTTTGATTCCCTCGCGTTAGCAACCGACCGACCAAGCTGACCAAGCTCGGTCATCAAAATTGAGCACGCGGTTAAAAAGCAACTTTGCACTCTTGTTTATCAAATAACTATTAATCTGTTTGAAATAGTGCATGTTTTTTACCTTTTGGTATCTATTATTTAACCTAGGTACACATATACTCACAAAGATGAAATTAAGCCGATAAATATTGAAAAAAAAAAACTACCTGCGCGCCTTGGTAGTTTCCTTTGGTTACCTTGTGTCTAGGTGGCGCCATCTGCTGTCTCAGCTTTGCGAATTGACTTCATATTGGACATGAAAAGACGTAGCAGCAAAGAGTATAAAACCTGCACTACACTCAAAGAGTAATTTACCCGTCCGATCACCATGTTCGGCAAGCCTATCCCTTGGGAGAAGCGAGCCAAATACCTGGGTGTCACCCTAGACCATAGACTCTCTTTCGGTGAGCACATAAAGCAGGCGCGTTCGCGCGCCGCTTTCGCTCTCGGTAGACTCCACTCCCTATTGAATGCACGCAGCAAATTGTCACTCAAGTGCAAATTGCGCATTTACACAGCGTGCATTCGACCTATCATGACTTACGCGAGCGTGGTTTTCGCACACTCGAAACCCCACCACATCCATAGGATGCAAACCCTCCAAAACCGGTTCCTCCGTAGGGCAACCGGCTCCCCTTGGTTCGTTCGGAACGAGATCCTCCATCTCGACCTTAAAATCCCCACTATCCGTTAGTTCATGAAGCGCATTTCCAAGCGCTTCTTCGACTCCGCGGCCTCACATCGCAACCCTCTGGTTGTCGAGGCTGCCAGATATGCCCCCTCCCGCATTAGTCGTACCCGCCGTCCAAGGCATGCCCTGTCCGACCCCGATGACCCCATAACCCTCCTCCAGGAGAGCAGTAGGGCCACCAGTACAGTACACAAACACAGACCGCCATCGTTCCGACCTCGCCGCCGAGGTCCTACGCGACGCCCCCGACGTAATTGTCCCCCCCCCCCGACCCTTGCTCGACGACGCGCCAGCCCGCGCCGTAGCTGAGCCTGTAGATTTAAATTCCCCAGTTAATAATAATATAATTTAGATCCAGCCTGTCCCATCTTGCTGCCCTCCCCTCAGTGACGCCCTAAGCCGAGGTTCGTACCCCACAGGGGGTGCCCTTAGCGTGCGGTCACCTAAATTTTAAGTATTGTTCGCCCCTGGCTGGAGGCTTTAAGTTAGTAGCTTGAGGCACCCACAGGTTTGCCCGGTTAAGTAGCCAGGACCTTAGTGGTCACAACTACGAGCTGCCAAATAGGAAAAAAAAAAAAAAAAAAGAGTAATTTAAGGCGGTACCCCGACCAAAACCTTGTCATAGTGCGTTATTCAGAGGCTATTAACACATTCACTATGGGTAATAAACAGAGATCGGAATAGGTAGAGTATATTTACCTAAACTTTGAGGTAAGTAACAGAGTGGATAAAACCTCCTCTAAAATACCGGAGTGATGATAATGGCGTTTTAATCCCGGGATTTAAAAATCACCAATTATTTATTGAACTTTATATGTATAGATATGTAGTTACAAATTATTGATTTGTAGAATCATATTACGTTTTTAGGGTTCCGTTCTAAAATTGTGTCGAATTCAGTTGTTTTGTTTTAAGGAGGTAAAATAAAATTAAGTTGGCTGATTTATGTGCTTATTTGTTAAGGTGCAGGGTAAATAATTTAAAACTTATGCTTCAAATAAATACCTACATACACTTTGTTTTGCAGATATTTGGTTATTCTTACCTGGGCAACGGTGGCGGTTCCTATTGTTTTTGTTATTTCTTTCACTCAATGTAAAACCTGTGTGAAAGAGATAGCAACTATTGTTTCCTACTGTAATATGATTGATTGATGATGAATGATGATGTTTCTGATTATTTTTTATTTTTATCAACTAAAATCAATAAATAAAAAAGACTACTTCTTAATTTTGTTATGTTAAATGTTATGAACTTATGAGTTACGAGCATTTTTACCCAATAGACGGCGCGACACCAAAAACAGAATTATTTTTTGTTCTATGTATACTTTTGAAGGGTAACTACATTACTCCGGTTCTTTGTGTAGTGTTAACAAGAAAGTTTTGTAATTGTACGTAAATATATATTATTTTGATTAGATATTTTGCTTTTTATTTTTAATATTACTCTTTTATAGCAATATAATCAAATACCTAAATACACACAATAACAATACAACAACAATGTAAAACAAAGCACTTTAATTTAACAGTTTTAGTACGGAACCCTAAATAAGTAATAAGATTCTTCGAAATAATAATTTGTTACGAATGTATTCAAAGTGCAAAAAATAATTTGCAATTTCATAAATCGCGGAACTTAATCGTCATGTTTATGATTCTGGGATTTTAAAGGAAGTATTATCCACTCTATGTTACTTACTTCATCGAAGTTTAGGTAAATATGCACTACCTATTCCGATCACTGGTAATAAACTACATCTAAAAGCACATTATTAATGTTCGATATCCTATCATCACATTGCACGTTCTTATTTTGTTTTTATGTGTTATAAATACATCTAAAATCTCCTTGTAAAAAAGTGACTAAAATTATTGATTGCATGCATCTTTTGCTAAAGGTGACGTTCTATTCATTTGAGGATTACACTAATGGATAGATAATTTAAAAATCTAAATAATGCACGTTTTTTTTATTTTAAAACTTTACTTGTGTTTTTTTATTCAAATAATTTCATTATTTTTGTGAATTTTATGATAAATGAGTATGCGGAGGGAGCGAGACAGAGCGAGACTCCCCGACGGGACAGAGAAGGACCGAACGCTCAAGGTCGTTTGGTCAGGGAAGCGCCTTAAGTAATATAGGTTACCTACTCTACTCGAGAAAATGATCGAAATTAAGCGAATACGAGAGTGTAGAAGGACACTTCGGTTCGCTTCGTGCTTCCGTGACTTCCGATCGTTGTCAGTTTTTGCGCCCTAGTCAAAGGACCCCAAGCGTCCCGTAGTTCTTAGCATGAGTGTATAGTCACGTACTTCGGACTACGATCAATTTCGACAAATACTTCGTCGAAGCAAGTTCGCGAGTAGTGTAGTGCAGGTTTAATAATAATATGGGAGCGTACCAGCATCC
Source organism: Griposia aprilina (assembly GCA_916610205.1). Taxonomy (NCBI): domain Eukaryota; kingdom Metazoa; phylum Arthropoda; class Insecta; order Lepidoptera; family Noctuidae; genus Griposia; species Griposia aprilina. Next base: position 15,991,719 of record OU744286.1, read on the forward strand.
GCGAGGCTTCAGTCATTTGATAGATTTTGTCACGGAACGATTCCAAGTATAGCTGAGACACTAATGACATACCTACTTACGGAGTTAATGGACTTAACCCCAATTTATCTTACTTACCTACTCCTTCCTACCGCGCCAATCTTCCATTAATCATTCAGTCTTCTTAGGTATTTTTAACACAATGAAATAAAGATTTTTACATCTAAGGACATAAGTGCATCTAATTACGCTATTATTTGAGTCTAGCTTTTACCCGCGGCTTCGCCCGCGTGAACGTCGGAAAATATCCCGCGGCAACGTACTACTAGGATTAAAAGTCAGGGGTTCCAGGTAAACAATGTATTAATTCCGTAATAGATTGGTTAACTTGGCGCACCCCAGTGTAGCTCCTAGTTGGCATGATTTTTTCAGACATCTTCAACAATCAACGTCATATTTCAACCAATTGACACAAAACTTTAATAAATTGTACAATCTAACCTTCCTCATAAATCACGCCGTCCGTTGGTGAAATCCGTATGAAAATCCGTTCGGCAGTTTTTGAGTTTATTGCGTTTAGATAAACAGACAGACGCGGTGGGGTTACTTTGATTTATAATATTATATAATTATATATGCAGTGATTAGTTTTACCATGAAGACGGGCGCTGAATTTCTTATACTCTCATAAGAGAATACTTAGTAGACAAAAGCGGGACTATCATCCTACTGGCCACTATTTTACAAGCTTTTATTAAACCTGCAATGTTTGTATGTATGTATGTTCTGGGCAAATCTTGCAAGCTGAAAAAAAAACCACTTCCTCTTATTTTACGGACTTGAAATTTCACACGTTGATTCTGTTTCAATGACAATGCATTTTTATGATGCATGAACTGTGATTCTACACCCAGGATTGGCTCCAGACGAAGGATCTCCTTAACGATTAACGGTGCAGACAGGACATTTATTAACGCATTTAAGTATGGTAGTTCCTTCTAAAGTCCTCCATGACCTGGCTTCTGCACCCAGGATTGGCCCCAGTCGAGGTAACTCCTCACCTGTCAACAAAAGAGACACAAAATTTGATATAGGATACAATTATGTAAGCTCGTTCTAAAGTTTACCACGATCTGGCTGCTGCACCCAGGACTGGCTCCATACGAGAGCATTCCTGAGTGGTCCACAGTGCAGGCATTAAAAGTTGTATAAGCATTAATTAAATCATGATGACAGCCCGTTCTAAAGTGTGGCATGATTTGGATAGTGCAACTCGGATAGCTTCACACCATGACTTGTGTAAAGGCGCGTTTGGGTTCTTTGGATTTGTCTTTACAAGTACCTTTAAAGAGAAGGTGATAGAACGGAATCATCGAATCATCCTTTTACCATCTACAATACTAAGAAGGCAAAGTGGTCTGACTTGAGCACCCACTTTAAGACCAGCCTAGCGAACGGAAACATCACAGCGGTCAGAGTCTCGGACGTCTCAGTCCCTGAGGATCTGGAGACAATCATCACAAACTACACACATAACATCCACCGCTCATGCGAGAATGCGATCCCAAAACTGGGATCGCCAAAACACGACGCAAAGCCCCCATGGTGGAGTCCTTCTCTAGATCGTCTCAAGAAAGACGCAACGACTAAGAAGAGAAGGATCCGAAATGCAGCCGCAAGCCGGAGACACTTCACCATCCAAGAGTACGTGTTGGCGAAAGAAATATACACACAGACCGCAATGGAAGCTGCCACGGCCAACTGGAAGGAGTTCTGCTCGAAGCAGGACCGAGAGAGCATGTGGGACGGCATCTACAGGGTATTAAGGAAGACAGCCAGAAGACAGGACGACGCGCTCCTGAGAAACACCGCAGGTGAGACGCTCAGTCCAGAGCAATCCGCCGATCTTCTGGCACAAACCTTTTACCCCGATGACTCAACGGATGCCGAACAAGGAAAGATTCATCATCGGAAAGGTACTTGTAAACAAGTACCTTTCAAGAGAAGGTGATATAACGGATATTTAAAGAAATTCTAATGCTAAAAAGTACAAAATAAAATGTAAGTAAAAACCGTTTTAAAAACAAGCTTTTAATGAACTAAAAAGTACTACCTAAATAAAAGTTACGTTAACATAAAACTTAAATATTTTCTTAAAAGCTTGAGGCGTGAACGTCCTTCTTACACTTTAGGATAAGCCGCAAGCTTTTAAGAAAATATTCAAGGTTTATGTTAACGTAAGTTTTATTTAGTAGGTACTTTTTAGTTCATTCAAAGATTGTTTTTAAAAAGGTTTTTACTTAAAAAAAAATACCTTTTCCCTATTCCCTTTTTTAGGTCCGGGCATCGACGCACAATGCCATCGCCACTTTTAACTCAAACAAATGGTATAGAAAGGGTTAGTTAGGTACCTACACATATTAATGTATTTGATGATTTAAATCGGGATCATGACGTTACACAGCTCAGAAATGGGTATCTAAAGTGTACCTAAACCAGGCTGCCATGGCGTCCCGGTGAAATATATAGGGCCTTTAACCTGTAATTGACAAACCCTTTTTCTTTCCAATCTTTATTTAATTACAAAATGCCACAAATATTAATTTGATCACAGTTCATTGTGTTTTTCTGGTGGTGGCTGTGGTGGCGCCATTGGCTCTCGGTAGTATTTCTGGTATATGTCTTCCCAGAATTGTCCTCGTTCTCCTATGAAGACTCCGCTCAGTTTCACTTGGCTTCCCAAAGACATGAATGGACTCCCATCTCCTCCTGCCGCTGGCCAGGAAGGCAGGGACGATCCCTCTGGCACAGGTTTTCTGAAAAATGTAATTTACATATAAATGGTTGAGTTTAGGTTAAATTTCATAATTAACTAGATTGACTTATAATTTTCTTTTTCATTTAATAAGCTCATTTCTAAGTATTAAGTATTTTTAAAGTAACCTAATAAAGGGTTTTATTTATGTTTTCTTTCTTTATGAATGAAAGTGAGAGACAGGATATTTTAAATAAGAATGTAACTCACCCGTGAATAGCAAAGTTTAACCACATTTCTCTAATAGTTGCTTTCATTTGTTTGTATTCTTCTGACAAGCTATGTTCATCTTTGTCAGATACTGCCATCGACTGCGAACAATGTCCAGCACGACGAACCTCCGTGAAAGGGATAACAGGAGTACTATCATCCACGAAAGAATATTGATACAAATATATTTGGTCGTGTCCAGCTTCTACATGTAGCTTAACAGATCTCAGCGTAGGATAGTTAAAAGTAATATCACCAAAGTAATCAACGTATGACAGGATTGTACTGATTCCTACTGGCTGATCGCCGAAATAAAATTCTTTCACTTTTTTACCTATTTCTTCTTTCTCTTTTTCGCTTCCGAACTGCAAGTCAGCTGGTAAGAAATCGGCAAACTTCTCATTCATGTCATCTTTGAATTTTTCAATATTTCCTATTTGTAAATTTCCTTCCATGTTGCTGGTGCCGAATAAAATGGGAACTTTTTTATATTTACCATTCCTTATTATGTTGACCGGTGCATCATCCAGAAATGCCTCAGCGCCATCTTTGCGTTCAACACATGGCGAAAAAAGCACGGTCGAATCTTTTCTATCTAAAAATGTGCTCTTTTGTAGTGTTTTCAGTGCAGTAGTTTTGTAAAACTCTACCAATGCGTAAAAGTCATCTACATCAGTGAAGTTTAACATTTTAGCGAATGTTTTAGCGTTTTCAAGGGGATCAGTCTGAACTGCAATAGAAGCTACATTAGTTCCACTTTCTGGAATAACTTTATTAAATAGTCCTTCCGCAGACTTTGAGAGCATCAACAAATCCACAGATACTGAGCCGGCACTATAGCCTGCAATGGTGATGTCATCAGGGTTGCCTCCAAAACTAGCGATATTCTTCTTCACCCAGCGGAGTAGTGCCACCTGGTCCTTTAGCCCGGCGTTGCCCGGAGCGTCCTTTGAGCCCAGGCACAGGAACCCGTGCACTCCAAGTCGGTAATTGAAGTTGACTGCAATAATTTTCTTCGTCTTGACTAATTGCTTAGTGGTTATCATGTTTCCATATCCGATTTCGAACGCTCCACCATGAACATAAACTATAACAGGAAGGTTTTTATCTTCAGTATCTGGGACATAAACGTTTGCAATGAGGCAATCTTCCTGCATTGTTTTAGACGAAAGATCTATGAGTGGTGAAGTAGTCTGTGGACAAATGATACCCTTGTCAACAGCGTCTAGTGGTTGTAACCACACCGGAGCTGGCAGCGGCGCCTGGAAATAAAAATGATGTAGCTTGAGCGTAATTTTACAGTTTCTTGTCGAAGATCATGCGCTTGCAAGTATCTAGTTATTCGATAACGATTTAATAATAATTATGAGGAATAATATTTCACGTAAATAAGTAATCAAGAGCACAAAAAACGTACATACCTGAAACTTATCGGTTCCTTTGGGTACTGTGGCGTACGGTATGTTGTAGAAGGCATAGAGGCCACCTTCAGGGTCCTTGCGCCCGCGCACGTCTCCTTGTCGGATGCGCACTTGTCGCCACTCACTATCATCACAGTTACTCAACACTACTACACATAACACTACTGTTAATCGCCACATTTTCAATTATATCCCTTGGTTTAGTACAAAAACTTCATTAAAATTATATTTTTATTTAATTTCTCCTAAATACTTGAACTCAAAGTGCGAATTTGAAGAGTTATCTACACAAATTGCACGAAAGATACGTTTTTTCAGTTCATTATTGTACTTAGATTATAACTATCTACCTACTGTACGTTTTCAGTAAGCCAAGGACTTGATAATAAATATAATAAATTGATAACAAAAATGTTTTGACGTAATTTTGTTTATCAACAATGATATCACCTTACAAATTTTTTTAGTAATTCAAACTCAAACTCGTCGGTAATTCAGAAAGATGAATCTAGTTGCCCATTCCAAAGCGTAGTATGTAGGTTCCTATGGAGAGGAACGGGCTAGAAACGCCATGGACACTCTTTTAAATTATGTTGTTACTAAATATTAGCTACATCATTAATGTTGAATTTATAATTATACTAACTACTGCCCGCGGCTTCGCCCGCGTGGATGTCGGAAATTTTCCCACGGAAACATTCTACCGGGATAAATAGTATCCTATCATCCAAATCCATTCTTAAAGCGTGAAAAGGTAACAGACATACACATACAAATTGCAAATAATCTTTTGGAGTTCTAATCCTTAAGAATCAATTCATATAAAGTGCACGGTATGATAAATAGATGGGTAGTAAAAAAAAGTGCAACATACTCGCGCATCTCATAACGCTCCCTGCTCCTCAGCGCCACAGCATAAATAAGAACAGTATGGAAACTAGGCCTATTTGTTGAAAAAATTACCAACGCACCATTGGAGCGTTAGGGTTGTCACCCTTAATGTAAATCCAAAACGGCGGCTACGAAAATTTTCAAATGTTTCGTCATGGTTGTCAACTATCATAGTTTCCGAGGGTGCTAAAGCCGATAGTGAGGTTAAAATGTATAATTAGCCATCGTAATCGTAGTTGAGAAAAGGCTAGGCAGATTGATTGATGCAGATTACTACATAGTATGTTTGACGAAGAAGGTATACGTCTCTCTCGTTATCATCAGCCATATTTTAACTACTTTGGGTGTGCCTTTTGGAAGGGGCAACTAGAATCAATTCTATTTTCTTGTAAATTTTGACGTTCAAAAGTGCCTTTTATGTGCCTATTTGAAATAAATGATTTGACTTTGACTTTGGCGTACTACGGGAAGTGTTGGTTATTGCGCAATAGAAAAACCGTTTGCAATTTAAATCAAATTATAATTTACGAACATATTAATCACACTAGTGAATCACAGACTGTACGTACAAGACACAACTATACAGAACGCGTGGCAGTTTCTAAGCGTGTTCACTGCTTGACCGCCACCGACCAACTCTGCTTTAACTCTGGTCGAGCATTATGTTGTAGACTCTGTCGAGCGCAGCGCCGCCTGGTGGCTCTGGCGTCCTGATTAGTCAAAGTCAAACGATTGATTTAACGTATTTAAAACATGTTTATTTTACAAGAAATCGTAATCTGTATCCTACTTATAAGGTTATTTGTGTGATTATGTAAATAAAAGGCATAATCTAATCGTACCTATTCTGACTGATAAATAAAAGACGTTCTACATTTAGAACAGATATCGTTGGATAATTAAAATAATAATAATAAATAATACTTTCCATTTTTGTTTGTGTCAAATATACAAATAATCTATCTTAAGCATCAACACATAAAAAAATACCATAAAAGACAGTTTCCTAAGAATAAAATGTTCCTAATAATATCATTTTTGTCGTCCAAATCCCATGTCTACGTAAGTAGTATGCATGGTGAGGAACGTCCATTATCATATTTATCTTTCTCTATGGTCCATAATGGCGGAAGCTGACAAACGGTACTTTGAATTCATCTTGCATTACTTAATATTTTGAAATAAAAAACTAACAAGTTCAGAGAGGTTGAAAACTGCGTATTAATTCAGTTTTCTATTTTTATTGTAAGTACAATTATTTATTATGTATGTGTACATCGAAAGTACTTTTTTGTCCATGTCTTTTTAGGTATAAATGTTCAATCGACCTAATGCTATAATAGTCCGAGAGCCAGTGGTAGTTTGTCACTACACAGCCTCATCGCAAGTCCTAAAATTAAAATGAGAATTCGCCAATGTAACAACAACCCGTCGCATCTGACGTCCTTATACAGGGTGGTACAGACATCGACGCGCAACCTGTTATCAGATTAATTATTCATGTGCAGTGTGATACATTATACACCATGGATTCAGTACATGATTCCGGAACTTCCGAAGGTGAAATTTTTCGTCGGTTATTAAAAAAAAAAATGCCGTTCCATACATTTTGACCGCGTAGGTATTGCACTTTTGTAGGGAAACAGCAGATTTTTTTTTTAATGACCAACGAACAATTTCTACCCATGGGGGTCCACAATCATGTAGTGATTCCATGGTAACAGGTTGTGCGTCGATGTCCCCTGTATATCCTGCGCATAATAAAGCTAATTATTACATAATTTTGAAGTATTCATGAAAATAAATGTAGTTTTAGGTATAGGCAAATTAGTAAAATACAATACATTCAAAGACACATCAGTGGTAACAAATTAACATTAGCAGCGCCTTCATAACCTATCAGTAAGGACTGCACGACTGGTTAAATGAGAAAAACACTCAAGTATTATGTGATAAATGGATGGGTGGTGGGCCCATGGAGTAAAACCATTGCACTAATGGTAAGAATCGGGAAGGGTGGTGTGGATACACTTGCGCGGATGATTGCACAGGGCTGATGATAAGGCATTAAGGTGTTCGACCGATTTTCCTTTCACACTTCGAACTGGTCTTAGGACACACAAAAATGCGAGTGCCCACACTAAAAAAAAGAAAGAGACAGAGAGAGAGAAAATCGCATGGAGGAGCCATTACACTTTTTCCATACGTGAAGATTTCTACCAGTCAATTCCTACCATAAACCGCGTAAAGAGAAATCGTTCCAAAAAAGAAAGAAAAGACAACAGATTACCTTAAGCTCCCGCCATCGACAAATCGACATCGCCATGGCCAATCGAATAAGAATAGAATTTTTAGAAAAATCATCTACTTTTCAATATTTATTGTAAATATGTGAGCACCATGTATGTATCACATAATTAATTTACCTGTCATTGCTTTTTATCTAATTCTTTTTAACTAATGTGGTATGCTAATTTTGTTCTAGCTGCATCTTCTTCACATATAATTAGATAATAAATGTATACAAAATATTGTAAAACATCTAAAAAAAGGTGACGGTGGAGTTTCTTGCATTCATCTCCATACGAAACTACCTTTTGGAAGGGGCAACTAGATACAATTCTATTTTCTTGTAAATTTTGTCCAATTTGGACCATAAACCACTTTCACCCAGTCTCCTTTCTTAATAAATTTAATTATAACTCGCCACACCATGCCACGCTTCGTCCATGAAGCGTGTTCGTGGATGTGACGCATATTTCCCCCCAACTCGTCTCTTTTTTGTATTTGTGTGTTTTTATCTGCGTCATGATTACCGCAAATAAACTTCTTTTTTTTATTTTATCTTTTCTTTTTCTTTCTCATTGGCCACATTTGATCTCTTTAAGGCACCTGTCCCACCACCGACGAGGAAGCGACTAGCTATCGACTATTTTCTCGCTCAAGAAATGAACAAAAGATTTAAGGTCTGGTGTCAGTAAAAGAGACATATATTAATAGTAGATCCCTGACTGTTCGCACCATCGCACCGGTGAGAAGAGGCGCTGTCAAACAAATAACTTGTTTTTAGTTTCTAGCTCTTCTTGCTTCTCGCTAATCGCTGGCGGTGCGACAAGTGCCTAAGCCATGAATTGTCAATTGACTAACACGCGTGGGGTGGCGTCGGTTGTTACATGTGTGTTGCGGTCTAGGTCAACACTATGTCTATCGAATGACTGCGTACTCTAACTGAGAATATCCAAAAAAAACCTGCGTCCATTAAAAAATCATATACATGACGAAGAAGGTACGTCTCTCTCTTTATAATTAGCCATATTTTAACTACCGTGGGCGTACTATGGGTAGTGTTAGTTATTGCGCAATAGAAAAACCGTTTGCAGTTTAAATCAAATTATAATTTACGATCAAATTAATCATACTAGCGAATCACACACTGTAGGTAGGTAAACGACACAACTATACAGAGCGCGCGACAGTTTTTAAACGTGTTTACTGCAACCAACCTGTGGTTTAACTCTGGTCAAGCGCTTTGTTATAGATAGACTCTGTCGAGCGCCACCTGGTGGCGCTCTGGCGTCCCGACCCGATTAGTCAAAGTCAAACGATTGATTTAACTTATTTCCGAGATACATAGGTACCTATATGTAGGATAGTACATGCTAGGTATCAAATGTGAAATTAGTTTGTCACAAAATGGTTATGGTGATCAAGCGTGCATAAAGCGGCAACATAGCAAGCGTCGAATAACGTGTTTCCTGTGGTCAAAGAGAGATATAACCAACCCCTTTTTTGTGCTCCTTGCGGTTACGTTGCCACCATCCAAAGAACGCAACGAAAGGCTAATAAGTTGCAACTATTGACAATGGTCTGCAATTAGCGAATTTAGAATTGCAGCAGCCCTCATTAATGCATATCAAGAACCTACAAAGAGAGGGTGACTCTTGCTTTAAAAAAAAGAGCTTAACCTGCTTGCAGACTGTACATGAACATAATATATGAACCGGGAAAGGGTAGCGTTAATAAGGTTAAAGGCTAATCACTCTGATCTCAGAGACTTTCCGAGACTGAATGATATTATGTAACAGCGATGTATTTTTTGTAAGCAAGAAAATCATTATTATTAAAAAGAGTTATGAGCTAACACACATAAAAAAAAAAAAAAAAAAAAAAAAAAAAAAAAACATACAGGCGAATTGAGAACCTCCTCCTTTTTTTGAAGTCGGTTAAAAATAAAAAATGTCATGGCAATCATGGGGATAATTTTTAAAGAAAGTTATTTCATATTTGTTATCTACAATTAATACTCTTTTACCCCACATAAGTTTTTTTTAATAGACAAGGTTGTTTGCCCATACATGTTTGGGCATTATCCTTTACTACTCCAGTCCTTTTGGCGGCTACTGATCAATACAGGGTGAATTTTGGAGATGGGGCAATAAAGGCAGGTACCTACCTACCTTTTTTTTTGTTGATCTGTGGTAGGAAATCCTTATAGAGATCCGGCGGATTTTGATGAGGGTTGAGGGGTCTGTCAGAGCCTTACTGACAAAAAACCAGCCCGGTGTTCCATCTCACACCTGCGCCGGAGGTCACGGGAACGTACGAATCTTCCGCAACCCCCGACTGGTGCCGGCCTGCCTTTACGGGCCCCGTCCGGTCGAGCGGGGGGAGTGAGGTGTTGTTGTAGCTACAGGAAAACGGTCTTAGGAGATTGTTTATATTTTTTTAAAGAAATTAGGTCCCCATTCACAGATTTTGAAAAAACTTTACAGTCAGCAAGAAAATGGGCCGTTGTCATAAAAACGTTTTTGACGCGAATCGATTCTGTTTATTTTAAGGATCAAAAAGCTCTGTCGGACCAACTGAGGTTAGAGTACTAGAAAAGTCAGAAATCGCAAAAAATCTTTTCCCATACATTTCGTAAGAAATGAGATTCCAACTTACTTTTTTATAATGGACTAGCTTTTGCCTACGGCTTCGCCCGCGCGGATGTCGGAAATTATCCCACGGGAACGTACTGCCGCATGCCGGGATAAAAAGTATCTTACGTGTTAATCCAGGTTATAAATTATCTGTGTTCCAAATTCCATTTATATCGGTTCAGTAGTTTTTGCGTGAAAGAGTAACAAACATCTATCCATCTATCCATCCATCCATCCTCACAAACTTTCACATATAATATTGGTAGGATAGACTGGCAGCTACAGTCAAAATTGACCGAAAAAAATAACTACGGATTTCGAACGAAAACGCGTTATAATTTTATGTACTTTGAGAACAGAATTTAGATGCTGTATACAAGCCAAGCTGGTCTCAAGTAAATAAATAAATACCTAACCTAAGAAAACAGGGAGTTTGCAATGATTTAATTGCGTTGATACATAACAGGTTATGACCATCTATGGCAGGTTTTGTTTTCTTTTACCAATATAGTAGTAGAACTAAAAAACTTTAAAGTTAAGAGACCGTATATAAATTTACCAAAGTCATATAGATACGCAATATCTCAAAACGTTTTCTCTTAACCAGGTGCCAAAAACATTACGGAATACGACTATGGTATTAATTCAGGTGTTTTTTTTCAGGCACTCCTTCCACCGCTGGTTTGGTTGTAAGCTAGCGTTGCCGGAGCGAAATATTCCGAAGTATTCCCGCCGAATTATTCGCGAAACATTCCGAAGTATTGAGTAGTATTCGGTATAATTCCCCGAGAAGAATTACAAGACAAATGTCTAGCTAAGTAGGTACATGTTAGACTAGTTAGAATGAACCGCTGAGTCACGAGGCGGTGTGCCACAGTTGCCATAATATAATATAATCACGCTGACCGACATCGGGTAAGTAGGCTACTTATTGGAGCACCTGGTAGAGTTCGACTATTGACCGCTAGATGGCGACGCAATTACCATTGCAAATTATATATGTTCCGCGTTAGTGATTGTGTATTAATACTTACGAATCTTCCTTCCTTCCTTCCTTCCTAACATTGGTCACTGCAGCAGCAGAAAGCGCACGCAGGCGAGCACTACCGACGGAAGTTGTACAGTTACAGCTTTTACTTTTACCCGCTAGACGGCGTTAATGCCAGTGACTATACACTAGACGTATTCATTCATAAAAATGAGTATAATACGATTTGAAAACTTCCGAATATTTCTTTCATCTACTTAGATATGTACTTACGTAATAAGTTTATGTATGCGGTCTATTAGGTGTGAAAGTGATAGAGAGGTAATTTCATAGTTAGATACTAACATAAGTTTATAAGATAGTAATTTATGTTATAATAGGGAGGTACCTAACAGAAAGGATAATTTAATTATTAAGTAGGTACTTATGTTATTTCAAATGTCTCTTTATTGATTAATTGCGGTTGAACACTTCCTGATTTATATTAATGATTTGTGTAATTTAAATATTAAAGACGGCAAAATTATATCATACGCCGACGATACGGCGTTAATATTTACCGCTACATCCAGTAGCGAACTGTTTGAAATCGCTCAACTAGGTTTTAATACTGTGACTAATTGGCTTCAAAGCAGTTTACTAACATTAAATGCCGACAAGACAAAATATATACACTTCTCCATGCGCAAGCCTCAACTTAACATTACTAACCCTCATCTAAATGCCCATCACTGTGGAAACCGTACAGTCAACACGTGTAATTGTCCTTTTATCCTCAAAACGAGCAACATAAAATACCTGGGGGTTATAATGGACGATACACTTTCTTTTAGAAAACATATTGAAAGCCTAGTTAAAAGAGTGCGCAAACTAATATATGTTTTTAAGAAATTGCGAACATTGGCAGATTCAAAATTAATCACACAAGTTTATTTGGCCCTATGTCAATCTATAATTCAATACTGTATCACTTCTTGGGGTGGCGCACCAAAAACTAATTTGCTTCCTCTTGAAAGAGCTCAGAGAGCTATTTTAAAGGTAGCAAACTTCCATCCCTTCTTCTTTCCCACAGATCTGCTATATAAATCCTGCAACGTACTGACGGTTCGCCAGATTTTCATAATGCAATTAGTATTAAAACAGCACACCATGCTTACCTACAATGCTGACAATACTAACAAGAGACGGAATGATATAGTATGCATATCTAATGCAACCTCAAAACATGTCTTTGTAGAAAGATTTTTCACATTTTTGGGCCCATTTCTGTACAATAGATTAAATAAAAAACTAAGTATCTATAAATTAAATTACTATAGCTGTAAAAACATTATACTTAAATATTTACTAACCATCAATTATGCACAGACAGAAGATCTCCTTGTTGTCTGCAAATAGTACTGCTAACATGCTATTTTACATTTATTTAGCTAAGTTTTATTTTAGTGGTAACTTTACGCTTATTGTTAATTTATTACATTAAGTATTTATGCACTTTCTAGCCTGAAGCACAGGTTCAACCTAGTTCAGGCAAATTAGCAACTGTGTTCTATTTTAATTTTTAAGGTATTTTTTGTAAATGTGTCCCTCTATAAATAAACGATTATTATTGCGGTTGAATACTACATAATGATTAAGTACTTAACTACTTATTGATTAATTTTGGTTGAACACTATTCTACAAAGAAATATGTTTTTTACGACTATTTGTTTTACCAAAACATTTAAATTAAGTACTTACGTATCTAGGCCCTGGATACGTACTTTAAACTAGGGATACGTACCTACTTTTATCTTACTTAACTAATCATTTATGTTTTTTCCATTAAATCGTAAAGCAAAAACATTTTTACGAAGTAAACTAAACTTGTAAATAACATCCGCACAAAATCGGCCCATTCTAAACTCAATCATAGTAAAAATAAAATAATAAGTAGTCACAAGTAGATAACTACTTACAGGGAAATATTCCCGCGTTGTAGGTACGTAGGACTCGAATAATACTTCGTTGAATTTATGAATGAACAACGGCTGCGGGGCTCGGTGGGTATGCTATTGTCACGTGCAGGCGAGCGCTGCCGCTGGCGTCGCCGAACGATTATCGAGGGAAGTTCTCCATTTATAGTCTACTCTTGCCCGCTAGATGGCGCTAATTCAAGTAACGGCACGGCGAAATATCTGCTAAACGTAACGGCGATTCTCCTCAAGCTACCTACGCACACGAGTACATTCGTAACTACTGGGAATAATTTAATTCTTATGTAATAAAACGTAGGTTACCTACTTCATCCTTACAATATTTATTTTACGCTGCATTTTTGCTGTGGTAGTATTCCTTCCAATCGAAGTATTTGTTGGGATCTCTGGGATAGCGCAAATTAAACTCGATAATTGCAGGGAATAATTGCTCATCTTTATTGAGAGAAGATCCTTCCTTATAGTTTTGGACATAGGTACAATTAGTTGCTAGGCTCACCTACATCAAAATATTTAATTTGACCAATCGGAGAAACATTGACTTTATACACTCATAACAATCTGAGACAATGATCTACGATGAGCGGGCACCCATCTCGCTCTGGCGCGTGCGCGACATATAGCGTCGTCTGTACGCACACTATAAATATTACCGCCACCGGCACAGTGAGAGGCCCTTCTGGCCCCACCGAAGCCCGGTGACGCAGGGAAGGCCCACGAGTGGCCGCCTGCATTAAAGCCAGTATCAAAAAAAAAAAAAAACACAGCTCGCCATTAGACTCTCGGCATCGGTCGCGAACGGTTTCCAGCGACGGACGACCGTCGCTGGAAGTTGCCGGACGATGTACGTGAATTGATGACTGAGAAGAACGCGGCTGTCCGTGCGTACAGCAACTTTCCCTGCGACGCGAACCGAGCCCATATGCGCTACTTACAGCGAGCTGTAAGGACACGTGTAGCGGAGCATCGGGAAACGGGCTGGGATAAGTTGCTGAGCGAACTAGAGCCTACCCACCTAGCATTCTGGGAGCTTCAGAGGAAACTCAAATCCCGAGAAGTAGTCCCTATGCCCCCATTGATCCGCCCAGACAATACCATCGCTTTCGATGATGTCGACAAGGCCGAGTGCCTAGCCGAAAGTCTTGAGGCCCAATGTTCGCCCAGCTCTCAACCTGTAGAGCAAGCTCACCTCTCTGAGGTCGACGCCGAAGTCGAAAGGAGAGCCTCCCTCCCCCCCGTAGAAGACCCCGAGTGCCCTCTGCCTCCCGTCACCCCCGACGAAGTGCAAGAGCTCATAAAGGGCCTTAAGCCCCGTAAAGCCCCCGGTTCTGATGGAATGACCAATAAGGTGTTCCAACTTTTCCCTGCCCACCTGATCATGCTAATGACCACCATCTTCAATGGTGCCATGAGCAATAACATCTTCCCCCAAGCGTGGAAACAGGCCACTGTCATCGGCATTCCCAAGCTGGGCAAGCCTAAATCCGCTCCCTCCAGCTACCGCCCCATCAGTCTCCTCAATGTCATCGGCAAGATCTATGAGAGGCTTATTTATAAGCGTCTCAGAGACTATGCCGAGACGAAAGGTCTCATTCCCAACGAGCAGTTCGGTTTCCGAACCCAACAGTCGTGCGTCCAACAGGTCCACCGTATCGTCGAACACATAAGCGTTGGCTTCCAACGTGGTTCGTTGACGGGTGCTGTCTTCTTCGATATAGCGAAAGCGTTCGACAAAGTCTGGCACAATGGCTTATTATATAAGCTATACCAACTTAAAGTGCCAGATCATCTCGTGCTCATCCTGCGAGACTTTTTGTCGAACCGCACCTTCCGATTCCGCATCGAAGGAGCGCTATCCTCCCCCCGTCCCATTCGCGCCGGAGTCCCTCAGGGCTCCGTGCTCGCCCCTCTCATTTTCACGCTTTTCACCAGCGATATCCCCAAAAGTAAAAGGGCTCAGTTGGCTCTGTTCGCAGACGATACGGCCATTTACTACACCGGCGTAAGCCCCGACGCGATATCTCGCACTCTCCAAACCACAGTCAACCAACTCGGTGACTGGTTTAGGAAGTGGAGAATCGAAGTAAATCCCGATAAGAGTCAAGCGGTTCTATTTTCGAAACCGAGACTCAACCCACCCCTCCCCGTCCGATCACCATGTTCGGCAAGCCTATCCCTTGGGAGAAGCGAGCCAAATACTTGGGTGTCACTCTAGACCATAGACACTCTTTCGGTGAGCACATAAAGCAGGCGCGTTCGCGCGCCGCTTTCGCTCTCGGTAGACTCCACTCCCTATTGAATGCACGCAGCAAATTGTCACTCAAGTGCAAATTGCGCATTTACACAGCGTGCATTCGACCTATCATGACTTACGCGAGCGTGGTTTTCGCACACTCGAAACCCCACCACATCCATAGGATGCAGACCCTCCAAAACCGGTTCCTCCGTAGGGCAACCGGCTCTCCTTGGTTCGTTCGGAACGAGATCCTCCATCTTGACCTTAAAATCCCCACTATCCGTCAGTTCATGAAGCGCATTTCCAAGCGCTTCTTCGACTCCACGGCCTCACATCGCAACCCTCTGGTTGTCGAGGCTGCCAGATATGCCCCCTCCCGCATTAGTCGTACCCGCCGTCCAAGGCATGCCCTGTCCGACCCCGATGACCCCATAACCCTCCTCCAGGAGAGCAGTAGGGCCACCAGTACAGTACACAAACACAGACCGCCATCGTTCCGACCTCGCCGCCGAGGTCCTACGCGACGCCCCCGACGTAATTGTCCCCCCCCCCGACCCTTGCTCGACGACGCGCCAGCCCGCGCCGTAGCTGAGCCTGTAGATTTAAATTCCCCAGTTAATAATAATATAATTTAGATCCAGCCTGTCCCATCTTGCTGCCCTCCCCTCAGTGACGCCCTAAGCCGAGGTTCGTACCCCACAGGGGGTGCCCTTAGCGTGCGGTCACCTAAATTTTAAGTATTGTTCGCCCCTGGCTGGAGGCTTTAAGTTAGTAGCTTAAGGCACCCACAGGTTTGCCCGGTTAAGTAGCCAGGACCTTAGTGGTCACAACTACGAGCTGCCAAATAGGAAAAAAAAAAAAAAACACAGCTCGCCAGTACACCGGCCGTGCGCCGCTGCGCGGGCACGTCGTGTTTTATTTTCATGATTCCATATCACTCCCCCTCAAGAGAAGCGTACGTTTTTCTTGACCAATCTTCCGCTCCTCGTGATATAGGGCTGATTTGCAGGTGCAGGTGCAGTGTGGTCATGGTGATCTGCTGCTGGTGGTGCTGCTGCTGGTCTATGGGAGTGTGTCGTTGATCTCTGGGTGTTCGCAAAACTTGTTTCAGTTTCGCTCACGATGTAGGCAGGTTTAAGTCGATCCAGTGACACAACTGTAGTAAGTAGTGGTAACTGGATTTTGTAATGCTTGCCACAGCGCTTCAGTACTTCATAAGGACCATCGTATGGTGGTGTGAGGGGCGCTCTGACGGTGTCGTTGCGAACGAAGACATGCGTGCACGTCGATAAGTCCTTGTAAACAAAAGGCTTGTCAGCTGATTGTGAGCGGTGCGGGGCAGGCGTGAGTGATGTCATCGTGCGAGCGAGACGGCGTACTAGCTCAGCGTCGTCCATTCTTGAATTTTGTAGCTCAAAGAAATCAGATGGTACGCGAAGCGTGGTACCATACGTCATTAGAGCTGGGCTGAGGTTGTTGTCTTGTCGCAGGGCAGTGCGTAATCCCAACAACACGGTTGGTAGTTCCTCTGTCCATGTCGTTGTTGCCCCGCGAGCCATAAGTGCCGCTTTCATTGTTCGGTGCCATCGCTCAACTTGTCCATTCGACTGTGGGTGGTACGCCGTAGTACGAATTCTGTTGATTCCCATTTTCTTCATGAGCGCTTTGAAAAGTGAAGATTCGAACTGGCGTCCTTGATCAGTTGTGATGCGTAGCGGGCAGCCGAATCTCACTATCCACGTTTCGTATAAAACTTGTGCGACGACCTCCGCTGTGACGTCACGGACTGGAATTGCCTCGGGCCATTTGGTGCATCGGTCAATTATTGTGACGCAGTAACGATATTCATTAGAAAGACGCAGCGGGCCAACGATATCAATGTGGATGTGTTCGAAGCGTTGTGACGGCGGGAATTGTACTAACGGCGTGGTCACGTGCCGATGTACTTTCGCTCGCTGGCAGCTTATGCAGGCTCGCGTCCACTGTGCTATTTCTTTATTCATAGATGGCCAAAATAATTTTCTTGTCATCAGTTCTCTTGTACTGCGTACGCCCGGGTGACATAACTCATGTAGCGCTTTGAAAGCTGCGTAACGGTGTCTTACGGGTAGATACGGTCGTGGTATTGAAGTTGAAAGCTCACATGTGATTGGTCGGGTACATCCGGGTATAATTATTTGTTTGAATATCAGATTTTCTTGTTTTGTGAGTTTTTCGAGTTCTTGGTCTTGTGGTTGATCGATGCTGAGTTGATTATAATCGATAGTTGACGGACAAATAATCTCTTCGAGTCTTGATAAAGCGTCGGCGACTGTATTTTGTTCCCCCTTTATGTACTTTATGCTCGTACAAAATTGACTTATGAAATGCAGTTGTCTCTCGCGTCTCGGTGTGTCGGATGAACTCGCTGTCCTTGTAAGAGCGTAAGTAAGTGGTTTGTGGTCTGTATATAGTTCGACGTCACAACCTTCTATTAATCGGCGAAAGTGTTTAACAGCTGTATACATGGCTAACAGTTCGCGATCGTATACACTGTATCTGCGTTGTGTTGCGCTCATTGCTTTTGAATAAAATGCTAGTGGTTTCCAAACTTTGTCCACTTTTTGTTGGAGAACAGCACCAAGGCTATGATCTGAAGTGTCTGTCATGATGGCGAGGGTACTTCTTTGAACTGGATGTGAGAGTATGGTAGCCTCTGTGATGCTTTGGCGGCACTTCTCAAAGGCTTGCTCTGCGTCTGTTGTCCAGTCGATCGGCGTGTGGTCGTTGCGCTTTCTGTTATGTAGGTACTTGTTAAGTCCGTTCTGTATTTCTGCTTGTCGTGGGAGACAGTCTCGGTAAAAGTTGATCATTCCCAGGAAACGTCGTAGATCGAGAATGGTTTTCGGTTTTGGGTAGGTAGATATAGCTTTAACTCGTTCCATTGTAGGTTTTATGCCGGTGGCTGATACTTCATAGCCGAGAAAATCTATTGTTTCTTTACCAAATTCGCATTTCTCAATGTTCAGTGTCAGACCATATGTGTCCAACCGCTGTAGAACTTGATGAAGGAGCTGCTTGTGTTTCTTTTCGTTTTCTTCGCAGAGAAGGATATCGTCGATGAAACAGAAACAGCCGTCTATGCCTCTTAGTGCCTCGTGCATGAATCTTTGAAATGTTTGACTGCCGTTTCGTAGTCCAAAAGTCATACAATTGAATTCAAACATTCCAAAAGGTGTCGTGATCGCCGTTTTCTGTGCGTCTTCCTTGGCGATCGGTATCCAATAGTACGCCATTTTTAAATCAAGTTTCGAGAATATTTTCTTGTTATGTAGTTGGTACGTGAAATCTTGAATGTGAGGTACGGGATAGCGATCTGGTTGTGTGACTGCGTTTAGACGTCTATAGTCGCCACACACACGCAGTTTTCCGTCTTTTTTCTTAACTACATGAAGAGGGCTGGCCCATGGGCTTTTTGAGGGTTTGCAGATTCCCATTTCTATCATGTGGTCGAACTCTTCTTTGGCTGCTTTATACTTGTCCGGTGGCAGCGGGCGGGGGCGAGCGTAGAGTGGGGGGCCAGTAGTTTCAATGTGGTGGACAACATCATGTTTCGGTGGTTGTTTCAGCGACAAGGGACGTAAGACATCTGGATATTGCTTTAAAATGTCGTAGTATACTTGATTGTTGCTTATGATGTAAACTGATTCGGTTTTTGTAGAAACTTCTAATGCGTCGATCGATAGTTCGGTAATCTTGTCAACTAACTTTTTCTTGTCCAGGTCCACCAGCAGTTTAAAGTGACGAAGAAAATCAGTTCCCAGTATTGAGGTTTTGACGTCTGCAACGACGAATGACCAAACAAAGTCTCTTCGTAATCCAAAATTTAGCCTGATAGTTTTCTGTCCGTAAGTCTTGATTGGCGTATTGTTTGCCGCGTACAAATTGTAGGTGCTTGCAATTTTGTTATTTTTGTGATTGGCGGCCAAAACGGAGATGTCTGCGCCTGTGTCCACGAAGAAACGTTCGTGAGTGTTACGGTCATGTACACAAAGGCGATTACTGGTGTACGGGACACCGACGTCCGCCACGGTCGGTGTCAGCTTTAGTTTTCCGACGGCTTCTTTCTTCTACAACATGGTGATTCACAGCGCTTTGCTTTGTCTCCAAAACGGTGGTGGTAACGGCATTCCCAGTTTGCGTCTCCTGGTTTTGGTGTCGGTCCACGTTGCGTTGATTGCGAGCGTGAACGGGATCGAAAGCGAGGATTGTACGAGCGGCGACGGTGTTCATGTGGTGGTCGCCCTCGACGTAGTTCGGCGATTTCTAGCGTAAGCTTCTCCACTTGCTTTGCTAGTGTTTCTAGTTGTGTTATGGATGTTGTAGACGACGAGGATGGTGTTGGTGCTGTGACTGCTGCAACGGTGGGGCTCTCTGCGTACTCCACCATTTTGTCTGCCATCGCAGCTAAGGTGTCCAACGATGATTCCTTGTTTACGGACAAAACGACTCGAACTTGTGCGGGCAGGTGATTTAACCATTCTATTTTGAGTCCTTCTTCGGTAATCATGCCACTTGCGAGTTCTCGCATCTTCCTTAACAGCTGGGAGGGCTTCTGATCTCCCAACTCTAGTCCACTGATAAGCTTTTGGAAATTCTTGACGTCTGACTTGTCGTAGGCTTCGAGTAGGCGTTGTTTTACTTTTTCGTATTTCCCAGTTGCGGGTGGATTGTAAAGTATGTCGGTCAAATGTTGTAAGTCGACCGCTTGCAGCTGTTGCAGTAAATACCGGAACTTCTGGTCATCTGAGGTCTTCAATGGGTCTATCACGGCTTCGAATTGGATGAACCAGGCACGGGGTAATTCTCTCCAAAAAGGTAAGAGACGCGACTGCACGGATACTGCGCTCACGTCGTAATTCATTTCGGTCTGGATTTTCGCTTGTGCCTCTTCAGACATGGTAGCTTGCTCCACACACAAAAGTCTTCTTGTAAGTGTTCTTTAAAATTCGGGGTCACCAATTGTTGGGATCTCTGGGATAGCGCAAATTAAACTCGATAATTGCAGGGAATAATTGCTCATCTTTATTGAGAAAAGATCCTTCCTTATAGTTTTGGACATAGGTACAATTAGTTGCTAGGCTCACCTACATCAAAATATTTAATTTGACCAATCGGAGAAACATTGACTTTATACACTCATAACAATCTGAGACAATGATCTACGATGAGCGGGCACCCATCTCGCTCTGGCGCGTGCGCGACATATAGCGTCGTCTGTACGCACACTATAAATATTACCGCCACCGGCACAGCTCGCCAGGGATCGGCTAGTGGTCAGAGGGAGCAGTCGCTTCAAGTGTTTCAAACAGTTTTAGTGAGTGCCCATTCCGTGCGGACCGCAAAATTTTAACCGGCTGTCCTTGTGTTTGCGCTAGTTCCAGCCGGCACTAGTGTAGACACAGGGGGAGCCACCACCGCGCTGCCCGGTGAGTTTCTCACCGCAGCGGTCGCGGCGGCCACGTAAAAACAAAGATGCCTAAACTCGGCACGCGCGGCTCGTTGGGCCGCGATGCCGGGGCTCCGGAGTCCCGTCCGGTGTTGGACCGGGCGATGTCGCTGCCGAACATCGGCGACGCGTCGTCCGGTGCGCCGCCGGCCGGCTCCACCAGCAAGGTTATGAAGAAAAAGAAGAAGGAGAAGAAGAGGGAAGAAGAAGGGGGAGGGGAAGGACTGAGTGCCGCGGGAAGTACCGGCCCACCGACGTCATCGGCGCCTGCGCGTGCTGCGCCGACGCCGTCGTCGAGCCGACAACACGCGGTACCCATCCGCCCTGCCGCGTTCCGCCCGGTGCCGATTCAGGCCCCGGGGCCCGCCGCGTGTGCTACCCGCGCACCGCTCGCGCGCGCCGCGGCGCCGCCACCGCGCTTCGTGTCCCCGCCCGCGCCCTCCGGAGCGGCGGCCATGTCGACACCGAAGCGCACACAAGCTGTGCCAGCTTCGCGCACCGCTGCACCCGGACCCCGCCTCTCGCTGGCGGGACCGGCGATGGCGGAGCGTGAGCGGCCAGCGAGTGCCGGGGCGCATACACAGCCGGCACGAAGACAAACACAGGCGCCAGAGTCACCAGCGCCCCCCCGGGCCTCCGCCTTCGACGCGCCCGCTATGCTGTCAGCATGCTCTTCACGCGTAGGGTCGAGCATGTCGCTGGCATCTGCGGACTCGGCCGCGTCCGGTCGCGGAGACTTGTCGGTAGACACGACACCGCGACCCGGGCGACGGCCCACCGAGGGAGGAGCTGACGCCGACGCCGACGCGGCAATGATGTCGCCGACGTCACCGACGCCGTCGCTGGGGTTCGAGTACGAGTTTCGGCTCGAGCCCAGACCCCAGCGGCAGCGCCGCAGGAGGAGCTCAGACGAGACGGCTGAGGAGGAGGCGAAGCGGCCCTGCCCTGACCCGGCGCGGCCACAGCGCGACAGCGCGCCGCGGGGTCGGGGTACGCCAGCGTCGCCGACGTTCGCGGACGCGGCGCGCCGCTCGCCCCCCGCCTCACCCTCACCGACACCGACAACCGCAGGGGTAAGTACCATTACTATACCCCCTGCCCCCCTGCTACTACCGCACCCCCTGCTGCCCCCCCCGGCGCCTCGACGACATCGAAGCAACCGCCGGGGAAGAAGAAGCTGCGATACCCTCCGCTGGTGGTTGAGAAGCTACCAAACTGGGCCGCACATTTCCGGGCCATCAGCGCCAAGCTGGGCCGGCCTCCCAACGCTCGTCCATACGGGGGTGGAGTTCGCTTCACCCCAGACAGCGAGGAGGAGTATAGGTTGGTCCAGCGATACCTGACCGGCCTGGAGAAGGACAGCGGCGTGTCTTGGTTCGCTTACTCGCTGCCAGCGGACAAGAACTTGAAGATCGCCATCAGGGGGCTGCCGGCGGACACGGACCCCAAGGAGATCGAGGAGGAACTCCGGGCGTTGGGATACCAGCCGGAGTATGTGCGCCACATCAAGGGCGCACAAGGACGACCCGGCTGTGTGTTTCACGCCATCCTGAAGAAGACCCCCGAAGTCCGACCGATCTATGACACCACCGTGTTTATGTACATGCGGGGTGTCAAGATCGAGGCTTGGAGAGGGAAACGGGGGCCCGCACAGTGCCACCGGTGCCAGCGGTTCAGGCACAGCTCGCACCAGTGCCACCGCCCGCTCGCTTGCGTGCGATGCGGAGGCGAGCACGCGGCACGCGACTGCCCACGCCCGCGGGAGGAGCCGGCCACCTGTGCAAACTGCGGTGGCCCGCACCCCGCGTGCAACAACAAGTGCCCCGTGCTTCTGGCAGAGACCAGAAGCAAGCGAGCGGGGACCGCCGCCATTACAGTCGCCTCACGCCGGCCCGAAGCGGCCACCGAGAGGCTGCAAGCAGGGCCGGGAGAGGCCCCGAGTTCGACGCTTATGGCGGCGGCAAACGGGCCCTCTGAGCGTAAACAAGCCTCCTCCTCGAAGCGGAGGAAGAAGGGAAGAGGGGGGAAAGGAAAGGGGAAGAAGCCCAAACCCCCCCCCGCGACCCAGGAAGAGGTCCCAACGGCCGCCCCTGCCTTAAACAGGGCGCAGGTTGTCGACAAGGAGGAAATTGCGGGTCTTGTTACCGCTAGCACCGGCATAGCGCCGCAAAGGAATGCGGAACAAAGTACTGAAAAGTTCCGCATTCCGACAAGAGGTGTCGCTAGCGGTACCAAAACGACCCGAATGAACAAACAGGAGTTTACAACCTGCGCCATTAAGCTTTTAATGGACCTTATTAAAGCAATAAGGCAGGGACAGGATATTGAGACGGTCATCCTGGATGGCCTGGCCACGCTACTCACCCTGTACCATGGCTAGGCCATTGAGGGTGATCCACTGGAACGCCCGCGGCCTTAGGGACAAGGTCGCCCCCCTCCGCCATCTCCTTCGGGAACAGAACATCGACATGGCGCTCATAAGCGAGACGTTCCTGGGACCCGAGGATAGGATTAGGTTCCCGGGATATCTCGCTTACAGGAAGGATGAAAGGTCGGCTCACATGCGGTACCGTGGTCTGGTGGTACTAGTGAGGCGAAGAGTCGTCCATCAGGAGCTCCCCTTGCCGTCACTCAAGTCGTTTTACGCGCTGGGTGTTCAGCTACACATAGCCGGCGAGGACATCAACATATATGCCTGCTACAAGCCGCCCTTAGCTCACTGGGATACCACTGAGCTGCGGGCTCTATTTGACACCTCACCACACGCAACCATCCTCGCCGGTGACTTGAACTCCAAACACCCAGCGTGGAACTCCTCTACAACGAATACCGAGGGGAGACGGCTCTTCGCGGACGCGGAAGCCTTCGGGTATACGGTGTCCGGCCCGGAGACGCCTACTCATTACCCGGACACTGCAAGGTACATACCAGATGTGCTGGACATCGTAGTCCACCGAGGGCTACACTGCCAGATCACACAGCAAGTGATAGACGACGAGCTACAGTCGGACCACCTGCCTGTGCTCGTCGTCATATCGGGAATGCCGGCCCGACTGAAGCCAATAGCGCCACGTCGCATCACGGACTGGAACAAGTTCAGAGAAGAAGTAGAGACCACCACGCCGACTCGGCCCATCGTCACTGCCGCGGACGTAGACCAAGCGGCAAATGATGTCACTGCTTGCATACAAAGCGCCTTGCAAACGGCGACTAGCACGCAGCCGCAGGGGAGAGTGCTATTGCCGCCCCTGCCGGCGCACATTAATGCGATGATCGCCGTCAAGAGGCGTGTTCGCAAGCAGTGGCAACAGTTGAGATGCCCTACGCTCAAGAGGCAGCTAAACCGTCTCGCGGAGAAGGTGAAGGCCGAGTTACAGGCGCACACCGCCGCGGGCTGGGAGGAACGAATCGACGCCACGAGGGACAGCTGGCCGTCGGTACACAAACTGTGCGGCCAGCTTACGAATACCCCAGCCCCGGTGCGTCCGCTGCTTAACAGCGACGGGGCGCTTAAATACGTAGCGGAGGACCGGGCGGAGGTCTTCGCCGAGCACCTGGAGCGTCAGTTCCGCCCCAACCCGACTCACGACGTTGAACATGTCGCAGCAGTCGAGAAACACCTGGGAGACTATTTCAACGCCGATAGCTCCCGATGAAGACGCTGTATATTTCTCGCCGGGCGCAGTCAGACGCGCCATCCTTAAGACGAAGCCCAGGAAGGCCCCCGGTGCTGACGGTATCACCAACACAGCGCTGCGCCACTTGCCGTACCGTATGGTCGCGGCACTGGCGCGCCTGTTTACGGGGATACTGCGCACGGGGACCTTCCCTGCTTCGTGGAAGGAAGGGCGCGTCATTATGCTGCCCAAGGCGGGAAAGAACATCCTGAAGCCGGAGAGCTATCGGCCGATCACGCTGTTGCCGACGGTCTCCAAGGTGTTCGAAGCACTCCTGCTGCGACATCTCCTACCGCACATTACGCCGCGCCCAGAACAATTCGGGTTCCGGGCGGAGCATAGCACGACGCTCCAGCTGTCGAGGGTACTGCACCACCTCGCAGCCGCGCTAAACAAGAAGGAATACTCGGTGGCAGTATTCCTCGACATGGAGAAGGCCTTCGACCGTGTGTGGCACGACGGCCTTGTATACAAGATGGCCACATCTGACGCGCCCCGTCGCGTTGTTAAAGTGGTCTCTACTTTTCTCTGTAACAGGACTTTCAGGGTGGTGGTCGACGGAGCGCTATCAAGCGCTCGCCCGGTGCTAGCGGGCGTGCCGCAAGGTAGCTGCGTGTCGCCGGCGTGTTACACACGTTACACCGACGACATCCCCACTACCCCCGAGTCGACGCTCGCGCTGTACGCTGACGACGCCGCGTACATTACCACCTCGCTTAATGCGAAGTACGCGGCCGTCAAAATGCAGCGCGCCCTCGACCTTCTTCCCGACTGGCTGGCGAAGTGGCGGCTGTCGGTGAACGTGGGTAAGACGCAGGCGATGGTTACCGGGTTTGCGCCCCTCCCACCACCCTTGAAGCTACAAGGAGTCGACATCGATTGGTCGCCCCGGGTCAAGTACTTGGGTGTGACCATCGACCGTCGGCTCACGATGGGGCCACATGTCCGCAAGGTCGCCGCGCAGGGTAGGGTCGCCCGCAACCTGCTCCGCCCTGTGCTCTCGTCCCGCATCCCGGCGCGCGTCAAGTTGGGCGTGTACAAAGCGTACGTGCGCCCAATCTTGACGTACGCCGCCCCGGCATGGTTCGCCCTCGCGAGCGAGTCGAGCCGAAAGCTGCTCCGCGCGCAACAAAACCTTGCGCTGCGGTCGATTGTAGACGCTCCTCGCTTCGTGAGGAGCGATGTCATTGCCCGGGACCTCGGGATTGAGAGCCTGGAGGAGTTCGTGCGGCGCCTCGCGTCGGGAATGTTCGCGCGTGCCGACGCATCTGCTTGGCCTCACGTCAAGCAGATAGCGCCCTGGCATGCGCGCCCCCCCGACGCGAGACCCCTGCCCCGCGACCTGTTAGCGGACAACTGACCCCATCCACCGGACTGGACTCCCGAGTAAGCTGCACACAGGTTACACGCGGCTTACTCGACCCAACTGAACTCTACATTACCTACATGCATCCGTTGCGTAGCGTGTTCTAAGTTAATATAGACGCGTTACGTCAGCGAACTACAGACATTCACGTCTATACATGCGACTATACTCACACGCGTAGGCGCCGCGCGGGCGGCGACTCGCGTAGACACTGAGCGGTGTTACACACACTACAATACCGCTCACACACTCATGACGACTCCGTAGCCCGGACCGTAACCGGCTAGCTCTGGAAGCGGGGCGGGCGGGGGTCGAACACCTAATTCTGTAGGAGCGTCGAGTCGGCACCTCTGTCGCTGGTCGTCCTCGCCGGGCCTCCCCTGGGTAACCAGGGGTCTCACCTGGCGGGGGCTGACCGCCGAGGTGCCGTGAAGAAAGCGGCGCTATGCATTAGCGTCGTGGCGCGCCTACAGAAAACAAATAGCAACCACACACATGGGTACGCGTTGCGACGCGTACCCAATAAGCCGAGGCCATTGCAGCCAACGCAAGGAGGGGCCCGTATTTACGGGTCCCAGACATGACGCCGCGGCCGGGGGGCATCACGCCCTGGCACCGCTCGCCACGCCCCCTTACGGGGGCGTCGCGATTTCACCATATGAGCAGCTCGCCAGTACACCGGCCGTGCGTCGCTGCGCGGGCACGTCGTGTTTTATTTTCATGATTCCATATATTCTTTTGAATGTTTCCGAATTATTCCGAATACTTCCGAAGTTTTGCAACGCTGGCTGCAACGATACGATGATGTCGACATGGAAATAATATGTCCATAACCGTCGTTTCCAGGCTTAGCCTGGCCATAAACACTAGACATTAGAAAATTCTCTAATTGCAAATGTGTTGTGCCAAACACAAAAGACATTAGAAAATTCTCTAATTGCAAGTGAGTATGTGCCAAACACAAAAGACATTAGAAAATTCTCTAATTGCAAATGTGTATGTGCCAAACACAAAAGACATTAGAAAATTCTCTAATTGCAAATGTGTATGTGCCAAACACAAAAGACATTAGAAAATTCTCTAATTGCAAATGAGTATGTGCCAAACACAGAAGACATTAGAAAATTCTCTAATTGCAAATGAGTATGTGCCAAACACAAAAGACATTAGAAAATTCTCTAATTGCAAATGAGTATGTGCCAAACACAAAAGACATTAGAAAATTCTCTAATTGCAAATGAGTATGTGCCAAACACAAAAGACATTAGAAAATTCTCTAATTGCAAATGAGTATGTGCCAAACACAAAAGACATTAGAAAATTCTCTAATTGCAAATGAGTATGTGCCAAACACAAAAGACATTAGAAAATTCTCTAATTGCAAATGTGTATGTGCCAAACACAAAAGACATTAGAAAATTCTCTAATTGCAAATGTGTATGTGCCAAACACAAAAGAAAAACCTGTCAGTGGTACCAAGTATATGTCCACGGAGGAGCGTTTATGCTTGGCTATGGCGAAATGTTTAATTATCCCTAATAAAAATATACATATACATAAACTCACGCCTACCTCCCATGGCGGTAAACTACAGAACGCCACTTGCTCCGATCCTAACATACTACCTTTGCCCTGTCTACGCTCATACATCAGGGACGTACACGTACGCCGGTTGCGAAAAATATTTATTACATTAAACCAAAAATTAAAAAAAAAACTTATTTCTGTGAGGTCAGCTTTCAGTCTAACTGGATACAGCTTACAATACCAGTATTGTACATGGAGCGACTGCCTACCTGACCTCCACTACCTAGTTACTGGGTATCACGATGCCCTGGCAAGACTGGTTGACAGACATTCGGCCTTCTAACTGTATGTAACGTTGCTTTATTGTCAATAGATGTACTTAAGGCGCTTCCCTGACCAATCGACCTTGAGCGTTCGATCCTTCTCTGTTCCGTCGCTGAGTCTCGCTCTGTCCCGCTCCCTGCGCACGCCCATTTATCATAGAATTCTCAAACATTGTGGAATTATTTTAATAAAAAAAAAACAAGTTAGCTTTTGAAATAAAATAAAACGACAATTATTTAGATTTTTAAACTATTTATCCATTAGTATAATCCTTAAATTATTAGAACGTCACTTTTAAGAAAAGATGCATGCAATCAATAATTTTAGTCACTTTTTTATAAGGTGATTTTAAATGTGTTGTAAACACATAAAAACAAATAAGAACGTGCAATGTGATGATAGGATAACGAACATTAATAATGTGCTTTTAGATGTAGTTTATTACCCATAGTGAATGAGTTAATAGCCTCTGAATAACGCACTATGGCAAGGTGTTGGTCGGGGTACCGCCCTAAGTAAATAGTTCAATACCAAACTGTAAATAATAATTATCGTCTTTTTTCAAATTTTTCTTCTTACGTAGATAAAGATCGCACCTATCTTGAGAATAAGTGGTCATCAAGGTAAAGGTAAGGTAAGTAGCTTGTGATTATGACGTGTGTGTATCCTGCACAGTTTATTATTAGGTAAATAATTTATGTACTTAGCCGTCATTTTGTTAAGCCAATAATTATTAATAATAAGTTTAAGTCTAAGTTTGCGCAACTAGTTTCGTGATTTAAATTCGGCTTATAGCTCATCAGACGACCTTCAGACGCCCAAGTTTTTTTAGGCACAAGCATTTAATATTTCAAGAATTGATTCGTCATAAAGTGTAATTTGAAAATAAATAAGTATTGTGCAGCATTATCGTTATGAAAACAGCTCATGACAAGGGTAAACCGTTACCATAATCATATTTGCAGGGCTGTCAAGGTTGTGTGATACTTTACTCTTGTTTGCACATACTTGAGAGACAAAGTTGAAAAAAATGCCTCTTATAGCTCTCGTTCGCACGGCCGATATTTTAACCTGACGATTTTTTTATTGCAAAATGGATTTTCAACGCACTGCTCAGCGCTGAGAGTTGAAAAACAGTCCACCATAAAAACACGTCGCGTAAAAATCGCACGTGGGTAGTATGACTTATTCCTGTCCTTTTACTGACATGCTGTTTAAACCGAAACGCTGCAGTATTTATTACTCAGCGGCAGAAATAATCAGTGGTAATTAATTATTAAGATTCCGAAAGATCACATTTTCACCATAAAAACCAGTTACCATCGTAACTTTAAGGCTCCCGCAGACAGGCGTGATACGACAGCGCAACGAGCGGTGCCTTTGTGTCGCGCGCTATTCGCGTCGCGTGTCGCGCCTGTTTGTAAGAGCCTTTGTAAGAGTCTTGAACTTTATTATTTTATAGAATTTCTACATAAATTTGACATAATGGGTATTTAACAGCCTACAAGCTGTTGCCCCCGAATATCCAGGATGAAATGTAACCTATGTCCTCCAGGTCCTTTTTTGTTTTTTGTTTTCGGGGGGCAACCTTCAAAAGGCACCCGACCTCTGGGTCGGAGGTCGAGGAGTGTGGGATTTTTACCTCACTAAAACCACCCCGGTGATCACCATCAGC
The DNA here is from genome assembly GCA_916610205.1 of Griposia aprilina. Lineage (NCBI taxonomy): Eukaryota > Metazoa > Arthropoda > Insecta > Lepidoptera > Noctuidae > Griposia > Griposia aprilina. The sequence continues at coordinate 16,021,215 of OU744286.1, forward strand.
ACAAAGGGGGTCCTCCAGGTCCTAGGCTACCTATCTGACAAAGTTCGTAACGTACGGTTCAGTAGGAAAAGGTGTGAAAAGGTAACGCAGATAGAGTCACTTTCGCCATTATAGCATTATATGTATAAACGAAATACTCAATAAGGTTATAATGCGCATTATGTCAATTTTAATTTAACCCAACGTTGCTGGGAGAGCTATTAACGGCTGCTCCGTTGATATCATCCAATAATAAGAATCAGTTCGCAAACGTAGCGATGGAGTGGCGGACGTGTGTGGTTCTTCTTTGCGTGACGGCTGTTTTAGCCGACGACGACTGGCGGGAAGTGAAAACCGCACAAGGACCGGTGCGCGGGCGCAAGCACCCTAGCGCGGATTTATACGCCTTCTACAACATACCCTATGCCACAGCGCCTACGGGCGTAGACAAATTTAAGGTACATTATGTATAAGGTATATTTATATTATAGATGTTAATAATTGTGACATTCATTGTGTTTTTCATATCTATGATATACCCTCTAAGTAGACTTGCACAGTAGCAGTCAACTATTTATGCAGCACTAGCTTATGCGCGCGGCTTCGCCCGCATTGTGTCAAATATTATCCCACGGAATCGTACTACTGAAATAAAAAGTATCCTATGTCTTTACCCAGTTCATAGTCTATACGTGTGCCAACTTTCATTCAAATCTGTTCAGCCATTAAGGCGTGAAAACAGATAGACAGAGCTATTCTTACATTTATAATATTGCTAGTTTCTGCCCGCGGCTTCGTCCACGATGTCTGAAATTCCACGGGTACGTGCTACCGGGACAAAAACTAGCCTATGTCCTTCCCTAGGATGCCATCTATCTCCTTGGCAAATTGTGTCGAAATCCGTTCAGTGGTTTAGGCGTGAAAAGAATACAGAGTTTCTTTCGAATTTGTAATATTAGTATGGATTTGTTCTAGACCCAATTTACAACATAATCAGCGTTATTTTATCAGAGGATAACGACCCTAAAAGTGCAATGACACGTCCGCAATGGTGTGAATATTATTTAATAGGTCAAACACAAATGTTTTTTTTTACAAACTGCTTAGATCTTCTGTATTAGGAGTGAGACAACCAAAGGGAGCTTGTAGATAATAAATAAGTTAAGAAAAATAGTTGTAGATAGCATAATTTGTAAAAAACAATGTTTCAGATTATACGGACATAAAAAAAAATTACAGCTTCAATAATAAAATAAAATAAATTCATTTATTTTCAGGTAAATAACACCCATAGCCAGACATAAATGAACAAATTAATAGTAATAATAATAATGATAAATTAATAGGATCAATTAAAATAAAATCAAACATCAAATAAAATCAAATCAAAAACAATAAATAAAACCATATGAAAACATGTCATGTAAAAATCGAAAAATAAATCAAATAAAATTAAAATAAATCAAATAAAATGAAATCAAATAAATTTAAATCAAATCAAATAAAATTAAATCAAATCAAATTAAATTAACAATCAAATAAAATTACAAAAATAAATAAATATTCAATGTAATGAATGCCATATTATTATGTCATTATTATCATTTGAGCAATGAATCAGAGGTCTATGTCCTGCAGCAGGAAAATAATACAGGCCATTCTTTGTTTATTTATATTGCCCATATTTATAATATTTACGATTTCATTTAGTCATGACCTTGATTTGCAGACACAAGACATGTACCTAATGATAACAGGTTAATATAACCTTTTCAATGTTATGTAAATACATAATTGAATAAGAGACACCTCTGATTTACAGGAAAGCCACGTATCGTAAGTAAAGCGTGACTAATCATTAGTCAGTCATATCCAAATAATGGGCGAAACCTTTATAAAGGAATAACTTTATAACAAAAACTAAAGAGAGTTTCCAACTTATTGAAATATATAATAGGTCTTTACCTATGAAATTGCCGTTTTGTATGAAAAAATTTAAACAAATTTTTTTCATGAATTTTTTATTTGTATTAATCGAAGTAATCACCCATGCAATCAATGCATCTTTGCCATCGCAGTGGCAGTTTATTGATGCCCTTCTTAAAGAAATCAGCTGGACGGGAGGCAACAAATTCTTCAAAGGCATTTTGTACTGCCTCTCGGGTATTAAATTTTTTTCCCGCCAAGAAGTTATCCAAATTCTGGAAAAAGTAGTAGTCTGTAGGCGCAAGGTCTGGTGAGTAGGGCGGATGACGGAGAGCTTCCAACCCCAGTTCTTGCAACTTGGAGACCGTCTGCTGTGCAGTATGAGGTCGCGCGTTGTCGTGCAGGAGCAGCGGAGACGAGCGATTGACCAATGCTGGTTGGAGATGCGCCAGCTTCTCCATCATTGTGTTCAGTTCTTCACAGTACACATCTGCAGTAATGCTCACCCCGTTTGGTAAGAAGCTGTGATGAATCACACCGGCGCTAGACCACCAAACAGTGACCATCACTTTTCTAGGGGTAAGTTTTCGTTTAGGGCATTGTTTAGGTGCTGAACCAGGATCCAACCAACTTGCTGAGCGCTTACGGTTATCAAACAGAATCCATTTTTCATCGCAGGTAACAATGCGGTTCAAAATTCCTTCATTTGTGTGTCTGTTGAGCAGTGCAAGGCACGTCTCGACGCGTACTTCGCGCTGGCGATCATTGAGTTCGTGGGGCACCCATTTGTCAAGCTTTTTTACCTTGCCAATTTGACGCAAATGGACCAATATTGTTTTGACGCTAACGTCGAAAGCTGCTGCTAATTCAGCCGTAGATTGTGTATCATCAGCTTCCACAATCGCCTTTAATTCGTCATTGTCGACCAAAGTCTTCGGACGACCGCGAGGTTCATTTTTCAGGTCGAAATTTCCAGAACGGAAGCGAGCAAACCAATAACAGGTGGTGCGTTGGTTTGTAGTGTTAGCTCCGTAAACGTCGTTGATGTTGCGTGCCGCTTGTGCCGCGTTGCTGCCACGACGGTACTCATATTCCATAATTACTCGAATTTTTAACGTATCCATGATGACGAAAAAGATTGAAATGCGATGAAAATGTAACACTAATCAATAAAGAAATGACTACTTTTAGAAAAAAAAATCCATGTTTTTAAAATAAAATTAATTTGAAATTAGAATTCTTAGCCAAACAAAAATTATTTTGATTTGAAATGGCCAGTACTGCAGAACGGCAATTTCATAGGTAAAGACCTAATATTTATATTTAATGTATTGTTAGGATTTGATTCTCCACCTCGTTTTCTTACACCACAAATGGCTCGCCCTTGAGATGTTTCGAAATTTGAAATAGAAACCTAGTGCTTTTGATCCAAACTTTGCCTACCTAGCCTACCTAACCTAGTGCTTTTGCTTTTGAACCAGCGTCATATTGATCTTCGATCAATATGACGCTGGTTTTATACTGAACTTTATTTTCAGGCACCTCTGCCTCCGCCGGTATGGTTGAAACCATTTGACGCTACCAACAATGAAGTAATATGTCCACAACCTAGGTTTCCATACCTCGATCTCGTGCCAAAAACCACAGTTGAACTTGAAAATTGTCTGATTGCTAATGTGTTTGTGCCAAACACGAATAAGAAAAACCTCTCGGTCCTTGTATATGTTCATGGAGGAGCTTTTATAATGGGCTTTGGTGATATGATGAAAACAACACAGTATATGATGAAGACTAAAGATTTCATCATAGTAAATTTTAACTACCGCCTCGGCGTTCACGGTTTTCTTTGTCTCGGCACCGAGGACGTACCAGGAAATGCGGGCATGAAGGACCAGGTAGCACTGCTGCGCTGGGTAAAAAAGAACATAGCTAGCTTCGGCGGTAACCCTGATGATGTCACTCTTGCAGGTGGCAGTGCAGGTTCTGCATCAGTGGACCTAGTAATGCTTTCTAAGTCAGCCGAAGGATTGTTCCAACGAGTGGTTCCAGAAAGCGGTGGGAACCTTGCCGCATTTACAGTTCAGAGGGATCCTATAGAGATTGCTATAAAGTATGCCAGAGAACTAAACTTTACTAACGTAGACGATATTTATGCACTAGAAGAGTTCTACAAGACAGCACCTTTGAAATTGTTGACTTCAGATCCATTCTTCGATAGAACTGATTCTACTTTCGTGTTTTCACCGTGTGTGGAGCGTGATACAGGAGACGGAGCATTCTTGACAGAATCTCCCCTGAGTATACTGAAAAAAGGTAACTACAAAAAGTTACCTGTATTGTATGGATTCGCTAACATGGAAGGACTATTGCGTGTAATGCTATATGATTATTGGAAACCAAAGATGAATGAAAAGTTTTCTGATTTCTTGCCAGCTGACTTAAAGTTTGAATCTGACGAAGAAAGAGAAGAAGTAGCTAATAAGATAAAGAAGTATTATTTTGGTGACAAGCCGGTCGGTGATGACAACATTTTAGCATACGTGGATTTCTTTTCAGATGTCTTATTTACTTATCCCGTGCTTTGGGCTACAAAATTGCATGTGGAGGCTGGCAATAATCAAATTTATTTGTATGAATATACCTTTGTGGAAGATGAAGATCCTGTGGTACCACACACAAACGTACGAGGTGCCAACCATTGCGCTCAATCGATGGCTGTGATGGATGGTAAAAATATGACACACGCAGATGATAGTTTTGCGTCCCCTAAGTATCTAAAAATGAAGAATCTTGTCCGTGAAATTTGGCATAACTTTCTTAAAACTGGGTGAGTATCTGGTGTCAAAAAAATTAGAAGTACCCATAAGAACCCCTTCAGTCGGTGCTGTCCGCGTTTATTCGACTCCCAAGTCATTTCAAGTGTACTTTATCAGTAGTCAGCGTATTTGAAGCGGTATTACTTCTAACAATAATAATGACTCAGCGATCATTGTGCCGATAGTTGTGACAGCCAATGGCTTAATAACCAAGAGCGTAGACCAATCCCTGAAGAGGCTCTCGTTGGACAGCTGGATCAACGGCTTGATTCATAGAGCGGAACTTCTGGACACGGCTCGCATTGTTAGGAGGTTCCTCTCTCTGAAGCACTGACCGCCGCTTAAACCCCGTTCCGATACCGGTGGGATACTATTTATTATATTTTCGTAATAGATAAAAACTGTATTACGGTGGGACAGTTTTTCTCGTCCTTTGTGAACAATAATATAATTATGATTCGAATATTTTCTTTAATGTGGTTTCTTCCAGGAAACCCGTGCCTGAAGGGTCGTCACTGCCTGCGTGGCCGGCTGCAGGCGCGGACAGGTCACCACACATGGTGCTGGATGAGAAGCTGGAACTACGTGGGGTGCTCTTGGAAGAACGCACTCGCTTCTGGGAAGACATCTACCAGAGATACTACCGGGATGCCGTACCACCACCTACACCGCCACCCAAAACACGCGTTGAATTATAAAACATGTTCCATATTTTTGTCAGTGTTTTTGTGTTAACAGAGAAGTCGGTAAATGTAGGTTACTTTTTTTTTGAGTGACAACAAGTGGTTCAAGGTGATATTTTGGATGCGAAATAAACATCCTTATTGGGTCGAAACTGTTTTATTTTCTGATTTGAATCTTAGTTAGGTACCTACCTATCACCATTCACCTCTACAGATAAGTCGTCTCTTGTTTTTGACCGTACCAGAGACAGAGAGGAACACTGGTATGATTTCCACGTAGGTGATTTGTTTACACAGTTCATAATTTGGCATTTGAAGAGTTGATTAAATTGTTCTGTGCCCGATAATTTTATGAAATTGGTATAAGTGGTGCAATTTCTTATTATTCAAGTTATTATTATTAGAATTGCGTAGTTTCTGTTGAAGGTCAGCAATCTAATATGTACAGCATCAGTAATGTATCTTTCGGATCATTACTCATTGGTTTAAATTGGGGATACCCTAGGGCACGATTCTAGGCCCTTTTCTGTTTATCAATGGCATCTGCCTTGATTGCTGAATTAAGTTCGGGTGGGCAGAGCTTCAAAAAGTTTTCTAGGCATGGCACCTAGAATGTATAACAAAATACTGAAGCCTATTAAAGAAAAAGGCGATTTCATTAATTAAAAAAAACAATTAAACAGTTTCTTAGCGCAAAAGGCATATTATTCAGTTAATAAATACTTGGACGATAATACAAATTATGTGGATAAATATGTGCATTATAAGTTAGAGATAGTTAAATACTGTGATTATACAATATTTGTCACCCTATACTAAAATGTGTAATGTAGGAGAAATGTTATGTTCTTCTAATAATTTAAATTTGAAAAAAAATTGTACGCAAAATTGGTAACTTTGATTTATGGTAAGTTTTATGTCAATTAGCGTGGAAACATTTTGTCATTTAATTCATACCTAAGTTTAGATACCTACCTACTTTACTGGTTTATGTATGCCGTCAACGGCAAAACATAGTGTACGCATACATACTTTAATTATACAACCACTGTTTTTACAAATCAAAAAGTTTGACTTTGGCTTTGACTTCATTGCAGGTACACAATATTAACATGTGAGAAATGAAAAAATGCTGCAAAACCAGATTAACTTAGCTACGTATCCACACGACGCGGCGACTCGGTAATTGGATAGCGTGGTAATGACAAAAAGATTACGATCATACAACCTACCCATCAGCCAGTTTCAAGGTTAATTATCGATAGTGGAAATATGATGTAACGTAAGGGACATTTTGTCGAAAATGAGATATTTATACCGTCCGATTCAGAATTTCTTGCTCTAGCGATTGGTATATTGTACATCTCGATATCTAACAAAAAACGTCCCTTACATGTTACATCACATATTTTCCATAGGCCTAGACAATTTTTCTATTAAAAACTTGTAAGTAACATTTCAAATTGATATTTGTATAAAAACTAATGTAAGTCTCTTCTCACACAGTATTTTGTCTTTACATTAAACACAATCGAGTACATTTTAACAGCACGTCACTTAAGCTACTCTATAATTTGAGTTTTTTTTTAGTTTTGTCCCATACGTTATTGTTCTCTGAGCAACGTAAGGTAGGTACTCTCGTTAACGTAAGATACCACTATTCATTAATTTTTAACGTAACGGACATGCTATCTTTAAAACTATAGGCTTTATTTAATACTAGCTTCTGCCCGCGGCTTCGCCAACGTGGACGTCGTAAATTATCCCACGGGAACGTGCTACCGGGACAAAAAGTAACATATGTCCTTCCCCAGTAGTTTTATCTATCTTCTTGCAAAATTTTATCGAAATCCGTTCAGTGGTTTAGGCGTGAAAAGGTAACATACAGACGGAGTTACTTTCGAATTTATAATATTATAAGTAGTATGGATTTGCTATTTTAGCTTAAAAGATTAAACAAATCTAAGAAAAATTGTCATATACAGTTTTTAAATAGAACTTGTAGACTAAAAGTTATGTTAAATCTTATTTTATCTCTCCTGAAAACCTGAGGTTTATCACTTAAGTTATTTCATAAGTATTTCCGCTGTCGTTATGTTACTTTTATTAAGAACTCGACTCACCCATGCTTCGCAACTTGACTCAAACTCAAAACTCAAACTCAAAGCATTTATTTCAATTAAACCATTTACAGGCACTTTTGAATTGTCAATGAGTCGGTCAGTTAGTCAGAAAGTTGAAGCTGAAGCTGATGGAGAAGAACGGGCAAGAAAGTCCAAGGACACTATTTTTAAATCAAGATATTACCAAATTCTTGGTAGGTACATTATTCTTGTTGCTTTTTTATGTGAGAACAATGTAAAAAAAATAAAAAATATGTATATTAAAAAAGAAATCAAAATATAAGAATAATAAAAATAAGCCGTGGCAGTTAAGAGATGACCAGTCTCAGTTGAGACTGGTCATCGCTTAACTGCAACGACGGCGCCCGTTCACGAACATGACAGAACATTGAGGTTTTTTTATTATTATTTAGTAATGTTTTATACACATAAACCTTCCGGTACAAATTCTTTAAAAGTTTAAATGATGGTAAAAACCGCATCATCACACAGACAGACACCAAAAAGCGACTTCAATTTATAATATTTGTATACAGATTTTTCTATACCGGGTCAAATTAAATTAGCTAGCGAAACTCCGCAGACTTAATAGCCATCGATATCTAAATATGATAAACCAAAAAAAATGTTTTGCTGATTTACTTTTGGGATCAATGAGCGTAGGTAGTGAAGTTCCTGTAAATATGTATCAGTTAAAAAAAACCTTTTTTTTATCTCACAGATGTAACAGTTATATACATCTAAACAATTTTGATTTCGATTACATATATTATAAAAAAAACATCATTTAATTTTATTTGGTATATCGCATCGATCACTAATTTAGTAATCGATGTATCCCATCATGCCTGCGGAGTTTCGCTAAGTAATTTAATTTGACCTTGTATATGTAAACCTATGAGTTTTGTACAGCACTACAAGATACAAAGATAATAATCGTCAGTGTTCTATCGTCATATGCATGTCCTACTTATAATACTGACAGAAAATCTGTGTATCTACAGTTTATTAATAGTAAGATGATTTAATAAGCTGACCTCAACCCTTGATAATAGTGTACCTACGTACAATGTATGGTATGTTATTTTTCACTAGCTGTTGCCCGCGACTTTGTCTGTGAGCCAGGATGGAAAGGAGCCTATATCCTTTTCCAGGTCATGGTTTACTCATGTGCAAATTTAATCAAAATCCGATCAGCTATTTTAGTGTGAAAGCGTAACAAACAAACAACCTTACTTTTGCATTTATGATATTATTTTAAGTTAGGATTATTTTGTTCAGATGCATGATAAAACGGGAGTAAAAATACAGTTAATGAAGCCGAGAGTCACCTTTACTTGCCGTCATTGTAATAAATGTTTTTGTACTCGATCATATCTGGGAACCTTCTGGTTACGGAGATATTGAAGGTCAAAATTCCAACTTTTACTGACGTAAACGTGACTGGGTGGTGGTGTATGTGTTGGATCATTAAGTTCCCTTCACAATGGTTGAGTTGAATGGTGCTGATCCATACCTACGTCATGTTTGTGAACGGGCGCCGCCGTCAGTACGGACTGGTCATCTCTTTCTATTTTAATTTCTGAATTGTTTTTCTATTTTTTTTATTACGGACGCTTTTAACATGCACGTCTTTCTACATCGTTCTCACTTGATAATAATTACAATATGAATGATGTAAACAATTTTTTGTAACAATATTTTGATTTAAAAGAGTGTCCGTGGAGTTTCTTGCCCGTTCTTCTCCATAGGTACCTACTACGCTTTGGAATAGGCAAGTAGCTCCATATTTCTGACTGACCGACCCCATGACAATTCAAAAGTGCCTATAATTGGTTTATTTGAAATAATGCTTTGAGTTTGAGTCCAATCGCCCAGATCAACATATTATTTTCTTGTGGGCTTATTTTTGACTAATATTACAGTTTTGAGTGAGCCAACTAGCATAAAGGCATACTAATGCAATTCTGGCCTTGGGATTTTAGTATACTTAAGAAGTCGTTAAAAACCTGTGTCGCAGTGATTGTATTAAAATAATACAAAGAGCAGACCATTTGTTTAACCTTAAATAAGCATAGTAGAACAGGTGAATTTTTGAAGGACGATTCCGTATACGAAATATGAACATCTAACTTTTATGTCATGTATAAAAAGTTCAGTTTTTACTAATATTGTGGTACCCTCTACTAGTGTTGTGTGTTGTAATCATAAGCACTCAAAATGAAGACGAATGGAAACTGGTACAAACGGAGCAAGGTCACGTGCGCGGCCGAAGGGCCCTGAGGGGCTGTACGTCTTTTATAACATACCGTACGCCACCGCACCCACGGGCAAAAATAAATTCAAAGTAGTTAAATAATTTTTGCCTACAGTTAGTAGAAGTAATTAGACCAGTCCTTGGTGAACGTAAATAGAGATTCGTTATATCTCTAACGGTTGCCATAGCTGTCATAGTGTTCCTTGTTCACACAGGGACCAATAAGGCAGGGACACAAACTCGTCTTCTAATTCAGTGTTGCCTTTGTTTTACGCTCCTCTTCCGCCTCCGAACTGGAAGGAGCCATTAGATGCGACAGAAAAATGTGTGATATGTCCTCAAGCTTTGGTTGGAGGACAAGCAGTAAACACCTAGACCATCCAAGAAGACATAATTGCGAACATATACGTGCTAGATATAGAAGACAAGGACCTTTCAGTCTTGGTCCATATTCATGGAGGAGCGTTACGGTATGGTTATGGTGACTCGTACAAAGCTAAAAATCTTATGAAGAGTAAAAAGCTGATTGTTGTGAATTTCAACTATCGCCTGGGTATCCACGGATTCTTTTGTTTAGGAACAGAAGACGTCCTAGGCAACGCCGGTATGAAGGTAATGGTGGCGATGCTACGCTGGGTTAACAATAATATTGCTGGTTTTAGAGGTAACCCTCGCGATGTCACAATCTCAGGGTACAGTGCAGGAGCCACTGTCGCAGACCTCTTGATTCTATCCAATAATTCTATTAAAGGACTTTTTCACAAAGTTATCATAGAAAGTGGTTCTAACCTAGCAGAATTTACAGTCCAGTCGGATCCGCTAGCCAACGCTTAAATGTGTGCTAAAACTTTAAATTTCATTAATTTAGATGATATTGACGCATTGGAAATGATTTATAAGACAGCGTCATACAAAACATTAACACAGAATGCGGTTATGCCTCGAAAGGATTCTACTTTTGAGTTAACGGCGTGTGTTGAGAGTGAAACTGCTGAAGAGGAAGTATTTTTAGACGATTCTCCAATAAATATCTTCAAGAAGGGTGGATTTGAAAAGGTGCCAATGTTATATGGATTTGCTAATATGGAGGGATTGTTACGGATATTTATATTGTCACTTTGATATTTGTAGCATCGAAATGAATGATAAGTTTTCAAACTTCTTAAATAAAAAGAGGAAGTCGCTAAGCAGATCAAGGAATTTTATTGTCATGAAAAACCTGTTAGCCATGAAACTGTATTAGGATACTTTGACTATTTCACGGACATTATGTTTGGCTTTCCCGCGATAAGATTGGTGAAACTGAACTTAGATGGTGGAAACAATCAAATATATTTATATGAGTACTCTTTTGTGGATGAAGATACGCAGTTTATGCCACGTACAAAAACAAGGGGTGCTCCTCACTGTGCAAAAACGCTGGCAGTTCTAGACGGAGTCACACTATCAAATTCGGATGAGCAGAATGCCTCTCTCGAGCTTAAGCATATGAAGAACATTATAAGAGAAATGTGGTATAATTTCGTAACAACTGAGTAAGCCGTGCCTTAAATGTTGTATTTCTATTTTGTTTCAGTGCTCTAAAATTCTACTTTTGGTAACTTGGGATATATCTAAATGATAATTATTATATATCAACCGGCACTATCTACCAACCCGCACTGGGCCCGCGTAGTGGATTATGGGCCAATCCCTCTTATCATGAGCAGGCCTGTGCCCCAGAAGTGAGAACATTATAGGCTGATGATACTGTAGCGGTATCAACATCGCCACATGCGAGCTACACGTCATACTGACGTCACGCAAATCCTGCATCGCGCAAGCAGAGTTTACCGCGCGACTAGCATATATACAACGTACCGTCATCAACCGTCGGGCAGTTGCCCACCAGACACAACACCCGTCTGGTCAGAGGATCCTTCCTTTTCTATGGAGGTGTGAGTGAACTTTACACCCTGTTCCTCATACCTCTATACTGGCGACCCCGACGTGATCGACAACGCAGCTTTAGTACAAGTACATCAGCGTGACGTCATCATCACTTCCTTCAAGCTTTCGAGCGGCGAGTCACACAGCCAGCCAGCACCCACGGCTTCCACGGGTATCCTGACCACCAGCATGCAGCGACCGCGCATACCTGGACATCACTCTCAGCCTCATCAGCAACCTTGGCACAGCACATTGCACACTCGGCCGGTCCACTAACTGAGCCTTCAAACCCTCTCCTGGTCGACGCCAGCAGTCAGCCTCAACCCGACGCACTGGAGCATAATGCAGCACCACCCCGACTCACTGGGGAAAAACCTTCGCAGACAGTTCCGACCCACCGCGAACTAAGCGACACCCGGTTCCGACTCACTGGAACCTCAACTGGCCCTGGCAAGCATCGCAAGATACAAGACTCAGCCCACTATCGACCTCCGGTCAATAATAACAATCGTGTCCAAGATAATCCTAGTTTGAATAATAAACTATTGAGTAAGTAAGCTATAATACAATATTCTAAAGTGTGGTTTCCTGTTTTTTGTAAGTGTTTTAATAAGTATCTACTTATTGGCAAGTTTTTTTAGGACAAATTATAGTTTGGATCATGTGATGTTCGAATTAATAACCGAGTTCATATAGGGGTCATACTATGACATTGTGGCTCGTCAGACGACCTTGGGACGTGTTTAAAATACTTCCTGAACTAGTTTGTCAATATTTATGACTGATCTTATGCACTCGGTAGCCCAAATGGATGATTACGATCGTGTTTTTATGCTACCCAAATAAGCATTGTCACCTTACGTTGACACAACCGACTTCCCAAAAGAATAACACTACAATGTGAAAAATATCTTTTAAGGTAATATCGGAAGTCGGTGTCTTTGGTTTTGTATTTTCGATTTTTGCCACCGACTTACGACATTACTTATAGTTATTTTTCACTTTGTAGTGTTTTTTTGGAAGTCGGTTGTTTTTTTTTTTGTAAAAATGTTTTTATTTTACACTACTTAGTTGTGGTGGCTACAACACACAAATTCGTATACTACTACTTGCTATGTAATTATCAGTGACAGAAAGTTATTTTAAGTGGTTAAGTTGTTAGAAGTGGTAAAAATACGTATTATTGAAGCTAACTGAAAAACTACTAAAGGCAAGTTAATAAACTTTATATGGGATCACCCCTGAGGCATACCCTTATTAAAAAGAGAATTTTTGAAATCGATCCGCAATTGCCCAAGATATCGCGTAACAAACATACAGACAAAATGAGAACCTCCTCTTTTTTCAAGTCGGTTAAAAAGGCGTTCGTTAATGAGAAAGATTATTGATTGGAATTAAAACTTTAAATAGAAATCGTTGTACTTATATATTTATTACTATTAAACGATATTAAATTGAATCATCATAAATATTGTTAGGTAATTTTTTTTTATTGGCGTTATTACTGAATTAAACTGATCTTGATATGACTTCAGATTATGTTCCCTAAGTAATGAATAAATACCCATTGTGACAATAGGGCGGTTATAAAACTGCTTCCTTGTTTTAAATCGAATAGTATTTTTGAGTTATTCCGCAGTTTACAGGATAAGTACATTAGACTGACCAAGTCAGCCCTCCATCACCTTGCTGACTGGGCAAGTCTTCATCATGGTTTGCGCTGTATAGTTAGTGCCGATATGAGAGAAGATGAAACTTGAAGCTGTGCCACAAGCGGAGCACGAATTCACATGGCGAGCCGTACTTTTTTACGCGAACTCGTGCTCCGTTCATATGTACTCGGCTCGCCTACCGTAGACGCAGCTTAATATTTTTTGAAAACTTCAAAGGCACTTTATTAGTGTTTGCATGTTTGATACCAACCATTATTTTTATGTGAAAAAAAACATAATATTTGTTCAGCAAATATTTAAAGAAAATTCACTTAAAGAAAAAACACTTTAGTTTTGTGTTTAAAGAAAATTCAGAAAAACATTTTAGTTTTGTGTTTGTTTTTAAACACAAAACTAAAGTGTTTTTTTCTTTAAGTGAATTTTCTTTAATTATTTGCTGAACAAATATTAGGGCTGTCTGAGATTTCCACTTTGTGCAATTTTATGTTTTTGCATGGTGATTTAAAAGCTGTTTTCGATGTTTGTACCACGGTAATTTACCTATACCGTAGGTATATGTGTTCCATACAAAGGACTTGAGTGTTCAAGACTGTATAAAACTTTAGGTAGTTAGGTATGTGGTTGATTTGAAAATATGCCAAAATATAAAAATAATATAAACCAATAATATTTACCAAAATTCATATTTACGAAATTGATCTAAGTACATTAGGTATGTATAATGTAGATCAATTTGGTAAATATTACGAAAATTACGAATTTTCGGTTAAGTATAGGTACCTAGTTTTGCACTGACTTCTAACCGGTTGGCCTTAACTTATACAGGTGGCGGGGACAGCGCCGCACAACCTGTTACCATGGATTCAGTACATGATTCCGGACGTTGCCGTTCTGATTCTGGACGTTCTGCGTTGACATTTTTCTCCGGTTATAAAAAAAAAAATTTGCTCTGCCATACATTTTACCGTGTAGGTATTGCATTTTTCTATGAAATAGCTGTTTTTTTTAATAACCGTCGTGAAATTTCTTCGCTAGGGGTCTAGAATCATGATCTTAATTCATCGTTACAGTTTGCGCGTCGATGACCCTGCCACCCTGCAGGCCCGGATCTTGGAGGGGGGGGGGGGCAAGCCGGGGCCTATGCCCCGGGCGCCAACTCCAGAGGGCGGCAAATACAAGCGTGGCAGACAAGTCCACCACCCAGCGGCCAGCGCACCCCAACTCTGCGATTAGTGAGATGCGCAGCACTTATTAGCTTTCTCTGTCTCTGCGGGTGGCGCACTGAGGAAATCACTACATGATTGCGTGCGCATAGGGCGTCAAACGGTGTGAGCGGGTTGCTGGCGGAACCTAGTTGAATTCTGCCAGGAACTCTCCATTTTTAAAGCACATGCTCCACTTTTATTCGGCGATATTAAAAGGTTAGCTTTCTATCTCTTGCAACAGATCTATGCCGCGGCGAACCAGAGGCGGACGAGCGCCTCTGTCACCTCTGAGGTCAATAATTTAAGAAACAAATCCTTTATTTTAGACATATTATTTCGCGTAGCAGGGTATCGGGCGTCCCGCCCTTTCCGACGTCTGTAAGTGCAAAAGCGACACGATTTCCTTAATTTTTTTACCGCAGCGCTGGCGTAGCAGTTAGATTGGAGCATTATCCATAAAATTTTACTAATACGATTCTGGCAAAATATTCGAGCTCGCATTCCTAGCTCTCACAGCCTTTTTTTATCTTGTGGAAATCCTCATGGATGTCCTCCACCCTGAGGTGGGTGGAGGGGTCTGTCAGACTCTTACTGACAAAAATCACACGGTGTTCTTCTGCTACCTTTAGCTGGGTGCTGGAGTGCTTGCGCATTTCATCACGCTCCCCCGACCAGGTGTTGCCCGCATGAATTCATGCGGACCCCGTCACCCTCAACAGCCGCATACGGCTGCAATTCCTCTAGAGAGAGGCGCGCGCGGAACATGGCGCGCCGCCGTGTCGGGCCTTTCACTGTTCAGGCAACAAACTCCCCAAGTCTGTTATACTCCCCAAGTACGGTGCAAGTACTCGTCTTAGCAGACTGCAAGTTAGCTGTCAACACAGTCAGCGAATTGGTCTTTCTTATGAGGACATAGAAAAATTGCTCCACACTATTACATAATACTTGCACTCAAATAATTACTTACCCACTGGTGTGTCCAAAACGTCCGTTTTTAAAGTGTAAAAATATGTTTATAATATAAAAAATCGAATTAAGAATACTCGTTTAAATGAAACTATAAGTATTACCTATCATCAATCGTGACTTCACACAGATATGAGGTTTTCTTCGTGATCTTTTGTTTGACTAGAGTATCCTTGATCGAAAAGGCTTCCTATATTCTAGTGTCCTGCGGTTTAGGAAAACATCGAAGATTTATTTATTCTTACTTTAAATAATGTTTATCAACATTGCATAATATTAAACAATTTCGGCACTGTCAAGAAAACTTTTAGTTAGATTTAATCATCTTTTTTTCTTTCTTTTCTTATCACCCCAGCGGGGAGCTATATGCCTTCTACAACATACCCTATGCCACAGTACCTATAGGCGGTGACAAGTTCAAGGTACTTACCTACATATACTTAAATGACTTCTTTTTTTAAGGTAAGGTAAGAGCAGGTGATCATTGCCCTTGCCCGCCGAATGCTGCTAGCGTTACAGGACAAGACGTAATTGACGTGACGTGACAGCTCAGCTTACGCCTCGATACTCTATCTGATTGGTCAACGCCCAAATCTGCCACTCATCGATACATAGTTTTTTTAAGGAACGGACTAGTTTTTTTTCACTGCCTACCCAATCTGACCTAGCTGCCCATCACGCTTTTAGAAAAAGTAACAAATATAGTATAGCAGGCGAACTATTTTCCACAAATAACTAACAAATGTTTACTTTCCAGGCACCTTTCCCATGGCCAACATGGTCGGAACCGTATGAAGCTATCGGCGAGCGTGTTGCTTTTCCACAGAACCAACTATTTGTTGAGCCAATGCCAGACACTTTAGTGGCGAAAGAAGATTGTCTAATTGCTAATGTGTTTGTGCCCGAAACAAATGAGACGAACCTTTCAATCCTCGTTTATGTTTACGGGGGAACTTTTGTACTAGGCTATGGTGAAATGAATTAAGGAACATAGTCTGTCAAGGAAAAATATCTTAATGGTCACGTTTAACTAGTGACTCAGCATTCACCGGTTCCTTTGTCTCGGCACCGAGGACGCACCAGGCAATGCTAGCATGAAGAACCAGGTGGCGATACAGCGCTGGATTAAAAAAAAAATCGTTTGCTTCGGCGGTAACCCTGATGACGTCACTCTTGCTGGCATGAGTGCAGGTTCTGCATCAGTGAACTTAATTATGCTCTCGAAGTCAGGCAAAGGATTGTTTCGCCAAGTGTCACCTGGTAGTGCCGGAAGCCTCGGAGTGTTTGTAGTCTAAAGGGATTCTGTAGAGGTCGCTAAAACTCATGCATGAAACTTGAACTTCACCGACGTAGACGATATTTATGCGTTAGAAGAGTTCTATAAGACAGCTTTAATGAAACTTTTAACTTCCGAAAAATTTGGCGACAGGATTGATTCTACTTTCATGTTTTCCCCGTGTGTAGAGCGTGATACAGGAGCCGAAGCTTTCCTGACAGAATCTCCTCTGAGTATAGGTGTACTAAAGAAAGGTAACTACAGAAGTTTGCCTGTATTGTATGGATTAACAAACATGGAAGGACTGTTGCGTATTGGATTCTTTCAAATTTGGAAAAACGAGATGAATATAAACTTTACTGCTTCCTTGCCATTCATTATTTCCATCGATTTCAAAAATGTCGTAACGAGGTCGGTAATAGCTGCGTTAAGCTACCTTAATTATGTGAATATTACTGCTGTTTGTAGATTTGCAGTCATTACCCATACACAACAAGAAATAAATAATGACAAAGCTATGATGAAAAAGTAAAAAATAATTATACAGGATGGCGATTTAGTCACCTGTATCCGTCAAGGGGGCGATTCTACCCGTCCCCCAGATAACGGGGACAATCGACTAAATCGTCACTCTGTATACAGGATCAAATTAAATTAGCTAGCGAAACTCCGCAGACGTGATGGGTATCTATATCGAAACACGATAAAATAAAATGTTTTTTTTTTAGAAGTCTACGATCGCTAGTAGTGTTGTTACATGAAGTATGAGTTGAAAAAATGTTTCATCGTGTCTACATTATGATCGATACCAATCACACTTGTGAAGTTTACCGAAAAAAAAAACTGATTTTTTAAAGTAATATTTAAAGTGAATACACTAACTGCGGTAGATGACCCTACAAAAAAAAATCATTAAAAAAATGACATAACTATCATTTGAACTCTATTCTACTAGAACCGAATGCTATAGGTTAGCATAATAGAATAGGACATGTTAGTAAAAATATTATAACACTATATTAAGTGACGTATAATGTTTATTAAACTATTGACGGCCAGCAGGCTTGCTGATGACTCTATATCACAGCATGAAGTTAATTCATATAACCGAATAAAATGTACAGAAAATTACAAAAAAATATCGCTGTGGTGGCTGGTAGCAGCTGGATGAGAGTTGCCACGAATCGATTTGAATGACGTGTGATTGGATAGGCCTATTCCAGCAGTAGACTGGTGTAGGCTGATGATGATGATGGCTTAAAGGATCTAATACCGTTTATTCCTTAACGAGCTTCGGGTCATCGTCGCTCGGCATCGCGGTAGTATAACTGGTACATTGCATCCCAAAAGCGACAGATTCTTTCCAATAATGATCCCTGTAGTGTCATGTTTAGTCCAAGCATCATGTGTGGTGACCTGTCTTGGTCAACTGGCGGCCACGCAGGCAGTGGCGACCCTGGAGGCACGGGGTTCCTGTACAACAATTACGAACTAATGCAATCACCTGTTCTACCACCAAGATATTCCACATGTACTGTGCCAACTAGCTCATGAATATCGTTATTATCTCAATGATATTCGTGTAACTAAATGCTAACAACTATTTTCCGTAAATAATATAGAAATTATCTACATGTTTAAGACCTTAATTATTAGTGTTTAAGTAAATTATAACATAGTGAATTAACTAATTATGTCACTATTCTTAAAACTTATGTTAAATATTGTTAAGAAATCAGTTGTACTAAAAGAAATTTTATGAACTCATGCCGCCTATGATACAGGGTTATACCTAAATTTAAAAGATCTCCAAAGTACTTATGACTCAGTATGCACCAAAGCGGAACGATATTTTGTGGTCAGTGCTTTGTATATTAGTTTTTTTTTTTATCCTTTATTAAAAAGAAAGGTTCTTAATGATTAATTACAATCTAGCGTATGCGACTAATAATCAATTTTAATCTAACTTAATTTTTTACGTGATAATTATTTTAAAACTTAGAATAGTGTTGATTGTACTTTACAAGACTGTTCCACTTTCTTAGAGTCTGATATAATGATATAAACACTTTGTTCATGTGTTAATAGGTGTGTCATTGTCACTATTATTTCTACACTTTTTACACTACTCTAACTTGTATATTAGTGTATGTATGGTATCAAGCCTTCACTTAAAAATACTTAACTTGTGTGATATTTCAACCTGGGACATCGAACCCAACACATTATACTTGGCAGCACATATACATATTATGTATACCAACGTACAAAAAGACGAAATGATGTAGATACAGGGTGTAAAAAGACCCATCACATAGCCGTCAACAACGCATTCTGTACAGCAAACTAAGTAACATTGCACAAAAATAATTGCTGGGAAACGACTTTTATTTTTGGTGGGAAACTTTGGTGTTTGCGGTAGTGCGCAATGCAACATACGCAAACCATTGTGCTCATAGGTGCATGCAATTTTACGGGAAATAATAAAGCTTCCGAAAAACAAATTAACTTCCAGCGATCTGTGGTTGACTATAATACTAACTAAGCTGTGTTAAAATGATTAATTACCGAAAAATTAATACAAAATTAACCGACAAAAATGTTGTATTTAACGAACAAACATGAACTTATTCAAATTATAATTCTACGAAAAATAATCTATACTTTCAAATAAAATAAACTAAATTTCCAAAAAAAAACACTAATCTTCCGACAAAATTACTAAGTTGCCGAAAACATATAATATGTTCCCGAAAATCGTAACCCTAAACGGTCGACGTCAGGGGCACCCTGAGGTTCGGTTGGTTAGGTTCCTTTAAACCCTTTAGACAGAAATAGGAGCCCCGTCGACCTGCTTATTAACCCTAACTCTAGCCGGCCGACGTCAGGGGCACCCCGGGGTTTGGTATGTTAGGTGTAAGGTTGATTCTCAATTTATATTAAGTAAGTTACAATAAAAATGACTACCTGTAGATTTTTACGTCAGCAAATATTGTATTAATATTTCGGAATTTTCAGTATTTTATTCGGTCGTTTCTTTATTTGTATTCGCATATTAGCTGTCGGAAAGTTAGTATTTAAAGCAGTAAATTTCATATTTTTAGTACGCTCATATTTTAATTCTTTTTCGCAGCTTTTATTACTACCCCAATTTTACCTACAGAGCACATAGAGTTTTTCTAAACAAGTTTTTAATGTTGTAACACAACTTTAAATGGGGGTATTTAAAGTTTTGATATAAAATTAAAAACTTTTTTTGTAAAAAAACGTCAATAAAAGATGAAATTATGACCTTTAATATCTCCGTAACCAGAAGGTTCCCAGGTATGGTCCAGTACAAAAAAAATATAACAATGACGGGGAGTACAAGACAAGTGACCCTCGGCTTCGTTTAAGCGTCTCTTTAAACCTCTTATAGTACCCGGTCGTACCTAAAGGAGATGTTCCAAAATGTATGGAGCCTGGGCCAGGTCCATGGACACTATACTTAAAAATAGGAAAACGCATTTAACAGTTCTCAAATGTCCAATTACTTTAAAATGGCTTTGTTTGCTGGTAAACTACAAGAAATTACACTTGGAATTGCAAAACACGTAACAAAAACCCGTCATGGCGGTAAGCTGTCATTTTGATTGATTAATTACGTTCGACATGTTTATTGACATCGTTGTGACAGCTGACAGTTCTCTTTCTATAATCAATGGTCAATGTATGGTTTACTTTTATTGTTTTTAAGCACATACAACTAAATCGGTGAGACGCCCCGTTGCAAGTCGATAAAAATAATTGTTAAATATCAATTAACTATACAAACATTAAAACAGCACACACATACATTATTACCTATACATTTAAATGAATTATTTGTGTTTTTCCCCAATTCCACGGTTTTCTTTTTGAGGTAGTGTAGATTTGAAACATCTCCTCTGGCACATCTAGTATATGAAAAAGTTCGGCTTTGTAAAGCGACGTCTCTCAGTCGCTTATTCCTGTATTAAGCTATAAAACCCGATTGTGTCACATTAACTCTTGTGATCCTGGGGCCTACTCCCTAAGTATGAAATCCGTAGTTTCAGCCGATGTTACAGGCGTTTTAATACTCTGTATTACCGGGTCTACTCTCTAAATCCGTCAACGAAGATACGGGCCCATTCGAAAGTATGTAGTTGGTCCGTCTAAACAAGTGACAAATTCAATTTTGCAAACTGTTACATCTTACACCTGTACCCCTTCTGGCTTACTCAGAAGTCTATGCTGCATTCTTGCTGCTGACGCAGCATCCTCTCACTCCTGTCTCCGCCACCTCACAGTCCAGCAGTCGTCTCCCAACCTTCCTACCATGCACTTGTATCCTGCTCTCGTGTTTTATAGATACTTTAATACAGTTTTATTTTAGCTTTGACAAGTTTATTTTTTAAAACCTAATCGGGAACCCGGATAAAACATTGGTGGCGCGATTTCCCAAGAAAAACTACAGCAATACTCCTACAAACAAAATTTAAACAAACAAATAGTAAGCCAAATAAATCCAGTAACTTTAATAATAATAATCAATCTCAAAAGCCTGCCTCTCATCAATCCCACGCAAATGACCCGTTCAGCAGATATTGCAAGAAAACAGGGCATATTCTAGAAAAATGCGAACACCGCGAATAAAAGACAAAAAAAAAGATAATAAGTAATAAAAAATTAAAATAAAAGTTAATAAAATAATGAATAATCAAAATAAACCTTCCACTTCAAATGCGCAGCCGAGCACATCTACTTTAAAACCCCATATTAATGTCATAACTGAAGCAGAAGGTTACGATACTGTTGACAACAATTTAAACTAAATAGTCCCGAATAGACGTCGCACGGGACAGACAAATTCCATAATAGACGACGTCAAAACCCAAACAATGACTCATGGACAGGGTAACCAGCCCCAAACTGGAGGTCATCTCATTGGAGTCAAGCAGGGTAATCAGCCCCGATATAAGATCCCGTACAATCA
This sequence comes from Griposia aprilina, assembly GCA_916610205.1. Classification (NCBI taxonomy): domain Eukaryota; kingdom Metazoa; phylum Arthropoda; class Insecta; order Lepidoptera; family Noctuidae; genus Griposia; species Griposia aprilina. Next base: position 16,043,044 of record OU744286.1, read on the forward strand.
ACAAACGAAGTGCAATTATAGTACAACTGAAAAAGAATTACTTGTGATCCTTTTCGGTTGTAAAACCTTCCGTCCATACCTCTATGGTAGAAAATTCACAATAATTACTGACCACCGTCCCTAACGACCCCAGTAGTAAACTCCAGAGATGGAGATTAAAATTAGAGGAATATGAGTATGAAATAATATATCGAAAAGGGAAACTTAATAATGCCGCTGATGCATTATCCCACTATCCTATAACTAAACCTGTCAAACCTATAAATCCTATACCTAGTACTTCTAATCAGAATGTAAACTCACCCTGATCATGATGAAACATCGAATCTAGATGTTCTTTCGGTTGTTTCTCCGGATGATTTAATCCAACTTGAAGATCTCATAGATCCCTTTATCCCACAAGCTTACCAGAGTTAGGCAACCTTGATGACCTAGATACCATAATAAATGAAAACTCAAGATCACCTCCCGATTTCTCGAGCCCTGGTAGCCTAGTACACTAGATAGTAATTACTCAGAATTCATTATAACCACTTTTATGGATTTTAATCCTAACGTAACCATAATAGAACATAACAAAAGCTTATCCAAAACTGATAAGAAATATGTTATCATCTCCACATCTATATATAGATATGGATGAATACATCCCATATACTCAAGAAGTCATATCTAATATTTATAATTTGAATGAATTTTGCTTACTAGAAAGAACATTACATTCTTTCCATAAATATGAATCTGAAATTATAATTTATTACTTCATTTTTACCACTTTGACGCTTGCTCATATGAAGATATCAAGTGTCTTAAATCAGTAAGAAATGAGTTAGTTATCAGTCTCACAAGTCAAAATAACCCCGAAATAGCTATATCTGACTTTGATAATCCTTTCGATACCTAGCAGTATATCAAACTCATCATTCAGAAATTACTATAAACATTTATAAGAAACTATTATCTACCCATCACTAAGTGAAGTTCCTAAAATCATGAAAGAAAATCATGACCCCCCTATAGCCGGTCACCTAGGTTCTGGTAGAATGCTGAAACGTATCCAGGAAATTTATTACTGGAAAAATATGCGAACAGACGTTGAAAATTATGTAAAGAAATGCCCGCAATGCCAAATTAACAAAGCCCTTAGAAAAACCAATGGTGCCCCTATGCAAATCACATCTCTTTCCACACGCCCCTTTGAACGCGTAGCCTTTGATATCGTAGGACCACTACCAGAAGCCGGTAACGACAGATATAAATATATCTTGACTCTCCAAGTAGACCTTACCAAATTCTCAGCCGCTTATCCAATCGCTAACACTACTGCTGGAGAAACAAGTGAATGTTTGGTCCTTTTTATTACATTATTTGGAATACCCAAAACAATCCTGACAGACCAAGGCACCAACTTCACAGCCGGGCTATTTAAATCAAACATGTGATTTATTAAAAATCACACAATTATGGTCCACCCCGTATCACCTTCAAACTCAGGGTGGTCTCGAGAGAAGTCATTCCACTTTAAATAATACCTGAAATCCTATGTAAACGAACAACAAAATAACTGGCCCCGCTTTGTATACACTGCTATGCTTGCGTATAACACAGCTATCCATTCAACAACTCATTTCTCTCCCTATGAACTTATATTTGGAAACAAACGGTATATACCAAATTCCATTTATGAAGAAAATGCAGGCGCTACTTACCCTGAATATGTCTGCATACTCCAAAATAGACTTAAGTACTGCCGAGCAAAAGCAATAGAATATATTCAGAAATCCACGATAAACTCCAAAACTTATTACGATACTCATACAAGGCCAATTAAGTATAAAGTCGGCGACCTTGTTTATCTTAAACATCATTTACGCCTTAGAAAAGCTCTTTCACCTATATGACAAGGCCCGTATAAATTTGTGAAAATTCATGGAAATAACACTTCTTCACTCTTAATAAACAGAGGTCACGTCAAGCATCATTTTTACGAAATTAAATTAGCTACTAATAACGAAACATAGAATTTTAATATCATCAGGCTACACGTCTTCTTATGGATTTAATGTTTTAATATAATTTTTTTTTTTTTTTTACTTCTATTTGTTAAATTTTTACTTAGATTTTGTTTCATTATAACTTGACATAATTTGTTTCAATTCAATTTAATTTATTATTTATTTGATCTAATTAATCTTGTCTATTTCAGTTTAATTTATTCTCAATCAAGTTATTTTAATATTAATTCGTATTCGTCTTTACCCACATAAATTGCTACTAACTTAGTCTTAAGATAATGAATTTGTTACTAACAAAATATGGACATTACCTAGTCTGAAATAAACATATATTTTTTATATACAATTTCGTTACTTAAAATTACCTTTCCTTCCAGAATTGGTTACATTCATCCTACCCTGGCGTCGAACGGTCAAGGATATATCCAGCCAGCATCAGACGACGCAAGCATATATTTTGACCCCATTCGCTCTCTAAAAATAACTGATGATACTCTAGATATTATCATTCCCATAGATATCTCTTTCATTCAACCACATTTAGATAATATAAGAAATATCCTAAGAACTTCAAAATTCTTATGTAATCAAAGTAATGCATACTATGAAAGCGAATGGTCACTATTTGTTCCAACCATTGTCATCCCGCTATTCTGATAATTAGAGACTTTAATTCTATTTCCTATCTTATATCCAAATCTCATAAAAGATCAGCTTGGTTTGGTGGAATCGGCTCAGTAATTAAACAACTGTTCGGTAATATGGACCAAAATGATGCCGAAAAATATAGTATAGTAACGCTGTTCAAACTTTAGAGAACGATCAAACCAAATTGGCAACCCTCATGAAAGAAAACATGATGGTTACAACATCCACACTATTGTCTCTACAATAAGTAATTGATAAAATTAATACAAATTAAGTTAGTTTAAGTTATGCTATTGATACCTTGAATCAGGAAATGGCGAATTTAACAAACTATTGATGACATCTAAAATATGGGTGTTGTCAAATATTTTAGAAAGTAGCTTATTAACCTTATCGTTTAAGTTAGAAGATATCATTAATGCTATTATGTTTAGTAACTCTAATATACTATATCCATCTATTGTTACCCCTAAACATTTGTTTTCGGATCTTGTGGGTAATTATAGATTTCTTCCTAGTTCTAAGCAATTACCTGTACCCTTTATCTTAGATAATATCCATATTTTAGAAAATATATCCGTTGTGTCCAGTTATTATGCAAATAACAAAATAATAATAGGTCTTTACCTATGAAATTGCCGTTTTGTATGAAAAAATTTAAACGAATTTTTTTCATGAATTTTTTATTTGTATTAATCGAAGTAATCACCCATGCAATCAATGCATCTTTGCCATCGCAGTGGCAGTTTATTGATGCCCTTCTTAAAGAAATCAGCTGGACGGGAGGCAACAAATTCTTCAAAGGCATTTTGTACTGCCTCTCGGGTATTAAATTTTTTTCCCGCCAAGAAGTTATCCAAATTCTGGAAAAAGTAGTAGTCTGTAGGCGCAAGGTCTGGTGAGTAGGGCGGATGACGGAGAGCTTCCAACCCCAGTTCTTGCAACTTGGAGACCGTCTGCTGTGCAGTATGAGGTCGCGCGTTGTCGTGCAGGAGCAGCGGAGACGAGCGATTGACCAATGCTGGTTGGAGATGCGCCAGCTTCTCCATCATTGTGTTCAGTTCTTCACAGTACACATCTGCAGTAATGCTCACCCCGTTTGGTAAGAAGCTGTGATGAATCACACCGGCGCTAGACCACCAAACAGTGACCATCACTTTTCTAGGGGTAAGTTTTCGTTTAGGGCATTGTTTAGGTGCTGAACCAGGATCCAACCAACTTGCTGAGCGCTTACGGTTATCAAACAGAATCCATTTTTCATCGCAGGTAACAATGCGGTTCAAAATTCCTTCATTTGTGTGTCTGTTGAGCAGTGCAAGGCACGTCTCGACGCGTACTTCGCGCTGGCGATCATTGAGTTCGTGGGGCACCCATTTGTCAAGCTTTTTTACCTTGCCAATTTGACGCAAATGGACCAATATTGTTTTGACGCTAACGTCGAAAGCTGCTGCTAATTCAGCCGTAGATTGTGTATCATCAGCTTCCACAATCGCCTTTAATTCGTCATTGTCGACCAAAGTCTTCGGACGACCGCGAGGTTCATTTTTCAGGTCGAAATTTCCAGAACGGAAGCGAGCAAACCAATAACAGGTGGTGCGTTGGTTTGTAGTGTTAGCTCCGTAAACGTCGTTGATGTTGCGTGCCGCTTGTGCCGCGTTGCTGCCACGACGGTACTCATATTCCATAATTACTCGAATTTTTAACGTATCCATGATGACGAAAAAGATTGAAATGCGATGAAAATGTAACACTAATCAATAAAGAAATAGAAAAAAAAATCCATGTTTTTAAAATAAAATTAATTTGAAATTAGAATTCTTAGCCAAACAAAAATTATTTTGATTTGAAATGGCCAGTACTGCAGAACGGCAATTTCATAGGTAAAGACCTAATATTTGTATTACAAATACCTTTAGTAAATACAAAGGAATTTGACTTGTATCATGCTATACCTTATCCTATTGCCCTTATAACTGTAAACAATACATTGTATTCTACAATAATATCATCCACTAAATATTTGGGCATAACTAAAGATAAATCATGTTATGGTAAATTAAGTTATAAATACGGAATATTATATTTGTGAAATATCTAATGTATATTCCACGTCAGCCGTACCAATATGTGAAACTGAGGTTATTTCAAAAGCTCTAACTTCCGTTCTGCCTCTTTACAAAACTGAATTAGTCAATGGTAATTTTGAAACCTTTCATAAACTACATAATAACCAGTGGATATACATGATTAGTCAACATTTTAAGATTACAATAGAATGTAATAATCAAGATCTATCTGAATCGGTACTGGTATACTAACTATTCCGGACAATTGTATTGCCTATTGCAAAGATAATAAATTAACACCTGAACATAATATTGAAATAAAAATAAAACCAATAATATTGCATTTCGAATTAATTAACGATACTTGTTGTAGTGCCTACTACTTATATAAAAGATAACACATATAAAAATTCCTTACGTTAACTTAAAAAACATTTAGACTCTGGAGTAATTGAAAAACCGCGTATTGTCCTTTACGGTAACTATTATTCCTATACTATTGTTATTATAAGCTTATCTATAATCTCAGTTATTTTCTATAAATTGTATCGTTATTGTAAGTTGGTTAAGGCTTCTAGAGGTAACCCTATACCAACCACTCCCATAGAAATGGAATCCTTAAATGTCGAAGATGTTTCTGCTCCTCGACTCCGAGTAACCTAAAGACCTGGAAAAACTTACCTTTCCTTCCGCCGTCAACTTACCCTTCCACCCGTATGTTTCCTGCTAATCGGGGGAATGTTACATCTTACACCTGTACCCCTTCTGGCTTACTCAGCAGTCTATGCTGCATACTTGCTGCTGACGCAGCATCCTCTCACTCCTGTCTCCCCCACCTCACAGTCCAGCACGGCAGTCATCTCCGAACCTTCCTACCGTGCACTTGTATCCTGCACTCGTGTTTAATACTAATACAGTTTTATTCTAGCTTCAAGAAGTTTCTTTTTTAAAAACCTAATCGAGAACCCGGTTATAACAGAAAGGACACAAATTAATTGGGAGTAGGGACAACTGTCAAATCGTGTTGTCATACGGACCCCGAACACACACGGTGTTTTTGCCCGTCGGATATTTTTAATTTAGCACTTGTTTAGTCGGATCAACTACTTTTGGACGGCCCCTGTCTTCGTTGGCGAACTTAGAGAGCAGACCCCCTGGATACTACATAATTTACGTTAACGACTTAATGCTTACCCAGTCTTAATAAAGTTGTGCCATATTTCTCGCACTATCACTCTCATATTCTGATATTTTCGTTTCTCAAAACTTTCATTTTTGCCATCCACGTTATCCAACCAAGCTTTCGACTGAGCGCAGTGGTCATTGCTTTGCATATTGGTGTATGGTAACAAGTCTTCGCTTAAAAAAGAATATTCGTACAAATAAAGTTCCTTGTGGCCAGCCTCCACATGCAGTTGCACAGCTCGCAGCATAGGAAAATTAACTAGGACATCCGAAAAGTAGTCGACGAATCCCAAAACGCTGCCATCGCCAATCGATCTCTTGCCAAAATAAAATAATTTAATGGTCTTGGCTATTTCTTCTCTTTCCTTTTCTGACTGAAACTTTAGGTCAGCTGGCAAGAAATCAGAAAATTTTTCATACATCATATGCTTCCAAATGTCAAAGTAACCAATACGCAACATACCTTCCATGCTGGTAAAGCCATACAACATCGGCAACTTTTTGTATTTGCCTTGCTGAAGTATCCTGTAAGGTGATTCTGTCAGGAATGCTTCGTGTCCTGTATCGCTCTCCACACACGGTGAAAATAAGAAAGTAAAATCCGTTCTATCGAATAGTGATACTGAAGTCAACAATTTCAATGGTAGTGTCTTGTAGAAATATTCTAATGCATGAATATCGTCGACGTTAGTAAAATTCAGTTTCATGGCGTAATATTTGGCAATCTTCACAGGATCCCTCTGAACTGCAAATGCGGCTAGGTTTCCACCACTTTCTGGTATTACTCGATGGAACAATCCTTCGGCTGACTTCGAGAGCATTATTAGGTCCACTGATGCAGAACCCGAACTGCCACCTGCAAGAGTGACGTCATCAGGGTTACCGCCGAAGTGGACTATGTTCTTTTGTACCCAGCGCAGCAGTGCCACCTGGTCCTTCATGCCAGCATTGCCTGGTATGTCCTTGGTGCCGAGGCAAAGGAACCCGTGAACTCCGAGACGGTAGTTAAACGTGACCATGATGAAATCTTTCTTCTTCATTAACTGTGTTCCTTTATTTCTATTACCGTAACCAATTAAAAAGCCTCCTCCGTGAACATACACAAGGACTGATAGGTTTTCCTTAGGTGTTTTGGGTACAAATACATTTACAGTTAGACAATTTTCTTCCATCACTATCGTCGATCGTTCTGGCAGGAACTCTTTTATAATTTTACTGTTTTGCGGACATACGAAATTCATCTCGATGGCATCATACGGTTCCGACCATGTTGGCGGCGGAAGAGGTGCCTGGAGAGCAAAATTAATGTTGAACTTGTTTGTGATTCATATATATGAAGGTAGATTATAACTTGGATTATTGAAATAGTGAGGTTTATTGATCAAATTTAATTTAAGTGTAAAATAAATGAAAAGTAAGTCTAAAATACATTGAATAAGTCTTAATTTATTTTTACACCAATCAGTTTTCTTCAGTAAATTAGTAACGCGTGAATCGTTTCCCCAGGATGTGAGTGTAAAGCCCGTTGTACACGGCACGGTTTTTTTAGGGTATGGCGCGCTAGCCGCACCGTAGAAAAATCGCGTGTGCTTGTATAATGACAACGCAAACCACCGGACGACGCGAACGGTGACGGCGTCGTGTCGTAGTGCCACCGTGTCTGTCAACAAGATTCTATAGTGATCCATATAATACGGACGACCGTGCCTACTCACGGCGAATCAACCGTAGTTTTTCACGGCAAAAAAACGTCTGTGTACAACTGGTCCTATTATGGGTTAAGGCCCGTTGTACGCACGACCACATATCAAGCTATACATTTCTAGTATAAGCTGACTTGTCACTGTACGAAAAGCAATGTGAAGTCAGCTAAAACTGGAAAAGTATAGCTTGATATATTATGTAGCCGTGTGTACACACACGTTTGAGTCTTGCCGTGAAAAACTGCGTTTTTTCTGTATGCCTAAACGGTTTTACGTACGTCTTGTGTTTCGGGTTTGTCCTGCTAGCTTTAAACTCGAATTCGATCACTGGTGTTTTAAGTCGGAATAGAAATGCCATTACGAAACTAGTCGAACATAAGGTAAAACCGAAGCAATTATATAAATCATTCTAATCTTAATTAAATTATAAAATTCTTACCCCTTTGTTAAAAAAACTTAGAGTAAAGTTATACCGAACTGAAGCCTCGAAAAAAATATTTATGGTTAATACGAAGTTGTAAGTTTACTCCGCGGATTGCGCGGCTTGACGGCAGATAAAGGCGTGGAAAAAAGACTGCCTGCATCCTAACAATAGTACTTAGACATTATAATTATAATTACATAACCAAGTGCAACAGGAACAAAACAATAAAATTTATTAAAGCACCTTGTACTTGTAAACGCCCGTAGGACCTGTGGCGTAGGGTATGTTGTAGAAGGCGTATAGATCCTCGCTGGGATGCTTGAGCCCGCGCACCGGCCCTTGCAAAGTTTTTACTTCTAGCCATTCTTCATCAGTTAAAACAGCCGTCACATACAAAAGAATCACACACGACCGTAACTTCATTGTTTCAATCGTAGACTATGTCACAAAATAACAATGGGATGTTATACCAGTTATTGAATACCTACGAGTACATTCAATTGTCATCTAGTCTATAACGGCTATATTATTTTAATAATATTACATAACACGATAATGTCTATCTCTAAGGGTGAATACAAACTGGTGCATTCCCATGTAACTCCAGCTCTACATATTGGCCCAAACGCTTGCTTGTTTTCTTATCGACAGTCATTGTTGGCTTTATAAAAGACACCTCACCAGCACTTGTATTGGTGATAATGAGAATCAGAATCCACACGGTGGATTTCTGAGATGAAACTTTAAAAGGGATTTTAACATTGAAATAATATATTTCGTTGACAACAAGGGCACTTAATTGTTAATTATTGGTACAGTAAACACTTTAGAGTCCTTTTTGGTAACAAACTATATTATTTCAATGTTAAAATCCCTTTTAGAGCTTCGTCCCGATTCACCCCTTTTTTTTAAGTTTGGAAAATCATCAAATGACCTCTCCGCTCTGGCCGGAGCGGAAGGGCGTGTCAGACTCTTACTGACTAAAACCCACCCGTGTTCCTTCAGTTGCCTGTGCGCCAGGGCCATGGTAACTCTTTTGAACAATCCGCGACACCGGCAGGCATCGGCCCTATCGGACCCCGTCAATGATGCTGACATCTCTTTGAGGCGCGCGTGGAACACGACGCTCCGTCGACCCGGGCCTGGTCCTTACCGGACGGCAAGCTGCCCATTGCTCGCCGATCGCCGCTACGAGGACACGGCGGTGCTCCGCCCAAGCCGGGCAGGCCTCCACCGTATGCTCCACCGTGTCCTCCGGTCGATCCACACAATGCCAACACCCGGGCGTTTCCTCCCGCCTTATCCGAAACAGGAACCTCTTGAAACAGCCATGTCCGGTGAGGACCTGCGTCAGGCGGAAGGTGAGGACGCCGTGGCGCCTCTCAAGCCACTCCTCAAAGAGGGGACTTACCGCCGCAATTGTGGCGTGCCCAGCGCTGGGTTGCGATAGTCGCACTCTCCATGCCGCCATGAGATCCCGCTGGAGCTCTGTCCGCTGTGCCGCGATCTCTCGCGGCAGCGGAGTTACGCCCCGGCGTTTCGCCTCCTCGCGCCACTCCCAAAAGTGCGCGAGGACTTTTGCCTCCAGATCCCATGGCGGCAATCCGGCAAGGAGGCTCGCCGCCTCGCTGGAGACCGTGCGGTATCCCCGGACCAGCCGGATGGCCATGACCTTTTGGGACGCGTTCAACCGGCGGGCTGGTAGGAGCCTCAATGAACGCGCCCACACCAGTGCCCCGAAAAGGGCCATGGACCGCACGACCCCCGCGTAGAGCCTCCGGCAGGAGGCGTTTGGACCCCCAAGATTGGGCAGGAGCCGCTTCGAGGCAGCCCCGGCCCGGTCCAGTCTGGGAGCCAAACGTCGTCCCGATTCACCCCTGCATCCCTATTCACTTCGTTTAACGGTACCTTACAGTTTCAGCTACAGGAAAACATTCTAAGAAGACTTTTTTTCAGTTTTTGAGTAATTGCTAACTGCATTCACAGATTTTATAAAAAAAAATATAGTCAGCAAGAGAATGTTCTACTTATTTTCTCAAAACTTTTTTTATGCCACCCGATCCTGTTTCTAATAAGGATCAAAAAGTCTTAAAGATCAACTGAGGCTACTGCGAGAGAGATTTGTGGCTTTTACTGTATCCTCAAAAGGTCCAGAAGTCTTCTTATGTAAAGTAAAGAATTTTATCAATATGTTAAGAACTATTCCAAATTATTTAAAAACAAAGTTTGTAGCGAAGCTAAGTGTCGCTATTTAAGCTCCAAGATTAAAAATAGTCAAAATAAAATATAAACGACTTGGGAAATTAGAAACAATGACAGACTGGAAGAGACAGAAAGCGTAGTAGTGACTACAGCCTTAATATTAGCAACAAAGTTATTAAAAAAGATTTAGAAATTGCCACAGTTTTTGAAAATTTCTTTGCCCACTGTTGCCGAGTCCCTATTGAAAGAACATGTTGATATTTGTAACCATGTATTTAATTTCGACTCTGCTAGTGCTCGAGATTTTATTAAAATATTCAATACACTTAATGTTAAAAAAACTGCTGATCTATGGGGAAACTCCGTAGAGGTTGCAAAATGTATAATCAACATTGTAGCGCCTGAATTGGCAATTATTTTTAATAAATGTATTTATTGACTGTGGTGTAATTCCTGACTAAATGAAGAGTAGTAAAATAGCACATCAGACCCACGAACTTTAGACCAATTTCAGTGCTACCCACTTTCAGTAAAATATTTGAGTAAATTGATGCTAGATCGAATGCAAAGACATTTTAATAAACCTAAATTATTAAACAGTAAACAATTCTGTTTCACAAGGGGTCGCTCTACTACCGACGCTGGCGTTGAGCTTCTTGCACATATTTTTGAGGCCTGGAAGAAGTCGCATGATGCCCTAGGTATTTTTTTTAACTTGTCTAAGGCTTTCGATTGTGTTTCTCATAATAAACATGGTTCTTATGGTCAGGAAATTGCATCACTATGGTGTTAGAAACACTGTCTTAGATCTTCTTATTTCTTATTTGGATAATAGGATCTAAAGAGTGGACGTTAATGGCAAGCGATCCTCGGGTTCTATTGTCACTATGGGTGTTCCGCAGGGCTCAATTCTTGGCCCTTTTTTATTTCTTGTATATATTAATGACCTACCTTGCCTTGTAAAGAACGGTCATGAAATAGTGTTATTTTCAGATGACGCATCACTTTTATTTAAGCTTAAACGACAACAGATATTTACTGACGATGTAAATAATGCTATCGTAAAATAGTGCATTGGTTTAGTGTTAATAATTTACTTTTAAACGAGAAAAAGACTAAATGTATTAGATTTCTGACACCTAACGTTAAGCAGATGAAAAATAATGTACTAAAAATGGGGCGGAATCGGATCTTTCGGACATCACTGTATTCTTAGGTATTACTTTGGACTCGAAGCTACAGTGGGGCCCCAAATTGTCGAAGCGGCTAAGCTCTGCAGCCTACGCGGTCTATAAAATCCGTCGTTTGACTGATGTCGAAACAGCTCGATTAGTATACTTTATTTATTTCCTTATTGTAATGTCGTACGGCATTTTGCTGTGGGGAAATGCCGCCGACATTCAGGCTATATTTGTGCTGCAGAACGAGCCATTCGAGCAATTTATAACCTTAATTGTAGGCATTCACTGAGGGATAATTTTAAGGAAATAAACATAATGACAGTCGCATCTCATTATGTATATCAGAACCTGACAAAAAAAATCTGATCTGATCTGATTATCTGTAAAAAAGAATATTAATCTATATTCTAAACACAGCGACATTCATAACATAAATACTAGAAACAAAGATTTACTTATTGTGCCCACGAAAGTAAAAAAAAAACAAAAAAAAGTGTGTCTTTGGCCTATGAAGGGTAAGCCTGGTGATCTGTAATACAGGTTTTACCTACAACAGACACCAGTCTCTAATATGTGTTATCATGACTTTGTACTGTATGATTATGAGAGAACAATGAAATATAATATTATTTTTAAGTGCCAAATTATACGTTTTTACAACTCCCAAGTCTTGTTAAAGAAATGAGCCTCAATAAATTAAAATCAATAAATAAAACAAAATCTCTGCGTCAAAAAGGTTTCTCTATAGTTAAAGATTACTTGGATGACAAAAAAGCTTGGGATTAATTAAGCTACTTCAATATACCCCCAAGCAACAATCCATTTTATCCTGTGAATAAGTGTTTTAGAATTAATAATGTCATCTTTATTGATTTATACAACATAACTTATGATTTTTTTGATGACATTTAAAGAGAAAACGCAACGAAGAAGAAACAACGCGAACAACGAACGAACGAAGAAGTAACGCATACATGATTTTTAGGCGAAAAAACGCGCGTGTTTGTTTAAACACGTATGACGTAGACAATGTTAGCACTAAAATTAATAAATTTGTTAACGTACTAAAACAAGTTAAAATGTAACTGACATAAAAACTGCTGTAATGGTTACTTGAATGTAGTTTTTATAGTTTAAAATATTGTTTTGATAAAAAATGTTGATGTTTTAAAAAGTTGATGGCCTTCTTCATCTAACTTTATAATTTTGCACGTTATGTTTTATCCTAGTTAAACATGTTTGTGCCATATAAATTTGTATTTAACACCATTGTATACCATGTTTTACGCAAATAAATATTTTATTATAATTACTTTATTTGTTAACATAGCTCGGGACCATGGGATCCCGGTCCTTTGGAAGACGTACGAGGGGCCGAAGCCAACTCGCAGAGGCCCGTTAGACCATTTTAAATGGAATAAGGCACCAACCGACGATTATCCCTGTATGAACTGTGCAAGTGCACCCAAGGACAACCCCCGGTTGGTGTCGGACTATTGCAGGCAGGATATGGAAACAAAAATAATTATTGAAGTATGGGTTGCAGTGGCTAAGATGGACTGATTACCAAAAACTATGGAACAGCTATGGCCCCTGCCTGACCAAAGTTTTATACATAAAATACACGGATAAAATGCCAGGGGGTGACTTGCACACTCAGTAATGGGCGTCCGAAAACGGTCGCTAGCAAATAGTGTCGTAGCGACAAGGGGGCAACTTGTCCTGAGGTGCTTATGAGGAGTGGAGAGGTATCTCACGGCTATCATGATAATCCCGCAAGTACGGTTAAGATCCCTACCAGCATCTTACTGGAATACTTCTTTCCTCCAAGCACGTTTGCTCTTGCGAATCTCCACTCAAGCCAGCCAATAAAGGCAAGAAAGAGGTGGGAGCTCTGTTCATCGTCATTGTTCACTCCAGCCGGCCAATAAAGGCAAGGCAGAGGTGAGGAGCAAGACTTCTCCCGGGAGATAGGGTCCATGGGGTCGCTACTGCCTAACAGCTCGCCACATGCTGCCCTACGGGTTTATTATTACTGTTATTAATTAAGCTGACCGTCCACTGTAGAGTGGTACCCAGGATGTGTACGGAGGGGTGCTAGGACAGGAAACCTCCCCGTGTGCCCGTGGGCTGGAGTTTCCCTTGGATGCGTCTGGGGGAAAGGCCAGTCTCCGGGACGGTGCACCCTGGGGTGCGGGCAATGACTCCCCATTAGGTACTGTGTGCCTAATGGGTCTAGTTGTCCGTACGCTAATATCCTGTCGGAGGAACGCTCCAACGTGTGTCTCTCTGTTTAAGCAGAGACGCACAGCGGCGGAGTAAGAGCGGGCTCGGTGTGCACTAACTCTGCCGCCGGGCAGGCAGGAAGGAGTCTTCTCCTTCTGCCACCGTTAGTCTCGTAGCCCCGAAGATTGTCAAGGTTATGTCTCTGACTTTTGACGGGGGTCGAGGGTCTTGGCTTAACCGCCCGGGCCGCGAGGAAGATAACCTCTATAAAAAAATCCTCTAATATCAAGTTTTGGTGCGTGGCGAGGGTATGAATGGCTGAGGAGTAGTGTCATCTACAACTTTGTAGTTGTAGGTGGCGCATCAGTCGTTAGCGCACCCCCAGCAGAGTACCAGTGGACCCTCTGGTTGGGTTATAAATGAACACTTGCCTAGGGACAGGGGGTGAACCTAGGATGGACATTTTAGATCCCCCACACTCGTGGGAACAATATGGAAAATTTTTACCAAATAAATAGCAGCGAAGAGGAGGGGAGTGATGCGGGGTCGGGGTCCGACGCCGCATCGGGCGCGAAGGACTCTTTTAAGAGCCCGGAGTGCGTAGTGGTGGGGGCTTCTGCGAAGAACCAAAGGCGCTTCCAGAAGCGCCCCAAACCAGGGGATGGCCAGGGGTCATCCTCTGATGGTGGGAGGAACTCCACCCGAAAAATCGGGAAGACCAGTCGGCGGAGTGGAGTTTGGGATAGGGATGCGGGCAGAGGCCTCACCAACCCAGACGAGCCGTCTCAGCCCGCCGAAGGGCTCGACACGGAGGGGCACCATCCCGGAGCGACCGGTGGCAGGGCGGCCCACTCGGAGTTGTCAGGCGGTGAGCCGGACGCCGCTGGCGGCTCCAAGTCGGAGCAACTGGTCAGGCTGGAGGTGGCCGTGGTAGCTGCGCTAAAGCGTGTGGCCTTGAAGAGGATTCAGTCCTCTAAAGACAAGGCCATACCCGCTGCCGCGGCTTCCATTATGGAGGCAGTGGAGGCCATTCAATTCACGCCTCCATTGGACGGGGTGTCTGAATTGCGGGCGGAGGTCAGCCGCTTGACAGCCACCATGGAGCTTCTCCGAAAAGAGAACGAGGAGCTCCGAGCGGACCTGGCCGGCCTTCGGGCAGCCGGCTCCCGGGAAGTACCACAGGAGGGGGTGCAACATGGGCAAGGCCGGCCGGTGCCGGTGCCTGCTGAGGACCGGGTTCTGACCCTGGTGCGGCGGGAGCTTGCTGCCTTTCAGAGCCGGTTTTCCGCTCTCGAGGCCATTGTCCTGCGCCCCCCGCTAGCGGCGAGCCGGCAGGTCTCTTTTGCTGCCGCTGCGGCCAAGCCAGGATATGCAGAACGGACTAAAGGCGGGTCCGTGCCAAAACCCGTGGAGCCGCACCCGGCGAAGTCGGCGCCGCCCAAGACTAAGAAGGGTGGGGTGGCTGCGCAGGCGGCGAGGGCCCCAGCCCTGGCGGCGAGCCAGCCGCCCCCCGCACCACCTAATTCTCCTCCGGCCAACGCCGGATGGCAAGTGGCTGGGGAGAAGAAGAAGGCGGGTAAGGCAGCAAGGGCAGTCAAAAGGAAGGAGAGGCGGCAGCGGCGCAAGGAGCGAAGCGTCGCGGCTAGGCTCCGCGCTCCGAAGTCCGCAGCTGTAGTGATTACACTACAGCCGGATGCGGAGAAGAAGGGCGTGTCCTACCGCGACGTGCTCACGAAGGCGAGGGCGGCGGTGAACCTCGAAGAGCTGGGCGTCACCAATGGCATCCGGGTAAGGGTTACTGCCACTGGGGCCCGGATGCTGGAGGTCCCTGGTGCGGCCAGCGGCCCGACCGCTGATGCTCTGGCCGAAAGGCTTAGGGCGTCCCTAAATGCGGACGAGGCCCGAGTGTCCAGGCCCACCAAGTGCATTGACATGCGCATCCTAGGCCTGGACGACTGTGTGACGGAGGCTGAGGTGGTGGCCGCCGTCGTTAGGACTGGAGGGTGTTCTGCCGAGCAGGTGAGGGCGGGCATCATTCGTCCTGACCACACGGGGATGCGAGCCATTACGGTGAGCTGCCCCGTGTCGGCGGCAAGGAAAGTTTCCGGGGAGGGCCGAAGGCTCCTGGTGGGCTGGGTTTCCGCGCAGGTGAAACTGCTGGAACCCCGGCCTCTGAGGTGCTTCCGCTGCCAGGTGGGGAACCACGTGGGAGTCCAATGCACCTCGGAGGTGGACCGCAGCGATCACTGCTTCCGCTGCGGTCAGCCCGGGCACAAGGCCGGCTCGTGCAATGCCACGCCGCACTGTTTTATATGTGCGGCAGCTGGCAAGCCGGCCGATCACCGGGCTGGGAATAAGGCCTGCGCCCCACCCGCCAAAGCCAGGGGCAGGGGTAAACCCTCCTCAACCGCCGTCACCGCCGCACCCGCCGCCACTGCCGCCGCTGCTGCCGCCTCCACCGTCGTCGCCGCTGCAGAAACCGTGGCAGGGCCCTCACAAGGGCCTCGGGAGGGGGCTGATATGGAATGCCAATAATGGCCCCATTACGCCTCCTCCAGGCGAACATCAACCACTGCGTCGCCGCTCAGGATCTGTTGCTCCAGAGCATGGCGCAGTGGTCGATTAACATCGCCGTGGTCGCTGAGCCGTACTTTGTCCCGCCCAGGGATGACTGGGTGGAGGACCTGAGCGGCTCAGTGACCCTAATTTCATCGGCCGCCGCCGGTACCCCGTCGCTCGAGGCAGTCCAGAGGGGACGGGGTTGCGTAGCAGCACGGTTCGGGGAGATTGTTGTCGTAGGGGTATACTTCTCCCCGAACCGAACTCTCGCCGAGTTCCACAACTCCCTGGCGGAGTTGAGAGTCGTCGTCGTCGGGTACCATTCCCTCCCCGTGCTCGTACTCGGGGACTTCAATGCCAAGAACACGGCTTGGGGTTCCCGGTATACGGACGCGCGGGGCAGGATGGTGGAGGACTGGGCTCTGGAGACAGGCCTGGTCGTCCTAAACCGGGGTTCTGTCCCCACGTGTGTGCGGATGCGGGGTGAGTCAGTGGTGGACATCTCGTTCGCCAGCCCCGCTCTGTCGCCACGTGTCATTGACTGGCGCGTTATGGAGGGGGTGGAGACGTATTCCGACCACCGGTACATCCGGTTTGACGTCTCCGCCCAGACCTCGAGCGCGCTGGTCCAACAGGCCCCGAGTGGTCCGCAGTGGGCGCTGAAGCGGCTGGACCGGGAGCTCCTCCTGGAAGCCTCGATCGTGCAGGCCTGGGTGTCATCACCGGACAGGCCTGCTGATATTAACGACGAGGCGGAGTGGTTCCGGGAGGCCATGTCCGAAGTATGTGACGTGGCAATGCCCCGCGTCCGGCCCGGACGCGTTTGGCGCCAGGTGTACTGGTGGTCGCCGGAGCTAACGTCTCTGCGTGAGGCGTGCGTTGCTGCGCGACGCCTGTACACCAGGCACCGCAGGCTCCGTATCCGCCCTCCGGACACGGAAGCCATTCAGGCGGAGCTGTACGAGGGTTACAGAGCGGCGAAGACCGCCCTCCGAGCGGAGATCCTACGGGCCAGGGGACTGGCCCGCGAGGAGTCGCTGGGGACTCTGAACAGGGACCCGTGGGGACGCCCATATAAATTGGTGCGGGAGAAACTCCGCCCATGGGCGCCCCCGCTGACGCAGAGTCTCCGGCCCCAGCTCGTGGAGGGCGTGGTGGGCGCTCTGTTCCCTTCGCGAGGGGAGCATACTCCTCCGCCCATGGCTCCGCCTCCTGCGGTGCTCACTGTGGACCACACAACGGACGACGACAACGATGCTCCTGAGGTGACTGAGGTAGAGTTGAGAGTGGCGGTACGTAGGCTGAGTGCCAAAAATACCGCCCCAGGACCCGACGGCCTACCTGGAAAAGCCTGGGTCCTGGCCTTAGAGGCTCTCGGGCCTCGACTTAGAGGGCTCCTAAGCGCATGCTTGGAGGGGGGCCAGTTCCCACTTCGTTGGAAGACGGGGAAACTGGTCCTCATTAAGAAGATGGGGCGCCCTGCGGACACTCCGTCCGCTTACCGGCCCATCGTGCTGCTCGACGAGGTGGGCAAGCTCTTTGAAAGAGTCATTGCAGACCGCCTCGTCGGGCGGCTGGTGCGGGTGGGGCCGGATTTGGCGGAGAATCAGTTTGGTTTCCGCAGGGGGCGCTCTACGGTGGACGCCATCATGCGCGTACGAGCCCTCACGACGGGGGATGCGGTGGCCCGGGGTGGGGTCGTCTTGGCGGTGTCTCTAGACATCGCCAATGCCTTTAATACCCTGCCTTGGAGTTGCATCAGGGAGGCACTCCGGTATCACCGGATGCCGACCTACCTCTGTCGTATAGTCGAGGCCTATCTGACGGACAGGGCCGTCATCTACCCTGGTCACCAAGGAGAATGGAACCGGCGAGAGATGTCGTGCGGTGTTCCACAGGGATCGGTCCTGGGGCCGCATCTGTGGGACATCGGGTACGACTGGGTGCTGCGCGCCGACCTCCCTAGCGGCGTCAGCGTCGTTTGTTACGCTGACGATACGCTAGTCCTGGCGCAGGGGAGGTCGCACCAGGCGGCGGCCGACTTAATGACACGCGGGGTTGCGACAGTCGTTGAGAGGATCCGGCAATTGGGACTCGAGGTGGCCCTGCACAAGTCCGAGGCCATGTGTTTTCATGGTCCTCGGAACGCGCCACTGTCGGGTTCCCAAATAACAGCAGGGGGGGTTCACATCGGCGTCGAGTCGACGATGAAGTACCTGGGACTCGTCCTCGACAGCCGGTGGAACTTCGTTGAACACTTCCGACGTTTGGCTCCCAGACTGGACCGGGCCGGGGCTGCATTGAAGCGGCTCCTGCCCAATCTAGGTGGTCCAAACGCCTCCTACCGGAGGCTCTACGCGGGGGTCGTGCGGTCCATGGCCCTTTACGGGGCACCGGTGTGGGCGCGTTCATTGAGGCTCCGACCAGCACGCCGTTTGAACGCGTCCCAAAGGGTCATGGCCATTCGGCTGGTCCGGGGATACCGCACGGTCTCCTGCGAGGCGGCGAGCCTCCTTGCCGGATTGCCGCCATGGGATCTGGAGGCAAAAGTCCTCGCGCACATTTGGGAGTGGCGCGAGGAGGCGAAACGCCGGGGCGTTACTCCGCTGCCTCGAGAAATTGCGGCACAGCGGACAGAGCTCCGGCGGGATCTCATGGCGGCATGGAGAGTGCGACTGTCGCAACCCAGCGCTGGGCACGCCACAATTGCGGCGGTAAGTCCCCTCTTTGAGGAGTGGCTTGAGAGGCGCCACGGCGTCCTCACCTTCCGCCTGACGCAGGTCCTCACCGGACATGGCTGTTTCGGGAGGTTCCTGTTTCGGATAAGGCGGGAGGAAACGCCCGGGTGTTGGCATTGTGTGGATCGACCGGAGGACACGGTGGAGCATACGGTGGAGGTCTGCCCGGCTTGGGCGGAGCACCGCCGTGTCCTCGTGGCGGCGATCGGCGGCGGCGATCTCTCGCGTCCGGCCCTGGTTCAGGCCATAGTACGGAGCGAGAGAGAATGGGATGCAGTCACCTCCTTCTGCGAAGCAGTAATGCTCGCGAAGGAGGAGGCGGAGCGCGTGAGGGAGAGGCAATCAATGCGCCCTCACGCCCCTAGTCGCCGCAGGAGGAGACACCCTGGGCGTCGGGAGTCGATAGCCGACTCCCGGCCACCGTAGGCGCGGGCCTGCGGACGGCGAGCAATGGGCAGCTCGCCTTCCGGTAAGGACCAGGCCCGGGTCGACGGCGCGTTGTGTTCCACGCGCGCCTCAAAGAGTTGTCAGCATAATTGACGGGGTCCGATAGGGCTGATGCCTGCCGGGGTCGCGGATTGTTCGAAAGAGTTACCGTGGCCCTGGCGCACAGGCAAATGAAGGAACACGGGTGGGTTTTAGTCAGTAAGAGTCTGACACGCCCTTCCGCTCCGCCCAGAGCGGGAGAGGTCATTTGATGATTTCCCACCCAAAAAAAAAAAAAAAAAAAGGATGTGTACGGAGAGGATTGCGGTTCATTTGTTTGCCATCATTTGTTACGTGCGTAGCGTGGAGGTGTGTCGTAACTCAGTCATGGGCTGCTGTGGCGAGTTGCTTTTATCCTCCTCGGAACCCGGCCTGCTTCAGTATTAAAAAACATCGAGTCTTTGTGTTTAGACGACTAGTGATGACTCTTGAAAACAATTTATAAAATACGTGTCTAAGGAGTAAAACGGCCTTAGATCGGGTGCATGCGATGCATAGACTGCAGTATATTCAAAAAAAAAAGTTGATTTGTTATGTGACTTCCCAAAAACTGACTTACACTCGCGTCCCGGTTCAACTCACTATTTTTTTCTATCTAGCGTTAATTGGAGTTTCGGAGGCCGAATCATACGCTTATTGCAGACTTTAATTAATCGTCTTTTTGAACGTGAACGGCGAAGATGGATTTGGCCTTTATTTGCTTGAGTGTTACAATGTTTTCTCGTTGGCCCCTACTGGTCCGTCCCAATATATTCATTACCTCACCTTAACCACCAACCGCTTTAGCTAGATAAAGCCCCGCTAGCTTTGGCTTTTATATATTTTGGTGTTCATATCGACGAGAGGCTAGATTGGCGTTTTTATACGGATACTTTATGCTCCCTCCCAGCATCGTACACTAATTTATTCATTTAAAGAGTTCAGACATACAGCCGACATTGATACGGCTACAGTTTGTTTAACGTTCCTTGTGTTAGTCGATTATTACTTACTGCATCCCGGTGTGGGGGACTTTCAAAATTCCCACAGCCCAGTTGTACACCGAAGCCCAAGTACCTACTTACAGTGAGAAAACTCTATGTCATCCGCACTTGTCCTGCATCCATATTCCAGGATGCCATTAGATATAAATCTATATGTGCAGGCAGGATTTAGAGAGGGAATGGGATGTATGGATCAGATCTTCTCCCTAAGGTGCATAGCCGAAAAACATCTGGCAAAGCACAAGAAAGTCTACTGTGCTTTAGTGGACTTGGAGAAGGTCTATGACAGTGTGTGGAGGGAAGAACTGTGGTCGACACTATCCTTGTACGGTGTGGACTGGCGCTTAGTACGGGCACTGAAATCTTTATACAAGGATTCCAGTGCTTGTGTTAGGATAAATGGGGCATACACGAACTGGTTCTGCACCTCGAGGGGTGTTAGACAGGGTTGTGTAGCGTCACCATGGCTGTTCAACTTGTACATGGATAGTTGTCTGACAGATTTGAAAGAGGGTGAGTATGGATTGACGATGAATGAGTTGCCTGTCAAATGCCTTCTCTACGCAGATGATCAAGTTCTACTTGCATCGTCAGCGGAAGGGTTGCAAGACATGGTGACTGTGATGGATGAATCATATAAAATGAAAGGGATGATTATAAATGTGAATAAGACGAAGGTCATGGTGTTTGAAAGATAAGAGGATGTATATATGTGATGTGAAATTAAACGATAAGTGTGTGGAGCAAGTAAGTGAGTTCGTATATTTGGGGAGTCTATTTACAAGGGATGGAAAGATTGATGGAGATGTGGAAAGAATGGTAAATGCGGGAAATAAAGTGAATGGTGCTACACATGCAATTGTAACCAACCAGTTGATTTCCAAAAAAGCACGACTGGCTGTTCACAATGGTGTGCTGGTGCCTACGCTTATGTATGGAAGTGATTGTTGGGTGTGGCAAAAGAAGCATGAAAGTAGAATAAATGCTGTAGAAATGCGTTCCTTGTGAAGCATGTGTGGTGTGACTATGAATGATAGACTGAAGAATGATGTGATAAGGCAACGGTGCGGTTTAAAAGAAGATGTAGTGACAAAAATTGAAAAGAGTATGCTAAGATGGTTTGGTCATGTTGAGAGGATGAATGAAGGGCGATTAACAAAAGGTATTTACAAGGCAGATGTGAGTGGAAACGCCGGGAGGGGACGCCCTAGGAAGACATATAGTGACTTATTGGTGATGTTCTTCAGAAAGGTCAGGTGCGTAGTACTCACAACCGGCGTGCGTGTATGACCAGATGTATGAACGTAAACGAGGCAAAAGGAGTATGTATGGATCGTAGCAGGTGGCGTTCTGTAGTTTCTGCCTACCCCCATGGGAAGAAGGCGTGAGTTTATGTGTGTATGTATGTATACAATCAGCGGATTGGCTTTCCTATCTGTGAATCTGTTCAGCGTCGTTCCGCGCTTGCCTGACAACACTATCGTGTCCAAAGCTACGTCCCTAATGTACAATAAAATCAACAAATACCTGTTTTTGAACTTACCCTGCTTAAGGTCCAGAAGAGTCTTAAGCCATAGCTACTGTCCTTCATTTACGACAAAACAGAGAAAATTCTCGTAACTCTTTCGTAACACCAATTCTACCCTATGAGAGGCACTCAAATTCACCCTTTATTCGTGATCGCAACAAACCTTTCCTGAACATTCAATTCAATACAGTCATTCACACACACACAAACTACACACACGCATACACAATCACCATATCAGGCTTTTTGTAACAATTTTTAGGGTTCCGTACATCCTAATTAAAAAACGGAACCCTTAAAGGAACACTCGTGTGTCTGTCTGTCTGTCTGTCACAGCCAATTTGCTCCGAACTGCTACTGGACTGATTAAGTTGAAAATTGGTATACGTATGTGACCCAAACACGGACGTGTAACGTAAACAAATTAATTTTGATTATAGAGGTCACTTTTGAGGGGCAAACTAGACAATTAGAAACAAAACTTTTGCAAACTGTACCGTGTGACATATCAAATGAAAGGATTTGATGTGAGGGTCTCAAATATTATATATTGTTTGTATAATTTTATAATAAACAGTTTTGAAGTTATTTAAGAAAGTATGTATATGAAATTTGACCATTCCCTACCCCTTATTTCCGAAACTACAGAGCCAAAAATTTTGAAAAAATACAGAAATTAGATCTTTACTTCCAGATTACAGGAAAACCTAAAAGAAATCTATGGTCGTAAATCTTTCAATATTGTGCCGACAAACTTACTTTTGTAGTTGGAATGTATGGGAGAATTATTTTTTCCACTACAATTCCAAGTCTGTTCTAGGGTTCTTGTTCGCCAAAACGAGCCGAAAACAAAACGCAGGGGCACTACCTACCCCACGCCCTTCCGCTCCACCCAGAGCGGGAGAGGTCATTTGACGATATCCCTCCGAAAAAAAAAAAAAAAGGGGCACTACCTACCCCACGCCCTTCCGCTTCACCCAGAGCGGGAGACGTCATTTGATGATAGCCCACCCAAAAAAAAAAAAAGGGGCACTACCTACCTTTTTTCGAAACGTTTCGTCGTATTTTCATACCCTCATAGCTTCGGCCTGGATAATCCTAGAGAGCTCAAATTCTCAGGATATATGTAGTTAACAGACTTATAAAACACTCTTAATTTCATTTGTCTAACTTTCGTACTTTGGATTTTATTGATACCTAAAATACGTCGATTTCATCACTGACTGACTCACTCACTTACTCATCAAAACCTATAGGGCACTTCCCAAAGTCCTAGAAAGCTGAAATTTCATATGCACGCTAGGATATGCACATAAGACAAAAAAAAAAAAAACTGTAACTTTCATCCTCCCACCCTCGTTGCAGTTCAGTATATAAAATAAAACTTTATTATTATTAAATGATGAACAATCAGCAGGCTTGCTGTATGTTATTTAATACAGCATTGATAATTATAATGCATTGTAATATCATGTATTTTTAAAAATAATTTTATTTAAATTAACTTCACCTATTCTGAAGGTAATGTTCTATTTCGAAAACCGTATAATATCTTCTGCGTCGTACTTCTACTTGGCCTAATTGTTATAATTTTTTGGTTTGGCGCTGGTGGCCGTACCGCATCCCGGTAGTAATTCTGGTAGATGTCATCCCAGAAGCGACTGCGTTTTTCCAAGAGCACTCCTCGTAGTTCCAGCTTTTCTCCAAGGTTCATGTGTGGTGACCTGTCCATACCCGCTGGCGGCCATGTTGGCAGCGACGAACCTTCAGGTACAGGCTTCCTTTACGACATTAGTAAAACGAACTTAGAAGCCAATGACAGCAAAAAAAATAACATATAAAATTACATAACGTAACAAAATCACACCTGCAATCCCCGAAGGGTTAGGCAGAGGTGTACCCACAGGTATACCCGCATTTCGCCAGTTATGTTTAAGGCCGATGTAATAGGGGCGAGCCTATTCCTGGGAGAAATTCCTGACCCAAAAAACCCAATAACACTATGCCTGACCTAGCAATCAAACCCGGGACCTTATGCTCAGCCAGCAGTAGCAGTTGCGACCACTAAATCAAAGGAATGTGAAATATAAAACTAATAAACAAATAATGGACGGCAAGAGGAATGAAATATACAGCTACTTACCCAGTCTTTATAAAGTTATGCCATATTTCTCGTACTATGTTTCTCATCTTTTGATATTTTCCAGATGCAAGACTCTCTCTTTTATCGTCCAAGTTATCTAGCCAAGCGGTCGACTGACCGCAGTGGTCTGCTCCTCGTATATATCCTCGTTGCTCGGAGTCGTTCGTTAAAAAGGAATACTCATACAAATAAACTTGGTTGTTGCCACCCTCGACGTACGACCGCATAGCGCGGAGCATAGGATAGGTAATTATGACATCCGAAAAGAATTTCACGTATGCCAAAACGTTGTCGTCGCTAATTGACTTGTTGCCAAAATAAAATGTTTTAATCTTATCGGCTACTTCTTCCCTTTCTTCTTCTGATCGAAACTTTAGGTCAGCTGGCAAGAAATCAGAAAACTTCTTATTCATCTTATGCTTCCAAATGTCAAAGTAATCGATTCGTAACAAGCCTTCCATGCTGGTAAATCCATACAACACAGGTAACTTTTTGTAATTGCCTTTCTTTAGTATACTCAGAGGAGATTCTGTCAGGAATGCTCTGTCTCCTGTATCACGCTCCACACATGGGGAAAACAAGAAAGTAGAATCGGTTCTATCGAAAAATGAATATGAAGTTAATAGGTCCCATGAAGCTGTCTTGTAGAACTTTTCTAATGCATGAATATCGTGGACGTTGGTAAAATTCAGTTTCCTGGCATGATATTTGGCAATCTGCAAAGGATCCCTCTGAACTGCAAATGCGGCAAGGTTTCCACCGCTTTCTGGTATTGCTCGGTGGAACAATCCTTCGGCTGACTTCGAGAGCATTAAGAGATCTACTGATGCAGAACCTGCACTGCTACCTGCAATGGTGACTTGTTTAGGGTTACCACCGAAGCTGGCGATGTTCTCTTTTACCCAGCGTAGCAGCGCCACCTGGTCCTTCATGCCAGCATTGCCTGGTATGTCCTTGGTGCCGAGACAAAGGAACCCGTGAACACCCAAGCGGTAGTTAAACGTGACCATAATGAAATCATTTTTCTCCATTAACTGTGTTCCTTTATTTATATTACCATAACCTATTGTAAAACCTCCTCCGTGAACATACACAAGGACTGATACATTTTTATGAGGTGTTCTGGGTACAAATACATTAGCAGTAAGACAGTTATTTTCGTCCATGAATAGCTGTTCTGTCATTAACTGATTAACTACTTTGTTTTGTGGACATACCAAATTCTTCGTTGGGGTTTCATACGGTTCCGACCATTTTGGGGGCGGGAGGGGTGCCTGGAGAGCAAAAGAAATATTCAAATTACTTCGTCATTTAATGACGAAAGTTTGAAAATCAAGCTAGATTAGACTGCAATAAAATAAAATATATTTTGACAGCCTGCATCGTCGACATAGCGTCGAAAAAACAAAAAGCAATTGGAATTCATCAACTCACCTTAAACTTATGAACGCCCTGAGGCGCTGTGGCGTAGGGTATGTTGTAGAAAGCGTATAGATTCTCGCGTGGCTGCAGGCGCCCGCGCACCGTGCCATGCGCAATTTTCACTTGCAGCCATTCTTCATTCGTTAAAACAGCTGTGACACACAGAAAAACAGCACACGTCTGTAACTTCATTGTTAAATGAATAGACTAGGTTACAATGGGATGTTTTACAAGATTATTCAACACATTCCATTGTGATGTAGTCAGGCTGTTCTATTATTTTTTTACTTACTAGCGAACCACGCTTCACACAGGTGCAAGCTACTGATGTGGTGACTTACCAAAACATGGAGATGGATGTGCGATAATTAACTTAAAACTAATGTTTTAGGTATACAATACCTTCCGGGGCTAATTCTCAAAATTATGGTGAAAACGGTGTCAAAATCCATTGTGTAGTTTGAAAGAACTAAGCGTACAAACAGACAGACACTATTATTTTATTGATGTTATAGATTACTATAATGATATATTCCCCAAACTGAAGCATTGTACAGTAATAGAACATCGAACAAAGCAATTAGCGAAAAGCTTTATTACGGTTTTTGAACCGAACATAGAGCACAACACAACACTAAGTATGTGTTTTGTTCAAAGATTGGTCAATTAATATTACAATGTATTAATAAGTCTAACTTCAGGGTATTTGTTTTATTACAAACAGCTGACCCGACCTGTCAAAATTTTAATAATTCATACCAAAATCCCGTAGAAAAAAGCATTTTCAGTGTTTCCCGAATTTTCCAATTTTTCATTCCCTAATAACCCTATTAGGAACATTTAAAAAACAAAATTAACCAAATCGGTCCAGCCGAATCCGTTCAAGTGGTTCGCTTACCAACGAACAACATTTA
The DNA here is from genome assembly GCA_916610205.1 of Griposia aprilina. NCBI lineage: Eukaryota > Metazoa > Arthropoda > Insecta > Lepidoptera > Noctuidae > Griposia > Griposia aprilina. The sequence continues at coordinate 16,069,467 of OU744286.1, forward strand.
ATTTGTACTATAAAAGATGTAAAATTACAAGTAAGGTTGCCGATGCAACTAGCTTGCATTCGATTGACGTGGAATTGATAGCCTTAACACATAATCAGTGGCCGGACGATGAACGTAATCTAGCTTCACTGGCTGTAATGTAAGCATTCAGCTGCTCCTAAACGTTCTCACGAATTACAAAAACAAAAAGGTGTTTGACATTTAGACAAAAAACCTTTGCAAAAAACCAAAGAAATATTACTAACAAGTATATTTAACCGACTTCCAAAAAGGAGGCGGTTATATTTTCAACTGTATGTATGTTTTTGATGTGTAAACATCTTAGCGCTCGGTCTACGGTAGGGGCTAGCTGGGACTTCGAGCGCCAGACGCGTAAGCGTAAGACTTCGAGCGTCAGATGACGTCAGCGTACGACCCGTGTCTATGTGAGCGCGTGAACCAAACTGATGCCAGCTCACATACACATCAATTTTCGTGAGTGCCAAACCAACTCACACCGATTTTTTTTTTATGTATGTTCACCGATTTCTCCGTCAATCGTGGACCGATTTTGAAAATTCTTTTTTGTTTGAAAGGGTATGCTCTCGAGGTGGTCCCATTGTCACCAACTCAAATCTGATGAGGGGATCCCGTGGAAATCGAGGGAAATCCTCAAATTTTATAGGCACACGTATAGCGAATTGGGTATTTTTTATAGTAACTCGTGCATTTGCACTCGGAAAGCACCATTCGGTGAAGTGAACCTGATGATGAAGACCAGAGGCGGCCACTGGAACTTCTCAATAATAAGTATTTCACGGGTTGCGATTCGATTTTAATATGGTTGCTAAGCAATTTATGCTCGTCATAATGCATATATTGAAATGGAGCTGATGGTGGCTTCACCATCAGCTCCAGTGGGTTTGGTTCTTAACAGGAGAACTCCTCAACAATTAACGTCCCTGCGTCGGGAAAAGGAATATTTTGTAAAACGTGATGAGCAGTTGACATTAGACTTTGTAACTCAGATTTATTAATAACTGACTCACTAAAAAGTGAAAAATAAAAACATTTAAAAAAAAAAAAACAACCGACTTCAAAAAAGACACTACAAAGTGAAAAATAACTTTAATTTCGGAAGTCGGTGGCAAAAAACAAAATACAGATACAAAGACACCGACTTCCGAAATTAAAGTTATTTTTCACTTTGTAGTGTTTTTTTTTTAAATCGGTTGTTTTTTTTGTAAAAATGTTATTTTGTTAATCAATCAATCAATCAATCGATCAATTTATCTACTTTGATAAAATGAATAAAGATGGATGGATACATATGACTCATCAAGACAAATCTAATGAACTCAATCTCGATAGGTTAACTGTAGCAGCAGCATAGGGCAGCCTCTTTATAAAGCTAAATCATGTGTGATAATTATGCCCGGGTACTTTACCACCAATATTATCTAAATCTGGTGTGCCGAGATTTATTTTACATTAAAAATAGCACCACCAGAACAGTGCATCTTATTCCAGTGCGCCACAATAGGACACTCAACCCTTACTGTAATGGTGTTTAGAAGGTCGCTGGTGCTGCCCCGCACACGACGCATCAAGGAGGCCACTCTCTTGCGCACTATTGCTCTAAAGCAGTCGGTGTTGGCCTCCGCAAACATCCCCGATGCACTACAGTATCGTGGCAACCCCATCAGCATCTTAAACCCATTATTGTAGAGGATCCGCAGGGCATTGAAAGCCTTCTGCGTATAGCGGACCCACAGGCCGCAGGTGTACAATGTCTGGCAGTACGCCTTAAACATAGTAATTTTAACATTTTTTGTGCACCTTGCAAATCTGCGCGCCAACATATTGCATCTCACTGCCAATGCCCTGCGTTCCCTCTCAATATCCAAATCGTCAGAGAGGTCCTGAGTGACCCAGTGCGCCAGGTACTTGAACTTGGAGACTCTACTTACCGGAATTCCTCCAAGACTGACCGGTGGAATGGCCATGCGAGTTTTATTACCCGCCTTAAATACAAGTATTTCACTTTTTTTGGAGATGTACCTGAGGCCAAGCGACACTGCGTACCTCTCACATATGCCCAAGAGCATGTTGAGAGCTTTAACAGATGGGCTCAGCAGTACCATATCGTCGGCGTACCTAATGTTGTTTATACAAGTGACATCTATTGAACAACCGACACCGGCCCTGCTGAGCTCATCTATCAGTCCATTCACGTACAGGTTGAAGAGTCGTGGTGACGTCAGGCCTCCCTGTCTCACCCCACACTCCAACCTGTAATCTGTGGAACATGAGCCATCCCACTTAACATTATTGGTTTAGTTGCCGTACCAATATCTCAGTATGTTGATCATGTCCCTGGGTGTGCTGGTTTCTTCCCGAAGCTTATCCCACAGCACATTATAAGACACCAGGTCAAATGCCCTCGACATGTCCAAAAAACAGCCGTACCTAAATAGGCGTTTTCCTTGTCACATAATGTTCGTAATGTTCCATGTTATTAATTCTTCTTAGCAACAATTTAAGCACTAGTTAAGGATGCTCATCCTGTAGATATATGCTTCGTCAGCCCAAATAGAGCATAGCAACAAGTTGAAGGGATCTGACTCAGCACTTACTTTACACGTGTATAAAATACAATCGAATGTTCTAGAATAAATTATGCTGATGCACTAACTTACTTCCTGCGCAATATGTTATATGACGCCCTTTGTTTCCACTAACGTGAGAAGTAATATATTATAATAAGACGATTCTGTTCTGAGACTTCGCGCTGTAAACACTGTAATTTGGAACTTTTATTAAATAAATCAATTTTTTTATTGAAACCGTTTATCCATTCCTTGACTGGCGCAGCCGGTAAGTGACCTTGTCGTTTGGGTCCTCTGTGCCATCGCGAATCGAATTTTCGGGCGCCGAGAAGACTTCAACGTTCGTTTCAACGATTCAACGGGTCAACGAACCAAATAAATTCGTCAAGAGAAGCCACGGTGCAGAGCAAGTCGAGCGAATTCACCGATCACAGAAGGAGAGCGGAAAAGCTGCGGGTCATGTGAGTAAATCTCTTCACCGTCCTCTAAACTTTCCTTTAAAATTTCCTGGTGATCTTTATATGTGTTTTGTGTACTTATAGGGATTAGAAAACGCCCATCTGGCACGTAGCACATTGTAGTAGTAGATAAAGTGATAAAAATTTCACGTTAGCCTAGTAAACAATTTAGTGGAGTTTTAAAAAAAAAAAAAAAAAATGGAAAATATAGTAGTCATACCTCCGGGAGTTCTGAAAATAATCCCTGTATTCAGTGGCGAGACAAGACTCTTATCGTTATTTATCCGCAAAACTGAATATATTATTAATTTATATCGGGGGAACGAAGTACAAAACGAATATCTTTTTAATGTGATAACTAGTAGATTAAGTGGGGAAGCTGCAAATTTAATCGGGGAACGAGAATCGATACACTCTTGGGCAGAATTAAAACGGGTTTTAGAGGATCATTTCGGGGATCCAAGGACAGAAGACTGTCTAGTCCTTGAGTTAGAGAGCTTAAAAATAAATAGAGGCGAAAGCTATTTAGATTTTTGTCACCGAATACAACAATTAAGAAGCATTTTAATTGCAAAAATCAATGAGTCTGTTGAAGATGCAGCTGTGAGGTTATCTAAGCAACATATTTATACACATCTTTCTATGAATGTTTTTTTGTTTAATTTACCGAAATATTTAGTTAGGTTGGTGCGACTAAAAAATGTTTCGACACTGGAAGATGCATTAAAAGCCGTTTTAGAGGAACAATATTTCCAAGAAGTTTACGACCAGAAACAGTCGCCGAACCCTAAGTTTAATCGAAACTTACAGGGACGAAACAATTATAATAATAATTTTAATTCACAAGCGTCGCCAAGTGCAAGCACTAGTGAACCAAATATGCAACGTTCTAACAATATTACTACCAATCGCAATTCATCGAATAACGTAGCGCAGACGCAAAATAGAAATAACGTTCGTAATAACAATTTTTCAAATAGTTCATTCCCAGGTAGGAACAATAACAGGTATCAAAATAATCAATTTTACCAAAACAATCCGTTCTATAATAATTATAATTCAAGGGAACAAGCGAGGCCGCAGTTCCCAGATCGGCAAACTGCTGACAACGCACAGCATGGCTCGCAACAGGTGCAGCCGGCGATAGCGTCCGGATCAGGTTGCGATACCGACGTGACCATGCGAACGGCCAGTTCAAGACGTGTTAATTACACTGATTACGAGGACAATGAAAATAATGTGCTACCAAGTACTTATAATGAGAATGAACAAGTAGGAAATTTTTACATAAAGGCCTCTATACACCAGAGCGAATTAAATTAAATTGTAGTATTTTAAATCTTCCGCATATACGTATACCAGAACTTAATGCAATTTTTATGATCGATACCGGAAGTCAACGTTCATTTCTTAACCCAAAGTTAGCGAATCAATATTTTTGCGACTTTAAGCATAACGAAAACTTTGAAGTAGTTAGCACCCACGCTAGTAGTAAACATAATGAGGTTGTGTACATACCTTTACCTAGGACATTTAGAAGTTGTGAGTGGCACAAATTCTATATTTATTGTGTGGACGACAAATATGATGGCTTAATTGGAAGTGATTTATTGATGCAACTTCATGCGAATATTGATATGAAAAATAGGAAGTTATTTACTAAGGATACTTGCATACCGATTAATTATAACCCGCCAATACGTGAATTTTATGTGTTACCCCCGCGTAGCGAATTAAGGGTCAAACTTCCAGTTAATTTGTTACACGGTGAGGCCATAATAAACTTTACCCAATTTACGGATGGAGTTAGAATGCCGACGGCTTTAGTTAACTGTGTACATGGCTATGCGACAACAGTCATTCAGAATTCTAGATCCGAGCAGATGGAATTGTTAGTGACTAGCCCGTTTAAGGTCGAACCATACTTAGGAAATACTTTAGTACATGATAGGGTAAACTTGAATTTTACTGATAAGGATAGTCATAGGTTAGATCAGCTGTTAACGGATAATCTCTCTAAGTTAAGAGTCGATCATATGAATGAGGAGGAGAAACAATCTGTAATTAATATTTGCAAAGAGTTTAAAGATATCTTTTATTGCGAGGACGTACCTCTTTCGTTCACAAATGAGGTAAAGCATAACATTAGAACTAAAAACGAAGACCCAATACATATTAAAGCTCATAGGTTACCACCTATACAAACGGCAGAAATTAGGAATCAGATAGAAAAAATGCTCAAAGATAATGTTATCCAAAAATCGTTTTCACCTTGGAGTGCACCGGTTCATTTGGTACCAAAAAAAATAGATAATTCTGGTAAACAAAAATGGAGGATGGTCATCGATTATAGACGCCTCAATGAAATCACAATAGATGATAAATACCCTTTACCTAATATCAATGATCTTTTTGATATGTTAGGTAAGAGTATGTACTTCACTACCCTAGATTTAGCAAGTGGGTACCATCAAATAGAAGTAAAAAAGGAAGACAGAGCAAAGACAGGTTTTAGTACACCTTTTGGACATTATGAATTTAATCGGATGCCGTTTGGCCTAAAAACGGCACCGGCAACATTCCAGCGCGCAATGGACAACGTCCTAAGAGGCTTACAAGGTATCCATTGCCTCGTATACCTTGATGACGTCATAATTTTTGCAAGAAGTATTCAGGAACATAATGAAAAACTTAGGACAGTTTTTGAAAGATTTCGTGAAACTAATTTAAAGGTGCAGTTAGATAAATCCCAATTCTTAAGGAAGGAAGTACTTTATTTAGGCCACACTATAACCAGTGAAGGTTTAAAACCTAATAATGATAAAATAGAAGCAGTGTTAAAGTATCCTATACCCAAAACGACGACTGAAATCAAAAGTTTTCTTGGTCTCATAGGTTATTATAGAAAATTCATTAGGGATTTCGCGAAAATAACTAGACCACTTACAGTTTGTTTGAAAAAAGGTAAAATTATAGATTTAAATGAGGAATATATAGAAAGTTTTGAAACATGCAAGAAACTTCTCACAAATGCTCCATTATTACAATTTCCGGATTTTAATAAACCATTTATTTTGACCACGGATGCATCAAACTTTGCAATAGGGGCAGTACTTTCGCAGGGCACCATAGGCTCGGACAAACCAGTAGCCTATGCTAGCAGAACTCTAAGCGATACTGAGTCGAGATATAGCACCATAGAAAAGGAGCTTTTGGCAGTTATATGGGCAGTAAAACACTTTAGACCGTATTTATGGGGTAAAAAGTTTCACATCTATACGGACCATAGACCTTTGGCCTGGCTCTATTCGCTTAAAGAACCAAATAGTAAGCTTACTAGATGGCGCCTTAGACTTGAGGAGTATGACTTCGAAATTAGTTATAAGAAAGGGTCACAGAACTCTAACGCAGACGCATTGTCCCGAGTAAAAATAAATAGCTTAAGTGCAGATAATAATAATATTGTAGTTAGCTTAAATAGCAGCAAAATTAGGGAGATAAAGGTTAATATATTAGATAACGATAGTGAGTCTATGCAAGTAAATGTAGACGATGAGGAAACTGTTAGGAAATTAGAAGATAATAATGAAATCGAAGAAATAATCTGCATATCAGAGTCGGATTCTGATAAAATAAACTTAAGCGTAGATAGAAAGGAGGCTCCTGTCTTTGATATATCTGAATCAGATGACGGAGCTACTGCTCATTCAATATCAAATAGGGAGCATGAAGGTATACCAATTTTAAATGAAGCAGTAGATACCAAACCTAGACAAATACTTGTCTATATTTGGTATAAAAATGATATACATGCAAAAGACATTTCTAATAGCAGCCAAAGAATAATTGAGGTACACATGCCAGCTGTTAATAATGAACAATTAGTTAAGCAGTTTTTGAAAGAGTATGTAGATTTTAAGCAGAAATATTTCATTTATTTCGAAACAGAAGTATTTAGAAAAGTATTTAATAATGTAGTGACAGCATTATATAAAAAAGGTTCGCAAAATCTAATAGAATGTACAGAGAGAGTAGTTAATGTCACAAACGAAGAAGAGCAAAGAGAGATTATTATAAAGTATCATGAGGGAAAAACTGTTCATCGGGGTATTCGGGAAACACTCACAAAGTTGAGAAGACATTATTGGTGGTCTAACATGAAGGACACAATTTCTGCCATCATTAATGCATGCGAACAATGCAGAAAAATGAAATATGACAGGAAACCAATAAAACCACTAATACAACTTACTCAAACACAGGCCATACCATTTGAAGAAGTTTTCATGGACCTTTTGTACATAGAAAACAATTATTACTTAACCATAGTAGATGCTTTTAGTAAATTAGCGCAAGCTTTTAATGTACCCAATAGAAGTACACCAGAAATTGTTAAGGCATTAATAAAATATTTTAGTATCTATGGGTTACCAAAAAAAATAAGTAGTGACCCCGGTACCGAATTTAATAATAACCTTGTTAAAGAACTACTGAGCCTATACAAAATTGAAATGCATGTAGGGACTCCAAATAACCCTAACTCAATGGCCGTAGTGGAACGTTTCCACTCAACAATACTTGAAATTTATAGGTTAGCAAAATATGAAAAAAGCGATCAAGATGCAGCATCGGTAATGACTTACGCCATTATGGCATACAATAACACTATTCATAGTGCGACAAATTTCACACCTTTTGAAATGGTATTTGGACATACAGAGTCAGGAAATGCATTTGATATAGATAGAGATAAAAATCTGTTACAGAAACTAGTTCAGGATCATAGAAAAAGACTTAAAGTTTTGTACGAATATGTTAGTGATAAAATTAAGGAAAATAAAAATAAAGTCGCAGAGAGGAAAGGCGGTGAAAACCCACCGGAAATAAGGGAAGGTGATGAAGTTTTTATGAAAACTACTAGGAATAGGAAAGCTAAAGAAGTGCCACGATATGAGAAAGCGAAGGTTATAGGAAAAGTAAATAGGAATATTGTACCGGTAAAACTGAGAAAAAGAGATACGAAAGTGGCAATAAAAAACGTAAAACGCCCTCCACAGGTGGTGGCAAGCAATCGTGACGCTCCTGGCCCTAGCGGAAGCAGCAAGCAGCGTAAACCTCCAGGATATGACTCAGAATCCTGGAATAGCGTCGATACGGATAAGTGCAGCAGTGATTCAGAATAGTCACTGGACTATTTTTAAGACGTTAGATCTAGAAACTATAGATAGGTACTTAGATAATAATATTAGACAATATTTTAGATTAAGAGATATGATTTACTCACAAAATGAGTCGCGTAGTGAACTTTTAGGATTAGTCCTTCAAATAGAATCCTTTATGGAACTTACTAAAGATAGATTGAAACAAATAATGCCTAGTAGAAGGTTCAGAAGGGGCCTAATAAACCCGTTAGGTTCTATTGTTAAATTAATTTCAGGCAATCTAGATAATGATGACGCCATGAGATACAATTCGGAGATTAGCCAGCTTAAAAATAAAGAACATTCAGTAGAAAGAAAACTGACACTTATGCAAAAAGCCTTCGATAAATTAGTTAACATTTCAGATAACTTAAAATACAACTTAATTCAATTGAATATTAGAACCTCGCAACTGCAAGTATTACAGTATAATCAGTCTAAAATACATAATATAGTAAGTCAAATGAATAGTCTATATCAAATCTTAAATAACTTTCGTACTATTCATAATGTAATTCAAGATACGGAAACGGCAATAGCTTTCAGCAGAATACATATACTTCATCAATCAATAATTAATTCTACAGAACTTTTTCACATATTATTAGAAATAGAGAAAAACTATAGATTAGTATATACGGTAGGTAAGGACAACCTTACAAAATTAGAAAGTACTATAGTTCTTAAATCTTTCTCTGATAATAAGAAGTTAGTCTTTGTGCTAGAAGTTCCCTTATTAGACACGGTCACATATAATTATTACAAGATTATTCCTATACCTATATACAATCCTAGTTCACTAAAAACCTCTATCATAATTCCTAAGTATCCCTACCTTATGGTGAATGGATTGAAATACAGACCCGTGTCTAGCCCGTGCGAGCAGATTGAAGATGATCGAGTCCTCTGTAAGGAAGATAATATCGTGCAATACGCTGATACAACGTGTATGGAACAAATAATGCTACTTAAAAACTATTCTGCGTGTCATAAGAATCTCATCCAAATTGAAGATGTAAGAAGCCACACCATAGCCGACGGAATATGGTTACTTTTCACGAAGAAAAAGTTAGTACTTACCGAAAACTGCAACAATGAAGTCATGAAGTACAACCTGAAGGGAACATTTCTGATATTCCCTAATCGAAACTGTGAGACACAAATTGGAGACAAAATCATCAGTAAGGTAGCTGAAACAAGGACACTCCAGGCCAGTTTGCTGTTGAGACCTGTAGCTTTGCCTGAGCTGCAACATGAAATCAAGATGGAAGACAGCCAAGTAGATCTTCGCGGCGTGGACCTCAATGACATCAGGGATATTTTAAACAGTGCAAAATATAACAGTGAAAGTGTTAATGAAAGTGAAATTCTGGTAACTCAGGACATAAGTGTATGGACAATAAGTATTATAGTAATAATGTTTGTATTTACACTAGCATTTTTGGCTGTTAAATTCAAAGCCTTTAAGAAAATAATTGTGTTACGACGAAATCATCTGGACCCAAAAGATTTGCCTCCAGCTGATTTCTCTCTAAGGGGGGGGAGGAGTTAAGGATGCTCATCCTGTAGATATATGCTTCGTCAGCCCAAATAGAGCATAGCAACAAGTTGAAGGGATCTGACTCAGCACTTACTTTACACGTGTATAAAATACAATCGAATGTTCTAGAATAAATTATGCTGATGCACTAACTTACTTCCTGCGCAATATGTTATATGACGCCCTTTGTTTCCACTAACGTGAGAAGTAATATATTATAATAAGACGATTCTGTTCTGAGACTTCGCGCTGTAAACACTGTAATTTGGAACTTTTATTAAATAAATCAATTTTTTTATTGAAACCGTTTATCCATTCCTTGACTCACTCACCAAATAACTTTTAAAAGTACTATACCTTAGTGCTTCAATAAATCAGTCCACTCAGCCAATCCGTTCCACTGCTGGGCATAGGCGTCTCCCAAACTGCGCCACAATAAACTACCGCTAGTACGTACTTAGTAGGTATTCAATAAAATAAATTGACTCTTACAAAACAAACCAAAATGTATGTGGTGTAAAATTGGCAATTATTTGATAAACATCGTATAGGTGACCACGCCGCCCCCTCAAAGTGCCCTCTGTTGGCGGGACGACGCGTTCTGGCGATGATCGTCTATTCGCGCAACAATCGCGGCCTTACAATGTTGTTTAAAACACGATTAAGGTGGCAAAAATACTGAAAATTCAGAAAATGTATCGGAGATATTTAGATGCGCAATCAGCGCAACTAATAAACAAAACATTAACTTTACAAGCAGAATTTCCAGAAATAAAACTAATCGAATAAAGTACGCGTAATTCATATTAAGTAATTGCAGACTCATATTCCGTGCAAATACAAATAGCAAAAAAAAAAACATACGTACGTACCTACTCAAAACTAAATTATCGTAACATTTGTTATATTAAAAACAATAAGTTTGTGTATTGCGTTCTGTACATTTTACAGTCTTGACAAACAATAAAACAATTGTACAATCTTGACTAACAAACTTTATTCTACTATAATCCTTTTAGCAAGATAGAACAGAATATATAACGCACATAAATTAAATATATTCTTCGGCGCCGTACTACCCGCACCACTGCGTGGTGGCACTGCATCGAGGTAGTGTTTCCGGTAGATGTCATCCCAGAAGCGAGTGCGTTCTTCCAAGAGCACTTCACGTAGTTCCACCTTCTCATTCAGCACCATGTGTGGTGACCTGTCCGCGCCTGCTGCCGGCCATTCAGGCAGCGACGACCCTTCAGGCACGGGCTTCCTAAAATATTAAAACGAAATTAGATGACATAATTATTTATTCTACTAGTAGTTATAGTCCTTAAGACCGTAATTCGGCCTTAATGGCCAATCTCAACGGAAACTAGCCTTGGGCGCGGGAAACATTAATCAATCAATCAATCTTTACTTGTGAACACAGATATTACAATAAAGGTATACATTTTAGTCGTGCTCTATGCCCTACCAATGAAATTGGTGTACAAATATATTAGTTTTTCAGTATTTAGTCTGAATTTATAGAATACACACACAAATAAATAACAACACACACACAAACAAACACACAAACATTCAAATAAATAATTTCAATTAAATGTATTAATAATAAATAATTAATCAATTATAATAATTTTTTTACATGCATGTCAATGGTAAATACTCGTAGTAATGTTTGTAATGTTTATCATATTATAAATAATGTCAATTAAATGTATTAGTAATAAATAATTAATCAATTATAATTTAGTTTTTACATGCATGTCAATGGTAAATTACATTAGAGCTGGTAATGTCATATCATGAACAAAAAGTTTTTTTTATCATTTAATATTCTTCGATATGTCTTATCTATTAGAAATAAATACAATTTACTTTTGAATTTACAAACACTATCTTCACTCCTTATACATTTTGGTAATTTATTATAGACCTTCGGAGCCATTACAAAAATACTGTTTCTGTATAGTGCAGTACTAGATCCGACTATTTGTAGCTGGTCACAACGGCGCTGACTAGTTACGCTAAATTATTTTTGACGAACATAGACGTTTCAAAAATATACAACGACGGCACAGTTAATATTTTTGTATTTTTAAAAAACGGTTTGCAGTCTGTTTCTGCAAATTATATCTCTCATGCACCTTTTTTGGCACTTAAATACCAATTTCCCCAAAATATAATTCCATATCTCAATGTTGAGGCTACTAGACCATGACACGCCGTTAAGACTGTTGCTCAATTGGCCGTTTTATTTAACATGTGTAAAGCATAGGATTGTTGGTTTAGCTCACTGCATAATTTGTCATTATGTGAATTCCATTTTAAAGTGTTTTCGATGTTTTGTCCAAGAAATTTAGTCACATTTGTTTCATTATTAATTGTGTCCTTGTATTTAATATTTAAGTCCAGATTGTAATTTACTCTTTGTTGAAATTTCATTAGCACTCTTTTATCAAGATTTATAACCAAATTATTATTTTGCAGCCAATTCACAACTGATAGTAAGGTAGAATTTATCTCAGCCTCTAATGTGCTTACGTCGTCCCTATTAAAAAGTAAAGTGCTGTCATCTGCAAACACTGTCATAGGATACGATGATGCTGTCGGAAAGTCATTAATATAAACAATAAATAGGGGCGGCTTAGTACACTACCTTGTGGTACTCCATAATTTACCGTTACTGGCTAGATTTATATACTATTTCGTTTTGTTTTTAGATATTCTACTAATTTTCATAATTTGTTGCCTATCACAATGATAAGATTCGATTAAATCTGATATATTTCCTCTTATTCCGTATGCGTTAAGTTTACTTATCAGTATTTTATGGTCTACAGTGTGCATTATAGGTATAGTGCACAAGTGTGTGCGCAGACACAGGTGCTCTCTCTCTTCCCTCACCAACAGCTTATTGTTTTCATACCTAATTAAACAACTAACATCAAACTCAGCAAATTATAAATTGCAGTGACGTATAAAATTACACGTAAAAACCTGAATGCTTACCCAGTTTTCATGAAGTTGTGCCAAATTTCACGCACTATCATTCTCATCTTCTGATATTCAGGAGTCGCGAGACTCTCATCTGTACCAAAAAAGTTATCCAACCAAGCAAGCGACTGAGCGCAGTGATTTGCTCCTCGTACGTTAGTATGAGGCACCGGGGGAACGTTCTCGTCCACAAAGGAATATTCATACAAGTATACTTGATTATTGCCAGCCTCGGCATACAGCTTCACAGCCCGAAGCATAGGGTAAGTAAACATGACATCTGAGAAGAAGTCAACGTATTTTAGAATGTTGTCATTGCCAACAGGATTGGCGCCAAAATAAAATGTCTTGACCGAATTGGCTACGTCTTCTCGTTCTGCATCAGAGGCAAACTTTAGGTCAGCCGGTAAGAAATCAGAAAAATTTTCATTCATCATATTTTTCCAAATTTCAAAGTACCCAATGCGCATCAATCCTTCCATGTTAGCAAAACCATACAACATAGGTAACATTTTGTAGTTGCCTTTATTTAGTATACTCAGGGGTGATTCTGTCAGAAAGGCTCCGTCTGTAACATGCTCTACACACGGCGAAAATAAAAGGTCAGAATCAGTCCTGTTGTCAAACGTACCTCTAGTCAATAAGTCCATTGAAGCGGTCTTATAGAACTGTTCTAAAGCGTTTATATCGTCTACGATAACCAAATCGCCCAGTTCTCTGGCGAACGTTTTGGCAATCTCAAAAGGATCCCTCTGGATTGTAAATAATGCAAGGTTCCCACCGCTTTCAGGTATGACTCGGTGGAATAATCCTTCGGCTGACTTAGAGAGCATTAATAGATCCACTGATGCAGAACCTGCACTGTTGCCTGCAAGAGTGACGTCATCAGGGTTACCGCCAAAGCTGGCGATATTCTCTTGCACCCAGCGCAGCAGCGCCACCTGGTCCTTCATGCCAGCATTACCTGGTACGTCCTCGGTGCCGAGACAAAGGAACCCGTGAATTCCGAGACGGTAGTTAAACGTGATCATGATGAAATCTTTCTTTTGCTTTATTAACTCTGTTCCTTGAAATACGTTACCAAAGCCCCCTAAAAAAGCTCCTCCGTGAATATACACGAGAACTGTAAGGTTTTCCTCAGTGGTGACAGGCACAAACACATTAGCTATGAGACAATCTTCTTTCACCTCTGTATTGTCTGGCATAAAGTTACTCATATAATCGTTCTGAGGACATACGATACTCTTTTCATCGGTTGCATCAAACGGTTCCAACCATGTTGGCGGTGGGAGAGGTGCCTGGAATGTAAAAGTTATGATTAAATTTATTTGGTATCGTGAAAAAGTTAGAAAAATAGTTTCACTTTATTCATCATCATGTCGTTCTACACAAGTGCTTCCAACGTCCGTTTAGGTAAGACTAAATATATTTAGGTCCTCAGCAGTCTTCGCCCACTGACAAAATGGTCCAATATTCAAACTTAAACTCAAACTCAAAGCATTTATTTCAAATAAACCAATTACAGGCACTTTTGAATTGTCAAGGGGTCGGTCAGTCAGAAAGATGAAGCTAGTTACCCATTCCAAAGCGTAGTAGGTACCTATGGAGAAGAACGGGCAAGAAACTCCATGGACACTCTTTTAAATCAAAAAATGGTTACAAAATATTGATTACATCGTTCATGTTGAAATTATGCATGTGAGAACGATGCAGAACGTTAAAAGCGTCCGTAATAAAAAGACAAAAGCAATTCAAATATTAAATTAAATTAAAATAAGCCGTGGCAGCCAAGAAATGACCAGTCCCCACTGACGGCGCCCGTTCACGAACATGACGCATAGATCAGCACCATTCAGCTCAACCATTTTGAAGGGAACTTAATGATCCAACACACACGCCACCACCAGCGAGACATTAGAGTGAGCATGACAAACTCTCAGCCGCCAGGGCACATTCAAGTCAATGAAAGAAAAACCTATTAAATGGTAGCTTTATAGTAGGTGCATAGTACTCACACCTGTGCTATGCAATTATACAATACTAAAACATTGAATTTATACAATGCAAAGATAAGGTTTTAAAATCTTCAGCAGCTCCAACAGTAGTTTCAAATGCTAATCAATTATTTTAAGCGCCCTTGTGGAGCAGGACCAGCGTTGAGCCAAGCATTTTTATCAGCGATGTAATCCCCCAACTTATAATATGCCTGGCTGCATAGTGTGCGTTTTATACAAGATTTGAATTTAGTTTCATTCAGTTGAAGAATATGGGGAGGTATTTTATTGAAACATTTTAAACAGTACCCCATGAAAGATGAGTCTACTTTAGCCAGCCTGAAACCTGGTTGAACTAATTGATCCCTATTTCTAGTGATATAATTGTGTCTTTCACCTCTTTTACTAAAAAGATGTAGATTTTTCCTTACGTACATGATGTTTTCATAGATATATTGACAAGGTACCGTCATGATGTTAATATCTTTAAACCGTTCCCTTAGAGAGTCGCGCCTGCGGAGGCCATATATGGCTCGGATGGCTCTTTTCTGCAGAATAAAAATAGACTCGACGTCTGCAGCCCCTCCCCATAGTAAAATACCGTACGACATAATACTATGGAAGTAACTAAAATAGACTAGCCTCGCGGTACCTACATCAGTAAATTGACGGATTTTTCTCACAGCATATGCTGCTGAACTTAGCCGTCCTGCAAGGGATGTTAAATGAGGACCCCATTGAAGCCTTGAGTCAAGCGTGATGCCCAGGAAAACAGTTTTATCGACGAATTCTAGTTTCTCTTGATTTAATAATATCTCACAATTTATACTTTTGACATTTGGTAAGGAAAATCTAATACACTTAGTTTTATTCCCATTTAATACTAAATTATTAGCAGTGAACCAATTTTGGATCTGCAGTAGGGCGTTATTTACGTCGTCAAGATTTGATGCACGTCTATTAATTTTAAAAATTAAAGAAGTATCGTCAGCAAATAACACCATTTGTGGTAGGGTTTTTAACAAATGGGGTAGATCATTAATATATACTAAAAAGAGGAAAGGACCCAATATCGAGCCTTGTGGTACACCCATTTTTACTTTTAAACCGAGTGAATTGACACCATTTATTTGAACTTGCTGTTGTCTATCATTTAAATAAGATTCTACTAGACTGAGAGCAAGTTTTCCAAGTCCGTAATGCTCAAGTTTCAAGATTAGGGTTTCGTGGTCGACGCAATCAAATGCCTTGGAGAGGTCACAAAAGATTCCTACAGCGTCTTGGGCTTCTTCCCACGCCGTAAATATGTGTTTTAATAAGGTGACACCGGCGTCAGTCGTACAACGTCCCTTGGTGAAACCATACTGTTGATCATGTAAGATTTTATTGGTGTTAAAATGATTGAGCATTTGATTCAGCATTACCTTTTCAAACACCTTGCTGAAAACCGGCAACACGGATACGGGTCTATAATTATTGGTGTCTTTACTATCCCCTGATTTGAAAAGTGGTATTACCTTACTGTATTTCATTAGATCCGGGAAGACTCCTTGATCCACACACAAATTAAATATTAAGGCCAAGTACGGCGCTATAGTCTCAATAATGGAGGAACACACTTTGATAGACATTCCCCATATATCTTCGGTTAGTTTAATCTTGATTTGCTTGAAAGCTTTTAATACTATTATGGAGTTTATATGCTTGAATTTAAATTCAGTCGGGCAGGATGAAACGTTTGCTTTTAATATGTCAATAGAACGCGAGGGTGACGAGTTTAAGGTTTCAGTAGTTTTAAGTGGGATACTGGTAAAGAAATTTACAAATTCTTGAGCAACTTCTTTGTTAGTGCTTATGGGACCACGAGAAGTCTCGAGTTTGAAATCATTATTATGTCTTTTATTCCTGTTAGTTTCATTATTGATAATTTTCCAAACCGTTTTTATTTTATTATCGGCTGATTTGATCTTGTTGCTAATGTACAAGGCTTTAGCTACCTTGCAGGTATTTTTAAAAGTTTTAGAGTAAGTAGCAACGTATTTATTAAAAGTTTCAGAGTTAATATAAGGCTTAAGGCCATACAGCTCAAATAATTTTTCCCTACTTTTCCTAATACCCTTAGTTGCCCAGTCACTGAACAAAAAATCGCTTGTTCCCAACGAGTCACACCTCAACGGGTAACAGTGTGACTCGTTGGGAATGTTTTGGATAATAATTCCCAACGAGTCACAGTTACTGTTACACTGTTACTCGTTGGGATGATCCCACCTTGATTTAGGGTATCATTTAAGCTATCACCAATTTAATTAGTTTTGTGTTTCTTAAATAATAGGGTTTGTCCTCAAAATAGTAGATCTGTCACCAAAATGTAGTCACCAAACAATGCAAAATCAGTTCCACAATAAATCACCTAAAATCCTGAGATATAAGGTCTAGTACCAAATAAATGTTTTTGTATGTATTATAATAGGTGTGTCCTAATAAGTATTTCAACAATAATGAGGCGTAGCCGACGGAGTCCCGCTTCGCGGGACTCCTACTTCTGGGCGGTTTAAAAAAAAATAACCACGAAGGGGACGGCGGGGTCTTTCAGACCCCGCCGTCCCCTTCTAACCTAACCTGTCCGAGTCGGGGTGCCCCAAGTTGTACCAAATACCTGGGAACAATTTTTGTTTATCTGAGAACGAAAATATTTCGTGGCGATAGATGATATAGTAACAGTGTAACAGTAACTGTGACTCGTTGGGAATTATTATCCAAAACATTCCCAACGAGTCACACTGTTACCCGTTGAGGTGTGACTCGTTGGGAACAAGCTCAAAAAGTTTGGGCAAATAGTTTTTGTTTTCTTTTTTAAAGTAATATTGAACTCGGTGCGCACTACCGAAAAGAATTCCTCATACAAGTCATTTACATTATTTATAATATGGCTCGGTATACTTAACTTACTAATTAAGTTATTATTAAATTTATTTAGATTGTTGGGTGTTATTTGTCTAGATTGTATCTGAATTTTTTGTAATGATGTGTTGGACTTGAAAGCAACGGTTTGACCGCTGTGATCAGAAGGGAGATAATTTACGATGGCTTTAACTAAGTAGTCGCAGCTACAAAAAACATTATCAATACATGTAGCAGAATTTTTAGTTATGCGGGTTGGTTCTGAAAACACATTTGACAAATTGAATGATTTAAAAAGACTTAATAATCGACTGCTATTTGAACTATTCTCTAAGATATTTTTATTTTGATGTCACCACAGATAATTAGCGATTTTTTACCAGTTGCAAGCTTTGCTAGAAGATCTTCCATTACTGACTCAAATTTGGAGTAGTTTTGATAATTTGGGGGTCTGTAAACGCACACTAAAACATGCATATCTAGCTCTACACAGGACAGTTCAATATTATGTTCTACCGACATATCAACTATATCTTTACGAGTCTTAGATTTAATAGAATTTCTAACTAAGATTAGTGAACCCCCACGCAGCATAGATTTTCGGTTAAAACAACTGCCCACACTATAATTTTCATAAATTTATTTAATAATTATTACGGCCTTCCTGGGATTGTCTGGCCATTGCAGGCGGCATGAGATGTGGCTGTCATATCAAAGGGTAGAACCAGACTAGCCCACCAGCTTGGCATAGAAGAGTACAATAAAAATATTGGAATTCATCAAAACACCTTGAATTTGTTTACTCCCACAGGCCCTGTGGCGTAGGGAATGTTGTAGAAGGCGTAAAGATCCCCGCTGGTGTCTTTGCGCCCGCGCACCGTCCCTTGTGCAATTGTCACTTCCAGCCATTCGCCGTCAGCCAGAACAGCCGTCATGCACAAAAGAATCACACACGTCCACCGCTCCATCGTTGCGAATAAAGACTATTTCACAATGTCATGTATTACAAATTAAATTGGCATATTTATATTTATCTGTATTATATATTAACGGATATATACCCTTTTATCTGCCGTATCCTTTAAAATAATCCATGATTTGCACTTATGCTCTAGATTAATAATTGATATGATTGATTATAAATTGTGAATTTATCAGCTTTATTTATAAAAATCTCGCTAATGACTGATTAGCCACTGACTAGCTAACTAATTACATAGTTAGCTCTTAATCAATGATTAACTTTTCTTTATTTATAAATAGCTAAACAAAATAGAGGTGAAACTATGCGTTCGTCACAGATTATATTCAAAATAGTCGACTCAAAAGCAGAATTTTAAGAATAAATTAATTTGTCAAACCCAAGATTTTTGTGTATGTCGTGACTTTGACAGACAAAAGTAAAAAAAAAAAAAGGAAAAATTGAACTTGAGTCAAATTATTTATTAAGTTTATTTCATTGTGTTCGGGATGGCAGCAATAAAAATAATAAGCTCTAAATAATTGGAGTAAACAGGTAAAGGTATATGTCTCTGAATTTATATCTACTTGCTAATGTAAACTGACCAAATGAATGTTAAAGCAATAGCCGATAATAGGTATGTATTTTCATGTCCTATATGCCTTTTAACACGATTATACTCTTTTAGAAATGTATGAAGGTACTTGCGTCTATTGTATATTACTTTCCATTGCTTTTGCACCGGGGTTTCAGTTTCTTTTAATACCAATTATTATGGTTGTTTACAGGTACAAGTTTGAATGCTGCTACGAAAGCCACTCGCACCTAGCACCAATACTATTCAACTATTCGCAAAGACGGTGAGGGACGAGAACATGCTACGTGAACACGATGAGGAATGAGAGTGGCATTAGAAATAATGGCACGGTACATGTCTTTGGAGGAAGAATATTGGAAATCAAAAATAATGAATTTATATAAAAAATGTAGCTTTAATATGTATCAAAATAAATTGTTTTTATAAAATGTCTCTTGTTTTTGTGAGTGACTGCCACAACGTGGCTTTTCTTTAGTTCTGGGCCTTAAAGCTAGCGTTATAAGATGAGAGGCACATGGGATAACACACTGTTTAGGTAATCATAATCAAACTCAAACTGAAACTCAAAGAATTTATTTCAAATAAACCAATTACAGGCACTTTTGAATTCTCAAGGGGTCGGTCAGTCAGAAAGATGAAGCTAGTTGCCCATTCCAAAGCGTAGTAGATACCTATGGAGAAGAACGAGCAAGAAACTCCATGGACACTCTTATAAATCAAAATATGGTTACAAAATATTGGTTACATCGTTCATGTTGAAATTATGCATGTGAGAACGATGCAGAACGATAAAAGCGTCCGTAATAAAAAGACAAAAAAACAATTAAAATATTAAATTAAATTAAAAAAAGCCGTGCCAGCTAAGAAATGACCAGTCCCTACTGACGGCGCCCGTTCACGAACATGACGTATGGATCAGCACCATTCAGCTCAACCATTTTAAAGGGAACTTAAAGATCCAACACACCCGCCACCACCAGCGAGACATTTGAGTGAGCATAACATACTCTCAGCCGCCAGGGCACATTCAAGTCAATGAAAGAAAAACCTAGTAAATGGTAGCTTTATAGTAGTTACATAGTACTCACACATGTGCTATGCAATTATACAATATTAAAAGAATGAATTTATACAATGCAAATATAGTTTTTACAATCTTCAGCAGCTCCAACAAAATTTTCGAATGCTAATCAATTAATTAATGCGCCCCTGTGGAGCAGGACCAGCGTTGAGCCAAGCATTTTTATCAGCGATGTAATCCCCCAACTTATAATATGCTTGGCTGCATAGTGTGCGGTTTATACAAGATTTGAATTTCGTTTCATTCAGTTGAAGTATATGGGGAGGTATTTTATTGTAACATTTTAAACAGTACCCCATGAAAGATGAGTCTACTTTAGCCAGCTTGAAACCTGGTTGAAGTAATTGCTCCCTATTTCTAGTGATATAATTGTAAGTAAGTCTTTCACCTCTTTTACTAAAAAAATGTAGATTTTTCCTTACGTACATGATGTTTTCATAGATATATTGACAAGGTACCGTCATGATGTTAATATCTTTAAACCGTTCCCTTTGAGAGTCGCGTCTGCGGAGGCCATATATGGCTCTCTGATGGCTCTTTTCTGCAGAATAAAACTAGACTCGACGTCTGCAGCCCGTCCCCACAGTAAAATACCGTACGACATAATACTATGACAGTGACTAAAATAGACTAGCCTCGCGGTACCTACATCAGAAAATTGACGGATTTTTCTCACAGCATATGCTGCTGAACTTAACCGTCCTGCAAGGGATGTTAAATGAGGTCCCCATTGAAGCCTTGAGTCGAGCGTGATCCCCAGGAAAACAGTTTTATCGACGAATTCTAGTTTCTCTTGATTTAATACTATCTCACAATTTGTACTTTTGACATATGGTAAGGAAAATCTAATACACTTAGTTTTTTTCGTATTTAATACTAAATTATTTGTAGTGAATCAATTTTGGATCTACAGTAGGGCGTTATTTACGTCGTCAAGATTTGATGAACGTCTATTAATTTTTCAAATTAAAGAAGTATCGTCAGCAAATAACACCATTTGTGGTTGGGTTTTTAACAAATGGGGTAGATCATTAATATATACTAAAAAGAGGAAGAGAGGAGGAGAAGCCCACAATAAGCGTATTAAATCCATCAGCTGATTCATATAAAATTCGCCATCTTGCCTCTTAACATCCTCTTAACAGTGCACCGGTGGTGTTTGATTTTGACAGCTAACTAATCAATTGCTTAGCGACCTCCTATTGCTAAATAGCGTTTATAAATAAGAATTTTGCTAATCAGTTGCTTAGCAATTGATTAAAATTTAAGAGACGTTTATAAATAAGACTGTATTAATTGTTTGTCATCTACACTTGATATTTCTATACGCAATGTCTAAAATTATAAAAAATAATAGAAAGAATAGTAGAGTAGTATCTACTCTCTCTCGTGGTATCTGCCACGCGTGCAGATTTATATTTCATGTAATATTTTAGAGGTTTGAGAGACAGGGTAGCAAGTTCCTCATCCTCCATTGAAAAGGGAGGATACTCCGACCTGACGGTTGTTGTGTTCGATGGGCTCTGCCTAATGGTTGCGGTCGGGTTCCTGTATGTTATTCGTTCGGATAACTCAGATTGCGGAATACAGGATGAGTGTTCAAGACGTATACGAACTCTTTTGCGTGCCGTCATAAACTTTTTATTTTTTAACCGACTTCAAAAAGGAGGAGGTTATAAATACGGATGCGTGCTTTTTTTTTTTTGTATTTTCAGGCATAACTCCGTCATATATAGACGGATTTGCAAAATTATTTTTTTGTTTGAAAGGGTATACTCTCGAGGTGGTCCCATTGTCACCAAGTCAGAATCTGATGAAGGGATCCCATGGAAATCGAGGGAATTCTTCAAATTTTACAGACACGCTTATAGCGATTTGGGTATTTATTATAGTAACTCGTGCATTTGCTCTCGGAAAGTACCATTCGGTGAAGTGGAACTGATAATGAAGACCAGAGGTGGCCACCGGAACTACTCAATTATAAGTATTTCACGGGTTACGATTCGATTACTTTAATATGGTTGCTAAGCAATTTAGGCTCGTCACAATGAATATGGTGAAATGGTGTTGATAGTGGCTTCACCATCAGCTCCAGTTCTTTTGGTTCTTACCAGGAGAACTCCTCAACAATTAACGTCCCTGCATCGGGAAAAGGAATATTGTGTAAAAGGTGATGAGTAGTTGATATTAGGCTATTGTAACTTAGATAAATTAATAGCTGACTCACTAAAAAGTGATAAATAATAATCTTTTTTACAAAAAAAAAACATGCAACTTCAAAAAAAAAAACACTACAAACTTAAAAATAACTTTAATTTCGGAAATCGGTGTCTTTGGATCTGTATTTTAGTTTTTTGCCACCGACTTCCGGAATTAAAGTTATTTTTCAGTTTGTAGTGTTTTTTTTTTTGAAGCTGGATGTTTTTTTTGTAAAAAAGATTATTATTTTTCACTTTTTAGTGAGTCAGCTATTAATTTACGTTCTTTTATTTACTGTTTTATGTTTATCTATCACTAGCTTCTGCCCGCAACTTTGGCCGTGAGATTTTCCTGTTCCCCCATCGCATCGCATCACCTGCCCGTGCATTGCACGTATCACTTCGTTTTCGCTTAGTGTACTCTCTGACTTTTTAATGTTTGCTCAGCTCCTAAGGATCGTAGCATGATGTCAAATATCCTATAGCCTTCGTCAAGAATTGGGGTATCAAATGCAAAACGAATTTTTCATAACCGACTGGTAGTTTCAGAGATTACCCCTTACATAAAAACTTACAAACAAACAAATTTTACCTCTTCATAATATTAGTATATATGTCGCCGCGAGACGATGGTCTCAACTCACACCTCGTCAACTCTCAAGATCACGCTGGTTTTTGTTAGCACGCATTGCTTATTAATAAAATGTCTAAATTGAGGTTTAGTGTAAAATATTGTGTGTACTTACCTTAATATTATCTTGTAGCTACGATGTAAGAACTCTCTGCTATTAAAATGGCGAACGAACAAACATCTTTTACTAAAACGTGGACCCTAACATTGAGTAGGGACTTTGTATAGCTGTCATAAGTACATTGTATATCTAATATCTGTCATAAGTATATAGTAGTAATCAAATTGATTGTATATCTTCAGGTTAAGATAAGATAAGATAAGTTAATTTATTTGTCCAAAACATGAGTGTAAAGGGTGGACCAGTAAAAGAATATTCAGGCTTAATTGCGTGCAAGCGGGGTGAAAAAGGCGTGTACGTGCTCTCGTTTGATAGGTTTTTAACCGACTGCTGCGCCGCCGAACCCGCGGCCGCGTTGTCCTTGGCGCGAGCGCTGCGAACCCCGAATACCCCCGCGCCCCTCTAAACGTGTACGCCTTCTTGACCGCGCTCCACTGTTTATTATTAAAATTCAAAATCACTATGACATGTACATTAGAGGTAAAATAGTAAGATTTACGTTCCGCTAAAATAAGTCAATTTACAAATTAATATTATGTACTCGCGTCGCCTACATTCCCCTCCCCAGTGCGGACGCAGCACTCATCACCCATCGCGATTCGTGCGACGCGTGCCGCGGTCCTCCGCAGCACCCCCGTTCTCGTTTTAATATCAACGACTCTGATACGTCCGTCTTTTCCTGGCAATACATCTTGAATGACGCCTCTCGGCCACGTATTTCTAGGGGAATTGGGGTCGACAACCAGTGCGAGATCTCCCACTTTCAAAGGTCTCTGCTCTTCGTTCCACTTCTGCCTGGGTCGCATGTCCGGAAGAACCTCACGAACCCAGCGTCTCCAGTACATATCAGCCAGCCTCTGCGATATGCGCCACTGCTTCCTCAGGTATAAGTCGGAGTCATTGTAGGTACCAAGGACCGGTAAGTTTGAAGCCGCACCCAGTAAGAAATGGTTGGGTGTCAATGACTCATCAGTGTTTGGTTCCACCGACACATGCGTAAGTGGACGGCTATTCACAATGTGCTCCACCTCGGCCATCAATGTGTGCAGTGTCTCGTAACGTGGTGCTCGTTCCTTTAAAATAACTTTCAGCGAACACTTGATGCTCCTGATTAATCTTTCCCACGCCCCTCCCCAGTGAGGACTAGCGGGGGGGATGAATGTCCATGTTGTGGTCAAACTATAGTTGAGAGCTTCTTTCTTTAATTGTTCCTCGTCCAACTCTAGGATACATTTTCTAAGCTCCTTGTCAGCGCCTCTCAAATTAGTGCCGTTATCTGAGTATAGATGTCGCGGCCAGCCTCGCCTCGCCGCCATCCGTCGGAGAGCCATGATGAGAGCATCAGTTGTCAGGCTAGAAACAAGCTCAATATGTACCGCCCTGACGGTTAGGCAGGTGAAAATCACGCCGTATACCTTCTCCTTGCGGCGGCCAGTAGTTATCTCCATGGGGCCAAATAGATCAACCCCCGTGAAAGTGAAAGGACGCTGATGATGGGCCATTCGCGCTTCCAGTAAGTCACCCATTCTAGGTGGATGAGGTTGTGCCTTTTTGATTCTACATAACATGCATTTTGAAGTAATGTATTTTACCGTTGGTCTTATTCGAACAATCCAGTATTTTTGTTTCAGTTCGTTTACGACCATTTCCTGATTCCCGTGGTTAGCCTTCTGGTGATAATGTTTAACTATGAGGTGAGCAATATGACTTCGTCCGTCCAGTATTACTGGTTGTTTTATCTCTTTCGTTATTGCAGGAGCGGCGTCTATGCGACCGCCCACACGGAGAACGCCATCATCATCAACGAACGGTGATAAGGTAAGCAGTTTACTTTTCTTATCTAATGCCCTTTTCTTTTGCAGGTTTTCTATGTCTTCAGGGAAGGATTTCATCTGAGAATATTTCAGTAGCAACACTTCTGCGCGTCCCATTCATCACGCCGTCGACGTCACCGGTAAGTTTTTTACATTTTTCTATGAAAGATAAGACGACACACGTAGACCTCAAGATACGGAGCCAGGAGGAGAACCTGCTAGGTTCTGGTACAGCAGGCAAACACACGGGCGTAACACGAAGAGTATTTATGCATTCTAGGTCCATGTTACTAACTTCAGCTAACTGTACATCCGCTTCCAAAGGCCATAAACTTTCGTCCTCGTATAAAAATGCTGGTCCGTATAACCACTCATTTTCCAATGTTTCTACTTCGCAAAACTCTCGCGTGGCGGCATCGGCGACATTCTTCTTCGTAGGTATATATCTCCAATCCTTCATTTGTGTATACTCATCAATCTCACCGAGTCGATGAGCAATATAGGCTTTATAGGTACGCCTATCGTTGCGAACCCAATGTAATACAGTGGCTGAGTCGCACCACATATATTTCTTTACTGTTTTTATCCTGTGTTCATTAATCAATGTTTCAGCCAATCGTGAACCAATCAATGCCGCTTGTAGTTCCAGGCGCGGCACAGACACGTACTTCACAGGTGCCACACGACATTTACTAGAGACGAACGCAACTCGAACTTGTTTATCATTATCAAGCCACCGCTAGTAGGCGACGGCGCACATCGCTTTGGTCGACGCATCGCAAAATACGTGCAACTGTAGGTTCGTATAGCCGCAGTGCTCGTCGGTCGCACTATTCAGTGCGTTTGCACTCGGGCCGTCAGCTGTCTCGCTCGCCCTCGCGTAATCGTCCATAGTCGCTGTCTCCGCGCTACGCGTACTTGCCGTAGGCCGCGTAGCACTCGTAGCGGTCGCTCGTGTAGCCGCTACGTAATGCCTAGGTAGGCGTATGTTATTTATGTATTTTAATACATCTAGCCATTCTGACCATTTTGTGTATATTTCATCTGGTATCTCGTCATCCCAGTTGATACCGGACTTCCATGTGTCTTGTAACATAATCTTTCCTTTTATAGTAAACGGTGATAAAAACCCAAAGACGTCGAATATTGACATTATCACTTTTAACATTTCTCGTTTCGTAGGTTTCTTATGTCCAGCGATTATGTCAGCTGGTATTCGTTTGAATGAGACGTCGAATCCTAACGTGTCGTCTTTTGGATTCCACATCAGGCCTAGTGTACGTTCGCCGTCGTATTGCTGGCCGACTTTGAACTTGACTTCTGAAGCTCGCAGACTTTCTTGTGGTAAATTATTTAATATCACCTGATGGTTACATGTCCAATTTCTGATTTCAAATCCACCTTGACCATGTATGTAACTAACTTCGTTCACTGTTTTAGTAGCGGTTTTCTCGTCTTCAAAACTATCAATGTAATCATCCATGTAATGTTGTTTTAGTATGGCTTGCACAGCGCTCGGCATAGACGACTTATAAAGCTCCGCATTTTTGTTTTTTATAAATTGCGCAATAAACGGTGAACAATTTGCGCCGAATATTAATGAGCTCATGGCGTAAGTGTTGACCTCATGCTCAGGTGACTTTCGCCATAAGAAGCGAAGCGTATCTCTGTCTTCTTTGATAATTTTTATTCTTAAAAACATGTCACGGATGTCGCCCGTCACAGCAATTTTGTGTTCTCTGAATCTCAGCATGGTACCATATAACGAAACCAGCAAGTCAGGACCTTTCAATATGTAATCATTTAGGCACACGCCGTTAGATGTTGCGGCGGCGTCAAATACCAATCTCAGTTTCTGTTTGTTGGGGTTATCGACCCCGAAATGCGGTAGGTACCAAGTTCTTTTTACGTTTTCTTTGGTTTCAATTTGCGAAGCGTAATCATTAGTGAGTAGATGAGCAATTCTTTCTTGGTATCGAGTAGCATAGCCATCACTGGACTTCATCTTCTTCTCAACTCCACATAGTCTTCTCATTGCATTGGTGCGCGAGTCGGGCATGGTGGACTTTAGATCTTTCCACGGTAGTCCAACATACCACCTCCCGTCTTTTAATTTAGAGGAGCGTTCCAGGTGTTCCCAAGCTCGCGCGTCGTCTGCGTTTAGTCTAGGTTTATTAGAGATACCTAGTGACTCTAAAGAATAGGACCGGCGTATGTCTTCATGTATGTCTCTTAGGATACGCTCAGTTTCTGATGGTTCACTGTGTTGGTCTTCTTCATTTATGAATAGTGTAGATTGCAGAATCGGCGTCGCTTTCTGTATGTCAAGCGACGACGCGCGCACGCAGCCATGTACGCACCACCCTAATGGAGTACGCGTGATGTATGGCTCGGTCATTTTGCCTTTTATTATTTCCAACGGTAAAAGCAAATGATAGTTATCTTGCCCTATCAATATTTCTGGTTTACATTGTCCGCCACTTATCACACTTTTTATTTCAGGTCTCAGTTCGTAATCGTTGAAGTTCACTGAAGTTTGGTTTTGCACAGGTAAGTTTAGATTTTTAACACTACGCGCTTTTATTGTAAACTTGTTGTTGTCCTCAATGTTAGATAAGTTTAAGTTTATAATCTCACTATCGCACACTAGTTCGGTATTGTCCCACGCGCCGCACACACGCATAGATTGCTTGTAGCCGTGCAGTCCTAAGCGCGACGCTAGCTCGGCGCTTATCAGTGTCACTGTCGAGCCATCGTCCAGAAGTGCAACACTGCGCGACGTTCCTTTTGGTCCGTGAATTAAAATAGGCACCGTTTTTAACAACACTTTGTTGCATTTGTTTATGTATGTTACGGTTTCCACAGATGTATCAGTCTCTGGCGGTTTACTTTCATTTTCACTAGTTGACGGCACTTTTACATTGTTTTTATTCACGTTATAGTGTAACAGACGATGATGTAGTTGTCCACAGTTGTCGATATCACACGCGGTAGCGGGACAAGATTCTTTATTATGTCGTGACGTCAAACACTTAAAACAGACACCATGACGTTTCACGTAGGTCCATCGGTCTTTACGTAGTGCCTTTTTAAACTTCTTACAGTCTGGTAGTGCATGATTTTTTAATGGACAAAACCCGCACTTGGTACTTCTGTTTTCATTTTCACTGTGTTTGTTTTCGTTTATCAAAACTATTTGCGACTTATTTTTATCGTTGTAACTGTTCTTATAATTTTGCACGTAAGATATATTCACTGAGCATTGTGTTATCTTCTGGGCTTCTGCACTTAGGAACTCGGATAATATGACGAGCTTCGGTTTTGTGTTTTCATTGAGAAGCGGATAACAGTAATCAGTCCATTTAGAAATCAATACTGTCGGTAATTTAGACAGCACAGTAGAAACTATGTTCATTCCTTTTAGATAATCTTCGCAGCCGATGGCAGTCACCGCTGCGACGCAGTTTTTAACTTTGATCGAGAAGGAAACAATTTCTTTGTGATATTCCTGTGACATTGGGCGTAACTTGCTGATGTCTTGTAATATTCTAGATATTATTATATCATTATTTCCAAATTGTAGTTGCAGCGTGGACATCACGACGTCAGGAGAGGTGGCGCCGATCAGCAGCGCTGTGACTGCTTCTTTGGCACGTCCGTGGAGACTCTTTCGTAGTCGCCATAAGTTTTCTCGGTCGCTGAAATTGCAGACTTGAGAAGATTCTTCATAAGCTCGCTTAAATTGTAGCCACTCGAGCGGGTCACCATCGTATTTAGGTAAGTCCTTTGGCGTACACAATCGATTAAGCATTTTCACGTTAGTTCCTGGCTGGTTGTCGTTGGTGGTTGCGGCAGCGGCTAGGTCCTTGAGTGCACACGCCAGCATGTGCATGGTATCTTCAGTGCCACTCCGCATTGCAGTCACCGCTGGCAGCGTTCTGTGTTGTTGGGATGTGTTTTCTGTTACAGGTGGTAGTGGGCCGGCGCCCCCCATTTGCTGCAAGATAGCGTCTTGCCGATGTGCCGGGCACAGCGCGTCGTCGTTACCAATAGTGACACACTGAGTTTTCACCTCCTGACTTGTTTGTAACCACTTTTCCACTCGGGAACCAACTTCACTTTCAGCAGGCTCAATATCTGCCAGTGACTGTGAGCTGTTGCTGTCCAGCTCCGCCAGGTCGACGGCTAGTTTTTTATCTATCAATTCCATTTGTAGCTGCGCTTTTTCTTGTGCAGCTTCGAAGAGCAGCTGCGCCCTCCTCGCCTTCACTGATGTGCTCGCAGAAGGAGGTTTTACCATGATGTTTCTGCTGCCAGATTTTTTACTTGAACTAGACGGAGGATGAGCTAGTTTTTCTTCAGGTTTCACATCACTTGCGATCGCCAATTGCTGTTCGCGCTCCCGTCGCAACGTGCTTCGCGTGCCCACCATTTTGTTTTTTGCGGGCGGCGTGCGATACATTCGTCGTGCAATTAGTTGAAGCGAAGCAAATGAACAAATGAAGCTTGACAAGTGTTTCTGATAGCCAATCCAGCTCGAAGGACCATTGATGTAAAGGGTGGACCAGTAAAAGAATATTCAGGCTTAATTGCGTGCAAGCGGGGTGAAAAAGGCGTGTACGTGCTCTCGTTTGATAGGTTTTTAACCGACTGCTGCGCCGCCGAACACGCGGCCGCGTTGTCCTTGGCGCGAGCGCTGCGAACCCCGAATACCCCCGCGCCCCTCTAAACGTGTACGCCTTCTTGACCGCGCTCCACTGTTTATTATTAAAATTCAAAATCACTATGACATGTACATTAGAGGTAAAATAGTAAGATTTACGTTCCGCTAAAATAAGTCAATTTACAAATTAATATTATGTACTCGCGTCGCCTACAATGAGTATACACACAATAACATAGCATGCAAGATGTTACATCAAATTAATCACAGTCCAGCCGTACCAGTTAGACATGCGCAAAACAGTGCGTCCTAAAGTGATGTAATATGACATTACATTTCGTACCGAGGAATGTTGCATTACACCATGACTCCAAACATGACGCGAAATAAAGCGCCACACGCGATGGCTATTGTAATGAAACGCGCACGTCCTAGAAGTTAAACATCATTACATGAGATATCGTATGGCGCGTGCGGCAAAGCGTAACTGTCATAGTGTCATACAGTGCGAGTCATGATTTAATAAATCACGTAGGCAGTCCGCGGTGCCAATAAAACGTAAACCTTATCACATCAATAATACGGTTCTAACTATTAGTTCACTTATTTCGTAGCCAGCCGACCGGCTCATGCTCCTTCTCATTTGCACACACAGCGTGATAATACAAAGTTTACGAACAGTGCGCCGCGGCCCGCGCGTCATGTTTGAGTGTCATGTGCCATGCTTATTTTGTTCGAGTCATGTGTAATGCTACAGTACGCGGTCGGGTCACATGACGCGCAATGCAACAATCGCATTACTTACACAAGTCTAGTACCAGTCTCCCGCAGTATGTCAGCCGAAAAGGACTTGATTAGAAAACGCGGAAACCTAAAGGGACGTTTGTCGGCGTTTGCTAACTACACGTTACCGTTAAAGACGACGTCTTTTGGCTTTGTTGTTAATCCTATAATACACTAGGATACTTGAAGAGCAGAACGTCTAACAATGTATGTCCATTTTGTATAAGAAAATGTTGTGTCATAATGGCGCACCTCACGAGCTCACGAGCACCTGCGCGCTGGGCCGAACGTGAGCATGACATCCTTCAGCCGCCCGGGCAGATTCAAGTCAATGAATGATTCCGGTAAATGGTAGTTATATAGTACATAGTACTCACACCTGTCCTATGCAATTATATAATACAAAGAAGATTGAGTTTAAACAATGCAAAGGTAGTCTTACAATGTTCAGCAGCTCCAACAGTATTTTCAAGTGTTAATCAATTAGTTGTGGTTGTGAAGCAAGACTAGCATTGAGCCAGGCATTTTTATCAGCGATGTAATCCCCGACTTATAATATGTCTGCCTGCATATTGTGCATTTAATACAAGATTTGAATTTCGTCTCATTCAGTTGAAGTATGTGGGGAAGTATTTTTAACCCCCGACGCAAAAAGAGGGGTGTTATAAGTTTGACCACTATGTGTGTGTATTTGTGTCTGCTGTGTGTCTGTCTGTGGCACCGTAGGTCTTAAACGGGTGAAACGATTTGAATGCGTTTTTTTTTATTTGAAAGCAGGTTTTCTAGCGATGGTTCTTAGACATTTTTTTATCAAAATCGGTTCAGCCGTTTCAAGGTAATCAGCTCTTTTGTTAGCTGCGGTAAGGATCTTAGACGCATAATGGGTATTTACTTTACTTACAAACATATGTGTGATCTAAAATTTCAAACACCCATAAGCAAGATTATGGAATTCTTGGTCCGATGCTGCAGCCAGGATATCCAGCACAACAGTACACTCTTGAAAAAATAATAGCAGATATATCGTGTTTGGTTTCGTTTTGATCAGTATTTAATTCTACATACAATGCAATGGTAGCAACATGATGAGCTGATGCTGCAACCAGGATAACCAGCACCCTAGTACACTCTTGATGAAATAATAGCAGATATGCCGTGTTTGGACTTGTTTTGATCAGTATTTAATTCTACATACAATGCAATGGTAGCAACACGATGAGCTGATGCTGTAAACGGGATATCCATCACACTAGTACACTCTTCATTAAATAATAACAGATTATGTCGTGTTTGGATTCGTTTTGTGATCAGTATTTAATTCTACATACAATGCAATGGTATAATATGCAATGGTATATACACGATAAGCTGATTCTGCAAATCTATTTGATTTAGTGTCTAAATATATCCTGAAAAATCCTCACAACCATTAACTCATATACAAAACAAACCTAAACAAAGTTTAAAAATTTAAAAATAAAACTTGAATTAAAATTAAAATAAACCCCCAACGCAAAAAAGAAAAGCGAACATTTAAAAAGTCAAAAATAATGGCTATGGTTGAGCCATCAACTTCGATTGAGTAACACCATATATTTTAATTAGGCATAGAAATTGATGGATGGCACGATAAGGTTTGCTCTTTGAAATGGCGCTATAATGTCGCGGCGGGGTACCGCTAAGTTTAAAGCAATAAAAATAGCTAAAATAGGAGATTGCATACTCATTACTCATAGCGCTCCCAGACTTAACAATTTAACACACAACTAGATTTTCTACAAAAAATTGATCGTATCGAAGCAAGTTGGTTGGAAATGCTAGTAAATTAATAGGTAGTCAATCAAATGAAGGGTCTGAGTTACATAAGCGGCGGCAGTCGAGGCGGCTACTGTTGCAGATTCTTGTCGCTCACACAAGTAAAATCACTTCACGTAAGAAGTCATGTGATGTCTTTTTAACGACTTCAAAAAAAGGAGGAGGTTCTCAATTCGACTGTATTATTTTTAAATGTGTATTATCTCTGGACTTTTTTCTAGGTGAACCGATTTTGATAATTCTTTTTTTTATTCGAAAGTTGGAGCTTGTCGTAAGGTCCCATATAAATTTGATCAAGATTTGACCAGCAGTTTTTGAGTTATACTTAATAATGCGTATTTTTCCACCTAGTATATTGATGATGATTTAATAACTTCCTGTCACTGTTATTTACATACCAAGTAGTGGTACACGAATTTGTGTGGGGACCACAACGTAAACATAAAAAAGAAAAACATTTTTACAAAAAAAACAACCACTTCCAAAAAAGACACTCCAAATTGAAAAATAACTTTAATCTCGGAAGCCGGTGGCAAAAAACGACAAGTTGTTTTTTTTTATTAGGTGCTTTTGTAAAGTTGTATCATTCATTCTATAATGTCAATCATTAGTTCACTTTTTGAACGTCAAAATTGCTTATGACACTCCCCCAAAACGCCCGCCCTGCACCAATTTCTAGTGCTTTAGCTAGGAAGAAGAAGTGGCGCAACAGCAGAACAGCTGTCTGTTAAGTTAGAAGAATTGAGTGTACGACTAAACGCCGACAGACACTACGCCGACAGACTGATCACCGACAAGACTACTTCGACGGGACTCTTCGCCGACAGGACACTTCGCCGGCAGGACTCTTCGCCGACAGGGCTT
Source organism: Griposia aprilina (assembly GCA_916610205.1). Classification (NCBI taxonomy): domain Eukaryota; kingdom Metazoa; phylum Arthropoda; class Insecta; order Lepidoptera; family Noctuidae; genus Griposia; species Griposia aprilina. The sequence continues at coordinate 16,102,672 of OU744286.1, forward strand.
GTCAGCGATGCAACTTATCTCCGATAATAACAAGGCGTAGTCGACGGAGCCCTGCTTTGCGGGGCTCCTAGATTCGAATGATTTAAAAAAAAAACACGAAGGGGATGGCGGGGTCTTTTAGACCCCGCCATCAACTTCTAAGCTAACCTGTCGGAGTCGGGGTGCCCCGAGTCCCGAGCTTGCTTCGCTCGCTCTTGCATCCCTTCCCACCCTTGCATTTTGAAACATAAATTTACAATATTTATTTAGATAAATTACTTCAGGTAGTGAGCTGATTTTATCATTTACTAGAAAAAAAGCATCCTATATTTTAATACAGTCCACACATAACTCATAAGTAAGTATTTTAATTGATTTTTTCATACTGCCCTCTACTTACAAAGACGCTAAAAAAATTGACACTATTGATCTTAAGAATACTTACCGCTAATATGGAAGCCGAGATGCATCAAGTTTATATTTTAGTGATGAAGCAAATAGAATAGCGGACGTTAAGATGGCTAAAGGAGACCTTATAACATCGATGACTAAGAAAGAACTTTATTAGTGTTCGATGCCTTATAAGAAGATCTATTGCCAAGATTTGTCACCCATCCGAGAATAATGAGGTTTGTTGCAAGACGAGCTTTCAACGCGCAATATTCAAACCGTATACGATTTTTTTTGTGTGCCGTCATTAACTTTTTATTTTTACGTTCTTTTCGGTAACTCTTTTGTTTTTATCTGTAATTAAAAAATATACGCCATCATTTTTCCCTGCTAACATCGAATTATTTTATTTATTTTCCACCTAAAATACATGACGCGTACAATTTCCGTATTGTCAGGTGCGTAGTTCGCATGTTGCGTTGTAGATGCCGCCACAGTATAGTGTAAGTTGGTCTATGAGATACTAATATTACATTACATTAGATTGGTCAGGAAAGATACCTATCCCTTTTCAAATTCCTACCACGCCAGCCGCTGTTGAGCTTAGAGATAATAAACTATAGAACAAGGTCAAATTAAATTAATTTGTCACAGACATGATGCTTACGATATTGAATGATGGTATAAAAAAAAAATAACGAAATCAATAAAGAATATTTTAACTATTTCTATCTAACGATTATCTAAACCAATAGTTTAAATTAACGTATCGATGCCCAGCTGTAAGCTTAGCGATGTTCAGCCGTAAGCGCGGCAAATGTGACGTCTCAACATAGGCTTGATGATTGCCGTTTACTGACTTTTCCCGATTCCCGAGGCAAGGCGATGCCGTAACGATGCCGAACTGAGTGCGATGATCTATGGAAGGATCCGTAAAATGTTGTTTTTAACGTTGACTTTGATTTTGACTGTCCGTGCATGAAAAACGAATGTCATTCTATAAATGAATATCATTCTTCAGCAAATTACCGTAGTGTGTCAATCTTCTAATCCAAACAGTACATCATATAAATAAATTATATCAGACAAAGCAATATATAAAAATCATACAATTATTACGAAAACTACAAAATAAATAACTACTAACAAACTCTATTCTACTATTATCCTTTTAGCAAGATAGAACAGAATAATATAGCAAATAAATTAAATATATTCTTCTGCGCCGTACTGCGTGGTGGCACTGCATCCAGGTAGTGTTTCTGGTAGATATCATCACAGAAGCGAGTGCGTTCTTCCAAGAGCACACCATGTTGTTCCAGTTTCTCATCGAACACCATGTGTGGCGACCTGACACCGAGAGGTAATGGCCACTCAGGCAACGACTCTTCACACGCGGATTTCCTGAAATGTTAAAACGAAATTAGACGACATCATTATTTATTACACTAGTAGGAAGAGTGCTTACCAACACATACCTAATTTAACAAACTGCATCAAATTCAGCAAATTATTAATTACAATAACGTATAAAATTAAACGTAACGAAACCGGAATGCTTTACCCAGTTTTCATGAAGTTGCGCCAAACACGCACTATCCTTTTCATCTTCTGATATTCAGGAGTTGCGACACTCTCATCTGTACCACCCAAGATATCCAAACCAAGCAAACGACTGAGACCAGTGATCAGCTCCGCGCACGTCAGTGTGAAGCAACGTTCTGGACCACAAAGGGATATTCATACAAGTATACTTGATTATTGCCAGCCTCGGAATACAGCTTCACAGCCCGAAGCATAAGAGTAGTAAATATGACATCTGAAAAGAAGTCGACGTAATATAGAATGTTGTCAGTACCAACAGAATTGGAGCCAAAATAAAATCTCTTGGCCGAATTGGCTACATCTTCTCGTTCTGCATCAGAGTCAAACTTTAGGTCAGCCGATACGAAATCAGTTTTTTTTTTCAATCATCATATTTTTCCAAATTTCAAAGAACTCAATGCGCAACAGTCCTTACATGTTAGCGAAACAATACAACACACACAGGTACCATTTTGTAGTTGCCATTGTTTAGTATACTCAGAGGAGATTATGTCAGGAATGCTTCGTTTCTTGTATCACGCTCCACAGACGGTGAAAACATGAAAGTACAATCAGTCCTATTCATAAACGTATCTCTGGTTAACCATAACCAGATCGCTGAGTTCGTCAACGCTTAGCTCGTCAACGAAAATCAACGTGATTTTTAGGTATGCAAAGTAACTTAACATTTGATTCCATTTGTTCAAAGACTGAAACTAATCATTTCATGGCAGTCAATAATAAGTATAGCAATATCGAAAAGATTGTATTTTTGCCCGCTTGGAATAACTAAGGGTTTAGATCAAGAACTTCTGATTCTAAAGGCCTATGCGACATGTTCGTTAAAATCGATCATTTTTATGTTGTGCTAGGCCACGGATCACTAATTAGTTTCATAGGGGGTCTGTTTTTAAGGTTCCGTACCCAAAGGGTAAAACAGGACCCTATTAATAAGACTCCGCTGCCCGTCCGTCTGTCCGTCTGTCACCAGGCTGTATCTCATGAACCGTGATAGTTAGACCGCTGAAATTTTCACAGATGTATTTCTGTTGCCGCTATAACAACAAATATAAAAAAACAGAATAAAATAAATATTTAAGGGGCCTCCCATACAACAAACGTGTTTTTTTGCCGTTTTTATAGATAATGGTACGGAACCCTTCGTACGCGAGTCCGATTCGCACATGACCGGGTTTTTTTTAATAATAATGACTTTCGCGGTGCGTTTGCTAGACGATTACTAGCAACCAAAATTAAAAATATTAATTAAAAATAAAACGAAAAGAAACCTGAATAATTTTAACAAAGTTAGTGAGTACTTAATTAATATTATATAAAAAAAAACTACTTTGAACTATCTGTCTGAAGTTTGGAGTTAAGTGGGTAAAAGCTATTGCCATTAATCTTGGAGAGGTTCATCGATAAGTCGAGATCAAAATAGGTCGGCGGGGTAATTACGTAACACACTAACAGCAGGAATGGGTATCATTTTGACAGTTCAACAACATTCATTGCGTTATTTACGTTGTTGAGCAGACCAATTTTTCGAACAGGTTAGCAATGGATTAGCAATATCCTTCAAAATCAGTCAGACTGTGATTGATAAGGTATTACCTATGCAATTAGGTTGCTGGACCGCAGTCCGTCATTTGATGACTCCTGTGCTAGGCATTATCATAGTCTAGTTAAGATGGAACCTTCAGGGTAGCCCGCGAAATTCAAATTTTGTTACGTTTTTTGCAATTTGCAGGTCACTGTCAGGTTATATTTTGATTAAAATATGATTCGCGACCGAAACAAATATGGCTTTATAGAATTATAATCAGCAATACATCTCTATAAGTTCATATTACCCTATTTCATGACTATTTCATGAAATCATGACATTTGAGGGCAATTCTAACTTAATGAGTTGTATTGCTGATTCTAATGATTATAACTCTGTAAAGCCATATTTGATACAAGGCGAATCCTATTTAGATCACCATACAACCTGATACTGACCTGCAAATTGCAAAAAACGTATGAAAATTTGAATTTCGCGGGCTACCTTGGCGCATGCCCCTTAAGATCATGAATTACTGACATCATTATAATCATCCCAGCCGAAAGATTTCCACTGCTTGAAATTTGCCTCAAGGACTGGTCCTATACTGCCCTCATCTAACAGATTCCTACCATCTTTATCAGGTCGACGGTTTAGGTACTTTGCGCTGCGCCCCTGGTATGCGGACGCTCATTGAAAAGGTACTGTAGGTACGAACTTAGGCACTTACGTAAGTAGGTACTTATTAAATATTAATAACTAGCGACCCGACCCTGCTTCGCACGGTTTTGACAACTTCACAGAACATCGAGATTTCTTTATGGAGTACTAGCTTTTGCCCGCGGTTTCGCCTGCGTGGATGTCGGAAATTATCCCACGGGAACGTACTACCGGGATAAAAAGTATCCTACATGTTAATCCAGGTTATAAACTATCTGTGTTCCAAATTCCATCCAAATCCGTTCAGGAGTTTTAGCGTGAAAGAGTAACAAACATCCATCCATCTATCCATCCATCTATCCATCCATTTTCCTCACAAACTTTCACATCCCATCCTAACTATAATATTATAAATGCGAAAGTAAGTTTGTTTGTTACCTTTTCACGCCTAAACCACTGAACCGATCATCCTGAAATTTTGCATATACGTTGTTAGGTGTACAGAAACGGGTCCTTTCATCCCGAAAAAAAGTACTGTTCCCGAGGAAAACCACAATAACGTTCTTATGATAATAGATGGCGCCACGTGTCTGTCGAATCATAATTGAATTATAAGTATTATAACCCGAATTGATTGTCAGTCTAAATTAACGCGAGCGAAGTCGCGGGCAAGTACTAGTTTATAATATTAGTAGGATAGGATATGTTAGTTAACTTAAAAGCCTATTACAAATAATCCTTCCGGAATAAATTCTGTAAATGGTGGGAAAGAACGCATTAAAGTCTGTTGCATAGTTTAATTTATAATATGTATAGATACTTATACATAACATAACATCACGCCTGTATTCCCCGAAGGGTTAGGCAGAGGTGTACCTATAGTACACCCACATTTCGCCAGTTATGTTTAAGTCCCATGTAATAGGGGGCGAGCCTATTGCCATCAACCGGGCACAAATCCTGACTCCGGGCTGCTACTGGGAAATTCCAGAAGGAAAAACCATACCTCATAGGTATAGATTATACCAGAGGCGCAGTGGTAAACAGAATATGTGCCGAAATTACTTATATAATAAAAGCTGACGATGTGTCCAAAGCTCTCTCGCCGTGACGTTAATTAAGCGAAGCAGTTATTATTCCTCTGAGACGATTTTGAAGCGGGTTTAGACAAAAAGGATACGCGAGACACTTTGACACTGACTTCTGACAGTTTATTATTTCTGTAACCTTTTCAATTGAGATCTTTATATTCGTGGTGACGACTTCGACTTTGGTCGTAGAGTGTCGGCGGCGCGCGTATCACTGCGCATAAAGTTTGTCAAGGCGTTAAAGCAATCGAAAACGCGACTATGTCACGTTTCGTGTACGCGCTTATGAGGGATTCCGCCTTAGCGTTTATTTAATGTGACAAACTGATGAGATGACACTTCATATTCCCCATTTCCCTTTCAGGAAAAAAATTAAAGTGCGCAGAGCAGCGCAGGCACAATTAAGTTTAAATCCCCTGCCACTTTCCGTGCCCCGGGACATCGCGACGCCGGCCGCGGCGTCTGAGGACTCGGGCACGTGCTGAAAATTAGTATATTTTTACTGCTCAACAGTAATTTCATATTAGTCGTTCACAACATAAATCAATTACAAACGAGACAAACAACTTTGGCAGCGACTTGCCAGCGCACCAATTTGAGATCGGAAGCAGAGTCGAAACAATGGGCTAAAGCCAAGATAAGTCTGTAAGTTAATTAACTCTCGAAGGCTTCGGCATAATTAACTTCGAAGCTTTTGGGTGAGGGGTAAACAGCAGTGTGCGTGTATCAGTAGAGAGCGGTGAAAGGTAGGGGGCCGGATTTATATCTAGTGTAAATAAATATAAGTGTGAAACGGACGCGGACGTCCCCGGGTCGACTCGACCGTTTTTGTGAATTTTGCGATGTTATCTTAGGATTCACAACAATTTGCTGAGCGTGGCGCGTGGCGGCGGCCGTGAGCCCGCGTGCTACGTGACCAGAGTAGCGTTATATACCCCTATTTAGCTGACTAGTTTTGGTCCCCGACACTTTATTGTGTCGTAAATTTTCTCTTATTGCTTCAAGCGATTCAAAAGTTAGAACTACTGCGCTGCAGTCTATCTTTGCTATTGTGTTATTTATGGCATTTCTTGTTTTGCTACGTGCTGGAAAATACCGGGCATGGTGCTTTGGGAATGCAATGGAGATCCATCAGACTCAGAATGTACTCCGGTGCAGGTGCGGTGTATACCTTTAATACTCTTTTTCACAAATCAATTCTATTAATTTGTATAATCAAATTGTTCCTCAAACTCAAAGCATTTCTTTCAAATACACTAATTACGAGCACTTTTGAATTGTCAAGGAGTCGTAGGTCAGTCAGGAGGATGAAGCTAGTTGCCCATTCCAAAGTAGTAGATTCCCATTGACAAGAACGGGCAAGAAACTCCACGGACAATATTGTTACAAAATATTGGTTACATCATTCATGTCTAAATTATACATATGAGAACGATGTAGAAAGACGAGCACGTTAAAAGCTTCAGTAATAAAGTTATAAAAGAAAAATAAGCCGTGCCAGCTAAAAGATGACCAGTCCCTACTGGCGGCGCCATTTCACGAACATGACGTATGGATCAGCACCATTCAGCTCAAGCACTACCATTTAGAATACGCGCCACCACCAGCGAGGCATTCGAGTGAGCATGACTTACTCTTAGCCACCAGAGCACGTTCATGTCAATAAAAGACGTACCCAGTAAATGGTAGCTTTATATTAGGTACTTTGTACTCACACATCATGTGCTAAACAATTATACAATATATAACTGACCCGTGCCCACTTCGTTGGGCGGTAAACATTTTTACATGTGATGAAGTTATATCTGTGGTTCGGTTAGTACTGAGCGCTATGATTTATTTCCTGACTGCCAAAAGGAGGGAAATCTTTTTACTGCATATGTATATATGTACTTATTTGTATGCCAATTTGGCTATATTATCGGGTTTCAGATGAGTGAATGAAATGATTATGATTGAATAAATTATATTTATTTTAATTGCTCAAAAAATCTCTGTATACTATATTAGATGTATTGTTATTATTTGGTACCAAAATATATTGACCTTCAGGAGTTAAGTCAACGTATAACTGCCCATGGGAAAACACTGCTTTCTCAGGTCAATGCCCACCAGAGAGAATGTTTGACCCTGGGACTTATTAATAGTGAGAGCAAAAGAGATCTTGACGGGATACTGTAGCCTTTTAAACGGTATGCGTAAATCCGTCGGAATCATGGGTATCCGTGAAATATAAGCCAGTTGTCCCACTGCTGGTCCTGTGAGAATGGTCGCCACGATTTTATTCTCCCGCAACTCTTTTATAAGCAGCCTTGTGCCATGACACATGTTGGGGGGGGGCTCAAGTTTCTTAATAGCATGATAGGAATGACGTGTTGTATATGAAAAAAACCGTCCAATAGAAATATCACTCAATAGATTACGACACGGTCGCGGTTCCATACATTAGTCCAAATTATTTGCAGTAAAGGGGAAAAGTCTTTTGTTTTAAACACTTGAGACAATAAAGGAGATGTTCCAGAAATGTGTGCAGCCTGGGCTAGCACCATGTACACTATATGTAAATATCGGCATACAATATAGTAACTGTTTTTGAATGTTAATTTTCTATTATTTTTACTTCGTTTCAATGTACATTCAGATTAACTTTGTCAAGGAGAGCAACACAACATAAATATGGTGGATCGGTAATATGCGAAGTGTCATTTTGACAATGATATTTGATTGACGTATAAATATAATATGTACGTTAAAAAAACAATACACGTATTCCGAAAATACTTGGGTTTCGTTATAATAATAAAATAGGACTACAGGATATTGTTATTCTAGTCGATTGCGGCAGCAATAATAAAATAAGTGCAACGCTAGTGCAACTTGTTATTGTAGAATACCACCACGACGAAACCCGAATCACAGGTAAATCAGAAACCATATAACAAAGCTGGGGTCGACAGAGAAGCAATCAATTATTAATGTCCTTTGTAGTAAAACAAAAACAATCACAACTATCTCCGAAACACGTCCAATTAAAAGTCAAAGCAAAGAAAGACGTCACTTCATGAAACTTAAAATTGTCAAAGTCGTCAAACTTCATGTCAAACACAACTGTCATGGCTAACCTAAAAATAGGGTTATCATATTAAAAAACTTCCCAAATTATCAGTACTCTTCTTCAAATTAATTTGTTAGTATTTTTACGAAAATCCCTTATTTTTTCCTATTTATCTATGTAGTGTACACAGTGGTAGCCCGAAATCAAACATCTCCTTTACTTATTTTGATAAGAATTCATAATTGTTGATAATATGACCAATAAACATGACCTACCGATTTAAATTATTGTTTTAATATAAAAAACTACTGTTTGTGACTTAAATATAAAAGTTAGGCATAATATATGCTGTCGCTGACTTTTTCTGTAGGCATTATCAAGCTCTACAACTTTTCTCTAGAACTCAATCATATATCTCTCATCGTTAAGGCTGCGTTCGTAATAAACATTTTGGTTCGACCGTTTATTCTCCGCCTTACTCTGCAAATCCGACTACCACGAAAAGGTATTTTAATTTTTCGGATTATTATTTAGCCTATGACACTCACAAATAATGTGGCTTTCTATTGGTAAAAGAATTTTCAAAATCGGTTCAGCAGATCTAGAGATTACCCCCTGCAATCTCACAAACTCACAAACTGTACCTCTTTATAGAATTATTATAGTATCCTAGCTTTTGCCCGCGGAAACGCCCGCGTGGATGTCGGAAATTATCCCACGGGAACGTACTACCGGGATAAAAAGTATCCTACATGTTAATCCAGGTTATAAACTATCTGTGATCCAAATTCCATCCAAATCCGTTCAGAAGTTTTTGCGTTAAAGAGTAACAAACATCCATCCATCCATCCTTACAAACTTTCACATCTAAAATATTAGTAGGATATAGTATATAGAGTCTATACTAAAAGATTGAATTTATTAGTTTTAGTGTGCTGCAGTGGTCAAAACTCTGTCATAACTCTCTGTCTGTCGGTTAGTGGCTGTCTGTGTCTGTCTCTGTCTGTGGCTACTCGGGATCAATTCCCGTACGAGACACTTCTTCAAATCGCAAATCGGCAAATCCGACTAATCTGGGGGTCTACTCTCTAAGCACGAGATCCGTAGTTTCGGCCTACGATGCGGGCCTTTCCTACTCCTTATCACCTACGGACATAATATTTGTTTTGGGCCCGACTTATGAATGAATGACACCACGATGTGACGCTGTCCCTACTTCCGATATATTTCTACCTGTCCGATAAGGTTAATTACTCGGGTGTAGGGTTCACTCTAAAGTTTCAAACTACTTTCGGACGGGCCCGTGTCTTCGTTGACGGACTTAGACAGTAGGCCACCTTTTTTTTTTTGTTGGGTGGTAAATCATCAAATAGCCTCTCCCGCTCTGGGCGGAGCGGAAGGGCGTGTCAGACTCTTACTGACTAAAACCCACCCGTGTTCCTTCAGTTGCCTGTGCGCCAGGGCCACGGTAACTCTTTCGAACAATCCGCGACCCCGGCAGGCATCGGCCCTATCGGACCCCATCAATTATGCTGACAACTCTTTGAGGCGCGCGTGGAACACAACGCGCCGTCGACCCGGGCCTGGTCCTTACCGGACGGCGAGCTGCCCATTGCTCGCCGTCTGCAGGCCCGCGCCCACGGTGGCCGGGAGTCGGCTATCGACTCCCGACGCCCAGGGTGTCTCCTCCTGGGGCGACTAGGGGCGTGAGGGCGCAATGATTGCCTCTCCCTCACGCGCTTCGCCTCCTCCTTCGCGAGCATTACTGCTTCGCAGAAGGAGGTGACTGCTTTCCATTTCCTTTCGCTCCGTACCATGGCCTGAACCAGGGCCGGACGCGAGAGATCGCCGCCGCCGATCGCCGCCACGAGGACACGGCGGTGCTCCGCCCAAGCCGGGCAGTCCTCCACCGTATGCTCCACCGTGTCCTCCGGTCGATCCACACAATGCCAACACCCGGGCGTTTCCTCCCGCCATATCCGAAACAGGAACAGCCATGTCCGGTGAGGACCTGCGTCAGGCGGAAGGTGAGGATGCCGTGGCGCCTCTCAAGCCACTCCTCAAAAACTTACGGACTTACCACCGCAATTGTGGCGTGCCCAGCGCTGGGTTGCGACAGTCGCACTGTCCATGCCGCCATGAGATCCCGCCGAAGCTCTGTCCGCTGTGCCGCGATTTCTCGCGGCAGCGGAGTAACGCCCCGGTGTTTCGCCTCCTCGCGCCACTCCCAAATGTGCGCGAGGACTTTTGCCTCCAGATCCCATGGCGGCAATCCGGCAAGGAGGCGCACCTCGCAGGCGACCGTGCGGTATCCCCGGACCAGCCGGATGGCCATGACCCTTTGGGACGCGTTCAACCGGCGTGATGGTCGGAGCCTCAATGAACGCGCCCACACCGGTGCCCCGTAAAGGGCCATGGACCGCACGACCCCCGCGTAGTGCCTCCGGCAGGGGGCATTTGGACCCCCTAGATTGGGCAGGAGCCGCTTCAAGGCAGCCCCAGCCCGATCCAGTCTGGGAGCCAAACGTCGAAAATGCTCGATGAAGTTCCACCGGCTGTCGAGGACGAGTCCCAGGTACTTCATCGTCGACTCGACGCTGATGTGAACTCCTCCCGCCATTATTTGGGAACCCGAGAGTGGCGCGTTCCGAGGACCATGAAAACACATGGCCTCGGACTTGTGCAGGGTCACCTTGACTCCCAATTGCTAGATCCTCTCAATGACTGTCGCAACCCCGCGTGTCATTAATTCGGCCGCCGCCTGGTGCGACCTCCCCTGAGCCAAGACCAGCGTGTCGTCAGCGTAACAAACGACGCTGACGCCGCTAGGGAGGTCGGCGCGCAGCACCCAGTCGTACCCGATGTCCCACAGATGCGGCCCCAGGACCGATCCCTGTGGGACACCGCACGACATCTCCCGTCGGTTCCATTCTCCCTGGTGACCGGGGTAGATGACGGCCCTGTCCGACAGATAGGCCTCGACTATGCAACAGAGGTAGGTCGGCATCCGGTGATACCGGAGTACCTCCCTGATGCAACTCCAGGGCAGGGTATTGAAGGCATTGGCAATGTCTAGAGACACCGCCAAGACGACCCTACCCCGGGCCACAGCATCCCCCACCGTGAGGGCTCGCACGCGCATGATGGCGTCCACCGTAGAGCACCCCCTGCGGAAACCAAACTGGCTCTCCGCCAAATCCGGCCCCACCCGCATCAGCCGCCCGACGAGGCGGTCTGCAATGACTCTTTCAAGGAGCTTGCCCACCTCGTCGAGCAGCATGGTGGGACAATAAGCGGACGGAGAGTCTCCAGGGCGCCCCGTCTTCTTAATGAGGACCAGTTTCCCCGTCTTCCAACGAAATGGAAACAGGCCCCCTTCCAAGCATGCGCTTAGGAGCCCTCTAAGTCGAGACCCGAGAGCCTCCAAGGCCAGGATCCAGGCTTTTCCAGGTAGGCCGTCGGGTCCTGGGGCGGTATTTTTGGCACTCAGCCTACGTACCGCCACTCTCAACTCTACCTCGGTCACCTCAGGAGCATCGTCGTCGTCGTCGGTTATGTAGTCCACAGTGGGCACCGCAGGAGGCGGAGCCATGGGCGGGGGAGTGTGCTCCCCTCGCGAAGGGAACAGAGCGCTCACCACGCCCTCCACGAGCTGAGGCCGGAGACTCTGCGTTAGGGGGGGAGCCCATGGGCGGAGTTTCTCCCGCACCATTTTGTATGGGCGTCCCCAAGGGTCCCTGTTCAGAGTCCCCAGCGACTCCTCACGGGCCAGTCCCCTAGCCCGCAGTATCACCGCTCGGAGGGCGGTCTTCGCCGCTCTGTGACCCTCGTACAGCTCCGCCTGAATGGCTTCCATATCCGGAGGGCGGATACGGAGCCTGCGGTGCCTGGTGGACAGGCGTCGCGCAGCAACGCACGCCTCGCGCAGAGACGTTAGCTCCGGCGACCACCAGTACACCTGGCGCCCAGCGCATCTAGGCTGGACCCGGGGCATTGCCACGTCACATACTTCGGACATGGCCTCCCGGAACCACTCCGCCTCGTCATTAATATCAGCAGGCCTGTCCGGTGAGGACACCCAGGCCTGCACGATCGAGGCTTCCAGGAGGAGCTCCCGGTCCAGCCGCTTCAGCGCCCACCGCGGACCACTCGGGGCCTGTCGGACCAGCGCGCTCGAGATCTGGGCGGAGACGTCAAACCGGATGTACCGGTGGTCGGAATACGTGTCCACCCCCTCCATGACGCGCCAGTCAATGACACGCGGCGACAGAGCGGGGCTGGCGAACGAGATGTCCACCACTGACTCACCTCGCATCCGCACACACCTGGGGACAGAACCCCGGTTTAGGACGACCAGGCCTGTCTCCAGAGCCCAGTCCTCCACCATCCTGCCCCGCGCGTCAGTTTACCGGGAACCCCAAGCCGTGTTCTTGGCATTGAAGTCCCCGAGCACGAGCACGGGAAGGGAATGGTACCCGACGATGACGACTCTCAACTCCGCGAGGGAGTTGTGGAACTCGGCGAGAGTTCGGTTCGGGGAGAAGTATACCCCTACGACAACAATCTCCCCGAACCGTGCTGACACGCAACCCCGTCCCTTCTTAACTGCCTCGAGCGACGGGGTACCGGCGGCGGCCGACGAAATTAGGGTCACTGAGTCGCTCAGGTCCTCCACCCAGTCATCCCTGGGCGGGACAAAGTACGGCTCAGCGACCACGGCGATATTAATCGACCACTGCGCCATGCTCTGGAGCAACAGATCCTGAGCGGCGACGCAGTGGTTGATGTTCGCCTGGAGGAGGCATAATGGGGCCATTATTGGCACTCCATTTCAGCCTCCTCCCGAGCCGAGGCCCTTGTGAGGGCCCTTCCGCGGTTTCAGCGACGGTGACGACGATGGAGGCAGCAGCGGCGGTGGCAGTGGCGGCGGGTGCGGCGGTGACGGCGGTTTCGGAGGGCTTACCCCTGCCCCTGGCTTTGGCGGGTGGGGCGGAGGCCTTACTCCCAGCCCGGTGATCGCCCGGCTTGCCAGCTGCCGCACATAAAAAGCAGTGCGCCGTGGCATTGCACGAGCCGGCCTTGTGCCCGGGCTGACCGCAGCGGAAGCAGTGATCGCTGCGGTCCAGCTCCGAGGTGCATTGCACTCCCACGTGGTTGCCCACCTGGCAGCGGAAGCACCTCAGAGGTCTGGGTTCAAGCAGTTTCACCTGCGTGGAAACCCACATAAGGAAAGGCACATAGTACCTAATGGGGAGTCACTGCCCGCACCCAAGGGTGCACCGTCCCGGAGACTGACCTTTGCCCCAGACGCATCCAAGGGAAACTCCAGCCCACGGGCACACGGGGAGGTTTCCTGTCCTAGCACCCCACAGTAGGCCCATCTCTTCGTAAGCCATTTATCCTGTGTCTATCGTTGGTAACAGTAGGCCCCCTGGCTCAGTAAAATTACAACGATAGACACAGGATAAATGGCTTACGAAGAGATGGTTGTACAAAAGAAATTGACGCTACATAAAATTATGCTATGTCATAAACATGTCCCAAAAACTCATTACTGCACCTTTCAGCTAACAAACGGCCACATAGCTCCATAAAATTTGGCAAATTACGACTTCTGCCTTATTATTTATCTATTAAACATTTTAAACAAACAAGGGTATCATAAAAGCTACAACTTGGTTATAAATTCACAGAGGTAATAATAAGTTACGTCCTTTGGCGAGTACAGTCGCGGAATGAAAAGGTTTTGCAGGTTTTAAATACATAGGTAACATTCCTGCATAGCAGACACGTCACCTTTTCTATCTGTAATTTTTATTTTTATTGTTGGCAGTATACACTCGAGAGCAATGAATCCGGGTCACTTAAAGAATCCTAAAAATCTCGGAAACTAAAAATGCTAGGTTAATGCAATAAATTGTATTTAATAGACAATGTAATACTCCTTAAATGAAGATATTAAAACTTCTTAGTTATTGTAAAGTTATATCATAAAAAAATAAAATTTGAAAAAGGGCCACTTTCGAAGATGGAACTACGAAATTACAGCATTTGGTTTTGCTTTTGTTTGTAATCTGTCATTTATGTGGGTACATAAACCATGTTGATAGTGCTCTATATTCATTATTCAAGCTGAAATTATGTCGCTTACGCCTGAAGAATGCACCAGAATACTTACAATGCTGGAAACCGGCCGGAGTCAGCGCGATACAGCCAGGACTGTCGGTGTGTCGCTGTCAACAGTACAAAGAGTTCTCCGACGTTACGAAGAAACTGGTTCTAACCTACGCAGACCAGGAACGGGCAGAACCAGGTGTACCACAGCACGAGAAGACCGATACTTGGTGAACACCATGCTTCGAAATCGCTTTCTCACAGGAACTGAACTCACAAATCAGTTTCGACGCCTCGGAGGAAGTAACCCAAGTGCATGGACAGTAAGACGTCGGCTTGCTGAATCTAACTTAAAACCCCTTAGACCTGCAAACGGCCCTAAACTGGAGCGTGGGCATCGTATTTCAAGACTAAGATATGCCCAGAGCCACGTAAATTGGAGTATTGAAGATTGGTCAAAAGTTATGTTCTCCGACGAATCAAAATTTATGCTCTACAAGCACGATGGAAGACACAGAGTGTATCGAAGACCAGGGGAAAGATTCAAGCAAGCATGCATCGAAGAAAAAGTAGCCTACGGTGGTGGGTCTGTACTTGTGTGGGCCGGAATTTCTTCTGAAAGTCGCACAGAGCTGGTGATCATAGAAAACGGCTCTTTAACTAGCGTAAGATATGTGGAAGAAATCCTCAATGATCACGTTGGTCCATTTATGGTCAATTTAGGTGAGGATGCTATATTTATGCATGACAATGCCCGACCTCATACAGGTAGGATTGTGAATGACTACCTTCAAGAGATGAACATTACTCGTATGGAGTGGCCAGCGCGCAGCCCGGATATCAACCCGATCGAGCATGCTTGGGACGAGCTAGGCAGATGCGTAAAACAACGAAACCCTCCCCCAATCACGCTTCGTGAGCTCAAAATTGCTCTCACAGAGGAATGGGAGAATATTCCCCAAAATCGTATAAGGAACTTGGTGTACAGCATGCCAAACCGCGTAAACGCAGTAATGGAAGCACGAGGAGGCAATACGAAGTATTAAAATTCAAGAAAATCGTAATAAAGTTCAAAAATTTCATGTTTCCTATTTTTGTTTTAAGGAGAGATCAGCAGTTTTTTTCTTTATGTAATTTTGTGTTAATAAAATGTATGGTGACTCATATTTTTTTTACTTTCATTTAAGGAGTATTACATTGTCTATTAAATACAATTTATTGCATTAACCTATCATTTTTAGTTTCCGACATTTTTAACATTCTTTAAGTGACCCGGATTCATTGCTCTCGAGTGTATTATCTTCCATATAATAAAAATGAAATGATGTTCGTTGGTAAGCGCATCACTTGAGAACGGTTGGACCGATTCGGCTATATTTTGTTTTAATATATATGTGCTATAGTCCGAACCAGGTTTTTATGGAAAGAAAAATTGGAAGAAATTCCCGGACAATCTTCAAATTCGGAAAAAAACTGAACGTCCTTTTTTTATGAATTATTGAAATTTGAACAGGAAAACGTCTGTCGGGTCAGCTAATAGTCGATGAAATGGTGTAACTAAAACTTTATCTAAACGTGCTAAACATTTTTATTCCTCGACTGTACATATACCACATACCTTTAGATAAAGAGAATACATTTTATGGCCTTCGAGATACTTTTGGCAGTATATCGGGTGTCAAATAAATAACAAACTCACAGGAGATAGGTACTTCCCAAAATATATTTTCATTTTAAAATCGGGAACATAAAAAATTACGAGCGGCTGGGGAACATGATAAAACAATGTTTTATGGAAATTGTAGAAGTCTATCAGGGGGACGAGTTGCTTTTGTCAGTCAGTGTCAAAGTTCAAGTAGGGTGACTTAAAGGGGTCAGACGATTTCTCAATGGGTAAAGTTGTCGCATTTTTGGCAGATTGATCGGTTATTATTAGATTCATTAACTGGGAATGGACTTTAAATTTTAATGGACGTCTTCGGTGTTGTAATAGATTGAGTGTAATGCGATTAAGGACCCTTTTCTATATTTCTCACCAGTCCGTAAACATTCACCCTGAATGTTCGGTCTCATCAATTTTCCCAATCATGATGTGAACGAATAAGTACCCACTTAACAATATTTTACATGAAGCCTTGGAAAGCCTGAATGTTTATTAATAAATACTTATGCATGAACATTACTTATCAGACAGCCATTTTGCCAATTCAGCCAATCACCAACCAGTGCTGGGGCTCCATCTCGCATAGGGTCGTAGCATTATGCTGAGCGATTGCCGTTTTGTGTGGATGTGACGCATATTTTTCCCAACTTGTAATTTTTTTGTGTTTGTGTTTTTCTCTGCGTCGTGTTTACCGGAAATAAACGTATTTTCTTTCTTTTTAATCAAGCCATCATATCGTGTCAATTTATTGTTAAGTACTAACTCTTTTTATATAAGTTGATACATTCACTTTGTCAATTATTATGTAGCCACGGTCTACAAACACACTTTGTTTTGAATCCTTTAAAAGGCGCCCGGGCTTTGGGTATAAGACCAGGGAATGTGGCATTCTTACCTCACTAAAACCACCCCGGTGGTCACCAACTGCACATTAAGGGAGCACCGTTACCTCTCAAATGTCCGATCCAAAACCCCCTCTGTACAAAGCCTGCATGTGTAGCATGACCACGTCTACCTCTACTCTACGAAGAGGAGACAAATCACTTTTTTAACAAAATGTCATTCTTTTTTTGAAGTTTGACATCGCGCCGCCGTAGAAATCTTTCTACAATCTGTCATTTTGTCTTCCGTTTCTTCTGTTTCTATAGTGGCCATGCTACGCATTGAGCACAACCCTGAGGAGGATACACATACCTACCACTATTCACTTCGATACATAAATGATACCGGAAATATTGATATTAATCCAATCACCCAATAGAGATTGATTGAAGCAGATCTAGCTGTCAATCATCATTGTAATGGATCGCTTCGCAACCGTTCCTATCATAGACATGCCATTATCTAATATGGATCTAAATAACGTCTCCTATTTATTATAATACTAGCGACCCGCCCCAGCTTCGCACGGTTTTAACGACATGACCATATGTAAGTTTAATATTAATGTTTTATAGGTACACCTATAAACATATATATTCCATAAACCTTTCGGAATAAATTACCTGCCCGTAATTATATTATTACTACCTGAAACCTGCCGTGTTTCCTTCTGTGTTTAGCATATGCGATAGAGCACGACCGGAGAGAGATCAGGCGCAGAACCAAAAGGCACGAGGTTATCACACCGGGAACTTCCAAGAGAGAAGAGAGATTGCACCTGTGACTGCGCGCTGTGGACTATAGTATCTCCCGCGCCGAAGGCTAGTATCCGCTGAGATTGGCCGCCATGGGCGAAATTCAATCTGGAGGACTTTTATTAATCGGTAGAAAATGTAAGCTCCAACGCATACAGCTCTTATGTAAAGAAGAATGGAATCTTGTTGATTGAATGCTTTAACCGACAGTTTGTTAAGTTCTTGTTTGATATCGTTCACGTGTTCTGCTTGTGTATCTAGATTTCCAATTTTATGTTATTATAAAGCATTGGTTTTAATTAAATTTATGGAAGTCGATCAACCAATTGCGTCTTTAGTTCTTCAATAGTATTGATGATAATTAGAGGTAAATGCATTCTTGTTAAGTTCTTGATTGATATATTTCATATGTTCTGCTTCTGTATGTAAATATTACATTTTTTTTGTTATTATGAAGCATTACTTTTAATTAAATTTCTAGAAGTCGATCAATTAACGGGTGCGTCTTCAATTCTTTAATAATATCAATGTAATGTCAGCTAAGTGCATTGTTATTTGTATTTCTCCTTCGCCTTTAATTTTAGTAACATATAACGTTGCAGAACAGGCTATGCGCTTAGTGAGAGTAGTCCACCTCTTTTGAATTTATAAGTGCTGAAGTTGCTGTTGCATCCTTCTACTATGTTAATGGCTTCGGAGAACAACAATAGCCAACTGTTTTGTCTGAGTTGGTGAATTACTTTGAAGTATCCTCTTGTGCTCAATATCTATAGCACAATACTGTTCTGCAACGGTACATACCACTGAAATTAAAGGCAAAGGCAAAATACAACCAATAATGCTCTTAAATTACCTTATTTTAACAAAATCAGTTATCACATCTATAGAGGTATGAGGAACTGGGTGTAAAGCTCACTCATACTCTATGGAAAAGGGAGGATCCTCCGAGCTGACGGGTGTTGTGTCTGGTGGGCAACTGCCCGACGGTTGATGTCGGGACGTTTATATATGCTAGTCGCGCGGTAAACTCTGCTTGCGCGATGCAGGATTTGCGTGAGTATGACGTGTAACACGCATTTGGCGATGTTGATACCGCTACACATCTAACTCCTTAAGTTTCACTTGTGCTACATAACCCTGAATCAGTACGCCTGTGCCACTGCTGGAGATAGGCCTCCCCCAAGCATCCCCCCCCCACAAAGCATCAGTCCATTATCTGTCCTGCTGCGGCTAGCCTACAACACTATATTAAAATGACGTGTGTCAAACAGTATCGATCATTTATCACGTACTATAGGTACGTGATAAATGATCGATACTGTTTTGTTTTGTTTGTTAGTGACATAGGCCTCCATCAAGCATCCCCACAACGACCGATCCTGCGGCGCCCTCATCAAGCGAGGGCCATCACGATGTCATCGGTTCGCCATCTGGCCAGCTGTAGCAACAACGACTCTTAAAATAAAATGGCATGTGTCAGGAAGTATCGATCATCTATCACGCCTCCAATTTAATATCATTAATGTTAATAAAAACATAACATGTCCGTTTTCTCGTGGGAATGCTGTCTAACTGATGCATGGATCATTTATAATGTAGGTGATTCATGTGGCAATATTCGTCCTGACACTGGTCTTGCGATTATCTTATTTAAGTGCTTTACTTCGCAATGACACTCTTAATTATTCGTATGATATTCTTTTATTCAATTCTGTAGGTACCTATGTCACGTTCTCTTTTCTCTGTGGTGGTGCTTGCACGAGTATTGGTACTGTGGGAATACTACGTGTACCTAATAATAACTGGGAGAACGTAGAGGTAGAGCAATACACGTAGTATTATTTAAAATGTAATTATATTTTATCGAGGAATTCTACACCGGCAGGCCCTAAGCTCAGCCTGTCTACTTCTCAAACAAACTAGGTACCATCATTTTTTACTTCCAAAGCTTATTTCAAACTTGCTTGACTGTTCGAGGCAAACCAGCGATAATATATTAAACTAGTATAAAAAAAAAATATGTCTGTTGCCGCGAATTTTTTGGTTGATAATGTTCATTAGTGACTTGTTTTTGTCAAATCTACTCTCAATTTTTTTTGAGTTGCTGGAGTTACTTTATTTTTGATGTCTATCATTTAAGCGTACATATTAATCGATAACAGGCGTACTTTATTGTGTTAAGATTAGTATCTGAACTTTTTGCGTCATGAGTGAGTAAGTGAGATGATGAGGAGACGTTATTTAAACAATCCAGATAATTTTTGCTATATATGCGGGGAATATGTGTTTAACGATTCTAGAAAAGTTATATAGGAGTTGGTGAAAAATAGCTATTTTGAGTATTTTGGGATACTCTTCGATGAAAATGAGAAGTCTTCAGCTCCCAATAGTGTTTGTAAATCGTGTGTAGAATATTTAAGATTATGGAAAAGTGGTGAAAGAAGTGCCTTTAAATTTGGAACACCGACTATTTGGCGAGAACCACGAAATCATCTCGAAGACTGTTATTTTTGTAGCGTGAACGTAAATGGTTTAAACACTAAAAATCGAGCTAAATGGCAGTACTCAATTTAAAAATTCTATGACTGAGTTAGAACTAAAGACTTGGACAGCTTTCGTCTCTGTGATGCAGACATTTCTCAGAAAAAAAAAATCTGAAAATTATATTGAACTTGTAGAAGACCTGCTACAATTCAAAAATATGGGGTGTAATATGAGCAGAAACTCCACTTCCTCCATATGATAGTCACCTGGACAGGTTCCTGGAAAATTTAGGAGATATGAGCGAAGAGCAGGGAGAGCGCTATCAATTTTCTGGGATACGAATATGATGTCTGACTATTGTTCGTCTCTGATACGTCATTTTCCAAAGTATACACATCAGAGAAGAGCTTTAAAACGAAGTTTTTTAGAACGCAATGGTTTTTTTTTTTTGTAAAGTTTTTCTTAGTAAATACATGTTTTTTTCTGTTTCATAACTACATAGCTGAAACTCAGAAACTAGAGCTGATAAAAATATTCTAATTATATTTTCGAAAATAGCATATCATATGTAGTCAGCAACAGCTAAAATTTCTTCGGCAACAGATGTACTGTAAACTAGTGTTACCAGCCTGTCAACATAAGGTTGACACATGCAGACAACCTCTACAGTACCTATTTGGTTAAGAGGTTGCAATCAGAAAGTTGGCAACGTCGCAAATAGCTGTCAAATATTCACCTGTATTTAACCCCCAGCAGAAACAGAGAGGTGTTATAAGTTTATCCGTGTGTATCTCTGTGTCTGTGAATCTATGTATTTGTCTGTCTGTGCTCTGTATAGCTCCGAAACGGCTGAACCGATTTAGTTTTTTATTTTTGGTTTTTTCGAAAGGTGACTTAATCAAGAGTGTTCTTAGCTGTATTACAAGACAATCTGTTCAGCCGTTTGAAGATTATCAGATTTTTTCTAGTTGATGAAGGGATGTGAGCATCTTTCACAGGTGTGGTGGAGTCGCAATTTGATATTCTATTACTTCAATGATATTAGAAGAACTGATGCTGCAGCATCACCTAGAATTTGAAGGATATCCAACTCCCTCACCAACATACAGCAGATGTATCGTGTTTGAGCTCATTGGAATAGTCTCAATGAATAGGTTATAGATAGATAGTGATCAGGGTCTGATGATGGAGAAGCGGGAGAACGAAAAAGAGGATAAATTAGTAACTAGCTTCACTGTGAAAAACATACGTACAGCTGCGCAGATTTAAGCAAGTTTCGTGTCGAGCATAGCGTGGATCTACTATTAGTATATTAAGTTTAAACAGCAAGAAATAAAAGTAAAATTTAAAAAACCCCCGGCACAAACAAAAAGCAGTAAAGGTAAAAAAAAAAAAAGTATTGGACCTTTAAGTTTAATATAAGTTGTAGGCTATGGTACTGTTAGTGCCCAGCGCTAACATTTGCGAGAGGTACCGGGATCGATACCCGGCGCCTCCACCAAACGTTTAGTATTGAACGCGTAAATACTTTTAATCAAATCAGTATATTAATATTTGACATGATGTGAAGCGCACTGTCATCTTTTCGAGCTCAGTCTCTACAACTATTTTCTTAATGTCCCTCGGGAATCATCGCATTTCCGAATACAAACGAATGCTAATTTCCATGTCCATCAATTATTAGATTTATTGTGTATAATAATTTGAATTCAGAACTAAGTAAGTACTTTAATTGTTGTTACGTCAAAACAAAACAACAATAAAGTACTTAGGTCTGAATAATTAAACACAAAACGTTTAATATTAGACAATTTTGTATAATTGACTAACTGTCTAATTTTCTAAATACGATATAGTGTTTACCTCATAGATTTAGTATAACCTCTAAAATGTATGGCTTACCTCATAATATTATGTCATCAACTTAATAGGTAGGTACTCTAAAAGTAAGGCTTATAGAGGTATGAGGAACAGGGTGTAAAGTTCACTCATACTCTATAGAAAAGGGAGGATCCTCCGACCAGACGGGTGTTGTGTCTGGTGGGCAACTGCTCGACGGTTGATGTCGGGACGTTGTATATATGCTAGTCGCGCAATAAACTCTGCTTGCGCGATGCAGGCTTTGCGTGACACCAGTATGACGTGTAGCTCACATGTGGCGGTGTTGATACCGCTACAGGCTAAAATCTACAGTACCTATTACTATAACTCAACTTCCAAGTTATATCGGGCGGCAGGGACGCGCAACCCGTTACCATGGATTCAGTTATGATTCTGAACCCCCCTGAGTTGAAAATTTACGTCGGTTATAAAAAAAAAGTTAGGTGTTCCATAGATTTTGCCCGCGTACGCATTGAACTTTTCTATGAAACAGCAGATTTTTATTTGATAACCGACGAAAATATTCTACGCTCTTATGCTGAATTCACGGTAACACGGGTCGATGAACTGCCCTCTGTCAAAGTTACTTTCATTTATACACAGGGGCCCTGTGTATAAATGAAAGTAACTTTGAATGT
Organism: Griposia aprilina; assembly: GCA_916610205.1. Lineage (NCBI taxonomy): Eukaryota > Metazoa > Arthropoda > Insecta > Lepidoptera > Noctuidae > Griposia > Griposia aprilina. Next base: position 16,125,391 of record OU744286.1, read on the forward strand.
AGCCAATCACACAATAGTCTCTCAAATTATCTGAAGCACATTCAAGTCTATCCAAATTCTTTTGTCGTCTAGACATGTAGGGCTATTCTTTTACAAAGTTGAATAGAAGTCAAGTAAAATATTATTCTAAACAAGTCAAGTAAAATATTTTTAAGACGAGACATTCAGAGTAGCATAAACTTACCAAACCGTTGGTTGTAGCTATGGTAAAACGGTCTATGGAGACTATCCTTAATGTTTTGAGAAATTTTGATCTGCATTCAAGGATTTGAAAAAAAATACATTCCACAAGAAAATGGGCAATTTTCAGAAAATGCCAACCATTCCTGTTTCTTATAAGGCTTAAAAAACTCTATAGGACGAACTGAGGTTTGAGCACTAGAAAAGTCGGAATTCGCAAAAATCTTTGCCCATAAATTACCTATGAAATGAGACTCCAACTTTGTATGATGACTGGCCTATGGAACTCTAAGGAAAATATATCGTGAGTAAACCTAAAAATGGTTTGCAATCGCCAACATGCAATTACTGCACTTTGCAAGCGTGTTAATAAATGCACGTTCCTTCTCTATGACAGAAGAGGCATTTGTTTTGCACCAGAACACTGGAGAAATACCACATACCTCATACCGGTATTGTTATGTAGGTAATATTAATATAGTATGTCTGCATGTAAGCCAGTGAATTTCATAATAATAAACTACTCGTAATTACCTACCTATTACAAATGGACGTTATCCTCAGTAGGCCAGCAAAATCATAAACTGCTAGTGAAATTTTAAATCGTAAATAGATATGATGTTACCTACATACGGCGCAACATTCCAAAATGGCAAAAGAAACCACATACTTGAAGCGGCATCTACAACGCCACATGCAAGCTACGCGTCACACCGACGTCACGCAAAATCCTGCATCGCGCAAGCAGAGTTTACCGCGCAGCTAGCATATATACAACGTCCCGTCAAAGACGGGCCGTCATCAGTCGTCGGGCAGTTGCCCACCAGACACGACACCCGTCTGGTCAGATGATGGTCCCTTTTCCATAGAGTATGAGTGAGTTTTACACCCTGTTCCTCATACCTCTACAAACTTGTTATAAAAATGTAGAAAAGTGTAAAGGTTTTAAAATCATAAAAAGTTCTGCTAAACTGAGAAATGACGATCTGTAGATTACATAAAGGAACTGGATATATCATGCCCAAGCTCAGAAAGAAACATGTTGAATAGATAATATATTGTAAAGATGAACTTCTGAGCTTACCTTGCAATGCGTCGTAGTGCGGTTGAAATGACTCGCAGCGTTATGTGGCTTCCTATTTGCATGGCCTTATATACATCCATGTAAATATAAACCATACTATATTAAACAACGGGCACCAACACGTATAAATTAAGCACAGTCCAAGAAACTAAACGAGTAACTCGAGTTTACAACTTCGCGTTATATATTAATCTAACGATTTGAAACGAAGTGACCCGCATTTGCATGGATCAGTAGTAAAAAGCCATTGCTGAATATAGGACGCCACGCAGATGGTCATAGGGATAATCACAATCACTAATTGATCGCAATGTTCGCAGCATGGATTAGACACATGCAAATAGCGTTTTTTCTCACGTACAGAAAAAACGTTTATAATAGGTCTTTACCTATGAAATTGCCGTTTTGTATGAAAAAATTTAAACGATTTTTTTTCATGAATTTTTTATTTGTATTAATCGAAGTAATCACCCATGCAATCAATGCATCTTTGCCATCGCAGTGGCAGTTTATTGATGCCCTTCTTAAAGAAATCAGCTGGACGGGAGGCAACAAATTCTTCAAAGGCATTTTGTACTGCCTCTCGGGTATTAAATTTTTTTCCCGCCAAGAAGTTATCCAAATTCTGGAAAAAGTAGTAGTCTGTAGGCGCAAGGTCTGGTGAGTAGGGCGGATGACGGAGAGCTTCCAACCCCAGTTCTTGCAACTTGGAGACCGTCTGCTGTGCAGTATGAGGTCGCGCGTTGTCGTGCAGGAGCAGCGGAGACGAGCGATTGACCAATGCTGGTTGGAGATGCGCCAGCTTCTCCATCATTGTGTTCAGTTCTTCACAGTACACATCTGCAGTAATGCTCACCCCGTTTGGTAAGAAGCTGTGATGAATCACACCGGCGCTAGACCACCAAACAGTGACCATCACTTTTCTAGGGGTAAGTTTTCGTTTAGGGCATTGTTTAGGTGCTGAACCAGGATCCAACCAACTTGCTGAGCGCTTACGGTTATCAAACAGAATCCATTTTTCATCGCAGGTAACAATGCCGTTCAAAATTCCTTCATTTGTGTGTCTGTTGAGCAGTGCAAGGCACGTCTCGACGCGTACTTCGCGCTGGCGATCATTGAGTTCGTGGGGCACCCATTTGTCAAGCTTTTTTACCTTGCCAATTTGACGCAAATGGACCAATATTGTTTTGACGCTAACGTCGAAAGCTGCTGCTAATTCAGCCGTAGATTGTGTATCATCAGCTTCCACAATCGCCTTTAATTCGTCATTGTCGACCAAAGTCTTCGGACGACCGCGAGGTTCATTTTTCAGGTCGAAATTTCCAGAACGGAAGCGAGCAAACCAATAACAGGTGGTGCGTTGGTTTGTAGTGTTAGCTCCGTAAACGTCGTTGATGTTGCGTGCCGCTTGTGCCGCGTTGCTGCCACGACGGTACTCATATTCCATAATTACTCGAATTTTTAACGTATCCATGATGACGAAAAAGATTGAAATGCGATGAAAATGTAACACTAATCAATAAAGAAATGACTACTTTTAGAAAAAAAAATCCATGTTTTTAAAATAAAATTAATTTGAAATTAGAATTCTTAGCCAAACAAAAATTATTTTGATTTGAAATGGCCAGTACTGCAGAACGGCAATTTCATAGGTAAAGACCTAATATCTAACAATTTCCCCATTCAGCATTTTCCCCATTTATTTTCATTATGATTCTTACAACATTCGAACAACCCCTTTATGGTCTGTTGCAAGCTGAAATGAATGGTTTCGAGCAAGGGAATTTCATCATAGTTAGTCAACATTCACCTCATTCAGATCACTAAAGCACCATGCTACTCTGCGCAGTGCCCATTGTAACAAAATAATTCCTTAGTCGCCTTTACAAAAATCTCAAGAAGAGAAAATAAGTCATTTATTAATTTGTTTAATATAGGTACTCGTACAATAATAATGGTATATAAAGATAATAAAGAGTGCGCTATGTTATGCCAGAGGGCGTACAAATCTATGTAGTAAGTAATCAAGACATGAAGCCAGTCGAGTCTCAATGCTAAAGATTTAAATAAAATAAGCCTGGACACTAAAAATTACAATTATAAATAATCTCACATTTCATAATACAAATGAATTATTAATAAATAGAGATCCATGTGAATAAAAATAGTTACCTTATACTAGTAATAAAATAGATTCCTAATAGATTATGTTACAGTGCAAAATATTTAGATATATAGAACCACACGGCCACTATGGCGATTTGATCATTTGGGCACACTTTGGTTCCCTTCACATAAAATACCATCACATCACGCCTGTATTTCCCGAAGGAATACAGACATGACTGTGCTGTACACCAATTCGCCAATTGTCCAGTAAGTCCGCTAGAGGTTACTTCCAATAACCTTATAGGGAATATTTTGATACCTGTTTATTTCGGTACAGTCTTCGGTTTACATTCAGAGGTGTCAGTGAAGCGTGGCGTTACAGCTCGTTTGTTATCGGGTCGAGCGAGCAGAGTGCAAGCGTAACACCCGGAACTACCAGAATTATTAGCTCAGTACACAGACTCGTGCAGAAGATCTATTTCTTAAAAAAAAAACTTTCTCAGACCACAAACTTTTGTTCCTATAGATATTTATAGGGAAATGCTTTAAGTGGCATAGATTTAAGAGTAATCAAGAAAAAAATTAACAAAGGTAAATAACATCTCAAAAGTGATTTAAACCTGCTAGACTATCTTTGATTTTGTTCAAAATTCTAACTGAACACTAATTAAACCAGAGAAATAAGATTTCAATATGTTTGGAACAAAGGCAACTGGCGTACATCCATAGGTATTGTTAAGTCATGTTTTCAATTAATTTCGGGGTTGTCAAAAACCTTTAACACCCCTAAGAAACGATAACCTCAGGACAACAGAACACGCCTGCTTACTTTCAAACTTCGAACCGTATTCAGTCGTTGGTCACCACTGCAGGTTCTGAATTCCTCTTCTCCTTACTCGACCTTCTGCATCTCTCCCATCAACTCGTGCGCACACGTATCATTGCAAGTTTACGAGACAGTAGCACTCGCCAGCGGCTGTAAACTAGCGTTTAATTACGTGCGATGACGTTAAAGCGATCATGCACCCGCGCCCAGAGGCGGATTACATGTCGAGAGCGCCCTAGGCAAGCACCTCATTGGCGCCCCTCTAACGGCCATATATTAAAAAAATTAACCAGTACTTATATAATAATTGGCTGCACCACACTCTTTCACCCGCGTGATGCCCCATCACGTGGAAGATCCCGGATAAAATGTGTACATCTGGGTCTCCAGCTATCTACGAGTATATACCCAGTTTCATTACAATCGGTTCAGTAGTTTTTGCACGAAGAAGTAACACACATATTTTGGCAGTTATCATTTTAGTAGGGTAAGTACACGTGTCCTGGCCTATACCTATAGTTAGGTATTATAGGCCAGGACACGTGAACTTACCCTTAGGCGTGAATTAAATGCAATCTAGCAACGTCAGATGTTCGCGATCAACGCGACGAACGTGGAACATTGCAGTTGCATCTTACTCTTTTAAAATAAATCAGTGAAGTTTCACTGGACAACCAGAGAGATACACTGGAAAATGAGTTGAATTCCATTGATTCATTTTAAGAGAGTACATCTGTATTGAATCAACTAATCTTTTATAAGTTAATTTTAATTTTATGATGATTTTCTAGGTCTAAAAACTGACGTGCACGCGCCCCCTTATAACCTCGCGCCCATAGGCACGTGCCTAGTTTGCCTTAGGGGTAATCTGCTCTGCCCGCGCCGGCCGCTGGCCGCAACGATACGCATAGCTGCGATCAAGGACTGAACTTTTAGCTTAAGGCGGTACCCCGACCAAAACCTTGCCATAGTGCGTTATTCAGAGGCTATTAACTCATTCACTATGGGTAACAAACTACATCTAAAAGCACATTATTAATGTTCGATATCCTATCATCACATTGCACGTTCTTATTTGTTTTTGTGTTATAAATACATTTAAAATCTCCTTGTAAAAAAGTGACAAAAATTATTGATTGCATGCATCTTTTGCTAAAGATGACGTTCTATTAATTTGAGGATTACACTAATGGATAGATAATTTAAAAATCTAAATAATTCACGTTTTATTTTATTTCAAATCATCGCTTGTCTTTTTTTATTAAAATAATTTTCAATTTTTTTGTGAATTCTATGATTAATGAGCGTGTGCAGGGGAGCGTGGGAGACAGAGCGAGACTCAGCGACGGGACAGAGAAGGACCGAACGCTCAAGGTCGTTTGGTCGGGGAAGCGCCTTAAATAGAGTGTGGTCACAGCTAAGATATCGCTTTCCTATCGACATGCATTAAGATGGTATCTCTGGTCTATTTCTTCTTACTCTTATGAGAGTGCAATCAAAAGTTGTCAACGTTGCAAATAATCAATATAAAATAAAACCTGACAATTATTTCGCAGTTTTTTATGATTTTTTCAACATTACCAACTAAATGAAATGATGAAATGTCGCTTTGTTGTCGCTTTGTCAGTTAAGTAAAATATCGAAATTTCATAATTTCATTCAGTAATATTGTCAAATCAGCTATTAAGTTGACAGCTATATGCAATTACAGCCTTATTTAAAAAAAACTCGCTAATCACTGATCAGCCACTGTTTCGATTAGGTACCTACCAATTAGTCAGTTCTTAATCAATGATTAACTTTTTTTTATTTATAAACGCTAGTTAGCAAGTAATCTAGTAGTAGCGAAACGTAACGAGGTGAAATTATGCCTTCGAAACAGATTATAAATGATCAATACAGTCGACAAAAAAAACAGAATTTTAAGAATAAAGTTGTCAAAACCACGATGTTTGTATCTGTCGTGACTTTGAAGACTAAACTTATTTATAAAAAAAACAACCGCCTTAAATAAAACAATACAAATTGAAAAATAACTTTAATTTCGGAAGTCGGTGTCTTTGTATCTGTATTTTGTTTTTTGCCACCGACTTCCGAAATTAAAGTTATTTTTCATTTCGTTTTTTTTGAAGTCGGTTGTTTTTTTTGTACAAAAGTTTTTAGTTTCCACTTTTTAGTGAGTCAGTTATTAATAAATCTAAGTTACAATAGCCTAATGTCAAGTGCTCATCATCTTTTACAAAATATTCCTTTTCCTGACGAAGGGACGTTAATTGTTGAGGAGTTCTCCTGTTAACCAAAACCACGAGCTGATGGAAAAGCCACCATTAGCTCCATTTCACCATATGCATTGTGACGAACATAAATTGCTTAGCAACCATATTAAAATCACATCGCAACCCGTGAAATACTTATTATTGAGAAGTTCCGGTGGCCACCTCTGGTCTTCATCATCAGTTCCACTTCACCGAATGGTGCTTTCCAAGAGCAAATGCACGAGTTACTATAAAAAATACCCAAATCGCTATATGCATGCCAATAAAATTTGAGGATTTCCCTCGATTTCCATGATTCATCAGATTCTGACTTGGTGACAATGGGACCACCTCGAGAGCATACCCTTTCAAACAAAAAAAGAATTTTCATAATCGGTCCACAATTGACGGAGAAATAGCTGAAGTTAAATAAAAAAAAAAAAAAAACATACATACAGTCGAACATATAACCTCCTTATTGGAAGTCGGTTAAAAAGTCAAATAATTGATCGGAAAATTTTAATTTGTCTAAAATAATTTATTATATGTTTATTTTGTTGTTTTTGCGATGGTAGCAATAAAAATAATAAGCTCTAATAATAGGAGTAAACAGGAAAAGGTTCTCTGACTTTATATCTACTTACTAATGTAAACTGACCAAATAAATGTTACAGCGATAGCCGCTCATAGTTATTTATTTCCATGTCCTATAAACTTGTTAACATGAATATACTCTTTTAGAAATATATGTAGGTACTTGTATCTGTTTTATATTACTTCCTACTGCTTTTGCACCGGGGTTTCAGTGTATTTTATTTCACATTATCAGCCTATAATGTTCCCACTGCTGGGACACAGGCCTCCTCTCTTCGAGAGGGAATGGGCTGTAATCTACCACGCGGGCCCAGTGCGGGTTGGTAGATGTCACATGTCTTTCGAATCTTTGGTTCTAGGACATGCCGGTTTCCTCACGATGTTTTCCTTCACCGTTTTGAGAGAGAGTTTTGAGTATTTTATTTAATAATTACTATTTAATTGTTTACTTTACATGTACAAGTTTGACTGCTGCTATGAAAGCCACTAGCATCTACCATGCTATGAGAAAAACATGAGGAATGAGAGTGGCATGAGAAAAGAATGGCATGGTCCATGTCTTTGGAGATAGAATATTGGAAATGAAATGTAATGAATTTGTAACAAAAATGTAACTTAATTAGGTATCAAAATAAATTGTTTTGTATAAAATGTCTCGTGTTATTTGTGTGTGACTCATCTTTTCCACGTAGCATGGTAGGAGACCATGTTACGTGAAGACTGCGAGGGAGGACCCTCCTCGTCTTTGCGCGGTTGAATAGTATTGGTGCTGCTAATAGTCACTGTCATAGCAACAGTCTAACTTATACGGGTGCCTAAACGTATCGAGCAGGTTACTTCTGGGCAAGCTAGAGCTGTGGTCAACCTCATCATCGCTTACCACCAGGTGAAGAAATTATCAAAAAAAAAAAAAGTAGTTGCAACAAGATCAAGCTAGGAAAGTATCCGAAAAATTACTACTCATACTAATTTTGTCAGCTCAAATGAGTAACTTTCAATGCTCATTATTATTTATTATTAATTACACAAGTGTGCCTCTTATATGCAAACAGATGGACGTTAGGATGCCTTCGAAAGTTAAGGCTCGTACACACTGGCGCGACGCGACAGCGTACACAAAGGCACCGCGTGCCGCGTGACGAGCGGCGCCTTTGTGTCGTGCTGTCGCGTCGCGCCTGTGTGTACGAGCCTTTATCCGTCGAAGAGCTACGGACCTATAACTACAGTCTTAAGAATCGATAACTGTTCATATTCACTGAACAACTCTTCTTGATATGCCATATGCTGACTGGCACCACTGTCCACTAGCCACTATTCGCAAAGTCTATCTTCAACACCAGCCAATGCCGTAGTGATGAACGCATTTCCCTGTTTGCTGTCCTTTGCACAGTTCTTTTCAAACTTCTGTCCTTGCGTCTTCTTTCTACACTGGTCCTTGAAATCGCCGGCTTGTTGCAGATCAAACAATTTTTATTATCCTAGTCCTTCTTCATATGTCCGGGTTTTTGACAAAGAAAGCACTTTATGTTGCATAATTTTTTATAACCCCCTTTCGAAAACTAGGCTATTTTTTCTGACTTGCTGTTTTTCTTCTTCAACCTCTCTTCTTCTATCAAGAGACGTGCCGTCAAAACGTGCTGTCAAAACACGTGCTGACAAAATGGCTGACCTTTTCTGGGAGTGACATGATTATTTTTGAGATTACCATTCTATTGCCAATACTTTCTCCAAGACGTTGCTTTCTGCTGTTCCTGCACCTTGTTAATAAAATCTGCGACACACATGACGTCCTCATTCTTTAGTTAGAAAAACTTTTGTTGACACATCGTGATAGATGTTTCGCCACTTCGTTTATAAACGCTGACAGCCATTTCCATACCTCTCGAAACGTATCACACGTTATCACATGCTGCAATACTGCTTTGGACCACCTTGTCACGATAACGCTCATCGCCTTTTTCTGTCACGTCCACCGCCGCCTTTTCGTCTGTTCCGCCATTACTGGATTTAACCCCCGTCCCACTAACAATATTATACAGACCTAGGTCTTGAAGAATCATCGACACCTGAAATCGCCAGACGCTTCAATTCTTGGCTCCCTCGAGTTTTATAACGCCGTGCTTCTCCGTTGTTACTAAAAAGAATGCTCCACGAACAGTAAACCACGCGACGCCAAAATGCCGGCCGCTACGCCTTCGCCGACTTATCGATACCTGAATAGGACGCAGACCTGGGCCCATAACCTATTAGGCCTTTTAAAGGCATACTCACACACGCACATGCACTCACTCGACTCATCACACCAACACTCTTCATTCTAATTTGTTTTATTTATTTTAATTTTAAGATTTTGGATTTTGTTTTTGTTTTATATTATAAGCTCCAAAAGCATAAATAATAACATGATTATTGTGATACTCAAATTGGGAGTCGAAACTGTCTCTCATAGATACAGATTACTCAGTGACCTAGCTAGATCACTTCGTTCGTTTCATTTCGTTTTAACGAATTGTTGGGTGAATCGCTGCTCTCCTAGCTAGGCGAGCAGCGATTCACCCAACAATTCGTTGTACCTACACCATGTACTCGTAATTAATAAATAATAATGCATACTTTGGAAGTCACTCATGTACTACAACACCTTTATAAACCCAAATTAAATTATATTATAATATATTATCAATTAATTATCGTCCATAATCAATATCACATATGTAAACCTGAGTCTGTTTTAGAAGCAAGAGGAATGCTAAAGTCTAAAGTAATTACTCACTCACAATCACAAATTATGCACTAAAAAGATAAAGATATCTATTGGCTATATAAAACATCAAAATGATAAAGTAGTTTATAGCCATAGCGATGGAGTGGCGGACGTGTGTAGTTCTTTTGTGTGTGATGGCTGTTCTTGCTGAAGACGACTGGCTGGAAGTGACAACCGCACAAGGGACGGTGCGCGGACGCAAGCACCCCAGCGGGGATCTATACGCCTTCTACAACATACCTTACGCCACAGCGCCGGTAGGCGTATACAAATTCAAGGTACTTACATTAATCTTTTGTAAATAAACAAAGGTCAAGGTCATTACAAATATATCTAATCGTTTCTTCGGCTTTGCAGGCTCCTCTGCCACCACCAACATGGTCGGAACCGTTTGATGCAACTGGTGATAAGAGTATCATATGTCCACAGAACAGTTATTTGATTGACTTTATGCCAAACGCTGTAGAGGTCAAAGAAGATTGTCTGATTGCTAATGTATTTGTGCCTGATACCACTGACAAAAACCTTTCAGTCTTCGTTTATGTTCACGGGGGAGCTTATGTAACAGGCTTCGGTAACTTACATCAAGGAACACAGTTCATGAAGAAAAGTTTTATCATGGTAACTTTTAACTATCGTCTCGGCATTCACGGGTTCCTTTGTCTGGGCACTGAGGACGTACCAGGCAATGCTGGCATGAAGGACCAAGTAGCACTGCTGCGCTGGGTACAAGCAAACATCGCCAGCTTCGGCGGTAACCCTGGTGATGTCACTCTTGTTGGTAGTAGTGCAGGTTCTTCATCAGTGGATCTAATAATGCTCTCAAAGGCAGCCGAAAACTTGTTCCACCGAGTAATACCTGAAAGTGGTGGAAATCTTGCCGCATTTTCAGTCCAGAGGGATCCTTTAAAGATTGCCCAAACGTTCGCCAGAGATCAGAACATCGCCAACGTAGACGATATAGACGTTTTGGAAGAGTTCTATAAGACAGCTTCAATGGACTTGTTGACTTCAGATATGTTTGCAGATAGAACTGATTCTACTTTCATGTTTTCCCCGTGTGTGGAGCCAGATACAGACGAAGCATTCCTAACAGAATCTCCTCTGAGTATAATTAAGAAAGGCAATTACAATAAATTACCTTTGTTGTATGGATTTACTAACATGGAAGGACTGTTGCGTATCGCCTTCTTTGATATTTGGAAGAATAAGATGAATGAAAATTTTTCTGATTTCTTACCGGCTGACCTCAAGTTTAAATCTGACGAGGAACGCGAAGAAGTAGCCAACGCGGTCAAGACATTTTATTTTGGCGACAATCCTGTTGGCAATGACAATATTCTAAACTACGTCGACTTTTTTTCGGATGTCATATTTACCTTTCCTATGCTTTGGGCTGCAAAACTGCACGTGGAAGCTGGTCATAACCAAGTATATTTGTATGAATATTCATTTGTAGACGAGAATGTTACTCCGGTGCCTCACACTGACGTAAGAGGTGCTGAACACTGCGCACAGTCGATGGCTTGGTTGGACACGATGATTATGAGTAATGCGAGTCTCGAGACTCCTGAATTTCAAAAAATGAGGACGACGATGCGTGAAATTTGGCAGAACTTTATGAAAACTGGGTAAGCTTTGAGCTTAGCATTAAATTATAACCGCTACATAAAGTTATAAACTGAGTGAGCGCGAAGCGCAAGGGATGCGGCTCCATTTCAGCTTGGGTAAGAATGCTTTCGTATGTCCGAATGTTATTCTCCTCTATAGGTCGCATTTCTCAACAGATTCTCGTGAAATTTTGCGAGCGATTCGATAATTATATGGATTTTTTATACGTTTTCAACCCTCGTATCCCCAACATTTTAAACATTTCTAAAAACTGATTCGATAAAAAAATCCATATAAAATTTATCAAACCTGCTCACAAAATTTCACGACGTTCGGTTGAGGAGAACAGCCGGACATCCGGACATACGAAAGCATTTTTGCTCAAGCTGAAACGAAGACGCGTCGCTCGCGCTTCACGCTCTCTCGATCAATTACTGTTAGGGTTCGACAAAAAACTTGAAAAAAATATCGTCATATGTTTGGGGAGCGCTCTATCAAGATTCTATGTGACTCGGATCGACTTTCGTTTTAACTTTACAGGACACCGGTGCCAGCTGGTTCGTTGCTGCCTGCGTGGCCAGCAACAGGCGCGGAAAGGTCACCACATATGGTGTTGGATGAGACGCTGGAACTACGTGGGGTGCTCTTGGAAGAACGCACTCGCTTCTGGGAAGACATTTATGAGAAACACTACCTGGATGCAGTACCACCACGGAGTGGTGCAAGCAGTACGGCGCAGAAGAATGTGTTAAATCTAATAACGTTATATTTTATCCTATTCCTTCTTACGAAAAGGATAATCGTAGAGTAGATTACGAAGTAGGATTTAACTTAAAACAGTTACAATGAAAAACTAAAAGTAAATAAGATTAAACAAATTGATTGAAGGATGATTGTTAACATTTCACTTTGGATATTTGCACATAAAGTCATTACCACGTGTATAATACTGTTTTATTTATTCTTGTACAACTAAACATTCCTCAACAACTCGTCTAACTTTACGCCTAACTTTTCGCTTATAGCGTTTTCTCGTTTTACCGTTAGTAAATCTTTCGATTTCCACATACTGATTTCGACAGTGCCTCTTACACCAATAACTGATACCGGTAACAGATCAATCAAATCGGCGCATATTCGACCAACTCCTCATATCATTCTGGATATAACACCCAATCATTGACAGTTTAACGGTTGCACAGAGTACCTCTCTGTGCAACTCACGCTAAAAAACCATTGGGCAGAGTTGCAAGTTAACATAAATAGCTTTGGAAGATAAAATAAACACCGGAAAAGGTGCTTGCTGGTTCGCCGCTACCTGCGTGGCCCACCGCACTAGCGGACAGGTGCTGAACACTCTCGCTTCTGGGATCATATATCTATCAGAGACACTACCGGGATGCACTACCACCGCGTAGTGGTGCAGGTATGACGGTGCCGAAAAATATTTTTTATTTATTTATGCTGTATGTCTTATCTCATTTTGCTATGAAGAAAAGAGTAGAATAGAGATCACTATGAAATAAGATGAACGTGTCAACATTTCACAAAAATATGCAAATAAATGTTAATAATAAATCAAATTGTGCTCATAAAATGTAAACTTAATAAAAAATAAAAGGTTTGTTAGTCAATAAATTATTAAAACATTTTCATTAACGATGGTGCCAGGTCTACCACATCGTGTAATTTTCGTCCACCACTCACCAGACACCCCAAGAGTTTTAAATACTTGTTGGTAATAAATAACATATTCACAATATGTGTGGGTAATTCATACAAGTATTAAAAGGATTTCTTCTTTTTCGTGTGAATATTTATTAATGTAATTTTAACAATGTTAATATATTTCGTTATTTCGTTTTCGGCAAATCTTAATTAATTCTTCATTTTTCCTGTGAATAAGGTATGAATCCCTTAGCATAGAGCTTAAACATGCCCCGGACAACAATATAGGATTTTATTTTATCTAATTAAATATAGCTCTGCCTACTTTTAGACTGCAGGTCCACTTGAAGCGGGCATACAGCGATCTACGCGTTCAATATAATATTGCACTGAGAGTACTACCGCGGCAACCGTGGCGTTGTAGTGCGTGGGGGATGTTTGCGGATAATAATATTGATGGTTTTGACGCCATTATTAGAAAAAGATGTGCCTCCCTAATGACGCGTGTGTGTTAGCAGATCGGTGGGATTCCCCGATATTGTGGAGGTGGATGCAGCTCCATGCTGAATTCTAATTACATAATTAGGCATAATCAGCCTATAATGTTCCTACTGCTGGGACACAGGCCTCCTCTCTGTGAGAAGGAGTGGGCCGTAATCCACCACGCGGGCGCAGTGCGGGTCGGTAGATGTCACATATCTTCGAACTTTTGGTTCTAGGATATGCCGGTTTCCTCACGATGTTTTCCTTCACCGTTTTAAGAGCAGTGGTGATGAAATTATTTACACAAAGTAATGCGCCTGTCAGGGTTCGAACCCACAACCTTGTACTTGTAAGTCAGGGCCGTTACCACTGGGTCACGGCCACCACTGCTCCCTGTCATCGAGAACGCCTGGTGGAGCTATTGGTCAATGACAGATCTTCTAAAACGTCTCAAACGAAGAATTATGGACGTATGTGTATTCTCCCCATTCTCACATATGGTGCTCAAACCTCGTCTTTGAAACTTCAGCAACGGTCCAAGCTCGAGTTTTGCCAGCGAGCCATAGAGCGCAGTAACCTTGGGGTTCGAATTTCAGACTGTATAAGGAGTACAACACTGCGCGCCAAAATCAAGATCACGGACGTTATCCAGAAAGCCGCTAAGCTTAAGTGGGACTGGGCCGGACATGTCTGCCGCATGTCAGATGAGAAATGGGCTAAGTGAACCACCCATTGGGTCCATCGCGGCAGACCGGGTTGAAGATGGCGGGACGGGCTTGACTCCTACCGAAAGGACTGGCCGGCACTAGCAAGGGACAGAATTGTGTGGAAAAGGGAGAGGGAGGTCTTTGTCCTCCAGTGGGGCATGATAGGCTAGTTAAATTATATTAGTATTAATCTGTGTCTGTACTTACCTACTATCACTAAATGTTAAGCAGAATTATTACTAACCCTATGGATTCAGTCTGAAATCAAAGTTTTATTATTATTATTATTACAACATTTCCCCATATATTTGCGAGTGAAACCGCGGGCAAAAGCTAGTTCTTAATACAATCAATTTTACATCAAGTTTGAGATTGATTGTAACCCTGGTTACTCCGGAAGTAGTTAGTACAACAACGTAGAGGAACGTCAACTAAAGTTCAATTGAAGTTCACGACTTAGCCGGAGTTAAGTGAACCGATCCAAACCCCGGATCGAGTTGGACAAACTTTGACTTTGTTATGTGTGTATGCTGTATAGGTACATGTATCTATTCTGCCAGGAAACTACATACAGCATATTCAGCCTATAAAGCGTTCCCAATGCTACAGGCCTCCTCCCCCCCCCCCGGCCCTCGACGAAGCGCCAGCCCGCGCCGTAGCTGAACCTGTAGCTTTAATTTCCCCGTATAATAATAATGTACTAAGTTCGATCCAGCCTGTCCCACCTTGCTGCCCTCCCCTCAGTAACGCCCTAAGCCGAGGTCGAGACGACTGTCAAAGATCTACGGGTGACAGACGGGACTGACGGCAACGGCTTAAAGTGCTTTCCGAGGCAAGAAGGGGTCTCTGAGGGGTCTCGAGGGTAATGGATGGTCACCCATCCAAGGACCGACCTCGATACGCGTAGCTTAACCTTCGATCGACCCATGCGGCTGTTAATAGTTCTACGTCATTGACACGTCCTATTCCTCTTAATTTTTGGATTTTGTTACGTTTGTGTAATCTTCTACTTATATCTATATATTCTATAGACCCTACTATTACTACTACTAGACCTACTACTAGATTCCTTCTTATAGTGATATCGTAGCACAGTCAAAATGGAATATTTTTGAAAAAAAAGTTATTAGTGCGTGGTCTGGGAACGACTCTAACGCCGAAAATATAGTTTGTACAATTTTTGTCTGTTTGTCTGCATGTATGTTCCAGCATCACACAACTACTAGGTAGTACCTGATAGATTTTGTTAACATTTTGTATAGATATTCTCTATAAGCCTGGTCCGTCTATAGGCTTTAAATTATCACGCTATTTGCTATGGGGTATGAGCAATATTGCTTTGTGTTCGTATTCTTCTACAGTTTACCGCAAATTGTAAAAAGACGAGTCAAAAGGTTAGAAAATTGCAGATAGTAATCTTTGAAATGATTATCATCACCCTATACCTTTATGGAGCTAAGCAGTCTATCCTGACATATATGGGGTGGTGTTTTGAGATGCATAACAATAATGGCAGGTACCTTAATCATTGTCGCTACAAGAAAACGGTCTTAAGACACTCCTTAACTTTTTGAAATATTTTGATTTGCATTCAGACATTAAAAAAAAACAGCAAAAAAAATGGTAGATTTTCACAAAATCTTTTTTTGATGCCAATCGATCCTGTTTCTTGCAAGGATCAAAAACTCTAATGGATCAACAGAGTTTTGAGTACTAGAAAAGTCAGAAATCGCAAAAAAGAAATGGCGCTGGATTGGGCTGAATAGGGAACGAATAATTTAGCAGATAGTTACAGAATTCCATAAAGGTATGATTATCATTTAAACCGGTTAAGGTTTAAATGATAATCATACCTTTATGAAACTAAGCAGTCAACCATGAAATATACAATGAACAAACAAAACACAACATATAAATGAATATGAACTGAATTGATGCTGATTGATGGAAGGAGTTAGTTCAGGATCGTTTACTGAATCGATTACTGTCATTTTTAATAAAGGTAATTTTTAACCCAAAAAAAAGGAAAACTACGTAAATTACAGTCACACTTCCGCTGTACAGTCAAAACCAACCAAAATGGACGAAGTATCAAACTACGCTAGACCCTCGTGAGCGACTGTATGCGATAGCAGAATTGTAATGTGACCACAATTTTCTCCCACAATCAGATTAACTAATTTAATAAATAAACAATGTTTTATACATAATAGTAAAAATTCAGTGTATGTATTATTATTATAACATAATATTCTACTTGGGGTGTTTGGTGGTAT
This sequence comes from Griposia aprilina, assembly GCA_916610205.1. NCBI lineage: Eukaryota > Metazoa > Arthropoda > Insecta > Lepidoptera > Noctuidae > Griposia > Griposia aprilina. The sequence goes on from OU744286.1 coordinate 16,141,948, forward strand.
GCGTGACATGTTGTATAAGAAGGCTATTTTAGTCAACTTTCAACAAAGCAAATAGCTTAGCGGTTCGGCGACTGCTTTGCAAATCTAAGTTCGATTCCTAACTGTTCATATATTTTGTGCTTCTTTTTTTACCCTTTGTAATAACTATTTTGTGATACTTCTTAGAACGTACACAGAAATACATTAAGTTAAGGTCTCTTCTGTCACCTTCTGTCTTCTGTTATAATAAAAATAAATATCTATTGTTATGTGACTATTAATGAGGAATCCTGTGTGTTTACAATCTACTGTTATATTATTTTTGTGATAGCCGTTCGTCAGGAATAATCTGTAAGAATGCATTTATCAGTGTTGTGCAGGAACCCTGACGTTCATTATTATTATTAATAATCAGTTTATTTCAGATAAAATTAATCCATACAATTACAGATTATGCAAATACAGAAAAATAAATTATTACAATTATAGGTACCTATTGTGTTAATAAAGTCTTATGCACAATTTAATTCACTAAAAACGTAAAACTTCGCAAGCAATGGGATATTGCTAATGAAGGCTGCGAGTCTCGGCCTGAGGACGACATGCTTCTCACACGGTCACCTGTATGTCACTTACTACCGCGTCATCAAGTCCTCATTCTCTTTATATTTTAGCTGCTGAGACCAAATCTACAAACGTACTATACAGGGAAGTTTTATAAAAATGTGGCTGTTATCCTACTAATATTATAAATGTGAAAGTTTGTGAGGATGGATGGATGGATGGATGGATGTTTGTTACTCTTCCACGCAAAAACTACTGAACGTATTTGGATGCAATTTGGAACACAGATAGTTTATAACCTGGATTAACATGTAGGATACTTTTTATCGCGGTAGTACGTTCCCGTGGTATAATTTCGTGAGTAACACGTGGGCGAAGCCGCGGGAAAAAGCTAGTTTTAGTATATTTTGGTGTCTAACGACTTCCACACAAACTTAGTCAAAGTCAAATCATTTATTTCAAATAGGCACATAAAAGGCACTTTTGAACGTCAATATTTACAAAATAATAGAATTGATTCTAGTTGCCCCTTCCAAAAGGTAGTTTCGTATGAAGAAGAATGGGCAAGAAACTCTACCGTTACTCTTTTAAAAATGTTTTACAATATTATGTATAGGTACATTAATTATATGTGAAGACGATGCACCTAGAATAAAATTACTATACCACAATAGGCAAAAATAATTAAATATAACGCATGACAGGTAAATTAATTATGAGATAGATACATTGTGCTCACATATTTACAAATATTGAAAAGTAAATGATTTTTCCAAAATTTCACAAGTAATAATTTAGTGTGTGAGTTAAACTAGTTACATAATGCAAAAAACAATGTCATAAAAATTATAAATTATACAATTAAATTAGCAACCAGTTTGATTTTGTCTAGGTTTAGTCGCCGGCAGAAGCTAGTACGCATTTATAAATACCATTGCAAAAGAAACCTTCCTTCGATTTATTATGAATTTTAAATACAGTTATAACATTCTTTAAAGTAATCAATCAAAGTATAAAATATTTATGTTCTTCGGAACTTACATACCAGACATCGCATATTTCATTGTAGTTCGAAACAGTTCCATAGATAAATCACTTATGTAGGTATTATCTAGTAGGTATATATCTTCTAATATATAAAAATCTCGTGTCACAGTGTTTGTTATCGAACTCCTCCGAAACGGCTTGATCGATTTTTTTTTGTGTAGGTATATTTGGTAGGTCTGAGAATAGGCCGTAAACCATATTTCATAGCACTGCGGGTGAAACTGCGGGGCGCAGTTAATACTTATATACATATTATACATTAAAGTCGCTTGTCATGTCTGTCTGTGTGACCGCGTTGTTCTTACAAAATAGGTACGCTTCGGTTTTTGATGCGGTTTCCACCATAATTTACCCAAACTCAAACCATTTATTTCAAATAAACCAATTACAGGCACTTTTGAATTATCAAGGGGTCGCCGGTCGGTCAGTCACAAAGATGAAGCTAGTTGCCCATTGCAAAGCGTAGTACCTATGGAAAAGAACGAGCAAGAAACTCCACGGACACTCTTTTAAATCAAAATATTTGTACAAAAAATTGGTTACATCATTAATTTTTATATTATACCTTCATGTGAGAACGATGTAGAAAGACGTGCACGTTAAAAGCGTCCGTAATAAAACATATAAAAACAAAAAAAAACAATTCAGAAATTAAAATAAGCCGTGGCAGCTAAGAGATGACCAGTCCCAACTGACGGCGCCCGTTAACGAACATGACGTATGGATCAGCACCTTTTTTTTTTTTTTTTTTCCTAATGGGCTGCTCGTAGTTTTGACCACTGAGGTCTTGGCTACTTAACCGGGCAAGCCTGTGGGTGCCTTAAGCTACTAACTTAAAGCCTCCAGCCAGGGGCGAAAATTCTTAAAAACTAGGTGACCGCACGCTAAGGGCAACCCCTGTAGGGTACGAACCTCGGCTTAGGGCGTCACTGAGGGGAGGGCAGCAAGGTGGGACAGGCTGGATCGAAATTATATTATTATTATCAGGGGAATTTAAAGCTACAGGCTCAGCTACGGCGCGGGCTGGCGCGTCGTCGAGCAAGGGTCGGGTGGGATCAGCACCATTCAGCTCAACCATTTTATAGAGATCTTGGTGATCCAACACACACGCCACCACCAGCGAGACATTTGAGTGAGCATGACAAACTCTCAGCAGCCAGGAGAGAATTTATTTCGGAAGTTTTATGTGTATTATACATTTCTAATGAACTAAGGTAATTAAAGAAATCTCGATGTTTTGTCAAGTCATAAAAACCATGCGAAGCAAGGGCGGGTCGCTAGTTTCTTAATAAATGGACATGATAAATCATGCTCTATGAATTACATTCAATAAGATTTAACATATCGTTAATCATTTAACTTAAGTAAGTTATCTATGCTTAACCGTACTTGACCATAAATGCTAAAGCCGTGGAAGCTTAAAAGTTAGACCAAGGGTTAAATAAGTATCTACAGGAATTTACCATAGACCGATACTTGAGGTGAATCCTCAGCTGTAGCCAGCCAAATTCAATTTTTCTTTGTATTTTTGCAAATTGCAGTTCTGTTTTACGCCGTATGTTGATCAACATGCGCTTCGCGACTGTAGGAATTATATGTTCACTGAATAATAATCGTCAATTTAATATCAGTCGTCAAACTTTGGAAATTTGGTCCACATAAGAATTTTTCAGAATATTTCATATAAATATTCTTAGGTGAATAAGGCGAGCTGTGGCAGGGACCGGCCTTTATAAGAGGGCGCACCGAGCAATGGAGGACAGTCAGTCCGATCACTATGTATAGCAAGCCGATCCCTTGGGAGAAGCGAGCTAAATACCTAGGTGTGATCCTTGACCACCACCTTACCTTCAGAGAGCACATAAAGGTGGCTCGTTCGCGCGCCTTTTTCGCTCTCAGTAGGCTCCACTACATATTGACCGCACGCAGAAAATTGACACTCAAGTGCAAATTGCGCATCTACAACGCTGTATCTTCGTCATCGCCATAGGATGCAGACCCTCGAAAACCGTTTCCAAAGAAAGGTTACGGGATCCCCCTTGTAGGTCCACCATGAGAATCTTCACTTAGATCTCAGAATGCCCACCGTGCAGCAGTTCATGAAACGCCTCTCAAAGCGTTTCTTCGACTCTGCTATAAAACACCCCAATCCCCTGATTGCGGCGGCTGCCCGTTACACTCCCTCCCACATAAGTAGGATTCACCGACTGAGGCATACTCTCTCCATTCCCGACAACGCCACGACCCTCCTCCGGGAGAGTAGTAGGGCCACCACTACTGTTCGCAAGTACAAAACCCCACTGCCGTCCTTCCGTCCTCACCGCCGACATCTGCCGCGACGCCCCAGTCTATGCCTGCTCCGACCCTTGCTCGAGCCAGCTCGCGCCGCTTTGCCTATAGCTTTAAATTGGTCCCAAATAAATCCGATCCAGCCTGTCCCTTGCTGCCCTCCCCCAGCGACGTCCTAGGTTGAAGTCCGTTCCCACAGGGGGCGCCCTTAGCGTGTAGTCGCTGAGTTTTTAAGTTTTTAAGCCCTGGCTGGAGGCTTTAAGTTATTGAGGCACCCACAGGTAAGCCCAGTTAAGCAGCTGACGTTCTAGGTTGACCAGCGAGATGCAATAAGACAAAATAAAAAAACAATGGAGGACGGTCCTTGTCTAGTGACCGCCCTATCCACGACTCTAATTGTGACACGGATCATGCCTGAAGCACATTGTGGGTACTTATTGTATGTGTTCAGTAAATTAACGATTTGCGAATGATGGGCAATGGTTTATTGTAAACCAATATATTTTATACTAAATTCCCTTAAATTAACTGCATCGTTGGTCTAGTGGTCGTAAGCGCTACTGCTGAGCATGAGGTCTCGGGTTCGATTCCCGGGTCGGGCAAAGTGTTATTGGGTTTTTCCATCTGGAATTTCTCAGTAGCAGCCCGGAGTCTGGATTTGTGCCCGGTTGATGGTAAAAGGCTCGCGCCCTGTTACATGGGACTTAAACATAACTGGCAAAATGTGGGTGTACTATAGGTACACCTCTGCCTAACCCTTCGGGGAATACAGGCGTGATGTTATGTTCCCTTAAATAAATCAATCCTATTGACGTTTAGTGGCATCAGGTTGTCGTCATAGAGTCTCACACCAGCCAGTGCTAGTCCGCCTGTTACGCAGGTCGGATAATACGATCGATGAATGCGATTTCCCACAACATTATCAAAATTTTAATTGTTAATGATTATTTTCAATCATTTAGTTGTTAAATGAACTTCTCTTAGAGTTAAATATTGATTGTATTTTAAATAATGGTGAATGAAAACCCTCACGACCACGTGGACCTTATAAAAAGTAGGCCTCCTTTAACAATACTTCAATCTGTCCACCCCCTCGCCGAAATGTACATATGTAATGTATACACATAAACCTTCCGGAATAAACAAAATTCTCTAAAATATGGTAAGAAGCGTAACAAAATCCATTGCGTAGTTGAGAAGAACAAGGCGGTCACAGAGACAGACATGAAAAGCGAATTTATTTATAAGGCCCCGTTCCTAATAAGTCGTGACGACAGATTATCGTGTCGTTTAAAGCGTTGTAGCTTGTGTATTTAAATGGAGGTGTTCACATGTAGGACGACACGATTAACTGTCAAGTGAATGGGAACGGCTAGCACGACATGCGACAGTCGTAAAACGATAAAAAAGCTTCACGACCTATCGTGACGGCAAATCATGTGTCGTTATTTCAACTATCTATCGTATCGATCTTCAAAAGAACGTAGAGGCGACTGATGTGCAAATGACAATGCGACTGCCGTGAACAGTAAAAATTTCGTCACGATCCAATGGCAACAGCTACATACAACAGTCGTTCAACGATAAAATATTTCGACGGCACAGTGACGATAAATAGTCGATATAATGGGAACAGCTAGAGACGACAAACGAGCGTTAAACTAATCGTCACGACATAGTGGGAACGCGGCCTAATATGTACCTATAGAAGAGAACATTTTATAATCATTATCAACGGCATGGGAATATTAATACTTTTCACATGACATATTATTATAGGTGCCAAACCTAACATTACGGAGACCACGCCAGCGATGTCGATTATAATTAAATTTGTATCGTGACAGTTTCCCATTCAAACGCATATTGGATTTCATTACACCAAAACGATAATTAAATTGGTTAAAATAGGGAAGGAAATCGTTCCAAGGGTAGGTCTCCCCTCTCTCATTCTATAAAAATGTAATTGAATGTAAGACAACTGATACGGAGATAAAAAGTCAGAGGAGTTCATAAAAGTATTTAATCAGAATTAAAATGAAATATACCAAAACAACAACGTATACCTAATTAATTAATAAAAATAACTTTATAATAACATAACTTAACTAAAACTATTAGCAAACTAAAATATGGCGTCGATAAATTCATCCACATCGTTGTCGAGTGAATGAAAGTCATTGTTAATGAAAAGGATAACTTTGGCGTGTTAATCTCCATTGAATCTGAATAAAAATAGGTTACCATTTCGTTTGACAAGTCTTGATAAAAAGCCAGCCGTATGCCAAAAAAAGCCCGAACATAGTACTATTTAATCTTTCTTTTTCATTACTCATTGAAGTCTTAATATTTTCGTTATAAAATCCCCTCAAGTAGAAAAGTCCGGACAAATAACAAGTCAGGACAAATGAAACGTCCGGACAAATGACAAATCCGGACAAATGACAAGTCTAGAGTGTTGGAGTGTAGCAAAAACAAATCGATCATACTTTAACACTACTATCTTTCTCATTCTAACTGATAAATATATTTTTTACTAGTCGAGCCTGTCTACCACTTGACTAAAATCCTTACTTTCTCATAGTGTCTGTACGATTATTTTAGCCTTGCGTGGGATTACAAGTTCACGTTATATTAGTAAAACACGCCTTTCAATATATAAAGAAAAACATTAGACGTATTATTGAAATCCTTAAGCCTTTTCTTTGGTGTCCCTTTTAAGCCTAAAACGGACAAATGACAAGGCCGGACAAATGACAAGGCCGGACAAATGACAAGGCCGGACAAATGACAAGACCGGACAAATGACAAGTTCGGGCAAATAACAAGGCTTGACTAAGTCCGGAGGAGGCCGGGGGGGCCAAGAAGCCAAAAACGTTCGGACAAAAATATGGCCGGATGGTAACCCCATACACACGAGGGCTTTACTGAAATGTACGTCAGGCGGACCCTGGAACCTGGGCAGATAACCCTGATCACCTTGCTGACTGACAATTAGCTAATTAATAGTTTAAGACGAGCGCTACTTTTAAACATTTAAAACATAATTCTTTCTCTATCATCTTCAAACGATTGACAGAAACAGAATGATGTTTTAAATTCATTTAGCGTTAAACGGATTTAGTGATTTGTGGTACAAGCAGTGGTGGCCCAGTGGTAACGGCCGCGACGTAGGTTCGAACCTAGTCAGGCGCTTGTGTAAAATATTTCATCACCACTGCTTTCAAAACGGTGAAGAAAAACATCGTGAGGAAACCGGCAGGTCCTACCACCAAAAATTCGAAGCCATGTGTCATCTACCAACCCGCACTGGGCCTGAGTGGTGGATTACGGCCCACTCCCTCCCACTGAGAGGAGGCCTGTGTCCCAGCAGTGGGAAAATTATAGGCTGATTATGTGCAAGCAGGACGAAATATCACGTTGATTTTTCCATTCTCAGAAAGTGTATGCAAAGGTGTAGGTATCACCCCCATTTCGCAAGTTAAGTTAAGGTTCCATGTTAAAGGGGGCGAGCCTATTGAACAGCACATATTTTTTTAATGTACTGTAATTAAAACCTATGCGCTGTTCCGACGTCGACGGTACATGCAACTACGTCCAAGTAATTAAATCAGCGATTAACTACCCTAATAAAAAACCGATGGCGGTACCCACATATAATTAATTTTCATGTCGGGATTTCCAATGACTGGGGCTTGCATGCGGGTTGACATGGGAAATCCTGAGAACGTACCATGAATATAATTTAAAGAGCTAAGGACTGGTAGAGTTGTAGCAGGTAAAGCACAACGTTCGAATGATGTAAAACCAATTTTAAAGGAAGTCAAACTCAAACTCAAAGTATTTATTTCAATTAAACCATTTAGAGGCATTTTTGAACTGTCAAAGAGTCGGTCAGTTAGTCAGAAAGTTGAAGCTAGTTGCCCATTCCAAAACGTAGATCTCTATGGAGAAGAACGGGCAAGAAACTCCAAGAACACTCTTTTTAAATCAAGATATTACAAAATCGTTGGTACATTAATTCTTGTTGCTTCTATATGTGAGAACAATGTAAAAAAAATATTAAAAAATATGTATATTAAAAAATAAATCAAAACATTAGAATAATAAAAATAAGCCGTGGCAGTTAAGAGATGACCAGTCTCAACTGACGGCGCTCGTTCACGAACATGACGCGTGGATCAGCACCACCCAGCTCAACCATTTTGTAGGGAGTAGAAGAAGGGGAAGTAAAGCCACCAAAATTGAATGTGAGCGTCAAATTATTAAGATTAACTTGTATTTCTCATGATAAGTGAATTGTATTCTTTTTGAGAAATAAATTAAACTTAAACTCTTAAATTAAAGTCTTAAACCGTAAACCGTAAATCATGAAGTTAAACTTTGGTGTCATGCAAAACCACAGAATCGGCTCAAATACGTAGACGCAAAAATGCGTGATGATTTTGGAAAAAAACCGTGAGTGGTCCTCACGGTTTTTTTCCAAAATCATCACGCATCTTTGCAATGTGACACAAATCTCATTACAATACTTAGATTTAGTAACAACGGTATTATGAGTAAAAAGAGGTTGGTTAGTAAACAGTAGTTAAAATTATGTTTAGGGACTGGCATTTTACAGTTACTATATAGCCCTATCGGTCACATGTTGCTAGTAGGTACTCCTGATGACCTCCTCTTCCATGCTTGCTGTACCCTCAACTTAGCTTAATATTTATTTATTTAACGAAGGCATTTGGATTTCTTCGCTAGCGGAATGGTCGGACATGATGGGTAACCGAAATAATAGTCAAAATGCTTAAGTACCTACAGACGTCTATTAATGCACTTATGTTCACGAATTACAAAAATATCACTTGATTAGCCAGATGCAATCAGATTAAAATATGGAAACAAGGTTAATTCGAGGATGACAAGACATCCTTTCGCAAGCGCGTCCCATACAAAGTGAGCCCCGTCACCCCGTGAGCTCTAACGTCTAACATTAACGTTCACAAACTTCAAAAATATCAAATGTCAACCGACAAGCGACAACCGTTAACCCAGTGTTGCCACTTCCTACATCGAAATCACAGACTATTAGAACTGACGTTATCGAACTCACCCAAGTGCACTACTTGAGGTTTCCGGTCAGTAATAATTAGATGACGCTGGCAGTATAGTTGACATCGGTTCAGTTGGCAAAGAAGAATATCTATATATGTCGGAAATACGTTAAATCAATCGTTTGACTTGACTAATTGGGACGCCGGTGCCACCAGGTGGCGCTGGACAGAGTCTATAACGCTCACGCTTGAGCAGAGCAAAGAGAGTTTGTTGTTGACGGGTAAGCAGTGAAGACGTTTAGAAACTGTCGCGCGTTCCGTATAGTTATGTCGTGTACCTACAGTGTATGATTCGCAAGTGTGATTAATTTGATCGTAGATTATAATTTGATTTGAACTGCAAACGGTTTTTCTATTGCGTAATAATCAACATTACCCATAGTACGCCCACAGTAGTTAAAATATGACTGATAATAACGAGAGAGAGATACCTTCTCCGTCATATATAAATAGATGACGTTACTAATAATCAAAAATAAAGATGGCGGATCAGTGTTGAATTTACGACATATTTATATTGAATTAACAAGTAACAATGGACTCAAATAAGTAAGTAACAATATTTCTTAACAACTACACTCGAGAGCAATGAATCCGGGTCACTTAAAGAATGTTAAAAATCTCGGAAACTAAAAATGATAGGTTAATGCAATAAATTGTATTTAATAGACAATGTAATACTCCTTAAATGAAAGTAAAAAATATATGAGTCACCATACATTTTATTAACACAAAATTACATAAAGAAAAAAACTGCTGATCTCTCCTTAAAAACAAAAATAGGAAACATGAAATTTTTGAACTTTATTACGATTTTCTTGAATTTTAATACTTCGTATTGCCTCCTCGTGCTTCCACTACTGCGTTTACGCGGTTTGGCATGCTGTACACCAAGTTCCTTATACGATTTTGGGGAATATTCTCCCATTCCTCTGTGAGAGCAATTTTGAGCTCACGAAGCGTGATTGGGGGAGGGTTTCGTTGTTTTACGCATCTGCCTAGCTCGTCCCAAGCATGCTCGATCGGGTTGATATCCGGGCTGCGCGCTGGCCACTCCATACGAGTAATGTTCATCTCTTGAAGGTAGTCATTCACAATCCTACCTGTATGAGGTCGGGCATTGTCATGCATAAATATAGCATCCTCACCTAAATTGACCATAAATGGACCAACGTGATCATTGAGGATTTCTTCCACATATCTTACGCTAGTTAAAGAGCCGTTTTCTATGATCACCAGCTCTGTGCGACTTTCAGAAGAAATTCCGGCCCACACAAGTACAGACCCACCACCGTAGGCTACTTTTTCTTCGATGCATGCTTGCTTGAATCTTTCCCCTGGTCTTCGATACACTCTGTGTCTTCCATCGTGCTTGTAGAGCATAAATTTTGATTCGTCGGAGAACATAACTTTTGACCAATCTTCAATACTCCAATTTACGTGGCTCTGGGCATATCTTAGTCTTGAAATACGATGCCCACGCTCCAGTTTAGGGCCGTTTGCAGGTCTAAGGGGTTTTAAGTTAGATTCAGCAAGCCGACGTCTTACTGTCCATGCACTTGGGTTACTTCCTCCGAGGCGTCGAAACTGATTTGTGAGTTCAGTTCCTGTGAGAAAGCGATATCGAAGCATGGTGTTCACCAAGTATCGGTCTTCTCGTGCTGTGGTACACCTGGTTCTGCCCGTTCCTGGTCTGCGTAGGTTAGAACCAGTTTCTTCGTAACGTCGGAGAACTCTTTGTACTGTTGACAGCGACACACCGACAGTCCTGGCTGTATCGCGCTGACTCCGGCCGGTTTCCAGCATTGTAAGTATTCTGGTGCATTCTTCAGGCGTAAGCGACATAATTTCAGCTTGAATAATGAATATAGAGCACTATCAACATGGTTTATGTACCCACATAAATGACAGATTACAAACAAAAGCAAAACCAAATGCTGTAATTTCGTAGTTCCATCTTCGAAAGTGGCCCTTTTTCAAATTTGATTTTTTTATGATATAACTTTACAATAACTAAGAAGTTTTAATACCTTCATTTAAGGAGTATTACATTGTCTATTAAATACAATTTATTGCAATAACCTAGCATTTTTAGTTTCCGAGATTTTTAGGATTCTTTAAGTGACCCGGATTCATTGCTCTCGAGTGTATGTTAGTAAACTTAACCTACACACTTAAATCTAACACTGTCATATAATTAATGAAAATCCCTGCTAAAAGCTCAACACCGATGTGGAAAGCTTGCAGCAGCGATTCAGGCACAAGCAGTCCAGTCTGCTCGCGATACACCGCAGTATAATGTTGGGGCTGGCCCGCAACCGGCGCACCAGGGAGGCGCAACTTATTCGCATCGCAGCGTAGAAGCAATCGACACGAGGTTCAGCAAACATCCATGATGCGTTGCAGAAGTTGGACAACCCCATCAACACCCGGAACGCATTACTATATTGAATGCGAAGAGCACTCTTTTGAGTGTAATCTACCCACAGGTAATACGCTCGAGGTAGGAGTGGTTTCACGACAATAGTACCTCCAATGGAATGGGATCAAACTCACGATACCACGCTCGCCAGTTCGCGCAGTAACCGTTGGGTTACTGCCGCTTGAAAGTCTATAAAGTTATGATAAATGATTTTGTTTCTTTATGTAAGTTTGTACAAACACTTTTACGCATCAATTACATTTTTTAAACTAGTTCTGTTTGGTGTTTCCTATCTGACTACTCTGAGAAGAAAGGCCGAAATAAACTCAGAGGTCACAGTTAAAGTCCGGATATGATTTTGGTTACATCATTGTGAAGACCATGTACAGTACAACTATTTTCTTAATGTCCCTCGGCAAACTTCGTGTTTCGTCAGTCGTCGGCTTTTTATCAGTTGCCCTTTGCATTTGGTGTAGACCGGACGCTCTCAATTGACTTCGAGTACTTCCAAGTGTAGTGTCTTCTACTTCTAGATTGGTCTGTATCATGGTCTTTTGATGAAAGAACCACACAGGTTGAGTGGGCCTGTCCAGTCAGTGCACGCATTTATCAGTAACCGTTCAGCTCAACTCAGAACTTAAGGAGCTCAACGATTCAACGAACAATACCAAAGAAAGGACATTTGGTTAGGCCGCATAAACTACCCAAACTGCCAGGACCATGATTAAAACTGAATGACTCACATAGTCCTCACAATCACAATAATTAAAATAATATAATACTTTAAACAGTAAATATTCATGTCATTGTATATGTAAAATAGGTATTTTACATTTTTAATTTAGGTACTTAGAAAAAAAAAGAAGTAAAATAGCAAGATAAAATAATAAATCAACATTCACTGAATAAATTTATTAGAGCAGCTCAATCCTTTTTCCCCTCCTCCTTCCTCTTTTCGCCTTTTTGTCCTCAATATAGTATTAGATAGTATGATAAGCTTTCTGGCATAGTTTCCCCTTTATAAAATATTTTTTTTTACTAAGGCTTAGTTTTGAATGTGGCTAGGAAGTTTATTATAGAAACGTATCTATTGGCATCTAAACGAGCCACATATTTTCTTGAGCCTGGTGGTAGGAACAACAAACTTGTGTTTATTCCTAGTATGTATACACACATCAGAACTGTCTAGGGATCAAGCACGTTTTTGCTAGTTACAAAAAATCTAGTATTTTAATTATATTTTTATAACTCCTATGGATACTTTTTTAGTAAATTTCGTAATTTGAAAACGGAATAGTTTCGGTCAATAGATGAAAATCTTCTGTCAAGTCGTATTGCCACAGAACACTATTACCTATTCCTTTTATAGTTATTATACTCCAAGATAATACACTATATACTCTTTGACTATTACTACTAGTCGTATTCGTATAAATCCTGCAACTGGTTTGAGGCCAAAGCAGTAAAATTTCGGCCATAATTCTGAGTGGAATAAATACAAAAGAAAGTTATTATAGAGAGGAGACGTCATTTGAGCCGAGAAGAAATGATCAGAGCCGTAGGAATGTTGGAAGCTGGTTCTCGGCAACGTGCTGTGGCAATCGCTCTAGGCACTACGCAGAGTGTTATAAGTCGACTTTGAACACGTTACCGCATCACTGGCAGCGTGGCAGAGCGACCACAAGCAGACAAGATCATTACATACAAATTACTGCTCGACGAAATCGTACAAGACCACAATTATGTTGGTAACGAGGCTTCATAGCTCTTCAGGGATGTTAATAAGCGATCTAACCATAAGAAATTGCTTGCATGAAGGTAATCTCCGTTCCCGAAGGCCGCTACGTTTGAACCCCACATTCGCAGAGCCCGTTTACAATGGGCTCGTCAACACAGAAATTGGGCAGAAGAAGAGTGACGTTTTGTGAGTTCTTCTGACGAATCTCGGTATGGTATGAATGAGGCCAGATATTAGATGTACACGGTATTGAAGGAACCCTGGACGCCAAGGACGTTTCAAAGCATGCCAGGAAGTCCATGCATACAGTGGTAGATCAATCATGATATGGGCGAGTATTTGGATCGGCAGCAGAACCAAACTGATTTGGATCAGAGCCAATCTCAATGCACAGATTTACGGTGAAACGACTGTATCAGATGTCGTCATTCCTTTGCGGACCCAATTTGGTGCTTCAAAGAAGGGCTCTGCCAAATATGGATGCCGTACACACAACATAAAATATTTTTCGCCTGTTACAACAGACGTGGGCGGCCATTCCGAAAAATTATTTGGATGAATTCATATTGAGTACTAATTGTTTATTTTACGCAATAAAAATCTTTAAAAGCTTTTATTTTTATCTTTTTATTTCATTTTAATGTCAGGATTAACCAAGGTGAAAAATCCAGCATTCTAACTTGCGAAGTCTAAGTTATTAATGCAAAAGCAGATCCGAGAGTAGGTACTTCGTCGATCTACACGTACGATTTTTTATTTATTTAATCAATCTAAATAGACATTTTTATTTCATATCAATAGGGTAATAAAATATATATTTTTAAATACCTTTATCCCTAGACTCTTTTGATGCGTGTAGTTCAAAAGATAGTACTTAGCAATGTTATATCTATCTTTTGTCAAATACATATTACAAACATAACTGTTAGTATCAAATAATATAATATTGCAAATTGTGCAATGTCATGTTAAAATCAGTTCTTAAGTTATTTTCTTCCTGTTTAGTTAGTATTGTAGCGGTATCTACACCGCCACATGCGAGCTACACGTCACGCAAATCCTGCATCGCGCAAGCAGAGTTTACCGCGCGACTAGCATATATACAACGTCCCGACTTCAACCGTCGGGCAGTTGCCCACCAGACACAACACCCGTCTGGTCGGAGGATCCTCCCTTTTCTATGGAGGTATGAGTGAGCTTTACACCCTGTTCCTCATACCTCTATAGTATTATATTTTTAAAATGTCTTTGACATATCTCGGGACCCACGAATCTCTAACCTTTGGAAGACGTACGAGGGGTCAAAACCAACTCGCAGAGGCCCCTTTGACAATTTTAAATGATAAGGGGGCACTAACCAACGATTATCCCTGTATGCACTATGCAAGTGTACCCAAGGACAACCTCCGGTTGGTGCAAGACTATTGTAAGATATGGAAAATAAATATTGAACTATGGATTTGGGTAGCTAAAGTGGACTGATTACCTAGAACTATGAAAAGACTTAGCTCCTGCCTGACCGATGTTTTATATACAATATATAGATAAAATGGCAGGGGGTGACTTGCACACTCAATAATGGGCCCGCGGGAACTATCGCTAGCACATAGTGACGTAGCGAAAAAAGGGGCAACATGTCCTAAGGTGCTTGAGGAGTGGAGAGGTATTCCACGACTAGCAGGACAATCCCAGAGCCCGGAAGATGGTCACATCCCTACCAGCACTTACTGGAATACTTCCTTCCTCCGAGCACGTTTGCTCTTGCGAATTACCACTCAAGCCGGCCAATAAAGGCAAGAAAGAGGTGGGAGCTCTGTTCCTCGTCAGTGTTCACTCCAGCCGGCCAATAAAGGCAATATTATTACTGTTTGCTGAGTTTGTTTTATTAACTTGATACATTGTTCTTATATGATTTTTTCTGGTACAATAAAATGTAATCCTTGAGAGGACCGGCGTCGATAGCTTTTCAAAGTAAAAGTTGATTCATAACGTTAAGTTAAGTTCTTGTTCCAAATAAACATTTACTTATATGTGTAACCAAGGCTAACTTGCCATATAATATGATCGTGATAAAGAAGTTGGAATATAATACAATACCTCTAGGTAGATAATTATGTTCTAAAATTTGGAACATGTTGTAGATCACGATATATATTTATTCAGAACATTTACGGACTTTAATTAATACGGAGTTTTTGAAATAAATAATGCTAGAAAATTTTAGTGGGTCAATGACCGATAGTGCCATGCTAAAACGTAAGAACTATAGCTCTACATACCGACATTTACCAGAAAATTACTTTTAACCCTAAAATAATTTATAGTTATGCCAGCTAGGGACAATAATTTTGGCGGGCTGCATCGCATTCGAAAAATCCTACTAGGTACAGTCAGCAAAAGAGATAAGTGTCCAGGGTCGCTAGATATAGTTGAAGTTTAGTAAGAAACTGATGAATGTTTTAGAATGAAATTTAATTTGATACAATACCAGTTTGTTTTATATTAATTTAATTTTATTCAAAAATATTCATCGGTTTCTTACTAAACTTTAACTATATCCGGCGGTGGCCCTGCATACTTATCTCTTTTGCTGACTGTACATCACTTTTATACATTTTCTATGAACCATCGCACACTACATACGAGGCTTTTTTGTATGAAAATGCGTTGCGCTGTGGCCCGATGCGGCTGTAATATGCGCTTAGCATTTGTGTGTGGCAATCAAGCTTACGGCCCCCCTGATGGTAATTGGTTACCGTCCCTTATGGACATGCAATCCTGAATGCAACGCAACTACAATCTTCGACCCAGAGATAAAGCTGACATATCTACGTACATAGCCTGAATCAGCCGAACCGAAACACATTGTAGCAACGCTGCTTCGGCTCCAGAAATAGATATGGCGGTAGTATTTACTATCTTTAAAAAATGACAAGTGTTCAAAAACCGAACGCCAGCTTGGGCCACGGCCATTACACATCCACGGAATACGTAACGACGCGACGTTCATTCATGACCACAGGATGGGGCAATCGTTTGTAGGTAATGAGATGCATAAACTCGTATCAAATTAAATAGCCTTGCTCGCGGTTCCGTCCGCTTTGCATAATTCTCCTATTAAATCATGGGAGCCATTACTTCCTTCAGATTTAAGGAAGAGAGATTAATTTTATAATTAAAACCATTATTTAAACGGTCGATTACGTGTAATGAAAGAATTCAGCTTTTTCAGGAAAAGATCGTCTGCCATTTTAGTCTATAGGAGTAACAATTGCGGCTTACCAAACACTCGCAGGTTAGTATTCATTATCATTCGCACATGTGGCACAAACCAACTTATTATAAATTAAAGTCGCTTTTCGTGTCTGTCTGCGTGACCGCATTGTTCTTATAAACTACTCAGCGGATTTTTACGAGGTTTTCACCGTCATATAAGGGATTTATTCCAGAAGGTTTATGTAAATAATACGTTCATATTAAAATTACATATGATAAAGAACTCTAAATTTTTTGTCATGTCGTACAAACCTTGCGAAGCAGGGGCGATCGCTAGTAAATAAAATTTAATCCGACATTTCTAAGTGAAAACGAGCATTCTCTCATATTCACACTCTATAAAAATTGTGGCTCTCATTAACCACTATCCAAAACTTACTAACACTACGTCTTGCTCTTGCTTCCCTAAACTGTTTACCGTAACCATATCGGTCACTCCCAAGTCCTAAGTTCCCGACAACTCCACAGTTTACACATCATCCGATTTGTCGTGAACTTTGGAGCGAGCTTTAGGCGAAGCCTCAAGACCACCACTAAAAGGTTTTCAGTGTTGTCTACGGCTTGGCTGATTGAATTTGAATAAGGAACTTGGAATCGTAACTACCGGTAACCGGAACAAATATGGCGGAACTACGAGACTTCATTGATGGTAGCATGGAATTTGTAAGTACTAAACTCTGATTTTTAATTTGCTAGACCAAAATGACAGCTGTGATCGAATAACTTTATGTGATACGTTTTGAGTTCAGCAAATAAAAAATCTGAGTTTAGACAAAAATAACAGCTGCGATCGACCTTTTATATCAGTCTGTTTTTTATATAGGTAGTTCGTGCAGGTTCCTGTTGACCACTACATACATTCGTACATTCTTCACTAAAAATATTCTACACATTGGCAGTTTTTCCATCTTTGAACTAAAAACATATCGCTTAAAGTTATTCGATCGTAGCTGTCATTTTAGTCCTACCTATATATAGATTTATTTCTAAGCTCCCTTTTTTTTTTTTTTTGGCTGGGACATCATCAAATGACCTCTCCCGCTCTGGGCGGAGCGGAAGGGCGTGTCAGACTCTTACTGACTAAAACCCACCCGTGTTCCTTCAGTTGCCTGTGCGCCAGGGCCTCGGTAACTCTTTCGAACAATCCGCGACCCCGGCAGGCATTGCCCTATCGGACCCCGTCAAGTATGCTGACATCTCTTTGAGGCGCGCGTGGAACACAACGCGCCATCAACCCGGGCCTGGTCCTTACCGGACGGCGAGCTGCCCATTGCTCGCCGTCCGCAGGCCCGCGCCTACGGTGGCCGGGAGTCGGCTATCGACTCCTTTCGCCCAGGGTGTCTCCTCCTGCGGTGACTAGGGGCGTGAGGGCGCAATGATTGCCTCTCCGTCACGCGGTCCACCTCCTCCTTTGCGAGCATTACTGCTTCGCAGAAGGAGGTGACTGCTTCCCATTCCCTCTCGCTCCGTACCATGGCCTGAACCAGGGCCGGACGCGAGAGATCGCCGCCACGAGGACACGGCGGTGTTCCGCCCAAACCGGGCTCCCTGGATGACAACAACAGAATAGCCTTGTGAATATAAATTCATGACAGAAGAAATACTACTTTGCCATAATAACCACAAGAGTTAACAGCGTTGAGTTCTTAAATATGGGGTGAAGCATCAGTAAGCTAAACAAAGAAATTAATTAATAAATAATCAAACGAAAATTTTGACTGTTTAATTTTCCTGGCAAATGTTTAATTATAAGTAAAATAATTAATCCACCATTATACAACAAATTGAAAGCAATTTACAAGTATTCATGGCGTTGTTTCAGTACGGTAGGTACTTAATTGTGCTCATTGGTACTTACTTGATAGTAATTTCACTTTCTCATCCCGAAAACATTGCCTTTGATAGGTACATCCTATGAGAAATACAGATATCCCGCCAAAAACATTTCATGTAAAATGTTGCCAAGACGACCACATAAGGTTTGCCCTGTGAAAAAGATATCAGATCTCATGTAGAGCCAAGCTTCTGAATCTACACGGCCTAACTCTACCGAAACTAACTTCACAAATTCTACATATCAGTAAGTTATGTGGTCGTCTTGGCAATATTTTACATGAAATGTTTTTGGTGGGATTTCAGTTGTTTTTGTAAGTTTAGGCAGTCTTTTTAGTGTTTATTTTTTTCTTCTTTGTTTTAAGTTTATCTGGGGGCACGGTAGTGTTTTTTTGTATACTGAACTTTGCTTATATACCAAATTTCGGCTTTCTAGCACTTCAGAAAGTACCCTAACATTTTGAAGTCTCATACAAACTTCCACCCCCCCATTTTAGGGGATGGGGGGCGAAAGTTATAAGTTTATGAATTTTTTTGTTGGTTGTATACTAAACTTAGATTACATACCAAATTTCAGCTTTCTAGCACTTCAGGAAGTAGCCAAACATTTTGATGATCATCAGTGTGTCAGTGTATCAGTGAGTGTGTCAGTGACGAAATCGGTGTATTTTAGATATCAATAAAATCTAAAGTATTAGAGCTATTCAATTGAGACTTTGTATGTTTAATTAATAATAATAATAATAATAATAATAATAATAATTTATTTGCATCATTATTATTAGTCTATTATTGACATTATATTCTGAGAATATGAACTATCTGGTACATCGGAAACCAATTCTATGAGGGTTCAAAAAACGACGAAACACTTCGAGAAAAGGTAGGTAGCGCCCTTGCGCCTCGCTTGGCTCGTCTTGATTCAATCAGTAGCCTCATTGCGTAATATTTTTCAGTTTTCTTTTTGATTGTCTTTTTCACATACTTAATTATAAATCATACATCATCAAAAATCATCATCATCATCGAAAATAATATCATCGAAATAAATGTATTTTATTTTTTTATAAATGTTATCGACGCTTTTTTACTTTTAAGAGGCTTCATGATGTCACGTCCGCGACCTGACGGGGACGGCCGCTTATCAATCGAGCGTTTAGTAAAAGGCGTTTCACGACAACTCGTGGCTCCATCAACATGGAGCCCCCAGTCTGCGCGCAGTTCTCAACGAGTCAACACCTGGCTACAAGTATTCACCTACAGTCTGTGAAAAAGGGTAACAAAAAACAAATATCAACGTTACAGTCCTAACTATTTTGTAATTCCTAAATTAGTCTTATTGTGGCAGCTAAGTATGTCAATTATTAAAGGAATATTAGTAAATGTGTTGAATATGATTTGAGATGCGATTATTTATGTATTTTGATAACATGTACCTATGTGCTTACCTAAATTAAATGAATATTATACTAATCTGTGTTATTTCCACACATATACCGACTCCTAAATAGTTGAGAAAATGCTAGGAAGGTTATGACATTCACTGACAGACACCACAGAACCTTAACCGAATGCATGAAGAAGAATTACGCAATGAATGAATTGAACAATTCAACTAGGTATCTAGAAGCATGCAAATTTTGCACAAGAATTCCGTAAATAACGAAAGTGAGCACTAAGTACGGTTTTTTTTAAATTCATTCTCTAACGCCGAAGTCGCCTGATGTTATTTGATCTCACCCGGAGATTGACCTCGCCCCTGACTCCAGTGCTGAGCTGGCGCCCGTCAACGCCAGCAGAGCAGCTGGAGTCGCCGAACACGTGAGGACATATTATTGTTATGCTTATTTATGGGAGATTTGGACCATAAGCCGCGCTGGTCCATGTGTAGGCTGGTCGCCAGAGCCACGTTGGTCGAAAGCAGAGTGTACCACGAGCAGGTGAGTTCCTAGTTTGTTTTTGGGAACCCAGGGGCTAAATAGAGGATAAAAGTTTGCATGGAATTTCATAATTTTTGGAGATGGGAATACCAATCGGGCACAAGGCTTTTTTATTCTAAAAACAAGCTGACCCGACAGACGTTATCCTGTCTTAACCATGAATGTCATATGTCGTTTAGTTTTAGTTTTGACTATTGACTAAAACTAAAACTATCGACTCATTTATCAACCTACCCATCTGTGTTATACGATATTTGCAGCGCGCATTCTGTCAATCGCTGACAGTTATTTCAAACAACTGACAGTTATGTAAAATTAATATTGACGTTAAGTTTTCTTAAATTTTGTAACGTTCCGATCAACTTCCTTATTTTTTTATTTCCTATGATCCTTCTCCTGACAAAGACGAACACAACAAAAAAAAAAATAAGTGAAATCGGTCCAGCCGTTCACGCGTGATGGCGTGACCAAGGGAAATAGGGATTCATTTTTATATATATAGATAATTAAAATTGAAAGCCAAAGTCGCCAAAACAAGAGCGACTGTCAACAGCAATGTGGCAAGGATGGATGGTGAGACTGAAAGCGCGATACAAATGTAGAAAAAAAAACGGTGTGTGTTTATGACCACACGATAAAAGTGAAGACTTACAACTGGAGCCGAGTATACGCGATTCAGCGTCACCGACCGACTGGAGCCGGGTATACGCGCTACAGCGTCACCGACCGACTGGAGCCGGGTATACGCGCTTCAGCGTCGCCGACCAACCGGAGCCGAGTATACGCGATTCAGTGTCACCGACCGACTGGAGCCGAGTATACGCGTATCAGCGTCACCGACCGATTGGAGCCGAGTATACGCGATTCAGTGTCACCGACCGACTTGAGCTTGGGATACGCGCTTCAGCGTCACCGATCGACTGGAGCCGAGTATACGTGAATTCAGCGTCACCGACCGACTGGAGCCGAGTACACGCAATTCAGCATCACAGACCGACTGGAGCAGGGTACACGTAATTCAGTTTCACCGACCGACTAGAGCCGAGTACACGCGATTCAGCGTCACCGACCGACTAGAGCCGAGTACACGCGATTCAGCGTCACCGACTGACTAGAGCCGAGTACACGCGATTCAGCGTCACCGACCGACTGGAGCGGAGTATACGCGTATTCAGCGTCACCGACCGACTAGAGCCGAGTACACGCGATTCAGCGTCACCGACCGACTGGAGCGGAGTATACGCGTATTCAGCGTCACCGACCAACTGGAGCCGATTACACGCGATTCAGCGTCACCGACTGACTGGAGCCGGGTACACGCGCTACAGCGTCACCGACCGACTGGAGCCGGGTATACGCGCTTCAGCGTCACCGACCGACTGGAGCCGAGTATACGCGATTCAGTGTCACCGACCGACTGGAGCCGAGTATACGCGATTCAGCGTCACCGACCGACTGGAGCCGACTATACGCGAATACAGCGTCACCGACCGACTGGAGCCGAGTACACGCGACTCAGCGTAACCGACCGACTGGAGCCGATTACACGCGATTCAGCGTCACCGACCGACTGGAGCCGACTACACGCGATTCAGCGTCAGCGACCGAGTGGAGCCGAGTACACGCGATTCAGCGTCACCGACCGACTGGAGTAGAGTACACGCAACTCAGCGTCACCGACCGGAGCGTGACGGTTCAGTTTCGTTCACTATTCACAAAGAGCGCAAAGTGCGCCTAAAGAAGTTTTTTCTTCAACACAACATCCCAATTTAAACAACATCTTTAACTTTGCTTTACGATGCAATCGCATTTCGCTAAAAGCAAAACTGATGAGATACGCATCACCCAGATACATAAAACATAGCTTACACATAAATTGCTCTCTCATACATAAATGCAGGTGATCAATCATTCTCATGATAATGAAGTTAGAGTAATATCTACATAGTACAGCTTCATATTACCAAGTTGCTCGCACACACAACTTTCCTCTTTCACTTTTCCCGGTTTATCTGACTGAAGAAATTGACCTGAATCTTGTTATTTTCTACTCTTCAATATTTATTTATTTACATAATAATGGGTGTTTCAAAAGTGTAGAAATTCCAATCCGCTTTTTATTGAAAAAACACATGATATATCTATCGGGTGTGTTTTTTCGTAATTTTGTTTTATTTTGAAGAAGAGACTTGTACAATTTTATTTGAACAGATTATCTACCAAATGACCGCCACAGGCATTTTTGCAAATGCCGATTTTTTTGCCGAAATTTTTCATTCCACTTTCACACATTTTGCGGCTTATTTCACAAATAACTAAGGGAATATTGTGTTTCAAGTCGTCAATGTTTTGTGGATCGTGGGCATAGACCTTACCTTTGACGTAGCCCCAAAGACAGTCCACACCAGCCAGTGGCATTAGATCGCAAGATCTCGATGGCCAATTGACGTCGCGTCTTCAAATCCTACAAATACTTTTAGGACACCCAGTTTAAAAGCTAACCGTCTTAAAATAATAATATGAGCATGTATCAGATTATATTTAAGGGTGTGGTATCTGTACCACACACTTAAAAAAAAAAAAGCTGAAAGCTGTTCACTTTAATGGCAGACCATTAAAGTGAACAGCTTTCTCCATGTTAACAACATCGTAATCGCGAAAAAATCAGGCGTTCCATACATTTGGGTCGAGTAGGTATTAATGTTTTGTATACTTAGAGCCAGAAATGCCAGCCCGCTGGTCACGTGACTAACCGCTTGGCGATGTCTTGAAAAACTAAGTGGGCACTCGGACCCCATGGCCCTGGTATTTCAACTCCAAACGCGTAATCGGTTCGAACATACTGGCTGTAAAAAGACCCATCACATAGCCGTCAACTACGCATTCTGTACATCAACCTAAGTAACAGCACAAAAATAATTTCTGAGAAATGAATTTTATTATTGGTGTAAAAAATCGCTGTTTACGGTGGTGCGCAACGTAACGCATGCAAAACATTTTGCTTATGAGTGCATGCAACGGTCATACAGGGGTCGTGGAGGTATTTAAAGTTTTGTTATATCATTAGAACCTGTTTTCGTAAATAAAACGTCAGTAAAAGTTGGAATTTTGACCATCAATATCTCCGTAACCAAAAGGTTCGCAGGTATGGTCCAGTACAAAAAATTGAGTACAATGACGGGGAGTACAAGTGACTTTCGGCTTCGTTAAGTGTCTTTTTACACCCGTTATAACACCCAATGAGGATGAAATATTTGCGCCGTTTAAGGCGCTTCCCCGACCAAACTACCTCGGTGCCTCGGACCTCGGACCAAATGAGCGTTCGGTCCTTCTTTGTCCCGGCGTCGCTGAGTCTCGCTCTGTCTCGCTCCCTGCGCACGCTCATTTATCATAGAATTCACAAAAAAAATGTTTTGAAATAAAATAAAACGTGAATTATTTAGATTTTTAAATTATCTATCCATTAGTGTAATCCTTAAATTAATAGAACGTCACCTTTAGCAAAAGATGCGTGCAATCAATCATTTTAGTCACTTTTTTACAAGGAGATTTTAAATGTATTTATAACACATAAAAACAAATAAGAACGTGCATTGTGATGATAGGATATCGAACATTAATAATGTGCATTTAGATGTAGTTTATTACCCATAGTGAATGAGTTAATAGCCTCTGAATAACGCACTATGGCAAGGTTTTGGTCGGGGTACCGCCTTAAGGTTTCTGCACCTGCAACAGCCGCCCTAGCCGCCGCTCTATAATTGAATGTAGTTTGGAGCATATTACTTAATTTAAAAGTCTTAAATGAGAGAGAAACGTTGATTGGATAAATAAAGCTCTCGCTATCGTAGTAAAAAAACACAACACAAACTGTCCAATGAATTTTGTTTAAAGCATAACCCATAAGATAATCCAATTACCCAATATCCTTAAATATAGGTAGCACTAAGTAGCTCTCTAATTGAAAATAGTAAATGAACAAGACATCTACAACTTTCTAATTTACATGAAAATAAACAACGCCCTTCTCTCTCCTAATGCTTATTATATAATTAGCGAGCACACATCGTTTTCCACATTGTTTCTCTACATCTACCCTACCTACATATGATAAGTCTTAGAAAGAAGCCTAGCTACTTTGTAAAGACGGTGCATATAATCGCATTACTGCTATAGTACAGTCAACCTCAAAAACATGTATATGTCACCGTATAATTGTGAATATCGCTATTTTATAATCTATCTCGCGTGATTATAGACTATCGAAAAATTGAGCATTGCAGCAAACCATTAAACCACCAAATCATTAAATTAACCATTAAACCATTAAATATAAAGCGTTCATAAAGCTGAAAGAACATTAAATCAACTCGATAATAACTCTCAGGCCATAGCATCCTAAGACAGACCCCAGATGTCTTAATGTAGCCGACTTCCGGCCACCGTAGGCGCGGGCTTGCGGACGGCGAGCAATGGGCAGCTTGCCGTCCGGTAAGGACCAGGCCCGGGGCGACGGCGCATTGTGTTCTATGCGCGCCTCAAAGAGATGTCAGCATAATTGATGGGGTCCTATAGGGCCGATGCCTGCCGGGGTCGCAGATTGTTCGAAAGACTTACCTTGGCCCTGGCGCACAGGCAACTGAAGGAACACGGGTGGGTTTTAGTCAGTAAGAGTCTGACACGCCCTTCCGCGCCGCCCAGAGCGGGAGAGGCCATTTGATGATTTCCCACCCAAAAAAAAAAAGATGTCTATATGTGTGCTTTTTTTAAATGTAAGAAAATTGTAATTGATAAAATAAATAATAATAAATTTAGAATTTAACGCATTATTTTCGATAGTTTATAATGTATCCATGGTAAACTAACAAATTGTGAACTGGTATCAAACTAGCATCCGACGGAACGCACCTTGCGCTAATACTAAATAGATAAGTAACTGCGAACAACTTGGAAGTAGCGCTCGCTCGACTCGCGCGTGGTTGGTCACAGTTCTAACCTGTTTATTAATGTATTATTTTTTGTAGGGGTAGAAGTCGTAATGGATGTCCTCCGCCCTGGGGTGGACAGAGGTGTCTGTCAGATTCTTACTGACTAAAACCACCTCGATGTTCCCTCGCACACCTGCGTCAGGGGCTGCGGGTGCGAATGCGATTTCCGCTGTCCTGGATTGGTGATGGCCCAGTGCACCTGCTGCGGGACGGGATAGCACTCTTGATCACCCTTTCCCTGCAGCTTTCTTCTGTGAGATAACTGTATCGCAGAAGGATACCACCGTTTCCCAGGACTCTGCCCTGCCGACCATTGAACGAACTACGGTCGACAGCGACAGGTCGATCCCTACTTCCAAAACGAGGCCACGGCGCGGCTCGTTCCATGCGAAACATTTGACCAACGTTTACTGAGCCGTGTCCTCCAGACAGTGGACGCAGTGAAGCCACCGAGCGTCCGGCACAGTTCTAACCTTTTTTTTTTGTTCTGGGGTGGGAAATCCTCATTGATGTCCTCCTCGGGTCTGTCAGACTATTACTTGCACCGGGGATCATGAGAACTTGTGCGCCTTCCACGATCCCCTGGTAGTGCCGGCCCGCCTCTGTGGGCCTCCTCAAGTCTGCGGGGGGAGTGAGGTATAAGACTCGCCCCGCGACGTCCTATAGGGGCGCGCGTGGAACACTACGCGCAGCCGCCTTGGGTCCTGTTATATGTGGGGGGCGGCGGACGTCCCCAAGTCCGCCGACCCTCTGGACCCGTTTATGGGGGCCGGAAAAGGTCGTTGTCAGCCCAGGCACGTCTGCTGCGAGTCGGGAGAGTGGTCTCGACTCTCCTCAACCTTTCCGCAGCCTCCTTCTGTGAAATGACGGTTTCACAGAAGGAGATCATCGCATCCCACGACTCGGCAGTGCCGACCATCGACTGAGCGACGGCCGGCAGCGACTAGTCCCCTCCGACTTCTGATACGAGGGCACGGCACAGTTCTATCCTAACCTAATCTATTTTGTCGGGTTAGTTACTGCAACCAATTCGGCTACCGCCAAGACCAACCAATCAGTGACGGTTCACAATTTGACGATACCGAAAATGAATACTTTTTACTGTAACAATTCACAAGTTTTCGATAGTTTATAATCTCGCGATATATTTGCAGATAAATTAATACTGTATGTAAGAGAAATGTTACTATCTTATTCGCGATCTCCTGACTTTGATTATATGTATAACAATTAAATGATCTCCTAAAACAGGGCTTCCTCTCTCCTACCCCTTTGCTGTGCTCTATATGGTCCATAATGATCTCAATTATATTAGTTACCAACTAAGTACACATTATGGTAAAGCAATAAAAATATTGAGTATTATATTTATAACTAACGATACACACACGAAATTACGATACGATAGGTACACGAAATTTTTGATTGTCTACAACTGTGTTCGATAACATTGTATCGTGTAGCTATAATTAAGCACCCAATGTGTAATATGTTTTGTGGCTACCTATTGATACAATATTATCGCACAAAGATAGTAAAAAAAAAAAAAAAAAGTGTTATTTATTACCTTCAGTTGTACAAAAACACTTAACTAAAACATTATGCAGCGTTACAATTAAGGGAAAAAGTGTTTTCGATGAACTCTGACACCCAAAGTAAGATTTAAGTTGTGTTTAGGGTGCCAGCGTCCTCGCCTATAGTTTGAACATATATATCAGTAGTTGTAGGACGAGCACAGAATATTATTATTATGTTAACTACTTACTAATAAATGTATATAATTATGATGTGGCCTATAAAGGTACCTATGTGGGGGTGTGTGTATGTATTGAGAGCGAGGGATAACGATGTTGAAAAATTTGAGAAATTTGCGTTTATGTAAGTCTGCATGAATATAATTAATTATAAATGTAAATATATGGCTTGATTAACTACATTAGGTTTTTAAGCGATTGATACATGTAGTAAAGCTTCAGTCCTATCGTAACTCAGTGTCAATAGCCACTTTGTGACCTTGGTCTTACAACCATTTCGACACATGGGAGCAATGGTGCATAATTTGTTTATTTTGTTGTATAAATGGTCAGACAGAATATCGTAATGACGCTGTGCAAGGGCCGTTCTACATCCGCGAGTCGAGCATACTTCAAAGTATCAACGCTTTTTAGCAGCATTCGGGTTGTATACCACAGAGGGATGTTTGCGCAGAAGAGTGCCAAGAACAAAAAGCTGTCTCACAGTGAGGACCTGGCATTCGGTGTAGAGAGCCGAGGTGGGATATCTAAACGGCTTCGAGGTCATGACCTTGAGGACAGCTCTTTGTGCTCCTTCCAGAGGCAGTAGGGTTGTCTTGGGAGTCCCACCCCACACTGTGATACAGTAGTTTATTATGCTTTGACAGAGGGCAAAGTAAACAGTTCTAATGGTACGGTAGTCCACAGAGTGCCTTAGTTTTTTGAAAATAAATATACAGTTGCGGACTCGCGATATGAGATTGTTAAGGTGGGGTTTCCAGCTCAAAGAACTATCTACATAGACTCCGAGATACTTAACATACTCACACCTTGTGAGTGGAGGACAGCCACATTGTGAGGAGGATAGACTACTTGAGCAAGTATGAGCTCTAAGCGCCATTGAATCCGGTGGAGGGAGGTTGGTGGATAGTAAGGAGAAAGGTAAGTATACTGTTTTCTTAAGATTTAACGTTAGGATGTTATCTGATAGCCATTTCATCACTGAGTTTAGAGCAAGTTCCGCGCATTCAACAGTTTCATGCCAGTCCCTACCGTGAAGAAGCAAGGCCGTATCATCTGCGTAAGTATAGATTGAACAGTTAGTTAGAGAGATCTTACATAAGTTGTTGATGTAGATAAGAAAGAGGGTAGGACCCAATATTGAGCCCTGAGGAACGCCAAAACTCAATGATTTACTGTCACTAATAACGTCATTGATTTTGACGCATTGAGTCCTATCACACAGGTAATCCCGGAATTTTTTTAAGGTATGTCCGCGAATGCCCGCGGCTTCCAGCTTGGACAGGAGGTGGGGAACAGACACAGTGTCGAAAGCCTTGGAAAGATCGAGGAAAATAGCCAAGCATTTCATTTTACTATCCAGTTTAGATACTACATGATCCACCAAGGCAGCAACTGCATTTTTAGTCGACCTGCCACCCCTAAAACCATACTGATTGTCACTTAATAATTTGTGTGACTCAAGATAGTCTACCAACCGTTTATTAAGTATCTTTTCCAATATTTTAGAGATGGCAGGCAGGACTGAGATCGGCTTATAATTATCTACACCGTGTCTGTCCCCACTCTTAAAGATTGGATGAACGACAGCCCTTTTAAAAACCCCGGGAAAGCAGCCCGTGGAAATAGAGCGATTGCAAATATGTGTGATGGCTGGGACAAGTGCGGGCAGACAGAATTTTAACAGTTTCGATGAGATGCCGTCCCAACCCACCGCAGCATCTGTTCGTAACCCAATAATGAGATTTGAAACCTCCACTTCATCAGTCGGAAGAAGTACCAGTGAGTTAGAAGGCGGCGCATCGAGAGAGTACTCCGAGGTATAAGAGATGGATGAGAATTTGTCAGCCAAGTTCTTGCCAACATTGGCAAAAAAATCATTAACTTGGTTGATCGACGTCTTTTCATCCAAAGACATCCTTAGTAGCTCGTTAGGGGATTTCGCATTATGGCCAGTTCCGGTGATATTTTTAATGATCTTCCAAGTTGCTTTAGGGCTGTTCTTCGCCGTTTGGAACTCCTTCCTTTCATAGGCATGTTTTATATTTTTCAAAAGCTTGTTACAGAAATTACTGTATCGCTTATATGTGACCATGAGAATGTAATTTTCAACAGTAGACAATTACATGAATTCTCGTCGATGTATGTATATTTTTGAGGCTGACTGTACTGGTCAGTACTAGTGTACCTAGTGCATTGCAAGCCTAAAAGGCTTTTTGAGGCAAGGTATCGCAAACTAACAACTTACTAGGTGATAATAGACAGTGTACTTACTTACATAATTCGGATACATCGTCAGTAAATGTGGAGGAGCTGGTCTGTCGTCAACAGACATTAAAACGAAACTCTTCCCAAGACATAGGCTATCCTCGGGACGTCCGCAGCAACGTCCACTAACTGCCGATTTCAAAAAGGCTGCAGACTTAAAACACACTTTAGCAGCAAAAGATCTATCCCAGATTTCGTCAAATTTTTTGCGCATGTGTGACTTGAGAAAATTATTCAGGAGTCTGATTCTTATCTTAGATCGTCTAATTTAAAATTTGTATCTCCACTGCCTATTGAATACATAACGTGCATAACGTATTTTCTTTCTTTCTTTTTTTCTTTACATATTTCAAATTAAAAAAAAAAAAAACTGCACTCCCCTCCACTAACATTTCAATAATACAATTGAAATGTTAGTGGAGGGGAGTGCAGTTTTAAATTTGACGACCTACTTTCCGCATTAATATTTTAAACATATATTAACAAATCTTAAATTCAACCATTTACTGACAGATAACCCACAACCTAAGCCGCTAGATCTAGAAGCATGAAATTTTGCGCAAGAGTTTCTTTTAAAACGAAAGTGAGCACTAGCGAAGGAATTTTGGAAATTCCTCCCCTAAAACAGTTAATTAGACGATCACAATTTGGATAGGAGTTAGTAATTTTTGCCGGTAGCGAATTCCATTCAGCCACATAACTTGTTAAATAATACATTATTTACTGGGGATAGGCTAGATCTACGGCCACCCTTCTGCAAGCATCACACTTGCCAAGCACCCTACATAAATTATTTTGGAAAAACGAAACTTGGGTGGCTCTAGGCTGCGTCTAAAAATGGCGAATAAAGTATGGTGAGATAACACCCATAAAAAAAAAATCAGTAGGTGAGAAAGGTGTGTGAAACCCTGTGGGTGCTGTGGGTAACCGCCTCCGAGAAGGCCACAGGATCCTTATGGGTAAGCACGCATGAAACTATGGGTCACACGAAAACGCCTCGCCAAAACCCTTCTTAACCACTTCCTATTTTGGTCTTAATCCTGATCTCTATAACAATTTTTATTAAAAAACAAAGAAATAATAATTGCCCCTTACTACAAGTTCAATTAAAACACAGACATACTTTTTTATATTCAATTACTAAGAAAATTTTGATGTTTCTGATAGGTAACAATTTCCACAGATATGAACTAAATATTAGGTCTTTACCTATGAAATTGCCGTTCTGCAGTACTGGCCATTTCAAATCAAAATAATTTTTGTTTGGCTAAGAATTCTAATTTCAAATTAATTTTATTTTAAAAACATGGATTTTTTTTTCTAAAAGTAGTCATTTCTTTATTGATTAGTGTTACATTTTCATCGCATTTCAATCTTTTTCGTCATCATGGATACGTTAAAAATTCGAGTAATTATGGAATATGAGTACCGTCGTGGCAGCAACGCGGCACAAGCGGCACGCAACATCAACGACGTTTACGGAGCTAACACTACAAACCAACGCACCACCTGTTATTGGTTTGCTCGCTTCCGTTCTGGAAATTTCGACCTGAAAAATGAACCTCGCGGTCGTCCGAAGACTTTGGTCGACAATGACGAATTAAAGGCGATTGTGGAAGCTGATGATACACAATCTACGGCTGAATTAGCAGCAGCTTTCGACGTTAGCGTCAAAACAATATTGGTCCATTTGCGTCAAATTGGCAAGGTAAAAAAGCTTGACAAATGGGTGCCCCACGAACTCAATGATCGCCAGCGCGAAGTACGCGTCGAGACGTGCCTTGCACTGCTCAACAGACACACAAATGAAGGAATTTTGAACCGCATTGTTACCTGCGATGAAAAATGGATTCTGTTTGATAACCGTAAGCGCTCAGCAAGTTGGTTGGATCCTGGTTCAGCACCTAAACAATGCCCTAAACGAAAACTTACCCCTAGAAAAGTGATGGTCACTGTTTGGTGGTCTAGCGCCGGTGTGATTCATCACAGCTTCTTACCAAACGGGGTGAGCATTACTGCAGATGTGTACTGTGAAGAACTGAACACAATGATGGAGAAGCTGGCGCATCTCCAACCAGCATTGGTCAATCGCTCGTCTCCGCTGCTCCTGCACGACAACGCGCGACCTCATACTGCACAGCAGACGGTCTCCAAGTTGCAAGAACTGGGGTTGGAAGCTCTCCGTCATCCGCCCTACTCACCAGACCTTGCGCCTACAGACTACTACTTTTTCCAGAATTTGGATAACTTCTTGGCGGGAAAAAAATTTAATACCCGAGAGGCAGTACAAAATGCCTTTGAAGAATTTGTTGCCTCCCGTCCAGCTGATTTCTTTAAGAAGGGCATCAATAAACTGCCACTGCGATGGCAAAGATGCATTGATTGCATGGGTGATTACTTCGATTAATACAAATAAAAAATTCATGAAAAAAATTCGTTTAAATTTTTTCATACAAAACGGCAATTTCATAGGTAAAGACCTATTATTACATGTCATTGTTTTGCAGTTCCACTTTTCGGCAAACCATTCCTCAGATTCCTCCGTCTAATTTCAAATCACAATCTTTAGCTTATGCCAGTAACTTTGTGTAGCACAGCAACAAGTCTCTGTACTGTAAACATTGCATTCGCAAATACGTCGCCATTCTGAATTTACGGCACGTACTTTTCACATTTCCATCTTTGTCGCCGATCAGATGTAAAGGAAACCGAAAGGTTCCATTCGGTTTGATTTTAAGATTGCTTAGACAGTCAGAATTAATTGTAGTGGAAAATACGTCAACACCTCTAGACCTACTTACTAATATTTTCATCATTGTGATGATGAAATTTTTTCATCGTTTATGAACGCATGTGTACGGAACTATGGATAGGTTTAGAGTAGATACTAGAAGTGAAACGATTAGCATTAAGAAATATGTCCAAATTATTAATGACTTAAAAGATAATCTCCAAAAAGATCGTGATACAAAGAGTTAAGACAAAAGCAAGATGTGGAAAAATGTTAAGCGGGAAAAGCAATTCCTTTTTTTCTAATTTCGTGTAACAGCAATGCAATGAGTTTTTAATCAACCCTAAAAGCTTTCCATGTCTCTGAAAGAAATTTGTGTCATTATATTTTAATACTGTTACAACGTTATTGCCCTTACATCAACATGAAGCACCTTTTTCCGTCCATCTAAAAACAATATAATTTTTAACGACATCGTAAATCGCTGTCCAATCGACTTTTTGGGGACACATATCGTGAACAACACATTAGGAGCTAGCGCTTGACATTTCGTAAAAGCATCGTCGATTCAATTAATTCGTCGATAATAAAACAAAACTTTATCGTAGGCAACAAATTGCTGTTGTTTTGTTCCCGACAATAACGTGAGTTCAAACCGGTAAAAGCGCAGGCTTTTATCAATCGAACACTAAATAAACATACGCAATAACAGTAACTATAAAGCAGATTATGAAGACGTCGAAATGTCTACTGTAAAACACGAACATCAATAACAGCGTTATACAGTGTAATGGGTGCTTTAATGGCTCCTACTAAGTCCTAAACAGCAATTATAAGTTCGTTATCAACGCTTCTACTATTATTCTTCATCACAACTGATAATAAGTTTTCAATCGTTAATTCTAACAGTTAGGGGCATTTAATTACTCTTATCTTGCCGGAGTATTTAAAACATCGATGTCCGTCATGTCCGCATATCTTTTTTGCAGGATATTGTAATGAACAATCAGGATTCCTTTCCTTAATGGACACTTTCAAGATTTTTTTGTAGATAGGGGGTATCGTTAACGCACAATTTGTAATTCAAAATAAAACTTTCCGTCTTTGACAACGAGTTTCTTTACTCAAAATGGTCTGCAACTGGATATCCATATGGCTATCGCTGAAGAACGCAGCAATGCCTACACTAAAATGGCAATTCTTTTTCCGCTACGGGCGTTGTCTAAAAAGTTCAGTAGGAACACAAAATGCTTATGTAGGGAGTCAGTAATTTCACATTCCGTGTCACAGGCAACACGGTGTTTGTGTTCCCTGCCAACTATGCGCATGCTTCGCTCCTTGCTCCTCGCTCCCACGATGCAAAAATGCAAATGTGATGGAGTGCAAATGAGTGTCCCGTGCGCGGCGTGCCAACGACGGGGATCTGCCCGGACGCATCACTTTGTGCTGTCCATTGTCAACACTTGCTTTATGAGGGGTTGTCATCGTATAGTTAACTCATTTTAGTGAGCTTTATGCTCCATCCGTCCTCGATCTGTTCATTCATTCACGCGGTGTCCAACCGTCGAAATAACTCAGTGCCGTATCTGTGACATGTTTCGAGATGACGATTAATTATAATGTTTGTTAAGTGGCGTCCGCGTTGCTAAGTCACAATATTGTGGTCGCTACGCCTCGCTTCCTGTTTGCTATTAACACATGGGTTTGTAATAGGTTCATATATAATTCTGTCCATGTGGTTTGTTTTGTTACTGTGAGAATTTTTATCATTATGACGGATTCTACAAGGTCAGTCTAAACTGATTTCTTTTCGGATTTTTTAAAGTGTACATTTGTACAATATCTCTGTGGCATCGCGTGTTTTTTGCGATTCTGATTATGGTCATGGCATGTATCGTCATGGCCGTTTCATTTGGGGCTCGATCTGAATTTTGAGCGACACAAGATGCGTTGAACCCTCGATACGTTTTCATACACCAATTAGGAACTTTAGTTGCCTATACCCATCCAACGCAGTTCTTTTTTATAGAGAAAAAGAAGAAAAGTATTATAAATGAGTCGTTATTATTTTCAAATTTGTCCGTTTATTGTTTAGGCATCGATTTTCATGATCCACGATGATCATGATTCATTTTGTCGATCAGCTAGTTTAGAATAGGGCACTAATAGGTTTTCAAAGCTGGGTCATCAAATTATAACTTAACTGTCAACCATTATTTAAATAATGGGCAGTCAGATAGATACTCATGAAACGTGTCAATATAATCAAATTCAAATAAAGCTGTGGATAGGTGATAAATATTTATTGTAAATCAAAAGTTAAAGTTCAAATAGACACTAACACAAAGTCTACAATTTCAGCAGTGACAACACATGTGTTAATGTTTTAACCCAAAAGATCAATTACGTACTAATAACCTAATCTGTAACCCTTTTTATTTTATTTTTTTGTGTGGGAAATCATCAAATAACTTATCCCGCTCTGGGCAGAGCGGGAGGGTGTGTCAGACTTTTACTGACTAAAACCCACCCGTGTTCCTTCAGTTGCCTGTTCGCCAGGGCCACGGTAACGGTTGAGGCCCGCGTGGAACACAACGTGCCGTTGACCCGGGCCTGGTCCTTACCGGACGGCGAGCTGCCCATTGCTCGCCGTCCGCAAGCCCGCACCTACGGTGGCCGGGAATCGACTCCCGACCCCCAGGGTGTCGGGAGTGTCCTCGTGCCCTCTTGCGACGACTAGGGGCGTGAGGGCGCAACGATTGCCTCACCCTCACGCACTCCGCCTCCTCCTTCGCGAGCATTACTGCTTCGCAGAAGGAGGTGACGGCTTCCCATTCTCTCTCGCTCCGTACCTTGGCCTGGACCAGGGCCGGATGCGAGAGATCGCCGCCGCCGATCGCCGCCACGAGGACACGGCTGTGCTCCGCCCAAGCCCGGCAGACCTCCACCGTATGCTCCACCGTGTCCTCTGGTCGATCCACACAATGCCAACACCCAGGCGTTTCCTCTTGCCTTATCCGAAACAGGAACCTCCCGAAACGGCCATGTCCGGTGAGGACCTGCGTCAGGCGCAAGGTGAGGATGCCGTGGCGCCTCTCAACCCACTCCTCAAAGAGGGGACTTACCGCCGCAATTGTGGCGTGCCCAAATCTGTAACACTGTGTTTACAATTCAGTTTTTTACTATTCGTGAAACGGAACTTATTTGGGGGTATGTGCAGCTCTCTGGTTCAGCAAGTCAGAGAAATGAAAACATGGTGTGGTGTTCACCACGTTATAGGAAGTAATCGGGTAGGTAAATTAAACAACAATTAACTGTACTACAGAAGAGGTCGCACGTCCGCCTCGTTCGAGCGCCAGCAAGCAACTGACCACACTGCGGGCGTGCGCCGCTGCGTTAGTTTTATTATGTCAGTACGCTACACATGGAATTATTATGTACTATAGTGAAAATAAATATTGCTACATTTGTCAGTGAAAAATCTATATAAAATTGTGTGTAAAAACTTCAAACAAAACCAAAATGTGTGCATTTTGGTTGTGTGTATTTTCTTTTTTTAATCTTGTGTTACCACTTTTTTTTTGTTATTGTTCGATTTATGAACCGCTTTTTTCAAAATCCATTTAAGTATAACGTGACACAACATCAAATTAAGTGTTAAAGGTTAACCTTCTTACTAATAAACGTATTAAATCAAGTGAATAGTTACACACTGTATTTGTCCCTTTCAGTCGCCAGTAATTTGACTTTCGAAAGAAGAAGACAAAGCGTTGTGTAATTATACCTACAGACGATATACAACATTAATTAGTAAGGAGGTAAATGTTCGAAAATGCCAAACTGCTCCGTGTACCAAATAATTCAAAAAATCTCTCAGTTATCAGGTTATCACAGCGACACGAAAGATCTACTTCAGGAAAAATAAAACGCTATATTCATACGTTTACATAATTATAAGCTCAATAACAGTCCTCAGTTCTACCCCTAAGGGCCATTTCACCCGCGTTTGCCCATAACGCAGCGGAGGTCAGATGGCAATCACTACGTATAAAATAGAAGCACGCCACACCAATCAGATATGGTCACGAACATCAGTATATAAACAGTACACGAGCTTAATAACTCTATTCGCAAAATAAATAAAATTATACTGGAGGTCCTCAGAATGCCTCATACCTAATAAATATATCATACCACATACCACGTCTTGGTCTCGACTCTCGATAACAACCTTCACGACATCCTACTGTTAAGTTATAAATGGTTTTTTTTTTTTCGCGAGTTTCGGTAGACGAACGTGTCTATGGCTACGTCTGTCTGTTTATTTATTACGTTTTATCAAGGCTAAGCCGGTGATCCGATTTTCATGGAATTTGATTTAGAGATAGCTTGAACCATGTGAAGCGACATACTCTATTTTAATTAATCCCTGAAAGCGTGAAATGGGGTCGTGACGTTTGTATCGAAAATTCGGAAATCCACGCGGACGAAGTAGAATTAAAATGCGAGTCCTTCATATTGTGCAGAATTCAGACGCATTCTTGTATTAGTAAGTACTAATGTAGGTACGTGTCCGACGGTGGGACATCCGCCAATCTTGTCATTCCAGCTCATTCCTTGAAGCGGTCTTGATATACGTGAGAAGTAGGTGTGGGGATAGGTAGCTAGGCGCGCATGTGACAAGACATGATGTCGCATGTCGCCATGTCGCTTAGTTCATTTTAATAAAAATAAAACACAACACACACACTAACACATGTACATACATACATTAACATAACATCACGATTGTGTTCCCCGTAGGGTTAGGCAGAGGTGCACTACCTTACACCCACATTTCGTCAGTTATGCTTAAGTCCCATGTAAATAGGGTGAGAGCCTATTGCAAAAATTCAGACTCCGGGCTGCTACTGAGAAATCCCAGATGGAAAACCCCTATAACACTGGCCGACCAGGGAATTGAAACTAGGACCTCATGCTCAGCAGTAGCCCTATTATCGTGTTACCCAGTAACTGGGTTGTGGAGGTCATATAGGCAGTTGCTCCATGTAAAAATACTGGTATTCGGCTGCATCCGCTTAGAAGTCGACCCCAATATAGTTAGAGAAAGGCAGCTAGATGATGGCAGATGAGATAGATGTCCTATTGTACACCTAAATAACCAGTAGTAGGTAAATATGATGACCTTGTCATCAGATATTTTGAAGCGTAGAAGCAATCATATTATAATAATAATCAGTGCAAGTCACCCCCTGCCATTTCATCCGTGTATTTTATAACAAATAAAACATTGGTTAGGCAGGGGCCATAGTCTTCCCATAATCCTAGATAACCAGTCCAGTTAAGCTACCCCAATCAATAGTCCAATAACTTTGTTTCCATATTCTAAAATAGTCCGACACCAACCGGAGGTTGTCCTTGGGCGCATTTGCACAGTGCATACAGGGATAATCGTCGGTTGGTGCCTCATTCCATTTAAAATTTTCTAAGGGGCCTCTGCGAGTTGGCTTCGGCCCCTCGTACGCCTTACAAAGGTCCAGGACCCCAAGGTCCCGAGATATATTAATAAAATAATAAGTTTTTTATTTCTCCTCACAATGACAAGCCTATTCTAGGTTTCACATCTTTGTTTTTTTTTTAGTAATGTAAGGAACTGGTGTCTGAGTTAGGCGTAAAATGCTTGTATTACAAATCACCAGGTCCCCACCCCACGGAAGAACAGAAAGTTTTACTTAAAAAGAATTTGATATTACAATAAGCGTTATAGATAAGGAGATAAAGACTAAAAACTAAAGTTATTATCCTTTTGGGGGTAGAAGTTAAAAAGGAACTATAAACAAAAAGTTAATAATGGTTAAATATAATGTCAAATATGTTAAGAAAAAAATGATGATAGAGTACTCAAGGGAAAGGTCTGTCTGTATATTATAAGATTAAAGACTCCGTTCAAGACAAGGAATTTTGGCAAATATTCCTTCTGCACAATGTGGCTTCCTGGTACCTAATTTACGGCATAACTATGCCAATGTCTATTAACTGCTCCCAAATTACGATGTCTTTATTTTTTACATATTTGTTTTGACATAATATGTAATTCTAGGTATATATATATACCTGCAATTCTTATTTCAACTCATTATTAGTGGTTGTAATGGCAATCATATCATTTGGTTTAAATAGGTTTTTATTTTTAATATTTTATTTATTTTTCATATAGATTATTTTATATTTTGTGAATGTGAGAACGTTGTAGGCCTTGTAGACTAAGTACCTGTTACTAGTTGACGGGCCTACACTGTCCTCCCATACCTATTAACACTGTAATTTGAAAACATTCTAAAAGCCAAATAATTTTAAAAGAGTAGTCATCGTTTCTCCATAGGAGACGACCAATTGG
The DNA here is from genome assembly GCA_916610205.1 of Griposia aprilina. Taxonomy (NCBI): domain Eukaryota; kingdom Metazoa; phylum Arthropoda; class Insecta; order Lepidoptera; family Noctuidae; genus Griposia; species Griposia aprilina. The sequence continues at coordinate 16,180,279 of OU744286.1, forward strand.
TCGTTCTGACGTTTCATAAGTGCCCATGTAGGTTTATGTGAAAGAAAATATTTTGATTTTGTAAGTGAAAATCTTTTTCCACAGTGATTGTATACGAACCGTGACCGTTTCTGGGCAATACCGATATTCTAAGGAATAACCCGTTGCACGATTTTCGGCATCTTAACCCGTGACGTAACGACTATTTTAGGGCCAACAGTCTCTCAGCATGGACATATTCAAAACGTCCATGTTTCCAAGTAATGCGTGGACAATTCTGACAGTCACTCCAAATCAAGTCGAGCAAATGACGAATAACTTTACGCTGACAATCTCGAAGTCATTTCACTCACGCCCTAATATAAAAACGTAAAAATCTGGTCGCAATCTTATTCGGTCTCACTTGTCAAAAATTTTGGTAAATTCGAGGTCTTTTTGACAGATTGAGACCTAAGATTGGAATGCGAACGTTCTTAAAAATATTGGAGTTGCCCTAGTTAACTATTAAAACTCAAGGCTTCTACAAACAGCGAGACCCGCGACGCGACACAAAGGCACCGCCAGTCGAACGACGAGTGATGCCATTGTGTCGCGTGTGAATCGCGTCGCATGTCGCGCCTGTTTGAAGGAGCCTTCAATCAATCTGCCTGCCTTTTGCCTATGTTGGGGTCGGCTTCCAGTCTAACCGGATGCAGCAGACCAGTATTATACATGGAGCGACTGCCTATCTGACCTCCACAACCCAATTGCTTACTGGCCGACACGATACCCATTGATATGACTAGTGGTCAGACTTATTGGGCTACTGCAAAACGATTCGATCTTTCAAAACGTAACCACAAATTATTGGAACGAAGTTCCTTATCGCGCGTTGCGAAAGGGGGCTAGACGGAAAAAATTAAGACCAAAAGTTGTAACGACACTTTTTGTAACGACACTTTTTTTATAGTTGTAAGGCGTGCGGCGTGCGTTTGTTTCTCTGTCTGTCTCTCTCTTTCTCATAGAAAGCAAGCCACTTTTTTTTTTAATGGAACATCGTTCTTTAAGGGTGTCCCTTGACACCTCTCAAGTTTACTTCTTTAATAAGTTATTAACTTTTCTAAGACATGATTTTTGAACTAAAACTTTCATATGCTTCAAGAACCATTAGAAAAAGATTTAAAAAATCATGGCATTAGCCTCCACTTCCGTTTTTTTTTCTTTATAGACTGAAGTTTTCGATTTCATGTTTTGAACCACAAATGGTCAAAGTACTTAGGGTACCTACTACAATAAAAAAATGGATTTTAACAATCACTATTTGTTTGTATATTTTTGAATCAGAGTAATTTAACATTGGAAATACTTGGCCTTAATCTTCGATCAACCTGTGCGGCTGACTTCTAATTGGGGAGGTTAGGATCAAAACCACAACATATCCACTTACCATTTCGTTTTCTTTTTTCACGATTTCCGAACAAAATGATAAACCTAGCAGTAATTGTTTAGTTCAAAAAAGCTTATTCTCCTTACCTCAACATATCCTTGTTAAAAAAAAAAACTGTTTTAAGAACTTGTATTTATCACGTACGTAAATGGCATTCTTTAAAAAAAAGTACAAAAATATATGCTCACTACATATTAAGTTTTTTTTCGATTTCTGCCTTATTGAAAAAAGTGTTTAAGTAGTGGTTTTGATCCAAACCTCCTCAATTATTAAGACCATAAATCCGAATAATTATCACGAAACTAAAGCGGGCTATAAAACAATGCTCTATGGTAGATACATTAACGTTCGTTGCATGTAAAACGTTACGTAACAATATTGATTTTTGACGTCCTCAGAAGCGAATCGCTAAATCTTAATTAAAATAAATTCTGGCGCTAATCTCCTTGTGATAGCATGTCTAATCTACTTACAGAGGTCTATGTAAAGGGGTTTAAGGAAAGTAGGTTAATTATTACCTGAAAATAAAGCCGTAATTTTGTTAAAACGTAACCTGTTTTTGTAACACAAGGCCTTTTAATGTTGCTAAAGCGTAAAGATTTAAGCGTCTAAAACAAACATTGGAAACTCCCATGTGGAATCGATAAAAATTAAACATTATTATACGATAATGTTTAGTTTACATTCATTTAATGTAATCGATAAAAATACAAATCACTTGAACACTCGATAGATAAAAATATTTATTCACATCACTAGAACATGAAACGGTAAAGACGCGGCACGCTAGAGGACCGTACTTATCTACAACTCGTCTATTAACTATTAATATAAAGTGCTGAACTTTCCACTTTTATTTCCGTTTAGGAGCTGTACTATCTTCGCTCATAAACACCTGCTTAAAATTTATTGTCCATATCGTGTGGAGCTTGTAATAAAAATAAATAAATATGCGCGCTACGGTGCTACCTTCTATATTATCTTTGCGTTGTGTAACCCATCTAATCTTTTACAAACATATTAGGTCTTTACCTATGAAATTGCCGTTCTGCAGTACTGGCCATTTCAAATCAAAATAATTTTTGTTTGGCTAAGAATTCTAATTTCAAATTAATTTTATTTTAAAAACATGGTTTTTTTTTTCTAAAAGTAGTTATTTCTTTATTGATTAGTGTTACATTTTCATCGCATTTCAATCTTTTTCGTCATCATGGATACGTTAAAAATTCGAGTAATTATGGAATATGAGTACCGTCGTGGCAGCAACGCGGCACAAGCGGCACGCAACATCAACGACGTTTACGGAGCTAACACTACAAACCAACGCACCACCTGTTATTGGTTTGCTCGCTTCCGTTCTGGAAATTTCGACCTGAAAAATGAACCTCGCGGTCGTCCGAAGACTTTGGTCGACAATGACGAATTAAAGGCGATTGTGGAAGCTGATGATACACAATCTACGGCTGAATTAGCAGCAGCTTTCGACGTTAGCGTCAAAACAATATTGGTCCATTTGCGTCAAATTGGCAAGGTAAAAAAGCTTGACAAATGGGTGCCCCACGAACTCAATGATCGCCAGCGCGAAGTACGCGTCGAGACGTGCCTTGCACTGCTCAACAGACACACAAATGAAGGAATTTTGAACCGCATTGTTACCTGCGATGAAAAATGGATTCTGTTTGATAACCGTAAGCGCTCAGCAAGTTGGTTGGATCCTGGTTCAGCACCTAAACAATGCCCTAAACGAAAACTTACCCCTAGAAAAGTGATGGTCACTGTTTGGTGGTCTAGCGCCGGTATGATTCATCACAGCTTCTTACCAAACGGGGTGAGCATTACTGCAGATGTGTACTGTGAAGAACTGAACACAATGATGGAGAAGCTGGCGCATCTCCAACCAGCATTGGTCAATCGCTCGTCTCCGCTGCTCCTGCACGACAACGCGCGACCTCATACTGCACAGCAGACGGTCTCCAAGTTGCAAGAACTGGGGTTGGAAGCTCTCCGTCATCCGCCCTACTCACCAGACCTTGCGCCTACAGACTACTACTTTTTCCAGAATTTGGATAACTTCTTGGCGGGAAAAAAATTTAATACCCGAGAGGCAGTACAAAATGCCTTTGAAGAATTTGTTGCCTCCCGTCCAGCTGATTTCTTTAAGAAGGGCATCAATAAACTGCCACTGCGATGGCAAAGATGCATTGATTGCATGGGTGATTACTTCGATTAATACAAATAAAAAATTCATGAAAAAAATTCGTTTAAATTTTTTCATACAAAACGGCAATTTCATAGGTAAAGACCTATTATTATAGGTTTTATTGTTAGGGTTCCGTACCCAAAGGGTGCCAACGGGACCCTATTACTAGGCCCCGCTGTCCGTCCGTCCGTCTATCTGTCATAGGGGGCCTACTCATGCCTGTCAACAAACATACGGACCCGTCCGAAAGTAGTTTGTAACTTCGGAGTGAACCCTATACCCGATTAATTAACTTTATCGGACAGGTAAAAACACATCGTGGTGTCTTTCATTCTTAGGTCGGGCCTAAAACTAATCTTATGTCCGTAGGTTATACGGAGTAGGAAACGCCCGTAACATCCACCGAAACTACGGACTTCGTGCTTAGAGAGTAGACCCCAGGGCTGTATCTATTGAACTATAATATGCAGACACTTGAAAGGAGATGTTTGATTTTGGGCTACCACTGTGTACACTACATAGATAAATAGTAAAAAAATAAGGGATTTTCGTAAAAATACTAACAAATTAATTTGAAGAAGAGTACAGGCGTACAAAAATGATAATTTGGGAAGTTTTTTTAATATAATTACCCAATTATAGTTTAGCCATGACAGTTGTGTTTGACATGACGTTTGACGACTTTGACAGTTTTAAGTTTCGTGAAGTGACGTCTTTCTTTGCTTTGACTTTTAATTGGACGTGTTTCAGAGATTTTTGTGATTGTTTTTGTTTTGCGACCCAGTTTACTACAAAGGACATTAATAAATGATAGCTTCTCTGTCGACCCCAGCTTTGTTATATGGTTTCTGATTTACCTGTGATTTGGATTTCGTCGTGGTGGTATTCTACAATAACAAGTTGCACTAGCGTTGCACTTATTTTATTATTGCTGCCGCAATCGAGTAGTATAACAATATCCTGTAGTCCTATTTTATTATTGTAACGAAACCCAAGTATTTTCGGAATTCGTGTGTTGTTTTTTGAACGAAGATATTACATTTATACGTCAATCAAATATCATTGTCAAAATGACATTACGCATAGTACTGATCCACCATATTTATGTTGTGTGGCTCTCCTTGACAAAGTTAATCTGAATGTACATTGAAACGAAGTAAAAATAATAGAAAATTAATATTAAAAAACAGTTACTATATTGTATAGCGATATTTACATAAAGTGTACATGGTGCTAGCCCAGGCTCCATACATTTCTGGAACATCTCCTTTACCCACAAAGTGTGTATTACTATGGCCGTTATAACAACAAATAATAAAAATAAAATACAGTTAAAAATTAAAGGAGGACCCTCATATTAGAAACAAAAAAAATGTAGTGCTAAATATTGTACGGTGGTACGGAACCATTAGTGTGGGAGTCCGACTCGCACTTGCCGCTTTTTTTGTTGCCAAAGAGAATAGTGTCATTGATCGGAAATAAATACCTACCGTTGCTTTCTTTAGATGTTAAAGGCAATAATGTTTGTAGATTCTGTGATATCGACTGCTCATAAAAGGCATTTTAATGCATCATTAGTTGCATTTTATAGCCCTGCTAGTTCTGTAAAATGTTGAATTATACGGAGAATGTGGGTTTCAAATACTTAAAACATTATAGCTACGTTTGCAATGTGTGTGATATGCGCTTGTTTATCTAATGATAATGAGTTTGCTAATTAGGTTAATTTGTTTAACAATAATTAGTTGAAGCACTAAGCAGTTTATTTTTACAATCAATACCTACGATTTTGCGTATGCGTCCACGCCCCATACATAAATAGTACTCGTAGATAATAATATCTACGAGTACCTATACCTATCTGTATGTATGAGGCGTTTTGGTAAATTTTACGTAAAGTAAATAAAAATGGCATGTATTAAATCGAACTTCAAATAATTCCCATTTTGCCTGCCTAAAACTAATATTCAACACTCTTTAATAATATGTATAATGATTGCGCCTCATTTTGTAAACCTCAAATAATCCTATTTTGGGGACCTAAAAATACTAAATAGACAAGTAACTGCGACCAACTTGGATAAATCGCTCCACGGCTCGCTTTGCTCGCTCGGCTCGCGCGTGGTTGGCTACAGTTCGAACCTTTTTTTTTTTTTTTTTTCTCGCTGAGAAATGCTTTATGCATTCCCGCTCGTGGGGGGACGAGACGGGATATGTGGGACTCCTGTCGGAATGACAGTATACCCACTAAAACTCAGCGGTGTTCCCACATCGCCGTGATGGGAAGGCCATGGGAATCCGGCTCAGCCTTTGCATCCACAACCCTCCCGGCGCGTGCCCGCCTAGCTGGCGGGCCCCGCATTCCCCCCAGCTTGGGGGGCTACGGGAATGGCCGAGAACACCTGGCCATTCCCGTCCGACACTGGTGGAGGCCTGTGCAATACAGGCAAGGGCGCCCCCGCACCCGCTGCCTGCTGGCCTCCACCTGGGAGGAGTCGGAGATGACTATCAAACTGACGTCTTCTTCGACCCCTCCTCCGCCTCCGGAGCGACGCCGCGTGAGGATCGTCCTCCCGCGCGCGCTCAGCCGCCTCCTTCTGGGACATGACGTGTTCGCAGAAGGAGGCGACTGCCGCCCAGGACCTCTCATCCTGCAGCATGGCATTAACCAAGCCGGGAAGTGAGAGGTCCGGTCCGATCACCGTGATGAGACTGCGGCGCGTCTCGGACCACGACGGGCACACCTCGAGGGTGTGCTGCGCCGTGTCCTCCACCGCGCCACAGTCGTGGCACGACGGCGTCTCCTCCCGTCCTATCCGGTGCAGGTACGATCCGAAGCAACCGTGTCCGGACAGCACCTGCACCAGACGGAACGAGAGGAACCCATGTGACCGCTCGAGCCAGTCTCGCAACACTGGCCCAATCGCGTCTAGGGTTCGGCGGCCAAAGGCTGCGGTGGCGAGCTCCCCCGTCCAATGGAGGACGATGGCATCCCTCGCCTCCCGCCGGACGGCCTCCCGCTCTTCCGGGGCTGGGCGTTCTCCTCCCGCTCTCCGCCCCGCCGTCCATTCATATACTCTGGCGAGCACCCACGCCTCGAGTTCCCAAGGAGGGGTGCCGGCCAGAGCACATGCTGCCGCGAAGCCCACTGTGCGGTAGGCCCGAGCCGCCCGCTGGGCTATGGCCCTTTGGGGCGCCCGCAAGGCGGCGGCGTTCTCCCTCCTTTGGAGGGAGTCCTCCCAGATAGGAGCCCCGTAAAGGGCCATACTCCTCAAGATACCGGCGTAAAGTTGCCGGCATCGCGCGCTGGGCCTCCCCAAGTTGGGAAGCAGCCAGGAGAGGGCGCCTGCGGTCTTCAGCAGGCGCGACGACAACCCGCTAAAGTGCGGGCCGAAGCGCCACCTGCTGTCGAGTACAAGGCCCAGATATTTCATCTGGGCCTTCACCTCAATTCTGACGCCCTCCACGAAGATGTGGGCATCAGGTGGGGGGCGCCGCCGAGGCCCGTGGAAGAACACGGCCTCGGTCTTGTGCAACGCCACCGTTAAACCTAGGCGGTGGATCCTCCCCGCGACCAAGGATCCACCCGCCGAGGCCAGATTGGCCGCCTCCCTAAAACTCTCCCCCCGGGCGGTGAGGAGAGTGTCATCCGCATAGCAGATGACACTCGTGCCCCGAAGGAGAGTTCCCCGCAAGAGCCAATCATAGGCGATGTTCCAGAGGACAGGTCCTATGACTGACCCCTGCGGAACGCCGGCTTCGACGGCGTACCGCCGGACTTGGCCAGCCCTATTAACGAGGACGATCGCCCGATCCTCTAGGTAGCTGGCCAGCAGACGACGCATGTATAGGGGCACTCCGTGGAATCGGAGTGCCTCTAGGATTGTGGAGTGGGGAACGGAGTTGAAGGCATTGGCTATATCGAATGACACAGCCAACAATCCGTCCCTCGCCTCCATCGCCCCCTTCACCTGGCCCTTGAGGCGGGCCAGCGCGTCCACCGTGGAGCGCTCAGCCCGAAAACCGAACTGAGCGTCCGACAAGTCCGGCCCGATACTCCGCAGGTGGCTGTTTAGGCGGCCAGCGATTATCCCCTCGAACATTTTGCCGACCTCATCGAGCAGAACGATGGGCCGGAATGCCGAGGGGGAGTCCGCCGGGTGGCCCTCCTTGCGAAGGAGGCACAACTGCCCCTCCTTCCACGGTTTCGGGAACCTCCCACACGCAAGACATGCGCTGAAGAGGTCCCGAAACCTCTCCTCCATTTGAGTGGCAGCGATCGCCACCACTCTTGCCGGAACACCGTCGGGGCCCGGAGCCGTCTTCTTGGCGCGGATGTGGACAATCGCCGCGCGGAGTTCCGACTCCGTGACAGGGGGGGCCTCCTCTTCTTCCTCAGCTGGCGGAGCTATCCCTAGCGGTGCGCCCATCACTGGTGGGGTGAAGTTGTCCCTGCACGGGAACAGGGACTGAACCACCCCATCCAGGAATGAGGGCTCCAGGATCTCGGCCACTGGGGGACCAAAGGGGCGCAATTTGTTGCGCGCCGCCTTATAAGGTCTCCCATAGGGGTCGCTGTCGAGACCCTCCAGCATCTCCGCTCTCGCCGAATCTCTGGCGGCGGCGATAGCCCTATCGAGGACCATTTTTGCCTCCACATACACCTCATAGAGGTGGTCCTCGTCGGCGTGGTCTCGTCGACGCCGCCGCCGGCTTCGCGTGTAGGCCCTCCTTGCCTCCACACACGCTGCTCGGAGCCCCGCCAGCTCCACCGACCACCAGTACACGGCGCGCCTGGGTAGTGGTCGGCGAGACCGAGGCATGCTAGAGTTGCATACCTCGGTCAGAGACCCCCTCAGGCGCCGCGCCACGGTATCCACATCCAGGCCAGCGGAAGACGGCGAAAACCAGTCCTGGATGAACGCCGCCTCCCCCGCTGCCTCCCTGTCCAGGCGGGTGAGAGCCCACCGCGGGAACGGCGATCGCCCCGACAGGGGCCGCGTCTCTCCGGGGCCACCGGTGGAGATGTCGAACCGTACGTAGCGATGGTCCGACATAGTCTCCACCAGGTCCACCCGCCAGTTCAACACGCGCGCGGCCAACGCAGGGGTGGCGAAAGTGACGTCCACTATTGAGCCACCCTGCCGCCGCACGCATGTCTGGACGTTTCCTCTATTCAAGAGGGAGAGTCCAGAGGAGGCTGCCCACATCTCCACTGCCCGCCCGCGAGCGTCGGTGGCCGGGCTACCCCAGTTCACCGACTTGGCATTCAGGTCTCCCAGTACGGAGACCTGACGCGGCGCCGCCCTGCCGACCACGGCGGCCAGGACTCCGAGATAGTTCTCGAAGTCCTGAAGAGGGCGGTTTGGGGAGAAATAGACGCCCACAAAGGCTAATTCTCCCCACGCGGCAGCCACGTATCCCGGTCCCTTCTCTAATAGTGAGAGGGGAGGGGAGTCTGTGGAAGACCGCGCTGCTAGTGCCACCAAGCCGTCCTCGTCACCCAGCCAGCTGCCGGGGATTGAGTAGGGCTCAGCGACCACCGCTACGTTCACCAACCACTCGGCCATGACCTGCACCACCAGGTCCTGGGCTGCACTGCAGTGGTTGGCGTTCGCCTGGAGGATGTGGTAGTTGGAAACCATTATTCCAACATCCCACATCCCTCCTCCTCTACCGCCGCTGGAGCTACAGCGGCGACGACGGCGGTGGTGGTAGCAGCAGGGCGAACCTGCGCCGGCACTATGCCCTTCCTCGCGGGCGGCTTGCAGCTCCTGCCCGTCATCCTGTGGTCTGCGGGGCGGCCACTGGCAGCACACGCCGCGCAGCGTAGCGTGGCAGCGCGGCAAGCGGCACTCTTGTGTCCCTCCTGCCCGCACCGGAAGCAAGACTCTCCCCAGTCGGACTTGGAGGGACACGTGGCTCGGGTGTGGCCGAACGCGAAGCACTTGAAGCAGCGCATAGGCTGGTCTTCAAGTGGCCGGACCACAGCTGAGCTGAGCCCCACAAGCAGCCGTCCTTTGGTCGCAGTAAGGACGGCCCCAGCCGCAGCGACTGGGCACTCGACGCGGATGGTGCCCATGCCGCGGCGCCCGAGCCTGATTGCTCCACCCTTTACTGCGCCAGCGTCGCAGCCTCCGGCCGTCGCAACGGCCGCCACCACGTCCTCTTTGGTGACCGAATCGTCCAGATCGGCCACCTCCAAGGCTGCGGTCTTTACAGGCCTGACGACCGTTGCCGCATCCGCGATGACCTCCTGCAGCATTCCCGCGAAGAGGTCCGCGTTTGCGCCGCGCTGCTCCCCCGAAAACTCGAAAATTCGAGCCCCAGCCAGGGTACGGCGGCACGTGATGTTGCCGATCCCCAGCCGGGAGGGATCCGCGTTGGTACGAGCCCGTCTTAGGACGGACTCGTACGTCTCGCCTCTCTCCACGGCCTCCGGGGTGATGGTCACCATGACCGCCGCGGTTTTGGGAGGAACCAGCTTCTTCCCGCCGGCTAGACCCTTTTTCGCCGCTGGGGCAGTTGCACTGGGGTTGGGGGTCGACCTTTGCCCTTTTCCCCCCCTGACCACTTTCGTCCACGGCTGGTTGGACGGGGTGGTGGAGGGAAGAAGGGCGTCCTCTTCCTGTGAGTTCCGGGGGGCCGCTGGAGCGGCAGATGACCCAGACGCTCCCTCCGCGCTAGTGGTTGGCGTTTGAGGGGGCACAGTGGTCCTCTTGCCCTTACCTTTGCCCTTAGAGGGCTTCTGGGCCCGGGGCTGCTCGGCCAATGCCGGGCCTCCCAGAGGCGCAGGGTCCGGCTCCGTCGGCAGTGGACTCTTATCCGCCGCTAGCGGCGGGCGGAGCCGCTTCTCTGGCAAGAGACGGTCTTCGATGCCCGCGAAGCAGCCTCTGATGAAGGCCCTCTCCTCCATGACAACCCCGCGGATTACCGCCTCCAGGCTGGCATGGGAAGAGGAGCCCTCCACCGCCGTACCCGGGGCAGATTGGGCAGGCTGGGCCGTGACCTCGGCCAGCTTCTGGTGTAGCTGGCTGACCTCCGCCTGCAGACGATCTACCTTCGCCTGCAGCTGCCGCGTCTCGTCCGTGGCCGTCCGCTTCACCAGCTCTATCACGATGCCGTGCATGCTTGCGGCCCGGCATTTGAGGGCCTTCTGGAAGGTCCCCTTCAAATTGGAGGACTTTGAGGCGACCTCCAGAACCTCCTCCTTGTCCTCCTGCGCCATGCGCTCCAATTCCGCCAGGGAGTGGTCAGCATAAAGCACGTTAGACGCACCATAGCCAGCCCTCGACCTGGCGGCTTGCGCCTGCCGCTCCTTTGCGGCGACCCTCTCCTCCAGGTCTTCCTGGAGTTGCGCCCTTTTAGCCAGGTTTAGCTGGCGCTCGGCGTCCACCAAGCCCACATCGTGGGCAAGAGCCGAAGCAGAAGTCGAAGCCTTTTTAGACTTCGACTTCTTCTTCGACCTACTCGCAACCGACTCCGAGGAGCCCCCGGACCCGAGCCTCAGATCGGCCCTCTTCCGCTTGGGGCGTTCGTTTTCGGCCGCCGACGTGTCCATATTGGACTCGTCGGCGTCCGACAACTCGTCCGGCCTGCTGAAGAAGCTGACCGCAGATGGTGCGCAGTCCACTTCCGACGCCAAAGCGCCGCCGGCGTGGCCCTGAGAAGGGCCGTTGGTTTGGCCCTGAGAAGGGCCTTTGGGTTGGCCCTGAGAAGGGCCGTTGGGTTGGCCCTGAGAAGGGCCGTTTGAATCACCCTCGGAGGAGCGATTAGCGTTAAAACAAAGACGCCCGGAGGCGTCACGGCTTGGCTTCTTCGGCATATTCATAGACGTCCGCGTTTTTGTCTGCGAATCACAGCGCACTTTAGCCGCCGGTCTGCCACTCCGTTACGGTGGTCAGACACGGCGTTGCCCGGGGGAAACTACGTGGAAGTATGCGCTGTGGGGGATCCCCCCTACAGTTCGAACCTAGCCTAACCCGTTCGGTCGAGGTACCCTAGCAGAAATATAGCGAACAACTTTGAAAAAAAAAACAAAGTTAAAAACGGGCTCAATTATTTAAAAAAGTTTGCGTCATTAGAAGCCCAAAAAGTTTTTACAGGTTCATTAATTCAAAAAAGTATCCATCATTAGAAGTTCAGTTAAATATTTCCCAATAAAAAACTGCAATCCATAGGCCATAATAACTAAGAACATTTAGGGTACCTACCTACCTTTATGTACAGGTAAACGGCTCGTTCACCTCAGTGCAACCAATATTGGTAGACACTGTAGACACGATTATGTAGCTGAGCATGGATTATGTGCTTACCCGGATATCGTGTAACGATGGATGGGTTGCGCGGGAAATAGAATTACATTGAACGCCATGACATAGGTACACACGGCTACATGCATGTCGCACCTTCGCGTCGGTAGGAAAAGGACATAACTGACAAAAAATCGAAAAATGACTTAAGTATGCCAAAGTGCTTTAAAAAGTCCCTTTTTTCCGGAAGAACAAAGACCCGTATCAATATCAGCTTAATGCCGCCAGAGGGCAAGTGCCTTTGGTGTTTTCCTGAAAATATTATATGAAAAAACATATTATACGGTGAACGAATACCTAACTGACATATTATAATTACCTTTTTTAGTATTATTATAATTTATTATTTATTGATTTGACAATTTATACTAGAATTTATTATTATTGTGTTTAATTGGAATGATTTTAATGTATCGACAATTTGAATTAGAATTTATTTGTTTGATACATAACATAACATAACATCACGCCTGTATTCCCCGAAGGGTTAGGCAGAGGTGTACCTATAGCACACCCACATTTCGCCAGTTATGTTTAAGCCCCATGTAATAGGGGGCGAGCCTATTGCCATCAACCGGGCACAAGTCCAGACTCCGGGCTGCTACCGAGAAATTCCAGATGGAAAAACCCGATAATACTTTGCCCGATCCGGGAATCGAACCCAGAACCTCATACACAGCAGTAGCGCTTGCGACCACTAGACCAACGAGGCAGATAATTATATTATAATCTGCATGTTTGTGCCAAAATAATATTTGTACGCCAATGACGGCTAGACATAGCGTTCTTTAATATTTACAACATCTGTACTTATCCTACCTATGTTCAACAAATAAAAAATATTTGTATTGGTACATGCTATTGGTACATTTTTTTGACTATCTTTGCGCGACAATATCTTAAAATGACTCTCCTGTAAAATCACTAAAATTGCAGTCATGCCCGTGTCGTACCGAAGCAAGGTGCGATGTGTCCAATAATTTTGGGTCTATTTAGGTTACATGTAAGAGTAACAGGGTTAATCTACTTCTGGTAGGTAAGTACTGACCGGAAATACCTTGCTAGTACACACCGCTACATAAGTATTAAAAGCTGATCTCGCACTGTATAGGATTTCCGTACAAAGAGAGGGCAGCTTATACTGAAAATGTATAGCTTATGCTAGCTTATTATACTAGCAAGGTATGTCCGGTCAATACCTACCAGAAGTGTTACTTTTACATGTAACCTAAATAGATCCAAAATTATTCGACACACAATATTTCAGAATTTCATGTAGGTATGTACCTAATATCTTTTAGTTTCTATTATCTGAATTTAACATATTCCAATATTTTTTAATAGGTAATGAGCCTCAGATTGTACTCATAAATTATGTTTAAAAAAACTGAAGTGCGAAGGTTCCTACAAACAGGCGCGACATGCGACGCGAATCGCACGCGACACAAAGACACCGCCAATCGCGCGACGAGCATTGCCTTTGTGTTGCGTGCAGCGTGAGCCTTTCATCGACTTTTTTTTAACCTACCTACTTTAAAAAATCGGATTTATAATTTGTTTACCGGAGAGAAATTATCTTTCAGGCAAATGTGGCGATTTACTTGCAGTTTCTTTTTTAATTGCTCTTTAAAATGTTGTGTAAAGGTTACATACAAATTAGTGATTGCACATTATTAAATTAATTAATAAATAAATGCTAGCCAATCAATACAAAAGCCTTGTACACAGGCTACACATCAAGTTCTACATTTCCAGTTTAATCTAATCTCTCATTGTATAGAATTTCCGTACAATGCGAGGTCAGCGTAAAGTGGAAATGTATAGCTTGATGTGTAGCCGTGTGTACCCACCGGTAACCCTCCAACACCTATACCTAGATGTAAGCTTATAGAATACTGTGATTCGAAACCCAACCGATGCTCATTGCTATTATGAGCTTTCAAGTGATATGTAGGTAGGTTCCTCTAGGTATACACCGTCATGAAAGGCTCCTAGAAACATGCGCGACACGCGACATACGACAGCGCGACACAAAGGCACCGCCAGTCGCGCGGCGAGCGGTGCCTTTGGGTCGCGTACGATTCCCGTCTTGTGTCGCGCCTCTTTGCCTTAAAGGCAAAGAGGCGTGACGCGACTACGCGACACAAAGGCATCGCTTCTCGCGCGACACGCGTTGACTTTGTGTCGCGCTGTTGCGTCACGCCAGTGTGTACGAGCCTTAAATCTTATAAACATCATATATAATTCTTATAATTGTAATAATTAAATAGTAGTACATAACTAAAATAATTTACCGTCGTCATCTAAATGGTAAAGCTGTAAAAAAACTATTCACTCTAATTAAATAATTAGGTAGGTACCTACTTAACCTGTGTGTTAGTAAAATTCTTATTAGAAATTAATTTAATTAGAATAAATATTCATTTTGTTTAAGAAATTAAGTTAAAGATTATGAATTCGTAATTAAAGATTCTCTATATCATAAGTTTTAATTACAACCAACTTAATTATAAATTTTTTTTTAGAAACGTACAGACAAAGATACGCTTGTCAGACACATATCTAGTCAGATTTATAAATTGTAATCAGAACTTCTTCATCCACCGATAACGATCAAATACTTTGAAAGCTCGTCAGAATTGGTTAGTAAAGTCAGGGAAATTTATTGTAAAGCAAATTGACACACTACGTCAATTTGACGTGTTATAGCCATTTCATACAACTCTCAAAGAATGACAGATGCGATTTGAACATACTGTCAATTTAAGTTGGAAGTCAATATGCATAACAATTAATTTTCATGACTTTACTAACCAATTCACGTGTCCTATAAGGCACATTTAATAGGCCAGCATTATTCTTACTGAAGTACAAAAATATGTTTTCCACGTCTTTTTTAAGTTAAGGAATTTTTAATTATCGAATTCTTTTTTCAAAACCTTCGACGTATTATGCCGCGTACCTCCGTGGGTGGGCTGTCATAATGTACCTACTCCCGTCGAAGAATGTACCTAATTATGAATCACAGATCGTATCAACGAGTATACCCGATGTAGGGAACAGTTCTAATCATTCCCTCGGGCAATGCTTACTGTTTCATTTCACATCGTAATTGAACTGGCTGGCTTTCTTCGTTTGTTTATGCCCGTGGGTTGTACGATAGCTCTCGGAATGAAAGAGCAATACTGCATCCGTTGAAATTACTGGATAATGAAGAGCTGAGGGCCTAGACAAAGTAACATTCGATTAGCGGTGACGCTAGAAGAAAAGCCAAAAAATGTATGGGATTTACATAAGCTATCGAAATGTCACGTGATCTTAGGTTACGAATAGAAATTAGCTAGAATTCGATTCTATGAAACGAATCGACAGCGTCAAACGATTACTTCCATAGAGATGCGTGGCCAACTGGCACTTTTTTACAAGTGTTATCGCTAGTTTTCGATTCGCATGATGGAAACATTAGCGAAAGCGATAGCGATTGTAGAAATGAATCGCCCCGAAGCGAATGCCATTTGGCTAGGCCCTCTGGATTGATTGACTTCGATTTTATATTGCTCTAGGCTCTGTTTAAAGGCGTGACACGCGACGCGACATAAGGGTAGCGCTTGTCGCGCGACGGACGGTGTCTTTGTGTCAAGTGCCGTCCGCGTCGCGTGTCGCGCCTGTTTTGTATGAGCCTTAACGGAGATTTATGTTTCCGAGAGTTGGTGCAGTTAGCAACAAAAGTTAGTAAGAATGAAAAGTTGCAGAAGAGAGCTTTTTACATTGCATCATTAACTTAGTACATAAAGTAGGTACTTATCGGTACTTATCTGTTTACACCAAAATTTTAACTAGCAAGACTAAAAGGGAAAAATTCCTTTATACCTAGTGTGTCAATAACTTATTAGTTATTAGATTAATTAGAATTAGTCTAGAAACTGAAAAAAAAAAGAATGTTTTTAAAACAATCTCAATCAATCAATCAATAAATCTGCTCAATCAAAAGAAATATGAAATCAATGAAATAAAAACGAATGAATTAATGAATTTTTTCAATCTGTTTTAAATTCGGTGTTTCTTCTCAGAGTAGTCGATTAGGAAACACCAGACTCATCCAGTTTTAATTTTTTTTTTTTCTTTTTGACGTGTAAAACTTTTTTTTAAACCAGTTCACTGAAATAAAATATTATTTGTTCATATAATTTATCAACCTACCTTTACATTTAGCTAACGTTTAGCACATTACCTACTATTTTCAAAAAGATCAACCCTTCCCGTGCGTCTGCATTTCCGTTGTGCCCGCGCCGCGCCGCGCCGTTATGGCGGGCTGCGCTCTCAGCCGCTAACTTTTCCCCTAATCTCCACGTGAGGGCCACTCTGCCTGTCGTGACGTCACGTCTCTGAGCCACTTCGCCGTCTCGGAGGCTAATGACTCTACTTACCTCTGTTTAAAATTCTCAGTTGCAGTGCTGGAGTTACGGACGCATTGAGAGTATGCATTTTGGTTGCAGGTGCCTTTTCCATAATTTTTCAGAACCTGTGAATGTCCATTTTGCTATCAGAGCAAGATGACCGGCTGAGCAATGGAAAAAAATCCTATCTATTTTTCATCCAACACTTTTTTGTTCATACTTGCTCTTTCTATCTTCGCCAAATATAAAGCTTGGTATTGGATACACATTTTTAGTTAGCAGGAGAACGGAACATTCATCTTTACCAAAGATCAACTAAATTAACGAAGTAAGTACCTATACAAACCGTTGAAAAATAATAATAATTCAAAGTTTTGAAACCTTCGACTACACAAAGTGATTTGCACAATCATGTTTACCATCGCACTCACCGGCTTTTTACTCAAAATGCACCGTCTACTTCACCTCTAACATCCATAAATTACATGTGCAGAACCCTGCAACCAGAAGCCTCGAGCCCACTTCAGTTGGACGGTGTGTGTACTAAAATACCCACAAATATAAAAGTATAGCCACCCCTTTAGGGACTAGGCGAGACTAAGTTTGCCCGCCATGCAGCAAGCAAAGGGTTGCTGGGAAAATGATCAGCTGGTCGCGACCAACGCGCGACGCGTTGCCGCACAGTGGATCGTCCCCATACAAGAGGTTGGACATGAGCATTAAAATTGATATTTAGAAAAATTAAATAATGCTATCGTATTCCTCTAACAAAATCCTACACATATTGTTCTTAGACTTTTTCTAATTGGACTCATATTTCAGGAGAAAATCGATAAAAAGTGTTTTTTTAGTATGGACATGGACACTTAAACTCCCCCACAGCCTGAGTTTCGCCTTTTTCGTATAGTCATTTCTATAATTGGTATCTATCTAGTTAGTGCCACATTTTGTCCAAAGACACATGGTGCCACTATCTTGCGTGCACTTTCTGAGATATAATCGTATTCGTTTTATCTTAAAAAAAATACAATAGCATGACAAAAATACCATGGTAGCCATGAATTTTCATTTGGCCTGAATCTAAATAATGTGTTTAAGTGCACCTAGGTACACTTAAACACATTATTTAGATTCAGGCCAGTACATTTACTTCCAAAATAGTGCACATTATTCTATCCTAACTAATAATATAAATGTTAATGTGAGTTTGTTTGTTACGCTTTCACGGCTAAACGGCTGGACCGATTTTAATGAAATTTAGTATAGGGATACTTTGAACCCTGAGAAAGGGCATAGGCTACTTTTAATCGAAATACCATGCGGGCGGAAGGTTGTTATGATATAATTTTATTTAATACTTAATGTAACACAATTATACTTTCCCGTGATTGATGAAAGTACTTGATATAGAGTATCAATTTATAACGCCATTAGAAGTAACAACAAGTTACCATAATTATATTGAGTAGAGTAAATTGGGTTACCATTAGCAATAAAAAGGTGGTTTGAATAATATTATGAAACATGTATGGCTACAAAGAAACGAAAAATGATCATAGCATAAAATATAAAATCATAAATTATACTAAATTACAATACTTTTTTTAATAAATAACACAAAACTAAACAAAGCTTTAACTACTACTTACTGATATATGAAATTTTCAACTAAGTTAGTCATAAATACTAAAATAAACATGTAATGTTATAAAATATTAACTTAATTGCTAATATTACTTAGGTACCCCTACAACAACAAGGTAGGCTTTCAACAATGATAATTGTTTCCTTAAACCAAAAATACGAACTAGTCGTGAAAATTCATGAAACTTAATGAAAGACATCATCACTGCTGTCATCATCATCCTCGTCGTCATCACCATCACTACTTTCTATGTCAGAATCAGGTACTGTAGTAACATCAATGAACTCAGTCTCATTTTCGTCACGCATTAATAAATAATCAAGTTCCTTAAACATAGACTTTTTAACTTTTGGAGTCATCTTTGGCCGAATAATTGTCAGCAAAGGATCCGACGATACTTCTGCTATCGTCGGATCCTTTACTGACAATTATTCGGCCAAACATGTGCAAAATGTCTTCATTAGTTGCCAAACTATTGCATTTTCGGTTATGGCTTTCCCTATACTTCCGGAAATCTTTGTTTCTTGCTTTGGAGGCTTCTTCCGATAGGAAGCCTATAGGCACTATAGATAAATGCTCTATTACCTTCGGACCATGAATTAACAGCTTGTATAGACTAGATGGCATATGATACCATGGGTACAACTGCACAAAAAGTTCTGCAGTTTCACAGCAGTACTATCGGAATTTCGTTGCATTTATTTGCTCTCCCGAAGAAACACAATGCAAAATCACAGCAATTCTTCTAATCAAATTAATATCTAACCCTGTAATTAGGGCAGTCTTCACAGGATTAGAAAAAAACCGTCTTGCTGCATTGCCACAATTGGTATTGCCACTCCCCTGTTTAACTACATCCAGCAGGAAACCGGTTTCTCTTCTGAAAGTTTCTTGAATAATTTATTTTCGTTCTTTCACTATTCTCTTCATTTCTTTGCCTTTAGCCCACCATGATTTAATCTTAATTTTATAAGAGATGTGCAGTAACCATTCCATGGACTTAATCCAAGCATGCAGTGAACTAAGACCGTGCTTATATGTATAAGTCTTCGTTCACTGGCTTCTTCCTCACGTCCACTAAATTGTTCATTTCTGTAGTACGCGCTTTACATATATCACATACAGCTGATGATGTTTCTGATATGTACGAGTGTATCTTGCCATCGATCATAGTCAAGAAATGATAGCTAACTTTGAACCCCCCACAGTCAGTTGGAGATACGTCAACCATCTCACGCTTGACATTAAATTCACTCTTTCATCAATTTAAAATGATTGGGCGGCAGTATCCTGTTGAAGGTGGCTGCTCATTCTCCCATATGACGTTTCCATCTGCAGCGACAAGCCGCAAAGGTACAAGACTCGCCATAAATATGCTACCCCAATCTTCTTCACTAATACTGGTTCTCTGGCGGTAAATACTCTGGCTAGAGGCCCCATCAAAACCCCACTTGCTGATCAACTGTAGTTGTTGACCTACGTCAGAGCTGAAATCCAGAGCTTTAATGAGTCTTCTCACTGTGATGTCAACCAGTGCTTTTATTTTGATTCTGGCGGAATTCTCTGTGATTATCATGTCCTCTTTTTTGGGGTAACACTCAGTTTTCTCCTCCTGTAGCATATAATAGCTCGGATACTTCTTACGCCCCTCTTTTAAACTAAAATGTCTAAGAGTACTGTAGCGCCATTTCGATAACCGCAATGGGACAAATAGCGCTAAAGCTTTTTGCAGAGAAACTTCGTGGACGGACTTGCTTGTTTCACTTTTCGTCATATTCAAAAATGTGGAGACCTGATTTGGGTTCTTTATTAGGTACTTCACAATAGCAGCTTCATCACTTTTTCCTGAAGTCTTTAGAATGTCTACTGCTGCAAATATTTTTTCATTGGAACTACACGATGTACGAGTATCTTCGGTACGTCTTCTTTTCTGACGGTTACTTAGATCCTCAAAAGACTTGCGAGAAGTTTTTCCAGTTGATGTCGAAGCATCTGATTTTGAAGGGGTAACCGGGGTAACTACCTCTTCAGGCAAATCAACATTAGGCTCTATAATTATGTTCTCTTTGAAAGAATCTGGCCATTTAATGCCAGATTCTAGCCATTTAGCATTTTTGTTCATAAACTTGTCGACCATTCTTTTAGCTTGGGACCATTTTGCGTAAATGCGGAAGCAAAAACTACGACACCAGGCTTGTAAGTCTTTTTCAACAGTCTCTGTTAATGGCAATTTAAAACTTGATTTTAACGTATTAAACAATCGACTATGGCCACTAAAATCGCCTTGGTTGCGTAAAGCAACATAGAGATCAAGGTACATAGTAAAACCGCGGAAGAACATAGTAACAACGCTTGGAAGTAATTGTTAAAATTATAAATGAATAATTAGGCGTTGCCACTATTCTGCAAATATAAGGGTCGCAAGTGGCTCAAGCTATTGCTATTAGAACAGCCAATCAGAAAGCAGATACGTAATATTGTTATCCACGCTAATTGTTTCATCATAATTAGATATTGCATGAATCACTGTCATGCTAATTGTTTCATCGTAATTGGCTATTGTATGAATCACTGTAATATTGTTATTCACACTAATTGTTTCATCGTAATTGGGTATACCAAAAACATCGTAATATTGTTAGTCACGCTAATTGTTTCATCTTAATTGGCTGTATATGCTGTTGGTGTTCTTTAATAAATAAATTAAATTAAATTAGAATCACCAAACTAAAGGCAAGTTTGTACTTGCTAATATTTCATACAATTAATTAAATGTTTATTTATTCTTTATGACTCATTTGGTAGAATAATATAACTAGTACTATAAAAAGTAGCCTATATCTTTTCTCAGGGTTCCAAGTATCCCAGTACTAAATTTCTTCAAAATCGGTACAGCCGTTTAGCCGTGAAACAAACTCACATTCGCATTCTTATTATTAGTTAGGATATGATAATACGCACTATTTTGGAAATAAATGTACCGTACACATACACATTATTTATATTCAAGCCAAATGAAAATTCATGGCTACCATGGTATTTTTGTCATGATATTGAATTTTTTTAATATAAATCGAAAATCGATTATATCTTAGAAAGTGCACGATAGTGGCACTATGTGACTTTGAACAAAATGTGGCACTTAGTAGATAGATACCAATTATAGAAATGACTATACGAAACAAGGCGAAACACAGGCTGTGGGGGAGTTTAAGTGTCCATTTCCATACTAAGAAAACATTTTTTATCGATTTTCTCCTGAAATATGAGTCCAATTAGAAAAAGTCGAACAACAATATGTGTAGGATGTTGTAAGAGGAATACGATAGCATTTTTAATTTTTCTAAATATCAATTTTGATGCCCATGTCCTACCTCTTCTATGGGGACGATCCACTGTGCGCCGCGCCACCGACCGCCAGACGGTATTGCAAAGAATGAATAAATGATTGTTATAGGTAGACATTTGTTGTTTTATAATCAGCTTTTTCATTTATCTATCATTTTATATAAAAAAGCCAAATCGAAAACCACTTACCTAAATACTAGGTATATTCATTATTTTTCACACCACTTGCTGCTCGGCAATGGTGCCGATTCTCTTGTACAGCGAACTAAAGTAACTAAACTATCACTAAAATTCCTTAATTTTGGCTATGAGAATCTTAGTTAGAGCTATTCTGCTAAAAAATATCTCTAAATTTAAAAATAATTTTGACGTAACTAAAATTTAATTTGACAATCGCGACTCCACGTGGTAGGTACTTGATTGCCCGTAATTTTTTTTTTAGAGCCTGAGGCTCCCATGGGGCTGGCAGCCTCGACGTGTTTTATATGGATTATTTTACTTTTTGTACGGAATATATGAAAAAAAAAAGTATGTGTTTAAGGGTTTCATTAAGGGGGTCGAAATTTTCATTATTTTTGCGATAGGACACACCATTTTCGAGATATAAGCTATAAAATAAAATAAAAAAAAGATACAGTACTGTTTTTGCTCCTGAAGTCGAGGTGTTGTAGTGGATTTTAGTTCATGACAACTAATTTTATTCCACACCTTTTTAATCGCGATTAAAAATAGCTAGATAGAGACAACGTCAAATTCAGAATAGCAAAATTGGCATTTTCACTAAACTAATAATTCAGTGTCATCTTAATGCTTTCAAACTAAAATATAGTTAAGTTGTGTCACTTTAGTCTATTTCAGAATGAGAAAACGTCATTTGACAGGAATAAACTAAATTTTAGTGATTTTTAGTCTAGTTTAGAGAATTATGTGACAAGAGAATCGGCACCATTGTCAAATTATATGTCATGCAAACCTAACTTAGTGTAAGTCATTAAAGCCCTGGGTTCTAGTCTAGCCGGGCATTAATATTGTAATGAATTTCATTATGACCCGCTGGTCATCATTGTGATTTGAATTTGGAACATCAGAACCTCAAGTAAAAATCGCATACCTACAAACATTTTCCATAGTACATACGAATCCCATGCATTGTATTTACCATTGAGACCAGCACTAAAAAAAAAAGGTTCGGCAATCAAACTGGCCAACAATAAAAAAAAATGCGGGGCAGTCTTTGGGGACTGCCGATAGACGTGAAAACTAAGTGACTTGTAAATTATATCGTTAAAGCGTGCGGTGACGATGACGCGAGTTTCTCGCTTTTTGTTGAACCAAAAAGTACACATAAATACACAGTATACATATGTATAGCTCATGGAAAGCGTTCGGTGACGACGACGCGAGTTCTATGATTTTTGTTCACCCAAAAAGTGCTCAACGCGCATAAAGAAGTTTTCACTTCAAAAATAGAACACAAATAAAAACAAGGCGCGAATACTGCACTACAAATTCTCACAAAAATGTCGAGTGACGATAGTGATTCGACTCCGGAGTACATTAAATCCATTGCCATTGCCAACAATTTACTCCCAGAAAAGTCCAAGGAATCGTACAATCAGTAGGTACTCTGCATAGCCCCACCCCTCTTCCATTCTTCTTCTTTATAAGAAGGGTCAGATAATGCAGAGTACTGACCGTAGATAAAAGCCTACGATGATTTTTACAAACGGAAAACTATAAAAGGCGTCATACCTGTATCTGAATCAGTGCTTTTAGTCTACTTCCAGCATTTATCATGTACAAAGAAGTCAAATAGCCTATAGTGCATCTAATCGATGCTCAGGTCAATATTCAAATATTAATAAATATACCAAATTACTGGCATTTTCAAAAAGGAAATCGGAATTACATCATGCTAAGAAATTAAAAGTTTTCACAGCTCAAAATATGGAAACGTTTCTAAATGAAGCCTCTGACCACAGCTTTCTTGCCACAAAAGTAATTACCTACCTAATGATTAAATTTATAGGTAACTAAAATAGCTACATACTTACTAATACTTACTAGCGACCCGCTCATGCATCGATCGCTTGTGTGCGATCTACTGAAGCGTTGCATAATGTTTCGGCAAGACAAAATATCGAAATGTCTGAGCTCTATCCAAGTCAAATATTATTGTAAACCGTCGTTAGATTTATGTGTTTATTATTACAATTACATGTGTCAATCAAATCTAAGAAAATGTGTAACTTATAATACATACATTAATATATATATATAAAAAATAATATATATCAAAGTACGTAACTTACCTTCCTACTTACTAACCAACCTGTCTATTTTTGCTACAGGTGGCCTTGATTTATGGAGTGAATGGCGTTTGTCGAGGAAATTAACTCATAAACATTAAAATCGATGATATAGAAAGCATTCAGACTTGTTGCTGGCAAATTTGCCAGATACAAAATCAAAGAAAGAACGGTCATTCGTAGGCCGTGGAGAATATGTAAGAATTACCGAAAAGTACCAAGCTCTACGCCGTTCTAATATAAACACAAAAAAATATTTCGTAGCTTGCAATAATGGCAAGCGCACTAGGCAAGTCATTGGCAAAAATAAGATCAGCACCATGCCGAAAAAAAATGCGCTCCTACTTCTGGGTGGGTTAAAAAAAATAACCACGAAGGGGATGGCGGGGTCTTTCAGACTTCGCCATCCCCTTCTAACCTAACCTGTCCGAGTCGGGGTGCCTAAGTCCCGAGCTCGCTTCGCTCGCTCTTGCATCGTATCCCACCCTTGCTTTTTTACCCTTGAATAAATGATTATATTAAAATAAAATTGCATTTTTTAAATAATTCCCAAAAAAACTTATTTTTGCCTTTATATTTTTGGTCATAACAAATCATTAGACCAAACGTTTATTGTCGAAAGATTGTTTGCTGAAATAAATCATTTGATTAAAGACCAAATGCCTTAATGATATTATCCTTGGTAATATTCTACCAAGTAAAAATTTGACTAAATGAAAATGTGCGTACTAAAGTCATTCCAAACATTGCATTGGTATAAAAAAGGTTGCTAAAATTTGTTTGGGTAATGAAATTTTGGCAAAATCTTTTCGGCAAAACGGCAGGATCCCCAGGAGAACATTGGCTACTCTATTGACGGATTCAGGAACAGACATGACCCACATTAAAAGACACGGTGGATGGAAATCTGATGTAATAGCGGAGGGCTACATTGAAAATTCTATACAGTATAAGGATAAAATAAGCTTTGGTGACAACATCAAACTAAAAACACCGTCGATAACTGGTCCTTGAACACCTTTGTCACCGCAACCATCCACACCAAAATACTATTTATCTAGCCCGCTGCCTCAAGCATCACCTTCACCAACTTTCACGATCCAAAATGATCCTCAGCGGACCCAAGTTTCTGAAACTTTACTCAACATCAATACGCAAATTAACTCCACCTACACTTCAACAAATGTACCGAATAAAAACATAACTTTGTGTTTCCACAACTGGTCTAATTTATCAAACATTGCCTTTAACTTTTAATTGTTTTATATAGGTTTAGTAACTGTAATTGTAATTTTAATAAAAACTTCGATTCTTGTTCCTACTATTGCTTTTTATTGTTTCGTAGATGGTGTGAAAAGTAGAGGATCCGCCTCGAGGATAAAGTTGCCTTCGTCTTGGTTGAGCTTGAATCCCTCCCTGCACCCAGGAGTTACAAAACTCCCTCGCTCCGCTCGGGAGTTAACACTAGAATCCTTCGTTACGCTTGGGATTCAATACGGCGCGGCCCGCGCCCGCGACTTACGAAACTGCTTTATCCCTTTAAACAATAAAAACTTTTTTACAAAAAAACAACCGACTTCCAAAAAAAAAACGAAATGACGTGTAAAATAACTTTAATATCGGAAGTCGGTGTCTTTGGTTTTGTATTTTCGTTTTTGGCCATCGACTTCCGAAATTAAAGTTATTTTTCACGTCTTTTAGTTTTTTTTTTGGAAGTCGGTTGTTTTTTTGTAAAAAAGTTTTTATTCTTCACTTTCTCGTTGCGGTACCTACCCCACACAAATTCATATACCACTACTTGGTGTGTAAATAACAGTGACAGGAAATTATTAACACATCATCCATATTAACTAAGGGAAATTATATGTGCGGCAATTATAAGTGGACAAAATATGCAGTATTAAGGATAATGCAAAAACTACTTGTCAGACCTTGATCAAATTTAAATGGGACCATATGTGAAGCACCACCTATCAAATAAAAAAAGAATCATCGAAATCGGTTCACCCAGAAAAAAAAGTTATGAGCTACAACACATAAAAAAAATAAAAAAATAAATAAAAAAAACATACAGACGAATTGAGAACCTCCTCCTTTTTGTGAAGTCGGTTAAAAATCAACTATTGTACAAAATGTCTGTCTTGGCAATGTTTTAATAAAGATCCACGTCCAATTCGAAGGCAGCGGAACCGAAAGCAGAGCTAGAAGTTTATCAAAAAAAGGAAGACATAATTTGAATAAGAAGTAGGCATAATCCACCCTATAAAAAAAACGTATTTATATACAAAACAATTTCGACGAAATTAAGTTTAATGATACATATTCCCGTCAAGTTCGATCGCGTGGACTTTAGAGCATGACCATAACCATTAGTTTGTTCCATAATTTGTTTTAGAACTACAAATTGTTACTTTGCCTGGTACATAACAATTCTTTATGAAATGCAGCGAGTATTCCATAAAATTACACAAAGGTTGTTGGAAAGAAAATTGCTAATAGCGATAAAACCGTCTGCTGAACAATTTCTTTCTTCGCTTTTACATATCTGTATTTTCTTGTACCTACATTTCCATGGTAAGTTCATAAAGATGTACGTATGATTTATGGTGTTTTTATGAGTTTGTATTTATGACTTTGGTCCTACTTAATAAATTCTGACAGTACTTTCTCATTAGCATTAACTGGTAAGAAATTTCGGACATGGTTTCCAGAATTCATTCTAACCCAATAAGATTAGAATCTCACCTTTTTAGTATTGAAATCTTCAAGGTTACCTTCTATCTGCAGACGGCGGAGTTACATTCCATACTCCTACTTGATGATGAACATCCTCACCTCATAAAGACAGGCCCTAAAATCGCCAGTGGAACATACTGTAGAGTAGGTAGGTACCTAGTGCAGTGCAGAAAACAGAGACCGAGTAGAAACAATATAATTTCGCCCTACACTCTCTATAGAACATCAGGTTATCTAGTAAATCGACGGCGAAGTGCCAATAACTCCTAAGTGTCATTTTTCGAGAAATTCACTTTTTTATCGTTTTGAATTGTAAGTGTATTTTTTGTTGCAACAGCATTAGATTAAAATGTGGAAATACCTCCTAACTTAACCAACGTATCTATTTTATGGCATTACCTCCTAACTTTTACGGGACACGTCTATACAGATGACTGATTCTGATTCTTATAGATGACTTTTTTTTCTTTTGTTAATTACTAAACTAAGCAGCTACATTCTTCAATTGTTTTTATGTGAGCAAGAAACGGCTTCGTTACATGTTTTTTTGGTTATTTTCTTATTATTCACGAATTAAAGGTTCTGATTTAAAAATATCGGTGTTTTATTAATTCCATTACCTTCTAAATATCATAACATTATCACATAAAAAGAATAAGTACAAAGTTAATACCTCCTATATAACAGAATACCTACTAAACTATCATAAATTGTACGAATTCAGCATAATATATAAAGCATACATTATTATTATTCTAAATTAATAAATGTATTAACTATTTTTTAACTTATCAAGAAATTAAACGTTTTTTTTTCTGTTTGTGTAAAATTTTTACTTTGTCAGTTAGGTGTTATTGGCACTTCGCCGTCGAAATGAATACGCTATATTTTATTGTGCTCTTCAGTAACAATTGATAAAGACACTTAGGCCTAACGTCCTGAGAGTAGTGATCTGTTCTCAGCTGTCAGATTCCCATCAAAATGTCGGTGCTCCACAGAATTGAGCCTCGAATCACTACCGGCTCGCGATTACGTTTGGGAGCTGGGGACACTGAGGGACAATCATTGACAGACCAATATATTATGTGTCTTACTTAGATGTCCAAACTCACAAAGTATCTTTTGTTTTCAAAGTCAAAGTATTCATTTGTAAAATAATAATAATAAATCCATTTATTTTCTGGCATCTCAGGCCCATAGGTTAACCTTAACCTAAACATACATATTTTAATATAAACTAAACTTGTGTTAATAAATAAGGCTTAAAACTATGTTAGTAGCACTTCACTTTGTACCAGCTTGATTAAGTGCTGCACTGTGGTAGGTACTTGTCCGCGGAAGCGACCACGTTCAGCGGCCGAAAGTCTTCTTCCATGACGAGGGGCAGATAACAATTAGGTACGCGCACCACAAACGCCTTAAAGTTGATGTTGCGGCGCGACTCCAGTAACTGCACCCTCGGCATGAACCTCGTCTTCTGGCGCACGTACTCCACGATGTCCTCCGCCTTAGTGGTGTAGTGCAGGCGGGAGATGTATACCGGTGTGTTCGGCATAGCGGCACGCAGGCTCACTTCGGTAAAATAGGTGGGTCCAATATAAAAATGTACCTACTCTGTGGGTGGGTCTAGGAGTTGTAAATGGAATAAGTATAAAGTTCACTATGTTTTGCCGATAACGCCGTACAAATATCAGTAAGTAAAGGCCCAAAGTACACTTAAGTACCTAGGTCACAGAATTAAATTGAATTAAAATTAAATAACAAGATCTATCAACGCTAAATTACTTACACTTATACTAAAACAAAGTTAACTATGTACTTTGCTGACAAAATTTTGTACACACTTACATAATTTAAAATATTAGAAAAACGTATCCTTTCGGCTATTTATTGTATTTTGAAAATAGCGGCTAACTTTGTATCGATGGAATCGGAATTGGAATCGTCTTTTAGGACGAGAAAGTAGTTTAATGCAAATTTAGCGAAATTAATCGTTAAGGAAATTGACAACCAACTTAAATTATCCGTATATTCAAATTACAACTGTCATTCTTTGACAGCTGTATGAAATGGCTATGATACGGCAAGTTCACTAAGGGTGTCTATTTGCTTAGCAATTAATATTTTCCTTAGCTGTCCTTTTCGTGATTACTTATAAATATTTTTTAATATGGAAACAATTCTGAAATTACTGAAAGAACATCAGTTTCAGTTTCATTATTTTTTATTGGCAATGCGCAAACATTTTTTGAATGAAACAGCAGTTTTTTTTTAATTCAAGATTTCTTGAACACTTTCATCCACTGGAAGGATGCCAAAGATTACAATTTCAACCTGTATGTATGAGGAGAAATAACTGTCTCATTATTTGTCTTTGGTAAAGAAAGCTATAGATATCAGATCAGTACTAGCCTACTTAGACCAAAGCGCCGAAGTGATCGATATCAAGACTGACTTGAATGGTGTCTACCTACTCAGTTTAATAGGATTTATTATTAGGTACTGTTGCATTGCTGTATGGAATATAGAATTTACTTTAGATTTAACGTTTCTTTTTTTTATTCCTAATTCGTTCAAATTGGTTGGGACAATAAACGATTTTTTTTATCCCATCGTTATCCATCACCACAATAATATGTCGAATGGCCACTATCCAAGAAGCATGAAAAAGAGAAACATAAATAAAAATATAAGTACCTACTAGGAACTGGTAAGAGGCACTTATTTAGGACCAAGAGGTAAGAACAAGTTCAGGTAGACTAGGACTCAGAAATTTTCGGGATAGAACCATAAATAATTCAGCACATGATAAAGCACTTAGTACTACATACGGACTTACAGTATGAATTATGTATTTTATGAGAAAAAAATATTACTCAGGAACGTTCCTTATACTCAAATATTTATGTAATAACATTTACATATAAAAGATATTATCGCTTTTCATTCATCATTTTATTAGGTACATTATACATACTTGCGAGTTTGAAAAAGATAGGTACCTAATCGCCATTTTGTAACATTACGTCGATACTTTATGGGCAACTTATGCCCATTGTATTCACCATAGTATAATAATAATACTTCGCCAGGTATAGCATTCCGAGACACAGTGGTCACGTGGGACACACAAGCCTACGTCATCACCGCTGTGTTACCTACTGGTAACCTAAGGGCGGTTGGGGAGTTATTACCTAGTAGACACTAGATACCGTGTATAATAGGTAATAACTCCCAACCCTTATTACCTGTGCGAATCCGATAAAACAATAAGGTATTAACTAACAATTCCGTTGGTACATGTTTAAATTGAATTGTTTTGTTTGATTAGAAAAACGAAACGACAATTTAAATGCTTTATATACATTTTTTAACAGAATGGTGACCGTAAATGTTTCCTTAATTCGTGTTTTGTCGCAATAAAGTGGCAGCTGAATAGTGACGTAAGCATTTGTCACTCCCGGAATGCCAGACCTTGTTTTTTTAGACCATGGTATTCACCTTTTGAATTGCCTCTCAAAGTTATTGGGCAAAGAACGGAAGGAATTAATTATTTTGCTAAAGCTAAAAAACTAAACGGTAAAACTGAAAACATAAAAGTTTAACATGGCCTCTCAGCACAAACTGCAACAGCAAAAAGAAATGCTCAAACTACA
Organism: Griposia aprilina; assembly: GCA_916610205.1. Taxonomy (NCBI): domain Eukaryota; kingdom Metazoa; phylum Arthropoda; class Insecta; order Lepidoptera; family Noctuidae; genus Griposia; species Griposia aprilina. The sequence goes on from OU744286.1 coordinate 16,210,287, forward strand.
AATGCGATAAAATGACGTCATTACAATTTTTATACTCATATCTATTCAGTGGCGCGTTGACGACACTGAGAAGATATGAGTGTCTCTTCACTCAAACCCACAGCATTGACTTCAATTATACCATTTATAGGCACTTTTGAGGAGTCGGTCAGTCAGTCAGAAATATGAAGATAACTCTTAAACCCAAACCAATAGGTACATCATTGCTAAACAACGAATGATTGTTACAGCTAACAAAGGTGGGACAGCCCTTTCCCGCGCCATTGCATAGCCATAAGCACCACTAAGTACTAATACTGTTTTATTACCCACCGATGGCCCTTTTCAAACAATATCCCTTTGTTCGCCTCACCTCTTGTCGGTTTAATGAGACTCTGACCGTCCCGTCACCACTCATAAATTATTGAAAAGCTAATTTTATTTACGGTATACAGTAGCCAGTTGCGCCCCCGCCGTTCCAAGAGCCTTTGAATGCGTTTGCGATAAGGACACCTCTGAGAAAGCTTGTTGCCCTAGTACTTATGGCCGTTGATACTTGATAGCGTGGGTGGAGCAAAGTTGTAGCGAAATAAATGTGCTGTCTATGAGATATAAACTTATCTCGATCTCATAGATTCGTTCACTATCCAGCATGGGCGTAGTGAATTCTTGGGCCGGCTAGTTTTTACATTTATGAGATTTTGCAGGTTTTTTTCTCTTTTCGAGGCACGAGCTTCAAGAGGAAAGCTTATGCTGAAAATGGGTTAAAAGATTCGTCACTCTTCAAGGTTTGTAACGGGCTGTCTGTCCAGGAAGGCGCATTTGATGTATGTATCCACAGTACCTACCTACAGGCTGATCACTTCTACAGTTGTTAATGTTATTCTGTGTTTATCTATTTTAGAAGTTACTACTTGTCAGCCTAAAACACCTAACATGTTGTTGCAGTCTGACATTTAACACTTTTTAACGACCGATGAGAAACTAAAATAAATTAAACGTCTCTAAACCAAACAGGTAACCGAAGAAATCCATACGCGTTTCTTCTGGCAGTGTCGACAAAGGTCAAATGGGGGAAACACTATATTCTTACGATGGGACTTTGTACTGTCACAATCCTCCATTTGAGACTAGAAAAACTGGAAATAACAATATGGGTCTTGTTGCGTTAGAAAACACTTACCGATATATTAATATTAACATAAAATGACCTTCCGGTGCATCGCTAGCTTTTTTAGTATGTTTTAAGCCATTCTTGAGATTAGTTTCATAAGCGTCAAAATGTTCTAATATTTTCTGAATCTGTACCAGATGTTTTAGACGAGGAAACTTTTGAGTAAGTACACAAACTTTGTGTCCTTACATTTAATGTTATCACAACAAAGATATGTATTATGTATGATATCAGAACAAACAAGCACGAACCTAATTTATAGTTTCGCACCCACAAACAAGATAAAACGCCGGACACTATTAACGTCAATACGTTCGATTCGTGAGTCGACCTGCTTACCGCCCGATACCTTTAGCAGCCCTTTATCTGGCCAAACAAAGGCGGACCGTAATAACCGGTGCCCTTAGGCCTGCCCGTATAATAACTATAAATTGGTGCCTAAATCCAGCAGATAACTAACTGGTGGCACGATAAGGACACACTGGCCGATCACAAGAAACAACGTGAAGACAAAGAGTGCGAAGACTCCTACTTGTTCAGAAAGCTTTTAGACGTTTCTCTCCTTTGTAGAACTTCGCTTAAACAGTAAAGTGTCTCTGGAAACAACATCGTTCATTCGCACAGAAATAAAACGCTCTTTATCTTAATGCATTTCGTTCAATTCACTCAAAACAATGGTTTTAACAAACCCGTATTGTGTTGCGTCTAAACTTTCAGCTTTGTTAGATTCTGTTTCAACTTACTGCTGCATTTATGTAGGTTTCGGGATTTTGCTACAGATTTGCTCTGGAAATATACTTACGCGTTCATCTTCAGATATTTTCTGAACTTTATAGCACGGGCATACAACGGGTGAGACAGTTACGATGGCGCTAGTGCAAATGAAAACTGTTACATCTACAAACGACGATTTCTTGGCAAAAGGTAGAAACAAATTACTTCATCTCAAAGTATACATCATATACTTAACTAATAAATACATGAACGACCAAGCAAATAAAATCATAAAAAACTTTCAAAGCGACAAAGATTTTCATCGAAATCGTTAAAAAAAAATTAAATTATAAATTCGGGTGCTATTTCTAGTTTTCCAAGAAGCGTTCCAAATTATTTCCTTGGAACCCATCGATGTAACCGGACACTGTCGGGAAACGTCGTCGGTTGCATCTTAATGCACTGTAAGAGCCACCAAACACCACTTACTGGAAACGCGATAGTTTTATTATGCGTCTCGCGATCTTATCTGACGAATGGAGACGCATCAAATTTGATATCACAAGCCATTGATATCACAAGTCCCCATTTGTCCGTTGATTTTTTCACTTACAATGAAATAGTTTATTGTATTCTTGACTCACTTTATCTTTTAACGGTTAATTTGGAATTTGGGTTTCAATATGACAGAGCATGATCCAATATTGAAACCCAAATTACCGTTCCAGGAGTATGACGCCTAACCGTCATCCTTACTCGGTCCTTAACTTTTCAGGATCATGTGTTCAACTTATTACATTTTTAATCGTGGATTTCTATTTGCTACGGCCTTGAATCAAGGCACTTCTAGTTGGTGCGACACCCGGCTGGCATAATGTGAGCGACAATAGGTTGAAGAAGAATACGCTGATAGGTCATGTACATTAGAGGCGTATATTGCATGTTAACGTATACTATGTGCTCCATCACGTTCTGGTAGAGAAGAAATACGAACATAGCCCAGATGTTTTATGAATATCAGTATATTCTTTTTTCAACCACCTACTTCTTCAACCCAATTAGTCTGCTTACAATCTTAGGGACAGGCAAGTATCTGTGGGTCGAGGTCGAGTCAAGTTTGGATGGTTGAATTGGCGATGGTGGGTCATCGTAAATTACGCACTTCCCACCACATGGCTCCGACAAGGTTCCCCTAACTTATATCCCTGTCTACCCTTCAGGGACTACTTACAGGTGTGACGAGGGCTCTGGAACTCGCGAATATTTTAATACAAAAGTAACTCAAATATTCCACAATCCACACATGCCTGCATTATTTAAATTGATCGCAGCCTGCACACGATTGGTCGAGCACCCGCCTGACCTATATTCGCCAATAATTCTTTATTCAGTGATCAGTTTATGATGCGGGATCTCCAATATCATTTTATTGATGGTATAGCAATAACATATTAGGTATAATAAGAGAATCATAAATTATAAAGCCATTACTGTCGTCACCATTGTTAATTATATCAATTTCATAGATAGATAACATTTTTCGCTCGTTTGTCTATTAGAATAGCGGAGTGATTGTGAAGCTGTAGACATAACAAACAACATTATTACCCAGTGGGGTGTATCGGTCGCCTGCGGGACGCCTGCTCAGTCCTGGCCGCTCCGGTCGCCGGCGACGGATGCAGCCTAATGACATAAATGCAAATTCGACCATTCGAACTTCCTGCACGCGTCGCAGCGCCGACTACGGCTACACACATACCACTCTCTCCATATACGGACATATTTAGAAAAATAAAGCTCACTCCAGATACAAGTTTTTGTACACGACCAAGCCTTAATTGGTCTTTAGCGGCTTCAGGTATTTCATCAACATTTTTTCCGCCGCGCGTTATTTAGTTAATTAAGAGCTTATCTGATATGACTGATGTAGTTTTCGTACATTCCTCTCTTGCAGTTGCATTAGACATGCCTATAAATCTCTTGCCGCAACCGTCGTTAAGTGGACATAAGTGTTTGAAATAAAACCAAAGACTACTTTCGCTTGTTTTTATTACTCGGTGATCGTTAACACAATATAAAGTACTATATTTTGGTTCAGTCGGGAACTTAAAAAAACAACTAAACGCTAAATTTTGGTACTAGACAACGCGAACGGTACCGGTGGTGTGCTATAGGTACATAATTATGATACATAACTATAAGGTATCTAGTTTATTATCATGTCACCACAATAAGTTTACATGCTCTATATGGCTAACTTATCTTATGGCTTATGCACCCATCGTTTATAATAAGTTATCCACGTCATTTAGACCAATTATACTTATTAAGAATTTACTATATACACTCGTCAAGCGTAAAAATATCTAGGCAACTTCCAAACTCAAAATGCTTTTAATAAATTTCAAAAAAGGATATTACTGCAAAACACTGGGTGCAATCTTTTTTTTATATCACAGGGCTTAGCGTTATTATACACACAGAAAAATATACATACATTTATCGACACTTACTACTAACTCGATAAACTAATTATGAGAGTAACATCGATTCTGAGATAGCTCTCAAATAAATGAGATAAATAAATGTGTACAGTCGACGACAGCGCGCTCTGTTAAAACATTGTTCACTCTTTTTCACAGAACAATATTTCAACAGACCCGATATCATTGAACATACAGCTAAATAAAGTAATTCTTAAAATGTCTTTTTATCTACGTATAAAGAAACAGCTCCATACACACTGGCTTGCATACAGTTCAGTACAAAGGACTAAATTGAAGTGACCTACAAACGTTATTGTCAAGTAACGACGTATCAATCGCTCGTGTTAGAGCATCTACACACTCCTGCACTTAAAATACGGCCGTCAAATCATGACCGGTCCGAACTTTGCGCAGAAGGCTGCGCAATAACATTTTTTAGGAACCAAATGGTGATATGATGCCAGTGTGAGTGAACATGCGCGAAAGTTCGAAGAGCCTATGTTCAGACCGACCATGATTCATCGGCCGTATTGTAATTGGAATTCGATTTCCGAACTTATTATATGTATTAAAAAATTATATCCACGACTACATACAATCCGCACAAGAATACAATACAATCCGCATATAATTTTATTTATACAGTAGCTGCAATAACCAAATATGTTACATTTAATGGCTTTTTGTAAAATACAAAAAAAAACTGAAACAGAATGAAATGCATCGATCATAATAACACTCGGTATAATTAAACAAATAAACTGTTCTATAAATGCAGCGTATATGTAATATAAAAAAAAAAATGGTTCTGTTAAATATTCTTCGTGAAAATAGACAAGTTGAAACAAATGTTCGGCGAAAAAATGTTTGCAAAGTCTGTCGTGACTTCGTACGAACCGTTTCAAATAGTTTAAAAACAAAAATTCGCTTTGATACACAATTCCCTTATACTTTACAGAGTTGAAAGTGCTGTCTTTACTTTAAACTTAGTCACAGTGGGATACCGTTCAAAATGGCGTGCAGAGGATGGAATACGAAATGCACTCGTACTAAGAATAAATGCAAACACACGGTATAGACTTGTTTGTTGCAGTTTACTTTCGCTATTGCTGTTTGAATGGTATATTTCGATTTCAATACATTAGGTACCTACATTGCCTTCGTGTAAAATAATAGAAAAGCTTTTTGTTCTTCTTCTGTCGCCAACTGAGTGTTGAACATAGTATTGTGTTTGTGCTAGCATTCTTTTCTTTTTGTTTAACACGAGCATTCTCAGATACTGTATACATAATCGAGTATGTTCACAACGGTTTACTAAATTTAAAATAGAAAAAATAAATCAAAACCATAGAGCACGAGGTATCGGATATACAGTCTTTTCACAGCTATTTTACCTCTGACAGCGGTAACAGCAACCATAAAGTAACAAGAATAGAGTTCACTGTGATATTGACAGACTTGTCAGTGGCAGCAACCTTATTGTAACGAGAATAAAGATCACTATGATTTTGACAGTGATGCAAAATTAGAGGTAAAATTACTGTGAAAGGACTGTAAGTGACAGTCGAAGATTAATTTGATAAAAAAACAAAATAAGCACACGAAACGTGACCGAGATACAAAAATATAAAGCTCGACAATCAGACTTTTTATCTAGATATAAAACAAAAAATACTAAAATAAATATTTAAAAAATTAAAAAGTTGCCAACTTCTCACGTCCAGGCTGTATAGGTACTAAAAAGTTTGATAATATACATAATATAAATCTAATAAATCTAAAATAAACAACACGCAGAACACAATTGTTTTATGTACAGCTGCATGGTTACAGAGTACTGTAGATGCACTTAAAGATTAAATAGCCTTCTAATGAGACCTTAGTTTAATTAAAAAACAAAATTATTTAAAATGTAACTCAATTGATCTTGCATCCAATTAATTATGCACGTTTTTTTTTTTATTATTATTTTTTGTTGTTTTTAATTAAACTATCACCAAATTATAGACATTCTTAACTTAAAACTTAACCTCAAACTTAACTCATATGAGAACAAACATACATAGCACTCATTTTTGTTCTTTGGTCAAAATTTTAATGAGAATTTTCTTGTTTACCAATTCTTATATAAAAAAACGAATAGAAAAAAAAAAGACCCCGACTTATTTCACTTAGCAACAAATGCGTTTCACATTTTATTAGGTACAGTAGCTCCACTATATATAGACGCACTACAAGATTGAGTGCACTTGAGATTGCATCCACCCTCAAGAATGGCGAATGTATTAATATTTGCGGTGCATACAATTCCGTACCTTTGTCTTTTGAACTCGACTCTACGTCTGTACATTACGTATTAATAGTGGTATTCCCTTTGTTCGCTCACCGGGCGTCGCACAGTGGTTCGAAATCGACGCTCCGTGGACATTGAAATCAAAATTTCTTTAGACGAGAAATAAAAATCGGAATGGCTTTATTTCAGTATTATTTATAATATTTGGTAATATGACAGCTATAGACAGCACCATCTCCGAAAAAAAAAATATTTAATATTTTTTTGTATGAAGAAAAACACAAAAGTCGTTTTTTCTCATAACTTAATAAAACTTAAAGCCTGCGGCTTACATGGGGTGTTGTCCTACATGAGGCGATTCCGAAATGCTATAACACGCACACCCATGCGCGCCGCTTCACTCACAGCAGAGTGTTGAATTTCGAGAAATTAGAGATTTTTACGTTGATTTATGTGTGATCTTGAAAATATACAAAGTAATTGACTTTAGTTTGCTAATTTGATTAGTTATAATGAGAAATAATAGAATATACAATATAAAAATACTAAAAAAAACACTCAAATTGAGACTCATTTACAATATAAATAGATTTTGCAATCTTTCTTATAATAATTTAATTCGGTGTTAGTAGATACACAGTTTGACTTCTTAATTAACATTAAAAAAAAAAAGTACAAAAACTTATAACTAATACAGAAAAATACTAAGAATAAGCAATTGTATAATTGAGAAATATATTATTTCACCACTTCACTCAGAGCAGAGTAATGAACTTCAAGAAATTCAGTGGATTTCTCGAAGGAATTTAATACTATATTATTTGATATCTTTGGGATAGGTGCACATACCAATGGGCAACGATAATTACATAGTAATGATTGTTTGATGTAAGCTGTTCGTAATCTCAAGTTTAGCAGGAAATCAATGCTTAATGCATGCTAATTAACTTATGATGGTAATTTAGTCTCATCTCATTAGTGCATGTTGCAAATATTGTTAACGAGTTAAGATACATTAGTTAAGGGCTATTTTTACGAAGTGTTTAACTAACTACTATTAATTAAGATACGATTAAGAGGGTACTTTTATATAAATAGGGACAACATCGTCAAAATCATTAGTTTTTGTCAGCAACTGTTCGCGCTATAACATTAACTTCTTGCTTACGTACTTACTTATTATCATGGAAGGATTTTATACAAATTTGGACATATTCATATTTGTGAAAACAAAAAGTTGCTTTTCGCAGCCTAGTATTTTGTTAGAAGCACTTCTAACCAAAGCGACAAATTTGTCTGAAGAAGAACAAAAAAAATTAAAACAGTTTTGTCAAGTGTATATGTGTGTTTTGCATAGAAATTGGAAATCGTGTAATCGAACAATGCATACATTTGTCAAGAAGTATGAGACATGGCTAGAAAAAGAGATCAAATGGCCCAACTTCATTAAAGACAGATTTGTACAAAGTGAAGAAATTGGATTGGTATCAATCGACTCTGTTACTGATACTGTTGAACCTTCAACCTCAAGTGCTAGTGGTATAAATGATGGTGCATCCACGTCCAAAGTAACTACATGTACTGTTAGCACTACAACACTAAAAAGGAGCCCAAGAAAACCTTTCTCAGAATTATGCCAAAAACAGAAGAAGAGAAGAATAGAAGAACTTTTAACGCACGACTCTCAGGAACTTGCATATGCTACTGCAGTGAGATGTGGTGAGGAGAATGAGGACGTGAAAGATTTAATAAAATATATTACCGAGCATCCTGAAAAAGCAGCACAGATCAAGAATTTTTTGAAAGGCAAGACAACTACTAACAAGTATTCAGCAGAGAAAGCGTTGGGTATATTTATTTCTTTGAAATTGTCGAAGTGGCAGTATATAACTTTAAGGGAAACTGCGAAAGAAAGTGGTGTAGATTTGTACCCATCATATTATTCGGTTTTAAATGCCAAGAAGGCATGCTATCCTCCTGAGAGCGATATTGAAGTGACCGAACGAGGAGTTAAAGTAAAACTTCAAGCTATTTTGGACATCACTGTCACTCGACTTGCCAAAACATTAAACTTGGACCATTTGCAAGATAAAGAACTGATCTTAATCTGCAAATGGGGCTTCGATGGTGCGTCAAATCAAAGCAACTACAAGCAATGCATGAATGCAGATGAAGACGACTCTAGTGTTTTTATGAGCTCTTTTGTACCCTTGCAATTGATGTGTGGTGAGGATTTGGTCTGGGAAAACCCAAAACCTTCTTCTACAATGCTTTGCAGACCAATTTATTTCAAGTTTGTCAGCGAAAATAAGTTGGACATGAAGGAGGAAATGGGTTTGATCGATGCTGAAATTAAAGCATTGAAGCCATCTATCATTGAAAATAATATACAAGTTAAACATTCAATGTTAATGACCATGATAGATGGCAAAATAACGTCTCACCTGTCACAAACCTCTATGCAAACATGTGACATCTGTAAAGCTGTACCAAGTGAAATGAATGATTTGGAGAAGATTCACATGTAAGTTGAATATTGGAAATGTATGTTATTTTTTTTTATTTTTTTCTTATTGAAAAACACTTTTAACCTTTTTATTCATATTTTAGGAAATCTGTATCATCTGATATTTACAAGTACGGTTTGTCGACTTTGCATGCATGGATCAGATCCATGGAATGCCTGCTGCATATCGCTTACCGATTAGATTTTAAAAAATGGCAAGCCAGAGATGAAGCTAGTAAAGCAGCTTTGAAAAGTCGCAAACAGACGATACAGCGAAAATTTCCAGAGGAAATGGGACTCCTGGTGGATATCGTAAAACAAGGTTAGTTGATTTATTTATTTTGTATAATATCAAAGGGTTTTTTAGTTAGTGTAATACTATAAAACTTATCTTATAATGTTCTCATATCAGTATTTTTTATATAAAGGTGCTGGGACCACGAATGATGGCAACACGGCTAGAAAATTTTTCCAGTGTCCTGAGAAGACTGCAAATATCACTGGATTGAGTCAGGAGCTCATCCAAAAATTCGCAACTATTCTCCGTGTTGTATCATCAGGACAGTCTATTAATATTGATTTGTTTGCCAATTATCTCGACGAAACTGCGCAGCTGTATGTGGAACTGTATGGCTGGTATTTCATGCCTTCCAGTATCCACAAACTTCTGCTGCATGGAGCTGAAATAATAAAACATTTCAACATTTTGCCTATAGGAAAGCTATCAGAAGAGGCATCTGAGGCCCGAAACAAAGATTTTAGAAAACTCAGGGAACATCATACGCGGAAATTTTGTCGCAGAGCGACAAACCATGACATCTTTAATGGTTTCATCGTATCCTCAGACCCATATTTGTCAAGCATTCGACCTAAACTGACAAATAAGAGTAGAAATGATTTAACTGAAGAAATGAAGTCTCTTCTTTTAATTGACCCGGATACCATGGATAAGGAAAACATTGAATTTGTTGAGGTGCCAAGTATGATGGATTCTGATTTTGAATTCTTTGATAGCGATGACGAAACTCAGTAGACAAAATTTTAATGTTTGATGTTTTTGTGTAAATTTTATATATTTCTCAATTATACAATTGCTTATTCTTAGTATTTTTCTGTATTAGTTATAAGTTTTTGTACTTTTTTTTTTTAATGTTAATTAAGAAGTCAAACTGTGTATCTACTAACACCGAATTAAATTATTATAAGAAAGATTGCAAAATCTATTTATATTGTAAATGAGTCTCAATTTGAGTGTTTTTTTTAGTATTTTTATATTGTATATTCCATTATTTCTCATTATAACTAATCAAATTAGCAAACTAAAGTCAATTACTTTGTATATTTTCAAGATCACACATAAATCAACGTAAAAATCTCTAACTGAATTTCTCGAAATTCAACACTCTGCTGTGAGTGAAGCGGCGCGCATGGGTGTGCGTGTTATAGCATTTCGGAATCGCCTCATGTAGGACAACACCCCATGTAAGCCGCAGGCTTTAAGTTTTATTAAGTTATGAGAAAAAACGACTTTTGTGTTTTTCTTCATACAAAAAAATATTAAATATTTTTTTTTTCGGAGATTGTGCTGTCTATAGCTGTCATATTACCAAATATTATAAATAATACTGAAATAAAGCCATTCCGATTTTTATTTCTCGTCTAAAGAAATTTTGATTTCAATGTCCACGGAGCGTCGATTTCGAACCACTGTGCGTCGGCGTCGAGACCGTTGGGGTTACACTATCGACTAGTGAACAGAAACCAAAATTAAATATTACCCGCGTTGTTATCGAGATCTCCGGAACCATTCATACTCGACAAATGGGAATACCTATTACAATATTGTTCGATCAATGAGTAGCGGCGCCATTGCAGCAGAAATTAACTATTCCTATAAATTATTCCACACTTTTGAGGTATCCTGAGCAATTTGTTTCGATTATTTTTTATTATTTTGATACTCTAAGGTTTGGACTCCGAGTTAAACAGATACTTAGTTGAGAAGCTGTCTGATATGTACATAAACTGCTACAAATTACCGCTGGTCAATTTCGTTTCTTTGTAGGAAGGGATTAAAGTTACGATCAGTAGCTAAACTACCACTGTTCAATGAAACGCGTCGTGTTTCTAATAAAGTAACAGGACAAAATTCAATTGATAAGTAATCACAATAAGCTGTACGTTCACGTTGGCAAGAGCGATCGGGGTCACTCCTATTCTCGAATCTCCCACCACGTCGACACGATCAATCACCCGTTTCGATTCAATCACAAACAATCGCAAGTGACCGCATCCTGTTCTCTTTATAAATGAGGAAAGCTGGTTGGGAAATAAATTCGTACGTCATCGTCCACGTCCGACTATAAAACCGCTTATCTCGGAGCCCCTTCACAATTTTCACTACGAAGGTAATATCCACGATTGCAGATTCTACTTTTCACGCTTTTCTGAACCAGCGGGGTAACTGCGTAACACACTAACAATTGCAATGATTTTCATTTTGACAATTCGACAACATTCATTGCACTATTTCCGGTGGCTAGCAGACGAATTTTTCAAACATATGGAGCAATGGATTAGGAAAATACAAAAAATTAAGAAAGTGTGGTACGCAATTGGGGTTCTGTTTTAACAGCTCATGGGTTAGTTCCGCAGTCGACCCTCTGACGCTTTTCACTGGAAATTACTAGTAAAGATTACACTATAGCTACACTTCGTTGGGTTCAACCAAGATGCAGTACTTACCCTGTATCTATCAAACGTTAACATTCATTCAACAATATAGAACAACATTACATAACCACTACTGATATATTTATAACTATAAGGGATGGATTTAGAGCGCATTTTACAAATAAAAAATTAAATATAATGTTGCCAAACTAAAAAACAAAATAGAATAAAGTTCCAGGATTTTTTGAATATTTTTATAAATGCACGACGATTAATAAAATTAAATAAACTCGATATAGTGCGATCGTAATCGATTTCTTTCCGCACTATCGCTCTGAGAAATGTACTTAACGCGTTTCTAATAGTATTTACATGGTCTCGGGCGACCGACGAATAAAAAATAAATTCTTTATTCAATTTGTGTGGTTATCTATGACTAGTGTATGCACTAGGGTGGTGACGTCACTGGCCTGCGGGTGAGGCAGGTTACTTGCCCTTGGCCTTCTCGGTGGTGGCGTCCTCCAGGTTGCTATCCCAATCGAACTCGGTGACGCCACTGCGAGCCACTTCCCCCAAGTGACGCCACCGGTACTCGAAATCCGTATCTCGTTTCTTCAACGCTTCGAATCTGTAACAAGTAATTAGGTCAGACCTTTGTATGGCACAGGTGTTGATACTATGGATCACGTACAACGTTCCACTCGCGCCGGCTACATATTCTATGAGCAAATATAATTGCTCGGGCAATCACAAAGTATTATACAGCTCAAATAACAACACAAACATACCCTAAATTCCTTAAATTGCACAAACATTCGCAAACCGAGCACATCTAAAATTCTCTTCGAACAAAATTACTTTGACACAGTTATCCAACTTTTGCTCCGTCCGTAGTATAGAAGAAAGAAGAAGAAATTCTATCGAATCTAGCGTGGGTACCGCAAACGTGCGGTATAAAGGGCACACTTGATATCCCTTTAGATTAGAAACCCAATCTAAAGCGACGTTTCTCAACTTATATCCTCGGGGTCACGGCGGCGGCGACATGTCGAGGTCGGCACATAAATATGTATCGTATGCGGACCAAATCTGGCCAAGCGTGAATTTGACACCCAAATTGGACTTGTAGAATATATTTTTAATTTTAAACACCATTTTACAGCTTGTGTGCATGCAATAAACTAGCGTGGAGCTAAAACAAATTATACACTTAACTACGTGCGAACAGATGTACGCGTAGGCATCCCTTACAACAAAAAGGTTTTGTTATCACCCCCGATATGGAACCCTAAAACCTTTCACGTCGTTAAACCACATTATTAGCGAGCCGTGCGAGACGTAAAACAGCCGATCTTTACTTGATAACATTTGTTTTGTGTAAATGTAAAAAAAAATCGGTCACGCATTCGCCGAGACGCGGAGAGTCGGGTTTATAAGGAATTTCGTTTTATTCCATCGCCGGGTGTCGAACTACTAAAAACGTTAACAAATAACGATTTTTCTGCTATCAATGCTATACAAATATACTAGGAGGGCGAGCTTAGTGTTATAGCGCTATCCCCTTTGAAATTGGATTGCGATTGCGATTGCTGAGCCGAGATTGGCGCCATAAAAATTTGGATTTTATGTAAAACTGGATCCGCGACTGGAAATAGCGGATAGCACTCAGGGCGGGAGAAATAGGACTGAGAGACTGGACTATTTACTTTAACATGACCATAGAATAACGAAGTCATAGAGTTGACAAAAGTAAATTGAGACACATTATTTGTTTTGTCCTTTACAAACTTTGTATGAAACCTTTGCTAATGAATGTAAACAGTAAACATACCTTTTGAACATGAGGTTCTTGGCAAACTCGTAGAGCTCTAGGTCGAGTGAGTTGAGTCTCTTGATGTGTGCGATTTGACCGGGCGACAGTGCGGCGAGCGTGGCGCCCGACACTGTGGCGTTATGTTGCGTGAACGGCACCGCGAACAGCAGGTTGAATGTCTCCTCGAATACATATTGAGATATCTGTGCAGAAGAAAATCGAATTAATAATTGCGACGTTGAATTAAACATAAGTACATACCTAGCCATAAAATTACTGATTCCGACCTTAACCTCAATTGCATAAGACACTCGTAATCACAATCGCTTTCATTTGGAGAGGTCTATCTGTCAAACCGAAGAATGCATTATGAATTGAAAGTGATTAAAACTGCGATTCGGATAAGCGTCATGGAGGTTTGACGCACCCCTTTTGTCGAATTTACAAAAATTCTAGCCAACTCGTTAGTGTCTGTCATCAAATATAATTCTCCACATCGGAACACCAAAGCGAAGCATCGTGGGGAGTTCAAATTCAAACATGAAAGAAAATCAGGCTAAGCATGAAACTCTAGAGCTGTCAGATATAAGATTTTTCTTACACAAGATTTTCTTTTATTTCTTTGTCGCCTTTACTTTACTTGGAAACGTAAATTTAGGTTTGATTATGAAAACACTGCCATGAGCGATGTTTATTTTGTCTAAATTAACCCTCTTCATTAGCTCCCAAAATTACACGGAGACTTAATACAAAAAGCCGAGAGACATCCAATATTTTTTATCGGCATCAATTACCCTTTTCGTCATTTTCACTTATATCCAAAAAAAAATTTTTTGAAGCCCTCTCCCACTGGAGAGAATATAAACGTAAAATAATATTGACAGCACGCTTGGATTGGATCATTTGTACAAATATTTGTATGTCAAATCGTCTATCTATACATAGCTCTATGATCCACTGACAGAATGTTATCGTTTCAAATAGGTATGTTATTGTAACGACGCCTAACAGAAATGGTATCTATTTATCGAGTATATCTTCTGTTTCCCTAAGCTAGCTTGAGATGATAAGTAGTATAGTGTTTTAATCTCACGGAGCGACGCGCGCTTTACTTGTGGTTACCAAGGGTACAAACACACTGTGAATATGTGTGTAAGCGCAAGAGCTCTTGTTGTGTGTGTGTGCGTGTGTGTGTGTATGTGTGTGTTATTTGCTGACGCTACTCGTCTTTACGCAAACATTCACAGCGCGTTTGTACACTTGGTTACCACAACTAAAGCACGCGTCGCTTCGTCTGATAAACATACTGTAACATGTTTGTCCTGACATAAAAACAACGTGGCATCACACCTGTTTTTCCCGAAGAAGGGGTTAGCAGAGCTGGCACTTGGATGTCGCCAGTTATACTTAAGTCTCATGTAATAGGCGGCGGGCCTCCGGGCTCAATTAAGATTCCGGGCTACTACTAAGAAATTCCTGATAGAGAAACCCAATAAAACTTTGCCCGACCCGCGGGGTAATTACGTAACACACTAACAGTAGGAATGGGTTTCATTTTGACAGTTCAACAACATTCATTACGTTATTTACGTTGTTGAGCAGACAAATTTTTGAAACGTATGAAGCAATGCATTAGCAATAGGCTTCAAAATGATTCAGATTGTGATAGATACTGTGATACGTAATTAGGGTGCGGGATAAGGTCCAGAATCATATGCTCAGCGGTCGGAATTGCTACCACCATCTACTGTTTCCCAACACATAATGCCTAATGAAAAGCGCACTGTTGCATTTACAACGCTAGGCTCAGCAGCGAGAGTTGAAAATCACCAAAAGAGATAAGTAACCAAGGTCGTCGGATATAGTTGAAGTTTAATAAGAAACCGATGGGTGTTTTCGATTGAAAATTAATTTGCTAACTGACCTGTTTGTTTTTTAATCATTTAATTAAATTTTATTCAAAACATTCATGGTTTCTTACTATACTTTAACTTTATCGACGACCCTGGTTGCTTATAATTTTTGGTGACCGTACTATTACATTTTAGTGTTACAATAATATTTACTGCAACATTAAAATGTTGGTTATTTGGTGGTTTTGGTTTAATGGGTTTTACATCTGGAACATCTCAGTAGCAGCCCAGAATCTGGACTCGCATCCTATTACATGGGACTTAAACATAACCGGCGAAATGTGGGTTTACTATTAGTAGGTAGGTACACCTCTGATTAACCCTTCGAGGAATACACGCGTGATGTTATGTTATGTGTTAAAGTTTAAGCATAGCATAAGCATAATAATCAGCCTATAATGTTCCCACTTCTGGGACACAGGACTCCTCTCTTAGAGAGAGAGTGGGCTATAATCTACCAAGCGGGTCCAGTGCGGGTTGGTAGACGTCACATATCTTCGAATTTTGTTTCAAGGACATGCCGGTTTCTTCACGATGTTCCTTCACCGTTTTGAGAGCAGTGGCGATGAAATTATTTACACAAATTAAAGCGCCTGCCTGGGTTCGAACCCACGACCTATAAATCGTAAGACGGGGCCGTTACCACTGGGTCACCACTGCTGCTGTTAATATTTAGGTTTACTACAATAACATTTCAATAATATATAGGTATTAAATATTAAATGTCGTCTTGTGTTAATGAAAACTGGCATAAGTACCATTTTAAGATGATAACCAGTAATATGTTTGTTTGTCCTCAGACAACTAATTACAATGATAGCAACATTCTTGTGCATATAAAGTGTTGACAAATTAACCGCAAATTAGTCATGCATGTACTTATGCATAGCTACTTTATTGCATTAGAATTCAGCCTTCATAGTGTTAGTCATATACAAGGTGGACGTTTAAAATTCAAGCCAGAGTCTATCTCAAGATCCTTTTCGTTACCATACTACGAAATATTCATGAAGAAGAAATCGCAGCAAAGTATGATATTTTACGTTTATTCATAACAACGTTGGTTCTATATTTGTAGCATCACTTGGACCGAGTGATAAGCCACCGGCGAAATACGTAACACATTAACTGTAGCAATGGTTTTCATGTTGACAGTTCAACAAAATTCATTACGTTATTTACGTTGTTGAGCAGACACTTATTCGAACATATGAAGCAATGGATTAGCAATATCCTTCAAAATTATTCAGATTGCGATTAAAAGCGTGCACCGCAATTAAGGTGCTGGTAAAAATCAACCTAAGAATGAAATCATCACAAATGGCATAAATCCTTTTTATTTAAGACTCTTCTGAAAGCTCGTTGGACGATTCACGAAATGTCAATTACAACTGTCAAAGCATCTTTTGGCGCGTCGCAAAAATCGGGACAAACCTATGGGACAAACGCCCCCTTATCAATGTCATTCAAGCGCCAAAAGATGCTTGTAGCACTCTATCAAGATCTCTACATAAAGCATAAAGTACAGCTTGAATTAAACAACTGAATATTAGGAATATCTTATAAAGTAAATGTTCATTATTGTTTGAACGAAACCCTACTACGAATGAGTAATAGACCAACCCTATGACAAGTAGTAAAAGGAATCTAAAATAACACCTCATTTTCTCATTGTACTGAAATCTTAACCCTAACCTTTACACCGTCATTTATAAATAACATAACATAACATCACACCTCTATTCCCCGAAGGGTTATGCAGAGGTGCAACTATAGTATTACTCCAGTTATGTTTAAGTCCCATGTAACAGGGGCGTACATATTACCATCAACCGGGCACAAATCCAAACTCCGGGCTGTCACTGAGTAATTCCAGATGGATAGACCCCATAACACTTTTCCCGACACGGGAATCGAACCCAGGACCTCATGCTCAGCAGTAGAGCTAGCGAACTCTAGACGTGTGTATAAATAACGCTACTTTATAAAAAGCTTAGCTAGAAGTTAGGATAAATTCTTGCAAGCTTATAATGGACAACTTCCTCGCGGTCTATCCAGTTCCAGGTTTCAGTTGAAACTTTGTGTACTCATTCCGTTCAGATGACAGTACATTTATTTGGTAGAGATGACCTGATGCTGCAGCCAGGATCAGCTCCGCAAGAGATAACTCTTTAGCAGTTATTGGTATTGTCTTACAATCTTGTGTACACGTTGAGATTGAGTAGCAAAACGCCTAATAATAATGATGACCTACAGTATTTTAAGAAGTTATTATTCGTTTTTAAAAATGTATTGAAAGGGTTATTCTCATAACAGTCTCCATAATATCGTGTTGGATTGTTCCACGGGGAACGCATTTCCTTACGGCTCGTGACGTGTTTCGATTTAACTTGACAGTTAAGATTGATTAGCTGCCGGCCATTAGCTTCTGGTGGTGGCTTCATAATGACGTAACGAATTAAATGTGGTTTAAATATGTTCCTCTAATATTTTTTCCATTTTCAGCAGCCTTTTATACATTAATGACTTAATGAGTCTCAATCTCCAAAGTTCTTTATCTAAATTATTAAAAACTGGTTACGAAATGCTGGCGATATGCAATATGTTCTAGCATACGTAACAGTAAAATAAAGTCGAATAAAAACTTTTTAAACACAGTTCAAAATGATAAACCGTTTACCATAAAAATTATCTCTGCGGCAATAATTTAAAGGACGTGTTTAAACGCTGCATGCACGTACAGGTAGTTAGTAGCGCCGTCACTTGTTAGTTACATTATGTACGGTTCACTACCGGTGCAACCTAGTTTCCCAGAAACCCAGCGTTTAACATAACTCCTTGCTAACATAAACCATAGTCACGCCTCGGGGGACGCTACGTAAGTCCGTTCTCACCTTCAGTGGAAGCCCGTGGAGGTTTCATGCAACAAAATGTCAGCTAACAACCCATTTCAGTTTCATGAATATCGACAAAAATATTTATAGACTTGTAACCTTTATGAGGGAGGAAGGTGAAGTTTAAATTGAGTTTTAGTTGTGTTCGCCTATAAGTGTCGTGCTGTTATAAATTCACTTATGGATCCATTATTTCTTATCACAAAATCTTACTACGCCGGGTCTGAGGTCCTTTACTAAAGAAACTTAGACCTAAAATACATTATAATAAAAGAATATTGATTTAATCTCCATGGTTAGCAAACTGACAGATGGTTCCACGTCATTTGGACAATGTTGTTTTAAAGCACAAGTACACAGCATGCTGTAAATGGTACAATAAAAAGCAGTGTATAGTTCAGACATGAATGACAAAATAATAATAGCAAACACGTCTATTTTTTTATGTATACACTAAGCTATTTGTCGTGCTATTTGCAGCATCGTTTTAATGAGGCTAATGTTGTTACAAACGCATAGGAGAATGCTACTCCTTTAAGGCCATAGCAGACACTAGTTTCATAGCGATGATCAGCCATTTGGCGACTTTATCAATACTGCATCAAGTTTTGACGACTCTTTACATTCTTTAGCCCATCGCCGATCCTAAAAGTGAATGCTACTACTTTAAGGCCATAGCAGACACTAGTTTAATATCGATGATCAGCGATTTGGTGAGTTCATCAATACTGCATCACGTTTTGGCAACTCTTTACATTCTGTAGCCCATCGCCGATAGTAAAACTGCTGATCCTAAAAGTATCATGTCTGCTATAGCCCATAAGGATCCTAAAAAACGATTCCTTTTACGACTCATAAGGTTAACAACTTCAAAAAAAGTCCAGTTAAACCATACTGTTTATAGATGAGCAATGAATATTCATTGAGACAAAGAACAGTGCGGGCTGTGGCCGGGGGCGGTGCGACGACAAATGGCGTTGCAGATACGACAGTGATTCAAGTGCAAATAATGGGCGAGCTTATCTCTGCGGGGTCACTGGACATGAATAAGTAATACCAGTGGCATAACACGTGGGATTTGTGTTATGCATACTATTGCATACGTCGTACATTGCTGCGTATGCTTGCTTTTGTGAGACTGTTTTTCGTAGTCTGTGGAAAAATCTGACGATGATAAAGTTGCATTAAAAAGAACGCGACACGGCGACAAGGCAGGCATTTTCAGATTTGTTTTGATTTCAAGCAGGACTGCTTGGCAGTCAGTTCTTTTTATTTTAATAAATGACGATAAGCTTATCACCCATAGCATAATATAATATAGATAGATATGCTCCACGAATGGCGTTGCAGATACGACAATGATTCAAGTGCCAATAATGGGCAAGCTTATGCTCTGAGGAATCACTGGACATAGAATAAGTAATACCAGTGGCATAACACGTGGGATTTGTGCTATGCATACGTTGTGATTTCGCTTTTGTGAGACTGTTTTTCGCAGTCTGTGGAAAAATCTGGCGATGAAAAATTGGAATGCAAAAAAGAACTTGAAATTGCATTTTTGTTTTGATTGTAAGCTTGCTTAGCACAAGCTTAGGGTTGGTATGTTTTCAAAAAGTATTAGGTAAGTACCTAATGATCTACCAGAAAAAAAGTCAATATTATTTAAAGCAAAAAAATCAAATACTGTAGCGGTTTTATATACTGTTGACTACAACTCCATCAACCCCTTTAAGAACTACCTACAGGCGTTAATGCAACGGCCACGAAGTGAACTTTACATCGCGGCAACATATAACATTATGAACAGCTTACTTCCCAGTCCCTAACTACTTTTCAGACAACAGCCACATACTGCACTCCAGATAGGTACATTAGTATGAAAGTTTAGTATTTTACATACACTTAGAACTATATAGTTCAGTGCAGCGTGGAACATTATCGCCGTTCGCGACTATCACATACTCTAAGATGTGACTATTCGCCAGGAGCAAGATTAAAGTGAATAAAGACAGAATTACCATTTCAGAATGGAATAACCGTAAAAAAGGATTAAAACTTATTTATATTCAGTAAGGAATCATATATTTTATATTTTAGATAGTATTTTTTTGGCGAAGGAAGATGAGTGTCCGAAATAAATTGGTATGGATTACTTTTAGCGATTGTGTTTTGGAAGAGGGATGGTTCGACTTATTGGCTGGCGTTGGCTGACAAAATTTGTGGAGCCGATAGTCGTAAATCGATGTTCTTTTGTCGATAAATCGGAACATTTTGGAAATCGGAGTTTGTTGCGCCACTTTTTCCCAGCTAAAGCACTAGGAGGTGATGAAGAGCGTTTGGGGGACTATCTTATGTAATTTTGACGTTCAAATGTACTGATTCTCAGCCTAATTTCATTTTATTATGCCGATATCTTATTTGTCCTAATTTTTTACAAGACCTATACAGAATGCTGTGGATTTTGGCTGGCAAAAAATCGGCAGCCGACTGTCGTTTGTATGCGACCAACCTAATCTACGAGTAACTAAATTATTGATCTAAGCATAAATGGATTTCATCGGAAATGTGGGAGATAAACGTTTAGAACTACTGAGACGCCTGTGTAAAGGTAAGTTAAATAATCAATGAGTTAAGTGTGGTCTCACGTAACATGAGATGGAAGCCTTAAGGAATACTAAATTGCATTTAAGCTGTAGCGACATCTACAACGCCACATGCGAGCTACGCGTCACACTGACGCCACGCAAAATCCTGCATCGCGCAAGCAGAGTTTACCGCGCAACTACCATATAATATAAAACGCCCCGACATCAATCGTTGGGCAGTTACCCACCAGACACGAAACCCGTCTGGTCAGAGGATTCTCCCTTTTCTATGCAGGTATGTGTGAACTTTACATCCTATTCCTCCTACCTCTGTAAAGCCTATATCAGCTAAGTAGAGGGTTCACAAGGTAGTAAGGCAGTGTAATAGTAGGATAGATATCAGGGCATACTTGGTTTATCATCAAAAATGAGCGACAAATGAAAAAAAAAGTAGTCAGAAGCCCAAAAACCTGACAACCAGTCTTAAGGGGTATCGTGTTACCTAGTAACTTCGTTGTGGAGACCAGATAAGCAGTCGCTCCATGTAAAATACTGGTATTCAGCTTCTTCCGGTTAGACTAGAAGTCGACCCCGAAAAGGTTGGGCAGATTTAATACTTTATGGGTGATTATTCTTGTCATTAAAATATTAGAAGTCTGTAAATTCTTTTATTTTAATGACAAGAATTATTCAAAATACTAAAATAACATGAACTTTTCCCGCTGAATTTAAATTATATTTGGGATTTTAAACAAATGTTCCCAAATCTAATCCTTGCAACGCTTCATTGCAGAGTAACTAAAGCCCTAAACGCTTTCAGAAGTGTTAAGCAAACATTGAACAGATCCTATTGGATTTATAGATTGTGATTATCGATACGACGATATCTCGCTATGGAACCGAGCAGCACAAAATTTTGCAATTAGGTATCATTTGAACAGTCATATTGGCAGTAAATGTGATCGTATTCACTGATAAGTTCAACTTCGTGCGGTGTTATAATTACTTCGGTACGATTTGGTGGTTGAACTTGTTTTAGCATGCTTTATTAAGTATTAAAAGTCCTACACATTATCCTGTACGGAAAATATAAGTTAGATATGTATAAGTATATTTATTTTCTCTTCACAAACGTACAGTAGTAGTGCTAAAAACTAGCTTAAGGATAACTTTACATTTGAGACTGGTGTTTGAAATAGGCACGGCAAGCAACGCCAGTGGTACAAGTCACCCCGGCCCCACGACGCTTCATATGTACAAGCTTACATTAGGTGCTTTTATGAGACTGAAGAGAATTTAACAATATATATACATACGTATACATAAGCACACGCCGTCTTCCCATGGGGGTAGGCAGAAACTACAGAACGCCACTTGCTACGATCCTTACATACTCCTTTTGCCACGTTTACGTTCATACATCTGGTCATACACGCACGCGTTCATAGTACTACGCACCGATCCTCTCTGAAGAACATCACCAACACCAATTAACAACATAAGAATGAAAAAAATATAAAAAACAATGTAACGTAATTAAAATAACATAACGATAAAGGCTCCCGCAAACAGGCGCGACGCGACAGCACGACACAAAGGCGCCGATCGTCGCGCGGCACGCGGTGCCTTCGTGTACGCTGTCGCGTCGCGCCAGTGTGCACGAGCCTTCAAGAGTGAATTTGACTGTTGTGTGCATGTGTAAGTGAGTTGATTTGTGTAGGTGTAGCGTTTGTAGTTTTATGTGAGATAATGGTGTCGATTCTCTTGTACACCGAACTAAACTAACTAAACTATCACTAAAATTCCCTACTTTTGGCTATGAGAATCTTAAAACTATTCTGCAAAAAAAATATCTATAAATTTAAAAATAATTTTGACACAACTTAAATCGAATTTGACATTCGCGACTCCATATGGTAGGTACTTGTTTTCCCTACCCTACCCCGTGAATTTTTTTTAAAGCCGGAGGCGCTCAGGTCGGGCAGCCTCGCCGTGTTTTATATGTTTTTTTGTTTATGGAAAATATGTAAAATGATTACCTACATGTTGAGTTTTGAGGGTTTATGTGTTCCAGAAAGTGGATAGAAATTTTCATTATTTGTGCGATAGGACACACCATTTTCGAGATACAAGCAAAATAAGAAAAGAATAAAAATACAGTCTACAGTTACTGTTTTTGCACCTCAATTCGAGTTGTTGGTGTAAATTTTAGTTCATGGCAACTAATTTTATTCCACACCTTTTTAATCGCGATTAAAAATAGTCAGATTCAGTTAGACAATCAAAATTTTAGGTGAAAAACGTCGAATTCCAAAATTGGCATTTTCAATAAATTTGTAACTCAGTGCCATCTTAGTGCTCTCAAACAAAAATATAGTTAAGTTGTGTCACTTTAGTCTATTTCAGAAACACGGAGGAGTCTAGGTATGTAAAGATGGTCACCTATCCACGAACCAACCGCGGCAAGCGTAGCTTAACCTGATCGATCGACCCGTGCGGCTATTATCACTTAGCCATAAGCCCCTTTTTTTTTTTGGTTGGTAAATCATCAAATAACCTCTCCCGCTCTGGGCGGAGCGGAAGGGCGTGTCAGACTCTTACTGACTAAAACCCACCCGTGTTCCTTCAGTTGCCTGTGCGCCAGGGCCACGGTAACTCTTTCGAACAATCCGCGACCCCGGCAGGCATCGGCCCTATCGCACCCCGTCGATTATGCTGACATCTCTTTGAGGCGCGCGTGGAACATGAAGCGCCGTCGGCTCGGGCCTGGTCCTTACCGGACGGCGAGCTGCCCATTGCTCGCCGTCCGCAAGCCCGTACCTACGGTGGCCGGGAGTCGACCATCGACTCCCGACGCCCAGGGTGTCTCCTCCTGTGGCGACTAGGGGCGTGAGGGCGCAACGATTGCCTCACCCTCACACGCTCCGCCTACTCCTTTGCGAGCATTAATGCTTCAGCCATAATCCCCTGCTATACCTAATACCTACTGACTTTATATTCACTTTACATTCTTATGTCCCTAGTCACCACCACCAACCAAGAGTTTAAGACTAAATCCCATAAGATAATGATGAGGCCACCAACCTTCTGATACTCCGTAAGTCCGAAGTACGCCATAGCTGCAAGATTCCTCTTAGCGGACGCGAGGAGTACCCTGTCTGTCTCAGCAGTCCGATGTTTCAGAGTTCCGTTGTAGCACCCCACCAGGGCTAGGTCAGCTAACATGCGAGTTTGCCGGTTGTTCGCCAGGTTCCAGGGGCAGGTCATGAACTCTTCGAGGGTCACGCCGCGCCAGGAGTCGCCGGAGTAACATGCTGGCACCTCCGTACCTGTGGGCAGAAGAATCTTTAGGTTTTCTACAAATACTTTAATTTTTTCGGTCCTGAATCCAAGTTGAGGGGAATCCAATCGGGAGTGCATATATGTAAAGAATCAGTCGGTAGTAATCAGACGTAACCCTCCGTTCTCCACAGAAGAAGGGTTACATAAATACTTGAGGATTTCACTACAGAAGAAAAAAGTACCGGGAGAGTCTTTTGCCCAGCAGCGGGATGATATAGGCTGACCATATGACCATAACCAATAACCTAGTAGGCATTGACTTGGTGAGGAAACAAATGTCTGTCATTGGCTAGTCGTTATAACTGACTTATTCCTGATTGGCTACAGCCCTGGCGCCTGTCGGACATTATCACTTCGTTCCTCATTACATCGTGGTTACTAAATAGCCATTAGTGTCTCCCAGTTATAATTAAAACACGTATAGTAAAGGTGAGGTGATGTATTAATAGACGGACATCACACTATGAACATTATGATATCCGACTGTCTGGTTAATTATAAATGAAGTCTAATGAAATGTCCGTCTGAAATGGAATGTATGCAGCTTGCAATCAAAGATTTATAATATAATTATTTTATTTTCTTGATTATAAGTTATGGCGAGTTTCACCAATGAAACTAAACGCCATCAGTACATCTAAACCGCGTTCAAGAGTCGATTGGTCTGTCAGTGTCAATTTTCAACAACAATGATGACACTGACAGCTCTTGATCGCGGTTTACCTACATGTGTTGATCCCGTTTAGTATCATTGATAAAATTCGCCATTAGTTATCCACTCAAATGCTACTCTAGTTTGGCTTGATTTCTTATTTCTAATAAAAAAACTTTGAAAAAGCTTACAGAGAAGGCTTGAAGAACAACGGGCATCAAAAATATAGTGAGTATCCTATAAAAATTTCCACCGTAAAAACTTAGTTAAAAGTTGCCAACATCAACAACTGTTCGAAGAAACCCAAATTAATGGAAACATTTTAAAAAAGGTTTCACAAATTAAACATCAAAGTTGGTGTTTAAATATATTCTTACAAAATGGGCGAACCGATGGATTCCCGCACGCAACAACATATATTTTTATTGTTTATCACTTTTAATTAATGTTAATGTTTAGAGCTGATGACTTAATGGTAACGAGAATCGATCGTAGTCACGCATGTTTGCTTTCTCTGCATCTATTTCCAGTAGGTATATTATTACTACATAGCAGTCGTCCCTTAATCATATGAGGTTGGAACAAAAAAAAAAATGGTGGGAGAAGGGGATCGGAAAAAAATCACGTTAGGGCGGGGGGATAGATTAATGCTACAATCACGTGTATTTTTTCGTGCCACCTGAAACCATTTATATCATAGTGCGTATAGCTTCAAGTACAGTAAATACCAACTAAATTCTGATATTTAATAATATTTATGACTAGCCTTTGCGGCGGCTTCACCCGAGTGGAGGTCGGAAATTATCCCACGGGAACGTACTACCGGGATAAAAAGTATCCTACATGTTAATCCAGGTTATAAACTATCTGTGGTCCAAATTCCATCCAAATCCGTTCAGGAGTTTTTGCGTGAAAGAGCAACAAACATCCATCCATCCATCCTCACAAACTTTCACATTTATAATATTAGCAGGAAGTAGGATTTTTCAGAATCTAATTTTATGATATTGTTAATAAAACAGATCCGCCCGGTAGTCCCCATTAGCACTGGATCGCTAGCACTGGAAGTCATGGGAAGAGGCCTCTGCCCAGCAGTGGGATGATACAAGGTAACAGTAACAGTTTCTAAAAAATTCTAATCTTTTAAATTTTAAAAATACATGAGATGCTGGGGGATAGCCTGAAACCTCACGACGTATCGCCAAGGGGGAGGGGAGGGTATAAAACTGTCCCAAAAAACCTCAAGTGACTAAAGGCTGACTGAGGAGCTTAGCGGTGAAGAAGCTTAGCAGTGCATGTATTAACCAATCACAATGCTCGAAATCTCCGCTCCGAAGATTTCAAGCAGGAGATTTCGAGCATAGTGATTGGTTAATACATGCACCGCTAAGCTCCACTCCGCCCAGCTCCGCCTCAGGTGATTTCGATTCTAGAACATCAATCGTTATTGAGACTTATTCGATTTATATTGCGATGATCAAGTTCTAGATCCTATCATATCGATCTTTATAAATGTAGTTATGTTACTTCAATAATACATATAATATGTCCGATTTTATTGACCGAATTTAGTTGTTCGAGGAAATTGAGCACGATTGCTGGCACCTATTGATTCAAATGAAAAGCAAAATAACACTTTTTTTGTATGATTAATTGATTACCACTCAGTGGACGCCTGAGGGAGAACTTCGCCGTCGAGGTAGACCACGGCGAAGACGGTGTGAGGATCTGATAACGTCTGCAGTGCTAACATAGCCAGAGATCGCACAAGACTCCGGTTTTGAAGGACTAAGGGGCAGCAGTCCCATTACCCAGCAGAGGGACAGAATAATAAAAACTAACATAAAAAATAAAAAATAAATTGAAAAACTCCGACACAAAAACCAATAAAAAGTTAAAAAAATAAAAACTGGGCCTGGTCCTTTAACTTTAATATTTAAATACTTAATTAGTAATATTTTGTGATTCAAACGTCGTCGAGTCGGAGGACCGCATACGGTGACGAAGTGCGCCGATCCGAATGGGATAGATCGATCCCATATTTGGGATTGATGATTATTCACACACACAGACACGTCAAACTTATAACTCCCCGTCGTTTATGCACCGAGGGTTAAAAAAAAAAAAGTTATTGCAAAAACCTGAATCTTCATATCTAGCAAACGTAATTATGAGTATAAAATTCATTGCAGATTCACATCACGTTATTAAACATTATACATATTAAGGCTCGTACACACTGGCGCGACGCGACAGCGCGACGTGTCGCGTAGCGATTCTGCGATATAATCGCGTCGCAACACCTTTCACACTGGCGCGACGCTACGCCGCGCCCGCTACGCGACGCCGCGCATAGCGGCTGGCTTGCGGCATCTTCAAAGAGGTACATCCTTTGACCGTGCCGCGCAAGAGAGTATAAATGGCGATGCAAACCATGCTGAGCTCAGTAGTAGACGATCTTCGTCAGAGGACGAAAGCAAAAGCATATCTGTACGTGTTTGCTGAGCGTGGGTTCTTAGCTTCGATTCCCCGGTCGGTCGACATAACCCTACCCAACCTAACCTACGTAGGTAGTAGGTACCCAAGCTTGACCACACAAGCACGAACGTCGAAACTGGCGATTTCGGCCGTGCTAAGTGACTTAGGCACGCAGGGGTCTAGGTATGTTATGGATGGTCACCCATCCACGGACTGACCTCAGCAAACGTTGCTTAACCTTGAAGATCGACCTGTGCGGCTGTTAATATTTAGCCACGAGCCCCTTTACGGTTATTTAATTCACGGTTATGTATAGGTACCTAACCTTTATGTAAATAACGTAAAATTTCCAGCGGTCTTTTTTTTTTTTTTTTAATATATTGCAACGTATGATATTGATTATAGTTAAATATCTAGGTAGGTACATACATTCTACATGCAGACACTCGAGAAACATTACCCTCCTTTTTGAAAGGACGGGTAAAGAGTTGGAAACAAGATTGAACAGTTGCCAACAAAATACGTACCTACCAGGCTTTAGAGGGCCACGTACCTACCTAGTGGTAGATTCAAGGTCCTAAAAGCAACTTAGGCTTTGTGAACGGTTGGTACCTACTAGTAAATTGAGACTACTCCCCTAAGCCGCAGAATATGAGATAGATTTCTCAGTTTACGGTACCGATTTCCGACTTTGATAATAAATTGTTCATAATCTAAAGTAAGTAGGTAGGTAAGTACTTACTTGTTGATTGCAATTCCGTCGCAACTTGCCTCCATAGCCTGTCTTTTTAACCGACTTCCAAAAAGGAGGAGGTTATCATGTTCAATTGTGGACAGATTTTGAAAATTCTTTTTTGTTTGAAAGGGTATGCTCTCGAGGTGGTCCCATTGTCACCAAGTCAGAATCTGATGAGGGGATCCCATGGAAATCGAGGGAAATCCTCAATTTTTATAGGCACACGTATAGCGATTTCGGTATTTTTTATAGTAACTCGTGCATTTGCTCTCGGAAAGCACCGTTCGGTGAAGTGGAACTGATGATGAAGACCAGAGGTGGTCACCGGAACTTCTCAATAATAAGTATTTTACGGGTTGCGATTCGATTTTGATATGGTTGCTAAGCAATGTATGCTCGTCACGATGCATATGGTAAAATGGAGCTGATGGTGGCTTCACCATCAGCTCCAGTGTTTTGGTTCTTAACAGGAGAACTCCTGAACAATTAACGTCCCTGGCGTCGGGAAAAGGAATATTTTGTGAAAGGTGATGAAAGGTGGTGATATTAGGCTATTGTAACTTAGATTTATTAATAACTGACCCACTAAAAAGTAAAAATAAAAACGTTTTCACAAAATACAGATACAAAGACACCGACTTCCGAAATTAAAGTTATTTTTCACCCTGTAGTTTTTTTTGAAGTCGGTTGTTTTTTTTGTAAAAATGTTTTTTTAGTCTGTTGTCTTTGTAGGTAGCACACGTCACATCGTACAGGTCAGGCCTCGCCTGTACTAATCTAATTAACAATTCAATGTTCATTTTCTCTTCTGTTTATTTTTTTGTTTGTCGATCGTAACGGCTCGCGCACAGACCACAGACCTTAGTTCAGCTCGAACGTCGGCTAGACTGAAGACTCGGCCGATCAATCGACGATCGAGTCCGAGCTTGTTTAGATTTCTCATCAAATTAAATCACAATATTGAAAAAAAATACCCTTTTTTTTAAAATAGTTTCCATTTTTTAATACAGCAGGAATAAGTACCTATTTTTTTTGTTATCATTGCCACCTGCCAAAAGCACAATATTGTAAAATAATGCAAAAAAAAAAAAAACAATCCTTTCTATGCAGTCGGGTAAAAAAGGCGCTGTATACGCGCGGACTCCGCGCGCATCTCTTTCAAAGAGAAGCCGCCGCCCGGCCTCTGGCGCGCGGCGCCGCGCCTATCCGCATACCTCCCGTAACCCGCAAATAAATTTATTTTATTACGTTTATAAGCATTAATAATTGTTCGTAAAACACAGGCATAAAAAGTATTGCATTTTATAAAATAACACCTCTTAGAAATATGAACATTATGCAATCTGAATTATCTCAAGTAATTGCTTTCATCAGCGTCATCTATCTCGAATTATAGTGGAACTACTACTTTATTAGGATCATGTAGGGCTGTGCAGTTGCACTGAAAACAATAGATAAGTAAATCGATCGATTCAGTTAGATATTGTGGTGGGCAGTAAACTGTTTGAGCATCAACTATGTGGAAAAGGATTTTACAATCGAATTGAAACATAACATATATTCACGCCTGTATTCCCCGAAGGGTTAGGCAGAGGTGAACTTATAGTACACCACCACCTGTAGTATATTCGTAATGTGTGTTCTGTATTTATTTGTAATGTGGATGTGTTAGGTACTTACAAAACTATGATAAACATAGGATACCAAAATAACTAACATAGCAACGGGAAGAATATTATCAAACTATACTGCCATTGCAACCTTTAACTATTTCGGTACGGTGGCAGAATCTGTCAGTTCGAATTTACTGACTCAATGCGTTACTCAGTCGATCGACTTAAATTACTTAAATCAATTCTTACAAGTCACTTAGCACGTCCGAATTTGCCAGTTTCGTCGTTCGTGCTTGTGTGGTCAAGCTTAGGTACCTACTACCTACTTAGGTTAGGTTGGGTTGGGTTATGTCGACCGACCGGGGAATCGAACCTAGGACCCCACGCTCAGCAAACACGTACAGATCTGCTTTCGTCCTTTGACGAAGATCGTCTACTACTGAGCTCAGCTTGGATTGCACCGCCATTTATACTCTCTTGTGTCGCGCCGCGCGACGTAGCGCTGCGGGCGCGGCTTAGCGCCGCCGGCGCGGCGTTGCGTCGCGCTAGCTACGCGACGCGGCGCATAGCGGCTGGCTTGCGGCATCATCAAAAAGGTACATTCCTTTGAGCGTGCCGCGCGCCGACAAAACCATTAGTAAGTCATTGCAATGTAAATCTTATACCACTGCAATAAGGTACAAATTAGAATGTAGAATGATTGTTTGTTTAGAAGGTTTGAAGTTAATTTCATCAAACATCCTAATTTATACATTAAAACAATGAGATAAGAGTCACATTTCAATGACTTACTATTTTGCTTATGATTTTACTTTATTTAGGAATAAAACGTTAAATAAACCATAAGTTACCTTAGGTCTGTCCGTGGATGGGTGACCATCCATAACATACCTAGACCCCTCCGTGCTTAAGTCACTTAGCACGGCCGAATTCGCCAGTTTAGTCGTTCGTGCTTGTGTGGTCAAGCTTAGGTACCTACTACCTACGTAGGTTAGGTTGGGTTATGTCGACCGACCGGGGAATCGAAGCTAAGACCCCACGCTCAGCAAACACGTATAGATATATGCTTTTGCTTTCGTCCTTTGACGAAGATCGTCTACTACTGCTGAGCTCAGCATGGTTTGCACCGCCATTTATACTCTCTTGCGCGGCACGGTCAAAGGATGTACCTCTTTGAAGATGCCGCAAGCCAGCCGCTATGCGCCGCGTCGCGTAGCGGGCGCGGCGTAGCGTCGCGCCAGTGTGAAAGGTGTCGCGTAGCGATTCTGCGATATAATCGCGTCGCAACACCTTTCACACTGGCGCGACGCTACGCCGCGCCCGCTACACGACGCGGCGCATAGCGGCTGGCTTG
Organism: Griposia aprilina; assembly: GCA_916610205.1. Lineage (NCBI taxonomy): Eukaryota > Metazoa > Arthropoda > Insecta > Lepidoptera > Noctuidae > Griposia > Griposia aprilina. The sequence continues at coordinate 16,241,492 of OU744286.1, forward strand.
CGGCATCTTCAAAGAGGTACATCCTTTGACCGTGCCGCGCAAGAGAGTATAAATGGCGGTGCAAACCATGCTGAGCTCTGTAGTAGACGATCTTCGTCAAAGGACGAAAGCAGATCTGAACGTGTTTGCTGAGCGTGGGGTCCTAGGTTCGATTCCACGGTCGATCGTCATAACCCATCCTAACATAAGTAGAGTACCTAAGCTTGACCACACAAGCACGAACGACTAAACTGGCGAATACGGCCGTGCTAAGTGACTTAGGCACGGAGGGGTCTAGGTATGTTATGGATGGTCACCCATCCACGGACAGACCTAAGGTAACCTAAGGTTTACTTATTTAGCCTTTTATTTTGGAATAAAAGGTTATAAAGTAAAATCATAAGCAAAATAGTAAGTCATTGAAATGTGACTCTTATTCCATTGTTTTAAGGTATAAATTAGGATGTTTGGTGAAATTAACGTCAAACCTTCTAAACAAACAATCATTCTACATTCTAATTTGTATCTTATTGCAGTGGTATAAGATTTACATTGCAATGACTAATGGTTTTGTCGGCGCGCGGCACGCTCAAAGGAATGTACCTTTTTGATGATGCCGCAAGCCAGCCGCTATGCGCCGCGTCGCGTAGCTAGCGCGACGCAACGCCGCGCCGGCGGCGCTAAGCCGCCCCGCGACACTACGCCGCGCCCGCGGCGCTACGTCGCGCGGCGCGACACAAGAGAGTATAAATGGCGGTGCAATCCAAGCTGAGCTCAGTAGTAGACGATCTTCGTCAAAGGACGAAAGCAGATGTGTACGTGTTTGCTGAGCGTGGGGTCCTAGGTTCGATTCCACGGTCGATCGTCATAGCCCATCCTAACATAGTAGGTACCTAAGCTTGACCACACATGCACAAAAGACGAAACTGGCGAATTCTGACTTGCTTTTACGAAGTATTTATTTAAAAATCAAGATTTTTTTAAATTACTTAGTTATAATGTAATTAAGTTTTATTTTTTATGGACTTTTTAGTTATCAATTTATGTGATTTCGGAAAAATAACTTTAATTTCTACATGTTAAGTGTATACTTTCGGTTACAAAACTTTTTATGGCTTTTTTAGAGTATGTAGATACTTACCTACTAAATTATCATTTTGAAATCAACTTAATTTACACACTCGTAAAGTTGATATTTATTTAAGTGGAAACAACATACGGGTACCTACCTATATTGGAACTAAACTAGGTAAGTACTTACTTTTAATTTACTTATCATACGTACGAGTATTCCGTAAGTATCTACCGTTAAACAGGGTGAATATAGGGATGCAGGGGTGAATCGAGGCGAAACTTTAGAAGGGATTTTAACATTGAAATATAATAGTTGGTTGCCAAAAAAGACTAATGTGTTTACTGTATTATAATTAACGATTACTTAAGTGCCCTTGTTGGCAATAGACTATATTATTTCAATGTTAAAATCGCTTTTAAAGTTTCGATTCACACCTGCATCTCTATACAACCCGTTTGACGGGACGTGAATTATTCTCTAATAAAATTATGCTCACAACTGGCTAAATGCGGGTGTACTAACCCTTTGGGGATTACAGGCGTGAATGTTTTGTATGAGTGTTTGTAATACTCAGTGATAACTTAATATGTGTAATGAATGAGTGATCTAATTGTAAATATAGTAAACTAACTGTGCTAGTATTTTTTATCACAGGTAGTTGATAGTATTTTTTAATTTATTTGTTAATAAACATTTTACAAACAATATACCTATGCACTGAACAGTTAATGATTTCAGATGTCTTACCTATTGTTAAATTATTAGTTGTAAGGCAAGTCCGCAGACTGTAATGTTGAAGAGCACCAAGAAAATTATTGAACACCTAAACATCCTGCAGATTCGAATAAAAATGTTTGCCAAGTATTTTTTTTTGTTATCATTGAATCCTGCCAAAAGCATAATATTTTAAAATAATGCAAAAAAACATAATCCTTTCTATGCAGTCGGGTAAAAGAGGCGCTGTATACGCGCGGACGCCGCGCGCATCTTTTTCAAAGAGAAGCCGCCGCCCTGCCACTGGCGCGCGGCGCCGCGGCCGCACCTATCCGTATACCTCCCGTAACCCGCAAATAAATTTATTTTATTACGTTTTTAAGCATTAATAATTGTTCGTAAAACAGGTATAAAAAAGTATTGCATTTTATAAAATAACACGTCTTAGAAATATGAACAATAATGTAATCTGAATTATCTCAAGTAATTGCTTTCATCAGCGTCATCTATCGAATTATAGTGGGACTACTACTATATTCGGATCATGTAGGGCTGTGTAGTTGCACTGAAAAATAGATAAGTAAATCGATCGATTCAGTTAGATATTGTGGCGGGCAGTAAACTGTTTGAGCGTCAACTAAGTGGAAAAGGATTTTACAATCGAATTATAAAATATTCATTTTAATTTATTTGTAATGTGGATGTGTTAGTTACTTACAAAACTACGATAAACATAGGATACTAAAATAACTAACACAGCAACGGATAAGAATATTATCAAACTATACTGCCATTGAAACCTTTATGTACCTATTTCGGTACGGTAGCAGAATCTGTCAGTTCGAATTTACTGACTCAATGCGTTATTCAGTCGATCGACTTAAATTACTTAAATCAATTCTTTTTTAGCTCAGCACTATTTGTGCAGAAAAAATGGCGTATTGAATGAGTGAATTTTCATAAAATATTACAACTTTTTATTTTCATTTTATTATCCCTGCTGTATAAAAAAAAGGAAACTATTTAAAAAATATTATTTTTATTTTAATGTTTAATATTGTGATTTAATTTGACGAGAAATCTAAACAAGCTCGTACTCGATCGTCGATTGATCGGTCGAGTCTAGCCGACGACGTCCGAGCTCTGAACTAAGGTCTGTCTGTGGTCTGTGCGCGAGCCGTTACGATCGACAAACGAAAATATAATAATATAATGAACATTGAATTGTTAATTGGTTTGGTACAGGCGAGGCCTGTCCTTTACGATGTGAGGTGTGTTACCTACAAAGATAACAGATTAAAAGACAAGCTATGGAGGCAAGTTGCGACAGAATTGCAATCAACAAGTAAGTACTTACTTTAGATTATGTACAATTTATTATCAAAGTCTGAAATCGGTAGGTACCGTAAACTGAGAAATCTATCTCATATTCTGGGGCTTAGGGGAGTAGTCTCAGTTTACCAGAAGGTACCAACCGTTCACAAAACCTAAGTTGTTTTTGGGACCTTGAATCTACCACTAGGTAGGTACGTGGCCCTCTAAAGCCTGGTAGGTAGATATTTTGTTGGAAACTGTTCAATCTTGTTTCCAACTCTTTACCCGTCCTTTCCAAAAGGAGCGTAATGTTTCTTCAGTGTCTAGGTATGTAGAATGTATGTACCTACCTAGATATTTAACTATAATCAATATCATACGTTGCAATTTACTTTAAAAAAAATAGAAAAAGACCGCTGGAAATTTTACGTTGTTTAGTTAAAGTTTAGGTACATAAACATAACCGTGAATTAAATAACCGTAAAGGGGCTGGTGGCTAAATATTAACAGTAGCAGAGGTCGATCTTCAAGGTTAAGCAACGTTTACCGAGGTCGGTCCGTGGATGGGTGACCATCCATAACATACCGAGACCCCTCCGTGCCTCGGAAAGCGCTGTCCTCGGTAACGACTGTCAAAGATCTACGTATGACAGCCGTGTCATTCGTAGATCTTTGACAGTCATTACGGGTAGTCTGAAGCCCGAAACTCTGACAGCAAATCTTGCCAAGGAGTATCGCGTTCGGTGTAACCCAGTACCTAACTGGGTTGTGGAGGTCAGATAGGCAGACGCTCCATGTAAAATACTGGTATCCAGCTGCATCCGGTTAGGCGGTAAATTACGCGTATTTTCCTGCCGTTTGAGAGCTACCTCGGTTGGAGGATGATACGACATTACGTCTGAAAATAAAGTAGGCATATATGCTCTAATACCCGTGCGAAGCCGGGGCAGTTCGCTAGTTGAAATTAAAATACAAAATTTTCGAGTTTTGAGTCAAAATCCGGGAATAATATACCTATAAACAGTACCTACCAATGGTAGCACGTGGCGTGTGCGGCGTGGGCGCAGGAGCGGCTGGCTAGCGGCTGGCTAGCGGCAGATTTAAATAGGTAGCCTTTTAGGCGCCGCGCGCCGCCGCCGTCAAAACCAATAGTAAGTCATTGCAATGAAACTCTTATGTCATTTCGATAAGGTTTAAATTAGACTGATTGACATTTGCAAAGACTTTTAGTTTCAAATGGTTGGTTGGTTAGTGGTTTGAAGTAAATTCCATCCAACATTTATAACTTAAAGGCTTCCGCAAACAGGCGCGACGCGACAGCACAACACAAAGACGCCGCTCGTCGCGTGGCACGCGGTGCCTTTGCGTCACGCTGTCGCGTCGCGCCAGTGTGCACGAGCCTTAAGTAGCTCATTATACACGCGACGCGAATCGCGTGTGACACAAAGGCACCGCTCGTCGCGTGACGAGCGGTGCCTTTGTGTCGCGTTGTCACGTCGCGCCTGTCTGTGGGAGCCTTTAACACAGGAGAGCATAAGCGCAATTAAAGCACAAATATTAAAAAAAAGTCACTTATAGCGCGGCGGCGCACGGCGGCGGGGGACGCGGTAGCTATTACAAAAATGCATGCCTGAAAAGAGAAGTCCGTACCATAGATTTTTTTATCGATAATCGATATCATTAAAAAAATCTATGGTTTTTCATTCGGAATTTTGCTTGAATCCATGAAATAAAACAACTGATGCATTAAATAGTTGTTTATTAATAAGAAAATAATAAACGCAATTAGAAAAGTGACAGAACGTACATATAAAAAAAAAACTAGTATTTAAAAATATAATTTGTATGTACATAAAAAATGAAATAAAGGAGATAATAATAATCTTAATACTTAATAAACAAAAAGTAAAAACAAAAAAAAAACATTAGAATGGAAATACAAAACAAAGAACATAAAAAAAAACATTTTTCTTAAACAACAAAAGTTACTAATTCCTATTAAGAAGTTGTCGACATGTCAATGTTGGTTTCAAACATAATCTCAACCCTTCGGTAGTCTCGTTAACATTTTTAATAAAAGATATAATCGCATGTCAAAATGTATGTCAATTTTGCTGATTTAACGTATATTTTCGTAATACAAAAGAAAATTATTTTGAACTTTATGAACATCAAAACGACGTGTAGCGAACCTCGGTGACGTCACAAAAGCAATGTGAGGAAAGATGGTACATGACTAATATTATAATTAAAAAATATATGTTATAGGTAGTAGAACAAACAGGGACAGATGAAACAGGCCCTGCACAGCTATTCACAACCGCTCACAAATTAGATTGTTAAAGTTCTAAAGTCTAAAGGAACCTTATTAATCGAATTTTATAGCGAATCGAGCAAACTGAGCGATTGTGAATAGCTGTGCAAGGCCTGTTTTATCTGTCCCTGTTTCTTCTACTACCTATAACATAAATTAGAGGTTGTAGAAGTAATCTGCGAATTTATCACGTATGCCGTAAACAACACTAGGTGCCCTTCTGTTTTGAGAGGGATCAATATCAATCATTTGCCGATCTGGAGATTCTGCTGCTAGCAAAGCCTGTTGGTAATCGTCTTCGCAATTTTGCAATCTTAAATAATTATGAAGAACGCAACAAGAAGACACAAGAAGAGGTATTTTATCTGCTTTCAATTCTATAGGCCTTAAAAATATCCTAAATTTCATGGATAAAATGCCAAACGCATTTTCTACAACACGGCGTGCTATGCATAAATGTTTATTGAAAGTATCCTTCCTAGAATCATCTCTGGATTGTGCATAGGGGTAGGGCCGCAATAAATAAGTTGACAAAGCAAACGCCTGATCTCCCACTAGTACATGTGGAGAAGGTTCCACTTGGCCAGGTAAAGGCTTGTCATCGGGAATATTAAATTCACCCCTGTTGAATTTCTGACCGATTAGCGATTCTTCGAACACTCCTCCGTCGCTGTTTCGGCCATACCCTCCAACATCAATACTGATAAATTCATATTCGGGACCAACAACGGCTAAGAGGACAATGCTGTGTTTTTTTAAATAAGAAAAATATGCTGATCCAGCGTTATCGGGACACTTTATTGTCACATGCTTACCATCAATGGCCCCGATACAATTAGGAAATCCCCATTTTTCTTTAAACTTTTCTGCCACAGTTTCCCAGCGGCTTTTTGTAACATCTGGCATATACTGTGTCTTCAAGTTGTTCCAAATTGCTTCACAACCTTCGGATATGATTTGTGATGTAGTTGACACTCCAATTCGAAAGCTATGCGCTATAGTATATAAGCTGTCCCCTGTGGCTAGATATCTGTTGAATAAAGAAATTGTACATTTTGGGGCAAGTGAGCAAAGCTTTTTTAAGTTCCTTTGCAAGTGTGTTGAAAATTGTCGTTTGATACGCGTGAGCATAAATTGTCATTGTACTCAACACGGGATTGCAGCCCAGACCGAAATATCAAACGACGACTTTCAACGCACTTACAAAGGATTATTTATTTATTTACCCAGTTTATAATTACACAAAAAAAAGGAAAGAAGGTTCTTTGCTGTGATTATAGCAATATCGCACATCGCTAACTAGCATATAGTGTTTAGTTATCTGTGGCGTACTTCTCTACACTAAAAAGCTGTTTAAAGCATGCGTGTTCAATACACTGCGTTGTGTGAACCACAAGCGGCGCAAAAAGAGTCACTTTACGAGCAAGTTTATGGTATACTACGTTTTTTTTTTAGGTGATCTGGTAAAGTTTAAGTGGAAGGGTCTTCGTGACAGTTACTCGCGTCACATAAGGACCCAAAAGACGACTACAGGCCAAGGAGCCAGACACGTAAAGTGGCAATGGGCCGAGGCCATGGAATTTATGAAACCACACCTAAGCTTTGCGCCGACAATATCTAACCTTTCCGAGAATGTGTCTGAAGAAACGACTCCAGAACATATATCTGAAGTTCAAGCATCAACGCCGCGACGACGACATCCTCGTGCTTCAGAAACTGTGCCGGAAAGCCCCAATATGAATACGGACCGAGTTTTGGAGTACCTAGCAGCAAAAAAAAACCAATTCCAAGCAGCAGATGCCACGGAAACCATCTTTTTGGGATATGCCAGGGCAATTAAATCATTTTCTCCTCGGCGGCAGTCTGAAATAAAATTTAAAATCGCTCAAATAATAAGGGAGGAAGAGCTTGCTCATTTACGAGAATCATTTGATATCGAACCGTCTTATTCACCACTCACGACCACCCCAACACGCACCAACACCACCCCATCGTACAGAGACACCCCCTCACCCCCTCCTCATTCTACCACTCCAGCACCCTCCCATTCTCTTATCTCCTTACCAGATCCATCCAATTACGTACAATTAGCAACACATTTTCCTCCCATTAACAATAACCCACCAAAATCACCACACACTAACACCTCATACTCACAACAACACACACCATACGGCAACTCCGGCCAAACACAGGCACCACATACCAACACTTCATTCTCCCAGCAACACACACCATACGGCAACTCCAGCCAAACACAGGCACCACATACCAACACTTCATTCTCCCAGCAACACACACCATACGGCAACTCCAGCCAAACACAGGCACCACATACCAACACTTCATTCTCCCAGCAACACACACCATACGGCAACTCCAGCCAAACACAGGCACCACATACCAACACTTCACTCTCCCAGCAACACACACCATACGGCAACTCCGGCCAAACACAGGCACCACATACCAACACTTCATTCTCCCAGCAACACACACCATACGGCAACTCCAGCCAAACACAGGCACCACATACCAAAACTTCACTCTCCCAGCAACACACACCATACGGCAACTCCGGCCAAACACAGACACCACATACCAACACTTCATTCCCCCAGCAACACACACCATACGGCGACTCCAGCCAAACACAGACACCACATACCATCACTTCATTCTCCCAGCAACACACACCATACAGTAATACCGACCAAATACAGTCACCACACACTACCACACATTCACCTTCCTTTGGCACTGATCCCGATCAAGAAGGAACTATTTCAATTCGATCATACTTCTCTAGATATGCGTTAGAGTAACTTTTTATACAATAAATTAAGTGACAGACATTTTTTTTCTTTTTCTAAATGTATGGACAGCTGTGCTGCTAGGGAGCTTGTGCCACTTTTTCTCCCCAGCTAAAGCACTAGGAAGTGGTGACGGGCCGGCGTTTTGAGGTTCTGTGTTATGTAATTTTGAAGTTCGAAAAGTGCTGATTCTCAGCCTAATTTGACTATATGACACATCTTTTATGGGGTACTGTGATAAATGTTACAACAAAATACCTTGTGATATATAATTTATACCTTATATTAAAAGTACTCTTTGTAAACAAGCATATTAAAACATTACAAATTAGAGGATAATATTTAAGATAAGACCGCTTGGAAACGTGCACTAGATACTCCGAAACTCGGTCCGAATTCTGTGATTACCTGAACTCACATATTATTTGTTAAAATGTTAGGAAAAAAAATTTTCATTAACAAACTAGGACATGTCGGTTTCCTCACAATGTTTTGCTTCACCGTTTTGAGAGCAGTGGTGATGAAATAAATTACACAAAGTAAAGCGCCTGTCTGGGTTCGAACCTACGACCTACAACTCCTAAGTCGCGGCCGTTACCACTGGGCCACCACTGCTGTCTGTGTATCTCTAAACATAATTACTTTATCTATCATTGTTTATTTTTAATACTTGGACCTCAATTGGTTCAAATAAAAACACTGTACTTCAATAAGTATAGTGTTTTCATTTATTAATGGTCTTAAGATAGTCAATTATTTTATAATCACATTTTTTACTTTTTTTAAAAAGGAGAATGTTTCAGAATAAAAAATGTCAACATCCATGTTCCAATTTTTTCTTAAAAACATTAAACTGTGTAAGTATCGTTTACGTACCTACCTACTTTGAAAGAACATATTTATAATTGCTCCTAATTGAGCACGACTCAGCGATTGAAATTGTTATGTGTGCGAACTATTTGTCTATTAGCTATTTATTAAATCTTAGATTTTTTAAATCAAATAATCGTTTCATTTAAGCCATGCAATCCTGCTGCCTGTTCTTAGCTATGTTTCATGAAAATCTGTAATATGCAAATAAACAGCTCTTTTCTAATTAGTGTCGGGATCTCGGCCTTGCAATGCTAATTTACTTCGTTTTCTATCGTCCGATCGACTTGGAATTTGGTACTAAACACGTTTTTTGATACTGTAATAATGTCACCACATTATTGTGCTTGACCTGATGCTGCAGCCTAATAAACTCCTCATCAACTTACGGCAGAAGTAGGTATCGTATTTGGGCTCATTAATTAATTTAATCATTGTACTATCCATACAGGGTTATTTTAAATTGGCTAGCTAAACTCCACAGACGCGATGTGTATAGATATCTAAACACGATAAAATAAGAAATGAAAAGATGTGATGTTTTTTTTTTCAACGAGCGCTGTATCTTGTTGTTGTTGTAACTTGAGAAATGGTATGGGTTAAGAAAAACTGTTTTCTTAAATTTTATCGAGTTTAGATATCGATACCTAAGTATCACGTTTGTGAAGTTTACACAAAAAGAAATTGTAGGTACCTACCCAGGTAGGTACCTACTTGTTTTTATTATTTAACTAGATGTTGCCCGCGACTTCGTCTGCGAGCTGGGATGAAAAGTAGCCTATGTGCTTGTCCAGGTCAGGGTCTATCCATGTGCTAAATTTCATCCAAATCCGTTCAGCTGTTTTAGCGAGAAAGCGTAATAAACAAATAAACAAACTCCTTTACCTTAATGTGATTGCGAAACGTTCCTCTGGTGGAATTGCTCTACGCCAATTAGTGTTTTGTTTTACTATATCGTTTCTTATAATATTGAGGATCTCATCAAAACACCGAATTGACATTCTAAAATATGTGTAAAAACGCTTCTCGTCTTTAACCAGGTCAGGAACCAAAGTATAAAACTCGCCATACTGCTCTCTCTTTGCATTTATTGGATGGACCCATATTTTCCTGCAAGAAGAAGTATCTAGTCTAAAATATAAATAATTAAGTACCTACCTAGTAGGTACAAACAACATCACAATACAATTATTTTATCGAATCATAAACTACGATAATGATGTTAGGTACCTATTTATCGCATTTCACTGCATCTATATTTGTACAGTAGGGAACCTAATTGTACAGTAGGGAACCTAATTGTACAGTAGGGAACCTAATTGTACAGTAGGGAACCTAATTGCGTAGCACACTCAATCACAATCTGAATTATTTTGAAGGGAATTGCTAATCCATTGCTTTAATATGTTCGAAAAATTTGTTTGCTCAACAACGTAAATAACGCAATGAATGTCGTTGAACTGTCAAAATGAAAGCCATTGCTACTGTTAGTGTTTTACGCAATTACCCCGCAGCTTGTGGTTTTGTTAACACGTCTGTGTTAACAAAACCATAAGCTGCCACTAATAAGTTTCTGTCACACAAATAAACCTAAGTATTCTTTGAATTTCGCAGGCTATCTTAGCGCATCCTACTTAACAAAGACATGACAATTTCTGTAACCGATGAAATTACTTTCGTAATTTTATTTATGGCATTGGTTGTAACTTGTAACCTTTTCATAAAGATTGCGCGTCTAGGTCCCTGTTGGTACCTACCTATAGTTTTTTAACGTGGAATGACAATCAAATCTAACCATGAAAACCATTCCAAAATAAAGGAGTTAACGGAACTTCAGCCGTGAGCTTTATTACAGTGAAGCTTATTACAAGATCACTGCATCCCAACAGTGTAGGTATTCAAATGTACATAGCAACAACGCGTGCAACAGACAAATATATAATTAAATGTTGTGACTTACCTGCGTTTAATGCGACTACGTTCTTGTCTTCTATCTTCATCAATAGCTACTGCTAATAACAAAAGGTCCTCGTCATCTGATGAAGAACCCATCTTTAGGACCTCACGCTCAGCAAACTCGCCCAGATTTGCCCTCGCCCTCTACAAAGCCATAAAAATGTGTTGCAGGCGAAAGTAAACTTTATGAGTAAAAGTAAAAGTTACTTTTGCGAAATCACATAAATTGAAAACTTAAAGAAGTCGAAAAAAATACACCTACCTAAGTCACTTAGCACGTCCGAATTCGCCAGTTTCGTCGTTCGTGCTTATGTGTTCAAGCTTAGGTACCTACTACCTACGTAGGTTAGGTTGGGTTATGTCGACCGACCGGGGAATCGAACCTAGGACCCCACGCTCAGCAAACACGTACACATCTGCTTTCGTCCTTTGACGAAGATCGTCTACTACTGAGCTCAGCTTGGATTGCACTGCCATTTATACTCTCTTGTGTCGCGCCGCGCGACGTAGCGCCGCGGGCGCGGCGTAGTGTCGCGGGGCGGCTTAGCGCCGCCGGCGCGGCGTTGCGTCGCGCTAGCTACGCGACGCGGCGCATAGCGGCTGGCTTGCGGCATCATCAAAAAGGTACATTCCTTTGAGCGTGCCGCGCGCCGACAAAACCATTAGTCATTGCAATGTAAATCTTATACCACTGCAATAAGATACAAATTAGAATGTAGAATGATTGTTTGTTTAGAAGGTTTGACGTTAATTTCACCAAACATCCTAATTTATACCTTAAAACAATGGAATAAGAGTCACATTTCAATGACTTACTATTTTGCTTATGATTTTACTTTATAACCTTTTATTCCAAAATAAAAGGTTAAATAAGTAAACCTTAGGTTACCTTAGGTCTGTCCGTGGATGGGTGACCATCCATAACATACCTAGACCCCTCCGTGCCTAAGTCACTTAGCACGGCCGTATTCGCCAGTTTAGTCGTTCGTGCTTGTGTGGTCAAGCTTAGGTACTCTACTTATGTTAGGATGGGTTATGACGATCGACCGTGGAATCGAACCTAGGACCCCACGCTCAGCAAACACGTTCAGATCTGCTTTCGTCCTTTGACGAAGATCGTCTACTACAGAGCTCAGCATGGTTTGCACCGCCATTTATACTCTCTGGCGCGGCACGGTCAAAGGATGTACCTCTTTGAAGATGCCGGAAGCCAGCCGCTATGCGCCGCGTCGCATAGCGGCCGCGGCGTAGCGTCGCGCCAGTGTGAAAGGTGTGCCGCGATATCGCCGCGACGCCATACAAAATGTACCTTTGGTGTCGCTCCGCGACGCCGTCGCGGCGCGTCAGGTCGCTCCTGTGTGAACTGTCGCGCGCGTTTTCATAGAAATTGTTCTACGGATATAATATCGCAGAATCGCGACGCTACGTCGCGTCGCGCCAGTGTGTACGAGCCTTGAAAGGTGTGCCGCGATATCGCCGCGACACCATACAAAATGTACCTTTGGTGTCGCTCCGCGACGCCGTCGCGGTGCGTCAGGTCGCTCCTGTGTGAACTGTCGCGCGCGTTTTCATAGAAATTGCTCTACGGATATAATATCGCAGAATCGCGACGCTACGTCGCGTCGCGCCGGTGTGTACGAGCCTTTATTATGGCAAGAACTAAGTATAAATATAAGGAGATAAGAAATTCTTTTTATCGTCTTCTCAGTAAACCTAGCTATAACGAGTTCATTCTGAAATCTCATGAAATCGAGAACAAATAGCTGACACCTTCATATTCTCCACACATTTTTGTATCAGCATAAACATATTATGTAGTAATAACTTGATTTCTATGTGGGTGTGAATAAACCTATTTAAGGCAACGATTCAGAAATGTTACATAAAATAAAAAGTAAGTAAATAAATGGCTTTTTCAAATTGCTTATTTTCTTTTTCAATTCTTTTATCCGTACATTCCAGTACATGGAAAGAGTTATTGGGGTTCTACTCTGGAACATTTTAAAACACGAGCCTGTCTGAAACTTTACGCCCGGTCTCCTTGACCACTAATCCCACATTACTGGGGGGTCAACCTTTCTGATCTTTGCTTCCAATTTACCCTGAACTTACACCCTCCTAAACTTAATACATTATCTACTCGCAACCCCGCAACGTATCAGTGTTGACACAGCTTTAAATTCCGTTTCAGAGTCGCCAGAGTGTGAAGATACGGAAGAAGTAATTAAAAATGACCCCCTGTGTAACACGCTAGCCAAAAAGCAAAGGCAAGAAAATATTTACTCGAGAGATTTTCAATAAACGTGTTCAAACGGGCCTTGGAGATCAAAAGAATAGCACGTACGGGGCCATATGGATTCCACTAATATAGGCAATATTTATAGAAAAATATAGCGTGTTTATTTTTAAATATGAACCATTTTATACAAACGCGGAAACAGCAATCGTCGGAGGAGAAAAATACACACGCTCGATTTGAGAACTTCCTCCTTTTTGAGATTGGTTATTAAAGTGTTTTCGAGTTGGTTCAACCATTTCAGAACTGGAATACGAATTGAGTCCGAATTGGAGTGGTATAGGTATCGTAAATATTGATGCTGTGCTTAAAAAAACATTCTATCAACCTCAAAACTAATCAAAAAGCACTATATTGAGAATGAAGGCCTTAATGGTAATTCCGATATTAAATTCAATTTTACAATAATGCCCCTGGACGGTAATTGCCTGTACTTTGACAGATCGCAGTAACGATAAAATAGATTATAAACGGTTAAGTCTAACGATAGCAACCTAATCGATGTAATAATACATTTAATTTAATACAAGACATAGCTGCCCATAAACTGGTGTAATTTACAGGTGACTACAATATTACATAAGGCGCGGGGAACGTGCAATAAGCGGTTAACACTCATGAAAACTTCTTAGAAATTGTTTTACTTGAGTCGTGTCGCGCCTGTCTGCGGGAGCCTTCAAGCGGTTATACGCACACATTCATGAGTTGATGAATAATAAAGTATAAGATGTTAATGAATACTTACTAGAAGTAGTTCAGAATGTATAATTAAAACTAATTGATTCAAATTCATTCAAGTGCCCCGAAGTAGTGTTTTTATAATATGAACTAGGTATTAATTATTATGAATGAATGGCTTGCTTGTGGTGTTGTGCAATAAAACGGTTCTTGAATGTAAACGGTTTTAGCCGAAGTAGAAAAATTCATTCAGCTATTGGGGCAGGCAAAATTATCAATTATTATCAGGATTCCGATTTCCGCCCTCGTACGCACGGGCAATTTTATTACGCGACGATTGTTGTAACGCGGCGATTTTTATCGCTCACTTGTTTCTCAACTCTCGGTGTTAAGCCTACCAATGAGAATCCAAATGAGCACATCCCAGCGCGTTAAAAAACACACAGTTTAATTTTCTCTCGGCCATAAGCAGTGCGTTGAAAATAAAGTGCGCGATGAAAAAAATCGTTGCGATAAAAAATTGCTCAAGGGAACGACGGCTAAAGGTACAACGAAACCTTCTTAAAAGTCACTTATAAAAAATATCGATACCATTTATTTTATTTATTAAGTACAGCAAATAGCCATAAATACACTCAATAGATGACATCAAAAAGCTTAGTCTTCTCCGCAAACATTCCAACAAGATCTATCGTATCTCTTTCATCAGCAAACAAGCGCAATCCAACCATAGAACTCCAAAGGGCGCATAGTTATTAGTAGCTACTAATGATTTAATACGGTAACGCCTTCTCCGATTTACTCATCGTAAGTTACTCATCTATACGTGGGTGCTTCAACAGAAGTCAAGTAAGCGCCTGAACTTCGTTCATTCATCCTGATCTCTTATTGAACTGACCTTTCTTTGTAGTTCTCCTAAACAGCAATAAAATAATAAAGGATAAGTGTATGAATTGTGTGGAAACCAATCATTTTTCAATTCTTAATACATTGGTTTATTGCAGTTGAAACCATTGTTCCCCAATCAACTCGGTATTTCATTCACAGATGCTCTTTTTAACCGACTTCACAAAAATGAGGAGGTTCTGAATTCGTCTATGTTTTATTTTTATGTTTGTTAGCTTAGAACTTTTTTCTGGGTGAACCGATTTGGATGATTCTTTTTTTATTTGATAGGTGCTGCTTCACATGTGATCCCATTTAAATTTGATCAAGGTCTGACCAGTAGTTTTTGAGTTATCCTTAATAATGCATATTTTTTCCACTTAGTTTATATGGATGATGTGTTAATAATTTCCTTTCACTGTTCTTTACACACCAAGTAGTGGTATACTAATTGGTGTGGGGTTGGTACCGCAACTAAAAAGTGAAAAATAAAAACCATTTTTACAAAAAAAACAACCGACTTCCAAAATAAACACTAAAAGACGTGAAAAATAACTTTAATTTCGGAAGTCGGTGGCCAAAAACGAAAATACAAAAGCAAGGACACTCTTTTGTTATCCTGCGATTATCCTTTTGATCATCCTCCGTCTGAGAAAGGAGATCATATCAGACTTCTATCAGCCAAAACAACACGAAGGCTGACCTTACTAGTTTTGTTGACACTCTCCCCTTTTAAACGACTTCAAAAAAAGGAGGAGGTACTCAATTCGACTGTATGTTTTTTTTATGTGTGTTAGATCAGAACTTTTTTCTAGGTGAACTGATTTGGATGATTATTTTTTTTATTTGAAAGCTGGTGCTCCACATGTGGTCCCATGTAAATTTGATTAAGGACGCTATCACATTTTTGAAACACTGAAGTTTAGGCATTTGAGTCGCAACACAACATCATTACGCGCACGCACACATTGAAACCGCTGCCCGCTCGATATTATAGGTAACTTGTCTAATCTTGGTACTTGAAGGTATTATTTTTTAATTTTACTGGTATTCATTGAGTAAAGTTAGTTGTAAGTTTGCAATCTAATTTTGGTAACTGTGACTAAGTACTATCTGCGTGATAGCCATGTTTTTAATATTTTTAAAATTAATCAAACAATAATAATAATTAATAATTTTACTAACATAGAAGTATTATTTACTAACAATGTATGGAATGTTTATTCTGAAATAAAATTATTAATAATAATAATTACGTAGGTAGGTACTCAAAAATTTCAAGCGCTGGCCATATGGATTAAATACCATATTCTTACGGAAACTAACGACCTTAACATTTTACTATTACAAGGATCACCTACTATTATCGCCCAGGCTACTTTTAGTTAGAAAAGATGTAAGTACTTGTAAATATTATTTTTGCTGACAATTGTTGGAGCATTACATAATCAAATACTAGCGTGGGAGTTTATACTAGATTTTCGTTGTGTTATTTAAAAATAATGATTCCCTTATGAAAACAGTAAGTATTTTATTTACTAAGACTGGGGCGCGTGCTCAGTATTTTTCATAAAAATTAAATCAAAAGTAGGTAGTAAAAAGTATACTATATTGTATAAAAGCAGGTTAACAATCGCAAAATGTACACAGTAGTGTACCTTACTGTGAAAAATATTTTTTACAAAAAAACAACCGATTTCCAAAAAAAACACTAAAAGACGTGAAAAATAACTTTAATTTCGGAAGTCGGTGTCTTTGGGCTTCGGGTATATTTTCGTTTTTGGCCACCGACTTCCGAAATTAAAGTTATTTTTCACGTCTTTTAGTGATTTTTTTGGAAGTCGGTTGTTTTTTTGTAAAAAAGTTTTTATTTTCCACTTTTTAGTTGCGGTACCTACCCCACACAAATTCGTATACCACTACTTGGTGTGAAAATAACAGTGACAGGAAATTATTAACACATCATCCATAATTGTAAAACATAATTGTATAACATCCTAAGTGTAAAAAATATGCAGTATTAAGGATAACTCAAAAAGTACTGGTCAAACCTTGATCAAATTTAAATGAGACCACATGTGAAGTACCACCTATCAAATAAAAAAAGAATCATCCAAATTGGTTCACCCAGAAATAAGTTATGAGCTAACAAACATTAAAAAAAAAACATACAGGCGAATTGAGAACGTCCTCCTTTTTGTGAAGTCGGTTAAAAATTTGATAAAATAAAAAAAATATGTGGATTAGCCAACCATATCCAACGGAATATTGTTGAACCTTTTACGCATTATGTGTTTCCGTCAGTATGTTTGTGCGTATGTGTGAGCTATGATCTCTAAGATTCATAGACCTCGCGTATCGAGGGTCAACTAGTTCTGTTATTAAACAGTTATTGATACTGGCGTCTCCATCAGCAATCTCCGAAAAAGTATCAACTTCGTCCAACCACAGTATACAATACAGTACACACTTCTTTACGTAATATTTTTTTGCCAGAAATTGATACACCCGTGCTTCCACGAGCGCGTCCAAGCGCGGAATGACGAACCGCAAGAAGCAAATGTATGGAGAAATTTGAGGCCGTTTCTTATTTTTCTCATAAATGAACAAGTTATTTGTTTACCTACCAAATATTTAGCTACCGGTGTAGAGGACTACATAAGCAACAATTTCTTATTATTTTTAAGTTTAACAATGCAGTGGATTTAGCTGTACTGGTTCCTAATCAGACCCCATCTTTTTAAATTTGTTGGTGTTATTGTGATGGTTAAAACCTATTTTTATGAAAAAATTGTATGAGGCTATACAATTTTTATGGGTTCATTATGGAGATGAATATATTATCTTTAAGTTGACACCAAGATATCCTCGCAACGGTGATCCTAATTCCTTAAAATGGTACCTGAAAAGCACTGATATTTGTGGAAAAATGTGATAGCGTCCTTAAGGTCTGACCAGCAGTTTTTGATGATGATGATGATTTTATTGATGATGTGTTAATAATTTCACGTCACTGTTATTTACATAACAAGTAGTGGTATACGAACTGATGTGGGGGTCACTATCACAAATAAAAAGTGAAAAATTAAAACTATTTTCCAAAAAACAACCGACTTCCAAGAAAAACACAAAAAAATCGTGAAAAATAACTTTAATTTCGGAAGTCGTTGTCTTTGGTTTTGTATTTTCGTTTTTGGCCACCGACTTCCGAAATTAAAGTTATTTTTCACGATTTTTTTGTGTTTTTCTTGGAAGTCAGTTGTTTTTTTGTAAAAAAGTTTTTTTTTCTTATGTACGTCTGAAAAGATGCCTTGCGTCTTGGGAGAACGGAACTTTAGGTCGCACTTCTACCGGCGAAAATCTGGTGTTCTGCAAGCCTGCAACCATGAGTCGGGAGCGCTTGATATACCTAGGTAGGTATATCAAGCGCTCAACCTGTGTTTGATTTACTTCTTATTCCGTACTAGTCTGTATAAATTGGAAAATGTATTAATAGAGACCCTGGCACCCATAACACAAGTTGAATCTTAGCTTGTGTGCCAGTGAGACAGACTCAGTAATTAAGAGGCTTACAAGAGCTAAAGCGCGGTCACTGTCGGATTGCATAGAAAAGAAAGACCGGCGCGATGACACAACGCTGGTAATTTATTGCCAAATATGAAGCAAATATGGATTTACAAAAAATGTATTCAATGGACTAAAAAACTAAAACACTATTACGTTAGTATGTTACTTGTAGAATAATCTGACAAAAAATCTAAAATGTGTGCATGTATATTAGTATGGTTTTTAATCGTTAAAATATTTTTTTTGAGGTATCTTCGTGATTTTTTTCTATCATAACAAGTTAATTGTATTATGTTTTCAACACACTACTAACTAGCATATATCCAGAAGAATATCATATATTTTTCTAATTTTGGTAACTGCAGTGGATCATATATTTCTAGGCATTATAAATTTGCGTTTAGGTCATGTACTCCCCTTAAAGGCTCGTGCACACGGGCGCGACGCGACAGCGTGACACAAAGGCACCGCGTGCCGCGCGACGGGTGGCGCCTTTGTGTCGGGCTGTCGCGTCGTGCCAGTGTGCACGAGCCTTTATGCAATTTGAAAACAATAGTGTGTTAGTATTAACCTATCGCCTTTATGTTAATTGTAAAATTAGAAATAAAGTTATAATTTATTTATTATTCTGGCGTACGTCTACAAAGTATTTATTTTATACCAATATTATAAGGTGAATATTATTTACCTGTAGCAGTTCTTCCTTGACACCAGTGCCGGGAGCCCTTCCACGTCGCGCCACGTTTCACATGTCGATACTCCGACAAGTACCTGAACAAGAATATCATAGTTTTAACTTTTACTCATATTCAGTAAGTACACCAATTACAAAATAAGTGGCACCTGTAATGAACAAAGGTCATGGATTGGATTGGATTGGATTGGTTTGGATTGGGAAACCATGAAGGAAAAGGACAGAGTATTCGGTATTTACCGGCTACCAATATTGTCCTGCCAGTCCCACTAAGAATTTCGAAACATAAAGCCATATTGTGACAAAGGCATCCAACCCTATAAACAAAGGAAGCGAATTAAAAGGAAGACAATTGAGTGCTCCAAAAATTACTTTATAGATTCAATACATAATATCCCTAATTACCTTTATTGCACCATTTATTAAATTAGTTATTCAAAAACGTCGAAAATAATCTGACATAAGCCATTATATAGAAATTATCAAATTAAAACCCGCCTACAGATATTTGACCTACGTCAATAGTTACAGAATAATTTTAGAAGCTTAGAAACTTTTGGTAGTATTCGGAGTCGTATCTTCTCACAATCAGTCATCGCGGTGGTGAGAGATCCTTTACATACCTATTTAGTTACACTGTGGGCCATACGTCACCAAAAAAGTACAAAATCAACTCTACTACCCCAACTACTTCGACATAGTCTAATAAAAACATCATTTATTTTTTGGAAGGAATAAAAATATTGTCCAATGGTGTAAGCGCTTTCTGAACGAAAATATTGACGAGGGTCGGTGACAGCTTTCGAACACAGCTTAGTATCAAGCTCGCTAAATTGTGACCAACGGGGAACTAGGATTAAATGGGCTGTGTCACTTCCTTTTAACTTGCCTATACATCTTTATTATGTATGGACTTTTAATCAATCAAATATTATCAAATTGCTCCTTTTTATTTTAGAAAAAATTGGGTTGCCAATCCCTGTTTGAGGGCGAAATAATGGGTTTATAAAGACCATTTTGCAACATGACATAACATACATAACATCACGCCTGTATCCCCGAAGGGTTAGGCAGAGGTGTACCTATAGCACACCCACATTTAGGTACACCTCTGCCTAACCCTTCGAGGGATACAGGCGTGATGTTATGTTAGTCAGTAAGAGTCTGACACGCCCTTCCGCTTCGCCCAGAGCGGGAGAGGTCATTTGATGATTTCCCACCCAAAAAAGAAAACCCACATTTCGCCAGTTATGTTTAAGTCCCATGTAACAGGGGGCGAGCCTATTACCATCAACCGGGCAGAAATCCAAACTCCGGGCTGCTACTGCGAAATTCCAGATGGAATAACCCAATAACACTTTGCCCGACCCGGGAATCGAACCCAGGACCTCATGCTCAGCAATAGAGCTAGCGACCACTAGACCAACGAGGCAGTCGCAGTTGCAACATGACTCACCGTAATTTTCAATTCGATGTCATTGCAAACAATGTAGTGTGCATATATTGGAAATCCCATCTATTGTTTATAGGCAATTTGTTTCGCCGATTCCAATACGATGAGGTAAACAGGGTCAACAAACGCAAACAAAAAGTCGCACACGAATTGAATCATTTTCGTGTCGCCCACAAGTGCAAGTATCACGAATTCATGCACTTATCATAAATATTCTGCTGTGTTTTTCCATTTAGGGACAGACCTTACATTTCCGCAGCCACCTACTGTGGAAATATTCTAAAAACCAAGAACAAAATCGCAGGAGAACGTTAACGCAAAATTTACGGGTATTGCATTAAACGAAATTACACCCTACATCAGCTCTAAGTAAAATATATGCTATTAAAGGCTGCACATAAGCAAGTATACTGTAATTAAGTAAGCCGAACCGGGTATGTGGAACATTATTCGCAGGTTTAAGCTAGCACCGTGAACTGATCCAATTTAAGGCTACGCGTTCAACAGTAATGTAATTATGAGAATAGGATCAAGCGCACTGAGCACTTTTACAAGTTAAGCAGCTATGTATAGGTATAAAGTTGAGTCGGCTTACTCATGTTTTATAATAGCTAACCATGCACCTTAAAGTATACATTACAATTACAACAATACAACAACACACACAAACTATAGTGTATTTGGCACGTCAAAAAAATTATCGTAGTTCAAAAACTTTTCTGTGATTATTTTGGGAACATCGATCATCTATCACTACCAAACATGACATGGACATGTGCATTACCAAAAACATCGGAGGTGCGCTACTATCCCAGAGAAAAAAGCTAAATGCCTCATGCCCCCCCCAACTAAACCGGATCCTATATCCTTCAAACCGGCCCACAATAACGCTGATTTGAAGCAGAAGTTTAGATATAGTGGCAGTATATACTTCCTCGGACGCTTTTCTTTCCAAAGAGCTCCACTATATCCAAGATCAATTCTTCCAAAACCTTCTCGAAAATCTTACCTGGACACAGGTTCTCGTAATAGCGTGATGTAGAAGTACCGTCGATGTACCGCTGAGCCCTCATGCCTGTCCAGCTCCCCGCCCACACACGCAGTCAGCTCCGTGAAGTCAGCGTGTAGACCACACCTGGGAACAAACAAGAAGGCTTAGTATGGAGTTTAAAAACAATCTTAGCAGCCTAGGGAAAACATGATCACAGATAAAAAAACTGCTACAGTAAGGTAGAGACCGCAGCAAAATATTGTCAAACTCATTACGATTGGCAAAGATCCAAACTACTCGTATATACTTATTATGTAATGATTATTGTGTAGGAACCACGTTGGTGACTATCTTCTTCATTCGTGTTTAGGTATTTTGCAGGAACTAGGTATGTATGTATGTATACGGTACTTCAAAATCCAGATATTACTAGTTCACTACAATTATTATATGTTAAAACAAACTCCCCCGGCCGTGTCTGTATGTCTGTCTCAACGCGATAAACTCAAAAAGTACAGAACGGATTTTCATACGGTTTTCACCAATGGACGAAGTAATTCATGAGGAAGGTTTAAGTATATTATTCATTAAAGTTTTTGTGTAAATTGGCTGAAATATGACGATTATTGTTGAAGATGTCGGAAAAAATCACGACGACTGAGAGCTTTACTGACGTGCGCCACGTAAAACAATAGAGTTATATGAAAACAATGTATTACAGAATTACTTTTAATCCCGGTAGTACGTTTTCGTGGAATATTTACCAACGTCCATGCGGGCGAAACCACGGGCAAAAACTAGTAAAATTATAAAGAGTTCTTTGTTAAAAGTTGAAACGCGATCCTCAGAAGTCTGAGAACGTTCAAGTTTTTTATATAAGATGCAACATAGTTCACTAACAACTTCATCGTCTCAAAGTTACCTTAAAAGGTCGAGAGAGTTGAGTCACAGGATCTCAGCAAAGTGGAGCTCAAAAGGCCGATTTTAAAATAAGCTCAAAACGACGGACGATGGAAAGTAAAATGGACGCAAATATTTCACGTTGGCTGAATATAAATCGTGAGGGAGACAGAACACAATGTTCGCTGAAGAGCTGCGTGAAGCGAAGCATGAAGTCACAGATAGGTCGCGACGACCACGCTCACTAGTCACTGATCCCGATAGCCGATATCCCTAGCTTTCCAATAATTTCTCACGCTCCAATCTTGTTACCTTGCTTAGTATTCATAATCCCGTAGCGTTCATATTCTATTGAACAGATTAACCTGTTATGCATCGGATCATAAATTACTTTGATTAACAACAATACCGCAGCGATATTAGCACGCCGAACGCTGGCGTTTCGCTTGATAATACTGGATAATCAGTATTAGGCCCGCCGCGTTCACGTGTAATTGACATCAAACGATCTCCGCGCGCATGCAGATCATGATACCGATAGCGCTGATACATTGTCATGTAACGCCACGTAAAAGTTGTTTGTCTGAGCAGTAAAGCTAAACCAGTTTAATGAAACAACAAGGATAAAAATTCGATTTGCATGTGTTTACCGTAGTTATCCATAGAAGGAAGAGGTTTACCTTCAGACGGCTTGGCGGCGAAACGAGGGTTTATAGCAAACGTGCGTTTAATCAAGATACAGAATCGTGGCTGGCAAGCGGCCATGCTACACTTTGTCGATACAACTCTGTTTATTACTCACAGTTTATTATACTGTCATTCTAATTTCACGGCTCTTTATGCGGTAATACGTTGTAAATTACCTAGGAATTAATTGCCAATGACAACTTCCATTCAAGCTGAGTAATAGAACCAAGATCTAGTAGTAATCATTACCTATTCATGATTAAAGGTGCAAATTGGCTTTTCATGAATATGTTAATTGTAACGTGACGATGTATGCAAACACGTAGAAAACTTGAAATTATGATGGTGTCAAGCCATCAATGTTTACCTACACATATCTACCTCACAAATGTTTTTCTTCATTCTGGCATAAAGCCACATTTTCACGTTCAACATTACGACTATTTTTGCTGTCATTATCGTGGAGATTTTGAAATAAAAATAAATAACCATTCCAATATTAATCTTCATCAATATAAACATCGTAAAGTGTGCGTTTTTATTTGTATTGCGGTGACGAGAAACGAAGTGATCGTATATTGTAATAAATGAGCAACACATTTATTGAGAAACACAATCTCTTTATTTTTATTATAAAAGAAAAATAAAATAATAATTTCATTCACTCGTGTTACGGGAAACGGGAAATTGCTTAGGGTAGCAAAAGCTCCGTGCGTTACGTACAAATATGACGCGCTATCAACGTTTGCTGAGTGCATCGCAGGGACACGTTGACAAATGTTATTGTCCATTAGCTAGTAGTACAGGCAAAATGTGACGATAACGGCTCCCGTTGGATATTCGAGCTCGGATTGGCAATACGCCACTTCCCTGTGAACATTTACGCTAGCGAACGAGCTCACACAGAGCGGTTCATTCACCGACTGAATACCAGGAACACACTTACACACACCACTCGGCCAGGCATGACACACTCGGCTCTCGCCCCCGACGCCACGCGTTGAATTAGCTAACGCTTATCAACAATACCGCCAACCTTCCCAATATATTACAGCCGTAACACATTATCTCGTTGCCGATCTAAATTCCGGACACAAAAATGTTGCGTTAGAACGTATCTTGTTTCTAATACCAATATCGTGTGTGCTGCGGGCAGACTAAACAATTATTTTTTTATGAACATCCCAATCATCGTAAAATAGCTTAAATATGCCCCGCATTAACGTAAATCAAAGAAGCACGATCATTATTTATTGAACAAAAACATGATGGCAGTACTGATCGATCGATACGACCAACGTCAGCCCGAGCACCTAAAGATAGCCTGCAGTAAATCATTCGTTTTTAAAAAGGTTTAGCGCATCGCGGTCGCAGTATCTTCTTTTAATTATTCACACCGAAGACTGGCATTTACTATGACGTCAGCAGGCTATTTAGGCTAGTGTCAGGCATGCATAATTTAAACATTAGATATACAGCTATTTTTCATTTGATATTTTGGGACAGCATCGTTGTAAAAGTGGTAAGAACACAAAAATAACAATAATTCACGCTGTGGGACAGGACGTATTTATTCGGAAAAGCGGATTCGCATGATTACCTCCAAAACACACAAAACTAATGTAGAAACTTGAGATGAGTAGTTGTGCTCGGGTGCTTACTGAATTTTTTATAGGTACTTGCATGAAGTCTGGTTTATTTCTATCATGAAACGCTCTTGAAATCTATCACAATTTCCTTTAATTGAAAATGCAACGACATGCGACCTTAAACACAGTGTGGCAGTTACATCGACGCGCAAACTGAGACCATGAACTCAGCACATGCACATGATTCTAGACCCCCTAACGTAGAAATTTTTCGTAAGTTATCAACAAAAAAATCTACTGTTCCATAGAAAAGTGCAATATAGTACAGGAATATTAGGGGTTTCACCTCAGAATGAGATAGTCAGCTATAAACTTGTATAAACTTTTATTTTAGTACCCTAAAACTTTTCTCAAAACCTACTTATCGAAGGGTGTCCGCGACTACAGTTATACCAAGGTCAAAGGTCAAAAAAACGATTTTTTTACACATTTATTGGAAATACCTCGTTTCCTATGGGTTTTTGCTATTTTTATTTTAATAAATATTGTAGAAGATGAAATTCGCTACAACTTTTGTTCAAACAATTTTTTTATATCTTGAACCATTTTCGAGATAGAGTGCAGAGTTTTGAGACAAGTTTTAGGGTGCCAAAATAAAGGTTTATACAAGTTAATAGTTGACTATCTCTCATTCCGAGATACTTGCCCTAAATTTGACTAATATTCCTGGACTAATACCTACACGGTCAGAATGTGTGGCAGAACTATTTTGAAAAAAAAAAAAAAACCGACTATAAATTTCAAAAATTCTAATTCAGAATCATGTACTGAATCCATGGTAACAGGTTGTGCATCGATATCCCTCCCACCCTCTATAAAATTAAGGATGCAAGTATTTGCTTAGACGAAGCCAAACTTTTCCCATCTATCACGTCTTCGTTGAAATCCTAAAATAATCAGTGTCGCGGTCATTTCATAAATTATGGTTGAAAATGTAAGTACCAAAGCGCAAGTCGGGTCTTTCAGTCAGACAAAGACTAATGAGATTTGCTTCCTATGAAAGCGAAGCTGGTAAAAACGGCTCGGTCTCGCTGTGCAAGCCAACAAAAGCTATATTGCTAGTTTGCTAGTTATACCATTTTTCCACGCGTGTTGGATTGCGAAACCAACAAACTTTGTTTTCAATTTTCTTCTTTCGTATACAGAACCGAGCCAGTTAAACCGCTCCTATCTGAGCACAGTTGTTGGGAAAATAAAATGTTTTTGCTTTGTGTACGGTTCTGAAAAGGATACCAACTATTATTATCAAAATAGGGAACTTGGTTAGATATATGGAAATATTTATATTCAACTGGATTAAGCAGTTTGTCGAGTTTTAGAAAACAAAGCGAGTTTTCTTGTCGAAGAAAACTCACAAGTTGGTGATGTCGACAGCTGCGCTAGGCAAATATTCAGAAAAAGAATAATGGAGGATCTTATATTAAAAGTATGTTATATACATACGGAAATGTCGCCCGACATCTGTAACGATCTATTGTGTCGGAACAGGCGACGCCGACTGAATGGACATGTTATACGTATCTCCATTATAATTTGCTAGAACTCATATTCTTATTATAATATCTTATATCGGGCCTATTGTCCTGTGAAGAACGAAGACATGGTACATAAATTGCTACAGGAACTGACTCCAAACAAATATAGCCTCATGCATGTTTCTGTTAAAACCTAGCTTTTGATCGCCTTTCAAAGTCTCAACCCCTGAAAAGTGGCCTTTATTTAGACGAGATGGCTCAGCAAACATTAAAATCAGAAACAGCAAAGACCCGTCTATCACAAGCCTACCAAAAACAGCAAAGACACGTCTATCACAAGCCTACCAAAAACAGCAAAGACACGTCTATCACAAGCCTACCAAAAACAGCAAAGACACGTCTATCACAAGCCTACCAAAAACAGCAAAGACCCGTCTATCACAAGCCTACCAAAAACAGCAAAGACACGTCTATCACAAGCCTACCAAAAACAGCAAAGACCCGTCTATCACAAGCCTACCAAAAACAGCAAAGACACGTCTATCACAAGCCTACCAAAAACAGCAAAGACCCGTCTATCACAAGCCTACCAAAAACAGCAAAGACACGTCTATCACAAGCCTACCTCTAACGCAGAAGTAGTTACCAGCTTTATATTTAAGGCAAACATAATCTGCTAATCCCTACAAGCGGACTCGACAGTAGCTAAACGAAACCACTACCAAAAATACTCGTAGAGTTCCAGTGTTACAAATACACTCATTTCATTCCACGACGCGATGATTGATTTATTTACCGTCATTTGTTTACTCACGATTTCACGAATGCTTTCCTACCATTCATGTTTGTAAATGCCCTTTTGAATACTATATACACTTGGATACATCAAAATGTCACTAATGACATACTTAATCGAGAATCCGTAGTAAGAGGTAAAGACTAATTTGATGGCCAGAAAGGATTTCGTCGACCCTCAGTCGTATTAACGCGGTTTCGACATGAGAAGGGAATTACATCTCTTTTTATATCAACCGTCGCTCCCTCTAATGAAAACCTTAATTGCGGTAATCCTCACATCTTGGGGATTACTCAGTGTAAGTCGTTAATTGCGTCTTTTGATATATAAGAAAAGAGGGTAGTTTATGTTACGAGTGGGTTTTTGCTGGACGAAACTGTGAAACTAAAAGAAAAGCCAAAACTAATCTAAGAAAGACTCAAGTCGTCGAGAGTTTATTATTTTATAACATCGATGGTAAGCATTTTCTTAGAACTGGAATTTCTCATTTCGCATTAGAGCATTATGGAGAGAAGTTATTTTGCACGTGACTGTATTAAATAACTAGTGATATTAGGGGTGGTCCACACGAGTGGCCCATAAATTATTTCCATGTGCATCTAGGCATTAAATATATTAGGTGTTGTAATATTACCGTTCGGGCAATTTGTAAGAGTCATCTGAGTTATGGCTTACTAAGCGATGAAGTAGGAATCTGACGCTACTAATGTGCTATTTGCGAACTTTCAACCTAAGCTGCTAAACGAGGCGCTAAAACATATGCGTCACAAGTGAATAATTGTACGCCAATGATAATTATCATAGAACTACTGAACTTAACACTTGGTCATAACAATGAACTAATAAAAAACATGAATGATAATGAAAATAGAAACAGGAAAACGTCCGTAACTGTTGCAACATCCAAGGTCGATAGTACAATGATACTGAAGGGATATTATTTACACAGAGAGACGTGGCTTTCTTCGAGCGATAAGAGGCATCCGTCCGGAAACGCTGCGGCATTATCCGGATAATCCTCCCAAGTCGGCCGGTAGGACACGCTAACTCCTTTGTGGAATACAGCCGAACAAACAACCATCAAATAGGATTGCGACGTGACGAAAATAAAATAATACCAGTTACTGGTACCACGACTACGAATCCCGCTCCAGCGAAACAATTAAATTTTATTGTGCCATCCAATGCGGTAATTTGACCACAATGTCGTAAAAATTACAGGAAAAGTGTGCGTACATAAAATTTACATCAGCTAAACAGTTACTACAGAGCCAATAACTGCTATAAAATTTACGACGCACAAAAATAGCTAACTGTAGTGCGTGGCGAATTAGTGTTTAGTGCTGTGCGTTCAAACATGTCTGCGGCTGCAGGCTTGCGTTAACGAGCTTTGTAAACATGTCTGGCGATTAAAACTACCTAAAAATCTATTGTGTGGAGAGTGACGTACGTTACGCGTAACGCATACCTGTCGATGGAGGACGACAAAAATAACCAGCCGAGCGTTCACAGAGTATTTCTGAACCACGCCTCCTCGTCTCCTCACCGCAGTTCGTCCGAATGATGGATTTCATTTTGAGCCACCCCGGTCGAAATTCGGCCTTCACGTCAGGTATAATTACATTTTGAGCACGCAGACGCGTCATTCGGTTTTAATATGGCGCTACGACATAAGTTTAGAAATATTATTCAACAGTTACAATACGCAAATTTTCACCAAGGGATGCATAATTATAAACTTTACTTTCAAAGCAATAACTGTAAGTTGTTAAACCGAATATCCTGTTTGCAGTAAGTAATAAATTGTTGTTTTAGCCAAAGTCTAGTCACATTCACTCTGTTATGTGTACTTATAGTGCGACTAAAACGGAACGCATATTTCATCGCGCGCTATATAAAGCTGACACCGTTCAAACAACACGCTATTAACCGATCATTAGGTGCGGCGATTAAATCTTTCATAGACAATACGTCGCGTATCATTGAAAGCGATGTTTCAGCTGTGGTCGGCTCGTTACGTTAATTTTCACGACTCAATTACAATCGTGTGATCAAGAGCTCGCTTTGGTGCTCGTACGTTTAGCGTCCCCGACAGACTATTAATTAATACCTTCTAATCAGAACTGTTCAATGGAAGACGCCGGAGAGGACATTGATTCAAAATCGAACACGGATGCTCTAAAATTATATTCAAATTCACCTTCCATAGTACCTACTGTAATTTTCCGTATCGTGCTATAATTTAAGCGGATTACAGTGCACTGTAATTTATAATATAAAATGTGTGTGCATGTAGAGTAACTAACTCAATAGCTTCGCGTGTCAGCTGTTGTCTTCAACACAATGGTGATTTTAGTGATTTAACAACAAAGGTCTCGCTTCCATGTAATGATTTTATTTACAAGTTAATGTATATCATATAAGGGTACTAATATGAGCGTTAGTATTTATTGTGATGACGGGCGCTCACGCGTCGCGCTTCTACCAAACATTAATATGCCGCTTAATTTTTATTACTCGTCATAAACAATGTAATCATTGCCTACTAATTGCGAAGAACGCGCATGACAATGTGTCAAGCATGTCAAAGAAGGTAACATGGAGACGATAATTTGTGAAATGTGCTAAGCAAGCGTTTAAATGCAGTCGAAGCGCGTAGTCGCCGCTACCGAGAACATCGTATAAGTTTTTTCGACATCCTCCAATCGACGTGTTAACTTGTCGAATCAAGGAGATGGGAAAAAAATGTAGAGTCGTGTTGCATGTGCGGGTTGAATTTTGATCGCGTAGCACCGGGCGTGCCACAGCGAGCGGTGCTTAACGTAAAGGGAACAGTACCACGTACTGCATTTGCAATGTATTCCCAGAAACCACACGCCAAGGCATCACAGCCTCGCATAATAGATAAACTGGCAAAATCAAACTAATAATCCCACCTAACCCACCTTATACCATTAATTAGCTTAATAGCTCCATTGATTAAAGCTTATTTGTTCCAAAGTCTACATTAATTTATTCATAGTGTTTACTCCTACCCATTAGCTTTGTGTTACTCCCGAAGTTAATCTTGAAGGAACAGAAAATTATTTCTCGAAACAAAATCCCCTGGGGTTGTTTGTAATTTTTAATTTTCTGCTTGTTGGGCAAGCATCAGGAACATCAGGAACACAGTTTACAGTTAAAAAAAAACTTATTAAAGAGCGAAATAAGGTTGTCACGATCAAGAACCCTTTTGTATTTTCGACCGGAGAGAAAAGTTAGGGTCGAAAGTCGAAATATGTTGAACATTTTTATGTTTTGGAGAGTGGTTATAAATAGGTTCGATTGAGAGGTTAACATCAAAGAGGGGAGATGTAACCCTGCGTGTGCCGACAATAGGGTGGGCTCGCCGCGGGCGTGGTTCATTATTGCGACTGGAACGATCGTCTCCGGAATCTCTTTGTCTGTCCGTCACGCGCCGACCAATCTATAGTTGTTCTAATAGCACCAACAACTCGTCCACTGACACACATATTTTCAAAGTATATATGGAGTCAAATTATTTTAAGTTTTGACTTAGATTTAACTACGTATCTCAACAGATTCAAGCCCCAGAATTGAAGGAAGTGATTTTTTTTCGCCACTAATCCGGCTGCCTGCCTAATGGTAAGAGGGCTCACAGGCGTATTCTTATCCCAGAGACAAAGCGTCTCACGTGCCTGTAATTATGCTAGTCGGCAGCGGAAATAGATATGGTTGTAGTAGTTGATGCTTAATGAGGGGCTCGTGGCTAAATGGTAACAGCCGCACGGGTTGATCGAAGGGTTAAGCTACGCTTGCCGTGGTCTTTTCGTGGATATGTGACCATCCATTACATGTCAGGACCTCTCCGTGTCTCGGAAAGCACGTAAAGCCGTTGGTCCCAGCTGTCATTCGTAGATCTTTGACAGTCATTACGGGTAGTCAGAAGCCCAAAGGTCTGACAACCAGTCTTGCCAAGGGGTATTGTGTTACCCAGTAACTGGGTTGTGGAGGTCAGATAGGCAGTCGCTCCATGTAAAATACTGGTATTTAGCTGCATCTGGTTAGACTGGAAGCCGACCCCAACACAGTTGGGAAAAGGCAGGCAGATTGATTTCGTATTAGTAGATGCTTCCCCGGATTTTCCAACTGTCGGTATGTCTCATCTTATACAGGGTGTTTGGCAGAACGTTGAACATACGAAAATGGTGGATAGGTGGGGTCATCTGGTACTTACTCAGCCCTAATTTATTTGGCCCTGGCCTCCAAAATATTTTCATTTTTTTTTTAGCTTTTTTCTTGTTTCACCACTTTCTAAACTTTAAAGTGTAAATTTTATTTCAAAAATGGGTAATTCAGGCATTTTTTTTTAATCTTTAATGTTGGCAGATTCTTATAAAATTATTGCTTTATTCAGATGTTAGCTAGAAAAAAAGTTATGAGTCCTCAAACTTACAGAAAAATGCTTTTACAGTTTTTTTTTAAATATCCAGGTGTCCAGGGCCAAATAAATTAGGGCTGAATAAGTAGCAGATGACCCCACCTATCCACCATTTTCGTATGTTCAACGTTCTGCCAAACACCCTGTTTAAAGCATAGTTATCATTTTGCTGTTAGCTCAACCATTTTCAGTTAACCAACTCATACCCCGTCGGCGTTCAAAAGCCTCATGAAACTATTAGCAGTCGTAACTATAAACTTTACTTCCGAATGCCTCCGATCGATGAAAGGTTCACACAGTCTTGGGGTCTTGGTAGACGATTGACGGTAATTGCACAGTGTAGCGTGCTTGCGGTCACTAACTATTTAATATGAACACATCTGACATGCATGACAGACACTGTGAGTGCGGAGAGTACAACGCCAGTACGGTCTTGCCACCAAGCGGGCTAATATTCTAGTAATGGACTTGAAAAGGGTAGGCTTTGGGTAGACTTCCAATATTTTGGCCAAAACTTGAATGAATAATTTATGATAATAAATGGCATCCAAGAAAAAACAGGGATTGTCAGGTAGGACCACAGCACGATGGACAAAAGAGATTACAGGGAGACGATAGATAATATTCTTTACCAGAAGAAACCTTTTAAATTAATGTTCGGCAGTAAAACATTCAACAGATGGCAAAGTTGAGGGGGACTCCACGTACATTACGTAACATCTCGCGGTGAGCCGTCAGATTAATTTAGGTTATACCCACATGTATATGAGGCAGGCAAATCTATTAAATTTGCATGGATCGATGTGGGCTTAGCATTCGCTCCGACCGCTCCGCCCCCGGCCGTGCTGCCAGCACATGTCATTACAGGCTGGTGTTCGCCGGAAGCGGCACGCGTGACGTCTGGATGTACCTTAAGACGTGACCCGTACCTCTAATGTGGAATCGAAAGCTTTCTGCTGTCCCACACAATACACGCAGTCTGTCACCAATGGCCAGTAGGTGGGCAGCCATTTTAATAAATTCAAACAACTTGTACATCCTTATATGCAAATATAGTTATGATAAAATATTTATGACGGTATTGTACAACTATAAGTTAAAGTCAAAAGTTAAAGATCAAATATTTATTAGGAGGTTAGAAATTATTTTTTCCCACCACACAATTCAATTAATTAAATGTGTTGCCACATGATAGAGTGCATTATGACGTTAAGAGCGCCAAGAACGTAACGTAATTAAGATATTATAATACAAAGTCGTTAAGTTCAGCGGAAAGCGTTAATCTCAGCGATGCATATGATTTTACGACAGCCAACAAGCTTCTATAATCACTGCACCCGAGTAACTAGCTGGGGACATAAATTTCAATATCATGAATATATTAAGAAGACAAGATTCATATTTAATACGCAACAGACTTATTGTGTATTATGAATCTATTTCTATGTATATTGATATTTCGATTAGTATCTACATTCTTTCCCACCGAAGCTGTGGTTGACATACATCTCACCAATGCATTTAATCCAATTAGTAACCTATCGAATTGAAACAAGATACAATCTCATATAAATCTGTCCTTAAATATCCGATTGTGTAATTGGATGTCATCGGCTGCGAACGCGGCCCGACTGAACCAATTAGTTACTGTTTACTAAACGTAGTTTATTCGAGGCACATCGTCCGGTGGGCGTACAATCATCGATACTTCCTCGCTCACTGATTATAATAGTTAATAGTAAAGCACGGCCATATCTTTGGTATATCTGGTTTTTCAATAAGCCGTGGGAAAACAATGTAGTCCCGCGCAAGTCCCAGATGCGTGCCGCGATCCCATCTGGTACACAGAAGAACTTAATTTTTAACTGGGGACCGGTCTGACCTGTCATTATTTCACGTTTATCAATGCTAATGGGAAACGTAACGAAACGGTGAGTTCTGTGATTGCCTTTATTGCATGTAAACACGACATGTTTATGGAGAACACGGAAGTTCCCTTAAACTTGATGTTTGTGCTGCACTCGTTCATTGAATTTTATGTGGTTCGTTTAGTTAAGGTTTATCAAACTGCTGGTTTTTATTTTTAAAGTGTTGATTAACTGGTTTCAACTAGGGTTGCCAACAATACTATATAATATAGAATCCTACTATATTAGTGACCTAACTACAATATTTAAAAAAAATTACATATACATTAAAGTACTATATTTTCGATAAAAAATTAAATAACACTATTTTATAAAAATAACTGTAAAACGAAAGGCAGCTTAAATCAGTTCTTGTAAATAAATCAGTTTAATAAAATTCTGAGCTTTGCTCTTTCTGACCAAAACGTGTTACTGTGTTACTAAATCTACTGCTGAAAAATTGCAAAAAGTGTTGCTCAGTGATACTGACTTTTCTTATATTTTCAAAATATTTATTAAGTAAATTGTTTCTTCTATACCAGCAACAGCTTTTACTGAACGCATATTTTCAGTGATGAATAAAAAATAGCGAGATGTGCGCAATGGCCAGTATTAATCTCGTAAAATGTGAAATAAACGTATTTTGTAACCATCATTTATTTTTAAAATTTAATTAATGGAGATATTAAAGAAGACCTGTTAATAAAAGCTCAAAGTAGCAAAAAAATATGTATTTTGTTTTTAAACATACAAAGTTTAGTTTTTATTTTTTTGCTATGATATACTATATTTTTACAGGCAATGGCTTCGAAAATACTATATTTGATATAAAAAAGTTGGCAACCCTAGTTCCAAATGTGTACAACTGTACATACATGGGTTGATTTAAGTGCACATTAATAATAATATCTTCTCATTCATTAACTTTAGTAGGTACCCAGTGCAATTAAACCGGTTGCAAGGAACATTGCTGGTATTGATTGAATCTTGGATCTGCACAGTGCACAGCGTTTTATAAACTTACTAGCTGCTGCCCGCGGCTTCGCCCGCGTGGATGTCAGAAGTTATCCCACGGGAACGTGCTACCGGGACAAAAAGTTATGCCTATGTTACTCCTTGTAACATTAACTATCTGCCAGTGAAAGTCCGGTCAAAATCGGTCCAGTCTTTTCGGAGATTAGCCGGTACAACCAGACAGACATAAAGACAGACAACAAATAAAATAAATGGTATTTTGTTATAAGTATATAATTTCATATGCATTAAGTAAAAAGCTGTTATTTTGACATTACAAACAGACATTTCAATTTTATTTATTTTTATTTATAGATATAGATGTATAGATTTGAGTAGAATGTTCTCAAGGTTTGTACAGTGTAAAATAATTGATATCAATATACTTTCCCATAAGGTACACCTCCAGAATACAAGCATTGTCTTCCCATATAAAGGCATCAAGATACCTGATAACTGTATACGTAATAGGAATCCATAAAGGAAGAAATGGTTATGTATAAAACAATAAAGTGAATTGCCTTGCATCCTGTTTCCGAAATGTTCCCGGGTAAATTTGTATGCGAGTGATTGATCACCGTCACAGTGCAGGCTGGAACAGTAACTTAACATACACCAAGTAACACGCACACCGATGCCCGAAGCGATAACTTGGCACACCAACGTGCTATTTCCATACGCACCTAATCGAACATTACACATGCATTTATTCATTGTTGAACTTAATTGACACATGCATTGCCAATTCATTTCAATCACGAAATAGCAATACCTTGTCAACAGCATGTAGTTAATCGCACCTCTAATAATTCCTATTTTGCGCTCCTAAAAATATTATTGAACACAAATAATTCCTATTTTGGGGTCCTAAAAATACGAAATAGTCAACAAACTGCGACCAATTTGGTCCAAATGTCCTAGCTCAGTGTCTGGGACCAAATGTGAGAAAAGTCCGGAAAGATAAAAAGAGCCTCAGTTATTCAAAAAAAACACAAAAAAAGTGAAATATAACTTTAATTTCGAAATTCGGTGTCTTTGGTTGTTGTTTTTTTGTTTTTTGCCACCAAATTCCAAAATTAAAGTAATTTTTCACTTTTTTTTGTGTTTTTTTTGGAAGTTTTTGTAAAAGAGTTTAAATTTTTTCCCTAACACAAAATCATATACCATTATTAGCTATGTAAATAACAGTAACAGGAAATTATTAAAACATCATCAATATTATAAACTAAGTGGATAAAATACGCAGTATTTAGGATAACTCCAAAACTACTGGTCAGAACATGATCAATTTAATATGGGACCACATGGGAAGCACCAGCTTTCAAATAAAAAAAAAACCATCCTAATCGGTTCACCTAGAAAAGAGGTTTGAACTAACACACATAAAAAAAAACAAAAAATAAACAGTCGAATTGAGAACCTCCTCTTTTTTTGAAGACGGTTAAAAAGTGTACATCATTAGAAGCGCAAAAAGTTTTCAGAGGTTCATTAATTTCAAAGTGTCTATCATTAGAAGATGAATATAAGGTTTTAGAGGTTCAGTTATATTTCCTATTTTCAACTTCACCTACTGTTATCTGCCTGTACTGATTCAACATTATCAACGGAACGAAATGGAACACAACGAGCATACCAATAGTTTCATTCAGTATAAGCTAGCATATTCAGTAATCACTTATTGATAAGGGACTAATTAATCAACTGTTGATTGATTACCTCTCATCGCTTGCGTATTGTATATTCACAAGTATGACGCGTCTTTCGGCTGTATAAATTGCATTTTTATAATGTTAGATTTGTTAGAAGTATGTCGGTCATATGCCTAGAATGAATAATGTCTCGATCAATATAGTGTGCTAGTTTTAATCGGTTATGCATACCTATTCCTTTTAATACAAAGTGTGTCATGTCATCATGTGTGCTATGCTATGGTAGCAAGCAATGTAAATTATAACCTAACCTACCTACACGAATTCTAGTGATACAGAACTGCTAAGTTAATGCAGTTTAGAACATCAAGCAAGACTGATGAACACTTGTGTTGGCAGTTGGCACAGATTCGATTTATATCCTTCCTGTTCGAGCTGACAGATTGATTGAAATCCGAATTATCTACCTCCTAACACATTCAGTATTTGATTAACGTATTCAGAATCCCGAGAAGGCGGGCGGCTAGACATGGAATCGAGCACTTATTCGGTTCATGCTATCGACGCTATCTCTTTCCGCGTTCACTGTAAATTAATCAAGTGGAATGTTTCAATCTACAGAGTGGTATATCTTGAGCTAAGAGGCCCCGAAGGCCCCCCGAGTGGCGCCTGACCCCGGGCTATATTTGTTGATGTCGGCCGATACGACAAAGAGACACCCTCCCCCAATACATGCACAAGATTCACGCCCGATATCTCGATACAAGACATTTTTGAATTCGCTGAATTTCTCCGAATTTTATTTTACCCTTTGTCCTCACTTTGACATCAAACACGACGTTTTACACATCGTGTATACATGCTGTTTTATGTTGTACGGCTGTATAAATAAACATGTATGGTGAGCCGCACTCTCATACCAAGTACACTTTCCTAAGAATCACAGCGGGCCGTCGAATTAGGCGGACCATTAAATAAACGCGTGTTGGCGATGTTGATACATAACTGTAATAAAACAAAAAGCGCTTTATATATTGTAGCGGTAGTACTGGCGACCTGTACAATAGCTGGCCCATTTAAGTACGGTCCAGCGCTTTCATGCCGGAACGAATTTTCCGGACCTGTCGTAATAAGCATCCGCGAGCTAACAAAGACATTTTCTGTTTGGAGCAGCCGGAAACATTATGCCCAAATTATGTATTTTAAGTCCACGAAATTTTTAAAAATACTTAGGTACAGTGAAAAAAATCACATTCAAGCAGAAAATTCGAGATCTCTTAGTTACTCGTAGTTCTAAAGGTACGTAACGAATCTGTTTAGAATTTCATTCGTTAACTAACTTTTATTAAAAGCCAAATTAATAAAAACCTAAACGGATTCTGCTCGTTAGTTAAAGTTTAGTTGGAAGCTTTTAAATTAATGAATCATTTTGCGGGCAATTTCCCTTCTGGGAAGAAACGGTGACGAGTTAAAGGATGCAATATGTGCACCCCAAGATACGGGTGGTCAGGGCGGTAACATTAATGATACGTGCAAAGTGGGGGCATTAGTCTGTGTGGCTGCCGGGCTGCCGGGAGCCAGGGTAGGTCGTTACCGACCACCTCTCCGGGGACCCCGCGGGTGTCCCCTATTTGTCAGACGACCGCTTCACGGTATATTTTTTATGGACATAACTTATGTCTTGTGGGATTTTCTGCACGTTTGCGGTGTCAGCATAAACGAGGTGACATTTTAATCATCGTTGACTGTACTAGCTTCGTAGGCATTATTTACTATGAAGTCCTACATAAGTGGTTATAAATAATTCTTAACTAAACCACAATGTCGAACGGAAGCCAAAGTGCTACATTAATGACGCGATACGGTAGGAAAATGCACAGCTGTCACTCTACGCTATGCCTGCGCGTGCGCTCTTAAATTAAACACAATCCGACAAACTATTACCCTAGAAAACAAACATCTGCGCCGATAGGAAAGCTCCACAGGACCGTACTGTAAGCGAAATCCTGAAAGAAAGCACTATTTAGATTTAGAACGTGTAAAAACTTAACCATATGTCAGTCATTTACGTTAACATTACCATCCCAATCTGTCACGTCACTTGCAAAACGCACAAAAAACCGACACCAAACAAGATAGATGCAGTATTACACTACGATATTCGTAGACCGAATCTATGGCTACACAAATTTCGACCGCCATCGCCATTTCGCGAAGCATTTAACTAACGACTTCATATTCACTATCCGCAGACAGCCCTATTTGTTAGGGCCGCGTGTCGGCAGCATGTGCCGCCGGGCCCGACTCCCGAACCAAAACAATTAGATCACTACCACCCGGTGTCTCTTAACACATCCCTCATATAAAACTTTCGTAGATAGAACAACCATTCGGACGAAACAACGATTCCATTGACGTATACGATCCTTCGGCCCCTATGGACACATAAAGATAGACAATACCAATGAAATCAGATCGTAAACGACGCCATTAATGTTTCCAGAATGATTCGGTTTAAAAAAGGTTTTCGATTATAGTTCAATCACGACATGAGAAATAGGTTTATTGGAAACCAACAGCGTAACCGATTGATTAGGCACTGGCTTGACTCACCCGAGCGTTATATTGAAATGGACAGATGGCAGATCCGGCACAGACGTCGATGTAGGGAAGTGAGCAAATTAATTAACCGCAAACACGTCCCCAGCAAATATACACGAAGCCAAGAATAACAACAACCCTAATACTATCTCAGGAGACGAGCAGACTGACCGAGGAATGGATGCGGCTAACAATACTGTTGTCTCGGCAGTGATTGTTTCAAGAAATCTAATTTCGCGATATAATTTGACCATAAATTTAAGTCATGTTAACGTAAATCACTCACATGGTACAGAAATAGGCCACTAACTAAGTTAAAATGTACACTTTGTGACTTGTGAGTGACCAGAAAGACTGACTCCTCGCGATGGAATTCTCATAATTCAGTGTCCTCTAATTGTAATTGAATAGCGACAAATAATACAGAAGTGAGAGAGCCAGTAAATTAAGAGTTTACAAGTTTGGAGGTGGCAGCTAACTTTATAGCAAACTTGTTCTACCTCTCGGAGAAACGACTTTGTCCTGGACTATCCTTTACAACACAAAGTGCACTAACAACCGAAATTGTGAATTCAGTGCTTCAATATTAACGACGTCCCGTCCGTGCGCTTTGGGACGATACCGTAGGATAGCGTCCACTTGTAGTTTCCATGTAAACTTTGCACAGAATACAGTACGGTTCATAATTTCAAAGAATATTATTCAGTGCACTATTTGTATGTACGATAAGGATCGTCAAATGCTTTACACAACAATCGGGCGGGCGCTTTTACAAAACTTTCTTCGCGTTCAGTTCCGGTTTTCTTCAGCAGAATAGTTCCGAGTAGAGCTAATTCAGTTTCTTTACAAGTATACAAAGAATGCTGTCTTGATGGACACGCTTTGTTCAAGTGACAAATACATTAAGAGAAATTAAAACCATAAAGAACATAATTGGACGTTTCAATGATCTCCAGGCGGAATGTTTACGAGCTGTTAAAGTGTTATATTAAAACAGGACGTTATATTAAACATTTTATTTGTCAATAATAAAATCCTCGTCGTTCCAAATTTTCCTAACATAGCGGAGACGACTTCAAGAATAACGTTTTTTTTTTTTAACTTCATCAATCCAATGAAATGAAAAAAAAAAAGAGGAATGAATGAGGTCATGCCAGAGTGACCTAACTGTAATTTTTTCAATACTGTTTTTTTTTTCAGAAAAAACTGAACAGAAATGGAAAACTTTTGGGTTCGAATGATAGATTTTGATCTCAATTTCAAACCTTAACTGTCATCCTCTGTAATTTACCTTTAAAGTTTAAACTGTCATATTCCAGCAACAATAGAACTTATTTTTGCATATAATGTCGTCTCCATTGTGCAGTAAAGTGAAAGAAGACTTTAATGTCACCATAAAAATAAAATTGCCTATTTTCATGAATCATATTATCGTCCACTCTACCCACACGTTTCAAATTACATTTCACAAAGTTCAACTTACATTGTACTCGAACGCTATCTGAATGTGCTTTCAACATAATAAAAAGTTCAGCAAAAACATTGAATTATAGAGCAACTTTATTTATGCGAAAATATACAGTCAAAGTTTTCGTTTGCTGCTTTTAATTACAAAAGCAATCTACTTAATTTTCAATTGCCAAGTTATTATGAACAGACAGAAACGTTCGTGCAACATAAAAGATAAATATACAACGAAACGTTTCGCAATTTATCGGGAAACAAATTAACTGATACGGAATTGCCGGAGGAGATGAATGTAAAACAAAACAGTGAGGTTGACATGACAAATCGTTGAAATCGCGTGGCTAGTCTCCCGATCGACGGCCGCACTAGTGGGAGGGCAAATTGCACGGATCCTTATAGTTTGCAATTTATTCGAAACTCGGCAGGCTTGTAGATTTATATCGGCCGCAGATTGGCGGCGCGCCTCACGCGAGCTCTATACTGAAAGCAATTTCAGTGTCGGCCACATGCGCTTTGCGACTCCCGATCCCAACAAATATAAACATCAGTTATTTCCACCCGGGAGGGGTGTGTGTATGACTCCAATATAACATTGATTTGATTTGTACGTTACGTTAGGTATCGGCCCCGAAGAGAAACTTCCGTAGCTACACGTACAAGAAATCCTATCACGTAACACAATAAAGAAAATATTGGGGAAATATTAGTCTGTTGATATCGAACAAGGCACAGTTCTAGAGGGAGAGTAAATGCTATTCCCAGGCGTCAAATATTTCCGGATAGCGTGGTAATTAATGTTCGGATAGCGAAGCTAGACAATGCGTGAGTGAGCACAGCCATTAGCTGCACAATTAGTGCAATTGTCGTTAATTTATAGTTGTTCACGTCAATGGCTACGAAGTGGCGTGGCGCGCGGCGTGGAGCAACGCGTGCCGAATTCAATCACTGAGCTAACAAGTTAACTGTTATTGACATTTGATAAAGTGCACGCTATGGATAAGATAACTTTTTATGTAATATATCGGAATATGCGATTACATAGATAAGGATTGTAAACCATTTCCTATTGACCTAAATGCAGTTCCGAATTCCGACACAAAATACATCAGGAAACTATGTGAAATTCAAGTCCTATCTCAATTTATACAAAGCGATACGATATTGTGAATAATTTATTTGTTTAAACGCCGTTTCCCACGCGATAACAAACATGTACTTGTACCGTGGTGGCGCTTCGCGATATCATATTACATACATTGAATTTTTTAGTTCAAGTTTAGTGCCTACTAATTGGAAATGCGATACACAGTCAACGCGGTAACCAAAAACCTACTAATTAAATTCGTTTACGGCAAGTTCGAGTCACGCTTGATTACATTTAATTTCGTTCAATCTGAGATTAGTCTAAGCAGTCTTTGGTTTCGACAGGCGTAAGGTCCTTTATATACGGCAAGTAAACCGTAGTTTTTAACAGCAAGAAAAACGTGTGTGTACAAAGGGCCTCACACAAAACATGATTCATAGAATTCACGTTAAAATTCATGGAATATACACTTGGCCTTAAAATGAACGAGAAAATCACACGAAACAACATTTTACAGATATCAGTTTAATACAATGATTATGAATCATTCAACAAACACTTACTACTTGTTAGGACTAGGAAAACAACATAAATTTTAGATTTAGGTTAAACGAGATAATATCGTGTTAATAGATTAGCTGGTAAATTAAGTTTGCGAATGTCACACCCTCGTTAGAGCCCGGAAGGACCGAATCACAAGCCACATGGCACCCACCAAGCTTTGAAGTAATAATTTATTATTACGAAAGACCAAAACCACATGGACTAAGAGAAAATTAATAGCAGATAATCCCCAAAGTAATTGCACTTTGAGATAAGTTTAGAATCCTCCGTTCTAATTTAGTTTCAGCATAATATATAAAATCATAGCCATAATAAATTGCTTTTCTATAGTAAGCGATTAAATATTTATGGGTATTTTTATGAATCAACTGAAGATTTGTTTTTTACGTCTGTCTGGATGCGAATTTTTGTAATCGATTATGATTCTATATCATTATCATTATCCTCCTGCCCTCCTCCCAACTTATGTAGGAACGGTGCCGCGTGTCTTCTGTTCCATAATCTCTTTTCTTTCGCTTTTATGCCAATGAATCGCTTTACTTTGGTTATCATCCGAACTCTTCAATGAAATATCTGGGGTGTATTCAGCTACTTAGTAGTTGGCAGTAACTGCATGGTCTCCAGTTCTCTACGAATAGATCACATCACATCCCACGAGGGTCGTAACTGAGGACGCGAGGTAATAATACTTCCTTCCAGGATTGTTCATTGTAACGGTCTATAGGGGAAACCCATGTTAAAAGTGGATATTTACGGGCTGTTATAATGCTTTGGGGACGAACACAACGACTACAGGACCGAGAAGATGACTTGATTAGTGTAACCAAGAAGCCGCGTGCCAAAGTTAATTGCCACGACACTGTCACTATACCCTAGAGTTGGATTGTACATTTCAGGCTAGGTATCACAGTAAATGATCCCATAATGTATACTGAACGTAACAACCAATTTAGTAAATGGCGCGATTTCTCAAGAACTCGAAACAGAATAGCAAGTTTTTCATTAAAACTATACGGAAACATTGTAAGCTATTGAACAATAAATTTGAAGTAGCTAACAGCAATATACAATGACAAAAGTTTTTAAATTGTGTTCAGAATTGTCAAGCGATAAAGGAAATGCCTATAAACAAGTTAGTATTGGTAGTTAGTTGGCAGGAAGTGATTCAGTGAATTTGTTCCGCTACGGCCATTGGGCAAGCGGACGGCGCAAACGCATTAATTAATTCACAATTACTATCCGACTTGTTGATTCACAATTACTATACGACGCCATGATTTTGTCGCGTCTTGATTGACAAACGCACACATATGGTTTAATATTTAATTTGTAATTAGTTTATAAATAGAGGGTCGTTAGAAATGTTATATATTTGAGATAGTGGAGTCAATTAGTCGAGAGCACAATCGATTTATAGGTTCACTGCCACACAAGGTATCAAAGTTATGTATGTATACGGTTGTTTTCAAATACATAATGTAGGATTTACGTGCAATGCGTGTTGCACGTCTACATGCTTACACAACACCCTCGTAGCGTCGTCGGCCCTTTTAAATCTTTCCATTTCAGTGACTACACGTGTGCTGACGACAAGCTTCATATTGACGGCGCATCCATGCGTTTAAAGTAATACCTTTGACGTATATTGTTTGTAGAAATATGCGTGCTTTCAGAATGTCTGCTATATTTTTCATTTCACACTTCTCTTCGTTTTGTCGAGTAATCAGACTTGTAATCAGAGCCGACATCATTACCAGTGTCGTGATGGGACTTTTCCGCAATTCGAGTCGAATGTAATCAACGATTTAACGGCATCACTTTATGTAATGTAGGTAAAATGTGGGTCTAATGTGTTGAGGTCTGACACTGAACAGCAGTAAGTATAACAAAGGTGAACGACCGATTAATTCACGCGATAGTTCTAGTTCTGTTTATCAAAGTAATAAAGATATCTTGATGTGTCTTCTACTGCGCGTGCGTGATGTATGTGGCGTTTTATTGTACTGTCTGATATTTCTAAGTTATGGAACGAGCTGCCCCAGTGATGGGCTTCGTCCGTGATAAAAATATGTATCAATTTGATTTGCGTTCACTGATGATTATCTTGGTGTTTGTGTGGTTACATTTGTGTAATATTTTTGATGTTTTGTTTTTTTGCGTCTATGCGTTGTCAGACCATTGGATTTACTATACAGGGACTCAGGGACATCGACCTGCAAACTGTAACCGTGAAGTCAGCACATGATCCCAGTACCCCTAACGTATAAATTTTTCGTCAATATCAAAAAAAAAAACTACTGTTTCATAGAAATGTTCATTACCTACGTGGTCAAAATGTATGGAACAGCTATTTATTTTTATTTTTATACCCGACCAAAAGTTTCAACGCAAGGGGGTCCGACGACCGACCGACGACGTCGACGGGGTCCGATAGGGCCGATGCCTGCCAGGGTCGCGGATTGTTCGAAAGAGTTACCGTGGCCCTGGCGCACAGGCAACTGCAGGAACACGGGTGGGTTTTAGTCAGTAAGAGTTTGACACGCCCTTCCGCTCCGCCTAGAGCGGGAGAGGTCATTTGATGATATACCACCAAAAAAAGAAAAAAAGGGTGATTCAGAATCATTTACTGAATCC
Source organism: Griposia aprilina (assembly GCA_916610205.1). Classification (NCBI taxonomy): domain Eukaryota; kingdom Metazoa; phylum Arthropoda; class Insecta; order Lepidoptera; family Noctuidae; genus Griposia; species Griposia aprilina. The sequence continues at coordinate 16,285,959 of OU744286.1, forward strand.
ATGGTAACAGGTGGCGTGTCGATGTCCCTGTCACCCTGTATACTAGTTTTTACCTCCGCTTTCTCAGAAACTTACCTACCGTAAAAGCTTAGTGTAGGACTTTTCACCCTCAGAAAAATTGTGTTTGAATAGAAACAAATACGGTTATCTTTAAAAATAATAGGAAGCAGTTATTAGGACACAAGTACCTAACTTTATTTTTAACCGACTTCAAAAAAAGGAGGAGGTTGTCAATTCGGCTGTAAGTTTTTTTTTTTTTATGCGTTAGCTCAGAACTTCTTTCTGTGTGAACCGATTTCGATGATTCTTTTTTTATTTAATAGCTGTGCCTTCACATGTGCATATTTTTTCCACTTAGTTTATATTGATGATGTGTTGATAATTTCCTGTCACTGTTATTTACATACCAAGTAGTGGTATACGAATTTGTGTGGGGTAGGTACCGCAAGCAAAAAGTGCAAAATAAAAACTTTTTTACAAAAAAACAACCGACTTCTAAAAAAAACACTAAAAGACGTGAAAAATAACTTTTATTTCGGAAGTCGATGTCTTTGGTTTAGTATTTTCCTTTTTGACCCGATGGTCAACCGACTCGAATCGACCTCCGAAATAAAAGTTATTTTTCACGTCTTTTAGTGCTTTTTTTGAAGTCGGTTGTTTTTTTGTAAAAAAGTTTTTGAACAAATATTCTTTTTTTTTGATGTTCCAACAAAGAATTCTACCTTTATTTTAATTTTAATCCGACTTCTTAAACATTCAGTGGTTCATTCATCACTAATCTAAAACCCACTGAAAAGAAAACATAAAACTTTCATAACTTTCTTTCTAAATGTAAATTCTCTAAATTATATTTTAATAATTCCAGCAAAACTTTACAGAAACAATGGCCAGTAGTTAGTAACAAAAACTCGGTATCTAATAATTTAGAGGCGGCAGTAAATATATTTTTAAATGTCACGTAGGACAATGGTAGAGCGTGAGCATAAAAATGCCTAGCGTAGCGTTCAAAAGGTTAATATGTACCAACATTGTAAATTAACTTAGCAGGCAGGAAAGTGGTGGTTTTCAAGTACATTAAATCATGTGAACGTCGTATTTAAGAGTCGGTGTGCAGTAGAAGCGGCTGCAGCACACAGACGGAAACGTGCCGCAATTACCATATCACGTTACAAGAAGCTATATACGAGATCTGAATCTATTGTTGCAATGCAAAAACTTTGAGAAGTTGCTACAAGATTACTATTGTTACAATTCTCAGAAGACAGCCCTGCGTGTGTACCGTGTGCATTTGAAATAGACGCTTCGACGGTTCGATGTGTCGAAATAGAGGGCACGCCCCGATTGCGAGACAAGTTGAAAGAATAATGGGAGAGATAACGACTTTAGAAGGCGAAAATTTTAAGAACGGCGCTGTCTAAACTTAGAGAAAAACCTTAGTAAAAGCGAAGCTAAAAAAGTGCCGAATCCACTTTAGGAACGATAGGAAATACCATGCATATTAAAAAAGCATGCTACACGTGAAGCCTGATTTAATAGCGACACCTGTATAAAGAAAATATATTTATCGTAGTTTAACGCCAGAGACATACTTGCCCTTTGATTCCTAAAGGCGACACCTATGCGATTTCCGACGAATATGTAGGCCACACTCTCTGAGATTGCAGTAAAATCGCCGAAGCCGTGTCAGTGTGACCCAGGGGTAAAAAGAATCACTCATTAAGAACCGAGGCTGCCTTGCCGTTACGTGTTCGATATAAAAACTAACAACCGTACTTCATGACAGGTTCCCAGTTTGTCATGGTAATCCATTTCCCACACAGTTAATTCTCGAAACGTGCGCAACCTGGCAAGCGGCTGAGGTTTTTCTATAATTCCCGCAGAAGGAAGTAAAATATATATATATTTATTTTAAACTTTGTCTCCTTTGAATATTGATGATGAACTTAAGCGGCAACTTCGGGGAAAATAAAAAAGCAGAAAGTATTAACCGTGAGACTGTAAATGTCCAAGTTTAAAACAGAAAGTGTATAAATTCAAAACACTTCGTCCAACAATGTATAGTCACATATACAAACAAGCAGGGTTGAGATGATTGAAATCACTTGATTTAAATCAGTGAATTAAATCACTATAAAAGTCAAGTAATTTTTTTCTTTTTAATCGCTTGATTTAAAGCAATTGTTTTGTGCACCGCAACAAAAACAGAAACCAGCCACAAATTTCGTCTGGAAGAAAATAAGATGCTCTATGGGTGCATTTTAATGAAAAATAAAAAAGGAATCATCAAAATCGGACTACTCTGTAAAAAGTTATGCGTGGTCATACATAAAAATATATATATATATATATATATATATACGGGTCGACTTGAGAACCTCCTCCTTTTTTTTTCGTCGGTTAAAAAACGTTTAACGTTAAAAATATATATATATATACGGGTCGACTTGAGAACCTCCTCCTTTTTTTTTTCGTCGGTTAAAAAACGTTTAACGTTAAAAATATATATATATATACGGGTCGACTTGAGAACCTCCTCCTTTTTTTTTCGTCGGTTAAAAAACGTTTGCGGCAAGTTTACCAAAGCAGTGTGTAAATTTACTATTAAAGAATTAATGGGCATAGTACCGAGAGTGAAATCCATTGCAGCCACTTAAAAGAATTTGAACTCGACTCTTAGGATAACTTTGTTTTTTTTTTCCATTCTCAAAAATATTGATCAAAATTGTTCCAAATGTGTTGATTTCGCTCACGGAGGCTTAAGCTTTGGTTAAGTTCTAGGATTAAAAAATTATGTGAAAATCAACATAATATTTCTATTTTTGGTTAAATAATAGTAAATGATTAAAAACCGTAATGATCGTGTTTTTTTTTCTTGAGTGTTACATCTTAAAGCTGAATACCAAATTAAAGCGTTTAAATTATTGTTAAAAACAAAAAAGTCGGTTTTCAATCAAATAAATCTGACATTTATTTGTTTATTTTTTGGAAAACGTCATTATTTTTATCAACCAACAAGCCACGCCAAGCCAACAAGTATTGCACAAAGGTTAATAGATTGACATCTGGCTCAAATATGTAAACATTACCACTTTAATTATGAAAACATAACCTAGATGTGGTTTATTACATCGATAAAACGTTGCTCCAATATGAATGCACATCTCTTCATAAACTACCGAGTGTTTGTTCAGAAGGTTTATAACAGAAAGGATCCTTCACAACATAACCCCCTCAGTGTTTTATGTTAGTTCAGGAAGCAATGTCAAATATTTACTGTAAACATTCTATGATGATACACAAAAGTTTTTATCCCAAAGCTGTAAAAACTTCTCCCGATAAACAGCATCGAACAATATTTGACGGCTGAACAAACAAATGGCTGTTATCCCTACGAACCGTTTCTAATATCAACCGGAAATTATTTTTCATTCATCTTCATTGAACCCGCACAACCTCTCCACAGATTTAATAGAGCCTAGAATTTACTTTAATAAACTCAAGGCGAAATCAATATCGAATATAAATGACAGAAATTCTTGTAATCTCATCTAGGCACTTATGTCACGAACGATATGTCTAGACAAATTAATATATGGTTCTGCAATTGTCGGCAGTTACGTTGATTTCAGCTCTTTCATACGTGCGGGCTTGTAATGGCTTCATAATTTTGTTTCATTATGAAAGCTTTTCAGAATGACATTTCATTTTATATTTTGAATGGGAGCCATTCATGACGAATGCGCTTGTTAACGTGGATTTTATTTTAACGTTCATATTCTAAAAGATCTGACCTCTGGCATGGATGACTCTCCAATTACGGTTGTATTAAACTGCAGCGATTTTTTCTATGGGATGTAAAACGGATTTTACAGAAGAACTTCAACCAGCAATCATTTTAATTATAACGACTATAAAAAAATGAACTTCTTACTTAATTCAGCAAGTAGTTGTAGAACTAAAATCTACAAAAACGAACTATTCAGATTGTAATTATGTAAAGTGATTAATCTAGAAACACAAGTATGCAGCTTCCGACACACAGGCTAGAGTCGACAATGTTTGCGAGTGGAGACAGATAATTTGAGTTAATTTACGATAGAGCGATAACCGTGCACCAGCTATCGCACGACGTGACTGATCGAGGCCTAGATATAACACTAAAGAGAAGTAAGCAAATGGAGCGGTAAATATACCACAGCGACAGACGCCACGCCACTCAGAAACGTGCCTTATGACCCGAAACCGGCGGTCCTAACACATCAACAATTCTTCTTCGCGCGCCTCAAGCATTTAGGAAGTGAATTCAATCAAAGGCGAAATGTGCGTGTGCCCCCTCCATTTACTGACAACTCCATAACAAACTAAGTACAGACAACCCGCTAAAACGGTCAGCTATTTGAAACAGCAATTGTGATACCAATTTAATATTGGCGTTACTAATAGTGGAATGTGTTCCGCGTAACTGTTGTGTTTGATTAGATGACAGCCATGATAGCTGCTAAATGAGCGCTGAGCTGTTTCGAAACCACATACTCGAATAACCGGCGAATGAAAGTTCTCTGAAATGGTTTCACTCCAAATAGTTCACATTGTGGGTTGAGTTATGTGACGCTTTTATCTGTCGACGATACAATAATTCCGCGGTATCGCCGATCTCCTTTGTGTGATCACAATACTTCTGAACCTGTTTAAATGACAGCGTCACAAAGAATAAAACCATCTGGAGCAGCTACTGGGGCATAAATAACAACCCACACCGGATTATGATAAATATTATGAAGTACACCGTGTCTAACAATCAGGTCGGTGGTACAGGATGGCCTTCAATCATTATATTAGACCCAGATCTTATCTGACGTTAATCCCATATAGAGTATAAATATATCTTACATGAACCACCGGTTAATAGCGGCCCGCCATTTAAGGGAGCGTGTTTACCCAAACCGTAATGTGCAGCGCATTAGTGGGGAGACAGTAGAGTACAATGAGCCTAATCTCTGAACGGTAACAACTTGTCAAATAAGGGAAGAGTGCGACCTCCCGCCGCCGCCGAACGACACTACTTGGGAGGTCCAACGGTGCTGTCGACGACACCCAAATTAATAGCTTACTAGCCATCAGAGATAGCAGAGCCACCTATCACCCCGTGAGAAGATTCTTAACGACTTAGAAACGCATTATGTTTAAGGTGCCTTGTCTTATAACTCGAAGTCACCTTGGACGCTGGGCATTCTTCGCTGACTTATTGAATGCATAAAATCAATTACCAAACGATGGCTTCTTGACGTTGAATGCGATATATTTCTTTCAATGTCAGAAAGCGACGAGTGCCGAGTCTAATGAATAAAATATTCAATGTTGTCGAGTATTTGAATAGATCGTTATGTGGCCTCTAACCTAATCCAAGACCAGCACATTATCCATCTTGCGTGTAAATTTAAATGACCCTTTGTGACTCCTGTCAAAACACTTCGTAGAGGGACATGACGCACCCTATACGTAATCAAATTTAGAAAACATGTAAACATATAACATACATTTATCTTTTCATTTATATGTTAAAAGATTTAAATTTAAATTGTTTGTTAATAAATGATATAAAATTTATTAGGTATTTTTGAATATACATTTCAATTTGAATCTGGCGTGAGAAAACGTAGACACGATGCTCAGGTAGATAAATGAATAATACTAAGTATTTGAAAGTGTCAACTACAGCGTCTTTTACTACCCTTCAGTAAATTAAGTACCTACGCCGTATAGATAATATTTTTGGGTCCAATAAAAATTGTGTTCGAACGATAACACTCGCCCAAGTGCGGTCGATATGGGGAGGGTATGAGAAATAAGATTATTTCGTTACAAATTGATCAAACGAAATTTATTTTGCGCTCCCCTTCAGATAAGACAAACATTCTCAACGAAAATAAAGATATTTTTTTATGACGAAAGTGAGGAAAAACAAAGATATTACCTAAGTTAACTGCCAACACATAATTACTTAAACCGTGACACAAAGAAACAAAGACCAGACAAATAGCGTTTGACAAACTCCAGATTGCTTTTAAAAATATTGTACAGAACTGCTTCATAAAATTAAGATGAAATACATCTGTGTGTCGCGAAGCGAATCAGTGGGAGTAAAGTCGAACGTTTATTACAATTAATTCGTACCTTGGATTTTTCCAGTTACGTTACAATAAAACGGGTGGCTATTGATTTAATGATCGTGTACGCGTGCCTAGTGGTGAGTAGACCACCGGGGCTAGTGGCTACCACCGGTAACTCACTCTCGGTGAGCTCACCACGTGATGGACAGTTAATTTACGGCCTGCTAACTGGCATAGCAATGAGACGTCCACGGTTTGGGACGCGACAAAATTTATATTATCAACGTCTCACAATATAACAATTGTTTCACAAGCCGTTTTGAAGTCAGGTGTCGGCAACATATTGATTTAATATGACTTGAAAATTTAGCCAAACTATATAAAGTGGCAGTATGCTGGTATTCCTAACGGAGTGGAGACATAATCGTGTAATTCGTGTATCAGTCATGGCGATTTATTCTCGGCACGCGAGCTATGCACGTTGCGCTCGTAGTTCACTCGCAACGTGACACGTAGCGCCGTTCTCGGAGCATTATACGTCTTAGAAACGTCGCCCATTCAACTTGCAGCACCTGATCAACTTCGCTTTACTTCTGGTGCTTTCTTACCAGGAGTTTCGCAGTAAATATCGCTAATCGACAACGTATCGTTACAGGATTGCGAGCATTTATCAATACATCAGCGAGGTTACGGGTTACCAAAAATCAAATAAGATGAAACGATAAATATTCACTGAAGCCATGCAAATAATAAATGCACCATCCAAGATTTGGAATAAACGATAACGATCCCTTACTTACAGGGAGATATTATGAAAAAGAATTTCTCAAAGAACAATTTTATTTACTCTTATCTTGCTCGGTATAGTAAGAAGGGCACTTTTGGCTCTATGTGTCTTGGTAGATTTCACAAATAAAGTCGTTTCCATGATAATGCTCCGTCGAGGCGGACCCGACAAATAGATTGTACCCATTATCCCATACCATTTATTTCTATGACTATCTCCAAGCACCTAGTACCTTCGCCACAAACATTGTCTGCGTTAGATATTTACCTACTTACATACAAGTTGGGTCCACACATAAACGTTTACGACCCCTGTATACTGTGATCGGTAATCAAATCGAAATTCGTTTTCAATCAGCGATGCTAACCACGTTCGGCCACTGTTATAATCCCCAAGGGCGGTGGACAATAGTCGGGAGAGGTGATTTGCATGGTCCACTGTATCAAGTGCTTATTATTTATGTACATTCGGTACATTTGCATGCCCAAAACAGGAAAGGACAACGATGGGCCCAAGGACACGTCGACGCCGGCGCCGCTGATGTAATCGAATGGCCCTGTTCGCGCCCGCCACAATAATAATTCATATTCAAATTTAGAGCCCGAATAATTACCATGACATGAATTTATCGCGCTACAATGTGACTTCAACTCTTTGTCGCCATTGGGACCGACACAGAATTCTAATGAGACACGTGTTGCAGTTTACACAGCTTGGAGCCACTGAGAAATTCGACCAACAAAAAAAGAATGGAGTGCTTTCAATATTTAGAATTTTACCATGACAGCGATGAAACAGTTTTTTCTATGAGGTACTTACTTCCAACCGGTGGAGTATCTCGAAAACAGCCATATTTCGTTGCTGTGCGGCCGAAAACAATGGCACCGTTTTCGCGCTCGTTGACAGTTGCATGGCCTCTGCGAAAAAAATGGACCAATTAGTTTTTGCCTGTGTAATTAAAAACTAATAAAATTACGAGCCGCAGGTAGTCGAAGATGACGCGAACACATCACAATGGACCGACCGATCATCAATTACTTAAAATATTTCGTTATGCGCATTCACCTTCATATTAGCTGAATACGACAATGAAATTATGAAACCCAAAAGAGTAAATCATACACCATAGGTACAAATTCCCATACTGTAGATATCCCAAGAGATTTTGACAGAAGTACATTTAAACACAAAAGTTAAATCGTTCCCTCGGGTACAATTTAAACGAGAGGGATTTTCATTTCCTCCATTGGGCGTGAGTTCTTTGAAGGGGGATCGGTTGTGTGCGGAAATTACCAGTGAAATCGGTATCGCTGCCGTGCCAGCGCGTGCCGAGCGGACGCACGAATCGGACAATCCAGTCCCGCCCGATCCCGAGTCCCGAACTCCCGACACCCGAGATGAAACCGAAAATCTGGGAAAATCCGGTGAAAAGCACACCCTTACGCTTTGTAACTTAATCTGGACAATTTTATCGGATTCACATATTTTACCGATTTTGCGTAGGTAACTACTTCATAGGATTTTTATATGAAAGATTTTCCGAAGTAAGCAGAAGCTCTTTGTCGCTGATCCCGGGAATTAAAGAAAAATAATATATCCCACTTCTTATATCGAGTACACTGATAACGGGAAAACTTGTTACGTTGCGGACATGAGATGGTAAACATCGAATTATTATTATTATCACAATATGTGTGTGTGATATGGAGTAACCAATAGTTACCAAAGATAATAAACACAAGATTTAAATACAAAACAAAGTGGTGATAAGACGGGAATTTACTTACATCGAACGAGAAAAGTATGACTAAGGTTATCAAGACAGTATTTAAGAGGGTCATCATTACCTCTCGTGACTTGTCTCCACGTTCTAAAGATCTTAGGAAAATTCGAAATAATCATAACATAACAATATTCTATTACAATCGGCAGTGGGTGGACAAGGCCATTGATAGCAATCAGGCATCCCACATACACTGTAGGACCTTTTACATAACAAATCTATAGGACGGCAAAGTATAAAATCCGTACATTTCTGACACTGCACGAGTAATGAAGCTGAATAGTGAATTCGTGGAGTAAATTAGAAGGACGGAAGCGAGCGGGCCGGATGTCCGTAGAGCAAGTGGCGCGAGATACACTCAAATACCAAATTACACGACGACTGTGCACGAGTAAATACACGACGTAACACACAAGCCAGCGGGGAATAGTGACCATTTACTAACATATATGCTGGAAGGTTGGAATTCTAGAAACGCTTGCTATTTAATACAATGATGGTACTAAAACAAGGTAACATTAGCTTCAGAGAAAACTAGATGGCGATTACTTTCAAGAACTGACGCACCTTGTATCTGAAATCTTTGAACAAGCTTTACAGACCACAATTTATATAGAGCTGCTCACATTAGAGTGAAACCAAGAATGTTCCACTCAGTTATAAGCTTCGAGAATGAAAAGTAAAAAATAAGCTCTAAAATATCCAAACTCAGTAAAAATGGACACTCAAAATTTAATTTGTTTCTCAATCTGGGGCCTCGAGGATATAAAAGATGGTAATGAAATTTTGCAAAAGGTAATATTAGGTCAAGGCGACGGGCCGAATTTACTATTGATTGGATATTAAGAACGGGTGTAAAAGCTTACGTGAGTAAAAACAAATGATAAGAACCAACGAGTACCTACTACTAGATAACAAGAGCTGTACTCGAGAGAATCCCAAATGAAAAATAGGAACAAAGGCAATTAATTGGCTGTCTCGTTCCAAAAGAGCACAGAAATATCTGAAACGGTATCAATGGTGAATACTGTCAGTATCTACTATCTACGAGTAGTATACGACTGTTAGGCAAAGAGCTCGAACAATCGCTCCTCGTTCCAACGGCCGGATTAATCATTTTTATTGGTTTTCATGCGCTGAACAACGAACGTAACTTTGGATAGATATTGCTGAATTCGCTCAGATTTAATCAATGTTGATATTGTCTTTGTGTTTCTAATTCAAACTTACTGTCGTTCCAAACTCTGATGTTCCAAATTCCAAGAAATCAATCAGGACTTAATTCTCTTTGGTATCTTAGAAATCCCTAGAGTTTAAATAGATCCTTTGTTCTTTTCTCTTGTATTTCGTTTTTGATCAAGTTACATACTTAAACTTAATTTAAAATCTAAATCATAACATATTATTTTTGTAAAATTTAAAACGTCCTTTGATTTCACATATTTTATGTATAGTCTTCTCAATCAAACTATAACAATAGTCCCAAGCTGTATATACGCAATTTTTATGAAGCTTACCTCGGTACTGCTGTTCAAAATTATTCAAAGCGGAACAAATGCTATAGAATTAACAATGGCACGAGAGCATGTAGTGGTACATTGTAATGCGTAGAAACAAAGCAGTTAGGAGGTAGCTAGAAACACATTATACGTATGCTATGCACATAGAATTAAAGTTGAGCCTGTAAGCACCGGAATATTCATCCTTTGTTGGGACCCAGTCAAGAAACTATAAAAGAAGCAGCAATAAGGAACCAATCATTGAAACGGTTTTTTTATGTGTTGTTTGGTGCATATTAATGTGAGACGATAAAAATAGAATCATGAGGCAATTGAAAAAAGGAACATGTCTGAATATTTTGCATGAATACACATTCAAATTTAGATGTCCATTAATATTTCTGTCAACAGTTTTAGAAGCGCGAAGTTGTAAAAAGCTTGTCCGATGTTGTAAAAGTTGTGAATGTGATGCAATTGTTTTTAAAATTCATCCAACAGTTAGAAAATTCTGCGAAAGAAGTTTACATGAAATGTTTGAGTGCCGTATCCAATAAAACGTTTTTACTTTTGAGCATTGTTCGAAACCACATCCCAATACAGTAGGCAGAGGAGGGCCGAAACAGCCGGAGTGTTAAAATATTTACAGTGCGGTTGAAAACACGCGCCCCCGACTGAACCGCCTCGCTCCCAGCGAACATATGAACGAACTACATATCTACCTACACGTTCACAACCACACAATGACTTTGAAAAACGTAGAAAACGAACATTCACAAACATACCCTTTCCAACATATGGACGAGCTAAAAGGATTTAACCATGCGAAAAGGAATAAGCCCGAATTATGCCACAAATAATAAGTCAATGTTGCTTCAAAACGAGACAACATTACACAACAGAATTTCTAGATCTTCAAAAATATTTTCTAGACTGAAGTGATATATAAATAGTGGCTACGTCTGTCATATAAATACATTAGCTATCCGAAGATAAAGATACGATATTAGTCGGCACATGCAGTCGGAATTTAATATTCTCTTCACAATGGGTTGGCCTCTATAGAATTAATAAAACTTATACATTAATTAATAACGCTGAATATCATTCATTGCCGGTACAGCAGACGTCTTCGATTGTTCGCTTGAAGGGAGTGAATGAAAGGCGACCCATTGAAAGTGTTCGAAGTTTGCGTACGTGCCCAGTGCCCAGGCAGTTGCGTATAGAGCATCTTTTTCAATTTTATCTTTGACCTCTGCCCCGATCCGTTATAATATCGCCTGTTTTTATTTAATTAACCAAATAATGATTCGATTCATTTTCGGTGGTCGACTCCCGGAAAAGGTATTATCTTGGTATAGTGGCAGAACACGTAAATTAAGATAACTATTACGTAAATATAATTGTTTAGATACAAGTAATTACAGCTTTGAAGCGGTCCGATTGAATTATTATGTTACAAGGCAATAAACGGAAATCCGTTTAAAATACTGGCAATGCGTAAAACAAATCTAATCAACCACTAAAAATAAATCCAGTTTCTAATTCTTAACACACGCCAACGCGAATTGCTCGGTTTCCGTCATGAATAGAAATCATCTCACATGAGCAGAAATGATACACTTTATAGACGAAGGCTATCGTGGAAGTAGCTACTTGTGTCAATTTACATTCAAATCGGCTTTATTAAGGGGGAATATCAATGAGATACGATGCGGAGGATCTCGATATTGCTTTTTAATATGAGTAACTCGGGATGCTTATAAAAATACAACATCAACATAAATTCGAATAGATTATTGATGATTAAACCTGATCCAGCGTATACGACCTAATCTGCAAAGAGGAATCAAATAAAAAGATCCAAGTACTTGGCTATAAAGTTCCGGTTGTAAAGAGCGTTCAGATTTCATCGAGAAAAGCTTAATTTTTATCACGTCAGACCCTGTGCCTTCAATTTTTGTAACAAACATTAACCGCCAGCGGAAAAATAAAAAAAATCCAATTACTCTTTTCGGATTATAGCGCGCGCACTCTGCCCAGCATCGATACTGAAAATTCATTTTTAATTAAGTCTGAAAGCTCATCCACAAAGAGCTTTAAATGTTTGAAGAATCAGCCGCAACGCTTCTAATTACACTGTCATTATCATTTACGTCTATGTGCCGACGTTTGACATAACCGCTTTTATGAACTCGAGAATTTTAGCTGCCTTGGTACTTACTACCAAACGTGTAATTTAATTTGTAACATTTGTAAGAAGTAGGCGGTGGTACAAAGTGTCGGGAAGTCAGGTCGTGAGTGACGGTGCGTTTTCTTTTAACGTGTTCGCCATTTCCTTCAATTCTGCCGTGTCACCGTACCTCGCGCGCTTTAATAGCCCACTTCAGGTGTAACACCGTCGTTTCATATGTCTGTCACGTGCTTCAGAGATTTTTCATTCAAATTTTCTGATTCCAAAGTGCTAGGGGTGATTACAGTCTATAATTCACTACATATTTAAACGAGACTCACCCAATCTTGCACGTTTTTGACTATACCTTCATGAAAACGAATCTACGGGACATTACAGTATCTCAAAACCTGTTATTTTTCGCTTTGCGCTGTAACTGACTGTCACTCAACAATCGCGATATCTACATTAGTGTGTAGGCGACCAACTTTAATGCTTTCAATTGCAATTAAGTACTTCTAGCTGAATCGAACCTTTAATCGCCCACGGGCATTCCAGCTCACCCACAAAGCTGCATGTCTAGACACCTACGGGCAGAACGGGAGAAACAGGTGTATTGACGAGATGTGGGTAGGCAGTTTATTGGCGACATTAGTGTACATACACACGAGCGACACGCGGCAACGGCAGAGGCAACTGCAGCCGTAGACAACGTGCCGCTCGTGTATTTGAGTACGGTGCTCAAATACACGAGCGGCATGAGGTTGACTGCTACCGCCGACACGCGTTGACGGCAGCCGTCGACACTCGGCTGCAGTTGCCTCTGCCGTTGTCGCGTGACGCTCGTGTGTATGTACACTTATGTCGCCATATCATCATCTTCTTATGAGTATTGAGCATTAATACATTTTAGTAGTAGTTCTCTTTGCGTAGGAGTTCGTCCAGGGAATTGCTACCTATTTCCGCCGTCAAGCTGCGTTGCTGTGTTTCGGTTTCAAGGGTATTGTCGCCGGTGTAATTACAGATACATAAGACATTTCAGCTTTGTGTCTGGGATGGTTACGCATCTACGACGCCTCTGGTATTGCAGCCGATTTATTCTATAAAAAGCTCCCCGTGATAACTTAGGTGCGGCGAACTTCAAGTGAGCTGTCAGTAGTATCAATCCCTAACATCAGATGGATTGACAGCTCTTTTCAGAATAGATGGGCTGGCATCCATAGGCGGTGGTGACCGCTTCCCATCAGGTGGGCCGTCGGGTTCGGCTTGTTAGTCACCAAATAACATAAAAAATACGAACCTTTAAATCTAAATCCATGACCAGATGCTTTCCAAAAGAGGTACCGCCAGTTTTCTGTATGTGCAAGAAGACCATAACGTCATGAGCGTTCAGGTCGAATCGGAAGTCGTCGTGAAGGACTTCGTCGTAGGAGAGACCCGGCTGAGCGATGACGTCAGGGAGCGGCCGCCCGGGAGCTTCGGCGTACGAGAGAGCCAAAGATTCGGACACTCGCTCCCGCGGCGACAGGGCGCACACCTGGGGACAAGAAAAATAATCATAAACATACAAAGCGTGTGATTCAAGAAGCCTATATCCAGCCAACAGCAATAGATGATAGTTTTACACTTATATTCTCCGAAATGGAACCACATCCACATGTCTGAGTCCCATGCAAATAAGGGGCGAGCCTATACCCAGGCACAAATCCCGGCTCCGACCTCTTACTGAGAAATACCAAATATTGAACTATGGGGTCCTGGCCCCATTTTAAGCAATGGCGCATATGGCCACTAGCATAACGAAACACACAGCAATTAATTAAATAAATTCACAATTATTACATTTTAAATGGGACAGACTTTTTCCCGAAATTGTTAAAGCTTTGTCAGAAACGCTCATTGCTTGCAGCTTAATCCGATTAGTATGCGCGATAACGCTTTTCAGCACTTACACAATGCCGCGAAACGAAAATATTGTTTGAGGCTCGTGATATTTGACTGGAACGTATTTTGGCATAAACACGGTTTTATTGATTGTTGTTTTATGTAGTAGGAGGTAGTGTAGTAAATATGAGATCCTGATGTAATAAATGAAATTTTGCGTAAAGTAAATACGCGACACGAGATTGAATAAATTGAAGCGCGTCTCGTTCTATGCTGACTGTACCAACTTTTACTGGGCTCCTAGCAGACTCGATCAATCTCGCTAGCCTTTTGACAACTATGTTGGGGGTCGGTTCCCAGTCTAACCAGATGCATCTGAATACCAATATTCTACACGGAGCGACTGCTTATCTGACCTCCACAACTCAGTTACTGGGTAACACGATACCCCTTGGTAAAACTGATTGTCAGACTTTTGGGCTTTTTCGTTAAAAGTCTAAAAATGACAGCCTATCAGACAGTGTTACAGAATATTATTTATGCAGATTCTTTAATTATAAACATCTTCCGTGCTTTAATAACTAAGTGATAATAATGAAACATTGTAGCTACGGAATTCAAAAAATCTGGATACACATTTTATTATAATTATAATCTTTAACAAAAATATCTGCTATTATTGGTCAGCTTCTAATGTGTTTCTGTCATTATTATAGATCACGAATACCGTATCAGTTTGTATTATTGTAATTTACGAGACTATTTTGCATATAAAAAAGGATCGTAAGCTCTTAAAAAGAGTAAATTAACATAACATAATGAACATTGTATAAAACTTGTTTTATAGGAAAAATATCGCTTTGTGATTCATATTTGTCACAAGGGTTAATGAGAAACCCTTGAAAGTTCATTTATTCTGACCCCTAGGGTATCAGAATCAAGTAGATATTGAGGTCGGATGGGTTCATATAACGTGGATGAAGCCTAAACACACATTGCGGGATATATGAGAAATATTACTCCAGTATTATGTGGGTATTTCTCATAAATAAGGGGTCAATAAGCTTCTCTTTCAGGTCTGTATTTAATATTATGGATTTTTCCGTATCCTCATCCGATATGTCCACACCCGAAAGTTTCAGTTACACGTGCTAAGGATTATAGATGTCTCAGATATATATTATATATGGTTGATATTATAGATGGCCCAGCTGAGAATAGCAATAGACGGAGTTAATTAATTTGTGGGTTGAACCATTACTACTGGATCTTGTAAAAAGTTACCATTGGTACAAAGTTGGCAGTAGCGAACTCTTTTCTTCTATTAACAACAATCACCAATCCGTTGATAAAGATTACGGAAATTGATATTTCTCTTAAACAACAAAAATATGATATGAAGTGTCTATAGACTAATGACATGATAAAAAAAAAGATTCTTTGTCAAAGCTTAAAAAACCAAAGTATATTCAAAAATTAAGAGTTTGTAGGTGCACGGTAGTTTAAAAACACGAAAACTAAGCGATCAGTGATTAGCTCATCGACTGCGAGTAATATAACCACTTGAAAGTGGCGTCTCAACTTGCGACCTGAGGGCCTAGACAAATGGCATTAGCTTCGGAGCTATTCTATTTCTACAATCGCTTTCGCTAATGTTTCCATCATACGAATCGAAAACTAGCAATAATGCTTGTCAAAAAGTGCCACTTAGCTACGCATCTCTATGGAAGTAATCGTTCGACGCTGTCGATTTGTTTCATAATTGTTTGATGTTAACATTGCCTAGGTAATTTCTATTCGTTGCCCTATGATCACGTGACATTTCGATAGCTTATGTCAACCCCATATATTTTTTGGCTTTTCTACTAACGTCATCGCTAATCGAATGTTACTTTGTCTAGGCCCTCTGGTCGCGACGACCTAGCTACATAAAGTAGGAAGGATTGCTGGGTGGTGAGAAGGTAAAGGCATAACATAAACGAGTTAATTAATTCAATTATCACACAATTTTTAAATACTTCAACAATTTGCAAACTCGATCTTTGCCAGCATTATCAACTGTTTCATGGGCAACCCTAAATATTTTTTTTTATGTTTGTACGAGTACCTCGTTAGACAGCTGCTAAAATGAAAATATATGTTCCGTAATTTGTACGCTTAATGCTATAATAAAATTTTGACATAACTAACGTCACAGTTTTTGAAAATGGTTAATTGACTTCTTCCTTTAACTTTAAACTGTTTGTTGTTTTAGAAAATTTGGTTAATTCAAAATGTGGGTTAAAGTATTAGGCACCCAATGGAGTTGCAACGCATGCCATTCAATAAGAGAGTTTAGACAAATGTGATATTTAGTGACGAATTCTGGGAAATTTTCAAACATACATAGGAAATTGAGTTTTCTCTAAACCCATGAATTTTCGCCCAAGTTTATGGGGTGATTAACTGTTGCAAACGGGTCATACTATCACGTCCTGGAAGGAATACGTCACCCTGTATATATAAGTTTTCCACATTCACTTTCAAAACATTTGTCATGTCTTTCATTCCTCGTGTATAAAACATGATTATGCTCCATCTTGAATTTCTCCATAACGAATGCAGTGATAGTAGGCTACGCAAGCGCCCTTTAAAAAAGAAAGGTAATGAGTTGGCTCACTCCAAATTAACCTCAGCTCTGAGGCGAGAGAAATCTGAATATCAAAAGAGGTCATCCGCTTAACGCGAAGAAAAACCAGTCTAAATTACCTTTTTGTGTCATTATGGCACAGACGAGAAAGGACAAAATTAGGTAAAATTAGGTTGGGTCCTATGAAAGATAGAGAAAGAGAGTTTAAAATAGATAGAAGATTCCTAAATATACAAAAACCGAATAACCCATCAACTTCACCCTTTAAAAATGTCTCCAGTGCTGAACATTGAAAGAAATGGATCCCTTAAATAAACTAGGTACTAATGTGCCTTACCCTTCAGGGAATACGGCGTCATGTTATGTGTGTGTGTAAATAAACTGCACGATTACGAAAACTTGCCCCAAATGATCACACTTTGCCATCAAATTGGCGATAGCAGCATGTTTCGAATGTGTTGTTCATACCTATTCTCTTGAAAACTCGACATAGCTGCCTTTTATGACCACCACATAGAGGGTAGTCCTATAATTTCCGAAAGTTGAGAATTCTTCCTGCAATTTTTCGTACGGTAACAGCCTTCTTCAAAACTTCTGCGACACGATACACCTTAACTTGGCAACAACAGCCATTTGTATTCAATATTTTATTCCATATCGCATTGTTCTCTCACAAACGGGTTTATTATCAATTTATCACAGACAATTTATTAGTCCAACGTATAAACAAACAGCAACCTCTTTTGTGACAACCAGCAAAATACTGCGTCTAGAAATCATAGTGGCATTAAGTGTTTAAGAGCTCTTCATTTGAAATGGTAATGTTGGGCCAATCACATACCTACTATGTATATGTTGCTGTAACTCGGTAAGCCTATTTATTTAATCACTAAATACAGTTACGTAATGAAAGTCAACCCGCCCGATCTTGTTTCCCGAAAATGCTCTTTGACAAACTTAAAGCTGAAGAAACAGACTTAAAGCTGAAGAAACAGACTTAAAACGACCTCGTCGCCTCATGTACGATCATGAAAGGAGCTCTTTAACCCCTCTTAAGAAACCCAATTTCTCGAGTTTATTTCTCATTTCTCTGCATATTTTCATGGTTTATGTTACAATAAAATCTAATCTAGAAAGAAAAATTGTTTTAATATCTTTTCTATTAGACGTTAAAGGTCGGTGGGGTTAGGAGGGTGACGGGATGAAGGGCGTCTATCCTCTCTCCTCACCCCGGTTGTTTGTTCGCCTAATGAAGTGGGTAGAGCGCCCTAGCCCATTAATATACAGTTACAATCAGCACTGCCACCACCCCAACAATTCTACTCCACTTATTACGATTACTGGGATGTCGCCGAGACAGCAAACAGTAATAATATAAAGTACAGATTATAACGTAGAATCAAAAACAAATGTAGTTTACTTAAGTGGTATTAGTCAGGCAAATGGTAAAAGCAATTGCATTTATCGAGGCACTGTACCGATTATTACGATTTTCAATAAGTCTCACATCGATCAAAGGTTTTCGCGGCGGATTACTCATCACTGATGTATTGGCAGTGCGGTTTATAATAGAGTATTACTTTACGAAATACGATACGGCGCCTGACGCGGAGGACGCGAACGCCTTGTGGCGCCTCATTATAATATAGGAATTTAGTTATTAAATTTTATGAAGTTTATCGTCAACTGCAGCCCCTCGGAGCTTCGCACTTGTTTACCTTCATTGTTTTGCTATCTTATCCTACCTACTTGTCACACAGTGTCGCCTCCGTCGCCGAAACTTTACACGACCAACTTGCTCCGTAAAGTAATAAAACTGTCATGAAAGAGTATCTTACCGGTAGAAGGGTGTAACTATGCTTATTAAAACTAGACCTCTGCCTAACCAAGTCTCGAATAACATAAGTATGTGTTGACGTTACAAAATTAACAAAAAACCGCAACGTGCCCTGAATGTTCACCTCGAAGCGCTTTAACTTCGCTATACTTGCACGTATTTATCTTACGTCAAGTTATTTCTTGCTTCGAATATAATTTCTCTGAAAGTAAGACCTACTTTCGATATGGGTCAAGTACATAATGGTTTATCAACATTTTGTAACAAGGCTTTAGTTATAACAACCAACAAAATTAATGCAGCGATCGCGTGTGAAAGCAATTTAGTGCAGAAAAAAATGTTTCAGTTCTAAATTATCAAATTAAGCATTATGTAATGCCTAAGCTTTCAAATACTAATTGCACGAAATGCACGATCACTCTCATTCACGTGTTTTTTTATAAAATAAAATCAGGGCCAATATTTCGGTTGATTACAAGCGTTTACCCGAGATAACATCCTTTTCAATAGATTAAGCTAGATTGTAGTACTATAGGTAATTTTAAGATAATCCCAACCACTGCTCGTTCTGGCGCCATCTAATTGAATTAATTGTGCTAATGGGCAGCAACATAACTACAAATCCTGAGTTCCAAGTACCATCAGTAATTAACATTGCTTATTCCATGACTATAGGTAATGTGAATTGGATAGGCTTATCTAGAATGGAGTCCTCTTGAAGGCTTCATTTATCTAAACTAAAAATGAACAAATTCTAAGGACTCGCATAGCCCTTAGAATTTGGCCTCTTAGGGCCTTAGGAGACATGCTAATTCTAGCATCGGCAATTTTGCTACTCAGCATCGCATTTTGCCGACTCTGCGTTTGGTCGCGATGCAAAATCGCGTATTCAGCGGGTGAATCGCTGTTGCGCGGTGCATCGTGTTTTAGCAAGTCACTAGTGCGTATGAGCGCAGTATCAGAATATTAATTGAGCATCAAACCGTGATTCGCAGTTCAAGCCAAAATCTCACTGTCATCCAAACGTGTGCGAAGTTTAGCGTTGAGTCGCAGTATCTTACTTCTGCTGGTGCCAAAAATGTCGTGGTTTCTATGGCCCATACGATTCTGAACGAAAAATGCTTTTGATGCGCGCTAAGCTCTCTTCTTTTAAAATATATATCGTGTCTTTGAACGCACGGCTAAAATTAGCATAAATAAAATCCTTACATCTGAATACGTGGTCGCCTGTGATGTAGGTGTATCTGTCCAGGTGTTATCCTGTCCATTATCAATTCATGGCGGACAACTCGCTGCGCCATAAGAGGCCGCGGGGACACAGTACGAAACGCAGCCCGCGTGCAAAGAGATGCAATTTTATCCTTTGTCTCGACTTTTGCAATTCGAATGTTAAACGCATGACCATAACGGGAACTGGAAAGTGGTATTTCAAGGACCGAAGCCTACTGTCTCACGCTTGATGGCCACGAAGACTGACTTGGTTACTGCAAGTTTGTCGCGATTAAGGCAGCCTATGAACGTTACCGCTCTAAAAGAGATAGATGAACAAATAGAAGAATGTTCTTGTTTAAAGCAATTTCTGGTTGGTATTTGAACAGTTGGGTATGCACTATTGTATCGTGAGCTTATGTTAGCACAGCTGTCGCTTTGGAGCCATTGTTCTTAAATAAATTAATTAGATCACATTCCATTTTTAGGCTTTTAATTACTTAAAACCAAGCGTAAACGTTTACAAGTGGCTCGAAAACGTTTAGAGCCGAGGTCAGGCACCCGACAGTCCATGACACCTACATATACAACATTATTGCAATCTGTTTGCAGTTATTCAAATGACAAACTGTTTTCCGACTGCTAATACCCATCCGCCCACGAGTTCACGACAAGTCTATTAAGCTGCGTCCACGAGATAGTTCACAACGAGGACCAGTTTAACGAAACAAAAGGCTTCATTTGCAGTTCTAATTGATCTTTACTGAGATTTGAAATTATTATTACATAAAAACCGGTCAAATGCGATTCGTGGCGTGGCACGGGCACGTTTGGACCTATTTTTATTAAAACATGATTGATCGGTACATGTTACAGCCTCATACCAACATGTAGTCTCGGCTGGAGGAGGCAAGTCCTGCTGAGTATTTTTTGCGGGCGGCTCGTCATACCGGCCTGGCTCGATTACAGACTGTCTGCTCATAAAAAAACCGAGCAGCATGGCCGCCACGCTCTTAATTAGTAGAGTTAGGTGCATGGTACATTATATACCTAGAACTTCTATAGTGTGCTGTTCCTAAGGCATGTCTTATTCGGTAGGTATACAAAAAGGTTTCAAATGGAAAATCACAGCACGAACTTTCGCATCAATCACTAACTTTAAGTTAAGTATGAAGTTAAGAAAAACATAAGTCTGACATGAAGTAACATGAAACAATACTTTGAACTAAGTAAGTACTCAATCACGTAAAAACAACTTAATTTTCAAAAAACCTTGATTTCTTGCGCTGAAATAATTTACTAATCATATTTATATCACCATAAGTTTACCAAATACGACAAGTAAAAATAATTATATACTCGACACAATACGAGTAACATGGCTAAGTAGGTATCAATAATATTACACAAAGATATACACAAGTCAATTGTCATGTATTTTTATAGCTTAAAGCTACTTGAAAGTAATCAGTTGATGATAATGCAAAATAATAATATCCTTTCTTTGAAATTTGCATAGCCTGATTAGATAAGAAATATAAGTACTAGTAAATCTGCATTGATTATTATTGATAAAGAAGTTTTAAACAGGTTGGGTTGACAGTCAGATGGGTGAGGGGTGAGAGTTACACAGACAGTTTAAAAATACCTCATTTTAAATATATTTCGGTTCAGTTTAGACTAGCTATTAAGAATTTTGCATGAAATCATATTCAGTAAATAAAACTGGTATCAATATGCCTACATTACATTGAATATGATAATTTTTAATGTAAATGTATTTTGTTACTTTTTCCTTATACTTATATCTTACCTTTAACTTTTATCTTATCTTATCATTTGTTTCTTTAAACAACATATATTATAATTGTATATTTGTGGTTGATAAATGCCAAATATTTATTTCATACTGTAACTGGTCTTATTATCAGATATTTACCTAACTACATACATACATATATGTATATATAAAGTATAAACTCACACCTTCACATGGGGGTAGAAACTACAGAACACCACTTGCTACAATCCTTACATACTCCATTTGCTTTGTTTACATTCATACATCTGGTCATACACGCATGCTGGTTGCGAGTACTATGCACCTGACCATTCCAAAGAATCTCACCAATAAGGCCTGCCTATTTACCTAACTAAAAGAGTAGGTTTAACCCGCAGTACAAGTGGTGCAAAGTATAGTTCAGTATGTTTGAGGAAGATCCACGGAAACCACAATATACCAATATTTGTGTAGGTGTAAACTTATGTTTGAGTTTTTATATCTAGTACAACAATATAATATATCCTAACTTAACAAAAACTACAAAAAAAACTAAAATATGGTTGTTATTTTATTTCATTTTAATTCTGAATAAACCCACTTAGCTATTTGTATATGTTAATAATAATTAAACTTTAATATAGATCTTGTAATAACAACAATAATATGGAATAAGTTACCTACTTAAGCACTATTTGTATTTAAGCACATCTTCTTTTCTGTTCGTTCTTAGTCATGAATAATACCACACACACAGAAAGGAACACATCTATAATAACTAAGATAGGAGTGACAGACATCCTCATGAAGATAGACCAAATGAAATGGAGATGGACGGGTCACATGTTACGGAGCCACAGGGATAAATAGAGTAAAATTCTGACAGAATTGTACCCTAGAGAAGGCAAATGAAATAGAGATTGACAACTTAAAAGATGGGAGGACGAACTCAATTTCACAGCAGGTCCAAACTGGAGAAGAGTTGCAATAGACAATGGAAATTGTTAGTGGAAACCTTTCCCAAAAGACACACTGAAGTCCGAGATATATTATAACTCAGGATAGAAAATAACAGCAATTTAAAGTAGCACAAGAAAGGAGTTTCAGGATAAAAGGGCCGTTGATTGATTGAATAATAGCAGTGTATTAGTGTCCCACTACAGGGCAAAAGCCCTTCTCATACAGAGAAGGCTTTGATCACCACTCTTGCTCAAGACGGGTTGATTATTTCAGACTAATATTAACCATAAGTCCAGGTTTCCTCACAATGTTTCTCCTTCACCAATATCAGCAATTTATTTGGTAATTATGAATTTTATTTTTGGTGAACTTGAGTTTGTGTCTATAATCATAATTTGTTAAAATATAGTTTATATAATTTATATTTTAATTATTTAAATCAGATTATCTAATAAATGTTGCATTAGAAATTCATTTAAATTTATTTAATGTATGACGCATCAGTTCTATTAATATTTAAATTTTATTTTTATACATAAGTTTTAACCATATTATATTAATATCCTGGGCTGACTCATATGTACACCAATCAATGTAAAACATACTCATTATTATTTAATAGTATAGTTTCCTCATGGTTTATCAACTAATTGCTGTGGTTTTAAATTTTCATTCCTTTTTAAAGCATTATCGCTAATGTTATCAATTATATGTAACTGTGAATACAGTATATTATATTTGTACCTGATTATGTTATTTTAGAAAAGTTTTATATACTGTTTAAAAACTGTTAAAGAAGGACTTTTGGAAAAAACAATAGGCATCGTAGTTTATTTTGGTAATATTTATTATACAAACATGATTAAGGAATAAGGATAATGTTGATAATGGTTGATGTTGGATAATGTTTGTGTATGAAATGAATGCATAGAAGAAACAAATTTTAGTTTTACAGATAAGTGGTCTAATCATTATACTATCAACCACCACAGATATTTAATTGTAACAAAAATACGGTGACTGTGTACAACACAATTCAATATAGGTATTGAACTACTTATTTTTACATTATTGAAAAACATTACTATGTTCAAGAATATTTCCTATTCTACTAACTCTATCTAGCTACTGATAAAATGCAAGATTTTAATTATTTTATAATTTAGGAGTATTTGTAGAATAATAAACCACTGAAGATAGTTGATTAATATTTATAACCATACTCTTTTCAAAAATATCTGGATATATTTTTTATATGATAAATAAGTACTATTAGTCTTAAAATATTTTCACTAAATTTAAGATAAACAAACCATAACAACTGTCAACTTAAAAACATAAACAATACAATATTATTTGAAAATGTGTACTAAAATGATGAGTGGGCTCACCTGATCAGGGCAGAAATATCCAAATGCAACCATTCCAAATAATGACAGTAGTAAACAGAAAAGTATCACTTTTCGTAACTTCGATCTTGGCTCCATTTTTTTTATTTCGTAGACACCGCTCGGCAGCAACAAAGCGAAATCACTATCTACTTGCACTGATACACTTTTTTGCATTTCGACTGAATGCATGTCTCATTTTTACAAAAATATCCCCAACCCAACACTCACTGATTTTGTCTACTGTCTTTCTTCTAGGAAAGTACTTAAATTCATCGTAACATTGATTTCACATTGTTCTTATCGTTAAGTGATTATCTTTCAGAGATACGGTTCGTTATCATTGTTAAGTTGATATCACTCGTAATATGTTATGCCATTAGCAAAGCCGAAAATAAAGTGCGAGACGAGAACGATACTCAAGCTCAGCCCGAGCCGATGGACTGCGAGTACTGCGACTGACACTACTCGAAGACGACTGACGGGCCCGAGACGCGATTGAAGGCACTGAACACAAACAAACAATCCCAGGGTAGAGCACGTATAAAAAGCACTCTGACTCACGTAACATATTAGAGTACCATTTGAACACAACTAACTCATTAAATTACTAAATCTAATATAGCAGCCATCGTTTTTTAGCAAAATAATCCAGATTTCTTTCACAGTAAATTCAATTTACTCAACACAAATCGGCGTGTTCCAGATCTGTGAAAATGACATATACCTTGCTCAGCATGAATATAAAAGAAGGACAACAATACCGAAGTGTAAAGAGAAAGTAAGAGATGCTATGATAGAAATGTCAAAAATGGAACAATGGCTTGTTCTGGAACCACATTTTCGTTTAGAAACATTCTGCTGTAACTTTATTTTTTGACGCAGTATTTAAAGTTCAAAAACCATAAATAAAAAAGAAAATGAAAAATTATATTCAGCGAAGTCCACGGGTGCTACGGAATAGAACTCGCGAACATTACCATTGATTTTTCGACAATATACGAATAATTTTGCTGACATTTTTATTGTACACCCACATGTAGCCAGTTATGCTTATGTCCCATGTTTTAAGGGCAGCTATTGCTATCAACCGGGCACAAATCCAGGCTACGGGCTGCTATTGAGAAAGTCCTGATAGGAAAACCCAATAACACTTTGCCCGACCTAGCAATCGAACCTAGAACTTCATGCTCTGCAGTAAGGCTTGCGATCACTAGATCAAATTGGCAGAAACGTGGGTTTATTATAGATATACAGGATACACTGCCTAACCCTTTGGGGAAAACCGGCCTGATATTATGTTATGTAATTAATGATAAATAATCCTTCCTTCTCCTTCTTCCTGCCTTCTCAGAAGCATAAAATGCGAAGAGCCAGTAATACAGCCAATCCAAGCTAACCGCTGTAGGTATCTTGTTTATTCAATATGTTACAATCTATGTTATGCATTCCTTCGGAATAGTGGCAGGCGGTACAGTCAACAACAACAGTCGAATAACACTTTCAGTTTTCTAGATATTAATTATTGAGCACAACATTTTAATAAAATTTGAACCTAAGTAAAAATAATGTCAACTCTTAGCTATTATGCTAAAAACCAAATTATAGAATAATTTTGTGTCAAGTAGATGGTGTGTAAAAGTGGCAGTGTTAACTGAATTTTGTTGGTGATGGTGACCGTACTTACGAGGGCTGTTTGGACGTTGGAAAGAAGAAACACTTTTTTCGGTTTGTTTTATTTTTCTACATAATCTCCTGTTAGCTCTATTCACTTAGTCCTTAAATGGGCAATAACCTGCCCGCGGGCCGGATCCGGCCCGCTGTAAGATATGATCCGGCCTCGAGACATTTTGAAAAACCCAATTAAAAAAATATTACATTAGGTACTTATACTTCGCCGCCACTCGGCTTGCTCGATCAAATTCTTTGAGATTTGCCGCCTCACGGGCGACACATCAAAAGATTTATTGCTTCTCAATTATTCTAAACTAGTTTATTCCAGATTATTCTTTCATTTTGCCTATATAAGCGGGTGGATGGCCCGAACGTTAGTCAGGACAGAGACACTCGGCAGTTGTCGCGAACGGTTGTGTACTCGCACTCTCCCGTCCGTGACTCAGTCGCTTGTTTAATTTTTTCTCGCTGCGAATTTCGTAACGCCCTCGCAGTCGCCCCGGCTGCAATCGATCATCGGTCGATTAATTAAATTAATTGATCGAATTATTGATCAATCAAAAAATTGCCTTTTTCAAGGCAGAGTGTTTCCTATTTCTTTACCGTGCGCGATTGTGTGAGTAGCTTCACTAGGCCCCTTCTGGGCAAAACCACAGTTTCGTGGTCCTCGGTGGAAACCTAAGGGTGCTAACGATCCGAGTGGGGTGTTGACCCAACACACCCGCCGAACCCTTTCAGGGCGAGGCAATCAGTTGGACGGGTCCCAGAGTTAACCGGCCTTGGGGGATCTCCTAGTCGGCTCTGGTGACAGTTTTCCTTCCACAGCTACTCACCTAGTGTCTTTAGGGTGTGTCTACACCCTTCGCGCTAGGCTGCCAGGGCCCCGTTCGCACAATAAGACTGGCGACGGGTTTACAAGCTTAAGGCTCACCATAGGTACTCACCTCCCTGTCTACACCCGACAGGGAGGGTAACTCATCCCCGGGAATTTCCACCCGGGGAGTTAGGCATAGGGAATATAGCTATATATATAGCCGGAATCCTTAATTCCACCCCCCCCCCCCCCAAGAAATAGCCCCTTACCCCCCAGTCATGGGGGATGCCCTAATTGCGACCTTCTTTAGGGAGGTCCTTCTAAAGGACCCCGAGTTTTTAGCCAGATATGGCGACAAGTTCGCTGCTTTGCAGCCCCCCACCCCCTGTCCTCCCGACAACTCAGCCGCCATCGCTAACTTTAGCGATGCACTAGAGGCCCCCTCCCCGGTGCAAAATTACTCCCAGCACCAACAGGCCTTCCCGGCCTTGGTGCGTAACCAACCCCCCCCTCCCTCCATCGCTCCTCTGATGGACCCCCGTATTCACGCACAAACGCTCGCGGCCGCAACCGCACCCGCGCGCGGACCCGCGCCCCGCGCTAACAACCCCTCGGCTCCTAAAGCCACTACCCCCGCCCCAATCGCGCCCGTTCCTTACACAACCACACCCGTGACTGTCGGTCCCAACCCCATGGATCCGTTCAATGTGATCTCAGGCACCTTCACTGCCTTCCTCGCCCACCACGCCCGTAAAATGGCTAACGAAATCGTTGCCGCCAGTAATGCCGGCAACCTTTACGCGATCCAGTGTATCTACAACGCGTACCCCGATATTACGCACGCGCTGCAGTCATTCATAAACTCCCCTAATCCCACTAATGGATAACGGAATTATCACGCATCTAAAACCCCGATCCCTAAAGTTAGGTTATTTCTGTTAAAGGTTTGATATGCTACACAGCTGCAGTGACATATAATTACACATAGAAAAAGAAAACATTGTGTCACTGGTGTGTGTCAATTGAAACCGTCAAGTTGTTTTATCCTAATCTTTTGTACATCTCTCTTTACGACTTTCATAATTATATAGTATATTTTCCATTTAAGTCTTTCACTGCAAAAGGTACTTGCATTAATTTCAATGCCAACGGCATTCAAGGTCAGCGCGAGGAAATCACTACTTTCCTCCGTGACCATCAAATCGATGTCCTCCTCTTACAGGAGACCTTCCTAAAACCCCACAGTCGAACGCCGTCAATAGCGAACTATCGGGTTGTTCGAAACGATAGGACTCGGTGTCACAAGGGTGGAACCCTCATCTATTATAAAAAATCCCTCTACTGCATCCCCTTGGACCCAACCCCCTCTCGCGACTAGAAGTCTCCATTTGTAGGCTAGGCATGACAGGACACCAACCGATCACCTTGGTATCGGTTTACCTCCCCCCCACTAACCGTTCAGAGAACTTCCAACTCTTGACTGACGACTTGACCATCCTTCTCGGCTTGAGTGACTCCGTTATCATAGCGGGGGATCTCAATGCCAAATATCACGCCTGGAATAGTACCAGAATCTCCACCCGAGGAAGACACTTGTTCGACCTCTGTCCCGTTCTAAATTTCGATGTCATCGCCCCGATGACTTCCACCCATTTCCCCCTCGCGGTTGACCGCACCCCTGACGTGCTCGATGTGTCACTTCTAAAGAATATCAATCTACGATTGGATTCTATAGAAGTGATACACGAACTTAATTCTGACCACCGACCAGTTGTGCTAAAACTAGCCCCTCGCGTAGGTCTCCCCGATCCCGACCAACCCCCCTCGACCAAAATGATAACGGACTGGAGGAAAGTAAGCGAACGCCTGAAATCCAACACGTCCCGCCACTTAGACTCCATCCCCGATCACTTTGACTCTATCGCTGACACGACGGCCGCGATCGACTCACTCACTGGACAGTACAATCAATCCTGAACGATTGTTCAAGGGAAGTTCCAGCGACGGACGACCGTCGCTGGAAATTGCCGGATGATGTACGTGAACTGATGACTGAGAAGAACGCGGCCGTCCGTGCGTACAGCAGCTTTCCCTGCAACGCGAACCGAGCCCATATGCGCTACTTACAGCGAGCTGTAAGGACACGTGTAGCCGAGCATCGGGAAACGGATGATGCCGACAAGGCCGAGTGCCTTGCCGACAGTCTTGAGGCCCAATGTTCGCCCAGCTCTCAACCTGTAGACCAAGCTCACCTCTCTGAGGTCGAAGCCGAAGTCGCAAGGAGAGCCTCCCTCCCCCCCGTAGAAGACCCCGAGTTTCCTCTGCCCCCCGTCAACCGTGACGAAGTGCACGAACTCATTAAGGGCTTTAAGCCCCGCAAAGCCCCCGGTTCTGATGGAATCACCAATAAGGTGTTCCAGATTTTACCTGCCCACCTGATCATGCTAATGACCACCATCTTCAATGGTGCCATGAGCAATAATATCTTCCCCCAAGCGTGGAAACAGGCCACTGTCATCGGTATTCCCAAGCCGGGCAAGCTTAAATTAAATCCGCTCCCTCCAGCTACCGCCCCATCAGTCTACTCAATGTCCTCGGCAAAATCTATGAGAGGCTTATTTATAAGCGACTCAGAGACTATGCCGAGACAAATGGTCTCATTCCCCGACGAGCAGTTCGGTTTTCGAACCCAACACTCGTGCGTGCAACAGGTCCACCGTATCACCGAACACATAAGCGTTGGTTTCCATCGTGGTTTGTTGACGGGTGCTGTTTTCTTCGACATAGCGAAAGCGTTCGACAAAGTCTGGCACAATGGCTTATTATATAAGCTAAACAAACTTAAAGTGCCAGATCGTCTCGTGCTCATCTTGCGAGACTTTTTGTCGAATCGCACCTTCCGATTTCGCATCGAAGGAGCGCTATCCTCCCCCCGTCCCATCCCCGCCGGAGTCCCTCAGGGCTCCGTGCTCGCCCCTCTCATTTTCACGCTATTCACCAACGATATCCTGAAGAGTAAAAAGGCTCAGTTACCTCTGTTCGCAGACGATACGGCCATTTCCTATACTGGCCTCAGCCAGGATGCGATATCTCGCACTCTCCAAACCTCGGTCAACCAACCCGGTGACTGGTTTAGAAAGTGGAGAATCGAAGTCAATCCCGACAAGATTCAAGCGGTTCTCTGTTCGAAACCGCGACTCAGTCCCCCCCCCCCCCCCCGTCCGATCACCATGTTCGGCAAGCCTATCCCTTGGGAGAAGCGAGCCAAATACCTGGGTGTCGTATTGGACAAACACCTCTCCTTCGGTGAGCACATAAAGCAGGCACGTTCGCGCGCCGCTTTCGCTCTCGGTAGGCTCCACTTCCTATAGAATGCACGCAGCAAATTGTCACTCAAGTGCAAATTGCGCGTTTACACAACGTGCATTCGCCCAATCATGAACTACGCGAGTGTGGTTTTCGCACACACAAAACCCCACCACATCCATAGGATGCAGGCCCTCCAAAATCGGTTCCTCCGTAGGGCAACCGGCTCCCCTTGGTTCGTTCGGAACGAGATCCTCCATCTCGATCTTAAAATCCCCACCATCAGACAATTCATGAAGCGCATTTCCAAGCGTTTCTTTGATTCCGCAGCCTCACATCGCAACCCTCTGGTTGTAAAGACTGCCAGTTATACCCCCTCCCGTATCAGTCATACCCGCCGTCCAAGGCATGTCCTCACCGACCCCGATGACCCCATAACCCTCCTCCAGGAGAGCAGTAGGGCCACCAGTACAGTGCGCAAACACAGACCGCCATCGTTCCGACCTCGCCGCCGAGGCCCAACGCGACGCCCCCGACGTAATTGTCCCCCCCCCCCCGACCCTTGCTCGACGAACCGCCAGCCCGCGCCGTAGCTGAGCCTGTAGCATTAATTTCCCCGATTAATAATAATATTTTAAATTCGATCCAGCCTTTCCCACCTTGCTGCCCTCCCCTCAGTGACGCCCTAAGCCGAGGCCCGTACCCCACAGGGGGTGCCCTTAGCGTGCGGTCACCTAGAAATTAAGTAATTCGTCCCTGGCTGGAGGCTTTAAGTTAGTAGCTTAAGGCACCACAGGACAGACCGGTTAAGTAGCCAGGACCTCAGAGGTCACAAGTACGAGTTGACAATTAGGAAAAAAAAAAAAGAGAACGTTAGTTCAGTTCTATTTGAGCTACCGAGGTGATAACTTGGACAAGCGATATTCTAGCGAACTGCTCGAGCCTTCAACTTGCTTTGTGAGTTTGTGTGCATCTTGTGTGGTTACTAACTATAGTTTGTTATTAAGTTTATTGAACGAAAAGTAAACAAAAATGATGTCTGGTAGAAAGAAACGAAAAGTAGATACAGAGGGTCGCCAGTTTCAAGAAAAATGTACTGAAGAATTATTTTTTATCTTGCACAATGGTAAGCCTATTTGTTTGCTGTGTAATGAATCCATTTCAGTAATGAAAGAATTCAATATAAAGAGGCATTACTCAACTAAGCATGCTACGTTGCACTCACTGTCAGGAAAATTAAGAACAGACAAAATCCAGAAGCTTACCGCAAATTTGGAAAAACAGCAACAAATGTTTCATAAACAAAGAACACAACTTGATAATGTTGTGAAAGCTAGTTTTATAGTTAGCTCAAAATTGGCAAAGGCATTAAAACCATTTGCCGAAGGAGAATTTATCAAGGAGTGTATGTCAGAATTTTGCAGTATTTTGTGTCCTGAAAAGAAAAATGAATTTGAAAAAATTAGTTTGTCATGACGAACTGTTGTTCGACGTATAGGAATGATGGCTAATGATAATGAGGTTATACTAAGCTAATGATATAAAAACAACATTGACTGACCGTATGGCTGGTTTTGAATCATTTTCCATAGCATTAGACGAGAGCACCGATTTGTCTAAACAGCTCAACTGGCTATATTTATTCGAGGTGTTGATAAGGAGTTCACTGTTACTGAGGATTTGCTTGCTTTACAGCCGCTTAAAGAAACCACTACAGGAGAGGATATTTTTATTGAAGTTCAAAAGGTATTCACAAGTTTTGGCTTGCCATGGTCAAAATTAATTGGAGTATGCACTGATGGTGCACCTTCTATGGTCGGCTTACGTAAAGCGTTCATCGGAATTTTGAATGAAAAAGCAACAGAATTAAATGTGCAAAAAAATAATTTGATAGTCCTCCATTGCATTATCCACCAACAGAACTTGTGTTCTAAGTTCATTCGACTCCAGAATGTTATGAATGTGGTAGTAAAAACCATCAAATTTATTCGATCCCGAGGGCTTAACCATCGTCAGTTCAAGGCGTTTTTGGATGAAATATCAGCTGAATATAACGACGTAAAATATTATTGTGAAGTCAGATGGCTGAGCAAAGGAAAAATGTTGAAACGGTTTTACGAGCTTAGAAGTGAGATAGCAGACTATAAGAAAATAAAAGATAAACCACTGTCTGAATTAAGTGACCCAAAATAGATATGTGACAGCATTTCTGGTCGATCTTACAGGCTATTTGAATGATTTAAATTTGAAACTTCAAAAACAAGGACAGTTAGTAAATGATTTGTACAGCCATTTGAAAGCGTTTCAGATCAAACTACGCTTGTGGGAGTCACAGATGCTGTCTGGTAACAGTTACCATTTCAACACGCTCTCTGCGTATGAAAATATTGCTTATGCTCAATATGCTGAATAACTCAAATTACTGTCAGAACAATTTTCGAACAGAGTTAGCGACTTCAAAAACATGGAAGACTGTTTCAGTTTATTTGCTACTCCTACAAAATATAATGTACAAAATGCAAAATGTGCAAATGGAGTTGATCGAGATTCAAGAAAACTCACTCCTAAAATCCAAATTTGAAGACGTAGAGTTGTGCGATTTCTACAAAAAATACCTAGAAGAAGACAATATTCCGCAGCTTAAAAAATTCGCAAGAAGATTGATTTGTGCGTTTGGCAGTACTTACGAGTATAAATGCGAACAGTTCTTTTTATTGACGAAAGTTAATAAATCAACACATCGTACAAAACTGACTGACGATAATTTGGAAAATTCTTTACGTCTTTGTATGTAATTAATCCAAATATCGATGGATTAGTTTCCCAAATTCAAGCTCAAGTGTCTCATTGATTTCGGTGTATGTAACTTTCGTAGTTTGTAACAATTGCAAATTTAACGATTTAATTATAATGCACCATTTTTAACCGACTTCACAAAAAGGAGGTTCTCAATTCACCTGTATGTTTTTTTTTTTATGTTTGTTAGCTCAGAACTCTTTCCTGGGTGAACCGATTTGGATGATTCTTTTTTTGTTAGAAAGGACATACCTCAAGGGTGGTCCCATGATAAGGAAACCAGGATCTGATGATGGAATCCCGGAGAAATCGAGGGGAACCTTCGAAAATCGTAGGAGCGCCTAGTGCGTTTGTTAATTTTTTCATTAAGTATTTTAAAGAACTACAATTTAATGAAGGTCTGGAATCGATCTGATGATGGAGCCGAAAGACTTCCTCAATGATTTACAGCAGGTACCTTTTGTTGGGCTTACTTCATACGGTTCAATATTCCAAAATATTCAGGTCGTACAAAAATAATACCCAATTAAGATTGAAATTTTTCATAGGGCAACCACTACCTACTAGTCATGCTGATGCGTCAATTTGAGACTGAATTTAAGTTGCGTAACTTCTGGTTTTTACCAAGAGAAATCCTCAACAATAAACTCCTCAATTCCTTGCATCGGGAAACGAAATATTTTGTAAAAGGTGATGAGCAGTTGACATTAGGCTATTGTAACTTCGATAAATTATTATCTAACCCACTAAAAAGTGAAAAATAAAAACTTTTTGACAAAAAAAACAACCGACTTCCAAAAAATACACTACAAAGTGAAAAATAACTTTAATTTCGGATGTCGGTGGCAAAAAACGAAAATAAAGATCCAAAGACACCGACTTCCGAAATTAAAGTTATTTTTCACTTTGTAGTGTATTTTTTGGAAGTCGGTTGTTTTTTTTAAATTTAATTTTGTTATTTTAATAAATTGTACTATAATAACATTGTCGTATTATTTCATGTCTAATATCTATCGCAAAAAATATTATCACTACTTTAAAATGCACTAAGTATTTTTAAACGCGGCCCGCGAACGTATTTGCACGCTAAAGTTTGGCCCTCAACATATCAAAGGTTGCCCATACCTGACTTAGTCCATCGATGTTCCAACCTTTTCAAGCCATTTTTTTATTCTCAATCCCAAAAAAATAGTCCTGATTCAGCTACCACCTCCTCATTTGATGAAAATCTTTTCCCGCCAAGTAATTTATTCATGTTTGGGAAGAAAAAGTTAAGTATGTGTGTGTTGTGTGTGTGTGTGTGTGGAAATAATTAGTATCGCAATTCGAGAAGTTTTGATGTCGCGATTGCAGACGAGTGGGCCGAAGCATTATACTGATGAAATCGTTTTTTTTTCTTTGCTAGATGCGATCGTTTCTTCAACTTTTCAATAAATCGGTCTAACAATGCAGCATAGTAAGGTCCGGTTATTATTTATTTATTTATTATAAAAAGGTACACCAACAGCTTCTGTATATAAAATATCACATAACAGTGGGTAACAGCCATGGGCTTATACAGTTACCAATAACAGGTGAACCAACATTTTCAAATACAGTGATAACCTAAGGTAAAAATAAAAATTAAACAAAAAATTAAACAATTTAAGTGATAAGTGATAACAAACCATAAAAACAGAAATATCAAATTATATTAGACCCGATTATATCAGGCCTTTCTCCGAAAAATCAATGTAAATTACTGCTTGGCTGTCCCAAAAGACTGTGGTCATCACCTTACAAGCCAAACAAACAGTTTAAATTGCCTTCTTTGGCGCACGTTCCCCGGTAGAATTCCACTGCTTTGACTGTTGCTTAGTCTCTGGTGTATATGTAAGTACCTAATCTACCCACGTTTCGTCAACTACTCGTATTACGTAGGTATAGACGCAAAAATTCAATCGGATTGCTAAGCATTCATGGCTATACAGGCCTAAGCATTCCTCAGAAGTTGCTGTATCTACGCAATTTCCTTTTGGTCGACTGTCAGTAAACGCGGCACCCATCTTGCAGAAAGCTTTTTCATACCCAGAATATCATGCAAAATACAAAAAAAACTCGTTCAGTCCAGATGTGTACAGCATCAGCTATCTCGCGTATCTTCTCTTGACGGTCTGCTAAAACAATACCATGGATTTTATTGACCAAACCCTCAGTGGTGACCTCAATCGGCTTTCCTGTGCGCTCGGCGTCATTGGTGGTAGTACTTACGTGTACAACGAAATTCAGTGTAGCACTTATGTACACACGACGACTTAACAAGCTATACATTTCCAGTTCTAGCTGACCTCGATTGTATAGGCTTTTCGTACAATGAGAAGTCGGCTTATACTGAAAATGTATAGCTTCATGTAGTGGTGCGTACCTACCATTCCATGAGAAGGCGCAGAATGAGGATTCTGAAAATAGTACCTACACGGGGGTAGGTAATATTTTTTCTATTTGTCTTCGGACTGCTTAATGGTTTTACCACTTAAAAAAATAGTGTAAGTATATTAAATGCATAAGATTTGTATTACCGAATGTTAAAAGTAGTGATTGTGACATAGTATTGAATAAAGAGAACCTAGAATTCGTCGATAAAACTGTTTTCCTTGGATCACGCTCGACTCAAGGCTCCAATGGGGTCCTCATTTAACATCTCTTGCAGGACGGCTAAGTTCAGCAGCATATGCTGTGACAAAAATCCGTCAATTTACTAATGTAGATACCGCGAGGCTAGTCTATTTCAGTTACTTTCATAGTATCATGTTTTACGGTATTTTACTATGGGGACGGGCTGCAGATATCGAGTCTATTTTTATTCTGCAGAAAAGAGCCATCAGAGCAACATATTGCCTCCGCAGGCGCGATTCTCTAAGGGAACTGTTTAAAGATATTAACATCATGACGGTACCTTGTCAATATATCTATGAAAACATCATGTACCTACGTAAGAACAAAATTAAATCTTTTCAGTGAAAGAGATGAAAGACATAATTATATGACTAGAAGTAGGGACCAATTAGTTCAACCAGGTTTCAGACTGGCTAAAATAAGGCTCATCCTTCATGGGGTACTGTTTAAAATGTTACAATAAAATACCTCCCTTCGTACTCCAACTGAATGAAACAAATTTTAAATCTTGTTTATAACGCACACTATGCAGCTATGTGTGTGTGTGGCTATGCTATGTTATAAGTTGGGGGATTACATCGCTGACAAAGATGCTTGGCTCAACGCTGGTCCTGCTCCACAGGGGCGCATAAATCAAATTAATTGATTAGCATTCGAAAATATTGTTGGAGCTGCTGAAGATTGTAAAAAATATATTTGCATTGTATAAATTCAATCTCTTAACAATGTATAATTGCATAGCACATGTGTGAGCACTATGTACCTACTATAAAGCCACCATTTATTAAGCTCGTCTTTCATTGACTTGAATGTGCCCTGGCGGCTGAGAGTATGTCATGCTCACTCAAATGTCTCGCTGGTGGTGGCGTGTGTGTTGGATCATTAAGTTCTCTTCAAAATGGTTGAGCTGAATGGTGCTGATCCATACGTCATGTTCGTGAACGGGCGCCGTCTGTAGGGACTGGTCATCTCTTGGCTGCAAGGGCTTATTTGAATTTTGAATTGTTTTTTATCTTTTTTATTACGGATGCTTTAAACGTGCACGTCTTTCTACATCGTTCTCACATTTTTAATTTCAACATGAATAATGTAAACATTTTTTTTTTTGTAACGATATGTTGATTTAAAAGAGTGTCCATGGAGTTTCTTGCCCGTTCTTCTCCATAAGTACCTACTCCGCTTTGGAATGGGCAACTAGCTTCATTTTTCTGACTGACTGACCCTTTGACAATTCAAAAGTGCCTGTAATTGGTTTACTTGAAATAAATGCTTTGAGTTTGAGTTTGAGTTTATCACTCGAAACTCGGTTTTCTCCATTTTCAAAGAAAAATTGAAATTTGGGGCTAAATAATTTTTTGGCTTCATAAAAAATTATTTAGCCCCAAATTTGAAAAAAAAACGGAATTAGCTTTCTAAGGAGTTCCATAATATGAATCAAAAATTAAATATGATAAAAGTTTTTATTCAACATTTCAAACCGCCCTTGTATTAATATATTTTTTTTACCTTCAAATTATGTATTAATTCCTAAGACGTCCGAAGTCCATTTATATCGCTAGATGATGCTACTTCCGTCACGTAAGTCGACCTCAGCGCTACACGTGGCTATATCTGGAACTAACTAAACAGCACAGAGCAAGCCGCCATATAATTGTCATTGCTCGGTTCATTATAGTAATGATGATGGTATACCTCCGCTAGGAGTACCTACGAGGGCTGCATTAAAAGTATCGGGAATGGAATATTTCCACTGTTCCTGTCATATTAAAATCTTTTTAATTGAAAACTCCTTGGTTTTGAAAATCGAATACCATTTATTTATTTAAAAAAAGAATCTCGGTCTTGTCACAAGGTTTTGTCAAACTTGTTTAGTCGTTGAGAAAATGGAATTGACTCGAGAAAATTCAAGAGCGATGATTTATTATGACTTTCGTAGTGATTTAACACAAAAACAGTGTGTTGACCGGATGATTTCTGCATTTGGTGATGAAGCCCCATCCAAAACGACAATTTATCGCTGGTTTGCTGAATTTCAACGTGGACGTGTCAAGCTCAGTGATGATCCCCGTCAAGGTCGTCCAAAAACTGCAGTCACCCAAGAAAACGTTGATGCTGTGCGTAAGCTGATTGAGGAAGATCGACATGTGACATACCGCGAAATTCAGGCAACTTTAGACATTGGCATGAGTCAAATACAAATAATCTTGCATGAACAATTAGGTGTAAAAAAGTTGTTTTCCCGATGGATACCGCATTCGCTCTGTGAAGAGCAAAAAGTGGCTCGCGTTACTTGGTGCGTCAGAACTCTCGAAAGATTCCACGCAGGATCCTCAAATGCCGTATACAACATCGTATCAGGTGACGAATCCTGGATATACGCGTACGAATCCGAAACAAAAAACCAGTCACGAGTTTGGGTGTTCGAAAATGAGTTAAAGCCAACAAAAATTGTTCGTTCACGGTGTGTTACAAAAAAAATGGTGGCCACGTTTGTCTCCAAAACCGGCCATGTTACGACTATTCCTCTTGAGGGACAAAGAACGGTTAATGCAGAATGGTATGCTAGCATTTGTTTGCCACAGGTCGTTTCTGAACTCCGTTAAGAGAACTGCAACCGCCGCATCATCCTCCATCACGACAATGCGAGTTCTCACACCGCGCACAGAACAAAAGTTTTTAGAGCAAGAAAACATAGAATTATTAGACCATCCGCCGTACAGCCCCGACCTAAGCAAGGGCGGATCCAGGGGGGGGGGTCATGGGGGTCATGACCCCCCCCTGGGCTAGGTCCAGGACCTAGGTGGACCACTAATCAATATTGTTAAGAGCGGGTAGTAAACAAAATTACTTATCTTCAATTTGATTTTTCATGAAATTGATAAGACTTAGGTATAAAATAAAAATTATATGAGTAACTACATGATATTTTCAAACTTTTTTTGGAACAGAAACACAAATTTTTTTTTAGAATTTGAGGAGACACAAAATGTTAAAACTTGAAAATTAAAGGTAATTTCATGATGTTGTTTTATCGAGAATAAAACAACATCACGAAATTACCTCAAATTTTCACGTTTTTTCGATTTGTACTTAATAGTCTAATGACTAATACGATAAAAATTTGATGATTATTTGTATTAATGCAAGGCGAAAAAAATTGTGGAGGCATTTTTAGAAATTCCTTTTATTTTTGGTTTTATTACGACTACAAGCTTTAAGCACTTACGACGTTTTTAGTTCGTGGAAGAAGTCACCTTCCGTCGTAGGTTGCAGGAACTTCACGCATATTTTTCTTTCACAAATCAGTCGCCGTCGCTCTGTTGCGAAGAGAGGACTGCGCTTGAATTGTCGGCTGCTCTGGGATATAATTTATTTGCGTAAATAATAATATCATAATATTGTAGGAAAGAGACTGTGAAATAGAAAAAATGAAAAAAAAAACACTAAAACCACTTCCGAAACGATTATTAAAATCGTTAAGAATTGATAAACTAAATAAATACCGCGGTTAAACCGCAAGACAAAAATATTATAACAATTCGATGTTGATATTTGAAAACTCAAGATGACATACATTTTATTTGACAGATTTTTGACTGGTATAGTCAATGAGGTTATAATAACATCATTGGGTATATTACAACTAGCGCCATGACATGAAATTTTTCATACGGTTAGTGTTCTCGTGACTAGATCCCTTTTTATGGTGGAGATGAGTAAAGGTTGTGACGGATCACAACGTTTGGGATTGCCGGCTTGCGTTTCAAAGCTAAAATTCACAAATCGGGTTCAAAAATGGACCCAGGTAACTACCGACCTATTTCAGTATTGCCTGTATTATCAAA
This sequence comes from Griposia aprilina, assembly GCA_916610205.1. Classification (NCBI taxonomy): domain Eukaryota; kingdom Metazoa; phylum Arthropoda; class Insecta; order Lepidoptera; family Noctuidae; genus Griposia; species Griposia aprilina. The sequence continues at coordinate 16,325,085 of OU744286.1, forward strand.
GATATTAGAAAAAAATCCTGCATAACCGATTAGATAAACATTTAACTTCTATTAACTTTCTTTCAGACAGACAATACGGCTTTAGACCAAAAAGCACGCTAACAGCTACAGTCGACCTCGTTACTAAAATTAAGCAAAATATAGATAGAAAAAACATAGTCCTTGGTATCTTTATTGACCTCAAAAAAGCGTTCGACACCGTAAGTCATGAATTGCTACTTAAAAAGCTAGAGACCATCAATATTACCGGTAGTGCCTTAAGAATGTTCGATTCCTATCTAAAAAACAGGTCGCAGTTAGTTATAACGGATAATAATTTTCAAAGTAGGACATTACCTATAACGTGTGGAGTTCCCCAGGGATCAATATTGGGGCACCTGCTCTTTTTAATTTATATAAATAATATTCAGGAAATAAAACTACATGGCCATCTTACTCTATACGCAGATGACACTTGCTTATTTTATTTCGGCTCTTCCATTCATGATTTAGTTTCCCAGGCTCAAGATGATTTAAACACCCTTTTTTCATGGTTTCAATTTAACTTATTAACTATAAATATTTCTAAAACATGCTATATCTTGTTCAAAGCAAAAAATAAAATGATACCTCCACATAATCCATTAGTTATCAATAATGTGCCCTTACAGCAAAAATCTTGTGAAAAATATCTTGGATTAAGAATGGATGGTTATCTATCGTGGATTGTTCACTTGGATCATATAAAAACAAAGCTTACGTCGCTACTTGGATCTCTCCGAAGCATAGTTCGATGTATTCCACATAGACTGCGTCACACCATCTATAACGCCTTAGTAAAACCACACCTACTATATCTGGTTGAAATTTGGGGCAGTGCGGCCAAGACGAAGCTAGCAAGTCTCCAAGTCGCACAAAACAAGATAGTAAAATGATTTTTGGCTACCCATATCTAACATCAACATGCAAAATTTATGAAGAAACCAAAATAATGAACATTAGACAGTTATATATTTACAATACATGTATTTTCATTCGTAAGGCACTCAACAAAAGTATACAGACTAATTTATCGTTTACTAAAGTAAAACAAGTAACCCAACGTAGCAGTCGCCGAGCTGGTTTTCTGATTTTACCGAAGATGAAAACCAAGTTTGGCAAAAAAAAATTAACTTTTGAAGGAGCACAATTATATAACAATATACCCTCATATATAAGGAGGTTGCACTCGTTCAATGCATTCAAGATTCAATTGGCTGCGTATATAATCACAAATAACACCCTTCCTAAAAACTGAATGCATTGGATGCACTGTATCCTTCTTTCTTGTATCTAGGGCTGTATCATAATTGCCACCGTGACGTCTGTGACGAACTTTATATTTATATAATTTATCTTAAGCATTGTTCTCAAGTAAGTGACTTTGTGTCTTTTTTGAGAATAAAAAATATCTTTAAACCTAAAATTTCAACAATTATAAAACAGGAACCTAATAAACGTTCGACTTTCTTTGGCACGCATTTTTTACAGATGCCAATTATTTTGTCGGTAAAGCCGACTAATGTGTTCCGAAATTGGCCTGTTTTTGACAAATGTTTTCGGTGAGGACTTTTTTCTTCTCGCGCTCCGCGCAGGATAGCTTTTCATGACACATGCCATTTGACTTTGCACAATACAGTGCAAAATCCACAATACCAATATTATTTTTTACTTGGTAACACTGTTGCTAATTGACTTTGCACGATCCTGCAAAGCAATATCCACGATATACCATCATATTTTTTTACTTGGTTAACACTGTTTTCCACAAAGACGTCGTGAGGTCCAACTTACAAGACCCAAAATACAATTTGGTTACATTGGAATTTGAACTTTGTCACGTCAGCATTGATTTTCTAGTTCCAAAACATAACTATGATATAAGAATCTGAATTCAAGCTCAGCATATAGTATAGGCAAAATAAACAAATGTTTTACCTACTGAAGAATTTCATTGAAAATAAAGGGACTGGACAATGATCATATTTCGTTTAAATATTGTAATTGCAAAACTATTCGAGGAATAGGGTTGCTGTCCAATAAATTTTCTTAGATTATTGATATTTTGTTGAATTGTTTTCATTTTTATAATGTGAAAAAGCGGAAGTTAAGAGATGCGATTATAATTATTCGCTTTCATATTGTGTTGAAATTGATATCAAATAGGTACTTAGATATACGGTCTTTTAGAGCTGTAAAAAAATCGAGCTTCTAAGATGTTGACTCAGAATCTTCGCATAAATTGCCATTCATTTTGCATATTTTGACACTCGCAAATAAATTAAAACCCATAGGATACATCCTGTTGACCTAGAATCATGAAATTTGGCAAGAAGCAAGGTCTCTCAGAACAAATAGGTACAGGAAAATATATGAAAATCGCTCATTTGTAGTTATACTACATTATGTAGAGGACAATATTTTCTCAACAATAACGGTTAAGTTTGTCTTCAATTCGGAATCGAAAATTTATAGGCCGTATCTTGAAGTAACATTTAATCTTTATTTCATTCAATTCGGTCTACTCTCCAATCTTCACGATTCACGGGCATACAATAACATTGAATAATATACCTACTTGTACATAGTAGTCATACATAGGGATATTAAATAGAGCGGTTTCATCTGATTATTTTACGTATACATACTACACACAAGATTCAAATTGAAATGCCTAGATATACGCCGCCGTGCGAAAAGTTTCTGCTGGCGGGAATGGATTGTGTTTTGTTTTCGTCGTGTTTGATGAGAGGGGTAGGTAAAGAGCCGCGGGTGAAACTTGTTTTTTTTTCTGTCTTGCTGCGCCGTCTTATACATAATGTATTTATATATTTTTTGTCACAATATAGTTTTTATGTAAGTACCTTCAATGTTTAATTAATTGAATATATTACTTACATACATTAATAAAATACCTACCTACTTTTTACTTGTATCTATGATTATAAAAATTGAATTATAATTTCTTGTGACTTGACCACGACTATGTGACCCCCCCCTGCCACCAAAGTTGGATCCGCCCTTGGACCTAAGCCCTAATGATTTCTATACTTTCCCTAAAATAAAGAATAAATTGCGTGGACAGAGATTTTCATCACCTGAAGAAGCTGTGGACGCCTACAAAACGGCCATTTTGGAGACCCCAACTTGCGAATGGAATGGTTGCTTCAATGATTGGTTCCATCGTATGGAAAAATGTGTCAAATTTCGCGGAGAATACTTCGAAAAGCAATAAATACATTTTTAAATAGTAATGTTGTGTCACTTCCTTGATTCCCGAAGTTTTCAGTGCCGCTCGCGTATATGTACTCTGTGAGTAGAAGCGACCAGTGACTTTGGAATATGGAAACACCGGTGATTTGGAACGTCTCGACAATTTAGAACCGGACAGAGGTCTAATTTATCAGTCCCGCCTAATTTGTGTACGCCGATAAACTTTGCGGGTTGAACATAAGTAATTAATTAATTATATTCCGCTGAAGACGATATTTTTTCAATATCTTCGCGTACCTATGTATTTTCCTTTCAAACCTTTTAGGAGCGTGCCGTCGTTCTAAAACGTCTGCAGCTTCCCGCAAATAATTTGTAAAATGTTGTGAGAAATATTTTTGCACTCGGATTCATTTCCAAATAACTATTTTAGATGTGTTTTAGCTTATTGCAAATTGTAATTTGACTACTAGATACTTCTTGAAATTAAAAAAAAAAAAATTAAAATGATTTTACAATTTAATAATTTTGTAATATTTATTGTTACTCAGCATGGTATTTAGATAACTAGTAGATTGTTAATTTATGTGTAAATTGCATGCCCAAGTGACGGCAGAGCATGGAGAAGGAACATTATCAAAACAAAACATATTTTTTTTATAAGAACATAAGTTCTTAGTAATTTATTACAATCTAGCCTAATAGACTAATAAGCAACTTAACTTTAACTTATTATTTTACGTGATAGTTTACGTTATAACTAAGAATAGTGTCCTATTGCACTTTCACACAATTCCGCTTCCGCAGCACTTTCTTAGAGTCTGATAAATTAATAATAATAAAAAACACATTGTTTACACATTATTCGTCACAATTTATACACTACACTAACTCAAATGGTTTAGTTCTCTTTAGCCTACGCACTATGTCCGTGTTGTCTAGCAGCTGAATTGCCTCGATATTCACATGTCGGTGAAGTCTGTGTTCGTGGGCTTCAGCAAATTTTTGGATGACGGTGGTGACGAGTTCCATTTTAAGGTCACGGTGGAGGTCGTCATTTCTAATGTACCATGGTGCATTTACAGCATCCCTGAGTACTTTATTTTGGAATTGTTGGATTATTTTGACGTTACTTCGTTTAGTACAGCCCCAAAGTTGGATGCCATACGTCCAAATTGGCATAAGAATATGCTTGTATAATATAATTTTATTACGTATTGATAGGCAGGATTTCCTTCCGAGTAACCAATACATACTTTTATAACGTATGTCGAGTTCCTGTCTTTTCTTTTTGACGTGAGATTTCCAACGCAGTTTGGCGTCAAGAGTTATGCCAAGGTATTTGGCTGTATTAGCATAAGGCACTTGCATGCCATTTATATAGATTGGGTGGTAATCACAGTGTTTGTTAGTGAAGTCAATATGAATTGATTTTGACTCATTCAGTTTGATCTTCCACTTTTGTGTCCAGTCATAAACTTTGTTTACAGCTAGTTGAACTTTTTCTACTGCTTCTTTGTGGCTTGATCCGGTAGCCATAATGGCAGTGTCATCTGCAAAGGTCGCAATGGTGTTGTTTTCCAGCTCTGGGATATCACATGTGTATAGCAAGTACAGGAATGGGCCTAACACACTTCCTTGTGGCACCCCAGCTTTTATAGTTTTTAGCTCGGAATATGCATCCTCTTGCCTTATTCTAAACATTCTATTACTTATATATGATTCTAGAATGTCTGCAAATTCTGGCGGTAGCATGCGTCTGAGTTTATATACCAGACCCTCATGCCAAACTTTATCAAAAGCTTGCGCGACATCTAGGAATACGGTGGCGCAGACTTGCTTGTTTTCGAGTGTTTTTTCAATGATGTTAGTTATCCTGTGTACCTGGTCTATTGTAGAGTGTTTTTCCCTGAAGCCAAATTGATGGTTTGGTATTAGGTCTTTTTCTTTTATTATAGGTTTTAAACGTTTTAATAACAGTTTTTCAAATAGTTTTGATAATATTGGCAACAGGGAAATGGGTCTATATGATGATACTTCATGGGGTGGTTTCCCAGGCTTCGCAATCATAATGACTTCAGCAACCTTCCAAGGCTCAGGCACATGTTTTAGCATAAATGCGGCATTAATAAGTCTAGTCAACTTTACTATGGCTTTGCGCGGGAGGTGTTTTAGAACTTCGCCGGTTACGAGGTCGTAACCCGGGGATTTCTTCGAACTTATGTTATTTTGAATTTCTCGCAGAACTTCTTTAGGAGTCACAAGCTGAATTCTTTGACTTTGTGATAACTTTTCACTCTCAAGTATTTCTATGGAGCTCTCATTGGGTTGAAAAGTGTTTTCTAAGTATTGGGCAAACCTAAACGCTTTTTGTTCATTGCTTATGGCCCATTTTCCGTCGCTGTTTCTGATAGGCGGTATTTGCATAATCGGCCTTTTTAGTTTTCTTGTCGCTTTCCAAAGAGAGAAATCCGTTGATTTGTCGTTGGTTAGCTGCAAAAGGTTAGTATTCAGACAGTCATCCTCAAATTGTATAATTTTCCTCTTTAATCGTTTAGTCAGGCTATTTAATAATGTTTTATCCCGCGGGCATCTTGTTTGCTGCCACAGCTTTCTTTGCTTTCTTTTTTCAGACAGTAAACTCACAATTTCCTTGGGATAGATATGCCCCTTATATTTACGTTTTAACTCGGGCGTGTTGTTCCACGCACATTGTTGGATATTAACAACATATTTGTTTACTTCTGAGTCCAGCTGATTCTGATTTAGTAACGGAGTTTTTAGGTCGATAATATTATCCAGATCAAGAGCAAAACTGTCCCAATCTGTAGACTTATTAACCAGGGTTAAATGCTTTTCTCTTAGTGAGATTTTTTGAGTTAGTCTTAGGATAATCGGGGAGTGGTCCGAATTCATGTGAAAACCTTCCTCCAAATGAATGTAATTGGTGGATATATTTTTGATTATGAAAAAGTCTATAAGATCCGGTATTTTCTGGTGGTCAGTAGGCCAGTATGTTGGTTTGCCTGTGCTCATAACTTCACAATGTGTATCTTTAACTGCATTTAAGAGCTGCCTTCCCTTTGTTGTAGTAAGTCTTGATCCCCAGTACGAATGCTTGGCATTGAAATCACCGCCTAGGATGAATCTCGGGCCTAGAAGTTCAAAGAATTGTAAGTATCGCTCTTTGCTTATCATGTGCCTTGGAGGACAGTATACGGCTGCTATGGAAACGTGACAAAATTTGGTTTTAACAGATACTGTCACGGCTTGAATGTCTGGTTCTTCAAATTTACTCTGTTCGTAATGCTTGATGTTTTCTTTGATTATAACCGCACTACCTCCTCTGGCGGAGTTGTCAGGGTGGAGCGAATTATATACCTTATATCCTCTAAATTTGATGAAAGATTGGTTAGTAAAGTGCGTTTCGGAGATTAAACACACGTCTATATTTTCTGTCTCTAGGACTGCCTGTAACTCATTCTGATGTTTGAGGAGCCCATTAGAGTTCCACGCCATTATTTTTAGTGTGTTACTCATTTTTGGTTATTAAAACCAGCTGTTTTGGTGCTGGATTCTAGCTTTTCTAATCTTTTGTCAAATGTAGTAATACACTTCAAGATCTGATTTATCTTATCTTCCAGATTCGAAGGTTGAGTGCCTTGTTTTGCAGCTTGTGCATAGGAACTACTTGCTTGAATAGGATTTGTAGTTGTCTGAAAAGTGTCTTTCCGTGCCTGTTTGTTAGGATTGTTTATGGATGGACCCTGTTGGGCAGTTGGCACAACAAGTTTCTTTTTTATGTTTTTGTTTTTCATAATTTGCATTTCCTTGGCTACTTCACACCCTCTATAGTTGGCAGGGTGGGGTAAGCCGCAGTGGACGCATTTTGGTTTCTCTTGCGGAGATTTAGTACAGGTGGCTGTAAGATGCTTGCCAGTGCATTTTACACACCTTGGCTCTTTTCTGCAGTATTTATGAGTATGTCCATATGCCTGGCATCTCTTACATTGAGGAATGAGTTTCGGATTTTTGAGAGGGTGAATTTCAATTTTACATCCTAAAATGTGCTTTATGCCATAGATTTTTTTTGACATCTTCGTCATTATTAAATGATAAGACGAACATATTGAGTGGTTCTTTAGTCTTCCAGCTCAACTTGTTGTCAACTTTTTCTATTTTTAGACCTTGCGATATTAAATCGTCTTTGATTCGATCTGGCTGGCAAGAAGAATGTATTTTTTTCACTACAACTCTTATTGGTCGAGCCTGTTTGTTCTCGTATGAATGCCAAAGATATTCTTTTTCTGACAAAAGCCTAGCAATCGCTCTATAAGAGTCCTCGGTTTTAGCGTTGATCTTCACACAATCTCCATTCATCATTTTTGCGGTGAATGATTCAGTTGGTTGGGTTTCAGTTAGTGAGTCGTAAAACATTTGGTAGTTCTTAACTCCATCTATTATGATTGGCGGTGGTGGAGGCACTTTTTTGACTAATGTCTGTTCTTTCTCACATTTTTGTTGTTGTTGGGCGCTTGTTCCGGGTTTTTGTGGTGGAGAGAGGGAGATGTTTAGCTTCCTTTTCTTCCTACTTTTAGCCCTAATCCACTCAGTCTCTTTAGCGAGTTCTTCCTCGTCGGTGCAGTACTCGATATTTTCTTTTCCAGATTGAGCAAATTGTATGTTGCTCGTTGCTTCCGACTCCTTACGGTCATTATTTCCTTGACCCTTGGAGCTGAGATTTTCTTCTTGGCGGCTTTGAAGTTGTCGCTGGAGGCCTTCTATTTGGATTTTCAGATCATTAACCAGAAGTTCCAGCTGTTCTCTCTCCAATTTTTCTTGGATGTAACTGTCATACAACAGCTTTTCCAGATCAGTTTTAATTTTTACCTTTATAAGAGACATAGTAAGGTAAGTAAAAACTTCACCTTAACAATTATTTAGTTGCACTGTTTACACTATAATTAATAACTGGGTCATCGTGGCGACCTTCATAAACCGATATCGCAACGCGGCAATGACGGTGTTATTGTGATGCGCCAGCGAATTACTCTAAAGTAGAGCACCCGCGCGCGAATGATACACGTCCGATCTCGGTAGAAGCCAAACACGGAACTGGAAACAAAACATGAATATCATCTATTTCCCCTACCCATGTTGGCAAAAATAAATGATTTCATTTCATTTGAATTGACGTAAGCTGTGCATCAGGTTTTGCAGACCAGTCTGTTAAATTTCGCAAGGCTATATTCACGGAGTCATTTTGGGCTAAAAGCGGACGCTTTTAACGTGCACATCTTTCTATATCGTTCTCACAAGTATGACGATGTAACCAATTTTTATTGCAACCCTAGGTTGATTTAAAAGAGTGTCCATGAAGTTTCTTGGCCGTTCTTCTCCATAGGTACCTATCTACTACGCTTTGGAATGGGCAACTAGCTTCATTTTTCTGACTGACCTTGACAATTCAAAAGTGCTTGTAATTGGTTTATTGGAAATAAATGCTTTGAATTTGAGTTTGAACTCAGTAAACGTCGGAATGGCAACATATTTCTTTTGAACCTCAGTGTACCGCACAGAGTTCCCATCCACGGAGTCAAACCTTTGCATTGAAGCTAACTCCGCTACACGATCGGGATTAGCTTTATGTACGGATGGTTCTTTGATGGTTACGTTTAGTTCGGCAATGTCATTAATTTGACTGACGGCCGTAAAACCGGATCATCTAACAGTACATTAACTGGTACTAACGCAGGCGCCGCAGTAGAACAAGAAGCTCACCTGTTGCGATAACACTTCAAACCTACAATCTATTTCTTGTAGTGACTCGTGTGCTCGGGACTGGCCGTCTTTTCGGAGGCGGATCATCCTTCTCGCTTGAACTTGAACGTGATTCTGAAGATCTTGACTCACAAGACGAGCGGAATCGCGATCGCCAAAAACGTCCGCGAGATTGTCAACGCTCGGCTCGATAATTTTTAAAACGACGTTTTTAAAAAACTAAAGAGCACGTACAAACTTGCAACAGGTTTTAGAAGCATCACATTCAACAATGTTTTGGAATTTCAATAAGCGATATTTTTATTTTTGCATGATTTAGGGAACAAGACAGTCCGTCAGCCCATAGAGTGAAATGCTCAAAAGACGATATTAGCCCTTTAAATGAGGGCTAATATCGTCTTTTGAGCAGTATAACACATAATATGAACTCTGTGCTCGCAGAAAACGGTTCGGTAAATGGGTGCTCTTCTTAGCGGCGCGGACGGTCTGCTGCGTTTTATACAAAACTGTAGGTATTGTTATTTCATAAAAATAAACCCGGCGCATCGCGCCCGTTGTGTGAGCACCTTGACGTTGCCAAGCACTCCACAGCGGCAAAACTGTGGACTTGAGTTGTTTGAGGATTTGTTGTTTGAAAACTTGGATCATGCATTCTCTCGCAAGAAGCTACAATTTGCATTTGCGTTCTCCAGGGCTTTCGCGAACGAGTGTGGTGTGGTCAGTAAGTGCCTACCAAAAACGTCATAGCCATAAACCGCAAAACTACTTAAACCGCGTATTAGGTATGACATTCACATGCCTGCGGACTTTCGCTCACGACCACCATTCGCCGCATGCAAGGGAGTTCCCTCCATTACCTCAACGCAACTTCTAGCAGCGACATCGACATCGTTCACACTAGCCACAGCCTGGCGACAATTTTTCGCTAGACTGCAGTTGCCGCTGGCTGTGCCTGTAGCCCTTTAAACTACTACTATGTATAAATGTACTCTGTGGCCAGGTTTTCGTGAAGGTTTCCACTTCCATTCCTGTTAAGGCTCCTTCACACATGTGTGCCTTAATAGAAATGGATTTATTAGCGGGATACTCAAATTTTCAAAGCTCTGTGGTATTGAGCATAAGCCACTCCCCCAAGATTGATAAATCACAATGGGAGTTGAAGCTCCGATGGTGAAAGCCAGAAGGAACAGGAAAGCGCAGGTGATTTGGAACTAGGTAGTGGCCGTTAGTGGACAACTAGGCATCGCAGCGTGCGTGGATCAGAATCAGGAGCCAGTCAGGCATATACTACCTCCAACTTATATTATTTAGTAACAAAGAATACAGCATATCAATTTTTTTATAGAGCCTAGTAAAATAAGCCTGCAGATGCAGCACGTTTAGGCAGTCACCACCCTTATGGACGCGGAATCGGCACACTTAGGTCACTTCGGCGATCGGAAATTCGATAAGATGCAAATTCGGTAAGATGAAAATTCGTTTCCGATCGGTGTAGTCGCGTCATCCGAACCGAAGCGAGCCGAATCAATCTTTTTAGCTTTTTTTGCACGAACATTTCTAGAGAACATCTCTTTATGATCGGCTCAAGCCAATTCCGCATCTATAAGTGTGGTTTGTGTCAGTGCAGTATTAATAATGTTGTTTGCTGTGTATTTCAAGCCTCGTTCTATCGCATGCGCCGCTGACCAGCTAAACCCAGACTCACTGGAAACTTTTGGTTAGGTTTTATTAATTTCAGTGGAATAAAAATATCGTATGTTCGTCTTTTGATTTAAATTCAATAACAATGACATAAAGAAATAATTTCTTTCTTAGGTAACCTAAATAATAGCATCTACAATAATATCTAATAGACACACAAACGATAATTTTAGGAATGGCTGGAAAAAATAATAATTAACAATTTCAATGACAGGCTTTAATCCAGTATCACTTCTAAGTAAGAGAATTTCATATAGAAGGTACATAATTTTAAAATCAATTCATCATCATGTTTTGATGGAAATCAGTTTCCTTACTAAAAACAGAATACAAACTAAAAAAAAAATGTAAAACAAAGGACATATCTAGAATGCATTAGCAAAATTAACTAGAAATTATTAGGTATTAATAAAATACCATTGTGGCACTACTACTAGACATCTACACAAATTAAGAACAGATTCCAATTATTTTATTTATTGTAAACGAAAAGGCACTTTAAAATCAAGGTGGGGGGTAATGATACATGAATAAAAATATAATTAAGGTCAGAACAAGTTATAATGGAATACTCCTCTTGTTTGTCATCAATTTCTCTCGTCACACTGTAGTTTCACTTAAAAGTAGAAAATATTTTAAGAGTTCTTTTTATAATATATATGTACACATGTTAAAAAATTCAACAAGGAACAGTCCATAGATACCTACAACCTAGAAATAATTATGTGATCAGAATCTTCTCTAACTAATTCACAAAGTACCTCAAATAGATAATATAGATGTCATTTTACTCCATGATATTGCAATATCAAATACACTGTAAGCAAATATGTAATATTGCCATATCGAAAATAAGTAAAACAGCCAACGTATGGAGTAAGACCAAACTCAATGCCACGAGAGAACTCATACATAACTGTCCATTATATTGATATAAAAAAATTTATACAAAAGGTCCACACCTTATTTGGTTACAATTTCTGCAATATAAAAGTTATAAGTCACCACTGATAACATCAGCTCTCCATATATTTAATGAATATCATAGACACTTGATGCCGAGGTATCGTAACACTCAGTCAGCGCACAATGTGTAGATACTTGTATCAACGTTTCTGTAACTTCACCAGTCCCTAAACCGTAGGATCAACTCCTCTCACCACAGAATTTTCTAGTTATAAAAATTACTATATTTTATCGATTCAGTCCACAAATTTGAAATAAAGTTCACGATTCCACTTGCCGTCACATAGTGCATTACTGGTACATGACGACTGTTGGTATTTACTTAATGTTCTGTTCACTAGGCGTTTGTTTAATTAAACGTTCTTCCAGTACGAATATTATTTAGCACATTTTAATTTGTTGAAAGTTTTTTTAGCGATGCACTGTTTAAAACAATCAATAATATCTATGTTACATTAGAATTGTTCAAGTAGGAACGCAACAACCACCAGTCGCGTCATTGTAGGACATAATTCCTCATTCCTGTCTATGTATGTCCACTATACATACGTCTATGTAATGCGGTACCAATTAGTCGACTACTAGTTGTCTATGGGGAGAAGCCAGTCCTCAAATTGTGATCACAAGCACATCTATCAGTTACGAGGACGTCCGCGGCCGCGCGACCCGTCCCGGTCCTGAAACAAAACATTCTGTTAGCACCACTTACATAATCATTGCTTGAAAATATTAAAAAAAAAAAAATTACATATCTTTATTCGTATTAATCAATAAAAGCAATAGTTTTGGCATGGAACCAACCTTACGGGGCCTGTTGTAATCACGGTCGCGGTACATATTAGACAGGGGACCGTCGCGGTACATGCCCGAATCATTGCGGTCATTATGGTCGTTATAGTCCCTAGGTCCATCATCGTCTAAATCGAGAGCGTCACGAGGGTCGCGAGCGTCACGAGGGTCACGAGGGTCACGAGGGTCGCGAGGGTCGCGGTAGTTGCGCGAGTCTCGGTGGTCTCGGGGGTCTCGAGCGTCCCGCGTGTCGCGATGGTCCCGGTAGTCCCGCGAGTCACGTCCGTCCCGGCCTTCTCGACCGTCACGGCTGTCGCGAGCATCACGCCCGTCTCGGCCATCGCGGCTGTCGCGACCCTCCCGGCCATCGCGGCCGTCGCGCTTGTCGCGGTAATCACGATAGTTGTTGCGGTACCCACGACCGTTGTCTTGATCCTCACGATTACTCTCCTGAGGGTGAAGAACAGGCACCTTGCGCGAATCTTCTTCCTCCTGACGCCTCTCATAGTGAATGAAGTCGTCAAAAATAGATGTCGAATGGCAATAACAGTGCATGATGCGTAACACTTGCAGCCCCTTAGCGTGAGGCACTTCCTGCGTGTCGCGAGAATTTGTTACCGGCTTATTCTCGTTATTCTCTAATTTGATATGACGTAGTTGCACGTTCGGAACGTCCTTAACATAGATCCACCTTACACGAAACTGTCCCTTCCACTTGTCCTGAGACCACACACTAGAGTTGGAGTTGTAATCCACCGCACTAGTCATGCGAGCCATTCCACAGAAATGGCCGCTACCGTTCACTGAAAAGAATAGGAAGACGGCGCCCCCCTCCCTCTCGCGCTCGCGGAACGCCGCGTCTAGTCGCTTGTTGCCGTGTTCAGTACTGCACCATATCTCATACTTGATGCTGCGATGGATATCATCCTCTGAATACGACTTGATCACAAAGAACCGAGCTAGAGGCGCGCTCAGATCGAACTCCTTAGGGTTGTAGTCGTTCTTGACGCGCAGTTCGTCCAGCACGGGGTGCGGCACGGCGGGTGCGGCCGGCGGCGGTAGTGCGGCCACAGCGGGCGCGGCCAGCTGCGGGCGCGGCGCGTGCGGCTGCGGCGCCGGGTGGGCCGGGTGCGGGGCCGGCGCGCGCGGGGCGTGCGCCCACGCGGGCGGCGGCTGGTGCTGCGGCGGGGGCCCACGCTGCTGCAGGGCGGCGGGCGCGGGGGCGGCGGCGGGCGCCTGCGCGGGCATGGGCAGCGGCGCGGGCAGGGGCGGCGCCTGCATGGCCGGCGGCGGCGGCGCGGTCACTACTGGTGCGGTCTTGCCGGCGTCCCATGTGCCCATGTCCATGTTGTGCTTTCCAGGTATTATTGGTGGTGGAGGCATGCCGGGGCCCTTCTTCTTTACGGCGCCTCCCTGCGAGGACGGCGCGGGCTTGGCCGGCTGGCTCGCGATGGACGCCCATGTCATCTTTTTCGGTTGAGAGCCACCAGACACGTCCTTGAGCTCCGGCGGGCGATCCTTCTCCAATTTGTGTTCGCCAAGCGAGAGTGACTGCACCCCCGTCTCCACGGCTTTGATACCGTCGGGCACATACAGCCCGTCGGCCCTGTAATAGTCGTCATACTGCTTCGCGCGACCGAGTTGCCCCCACGTCGAATAGTCGCCATTGCCGTGAAAATAATTAAAAGTCGACGCTGGCTGTCCGAATGCAGCTGTCGAAAATGTTGTTGTTGAGGGTCCAAACACACCTGAAATTATAACAATAGAGAATTAAAAGTGGTCGAGTGTGTCAGATTGGGAAGATCAAAAATATGTACTTGATAATACTTTGATAAGCATATTATGAAAATGTAAAGTAAAAGGTATTTTGATGATACATTAAAATGACTGACACAAAAGATGGATGCGATTTAACAGAAGCAAGATATTGATCGAGGTATTGTCGTTTTTCTGGCATGAATATTTGATACGGAAATTGATGAAAATAGTGACATCTTTTCTCTTGTTACTGTATGAATACTAGCTACCATCCATTCCATAAGAATCGTGAGGATTGTATCCTCCGAAAGTCATCGGGTCTGTTCCATTGGTGGACCATGTCCCATCCCCGACTCCAAAAGCTTGATAAGGAAGTGCTGTTGTACCGTAATAACCTGAAATAAGGAAAAATATTTGCCTCTAAACAAATTTCCCACTTTCTAGTTATAATTAACTTAAAAAGCAACAAGATACAAAAGATGTTTAATTAATTTTAAAGACTGAATTTAACTTTTAATATACGACAATAAGCCTCAGTATCTCTTATTAGCACAATTTGATTAATGAAGTCCCGCGTTTTAGGTTTATCATCTGAACTGAACTGCTTATCATCATCTCAAAACTAATATACAGTATGAGGTATCTCAAAATCGAAGTAAGATAGCACGAAAACATCGTGAGCACTGTAAAAACTTTCGAGCTTGATGCAGTTCTCTAAAGGTCAAAGTTCAACGAAATATCGACATGACCTTTACACGTTATTGACAAAAGGACTCAACTATAGATAACACAAGGCAATAAGGATTCTAGAAACTGTACAAATACTAAACAAAGGAGCAATTTAAATTATTCTAGGGACTTTACAGGTGTTTGTGTATATAATTTTCAATGAAACACACTATACATTTCTCGGGACTGATAACTCTGAGTATCTTATGGTTGGGGGTGGGTTGGTAGTGTATCGAAACATATGTACCTACCTGCCACGCTGTAGGGGTCGGCCGCGGACGAGATGGGTGGCGCATAGGAAGGCTGTTGCTGATGGCGCCATGACACCTCGGCCAACTCGTCGCCGCCGCTCTCTAAATGTTGCTCTTTCGGTGCATTTGTCACTAGAATCATAAAAATTGGTCTATGAGCATCATTACATAAAAGGTAGGACAGAAGGGCATGTCTTGTCGACGGAATTAGAATTCAGTATGTAATCAGAAAGAAGGACTGGACAAACAAATCTGTATTGGAAGTAAGAGCATTCTTTATTAATGTCAATATTAAACCATTCAATCAAATTGATTCACTTTCATTGAAAGGCATAGAATTTAAAGCTGTGGTCTTATAACTAAATAAAAAGGCCTATGTGAAACCATGCAATATTGTTACAACATAAATCTCAGATAGCGTAACTAAACTAAAGTATCACAAGTAAAACTCCAGAGCATAGAATCTTAGGCTAAGCCTTTCCTATTTTGATTAAATAAAAGTCCATTATCATACCCTTTTATCAGCAATTTTGTTTGAAGGTGCAACTTAACAAGATCATGATTATAATCAAGAACATATTATGTATATGAAGATATGGTCTGTTGACTTTGTTATATAGTGTCTATTAGTGAGTGTTTTTATATACTGTGTGCATAACAAAGTTAGTTTTTCTGCATAAGTAGTGCAGAACACAGGTAGGTGCACAAAGAATGTTATACAATGCAATATTGCTACTCCCATTATTTAAATGTTCTTAGACCCATATAAATTATGTTCTTAGAAGCACAACACAGATTTGTTTTGAATGAGTCATCTAAAATGTTGATAAATTAAAGCAAGCAGCTATGGTCTTTATTTATATGTCCAACTAAGCTTATCGCAGTCCATTGTTGGACATATGCCTGTCCCAGGCTGCGCCTCAACACTCTGTCCTTCGCCTTCCGCATCCAGTCTGTCCCAGACACATTTTTAAGGTTGTCGGTCCATCTAGCTGGGGGTGGCCCACACTACGCTGGCCGATACGTGGTCATCACTCCAGGAATTGTCGGCCACTGGTCCTTTAACAAACATGGCCAGCCCATTGCCACTTCAGCTAGCTTACTATGCAAGCTATGTAGGTAACTCTGGTTCTTTTCCGGATAATTTAATTCCTGATTTTATCCTTCAAAGAAACTCCGAGCATAGGCCACTCCATAGTGCGCTGACCGCTGAGCAACCTTAAGTTATAAAGGTTGAATATTGTGTTGTCTACACAAATACTTATGGTTTCACTTTATAGTAATAGAATGCCAGTATTTTCTATGCAGGAATCTAAACAGTGCAACTATATTGTAAAGAAAGATGCTTCAAAAAAATTAAAATGCTTATTTTAAGTTATTCTACATAGTTCAATTGAATTCCTAACTTTTTCTGGACTAAGATCTAGTAAAGAATTTAGGATACATACATTACATTTTCAATTACTACTGTAAATGTGTTATCATAATAGGACTTATATAGGTATTCATGTCTACCAAATCTACAAATAATAAAGTACTGTCTACCCCTTTAGTATTCAGGATTGCAAGAATGTTTATGCCCAAGAGTAGCAATGATGGTTAATACAAAGACTATTAATTACAATTGAAGTTATCAATTGACCACAATTATTATTCATAGTACACACAGGTCAATTATTTGCTGTAATAGAGAATCCCTCGCATGTTGGTTTTTGATGTAAAAAGTGACAGAAATTCTAAATAGAACTTAATTTCATCAATCCATTGAACAATTACTGTACATTATTAGATAATAGGTATAGTAGGCAGCAACAATTTGCAATAAAACAAAGCATGTGCGAGTGTGATTATTTATAAATGGAATTTCAGTTATGGCCCTACTAACCTACTTTTATGTAGGTACAATAAATCAGTAATATTTACCCTTTACTAACAATACAATCTCAAAAGTTATATGACTATACTATATGCCAAAAAGTAAGATAGTTATCCATGTATTAGAAGGGTAGGGCCTTCTCTCAGGATTTACTTGGGAGGAAACTACAGCACCCATAGATTTAGAATTAATGATACAGATGGTAATATATTCAAAGGTCCCCAGTATACTGTAATTTGATCTACAGCAGACTGCACAATTATGAAACACAGCTGTTACAATAAGCTTGTGATAATGTTTTTGATTATAAAAGTAGCACATATAGTAATTATTGAAGCCAACACATTATAAAATCTCAGCGTTATAGAATTATTAGATAGTGCACTGTTATTATCATTATAACATTTCCAATATTATTTTGTTTTACAGGCAAGGTCAATAGTTTGATTGACTGGTGATAAAATAATGTACCTTCTGATAGAACGCCTGCAGTCAAAACTAACCATGTTAATTTACCAATTTGACCCACACAATGAATGGAGAATGAATTAATCACCAAAACAGAGTAAGTACATAATTTATGGAGTATTTGCTTGCAGCATTTTATCATGATTGCCTCACTAACCAAAGAAATGAAACAACACTTGCAAAGTTATTGAATGAAAGCTTGTAATATTTGTTTGCTTAAAATAGATACTGAGCAACTTCATTAATGCTGTGTTTGAATTGGACCTTAAATCATTTAGAATCAGACTGATCTAATAAATTTTGAAAAAACTTACTGTGTTCTACAAAGTAATACATGTCTGCTCTGTAGTCACCCACAGTATAAACAAGAGTGGTACAGACACAGCCATTGATTATGTGTGGGTGATAAAGATTTTCAAGTTATTTTAGATAGATGTCTGTGGGTTGATTGGGTGGGCCACCTACCTACATCCTCTCAGGTGTACAACATAATCATTACATTCATTTCACCTAATATCACCATACATCTGACAACATTCAGATATTACAGTTACATTCCCACATTTCACACAGTAACATGGTTAATTACATTATTCTAGATCTAAATTCACGCAATAAATAATAAAAGTGAAAGCTAAAAAGATTACGACGCTAATCGCAGCATCGCAATAACGAGAACCGAATGCGAAGCCGACCGGTACGCTGTTCCACCTACGGAGAAAACACTTTGCAACGTCATAACGATACCATCTTTACCTTGGTTCCCTTGCCCTTTCATCCGCTACGATCGCCACAATCATGAAACAAGAAACAAAACACCAATATTAGCTATACAGCAATACGTTTAAACACGTAATTATGGAACAGAGATAGTGTAAATGCGAAATACCTGATCTGACACGCCTGCTGACATTGGCCGCGATTTTGAGAATATAGAGCACCTATAGAAGTCTTTAGACACGACAATATCAAAATAAATCACATCAGTTTCACTACACAAGGTCCGAAGTGTCCGAGATTCACTTAATTATTTCTAAATGTCCGTGTTGTATAAAAATCCGCTGAAGTCCGAAACGGATGGACGTTTATTAATGGCGACCAGAGCAGTGTTGCCAATATTTTTTCGGTACTAACCGGTTAGTGTTAAAATATACCGTAAATGAATAAAATTAATTGTAACTTTGCTTAATGAACCTATTCAGTTTCTTTACGAGTTCAGTTTAATTCTAGTTTGCGCTAAAATCAGCTTCTTCGTATTTATTTCATTTTAATTTTTGCGTAATTTAATTTAAAAGATAAATTATTTTGGACTTCCCCGAAAAGTAACCTTTTTCTTCCTTTTTGATTCATCATCACGATTCATGCATTACCTTACATAAAAATAATCGTAAAGCCTGTTGTACATTACCTATTTATATTTTTTTAGATATAAAATGCGATATGGGTTTTTTTTTTTCGTGCTACCGCAGTTATGCCACTCTCTCGATTTGTTAATTTTTTGACAATTCTAAAACATACTTTTATGGATTGGTACACATTGACGCTTAGCCCCACAGACTACATAGGCTTAACCCAGGTTAGCACGCACGGGCGTTTTTTTATGGCACTGGATTTCCAAGTCTCGGTATTGAGCAAAGCATTGAGAATCCAACAACAGAGTGCATACCAGCGCGTCTAAAAAACACTGCTTAGTGCCGAAAGGTGAAAATCAAACGCGCGAAAAAAATCACTGATTATTTCCAGACTGTCGTTGTGCTTTTTTTATTATTTATAAGCCGTGTTCCACTTCCTACATATTATTTTTGAATTGACGCTGGAGGAAAAAAGTTGAAAATGTGCTAAATTCGCATTTAAGTACTTCATGTATGAGCTCGTCCCCACCGACCACACCGAACGATCCTAATAAATAAAAGAAATTAAAATATTCTTATTAATTGTAAAATTTATTTCTTGGTGAAAAATGATGAAATTGTTTTTGTTCCACTTGCTGCCTTTTGTCTCGCTTTTTCTTTGGCTGTAAGGGGCTTTTCCTTCTTTACTACACTAAGGTCTTTGTCAGGGAACATAAGAATATTATTTTTAGATTCATCATCTGAAGTTTCACTTTTAATTTTTTTCTTAGATTCATTATTCTCGACTTCAGACTTTCTTTTGTTTCCGATAGTTTCAATTGACTCTGGCTCAAAATTGAATCTCTTTTCTAACAATTGTCTCATTTCATCTTGAAGATACTCCGACAACATGCCACAGGCATATTTCAAGTAGCGTTCTGGAAAATTACAATATTTTAAATTAGTTAACTTCAAAAATTTGTTAGATCTGCAATAAATAAAGCTGAAGTCAGTTATGCATCTTCTACTTACCAAAACATAGGCAGATAGGACGCATAGTAGGGAATATGCTATATAATATAAAAGCATGTTTGCAATATTATGAAGTTTACCAATAAATTGTTCATGCTATTTTTACAGTTCTCATTTAAGATATAGTGTTTACATAAAATATTGTTTTTGGAATGAAAAAATAATTCAATAATACCTTCATTCATATCTTTTAATGAGCTTGACACAAACGTAGCAGAAACTGCTCCTGAAGTTACATGAATGTTCTTTTCTTTCAACACTTTAGCTAGTCTGCGGACTCGGGCCTCCAGCCAAGTCAAAGTCTTCTCTTCATTATATTTATATGCTTTCATATCAGCAGGACCCTAGAAAGTAAAAGAACAATGCTTTTTTATCTACAGTCTTTACTAACATTCATAGAATAATCCCAAAAAAGTCATTACACTACCCGACTCATACTCAATACACTATCACACATTCACACTGCATACACTCACTCACTCTCTCTCACGTGCACCCTTAGAGGTACGCACACACTTCCATATTCACCACTCATACACTTACACATACTTGTGTTCACTCACTCACTTACACTCAACCACATTTACAAACCGGCACACAAATTATTAAATGTATTACATAACCACCCTCACGCTAAACAACATGGCTGCTGTTATACCTACATGACTAGCCGCCCTGTATGGCCTAACACTGTCTCCTAAGATACAGGACTACCTTGTTTAGGAGACAGGGTTACATGATCTGTGTAGATTTATGTAGATATACCATGTTATTTTGTACATCTGCTCTTGTGTATCATGAGGTAGTGACGAAAAATAACGATACGGGACTCATACAAGGCCTCGTAATGGGAATGAGTACACTTTAAATATTTTAATGAGGAACAATTGGAGGGCAAGTCTGGTGCCAGCAGCCGCGGTATAAAGATTATTATTATTATCTAAACCTCCATTCATCTATACTCATACTATAAAGAGTTAAAATTTAAATTTGTATATAGAGGGTAATTCCCGAAACTACTCATTTGATTATCTATTAAATGACAAAAAGCTATAAAAATAAGCAGACAAAGTCACAGGCAGAAGCTAGTAGTTAATAAAATTATTTTTTCTATTGTTTTCTTCTTTTTTGGGATGTCTTATGACAACACAAAAAAAAAACAAAAAAGACACAATTTTGTTGTTTTATGTGTTATAATTATGAGAGAACACTGGCTCATGCAACACCATTTTAACTAGTGCAGGAGTCAAAGAATTCCATGACTTGTTTTATGTGAATTAATAATTATTATATTTTTTATCAAATAGATTTGGAGAGAAACATGATAGGTAAATCAGTTCTTTGTACTTATTGTATACCTTTAAATCAGCAACATTGTCCAAACTAGCCACAAAGTTGAGGATCTTATCATATCCTTTCTCAGAGAGCAAGTCTTCTAATGGTATTGCTCTATCACTGCACTGTCCCTTTAACTTTGGTAACACTGAAAAGAAGTTGTTAAACAATGTTAGATAATATTGTACACCATGCTTGAAGCTAGTAAGCTAGTAATAAACTAGCTATAGCTGTAGGCCAGGTAAAGATTTGATATTGATAATCAGCATTGATAACCAGAGCTCAGAAAAATATTTAAATAAAATCTGTAAAATCATTATAAATATTTTATAACGACGCCACGAAAAAAATAATTGTGTCAAGTACCTAGAAATATCGGGTTAACAGGAGTAAATAATTGGATACTTCCATCAGATTTAACTGTTTCTCCAACAAACCACGAACGACATGGTTCATCAAATGTTCGGATCTCATAGATTTTGTTGTTTTTGTCATCTAGGCAATATTTTGAGGGCTCTCCATGTGCCGGGTGTCGTAATGTAATGATGCTGAACTTGTTGTTGGCCAGCAAAGAATCTGCAATTTTATTCAAGTATAAGTCACGTAATTTGAGGAAAATAGAGACGTAATGCAATAAGAAGAAAGAAAGAATCTTACAAAAGATTCAAACCTTTTAGAAGTAATAGCCATGACTTTTCAACACGTTTTGTCGGAGGGGCAGACACAACAACTGTGTTTGATTTTGTCTTGGATCTTGTCATTTTTATTTGTGATTTAGACAGTTGATTAATTGAGTCAAATTATATAAATTAACGTTTTGTAATATTTTCGCGGTATTCACATCACACAACAACACAATCACTTCAATAGACATCAGCAATGTCATTGTCAATGTCATTATATATGTCATGTAATGTTGACAAGAGCAAGACTGGCATCTACGGCTACGTTCCGAACTGCACTGTAATCGATTTGAGCGTGCTTACACCCGTTCCAAATTAACGTGAGCGCAATAACGATGTTCCGTGAATTGTCATAGATGACGTCATGACATGCGCCGTCTTGCGATAACGTCGACCATGCCTTAGAGTAATATCATCGTGAGCGCTGTCAAAAATG
Organism: Griposia aprilina; assembly: GCA_916610205.1. NCBI lineage: Eukaryota > Metazoa > Arthropoda > Insecta > Lepidoptera > Noctuidae > Griposia > Griposia aprilina. The sequence goes on from OU744286.1 coordinate 16,347,449, forward strand.
ACAGCTGTCCGTTGTGCTATTGAGTTGTTTTGAGTCGCATCTTTGTTCTCATACATCTCAACCAACAAAACAGAAGTGCCAATGCGCAGAACTTCCATTTTCATAAAAATATCCAGTCGGTCTTTCTTTCTTGTGCAAGGTTTGGGGTTGACGTTGAGAGAGCACCGTGAGCGCGTTCACGAGCGTTCAGAATTGTTGACAGTTCTCAGCTGTCATAATCGTGATATCTAAATCGGAACGGAAATTATTGATGTGAGCGTTGTGATCGATTATGACGTAATTCGGAATGTAGCCTTCGTCTCTGTGAAGACTGGCATGACAACTGCGGGGTAACAGTAGGAATGGCTTTCATTTTGACAGCTCAACAACATTCATTGCGTTATTTACGTTGTTGAGCGGACAAATTTTTCGAATATTTGAAGCAATGGATTAGCAATATGCTTCTAAATTATTCAGATTCTGATTAATAGTGTGATGAATGTTACCATTTACGAAATCAAATTATTAAAACAAACAGGCTTAAAAGTACATACTTTTCCCAAGGGGGCAGGCAGAAACCAGAGAAAGCTACCTACAACGATCCTAACATACTCCTTTTGCTTCGTTAAAGGCCCGTTGTTTGATCAGTAGTCAAACATACTAATCACAGAACATATATACTCCTGATACTAATAGTTAAAATGCGTTAGTTAAACTAACAATTCGTTCAAAATGACATAAGTATGTTGTTTGACTATTGGTTAAGCAATACTATAGTTAAAAAATTGTCAATTTGCTATGAAAGTTAACCATGCGCAGACAGAGTAGTTAAACTTTAAACAGCTTTATGACTTTAATCAATAGCAGCTTAAAGATATTTATGCTTTAGATGCAGATATAACTTTAGCTGTTTATGGTTATTTTATTCCACTATTTGCTTTTAAAATAATAAAACTCATGTTATAAGTCTTGTAGACGAGACGTGCAAATACCTCCTTGGTAAATTTCGTGAAAAGGGTTTAGGCCGTTGTGTTTGCCACCTTGTTCATAATCCCAATCCTTTCTTAGATTGATGCAATGGTTAGGACGCTCTACTAGTCACAAAATTGCTCATATTTTAGTTCAATGATGCTCATTATAAACAAGCAAGCCATATCAAAAGTGATTTGACAAGATTAGCCAGACAAAGAAGCTGAGAACTTAAAGCAGATTTTTTATAAATCTCCCTTATTGTCCATTACAATTACTGGAGTAGCTGCTTGCTTTCAAAACATAAGTTTAAAGCCTTATTCATAAAGAATCGTTAATCAAAGTCTTAAACATTACTTAACTAATTACCTAATGAAACCTTAAATATTAATTAATTATTTCTTATTCATAAACGATATTTAAGCATTGCTTAACTAACCACTACTTAAGTTTTTTTAAATTGGCAACTAGGTAGCATTTCGGTAGAAAACTGTGAAATCGGTCTATGGTGCTCGTGCCAAACACCCAAATTACTAAACAAAACTGTCAGTCAGTAGCTTGCGGAAAAAGTTTTGTTCGTGGTATTTTCTTTGGAAAACCAACACTATGATAGGATTCAACTTAGGGCTTATAACATTTTGTACGAGGTCGCCTAAATTCATTTAAATCTTGCACATCTTGCTTAAATAGACTTAAATTGTCATCGAAGTCAAAATATTCCATTATTACCGTACGTAAGACATAAAAATTCACTAGAAAAGTTTTATCAATTCACTGCAACGAGTTAGTATAGAAATGACAGACTCAATCAGCTGCACAGACTACTTACAGATACTACTTAAATCAGCTGTTAGAAGCAAAGATTTCGTCCGCCATTTTGTTGTTTAAATCGTTATACAAGGTCCGAAGGCTGTTTAGTTTGACAGCTACATAAATAACTGTTTAAACTGTAAACAGCGTTTATGAATGCAAAATCTATTTAACCACTGCTTAAAGTGCTGCTTAAAAGTTAAACAACGTTTATGAATAAGCCTGGTGACTAATTGTTAAATTGACTATTGGTAATTTTTAAACATGTGTCAAACAACGGGCCATAGGACGAGTATTACAAATATGCACGTAGATGCATGATTTCCTCGTTGAAATTGAATACTATTCATCACTTGGTATAAATAACAATCACTTGATAAAACTAATTCGTTTTCTCTTCTATTTTTACAAGCTTTTATTTATCTTACAATGTATGTATGTATGTTTGTTCTGGTGGAATCTCGCAACTGAATTTTAAATCAGTTATCTTCAACCGATTGAGCTGAAATTTCGTATACACGCTTATTTCGGCTGACAATGCATGACCTGTTATTCTACACCCAGGATTGGCTCCAGACGAAGGATCTCCTTAACGGTCAACGTTGCAGACACGACATTTAATATACGCATTTAATTATGGTAGTTCCTTCTAAAGTCTACCATGACCCAGCTGCTGCACCCAGGATTGGCAAGATTTATAGCACACATAAGGGAAAAATTCCGAAAACCTTAAATTTTTAGTTACATCACATTTTTTTTTTAAATAATTATAAACTATAGGAAATCAGGTTACGGGCGTGAATTAAAAAAGCAGTAACGTTGAATTTAAATTATATTTGCTTTAACGTTCACAGGGAAGATTTTATGTCTGTCTGCTAGCACAGCAAATATCGAAAGAAAAAGGGAGGAAAGCGTTTTTTTTTTTTTTTTTTTTTTTTTTTTCCTATTGGGCATCTCGTAGTTATGACCACTAAGGTCCTGGCTACTTAACCGGGCAAGCCTGTGGGTGCCTTAAGCTACTAACTTAAAGCCTCCAGCCAGGGGCGAAAATTCTTAAAAATTAGGTGACCGCACGCTAAGGGCACCCCCTGTGGGGTACGAACCTCGGCTTAGGGCGTCACTGAGGGGAGGGCAGCAAGATGGGACAGGCTGGATCGAGATAATATTATTATTAACAGGGGAATTTAAAACTACAGGCTCAGCTACGGCGCGGGCTGGTGCGTCGTCGAGCAAGGGTCGGGGGGGGGGGAGGAAAGCGAGGGCAGTTGTTGGTTTTATAATAATCATTTAGTGACAATGTTGCCATTATTAAAAAGTAAGAAATAATTAGTTTCTGTACATTCAAATCGACTAAATACCAACATAAACTTATTACCCTTTTCCTCATAACTTTTACTTATATACCTACAGGTTTGTACGGAACCCTCGGTGCGCGAGTCCGACTCGCACTTGGCCGCTTTTTTTTTTTTTTTGTTGGTTGGGAAATCATCTTAAAACCTCTCCCGCTCTGGGCGGAGCGGGAGGGCGTGTCAGAATCTTACTGACTAAAACCCACCCGTGTTCCTTCAGTTGCCTGTGCGCCAGGGCCACGGTAACTCTTTCGAACAATCCGCGACCCCGGCAGGCATCGGCCCTATCGGACCCCGTCAATTATGCTGACATCTCTTTGAGGCACGCGTGGAACACAACGCGCCGTCGACCCGGGCCTGGTCCTTACCGGTCGGCAAGCTGCCCATTGCTCGCCGTCTGCAAGTCCGTGCCTACGGTGGCCGGGAGTCTGCTATCGACTCCTGCCGAAACAGCCATATCCGGTAACGACCTACGTCAGGCGGAAGGTGAGGATGCGAAGAAGTCGAATCATCATATATCAGTCATATTTCAAATAGGCGCATAAAAGGCACTTTTGAACGTCAAAATTTACAAAAAATATAGAATTGATTCTAGTTACCCCTTCCATAAGGTAGTTTCGTATGGACAAGAATGGGCAATAAACTCCACCGTTACCCTTTCAAAAATGTATTACAATATTATGTATTCATTAATTATATAATTACGCCGTGGTGCCTCTCAAGCCACTCCTCAAAGAGGGGACTTAACTACCGCCGCAATCGTGGCGTACTCAATGTGTTGTGCTATCGCACGAACGCTTTTCGTGAGCATCAAGATGACGCGAACAAGTCCCCAATTTAAAATGTAGGTAGGTATCATATTAAAGTGTTTGTACTACATACACATACGGGACCTTCTGGAAGCAATACTCAGAGGCAGGTAATTCACACCCGAAGACTTAGTACTACATAATGTACAGGTATATACTCAATTTTCAATACAATTTTACATGCCAAATTAAAGTTATGTGATTAAAACATTGGTTCCGCCAATTTGATGATTCATGTTATCGCTGAAATCATATGAAAATAGTTAGATCTTGTGCAAAATTAAGTGTGGAAAATTACTACGTCCTAAGTAAATGAACGTGTGTAATTTTCGTATTAATAATCTAAGTACAGTCGCCAGCAGGTCAAGCTACACGAAATTGTCAAATTTCTCCAAACGTTTTTAAACCTTAAAATGTTGAAAGTTAAGTTCAAAATCGAATGAGTAAATCTGACTGTTTGTAGTAATTGGATGTGCTGGCGACTGTACATCAAAAGTTATCTATTATTCATCGTTATCTTTGAGATGGACACATCTATGCAGAAATGAAACATCCCAAAATGGTTTTGATAATCTATATTTCTATATTATTATTATATAAAATTCAAAGTCCTGACTGAGATATCAACGCACAGCCTAAGCCGCTGGTCCTAGAGACATGAAATTTAGGGTGTATTCTTTATGAAGAGTAAGCATCCACTAAGAAAGGGTTTTTCGAAATTCCACCCTTAAGAGGGTGAAATGGGGGGTTGGATTTTCTGTGAAACATTTTTTCTCCGTGTCGATTGGCTCGAAAATTGTACGCATATTATTCAATTAAAATTATGAGGCACGTGTATCACAGTTTTCCAAAATCATCCCCAACAGATTAGAGCATTTAACCTTAATGCTTTAAGCCCAACAGAGTCAAATAGGATTTTTCTGAGTTAAAGGTGTATCTGTAATACATAAGTGTGTGACATCCCGATTTTCGCGTTGGCTCGTAATATGCGACATTGATAATGCCAGTATTGATATTTCTATAAATAGATTTAATGAATCATTGTTATTACCGGTGTCCAATCTCAACCAAAGTATTCAAATCAAATCAAATTATTTTATTTCACATAAACCTACATGGGCACTTATGAAACGTCAGAAGCTAGGTGCACGGTTCCAATTGGTTGTTTCCTATGGAGAAGAGTCAGCAAGAAACTCCACGGTTATTCTTTTAAAAATAAGGGGCTCTAAGAATGTTTCAAATTACAGAGCTGATAGGTATAGGAGAACAGCTGTGTAGGCCTGTCAACAAGTAACAAATCAAATATATAACCGATATTACATATGAACTAATATTTCCATTTATAAATAACTAGCGGTCGCAAGCGCTACTGCTGAGTATGCGGTCCTGGGTTCGAATCCCAGGTCGGGCAAAGTATTATTGGGTTTTTGCCAACAGGAATTTCTCAGTAGCAGCCCGGAGTCTGGAATTGTTCCCAGTTGATGGAAATAGGCTCGCCCCCTATTTCATGGGACTTATAACTTATCTGGCGAAATGTGGGTGTACTACAGGTACACTTCAGCCCAACCCTTCAGGGAAAAAAGGCGTGATTTTATGTTATGCTAAGTTATGTTAGAAGTAAGTACATGTGAGGAGCTCGTGGATAAGTTATATATAACAGCCGCACGGGTCGAGTCGATCCATCAGGTTAAGCTACGCTTGCCGGGGTTGGGCCGTGGATGGGTGACCATCTTTACAGACCGAGATTCCTCCGTGCCTCGGAAACGTTAAGCCGTTGGTTTCGGCTGTCATTCGTGGATCTTTGGCAGACGTTACGGGTCGTCAGAATACCGAAAGTCTGACAACCATTCTTACCAAGGGGTATCGTATTACACAGTTACCGGTTTGTGGAGGCCAGATAGGCAATCGTTCCATGTAAAATACTGGAACAACTACACTACTACTACTACTACTACTACTACTACTACTACTACTGTGAATACTGCTGGTTGTCAGATTCAGCTGCATCTGGTTAGACTGGAAGCTGATCCCAACATTGTTGGGAAAAGGCTAGGTAGATTGATTGGTTATGAAAATTCAAATTTATGCTTTTGGTAAGAAATAAAAATTACGTGTTTCAGTGTTTGGTAAAATAGGGGATGATTTTAAAATTCACACGATTATTGAAATTTTTATGTGTAAACATCTTAGCGCTCGGTCTACGGTACCAGTCAACAATCGGAACAAGACTAGTGTTAATGTCATCTTCTATGTCTTTATTACTAACTACCAGTATTAAATATAATCGTGCTATCGTCAGCAAATAAGGACATTTGGTGCATAATTACTTGGGGAAGGTCGTTTATGTACCAAATGAACAGCAAGGGAGCCACCACAGAGCCCTGCGGAACACCGTAACAAAGAACTTTAGAGCTAGACGAGTATACTACTTCAGTTTTGGATTTAATATCCACTTGACTAATCTGAGTAATTTGTTTTCTATCCTCCAAATAAGATTGTATGAGATCAAGCACGTTACCTCTGATGCCGTATCTATTTAGCTTTGTTAAAAGTACTTTATGGTCCACATAGTCAAATGCCCTGGTCATATCCATGTACATAGCCATTACTGGTTTCCTATTGTCCATATTGTGATGTATTTTTTCAAGAAAATTGTATATGGCCATATTAATAGTTTTTGTCTTCCTAAAACCCATTTGTTCCTTGCAAAAAATATTATGTTTTTCAAAGATCTTTGAGAAAATCGGTATAAGAGCTACAGGTCTATAAGTACTTAAATTTGTTTTTTCATCTTTTGTATGTAGTGGCTTAATAATGGAAACCTTTATGTTTTGCGGGTAAACTCCATTTTGAATACAGCTATTTATAATGTCACTTAATATGGGTGCTAGAAGAGGAGCCACTGCTTTGACTACTCTTGTGTCAATATCGTCATATCCAGTACTATTGGTATTTTTAAGGTTACTAATTATAGTAATAATGTCCTTTGGTATGGTTGGTTTCATAAACATGGAATAATGCGATCCTAATGTATTAATATTATTATTCGTCTGAAAATTATTGGCATTCGGTTGAACTGAGACTACAAAATAATCATTAAATTGCTCTGCTATCATTTTAGGATTCGTTATACCTATATTTGTCATTCACATTAATTACACGTATATTAGCTTTAGGAATGTTGGGTTTTATACTATTTATTACCTTCCAAGTTGCCTTAGATTTGTTGGTACTTGTTCCAATAAAATAGCTATTTTGGGCTCGTTGTGTTAATTTGATAACTTTTTGATATCTTATTGAGAACGTTTTAAAAGCTTTTTTTGAGTCACTGTTTCGTGTTAGTCTATATTGCCACAATAAAGTTCGTCTCCTCTTACTACATCGTTTTATCCCCCGCGTGATCCACTTTGGCCTCTTATCGGTGGATATTTTACGTTTCATAATTGGGAAGCAGAGATCGTAGAATAGTTTAAACAAATCATAAAATGAATCAAAGCTTTCATTTGCATTATTCAGTCTATTTCAGAGAAACTAAGACTGGCAATACATTTCCTAAAAGGATTGATGTTTTCCTTGCTGTAATCGCGTTTATTGATGTAGTAATATTTTAAAATACATGATAGCTGTACCGGAAACTTCATAATTTGTGCTGTGTGGTCACTACACACCTAGCTCCAATATCTCACTCTTGCAGCCTTGTATTTTGTGTAGAAAATTGTCTAGACAAGTACCGCTACTAGGACGTGTAGGTTTTTTTATTTCAATATTGAGATTAAACTCCTTTAAAAGATGTTTAAATAAAGTAGAATTTTTAGTTTTCTGAAGAACGGTTAAAATCACCGCAAATAATTATTTTGTTTTTATTTTTATAGCAAAAGTTTCGTAATAAGTAGGTTAAATTGTTAAAGAAAATATACATGTTACTTTGATTCGGAACTCTATTTAAACACAATATTATAATTTTGTGGTCAGTCAATTCTACCGCGCAGCATTCAAATATGTACGTTAGGAATGTTTACATTTTTTACTAAATCAAGTGATGAAAAAGATAGCCAATAGCCCTGAAAAACTAATGTGGTTGTTAACTAGTGTACAAGAGCCACCATTTCGATTTCGTCTTGTGAAGCATGTAGGCAAAGTATAGTTAGGAATGTTCAAAAAGTCGACGTCACTCTGCTTCATATTATGTTCCGTAAAACAGAGGATATCAACACATTTCCCACTGTTTGCGAAAGTATCCAAATGTTCCGTTATTATATCAATCTTTGCCAATAGTCCATTTATGTTTTGATGTAATTAATGTGCATAAGCTGTTATACACGAAAAAAATGTTGATCAATGACATCAGGAGTACATGAACAGTAAGAATTAGGTGAATCGCAAATCAAAGGATCTTTAAATGATGCGGTCCCGTTCAGGGATTTTATGGTATTTGCGTTACAGTTAGTATAAACATAGCTCTTCTTAAATCATGGAAAATATTTGTGATTCCGTGGTTACTGATTCGACCACTATGTCTTTGAAACATGGTATAGTCACACGATAAGTTTAAATTTGAGTCAAATAATGTAGCATAAGTAAAATGTTGTATGTCTTGGTAGAGAAGGTTATTAAATATTCCAATTCTAAAATTATACATTGTCGAGTAGTAATCATATTTATATGTCGGTAAGCATAGTATTACATTTGTATGTTTTATAGCTGATAATGTTTCGCGTATAATCATTATGATGTCAAAGTAATTATTAGTTTGTCGGAAGTCATCTTCCCCGATAAATATTATACAACTACCTATCCATTTTCGTGTAATCAGTTAGTTTAATTTCAATGTTACATAATAGATTTTTGATTCCACGATTTGGTAAAAGGTAGTGACATATTTGGTGACACGGAAAAGTGTTTTCCGCTATAGGTAATATTTTGTTGATTTGATTGCTACTTATAAATAATACACAGTTTGCTTTTCTCTTCTTGACTCGTCTTGTTTGGTCTCTTTTTAATAGATTGAACCAATTGGTCCTGAAGAGTAACTTGTGTTGAGGTGAATAATTCCGGAGTCCCATATCTTGAGGAATCCTCTCTGTGCTGCTTACGTAAAGTTTGTCTAAGAGGTGAAGATAACTTAGTTTTTTTATTTGGTGTACATCCTGTTCTTCATGCTTCTAAAGATTAAAGGAAATGGAATTTAGTCAGTCCGTATCTTGAGGTAATATTTCGGTAGCGTTTATTATCTGCCTGTCTGTCTATTACTTCTTCACGCTTTAACGGCTGGATTTGGATGATAGGTAGGTTACTTATAGGCCATGACCTGGGTTAGAACATAGGATACTTTAACCCAGTAGCACGTCGCCGTGGGGTAATTTCCGACCTCCACGCGGGGCGTCGCGGGCAAAGCTGCGAACAAAAAAAACAACAGAGCCCTCACAGAAAATAAATAACAAAATAATAGTTTGTAATAATATTTTCGCAGAAATCATTTTCATTTTTATAGTTTTTTCGAATTTTTTCATTACTTTTATGGTCGTTAAAATCAAGACTGTGCAAGTGTACCTATAGTTCGACCAAATTAACTGTGCAATTATTGGTGGCGCTGTTCGTCACCAAAAATACAAAAGATAAACAAAAACCTATCGTATTTCCCATTCAAAATGTTAGTTCCAAAAACGTCCGTTTCACAGATAAGTTGGTCAAAATGTAAATATCCATCTCAACTACGGAACCATTCACTGTGCGTGGTCCGACCCTCAATTGGCAATATTATTTTGCTCCTTCTGGCATTAGTACTACGTGTTTTTTTTTCTTTTCTTTCATGCTAAAGTACTTGACAGCAGTTGGCATGGAACATTGACTTTTTGACATCTGTGCTATCATGCTGTTTGGCGTATTTGACATTTGATTTGAAGAAAGCAAGTTAAACCGCGCTTTTCCAGGAAGTTTGTACATAACATTTTAAATATAGAAAAGATGCAAGCTTTTCTTAAAAGTGGTAAACTATCCGCATCAGATAAACCCTCGTCTTCGGGTGTAAAAACTTCTGGCAAGAAAAAGCCTCCAGCACCATGGGTTGAAAAATAGTAAGTGCTTACATGAAACCATGAAACAAACATTAATTTGTAACCTTTATCATTAGTAATAACAATAATTATATGTAATTTACAGCCGGCCGAAGACTATAGACGATATTGTGGATCAGGGAGAAGTGGTGCAAGTGTTGAGGGAGTGCTTGTCTGGTGGTGACCTTCCACATTTGTTGTTTTATGGCCCGCCCGGTACCGGTAAGACGAGCGCTATTCTAGCCGCTGCTCGACAGCTCTTTGGCGATATTACCCGGGATCGCGTATTAGAGCTGAATGCTTCGGATGAGCGCGGTATTCAAGTTGTCAGAGATAAAGTGAAGTCTTTTGCTCAACTCACTGTCAGCAGTACAAGACCTGAGTAAGTGAATGAGTTGGTTTTCTTTATTGTTTCATTTTAGCCACATTAGCCATGGATCAAAAGAGCTAGAAGGTATGGGATGCCATTGATCCCTTTGCCCAGCAGTGAGATGATGCAGGCTAACAGTAACTTGCATAAGTTTTTTATTGAAATCAAAAATTTAAAATGAGTTATATACTCACAGATTTCCATGTTCATATCTCAGACTATCACTATCAATAAAAAAAAAAAACTGGTTCAAATAAAAGACAGCATGATTACAATTTATTTATTTACATTCTAGCAATATAAATCTCATTGTCTGTATGCTTATTTCCATTTCAGTGGTCGACCATGTCCCCCATACAAGCTGGTGATCCTGGACGAAGCAGACTCCATGACAAACGCGGCTCAGGCAGCATTGAGGAGAACCATGGAGAGAGAGACAAGGACTACTCGCTTCTGTCTCATCTGCAACTATGTGTCAAGGATTATACCTCCCATCACTAGCAGATGTTCCAAGTTTCGCTTCAAGCCTTTAGCTAGAGAGAATGTTATCAAGAGGTATCATTTTTATAATGCTTTCATTTAAATGATAAAAACTAATCATAATCATCTTTCTTCTCTAGCCCCATGTTATTTGGGGTCAGCGCAAATGATTAAACTAATATAGTAAGCAAAATTTTATCTAAACCCATTGTACTGCTGTTAAGATCTAGTAATGGTCATATAAAACTCATGTTAGTTACTAATCTTTGTCAGCACAAATCGTCTTCAGCAAGAGGATCCTACTCGCTCCTAGGTATTACATTTTCAAACCTGTATCTCCCAAAGGGTTAGGCAGTGGTTTACCTAATAGTATAGCCATATTTCGGCATATATGTTTAAGTCCCATCATACTATGGTGCAAGCCATTGCCATCAACTGGGCACAAATCCAGACTCTGAGGTGCTATTGAGAAATTTCAGCATCCACTAGCTAGACCAATGAGGTAGTCAAGGCTCCTTGATATTGTCTATTATTAATAATCAACAAATTTATATGCTTGATATATATAGACAAGACTGAGGACTTGTAGTACGCAAAATACGCGCAGAGACGTGGAGTTGCCGACACTAGCCCGTATTTACCTTTAGCCGTATTGCCCTTGGGCGTGCCACAATTGCGGCGGTAAGTCCCCTCCTTGAGGAGTGGCTTGGCAGGCGCCACGGCGTCCTCACCTTCCGCCTGACGCAGGTCCTCAGCGGACATGGTTGTTTTGGGAGGTTCCTGTTTCGTATAAGGCGGGAGGAAACGCCGGGGTGATGGATCGACCGGATGACACGGTGGAGCATACGGTGGAGGTCTGCCCAGCTTGGGTGGAGCACCGCCGTGTCCTCGCGGCGGCGATCGGCGGCGACGATCTGTCGCGTCCGGCCCTGGTCCAAGCCATGGTACGGAGCGAGAGGGCATGGGAAGCCGACACCTCCTTCTGCGAAGCAGTAATGCTTCTAAGGAGGAGGCCGAGTGCGTGAGGGCGAGGCAATCATTGCGCCCTCACGCCCTTAGTCGCCGCAGGAGGAGACGCCCAGGGCGTCGGGAATCGATAGCCGATTCCGGGCAACCGTAGTAGGCGCGGGCTTGCGGACGGCGAGCAATGGGTAGCTCGCCGTCCGGTAAGGACCAGGCCCGGGTCGACGGAGGGTTGTATCACGAGCCCCTCAAAAAAATGTCAGCTCTAACTAACGAGGTCCAATAGGGCCGCTGCTTGCCTGGCGCACGGGCAACTGAATGAACACGGGTGGGTTTTAGTCAGTAAAAGTCTGACACGTTCTCCCGCTCCGTCCAGAGCGAGAGAAGTTATTAGATGATTTCCCACAAAAAAAAACCCGTATTTTCTATTATTAGACAATACTGATATGGTTGTGGCTGACAAACTGAGAAGACGACGATTGCAAAAAGTCACTATGGATAAATGAACCTGTTTTATTTTATTAGTTCATTAATCAATAATTTGACAGTATTGTAGTTGTAGATTAATATATAAGCGATGACTACATTATTTTAAGACCTATTATTAGCAAATAAAGACTAATTGATAGGCGGTAAAAACCCCTCAAAATAAAATCTAGCTATTCACTGTTAACTCTCATGGCACTTTTGGGATTTACATTAATGCAGTATTTAACCAAGCTTCAATAAATGTAACTCTATCCAAACTCAAACTCAATGCCTTTATTTCAAACAAACTAATTACAGGCACTTGAATGGTCAAGGGGTCAGTCGGTCAGAAAGATGAAGCTAGATGTCCATTCCAAAGCGTCTTAGGTACCAATGGAGAAAAACGGGCACGACACTCCAAAGACACTCCTGTAAATCAAAATATTGTTACAAAAATTGGTTACATCATTCGTGTTGAAATTATACATGTGAGAACGATGTCAAAAGACGTGCACGTTAAAAGCGTCCGTCTATATTTGTGTAAATGTAAGTCTTATCTCAAAAAAGAAAAAATACTCAATATATCATTTGCATTCCACAACATACAAAATCAACAGTGTATTACACTTTTGTAAGTAATTGCAGGTTTATTTTTAAATAACCAATGAAAGATGTGAAGAGATGTATGAACGTAAACGAGGCAAAAGGAGTATGTAAGGATCGTAGCAGTTGGCGTTCTGTAGTTTCTGCCTACCCCCATGGGAAGAAGGCGTGAGTTTATGTAGTTTTTATGTATGAAAGATTTCAACTCTGATGGGTCTAGTATCATGGACTGATTTCATGGTAACAGTTAAACATATAACATATAAATTCAATCTCTTAACAATGTATAATTGCATAGCACATGTGTGAGCACTACGTACCTACTATAAAGCCACCAATTACTAGGCTCGTCTTTCATTGACTTGAATGTGCCCTGGTGGCTGAGAGTATGTCATGCTCACTCAAATGTCTCGCTGGTGGTGGCGTGTGTGTTGGATCATTAAGTTCCCTTCAAAATGGTTGAGCTGAATGGTGCTGATCCATACGTCATGTTCGTGAACGGGCGCCGTCAATAGGGACTGGTATCTCTTGGCGGCTACGATTTATTTTAATTTAATTTTTTGAATGGTTTTTATGTTTTTTATTACGGATGCTTAAAACGTGCACGTCTTTCTACATCGTTCTTACATTTTTAATTTCAACATGAATGATGTAAACATTTTTTTTTTATAATTATAATATAATAAAAAAACTCCATGGACACTCTTTTAAATCAACATATTATGTTGATTTAAAAGAGTGTCCATGGAGTTTCTTGCCCGTTCTTCTCCATAGGTACCTACTACGCTTTGGAATGGGCAACTAGCTTAATTTTTCTGACCGACTGACCCTTTGACAATTCAAAAGTGCCTGTAATTGGTTTATTTGAAATAAATGCTTTGAGTTTGAGTTGGCGCGTCGATATCCCTGCCACCCTGTATACATATTAATTAAGTATTTATTTTACAACACGTAATCCTTTTTTTTTAGATTTGGTCGATATTATTGTAGCATTTAGATAATAGAAACTGTTTCAGTTTATTTATGAATGTATTACAACATATTGTCAAAAAGTTTCCACAAAAATAACGAAAACACTTCCAATGCAGACTGCGCGAGATATGTGAAGCGGAAGGCGTGGACGTCGGCGAGGGCGAGGTCTTGTACCAAGCAGTCGACACGTGCGAAGGGGACCTGCGCCGCGCGCTCACTGCCATGCAGTGCTGCCAGCGACTGCTGGGCAAGATCACTGCTGAAGGACTAGTGGAGGTACTACATAATTATGACGTCATTGTCATCATTCTCTTTCCCTCATCCCAATTTATTTTTCTCTATTGAGGCTATGGGGGTCGCAACGCAGTTTTTAATGTGAAACAGCCGCTGGTGAAACTGATTGTTGGCGTGGCGACGCGTCGCCACGCTATACGATGGTATGTTTCACATCTGCCAGGCGTCCCGTGACTGCTCAATATTTGTTTGACAATGCGTTGCGCAGCGGCCCGTTGTGACTGTAATGTGCGCTTGGGTTTAGTCGTCATCTACTACATAATATTATGATGACAGATGAGATAAATGATGTTGATAGATGACTTTGTAAAGGCCGCAGGAATCCGCTGGATGCGGAAAGCACAGAACCGGTCGAAGTGGCGGTGTTTGGGGGAGGCCTGTGTCCGGCAGTGGACGTTTTTCGGCTGAAATCATGATGTGCTAAATATGATAAATGTGTGTTGCAGTGGGCAATAGTGTAGCAATAGCATTTTCATTGGAGTAGTCATATTCTCGAGTGGAGACCGCGAATCGACGAAAGTAGGACTTCCTAAGGCTAGGTGGAGCGACGATCTTCGCAGGGTGGCTGGAAGAAGATGGAAGAGAGTATCGTTGGATCAAGTATAATGGCCTGGGGTCGCAGAGTCCTATGTCCAGCAGTAAACTGCTGTAGGTTGATGAAGACGGCTGAATCAATGTATTTGCGAAGCTATCGCGATACGAAATAACTAGTGACTCTGTGAGCTGTATACCTCGCGAGTCTGTCTTTGCATAGCTTAAAACTAAATAAATGTTACCGCTCACCTTAAAACAAAGAGCGCGAAATTGCTGATTTACTTTATTTATTTATTTACGTTTTCATCCCTCATACATATCTCAGCCATTTTGGAAAATTTCGAAAACTGGAATCGACAAAGAAATACCATATAAGTATCCCGAAATTATTTCACGAGAATCGGTTGAGAAATACGACCTGTAGAGAAGAACAGTCATCCGTCGGACATCCGGACATACGAAAGCATTTTTGCCCAAGCTGAAACGGACACGCTTGGCGCTCGGTCGGTCAATTATTATTAGTGTATATTAGATCCACGAATGATGCATGATAAATGCAGAGTAAGTAAAATATGATTAAAAGTGCTTTATGCGGCCTACCCAAATGTCCTTTCTTTGGTATTGTTCGTCGAGTGGTTGAGCTCCTTAAGTTCTGAGTTGTGCTCCACGTTTAGTGACAGATGCGTGTACTGACTGGACAGGTCGTTCTATGTGTTTTTTCCTCAAAAGACCATTTCAGACACAAATCTACATGGTCTTCACATGATCTGACTAAGATTATGTCTGGACTTTAAAAGAGACTGTGACCTCTGAGTTTGTTTCGGCCTTTCTTCTCAGAGTAGTCAGATAGGAAACGCCGACCTCATCTAGTTTTAAAATATGATTGACGTATAAAAGTGTTTGTACAAACCTACTTAAAGAAATAAAATCATTTATTATATAACAATATTTCTTTTCTAATAGCAATGTCTTGTGAACAGGTAACTGGCCTTGTTCCGGAGAAGCTAGTCAACGAATACCTGAGCGTCAAGAACTATAGTGAACTAGAGAAGTTTGTTGAAAGGTGAGTGTAGTTAATGTCTCAATCGATTTCATATCTGAACATTTTAAACAATATTAAAGTTCAAATACAGATAATGGTAAACACGGCGACATATCAAGCTAAACATTTCCAGTTTTAGCTGACCTTGCAATGTATATACTTCGTACAATGACAAATCAGCTAATACTGGAAATGTATCAAACTCAAACTCGAAAGCATTTATTTCAATTAAACCATTTACAGTCACTTTTGAATTGTCAAGGAGTTGGTCAGTCAGAAATATTAAGCTAGTTGCCCATTCCAAAGCGTAGTAGATACCTATGGAGAAAAACGGGCAAGAAAATCCAATGGACACTCTTTTAAATTATATTGTTACAAAAATATTAGTTACACCATTAATGTTGAACTTATAATATATATATATAATAAAGATGTAAGAACACCTTAAAACCGTCCAGAGTATAGAAAATAGAAACAAACAAAAATAAAAACAATCCAAAAATAAAATAATTTAAATAAGCCGTGGCAGCTAAGAGATGACCAGTCCCAACTGACGGCGCCCGTTCAAGAACATGACGTATAGCTTGATATGTAGTGGTGCGTACAATCTGGTATGGTTTGACCTCACGACTCATGATCTCCGTTTAACGCTTTAACATTTACGCAACAGCTATCGATCAATATGTCCTAAGGCTATTCCTATTTCATCTTAATCTAAAGATGGGTACACGTTTCCAAACAGAAAATCTCATATGCCCTTTCTGGAAATTATATACAAGTGCTCTGGGCGCGGGCCCTTTGGTTTAGGACACTGACAGTATTATATTGATGATGACGTCCTCCAAGATTCATCGGTAGACGGCGACATCCAATTAGCACGTGGTCTGCGTTCGCGTAAAGTTCCGTATGGCTTTTATTTTAATTTAAATGTTCGGGCAGACATTTACACATTAACAAGCAATTAATGCTGTGGTGAACATTTTTCGCATGCTTTCTTTGTCTTAAATCCTTATATGACCTTACTGCTCCATCTGCTTGTTTTGTATTCCTCTGGTTAGCGACAAAATAACTAACGTTGTCGATCACTCTAATTCGTGTAAAATAGGGCTTCCACGAGTGATGAAAACAAAATCCGCCGGGGGCACCTTGTGCAGTAAGCTCGACCTCCTTGCTAACTGGCTAAATACCATGGCACATCCTATTTTTATAATCTATACATCTTCTATACAGATAAATAAAATTAGAGTGTCTGATTTGTAATATTAAAATAACCGCTTCTTATTGAATGCATATGGATATATACACGGTACATGTACCAAAATAACATTTTTTTACAATTTTTGTCTGTCTGTTTGTTTCGGCTAATCTCCGAAACGGCTGGACCGATTTTGACGGGACTTTCACTGGCAGATAGCTGATGATAAGGAGTAACATAGGCTACTTTTTTATCCCGGTAGTACGTTCCTGTAGGATAATTTCCGACGTCCACGCGGGCGAAGCCGCGGGCAGCATCTAGTACATACATAAACTCACGCCTTGTTGCCATGCAGGTAGGCAGAAACTACAAAACGTCACCTATGATCCTCATACTCATTTACTTTTATTCTTATATAAGCTTTTGCCCGCGGCTTCGCCAGCGTGGAGGTCGGAAATTATCCCACGGATACGTACTACCGATCATATGTCCTAACCCAGGTCATGGTCTACCCATGTCCCAAATTTCATCACATCCATTTAGCCGTTTAAGCGTAACAAACAAATAAACAAACAAACTCTCTTTCGCATTTATAATATTAGTTAGGATTAGGATAATAGGTAATGATTAACGATACAAAAGAAAAAGATTCTTGTCATAAAACAATCACTATCCACCAGTTTCCTAATGGACGCGTACTCCGCCTCCCAACTGCTGGAGCAGCTTTCCGCAACCGTCGTGACAACGGGCCACCTCGACAACAAACAGAAGTGTGACATCAGTGAGAAGGTGGCTGTGTGCTCCCACCGGCTCCTCGACGGTGGCGCTGAATTCATGCAGCTGACGGATCTTGGGTGTACTATCATAATGGCGAATAACAACTCATAGAGTCTTTGTGCAAGGTCTGTTAAATATCACATGTATTGTAGCGTCGTTGGTAGATTCAAAGAAAATTTTAATAAAATGTTGTATGGAAGCGAAACTTCTAATCCGAACGGGTCCGCCTACATGGGTCGTACGATACGACTGTATACGATGTTTTATTTGATTTTTGTGGGTGTAGTCATAGAAAATGAAATAATACCTCGTAGCGGAACTCACTTTCCGAACGCGTTGAATATTGCACTAGTGGATGACTTCTCTAGTCTAGCTTCAGGCGTAATATACGCCGCAATGGAGCTTCTAACCGAAGAATTATTTCTTTTTCTGTAGTAGTGCATAACTGCCGGTGTATGTGCCGCCATCTTCTGGAATGTAACTATAACTAGATCTAAATACAGATGGATGCGATTGTATTATAAAAATAATGACATATGGCCATTCGTGCATATCAAGTTACGTCGACACGCGACAAACGATAATTTATCTCACAACCATTACCAATGCTGCGCTGTTTCTAAATGTAAATATTAAACGTTTAGAAATACGAGTGAATAGATGTGTGAAATGCTACATCATTTATGTTATGGTAAAATAATCTTAAGATATTTTTTTTTATTTGTTTCTGTGTATTATGGTGATTGCATTTGTAATTGAATAATTTTACATAATTTTGTTTGCTTTGAAGACAGAAATGCTGTAAAACCTTTTAATACTTTTTCTATTTTAACGAATCTGTGTAAAACACGTTAGTAACTCAATTGAATGGAAGCAATTTGCTCGTTTTGGTACACAAACTGGCACCAAATAGGGGTCCTACATATCGATTGCGCCCTTATACTTTTCTTTTATTGTTTTCAACCAATATAAACCAATTTCGCCGTGATGAAACACGCTACCGTTTAATAATACGGCTTGCACTAATATACGTGGGTTAGTATGGCCGGGGCATATGTGGGGTGAAATATAGGGATAAAAAAATATATAATTCAGATGTACCTAACCCGTAAGGGCGGTAAATTGGTAATGTGAAGTGTTGTAAGCACACTGAACAAGTAATTGAATAGCACTAAACTGTAGTAAGTGTAACTGAAATTTATATAATTTTTAAACTGGCCTATGTTAGACTTGTTTTATGCAATGCTGTCAAAATGTCGAAATTAAATCTTTGGACCCGTCTTGTAACACCAGAAGTCTATCGAATCTCACATAATGACGCATTTGTGCATGGTTTTTTAGAGTTCCGTAGACAAATGGCAAAAACGGAACCCTTATAATTTCGTCATATCCGTCAGATCTGCCCGTCTGACCGTCGGTCCATCGGTCTATTTTGTGCACCGCTAAACAATGGTGTAATAATATTAAGAAAAATAGTAATCAAGGGTGGTGGTACTGCCCATATTTTAGTCTGTGCTAAATAAATTTATTTTCTATCTTTTCCTTTTTCTTTTTTTTTCACAAGTATTCAAGGGACAAAAAACAATATTATAATATATTTTTTATCCTGCTTTTGAGTATTGTATTGTTTGATCCATCAAACAATTCAATACTCAAAAGCAGATGGATGGGATGGGATGGGATCCATCCCATAATTAAAAATATATGACGTTTCTAAGTGACTGCTAATAGAGTCAAAATTGTAACCGAAAATATCCCACATCTCAAACAGATGAGTTTGAGATGTGGGATATTTTCGGTTACAATTTTATTGAAAAAAATAACTTTGTTTTTCATCGGTTTTTTGAGAAATACTATGAATTACAAACTTATTTTTGCATTCGATAAAATCAATATTGTGCATGCGTAAATATTCATCCCAACCTGACCGGTTTTTAATTTAGTCTATTGAGCCAAAATCTCATAGAAATATTTGGCATGTAAAAATTTACACAACATGCAACATTCCAAAGGACAAATCGTGCGTATGTATAAATTATCTTGGAAAAATATAATTCTGTCGTATTGGCGGTCGTTGCAAAACGCCTCATCCTGTCTTAGCCCCGTTAATACCGTGTGCAGTGACCTCCTTGAACTTTGTTCGATAATCTTATTTGCATCTCTTGTGTTAGTTCTAGCTGTGCAATAGTACATATCGAATGAGTCTAATGCTCTTATTTGTATGCAGGGTCTATTTTTAATATACTTCAGGGCGAAAACCAATCTACTAACCGGTCTAAGACCAAAATTGTCTAAGGCTTTGTGAGCTCGATTTTGGAGGCCATAAAACTGTTTGTTTGAAACAGGTTTCGCATCGCAAAAACCTACATCACACATATAAAACCTATCTGTACAAGATTTAAAGCACTAAGTTCGTAAGTTACACCCTAAATTTTATTGATGTAAAGATATATTTAGTCAGATTGACCATCTAAAGTTCAGATACTGAATCTTAAACGCCAAATAGTATTAGTATCAATGACCGCACTAAATTCCATAGTGTAAAGTTTAGGGCGGCATAATGTGACCATAATTTACTTAATATCTAAATACCTGATAATTTAATCTCTAATTGTATGAGTGTTGTTAATATTTACGGTTTCAATGAAAACTTAATAAT
Source organism: Griposia aprilina (assembly GCA_916610205.1). NCBI lineage: Eukaryota > Metazoa > Arthropoda > Insecta > Lepidoptera > Noctuidae > Griposia > Griposia aprilina. The sequence continues at coordinate 16,367,775 of OU744286.1, forward strand.
ACATTTTGAATTCAATTCCACTCAGTTTGCAAATGATACCTTTGTGTTTTATGCATGAGATATTCAAGAAATACTTCATTGATTATAATGTGCGTATTTTAACCGTGTGATTATTGTCAACGTGAACTTGCACGGTTTGTGACCAGTACAGTATAGTACCTAACAATTACGGCTGCAGCGACAAACATGTTACTAATGCACTTTGTTATCTCAATGGCATTTAGATTGGATTGTGGAGTCTATCGATACCGAGCGAATAAATCAGCTTATTGTATAACTGACTTTTAATGTACCTGACGACGACATAATCGACTGCTTCGTCCACAAAGTATGTTTTACTTTCATTCATAACGTTGGCCGTTTAAAATCTGTTGTCAGGTGGATAGTAGCGCGACTACAAGCACTACCACCGAGTGTGCAGTTTACGCGCGCGTTCATTTCACTTCCGCTGTCGGTTGAACGGACTGGCGAGTAGGAAAGAAGAAAATAACGTTCATAAAGAAAGATAATATCGGGTGGCGCGGTGGAGCGCCCCTCCACGTCAGTGCGCGCGCGCGCTGCGCCGCGATTGGTTGCGCGACTGCCGCCCTCCCCTCCGCCGCACGCGCAGCGTCTAGCTTTCCAGATTTCAAATCTCGACCGTTTATTTCATAGTGAGCGGGCAGAGCGCGCGGGCCGGCTCCGTCGCTGGAGCGCGCGCCTCATACAATCATAATTGTTTAAAAAAAACACGGCAACGTGCTCGTGAACGGTTCGGTGCTACAACGTGACATCGCTAACGATCAGTGCGTGCAGTGCGTCGTGCTCGACGGTTCCACGAATCAGCGGCGCCGGAAAGGTCAATTTCTTTCGATGAGTGGAGGTTTAGTGCATGTTTCTGTACATCATGACTAGATCCACACTCATCCATGGAAGTTGCGAGGTTCTACGGGAGGCAGCGGTGTAGTCGGCGTCGGCGGCCAGCTCAGAGCGTCAGACCGGTGATTACGGCGGGTATGGTTACCGGTGCGTAATGATACGTTGAGCGGCAGGTACGCGCTCTAATGCCGAGGTTACCTCCGCGCCTCTACCTGCGCGCGACCGCCCAAATAATGTCATTTAGATACACTCCGCGCCGGTTAGCTATTGGTTGTTCAATGTAAGTTTTTGTAGTTGTTTTTCATCAATTTCAAAGGTAAAGAATTGAAGTTTTTTTGGCGGTTAAGTCACGGTATGTTCTTGAGCGTCGGTTGAAGAATTCGAGGTACATTTTGTTAGATTGGACCTGTAAGGTTATCAGCGTCCATTCGAAAACCTCACGTGCGGCCGGGGTGAGCGTGTAGGGGTGCGGGGAGTGGGGCGGCAGATAGCGGCGCAGGCGCATCTGCTCCTTCTGAGAAAGGCCATTGTGGCGGTCCCGGAGTGGTCAGTGCGGTGACGTCACGGGCCGGGGCCGACAACCTTCCTCCCGCGCCCCGCACGCCGACGCTGTACCTACACAACATTGAGGTACATCCAACAGCGTTCGCAAATGATTCTCAAAGAGATTAGTTTCCGTGTTATTTGTTATGTAAAAATGTTTTTGTCGATTGTTAGTTCGTTATCTTTTTATTTACATTTCGTATCCTGTGAGGCGGCGTCAACTGCTCTTGGAACTGCCAATGAATAAATATTTTCCTTACAGGATAATATTATGTATAAGATATCATCAGCGTGCTGGTTTTCCCCATTTACTTCCATTTGAACACACGGCAGTTGAGATGTTAGTGACTTATATCTGATTATCCATAACCTGCTCCAAACATTGCTTTAGAAATATCAATATTAGCCTTCTGCATTGCGATGGCGGGAATCAGCCCAAACTGCCAATATCATAAGATCATGTCCTAAATTCTTCTTTACTTACTTCCTGGTTTCTAGACATTTATCTGGTCCCTATCAGTTCCAAAAGAACATCTAATCCTGAGTTAGAAAAAAAAACATGTTTGGCCCCAATACCTGAAAAACCTGTTCTACAAGCCTGTTTGCAGTTCTAAAAACCACAAGAAACATTGTGAAATCCTTAAAGATAACATCCCTACTTTTTACATATTTAAATAATAATACCCATGCAGTGGTAATAACAATAATTTTCCCGCCAGTTCTAGAAACCGAAGTTTAAAACGAGCTATCATTCAAACCCCTGGCTATTACCCCCTAATGACCAAATTGTTCGGCTTTCTCAGGAAACGTTCGCCTTCTCAAACCCCAGCGCGTCTTAACAAAGCAATTTCACAAATTCTTTTCAGACTAAATTATACTGTGTCCATCAAGAGTGTCGGCTCTCTGTTATTTCTACATGTTTTTTGCCTCGTAGAGTTACTTAATAGTGTTCCGGGTAGTGGGTTTAGTGGGGCAGGTACCAAGCCCCAGGTAGAAGGTATAAAAGCGCGGGCCCGACAAAAAATAATTATGTAAGGTCCCGCTTGTAAACGTTTTGTTAAAAGTGAGAATTAAACGTACGGAACATTCGGATCGTAGGTAGAAAGAACGCTCGCCTCTCGACGCTTCAACATTTTTCATAACAATTTATCGCATGAAGTTTATTACTTGTAATTTTTCCGCTACTCGGTTTTTCTACTAACGTGTTTTATTGTCTTCCAATTTAATTAGATGGCGTTTAATTTCAAGATAAACTATGTTTTGAAATGAAGAATGTACGCTTATGTTGTTTTTTATGTTGAACCGCGTGCTCCGTGAGTCTTGTGTAGATCAGATAGATACAATTCAGGAGGCTCACCTCATTTCCCAACATTCCAGAAATCGTGACATCATATCTAATGTAAACATGTCTGGGATACAGTTGACCTTTGATTTAGAATTTTAGACATTCAATATTGAGATTATCCTCAAAATGCTATGTAGATTTGTTGCCTACCCACTACACGTACAATCTTCATGCATACCCAAACGATATGTATCTAGCGCAAATATTACAACTTGAGTTTATTCCAGAACATGTTATAGCAAATAGGAAATGGAATACGAAGAATAACTATACAGCCGGAGACGGCAACATGAATAGATCGTTTATTTCATTCGGTTATAACTTATAACTCAAAACTGGAACTAACCGGCGCAGGCAGGACCGCATAAAGATGCTAAAATATAAGCGTCTATAAACAAGAGTGTAGGCCGTTGCGTTATTCCCATGAAGTCGGAGTTATGTGTATTGTATGCGCGTGCTCACGGCGAACGCTATTTTTTTGTCGTGTAAACATTGCGCTTCCGCGTTAGCTGGGCCGTGCGAACCGCGAGGGTCGAGGGAACCGCGCGATCTAACGTAAGTTTCCTTTGTTTAACACTTTAACGCATTAGTGTAATGTTCGCACAGTTACTGCCACGCGGTGCTGCATGGTCGCGGCGTCGCCGTCGCTACGCTACTTAGCTATCAAATGGAGACTTCTTTCCTTGTGTCTCTGAAATGACAGTCGATGACTCAAGCTTCGAACGAGAATTAACTAAAAATAAAAGAATTACACATGCTAATTGGAGTTTAGTTATGTATGCACACATTGCACACTGCTCGAAATAGACGGTGAGGGGAAAAATGCACCCTCCGCAGTTCCCATGGACGTTAACATATTCAAGTACCTCGTAACATAGGTATACAGTAACAGTAACGAGTGCGACAAAATAACAGGAATTTATATTAGCTTTTGATCGTTTACGAAGATTTCCCATTCCAATAAGACACAAATGTCTATACAGCGGCATACGCGAGATATTGATGAACCCCTTTTTGTCAATACAATACAAGTTAAACGTGAAAACACACAAGATTCTCAGGATGTATATGAATAAAGCAATATGATTCGTGGAACCTCGCTGAATAATAGATAAGTCGAACAAAACAACTCATAAATAGAGCTAGAATTTGAATTGTCTGAAAAACGAAGTGATGCGACGAGAAAATTCTGCGGCACAAAAGCAGTAGCCGGCTTGATTGTCGCCAATTAGTTGTAATAACGGCCCTCGGCCGGCCGCGCTCGGATAACGCGCTGTAATTTGTTAGCGAACACCGAACACGGCTCACGGGGTCTGTGAACAAGATTTATGTGTGAAATGTTCGAGGTCGATGTCTCTACTGGCTACTGGATTTTGTTTCAACGCGCCGCACCGGTCGCTCTCGCTCATCTGGTTTATGAAGTGTTGGACACATTTTATAGACAACGCGGCCGACGATGCATAACGTTATTGATTCAATAATCAACTCTGATTGCTATTGAGAGGTTTGTTGTTAAGGACCCACTTGTAAGGTGACATTCTATCTTGGCCAGTCATTCTGTTCCAACAATTTGTATTCTAATGTAATTTCTCATCGAACGTGGATTCGTATTTGAAGTTGGCACTATAATTAGGTACACTTATTGTACCTCGGCTGTATTTTACGCAACCGAAGCATGAATCATACAGTCGTTAAGTTACAACATTTCGTTTGAATGGTACTACGTGGAGCTAGTTTCCCATCTTGTTTTAAATTAGCTAAGTCAGTATCGACTATCAAAACAAAACATAAAATTGGGTTTCGTATCGTGTTACTGACAACTCAGCATCGATTTGTCACTAGCTAGGTACGTAAAGTTGAATAAATGCAATGAGCCAAACGTGTCGTTTCATTTTTACAAACTCATAGTTCAATGATGTAATGCTGCCTACTTTATAATTTCGTTTGAGTAATAATTAGTTATGTATAAGAATAATAACAATTCTATTTAATAGTTGTTTGTGGAACTCAACACAGTGTAAAATAGAATGATGCAATTACAGCAAGCGATTACCTAGATGTAGTTTTCGGAGATTAGTGTAGAGCATAGTAAACTCCCGGCGGCGGGCGGGCGGGCAGAGTGAGTGCAACGTCCACGGCTGCTCAAGGGCAGCGATGTGAACCACCTAACCCTGGATCCTGTTTACCCGCATTCGAATCCAATTTTCTTTGAAGGCGGTCCGCAATCTACAATCATTATTTTTGCAAAGACAAATCCATTTCTGCCTGCGGTACGTGACTGTGGGGTAATGAGAGCTAATGGCGGCGGAGCTGTCATTACGCGGGCGCTCGGCTGCGCGCGCCGATTGCGGTGTCAGCTCGGTGCGCCGGCGCAGCCCGCGATGTGCCCGCCTCGCCGCCGTGGTCACGATTGCTGTCAGCTTGTGACACCACAATCATTATTGCACTTTTATCTTCAATTCGCCGGTTACAACAGGCACACCTTGTTTTCTCATATTTTTTTGCAATAATTAAAGTCTCGGTGTATGCTAAACGAGTTTGGCAAAAACTTCATAGTACTCTGTTGCATAATTTAATTTGGTTTTTATATTCCTGCGGCAGTTAGTCAGAGGTCATTGATTGCAGTAACGTTGCATTTAATACAGAACCGTTCTAAATAGTGAGGTTTGTTCAGCAGCCTATTTGCGTAACAAACTATCAATATCAATCTGCATCATTTTGAAGGATATTGCTAATCCGTTGCTTCATATGTTCGAAAAAAATTGTCTGCTCAACAACGTAAATAACGCAATTAATGTTGTTGAACTGTCGAAATGAAATCCATTGCTACTGTTAGTATGTTATGCAATTACCCAGCAGGTCTGTTCATGAATTCGTCAAACAAACTCCGAGACTACAAAGAAACGCTTTGCTTTGTTTTAATGACACTGTAACCTTTTTCTTAAATGTTGCTTGTAATTTAATTATAATTTTGTGTTACTGGTAAAATTATCATAACTGGTATTGTGCTGTATTAGCTGTATGTAAAACAATTATTTTGTTAATAAAAGTGATTTCCGAAATAAATTGTCTGATTTACTATATTTAGTTTTCATCTATCCATTATTTTGAGCTTGCAGGCTCACTCACGAGGCAAAATATTTGCTTTTAAAACCTGAAGATGATAAGGTAGCCCAGATGTTTCAAGAACATCTTTAAAAAAAACTGCTTACAAATAAAGAATTGATGATCTGTAGAAAGAAATGCTTGAAATAGGTATGGTGCAGGCAACCCGACCAGTAAAAGAATGAGGCGGACGGGTTTCAATTCAGAATGGCTAGTTAAATTAATCATCGGATTTGCAATAGCAGAAATGTGGAATGGATGGAGAAGGAAAGGAAGACCACAGCAAAATATGTTGATGGATTATGTGAGGAATGATATGAATGAGAAGGCAATGAATGATAAGCGTGACAGTTGGACAGGGGTGAGATAAACGTTTTGCGCAGACCCCAAATAAAATTTAACAAGGGCAGGATGAAGAAGCAATAGCAGAAGTCAAATCTTTGCGAGCCGGTTCAGTATTATCTACTTAGTAAAAATCTTAAATTCATTCATTCACTAATAGACAACGGACGGCATATAATCATGCAATTTTGCACAAGAATTCCTTTTATAACAAACCAGCTTTTGCCCGCGGCTTCGCCCGTGTGGAGGTCGGATATTATCCCACGGGAACGAACTACCGGGATAAAAGCAACATTATGTGTTAATCCAGGTTATAAACTATCGGTGTTCCAAATTCCATCCAAATCAGTTCAGTAGTTTTTGCGTGAAAGAGTAACAAACATCCATCCACCCATCCTCACAAATTTTTACATTTATAATATTAGTAGGATAGTGTGAGCAATTAGGAAGGATTTTTGAAAATTCACCTCTTATATAGGTTAAATAGAGGATGAACGTATGTATGGGAGTCCGACATTATTTTCGTTGGGAAATCCCAACGGGCACACAGCTTGCACACAAATAAAATCGTAGTCAGTATATCCTGATTTTCTGAATGAGCTTCCAACAGTACAAAATTGCTTTACGTACCTACCCGAACTTGTAAAACTAACTGGCTATTCTGAATAACGTTCTCAAGAGCTCATAACTGTGGAATTATTGCCCACTATCAAATGCTGCTCCATTAAATCATAAACTAACGTTAACGAGACGATTTCATTTAGACTACACATGTAGCTGTAATGGGCAATGAAATATATCTATTTATTTAAACAGCCCATTCGACTGCGCGCGCGCATTATGGATCTAAAGCGTTTACATTCACCTTATAGCTCATTACAATAATAAATGTAACCTTTTATAAGAAATGTAATGTGATATTACCAATACCTGTCATAATCAGATTAAATATCCATATTTGAATATTAATGGAAGTGTAAATTATGCCGCCGGTGTCGACGGATATAAAATTGTTATTTAATTTTGGTGACTGGTGCATTCACGCACCGTGCGTGAGAAAATTGCTGCCATACGCGGTTTACTACTTTTGCCGCCAAAAGACAAAATAATAGTGTATCTTCATACAAATGTTCCTTAGTGCTTTTAAATGAGATAGTTGGTTATATTTTACACCTTTGTACCATTGACTTAAGACATAAAACGTGAGTAGCATCGTGTAACAGAACACCTTTACAAGCCGTGAGGTGCGTACGCGCAGCCTTTATTGGATAATACGAATTGGCCATTTTAGCAAGTCATAAATAATTTCCAGTATTAACAAGTTCTCTTCATACATTCAGTTTATAGTCCGCGAGCGCACGAGCACGCTATTTTTATGCTTGCTAAGATTTTTATTGATGGCCATATTTTATGTCGACACAAAACGATTCAACGTAAGATGGTAAGTAATTTTATAACGTGTCCGAGTAGGTAGGTATTAGCGTTACTATTGGCCTTAGAGCCACTAGCCACGATTAAGGACACTAGTTAGAATTAAATGTATCGTTAACTGGGGCACAATGTCCGTTCTATTGGTCGTTTGTTTATGATCGCGACCGCTCCGATACTAACGTGGCCAGTTCAGTACTAGTCACTAGTGCCGTGTTCATTCACGCAGCTACCATTCACTGGTACCTTGAAGTTATTGTGTTGTACAACACCTGTCCATCGAGCACTGCAATGCTATGTGGAATGTTTTATCCGTGATTTCATTAATAATTCAAAGGAAATACTACCTGTGCAATCATAGTCACACTGTACGTTATGGGAATGTTATCAAAATTTGACGATCTATTGGATGAATAGGTGCCATGCGTGAAGGTTTTGCAATGCAAAGTAGCTTAACATTCTCTACATACAAAATTACATCAGTGCAAAAATATTTTCATTGGGAACAATGGTACATATCGTCCGCTACGGTGATTTAACGACAAAACCAATAATTGTAAATCAAACAAGCGTTTATTGGCGGTTCGACAGGCAGCTGACTAGGTAATGTACTACTATGACATAGGTATTGCGCTAGATATTCAATTGGACGGATTAATTGGTGAACGGAGGGCCCGTGGACGGTTGTTGGCTACGACAATCACTCAGTGTTACGCAACACATGGCTGGAGCGAATACGTAGGTAAATATGCGGAAAAACACATATAACTACAGTAATAAGTATGATTTACAGGCAATTTGTAAAGCCTTTCGTATCGGTAATGGTAACGTTTGACGTGCCTGAACCGTGACGTGGCAAAGAACTGCATTCTAAATACGAAATTCATGAAATATTCAAGTATTAGAAATTGTCCTCAGTTGGCTACAATTCCCCCAGTCTGCAGTCCAGAATAGATGACTTGTACTTGTAGTTAACTTAGGACCTCCGTAGTAATCCAAAAAACCCAAATGCACAAAACAAAATAGGTATATAATTATGGCCGATGCAAATACAGCTTCTTCTGCCGATTAAGGCTCAGATAAAGGTTATCCTGCTTATAAAGCCGTCAGATTGTACTTTGTTACATGCATTTTATTTACGATTAAACACCTTTTAACCCTTTACTTTTAGCGCAAGTGAGGTTAGATAAGTACAGTTGACATCATTATGTTCCTACTATTCATAAGTCATAACATGTTGCGTATCATAATTTTCGTCTCTTTCAAAAACTCATTGTTGCATTCACAATAATGCAACGTCGGAATTCTTTCACAATGCGACAGACAAGTCCCAGGAAACGGTGGCAGTTGGAGTGGTTATTTTATTCGCCACGTTGCACAGTGGTGGCATGCAAGCGACAATTTTATCGTTGCGTAACCGTAGGTAGGCAAAAATTTGCGCACAGTGCGTGTCGCCGATGTTAGCTATCAAAGCGGTGTTTCATTGACTTCCCAGCGGCCCCAGCGTCACGCGGGATGCCCACCGGGCTGGCTGCGTCATGTTTTGTGAAACTAGTGTTAATGATGGGGTACTATTGAAAGCGCGCCTAATGTTCCTGTGTGAACATTCCGATTAAAACTATTTTAAATGATTGCATGCTATGCACTCTGGAGGCAAGGGAGCTTTTACGATGTACCGTTTAAAGTAATGATGGTCGATAAAAAACAAAGTTGCATTGCCAAGTTTTATTTTACGCCCAACACTTTATTGTTAGGGACTAAGTTTAAGAAATCACACATAAGGTGGGTATGCACGACGAGTATCGAAAATGTACGCTTAGTAACAGCAAACATGCATTTATGACTAGCTCGATGGCCATTACAAACTGTTAAATTGTTTGCAAATAAGATTTGTGTTTGTTTCCTTATGGAAGGCAAACAAACATACCTAAACCTGAGATATTATTATGTTTTAGAATGATTAAGTACCTAATATGCCAAGTGTTTGTTATAGCAAGAAACTCTTGAGAGTCGTAAAAGTTGTGTCAGGGAAACTATTGTGTCCTAGTACTTATTAAGACAATGTGCTGGCAAACTGTTTCTTATTTAATTAGCTATGAAAAATGATTGATTTTCTTCTATTTACCTATGCTAAAATTAACGTTCGATTGTTTTTGGACCGAAACCTATGAGTAAGGAACGCTATCATTTCATATAACGCCAAACGGGTTGAATAGGAATGCAGGGGTGAATCGCAGCGAAACTTTAAAAGGGATGTTAGTATTGAAATAATATAGTTTGTTGCCAAAAATGACTCATTGACTGAATAATATGTTTACTGTATATTAATTTACGATTAAGTGCCCTTGTTAGCAACAAACTATATTATTTCAACGTTAAAATCCATTTTAAAGTTTCGGTCCGTTTCAACTTTGCATTCCTATTCACCCCGTTTGACGGTACAGGCAGTTCTGTCAGCCAGTACGTTCTTAATTAAGTATATCAGTAGACCGTAATCGACTAAACGACGCTATTACAAGTAAAAAATCGACTACCGACCTATTAATAATACATTATCCATTTTAACGCTCTGTTTCGGTAGGCTGTTGAACACTGAAACAAAAAACATTAAATGATTACTTCATTGGTTATTTATGATCGATGTCGTCACATTTTTACTATATCTCTTAGTTTAGTGAAAAAAAACCAAACCAACCCTTTAATTGTTTGAATATACCTAACATAACATCACGCCTTGTGTACCCGAAGTGTTAGGCAGAGGTGTACCTACCTATGCAATAGGGGGAGAGCCTATTGCCATCGACCGGGCACAAATCCAGACTTCGGGCTGCTACTGAGAAATTCCTAATGGAAAACCCAATAACACTGCCCGACCTGGGAATCGAACCCAGGACCTCATACTCAGCTATACCACCTACGACTACTAAACCTATAAGGTAGTCAATTGATTTAATCGATGATCGATAAAGTTGATGTATTCACACGTTGCAGTGATAACTTACGTCCGTCCAACGGTGCAGGTGACGCTACCTGTCGTCCTCAGGGCATTAGGCACACGCGGGAAATTGAATTATTTATGTTTTGATCTACTCAAAATGTTTACTTTGACCATAATAGAAACAACAAGTTTGAAAAGGCTCTGAAATGTTGATACGAGGTGATTATTGATCACGAATAACATTTTAAGCATACTGGCTCTGTATCAGTTGATCAACTGTGGACTTCGGAGATCTTAAAATTGGATTTCTCCATAGGATGATATCAGGTCGGCAGACAGGACTGCCATGCCTAAAACTAACCAATTCTCCATCGTGTCCAATCAAGTTTTTTCAATCCTTAATCCAAGGTTTTCCTTACTAAATTAAGGCAGACTGAACTGCAGCCACATAATTTCTTGCCCCTTGTTCTTCACCTTTCGAATCCAGCTATCCCCAGTCCATCTCTTCGCAGCTTCGATAGTAACACCAATTTCTTCATCAAAAATATCTTTCATACCAACAATTTATTAAAACCAACATGAGTGATATGCCGTGTGAACTCCCATCTCTCATTGTGGAGCACTAAACAATATTACTCATCATATTTAGTGTATTTAGTTCGTGGGAGCCCGATCTTCTAAAGCGTCGGTTAGAAAGGTTCTTCATGAAATGATTCTAGTTGCGTGACGGTAATTACGGCGGCGATGCTGATCGGTGTCTTGGACAGTTAATTGTAATGGCGTGTCCGACTCACAGGCAGTCACAAGCCCGTTTCCTGTGCATTTATTCCTAGTACAATGTTATGGATGTCAACGCTTCGTAGTCTGTGCATGCGTTGTGTTCGGCCTTTGTGTAATATTTTTCTAAGATTATGTGGCAATAAACTAAAACTTCAAGGAGTAAAGAGTCGTTCCCTGGGTCTTGAAAAAGCGACTGAAAATCTAAAGACTGATCTCTTTAGCAATGTTTAGAAAACTGCCTTTGCATTAAAATGCGAAACAGTTAGTTATCTTGCTTTACATGCAAGCGACACTAGGACATATATTTTTCCTAAAGTGGACGGCCAGGAATCGTGGTGCTCACTTTTGTAACATGCTCATTTATGTCATCAGATTTCCCAACTGAAGTATGTATCTTATTATACTCAACTGCCGGTAATAAATTGCAAGTATTGAAATCAATATTTTGTTGAAGTTATATGCGAAATTAAGAACGGATTAGGCACGATTGTAAAATAGCTGTTTGATTACCCTTATGTATAATTATTTTCCTAATTAGCATAGGAATGTTATGAACAGTTTTGCAATTACCTACTCACACGAGGTATTCAGATATTTCATAATTTTTCCGAAGTTATTGCTTCGATTGTGCGTATATTTTCTACATGTTATAAGTGTGTATGGTGATGTGCGAACATAAGCCGTGGTGCGCAGGCGGTGTGGATGCCAGTGACTCCTAAACACAGGGCTGCGGTCAGCAGGAATGCGCGCGGGCAAGCGGGCGAGTGCGCCGGCGCGGCCGCTCGGCGCCGACGCACCACCCTCCTCTCATTTCACGCTTCTTGGAAGGGAATTTTCAATCATTTCTCTAGCATGCGAACTGTCATTGGATGCCTAGAAAACATTAAGTGGAGTTAGTCGCCTCTGTAATCTTCTAACAAGAAGCGGTCGGGCGAGCTCCGACTGGTGTTTACGCCAGCCTGTTTTATACACATTTCGATCGTGACTTTCCGAGGGGATGCTGGGAGCTTTAATAGTTAGTGTGTCTGGGAGACGTTGTGCCTTTAAATCGGTGCAAACAAGAGTGCTTGTAGTATATTATTATCTCAATTGGCAAATAACAAATAAAAGCTCAGTGTCTTATAGCGCTTGGAGATTCTTGCGAAACGTGCTTTAAGTACCTAGGTGTTTGTTACCTAGATGTTTAAAACACATAAAAGTGAAAACCTTAGGTAGAAATAAAGTCATTTAGCGAGCTCGTTAAGAACTTCATCTTATGGATGGATCCATTGACCTATTTAAATGTTCAGAAACACAGTTTATTGAGTTTTAAGTGCCCGTCTGAAGTTGTAAAAACTGCAATGAGAAGTTTACAATTTTACGATCACTCGTTGAAAGCTAAATGGTGTAATAACTGGTTCACCCTTGTTTGATAGAACAACGTTTGATATAATATTACTAAATCGAACAACGTTTAAGAAAATCATCACTTTGTATAATATCGTTTGACAGAATTTTCAGTTCATCGAATATTTATTTGCTATAACAACATTTGCGCTAATGATCAAAAGGTATAATGTTCATTTGATGTAATGTTCAGATGGTATAACCATGTATTTTATCGAATATTCAATTGGTGTAATGTAATGCAGAAAAGAAAACATTGTAAATGTTTTTCATTGTAAACATTGTAAAAATAAATGGTTAGGTTAGGTTAAAACTGTGACCTCCTTCCTACGCACGAGCCGAGCGAGCGAAGCGAGCCGAGCGAGCGAAGCGAGCGGTGCCGCGGCAGCGGCCGGCGAGTGCCAGAAACGACTAGATTATATAGATTTTTTTTTCTGCAGAAAAAAAAACATTGTAAATATTTGAAAAATTATTTATTTTGAACAAGAAAACAGTTAAACTAATCTTAAATTACTTGCAATTGCTTTTAGTAAATCCAGTTCTGTATACGTTTCAAAATTTCGCAGTATGGTCTCAATATTGTCATTTTTTTTAGTGCAAATCTTCTTCTGCTTTGCACTAGGTTCCTTTTACAAAAGCGATTCGCTTCTGGCACATCGCCGGCCGCTGCCGCGGCACGCTCGCTTCGCTCGCTCGGCTCGTGCGTTGTTTGTCATACTCTAACCTAACCTAACCTATCGTAACCTAAGATTTCTGTTGCTATACTTATTAAAAAAAAACTTATTTGTTTTAGGCAAGTTCAAGACCAGGGTTTCGCCAAAAGCTAGCTAAATGAATGGCTAGTGAACTGAATATTCGATACGATATTTCGACTAAATCATTATTAGTCTAGTGAAACATTAGTTTAAACAAAATTAGTGCATTTGAAAATTCGGTCAAATGACATTATTTCTAATAAATAAATATGCTAAATAAAAATCTACCAATTAATTATTCGGTCAAATGAATAATTATACGAAATGACTTTATTGTAACTAAAATTCGGCGGAGCGATTTTCGACAAAACGTTGTTATACCAAACAAGGGTGAACCGTAATAACTGTTATGCAGTACTCATAATATGAATATAATTAAGTAAATCACCTAAACATAATATTGCGTTTGTCGAGCATTTCCAAGTTCTCACGTAAGCCCATAAACCCGTTGATATATGGTGGCGTTAAAAGCTGCGATTCGTGGAAGGAAGCTTGTAGCTCATGTCAGGACATGGAACGGCCGCCGTATGAAAATGAGATCAGATTAGACTATATTATATTATACATACACATTTACTAGCCAAGTGCTTGACTTGCTTTTCGACGAGATCGAAGATAAGGGTTTGAAGGAAACCATTTTGGTTTTGGTTCAGTTCAAGGTTTTGTGTGTGAACTTGCGTAATATTACCTACCTACCTTTAAAGTAGTGGTTTTTTTGTAGACGAATTTCATTATTATAGGTACTAACTAAGTAGGTGATTTACTTTACATGAGCTGGGATCAGCCAGCAATTTAGCAAAAAAAATTTTGGCGTAGAAAGTCGCCATTCTCATTTTGAAGATTTACCAAACTGGCCGCATTTCTTTTTTTTTTCTTCTAAATTGAGGCCTGTTTGAAATGTCGGCGTTTCTCCGTGTGTAGGTATTTAACGATGGTAACATAAATCTACTCGTTAAGTCGTGCTACAGCTTTTGGCGTAGCAGTACAAAAAATATGTTTTGATTCTTTTACTCGACATTAAGCCTGAATATCTTTTTACTTTTTTTCACGCCATTTTGGCTTTCTGCCTTTTGTGTTCGGTAGCTAGGGTAAAGTGGCACACATGTCAGTGTCCTTCGTTGTCTGCAAAATAAGAGAATTCGATAACTATTTGTATTTCTATTTATAGTCACGCTTCAGTCAATGTATAAGTACCGAAAACGAAAGTAACTAAATTGTAAAACCTCTAGTGTAATTACTATTTTAGAGAAAATAGAAAACTTTTGCTGAAGTGGCTATGCTGCTACTGCTACGTTTTGATGACTACGCTGTTTAGGTACAGTCAGCCGTACATCAGTTGTAACACTAGCATTACGAAAAACGCCCTTACAGCTATGACATAAGGGCGCTGTCAATGTTAAATTGTTACCAATGATGTTCGGTTGTAATGTAAGAACTTAAATTCTATTACCTACCTTTAGTTCATTGATTGGGAATGTTGAAATAAGAGTAGCTTGGTAGGTACCTACTAGGTATCATGTCGTGATTTGCACATTTAAAACTGATTTGAATTATCTGAAGGTATATTTGCGGGTTCATGGCACTTAGCACTATTTTAAAAGGCTGAATGTAGCCTCGCTGGCGCGTCTTGTTCTAAGTTCGTTCACAAAAGCAGTTTTATTTAAATTATGTGCTTTTAATACGTTGATTTGTTAATACCTAAACCATTTTTGACTGCGTCGTTGGTCCAGTGGTCGCAGGAGCAAGTGCTGAGCATGAGGTCCTGGATTCGATTCCTAGGTCGGGCAAAGTGTTTATTGAGTTTTTCCGTCAGGTATTTCTCAGTATCAGCCCGTAGGATTAGTGCCCGATTAATGGCAATAGGCTAGCCAGTTATGTTGAAGTCCCATGTAATGGGGGGGCCATTACATGGGACTTCAACATAACTGGCGAAATGTTGGTGTACTATAAGTACACCTCTGCCTTACCCTGCGGGGATTACAGGCGTGATGCTTATGTCATATTATGTCATTTTTAGCATGGGGTATGAAATCATAATTATTATTATAACAAACACAATACACTACGTTGATAATATTTTTTTTTACATTTCTGTCGATCTACTTACTAGAAAGATATTATTTAACCCATAATAAACGGATTTTCTAAGCAACTATCTACTTACAACACTATCTGTGATATAAAGTAAACAAAAAAAACTTTAAAAACAACTGTAACAATAGCTATTCGTCTATTACAAACTGCTTCACGGGGCAACGAATGCGTACAGTGCGTCCAGTATATTCTGAGACCCCACAGCGGCGCTGTTAGTGCAGACAAAAACGCAACAATAGAAAAATCAGTACAATTAAATTTAGTTCCGTGTTTCTCCGCTTGTCAAGGTATGCTGGGCACTCTGTACCACCATTTTCCCATCTGTCAGCGATGAACGCGGATCATGGAGGTTGGTACTTCGTCAAGGGCAAGGCCGTCGGGTCGACGACCCACACGTTATGGCTATTTAGGGATTATGCCGCGTTACGAGACTCTAATTCGTTATCGTACATAAGCTAGGTATATGTTTAGTACAAATATGAATAAATTGTCGTAAAGGAGATGTTTCATTTTTGGCTCGCACTTGTACATTATATCAAAAAACGGGGAAAAATACACTGAATTGAGGAAAACTATTAATCCGTGAATTTGAGAATGTTATCTTTGTTGTACACAAAAATTAGAGTTTTTCCATTATTGCCATTGTTGTCATTAAGGCCACACTATGGCGGAGTCCTGACAACATGCGTTCTGAAATCAGAATGGATCTGAAATTAATGTGAAACCGTAAATACAAAAATATTAAATATAATTACAAAAAGGTATCGCTGTATTATTAATTCATCTATTGCACCTATTTCTATTGTGTTACTAATGGAAACATGTAATAATATCCTAGTTCGATTAATAAAATCTACTTGGCCAGTGTACTTTCGATTTCCGAACGTTTTATTTTGACATACACTATCGGAAGTGTCAATCATAAAATATCCCCGTTTTAGGTTATTGAAAGATGACATTAATGTCATTTTCAGCTGTCATTATGTCTCCATTGCTCTCAAAACAAATGTCAAACATTTTCAATTTTCTTTTTGTACGTCTACAATACAATTTAATTCTATAAATCATTGCCTGTTACGGTGTTTATAGATATATTTCACAGATTTTCTGGGCATGTACACTTCCTAGCCAAAGTTCCATACAAAAATGAAACGTCTCCTTTAGTCATGCCAATTTATCTAAACTTAAGATAAGTAGGCATGAACTAAGATCTTGCTACAATATATCAGCCGACAAACCATATTTAACCCATTCGGATGAGTATGCTGGCACTAGCGTACCTACCTACCGGAGATTAGGTCAGCACCCTAATTACGTAACGCACCATCTATCACAATCTGAATCATTTTGAAGCCTATTGCTAATCCATTGCTTCATGGTCATCAATTTGTCTGCTCCAAAACTTAAATAATGTAATGAATTTTGTTGAACTGCCAAAATGAAAGTTACCAATTACCCCGCTGATGTCCATCATATCCGTCTAGTATTTTTAAGACCACCCCGGTCACATAGGGTTACCCTACCTATTTCAGGTTTAGCCCATTTCTTGCAAGAGACATTTATCATCATCCATGTTATTTAAGTGAAATCAATAATGTCCAAAATTAATTTATAAGAAAACATAACATAACATAACATCACGCCTGTATTCCCCGAAGGGTTAGGCAGAGGTGAACCTATAGTACACCTACATTTCGCCAGTTATGTTTAAGTCCCATGTAATAGGGGGCGTACCTATTGCCATCAACCGGGTACAAATCCAGACTACGGGCTGCTACCGAGAAATTCCAGATGGAAAAACCCAATAACACTTTGCCCGACCCGGGAATCGAACCCAGGACCTCATGCTCAGCAGTAGCGCTTGCGACCACTAGACCAACGAGGCAGTCAATATATGGTTTAATTATGGTTAATAATATGGTTTATTTTTATAAGAAAAATAAACCATATAAAACGAAGAGAAATTAAAATAGATGGTTTTTCAAGCCTCATGGGTTAAAAGGGATCAATCGACTGATTACCCGCCTAATACACTAACGGGTTAATAAACTATCGCTGCATATTGGAACGAATGTATGGGAGAACTTGGCCAAAGGCATTTAAAAAAAAAAAAGTCTCCATTTGAAAAACGAATAATGCTATCATAATTAGCTATCAATTGCCTTCAAAACTTGTGCTGACAAATTTCTTTCTATCTTTAGTATTTCGAGAGTTAATTGAGAAAATGTGAAATTACTGTATCGAGCTCTCTGCCGCTTGATTCCGGCCTCGTTTCAAGTTATGGGCTGTACTATCGTATTACGCATAGCATGAAATGTGTCTTATGAAGTGTGCTTCTTTCATCAAAACTCATTTTGGTACTATTCTTTGTATCTACTAGGATATTTCTAATCTCGTTACTATAGTTACAAATACCCTTTTCACGAAAGTTCTTGCAAAGCCTTACACACTTTATTGAAAATAGCTGCTCCCCGCGGTTTCATCCGCATAAGTGTCAATGCCATTGGAATATCGGGATAAAATGTAGGTATCATAAATTTGGCATATTGTTTACCCATGTGCCAAATTTCATCCAAATCCGTTCAGCCCTTTTAGCGTGAAAGCGTTTTAAATAAACACAATAAATCAAATCTTTTCTCTCTACTATAATACCAGCTGTTGCCCGCGACGTCGTCTGCAATCCAGGATGAAAAGTAACCTATGTCCTTACCTAGATCATGGTCTATCTGAGTGCCAAATTTCATCGAAATCCGTTCAGCCATTTTAGCGCTAAAGCGTAACAAACAAACAAACTTACTTTCACATTAATATTAGTTAGGATTAGTTTAGAATGAACTGAAAAAAAAAAACTTCAAAAATCTCTGTGAAAACTGATTGCATTGTGCATTTTTTGTACCTACGTCATATAGCACATTTTGAAGGTAGACTAAAAATGTCTCTGATTTTCAGAGTTTGTGTAAAACACTGTTGGTCCATGTACTTGCAAAACCTGCGCAAACACCGAAAAAAACTAGACAAAAAAAAAAAAAATGTCGGTCATTCTTGCTTGTAACAAGAGTAAGTCACGTGTCGCTCCAATCATAATTAGATCAACATTAACTTAACAATATTGGATACTTTGCCTATCTCGGAGTTAAAAAGCGTGAGAAATGCATAGATATTATGAACATGTTAACGTGTTCATAACGTTAACATTTTATGTTAATTAGGTAAACCTACTTGATGTTCCAGCATAATATTTCTGCTTTGTAATTTTTTTTAGTAGGTAGGGTCTCTTTCCTCATTAATTTCTCATCGGGATACTCACAAGATCCTCATATAGACAATACATCAAACTCACCATCATTGTAAGCCAATGATTCATAATCATTTTCCGAGAAAAACGATTCGTGTCAAAAATATGCGCAAGGGAATTTTATTGTGAGCCAAATTTTGGTGCCCTTGCGAAATATTATACAGAATTCTTACTAAGAATAATATGTTTACGATGACATGACGACCGACCTCTTTTTATTTTATTTTTTCCTTGTCATAGATTATCAAAACACCACGGTGGTGGTGTATGTAATTGTAATGTGATCAACGAAGCCAGCTTGTTTAAGGCGGAACCTTCAGGGTAGCCCGCGAAATACAATTTTTGTTACGTTTTTTGCAATTTGCAGGACAGTGTCAGATTGTATGTTGATTAAAATATGATTCGCGACCGTATCAAATATGGCTTTACAGAATTATAATCATTAGAATCAGCAATACAACTCCTTAAGTTAGAATTGCTCTCAAATGTCATGATTTCATGAAATCCAACTGCGGCTAAGAAGCTGGGCATCCTAAATAAGGTGAAGCATACTTTACGTCTGGACAGCTTTTAACCCTGTACAAAGCGCAAGTCCGATCCTGCATGGAGTATTGCAGCCACCTTTGGGATGGCTCAGTTAAATACCAACTTGCCGCGCTTGACTCGGTGGAACGCAGAGCTAAGAGACTCGTTGGCGACATAAAACTGGTGGTTGCCAAGCTTCACAGCTTGGCTCATCGCCGTAGGGTTGCCTGCTTGTCGGTCTTCTACAGATTGTACTTCGGTGAGTGTGCCCAAGAACTCCACGATCTATTCCACCGGCCCCCTTCTACCATCGGACATCTAGGCGCACTGCAAGTTACCATCTCTACCTAGTTGCTATTCCACCAATTCGCACTAAGCGCTTCCAAACATCTTTTATAATGCGCACAGCAAAAGAGTGGAATTCTCTACCTGCGCCTGTGTTTCCGACCGCATACAACCCAAATCTCTTCAAAGTGAGAGTGAACAGGCTTCTTCTGGGTAAGCTCACTCCATCGTCGACTTTGTATCTGTCATCTCTGACCTAGACTAGAGTCAAGAGCAAACCCATCTAAAATAAAATAAAAAAATAGTCATTCAATAGGGTAATATGAAGTTATAGAGATGTATTGCTGATTCTAATGATTATAATTCTGTAAAGCCATATTTGTTACGGTCGCGAACCATATTTTAATCAAAATACAACCTGACAGGGACCTGCAAATTGAAAAAAACGTAACAAAATTTGAATTTCGCGGGCTATCCTGAAGGTTCCGCCTTAAGCAACTACCGGAGAAAATAATGACGTCTGGGTGCCATTTGATAGCTATAAGGGCAAAGCGCAATGGTAGCCCGCGAAATTCCATTTTTCTTACTTTTTTGAAATTTGCAGACCAGTGTCAGGTTGTCTGTTGTACAAAATATGATTCACGACCATAACAAATATGTATTTACAGAATTATAAACATTAAAATCAATCAATACAACCCTCTTAAGTTCATATATTCCCATTGAATAACTACTATTTTTGGCGCTTCCCCCTAAACTTTAGGTTGTAGGCCCTTTTCTCGTATAAGTTTTTTTTTTTAATAATTTGTAGGTAATAATAATCATCTCGCTTCTCAAATAGAGTGAAATTGGAAATTGAATGGCCCTTAGAATTTTATGTTTCTTTTCCCATAATTAAACTTGTAAGTAGGTATCTACATAAAAAATAGGAATACTCAAATACCCGTCCCCTTTTACCCACATTATATGAATATCAAAATGATGATTACCAACTTTATTACATACATTAAAATACGTTTCCTATGGCTTTTGATGTTTTTCATTTAAATATTTTCAAATGTATTTCGCTATACCTTTAGTCGTTTGGTTTGAAAGCCAGATAACCTTAGCCAAGGAGCCATATGCATATCTGCTGGTTCATATACAACGGATATACTGTATAGCTCTGTGCTTTATGCACGACAAACAGTGCCCTATGACTGGCACACGTAGATCGAGGATTGTGAGATTTCTCCTGCATAAGATTGGTATTGTACCTACCTATTACTGACATAAATCTATATTAATAAAAATGAAATGCTGTTCGTTAGTAAGCTCATCACTTGAGAACGTTTTGGCATTAAAATGTTCCTAAAGGCTCCTGCAGACAGGCGCGACGCGACGGTGCGACGCCGTTCTTGTTGAACAATTTCCATGAAATTTTCATAGAAATTGTTCTACTGAAGTCGCGTCGCGCCTTTCTATGGGAGCCTTAATAGTCCGAATAAGATTTTAGGAAATTAAAAATGTGTTCCGGAAAATACAATGTCTTTTTTTCTATGGGATTTTTGCGTGGACTATTGTTTGGAATGGACGTCTGTCGTTTCAGCTAGTCCATACTTACGTAAAATAAATATACGCCTTAATTACGAGTCCCCAAAAGGTGTGGTTAAAAGCTGCCTTACCTGTCTTTTGGGAGTCGGTATGACTTATATATCTGGTATATGGTGAGCAGTGGTGGCCCAGTGGTATTGGCCCCGACTTACGAGTTGTAGGTCGTGAGTTCGAACCCAGGCAGGCGCTTTACTTTGAGTAAATAATTTCATCACCATTGCTCTCAAAACGGTGAAGGAAAACATCGTCAGGAAACCGGCATGTTCTAGAACCAAAAATTCGAAGACATGTAACATCTACCAATCCGCACTGGGCCCGCGTGGTAGATTACAGCCCACTCCCTCTCTAAGAGAGGAGGCCTGTGTCCCAGCAGTGGGAACATTATAGGCTGATTATGATGGCTAATAAAACCAGGAGTTACTGGGAGTCATACTAACTTCATTGATAAGTTCCCCAAGTGATTCAACTTCAGTTAGTCAGGCAACCAAAATTCCAATAAGTCACAAATTCACAATGTAGGATGCTTTTTGCTTTTATTTTCAATCCCATGTCGATATTTCCTGCGCCTGATTCAAAATACCTCCGGGGTAATTGCGTAACGCACTATCAGTAGCATTGGCTTTCATTTTGACAGTTCAACAACATTCATTGCGTTATTTACGTTGTTGAGCAGACACATTTTTTGAACATATGAACCAATGGATTAGCAATATCCTTCAAAAAGATTCAGATTGTGACTGATAGTGGTTTCGCAATTAGGGTTCTGGTTTCTACAGAGAATATCCTCAGAAAAACCTTAACATTATTTACGAGTAAATAGTAGATTTACCTCCATGTCCTGTCCTTGTCTTGTCAGTCAAGTTAGAAATACAGTTGATTTACTATCCAACAGAAAAAAGGAAAGTCAATATTATTTCTAACATATTCGCTGAACCTTTCTTGTGAACTGGCACGATCTGCGTGTGCGTTGAAATAAGGATCGACCACAAGCGTACAGTTGGTGTAGCCTTTATAGCTTTTGCAATAAAGATTTTTGTCAAATGGCAGGGTTGTGGTTGAAGGTTGGTGGTAGACGCGGAAGCGTTGACGGTGTTCCCACACGTGTGATCATTAGCTGTTCCAGGGAACCAGTGAGCGCGGGCTGACGATGGGAACAGCACCATTATTAACACTACACACTTACTGTCGCACTTTATTGTTACTCTATAGAATGTTTTGTTTATTATTGAAGTGTGATCTAGCCGATGATTGATAACCTTAAATTCGTCGAAGAATACTCGATAGTAATTATTACTATCATGAATATTGTTGATTGCTTGAGCATTTCGTAACTACCTCATCCTGGTAAAATCAAAAGTCATTTATTCAAATAAGAATGAGAATCAGCAGTTTTCGAACGTCAAAATTACATAAGACACTCCTCTAAAACGCCTGCTCTTCACCACTTTCTAGTGCTTTAGCTGGGAAGAAGTGGCGCAACAAACTCCCTGAAAGTTAATCATCAGTCCAAAATCTGTCGGAGCCCTCCCTCAAACACAGTTAAGCAGTTTCCTTCCTAAAAAAATAATCAAACACAGCAACACCAAAAAAGGGAACGCCATCATTTCGATAGGTAGTAAATTCTAAGGCCACGTAGTTCCTTACTACTTAGCAGCATTCTGTAGCAGAAGTCAGTACAAATAAATCATTTCCGACCATGTCATTACACGGGCCGACACTTTCCTAAGAATTCGTGGTCCGGACTACAAACCTCAGATCTAAGCTATGATTACACTGAACGCTTCCCTCAACACCGCGCGACACGTCATCAACATCATGATAGAGAAAAAAAAGAAAAAAAAAAAGTTATTGCGCAATTTGAAACGTCGTTGGTGTTCATTCTTCGCCGTAATTGCTGCGGCTAATAGCACCAGCTGCCGAGATATCACTGTATTTTAAGTTTTATATTATTTTATAGCTATTATTCTGAGTATTTTTGGTTCGTTATAAGCGTTTTAAATCGTTTGGTTCCTATACTACTTGAGCTAGAATTCAAATGGTTTCAAACGTTTATTTTTAACGGTATTCACGAAAGGACTGGGGAAAATCTTAAAACAGGACGTGATTAGCAGGTCATTTATCTTTTTAAATTTAACAAGGCCTACAAAACTGTTAATTAAAATGTAAAGTCAATTTGCATACTTAATGATACAACAGATAAGTAGGTACATTTTTATGTTCGCAAAGACAGTATGGCAGTTGAATCGTGCACAGATAATGATTAATATAAACGGCAAATACAGTTGCAGTTGACCATAAACATGGGAATTATCTGAGAAACTGTTAGTGGTATATCTGTAATTATAAAATCTATTGGCTCAAGGCTAAAATAATGAATATGAGACAATAATTCATCGCTGCGCCGCAGTGAGCCCGTTTTACGTCGGTCAGCCGTTTGTTAGCTTTGCCGTAATCTCGCGATCAATGATCTTATAAAGAAAGAAATAAACAAGAAAATACGTATTATGAGACATGAACGCTAAAACGTCTTCAATAGTCTTTCAATTTAATTTTTGATAGGCCGTAGCAACGTAGGCATGTTCTACGGAGATATTTTTTCGTAGCTAACGAGTTTCTTCGTAGACGTCATGATACTCATGATTTATGATATGATTTAAAAAGTCCTCTCAAGCGCGTTTTTTTAATTCATGTGGCCGAGACTGTGAACCCTTTGAATTCAGGGGTCAACCCCTGCGAATTTTTATTGCCAAATTGTTTAAAGGTGTCGGCGCGGTCATAACACAATGGCCGCTTGGACACCTTTTAAAAATCTGGAATGTGCACTCAAAAGTGAAGGGTCCACATTAATCGGATGAATACTTTGCAAATCGTAAAATAAAACTTGGGGCCTGTCATCGCAATTTAAAAAATAAGTTTTTGCGACAGTGCGCGTGTATTTCATATGAAAATCTGAAGCAGTTTTACCGTCTGTACCTACAGATTTTCAATGCCAGAAACCCAGGAGATGCTTTGATTAAAGTGATTAAAGTATTAGATTTAAAATTAAGTAAAAAAGTTTTTTTGTACTTTCGTTTTTGGCCACCGACTTCCGAAATTAAATTATTTTTCACGTTTTTTTTGTGTTTTTCTTGGAAGTCGGTTGTTTTTTTGTAAAAAACGTTTTTATTTTTCACTTTTTAGTTATGGTACCTACCCCACATAAGTTCGTATACCACTACTTGATATGTAAATAACAGTGACAGGAAATCATTAACACATCATCAATATAGGTAAACTAAGTGGAAAAAATACGCAATATTACTGATAACTTAAAAACTGCTGGTCAGAACTTAATCAAATTTATATGGGACCACATATGAAGCACCAGCTTTCAAAAAAGTTCTGAGTTAAAACACATAAAAATTAAAACATACAGTCGAATTGAGAACCTCCTTCTTTTTTTGAAGTCGGTTAAAAACAAACATTTTCGCAAACATTGAGACTGCATTTATTCTTAAACTTCCGAAGAAAGTATATCCGTTTACTCTATATTAAATACCTTTAATGTATAATAGTTTATTCGTTTCGCAAGTTAACGGTCAATTAATTTCCCACGTCCAGAAAAATAATGTTAAGCAACAAATTCTTGCTTGTATCTATCCCCATAAGCAAATACTTTGTTTTTGTTATACGATTACACAAAGTTATTAATACTTGTGAACGTTTTAATTGGCAAAGGTACGTTGGACAGGTGTGTCTACGCCACATGACATGTTACACGACATTTAATTGCTATATGTATACTCCATGCAAGTACCTTGCAAGGCTGTGTAACATGAAGGAGTTACTACATGAAGTGCTCACATATGCATATTAAATAAAAAATAAAAATCATTTAATTCAGACCATTAGTCCATTTGGCGCACTCATCGAATTTTAGTGGGCAATAAAGAATCTTATTTGAAGGTGTGGTGGCCGCGAAATTTTTATACTATGGGGGCCAATAGTATAAAAATTAAGGAGGTTATTTTATTATATCATTTGCGTCATAATATGTATGATATCTAATTAACGCTTCTATGATTAGCGCGATTGCGGGGCATGAGGCCCTGGGTTCGATTCCCAACTCCGGCAAAGTGTTATTGGGTTTTGCGATAGAATTTTGTCAGAAGCAACCCGCAGTCTGGATTTGAGCTTGGTCGATGGCAATAGGCTCGCCCCCTATTACATGTGACTTAAACATAACTGGCGAAATGTTTGTGTATTATAGAGGTACACCTCTACCTAACCCTTCGGGAAATACAGGCGTGATGTTATATGACATTTGATTAGTAACTGACGATACAGTGAGTCTTCAACGTTTTTACGAATATGTATAGCGTTCTTAACCGCAGCGCCCCGTCCAGCCCGCTATCCCTCCATTTATTTATCACTCCGTGTCACATGTAAGGTACGTTTAACTAGCTGATACATACATTACTATTAGTTATATACACGTTAGGCAGTTTGTTCTTACCCGGATATAATATGTTTAACACTAGCCTTTCTCTTAGGTACAATAGATGGGCCCTAATGTACCGAACGGCCAATTATATCGAATAGACGCTATTTATCGGTAAAGCAATGAAATATGCGCTAAATAGGTATAATATAACGTACATTGTTAAAATTAATGCCTGGCGTGCAATTACTAGGAATAACGAACAAATTGATTTATCTTCGATACGGAACTGATTATAGACTTCATTATTTTTTCTGTGAAGGAATACTTATTAAGTTGTTTATGAGAAATATAATTACGTAGGTATCAGTTTACAAAGTAATGTCTGCTGGACTATGTTAAAAAGTTTCAGGAAAATAACAGCCTCTTAAAGTAGCAGTTAGTTTCCTGAACCTTCTTTACTATGGCTCGCCTGCGCCTGAGCACCGTGTCTTTTTTTAATTTATATTATTTATGGCATTCCGTAGTTGACCTTGAGAGATCGTAACTACTTAGCCGGACTATCCTGTGGCTGCCTTAAGGCGCTTCCCTGACCAAACGACCTTGAGCGTTCGATCCTTCTCTGTCCCGTCGCTGAGTCTCGCTCTGTCTCGGTCCCTCCGCACGCTCATTTATCATAAAATTCACAAAAATAATGAAATTACTTGAATAAAAAAAGACATGTGAGTTTTAAAATAAAATAAAACGTGTATTATTTAGATTTTTAAATTATCTATCCATTAGTGTAATCCTCAAATGAATAGAACGTCACCTTTAGCAAGAGATGCATGCAATCAATAATTTTAGTCACTTTTTTAGAAGGAGATTTCAGATGAATTTATAACACATAAAAACAAATAAGAACGTGCAATGTGATGATAGGATATCGAACATTAATAATGTGCTTTTAGATGTAGTTTATTACCCATAGTGAATGAGTTAATAGCCTCTGAATAACGCACTTTGACAAGGTTTTGGTCAGGGTATCGCCTTAAGCGAACTCCTAGGCTCAAGCCAGGGGCGAATTTTGTACATAACTAAGCGACTGCACGCTATCGGCACCCGCTGTGGGGTACGGACCTCGGCTTAGGGCGTCGCTGGGGGGAGGACACAAGGATGGGACAAGCTGGATGGAATTTAGATAATTATTATTGTCAGGGGGATTTAAAGCTCAGGTACGGCGCGGGCTGGCACTTCGTCGAGCAAGGGTCGGGGGGTGAGCACCGTGAGCATACTGTCTCCGTAAGGACAGTTACTTCACAAATTGTCAACCGCGCGTAAACTGCTGTGATTGGTTTAATGATTTAACAAAAGCCAATCTATGCAGTTTATGCGCTTGACAATTAATCTTGCGATAATATTTCGTTCGGGGAACTGGCCGATAGTCTTGGAAATATAATACGGCTTTGCAAATACCTACCTAGTAACTTATCCTGGAAGAACACGACAGGCTACTGTCGCCTTGCCACATTACGGATAAAATATCAGACAATAAGTAATTTAAAAGACAAACGTCCGCCAGCACTGGTGCACAATCCAATATCCATTCAGAAATCACAAAATTACAATGTTTCCTTATAACAGCAAAATTTACAATTGTTGTTTTATCGAGGCGGAGTGATGCAGCACAGAGCCTTTCAGATGTCAAATTGTTCACTTGTTCTGTTTTACAACAATAGCGGCACTTTACTGCGCTATAAAATATAGTATAACTGCAGAATACCCGATATACAGGCTTATTTTAATTCATCGGTAATCTTTCAGGGCCCAGGTGTAAAAAAGTACCTATAGTTATGTACTCATGCAAAATAAAAAATATCCTTAGGCTGAGAATCAACACTTTTTGAACGACAAATTTACCTACATAAGGCATTCCAGCGAAATGCCCTAACTAGGTAAATAATACTTTTGTGAACCTTCTTTACAATGGCTCGCCTGCGCCTGAGCACCGCGAGCATACTGACTCCGTATATAGGGCCAGTTTCTTCACAAATTGTCAAGCGTAAGATGACAGATGTCTTCTGTCTGTTACTTACTTTGGCTAAAAAGCCTTTATTACTGCAGGACCAACCCGACCAACTCTGTAAAATGTCTGAAATAGATGTTTTTTTAGGGTCCCGTAGCCAGAGGGTTTCAATGGAACCCTATGACTAAGCCTACGCGTCTTTCTATCTGTCAGTCACAGGGCTGTATCTTCAGAACCGTAATAGCTAGCATGTTGAAATTTTCACAGAATATGTGTTAGGTATACAATGTGTAACTTAAATAACGCACAACCTCTTAAGGGGTCATTGTACTCATCATTATGGGACCAAACCTGAAATAACGAAAAAAAAAACAGCTGTTCCCTACATTTATGTTCGCATCACTCGTCAAAATGTAGGGAGCAGCTGATTTTTTTTTCGCGATTTCAGTATTGGTCCAATAGTAAAAGTTGTTCATAATGATGAGTACAATGCCCCCCTAAGAGATTGTGCGTTATTTAAGTTACACATTGTATATGACCAATAATGTGCCAATTAAAATAGGTTCAATGTCCATAGAAGTTGAAAAATACTCAAGAAAATAAATGAAGAGTCTTTTGACTCCTTGAAAGATCCCCATAGAATTCTGAAAACAACCAGTAGGTATGCATTGACCAAAATAATGTTCCTTTGATTTTAGTCAGACACAAATAAACCAGTATTGCGTGATTTTATACGGAAACATTGAGATTATCAATCGATTTATAATTTTATATCTTTATTCGATACTGAGTTTATTCCTATTTTTTATTATAAAGAAAACCGCAGAAAGTTGTAGTTAACACATTTAGTGTTCACCACCCGAAAACCATTATGATTGACTCTGGAGGTTGTTGCGGTTTTTGAAAGTGAAGAAAGTTGGAATCGAAAAGTAAATTATACTTTCTTTTTTATCTGTGTACTCTTGTAGGTAAATATACGAAGTTCAGGTATAAAAGAACAATGAACTACACAAATTGACTTTACCTACATTAGTTTCTTTTCCTGTCTTAGTGAAAATTACTGCTTTTTGAAACTGAAAAGCTTTTTCCATCGCCATTGCCTTCCCACTGAAACAAAAACGCTCTGGGAAATGCTTGGTTCAATCCATCCCTTTTCTCGAACAGAATAGGTGAAATTGAATACGTAAACAAATTGGAGAGGGCCAAACCGCTCCACAAGAGAGACCCCCCCCCCCCCCTCACCCCCGTCAGCATAGGCTTTGATTCGTAAAGTCACTCCTAGATTATAAGTAATCTCAGTTTTAGACCCGATGGGATCCTAAATCCAAAATTTCTCACACTTGTTTTATACAATTCAATCGTGTGTGACAGAATTCAATGATAGGTTGCAAAAGAGCCCTCCCCGGACAAAGTGCGCCAAAATAAAGTACACACACATACATACATAACATCACGCCTGTATTCCCCGAAGGGTTAGGCAGAGGTGTACCTATAGCACACCCACATTTCTCCAGTTATGTTTAAGTCACATGTAATAGGGGGCGAGCCTATTGCCAACAACCGGCCACAAAATAAAATCTCTTGTAAAATTATATTTTATAAGTGACATGTAGCTTAAGCTTAACTAACGAAATAAATAAACATCTATTCTATTCTATTCTACATACTAAAATTATTATGTCCTCAGTATATTTAAAGTTCAACATCGACACTCTATCGTTCTTCTCAGGGGTGAATACAAGAAGGCTCGAGAGGGCTGCACGGGCGCAGATTCAAGATGGCCGACGCAAGGGTTCAATGATCTTAATGACTCACCATGACGGCTAGCTACAATGAACTTTTATTTAGATTTTTAAGCTGACATTTACTACCTGAAGCATTTTTGTTTTTTTTTATTATTACTTTTATGATGATACGCATATGCGTAATAAAATCCGATAAAATTAGTAACGATATTTTATAAGTAAATATATTGCATAAATATAGGTAAATATAATTATTTTATGAACACGTGAATGACATTCCATTTAGTTTCTTGAACTGCACTGTTCAGAAAACACTTTGGGTTTTTACCATTGGCAAGCATATCTGGTTAGATACATTTAAATTCTAAGATCCACTTCGCGTCCCACGTTCCTTTCAAATAAAACTCGTGTTCAAACATAATTACATAATTTGGCGCAGTTATACAAGTTAAAGTTGCTTTTTCAATGCTTTTCCTCCATAAATTGTTGTACTGAAACACCAAAAAATCTAGGAACTCAAATTCGTCGTAGCGAGGCGGCACTCGGACACAGGTTACGGCCGATTTACTATGACGGTACTCTTGATATTACGTCCAACAGCACGTAATAGAGCGGCGATCACTCAACCCCCTCCCGAGCCCCGCACAGCCCTCTCCCCGCCTCCCCCTATCCAAGAGGCCCAGCACTTGAGTTTTTAGAAGCAGCCGATGCGAAGAGCTTGACGAATCAGCCCCGTGCCGTGACCGTTTGGACATACCAATCTACGAATCGAACCAAATTTCGAGGAAGGCATTACGCTCCATTAAATAACTAATCCCGCGATTGTTTCAGTTTACCTGCCGACGGATCATTGAAATTGGAATTTTGGTTACGAAATAGGAAAATACGTTGGTTTGATGGCAACACCAGAAATATTAATATCCAGTTTAAACCGCGACTGCAACTGGTTGTGATAAATCTTTATGAATTCTTAATTATCTGTATTTTCTCAGGTTTTCCCTATGTTTTATGGATTGCTTGTATAACCCATCCGTTTCTGTAATTTAGTATGAAATTATGCAACCTACACTGAAGAGCATTATAAAAAAGCCACTTACAAATTGCTTAGAGAGATCTAAATATCTCCACACAAGTTAGTTTACAAAAAATCTTGAAAACAGTTCATATTGCATATTAAAACCTTATTACATACTGACTGGCCTGTTCAAGTCATGGGTAGAAAAAAGTAAAAAAATATTGTCACGTTTTTTAATTTTGGATTATATTTGAATACTTACTTTTATTTTCACGCTGATTTAATTATTGTATTTGCCTTTGCGTATCGATTTTTTATCTAAAAGTTGATACGACAGACGTTGACTTGTAAATAAACGTCATGTCTCTCACATCCGAGGAATGTACCAGGATCATCACTATGGTGCTATTGGGGAGATCCCAGAGACAAGCGGCCTGAACAATGGGTGAGACATATTCTACTGTCCAACAAGTGCTTCGGAGGTTTAGGGAGACTGTACTTAACCTAAGAAGACCAAGCAATGGTAAACCAAGGTGCACAACGGCCCAAGAAGATCGATTAATTGTGTCAGCGATGTTAAGAAATCGACATCGACAACTTTAGCAGACCCGAAGGGTGGGTCCCTTCGGGTCTGCAGAAGTTCTTGATGTCAGTGAACGGACAGCCAGGAGACGTCTTGCAGAAGCCATTTAGAGCCTTACCGGCCAGCAAATAACCCAATACTAGAACGACATCATAAAGCTGCAAGATTGAGATATGCTCGTGAGCACATCGAATGGGGTGAGGACGAATAGGGCAGAATAATGTGCTCTGATGAATGGAGATTCGTGTTGTATAATCATGACGAGAGACGTAGAGTATACAGACGGCCAGGTGAACGTTTTACACAAGCATGTTTCGAAGAAAAAGTGCCGATAGAAAATGGCAATCTGACCGCTGTGAGATACGTAAACGAGATTCTCAATGAACATTATAGCTAACATAATATGGATCATTGTTGTATAAACAAATAAATATTTATTTTTCCTTTATTTCATAATATTATTGTTCGTATTTCGTCGGCTTACTGCAAGAACTCATTAAGAACAGTTAATAATACAGTTAAATTCGTCTTGATTAGTTCTTTATAGAGCAAAAATTCATTTATTCCTGGCTTTTGAAATTTACATATAATACTTATGATTGTATAGGACATCCAATGAAATCAAAAGTAATTAATTGATTTCTCCAAGTATTGTTTACGTCACTTAAAAGGCTCGTGCACACTGGCGCGACGCGACAGCGTGACACAAAGGCACCGCCTGCCGCGCCACGAGTGGCGCGGCGCCTTTGTGTCGTGCTGTCGCGTCGCGCCTGTTTGTGGGAGCCTTAATGGGTGCTTGCAGTAAGCCGACGATTTGGTCAATATGGGCGACAATGCTTTGTTTATGCAAGATCATGCCCGTCCCCACACATCGCATGTGGTAAACGAGTACCTTCAAGACGTGGAAATCCCTATGAACATGCCTGGGACGAGCTTGGCAGACGTGTTAGAAGCCGTAATCCACCTCCAGTCACACTTCATGCCCTGACAAATGCACTAATTGAAGAATGGGAGAATATTCCTCAGCATATGCTAAGGAATCTAGTACTCAGTGTGTCAAATCGTGAAGAAGCCGTATTGAAACCACGCGGAGGCAATACAAAATATTGAATGATTCGAAAATTTTGTTTCAATTTCGTATACTCAGTTTAAGAGTTAATTATTTTCGTCCAAATGGCCTATTTTCATTTTTCCTTCTTTAACACATTATAATATAAAAATAAAAAAAATCAAATTGCAGTTTTTTAATGCGTTAATAAATACACTTGAATGTTGCTTTTCACTTCAAGAGCTATCTTGCGTGGTTTGGGAAATATTTCATGATAAGTTAGTGGATTTTTTTATATTGCTCGTCAGTGTAATTTCATACCAAGTACCTAAGAACCAAATCTTTGGAAAATACAAAGTTAACTTTTGGACATGCTATCATAGCCAACTGCTGAAATACCTTTAACTTTTACGGTTTAGAAACAATAATATAGTCATCTTTAAATAAACTACACTGCCTATGTATGATTGAACAGTAAAATAAGCTTTTCACCATCTTGAATATCAACATCGACAAAGCCAATGCAAAAGGCATCTCTCCTATCACCGATAAGTGGCCTAGCGTCATACTGAGCTAACCACATGCACGACTCATAATTTCACAGCTAACATCTCTCTCTCACACATCAGCTTATAAGCGTGCATTGTTGAGCGACCGCTGTGCATAGTGTGGAATCGATTAACACGTCACTACATTATTGTAACCTTTCTTATTTATAATTGGAACTAACAAAAGATATGTGCAGAAGGACCACGAGGCAAGCGCGCACATACGTCGAAGGCCTATAGTCTACACATTCAGAAATCTGGTTGCATTAACTGAATTTAAAATTGCGTTATGAGGTCTTCAACTTCCATCATCCCAAAAACGATCATGGTGAAATTGAATATTTCACGTCTCACAACGCCACAACCAAAGTGGTTGACTACTTTTATTTATTTTTATCAAGCATTGGGATTTCTGTAATTTCTTGGTACGTGATGATAACGGACACGTATCGAAGGGTCTTCTTAATTCATTAATTGAGACGTCATAATCATCGACCTACTCAAATCGTTCATTGACATTAGTACTTTATAAATTAATGCCTTAATCTTTGGTTCTCGAAGCAACTTCTCATGTTGCTTTATCTTCGGCTGTCAGAAGTAATATGGAGAGACGAGGTGTATGCGTGGTGTGTGTGTGTGTGTGTGGTGTGAAGCTGACCCGACTGACGTTGCCATGTCCAAAATTAAATAGTTCATACAAAAAAGGACTTTCTGTTCTTCCCGAAATTGAATAGCCAAATCGGTCCAGCCGTTCTCAAGTGATGCAATTGGCAACGAACAGCATTTGCCTTTTTATATATAGACTAGCTGACCGGACAGACGTTGTCCTGTTTCCTAGAACTTGATCGCAGCGCCACCTACCGGGTCCAATTGTGAATCTAAACCATCCAGGGCGCCACCAAAACGCATACAAAAAAAAATCATTCAAATCGGTCCAGCCGTTTAGGAGGAGTTCAGTGACATACACACGTAGGTACAGTAGAATTATATTTATATAAAGATAGATTTTATAATATTCCTTATAAGTTGCATGATAATGTTGGATCCTCTTTAATTGTAGACTTGTAGAATACAATACGCCACGAGGAGTATTCGATTATATTCTGTACTAACATTCATTCATTCTATGTTTGTATTTTTATTAATGTATTTTTTTTGTAATGTGCGTTTTGTTTGTGCAGAATAAACTATTTTTCTTTCTTTAACTATTCAACATTTTTATTCACGTTTTACCAAGTCTTTAGTCAAAATTTCCATCCATTTTACAGATAATTATTTGTTACGACTTTGGCCAATTATCTACTCACAAATTATCGCGAAAAGTGCCTAATTAAAATTATAGTTTAGTGATCATAATAAAATTATTTATTAAAATTCTAACACACACAAACGCTGTCAACAACGATCTCAATAGCACACTAGTTAGGGAGTATTAAAATATAGGTAGACAGAAATTTCCTCATACAACATGAAGCAAGATACGACATTATATTCTATAACATAATGTGAAATGATGTCAGGAAATTGTTGCCAACACCGGTGGCAAAAACTTGCCTCTGTGTATGTTGACTAGACTCCTATTTTGCATCCGGGCTCGAGCTGATTGATACGAGCTCGAAGAAACGCAAGGAAATGTTAAGCAAACTTCTTTTAAATAATTTCTTATGGTAATTAATCGACTTCTGAGAATATTTCTAATACCAATCATAAGCGATCTCGTCCAGTTTGTCAGGAACTGCTGGACAGTTTTTACATTCTGCAACGGTTTTTGCAATTTTGTGAGCGCAATTAGCTGCTTGAATGATTTTTTTTAAACGGAATTTAAATTAATTTTTGGTGGCGACTTAAGCAACGTATAAAGTTAAAATTCCGTAATTTTCACGATCAAAACTCGACACTTTAAAGTAATAATTTTTTGTAGACACAAGCACAAGTATTTTTATGTGCACGGCGATTTATAGCTTTGACAAATGGTGTAGGTAGTGTTAAGTCGTATAATAATACGTCTTGAGCGTATTATAAATTGCGTTTATTAAAACCTAAACTCGAATAACTTCTCAAAACACGTGAGTCATGCATGTTTAAGCTGTATAGAGGTTTACAATTACAATTGATGACATTTAATAAAACATAACTAGGAAATGTTAAATGAGAAGTGTGAGGTGAAGTTGAATTTGTAAGTGCGTCCTACAAAGCAGGACTGGATAAAGAACTTATAAAATTTATGATCAACTAGCTATTGCCCATGATTTCGTCTGCGATCCAGGATGAAAAGTAGTCTGATGTCCTTTCCTAGGTCATGTTCTATCTGTGTGCCAAATTTCATCCGAAGCTGTTCGACGGTTTTAGCGTGAAAGCGTGACAAACAAAATCACTTTCGCATTTATAATATTAGTTTAAGATATTAGTTTAATGGAATAATATTTTGTTCCCATCGTAAATAAATAATAAAGAGTAATAAAAGCGTGGAGGGGTGCGGACTGCGGGCTGCGGGCGCGGTCGATACCTGAGCCACAGCCGCGGCCGAGCTCGCGGCTCGCAGGAATAACATTCACACGCATCTAAAACGAGTTAAACATCTACTACACTAGTCTATCTAATCGACTTGTTCACGCTTTAAACTCCATCGACTACAATATTTCAAATGATCGGACCGCTCGCCTCGTGCGCCTTCAATGTCGATTACAATTTATATTACAACTTGACTTATGAATAAATATATGGTCCAAATTGAGCACAAGACATATACACTGCAAATCACGGCAATCTGCAACTTAATTAGGTGTTTTGGCAGATTGGACTGCAATGAGCACGTGAAAAAAATGCGGGAATGATCCGGGTGACGTGGGCTGCGTACGAATGGAGTGGCGTGCGAGAGCACTGTAACGGTTTTTGATCGTAATTCTAATGTATTTATGGATATCAATCGCGTCCGTTTCGACACCTGTCTCTAATGGTTCCATTGTTCCAGTCGTTATGGTGTTTGAGTCCCCATGTCTCAGCGATTCAAGATTTTCCTCGAGTCGCTTCGGTTGCTCGCGCCGAGCAAGGAATTCGATGCTATCCGCATTTTTTTATAATTAGAAAATGATTAGTTCCGGGTGTTTTCGATTAGTTTTCGGTTGTTATGCTAGCCGAGCAGCCGCAGAGCGGCGTTCGTCGGCGTGACTTGACGGATTCCTGCCTAGCTGTTCCTTTGTTTGAGGACGAGCAACCCGTAGTGATGTGCATTCGTCATGTCGATAGACGCGTCAACCTAAGTTTTTGTACGACAACCTTGTCGTGTCATTAAACTGTTTATGACACTTAAACAACATTCAGCGGTGAGACAAGCATTTAAAACAAGCGCTGAAATACTGTTTAAAATCGTTTGTATAAGTAGTTATGAATTTATTTCTGCAATAAAAAACTGGTCTACAGGTCCAAATAAGGTTAAATTCGTCGAAATAAAATATATTACCATTTTTGCTCAAACCTACATCCACCCACACACGCGGAAGCGGAAGCAGTAAATAACGCTTAACTGTATATATTTTTAGAGTAGAATAACAGAAATTTGCGAACACGAGATATTCACTATAAAATAAAAATAAACATTAACCTCATGAACGCTGTTCTTGTAGTAATCTTTTTTCGGATGAATCCGATTAAAGGTGGCTCGGAAAATATTCATGGATTGAAAATTAATCAATTTCAGAAAGTGAAACATTCGCGGAACTCAGGACCAAATCGGATCCCACGTAACTATCGAGCATGGGAATAAACACAATATTGTTCGATAAAACGGTTTACATGCCTACGGTGAGCGTAAAAGCGGCTAGTGCCCTACGCCGGTTACTACAGAACCGGTTCCGACGGCCCTCCGAGTACCACGCTCCACGTGCAGATACCATCGTTCGTCTTCGTCTATTTTACCTTGTACCCCGCGCCGCGACACGGCCAGCCTACCTCGACCCCAACGATTTCTTACAACTCCATTTAACGCAACTAAATCAGAGCAAACGTTTACAAATTCAAAGTTCTTGGTAGCATGGTCCGTTCTTCGTACTTTGTGTTCATACAAATCTTTACTGTGCGTACAAAGGAGTACATAAATCATTTTTTACGAGCTTTACAATCGTGTCCTTTTATGGCGCGAGGGGTTTGTACTGCTCTAGGCTTCAAGTCCTTATTGAATATAAATGACCTCAGGAGGTCGAATAGAAAGTAAAACTGCAATGTTAAGGTTTAATGTGCTCTTAACAACAACAAACAACAAGGTATCTCGGTTTGTCCCAGTATTAGGAGGTGCTGCAAGTGTTTTACAGTTCATATCATACCACTTGATTGGTTTATCCGTATAAAAGGTCAAGCACGTGTCTATTTTCCAGATAGTTTTCCATTCAGTATTCTCAAGCCATGTTATTTTGTTTGGTTCCTCTATTGTGAATATTTTAAAGAAGCCTCAAATATCTACATTCTATGTTTTCGGGTGAACTCAATTTCAAGGTACATTAACATTAGATGCGTCAGTACTACACGTCACAAAGAGCTACACATAAGTTATATATTCAAATACCGTAAGCAAATTTTTTTTGGGCGACATTATACTGTCATTTTGGAGATCATTAAGGAGACATGAAACAATTTGATTGTTCGATAATGTGGCTTATTAAACAGAAAAAAATGACGCATTGAGCCATGATGAATACCAAAAGCCAAGTCGTAACCGTCAACAAGCGTGTATTCACGATACAAATGTTGATTTTAGAGTCTCGGTACTAGAAGAGCGTTGAGGATAATGAAAAAACGATCAGGTGGACTTCCCAGCTAGTTTACAATATACTATAGCTAATATTGTGACAATACATAAACTAATTCAATGGTCAATCAACTCATAGGTAGCCGTAGGCGTCCTCCTATGTTTTTTATAGTAGCAATAAGAAATGTGCAAAATTCAGTATAATCACTTACGCCAAACCAAAGTGGACACGTATCACAGCCATAATGGACACAAGGACCAAAAGATACATGTGTAAAAATATTTGAATTTATAAAACATACTGTTGCATCATCTAAAAATACATTAAAATCACGTCAGTGTTTAAAAAATTCCATCGTCTTGTTGAAAGTAGCAATTAAATAATTTTACATTTTGTTCGCGGACTGGTCTTTGGATACACTGACATTATCTAAATTTGCTTTGTGTTTAGGCGTTAGGTGTTAATATCGTGTAGGTATTTGTAGGCAAGCTGGTAGACCGCAATAGATCAAGCAAACGTGTTAAAACGAATCTATATTT
The DNA here is from genome assembly GCA_916610205.1 of Griposia aprilina. Taxonomy (NCBI): domain Eukaryota; kingdom Metazoa; phylum Arthropoda; class Insecta; order Lepidoptera; family Noctuidae; genus Griposia; species Griposia aprilina. The sequence continues at coordinate 16,405,692 of OU744286.1, forward strand.
ATTTTGTCTGTCATTTAGCTTATTAAAATGAGGTTTAAACTTTTTCGTCACGTGATTTAGGTAAGCTGAATCTGGGATTGGACTATATGTGGTTAAGCAATCAAAGAAGCTTGAACACAAATGAGAAAATTCTGAGCGCATGTTTTTCTGCTAAATAAAAGGCATAAACGGAGAATTAGGTCGAAAAGAATAAATTCCCAGCAAATTATTTCACCTTTAAGAAAAGTCTGTCCCGTGTCGAAGTTATCAGTCGAAACAAAGTGCCTCTCCCATGGACTTAGTCAAAAGATAAGAATGGAAAGTGGCAGGCTGGCCACGACACAACAAAAGGTTTTCTAAGGGATCGCGTCGATAGCATCACTGAACGGTTCTTAGGGCTGAAATAAAATAATCGTGGTACAGTTTAAATCGCTGGAAGGACTTGGAACGTGTAGCTTATTGGTTGTTCAGCGTTTTAATTGAAGAACTAAAGAATAAAGCTTTCCTTTTATTAATTTGATTGCGGCCCGCATCGTTGTGGCACGTGTCACCAGTGCGGGTTCGGTCTTCAACAGCAGTGTTATCACCCCTTACTTGCTCATTACCTAAAGTACCCCCATCGTTCTAGATTTTCACACGAAGCACGATTGATGTTTTCGTTTACAGTTAATTGAATTATCGACGGTAATAAGCACACCTAATTTCATTCGCTAATGTTTTGATAACGTTCTCCTAATGGGTATTTCAGTACGTAGTAGGTATATAAAAGCTTAATTGCAGAATTGAATCGGTGCATGATGATAAGCAATCATTTATTATATGATTCGGAACAACATCACATTTACTGGCCAAAATGGGCGGGAAAATTTGAAATAATTGAGTAACACTATTATCGAGCTCTAAACACAAACAAGACTATTAAGGCGGTACCCCGACCAAAACCTTGCCATAGTGCGTTATTCAGAGGCTATTAACTCATTCACTTTGGGTAATAAGCTACATCTAAAAGCACATTATTAATGTTCGATATCCTATCATCACATTGCACGTTTTTATTTGTTTTTATGTGTTATAAATACATTTAAAATCTCTTTGTAAAAAAGTGACTAAAATTATTGATTGCATGCATCTTTTGCTAAAGGTGACGTTCTATTAATTCGAGGATTACACTAATGAATAGATAATTTAAAAATCTAAATAATTCACGTTTTATTTTATTTCAAAACATCGCTTGTCTTTTTTTATTAAAATAATTTCATTATTTTTGTGAATTTTATGATAAATGAGCGTGCGTAGGGAGCGAGACAGAGCGAGACTCAGCGACGGGACAGAGAAGGACCGAACGCTCAAGGTCGTTTGGTCGGGGAAGCGCCTTAAAATGAAGAGTGCATGACAGAGGTTTTAAATGATTATTTACTGATGAAATTAAGTACCTAAGGAAATATTTGGGTAATCCCATTTATTTTAAAGCCAGTTGATTAATGAAGAGTGAGAGACTTTGCTGTAGTGAGTCAATAGAATCCGTGAAGATCTTTCAAAAGACAAAACGCCTTCAGAACATTGCACTCAATGTCACACAACTCAAATAATTATCAAGACTAAAAAAGCAGCTTTGTTCCTTTAATATGCAGTAATTATACAGATTATCATTATCTTAATCGTTCGAAGAGCACAGGTCAGTCAGACAAATCAATGGCGAATCAGTTTATCTTAATATACACAGCTATAAGGATCTTTTGGCGCTCGAATGACGCTGACAGGGGGCGCTGTTAGTAAACATTTAGTGCAAATGTTTTGTGAAATATATATATATTTTTTTAATGGCGGCAGTAGTTCCGATTTTGGGCACACGTCAAAAGATCCTTGTACCTACGGCTATTTTATTTTGCTTTATTGGGACATAAAACAGTTACACATTAAAATTTGAGTGTGACAGAATAAGTTAAAAACTAGGTAAACGTGTAACCCACACCAATGTCCGCGAAAATATGCTATAGCTACGTACATAGCTATAAATATAAATATACATAGCTATAAACATAGATGTTTATTCGTGACAGGAGGTCTACTCTCCTATCACGATATCCGTAGTTTAGACCGAAGTAACGGTCGTTTCCTACACCGATTCACGTAAAATCTTTAGATTCGTTTGGGGGCCGTACTAAGAATGACTGACATCACGATTTGACAGTTGCCAGTCCGTAAAAATGAGATTAATCAGGTGTAGAGTTCACTTAAAAGTTTCGAGCTAGTTTCGGACGGGCCCATATCTTCGTTGACGGACTTAGAGCCCCAAGGTTGTCAATAACGTAATTTGTGGCGAATGACAAATGGTTGTAGAGATGGATTATGTCGTAAAATACGCAAGTGCTCGCGGTTGAATATGACCTGCCTTTTAGTTAGATATAGGTACATAATTGTTAGACATGATTGGACCTTCCTTGAGGTTTCTTGAAAGAATATTGGGCTCTAAAATGGCAAACTTGATGATAGTAAATTTTAATGAAGATTCAAAATCCTACTTATATCATAAATGTGCAAGTTTGTGAGGATGGATAGATGGAGGGATGGATGGATGTTTGTTACTCTTTCACGCAAAAACTTATGCACGGATTTGGATGGAATTTGGAACAGAGATTGTTTATAACCTGGATTAACACGTAGGATACTTCTTATCCCGGTACGACATCCACGCGGGCGAGGTCGCGGGCAAAAGCTAGTGAAAGATATATGAGATTCAGCAGTCGATGAACAAGTAAGCAAGTAAAAAAGCAAGTTGCTACTTTTTTTTTTGCTGCTTGCTTACTTGTAAGCAGGTAGAGAACAAGAATTAAGCGGTTAGAGCAAACGTTACGCCGGTATTCCCCGAAGGGTTAAGCAGAGGTGATCCTATAGAACACCCACATTGTTGACAACACACACACACACACACACACACATTGTTGTTATTGTAGTTGTAAATAAGTATTTAGAGCAACTAGCAGTCCTTTTTAGGGTTCCGTACCAAAAGGGTAAAACGGGACCATATTACTAAGACTCCGCTGTCCGTCCGTCTGTCTGTCGGTCGGTCTGTCACCAGGCTGTATCTCATGAACCGTGATAGTTAGACAGTTAAAATTTTCACAGATGTATTTCTGTTGCCACTATAACAACAAATACAAAAAAAAAACAGAATAAAACAAATATTTAAGGGGGCGTCCATACAACAAACGTGATTTTTTTGCCGTTTTTATTGATAATGGTACAGAACCCTTCGTGCGCGAGTCCGACTCGCACTTGGCCGGTTTCTTAAAAGCAGTGTTTGGGTAAGGATGACGCACGGGAACATAATTTAATCAAACCAGCGGGGTAATTGCGTAACACACATAGAGAAGGAATGGCTTTCATTTTGACAGTTCAACAATATTCATTGTGTTATTTACATTGTCGAGAAGCCAAATTTTTCAAACTTAAGAAGCAATGGATTAGTAATATCCTTCAAAGTGATTCAGATTGTGATTGATAGTGTGATACGCAAGTAGGGTGCAGTCTCTTGTTTCGTTACGAGTAATTTGGAGTAGGTTATTACAGGTATTCACCTACAAAAATGAATCATAAACCAACCTTGGTAAACGTAAGATAATCTGTGCCTATTATGTACTAAGTATGGACAGGATCTTGGTTCTCACAGTTCTTAGAAACGGAAATAGATAATATCAACTTTGAATAACCGCGTACATAAGCATCAAACGATATTATAATATCCATAGGACCAAAAGCAGAGAATTTCTCATACGACTGCTTTAAACAATCATCTTGACGGGGCAGGAACAAGTTAATCACATGCGTGAAATTGGTGACTCCAGAAAATGGGGTGCTCTTCTCGCATGAATTGCTCAGAGGAGCAAGGAAGCCATATCTCAGGATATGTCCTGAGATCTCAGGATATTTAGGCTCCTGACAGGATTGCGACCGGATTGAGAGAAATCTCGAAAATCTCAGCATTTTGCGTTTTTTTTTTTTAATAAAGTATCTCTATCTACATTAACAATGTTTTTTTTTTTGGTAAGTTACAATCAACATAAACAAAATATAATCTTCTTTGGATAGTATCACAACTCATTTTTTTTCACAAAAGCATGTGAACAAAAGATGCGTCGTCGTTAATTACGTTTGCGACAACATCTCAGGACTTTTCTATAGAAATGAGGCTTTTTGTCAGGACTTTTCAATTTTCCATGTGGTAACCCTATCCCCGTTCGATTTCAAGGCGAATCAAAAGGGAAGGTCTTTGTCTCAAAGGGTCCCTAATATTTAAGATGGGCTTGAAGACAGATAGAGGTCCGAAAACAGAAGCAGAAGACCTTGCTTATATATTATTTTACTTAGTGTAGGTAGGGGAGAGTGTGGTGATTATTTAGGGCATATTGACTCTATAAGTAAACCAAAAAAAAAAAAAAAAAAAATATTACCTTCAGTTGTAAAACATTATGCAGCGTTACAACTAAGGGAAAGAATGTTTTCGATGAACTCTGGCACCCAAAGTAAGATTTAACTTGTGTTTAGGGTGCCAGAGTCCTCGCCTATAGTTTGAACATATATCAGTAGTTGTAGGACGAGCACAGAATATTATTATTAAGATAACTACTTACTAATAAATGTATATAATTATGATGTGGCCTATAAAGGCACCTATGTGGAGGTGTGTGTATGTATTGAGAGCGAGAGATAACGATGTTGAAAAAAGAAGAATCATCAAAATCGGACTACTCTGTAAAAAGTTATGCGTGGTCATACATAAAAAAAAAAAAAATAACAATAATATACGGGTCGACTTGAGAACCTCCTCCTTTTTTTTTCCTCGGTTAAAAATTTAACCAAAGTAAAACCTACCACTGTTTGTCTGAGAAGAAAGCGTTGAATCGAAAAACAAGTCTATTTCTGCCGTCAATTGTTAAACGTAACAATCAATTGATATTGTAAGTGTCGCCTGATAGTCGGCAGTAGCGGTCGGCGAACTCTGCTTTCCTCCGCGGTTCATTTCCTAATTTTAACCGATTTGATATACCGGCAAACATTTGGAACTCTGGTGATCCGTTTAGTTTTTAACCATAAAATATTTCAATAAAATCAGGTAGTTCCGGAGTTATTGGCAACAATCAGGCGTTTGTATGCAAATGCAAGGACAACTAATTTTGTAAGTATTAAAATTTTACTACCTCGGGACTAAATTATATTTTATGGCTTGAATATTTTATTATACCTGTTGTCATGGACTCCAATTTATTGTCTTCGGCAAAGTTAAATTGTTCTTGAAAACGAGTTTTGAGCCGTGCATAGCCAACCTTCAAACATTTAGGGTAGGTTAGGCATCCTTTCTGCATTTCTATTTATTTTAAGTGACATTTTCCCGCGCTCTGTCGTGACTGCTGGCGGGAAACGTCAAATTATGGATGCGTTCAGAAACGACGCGGCCGACCAGAACATGACGAATTATGAGCGCTCTCGAAAGCCGGTCCCGTAATTATTGTGGACAAGGCACTTTTTGCCTCTGACAAATAGTAAGAGCGTGGAATGACTGCGGAGCTTTGTGCCGCTGCTAATGACACTGGAGGAGCGGGCTCTAATATTAACTATTTCTTTTGTGCGAGGACCGGGCGTGGTTGTGATGCGTTGCGTCTCGCCCGGGATGGGACAACGACCTCCCCTTTATTTGTTACATTACTTGAGCGTTAATATGAATCGAATGAACGCAACTGATGGGCTCAAATTTCCTTAGCCCACCCGACGGCTTTCTGCTGTCACGCGAACCACTTTTTGATGGATATTAAATTATTCTATGGTCAGTTTAAAGCTGTGAGTGAAAAATGTACAAATTACACTGATTTTTTCGGGTTTGATATGAATTTATCTTGTTTTTATACTGAGTTAAGATGTCTCACATTTTTTTAAATGCATTTAGCGAACATGGTATATTTTTCTCTAAAAGTAGGTATCTCTTGAGTATAAAGTCAAAGCTAAACCATATTCCACTTTTCATTGTGAGTTACTCTATCTTTATGTAGGAAAAAATCTTATAGCCGTAGGTACCTACTTAATAGAATAGATTAACTACGTGCGTAGGTACTTCAATGCGTAAACAAATTACATGTTTTATACCATCATCTGTCTTGAGGGAAGAGTTTCTCAGAGTTTTGATTGATGCCATTCAAAGTGGTTCAGTTCGTGTGATTTGATGCGTAAAATGAGTAACAACAACCGGCCGGCTGTTCGCTTTTTACCGAAGAATAGAAAGAAAACCTCTCCATTACGAGCCGATACGTTTTATTCGACCGGACTTGTGAAAAAATTAAGTTCCTTCGACACCCAACGTAATTCTATAATCAGGTTGGATTTTCCACGAATTTTGTCCACGGGTGCAATATGAGAAGCTGTGTTGGTGGCCGCACTCAATGGGGCAACCGAAGTGTCCGAAATGCATTTTGAAACAAATCTTTCGTAACATTATTAAAAATATATCCGTTTGCACCTGTTGACAACCATTTTAATTGTTATTACATTCTAATAGAAACTGAAAAAGGATTACAATTTGAAACCGTCAAGGAATTTTGGTCGTTAGTTAAGATTTTGATCCTTTAGTAGGTACTTTATGTCTCCTGCGAGAGATCCAATTGTTCATTTAATTTGCTGGATGACCTACTGCGGATACAATACAATAGAATCCAAGATAGAAACTACCTTACAAAACTATCCCGTAACCAAGCCGTACAGATATCAAAATTCCATTGTTATTGCTGCTCAATGGTCATAATGAGATTTCGTATGATGTTCAATTGGACCTACCCACATCGACGTCGGCCATCACCGAGAGATAAAGTTCCCTATCGACGGGTCATCACATGCGCCGCCAATTGATCTTATACTGTAAACACCGACAGTTAAGCTATAAAACAACTTGCATGAACACTAGCGCCGTGGGTTGAGACCATAAATCAGGTTTGTTGCTACCCGCCTATTTTTAGACCTTATTCTTTTAACAGGCTACTACTAGCATAGCAACACGGTGATACAATTTACGAATGCAACCTTATCTGCCTAGTTCGTTCTCGTTCCTTCCCGCTGGTTCCAGGTATTCTAAAGGTTAATTTATTCGTGTATTTTGGATTAGACATTCAAATGGGAAGAATGTTTGATATGAACGAGTTTAATTTTGACTAGCTTCAAGCTTGTTATAGAATTCGAATTAGTTTTATATCTGTAGCATAGCCAGGACATGGTTATTTCTAATTAACCCTGCAAAAGGCAAAAAGCCATAGATACATTGATCATGCTTACATTTGGAATCAAAAATGATTCTCGATTCATCCGAAAACAAATTGTATAATCGATTCAACAAAGATCATTGCTAAAACGAGTCTGAATTTACTCATTGCCAACGCTGGCCATAACATGCCTACATAATGAATCAACTAATCACGATCTTCTGCAACCAGAAATCAATAAACGGCTTCTCAACATGGAATTTTTGAAACCAGTTTTGAAGCACGAATACAATAACGTTTTTGACGTAACGTATCCTATCATCAATGGCCGGTGTCTAAAAAATATAACCGACGAATTATCGAATTATTGGCTCGTCCAGCGGCGAGATGGGCAGACGACATTCTTGCCATCGTGGGCATGACCTAGATGAGGCTGGCACAGGAACGTGGGCACAAGAAAACAGAGAACCATGTCTGCAATGATTATGATAATGATACCTCGCTGGAGGTCTTCACAGAAGAAAAATCTACCGACATACTACGTCCTACTGATGATTCAAGGAAGATATCAGGATTCAAATGATGAAAAAGTTGGTCTTTTAAGAAATAAGCGGGTAAAATTCTTCATCTGTGGTATGTATGATTTTGAAACATAGGTACATAACAGAAGACCAGATGGGACTTTAAAGACCCGAGTACTACTTGCACAACATTCACAACCATCTTGAAATCAAATCAAAAGCCATTTAAACAAACTAGGCTGAGAATCAGCACTTATTAAACGTCAAAATTACATGAGACAGTCCCCGAAAACGCCCGCCTGTCACCACTACCTTGCTCAGTGCTTTAGCTGGGAAGAAGAAGTGGCGCAACAAACTCTCTAGCAGCACAGCTGTCTGTTCATTTAGAAAAACTGGACTCTATACAATAGTAAGTAATTAACATTACGAAACACAAAACATTAAATTAAATTATTTGCCCTATGTCAGCTGGCACACGCTAATGATATACTAACAAACCTTGATCTTTGACAGGGATTTAATATTTCGTTCACGTGAAAGGCCTATTTCAACAAAAACTTTAACCATTTTTTGATAATTAAGACTTTTTGGACATTATGCTAGCACTTAGCGCCTAACAAAACATCAAAATAACAGAAAACACTTAAAATATAAATCTGTATGACCTATTAAGGGCATTCTATTACGTCCCCAGCAGTTATCCGCACTCCAAAGCCATTACTGGTGTAAATGTTAATGAATATCTTAATTTTCAATCTCAATGACGTCTCGTAGAATGAGAAGAAATATGTAAATGTATTCTTATTATACGATTATAGTTAAATGATCAAATGATTGCTTGGCAACTAATAGGCGCCACCGAGCGAGCTCGGACCGGATTTTCGTTATTGTAAATCTTATTAATTGTATTATTAATATTTATGATACGGGCATTAATGAAATATGTCCATCTGTTTGGAATTATGAATGTATGATTCAGAAAACTGGGTTTCCATGTTAATAGAGAGATCTTAAATTACCTAGATATGTACTGCAATATGTGGAGTTACTAATGAAGTGGCAGTTAACTCTACTACTGCGTTTGCACTTGATTTATAGCTCATGAATACACTCAACGCAAGCGCAGTAAGTAGTAGCTAGTAGGTAGATATAAGCAAACATTTACGTAACTAGAACCAAGTATTAAGAAACTTTTATGGTGAATGAAGATGTGACTAAAACGGTGTTTATTTAGTTATTAAATCTTCATACACAAGTAAAAACATACTGTACGAAGACGTACTTAAGGCGCAGATATACGGTACGACTTTTTTATAACATAGTGTAATTAATTTGTAAAGTAATGTCTAACGCGAACACAAAAACGATAATCACGCAAAAACTATCGGGCGTATTTTCATGAAATCTGCACCATCTAAATGACAATTTAATACCCACATTTTTGTATACGGCTTTTATTTGTATTGTGTTTGATAAATCAAGGTGGGTTGATTTTGCGAATAAACTTAATGCGCGTTGAAGCGGGGGCTCCTGCGAGCGACGGGCGGCAGTGCATCGCTGACCAATGTCCGGGTAGACGCTAACGCTCTGTGCAATTTTATTCGCTTAAAAGTTTCGCATGCTCCTCCCACTCGCTCAAGGTCGCTGGCACTTATTGTCGCCTTAATGCCAGAGGCATTTTCAACCAGTAAAAGCTCCTTCAAATAGGCGCGACACGCGACGCGAATCGCACGCGACGCAATGGCACCGCTTGTCGCGCGACAGGCGGTGCCTTTGTGTCACGTGCTATTCGAGAGCTTGTTCCCAACGAGTCACACCTCAACGGGTAACAGTGTGACTCGTTGGGAATGTTTTGGATAATAATTCCCAACGAGTCACAGTTACTGTTACACTGTTACTCGTTGGGATGATCCCACCTTGATTTAGGGCACCCCGACTCGGACAGGTTAGGTTAGAAGGGGACGGCGGGGTCTGAAAGACCCCGCCGTCCCCTTCGTGGTTATTTTTTTTTAAACCGCCCAGAAGTAGGAGTCCCGCGAAGCGGGACTCCGTCGGCTACGCCTCATTATTGTTGAAATACTTATTAGGACACACCTATTATAATACATACAAAAACATTTATTTGGTACTAGACCTTATATCTCAGGATTTTAGGTAATTTATTGTGGAACTGATTTTGCATTGTTTGGTGACTACATTTTGGTGACAGATCTACTATTTTGAGGACAAACCCTATTATTTAAGAAACACAAAACTAATTAAATTGGTGATAGCTTAAATGCGCTTGTTCCCAACGAGTCACACCTCAACGGGTAACAGTGTGACTCGTTGGGAATGTTTTGGATAATAATTCCCAACGAGTCACAGTTACTGTTACACTGTTACTCGTTGGGATGATCCCACCTTGATTTAGGGTATCATTTAAGCTATCACCAATTTAATTAGTTTTGTGTTTCTTAAATAATAGGGTTTGTCCTCAAAATAGTAGATCTGTCACCAAAATGTAGTCACCAAACAATGCAAAATCAGTTCCACAATAAATCACCTAAAATCCTGAGATATAAGGTCTAGTACCAAATAAATGTTTTTGTATGTATTATAATAGGTGTGTCCTAATAAGTATTTCAACAATAATGAGGCGTAGCCGACGGAGTCCCGCTTCGCGGGACTCCTACTTCTGGGCGGTTTAAAAAAAAATAACCACGAAGGGGACGGCGGGGTCTTTCAGACCCCGCCGTCCCCTTCTAACCTAACCTGTCCGAGTCGGGGTGCCCCAAGTTGTACCAAATACCTGGGAACAATTTTTGTTTATCTGAGAACGAAAATATTTCGTGGCGATAGATGATATAGTAACAGTGTAACAGTAACTGTGACTCGTTGGGAATTATTATCCAAAACATTCCCAACGAGTCACACTGTTACCCGTTGAGGTGTGACTCGTTGGGAACAAGCTCTTAAATGATACCCTAAATCAAGGTGGGATCATCCCAACGAGTAACAGTGTAACAGTAACTGTGACTCATTGGGAATTATTATCCAAAACATTCCCAACGAGTCACACTGTTACCCGTTGAGGTGTGACTCGTTGGGAACAAGCGTATTCGAGTCGTGTGTCGCGCCTGTTTGAAGGAGCCTTAAACCTTAGGGTGATGCAGAGACAAAACATGGTGCAATATAAAGGAAAGATAGCTAGAAAATAACCATCATAAACAAGAATAAATACTAATACATAGATACAAACATAAATATAAAGAAAATAAAGTGGCTCAGGATAAATAATGATCGGCATTGATGCATAAACTTATATCCAGCTTAGCGCTACAAACTTATGTTTTTCGCGGTAGAACATATCATAATTATAATATTACCAGCTTGTAAGTTATTGATTGCTTGTGATTGCGATCCAGCCCTAATCCTCAAATGAGTCCTACAAAGAGTTTATTTCTTGATAAGTATGCTAACTAGACTGTTTTCTATTATCCCTGGCAATCTATGTGTCAGCTTGAAAATCATTTCAAGTAATTTCCATTTGTATGTTAACATTATTCACAAACAACTTTTTGGTTTGGTATTTTGTTAGTATTTCTTAAATGACGTGGTTATGAGGAAAGCCCCTAGAAGCCTAGACGGTGGCGCCATCTTTTGACACTGACGAGAGATACAGATAAGTACCAACTGTTCCTTGATACTATTAACATTAAAATTTAAAAACCCCGACACAAACAAAAACCTCTAAAAACGGCTAAAAAGAGTTTTCTATCAAGACACATATCAAACAAAACAAAAAAAGAAACAAAAAGACAGTTCAGCCGTTTGGGAGCTACGATGCCGCAGACAGACACACACACACGTTAACTCAACTCAACTCAACTCAAAGCATTTATTTCAAATAAACCAATTACAGGCACTTTTGAATTGTCAAGGGGTCGGTCAGTCAGAAAGATGAAGCTAGTTACCCATTCCAAAGCGTAGTAGGTACCTATGGAGAAGAACGGGCAAGAAACTCCATGGACACTCTTTTAAATCAAAAAATGGTTACAAAATATTGATTACGTCGTTCATGTTGAAATTATGCATGTGAGAACGATGCAGAACGTTAAAAGCGTCCGTAATAAAAAGACAAAAGCAATTCAAATATTAAATTAAATTAAAATAAGCCGTGGCAGCCAAGGAATGACCAGTCCCCACTGACGGCGCCCGTTCACGAACATGACGCATAGATCAGCACCATTCAGCTCAACCATTTTGAAGGGAACTTAATGATCCAACACACACGCCACCACCAGCGAGACATTAGAGTGAGCATGACAAACTCTCAGCCGCCAGGGCACATTCAAGTCAATGAAAGAAAAACCTATTAAATGGTAGCTTTATAGTAGGTGCATAGTACCTACTCACACCTGTTCTATGCAATTATACAATACTAAAACATTGAATTTATACAATGCAAAGACAAGTTTTTAAAATCTTCAGCAGCTCCAACAGTAGTTTCAAATGCTAATCAATTATTTTATGCGCCCTTGTGGAGCAGGACCAGCGTTGAGCCAAGCATTTTTATCAGCGATGTAATCCCCCAACTTATAATATGCCTGGCTGCATAGTGTGCGTTTTATACAAGATTTGAATTTAGTTTCATTCATTAACTTATAACACCCCTCTTTTTCCGTCAGGGCCGGTAAAACATTAGGAAAGGTTGTGCAATTTATCAAAGCACGTTAGTGGAAAAAATAAGCCGGTTATGCCATTTATGACCGTTTGATGACGCTAGCAAAATACAGATAATATGACACAGATGATGAAGATACACGGCTTGGCAGAGAAGAGAAGTACTTACACTCTTCCTCACAGTCTTATAAAGCATCTTCGCTAGAGCCCTGACAGTTTTATGAACCGTGATTTATTAACCCTAGACCAAACAATAGGTATTTCTACAGATTCAATAGGTACCTAACCACAAAACAGCGTGCCCACGATACCTACAACTTAACCCATCACAATAGAAAAAAAAAAAACAGAACTAATTTCCATAAACACTTGTACGTACATCCGCTGAAAGAATAAAATCTCCATGACTAACAGATTCAAGGTGGATTGTTTTCCATTACACGATGACGTCATGACAACCATAGGTAGGTACTTAACGCCATAAGTTGTACCTACGGCTATTAGACAAACAACGTTTTGCCCTCCCACACTTTTGCCCAACGAGATATTGATATTGAAAATTGGACTGTATCACTTCGTGATAAAGACCAAGATTAAAATTGATTTTGTTCGTTTAAAGTACTAGTCCTCGTCCAATACCTATTTACGCCACACAATACAGTGAGTGTAGACAAATAAGCTCTGAAACTGTAATCATAACTAATTATCCCTGGTGAGTATAAACCTCTTTGGTAAATCACAAAAGATATGGCAGTACAAATTACAGGCTTTCATAAACCAGTGACAATCCTATTGCTGTCCCCTGATTAATATAGGCCTTCTATTGTAAGTATTTTGCAGTTCTCTGAGGCCTCTTCTAGTAACGCATCTAGGCCTGGTCCACCGCTTACCTTATCTAAAAAATGCAATCCCGCAAGATAATATCAATTCCGGTATTGACGGTACTGACTTTTCTTAATCCCGCTGGATCCAGGTGTTTGCGGGATCCCGCAGGGTGGACGTAGACTTTTCAAATTAATCATAATACAGACCTCAACTTATAATTAAAAAAGCTTTTTGGTACATATTAAACTCTTTAAAATATTTTGAGACATTAAGACATAGTAACATAAACATCAGAACAAAACACAAGAAAATTAAATATTAATTTGAATATAACTGCACAAAAAAGTTAAAGTATTAATTGTTTCGTCGGCTAAACGGCTCCTAACCTTACTGACTAGGTAGCCAGCAGCAAAAAGGGTCGTTCTGCTTCTACGCTAGTACTTAGGAACAATCGTCATTAATAAAATAAAATAATTTATTTCAGATATCATGATCCATAGGTATAAAAACATTATAATATTAAGATTGAGCAATTACAAAAATGGAAATTAAATTAAAAATTGAAATGTATATTATAATTAAAATTAAAATGGAAATTAAAACGGTTATGGTCAATGAATTTAAGGTGAATTGAAGGATAATTATGTGCCTTTTAACCTCTTGAATCCCGCGTTATGAGACACAATGATTATATTATCTGTTGTGTCTCGCTCGATATCGCGACCTCGGGACTCAAAGAGTTAATCCACCGGACTCGAAATAATTCATCTCCTTCTTTATCAAAACCTCAAAATTCCTATTCGATCTAGGTTGGGGTGTTGTTCGAGATCCTGAACTTTTCATAATGGTGAAGGTCAGATTGAATTCATCTTGAAGCGCTGATTTACAAGATAAACATCGTTATTCCGTAATCCCGCTAGTCCCGTGGGATACCGCTCAATTTAAGATCGGGATTGGTCCCGCATAATGCACGCGGGATCCCGTTACCTCGATATTGCATTCCCTAGCCGTATCCTATGTCTATATCCCAATTTCGGCTTTAATAAACCAGTGCCGAGCCTATACCTGTACACTTTTAATATAGGTCTTCTATTGCAAGTCTTTTGCTGTCTTCTGAGTCCTCTTCTGGTAACGCCACTAGGCTTGGTCCACCGCTTACTCCTGTCTTTATATCTAGTTCAAAAGCCTTCTTTAGATCATTGGACAAACTGGCTTTCTAAAATTGTGAGAGCTGAGAACAAACTTCAAAATGGTTTACTACGGAAAGACTTTAAAGTTACCGTTACTTTATAAAGATATAGGTACCTATTCTGACGCTAAACGGTATCTTGATAGTGATGTCAACAATTCACACATTAAGTACATACCACTATGGAGGCATGAGGACGCAAATAAACTAAACTACTTACCTACGAAAAAAATAATGATCAGGCAAAGACGATAAATTGCTAACGACACTACTATTGATTTATATCGATAATAAATAAATTATGAAGCTTACTAATAGATTCAATCCATAAATCGTCACAGACTGATCACCGGAGCATGTGACATTATTTATTTCTTTAATATTTGACACAAAGGTCGGTGCTACATGTTTCCGCACTTTACATTTATCATTAGAAGTAGAACGGTGTAATACATTTATTGTTTATTGGAAAACCGGAGCCACACAAAAGCCGGAAGACAAGCCGCTGCGTCCAACGTACCGGTATTGGTACCTACTTGATCTTGGAAAAACTCGATTAAAGCACAACTGATAAAGAACGTGATTTAAAACGTAAGACATGTATCTGAGGCAAGTTCAATAGTTGCTCCAGAAAAAGTTGTGCAACTACTTTAGATTGAATGCAACACTGACTCATTTTATACTTAGACTTTCCGTGAAATTGACTCCTATTTGTATGTAACAGCATTTAAATGTGCATCACAAGTAGTAACTAAAAAGGTATGTATTAAAAAGAAATCAGTCAGTTGAAATTGTTGTTTTCTATCTGAGATTAAAATCAGGCGCACGAGATGGAAAGAACATACACGATGCATCGCATGAACATGGAGTGGTTAATTTTCACTCTTCCGCTCGAACCCTAGCACTATAATAACGAAGAGTCTCACTTAAAACAAAACCGTAATGACTTCTTGAACATTAAGCGGGCACAAAGGCTTTTACACTCTGTTTAACAAAATAGTTCATTCGACGTTTGCATACGCTCGGGTAATTATCCGCCGTATTGTTATACACAATGGTAGACTTATTTATTATTTCAATTTCACAATATATTGTTGCGAGGAAAACAATGTAAGCACCTAACGTACCGTTCTTGTTACAAATCTCGCTAGTCGCTACACACTTTCTATGAAGCTAACTTATTGCTGTTGCTTGTGAAGTATGATATCAAATCTATTGTCATCAACATCAGCATGCGTGCTATTCGACACACGCGTTTCGGAATTTGATATTTTAATGAGGTAAAGTCTAGAAGAAGCATTAATTATTAGTGAGGTCTAGAACAACATGGGCATATTTAACTCCAAAAAGTAGTGGACAATTGACAAAAGCATCGATGGCGAGTTTTTTTGACGTACGTACAGCACTTTTATTTCTTTAAGGAAGGAATCGAAGACCAACTACGCCCACACCAATAAGTAAATAAAACTTTGCCAACCCCAAAATCTTCATATCGACGTTCACTATGTAGTAACAAAGTCTAATATAGAACTCGATACCTGGATTTAATCGCAGCAGGTACCTGTTTTTAGGATACGATCAAACTAACGGAGAACCACAAAAGCTTCCATTGTAAGAAAGCGTGTGGGAAACAGGGCGCATCCTTACGAGCTAACGAGGCGTTTAATTAATCAGTCATGTCCCTCTCCCTTCTCACTAGTGCCAATGAAACCGTATACTTATTGAAAGCGAACACTGAAACAAGAAACCCGCTCCAAACACCTATTTACCGACGAAAATTTGCCGAAGAGTCAGTTCTTGCACCTTAAGTCCACATTAGTGTGCAAAAAATTGCCTATGACTTGGAGCTTCCATCTTAAATCCATGCTAAGAGTTGTTAGTACCCACGCGCATGATTACATCGACTATAGTAGGTGCGTTAATAATGTTTACGAGTATGTACCGCTACAATTGCGTTCATATTCCCATCAGTACGTACTACAATAATATTGGAGCATTGTGAGCATTCGGCGCGGGCGCAGAGAAAGCGTTGCCCGCAACAATGCGCGCTCGTGTAGATGCGCTAGATAGCGCCCGCGAACTTTGAACCGCGTTTTATAACTTCCATACAAGTCTCGAAGTCTCCCGGTAAGGAAAGTCAGGTACTGGTTTTCAAATCGCTACAGATTTTATGGTGTTACTTTATCAGCATTAGTTTCCTTTACTTTCCAATGTATTGGCTGCAATCGACATGCGGGCATCGTTTCACTGGTGCGTAGCGCAAGAAACAATGGGATATTTTGAAACTGAAATGCTTTTGTGTAACTAGTTTTGTTTTTCAGATGCAGTCGTAACAAGATTTGGACTGTTGCCGTTGCCGTGTGAGATGAAGGTCAAATATGGTAACAGAACTGGTCTGCTCATATACAAATTAAGTAGGATACCTGTTTAGGTTTTAATCTTAATTAGGAGATACATTTATTGTCCAGTTACCTTCATAAAACTTAATCTCCAATAGACAATTTTGAGAACTCGATGCAATGAATCAGAATTATGAATAATAAAGTTACGACTATTAATTATTATCTTGAGTCCCGTTCTCATCCAGCTCTGCTAATTTATAATAACTTTATAACCAATTTCCTACAATAACGATTTATTTCCTCAGACTAGAGCAATAATGAAATAAAATAGAAAATCGTAAACAGTACCTCTACATCGGCGTTCCACAAGTTAGGAAAGGAGGTCCGTGGCGCAGTCCACAATTCATGAGTCAGCAGAGGGAAAATGAAAGTTAATTGTTTTGTAGTCGTAAGGGCCGGACCTGTGAACCTGCATGTTCTGTACTAATGTTATTGCCATGTGTGGTCCAAACAATAACATAAATACAGATATAAATAATAATATAAGAATTAGTCCGGATCGTGAAAAGGCACTGCGTAGACTCCAGCATGGCGGTAATTAAATTGGACCTTAAATCCGTAACACTGATAACATCTACTGCATATTGATAGGTGCCGTCTTAGGGAATTTTTGGAGCACTCACTATGGTAAATCCATATTCCTAAGACCTTTTAGTAGCAACCTGTATAGTGTATACGTTCACAATATGCCCAGCGTCTATCTACCTCTCGGATCCAGGACCCCAAGATAAACCTTACAAAGCAATAACCAGAAGAAAAGCAAAGATGATTTCTAATAATTGGTGTTACACCCAAAAACTTTTCCAAAGGGTTTCGTCCCCAAACAGCTGAACTTCGAATAAAAGCCATCGCAAGTACAAGAGATAGTGAGCCGATAGAGTGAGTACCGAGTAGTGAGGTGAACGACTGGCCCGCCATTACGGCAACCGCATCATTACGGCAGTGGCAGCCGGCACCGAGGCCCCGCGAAGCCTTTCATAACGTTTTTTATCCCCCACTACCTCCGCCACTGTAGACAAACCCGTTGAAAAACTCAGCCCCAGAACAAATTACATCGCGTTCCATTCATATAATGAAAACTGTTTGGCTTGCGCTCATTTAAAAAGTGTTTTTACACAAATATAATCTCATTAACATTTAATAATAAATTACTAGAGGTAGATAATGTTATACTCTACTGGATATGTCATACATATCCAGTAGAGTATGTGAGTATATGATTTAAACAGATCATCTTCATTAAATTCATTCATTTAAAACCAAAAGGAAATATTTTGGTCCCTCACTAGCCCAAAACTAAGATTAAACGTAAATGTACATATCTTTTTTTTATGTAGCTCAACGACGAGTTTTTCAGTTATCAAAAACATTTCAACTATCATTTCTCAGTACTTTTCAATACCAGCGAATACCGGCTGAACATCAAAGCTGTATCTAAATGAACGGCCGGCTATAGAGGAGCACACGTTCCCTTTTATCGACCATCTCCCATTGTTGGCACGCCCGACACATTTACAACTACCCACCACTACGCACGCACACATACAATATTTTATACCTTATAGAATATTAATGTAAAATGCGCATTGATTTTTATTATTCAATATGTTGATAAAATCTCATCCTCTCACGTAATAATACGTCTGTTGGTCTGTATGTGTGTGTTGTGCGCGTGCGCATGCTAGATAAAAACATATCATTTGAATGTCCAACAGTCATCCTTGCGCGCATAATTATGTCTTACTTGGAAACTGTTGCTACTCTTTGTACTGTGACATTGTTCTGTGTTATACTTAAGTATGGAATGGGACTTTACCATAAATAAGTGGATTGTCATTTGTACCAGACTCTATGGAGTTTTTGTATATTATATTCATTATTATTTTCATAATGTAGATGTAGCTGGTTATTGCCGTCTCGTTAATGTATGAATCAATACTACACACATAACATCTCGCCTGTAATCCCCGAAGGGGTAGGCAAAGGTGTACCTATACTACACCCACATTTCACCAATTATGTTTAAGTCCCATGTAATAGGGGGTGAGACTATTGCCATCAACCGGACACAAATCCAGACTCCGGGCTGCTACTGAGAAAGTCCTCAGGGAAAAACCCAATAACACCTTGCCCGACCTGGGAGTTATCCCAGGACCTCATGCTCAAAAGTAGAGCTTGTTACCACTAGACCAACGTGGCAGCACACCCAGTCAGTAAACCAATATTGATTAAGTTAAAATCAACAAGCATAAGGTTTGCAAAAATAATAATAAAAACTCTTCAGTTGCAGTGTAATATTTAATTGACTAACAAATAAATTCATATTATCTCAAATTGACATTAAATATTTTTTTCATATAAGTACGTATATTACAATATATAATACAAATTAAATCATATTTTTATTGTTCAACGCGTAATGTGCTCAATTATTACCTCATGGAAGCATTTGTCATTCTCTCTGAACAACTATTCTAGCGAGACTTGGCGTTAAAATGTGACATAAATGATTGCACTTGTCAATTATGATGATTGATATGACATAATTATATCAGCGTTCAAGCGAGACCGACAATAATTATTTATATATATTTTAAGTTCTTTAAAAATAATCTATTAACCAACTTTCTACTCAGGTATGAAAGTTCAAAAATAAGCATTTAGGTAGCATGTCTTGTGTTATACCAATCATCAAAAAACATAAAAGAATATGTCTTATAACCACTTGTGATTTTTTATTAACAAATTAAATAAATAATTAAGCACATTATGCGCTAAAGTAATATTGTGGCAGTTTCATTATGTACATGGTAAAAGATAATCATAATGTTCATTATTTGCAATTAACTCTCATTTAAATATACTTTATCACATTTTAACAATATTCAAAGCTAGCATATATTTGATATTTACATAAGATTCAAACTTTAGCGTATCGCAATTTTTAGGGACACACCCTTGTGTATGTGGTATAAAATGAGCTGTGGCTATGTCTGAATAATTAATTAAATAAAAAAATATTAAATACTTGTATTATGAAGTTTCATTGTTATTAACGCCTGTAATCACTTTAAGCTCTTTATAATATTTTTTATTTAACACGCAGAAATGTATTTTGGTTGGAAAACGGATACGTTGCTTTTACGTTAAACGTTATTCATTCGCTGTTTTATAGCTTGGCAATACCTGGCATAAAGAAGACAGTTGTTTTTAACCAAATCAAACTTTAAATACCAGTTATCAATGTATTTCCAAAAGGTCGAAACAATATAGAAGGGATAATTTTGTATAAAACTCATTTCTGGTAATTAATACAAGGTTGAGAAGACAATACGACAATAAATTAAACTGCGTTTATTCTATGCCGTCCCCAGTCTGCATACGAAAAATTCAATCAAATATATTTGGCAAAACCCATAGTCGGCCCATGACTGCTATTAAATTTGTTTAAAAAAAAAAGCACTTTTTTAATTTTGATACTAGGATATATGATTGATTGATTGACGCATTATTATTGCCAGTGTTTTTATGTATTGTCGATTGTTGTCTCCACATTGTGTATTGCCTTATGTGTAAGTGAGTGCTCTTTTAACAAATATAAGGACATAGAAGCGCTTCTAAATTATAGCTTAGTCCCAACGTTCAACTGCTAAGGCTTACACCCTGATACATTTTCTTATAATATGGCTGCAGTAAATAATTGTGGTGATCATATTGAACCTAAGGTAAGCCTAAGGCCTATACATTTACATAGTTTGCTATTTGCTAAGACTAAACGAATATTATATTATAGGCCGTTACGTCCTCCTTATAAATAAAGAAACATGCCCTTGTTACATAAGATACTTAAATTAATTCATAATTGTTGCCAAGTAAAAAAAATCCTTAGAAAATAATACAAATAATGCACATAACCGTGGGAATGTAAATTATGACACTTTTAGAATAGAAAAAGATGGCAACTTTGAGAGAGCCTTATTGTAGTATAATAAGTAGAAAAGGATAGTGATGTCTACCACATAATCGGAGTTATATTTATTGCGAGATTTTTAAAAAGATTTATCCAAAATACGTTTGCAATACCGTAGCGGAAATCATTTCATATTTTCACCTGTGGTTGGAGACTTCATAAGTTTGGTAGCTAAAAAGGATACTTTACAGTCTTATTTAATCATTATATTTACGCATTTATTATGTCATTGTTGTAAAAGCAGTACCATAACTTATAACTATCATATTAACATTAGGCCTAGCACAGTATGAAGCTCAGACTGGTTAAAAAAAATACATTAATTAAGTAGATTATTAATTTAAAACAGCGATACTCAACCATATTTCATGCACGGGCCACAATTTAGAGTATATAATACTGGAGAAGGCATATAAGTAAGCGCAATATTCTGAACAAAAAATTCTGTCACTATTGGCGGGGGACGTGGTAGCTAGTACAAAAAAAAAAAACTGCACGCCCGGAAAGAGAAGTCTGTACCATCGTTTTTTTTACCGATATCAATATTCATTCGGAAATTTGACTGAAACCATGAAATAAAACAGCTTAGGGATCATTCAAGTATTACGTAAGCACCAAAGGGGGGTGGGGGGGTCTTTGCTTTGCTTATTTTTGATGACATGGGGGACGGGGGGGAATGGATGGTGATTACGTCAGCAATATTTCTTTACATTTCTGATTTTTCTGCAAATTTTACTAATTCTGATTTGAACAAATATGGCAACCCTACTTGTTTGAAAGCGAAAAGCATGTTCAGGGATTCCCCAAAATAATTGATATTTCTTACTCGCTCTTATGCGGTATTTTATGGTTAAGTTAGAAAGAACTCAAGTAGTGAAACTACTTAAATAGGCATTAAAATAGTCTATAAATTCCATATTTCTAGACTCATGAATAACATTATAGAAACCAGACCAGATTTAAAAAAAAAGCAATGTTTACGTAAGCATAGGAGGGGGTGGTAAGAGCTTTGCTTACTTTTGCTGACAAGGGGGAGGGGGGGGGGGGGGGGGTTAAAATTACTTAAATTCTGCTTACGTAATAATTGAATGGCCCCTTATGTTTAAAATAGTTAAATTTTATTTTAACAACATTTAAATAAAAGTAACAAAATTTTTATAATAATCTCAATACTAAACTAGGTTAAGTTATAAGAAAAAAAAAACAAATTATAAAATCAAATATTTCCATTCTAATAATGGGAATATAAAACATACACATTTAAAAAAATAACAACAAAAAATGACTACTTAATTCGTGTTAAGAAATTATCGACATGTCAATTTTGGTTTCAAACATGACCTCAACCCTTCGGTAGTCTCGTTAGCATTAATACTAAAAGACATAATCGCATATCAACTGCATGTCAATTTTGGTGATTTGACGTATATTTACATATTGCAAAAGAAAAATATTTTGAACTTTATGAACATAAAAACGAGGTGTAGCGAGACTCGTTGACGTCACAAAAGCAATGCGTCAAAAATACACGATTCATGCCATGTTTTATGTTGAATCACGTTTAAATTGAATGAAAAATCAAAATGTATTATGAGGTTAAGATTTTGAATTTCAATAAAAACAGACTAAATATTATAAAAAAATATTTACATTTGGAAGGTGATTCCGTCTTCATGTAGGTTTGACGTATTGAAACGCTTTTTACAGGATCTAACAGGACAACCTGTCATTTTCACGGAGCTCCGAGCGCCTTGAAAACGATTTACGAAGTGCGTTAGAACCACTTTGAAAGTAGTTTTTAAGAACGTACTAGAACATTTGTTCTTGTACTTTAACAGAGGGGGAAGTGTTCGTAAGGCTTCTCCAGTGTTATATACTCTAAGACAAACAATCATTATTTTCTTTTACAAATTACCTTATATTATTATGTCACTACATAAAAGCTCGGCGGATCAAAGGTTGAGTACCTCTGATACCAAGAAAAAGACAGAGATATACAACATTTTAAGTGTTAATGTCATAAATCTTATAAAATGTTTTAACTGTACAATTGACAGTCAGACATTGAATTCAGATCCAGTATTAAAATGAATAAATAATAATTACTTAATTCAATTATATAGATATTTTTTATTTAAGGTTAACTCAAATAGCTTTAAAGCTCCTATAAATTCATTCGTATTATATTATGAAAGGGTTGCGCAGTTGCTTTCCTTTTAATCCTTGAAAGTAGAAAATAATAATTTAGTTTATATGGTAACTTTGTTTTATGAAACTCGGGACACATGAGTAAGCATTTTTGGTTTTTTGCATTATACCTACTCAGTGCTAGGGCGATATTTTTTTCCATTTATAGAACTACCATTTAAGTTCTGCGCCTCGGCAAAATTCACTTTTCCGATCTGCCGCGGCGCATATCTTAAATCGAAGTATTGTAACAACTTTTAAGTAGTGTTAGTTTATTTTGTTTAGCGCCCGTTGTTTGATCAGTAGTCAAACATACTAATAGTTAAAATGCGCTAGCTAACCTAACAATTTGTTAAAAATGACAAAAGTATGTTGTTTGACAAATGGTTAAGCTAACTATGGTTAAAAAATGGACAATTTGCTATGAAAGTTAACCATGCGTAGACAGAGAAGTTAAACTTTAACTATTGTCAAGTGACTAATTGTTAAATTGACTATTGGTTATTTATAACTATGTATCAAACAACGGGCCCTTAGTGGTGAAGTTCGTATTGCAATAACTATAAAAGTACCTACGTGTTTATAGTACCTACTTACTGCGTTTTCGGTGCCATCGCATCTGACGTAGGTTGACGTTGCGTAGACGTCATTATTATGAAACTAACGTCATGTTATTACCACAACATATTAAACGCCTACTTAGACTACATGCTAAGGTGCCCTTTCGTGCTAGCCGTAACTTAAGCTGTAGCCGTACTATGACGTGTTAATACCATCATGGTTCCATTGAGAAAAAGGGATAGTGCTATCGGTCATATAAAGCTCCGTCTCTCTTTCACGCTGGAACAATGATGGCTTTAACACGTCATAGTACAGCCGATGATTGACAATAGCGTAATACTCTTATCATAATAATTACATACATGTTCCCGTATTTTGGTGTTACATGTACATATTAAATGGTGTTTCAAATTGGTCTCAATACTTTAGGCCATAGCGGTTTATATTAAGAGATCCTTAAAACAGCCAAGCTCATCAAATGGCTTAGGGAATAAGAGAATAATTCATATTTTATCTTATTATTAATTATTTTGTAAACTCGTTAACATTCGTTCAAACCTTTTATGTTCTTCTCGAATAACAGATGTGTTTTATATTTCAAATTTCGGCGGGCATTATTTACCAAACTGCAGTACGCATGCCGCTTTCTGTATTTAAAAGCAGTCGACTGAAAGTTTTAGCATCGCTTTAATTTTAATTATCCGGTGGCGCACTGTGATCGACTATCCATGGTGACGTTTAGAACGTGAAAGTTCATTCATTCTTCCTTAGATGAGGTTATTATTTAAACCATCCGTATACAGAAAAAAATCTCCTGAACAAGAGCTTATCCAAACAGCAGATCAGCTTAGGTAAGACCGAGTCATTCGGAACACGAGGACAGTCCATATTGACTTCGTCTACCTAGCACGCACTACCATGACGAGTGTTACAGTACAAGACAAAACTTTCATGGCGCGTTTACGTTTTGCCCGCATACGGGTATCCGTATACGAGTAACTATACTCGAATTCGGACACCCCATAAATGCACAGGCATTGAAAATTTCAGTGCGTCTTTGAAAGTCTGATTCATTGTGACGCTTAGAGGAGCTTTTGGCGCTCGAATGACATTGACTGGTGTATGGTAAACATTTTTTTGAAATGTCACAGTGAAATGTATTGAAAACAAGATGGCGGCATTAGTTCAAATTTAGGCCACGTGCCAAATAATCCTTTTGCCGTTGTAAATGCGCCAGCATACAATATCTGTGACACAACTGACAATCCGCCTCTTAGGCCTACATCTACATACTCTACCTACACTAACTACAATGACTAGCTAATATTACTTATCCTCTCGCTGCCTGTAGAACACGTGCGCAATATCGAACAACTCCCGTCGCAGCTGCTGCGCGTGCCCACGTAGTTGATGTTCGCGCGCGCGGATCTGTCCGTACTGTTCCTCTCGCTGTTCTGTGTGTTGTACGACCAGCCAGCGGAGGAAAAGCTCTGGAAAGAGGGAAGTTGGTTAGTGAATCATGTTAAAAAATGAAATCATTTGCAATTTTTGGTGCATTAGTCTTCACTTGTGGTCAGTTCTGGTCAAGACTCGTGGTCTTAATAAAAACTGGTTTTATGTATCATGGACTATTATAAAGTGAGTTAGAAGTTGTTGAGTTGAGGTAACTCAGCACATAAGAATGAATGTAAGAGTCGATAGCGACCCCGTGGGAAAACTCAAGAAACCCGATTTCAAAAAATTTACATTCACATGTCTACTTCGCTTAGAGATCATGACAGATCTATGATAATTTGTCGTGGTTGAAATTAAAGAGGTTTAGGTACTGTCATGGTCCAGTTTACTGATAGAGTAACCAGATAACACTATCAAGGAAATGGCTATTATTATAACCACGCTAAACTCCACCTACCTTCCCATATGACATAGCTCATGGGCGCGACCGAGGGCCATATAACGTTGGGCGTGGGGTCGTACAGCGGATTGATGTACTGCGGCAGCTCGTCCGGTTGGTTGAGCCACGACCAGAGGCTGGTGGTCTGAAGGTGGACGCCGCGGCTCTCGCGTTCTTGTTCGTTGTCGCACATGAATGTTCCTGAGAAGGGGGAAATATATTAGTAACTCAACCTTATGTGTGTAGGTAGAGGTGTTTAGTACACACCCCTGTAGAAAAAAAAGGTAAAATAGTAAAATAGAAATAAACAAGTATTTTATAAGTACTACTAACGCATGATTGAGCGTCTCCTAATACAGGCTTTATACGCTTAAGGCGGAACCTTCAGGGTAGCCCGCGAAATTCAAATTTTCTTACGTTTTTTGCAATTTGCAGGTCACTGTCAGGTTGTATTTTGATTATAAAGCCATATTTGATACGGTCGCGAATCATATTTAAATCACCATACAGCCTGATACTGACCTGCAAATTGCAAAAAACGTAAGAAAATTTGAATTTCGCGGGCTACCTTGGCGCGTCCCCCTTAAAAGGAGGCTCCGATCACCACTGATGTAAGATGAAAACTTGTTGATTCCAATAAAACTTATTTCATTTCGTCTCTTTATGTTTAAGGCCCATGAAATAGGTAACAATCGTATTTCCAGTAATCGGGCATAAATCCAGGCTCCGGGGTGCTGAGAAATACCATATGGAAAAACCTAATGATACTTTACCCAAAAACAATACCTACGTTAGAGTATAAATATTTTTTGTGATAAGTTATTCCGATTTGCATGAATCCAGGTTTTGTCGAGTAGGAGGCGAGCGATAAGATAATAAATTAATATCTATTTGAGATCCAGTTGAATCACG
Source organism: Griposia aprilina (assembly GCA_916610205.1). NCBI lineage: Eukaryota > Metazoa > Arthropoda > Insecta > Lepidoptera > Noctuidae > Griposia > Griposia aprilina. Next base: position 16,432,038 of record OU744286.1, read on the forward strand.
TGTCCCGGACACACTCCTGGCACTATCTTAAATATTTGCAGCACAACTCACCAAATTGACTAGCATAAGAATGCTCAAAGAGCGTGATGAGAAACGATTGCCTGAACTCGAAGCTGCACGGGAACTGTTCCAGGAACTGCCTGATGCAGTCCAGCAGCAACAGGAACGTGGGGGCCGCACGAGGGGTCGGGGGTGCGTACGGGCCCACGCGCTGGCGCGAGTACCACGGGTGGCCGGCTTGGATCCACTCGCGCTCGATTAGTGCTTGGAGACTGGAGAATAGAAAAGTAACATATTTATTAAACTAGCGCCCCGCCCCTTCTTAGCACGAGTTTAACGAGTTGACAAAACATTGACATTTCTTTATTATATGGAATATTAATATTCATGTACTATACACATAAGCCTTCCAGAATCAATGCTCTAAATTATAGGTTTCCAAACTTTTATGGACTACCGACCCCTTTACAAGAAAAAACAATTCCAACGCCCCCCTTTATATAATAGTTAATTATACCAATAATATGTCTGTCTAGTATCTATTAATAATCACAAATTAAGAATTAATTGTCTCTCTCTCTCTACCTACCGCCCCCACGAAAAGCTCCAGCGCCCACTGGCGGCCGGTACCGCCCCCTTTGGGAACCTATACTCTAAATGATGGTGCAAACCGCATCAAAATTCAAAACTATTCAAGTTTAGAAAATCAAAGTGGTAACACAGATAGACACGAAGTCTGTTTAGGTTACAATTACACAATATGTATAGATATACAATATGTATAGATATACAAGGTAAGTTTTTAAGATAGGACGAGCTCTAGAGTTAGCCCGAACTCGACCTAACTTTTATGCAAATAAATTAATACCCTGTGTGAACTAAACCATAGAAATCATTGTCCTGCCCTTATTATTTGTGGTCGGCGCCACACGTCCTTTTCTTCCATACTTCTCTATTAGTCGTCATCTCGGTAGTCACCCTCTTTCTAACCATGTCATCATTCACACAGTCCATCCATTGTTTCTTTGAACTAACCCCTGGTACCTATACCTACTCTCCCTCCCCTTTATTAATAAACGCAGAGTAAAGTTATGGCAATCTTCTCCATACGAAACTACCATTTGGAAGGGGCAAATAGAATCAATTAATTTTTTTTGTAAATTTTGACGTTCAAAAGTGCCTTCTATGTGCCTATTTGAAATAAATGATTTGACTTTGACTTCCACGAGTGGCAGGCAGGACGTGTGCTTTCCGTGGCACGGACAAGTCTTTGTATGTAAAGATGGTCACCCATCCACGGACTAACCGCGGCAAGCGTAAGACAGTGGGACAGTCTAGAACAGTGTTTTTCAACCTTTTTCATGACGTAAACCCCTTAGTATGAAAAAAAATTTTTGGCCCCCTACCTTCCACTATTTATAATCTGTATTTTATTATATTACAAATATTAAATATGTACAACCTTTTATTATTTTTAAAGTTACGTATCGGCTTATTACATAATTAAGCACCTATGTATGGATGAATTAATCGCGTACGTATGTGCGAAGCCAATGCTGCGCCGGCCGGCTCGCTAGCGAGTGATTGAGCGCGACACACGTGAATGTGAGGCTCATCCATACGAGCCATAAGCCAGTAGGTATCACATTTGTATGAGTTATATTTTTGTGATTGTTGATTGATTGATTCTTGTTGATTTATGCTAACCCTACAAATGCTCTAAAATGAATATTTTCTTAATAAAACTATATTTTTAAACTTTGTTTTTTTTATTTTACTAAGGCTTCGCGACCCCCCTATAGAGCCTACGCGACCCCCAAGAGGGTCGCGACCCACACGTTGAAAAACACTGGTCTAGATTATCGGTGTAAATGTGTTCTGTACGTTAATAGTGCGTCAAGTTAGCTAAGTGAAAGCAGTACAGTTTGTCAATTGCATAGCTTCTCATAATCGGGTAAATACGTGGGAGAAGCCTAAGAAAGATGGCTACCTTACCCTCTTATAGTTCTGCAGTCAGGGTTGAGTATGATCTGGACTAGAGAGCACACAAGTAACGTTGCATCTTCACCGCGCGTGCCGTGGACTAACACTGGTTCCGCTTTCTGGAATTGCAAATAAGACACCCTTACTATAATATTATAAATTCGAAAGTAACTCGTGGCTGTCTATCTGTATGTTACCTTTTCACGCCTAAACCACTAAACGGATTTCGATTAAGTTAGGGATATGAACATTTTAATTTTTGCTTTTGGTAAAAAATAAAAAAATAAATTGTTTAAGCGTTTTTGTAAAATCATCCCCCAAGGGGATATAATAGCGGATGAATTTAAATTTATTATTATTATATATTATTTTATTAAAGTTTTGGTGTTTTAAAGAGATTGAAGGAATTGGAAATATAGTCAGAACCCGTATCTTGGGGTATTATTTAGTTTAGTACTTATTTAATTTAAATCAGTCCACCGGCTTAAAAGTTATTACAATTTGAAGTTAAACTTTAATAACTTAGCTAATATGTAGGTAATACATGGTCAATGGCGGCGCTAGTATTTCAAATTAATGATGATAATATTAAAATGAATTATTCTTATTTTTAAGATAGTCAATAGTCATCATAAATACCTGTTTAATAATAATATAAAAACTTTTCTACAAAAAAAACAACCGACTTCCAAAAAAAACACTAAAAGACGTGAAAAATAACTTTAATTTCGGAAGTCGGTGTCTTTGGTGTTATATTTTCGATTTTGGCCACCGACTTCCGAAATTAAAGTTATTTTTCACGTCTTTTAGTGTTTTTTTTGGAAGTCGGTTGTTTTTTTTGTAGAAAAGTTTTTATTTTTCACTTTTCAGTTGCGGTACCTACCCCACGCAAATTCGTATACCACTTCTTGGTGTGTAAATAACAATGACAGGAAATTATTAACACATCATCCATATAAACTACGTGGAAAAATATGCAGTATTAAGGATAACTCAAGAACTACTGGTCAGACCCTGATCAAATTTAAATGGGACCACATGTAAAGCACCACCTATCAAATAAAAAAAGAATCATCCAAATCGATTCACCCAGAAAAAAGATATGAGCTAACACACATAAAAAAAAAAAAAAAAAAAAAAAAAAAACATACAGACGAATTGAGAACCTCCTCCTTTTTGTGAAGTCGGTTAAAAATAAAGATTATTTTCATTTATTATCTGTCTGCCTGTTACATTTTCACGCTTTAACGGCTGAATGGATCTGGATGATAGGATACTATTTATCCCGGTAGCACATTCCCGTGGGATAATTTCCGATATCCACGCGGGCGAAACCGCGGGAAAAGCTAGTTTACTAATATAATAACTTTTATTTAACACATGACAAAGCTCTAAATTATAAATTACAAAAATAAAAGGAAGAAGACTCCGGTCAATAACATGAAAGGACCTCTTTCTACAAAAAAGTTAAATCTTGACTGTTTGTTAACCGTTTAACTTCCTTGAAAGCGTCATTTACATCACTGGTGACTTGTGCGGTATTGTATGTAAAAAAAACTCAGGTCATCGTGTCTCGTCTGGGGTATAAAAATGTCGATTGGCGGCGGATCTAAAATCTAATTGTAAGCATAATAGTATTAATGTTTCACCTGATGTATATGCTGTGCGACGATGCAGGCAGTATGTAACGCGTTCCGCACATTCTCGGGCCATCCGCATGACTCTAACCGCGAGATCCACTTGTCACTTGATATCTCGCGGTCGTTGCACGCTGGAACATTTATAATCATCATTATTACGAAAGAAAGATCGTTGCATGCTGGGGCATTTCGTTGATAGTTGTAATTATCCTAGAATAATTTTTGCTAGCTTTTTGTTTTAAGAGCATAAGCATAGCCATATAGTCTGTTACAAGAGTAACTGATCAAAATGTAAACAAATACATCAGGAAACGTACCTGTGGATGCCAATTTGTAGTTCCATTTACAAAATCCGTGCTTTGATGGGATTATTTGAATACTTAAACCAGAAATTCAAATTTTAAATCACTCTGAAGATGTTTTTCGTTTGACAATTGATTGAAAGGTGAATTGTCGGAAAAAGAAACCTTTTAAATACAGATGAATTCGGATATACAATAAACTACCTAGAAAAGTCAGAGTGTGTACAAGCATACCAACATTTAAAAAAGGCCTAAGGAATTATATATTAGACACATAAGTTTAGTTTTATTTTATTTTTATATTAAACACATAAGCTTAGCTTGAACTGTTTTGTATTTTAATTAGTCATAAGTACCTACATAATTGCTATACTTTATTAATCGAACTATGGTGTTCTATTTCTTGGATGGCTTGAACGTCGTAATGTAAACTACAACCTATTGTTAATTTAGTTAAGTTTCTTTTTAAGTGAACTGTATTTTGTTCTTTGAGAAAATAAATGTCTTCAAACAGAAAGTGTTGCTAACTTCCTGTAGTGAGTGATTGCGTTAGAATCCAACCTGGACAGGGTTTGTTTACACTTTCATCAGACACTTTTGGAACAGACCATAGTTGAAAGCCAAAACGAGGTCACAAATTATAGTGTCATATTATTATTATGTTTAGGGTTCCTAGAGAGAAAATACAGATATGGCATTTTATCGCTGTGTATAAGCTCAGTCATTACAAGTACAGCCCGATTCAAAATTTATGGCGGCCCGGAATATGAGGCGAGTCGCTGCGCTGTAACAAATTCACGTGTCTGCGGGGGCGACGGGTGAGGTACTGCGCAGCGAATAGCGCACTTCAGAGCCGCCATAAAGTTTGAATCGGGCTGTATAAGTAGTAAAGTCCTTGAATACATTACCATCGATTAGTTTAGAATAGCTATCTAAGAGTGGTTGTTGGTTGTCCACCTCATCCATAGATCTGTTGTATATTTTCCACTGGGAGTAGTTCGAATTACTTTCTGTTCCACCACCTTGAAGGAACATACGAAAAAATAGAATAGAGTCTAAAAGTACGAAATTAAAAAGGGATTACCGTCTAGATAACACCATATTCTTTTATTCAAAATTTTACTACCTATCTTCAATTTATGGAAATAGTGTCTCCTTCTAACACGCTTAGAGAGGTAAAAAAAACTAAAAGAAAACAAAATAGTAACTTTTCGAAGAACATTTCTTCTTCTTCGTCGTCCCCTCAATGCTGAGGATCGCGACCACATAGGACGCGTCTCCAAGTTATGCAGTCTTCTACAGTGTGGATCGCTCGGTAGATGCTGTCTCCAACAGCCTTCTTAATCGCGTCTGACCATCTTGCCGATGCTCTGCCTTAAGCGCGTTTCGCTTCCACCAGACTCAGTATCATAAGCCTTTCCAGACCATGCTTAGATACTCAATACTCAATACTTTTATTGCATTCCACATGTAGGTATTCTTAGGTGGTAAAGTTATAATTAGATCAAATGGACCCTCTCGGGCACAGCAAAATAACTGAGTTAGGAGAGAGGAAGCATTTTTTAACTATATAACATAACTTAGCAAACTACTATACCTACTAAAACAATGACCAATTTTTTTTTTTGTTGTCTAATCGCTTTAATTTAAAATATAAACAGGTTGAGAGATATAATAATAATAAAATACAAATAAAACTTGAAGTCTCGAGTGCTTATATTATGGCTTTATAAGATGAACGCATAATAGGGGAGATACGTGCAAGATGGGGATCGTATAAGGATTTCTCAACTGGCTAAACACGATCGCTCTAACCCGTGACGATGCGGCGCCACGATGGCTGTCAGTGCGCCCGTTGAGTCATTCACTACAAGGAGTGTTTTTTTTGTTTTTTATCGAACAAAACTAATTTTGAGCAGTTTTTATTTTATTATTTCGATTCGTTTGATACGTGTTTACTACGGAAATATTAGTAGTCTGCAGGATGACAGGGACATCGACTCGCAACCTGTTACCATGGATTGACTACATGATCCTGAACCACCCTTCGTTGCAATAACTCGTCGCTTATTTACAAAAAAGTCCCTGCCATCCTGTATATTAACTTCGAAGTTATTCTCATTCGTCAATAATTACGCTAGCAGGTAAGAACTTGTTTATTTCCGTATCGTGTATTGTTTTTCTTATGTAGTTTTTTAGATACGATTAAGCGTACGCGCGGGCAAGTTGGGATCTGGGGTACCCCATCTTGCCCGCTCATAGTTTCTGATTATGTTGCCGGTTTCTATGATTATTACGTGTATGTCTCATTCTCTGTGGGTGTATTTATGAATGTGTGTGCGTATTTTCTTCAAATGACGGCTGGGTTGCATGTTCCTTATGTGGCAATTGGGCACATTGTTCCTGTGCTGGCGTGGATGATGAGGATGAAGAAGCAAAATTCACCTGCGAATTTGGCATAGAACAGTTGGGGAATTGCTATACCCCATCTTGTCCTACTCAGGGGGCAAAATGGGGTGCTGGGACATTTTTACTTTGGATTTTTAAATTTTAATTGTAATATAATTGTTCCAAAAATTATAGAAATTTGAAAGATTGATTACCAAAGAAGATCATAGAAATAAGAGAGGTTATATAAGTATAATAATTTCAGCTCTATTGTCTTTCAAACGTTAGGTAACCCGTCTTGCCCGCATCTCTTTAAATCATTTACGAAAGACAAAAAGACATAAATATTAGAAATTCTCAGTCGCAAATTCCTTATCTATAATACCTTTGTTCTGCTGCTGTGATATCAAGTTAGAGCTCCGGAGGTCGTATATGATGCCTTTGGTACCGACGGCGACCACCGCGTTTAGTATCGTCTCGTCGGGCCTACACCGCCGGTGCTTCGGCCCGTACAGGGGCTGCCCAGCACGCATTAGAACTGCCTGTTTGAAGAAATATATGAATATAAGTAAATACTATTCTAACCCTGATAAAACCACGTTTTTTCACCTATCCAAATATTTTCTCAGAAACTGGTTCTGAATGACTGATTTTACTTAGATTCAAAGAAACTGAAGCAAATTCTGCCTACGCGGGATGTGGCACGTATGACGCGTCTCGCGTCTTGTTCGTTCTAGACTTAAAGCAGGCCCACACAGGAGCAATTTGTTCGCATTTTCGCACGAGCGGGTGATGGGATTGTGCGTGCGAGCACAAGTTCGCAGTTCGCACGCGTAATCCCATCGCCCGCCCGCATTATTATCTCGTTTTCGCTTAGCGGTCTTTCTGATTTTTTTATTTTTGCTCAGGTCGTAAAGCGTGATATTAAATAATAATATTTATTTAATAAAAACATATTCAAAGAGTGTTAATTTAGTCAACAGTAGTAATATTTTCCATACAATTATAGTACCTAATAATAAACTAAAACTAAAATTTTATTACAGGTGCAAGTAATGATGATTGGGAATTACAATATAAGGGAGGGACACGCCCGATCTAGGTTAAATTAAACCTGAGTTTCAGGCCCTCACTTTACATTTCAATAATTGGGGCAGTAAAATTTAAGTGGAACTAATAAAAATATCTATTAACAACTATGAGAGAAAGCATATTGGTACATTAATACCAAAAACTAAGCCTATGTCAATATACAAAAGTAAATACGAGGGAATATATTATCATCATGCCAAAATTTCTAAAAGTTTTTCTGTGTCTGTGTAATTGGGTATCGCAAAATATTCTGATAACATTTTACTACATTTTACATAACTTACACTATAGAAGCTTAGTAACTTGTTGACAGAAAAGGTCCTAAAAATACATAAAACCGATTAGCAAAAGCATGTCTAGTCTGAGACTTTATGCAAACCAAGTCCTTCCTTCTCCTGTCGGAAGGTACTGGGACAAAAGGAAGTGGAGTAGTGGTGTAGTGGAATTGGGCTATCTAATGCAAAAAAAAAACACACCACCTGCTCAATAATGGAAAATTATATGTCATGCAAACCTAACCTTGGGGTATAGCCGGGCATTAATATTGTACTGAATTTCATTATGACCCGTTGGCATTAATGTGATTTGAATTTGGAACATCGGAACCTCAAGTAAATATCGCATACAAACATTTTCCACAGTACATAGTAATCCCATGCATTTACTATTGAGAACTGCGCTAGAAAAATAAATTGTTCGGAAATTGAACTGGCCAACGAGAGCAGAATACAAATTAAAAAAAATAGAACACAAATTAAAAAAAAGGTGTGAATATTGCAAATCGCTTTACTGTTTGTTAAACAACAAATTAAACTATAAATTATCACAAAAATGTCGAGTGACGATAGAGATTTGACTCCGGAGTACATTCAATCCGAAGCCATTGGTATTGCCAACAATCTACTCCCAGAGAAAAGTCCAGAGATCGTACATGAAAGCCTACGACGATTTTTACAAATGGCAAACTATAAAAAGCGTCAAGACTGCATCTGAATCAGTGCTTTTAATCTACTTCCAGCATTTGTCATGCTCAAAAAGTCAAGTAGCCTATAGTGCATCTAATCGATGCTCAGGTCAATATTCTAATATTAATACATAAACCAAATTACTGGCATTTTCAAAAAGGAAATCGGATTTACATCGTGCTAAGAAATCAAAAGTTATCACAGCTCCAAATGTGGAAAGTTTCTAAATGAAGCCCCTGGACCACAGCTTTCTTACCACAAAAGTACCTATCTAATGATTGGATTTTTTGTAACTACGAGGGCGGCACTGAAAATTTCGGGAATCAAGGAAGTGACACAACATTACTATTTAAAAATGTATTTATTGCTTTTCGAAGTATTCTCCGCGAAATTTGACACATTTTTCCATACGATGGAACCAATCATTGAAGCAACCATTCCATTCGGAAGTTGGGGTCTCCAAAATGGCCGTTTTGTAGGCGTCCACAGCTTCTTCAGGTGATGAAAATCTTTGTCCACGCAATTTATTCTTTATTTTAGGGAAAGTATAGAAATCATTAGGGCTTAGGTCGGGGCTGTACAGCGGATGGTCTAATAATTCTATGTTTTCTTGCTCTAAAAACTCTTTTGTTCTGTGCGCGGTGTGAGAACTCGCATTGTCGTGATGGAGGATGATGCGGCGGTTGCAGTTCTCTTTACGGAGTTCAGAAACGACCTGTGGCAAACAAATGCTAGCATATCATTCTGCATTAACCGTTCTTTGTCCCTCAAGAGGAATAGTCGTAACATGGCCGGTTTTGGAGACAAACGTGGCCACCATTTTTTTTGCAACACACCGTGAACGAACAATTTTTGTTGGCTTTAACTCATTTTCGAACACCCAAACTCGTGACTGGTTTTTTGTTTCGGGTTCGTACGCGTATATCCAGGATTCGTCACCTGATACGATGTTGTATACAGCATTTGAGGATCCTGCGTGGAATCTTTCGAGAGTTCTGACGCACCAAGTAACGCGAGCCGCTTTTTGCTCTTCACAGAGCGAATGCGGTATCCATCGGGAAAACAACTTTTTTACACCTAATTGTTCATGCATGATTATTTGTATTTGACTCATGCCAATGTCTAAAGTTGCCTGAATTCCGCCGTATGTCACATGTCGATCTTCCTCAATCAGCTTACGCACAGCATCAACGTTTTCTTGGGTGACTGCAGTTTTTGGACGACCTTGACGGGGATCATCACTGAGCTTGACACGTCCACGTTGAAATTCAGCAAACCAGCGATATATTGTGGTTTTGGATGGGGTTTCATCACCAAATGCAGAAATCATCCGGTCAACACACTGTTTTTGTGTTAAACCACTTCAAAAGTGATAATAAATCATCGCTCTTGAATTTTCTCGAGTCAATTCCATTTTCTCAACGACTAAACAAGTTTGACAAAACCTTGTGACAAGACCGAGAATCTTTTTTTAAATAAATAAATGGTATTCGATTTTTAAAACCAAGGAGTTTTCAATTAAAAAGATTTTAATATGACAGGAACAGTGGAAATATTCCATTCCCGATACTTTTAGTGCAGCCCTCGTAAAATAGCTCCATACTTACTTATACTTACTAAAGACCCGCTCATTCATCGATCGCTTGTGTGCGATCTACTGAAGCGTTGCGTAATGTTTCGACAAGCCAAAATGTCGAGATTTTTGCGCCCTATCCAAGTTAAATATTATTGTAAACCTTCGTTAGGTTTATGAGTCTATTAATACAATCAAGTATATGTGTCAATCAAATCTAAGAAAGTGTATAACTTGTAATACATAAGAATTAATATATATTAAAGTACGTAATTTACCTTCCTTGTGTTACAGGTGGCCTTGATTTTTGGAGTGAATGGCACTTGTCGTGGAAATTAACTCTTAAACATTAAAATCGAAGAATTCGAAAAACATTCAGATTTGTTGCTGGTAAATTTGCCAGATACAAAATCAAAGAACGGTCATTCGTAGTTCGTGGAGAATAAGTAAGAATTGTCGAAAAAAAACCACGCTCTACGCCCCTCAAATATAAACGATAACAGATTTTTCGTACCTTTTAATAATTTCAAGTACAGCAGGAAAGGGATTGGGACAAATAAGATCAGCACCATGCCGAATGAAATTGCGAAATCCCTGAAGCTGACTAACGCCGAGCTCAACACGGGCCATTGTTTCAGGAGAACATCGGCTACTCAATTGGCGGATTCAGGAGCAGACATGACCCAGATTAAAAGACACGGAGGATGAAAAACTGATGTAGTAGCGGACATAAAATGCTAGACAGAATAAGGACAAAATAAGCTGTCCCATTGGTGACAACATCAAACTAAAACATCGTCAATAACTGATCCTTGAACACCTTTGTCACCGCAACCATCCACATCAAAACGCTATTCATCTAGCGTGCTGCCTCAAGCACCAACTTCCCCGACTTTCATGATCCAAAATGATCCCCAGCAGACCTAAGTTTCTGAAATTTTACTCAACAGCAATACGCAAATAAACTCTACCTCCACTTCAATAAATGTACGAAATAAAACATAACTTTGTCTTTCCACAACTAGTCTAATGTATCAAACATTACCTTTAAATTTTAATTGTTTTAAATAGGTCTACTAATGTAATTGTAATTTTAATAAATCCTTTGGTTCTAGTACCTACTATAGCTTTTTATTGTCTCGTAAATGGTGTGAAAAGTAGAGTGTGCTCCTTAGGGATAAACGTTCCTTGGTCTTTGGCGAGCTTGAATCCCTCGCTGCACTCAGGATTCTTGTCTTAACTCTCTCGCTTTGCTCGGGAGTTAACAGTAGAATCCTTCATTAGGCTCGGGATTCAATAAGTCGCCTGCGACATAAGACACTGCTTTATTCTCTTAGTGCATAATCTACTATTTCAAATCAGACTGGTTGTTCCAGAGATTAGCGCGTTCAAAAAAACAAACAAACACAGATGTAAGTACTACTATCACATGATCATGCATCAAGCATATTTTAAAGAGCGTACAACATCGGTCACTAATTTATTAGTGATCGATAGCGTACAATGAACATTCGTACTTACTCCATTATTATGCCTATATGACAGCACAGGGAACCGTCCACCCTGTCTGAACGTGGCTGCAGCGGCGAGGGTCTCATCATCAACACACTTGGGCACCACCACCGCCTTCCCGTAACTGGAGCACACTGTATAGTTCTGGTTAACGCGGGAAACACGCCACTCCTCGGTTGCTAATACTTTTGTAAATTCGCCTTCTATGCTGTAATACAAAATTTTGTGTTAAGTAGTTTTTTTTTATACAGGTTGAATTTTTGGGACGAGGCAGTAAGGACAGGTACCTTAACCGTTGTAGCTACAGGCAAACGGTCCTGTGCCCTGTTTATCAAAACTTACAAGCCTTGTATTAAAAGCATTTTTCCTGTAAAAAAAAACATTATTACAAATAATGTGTTTATCAAAACTACACATGTAATTTATGGGTTACAAGTGTCTTTATTTATTCCACAATTATATTTTTACATTTGTACTCATGATTTTGTTCATCAAAAAATTATTTGTAAGTATTAGTTGTAGAAAATCATGGCAAATCCTGAGAGTGTCTGGCAACTCTCCATTCTGTCTTACAAGTTTATGAGTGTCGCGCTTAGTACCGCAATCAATTTTTAAGTACGATTTTCTTTTTTTAATGTGGTCAAGTGATTCAAGTGATGAAGAAAATATTAGAATAACGGAACCGAGAACATATAAAAGAAGAATTGACTACGGTCATATGGAGCTGACCTATGAATTTAACGAAAGGTTTCGATAAAAGCTAAAAAGATGAAACATTTAATTAACATTTTCGGTATCCTACAGAACCAACGCCTTGTCAACCAAATTAATATTACTAATTGCTTTCGGTGGTTGGCAACCGGAGTTCAATATCATGCTGATTCTGACATGCATGGTGTAACAAAAGGCAGTGTATGCAATATTAGGTACAGACAATATACCATTCAGCCATGCGTATTAGTATATACGTATACTCTAGGAGCATCAATTAAAAAACATACAAAAAAATGGCGGGAAATGAATATGGCGGCCTAACTTTTTGATTTTAGAACTTACAAGTAGAATCTACAAGCGTTCAATTTCACAAACCCTGTAGATTTTATTTGATAAACGTAATTTACACATGTAAAAACTTCCGTGTAAAGTGTAACTTGTGAATGTGTAGACTTGTAAGTTTTGATAAACATAAGTTTAATTATTTTTTGTTTATTTTCGGCCAGATTTCGTTGTATAACTCAGTTCTATCTATCATAATAAAATAATATGGATTCTCATTTTCTACGAAATGTATGGGAAAAGCTTTTTGCAATTTCTGACTTTTCTAGTACTTAAACCTCAGTTGGTCGGACAGAGTTTATTGATCCTTATAAGAAACAGGATGGATTGACAAAACAAAAGTTTTTGTGAAAATTGCCCAATTTCTTGCCGACTGTACAATTTTTCTAAATCTGTGAATTCAAATCAATTTATTTATTTCGGAAAAGTCATCCATATTGTGTTAAGTGTTAAAAACTTAGAAAAATATGTTAGTAGCAAAAATCATAAACAAATTATTATTCCAATCAAAACCAAAAATTAAATTAATAATCAATGTCAAAATGCAGATCAAAATTTCTCAAAAAGTTTAGGTTGGTCTCTTAAGACCGTTTTCCTGTAGCTACAGCGGTTAAGGTACCGGCCCTTACTACCCCACCCTTGGGCACGCTACAATTGCGGCGGTAAGTCCCCTCTCTGAGGAGTGGATTGAGAGGTGCCACGGCGTCCTCACCTTCCGCCTGACGCAGGTCCTCACCGGACATGGCTGTTTCGGGAGGGTCCTATTCCGGATAAGGCGGGAGGAAACGTCCGGGTGTTACCATTGTGTGCATCGCCTGGAGGACACGGTGGAGCATACGGTGGAGGTCTGCCCGGCTTGGGCGGAGCACCGCCGTGTCGTCGCGGAGGCGATCGGCGGCGGCGATCTCTCGCGTCCGGCCCAGGTCCAGGCCATGGTACGGAGCGAGAGGGCATGGGAAGCCGTCACCTCCTTCTGCAAAGCAGTATTACTCGCGAAGGAGGAGCCCGAACGCGTGAGAGCGAGGCAATCGTTGCACCCTCACGCCCCTAGTCGCCGCAGGAGGAGACACCCTGGGCGTCGGGAATCGATAGCCGATTCCCGGTCACCGTAGGCGCGGGCTTGCGGACGGCGAGCAATCGGTAGCTCGCCGTCCGGTATGGACCAGGCCCGGGTCGACGACGGCGCGTTGTGTTCCACGCGCGCATCAAAGAGATGTCAGCACCAATTGACGGGGCCCGCTAGGGCCGATGCCTGCCAGGGTCGCGGATTGTTCAAAAGAGTTATACCGTGGCCCTAGCACACAGGCAATTGAAGAAACACGGTTGGGTTTTAGTCAGTAAAAGTCTGACACGCCCTCCCGCTCCGCCAAAAAGCGGGAGAAGATATTAGATGATCTTCAACCCAAAAAAAAAAAAGCTACCCTACCCCAAAAATCCAGTCTACCTTATCTACCTATATATCATGGAATTTGAAATGCATTAAAAAAACTGTTTGGATTTTGACACATGAATAGCTGCTGTCGTAAAAACTGGCTAGACAAGTTAGACCCTTTGTACATGGCACGGTTTCTTTACGGCACGGCGAATAAACCGCGCCGTGGTGGTAGAAAAAACGTGTACGTCCACAAGCTTCCATAGCGATCCATACAACACTGACAACCGTGCCTGCACACAGTGGCGTATAAACCGCGCCGTAGCACCCGCACCCGGCGAATAAACCGTAGTTTTTCACGGCAAGTGTAACATGTGTGCACAAAGAGCCTTACGGCGTGTATAAACGCTGAAGTAATTCCAATACGTTTTTTAATGCCGGTCAGCGTCCTAGCAGCACACGTCGATCGTGCAAGGCAATAAAATTACGCCGATATGCATTTTCCACAACCAATGGGTCTCAAAAGAGTCTCGAATATTTGAAGATATTTTTTTACTTAGAGTAGAATTATAATAATATTCAGAATTAGGTTGCTGCTGATAAGGAACGCTAATAAAGGATGTTATTGACACTATTCTCAGTAGTTTGCCTACAGAATAATATTTTGAAATGATCATTTTAAAAATTATTATTAATGTGGTTTTTGTTGAGAATGAGCTATTAGTAATGTTACTTGTATGTGAATAAAATTTTGCCTTCGTTTAGTTGTTCAAAATAGATTTACCTGTATAAAGTATACCCATTCTCCACAATTGGGTGCATATGTCTATAGAAGAATGGATAGAACAGTCCTGGGTCTTGTAAGCCAGACAAGTTTTCAAGGGTCTGGGCCATTTGATTCAACTCAGTTGTGCCGGCAATATCCAGCTGGAATATCCGCAAGTCTTTGCATTTGAGGAACAGGGAGCCACCCTGAGTTACACCAGCTATAGGCTTGGTCTCTTTCTTTTCTATACTGTCTATGTTCTTGTGGAGAAGCTGAAAGTAATTTGCATTGGATGAGAAAATTATGGTTTAGTTGACAAAAATTCTGTGAGGCAGATGATCCTTTTCTAAAAAGTATTTTAAAGGATAAGTATAGTATGGGTGGGTAGCAACATTCAACTTGTGGCTTCTAGATATGAGTTTCCAGTCAACTGGTGTCATATTTATGTCCTTTAACAGACTATCAGAGTAGTCTATGACAATACTATTTGTAACTTTTATGAATAAAGGGTCAGTGAACTCAGTGGGTCGTCTTAGGGGCTGGAATAAGGTTTACCTTATCCACACACACATGCAACGGAATATTGGAAACAGTTGTCACTGTGGCTACCGATGTATTGACTATCAGCTGATAGTAATACATTTTGGTAATAGCCTATAAATATTAAAGCCATTCAAAGTAGGGCCAACAAAGGGCACAGTAGGTACGCAAGATAACACTGTTAACTAAAGCAAGGTATTTAAAATAAACTAATTAAACATACCCATAGTTCGTGAACGCCTTCTTTTCGAGAGCTCAAAATAAGGTGATGCCCTGTGATACATACAGTTCCATCCACGTTTTCCTGGTGCGGGTACTTCAGAATAACACCATCCAATTTATTTATATGTATTAGCTCTATAAACTCCATTCTTACAAACACTAACACGCAGTAAATAAATAAATTGTAAAATAATAAATAACCATCTGAGCCTTGACGTTTACGTTTAATTCAAGATTTTTTTAAATTGGCAATCAGATATAATTCCTTTTAACAATAGCACTCGCCCACTCAGCTTAATTTTTTTTTTTTTAGATAATTACAGAATTTATTATTATTTAAACCACTAATCAAGACATATTGTTATTTTTAATAGTAGTTATCAAAAGTAATTTAGATATCAAAATGTTTGCCTGGTGGCAACCTACTAAATAAACAAACTGAAACTAACTTCATTCTTATTCAGGAGTTCTTACAACTTTGACAATAGCCGCGCCACCAGGGTGTTAGAGCGAGTTGTCCTATACGGTTTACCATGCTAGCGAAAGAGAAGAATATACTGTGTAAAAGAGATGCACCAAGAAGTTTCGTACGTTGGCTGTTGCTAACGCAGCTCCATCTGTCGGTTATCAAAAAAGACCAAACGTAGCTGTATGTGCGATGGCGATGTGTGGATTTTTTCGTTGGTTGGAGATATTTTTTGATCACAAAACAATTGCTAATTGAAACTAAGTCGTATGAGCAAGATATAGCTGTTACTGCGTTTGGTGAATAGTGTGTGGTGTGTTTCGTGAAGTGCAAATAAAATACAAACTGTGTGGTAAGCCTATAAATTTGTATGATTGTATTGAAAGTAGGTATGTAAGTAGCTGGCAGGGTGGTTGAGCTTGGGTAGTGACCGGTTCCTTTAATATTTAGATGTCTATTGTTAGGACATAACTCTGGACTGCTGTTCAAGTTAGAAGGACCACGTTTTCTTACATCACAAAAGGTCAAGCTAAAAATACCAGGTGCTTGTTTTGTCGCAGGTGATGGAGGAGAGCACGGAGTCCCACATGGACACCGACGTGTCGTCCACCACTGATGATGTTCCTGAGACGCAGGAAGTCACAGGCTCCGACGGGAACGTCGAAATGATCATAATTGTAGAGAAAATGGATGATGAGCCATCTGCTGATGAAGAAACTGAGAAGCACCCATCACCAGTTTATGAACACTTAAATACTTTAATGACACAAGAGGGTAAATCGCCTGAGATAGAAACACAAGTACCAAAGTCTCCAGCAAAATCCCCAGTAAAGTTTCCAGCAAAGTCTGTGGTAAAGCTTCCAGTAAACTCCCCAATTAAGTGTCTACCAAAGTCTCCAGCTGTTTCCCCTATAAAGTCTCCAACTAAGTCTTCAAATATAGAAGCAAAAGTTCCAGATGCTCAAAGCAAGCCTGAGCTGGAGCAAAATGTTGTGGAAGTTACCCCTAAGCTGCAGAATGAAGTTCCACCTTCTGTTGAAACACAGCAAATAGAAGCTGCAGATTCCTCAATGGAACCTGTTTCAATCCAATCTGAGGACAAACCAAACCAGATACAAAAATCTCCAAAGAAAGAAACACAGAGACCTGTGCAGAAGTCTCCCATTAAAGAATTACAGTCCTTGGACTCTACACTAACAAAGGATTCTAAACAAGGACTAATTGACAAAACTCTTGTTAATGGCAAGGTCCAAGGTAATGACACCAGCAAAATAGATGACACAAACACTAAAACTGTAACCACTATAATTCCCATAGATATCACCAATGAGACATCAAATGACTCTCAAATTGAAACATTGTCTGACGTGTCAGAAAAAGAACCCAAGAGTATTAGTAGAGAATTAAAATCTTTAATAAACTCTGCAAAAGAATCTAAGATTATCAGTGAATGTACTCAGCTGACGAGTAAAACAAGAAAGTCTAGAACTGCTCTAGATACTTCTAGTTCAAGCTTGAATTCTTCCCTAGTAGAGCCCAATAAGATACATGATGCTAGAAGAAATAGTGATATGTCCCAAAAGAGCAACTGTAGTGAAAAATCTGATAGAGTTGTTCAAAAAAGGTCAATGAGGTCACAAAACCCTGAGTTTGTAAATAAGGTAAAACAGTTTCTGAACTCAGTCACTGGTAAAGGTAACAAAGACTCAGATGATGAAGAAGAGGAGGATACAACTGAGCTACTTGAACCTATTACTAGGCCAACTCCTCCAAAACACAAAAAGACAGAACCTGCAGTAAGTAACACAGTTTAATTGATTTAATTCCAAAATTACATGAATAGGGAGATTCAACCATTGTTAAAAGCAGATTTCAAAAGTTAATTTAATTTACTTGAGTAGTAAATAATGTGTTTAGCCTAAGATCGATTTTCACAACATATAATGTTTTGAGACTGATTGGTGAGTTGGTGACACACGCACACCTATGATAACATCTCATCTAATGACATTGTTTTTTCTTTCTATCATTTTAATAAAGCAGTGCAAACTCTTTGCAAATCATATTCAAGTTGTCAGTAACTATTTTCCAATAAGGAGGGGTATATTGACAGATTATGTACAACAAAATGGCTGCCTATGATTTTACTTGTCACAATAATTTACTAACAGAAACTTGTGTGTCAATTAAAACAAGTTTTATTAGCTCACAATGGTCAGTGTGTGTTAATATTCATATTAAAAAAATTGTGCAAACTTTGCAACTTATTATGAATAGTAAAAATGCTGTCACATTGCTCATTTGGTCCATAGAGATTATTTTTTTAATTTATTATTTTGCGTCCATCTATCCTTTCAAAATATAAAAAAAACTAAATATGTTAATCCACCTTGTCACCAGGTTACAGAGAAGAGTAATAAGCTTCGGTCAGATTCGTACTGCTGGCGGTGTCACTGGGTCGTTGAGCAGGTTACCAACGACAAGTTGCATCCTC
Source organism: Griposia aprilina (assembly GCA_916610205.1). Classification (NCBI taxonomy): domain Eukaryota; kingdom Metazoa; phylum Arthropoda; class Insecta; order Lepidoptera; family Noctuidae; genus Griposia; species Griposia aprilina. The sequence continues at coordinate 16,450,409 of OU744286.1, forward strand.
CAATGCAATGTACCGTTTGCCCACGGTCCTTCCACTTCAAATGTCTAACTGGCACAGAGAGGAACAAGATTAATTTGGAAAAGAACTGGGTCTGTCCAGAATGTATGGTTGTGCTGCAAGCGGAGAGCTCAGAAACCAGGTGAAAGCACAGAGAAATCATATTTTTAAGATTTCATTAATGGTTACATTTTCAAAAACATGATTTTCTTTCACAATCAATACAGCTCAGTTAATGACTGTTGGCCAATAAGTCACCTGTCTGGTCTATATGAGTACCCATTGTCTTGCTTTGACAGGGCCCTATACCTATCAGATAACTTGCCAGTGTATTTTAAGTGTTGCCTACAAAAATCCAGAGCGAAAATATTTGTAAATAACTAAATTACACTATCACAATAATCTAGTTTGATTCATAAGAAACTAGGTTATCACCAATATGATTCAATTCTTTAAACAAACCACATTTCCTTGCCCACTTTCAAACTCCTACATAATATTGAGATCATTAATTATAGGTTTGTGACAAATTAATTTCCAGTATATTAAATTCACTGTTCAATACACCATTACATAAGACATATTATTCCCTTCATCATTGTCATCATTCCCAATTAATTTTGGGTCTTTGTAACATGTATTTTTCTTCAGGTTTCGTTTTAATTGTTTTCTTTCATCGCCATCTCGGTAGTCATAACCAGTATGCCCTTCATCAAACGTAATAATGCAAAAACTTCCGACATCTTATCTGTCTGCTTAGCTGTTATTTTTGCAAAGTATAAGACCATATTTTTTAACATGCAATACCTGTTAGTTAAGTTCGTGTGCGTGTAAAATGGACTAGGGAGGCATAATTGAAAGGATGTCCGATTCATGTTTAATTAACAGAAGAAAAGTACACGTTTCGTCGACCCCTAGTAAATTAGGATGAAAAAAGGAAAACGACGATTTTGAGTTGATTAAACTGTTTAAGAAGAATATAAGTCAGATAATTGCAACTGTTTGCACTTATTTTCAGGTCGCAAGCCATGAAGAAGATATCCCTAGGAATGCTCTGTGATCTCCTGAAGTATGCGCTGGAACGAATGATGGACCTGAATGGGGTAATTTATCTGATCTTTCCGTTTTATTATCTACTACCTACGTTTTTTACGTGTTGTTATTGATACCTGATAGGTAGTCATATTACGCATGTCCTAATTTAAAGGTCATACGGCGTGAATTTCTTAGTACTAGCTATTGTTTTTGTATGTTGGCATGGTTTCTATGTAGGCTTACCATTGATTGATATGTAAATAATTTTAAAACTTGCGATAAAGTATTATTGTTAATATCCATTACAGTTTTGAGACAAGATAGAAAATCGATTATAAATTTACCCACGTTATTGTTATACATAAATTTGCTAGAACAAAGACATATTCGTACGTATAACAGCTACAATATACGCTGTACTGTGTAAGCCATCATACCCGCCGCGCGCCCCGTTCTGTACTTTCACCGGATTAACGCATGAACCAACAGCCGTACAGATATTAAAATGTATGTAGCGAACGGCGCGCGGCGGCGACGCCGGCTGGCGGGCGGGACTCTGTGAAATGACCTTGCCACTTATCTACGTAGCTGCGCGGACCCCGCGTAACGACACATTCCATCTTCCTCTAACAGAACAAATCAATACTGCGGCGTCAGTATTGCCGTCTCGCTCTGCCGCCGCTAATTATAAACGTGTGCGAGTGTTGTACATAATGTGCGCTGCATTTTTCTTGATTCATCATTTTGTCATGCTTTTCCATTAGCAGAAATTGTTTATGATACTATTTTAATGAACAATAATTTTCTGAAATTTTCGAATGCTGTATCATGAAGCATAACCGTACGGTAGTTCTAGGTACATCCATTAAAATCACAAATACTGATACACAATTTTCTTCTAAATCACGCCCTGTATCTCGATCTTGTACACCCCTATGCAATAAATCATTTGCATACGGATCGACACAGCGTTGTATATCCACCTACATCGTCTGTCACGCCTACCTAGATAATGTTTGCACTGAATGAATGTAGGAGCAAGTGCAAACCGGAACACACTTACATGCGCCCGTAGTTACGTCGAATCTTGTTATAATATGAAACATTTCCACGTAACAGACGAAAAATTGCTTGAGGCAAAACAAATCATCTTAGAAAGTTTGCACAGCAATATCAATGTAGGTTCTGTTTCCAAAACCAATTTATTCGATTTATATAACCTAAGTTGTAAAGTAAACATTCTTTTAATATCAGAAAATAAAAGTTAAGATACGATTGGTATTCAGGGCAATGATAATCAATAAAAAGAAATTTAAATAAAACACCGCTAGTTAATCCGCATAACTTGTGTCGAGGGCTATTTCACATACAAATAATGAAATAAAATGCACTAACATTCAGATTTGCGATGACGCTTCACGTTTTTATTTTCCTCCTTTTAAGGGGCAATAACAACGTGAGAAACAGTGCGAGACTTCTCATTAAGGGTATTGAAGTTTATAATTTTGGCCGACTAGAATTACTTGCAATTAGCTTTTATATGTGTTTGGCATAGCCAGGCCGTGGCAATCATTCGAACGCCGTAATTAATCATGTCATTAGTTGGTAAGGACTTGCGTGTCGTTCTACGTCGTTCTAGCCTACTAAACCATGCGGCATTTTCTTCTTTGAACATACAAGTTCCCGAAGGTTGAGCCAAAAACAAGCCCAGAATCACCATACTTGGCAGTTTGATGAATGATGGCAGTAAATTGTAACTGCACTGTACTGGCAGACAGAAGTCATAGGTACCCAGACGGTCTATCACCCTATAAAAGCTAGCGCATATTGCTGCCGCATCACAATACATACAAAAAAATCCCGGTACCGTCTGCCTTTAGTGTGCGATGTTGTATACAAAATGTACGATAGGGATGTGGGGTGATTTTTGCGTTGCGCCGCGGCCCAATCCAATTTGCGCTAGCCTTTACGAGCAAAAACAAGTGACTGATTTAATAATGTGAAGTACTAGCGACCCGCCCCTGCCTCTCACGGTTTTTACTACTGTACAAAACGACGAGCTTTCTTTAATAGGTGTAAGTTTAATATTAATGTATTATACACAAACCTTTTGGACTAAATTCTCTAAAATGATAGTGAAAACCGCATCAAAATCCGTTGCCTAGTTTAGAAGAACAACGCGGTCACACAGACACACCCGAAAAGCGACTTCAGTTTATAATAATTATGTACGAAAGTGAAGTAGGAGGCTCTTTTCCGTTGCGGCGCGGCGCGCTCCAATTTGCGCTAGCTTTTACGGGTAAAAACAAGTGACTGTTTCAATAATATGAAGTATTTAAACTCCTTTCTCATGTTTCCAGGTGGAACCTTTCATGCAGCCTGTAGACCGCGCAGCATTCCCTGACTATGACAAGTACGTGGTACATCCCATGGACCTCTCGCTTATGAAAGACAACATCGGCGAGGGATTGTACGGAAGCACAGAGGCTTTCATTGCGGACGCGCAATGGATACTGCACAACAGTATTATCTTCAATACATGTTAGTAGTTGTATTATGGTTGTTTGTAATGTGTGTGTTACTATTTATACAGCTCTGTCCTCCCTTCGGGGAATACATGTATGGCTTTTTTTACGCGGTCGGTAGACTTCGACGGCAAAAGCAGTTAGATAGACAGACGATAAGGGTGACATTAGAAACAATAATTTGAATATATTTGATGCATTCATAATATATCTTACTGGGTTCTGCCTGCGACTTCGTCTGCGTGAAATTTCTTGTTCCCCCGACCCACCCCGTCGCATCGCATCACGTGTCGTATCACTTCATTTTCGCTTAGCGTTCTTTCTGATAGGCTCCTAAGGGTCATAGCGTGATGTTAAATAGCCTTCCTCAAGAATTGAGCTATCAAATGCAAGTTCTTTCTGACTTTTTTTCTTTTTGATCGGCTCCTAAGGGTCATAGCGTGGTGTTAAATAGCCTTCCTCAAGAATTGAGCTATCAAATGCAAGTTCTTTCTGACTTTTTTTCTTTTTGATCGGCTCCTAAGGGTCATAGCGTGGTGTTAAATAGCCTTCCTCAAGAATTGAGCTATCAAATGCAAAAAGATTTTTCCCAATCTGACCGGTAGTTCCAGAGATTATCCCCCTAGATACAATTATTATATTACTTACAAACAAACAAACCTTACCTCTTTATAATATAAAGCATAGATGTGGCAAAGCATAGATGTGACTGCCTCGTTGGTCTAGTGGTCGCAAGCGCTACTGCTGAGCATAAGGTCCTGGGTTCGATTCCCGGGTCGGGCAAAGTGTTATCGGGTTTTTCCATCTGGAATTTCTCGGTAGCAGCCCGGAGTCTGGATTTGTGCCGGTTGATGGAAATAGGCTCGCCCCCTATTACATGGGACTTAAACATAACTGGCGAAATGTGGGTATACTATAAGTACACCTCTGCCTAACCCTTCGGGGAATATAGGCGTGATGTTATATATATATATATATATGTGGCATTAAAGTTGACAGCCAATATTCATTATTTTAGCTGTTTTATTAGCATCTAATAGTGGGATTAAAAGATTATTTACCATAAAAAAATATGTGATAGAAACAGTGCTTCCTATAAATAATTGCCATGAATTCTTCTTATCTTCTAAGTCAAAAGATTTCTGTGCAATCTACACACTGTTATATCGTATTGACCCACACAGATACCGCGTTGATAAATGTTAGGATTGTTGAGAGTCTTAACAGAGGAAGTGATACTTGATATCTCGATAATATATCCAAATAAGTATTATGTTTTAATTTTTAAGCTGCTTCCACAACATTTACAGAAAACTCTCAAAATCCATACTTATATTACAAATTCGAAAGTACCTGTCTGTTTGTTACCTTTTCACGCCTAAACCACTTTACGGATTTCGATAAAATTTGGCAAGGCGATAGATGGCAACCTAGGCTACTTTTTGTTCCGGTAGCTAGCACGTTCCCGACAATTCCCGACATGCACGCGGGCGAAGCCGCGGGCAGAAGCTAGTATAATATATGTGAAAGTGGAATTGTGTGTCCTGCTTGTATCATTGCCTTATTTCGAAATTTGGCACATGCACAATGTGTGACACAGTAGAGATATACCCATATTACTTTGTAACCCAGCTAAATTTGTTTTCGCCAAGCAGAAACTCAGTAACAATCCTGAACCCAATTCCGATTATATTTACAATCATATTATATCCGATCAAATCAAGAATCAAGTTCTTTGTGCTGCTGTGGTTTGTTCCGCGCCACTTTTTCTTCCTAACTAAAGCACTAGAAAGTGAAAGGCGTGTGAAAGGACTTTCTTATGTAATTGATGTTCAAAAAGTGCTGATCCTCAGCCTAATTTGTATATAAAGTAAATTACTTTTGTTTTTATCATATTTCGACAGATTTTATAGACGGTTTATTTGGTTTATTAATACTTGTTTTAATCACTTAGTAAACCCTGTTGGTTCTTCAGTGCAGTCGAAGTTGACGGCGGGTGCGCGTGCGCTGGTTCGTTCATGTCGCGCGGAGATGGGTGAGATCGAGGCGTGCCCCGAATGCTACGCCGCCGCGCATGCGCGAAGGCCCACCTGGTTTACAGATGTTTGTACCACGCCGCATATACTGTTCTGGGCGAAGCTGAAAGGTATGTCAATTACAAAAAAAATAGTTAATAATAATTTTATTGTACAAGATGTTATTGAAATGACTGAAAAACTTTTAAGGGGTCAATGTATTCGTCATTAAGAACAAATTTTACTACCAGACCATCCTGGAAATCACGAAAAAAACAGCTGTGTGAAATTTATGATTTCATAAATCGATAAAATGTACAGAATTGCTGATTTTTCTCATCTCAAACTCAAAGCATTTATTTCAAATAAATCAATTAAAGGCACTTTTGAATTGTCAAGGGGTCGGTCAGTCAGAAAAATGAAGCTAGTTGCCCATTCCAAAGCATAGTAAAGGTACCTATGGAGAATAAATACAGATGAATCTGAATACAGATTCTGAATAGAGATTCTAAATACAGATGAATCTGAATACAGATTCTGAATAGAGATTCTAAATACAGATGAATCTGTTACTAATTCACTTTAGTGCTTGCGTAAGAATTTAACCTGAACAGGGTTTGTTTACACTTTCATTAAATACTTTTGGAACTGACTGCAGTTATGTTAAATTAAAATAAGATAAGACAGTATTCCTATTTATCTGTTTCGTGAAATGCTGACAGCGCTCCAGACTTACTTAAAGACTTAAAGTTATAATATTGTATGCGTGAGTACCTAAATTTCCGCCTTGCAAAACGCAGATATAAAATCGACGATTATATCTTCCAGGCTTCCCATTCTGGCCAGCGAAAGGCATGTCAGTGAACAGCGCTGGTTTGGTCGACGTGCGCTTCTTCGGAGCTCACGACCGCGCTTGGGTGCCCGCTAAAGACTGCTTTCTGTACTCCGAGAAGGATCCCAACAACTTCAGGACTAAGCGACAGGATATTAGTGATAGTATGCAGGTAAAGATTGTGTTTGTTTATTAATAATAGCTTTCGCCCGCGGCTTCGACTGCGTAGCGGTCGGAAATTATCTCAAGGGAACGTACTACGGTCAGAAAACTGCGGGTGGGGCTCTGTTTATAGGCTGCGTCCAGCACGCGCGGCATGACCACATAGAAACAGCTTTTGTCGACGGAAGAATAGACAAAATGACAGATTGTGGAAAAAATTCTTTAGAAATCTGTCAAATAATCTGTCAATTTGTCTATTATTCCGTCGACAAAACCCGTTCCTATGGTGGTCATGCTAGGAATGCAGTATTATAAGTACCGCAACTCATGGAGATTATATGCTAGTACGCATACCTTACTATAGTCCGCAGATGTATGAAATGGTTCTTTAGGCTTGATGTCTAAATTGGTGAGGCCAAGCAAAAAAATTTTTTTTTTAATGATAATATCATATAATCAGGGAATTATCGTCTTTCAGGAAGCAGAACAGCACATCAGGAATATATCAAGAAAGTACGGTAGATTCGTTTACCCGCCATTCAAAACTATATTTGACCCCAGCAAAATGTATGAGCAGCTCAAAATGATGGTAAGGGCCACATTAGTTTACCGTAGCTGATCTGTTGGTGAATCACACTACTAGATGATTCAAGGGTAACATCAGATCAATGCAACTGTTCATTGGACAATGGTCTAAGTCAGTGGTGCTATTATGTCCACTTCGCCGGCCGGTCGACATTCACGGCTTTATTAATTTACAAAAGGTCTACCGCGGTATTAATTCAACAACATGCTGCATTGTAGAGGTGAACTGTTTGCACATTTATTGAATAGTTTAAAAGTCGTTACATTTTTAGCCCTAGCAATAATCGCTAGTTCTAATTATTAAAAAAAAAACTGTATTGTTACCAAGTTTATTTCGTAACGGAAGAGAGCATACGGCCTGATCGATTGATGTCGTAATTAAATACTGGAATATTTAAAAAATTAGGGGGTTGGTCGACTTTTACACCTTTCATGGGTTACAAATAGGTTCACCGAGTGAGTTCGCTCTACTCATTACACTTCTCAACAATGCCGTACTGCTAACGTGTTTATTTTTTTACAGATTCCAACGTTCGAGGGAGAAGTGAGATCTCTCGTAAAGGAGAAGTCATCAACAGCTACCGCCAAGGCGAAGAGCAGATCCAACTCCAAAAGCTCCAAGGGTTCATTTAACGATGGGTTCGTACACATTATACCTAATTTCTTGAAAGTAGGCACACATCGTACTAGCCTTTGGCTTAATATCAACAAAAGAATAATACGTCAAAAATTAATACTCTCTATAAACTTAAATCTGATGTTCAGGGTTCTGACTGAGGTTTGTTCTAGTTATCTTATCATACATGACGCACTTGAGCGAAGCTCAAACGCGACCTTTGCGCCGTGTAAATCGAATCCTATCTTGAACAAATGCTAGTGCGATGAAATCGTAGTCTTAAACTCTTCTAGCTATAAAAATGACATTATGCACCTCCAATACCGACCGACCTTTTTGATAACAAAAGAAGTCAATTTCATCAATGTTCGGAATGGAATCTTAAGGCCTGTTCAAATATAAACTTTATTCGCTCTATGTGAAAACAATATTCCAAGATGATAATATAAAACCAGCACAATACAGTAAGATAATATTATAAATATCAGGTTGCTCCTACACTCGGATAGTTCGGAAAGTGACGAAGAGGAACTACAGCGACTATATGCCCTACTTGACAAAACCAGGTATGTAGACTTTCTAAAGTTTAATACTTACTTTTAGGTCAAGAGCAGGCCGAATCAGCAATAAAAAAATATATAAAAAAGACATGCCACAAGTGCTTAAAAGGACTAGAACACATGATAATGAATCGCAAAAAAAAAAATAACACTTAAAAATTACGTCTTGTCAATAAATTATCGTAGACGAAAGTGAATAATGCTTATATCTGAACAGGCTTTTGTGGTGACTTTTATCGTCAAAGAGATTTAGGATACTATATAGAGGCCATGGTCTAAAAAACAAGGTCTGGTATTTCGGGAGTGACCATGCTTACGTCACTATTCAGTTGCCACTTTATTGCAACTAAACACGAATTATAGAAACATTTTCTGTCACCATTCTGTTAAAATATATATATATAAAGCATTTAAATTGTCGTTTCGTTTTTATAATCAAACGAAACAATTCAATTTAAACATATACAAACGTAATTGTTAGTTAAAACCATATTGTTTTATCGGATTCGCAAAGGTAATAAAGGCGGTTGGGGAGTTATTATTACACACTACTGGTCACACAGCGGTGATGACGTAGGCTTGTGTCTCCCACGAATGCTATACCTGGCGAAATAGAGGCTATGCAAAGAAACAACAGAAAAACTGTGAACTCATCTTCGATCAATTATAGCACTAGATTCCCGATAAGCGCTTCAAAATCGGCCCGAAAAATAAGAGCACAATGACTTTTGTGCTCTTATTTCAAATTAGTATTGTCCAGCCAACATTAAGACGTCAAAATGCCACAGTGCGCGTTCAAAAGTTATATAAATAACCACCGTAAAACCAAGATTTTCGGAGGAATATATTTTTATCGGTAAGTTTATATAATAATGTATGTGTTTTTCATAAAATTAAAATAATTAAATAGTAAATATAAATAATTTACCAAATATTATGATTGTTTGATCAAAGTTTCCGACAACGCGCCAACTATTGTAACAAACAGGGAATGCATGGAGTAGTATTATTATTTCATAAATATGTTATTTTTCATCTCTCTAAGTAAGATTTCCTCCGAATTGGTTCGAAATCAGACCAATCCGGAGTAAATCTAAATTAGAGAGAAGTATTGATGATTCTTATGATTATAATTATGTAAATACACATTTGTTATTGTCGCGAATCATATTTTGATCAAGATACAACCTTACACTAACCTGCAAGTTGCAAAAAACGCAAGAAAATTGAAAGAAAAGAAAAAGATTTTCGCGGGCTGCCTTAGCACATCCCCCTTAAGGGTCCCACGAACATCACTTGCAACTCACAATTCGAGACAAGTGCAAAATTCGTTGAATATCGCTATCTCTGTTTGACAAAAGCAGGCGTGCGGCGAGCGGGGGACAGACGCGGTGCGCAGCCATGTGTGTGTGAGTGATAACTCTTATTAGCTGTACTTACTATTCATTCATAACGTCTCGAGTCGAAGATATTTTTAGTTATTATTATTAATAAACTTAGGTACCTATGTTCATTGTTTCCTATATTTTTGTCGACTAGTTTATAGAATCGTTAGTGAATGTACAGACTAGTAATGCATTTTTTGGAAATTTCTTTACTATGCCGATATCTCAACATAATAGGATAAATTCTCGATATCTAGGCCTCGTAGAGAAAATCTAGCAGATCAGATACGTGATACCTAAGGTATCTAATTCTATACATTGTTATCGCGCGTGGCCTGGCGGGCAAATGGACTGACCAACGGCGCTAGAGTTGTCAGACGCACGTCGCATAAATACTTACCTATAAAATTGTTGGGATATTTATTATTATTGTCTTTATTTATCGTAAGCCTGTGTATTATGTTTATTTATTTCCTTTAGGATGGTGTCGACATTAAAAAAGTAGGACTTCTTCTGTGTTATTTCTGTATTCCTTCTAGGAAACTTCAAATATTGTTATTACTTACTGAATAATGAATACAAGTCAAATAATAAAAGTGTTATGCAAAGTCGGTAGGTATTAGTAAAAGACAAATATTCCAATCATTTATATTTATCACGTAGCTATACATAACTGGAATATTTGTCTTTTTTATTGTCCGTAAATTCATATCGTTCTGAGCTAAGAATAATAATAAAAACAAGGATTTTAAATAAACATTTATTTAGTTGTGTTCTTACTTCATAGATTTTTATATATTCATATTATACGTAGGTAACATAGTATATCATTGGCTTATATTTACTGTGAGGTACATCCCAACGTTCGGAGTCCATGTCGGCAAAGCAACTAAACCACCAATTCGTAAATAAATTTCCAAGTCCGTAAACAAAACAATGGTCGTAAGAATATAGGTTACTCGATACCAATTATTCAAAAGCAAAATCTAAATCCAAGTTCATAGCACAGGTCAATAAGGAGTGTCAGAAAAATATAACAATAAAATTTGCAAACAACAATAATTATGCACGCACGCACAGCACAGCTGATAGCACAGAGTAGGTATATAATTATGTTCTGTGGCAGCGTAAGCCAATATACGCCACAGTATACGTATACTATTATCAGACCACATTTGAACTACCGTCATTTGCGTAAACGTATCGTTGTAATATAGACACAGAATGTCTATATTACAACGATACGTTTACGCAAAGAATGGCTTAGAATGGAGCATGTTGGGCCAACGTGTAGATGGTAAATAGTGACACTGACAAGAAACACCCCGCCCGCGCCTCGCGTTCCCCGTGTTGCGCTAGAAGAGTGCAGCGATATACACAGCTACCGTGCGTGAGCAATACGATCACGCACACATTGATATATCCTTGACGCGAGATGGCACTACTAGTTATCGAAAAACTATGATGAATTTGAATGTGTTCCGTAATTCCTAAAATGATGAATGAAAATTTCATGTTTTACGATTTTTTTTGTCGATAATTTTTAACTTGATAATGTGAGCTATGTTTCTGCAGAAACAATATTACAAATATTGTTGGTTATAATACAGAAAAAAACAATAAGAAAACATATCATTTACGCTGTAAAAATATGCGAAATGCAATTCACTCAAACTTCATTTTAGATAAGTTTAAAAAAATAAAAATGTTGTAGGAACCTAGATAAATACTGTCTAAATCCGAATATCAGCATAATATGGTGGAAATATGCTGAAATTGTAAATAATATGGGAATTACGTTCGTATGGATAATTCACCCGTCGTCACGCTCTTAAGGAGACCGATTACGATGGTTCAGATACATTATTTAAAGCATCCACCTCGCATGCACCTTCAGTCATGGTTGTTTACCTACCACTCTTATTTGCAGTTTAATTTTAATGAAAAAATAATTTGATTCAATACAAATATTTATTATAACTTCTAAATCGCGTACATGAGTAAACGCACCCATTTTTTATACGGGTTGATTACAATGAGCCAACCTGCAGATAATTAATAGCAATGTCTTATAAAAAATAATAATTGTACTAATTTAGTCCTACTACTTTTTTAAATCGGTCAAAAATATTTGCTACCATACAAAACGAACCTTCGCCTAAATAAATATATTTCTGCAACTCTACGACTTTCAATACTTACCGTGTTCTGAGCATTGAAATGTCATACCAAGAACTACGTCTATACCCTAAGTCATCAATTCAGATAATTTATGTAAACAAATGTGATAACAGATCAAAAAAATATCGTCTTAATGGTAATTCACATAAAATGGTGGAAAACAAGGTTAGATTTGCTTTTAAGTTCTGATTTTTAAAATAATAATTAAAAAATTATTATACCGTGTTAATTTTTATAAGTTTTCGGTTTTAAACAAAGTTATTAAAAAAAGAAAATTTTGTGGTATAAAATATTTTATGATACTGGTAACACTACCGGAGTTCCCAACATTCTCAAATTTCGTTTGACATAATTACAAAGTCGCGTCTTTTCACAACATTCGTTTTCTTTTCCCGGATAATACTATTCGCTGCGTCTTTGTTAATTGTGCTTTATTATCATCGTGTTAACTGTTTCATCTTGTTGTTAGTTGTTATATTTCCTTGTTTTAGTTGTGTTTTTGTTAAGTTTTATTTGTTAATTGACAAATGGAGCCCCAGCCGGGTCCCTCGAAGGCCGCTGCCACCGACAGTTTGTCGCCTGTCAAAAAGCGGCCTCGAAAATCTCTGAGTGCCACTGAAAAACTGCCACTGATTTTGGGAGGCCTATGACTAGCAGTGGACTTAAAAGGGCTGATTATGATGATAATAAGCCGCGACTCCGACACAGAACAAACACTGTTCGGCTACGATATTTTGTTTGCATAGCTCGTATAAATAGTTAACTGTAATGAAAAGATAGAAAAATTTAATATTAAATTGTTTTGTACCACTGTCCTGTCATTTTGACAATGACATTTCTTTGTTTACTTAAATTATCTGAATTGATGACTTAGGGTATAGTTCCAAAATAGAGTAAGCATGAAATTGTCAACAAAATGTTTTTAGCCTTACTGCTTAGGTTTTAAGTTTCATTTTAGAATACATATTTTTGTACTTACTATAAAAATGACTTTTTATTTATTGCTTTTACATTTCTCCGATGACAGAAGGACTTATATATAAATATTTTGCAATCGTAATTAAACTTTATACTTGAGCATTAAGGTTTGTAATGAACTGATGTTGTTAATATTATAAAACTTTTTTCTATATTTCGTAGTATGACATGTAAATGTTTATGTTTGTGTAAACGTGGCCACTTCAGCGACTTGTTTTTGTTCCTGATCCTGTATCTAGTGCTATTATTGATCGAAGAATCTCATGTCTCAGTGACGCTATCTAGCATAATATAGCAAAATTAGAGCGGCATGCAGGCGTACCACACTAGACTGAGCGACTTTTGCCAGTTGGACAAATACATCGGATTACGATTTTGTTTTCCCGTCTATTTTTAAGTTAATAATTTCATGTCTTTGCTTATAACAAAATTCGGGACCACGTTGCATGTGTGGCACCCTAGACCGACACCAGAAGGCCAATCTTAGTAATTAATAACGTTCAAAATCGAGTCGCGATATCTCAGCGACAATCAATGTAAACTAGTCAATCGATAGTGTTATATGAACTTAGAGGGTTGTGTTGATGATGTTAATGATTATAATTCTGTAAATACATACTCGTTACTGTCGCGAATCATATTTTGTTCAACATACAACCTGACACTGACCTGCAAATTGCAAAAAATGTAAGAACATTTCGATTTCGCGGGCAACCTGGCGCTTCCTCCATAAAATGTAAGAACATTTCGATTTCGCGGGCAACCTGGCGCTTCCTCCATAAAATGTAAGAACATTTCGATTTCGCGGGCAACCTGGCGGTTCCTCCATAAAATTAGTCGCAATCTCATCTCAGCTACAATCAATGTCAAAAATGTAGGTAATTTATAGGTTTTTTGACAGATTGAGACAGATTAGAATGCGAAAGTTCTTAAAAATACGGGAATTGCCCCCTGATTTTCATACATTTAGCACAATCCGTCACGACACATCCCAACACAGTATTGTGAATGTGACCGTACTAAATAAATAGAAGGAAAAAAGATAATACGTTTATTTGCGGTAAACCTGACGCAGAGAAAAACACAAATACAAAATAGAACGAGTTGGGGGAAAATATGCGACAAATCCACGCAAAACGGCAATCGCTCAGCATAATGCTACGGACCCTATGCGAGACAGAGCCCCAGCGCTGGTTTTCAGCGACAGCCGGCGTTAACGCCACAAATAAACAAACAACAACAAATAAATAAATGACAAACAAATAAAAACTAGTTTCGTTCTGGCGTGGCACGGAACACCCCGAAACAATAATATAAACGCAGCTTAACTTTTTCTAGCCATTTATTTATATTTTGCACCCATCACACTGTTTTTAAGTTTTTTGTTGACCTCGACCTCATGACCCCTATGCCTTATGAGCGTGAGTTAATATTTTGTTGTTGTTTCAGCGATACGAGTGAAAATGAAGACACGAATACAATAGCGCGAAAAATGGCAGACGGTGCTGAAATTGTCAAAATGGAAGACGAGGATTCTTCTCCTCTGGATAAGAGCGTTTCTAATTCGGAAAAGTATGTTCAAAAATATTCGATTACTTTTTTATTTTTTTTGTATGATTATTTTTATTAAACAACATTTTATTGTTACAGAGAAATTGAAACCGAAACTCTTCCTGAAAACAAAACAAAAGAAGATTCTCAGTCTTCTATGTCAACCAGTTTTTCTAGAAAGCGTCGCCGGTCTGAGCTGGAGGAAGCAGTCATAACTATCATAGAATCTAGTGGCAGCAGCTGTATTACCACCAACGAGAAACGGAGAAAACTCGATGTTCCCACAGAAGACAAGAAATCTGACGAAAATGTACCCAGCAAAGCCGATGACAAGTCAAAAACTGACAAATCGAAGGAAGAAACAAATGAAGCTACTCAATCCAAAACAAATGAAACTCCGCCCAAAGTTAAAGACATTGATCCAAGAAGCAGTGTTGAGACAGACAAACAAAGAGTCACTCCAATCAGAATAGCGCTAGTCACAAAAGAAATACGTAAAACCAGAAATAGTTCCTCTAAAGATACCACCGCTAAAATTATTACTCCCAGTAAAGATAAAGAACCAGAAAAGACGCCGCAGAGACGGAAATCTATAAGATCTGAAAAAGCAGATAAAACTCCTACGAAAACTGAGAAAGTCGAGAAACCTACGTCCAAAGCTGAAAAAACACCGGCCTCAAAATCGGAAAAAGTTGAGAAAACACCAAACTTGAAATCAGACAGAGTTGAAAAGACACCAAATTCTAAATCTGATAAAGTCGAAAAGACACCTAGCGATAAATCTGCTAAAGTGGACAGATCCAGGAAACGTAGTAATTCTAGAAGTAGTAGGTCAACTAACAGTACCAGTTCCACTAGGTCCTCAGAAAAAACCGAAAAGAAACCTGAAAAGAATGCTGAAGGAAGCTCTAAAGAGAAAAGAAGAGCGAGCAGCTCCTCATCTAAAGAGAAAGACCAAGATACTGATGGCGACAAATCTAGAATGGAAAAACAGATATCATCTAAATCAACCCCAGAGTTGCTAAGTCCAAAATCTGTCAAAGA
Organism: Griposia aprilina; assembly: GCA_916610205.1. Taxonomy (NCBI): domain Eukaryota; kingdom Metazoa; phylum Arthropoda; class Insecta; order Lepidoptera; family Noctuidae; genus Griposia; species Griposia aprilina. The sequence continues at coordinate 16,465,875 of OU744286.1, forward strand.
TCGGTTGCAATTTGACGATGACACGACCTTAGATGTCCTAGCGCGTAAAACTAGTAAATCCACAGTAGTAAGTAACAGTACGGGCCTCCCCACAATCAGCTGTGTGCGAAGTTTATCGACAACTGCTCAAAATTTGTCTAAAACTACGACCAACGCCAACACTATAGATATCACCGAGGAAGCTACTTCTGACTCCAGTATCTTTACACCCACGAGTACGGAGAACGTGATAACTATGCAAGATGCGGTATCAAAGCTTCAGAGACTACGTAACGATGTGGAACCGGTCGTAGGTCGCGTCGGCGTGCGAGCATTCGCGAGGATGACGTCACCGGAGAGACAAAACACAAACGATGAAGTGCAAGTAGAAATCAAGGCTGAGCCTATCGACCTCGATGATGCTGATAGGCATATGGAGAAAATGGATCTCATGAACGCGTTCAGACTACGGCCAGTGAATCCACAGAATTTGCCGAAACCGCCGATGAATTTGCGCGATGTGAGGATAAACAAGGTTGTGGTTACTCCGTTGAATGCTAGAAAAGCGGCGACCGCGACGGCTACAGTTACAAAAGCGCCTGAGATCCGTCCTAGGGCGAAGAAGACATTCCCTCAGCCGAAGAAGCCGGAGGAAGGTCGTTCGGACCTGAACAGTAAGAACTCGATGGTGTACATCCCGATACAGCCGCCCATGACGCAGGCGCCTGTGAGACTGCCGCGCCCACAAAACTCCACCCCGCCTACTGTTACGTCCATAATCAGACCGCCTGTTTCTTCTGTTGGTGAGTCCGATTTCGATAATATTTTTACGCTATTTGTCTAATACTAGCGACGCGCCCATTCTTCGCACGGTTTTTAACGAGATTTACTTATTTTAAGGAAGTTGAATATGACAGAGATGTCTCTCGTTATTGTCAGCCATATTTTTACTACTGTGGGCGTACTATGGGTAATGTTGGTTATTGCGCAATAGAAAAACCGTTTGCAGTCCAAATTAATTATAATTTACGATCAAATTAATCACACTTGCGAATCACACACTGTAGGTACACGACACAACTCTACGGAACGCGCGACAGTTTATAAACGTGTTCACTGCTTACTCGTCAACAATCAACTCTGTTGTACTCTGATCAAGCGTTAGCGTTATAGACTGTCCAGCGCCACCTGGTGGCACCGGCGTCCCGATTAGTCAAGTCAAACGATTGATGTAACGTATTTCCGACAAATCTAAATATTTTGCATACACAAACCTTCCGGAATCAATTCTCTAAGTGATAGTGAAAATCGTATTAAAATCCGTTGCGTAGTTTAGAAGAACAACGCGGACACAGACGGACACGAAAAGCGACTTTAATCTAAATAGATATTATTAAATGCTGTTCGTTGGTAAGCATATCCCTTGAGAAAGTCAAGACCTATTTGGTTAGTATTTGTTTTAAAATGTTCGTAATAGTCTCCTTAAAGGTTTAAGGCAAAAAAAAAATTGAAAAGTTTCCCAGAAAATAGGAAAATTCGGGAGAAACCGAAAGTGCTTTTTTCTGTGGGATTTTGATTTTGTTTAGACAGGACGTCTATCGTGTCAGCTAATTTATAATAATGTATAGATAGGACAATCCGACTCACACACACTAATATTTTGTGTACTAAAAAGAGGTACTTTTGCAACCACTTCGCTATAAGGTCGCCCATATGATGATGATGATTATTATTATTATTATATTTTGAAGCTTTTCGCGATCTCGAAACTATAGGGTCCCGGACCTTCGGTATGCATACGTGGGCCCGAAGCTAACTCGCAGTGGCCTGTTAGACTTTATAAGTATAGGAAATGAAGCCCAAACCGGCGATTATCCCTGTATGCACTGTGCAAGTGCACCCAAGAACAACCCCCAGATGGTATTTGGTTAGACACACTAGCAGCTAATTGGCTGATGCGTGTGTATCAAATAGCTTGGAGATATTTAATCTGACCAGTCGATTCTTAAAGCAGTTCAGTTTGGGAGCCGTCACAACAATTTCCGGGAGCCTCTTCCATACTGTTAAAACTCGGTTGGACAAGTATTTCTTCAAAGCCTTATTCTTTGACGAATTTTCCCATAACCTAAAGGAATGCCCACGCAAATCTTGATGATGATTCAAAATGATTGTCTGTTTATCAAAAAGACTATCTGTGTGTAACCTGGTTAAGTTTTACCGCGTTCTTTTCTATAGATAATACTTTTATTGCACTATTTTCACTACATTTTAAATTAATGTTAACTTCCCCGTGAAAACTAAAAAAAATACCATTTTGTTCTAGCCAACAACCTAGTAAACACTGTAACAACGCCTCTAATGCAGCCTTCAAGCTCCCCTTCAACGACAAGCACGACCGTGACAACCAGCACGAGCGTGGCGTCCGTGCCGACCGTGCACACCGTGCCTCTCATGACGTCGGTCAATGGACAGTGGATGTTCAGCTTCCAGCCGGTCATGTCCGTCGGCGCCATCGAAGTGAGTCAAGGGAGTAATAAAAACTAGGCCTAGCACGAGAAATTTTGACACATAATTAACGCAAATGAATTTTGAATTGTGCCTAGTGATTTTGTGTTGACGAGTTAAGTTTTCTTTTATAAAATGTAGTCAACATCTACTCTCAATAAATCTTAAATTCATTCATCCATTCATTGACAGACAACGCGCAGCCTAAACCACTGTCAAGAAGCATGACATTTTGTCAGAATCAGAATCAGAATGTTTTATTTGTAAACATAGGTTAAATTACAACAGTGTGTGAGATGTTACAGATTGGTAGATCCTCTATGTTTTGCCCAGAGGCGTACAAATATATTTAACGAGGACATTAAATTATTACTTGTATCTATCTTAAAATCTCTTTGATATTTAACTAACATTGTCGAATTTTTGACTTTTAACACAAATTTAACTTGGTGGTAGAATTATGTAAAATTTTCACATTAGTAATAAAGTCAATATTAATAGGTACATGCATAACAATAAAAAATAAAATACAATCAATAAATGTCAAATAGGTTAAGTCACGTTTCATATTAATGCTAATGTCAAACAAAATTCAAAATAGTCAAGATAGGTAAGGTGATGCACAATATTCTGAAGTAGTAATTATAGAATTATCGCCCAAATATTCCTGTAATGAGTAATAGCATTTATTTATCAAAATTCTTAATAGTTCTGTTTTGAAATTGTCCAGATTTAACGTTTTTATTTTTTCAGGTAGTTTGTTAAATATTCTTTTGGCCATACAGAAGGTACTTTTATTCATTAGTGCAGTTTTTCCATAAGTCACTTCTAATTCCGACTTATTTTTATCGCGTAATTTTCTATAGTAACTTTTAGTAGCTATTTTGTATAATGAAATGTTAGATTTGACAAAAATATTTGTTTCGTATATGTACAGCGATGGAAAGGTAAGAATTTTTAGACGTCTAAAGGACGGTTGACAAGTGTCAATGCTTTTAAGGCCACACATAGCTCTGACACATCTTTTTTGGGCTCTAAATACGAGTTCTCTATCCACTAAATTGCCCCAGTATATTACGCCATATCTGAGTGTTGATGCAACATAGCCGTGATAGGCTGTTAGTACGTATTCTACGCTCACTATTTTTGATAACTTGTAGAGAGCATAGGCAAACTTATTAAGTTTTTTACATATTTCGTCTGTCTGGGGTTCCCAAGTCAAATTATTGTCTATATTAATTGTACAAGAAAAATTGTACAAGAGTTCCTTATATACCGAAAGTTAGCACTAAGGAAGGATTTTTGAAAATTCGCTTCCGTAAACACGCATTTTAATGCAGATAATTTACTTAGCTACTGGATGAAAGAGCAGTTTTCATCCAGTAGCTGTGTGAATAACATGATCTTATAGTCACGGGGTTAAATATACAGGGTCACATTGAATTAGCCAGCGAAACTCCACAGACGTGATGGGTATCGATATCTCAACACGATAAAACAAAGGAAAAATAGATTTGATGTTTTTTGGGATCAATGACCACTGGTACCTGTAGTTACTTAAAGTAGTTGAGAAAATCTGTATTTTTTGTTTTGTTTTATCGTGGTTTATATATCGATACCCATCACGTCTATGATGTTTACACAGAAAAAAAAACTGATTTTGAAACTTATATTTCAAGTGACCCCAAAAAGTAACGTTTATTTTTTCTTATTTTGTGTCGTATTTAGATTTCGATACCCATCACGTCTGCGGAGTATCGCAACCTAAATTTAATTTAACCCTGTTTATTATGAATATTAAGATCCTAATTTTTGTCTATGGGAAATCCCATCGGCCACGCGGCTTAGAAAACTGTAATACCTTCTACAATTTGCATTGCACAGAATGCCGTCTCCCCACCGATGTTGAACGGCATCGCCGAGCGCGGCAACACGGCGGCTCCACTAGCAGCGCTGACGTCGTCACCAGCGGGCGCGGGCGCGCTCGCCGGGGGCGTGGTGTCGGGGCCACTGGCCGGGCCGGCGCCCGCGCCCCCTATCACTGTGTTGAGTAGAACACCTACTGAAAATACGCTTGGAGAGGTAACACTCAAAAACACACCGACAGCATTTTTTATTACCCATCTGGCACTATAAAAATTTGAGATTCAACCCCATGGTTTCGTTAATGCACTAGCCCTGAAAATTCCGTTTCTTGCCCGTTCTTTTCCATAGGTACTTACTACGCTTTGGAATGGGCAATTAGTTTCATCTTTCTGAGTGACTGACCCCTTGACAATTCAAAAGTGCCTGTCATTGGTGTACTTGCAATAAATTATTTGAGCTTGAATTTGACCTCATAAATCACTGACCAACCATAATGGCATCCAAAATAATAATAACATACGAGGGTGAATCAAAAAATTCTTGGAATCAATATAAAAAAATGCAAAGATTTAAACAAAAATATTTTATTTTATTACATAATCTCCCTCCAATGCAATGCATTTAAAATAACACGTTTCTAACTTCCTTACTCATTGCGAAAAAAAAAAAATTATTGACTCTCGAAAGACTCCTCTACGGCAGGCATAACCGCGTCATTATCGTAAAATTTTGTTCCACGAATGTCCTCTTTTAATTTTGGGAATAAGTGAAAATCACTTGGGGCTAAGTCCGAAGAATATGGTGGGTCGTCAAGGAGATTGAAGCCAGCACAGCGGATTTCATTGAGCGAAACTTCCGATCGATGAGCAGAGGGCCTAGACAAAGTAACATTCGATTAGCGATGACGCTAGTAGAAAAGTTAAAATGTATGGGGTTGACATAAGCTATCGAAATGTCACGTGATCATAGGTCAACGAATAAAAATTAGCTAGACAATGTTAACAACATTCGATTATGAAATGAATCCACAGCGTCGAAAGATTAGGTACTTCCACAGAGATGCATAGCCAAGGGACACTTTTTGACGAGCGTTATCGCTAGTTTTTGGAATCATTAGCGAAAGCGATAGCGATTGTAGAAATAGAATCGCTCCGAAGCGAATGCCATTTGTCTAGGCCCTCAGGAGCGTTATCTTGAAGAAACGACACGCCCAACGATAGTTTTCCACGACGTTTTTCTTTAATCGCTTCACGCACTTTCGGTTAAAGATCGTTTAGGGAAATGCTACAAAATAGTAAATTGTATGGTAAATAAATTACTATTATTAGGTATTTCGTAACATAACTTAAGTGCTACTATGTAGTATTTATTTTCTAAAATTCTATTAATAAACTAAATTAAATTTAACTAGCTTCAACTTTCTGACTGGCTGAATCCTTAACAGTTTAAAAGCACCTGTAAATGGTTAGAGTTTGAAAAATATTTTCTTGGATCTAGCACCAACGATAGGTTTTAGTTAAATTCTACTTCAGATTAGTTCAGACTTATCTACAAATCGTATTTTATCAATCTATGCAGTCATTTCACCTTTTGACCGACTATTCATGTTATCGCCAGCCGCCGCGACTACAGCAGCGGCCGACGCAGTTCCTGCTGAACCCGCTGGACGCCAGCACGCCCATCGGCAGCATGCCCGCGCCCTCCACCGCTGGCCCAGTCACCGCCAAGCTCAACCAGAACGCAGTCAAGGTAACTTGACGTTACAAAACAGAGTGCACTACAGTCCATTCACAGTTATTTTACCTCTGACAGCAGCAACCCAATAGCAACCTTATTATAACAATTATAAAGATGATTTTGTGAGTTTGACAGACTTGTCAATGATAGCAACCCAAAAGCAACCTTATTGCAACGGAAATAAAGATCACTGTGATTTTAACAGTGATGCAAACACGACGACATAGCAAGCTATACATTTCCAGTTTTAGCTGACCTCGCATTGTATAGGCTTTTCGTGCAAGGAGAAGTCAGCGTATGCTGGAGTGCATACCTTGATATGTGGTCGTGCGTACAACGTCCTTCTGGCGCTCAAATGACGTTGTCAGGGGGCGGTCGGTGTTGGTAAACTTATATGTGAAATTGTATTGAAAAAACAAGTTGGCGGCGCTAGTTCCGATTTTTGCCACGAATCAAAAGATCTTAGTACAGCTATACAGGTGCTCAACGTGGCGATAACGCCCCCTCGTGGGCGTTTGAGACTTTCAGGGGGCAGTAAAAGATCCAGAGTAAATTAGGGGGCGGATCTTACAACTATAGACCACGTTTAAACATAATCGTGGCAAGAGATGTTTCAGATTCGCGACAGATGGTGAGGTAAAATAGGGGGGCCTAGAAAAAACAAACTCAACGTGGGCAAAATAAGTTTGAGGGCCTATGACCTATACGAATGCGCCGCCATTACGTAATATTACTGGGCATAGTCGATAACCAACATTTCGCCTTATAAGTCTCTTGCCACGATTCAAGATAATAAATAAAATTTCTTAAAAAATATTGAAGAAACCTACATAATATGCACTAAATAAACTTGGATGATTGAACTCGTGGCTTTTCTGCTCGAAAAGAGACAAATATTAATAAAAATTAACCTAGCAGCTATTTGTACTGAAACTATGAAAAATTCTTTCAGATGACCGATTTCTTCCGCACATTACTAGAGGATTCACTAGAGAAGCTAGACGAGCCGTGGTCGCAGCTGACGACACTCAGACTGCAGCTGGAGCAAGACAAATGGAGACACCAGCAGGAACTCAAGGAGGTCAAACATAACCACGGTATGTACTGCTGTAAATATCAATATTATCATCCGTACTCCGACGGACGCTATGATAAATGCATTGAATTAAAATCAACTTAGCACGAATGATATTCGCAAACAAGCCACAGCTGCAAACATAATCGTTTTAAATGACACCTTCAATAAATCCAATAACTGATGATATAGTGCTGAATAAGATACAAAGCTCAACCAATAGAAATTAAATATCTATGGTCTGTTCCCAAAAGTATCTAATGAAAGTGTAAACAAACAAATGAAAAACATTTATAAAGGTGATTTAAAATTCGAATCTCGGGTTTAAATATTAAAATAATCAAATCAAATTACTCAATTTGTAGGTGGCACTACAAATTGGCATTCACAGGTACATTTTTTGATATTTTTTATTACATTATTTTGGAACAGACTATATTTAAAAACAGTCAACCCCAAAATCAAATCAACATTCAAGAGACATAGATTACTATCTCGCGTCGAAACGAGATATTATTATGACGATGTTTGCGCATAGCCAAGAGTCGTTTCTTTCTTCGTCTATTGCGAGAAAATGCGTCGGCTTAATTTTGTCGCGCTGTGCATGTTAGCCCGGCTAACATAGAAAATACGCACTAAATAAATCAATGCCTATGACATTACAGATCTGATAATAGCAGAGATGCGCACGTCGTTCGACAAAGAGAAGATACGAGCCGTGAGCGAGGCGAGGCGGACCGCGCAGGTTGAACTCGAGGCCGCCGTCAAACTCGCCAAGGCCAAACAATGGTAACGAAATCAATAAAACTCTGGATTTAATTGAATAGAGACAGATGTTAATCCATTGTACTAATATTATAAATTCGAAAGTAACTCTGTCTGTATGTTACCTTTTCACGTCTAAAGCACTGAATGGATTTCGATAAAATTTGAAGAGGAGATAGATGGCATCCTGGGGAAGGACATAGGCGACTTTTGGTCCCGGTAGCATGTTCCCGTGGAATAATTTCCGACAACGACGCGGGCGAAGCCACCGGCAGAAGCTTGAATTAAATATTTCTGGAAGAACGGGGTCTAACAAATAATAGCATAAGCATAACACAATCGGCCTATAATTTCCTGGGACACAGGCCTCCATTTTGTCTGAGAAATACAATTAATATTATAAACATTATATTGTAATAATTCTCTTAGTTATAAAAGATTACCAGGAAACTGACATTAATTTGCAGAGGTTTATAACAGTTTTTAACTGCCAATCAAAGATTATAACCACAGTCACCGCCATGTCAAGAGTTTTGTGACATTCACTATTAATATCTGTGTTGCAGGTGTGCTAACTGCAGGCAGGAGGCGCAGTTCTACTGCTGCTGGAACACGTCGTACTGCGACCTGCCGTGCCAGCGCGCGCACTGGTCGCAGCACTTCTCCACGTGTCAGCAGCGCTCGCAGGTAACAATACTCCTTCGAGGATGGTTTAGCGAATAAATAAATCTGCTAAGACTACGTAAATTAACATTTTTTTTATAATACACAGATAATTATTACGGGTCTGGCTGTTTGTCCAAGGGTATCAGATAGCGTTCGATCGACTTCGATTGTCGACTCAAAATATGTCATCAATGTAACGATAATTATTTTCGATGACCGCGGCCTTTCTCCACCCTATGAGAGATTTGTGTTAAAAATTCACCCACAATAGTTAATTTATTTTATTTCTACACAACAACAACATTAACACAACACAACACATCACAATGTTTGAAAAAATCGTAAGTATTGTGTCTGGGTAACTTTACCTTTGTAGAATTCTTTCTTTCTTTCTTATAAATTTAGACAACGAAGTTTCCACGCGAAGCTGCAATAAAGTAATAATAACTAAACAATGATAATTTCAGAACGATAGCAACGGAGAACCGCCGAATTCACCGGAAAACAGACTACAACCTCAACCTGATTTGCCAGTGAGTTTAATATAATTTTGTTATATTTATCTTTCATCATTTAGGGGTTCATTCTTATTCATAAACGTTGCTTAAACTTAAGTAATGATTAGCGACTGTTTATCCATACATTTTTAACGTTTAAATGTCTCTTAATTTTAAGAAAAGTTTATAAATAAAGGGATTAGTGTTGATGGCACTTATAAACTAATCGTAGTATCGCTATTTGTATTGTATTTAGAACTACTATGATATGATAATGTAATGGTGTTTTTTTCAAGTGCATCTCATTTCCATGGGATTCCAATTCCAACATTACTTGTATTTAGCATGATAATTTATTAAAATTGTTTGTTGTGCATTCAGCGCCAAAGATCATGTATTCTTTTTATCGCAAAAGCTAAGCGAACTTAATTTTTTCTTTATTATTCTTTAAATCCTCGATTTTGACTAAAAATGCCCATCATCCAACTTTTTAGAAACCTTTTGATGAACAATTATAGTCAGGGTTGCATGATTAAAATCATATTATATATTTTATATACAAAAAATAATCAACCCTGCTTGTACTGCTGTGCTTTTATAAAATGTATTATATTAGTGAAGATCCACGGTGTGGTCGGTGTTACAAAAGACGCACATATTTATTACACAGCTGGGGTGTATTGGTGTTACAGAAAAACACGTCTACGCCGACCCTGACGGTCGGCGGCAAGGTCGCCCCCTCGCGCGGCTTCACCCAAGACCCACATAGCACACAGAAGACTTCCATTATTGGTTGGTATACAATTAACGATAAAAATGTTGGTTTAAATTAATTTTTATAAAAATTATTTGTGTCTTCGCACACGCATTCGACAAACGGCTTTTCTGGGGATACCTGAGGCGTATACTCAGAAAAGGCGTTTGTCGAATGTATATGCTGCGCCAACGATTATTTTCAATACAATCACTTCGCGACGTTAACTTTTTTTTTTTGGCATTTCATCTAATCCATTGCAGTACAACTAAACATACCACACATACATACATATAGGTATATGAGGGACATTGAGAAAATACTTGTACTGTACATCTAGAAAGATAGGTAGATAGATAGATAAATCTTTTATTCAGTGCATACAAAACACATAGCACAACACAAATACATCTGTATGTGTTTTGTCAGTGCCAATACAAAATATATTTTTTCGGCCTTGAAAAAGAAAACGATTGCTTTGACATCATAATTTAAATTAGGCTGCACAAAATATTCAGATGTGAGAAAATAATAAAATCAATTCGCTTCCTCAAACTGTGCAAGCTTTGTAACACAATACTACTTAAATATAAATATACTTGAATATTGATTTATGTCATGCATTTCAGTAAGTATGGTAGAAGACACGAGCGGCAACCAGACAATGAAATGCGTCGGCACTTACAAGCCGTCTACGCCCAGTCAGATGCAGCCCATTATCATCAACAAACAAGTACGTATCTATGTCAAGATCCATACCGAATCTAGCATTTTTTTTAACTCACGGAGCGACGCGCGGTTTACTTGTGGTTACCAAATGTACAAACACGCCCAACAGCTCGCCACATGCTGCCCTGCGGTTTTATGTATCTCTCCTATCTGGCTCCTCACCATAGACTTGTTTCGACAAAGTAAATTCTACCGGCACAGACCTAGGCCCGTATTAATAAACGTTCCTCAATGACGTGCCCAAGTGCGCAATCATTTGATACGCCATTATTACGATATCAGCATCTCAAGATCATTGCTAATTAATAAACACATGAATACAGTATCTCAGTTACCAAGATCAGCTCCTCAATGCGCTGTACTTGATGGCTTGATTTCGTGAACGATTACGTCACATTGACCGAAGTTTAGAATGACATGTATCACATTTCATTATTTTAAAGATTTATTGAAATACTTGTATTTTGTTAAAACTTTAATGGATAGCGATGTATCACGTTATGAAGTTGTTTTCTACCCAAGAAAGCCTTAAATTGTAAAAAAAATGTGTTTTTATTTCCCAATTTTTTTTGTTTTTTTTTTTTCAATTTTTATATTTGATGCTGAAGGTTGTGATAAATGTATTAGGTCACCATAAACAAGCTGAAATATGAATTTATTAGATTACATTTTCACATAAATATATTGGGTTTTAAAATTAGATTAATTGGATTTATATGGTACCTACTACTTTTAAAGTTTATTTATTTATTAAACTTTATACAACTAAAGAAGTACATTTGTGGCTTTGTGTTATACCTATAAATAGTAATTAAATAAATTTTATTATACTTGTGATAAATGTATATAACATATTTACATAGGTAGATAGGTACCTACCTGAAATGATGCTGTAGCATAAAACCGGTCATAAAATATCGTTATAGTAGGTACTCTATTTCATCGTAATAATTAATTTCACCCAAAATATTTTTAAACTCACCCAAAATGTTTCGCGCTACTAATCACGACCTTAAGTCACGGACTGCCTACACTCAGGTTTACGCATCTCGAGTACACACACCTATTGTATACTTAAGTGTAGAGTTCCGTTTATTAATCAGTCCATCACTCGGCTGATAACGTAAACCCAAGCCGTAACTTAAGTACACAAATTATTATGTTTATTAATACGGTCATGATCTCAAGGTGGTCATCAAGTGCGACCTCTTGGGCTGAGGAACGTTTATTAATACGGGCCTTAGAGTTCATAAGAGCGTGCAAACCCCACCACGACGTCAACGTATAGATACGGCGGTGCGGTTATTATTATTGACGGTCGGGTACTATAGAGTACTCGCTTATTCCTATCACATGGGCCTTAATATCGAACTTTGACTATATAAAAGTATATGTAAGTACTGCTTAAAACTTCGTTTAAAAATTATCTATCTTCCGACAGTTAATGAATAACGAAGAGAACTCGAACAAGAAGGTGGTGTCATCTTCAGGCGGATACCTCATAGTAGGCGCGCCGAACAACTCGACCGTGGTGACGCCCGCCCGAAGGACGCACACCATCCAGTACTACACATGAGAGGAAACTACTGAGTTCCTGCTACAGTCACTACTGCCATGCATCTCGATTAGCAACCTTACGAATGAGTAAGTAATACCATTATAGCAGGAGAAATAGAGTTAATTTCACGTAACTATACTCTATTTATCATAACATTAGACAGAAGTGGCTTTTCAAGACACAAATATCTTTTGAACCATTCAAGAAGTGTTTCGGGTCCTCTTCAAGCATTACACTATGTTGAGTCCCTGCTGGAAGCAAACTCATAGTTTCCTTGCTTAAGTCTTATTTGCCTAATGTTATTTTGAATGGTGTTTAACTTGGAAAATATACTCAGTGATCACGCACGGTCAACATATTGATGTCACGTAGAAATAGGAAATTCTATATTTCAGGGCAGTGAGTCGTTCTTTAAGAATATGTAATGTGTTGTTTCAAGTATATTGCAGGTAGGTAATTTTAAACAGCAATAAGTACAGTTATTGCAGTTAAATTCATAGGTGAAACGAATGTTCAAACTTATGTGTCGATAGTCAGTAATGTGGTTGTTTTGTCGTTTTACGTCAAGTCACAGAGAAGTAGGAACCTCTGACCGCTGGTAATAATTTTTCTGTGATCTATTAGTCGCTTTCGATAAAGTTAATGGCGCAATTGGCGATTCCCATGTTCGCTCCCTTCATAAGGCGTTAGGCACAACAAGGGCCGCCCATGAAGATGGCAATGTTAATATTTTTGACAAACTTGTAGTAAAACAATCTTCTGCTATAGTTGTAATTAAATTAATTCCGTGATTCAATGTTTGGTGGCTAAGTAGTTGATCGTGACTTTGATACTGCGGTAACTTTTAGCTGTTGCTATTATGTATTTAGCAATATAGTGTACATAGTTTACAGATTATTTCAGTGGTATAAGCTAAGCGCATACAACATAAAAGTCGTTTCTCCGTGCAATTTATTTAGGGCTGTGCTTCATGTTGTGAAATATGGTATAATAGGTCTTTACCTATGAAATTGCCGTTTTGTATGAAAAAATTTAAACGAATTTTTTTCATGAATTTTTTATTTGTATTAATCGAAGTAATCACCCATGCAATCAATGCATCTTTGCCATCGCAGTGGCAGTTTATTGATGCCCTTCTTAAAGAAATCAGCTGGACGGGAGGCAACAAATTCTTCAAAGGCATTTTGTACTGCCTCTCGGGTATTAAATTTTTTTCCCGCCAAGAAGTTATCCAAATTCTGGAAAAAGTAGTAGTCTGTAGGCGCAAGGTCTGGTGAGTAGGGCGGATGACGGAGAGCTTCCAACCCCAGTTCTTGCAACTTGGAGACCGTCTGCTGTGCAGTATGAGGTCGCGCGTTGTCGTGCAGGAGCAGCGGAGACGAGCGATTGACCAATGCTGGTTGGAGATGCGCCAGCTTCTCCATCATTGTGTTCAGTTCTTCACAGTACACATCTGCAGTAATGCTCACCCCGTTTGGTAAGAAGCTGTGATGAATCACACCGGCGCTAGACCACCAAACAGTGACCATCACTTTTCTAGGGGTAAGTTTTCGTTTAGGGCATTGTTTAGGTGCTGAACCAGGATCCAACCAACTTGCTGAGCGCTTACGGTTATCAAACAGAATCCATTTTTCATCGCAGGTAACAATGCGGTTCAAAATTCCTTCATTTGTGTGTCTGTTGAGCAGTGCAAGGCACGTCTCGACGCGTACTTCGCGCTGGCGATCATTGAGTTCGTGGGGCACCCATTTGTCAAGCTTTTTTACCTTGCCAATTTGACGCAAATGGACCAATATTGTTTTGACGCTAACGTCGAAAGCTGCTGCTAATTCAGCCGTAGATTGTGTATCATCAGCTTCCACAATCGCCTTTAATTCGTCATTGTCGACCAAAGTCTTCGGACGACCGCGAGGTTCATTTTTCAGGTCGAAATTTCCAGAACGGAAGCGAGCAAACCAATAACAGGTGGTGCGTTGGTTTGTAGTGTTAGCTCCGTAAACGTCGTTGATGTTGCGTGCCGCTTGTGCCGCGTTGCTGCCACGACGGTACTCATATTCCATAATTACTCGAATTTTTAACGTATCCATGATGACGAAAAAGATTGAAATGCGATGAAAATGTAACACTAATCAATAAAGAAATGACTACTTTTAGAAAAAAGAATCCATGTTTTTAAAATAAAATTAATTTGAAATTAGAATTCTTAGCCAAACAAAAATTATTTTGATTTGAAATGGCCAGTACTGCAGAACGGCAATTTCATAGGTAAAGACCTAATATTTATGAAGCTAAATATTATAGTGGGTGAAAATTCTCATTTTTGCTATAAGTAACTTTTGGCGTCTTAAAACATAGGTTATTGTAGTCAGACATTGTTATGTACAACTATAAGTGTTGGAATCTACGACGTATACAATAATAGAATTTTCTTCAAAGCACATATACAAAATTCAATGTATGCGCTCAGCTGCCGTTTTAAATTAGTCTGGCTAGTAATTTCGTTTCAGTAAATGATAAAATTTCAAATAAAAATGTAAATAATTATGTGATTTTACGAAAATGTGGTAAGTAAACAGTTGTTTTTGCATACCTGCGTATTTTGTTAGTTTTATTGAACTAGTCGCCTTTGAGTCCCGTTTTAATAAAATATTAATTGTATAGTCAGATACTATCATAGTTTGTCAACGAAAAAGCCATTGAGAAAAATAACGTATTGTATAGAAGGAAATGAATAAACGACTTTTTTTATTTTAAAACAGACTGTTACTATGTAGTAACAGTCTGTTTTTATAATTATGTCTGTGGTTTTGTATACTTTGAAAATGTTTGCAAAGCGCGCCCAATAATGAGAGAAGCTTTTTGTAATAGGCATGTTTTAAACTAAACATTATTTTAGGTTTTATTCTTTATTATGATGTTGAGCCTTTTATTTAAGCTCAAAAGGGTTATTAATTATCTTATTTCAATCCTAAATCCTTCAGCTAGTTTGTGTAAATATTGTAAATTGATTGATCCATATAATATTTTCGATTCATTATGTTTCGAATAATAGACAAGTCGTTATGATACTGTGTGTTATTTATTATAGCAACAGTACTATAGCTCAATTTTGCTTCAGAATTCATTCATTGTGGTCACAAGGAAAGTGAATCAGATGACTCGTGTTTGTTATACGTAATTTACGAAGACGTAAAGATGTATTTCAAAATCTGTGAAACATTAAGGCACGAACTGATATAGAAAGGCACTCGCTGTTTATGTCTTTTAATGAGAACAATGACGAGAGGTAGAAAGCGGCAAGACCACACATGCAATGCTTTGTATGAAACTCTCGGATCGAATTAAGCTGACGAGCTAATATGATCGTAATGTAAGTGCTATTAATTTGAGTATTCGTCATACAAGTAAACAGCATGGCATTCTATAGAGAGCCGCGCGATGTCTGTTCACACTTTCAATGTAAAAAATAATAATGTTATTCTAGTATCAGGACTTTTTATTGGAAAATAGAAGAGTGATATTGCACGACTCATGATGCGAAGCATCAGAGAGTGCTTTACGATCGAAATTTTTTTTTCTCCTCATTTTGGCGGCTATTTTTATTATTATAGCCTTGTTAGTTCACGGAATCAAGATATTTTGCATACTATTGTCGAGATAATTTAATGGAGATTAATTTCATACTTTTTAAAAATTGATTTACTGCAATAGAATTGGAAAAAACACCAATATAGGTCAAAAAAAAATCCTGTCCGTCATGTGTGAAACCCGGAAACACTGTAACTTGTGAAAAAATCCATTATTTGAGTTAATTTTTTTTTTTTAATTCTAATCGACGATTGTAGGTCACTGAATGCGAATGATTAATTAATTCAGTGTCGTTTAATTGCAATTAATAAAAAACGAAAACTACAAGACTGTATATCTATATATATCCATAGAAAATTAACATATGGATGGTGATATATCTATAGATATTATGTACATTTATTCCACCAGGGGCGCTTGTGCAGTACCTTCTTCCCACTACAGCTGTTTTTTCGGCAATTAATTTTGAACGACTTAAGTTTTTTTTTTTAATATTTCATAATTAAATGAGCATTATGAGTCGTGCACTTTGGGATTTTCCAATTTTCCTTTATTATTGTTCCGTTCTGTCTGTACTGTTCTCGCCAGTACGCTTCTTAACGGAGTATTTGGTTACTCAAATTGTAATAACTCATAAATCTATCAGCATATGACTACAATGTATTGTTTACAATAATTTTAAGACTGTTAATGTTAAGTTCACTTGTAATGTGCATTTTATTTGTTATTCATTATCGATATTAGTTGAAACAAGTCGGTTAGAGGCGATGGCTTCATTTATTTAACCGTGATTGTATATATTATGTTTCTGGCTAAAATTAGGCAATCCAAGCGCAAGATGATTGACACTATGATTTGTTAATCATTGATCAATAACGAAAAGTAATGCTAAAGATATTGATGTGGCCACATTATAGTGAGATGACAGTAAGATCATTTGCATTGTAATATTCATTTATGATGCGCTTCGTATCATGCATTGTGTGTCTTTAGCAAGCAAACATGCAACTCAATACAATTTTATAGATCATATTACATTAGCATAAACCTCCTTTCTGAGAACGGAAGTAGACGATTGTCAAGTGTTGTCTCTGATTGTAAATAGTAAGGTTACGTTACTATTAAGAGCTTTTAGTACATAATTGTACCTACGAAACTGTTTCATTCAATAAATATATAATGGAACCGATTTCATTCTTTTATTTGTATGAACATTTCCTCGTTTTATTGGTCTGAGCATTTCCTTTATATTTAAATGAATGTGTGTCGATACCCAGCACGTTCGCGGAGTTCCGCTAGCTAATTTAATTTGACCCTGTTTAAACTAAAACAGCAGCGCGCATGCCGTGCGCATCGGAAAGCCAGTGTGCCCAGAAACCATAATTATTTGTTTATTTTTTCCTTAGATATGAATCTAAACAAGGTGCTGTTGTAATGAAACAGATGTCGATATTTTTTACTATCTACTTTAAAGTTCACAATAGCCCTTATTTCTTCTGGTAATAAAATAATTGAAGGTTCCATACTTCTACTGTTCTACGTCATTCCCTCAATGCTTAGCATTGCGATCACATACGACGGGTCTCTCAAGTTATGCGGTCTTCTGCAGTGTGGACCGTTCGGTAAATGCTGCCTCTAACTGCCTTCTTGATCGTGTCTGGTCTGACCAGCTTGCCGGTGCTCTGCGTTTGAGCGCGTTTACCTTCCTCCCGGCCCAGTATCATACGTACTTACATTATACCGTATACGTATTACCGCAACGCTTGATTTTAGCAACATTATGTAGTCGACCTCGTAATTCCTCGTTATCATTCATCGTAATTTTGTCTTAACACGTAGACCTTGTCGTTGCATGACGTGCAAGTGACATTCAACCTTAGGGACCGATCACACGTACCAAACAACCAGACCACATCGCAGCAACAAAATGTGGGCAGGCAGTGGTTACGTGTGAATAGTGTCGCTGCAGCTTCTTGCTGAGTTACGTTGTGGTAACTACAAAATCAAATCAAACGATCGATGCAACGTTGTGGTTGCGTTGTGGCTGCGACGTAATCTAGATGTGGTCGGTATCGCTCCACACGGTTGATTTTTACGGTCAAATGTGGGCCATGTGAATAAACTAATCATTTTCATACAAATTAGCGCCCGTCCACGTGTTGTCATTGTGGTGAGGTTATAGTTGTGGTACGTGAGATCGGACCCTTATGTCCTTAACGTGATAAAACAAATAATCGTTACCACTGTAATCTAACACGACATAGGTATTATTACAAATGCAGTTCTCACTCACAATGCTAACTCATGAGAAATATAATACCGTACCTAAAGCCAATCGGTGATGTCTCGGGTCTCGACTGTATGGGCTTATAATGCTCGAAATTTTAAACAGACTGAGAACAAAAGAGCAGCCGGCTTTTATTATAATAGCTGTTGCCCGCGACTTCGTCAGCGATCCAGGATGAAAAGTAACATAATTATGTTTAAAAATCATATCTATAAATAATAACAATAATAGTAAATTTCATCCACATTCAGTAGTTTTTGCTTGAATGAATAACAAACATCCAACCTCACAAACTTTCACATTTATAATATTAGTAGGATAGAATAAGCAAACTGATGGAGGAATAAGGAGTTTCCAGTTAAGACTGGTGAGCAGTCGCATAATCTGTTCAGTATTGAAATTGTTTAAGAGCTAGCCATTTAATGCTTCATCCAAAGAATGAAGATGTCATTACTATTGACTGGCTCTTAGTAGGTACCTCTTAAAACTTAGTAGTAGAGGTATGTCATACCACTTAGCATTAGCCCTCCAAGCAATGTTGGGACAAACTTAAGTGGCATTGCAATTTAAATTGTTGTGTGCCTTGCCCGAGTGTTTTGTGTTATCAAAAACAAAACAAAGGAATACTTATGAAACCAAGTTTAATATCTTTGTTAATATTTTAACAAACTGGTCCTACAATCACATCATTTGTAAGACTGACATCCTTACAAATCAAATAAAAAAACAAAACAATTTTTATGTATTTTCAGAACAACAGTTCACTACATAATAAACTTAAACTAATACTGGTTTAGATAAAACCAGATTCCTATTGAAAGGAATGAATAAATCTTACTTCTATTTTTAGTAACTACTTATAGATTGATCAATAGGAATGCAAAAAGGCACACATATTTACCTATACCTAGGTAAGTATTTTGTATACAAAATGAATCATGAAGACCTCATCGCAAACCTAAATAATGAAAGTCAAAAGAAATAATTGTAAAACGAAAAAGCAAAAAAAAGATTAACTCCACATACTACACCTCTCTTAGCTTCTATAATATGAATATTATATTGGGAGGTTGAATAGCAGTGTTGGAAATGCTTTTTTTTAACCACGGTACATCATGGCCCCCGCCCTAGCCAGTTGGTCTGCCATTTCGTTACCATATATTCCGTGATGTGCCGGCACAAACTGCCACCTCACTTGAACATAGCGCATGGCATAGTCAAGCTGTTTGAAGTCTCTCTCATTCTTCACTGGTTGTCCTGATGCTAACCTCCAACCATTTTGTTTCCAACCTGAAATACAAAGAAAATAAATTTATTAGATTACTTGATAAGATACAGATGAGATAATGGGGGAAAAGGCCCTTGCTCAATCAGAGAACTGTCTTAGGAGTGTCTGCATTATACTTAATCAATTTATGTAGGTCCAACCTAATTAAACGGGTTAAAGCAAATATTGTAGGGTAGTTTTAGGTAGCCAAATAACATTTATAAAAGATATGCAGATTTACAAAGCTTAGAATAATAGAATAACAAGATTTTTTGTTACCTACCTGGCATCCATTTGGTAACAGCGTCGATGAGGAAACGCGAGTCTGTGTTGATCTCTAGTCTGCGGATGCCATTCTCGTGTGCTTGCTGCAAAGCGCACGTAGCGGCCTGTATCTCGCCACTGTTGTTCGTGGCTCGGCCCCCAGTGACCGGTGCACACACGTTCCAGGGATGATCATCACCCCAGAAAACGCCGAAACCAGCTTGAGCTCCACTCCTGCCGTTTGATGAGCAGGCTCCATCCGTGAAAACTATCACATATCCGTCGTGGCTAGTCATCAACGACATCTTGAATAGTATTCCTAGATCACTCCTTTTCTATCGTATTTTCTGGAGCGACAACGCCGACAACTACCGGGAACGAGTACGAGTAGCAACGAACCGTCTTAGGCGTCTTACCTCGACAAACTCGTAAAATAAATTGTGAGCACAGAGTACTCTCTATACTATACCGAAAATTGTGAGTGTGTGTGGTGTGACGCCGGGGCAAAACAATACAAAAGTTCGTTCATCGGTCTAAATGGATTCCTAGTATTCTGCGCCTGTGTGTGTGTGTGTCCGTTTGTATGTAGGTATAACACTAAAGTGACCTTGGTTGACACTAGCCACCAATCAGGAGTAAGTTTAAATCGTGTGATGGCAAAATATTAACATAAGGTAAGTTTTTATTCCCCTGTACCCAAAAATTTTAATGTGGGTGCGACCGTTGGAGAAATAATATTGTGACGGTAACCGACAATATTTTGACAGTAGATACCACATGAATAAATAACCGAGCAGAATGAATGTTCAAAAGTCCTATCTGCTTCATAGGGCTGATACTCGGTTATTGAAAATAAAAAAACCGGGCACGTGCGATTCGGGATTCGGCAAAGAGCACGGATGGACGGGCAGACAGACGGACAGACAGGCACTGTGACTGAGGTTATCCCATAAATTTTCCGTTTTCCAATTTTGGTACGGAACATTATAAATAGTGTACTTAGCTTTGAAGACAAAATGGTTTATTATTTTAGTTTGTTTAAAATTAAGTAGGTACATAAAACCAAAGTAGGTTAAGTAGAATAGGTACATTTTATTATTAGAAATGAAAAAAATAAAATCAATCAAAATATTTTATTCAAACAATTAAGTACTTATCTATTTCTACTTTCCAACTCTCAATATTTTTTAGTTCGTATATTGCTTGATTTTAAGTAGTTTATTATTTTGTTTTATCGTATTACGAATTCTAAACTTAATATTTTATTTTATTTTAATAATCTATTGCGAAACGGGGGCACGGTATTCCAAAAGTACAATCATCTATATGGTTTAGAATTTCTTGTCCAACAGTTTGGCTTAAAAACAATATAAAACTAAACGTCCGGGTCCTATCGCTGCCGCTGGCACATCCCTAGTCTTTGCACACCCCTTAACTTTGTCCGCTTACTGAGCTGGCTCAAACCGGTGTTTGTGTGTACTCGAACAGGCGCCCGCCGTGCCGCCCTGGGCTCGCCCCGCGCTCTTTGTCGTTGTCAGGTCGCGCAAACATAGTTGTGCATGTAGTAGTGTACCCGCGCATAGCGCATGGCGTTAGTATGAACCTTTCATTCTGCTCGATTTTTTATTCATGTGGTAGACACGACATAAACACTAATGTTTTTATTATTATTAATAATTATTATTACGAGACATGAGCTAATCACGTAGGAATGGACATGCAAGTTGCATGTGTTGCATGATGCAACTACGTTTTTGCCCGATATCTCCAATCAGTCATGGCTCGTCCAGACAGTGCACAGAGTAATAATTATAAGTAATTGAGACAGTGTGTCACGTGATTAG
This sequence comes from Griposia aprilina, assembly GCA_916610205.1. Classification (NCBI taxonomy): domain Eukaryota; kingdom Metazoa; phylum Arthropoda; class Insecta; order Lepidoptera; family Noctuidae; genus Griposia; species Griposia aprilina. The sequence goes on from OU744286.1 coordinate 16,487,256, forward strand.
GGGTCGAAATGACTCGTGGCTTGTTATTATGTGCTCTAAATGGCTAGGCACAATTTGGTTTGAGCGGAATTCAGAAATTATTTTGAACGCGTAACTACTACATCGTAGCAACTTAAAATTAAACGAAAGTCGCTTGTCAGAATTTAAAGTAAAAAACACCGTATTACGACCTACGAATAAAAATATTCAACCTGTGAAGTGAAGTCTTGGTTGATCTTCCTAATTTTTGATTAGGTAGATTATCTACGTTATGTAGGTAGGTAGGTATCTACTTTATTAACTGACTGCGCGACAGCAAAGACAGGTTTTAGTTTAAATTACATAATATTTATGTATATTTGTACGTCAACATCGTTAAAAAAAAGGAAACCCGATATTTCGCTGAGTGTTATTCTTTTTAAACCTGAAGACTTGTAACAGAAATTCGTAGGTGATGCTCATAAAGGAACTAAGTCCATTTTTATTACCTACAGGCACTTGTAGTGTGATATTACGTAAATTATAGGAAAGGTGTGTGCACAGAACATAATATAGTATATACCCTGACGGGGGTGTTTTTTTTTTTTTTTGCTTATGGCTTCGCTCGGTTTGTGCATTTAGCCAATGTCACGTTTAGTTTGTTTAGTATGAAGTAAACAAAGTTAGGGAAACGAAAATATTATTATTAAAAAATATTACGGGATTTAGGATAGGACGGTTACATCTATAGGATCAGTATTGTTTTATTACAGTGATATATTGAATAATGAGCTGAATACAATGACGAAAACCTACAACTTAATATTATTTAAAGTATTGATTGAGACTATGCATTTATACATATACAGGAAAGCTATTTGTACAAAGTAAAGAAAGTATGGAGGTAGGAAAAGGAGTACGGAGAGACAAGAGGTTACTGAGAAAGGATGAACGGTCATATAAAGGACAGGAGAGAAAAAATGTGATCTAAGTCGCCTACGTCTGCGCCACACAGGCAAATGGGGTCGTCGATAATATGAAGTTTGGCAAGATGGGCTGGAGAGCAGACATGACCCAGTCTCAGCCGTATTAGAATGGAGGTCTCTATCATGCCAAACTTTGCCCTGCTAAACCACGGTTTTTCCGGAACGTCGGGTTGAATAAGTGAAAAATAACGACCCTTCGATTGGCTTCCTATATCCCAAGCTACCTTCCAGATGTCCCGAAGAAAAGTCTTTGGTAACGTCACGAGGTGACAGCAAAAATTAGTATACGGAACTAAGTCCCTACACTGCACCGCATCACCGGCGAGTGTATCAGCCACTACATTGCCATGGATTCCAGCATGGGCCGGGATCCACGCAAATTGTAGTGAATTACCCTCAGAGATGGTTCTGAACGCAAATTCTCTTATTAAATAAATTTTAAGCAACTGCGATTTTTGTTCGAATGGGGATTTATTGATGGCTAGAAGAGCACTTTGAGAATCAGTAAAAATAATAGTTTTTTAAGCTTTAAAACACACGATATTCTATGGCATTTAAAATGCCGAAACATTCCCCCGTAAAAACAGAAGTCTCCGGAGGCAGTTTTATTTTTTGTACGATGTTGTATTGGGTATGGTAAGTACCTATACCAACACAACCCATCGGAGAACGCTTGGCAGCATCCGTAAATATATGGTGGTACTCTAAGTGTTCAGCTAAAAAATTATTAAAACTTAAATGGCAATCGGCATCTGATTAACTTACACAGTTATATTTTATGATAGGACTGAATTGTAAACTCTCATAACTACTGCTAAATAGGGGAAGTTTATTGGAGCGGTGAACAGGAGCAGAAAGTGAAAGGATTTTTTTATAGCTTACAACTAAACAAGGAGCACGTTTATGGGACCAGTAATTTGAAGATTCAATCTGCAACACTACCACACACCAGAGAGGCATCTAAGCATGTTAAGGTGATTTTCACATTTGTTAACAATATAATCACAATGAGGAACACCACTTAATTTACAATCGATTATTAAACCTAGGTATCTGAATTTATCTTTAACTGGAATAGGTATTTCCTTATAAAAGAGATTTACTTCTGGAATATTTCTCTTCCGGGTGAATAAAACAGCTGCACTTTTGGACGTGGATAAATCCAAACCGTTTAGATGTAACCATGACTCTAAAGTAGATAAAGCGGAATTGATAACAAAGGTAGCTTGTTCAACAGATTGGCTTGAAGAATACAATAATAAATCGTCGGCATATTGAAGAACCTTAACATGGTTAGCTAAGGAGGAGTCCAAATCAAAAGTATAAATATTGTATAGAAGAGGACTCAGCACAGAACCCTGTGGGAGACCTCTCCACACAAGACGAGATACCTCATGATCTCCTATTAACATGTTAACAGGGCGTTCACTCAGGATATTAATAATGAAATTGGACAAATTCAATGGGACTTGTAAGGCTATTAATTTATTTTGTAAAACTGATAATACAACATTATCATAAGCTGCATTAATATCAAGGATAACTGCAACGGTGGAATGGTTGTTAGAGAAGGATAACCGAATATCGGACGTGAAAATACTTAAACAGTCAGTTGTACTTTTACCTTTTCTAAAACCATATTGTGATTCTGCCAAAAGACCCTTACTTTCAACATACCATCCTAAGCGATTTTTAATTAAGTGTTCCGCTAGTTTCATCAGAATTGAAGACAAAACTATGGGACGGTATGAAGAAACATCAGATGAAATTTTATTTGGTTTAAGGATTAGCAACACCATTTGACGTTTCCAACTTTCCATTCAACAGGGATGTTTCCTGTATTCATAATAGAATTAATAAGCTCTAAATAATATCTGAGGATGTCATCATTTAAATTAGCAAAAAAGGAATACGGGATGCCATCAATGCCTGGTGCAGAATCCCTAGTTTTATGAATAACAACCTTTAATTCAGTGAGAGTGAATGGAAGATCTAGCGTCGTATGGGTGTCTTGGATAGTGGATACGAGAGACAGGTTAAGGTTAATACCCTCAGGAACAAAAGGAGGAGTTAATTTATCTAAAAATTCACTGGCTAGAGAATCGGGTATAGGAGAAGGGTTGTTATAAATGGACCTAAATCTACGAATATTGCGCCAGACAATCGTAGGATGAGTATTCGGAGAAATTGATGAGCAGAATGCTTAGCCAAGATTCGAATTTTTTCTTCTTAAAAAATTTGTAGGTTTCATTTATTAAGTTAGTAACAATATCAAAATTAATATCAGACATATTAAGGTTATAATTGTATTCAGCCTCTTTACGTTTGTTAATCAATTCTGTGCAATCTGAGTCCCACCACGGAGGCGAAGAAATCGTTATTTTTTACAGGAAATACTTCATCTGCCGCTGCAATTAAAATGAGTGTTAAAGCTTCAGCATAACTATTTTCGTTGCCATCAGAAATAACAGGCAAGGAGCAAAGTTTTCCGTCTACAATGTTTCTAAATTTGTCCCAGTAATTACAATTTCTATTAGGAAGTTTATGTTTTAAGCTTGATCTCCTGAATGGTGTATTTGATTTGGAAAGAGGATAAGAAATAACTATTGGAAAATGATCACTACCATACGTAGAGGTTAGAGTATGCCAAGTTAATGATGAGGCTAAGTTTGGAGAACAGATAGAAAGGTCGATTGCGCTTCGGTTCTGATTGGGATCTGAATGGCGTGTGGCAGCTCCTGAGTTCAAGATGCATAAGTTATGTAAGTCTATTATATCTAGTAATTCATCGCCATAACAATTAGAAGTTGAACAACCCCATGATTGGTGATGGCAATTAAAGTCTCCCAATATTAAGAATGGCTTTGGAAGAAAGGAAAAGAGATTATTAATTTATTGAAGAACAGAAGAAGAAGGGTGAGGAATGTAAATAGAAATAAGACAAGTATGATGTACTTTAACCTTTCGTATGCCGGAACGTAGATTCACGCCAGACACAATGGCTTTTTAATTGTTTCTGTAATTACGGCATTCAACCGGTTAATAGCTACAATATTTATTTCCTCACTATGAGGAGGCAAGGTAATAATAGAGAAAGGGATAGAATTCTTAATAAGTATAGCTACTCCACCATACCCATCAGATCTACTCCACCATACCCATCAGATCTATCCTCTCTAATGGTTAAATAACCGTTAATTTTAAAAATATGATCTGATTTGAGCCAAGTCTCTACTAAAGCAAGGGCAAATGGCTCATGTTTATTTAAAAGATATATAACATCACTCTTTTTGTTTATGAGACTGCGGCAGTTCCACTGGATTATTTTGGATGTGTTGTCCATTATAGGTGGAGTGAGAAACATTAAAAGAAGGGGCAACGTTGGACGGTGAAATGTTGAACTGAGAGAGAAGATTGTGTAATGCAGAAAGAAGATCGTTTATTGAAAAATGTGTGTCTTTTGTTTCATTAATATGATTATTAGAAAAAGCACAACCATTTGATGGTTGAGGATTATCAAAATCTTTAATAATGGCATTGTGAGCCACTTTATTATAACCTTGTAAAGATTTGGGAGGAGAGCGTGCTTTGAGAAAGACAGTCTTTTTATAGCTACTTGAAGCGGGCATTCTATTAGCTGAAGAGATTGACGGAGAATCTGCAAAATTTTTTGGAAGGTGAAACTAAAAGTGTATCAGCATATGATTTAGTTACAGGTGCATATACTTTAGCCGCTTCAGCATAAGATACTGAACTTTGTGCCATGTATGATTTTTGGTAGAACCTGCCCATCAAAGGTAACAACTATGGATAGGGATGGTTTCCAAAGAGTTGTACCATCAACGATGGTTTTAAAATTGAGGCGCCTTACTTTTAAAATTGGACCGCAACCAATTGGTACTGTTATATTATCAATAACTTCCTCCGGAGACCATTCCGCAGGAACACCACGCACTAAACCCATTCTAGTAACATTAAAAGTAGGATAAAAGGTAGGTATATGTTTCAAGACTATTGTTGGTAATAAAGGAATTTGCGTCCAGGAAATTGGAGAAAGATAGGGATATTTTATTGCGCCCAATTTTTTTGACGCCACCATTTATTATGTTTTGGAAGTCACTATGCTTTGTATATGTTTCCATTAGAACTTGCCAAATGTGATTAGGTGCAATGTCGTTCCATCATCTGGTGAAATAGTTTTTTTTTGGACATGAATAACAAACGGCGAGCTGTCAGTTTTGTCATACGATTGTCTACATATCTGAGTGGGAACTATAAGGACGGAGCAGGAACATCAGGTATTTTGTTATGAGGCACATCAGTGGAAACAATAATTTCGGAGCAGCTAGGCTCTAATGTAGTAATTGGTGTAGAGTCCGTGCAACCTCAACCCGAAGACTCGGAACCGTGGTTTTTACGGGTACGGCGGCGTATATTGCAGTGTTTGCAAACATGCACCCGACTTCTTTTTAAGTGTCGAGCGGAAGACGACCCATCGGTATCCATGCCCGATTCATTAGAGATAGTAACAAAATTGCCTGCCGGGGGCGCAAAGGCCCCCGGGTCAGGCAGCTCATTCATTTTCCAGCTAAATAACAAAAAAAAACTTACCACTACCGAAGAAACTAAACAAAACTAGAATTAAATTACAAGTAAAAGAAAATAGAATACTAAAACTATTACCGATCTTATAAAGACACATCAACAGAATCTAGGGATACCTTAATCCTAAATTATTTACGAAGTTATAGTTTGAAATCTTTTTAGTTTCCATAAAAAGTTTATAAACAGATTGAAACCTCTTTTATTCTTTAATCAAAATAAAAAAATGGAAATAAAAAAATCAAAAGAAACAACAACATACGGCGGCAAAATTGTTAGTAATTTGTTACGTTAATGAAAATTAAAATTGTTTTATTAGTATTAATTATTGAAAAGGGGTTAGATTGTTTTTCTTTTTTAATTTAACGTGCCATGTGAGCTTTAAGAGTCATGTCACGTCGTCATTTGAGTCGAGATGAAATGTTACGAGCCGTGGGCATGTTAGAAAATGGTGCTATTCAAAGCGTCGTTGCTGAGGCCCTGTACACCAGCCAAAACGTGATATCAAGGCTGTGGTCACGTTATCGCAGTACTGGGGATGTGGCTGAACGGCACACTGGTAGATATCGTGTTACTACGCAGAGACAGGATCGATTTCTCCAAATGACCGCCAGAAGACAACCCAATATCACAGTGATGCAACTAGTACACAGGCTCCAGGAGGACCACCAGCTGCTGGTAAGCGACCAAACCGTGCGAAGGAGGTTGCATTAAGTTGGTCTTCATGCTCGAAGACCGCTACGTGTTCCAGCATTGCGACGTGGCAATCGCGGTCGGTGGCTTTCGTGGGCTCGGGAGCATTTACCATGGAGTGACGGACAATGGTCTTTGGTGCTGTTCACCGATGAGTCTCGGTTTGGGTTTCATCCCGATTCACGAAGAACACGCGTTTGGAGAACTCCAGTGAGAGTTAGCCGTCTACGGCACCCTCAGGTGGTCCACTCATACCAAGGCGGGACAATAATGGCGTGGGCAGGAATTCGTCTTGGCGGACGAACCCACCTAGTTTGGATCCAAGGCAACATGACTGCACAAAAATACCACGAGGAGGTGGTAGAGCCTGTTATTGTCCCACACAGAATCCAAATGGGCTAGGAATTTCTACTCATGCACGATAAAGCTCCTTCCCATACGGCGCGGCTGGTGTCGGCCGCTCTCCGAGACCACGATATTGAAGTTTTGGATTGCCCGCCAAATTTGACGACGGAACAACAACTTTACAAACAGTTGCAAAGAACATGGGACCTCATACCGCAGCAAGACATTAACAATTTAATTTTAAGTATGAACAATCGATGTCGATGTGTAATTAATGTAAGAGGTGGCAACACTGATTATTAATAATTAGATTTTTGTTTTTTTCAATTTTAATTAAAATTTATAGTTTTATGAAGAAATGAAGTTTTTTCACCATACAAATTTTCTACGGCGATTAAAAAAATTGACATTTTTATTTAAAACAAACAAATCACGAAATATTTTTTATTTTTTCTAATAGACCTTAAAATAACGTATCATTCTTCCATTTACTATATCAGAAAATTCTTCATAGATTTATAGATATTTGATGAAATATAAAATATCCCTAGATTCTGTTGATGTGTGTATTACAGCTTTTTTTAAATTAAAGTTTTCTCAAAAAGGACGCGTCCACCAAGTTGAAGTTTCTCGCGCTTTATTAGGGGGTAGTTTGTGTTTTTGGAACGAAGTTCCTTATCGCGCGTTGTGAAAGGGGGCTAGACGGAAAAAATTCTTACGAAAAGTTGTCACGACACTTTTTGCTATAGTAAGCTATTGTAAGGTGTGCGGCGTCGCATGTTTCTCTGTCTGTCTCTCTCTCTCTTATAGAAAGCAAGCCAGATATTTTCATTTCTATTTCGCATTGAACAACAACAACAACAATCCCAACAACAACAACAACAACCCCAACAACAACAAAACAACAAACAACAACAACAATTCCTTCACTAATTAATCGAAAGGAACTTCGTTCCATCCGGGTGTCCCTTGACACCTCTCAAGTTTTTTTTTTTTTGTTTGGTTATGGCTTCGCACGGTTTGTGCATTTAGCCAATGTCACGTTTAGTTAGTATGAAGTAAACAAAGTTAGGGAAACGAAAATATCATTATTAAAAATTATAACGGGATTTAGGATAGGACGGATACATCTATAGGATCAGTATTATTTAATTACAGTGATATCATAAAGGATAATGAGCTAAATACAATGACGAAAAATTACAACTTAATATTATTTAAAGTAATGAATGAGACTATGCATTTATATACAGAAAAGCTATTTGTGCAAAGTAAAGAAAGTATTGAGGTAGGAAAAGGAATACGGAGAGACAAGAGGTTACTGAGAAAGGATGAACGGTCATATAAAGGACAGGAGAAAAAAATGTGATCTAAGTCGCCTACGTCTGCGCCACACAGGCAAATGGGGTCGTTGATAATATGAAGTTTTGCAAGATGGGCTGGAGAGCAGACATGACCCAGTCTCATCCGTATTAGAATGGAGGTCTCCATCTTGCCAAACTTTGCCCTGCTAAACCACGGTTTTTCCGGGACGTTGGGTTGAATAAGTGAGAAATAACGACCCTTCGCTTTGCTTCCGATATCCCAAGCTACCTTTCAGGTGTCCCGAAGAAAAGTCTTTGGTAACGTCAAGAGGTCACAGCAAAAATTTGTATACGGAACTAAGTCCCCACACTGCACCGCATCACCGGCGAGTGTATCAGCCACTTCATTGCCATGGATTCCAGCATGAGCCGGGATCCACCCAAATTGTAGTGAATTACACTCTGAGATGGTTCTGTACGCAAATTCTCTTATTAAATAAATTATAGGCAACTGCGATTTGTGTTCGAATGGGGATTTATTGATGGCTAGAAGAGCACTTTGGGAATCAGTAAAAATAATAGATTTTTTAAGCTTTAAAACACGGATATATTCTATGGCTTTTAAAATGCCGAAACATTCCCCCGTAAAAACAGAAGTCTCCGGAGGCAGTTTTATTTTTTGTACGATGTTGTATTGGGAATGGTAAATACCTATTCCAACACAACCCATCGGAGAACGCTTGGCAGCGTCCGTAAATATATGGTGGTACTCTAAGTGTTCAGCTAAAAAATTATCAAAACTTAAATGGCAATCGGCATCTGATTTACTTACACAGTTATATTTTATGATAGGACTGAATTGTAAACTCTCATACCCGGTAGTTTGTGTTGTGTGTGTTTATATTATCATCAGTGTGACCATTTGTGGCAGATTTCTGCCATTTTGGCAGATTTCGCTCTTAAATTTTGTCTGTGGCAGTTCATGCTGACGATTTACAAAAGTGGCAGATTTTGGCAGATTTAAAAGAAATCCAAATCCACTGTAAACTTTTTGCCCCTGAAAGATATGTATGTATTTAGGCGTTAATGAAAGCACTGAAATCAATCGCTTATCCGTAGTCGTGAGTTGCAAACCTGGAATCCAATCATTCCTTCAAAAAATGCAAACATTTCTGACTAAACTGTGTACTCAATTAAAGACACGGTTGCTACTGAACAATATTTTCAAAGATTTACAGTTTTTGGATCTATAGCATGTGGTTTACAAAGATTTTGCGTCAACTTTAAACGTTGCAAAGAATTTTCCCAACATTGTAGACGAAAACAACATTCAAAAAGTTGATGACGAAGTTCGACAAATTACATTTGATAAAAGTGTAAGAGACTTGTTAGAATCAGGTGGAAGTAGCATCACCAGCACAATTTTGAGTGTAGACAAATTTTGGGGAGTGATTGGAAAAAATCTGGACGCGAATGGGGTTACGAAATATCCAAACATTACAAATTTTGCGAAAGCTTTATTATGTTTGCCCATGTCCAACACTTCGTGCGAGAGAATATTCTCTCAGGTGAATTTAAACAAAATAAAAATAAGGAATAGGTCCCCTTTTCAGCTTTAATTACAACCAAAGAGTAGAATTAGGAAAACGGAGACTGTGTCTCCTTTAAACCAACTAAAAAAATGCAAATCAAATCAAATCAAAATATTTTATTTCACGTATACCAACATGGGCACTTATGAAACGTCAGAAGCTAGGTGCACGGTTCCAATTGGTTGTTTCCTATGGAGAACAGCCGGCAAGAAACTCCACGGTTACTCTTTTAAAAATAAGGGGCTTTTACAATGTTTCAAATTACAGTGTTGATAGATATGGGAGGACAGTGTAGGCCTGTCAACAAGTAACAGGTACTCAACAAAATTTAAAAAGGTCTATAAATCACAATCACAGGTCTACAAGTTAGGCCTACAACGTTCTCACATTCACAAAACATAGAAGAATCTATATAAAAATAAAAGCCTATCTAAACCAAATGACATGACCAAAAAGATGTCTTTAAAATCTATGTATACGGAATTATCCTCCATATTTTCGTCTGCATTTGCAGACGAAAATTTGGAGGCAAATATTGATACGTAGAGTAAGTAGTATAGTAATGCATAAGAAAATTGTTAAATATTTTTGTTGATTATGAAATTTCATTGAATTCGTGTGTATTTTTTTCAGATACCATAGAGGCATATTTTTGGCGCCAAGTGTGGCAGATTTATTTCTCAGTCTATGGCAGATTCGCCATTTATGAAATGGTCACACTGATTAACATTTACATTTTACATTGTAAAAATGAACCACAGACTCCCTGTATGAAATGAACTTGAAGTTTATCAAATACAAGTTAACACAAATTAAAAAACATTCATAGTTTGCTGTCTTTTCCACTAAAGCTGCATTTACCAGACGAAGTCGCTTCCTTTTCCCTTACCTCGTTTGTGTGTGCTATACTCCAATTGTCATACATATTTATCTAGTTTTCGGTTAGTTTGTGATTGACACAAAAGTAAACATAAACAAAACTTAGGCGATTTGAAGACTTTGAACTGTGCTACCACCTAAGACGAGCTTTCAGTTTTTAACCCCATTAATTCGGTAATAATAGCAAAGTAATTGTGTCTCATTAGCGGCAGTTGAGCTGACGACCCTTGCCATCATATCGGAAACGGAGAACCCCGCATAGACATTGAACACTTATTTTTTTGGACTTGGTCTTGTTATTTTGGTTTGTACGACCAGCCTACTGATTGGATATTTATATACACCATGGATCGTTGTGTAAATTGTGGTATAGCGACTAGTCGCTGTAATACACTCGGTCGTCGAGCTTTAGATGACGAAATTATATTATCAGTGATTCGTCAATGGCGTGCACCACAATCTGTAAGTACTTACTTTCAGCTTGTTCCCAACGAGTCACACCTCAACGGGTAACAGTGTGACTCGTTGGGAATGTTTTGGATAATAATTCCCAACGAGTCACAGTTACTGTTACACTGTTACTATATCATCTATCGCCACGAAATATTTTCGTTCTCAGATAAACAAAAATTGTTCCCAGGTATTTGGTACAACTTGGGGCACCCCGACTCGGACAGGTTAGGTTAGAAGGGGACGGCGGGGTCTGAAAGACCCCGCCGTCCCCTTCGTGGTTATTTTTTTTTAAACCGCCCAGAAGTAGGAGTCCCGCGAAGCGGGACTCCGTCGGCTACGCCTCATTATTCACTTCACTTATTATTCGCTTCATTATTTAGCTTAAATGATACCCTAAATCAAGGTGGGATCATCCCAACGAGTAACAGTGTAACAGTAACTGTGACTCGTTGGGAATTATTATCCAAAACATTCCCAACGAGTCACACTGTTACCCGTTGAGGTGTGACTCGTTGGGAACAAGCGTTACTTTCTCACCTCCTGTTTATTATTTCACCAGCGTCCACCACGTTGGGTTGCAATCTTCACGATGGCAATCTTCAGCATTTAAAAGGCACATGAAGATTGTTGTACATTGAACTAAGTAGGTAACTATCAGATAGAGTGGGTAGGTTTTTATAAAAGTAATCATGATATTTGACAAAAACTTTTTCCATCTTTCAGGTAAACAGAACTGATCATGTTTGCCAAGCTTGCTGGGATTTGGCTCAAAGACCAACTCTTGGTGAACCTAAAAATCTTGGCCACCGTAGTGTTTGTCTTCGATGTGGATGTTCACTAGGATCTAGAGTCAGTCATCTACTTCACACCGGCTCACCTCGTGAATTGAGTATTTATAATGTTATTCAAGAGTGGATTATGCCTGAAGCTGTAAGTTGAATCACTTTACATGTGTTTTAAAAGTGCTTTTACAGTAAGTAAATTTTATTTATTATATGTGCTTGAAGATTATGTATTGTTTGTTGCAGATAGAAGTAGCCAGTCGCATATGCCACACTTGTTGGGTGGCTGCAGACAGAGCTGCTGTCCGTTTGGTCTCTGGCCCATCAACTTTTTCCCAAGCAAGCCCAATTGAAAAATTACAGCCACAGGCACCACAGGCTGACCCTCAAGTCGAAGAAGCTAGAAGCAATCAGCCCACACCTACTATTGTATTACCAGATTACATGAGAGCGATTGAAACAGAAAGTAGGTGCTTTATTGACGGATGCCAGAGAACAGAGAGGAACAGAATTCCACTTTCTACTAGAAAAATGTTGCTCAGTCAATATAAATATTATGTCCCTGAGAATAATCGTCTTTGTGATCGACATTTAGATATAGAAGCATGGGATTTTCCCAACAGTTTGAGAAATAATCATATTAAGACTTTTACAGCAAAACATATCCAGGACATGATGTCCTTAAAATAAGTTGTAGAGTCAGCATTACTTCATCTTCATAGATGATATGGACGACCATGTTGTGCATACACAGATAGGGTTGAAATTGCATAGCACATGTGTGAGTACTATGTACCTACTATAAAGCTACCGGTGGAGTGTGTGTTGGATCATTAGGTTCCCTTCAAAATGGTTGAGCTGAATGGTGCTGATCCATGCGTCATGTTCGTGAACGGGCGCCGTCAGTAGCGACTGGTCATTTCTTAACTGACATTGCTTATTTTAATTTAATTTAATATTTGAATTGTTATTTTATATTATTTAAAATAAAAAAATGCATTATTTTCGAATACGAATTCCATCGTGGCACTAGCGCTGCGGAAACAGCTCGAAGGATTAATAATGTGTACGGAGAAGCCATTGTAAAAGAAAACACAGTACGTTTTTGGTTCCAACGCTTTCGTTCTGGAAATTTTGACCTCCAGAACAAACCTTGCGGACGGCCGGAGACCCTAATTGTCAATGAGGAATTGAAAGTGATTGTGGAAGTAGATCCATCTCAAACCACGTCAGAGTTAGCTGCAGGCTTCGGTGTGAGTGATAAAACCATTTTGAATCATTTGAAACAAATTGGAAAAGTGAAAAAGCTTGAAAAATGGGTACCGCATGAACTAAGTGAAGCAAACCAACAAACACGAGTCGACTGCCGCGTCACGTTACTCAACCGTCACAATAAGGAGGGAATTTTGAATCGTATCATTACTTGTGATGAAAAATAGATCCTATACGATAGTCGGAAACGCTCATCACAGTGGTTAAATCCAGGAGAACCGGCTAAATCCTGCCCCAAGCGAAAGTTGACTCAAACAAAGGTACTGGTTAGTGTCTGGTGGACCAGCGTTGGTGTGATCCACTACAGCGTCCTAAGATCTGGCCAGACGATTACGGCAGATCTGTATTGCCGACAATTGGAAACCATTATGGAAAAGCTAGCCGTTAAACAGCCGAGATTGGTCAACCGCTCTAGCCCACTGCTGCTTCAGGACAACGCTAGACCACACACTGCACAATAGACGGTGGCGAAACTAGAGGAGCTAGGATTGGAATGTCTCCATCACCCACCATACTCCCCGGACCTTGCTCCAACCGATTACCACTTTTTTCGGAATTCGAATAATTTCTTGATTGGAAAAAAAAAACAATTCAGATGAGGCAGTCCAAAACTCCTTCAAAGATTTTTTTGATTCTCGCTCCCACAATTTTTTCAGCAAAGGAATCAATGAACCCCCTATAAAATGGCAAAAGTGCATAGAGCACAGCGGTACCTACTTTGATTCATTAAATATAAAAAAAATTAAAAAGAAAAATAGTTTTGCTTTTTCCATAAAGGTCCTTACATATGAAATTGATGTTTTATATTACAAAACATCAATTTCATATGTAAGGACCTAATATGTACAGTCGCCTGCAGGTCAAGCTATGCAAATTTCTCCAAACGATTTTAAACCTTAAAACTCTCATGGTTAAGTTCAAAATCGAATGAGAAATTTTGACAGTTTGTGGTAACTTATGTGCTGGCGACTGTACCAATGGGCATATAAACCAGACTAAAAATCACTAAAATTTAGTTTATTGCTGTCAAACGACAATTTCCCATTCTGAAATGGACTAAAGTGACACAACATAACTATATTTTAGTTTGACAGCACTAAGATGGCACTGAGTTAGTAATCTAATGAAAATGGCAATTTTGCTATTCTAATTTGACGTTTTTCACCTAAAATGTCTAACTAAATTGGCTATTTTTAATCGCGATTAAAAAGGTATGGAATAAAGTTAGTTGTTATGAACTAAAATTCACGACAACACCTCGACTTCAAGTGCAAAAACAGTACGTACTGTATCTTTTTTATTTTGCTTAAATCTCGATAATGGTGTCCTATGTCCTATCGCAAAAATAATGAAAATTTCGAAAGTTCGTTTTTTTTGCTACAAATTGGCGACATAATATGGGAGAAAACACATCTTCGCTAGGTGCCCTAGTTTTTGAGATATAAATGTGGCCCTGCTGGGGAGACTCTCCAGATCGGCCACCTATAAACCCTTATATCTTTTGAACCAGTGACAGAGAAATTCTGATATTTGGCGACTGATTCCGACTAATTGGCGACAAAATATGGGAGAAAACAGATCTTCGCTAGGTGCCCTAGTTTTTGAGATATAAATATGGCCCTGCTGGGGAGACTCCAGATCGCCCACCTATATCTTTTGAACTAGTGACCTACTACTGACTAGTGACTTTTGAACTAGTGAATTCTGATATTTGGCGTCAAATTTCGACTAATTAGCGACAATTTTTTTGTGTTATCAAAATTAAAATCCCTGATGGTGGCCCTGCCAGAGTCAGTGACACCGCACAATCGGCTCTAAAAAAAATCACGTGGTAGGGCAAACAAGTACCACTTAGAGTCGCGATTGTCAAATTCGATTTTAGTTGTCAAAATTATTTTTAGAGATATTTTTTTGCAGAATAGAGAATTTAAGAATTTAAGATTGTCATAACCAAAATTAGGGAATTTTAGTGATCGTTTAGTTCGGTGTACAAGAGAATCGGCACCTCATTTTTTTTTTCGGTCGGATTTCTTCAAATAACTTCTCCCGCTCTGGGCGGAGCGGGAGGGCCTGTCAGACTTTTACTGACTAAAACCCACCCGTGTTCCTTCAGTTGCCTGTGCGCCAGGGCCACGGTAACTCTTTCGAACAATCCGCAATCCCGGCAGGCATCGGCCCTATCGGACCCCGTCAATGGTGCTGACATTTCTTAGAGGCGCGCGTGAAACACAACGCGCCGTCGATCGGACCTTATCCTTACCAGACGGCGAGCTACCCATTGCTCGCCGTCCACAAGCCCGCGCCTACGGTGACCGGGAATCGGCTATCGAGAATCAGCACCACTGACCTGCTAATCTCAAAAAACGGAAGGAACTTTCATTTTCGCGGGATACCTTACCGCATCCCCCTTAAAAACAAAATACTCGCCGACGAATTCGAGGGCAACAGCTAGTATGATACGTTTTGTACTGTAGAAACAGCACAAATTAATTAATTAAGCTCTATATACATAGGTAATAAGTAATTTTATTTTAAGTTTGACTTTTAACATATGTTTCCAGGTGGTCCCCAGATACTTTTTCACATGATGACATTAAAGAACAAAGGGTCGTTCATATTGCCTTCATCACCGCACCGGTCGGGACACAGGGCAATGTGAATGAGGCCAGAGAGAGGAAGATAAAAATTTAGGAGGTTGGATTTACTTATTCCATTACTCTGGGAATAATATTACAAACATTTTAATATTAATATTTACATAAAATTACATTTTGATTTACAATAATAAAAGTTTATCAGTCCCTAAATATTATTTATAAAATTGAATAGGAACACCAACTGCCACTAAGTGCAGCTGTGAAAATAGGATAAACAAACGCATATTCCACACAAAATAACCAGTCATTTCATGTATTACAAAGAAGCTCTGCTTTTAGCAATAGATCAATGAACTGCAGATTACATGCATGCATACCGTACATGTTATTTTCTCATTTATTATACATTGTAGCCCCAGCTTTTGCCAGCTCATCCGCCATCTCATTTCCATGTATTCCCCTGTGCGCCTCTACATAATTCCATTTGATCTGTAA
Source organism: Griposia aprilina (assembly GCA_916610205.1). Taxonomy (NCBI): domain Eukaryota; kingdom Metazoa; phylum Arthropoda; class Insecta; order Lepidoptera; family Noctuidae; genus Griposia; species Griposia aprilina. The sequence goes on from OU744286.1 coordinate 16,503,214, forward strand.
TTTATGCTGTACACTATCTAAGTCTTTGAAGTCTTTTTCATTCTTTACTGGCTCCCCAGACGCCAGCTTCCAACCTTTTCGTTTCCAACCTGAAAATAAATTTTAACAACATTGTTACTTTTAATTGTCTTGTTAAGTGCATTATATGGATTGTGATAAATCTTATAATCTAATCAGCATATTTAAAAGATTCCATTATTATTAAGTGAGTTAAGAAATTTATATTAGATTAAGTATTTTGTTTTGTAAAGTAAAGTATTACCAGGCATCCATTTGGTTACAGAATTGATTACAAATTTAGAGTCTGTGTTTATTGAGAGTTTTTTGACTCCATTCTGAAGAGCAACCTTAATAGCTCTGGTGGCAGCCTGAATCTCTCCACAATTGTTAGTGGCCCGCCCAGAAACCGGTTCACTGATGTTGAGGTGGTGGCCATCACCCCAGTACACTCCAAGTCCAGCCCGTGCTCCACTCTTCCCATTTGCTGAGCAGGCTCCATCAGTGTACACTTGCACAAAACCATCATTATCTATATCAAATTCTGCTCCACCACTTGTTTTGCGTCTCTTATTCTGGGGAGGCTCTATAAGAATTGTTTTCTTGGTCCCCTTTTTAATTATTTTATCTACTCCTTTTTCAAATGTTTTCAGTCTTTTCTCTAGGTCATCCATTTGTTTTGATAGTATTGTGTTTAAGTCATCGGAATCGTCAGAAAAATCTTCATTAGAATCATTTTTCTCCTTCGCATAGCCGGCACTAACTTCAGAACTCCTTTTGGGTTTTTCTGATACACTTTGATTATTACTAGAAGTGGAAAAAGACCTTTTGAGGTTACTCGAAGAGTTTGCGACGGGTTTTGGTTGGTTAATGGGTTTTTTAGACTTGGTACTAGTGCTTGGTCCACCTTCTGCACTGATGAAATCTTGAGCACTCACAACCGAATCGAATTTCTTATATCTGGCACCAGGAAAACCTTTGACTTGAGTTTCACAATCAGGCCACGTCATAAATATTCCTGTAGTCCGACCTTTTGCTACAGCGTAAAAGGGCATTTTTGAAATGAATAGAGGCGCGTTGTAAATTATTTTAATACTTTTCAAAAGAACGTTATAAGAAAATACCCTCAATAGTGACATTAGAATGTTTCACTTTCAATGTTTACGTTTATGACATTAGTTAAACATTGACACCGACAGGTAGGTTGTCAATTTTAGTGACGGACACACTTCGAATTCACTATACCTTTCTTATTTAGTCGATTACGTGAATGAATAGAAATCTATTTATGTATACTTAATTGTCCACCAGAAAATACATATAACGATAAAAAATAAATTTAACGCTACAAAGCATACAATGGGATGGGATGGGATGGCATATCTTCTTCTTCGTTAGGATTTTGGTTTCCGCACTTAGTCCTTCATGTGAACCATTGTGCGTGGGCCATGGCGGCCGTCGGTGGTTATTCCAACCAGCCCATCTCCCTCCAGAAGTTGATGATGTCTCCTGGTCTGCTGAGAGCATCTGTGTAGGATCAGGGTGCCCCGAGGGTTTGTGACCTAATCTGGGTGACGCCTGTGCATTCAAAGAGCACATGCACAACGTTTTCCTCAGCCTCCATGCAATCCCTGCATAGAGGACTGTCCGTTATGCCTATTGTGTGGAAGTATTTGTTTAGCGAGCAGTGTCCCGTGTTGGTCCCCGTCACCAGGCGAAGGCCGTTCCTGTCCAGACGTAATAAATGTTTGGTTAGCTTGCCATCTAAGGATGGCATGGCTTCCCTGGACTGCCTACAGCCCGGTGTCGAGGTCCACCAGCTCTCCGCTTGTGTGTGGGTGTACTTCTATAGCCACCTGCGTAACTGGTTGAAGGGGATGGGCACGATGAGTTCGGGTCCACAGACTGGCGCTGGATGCTCTTCTAGCCAGTTCGCCAGCTGCGTCGTTACCCAGTGACCCACTGTGTCTTTTTATCCATTGCAGTGTTTCTGTGTTGCGATTAGATACCGCTACACGTTCTAGAGCATAGTGACATTCTAGTGTTATACTCGAGGTAATATACTTTCTCCCCAAGGATTGGAGGACTGAGGCGCTGTCGGAGAGTATACGTATATGGGTGTCCGTAACTCTCCTGGCCTCTATGGCTTACACTGCTTGTATGAGGCCCACACACTCCGCCTGGTAGTCGGTTTTGAACATTCCCAGCGGGCTGGATATATTTATGTTAAGGTCGTGCGAGAAAACTCTGGAGTCCAGTTCCAGAGTCGGGTCTTTGATCCATCGGTGTATACCCTCAACTCTTTCGGGCTTGATTAGTCATAACGTTCTTCTGTGAGTATTATATTGTAATGCCTTTGAAAGTAGTGTAGTTTCGGGGCTTTGGCGCAGAGTGATGCCATCATTGGTTGTCGTATGATCGCATCTTCCTTAATGCGTATGTGCTTGACTCTAGAGTCATTGCTTAGGGTCCCTGATATATAGAACCTAAAGGCAGCCAGGGCGGCCTCCTTTCGCACGAAAAGGTGTAGAGGTGGTAGTCCAACCATTGCCTGTAGGGCAGCAGTGGTTGTAGTTCTCATGCAGCTAGTGATTGCGACACAAGCGAACCGTTGTAGTTTTTCGAGGGCTCTCTGGGCTGTGCGCAAGTCTGTCCTGGGCCACCAGACTAGTGAGCCGTATGTGATAATTGGTCGGATGACTGTGGTATATAGCCAGTAAGTGACCTTGGGGCTAATCCCCCAATTCCTGCCAAGCATTCGCTTGGCTTGGCTTGGGGTTGTCCACAGGGATATGCTGGCTTTTGTACTGATGTAGTTAGTGTGGTTTGCCCAGTTCAGCTGTTTGTCCAAATAGATGCCCAGGTATTTGGTTTCGGTTGAAAGGCAAAAGGTAGGGTAGTTCCAAAGAAACGTGGTAATTGGAGTGTCGTCTTCGAATTCGAATTCACTATACCTTTCTTATTTAGTCGATTAAGTACGTGAATGAATAGAAATCTATTTAAGAGCGTGACGACGAGTGAATTGTCCATACAAACGTAATTCCCGTATTATTTACAATTTCAGCATATTTCCACCATATTATGCTGATATTCGGATTTAGACAATATTTATCTAGGTTCCTACATCTTTTTTATTTTTTTAATCTTATCTAAAATGAAGTTTGAGTGAATTGCATTTCGCATATTTTTACAGCGTAAATGACATGTTTTCATATTGTTTTTTCTGTATTATAACCAACAATATTTGTAATATTGTTTCTGCAGAAACATAGCTTACATTATCAAGTTACAAATAATCGACTTAAAAATCGTAAAACATTAAATTTTCATTGATCATTTTAGGAATTACGGAACACATTCAAATTCATCATAGTTTTGCGATAGCTAGTAGTGCCATCTCGCGTCAAGGAAATATCAATGTGTGCGTGATCGTATTGCTCACGCACGGTAGCTGTGTATGTCGCTGCACTCTTCTAGCGCAACGCGGGCACGCGAGGCGCGGGCGGGGTGTTTGTTGTCAGTGTCACGATTTACCATCTACACGTTGGCCCATCATGCTCCATTAGAAGCCACAGAATGTCTATATTACAACGATACGTTTACGCAAATGACGGTAGTTCAAATGTTCTGATAATAGTATACGTATACCGTGGCGTACATTGGCTTACGCTGCCACAGAACATAATTATATACTCTGTGCTATCAGCTGTGCTGTGCGTGCGTGCATAATTATTGTTGTTTGCAAATTTTATTGTTATATTTTTCTGACACTCCCTATTGACCTGTGCTATGAACTTGGATTTAGATTTTGCTTTTGAATAATTTGTATCGAGTAACCTATGTTCTTACGACCATTGTTTTGTTAACGGACTTGGAAATTTATTTACGAATTGGTGGTTTGGTTGCTTTGGCGACATGGACTCCGAACGTTGGGATGTATCTCACAGTAAGTATAAGTATAAGTGTTTATCACGTTTCAATTCATATTTAAAAAATATATGAATGTATAAAAATCTATGAAGTAAGGACAAGTAAATAAATGTTTATTTAAAAAATCCTTGTTTTTTTATTGTTCTTAGCTCAGAACGGTATGAATTTACGGACAATAAAAAAGACAAATATTCCAGTTATGTATAGCTACGTGATAAATATAAATTATTGGAATATTTGCCTACCGACTTTGCATAACACTTTTATTATTTGACTTGTATTCATTATTCAGTAAGTAATAACAATATTTGAAGTTTCTTTTATGGAATACAGAAATAACACAGAAGAAGCCTTACTTTTTTAATGTCGACACCACCCTAAAGCCATCCTAAGATATCATCTAAAAAAAATCCTCTTTGAGAGGCACCACGGCGTCCTCACCTTCTGCCTGAAGCAGGTCCTCACTGGACATGGCTGTTTCGGGAGGTTCCTGTTTCGGATAAGGCGGGAGGAAACGCCCGGGTGTTGGCATTGTGGGGATCGACGGGAGGATACGGTGGAGCATACGGTGGAGGTCTGCCCAGCTTGGGCGGAGCACCGCCGTGTCCTCGTGGCGGCGACCGGCGGCGGCGATCTCGCGTCCGGCCCTGGTACAGGCCATGGTACGGAGCGAGAGGGAATGGGAAGCCGTCACCTCCTTCTGCGAAGCAGTAATGCTCGCGAAGGAGGAGGCGGAGCGCGTGAGGGTGCGGCAATCGTTGCGCCCTCACGCCCCTAGTCGCCGCAGGAGGAGACACCCTGGGCGTCGGAAGTCGATTGCCGACTCCCGGCCACCGTAGGCGCGGGCTTGCGGATGGCGAGCAATGGGCAGCTCGCCGTCCGGTAAGGACCAGGCCCGCGTCGACGGCGCGTCGTGTTCCACGCGCGCCTCAAAGATATGTCAGCATCATTGACGGGCTCCGATAGGGCCGATGCCTGCTGGGGTCGCGGATTGTTCAAAAGAGTAATAGTGGCCCTGGCGCAAAGGCAACTGAAGGAATACGGGTGGGTTTTAGTCAGTAAGAGTCTGACACGCCCTTCCCCTCCGCCCAGAGTGGGAGAGGTCATTTGATAATATCAGACTCAAAAAAAAAAATGCCACGCTCGATAACAATGTATAGGATTAGGTATCACGTATCTGATCTGCTAGATTTTCTCTACAAGGCCTAGATATCGAGAATTTATCCTAATATGTTGAGATATAGTAAAGAAATTTCCAAAAAATGCATTACTAGTCTGTACATTCACTAACGATTCTATAAAGTAGTCGATAAAAATAAAGGAAACAATGAACATAGGTACTTAGGTACCTATGTTCATTGTTTCCTTTAGTTATTTTTTTTTATTTTTTTTAATATTTATTAGTAAACTTAGGTTTACTAATAAATATAAATATCTTCGACTCGAGACGTTATGAATGAATAGTAAGTACAGCTAATAAGAGCTATCAGTCACACACACATGGCTGCGCACCGCGTCTGTCCCCCGCTCGCCGCACGCCTTCTTTTGTCAAACTGAGATAGCGATATTCAACGAATTTTGCACTTGTCTCGAATTGTGAGTTGCAAGCGATGTTCGTGGGATCCTTAATTACACCAGTTGTAATGTACAGTCGCCAGCACATCAAGTTACCACAAACTGTCAGATTTTCTCATTCGATTTTGAACTTAAACCCTCAACATTTTAAGGTTTAAAATCGTTTGGAGAAATTTGACAGTTTCGTGTAGCTTGACCTGCTGGCGACTGTACACCAGAAAATAAATACCTAATCTAACGATAAAAAATAACGCATACACGCTACAAAGCATACAATGGGATGGGATGGGATAGGATCTCTTTTGTAAATAAAAATACCTACTATAAAACAAAGTCGCTTCTGTTCGTCTTCAAAGTCTGTCTGATTGTCCGCTGTTCTTCTAAGCTACCCAATAGATTTTGATGCGTTTTTACCGTCAGTTGGTGAGTATCGTCGCGCAAATATGCGATCAACGAGATCGTCTTGGTCGACGAAGATCTTGTCGATCGCGTATCTACCTAGCAGTAGTAGTAGTAAGTGGACTCCCTTTTCCGCACTTTCATTCGGACCGTTGTGCGTGGTGATCGCTTACCTCTTTGCGCAACGATCGCTTTCTATTAGGACTGGGTGTTACGGTAACATAGGTACTAAGCCGGTATTCCAAAATCGACAATCGCGTGTATTACAGGCACATGAGACAAATCGTCCTATTACTGCAACTACCGATTAAGGCGAAACCTTCAGGGTAGCTCGCGAAATTCAAATTTTCTTACGTTTTTTCAACTTTCAGGTCACTGTCAGGTTGTATTTTGATTAAAATATGATTCGCGACCGTAACAAATATGGCTTTACAGAATTATAATCATTAAAATCAGCAATACATCTCTATAAATTCATATTACCCTATTGAATGACTATTTCATGAAATCATGATGTTTGAGGGCAATTCTAACTTAAGGAGTTGTATTGCTGATTCTAATGGTTATAATTCTGTAAAGCCATATTTGATACGGTCGCGAATCATATTTAGATCACCATTCAACCTGATACTGACCTGCAAATTGCAAAAAACGTATGAAATTTTGAATTTCGCGGGCTACTTTGGCGCATGCCCCTTAAGTGCAAAAATCGCGTTTTGAGATAATGCCATTTGAAAGTTTGGATGTGCTACCACATCATCAATTATGTTACCTTAAACGGTGAGCTATTTTCGTAACGAAGGGTCTTATCAAGAAATGAGTTTTACCAGTTTGTACAGCTTGAAAATTTAATTCTAAAAGGTCAAAAAAACACATTTTAGTCATAAATTCACTTAATAGGTATTTGCAGTAATAGGACGAAATTGACTTTAGTGTTTAGGGAGACTATAACAGTCGTAACTTGTTTTACTTTCGCCATGCCTCCGCACTGTTAATTTTATTTTATTAACCGACTTCAAAAAGGAGGAGGTTATCAATTCGGATGTTTATATAATAGGTCTTTACCTATGAAATTGCCGTTTTGTATGAAAAAATTTAAACGAATTTTTTTCATGAATTTTTTATTTGTATTAATCGAAGTAATCACCCATGCAATCAATGCATCTTTGCCATCGCAGTGGCAGTTTATTGATGCCCTTCTTAAAGAAATCAGCTGGACGGGAGGCAACAAATTCTTCAAAGGCATTTTGTACTGCCTCTCGGGTATTAAATTTTTTTCCCGCCAAGAAGTTATCCAAATTCTAGAAAAAGTAGTAGTCTGTAGGCGCAAGGTCTGGTGAGTAGGGCGGATGACGGAGAGCTTCCAACCCCAGTTCTTGCAACTTGGAGACCGTCTGCTGTGCAGTATGAGGTCGCGCGTTGTCGTGCAGGAGCAGCGGAGACGAGCGATTGACCAATGCTGGTTGGAGATGCGCCAGCTTCTCCATCATTGTGTTCAGTTCTTCACAGTACACATCTGCAGTAATGCTCACCCCGTTTGGTAAGAAGCTGTGATGAATCACACCGGCGCTAGACCACCAAACAGTGACCATCACTTTTCTAGGGGTAAGTTTTCGTTTAGGGCATTGTTTAGGTGCTGAACCAGGATCCAACCAACTTGCTGAGCGCTTACGGTTATCAAACAGAATCCATTTTTCATCGCAGGTAACAATGCGGTTCAAAATTCCTTCATTTGTGTGTCTGTTGAGCAGTGCAAGGCACGTCTCGACGCGTACTTCGCGCTGGCGATCATTGAGTTCGTGGGGCACCCATTTGTCAAGCTTTTTTACCTTGCCAATTTGACGCAAATGGACCAATATTGTTTTGACGCTAACGTCGAAAGCTGCTGCTAATTCAGCCGTAGATTGTGTATCATCAGCTTCCACAATCGCCTTTAATTCGTCATTGTCGACCAAAGTCTTCGGACGACCGCGAGGTTCATTTTTCAGGTCGAAATTTCCAGAACGGAAGCGAGCAAACCAATAACAGGTGGTGCGTTGGTTTGTAGTGTTAGCTCCGTAAACGTCGTTGATGTTGCGTGCCGCTTGTGCCGCGTTGCTGCCACGACGGTACTCATATTCCATCATTACTCGAATTTTTAACGTATCCATGATGACGAAAAAGATTGAAATGCGATGAAAATGTAACACTAATCAATAAAGAAATGACTACTTTTAGAAAAAAAAATCCATGTTTTTAAAATAAAATTAATTTGAAATTAGAATTCTTAGCCAAACAAAAATTATTTTGATTTGAAATGGCCAGTACTGCAGAACGGCAATTTCATAGGTAAAGACCTAATATATATATATATATTATGTATGTTCGGGCATAACTCCGTCATTTATGGACGGATTTCCAAAATTATTTTTTTGTTCGAAAGGGTATGCTCTCGAGGTGGTCCCATTGTCACCAAGTCAGAATCTGATTAAGGGATCCTAATCTGATAGCGATTTGGGTATTTTTTATAGTAACTCGTGCATTTGCTCTCGGAAAGCACCATTCGGTGAAGTGGAACTGATGATGAAGGCCATTGATGGCAACCGGAACTACTCAATAATAAGTATTTCACGGGTTGCGATTCGATTACTTTAATATGTTTGCTAAGCAGTTTATGCTCGTCACAATGATGAAATATGTTGAAATGGAACTGATGGCGCCGTCACCATCAGCTCCAGTTCTTTTGGTTCTTACCAGGAGAACTCCTCAACAATTAACGTCCTTGCATCGGAAAGGAATATTTTGTAAAAGGTGATGAGCAGTAGACATTAGGCTATTGTAACTTAGATAAATAAATAACTGACTCACTAAAAACTGAAAAATAAAAAACTTTTTTACAAAAAACAAAACCGACTTCAAAAAAAACACACCACAACGTGAAAAATAATTTTAATTTCGGAAGTCGGTGGCAAAAAACTAAAATACAGATCCAATCCAAAGACACCCACTTCCGAAATGAAAGTTATTTTTCACTTTGTAGTGTTTTTTTTGAAGTCGGTTTTGTTTTTTGTAAAAAAGTTTTTTTTTAAATAGCATTCCACTGCAGGACTGATGCACCTCTTCATTCCTTTTCCGACACTTCCACACATTTACAAACCAATAAATAATACAAAAATGTCCTAGGCAGGGATCGATTCACGATCAGTTCCTGAAAAGCTGGCATTTTGTCTACTAGGTATTCATGTAGATACAAGGAAATCAAAGAAAATCAATATTAAATACAGTTATGTACTTTATTAGGAGACTTAACAATAGGTCTGTCATCGTTTATTAAATGTTAACACACCATTTTCTTTGTCACCACTAATGTCTGTAAAAAATCTTATAAGTATTTAAACAATGATTCATTGTGATTAATCTCTCGGCACTAAGTTATTGAACTAATTTGTTAATGACAGTCTACAACTGTGCATTGTATTGACAATAGTGAAAATACGATTAATAATCTGCATCTAAAAATGTTTAATATGCAAACTAAAATATTTTAGACCGGTACCGATAAATATAAAAACGAAATATCGTACCTACCTATTTTAAATTAAGGAAATCTTAACTTAATTATAGGGTTACATTTTTGTTGCTACCTACTTAATTCAATAAAAGTTGAGCCTAATTTTTTATTATTAGGCTTCTTAGGAACGTCTTCATTACATTCCACAAGTACCAAATGCGTAGGTAAATTACAAAGGTTCAAAGATACATTTTTCAAATGCAAGTAGGTAATTATGATTTTAATAATGAACATGAAGGAGGTAAGTTAATACCTACTGACATTGCAAGTTCGAAATTATTTGTTTGAATACACATTGAAAACAAAATGGCACTATTACGACACATGGCTGAGAAGGTGTTCAGATAATAAGTATTCACGTCTTTGAAATGAGATACGTAAAACAATAAAACGTTTACCTGATTAATGATTAAAACATTTATAACAAGACTACTCAACTCATATAACAACTAGGTAGAAAAGAACGCTACGACAGTCAATCTCTTACTGAAAAAATTACCTTAAAAAACCGGTAACTTAGGTACACAGACCTAATCTAAATTAATTAACTAAATTATTCCAACTTTAAAACAGCTAAGCCCAAAACTGGTAGGTATTTAAAACATACCTTAATAAAATTATTCTAATTAACAGTACACAACATATTAATAAAATTTGTTAAAAATGTGAACAATCGTTTTGGTTAATACTTGGTAAAATTAGTTCAGCTGAGGATTGTAAATAGAAATGATTTACATTTTATGGAAATGACTAGTCTTAACATTAAATGAAGCATAGGATAGGTAGGTACGGATGAGTTCGATGATCTTATGTAGCGGTTATTCGTGATAAAAAGTAATAAATGAGGCACAATTTTTACATGTATGATAAATCACACAAAGTTTTTGAAACTACACACTTGAAAACAAATTGGATTTAAAATCGTAACTAACATTAGAATATCTATTATTATGATATTCTCATATAACTTAGCAATTTATGCTACCGAGAATTATTAAATAATAACTGAAATATAAAATCCATTTATAATAAAACTCAGTACTTTAGGCGATTATAAAATCTAACAACCGATTCTTTGGCTGTGACAAACTTGTTGATTTGAAGACTTGAACAAATTACATGGAAGTGGTAGACCGTCAGTTGGCTTGTAACAGCACCTGTAGACTAGAGCATAACGTAATCTACCTAGCATTACCTAGAAGCTTATTATTTTTACAGCTGCCTTCGCTATTTTCACTACGTTCTTTATTATGTCGATACAAACTCCTCCTTTTTACGAACATCCATACACTCGCGTCAACTGGCATTGTCAAATACTCAAATTAATATTTAATATACAATTCATTATAAGATAAATTTAATTTTAGTTTCGACTTTGATCGAATAAAACAATTTCTTTAGTTCACGCATGACTGCAACATAGAGGGAAGGGACGCCTCTCCACTGTTACCAACAGTTCCATTGTATAATTATTGTAATACCTACTTAATATTACTGGCGTCAATTATGCTCTCCCTCTATGGAGCCCACAACATTACAATCTTGTTGCACACACCATTAACATACACGACACACCACGTTATATGAAATACTTCGAAAAAGAAGGTAGATGCAGGATAGGAGACAACCCCTTATCAAAAATATTTCTATCTACTATTCTAAATTAATCTGTGCGTGTTTATTATACTGACTTTTGTCATGATAAATAAATAAATAAAGCTATATGGACGACTGATTTCTAATGACAGTGTGATTCTATTATCAATTTGAATTTTATAATTTTATACAAATAATTATTACGACCTGGATGGAGGAATGATATGATTTTGTAATTAATTGTAGGTGAAGAATACATTATAGATCACATGACATGAATTTAGATAAACATATAAATATAATTCAAAATCAAAACACATAAATAAACTCCCGCGCAAACAAAAATACCATTGTTTGATATGGTTAATTTGAGACGTAAATTAAAATAATACATACATAAATACTATGCTATTAAAATGCTGAAACTAGTCTATGCGATACTAACACAAGGTTCCGTACAAAGAACAGTTTTCTTTTGTTCAAGGATAATGCACTTTTTGTTCTAAATCCACTAATCGACTAACAACGTTCGAACGCGGAATCGTCTAAACTCGCTACACTGACACAAGGCACGTATCGACCACTAGGATACGCTGAAAAAATATTACTCTGTTTCCATTAACGGCTGAGACAATATTACACACTATTCTAATTTGATATCAGGTAAGGTAGGTAATCTAACGTTTTCACGAATTGCACGTTCATCGTGTAATCTTTGGTGTTCATTGAAATAAAACCGTTTGATTAATTATTGCATATGGCAACATCACTGGGTTCGCGTTTCCTAAATAGAACATTCGTCGCTGTCGCGCGCATAGTCCTCGTCCTCCTCGTCCTGTCGAGCGGATTTCTTCTTCACTTTGCTGGAGACCACCCCCGTGTTCACTTTACTGAACAGACCTGTTCGGTTCAGTCTAGAGATCTCCCTCTGCGGGCTGAGTCGTTCGGCCACCGCTCGCTCGTAGTTGTCTGAGATTTTGTTGACTCCATTAACAGGACTCGTGACAGGCGAATTAGGCTTAACAGGTGACGTGACATTCTTTTTGGGCTCGCCAGATTTGTCGAACAGTGCGCCGCTGGTGGCCGCGGTGTATGAGGGCGGGTCCTTCGCGCGCGCGCCACTTGAGCCCAGCAACTGCGAGTACAGGAAGCTGTTGTTGCCGAAGCCGGCGTATCTGTTATCCATCTTGCCGTTGACCATCATGAGGCTGACGGGCTTCTCGGGGGGGACCGGCTTCTCCGGGAGCTTTTTGTCGGAGAGACCGTTCTTGGCGGGAGGGTTGGCGGTGTTGGCCCAGCGGTCGCCACCGATGGAGTAAATGGAGCTGAGGTTGACGTACCCGGCGCCGGGCGGGCCGGCGTGCGGTCCGGGGCCGGCGGGGCCCGCGGGGCCGGGGGGCCCGGGCCGCACGCGCACCATGGCACCACACTCGCTGAGCGTGGATTCCTCGACGCTCGAGTCTTCGATTACTTCCGTGTTGGTGATGTCGTCTAGATTTGGCGATAGACAGTCGTCGTCTGTCTCATCGTACGAGCTGAAATACGAAACCATATTTTAATCATATGCGCCGGCGCTCGATGCGACTGACATTCGAACTCGTATGTACTGAATGCAAGTGAAAAAGTTCATCTTTGTTAGTTTCGCTCCATGCGTTGCTGAGTCTCGGTATTATTAACAAACAAAAGCTCAAAATGTTCAGTTGTGTACGGAGTGGGATGGTTTACATATTTACAGGAATAATAATATGTATTTCATCAGTAAGGCAGACAAAGACTTTCAAGCAAAATCAACAGCAATGAATTCTGGGAGAGGAGATTTAGAAGTTTCTTTCGATATATAATGTATTTGGTTTAATGTGATTACATTTGAGTGCAATGTTCATTCTTAAGCGACAAATCGTAAATGAGCAAAATGCAAATGGAGGGCACAAGTGCGGCCGCACAACGTCAAGCTCACTGTGAGGCGCGTCGTGTGGCTCTGGGCTCAGCGGTTCAACATGGCCGGTGCACAAAGTATCACAATACATACACTGCAAATCACCAACACAGTCTTACCCTAGCATAGCCAGATCTGTCTTCCTCCCTGATGAAAGAAATTACAATATATAATGAACGAAAGAAAAATATATAGTGGAATACATACATACATACATATAACATAGATAAATATAATAACAGAAATTAATGTAGGTAACTATATGAGGCTAATATCTTTGTGATGTGTGTTAAGATGGTGCAACAGGTAGGGATGATCCCTTGAATTAATTGTCTAGGTGATATTATCGTTTGCATTCAGAACATATCGCAGAAGTATCTAAGTATATTGTTACAAGGAGTCCGGTAGTTAAGTAACGAGGGCATGTGCGGGTCCTACACAGTACACAGTCGTGAACAAGTGCCGCGGAATGCTTAAAAAATGCTTGATGTTTCTAATTTGTTCTAGTGCGAGATGGGCCAAGACATGTCTATTCTATCGTCTACTTTACCACCGACTGACAAATTATTTATTTGTATAATCGGAATCCGGTCAGTCCATTAGCTCGGCACAACTCTAAGAATCGATTCATACACTTCTTTTTCTCTGCCTCTTTCATTATCCTATATAACTGCCTGTTTATGGTAAGAAACAAACATTATTATTGCATGTGTTTATAAGAATAATATAGTATAATATATAGCGATGATTGGTGGTGGTAAGATAGTGGGCTTACATTTGGTCTTGTGCGTCGCTGCCTCCCTCCTCGGCGACCAGCAGCTCATACTCTTCGGCTGCAAATCTGTCCCATTCAGACATCTGAAACATAATACAATCATGGTAATAAAAATACACGGAGCAACAGATAAACTGCATATTTGCGAGATGGCTAACTCTATCACAAGTTATGTTGACGTTTTTTAATAAAGTTAAGTTTCACGAGATGAAAGGCCACAGTTAAAACTAGATAATTTCTAAGTAGGTATAGAGTGGTGTATGTCACGTTCAGTTGATCTAAGATTGAAAAATGTGGAAATCGGTAAACCGAAAAGTAGTCATGAATGTATTGTCAAAGTCCCAAATTTTTTAAGTTTAACAATATTAAACGTTTTTCGTAAAAAATTGCCAATACCAACGGAAACGCAGGTTTTCTATTTATTGCCCACAATTCCAACTTCCCGCACCAACTTAAACAGCATTTGGCCCACTTTGGTTACTTCATTTATTTTGTTTGACTTACAGCTAGCGTATTAACAGTGTTTGTAAAGAATATAAAATCGAAGGCTGTTTACAAGTTGACAGTTGTTTTAAAATACTGAAAATATCCTCACCTCACAATCCGAGTCGCGCTGCGTTGCGAAAGGATCTCTCTGCTCGTGGTCGAGGTACTTCTCGAGATTGAAGAACGTGTCGAAGAAGATGGGCGTGAGCTTGCACCGCTTCAGGTCTGTTAGCGTCACCTTGCCTTCTGTCGCCGGGTGCACCATGTCTAGCATCTGGGGGAAAGGAGGTTTTGTTATATCTGGGTTTTTTGCATCAGTGCTGTATGGCCTCTCACGGAGAGGAGTTCTGTGTCCCAGCAGTAGGAACATTATAGGCTGATTATGCTATATGGTAAAGTTGCTATAGGTCGTAGTTTGTGGGAAAGTTGTTCAGAATGACGAGTAGAATTTGAAACACCCTTTGACGGACGGAGGTGACTAAATTGCCCGCCTGTATGTGGTTATTACGTTTAACCTGATAAGAACGCTAAGCTAGCGTTTGAAAGGACTTTTTAATGTTGGGTATAAAATAGTCCTCCGGATCGTATTCTGGCTATGGCGGCCAATCTCAACGGAGATTTGCCTTCGGCGCGGGAGATATTATAGTGCACAATTAAGCGTGTGCGCAGACACAGGTGCACTCTCTCTTCCCTCACTCTCATAGGGTAGAGGGTTACATTGGGTATATTCATTAGGTCACCAGTCGGTCAAATATAACTTGGAGTTTCGCCATGTTTAATTTATCAAGGTTTCCTTTAACCATCTTTATAGCAACTCGGCCATGTCACACTATCTTTTTTTAAACCTTAATTTCGGGAAAGGCCTCATAGCCAGCCAGACCTCTCTTAGAGGTCTTTTGTGGAGACATCGAGGATCGTCTAAGTCAGCCAGCATTTCTTCAGCAAGCGAGCTGATGAGGACCGGGCATTCACTGCCTGTTGATTTCTATAAAAAGCTTGTCTTGTCTAGAATAATTGATTTTGAGAGCGATGGGCTTATGTGCTGCTATGGTTTTTTTTCTGGACTTATTATGATTTTATTTGCATGCATGCGGTTAATCATGATTTTATTACGTTAACATCATGCAAGTATTCCTTGAAGGGTTAAGCAGATGTGTGTCAACTCACTTGACACAAGCAGTCGTTGAAGGGCAGCGTCTCGATGCCGATGGCCTCCATCCTCTGCATCTGTTCCTCGTAGAAGTATTCCAGCTCGTACATCGAGATGAAGCCGTCGCCGTCCACGTCCATACATCTGAAGAGTATAAGATAAGGTGACTAAAAAACTAGCCTGATACGGGTTGCGAAACAAAACAAAAATCAACAAAACAATATTTCGCACAGATTCGCCAAGAAGGTGGTTGATTTTTAATTCTTTGGAAATGGTAAGTCGTAAAAATTCGTCCAGAATACTTTATGCATTGTATTTGCTTCAAATGTGGTGAAAGACAATTGACAAGATCATAATATGAACTAGGTTGATTGACCAGTTAAATCTCGGGTCTTGAACTTTCGACTAATAGCTTTATGAACCATTAGCGCTCTGCGTTGCGAGGTCATATAATTTGGCTGGTGGCTCCACTCGCTATACTACACGTAACAAACCTGAACCAATACTCGATGGCCGTAGGATGCGTCTTGTCCTCCTCAGCCAACAGGAACCACACGAACTCGGTGTAGGACATGCGAGGCTCTCCGTCTGGCGTGACACGGTTCTGGTTGCCGCGCGTCACGCAACCGGACAGGACCCGCTCGATCATGCGGCTTGACAGGGCTATAATAGAAGGTCGTTGGATTTGAAAACTTGTTTTTAAAAATAGATCTGAAGTGATCCATGTTTTTTTTTTATAAATGAGTGGACAGTTGCGTCGACTTTTAAAATATTGTCAGGACAGCCGGTCAGGCATTGAAAAAGCTTGAGATGAATTAATAGGACTTTTTTGTAGATTCTTGGTGGATGGAATGGAATGTTAAAAATCTTAAAAAAAATAAAGACTATTGATTATGCTATTTCATTATGAATGTGGATTGGGTTATAATTAACAAAAACGGTGCCGGTTTGATTAAATAAATCACAGTATTTTTTTTTTAAGAAGGAAAATTTTATCCGTTTTGAAAAGGAAATAGATGGAGTTACCAACTATTAAGGTTAGCAGCTCCGGCTATTTCTGAAAGTAGTCGGAAATACGCCGACAACCCCTTTTGAGTAGGTATAGAAATACATCTAAAATAGTTTAAAAAGTAATAAAACAACAGTAGGAAGTTTGACACATCGTTAATGTTCCCCAAAAGCATACGCATAGAACTTTTTGTTTAGTCAAAAAGAAACAATATTTCCGCCCGAAGTCTTCTCGAACAAATATAACTTTGTAATGTAACATGACAGGGAGTTTTTGTTACGTCTTCCGTGAAACAAAAGTTTATAAGTTACTGCATGAACGATGATTCGGGGAGTCGACTTTGACGCCATGTTTTTATTTTTGTATGGAAAACAGCCCGTGGAATAATGGTACTGCATATTCTGATGGAATTTCACCAGATGGTGACAATTGGGAAGCATCATGCAGGTAAGTATTGATGTGAGATCAGACGCGAGAGCAGTGGTGGCCCAGTGGTAACGGCCCCGACTTACGAGTCGTAGGTCCTGGGTTCGAACCTAGGCGCTTTACGTTGTGTAAATAATTTCATCACCACTGCTCTCAAAACGGTGAAGGAAAACATCGTGAGGAAACCGGCTGTCCCAGAACGAAAGATTTGAAGACATGTGACATCTACCAACTCGCACTGGGCCCGGGTGGTGGGTTATAGCCCTTTCCCTCTCACAGACAGGAGAGCTGTGTCCCAGCAGTGGCAATATTATTATATTATTATTAGCTGATTATGTAGGTATGTAGGTAAGTATTGACGTATGCAACTGCAAGCCTCCTAACAGAATGTTTTGTTGCTATAGGTAAACAGTGGGTGAATCGTCTATCAACACAGGTTTCAAAGGCATTTATGAGGAGAAAGATGTTGATAACTTGGGAAATTATAATTCTAACAGAAACTAGATTTATCGCGATCTGTGATGAAAAGTGGCTGATTACAGATGTTGCTCTACAATCATCCCTAGAAACACCCAAGAGTTGGAAAACGGTATTCTTTTGAAAACGACTTTGGTATCTCAAAGTACTTACCATGGTCATTGTGCCTCGCGAGGTCATGCTTGTCTATGAAGAGGTCGTGGTCTCTGTCCAGTTCCCAGAATTTACAATAGATGACGTAGAAATGCTCATAACTGAAAAGAAAATATTAATAAGTTAGAAACAAGGATACCTACCTAATATTATTTGCGTACGATCAAGTACGCATAAGTTACCGCATTAACGCAAATAATACGCAAAGTCGCGTATTATTTGCGTAAGTTAGGTTTTAAATTGGTATTTAGGGAGTAAGGACTATACTTGCTGCTTGGTATAAACACTATTTGTTCCTAATAGCTTAACTATTTCCTTAATAAAAGCTTAATAAAAAAGGAGACTTTCTTCTAAAAGTATGTGTTTTCTTTGGACTTCTGGTAGTTTACAAAGCAAAGCTCTTAACGGCCCTAAGTAAAGATATTTTCTGAACGAAACAATTACCTAAAATATTGTGTAACTTGATTAATGTCTTCTTCGTCTTCCAACAATTGTATCACTTGCAGGAGGTTCGCTCTTCTTAGTTCGGGGATCGATATTCTGCCGGACCACGTTCGGTTCACGCAATAAAATATCCTAGCGATCACCTGGAAAATAAAAGTTTCATTGTTAGTTTGTGCAGTTTGCCCTATTTTTAGCCGTGCTGGTGGTTTACGAACCCGTGTTGCCGAATAGAAAATAGTATCTACTGCTTATTGTTGAGCATAAGAATTTGGAAAAACATGCTAAAGATTTGAGTGAAGATGGCAATAATAAAAAGATAAAATCGAGTGGAATGCTTCGGAAAAACCTTTTAACTATAGGTACAAGGTACAACTATGAATTATTTGAATTTGAACTCTTCTTGTGTTAAATATTTCCTATCGTTACAATCTAGAAAGTAATTAAGTCACGTGCGACTAATTACCCCCTCCGCAATAAAAAACAGCTAAAAACCAGTGAAATTGATCGATTAGTTAGAAGAACTGCTCAAGTGCCTAGTAAAAGCTTAAGTGGAAGCGGTAAAAATGGGCAGAATAAATATTTTCACGTAAAAGTGGTCAGGTATAAAATAAATACTGTGGGCCGCGTTCCGTAATGTATGTATCTTTTGTATGCACCGCGAAATTTCCCAAAGGCATAAGTTACCGATGTGGGCCACTCCAATATGTTAGTCGCTTCCTGGTATTCTCAACTTGTGGAACAAAAACACGTTTAACTAAAACAGTATCCACAATAGGTTTTTGAAATCCAAGCATAGGTAATTTGACCGCTTGATAATTGATTTTTGACCATGTTCCCTACACATATAAATTAATTGTTATAGTTTCTAGTTAGAACTCATCGCAGGTCGTGTTACAAATTGTTATGAACCAAATATTGAACATGAAAATGTTATGTTTTGTCGGACTTCAGGTGCATTAAACCTTGAAAAACGGAACGTGTGAAAACCCTAGTCACCCCTTTATTCACTAAAAGCGGACCGGACAGCAGGTATTTTATTCCATGCTGCAGTTTGCGCGATGGTCTCAGTCTCCAGCATGATAGTCTAGCTAGATAAATCTATCGCCATTTGCTGACCACACTCCAATCCATAGATAAATTCGAGAATTTCCTTTCAACGACAATAAGAATTGTGGATCTCGACGCTCAGTACTCGAATTTTTCATCAAAAGATATGAACTGGTCATGAATTCATGATTGATTTATTATCAACATGGTCGTGTTTGCAACTATCTGACCTGATGGTAGTTTTACTGCGACCGACTATTTATTTATTCATGTACCTACACACAAAACAATAGAGAAAAATACAATTAAACATTGAAGAGCACAAAGGTACTGCTTATTTCAACGGTTTCTTCCAGCTGATCTGTGACAGGAGAGCTGGATGAGAAACGTAGACATAATGTGCAAAAACACTCCATTTTTGGGCAGTTCTGTGAAAAGACATTAAAGGCTGAACGGTACTACTAGGCTTAACTTAGCGGTAACCGCTTGCCTCTAAAGAATAGAGTTTATTTTTGTCTACTCACAGTATGCACATATCGCGAGTGGAACTCGGTGGCCTCCTTGAGGAAAGACAGGCCAGGGTGTGTGTCGACCACGTCTTGCACGAGAGGTACGAAGTCTTCCGGCGCCAATGTGTTGCTCTTCCCTCGCGTCAGGATGTACACAAAGCGGGAAGCCATGTCGTGGCACTGTGACGTCATTCTGGAAACGAGAAGATGGTAGTTAGTTTTGCGTGGTTAATTTTTCTTGTGTTAAACTCGCAACGTCCAAGTCCCGGTTCATGGTACCAAGAAGAACACCATTGGATTTTAGTCCTTAGGAATCAAATATGAATCTCTACGGATTCTCCAACGACAAAATATATCGAATTATGAGGTTGACCCAGCTGCATCCAGTTGGACTGGGACCCGATGCAGGGCAGATGATGATGACGATGAGAGAGGCCAGGGGAGGCACTATCATGACCAAAAGACAAACACGGTGTGATAAGTACGTCATTCTACTCCGTCTCACCCAAACAGAGGGTATCCAGCTTTTTCATTCTAACGTTCCTGTATGGTCTAAAATTACTGTTACAGAACCAGCTATTAGCAGCGACTTACTTTCGTTTATTTTTGTAAAGACAATTGCGTCTCATCACAAATTGAGGCCATTCATCTAAATTAAACTCTACATTTGGAAAATAGAATACTACTCTTTATTATGTACCCCATAAAAATTACAGATATAAATGTAGAAATTTTACATAGGGTGACACAATAGGCGGTCTTCATTCATCTTCATCTCGAGCACAACTCTTATCTGTTCCAGATAGAAGCATCCATCAACAATGCTCGTTTGAAGTTGTATGTCACTGAGCATTTGGGGCATCAAGACACGGCACTGCCATACGCGGGCCCATATTACGAAACTCTAATGGAGTCCGAATCTATTGCTGACTGTCAACTTGAGAATCAGTTGATGGTTGAAAAAGAAAATGATCATGAACAATCTTGGGGTGATATCAGTGACATCGAATCCATTCACCATGTCATCAAGATGGATGGATGTCTTAACGGTACCTACGCACAATGAACGCTAACGATACTAGTTTATGAACGTAAATTTCAAGACGCTTTAGTTTAATTCTGAAAGAAAATTATCTAGCATCTGTATACTTAAGTAAGTTAAAGCTTATTACTTTCAAGGGAAAACTTACTTCTTTATTTCTTTAATTACGTATTTTTCACAGCTTTAGGCTAGCGTTATTTATATTAGTAAAAATAACAATGCCTGGCGGGGTCGTTAGATGCCTGTTAAGTTTTTCAACCTGAAGAATTTGTGAGATTTATGAATTTTCTTTATGATATTGCTGGACTTATATTACGTATTTAACCTAGATGTTATCGCTATTTCAAAATGTTTCAGATTACGGTGACGGGCGGAGTTTTCGTGTTCTTTTAATAGGCGGTAAGTAGGCAAAGTAGTTTGTGAGCAGGGCTTGGAACCGGTACCATAAGTACAGGTACTGTACCGGTACTAACCGGTTCTTGCCATTTCGGTACCTGGGTACCGGTTCCAAATGGGTACCGGTACTCCACCTAACAAGTACCGGTACCAAATTTAGGTACCCGGCGCGTACCACGAATCTCTCTCTTATTTATACAACCTTGAAGTCATATTTATAACTGACCGTTTTACTGTTTTCTCTCTCTGACTTACGGATTTATTTGTTTGGTACTGGTACAGTACAGATACTGATTAGAAATACCCAAAAGTACAAGTACTACGTTTGGTACCGGTACCAATAGTACAGGTATTACTTCTGGTACCGATATCAAACCAAGGCCAATGGTAACGGTTCCAAAAAACCCCGGAATATCAAGCCCTGGTTAGGAGAGAACCTAAATCGTTATCGGTTTATCCTGAAAATGTGATGGGCAGAAGTCTCTGATTAATAATAATCGCCTGTTTTAGCTTAATAATCAATCATTGGAATGAGATTTGACAATAGATTTTATAGGCTTTTAGATACAGGAATACGCATATCTAGTTTGTGAAACTTCTTTTCAAATCTTTGTCTGTAATCTACCTATAAGTATTTAGAGCTTCATCTTCAACACAATATTGCTGTATTCCTATGGGTTTCAGGGGTTCTACATATTTGGTTGCCGGGCGGCAAATCGAATACAATGGGTTGAAAAAGACACATAACGAAGTCGAAAGTCACTTGTACTCCCCGTCAGTGTATTTTTTTTTTGTACTGGACCATACCTGGGAGCCTTCTGGTTACGGAGATATTAAAGGTCAAAATTCTAACTTACTGACGTTTTTTTTTACGAAAACATATTTTTAATATGTACGACTCCTGTACCATTGCATGCTCTCATACGCACAATGTTTTGCGTGTGTTACATTGCGCACTACCGCAAGCAGCAAATTTTCATACCAAAAATAAAAGTCATTTTCCGGCAACTATTAATTACTAAGTTTGATGTACAGAATGCGTAGTTGACAGCTATGTCATCACAAACCCGCAACTACGCCCATCGGTCTTAAAAAAATATCCTGTTGTTGTTGTTGTGGGTGTAAAAACACCCTGTATCGAGTACAACATGTCCCGGAATTAACGCACACCACCAAACACTCCAATTAGAATATTATGTTATGATCATATAAATACATATATATACACTGAATTTTTACTATTATGTATAAAACATTGTTTATTTATTAAATTAGTTATACTGATTGTGGGAGAAAATTGTGGTCACATTATAATATGACCACAATCTACGCACGCACACAGTCGCACACGTTTAAGGGTCTAGCGGAGAAGGTACTTCGTCCATTTTGGTTTGTTTTGACTGTACAACGAAAGTGTGACTGTAATTTCCGTACTTTTAATTCTTTTTGGGATAAAAAAATACCTATATTAAATTAAAAATGACAGAAATGGACTAAGTACCTAAACGATTCTGAACAAACTGCTTTCATAATGTGTAATGACCCGAACAAGTGTGTACCACGTCTAATAAAGGTATAAGTATTCATAAGAAGTAGGAACGCTTGGGAAAGAAATAGTACTTGAATCCAGAAGTTCCCCGCTCATATCCATAGGGACCACACTAGTGAACGAGTAAAACTCACGATAATGTAGAACACTGGTTACTTCTTTGTAGTACTTACTCTCTCCAGAAGTCTATAAACTTGTGTCCGTCGACGGGTACGTGCAGGTTCTGTTGCGTGGCAAGGAACAGCGGCATCTTCCAGTAGAGAGGACACTCGCACGCCTTCACTATGTGCTTGAAACTGTCGCGGGGGACCTGTAAAAAAGATACACGTGCTTTAGAATTGAGGTACTCTTCTCCGCAGCAGTTCGAATCGCAATGGTAAAGGAATTGTTGTACAAGTAAAAGTTTTATGACAGCATTCTGCATTGGGATTTTAAAGTGCTGAAAATTATTTTAATGTATTTTAGCATAAAAATGAGGAGCTTCGATTAGTAGTGATCATAAAGTAATACGTTGGTAAAGTGTTTGTAAACATTATAAAGGTCAAATAAAAAAATAACCTCTTCGATCTATAAAAATAAACCTCTTCAATTTATTTATAAAAAGTCCTGAAAAGATTTAATACTCAGAAATCCATCTAAGTAAGACGTAAGGATGAAATTTATCTCAGAAATTGAATTTATTTACGTATCTTATGAATTAGCGACCACTTTTTCTGCTCCCAAAATGGTACCAGTTATGGTACAAAAAGTGTTACTAATGGTCCATTGTTGTCCTAAAACGTGCAGTGTCCGACAGTTATGTGGCCCAAACCTTCGTACTGCGGTTATCTTTCGCGTTTCCGTTTCCTTCAATAAAATAATGTCAATGGTCTTGACAGGTGGAATGGAACCGCCTGTATATTGTCATGAGTGCTTCCGCTGTTAAGGAATATGGGCCAAGAAGCTGAAACGTGCTCTCTCTCTCTCTCTCTCTTGCGTCTGTTTGAGATATAATAATAATAACCCCACCGCCGCATATCTACGTTGACGGCGAGGTGGGGCTTGCGCGCTCCAAACTCTAGGTCTGTGCCGGTAGAGTTTACTTTGCTGGAACAGATCTAGGATGAGGAGCCAGACCAAGAGAGATACAGAAACCCGTAGGGCAGCACGAGGAGAGTTGTTGCGCAGTTGCAACCCCACTGACCCTATCTCCCGGAAGAAGTCTTGTTCCTCATCTCTTGCTTCCCTTTATTGACCGGCTGGAGTGAACACTGATGAGGAACAGAGCTTCCACCTCTTTCTTGCCTTTATTGGCCGGCTTGAGTGGAGATTTGGAAGAGCAAACGTGCTCGGAGGAAGGAAGTATTCCAGTAAGTGCTGGTGCTGGTGCGGGGAATCTTGACCATCTTCTGGGCTCTGGGATTGTCCTGATAGTCGTGGAATACCTCTCCACTCCTCAAGCACCTCAGGATGTGTTGCCCCCTTGTCGCTACGTCACTAAGTGCTAGCGAGAGTTTCCGGGGGCCCTCTATTGAGTGTGCAAGTTACCCCCTGCCATTTTTCCGTGTATGATAAAACATTGATCAGGCAGGGGCCATAGTCCTTCCATAGTTCTAGGTGACCAGTACAGTTTAGCCATCCAAACACATATTCCAATATCTTTGTTTCCACATCCTGCAATAGTCCTACACTAACCGGGGGTTGTCCTTGGGGTGCACTTGCATAGTGCGTATAGGGATAATCGTCGGTTGGAGCCTCATTTAATTAAAAGCGCCTAAAGGGCCTCTGCGAGTTGGCCTTGGCCCCTCGTAAGCCTTACAAAAGTCCCGGGACCCCAGGGTCCCGAGATATATTAACGACACTATATTTTAGTGTCGTTATTATTATTGATTATAATAATAACCCTCCCGATCGATTTCGGTCACGGTGACCAATCTCAGAGGATATTAGCCAGGTACGCAGGAGATATTATAGCGCATAAGTATCTTTGCAAATGCAGGTGCACTCTCTGTTCCTTTACTCTCATAATCCGATGGGACGGCAATCCGACACGACCGGGCAGAGATCAGGCAGAGGACCAACGGCTGTACAACGGCTGTGCAGGACAACTTCCACACTCCGGGCTGCTACTGAAAAATTCCTAATGGAAAAACCCAATGACACTTCGCTCAACCTGGGAATCAAACCCAGGACCCCAAGTTTAGCGGTAGCGCTCGAGACCACGAGACAAACGGGGCAGTCGGGGGAGCTATATGTGGGTACTGTAATTATCTATATTCTTCATTTATTAAATGAATGAAGACTATAAAAAAAAGAATATACTTGGTCTGGCCATAAATACTGCTACAGTTTTTTTTTTTTTGTTTGGTTATGGCTTCGCACGGTTTGTGCATTTAGCCAATGTCACGTTTAGTTAGTATGAAGTAAACAAAGTTAGGGAAACGAAAATATCATTACTGTTACAGTTAAAAATAAGAAAGATATTACATTTGAATTTGGAATCTGTCATTTTTATACGATTGTTCATTGAGTTTTCTAATTTTGGCGCCAATACATTGTACAATATTTTGCGATATTAAAATGGAGTGGGGTGTTATAGAGAACCGAAACGCTGTGATTGCATTACACAAAGTTGGTATGGAGCCAAATGCAATTTTTAAAACTCTCCATACGCTTGGTATTAGTCAAATGTTTGTGTACCGGGTTATTAATAGGTACAATGAGACCTCCTCTGTTTGTGACAGAAAAAGATCTGGCCTTCCACGTAGTATTCGTACGAAAAAGGTGGTCAAAGCAGTAAGGGAAAGAATTCGAAGAAATACTGTCCGAAAGCAAAAGATTTTATCTCGGGAGATGAAGATAGCACCCAGAACCATGTCGCGTATTTTAAAAGATGACTTAGGACTTGCAGCCTATAAGAGACGCACTGGTCATTTTTTAACTGATAATTTAAAAAAGAATAGGGTGTTATAATCGAAACAACTACTGAAGCGGTACGCAAAGGGAGGTCACAGAAAAATTTTGTTTACGGATGAGAAAATCTTTACAATTGAGCAACATTTTAACAAACAAAATGATCGTATTTATGCTCAAAGCTCTAAGGAAGCTTCCCAATTAGTCGACAGAGTGCAACGTGGGCATTATCCGACTTCAGTGATGGTTTGGGGTGTTAGCTACGAAGGAGTGACTGAGCCATATTTTTGTGAAAAAGGTATCAAAACATCGGCACAAGTGTATCAAGATACCATTCTTGAGAAGGTAGTTAAGCGCCTTAACAACACCATGTTCAATAACCAAGTATGGTCCTTCCAACAAGATTCGGCGCCGGGTCATAAAGCTCGGTCCACGCAGTCTTGGTTGGAAGTGAACGTTTCGGACTTCATCAGAGCTGAAGACTGGCCGTCGTCTAGTCCCGATCTTAATCCGCTGGATTATGATTTATGGTCAGTTTTAGAGAGGATGGCTTGCTCTAAACGCCATGATAATTTGGAGTCCCTAAAACAATCCATATGATTGGCAGTGAAGAATTTTCCCATGGAAAGAGTGCGTGCTTCTATTGATAACTGACCACAACGTTTAAAGGACTGTATTGCAGCCAATGGAGACCACTTCGAATAAGCGTTTTATATTTTCAATTGTTTTATATTTATGTATTAAACTAACACACTGTAAAAGTAATAACTATTATTAGCAATAAAAAAAAATTTTTTTTCTTCGTGACTATATTTATGGCAAGACTAGGTATAAATAAATAAATAAATAAGTAAATATACAGGATATATTTTTTAACCAGTGCGCAAACTGTAAACATGAATTCAGCCTACGATTCTAGACCACCCAGCGTAGAAATTTTTCGTCGGTTATAAAATAAATAAAATTACTTGTTCCATACATTTTGATCGCGTAGGTATTGAACTTTTCTATGAAACAGATGTTTTTTTTAGATAACCGACTTAATTTTTTTACGCTAGGGGGTCTTGTGTCGTATGCTGAATTCATGGTTACAGTTTGCGCCCTGGTATTTTTTTTTTCCTGTACCCTTAGCAAATACCGTCAATAAGAAAGGCAGTATACGTGCTGGTATCAGCAGTTTTTTTATGTGTATTAATTGTAGTCCAATATTACAATTACATAAGTTGTAAAATGTTCGACTTTTATTGTTCTACTTTCAAATATATGTGTTTGATAAAATAGGTAGCATTTTTATTTTATTACGCTTATTGATACCCGTTCTTTTGATGTAGGTACGGCTTTACGGTCTATGTACAAAATGTAAACATAGAAAAATACATAACATAATGTCTGCTTTTCAACCCTACTCCACATAAGGGTACAATAATAAGAGAGGAGGGATCTCTCCAATATTCCGCGGGAATAAACAGAATGAATAGGAAGGATCAATACATATCCATAGAAGTATGTTAAAATACGTATAATCGCATTCTGCCTCTATTCGACCTTATTCGATTCCACTACTCCCTCTCAGAAATCGCTTTTAGGGTTCCGTACCCAAAGGGTGCCAACGAAATCCTATTACTAAGCCTCCGCTGTCCGTCCGTCCGTCCCTCTGTCTGTCAGCGGGCTGTATCTCATGAACCGTACTAAGTAGACAGTTAAAGTTTTCACAGAGTGGCCGTTATAACAACATTAATACAAATAAAAATAAAGTTTAAATTAAAGTGGAAGAACTATACAAGAAACGTGTTTTTTTTTAAATTTATGTAATGTAAATATTGCACGGTGGTACGGAACCCTTTGTGTGCGAGTCGGACTCGCACTTGGCCGGTTTTATTGAATGTCCGACAATACTTATTATTCATAATTTAAATTAAAGTGTTGTGTTCTTCTTTATATCAAAATTTAAACAAAACCATGTAGGTACACTTGGCTACGTATGAAGCTATGCATTTCCAGTATAAGCTGACCTCTCATTGTACGGAAATCCTATATAATGCGAGATCAGCTTATACTGGAAAAGCATAGCATATATAGCCGTGTGTACCTACTAGCCATGCTATCCCCTAATGTTATTAGGTATTCCTATTTCAAAAAATTAAATGCATTTTCTCTAAAGTAATTCTCTCATTACTCGTTGTGTCGTAATAAAAATCCTATCAAATTCTGTGTAGCGTTCATTCAGTCCAGTGGACCAGACAGTCGGCCAGACTGTCAGACGCCTGACTGACTTTATTACCTGTGCCTCTGTTTATAATTTCACGAATTCCAATTCCAGATTGGGTTGATATTCGCGTAGTTATAAACTTTTAATTAGAAAGATCCAAATGTTTGCAATTTATTTGAAGGGTTTTGGAAGCCGTTTAATATTTGTTAACGATAAATAGAATTAGTAGCTTTCGTAAAATGCTGTAACCATCCATCACTAATATTAATGATCGATGGCTGTAACTAAGGTGGCAACCTTAGTTACAGCCACACCACACCACACTACACCACTACACACCACATGCTCGCGATTCGTCTGGATTCTCTAGACAAAACAAATTCTCGTAAAGTACAACAACTGAATTGCCGCGCACTTTCACGTTTACTTTACTTTCCAACAGAACGGTAGGCTGTTTAAAAAAAAAAGGTAATTTTAAATTATAATTTTTATTTCCCCCGACAATGACCCCATAATTCCGACAATTTGAAATTATGTCCAGATACTTTGGTTTTATGATCTGGCAGTCCTAGCTGCAACTAGTACTATAGGATTAACTTAGCTTAGAGCGGTCTCTGTGTAAACATAGCTTTAGAGATCTGAAGACAACTTGAAATTGACCTAACCCAGGTAATCAAAGCTCACACGAGCCCACAATACTCGTACCAACACTCCGATGTGCCTACTCAAGTTCTCATTCTAAATTCACATAGGAAGGGCGTCGCAGCACAAGCCGCGGGGCATCAAGCCGTGTTGTCAAACCTAGCCATCCATCGGCTATAAATAGTCACGTCAAGTCGGCTTGACCGACTTACTGCCGGTCGGTGACCCCGCACCGAGCTCACTGTAGTTTGAATTAGGATTATTGGACCATTAATGACATAACGCCTTTTCTGTCAACTGTTTGACAAAAAACGTGCCGGAAAAATGTTGATGTTTGTGAAAAATTTATTAGCTTCGTGTTGTATTAAGGAACAGAGCTGTATACGCACGTGTATGATAAATAATAAAGTAGATTTATTGTGGGAGGTGTCCACAGGTAAGATATTTGTCAAAGGACAATTCACATTTATCGGTACGGAATCCTACTATAGTGTAATATTTATTATAAATGTGAAAGTTTGTATGTTTGGATGTTGGTTACTCAATCAAGTAAAAACGGCTGGACGAATTTGGATGAAATTTAGCACACAGATAGTATATACCTGTTCCCGTGGGATAATTTCCGAACTTCATGCGGGCGAATTCACGGGCAAATGATAGTTAAAAATATAACGCCGAAGTGTGACAGATTGCGCCAACATGCATGGCGCCAACTAACAGGCGGAGGTGTTATTGCGCCAACTGTCAGGCGGAGGTGTTATGGCGCCAACTGTCAGGCGGAGGTGTTATTGCGCCAACATGTATGGCGCCAACCGTCAGGCGGAGGTCTGAACTTTAACGCAATACTGTTTTTGATGCCAAACATAGTCACAGATATTGCCTACCTGCATCTTACCGAGTTGAGTTTTTTTTTGTGTGGCTAATCATCAAAAATCCAAAAGTGCACGACTCATAATGCTCAGTTAATTATGAAATATATAAAAAAAAAAAAAAACTTAAGTCGTTCAAAATTAATTGCCGAAAAAACAGCTGTAGTAGGAAGAAGGTACTGCACAAGCGCCCCTGGTGGAATAAATGTACATAATATCTATAGATATATCACCATCCATATGTTAATTTTCTATGGATATAAATAGATGTACAGTCTTGTAGTTTTCGTTTTTTATTAATTGTAACTAAACGACACTGAATTAATTAGCCATTCGCATTCAGTGACCTACAATCGTCGATTAGATTTTTAAAAAAAAATAACTTATCTCGCTCTGGGCGGAGCGGGAGGGCGTGTCAAACTTTTACTGACTAAAACCCACCCGTTTGCCTTCAGTTGCCTGTGCGCCAGGGCCACGGTAAGTCTTACGAACAATCCGCGACCCTGGCAGGCATCGGCCCTATCGGACCCCGTCAGTGGTTTTGAAATCTCTTTGAGGCGCGCATGGAACACAAAGCGCCGTCGACCCGGACCTGGTCCGTACCGGACGGCGAGCTACCCATTGCTCGCCGTTCGCAAGCCCGCGCCTACTACGGTGGCCAGGAATCGGCTATCGACTCCCGACGTCCAGGGTGTCTCCTACTGCGGCAACTAGGGGCGTGAGGGCGCAGCGATTGCCTCACCCTCACGCGCTCTGCCTCCTCCTTCGCGAGCATTACAGCTTCGCAAAAGGAGGTGACGGCTTCCCATGCCCTCTTGCTCCGTACCATGGCCTGGACCAGGGCCGGATGCGAGAGATCGCTGCCGCCGATCGCCACCGCGTGGACACGGCGGTGCTCCGCCCAAGCCGTGTTGAGAATAAGTTGTACATTTAAGGCTTTTTAAAATTTGGAAATACAATAATTTTATTATAGCTTGACAATTTTCACTTTTCTTATTAGCCCTTCGGCATCTGCCAAACATGGTCTTCCTAAATTGCTTCAAAGCTCGATGATAATACTCATTCATTTTATGCCGCATTTGTTTCATTTATCAAATAGATATGGGTTTTCGATATACAATATTTACTCTATTACATTCTTATAAGTATTTCTGGTCATGTTCCAAGACCTAGGTATTTTTTTATTGAATGCCTTTATTAAAGTTTTAATTTATTGTGGGAATATCAGAATAATCCAATGCAGCAAAAAATATTAATTTATGTGCAGAATGCGGATTCGGTTCATGAGCGGACTTGGCTGTATGTCATTGTCGCCTGTGCATAAGTTGAATGAAACTGATACGCAGTAAGTATTTCTCAAAGGACCTCCATAGTTATGAACATGAATTATTGAATAAATATGATAATTAAAATAATTATTAGCATATTCACAGTTATTAAGTTGAAGTCCACTGAATGTTATGCAGATTTGGCGACTTTACGACTAAAATTTACTTTAAGAGCACAATAAAAGATGATGTAGAATTTATAACATCTGCCTATGTAATAAGTTTAACCAAAATAAGTAAACTTACGTTTTAATCTTTACTGATCCTGCCATATTTTGTAATATCCTACTCATAGCTATTAGTTGTATTTATAACCTGAAGTTTAAAATAAATTCATGAAATAAAACTGCGTCTCACTCGCCCGGAAAATTCGCACATAATTTTCTTTTCTTCTTTTGATTTTCCTTGCCTGGTTGGCGTCGATAAAATAGAACAAATAGGTAATTGAGAATAAATACGATTCCAATAGCATGCCTAAAATATCAGCGTATTAGTTTATGGTGTAAGTATATAAAATTGTACCTTTGCGTACCTTCGTATAAAATTCTGGGAATCATTGTCAGTCATAAGCTCTGTACATGTAAGTAATAAAAACTTTTAGGGCACATCACACAGCCTGGGGATGAGTGATATCAAGAACATAAACTAACATAGAACACACCATTAAGTTTGGAACCAGTTAAAAAGAGGCCGTAACTTGAAAGAAGTTTTATATTCAAACTTCTAAAGGATCTAGATTTAAAAATAGAATGCTTTTTGTACCAAGATTGAATTTCCTTTGAAACTTTGACTTTAATTATATTAGAATAAAATAATGAAGTATTTTTGATTTAATAGCTTTACAGAAAATTCATGATGTGCTTATCATGGAAATTGGAATGCGGTCTGCCAATAGTAGAACAGCACAGGCTGGAAAATAGTAACTGCAGTTTTGTGTTCGAATATTTTTTAATTCAAATCAGTATCCATAGATAAGAGTTGCTCTATTCTTGTGAAAGTTGCTGGAATCGATTAGGGTTTACGGGTCAGTTCGATACTTACTCATTAGGGTTGGGCCAGCTACCCGACAATTTTAAACATGTTTCACTGTGCCCCAGGCCCCTGGTACCACACAATTTATTACTAAGTTTACTTTGCTTTAGTTTTACCGAACGAATATTTTGCTACAAAGTTGATTTATTATTCATATCAGCTCGTCAACATGAACACACACTGCTGTATTAAGTATAATATGGGCTTCAAAATGACCGCTACTATTAACGATAAAAGGGGATTTTGGGATTATCACCACGTCTGGTAAATGGATTATTCATTATATATTTTTGTTACTGGGTACTCCTTTCTGTCAATCTCTTGACTTATTAGTTCCCTAAGTTGTCTTTCTAGGCACCCACTGGTGAAAGAGCTGTGGCATTTTCTTTGCATGACAATCACATGCATGTTTGCTTTTGAAACATGAAAAAATATACTAGCATGAGTGTGAGCAATTACAGCAAGTATTAAAAACTTGATATCTATTGTACTTACATACTGAGGTATACACGCTTCAGCGATGCGCAACCATCACTCGCTATGAAACGCCACTCAATCTGGATGACAATGTGTTGATATGGTTTGCGCTTTATATGAGAAGCTGTAGTGTACAATAAAGTATATAGCCGTCAATGGTTGTCAAACATTGCGATGTATTGTGTCGCTACGTTGACAGGTCTGCAGGCTTAGCCAAGTTGACAATCTACAATCGTAAACGCTAATAGAAAACTAATCAAATGTATAGGAATGACATCATGTCAACGTTAAGTCACGTGGTCAGAAAAAACGAATAGAAAATCCGTAGCCATGTTTACAACTATTGAGATCGTTCAAAATGTTAGAATGAAATGTGATCGTTTCTACAACGTTGATCGCTACATCCCATACATATGGTAGCCAAGTTACAGTTTTGACAAGCGCTAACGAAACGATATCGAAGTTTTTGAACGATAGCTAAGCGATCGCCGAGACCCAAGAGTTAACGATAATTTAATGGCGTCTATATGATACAGCTGTGTTGAAACCGAGAAGTGTTTTGTTTATTTACCATTATTTTGGACTTTATTTACAATTTAGCATTTAAAATGCATACTTTAAATATGTTGTCGTACGGTATTCTGTTGAGGGGAAATGCCGCCGATATTCAGACTATTTTTGTTTTACAAAAAAGGGCAATTCGTTCAATTAATAAATTAAGTCCCAGACTACTCCCTTAGACATACATTTTAGGACATTAATATAATGACTGTGACTTCTCAAAATTTTTATTAAAAAAAAAAATGTTAAAAAATACAGTGATATCCATAATATAAAAAGTATATTGATTAAGTAAAGGGTCAAACACAATTGTTCTGTTTGTTACGTAAGTGGCGATATTATTTCATGACGCGTATGACGTCCTCCTAGAGTAAACATGTTCCTTGATCACGTCATTGTTTATGTTTCAAAGTTTCAAGTGCCCGAGTATGATAAACATTTAAATAACAAAGGTTAGTTTGACGTTTGTAGGAACGCTCACCATAGACTAAAGTATAGGTTTTTTCTAATGACATTGTAGAACGAGCGATCGAGTCAGTCGCGTCAACTTGGCTACCAACTTATCGTTTTCTAAAATTGCTTACGCCAAAGCGTTAACGATTGTAGAAAGAGATTCGATACGAAACGTTTGTAACTTGGCTAGGCCTACTGATCAGTATCGATGCCAAACTTGGTAAATCTAGTGATGCGTGATGACTTCTGATGTTACGGCTTGAGCGTTCAAGATTAAGGTAATAATGGAAATTGGTAAATATAGTATACTAAAAAATATGTTTTTTTTCTATCGTCTCAACAGCGCATGTTACATTTTATCGGCTCAACATGTTTCTCCCAAATGCAGGTGACACCTGCAAAGGCAAGCAGAACCGGGTTTGTAGAACAATACCTGAGAAAAAATCGAAGTCTAGATAACTCTTGGTAGACAGCTGTAGACTGTACCAGTACGGTCGGTTGTTGAATGTAAAGGGCCATTTAGATGGAGAGAGTTTCTCGAACGTTTCTTGGCGAGAAATCGTACGGTACTATCGCAACCAATAATCGCCATAAGATTATCGTATCATAATGTTTACATACAGGCGATAACTAAATTCTCGTCTACGATTATGTCATACGAGATTCGCAAGTAATTTATCGCTAGGCGATATATTACTGCGACTGTTTACACAGCGAAATATATAGTAAGATGATTTTTGCCTACGAGTTCTCGACTTGTGTAAACACGATCTCGTATGACATTTTATCAAGTTCATTCGAGTATCGTACAAATCGATTGGAACCGTTTTTGAGTGCGAGATTTGCCATTCGAGTTCAGTGATTGACGAGTATTTACTAAACAGTTTTTTTATACCTACTTAAACAGTGATGAATAGCATAAAAAGCCATGTTTAATTTATTGGAAACTGTTTATAAAGAAAAAAAAAACATAAAAAAACTTGTCTTAGAAGAGCAGATATAATTAAAACACCCTCGAACACTGCACTCATGGTAGCGGCTGGCAGTACTGGCACAAAGCCTCGAAATACAATTCTCGCTTTGTAGTTCTGTTTACATGGAGAAAGATATACTTTATTGCGAGGCAATTGTCGCCCAACGGGAAGGACGATAATTATGAATAGTTTACACGAAGAAACTTTTTTAATGTTCTTTCGATAATCGTATCTTCGAGTCGAGAAACTCTCTCCATCTAAATGGCCCTTAAGGAGATCCCCAGACCATCGAAACTAAGACTTCTCAGACTGGGATGACGTTAGATAGAATATGCTTGCCTGAAGTGTCTAACAGTCATGCAGTTACAGAGTCAGTGCTAGAGTACTGATTACCATTGTATTGAGATTAAAGAATATCTAGTGTTAAGAATGATTTTCTTCTACTTCTGAACCCACCCCGTCGCATCGCATCGCCTGCCCGCGCTTTTAATTCGTTTTCGCTTAACGTTCTTTCTGACTTTTTTTTCTTTTTGCTCGGCTCCTAAGAGTCCTAGCGTGATGTAAACTAGCCTATAGCCTTCCTCAAAAATTGGGCTACCAACAAATCCGACGGGTAGTTTCAGAGATTACACGCTACATACAAATTTACAAACAAACAATTTTACCTCTTTATAATATTAGTATCTGTGTAGATGATACAAAAATGCTTAATCAAAAGCTCTATTTAATCCAGCGTTTAACAAATTAATCTCTTTATAATCAACCGCAGTAAAGTATCACGCTCATTTCCCATTTTCACTTTCAAAATTCGAGCTAAGCTATTTTCCGCTCAGCTAAATAACACTGATTAAGTTATTCTATTTATTTAGCCCCTGGTTAATACTGGGGCTCAAGCTGGTATTAAATTAGAGCAATTTAGTTTAAATCGTGGAGCGCTTCCAGTGGAGAGACGCTCTGTGGTTTGTAGGCTTTCGTCGTTGGGGTAGCGCAGTGCGGTACTACGGCAATGAGAGGTTCATAAAATTGACTGTATACACGGTAATTAGAGTTTAATTCGAGTAGAGTGTTTAGGACAGCACAATTGAACATATATACCTACTATATGCTGATCGGTGTTCTCTTATCATGCCGAACCTACACAGCTCGCGCCGCAACTTTGCGCCCAACTTATTGCCTCACCAAAGCTTTGGGCTCCCATACTTCCATACCATAAATTTCAGGATAACAGAGATTGAAATCTAAATTCTAATCTAAGGAAAATTATTTAATAGGTACATGATGCATCAGTGGCGTAGCGTGCCTTGGCGGGGCCCCGTATAAAAAATTGGTTGGGGCCCCTTATGAAGGGTAAAGATTTCTCAGAGTGGCGTAGCTAGTCCTAAAGGGGCCCGGTATCAAAACTTGTTGGGGGCCCTTTTTACCCAACTGCAACGAAGCTTCAAAAAACAACTACCCAAAGTATTGTTTTTTACAAAATAGCACACTGACTTGGAAAGTTAAACTATTATTGTGAGTTTCTCACCCGTTCTTCTCCATCGATACCTACTACGCTTTGGAATGGGCAACTAACTAGCTTCATGTTTCTGACTGACCGGCCCCTTGACAATTCAAATGTAAATGGTTTAATTGAAATAAATACTTTGAGTTTGAAGCCACAAACCAATTTTATTAATGTCATTTTTTTATTAGGTACGGTACCCATTTATTACGGGCCTCTTATCAATAAGAATTACGGATAATATTTTACGAATTTTCACGTCGCGTCTGGGGGCCCCTGTAGCTGGGGGGCCCCGTATAATTGATACGGCTGATACGGCGGTAGCTACGCCCCTGTGATGCATACACAGTAGACATCATGTACTGAACGTGAACGTGTTAGTGATATAAATTCATGAACATTTTCTGCATCTACAACTCGTCCACGTCTCGCCACGTCTCTACATGCCTAGGTATATAAGTTCAAAGTTATTTATCAAGAAATTCTATGATTTCTACCTCTTTTTTCATCCTAAACCTTCGATTCTTTACTTGCCTTGTGTTTACACATGATTTTATTTCTGTAACTAGGTTTGTACAAACACTTTTACATGCCAGTCATATTTTAAAAACTAGACGAGGTCGGCGTTTCCTATCTGACTACTCTGAGAAGAAAGGCCGAAACAAACTCAGAGGTCACAGTCTCTTTTAAAGTCCAGACATAATCTTGGTCAGATCATGAATTATACATACCCAATCTTACGACTTCCTGTTACAAAATGGCCCAATTTGACCATAAGCCGGATGGCAGTGACTATGGTAGGCTTCTTAGTAGTGGTTTTGTGTCTCACCCGTCAACTATGGATCATAGCTTGAGAGAGACATAAGATAAGATAGGTACATCATGGCTGTCAAACAATGTCAGAAGCTCATAATCCTTTATTACAAGGATCAAGGTTCTTCAAGTTTACGAAGTCTATGTTATGAAGTAGCTTTAATGTTAGTACGCTGTAAAGCTACTATATTACACTATTCTTCAGTGTGATTTCGTTACATTTTTTATGTGAAGTATGTACGCAGCCTTATTATGTGCATGTGTTCTTCTGTACGCATAGCATGACCACCATGGAAACGGGTTTTGTCGACAGAAGAATAGACAAAATGACAGATTGTTGACAGATTGCTGAAGAAATTTTTCTACAGTCTGTTATTTTGTCTATTCTTCCATCGACAAAACCCGTGTCTATGGTGATCATGCTACGCGTGCTGCTCTCATATTGGTACGAGTTGTACCTACAATCTGATATTACATAAAAGTTTATTAACAGATGCACCTAGGTACCTACTTGCATAAACGCTAGGTGCAGACTCATTTTTGGAGTAAAACTTAAGACTGGACGAAAATTGAGAGTGAAATTACAAGGACGCATCACGTTTAGGCACATTACGGTACATGAGAGAGAAGAAAGATATAACTCTCTGTCTCTCACACTGAATATTTCTTAGTCTTTATTTTATAAGAAGTTTCACTTCTATCACGTGTACGTAGGGTGTTGCACGCGCATTGTTTTTTTAATAGATTCTAGGTAAGGGTGGCAGGGTCTAAGAAACTCAAATACCGAATATTTATTTCGTGTAATTCTATCGACAAAAATCGGTACAGTTTAAAAACGGTGACGGTGTCTTTCTGCAAAGCTTTTGTTGATTAAATGTTCAATTGTTTTGGTCTGGTTTTAGGGTTCCGTACCCAAATGCTTCGCTGTCCGTCCGCCCGACTGTCCGTCACAAGACTGTATATTTTGAACCGTAATAGGTAGACACTTTAAATTTTCACAGAGTGTGCACTACTATGGTAGCTATAAAAATAAAATAAAGTTAAAAGTTAACGGAGGACCCAAACAAGAAACGTGTTTAAAAAATAAATAAGAAAGTATTAAAATTAAATATGTAGTGTTAAATATTGTACGGTGGTACGGAACCCTTCGTGTGCAAGTTCGACCCGCACTTCGCCGCCTTTTAATTGATTAATTAACTTTTATTATGCAATCACCAAACAATACTATTATCCAATCATCTGGCATAGGGCTTTAAATATTTATTTCAACGAGTGCCGTTTTCTACAGGCCATGATACCCACTTACCTCCAAGCAGGAAGTGACCCAGAATTTAAATAGATGACATACAGGCGCGACGAGTGTTTTTTAGAGTTAAGGCTCCCGCAAACAGGCGCGACACGGCAGCTCGACGCGACTCTTGTAGAACAATTTCTATGAAAACTTCATGTAAAATTGTTCTATTTAAGAGTCGCGTTTTGGTTGGTGAAGGTATTGTTAAAGATAATGAAAAATAATTTTATTTCTGTAAGTAGGTTTGTACAAACACTTTTTACACGTCAATCATATTTTTAAAACTAGATGAGGTCGGCGTTTCCTATCTGACTACTCTGAGAAGAAAGGCCGAAACAAACTCACAGGTCACAGTCTCTTTTAAAGTTCAGACATAATCTTGGTCAGATCATGCGAAGACCATGTAGATTTGTGTCTGAAATGGTCTTTGAGGAAAACCACACGAATTCAGTGGACATGTCATGTCAGTGTGCGCACGCATTTGTCAGTACCTAATCGTGCAGCTCAACTCAGAACTTAAGGAGCTCAACATTATGTTTCCGTCGTCTTTTTAAACGTTCTTCTTCTCTTGTATTGTAATGAACTATTTGAGAATAATTCATGTCGTAGCTCATAGCCTGTGTTAAAAGTGTTAGCCTGGTGCGCCGGATGAGCATTTAACTATAGCCTCGTGGGAGTCGTGGGGACTATTTTATCAAAATGGTATCTTCATAAATAATAAAACGTAACATCACGCCAGTATTCCCCGAAGGGCTAGCCAGAGCTGTACCTATGGTACACCCATATTTCGCCACTTATGTTTAAGTCTCTGTATATGTTATAGAGGGCGAGCCTATTGCCATCAACCGGGCACAAAACCAGACTCCG
Organism: Griposia aprilina; assembly: GCA_916610205.1. Taxonomy (NCBI): domain Eukaryota; kingdom Metazoa; phylum Arthropoda; class Insecta; order Lepidoptera; family Noctuidae; genus Griposia; species Griposia aprilina. The sequence goes on from OU744286.1 coordinate 16,541,566, forward strand.
GGTTGCTACTGAGAAATTCCAGATGGAAAAACCTAATAAAACTTCCCGAACTGAGAATCGAGCCTTGAACCTCATGCTAAGCAGTGAGCTTTTGACCATAAGACTAAAGAGGCCGTCCGCTCTCCTTTCATACATATGGTTTTAATAGTATTTAGATAGTTAGATACTTCTTTTACGATGTTAACTTTATATTTGCGTGCTAAAACTGGTGTTACAGATAAAAAACACACATTTATTTCATAGAATAACTTAGCTTTTGTAACATCGACACTGTTTCACTTGATAAAGAATATCCATAATTTTCTGTGGATACAGGCTATGACCTAGTTTAAGTGATAGAGTCTATATAATATTCTGCTTATAGTGTGACAAATGTAAAAATTATAATCTACAATGTATACAGCTCTAGTGCAATGTGTTCTTGTTTTATGATATTTTTATTATTATTATTTATTACACTTGACCGATTTAAATTTTATGAGCGCGCCTCCGTAATATTATGCTTGCATTAGGCGCAGACTAGGGTGGTGTCTAATATAGGTTCAATATTTTTATATTTCGTTGTTTTTATTGTTCAACGCTTGCCAAAACTTTATCCTAATTTATGATAAAGTGGTTTAGAATTCTTAAACCAGTTTGTATTATCCTAGACGTAACTGATTTACGCTTTAGTATTTACAACGCTATTACGCAATGCTACATCTTCTATTGATTATTGACTCATTGTTATAATTTACTCCTAGTTACTCAACAAAGTACTTAGGTAGGTACATAATTTTTTACTCTTTTTAGTGGAGAACAATAATTACCGTAAAACGGGGTGAATAGCAACGCAAGGGTGAATCGCAACGAAACTTTAAAAGGGATTTTAACATTGAAATATTATAGTCTGTCGCCAAAAAGGACTCTAACGTGTATACTGTATTATAATTAACGATTACGTGTCCCTGTTGGCAACAAATTATATTATTTAAATGTTAAAATTCCTTTTAAAGTTTCGTTACGATTCACCCCTGCCGTTCCTATTCGCCCCGTTTTACCGGTATATGCCATTTTTTTTTTAGGTACGTTTAATAACAATTGCTTGCTGTTTTCCTCCTATATATACGAGTATATGCCCAATCAAGCAAAGATGCACATATGAAAAGAATGAGTTCCTCTGAATTCTTCTTTCACATTTTTAAATTATAAATTGTTAATACTGCTCGCTGAAAGTTTCTCAGTACTTGTACAATACGTTCATTCATACTTTACGTCGCGTTTCATAAGTCACAAAAGGCTACAAGCTGTAACGTTATAAATATCGCATTATACGTTAGCTGCACCGTGCTCCGATTGACCCAAATGGGTTGAATAGGGAAAGAGGTCGCGAAACGGCCGCCAAGTGGGCTCGGCTTGTCGAACAATCGACCCTTTGTTGGACTCGCCCGTGATGGCGTTTCCGATACCAAATCGGGCCAAAATCATATACCTAGAAATCCTAGAATGCGTTCTAGAAACAAATGGCAAAGTAATTTCTTAAATTAACTAGCCTTTCAACGCGTTGATGAATGGTTCGTGCCTAATTTGAAATTGGAACGCATTCTTCAATAAAAAATATCGTGAAGAAATGGGTCTTTTAAGCTCTTTTTGACAGTTTTTAAGAGAATGGAAAAAAATCCAAATTTTTCACTTCAAATTCGAATGGTGCAATTTATTAAATTATAATCTACTTTTTTAGGAGCTTAGCTGTTAGTTTTTATCCAACGATATTAATCTAACAAAGGCGACGATGAATTGTCTTGCTGGCACCTTATAAAAAGTTAATTACCATAGACAACACAAACAAAAAATTGGCGCTAAAAATAACAGGTCGCAATGAAAACGATACCCCAACCAAATTAATTATTAGGTAATTAATGTTTTGTGCCAAATCTCGTCGCGCATCAGGCACAAAACATGTTAATTTGTATAGAAATCGCAATAAATACTTGAATAAAAACCACAATCACATGTAATTACTTCCCGTCGTCGTAAATGCGGAACAATGGGTATCTGAGGACGTCATTTGCATTATGTTATGTGTCGTAATATCCGTGAGAAGAGTCCCACGTCCTCCGACAGCGCAGACACGCTGACAAATTGTTAAAAGTTAAGATTTTGATTTGAGGTACGTAAGTAACACAGTTTTTTGGACTTCGGTTTTTTGTGCATTGGTTTTTAGGTTCGCCATTTTTTGTACGTATGTGTAAATTAATGTTGGGCTTGACATTTTTGTGAGATTTTTTGCTATCGTGAATAAAATTCCTGACCAAGGCTGTAAAATCTTTTTATTATTATTATTTTTTGTAAACTAGTGTTTGTAAACTGTATAAAATCATCGGATTAAAAATAAAAATTCTTACTGTTGGATAAAAGTTTTAAGTGAATAAATTAAATGGGATCTGTTAATAGGTATTTCAAAAGGTATCACATATCAGACGTGTTATTATCTACTGTGTACATTGTGTAAAAACTACAATCTCTGTGCTATTCTTGAAAAGGAATACTAAAAGTACCTAGAGACATACACATACATAAACTTAGGCCTTCCCATGGGGGTAGGCAGTAACTACAGAACGCCACCTGCTACGATCCTTACATACTCCTTACTCCTCCTTGTCTTAGTACCTAGTTATTTTCACAATACGTGAAGAATAAACTTGTATACTTAAAGACGTAGACGCTACAGTAACAGCGGGGATAATAATCGTAAAATCTAAATTTCGTCGTCGTTCGTTGATCATCGGCCAGTGTCGGGTTTTAGCGAAGTGTTGCCAACTTTTCAGGAGACTGGCCTAAACTCTGTAGGAGCATAGATAGGGTGACTAACAACATACATGTAAGAATTTTTGTGCTTTACAACGAGTGCATGTTTGTATACAATTAGGAACAGATATAATATAGACTGATCGACGCAGTAAAGTAAGTTACGTGTCCTATAATGTGAGAGGAAAAGGCATGCCACATCAAGGAAAATTGCATACAAATAACAGTAGGTAATTCAGGTGAAACAGTGTGTTATTATAATTTTACATGGTTTTCGATTTGGCTCAATACTCTAAACTTAATAATAGAAACTAATTTGATTTGAGATTTGATTTTTCGTGTTTGTATGTTTGTTTGTTACGCTTTCACGATAGAACGGCTGAACGGATTAAGTTGAATTTTGGCACACGTGTAGGCTATGACCTGGATTAGGATGTTGGATACTTTTTATCCTGATGTTTCTATGGGATCGAAACTTATGCGGGTGAAACCGCGGCCGGCAGCTAGTATTCAATAATTATAATTAAAATACTTGAAGCGACTTTTGCATATGATTGTGGGAACCATAGACTACAACTGCACCGGAATGTCAAGTGAACTAGGTAGTATCCACTGGATCACATTTGTATTTCTCGCGAAACTCTTAGCCCACGTTCGCACGGACGTAAATATATCGCGGCGGGATTTTTTATCGCGCACTTGATTTGAACTCTCGATGTTGAGCCGAACGTTGAGAATCTAACAGAGTGCATCCCAGCTCGTTGAAAAACACACTGTTGGAATTTCAACTCTGAGCGCTAAGCAGAGCGTTGAAAATTCAGTGTGCGATAAAATCCCGCCGCGAAGGTTTTACGTCCGTGCGTACGTGGGATATGGGCTGTAGACTGATCATTAAAATTTAGAGATAACCAACTTGTCCAAAACAATACTTCTAACATGGAACGCAACGTTTCTGCGTATTTTGTATACAAAGTCTTTCAACGGTAACGATATTGGATATATTGACATCCTAAGACCAGAATACTAATATACCTACTATTGCGCAGACCAGCAAACGATAGCATCTTTGTTTTCTCCGCTTTCCCCAGACGACAGCTGCGCTTGTTTGCCACACTGTGACGCACATAATTATACAACGAGGACTCTTGCAGAATTTTAATACATTCGTCCGTCAACCGTATTAGGTCTTTAATAGGATAGTCTATGGCAATTGGCAGGGCCAGCAAACCTTTTTTTTAATCGGCAGGATAAATTTGGCGCATGCAAAAATAAGGCGATCTAAGAACAAAATAACTCACATTAAAATGCTGAAGTAAGAAAGGTTCTAATTCTAAAGACACGTAAGATAATGAATTGAACTAGCTATGCAGATTCTGTAATCTAGAATTGAAAAGAAAATGAAAACCACAAATCATGTTTCCCCAGAATTTACAGCCACTCGTAGCAGCCGGTGCCATAGATACATCATCTCTGGCTGGTCTATGGTAATTACCGCTGGACCCATAGTGCAAGCGCGTGGGATGGACTCGCGCGACCATAGATAAGTGGAATGGTAGGTAGGTACGCACAATGTCCTTGTTATCCTTGAAAGGTGTGAATGTGTTATTTGCATATGAGAATACATTTAAATAACTAACTGCTTAGTAGCGACTCATTCATAAGTTGGCAATTCTATTAAAACAAGCCTGTTAGTGAATTATAAGTAATCATTAATGTCTTCAGCGTCATCAAGAACGGCTCAGATCCCCGGTGCGTATGCGGCGTCTCTCCGCAGACATGGGCTCACCTTCCATCTCGTGCCGCATGCTCTGTCACCTCTGCACTTGAAGACCTTACATTTGCGTCAGTAACCAGATGTCGCGAAGCTGAATTTTTGGCCAAACCTTTAACCTTTTTTCCTTCGATAAGCTAAGAAGAAGATTGTCATCAGCACGATATAATCTTACTGTAGAAATAGCTCCTAAATTTTCTCTAATGTCAAAGCGTAAACTTGCCGATTTGAAAGAGAAGAAAGAAAGCCAAAAAAATCACAGTGTTACGTGTCGAAGAATTTCTTTCGAACTTGCAACTACGTAGTTATATAAGTATTCCTATTTACTTATAGCACTGAGTATAAATAGCGGTCTGTGGTTACTTACAGCGCGGTTAATGGTTTACTCAGAACATAATGTGTAAATGAGTGGAACTACTTACTTTGTTTGTAATAAAGACTGTGGGAAGCTAAGGGACGGTGCACCGATACAGTTTTGTGGGCGGGACTGGTAAACCAAATTATGTGGTATTGTGAGGTGTTTTATGATTATAATATGAGCTACCCTTGCGATTTACTTTGTAAAGGCGGATGTGCATTGTTGTAAGATCAGATTTAATTAAAGATTAGATAATGTAGACGGTAAGGTGCTCTAAATGTGATTAAGAAGTCTCATTGTATTCAACTCAGTTCCAATTTCCGCAATGCTAATGTTTCTCTTAACTTATAACGAGTTTGAGTCAAGTAAGGAGTTCGAACCTCCTATAGTATTTCAAATCAAATCCATACTATAGGTACCTACTTACTAAGTAACTTTGTCTGGATATTACCTTTTCACGTCTAAACCAAAAAATTAAGACAAAGCCTAAGACAAAACTTAGCCTACGGGACATAGCACGTTCACGTGGGATAAAATAATCCACGCGGACGAAGCCGGGGCAAAGCTGCGGGCAAAAGCTAGTACCAAATAAAAAAAACGATGAAGAAGTAAGAACTCAGGATATTCATTCTCAATCCAGAATTTTTTTTATTTTTTCGTCGCTACTTTAGCAATCTGCGTTATATTTATTGAATATCTCCCTCTTTTTATTTACATAATTATTTTACTTAAGGCGCTTCCCCGACCATACAACCTTGAGCATTCGGTCCTTCTCTGTCCCGTCGCTGAATCTCGCTCTGTCCCGCTCCCTGCGCACGCCCATTTATCAAAGAATTCACAAAAAAAGCGAACTTTTGAAATAAAATAAAAGGTGAATTATTTAGAGTTTTAAATTATCTATTCATTAGTGTAATCCTCAAATTATTAGAACGTCACCTTCAGCAAAAGACGCATGCCATTAATAACTATTTTCAAGAAGATTTTAAATGTATTTATAACACATAAAAACAAATGATAACGTGCAATTCGATGATATGATATCAAACATTAATAATGTGCTTTCAGATGAATATCTATTACTCTTAATAAATAACACTATCGCAAGGTTTTGCTCGGGGTAACGCCTCTGCCACTATAATATTTTGTAATAGGTAACTACTTTAATAGCTGGATTTGCAAACTGTCTCAACTTGGGCACCATAGCGACCATTAAGCCCATTTTTCAAACCTTGTGGGTGGGTTCGAGCTGAGCCAAATTTGCTCTCTACGGGCTGGATATGGATATGCAGGTAAGTTATATTTATGGTCAAGTGTCCTATAAAAACCACGGATGCTACATATTCAATACTACCCTTGACCAGTCATAAACCATTATTACCTAACTGGACCAGGGCCGGCAGTCTCGACATAGATAGAAACGCTGTCACAAACTACCAGTCGCTAAATATTAAGGTGAATCGTTAGTTGTAGCCCGCCAAATTCAAATTTTCTTTGAATTTGACGATTGATATGAAATTGATGATTATTATTCGATAAATATATAATTCCCACAGTCGAGAATCACGTTTTGATCAACATACGACGTAAAACAGAGCTGCAATTTGCAAATAACTAAAGAAAATTTGAATTTTGCGGACTACAACTGAGGATTCACCTTAATATTTAGCGATCGGTAGTTTGCGACAGCGTCGCTATCTATATCGAGACTGCCGGCCCTGAAGTTACTTAATTTAGTGCTAAAAGCTGGAAGTATTTAAAAATTAAGGTACCTATATAATTTTAAAGCTGAGTTTATTTTTATTTTTTAGCTGAGATAGCTTTGCTTAGCTTTACTCTGGTTATTCTACTTATTTCGTAGTCCAATTTGGAGGTAGAGGTGGGAAAAAATCGGCTTGTCCTGTTTGTAGATAAAGATCGCTTGTGTCATTAATAATAACGTTATACACCTCTTCCTTCGCGTAAGGCTCCCGAGAACAGGCGCGACGCGACAGCGCGACACAAAGGCACTGCCTGCCGCGCAACGAGCGGTACCTTTATGGCGCGTGTGATTCGCGTCGTGTGTCGTGCCTTTACTCAACATTAGGCACTCACACACATGGCACTTATCTTACGATATAATTATTGTTTTGTTTTCTATTCTTTTAAATAATTGGTTAAAATATCTTTGTTATGTAGTCTGGCACGACTTACCCTCTCTCTAGGAGTTGGGCCGTGGTAGGTGCGCCACAGTTTTCAATTTTGCAGCGTTTAGCATTCTTTTCTTTGACAGTATTTGTTTTTTTGTTCCAGATAAACGATTTATTTATTTATATCTCCTAAAATTATGCTGTGATTTGCTTATTAAAAGAAAGGTTTAGTAGTTTTGAAGCGATACTGACAACTGATCCATTGTCCGTGCCCGTTTTCCTCTTACATCAGTTCCTTATTCTATAACTTCGACAAACGGCTGATAGTCATCAATGTATTGAAAGAAAGAAGGATGTATTGAAAAGAACATAATAGGAAAGTTGTCACGGCACATCTCGATCTTTATTACTCTAGCGTAATTAGTTTTCATAACGCGATTGTTCACTCAACGGGCGATACTACCACAATTAAAATTTAAGAGCTTTCTTTTCATAGTACAGAATAGATTTAATCATTTAGTTGATCCAGTGAAAGTGAATTGCTGTAAAGTGATTATAGAACACTTAATTAAATAAGCCAGCTACCTAGCTTATTTAATAAGCTTTTATTATTACTGCCTCGTTGGTCTAGTGGTCGCAAGCGCTACTACTGAGCATGAGGTCCTGGGTTCGATTCCCGAGTCGGGAAAATGTTATTGGGTTTTTCCATCTGGAATTTCTCGGTAGCAGCCCGGAGTCTGGATTTGTGCCCGGTTGATGGCAATAGGCTCGCCTTCTATTACAAGGGACTTAAACATAACTGGCGAAATATGGGTGTGCTATAGGAACACCTCTGCCTATATGGGTACTTCAAGCAGTTTCGCTATTAGAGTGCGCGCAGAATTAGTTTGCGCGCGGCCGAAATCGGAAATAATCGTTTGCCGCCATCGCTATCTCGACGTTTATATCAGGTGTCAACAGAGTGTGCTGTGTTCCGTGTTTTCCAATGTAAATAATCACCATCATTAAGCCGAAAGTGATTAAAAGTGCTGGCAGGGATATAGTCTTGACGGTGAAACACGCGCGCAGACTATCTTGCGCGCACTTTAGCGGAAGCTTTTCTATGTAAGATTTAAATATGGAAATAAAATATGATAGGTGGGTACATAGAACTTATAAATTATAAAACAAAAGAAGGAGTAAACTACGTGCAAGACGGAGTGACGGAAATACAATACAATATTTATTATAGTAAAGGCTATTGTATTGCACAGGTTCTGAGGACTCTTGAGATCCAGATGCGATTTTGGAAAGATTGAGGTAGCTGTGTTTTATGTCATCCAAGTGCACTTAGATCTTCAGGATGTATCTTAAACATATAGAGACTGATGTGAAGACGTATTTTATAAGAACTACAGGTGACATTGAATAGGTGCGCCAAATTAAAATATATAATTCAATGTGTTACGAGTATAAAGAAAATTTAGAGCATGTCATTCGGCCGAGAGAAAGGAAAGGAATGCACATTTACGTGCGCGTAGACAAGCGATTTGGCAACATCGTCGCGCGCCCTTTTTTCGTAGGAACGGTCAAAATGAAGTAAATGACCGCTAGCTCAACGCGTTGCCAACTTGCTTCATATTGTGAAATCTGCGATGAATGGATTGCACTTTGGGCGCGCGCAAAAATTTATACTTTAATTTTCTTATTTGTTTTTTTTTTGCTGGAAGCACTATAATTCGTGTCTACATGAAGGCAATAACTTAGTTTGCACTATCTAAAACGATAATATTACACGATTTATTCAAGAATTTAGTTTTGGGCAATGACAATTTATAATGTTAGGTGACAGTTACTGAACCTCCTATTTCAAGGTGGTGTAAGTTTTCAATTTCATCCTGTATAATAAATAGCTTGACACCCAAGTACACTTAGATTTTCAGGTGTCTGAAACACTTATACATTGAAGACGTATTTTATGAAAACTTAAGTCCCCATGTACCGGACATACCGTGCGCCTGTCCAAACGATGCGGGTTAGGATTTAAGTTACAGATAGCGACGCAAGGGTTTTGGCTCCCAACCAAAATTATAGCTAGGTATCTCGTAAATTATAAATGCAGATCCCTTGCCTTTCCCAGGGAGTCTTTAAAGTATATATTAAGGAAGAACCATTATAAAACTACGATACTTTGAATCAACAACTATGCAAGTTTATACCTACCATTTTCTTTGAACAAAGCGGCAACGTAACCCAGTTTTCAAGTTGTGTAAAGCGTCTATTGTGAATAGCCGATGAATATTGGTAGGAAACTAAACTAGTAAAGCAAATCATCGGTTATCCGTGCCAGTATCTGGCGCCAAACAGCGTTTTATGAACTGCGAACTACCGCCCTCCAGAACAAAAGCCAACTGCATGTTCTCTTTTTAAATTGCTTAAATTTTTAACGGGTTTTTCGAAAATCTGCGCAGCGGATTGGGCGAAGACTGTGTAGAATTGGTAGAATGTAGAATGGAACACGGGAAAAAGATAAATGGTCTCTCTCTCGTAGGTTGACGGGTAATCGATGGTTTCGACATTTGTAACAAAATTGTTTTGGATGTTTTTCTTTTTTATCAGGGCATAGAATTTTGAAGTTGCGTAAATTTTATAAAAATATGACTCCTTGGCAACAACCCTGCAATTATATTATTTAAAGAACAGCAAAAAACTAACTAACTAAGTTCAAAAACTAATTTAAACATAATCTAATTTGGTCTTTCTTTCGACGAATAATATAATTTCAATATTTCAACAACAAAAAATGTTTAAAGTTTTTTTCTACTGCCTCATTTGATGATAACTAGAGTACTGCGGCTGCAAGAATAACATAAGATCAGTTCTGGTAACTTGCCAAGTGCACCAGCATCGTTCGGCCGATAGCCCGATGTACAGTCGAATAAACTATTAGGTAAACAGGCAAGTTGAGAGTCATTTCACGGTTTAGGAAAACATCGTGAGGTAACCAGTATGTCCTAGAACAAAAAATCGAAGACTAGACTGTGTTACGCATCAACCCGCACTGGACCCGCGTGGTGGATTAGTGCCCACTTCCTCTCACATATTGGAGGCCTGTGTCCCAGCAGTGAGAACATTAGTACGCCGTAAGCTTTAAAAGTTATTTATTACGTATATAATATACATAAATATAGGTAGTGTAGTTTGCTTGTATACCAAATAGCTTGTCCGACTGTACGTGGATGTACACCGAGTGACCGAATCTGTTGTTCCGCGCACGGCTGACTGAAGCCGAGCGAAAACGTTGGGAGCGGCTCTATACGGGTAATGGTCCATCGAGCACTGATGTATTGCTGTTCTGTGTGACAGGAATTCGAGGAGTTGTGAGATATTAATGACTTTGTAAACAAGCCGCTTGCTTAACGTGACAACGGGGGTTAGGGATAGGGATATATCGCTTTTCGAACCAAAATCTCTTTATTGAAATGTATCTTGTGTTTTTTGTTTGTGCTTTTGGTCTACTTTTGATGAAAGAAATTGTTTTCTATCTTTTGATCCTTATTATTTTTTACATCTTCAAACTAAAGTTCTCTTAAATATCAAGAAGTCTTTCTCGAAGAGATATTTACACGGTGCGATTTAATTTCCTGTGGCATACTATAAGTTGAAACAACAATACAAGTTGCATCGTCTAATTTAGATGATGTCATTTGTTACTACAATTTTATTGTATGTGCCACATGCGAGAAACTCCCATCATGTAAATGGGGCTTTAAGGCTCTCGCAAACAGGTGCGACGCGACTGTAGTAGAACAATTTCTATGAAAACTTCATTGAAATTGTTCTACAAGAGACGCGTCGCGCCTGTCCGCGGGAGCCTATAGTCTCCTGCCATTTTACTATCAATACATGAAACAGTAATAGAATTTATCTTCATTTAGTTATAAGACGTTTACATACCAATAAGAAGCTGAATTTATGGACCAAGACTGTTAGGAGCAGCACGAGTGTAAGCACTTGAAGCAGTATAAGAGTAGGCATCGTTAAATCATTGAAAGAGTGCATGATGCAATTACAGACGACCATTCATGAACACTACAGCGACCTAATTCCATATCCTATGCTTGGTAGTAAACCACCTCTTCACATTGGAATGTGTGCACTAAGAAACTACAAGAGTCATGCATGAATTAGGACTCTTAACACCAGCCGGTCAATTCTGTAACATCTCAGCGTGAAAATTTCGGTGAAGTGCTAGCTGTCACTTGAAAAGCAGTCAATGGTGTCAATCCTTACCATCAGGTGGAATGACAGCACACTTCAAGAATAGAATAGAGTGCTCTTTATTATGTACACCATAAAAATTATAGTTATAGATGAAGAAATTTTACATAGGCTGACACAATGGGCAGTCTTATCGCTAAAAGCGATCTTTTACAGACAACCTTTGGATGGATTAAAGGCAGAACGAGAGACAATAATGCAGGTAGTCAGTGGTGTACGATTTACATATATAACAAATACATACATACATAAAACATATAGGTACTTATCTACATACAATATATATCCAATAATAAACATGACACAAGAGCAAGGAAACTAAATGTAATGATGATATTTAAGGAGAGTGGAAGTGGTTTTTAGCCAGAATTTCAAGCTCATTTCACCAAGTTTTTACGGAATAGATCGACAGGTGTCATACAATTAAGTGCATCAAGTATTCAGCTTTTAGCATCGATGTAAGAAAAGAAAACAGACACTTTCGGAATTCTCCAGACCAAGTTCTTTACACTACGGAATTGTTGCATTAACTGTCACTGTTTTACAAAATAGTTGGAGGAAAATAGCGCGGTGGATAATGTTAAGTACGCTTATTTGCAAAAAGCATTTCGGTATGTTACTGCAAACTTTTAACAGCATAATATCTTACACACAAGATGCTTGGCCGTAGTGGCCATACTTCTACATATTGATGGGTTTTAAACTTTGATGGAACTCTCTCTCGACGGATGTCGTAGTGTCGTCAGAATGGGCCATAACTTCGACATCCAATCTTCATTACTAGGAACTCAGGTAGGTCCTCTAATTCTCGTATGAAATTACTACATATTATATTCTAAATTATAGTTAATTACTGTCTGTCCTGTCTATTCATGAATATAGCTCATTTCACAATGAACACTCGTGTTTGGAGATGGAATCTTGGCAAAAGGATGAGTGATCGCAATATTTCGTCTATGCAGCCAAAATGAAGCTGCACATTAATTTGACAACTACTTCGTCGCTTCACCGTATGTATTTCATTCAGTAAGCTGTTCCCTTTTATTCAAAATGGAGATAATATAGTGAACATTATAATAATTGCAGTAATATCAATGTCAGGCTGTCACCGCGTCGCTAATTTGTAATTAGCCTCGGCTTTATTTGGCTCAAGTCCAGCTGTTTTGGATACACGTCAACATTAACGCCATTAAAATTTAATTTCAACTTTGACGTTAACAACTAAACTACACTCGCGGTCAAATAATACGGGTCGATGACGAAAATCCCTGTAACTTGCAAATTAATAATGGTACATGCATGAAACTAGCTTTATATTACAGAGAATTTTAATAACGTATAAATCTTAAATGATCTACAACGTAAATCTAAACAGGGCAGAACATAAGAAGACCAGGAACCGGCAGATCGAGATGTACTACGGCTGGTGAGGATCGATATATTGATACGATCATGCTCCGAAATCAGCACCTAGCGGCAGATCAACTAACAAATCAACTTCGGGAGACCCGTAGAGACGACGTAAGCGAGCGGATTGTAAGGCCGCGGCTCCTTGAAGCTAATTTGACCCGACATAGACCCGCAAATGGTCCAAAATTTGAAAGGGAACATCGGGTAGCAAGATTACCTTACGCCCGCGAACACGCACAATGGGGAGAGGAAGAATGGGCAAGATTAATGTGTTCTGACGAATCCAGATTTATGCTGTATGCACATGATGGGCGGCGAAGAGTCTACCAAGCGACGGCTAGGGAGACGTTTTATTCCAGATATATTAGAGATATTAATTAATATGGGTGAATATTCAATATTCATGCATGACAACACCAGGACACATACAGATCAAATTGTAGATGGATTTTTCCGAACGTTGACGCATCAATCGCATTGACTGGCCCGCGAGAAGCCCGGACCTGAATCCAATTGAACACGCTTGGGACGAGCTTGGGAGGTGTGTAAGAAATCGAAACCCCGCCCCAGCAATACTTCGAGACTTTAAACGTGTTAGTGGAAGAATGGATGGACCAATATCCCACAACATCGCATAAGAAACTTAATAAACAGCATCCACAATCGCCTGGCAGCTATGAAAAGAGCCCGTGCAGGCAAAGAGTCAGCATCATTTACGGGGTCCGATAGGGCCGATGCCTGCCGGGGTCGCGGATTGTTCGAAAGAGTTACCGTGGCCCTGGCGCACAGGCAACTGCAGGAACACGGGTGGGTTTTAGTCAGTAAGAGTCTGACACGCCCTTCCGCTCCACCCAGAGCGGGAGAGGTCATTTGATGATTTCCCACCCAAAAAAAAAGGTAATACAAAGTATTAATTTTGTTTTAAAGTTCGGTTTTGTGTTGTATGTGAGGTACCAACCGAACGTATGGCAAGCCTACCTATTATTGACTTTAGGAACTTACTTGTTTAATCATAATGTTATGTAAATATTACTAATTTAGTTTTTAAGTAAATTGTTACTAACGTTAAGAGTCCATGATACTTGAAAATAATTGTTTTATTATATTATTATTATTAATCCTCGGTCTAAGATGAATGGAGGGTAGTGTCAAATTCCTAGGAAATATAACCCCAAAAAAAAACAGGCTCGACTACCTGTTCACAATGTGTGCTGGTGCCTACGCTTATGTATGGAAGTGAATGTTGAGTGTGGCAAAAGAGGCATGATGCTGTGGAAATGCGCTCCTTGGGAAGCATGTGTGCTGTAACTATGAATGATAGGCTGACGAATAATGTGCTAAGACAAAGTTGCGGTTTAAACGAAGGTGTAGTGACAAAAATTAAAAGAGTATGCTTAGGTGGTTCAGTTATGTGGAGAGGATGAATGATTAAGGCCGATAACAAAAGGTGACAGGACAGGTGTGAGTGGAAATGCCGTCAGGGGACACCCTAGAATATAGTGACTTTATTGGTGACGTTCATCAGAAAGGTCACGTGGGAGTACTCGCAACCAGCGTGCGTGTAGGAAAGAAGATACGTTTATTTGCGGTAAATATGACACAGAGAAAAAAAAACACAATAATGAACCAGTTGGGGAAAATATGCGTCACATCCACGCAAAACGGCCATCATGACCAGATGTCCGAATGTAAACGAAGCAAAAGGAGTATGTAAGGATCGTAGCATGTGGCGTTCTGTAGTTTTTGCTTGCCTCGATGGAATGGAAGACGTGAGTTTATTTATTTAAGTATGTAAGTAAAACCTCACAGTGGTGCTCTTGATACTATGAATGAGGAATTCACTAGGCTAGGACGTGCACCATACCAATCATTTCCCTCTGTCACGGTAATGGATCATCTTATTTCGAACCATAGGCTAAGGTATAGAGTTCGAAATCCAGACTGTTTCCCTAGAAAAACAATCTCAGGAGATAATCTAAATGTGATCTTTTGTTGATTTATTTTTACCCTTATACGTTTATCCGCTTTACGAAGAAACTGAGGAAGCAATTTGGTCAGGATTTCCAATATTTGATGATTTTCCAGGAATTATGGCATTGGCCTTAGAAAAAATGTAAGCCTTATTTAAATCGACCAGGGATGCGAACCAAAAGTTATTATTAGAATTTGAAATGTGTTCCAATAACTTAGTCTGAAAAGTAAGACTGTTTGCCTAGATCATTTGCGTCCATGTATCACAGGAAAATGTCGTAAAATACAAAGAATGTTGTATTTCAACGCATTAATTTTTATTATTCACTTCAATTTTTCATCTTCTGACACATTTTATTATATTTAGTACATAGTTAGTACGACATTATATCAAAAACAAAATGAATAGATCCTGGACATAAATTTTGCTGCAATTTTAATATTTGGGTACTTGGTTGTTTTTCGGACGATTATTTTGTCAACGCATGTGTTGAAGAAGTTACTAGATGGCTGAACGCAAGGAATAGCGATTGGCTTCTATTTTCTTGCTGAAGTCGGGAATGGCCAGAGAATATGACAAGAAAGCAAGCAGTGTCTTCCAGTCCAGTGTCATGGTATCAACATACCTTCAGATATAATCATCTTATTGTAAACTGTTATGCCAATCAGGATTTATCATTATAAACCTTCTATTATAATAGGCCTAAAATGATAAAATAAACCTGCAAGTACTTAAAGCACTAGCATAAGCTTAATTGAAGCTAGTGAAGTGAAGTGCTACTAACATAGTTTTAAGCAATATTTATTAACATAAGTTATAGTTTTATTATGTATTAGTTTGTTATTTTGTAATTTGTGTATTTTATCTATGGGCGTCAGTTGCCTGACAATAAAGGAATTATTATTATTATTATTTTGTCTTGGGACCCTGGTATCCCGACCTTTCGAAGGCGTAAGAGGGGCCGCACTCAACACGCAGAGGCCCGTTAGACGTTTTTAATGAAATGGGGCACCAGCCGACGATTATGCCTGTTCGGGCTATACAATTGCACCCAGGACAACCCCCGGTTGGTGTAGGACTATTGCAGGATATGGAAACAAAGATATTGGGCTATGGATTTGGGTAGCTTAAGCGGACTGGTAACTGGACTGGCTATTATTAAACATAACACATCCATGCCAAATACCTTTCTTCTAATAACATTCTACACGTTTCAACGTCTACTTTTACTATTATATCTCAATGCTCTTTCAACAAGCCGACATTGAGCATCGCCGATCTTTCTCCAGACCTCCACTTATTAGGTTATCTAAACATTTGACTATTGGCATACCTTTTGCGGCAGACAGTCGTGCCGTTACCCTTGTAAGGAAACTTAGCTTCAGCAGATAAGCATTTCTCGCCGTATTTGCATTTCGAAGTATTGAAGCTGTTTCTAGAGTCATCTTTTACTTTGGTTTGTGAATGATTCTATATTTTATTTGCTGTGATTTAAAACTGTACAAATTGAGTTATAAAAATTTGGAAAATCCAAAAGTGCACGCCTCATAATCTCATTCAATTCTATAAAAAATAAAAATATAAATAGATGTACAGTCTTGTAGTTTTCGTTTTTTATTAATTGTAATTAAACGACACTGAATTAATTAGCCATTTGCATTCAGTGACCTACAATTGTCGATTAGAATTTTTTTAAAAGAAATTTAACTCAAATAATGGATTTTTTCACAAGTTACAGTGTTTCCGGGTTTCACACATGACGGACAGGAATTTTTTTTGACCTATTTTGGTGTTTTTTTCCAATTCTATTGCAGTAAATCAATTTTTAAAAAGTATGAAATTAATCTCCATTAAATTATCTCGACAATAGTATGCAAAATATCTTGATTCCGTGAACTAACAAGGCTATAATAATAAAAATAGCCGCCAAAATGAGGCGAAAAAAATTTTTCGATCGTAAAGCACTCTCTGATGCTTCGCATCATGAGTCGTGCAATAAGAAAGGAATGTTTTCGTGGATGGAAAGTATTTTATGAATAAATAAATACTTATTTATTCTTAGAATAATCGCTTTGTTATAATTATTATCTATACTATCCAGCTTTCTCTGCGTTATTGAGTTACAGACATATTACTTTAGCATTTTTAATAATGTACTTTCAAGATTTTCTATCTTTATTACGTAACTAGCTTCCTCCCGCGGCAACGCCCGCGTGGTATGTCGATAAAAAGTAATTAGTAGCTATGTCCTTCCCCAGGGATTAAAGTATCCCCATAACAAATATCATCAGAATTGGTCTAGCCGTTTCGGAGATTAGCCGGAACAAACAGACAGACAAAAAAAATAAAAATGGTTTTTTGTTTTAAGTATATATATTTATACTTTCCTAAGCATTTAGTAAAAAGCTGTTATTTTGACATAACAAACAGACACTTAATTTTTTTTTTCTAGATGTAATGATTAATTATGAACTTAGGGCAAACACTCTAAATTGTTTTTCCATGACATAATAAATAAAGGAGGTACATCCTTCTCTACTTTGGCATTTCTATCCAAACGAATTTCATTAGCCTTTTCATGTCGAAAAACATCTCTAATGTATCCAATGTGGCTGTATATCAGATATCTATGACCGGAATCGGTTTGAGGTAGGGCCATCCAATAACGTGGATAACCAGGTTCGGCCTTCTTCGTCCAATTACATAAACTATCCGCTAGAGTTGTGCTCGACGGTAAAATTACCGTATTTGGAAGTCGCCCAGCTCTGATTGTTTTTTTTCTCGGTAAACTTATTGAAATACGAAGGATTCGTGGCCCGTCGATGATAAATGTCGCATATATTTGTCACGGACCCGTATTATTGAACGATATGACCCTTTGTCCGATGTTTCTGAGCGATGTGAAGGCAGTTTTTGCGGTCGCTTAAGAAGGGCTTGTTATTTTTATAGTACAGATATCAAATTGTATTCAAACTGACATATGTACAATACAGATAAAAGTTAACTTTAAAATTAAGTGCCTGCATGCATTAAAATAACAAAACATTGTTATATGATTCAATGTCATGCCATGTCACTTTAGAAAAACATTGTAGCGAAACAAAACGCTCAAAAAGATATAAAAGACGAAGTAAACAGTTCTGTTTACGCATATTATTATTTCGACGTGTAACGTAATTTATGTCAGATTTTGCGTTAACATCGTAAATTCAGCAAATGCAAATCCGAAGCTTAAATGGAATTTGTACATAGATTGGATTTATCGATTCGGTTTGGGGCTGTTTGGTAGGAAAATTGTTTTTTTACGAGCCCGTTGAGGTTTCGTCGATACTCTTGCTCCATTGAGCGTGCAGATAACATTTGTATACTTAATCCGACATTACCCTTAAGGGCTTAATTTCGAATGATGATGCGATAAAACAGATACCTTTATATTTAAACCCATCAAAAGGTCAGCTAGTTTCGAAATCGAAATTGATTGACATGTCGTCTTATAAGTATTACATAAATGTCGCGATCGTGCCAAATATATTAATGGATTGTTCTTTTAAATAGATGTGTGATTCGTTCGATTGCATCGAAATTCGATTAGGAATAGACACTAGTCGGGATAATTACGTCTCGTCGTAAAATACAAAGTAGTTTCAGGAGCATATACTGCATGTTTGTACCTATGTGTAGGATTAAATACGGCGGTCACCTGCTCCAGCGGTGAAAATGGCAAAATCGATTAATGGGTTGGAGTCACCTGAGTTATAAGTAGGTATACTGAAGGCATCCACTAACCAGCACTGGGCCCGCGTGGTGGATTGTGGCCCACTCCCTCTCATAGACCTAGAAAGGAGGCCTGTGTCCCAGCAGTGGGAACATTGTAGGGTCATTATGTTATGTTATACGGAGGGTAACCAGAGTTAGACACTTAAATGAAAATTTGGTGGATGCATCGATAGGAATAAATTGTGTAGATTCACGTATTGATATTATCTGATTAAGCTTTTACATTTCAGTAAATATTTTCCCCTCTTCTGTAAAAAAAAAAACAACAAACGTTTATGGATTTCTTCTACAAACAAAGCTATAAATCTTGCGTATACGGACGATACACTTCTCACATAGGTCCACTCACGTAACTGATTTACATGTATCGCTTTGAATAGAGAAATTTCTCCAATAATCTCCAACTTCCCACATCGTCGTTTATGTTGAAACTTACATTTTCGGGAATGACGAAAACTACTTTGATTTTCGACATAATATAAGTGATTTCAGACATACTTCCATATCGTTAAGGGAAAAGGTCTTGGCGCTACATTGTTTGAGTTAACCACGTATTTAAAAAAAGTATGTTTATAAGTTTGTTAATGGTAATTAACGTAATTAATGGCTAAATGTAATTTGGGTTAATTCGAAAAGAAAAAACACAAGAAGATTAAATGCTCACTCAAGTACTGTTATCTAGCAGGCTCAGTCGCTACATTCAGACTAATGAGCCAATTCAGCAAGCATATAGGTCAAAATGTACGGAGAAATTGAATAAGGTTTCTCTATATGAAATGAAATGTTTACGTCCAAAAGTTCTTGTCTCTGGAAGTTTTAGAGAGAAACTTCGAGGCCTTCTTAAGCCGAGAAAGTAATTTAATGATACAGAATCCTCAACGTCTTGTCATGATACAACCAAATTGGTTTCTCAGAATTCTTTTACGGATTGGCAAAGTTATTTTTATTGAAAGGGCATAATTAAATATTGACGTGAATCCGTACGTCGCCGTCGGTCGCGAATAAATTAATCGTCGAACGCTCAATAGAAAAGTTGTGAGTCGAATTGAGCAGTTAGGGGCTTAACGGGCATTATTGATACTTTGATTTACTTGTAGGTGCTCAGTATGCGCAGCTAACTAGCAGATATATTGGGTGTTTTGATTTTGATATCTCTTTTGATTTCAATTTTAATTAAGATGTCCGTCATTTTAAATGAAGGGATGTAAATCAAAATAGGACGACAGAGAGCCACAATTTTGGCAGTAATTCAAAATTATTTCTACAGCACGCCATGGTCATAAACACCAACTTGAAATATAGTTTGTGCCCGTCAGCTGCAATGTGCTATCCGTGACCAGGTTTAATGTCGATGTTTGTTTTGACATTAGGGCGCAAAGGCGCAAGCCAGGAAGTAAGCTTAAGAGCTTGCCATTGTGTACGGCTATTACCAGGTAGCTGTTTAGCACTAGACCTATACTTTGCTAACGCGCATGAAATCTATGCTCACTGTTTATATTGCGTTAAGATCTTAACGAGTTATTAGCAACAATGGATGACGCTATTTTTCATTAGCAAACATTAAACAGGCATTAAACCCATTGACGAATGGGTTCGTTTATCTAGACGACATAATAACAAAATCAACATACCTGACTATTTGGGAAGGTGGCAAACGCAGATTGTACTTTATGAAGCGCGTGGTCCTGCTGATGACCTGGCGGTGGTCTACCGTTGGGGAAGTGGAAGCGAGGGATGACCCGCGCGGGCGCACCACTGCTGGCAGCACCGCGCACACTGCGCTGTAGCGTTGTGTGTGGCGGCGCTGATGATGGCTTTGGAGGTGCTGTGGCGGCATAGTTCTGTGGAAGATAATGGTGACAATTAGTATTTTTATATTACAAAAATATATTGGGTGGTTTTTCAGAAGTTGCAGTAAACTAAAAAGTGTGACTGATTTACTAAAGTATTTCTTATTCAGTATACGCCCCAAATTGCTTATTTAATAAGCTGATTAACATAGGTAAGTCTTCAATTACTGACAGATTTGGAACATAAGCCGTCCCAAAAAACTTCAGTAGGTGTACAACCAAAAACGTATCTCCCTCATGTCTCACTTGTGTGAATCTGTACATAATTTATCTCCAAAAGTGCTCTATGCGCAAACGTATATATGTATAATAGAAATAGACTCACTGGCGAGGTGAGTGAGTCGCAATTCTTTTGATTTATTGCGTAGTGGATTGTTGATATTTTCGTAGTCCGTGTGTCGAGCCAGCGGTGAAATAGAAATATTCTGATAAATGTCTACCGTCGTTCCGTTTGCAGTACATCCGTCGGGATGTACGACAGTGAGAGTTTTTCTATTTGTAATGTTACGAAAATAAATTGATTTAGATGAATCAACTGGGTTGGCTTTAGCGAGATTAGCTGCAGACTGTGTTATTTAGGTTTACTATCGGTGAATAAATAAAATATGAATGTTATCTTTTTATGAAGGAGACATAAGCAGTTAAGTCTGAAGATTTGTGCTAGTGTTTTAAAATAATTGTTGGACCAAAAACAATTTTAGTAGGTAATATACTACTTTTTTTAAATTGTTATGTTCAGTACCTATGTCTTTATTCAAAGCTATTTTGCATAATAATTCTAGACATAAAGACTAAAGAAAACACTAGCATATTACTTTTCATTTCAGACGCTTTTATACACTCGTTCAAAATATTCTGTTGTATTTTCTTTTATGAATATACTGTTCATGATAAAAACGTATACCTTCCAGTTTATACATAGGTATACCTACGTACATAAGTGTCTAATCATATACCTATGTTTTCATTTACTCGCTGCGCGGTCGTAATATTTGCAAATGCTTGATATTACCAAGTATACGAGGCAAAAAGTATTTGTCTACTGTTTAATAACTTTCTTTCATCTTTGTAGCTTTTATAGTAGGTAGCTTTAGCAGTTATAACCTTATTGGACTAAATTGGATCGAGGGAAAATTGAAGACGTGAGCGACACGTCTTTCTTGTGATTTGAGTACTGCTTATTCGTAACTGTCGCAGGGAACTGAAATTAAACTACCCTGAGGGATTAATTTAATTACTAATCCGTCTTGCGTCCTAGAAACTGTAGTGAGACTGTGAGAAAAAATGTCACCTTAGAAAGTATTTGTTAATCTTTCGAATCTTAGGATAAGATGCTTAATTTGCATCAAAATCCCGACTAGGCTGTTCTATTTCTGAGGTTGAGTCTCTAACCTTGTAAAATTTGGTCCATGTCGAACTACATCGACTAAAACATCAGCTAGTTAGTGATACTAATTCAAACTCTCCATTGGCATGTAATAACATTCCGATGTGACCGCGCGCCTAACCCACCACTTTGGCACGGATACCATTTAACTACAGAAACCCTTTACCTATCGAACTATGAAGCATAGTAACCGGCCGTTAGTTATCCTTAATTTTAAGTAACCTACTATCGTATGCACGGTAATGGTTGTGCTTCGTCAATACTGATCCCTAGTCCCAACTCGCCCGCGCCAAGTCGCGCCCGGTCCGTATATATGGATAGCTACAAGTAGCTATTCATATATACGGACCGGGCGAGTTGGGACTAGGGTTCAGTATGGACGAAGGCAATGGTTGGTCGGTACCTACTGCCTCGTTGGTGTCGTGGTCACAAGTCCGACTGCTGAGCGTGGGGTCCTGGGTTCGATTCCCAGGTCAGGCAAAGAGTTATTGGGTTTTTCTATTTGGAATTTCTTAATACGGCCCGGGGTTTGGAAGTTGGCAGTGTGATATCTCCCCGTCCGTGCCTCTTCATGCACGTTAAGCAGTTGGTCCTGCGCGCCTGATCTCTCTCCGGTCGTGTTGGATTGCCGTCCCATCGGACTGTGAGAGTGAGGGAACAGAGAGTGTGTAGCGGTATCAACATCGCCACATGCGAGCTACACGTCATACTGACGTCA
Source organism: Griposia aprilina (assembly GCA_916610205.1). Lineage (NCBI taxonomy): Eukaryota > Metazoa > Arthropoda > Insecta > Lepidoptera > Noctuidae > Griposia > Griposia aprilina. The sequence continues at coordinate 16,563,982 of OU744286.1, forward strand.
CGCAAATCCTGCATCGCGCAATCAGAGTTTACCGCGCGACTAGCATATATACAACGTCCCGACATCAACCGTCGGGCAGTTGCCCACCAGACACAACACCCGTCTGGTCGGAGGATCCTCCCTTTTCCATAGGGTATGAGTGAGCTTTACACCCTGTTCCTCATACCTCTATAAGTGCAGCACCTGTGTCTGAGCACACCAGCGCACACACTTGTGCACTATAATATCTCCGGCGCCGAAGGCTTGTCTCCGTTGAAGTTGCCATGGCCGAAATTCAGTCTGGAGGACTATTAACGGTATCTACACTTCTACTACAGAGGTGGTTACAGTCAATGAACGATTTCAACTTCTCAAGAAATTGACGTTTGTTGATCTCCGTATGAATTTGTGAGTAAACAAGTGAACATCGCTGGCCTTAAACATTAAAATTGCCACGAGAAGTGATGGCGTCGACTATATATACAGCCGAGGCCAGCAGCGAGCAATATTATCACAAGTATGATAGAAATAATCTCGTAAACTAGTTGTTTACACAATTTTCCTGGACAATAGTATAAAACTGATGATATATATATAGTGTTCATGGGATAAAAAGGACAGGCGTGAAAAATTGTGAAAGGGACAAAAGGCCCGTCGCCGGTGATTGAGCCGTCTTTGGCCCACGCTTCCGAACACAAAAATAAGTTTTCGGTCGCTTTTTGTCCGTCGAACATCGTAATTAACGTTCAAATGGATTCTCGGTGATCAACGCTCATTCTGCAAAGTTTTGCAACGACACTGATGAATGTGTTGTAGTTGGCGCAAAATCCTAGAGAATAGCCCTACAAAGAAAATAACATAGCTAAATGACTGTTGTACTGTTTAAACATTTTGCCAGGAGAAATTCTTGTTGGAATAATTCATGCTTTACAAAAGTAATTTTAGTCCTCGACATTTTCTATAATGGCTACATAATTTTCCGTTCTGTGGTCGCTTTACTGATTATGTTCTCGAAACAAAAACTCTTGTTTAGGGTTTCTTAAACAAACAATGAAACCTGACGATTATGAACTGAATTCACTGAAAAAACAACTATGTTTTCTAAGTACCTACAAAACAACATGTGATGAAACGTTATCCCATGTCAGTAATTCAGTATCAGTTTTAAAGAACATGGATTAAATGTAGAATTATTTTGTGGTAATTTCATGGGGTATAAGCTCACAGAATAAGCAAGCTGAAGTGGCAATGGGCTGGCCATATTATCCATAGCACCGATGACCGATGGGGTAGACGTGTTCTTGAGTGGACACCGCGAATCGGCAAACGTAAGGTAAGACGCCCTCAGATAAAGGTGGAGCGACGATCTTCGCAGAGTGGCTGGTAGCAGCTGCGTAAGAGTTGCCGAGAATTGAGTTTGTTGGCTTGCAATTGGAGACGCCTTTGTCCAGCAGTGGACTGTTGTAGGCTGATAATGATAATTTCATGGAGCTGCAATTAGTGTAATATCCTTATGCATAAAGTGTGCCTATCTAAACTTCTAAACTAATTTTATAAAGAGAATAGATTTGATTTTTTGTATGTTTGTTTGTTACGTTTTCACGCAAAAACTGGTGAACAGATTGAAATGAAATTTGGCACATAGATATACCATGACCTGGAGCAGGACAAAAGATAGTTGTTATCCCGATGTTCCTAGAGGGTCGGTACTTAAGCGGGTGAAACCGCGGGGCGCAGCTAGTGATCTATAACAACTCAAAGGCCTTTGATAACATTGCCTATAAAAACAGGAAACTACTTCCCTAAAGAAATAAAAACAGAATATTCACTTCTTCAATATCTTCGCACTTGACCTGTTTCTTGTAAAGACGGCTGCTAATAATGAGATCCATTATACGGACGGCCTTACGAATATTTTTTGCGAATATTTTATTTATTCCATCTCATTCTTGGTAACTGGCATTATCCAGTGTGACCTTTGTCTTGCTATTGTTTAAAATTTCTACGCCGACGTTCCTGGCAAAGGCGTCATCCTACTATGCCAAATTTCACACCTATTGGTTTTTTTTTTAAATTTTGTAATGTCGATGAACTGGTTGATTAGGGTAATGAAGAGCACGTGTTGATAGCAATTTTTCTAGCCTGCTCTGTCCCCTTTTTTATTTTTTATGTTGGGGTCGGCTTCCAGTTTCACCAGATGCAGCTGAATACCAGTGTTTTACATGGAGCGACTGCCTATCTGACCTCCACAACCACGTGACTGGTTAATACGATACCCCATGGTAAGACTTGTTGTCAGAGTTTCAGACTTGTAACTGCTATCAATACTTACATAGATAGATAGAAAAAAAAACACGTGTCGTTGTGGCGATACTTGGGAGAAGCGTATGTCCAGCAGGGAACGTCTTTTCGGTTGTACGACGAAGATGATGAAACAGATAGCTACCTCACAACTCTTTCAATAAATTAAAAGAAAGAAAAGTAGGTTTATTTGTCACAGAAACACGTGCATACAAAAAAGATAATTAGCACGAGATTAAACGCGACGCACGACGATTAAAGGCTCCTACAAACAGGCGTGGCACGCGACGCGAATCGTGCGCGCCAAAGGCACCACTCGTCGCGTGATGAGCGGTACCTTTGTGGCGCGCTGTCGCGTCGCGCCTTTCTGCGGGAGCCTTTAATGTTGCACGAGTGATAGAAAGAGCAACTGCTATCTAACTCTCCCATGACAACTACTTTCAATTCTATATCCATATCGCTTTACTAACGTAACGAAAACAGTCGAAATATTCCTGTTTCATAGAGATTATTCGGGTCAGACTATCAGCCTTGAAGGACAAATCCTTTTGTATCCAGCTGTAGGTAGAAACAACCTTACAAAACCATACAATTTTTTTTTTACGTAAGAACTTTATTTTGTGCAAATACACGAACAATATCATGTATGTAGGTTTAACCTACTTGATATTTCTTCAGCCTTTAAAAACCTAAATTCGCACATCTCAATATCTTTCAAGTGAAAGACTTTGTTGACTACTTACGGGATCTTACACATCCTTGATTGCCAGTTAAGGCTGTTTAGTCATTTGAAATAGTGTCTAAAATAATCAAATTCTTGATTAGTTACTCCAAAACTAGACACAAGACGTCTTGGCTAACCAAAATCAACGTACCTATAAAAACTTAACAAAACAAAAGAGAATCATATTTACGTCACCAGAATCGTAAAACTGCCCACAAAATATTATAACCGCAGCACATAATTCTAGTTAACGAACTCATTCATCTTCTAAGCTCCTGGTAACCACAAAAGGTAACTCGACAACCGCAGATATTGTTTTCCAATATAATGAACAGAATGCCGTAACATGTTATATGGCTTAACAATAAACCAAATTACCACTACGCCTACGTTGGCGGTGCTAAAACGTATAAAGACCACTTCAGACGACTCTACTAGATTTAGCTACTGCAGGTAAAGTCCCACGTAACTATTAAACATTGCGGAAGTTTACCTAAACGTACAACTAAAGTGTCGTAAAAGACAGGCATTATTAAAATGACATAGAACGGGATATTTACCATGATTTTATTTATTTTGAGCTTCTGATATTTCGGCACGGATGTAAGGACCAAAGGTTCATGAATAACATAAGTAGAAACACATTATTATTATAGTACACCCAGATTTCGTCAGTTATGTTTAAGTCTCATGTAATAGGGGGCGAGACTATTGCGGGCACAAATCCAGACTCCGGGCTGCTACTGAGAAATTCCAGATAGAAAAACCCAATAACACTTAGTTATAATAATATCTACCTACTCTAAATATAATTGTTAATCCAATGTCAAAACTGATTACAATGAAAATGGACTAAAACGACGCTGTAGAAGATTATGTTGACGTTAATGAAGCAAATGCATCATTGGGTTGTTGAAACAAGAACAGAACCGTGAGAAGCGACCTTAAACCAAATTGTCGGTCCACATATCATTAATCAATAGATAACACCTGTTTCTCGCCTAAACAACGATTCAGTTAAAGCAACATCCGATTGATTTGACAATATAAACGGGCTCATTTATAAAAGGCATATGTTAATGAAATAGTCGATTTATCATTGATTTCCACTTTGATTGGCATTACCTGTTTATTTTAGATGAAGACTCTGATGAACTCACAAAGATAGATGTTTGGGTAAAGAGTTCCAATACAAAGGTTGTTGTGCAGTGACGTTAAGCCAGGGGTGTGGCGTGGGGGTTAAGGCAGGGGTGTACCTATAGTACACCCACATTTCGCCAGTTATGTTTAAGTCCCATGTAATAGGGGTCGAATCTATTGCCATCGACCGGGCACAAATCCAGACTCCGGGCTGCTACTGTGAAATTCCTCCTCATTAATGCTTTCTTAAATTAGAAGGTTATGTGATTCTACATAATATGAGTTTACAGTGTGAAAAAAAAGGAATTAGAAGAGGGATGGATTCAAAAATCGAATCGTTCAAATTTTGTGGAAGTCAATAGACAGAGATTTTATATAGAAGAAGAATCCTGCTATATCCATAAAGATATAGAGAATTCATTTACTATTGTCTGGCTGAATAGTTTACTGAAAGTTCTAAATATTTAGACATCTTCTATACATACAAATACAAGTGACTGTTTGTAATGTCAATATAACAGATTTTTACTAAATGCATATTAACGTATATACGGTAATTGATAACAAAAAAAAACTATTTTTGTCTGTCTGTTTGTTCTGGCTAATCAACGAAACCGCTGGATTGATTTTGACGGGACTTTCACTGGCCGATAGCTGATTTTATAAGGAGTAACTTAGGCTTTAACTTAAGAAAAATAGTTAGGGGTCCGCGCAAAAAAAATATAAACCCATGAAATCCAATTTGTTTTCGAAATGCACGCGACTGCAGTCGCGGGCACAGCTAGTACCTCATAAAGTTTAACTGGTTTATGTAATCTGAAGTAACATTATAAAGGTAAAATTGTTTGTGTTAGAGGTAATCTCTGGAAGTACTGATCTGATTTCAACAATTATTTTACTGATAGAAAGATACGCTATTGCCGAGTACCATGGAATGTGTTTTATGGTATATCGCACCTTTAGAATTGAAGTGGCGTAGTCCAAAATTCTTGTTTTTTGGTAAACGCTAAAAATGAATTGAAGAACTGTCAATTTTTTAGGTTTTCGATTATCCTCCTTCCTATCCTTTTCTGGACTAAAATAGTCTGTTTATTATTCAATAAAGTGATAGAATACATGTTTATAAGTCGTTCAATGTATAACAGGCATTTTCTTAAAATTTTGAGTTAAGCCACTTCAATTCTAAAGGTGCGATATATTTGATTTCGGCTCGGACGAAGTCGCGGGCTAAAGCTAGTACATTATAATTTCCATGCACATGTTTTGAGGGTTCCGTAGGTACCTACGTTCGAATGGAAAATCGTATATAATAGGATCACTCGTGTGTCTGTCTGTCCGTCTATCGCAGCCAATTTCCTTCGAATCTAATCGACCGATTAAATTGAAAGGTACACATATGAATTTCTGTGACCCAAACATGGACGTGTAACGTAAATAAATTAATTTTGAATATGGTGGTTAATTTTAGGGGTCAAATGAGAAAATTAAAAAAAATCGGTGTGAGTTGGTTTGGCACTCACGAAAATTGATGTGTAAACATGTGAGCTCGCATCAGTTTGGTTCACGCGCTCACATAGACACGGGTCTTACGCTGACGTCATCTGACGCTCGAAGTCTTACGCTTATGCGTCTGACGCTCGAAGTCCCAGCTAGCCCCTACCGTAGACCGAGCGCTAAGATGTTTACACATCAAAAGAAGTTTTGTAAACTGTAACATGACACTGTCGAATGTCAATAATATTTTTTTGTTAAAGACCTAGTACTAAATTTAATTTAAGTAAATAGATGAAAATTGAGCATTCCTCCCACCTTATCTCGAAAACTACTAAGTCCAAAATACTGAAAAAAATAATACAGATTATAGTTCTATACTTATAGATTACAGGAAAACCTAATAAGTCTATCTTCTAAAACTTCAAAATAACATGGTAAATCTGACAATATTGTACGTACAAACTTACATATGCAGTTCGGATGTATGGGTGAGGATGTTGTCCAACTACAAAGTTAAGTTTGTGCTTGGGATAAATTCATCCTCAGTACGGAACCCTTCATTGTGCATGGTCCGACACGCACTCGACCCGTTCTTTATCCATCTTTCTTACGTATTACTTATTTATTCGGTCCTTGCTTAAATCTGTAATTTAATTCGCCAAAAATCCTTCGTTTAAATATTTGCTAACTCTCTGTTCTAATAGGTTTAGTTAGTTTTAATGCTATTCCACAATGTTACGATTTCCTCTTAGTTATTTACGACTGGTCAAGTTTGTTTTATTACAGGGTTTACATGTTTTATTTATAATTATCTTTTACGGGTCTAGTTTCCCGCAAGTTTCGTCGACTGCAATAAAATCGTTGTTATCAGCTAATGCTTCTTGGAATTCATTTGAACTTTCTCTTAAAACATAATAAATAATATCTTAATGAACAAAGTACTAGTTGTTGAAGTTAATAGAGCTTTCACATTATTACCAGTTATTAATTAAGCATACTACATTATCTACTAGCTTTTTTAGATGTCGGAAAATATCCCATGGAAATGTATTACCGGGAATAAAAGTACCCATGTGTTGTTAATCTCTGTTTTATACTATCAGTGTGCCAAATTTCATCGAAATCCGTTTAGCCGTTGTTGTGCCATTCTGGAACATACAGACAAACGGACAAAAATCCTTCGTTACTATTTTATTATATGTAGAACTAGCTTCTGCCCGCGGCTTCGCCCACTTGGATTTTGGAAATTATCTCACGGGAACGAGTGACCGGGACAAAAAGTAGCCCTTCCCTAGGATACCATTTACCTCTATGCCAAATTTCATTGAATTCCGTTCAGTGGTTTAGGCGTGAAAAGGTAACAAGCAGACAGAGTTACTTTCAAATTTATAATATTAGTATGGATATATAAGTTCTAGAGAAACGTAAAATTGTTTGATGGCTGCGAAAAGATAATTATTTAGTAACTACCTATAAGTAATGATTTGTACTAGTTCCTAAATATAACTAATATCTAGAGTAGGACCAGCACATACACATCCCCATATTACTACTTCCCTTAAACTTCCCATATTGTTAGATATATATAATAATTAGCCTGTATTGTCCCACTGCAGGGCCTCCCTCTCCTTTTTCTACTCAACTCGATCCTGAGCCAATATGGACCGATCCCTCCTAAAAGGGTCAAGTTCGTCCCGCCATCCAAACCTGGGTCTTCCACAATTGTATAGAGTAATATTTTCTCCTGCATTAATTTCTACGTACCTACTCATTTTATGTGTACAGTACACCGAACATCAGTGGTAACACTTGCACTACGAAAACCGCCCTTATTAACAATATGTAGGTGCTGTCACTGCCAAATCATTTAAGTACAAAATTGTGCATGTATGTAGATGTATCCTGGCGTGCTTAGTGAATAATTTATTTCATTATATAACTTTTTCCACATGGATGACGCCGCGGGCACCAACTAGTTAATATTGCGACAGATTCATCCATGCAAGGGACGGTAATTTATTTCATATGCAACACAAAGGGTGAATATTATATTGTATCAAATGAATATAATGTGGGGGTTCTGGCGATGAAAAGACTGAGAATATCGTTATTCGTAGGAGTTATATCGAGAGTCGTTACGGGTAGTCAGAAGCCCAAAAGTCTGACCACCAGTCTTACAAAGGGGTATCGTGCTACCCAGTAACTGGGTTGTGGAGGTCAGATGGGCAGTCGCTCCTTGTAAAATACTGGTATTCAACTGCATCTGGTTAGACGAAGCCGACCCCGGCATGGTTGGAAAAAGGAGGCAGGAAATGTAGGTAAGTCCTCCTGTCTGCTGCTGGGATCCCCAATCCGTCCACCATGTCGGGGTCAGCTGCATCTGGTTAGACGAAGCCGACCCCGACATGGTTCGAAAAAGGTGGCAAGAAATGTAGGCAAGACCTCCTATCTGCACCTCCTAAACGCACTTCTTGACTGCCAGGCGGATGTCCCGTCGTACCCTTTTCCCTCACAATTTTTAAGAAGACACAAATAAAGCCCAAAATAAATATATTCATTTTAAAATAATATAAATAGCTCTAAGATGGCCGTAAAGTTTTTGTGGGTAGTCGTAATAATAAATATAATTATGTAGGTAGGTACGAAGAAATATTTGTGAGTCAGGAGATTACCGAGGAAAAAGGTTTAATTAGCGTCCTAATTTTACTTCTACAAACGTTGGCTGAAAATAACTCGCTTCCACGAATTCTTGATGTACCTAATCTCTTTAAAAAAGTTGCATTGTTGCCTACACGACGCAAAATTCAGGGTATCGGGAGAAGATATTTTGGGTAGGTGATCTCAGAGAGACACACAATATGCGGTATAGTATTTCAGGCCAATCTTTGTGAATGGTCTATAACTATGTATGCCCATTACTTCTGATAGTATGGGCATAATATCAGAAGCAAAATGGAGAAATGGGCCAAATACGTCACTTATTGGTATCTGTGAGGGGAAGAGGAAAAGAGGAAGACCAGTGCATAGGTGGGAGGATGACTTGAAATCGACAGCGGGTGTGACATGGACAAGGAAAACTCACGACCGAAAACTGTGGAAGGGTCTCGGGGAGGCCTATGCTGTTTAGCAAAACATTGCATGTACAAAATATATTGTAAAATACTAAACAGTTTGTTAATAAAGGCTATTTGAATACGATATATTTTCAAAACCTCATAGGAATTTCTTTACCATTTTACTCAATTCCTATTAATCTATCTTATTTTCAGGTTGCTTTAAAATATTGGATATAATAAAGAGGCGCCAGGGTAGACAGTGTATAAATTAAATTTTATAGAAAAGGTAACTCAGTTTGAGAGTCTTGCGAGAGTTGTAACTTTATAGCCAACTGTGGAGAAAAAACTAAGGCTTCCTCAAATTAGGGCTTTGGAAACTAAGGAAGAGATTTTTAGTAATAGATTTTGAGGGTCTTCTTGCAAGTTAATGTATCTAGGATATATCTATGTAGTTTTCATGCTCAATATACGATGAATAAGTTTAATTATTGAAAAATGTCACTTTTAGTTCCATTTACCAGCTGATTATTTAATTATTACAAGCTTAGTCTTAACTAAAAAGTTTTATTTGATTATCAGAAACATAAATAAAGGATTATGCAAACTATACATAGGTAGGATACTTGGTATTTTACAGAATTTGAAAGTGCTACCTTTCTGATAATAATACTAGTCATCTATTAATAATACACAAGTTCTCATCTTCATAACACAGCATCAAAATGAGGTAACCGTAGCATAAACAGTGGTATATAGGAGAGCTCTTAGTTATAAACCTCACATTGTTATCTTAAGTTAACTGAAATTATGAAACAAGGAGAAATGCGGTCAAAGATGTATTAAATTTCGTAAGGCAGTAAGTCTTTAGATATTGCTCGAATTACGGATTCTGATTTAGAACAAGACACTGTTGGCTTACCTACTTCCAATATCTTCGTTATTTGAATTGAATCGGATATCATCGGATATGAAGATTGAAATCGTTAGATTTGCCCTCACCGCACTAAGTCGCGCGAAAATGTCTCCATACTGAGAAGACTGAACTCACACAATAATAATGGTGTATCATGGTGGGATGTCATCAAGGTGTCAAAACGCGACCATCTTCTGACGCGGAAGGGCGAATGTCAATTAGACACTTATTTAACCGAGTTAATGTCAATCTAATCGAATTTGATTTATAAACGCTTATAAATCGGTAGCAAGGATTTATTTTTGAAAAATATTCTTAACATCATAACGAGAAGTAGTTTTATCTTCGTTAATGGTTCTAGGGAAGTTTGAAGGCATAAAATGTCTAGAATTTACGATGTATGTTTATTGACATGATAAAATACATTTCATGGAATCGATTTATGAGTTTCGTAGGCATGGATATCATAATACGAGTATTGTGCAGATAGGTATAAACGCCATGAACAAATAATAAAAAGACTTGTAATACTTAAAATACATACATAACACCACGCGTGATAACCCCGAAGGGTTAGGCAGAGGTGTGCCTGTGATAAGGCAACGGTGCGGTTTAAAAGAACATTTAGTGACAAAAACTTAAAAGAATATGTTAAGATGGTTTGGTCATGTTGAGAGGATGAATGAAGGGCGACATACAAAAGGTATTTACAAGGCAGATGTGAGTGGAAACGCCATGAGGGGACGCCCTAGGAAGACATATTATAGTGACCTTATTGGTGATGTTCTTCAGAAAGGTCAGGGGTGCAGTACTCATAACCGGCGTGAGTGTCTGAGCAGATGTATGAACGTAAACGAGGCAAATGGAGTATGTAAGGATCGTAGCAGGTGGCGTTCTGTAGTTTCTGCCTAACCCCATGGGAAGAAGGCGTGAGTTTATGTGTATGTGTGTGCCTGTAGTAAACGCACATTTCGCAGGCTATGATTAAGTCCCATGTAATAGGGGCGAGGCTATTGCCATCAACCGGGCACAAATCCAGGCTCCGGGCTGCTACTGAGAAATTCCTAATAGAAAAACCCAATAACACTTTGCCTGACCTTGGTATCGAGAGTTGTAATAATTAAAGCATATTTTAATAAAGCTTGTTTAATACAACAATCTGTCGTGTTAAAAGTTAAATTAAAATTCAATGATATAAAAATCTGTTGGAAAACCATTTTGTGTTACCGAAAAATTCGAGCGAGAGCGAATAATTTAAAAATCATCCGGAAAATTGACTTTTGAATCGTGAAAACCCGATAAAGTATTCGTAAAGTCAACTTTTTTTATTGAATAACATTGAGAAGGCAGGTATATACTTGCTTGCATAGCTTTTTCATTCTCAAACCAATAGTATTGATGAAGAGTACAAAATGGGAAAACAATGGGTTTATTGGTGCTTCCAGTTAATTTTCTGACTTTCAGTTTTAGTTTTCATGAAAACAGCTCAAAATGAGCATCTGGATTTTTTGTAAGACTTTCATAATCTCTAGAAGATTTGCACGAAAACCAAAGAGGTTTCGGCTAAATTCAGTGTTCATTAAGTAATTGACAGCTAGTTGGAACATAAAGCAAATTTCCACGCTTGCTACCAGCAGAAGCAATAACTTCGTCCCGCTTCCCGGTGATTCCTTCTGTTAAACATCACATTTTTAAACACGATACTTTCAAACCATAAATACTACTTACGTTTACATACGAGAGGTCGGATTCGCCTTCTATTTACAAATTTTACAGTCTGACTCACGCGTTTGGGTGCTACAGAGCATCGATAATGTCCAACATCGTGCGTGTACAATTCGCAATGGATTCCCTCGTTCTATATTTATAAAGAGCGGGATAGACGAGGGGACGGGGGGAGAGGTTCGACGCGCCCGAGCACGTGGTATTAATAGTCGTACGCGCATGTCAGCGCGCACCCGCGCACCCGCTCCACACCAAATTGGGAAACGGGAATAGCCGAGCGATGTTTGGGTTCAATGATAGATAGAATATAAACCTACTAGCTCAGTCTGATGCGTTTTATGTATGTTTGTGAAGCGTGCTCGTCTCATTAGCTAGAATGGAAACTTTGTATTCAGACTGCTAATAGCGCTAGACGACGAGGTATGCTTAATTGATTGTTATTCGTCGTATCTTGTCTGCGTTAGTTAATCCTGGATGTTGGTACTGTGCACCTGTAACTGTACTTTGACCAGTTTAGTTTACATCATCTTCCGTCTATATCTATCTTCACCAATTTCTTCCACTATAAATTCAAAACTGAATGACCTATTATTCACTATTGGATAACTGTAATTTTGCCATTTTTCGAAAACCCTTTTCACATATTTTATCAATTTATTTTATAACCTTTAAAAGCGTAAGCTCCAAAAGACATAACCCTATCGCATTATATTCCAATGTATTGGATTAGAGAGACCAGACATGGGTGAAGATATTTTGTTATTAGAAAAATAGTTGGAATCTGGTCTTATCTCTACGCCTATATCTGATGCTCTTTATAGGTTAAGTTTATAGGATAATGAAAAATATGCCAATGGAAATGGATCTTGAAGATATAATAACACTATTATCAAGTTGGCAGACTATAGCCACAAGTCCGATTATCAAATAGGGCGGCTAAATAAATTATCATGATATTAGTTAATAATGGGACAGATGGCAATTACAAAACGCAGAAATAAGTAGAAGATAATAAAGAATTAGATAGTCAAATGATGAACATTTATATAGCCACAGCAAACAAGCATGTAAGTCAGCAAAAACAACCAACAACAATTCAAGCTTTGGAATGTTAACGGACTCTTCACATACCTGAAAGGAAAACAAACCGAAAAAATTATGTCAAATGATTGGATTGGTTGTCGCTAAATCAATCAAACAACTATCAACCAATCACAACAACCAGACATGGGTTTTGACAGCAGATTTTCAGAAATGAAGCACAAGTCACAATCACGTGCGTACCACATGCATGAAATTCTTTTACATAAAACTCTTTATTGATATTCCGTAATGGGGTCATGCCGTGGTAGAAATTAGGTCGTGATGTGACTACATTCTCGGGTTTGGTTTAGCTTATCGGTTTAGAGGTCACGACCTTATTTACGGGAAACAGATATTCAATCATTATACGATAGCCCTTATATGTAGATACAGACTTTTGTCTATGCGAAATATAACTTATATGATGGCTACTTTTTGTAATAGGTATGTTTTCATTAGTTAGAATTGGGTAGATCTTGAACCTCCAGCTAAATTGATCGCCGACATTGACAAGTTTAGTGAGAAAGACTAGATTAGGGAACACTGAAAATCAGGGGTAGTAGCCACTTGGAAAATTTATGTATTGTCGGAGGTAGATAAATAAATGTGATTGATTAAAATTGTTTTGAGGTGCTCTACAGATTTGCCAGTAAGAATGTTAGTAGGTAGTTTTTATACCTGGATCGTAAATAAACAAACAGGTTCATATCCTTAATGATCCATCAAATTGCACAGGCTAAAGTAGTAAGAAATCATAAATTTAAGATTTTGAAAAACAATTCCACACTTTTCAATTACCTCATCACAAAAACATGTCAAGACGAATTCCATTTAAAACCGCATCCCAACACTCCCAACTCCGTTTCACTGCTTTCAGGTGATTAAATAAAACATACGCAAGCTAAACATTGCCTTTCACGGGCTTCGGCGAGCATTAATATGTACGGGTAACTTGAAAATGTACTTCTAACGTGTCGATGCAAAGTCTGCCACACGCTTTTTACCTGTGAGGTAGTCAGAAAGGGATGTGAGGAAAATGGCCGGCAGTGTCACCCTGTCTGTTAACTGTGATCGATATGTCTAACAAACGGAATGTAATTATGAAAATATGTTGCTGTGTTCCGATTTAAAGGGTATGGGTGCAGGTGGGGTATGGTGCATTTAATTTTGTCAGCTTTGAGATGGCGAGGTAGCTAGCGGCGAAGTCCATTAAGTGTGCAGTGATCCATTACTTACCATCAGTTAGGACGCGTACTTAAAAAACACACAAAAACAAATATAAAAGTCTACAGCCCCAATGTTCTCCAGAAGACGTGGTAACTTGAAAATAATTCCCCTCTCCGAGTGAACCGTAAAACTGAGCCGTAACTCTGGATTTGTGACGTACACAAAGACAGTTCGGGCACTCGTAAAGGCGTTTAGTATTAGGTATTTCTTCAGAGGGCAATTACTGGATTTAATTTCGTCATTATTGGACTTTTGTGACGGGAATTTAACGCCTTCACCTTAGGCAATGTCAAGAGAATTGCGACCATTGCTCCACTAACATAAAAGACGTTTATTAAAGTAGTAAGTAAGAGAGCAATGGGTGTTACTCAGACTTTAAAGCCAAAGCTTATTGCGACAATTAAAAACACATACTTATTACTTTTCATAAAGTGCGTAATGTTTAATGTTCTTCTGTATTTGGTGGTCGAATGTATATTTCGATGATTTCTGACTTCTCTGGCCTCGATTATGACAGGAGTATTCGCACAAGCTTGCCTTTTTTGGGACGCCATTTTTTCAAGGCTTCCTCGTCAATTTAAAACTTTCCTATAGCATAGGTACAGTGACACGTATTGGCGTTGACTCTTCATTTGTTTTGGTAGGAACATAGTATGTAGCTTCCCATATTTTATGTTATTTTTAACGTAGGTAATTGCGACACATATCTGGTAAGACTAGGCCGGACTACCTACTGCTCTACAGATCAAAGAGTATATTTATGTAGTCCCAACTTGTCACTGAATTTAAAAAAAACACCAAATAATTTTGCGGTCAGTAAGCCCTTAAGGCTCCTAGAAACAGGCGCGACACGCGACGCGAATCGCACGCGACACAAAGGCACCGCCCTTCGCGCGAAGGGCGGTGCCTTTGTGTCACGTGCGAATCGCGTCGCGTGTCGCGCCTGTTTGTAGGACCCTTTATTATAGGTTGACTTAGAATAAGTAGGTTATCTATATTTCTATTCATATTGTACAAAAATATCACACGATAAAGTTACAGTCTCGAATCATTTATCGAATGAGATGCTCCATTACGTTTAAGGCTGAAGGATATACAACAGTTTTATTACCATGGAAATAAACTTCTGAAAATGTAAATTGTTATACCTCATTAGCATTTAGAAAAGCTTACGTAATATATTTGCCATGTTAACTCTCGTACTTGAGGATGTAAATTTATCAATAAAGAGTGTCGTGAAAAGATCGGGTTCTGTGGAGCTTCTTTACTTTCTGGCCCACGTTGGCCGATATCATCGTTCATTGTTTCAATTAAAACATAATTTCACACCTGTATTCCTGGAAGGGTTAGGCAGAGGTGTACCCCTAGTACACTCACATTTCGCCAGTTATGTTTAAGTCCCATGCAATAGAGGGCAAGCCTATTGCCTTCAGCCGAGTACAAAGCCAGACTCCGGGCTGCTACTGAGAAATACCAGATGGAAAAACCCAATAACACTTTGCCCGACCCTTGAATCGCACCTAGGACCTCATGATCGGCAGTAGCGCTTACGGCTACTAGACTGACCAGGCCGTCAAGTTCAATTATTATGGACGTTAAACTTCTTAAGGTAAAGCCTACAAAATTAAAATTTTCTTTGGTTTTTTGCAAATTGCAACTCTGTTATACGTCCACCTATTAAATATATTATTATATTATTTTTATTATTATTATAATATTCTGAAAAATTCTTAAGTGGAACAAATTTCCAGGACATGACATGACAACATGAAATTGATGATTATTATTCAGAAAATAAATCATTCCTACAGTCGCGAAACGCATTTTGATAGACGTAAAAAAGAGCTAAAATTTGCAAAAACACAAATAAAAAATGAATTTGGCGGGCTACAGCTGAGCATTCACCTTTAAGACTTCTTTTTAGAAAAGATGTATGGGAGTTGTAACGTGCAGATAAGTGCTTATACCACGAGGGTTATCAGCAGAGACTTCTGGGAGCTGATAGCATAGTATGACACTGCGATCTACCGATCTATTCTGTAAAAATCTTACCGTGAAAACTTAAGTGAAGTGAGTTTAAAGTGAGCTGTCATTGGAATGGAATTGAACAACAGCTCACTTCAAACTCACTTTTGTTTTCACGGTGAGATTTTTACAGAATAGCCGTCTGTTGTCTCCCAAGCGTGGTGATTTCATAATTTCGCCCTCTGTCTCTCCCAGGGGAAGTCGAACGTATATGTCAGGCTCTTAAGATTTAAGCACTTACCACCACGAAAAACACATAAATAATAAATAAAATAAATAAGCCTTTATTTCTTCCTTTATTTTAAAACTTAACTTGATGACACTTTAAATAATATAAATGTTAATACGTGGTTTAGTAGTTTGCTTACATCTAAGTTGTTGGTATTGTAGCGGCATCTACAACGCCACATGGGCGCTACGCGTCACACTGACGTCACGCAAAATCCTGCATAGCGCAAGAGTTTACCGCGCAACTAGCTTAGTCCCGACATCAAACGTCGGGCAGTTGCCCACCAGACACGACACCCGTCTGGTCGGAGGATCCTCCCTTTTCTATGAAGGTATGAGTTAACTTTACATCCTGTTCCCTGTTTTAGAGGTATGCCTCTATAGTAAAATAAGTTTGACGTTTCAAGATGTGGGTATTCAAAAAACACAAAACAGTTACTTGACACTCGTTCAGTTGAAATATTCAGTGAAACTTTTATTATTGTTGAATACGTCACTCTACGGTCACAGTTATGAACTCGTGTAAGCCACGTTTAATATAAACGTGATATATTGCGTATCGATCACGTTTCTCTCTGACACGGTTCAGTATGACGTCAATTTAAAAAAAAACATATTCGTTTTTTTCTGTTATTCTGGCAGTGATAGAATTACGGTGTTTGACAGCTGTCTATCAAACAGCTGTTCAGTGAACTATCTGACACTATTATGTAAACAGAATATCTCAGATCTGGCTGATTCTGGATTTCTGATTAGCAAATAGCACCTTAGAGAGACCACAGCCCGAGCTTTATTAACTTCAAGGAACATAGATTTGAGCTTGAGCCTCCCAAATGTTGATCATACAAACAAGACTGTTTTCACCCTATGTTGATATATTCTTTAACAAAAAATGGCTTAAACATAAGGCACAGGAATATCTTACTTGTGCAGTAGAAACAGTTTTCTGCGACTCCATTCATTTGCAAATCGTGATGATGATTAAGAGTATCCTCCATCCACTATCCTTTTATTTTGGCAAAAAGTGTAATATGAAAAGCCTTCTCATTTTGAAAAGAACCCAAAAAAAAAAGTTCAAAGACAGAGAAATAAAGTTCTGAAAAGGGAATATTATTACGAAAGCCACACATAGCATGTATCGAATAATATTTTGATACTTTTGTCGCAAATCTGACTCCCACCTGTTATTCGCTTTGATACTCAGTGAACGTGCTCCTCGTTATGGCAAAATGGCCGGCAGTGCCCCCAGAGTAATGCAAACTGTTTTTGTAGCGCCACTGAAATAAAGAATTATTGCCTTCATTTCTGCGTGTAAAGACATTTGTGTAATGTTCTTTTTTATTTATTTTATAGTTGACTGACAGTTGTGGTTATTAATACAGCTTTTGTTTTATACCTGTAGTCCGGTCAATTTAGACATTCGAAGTTACCTAAATTCCCACCAAGCTGAAAATCGGTAAGATTGTTTAGAATATCATTAAAAACAAAATTTGAAAGTTCCCCATCTTTCCCCTGTAAGGAAAAAAAAATATTCCAGTTTCAATGGCGTATAAATTAAGGGACTGGGCTTCATTTTACCTGATATTCTTATAGTTATAACTTATGTATATTTTATATTAGTAGTGTAAGTTACAATAACCGATAGAAAAATATTTTAACATATATTACAACTATAGAGATGTATATATACGTGGCGTACTCATGCATATTATGACGATTACAACTTTTACAACTTTTTGAATCGTTATATCTCAAAAACGGTGGCTCGTAGAAAAAAAAGTATTAATTATTTTTTTGTAGATAATTTTATGATCTACAATTTTTGTCTGAGATATTTTTATGATAAAACTTACCGTTTTGCTGAAAATCGCGAAAAACTCATTTTTTTTACCTTTGACCTTGAATAATTTTTTTTCGTTACAGGGGAAAAATGGGGAACTTTCCAATTTTGTTTTTAATGATATTTCAAACAATCTTACCGATTTTCAGCTTGGTGGGAATTTAGGTAACTTTACTCTTATTTTTTGGTCTAATTTGACCGGACTACTGGCGGATAAAAGTATTTAGCATTTATGGACTGTTAAAAAGTGAGACTCCGCGCGTCTATTGTTTTAATCATGGAACTATATCTATGGTTTTAGATTACGAAGTCACGCGACTATTTGCGCCATTTTGAACACCTCCATAAAAGTTAGTTGGCACAATCGGCGCAAGCGAATTTCGTCCTGCATTCAACGCGGATATTCGCTTCAGCTTCAGCGGAGATTTAGGGTTAAATGTTAAATCTTTTCTCATAAAAGGCGCCCCAATCCCGCGGATTCTCCACCATTGGGAATGTCACAGAGAAAACAACGTGTAGATATGTAGAAATGTTGTGAACTTTTCGTAGAAGTTACGTAACTACGTGGTACTCAATTCAAATCAATTTTATTATATTTTATTTCGGCCCTAAGTACCTACTTAATTACTGATAATAGCCTAGATCACTAAGGGCTGTTTTACCCAAGTCAGATATCTTTTATCCGTAGAATAAAATGGACGTCTGATACTTCTAGCCTCCTAGTCTTCTAGTAATCTTCAACATTTATTCTCAGGATAAGACTTATTCTGCGTATAAAAGAAATTCACCCTTAGAACCTAAAACATTGAACGTTGGCGTTTGTTTAAGGCGACAACCACACAGCGACCTTGAGCGAGTGGGAGAAGCATGTGAAACTTTTAAGCGCATAAAATTGCACAGAGCGTTAGCGTCTACCCGGACATTGGTCTGCGATGCACTGCCGCCCGTCGCCCGCAAGAGCCCCCGCTTCAGCGCGCATCAAGTTTATTCGCAAAAACAACCCACCTTGATTTATCAAACACAATACAAATAAAAGCCGTATACAAAAATTTGGGTAATTAAATTGTCTTTTAGATGGTACAGATTTCATGAAAATACGCCCGATAGTTTTTGCGTGATTATCGTTTTTGTGTTCGCGTTAGACATTACTTTACAAATTAATTACACTATGTTATAAAAATATATTTTCAAATATTCACATATCAAATTACGAATAAAATAGTCTAGTTTATCATATATTTTTTTCAAACAAATAAGACTATTCATTTAGACGTGATGTTCAATTTGAAATCATTAAAAGTCGTATATCTGCGCCTTAAATCATCATCTGCCTATGTAGCCTTTTCCCTCCATGTTGGGGTCGGCTTCCAGTCTTACCGGAAGCAGCTGACTACCAGCATTTTACATGGAGTGACTCTCTGTCTGACCTCCGTAATCTAATTATAAATATTATTACAGCATTTGTATAAATAATAATTGAGTGAGTCAAAGCAATATCGGACGGATTACCTTCGAGAATAATAAATTGGCCAGGTTGATGTTGTTAAATAATAAATTGGCCATGTTGATGTTGTTAAATAATAAATTGGCCATGTTGAAGTTGTTAAATAATAAATTGGCCATGTTGAAGTTGTTAAATATTTCCAGTAGTCGACTTTAGTTTGGAATTCGATCCGTGTATGAAACAACATAGACAGTTGAATAAATAAACGTCTCGTACGACTTTGTGAATTATTTCCAACTAAAACTGTGATATTTTATAAATAAAGGCTCAAACTACAAAAGGGTTCACAATTTGTATTTTACGTTTTTAATAAACTGTTGAAGAGTGTGAGAGAGTATCTAGAGCTAGCTATATTATATCGTGAACTGTTTGGTATACTTAGTATTTTTGAAATAATGTAACTATACAAAACCAATATCTTTCTCATCGAATTCAGACCGCTATACTCAGCGTCTCATTTAAGTCCCGATTTTTCCTATTTAAGACAAACGCTTCGTAACAATATTCTAAGAATATTGAGCCTTTTATTTCTATATAATTATATACGTAGACTTCAGCTGAAAACCTACAAAGACCATTCTGTCATAAAATCCCAAAAGTGTTTCCTTTAAATACACTCGAGAGCAATGAATCCGGGTCACTTAAAGAATGTTAAAAATCTCGGAAACTAAAAATGATAGGTTAATGCAATAAATTGTATTTAATAGACAATGTAATACTCCTTAAATGAAAGTAAAAAAAATATGAGTCACCATACATTTTATTAACACAAAATTACATAAAGAAAAAAACTGCTGATCTCTCCTTAAAACAAAAATAGGAAACATGAAATTTTTGAACTTTATTACGATTTTCTTGAATTTTAATACTTCGTATTGCCTCCTCGTGCTTCCATTACTGCGTTTACGCGGTTTGGCATGCTGTACACCAAGTTCCTTATACGATTTTGGGGAATATTCTCCCATTCCTCTGTGAGAGCAATTTTGAGCTCACGAAGCGTGATTGGGGGAGGGTTTCGTTGTTTTACGCATCTGCCTAGCTCGTCCCAAGCATGCTCGATCGGGTTGATATCCGGGCTGCGCGCTGGCCACTCCATACGAGTAATGTTCATCTCTTGAAGGTAGTCATTCACAATCCTACCTGTATGAGGTCGGGCATTGTCATGCATAAATATAGCATCCTCACCTAAATTGACCATAAATGGACCAACGTGATCATTGAGGATTTCTTCCACATATCTTACGCTAGTTAAAGAGCCGTTTTCTATGATCACCAGCTCTGTGCGACTTTCAGAAGAAATTCCGGCCCACACAAGTACAGACCCACCACCGTAGGCTACTTTTTCTTCGATGCATGCTTGCTTGAATCTTTCCCCTGGTCTTCGATACACTCTGTGTCTTCCATCGTGCTTGTAGAGCATAAATTTTGATTCGTCGGAGAACATAACTTTTGACCAATCTTCAATACTCCAATTTACGTGGCTCTGGGCATATCTTAGTCTTGAAATACGATGCCCACGCTCCAGTTTAGGGCCGTTTGCAGGTCTAAGGGGTTTTAAGTTAGATTCAGCAAGCCGACGTCTTACTGTCCATGCACTTGGGTTACTTCCTCCGAGGCGTCGAAACTGATTTGTGAGTTCAGTTCCTGTGAGAAAGCGATTTCGAAGCATGGTGTTCACCAAGTATCGGTCTTCTCGTGCTGTGGTACACCTGGTTCTGCCCGTTCCTGGTCTGCGTAGGTTAGAACCAGTTTTTTCGTAACGTCGGAGAACTCTTTGTACTGTTGACAGCGACACACCGACAGTCCTGGCTGTATCGCGCTGACTCCGGCCGGTTTCCAGCATTGTAAGTATTCTGGTGCATTCTTCAGGCGTAAGCGACATAATTTCAGCTTGAATAATGAATATAGAGCACTATCAACATGGTTTATGTACCCACATAAATTACAGATTACAAACACAAGCAAAACCAAATGCTGTAATTTCGTAGTTCCATCTTCGAAAGTGGCCCTTTTTCAAATTTGATTTTTTTTTGATATAACTTTACAATAACTAAGAAGTTTTAATACCTTCATTTAAGGAGTATTACATTGTCTATTAAATACAATTTATTGCATTAACCTAGCATTTTTAGTTTCCGAGATTTTTAGGATTCTTTAAGTGACCCGGATTCATTGCTCTCGAGTGTATATAGGTTATGTCGAGTCTATCGTGAACTTTTAGTATAATTGTTAAAATAGTAAGAGAATTTATTTTCTTATTCTATCGGATTCAGACCACTTCAGGGCGTCTTACATGTCTTAAGCTGACATTTAAATCCCGAAATTGCCTAATTAAGACGAAAGCTTTGTAACAATATTCGTAGAGTATTGAGCCTTTTATACCTAGATTTCAGCTGAAAGCCTACAGAGACCGTGCTTACATAAAATCCCAATATTTGCTAGCATTTTGTCGACCAGCAAGGGTGCTTTTGGCTTAGCAAAATAAATTAAAATAACTTAAGAGGAAGGAAAGCCGATTTGCAAGAAGGGTGCTCATGTAAATAAGATTTTAATTATTTTAAAAAGGTATAATTATCGCTGTTCCGTGTTTTTTTTCGTGCCAGTTTGTTTGGGTTAGTAAATAAATCTTACTAAGGCCTTATTTTGAATACCACCTTTATGTTTCTGGTGTCCTGGTACCTTCTTACTACAACAGCACCACCACCACCACCTTCTATGGTATAGCATGTAGCACGTACTTAAATTTAACACCATTGCATGCATCCATGTATTGTAATCGAGTCATGTTAAACAAATAAATTGATCTTTATCTTTAACAACCCATTTTACCTATTTTTGTTTTTAAGAAGTTGGAACAAATTCAGCATTGCTTACATACAACAGTTGAGTTTCATCATCCATTGTTCCCGTTTTGTGGAATAAATCGGTCAATTTGTCCTTAATCCATCGATAGCCGTCAGAGTCAGTTGAATGTGGGTCATTGGACAAAAGAGTAATTAAATCTATAAAACTAAAGTAAACAAGGGGAGCGTTATAGCCGTTAGTACTTGGTAGTAGTTTACTGAGGCGGATACAAATAGATTAGCCTAAATGAAGATAAAACACCGAAAAACGAGTGTTACGTGATTGTTCTTTGTTGAGTGCAGAGTAATTTTTATGTAAGAATTTCTCATAGGTCAAAAGTGGGGCTCATGGCTAAATGATAACAACCGCATGGGTCGTTCGCAGGTTAAGCTACGCTTACTGCGATCGGTTTGTGGATGGGTGACAATCCATTACATATCGAGACCCCTCCGTGCCTCGGCAAGCACGTCAAACCGTTGGTCCCGGCTGTCATTCGGGGATCTCTGACAACTAGTCTTACCAAGGGGTATCGTGCTACCCAACAACTGGGTTATGGAGGTCAGATAGGCAGTCGCTCCATGTAAAATACTGGTATTCAGCTGCATCTAGTTCAACGGGAAGCTGACCCAAAATCGTTGGGAAGAGGCTAAGTAGATTGTACTTCAGGCTTTAAAGATGAGGCTTTGTCAAAGATACCGTGTATTCGATTATTTTGGGATGGACGTTTGCTATAGGTACAGTTTTCTATGTATTTAAAATTAGGGCCTGCGGGGTAAAGGCGTAACACACTAACAGTAGGAATGGCTTTCATTTGGACAGTTCAACTACATTCATTGCGTTATTTACGTTGTTGAGCAGACATTTTTTTCAAACACATGAAGTAATGGTTTAGGCTTCAAAATGATTTAGATTGTCATTGATAGTGTGTTACTTGTAGAATTATAATAATATGACAATTTCATAATTATTGTTTTGTGTTTCGTCAGATGGTTCTATCGAAGGAAATTCTAGTCGTTTCTAGATGAAATTCCGATTATCTTCAGTGTGCAAATATTACTAGCACTTGAACGATATCTCTATACATTATAATTGGTAATGATTTCTATCGCACCTGAGATCGTGAGCATTATTTTTACTGCTGTCAGTACAACAACGCATAAATATTGATGATATTTTTATCGCGTGTTATTGTAATTTGGTTATTTCTTGCGTGAAAGGGAATCGACAATAAAATAAACAATAGGTGTACTCCAGCGGGAATTATGAGCCACGAGCAACGCAAGTCATAACAACAGGAGCATAAAAGTATTATATTCAGTTGGGTAGATCCAGTAATACATCTATAGATAAAAAAAGTGTCTATAGCTTTTATTTTAATTCCAAGCTTTCGACAATATTGGAACATACCAATTAATTTGAAATAAAATTGTCTGATCAGCAAGATCTGCCTTCTCGAACTTCCATTGGTATTCCCAATTGCTGAACGTAGGTACGTTGAAATTAGCATGTGTGCACGAGTACAATCAACAAACACAATGTTATTTTACATTAGGTGCTTACGTGTTTGTAAAATATTGAGTAAGAAAATATATCAATGTACTTAATTAGGTATAACATAGTCACTAAGTACATTATAAATCACATCATCATTACGTAAATCGTCCAGATACCTCAAATACTTACGTCTTTGACCTGTAAGTCTACTTTAATAGTCCCGCAAACAACTATCACTAGACCGCAAGAAACATTAGTAGAAGTCATCAACACTATCATAAAAACAGTCATCACCTCATATGAATGAATGCAGCATACATATAATACATACTTACGTGCAGTATATGACACACATTATGATGCACGGAATATTTTGAAGACACGATATTTATAATCTGTGCGATAAAAAGGTGGTTAGAAAATCATTAATTTATTCGTGCAAGTTGTGTAGGGCTGCCAAGATTTCAAAATCAATATTTTTAAAGGCCTTATTATATTTACGCAGCTTTTAGTTTAGGAAATCCAATCATTCGTTCCATTTTAAAGTTACGCTCGTGGTGTTGGGTCTCTACGCACAAAATATATTGCATGAGATGGCATTTCGGCAAGCATGGGAAATGGACAAATCACTGCCGTCTAGCAGAGATTGGAGTGAGGACTTCAGCAAGATGGATTGTAGACAGAAGCTGAATATGTATTTAACCCTGCCAAGCACCAGAACATAACAATGTATCGCAGTATTATAAAAGAGGGAACATTATAACTGGTTCAGTAGAGGTCTATGACAATTGATTGTTACCACGATTAATTTAGACAATGAAACCAGGACAAACAAGTGCAAGCGAGCGCAGCCCTGTTGCGCTAACGTGCGCGTGCGCCGAGTCCATTGCGCCCACGCCACATATGCACGGCAACCTTGCGTGTATCGGGGACACTCGCCACTTCCATCAATCAACTCATTATATTGTATTTACTGGGAATTATATTAAACAATGTTAGATGCTGTTAAATTTTTCACCGACACCATTCAATGCGATATAAAAAGAAAATGGGGCAACCAAGGTCAGGCTGATGTTGTCATTGGTTACTCATAACCTGAATAAAAAATAGGTAGCTTTTTATAAAGATTTGATTGTGTATTTTTTTCATAGATAAATCATTAAAAAAAACATGCCAATACGTATCCTGACGTCAATTCTAATGAAAAATAAAATAGGTAGAGTACCGACACTAAAGATTTTTCGTTAAGCTTTTACAGATTTTAATTAATGTTTGTGGTTTAGGCTTGGGTTGTTTAACTTAAACTTTTTTTAATTAATAATTGGGTAGGTACACAAAATAAGAACTTAACCTTATTATTCGGTCTAAAGTTACGCTTGCCTGTAAAGTTTTTATATTTTTTTAAGAAGACCGCTTTTCATCTCCTGCTGGGTAATTGCGTAACACACTAACAGTAGGAATGGCTTTCATTTTGACAGTTCAACAACATACATTGCGTTTTTGGCATTGCTGAGCAGACACATTTATCAAACATATGAAGCAATGGGTTAGCAATAGGCTTCAAAATGATTCAGATTGTGATTGATAGTTTGTTACGTAATTAAGGTGCTGCTTAAAATCCCTGAAATAGTTTGCATAGTTTAGGTACCCACAGTAACATTGCTATCAGAGAATCTCACTCATTTTAAATTCAGTTACTAGTGTGAATGAAATGCCAATTATGAAACATAAAACACGTTTTCTCGAATCATTCGGCTTCACACTGTTGTTTTAACAAGTTCTCGTGCCACATAATTTACTTGTAATTCGTCACAGAGGCTGCATGACATTTAGCTTTTGCCTCGTTCGTGAACTGAATTACTGAAATAATTACCTCCTATATCATTACCCTGTTACGGCCATAAGCCTCGTTATGTACCAATTATGTGTAATCTTTGAATGTAAAGATATTCATGGTAATGGCAGGATTTTTGTGTCGACTGAACTTAAAATAAATAGAGATGTAAGTATCTCAATCAGTACTTCGCGGAGCTATGGCGGAGCCTATCTACATAAATAAATAGTTAATGGGCAGGATAATACAAACTGTATGATAAACTAGCACTTACTCTTCAATCTACAAAGCCATGCTTTTCACATTTGATAAAAAGTCAAGTAAGCTATCATTGTTCAGTCTGATATCAATTTCGTAGCAAATTTTCGCAGCATGAATCTATCAGATTTGAAAGAAAATGCTGCACAATCAGGAGCCCGAACATACCTGTTGCTATAGTAACTGTAAAGCTATTAATATCCCCGTTATTGCATGATAATATTAAAGTACGTACTCCGAACTTCCGAAGTAAATTACAGCAACACAACACTGTGATATTAAACTATTACACAATTTAGTTCCCACCGCTATCCAAGCCATATTTAATCTGTCACAAATAGTGCCTAAAGAAATCTGTATTACCAGTATACATAGAGCACATACAATAGATATATCGCGCCTAGGTATACTTTACCAATTACGAGGCGTAATTCAATTAGCACCACCGCAAACAGACTGATTAGTGCCTTCACACACAGGTTCATGAACTGTGCGCCAATTTGTAACAAATATTCTGATATCAAAGTCTGAGGGAATATTACTTAAGAAGTTGTGAAGAAGTTCGATAAATTACTTTATTAACTTAATAAGTAAGGTTATTAAGTGATACGCTGTTCTTTTAGATATCTACATGGTTGGTTTATGGTTGAGTAATTTAGTTTTCGGACAATAATCACTCACGAAATCTTTATCGTAGTGTGGAGGGTCAATAATTTAACATGAGTAAATAGTCAGATTAATTAATATATTGAGAATGAATAAGCCCTAAATGAGAAATTAATGCTGTTTCCGAGTTGAAACAACAACTGCATCCAATTTTCGATATATTCATTTAATTTGGCATTATCTGAACAAAGTGATCAAACCAGCACCGTTCTAAAGATAAATATATCGAATAATAGCGTCTTTTTAAAAGCAAACCCTAAAATTATTCCCAAGTTATATAGTTTAGTAATTAACGTGCAATTTCCAACAGATAGCTAAACAGGACGCCAAGACAAGTGGCAATCGATTCCAAAGCGTTTCTTATTTCTAAAACGATTTTCTTTGCTTGTCCACACAGTCAGTGTCAGTCACATATTTGACTTTTTGACTACTGATAATTATAATTTCACTTTGTCTAGGCCCTCTGGGCTGATTTAATTGAGCCGACAGTCGAACGAGAGCTGGCGTGGGAATAGGTCATGAAATCTAGGCACTGTCAACAATAATAGTCGGCCCGCTTTAGCAAGTTTGCACGACAATCGCAGCTCGATAGGGTTGTGAATTATTAACCGACTTCTTGAAAAGGAGGAAGTTTTTTTTTTGTTGTTACGTGATATCTCTGGCAATTGTGGATCGATTTCGAAAATTATTTTTTAATGGATGCCTCAGGTGGTTATGCCTCAGGGGTGGTCCCATATAAATGTTATTAACTTTGCTTCGGTAGTTTTTTAATTAGCTTCAATAATACGTATTATTTCCACTTAGTGCATATTGATGATCATAGAATAACTTCTTGTCACTGTTTTTTACATAGCAAGTAGTGGTAAACGAATTTGTGTGGGGTAGGTACCACAACTAAAAAGTGAAAAATATAAACATTTA
Organism: Griposia aprilina; assembly: GCA_916610205.1. Lineage (NCBI taxonomy): Eukaryota > Metazoa > Arthropoda > Insecta > Lepidoptera > Noctuidae > Griposia > Griposia aprilina. Next base: position 16,591,238 of record OU744286.1, read on the forward strand.
CAAAAAAAACAAAACAGCCGACTTCCAAAAAAAGCACTACGTACAAGGTAAAAAATAACTTAAATTTTTTCCCATTGTTTTGTTTTTATTGGAAGTCGGTTTTTTTTTTTTGTAAAAATGTCTTTATGGGCACTAATGATGATATTTGTAATAGTAGTTGTTTGTTAGTTGTAAGAACTGGTAGAGCCATACTATTTCGCTGAGCATTTTTTGTGCAATTCCTCTTTACAGCTCAAAAAATTTGGAAGCGGTGAATGGTAGTTTCAATTTCACCTTAATTTTTGGAACGTTACAAATTGGCTGATTCTTTGCTTTATTTAAATATTTTAAGGATTTTTTAAGCCCTCTGTATACGGCCATGTTGATTCTTTGTTATGATCTTGATGAAATGAATTGTGTTACTCCAACTGAATGAAACAAAATTTAAATCTTGTATAAAACGCACACTATGCAGCCAAGCATATTATAAGTTGGGGAATTACATCGCTAACAAAGATGCTTGGCTCAACGCTGGTCCTGCTCCACAGGGGCGCATACATTAATTGATTAGCATTCGAAAATATTGTTGGAGCTGCTGAAGATTGTAAAAACAACAACATCTTTGCATTGTATAAATTCAATCTCATAACAATGTATAATTGCATAGCACATGTGTGAGCACTATGTACCTACTATAAAGCCACCATTTACTAGGCTCGTCTTTCATTGACTTGAATGTGCCCTGGCGGCTGAGAGTAAGTCATGCTCACTCAAATGTCTCGCTGGTGGTGGCGTGTGTGTTGTGGCATTAAGTTCCCTTCAAAATGGTTGAGCTGAATGGTGCTGATCGATACGTCATTGTCGTGAACGGGCGCCGTCAGTAGGGACTGGTCAACTCTTGGCTGCCACGGCTTATTTTAATTTAAATTTTTGAATTGTATTTTTTATCTTTTTTATTACGGATACTTTAAACGTGCACGTCTTTCTACATCGTTCTCACATTTTTTATTTGTACATGAATGATGTAAACAATTTGTTTTTTTTAACTATATGTTGATTTAAAAGAGTGTCCATGGAGTTTCTTGCCCGTTCTTCTCCATAGGTACCTACTACGCTTTGGAATGGGCAACTAGATTCACTTTTCTGACTGACTGACCCTTTGACAATTCAAAAGTGCCTGTAATTGGTTTATTTGAAATAAATGCTTTGAGTTTGAGTTTGAGTTAGTATGTTTATTATATTAATTCGACTTGCGTTTACATCGTCTCGTATAACGCTGGTGAAATACATTTCTGTTCTCATTTATTTCCTAATTAAGACAGATTTCTGGCCTAAACAGGCAATTAATTAGACCAACTTTCAGGGCGACCTTCTTAATATACAATTAGAATACCACAGAAGTCTAAGGAGCTACTCAATTTTATTAATGATATGACCTGGACCTATGGCCTGAAATGTAATAGGGTAATTCAAAAGGTCAATATGACCTAACCTTGAGGGAAGAACCTTTAAAAGTAAAGTTAAGTCACATCCAATTAACTTTAAACAGTCCTTGTTAGGTGTAATGTAACTTGATATTTATTACCTCTTCAAATTAATGCCATTTCGTGGATCGCTGGATCTTTCCTAAGGGAATTTGACTTCGTGTGTAGGTGAACGTCGAATTGTATTAAGTTGGATATATCTCGAACTTAGGTACTAAGTTAGGTACTAGTTACTGACAGTTGAAAGTTATTGGTGTTAAATGGATTTATTGAGTTTATTAATCTCTGGGGATTTTGGGAATGAAGTTAACGTCCGATTTCGATGGTTTACGATTCGTTGTTGTGTAACCCGCGTAGGTATCTAGTTTTGATCATATTATATGCCTTTCACTACCTAAATGTACAAAAATGTACTCAAGATAAACGCAAGTAAAACAAATAGGCAAAAACCTGTTTTTTTTTTTTTCAGAATGAGTAATTTTAACTGAAAGATCCTTAACTCAGGATTAATTCCTTTGTGGACTTAATGAGTTGTATAATATTTTTTTTAACACAATTCAATAAATCAATTGTTAATTGCTCACTTGTGCCAATAACAAATTATCGAAACGTAGCAGCAAATACAGAGGATCAAAGTGCTCATTTCGATATTCAGAAACACACATAACACCGAATATATGACATCACATATACATAATATGTAGATACAGACGTGCCCGTTATATTACCGTCTGGTGCTCTCATTACCCCGCCTATGTTTAGACATAAAAATGTTGACATATTTAACATAGATTTAAAGGTTTTCGTCTTCTCTCATTTATCTAATATTTGGTCACCAGGCCAATAATTGTGTTTTTTTTTTTTTGTAAAAAGCTGGTTGTAATTTTTCATGTTACAACTTTATGTACAATGTTGTTTTTACTGACAACTATATTCATGTTAAAACGTAGAGTTGTTTCTACCGACGTAATAATTTGCTTTACAACGAACTTTTATACGAGTACCTCCAACCCAGCTGTTTATTAAGAAAACTCGCAAACTTAATAATTATCCTTATGGTATCCTTTTTCACACGGTTCCCCATAATTTGTCCTTCGACGCCCCCTCTCTTTCATACATAACGCGTATAGTATAAGTGTATCTCTGTCGTATTTTGATTTCAGCGTGTTTCAGCAGTCAGCTGAGCGGGCGCGACGCGTTGCCATGGTAACCATTGATCGGCGGCCATCTTGAATGCAGCCGTCTGCAAACCCGTGCTCTAGACAATAATGGGATTTGGCGCTCGAGTTAAAAATAGGTGTGGTGGGAACATGGGAAGTATGGAAATACGGAGATGGATATGTTGCTTTATGTGTTAGAAAATTATTTGTGGGAAAATGACATTTATTGGCATGGAAAAACAGATTTACCTTGATTGTAAGTAAATAAAAGTGTTTTGAGAATAATCTTAATTAATTAATTATTAATTCATATCATATTTGCCTACCTCCTAAAAGTAGGTACTGTAGTTACGAGTATAACTCGATTTTATAGTTTTATCGTTTTTCAAGAGTTCTATTCAAATATAAAAAATCAAAGTAATCAATAGTTGTTAATATATGACCAATAAAACCTGATAAATAAAAATTTGCTTTGTCCAATAAATATAAATCTAGATAAAGATTCGACCTAGAGCAGCCGATGGAAACAGTTTCCAGACAGAATAGTGTAGGATAGGTAGCGGGCGGCCCGACCGGCTGAGAGATGTAGCATCCTCCTTATCGACCGATCCCTGCCGCTATCAATAATACGTGACCCGACGAATCGGAAACGTGGAACTGTCTCTTTTTAAGGCGCTGCCCTAACGTAGGACACCGTAAAACGCTGTTTTTTGTCGCACAGTTAGGCGTATTGGTAGATACATATTACAAGCCAGAAAAACCTTACTCAAAAACATCGTATAAAAAAGCTGTTTTTTTTTTTATCGTCGCTTATTTCTCATTATTTTGAGCGTAAACCTTGTGTCTATCATATTTTATCTATAAACGAGTATATAAATCGAGTAACTGACTAACTGACATATCAACGCACAGCTGAAACTACTCGGACTAGGAACGTGAAATTTTGCACAGGACTTCGTTTTATAACGTAGGGAAGCACAAAAACGGGGTATTTGGAAATTCAACATTTGAGGGGTGAAAAGGGGGATTTTGTTTAATTGAAATATCTTATTTCTTGAAACTCACTCTTCACTTGAAACTTGGCACGAATATTTATCTAATATAATGTTTGTTTGTTTTTCTAAACTACCCCCGAAAGGAGGATTGGAGGGTCTCAAAGTTTGTATGGAAGAATTTAACGCGCAGTCCGATTAACTCGAAACTCAGTATTTATACTTAAGCCCAAAAATAAAGAGTTAGGTGTATCAGAGTTTTTCTTAAGTATACCCTTAACGGGGTGAAAAGGGGTAGTCAATTGTAAAGCGGAGCATTTTACTGCGTGGCTTGATTAAGGTGAATTCTCGACTGTAGCCCGCCAAATTCAAAATTTATTTGGATTTTTGCAAATTCCTTTTTACGTCGTTTGTTGAATGATATATTTACTGCAATAATAATCATCAATTTCATATCAATCGCCAATCTATGGAAATTGGTCCCACCTAAGTATTCTTCAGAATATTTTATATGAAAATTCTTAGGTGGAACAAATTTCCAAAGGTTTACAAAAACTACCTTTTAAAGGGGTTGGAGAGGTGTTGTACTTTGTAGGGGAAAATACGAAATCCACGCGGACGAAGTCGCGGGCGAGTTGCTGCTGTAATGATAATAAAGGGAATTCAATCAACTAAAGAAATACCTAAAAGTTATACCACAGAGCCGTGCATTTATTAAAACTGCAAAATTTGGTGGTCATTTGGTTCAACTAACATCAAACGCATCGCTGTTTTGAACCTTATTTGTTGCCGCGATGCGCTATTGTTAATTACCTAAAAATTTGCTACTTACCTCGCCTTAAAAAAAATAAAAATGCAAAAATTACAAATGCAATTTAATTTTTTAATTTAAAAGGCTGGTGACGATGTAATTTTGTATTGAGTAAGTGTTTATAGGTACACTGTCCAGGGGGCCAAGTCTACTAATTTACAAACGTCACAATGGTCTCTGCATTGTGAGTTTTTGACAGATTTGCCATACAAAATCTGTCAAAACTCACAATGCAGAGACCATTGTGACGTTTGTAAATTAGTAGACTTGGCCCCCAGTCCCTGTGTGCTGCGTATTTGGTAAAATTCTTAAAATAACTATTAGTTAGAAAGGGATTCGATTCATTAGCTACGTATTTTACGGCTAACTAACTTAACTGGAGAGGTTGTTTTTTGGTAGACACGTAGGTTAGTAATTGGTACACCACCTCGAAATAAGGAAAGGAAGGATAGCTTCTTTCATTCAGGAAGTCTGCATAGTTTACAAGCAACTGAAGTTATAAAGTCAGACGGTAAACAATTTGTAGAGTAAGAGAGATAGGTATCTTCTAGTCTAGCTTGCAGCTATTCCTGAATTAGTGACAACCTACTCTCTGGAGTACGGTCGGTACCTTAGTGGTATAATCACGGTCTTTTTTTTAATTCAGATAATTAAAGTCTTACTAGTCTGAACACACGCATTACGATCTTTCGCGCATGTTCTCACACTCACACTCGCTTCATGTCACCATTTGGTTCCTAAAAAAATTTACTACTGCGCAGCTTTTTGCGCGAAATTCGGACTCGCCAAGATATTTCGGCCGTACTGTAAAGGCTCCCACAGACAAGCGCGAGGCGACAGCGCGACACAAAAGCGCCGCTCGTCACGTGACGAGCGGTGCCTTTATCTTCCGCGCGATTCGCGTCGCGTGTCGCGCCTGTTTGAGGAGCCTTACATGTGAAATAAATATATTTTTTTTCTTTGTTGTCTATATTGTGTGTGTCTAATGATGACATGTGCCAAATTATTCATATTTTCTTGAAGAAAGAAAGCATTATTTGTTTCTTTAAATAGCCTACCACACCACACATGGTGATTATTCGTGTTGTATTAAAACTAGCAACCTTTTTAGCAGAGGATATTGTAACTATTTCGATTTTTTGTGTGGTATACTTAGTTAAAATGTTACGTAAGAAATGATACAAAAAAACTTAATACTGAAACAGCCTTCAGATCTTTATCCCACACTCATCTCCAACAATTTTGGTCCATTTATGTAATTTAAAAACTATTTTATAACTATCCCATTAGCCTCTCGTTCCCATGCGAGCTCCTTAACAATGTGGGGTATGTAACGACCGGTCCGGACCCAATCAATACGGGCCGTAACCGGGAGCCGGTGACTGGACGGCACCCGGACGGCGGCTGATCTTAATTTTATTGCAACACTACGCTCGACTGGCTTATATGTCTCGCTCGACATTTTTTTATAGAACCGGGAAGAAAACGGCCTTGATTGGAAACAGCTGTTCGAGAAAACGTGGTGAAATTGGATGTTGTAATATTATTGAAAATATAAGACAGTCTATTAACGGATTACCGAGATAAGTACCTAAATGAAAGCCTATTAGAATGGAACAATGAATGTTAAGTTTTGCATAAATTAGGCTTTAATGGTTCCATTTTTATTTCGCATTTCATGAACTGTTGCTAAATAAATGTCATTAGTTTTTTAATTATTCGAATTACGCCAATAGGAAATCAGTTTATTAAGTTATTGCGAAAGGGTCGACAAATAAGAAAAAAAATGTTTTTAAAGTACCTAACAGTAAAATAAAGCTCACATCTTTTGATTAAACTTAATTTAGGTCTCTCATTTATGTCCTTATCAAACAGTTACAAGAATATATCCAACAACATTTTATGAGAGATAAACTTAGCGCTTTCATTTCTGTCAGCTTGGACGTTTAATTTTGTTTTTGTTTACAATAATTCAAGAGTTTCTCCTCCGACTTCTCTCTGGACAGACATTTCATTAGCTGTAGGTAATTAGTCACTAAGATACCGTCTAGACTGTTTACCTCGTAGAAAATCAACATGTTACATTTTACAACCTAAAATCATCTGCATAGGTAGACATTTTTTTTTGTAGCAAAATGGCTATCGTAACGTCAAATAATTGCAGAATGACTCCTCTTAAAACTACGATCCATTGGGCGAGTTAATGATCCATGTTTTTTATCAACTTTATAAAAAAGTGCAAATATTTTTTATTCAGGCAACAACACCTCTGAAATACCTGCCGCTCCGATACACATTTCGGCTTTATAACTTAGCGTTTTTCAGGGAAAAAATACCTGTGAAAGCCGCACGTACACCAACAGGGTTTATAACCCAATTTGTCACCGAAAGTGGTCAGATTTGAGCTTCAACGGTTTAATTAAAGCTAGTCTCGTAAAACGTTCCGATTACTCTCAGGACGGAAATAACTTTAGCATAAACTATCATAAACACCTTTGGAACGCATTTGAATACAATGGATTGTCTTTAAATTCCAATTTCGAAAAAGTGTTTCATTTTGCTAAGTCTATGGTTGAATAACCTTTTGTAGGATGACAACATTGAAGATGAACTCAAACAAGATGAGTAGCTGTCACTTTATACACAATTTAATAATTAAAATTAATAATTCCAAAGTAAACGTAAGTTTGCACCTTTCTCATTACACAGTAATTCAGCACATTCACATTCTAGTGGTGTCGCGTAATAAAGTTTAATATTTAATTTGAAGGCTTTAGTAAACGCGCCCCGGGCTCTCCACACCGGTCAAGGGCGTTGCACCAGTGCAGTATTACAGCATCCCACGCAAAATTCAACCTTACTGAAACTTTTTAAAAGTTGGTTTTCCAATGGTGAGCGGTTGGAATCCCTAGGAAAATTGCTTTGCATTTCCCTCCAAAAGCCACTCGGGAAACTTTTGACTGAAACTTTAGAAGTTAAAATTGCGGATGAAAACTTTTACGGAAATAACTAGCTTTAAGGTAGCCCATCCATAAATGATCACACGTTTAATGTTCTTGGTGCTTCATAAGGAGGTTTTCCTTTCCAATTTGTAGAGTTTTCCCTTTTATGTTACTTGTTTTTGTCATGCCGCGGAAATACGATGTTTGAATGTAGTTATTTTTTACATCCCCGTTATTCAATAATAGCAACAAGGGCAGACAGTACTTCTAGGTACCTATTTTTAAGAACGTATTATATCCGTATTTATTATCAGGTAGCCATAGCCAAAAGTTATATCGCGACATATTTTCACAGTTATTACATAAATTATTGTTTATGTTATTCTGAGGAAGTGTTTACCACTGCAAACTATACATTCTTATTAACCATGTTCCGAAAATTACAATGAAAATATCAGAAAACAAATAGTGAAATGTTCCGAAACTCCGGAGATTACCTTGACGAAACCAAAAGCAAACTTCGTTGGTTTTTGTTTTTTTTATTGCCAATTCTATGCAACAATAATAATCGAAATTTTCCCAACTCTATACCTACATAAGTTAGGCTATGTTCATACAAGCGATGGTGGCTTTATACTTAGTTCATACGGGATGAACTCCAGTAAGTTGCCTTTTGTACCTTACGACTAGGTTGGGTTATATTACAGTTCTAAGTTCTGTTCGATGTAAGAACATTGTTAGAAAATTGTGTTGTCTACGGCGTACATGTAACTTTGATGTAATTTTATATTGTATAATTTCAGTGAATATTAGATACCTTCTAAACATACATCGAGCACCTTCTCATTTACAGTCGGTTCAAAATTCCTACTATCAACCATGCTATCAACTAGTGATCGGAATCGTCTTATAATTACAAAAACAAATTATCCGTAATTGAACTAAAAAAGGAAACATATCGTAATAAATAAGTTATGTCCAAAATGTGCTCATTAAATTAATCTTAGAATAAGGTGGATGTTATTTTCGTAAATAACAAAATAAAATTAAACCACACAGACCTCAACTTGTTCTTCTTTTTTGTGGCCTTAACGGAATGCCCACACAAAGATTTATTCACATAGGTATAAATGTACTTCGAAAATAGAACCTCTATTTGTAAAATTACAGTGCGCCCAAAAAAGAAAATAATGTTGCCTCTTTGGAAATCTTGCTCTTTTTGTTGAAAACCTAATCGAGATAATGGAATTCGTTAGTTAAAACAATAAAAGTCTTACTATGTTCAGAATCTCAATTTGATAATTTATCTTACAGCTTATGCAAATGGTTGTTTTCTTTACATACCAACCCTGGAAGACTTGAGTCTCTATGATTTTTTTATTTATGGTAAAACTCTCTCCTTCTGTCGGTTCCTTCAATACCTTATTATCCACCGAAAGAGAGACAGCTCCTTCTGTAGCGTCAAGAAAATAGAAGGTACCTTGGATTAAAATAGCATATCTCTAAAATTACCCTACTCGATAATCTCAGTATTCTCAACACCCGTGACATTTTTAGGAAGAGTAGCGCTCGTAGAAGCTACAATGTGCTCATTTCTTCGTCACCAAAGTGTCTATAAAGCCCATTTTAAACTTCCCAGGTACGGACCAGAAGCTGACCAGCCGACCACACACCTGGGCCAGGCACAGTTAGCCGATGCATACAAATGGCAGCGCTTTGTCCAAGACATTACGCACCGCGGTCACGTGACCTCTCTCTCACCCACGTACGGCTTAGGTCTTTGGAATCTACAGGTGACACCATTGTTGGTAAATACTTTGATACTGTTACTGTGATTTATTTATAATGGGGATTTGGTTATTACGACTGGTTTTGTCCACTACTATTTAAGGTGAAACTGTCTTCGAGAAGAACCCATCTTAGACAGTTTGGGGACCTAGTGGTCACCATAGTATGCTGTGACTCTACTATTGATTCCAAAAAATTGGTTTCGTTCTGGGGTTATCAATACCCCTTCTGTCCTAATAACATCGTCCACTTGCCCTATTGGCTTAATAATTAAAAAAAAAAAAAAACTATGTCCCTAGGAAATATAATTACAGTGTTAATTAGACACTCGGACACTACATTGCAATTCGTCAAGCCAATACATGGGCAAACAAAAACACATGTTATTACAAACTTCGAGAGAGGGATGCTAATGCAAACAACGATAGATACTGATTAGAAACAAATATCTGGTCTGAAACCTGTTGACCTTACAACAGTTCGCAACTACAATACTCCCGAGGCGGGAATCGTAGACGGTCCTATTTACGTCGTCGACTATCAAATATTCTTGACTTTTCATCGGTTACCATAGCAACTAAAATACACAAGATATAACAGGTGACCTGCTTCTTTGGTCTAGTGGTCGGAAGTGCTACTGCTGAGCATAATGTCCTGGGTTCGATTCGCAGGTCGGGCAAATGGGTTTTTTCATCTGGAATTTGTTACTAGCAGCCCGGAGTCTGGATTTGTGCCCGGTTGACGGCAATAGGCTCGCCGCCTATTACATGGGACTTGAACATAACTAGCGAAATGTGGGTGTACTAAAAGGTACACTTCTGCCCAACCCTGCGCGGAATACAGGCATGATGTTGTGTTATAACAGGTGTTTGAAGAACAAAAGAAAAGTCTTTCTAGACATTACTGAAATCCTCAAGTTAAAGAATCGATATTGAAAGACAGTGCTAGCTGGCTTTTGTCTTAAATAGCAGACAAAGTAGACTTAGTTAATAAGACGAGTTGGCAGACGGGCTCAGAATCGGTAAGCGTCTATAGTCTACCTGACGAATTTGCAATTGACTAAGTAAGTAGCTTTGTTCAGATTCGGATCCAATGTCGATGCGTAATTAATTTGTCTAAGGAATTAAAAGTTATCACGATGGCCATGGTACACAAATATGCAAATTATTACAATGATAATGACGGTCAAGGTGCTGGACTTTCTGCGTTTCCTTCTGACTTCTGATTCTTACTTTGTACTGAAATCAGATTCAGGCATTTGATGGGTTAATTAAAAGCTATTGGACTAATGAAGTTTTGTTCGAATAAGTACAAGCAGTAACTATTTATACTTTTCTTATTTTTTCTTTGTATTTGTTTTTTTCTTTCTTTCTTTTAAATTTGTGCGGCTCAGAATTCAGCAACCCGACTATCGTATGCTGATGCAGCCATTAGATCCTCACGTGTGCAGGTAACGACAAGGCATGAGGTGCAAGATGCGAGGTGAGCCAGTGTCTGTGGATATTATCTGTGTATAGCTGACTTTTTGTTTCACATGTAAAAGCATTGTTTGACCAGCACCCTAATTGTGTAACGCACTATCGATCACAGTCTTAATCATTTTGAAAGATATTGCTAATCAATTTGCTTCATATGTTCGAAAAATTTGTCTGCTCAACAACGTAAATAGCGCAATGAATGCTGTTGAACTGTCAAAATGAAAGCCAATCGTACTGTTACTGTGTTACGCAATAACCCCGCAGATTCAGGGTTTTACATTTACCCTATTATGTAGTGATATATTTGGAAAACTTAACACATTTTTTCCTCCATAATATTGTTATTTCGGTTTACCGATTAACTCATGCGATTACGAGGTCGAAATCTCATCAATTTGCGACCAGTTTTGATGAAATTTCACACTCGATGCTATTACGGCAACAAGGCCAGGTCAACAGCAAATTGGACGAGGGCTTTATCAGGGGTGGCATCAACATTAAGGAGTTAGATCGAGTTAGAATTAGAAGGGTATTATTAGAATTGCTAATGCACCTAACAGGTCAAGTCTGTCAAAGTATTGAAATACAGTTTCATAAACACATTTTGATTACAAATTAATTTAGTATGTACTCTATCTAGCCGATAAACGATACAAGGTAATTAATATAGATAAACATATTTGTCCGTGGCGTCCTGTGTTGGTTCAGCTTACTACCATGGAAAGAGTTTATAAATGTTTAACAATAAATGCAATACAGACCATAATTTCAACACAACACAGAAAACACGTGTTTTAATTGTATATAACACAATAAACGTCCTTGTTCATGAACGTTTCCCAACGAGAGATAAGGCGCGTACACCGATAGCGTCGCACGCGCAGGTACGCGGCATCGCCACTCGCGCGCAGGCCAACGTCCTATCGTAGCGCTTATCAGCCGTTGGGCAACTAGACGAGATTATGCGCCTTGCAGTAATCATGCTTCCGTGTTGTCTTTTTAATTAATTAAATGAGGCTGTATGAGTTTATCTTGGTGGTGATGGATTGTTCCGACTGATGTAGTAATTTGTAAGGTTATTTTATTTTTGTATGTAGCTACTCATGGTACCTTATTTGGTTAACTTTTTGTGCGTTAGTTAAAATTTTGCTGTGTGTATACGAAACTTAAGAAAATACCCTACATAGTTACTATTAATTAATGTCATTGTATACTTTAGGTACTTACCTACTTACTTATGCATAAATTGTGGCGTTACCGAAAAACCTTTGGGTCAAGTGCAAGAAACCAACAGTTTTCCGACTTTTCTCAGATAACAATAATTTCAATTGACAAGGCTAATCACAATTTCTACCGATTTAATTTATAGCCATGAAAAAAAAAGTGAACCTAAACAAAAAACAACTCGTTGATATCTTCAATTTAGAAACTCCAACTGTACATTAACGGTACAAAGTGCCTTGGAGCCTGTGATACTTAAATAAAAAAACAGTACCTCAGAGTGAGACAATTTTATTTTGTTAAAGTCGAGCCATATATACTCTGGCGGGTAACGAAACCATACCGCCATCTAATTCGATCCCAACGCCATCTATCGAGCAAGCAGGTAGTCTTTTATACAAAATATCGAGTATGGTTGTGGAATATCGTTGGGATCGATCACACATTTATTATTACTTATTTTCTACATTGAACATTCCGCCCACCAAAAGGAATATGTTCCTTTTAGTACCGCCCACCATGAACAAACTCAGCAACTACAAGAACAATGGACTGTATGATAATTATTATTACAAATACTAAATAGTGGACGGCTTCCTTACATATGATTTCAATATGGTTGACAGTTATGATTCCGATCAAAGCATGACGAATACAACTAAATTTTATCTACTTGACAAGGTAAACTGACAACATAAAAGTAAAACATTTTCCTAGCATTATTTGCGTTCTTTTGAACTCCATCAAAACACAGAGTAATAAGTTTAATGATACACAAATAACACGGGAGTTAAGACAAACTTGCACACCAAAGAAAAACATACTAAAACAAATCTTAGCACAAAATAAATGATTACAATTTTAAAAGCGTGTGACTTATTCAGTAACAGGAAGGAAACACAATTTTGAAATTGGACGTTTAATCGTAGTGCCCTTACAACGAATAGTGACAACGCGTGTCAAGCTGTCTTTACCCGGATGCAGCTGTATAATTCTACCATATAACCATTTAGCTGGCGGTAAGTTATCTTCTTTGATTAATACTACATCACCTATTTTAGAATCAGGGTCACTAACATTCCATTTATGTCTTTGGAAAAAATGGGTTAAATATTCCTGTTTCCATCTACGCCAGAAGTGCTGCACCATACGTTGTACCAATTGCCATCTGCGTAAAGTACTAACTGTGGCATACTCATAATTGTAGTCGGGTGCCACTACTAATGGATGACCCACCAAAAAATGGCCAGGAGTTAAAGGTACAGGATCCTCTGGGTCGCTACTACCCTGAGACAAGGGCCTAGAATTTAGGCATGCCTCAATTTGAGAAAGAACTGTGGACAGCTCTTCGAACGTCAAAGTGGAGTCACCTACCACGCGCTTCAGATGGTGTTTTACACTTTTGACTCCTGCTTCCCACAATCCACCAAAATTTGGAGCGTGGGGAGGAATAAAGTGCCATTCGGTTTGAGAGTTTGCAAGAGCAGCTGCAATGTCTTTAAACATTGAACTCTCTTGCTTGAAAAGTATCTGTAACTCCTTGGCAGCGCCCACAAAATTGGTGCCATTATCGCTCCAGATTTGGCGACAATGCCCACGCCTGGAAACGAACCGTCTGAACGCTGCCAGGAAACCCTCAGTCGTTAAATCTGAAACAGCCTCAATGTGTACTGCGCGCGTGGCCATACACACAAATAAACAGATGTATCCCTTATACGACCGCTGTCCACGACCCTTAGAGACCCTCATATTAATGGGGCCCGCATAATCGACACCGGAGTTAAGAAACGGTTTACTTGGGGTCACTCTGCAAGCCGGAAGCTCTCCCATTAACTGTTGTTTTGTGGCCGCAGCATGTCGAATACAGGGAACACAGCGACGTATATGAGCTCGTACAATATTTTTAACCCGACTGATCCAATACTTGGTGCGTATAAAATTGAGTACCAGTTGCTGTCCTCCATGAAAAGTCCTTTCATGAGCGTCGGCTACAATTAACTTGGCCAAACTTGAATCATGAGGAATAGCAACTGGGTGCTTGGTATCCTCAAGTAGTTGAGAATAGCGCAGTCTTCCCCCAACGCGCAATATCTCACATTTATCAATAAACACATTTAATTTATATAATGAACTCGTTTTGTCTAATGGAACTTTATTTTTCAGGGCAATAAATTCTGCATGAAACCATTGATGTTGACTTTGCCTGATACATACGTCTAAGGCTTCGCGAATTTCTGAAGCTGACAGGTATGCTGTAACTTTAATGTTTGCTTTACGAACTCTTGCTGACTGCAAAAACCTTTTACAGTACGCAACAACCCTCACTAAACGTGTCAGTGATGAATACCTAGATCCCCAAATATCTTCAAACTCAGACACTAAGTTGGCAGTGTGTACCTTAACAGGTTTCTTCTCCTCATTAGTGCGTATTGCGCTAGGTCTAGTGTATTCTATATGATCATTTCTTAACCAACCTGGTCCTCGTTTCCATAGATCATTATTAAGTAGAGCAGCTGAAGAAACTCCACGAGAAGCGATATCCGCTGGGTTGTCTGTGGATTTAACATAAGCCCATTGTGTATTGTCTAGCAAACTAAGGATCTCTGAAGTGCGGTTGGCCACGTAAGTTTTCCAACGACTTGGATGATCATTTAACCAGGCCAAAACAACAGATGAATCTGTCCAAGCGTGGATATTAGCCTTTGAAATGTTCATTACTTCAGCTACTTCGATCAATAGTTTTGCTACTAAAACAGAACCACACAATTCCAGCCGTGGAATGGATATCTGCCTGATAGGAGCTACCTTTGTTTTGGCGGTTATGAGGTGTGAGTGTATTTGCGCAGTAGCATCGATAATACGACAATACACTACAGCCGCATAAGCTATATTTGACGCATCGCTAAATCCATGTAGCTCTACCGTAATGTCCTCTTCCCCTTTGCCTATCCATCTGGGAATGTGAAAATCCACCAGTTTCTCTAATTCTGATCTGTAATATCTCCATTCTTGTGACAGATCTGGTGGCAGGTCATCATCCCAGCCTATACCACTAATCCATAGCCTTTGTATGAAGACCTTCGAAGTTATAATGCACGGCGCTATCCACCCTAACGGATCATAAAGCCGTGATATTTCTGATATGACCGTTCTTTTTGTTTCAGTTGCAGCAGGAGGTGACATCTTCACAGTATAATCAAATCCGTCAGTGTTCCGGTTCCAGGTAAGCCCCAAAATCTTAGTTACCCCATCAGTTTTAATTTCCAAATCTCTACCAGAATTTTCCTTTAAATTTTCCAATAAGCCCATCCTATTGCTTGTCCATTTCTGCAATTGGAATCCTCCTTTCTCTAATAAACTGTTCATTTCATAGTAAATTCTTTCAACTTCTGTTTCAGATTGGCAGCCAGTCATCAGATCATCCATATAGAAGTCTGTCTTCACCCTTTCAGCAGCCAATGGATGCATCTTACCTTCATCGCATGCAACTTGCTGCAATGATTTGACAGCCAAGTAAGGGGCGCATGACGTGCCAAAGGTGACAGTCAGAAGTCGGAAGTCCTCTATCTCTTTGTTAGGATCCTCTCTCCAGACAATTCTTTGGAAATCCACATCCGATCGCGCTACTTTGATTTGGCGATACATTTTTATTATATCCGCTGCCAGACAGATAGGATGCTGTCGCCATCTCATGACAATATGTCTCAAATCTGCCTGGAGAGTGGGTCCTACCATTAAGGTGTCATTTAAGGAAACTCCGTTTGTTCCCTTACATGACGCGTCATAAACCACTCTTACCTTGGTGGTCAGCTTATCTTGTCTAACCACTGCGTGATGGGGCAAATAAACAGCATCACTTTTGTTTCGTTCAGACTCGTCGATGATTTTCTCCAAATGGCCCAGCAATAAATACTCCTTTATCACATCAGTATACTGTTGTTTTAATTCATAATCCCTACCCAACTTCCTTTCTAAACCTAGCAATCTTTTTACAGCTATATTTTTAGAATGACCGTATTTACAAGGTGGATCTTCTGTACGAAAAGGTAATGTTACGACATAACGCCCATCTTCGTCTCTTTTCGCTGTATTTGCGTAAAACTCCTCGCAAGCCTGTTCTTCAGGCGTTAGAAGCTTTTTCGTTAAAGTAGGCTCAGAATCTAGTTCCCATAAACGTTTTAACATATCGTTCTCTTCAATTTGAGTGTACATCGCGATCACAGTATTATGGGAATCTAGAGACCTATCTGTTTTACTAATCTGGCCCGACACAATCCAACCTAAGTGCGTGTCTTGTGCGACCGGAGAGCCCGCGGGGCTCTTGATCAGACCTTCCTTTAAAATACGGCAGTATATTTCAGCTCCTAACAAAATGTCGATTTTATTAGGGCAATTGAACTTTGGGTCGGCTAGATGTATGCTGTGAATTTCTGGCCAATTCTCGAGTTCAAAGTTTGTATCTGGCATAACTGAGGTCAGTGAGCTTAAAACATGCGCAGTTACGTTTAGGGTAAAAGAGGGATCATGCAACGATTGTATATTTATATTAACCGCATGTCTAGAGACGATATGGCCATGACCACCTCCTATGCCTGCAATAGTAGTCTTCGAGACTACTCTCTTTAAACGAAGCAATTGCGCTGCTGCCTCAGTTATAAAAGATGCTTGGGATCCTTGATCCAACAAAGCTCTCAAAATTTGAGAGGACCCATTTTGTGATTCGGCCTTTACTAGAGCCGTGGCTAACAAGACTTGACCCTGTGCTTGTCCATTCACAAAATGAGTTGCTATATTCGCACTGATCTCAAGTACTGTCTCTGAAGTACGTTCATGTGGGGTTGCAGGCACCTTTGGCGCTGCAGTCCCACTGGCTCCACTAGTAGGCACCATTGGCGTAGTAGCCGCACTGGCTCCACTAGGGTTCTTAGGATGCAACAACGTATGATGCTTCCGCTGACATATACGGCATTTTGAAAGAACACGGCAAAATTTGGAAGTGTGGTGACTGCCCAAACAATTAAAACAGACACCCAAAGACTGTGAAATGGCACGACGTTCGTCAATATCTAGTTGACAAAACTTCTTACAATTGGTGAGCTTGTGACTCTCAGAACAATGTGGACATGAAACATTAATGGCACCATGCATTACTTTAGCGTGAGATGTAGACTTAATATCGACCTTTGGTTTATGTTTAGGTTCAACGCATTCTAGGGCTCGAAAACGTGTCTCTAAAAACTCGCAAAACTGTTTAAAGGAGGGTAGATCGTCGGATGATTTACTAACATGCAGTTCCCACTGCTTCCTAGATTCTACGTCCAACTTCAAGCTTACAACATAAACGACAATAACGTCCCACGAACTAACATCAATCCCAATATTGGCAAGTTCGTGCAAACAATCACTTGTAACATCAAGCAAATCTTTAAGTGCCTTCGATGATTCGAATCCAATATTACGTTGGCCAAAAAGTCGGTTTAATATACATGTTGACATAAATTTCTTATTATTGAACCTATGTTCTAACATTTCCCAACATTTTTTATAGTTAGCATCCGTTATAGGAACATGTCTTATAAGCTGCTCTGCTTCACCTGACAGCTGAGTTTTTAAATAATGGAGACGTTGTACGTCATCAAGTTTTTTATTATTGTGGACTAATGATATGAACAAATCTCGAAACGACGACCACTCTGTATATTTTCCACTAAAAGTAGGTAAAACTATTTTTGGCAAGCTTACCACACTGTCAGATGAACCACCACAAACTTCTTTATTGGAACTATCATCTTTTACTTGAGACAGAGCATTTTTTAATTGAACCTTATACATTAAATATGTTTCATAAACCTTTTCATAAATGTCTTCCTGAAAGTAATCGTGCAATTCTTCACCCTCACATTCGCCTACTATTCCTTCGTATTTTGCAGTAAAATTCCTGAATTGGGTCTCCAACATCTCTAGACGTGTATCCACATAATTGTAATTTATCCGATCCTTCGGAGACTTTTTGAAGTTTATTAAGCCCTTCTCAATCTGTCCCTTGACATCCTTCAACTTTCTTAATTCTTTTTCCATGTTGTATTTCAAAGGTTTTTTTTTTTTTTTTTTTTTTTTTTAAGTGTTGACAAGTGTGAATTTTCTAAGTCCCGTGATGTGTAAATTTTTCTAAGTGTTTGAGACTTATAAAATCGGTTCAAAATCGGGCATAGATTCGACGTCTGGTCGTTTTTATTGAAACTATTCTAAGTCCCTGATCGCACACTGTATTTTGCCAAGTTCATGCAATATTTCTCTTTGAACTATTTTAATAACACATAAATGTACTCACAGTTTTTTGTCCACACAAACACTTTACTCACGTCACAAATTCGCAACACGTAACTTTGTTAACCGACGACTAGCGCCACCTCGTACCAAGTAGCGTAACTTATCCTAGTTACTTGTGTTCTTCAAAAAACGCTCTTCGGCTCGAATGGACCATGTACATTAACGGTACAAAGTGCCTTGGAGCCTGTGATACTTAAATAAAAAACAGTACCTCAGAGTGAGACAATTTTTTTTTTTTTTTTTTTTTTTTTTTTTCCTATTGGGCAGCTCGTAGTTTTGACCACTAAGGTCCTGGCTACTTAACCGGGCAAACCTGTGGGTGCCTTAAGCTACTAACTTAAAGCCTCCAGCCAGGGGCGAACAATACTTAAATTTAAGTGACCGCACGCTAAGGGCACCCCCTGTGGGGTACGAACCTCGGCTTAGGGCGTCACTGAGGGGAGGGCAGCAAGATGGGACAGGCTGGATCTAAATTATATTATTATTATACTGGGGAATTTAAAGCTACAGGCTCAGCTACGGCGCGGGCTGGCGCGTCGTCGAGCAAGGGTCGGGGGGGGGGACAATTACGTCGGGGGCGTCGCGTAGGACCTCGGCGGCGAGGTCGGAACGATGGCGGTCTGTGTTTGTGCACTGTACTGGTGGCCCTACTGCTCTCCTGGAGGAGGGTTATGGGGTCATCGGGGTCGGTCAGGGCATGCCTTGGACGGCGGGTACGACTAATGCGGGAGGGGGCATATCTGGCAGCCTCGACAACCAGAGGGTTGCGATGTGAGGCCGCGGAGTCGAAGAAGCGCTTGGAAATGCGCTTCATGAACTGACGGATAGTGGGGATTTTAAGGTCGAGATGGAGGATCTCGTTCCGAACGAACCAAGGGGAGCCGGTTGCCCTACGGAGGAACCGGTTTTGGAGGGTCTGCATCCTATGGATGTGGTGGGGTTTCGAGTGTGCGAAAACCACACTCGCGTAGGTCATGATGGGACGAATGCACGCTGTGTAAATGCGCAATTTGCACTTGAGTGACAATTTGCTGCGTGCATTCAATAGGAAGTGGAGTCTACCGAGAGCGAAAGCGGCGCGCGAACGCGCCTGCTTTATGTGCTCGCCGAAAGAGAGTCTGTGGTCCAGAGTGACACCCAAGTATTTGGCTCGCTTCTCCCAAGGGATAGGCTTGCCGAACATGGTGATCGGACGGGGGGGGGTGGGGTTGAGTCTCGGTTTCGAAAATAGAACCGCTTGACTCTTATCGGGATTGACTTCGATTCTCCACTTCCTAAACCAGTCACCGAGTTGGTTGACTGTGGTTTGGAGAGTGCGAGATATCGCGTCGGGGCTTACGCCGGTGTAGTAGATGGCCGTATCGTCTGCGAACAGAGCCAACTGAGCCCTTTTACTCTTGGGGATATCGCTGGTGAAAAGCGTGAAAATGAGAGGGGCGAGCACGGAGCCCTGAGGGACTCCGGCGCGAATGGGACGGGGGGAGGATAGCGCTCCTTCGATGCGGAATCGGAAGGTGCGGTTCGACAAAAAGTCTCGCAGGATGAGCACGAGACGATCTGGCACTTTAAGTTGGTATAGCTTATATAATAAGCCATTGTGCCAGACTTTGTCGAACGCTTTCGCTATGTCGAAGAAAACAGCACCCGTCAACGAACCACGTTGGAAGCCAACGCTTATGTGTTCGACGATACGGTGGACCTGTTGGACGCACGAGTGTTGGGTTCGGAAACCGAACTGCTCGTTGGGAATGAGACCTTTCGTCTCGGCATAGTCTCTGAGACGCTTATAAATAAGCCTCTCATAGACTTTGCCGATGACATTGAGGAGACTGATGGGGCGGTAGCTGGAGGGAGCGGATTTGGGCTTGCCCGGCTTGGGAATACCGATGACAGTGGCCTGTTTCCACGCTTGGGGGAAGATGTTATTGCTCATGGCACCATTGAAGATGGTGGTCATTAGCATGATCAGGTGGGCAGGGAACAGTTGGAACACCTTATTGGTCATTCCATCGGAACCGGGGGCTTTACGGGGCTTAAGGCCCTTTATGAGCTCTTGGACTTCGTCAGGGGTGACGGGAGGCAGAGGACATTCGGGGTCTTCTACGGGGGGGAGGGAGGCTCTCCTTTCGACTTCGGCGTCGACCTCAGAGAGGTGAGCTTGGTCTACAGGTTGAGAGCTGGGCGAACATTGGGCCTCAAGACTGTCGGCTAGGCACTCGGCCTTGTCGACATCATCGAAAGCGATGGTATTGTCTGGGCGGATCAAGGGGGGCATAGGGACTACTTCTCGGGATTTGAGTTTCCTCTGAAGCTCCCAGAATGCTAGGTGGGTAGGCTCAAGTTCGCTCAGCAACTCATCCCAGCCCGTTTCCCGATGCTCCGCTACACGTGTCCTTACAGCTCGCTGTAAGTAGCGCATATGGGCTCGGTTCGCGTCGCAGGGAAAGTTGCTGTACGCACGGACAGCCGCGTTCTTCTCAGTCATCAGTTCACGTACATCGTCCGGCAACTTCCAGCGACGGTCGTCCGTCGCTGGAACTTCCCTTGAACAATCGTTCAGGACTGATTGTACGTGTCCAGTGAATGAGTCGATCGCGGCCGTCGTGTCAGCGATAGAGTCGAAGAGGTCGGGGATGGAGTCTAGGTGGGGGGACGTGTTGGATTTCAGGCGTTCGCTTACTTTCCTCCAGTCCGTTACCACTTTGGTGGAGGGGGGTTGGTCGGGGTCAGGGAGGCCTACGCGAGGGGCTAGCTTAAGCACAACTGGTCGGTGGTCAGATGATAGTTCGTGTATCACCTCTATAGAATCCAACCGTAGGTTGATATTCTTTAAAAGTGATACATCGAGCACGTCAGGGGTATGGTCAACCAAGTGAGGGAAGTGAGTGGGAGTCATCGGGGCGATGACATCAAAATTTAGAGGGGTGCAGAGGTCGAACAAGTGTCTCCCTCGGGTAGAGATTCTGGTACTATTCCAGGCGTGATGTTTGGCGTTGAGATCCCCCGCTATGATAACGGAGTCACTCAGGCCGAGGAGTAAGGTCAGGTCGTCAGTCAAGAGTTGGAAGTTCTCTGAATGGCTCGTAGGGGGGAGGTAGACCGATACCAAGGTGATCGGTTGGTGGCCTGTCATGCCTAGTCGGCAAATGGAGACTTCTAGTCGTGAGAGGGGGGGCGGGTCCAAGGGGATGCAGTAGAGGGATTTTCTGTAGTAAATGAGGGTGCCACCCTTGTGACACCGAGTCCTGTCGTTTCGAACAACCCGATAGTTCGCTATCGACGGCGTTCGCGTGTGGGGTTTTAGGAAAGTCTCCTGTAATTTTATTTTGTTAAAGTCGAGCCATATATACTCTGGCGGGTAACGAAACCATACCGCCATCTAATTCGATCCCAACGCCATCTATCGAGCAAGCAGGTAGTCTTTTATACAAAATATCGAGTATGGTTGTGGAATATCGTTGGGATCGATCACACATTTATTATTACTTATTTTCTACATTGAACACCAACTATTACGTAAAGAGAACCGCTAATCTTTAATAGATTTTGTAACATAGCAATGACTATAAACTCTAATCTTGCACCTAATGACCTACGTCAACCACACTGAGCCGTCCATTGCTGCATTCCTTTACAATACGTACAATAGAATAGCTGGTCATCAATCAATGTACCTCGAAGTCCACACATTTGGTTGTAAATCTCAATCTGTCCAAGCAGTGAGCACTTACATTGCCAGACGAGAAAATAAATGGTTAAATCTAAAGGTCTTGTCACAACAGCGGCTAACTTGTAAGTAGATATTTTAAAGCAGAAAAAGGTTTTACAAGACAACTCATAAATGCAGCAAGGTATTTTTCTTTATCATTTACAGCAGCCGTGTACTAGCTAAACAATTATTTATCAAGTAATCAGACTAACTAACAGAAAACCTTGCAATTATAATTACAGTTATACAGCTAAGAACACTATTATCTAGTTTTATCCCCGTTTTCACTAACACTAGACGACACTTAAACGAATGCCTAAATAAAAACGGGCTGTTGGATTGTGAACGTTCGGATCAGCGTCGATAGTTGAAAATTCAACAGAAATAATAACAACATATAACATCCCACTGCTGGGCAAAGGCCAATCCCCTTGAACTAAGAACTTTAATTGTAAAATCTATTACTAATATCTTCAACATCTTTCCTATAACCTTTAGCCAATTTCATTGCGTTGCTATTTCTCAAGTTCGCTTTTGACGTTCAATACTTGAGCAAAGAGGATTTAAGTCAAGCCTGCTTTCAATTGGAAAGGCAACTGTCAAAATGGCGCTGTCATAGCTAGTTCCCATCACAAGCTAACAATATAAGGCGTGAGGTGGTTTTATTTACTTTGTGATAATGAAGCGTTTTTGTGTTCCTAAGTACTCCGAAGATGGATTCCACCTTTTCCCGAAAGATCCTAAAATTAGAAGATTGTGGCTTAAAGGTATTCGTACATTTTTTTATTATATTAAACAGAGTTCGAGATTCTGTCGGAATTATTTTGAAGAAAGTGATTACAACGAAATGTTTGAGGTTTAAAATTCTGACACTTTCCATGACAAATACTTGATTTAAAATATTGAAATCACCGAAAATAACAAAAAAAAAAAAACATACTTATGAATGAACACGAAATGGAACGAATGAACGAAATGTCAAATTTATTGTAGGCCGTAGGGACCTAGCTATGATCACGCCATCTACAATAAGCTTTGCCCGACCTTCCCCATACCATTCAACTTAACCATCGACTAGTTTGTAACTCTATGTGACAACAGCACACACTTGTAGTTTCTGATTCTGTTTGCCCGTGTCTCAATTTATTTGGGAATTTGGCGCAACATTCTATCATACTTCTCTTGTCGTCATTCATTAGCCGTCATCTCGGTAGTTACTCCTTTTTCTAGCCATCTTTATGCAGTTTATCCATCGTTTCTTTAATCGTCCCCTACTCTTATAACCCTGCACAATCATACTCAAAACTTTCCTCACGACATTTTCCTCATTCCTCCGCATCAAACTTCTTGTAGTTTCTATATTACACACACTTGAAGTTAGTTTCTATGCAACATTAATCAGTCACTATTCAACGCAGAAAATTTGCTTCGATAACTAAGGCCCATTTGCACCGCCAATCACTGAACACGTTTAGCGCTAACGAGTTTAAAACATAATTCTGTTTCTGTCAAATGTTTGAAGATGACAGAGACAGAATGAAGTTTAGAACTCGTTTAGCGCTAAACGTGTTTAGTGATTGGCGGTGCAAGTGGGTCTGAGTTGTATACAGCGTTATTCGAAAGCTTGTAATGTAATTGCAATGAAAGTAAAACAATTTGAAAAAATAGTGGCAACGTTTTATTATTCCATTAAACACAAAATTACTTGTTGCGTTGACTCCCTCGTTGATCTAGTGGCGCAAGCGCAACTGCTGAGCATGAGCTTTTGTTTTCAATTCCACAGTTCGGGCAAATTGTTATGTTTTCCAACAGGAATTTCTCAGTAGCAACCCGGAGTGTGGATATGTGCCCGTTTGATGGCAACAGGCTCGCACCCTATTACATGGGACTTAAACATACCTGACCTACCTTACTATAGGTACACCACTGCCCAGCCCTTAGGGTAAAAACAATATAGGTAATTGTTACTAGAGAGGTCTTGTTTAAATACATAAGACAATAAACAAGGCTTTGGTAATGTAAATAAGACCGAATTTAATTTTAAATTCAATTAACTTTAAAAATAAACTTTTTGAAATACTTTATGTATCGTAACGCCTTTCAGTCGCATCAAATAACTTCTGATCAGCGTCATATTTATGTATGTTTGGATGGTACATCATCTAAATCCAGTTAATTGATGTCATGTTTAAATCCTACTAATATTATAAATGTGAAAGTTCTGAGGAAGGATGGATGGATGGATGGATGGATGGATGTTTGTTAGTCTTTCATGCAAAAACTACTTAACGGATTTGGAAGAAATTTGGCACACAGATAGACCATGACCTAGGAAAGAACAGGCTACTTTTTATTCTGGATCGCAAACGAAGTCTCGGGCAACAGCTGGTGTAAAATAAAAAGACGATTGATAGATCGACACTAATCTGTTAATTCGTCTCAGCGGCTATTCTTGTAAAACTTTTAAAAGCACGCTAGAGTTTTCTTTAATCTCATACTTTTTTTAGTAAAAGTTGGAAGCATAAGCTAAATCCCCTTTGAGAAATCATGCTTTAAAACATACGCTGCACTGGCTGGCTACGCTGCTAAATGGCACCCGAGTTTTTATGTCAATTACCTCTCGCTGTAACCTCAAAAACAGCTATGAAAAGACACAGCCCTTTCATAAAAAAATCATCAATCAGCACGCACTAATTACTGACACTCGTGTCGCGAAAAAAATTCAAATCAGCATGAAAAGCGGCGTACAAAAGGCCCCTCGTTCACGTGACATCATTTTATGCGTTCACACCAAATTGCGACACTCGACTTTTTGCGGCACAGCTGTTCACAGACTCACAGTGTTCTCTGATTAAATAATAATTAAGGGCTGCGTATGCGCAAAGAGGAAATGTCTGTCTGATGTATTTTACATTTCTGCAGCCGACTGGCTGATTTGATAACGATTGCATTACATCACGATAGTGATTACTGAAAGATATAAAGTTGAAATTATGGGTAAATATGCATAACAAACTGTATAGTAAAGGGTATTCATGTGTCCAACATTTTAAATTGCCCAGTTTTGTGCGTAGAGGCTTGAACTGAACTGTTTGGGGTGCAGAAACATGATAGACGTGTCGTCGGCATATTGCATGATTCGTTATTATACAAACGGTGTTGTCTGTTTGTAAACGCTCGCTGTTTTGTGAAACGGCAGACACCAAGTGCTTACCGTGTCAATCAAGTATACTGTATGTAGTACCACCTACATTTAGTACCTACGTTTGTAGAATATAAACTGGCTAACTAATGAATATTCTCAGAAACTACCATATGAATTATTAGAGAAGTGAGAACATTATCGTGAACGGAGCAGTACTTTATAGCTATCGAAATTTTAGTGTCGATTGACACCTACTAACTCGTAGTTCGTAGGCAAGTCTAGACTGGCAAGTTGCCACACGACTATATGTACTGAATTCGAACTACATATATGTAAGTATATAAAATCTGACAAGGTTCGATCGTCTGTATTGATTTTGTAACCAGTAACTCGCTTTTTTAGGCTAGACGAGTTTAAATGTCAATAGTTCTGAATTTTATGAGCACTGAGTTCTAAAAACCAGTCGAATAAAGCATAACCATCTAGTTAGTAGTTACTAGTAGTATATAAACAAAAAGGGCAACATAACAATATTGACAAACGCTTTACAAAGATGACCTGTCAACAAAAGATGAGACAAGAAAGTTGAACATATCTTTTCATTTGATGGTCGAAACATTGAAAAAAACACTATCTGTATACTTGGTGAAAAATATAAAGTTATCTATCTATCTATAGCAGTTTTCCTGCAATACAGTGGATAGTGGAGGTGGTACCAATTAGCCGCCTCAGATGCCGTCTGTTCTTGCCGTCATGCCGAAGTCCTCTCTTATTAAAAGCTTTAGAAAATTCAGTACGAACACGATGCTCTATTGTTTAAGATACCCCGCATTGTTTCACTTTCAAGGTACCTTGTTGAAATAATTAGGGAATTTAGAAATAATTTTGGTGAATTTGTTTCAAAAAATTTATAAGTTTGTTTCTTGAAAAGTTTAATAAGAAATTGTTGTTGAAAGCTGTGGGGGAGATTTTTGCCTAGCAGTCGGACAACACAGGTTGAAGAAAAATTGTTAGTATTTTAGAGTTTTTGAGTAATGGTGAATTTTCTATTTATTTGTGTTAGCTAAATGTAAATATAGTTTGTATTATTGACCGTGCGAGCGCGAACGGCGAGCGAAGCCTCTCCGTTTCAGCTTGGGCAAAAATGCTTTCGTGTGTCCGGATGTCCGGCTGTTCTTCTTTACAGGTCGCATTTCCCAACCGATTCTCGTGAAAATTTGTGAGTAGGTTCGATAATTACATGGAACTTTTTACGAAAATTTTCAAAATAGCGCAGAAATGGGGGTTGAAAGCGTAAAAAAATCATATTTCAGCCATTTCGCGCTCTTTTTGTTTTAAGGTGCGCGATGAACATATATTCAGTTTTTAGCTATGCTAAGACAGCCTCGCGAGGTCTACAGTTCACAAAGCCAATGGTTCTACTAATGTACGACATTCCGGAAAGAAGGGCGGCGATGGAGAACTTATAGTCAGCATTGAGTGTGAACAGGAAGAAGAAGAAACAACGTTAACGAACCCATTGTTATTTTAAATATCACCAACTTAAATATCAAGCTAAAAGTTAAATAAAGTTCCCGATAGCGTTTAATTAAAACTACCCCATTATTCGGTAGAATCAAAAGTTACCCGGTAGATTTCGGAACAGTTTTCAGCTTGAATTTCGAACGTTTGTCGCATAGACTTTGGGGTATTTAACTACGAACGAAGCCACGCCAACAACCTCTTACCGCTAGCTTATAACCTGTATAGTGCATTTTACTAGCTCGCCATATTTGGTTAACAAACACCCGGTAAGAAAATCACGAGTTGTTGCAGTAACCACACACTTTAAGTATGAACGTCATGATCTTTTTAAGGGAGATGCGCTAAGGTAGCCCGCGAAATTCACATTTTCTTACGTTTTATGCAATTTGCAGGTCAGTATCAGGTAGTATGGTGATCTAAATATGATTCGCGGCTGTATTAAATATGGCTTTACAGAATTATAATCATTAGAATCAGCAATACAACTCCATAAGTTAGAATTGCCTTCAAATGTCACGATTTCATGAAATAGTCATTCAATAGGGTAATATGAACTTATAGAGATGTATTAATGATTTTTATGATTATAAAGGCTCGTGCACACTGGCGCGACGCGACTGCGTCACACAAAGGCACCGCGTGCCGCGCGACGGGCGGCGCCTTTGTGTCGGGCTGTCGCATCGCGCCTGTGTGTACAATCCTTAATTCTATAAATAAATATTTGATACTGCCGCGAATCATACAATCTGATACTGACCTGCAAATTGCAAAAAAAGTAAGAAATATTGAATTTCGCGGGCTACGTTGGCGCATCCCCTTAAGACATAAGTATTCAAGAATAAATTCGAAATAATGCACATTTATTTTCTTAAAATTGCAATATCAGGGCGCCAGAATTATTATTAAAGTTTACCTAATTGACCAGTTAAAAAAAAACAGACTAATATAATGTAGATTTCTATTTGTTACTGGCTGATTTCCGATTTCCCTACCTAACATAATAATCGCCGCACATCACATCACACGACCAACAGACCTCATTACCGGAATGAAGGCATAATTTCTACACTAACTACTACCACATATAGAACAAAAACTGACATCAATCACGCCGCGACCGATAACCGACGGACGTCGTTAAAGTCTCGTATCTCTACGAATAACAAACTTCCTTACATCGACTTCCTTTCTAACAAATGTTTATTTACGGATTGTTGTCGAGTTTGAGCGGTATCGCTGATGATGACTTGGCAAAATGGTGAAGAAGTTTTAGCTCCAAAAAGCAATGAAGTTTTAAAGGGGTTGTCAATTTAAATTATTATCAAGATCAACGATCAGTCGATGTTGCGTTACGTTGGGTTAATATAAGTAGTTTTATTTCACTTAACATTTAACAACCACAAAATTGCTTTAGATAATAGATCAAAGTAGAAAGAAAAAAATAAAATACGTTTATTTGCGGTAAACATGACGGAAAGAAAAAACACACATTTACAAAAAAAAAACGAGTTGGGGGAAAATTTGCGTCACATCCACGCAAAACGGCAATCGCTCAGCATAATGCTACAATGATCAGATGTAGGCTTAAATAGGGGGCGTTCTTTGGTCAACAGCGGCACTCTGTCAGGCTGATAATGATAACAAAAGACCATTAAAGCAAATGGTAAAACAAAAACAAGAGATATTGAACAAGATTTTTAACATACGCGTCGAATTACAAAGCCAAAATTCGATGGGCCCATACTAACATAGTTGAGGACGGCAAACTGGCAAAGTGCTACAAAGGAATAAGAAATAAAGACGTCAAGTGCCTAGCCCTACTAACGTGTAACAGAGCTATCAAAAGCAGTGGACACGAGTGTCTGCGACAAATGCCATATTTCAAACAAGCTGTATCCTCGCCGTACAAGGCTCGCTGGATATTCTCTTTGCTCGCTGGGGACTATAAAAACTACAAATGCCGGATATACATTTCCGCTACAAATAGACGATGACGTACAATATATACCCCATGATCATAAAAGAAAATGTGGATTGACAAATTGCTAGTTAAGGCAAATGTACAAAAAAGTTATTTGTTTGGAAATCTAGTTTTGATTTTTTCGATTTGTCTTTCTAAAGGTGATTGATTACTAAATCTTCCAAGAAGTGATGAATATTTTTACAAAGTAATCTGTTTGATTAAATTTAGATATCATGTAATGCATATTATCGAATCCAGATTGTTTCCAGAAAACACGCGCAACTGATAACAAAGTCTAGATTGAATAATATTGTATTACATAAGCCAAAGACTAACGCTTAGTCTGAGTTGGAACACAAGCCAGACGATGAATAAATCTCTCCTCTTCATTCCGATTTCTTCGGCACAAATTCTACTATAAACAATGACGTAAGTCGACCGCAAAATATTTATTTATACAAAAAAAAAAAACTCATTGTATGTAAAATTGGAACATTCGTCACTCGGTACGTCTCGCGAATGATTCCTTCGGACGAACGTAGATGGGATGAAATTACCAATTTTAAGGGGAAATTGAATCGATATTTACGATTATGCGATATGTCCCTTTACAGATTTCGTTAACCACCCACGGAGAGTGTTTTTTAGCAATAAACAACTGTTTTTGGCAAAAACTCATTGTCAGGTCTACCGAAGGATGCTGTTTTCGGAAATTTGGGCGTAGCCACCTAATAAATCTTCCATTATATACGCAGGCTTCCTAAAATGTACAAAAATCAGCGATTTCTAAAATATTTACGGTGTTATATTGTCAAGGTGATTGCTTGAACACCTACGTTTGAAATAATTTCATCCATTATGATAACAAGACAGTTATGAATGACGGACATACCAGCTACGTGTCAAATCGCGCTATGCCCTCGGCTCACCTGTAACAAGAAAGAAAATCTTGATAAATATAAAATTTCGCGAAACACAACACAGAATTGCAATAGTTATCTGATAAAAACATTGCAGACTAGACATTGCAATTGTAGCAATTTTAAAATGGCTGCAAAGACTTTACAAGTGGTAGTTAAAAGATTAATCGATGTGATTAAATGAACGACATTCGCGACCACATTATTTTCGTAGATAAAATAAAATACTGTAGTTTTCTATTATACGATACGAACATTTTTAATAACTTTAATCACTAGTGGACACCTAGTTTTACAGCAATTCATAAGTTACAAAATACTAGTTAGTACAAAAACACAACGACTGCAATAATTTTGTGTAACAGATAGCTTAGCTATGTTATCGTGTGTAATATCACGATGAAAACACGCTATATTAAGTAAACTTAATCCCTGTAAAAATAATTATTCGAAATGTCTCCGCGCAGACGGACACTCTGCTTCGTCCTTATATTGTTATCGCTCAACGTAAGTTCTTTTAAAATTATTAAAATGTCTTACTTTCAAGATAAGGTCTCCAAAATTTTCAACATAATTTATTTGTCTTTTTACAGAATGTCCTTGATTTCGTTGCCGGATTACCAGTGGGACCAGTTTTGACGCAGTACTATCCATGTCCAGGGTCGCCTCCTCAGCTAGTTAATTCCTTATTGACAGTCACATCAGGTCCTGGTAATGGAGTGTTACCACAAGTCTCACAAATTGTCCCCTGCCAACCATTCAATGAAGTTATTTCGATTGGGTCCTATCCACCAGGTTTATCAATTAATACTGTAGCTACAACCAATTATGGTGTTCCTAAACCCAATTCTTTTACAACCTATTCTACATTTTCACCAATAGAAACTCCAAATTCATTGCCGATAGTCGAAACAATAATAGAATCATTGCCTAATCCAACAAATGTTGAATCTGTAACCATAGTAGAAAATTATCCCCCAGTAACAGAAACTATTCAAGTCGAAGGCTTTGCTCCAACCGCAAACGTAGCAGAAATCTATGAGACACCAATAACTGTGCAAATTCCTTCGATGCCTCAGTTATCTCCGTTTATAGGTGTTGTCACACCCTTTCCCGAGATTTTGCCATCACAGAATATAATAATAAAAGAGAATTATACTCCAAACGTTGTGCCCCAAATCTATCCACAGATAATTGAAACTGTAACATCAGTGCCACTCGAAACCACATTTTTAAATATTCCATCTACCGACATAGGACGCGGTGGTCAGCAGTTGCCTGTTACTTTACAAATTAATATGGCTTCTCCGTGCATCCCTGAGCCTGTACGGGCTGTTATATCACAACCTGCGCCTGCTCTTAGCCCTTGTCCATCATTTGATCCTTCATTTATGATGCCTCCGGCTCCAATAATTGTAATGGAGAAGTCTAAATCTAAGTTGAAGAGTATCCTCCCAATACTTTTGTTGACTCGTCTTTGATGGTGGGTGTGGGAACAACGGGGGTGGTGGAAGCTACGGCTGCTCTCAATGCAGTGCTTGTACACCTATTCCCCATAGTAATTCCTACTCACAATCCTGTCATTACTCGCGGTCGCAGTAAAGGGTAAAGTGCCTACTGACGCACAAAGTTGAGACAAACTACAAAATGAAAGCTTTATTTGGATTAATTAAATAATTCCGAAATGTGACTAAACTTTGTGAAATGTAAACAAACAGCAAAAGTATAAAAATAGACAATTTTCTGGAATTAGGGCAATATCATTGGATCTGTTATGCATTTTTAATAATCAAATCAGTCACTTGACGACAACATAGAATTTCAATGCTCAGCATTAAAATTTCCGTAGGATTTTTAAGCGAATAAACTGTTTACATCATAACCCAATGTTTAACTTTAAAGTGACAATGTATTAATTTGGTAACTTTTAGTTTTCAAAAGCTTTCGAAAATATTCAATACTGTGAAGATGAAATGTTATTTATTCAATAAACCCTCTTAAATTACAATGTTCTTTTATTTCCCTGACCTTCCGTGAAAATGAGACACGTGTTGGTTTATATCGGCCTAGAGTCCTTTCCAGTTACACGTGCAGCACTTCCGACTTGAATAGGCTGGGCATTTTTTTCATATAAACCAATTACAGGCACTTTTGAATTGTCAAGGGGTCGGTCGGTCAGAAAGATGAAGCTAGTTGTCCATTCCAAAGCATAGTAGGTACCTATGAAGAAGAATGGGCAAGAAACTCCACGGACACTCTATTAAATCAAAATATGGTTACAAAATATTGGTTACATTCATGTTGAAATTATGCATTTGAGAACGATGCAGAACGATAAAAGCGCCCGTAATAAAAATACAAAAATAATTCAAATATTAAATTAAAATAAGCCGTGGCAGCTAAGACCAGTCCCTACTGACGGCACCCGTTCACGAACATGAAGTTAGTTAGCTAAAGTACCTAAGTTATAGTAAACAAAGCAAAAGAAGATATTCTCTCAGACGTAAACACAGTGCTTTGCATAACGCCAGCGACGACGATTCGCATTGTGTGGAGATAAACAGTCAACAATTTAGCCAGTAAACAATATACTTGATTCTTTTGATACATTCCAACATCTGGAGGGGTTCGTGGCTAAGTTATAACAGGCGCACGCGTCGGTCGAAGACACAGGCCTCGGGAAGCACGTTAAGCCGTTGGTCCCAGCTGTCATTCGTAGATCTTTGTCATTCGTTACAGGTGGTCAGAAGCCCAAAAAGTCTGACAACCAATCTTACCAAGGGGTATCGTGTTATCCAGTTATGTATGTATGTATTCCGCTGCATCTAGTTAGACTAGAACCTGACCCCCGACATAGTAGGGAAAAGGCTGGCAAATTGATTGACATTCCAATAAAGATACTAAAATGAAGATTAAGACTAGCAGAAGCAAGATATTGTTAAAACAATCCCTAACAAATATTACTTTCACCATCTCGAAAATTGGAACAAAGACCCTTTAAGTGAAGTTATCAAATTTTCCATTTATCTCGAAACGGCAGTGTTAATTCGTCTTCGTTAGAACTCTCTGCTCATCCAAAATTAATGGAAGAACCTTTAGTTAATCGGTTTAATGTTCGCCATTTTCAACATGTCTGAAGAGCCTACTATTGTACATTTGTTACTTCTGCGCCTAACTGAATGTTAGTATGATGGATGACGCTATAAAACTATGGTCGAACTTCGAAGTAGCTGAGGTCTCATGTGCTGGTAATTTATTCCTTACATTATGTGCACGTTCATCAAGGGGGGGGTAGTATGCTTAGGTGATTTGGTCATGTTGAGGGGATAAATGAAAAGCTACTAAAAAAAGGTATTTACAAGGCAGATGTCAGTGGAAATACTGGGAGGGGACGCCCTACGAGGACATAATTATAGTGACTTTATTGGTGATATTCTTCAGAACTACGCACCTGGCGTGCGTGTATGACCACATGTATGAACGTAAACAAGTCAAAAGGAATAATATGTAAGGATCGTAGCAGGTGGCGTTCTGTAGTTTCTGCCTACCCCCATGGGAAGAAGGCGTGAGTTTATGTATTTGCGTTTGTGTCATCAGGGACCACTAGACTTTGATGAATAAAACTGTCTGTGGCAATATATTGTGAGGATCTAAGTTGACCAGGGATTGGACTTTACTAAAGTTCAGATTATTGAAGAATTTATTGTACGGAACCGGCCTATATAATCTTTGCTGAGGTTTTTATCGAAATGTGGGTGTACTATACGCACACCTCTGCTTAACCCATCAGGGAATACAGTATTATCGGTTTTTATAGTTGTTATGTTAAGGGATAAAGTCAAAAGTCAAAGTCAAATCATTTATTTCAAATAGGCACATAAAAGGCACTTTTGAACGTCAAAATATACAAAAAAAAATAGCCAATACCCAATTGTTAAAGGTTCTGATATAAATGGTTTTGTGTTGATACCAAGTTTATGAGATGAAATAAGGGCAACTAACTGGCGGATTTAATTTTTCATTTTTTTTTTTTGCTATGTTTTGATAAAAACAAAGTTTCAAGTGATCCCTTCGATCACTAATAAAGAAAAAAATATTTAAACCGTGGCACCTTTTATTCGACGATACCCAAGAGTTTCATGCTTGAATCTCTTTAACATTAAAGACACGTAGGTATATATTGGTGGCAGTATGTTTTACTTTCTATATAAAAGCTAGCAAGGAGATATTTATTGTATTTACTTTTACTGTAATTACACTGGATGGACGAGACGAGGCATACCGTTAGCAGCAATTATTGTCAGATAAAACGATTTGCACGCAAGAACGTTACCCTCGTGTAAAAACAGAGTTAAACGTTACTGTACATAATATGTGTATTTTTGTTCTCTATGGGTATTTTATGTTTACGGCGAAAGCGCTAGAGTAGAGCCTGCGAAATACATATTTTTAAGTTTGCGAATCATATTTTGATCAACATTGGACCTGTGGGCCTAAAATGGACGCTTTGGCAGAATCATATTATGATCTGCGTACAATTAATATCCCGCAATTCATCTGTTTGACAGTTCTGTATGAAGTTTCGTAAAATTGTCCACAAATTATGCATTGCTTTAGTGAAGTAGTAGTAATGTCAAATAGCAGCTGTCAAACAGATGAATTGTGGGATATACGAATTGTACGCAGATCATAATAGGTCTTTACCTATGAAATTGCCGTTTTGTATGAAAAAATTTAAACGATTTTTTTTCATGAATTTTTTATTTGTATTAATCGAAGTAATCACCCATGCAATCAATGCATCTTTGCCATCGCAGTGGCAGTTTATTGATGCCCTTCTTAAAGAAATCAGCTGGACGGGAGGCAACAAATTCTTCAAAGGCATTTTGTACTGCCTCTCGGGTATTAAATTTTTTTCCCGCCAAGAAGTTATCCAAATTCTGGAAAAAGTAGTAGTCTGTAGGCGCAAGGTCTGGTGAGTAGGGCGGATGACGGAGAGCTTCCAACCCCAGTTCTTGCAACTTGGAGACCGTCTGCTGTGCAGTATGAGGTCGCGCGTTGTCGTGCAGGAGCAGCGGAGACGAGCGATTGACCAATGCTGGTTGGAGATGCGCCAGCTTCTCCATCATTGTGTTCAGTTCTTCACAGTACACATCTGCAGTAATGCTCACCCCGTTTGGTAAGAAGCTGTGATGAATCACACCGGCGCTAGACCACCAAACAGTGACCATCACTTTTCTAGGGGTAAGTTTTCGTTTAGGGCATTGTTTAGGTGCTGAACCAGGATCCAACCAACTTGCTGAGCGCTTACGGTTATTAAACAGAATCCATTTTTCATCGCAGGTAACAATGCGGTTCAAAATTCCTTCATTTGTGTGTCTGTTGAGCAGTGCAAGGCACGTCTCGACGCGTACTTCGCGCTGGCGATCATTGAGTTCGTGGGGCACCCATTTGTCAAGCTTTTTTACCTTGCCAATTTGATGCAAATGGACCAATATTGTTTTGACGCTAACGTCGAAAGCTGCTGCTAATTCAGCCGTAGATTGTGTATCATCAGCTTCCACAATCGCCTTTAATTCGTCATTGTCGACCAAAGTCTTCGGACGACCGCGAGGTTCATTTTTCAGGTCGAAATTTCCAGAACGGAAGCGAGCAAACCAATAACAGGTGGTGCGTTGGTTTGTAGTGTTAGCTCCGTAAACGTCGTTGATGTTGCGTGCCGCTTGTGCCGCGTTGCTGCCACGACGGTACTCATATTCCATAATTACTCGAATTTTTAACGTATCCATGATGACGAAAAAGAATGAAATGCGATGAAAATGTAACACTAATCAATAAAGAAATGACTACTTTTAGAAAAAAAAATCCATGTTTTTAAAATAAAATTAATTTGAAATTAGAATTCTTAGCCAAACAAAAATTATTTTGATTTGAAATGGCCAGTACTGCAGAACGGCAATTTCATAGGTAAAGACCTAATATTATATTATCATCAGATACTGACTTGTAAATTGCAAAAATCGTAAGAAAATTTGAATTTCGCGGGCTTCCTTAGAGCATCCCCCTTAAGAAATAGTTTGTTTAAAATGCTGACTTTTTCTTTCATCGCAGATCCAGCCAAAGAAAAAGAAAATGAACAATACAACTGAAGGCCCATTCCCGTAATTAAAAACGTATAAAATCTATTCGTTATTTGATCTTAGCGACAATTGACATCTAAGTCAAAAACTTATGACAATTTGAGTTATTTTTGATGGATTGAGAGAACATTGGATTGGGAACAGAAATTGCTCCTCTGGCGAAATGTAGGCGTTTATTAAAGATCGATGTTAACATTATACAGGGGGTAGTAGGGACGTCCACGTACAAACTGTAGGTAACCAGGAATTCAGCACATGATTTTCAGCACGCTAGCATAAAAATAAAATACGACGTTTATAAAAAAAAATGCTGTTCAGTACATTTTGACCGCGTAGGTATTGCACTTTTCTATGAAACAACAGATTTTTTTTTGATCACGACTGAATTTTTACGCTAGGGGGTTTAGAATCATGTGCATAATTACTCAGGGTTACAGTTTGCGCGTTGATGACCCTGGCTCCCTGTATAATAGGCTACAAAGCCACTTAACAGAAAAACGACCCTCTTTCAATAATAACACGGGTACCTACATTTTGTCTCACACGTTAGGATCTGTCCCAAAGGATGCTGTGCTCAGTAACATTCCATAGTAAATCGCCCCGCATGAGAAATGGGTACCGCAATCTATTACGATAAAACCTTTCTTTTTCTTACCGAAAGATAAAAGAAAAAGATGGCATGTCATGCAAGCTTGTCTTTCGGACATTTCATGCGATATATCTTGTCTGTTAGCGAGATATTTTTGATGATTAGCTAATTGATTGACGTACATACCTAAATAAAGAAAAAACATTTATTTTACTTCTCAATTTCCCAATTACTTACAAGACTTACACTTTCTTACACTTTCTTTTGCAACATGCACATAGATACTTTAATAAATAATATAATAAAAAAATCACTCACAAGCAAAATTGATTTCCAATTTCCAATTTAGATTAAGATAACAGTTTTAAGTTATAGTTAACTTTGTGAAAGTCCCAATTGAATAGATACTCAAATAATTATGTACCTTCTGACTCAAACAAAAAAGGTACAATTAATAAGGTAATTAGTATATACCAGTAAGTACCGAGTACAGATAAACAAGATTATATATCACAATCTTACATTCGTCTAATATATATTCAATACAATAGTCAGGTAACTAAAGTTTACAATTGGGTGAGATTGTCAAAGCCATTTCAACTATTACACTACATTTTGTAATAGAACTTAGTTAATTAAATCCCAGTTCGATTCGATTCCATTTCCTGAATATTGAAACGGACTGAAGAATTATTAGATATTCCATTCCATTGTTCAATCAAACATTTGGTAATCATAAATGGAGATATTAATCGATTGCTACTTTCATTACAGTGGCCAAAGTTTCCCAGTCCAGACAAAAAATATACCTTTTTGTGTGGTACGAAAAACAGAAAGATATTCACAGCTTACCTTCTGATTGGCTCTTAAGGCGCAGATATACGACTTTTAATGATTTCAAATTGAACATCACGTCTAAATGAATAGTCTTATTTTTTTGAAAAAAAAATACTTGATAATCTAGAGTATTTTCTTCGTAATTTGTTATGTGAATATTTGAAATTATATTTTTATAACATAGTGTAATTAATTTGTAAAGAACTAAAATGAATGAAGAAATGTCTAACACGAACACAAAAACGATAGTCACGCAAAACCTATCGGGCGTATTTTCATGAAATCTGCACCATCTAAAAGACAATTTAATTACCCAAATTTTAGTATACGGCTTTTGTTTGTATTGTGTTTGATAAATCAAGATGGGTTGTTTTTGCGAATAAACTCGATGCGCGCTGAAGCGGGGGCTCTTGCGGGCTACGGGCGGCAGTGTATCGCTGACCAATGTCCGGGTGACGCTAACGCTCTGTGCAATTTTATTCGCTTAGAAGTTTCGCGTGCTCCTCCCACTCGCTCAAGGTCGCTGGCACTTATTGTCGCCTTAAACTCGAAATAAACAACCTATTATGTTTTATGGACCAACATTTTAAAGTTGCTTAAAAAATGCAACAATTAAGTAAACCTACTACATTCGATTAAAATTACTGACGAAGTGAAACATCATAAATTATTGGTGATGGGAAACATCGTGAAGAAACTTGGACTTATAGATACAACTCTGAAATCGCCGTCCCGTCTTGAGCAAGCGTGGTGATCAATGCTCGTGCCTTCTCTGTTTGAGAAGAGTGAGACAATAATATGTTGGTTTTATTATTTTTCGGTTAAATAAAATCGATGTCCAAATCTAAATTTCCAACTTTATTTTGTTCTAAGAGAAGATAGAATCTTAATAGTAAAAAATCAAAAACAAAGGAAGATCGATTAAATGCCAATACTATCTTTTATAGCACGTGAGATAATTAATTTACATTCACGATTTTATAATCTTTCGATAAGATAAGAGAGCAAATTCATTGATGTAATCTTTATAAATATAAGATTGTTTTAATTGAGAAAATTTATTAGAAGTCTTATCTGTAGCCAGTGTAGACGCATCAATGAGTTGAGTGAGATCATATTTGTTATTTTAATTAAATATGAAATTAATAATATATTTCAGTGCCATTTTTACAGTTATTTTGTTTAGTTATAAGGTGAGTCAGTTAAATTAGTTACTATATAATCTTTTATTAGATTAAAAAAAAAAAAACACTAACCTAGTAAAATTTTAATTTAATTGCAAGACATTTAAATAAGAATCTGTGAATTTAAAGAAAATTATTCGAGTGTTTTTGGTGTACAAACAAATTATGATCTGTCACTGAAAAACAAAGCAACATTTACTATGGCTAAAATTTCTTTAAAACTACGGAATATACGTGTATTTTCCGAAGAAACAAATTTCCGCACACGTTATCCAAGTTGGCAAGCAAACACAAAGAGTTCTGGAACCTCTTTAGCTTTCCTAATAGGAAAACAGTATTTCTTTAAAGTTTATTGACATGTTGTACGACTATCACTTGAAGAGGTTACGGGTTTCCTTCTTCAGGATGTACCAGAACTTTTTGCCCATTTTAGAATTTTGATCTACCAAAATGTTGCTCTATCACTAACCTACGTATTGTACTTTTATTTTACAGGAAACCAAAGTATCAGCGCAAGGACTTCAACAATATTATGGCGGTGGCCCAATGGCATACTCGCCTGAGTATGCTATTGGGCCACGGCTGTCTAGCCGTGATGACGATGACATCGGCCTCCTTCTCACCATCCTATTACTGACAACCAGAAACCGAGGCAACGGCGGTTGCTGTGGCTGCTGCAACTGTGGCAGCAACGGCTATCCGGTACCCTTCCCGGTACCAGTAGCAACCAACAATCCTGTCATTATAATGTCTAGAAACAATGATGATGAAGGAAGTGGAGGCACTCCAGAACCCACAGAAGAAATTAATATTACGTCAGTAAATACATCGGATGTTGCAGCTGAATCTAAATCATCAGATAAAACCAATAACAAGAATGACAATAAAGCAAAATCCGAATCAGATGCTGCTTCCCAAGCAGGAAGTGAAAGATAGAATAAAGAAATATTTATTTTTAAGTTAATACATGATATGACATCACTCTAAAAACGATTAATAAAACATGATGAGAAATCTGTATCATCAGTCTTTATTGACAGGCAATTTCCCCTATTATGCCTGTACTTGGCTTGCACACACCCTCTTTTAAACTTCCAAGGTCTAAACTAGATTGATGAAAAAACAACTTAGGATATTAACGTTTATCATATTTTCACAAAAAATGGATATACAATACAAGTGCTGGGGAAATTATCTATGTGGCCATCTTTTTTATTAGCTAACCAATCTCATGCGCAGTTTAGCAGCATACCAATTTATTTATCATGGAAGGTGTATATATGTTGAATCAGTTAGACTGTTTTATTGTGGAAAATAGTACTTTTTATTGCCTTAAGTAAGGGTTTCAGTGAATTTATTATCTTTATCTTAACCGTCGTAAACTTGTAGTAGGTAAGTAATATGGATAAACACTGGGGGACTGGGACCTAGATTATTTTTGAAAGGGTCCAGGCTCAAGAACGTCCTTCCATCATAAACAGTTATTAATGGATGAACCCACAACCACCACTTTCTATCAAATAGTCCTAAATACTCGTAGCAGTTTATTCAATAAGCGTAATAGTACGCTTATTGAATAAACCGCTATTTAAGCCTTCAGCCACTGAGAAAACTGAAAAGTTACCGAAAACTAGTTTCAAAAACTGTTTTGTAGCCAGATGCTTATTCACGACCCTAATGTTTCGTAATTCACTTGAATTGAAATGCATAACCAATAACAGGATTTTGGGTTTAAATATAACTATTAGACGAATCTCAGAAAATTTGTTGCAATTAACTTATCGCCATTTGCAATCAAATTAAATTTCAGGTACCTATGTATGAGAAAGAGAATATATTTTTTGCAATATTTGAAGGCAGATGTCACCTTAATACATTTATTGGGGAAACCTTCCGGAAAAGTGAAAAATACATCGATGTGTAGTCTGGGGCATCTAGATTAATCAACAAGGATATGCACTATGACTTTATCGGTTTATTATTAGTTCATCTAGTAAGTTGATGTTCCGCCTTTCATATAACAATCGACTTTCATCCTTCTTTACCTATCAAACAACCTGGATTTTGTCCTAACAAGCAACATCGCTTTGAATAATAAAACACGGCTTCGATTGTTTTCACACGTTTTATATTCCGTTATTTTATAGTTAGCCAGCTGCAATAGATTGCAGAGGATTCTTCGTGCAATCAATATTCATGGTGACAGAGAACAAACAAAATGGAACTAAATAGTATTCGAAATACGTCACTGCAGTGTTGAATTTTTATTGTGGTGGGTGCACCTTAATTAGTACATTCACGATCGACGTAAAACCATCAATACGTCATTGCAATGTAACTCTTATCTCGGTAAGGTAAGGCATAAATAAGAATGATTGCCGAGAATGTTATCAAGCATGAGTTTATCATGAGCTTATTACAAAGGGATAAGAGTTACATTGCTATGATTTATTAATGATCATTCTTGGATCGTGAATGTACTAAGTGTTTTAGGCACCATTCACCCTTATAAGAAACTTGACGAAATGCAAAATTTACTTAATAAAACATAAGTACCTAATTATATACTTACAACAGGAAAGAGCTCAAATCACCTTTAACAACAACCTTAGCTTTGTAAAGTTTACTAAAATGAGAACACATAAATAATGTTCGTAATTTTTCAGAATGCTTTCACATGATTGCGTGTGTAAAAGAACAACCTTTCGTCTGAAACTCGAAACATTTGATCGTTCTGCCCTCCCCCTGTAGAGCATATTATTAACATCGCCTTGATTCTACGTAATCTTTGGATCATAAGAAAGTGGCTACGAAATTGTTTCGACGAAATTGTTTCAACAGATAATTTACTGAAATACCTACTAGACTAGAATTAATTTTAATTTATTTCTAGAATTGTATTTTATTTTCTAGAAATTCTTGATAATATGTCCAATAAAAGCAGTAGTCGAAAGAATTAAATTAAATAATATTACACCATTTAACTGCCTCATTGGTCTAGTGCTCGGAAGCGAGACTGTTGAGCGTGAGGTCCTGGGTCAAATTCCCAGGACGTACAAAGTTTGATTCAGTTTTTCATACAAAATTTCTCAGTGCACAAGTAAGTAACAGGTTCGGCCCGTATTCGAGCGGTATCGGGAGAGGGCTGATCCTGCTCAGAGAAGAAGGCGTCGGGGAGGGAATCGCTTGCCGCCTAATACGCCGAAATCCGCTTACCAATCAAGGTAGGTGGACCTTTGTGGGGACTCTGTCCGCCCACCGAATGACCCCAGGGAAGACGGTGGCACAGTGGTCACGTGCCGCCGCCGTGCATAGCGAGGCTCAGGGGAGGCCCGTTTGCATTCTCCCCAGAGATGTGCCTTACAGGCGTTCCACAGGGGGGTTCCGGAATTGGTATTTTAAGAGGAACCGGGACTCCTCTATGTGCTGATGGTGATCACCGGGGTGGTTTTAGTGAGGTAAAAATCCCACACTCCACGATCTCCCTCCGCCGAGGTCGGGTGTCTTTTAAAGGTTACCCCCGAAAACAAAACAGAAAAAGGCTCGCCCCCTATTGCATGGGACTTAAACATAACTGAAACATGAGTGTACTTTACAGGAACGCCTTTTCTTAACTCTTCCACGTTCGTACCTATGTAATATCAGACAACACTATCAACATTTCACTTTTTCGGAGGATGTCCATCTATTCCCCAATACGGCCACGGTAAATACTAAAATGAACTTGTAAAAACACTTGCGTAAAACCGTAAATAATAACAAACATGACTCATGAAAGCAGTAACATAAAAATGTCACAATCGACCGTTCCTAATAATTGTTAATTAAGCCAGTTGTCATGCAATATCATATCACACATTAGATGATAATCCATCACAGTACATGTTGACACTTCATTTTTCTAGCACAATATAATCTGTCTCATGGTCATTGACCATAATGTTTTCGACGCTTTGTGAATTATTATCACTTTCCTTTGCGAACGTGAGCGCCTTATCTTGATTGAGCATTGAAACTTTTTTTTATTGAAATACTGGATGAAAGTATTAGTGCACGTGACGTTGGCGTTGCTTGCATTCATTTTATTTAACCGTCCGAATTTTTCTTCAAAACTTCTAGACAGAATACCGAATAGAACAATCTCACAATAACATTAAACATTCCGACAGATCAGTCTTCCTTGTAAATTAATTCAATTATAGGTTCAATCCTAGGGAAAC
The DNA here is from genome assembly GCA_916610205.1 of Griposia aprilina. Taxonomy (NCBI): domain Eukaryota; kingdom Metazoa; phylum Arthropoda; class Insecta; order Lepidoptera; family Noctuidae; genus Griposia; species Griposia aprilina. The sequence continues at coordinate 16,633,654 of OU744286.1, forward strand.
GTTTAGCTTAGTGAGTTTCCGGGATAAATGTGATTTATAGCGGAGAAATAGAAGGAATTTATAAATTGCCAGTGGTTAATGCTGTTTTCAACGAATAATTGTTTCAGTAGTGACTGATATTCCTCGATATTACACTAATATCCCTAGCGGCAGTTTCTAGTAGGCAGATTCATGTTAAGTTAAGGCTCCTACAAACAGGCGCGACACGCGATGCGAATCGCACGCGATACAATAGCACCACTTGTCACGCGACAGTTGGTGCCTATGTGTCGCGTGCGATTCGCATCACATGTCGCGCCTGTTTTAAGGAGCCCTTAGTCCAAAGGTTGCAGTATACGTAAATGCCTATAGTATTAGCAATCACAAGCATTTTATATCGAAAACAAGGCGTGTGCCCGATGGGATTTCACATCGGCAATCATCCCCTATTTAATACCTTTAGGAGATGCACTTTCAAAAATTCTTTCCGAGTGCTCACTTTCGTTAGATAAAGAACTCTTGCGCAAAATTTCATGATTCTAGACCCAGCCATTTAGGCTGTGCGTTGTCTGTCAGTGAATGAGTGAATGAATTTACTTTAAGGCACGGTAAGAAGCATTTTTTGGTAATTGACAATAGCGCATCGCAGACAGCGATGCGTTTGATCTTAGTTGAATAGCTGACCACCAAATTATGTAGTTTCAATTAAATTAAAAAATAAATACACGGCTCAGTGGAATATTGTATAGGTATTTCTTTAGTTGATTGATTGAATTCTCTTTATTTTATCATTACATAAAATATGATAATATATATATTACGCTGATTCGAGAATTATGCGACGAAAAAAAAAAATGAGCTCTGTTTTACGATATTTTTAACGTGATACCATTTTATTTTTATGAAATATTTTTGAATAAGTTTTTCTTTGAATATTTGACAATACACAAAAAAAACTGGTATGTAATATGTACCAATACGCCTATATGTGCGACAAAAACTGAGCATTTTACCGTGTCCTACGTTTCGGCAGCAGCGCCTTAAGTAGATGCAACCATAAAATCGGCTACCACTAACTACCGACTAATTGGGATCCATCTACAGAATGTATATACGTGAAGAAAGAAAAGAAAAGTAGCTATTAACTATACAATAAAAAGTACTAAGTGTCTACTGCAGCAAAACAGAACAAATTAATAACTTAGCGATAGATCGAACACGAGCTATCTTGTATCAATTATGCACCGTTCAATTATCTATTAATCCTCGACTGCTTTTCATTTCTGCGCGCCTAGTAGCTGCTCTTAACTTTCTGCTGACTGACAATTTACTATTTTACTTTATTAAGGCTTTTACTTCAAGTAAATTATTCTGTTGATTCAATTATTCTTAAGTTTCGTAATGAGAACTTGAGAAGAAAATTAATTTAAATGTAATTTTACTCTTTGCTTCAATAATGATCGTTGAGTACATCGGTCAAGGTTAAGATTAAGAGCCATCTTAAAAACTTTCGTGAGCATGTGTACTAGACGTTCAAATACTATTGTTTTAGCCTCAAGCATAAGTGCTAAGTTCTTGGCTCCAAAGAGCTTCAACATTCTCGCTGCTTAGTCAAGATGTCGTTCAAACTCAGGAGGCGTGAACAAAATACTCTCTGTTTTATCGTTGTTGGTTCAAAATCGATACCTACGACCTTACGTTGACCGAATCATAATAACAAGATGTTACTGTACACCACAAAGGCATCTGAGCTCATCAAAATTATGGGCACATTATCTTAACGTTATCTCTCGTCGGACATTTCGTTTGATTTCCATTGAAGAGACGTGCCGAGATAATACAAAACTACCCACATCTCACGCACAGATAAAAGATACAGAGATAACTGAGTCGCGATTACGTCACATCTTCAAGAGAGATATAATTAATCGTATATAAGAAGAAATAAAAGAATATTGTACAGCTTTTCAATATGGCGTCAGCCATACTTTGTTGTACGTTCGTTCTGTTATTATATCTACAGGTAATTGTTTATCTTTTTTGTTGAAGTTATTTACTGTTTTTATGATATTTTTATTGTTATTTGTGTTTCCAGGGAAATTACGCTCAACAAGGTTTACCGAACAGTCAAAATGTAGACGTAAATAACGCTATCGGGTTTCAACAACAAGCGCTACAGCGGACGAACACACCAAGTAACATGAACCAGACACCAAATAGAGGATTAAACATCAATTTGCCGCAGCAGTCTAATTTCCCGCAGCAAGGCAATTTGCAACAACCTATCAGTGGAAATTTCCAAGGGAATTTGCAGCCATCATTGAGTCTCCAAGCCAATTTGCAGCCGCAAGGTGGATCAGGGTCACTTGGTAATATACAGTTCGCTAAACAAGGATCAGCTCAGTTGTCTCCTGGATCAGTTATCAATCCATCTAAATCACAAAGTTGCCCCACTCAGACGAATAACGGTTGTAGACAAAATGCTCAAATGAATCAGCAGCAAAATAATATGGGACCGACTTCAAATGTGTCCCCGCCACAAACACAGAACGCGCCCTACTCATCTAATTCACTTGCGGAATTAGCGGCTCTAAATGGCCATCCTTCGTTGGTATCCCTTTTTGCATCTCAAAATAATATCGCTCAACCCCAACAAAACCAACAGATGGCAAACTTTAATCCCGCGCAGAATCAATTAACGGACGTACAAAAACAGTTTTTGGTTCGAGCTATCCAGTCTCAATCTTCAGGACAAAACCAACCTAGTGTAAACTTTGCACAGAATCAATTTCTAGAAGGTGATCGTCCAGACAATAGTCCAACTATTACCATTCAAGCTTCGCCAGTGTCACCACAGCAGCCCCAAGCCATAGTGACTCCTGTAGTCAGTCAACCTCCTTATATAACAATACAAGCTCAACCTTTCACCAATTATCTGCAGAATCAGCAACCACAAGTGGTAGAAGAACCGTCAATACTAAACCTAATTCTATCAGAACTTCAGGGCTCTGATCCTCAGTATAACATGTATCCTTCTTACCCGGTACAACAGAGGGAGTCGAAATCAAGTCTGAACTCTTTGATTCCGTTAATAGTCAACTTGTTAAAAGAGAAAAGTAGCTGTGGTTGCCAGAATTGTGGTTGTCCTAAAAACGGAGGCGGCTTCAATCATGTTCCTGATCCTTCAATATTCGGCGGGTATTCCAGTCTGATGAATTATGGTCAAGGAATAGTGGAAACTACTTCGAAGGCCAGTAATGTCGAAGAAACAAAGAGTAAAAGTAATAAAAAAGAAAATAAGAATGTAACGAGAAACGTTGTTAATGATGACAGTGCAGAAGGGTCTGAAGAAAATGATTCAGAAGATGAAGACTATAGTGAAGAAGATTAAATATGAAGATCATGACAGAACCAGAAAGAATAGACTAAATGACATTCTATCAGCGATAACGATGATGAAAACGTCAAAAATGTATTGCTACCGAAAAACATGTGAATCCTGTTGAAAGTCGTAACAATACGAAACGCGCGGTGACGGTGATTATAATTAGGATGTTTTAATGTGATAATTATTAATAAACTTTTTAAAATATACGTAAAATTAAGTATTTATTGGAACTTTATAATAAGAAATTGAATAATAATAATTTGTCAGTGACGTTTTATTGCTAAACGATTAGGTCATAAAACAACATTAAGTTTCCGATTGGCTTTCATTAGTTTCTCTTAATTTATCCCAAACATTTAAATCTTCAATACATAATCTACTTCGTCTAAATCACTTGCATCGTTCGAATTCTGCTCTATCGAAGTACCTACTTGGTATTCAATTATTGGGCAGTTGAATAAGCACTAGCATAAATACTAGCATAGTGTGCTAGACACATATGTGGCCAGTTTCCCCCACAATGTTCGAATTATGAATATCATCCACAACCTGTTTGATGGCCGTTAATCAAAACTCTGTGGTAGAATTTAGAGTAAGCACTGATGAATAATACTGAAGTGACTAAAATAGAGAGAGTTATTTGAGGCCAACTGAGTCTCTCATACATGAATATTTTAATAGGCTTCACTAAATACCTATAACAATAAAGTACAATATCTATAATCATTTTGATAAAGACTAAAGACGCTATAACATCTCACACGCACATTAGCCCATGGGCTGGTAATATTTTCTGATACTTAACCTATATATAATTACTAGCTGTTGCTCGCAACTTCGTCTGCGATCAAGGATGAAAAGTAACCTATGTCCTTACCCTGGTTATGGTCTTTCCGTGTGCCAAATTTCATCAAAATCTGTTCAGCCGTTTTGGCATGAAAGCGTAATAAACAAACTTACTTTCGCATTTATAATATTAGTTAGGACTAGCTTCTGCCCGCAGTTTCGCCCGCTTGGTGTCGACAATTATCCCACGGGAACGTGCTAACGGAACAAAAAGTAGCCTATCTCCTTCTCCAGGATGCCATCTATCTCCTTGCAAAATTTTATCAAAATCTGTTGTCTGTTTTGTGTGAGACAGAGTTACTTTCGAATTTATAATATTATACTCGTTTATGTATGGATTTTTAATTTTAATATTGTCAGCTTAGGTACGGGCACAAAACGACTCGAAAATTAATTGGGCCTAAACTAGGTTTTAGTTTTTCTGACGCAGTATATAAGCCGTGCGGCCTGATAAGAGCGAAATATCTGACTAACACTATTAATTAGTACTAGCCACTTGGACAGAAGATTAACAATTTACTCATGACACAGGTGACTCATTTTAATTTAATTTCAGCGTCGTCATACATCCACCTGTCCTCTATCTCTGACGTCTGTTCAAATACCAGCTGAACAAAGACCTTTTAAAACACAAAGACATATTAGTCTTAATAATTTTGTATAAAATCTGTGTGCACTTGCATTACATTCGTAATCACTACAATGTCGTCCACAAGTGTCATTATTCTTCTCACATTCGTTGTGGCTTTTAATGTGAGTTTCTAACTTTATTATACATTTTTTTTGCCTAGTTTATAACGGTAAGGTTGGGTAATAATGTTGTTTTATGAATAGTGATAATTAACAGAAATGAGTTAAGTTTTAGTGGGGTGGCTGGCGGGTGTTCTCGCTAATAAGATAGTGCTTTCAATAATTCTTAACCTTGCTACTTTTTTCATAATAGGGTTTAACATTATTTCTTCATTTGAAACCTTTTATGGTGTTTGGTAACTCTGCCTCCTACCTAAATCATGATAGAAAAAAGTAGTTGCTTCCCAAGTTATATGGATATGCAAAAATAAAATTGGTTACACCGTCTAACTTTGTAATTGGTTACATAGATTCTTTTCTTGAACTTTTTTAGAACTCATTTAATTAGCATATTTTATAGATGATTATTTGTACCTCGGTAGATAGATACTGACCATGTCGGAGGATACAATTACTCAGTTAACTATTATAGACACGAGACAGCTAGGTTCTGATCATCTTAAAGGACATCTATTGTGAGCTTGCATTTCAACACGTATGTATATATCCGCAAGGTTTTGCAAAGAACCATGACGACGCTAGTTGACAAGGCAAAACAATCTGACTATGAAATATTACTACTTCATGATGTCATTGCTATTCACACTTCTACTAAATTCTCAGTATGATGTATAAACTTATAAAGATTTAGGACACGATGTATTTAATAAAACCGCGACTTCCAGAAAAAGTGTATTCCAAAACGTGACTTTTCCAATTGCCTCATGGGTAGAAATTGTAATTTCTACACATAAGCTTTTTCAATTATGTTTCTTATAGAAAGGGGATTGTTTTGTGAGAATGGAAGACCGTGTCATTATTATTCTACACGTGTATCGAGGCTTTGTTCAATGGATTCTAGTCAATGCGAATCCTTACATATTTTTCGAGACCGCGCGACTTTTTCTAGGAAAGCCAGACTAATATTGGAACTTTCGTCTCTATTTGTAAATATTATTATGTTATTTAGTTAATATTATTTTTCATTGCTACTATTTTGGCCCAAGTGTTAGATTCCAAGTCTAGGAGTTGTTTTGGACAGCTTTGATCAACGGTTTCAGAAGGTTCGCTTCTATAATTTGCCTTCGTAATTTAGTTCTTCGTAATGCTTCTCAATAGGTCATTCTCAAGCGCCTTAGCACTGTAAGGCTTTGGACATGTTGTAGCAAGCATCATCTAATAACATTAGTCGAAATCGGCTTAGACCGGCTTAGCGGGCGCAGTGACCGAAGTGTCCCCTGGGCCTCTGACCTCAGTCCTCATTGTTTTAGAGGCAGACGGAGCGTTAAGGTTACATATGAACATTATAATATATCGTCACGGTCGTCACGCGTCAGATCAGCTGAATTCTAAGCTTGTCTCGTTTTGGTAACTTGAGTGTCACAGGATTGGGTTCAGAAAGATTTGCCGCTAATTTTGTGGTAATGAACTTTGGTCTCAAAAGCTTTTGGAAACAATGAAACACATGATATATCAGAGGTTCAGATTTTATTACCTGATACCTATACTAAAAGATGATCACAAAAAACTTTTTGACAAAAAAAACAACCGACTTCCAAAAAATACACTACAAAGTGAAAAATAACTTTAATTTCGGAAGTCGGTGCCTTTGGTTTGTTATTTTCGTTTTTGGTCACCGACTTCCGAAATTAAAGTTATTTTTCACTTTGTAGTGTATTTTTTGGAAGTCGGTTGTTTTTTTTGTCAAAAAGTTTTTATTTTTCACTTTTTTGTGGGTTAGATAATAATGTATCGCAGTTACAATAGCCTAATGTCAACTGCTCATCACCTTTTACAAAATATTTCGTTTCCCGAAGCAAGGAATTGAGGAGTTTATTGTTGAGGATTTCTCTTGGTAAAAACCAGAAGAACTGGAGCTGATGGTGAAGCCACCATCAGCTCCATTTCACCATATGCATTGTGACAAGCATAAATTGCTTAGCAACCAACGAAAGAGCATTGCTAGAGATGACGCGATTACGCAACTTAAATTCAGTCTCAAATTGACGCATCAGCATGACTAGTACGTAGTGGTTGCCCTATGAAAAACTTCAATCTTAATTGGGTATTATTTTTGTACGGCCTGAATATTTTGGAATATTGAACCGTATGAAGTAAGCCCAACAAAAGGTAACTGCTGTAAATCGTTGAGGAATTCCCTCGCCTGTCTATGGTCTCCATCATCAGACCTGTAATGGCACTTATAACCCATATGGGTGCAAAGTTCTCATCAATATAAATGCATTAAGTCGAATCACAAGGTAGCTACTGTAAACCGTTGAGGAGTTCCCTTAAATGTCCTTCGTCTTCATCATCAGACCCCTAATGACAGTCACAACCCATCTAGGTGTAAAGTTCTCATCAATACAAATTAATCAAGCCCAAACACAAAGTAACTGCTGTAAATCGTTGAGGAATTCCTTCAACTGTCTATGGTCTCCATCATCAGACCTGTAATGGCACTTATAACCCATATGGGTGCAAAGTTCTCATCAATATAAATGAATTAAGTCGAATCACAAGGTACCTACTGTAAACCGTTGAGGAGTTCCCTTAACTGTCCTTCGTCTTCATCATCAGACCCCTAATGACAGTCACAACCCTTGAGGTGTAAAGTTCTCATAAATACAAATTAATCAAGCCCAAACACAAGGTACCTGCTGTAAATCATTGAGGAATTCCCTCGACTGTTTTTCGGCTCCATCGTCAGATCGATTCCAGACCTTCATTAATTTGTAGTTCTTCAAAATACTTAATGAAAAAATTAACAAACGCACTAGGCGCTCCTACGATTTTCGAAGGTTCCCCTCGATTTCTCCGGGATTCCATCATCAGATCCTGGTTTCCTTATTATGGGACCACCCTTGAGGTATGTCCTTTCTAACAAAAAAAGAATCATCCAAATCGGTTCACCCAGGAAAGAGTTCTGAGCTAACACACATAAAAAAAAAAAAAAACATATTGGCGAATTGAGAACCTCCTCCTTTTTTGAAGTCGGTTAAAAACAGTTTCAATCCGTTGCTTTGTAAAAATTACAGTTGGTTACGCATATTTTTATCCCTATTACTTCTCCAACTAAGATCCATCTAGTTTACAGACTGTTACAATCGATCATTATCAACGATCTTTTGCTCGCCAGCTCTAACTTTTTCAATAGTAACATTTTTAACCGACTTCACAAAAAGGAGGAGGTTCTCAATTCGTCTGTATGTTTTTTTTTTTTTTTTTTTTTTTTTTTTTTTTTTTTTTTTTTTTTTTTTTTTTTATGTGTGTTAGCTCATAACTTTTTTCTGGGTGAACCGATTTGGATGATTCTTTTTTTATTTGATAGGTGGTGCTTCACATGTGGTCCCATTTAAATTTGATCAAGGTCTGACCAGTAGTTTTTGAGTTATCTTTAATATTGCATATTTTTTCCACTTAGTTTATATGGATGATGTGTTAATAATTTCCTGTCACTGTTATTTACACACCAAGTAGTGGTATACGAGTTTGTGTGGGGTAGGTACCGCAACTAAAAAGTGAAAAATAAAAACTTTTTTACAAAAAAACAACCGACTTCCAAAAAAAACACTAAAAGACGTGAAAAATAACTTTAATTTCGGAAGTCGGTGACCAAAAACGAAAATACAAAACCAGACACCGACTTCCGAAATTAAAGTTATTTTTCACGTCTTTTAGTGTTTTTTTTGGAAGTCGGTTGTTTTTTTGTAAAAAAGTTTTTTATTTGCACACACACATCGCATCTTCTTCATCTTAACGGTATGTCAAAATTCTCTTTGCAGATAGCAGACGCGAATCCCTATGGCTACCCAGGACCGGGCTACCTTGAAGGTTACAGAGGTGGCTACAACGGCGCAGTACCTTATGGTGTACCACCATTCTTGCCACCTCCACCAGGCTATGGCATTCCTATAGTGATAAGGGAAGATGATAACGCCATAGAGAAGATTCTGCCGTTTTTGCTCATTCTGCTAACGCAGTAATGTTTTAGCACAAGTTGAATCTCTGATCTAAGGAAGGATCCTACTCGTATGTTTGGGTGAATGGTCGAAACATGTTTTGAATGCATGCGCTGTAAATTGGTAAACTTTTCTAATAAATACTTTTTGTTTATTGTTAAAATAAACAGTGAAAAATAAACGTTGTTTAATTCTATTTACTCTCTGTTACTTCCCAATTTTAATAAGCTTTAGGCAAGTGTCTGCAACTACCGACTGATGGAGGTAAAATAATGTTGTTAGAGTACGATTTAATAGAAGCATTATCAAAATAGAACAGTACGGAATCACAAGACATCTACAAATACAGTTAACATGTCGATATTACATATTTTACATAACTTTACGTGACAATGTAATCAATGTTAAGTAATTTTGGTAGTCTCTGGATTAGGAAATAGTATTGTTCGAAGAATATTACTAAAATCACATGAATTATGTCAAGATGGTGGTATAAAAGTTGTAGATTAGTATCGAAAAATATCATAACGTTAACAATGGCTTCCCTAGCGTGGCTTGCTTGCTTTGTTGTGCTCTCCAACGCCGTAAGAAACAATTACTAGTTTATTTTTATCCGACTATTTCATTTCATATTTTCATATAACTTTTACCTTCCAATATACATAACTTTTAACTTAACTTATGAATCTTTCCGGATTTGGACAAACGGAAAGATTCATAAGTGGTGGTGGTGGTTCGGTTCTTTGTTGTTAAGTAAGTTCTTGGGAACTTACTTACTTAACCACAACAAAGTGCTAGTGTATGGTGTCTAAGACCATTGATCCGTACACAGAGTTCTAAAAGTGTAAAATCAAATCCTCTTATTCATTCGTAACCTATGAAATATCTCATTCGTTGCACGAAGACATTGAAAGCCATTCAGTGTTGAGCTAGGAAGGATAATCTTACAGATCTGTCTCTGTTCCGGCCAAAAAGTTTTATAACCCATTCTCAGCTTAAAATTGTTCTTAATTTTACCAGGTATTCCTGATCCAGGCCCAATATGCGCCGCCGAGTTTCGGATCGCAAGGATTCCCCGGCTATGGGCCCCCACCTCAATGTCCAATCATAGTGAAGTCGAGCAACGATGACAACGGTATAAAGAGCATTCTACCGATCTTGCTACTCCTCCTATCTGACAATGGGGGCTTCGGAGGATTTGGGGGCGGTGGTGGCGGCTGCGGCGGCGGCTGCGGCGGCGGTTGTGGGTGTGGATGCGGGGGCGGATGTGGCGGCAACTGCTGTAGCCAGACCATCCCTGTCCCTTTCTTCATTCCCTTCCCTGTCAGCAGCCCTTGTATTTGTAACTAAATAGTTCCAGTAAAGTGTATTTTTTTATACTCGTCTTATTTGATAAACGAATATGGCAGTATTAGTTCTCCTTCTTCTGCGTGTCGCCGGCACGACAGTATTTCTTGTGGGCCCAAATCTTTGCCACTATTTAATTGGTTAATTCAAAGCCATTTCGATTTACAATCCATACTGTATGCGTCAACTACAAAAATCAAGATACCCTCTTTAAAACTGATCGACTCATAAGATTTGTAAGGAAAAATGCACAATTTTTAACAAAACTTTTAGCTGCGACAATAGTTCAATCGATCGTTTGATTCGCGATCGACAGATAGCGAATTGTTCAAATCTTGAGGTTTGATGTTGTGGTGAATTCAAATTCTATACTAATTTACAAGGGGTGGTTTGTGTTACTCCCATAATTATTTCGGTATGTTTTGTTAATCAAATAAAAATTTACTTACATTATTTTCTTGCTGTTTTATTTTGTACCTACTAGCTTTTGCCAGCGGCTTCGCTCGTGTGAATGTCGGGAATAAACCCACGGGACGTACTACCGGGATGATAAATTATCCAATGTCTTAACCCAGGCCTATCCATAGGTATGCCTTTGATTCAGATAGACAGATAATAAATTGTAATAACTTTGACCCAGTGTAGCGACATTAATAAAATAAAGACTAAATTATCTCAAGATACGGACTATGAATATATTCATATCTCATAAAAAGAAGTACTGTACAAAAAATTCTATAGGTTTTACAGAAAAATCATCCCCTATTTTATCCCCTTGGGGTATGATTTTACAAAAACACCGGATGACGTTATTCCTTATTGCTTACCAAAAGCATAAATTTGAATTTTATATGCCTAACTTAAGAAATGCTGGGTTTTTTCCCAAACAAACTTTCATCACCTATATCACTCCCTATATGACTATATTTGAGACAAAAATTAGCATATGTCCTTCCCCAGGATGCCATCTACCTACTTGCCTTTGATAAAATCCGTTTTCCCGGCCGGGATTCGGTTATCGACTCCCGACGCCCATGGTGTCTCCTCCTGCGGCGACTAGGGGCGTGAGGGCGCAACGATTGCCTCACCCTCACGCGCTCCGTCTCCTCCTTCGCGAGCATTACTGCTTCGTAGAAGGAGGTGACGGCTTCCCATGCCCTCTAGCTCCGTACCATAGCCTGGACCAGGGCCGGACGCGAGAGATCGCCGCCGCCGATCGCCTCCGCGAGGACACGGCGGTGCTCCGTCTAAGCCGGGCAGACCTCCACCGTACGCTCCACTGTGTCCTCCGGGCGATCCACACAATGGTAACACCCGGGCGTCTCCTCCCGCCTTATCCGGAACAGGAACCTCTCGAAACAGCCATGTCCGGTGAGGACCTGCGTCAGGTGGAAGGTAAGGACGCCGTGGCGCCTCTCAATCCAATCCTCAAAGAGGGGACTTACCACCGCAATTGTAGCCTGCATCACAAGGGAGCCTAAACTAATTGATTAGCATTCGAAAATATTGTTGGAGCGTCTAAAGATTGTAAAAGCTATCTTTGCATTGTATGTTTTCAATCTCTTAGTATTGTTTAATTGCATAGCACATGTGTGAGCACTATTTAAGTATCTACTATAAAGCTACCATTTACTGGGTACGTCTTACATTGACTTGAATACGTCCTGGACACTTATAGTATGTCATGCTCACTCAAAATCTCGCTGGTGCTGGCGTGTGTGTCCGATCATTAACTTCACTTCAAAATGGTTGAGCTGAATGGTGCTGATCCATACGTCATGTTCGTGAACGGGCGCTGTCAGTAGGGACTGGTCATCTCTTAGTTGCCACGGCTTATTTTAATTTCTGAACTGTTTTTTTTTGTTCGTATCTTTTTTTTACGGACGCTTTTAACGTGTACCTCTTTCTACATCGTTTTCACATGTATAATTTCAGCATGAATGATGTAACCAATTTTTTGTAACAATATATTGATTTAAAAGAGTGACCGTGGAGTTTCTTGCCCGTTCTTCTTCATAGGTACATACTACGCTTTGGAATTGGCAACTAGCTTAATCTTTTTGACTGAACCACCCCTACGTATAATTTCAACGCAGGGATTTCAGACTTCAGAATCATGTACTGAATCCATGGTAACAGATTGCTCGTTGATGTCCCTGTCACCCTGTATGGTATGGATGGATACTCCGCCATTTTGAATCCTTTTCATTTTAAGGAATTAAACAAGACTGCGATGTCTTAAAGTTAGGTCGGTGGAGGTCAGATAGGCAGTTGCTTCATGTAAAATGCTGGCAATCAGCTGCATCCGGGTAGACTAAAATGCGACCCTAATATAGTTGGAAAAAGGCACGCAGATTGATTGGTGTCTTAATAAACGTGCTCTCTTCGAGTTGAAATGAAATTGTATAGGCCTGCGAGTAATGAAGAAAGTACATTTAGAGATTGTAAGTTACTGCGAAACAGAACTTACCAATATAATGCCATATATCTTTTGAATACGTGTCGAAGGTTGCAAAGGACTGACTTACATCATTAACTTAGTAACCGACTTACGTTTAGAAACAGACAGTATATAAAGAGTATGCGATATGTGTTATTAATCATAATTATGTCAAGCTTCAAAATGGGTTTCAAGAACCTGTCCGTGTTTAGCGCTTTCTTTCTGGTCTGGAAGGTAAATTAAACAATGCAACTGTTTTAGATTATTATAAAAAAAAGAAAAGCATCAGTCCCTTTTTGAAAATAAAGAAGTTTATCAAGGAAGGTCCAAGACTTGTCCTCTTGAATATATTATTAATTTTATCATATTTGTCCAGGTATGCAGGGTGTACGGCCAAGCAGCCTGCGTTGAGTACATCAACCAGCCCTACACCTCATCAGTAACCACCGTCCAAGCTACTCCTCAGCTCGTCGTCCCAGCCCTCTTTACGCCAGTCATCTCACCATACGAATCCTACATCCAAGAGTCCGTCCCCACCGTACCCTGCTACAACGGTTTCAATGGTTACTCCAACTACGCGCCCAGCTACCCTCAACCTATGCCTCCGATCATCATTGAAAATAATGATGATGACAGTTTTCAGAACCTCCTCTATTTCCTCATTTTCGCGATGAGAAACAAGAGAAACTGTGGCTCGGGAAACTTCGGAGGTTGCAGTGGTGGATACAACGGAGGATGTAGCTGCGGAGGATGTAGCTGCGGAGGATGTAGCTGCGGAGGATGTAGCAGCGGAGGAGGATGCAGCGGTGGTTGCGGATGCTACAACGGCGGATACAATGGTGGCTACGACTACGGAAGCACTTGCGGTGGCAACTGCGGAGGAGGATACTACAACAGCGGTTTCTGTGGTTGCGGAAACTGCGGTGGATACTCCAACAATAACTTCGGATCCGGTTGCCCCAATTTTCCCTACCCTATGAACTGTCCCTACCCCTACAGCTTGCCTGGATTCGGAGGTTATTCTGATAACCTTTGCAGTTGCAAAGAGGGGAACTACCAACAAGGACAGTGCCTCACCGATGTTAACGTTTATATCAGAAAAGAATAATCCTGTTCTTGTAAATTCGTTAATTTGCATTGAGTATTAAATAAAATGGTTTTTAAAAATTTTGGCATCGTTTGATTGTATTCCCAAAAATTTACTCATGTGATATACTAAGCGTTCGGCGGCAACCTATTGACTAATCAATGTTTTTATCACGCCCCCTAAGATAATTTTGTTATAGCTAGATCTTACTCAATATATGAAGAAGACTCCAAAAAAATCTTAATACGTCTTGGATTTTCAAAACGGGCGAGTCCAAGAAAAAGCGGAGGTGCTCGGTCAAGGCATTATGTCAAAGGATGTCTTTTGGCTGAAATGGTGATGACCCTATGACTAACGAAAGGGAATAACTCTCGGTTTAGGTAATATATCATTTTTGATGTACACTTCTGACACCATTTGTGACAGAACATGATAATGTCATAATAGAATAGTCATTGAAAAAGAATTAAAGTATACTATAAACTTTAATTATACTATACTAGGCTAATTGCAGTATATAGTCTATACTCTATGAAGCAGTTCATAGCCAATGCACATTCTTAGTATTGCGATATTATACTAAGGGCGAATTTCACTACGTAATTATTATTTTGTGTCCAATTATTATGAAATATCGTATGACCCATATTATATCGGTACTACGAAATGTCATATAAACGGGAATCCTATGAGTCCACCGGCATATGGAATAGTGTAAACGGCGAGATGACTCGGCTAAAGAAAATAATTTTCAATATATTGCTATTAATACAGGTCAGTGAGCTCATAATAATATATTAATTCAAGAAACAGTAAGTTACAATAATAATATTATTATTTTTGTTGTAATTTACTGTTTCTTGATTATTTGACTCGTAGCAATGTCAAACAAAATCCTCTTCTAAATGTTCCAGGTTATAACGTGGAATTTTGCCATATCAGACCAGAACCTAAATTGACGTGTAAATGTGTTTGTACAAACCTACTTCCAGAAATAAAATAATTTATCACTTAGTCTTACCCTCAACATTGTTGGGCAAGGATTGATAAACATTGTCGTAAAAAGAGTTAGACTGAACAACATTCTATTTTTTGTATTTGTATACAGGGTTATTGGTAATACGACGGCAATCCCTTAAGGGGATTTAGGGAAGGTCATTTGCAACCAAATGACCCCTGATAAGCTCTATGGTCTATGACTCTATGTAAATGTCATTTATTTTCGAGTAATTTGACATTTTATATTTTTTTGGCGGTACACTTTTTATTTTTTTTACTCTTTCGTTGATTTTATTAGATATATTTTTATCTGCTTCTACTTCAATACATTATAATCAACAATAAACTGACAGATAACTTTAATAATTTTTAAATCAGAGCTACAATTTTCATAATTATGAGCAGGATATTTGACTAAAATAGTCGATTTCTGCAAAAAAAACGATATATTTTATCGGCAGAACATTCCAATAACATGTACAACTTCTCAGCTATCCAATGAGATACAATAAGAAACCAGATATCTTCAATTAAATATAAAATATCAAATGACTCGAAAATGGTTGATAGTTGTATAGAGGTCATAAGGGGTAATTTGGTTGCTAATGACCTCCCCTGCATTCCTTTAATGTATTGCCGACGTATTACCAATAACCCTGTATAACATCATCAAGTTGTTATGGCGATATGCAGAGGCAATATCAATATTCAAGCGAGTCCTAGAAAATTCAAGACACGTAGCAATTTCTTCTGGAAAATATCACAAGTTTGTTGAAGTTTTTATTGCGAAAAGTGTCGGATGAAATAGGAGCCACCGGTAACTGGAAAACTCTTGTTTTCTTTGTAAATTAAACAGTCACGATAAAAAACGAATGTTTACGATAGTTTCGTGGCATCTAGCTTTTTTTCACGGTACCTAGCCTGGCTTGGCGTACAGTTCAACTTTATTGAAGCGTTACTTACTACGCGTTTCGAATTATTCGTAAATGAAACGATATCAACAGAACAGAATAGAATCCTCTCTATTATGTGCGTCATAAAAATACAGGGCGTCTATCATAAGGCAATGTAATAAAATACATATTATTATCTATGTTGTAAATAATATCCCGAACACACCGCGACACATCACCAGCCCGTTATGGGTAATATTTTTACCAAAAAGAAACGAAAATGAATTTCGTTACCAAAATGATAAGTATTACAAAAAGGAAACAAAAAGGAACTAATAGGGTTATTTCACACTATGAACAAAACAACATAGGTTACCGTTTTATTTATCAAATGATAACTGAACTATAGTTAGATACAACATGGATAGGTTCATCTGAACTCTTAATAATACAAAAACAAGTCTAGATAAAAACTCTTAAATCACATCAGGTACAGTGTCACATTTTTAATGGTTTCATATTTTATCTTATCCTAATTAATAATCGAGATCAATTTATCAGTTTCATGATTATTTTATTGGCCCATTATTGTATTTATAATCATTTTTTAAGTAATTATAAATAAGTAAGCATAAATTATTGTATTGTATAAATACAATACAATAATTTATGCTGCAATTTTGTTGTTTCAGCTCAACTTAGCTCTAAGCCAATGGTTGCACCAAGATTCATACAACCCATATGACTATGGATTGTATGGCAACCGAAATGGCGAACTATGTGGCAACCAGAACTGCAACCCCTATGCCAACTTATATGGTAATCTGTACGGAAGTGCATGTGACAACCCGACCTGTAACACATGTGGCAACTTAAATAGTAACCTGTATGGTGAAGGGTGTAGCATTCCGAACTGTAACTCTTGCAACAATGCTCTAGGAGTCAATCCAAACTGCAACACATGTGGAATCCCGAGCTGCAACACATGCAGCAACGCATGTGACAACCCGCTCAGCAACCTATACGGCAACGGCTGTAGCAACCCGTCCTGCAACCTATACGGCGAGTCATGTGGCAACCCGAGCTGCAGCTCTTACAGCAGCCCGTACGGCATATACGGCTACGATACTCTTGCTCAACCAAACATCGCCCCTTTCAACCAACCTTACTGGTATTCTGAAGCGGTCTACCCCCAATCAGCAAGCAATCAACCACCAGTCATCATAATAAGTGATAATGATGACGGAGGTTCTAAAGATTTCCGCAATGAGGAGCTTTTTGGTTTATTATTATCATCAGCTTTTAATAACAATAATAATGCACCGATTCCTCCTTTCGGCTATTGCTGCTGTGGCAATAATAATAATCGCAACTGTAACAACAATTGCAACGGTAACAACAATTGCAACTGTAAAAACAATTGCAACTGTAACAACAATTGTAACTGTAACAACAACTGTAACTATAACACCAATTGCATCTGTAACAACAATTGCAACTGTAAAAACAATTGCAACTGCAAAAACAATTGCAACTGTAACAACAATTGCAACTGTAACAACAATTGCAACTGTAACAATAATTGCAACTGCAACAATGACTGCAGCTGCGGTTGCTCTTGTTGCAACAGACGTAATAATTGCCATGATAACAATTATTGCAGCAATTGTAATAAATGCAATAATAATAGTAATTCAAGTCCTACGTTGCATATTACGATAGTTTTACCGAAGGCTGATAATAATAATGCAAAGCCGATCGTGACAGTGTCTTGAAAAAAAAAAAATATCAGCTGTTATTTCAGCATATTCAGCACTTTACAGCTCTGTCGTGCACTATTAAGACTATTTAGGTGTGTTTGACTTGGTCCTTATCAATAAATCATTTAACATTCGACACGTGTATTTGTTTTATTTCCCTTCGTTGTTTCTAAGCGTACCTATTATGCACAGATCTACATAATTATAGTCTGTTTCAAAAGTATCTGATCAAAATGTAAACAAATGGATCAATAAAACGTAAGCGTACGAGTACTTGCGGTATGGATGCTAATTTATAGTGCCACTTACAAATTGAGTGTTTTGATTTGATTATTAATTCTAATTTTAAATCACCATAAAGATGTTTTGCATTTGTAACGAGGTTAATTTACTGAAGAATTTAATAATAAAATTCAAACAATAATTTTAGTGTTGGAATTTGTGTATTTTCTAGCTAGCTTAGCAAATAAATCTTCCTTTGTTCTGAAATACTTAACGGTGCAGGATAACCTTTACCAGAAGTGGTCGACGTATTACTGATTCAGCAGCTTCAATATCATCAGCATTGTTTCGGAGTATAAGTAGCAGTTCGTCGTGCACTTGGTACGACAACGGCTTCTCTAACATAGTCTGTCATCAGAAGGCAGCCGCCACGTAACCATTGATGCGACGGCGATGCTCTGCTAGAGTACCAGTGATCAGCCAGTGTCACTCTTCAACCTCTTCGGTGATGCCAGTAACTTCGTAATAAAACTAGGCGGCGCCCACTTGCTGCGTCGTCATACTTATAATCAAAAGAATCTCCACACAGACTTGCAAGATCATTGACACCATATTCTATAACAGAATTTAAAATGTGTTGCGATTATCTCGCTCCGTGGCTTGTTTTAACAAACCACATCTCAACAAATGTGTAACGTTTCTGATATATAAAATGTAATGTAACACGGTAGCTTCATTTTGATATAAATAGAACACGTTTATCCAGCAAGTAATCCACCTAAGATTTAAATAGTTAGATTTGCCCTCAGAGCGCACGAAGTCGCGCGAAAAAGTGTCCATATTAAGAAGAGTGAGCTCAAACAATAATAGTGGCGTTTCCATGACAATCTAGTCAAGTATCTGCCACATTGTGTGTGTGGTAAGGTGTCAAAACGAAACAGAACGGCGATGAACTTTTGACGCGGCGCGGTAGGGCGAATCTAAGATTGAAATCTTTGTAATCTAAGCCTGAAATGGCGATATACAGTAATATTTACATTGAAGCCTACGCTTGGAACTCTGACAAATAATGTGGGTATATATTTTTATTGTGAAACTATAACATACTTTTTTTCTTTTGTGTGAAAGAATATTAAACTAGAAAAACTAGACTAAGTAATGATACCTTAGTTTGTATTAATCATGACCTGGCAGTTTGAGTAATTTATGCGGCGTACCCAAATGTCCTTTCTTTGCTATTGTTCATCGAATCGTTGAGCCCCTTAACTTCTGAGTAGAGCTGCACGATTACTGACAAATACGTGCACTGACTGGACAGGTCCACTCAATGTGTGTGGTTCTTTCCTCAAAAGACCATTTCAGACACCAATCTACATGGTCTTTACATAATCTGAACAAGATTATGTCTGGACTTTAAAAGAAACTGTAACCTCTGAGATTGTTTCGGCGTTTCTTCTCAGAGTCGTCAGATAGCAAACGCCGACCTCATCTAGATTAAAAAAAAAATATGATTGATATGTAAAAGTGTTTGTACAAACCTACTTACAGAAATAAAATCATATATCATTTATTTATTTATTTGTGGAAATTTTGTAAGACTGTAGATACAAGCCGAGACAAAGTGAAGCAGCCCAAGAGTTAGGTTAGTATTTACTTGCTTAATAGAAACACGACCATTTTTTACTCATATAACTTACCTACTGTAGTTAGTGGTAGTAGAAATCGCTTTAGAAAAAATAAGTAGCCATAGTTTTATAAAGGGTAATATTTTACTGATCCTCTAAAAACTTATTTATGTACCCTTTTTTAAACGAATTAACCCTTAAAAATTGTTTCCAATGATGCACACTTTTTTTGTAAATAAAAGAGCCTCCTTTTAACTTTATGTATTTTTCTCACAGTTGGTCGCGCTAACTAAGCTAGGGTACCCCGTTTGGTCAAGGTTACTCTGACCAATCAGAGGGCCTAGACAAAGTAACATTCGATTAGCGATGACGCTGGTAGAAAAGTTAAAATGTATGGGGTTGACATAAGTTATCGAAATGTCACGTGATCATAGGTCAACGAATAAAAATTAGCTAGACAATGCTAACAACATTCGATTATGAAATGAATCGACAGCGTCGAAAGATTAGGTACTTCCACAGAGATGCATAGCCAAGGGACACGTTTTGACGAGCGTTATCACTAGTTTTTGGAATCATTAGCGAAAGCGATAGCGATTGTAGAAATAGAATCGCTCCGAAGCGAATGCCATTTGTCTAGGCCCTCTGGCACGAGCCAAATCGGTCGCAGTAACTAACCCCGACAAAATGGGTTAGGATAAAACTGTGATCAACCGCGTCAAACTAGATCCAAGCTGGTCGCAGTTATTTGGCCATTTAGTATTTTTAGGACCGCAAAATAGTAATTATTTTCATATTCATATTCATTTATTCACATTTAAATAGAGTAAATACAATCAGTGGTTTCACATGTTACATTATTTGGTCTTATATTCTATTAAATAGAATATAAGGCCAAATAATGTGGCTAAATTTTAGCCTTAGTAGGTATGGCATGTGAAGGTTAATCATGAAAGATAATATAATGTAGATGTAAATAAAATCGGTGTGAGTTGGTTTGGCACTCACGAAAATTGATGTGTAAACATGTGAGCTCGCATCAGTTTGGTTCACGCGCTCACATAGACACGGGTCTTACGCTGACGTCACCTGACGCTCGAAGTCTTACGCTTACGCGTCTGACGCTCGAAGTCCCAGCTAGCCCCTACCGTAGACCGAGCGCTAAGATGTTTACACATCAATAATAAAAAAAGGATTGGTATTTAGTCATAATCAATGCATGTCTCTGATATTCATAGTGCCTAATGTCAATTATACCTGGCCAACTACAGTGTCCAGTACCAGTAAAAAGTCAGTTTTTTTTTTTTCGCTTTTATGTGACACGTTATTCCTGTAACCACTCATTTATCGAGTAAATCATAGTATCAATAGTAATTATTTGCAATCAAGGTTCACAAAAAGAAGCGCATACATTATATTACAGGGTTAAATAATATTTTTAGGTAAGCAAAATGGGAATTATTTGAGGTATACAATACTATAGAACTAAATAGCTATTTATGAACCCTAACGACGAACAAGAAAATGAAACGCAGCCCGATTAATAAAATCTTTGATTAAACCCACAATCCGCAAAGAGACACAATAGACTAAATAGACTAGAGACAATAAAAAAAAAAGGTTGAGAACGTCGTTACTTTGTCCTGACATCAGAAACAAAAAAAAAAAAAACAACGGTCTAAAGAATTCTTTGAATGTTATCTAAAGAATTGCCCAAGAACATTTTTTACAATTAGAATTATTTATTAATTAAAATTGTGAAATCGTTTATAATCAGCAACCTACGTGCTTAGTATGACACAAATACCTATATTTACGAAATCCTAGAAGGTAATTGCCTAATTTTTACTTTGATATTGGACTATGAAAATGTATAAAGGTATGTAGGTTTCATTTGTTTACGTGAAAAGGGTCAACATGGCTTCCGTAAAGTTTGTCGCGTTTGCAGCTCTACTGCTCATCCTGAACGTAAGTATATTATTAAATAATAAAAAAAAACATTAAAATTTAATAAATAAATAGGCATTGCAATAAAAATAATAGATCACTACAATAACTAGGTTTTTTTAAGGAATTGAAAATTATACAGATCACTAATCGGCAATTGACAAAAAGATCACATACAATCTCACTAGAGGATTTTTTTTAAAAATAAAAGCCTTAGAATAATACGTAAATATAAATCAATGAATAATAGCGAATTCGAGGAATCGGCTTTTGATGTAAAGTGAATTAATCAAGAAGTTATTGGGCCTTTTACAAAATATTTTATTTTTTTCAGTATAGTGATCTTTTTATCAGTTAATGACCCTCCCGCCCTGTCGATTATAAACTTCTCTATCGATTGCTCACAACAAGCAGTGATGGGATTTCTTCGATCACCATGGGTAGAAAATAAATTGATGACCGTCCTATAATATAGGATATAATGGTCTCCTCGGCGACACCTACGGGGTTTTTTGTCAATTGCCAATAACCACACGTCAAAATATTATAACGTTTAATTTCCTCAAATTTTGCTTTCCATGCCTCCGCCGGGAGCTAAAATTACGTTTCCTTAGAAACACCGAAATCTAAGCCCAGCTGGCGTAAATAGAACATCAAAGGCAACCTACATATTTCTGAACATGTGCCGCTGTGGGTGTCAGCATAAATTTAAAGATTACGATAATTTAGAGGAAAATTGTAGTTCTACAAAGTTTGTTGGAGCACAATCCCAATTTTATAAGGGCTTTAAGGATTTTTTTACAGAAAATACCGCTGTAAACTTTATAGCAGTGTAGGAATCAATATCTTTTGAAAAATGCAGAGGAAACAGAGAATTCTAACTTCAAACAGTAGTTTAATTTAAAATAGCATCGATCTTCGAGTATTGCCACAGTTAAAAATACACTCCCCAATCGATTCTGAGCATACTTCAAAACAATCAATATCCTCGTTTAATCGTAGCTAAATATAACAAGCTTGTGTTAAATTCACAGCAGATCAAACAAAATATGATTTGTGTTGGCTTGTACCACTTACCATTGTCAACATATTGTAATGATTAATCAGTCAGATATGATTAATAGCGTCCCGTGTTGTTCTGTTACAGATGCACTGGGCCCAGTGCCAATACCCTGGGTACCCCGGCTACTACCCACAGATATACGGGAAGAATGACAACAATGATCTGGACACTATTCTTCCAATCCTGATTCTAGCCCTGTTAGGAAGGAATGGTAATGGTTTTGGCGGCTGCGGTGGTGGTTATGGTGGTGGCTGCGGATGCGGGGGATGCGGAGGTGGATGCGGATGTGGACGATGTTAGCAACATTGATCAAAGAAAACTTGACGATGCAGGAAACATTGATGAGAGAAGGAGTAAATTTTGAATTTAGAAAAAAGACCAGCCTGTTTGATTTTGGAATGTATTAATGACAGAGTACTTACACTTTTGTTATAATTTTTTTTTTTATATATATATATAAAACCTACATAGTGAATTTGATCTCTGTTGTTTTATTTACAGTATATTGTGTTATGCGACGTGAGCCAAAATAAAATAAATGAAATTCAACATACTCTGATAACTCGAGTAATCAACGAATTATGTAATAACAGTAACATGTCTATAATTGCCATATGATGTTACATTGCAGTACAGATAATATTGTTGTGATAGGATTATTATAGGATAAAGCACGCCCCAAAAGTGTGTAACTTCATGATTTCATTTTTGCACAACTCTTATTCAGAACTTGCAAACATAATAAAACCAGGATTTCTATATAAAAGTAACCACTTCTACATGATCTTTTGTAAAGAATGAAGGACTAGTATTATAGTACTTATATTATTATTCGTAAAAATAAATAATTAACTGGTTACAAATATATATACGACTCATCACAATGAATTTAAGATATTTTCTTTTAATTATCACACTAAAGGTAGTAAATGTTTCTCTTAGATAATATTTTTTTATGATATTTGTTAAAGTATGAATAAATCATGTAGGTATTCTTTGTAACTAACCTTAATATTGTTTTCAGAATATCAACTGCTACAACCCAAATCGGCATACACCAACTACATCATCGAGTAATTTCATTAACTTGAAATCAAAAGCCACAGACCCAGTGATTCCTGCCAGATACAAAATTACAAGTACGATGAACTATGGAGACCCACCAATCACTCAAAGTTTTCCAGCAGAATACTTCCCGGAAGTTGAATTCCCTGAAAGTTTAATAGATTCATCGAAGCCTTTTTATATAAGCTCAAGCCCTTTCCCTAATGACGTCAAATCAACATTCAATTCCCTTGTCGCTAAAGGAAACAATAAAGCAAAGACTGTTACTGATTATTCTTGGACCCAAAATGAAAAAAGTAAAGAAAAGGTGCCAGCTACTTGGCAAAAAGTAGGTGAAAATGAGATAGAAGACACAAAAGGAAATGAAAACAAAGTTATTGATAAGGCAATAATCATAACGCTTCATGAAAATATTACGACGTTGGATGTGAAGGACGACATTGAAAATGAGGAGATTCCAAACTCTGATAATGATACAGACAAGCTGTTCACAAACTGGACATCGATAGAGCAACCTGCTGAATGTAAAGACATGGATTACGTCATAGGTTTTATTAATGACTTGGATAAAGTTATGAAAACCTTAACCAGTACAGAAACAGCAGAATGTAATGAAGGTGACAATAGCACAGTGCATACATTTGAAAGTGAAGGCTCAAACGAATTTAAATTAAGTTAGGACATGACGCCTAATAACAATGATTCCATTATCAAATTGAATGGAAATTCGTTCCTGAACGTATAAGGAACCCATTATTTGAAGATTCAGATACAAACGATGCATTAACGAGCTTAACATCATTATTAAATGAATGTATTACGAATGTTACTTCTGTTGTGGATATGCAAAGTGATTTTTGCAGCATTGAGCCTGTTGCCAAAGAAACTAATACATCTTATACTGCAAATTAAGCTGTATATTTCTGTTCGTTTGCTGTTATGGCGGAAATATAGTTAAATTCTTTCAGTGTTACATCTTGGGTTAGCCACTATATTGTCATTCTGAGTTTAGTTTAATCCAATTTTGTGTAAGACAGCTAAATACTCAAGTTTAACTTTACTTACTAAGTAACTATATCAGCAAATCATTTTTGTATGGAAGTGTTATTCTGGATCTCCATTCTTTAGTGTTATGAAAGAAATTGTTTAATTAAATGTGTTAAAAATATTTAAGTAATATAACTATTATTGTCAATAAATTACAGTTCGTCAGAAATCTGTCTCATTTTTTAAAACTTTAAACTTACCAATTATTCGTACTTATAGCTGGCATCACTTATTCAACATCACGGAATTTACCTAAAAAATTAAGAAAATAAAGATTAGCTTATCTCAGAAATACTAAGTGCGTACATGTTATTATGTAGTAATGTATGATAGTGTGATATCAAAGATGTGTTCATGATAGAAATATTGTCTATAAGAGCATAAGAATAGATCACGTTTCGATTCATAACATAGATAAATAAATTGAAGCATTATAAATCAAAAACACGTAAGCTTCGAAACATTTCAATGAAATGGGACTTCGGGAAAAGGTGACTATAACCTTAGTGATAATCGCGTTACACCAGGTAAGAACAATAAAATTATACTTAATTTATTTTAAAATTACATGTATACAAATCTAACCTCCAATAATTACCATTTTGTGCTCCTAAAAATATTATTGAACAATCTAATATAATGATTGCACCTCTCTTTGTGAACCTTTAATAATCCGAAAAATTCGGCTCGCGCCTGGTTGGTCACTTAAACTGGTTACAACCTAACCTAACCCGTTTGGTCCGGGTACCCTAGTTTAGTTAATGCGACTAATTGTGAGTAAAGGCCAGAAAGTAAAAAAGAGGCTCAATTAATACAAAAGTTTGCATTATTAGAAGCACAAATTTTCTTTGAAGTTCATTTATTTTAAAAAGTGTCCTCCTTTAGAAGGTCAATAAGTTTTTAGAGGATCAATCATATATTTCACTTTTAAAATTATTACTGTGCGATTCCTTCTGTCTAATAGTTCGTTATTGTTAAAACCTAGTGGTCTTGTATTTTCTAAGTATAATGTTGTGTTCTTGTGTTATGTTGTTCTTGTTGTATTATCTCAAAAGGATATTTAGAGCTGTCCTGTAAAGTTTACTTCACACCTCACTCAAGTGTCCGCATACAATAATGGAAATAGAACGCATGTGCTTTAAAAGTAAATAAAAAATCATTCCATATAATTTACAGTATCAAAAGCCGGGTATAATGCCTAATACCTTATACATAAGGCCTAATTCGTAAAACATAATGATATGGCCAGTTCTGATTTTGTTAGATTTTTTCATAAACATTTCGCCCTTACAAAAACAACGTCTATTTCAGATAGCGCGCAAACATTGCATGCCAAGAACACCAAGAGAGGCTTCTTTGAAACGCTACCTAAACGAATTGAAACCCGTCAAAAACAACCCAGTCCCGAAACCATACTCGCCGTCACGAGTAAACAAGACACCGAAACAAACATTTGGAAAGACAGCTCAAAATGGCAGAATTGGTCAAAACTCTCTTCCAAAGAAATCTTTGTACAAGACATATAACTTTCCAGAAACTGAATATCCATTGGACAATTTTCCGAGAGACCCTTTTCGTATTGGAATGAACTTTCATGAGAATAATCATGTGAACACTTTGCAGAATCCCCGTAACTTACAAAGCTCAGCAATAAACGATTTGAAAAAGGAAATAAAAATGAAACGTAAACTTCTGAATAATAAACAAGTGAATAACGAAATCAGCCTGTTGAAAACAGACCTGTCCTCAATAAAATCCTTATCGAACCCGGATTCCATACGCTTGCTCAATTCAGAAACATTTCCAGAAGTTCAATATCCGCTTAATACAATGGATACGTGGGGGCAAAACTACTGGAATTATTTACCATTTACGCAGGAGGAACCATTCCATAGATTTGGACAGCAAACATGCAACCCCAAAGCCAAAGAATATAATAACAAACCTTTCACAAGACTGACGAAAGCACAAGCAAGTAAATATCTTCAATCATACGATAAATTAAAAGAAGAACATAGACGTACTTCAACTGAAAACTCCAAACGTAGTAACGTCGGTCAAAAAGGATTAAACTTCACAAAAACTACGACATGTGAAAGAGTTTCTGACGATTTCATTACCGCTGGTTTAGTATCAAATATTCCCAGCAACTCAACAGAAATGAAAAAGGCATTAACATCATCTACCAAAATAACATCAAGTTCAGAAGATACCTGCCCAGTCGCAGAATATCCATATCATCCAATGCCAATCCCATACAAAGTTATTGAGGAGAATACTGAAAACATTTGCCCCGCACATGAGCTGAAAAATAAAACAAAAGAGTTGGAGGATGTGGATAATAGTGTCATTGCTCAAACATTACAACTTATCGAAGAAATACTATTTAACGACGATACCAGTTCGACAGTTCTACCCGGCAACTATAGCAAAGAAATAGATAAAGATATGAATACATCTGAGTATACAGTCGTCTCAGCAAATGAAAATGTATCCACTACTGTGATGGATAGTGCTAAAAGCTGTTCTGAATCTCCGATTAAAGAATTATCACAAGAAGTTTCTGATGATGCCCCTGCCGATAATTCACGAAACAACATGACTTCTGTTCCAGCAGAATTAATACCAAAGAATACTACAACAGTTGCAGGTCCTTTAAATGTCAGAATGCCACTTCCATTCAGTGAACCAATAACATATGAGGCACTCACAAATGCCTTAAATCCAGGCCCCACACCCTTATCAAATGGTGACGCAGATCCAGGTTCGACATCTATAATTATTATCCCTTTCAACAACAATAATGTTGGTAAGTCACAACCACACATGTTTGGGACATCACCACATACACCAATTATTGTTTACTTACCGTCAATTCAATCTAGCGACAAACCCGCTCAACCCTCGCCTTTCAATCAAATTGAATCTTCGTCAGTCGATAGACTCGTGCCAAATAATCAATTATACAATGTTCTTTCTAATATGGCGCCACTTCAGAATGATAACCCTTTTTCCACCGCTCTCGTTAGTGAATTACTAAACAGTAATTCAGACAGTGGGTCATCTTTGCCAAAACACGAGACGCTGCCAACAAATTCAATATGTTACAATAATGAGAGCAGTCTGTCATCAATAAAAGAAAAACCAATCTCAGAAATTTTAATAGATAAATCATTGACGGACGATGCACCCTTTGCCACTAAAATTTGCGATGAAAAATTGTCTGAACAAACTACAGAATCTGGTGACTTACACGTGAATACTAAAACTCTGCCACCAATTTCAGATGTTGACCATCCACTCTTTGATTTTTCTGAAAGTGATTTTACTTCGTTGAGCCATAGACCATACAATAATATCCTTCATAACGAGTTGCCAATAATAGCGCGTGAAATCGATTCAGACCAGCAAATCGTAAATGTTTCTTCTAAAGATGTGTTTATTCCAACACAGAATGTAACGTCAGAGCATTTGCATAAAACTACTTCTATGGATAGTGTTTCAGAAGGCTCTTTGTCTGAGATTCCAAATGACATTCCGCCAGTGGCATTGGATAAGCAATTTTCGTCTGTAACTCCTACAGGCAGTATAGAAATAGTAAAGACAAACACGTTCCTTCCAGAGTCTATTTCAAACTTGCAAGAGCCCGTGGATACACTTACTGACAATCTACTAAAACCCATTGAAAAAATCCTTCTTTCCACTCCTCTTATTGAGCCACCTACTTCCGAACTATCACAACCAAAGGAGTCGTCACTTTCACCCACTCTACTCTCTGAGACTCTTTCTGACAAATTTCCGATAATAATGGATACAAAACTCCCTATTGATACGCCTTCATCTTCAATCTCGAATAGTTCTCCAATGATGACAGATATGACGCTAAAAACCGAACTTTATAAGATCAGACAAATACTTGACAATATGCTTTCCACTGAGACCTCTACTAATAGTCAACCACCACCTATAGATACTATACTGTTATCAATTTCAGACTCTGACAGTCTGTTACTGCCAATGAATGAGACACCTACTGAGAGTCTACCTGTGCCTGTAGTAAATAACACTGTCCTACCCCTTCCAGCAACCGACAGTCAAAGTCACAGTTTACGACAATTGCATGAGACGCTTCCACCTATCTCAGTCGATGGAACCCCTACGAATACTCTTCCTTTACCAGGAAATAAATTGATTATTCCAAATAAACTTTTAGAAACAGACACTCCATTACTGCATACAGATGAGACAGTTCCACTCACAGTAGTATCTGAGACTTTTGCTGACAATAAACCAAATCTCTTAGACAACTTAGTTACACCACTGTCTGAAACTGTCACTTCGCGTACCAAAGATACTCCTAACAATGGTTTGTCTCATAAGATGGTTGATTTACCATTAAAAATGGATTTAAAGTTTCCGGATATCTATGAAGTGTCTAGTGATGATCGATCACTTTCAGCTGATGATTTACCAATAAAGGTACATCCAGAACATACTACAAATCCTGGAGTTTCGACGAATGATTTACCAACGCTAGTGGTCGAAACCCTAACTCCTGTTTCTGAAGTTCCTATTAGTGATCTGCCAAAAACGACTGAAGTATTGCCATTGCCTGTGGATGCAATATTAGATGGTGCCTTACTTGACGTTCCGACGGATAGTGCTAAGACATTAATGAGTGGTTCTATTGACAAATTACTACAAGACTTTCCGTCCTCTAAAGTTCGTTCTGATGGCTTGCCAACTTTGCCGATTAATGAGTTCAAATTATCAATCCATGAAACATTCCCAGATGGTCAATATCACGAAATTTCATCTAAAGGACCACCTCAAGAAGATAATATACCACTATCAGTGCAAAAATTCATCCCAGATTTGTCCCTTCCTGATGCTCTTACTAATGAACCCTCGATAGATTATTTACCTTCACTTGTTATTGATAAAAACATAGAATTTCCATACTCCACCGCGGACACTAAACACCTACCACTAGTGGTAGAGCATTTAATATCGCCAGGAAATGATGAAACTCCGGATAGTTTAGTTACTGACATTCCTAGCGTCGTTCCATTGTGTACTAATCTAGAGAGGCTACAATCCACTAACCTAGACAAGACTAGACACGAGGTGCTCTCAGAGTCTACACGTTCTGACTTACACCGTGACGATTTACCATTACCTAAACATAAGATGTTAGCTGACTACACACCGAATGATCTCTCACTACCAATAAAAAAAATACCTTCAACTTCGAAGTTGCCAAAAACTAAGCCACTTTTGGAAAACGTATTTTCTGATATTACGAAAGGGGGTTTGTCATCACTGGTAGCTAAAGCTCATCCAGTTACACCACATTCGCTATTGGATAAAACGCTTCATAATGTTGATGTAAAATTTCCAGTTTCTGAGGCAAAAGAGATTTCTCTGCGGCCGGTAGAAAAGATCTTTCCTAATTCAGAACATACTGACAATCTGATTGATTATGTACCATTTAATGAAAAACCGGTAGATACTTCAATCATAGACCTTCTTTCAGAGTTGCCATTGCCAATGGATGAAATGCACAAAGACAAACCTTATATTCCGACCAATGACGTAGAAGACCATAACAAGAATGAAACTCAATCTTTAGGCAATCCTACTCATGATCTACCAGTGCCTATACATAAGGTTTCTACTCCTAAAGATACCACCAGAACACCATCATCTTCAAAACTACCAATAACTAAGGCTCTTCTAGAAAATGTGTTGTCAGATATTAATACAAAGGGTTTCTTATTACCAGCCGCTAAAGCTCTTCCAGTTACACAACATTCGCTATTGGATAAAACGCTTCATAATGTTGATGTAAAATGTCCACTTTCTGAGACAAAAGAGATTCCTCTGCGGCCGGTAGAAAAGATCTTTCCTAATTCAGATCATACAGACAATCTGATTGATTATGAACCATTTTCGAAACAACCGGAAGACACTTTAATCACAGACCTTCCTTCAGAGTTGCCATTACCAATGGATGAAATGCGCAAAGAGAAACCTTATTATATTCCGACCGATGATGTAGAAGACCATGACAAGAATGAAACTCAATCTTTAGGCAATCCTACGCATGATCTACCAGTACCTATACATAAGGTTTCTTCTCCTAAAGATACCACCAGAACACCATCATCTTCAAAACTACCAATAACTAAGGCTCTTCTAGAAAATGTGTTGTCAGATATTAATACAAAGGGTTTCTCATTACCAGCAGCTAAGGCTCTTCCAGTTACACCACATTCGCTATTGGATAAAACGCTTCATAATTTTGATGTAAAATCTCCGTTTTCTGAGACAAAAGAGATTCCTCTGCGGCCGGTAGAAAACATCTTTCCTAATTCAGATCATACTGACAATCTGATTGATTATGTACCATTTTCGAAACAACCGGAAGACACTTTAATCACAAACCTTCCTACAGAGTTGCCATTACCAATGGATGAAATGCGCGAAGAGAAACCTTATTATATTCCGACCGATGATGTAGAAGACCATGACAAGAATGAAACTCAATCTTTAGGCAATCCTACTCATGATCTACCAGTGCCTATACATAAGGTTTCTACTCCTAAAGATACCGCCAGAACACCATCATCTTCAAAACTACCAATAACTAAGGCTCTTCTAGAAAATGTGTTGTCAGATATTAATACAAAGGGTTTCTCATTACCAGCAGCTAAGGCTCTTCCAGTTACACCACATTCGCTATTGGATAAAACGCTTCATAATTTGGATGTAAAATCTCCGTTTTCTGAGACAAAAGATATTCCTCTGCGGCCGGTAGAAAAGATCTTTCCTAATTCAGATCATACTGACAATCTGATTGATTATGTACCATTTTGGAAACAACCGGAAGACACTTTAATCACAGACCTTCCTACAGAGTTGCCATTACCAATGGATGAAATGCGCGAAGAGAAACCTTATTATATTCCGACCGATGATGTAGAAGACCATGACAAGAATGAAACTCAATCTTTAGGCAATCCTACTCATGATCTACCAGTGCCTATACATAAGGTTTCTACTCCTAAAGATACCGCCAGAACACCATCATCTTCAAAACTACCAATAACTAAGGCTCTTCTAGAAAATGTGTTGTCAGATATTAATACAAAGGGTTTCTCATTACCAGCAGCTAAGGCTCTTCCAGTTACACCACATTCGCTATTGGATAAAACGCTTCATAATTTTGATGTAAAATCTCCGTTTTCTGAGACAAAAGATATTCCTCTGCGGCCGGTAGAAAAGATCTTTCCTAATTCAGATCATACTGACAATCTGATTGATTATGTACCATTTTCGAAACAACCGGAAGACACTTTAATCACAGACCTTCCTACAGAGTTGCCATTACCAATGGATGAAATGCGCGAAGAGAAACCTTATTATATTCCGACCGATGATGTAGAAGACCATGACAAGAATGAAACTCAATCTTTAGGCAATCCTACTCATGATCTACCAGTGCCTATACATAAGGTTTCTACTCCTAAAGATACCACCAGAACACCATCATCTTCAAAACTACCAATAACTAAGGCTCTTCTAGAAAATGTGTTGTCAGATATTAATACAAAGGGTTTCTCATTACCAGCAGCTAAGGCTCTTCCAGTTACACCACATTCGCTATTGGATAAAACGCTTCATAATTTGGATGTAAAATCTCCGTTTTCTGAGACAAAAGATATTCCTCTGCGGCCGGTAGAAAAGATCTTTCCTAATTCAGATCATACTGACAATCTGATTGATTATGTACCATTTTGGAAACAACCGGAAGACACTTTAATCACAGACCTTCCTACAGAGTTGCCATTACCAATGGATGAAATGCGCGAAGAGAAACCTTATTATATTCCGACCGATGATGTAGAAGACCATGACAAGAATGAAACTCAATCTTTAGGCAATCCTACTCATGATCTACCAGTGCCTATACATAAGGTTTCTACTCCTAAAGATACCGCCAGAACACCATCATCTTCAAAACTACCAATAACTAAGGCTCTTCTAGAAAATGTGTTGTCAGATATTAATACAAAGGGTTTCTCATTACCAGCAGCTAAGGCTCTTCCAGTTACACCACATTCGCTATTGGATAAAACGCTTCATAATGTTGAGGTAAAATCTCCGTTTTCTGAGACAAAAGAGATTCCTCTGCGGCCGGTAGAAAAGATCTTTCCTAATTCAGATCATACTGACAATCTGATTGATTATGTACCATTTTCGAAACAACCGGAAGACACTTTAATCACAGACCTTCCTACAGAGTTGGCATTACCAATGGATGAAATGCGCGAAGAGAAACCTTATTATATTCCGACCGATGATGTAGAAGACCATGACAAGAATGAAACTCAATCTTTAGGCAATCCTACTCATGATCTACCAGTGCCTATACATAAGGTTTCTACTCCTAAAGATACCACCAGAACACCATCATCTTCAAAACTACGAATAACTAAGGCTCTTCTAGAAAATGTGTTGTCAGATATGAATACAAAGGGTTTCTCATTACCAGCAGCTAAGGCTTTTCCAGTTACACCACATTCGCTATTGGATAAAACGCTTCATAATGTTGATGTAAAATCTCCGTTTTCTGAGACAAAAGAGATTCCTCTGCGGCCGGTAGAAAAGATCTTTCCTAATTCAGATCATACTGACAATCTGATTGATTATGTACCATTTTCGAAACAACCGGAAGACACTTTAACCACAGACCTCCTTTCAGAGTTGCCATTACCAATGGATGAAATGCGCAAAGACAAACCTTATTATATTCCGACCGATGACGTAGAAGACCATGACAAGAATGAAACTCAATCTTTAAACAATCCTACTCATGATCCACCAGTACCCATAAATAAGGTTTCTCCTCTTAAGGATACCACCAAAACACCATCCTCTCCAAAATTACCAATTATTAAGAACCTGCTAGAAAATGTTTTGTCAGATAAAACTACAAACGGTTTCTCGGTACCAATAGCTCAATCTCTCCCAGTAACATCACCTTCGGTGTTAGGTAAGACACTTTACTGCGTAGAATGTCCTATTTCTCACATCACTGAAGATAGTCCTTCACTACCAGTAGATAAAATCCTACCCAACACATCATTGTATGACCATCCGACTGATAATTTACCAATTTCTATTGAAGATACTTTGCCATTACCAATAGGTAAAAAAAATATTGAATTACAAAGCTTAGTTATCCCTACAGAATTGACATCACAAATAGATGACATACGAGTACGACCAGATACACCGAACATTTCAATGTATGACAAAGAACAAGATGAGAGTAAAAATCCATCTTCCGAAAACCTTACTAATGATCTTTTGTCAGCATCGCCGATAGAAGGGATTCCTTCTCTTTCAGAAGATACGCCAAGTGACCTAATATTACCAAGCAATAAAACACCATCATCTTCAAAATTAACAATAACTAAGGTACTTCTAGAAAATGTGTTGTCAGATATTAATACCAGGGGTTCCTCATTACACGTAGCACCACGCTCACAGTTAGATAAAACTCTTTACTTTCTGGAGTCCCCAGTTTCTGATATGACTGAAAAGAGTTCTGTTATCCCGACTGATAATTTTCCACCCTCTGGCATAAATGAGGATGTTTTTCCGCGACTGACAGATAAAACGCTTCCAGACAATCCAGTATTAGATATTCCTACAGATTTTTTTTTAAATTACAAAATCCACAATTCTGACATTTTGAAAGATGACGTAGAACATGAAGACAAATCTGGCATTTTGACCGATGACGTAGAAGATAGAGACAAATCTGACAATTTGACAGATGACGTAGAAGATAGAGGTGAAGACAAATCTGACATTTTGTCCTCTGACGTAAAAGGTCAACAGATAAATCAAGGTGATTTGATCAAGGTCAAATTGTCAGACAAAGTTGACAATTTGACCGATGACATAGAAATTGAAGACTCAAATGAATCTTTTTCTTCAGACGATTCAACTGACGATACGCCAAATGATCTCTCATTACCAGGAACTAAACCATATTTAGCTTCAAGAATACCAATAACTAAGGCACTCTTAGAAAAAGTACTTTCCGACATTACAGATGGGGGTATCCATCCCTAAACCCCTAAATTACAAAGGCCATGTCAATGTCTATGGACAAAATGTTTGTTATTTAAACGTATGTTATTGAGACTGTGTTATGTTATTTATTTTGTTTATTTTTATAAGATACTAGATTTAAGGTTGAAAGTAATGAATAAACTAAATTATTTTTGAAATGTGTTATATTGTTCCGTTATCGTATTTTCATCGTACAATTTTTATTTTTTCAATTTATTTTTCTAACATATGAATTTAAAAGATCGTGTAAATAAATTCATGCCTAGTGCAAACACAGTACCACAAAATAACGAACAGCAGTATGCCAGTGCAAACATAAAACTAAAAGATAACATTAAACATCCATGCACCTAATGCAATATGTATTTTGTCCACTCAGCGCTTATAGCGCTTAGTCGAGCGTATAAATGAACTAGCTTAACCCTAGTTTTTAAAGATTATGCATCGCTTTTATGTTAGCTTAGAACCTATGAGGGTTTCACTTCCACTCATTCAGCTTAGCAGCACTAATGCATTTAAATAGAGTCATTAGCTCTGCAGTTAAGAAAATAAGTCCGCTACTACTTTCTATGTCCTAGACTTGGATTTTAAAAAAATAAGTAGAAACACGCAGAACATAATAATAGAGAAAAGTGTGTCGGAAAAGAAAACAAGATGGGCGTAGATCCTTTAGCGAGTGCAGTAAGAGATGAAAAGGAATTTGTTACAGACGAATACAATACATTTATGGCGAAATGTTTCCAGATTTAAAGTAATATGGTCTTTCTATCAACACTAAAGAATAAAAAAATGCAGTAAACATTCATAACACTTGGTGCCAAACTCGCAGCCGAATTCTGGGCTGACTATATAGATTGCCATCGACACGCTGAGAAGGAGAAAAATACTCATAAATACAATAGTTGTTACCATTCAAACAATAGTTGTACTCGTAAAATAAATTCCTCACTTTAAAACATACGAATACATATCGAAGACGAATCCGGATCCTAATAATATGAAAGGAAACATGATTGAATGGTAACTATGGTAAGTACTTGGTTGTATACAAATGAACCGGTTCCAGTGACAGCGCGAGAGTGTAAGCCACTCAATTTAGAAATGCAGAAGACCCAGTCCTAACGATAGATAATATTCAGGTATGAACTCTAAAAATCACGGAGGACAAAAAAAAGTGTTTCACAGACATACACATTGAATAGTGATATACACATTGTGTGTGTACATAGACATTGAATTCCACACGTTTTAGTTCTAGATGTATAAATTTATACTTATTCTTTGGCTTTTGCTATCTTAGCAAGAACATATAGATCGTGACGTTTCTCACTAACCATTCCCATGTATGCAATGTGTATTTGCAATACACTAGCCGAAATACTTGTTCCGTTCTAAAATCCAAATACAAGTATCCTGTTACAAATTCTATACGATAACGCTGATATTGCAGGAAGTTCTTGTTACCCAAATCTCATTTCTTTCCGATCGGAAGATGCGTGCCCTTCATTTGTTTGGTCACGCGCACGTGACTGTCTTCTTGCATTGTATGGCTCTTCTGTAGCGAAGCATAACGTGGTAGCAAGCGACCTTGTGTGATTACATCATATTGACAGGCTTGCTTGGCGGCGCCGGTCGCGCTCCGCCGGGCTGCTCAGGCGCAGGCGCGGCTCTACTGCGCAGGCTGCGCGTGCGTGAGTGACATGCTCCAATGCACCGTGATATGAGTCTCTATGGATCTAGCTGGAGATGCTGTTTTTTTTTATATTTGCTAGAAGTAGTTACACTCGATACATTTTTTTATATTGTCTTTTTTTGGAACAGGTCTAGTTTCATTAATAATTGTATCTGGAGTTTGATATAAAACTAATGCCGTCTATTTTAGTCTGTCATTATAATTTTTAGGCCAGACAGGTTTATCTAACCGGTTCACATTCATTCAAGCTGATCATAATATGTCAATCGATGACCTTGGCTGCTTCCCTATTTGTTGATTGATTATTATCTGCTAATAACATCAAATGCGTCGTAGATCACCTGGCTTGACATTTGAGTCTATTCAATATTTGCTTCTAATAGCACTTCTATATACGGGCCATTAACGACCGCTCCCAAAAAACAATTGAACATAAAGTCATAATCACTGTGTTTGAAAGGCAAATTAATTATTGACGCTGAATAGATAGACCATGTTAAGACTGACCTTAGAACCAAAAGTCAGGACATAAAGTCATACAAAAGAAAAAGGAGTTTAACAATATTAAGATAAAACACGTTAATTAAGCAAATGCCGCTGATTTTAATGAACAGCTGCCTGCAACGACAAACACAGGAAATGAAGCTGCAACGCTATTTATATCCAATAACATACGTCAATCGTTGTTTATCTACTACTCTCACTTTCCACACACAAATGAATACGCGAAAGTGCATCGTTATCTCCAATCCAGGATTAATAATATTCACCGTACTTCAAAGTAGCTTTCGAGTCAAAAATCTCAATGCTTCTAAATATAAATTTAAATTGATCGAGACGTATGTTTCACGTGGTTCTCGGTGTACTCGGGAGACGCAGTATCCCGGCTAGCTTCATCGTAGCCGTCCTTTGTTCCATCGAAGATGGATCCATTCAATCATACGATTGTTTTTTGTTTCTATAAATGACTGGATTAACGGGCGACGTTTATTAATTTTGAATTGCCAACAAACTAAACGGTATTGGTTTATCTTTGATTTTGGTAATGTGGCTGAATTCTAGCAGTTGAATTTGTAGTTCACTTGATAAGGTGAAAGACATTGTTGAAAAAACAAATTTTGGGAAAACCTGTCATGAAAAACAGAAATTCGTAAGGTACTAGCATTGAATTCGATGAGCTTAAATGCAAAGCATGTTTGACTTATGGATAATTAGACGAAGAGACAACATACCTGACCTTAGCCTGAATTAATTGCCATACAGTTTGCATAATTGTCTCTTTTACTTACTAAGTAAATTCTAAGAATGAACATAATCATCGGAGTCAATGGTTGTCATTCATACCTACGTCATTAAAAATAGCCACGTTCCATACAAAGCAATCATTGCTATTATATTTATAAATAAATATATAACGTAACTTAACAATTTTCATTGTTGGAAGTTTTCTAGAAAAATCTTCTGTTGCATTATACCCACGTTTATGGTACCATTACTAGTGATGGATTGTGGTGCAACCATAGTGCAACAAAAGAGCCTCCTTAAATGACTGTCAGGTATTTCTAACTTCAAAAGGCCCTTCCAGACATGGTCCCACATTGTTAGACTCACATAAAATCTCTGAGTTTGTTTCGGCATTTCTTCTCAGGGATCAGTCAACTAGGAAATGCCGGCGCCATTTGGTTTCAAAATATTGACGTGTAAAAGTGTCCTAAAAGATCTACTTGCAGATATAACATTTTATTCCATTTCAGCGATCGTCCACCAACCCGCACTGGGACCGCGTGGTGGATTACAGCCCACACTTTGTCACTTAGAGGATGCTTGGTTCTCGGCAGTGGGAACGTTATAGGCGGATTATGAAGCGATCACCCGGCGCACCCTGGGCCGTCAGCCGCGTTATCAACCTGCTGATTGGTTAATCTGACCACAGCATCAATTGATATTCAAAGAAGATAATCAAAGTAGGAGGCTACAACAATGTTTATCAGCCAATGATATATGTATTGTACTAAGTAGATTATGCGGCTTGGCACAAAGCCCATAGCTCTGTGGATCTCCCTCTGTTTGTTCAATACTCTGAATAAGGCAGGCATTGAAGCAAACAATCTCAGATAAATTGTTTTGGCTTGTATGTAAACAATTCTTAATTATTGTAACCTCAAAACCTATACATGGAGAATTTACTGCCGGAGTTTCCTCGTATGTTATGCCTTTGTATGTGTCCAATTTATGATCTAACCACCGTTGTATGTAGTCCCTCGCTTTGTGTTATTTGTTGTGTCACTAATCATTTATCATTTGTATCTTGTACGTTAATAGTAGCTATACAATACTACTTAGTTCCTGTGTTGAGTAAAACTGGCAATTAATTCATTAACTTGCAAGCGGTCAACGAAAAACTGGCGACTTTCAATTGTTAAATTGGGTCTTTAAGAAGCTCCAAATTGCTTGTTTTTTTTTTGTACGAATCTAGGTTACGATTTGAAGGTCGATGAAAGAGTAATCGATTTCTCTGTAATGACAAGTCTCAATTATGAAGGTATAAACTGCTTCTTAAACTATCCGTTCAAAAAGGTGATATAACCCTCCCGTTCTATAGTTATTTCTTGAGAATATGAGACGAGGGATATAACCCGATATAAAAGAGATATATCTTTATTTTCACCGCTGTCATCGGTATCTGTGAGTGTTAAAAGCATTATTTCTCAAGGGATCCCCTTCGCAAGATTTTTGCGTGCCTGTACATAAAAAAATCTTTAAAAATACTTTACACAGCTTATGTAACGAATGTGTACTGCTAATCGATTTTAAAATGTAATATTAGTTTTGTTATTTTGGTTGAAACCTTTTTACTCTGAGTTCTAACGTCTTATATTTGCGTTAATACCTTTTCAATGGTGATTAGCGGTTACGGAGTACGTATTAAGTACTTACAAGTATTCACAATCCAATAAAGCAAATGTCAATGGAAAGGCAAAGACTTATTTTTGTAACACACTGGGGCATTAAGGACGTATTACGAAAATCTTGCCTAATATACTGGTATATTTGTTGGGAACTTGCGACCTCTGATATTTAGAGGTAGTGCCTTCTCACGTAAGGGGCCGTCCATTAATCACGTGATGTTTATTAGCATTTTTTTAACTCCCCCCCCTCTCCTTTGGTGATACGTGGTGAGATTTAAGACTACCCCCCCCACACCCAAAATCACGTGTATTTTTTAGTACCTACAAAGTATCTTAAAATTTTTAGAATATTATCTTTAAACACCTAAAGTATAACCTAATTTTATTCTGAAATTAAGGACCATGATAAAAATGTCTAGACAGAAAGGTTGCAGGTTGTTTTTGAAAATCGAAGTTTATGAAATATCACATGGAGGGGCCCATATGATATTTCGTGATTTTTACCCAACCCCGTCACCCCCCTTTCGAGCCTCACGTGATTAGTGGACGGCCCATAAGGGAATAAAAATAAATAACAAGAATCCTAAATTGGCAAGTAAGTTTCGATAACGTAGCTTTGTATTAGACGATTTCAGCCTGATGTGGTGCTGTTCCGCAAACGATAGGACAGCTGACATGATATCCTGCGTACCCTGATGCCTACGGGCAACCGGAATTGATGGACGCCAAACTTGTAGCTAGGTTTTGGCCCGACTCAATATAGGTTGCTATCGACGCGATAAGAAGATTAAAATATACGTAGTTGTAATAAATTATGTGTCTTGTTACTTGTGTTCATAAAATGTTGAACCATGAATGTCACAAAGCAGGAACAATGAAACAAATGACATCCATGAAGTGACTGTACTTCAATGTATAGTATAGCACGGCGCCTACCATTTAGCTGACTGACAGTTAAAAGAGCAGAAGTTTCAATTAGCACGTACGCACGGCTACATATCAAGCTATATATTTCCAGTAAAAGCTGACCTCTCATCGTACGGAAATCCTATACAATGCGAGATCAGCTTATACTAGACTAGAATCAAGAGCAAACCCATCTCAAATAAAAAAAACTTTACATGTATAGCTTGATATGTAGCCGTGTGTACCTACAATTCGAAAACCAGAACGATTGATTATTTTGGTATGTTAATCCAGTTAAAACTTCAGAAGACCCAAGTAAGAGTTTGTCTTCCTGAAAAGCCTCTTACAGCAATTGGTTTTGCGATAACTTTTTGATGTGAAATATCTATAGCCGCGGGTAAAACTGATTGTTGGCGTGGCGACGCATGCCGTGGCGACGCGTCGCCACGCTATACGATAGTATGTTTCACATCTGCCAGGCGTCCCGTGACGGCTCACAATATTTTTTCCACAAGTTGCATTTTATCATTCAGTCATGAAATGGGAACAGATAAAATGTGTAAGGCAAGGTTTCTCTAAGTCATGTCTCTACTAAACTCATATTAGCCACTACCGCTCAACTTTGAACTATGAGTAAGTAGTAAACTGAATAATATAGAAGGCAACATTATAGAACTAAGTTATAACTTCGACATCTCCAATAAAAGTTCACCAAGTAGGTGTAACTCTAGCGAATATGATAGTTGAAATAGGTTTGTCAACTTTTAAAAATAAATTGTCAACGAAATAGGTATAGAGGGTGGCAGGGACGTCGCGGATTGTTCGAAAGAGTTACCGACACGCCCTTCCGCTCCGCCCAGAGCGGGAGAGGTCATTTGACGATAGTTTTCCCACACAAAAAAAAAAGTAGAAATTTTTCGAAAAAAATTTGACCGCGAAGTTATTGCACTTTTCTATGAAACAGCAGATATTTTTTGACGGCCGCCCACTCGCTGTATAATAAAATAGGTCCTTTATTAACGAGGGCAATACTGAAACACTGGATGCAATTCCAATCCTGAACTGTGATGGAAGTTCCATTAATGGCCCAAACACAACACATCGCAACGACAAAATGTGGGCAAGCAGTGGTTACGTGTCGCTGCAGTCTTTACAGTTGCGTTATGGTAACTACAAAATCAAATCAAATGGCCGACGCAACGGCCGATCAAATCAAATGGCCGACCGATAGTGCGCAGTCACACGGTGTTGATGGCCAAATGTGATCCGTGTGAATAGACTTTTCATTTTCATACAGATTAGCGCCCGTCCACGTGTTGTCGCTGTGGTGTGATTGTGGTACGTGTGATCGGACTCTAAAGTTCTAGCAGGGAAAAAACAGTGGCTGAATTGTCAGTGCCAGTCAACGCGTCAGTGTTGCCAGTCTTTTCAGCATGTTATATTTTGATTAACGATGAGGAAGAAAGAGTAAGTAGACGGTTTAGGGCCCGTTGTTTGATACATAGTTAAAAATAACCAATAGTCAATTTAACAATTAGTCACTTGACAATAGTTAAAGTTTAACTACTCTGTCTGCGCATGGTTAACTTTCATAGCAAATTGTTATTTTTTTAACTATAGTTAGAGCTTCACCATTTGTCAAACAACATACTTATGTCATTTTTAACAAATTGTTAGAAACAACGGGCCCTTAGTGAAAATTTTAGCACATTGTGATACGAAAATTCATTCGCTTAGTCTGGGCCGCAGACTCTATGGACAAAAAATCACGACCTTGAAACCGCATTCCTGCTTGTCATATGTTTACTAATAAACCCTCACAGTTCTATTCTAATCCACGTCTAAAGTCGCAATTTTGTGCAAAACACCGAATTAAGGAGCGGGTGTCCTTACTGCACCCCTCGCCGTTCTGCATTGTCTGTCCTACTGAGCATTGTCTGTCTAATAGCCGGTAGATAAGCGCCCAATTATTCCCTCGCCCACATTCATAAGGCCCATACAATACATTCGTTTACAATGGCACTGTGTTGTTAGCCGCATAGTTTTTCTTAGAGCCGCCTTGTAGATTTAAAGATAGTATTTTTATATTAAATTACGGTGATACGTGTTGTTTCTATGCCTGGTTCACACGCTGTTTAGTTAATTATTTTGACCCCGTTTATCATGCATGAGTGTTATTTTATTATGCTGTAAACAAATTCTTTGAATGCATATGTCTTGTAAGTCATACACAAGGACTAAACAAAATACAACCATAGAATAATTAGTATTTTTTATGATTCTATCTTTACTTATTCCATGACGTAACACTTTGATGATCGCTCAAAATATCTTGACAAAAAAGAATAAATGACGATTGTGGTTTTTATTTATTTATTTATTATTTTTCGTTTCGATGCGGTCTACGTCCTTCGGCTGAGGTCTGTTCCGTGGCTGAGGTACATTCAGCCGTATAAATCTTCATTAGTGCCCGTATCGGGTACGTCGCTGACCGGCCCTTTTACTCTCCATTCAATTTATCGGCCGTTCCGTTCATTGGCTATAACTAGACCACTCAAGTATTATTCGGGTTTAGGTATGCCACGCACTACATAAAATGTGATAACATGGTCGTAAACTGGCGTCGTGTGTGAATGCCTGATGCCTGTGCACGACACGATCCGTTGCGCTGCATTTAATACATTAAAAAAATATAGACCGTGTTCAAAATTCGAATGTTGTAGTTCGATGTGTTTTGTTTTCATCACGGAATTGAATGGCTTCACAATCAAAATAACACACCACAAAAATAATAAAACCGCTTTACAAGCTTGCATAACACATAACTTTATCATCACATTAACAGAATATTGCATTTTATTTTATCCTTATTTCATAACCAACAATCTCAACGACAATCAAAGGTCGATTCACAAACTGTAAATAACAGCGAAGTAAATTAAATATTTTATGTATACATTGTAAAATGCATGGCTCTGTCTAGGTTATATAAACTAAATATTTTGTAAGACGCATTTGCTAAAGGAACATAAAAACAAAATGAAATGCAAATCCTTTGATGGAAGAAACTTCTTTCATACTCTGTAACAAACTACATCGTTCAAGTAGATGATAGATAGACAAGAGCACAATATATTTGGTTGCTCTATAAACTATGCAAGAATGTAGGTACAAAGAATTCATTAAGGTCTCTAATTATGCCTGTAGTAGACTTGAGACGTGAATATAACAGCTATTTAGCTCAAACGTGAATCATCCGTGCAACTACTTATAAACATGACTATTCGAGGACCAGCATGTATTTTCATAATATGCCAGTAAGAACAAAAACTGATAAACTGGAAAACTGG
This sequence comes from Griposia aprilina, assembly GCA_916610205.1. NCBI lineage: Eukaryota > Metazoa > Arthropoda > Insecta > Lepidoptera > Noctuidae > Griposia > Griposia aprilina. The sequence continues at coordinate 16,677,120 of OU744286.1, forward strand.
CTAAAGGCTGAAACAGGCGTGACGCGTCAGCGCCATGCGGCTCTAGTAGAACAAAGTCTATGAAAACTTCATGGAAATTGTGACCAGAATCGCGTCGCAACGCCGCGTCGCGTCTGTCTGCAGGAGCCTTTAGTCTAAAGGCAAATCAGCATGCGTAGCTTGACCACTATAGAAACGGAAGACAAAATGACAGATTGTAGAAAGATTTCTATGGCGCGATGTCAAAATTAAAGAAAAGAATGATTTTTTGTTAAGAAAGTGATTTGTTTTCTCGTCGTAGAGTAGAGATAGAAGTGGTCATGGTACGCATGCTGGGAGGTAAAACGCGCCAAATTTTCGTGCGAGAATTCAGCTGTTTCATGGCAGTGCGCTTTTTTCGCCGTTATGTCATTCTCGGAATACCTGTTATAACTTGCTGCAATCCAGCGCAAAAACGTGCGCGTTTCATTGCTATTCTCTTCTCGGATTTGGCCCTAACTAGAAGGGCTACCCTTTCTCGCATGTAAAAATGAAAAAAAAAACGATAGAAAGCTTACATACTCATTTTTCAAAATTGGACAACGCTGGTAATGTACACGGTTTTTTAAGGAAATTAGTCCTAAACTTCCTGTAGGAAACCTGTAAAACCTAATAAAAGTTTAAAGCTAGCTAAATGTTCCCAATTCAAAGTCAAAAGTTTCAATAACACTTACTCCTACAGTACCCTAAAAAAACAGCAATTTCTTTGAATTAATTTGCAACCTGCAAACAACCTTTGGACAGTTCTAATTTCTATATCAAGGTAAAATAAATAAATGTAAAAGGTCAAATAAATGTCTTTCTTGTCAAGTGAAATACTGAAAAACACTGAAAGATAATTCGATTATGAAGACGTAACCATTTCAAGTTAAGGCGACAATAAGTGCCAGCGACCTTGAGCGAGTGGGACGAGCATGCGAAACTTTTAAGCGAATAAAATTGCACAGAGCGTTAGCGTCTACCCGGACATTGGTCAGCGATGCACAGCCGCCCGTCGCCCGCAAGAGCCCCCTCTTCAACGCGCATCAAGTTTATTCGCAAAAACAACCCACCTTGATTTATCCAACACCATACAAATAAAAGCCGTATACAAAAATGTGGGTAATTAAATTGTCTTTTAGATGATGCAGATTTCATGAAAATACGCCCGATAGTTTTTGCGTGATTATCGTTTTTGTGTTCGCTTTAGACATTACTTTACAAATTAATTACACTATGTTATAAAAATATAATTTCAAATATTCACATATCAAATTACGAATAAAATAGTCTAGTTTATCATATATTTTTTTCAAACAAATAAGACTATTCGTTTAGACGTGATGTTCAATTTGAAATCATTAAAAGTCGTTTATCTGCGCCTTAAGAGGAAATGCGGCACGTAACCGCATTTCCTCTTAAGGCGCAGATAAACGTTGGTTTTAATTCCTTGTAATAACGTATTCCTGTTTTCTCTCTGGTTAATGATACTCGTCCAGATTTATTTTTATGATATATAATGTATATCTACCCCTGCCATGTCCCTATGTGTATTTTTTTTCCATTCTATTTGTATAAAATATTGTTATATTTAACAAGGGACTGGTATCATTAGGCAGGGAGAAAACAGGAATACGTTAGTACTTATGGAATGAAATCCAACGACCACGTGACCGTGTTTCCTCTTAACTTCATTTGTTGATGTTAATTTTTTTTCGACTTCGTGCCCACTGAAAGAGCTTTAGGCAGTTTCATGACCCTTGACATTTTGAAGTGATCGCCTCCGATCAGCTGACTGTCAAGTCGTGCGATGCTTGTCTAATCTAAACCCGTAGGCATGCTTACTCAACCGAAAAGCGAACCATAAAGTTAATTTCACTTTTTAAATCTCGCTGGCCGGTGTTCTAAAACTCGTTTTAAAAGTTTAATTAACTGTCTCCAAAAAGTATATGTAATCGTTTTAATCTTTTTGGACATCGCTTATCTGTGAATTTAGTACTTACTTTGATTTAGGGCCCATTTATTACGATTTTATTTACAAACTAGCGATCCGCCCCTGCTTCGCGCGGTTTTTACGACTTGAAAAAACATTGAGTTTTCTTTATTATTGGTAAGTTTAATATTAATTTAGAATCCTTAAATTCGGACTCATAATCGCAATCCACATAGTATTAGTAACACTTACTTAAAAAACTATGTTAGTAAACTTTCCCAAATTAAAACAACTAAAAAAGACGTGGCCCAATACACATTGGCACGTGCCTCCGTTCCCAGTGCCTTATAAAGGGACTGTCCACCTTGTCTATTAATGTTTTTAGTGCTGTCGGAGCTTCCGCGGAACCTACCCATTATTGACGCTGTCCTCTTCCTCATAATACCATGGAAATCGTCAACACGGGCTTCCGCGAACATCTGCGAAGCGCTGCAGAAGCACGAAAACCCCATCAACTTCCTAAATCCACTATTATACTGCAAGCGAAGGACGTTTTAGGCTCTCGGCGTATATTTCACCTACAAGCTGCACGTGAAGAAGGTTTGGCTGTATGCCTTAAAAAGCGCAACTTTAACATCCTTACTACAACGCGCAAACCTGCGGGCTTGGTAGCCCAACCAACATCGAAACGCCAACGCCCTCCGCACCCTCTCTATTCCACCATCGTCCGATAAGTCCGTTAATGTCTAGTACAAATAAACCGTTCGGAATAAATTATCTCAATGATGATGAAAACCGCATCAAATTCCGTTGCGAAGTTTAGAAGAACAACGCGATCACAGACACTACACGAAAAGTGACTTTTTATTTTATAATATGTACCTATTTATGATATTATATCCTAAAATCCGTTTTGTGTTAGGTAACTGAAACCGTAATAGTTGAGTCGTCTAGTGAGACAGCCAGACGGTCGACTAATGAGTAACAAATAATCCGCCTTTGTAGGTTTTCTTTGAGTCAATATTGATTATCCAATTCTAGACGACGATATTATTGTTTCTTACTGTAAATTAATAACATTTTCTCGCTAGTGCTCAATAGTATGCCTTGCATCTCGAAACTGTATCTTAAAACTAGACTTGTTCTTCTTTACTCTCTAATATGAAGAATCATAACACATAACATTCCTGTCCTGTATTCCCCGAAGGTTTAGGCAGAGGTGTACCTATAGCACACCCACATTTCGCCAGTTATGTTTAAGTCCCATGTAATAGGGGGCGAGCCTATTGCCATCAACCGGGCACAAATCCAGACTCCGGGCTGCTACCGAGAAATTCCAGGACCTAATGCTCAGCAGTAGCGCTTGCGACCACTAGACCAACGAGGAAGTATTATGAAAAATATAAAATTATAATCTCTAGAATACCTGCCTAAAACTGAAAAGTGGTACTTACTGAGTCCAAACTTTGTTTTAGCCTTTTTAGCATACATACAAATCTACAAGAAATCCATCAAATGAAGGCACAGCTCTTTTCAAAGATTGCCACTGACCCCTATATTAACTCTTTAAACCTTGTACAACGAAATAGGCCAATTCTCCCACAACTTCTTCATTCCTGTCCCCAATTGGGCACTTGATTATGAAACTTGTTTCTACAATACGGGCTTAAAAGAAACCCAGAAAATTATATATATGAAGTAGAATTTATTGCGAAACCACTCTTATCTATTAAATATTCCCACTGACCCCTATACTTAACTCTTTAAACCTTGCATAACGAAATAGGCCAATTTTCCCACAACTTCCTCATTCCTGTCCCCAATTGGGCACAGCTGACCTTTGCTCCGAGCGACTGGCTGCAGGTATCCAGCACATGATGCAAGCGAGAGGACGGGGGCGGCGTGGGTGCGAGGCCGCTTGCACAACTGCACTGACGCTAAGTCCTTCTTGCTTAGTAATTCAGCTTTTAGCGATGGAATGTCGTTAAATGTACTAATTTTGATGTGCATTTTGCAATAGGGCTGTGGACAACTGAAGGGTTTTGTCGCATCTTTCGTGATAGGTGAGTCTGAGCATTTTGGTACATTTGTTACATATCTTGTGACCTTAGTCGTGCATGTTAGACAAGGTCAGCGCGAGATCTGACTAGATACCCGAAATTACTATGACTATAGATAACTCGATAGTGTTTAATTTAGGGCACACCTGTGTAACTTGAAAGTACGGAATATTTCATCGAATTTATGTCCTAACGATTCCAAACGTCTGCAGATTGGATGTGGCTTTCACATCCATCGTAGACATTAATCATTGAATACCAACTGATACACTCACAACTTTTACTTTCGTTTCCATATTTACGTAAAATATTCTTACGAAACGAAAGGAGATAGGCCAGAAGCGTTATTTGAATTTAGCGAATTAAAAATGTTAGTCACTGGGCTTAAGACGAATGACGAAGAGTCGATCACGAATTAAGCTTAAAAATTTGCACGACTTCTAGGATTCAAAATTATAGAGCTACAGGACCAGTTTTTTATTTACTTACTTAAAAGCACAGAACTTTCTTTAAAAAGTGTTATGTAACCTACCTCTATTTTCCCGTGTTACTTTCATTCCATTCATCGAAAGACGATCACTTTATTTGAATCCGTTCGAAATTCGAATTTAAACTTCTGCTTTACATTCTATGCGGATAAGGCACAGGTGCTGCATTCTATTCAGCCAACCTGACTGGCCCTGAGACTCATTTCGCAACTCTTTAGGTCAAAACAGGTGAACATTGTTGATCTAACTGGTTTCTGTGTTAGATGCAGATCCTTTGTCCCATATGAGGATATGCAACGTAGCTTAACGTGGGAGGTGTGTAGGTAGCTAGGTATTCTATAGATAGGACATCGATCAATGCCTTCGTTTATTGCAACACTTCCTAGATAGGCGTAGATAGCTGTATATATTTGTGTTTGGAACTCTATTTTTATGGCGGGACGTTTTGCCGTGTACTTGGGTCCGCAATCTGTTCAGATATGAATTTTGTGAAGTCTGGTCGGGTTTATGAGAATTATAAACAAAATATATTTATTTTAGCTTTTACAGATTAGTTTATGAAGTATGAAATTGTCTCACAAAACAAAAAAATAAAATATTTTTAACGGACTTGGACTGGAAAATTAGTTTTAAATGGCTCTGGATATTAAAAACAAATAAACAACAATTTTATTATTAGTTCTCGTACCTGTTTCTTCAAGGCAAGTATAGTTATTTTAACCATATAAAGCCACATTTACCTCAACCATAAGAACAAAGTAATTAACATTACATTACAACATACTCACGTACATTAATATGGAAATCCGTTTTATTTTTAAGCAAAGCAACAGTCCAGCAATATTATTAAGTCATTAATATGTGCTTAAAGGGCGTTGTGTTAATACTTCAATAAAACTATAAAAGACTTTGTTGTAAATACATTGCCTCACTTGAAAAAAACGCGGGAATCATCGAATTTGGCGGGCGTGATTTTTCTTTCGTTTTAATAAAAATTATAAAAAACGTTTGCGATTGGAGATAAGTTGTGTAGATTTATGTAAATATTCATTAAATTAGATAGTGTAATTATTTGTAAATATATTTCTTCATATTTAGGGTAAGTCTTATTTTTATTTTTTCTGGCCAGTGGGCATAATGGACAATGAACCGCCTGATCCGGGGGGCACAGTCCCCTCGGTTGGTCATAATGTTATTATTTACGAATCCAGTATGGATACAGACTCGTCCTTAACCAAATCGGAGCGGAAAAGGACTAGAGCTCCACGCAAAATATGCAAAAATTGCAATAAAAGAAGACGAAATGGTCACTCAACAGGAATAAATAACTCCGAAACCAATTGCTATTGTGATAATGACTCGGTAGTCACATTCAGTCCAAAAATAACATCAGACGTACCGGTACATTCATTTTCAGTTCACCAAGAAGCCACTCCACGTTCTGTGGATGGTCCCCAGACTGAAAACCTCTTAAAGTCAGATCTTCCTCAGAAGGCGCCACAGGTTGCTAGGGCTTTGTACGAAGCCACAGACCTGTCACCATACGTTGTACACATCCAAAAAAATGTTGATACACCAAACTCGGCTCAATCATTACACCCAATAACTATAGGGCACTTTCTTAAAAAACGCGGGTTTAACAACATCATTAACGGTTCATTAAAACGCATTGGTCGAAATAGAATATCACTAAGCTTCTCCCGTTACGTAGATGCAAACTCTTTTCTAAATGACCCAAGTTTGGCTAAGGAGAAATTAAAGGCATTTGTTCCATCAATTAATGTGTGTCGTATTGGAATTGTTAAAGGCGTACCTACCGAATGGTCTCCTGAGGAAATAATGGAAAATATATCTGTCCCCGCTGGATGCGGGAAAGTCATCAAAGCTAGGCGTCTTAATTACAAAATACACGAACCGACCCCTGTGTGGAAACCATCCCAAACAGTCGTGCTCACCTTTGACGGACAAATTTTACCAAAACGTGTGTTTTGTTGTTACAATTCCATGTCAGTGGAATTGTATACATTCCCAACAATTCAATGTTATAATTGTTGTCGTTTTGGCCATACAAAGGTACAATGCAGGTCGAACCCTCAGTGCTTCAAGTGTGGGGAGAAACATTCTGCTGATACTTGCGGTATTGAAGACGAGACTAATAGTAAATGCTGTCATTGCGGTGGCACTCATTACGCCATCAATAAAAAATGCCCAGAATTTGAGAGACAAAAATCAATTAAGCATTATATGGCCCATAGCTGCGTGTCGTATGCTGAAGCATCGCAGTTACATCCACCAATCTCAAAATTGTATGCAGATGTGGTAACATCTGCCCCATCACATACCACAAAAAAATCTTTCTTTTCACAACCTTTGCCCCAATCACTTAACACACCAATTGTCTCCTCACAAAGAAAAACGGTATTTCTGAAACCTCGGGATCCTCCAAAAACAGCTAAGGGGTATGACCGGGCAGCTCATCAAGCATTAATCAGTAATGAAGTTTCTGTGTCAGGGAATGGTGTTGCATTCCAAAATAAAACAACAAATAATAATGAGAGTCAAATTTTAAATTTAATAATCATGTTAATTAATACCTTATCTAAAAATAATAATATTGAACCGTCCAACGTTGCCACTGTAATTGATACACTGTCTAACTTATTCAACCATCATAATGGATCCAAATCTACCCAAGATTGTCCAGTGGAACTGTCGCAGCATTGTGAATAAAAAATCTGATCTGTCCTACATATTGAACAAATACGATCCCTTTGTAGTCGCTCTCTGTGAGACATGGCTTAAACCAGGTTTCTCTTTTAGAATTCCTGGCTATGCGTGTCTAAGAACAGACAGAAGCGATGGGTATGGCGGCGTCGCCATACTTATTAAAAATAACTTGTCTTTTCAAGCTTATTCTCTTCCAAGTCTCAGTGACGACATATCTGCTGTTGCTGCAATTGTAAATAAAATCTGTTTAGTATGTATATATTATTCTCGTCCCACTGTAAATATTCTTTCTGAAATAAGTAATCTTCTTTCAGTTTTACCTAAACCATTTTTGGTAATGGGCGACTTTAATACACAACATCAGTCCTGGGGTAGCTCTAGTTCCAATTCCTATGGGGAAAAGTTATTAGAAATTCTAGACTCTAATAATTTGTGTATTTTAAATACATGTCTCCCAACACGCCAATCGAATCCAGATGAGGGAATAAGTGCCCCTGACCTCTCAATCTGCACACCTGAGTTAGCATCGACATTATCCTGGTCTCCTTTACCGTCTTCTTATGGTAGTGATCATTACCCTTTAATCATTTCTTTTCCACATAAAAAACCAGATGCTTGCAATCCAACACCACGATTAAAGTATAGACTTCAAAATGCGGATTGGGATACATACAAAAATTGTGTAGAAGAAAGAATTCTTGCTTTAACTAACTCCTTACAACTACATGATCCTCAGTTATTATCTAATCAAATAACAAGAACTTTAATAGAGGTGGCTGATAATACTTTCCCTATTAAGAATGGTGCTACAGGCAAAATTCCTTCACCACCTTGGTGGGATGCTGAATGTACTCAGGCCATTAAAAAAAGAAAAGAAGCAGAAAAAAATTATGGCCATACTATGACTCGTCACAATTTTGAGATATACCTAGATGCTGCTCGTACAACTCGTAAGCTCCTTAGGAAAAAGAAATTTGAAGGTTGGCAAAGATTCTGTGCATCTATCTCACCAGAAGTTAACGCATCTCTAGTATGGCAAAATATTAGGAGATTCAGGTCAGCATTCAGTGACACAACAGCCTCAAAACTCCCATTAGAATTAGCCAACGAGTTTATGGATCATTTAGCTCCTCCGTCAGTCCCAGAACAGAGATCTTTAATGCACTTTCCCTATGTTCCTATTCCTAATTCTGAGTTGAATTCCCCGTTCACACTAAGTGAGTTGAAGGGAGTCCTTTCACATGTTAAGGATTCAGCTCCTGGTGAAGATGGTATACCATATTCATTTATAGTTAATCTGTCCGACTCTGTTCTTTTAATATATTTAAATCTCATCAATACAGCTTTGATATCTGGCAACATTCCATCAAGTTGGAAGTCTCAAACAATTATTCCTATTCTGAAACCAAACAAACCTTCTTCCAATGTTACTTCGTACCGACCAATTGCACTTTCTACAGTTCTTGTTAAAATTGTTGAACATCTCATTAAGCATCGTTTGGAGTGGTTTTTGGAAAGCAAAAACTTGCTAGCTACATCACAGTTTGGTTTTAGGAAGGGTAAAAGTACGATGGACAGCCTTAGTGTGTTCACAACTGATATTCGCTTAGCCTTCTCTTCTAATAACTCTGTAATTGCTGCTTTCCTTGATATTAGCTCAGCTTACGATAATGTCCTGGTATCAGTCCTAGAACAAAAGCTGAACTCATTACAAGTTCCAACAATGCTGTCTAAGTTCATAATTAACATGCTTTCAGAGAGATCTTTAAATCTTCATATTGAAGGGTATTCATTTACCCGTTTAGTATGGAAAGGTCTCCCTCAAGGTTCTGTACTTAGTCCAATTCTCTACAATATTTACACTTATGATTTGGAATCCTCTCTAAATGAGTCAGTACATGTCCTTCAGTATGCAGATGATTTACTTCTTTATTTATCTGGTAACTCTGTTGCAAATATTTGTACTTCCTTAACCTCTTCTTTATGCTTACTCAAGACTTGGCTAGAAACCAATGGTCTACACCTGTCAATTGATAAAAGCAACATTGTGTTGTTTACTAGAATGCGTAAGCCTCCTATAGTTACCGTAAGGTATAATAATATCCCTATGCCCGTTAAAAACCAGGCTAAATTTTTAGGCCTTATTTTGGATACACATCTTACTGGTTTACCACACTGTGATTATATAGCTGCTAAATGCGAACGAAATATCAACATAATTAGATGTCCTGCTGGTGTTTGGTGGGGAGCACATCCCTTTTCATTAAAACTACTGTACAACACCTTGATTAGAAGCGTATTGGATTATGGGACTTTTTTGCTGGAACCTGCTAATGTTGCTGGTCTTAAGAAACTGGACAGTGTTCAGTCCAAGGCACTTAGAGTGGTTTCAGGTGCAATGAAAAGCAGTCCTATTAATTGTCTTCAGGTGGAATGTGGAGATCCACCACTTCATTTGCGACGTCAATATTTGGCTGATAGATTTATGGCTCGGTGTTTTCAATTTACATATCATCCTTTGCGAAATAAACTTTCCACTCTCTCTGAAGAAGTAATTTCATCCACTTACTGGAGGCACAAAGCTACTCCGTGTTTAGTTAAAAGTTTTAGAAAATACAATTTAATTGAAGCTCCTTGTCACCAATCTGAATTTCTTCCTATATTTCACTGTAATTACAGTTCATTAATTATGTCACCAAATATACATTATAACCTTAGCATTTACCGAGATGACGTATGTCATAATCTTAACTTCAACTTCACTATGGATAGAGACTGGAAGGGCTGTCAGCTCTTGTTTACAGATGCTTCGAAGCATGGAAGAGACTCATGTGTGGGAGTAGGTGTATACCACTCCCAATATAATATTGTCCAAAAAATAAAGCTCCCGCCCGAATCATCTGTATTTACGGGAGAATGTTACGGTCTATTCAAAGCTGTCGAATATATACTTGTGATGGGGTTACGGAATTCACTCATATTAACTGATGCAAGGAGTGCCTTGCAATCTTTGGCCAGATTCCCTTTCTATTCTCATAATCCCTATATTATATTTGAAACACGTGAACTCCTATATAGGTGTTCTATTAAGGGGTATTCAGTGCATTTTGCGTGGATACCCTCGCATTGTGGCATTCTAGGTAATGAGAGAGCTGACCAGTTAGCTAATGATGCCGTATTGTGTGGAGACGTTTTCCCATACAAAAATAACACCCAAGATCTGGCAGCTCTGCCCAAGGTTTATCTACAGGAATCCTGGGGTCAGCTTTGGTCCGGGCAATCAGTGACAGGGAAATTTTATCGTACTATTCAGCCATCCATTTTTGTTAAACCTTGGTTTAGCAAGTACAAGCTAAGCAAAAAGATTACAACAATATTCATACGTATGCGATTGGGTCACGTGTGCACTCCTGCTCATCTTGCCCGGCTTGGCATTGTACAGAACCCTGCGTGTGAATGTGGCGCTGAAGTGGGAGATCTGAACCACCTTATTTTTTCCTGCTCCCTCTATGACCACTCCTCACTATTCCAAAGTCTTGTTTCCCTCCGAGTCCCTTTACCCACTTCGATCTCATGTATTTTATTTAATTTTAATGTAGATATTTATAAAACAATAGCTCTTTTCCTTGTAAATAATGATATAGCTATTTAAACACTAATTTATGTACTTACTTAATTTACCATGTAGTTCTAAGTTTTTGCACCAAGTCGGCCTTTTTGTTGGGCCACCTGGTGACGTTAAATGGTTACAGTTTTCTGTTGTATTATATTTCCCTACAGTTAACTTATCATAATTTATTAATTTTATGTAATAACAACTAATCTCCTTTCCATTTCCAAATTTCCCGTTGTAATACTTTATCATTTCGCGAATACTTGTTTCTTACGTTTTTGTTATTTATTAAAATATTGTTAGTGGCAATAAGCACGAATAGTGCAACGCCAAAGGAAGAAAAAAAAAAAAAAAAAATTGCCTCACTTCTATGGTTTGTCAAACTTTCTACGTTGATTACAGTCAATAAGGTATTTGGCTACCTATAATAATAATAATACTACCTAAATAATGTAGTAATTAAAATAGTATGATTTTCAGACTTAAACATGATGCCTATCGTCAATAACTTTGACATTCAAAACCGGAATACATAATCTGAATTCAGGACGCTCAAAATTCCGTACAAATTGTGGGGCTAATTAACTTTAATACTGCGTGTATTAAACTTCTACAATTTCTGATTTCCAATTACATCACCTGCCAAAATATACTTACAACTAACTGAAACTTGTAATCAAAGCACCTCAAAGTACTGACGGTTCAGTAACAGCTAACAGCTGCATTCAAAACAAAGCAAGTCCTCACAGTAAGTCCTTTGAATAATTTCTGAACGAGTCTGTCACCCTTAAACTTTAACAGTCAAGTTGCCTTTCCTACTAATGACCTTGGAAGATTTCTGCGTCTTCCATTTTGAGTATAACTCTAGTCACTGTTCACGGAATTGATAACAAGTTTAGTAATTAAAATTAGGTGTATTAATTTTGATCCGTAATGTGATTTTCCACTGTTTCAAGTTAGAATTTAGAAGTATTGAAATATAAAAGATTACTAAGTACCACTTGCCTAGTGTAATATTTGGCTGAAAATGATGACGCTATTTGTGCGCATTTTTTAACTCCTACAGAGGAAACCTAGTTGATTATTATATAGTAGGTACAAGGCTGTAATATAAGTTGATAAAAGGCTTTGTTAAGCAATTAATTCATAAAGTTTGTTCTTACGTGTGGCTAATCATGTCCTGCATTATATTCTCATTATTATGTTATAGCTACGGACCTTCCTCATGTTAATAAGTTCCTGAATTCAACTCATTTAATATGCAATTTTATAATTATACATTATAATTACTTAAAGATTTAAATAAAAGTTAAAAATAAACGGATGTCGATGTACAGTCGCCAGCACATCAAGTTACCACAAACTGTCAGATTTTCTCATTCGATTTTGAACTTAACCATCAACATTTTAAGGTTCAAAATCTTTTGGAGAAATTTGACAGTTTCGTGTAGCTTGACCTGCTGGCGACTGTACCTACCTACTCGTTTCTTCATAGGTAGTTACTATATCAATTTTATTGAAATTAAATTTGCTTGATTGATTTAAGGGTCCTTCAAATAGGCGCGAAACGTCACAAAAAGGCATCGCCTGTCGCGCGTAGAGAGGTGCTTTTGTGTCGCGTGCGATTCGCGTCGCTTTTCGCGCCTGTTTGAAGGAGCCTTGATGTGCGAAAAGCCCTCATACATCATGATTGCCTAAACTTTTACCTTTCAGAAACTATTACGTAAGTTATGTGATTAAATTCAGCCTAGGTAAACAATGGAAGGTCGACTTCAGACTAATTTCACAGAGGTAGACTTTAGATAGCTTATTTATTCAAAATGTTTACGTTTTACATAACACGATACTGCTATTAATTATAACGCATCGCATGACGTGTTGTTGTATTTTAGCTACTGACGCATCATTGGAATCAGGCCACTAAAATACGAATTGCGTTCTGCTCTTATTTTACTGTGGAACGGCCTTTTGAACCTAAAAAAATATTTTAAAAATAGTTTTACTTGTTCATGAATCGGCTGCCTGTTAATAAATACGTATTTTCACGGTTCTCGAACACAATAGAAAATGTTGGTCACGCCTTTACATTCAAGAGCGATTGCATTGAGTTATAATAACATTAATTACAAATGAGACCATAAATTAAATCAAAAGCCAGGATGCCATTTATATGAAACATCGACAGATCGTGATTCTTTTAAAACTAAAAAAAAACAAGAAATAATCAATATTAAAAAACATCCACTGATTATTTCAGAACTATTAAAAAGTTCAATTGATGATTCAAATAAAGAATGTCAGTCGAAGACTTACCTACTTATTAAAATAAAATACAAATGGCGGCTTTATCTAAACGCCAGCTCCATATAAAGACGATTGTACGGTGAGATGAAAATAATGTAGATCGCATGAATGAATGCTTATGTCCTCTGCTAGCGTGGGCTGACGGTCTGAGTAACATTTGATTACGTGCGCGACAAAGGCGATGTTACATCTATACTGTATTGTGTTGCTAGCCAAAATTACGTAGAGACGAAATAAGTGAAGGCAAAATAAAGAAACATATTCTGACTTTTATTTATTGATCAATTAATTTCATTGTATCACAGTAGCCTTTCAGAAACAGAGAAGTGTCGGGAAGAATCACACAAAGGTATAAGGAACACTAAATACACAACTTAAGAGACTGAAATAAAAGGCCTACTTTGATGAACGATTTATTGTACCTACTTAGAAAGATTCCACAATCAGACAGTCTAAAGAGCCAGTTATTATATCCATAAACACATTATCACCTCCACTTTTACTGTCAACACGTCGATCACTAATCTTCAAACACTTTACTCTCTTGATACTTCGCTAAGCATAGTCAACAATTTCAGCTAAACTCGCCAGCAAAATTCAAGTCCACGCATGGTTGGGCGCCATGGTATCGTGTCGTCTACGTCACGTGACCGTCACGGTCAATTATGTTCCGATCTACGCTGCCCACGGTGCCCACTCTCACCATTTGATATTCGCTATGGTTGTATCTATGCCGTCGAACCCATCCGTACCTATATGGCCATGTAAGAATTCGAATATGAAAGAAATTGCGTAGAATATTTGATTAGTTGTATAGCAATGTTAATGATGTGAGTAATTGCTAATTTATTGTTACAAATGTGAGTTACGTCGCTTTATAATAAAATTAAATAAAGATAATGGTCAGGTGCGTAGTACTGACAACCGGCATGCGTGTATGACCAGCTGGCTTAGCACAAGCACCGTCTTGTCGACGGAAAAATAGACAAAAATGACGTTTCGTGAAGACAGTACGACGGCAGCAAAGTAGAAAGAGTCAACTGCACTTTTTACGAAATTCAGTAATTTATTCACGTTTATCTTTTATTTTGCTTATATCTCCTAAATGGTGTGTCCTATCGCAAAAATAATGACAATTTCGACCCCCTTTATGGAACCCTTAAACCACTAAAACTCAACATGTAGGTAATCATTTTTCACATTTTCCATACAAAAAGTGAAAAATTCCTTTTTTATTTCCATTTTTATACTTTGTGGCCGTCGAGTAAAAAGTTTTTACTGTCTTTAGCATGGCGATTAAAAAATCAGATTGTCTTCACTACCCTAGACAACTGTCTTCTAAAATAGTCTACATTAAAAAGGACCTAGACAACGGTCGGCAGAAACGAAAGACAAAATGACAGATTTTAGAAGGATTTTTACGGTGCGATGTCAAAAATAGAGAAACGAAATGTCACTTTGTATGGAAATAGCCGTCTCTATTCTTCGAAGAGATAGATAGCGCCATGCTAAGCCCGCAGATGTATGAACGTAAAGGAAACAAAAGGAGTATGTTAGGATCGTAGCAGGTGGCGTTCTGTAGTTTCTGCTTACCCTATTGGTACGAAAGCGTGAGTATATGTATGTAGGTAGGTAGGTATGTATGTATAATTCAATGGTATTTGTATTTACTAAGCTAAAAGTATAAAAAGCGGGAACTTGCAGTGCTTAGTTCTACCAAGGCCCTAAAAGTCGTTCGTAGAACTTGACTTGCTTTATGAGTCAAGAGAGCTCTAATAAAAAAATCTATTAGGAACTACTTTCTTATGTCCTTAAAAGTACCTATTACAGGCTAAAGCTGGACAAGATTCGTGTTATCTTTGCACGTATCCTAAATCGACTCTGACGCCACCCTCAACCCCAAAAAGGAGGATGGATATCTAAATTGAAAGCGAAAACCACTTGGCTTAAAAAATAAACGTACTTATCAATATTTATTTCGTTTCTCTTCTCAATAAATAACAAGCAACATCGCTTCCACTTTCAATTTTTTCTAAGTTAACAACCCACACCGAAATGCCGAATGTTGCCGATCTATTTCTAATAAGTTCGGATCACGGAGCTTTCGGCACCAAATCAGTCTGAACTAGCGATATCAAAGAGCTCACAAGATTGAAGATTAGGCCTTGTAGATTGCAGATTTCTTGACGATTTTCTATTTCGTTAAATACCTGGCAGGCCTACATTATCCTCCCTTATCTATTATCACCGTGATTTGAAAATATTGTAAAAGCCAAATATTTTGTAAAAGAGTAACCGTGGAGTTTCTTGCCGGCTCTTCTCCATAGGAAATGAACAATTTTATTGTAACCGCGCACCTAGCTTCTGACGTTAAATAAGTGCCCATGTGGGTTGATGTGAAATATTATATTTTGATTTTGTTTAAATTCTGGAGTTTCACAACGTTGAGACATTTTCTTTTTTATCTCAGGCCACCTTGACTCCGTTGTTGCGCGGTTAGAGCCGCATTCGCAGTGCGTGGGTTCAAGATCGCATGATAAAATTACTACAGCTTTCATTATTGGCCAAATAAATATATTAACTTCTTTAGTTTTTGACTAAACGGGGTTTATTGCTTTAAAAGATTTTTGCTCTTTCGTTTAAATAAAACGTGGTGTAATCTCTTTTAAACGGGTGTTTCGTATTTTAAGGAGCGTACACTGGCAATTTCTTGTTTGTTAATATAAAAGAGTTCATATAATAAAAACTGAAGAAATATTGTGCAGAATCAACTTTTATCTGATAACCTTTCTGTATAAACTTCTGAGAAGAATTTACGTAAATGTGAAATAATAATTTAAGTAAGTAAATTATACAATATTTACGTTGCGTAGTCGTACTCACGAAAACAGACCGATGAATCCCGACCAATCCTAAGCTACCAGAATATAAACAAATGGCAATCCTATATTCCTAACCTTCACCATTTGTACAATAGCACTGCACTTAACATACTGACTTTGACACACTTATTTAAATAATAGGTACACGTAATAACGCCTCATATTATTGCATCTGAACAAATACCACGAAAGAAATGGCAGCTGCCATTTCTTTCATCGCGAAAGCGTCCGTAATCACATATTGACAGCATATATCTATTAATTGCTATGCAATTGCATACTGCTGTAATAGAGCGGAAAGTAGTATTAAGAGTTTGTAATTGTTGATTGTAGTGTGTTTACTTTGATTTGTGACCAATGTGACTATTCATTTACTTTTATTGGCTTAGGTAGACACGTGGAGCTAAGCACTGTTTTTGCGACGCAGACCACGGGAAGAATATATTATATTCCATGACAGCAAAAGATGGACAGTGGAAAACGTTTTCACAAATATTAAAAAGGCCATTTCTTTTGCTCTATCAAATGATACCAACTTTGTTAAGAATAGACTAAACTGACAAACAGTACCGAATAATAAGCATTTAACTGTTCTATTAGTAAATAATAACTTCCAAAGAACAATTATCTAGAAAGGTAATGAGAAAACATCTCTCTAATAACATTACTCTAACAAGCCGAAACAAGCCAACGATGACCTGTCAATTAAGACTTACGTAAATTATGTTTGGCGTATACCCACGGGGCATTTCCCGTCGTCCTGCATTGTTCACTACCAACACAGTTTCACACGCTCTACATATCTACTTACATGGAAAGCGAAATACATACAATACACCAGTATATAGACACTTTATACATGAGTATTCATAATTTTGTTGCATGAATGGACGCACTAGAGAGGAATGTCCATTGTCGACACGCGTCGTGTGTAGCTTTCAATACATTTATATTCAATCGGTTTTTACAATACGATATGATTGTAATGAAATCGTGATAAACATACGAGTAGAATTAGCTGAGGGTATTTCGTCGAAGCCATTTTTGCTCGAAACTATTTCACCTCACGGGATTCTAGTGAAATCAATCTAAAATCGACTACCCATTTTGGGTAGGTCAATATTGCATTACGACAATAAACTAGTTATTCAAAGTGATAAACAGTTAATCAAACTAATAAAAAATGTCATAAAATTAAATGAATACACACTGTTTCTGAATTTATTATAATATCATATTGATAACCTTTCGACCTTAGCAACGAGAATAGAATTACTATCTTCAAAAATGAAATGTTCTACCGTCCTGAGGTTGAATATATTACCACAAATAAAAATATTAAATGACATAGAGAACCTCTTTGCTTAATGGATAAGAAAATTAAATGGACGAAGAAATACATATGGAGTATTCTTCATCAAAACAGGGCAATTTCTCAAGGGATTATAGGAATAATATGTTATTTTGGGTCTAGACGAGAAAGTTATAGTACCTAACTATAAAAATATGGACTGCGGTAACAAAGTTCGTAAGTTACATAAAGTGGAGGTTTCAACGCAAGTTAGTTTGGATGAAGTCGTAGGATAAAATCAGAACCTGAACATAAAGTAATACAAAACAAAAATGTATGTAAACGACCCGAAGACCTCATTTTCGTGCGACGAAACCATCGACAATTTCGAGCTTTTGGAGGATCTAAATAGCCACTGTCATGTATGTATTTGGTAATGGTATGACGACCGGAATCAAAAGGCTCAATGTTTTCTTGTCTCCGAACCATATACATATTATTATACATAAAATTATATCTATGAAAAAACATTCATTTCAACCCTATAATATTTTACCGCATAAAAAAAAATTGAATATCTGGACCGTTTTCAATACCGGACATTGCAAAAGCAATTTGGACCGCAATCGTCTTGCGACACTTTTTTGCTGATAAAGAAGCTCAATGCGATTATTGGAGCGACCTTCGTCTCTTCCATTGTTTAAACAGCTGTATTTATCACATACCGACGTATTTACTACATTATTTTAGTCTGTTGTGGATGTGATAAAACTGCTTTATATTCACAAGTTTATGAGTATGACTTATAAGATCGAAACACGGTTATCATTAATCGGTAATTTAGCTCGATCCCTCGCAATTCTCATGTAGCTGCTACTATTCACCCTGCGAATATCGTCACTTCACCTAACCTGGTGCTGAGGGCATCCTCCCTAGGTTTGCCAATTCGCGATCTCTACTCAACATTACACTCCAGCGGTCATAGGTTCTACGGCTTATATGGCCGGCCATTGCCATCGCTACATTAGCTTGCCTATTCTGTAAAATATTTTTATGAACAATTAAATGTTTATATAGCGTTTTCAAGTAAAACATGACTGTTTTCAAGTGAATAGAAGCATTCATGCATTGTATGAGTGTACAAGGAGGTAGCTACCTAACTGAGTTTGTTACTTGTTACCCGCTTTGGTT
This sequence comes from Griposia aprilina, assembly GCA_916610205.1. Taxonomy (NCBI): domain Eukaryota; kingdom Metazoa; phylum Arthropoda; class Insecta; order Lepidoptera; family Noctuidae; genus Griposia; species Griposia aprilina. The sequence goes on from OU744286.1 coordinate 16,695,606, forward strand.
TCGTGTTTCCAGCACACATAATTCTTTTTTTATGGTTTAGCGCTAAAAAGAATCAGATTCCAAATGTTTTTTAAAACTCTCTTTCAAACATTTTGAATATTTTCAAGATTTCCAATTGCTGAATGCAATGATATTATAAGTAAAAAGTGGTAGATAAGTTATTCGTGCTCCGCAAGTGAAACGACAAAACTTGGATAATTAGCCATGTTTTTTTTTCGGCTTGTCTGTTTTTCGCTCCCGATAATTATACAACATGTTTCTTCTAATAATGTGATGTTAGGCCGTTTTTGAAGATCGCATGTTGGGAAGGCAACCTATCTACCTCTATATACTTATAATATCATTGGCTGAATGTGTTCATTTCCAATATCTCAAGTGTTTGCTGATATCTCTGAAGGTCTATCAATTTCAATTTTCACTCAGTCGCGACATTTAAATAACATTGCAAACACGCAAAAACATCTTCTTTCAGGGGCGCCGCCGACTCCGTGGGTGGTCGAGGGCTCCAGCACCCACGAGAGGTAAATAGTGGGGGCGGAGTACCCATGAGCATTAAAACTAATCAGTCAATCGGCTTCGTCCGATTTCTCTTTAAAATCACGTCACGTCGTTAGGTATAATCTTTTAAACCGGAGTGCTAATATTGTGAAGCTTGCTTCGCTCGCTCTTGCATCGCAGATTTTCTTCAATCCATATTTTATAAACTTAATTAATTAGTAAGTTCTTAAGGGTGAAGACGGTGGCTGTCTGTCCTCTGAACATGAGTTTTACTAGATGGATTTAGATGCGATTGCGATGCGATTAGGCATGGGAATGAGCACCTACAAGGTTTTCTAAAGGTCGGCGCCCTTGTCTCCTTTATATTTAAAATTATTCCCGAGTCGATTTTGAATTATTTTTATTTATCAAGATCAAGATCAACAATTACTAGAAAACAAGTTATTGAAATGAGAATCCTCACAGACAGCCATTGGCAACAAAATTCTTGGCTCGCTAATTTACAATTTAAATACATTCTTCGGATCGTTTCTAATAAAGAGATGCTTAATTAATTCGTGCTTTTCCATTTTATTAACAAAATAATAATCTTTTACATAAGCTACAGAATTTTCTAACCGGAGTCCTTCTAGTAGAGAGAATGTATGAATGAATGACTTCAGCATTGCCGCAGACCATAGACTAAAAATAAAATATGCGCACTAAATTGTTCATGTCTTACTAATATGAATGGTTTGTATTGTGTGCCTTCCGCTTATCTCGCCTTGCTCGCTTTTTTAATGTAGTTTGTGGTGGCTCCCGAATGGTGACATTCAAAGGCTCCATTAATGAATTAATGCTCCTGTACACAATGGAAGATGATGGCGCATTGATATTAATAATGTATGAACCGTTAAATTGTCCCTAAAATATTCATTAAATTCCAAACCTAAGCATCAATTGTAAGTCTCTATATTTTATCAAATAGAAACACCAAAATGTTTCTACTCGGAGATTTATGTTTGAATAATATTTGCTTTTTCCATCGCGGGTTTTGTGAGTTACAGTGACAGCATATCACAACGGAGCCATTTCGATGTTAATGAACCTAAAACATTAAACATTCAGCTACAGCGGGATATCAGATTAAGGTATAAAATCAACGTAACAAGCAAACATAATTAGCAGTAAATAATAAAACAGTTTTCCGCCAGTGTTTGCACCATGAGTGCGCTTTCGATGCCACTAGACTTTATAAACGAGGTGGTACCCTGGGAGGACGCAACTGAAAATAAAGATATAACTATGTATATTAAGGCGGAACCTTCAGGGTAGCCCGCGAAATTCAAATTTTCTTACGTTTTTTGCAATTTGCAGGTCACTGTCAGGTTGTATTTCGATTAAAATATGATTCGCCACCGTAACAAATATGGCTTTACAGAATTATAATCATTAGAATCAGCAATACATCTCTATAAGTTCATATTACCCTATTGAATGACTATTTCATGAAATCATGACATTTGAGGGCAATTCTAACTTAAGGAGTTGTATTGCTGATTCTAATGATTATAATTCTGTAAAGCCATATTTGATACGGTCGCGAATCATATTTAGATCACCATACAACCTGATACTGACCTGAAAATTGCAAAAAACGTAAGAATATTTGAATTTCGCGGGCTACCTTGACGCATCCCCCTTAAGTGATATAATAACGACTTAACCAGCTACGCTTGAATATTAACTGTTTCAAGTAGCCCCAAGCGACCATAATATAGGTAGACAGACGGACGTAAGAGATCAGCGCGGGCAACAATTCAATTGTTCCACTGCTTTTTAGGCAACATTCAACACCAGCATTAGAAGAACGAATTTATTGTGCCACTACCCAAATAAGCTTTTCCTAGATTTGCAGTCCAAAATCAGCGTTACCGTCCAAATTACCAAGTCACTAGGGCGATTTTGGGCAAGTTGATGATTTCAGTCATCGGGACTTAGAGACATGATCACGTAGTCAGTCAGTGGTTTACAGATGACCTTGTCGTCTAGGGAATTACCCTCACATCTAAAAACTCGTCAACAAATTTAAACCAACATAATGTAACCGCAACGTTAATCTGTCGCGCATTGACAAGCTGACGGCGAAAGGTGTACTGAATGATGAAAGTAAACTGCTTCCAAATACACCCTTAGGTACTAATAAAATTGTAATTTTAAATGATTAGGTTTAAAGAAACTTTATTCTCAATAAAGACAAATGTCACTCACTTGAAAACAATACTAGAACATACATAAATTACACAAAGTTCGTCTGTATCCTTTATTTCTCCAGCATGCGTACCATGATCACTTCTATGTCAACTCTACGAAGAGAAGACTAATTCTTTTCATGAATTTTGACATCGCGCCGTAGAACTCTTTCTACAATCTGTCATTTTGACTTTCGTTCCTTCCGGTACTATAGTGGCCATGCTACACATGCAGAAGTGATCGATCTGCAATTATATACTGACTAAGTTGAGTTTTGAATGTAATGAGTGTAGATTTTTTATACTAGAGGGTATTCTATTATAAAGCTGTGCTAAGATTAGATTATGGAAAGCGAGTTAGAACGGGTTTAGGATTAGGAGTCCAGCGGAAATTATAGGCGTGTGTGTAACTCCATGTTTATGGATATTAGTTCGCGCGATATGTATGGCGGTAAGCTGCCAGTGTTGCAAGAGTTTAATATACTCTAAATATGTTTTATGAGTTATGGCAATACCCGTAATTGAATGGTGCACTTATTTGAGTGCACTCAGCTGGTTTATTCCTCCATTTTATTTTCACTGTTTGTTTTGTTGTTTATCGCAAATCTGTTTGTGTTAATGTTTTTTAAATGAACACGGAGGTTTTTCATAACCTCTTTTCGCCGGTTTGCGTTTTCAAACGACCTTTCACGTAATCGTGCCATTAAAGAAAGGTTAAAAGCATAATATGGTTACTGCCAAAAAGCCGCGATAACATATTATCAAAGCTATATTGGCATATTCATACAAATAAAAATTCTACAGCCTCGTTACTCCAGTGTTTGCAAGCGCTTCTGGAGAGTATGAGGTCCAGGGTTCGGTTCCCAGGTCGGGCAAAGTGTTATTGGGTTTTTCTATCAGGAGTTTCTCAGTAGCAGCCCGGAGTTTGGGTTTGTGCCCGGGTAATGACATAAGGATCCCTCCCTATTACATAAGACTTACTTAACACAACTGCTAAAATGTGGATGTACTATAGGTAAGTACACTAAGTACATCTCTACCTAACCCTTCGGGTATTAGATGCGTGATATTATGATATGTTATAAATAAAAACAGTACAATATACCATTCTCAAGATATTTGCCCACCATATTTTATTTTTCACAAGATGTTTCATTGGTCCTTATTTTTTATGACGTCTTCATTCAAACTGATGTTTTTGATTAAACAACTGACATTTGAGTGACATGACTCACAATAAAAGTGTTAATTTATTCGATATTTTGTGTTATGAATACATTCCATGTTGGTTTATTTTAGCAGCCTTGGAATCACGTCGGGAAACTCAACGTTATACCGACTTGTAAGTAAGTATAGGTAATACTACGCCACGACTAAAGGCTCCTGCAAACCGGCGCGACACGCGACACGAATCGCACGCGATACAAAGACACCGCTCGTCGCGCGACAGGCGGTGCCTTTGTGTAGAGTCACGTGTCGCGTCTGTTTGAAGGAGCCTTAAAGGGGCAGCAAACAGGCGCGACGAGACAGCGTAACGTGCCTCTAATAGAATAATTTCTATGAAAACTTCATGGAAATTGGTCTACAAGAGCCGCGTCGCGCTGTCCCGTCGCACTGCCGCGACACTCTGTCGCGTCGCGCCGGGACCCCTTAAAAGCTCCCACAGACAGGCGCGACGCAACTCAGGTAGAACAAACCATCAAGTTTTCATAGAAATTGTCAAAAGTCAAGAAAGTCGCCACCAGAGTCGCGTCGCGCCAGTTTGCGGGTATTTCGATACGCAATTAGCACTACCTAATGACATCAAATCACTTGTACAAATAAAGAGGCTCCTCGCTATTATTGATCGAAGCTCCTCGCAGAAAGATAAAACATGATACTTAGTAACTGCGTAAAACTGTGTTTAACCCATCTCATTGCGTCGTCTAATTTTATAACAGCGGCACTAGTTGATCGATGGTTAAGCTACGCTTGTCGCGGTCGGTTGTGGATGGGTGACCATCCATTACATATCGAGATCCCTACGTGGCTCGGAAAGCACTTTAAGCCGTTGGTCCCGGCTGACATTCGTAGATCTTTGACAGTCGTTACGGGTAGTCAGAAGCCTAAACAGCTGACAACCAGTCTTATCAAGAGGTATCGTACCTATTACCCAATAACTGGGTTGTGGAGGTCAGGCGGTAAGACTAGAAGCCGACCCCAATAATATAGTTGGCAAAAGGCAGGCAGATTGATTGCGTATGTTAAATATAATTTGCTGGTAATGATTCGGCTGTAATTTCAGTTTGGAAATGATGATCCGCAGTTTCTTATCGTACAGCGAACGTTTATTTCAAGAATCCAATGCGAGGACGGTTAGTGACGTTTGTTTTACCTACAAACACCGTAATTACCAGTTTCGGCCGACGGTAATGAGGTTGTAACAGACTCAACTCAGTCTACTTTTATTAGAACATTTTGATTTCCTACTTTATATCTTTTGAAAGTGAAACTTTTTAGGCGACGGCGATTCGATAATTGGACCAGAATTAAGAGTGTTTTAAGGACGTGTCACGTTTAGGCACATTTCGTTACATGAGAGAGAAATAAGATATCTCTCTGTCTCTCACACGAAATATGTGTTACTCTTTATTTTTTAAGAAGTTTCACTTCTATCACGTGTACGGTGCTGCACGCGCACCGTCCACGCATGACGTAGCATCACCAACATCAGCCATCGTGTGCACGATTCACGTACTATGCATGCCATTGCCGGATCCGATGACAGAGCAAAACCTTACGAAAAGTCGTTTCAAAGTCATTGATTCAGGATCCACGAGACCACGACGCGGCTAATAAGGTGATAACGGAAATGATAATTAAATTATTTTGGAAGCTAGACAGACAGTTTAAAATAATAAAAACTCCATTTGCGGTGTCTAGTATTTTTTTAAGTTTCCTAATTTTAAATTCGCATCAAGGTTGTCTATTTGGTAAATCAACTAGTAATTATATACCAATTATCCGGAGATTCGCGGTAATTCTTGTTTTCTGTGGTAGTAATTAAAATTGAAGAGCCTTGGTAGAAAACATGCTTTTAGTTAGTTACAAATTTTAAAATCATCGAAGTTTTCGTTCTTATATCTATGGTTACAATAATATTGTGCCTTGTGTTTTTATCTCATTCATCATCATTAATTAACACTGAATTATAGAACACCAAACCTAACTAATCTTTTTTTATGGCATTAACTACCAATGATCGAAGAGCATGAAGTTAAAAAACATTAAGTAAATAATTGTGCAATCCCAGTAGCACTAGAGCATTATGAATACAAGTTTTAACATCGTATACTGTCCACAAGTATGCATATTCATGTCAAGTCGTACCCAAGAGACACAATAACATGTTCTACATGTTTACAGAGAAGTCAGAAAATGTGGCCACTAATAAAATATTGATCGATTGAGATTGAAGGGGGCACTCGCTTGCTTACCTGTGCCTTAGCAAATAATGTTCGGAACTCTTTGCTTACGTGGGAAGTGGCGGGAATTTTTAGGATCAATAAAATATTTGCTACTGGCAACTTATGAAACGGCAGGATTTGATTTTGGAACGTGAGCATGCCCCAAAGGAACACTGACAGATTACCTAGATAGTATATTTTCGAAATTCAAAATAAATAAAGATCAATATGATTGCAGGGCTAAGATGGCAGCTAAAACAAGCATCGCTTCAGCAGAGGGGAAGGAGAACGCAAAATTTTGGTCACGTGCTGTTCGTGAACACTACAAGTAGTTGGGGTCGGCGACTTGCGATGTTGAAATACCCCCTTGGGGGTTTCTAAGGCACTGCACAGAGGAGGTATTGGTGTCTTCAGCTGTAGAAACAGGAGTTTATTCATATAAACATCCTCAATATTGTACACTAAGATGATGGCAGCGGCAGTAGTAATCTTGGCCCATTCATAGAAATAAAAAACAATAGTACGAATGTTTACTATACAAACAGATTCAATCATGTAGTTTCAATGCTCATTGTAATTTATAGTAACCGCTCACTATGCCACCTTCACGCTGCCCACACAGTTATTAAAATTAAATAAGAACCACTAAATGTTACCAAAATCCCATAACCCAAGTATGACGAGTTGCTAATAAAATAATCACTTATGCAACAGCCCACGGACGTGTGAAAGTGAAAGCATTTTATAACCGTCACTATTTTAATCTTCGTGGCGCGGGTGGTTCGAATTGGAAGTTACGGACTCGCTTCCTCCTAGACACGATGGTCGAATTGAATATTTGAAATTATTGCACCGGGTTCCTTTCCAATGCAATCCAGGGATACTTTCAAAGATAATTCAAGAGTGGCGATACATTAGTTGTTCAATACTTTCAGTCTCATTATCATCATTATCCATTGGCAGCCTTGTTCCACCCTCTGCTGAATACAGGACTCCTCCCTTTTGTGACATGCTTCTCTGGTCTAAGCTAGTCTCGTCCAGGTCTTCCCTGCGATCTTCTGTAGGTCATCCACCCATAATACTGACTGCTGACTTGCATTTGTTTTTAGGGTATTTAACCATGAGTATTGTCGTATAGCTAGTACCGATAAGAGAGAAGAAGATTTTGATATCATGCATTAAGCCAAAATAGCCCAATAGAATCGCTATCTTCAGTTGAAACCTTTACCGAGCGCTGAAAACTAAGTTTATCGGAAAAATTCGTAAGGAAACCCGTACTGTATGATTTAAAACATTAATGACTTTTCCTTACGTAAATAGGACCTCTGTCTGAAGATGAAACAGATGCAGACATAAACTATATTGTTATAGAGTACCTAGATATAGATGTAGCTACTCTCGAACACCCAATCAATCAACCGTCACACGCTGCGATGCATGATTGATCGCCACTGCAGGACAAAGAGCCTTCCCAAAAAGGAAGAAGTTTATTCATCACGTACGCAAGCAGGTTGGTGACCACTACAGAAGCACTTTGCACGTTACAGAGCGTCTTAGATACTGTTTACCAGTCGCAATTTTGAAAGCGCTTAGCTACCTAATTCTATAAAAATCTCCCCGTGAAAACTTATGTGAAGTGAGCTTGAAGTCAGCTGTCACTAATGCCAATCTCTATCATCAGATGGAATGACAGCTCACTTCATCCAAGTTTCCACGGTGTGATTTTACAGAATAGATCGTCTGCTCCTTTAAAAGAAAATTTAAAATGCGAACTTACTTGCAAGTTGCTTATCAAAGAAGTACCTATTATTTATGTTAGAATCGCATAACGTCGTCGGGTTCTGTTTTTCCTCAACGGGGAAAAGGCGTGAGTGTAGTCATGTGTGTATGTTTAATAGCAAAACTTTTCCTAAAATATAAAAGGCTATTTTTATACTTAGCTGCAGCCATGAAAATATTTGTCCACACCACCTGCTCGCCAATGTCAAATTATATGTCATATAAATCTAACCTAAAGTGAGCCATTATAGCCATGGGGTCTAGCCGGGCAATATTGTACTGAATTTCATTATGACGCGCTGGTCATTAATGTGATTTGAATTTGGGACATTGGATCCTCAAGTGAAAATCGCATACAAACATTTTCCATAGTACATACTAATCCCATGCATTTACCATTGAGACATGCACTAAAAAAAAAAATTGTTTGGAAATCGAACTGGCCACCGAGAGTAGAATACAAATAAAAAAGGCGCGAATGCTGCAAATCGCTTTGCTGGTAAACAACATATTAAACTACAAATTCTCACAAAAATTTCGACTGACGATAATTATTTGACTTCGGAGTACATTAAATCCGAAGCCATTGGCATTGCCAACAATCTACTCCCAGAAAAGTCCAAGGAATCGTACATGATAGCGTACGACGATGTTTACTAATCGAAAACAAAAAAGGCGTCAAGTCAGTAATCTGAATCAGTGCTTTTAGTCTACTTCCAGCATTTATCATGTACAAAGACGGTAGCCTAACGGTGCATCCATTCAATGCTCAGGGCAACAATAAGCATTATACATAATATTCAAATTAATTAATACATACACCAAATTACTGGTGTTTTTAAAAAGGAAATCGGAAGGACATCATTCTAAGGAAAGCAAAAGTTTTCACAGCTCTAAATGTGGAAACGTTTCTAAATGAAGCCCCTGACCACAGCTTTCTTGCCACAAAAGTTAGTACCTACCTAATTAATGATTTTTTAGTAACCACAATAGCTACATACTTACTTATACTTACTAGCGACCCGCTCATAAATCGATCGCTTGTGTGCGATCTACTAAAGCGTTGCGTAATGTTACGACAAGCCAAACTGTCGAGTTTTCTGCACTCTATCCAAGTTAAATATTATTGTAAGCCTTCGTTAGGTTTATGTGTCTACGAGTATTATTACAATAATATGTGTCAATCAAATCTAAGAAAGTGTATAATATCTTGTAATACTTAAGAATTAATATATATTAAAGTACGAAACTTGCCTTCCTACTTACTAACCTACCTGTGTATTTTTGTTACAGGTGGCCTTGATTTTTAGTAATTAACTCTTAAACATTAAAAACAAAGATATCGAAAAAAAAAAACAGATTTGTTGCTGGTAAATTTGCCAGACACCAAATTAAAGAAAGAACGGTAATTTTTCGTCCGTGGAGAACACGTAAGAATTGTCGAAAAGTACCAAGCTCTACGCCCCTCTACTGTAAATACTAATAGATTTTTCAAATAATAGCAAATAATGGCAAGTCCACCAGGCAAGTCATTGGCAAAAATAAGATCAGCACCGTATTGCGAAATACCTGAAACTGACAAATGCTGAGCTCTACGCGGGCCATTGTTTCAGGAGAACATCGGCTACTATGTTTCGATTCAGGAGCAGACATGACCCAGATTAAAAGACACGGTGGATAGAAATCTGATGTAGTAGCGGAGGGCTCCGTAGAAAATTATATTCCTACAGAATAAGGATAAAAGAAGCTGCCGCATTGGTGACAAGATCAAACTAACAACACCGGCGATAACTGGTCCTTGGATACCTTTGTCACCGCAACCATCCACATCAAAACACTATTCATCTAGCCCGCTGCCTAAAGCACCACCTTCGCCATCTTTCACGATCTAAAATGACCCTCAGCAGACGAAGTTTCTGAAACTTTACTGAACAGTAATACGTAAATAAACTCTACCTTCACTTTAATAAATGTACCGAGTAAAAACATAATTTTGTCTTTCGGGAACCTGGTCTAATATACCACAAACAAACACAACAACAAACAACAACAAATACACCACCAACAAATATTTGTATGACCTACAAGTAGTTGTTCTGGGTCTGGCTGTTTGTGTATGTGAGTTTGAATGTTTGTAAAAGCACCCACAACACAGGAGAAATTCCTAGTGTGGGGCAACGTTTTAAAAAAAAAATGATTAGAAATAGATAGATTAAACATTACCTTTAACTTTTGATTGTTTTAAATAGGTCTACTAACTGTAATTGTAATGTTAATAAATACTTCAATTCTAGTTCTCGGCTTTTAATTGTCTCGTAGATGGTGTGAAAAGTAGAGTATCCTCCTCGGGGATAAACTTGCCTTCGTCTTGGGTGAGCTTGAATCCCTCGCTGCACTCAGGATTCTTGTCTTAACTTCATATCACTAATGCAGTATTTGACTACTAAATATATTTTTTATAGAAATATTTTCCTCTAAACTGACTTCTTTTTATCCTAAAATTGGGTTTATTTAAGTAGTTGCAGTTTTTTTCTATCAAGAAGCGACACAGGCTTTACTTGTGGTAACTAAGTATACAAACACGATGTGAATGAGTACGTGAAGACGAGTAGCGTCAGCACATAACACACACATGCACACACACACACTTCTGACTTCGCAATTGTCCCGAACGCGGCAACAGTACCAAGAGCTCCTGCGCTTACACACACATTCACAGCGTATTTGTACACTTTTTAAACACAAGTAATACGCGCGTCGCTTCGTAAGATAAAAATATTATATCAAATAATGTTTCAGTTCATAACTTTGTAAAACCTTCACCTTTGGCATTCCTGATTAATAAACGTTTTTTTTAGCAAATACGTTACTTAATGCATTATATCTGTCACTGTAGTACACCTGTCGAACTGCAAGTGTAAGATAGGTCACTCCGCTCGTGAGTTGACACCAGAAACCTTCGTTACGCTCGGGATTCAATACGGCGGCGGCGGCAGCGTCCGCGACATAAATCACTGCTTTATCCCCTTGGTGCATAATCTACTAGTTGATCATACCAAGCTTTTTGCCAAATACCAATAAGGATGTAAGTGAAAGTCACATACATCGCTCAATTTATTTTGACAAGCCATAAATCGTATCTAATCATCCTAACTAATATTATAAATGCGAACGTAAGTTCTTGTTGTTTGTTACGCTGTCACGCTAAAACGGCTAAACGGATTTGGATGAAGTTTGGCACACAAATTGACCATGACCTGGGTAAGGACATAGGTTACTTTCATCCTGGATCGAAGTCGAAGTGGAACGAAGTCGCGGGCCACACCTAGTTCATAATAAGATGGACAATCGTTCAGATTACTGTTACGTAATCGGAACATGTGTTCGTTTATGATATTGATTATTAAATGAAAGTTTATACTCATTGGTTTGATCTCTCTTCCATGCTAATCGGATATTATGAATTAGCTACTTATATGTAGATACTTAGGTACACCTGGTAAGGTAGTGCGGTTCGACTGTTTGATTGAATTTAAGATTGTTAGCCTTTACGCGTATGGGTACTATGGGTAGGTATTTATACCTACTAATATAATAAAGCTGAAGAGTTTGTTTTTTTGTTTGAACGCGCTAATCAAATCTGATAGGAACTACCCGGCAGATTTCGAAAATTCTTTTTGCATTTGTTAGCCCAGTTCTTAAGAAAGGTTACGGGCATGTTATAAGCTATTTTAAATCACGCTATGCGCGCGAAAATAAATAAGCCACAAAGAACGCTAAGTAAAGGCTCCGCCCGTCGCGCGGCACTCGGTGCCTTTGTGTTACGCTGTCGCGTCGCGCCAGTGTGCACGAGCCTTAATACGGCGGGCGGGCGATGCGCAGCCACGCGGTAGGTCGGTTGCCGAAATTTCACGCGGACAAAGTGGCGGGCAGAAGCTAGTATCTTATAAATCTGCTAAGAATGAGGTCCTGGGTTCTATTCCCGGGTCGGGCAGTGTTATTGGGTTTTCCCATCTGGAATCTCTCAGTAGCATCCCGGAGTCTATATGTCTTTCTACTCGGTTGATAGCAGTAGGCTCGCCCCCTTTACATGGGACTTAAACATAACTGGCGAAATGTGGGTGTACACAGGAACACCTCTGCCTTACCCTTCGGGGTTATCAGGCGTGGTGTTGTTTGTTTTGTTCGTATAATGTGATATTTTCAATCATATTAAAATCTCGCTATGTATTCGTTTTTCGGGGCATATGTTACGCCCAGTACCTCTTTTCTATGCTAGTAGATAACTTGCCACTTAGGGCTGATTTTACCACAGTCTTATCTTTTAACCGTGGAATAAAATTGACGTCTGACAGTTCTAGTATGGAAAAACTACCAAAAATTCAAAATGTGTTCTCATATTCTAGGTATAAAAATTCGCCCTTAATGGTATCAATTAAGGGCGAATTTCACCAAACTTTTTTGCATAATAAAATGCAAGATTCCAAGATTGCATAATCTTACGCAATTTTGATATAAGTAGTACGCTAAATATAGTTCCGAATTTAGCGCTTGTGTACCAGAGCATACTTCGTGATTTGATTGTGTATGATAATCGTGATATAATTAGAATGCAAACAGTCTACCTCTACTTCACAACATTATAAGTATTAAATGGGACAGGAAAATGTTTTGCAAACAATATCATATGACTATTGTTTGTGTCTTACCAATTTACACAGTCTGACGTTTCATTTGTTTTCAGATTCTTCACTAACAAAGTTTCAGGTACCTATAAGTATAACTACGATGCGAACGGTACGAACTTCGATGTACATATTCGGTTCAAAAAAATCATCATAATCTTCAATTAATTACAAATATGCACAATGATGAGTGTAGTGGTGGCCCCGTGGTACTTAACAGCCCCGACTTACAAGTTGTAGGTCGTGGGTTCGAACCTAGGCAGGCGCAAATAATTTAATTACCACTGCTCTCAAAAAAGGTGAAGGAAAACATCGTGAGGAAACTGGCATGTCTTAGAACCAAAAATTTGAAGACATTTGACATCTACTACCAACCCGCACTGGGCCAGCGTGGTGGATTACGGCCCACTCCCTCTCACTTAGAGCAGGCCTGTGTCCCAGCAGTGTGGGAACATTATACGCTGATTATGATAATGATGTATATTGATGCGGGGATTGGCACAAGAAAAGAGAGGCCTATGCACATTAGTGGGGCTGTGGATGGTGATGATGAAGATGATGCACATTAATGTTACCTACGTAGACGATTTTTTACAAAGTAAGAGGAAAAAGTCAAATGAAATGTAGGTAGACATATTGTTATGCAGTAATGCATACATACATCGATGACATAATTCCTGACACATCATGCAATGCACAATAAAATTGTAATAACACGAAAAGGTGTAATAAAATTAAACACTTCACACATACATACGTATGTATGTATGTGTGAAGTGTTTAATAATCTCAAGCCTTGTTCCCATGGGGCTATGCTGAAACTACAGAACGCCACCGCTACTATCCTTACATACTCCTTTTGCGTCGTTTACGTTCATACATCTGGTTGATCTAGTCATACACGCACGCTGGTTGTCAGTACTACGCACCTGACTTTTCTGCAGAACATAACCAATAAGGTCACTATATCTTCTTTCATGGCGTTTCCACTCACATCTGCCTTGTTAGTCGACCTTTTGTTACTCACCTTTCATTCAACATGTCCAAACCATCAAAGCATACTCTTTTCAGTTTTTGTCACTCTATCTTCTTTTAAGGCGAAAATAAGTGCCAGCGACCTTGAGCGAGTGGGAGGAGCATGCGAAACTTTTAAGCGAATAAAATTGCACAGAGCGTTAGCTTCTACCCGGACATTGGTCAGCGGTGCACTGCCGCCCGTCGCCCGCAAAAGCCCCCGCTGCAACGCGCATCAAATTTATTCGCAAAAACAACCCACGTTGATTTATCAAACACAATACAAATAAAAGCCGTATATAAAAATTTGGGAAATTAAATTGTCTTTTAGATGGTGCAATTTCATGAAAATACGCCTGATAGTTTTTGCGTGATTATCGTTTTTGTGTTCGCGTTAGACATTACTTTACAAATTAATTCCACTATGTTATAAAAATATAATTTCAAATATTCACATATCAAATTACGAAGAAAATAGTCTAGTTTGTCATATATTTTTTTCAAACAAATAAGACTATTCGTTTAGACGTGATATTCAATTTGAAATCATTAAAAGTCGTATATCTGCGCCTTAAACCGCAAAGTATCAAATACTTTAATTTATTAATAAACAGTTTGAAGTCCTTACACTTAAGAGAGAACATCAAAAGAAACCGACAATCGTCAATTACGTAGTTGTCAGACTATATCGGTCATTGATACATATTAGTGAAACATGTATCTTGTAATGCTATCGGAAAATAGGTTGCTGATAACACTATCTAATCTCTAATAGGCTGAATCATTATCATAGAAAATTCATGCTGGCAATGGCTTTATTACATTCAGCACTTTATTATTCATATTCATATCTTTATTTGCATTCCATAATGTTAATTAGATGTTTCAAAGTTGTTATGGTGCAATTACAGACCCAGTAGGACAAAGCAAAAAAAAAATTCTAAAAATTAAAATAAAGTTAAGAAATAATTTTCAATTTTTAGATAATTATAGTTATTAGGTAAAATTAATTAGGTAAGTAAAGTATTATAACATTTAATTTATATTGAGATCAGTGTCTACAAAAAACTGATAAGAATAATTAAACATAAATATTATTATTATATTTGTCTATGCATAGCACTGTGCCTAAAATACAGTCTAAATTAGTATTTATATAAAATAATATTTGTTGATTGTTTTCATTAATTATTATTCCACCTTCCAACAATGTACCTAACGACTAACGAGCCATAAATTATATGAAAGCTTCAGTTATTATAAGTCGGAATTGCGTGACTTAACTCTATCATAATTCTGCTGAAACAAAATTATTTATATTTTTATTATTTTTTCCTTAATAATGACTAGTTGTATGAAATAAATAATAACATTTGCCCTTGCGTACTCAATAAAAGCAGGTTCTTCAAGAAAACTGCGGAAAAGAAAGACTTTTGACATTGAAGATGTTGTAAATATTATTTCATCATCAATTTCAAAAGCTTTCGAGAATTGCTACGCAAATGATTAAATTGCCATTTTATTACAGTAATACCAGAAACAAAATAATGCTAATAAAGTTATGGTCGTTAGTTTCATCTCACCTTCATACGTAAGAACATTTCATAGATCACTTTAGCACTTTAATATCACCATTTTGGGATTAAATTGTTGTACTAGAAGCAGTTACTTGACCAACTAGTTGAACTAGTGTTGAACTAGTGTTGAACCACTGTAGTAATTATATCTGTTGCTTTTGCATAATTTTGAGTATATTAGATTTCTACTACCATTAACCCATGTTTAGTAATACATAAATATGGTATGTTTTTTGTAATGGTGGCGAAACCAGAAGCGAGCGATAAACGGGAGTAGGGGTGGTGAAGAAGTAAAAGTGGCATTTACTTAATGCAACTTTGCAATGGGTTACAAATAAATATGTAGAATATTACTATTCCTTATATTTCTCTAACACATTTTTTACAAATTGTTTCTAAACAGCCAGACCTTATCTAAGATTTGAAAGAGGATAGTTTCTACACGAAACTTTCGTTTGCATACAAGTGTCGGACTATAGAGACAAAGTTAACAAAATGTTACGTGACGCCGAGTTGTAAATCCGCCACACAATCGTGAATAGTGAAACTTGTGCACTTACATAGTTTAGCTTGATTTCATGGCACGGCAATGAAAGGTCCCTGAGAACTTCACAAGTGATAAAACAGCTACGTAAGTTTTAAAGGCCGAATCTCTCTACCCCGAATTAGCTAAAGCTAACAAATAAGACAGTTACAAATTGTACACAAAACTGTGCAGAGTGATGAAATAGACAATAATTACGGAAAAACAAAACACAACGCTTCCATGTAAAACACACATTATTATAATGAACAATATTGATAAACATTTAATGCATGAAGCTATTGTTAAAGCAACTGCAATAAAATTAATAGGCGATAAAGTAGCAACTTCAACATAACGTTTTTGAGCCTTAAAAGACCATGAGATTCATAACATAACTTAGCTAGCTAAGTAGAACGTTACCTTCAAAGTTACCGTCCAAGATAACGATTAAAATACTTATGGTAATGTCGGTAACGTTATACGTAATACTAATTAACATAATATTATCACTTCATAATCGCTGCTGTAAGATCATTATCGCTACACAAAACACTTTCTCTTCAAATTCGTATAGTGGCTTGTTAATGGTATACGTTTAGAAACGCCATCAAGCATTAGTAGTAGTCTTTAACAATGTTGACTCTGCCGAATAGAAACCAGCGTAAGGATCTGGAACCGCTATCTCGTTGAGTAAAGCCCTTTTCTGCGGTAGAACAGTTTTAGCGAGGTTATGAACCAAAGCATATGCCAAAATGAATATGTCAACCTGTCTTCATACCGAGTATCTGATTCCTGAATTCAACACGTGAGTCAGAATGCAATAAATAAAGAAAGTTAACGACACTGGAGTTGTCCGAACATATCGCACTATTACTGTTTCCGCTGGCCCAGCATCGCGTGAGAACATGCGACCACCGGCCACCGGCCTTGAGTCCTTTGCTGCCTAGCCTAACTACTTCAAATCAACTTTATTACTATACTATCGCTCCGGACAAGTTTCTGCTCCATACCCACTACATACGGACCTACTCGCTTTATGTTTATTTATAACCCTCTCGCTAGACAGTTGCCAACTGATAGAAAGACGAAATTATCTATGCGGAAGGACCAACTCTTTTATTTAAAAAAGGCATTGGCTTCTCAGAATGGATGTAACGTACGGAGTTGGCAGAGCCACAATTTTTGCGGTAATTATTTACATGAATTGTAATGAGGATAGTATCAAATATGTCCGTATAGTACAGCATTGTTGGTATATGTTTGTATTTTTAAAATTGTAAACTTGATTCAGAAATCTCTTTTAGTTTATCGACCAATAGTTTCAGTGGCGTGTTCAAAGAAAACGTCAGTGGGAGACAATTTATTGACGTGCTCGATACAACACGTGCGAGATAAAACACAATTGTTCTGGATTCATGACATTTGGAACTGCTCTCATTCTCGCAACATGTTGCATAACACGACGTCCCAATTACCGACGATTGCACGAACAGTCTCGCACGACACCTATGTCATACGCAACTGCTATGATTGTGAACAATCACTTCCGCCCAATTTGTCGGCCACTTCCGACCGATTATATGTAGGTGATACTGCAGTTTTGGTTTCCTGTGTTTTTATTCACGCAATTCTCATAACCTACATACAATGGACAAGCGTGTACAAACCAAATCCGCCGGAGATGTAGAGATTTATACTGATGAATCTATATTCCTACTGGCCCGGCATCATTCGGATGCATTCGGATGTTGGTCGGCTCTAATCGGCTAACGCTGCTGGGCGTCAGCCAAGCCATTCCCGCCGTTTCGACGGATTTAAATTTGGAACACTATTTTTTTCTGTGGCCGTTAGTAGTTTGACGAGTTGAACAATCTCCTTCCGTTTACAAAAATACAAATCACATATATGTTACGGTCATTTGCCGTAGATGGTGGTAAAAAAGAGATGTGTCAATTTCTGTACATAGTAACATAAATGTAGGGAGGTACTGGGTGCTGCACCTTACTCTGTGACACGAATACCTCGAATTCGTATCCTGCTGGTCGTTGTTTATGATTCCACGTGCGTTAATGTAACGGTTATACGAAAACGCGTGTTTAGACAACACCTCACGAATTATAAACTTTCGGCGTACTGTTTGTTGCATTTCTTTAATGGCCTGCTTCTATGGGGTTAATACAGCTACCGATGAGTATAACTGAACTATTGGATCAGTGCTTTTGCTCGATTTTCCTGTTACATCAATAATTATTTCTGACTAAGGAAAATAAATTATCGTTACCTACATTACATGTATACATAAAATATCATTATCTAGTTTTGTTTAAATACCAACGGAGGACATAAAATATATTTTGTAGGTTCTAAAATAATAATAATTGGAGGATAATTACTGAACTTATCGATTTTTGTTTTTTCAGTTTTCTGTTACATACAGATGGTGGTGTACAGCCTGCTACTGCATTAGATTCTATAAAAGTCGTATAGTTAACAGCAAGCATTAAAGATAATAACATTTCAATTACTGTTATAATAATGAAATCACTAGAAAAGCCACACGTTTGGCCCCGATGATACTAACTACAGGATAATAAACAACCGTGATGAATCGCAATTACACAGAACATGACTGGACACTGTTCTCATTTCACAAATACACAATATTGTTCTAAAAGCTGAGCCTATCTATGGAGGACGATATACGGCGTCGTGCATGCGGGACCCTATTCAACGAGGAAAAAATTGGCAATTTGACAAATATGCAACGAACCGACTCGTACAATGTACGTGCACACTCATATGTACAGCTAGTAAATCAGAACGCATGCTGCGCTCGATGATTGAATAACATCGAATTGGACTGGTTCATTGGACTCATTCTATTCGACAAGCTCTTCGGATTTGTCATTACATCTATCGATAGAGCGCTATTTATGCAACCGACACATGGCATTCAATGGTCAACTCTCAATTTTGTCATCTCTTAACATAAAACAGAAGCTACTGAAACTGCGAAGGCGTATAGAGCAACCGTTTGAACTGTACAAATAAAACATAGAACGAATATTAGAGGTGGGCAGATATGAGCGGTATTTGCCTGTGGCCTTCTGCTGATGCTGATTATGGACAAAGTCGAACGTTTAAAATCCTATTCGAGTGCCTCGTAATACATTCTACCTCATTTACACTTAACAAGACACACTTTTTTGTGCAAATCGTGTAAAACATTTTGCTTAGATGTTTGCACCAAACAATACATCGTTAACATAACATGTTTTACAAGTGTCTTCATGGAACAGAGTAGCTGATGTCACTGTGTACTTAAATCACAAAATAATCGCGATATGTACACAAACAACACCGGCTAACTCGCGCACGTATAGCTAACACTCTAGCTAGCTCACAGCCGCGTCTGCTGCGTCTGTAACGCGACAACAAACGTCAAGTAGCGCACAAATAATTACTGTTTGCTTTGCTCCTGCGCCTGGTTTTAGGTCTCGCTTGGCTGTTCTTTACTCTTTCTCGTCTTTTTATTATTTTTACCAGGGAGAGTCGACAACGTGCTAAATAAAAACATATAACTCATTCATATAGAGGACATTGGATTTAGCTCACCTGTGCTCTATTGATGACATCGTGTGGTCCCCGCCAAGTGGTGGCTGCCGGAGATTTCCTTTTGGCTAGCTCAAGTGTAGCTTCACTTGGGCATCGTTCAAACATAAGCACACGTTCTGCGACTGAGCCACGCGTGAGGAACGGGCGCACGGGTGTCACTCCTCCTGCTGCGTTAGCGGGCTCACCGGCGCCAGCGCTAGACGCGCGCCGAGCTCGTGCCTCGAACTTAGTGCGCGCCTCCGTGACATGTGAGCCCAGGGACGCCCGGCGCTCGCCGCTGGCGCCGGCGGCCGGCTTCCTCGCTCCTGTCTCCAGCCTGTCCTGGTATCTACTCTTGGCGTAGTCAACTAATGACAGCGGTGGGACCACGTCCGGCCGCTCTGCAGTGCGTTCGGCCACCACACCACCGGTGCGCAGCGCTCGCAGAAGGCGCTCTTCCTCGCGGGCGACCTCGAGCCGCATAGCAGCGGGGTCGGCCCGCCTCGCGCCTGCGCCTGCGCCTCCTGTACCATTCCGCTCCGGTACCAAGTCTGGAGGAAGCATAACCTCTATGGTCTCTCCTTCGGGCTCGAAACTCTCGCGGCGCGTGTCGGGTCTCTGTTCTCTTCGGACGTCTGGTCTTTGCTCCCGAGCCGCGTCCGGGCGATGAACCTGTCTAATATCGGGTCTCTGTTTTATTTCGGGTTTAGGTTCTGGCCTAGGTTTAGTCCTCAGACTGTCTGCCAATTTGAGACCAGGCGTGGGCCTGCACGATAATATTTCCGTGGGCGCGAGGCCACGCGCCTTCCAAGTCTGATATATGGCTTCGGCATGGTCAGAAATCTGTTTAGCGATAGCGGCTATGTCCTCCTCGCCCGTGTCTATCTCGCGGCGGGCCGTGGCCGCCATGACCAAGCCGCTCACAGCCTGCGAGCTAGGCAGAGGTGTTGGTTCGCACCGCACCGGCAGCTCTAGAGCCGCCCCGTTTGCCCCATCTACACTCACAGCTCACAGAAACACCACAGGAAGTGCACTTATTAACCGAAATCACTGAAAAGAACAGCACTGCGGTAAGTCGCGGTGCAGCACTGGGAACAGCTGTAAGAGCGCGCGTCCAACAATAAACAAAGGCGACGATCGCGTGCGTCGGGTGTGCGGCGGCAGCACACAACAAGCCGGCAGAGGGACGGCGCGCGGACTGCGGCGCGGCGCCGGTACCTCGCGCCCGCCGCCCGCCTGCCTCCCCACCTCCTGGTTCCCGTCCCCGTCCCACGGCCTCCTTGGTCATTCACTGACACTAATTATTAGGCATGCCGTTTTCAGTTTACAACACACAGCTTTCCTGAAACCGGAAGTAAGTAGATACTCATTCAAGGACATCTTTAATTTTAATATAGGTACTCGGGATAAATCTGGATAGGTAACATTCGTTCTGAAATGGTCATCGCGGTGAAAGATTTAGTAGGTATTTGAGTCTGATACAAATTCCGGCCTTGGGCTTAGTTGTGTTGGGCGGAATCAGGCGGAATGCAATTGGGCGTTTAGCTGCAGGGCGATGACAACGACAATATCACTGGTGCAAAGATTGTAAAAATCCAGACAGTATGTACAACAGTAAGATCATAAAATGTAAGGTGGTCTCACAATTGTTTTAACCTGTTTAAACTCTCTTAATATTATGAATAATGATCGTACTAGGACTTACACAGAACTTTTACGTGACAAAGGTGAGTTTATTGAGTTTATACAGCATTAAGCTTTTTTTACAGCTAATAAGAATTCACAAAGTCTCTTTCGGTCAAATCTATAGGAAGCTCTATTTAATCATGTTTTTTTTTAGAACTATATCGTGGTGTGCGGTATGCGTCACGATTCCAGTGATGTCTTATCTGTGACGAGCGAATCTGTGGCGTCGTCGGGCGATGCGTCGCGCACGCGCGTCGCTGCTACAAATAGCACGCGCGCCTTGTATTTATTTACACACTCCCTACTTTTTTATTTTTTGTATCATTCTACGAAGCAACGACACTGCACCCGGCTTGCCTAAGAACAGCCGGGAAGATATACGGATCGGATATTCAACACGAAACTAATTTTATAAACAATGAAATCATTGTTTCTGAAAATGCGAACGGCTGGAACTATTTACTATTGAAAATAGAAATGGTTGATATCTTAATTGGAGCAGTAAATGCTTTCGCTCGCGATGCTTTCACGAGCGTTTTGTGATAAGTATCAATAAATAGAATAATTTACATTAGAAGGCGATCGAATAATATACTAAGTTAAAGTAAGATCACATTTAGACTCTATTGAATTCTAAGATTGGCTGGAACTGATAAAATTAATACAAATTAGTATCTTCATTTAGACTCCAGCAGGCTTAGCACAAGCACCGTCTTGTCGACGGAAGAATAGACAAAAATTACGTTTCGTGAAGACAGTACGATGGCAGCAAAGTAGAAAGAGTCAATTGCACTTTTACGAAATTCAGTAATTTATTCACGTTTATCTTTTCTTTTGCTTATATCTCGAAAATGGTGTGTCCTATCGCAAAAATAATGAAAATTTCGACCCCCTTTATGAAACTCTTAAACCCCTAAAACTCAACATGTAGGTAATCATTTTTCACATTTTCCATACAAAAAGTGAAAATTTCCTTTTATCCTTTCCATTTTTATACTTTGTGGCCGTCGAGTAAAAAGTTTTGTACCGTCTTTAGCATGGTGATTAAAAATCAAATTGTCTTCACTACCCTAGACAACTGTCTTCTGAAATAGTCTACATTAAAAAGGACCTAGACAACGATCGGCAGAAACGGAAGACAAAATGACAGATTTTAGAAGGATTTTTACGGTGCGATGTCAAAAATAGAGAAACGAAATGTCACTTTGTATGGGAATAGCCGTCTCTATTCTTCGAAGAGATAGATAGCGCCATGCTAAGCCCGCAGGCAGACTAACAACGAGATTATCCGTAAAATATCCTAAAACATGGTTGAATAAAGAGGTTGCGTAAAATCCAGGCAGACTAAAGGTTACGAATTTAGGCATAAAATGTTCATCTAAAACAAACACGAAGATCTATAGACTTCGTTTGCGTCAAGTTTTTCTGTTGGCGTCTGAAATCCTGTGATATATCTTGATTTAAGTCACTGAGGAAGATAAAAGAGACATTGGTGCCGATTCTCTTGTACACCGAACTAAACTAACTAAACTATCACTAAAATTCCTTACTTTTGGCTATGAGAATCTTAGAGCTATTCTGCAATAAAATATCTCTAAATTTAAAAATCATTTTGACGCAACTAAAATTAAAGGAGAATGCGCAAAATTCGCTTGTTCCCAACGAGTCACACCTCAACGGGTAACAGTGTGACTCGTTGGGAATGTTTTGGATAATAATTCCCAACGAGTCACAGTTACTGTTACACTGTTACTCGTTGGGATGATCCCACCTTGATTTAGGGTATCATTTAAGCTATCACCAATTTAATTAGTTTTGTGTTTCTTAAATAATAGGGTTTGTCCTCAAAATAGTAGATCTGTCACCAAAATGTAGTCACCAAACAATGCAAAATCAGTTTCACAATAAATCACCTAAAATCCTGAGATATAAGGTCTAGTACCAAATAAATGTTTTTGTATGTATTATAATAGGTGTGTCCTAATAAGTATTTCAACAATAATGAGGCGTAGCCGACGGAGTCCCGCTTCGCGGGACTCCTACTTCTGGGCGGTTTAAAAAAAAATAACCACGAAGGGGACGGCGGGGTCTTTCAGACCCCGCCGTCCCCTTCTAACCTAACCTGTCCGAGTCGGGGTGCCCCAAGTTGTACCAAATACCTGGGAACAATTTTTGTTTATCTGAGAACGAAAATATTTCGTGGCGATAGATGATATAGTAACAGTGTAACAGTAACTGTGACTCGTTGGGAATTATTATCCAAAACATTCCCAACGAGTCACACTGTTACCCGTTGAGGTGTGACTCGTTGGGAACAAGCTGCAAAATTGCCCCAGCTCCGGCGCAAACGGAACCTATCCAGGATTTTTGTACGTTTTATATGTATACAAAATACATGTATGTGATTTCCCCAATTAGTGGCTAACATAGAAAAAAAGTGCCTTGATTTTGCACATTTTATGTTGTTCAGAATGATGAGTACAATGACCCTTTTTCGGCTTTAGGGTAGACAAAAAATAAGATTATATTTATATTTATATATCTATATATATTATATAAGTATAGAAATGTAAATAATGTATTGTATATTCAATAAATAATACTTAAGAATTTTTTTTTCTCATTTCTCAGTAGCATAGGCCGCAGTCTGGTTTTGTGACCAGTCGATGGCCCCTTTTTCATGGTCTTTAAATATATCTAGCAAAATACGGGTGTACTAAGTACCTCTGCCTATCCCTTCGGGGAACAAAGGCGTGATAATATGTTATGCGTGTGGGCTGTGTGTTGTGTTATGTAATGTTGTCTTATTATATTTAAATGGTAGGTAATAAACAAGACTTGATATTTAATGCGTTTATTCTTTCAGATCATAATTCTAGGTCTATTAAAATGTTGTCTAAAAAGGCAGCAGGATGCTCAAATTCTTGTTCGTTATGTCGGGCCCAACCAAGGTAGTACAAAATACTGATAACATGGGCGCAACTTCCTAGTGTCCGACGGCCGTGAATGCAAGAACAATAATACTCCTTTATGGCGCTCCGACCCTGTGTCTCTGTACAATACAAAATGTATGTATAATATATCTTGCTTCGCACATGCCGTGATTGTATTTTGCATCTTATTAAAACGTTTTGCTCATTATTAATTACAACTCTCTCTGAATGTCGATAGTATTCAATTTCGTAAACTCCGGTTCTTTTGATGTGCTCGCTGCAGTAAGATCGCGCTAGCTTCAAATGATACGTTCCGATAGCAATTATAATTAAATCTTCGTGTGAGAGTTCAGGGAAATCCATATTTTGGTTATTAGCGTCCAATCTACTAAATGTGACTCTTTGTCGATTTATATTATTTGCTTCGATATAATCTGCCAGTAGATTTGGTTTATTCAAGTTCAATCGAATAGATTCCATGAATTCAGGTGTATATTGGTTGTCCTCGAAGGGTTCTTGAAAGCAGTTGATAATGGCTCCTGCTATTTTAAAATCATTAATGGTATTACGTGAGGCGCGGTTAAAAATTCTTTGCCTGAAAATCTTGTAATCTCTTTTGAACTTTCCATTAACGGCTTCAACCACCCATCTACAAATAGTCACTAGTCTTGACTTGTTTGCTTCTATGGTGGTCAATTGAGTTTCGCCTCTTCGTTTCGTCGGGGGCATACGTGCATCATATCCATAGGTTTCTATGAGTGGTATCGCATCTCGGAAACCTCTATCCAATATTAGGATATCGCCCTCTTCAAATAAATAATTGAAAGCACCGTATTCAGCCGGTAGGTCGTCATTTTCTAATATTTTTTTCATGATGTCAGCATCCGTGGTTGTAGCGGCATACGGTCCCTTTATATCTATTATATGACCATCAGCACTAACTATTATAAATGGTTTTATAAGGTTTCTATATTTATGTAAGCTGTAGGTGCGTCGCTGGTACAAAAAGTTAGAGCTTTTTTCAATAAATAAGTAAGTGCCATCTAATATAATGATGGCTTTTGGAGACTCTACACTTCCAAAGATGTAGTTCGGAA
The DNA here is from genome assembly GCA_916610205.1 of Griposia aprilina. NCBI lineage: Eukaryota > Metazoa > Arthropoda > Insecta > Lepidoptera > Noctuidae > Griposia > Griposia aprilina. Next base: position 16,720,672 of record OU744286.1, read on the forward strand.
GGATTCTGTTTCTTTCTATTATCTCGTTCCGAGTTATATGATTTAGCCCTATGTGCAGTGGCACAAAATCAGCCAGTAGGCATGCTCTGGTTAAGTGGATTTTTCTGTCTATGCTTCTCCTTGATACACAGAAAATAGAACTCAGCCTGGAGCTTGGTTCTCCTGTTCTAATCTTGCTCAAATATACACCCAAGTCTACTTCTGGTGAATTCGATTGTTGTCGTAGTGACGGAACTTGATCCAGAAGCCGATTGAATTTATTATGGTTTAACCCAGTCCAAAAATGAAGCTCAACCTCCGACATTTCGTTAATGTCATCAAATAAAGATTTCCTTGTTTCAAGGGCACGTGTGTAGATGTTTACAATGTCCATAAAACTATCAGCATTAAAATCATGTTGTTGATGCGTTATATGTTGTGTCAAATCTTCCATAGTTATGGTTGTCAAATGTCGCTGGCAGATCCGAGCACGATCTGGTATGTAAAAATGCAAATAGCTGAGGAGGTATACCTTAATAGAATTTGGTAGTTGGCGTAATAGTACGTTTTGACAGTGGCTTATCATGCATCGCCGAGATGTATTAGCAGCTCGAGCCATTTCGGGAACAGGTATCGAAGCTCTAACCCGTACTGGATTAGCAGGCATGGGTGGTTGGTCTTCATTTGAAATGGAGTCAATTCTATGCCAGCATGGATGGCATATGGATCGCGTACCGTCGAATGGCACCTACAAAAAGCAAAAGAGACGATAACGAATGGTTCAGTGGCTTTCTAGTTCTATGATGTATATTGAGTCATTATAATAATATGTTAATATGTTAGTCGTTAAGGTATTTATGTTATGGGTCTTTGTTATCTAAAAAAAGGTAAGGGTTGTAGGTTGGGTTTGTAAGGTTTCATCAATATTAATAACATAAAAAATACTACAAGCTCCAATAAACTTTTGCATTTACATTTCGCCAGTTACACAGATTTGTACAGATGGTTCACTGCGCAAAATCATTAGGCAAGTAACCAAAAAACGACTCTTGCTACGACACAAAAAAGTTAAATTCAGGTCGCACAGCGCTAATTAACTACAGTTATATTCACTTAGAAGTTGCCTCTCTTTGTATCGCATAACTCTTATATCTTCTGACTACGTTACATTCACTGAATTGGCCCGACAAGGCGAGCCCACCGCATACTTGCAGTTTCATACCTAAAATGCGGGTTGCGCCTTCTGTACAATTCTGTGCCAGTAGTAAGTAAATCGGTAATAGGTTAAAATAGATAATAAGTAAATATCTTGGAGCACATCATAGAACGCTATCTAGACTTAACTAAAACTAACTACGACAACGGATAAAAACATACCTAACGTTTTTTTGTAAACACACATGTAATATTATATTATGATACATAGAAAACACCCATACCAAAACATACACACATAGAAACCTATTCATGGACTTTATATTATTATCCTTTACATGTTAAACAACTGCATATTATTTTAAGAAACTGTAATCATATTAAACATGTACTTGACAGATTTTTACCTCTTGTGGTGGTTCCATGTTACGTACAATATGTTCCACGAAGTTTGCACGATTTTGTAGAAAACGAACATTAAGAACGTGTCTACGTATTCGCCGAAGTGATCGATGACACACAACACAATGATTGAGGTCTTCCATATCAACATCCAATCGTTTAGCACTTTCAGGTCCGTTGAGATATAAGCCAAGTTGTCGTTAAAATAAAATCCAATGAAAATAACAAAAACACAGAGCACAACGAACGCAAGCGAAGTCAAGACTGCGACTGCGAGTGCATGCCATGATTATAAACAAAGTAAGTTGTGCCCGTGTCGTCTCTACTCTTCTCCCTCTAATATAACTAAAAGAGCGAGACGGCAATAGCAGCGATCTGCTACCTGCGAGTCCGTCACGTTTGCACCTGGCAAGCAATAAAACTCATTATTCTTTTAAACAATCAAAATGGTATGCAATCTTGTACGTATTTAAAAATAAGAGCCAAGTATGTCAAAAATATAGTTTTAAGTCCGCCTAGAATTTAAATGTAAGTGATTCTGTAGCCATTATTTTATATTTTACTCGATTTTTGCTAATATCGTGATATAAAATTCACGCCAAAAAAAGGCATTTTTTTCTATGTAAGCCACTGATTGGGGAGATCACATATATTTCTTTTTTATATACATGAAATGTACAAACATCTGATATAGGTTCCTTTCGCGCCGGAGCTAGGGTAATTTTCTATGAAATTTGCGCATTCTCCTTTGACAATCGCGACTCCACATGGTACCTACTTGTTTGCCCTACTACGTGAATTTTTTTTAGCGCCGGAGGCGCGCATGGTTTGCAGCCTCGGCGTGTTTTATATGGAATTTTTCACTTTTTGTACGGAAAATATTTAAAAAAAAAATACCTTCGTGTAGAGTTATATCGGTTTAAGGGTTCCATAAAGGGGGTCGAAATTTTCATTATTTTTGCGATAGGACACACCGTTTTCGAGATATAAGCAAAATTATAAAAAAATACAGTACTGTTTTTGCCCCTGAAGTCGAGGTGTTGTGGTGAATCTTAGTTCATGACAACTAATTTTATTCCACACCTTTTTAATCGCGATTAAAAATAGCCAGATTTAGTTAAGACAACCAAAATTTTAGGTTAAAAACGTCAAATTCAGAATAGCAAAATTGCCATTTTCACTAAACTAATTAATCAGTACCATCTTAGTGCTGTCAAACTAAAATATAGTTAAGTTGTGTCACTTTAGTCTATTTCAGAATGAGAAATCGTCTTTTGACAGGACTAAACAAAATTTTAGCGATTTTTAGTCTAGTTTAGAGAATTTTGTGACAAGAGAATAGGCACCAATGTTTCAGAGTAGCGTCGCTTATTCTGTATCATCTCGCGTTTGGAACACCCTTAAGTTGTATTTACAAGAACTTGGACAATTAAAAGTTTTGCGTACTTCAGCTATGCTTTTGTTTGCATTTTCTAAAGTCGTTTGTATTAAAATTTTGTTTAACGAATTACCTGGTGCAATGTTTTCTAAGTATTTAGCGGTCTTGGAGCTCAATCGGTCTTATTTTCTAAGGTGATTATAACGTAGGAAAACCGTGGCATTTAACAACACAAAATAAACTACTGATATCCTTAGTTTTGACAAACTTTGGTGATTACAGTCAGAGCCGTTTTTCAATTATTGGAGGCCTTTAAAACTTTAGGTTACTGGGGCCCCTATGGAGAATCTAGGATGCAAGAGCGAGCGAAATGCGCTAGAAATTTGTAGCAGCCTGCCTCTGATAGCCCCTAGCTCTGACGCTGGCAAGAAATAAGGCCCCATGAATTGAGGGTACCCTGGCCACACTTGCCCAGAGTGGCCAATGGAAAAGAAGCCGCTGATTATAGTTGTTGACAGTGTTCAAGATGCAGTCTTTGGACAGCAAAAGAAGATGTTGAATCTTTTTCAACAACCAAAAATTAAGATTAAATTTGAAAACTGCATGAGCTCCTAGGTTCAAATCCCAGGTCGGACAAAGTTTTATTGGGGTTTTCCATCTGAAATTTCTCAGTAGCAGCCCGAGTCTAGCTTTGTGCCCGGTTGATAGCAATAGGCTCGCTCCTATTACATGGGACTTAAACATAACTGGCGGAATTTGGGTGTACTATAGGTGCACCTCTGCCTGACCCTTCGGGAAACACAGGCGTGATGTTTATTTTATGTAAATTAAGATCATAATTGGAAACTATTTGATTCAACAAGTCGCCGCGGCCTTTGAAAATTTCTTTGCTGATGTTCCCGTATCCACTACTAAATCTCTAAACTCATCACCCACTGCTGCAGAGTCTTTACTTAAGGAAAACGTTCCTGTATGTGATTCTGAATTTCATTTCAAATATGTCACCTGCAAAGATATAATTAAAACCTTTCACACATTAAATGTTAAAAAGACCGCAGATCTATGGGGTAATTCTGTGGACGTTGCTAAGTCCATAATAAACATTGTAGCACCTACTTTAGCTGTTATTTTTAATAATTGTATTGATCGTGGTGAGTTTCCTGATCTTATGAAAAACAGTAAAATAATACCGTTATTTAAATCGGGTAGTACATCAGACCCTACTAATTATAGACCTATTTCAGTACTACCTACCTTTAGTAAAATTTTTGAAAAACTTATTTTGAATCAAATGCAAGGATTTTTTAATAATCACAAATTACTGCATAACAAACAGTTCGGTTTTACGAGGGGTCGTTCGACTACTGATGCCGGAGTTGAACTTTTAGGACATGTTTATGATGCATGGGAGGACAAATGCGATGCTTTGGGAATCTTTTGCGATTTGTCCAAGGCATTCGATTGTGTTCTTCATGAAACATTGATCAGGAAACTGCACCACTACGGAATCCGAAACGCCTCTCTGGATCTTCTTACTTCTTACTTAAGTGATAGGATTCAGAGAGTTGATGTTAATGGAAAAAGATCACCCGGATCGGTAGTAAGAATGGGGGTCCCCCAGGGCTCAATTCTTGGGCCATTTTTATTTCTTATTTATATAAATGACTTGCCTTACCTCATAAAGGATAAACATGATATAGTGTTATTTGCAGACGACACTTCACTTTTATTTAAACTGAAACGTCAGCAGCTGATTACTGACAATGTAAATAGCGCCCTTGCAATAGTAGTTAACTGGTTTAATGTTAATAACCTACTTCTTAACGAGAAAAAAACTAAATGTATTAAGTTTACGATACCTCATGTTAGACAAGTAGAAACTAGTGTTCTCGTAAAGGGTGAAGTGCTGAAACCCGAAAATACCACAGTATTCTTAGGCATAACTTTGGATACCAAGCTTCAATGGGGCCCCCACATAGATAAATTGTCAAAAAAGCTTAGCTCTGCAGCATACGCCGTTAGAAAAATTCGTGGTTTAACTGATTTAGAGACAGCCCGTTTAGTATACTTTAGTTATTTTCATAGTGTGATGTCGTACGGTATTCTGTTGTGGGGAAATGCCGCCGATATCCAGACAATTTTCGTTTTACAAAAAAGGGCAATTCGTTCTATCTATAAATTAAGTCCCAGACACTCTCTCAGAGATAAATTTAAAGAGATTAATATAATTACTGTGCCTTCTCAGTATATTTATGAAAATCTTTTGTATGCACATAAAAATATTAATCTGTTTAAAAAATACAGTGATATCCACAATATAAATACTAGAAACAAACACAAATTTATTGTTCCTACAACCAGGCTCAAGAAAATAGGTGGCTCGTTTAGATGCCAATGTATACGTTTTTATAATAAACTTCCTAGCGACATTCAAGATCTAAGCTTTAATAAATTCAAATCTTTTATAAAACGGAAACTATGCCAGAAAGCCTATTATACTGTGAAAGACTATATTGAGGACAAAAAGGCTTGGGATTGAGCTGCTCCAATAAATTTACACGGTGAATGTTGATTTTAATTTGCTAGCTATTTTAGACATGAATATTTACTGTAAAAAGTATTATATTTTTTTCATTATTGAGAATATGAGGACTATGTGGGTCATTGTTTCAGTTATATTCTTGATCTGGCAGTTTAAGTAGTTTATGCGGCCTACCCAAATGTCCTTTCTTTGGTATTGTTCGTCGAATCGTTGAGCTCCTTAAGTTCTGAGTTGAGCTGCACGGTTACTGACAAATGCGTGCACTGACTGGACAGGTCCACTTAATCTGTGTGGTTCTTTCCTCAAAAGACCATTTCAGACACCAATCTACATGGTTCTCAAACATTATGTCCGATTTTTTTTATATACACATTGACATTGTTGAATTTTATATACACAATGACATGAGTATTTACTTGTAAAGTAGTATGTTATTTTAATTATTGTGAATGTGAGGATTATGTGGGTCATTGCTTTTTTTTTTCGCAGTTAATTTTGATCATGATCTGGCAGATTGAGTAATTTATGTGGCCTACCCAAATGTCCTTTCTTTGGTATTGTTCGTCGAATCGTTGAGCTCCTTAAGTTCTGACTTCCTGAGTTGAGCTGCACGATTACTGACAAATGCGTGCACTGACTGGACAGGTCCACTCAATCTGTGTGGTTCTTTCCTCAAAAGACCATTTCAGATACCAATCTACATGGTCTTCACATGATCTGACCAAGATTATGTCTGGACTTTAAAAGAGACTGTGACCTCTGAGTTTGTTTCGGCCTTTCTTCTCAGAGTAGTCAGATAGGAAACGCCGACCTCATCTAGTTTAAAAATATGATTGACGTGTAAAAGTGTTTGTACAAACCTACTTACAGAAATAAAATCATTTATCATTTATCATTTATCATTTATCATTAATATACATAACATGCAAACTATGTGGAGCTCAATTACAAATCAGTACAAACACTCAAAATTGAAACGCGAATTTACCAAAACATCACGATTCTGAGTGCAGCGGTCATTTGATACGGCTCTTAATAAGATTAACTCAATGTAACCACTACTTGTGTTATGTAATCTTCTGTAACGAGTTCGTGCTATACTTGGTTGCTCTCGGCAGCTATTTATAGTTAAAAAACACGCCAAAACGCTATTAATAACGCAAATATTCACGCTCATGAGTTGAACTAGATAAAGAAAATTAATTCCGGTTTGATTCACCTACATTCTTTTCCGGAAATACGACAAGTTTTGTCGAAGCCACAGAACCTACCTGTAAAGGTTCTTAAGCAGGTAGGTACTGTAACTTCGGCGATCGAACCAGTTGGTCGATTCGTCCGGCGATTACTGTTTTTCATATGAATGAAAAATTGTAATCGCCGGAATCAGCCTTTGATGCTATTTCAACCATGAAGGCTCAAACAGGCGCGATACGCGACACAAAGACACAGCTCGTCCCGCGACAGGCGGTGTCTTTGTGTCGCCCGTTTGAAGGAGCCTTAAAACGTAGTTGGAACTTCTCATGTTCTTGTAATTTCATCAACACCCACCTGTATGTTGTAATGCTACTGTGAAGTGCACCAATTGATAAGGTGGTAGCAGATCCCTCGGCCGCGCCGGCAGTCTCGCCATAGATAGCGACGCTGTCGCAAAGAACCGATCGCTAAATATTAAGGTGAAACCTCAGTGGTAGCCCGCCAAATTCAGATTTTCTTTGAATTTGACTATTGATATGAAATTGATGATTGTTATTCGATAAATATTTAATGCCCACAGTCGATAATCGCATTTTGATTATATTACGACGTAAAACAGAGCTGGAATTTGCAAAAAAATGAAGGAAATTTTAATTTAGCGAGCTACAACTTATGATTCGCTTTAATATTTAGCGATCGGTAGTTTGCGACGTTGCTATCTAGTCGAGACTGCCGGCCCTGGATGACGCTGTCACAAAAACTTTACAATTAATTATGTTGCAAACTTGAATGATAACAGCACTTAGAGATGGAGGCAAAATTATTCTAGTTTAAGCAGGTAACGTAATATAACATAACAACAATAATGCTAGCCTCATACAGAGAAGGCATACGAGCATTGATCATCACGCTTGCTGGAGACACCATGATTTATATTAACAACACATAATAAAACATCACGCCCGTATTTCCCGAAGTGCTAGGCAGAGATGTACCCATATATATGCAGTGTATGTGTAAACATAGGGTAAGACTGATTAAACTACATTTTACTTGATTTGACCATAGACTACAACAACGTAGAGATGAGACGATTTCTATACACATTACCACCGAATAAGGTAGCGTAGGTAAGGTAGAGCCGAGAAGGCTTAAAATAACTCTCGATTATACCAACACAAGCATATAGTCAGAGTGGGTGAAATAACGTGGGCCGAGGGCCAATGACGGAGACAAAACATTTCTATACGTTCTCCTAACGTTACATAGCCCGTAGGCTTTCAACAATAATGATGTAACCGTTTTAAGGGTATTTACTGATTCATGCTCATTTTAGGATCTTAGATCTACGAACTTAGAGATGTCAGGACACATTGACCGGGTCCTTTAAGGTCGATGCTTGCCAGGGTCGCGGGTTTGTCCGAAAGGGTTACCGTGGCTCTGGTACACAGGCAACTGAAGGAACACGGGTGGGTTTTAGTCGGTAAAAGTCTGACACGCCCCGCCCTCCCGCTCCACCCAGAGTGGCAGAAGTTATTTGATGATTTCCCAATATGTATCGAGCTTTTCTATACTAAAATTATTAAAAAAAAAAAAAAAATGATCTGATCCGATTCCGAAAATTCTTTCACTAAAGGCTCCTTCAAACAGACGCGAATCGCACGCTACACAAAGGCACCGATCGTCGCGTGACCGGCGGTGCCATAGGGTCGCGTCGCGTGTCGCGCCTGTTGAAGGAGCCTTAATGTGAAGCCAGAGTATTGCCAAGCGTAATAGGATATATTTTATGTTAAAACAAGAAATTCCACACGGTCGACGTCGCGGGCAGAAACTAGTCGGTTAGAATAGTCGTTGGTTGATCTGATATTGTATCGTTAGAATCTGTCTATACTTAATATTATGCTGAGGTAAAATTTGTTTGTTTGTATGTAGGGGTACTATCTCTGGTACCGGTCAGATTTGAAAATTTATTTTTGCATTTCATAGCCCAATTCTGGAGGAAGGCTATAGGCTGTTTAATATCACGCTAAGACCCTTAGGAGACCAGCAAAAGAAAAAAGAAAAAGAAAAACCTATAAGCGAAAACGAAGTATCAGCGCGGGTAGGCGATGCGATGCGATGGGGTGGGTCGGGGGAATAAGAAATTTTAACGCGGACGCAGTCGCATGCAGAAACTATAGTCATGAAATAAAAGCAATTACGATTGCGTGTGTATTTTGCAATTAGGCTGCTGGTTTCTGAGTCTCTTAATAATGTGTGTAAGCTTATGGTTCATTTTTCTTCGCAATATATCGTCGAGGAGACCGAACAGATTTCTAAAAACAAGGTACCTACTCTAATATTGTTACGGATGACTCTGCCATAACTAATATGGCGAGAGAAAAGTGAAACCGAATGCAAATGAGCGGCGCGAGAGTGACACGCGCAGGCACAACTAAACGCAGACTCAGAATATTTTTTATAGAATATTGTAGGAAGTACCAGGATTGTACAAAACAATCGGTAGCACTCTTTGTGTAGTTAACACGACATTTACCGGAGATTAATAACCAAGGAAAATATGGATGATTTTTTTTTAAGATCTCTCTCTCTCGTCTCTAGGATGGAAGTTAACTCTGAGAAAATGGCTAATAGTGATGTTTTGAAGAAAAAGCTACGTCGACTCCAAATAACTTGGAAGTTCAGGAAGCTGCTGAAATTGCCTGAGAAGTCACTGCTTCCACAGACATTATGTTCCAAAACATATCACCTATAATTAAAAGGTTTCACTATAAAAACTAGTTTTTAGCCTGTATTATGTGAATGAAGCTGTTTGTTTTGTGAATTAAAATTAGTTTAATTGTTTGTATTCTCTAATTAGTTAGGTATGTAATTGTTTGTTATTCCAAATACATATAAAAACTAACCAAAAATGTAACAAGTCTGAACCGAATCCCGCACGCACCGCACGGATACCAAGCCAACAAGCCAAGCTCACTTCTCAGGAACAGAATGTCATGGTAACCTATTGTTATTGAGTCATCCTCACGATTTGCCATACAATAAAGGCATCGCTATTTAAAAGGGCGATGACATTAATGACCCTCGCTTCACTGCAAACGAGTAAACCAAGGCATTGTTTTAATTTTCTATACTAAAAGTTACCTACCCCGCAGCTGTATAAAGTTTTCACACAAATCTCTACACTGAATAAATTCATTACTATTTCCGATCATTCTGTCACAAATCCTCTTAAGGGTAATGCGCCAAGGTAGCCCGCGAAATTCAAATTTTCTTACGTTTTTTGCAATTGCAGGTCAGTATCAGGTTGTATGGTGATCTAAATATGATTCGCGACCGTATCAAATAAGGCTTTACAGAATTATAATCATTAGAATCAGCAATACAACTCCATAAGTTTGAATTGCCCTCAAATGTCATGATTTCATGAAATAGTCATTCATTAGGGTAATATGAATTTATAGAGTTGTATTGCTGATTCTACTGATTATAATTCTGTAAAGCCGTATTTGTTACTGTCGCGAATCATATTTTAATCAAAATACAACCTGACAGTGACCTGCAAATTGCAAAAAAACGTTTCAAAATTTGAATTTCGCGGGTTAACCTGAAGGTTCCGCTTTAAAATAAACATGGCCGCTAAAGTTTTAGACACAAAGACAATCCACAAAGTTCTCCCCAATAATTAACTGTGTAAGGAAGAAGCAAGTTTTATCTATGGAAAACGGAGGGAAACGTAAAGTAATACTACTACCACGTTAATGAAATGTCAAGTGGTACGGCCACCAACCACCCTTGCGGGGTGCGCCGACCGTTGACCCTCAAGTTGAACGAAGTAAAGTAACTTTAACTAAATCAGGCGGGGTTGGGTTGGTGTGGTTTTAAAACTAGATTTTCTTCCACTTTTTTTGTTGACGATATGTTATTTTCAGTAAGTTTTCGGGACAAGGTATTTTGACGCATAAGATTTCTGCATCTTTTCTTGTCTTTGAAAAAATCCAGGAGAATAACACCTTATAATGACGTTCCTATTAAAGGTTGCAGTTTGAGTACAGCAAAATTAGTAGAAAGACTCACTCAGGGTCTCAGGGTACACTGAATGTGTTAGGCCCACATATAAGACTATCATAGAAAAATTATTAGAGATGTATATGTCATTTTTATAGAAGAACCTATGACGGTAAAATAACTACATAATGATTCATATTGTATATGATCAATTATTGATCATAGTTAAGGGATCCTATTTGACAGCAAGCGTACAAATATTCGTCTAACCTCAAAAATGGCGTCAAAATGCAAGAATTTGAAAGCCTTGGTCAGAAACTGTACCTAAGCTGGAAAAAGATTCTCCGGTAGCTAGATATTTCAGGGTTACTAATAAATACATCTTTTGCACTAATTGGGCATCTAAAGTGAGATTCTTGCTTTGACATTATGAGTGCTACCTTTGACAACTTCATCCATCCGGAGATATTATTTTGTAACACTTTTTATCTTCCAATCTAAGTTCGTCGAGTTAGGTGTTATGCACTCCTCTCTCTGATCGCCTTGCCATGATCTAACTCAAATACGTCTTTTATTTTTTTCTTAACTGTTTTTATCTTCTTTTTTAATGCAATTAATAAAATTCCACTCATAGCAACAGAAAACACGGCTAAATCATTATCCATTGTGATTAACCGCTTGAATGCCGTAATCACAGATACAATTAAAAAGCCATTGTGTCTCGCGTAGATCCACGTTCCGGCCATATGAAAGATTAATTATGATGTTTATATGATCATAAGTGTAATATGCAAAAATGAAGAACAGCATAATATAACTATGATCATAGAATTTGACAAATATGAAATCATATTTATATAATAAATATATGATAGTGTATTAGGCGCCCATTACACTATCATACAGGGCGTAAGGGACAGCCTCCGCAGACTGATGGGGTGAATTCAGTATATCATACTAAGATGACCGGTACATGAAATAATTTCAGGAACGTTATGGGAATCCAATAAACCTGATTTGTTTTATTTCCTCACACGCAATGTATCGTTACCGCGGCAAAACGAACGTTGCGAACGGCCGGCAGCGCGCTCGCGCCACGTGATTTATTTCAACATCCATTTTTTTTATTCCAGCTTTATTATTTACATAAATGGAGTGCTGCGTAGAGAAAATGTAATTATACATTGAAATAAAGGAATACTAACTGAAAAAACGATTTAAAAAAATATAATTTCCTGACGAATTTTCCGGTGGAATATGATTCAAAAAAACTTTTTTACAAAAAAACAACCGACTTCCAAAAAAAACACTAAAAGACGTGAAAAATAATTTTAATTTCGGAAGTCGGTGCCTTTGGTTTTTAACCGACTTCAAAAAAAGGAGGAGGTTCTCAATTCGCCTGTATGTTCTTTTTTTTTTTTTTTTTTGTATTTTCGTGTTTGGCCACCGACTTCCGAAATTAAAATTATTTTTCACGTCTTTTAGTGTTTTTTTTGGAAGTCGGTTGTTTTTTTGTAAAAAAGTTTTTATTTTTCACTTTTTAGTTGCGGTACCTACCCCACACAAATTCGTATACCACTACTTGGTGTGTAAATAACAGTGACAGGAAATTATTAACACATCATCCATATAAACTAAGTGGAAAAAATCTGCAGTATTAAGGATAACTCAAAAACTACTGGTCAGACCTTGATCAAAATGGGACCACATGTGAAGCACCACCTATCAAATAAAAAAAGAATCATCCAAATCGGTTCACCCAGAAAAAAGTTATGAGAACATAAAAAAAAAAAAAAAAAAAAAACATAGACGAATTGAGAACCTCCTCCTTTTTGTGAAGTCGGTTAATAAGGAGCTGAATACACCCTGTTAGTTTACGGAGAGCTATCCCTTACACCCTGTATATTTATCATTTATATATGATTTCATATCTGTCAAATTCTATGATCATAGTTATATGATAGAATGATATGAATGCGATATGAATCATATTTACCTAGTTATTATACCGTCATAGGTTCTTCATATAAAATGACTCAGCCGTCTCCGATCATATTTATATGATAGTGTAATTGGGGCCTGAAGGAGTATTACATAAAGTTCTGCCGCCAGAGTGCAGCACAAGCACAAACTGTAAACAGTTTTTTGACAAGCAGTTTTGTTAGATCACCCACATTTAAATGTCCGTAGGATGCCATAATATCACAGTACAGGTTTTTTTTAATACATGAATAATAATAAAACTCGTTTTCACTAATTATTTGTTAGTAAGTAATAAATATGACATGATGCATCATAGCGGTTTGTTTATGGTTTGTGCTAGTGTCGCCCCCTACGCAGAGTTTTGCGTAATATTCCCTATGGCCTAACGAACGGGGACTAGGTACCTACATTGGATAGATTTTTTTTTTTCCTTTTGGTCTTCACAAATATTTTTGTTTTCTAATGTAGGTATGCACTACTTACTTAAAATATCTTGAGTAACTTAAACGACACATTCTTTTGTTCCAAAACTTCGGTGGACGAAGTAAGTAGAATTCAATTCTTTGTTACATCGGTCACGATCAATTCTAGCAAGTCAAACTAATCACTTACCTAATGAATAACCCCAGTCTCCTGAGACAAGGAAACCCAATCCCCAGCGAGTTAGGGGGCGCCTGCATTCTGTTATGAGGTCCTGCAACCTAATTACGTAACACACTATCTATCCCAATCTGAATCATTATGAAGCCTATTGCTAATCCATTGCTTCATAATTATGTTCGAAAAATTTGTCTGCTTAACAACGTAAATAACGCAATGAATGTTGTTGAACTATCAATATGAAACCCTTTCCTACTGTTAGTGTTTTACGTAACTACCCCGCTGGACTTTTATTAACTGTTTACTAAGTCTAATAAAATAAGTTTTAAGTCTTTAATGAATTCTGAGAATAAACAGTGTTGAACGCAGTTGAAAAATAAGTATTCAAGTTTATAAAAAACTAGCTACGCCCTGCGGTTTCACTCGCAAAATAAAGCTCGATCCCGTGGGAATAACGGGATCCTAATCCAGCGGGGTAATTACGTAACACACTATCAGTAGGAATGCGTTTCATTTTGACAGTTCAACACCATTGATTGCGTTATTTACGTTGTTGAGCAGACAAATTTTTCGAACATAAGTAGCAATGGATTAGCAATAGGCTTCAAAATGATTCAGATTTTGATAGATAGTGTGTTACGTAATTAGGGTGCAGGTCATGGTCTGACCATGTGCCAAATTTCATCCAAATCCGTTATGCCGTTTTACCGTGAAATTGTAACATACAAAAAAAAAAACTTCTATTTATAATATTAGTTTTGACAAAGTGTATGTTGCCAGTTTAATGGAATAATTTCTTCTAATATTACTAAACTACAGTCCGGTCTCCTAGAGAATGCGTCCCTGACACCTGTCAGTGTGACAATTCTAGTAACTAATAAAGATCAAATTTGCAAAACACGTATTCGTTTGTATGAAACTGACGGGTGTCAAGAACGGATTCTCTCGTCGGCTCCGGCCGACGAGAGAATCCGTTAGCAAGTGGATTTTATTTATTCCTTTTACTTGCTTACCTTACACTTGCTTACCTTAAATGTCGCTACTATCTCTCACTAGTCCACAAACCACGTCCAGTCTTAGTCCATAAATTTGACTGCTACATGTCACTATCCATATATTTTGTAAACAAGCTAAGTACTTCTTTTACGAATAATTATTTTCCAGCGTTTAATTGAATAAATACAGGGATCCATTTATTTTACAAAATATTTTATTAGAAGACAACTAAGGGCTCTAACTCTGCAAGAAGAAAATTGAAAAGTCCAGTAATTTTCCACTAAACCTGTTCTTTTACCAATAGCAGACACATCTTTCAATCGGTCACTCTACTGTGCTAACGTACACTTATATGTACTTATACGATTATATGAATAACGTTACACTCTTATTTTATACTTTATAATTTAGATTAAAACTTATCAACAACCATGGACCTAAGTCAACAACAGAAAGACAATAATAACAACAGCTCTGCCATCCCATAGACGAGCTTTAAATTTTTAACCCCATCAGTAATCGATATACCTAGCATTTTTTTTATACATTTCATCCAAGTAGCAAAAACAATATTATCATATTTTTATTTATTCAAATAAGATAAGTATTTTTTGTTCCAGTTAAGAGTCAAAAGGGGGTCCAAAAGTATTCTAGTAATTTACTAATGACGCGGGGAAAATATTAACATGAGTTAGGCAGCTCTCAGTTGTAGTCATAGAGTACCACCAGAGTACTCTTTGAGGTTATATATTATATTCTGTGTGTTGTAGTGTCAGATCTGACTCAAATGTCGCGGTGTTTTCAAAAATAAAGAAAATAAATTAATTTTTTACCGTATGAAACTTAGGAAACCTGTTTATATTAAATGATTACTTAATCGACTTGGTTTTTTTTAAATATTTTAATTAATTAATTAAATTTATCTATCCACAAGAATTGATGATACTAAAATTGTCTACAAAATCTTCAGTTTGTTTACAAGAACCAGTGCAACAAATTACTACATTTCTATGGCTCCTGATATTTTAGGAAGAGTCGGGGAATCAAATTACTCGTGGAACGTAAAGTAGCATGAATGCAGAAGAAGCCAAAGTCCCTGATGTCGAGGGTCATTGGCAATCCATCGAGATATTTTTGTTTTCAAACGGTCAGCAATACATCCCGCCAAGGAAGTATCACCTTCGAGCTGACGAACTAGACTCGTGGGACGACGCGCTGAACCTATTGGCACAGTCACATTATGGCCTCCAGTGAGTAATAAAATTATACATGTCATTTTCGCGTACGGGAGCCATCAGTAGGGACTGGTCATGTCTTAGCAACCATGGCTTATTTTAATTTAATTTAATATTTGAATTGTTTTTATCTTTTTATTACGGACGCTTTTTACGTTCTGGATCGTTCTCACATGCATATTTTCAATATGAATGATGTAACTAATATTTTGTTACCATATTTCGATTTAAGAGTGTCCGTGGAGTTTCTTGCCCGTTCTCCTCCATAGGTGACTACTACGCTTTGGAATGGGCAACTAGCTTCATCTTTCTGACCGACCGACCCCTAGACAATTCAAAAGTGCCTGTAATTGGTTTATTTGAAATAAATGCTTATAGGTTGAGTTTTAAAAACGCCTTAAAAACTTCTTAAAAGTGTTTTTTTATCAGCAATTCCATAAATAATTAAAAAACAGCCAAGTTCGAGTCGGACTCGCACAGGAAGGGCTCCGTACCACCGTACAATATTTAACACTACAACATGTTTCTTATCGATCCCCTTTAATTTTTAACTTTATTTTATTTTTATTATTTGTTGTTATAGCGGCCGTAGTAGTACACATTCTGTAAATTTTAAGTGTCTACATAATACGGTTCATAAGATACAGCCCTGTGACAGGCGGACAGGCGGACAGTGGAGCCTTAGTGATAGGGTCCTGTTAACACGCTTTGGGTACAGAACTCTAAAAAGGAGTTCAATTGAAATTGATTTGTGTATTTTCTAATTAAACACTTGCAGGAGTCCTCCAATAAATCTGTACACTACCGATGGCCAGCTAGTAAAAGGACCGCTGGAACTTAGAGATGGTATGGCATATGTAGCCGTTACACCACCAGACACTTTCATTGATGCTGGCTATCAGAAATATCTGATAAGAGCTTCAAGGTAAGGACCTATTAAATATTATTTATTATCTAAATCAGCTTTATCTATCTATACATATTATAAATTAAAGTTGCTTTTCTGGTCTGTCTGTGTGACATTGTTCTTTTAAACTGCGCAACCGCTGTTTCCGCCATCATTTAGAGAATTCATTCCGGAAAGTTCATGTGTATATTACATTAATATTAAACTTAAATCTAACAAAAATGTCAAGTTGTAAGAATCGTAAGACGCAGGGGCGGGTCGCTAGTCAGCTATAATCGAAAACAAATCACTTTAAATCTTCTTTTGAGTTTTTTTTTTATCAAAAACGTAATGAGCATAATTAACAAAAAAAAATATAATGTTTGAAGGTCCTGGGAAAAGCGACAAGCAAGAAAGAAAACTCCAGGTTAGTATTTGACATGATTTTAATTTAGAAAATGAAACGAAAACGAATACTTAGACGAAGAAGCGAACCACGTCATTTAGGGCGTAAAACTACGTTCTGTCAAGTACTGGGTAATTAATTCAGATGGGTCAGTATGAAAATATCTGAACCTATTAGATGCAGAGGAAGTTCTTAGGAACTACGTCGCCGATTTAATATTAAGAAAAAACTTCATACTAAAATCGAATGACCCTTCTCAATAAATCAACCTGTATTAAACCTATTGGTTGATCATCAAGCCAGAATTTTACCCAGTATCTTTTGATATTTCGTGATTATCTTAGAAGTAGAGAATTGACGTAGATCTAGCATATTATTATGATGCAAAAGATAATAGCATAATATTGTAACTAATTGGATAAAACCTCTTACCTTTGACGACACGGAGACGCTGTTAGAATAAAATATAACCCTACACCGAATGCCTGCACTATTGTTAACATTATTGAGGTATGAGGAACACGGTGTAAAGTTCACTCATACCTCCATAGAAACGGGAAGATCCTCCAACCAGACGGGTGTCGTGTCTGGTGGGCAACTGCCCAACGATTGATGTTAGGGCGTTGTATATATGCTGCTAGTTGCGCGGTAAACTCTGCTTGCGCCATGCAGGAATTTTTGTGATGTCATTGTAACGCGTAGCTCGCATGTGGCGTTGTATGTGCCGCTACATCACTCCCCGCCGGAGAGTGGACGTCCATAGTGGGCTGAGTCTTGTATCTTGCAATGCTTGCCAGGGCTAGTTGAGGTTCCAGTGAGTCGGAACCGGGTGTCGCATAGTTCACAGTGGGTCGGAACTGTCTGCGAAGTTTCTCCAGTGAGTCGGAGTGGCGCTGCGTTATGCTTCAGTGCGTCGGATATGGTACAGCACCGGGTTGAGACTGACTGCTAGCGTCGACCAGGAGAGAGTTTTTAAGGGCTCTACTTGTGGACCGGCCGAGAGTGCAGTGTGCTTTGCCATGGTTGCTGATGAGATTGAGGGTGATGACCAGGTATGCGCTCGCGCTGCTTCCTTGTGGTCAGGATACCCGTTGAAGCCGTGGGTGTTGGCTGGCTATGTGGCTAGCCGCTCTAAAACTTGCAAAAGTGGTGATGATGACGTTACGCTGCAGCAGTTGCACGAAAGCTGCGCTGACGTTCATGTTCGGGGTCACCAGTATAGAGGTATGAGGAACAGGGTGTAAAGTTCACTCATACCTCCTTAGGAAAACGAGGATCCTCCGACAAGACGGGTGTCGTGTCTGGTGGACAACTGCCCAACGATTGATGTCGGGGCGTTGTATCTATGCTAGTTGCGCGGTAAACTCTGCTTGCGCGATGCAGGATTTTGCGTGACGTCATTGTGAAGCGTAGCTCGCATGTGGCATTGTAGATGCCGCTACAACCTCACGCATGCACTCTAACGTACTCTCATTCACACACCGTCACTCTCACTCACACGCTCGCACGCCTGCATTCGTGCTGCTTGTTTAGTTTTAATTCTCTTTTTTATTCTTTTCTTTAGTACCCAGTACCTTCTTATAGTATAGAATCAAAAAAACTATAAGAAGTAAATAGTACTTATTTAAGATCTGGAAGAGCAGAGTCTCTTAGCACAAGGAGGCTCCAGTCACAGTTGTTAAAATAATAAAGCATATTTCATGTTCTATAATTTGTATACCTTATCTACAATTAACTGTTTTTATTTTGTAGAATGCGTAACCGAACAGCTATGCTGCTTATGCCCTGAAAAAGAATGTAAGTCATTTATTGAAATAGTTTTCATTTTACTATTCTCTTTCGTCAAGAGAAGTCCACGTCTACAAAAGATCTACCTAGTTAAAGTACCCATTCCTTAACTAGGTACATTTATGACTCCTTAACTTAACTAGGTACGTTGATGACTCCTTAACTTAATTTCTCACTGCCCCGTTGGTCTCGTGATCGCAAGCGCGACTGCTGAGCGTGGGTCCTGGGTTCGATTCCCAGGTCGGGCAAAGTGGTATTGGGTTTTTCCATTAGGAATTTCTCAGTAACAGCCCGGAGTTTGGAAGTTGGCGGTGTGCTACCGCCGTGCCTCGGAAAGCACGTTAAGGCGTTGGTCCTGCGCATGATCTTTCTCCGGTCGTGTTGGATTGCCGTCCCATTGGACTATGAGAATGAGGGAAGAGTGTGTGCACCCACTTCTGCACTATTATCTCTCGCGTAGATGGTTAGTCTCCGTTGAGATGGCTGCCTTAACCCAAAATAAGGTCTGGAGGACTATTAAGTTGATGACTTTTTAACAGAGTGCTACTGAAATGAGTTTTTTAGGCTCTGAACCAAATAGGTTAAGAAGGAACCATATGGTGCGACTTCGTCTGTGCCTGTCTATCTGTCACAGCTGCTTATTTCAGCAACTACTAATGCAATCGACGTGTTTGGAAAGGCCTTTAAATAAAGCTTTAGTAACTATATTGCATGTCAATGGTACTGAGCCCCATGTGGGGCAAATCCTTTGCCTACCTGTGGACATTGTCCTTGGGAATAGGCATGGGACATATCTGTAGACGATATTAATAAATATGAGGAAACCGGCATGTCCTAAAATCAGAAATTTTATGACATGTGACATCCGCAAAATAGCGTTGGGCCTGTGTGATGGATTATGGCACACTCCCTCTCACAGTGGCCTGTGTCCCAGCAGTGGGAACATTACAGGCTGATTATGCTTATCATATTAATACCAGTTTGTGATTGTACTTTTAAAAGTCTAATGAAATTTTGAAGTTACCATAGACTGGCATCCCATTTACCTATACATAAGTAGATATTAGGTCTTTACCTATGAAATTGCCGTTCTGCAGTACTGGCCATTTCAAATCAAAATAATTTTTGTTTGGCTAAGAATTCTAATTTCAAATTAATTTTATTTTAAAAACATGGTTTTTTTTTTTCTAAAAGTAGTCATTTCTTTATTGATTAGTGTTACATTTTCATCGCATTTCAATCTTTTTCGTCATCATGGATACGTTAAAAATTCGAGTAATTATGGAATATGAGTACCGTCGTGGCAGCAACGCGGCACAAGCGGCACGCAACATCAACGACGTTTACGGAGCTAACACTACAAACCAACGCACCACCTGTTATTGGTTTGCTCGCTTCCGTTCTGGAAATTTCGACCTGAAAAATGAACCTCGCGGTCGTCCGAAGACTTTGGTCGACAATGACGAATTAAAGGCGATTGTGGAAGCTGATGATACACAATCTACGGCTGAATTAGCAGCAGCTTTCGACGTTAGCGTCAAAACAATATTGGTCCATTTGCGTCAAATTGGCAAGGTAAAAAAGCTTGAAAAATGGGTGCCCCACGAACTCAATGATCGCCAGCGCGAAGTACGCGTCGAGACGTGCCTTGCACTGCTCAACAGACACACAAATGAAGGAATTTTGAACCGCATTGTTACCTGCGATGAAAAATGGATTCTGTTTGATAACCGTAAGCGCTCAGCAAGTTGGTTGGATCCTGGTTCAGCACCTAAACAATGCCCTAAACGAAAACTTACCCCTAGAAAAGTGATGGTCACTGTTTGGTGGTCTAGCGCCGGTGTGATTCATCACAGCTTCTTACCAAACGGGGTGAGCATTACTGCAGATGTGTACTGTGAAGAACTGAACACAATGATGGAGAAGCTGGCGCATCTCCAACCAGCATTGGTCAATCGCTCGTCTCCGCTGCTCCTGCACGACAACGCGCGACCTCATACTGCACAGCAGACGGTCTCCAAGTTGCAAGAACTGGGGTTGGAAGCTCTCCGTCATCCGCCCTACTCACCAGACCTTGCGCCTACAGACTACTACTTTTTCCAGAATTTGGATAACTTCTTGGCGGGAAAAAATTTTAATACCCGAGAGGCAGTACAAAATGCCTTTGAAGAATTTGTTGCCTCCCGTCCAGCTGATTTCTTTAAGAAGGGCATCAATAAACTGCCACTGCGATGGCAAAGATGCATTGATTGCATGGGTGATTACTTCGATTAATACAAATAAAAAATTCATGAAAAAAATTCGTTTAAATTTTTTCATACAAAACGGCAATTTCATAGGTAAAGACCTATTACGTAGCGTTACTATGGGAATCACGCCTGTTCTTCCCAAAGGTGTGTGGGTGTTTTTCTGGGAAATAATATACTATAATAATATTCTAATAATATATTTAATATTATACCTACTTTTTAGGGTGTTGTGATCCCCAAACGTGTTGCTTATGCCCCGAAAAAGAAGGTTAGTGAACCAAGCCCAAGATTATTCTTAATTAATATAATTATACGTAACGTTAACGTTATTTAGTTTGTATTTAGGTACTTGCCAAACCAGCCAGCTCACAGTGCATGCTTACAAATATGCTTTTCCGCGACATTTTTTTTTCTTTGGCTGAGTAATCATCAAATGGCGTCTCTCGCTCTGGATGGAGCGGGAAGGCGTGTCAGACTCTTACTGACTAAAACCCACCCGTGTTCCTGCAATTGCCTGTGCGCCAGGGCCACGGTAACTCTTCAAACAATCCGCGACTCCGGCAGGCATCGGCCCTATCGGACCCCGTCAATTATGCTGAGATTTCTTTAAGGCGCTGGAACACAACGCGCCGTCGACCCAGGCCTGACCTTACCGGACGGCGAGCTGCCCATTCCTCGCCGTATGCTTTGCTGCGCCAAGCTGTGCCATCCCGTTGCTGAGAGCGTTAAAGGTGTCCTTACATTGTTTCAGATGAAGATTCTGTGGAGTCATTATATTGTGCTACTGGCCACCCGGAGTTGAAGCTGGCAGGTGGACACTTCATGAGCTCAGTGCGTGTTATTTCAATAAACATTATATTTCTCAGTAAACAGAAATATTTGAGGTCAACATTTTCGTAAGAAAAGTATAACATTACTTCCGTTAGTGGGCATCATCATCACCATTCAGCAGAAATACGTCTCCAGCTGGAAATAGGGCTCTCTCAAACATCGACCGGTCCTATTGTACCGGATACCAAGCCAATAAATGAGAACTGGTAGAAAGCAGGTTGAAAATCTTAATACAAAATCAAATTAAATTAGATAGCGAAACTCCGCAGACGTGGTGAGTATTGATTTCTAAACACGATAAAACAAAAACATAATGATTTGCAGATAAATTTCCCCAACTAGTCCTTTTCCAAGAGTTTTGCTAACTAATTTAATATGACTAGTATGTTAACTAATATTATAAATGTGAAAGTAAGTTTGTTTGTTACCTTTTCACGTCTAAACCACTGAACCGATCATCATGAAACTTTGCATATACTTTGTCAGGGGTACAGAAAAGGACGTAGGGTACCTTTCATCCAGAAAAAAGTACTGTTCCCGAGCGAACGAACAATTGCTTTAGGTCGCTAGATGGCATTACGTGTCTTTCGAATCATGATTGAATTATATTATAAAAATTTGAAACTTTAGTAGTGCGTTCCAACATTCTGAAATGATTGTCAAAATCTAAATTAACGCGTGTGAAGCCGCGGGCCAAAGTGAGTTATATTATAATTTGATAAATACTAGAGATTAAACCCCCCCTTCACCCCCCCCCCCTATTACATGGGACTCTCGCCCCCTATTACATGGGACTTAAAAATAACTGGCGAAATGTGGGTGCAGCTCTGCCTTACCCTACGGGGCATACAGGCGTGATGTTATGTTTATATGTAGAGATTTTATAACTGTGATTTATGTACCAATTTTGTTAGTTTCATTTATTCAATTAATATAATCAATAAATTGGCATGCTAGTTTTACCGAATCGTTTTAAAAACTGTTAAATAAAAAGCACCCATCTGTATTGTACTATAATTCTTGCAAATTAATTTTATTTAATTCTACTTAACGCATTTAGATACACGAAAAAAGAAAGTCTTTCTTTCATTTTGAAAACTGACGTACCGACTACAAGTTTTTGCCAAATTAAGGTTTGTCTTTTTACAGGCACCTTCAAAACCAGCAGCAGAAGATGCTTACAGACCTAGATCAGGCAAAATTGCAACTACGGCGGGTGAACATGCACTTAAATCGCGTGAATATGGAGCTAACCCGGGTGAATTTGGATATTCACCAGTTGAATCTTCAGCAAAACCGAACGATTATGCAGCTGGGTTAGTTGAACATGGAGCAAATCCGAGTGAACATGCACTTAGATTGAGTGAAAATGGATCTATAATGAGTGAATTTAGAGATGAATATGGAGCCAGTCCGGGTGAATTTGAACCTAGACTAGATGAAAACGTACCCATAATGAGTAAAAATGGAGTAAGACCGGTCGAATATGGAACTAGATTGAATGAAAATGGCGCGAGACCGGGTGAACATGTAGCTAGCTTGAGTGAAACCGCACCAAGATTGAGTAAAAATGGAGCTGGGCTGAGAGAATACGGAACTAGACCAGGTGAAAATGCGATTATACCGGGTCAATATAGAACTAGACCGAGTATTAATGGAGGTAAGCCAAGTGAGTATGGAGTTAAACCGGGTAAATATAAAACTAGACAGAGTATTAATGGGGATAAGCCGAGTGAATATAGAGTTAGACCGGGTGAAAATGAAAAAAGACCGACTGTAATTGGAGCTCAACCAAGTGAATATAAAGCTAGACCGGTTGAAAATGAAACCAGACCAAGTAATGATGGAGTTAAGCCAAATGGATATGGTACTAAACCGGCTGAATATGAAACTAAACCGGGTGTTAATGGAGTTAAGCTAAGCAAATATGAAGCTAGACCTGGTGAATATGAAACTAGACAGACTGTGGATGGAGCTAAACAAAGTGAATATAAAGCTAGACCAGGTGAAAATTTAGCTAAACCAAGTGAATATAAAGCTATACCGGGTGAAAATGGAGCTATGCCAGATGATTATAAAGCTAGAATGGTTGAAAATGATATCAGATCGAGTATTAATGAAGTTAAGCTATATGAATATGGTGTTAAACCGGCTGAATATGAATTCATACCGGATATTAAAGGAGATAAGCCAAGTAAATATGAAACTAGACCTGGTGAATATGAAAGTAGACAGACTGTGGATGGAGCTAAACAAAGTGAATATAAAGCTAGACCAGGTGAAAATTTAGCTAAACCAAGTGAATATAAAGCTATACCGGGTGAAAATGGAGCTATGCCAGATGATTATAAAGCTAGAATGGTTGAAAATGATATCAGATCGAGTATTAATGAAGTTAAGCTACATGAATATGGTGTTAAACCGGCTGAATATGAATTCATACCGGATGTTAAAGGAGATAAGCCAAGTGAATATGAAACTAGACCGGGTAAATATGGAACTAGGCCGACTGTAAATGGAGCTATGCCAGGTGAATATAGAGCTAGACCGGTTGACAATGAAACCAGACGGAGTGGAAATGGAGCTAAGCCAAGTGAATATGGAGCTAGAACAGATGAATATGAATCTAGACCGAGAGAAAATGGAGCTAAGCCAGGTGAATATGAAACTAGACCGACTGTAAATGGAGCTAAACCAGGTGAATATAAATCTAGACCGACTGTAAATGGAGCTATGCCAGGTGAACACAGGGCTAGACTGGGTGAAAATGAAACCAGACGTAGTGTAAATGGATCTAAGCTAAGTGAATATGGAGCTAGAACGGGTGAATATGAATCTAGACCGAGAGAAAATGGAGCTATGTCAGGTGAATATGAAACTAGATCGAGTGCATATGAAACTAGACCGACTGTAAATGAAGCTAAACTAGGTGAATATAAATCTAGACCGACTGTAAATGGAGCTATGCCAGGTGAACACAGGGCTAGACCGGGTGAAAATGAGACCAGACAGAGTGTAAATGGAGCTAACCCAAGTGAATATGGAGCTAGAACAGGTAAATATGAATCTAGACCGAGGGAAAATGGAACTAAGTCAGGTGAATATGAAACTAGACCGAGTGCATATGAAACTAGACTGACTGAAAATGGAGCTAAACCAGGTGAATATAAATCTAGACCGACTGTAAATGGAGCTATGCCTGGTGAACACAGGGCTAGACTGGGTGAAAATGAAACCAGACGGAGTATAAATGGAGCTAAGCCAAGTGAATATGGAGCTAGAAAGGGTGAATATGAAACTAGACCAAGAGAAAATGGAGCTAAGCCAGGTGAATATGAAACTAGACCGAGTATAAATGGAGCTAGGCCAAGTGAATATAGAGCTAGATTAGGTGAATTTTCAGATCGATCTGCTGAACAAAAAACCCGACCAGATGAACATGCATGGGGCCATTTGTCTAAAGGTGGAGCTTGGTATGATGAAGAAGGAGTCAGACCGACTATATATGAAGCTGTACTGGGGAATGATGGGCCATGTTCAAATGAAATTGAGTCCAAAAAAGAAGCATATGAGATTGGGTTTCGTGACAATGAAAAAAGTTTAGATGACAATGAAGATAGACTGGATGAAGATACAGTAGATAAAGATGCAGAAGAAGAATGTAAAATTCGAAAACAAAGCAGCACATTAAGCCCAATTGTCGAAAGCGAGCTTGAAAAAAAGGGTGAATATGGAATTACAGAAAGTGATGAAAGGGACAAACAAATTGATCCCAACGGCAGAGCGAGTGGGAATGAAGGAAGAGGTGGTACACGTAGAGTAAGTGGCGGTGAACGAAGTGGCAGAGAAAACGACACTGTATACGGAATGAGCGAACCAAGAGCCATAGAAATTGAAAATGCGCGCAGAACAAGTGAACTAAGACCCTCAGGAATTGAAAATAAGCGCAGACCAAGCCAACAGAGAGGAGAAGTTGAACGCACGCGCAGACTGAGTAGGCAAGCAGGCGCAGAAATTGAGCAGGGGGGCAGAACGGGTGAACTAACCACAGAATTTGAACATGGTGGTAGAGTGAGCGAACAGAAAGGCAGAGAAACAAATCCTGCTGGCAGAGCCGGAGTGAACACTTCCAGACTGAGTCAACAAAGAAACAAACAGAGCGATCATTTAGCTAGAATGAGTAGTCGTGAAAGTAGATTGGGGGATCATGAAGCCAGAGCTGGTGATCTAGGTCTCAGAACTAGTAATCATGGTGCCGGATTAGTAAACCCTGGCTCTACGGTAGCTGACACTAGTGCCAGAGCAGCTGTATCTGGATCTAAAGCAAGTCCTCGAGACAGGATGAGTTCTATAGCAAGAACTAGCAATTTGGGTCAGCCCAAATTGGGAACACCTGGTACCAGACTAGACGAAACTGCAGCCAAGTTAGGTGAGTCAGAAATTAAAAACAGAGTGGGTTATCCTGGGGCTAGACAAAGTAAAGTTGGAGGAACTGGAGCAGGAGGAGCTTCACACATATCTGAAGCCCAGCAACATGCACGAGGAACTAGTTTATCTGCGGGAAGATCGTGGACTGAAAAAAAACGTTTGCCAATCGGGCAAAACTCGTCATTGATAAGGAAACCGACTCCAATTTCTTCCGTTCTTCGTAAATCAGAAGACAAACAACCTATAAAACCCAACAAAGAGATTTTCCTAAAGAAAATGACTAGCAAAGCCAGTGCTATTCCGGTCCCAGCTTCCAACGACGTTGGACAATCAAAAACACTACCCAAGAATCCATACAAACCCATCACTTCACCTGCCCTCTCACCACCGACTTCTATCACAAACCTAGTGAATTTAGCAACAAATATAGCTCCTCTTGCTAATATTACCGATGAAAAAGAAATAATTGTCGTATCGACACCTTTGTTCAGGGAACCGGAAAGCGAGATAAGGTCTATGAGGTTTGATTCAGTCAAACAAGTTATTGACATCATTAAGAATTCCCCGGAAGAAACACAAACAGAACTGATTTATATCGAAAAGAGCATGGCATCTGTTACTGTTAACGAAGGAGTCCAAACTAATACAGAACCAGTAGAACAACACGGACAAGAAGTGTCCGCCAGTAGTAAAGTAAAAGTCAACTCGTGCACGTGCACGTGCGCTCTCTGTTATAAACGAGACCATAGACTCGCTACTGTATATCCTGACGAAAATATTATATCAATCCAAAATAAAGGTGACGTAATCAACCTAAAACTGAATATTGAGGTTCGGAACATTGCGAGGTCAGTCTATTCTTGTCATAAGAATTGTCTGAGGTCGCCGTCGTTAACAAATATTACGGGATCAGTAAAAGAATCTCAGATATCTATGGAAGATAGTACGATTGTGCGGCGCAAAAGTTCGTTGCAGTTATACCACCAGTATTTTCGAGGTTGCGGGTTCGAGGCTTTTCCAAAAGCGATGGTTGTCCAGTGTGCTGGTTGTGGAAGACTAAACTACCCGCCGCGGTGTGATCAATCTCCGTGCTGTGATAATAACAAAAAGTATTTCGTATTGTTGGCAAACTCAGTGAACGAAGATGTGGATGATTGGTAAGTTACTATTCTATACTTCGATCAATAATTCTACACTAATATTTCTTATGAAATATGTTTTTTTTATCGTAAGAGTTTATGAGATCTCTTATTTGGCGACGTTGTATAAATTCATATTTCATTGAAATAAATGGGAATAATAATTTAACAATACAAACTGAACGGCTCATGTGTCAGCTGCCTGTGATATGATGATAATTATGGCTTGGGAGTCAAAACCATGACAAAATATTAAGCAGTCTTGCCCACCGTAAAGCATCTCGAGATTGACCGAGAGCATGTTTCAGGTGGCAGCCTTGCTGAATTTCTTGTCTGGTCAGGATACTTAGAATATTGATCAGTATCACATAACTGAATTGACTGCACAAATATTAGAAAATGACTAAACTGCTCATATCGAGGGTTCACGGGCTATTTGTATTAAGCAACGTCATGGCCGATATTGAGTCACATACATATTCGGAATCGCCAGATTTTCTGCTTCGTTTAAATCCATTTTTCATGGCGATCTGAGCACTTTTATGTCGCTTAAAACATCAGTAAATTTAGGTCTACTTTGAATCTGATTTGAATGATGCGATACAAATTTTATAAAATTTTACATTTTTCATTTCAAACCATTCTCTTTTAATGTAAAGTGCTACATAAATCATTTTGATCTGCAACTACTTTATGATACTTCAGCTGCGTTTGCTGAATAGCCTGATTCTATTTTAGTATCGAGATGGTTGTTAATACATTTAGCCTTACACTAAAACAACACCGAGTGTCACCTAAATCCTTTTTCCTGAACCTATAATTTACAGTTTACGGCGCTTGAATCATTTACCCTGTTTTTAAATAAATTGAGGTAATTTTGTATTAAGCGACATTTATTGCTGGTTATAACAACTTTAAAAAAATGAAAAATAAACTAAATTGTGCGGTTTTTGTAAAATAAAACAACATAGACCACTTTTTCGTAAAAATATTAATACTTTTCTTTTAATGTTTTTTTGTCCTAAACTTTGAAATGCTCTCGCTGTAAAGTTCCAAAAATATTGCTTAATACAAATAGCTCGTGAACCTTCGATATAGTTACTCGCATCTTTTATGATCCAATCATTTCCAGTTGTAATTTCAATCCACCATGTCGGCCATGCGACCTCAGGCAGTCGCAGTTAAAAAGAACAAGCAGTTGCATTCCAATAAAACAAACTTTGTCAGAGGTAACATTAGATACTATTACTACTGTTACGGTATCAGGAGTGCCATTACACATGCGGGAAATGGTAAAGAAAACAGACATGGCATGTCAAACTGAAGAGCCACAAGCCGAATGTAAGATGACAAAACGTAAAGTGAGCATTTCAGAAGACTCGGGTATGAGGTGCGACATTCAAAAAGAGAGTTGCTCTTCTATATCTGTATCGACACAGGTTGATAATGGTATGAGAAAGCAAAGCTGCAGAAAATTATGCCCACCAAAATGCGAACATGAAGATTCACAAGTGTGCGCAGAAATTTGCACGCCAGTAACGTCATGTCAAAAAGTACAGTCAGTATGCTCGCAAGTACGCCCTGAGGCATGTCCACAAGTACAGTCTAAAAGGTGCCAACAGAAATGTCTACAAGTTCAGTCACAAGGATGCACGCCAGTATCGCCGACATGCTCACGATGTTGTCCTAAACCACTACCGTGTATACAAGTACAGACCCAGGTATGTCCGCAAGTACCACAAGTTTGTGATGCGCAGACGCAGACTCAGTGGAACAGTATTGTAGTAAGTAAACAGCGTTTTTTTCATCGTCATCTTTTATTAATGCCTTCACCAGCTTGATTTTTTTAAATATATTTATTTTTAGTTACAGGCATGGCTGCACCCTGACGGGCGATACTCGTTCCATCTGCCGTCATTGAATGTGTTGAATAGTTATCCATTTTGACAATTTATACAACATATCAATTAAAGGGTTTTATTACTTTATATTTCCCTTGTTTCAAATGGTCTCCCTTAAAAACTACCTCTAAGATATCTCTTACTAGAGTACATATTCTGGTTACTTTAAAGCATTTTCTTAACCGTCAACCGTTTGGCAACCTAGCAATTCACACCCCGAAAAGTAACTTATGGACACCCAAAATAACGTGGAACTGTGCTAAAGACTATTATTTATTTTGTTCCTAATATAATTATGACAAACGAAATATACAATGAAACTATTGGGAATCCTAGTGGCCTGGCTGCAGGATTAGAAACCGCAAGCTGTTCGGTTTGGTAAGCAATCAGCTTACGTGCCAGGATATTGAGCGGCTTCGGGTCCAGGTAGCGGAGCTGCATCTCTGTGATTGACTTTAGACTGTGTATCGGCATTTCTAGCATCACCTGTAATAGTTGGTAATTTAACCGTAGGGGCGATGTCTGTGATAGTTTACCGTCTCATCAGCTCCCATCAATGCCTTCATTCGAATGGTTCACTGAAATATCACACATGTTTTGTCTACGTGCAGTCTAGTTAAAAAACTTATTTACGAAAAAAAAAAACGACTTGGAAACCAGCAGTTTCTGAGTTATCCTTAATAATGCGTTTTTTGTCATTTAGTTTATATTAATGATGTTTTAATAATTTCCTGTCACTGTTATTGACATGTGTCTTTGATTTTGTATTTTCGTTTTTTGCCACCGATTTCCGAAATTAAAGTTATTTTTCACATTTTTTGGTGTTTTTTTGGGAGTCGGTTGTATTTTTGTAACAAAAAAAAAACACTTTATAGTTCTGTTACCTACTCCACACAAATTGTTATACCACTAGGTACTTGATATATAAATAACAGTGACAGGAAATTATTAAAACATCATCAATATAAACTAAATGGACAAAATACGCATTATTAATGATAACTCAGATACTCAGTACTCAGATAGTCAGAACTTGATCAAATTTATATGGGACCACATGAGAAGCACCAGCTCCAGAACCATCCAAATCGGTTCACCTAGAAAAAAGTTCTGAGCACAAGACACATACAAATAAAAAAAAAACAGTCATATTGAGAACCTCCCCCTTTTTAACCTACGTCAAAAAAGGAGGAGGTTCTCAATTCGACTGTATTTTATTTTATTCTTTGTCTATACAGCTGAAACCTTTTCAATACATGAATGTTACTAATTTCTTTAAGTGAGTGATCTGATTACGTACAGGGTTTTTTTTTCACTTTCATTAGATTCTTCTGGAGCAGACATTAGTTTAAACCTAGACCCCAACATACCCCAAAAAGTTTTTGATTGAAAGAAAGAAAGAAAAAAAGAAAATTTGTTTATTCTGCACAAACAACACGCACAATACAAAAATACATTCACTAATAAAAAGTAGCCAAAAGCCTCGTACTTAAAACGTTATAAGTTTGACAATGTTGTCTATTACTTAATGTCCAAAGACCAAAGACAATAATAGACATTGCGTAATATGTTGGAGGTTGCGACACTGGCAAATGACAACAAAAACCAAATAAAACAAGGAATGATCTACTTAACTACTTTTACAATAGCCATTACGTGCGACATATTGCTAACGTTATTTTAAAAGTTAAATTAAGGTCTTACTTGTGCCGTAATGCCAGACATAGCTTCAGGATTGATGGCGCTCAGGTCCGGGCCACTAATCTCAGCTAGAAGCAACCCTAGCCGGGACACCTCGCGCGCACTCCAACTGTATGACTTCCCTAACGCCTAGAAAAAATTATACGGCAACTTGTTACAACTTCTGGTGAATGTAACTAATTAATGTAAGTAATGTAGTTTCTGATCAAAAACCATAATAACGGTGATCTGGCAGTTCCAAATAGGTTCATACACCTACCTAGATTTATTAGGGCTTGCCTTAGTTATTTAAATTATGTCCCAAAATTATTAACACTTAGGTACCTGGGTTCTCATCATCATGGCCAAATAAAATCTGCGCTGCAATGGATCGCACGCTCGGATGTGGTAAAATATCTGGAAATAACCATTTAATGACAAAACAAACATCAATCAAATCAATCAAAAACAATCAAGAATCAAAATCAATCACCTAAAAATCTCAATCTCAATAAATCTGAAATCGTTTAATTAAAAGACGGATCCCCTATTTTTATTCGCGCTCCTTTAGCGTTAGCTGTACTGTCCTAGCTCCCTGGATTAATATAATTACAAGACGGCATCAGCTAATCTTAATGCCGTTACAAGAAACGAAGCAATGTTTCTGCAAATCAACGTTTATCATAAGCTTTGTTTAAGGCGCTCTTGTCCAATATTTGTAAACAGTTTGTACAAACTTGATGCGTCAGCTGAAGGTACGTGTTCTCCGGTATCCTCCTCATGAAGATCATGGGTACCCCGCACAGCAAGTTGTTCATAATGTTCAGGTACTTAGCATCCGTCCAGCGAGGATTCAGTTGTATGTACTTGCTTGCCACCACTCCTACCTATACATATAGTATCCTATTGGTGATTCTAACACGACACTGCATGACTCCCATAATATTATTATTATACTCTTTGCTGCATGACGAAAAGAAAAAAGTGACAATTCGCACATCCCAAAAATTTGGTGTAACAATATTATTATCAGAGGGTAGTTGAATTAAATCTCTTAAAGGTAGAGTGCTACAAAAATATGTCTGGCGCCTAAGGGCCGGGCGTGGTTGGTAATAATATTCTGTGATCATTGTCATTGAAATTGTATTGAAAAACAAAATGGCGGCATTAGTTCCAATTTTGGCCACGCGCCAAGATATCCTTGAAGCGGTGTAGGTGCAAAAGACATGACAATTGCTATTATGCGGAGATGCCAGAAAAATGATAAACCGACAAAATTACCTGATGCCTATTAAGATCGGGATGTGTGCCGATAAACGACAGTATCTTGTCGTCAGACAGGTTGAGTCTGGCCATCTCCCTGCCATGGATATACTTGAACAGGGGGCGGTATTTCTCCAGGGTATCGAGTGTCACCTCGTCCGTGGGTGTGGAACCCTTCACGACAGTCCACGTCGCTGCAAGCTTCTCGCGTGCTACATGCATCATGGCTATTGCTCTTGCCTGGAAGAATAGAATAGAATAGAGAATACATTTCTTTTTTAATGAAAAATTATGATTATGATGATGTATGAATGTGAATGTGATTTCTTACCAGGCCGAACCTCCCAACCGAATTTCGGCTATGGCCATAGTCAACTATGAAAGATATAATATACTTCGAGGCACAAGAGTGTCTCACCGCCATTTTCATAACTGCGGGCTGCTGCTGAAAATTTTGCCGGAAAAAACCAATAGCACTTTGGGCGACCTAGGAATCGATCCCGGGACCTACTCAACGGTTGCGATTGCGCTTCTAAGTAGGCTAACGCCATAATAAAAAGAAACATAATTGTATATACAATATTCATCAATTTCAATTTAGTTTGTGTTTTAATTGGAGCAGCTCAATCTCAAGCCTTAAGATAGCAATATTTTTTTTCAAGATAATTGCATCATGCTAATATTAGCGGTGCTAGAGATAAAAAGTAACTAACAGACTGCAGTACGTAAGACCCTGGTAACCGCTCCACATCCGCGAGATCTCCAGAGATGAATATGGCGAAGGCATCCACGGCTGTCTGCATGTAATCCTTGGTGATCTTCAGCTTACAGTGGCCACGGTGCATGTACTCCAAGAAGGGCAGGTGGACGCTACTCTTGCCTTGAAACATCTCCGCTCTGAGGAATAACATAAAACTTAGTCTCATACCTTCGTCTCAAGGAGTAGGAACACAGAGACGCCTCGTACCGACGACGCCACGCGGCGATTCCGTGCTCTATGTGAGGCAGAAAATACTGAGTGTTACTATTCTATATTATATAGCTGCTGCCCGCGGCTTCGCCCGCTTGGACGTCGGAAATTATACTACAGGAACGTGCTACCGGGATAAAAAAGTAGCCTATGTTACTCCTTATAAAATCAGCTATCTTCCAGTGAAAGTCGTTCCAGCCGTTTCGGAGATAAGTCGGCACAAACAGACAGACAGACCGACAAAAATTGAAAAAAAAAATTGGTATATGTTCCGTGTATACAGCCATATGCATTTAGCACTTCAATTTTATTTATCTGTATAGATGTATAGATTGTACGTTAACGTAATATCTAAATAAATCGTTACAAACACTATACATAGTATAAAACAAAGTCGCTTGTTGTGTCTGTCTGTGTGACATGGGTCAACACGCACAATGAAGGGTTCCGTAGTTACGATGAATTTATCCCAAAAAGAAACTTAACATTGTATTACTACAATGTTAAGTTTCCAACTGCAAATGTTGGTTGGTCGACTATTAAGGCTCGTACACACTGGCGCGACGCGACAGCGTACACAAAGGCACCGCGCGACGAGCGGCGCCTTTGATTCGTGCTGTCGCGTCGCGCCTGTGTGTACGAGCCTTTACTCGTAAACTTGTAAAGCCTACTTAGCGTTGATAGTTTTCCTTTTTATTTCGTTATATTTATACAACAGCCGTGAATTTTTTCACATATCCAAAAGCAACCAGCTTTAGCTGGCAGGGAGACACACACTTGACTCTAACAAAAATTAGCAATTTTTACGCAAAGGGTTCCCTGAATCGGTAAATTGTTTTCACATATCCGTAATATTTTTGAATGGCCTATCCAATGATACCCGACACCATCAGGAGCAACAAAATATGCGGCCTCGGTAACACCGGAGGTAAGCTAATTCTCAACACAAACAGTCCAGACAAACCTAGAACCTGTGTCTACATACCCAAAGAAATCCCTACCACACCACTCACTCAATTCTGTTCCAGAGACCTGACAGCTGTCAGGCTCCAGACTGAAGGTGACATTCCAGATGTCGTGCTAGCCTCGGTTTATATGCCAGGCGAGGACGCAAACTGCCCGCCGCAAGAGATGGCCGACTTAGTGCAGCACTGCGAGCGCACCAAGCTGGACCTGATCATCTGCACCGACTCAAACGCCCACCACCCGCTCTGGGGCAGCGATGCACCGAACTCCAGAGGAGAGGTACTATCCACCTATTTATTCTCTACTAACCTTAACATTGTAAACCGGGGCTCTGAACCCACTTGGGTCACAGTCCGAGGACAAACAATCATAGACTTAACGCTTGCTACAGAAAACGCGACAAACTTTATCACAAACTGGCACGTGTCGGACGAGCCTTCTTGTTCCGACCATAGAAGAATCCGCTTCACACTAAATACTACCACAAAAAACCCTGCACCTAGACGAAACCCGCGACGCACTGATGTACCCGGCTACAAATGTCTCTTAGCGTCTCTACTAGCCAGGCACCTATCACAGGTGACTATAAGAGACACTGCACAACTGGAATACACCGTGATAAAACTATCAGAATACCTAACCGAAGCATACCATGCATGCTGCAAACTAAGGGCGCCAAAAACCAACAGGGACAGGAACCCCTGGTGGAATGCAGAACTTAGTAAACTCAGAGATATACTTCGAAAACAATTCAACAGAGCCAAGAACACTAGACTCCCGGATGACTGGGAGATATACAAAGAAACCCAATACACATACAAAAAGTGTATCAGAACTGCCAGAAGAACAGCGTGGCGGAAATTCTGTGAATCCATCGAGACCAACAATGAAGCCGCAAGGGTGAGGAAGATCCTATCAACGGATCAGGACCGAACCCTTGGCGCGCTGAAAAAACCCGATAACTCCTACACACTAAGTGACCTTGAAACCAGCAAGGTCCTTCTCGAGACTCACTTCCCAGACTGTATAGTCCTAGAGGACAGGCAGTGGGAGGCTGAGCCAGTATGGACCCCAACGGGTCAAGACTGGTCAAGAGCCCAAAGCATTGTAACAGAAGATCGGCTAAAGTGGGCTATTAACACCTTCCAGCCGTACAAATCCGCAGGGCTGGATGGCATCTTCCCAGCCCTATTACAGTGGGGCATTGACCCCTTGACGCCATGCATGGTGGAGATCTATCGAGCTTGCATAGCACTCAGATATGTACCCCTAGCATGGCGTGAAGTGAAAGTCATTTTCATACCCAAACCCGGAAAAACCGACTATACACAACCCAAGGCCTATAGGCCTATAAGCCTCACATCCTTTCTACTGAAAACCCTAGAGAGACTCTGCGATAGACACATCCGTGACGGACCTCTTCGGGTAAAACCACTTCACAAACAACAGCATGCGTACTCCACAGGCAGATCAACGGAATCCGCGCTACATAGCGTGGTATCCAAAATTGAATGCGCAGTGGACCATAAATGCTCGGCACTGGCCGCCTTCATTGACATTGAGGGCGCCTTTGACAAAACCATGTTTAATAGTATCAACATGGCCCTCGACAAACACAGCATAGACTCGACTCTAAGTGGATGGATCACCAATATGCTCAAAATGAGAGCTGTACAAGTCACCGTGAACGACACTACAAGGGCCATTGTGGCGAAGGGCTGTCCGCAAGGGGGAGTTCTTTCGCCACTCCTATGGAACCTGGTCGTAGACAGCCTCATCAAAACACTCAATGACAAAGGCTACTTCACAGTAGGTTACGCCGACGACATAACTATAATAATAAATGGTACCCACGAAAACACCTTATGCAACCTCATGCGCCAAGCCTTGAAAATAGTAGAGGTCTGGTGCAATAAACACCAGCTATCAGTGAACCCGACAAAGACCGAACTGATTCTCTTCACAAAAAAGAGGAAGTTGATGACACTCCAATTACCACGTTTCTTTGGTACTACCCTAAGCCTTTCAACCGAAACCAAATACCTGGGCATATATTTGGACAAACAGCTGAACTGGGCAAAACATACTAATTACATTACCACAAAAGCCAGCATATCCCTGTGGCAATGCAAGCGAATGCTTGGCAGGAATTGGGGAATAAGCCCCAAGGTCACTTACTGGCTGTACACCACAATCATCCGGCCAATTATTACATATGGCTCACTAGTCTGGTGGCCCAGGACAGATTTGAGCACAGCCCAGAGAGACCTAGGAAAACTACAACGGTTTGCTTGTGTAGCTATCACTGGCTGCATGAGAACCACACCCACTGCTGCCCTACAGGCGATGCTTGGACTGCCACCTCTACACCTCATCGTGCGTGAGGAGGCAGCCCTGGCTGCCTTCAGGCTGCACATAGCAGGGACCCTAAGCAAGGACTCTAGAGTCAAACACATACGCATTAAGGAAGATGCGATCAAACGACAACCTTTGATGGCATCACCCTGCGACAAGGCCCCGAAACTGCACTACTTTCAAAGGCATTATAACATAATACTCACAGAAGAACGTCGCGACTACTCAGGCCCGAAAGAGCTGAGAGTATATACCGACGGATCTAAGACCGACGCCGGAACCGGAGTCGGAGTTTTCTCGCACGATCTTAATATAAATATATCCAGCCCACTAGGAATGTTCAACACCGTCTACCAGGCGGAGTGTGTGGGCATTATACTAGCGGTGTCCGCCATAGAGGCCAGGAAAGTCATGGACTCCCACATACGCATACTCTCTGACAGTGCCTCAGTCCTCCAATCCTTGGGGAGGAAGTATATTACCTCAAGTATAGTATTGGAATGCCACAATGCTCTAGAACGTGTGGCGGTGTCTAACCGTAACACAGTGACACTGCAATGGATTAAAGGGCACAGTGGATCACTGGGTAATGATGCAGCTGACGAACTGGCCAGAAGAGCATCCAGCGCGTCAGTCTGTGGACCCGAACCCATCGTGCCCATTCCCTTTAACCAGCTACGGAGATGGTTACAGGAGTACACCCATACACAAGCGGAGAGCTTGTGGACCTCGACACCCGGCTGTAGGCAGTCCAGGGAAGCCATGCCATCCTTAGATGGCAAGCTTACCAAACGTTTATTACGTCTGGACAGAAACGGTCTGCGCCTGGTGACGGGGACCATCACGGGTCACTGCTCGCTAAACAAACACTTTCACACAATAGGCATAACGGACAGTCCTCTGTGCAGGGCCTGCATGGAGGCTGAGGAAACCGTTGCGCATGTGCTCTTTGAATGCACTTGCGTCACACAAATTAGGTCACAAACCCTCGGGGCACCCATATCCTACACAGATGCTCTCAGCAGACCAGGAGATATCACCAACTTCTGGAGGGAGGTGGGCTGGTTGGAATAACCACCGACGGCCGCCATGGCCCACGCACAATGGTCCATATGAAGGACTAAGTGCGGAAACCATAACCCAAAGAAGAAGAAGAAGATACCCGACACCATGGAATAGATGAGAAAAAAAAACATCCCCACTTTACGTGTAAAGGAGACCCAAAATAAAAAAAAATAAAATTCATGATTTTATTTTTTGTCGGCGTGATTAATATGTAAATTTTCTAGTACTAAGACTCTCTGAGCTAGGCTGTGGACGGACGGACAAACGAACATGGCGAAACTATGTGTTCTTTATTGACTACGGAACCCTAAAAACAGGTGTAACCGCATAAATCTTCTAAGCTTCACAATGGATTTTGATGTGGTTTCACTATCGTTTACTATAAAACATTCATTTCGGAAGGTTTATGTGTGTGTATAATATTTAACTTAGATATATCTAAGTTAAATATTATACCTATAAGCGGTACAGAAACCTCAATGTTTAGACATGACCACCATTGCACCCATGAGAAGCAATGGTGGGTCATTAAGTTTTTGTAATAAATTAAGCTTACAATGGGCTTGCAACCTCCTGAGTAATGTAAGACTTTTATAATTAATATAATATTAGCGGTTAGCTAGATGAAGGAAGACATCTTGAGGAAACCGGCATGTCCTAGAACCAAAAATTCGAAGTCATGTGACATCTACCAACCCGCACTGGGCCCGCGTGGTAGATTACAGCCCAATTCCGGCCTGTGTCCCAGTAGTGGGAACACTAGGCTGATTATGCTAGCGGTTAGCTGAGACACAACTTACCGCATTACTTGTCCCGTGGGCCAGTGCGCCAAGTGGTCTTCACCGTCTACGATAGCTTTAAACGTTACTTTTCTAACTTCTATCTGGAACAAATCGAGACGGTTTGCAGCTCTCGTATGATTTTCATTTGGGAAAACATGCGCATTAATTCAAGTTATTGCACAGTAAACGTTCAATAAAAACACATATTTACAACTAACTTCTGCCTGCGGCTTCGCCCGCGTGGATGTCGGAAATTATCCCAGGGGAACGAGTTACCGGGACAAAAAGTAGCCTATGTTCTTTACCAGGATGACATCTATCTCCTTGCCAAATTTTATAGAAATCCGTTCAATGGTTTAGGCGTGAAAAGGTAAGATACATACAGAGTTACTTTCGAATTTATAATACTAGTAGGGATAAGGAAGGAATAACAAAACATTAAATTTAAAAAACCCCCAACGCAAAAAAGAAAAGCGAATATTTAAAAAGTCAAAAATAATGCCTATCGTTGAGCCATCAAATTCGATTGAGTAACACCATATATTTTAATTTGGTATAGAAATTGATGGATGGCACGATAAGGTTTGCTCGTTAAAATGGCACTATAATGTCGCGGCGGGGTACCACCGCTTATGTAAGTCAGACCCTTCATTTGATTGACTATCTATTAATTTACTAGCATTTCCAACTAACTTGCTTCATTACGATAAAAAAAATTGTAGAAATTCTAGTTGGGTGAACTTGGGTGTTAAATTGTTAAGTCTGGGAGCGATATGAGTAATGAGTTTGCAATCTCCTATTTTAGCTATTTGTATTGCTTTAAGCTTAGCGGTACCCCGCCGCGACATTATAGCGCGTCGGTCGGCGCCTTTGTGAGCTCGACGGTCGGCCCCTTTGTGTCGGGCTGTCGCGTTGCGCCAGTGTGAACGAGCCTTTACATTGTGATTGCGAAAGAAAAATAATGAAGGTGTAATATGCTAAATGTTCTCTAATGATCCATCAAAATGTAACACGGTTTTATTTATAAAAAATTGGGTGTGTGATAAAAACGCAAAGGTATGTACGATGTGGTATTATTGTTACGTAGACGAAGAAGGTTAATTATCGTTTTAAAGGTTGCAATGTAGGTACCTATACAATGGTATTTTTCTTATCAGGTTTAAATTATTTTTAATTTTTAGTTATTTTTATTAACAAGTAATAAAAGCTTGTTTTTAAAAAGTTTTTTTTTTGTTTATAGTTTACGGAATATGTTGTGTCCTTTTTAGTATGTGCTAAAGAAAAGTATTTTCTTTCTTTCTTTGTTTCTTTCTTATAATTTGATACAAAATTCAACAGAAAAAGGTCTTAAAAAAATTGGAAAAATAGGCTTTGTATGTGGTTTAGACCTTTTATTATTCCCCATGATATCTGCCATAGCTACGGATTCGCTGAAATAATGTGCTGGCCAGCGATTAAGGTTTTAAAGATACAACTCCGTGACAGACGGACACACATCGTTGACTTGGTAACTACTTAATAGAGTCCGTTGGCATTCTTCGGAAACGTCATCCTAAAAATGAAAAGTTGTATCGTATTATGGGGCACCTACTACCCTGCTTCATCTACAAAGGACCAGTTTTGCATAACTGTAGGTATGGATCTCATTACTTTGGGCTGGTTTTCTTTTAGATAATGGTATATCTCTCAAGCAAAACCCTTCCTTCCCTTCTTTCTTCCCTTATACTGAACACAAAAAGATTGAACCCAGCGTGCTCTATCCTAAATGTTCTATAACCTCGATGTTCTATAACCGATTCCGGTCAGCTGCCCTGAATATAAAAGTTACGGTACTTAACTACCTGTACCTTCACTGGGTCGCCGAGAGCTTTCGCCAACAGGTTCCATAGTATTACATAACGTTGTGTCATTCACATAATTAGTATGACGAATTTTTTGAAACTTTGGTCAACTTTTTCTTCCGAATTTTTACTACGTGTTTTGTGTAGTGCAATTTATATTTGCCAACCAACAATCCTACCTAATATCTTGTGTAGTCTTGAACTCTTGACTGACGCACTTTCGTGTATGTAGGTAGTTAAAATACATACAGATTAGAACACCAGTATCTCCAGTAATCTTATATTAACATAACATATCGCACGCTTAATAATAAACTGACCGATTACGGTTTAGGTCCAAAATGAGATAAGAACACAAAGAAATTCATTTTAACACCATCGATCTGGAAATCTCGGATTTTTTTCGATATCTCGTTCCTAAAGCAAGACACAATTTTATCTGTCTCTTTCACTCTCATACGTTTTCACATGGATTATTAGAAGACAGTGGCGTAAACCATTATGCGTCGGGCGCTCTCTTATTGAACACTTGGAGCTTTTATTTTAAAGTGACCGGTTAATAATTGAGTCTGTTTAGTGCAAAAATGTAAGCTAAGTTTTATTCAAATTATTCATAAAACCATGAGCCATTTTTGATTAAGTCTGTTTTATCCAATATAGACTAAAAACTTAAGAATGTTAAAGATATAGGTAGATATTTAATAAAATACAAACTTATTACAAAATATGACATTAGTACTTGAACAATATATAATTGGCTTTAATAGTAAATAGACATGTTATGAACATCATTTTTAAACCTATAAAAATATAATCAAAAAACTAAATTTCTTCAAAATATCATTTCTGTATTAATAATCAGTTCATCAACTATTCCTACAATATTTCATTATTTTTATGCTTTTTCACTGATTTATAAGCCATTATTGCATGTCATGATTGCCAAAAAGTTTTATGCGTTTTCCCAAAAAACGTTTTTTTTTGAGTTACGTCAGTCTATTATTAAGCCTGCGATATAATATAGAAAACGTACCGGCTTTTTGTCCATATAAAACTTCATCAAAAATCTTTTCAAATCTGATCAAAGGATCTGAGGAAGAGATTGAAGAAATAAAATTAATCCAATGTTATCAAATAATTAAACAACTTCTACTTAGCAATGACTTACTTAACTCATTTTTTTATATTTTTCCTGTGATATTCATCACATGTTATTAGCAGAACATGAGCTTGTTAACCGACTTCAATTAGGAGGAGGTTCTCAATTCGTCTGTATGTTCTGTTTTTGTATTTTTGAGACGCGATATCTCCGGCAATTGTTGATCGATTGCGAAAATTATATTTTTATTAGATAGAGTACGAATTTTATTAAATTTAGTTGGGTAGCTTTTCAGTTAGCTTCAATAATACGTATTTTTCCACTTAGTGTATATTGATGATGTGATAATAAATTCCTCACTGTTATTTACTTAGCAAGTAGTGGTATACGAATTTTTGTGTGGGGTAGGTACCAAAACAAAAAAGAGATTAAAACAACCGACTTCCAAAAAAAAGATTTTCATTATTTTGTTCACATGTCTCCAGAGATATACATCGTATATATCGCTAACTGAATTCGATAGTGGCACAAGACCAAATTCAACAATTTGAGAAAACGCACAATTTATATTCGAAGACTAGTGCGCGCGCACAAATATTCGAAGACTAGATGATGGAATATATTATATTCCATCGTCTCGTCTTCGAATATTTATTGAGCGTTTTCTCAAATTGTTGAATTTTGTCTTGTGCCACTATCGAATTCAGTCAGCGATTTAACTAATCATTATCATCACTGTCCACAGCTAGACTTCACTCACTGCTGGATATAGGCCTGATTTTCCGTGCTAGTTACCGAGAAGATACGCAAAATGGGGATTATTTGAGGTTCGATTAAATACACGAAATTATCTCAAAGACATAAAACATGCTCATATTCTCAATCCCGCAAACCTGCTGCCTTGGTGGTGGCTATGCTGACGAAGCTGAACCCCGCTACCCCCGGTGCGAGAGAGACGCCACTGTCATTGCTTTTGTCCTTCACGCCCTTCAGTTTGACCACGTCTTGAACAGCCGGGTTGTTATTGTTTATACCGCACTGTGACTCTTCGGAAAATAAAGCAAAAACTTATTGTTTAGACTTAGAGTATAGTCCTTTCGGTCAGTTTACCTCTGCAGGAACCCAACAGCAACCGTATCGTAAATAAAAGAGATGAAAGATCACAGTGATTTTGACAGACTTCTCAATCGCAGAGTAACCCAACAGCAACCTTATTACAACGACAATTAAGATCACTGTGATTTTGGCAGACTTCTTAATCGCAGAGTAACCCAACAGCAACCTTATTACAACGACAATAAAGATCACTGTGGTTTTGACAGACTTCTTAATCGCAGAGTAACCCAACAGCAACCTTATTACAACGACAATAAAGATCACTGTGATTTTGACAGACTTCTTAATCGCAGAGTAATCCAACAGCAACCTTATTACAACGACAATAAAGATCACTGTGATTTTGACAGACTTCTTAATCGCAGAGTAACCCAACAGCAACCTTATTACAACGACAATAAAGATCACTGTGATTTTGACAGACTTCTTAATCGCAGAGTAACCCAACAGCAACCTTATTACAACGACAATAAAGATCACTGTGATTTTGGACAGACTTCTTAATCGCAGAGTAACCCAACAGCAACCTTATTACAACGACAATAAAGATCACTGTGATTTTGACAGACTTCTTAATCGCAGAGTAACCCAACAGCAACCTTATTACAACGACAATAAAGATCACTGCGATTTTGACAATGATGCAAAATCAGAGGTAACATAACTGAAAGGACTGTATTCTGTTTGTGGTATTAATACTTACCAATAAATAGGCATAGGCTCTGTAAACATTAGTGTTTCTCCAACACAGGCATTCGATAAAAGTTCGCAGCATCTACGCTGGCGAAACGATAATGTGAAGGGGCTCGACGGAGTCCCTTCATTAATGAATAAAATGACTTTTTATCCGACAGTACTTCGGTCTTTAAGCGAATCTGACCTAACGAGTATCTGGCGCAAGCACAGACAACACACAAGCACAAGGCCTTAGGGTCCT
Organism: Griposia aprilina; assembly: GCA_916610205.1. NCBI lineage: Eukaryota > Metazoa > Arthropoda > Insecta > Lepidoptera > Noctuidae > Griposia > Griposia aprilina. The sequence goes on from OU744286.1 coordinate 16,763,846, forward strand.
TAGGGCCTAGACAAAGTAACATTCAATTAACGATAACGCTAGTAGAAAAGCTAAAATGTATGGGGTTGACATAAGCTATCGAAATGTCACGTGATCATAGGTCAACGAATAAAAATTAGCTAGACAATGTAAACAACATTCGATTATGAAATGAATCGACAGCGTCGAAAGATTAGGTACTTCCACAGAGATGCATAGCCAAGGGACACTTTTTGACGAGCGTTATTGCTAGTTTTTGGAATCATTAGCGAAAGCGATAGCGATTGTAGAAATAGAATCGCTCCTAAGCGAATGCCATTTGTCTAGGCCCTCTGGTGCTAACAAATGAGATTAACTAACCACTGATGTTCTCATAGCTGAGCAACGTGAACATTCTGTTGTTATAACTAAACACAACATTTACGCAAATGGAAAATAGTGCTATGTAGTAAATCAACATGTTTCCGTCGTTTAATATAATCTGACATTGGTTGACCAATTTAATTCAGGGAGGCTTTGAAATGGAAATTTGTAAAATAGTACGACAGGAACACTTTGGAGGTTCTATAAAAAACAATCGTTTGGGCCGTAAACTGCCCCAATCATAGGAAAAAGATCAGCTAGCAAGCAAAGATCTGTAGTGTCTATTTTGATGCAGGCAATTGTTTATACACCATTTATTACTATGCTGAACATGACCATTAAACTTGACCATTCCTTTCTGATACTAGCTGTACAAAAGATGTGCCATACGCACTTTGGCATTACCATAGGTGGAGAATGCGCGCCGTCTACCAGCTTTTAGATCGACATCTCAATGAAACCAGCCATAAACAAATACTCCTTGCGTAACTATACTCCTGCATGCTAGAGCAGTCATGGAAAAAAAACTAGTGCCAGCAAAATTGACAGGAAGCAAGCAAGTCGTGTTACTCTTTGGCATATCCACACAACATTATATTTAAACATTTTTTAAATCAAATGAGTTTTATAACACTTTCCTATGTCTTCAACAACCTCTAGTGACAGTGAAAATTGCGATTGTTCGCAATGCACCTACTCGTTTGAAAATAATCATAATGACTACGGAAAACTTTTGTTGAACAGTCGTCATGTCCCGATGTATGCTACGATGGCACACCCTCTCGTATACTACGCTGAAGTTGTAAGTGCAGGTATTTGGTTCATGTAGGTAACGACCTTAATGAAAAGGTCACCAAAAAAGCGATGGATGGACTGTGTGAAAAATGATATGGCTATAAGTATGAAAGAATAAGACATGTTGCGCGCACCCCAAATAAATTGGTATAACGGCCAGAGAATGATGACTTAAGGGGACTACATGACCTAAACGCAAATTTATAATGCCTAAAAATATATGATCCACTGCAGTAACGAAAACCAGAAAAATATATGATATTCTTCTGGATATATGCTAGTTAGTGTGTTGAAAACATAATCCAATTAACTTGATATGATAGAAAAAAATCACGAAGATACCTCAAAAATTTTTTTTTCACAAGATTATTCTACTAGTAACATACTAACGTAATAGTGTTTTAATTTTGTTAGTCAAGTGAATAGTTTTTTTGTAAATCCATAATTGCTTCATATTTTGCAATAAATTACAAGCGTTGTGTCATCGCGCGTCTCTTTCTTTTCTATGCAATACGACAGTGACTGCGCTTTAGCTCTTGTAAGCCTCTTAATTAAAACTGTTCCACATACAGCCCTAATAAACATAGTGGTCGATTCTCCCGAGGATAACTTGTAAGATGAATTATCGTGAGACATCCTTATCCACCACCATTGTCAGGCTGTGAACGTTAATATTTAATTGCTCAGTGTGAAAGCTTCTGTCTGTCCTCTAGGCTGTGCTTTAGTTCCTTATTCTGTCGACACCCATGCAAAACGAATGGGACATTCTCTTTTCTCCCATCGAGTACAAGTTCTGCTGGAGTTTTTGCTTCTCAAACGTTCTATTACACGGGACTACGGAATCTAGTTTTTAGAAAAACAGTATTCACTATTGCACTAACGCATTATTGCATTCTCTGGAAACAGAGTTTATTGATTTAGAGAACTTGGGACAGGAATTAGTTGACAATAGTACTAGTATGATTTAGGACTTCCGACCCGTACCGAGTTTCAGACCGAACTGGCGTGCAAACCAAATGAATGTCATTTCTACGTTAGTTGTTCAGTTTGTCGTTTAGAACAGACTAGCCTAAGTCTGGATAGCGGTCCGCCATTCTACTATCATTAGCAAGGTATAACAGTCCTTCCTGCCAGGGTCGCGGGTTTATCCGAAAGGGTTACCGTGGCCCTGGCGCACAGGCAACTGAAGGAACACGGGTGGGTTTTATTCAGTAAGAGTCTGACACCCACGCCCCGCCCAGTGCGGGACAATTTATTGAATGCAACAATGCTAGCAGACAGCTTTCGAGGTTAGCAAGTATGGAATTAATTTATGATTCAGATTTTAGAATTTTAGAAGTTTTCATGATATTATTTAACTAGCATCTGCCCGCGACTTGGTCCGCGTGAAATTTCTTGTTCACCCGACCCACCCCGTCGCCTACCCGTGCTATACTTCGTTTTCGCTTAGCGTTCTTTCCGACATTTTTTGTTATTTCTCGGCTTCTAAGGGTCATAGCCTGATGGTAAGTCGCCTATAGCCTTCCTCAAGAATGGGGCTATCAATTGCAAAAATATTTTTTTTCAAATCCGACTGGTATTTCCTGAGATTAGCGCGTTCAAGCACACAAACAAACAAACTCTTCAGATTTATTATTCGTTTATTTACTTATTTATTAGTATAGATAGATATAGATATAAGATATAGATATAGAAGATATAGATAGATATAGATTATTAGTATAGATTAGTATAGATTGTAGTATAAGTTGACTTAAAGTAGGTATTTTAAGTGAATCTTCGTTACCTTTTAATTTATTAATCGTTTGTTTGTAAGATTCTAGCGTTAAAGTAGTAATTAAAATGTTTTCTATCATTAGTTCCGCGAGCTTTTTCTCGTGGTTTTGAATGGATTCAATCGCGGAATCGTATTTCGATGCGTCATCTTCGTCTAGAGTGCCAAAAATGTGTTCGAAAACGTTGCCCATTCCGCCGAACTATTCTGAATGTTTACTACGTTTTGACATTAAATGTGAAATAGAATCGAACTCGCGTTTAATATCTTAATATCGAACTGTGAGTGGGGATAGTATGTTTCACATTGAAGGTTGCTTAATTTTTGACATTTATTCCTAACTATGCCCAGCGCAGCGGGGCAGTTGCGTAACACACTAACAGTAGGAATGGGTTTCATTTTGACAGATCAACAACATTAATTGAGTTATTTACGTTGTTGAGCAGACAATTTTTTCGAACTTAAATGAAGCAATGGATTAGCAATAGGCTTCAAAATGATTCAGATTGTGATTGATAGTGTGTTACACAATTAGGGTGCTGAATATCATTAAGGTTGGTAAGATGAGGGTTTATAAGGGAAATGTTTACATGACTTTATAAATGTTTATTTAACTTTCTTTTAATTGCTTTAAGTTTTCCTAGGCCATCTAAGTATATGCCAGAACTACAAGGAATTGGCTTGATAAACTCTTGATGCGGATTGACCGAGACGCTGAAATATAATGAATAGGATCAGTTGGGCTACGTTAAAGACCTATTAAAATTACCAGTTAATTACATGCTAATAATTAATTATTTCTAATCTTTCTTATCTTAATCGATTTCTAACAGTAATACAGGTTCCTTAGCTACCGCAGGTTTCATGTCCATGGTTCTCACGCATTATTTTAGGTCTCTCGCTCAGAGTAGGGGTATATCATTTTATTTAGGTGAACATGAATTTAAATTTTTGTATTGTTAAAAATGCGGGTTAGGATGTTGTTAATTTTTGTGTAGGAATAATGATCAAATAGGCTTTTGAAGTCGGATATAGCAATGTCTGTTGTTTGTTCAGAATTCAGGATTTCGTTTCTTACTGTTTCAGAGTGTCATATATAGCGGGATAAGATGATTCGTCAATGTGGTGCACTTTTGTGAAGATGAAGTAAACAGTCTTGTTGTCATTTTAAGTTTGTAGAAAACGGCATAATTCTCTTTCATAATTAGGATTTCGTCTTGGTTGCCAGAATGTAGGAGAATTATGGAGATGTTGGGGTTTGACTCGTCTAAATCTATAGATGTAGGAATTAATATTATTTTGCAGGTTGTCTTTATTTTCGTTGTTTTTTTAGAATTGTGTTGCAAATATTCTCTTTATTTGGAATTGATTTTAGAAATTGAGAATAATTATCGTCATTAAAATTTGATTGCTCGTTTGGCGAATGGATTTGTAATAAGTCAAAGTCAAGTTTGAGGTCTGCACTGTCAGAGCTAAAGTCAAGGTAAGGTAAATTCGGCCCTAGATCTATAAGATCTGGAGCTATAGCTGAAACATCGCTATCGTTGTTTCAGCTTGAGGTACAGGATTAGAGTCTGTGTTTATTTCTTGGTTTAACAGGTCGTTATTCTCGAAGGAGAATGGAATGGGCGATGGTAAAATTATAAGAGGGTCCTCCAAGAGGTCATCGATCAGTGTCAGGATCTAGTAGTAAAGGGTCAAAGGTTGGCGAAAGTTTACCTTGAAAAGGATTAACTGGAAATCGAGACAATTCGTCAGCATTAGTATTAATTTTCCCTTTCTTGTATACAATATCATAGTCAAATTCCTCTAATTTGAGTCTCCTGCGAAGCAACTTAAACCAGGATTTTTACAGTTAAATAACTAATGCAAGGGTTTGTGATCTGTGACTATGGTGAATCGATTTCCGTTAATATAGGCGCGAAAGGCTTTAGTTCCAAAGATAATGGCTAAGCATTTTTTCCAGTAACGCTATAGTTGCGTTCAGCCTTATTGAGCATTCGAGACGCGTAAGCAATTGGACGGTCCTGTCCTATCGAACATTGTAATAATATAACATTAACAGCAAAATTAGAAGCGTCGCAGGTGAGAATTAAGGGTTTGGAAAAATCAGGATATTCTATGCACTAGTGACGTTACTAATTTATTTTGTAAATTTTCGAAAGCTAGTTGCTGTTTATTGTTTTTGCTTTAGGAGAAGAGGTGTTAATATTTTTGTGAGTTTGGAAAAGTCAGGTATGAAACGTTTGTAGTAAGATACGAAACCACGAAAAGATTAAACATCTTTTGGGCATTTTGGTATTGGGAATTCAGTGATACATTTGATTTTTATTGGATTTAGTTGTACACCGTCTTTGTTGATGAGGTGACCAAGATAAGCGACTTCTTTGCATAGAAACTCGTATTCATCAGGTTTGAACTCTAGGTTATAATTCCTGAGCCTATAGAAAACAGCGGATAGATTTTGAATGTTACTAAGTAAGTCAGGGGAGTACACTACGATGGCGTCTAAATAAACAAAACAACGTGAGCCTTGAAGTCCAATAAACATATCTTCATTAGCTTTTGAAAGGTTGAAGGTACATTTTTAGCCCAAATGGCATTCTCGTAAATTGAAAACGATCTTGAGGTATGCATTAGGCGATTTTGGGAGCGTCTTGTCGGATATTGGAATTTGATGGAAGCCTGAAGCCAAATCTAAATTTGTGAAATATTGGCTTCTCCCTTATTAGTCTAGGATTTCTGTTATTTGTGGAACAGGATATTTTTCTTTAACAGTAACGTCATTGAGTTTTCTATAGTCAATAACGACTCACCGTTTTCATTTTCCCGACGCATATAGCTTTTTGGGCACAACCCAAATGGGTAAGGACGTAAATTTGAAGGTGTTGTTCTAGCATTTTATTAATTTGATTTTTTACTTCTTTTTTATGGCTTTCAGGGAATCTATAAGATTTAGTTTGGATAGGGATATCTTGTACTTGTTTTGATATTATGTTCGGCAGTTGTAGTATATGTGAGCTGATAGTTTGGAAGATGGAAGATAGCGGAAAAGTACGAGTATGTGCAGACTTGTAATAAATGGTTTAGTGAATTTTAATTTTATGTAGTCTTCAACTATCTGTAAGGCTTCCACACAATAGTCGATTTGACAACTTAGGTTTTTCAGGAGGTCGTTGCCTATGATGCCATCGAAACTTAGGCTAATATTTTTGACAACGTGAAATTCATGGACATAAGGTTTGTTATTTTCCTTTAATATTTGCATTTTGTAGCTGCCTAGAGTTGAAGTTATTTCATTTCCAGGATCAATACCTTTGAGGGTTATCAGAACATCACCTAACTTTGGGACTTTGGACATGGAATCTAGTTTCAGCAGGTTTATGCAGAAACCTGTGTCAATTAGGAAGGATAAAGGCCTATCAGCGACGTAGGTATGGATTATTACGTGAGGTAAGTATCTTTTTCTGTGTTTTTATTTATTTTGTAAATTTGCGCATTTGTTTTTTGTTTCAGGTTTGACAGGTTATCCTTAAATGAAATTTAGGGATTTGCAACGAGAATAGAAACTGTGGATTTTGCATTGTTATTCGATAATTTACAGGGTTTAGTAAGTGATTTGGCAGAAATAGCTGATTCTGCGGATTTAATACGTGATTCAAGGGATTTAGTACGTGATTCAGGGGATACAGTGAGAATTGAGGCATTGGCATTGATATAGTAATACGCATTTCTCGCGCGACAGCGGTCGGGAAATTTTACTCGTTTAAATCGTTTTGGTCGACTTCGTCGGTTCTTTCTTCCTTCGCCTGATTTATGCTATAAACCTTGTGGGCTGGCTTAGAAATTGGAGCTTGTGTATGGCTATGTTGACGACCATCCGAAGTAGAAGCAACAGATTGGTTTTTACTGTTTTTGTATTGTCTTTTGCGACAATTTTCAATAGTATGAGCTATGCTTTTGCAGTAGCGGCATACCATGTCGTTGGTATTTACTGCTTTTGAGTGATCGGGTTGGTAATTTCGCGAAGCTGGAGAACGTGGCGATTTGGAGTCATAGCTTGAGTTCGTATTGGATGTTGATCTTTTATAAATACTTGAGATGATTTTTTCTTTTTCGACTGTGAAGTTTATAGCAGAATTTAACGTGCCTGGATTGCGACATCTAACGACTTCGACTTCGACTCTTGCCACGGGTACGTGGCAAAAGTCTCTAAGAACTCGATAAATTTGTTCAAAGGATTCGAACTCTTGACCCTGCATTTAGTTTCATGTTATGGATTAATTGACCTACAATGAATAAAATGGGTTTTTGTAGCTGTATTAAAAGCGCTCTGGCAATTACCAATGAAGAATGAATGGCTTAATGAATTTAAATAGAATACCGAGTTCTATTTTTCCTTCGTTTTCGACCTTTGGACTCTTATAGCTACTGGAACTTTACTCCTTTGTTTGGTTTGGAAGTCATGATTCAATTTTATAAAATAGAATTTACGCTAATTAATTATAAGAAATCTTCTCCACCTTATGCTACTTTGTACAAGTGGCTCAGTGATAAAAATGTATAATCCAAACGCGTAGTCTAAACAAAATATGCAGTAGCCATACAGTAAGGTCTTTATCAGTTACAATGCATCATGACCCTGAGAGAATGTCGAAGGATCACGGATAAATGGCTTCATACACTCACCAATGAAGAATTAGAAATATTAGTAAAAACTTAAACTCACTTTCCAATTGCCCTTTATATGTATAATAACATGCGCAGACACACACCCCCTGCACAAACCGACATCACTCCCCCACCCACACACACACACGCTCGTGCACACACACACACACACACACTCAAACACATACACACACACACTCAAACACATACACACACACGCGCACACTTACATATGTACTCCACCCACAAAACTACACAATCCTTTCCTACAAACACACAATCTCACGTAAAATTACACAGTTTAGTATAAATAATGTTCAGTTTTAATTTTAAGTTCTAGTTTTAAATTTTTGTTTCTCTTTTTTTTTTAGTATAAGTAATTTTAGTCTTTTAGTTTTGCTTTTGTCCCGACTTTTGGAGGTGGGCGTTAATGACTGCGACACAGTATTATACTAATGCAGCTTTTATCGAACACAGAGTTTTTGTAAACTAGTTTTTCGTTTCAATAAAATTTATTATATTATATTATGAACATTATTATTTATTATTATGTAAAATAGGATTGAGTACGTAGAAGTGAAATATGTAGATAGAGATAGTGGCTCTGAGTTAATTCTGGTATTCGCCCTAGGATACAGAAGTAACCGAAGTATTTTCCAGATCACTCACAGGAACGCCGTCATTATCAGGATATTCAGGGTCATCGTGACCGCTTCTCTAGCGGTAATAGCATAACTGTAGTTGTAGTGAACCTCTGTACCAACACAGGCTGAAATCCGGTCTCGTTTGTAGAGTGCAACACACAAAACAGGGTGTCGATCAGGCACTTTCAGTTATTGCACCTAAGCGACACAGTATTGATTTATTAAGCCACTGAACTTACAGCATTTTAAAACGTTTAAGTTGAACCCTTGGTTTTACTAGCACTTTCAGGTTTCGTTTTTTTTTAATCAGAGACGTAATTCGAGTACGGGATTTACGTATCCCACGCTGCCACCAAAATATTAGGTCTTTACCTATGAAATTGCCGTTCTGCAGTACTGGCCATTTCAAATCAAAATAATTTTTGTTTGGCTAAGAATTCTAATTTCAAATTAATTTTATTTTAAAAACATGGATTTTTTTTTCCTAAAAGTAGTCATTTCTTTATTGATTAGTGTTACATTTTCATCGCATTTCAATCTTTTTCGTCATCATGGATACGTTAAAAATTCGAGTAATTATGGAATATGAGTACCGTCGTGGCAGCAACGCGGCACAAGCGGCACGCAACATCAACGACGTTTACGGAGCTAACACTACAAACCAACGCACCACCTGTTATTGGTTTGCTCGCTTCCGTTCTGGAAATTTCGACCTGAAAAATGAACCTCGCGGTCGTCCGAAGACTTTGGTCGACAATGACGAATTAAAGGCGATTGTGGAAGCTGATGATACACAATCTACGGCTGAATTAGCAGCAGCTTTTGACGTTAGCGTCAAAACAATATTGATCCATTTGCGTCAAATTGGCAAGGTAAAAAAGCTTGACAAATGGGTGCCCCACGAACTCAATGATCGCCAGCGCGAAGTACGCGTCGAGACGTGCCTTGCACTGCTCAACAGACACACAAATGAAGGAATTTTGAACCGCATTGTTACCTGCGATGAAAAATGGATTCTGTTTGATAACCGTAAGCGCTCAGCAAGTTGGTTGGATCCTGGTTCAGCACCTAAACAATGCCCTAAACGAAAACTTACCCCTAGAAAAGTGATGGTCACTGTTTGGTGGTCTAGCGCCGGTGTGATTCATCACAGCTTCTTACCAAACGGGGTGAGCATTACTGCAGATGTGTACTGTGAAGAACTGAACACAATGATGGAGAAGCTGGCGCATCTCCAACCAGCATTGGTCAATCGCTCGTCTCCGCTGCTCCTGCACGACAACGCGCGACCTCATACTGCACAGCAGACGGTCTCCAAGTTGCAAGAACTGGGGTTGGAAGCTCTCCGTCATCCGCCCTACTCACCAGACCTTGCGCCTACAGACTACTACTTTTTCCAGAATTTGGATAACTTCTTGGCGGGAAAAAAATTTAATACCCGAGAGGCAGTACAAAATGCCTTTGAAGAATTTGTTGCCTCCCGTCCAGCTGATTTCTTTAAGAAGGGCATCAATAAACTGCCACTGCGATGGCAAAGATGCATTGATTGCATGGGTGATTACTTCGATTAATACAAATAAAAAATTCATGAAAAAAATTCGTTTAAATTTTTTCATACAAAACGGCAATTTCATAGGTAAAGACCTATTATTATACGGGAGTTCGGAAAATAGTTTTTTTGTAAAAAAAACACTATTAATTAATCTGGAAACAGAGTCTATTGATTTAGAGAACTTGGAACAGGACTTAGTTGACAATAGAACATAGTATGGTTTAGTACTTCCGACCCGTACCGAGTTTCAGACCGAACTGCCGTGCAAACCAAATTAATGTCGTTTCGAAGTTATTAAATGCTGACTAGGCAAGTCTGGATAGCGCTCAGCAATTTTATTATCATTAGCAAAGTATAACAGTTATCTAAATGTATCTCATTGTTGTAATTTTAGCAGCAGCCTCTAAACAGGAAGCAAACCTGCTGTGACCCCAGGAAAGACAATCCATTTAAGAAAGCTTTCAATTGGTACACACAGGTAAAGTTTTTATTATCTATCTTAAATTAAACACTTTTATGGACGTTTAACTTCGATATCAACATAAACTCTTTACTTCGTCTGTCACGAAAGGCAATAAATACCATATCTGGCATTCCGTGTAAGACAAAAGGCCGCACCATATTTAATTTAATAATTAAATACATAAGTACTCGTTGATTATTTTTTTGCACACTTCCTCTCTCCTTAAACATTGTCATTGCATTTACGAGTAGTTTCCTTGCTCTTGTTTCATGTTTATTATTGTATATATTATATGTAGATAAGTATATGTTTTATGTATGTATGTGTGTATGTATTTGTTTTATATGTAAATGGTACACCACAGACTACCTGCATTATTGTCTCTCCTTCTCCCTTGAATCCATCCAAAGGTTGTCTTTAAAAGATCGCTTTTAGCGATAAGACCGCCCCCATTGTGTCACCCTATGTAAAATTTCTACATTTATATCTGTATTTTTTATGGTGTAAGTACATAATAAAGAGTATTCTATTCTATTCTATTACGAGTACGTATTGTTAAATGGTATGAAAAAATCAATGGATTTTCACGTCACATAAAATGTGTTTTTTTGTGGCCCCTAAGGACTCCAATTCCTTAAACTTTTTATTTCAAAGTTCAAATCCATATCAATGTTTTATCTCAATTCCAAATTCCACTGCATCTCTATCTTACATGCCATTGATTTCCTAGCTCGCTCTCTTTGATAACTTTATAAATATTCCAAATATCACGAGTATTTTTATTTAGGAGCGAACGCTGGGTAATAAAAATGACGTTACCCCGGAAAGAAGCGGATTCGCGAATTGGCTGGACAACAAATATGTCGAGTATCTGCGCGAGAGTGGGCAGCAAACGAAGGGACCCCCGACGTCACACGAACCCCGGGCGCCAAGGACCTCCATAGCCGAAACATGTCCATGGTATATTGAACTCGGTAGTATCCCTCTAAGTCTCTGTCCACATTGTAATATTACTCGTTTGATCGCGTATCATTTTGTGTCCAAACTAGCGATACTAGGCAGTGCCCGCAAAGGAAATCTGAAAACCAAAATTATACAAGTGTGGATAAGGCCTAAGGCGGTCCCTAGACGATTCATTTTATTGCGCAATATCACGAATTGCTCAATGTTTAAGATCGTTAGGGGTTTGTATTGAAGATCTTTTGGATGGTAACAATATTTCACATTAAAATGATTGCAAAATATTATTATAGGTCCGCCTAACTTGCAACCAGGGCGAGTTGCAGTACCCTCTGCATACTTCTAATTGGTCCCGATGATAATTATACATTACAACTGCAACGCAAATCGGCCCTACTGCAAAGGGAACTACTTAAGGCGCCTTCACACAGGCGCGACACGCGACGCAAATCGCACGCGATACAAAGGTACCGCCTGTCGCGCCTCTTTTAAGGACCCTCTAGAGGGTTTATTAAGCATAACATAACGCCTACACTCCCCGAAGATGTTGGTAGGCCTCTGCCTCCCTCCTCATTTTTCGAAGGGGTAACCAAAAGGCTTTCTGGCATGCCCATCGGGAAATGTACTTACAATACACCCACATTTCGCCAGTTATGTTTTAACCCCCTTAAACACCCTTGGGAAAAGTAATTATTCTGTGGATTATTTCTGCTTGACTATATTGCATAAACTATAATAACAGCCGCTTAATACTCGTATATTTTTTGTACATTTCAGTCCTGTAGCGCCAAAAAAATTTGGACGATTCAAAAGGTAAGTTGTCCTATAGATTTTTTTCCCTTAAAAAGCGTGCGATTTGTGTGTCTATTTGTTCCTATTACCAGTCGAGGCTGCTGAACCGACCATTGCGTCGTCCTCAAAACCTTATTTAGAACAGGACTCAACTCTTGAGCCTATTTGATGAGCCATTGTGAGAAGAGACTCTAGGCTTATCCCATTTTTCTGATACATATACGGGTATAGTGAATCTGATCATTCCTTGATATATTAATCATAATCATATCGTATTTTTCAGTCCATGGAGAAAACGAAGACAGTCAGGCAATGATTCAGGGGATGTGCCTGAAAAGTCAGTATAGTTCATTACACCCTTTAATCTTTTGATAGGTGGTCCAACAATTAACAACTATTTGTTAACAGGTGTCCTGATGGAAGCTGTGAATTTCTTCTACAGCCTAAGGAATTGACGCGAGCTGCATCTGATACTTGCTATCAGTTAGTATCTACGGCACTATTTTTAACCAAAGGTTACCTTTTCTGTATTAAATAATAAATTTTTCTCAAATTCTTTTTAAATATTATTCCAGTACTCCAACATCCGGGGGCAAATCCAACTCTACTGTGGCGTCGTCAAATATGCCATGCAACGCGAAATTCTCCGGGAGATCCCACAGCCTCAGTGATGTGTCTTGCGAGAAAAGTGTGCTCAAGCATGGCGACACAGTACCTCACGCCGTACAAGAATCTCCAAATTGCCAAGACCAAGCACCAACGAAGCTGGCGACAACGAGTGGTGCATGTCACCAGAAACAAGGACGGACGAAACTGCCGAAATCAACGCGTGTGTGCCCTCAGGAACAATGTCCGTCAAAAAAACAAGATACAACGAATCAGCCGACACCGCTTTGTAAGTGCCCTCAGGATCAAGTACTGAAAGTACCGTCAAAAGAACAAAATGCATCGAATCAGCTGGGACCGGTTTGTAAGTGCCTACAGAAAAAAGTATCGGAAGTATTGAAAGTACCGTCAAAAGAACAAGATGCAACGAATCAGGCGGGACCGTGTTGTAAGTGCCTTCAGGAGAAAATAACAGAAGTAGAGCAAGTACCTACAACAGAACCAGAACCATCGAATCAGGCGGGACCGTGTTGTAAGTGTAATCTGGAAAAAATACCAAAAGTAGTGCAAGTACCATCACAATCACGAGCGGTGGAGGAGTCAAGCCAGTATCCAGAACATAAAATACTTCCAGTACATAAAGAAACTCAATTTGAGCCAACAACTGAATCACCGCGCAATACACAGAATCTCGGACCGTGCTGTTGCAAAACTTGCAACAAGCCGATTCCGCCGCTGCCCCAGTTGGTCTGCATACCTGTTAAGGTAATTCTTTAAAATTAGAAATAGTAATATCCCCGATCATTAAAGCAGAACATCATTACGATTTAAATGCTTTTAGGTACAAAGCAACAAAATAGTGAGCCCTGAGATGTGTCTTGCAATTACTCCTGCGCAAATCGATGCGCCCAAGAAACAAAAAGCGAAACAATTATGCGTATCATGTCAAAGTGGTGAAGGCAATAAATCAAAAATTTGCACCCAGAGTCAGCATCAGCCTGAACCGTCTGCATGTTGCAAAGAAACCGCCCCCAGCCACGTAAGATTTATAGTCATTTTAAAGTACTTACTAGTGTGACGTTAAATTAAGTTACAATAACACTATTTATTTTATCAACAAACCGTGTGCCCGATAGAATTTCCTATCGGTAAAAATTACGAACTTCCTACAAAGTTAAAGTCAAAGTCAAATCATTTATTTCCAATAGGCACATAAAAGGCACGAACGCATAAATTTTGAACGTCAAAATTTACAAAACAATAGAATTGATTCTAGTTGCCCCTTCCAAAAGGTAGTTTCGTATGGAGAAGAATGGGCAAGAAACTCCACCGTTACTCTTTTAAAAATGTTTTACAATGTACAATACAATACAATGTAATGTGTGTAATGTATGTACAATGTACAATGTTTTTATGAATTTATAAAATTATAATCATTAAAATCAACAATACAACCATCTAAGGTCATTTATTACTATTGAATGACAATTTCATAAAATATTAATCAATAGGATTACTTATATGAACTTAGAGGGTTATACATATTTGTTACGGTCGCGAATCATAATTATTTTGTTCAACGTACAACCTGACACTGACCTGCAAATTGCAAAAAGAGCGAGAAAATTTTAATTTCGCGGACAACCTGGCGCTTCCCCCTTAAGTGGATTAGGTAATAGCAAGTAGTAAATATAATATCAGTAGTAAAATTAAAAATTAAAAAATATGTTTTAGAATAATTGTCACGAAGTAAACCAAGTGTTTGGTCCAATACCTATACGTCGTCAATCCTACTCTACAGTTGCAATAAATGAAGAAACAGGTGAATACACTATAGTGAAGGAAGTATCAGTAGTGAATAAATTCACTCGTTCCGTGACCTGTGCCTCGAACGATGCCGCGCAAACATCAGACCATTCCATACGCTTCGTAAGTTTTTTATCACCTCTTACGTACTCTCGGCACATGTCACCATGTCCACAGGGTGTTACGTAATTATTACAAACTTATTATATTACTTTGTAGGAAAAAGATGCCTGCAGCTGCTGTCAATATCCGCTCTTGTTCAAAATAATTTATGCTGACGTACCGAAGAATGAATGATGTAAATAAGAAATATATCAAACTATTACGGAGAATTTCTAGGACATAAAATATGGCTGTTAGATTCATAATTAACAAAGAAAACAAACAATCAAATATAATATAACGTTTACTTCGCATTTTATTTACAAAAGTCTAAAAAAAACTCTTCTATTTACAAAGCACTTTGTACAATAACAACACCTAGACTTAAATTAGTTAAATTAGTTTGGTGGACCGTAAGATATAGCAGGCTTGTTCTGCGGCAAGAAATTGAAACTGGACGCTGACTCGGCTGATTCGGAGCTGGCTGGAGCTGGCGCGGACGGCAAACCGTAGTCCGTTGAAGGAATTGACGCTTGAGAAGACGCTACAGATGAGCTCGACGATGGTGATGCTGCCGAACTAGATGCGGAGCTTGTAACTAAAGGTGACGTGTGGACAAAGGAGGTAATCTCTACACTGGGCTTAGCTTGCCCGAGGGACACTCCTGACACTAAAGACTGATAGCCTGCATTACGTGCTACGCTATGCTCATCGTCCTTGATGATATCCTGCACACGGCCGACAACAAGTGAGTCCAGAGCGTCTCTGTGTGTCTGCTCCTCAGCAGTTTTATAGTGGTTGGAGTCAGCCTGGTAGCTGGACAGCACAGCCGCGGCGGACTGCTGGAACTGTGGCTGAGCTTGAGCTTGTGGTTGGTATTGCACTTGGGGTTGTTGGTACTGCACTTGGGGTTGTTGGTACTGCACCTGGGGTTGTTGGTACTGCACCTGGGGTTGTTGGTACTGCACCTGGGGTTGTTGGTGCTGAGCCTGGGGCTGCTGGTACTGAGCCTGAGGCTGCTGGTAGTTGTATCCGCCTTGCTGTGAGTATTGTTGTTGCGAAAATTGTTGTTGTTGTTGCTGTTGCTGGTTTGCAATAGGTTGGAAGCTCACTTGAGGTTGGGGTTGAGGTTGAGCTTGTATCAGTTGTGGGGCCGGTTGGGGAGCAAACACGGGTACGCGGGCGATTGGCTGCGGTGTGCCATATGACGCACTGGGTTGTTGGTAACTAGGTTGCGGCTGCGGCTGGAACACTGGCAGCGGTTGAGGTGCCAAAGGGAGGGGAGCTGGTGGCGACGGGATGTACACTGGTGCAGGCGCGGGATGGTGGTGATGATGGTGGTGGTGGGTAGGGGGAGAGTGGGGGTGGTGCTGGGGCGCAGGCTGGATATACTGCGGGGCTAGTTGCGGCGCTTGGTAGTTGTAGCCCAGGTTAGGGCTGAACTGCTGCTGTGGCTGGAACTGCGGCGCAGGCGCTAGAGGCGCTTGGGGTGCGGGCCCAGGGGGGTAATTGAACACAGGCGCGTGCGCCCCCGGCCGGGGTAGGTGGTAGGGCGCCTCGCCCGCTATGGCCGCCACCACCGACAGTATCACTAACTGGAACAACAAATATTTATTTAAGTAGAAATCCACGGTGTCCGCATTAGCGAATTAAGTTAAATATGCAAAGTGTAGGTACACAATTTCACTGGGTGTGTTGTGTGACTCGTGTCGTGTGTGTCATGTGTGGGTGTCGACTCACCGCTGTCCTCATGGCTGCAGGTGCGTGCGGCTGTGTGGTGCTCCGTGTGGGTCGCTTATGGTTTTATACTCGCCACCACTTCGCCGAAAATTGGGGAGCGTCTGTGATCTTTACACATAAATAAAACAGTATCTATTGTGCGTTTATGATTTTGAAATGCACGCGTTTATTCTCTTTGCGGTTTTGCCGTTACTTATGATTGATTCAGACATTATACGACAGTAAAAAACTTGATTGAAACTTTCAAAATTAAGACCTAAATTAAACGTAAAAATAACTGATAACTTTTACCTAAATATAAAATTTATTGAACGTTGATCGTTCTTGCAGTTAATATTTTTTTTATCTTTGTCTTCAATGTTCAATTTACAAAATAATAAATGAAAACAACAAAAATATTAGTTCAACAACTAAGAATGAGGAAAGTAGGTCTGTAGAGTAAAATTCATAGTAACATCAACAAAGTTACTGTTAAGTTATGTCAATCACTTAGGCCTCTCGGTTTTCCTATTTGTTAAGCAACAAATTCTGCTAACAACTTGTAAGTAATCTTAAAAACGACTGGCATTTTAGCATTATTTTGTTTCTACCAATTAAATACACTTTAGGAATATACCTAAGTATCTTCGTAAAGTTCAGAGCAAATGCCCTATTAATTCCATTTGCATAACTTAACACTCAATAGAAGCAAATGTGCATTTTGTCTGCTAAGTCTTCAGACAAGCCTATAATGGCCTAATTAAAGCATGCAAAATATAACTCTATAGGTAACCGTAGATAATGTACATTTTACCAGTATAAATGAATGAAATAAGACTGAAAATGTTTTAGCTGCAAGCTATATTCTCGTATATCCATTTACCTTTCATCTCGATCTCCTTTTACAAAGTCCCGCAGGCTATGCACGTATGTATTTTAGATTTGAGTTGAGATTGGTATCAAATAGATATATTCCGATATGTTTAATAGCAATCTAATAATAATATGTCGACATGTGGGATGTGGACTCAGCGATCATTGTGCCGATAGTCGTGACAGCCAATGGCTTAATAGCCAAGAGCCTCGACCAACACCTGAGGAGGCTCTCGTTGGGCAGCTGGATCAAGGGCTTGATTCAAAAAGCGGTACTTCTAGACACGGCTCGCATTGTTAGGAGGTTCCTCTCTCTGGAGCCCTGACCGCCGGTAGCTTGGACCCTGTACCCGATACCGGTGGGCTACTATTTTTTATATTTTTGAATGGTTTTATATTTTTTATATTCTAATATTTAAAAATGTAATTTATATGTATATAATGGAATAAAGGAAATAATAATAATATTTATTTGACATAAGAAAGTACACAGATACAGGTACTTAGTCACTTAATTTAAGCGTGCAAATAGCTTGGTACAAAATAAATGATCAATGGCCCCCATGCTAGGAAAAACCTGTGTTACAGGGGTCATCCATCCGTCCATTATGAATGTTATAATAATTACTTACAAGTTAGTAATATGCACTTTCATAAAAAAAAAAAACTAGACTAATGCAATTAATTTTGAGGATAAGAAACGAGGGGATGAAAGTATAATTAGTTTAAATGAATTAATAACGCGGGTAGTTTAAATGAATTACTAATTAATAATCTTTCTGCATAATGGGCAAATATTTTCCCTAAACATTTCGTGAGCGGTATCAAACAATATTGAGGTAATATTTGTCCCTCTTCAGTCTTCACCTTTGACTGATTAGTTTATTTGAATTAATTAATTTCATAATAGTATAATTGAAAAGTATGTCAATTAATCACTTTATTTTTAGCATGACACGGACAATAAAAGTTCATCAGGCAGCCATTCAATACTTTGTTCCGTCATAGTTCAAGGAACATTCTACAATCAAGTGTGATGAATAGGCCTAATTCTAATAGGATTAGGTAATAGGCCAAATAACGTGTCGCAAATCTTTAACTTTATCAACAACTTTTGCGTTCCGTACCTAGCTCTTAGAGTTTCATCCCGGGCCCTATTTAATATAACTGACAATTCGACATATTTTACAAAAACTGAAAAAGATACAGATTAGAAAAAAAAACAGAAAACTATGAAAGAAACTAACAAAATTGTCGGATGGTCGCCTGCTGGTTTTATTAAATAGGGCCCTGGACGTCGGAAGAAATGACTTAGTAAGGGACCTATGGCTCAACTAGCTTATTCGAATCATTTCAGGAGTAATACCACTAGAGGTATCTTATCCAGTCTAATCCTAGATTAGCCTCGATAATCCTAGTCTAGATAATAATTTAAATTCCTCCATATGCCGTATTACATGGCACCGTCAGTTTGTCTAGAACTGCGGGGTAATTTGCGTAACACACTAACAGTAGGAATGGGTTTCATTTTGACAGATCAACAACATTCATTGCGTTGTTTACGTTGCTGAGCAGACATTTTTTTCAACTTTATGAAGCAATGGATTAGCAATAGGCTTCAAAATTATTCAGATTGCGACTGATAGTGTGTTACACAATTAGGGTGCAGGACCCTTGCCGAACGGACGCATATAATGAAGAAGTCGTAATTCTCCGACTTGTAATGTTTAATAAATTCCCGTGTCAAAGGTCTGCCATAGACTAATTTGCATAGAAACGTACGCAAAAGAATAATAATGTTTTAAACAGTGATGTCCATAGGACACGTTGAGACACAAATTCTTGCCTAATTGCCGAATGTACGTAATGTCCAATTATATAATGGTTTAGCGTCGCAAATGGATGGCAGCAGCTCAATTAGTAAACGCCACAATAGGACTAATTAGTTATCTTATAGCCATTGAACTATTCTGCACAATCGTTGCGTTAGCTAACCCGGCCAAACTGCACTGCTTTAATTTTAACTATTCTGCTCTTGCGAAACGTTAAAGCTTATAATATGATTCGGCATTCAATTGGCCTGAAATATGTCACTATATACAAATATATACAAGATACGTTGTTCTTGAAATAGACAATGAATTCTTCATTCTTGATTTCCAATTTGTCTATGAAAGCTTAGGCCCCAATTGAATGTTGGTCTAATCTATCGTAGCGAACCACGAATTGCAATAGCCTGAAATTACTTTTAACAACTCCTGTTTCATTTCTGTGCCGTAGTCGGGTAAATAGGGTTTAGGGGTAGGGGTGGGGGGGTTTAGCGGGGGGGTCATTGTTATTATAATAACGCAAAAATCCTAAAACAGAAACAGGCAAACACATACAAGATAAAATTAGGTTTTGAGCCGCGTAAAAAACTTTTGTAACATTCTGGGTCTTTCGCAAAAGGAAACCCACCGATTGAAGAAGTTTACTTCAAACTTTCGATGTGATAGTATAGTATCCAGTAGTAGTGAGTTTTATCGTACTCGTATCTATCAATGAATCGAGCCGCACCCAGATATAATGTCGGAATAATTATCGTCGATCTTCCAATTACGCGGATAAACAAGTATAGTAATGACCTTCATTTCAGACCT
This sequence comes from Griposia aprilina, assembly GCA_916610205.1. Taxonomy (NCBI): domain Eukaryota; kingdom Metazoa; phylum Arthropoda; class Insecta; order Lepidoptera; family Noctuidae; genus Griposia; species Griposia aprilina. Next base: position 16,783,584 of record OU744286.1, read on the forward strand.
CGGCTCTTTACTTAGCGTTTGTCAATGGACAGTAGCCGGCGAGGTGAGGAAAGATATCAAACATGATGTTTGTACACATTTGTGTAGGTACAATATTGCAACTTATAACAAAGGTAAACAGTCAAAATGTCGAAGCTTAGAAGGTTTTTCAAACGGTAGATGACTACTTATGGGAATTAAGTCGTATGGGATGGGACCGCTACCATGCATAATAATGGGTGTCCCACAAGTATGTATAGGATTTGAAGAGGCGATGTCAATTGGCCACCGAGATCTTGCGATCTGACGCCACTGGATTTCTTTCATTGGGGCAACGTCAAAGATAAGGTCTATGCCAACGATCCACAAAACCTTGACGACTTGAAACACAATATTCGCTTAGTTATTGGTGAAATAAGCCGCGAAATGTGTGACAATATAATGAAAAACCTCGGCAAAAGAATCGGCATTTGCAAAAATGCCTATGGCGATCATTTGGTAGATATTCTGTTCAAATAAAAGTCTCTTCTTTAAAATAAAATAAAATTACGAAGAAATTCCAATTCATTCGAATTTTATTGAAAAAACACATCCTATACCTACTTTTGAGATACCCGTTATATTCATGTTTAAAACTGCTAACCAAATAGACGCAGGTAATTCTTGAAGTGGTCCTTATAACAATAGCCCAATAGGCAGTTGAATACAACCTGATCCAACTAAGTAAAGGCTATTCTGACTACAGTTTCCAACAGATTTCTTCAACTTTTGGCGATCGCCACGTGTGATCAAACAAATCGAGTGTACTTACAATCGACGTCGTATTTTTGTAAGCTAATCTATAAGAAGCCGCCAGATTTTATTGATCGTCAAAACGGTTTTGGAAATCAGTAGGCACTTTTAAAAGCTATAGCCCTGCGGGGAAATTGCGTAACGCATTTACAAAGGCAATGTCTTTCATATTGACAGTTCGACAACATTCATTACGTTATATAAGTTGTTGAGCAGAAGATTTTTTTCAAACATGTGAATCAATGGATTGGCAATTTCCTTCGGATTGTGATTGAAAGTGTGTTACGCAATGTGGTGCTCTACTTCTCAGGAATTATGTTTTTGCGTAAAAAAGTGGTTTTAAAACCCTCCCTAAAGACTTACACTAAAATAAAATAAATTTAATTCCATTTTATTCCAAGAGTCGTGTTCCCATTTCAAGTTAACGGCTTGAAGCAAAATACATTGTTATCTATGCAATATTTACTTAAATAATTTGCAGCTACATTTCATTAGTTTCATTTCAGAAAACTTCGTCATGATTTTTTTTATTACATAAGTGAGTGCATGGTTTACCTAACTATTCTATCGTCGATAAATAAACATCCATGTTTGGCTTTGATAAATATTTAACAACTTACATATTTCTGAATTTTCCAGAATTTGCCTAAACCTTATTTCATAACGGTTTGGAAGTAAACGAAATTAAAGTAGTTTGGCATCATATTTGGCTATACCGCGGCCGGCGTCGCGCGTCGTACGGTTGCTAGCCCATTTACAGGTTCCGTGCACAAACAATGAGGTAAGAGAGAAAAGTAGTCAACTCCGTCACTTCGCACCTCTGTTTTATCTAACAAATTTGGTACATCAGTACATCTCCACAATGCATCTTGTTCTTAGATAATAGCAAGCGTAAGATGGCATTTAAAACATTTTTATTTATTTTCTCATTGATAATAAACCTTTCTGCCTGCCCATTTGTCTCCGCCCCTGCATCATTAGCATTTTTATAAGAATATAAATCGTTCATAATTTAACGTTATCAACAATGAATTTTCATAATATCAGAGATACATAATTAAGGCTTGGAAGTGAATTTCCAGGGCTGTCGGCTGACCTGTCGGAAATCTTAACGAGCTAAAACCTAATATTTGCTTTTCGGTTAAACGATTGGAAACGGAGATCTACTAAAAGCTGCACTATCTCTTTGGCTAATAGATTTCCAATGACTTGAGCCGTGTCAAGACGACTTATCGTTAGAAATCGGCACGTCAGTTTTTCTTCGAATTATTGATTACACTCTTTCGATAACAAAGGTTAATTTTTGAATACAAACATCCATACTCAATATCAATTTAGGCAATCTTACGCATATTTAAACAACCGCTTGAACAGCGCTTTGCAGAAAAGCAAGAAATTCCGAAAGCTTTGTCCACTCTAACCTGTCATCTTATGTGAGAAAAAAAAATGCCCGAGGCTGGCTTAGACAGAGTAATTTGATATCAACGTAATCCAGCACCATAAATGCGGAACACACCATCAGTCACAATCTGAATCATTTTGAAGCCTATTGCTAATCCATTGCTTCATATGTTCGAAAAATGTGTATGCTCAACAACGTAAATAACGCAATGAATGTTGTTGAACTGTCAAAATGAAAGCTATTCCTAATGTTAGTATGTTACGCAATTACCCCGCTTGTGGGATCGAATCAATTATTAATCATTATTATGTAAGTAATCGATTTATTAAAGAAGCGTATTAAAATATGCCTCTGTATTATGTGATTTAATAAAACTTCAACTTCTTGTAACGGGTGCCTTAAATAATTGATCGTTCTGATACAAGTGACCCGACCTGACCTATAGAAAATGACATACTTATTTTTCATTTTAGTTCGTAGTCTTGTAGCATTTGAATCACAATGTGTTTTGTCTGTCACATGGTTGTTAGGCCTTGTTTGCCCTCGGGCTGTATTGCCTGCGCTGTCATGTATCGTTCTATGATCATCACATGATTCGACTCCACACACCGGATAATTATCTCCGTGGCAGAAAGCATCAGCTGCTAAGTTTACCGTCGCGCCGGACTGCAGCCCGTGCTGCGTCTCCCGTACTGCGCGTATTGACCGCGTTAAATAAGCTTGTGGAAGCCAACCTGGACTGCGATTTATTCGCAGACAAGTTTGTTGACTTAATGGCAATGTGCCTGCATTTTTGTGAAAATAATAGTATTTAATTTATTGTTAGTAATTTAGGTTACCTATACGTCTGTTCTTTATTATAGTATATTTTTTTTTTTTATTGTAAATTTTTTATATCTTTAACTAATGTAATTGGCCAAGGGCCGTTTTTATGTTAAAGTAAAATAAATAAATAAAAATAAATAAATCACCAACCGTCCTGCTAAACGCGCCATTGATAGGAGCCATTGGTTCTTGTGTTTAAATAATTTTGGTGTTTTTCCTATGCGGTTTGTTCCTGCAGAATTTTCGCTTTACGTGATACAACCGCATAGATATACATTCACGGGAAAATGTAACGTGAATTCGGTTCCCAACACTGCTTCACTGATCCTGTCCTGCACCCTAATTATGTAAAACACTGTCTATCACAATCTGAATAATTTTGAAGCCTATTGCTAATCCATTGCTTCATATGTTCGAAAAAAAAAACTGCTTTAAAACGTAAATATCGCAATGAATGTTGTTGAACTGTCAAAATGAAACCCATTCCTACTGTTATAGTGTGTTACGTAATTACCCCGCTGGTGATAATTTTTCAGTAAACTATGTTATTTAACGACGTTACTGAGTAAGTACTTACCTACCATGTGTTTAGTTGAAAATGCAATAATCATTAGAATTGTTGTTTTATTAGAATTTATTTAACTTTTAACATTAATTCACACGATAATTTTAAGGCCTCTTTGAGTGAGACTACACATTATCCTATCGTAGGTACAATACCTACCTACCCTTATGTTAAAATCATCCCTTTTGGATAAAGGAAAAGCGTCTAGACATTTTGTCCAGAATACTTCTAGGGTAGTGAATATATTAGCCTTGATTATGGCCCTTTATTAACATTATGCACATTGCATATTTTTCTACATTCATACGACTGTGCCGGTCTCTTTACTTCCTAATAGGGTAGTCCCTAGGCGGCGTCGGTGGTAAAATGTGTCCCTTGCCGGCCGCCAGGTGCGCCTCGCGTTGTTTACGCTTCGCCACTATGCGCTCGTGTGTGCGCTTCATTTCTAGGATCTCCTTCATCTCTTCCTTGTCTTCACCCTTTGGAAAAAAAAATACAAGTTATAGAGGATGACCTCTGAAGTAGTCAATTACATCTAATCCAGTAACACTATGAAGAGTTACTGGATTTAGTTGTAATTGACTACTTCTAAGTACTATGGAGAATCCCTCCGGCGAGGTCGCCAAGCCGCGGTTAGAAAAAAAAATTCTCGTCTTGGTACAATATACCAATACTGTGTTCCTACATTCTTATATTATTTTAGATACGGTAAGTACAATCAACCGCGCATCAGTGGCAACACTTGCGCTTGCCGTCAATGTCAAATTGTTACCACTGATGTACAGTTGACTGTACCTATTAAAAATATAAAATAATGTGTGAGAGTGAAGGTGTGAAGTAAGACAATTTAAAGACTTTTTGATACAATAGTATGTGTTAAATAAGTTTTTGAAAAGCAGGATAAATAATAAAAGTTAGCATTAATGAAAGTTAAAAATATCTTATTCAATTAACACCCATTCTTTTTTCTATTGCTATCTTGAAATTTTTGCAGTTGGCAAATATCGGCATTGCGTAAATGGCACTTGGGTCTTAAGCCACTTATCACAACCACGCTTACCTACCCTTCGCTCTTTATGACTGGTAGTAGTACCTTTTGGTTAATCCTCAGCACAAGAGCCCTCTTCCCATTAGCCATCGGCTGGCTATAAGTCAACAAGTTCTTGAGCCGCTGCGCCGGTGGCACCCCTCGCTCCACCACCAAAACTATCCTGGCCCACTGGCGCTGCCACTCGTTCCTGGTTTCCGCTATCTTCTGATACGTGTTCCCCATCATGGCAATCAACATGTTCACCAGTAATATGGCCACTATGATCATGTACACCACGAAGAGGAGCTGCAATCGTGTTGCAATATGATTTATTTACAACTAGTTCTTTTTAAGTCATTATATGTTTTAGGTAATTTGAAACCTCTTAATTGTAGTATACGATTAGTTAATACAGAATTTATAAGTGGATAGCCGAAACAGGTTCTGTTAAAATTGTAGTTATAGCTACAACCTGCAGTTGTCGATTTGCTCTTGAATATCTAATCAAACCTTTGAATATTTAATAAAAATATACGCGGCAAGAACTAAGCTATTTGATTTCAAACGGCATAAAAACAACTTCTTTTAACTGCTAAGGAGCCACGAACCCTATATATGATGCAGTTTTCGCATATTATCTGTTCTTAGTAAAGGAAAATTAACTAACATTTAATTTCAAATCATAATATCAGGTACTAATGACATTACTGTAGAGAATCTCATTGGGATGAATAGATTACCTAACACCTAATGTGACAAATAGTCTAGTCGCTTCGACTCATTAATATTCTTTCAAATCTCTAATACTAACTAAATAACGATGACTCAAAGCTATGGTCGCCGGGGAGCAGAAATTAGCACAGTGTCATAACTTGACAGTCTCGGTGTTAACCAAACACGATGGGGCGTCGGACGCCGCATATATATAGGAGTAACTTTTAGTTGACATAACGCTACGGGAGAAATATCTGTTTGTGAGTAATGTAACCTCGATAACTGAACCCGATGACGCAGTTTAGCAGTTGACGAGAGTATGGTTTGGATTTATGGGTATGTCATATCCATAGATGTGTGTGACGAACGCGATCCTCCTAAAGGGAAAGTTAAAGATTTGTATGTCATGTGCTAAACACATCACAATTTGACAGCAATGATCATCCTGAGGCGGGTATTCTAACAAGGCATTAGATTTGTAACATGGAAGTTCATAACGTAAGTAGTTACGAAAATTAAACCTTCTGTTTGTGTTTGACCGCTGGAGGAACGAATATGATGGCATAAAACAAATAACAATCTTATATATCGATTAAGAAATTCTGCCTTGAATGCTAATGGGCATTTAGGTATGGAATATTGATTTTTTTATGGAAAATTACATTGTGTTAAATACAGGCTTAGAGCAAATCTCGGCCATAACGCCAAAGCTACTGTTTGGTAGTAGCAAGATGTAATGTATTTACTATGTCTTAGGGTCCATGTCACCGTGTCCATTACGAAATGTGTGAAAATCATATATTGCGTAGAAATACGTATTCTACCGAAATAAGGAAAGGGATCAAGGATGATTACAGTTTGTTTGGAACGTGTCACATTTCGACACAAAATTCAATGTTATGGAAACATGGTAAATGCTTCTCGACTGTTTAGTTATTTATAGAACAAGATGCGTGTTTGATCAAGACGTTTGTTGTTCAAAGAACGATTCCTTTTTTCTTCTAAGCTTATAAATAGGTAATGTAAAGTTTTATTTTTATTCGTCTTGATCGTTATGGACTGTTTTGTCTTCTACATTTGATGGATAAAAATAGGACTATATACTTACGACTATTTTGTCTACGGCTACCTTTGATGAACAAACATAGCAACCAATCATAGTGTTTAACAAAGAAAGCTCAAAACAAGCTAATGATATCCAAAACGTCGGAAATCCTACTAATATTATAAATGTGAAAGTTTGTGAGGATGGACGGATGGATAGATTGAAGGATGTATGGATGGATGTTTGTTACTCTTTCACGCAAAAAGTACTTAACGGATTTGGATGAAATTTGGAACAAATATAGTTTATAACCTGAATTAACATGTAGGATACTTTTTATCCCGGTAGTACGTTCCTGTGGGATAATTTCCGACCTCCACGCGGGTGAAGCCGCGGGGAAAAGCTAGTTCTATAAAAGAGAGTCCGTCGAGGTATAGCGCCTTAAAAACTAAAAGAAGCTTAGGAGAACGTCTTACGTGGATCCGTATGTATTTCCTGCGTCGATTTAGTATACACTGTACAAAATTGCTGGTTATACGTTCCAATTTTTCGCTTCGTAACAAAATCACAAATCATTTTAGGACTTCGTATGCTAACCTGCACAGGCATGTGGAAGCAGGTCGAGACTTTAGTACTTGACATGCTTCAGATAACAAAAAAGTTAAGGAACCTCAAGCATAACCATCCTTAGAAAGGCAAAGAAGATAAACGTTGGTAATTTTGCTGCTATATTCCGAATAGAAACAAACGTACCTTAGCCTCAATCTCATGGTCAGTGCGGTCAAACGCTCCGTAGTAGTCGGAGAACGAGGTGAGTGACATGAGGAACATAGCCATGATGCTCTCCATGGGCGACGGCATGGGGTTCGACACCGAGTCGTCCACGCCCTCGGGAGTGTTCGGGTTGTCGAATGATAGGAATATTATGTAGTACGCTGTAAAAGAGAAAGTAGAACCTACGATTATCCCAAAATCATTCCAAAAACTGTCGTAAGTTTAACTATGAAATCGGTTGAATCAAGGATTCCAATAACTCAAATCAAATTCAATCAATATTCAACCCAAATCTCTTCAAAGTTAAGAGTGAATAGGCTTCTTCTGGGTCAGCTCACTCCATCGTCGACTTTGTCTCTGTCATCGCTGACCTAAACTAGAGTCAAGAGCAAACCCATCTCTAATAAAAATAAAAGTTTTAAAAATCTTGTTTTAATATTCTCAACTAGAAAATGCATCCAACAGCTGCAAATTTTACTTAGCTTCTGTTAATCTGGGTAAAAGGCGATCAACGCTCCGTTAATCTACAAGTACCACTTCGTATTGTAAAATATTTGTACTATAGGTTTCCAGAACCCGTACCTTGTGAGAACCCCATGACGAACACCAGATAAATGCAGACGAACCGAAGCAGATCACCCATCACCATTCTGTAGATCATCACAACGAATGGACCAACAGTCTTGAAGCCTCTATCAAAAATATAAAATTAATGCACCTTGTAATGTATTACTTCTGTATGGCAAGAACGAAAATAAGTCTTTATAATAGTATCTATTCTTTGTTTAAACTTCTAAGTTGATTTTTGTATCTTTCAATTCTTCATAAATATTTAATTTTAGTTTCATATCTACAAGATATAAGCAAAACCAGACAAGTATCAATAACACGATAGCACAGAACAAGCGGAAGTGGAAAAGGTACTTGATTATATTTCCTCTTGTACTGATTCTCCCCCCGCCATGGGATCATCCTCCGAGGGACGGGTAAGGTTTTAATTACTTTTGTGTGAAACGCTTTCCGTACTATACAGACGTAAACAGTTATTTTAAGGGGACTACATGACCTAAACGCAAATCTATAATGCCTAAAAATATATGATCCACTGCAGTAACCAAAATCAGAAAAATATATGATATTCTGCAGGATACATGCTAGTTAGATAGTGTGTTGAAAACATAATACAATTAACTTGATATGATAGAAAAAAATCACGAAGATACCTCTAAAAAATTGTTTTAACGATTAAAAACCATTCTAATATATATATGCAAACATTCAGATTTTTTTGTCAGATTATTCTACAAGCAACATACTAACGTAATAGTGTTTTCATTTTTTAGTCCAATGAATAGATTTTTTGTAAATCCATAATTGCTTCATATTTTGCAATAAATTACCAGCGTTGTGTCATCGCGCGTCTCTTTCTTTTCTATGCAATCCGACAGTGACTGCGCTTTAGCTCTTGTAAGCCCCTAAGTGAAAAAGTTTATAGGATCTCTATATTACATATTTTTAAAATTACTTTTAAGATTACTTATTTTTTTATATATATAGATTGTAACTAGAAAGAGGGAACGCAGGATCAAAAGTTGGGTGGAATAGAAGGAGGCTTTGGTCCAGGAATAGGACAGAACAGGCTAGTAGAGAAAGTAATTATAAAGCTCACTGGTATTTAAATACAAAATAGCACCTGCAAAAGAATAAGAAGTACGGCGCAGTGGTGAGCATGATGATGACGGCTAGATGATCTTCCTCTTCATCCGCACACCACAGCCGCAGTGTTGGCAGCACCAGCATTAGGATACAGGATAACAGGAACATTACCCTGGAGACACAGCACCCGAGAGGTGGAAAAAACGAATTATTAGTTGAACAAACTGCAGCATTCATTGAACAAAATAAGTTTCTTGTCTGTAAGACGTTATGGTACATTACGCGACAATAGTTGATTAACACTTCATTTTTGTTTGATGCCATAATTATTGAGATAAATTAATTAAAATCGGAACAGTTGTTAAATTTTAAGAATAATAACAATTTAGATGATTTGTAAAAGTAGCAGTGTTGTTCGCTGCAGCCCGAGCCTTTAAAACCAGTATTTTACTTTACGTACAGCAAGACAAGTTTTCTCACCGTGATGGTACTGTGCTTAGATTCTCTATGAACATCTTAATTCCCAAGAACCGAGCTTCCCTTAGCGCGGCTCCCACATACGCTAACGCACCAACCCATAGCAGGAGCTCGGCTGATATTCTTATCTAAAACATAAACCTAAGTTTATTGCTCCGTGAAGAATGAAATAAGACTAAATTTTCATTAAACAATGCAAAGTTATTTGTAACTCGACGTATTCCTTGCAGGTCGTCATAGTAGGGTTAAAAAGCAACAAAATAATAAAGCCACCAAATGTTCTATAGCAATTCAGTTTTTTTTTGTCTTAATTTTATTCAAATAGAAATAAAAATGATGAACACTAAAATGTTTAATTGGTAATCTTTGCCAAAGTTTAAAGTATTTTTGAACTTTTAATTATTAACAAAGATTTGCTACGCTGATGCTGGTGCCGTCATCAGCTATGATAATATCTTAAATTCCAGTATAGTCACGGCGTAAATCATTTGTAAATTCAAATTTTCAACAAAAAAAAAATGTAAGTAATTCAAAAACTACTGAATTTCGGTAGAACATTTGGTGACTTAATTGGTTGCATTTCAACCCCACTATGACTCATTCAAGGAATACGTCGAGTTACAAATAACCCGTATAATACACAAGACAATGCACGCAAAGCTTTTCATATAAAAGTCAATAAGTCAAACAAAATAAGATAACTTCTATTGTTTGAATCGATACCGAAAGAACTTACTTTTGCTTGCCATGACTCAAAGTTCATCAGTCTACAGTCTTCAGTGAGGTCCTCCCACCAACCTTCCATATCAGATTCCCTCGGCCCTGAGCACAGTGAGTAGCACAGATTTAATAGAAAGAAAGGAAAATTGGCTTATTTGCCACAGAAACACGTGCCTACAAAAAAGATAATTAGCTCTAATAATAAAGAAAAATAAAAATAAAATAGCGACATTCTATAATATATTTACCAATAGTATAAAAACCAATCGATAACCTAGTTGCAATTCAAACCTAACATAAAAAGTTAAATATCCAGAGATGATCTTCGATGATTTAAATCTATCTAGTGCATTCCCATTGTCTTGCCCTTATCCCGATTTATTTGGGTTCCGCATGTCTTCTTATTCTATACTTCTCTATTTGTCGTCATCTCAGTAGTCAACCCCTTTCTAGCCATATCATCTTTCACACAATCCATCCATCGTTTTTTTGGTCTTTCCTTCGTCTCCACATTCGTATTCAACTATTATTTTTTTATACTCTTAAAATAGATCATGAAGCTTGTGAAGAGAAACAATAAAGGAATGCTTACGTTTATCCTTATCTTTATCTTTATCCTTAGAGTGACTCTTGAAGCGCGCACACTGCGGCCCATCAGCTTTGCTCCCGTTCATAATCTCAACAGCCCCAGGATCGAACTCCGAGCCATTCAGTGGTATTGTGCAATTATTATCTACAATACAAAATAGCTTCTGTGAACCAATGAAGTTTAAAAGGAAAGAAAGAGCGATTGGGTTATAGCTACAGACACGTGCACTTAAAAAAAAATTGCTCGAATTAATAATAATTGGTACCTAAAACATTACAAATCTATAATTACTAGCACAGAACCGAAATAGTAGGCAGCTGCACGTTGTGACCACAGCTTGTGACTGTGACAAGAGTCTACCACTCAGCATGATGCTGTGCTATGCTACCCAAAGCGCGGCGGTGATTTTTAGAAACCCACCCGAAAACAAAGCCGTTGTCGTTCGGAAACCAAGTCAGGTTCATAGATTTACACAGATTATACACATACATAAAGTAAAATAAATTAAACAGGAAGGAAAACCGAATAATATTGTGTTGGAGGTTTCGCAACACTATATTTTACAACCGATGTTGAAATAAGTGCAGGTTCTCGTGATTACGTCTTTATCCAATGATTCAACTTGACCCTTTTACATTCTGTTAAATGAATTCAGTAAGGGCGTTATATAAATACTGCTAAGCTCAAAGCCTTTCTCAAATAATAAAGCATCAAAAGGTGAAAGTGACAACAAAATGATTGTCTTTTGTCGTTTTCGAAATGAAAGGTCAAAGGTCCGACCATTTACCTCGACCTATCTACCTATAACATCGTCAAAAATGTGGTCTTTTTGAAAATATGGTAGTGATTATATAACATAATATAACACACGGGATACAATACGGAACATGTAACGTGAAGAGCTTACCATAAATCAAACCGTGTTATACTAAATGGTCCATATTTTTATAAAAAGAATATTATAATATATGCAAATAACCCTTCAATCAAAAATACAATATGTTCAATCAAAACGATTCAGACAAAAACAAAAATTATGATGATAGTGACTCACCAACTTCCATAACCAGATCCGTATCATTAACAGGTCCAACAGTAGCGTTCAGTGCAGTGGTATTCAGTGCTCGATCGGGTGGTCCCGGTCTTAACGTGAAACACACCAGAGAGATCAAGAAGTAACACGTGAACAGTATGAACTGCCGGTAGAAGCGGAATTTCACAAACGTGTTCCATTTAGTCTTGAGAAGGTCGATCAACATTCCTTCTAGGAGGCCCAAATGCTCGTCCTTCTCCTGCAAAAGTTTCGATGAAAGATTTTCTTTAGAAAATGTTTAAATACGTGAAGTCATAAAAAATATGATATGATTTTAACATTGGCCTACTTCACCACCGCCGAAAAAGCTCAGAATTACTTATCAGGGAGATAATATTGTACAAATTCTGTTAAAATGGCCTATCAGGAGAATAAAATAGGCTTAAATAGGCATGAATTCTACATAATAAAATGAAAATCCTTCCACACTTACACCAAACGTCACCAAATTCAGCGCAGAATCCTTGCAAATGCACCCAGTCTCCGTGTCAATAGTATCGACCTGCCCCAGCGGGTAGGCAGCACAAGTGGTAGCACCTATCTGCCAATAGATCTCGCGCTCAATGTTCAGGATGTGGAAGAACATGTCCGTGCGAGCCAGCTTTGCCGCCAAGGTCAGGGGAGTTAGATTCAGCACGTTTTTGATGTTCAGGGAGGCTCCTACCTCGAATGCCATGTCGAAAGTTTCCTGTTATAAGAGAAAGCATTGTACGATTTGTTTATAAAACGAAATGTTATAGCTAACTCAGAATGCACTGATTAGGTATACTATGATTAGATTGCTGCTAAACTTGATTTCTAAAACCAACATTAACTACATACCATTTTATGATATATTTAATACTTCAAGCGCAGAAATGTACAGTGGTGGACATAATGCCATAGACATTTTCTACCAGTCAACCCTTGAGTGATGCAGAGACAAACAATGGTAGGCGCAATTACGAATAATTTTGAAATAGCGTTTCGGGCACAGAAAAGGTGCATTAGATCGATGTTTCGACTGCAAACAACGGAAAGCTGTTAATCTTATTTTATCGAACGTAAGATATTGACATTGCCCTCATTATATTATATATCCTGGAAACAGTAATGTTCATTAAAGCGAATACTCATTTATTTCAGCTTTTGTCTGATGCTGTCCCTAGGAATAGACGTGATAATTTCAAACTCTGTGGTCATGGCGCTAAAACCACTCTTATGCGTAAGAGCATCTTTTGCATGGGTCCGACCATCTTTAATAAATTGTCCAAATCATGGAGAACATTAAATATATCTGCTCTTAAAAGTAAATTGAAGAGTTTACTAACTGAAAGAGCATATTACAGTATAGCAGGGTTTATGAAAGAGGAAAATTTTTCTTCGTTTTTGAGATGACGATGTTGTATTTTATTGACATGTTATTGTGATCTATTATATTTTTTGTGGAATAATTGTAATTTGGAATTGATATTTTAATGACAGTGATTCATATTTTTTATTGACAAATTTATTTAATGACTACTTTGAAATTTAGTTTTATCAAAAAAATGTGTTTGCTGAATTGTAATGATACCTAATATTTAATGAATAATGATGATTTAATAAGTACCTATATCATTTTTAGACTTAATGTAATTTTGATGAATATTATCACGGTTTATGCACCATCTCTTCCTAACAATTTGTACGCCACGATATGCGGCTGAACATGTTAGAACTTTTCTGTATTTTTTATTATCTTTCATGCAATATATTAGGTTGGGGAAAAGGTCTTTTCGCACTATAGTATGTATGAACTTGTAATAAAATCTCTTTGGCTATACTATTTGTATCTGGCTGGTTTTGGTATCATTGAAATTTTAAATTTTAAAGAACATAATTCCAAATTCAAATTAGGAAAATGTGTGATTTTCAGTTGTTTTTCGTACTGTCAAGATGAGTGAATATAATGAAGAAATTCGATACATTTTAAAATTTTACTACAAAAACAGTAAAAGTGCAACGCAAGCCACGAAAAAAATTTGCGATGTTTATGGACCTAGTGCAGTGTCTGTGAGAGTAGCACAAATTTGTTAAGCGTTTTCAATCCAGAAATGTTGATGTCAAAGATGCACGTCGCTCTGGTCGCCCTATTACGGATAAAATGGATGCCATTTTTGAAAAACTGGAGCAAGATCGGCCATATCAGTAGTTACGACGTAGCTGAAGAACTGGGAATTGACTACAAAACAGTTTTGGCACATTTGAAAAAAACTGGGTACACAAAAAAGCTCGATATTTGGGTACCTCACGAGCTCACTGAAAGAAACCTAATGAACCGTGTACTCATTTGTGATTCTTTATTACGACGTAATGAAACCGAACCATTTTGGAAGAAGCTGATAACTGGTGATGAAAAGCGGATCACGTACGACAAGAACGTGCGAAAAAGGTCGTGGTCAAAGGCCGGTCAGGCTGCACAGACTGTGGCAAAACCCGGGTTAGCTCGCAACAAGGTGATGCTGTGTGTGTGGTGGGATTGGAAGGGCATTATTCATTATAAGCTGTTACCACTAGGCAGGACCATCGATTCTGAACTCTACTGCGAACAACTGATGAGATTAAAGCAAGAAGTTTAGAGAAAGCGGCCGGAATTAATCAACAGCAGGGGTGTGGTTTTTCATCATGATAACGCTAGACCTCACACATCTTTAGCCACTCAGCAAAAATTAAGAGAGTTTGGTTGGGAGGTGTTAATGCATCTGCCGTATAGTTCTGACCTTGCACCTTCAGATTTCCACCTGTTTCGGTCTCTTCAGAATTCTTTAGGCAGTGTCAGGTTAACATCACGAGAGGACTGCCAAAACCACTTGTCGCGGTATTTTGATCAGAAGTCCCAAAATTTCTATAGCGATGGGATCATGTCCCTACCTACAAGATGGCAAAAAGTTATCGAACAAAATGGTACCTACATACTTTAGTTAAATGTAAATAAACTATATTAAAAAATGTTTTGAATTTTCCTAAAAAATGCGAAGAAACTTTTTGCCCAACCTATTATTATGTACACCATGTTTAAACAAATAAAATTTTACTTACTTTAGTCTCAGATCAAGTAAAACTTGATCTGAGACTTTAGTAATAAATATTTATTTAAATATAAAAATACACATATTTTGCTCTTTATCTCCTTAATATTGATTTTTCTCTGTCTTCAACTCGTTCCATTGTACCTACCGCAACTTTCGCAGATACAGGATATATTATAACTTTTAATGTTAGCTTATACATCATCTTGGTTATCGCAATGCAGCTTTATAATGGGGTTGCTGCGTGTACAATAGGACAGAAGTGGTAAAGACTGTTAATAGCAAAGATATTCAAACTTGCCATCTTCTCATAAATGACGAGCATGTGCAGCACGGTGTTGCCATTAGTGTCTTGTTTGTCGGGATCGGCGCCGCGCGCTAGGATCAGCCGGTAGCACTCCTCCTGTCCCAGACACGCCGCGAAGCTTAGTGGGTACTCGCCCCAGTATACGTAGCTGGAACGACATAGATTTGGCAAATTGAGTCTTTTATTTCCATTACCAGTGTATTTTTATTCAGTAAATTAGACTCCGAGACACCAAAATGACGTAGTACGAGCTATGTAGTTTAATATACAGGGTGTTTGGCAGAACATTGAACATACGAAAATGGTGGATAGGTGGGGTCATCTGCTACTTACTCAGCCCTAATTTATTTGGCCCTGGCCCCCAGAATATTATTTTTTATTTATTTTTTTGCTTTCTTCTAGTTTCACCACTTTCTAAGCTAGTATATTTTTTTATTAAAAATGCATTTTTTTAAATCTTTAATGTTGGCAGATTCTTATAAGTCAAAGTCAAAGTGAAAGTCAAAAAAAAATAAAAAAAATATTGCTTTATTCAGATGTTATCTAGAAAAAAAGTTATGAGTCCTCAAACTTACAGAAAGATGTAGATTTAAAAAAAAAAAATTGTCTGTTTTACCCATTTTTAATAAAAATTACACTTTAAAGTTTAGAAAGTGGTGAAAATAGAAGAAAAACATTTTTTTTTTTGAATATCCACATGGCCAGAGCCAAATAAATTAGGGCTGAGTAAGTAGCAGATGACCCCACCTATCCACCGTTTTCGTATGTTCAACGTTCTGCCAAACAGCCTGTAGATATTTTAATTACAGAACCTTTCTTAATACTGGCTCCGTCTTAAAACACGGACCCTTAATTAATAAATAACAAAACGAATGTTATAAAAGCAGGGCACGTCCCTAAATTTGCATTTTATCGTACCCAATCTATTCAGTCAAATCTAGTTCGAGCCAGCATTACCCATTGTAGCCATTCTGACTACGTCAGCGAACATGAAATCATTATCCTTCTGTATTTGGGATCAGAAACTTCTTTTTTAACCGACTTCACAAAAAGGAGAAGGTTCCCAATTCGTCTGTATGTTTTTTTTTTTTTTTTTTATGTGTGTTAGCTCATAACTTTTTTCTGGGTGAACCGATTTGGATGATTCTTTTTTTATTTGATAGGTGGTGCTTCACATGTGGTCCCATTTAAATTTGATCAAGGTCCGACCAGGAGTTTTTGAGTTATCCTTAATACTGCAGAATTTTTCCACTTAGTTTATATGGATGATGTGTTAATAATTTCCTGTCACTGTTATTTACACACCAAGTAGTGGTATACGAATTTGTGTGGGGTAGGTACCGCAACTAAAAAGTGAAAAATAAAAACTTTTTTACAAAAAAACAACCGAATTCCAAAAAAAACAGTAAAAGTCGTGAAAAATAACTTTAATTTCGGAAGTCGGTGCCCAAACACGAAAATACAAAACCAAAGGCACCGACTTCCGAAATTAAAGTTATTTTTCACGACTTTTAGTGTTTTTTTTGGAAGTCGGTTGTTTTTTTGTAAAAAACGTTTTTATTATCGCCATGCATATCAGTCATCATCTGTGTTCATTTTCTTCCTAAAGCTTTCATCTTGCATACGATGCTTTCATATTTTTTTGGTTTGATAGTTCATTCTACTTGTAGACCTTACCCGCTATAGTTGGTCTCTGGCTGAACATTGACCCACTCATGGTCGAAGGAGTCATTCCGCGAAGCCTTCTGGTCCTCAGGGCACATAAAGTTGCCATAACAACGTTCATGGTAGTTTGCTCCGGCGTCAAGGAGGAACTTCACCATCGTTGGATCTTCATTTACTATTGTTATGTGGAGTACACTCTCCCCTAGAGAAAAAGAAAAATAATATAGCAAAATCATCTGGATGCATTAACTTATTTATAGAAGACAGAAGACCTGCACCAATTTTGTTGAGGGTGAACTGTAAGTGTGAAAATCTAAACCAAAAAAAAAACACCTTCATTTTCATTAATATGTGGAAAAGGTCTGCATTTTTATATGGTTTTCGATAGGAACCTTCTAAAGTGATTAATGAACAGGATGGAAGCGCTTAATCACTGTCAGATTAATTTTCGGCTTTGATAGACATTATCAGGCGCTCTATCAGATTGACTACACGAAATTGAGCTAAAATATAGTGTTTCGTTAAGTACTTGTAATGGTCCTAAATGGGTACCTAATTACATACGTCTAAAAATAAACAATACCTCCCCGAATGATCTCTTCTTGTCGGCTCAGATCATTAGGACAAAAGAAAACAGCTTATTGAAAAACACAGCTTTATTAAGGCTACTTTTGCCAGAGAAAATCTAATGAAATGTCAAGGTCCAGTCGTTATTACCAACAGAGAAGCACAAACGAGCACAATATATCGTGTGTAAGCACTGTTTGAGTACAAATCGATTTCGTACGTGACTCGTGTGTGATCCAAAAGTAATGAATCCTATATTGTTGAATTTGTATTGAAATTATACGGACCTTGCACAGACGCCTCGGCGCCAATCTCTCCAATATTTTGGTAAGACATCATATTTTACTCATTTTATGAGGATAAATATTTCCTAGGTTTGTCTTGTTTTGTTATGTGAGTTTCAAACAAATATTTTTAAATATGTAGATAATAGGATGCGAAAAAACTCCTTTTATTTGCTGAATAGACTTTCATCGAGCGATTATAATAATTCAGAAAAGAATTACTGTTTAAAATACATATAATACAAAACAAGCAAGTGCTGCTCAGACTAGAATGCATCAAAGCCAACTTTACCGAACAATAATATAACAGAGATCTGCTGGTCATCAAATACTACGATAACCGCATGCCACCATACCACCACCACCGCCCCCATAATACTCGCCTTAATACCTTTGCTTACCATAATACTCGTCACCCATGTAGACATCGTTGATCAGCTTAGGATAAAACCGCAGCAGTCTTTTAGCGAGGTTAGCCAATAGCGAGGAAGCGTTTAGCAGACATAGATGGAGGATGGTCTCTCCCACGGCACCTCGTTCCTGCATTGAATGACGAGTACAGAGATATATTGCAGAGTCAGGCGTTGCACGAAGTAGGACGAATCTTAAAACTCTTAATTTAATTTTTGAATTTATCTTTATAATGAATATAGTTTTAAATGGAATGGAATGGATGGTTTGAATATGGTTTTCTGAAAAGTTAGTTTGGGTGGTGATTATAGGTACCTAAGTGATATATTGGTACGTAACATTTTTCTGCGATAACATGGTGTTGCTAACCTTAAGATCCCAGCAGAGTTCCCTGAAGCCAGATGGATTGGCATCATACTCCGCCTGACTGACGAAGGGCCAGTCCTTCTCCACATCAAACTCATCATCTGGGTTCTCCATACTCCGTAAGGGAGGCAACTAAAAGAATAAAAAAATCTCTTACTATTTCGCTAATATCCAAATAAATTGTAACATATCTACACGTAGAGCAAAATAATACTATGACTACGTACTACACTCGAGAGCAATGAATCCGGGTCACTTAAAGAATCCTAAAACTCTGGAAACTAAAAATGCTAGGTTAATGCAATAAATTGTATTTAATAGACAATGTAATACTCCTTAAATGAAGGTATTAAAACTTCTTAGTTATTGTAAAGTTATATCATAAAAAAAACAAATTTGAAAAAGGGCCACTTTCGAAGATGGAACTACGAAATTACAGCATTTGGTTTTGCTTTTGTTTGTAATCTGTCATTTATGTGGGTACATAAACCATGTTGATAGTGCTCTATATTCATTATTCAAGCTGGAATTATGTCGCTTACGCCTGAAGAATGCACCAGAATACTTACAATGCTGGAAACCGGCCGGAGTCAGCGCGATACAGCCAGGACTGTCGGTGTGTCGCTGTCAACAGTACAAAGAGTTCTCCGACGTTACGAAGAAACTGGTTCTAACCTACGCAGACCAGGAACGGGCAGAACCAGGTGTACCACAGCACGAGAAGACCGATACTTGGTGAACACCATGCTTCGAAATCGCTTTCTCACAGGAACTGAACTCACAAATCAGTTTCGACGCCTCGGAAGAAGTAACCCAAGTGCATGGACAGTAAGACGTCGGCTTGCTGAATCTAACTTAAAACCCCTTAGACCTGCAAACGGCCCTAAACTGGAGCGTGGGCATCGTATTTCAAGACTAAGATATGCCCAGAGCCACGTAAATTGGAGTATTGAAGATTGGTCAAAAGTTATGTTCTCCGACGAATCAAAATTTATGCTCTACAAGCACGATGGAAGACACAGAGTGTATCGAAGACCAGGGGAAAGATTCAAGCAAGCATGCATCGAAGAAAAAGTAGCCTACGGTGGTGGGTCTGTACTTGTGTGGGCCGGAATTTCTTCTGAAAGTCGCACAGAGCTGGTGATCATAGAAAACGGCTCTTTAACTAGCGTAAGATATGTGGAAGAAATCCTCAATGATCACGTTGGTCCATTTATGGTCAATTTAGGTGAGGATGCTATATTTATGCATGACAATGCCCGACCTTATACAGGTAGGATTGTGAATGACTACCTTCAAGAGATGAACATTACTCGTATGGAGTGGCCAGCGCGCAGCCCGGATATCAACCCGATCGAGCATGCTTGGGACGAGCTAGGCAGATGCGTAAAACAACGAAACCCTCCCCCAATCACGCTTCGTGAGCTCAAAATTGCTCTCACAGAGGAATGGGAGAATATTCCCCAAAATCGTATAAGGAACTTGGTGTACAGCATGCCAAACCGCGTAAACGCAGTAATGGAAGCACGAGGAGGCAATACGAAGTATTAAAATTCAAGAAAATCGTAATAAAGTTCAAAAATTTCATGTTTCCTATTTTTGTTTTAAGGAGAGATCAGCAGTTTTTTTCTTTATGTAATTTTGTGTTAATAAAATGTATGGTGACTCATATTTTTTTTACTTTCATTTAAGGAGTATTACATTGTCTATTAAATACAATTTATTGCATTAACCTATCATTTTTAGTTTCCGAGATTTTTAACATTCTTTAAGTGACCCGGATTCATTGCTCTCGAGTGTATGTATATACAGGGTGGAATTTTGTAATGCCACCTGGAGGGAAAGTACTCTTAATACTGCAGATAGAAAGTTTTACTCAAAGGAAACATTCCTTTATTTTTGAATAGAAAGCAAACTGCATTCAAAGATTTTCGAAAATTCTCTTCTCCCACACCCGGGAATCGAACCGGCTAAAATCTGAAAAAATTATACCCTGTACTTTTATTGCATCGATCGTTAGGGTCAATTATAAGGATGAAATCTCTATAACAAACATGATAAATTAAATGAAAACCAGGAAATCTTAAATTAATTTAATTATTTACAAAAAATGGTAAACTAACTAATTAGTTGCTCGAAATGGGCTCCATTCTCTTGGATACACAAATTTATTCTTTTAACGAATTCATTTCGAGTAACCTTTAATAAAGTGTTGTGGTGAATATTATAAATCGTATTCTGAACTTCAACTCTCAACTCGTTGTCATTCGCATAAGATTTCATGTAAATTTGATTTTTTACATATCCCCACAAAAAAAAATCTAATGGGGTGAGATCTGGCGATCTCGCAGGCCATCTGATTGTGCCGTTTGTACCAATCCAGGTATTAAAATGGTTATTAATGTAGGCAGTAGTGATTCTGCTGTTATGTGCTGGAGCACCATCTTGCTGTAGAATTATTTGGTTTCGCTCTTCCTCGGGGAAACCATTTAACTCGTTTCTTAAGAGATCCAGTATTTCAATATACTTGACAGTGTCTAAATGACCTTCGTACACGTGGACTAACACTACATTATTTCTCATAATTCCGCACCAAACGTTGAAAGAAAATCTTACTTGATTGTTAGTTTCATGAACACGAACAGGATTCACTCGAGACCAATAATGGTTATTGCGGCGATTGTACTTGCCATTATTGCTGAAGTTGGTTTCGTCAGACCATACAATGTTACTCAAAAAATTAGGGTTTCGGTCAATTTCTCCAAGCATGTTTTCACAAAATTGTAATCGTCTATCACGATCCCCAATATGCAATTTTTGCACCAACCGACCTTCACGATAGCATTTATACTTATACTTTTTCAGCACTTTAAGTACGCGAGTGTGGGTTGTTCCTAATTCATTGGCAGCATCTCTACTTGAAGCCTTTGGAAATGATTCAAAGTATGTTAAAACATCTAGTTCAAAATCGAAATAGTTTTGCTGAATAGTTTGCCGTCTCTTCTTGAAACCACCCGTATTCTTTAAATTTTCTACCATTCTTTTCAATACGAACCGAGTTGGTGCCTGTCGGTCTTGATATCTCTCTCCATACCACCGCAGAGCTAGATTCACGTTTTTGTTATTTAAAAAATAAGCTTCCATTAAATCAAACTGTTCTTGATAAGCCATTTTCACCGTGAGACAAAATGTGAAATGAGTTGTAAAAACAATCAAATGTGAATAACAACTATGACAATCTAATTTTCAAATTTTAATCTAACATTCCATATTTAAATTACCTCATACACGCAGCTACAAGTATGTCGCAAAGGAGTCTGCATTACAAAAGATGGATGTTAGTTAAAGAGTTTAACTTGACTCATTGAATTTGTAACTTCAGATTTCCTGGTTTTCCTTTCATTTAATTTATCATGTTTGTTAGAGAGATTTCATCCTTATAATTGACCCTAACGATCGATGCAATAAAAGTACAGGGTATAATTTTTTCAGATTTTAGCCGGTTCGATTCCCGGGTGTGGGAGAAGAGAATTTTCGAAAATCTTTGAATGCAGTTTGCTTTCTATTCAAAAATAAAGGAATGTTTCCTTTGAGTAAAACTTTCTATCTGCAGTATTAAGAGTACTTTCCCTCCAGGTGGCATTACAAAATTCCACCCTGTATACTAATTCATAGCAAACCATTTATGTATGTAGCTCAATGATTAGGAGTATACGTTACTGCCGTGACCATACACCTGCCAAATGTGATAATTACAGGATTACACCCCAAGGGTCACGTTATGTAGTGATTTATAATATGGATGACCAACGTTGGCTCCTCAGTGGACTATTAAAAGCTGTTGATGTTTTTTTTTTCTGAATGATATCGACTATTATTTCGAATTTAGGTTATAGTGTCTATCCCTGTCTTCTCTTAGCGGCAATTTCATCACACAGATTTTTGATAAACAATAGGATCACAATTACAAAACAGAATTAATGACTGTGCGAAGTCCTTCAACAATCTTCTTGTAACGTGCTATAGCCTATGTCTACCAATTTATGATACTTCAAATGTCTGATTAATTTTACCAGAGTAATGAGCTGTGTCTTACCAACTTATGTCTGGACCTCTCCTTGTTCCTAAGCAGCACTAGATGCGACACGGGTATGTACCGGCCTTTGCCCTTGTTGTACAGAAAAGGCTCCACCTTCGTCTTTATGGCGTGGTCTATCTCTGCGTACTGCTTGTTCTGCAGAGCTCGCTTCATCATGTCTACTAGGAGACCACCACCTGGAGATTTAGAATATTTAGTGCTATCAAACTCATCAATACTTGGTGTTAGATATTATTCTCTTTTTTGGACGACTCTTAATTATTCATGAGCGTATAAAGAAAAATTACCAACATCTTATATATTATTTTAATTATTATAATACTTTTTTGTTCATTGTCTAAATTCACTACATATATCTTGATTACAGTTCTAAAGTTTAAATTAATGCTGTCTTACCTTTGATATCGACTAATTTGTATAGCTTCTGCTGCGATGTCCCCGCTTGCTTCTTAACACCACTAGTCACATTACTTTCAGTATTACCCATTGTTACTAAATACTTCTATGAAAAAGCTATTTTTACTAATTTATTTTCTTTATTTACACACTTAAGTTAATCAATGGGAAGTGATCGCTAACACTGCTTTGCTTATCGACAAAACTTTACCGTTGCTATAACGATAGAGTCTCGAATATATTCTAGCACTATCCGTCCACATAACGCTCTGGTTGTGTTTTGCGGACCCGGTGTATGATATATGATAATGATAAATAAGTAAGATAAATTAAAATATAATTTTAAATAATTATGTATTGATATGTTTTATGTTACAGGTTGCTTGGTGGTCGAAGAATAAGATAGAAGACTTCCAGCAAGCTCAAGATAGAAGCACCGAAGAACAGTCCAACGATACCTCCAACAGCAACTGAAATAACAAGAAATGCGATAATAGTTTTTTTTTTAATGCGATATGTTGGAAGTTAGCAATGGTTATGTTGGGATAGGTTCTTAACTTTCACATAAATGTGCTAAAAACAAAAGCAAATAAAGAAAAGTTGTAACTGACCAACTAAATCCAAATTGTCTCGTATCAAATTCCTCTGGTACCGTAGGGTAGGTAGTGAGACCATTTTTACTTCCACAAAACTACCTACACCCGGTTGGTCCTTTACCCATCTCCTATAACAATTAAAAGTTGATAACTCATGAAACAACCTCTTTTCGGTATACCCTTTAAGGAAACATTGGGAACGCTATCCTAAAGTATACATATGTATACTTTTTGATAACGTTCCGAAGATTTAGTTTCCCCATAGTACAGTTAATGTATTTTAAATCAGAACAATACACACTTGAGAGCAATAAATTCGCACACCTTGACTTTTTTTGTTAAGGCACTTTTTTTTCATGAATCTGAATAAATATTTAAAAAAACACACACACTAATTGAAAGTCTACCTCATTACCTTTATATTGATATCAAATACAGTGTAAAAATACCCATAAGAGGTTTTACGGCACAAAACCCAACAAACGGGTAAAATTACCCAATTTGGCTTTAGAAATAATGAAAGTCAAACTCAAAATTCTTGATCAAATTGTTTATTAATAAGGTGTATTCCCTCCCCTAGCCTTAATTACAGCTCTTAATCGGTTTTTCATGGACCGTATTAATTTTACCATGAAATCTTGTGATATAGCGTTCCACTCCTCTTCAATGGCAAGTTGAAGCTCTCGGAGGCGCGTAGGAGCAGGGCTTCTTGCTCTAACTCTTCATTTTAGCTCATCCCAGACATGCTCAATCGGATTGAGATCAGGACTACGAGCTGGCCACTCCATCGCGGTGATTCCAACGTCTTCCATGTAGTCGCAAACTGTTCTAGCGACATGCGGTCTGGCGTTGCCGTGCTTTAGGAGAAAATCTTCTCCCATAAGCCACGCAAGCGGCCTCACATGTCCTTCGAGCACTTCTTCGATGTATCGTACAGCCGTCAAACCTCTCGATCTCGGGCCGGTATTCGCCCCAGTGATGAATACAATGTCAGTTTTAGTGTCCAACATTATGCCACCCCAAGACATACACGATCCACCGCCAAAAGCCACACGTTCGCTTATGCAGCATTGTGAAAATCGCTCTGATGACCTTCTGTAGACCCTAGAGCGTCCATCGTGACCATGTAATGTCATTCTGCACTCATCAGAGAACATAACAGACCGCCATTGGTCATACGTCCAATTTAAATGTTCCCTGGCAAATTGTAGTCGGGCTTGTCGGTGAGCTGTGGTCAATTTGGGACCATTTGCTGGGCGACGTGAAGGCAGTCCTGCTTCACCATTGCGAACTTCTCGAAGCTCTTGTCCCAGTTGAACCGCATTCATTTGCCGATTTCTTAAAGACCTCGACACAAGAAAGCGGTCATCACGCTCTGATGTTCTGCGTCGCACGCCCAGATCCTGGTCGCCGAATGTAGCCACCGGTCTCTTGAAACCTCTGGTACACACGACGAACAGAGTAGCGGCTCAAATTTATACGTCGAGCAACTTCGCTTTGATTATGGCCTGCTTCGAGCAAGGCAATAACTTGAGCGGCTTCTGCGGGCGTGGTATCCATATTTTTCCGTATGCTTTCAGTAGAGATATTATCACGTTGACCTTCGGTATGCAACTGATTAAAAATCCTTTTTTTTTTTTTCCTAACATGGCAATTCGTAGTTGTGACCTCTGAGGTCCTGGCTACTTAACCGGTCTGTCCTGTGGTGCCTTATGCTACTAACTTAAAGCCTCCAGCCAGGGGCGAATTACTTAATTTCTAGGTGACCGCACGCTAAGGGGCCCCCCTGTGGGGTACGGGCCTCGGCTTAGGGCGTCACTGAGGGGAGGGCAGTAAGTTGGGACAGGCTGGATCGAATTTATAATATATTATTAGTCGGGGAAGATTATAAATCCAAAAAAACCGACCCTTTTATACCTGCGGGTAAGGGGTGCAAGTAGTGACAATGCTAACGGGTGAGTTTGGCTAATTTGGTGTACGGCTAGTTTCTGTAAGTTACGTGAAGCTCAATGATTTTAATTTTGTGTTTTTTTAAAGCTAAGCTTGTATACTTTAATTGTGCCTAATAATCTGTACTCAATATCTTTAGATTTAAGAAAAAAATAACAGTAATAAACCAAATTACAAGGGGTGTGCGATTTTATTGCTCTCAAGTGTACATGTACAAAAAATATCTAGGAAATAGGAATATACGTATGAAATATGCGTACTTAGTATAATGTATAGTTTTGAGTTCACTCTCGACGCATGAAGGAACACAGTCTTCCTTAACACTCTTATCTACTCCTACTTTAACTTTGTGAGCTGAAAACATCCAATTATGTAGTTATGTACCTTTTTATTTACATTCAATATACTTTATTTTTTGTGTTACACGCCTACCTTCATATGCATTCAAACAATTAATTCCAGTGTAATTGCAGAACATTTTCTCGTCTGTAATAAAATAAAATATTGCAGAAATCATAGCAGAAAGCATTTCAATATTTAATTAATCCATGCCCTATTATGTGTAGTGTTTACAAAGAGCTGCTGCTGGTCTAACAAACTTTATATTATCTTACTAACTTACTAACAATGCTTCAACGCATATGCCGTAGCGCTATCAATACTTCGCTATATATAGCTAGACAATCTCGTCCTTTTCACAGGCGCTGTCATACTTACAGGTAAGATCTCGTGCAGGGTGTACGCATCCACAATGTTGATAAAGCTGCTTAGTGGTTTCAGCTAAATGACAGGCTCCGTAGGAATATACCTGAGAATATCATTGTTGAACATAGAAATTACATGGCTGATGGTCTGAGAGATACAAATACAACAAGATAAAAGGATTTGGTATACTACAATTCTTAACTATGGATATTGTAGCTGATTGACGATTTCGCAGTGTATATGAGTTCTATCATGGTTTAGTTTAGTTGACAGAATGCTGAAAAAATCCACCATAACCACATCCATGGTATCAATTGAACCATAACCATAGATGAATTGCTCAAAATTGTTGGTATGCGTTCTAAACTATATATATATGATAAGTTTGTATTCTACCAATTCGTGCCGCATTACCGGGTAAGTATGAAACGAATCATCAGGCACTTCATGCAGGTACCGACACCCTCTATCCTCAATACACTCTCGCTGCAGCTGGACATCGTTCACGATCTCTACCACAGAGAACAGTACCCCCACTCTGTTCTCACTGTATGTGTGGATGGAGTGCTTTAGCTTCATGTCCAAATTGTTCGTCGATAACTCTTCCGGGCTGTGGATGGATAGCTAGAATGGAAAATAATTGATCTAAAAGCCATTTCAAAGTTTAATCGTTCTTCGATACCGACGTCGTCTTACCAACGGATAGCGTGTTACCCAGTAACTGGGTTGTAGAAGTCAGATAGGCAGTTGCTCCATGTTAAATAATGTTATCCAGCTGCATTCGGTTAGACTGGAAGCCATACCCAAGATAGTTCGGAAAAGGCAGGCAGATTGATTTGTTTTTAATACCCGACCCAGAAAGCCAAAGTTTTGGTAGCCAAAATTTGTAACCTGTCTTGTATAAAACAAGGCAAGTTACAAATTACAATCATTGATGCAACTATTAACTATAAGTAAGCATTATCCGTCAGTGATTTTAGACAAGCGAAGCATATTACCTTATAGTGTCAAAGTCATAAGTACACTCGAGAGCAATGAATCCGGGTCACTTAAAGAATCCTAAAAATCTCGGAAACTAAAAATGCTAGGTTAATGCAATAAATTGTATTTAATAGACAATGTAATACTCCTTAAATGAAGGTATTAAAACTTCTTAGTTATTGTAAAGTTATATCATAAAAAAATCAAATTTGAAAAAGGGCCACTTTCGAAGATGGAACTACGAAATTACAGCATTTGGTTTTGCTTTTGTTTGTAATCTGTCATTTATGTAGGTACATAAACCATGTTGATAGTGCTCTATATTCATTATTCAAGCTGAAATTATGTCGCTTACGCCTGAAGAATGCACCAGAATACTTACAATGCTGGAAACCGGCCGGAGTCAGCGCGATACAGCCAGGACTGTCGGTGTGTCGCTGTCAACAGTACAAAGAGTTCTCCGACGTTACGAAGAAACTGGTTCTAACCTACGCAGACCAGGAACGGGCAGAACTAGGTGTACCACAGCACGAGAAGACCGATACTTGGTGAACACCATGCTTCGAAATCGCTTTCTCACAGGAACTGAACTCACAAATCAGTTTCGACGCCTCGGAGGAAGTAACCCAAGTGCATGGACAGTAAGACGTCGGCTTGCTGAATCTAACTTAAAACCTGCAAACGGCCCTAAACTGGAGCGTGGGCATCGTATTTCAAGACTAAGATATGCCCAGAGCCACGTAAATTGGAGTATTGAAGATTGGTCAAAAGTTATGTTCTCCGACGAATCAAAATTTATGCTCTACAAGCACGATGGAAGACACAGAGTGTATCGAAGACCAGGGGAAAGATTCAAGCAAGCATGCATCGAAGAAAAAGTAGCCTACGGTGGTGGGTCTGTACTTGTGTGGGCCGGAATTTCTTCTGAAAGTCGCACAGAGCTGGTGATCATAGAAAACGGCTCTTTAACTAGCGTAAGATATGTGGAAGAAATCCTCAATGATCACGTTGGTCTATTTATGGTCAATTTAGGTGAGGATGCTATATTTATGCATGACAATGCCCGACCTCATACAGGTAGGATTGTGAATGACTACCTTCAAGAGATGAACATTACTCGTATGGAGTGGCCAGCGCGCAGCCCGGATATCAACCCGATCGAGCATGCTTGGGACGAGCTAGGCAGATGCGTAAAACAACGAAACCCTCCCCCAATCACGCTTCGTGAGCTCAAAATTGCTCTCACAGAGGAATGGGAGAATATTCCCCAAAATCGTATAAGGAACTTGGTGTACAGCATGCCAAACCGCGTAAACGCAGTAATGGAAGCACGAGGAGGCAATACGAAGTATTAAAATTCAAGAAAATCGTAATAAAGTTCAAAAATTTCATGTTTCCTATTTTTGTTTTAAGGAGAGATCAGCAGTTTTTTTCTTTATGTAATTTTGTGTTAATAAAATGTATGGTGACTCATATTTTTTTTACTTTCATTTAAGGAGTATTACATTGTCTATTAAATACAATTTATTGCATTAACCTATCATTTTTAGTTTCCGAGATTTTTAACATTCTTTAAGTGACCCGGATTCATTGCTCTCGAGTGTATATAGCTATATATACAAAAATCTACCCTCGCAAAGAACTTACTTCAGCATTAGACATCAAACGAAACATCAAAACTCCAGGTCCAGTAGTCATGTTCACTACAAACAAACTGTCTTCACCCCTGAAATAGTTATCAAACAATATTCCATAGGTAATTAGGCGTCCGTATCAGCTGCACGCACTATGATCTTATCATTGTACACAGATTAGATTGCTCACTTGTGCTGTAATGTGTTGAAGGAGAAGCAAGGCCCGTACTCGGAGTCCACTTGACGAAAATATTCGCAACATGGAAATACAACATCGTTGTAACTGCAGTCGGATAACATTTCTGAGCAGCTTTTGTGAACCTGGTGTGGTGATGAATAACTTCCTTGAGAATGTGAAGGTGCGTGATGGTTATTTTATCTATATATTCTAAACTATTTTTGATTGTTGCAATATTTTTGAAGCAAAGTGTTTTATTTATTCATACAAAAATCAAATCCGCATAAATTAATCCAAGTTCATTCTAAAGTTCAAAAAACTCAAGATTAATGCCATAAATGTGCTATAAATTCAGCTGCATCTCGTTAGACTAGAAGCCGATCCCAACTTATTTTGAGGAAGGCTACACAGATGATGATATGCTATCACTGCCTATCAGTGCCATGTTAAGGTACAAGTCCGCACCCGACCGCAGCCAGCACCGGCAGGCAACGTGTCGCCGCGACACTACTGGTTTCTATGTATTTCTATGAAAATAACGTGTCGCTAGCTACGGAAGGTATTTCATAGAAATACATAGAGACCAGCCTAGTAGTGTCGCGGCGACACGTCGCCTGCTGCTGCTGCATGCAGTCGGCTACGGACTTGTACCTTAAATTCCCAGACAGAATTTCCATGTAGAAACTTTACTTCTTGCTCCTACTGACTCTACTTAGTATGTGTGACCTATTTTGGTCGCTTCACAACAAAATCTTTGCTCAAGGTCACTAGCTACGTATTTACTAATAAAGCAACTTGCATTTTCGATTAAGACAAAACTTGCACTTCTATTACTTGTCTAGTGTCGCTTGTATCATGAGTCGTTAGTAATATACCAATGATGGTCATCATAGTTTAAGAATAAGCTCATTGTTATATAGGTAGTGTTCTTACATGTTCAATGATACTTCTCCACGGTACATCACAAGCTACAGTTGTTCCACAAGGCGCACACTGGGTGCTGCTGCACTCTCCGCGTGCAAACAGAACGTCTGCCAGGTACCGTCGGTGATCGTAGTTCAGGGGATCCAGTAGGTCTGCTAATAGACATATGAAAAAACGGGCAAATGTCAATTATCGCCTGGCAATAACTAAACATAATTATAGAAAGGTACCCTTTTATTTATGTACTTACTTATACCTAAACGTTGTACATGGTTAAGCAGACGTTAAGGTACCTACTTAACGTTAAGCAACGTTCATAAATAAAGGAGGTTATGTCTGAAAGAGAACTCAATTGTAGCAAAGTGTTTGGAGAATGGTAGAGATAATTAATTTGTAACATAGACAAAGTTGACCAAAAATAATTAATAGTTGCGGGACATTGTCATGTTGTCCCCAGTCAAGTTGTGTGTCAGTTTGTTTACATTTCAATTTCACTCGAGTTCGAAATTCATTAATCAAGGTACATGACGTGAAAATCCACTGAATTTTGAAGCCATTGAACCCCTTGTCTTGATGTTTTTTTTTAAATATAATATACCTTCAAACGGGGTAAATAGGGATTCAGGGGTTTAAATCGGAACGAAACTTAAGGCGGTACCCCGACCAAAACCTTGCCATAGTGCGTTATTCAGAGGTTATTAACTCATTCACTATGGGTAATAAACTACATCTAAAAGCACAATATTAATGTTCGATATCTTATCATCACATTGCACGTTCTTATTTGTTTTTATGTGTTATAAATACATTTAAAATCTCCTTGTAAAAAAGTGACTAAAATTATTGATTGCATGCATCTTTTGCTAAAGGTGACGTTCTATTAATTTGAGGATTAAACTAATGGATAGATAATTTAAAAATCTAAATATTTCACGTTTTATTTTATTTCAAAACATCGCTTGTCTTTTTTTATTAAAATAATTTCATTTTTTTTGTGAATTCTATGATAAATGAGCGTGGGCAGGGAGTGAGACAGAGCGAGACTCAGTGACGGGACAGAGAAGGACCGAACGCTGAAGGTCGTTTGGTCAGGGAAGCGCCTTAAATGGACTTAACGTTTAAATAATATAATTTGTTGCCAACAAGGCCACTTAATCGTTAATTATAATACAGTAAACACATTAGAGTCCTTTTAGGCAATAAACTATATTATTTCAACGTTAACATCCTTTGGAGACATAGGTGGAAGGTAGTCTACCTGTCTCCTCTTACGCGTACTGAACATGAAGTTGTGGTCGAAGAGCGGAAGTGAAACTCTAACTTGCAGTTAATAATATTTATAATTGGTTACACATAATTGCACACACTATTTAACACAGTCATATAATTAATTAAACTAGTAGGGACAAAATAAACTAATGACTTAAAATCTAGTCTGTGTCCCATGACGGTAGACAAGCATAATAGACGCCACTTGAGGAACGCTATGAGTCGCGTCCCGGATTGTGGCTTAGTGTTGCCACTTAACAAGGGTGCTTTCCTGATTAACTTAGAGCTACTTAAGTAAACATAATACAGGCGACGCCACGTATTCTAAAGTGCGTTCACAAATGCAAAATACGTGACGCCACAATCCCTTTTAAAGTTTTGTCCGATTCAGCCCTGCATCCCTATTCAACCCGTTTGACGGTACTTGATCTCCAATAAATAATGGTGTAATGTAAAGCATGTTTAAAGTTAGCAACATTGGTAGCCATAAGGATAAGAACGCAGTACTGTGCAAATCAAAATGTAGGTATATTACGTGCAGTTTGCAGTTTGCATTGGTAATTATCTCATTAACGTATCATAATGACCAACAATTACCTACTTATGAATCTACAGTTTGCCCTGTTTGAACAGTAACTAATTAGAACCGCAGCAATGCGAATAATTAACACAGAAACCGCAAAATCTAATTAATGACGGATTTGTGTCAAGATTGCTCATAAGTACCTATCAATGCGAAGGTTGGACTAAAGGAAATTTTGCTTTTAAGGGCTAGTAGTAACCGCAATCAGTGACGAGTATGGTACGATTCAAACTTAATGGCGGCTGTGAAGTGCGCTATTCGCTGCGCAGTACCTCACCCCTCACCACCGCTGACACGTAAATTGGTTACTGCGCAGCGACTCGCACCATGTTCCGAGCCGCCATCCATTAAGTTTTAATTGTACTTACTATTGGAAAATATATAAACAAATACAAGTACCTCGGTATCTAATCCCTTCAAAGATTAGATTGTCTGAATTAAAATAAACGTTTTAAGTGTCCTTGTTAATACTTTTTAAAGTTTTTTACCGATTTCCCCCTACATCCATTCAACCCGTTTTAGCTGGTACTAAATAATTATGTAAAAATCATTACACTTTTTGTTATACTTCTGGTAAACTTACTACCTACAAAAATATCAAATCATCTAATCTACCTACTAACTTGATAGTAAATAACTAACTACATTTTATATTATGTCTACTGCTGGATACTTCTAGATATATATATATATCTTATCAGATGTCGCTTCTTCATTGTTAGAAGCCCACTTAACAGCGGCACAATCATTGGATATAATGTTATTGTCCTTTATAAATTCCACTCCATCCACCACTTTTTTTTTGTAAAAACCATATGAATTACCTAAATAAATACAGAAATTTTACATAGAGTGTCACAATGGGCAGTATTATCGCTAAAAGCGATCTCTCAGACAACCTTTGGATAGATTAAAGGGAGGGGCGGCATACTTACGATACAGTGCAGCAAATCTCCGTAAGGCAAATTTAGTGGTATGTTCTTCACACAACGTCACTCCTGGGAACGTAGTGGTCCAGTTCAAGTAGCGGGTGTCCGGCGTAAAATTCACTTCCACTCCGAATTTGTCTGCGTGCTGCATCATCAGGTAGAGGCAACCCAGAGACGCTATCAGAGTCAACAGCCAGAATAACCTAGTTCCAAGAAAGAGATGTTAAACTCAAGCCATATCAAACCGTGACGATTTTTTACTACGTGACCATTTTTCTGATTATCTAAAGTACACAATATATCTTTTTGGGGTACTGTGTTCAATGTTAAAACAAAATACCTTGTGCGATATATTGCAATTATGTGAAAAAAATAAACTCATATTAAAAGTATACTTTGTTAACCAGCATATTACAGATTAGAGGATTTTAGCCAAGATAAGAATGCTTCGAAACATGCTAGTCCTGCTCCATAGGACAACCTAGAGTCCAAACAAAATCAAACTGGTTGCTAATTTAATTGTTTAATTTATAATTTTTATGACATTGATTTTACAGTCTTTGATTACATTATATTATTACTCGTTAAAATTTTAGGAAAATCATCTACTTTACAATATTAGTAAATATGTGAGCAAAATTTATCTATCACATAATTAATTTACCTGTCATTGCTTTATTTTTAATTCTGTTTACCTATTGTGGTATAGTAATTTTATTCTAGGTGTATCTTCGATCAATAATAGCACTAGATTCAGGATCAGGAACAAAAAGAAGTCGCTGAAGTGGCTACGTTTACACAAACATAAACATTTACGTGTCTTACTACTAAATATAGAAAAAGGTTTTATAATATTAACAACATCAGTTCATTATAAACCTTAATACTCAAGCATAAAGTTTAATTACGATTCAAAATATTTATATGTAAGTCCTTCTGTCATCGGAGAAATGTAAAAGCAATAAATAATAAGTCATTTTTATAATAAGTACAAAAATATTTATTCTAAAATGAAACTTAAAACCTAAGCAATAAGGTTAAATACATTTTGTTGACAATTTCATGGTTAGTCTATTTCGGAACTAGACGTAGTTCTTGGTATGACATTTCAATGCTCAGAACACAGTAAGTATTGAAAGACGTAGAGTTGCAGTTTTTTTTTTTTTCAGGCGATCGTTCGTTTTGTATGGTAGCAAATATTTTAGACCGATTTAAAAAAGTAGTAGGACTAAATTAGTACAATAGCTATTTTTTATAAGATATTGCTATTAATTGTCTGCGGGTTGGCTCATTGTAATCAACCCGTATAAAAATTGGCTGCGTCTACTCATGTACGCGATTTAGAAGTTCGAATAAACATTTGTATTAAATTTAAATTATTTATTTTTATTTTATTTTTTAATTTGAATTCAACTGCAAATAAGACTCGATGGTAGGTAAACAACCATGACTGAAGGTGCGTGCGAGGTGGATGCTTTAACTAATGTATCTGGACAATCGTAATCGGTCTCTTTAAGGGGGATGTGCTGAGGCAGCCCGCGAAATTCAAATTTTCTTGCGGTTTTGCAACTCGCAGGTTAGTGTAAGGTTGTATCTTGATCAAAATATGATTCGCAACAATAACACATGTGTATTTACATAATTATTAATCATAAGAATCATCAATACATCTCTCTAATTTAGATTTACTCCGGATTGGTCTGTATTCGAACCAATCCGGAGGAAATCTAACCTAGAGAGATGAAAAATAACATACTATGATATAACAATACCACTCCATGCATTCCCTGTTCCAGCACAGTCAATGTTTGTTACAATAGTTGCCGCGTTGTCGCAAACATTGATCAAACAATCATAATATTTGCTAAATGATTTATATTTACTATTTAATTATTTTTATTTTATGAAAAACACATACATAATGCGTATTTTTATCCACTTAGTGTAATATATTGATGATGTTTTAATAACTTCCTGTAACTGTTGTTTACATATCAAGTAGTGGTATACGAATTTGTGTGGGGTAGGTACCACAATTAAAAAAATAAAAATAAAAACTTCGTTACATAAAACACAACGGACTTCCAAAAAAAACACTACAATGTGAAAATTAACTTTAATTTCAGAAGTCGGTGGCAAAAAACAAAAATGCAAAATAACTTTAATTTCGGAAGTCGAAGTCAAATTCACTTTGTATTTATTTTTATGGTAGTCGGTTGTTCTTTTTGTGCTCACCTTCGTTACCTTAATAAGGACTTCTTGCGTAAAAAAGAACTTCGTGTGTAAAAAAGGACGAAGAAGTCCTTATTAAGGTAACGAATTCCTTTTTTAACCGACGAAAAAAAAAGGAGGAGGTGCTCAAGTCGACCCGTATATCTTCTTTTTTTTTTATGTATGACCACGCATAACTTTTTAAAGTGATACCCCAAAGTTGGTCCCATTTAAAACTGAAAAACGAAATCCACCTCTGAGGGTAGAAAAATAGGGGTTAAATGATTTTTCACCTACTGAATGTTCACTTGTGAACCGATTCTATTCAAACTTGGCACATATATGTACTTATAATGATGCTTCAACAAAAAAGAGACCTGGAGATCATCTGATGATGGAGACGGAAGACAGTCGAGAGAGCTCCTCGACAGATTACAGCAGTTAGATCGTGTTTGGGCTTATTTAATTAATCTTGATGAGAACTTTAAACCTAGCTGGGGTATGACTGTCATAGAGGGTGTGATGTTGGGTACGGAAGGCAGTCGAGGGAAGTTCTAAATATTAGCTGTGAGAGCATACTCAAAACATTCAAAAGCTTAGAAATTAATAAAGGTAATATTTATTACAGCTATAAATAGCAAATCCTTAACATCTGGCATATTTTCCCTATAAAATGGAAAATGGCAAAGATGGTGACTATACATAAATCGGATAACAATGTCAACATAAAAACTATAGGCCCATCTCAATTTTGAGAGGGAAACCGATAGTAGGATTCAGCTGGGCAGCATTTGGTAAACTTCATGAGGTCTTCTCGTCGTCTATACCGCAGTGCCTAAAGACGACAGTCTTCAACGCGTGTGTCCTACTGGTTACGACTTACGGGGCCGAAACGTCGACACTCACGGTGAGACTCGTCCATAAGTTTAAAGTCACTCAGAGAGCTATGGAGAGAGCTATGCTTGGAGTCTCTCTGAAGGATAAAGCTGATCTCGCATTGTATAGGATTTCCGTACAATGTGAGGTCAGCGTAAACTGGAAATGTATAGCTTGATGTGTAGCCGTGTGTACCACAAACAGTTCTAGAAAATACCACACACAAACTCTACTACGATCGCGGCATACTAACCGACAGGACCGTTCACTATAATAGACCAGATATAGCCCTTCAAAATAAAGTTAACAAAGTCACATACCTCATAAATATTGCAGTCTCTAATACATACAATTTACACAAAACAATAGGTGAGAAGATCAGTAATTACGCTGAACTAAAAGATGAAGTGACCAGAATTTGGAGGCAGGAAAAGTATACGTAGTACCCATTGTTGTTAATCGAATAGACCTGAAAGACTCAGTTTACATAATACTCCAAAAAGCTGCAATTTTAAACACCTGCACTATAGTTAGGCAGTTCATGCAAATTGAGGAAAATCAAATGACTCCTCATAACATTAATTCTAGGTGCTTAAAAAAAACACCACACACGCTACATTGTCTTGGCTTGGGCCCGTTAATGTAGCTTAAACTAGCCAAAGAACTAAGAAACCAAATTTCTTTACCAAAATCATAATTTATTTAATACCATAAAAACTGGTTATAGAAAAATGTGAGGCCCTGGATGAGTACCTGTATTTCAGGAGCCAGTGAGAGTATTATATTAATGACGACAAAGTTACTTAGATAGACACTGTAAGTGACCTTGGAGTTCTATTTGACCAAAAATTTATATTTGCACTATACCTACACCACATAACTAAAAAAGGGCTACAATTTAAATGCTCACCAAAAAAAATTTTAGACCCTAAGACTAAGTACCAAGTAAAATATGTTAACTCCAAATAAAATAAACTCTGTCTATACCGAGGTGCCTAAAGAACAACGTGTTAAGTTCCAAAATAATTATACACTCATCAGAATAATTGTACGTGTTTTATTTATATTCTTTTGCCTACCAAAATGGATAAATGCTCACCAAATCTAACCATAGACGGTCGACATCAGGGGCACCCCGAGGTTTGGTTGGTTAAGTTCCTTTAAACCCTTTAGACAGAAATAGGAGTCCCGCTAAGCGGGGCTCCGTCGAGCTATCCTGGCAGGTAGTAAGAAATTAAAAGACGTTCATAAATCTTTATGGCATACAATAAAAAGGAAAATAGGTTCATTTCTACAATACTTTATAAAACTCAATTTGGTGAGCATTTATCCATTCTGGCAGGTATTTCGAAAACAATAGGTGAGAAGATCAGTAATTACGCTGAACTGAAAGATGAAGTGACCAGAATTTGGAGGCAGGAAAAGTATACGTAGTACCCATTGTTGTTAATCGAATAGACCTGAAAGACTCAGAAAAGTGCCTATTTTAATAGGCACTTTTCTGGTAGGCGTTTAAATACAAGCCCCAAAAAAGCGTCCAAGATGCTGGGATTTTGTCATAAGACCGTGTACTTTTACACTTTGTAGTTGATATGTAGCAGAATACTGTAATATGGTGTGGCGGCCGCACTACGCTACGAATAGTTTGCGTATTGCATATAACTGTCTGTATGCTATGTTTTGCAAGGTTTTACTATGTAATAGCGATCTAATCGATTTACACTTTGATTCCTTAAGCTGAAATCTAAAATTCTTGACTGTTTGTCTGATTTGTTATGAAACCTTGAATCTGAATTTCTTTTTTTTCTTTCTTTGAGTATGATGACTTTTGAATCTTTTAGCATTCGCTTATCTATTAGCTTATAGCAAGCATATTTTTCCCCTGGTATTAAGTTTGCTTGAAAACTTGTCATGTACCCAAGCTGTCAATTAACATAATTTAATTTGGGTAATGTGGTGTTTATCTTAAAGTAATTAATCCACTGTACTAAGATTTAATTTCATGTTTTTTTTAAAGATATCTGTAGTGTAAGCCATTGTTGGTAGTCCTAACTAAATAAATAAGTTCATTTATTTGAAATGGAAACTGAAAAGCGAAAAATTAATCTTTCAGTCTAACTAAGCTCTTAACTTAATGTAAATTACAAATTTTGAGTCGGCGCCAAACATACAAGGCGCCATGAAAACTTATCGCAGCTTGAGTGATCGTCGTTAATCGATCTGCTTTGATTGTTTGGCGCCGACTAAATATTTGTAATTTACATTAATTTAAGAGCTTAGTTAGACTGAAAGATTTATTTTTTGCTTTTCAGTTTCTTTTTTCGTCGGTTTAATTTTTTGTAAAAAAGGAATTCTTGTGTAAAAAAAAGGACTTCTTGTGTAAAATTCCATGCTACTAGACCCAGCGGTGTAGGCTGTACGTGGTCTGTCAGTAAATTAATGAATTTAAGATTTTTATTACTCAAGTAAATTTACGATTTACTAGTATTAACGAGCCAGAAAGTGATACTACACCATTGAACTCGCTTGTGTCCTATCTTATCTACATTATCTGGTACCGGAAATCCATAGTCAATAAATATCTAAAATCATATCAATATTTAATATTACAAAAGATAGCATGTAATAATGCTAAGCCTATCTTAGACATGAATTAGGGAACCAAGGAATATGTAAGATTATTTACCTGGAGAGCAGACTT
The DNA here is from genome assembly GCA_916610205.1 of Griposia aprilina. Lineage (NCBI taxonomy): Eukaryota > Metazoa > Arthropoda > Insecta > Lepidoptera > Noctuidae > Griposia > Griposia aprilina. Next base: position 16,821,927 of record OU744286.1, read on the forward strand.
CTATCGGCCTCAAACACATAATGCAGACCATGTACGCCGCTGTTGCGTCCGAAGAATATAAATCTATTTCTGAGACGTTGAACAACTTCAGCGCCCCGCATTTTCGTGACAACGCGTTACTCCAAACAGTTTACTACACAACTTTAGAAACACAAAACTTGCTAACTTAGTGATTTATAACTATAACTTGTACTAAACTATTGCGTGTCACTACGGGTATGATTAAAAAGCTCTGCAATAACTTTAAAAGCTTTAATAGGTAGCCAGTATGTGGCGTTTAAATAAATAATGGTGTTGTTGTAATAAAAAATATTAAAAATATTAAATTGGTTGAGTAGTACTTAAATGACCCTATAACACCTACAGGTGAATTTTATTTTAGCGTGATGCTTAATTCTAAAGATGGAAATGAATAATACCAACGCTTTTATGTAAACCTAAGGTAGGTAATACTTTTATTAAAACTGTAATATAAGACTTATAAAATCAATATATCTATGAGTATCAATAAATATAAACAAAACAAATGCAATTCTTATAGATAGAGATCATCTAATTAAAAATTGCACGCCCTTCCATAAAAAATTCTATACAAACATATGAAATGAGTATGCAACAAGCAGAGGAGGGGCGTGCAATTTTAAACTGGACGATCTTTACATACATATAATTAAACACAAAAGTAAACTAGATTATCAGCTTGTCGATTCTGTAAAAAAATCTCACCGTGATCACTTGCGTGGAGTGAGCTGTCAGTGTCATCCCACTGATGATAGGGATTGACCAAGCATAACATTTACAATCTTAATCGAGATTTTAATAATATTTTATAAGCTAATTCTATTGATCATTTTATATTAAGTAGGTACTTATTCAACAATTAGGTACTTATCATTCAACAATGGGTTCATAGTAAAATAACAAACAATGTCGATGCGCATTTTATTTAGTAGCTGTCTTAAACGTGTGTTATATTTTATTTATTGTACGTGCGTGCCGCGCTCGCGCCTCAGGCGCCTAATCTAAGCATAAAAAACAACATTGAGTTTCTAAACGAATTTCTGTTTTAAGTACTTTTTTATCTTAAAACCCCCCAAAATAGTACCTACCTAATGTTTAGACACTTAAATACTAGCTTTGAAATAAGTTCCTACTTAATATAAAATGATCAATAGAATTAGCTTATAAAATATTATTAAAATCTCGATTATGATTGTAAATGTTATGCTTGGTCAATCTCTAGCATCAGTGGAATGACACTGACAGCTCATTCCACGCTCACTTCACTTATGTGTTCACGGTGAGATTGTTACAGAATAGCACTACAGTACATGATCAATATTAAACTATAGACTACAGGCAAGCGACGAGGTTTGTTTAATAAGTTTAAACAATGGAGATCCTTTTCATTCAGTAAAGATTATACAAAACTATACCTACAGGCCAAACCCAAGAATTCGGCCAGTTTATTCTTCAAGCTATACTAAGCTACAGCATATTTTGCGGAGAATTTAGAGAAGGATCTAGTTCCCTACATACAGTCTCCTAAATTCTCTAGCAAGTTTCCTGCGGCTACCGTCATCAGATCATTGGTCTCCCTTTTTCATTATCAATTTACACAAAAAGTATAATTTAGTATTCATAAAAACATTTGGCTTTCCTAGAATTTTGTAATCATAAGTAATAACTTAAAAATACATAATTAAATGCATATAAAATTAGTTTTCAATCAGTCCCATTGGTATACCCAATCTTGTCTTTATAGAGGTTTCTATAATATTTTGCCTGTTTATCCGAACCACCTCTGAAACCAGCTCCTCTGTGTGGTGGTGGTTAAAGCGGCCAGCAGAATGCTCTTCCCCATAGGGTCCGCGTAATACGAAGAATCCGTGGTAGGAGCCTTCGATGTAGTCCTGTTCTTCAGCCCGTCTATAAGGAATCCCTTTTGAAGGTCTGCCAGTAAATCAGGTTGCGGGTGACGACGCTCCCATTCCGTTGCTTGAAAGATAAACATTTATAATTAGGATGATTATACTGTTTGGGGCTACCGAGATGACGACTAATAGAAGAAAAAAAGAAAAGAACATGAAAAAAGACAAAAAAAATAAAGAAAGAAAAGACAACAAAAAAAGACAAAAAAAAAGAAAAGAAAGAAAAGACAACAAAAAAAAACAGAAAAGAAAAAGAAAAGGACATGTTGAGCAGACCCCAAATAAATTGGAATAAGAGCAGGAGAATGATGATTGAGGATAACTGTACAGATTGTGGAACTCCCAGGCAGCATCTGTGTTCCCTACTATCCATAACCCACCAATCAATCAATCAATAAATCAAAAGTCATTTATTCAAATTAGGCTGAAAATCAGCACTTCACCACTTTTTAGTGCTTTAGCTGGGGAGAAGAAGTGGCGCAACAAACTGCCCAACAGCACAGCTGTCTGTTAGGTTAAAAACCAAAAAAAACAGAACATTAAATTAAATTATTTGCCATTATGTCAGCTAGCCACGCCAATATACCAACAAATACAATAAAAATTATACTCAAGCTAAAAAAATCAAAGTAAACAAAACATGATACCCACATAAAAGCCTCCATGCATAAAGGGCGTGACAGCTTACATATGCAATGCTGGATTATATTCACATAACTGTCACTCGAAGTCACAAATGATAAACTAGGACCATCGAAGTAAAATAAATAAACTCAAACTCAAAGAATTTATTTCAAATAAACCAATTAAAGGCACTTTTGAATTGTCAAGGGGTCAGTCAGTCAGAAAAATGAAGCTAGTTGCCCATTCCAAAGCGTAGTAGGTACCTATGGAGAAGAACGGGCAAGAAACTCCATAGACACTCTTTTTAATCAAAATATGGTTACAAAATATTGGTTACATCGTTCATGTTGAAATTATACATGTGAGAACGATGTAGAACGTTAAAAGCGTCCGTAATAAAAAGACAAAAACAATTCAAATATTAAATTAAATTAAAATAAGCCGTGGCAGCTAAGAAATGACCAGTCCCTAATGACGGCGCCCGTTCACGAACATGACGCATGGATCAGCACCATTCAACTCAACCATTTTAAAGGGAACTTAATGATCCAACACACACACCACCACCAGCGAGACATTTGAGTGTGCATGACATACTCTCAGCCGCCAGGGCACATTCAAGTCAATGAAAGACGAACCTAGTAAATGGTGGCGTTATAGTAGGTACATAGTGCTCACACATGCGCTATGCGATTATACATTGTTAAGAGATTGAATATATACAATGCAAAGATAGCTTTTACAATCTTCAGCAGTTCCAATAATATTTTCGAATGCTAATCAATTAATTTATGCCCCCCTGTGGAGCAGGACCAGGGTTGAGCCAAGCATCTTTGTCAGCGATGTAATCGCCCAACTTCTAATATGCTCGGCTACACAAATTATTAATAACAATAACAACACCATGGTCAGCAAGAATCAACTTTCAAAGGAAGAGTGAAAAGACATCTTCTGGGTACGCTCGCTCTACCGTAGACCTCATCCCTCGCTTTCCACCAGGCGATATCAATAGTGGGCCGATATACTACGCGCTAACTGAAATCATGAACTCAGTAAATGATTCTAGATCGTACCGTAGAAATTGTTAGTCGGTTATCAAAATAAAAAAAGGACTGTTCCATAAAAAAGTGCAACACCTATGCGGTCAAAATGTATGGCAAAGCTAATTTTTTTTTAATTAACTGACGAAAAATGTCAACGCAACCTGCGTTGACATTCAGAATCATGTAGTGATGATGGATTGATCCATGGTAACAGATTGTACGTCGATGTCCCCGCCACCCTGTATAATAATAAAATCTCGTAGCTGACAACAGGCAATCAGACAGGTGGCTCAATACTCATCATATAAATCTTATCAATTCCGCCTCTCATAAAAATGCAGGCGAACGTTATTGACCGAGTACTTGGCATGATGCTTATGTAGCGGAAATCATTACATGCCCTTGATTAATATAACAGAGATAATAAACGAGTAACTACAATTAAATTAAATATCTCACTTGTAATTACTGCTGCTTTTTTGTTTCCGTCATTAATCATCTTTAATTCTTTATGTTTGTTTAACGTAAATGGATTTGTTTTAAAGTGCAAAATCTACTATAAGTATATTTGGCCACTCTGAGATAAACAACCTTTGATGGTAAAAGGCTGTTTATCTCCATGCCCGTTACCCTTGAGTCTCACCCCTGCCCTGGTACAGAGTTCCCCATTGCACAAAGTTTAATTAAATACAATAGGTAATAAACTAACACTTCAATTTCACCATAATCACTCAGCCGTACATTTGCGTCTACTATTGACATAGGCCCTTCCAAGCATCAGCCACAACAACCGGTGTGTTCCCCACATCCAGCGGATTCTCGCGACATTCTAATAGACCAAGTCTAAAGTCCATTTTGTGGGAGCGTACCCTGCCATATTGACTTTAAAATCATGGTAATGTTTATCATGGTAATACCTAACATGGTAATATCTATCATAGGAATATGTATCATGGTAATATCTATGACCGTAATATCTATCATAGGAATATCTATCATAATAATATCTATCAGTAATATCCATCATTGCAATATCTATCATAGGAATATGCATCATGGTAATATCTATGACAATAATATCTATTATAGGAATATCTATCATAATAATATCTATCAGTAATATCCATCATGGTAAAATCTATGACAGTAATATCTATCTTACGAATATCTATCTTAATAATATCTATCAGTAATATCCATCGTGGTAATATCTATCATCGGAATATGCATCATGGTAATATCTATGACAGTAATATCTATCATAGGAATATCTATCATAATAATATCTATCAGTAATATCCATCATGGTAATATCAATGACAGTAATGTCTATAATAGGAATATGTATCATGGTAATATCTATCATAGAATTATCTATCATGGTGGACTTACGACAGTATGGCGCCTTGTCTGTGGTCAGCACGAAGTAAGGTCCATTCGCGCGCCGCACTCCGTCCATTCCGATAGCCTTGATTCCCATCTCCGAACATGAATCGACTCTGTCACAAGCCGCTTCTAAACTCGCGTTAACCCTGGAAGGACAAACATTATAGGATCAAGATCTTAACAAGAAATGGCAAAAGATGATTATTTGGGACCGCTAATCACATCAAAAATGTAAAAAAAAATTAACGTTTGCAAACTAACCCTGCGTATGTCAAGTCCCATTTGTGTCCCCTGAAAGAGCAGTTAGTGCTGATCAAGGATTCAGTAAACAGTAGATACGCACGTCCATGACTGCATATGGCCTGCTGCAGTTCTGTAAATTGTATAAATTTATTTCTGTAAATTATATTAAAGTAAGTATTTATAAATATTTCAGTAAATTGTATAAAATAAAAAACTGTAACGTGGTTCAAAAAACACTTTTACACTGTAATGGCCAAGCTGCTATATGAAATCTAAAACTCCTTAGCTATTGGGATGCAGCTTAACATAAGACATGCACCTCAAAGGAAACCTGTAAAGGGAAACGTAGTGTTAAATCTAAACTCATCAACTTACTGGCTGGAGAAAATGGCACGAGTTGTGACCACAAGGAGTTGGATTCGTTGTAGCAGCCCGGCTGTTTCATGCCACCATTCGGATAGAAATCAGCATGACCTGAAACATAGATAAAGAAAACTTATAATTATGTAGTTCATGACATGAAATATTTTTTAAATGAGTAAAAAAAATCGAAATCATTGACCCAAGTGGTGACCCTTGATTCCTATAAAAAAAGCATTAAGTAGCTGATATAACTACCGGAAAGTAGGTAATAATGGAGAAATCGTTACCGTTACGATCAGGGAAGCCGAAGCCGATCCTTGACAGCAATCGTCCGTTAGTGTGGATGATGTCCACATAGTCAGCGTCAGTGGAATCCAAGCGCTCTGTAGCGTCGGTGGTCCTGAAGCAAGGCTGAGCAGGGTCTAAACCTGGAACAACAAATATATGGGAGGTTGATTACCTAATCATAAAAAAATATTTGGCGAAAAACTGTGAAATCCAACAATTTTAAGAAAAAGAGAGCTAAATTAAATACAGCGGAAATTTATAATTTAGTTATGATGCTAAAGGCTTTGCAAGAGACATGGAGACATGCTAACCTGTAATTCTTGCAACTTTTCCCAAATGATAGGACACGTACGATGCGATATGAGCTCCCAAGCTGTGCCCGACGAAATGCATGTCTTTAGTCCTCACCCCAGTCGCCGCTATCAGCTGGCGCATGAACCTAGAAAACGTCAAGAATCTCATGAAAACCAATAAACGGTGGGCCTTATTTTACTTCATTTGATCAAACATGTTCAGTATAAGTACCATATTGAATTCCTTACCCAACAATATCGGATCCAACTCTTCGCGTGTTCGCGACTGCTCGCCAATACTTCCACGTGTTCCCACCACCGCTCCAATCTACTGCAATGACATTAACATCCGCCTGAAAAGAAAAACAATATTCACAAAATGGTGAACCTATTCAAAATATACAATATTCGATGTCAGAATGATATTCTTTCACGGTAGATGAAACATGTGAATGTGCATGAGAATGATGGAAATCAACGTACCCTTTCCAGAAATGCCCGTGCCATATCATTGACCCAAGATGCATTGCTGTGACTCATAAACCCGTGGACTATCATCACCGTCTTCCTGCTCGGTTTGAAGTCAACCCATTCGAGGCCGAACTGTGGACCCGGGTAAACCTGCAAACAATTAATCTTATAGCGTGCGTTCCTGTCCCTTGGGAGGTAAATTTATATTGCCGGTACGGAGCCAACGACCCTGGTCTCCAAAAGCAACGACGTAAAGAATGCCAAGCAGGAGTTAACCTTCGGATTTTTCTATCAATCCATATAAAATGGTCCGTTGGTCCCGGCTGTATTTATAGATATGTGGTAGTCGTTACGGGTCTTCAAAAGCCCGAAAGTCTGCCAACCACTCTTGCCAAGGGGTGTCGTGCCTAGCAACTGGGTTGTGGAGGTCAGGTAGGGTAGTCTATGTAAAATACTGGTCTTCAGGTGCATCCGGTAAGACCAAACCTAACATTTTTGGGAAAAGGCTGGAAAAAAAACTGGTGTCGTCAATGTGCCGTATATTCTTGTACGAAACAAATGAGAAAGCATTTTATCCTTACCTGAACCCTGGTAGTCATATTGCGTGAAGTGAAGTAGAAGTGCGTGTTAACAGAGCTGGATGAGTCGGGCTTCATGTTGAAGATACTCATAACTTGCCGCGAAAGTGAGCCTAGGCCGAAACAGTCCACAATGTCGGGCACTGGAAGGCTGGTCGTGGTTTCCTAAACACATAATTGGATTTCAGTTTATATAATAAATCTTTAATAAGAGAAGATACATCGTTAACGAACTTGGAGTTATAAATGTGACTAGTTGTTTTAGACAATCGAGTCTCGGAAAGTGGCTCAGTGAGCCATTTTACAAATATTTGTTTAAAAAAAAGACATTTTGAATCGTCGTTACGATACGCGTGCGCATTTGACCTAGCACTCGAGGCGGAATTGCCTAAATGGAGCCAAGAGTGCAATGACAAATTTATGATACTTGCATCAAAATGAAAGTACGTATTTTTAAGTCAATTGGATTAGCTAGATTCTACTGGATAGCTGTTGTATTTTCTTACTTGACATAACAAGATTATACATTAAATATTCTTATACTATGCAGATATTATTTCGTTAATAAAAGGTAAAACATCATACCACAGAGTCAGCGAACAATAAAGGATCGTTGAGGCCTTCTTTCGTGGTGCTGGTGTTCGGCTGCATGTTCATAAACTCAAGCAGATCTTCTGGGTTTATGTGATTCTCCACTGCGTAAACAATTTTTAAGGTTAAAAAGTGCCTTGAGATCTTCTAATTTTAAATTGCGCGCTCTTCTGTTACATTTTCGGCATGGTTGGCGCAGTGGTTAAACGATTAACTGCTGCGCTGCGTGTCGCGGGTTCGATTCCCGCACGGAACAAATATTTGTATGACCTACAAGTTGTTGTTCCGGGTCTGGCTGTTTGTTTATGTGAGTTTAAACCCTAAAGGAGAAAATTTTAGTGTGGGGCAGCGTTTATAAAAACAAAAAAAAGGTATTTTCCACAAAACAGTGATATTTTCTATTCAAATATTTCAGAATGTGTACGTATTTAAAGCACTTAACAAACAGTGGAGTGGCACATAATTTCAAATTAGACGATACTAAACAACCTACTACAAAACTACTACTACTACTACTTTATTAAAAAGTTATATATCATCAGCGTTTCATCGTCGTCGGAAAGAAAGGGAAATGTAATAAATAAGTATTCTCTGGGAAAATGCAAACAAGTATATTGGTTTTGATTTTGATCCCGTTTCCCCCACAAATAAGGATAATTATCCATTTTCATTCGTTTTTATTTCAGAAGTTTTTTTTTTCTCCGAAGAATGGTGGACAACAATGACAGATGAAATGAAAATCGAAACTTAAAAAGAGGAAAATTTGTTTCTTTGTTAGAGGTAATCTTTGTGCTTATATTTATAGTATACCTAACTAGCTGACCTGACAGACATCGTCATGTCCAAAATTCAATCATTCATAAAAAACCATAGAAAAAAGTAAGTACCTACTTTCAGTTTTTCCAGATTTTTCCAATTTTCCGAGCAACTTTTCAAATTTTACTTTCCCTAAAAACCTTTAATCGGAATATTAGAAACATTAATAAAAACTAACCTGCACATCGGTCCAGCCGTTCTCAAGTGATGCGATTACGAATAAACAGCATTTAATTTTTATTTATATAAATTAGGTATATGATTATATTATTTTTTATAGTTTGTAATAGGGATATATTTGTTATATAGAGTTTTATTCGTATTTACAAATATGAAATTACAGGATTTACAATTAAAATTAAAAAATAATAACTAACTTGACTAAAACTATTAACAAACTAAAATATGGCGTCGAAAAAATCTTCCGCATCACTGTCGACTGGTAGTGTACCCAAGAGACTGGCGGCATTGCCACGTTGTATGGCAATGCTTAGCCTCTGGCCAAGGTAAAAGCCAGCCCTTGGGCCACGGGAAGTGTTAAACAGACGTTTGGAGATTTCGTTGAAAAAATGAAATTGAATAGATATTTATTCCTCAATTTTTCGTAATTGCGCGTAGCCACTTGTTTGTCTCTGTATCACTCAAAGGTTGACTGGTAGAAAATGCCTGTGGCATAAAGTCCGCCTCTGTACAGTCGCCAGCACATCAAGTTAACACAAACTGGCAGATTTTCGCATTCAATTTTGAACTTAACCTTAAACATTTTAAGGTTTAAAATCGTTTGGAGAAATTTGACAGTTTCGTATAGCTTGACCTGCTGGCGACTGTACATTAGTATGCTTGAAGTATTAAATAAATAACTCTCTGAAAGTACTGATCCGATATCCAAAAATATTTCACTGAAGGAACGCTACACCGACTCACATGAATAAAGAGGTATTATTTGTTTGTTTATAACTTTGGATGTAGAGGGTGATCTCTGGAACTGAACTCTGCATTTGAAAGCCCAATTCTCTAGGAAGGCTATAGACTATTTAACATCACGCTAGGACCTTTAGGAGCCGAGCAAAAAGAACAAATATCAGAAAGAACGCTAAGCGAACACGAAGTAATCGCTCGGGCAGGCGATGCGATGCGACGGGGTGGTCGGTGGGCAAGAAATTTCACGCGGACGAAGTCGCGGGCAGTTGTAGATCATAAAATGGATCACATACAAACTTGATTTGAAACGATTATCATCGTAAGTTTTTGTTTGGCAGGGAAATTCGTATTTCGAAAATTGAAGAAAACAGATCCTGGAAAGCTTAACTATCCTTGCTTGGCACATGTTACACTAATGTAGGTACCTAGCTCATTACAAAAATGGGTTCTTGTCCACGCTGTTTGTTCGAGCGGGGTGTCAAGTGTGGACACCTAATAGCAACTAATAGCTGCGCAGCCATCTGTTCTTAGTTGAGCTCCAAGATTAGTGACAAATGCGTGCACTGACTGGACAGGTCCACTCATTCTGTGGTTTTTCCTCAAAAGACCATTTCAGACATAAATCTGCATGGTCTTCACATGATCTGACCAAGATTATGTCTGGACTTTAAAGGAGACTGTGACCTCTGAGTTTGTTTCGGCCTTTCTTCTCAGAGTAGTCAGATAGGAAACGCCGACCTCATCTATTTTTAAAAATATGATTGACGTGTAAAAGTATTTGTATAAACCTACTTACAGAAATAAAATCATTTATCATTTATCATCGTAGGAGGAAGTCACTGCCAACCCGGACCATCGTCGCGTGGTCGTTTTATTTCTGTGCGTCCTTGGATCAAAACGAGCGCAGTTTCCAAGACGACGACGGCTCGACATTTTCCTGACCTCGACCAAGTAATGCCGCGAAGACGTATTGAATAAGGACAGTTTCCCGCGGAGTAGCTCGCTGCACGCCAGCCACGCACGCGATGCGCTCCTAGGTACCAGTTTGTCTCCAATAGGTAGATAGTTTGCGTCGCTGCAGCCCTCGCAAAATCGAACCAACAACCACGGACGTACAAAAAAAAAATACGTCCATGCCAGCACCATTGCAAATAGTTTTGCCAGTTTATTTTAAAACGGTCAGATATTAATAAATTTCGAAAAAAAATCCAGTTAGCAAACGAGACAATGCTCCTAAACCCTGTGTTTTAGTGAAAATTCAAAATGTGAACATTCTATGGAAATGTTTACAACTTCAGTCCTATTTAACGTCTGTTTGTAAGTAGCTATATTAATATTTATGTGATCTCACACAATCAAGAACTGTGTACTGCATCATGAGACCGTGACATGCCATGAATAAAATTTGTGTCTTACAATACCCTGACTTTATGCACTACGTCACTACGAGATAGCTTATTACCAGACACTTTTTGTTTATAGTTTTTATTAGCGCTGAAAACGGTATTGTGACTCAGGTTTTTGGTTCCCTTTGTAACTAGATTATTTATTATATATTAGATACATAAGAACCTACTTTTACACTAACCAACCCGAAATAGATTAGGTAAGTACTCGACAGTTATGCACAGTAGCTGAACCGTGATAACCTGTTTAGTATTTCCGGTATCGCATTGGCTAAAATCGTTACTTATTTAAATTCAGAACAAAGTTTGATTAATTTCTACTTGTGCTCATGTGTGTATTCAAACGAATAGAACGAGGGAATTCATGACGTAGGTCACATAAAACATTCGCGTTATTTTCTCGGAAAATCCCTTGGATCATATCAAAAATATATAAATATTGGGTGGCCTGAAAAACCACCAGCAAAACTGCTTACCCTGTCGAAAACAAAACACAGGACAAAATAAAATAATTGCAGTCACATCTTGAACTATCATAATTTCCCTACAGCTAACTAAGACTAGTTCCAATTCGGTGACATTTCGTTAATCTTCACTTATGTACCTATTCACTCACATAAAAAAAAAAACTATATTCACTCATTACATTATTAACTAAAACTACACACGCACGACTTTGGACTCATTGGATTAATCCTATACTGCCTTGAATTACGTGAAACTAAATTAATTCGATTGTTGTATGCATGTTCTTCTTAGCACCTATGTAAGAAGTTAAACATTACATACACGAAACGAAACAAGCATAATTCGGATGTTCCCTCCAAATTACGGTAGATTAACATTCTTATCGTATCGTGTTCAAGTGTTCAATAGACAAAGGTATAACAATTAATAATCAGTCGCCCCACCAATGTTCATGTCAAGGACGACCAATGAGGTATTGTGGTCAATAATATTAATTAGGTAAGTATTTAATAACTAATAACTTACGTTCATCGGTAGTCACCCACCCACGTTGAAAACTTGCTTCGATATTTAACAAAAATAAAACACTAATCAAGAAAACGTATCCACAAGAATACTCCATTTTTGAAAATCTACTTTTTTTTTTCTAGTACTTAAGGCAGCCCACCAGTACGGGCTGGTGTGAATGTTCGTGTAAAACTGTATTTTTTTTTAATGTTATAAGTATAATTATTGCACAAACTCGGGCACAAGTACGGCGCTGCCTGCCTTTGACATTGACTACGGCAAACAAACGCTTTTATACAGTGATTCGCATGAGACACCTAGGTATTAAAGCTGTCAATATCAGCGTCCTTCAGGACATCGAGGTATTGGCTCGATATAATTACTCAGAAAATATTGTCTGATTAATAACAACGTCAACCGAGACCTCAAGGGAAACCCCTAGGCCGCATAAAATTATTAAATTTCGAGCGATTTGCGAAAAGTTCCATATTACTTCTGACAGGAAGTTAATGCGAGATAAAACGGTTTATGAATCACTAATGTAAATGACTTAAATCGGTCCCTACGGCCCAACTTCTTATTACAATGTATGATAGTGGTTATTAGTCAGAGAATACCCTTACAAGTCTAGACATAACTTTTATTTATTTAAGTGGGGTGTCTCACGACACAAGAAAGATTTTAAAATTGAGTACAAAAGAAAACTACATATTTGAATTGAACAAACGAGTGCAATTAGAAAGGTCGAAACTCAGAATTTTTCAAAACTTATGCCAATGTGGACAAGGTAGAAGAAACGATAAGTGAGAGGGTGCAACCTCGTAAAGACTGATTCAGGGCCTTTCCATGTGCCATAGAACGGATTTCACTTGTGTTCCCTATAACACAAGTTCCAACAGGATATAGCTATCCACTCTGCAAGAGTCACTGTGGTTGAAATGTTTCCAAAAACTGACATCCCGCTTTGGCGATATTGCATGACCTCCGCGATCTCCAGATTTTTGATCCAAATAGATTTTTTAAATGGCAAGATATTTTAGGAGCAAAGCGTTATATGATGTCAAGGGCAATAAATAGATCATGCCTTGTTTCCGTGACTGCATAAGACTATTTGTCTTGGGTATCGTGTTACCCAGTAACTTGATTGTGGAGTTCAGATAGGCAGTCACTCCATGTAAAATTACAGCTGCATCCAGTTAGACTGGAAGCCAACCTTAACTTAGTTGGGAAAAGCCTAGACAGACGATGTTGGTATAGAAGACCATGTCCATCACCAGAAATCAGCAGGAACTGGGAACGGCTTCTAGTGTTAAAATGTACAGTGGGTAACTACTGCCCTATCAAATATACGGGGCGCCTAAGCTACGTAGGCATACTTGCGACGTGTGTTAGCAAACATTCAGAAATATTATCTAAAACCTCAATTTTTGTTATACAGGGTCCTTTCTTTACTAGCTACGCCTCTGTAATGACAAGGTAATGATGAGTATCACGTAATTAAAATTATTCTGCTCCAATCACAATCTGTTTGCCAAACGTGTTCAATACCTGTGGTGCTTATTGGCATTCATAATTTCCAAAGTGTTTGTAAAAGATGGACAAGGACCAGCGGAACTGTACCAGCAGATATAGGATTAGGTAGGTACTTCGGGATTAGTTAAGTCTAGTCCTTAAATATAATAATACATAGAACTGCTGCTCCAGGAAAGGGAAGACAGCGAAGTGGAAGTGACAAACATTAATTTAAAGAACACCTCCCTCAAGAATGAGCTGTCCCAGCTACACATTCAACACATGGACTTAGCCGACCAGCACAGTCAATTACAACATCTACTTAGTGTCAACATTTCAAGAGTGCAGTAACACCCACGGACTGACTTTGAATCGAACTAAAGAACTGGAACAGAAATTGTGTGAAGCCCAAAGGGGCTTCACACAATTTCTGTTCCAGTTCCTTTTGGCACTATCTCTCTCAGAGTGTATCAAGGTTAGCAAACAGGTTGCTAGCACCAGTAATCTATTTGAGAAGTTGGTAGGTAGTAAGCCAAAACCAGTGTATGAGCCAGCTGTAACGATTGATTTGACTGGATGGTGTGAACACCTTATTAAAGTTAAATATAGGAATGATGTTGTGTGCTTTTCCTTACTCTGATACTCTAACAGACGACGAAAATTATTATATTTATATATTGAATAATATAAATTGAATAATATACAAATTATTATATTTATAAATTGTAGTATTCACAAGCTGTCATTTTGTCACCATTTTGACACTAACAAGTTTGTTAGTCGTTTTAAGTTAACTCAGAGAACTTTATCTCTGTCTTGGGAATGTAGACACCTGATTGCTATGTTGATAGAATATAATAATTAATGAGGTTATAGTAACTTGTAGTATTAGTGACGAATCTGTGTAGCTAGTTCTACTAACAACATAGCGATTAATAATGAATAATCATATTGTACGAAGGAGGATCCGCCTACAATACCAATATCCTCGGAGGTCACTACCAGTCAGATAGGGTATTCTATAGGTTATTCCTGCTGGAACTCATACTGGCATTCTAGACTCATCAGTTGTAGTTGTGGAGGTCAATCCGGATAATTATTTAAACTAGTCAGTAAGACAACAGAATTTACCCCTTCAATTAACCAATTATTATTAGAGAATAATAAAAAGGTATCTTCGGCCAATATAATAATAATAATAAACCAAAGTCAGTGCAACATACTTTAAAATTATTTACTTAATCAAAATATTCAAGTTTGCGCTTCCAAATTACTGGAAATAGAAATTAAGTTTGATGTCATTTGTTTAATAGAACATTAGTTAAAAGTATTATCATCAAGTAATATCAATTAATTATGAAAATTATTGTGTAGTTAGCCATTTCAACCGAAAACGTATCATAAATGGCGGGTCATTAATATTAGTTAAAAATTCAATTTAATGAACGAAAAGACATCATCGGACTGTCAGTTGATAAGCATGTTATAGTATGCATGTGGTAATTAGTTATTAGTGACCGATACTAAAACATGATTATATTCATCATAACAAATAACTTTCCCAAACAAACCATATTTTTTAATTTACCAAGCGTTTGACGCCAATTACTCCAATAGAGCATTGAGTACCTACCTGACAAAAATAATACACCATCAGCTATAATTTAATTTAATTACTAATAATAACTTACAAACAAAATTATTCCACTTTTACCATGCATTATTCTTGTTTCATTTATTTAACTACAGTACGGACCGCGCGCGTGCTATCAGCTGTTAGGCCCTTGACCCCGTTCTGTCTCATGTTACGTGAATGAAAAAAGAATAATGCATGGTAAAAGTGGAATAATTTTGTTTGTAAAAAGGGATTAGTACCTAACTAAATTAAATTACAGTTGATGGTGTATAATTATTGTTAGGTAGGTACTCAATATTCTATTGGGGTGATTGGGGTCAAGCAGTTGGTAAATTAAAAAAAATCGTTTCTTTGGGAAAGTTGTTTGTTATGATGAGTCCAATCATGTGTTTAAGTATCGGTCACTAATTACCAGTCACCTTATATAGACCTTCAATTTACCAGAATCTATTTGTGGTTGATTCTGTAATGGAAGATGTGTTAAAGAAACTTAGTACTAGTAGTAAGTCAATAATCATATGTGGAAATATTAATGTTAATTTATTAGAAAATAACTCGAATATTGTCAGATTATTATGTCTTTTTACACGCTTTATATTAGTTTCACTTGTATGTTTGTAACCGACTCCTGAGGGCGCAATTTTGACCCACTTTAAACGGCCAGATGTCATTCAAGCTTTGTAGATTTATCGAGGACCGATGACAATATACTAATTTGATAAGATTATTCCATTATTCAATTTACAAAATAAGATTTTTGACAATTTATATAATTTTTATCTATAGTCGATAAGGCAGGAATTGATGTTAAAATTAATTTCTAACCATTATCTTTAGCCGATTTCTCTAATATTAACAAATTTCCGGATACCAAAGAGAATTTTCAATTCAACAAAATAACCGCTAAAAAGTTAGCATGGCAGTGTAACTTGTTTGCGTCAAGACCAACAAGGGAAACTACCAGGCGCGCCGATCACCTATTTCTCGGATAAGTTACCGACTCTGATTAAGATGAAATTTTCGGAGGGAACCTGAGAACCGGCTATCTTATCTAAGGGAGGCAGCAGGCGCCCGAATTTCTCATTTCTCGGATAAGTTACTGACTTAAAATAAACATCAATGACTTCCCGAATTTAATGAAAATCATCGATTTTCATAGCAGGATATTGAATTTATTGAGTACTGTAGGTTCTTCAACACGCTATATTCGATATATATTTTAGAAGCAGCCAATATCTACTCAAATTCACTTTAATAGTAAAGTCATGTAATAAATAAAATTGAGCCACATCTAGAGACTTATATGACCTATTCATTGAGACAAGCATATGACTACTCGTCAGAAAAATCAGGTAGTTTCGTACGGTTCACTTCTGTGAGATAAAACAATATTTATCGATTTTATTTTAACTGCAGCCAATATCTATTCAAAATCTACTTCAATAGTAAATTGATGTAATAACTATCAAGTTTTTTTACATTGTTATAAAATTTCTTTCATACGTGGATAAAGAAGAAGCACTTTAAAAAAAAAAAACACATCTGGAGACATACGTCTTCCTAATGTATTGAAAATATTCGTTGGAGCTAAAGTAATGTTGAGGTCGAACATTGACATGTCAAAAGGTTTAGTGAATGGTAGGTAACATGGGTTTCATTACAGAAATTACATGGCCAAATTTTCGCAGGGGTCAATTATATGCAGAAGACATTCCATCAGTCCGTATCGATTTCGATCCAGATGGTGTTCACGTATTTAAACCAATATAGGTTCAGTTCCCAGCAAAATACAGCTATGGAACTGCTGAGAGACGAATTTTGCCATTGATTCTGAGTTGGGCATCGACCGTCCACAAGATGCAAGGCTGTACAGTTGATCATGCAGTCATTTATCTAGGCTCTCGACTGTTTGCATCTGGACAAGCCTATGTAGCACTAAGTCGTGGAAGATCTTTGGACGGAATTTGAATTGATGAACTTGATTGCTCAAAGCTAACAGGTAAAGCCCCATGTAACAGAAAAGCATTAGATGAAATGATTCGATTACGAAGTAACACGTAAGACTTGTCGATATCACTTGTTCGTCAATAACCTTATACCAATAAGTCTCACTGTATATATTGATAACGTTAAGATCTTTGAATGGCTTCTAAAATCGATATTTGACTATTAATACAGCTGTACACATTAATAATTTGGAAAATAATTACAGTTACTTATAGTTATCACGAAACTAATAGTAGATTAGATCAAATAACAGTTTAACATAAACAACACGCTTTTTTTAAGAAAACCAAACTAAAAAATAGAAAATAAATTTTAATAAATTTGAATTAAGAATAGTGTAAAAAAAAAGAAGTGTAAATAAGAAAATATTGTTTTATTGTAAAAAAAAAGCGTGGGGAGCATGGTGTCAATAGTTATAAATATTTCATTGACAGATATGAGAAGAAGGATTATCATTGTGATAATATCCTAAAAAGCACCCCGCGCTATTTTTTAAAATATTGTTTTTTTCTTATTTACACTATTATTAATTTATATTTATTAAAAAAAATTACACCATTCTTAATTCAAACTTATTAAAATTTATTTTCTATTTTTTAGTTTGGTTTTCTATATAAACTTTATATTATAAAGCGTGTTTTTTTGTTGTTTTTAACTACATATTATTTTTATGCCATTTGATTTGTCATATGTTTTTTTTTTAACCAACCCCTGTGACCGCTTCTTCTGCCACTTGTACCTTTAGTTAGATAATATTTTTTTTGTAATTGTGATTACTTACACCACGGAACAGAAAAAACTGTTTTTTTCTTTTCCGTGACTTACACAAACAAATTGTAAATAAGTCGCCATTAGTTCCAGCTCTGGTTCTCGGCGCTAGTCTCTTTCCTGCTGCTGCATGTAATGGTTCCCCCGGTCATAGTAGACAATCATTAAAATTTTGCTCCCACATGCCTTTACAAAAAAATCAAATATGGTTTTTAGGCCAATTACATGTCAAAAATTTGAGATATGAAATAATTATTATTTGTCCAGAAAATGATGTGATGCAGAGTTTTAATAATTTGGTAACCTAAATGAGTTCTACGCCGAGTTCTTTTCATTATTAAACTCGCAATTTAATGACACTTTTCCACTAAAGACTAAAAGTATTTACACAAAGTTTTTATTTAGTGATTTGGCGACTCCGTATTCATAAAAGCAGGGAAAATCTATTTGAACTTTATGGCTTAAAGCAACATAGGTATGAAGAATCCAAGCTGTCAACAGTATGTTGGAAAATATTCAAAAACTATATAAAGTGTGTGAAAAATAGCTAAAGCTCTTTATATTAGCAATAAAGTCAGCTGATGATAAAATAAAAACTACCTGGCTAGTAATGAATAATGAAACAGGTAGGAAAAAACAGCGTAGGTAATACTGAATTTAATTTAGAGACTGCACATGGCCTCATCAACTCAGATGTAGAAATAGCTCAGGAATTTTAAAAATTGTTTGGTAATATTCCCATTAAAACTACTGAAGCTTTAAATTCCTCACCCGGGTTTTCTGCTGCCTTACTTAAAAATTATGTAAAAGCATGCTCTTTGGCTGTTATAAAAGGTTTTAAAGATCTTAAAATTAAATCAACAGAAGATCTCTGGGGCATGTCTGTAAAAGTCTATAGATCTCTCATCAAAATCGCCATATATAGCTTTCATATTTAACACCAGTGTAGACCAAGGAGTCTTTTCGTATCTTATGAGACACAATAGGTGAAGTAGTTTCTATTGTTCAAATCCGGTGATGGTAAAGAACCCAAAAATTATAGGCCTGTGGGAATTCTGCCAGTTCTCAGTAAGGTGTTTGAAAAGTCCCAAAAATTATAGGCCTGTGGCAATTCTGCCAGTTCTCAGTAAGGTGTTTGAAAAGTTGATGCTCAATCAAATATTACGTCACTTTAATAAAAAATCCATCTTTCATGAATAACATTACGGTTTCACCAAAGGGCGTTTTACCACCGACGCCGCCGCCGGTGTCACTATAGTAAAAATATTTTTTAACGCCTGGGAAGAAGCACAAAATGCCCTTGTAATCTTTTGCGCCCTCTAAGGCGTTCGATTACGTAAACCACGTTTCTGCTGAAACTAGAGCACTATGGGATTAGGAATTCAGCTCTTGATTTATAAGATCATACCTGAAACACAAAGGTGAAAGTTCAAGTAAACGGCATAAACTCATCAGGGTCTGAAATGACAATGGGCGTTCGTCAAGGTTCGATATTGGGTCCATTCCTCTTTTTAGTTTACATAAATAATTTACCCCAATTACTTCAAAATCAACCGAAGATGGTGTTATTTTCAGATGACACACCATTGATCTTTAAAATAGACCAACGGTCACAAAATCTTGACGACGTGAATAACTCTATTCTTCAGGTCCAACATTGGTTTACGGTTAATAATTTGGTACTAAATGAAAAAAAAAACCAAATGCATTAGATTTAAATTACCTAATGTTAGAAGTTGCACATGTAACATCATTTTGAATGGAGAAAAACTAGAATTTATTAATCAGACGGTTTCCCTAGGAATCACGCTAGGCGAGAAATTTCAATAGGGACTCATATAACATCTCTTGCGGGGTGGCTAAGCTAGGCCGCTTAAGCTGTTAGAAAGATAACACAGTTAACAGATGTAGAGACCATGCGTTTAGTCTATTTTAGCTACTTCCACAGCATTATGTGATATGGCATTTTACTGTGGGGTTGGGCTGCTCACATAATATCTATTTTTAATACTAGAAGTAAAGATAAAATAGATCAACCATTTTTCAGATTATCTAAAGTATATACCTACATATTTTACGGGGTAGGTACTGTGTTACAACCTTCTGATTGCAATTAAATGAAAGAAAATTTAAATTTTGTACTCAAGCATATTACAAATTAAAGGATTATATCCTAAATAAGAATGCTTGGAAACATGCTGGTCCTGCTCCATACGACAATCTAAAGTAGACAAAATCAAACAGATTGCTAAATTAATTGTATAATTTGTAATTTTTATGACATTGATTTAACATTCTGTAATTACTTTATCTCACACACTAAATAATTACTTGTTAAAATTTTAGGAAAATCATCTACTTTTACAATTAAATTATGTGAACGCCATGTATCTATCACATACCAATCAATCCATCACCAATAAAATAAAATAATAAAAAATACATACATAGGTATAATATACACATATATATATATATATATATATATATATACTTTTATCATTATTATCTATCATTTTTTTTGGTATAGTAATTTTATTCTAGGTGCATCGTCTTCACATATATACCTAAATTATATAATTAATGTACACAAAATATTGTAAAACATTTTAAAAGAGTAACGGTGGAGTTCATGCCCTTTCTTCTCCATACGAAACTAGCTTTTGGAAGGGGCAACTACAATCAATTCTAATATTTTTTTAAATTTTGACATTCAAAATTGCCTTCTGTGTGCCTATTTGAATAAAATGATTTGACTTTGACTTTAAACAAGTTATTAATTAACAGGAAGTAAACCCACACCCACAACGGATATGGCTAGATAAATGAATTAGATACCATAACGTATCGTACCACATGCGCAAACAAAAATAATTAATGTGTAAACAATGGTGACGCAAGACTTTTAAAATCAATCAACATTGCTTTAATAAAGACAGCAGCTATAGCTGATATGAACCATGACCTACTTCTTGAAGACAATTTAGTAGGGTACCGACAAATCTTACTTAATGACGAATCTTACTAATTCCAAAAAAGTGGATACCATAAGAAGTAATGAGGCACTGTTCTGACCGATGAACGGTGATTTTGGAGCTCCTGCGCCTTGTTGATAATTATCAATAAGTAGGTACCTACATAATAAGTAGTATCTGTATATCCAACCAGACTATGTGCTGATGTCGCAGCGGACGATGTACTTACAATACCTAACTAGCATTGGGAGACGGATAGTGAGTGACCCCAAACATGATAGAGAAAAGGCAGTCATGATAGTTAGAGTTTTAGTATTTCGTCTGCTTATTGCGACACACTATGTGACGGGCTTCGTCACCGAATCAGGCCTAAGAAAAGCTGACGTGACGATTCGAACTTGTTCCTGACCGATTGGCCGGTGAAGTATACATCTATTTCTTACTCAGGCTTTTAAGTCAGTGGGCATGACCCATTCTGTACCAGGGCAGTCGATCTTTTTTTTTTTGTGGTATACGAATTTATAAAAACCATGGAATTAGTACGTACTATACCAAAAACTCAACAAGAAAACAAGACACATTCAGATTTCTATAAAAGTCTGATATTTTGTCTGAACTTTTGATGAACCAATACTCCTGCCGGGGTCGCGGATTGTTCGAAAGAGTTACCGTGGCCCTGGCGCACAGGCAACTGAAGGAACACGGGTGGGTTTTAGTCATCTGATACGCCCTTCCGCTCCGCCCAGAGCGGGAGAGGTCATTTGATGATTTCCAACCCAACAAAAAAAAATTTTGATTAACCAATACTACAGATTATTCAAAACACTTCGCTCTAGAATATAAAACTTGTCACCTCACAATAATAAAATAACGGAATTTTCAAATGCTTTATCTTTGCTGCTCCGTAAAATATTAAATATCAATCCAATCTCATTAATTTTCAATAGGACAAAATGAAAAAAGCGCGGGAAACTTCAACTTGGTGGACGCGTCCTTTTTGAGATTAATTTTAAAATTTAAAAAAACCTGTTTTATAAGATCAGTAGTTGTAGTTTTTAGTGTTCTATTTTCTTTTACTTGTATTTTCATTCTAGTTTTATTTAGTTTCTTCGATAGTGGTAAGTTTCTTTTTTGTTATTTAGCGGGAAAATGAACGAGCCGCCTGACCCGGGGGTCTTTGTGCCCCCGGCAGGCAATTATGTTACTATTTCTAACGAATCGGGCATGGATACCGATGGGTCGTCTTCGGCTCGTCACTTAAAAAGAAGTCGTGTGCATGTTTGCAAACACTGCAATAAACGCCGCCGTACCCGTAAAAACCACGGTTCTGAGTCTTCGGGTTGTGGTTGCACGGACTCAACACCAATTACTACATTACAGCCTAACTGCACCGAAATTATTGTTTCCACCGATGTGCCTAATAATACAATATCTGATGTTCCTGCTCCGTCCATAATTGTTCCCACCCAGATAGGTCGAAAAACTTATGATAAAACTGACAGCTCACCGTTTGTAATTCATGTTCAAAAAAAAACCATTTCACCAGATGATGGAACGACATTGCACCCAATCACATTTGGCAAGTTCTTAAAACACAATGCCTTTCAAAATGTAATAAATGGTAGCGTCAAAAAAATAGGGCGCAATAAAATATCCCTATCTTTTTCAAATTTCCTGGACGCAAATTCCTTTATTGCGAACAATAGTCTTGAGACATATAATTATAAAGCTTTTATACCTACTTTTAATGTTACTAGAATGGGTTTAGTGCGTGGTGTTCCTGCGGAATGGTCTCCGGAGGAAGTTATTGATAATATAACAGTACCAATTGGTTGCGGTCCAATTTTAAAAGCTCGACGCCTCAATTTTAAAACCATTGTTGATGGTACAACTCTTTGGAAACCATCCCAATCCATAGTTGTTACCTTTGATGGGCAGGTTCTACCAAAAAGGATTTTTATGTGTTATAATGCATTACCTGTAGATTTATATATTTTCCCTACTGTACAGTGCTTCAGTTGCTGTCGTTTTGGTCACACTAAAATTCAGTGCAGGTCGAAACCTCGTTGTTATAAATGTGGCCAAGGCCACACTGGGGACAGTTGCGAAAGAGAACAAGAAAGTGCATCTTGCTGCCTTTGCTCGGGTTATCACTATGCTACTAATAAGTCTTGCCCAGAATTTTCTAGGCAAAAATTAATTAAATCATACATGGCACAAAGTTCAGTATCTTATGCTGAAGCAGCTAAAGTATATGCACCTGTAACTAAATCATATGCTGATACACTTTTATCTTCACCTTCCAAAAAATTTGCAGATTCTCCGTCAATCTCTTCAGCTAATAGAATGCCCGCTTCAAGTAGCTATAAAAAGACTGTCTTTCTCAAACCACGCTCTCCCCCCAAATCTGTACAAGGTTATAATAAGGTGGCTCACAATGCCATTATTAAAGATTTTGACATTCCTCAACCATCAAATGGTTGTGGTTTTTCTAATAATCATATTAATGAAACAAAAGACACAAATTTTTCCATAAACGATTTTCTTTGCGCATTACACAATCTTCTGTCTCAGTTCAACATTTCACCGTCCAACGTTGCCCCTTCTTTTAATGTTTCTCACTCCACCCATAATGGACAACACATCCAAAATAATCCAGTGGAACTGCCGCAGTCTCATAAGCAAAAAGAGTGATGTTATATATCTTTTAAATAAACATGAGCCATTTGCCTTTGCTTTAGCAGAGACTTGGCTCAAACCTAGTCATATTTTTAAAATTAACGGTTATTTAACCATTAGAGAGGATAGATCTGATGGGTATGGTGGAGTAGCTATACTTATTAAGAATTCTATCCCTTTCTCTATTATTACCTTGCCTCCTCATAGTGAGGAAATTTCAATTGTAGCTATTAAAGTGCATCATACTTGTCTTGTTTCTATTTACATTCCTCACCCTTCTTCTTCTGTTCTTCAAGAAATTAATAATCTTTTTTCCTTTCTTCCAAAGCCATTCTTAATATTGGGAGACTTTAATTGCCATCACCAATCATGGGGTTGTTCAACTTCTAATTGTTATGGCGATGAATTACTAGATATAATAGACTTACATAACTTATGCATCTTGAACTCAGGAGCTGCCACACGTCGTTCAGATCCCAATCAGAACCGAAGCGCAATCGACCTTTCTATCTGTTCTCCAAACTTAGCCTCTTCATTAACTTGGCATACTCTAACCTCTACGTATGGTAGTGATCATTTTCCAATAGTTATTTCTTATCCTCTTCCCAAATCAAATACACCATTAAGGAGATCAAGCTTAAAACATAAACTTCCTAATAGAAATTGTAATGACTGGGACAAATTTAGAAACATTGTAGACGGAAAACTTTGCTCCTTGCCTGTTATTTCTGATGGCAATGAAAATAGTTGTGCTGAAGCTTTAGCACTCATTTTAATTGCAGCGGCAGATGAAGTATTTCCTGTAAAAAATAACAATATTACTGCAATCCCTTCGCCTCCGTGGTGGGACTCAGAGTGCACAGAATTGATTAACAAACGTAAAGAGGCTGAATACAATTATAACCTTCATATGTCTGATGTTAATTTTGATATAGTTACTAACTTAATAAATGAAACTTATAAAGTTTTTAAGAAGAAAAAATTCGAATCTTGGCGTACATTTTGCTCATCAATTTCACCGAATACTCACCCTACGATTGTCTGGCGCAATATTCGTAGATTTAGGTCCATTTATAACAACCCTTCTCCTATACCCGATTCTTTAGCCAGTAAATTTTTAGATAAATTAGCTCCTCCTTTTGTTCCTGAGGGTATTAACCTTAACCTGTCTCTCGTATCCAATATCCAAGACACCCATACGACGCTAGGTCTTCCATTCACTCTCACTGAATTAAAGGGTGTTATTCATAAAACTAAGGATTCTGCGCCAGGCATTGATGGCATACCGTATTCCTTTTTTGCTAATTTAAATGATGACATCCTCAGATATTATCTACAGCTTATTAATTCTATTATGAATACAGGTAACATCCCTGTTGAATGGAAACGTCAAATGGTGTTGCCATTCCTTAAACCAAATAAAATTTCATCTGATGTTTCTTCATACCGTCCCATAGTTTTGTCTTCAATTCTAATGAAACTAGCGGAACACGTAATTAAAAATCGCTTAGAATGGTATGTTGAAAGTAAGGGTCTTTTGGCAGAATCACAATATGGTTTTAGAAAAGGTAAAAGTACAACTGACTGTTTAAGTATTTTCACGTCCGATATTCGGTTATCCTTCTCTAACAACCATTCTACCGTTGCAGTTTTCCTTGATATTAATGCAGCTTATGATAATGTTGTCTTATCAGTTTTACAAAATAAATTAATAGCCTTACAAGTCCCATTAAATTTGTCCAATTTCATTATTAATATCCTGAGTGAACGCTCTGTTAACATGTTAATAGGAGATCATGAGGTATCTCGTCTTGTGTGGAGAGGTCTCCCACAGGGTTCTGTGCTGAGTCCCCTTCTATACAATATTTATACATTTGATTTGGACTCCTCCTTGACTAACCATGTTAAGGTCCTTCAATATGCCGACGATTTGTTATTGTATTCTTCAAGCCAATCTGTTGAACAAGCTACCTTTGTTATCAATTCTGCTTTAACTACTTTAGAGTCATGGTTACATCTAAACGGTTTGGATTTATCCACGTCTAAAAGCGCAGCTGTTTTATTCACCCGGAAGAGAAATATTCCCGAAGTAAATCTCTTTTATAAGGAAATACCTATTCCAGTAAAAGATAAATTCAGATACCTGGGTTTAATAATCGATTCTAAATTAAGTGGTGTTCCTCATTGTGATTATATTGTCAACAAATGTGAAAATCACCTTAACATGCTTAGATGCCTCTCTGGTGTGTGGTGGGGTGCCCATCCCTTTTCTTTGAAACTCGTTTACAACGCAATCATCAGAAGCACTCTGGATTATGGTTTGTTCGTTTTAGAACCTGCTAGTGTTATGGCTTTTAAAAAATTGGATCGCATCCAGTCTAAGGCATTACGCATTATTTCGGGTGCCATGAAGTCTAGTCCCATTAATGCACTCCAAGTTGAATGCGGGGAAGCTCCTTTATATCTTAGAAGACAATTCTTATCTGACAAATATTTGTTCCGGATTCTTCAGATCTCAACCCATCCTCTCATTCCCAAATTGGACTCTTTAGTGTTGCAAATTGAATCTTCAAATTACTGGTCCCATAAACGTGCTCCTTGTTTAGTTGTAAGCTATAAAAAATTCCTTTCTCTTTCTTCCCCTATTCACCGCTCCAATAAACTTCCCCTATTTAATAGTAGCTATGAGAGTTTACAATTCTGTCCCATCATAAAATATAACTGTGTAAGTAAATCAGATGCCGATTGCCATTTAAGTTTTAATAATTTTTTAGCTGAACACTTAGAGTACCACCATATATTTACGGACGCTGCCAAGCGTTCTCCGACGGGTTGTGTTGGAATAGGTACTTACCATTCCCAATACAACATCGTACAAAAAATAAAACTGCCTCCAGAGACTTCTGTTTTTACGGGGGAATGTTTCGGCATTTTAAAGGCCATAGAATATATCCGTGTTTTAAAGCTCAAAAAAACTATTATTTTTACTGATTCCCAAAGTGCTCTTCTAGCCATCAATAAATCCCCATTCGAACACAAATCGCAGTTGCCTATAATTTATTTAATAAGAGAATTTGCGTACAGAACCATCTCAGAGGGTAATTCACTACAATTTGGGTGGATCCCGGCTCATGCTGGAATCCATGGCAATGAAGTGGCTGATACACTCGCCGGTGATGCGGTGCAGTGTGGGGACTTAGTTCCGTATACTAATTTTTGCTGTGACCTCGTGACGTTACCAAAGACTTTTCTTCGGGACACCTGGAAGGTGGCTTGGGATATCGGAAGCAAATCGAAGGGTCGTTATTTCTCACTTATTCAACCCGACGTTCCGGAAAAACCGTGGTTTAGCAGGGCAAAGTTTGGCAAGATGGAGACCTCCATTCTAATACGGATGAGACTGGGTCATGTCTGCTCTCCCGCCCATCTTGCCAAACTTCATATTATCAACGACCCCATTTGCCTGTGTGGCGCAGACGTAGGCGACTTAGATCACATTTTTTTCTCCTGTCCTTTATATGACCGTTCATCCTTTCTCAGTAACCTCTTGTCTCTCCGTACTCCTTTTCCTACCTCAATACTTTCTTTACTTTGCACAAATAGCTTTCCTGTATATAAATGCATAGTCTCATTCATTACTTTAAATAATATTAAGTTGTAATTTTTCGTCATTGTATTTAGCTCATTATCCTTTATTATATCACTGTATTTAAATAATACTGATCCTATAGATGTATCCGTCCTATCCTAAATCCCGTTATAATTTTTAATAATGATATTTTCGTTTCCCTAACTTTGTTTTATTCATACTAACTAAACGTGACATTGGCTAAATGCACAAACCGTGCGAAGCCATAAACCAAAAAAAAAAAAAAAAAAAAAAAAAAAATAGGACAAAATGAGAGAGAGATATTGAAGCAGTTGATAAAAGTGTTGCAAGATGAAAATTGCTTTAGCTACTAATTTGGTATTTATTTTCCAAAATAACTAGATACACACGCAGCGATATTAGTCTTTGTTTTATTGTGTGGACGTGAGATTTGGAAATCGCCAGCTGATCGAATCGTTTGGACGGACTGGCCGGAATGCATATCCATCATGACATTGCTTCAATGGTATACGCTGATGAAGTACCTACCTACTATATCTTCAGCAGCTTTGCCATAAGTATTATGGTTCAAAGTAGTGCAGTCAGTTCGTACTGAGGCACTGAGGTCTGCTATGCCAACAATGCACCGGCCCAGAGTCGGCGAGAGGATTTTAGGATAACATATAATGCTAAAAATATGCGTGGTCTGAGAGGCCTCGCACGTCCATAGATTACACAGCTTTCCTCAACTCATGAAATATATTTATCTAATACTGTGAATGGTCAAAAGACAAACTAACCAAACCAGATCGAGAAAGTATCTCCTGTTTATGTATGTACGAATGGTCATAAGAAAGCCTAACCTTTTCGAAGCAGCGTGCGTGAATTTTGAGCTCCCTTCACTCGTTCTTAAATCCTACTTTCTCCTACTTTTCTACATACCTTGGTAGGGGAGGGGCTCATTTATTTTTGCCATCTGTGCCCCCTACAGGTTTAGTCGGCCACTAGACGTAACTAAAGCAATTTCCCATTGCTTGCGAAGTTTTTTAGTTTCTTATTTTTCAACTCATTCAGTTTCGTTATTATACTTCGGAAACAACAATATAAAGAGAAAATAAAAAAAGGATGTTTGCAATTTTATAAAGATTTATTTCACACAGTTAATTTAATATAATAGATTGGGGAAAAAGTTTCATCGCATTTTTTAAGAAAATTCAAAACATTTTCTAATATAGTTTATTTACATTTAACTAAAGTATGTAGGTACCATTTTGTTCGATAACTTTTTGCCATCTTGTAGGTAGGGACATGATCCCATTGCTATAGAAATTTTGCGACTTCTGATCAAAATACCGCGACAAGTGGTTTTGGCAGTCCTCTCGTGATGTTAACCTGACACTGCCTAAATAATTCTGAAGAGACCGAAACAAGTGGAAATCTGAAGGTGCAAGGTCAGGACTATACAGCGGATGCATTAACACCTCCCAGCCAAACTCTCTTAATTTTTGCTGAGTGGCTAAAGATGTGTGAGGTCTAGCGTTATCATGATGAAAAACCACACCCCTTCTGTTGATTAATTCGGGCCGCTTTCTCTCAACCTCTTGCTTTAATCTCATCAGTTGTTCGCAGTAGAGTTCAGAATCGATGGTCCTGCCTGGTGGTAACAGCCCATAATGAATAATGCCGTTCCAATCCCACCACACACACAGCATTACCTTGTTGCGAGTTAACCCGGGTTTCGCCACAGTCTGTGAAGCCTGACCGGCCTTTGACCACGACCTTTTTCGCACGTTCTTGTCGTACCTGATCCACTTTTCATCACCAGTTATCAGCTTCTTCAAAAATGGTTCGGTTTCATTACGTCGTAATAAAGAATCACAAATTAGTACACGGTTCATTAGGTTTCTTTCAGTGAGCTCGTGAGGTACCCAAATATCGAGCTTTTTTGTGTACCCAGTTTTTTTCAAATGTGCCTAAACTGTTTTGTGGTCAATTCCCAGTTCTTCAGCTATGTCGTAACTACTGATATGCCGATCTTGCTCCACTTTTTCAAAAATGGCATCCACTTTATCCGTAATAGGGCGACCAGAGCGACGTGCATCTTTGACATCAAATTTGTGCTACTCTCACAGACACTGCACTAGGTCCATAAACATCGCAAATTATTTCGCGGCTTGCGTTGCATTTTTACCTTTTTTGTAGTAAAGTTTTAAAACGTATCGAATTTCTTCATTAGATTCACTCATCTTGACAGTACGAAAAACAAATGAAAATCACACATTTTCCTAATTTGAATTTGGAATTATGTTCTTTAAAATTTAAACTTTCAATGATACCAAAACCAGCCAGATACAAATAGTATAGCCAAAGAGATTTTATTACAAGTTCATACATACTATAATGCGAAAAGACTTTTTCCCCAAACCTAATATTTTCACACGAAATAAAAAAGAAACATTTTTAGTAGAACACACAAAATTACCAGTAGCAATTTTGGTAGAAAATGCTATTCTGTTATTGGACGAACTTCGCAAACCGTTCAACCAGCCTTCAAAGTTGCTTCAAAGTTCAAACGTATGGCCGTTTGAAATCTCCTTTGTGAATTTGTCAACAATCATCAATAGTTTATTTCTTTATTTGACTTGTAATTTTATATTTTAAGCTAGTTTAAAATGGCGTCCATAAAAGAAGATGAAAAGAAGGAAATTCCGGAAATGATACATGATCCCCAAACGTCCTGCACCTATCAGAGGTTACGATTTTTTGGGAAGGTAAGTTTTCCTTTATTTCTTTCAATAATTGCATTGACTTTTGTTTTTTGTGTGTACATTCGTAGTAAAACAAGCTAAATGAACAATTTGTGCGATTTGAATACTCAAAAGTTAATAAACTTGCAACGGTGTTCGTCCTAATGTATGTAACCGTTAAACGATAAATTATAATAAATTGATTACTCATTATCCCTACGGTGAACTGTGTGCTTAAACGGTGCTCGTAGTTATGTTCTTAAAATTACTGATTGCGAATAAAACCGTAATTGTCGGTTACATTTCAAATTCATCACAAGTTGGGCAACAGGTGCACCCTTTTTGTTAACTTTACTAAACACCACGAATGTATAATAATTATACGCTATTGGGCTTCATCACTAGCTTATTATCTTGTATGTTTACTGTTAGTCTTAATAAGCTTAAAAATACAAACACACCTCTTTTTTGAAACCCAAACTTAGTTTTATAATTCAATTAAACATAAACCGCCTCGGACACCACGGCCTATCCTGCAGCAAGAGCGCTGGTCAGATGGCACGTCACGCCAGCATTAATGACATCATCCGTCGGGCTCTTGTCACCGCCGGGGTGCCAGCTGTTTTAGAACCCAATGGCTTGGCACGTGACGATGGGAAGAGGCCAGATGGAATGACCATAATGCCTTGGAAGTTGGGTAGGCCTTTGGTGTGGGATGCGACTTGTGTTGACACCCTCGCGCCATCCCATCTTCCTAGCACGGCGGGCTGTGCTGGGGCGGCTGCTGTAGGAGCAGAAAACCTCAAACGGCGCAAGTATAACAACCTTATTGGAAACTATATGTTTGAGCCGTTTGGGGTTGAAACACTAGGGCCTTGGGGTCATAGTGCTCATAAAGTATTTCGGGACATCGCCAAGCGGTTGGTCGACTCTTCACACGACCAGAGGGCTGGCCTATTTTTAGCCCAAAGAATCAGCATTGCCATCCAACGTGGCAATGCCGCCAGCCTTTTGGGCACTTGTCCCATTGACAGCGATGCGGACGAATTTTTTGATGCCCTATGAGCTCTTCCCTTACATTATACACTTGTAAATAGTATGTATATATATTTTAGTTTTAGCTTGTATATTATAATCTATGTTTATAATAAATTAAAAAACTATTTAGTAAAAATTAAACATAACCGTTCTTGTTACTCAAGGCTCAAAACTTCTTTTAAACAAATAAGGAGAAAATAATTACAAGCCATGTGTCCTATTTACAGTTGTATAATTACCTTTGGTTCCCTATCATACCACGTAGGAAGATTAAAATCTATAACAATAACCTGTAATATGTAGTTATTCAAATGAGAAGTACATATCAATCATACTATTTTGAGTTACACTCATTCTTAAATTTCACTGTAACACCCAATATCAAACTGCACACTATGTCATACTAATTCCTGCATTTTTAGGGTGGCTTTGCAAAATGCTACGAGATCCAAGACATCCAGACAAACCAGATATGGGCGGGGAAGATAGTTTCCAAGAAACTGATGGTGAAGTCTAGTCAGAAGGAAAAGATGGCTCAGGAGATCTCTATCCACCGATCTCTGCAGCACAAGCATGTGGTCGGCTTCCACAGCTTCTTTGAAGACTCACTCAATATCTACATCATACTTGAGCTGTGTAAGAGACGGGTAAGTCATTGAACTTAAATGTGTCAATGTTTTATTTTTGGGTGAGTGCTGTGTTTAATAACTTGACTCTCTTACTACCATGTTTTCTATATTTGCATGATTTGGTTGGAGCGGTGAAGTGAATAGATTGATACCCAGCTTTATCTTTTCATAGATTCATTTCAAATCTCTACTCATGGCTGTCTTTGCCATTTTCAACTGACACAAGCTAATTTATTCATCACATCAGATAATTAATCATACTTATGTTTATTTCTCTTGCAGTCAATGATGGAATTGCATAAAAGAAGAAAAGCAATCACTGAGCCGGAGACACGGTTCTACATGCACCAGATACTCATGGGGGTGCAGTACCTGCACAGCAAGCGCATCATCCACAGGGACTTGAAGCTTGGTAATCTGTTCCTCGATGATGACCTCCACGTCAAAATTGGAGACTTTGGGCTTGCTGCCAGAATTGAATATGAAGGTTTGTGTTCTATGACTTAATAGAAATAGAAAATATTTTAATGTTCAGGTAAAAAGCTTACAACATGAGTAGCTTAAAATATTACCTACAGCTAATATTAGTTAGGTACAATATAATAATTGCCAGTGAGCCCCAAACTAGACAGTTAGTCTGTATCTTGAGGCTTGAATAAACAATTTACATACTTTTGATATTCTAATCAACTTTGCCTTCAAGGTTCATTGACCTGAACATAAATTACCATGTATGTTGTGTTTAGGTTGTAGTGGGAAACAAACATGACTGTTAACTTAAACCTAACAATACAATTGCCATGAACAAATGTATTCCTTGCATAAACCATGCTTTTCTTTCCTCTCTAAAAACTTCTTTTCTTTCTCTCCTTTCTAAAAAGCTTGTTTTTTGCAGTCAAATTCTTTCTTTCAAACTATCTATCATATTAATACTTATTTACATTCCAGGGGAGAGAAAACAGACACTATGCGGCACACCCAACTACATAGCGCCGGAGATACTGACGAAGAAGGGGCATTCCTTCGAAGTGGACATCTGGAGCCTGGGCTGCATCATGTACACGCTGCTCGTCGGCAAGCCGCCGTTTGAGACGTCCACGCTCAAGGATACCTACAAGAGGATCAAGCAGTGCGAATATAGGTATGTAAAGGAATACAGCTGCTTAAACCGAAGTATTCAAAATTCTAACAAAACTTTATTGTAGCTATCTACATCTACAAAGAGGCCAATGATCAGCAAAGGATGAAAGGTGGCTGTTTTTTGGAAAACATTGTTATTGTCTTAAATATTTGACAGTTTCTTTAAAATGATGTACTTTTGATAATCTTATTGAAACTAGCCATAGCTTGTGCACTACTTTCTTTGAAACTTGTAGTGTTACGACTGAGAGTGTTGTTGATCATGTTAAAGATAAAGAAAATGTTTGTTTGATATAATTATGTCATAAATCCACACAATATAAATGTTTGTTAGGTATATCCAATTACTTGGCAATGCACATAATTATGAGAAAATTTAACTTTATATAACAATAATACAGCTATTCTTCGAATATGTTCAAAAACCCTTATTTGGCGTTACCATATTACTTTTATTGGCGCCAATCAAACAGTTTACCATGAAATAACGGTGACCGCTATGGCGGTGTTTACGTTGTTAAATATAATATTGCGGCTTGGCAAAACCAGTATCACAATTAATGTGAATTTAGTTACATTAATCATAATTTGTACAACTGAGTGAAGCTCTTATGGTATTCATTGAAAATAATTATCCTTTTAAAACTACTAATGTTAAGGAAGTAGAGATTTCTCACTCAATTTTGTTATAAGACTTTCCTGTGAGTTTGAACCCAACATGTTACTTAGAAATATCTCTACTAAAGACTTGCAAACTAAAAATGCTTATAAAATAATAAAGGAATACTTTGTATTGTCAAATAGCGAGGGAGTTCACCTAGCGATGAGCGTATGTTGCACGGGACCCTGGCATTCGTTGGGTAGTCGGTACGCGCGCGCGTTAGTCAACGATAATACCGTCAACCAGCGCTACAGGTGGTTACAGAACTTATGGTGATGGTGACGCGCCTCGTTTGTAACGTGTAACAACCTCAGACTCATATTGTTGCTAATTGGCGAGACTGGCAGTTATTATTGTAGCTTTAATGATGTTGTGCATCTAAAACTGTGTCTTCATTTCATCACTGTTGTGTTAAAAAGCTTTTGTGAATATCGTGTCTAATTTTAAATGTTTATCATTTGTCAACTTGAAATCTCTCTAAGCCTTTTCTGAAATGGTTAATCAAATGACTAATACACAACACAGAAATTGCACTCATAAAATAATTAAACCCTCTAAAATTCACCTGCAATCTCCCAAAATACATATAAACATCAATAAACTCGTCACGCAGGATCCCATCATCACTGCGCAAGCCGGCAGCGTCCATGATAGTGCTGCAACTGCAGTCGAACCCCGCGCGGCGGCCGTCCGTAGACAAACTCCTGCAGCACGAGTTCTTCACAGCCGGTATCATGCCTGCCGCGCTGCCGCTCTCGTGCCTCACCACCGCACCCAGGACCGACCAGCTCGAGGGCATCGCGCTGCACCGCAGACCCCTCAACGAAGTTAATACTAATGGTGAGGATGGAAAAATTGATGAGCGTATAATGGTCAAGTTCTTCATAGTGTTGGTTGTACACTTCATGTCTATTTAAAGGTTGCCTGATAGACGCTATTAGCGATAAGAACTCCGTATAATCATAATATTTAATTCAATCAATCACAGCCTATTGCAATTATTCACTGCTGC
The DNA here is from genome assembly GCA_916610205.1 of Griposia aprilina. Taxonomy (NCBI): domain Eukaryota; kingdom Metazoa; phylum Arthropoda; class Insecta; order Lepidoptera; family Noctuidae; genus Griposia; species Griposia aprilina. The sequence goes on from OU744286.1 coordinate 16,856,249, forward strand.
ATATAGGCCTCTCCCAGCATCATTCATTAGTATACTTAAGCAAAAGTTCGTCAACTTGTGTAATGTCCATTAAAGTGAACACATACAAAACATTTTAAGGTTTAGATCACGTGGCGATGGCAGTGGACTCGCCAGTGAAGTGCACTGTGATCGCTGCCGAACCACGCGCCGTCGAGCCGACGTCGCACCGACAGAATCTTATTGCTCTACGCGATCAACTCAACTCACTGCTTGTTAGCAAGGTAAGGACGTGAGACCAACCTGGTTGGATACAACAGAAATTGTTTGCTGAACCTAACATCATGTATAACGCGTGGCAGGGACATCGACGTGCAAACTAAACAAATTCAGCACATGATTCTAGTAGTAATCTGCTGTTTCATAGAATACCTACGCGATCAAAATATATGGAACAGCAGATTTTTTTCGAAAAATATTGTCTCAAGGGATTCAGAATCACGTACTAAATCCATGGTAACAGTTTGCGCGCCGATTTCCCAGCCACCCGGTGTATTCCACAAAGGGCCAGGCTCATGTATTATACTGCCTGCCCTGCCACAGATGTTATAAGTGTCATAACTGAACTGTGGACTCATTTATTTGCATACTAAATTCTCGTAATTGTAATTGATAACAATCAGCTCATCTCATGTATCATATTCTTGTTTGACCCAAAAACTCGAATCAATAACAATGGAAATATTTCTGATTTAGTATTTACAGTGAATACTGAAGATCAATCTAAACTATTACTGCTGTAATCAATCATCAAACTACTCTATACCTGCTAACAAAAGTAACTTTAACACACTCAATCTTCTCCCACAGCTGAAATGCCGTCCCGAATGTCTGACAGACGAGTTGAGCGATCCCGCTGCCCAGCCACTGGTTTGGGTGGGCAAGTGGGTGGACTACAGCGACAAATATGGCTTCGGTTACCAACTCTGTGACGAGAGCGTCGGCGTCATGTTTAATGATACCACCAAGCTTATCATGCTAGCTAATGGACTGTGAGTATACTTGTTAACATACTATGTATAGTTTCATGCACTGTCCTCCCATATCTATTAACAATTTGAAAACATTGTAAAAGCAAATAATTAAAAAAAAAGAGTATGTGTATATATGTAACTGTGGTGTTTCTTGCCAGCTCTTCTCCATAGGAAACAACCAATTGGAACCGTGCACCTAGCTTCTGACGTTTCATATGTGCCCATGTTGGTTTAAGTGAAATAAAATATACCTATTGATTTTTATTTTTTTGAACTTTTATCATTCAAAACTAGAGAAAAATGAGAGTAATATGGCAAGTCACTGCACTTCGCATTGACGTCTTCTACTGTTTTCTGTTATTTATTGAACAAGAATTTCTTCCAGTTTCTACCTCTAGTTTAGTATGCACCCTCTAGCCAGTTCGTCTGTACGAACTAGCTAGAGGGTGCATAAATTCATGATGCATTTGCACATTAAAAAATACAAGAAAAAAAAACTGCATACCCATTACTTAACCAACTTCTCTTTCGTACAGGAACGTGCACTACATCAACCGGCAGGGCCAGGAGCAGTACATGACGATGCGCGAATACCCGCAAGAGCTCGACAAGAAGATGAAACTCCTCACTTACTTCAGGAGATATATGACTGAGCACCTTATGAAAGCTGGTAAACTATTACCATCATACATTATGCAACTTTTCGCTTTAGGCCCGTATTACAGAACCTCACTCAAGACTCAAGCATTACTTAAAACTAGTTTTCCATTTGAAGGGTTGAAGCTAGTTTTAAGTCTTGAGTGAGATTCTGTAATACGGCCCTTAACTTACTTCATCCTAGGACTTTGTTTACCTAGTTATCCTGAAAAACCCAATAAGACTGCCCAACCTGGGAATCAAACCCAGGACCCCACGCTTAGCAGTTGCTCTAGCGACCACGGCCGCAAGCGCCGGCGTCCCGTCGAGTCGGATTGCCGTCCCATCGGACTATGAGAGTGAGAGAAGAGAGAGTGCACCTGAGTCACACACTTGTGCACTATATCTCCCTCGCCGAAGGCTAGTCTCTGTTGAGATGGCCCCCTTGGCCGAAATTCGGTCTGGAGGACTATTATCTTTAATGCATTATTAATGTTTCGTATGTTTATCGTAGGTGCATCAGTACCAGTAAGAGAGAGTGACGGACTGTCTCGATTGCCGCATCTGCACCAGTGGTTCAGAACCACGCTGGCAGTCATCATGTACCTGACCAATGGAACACTACAGGTAAATTTATACCTCAAATTAATAATCTGCATGTTTGTACCGCCAATCGATTTTGTTTTATTGGTTAATAGTCTCTTCTCAGCAATACTTTACCCTGCAATGTTTAAATAATCCATTTCTCCAACAGATAAACTTCCAAGACCATACAAAAATAATCCTGTGTCCGCTCATGCAAGCTGTTACGTACATAGACGTGGAGAAGAATTTCCGAACGTTCCGCTTCAGCACGATCGAAGAGCACGGCTGTGATAAGAAGCTTTACACAAACCTCACGTACGCACTAGAAAAACTCAACAGTGTACTAGCCAACAAGCTCTGCTAGTCGCCACTCGACTGCCCAACTGGTATAATAATTAATTAAATGAATTTAATATTGCCTATACTTAATTAGAGTCTCGCGAGAGATTCATTTTCTACGTATAGGGTACTACACTAGAGGTGATTCTACGCCCATCGCTTCAATAGTAAGTTTAATAACAACATACATGATTTTGTTAAAGTTTATTTCGTCTCTAAAATCAACTTCATTTTTTTTTAAAGAATTTCTTTTATGTCCACCCATTTTTTCTCTTATTATTTATTCTATCATATCATAAACTTAGCTATGTTAGTCACAGATTGCCTAGTGAGAGTGTTTCTACCTAATAAATGGTATGGAATAATTGTGATTCCCATTACTATCGCAAAGCGGCACTATTTCGATTCTATATAAATTGAAGTTAGGTAAGAAGTAGAAAAACGCGCACTAGGCACGGAGGTTAACATTAATAGTACTTTATTTTACTTTCACTACTAGAGCACTGCTGCTCTAACTTTGGACAATATAAGTCCAGTATAAATAAATGATTACTTATTTAGTATTTGCCATCTTAGATTTTGTATGTATGTACCTACATAATATCTAAGTAGATGTGAAAATAGTGAATATGTATTCAACTTCACTATTCCTGTCTGTCCTGTTACCTAAGAAGCTCCACACCATGCGCGGTGCTGTGCGACGCGTCGCCGTTTGTGTTATTTTCTTTTAATTTTACATGACTAATTCCCATTTTGTAGGGAACGCTCTATACAAACCGCGCCGCGCCGCACCGCGCTTGGTATGTATGGTTGATCTCCGTAGGGATCAAATTCATAACATGACATTCATAAGGACACCTCGTCGCGTTCGTGATTGCGTTAGATAAGTTAAATTTTAGTAGAACCTCTTGACGTATGTGGTAGATTGAGAGCACCATGACTGAGGGCTGCGGTGCGAGCGGGGGTTGCGTTTGGAGTTTTTTTTATTTAGTTTTATAGCTATATTTTTATAACTTGTTTCCGTGCTTCAGTAACATCGGATAAAACATGGTACGGTGCGGCCAAACCAACAGTTAACCATGCGTCCGCGAAGACGAGGTTATGATCGCGGCAATCACAGGTCGCGGCGCGCGCAGCTGTGAACCAATCCAGTACCTACAACTGCTACAAATTCATAATAATCAACTGAGCGCCACCGTGCTCGCTATCGCGGACGCATGCTGAATGCGTTGGTATGGCCGTACCGATAATTGGTTTACATAGTAACATGCACCATCGAGAAGACGATGACACTACACCATTTATTTCCAAATTACGCTAAACCTTACAATCTGGAGATATGAAGCGTCAGTATTATTACAAATTCCATGTTGTTGAAGCACTAATTCTAATTTGTAAACGAGTTCTCAGGGGTCTGTTACCTCACTCATTGTATAATATAATTACAAACTATTTGACAATAAAGTTATTAGGAAAATGAAACTTGTTTGTATTTCTTAAATATTTTAATTAATTCCAGCCATAATGATATTATCATAATGTCAAATACTCATATTGCTAATTTGTTTATAGACAGCAATGATTTGATAAATTACAGTGTTTGTATCATGCCTTGTCAAAAGTTTGGAATGTGTTGATGTAACTTTAGGAACTTTGTTACTGTCATGACTACTCAGAAATGAGGAAAATAATAGTAAGACCACACACAGACTTAGCAGAGTATCCTTGGCCTCTCACAGCTACATTATCACTGAGGGTACAATCATGTAGACACATCTACAATAATGTTAATAACTATGTACACAAATCGTGATCAAACAAACCCCGAATATACAACCTAATAAAATTACAAAACATTTATTACACAATAAATAATAAGTTACAAATTATAATTCAGAATGTATTGCGTGCTGGTGGGGTAGTAGTTCTCCGGGGTGGATGAAGAGTCCCTCTTTGGCTTGCCAGTCGGTGTATGCGGCGTACTGCGAGTTGATGCCCACGATCTCGCCCTGCCCACTGATTGGTCGCCCGAATGTACGCCCAGAGCCTGCAAGGAACCTGTAAGAGAAGTAAGAGTACCTACATTAGTAAGGTCTCCAGAATAGATTCTTTTTTAAAAGGTGACTGATTCTTTACCCATCTTGAGCCTAGATTGCAGACAAAAAAATTATGCCCAGGGAGTGCTATATTTCATTATTTTTGACCTAGGATCTGTAGTTTTTGAGATATTTGTGAAATTCTTAAAAAGGGTATTACAAGTTCGAATGAGAGTTTAGTCTCATAAACCATACTAGAAAATGTTCTCAACACACACTGAGTTCATAAAAAAGTTGCGAAGTGTAGTACAGCATCAATGTAGTAAATAGTTATGTACAGTAAAACAGATGAGGGATTTTCTATGAGAGTTTGGATTGGATAACTACGTGATGTCAAAGTCTGCTACTTGTATTTCACATGTTGGAGGTTTTGTTGGCAAATATGTTACAAGGCGGGGACAGCTTAAGACATTTATTTGCTCTGTTTTGTCTAGCTCCACATGTCTTATAAAATGCAACAATTTCAATAAAGCTTTATTTGATCTTGATTAAAGTCAGAAGGTGAGATACTTACGCCCCAGTATCAACGTGTTTAAACTTGACAGGAGTGTCCCTCCTCCAGAAATCATTATTGCACACCACAGTCCAGTGATCACCGCTGTCTCCTTCACCATCCTCATCACCGTAACATGAAACCTCCTGGTTGCCCGACAGCGGGGATGAGAAGTAGTGGGAGTGAAGATTCTTCTTCGTTGATACATGCTGCATACGGATGTTGCTGTTGCATTTTATGGGGACCCTGGAATATTGAAATTGTGACAATTTTGTTAATGCAGTATTACTGTCTCGTTAAATTGGGAAGTATGAAAAGATTTATAAGTAGCAGTAGTTAACACAGAGAAAGAACTTGTGCCTTAGTAAATAAGGTGCAGTCAATTTATTTAACCGAGCCCTGCCGTATTCTCTCACCAATACGAAGGTATCATGGTGGCACCTTACCCGCGTTTGCACGACTCGGCCATGGGCGCCCGTACCAACCAGTGGCTGTTGTAGTCATCAGCCACATCCACTGCCGTCACTGACTGCTGACCGGAGCCTGAGCCATACTTCACGTCGTGTGAGTGAAGTCGTAATCTCAGGTCCGTGTTTACCATTTTCAAGATAGAGCCGCATGTCACAAATTCTGCTTTTGATCCTGAAAAACACAATTTAGCTACGTTAGAACTCCTAATTATGCATGTTTTAATTCATAACACCCTGGTATTTAATCTTAATCTCGTATCCTCCCATAACAAAAGGCCACGTAATTTTTTACAACCGAGCGCTGTATGTTAGAAATAGGTACATAAATACAAAATTATTGGTTATCTACATACCTTGTGAGTATTGTACTGACAAAAAGGTGAACAATATAATAGATAAAACACTGTGAAATAAGTGGGAATTTGTTGAAAAAGCCATATTTTCGCTTAAATAGTTCTTACACCCACACACCGTAGTTTGACTGTAAGAGACAGTGATAATGATAATGTCAAATTGACATTGACAAATGAAATGATCCCCCCAATGTTGCCAGATCAATCAAAGCATGTACAAACCGCTACACATGAGGCCAGTTCGTGAGTCAGTTCAGTCATTTCTAGGACTTTCACTGTCGTCGTGTTTGAATTCAAGTTTGAAGTTTCGCCGCGGCTTACTGAACTAACTAGCCTGTTGTCTAGCCATCGTGCAAACCTCAAACGTTTTATACCCCAACACTTTAGTTGTAGTAAGTATGAAAATTAAATTACGTATCCTCTTATTTTTATATCTTTCAGCTTTTAATGTGTATTTTTTTTAAATTTATGTGCATATCTTTTCGTGTCTCGCTTCACAAAATTCGAAACCAATCCAGAAAGGTTAACTAAAGGACGCGCGTGCGTTTAAGTCAGCACGCGTGTTTGAGCTTCAAGACTATCATATCTCTGCCAGCACTTTTAATCACTTTTGCGATCATTTACTTTGTAAGACACGGAACACAGTACACTCTCTTGATACCTGATATAAACGTCGAGACGGCGGCAAACGATTATTTCCGATATCGGCCGCACGCAGACTTATTTTGCGCGCATTCTATTTTAACACTACTGAATGAGACAGAGAATGTCATCTGTCATTTCTACGTTGTTCTGATAGGTTTGCCAAATGCCAATCAAATCAATTGTCAAAAACTTGCAGTTCTGCGAAGAATACTGAAAATATTGAACTTGTGTGACTGTGTAACATTTTGCAACATTGCTCTCTCTAGCATATTGTGAAGATAAAAATTAAAGTATTATTGTTCACTGATTGTATTTATGATTTCATTGCTACCTAAAAATGAATAGCAGCGGTTATACTCCCAATACAGGTGTTACAGGTGCGTAACCAAAACAATACGATATTGATCATAAAAAATATCCTACTATTTGAACAGTTAAAATTGGTCAGACTCTCCTAATGATCTTATTGAGAAACAGTAATTATTTTTTCCAGCGCCAATCGACCCCGGCTGGAACGACCCTCCGAAATTTTCTTATAATCCTCAGACTACACCGAATAAACCACGAAATATTTTAAATAAAAGAGTGGCATTTCCCTTATCAAGCGCCACGTCTAATCCTGTCGTCATGCCCCCTGTTAACATACCACCAATGCCTGCAGCATTCCCTCCTGCACCACCTGTTCAAATCCCAAGCATACAACCACAAGAAATAGATTTGGACAGTGAGAACACTCTGAAAGAAGTGAATGGAATACTTTTAGAGCTCTTGGAAAACAGCAGTGAGCTTGGTGCCAAGGCAAATGATATCAGAAGAAGAATAGGGGTGATGGAGGAGATGTGGTCATCTGGGAAATTAGATAGTAGAATATTTGTGCAAATGAAGAACCTGGCATATGGTGATTTGCTATTCTTTTATGATTTAGTTTATTTTATTTTATTAGAACTTATTATGAATTCTTATGTTCTTATATTTTTGTTTATAGTCTAAATTGCTGTCTGTAAATCTGAGTGTGATGTGTGATATTGTTTTTATGACATTACTCGCAGACCAGTTGAGTCATACTGTTATTGATACAGCTAAGACCTAGATTCATGCACACTGAACATCTAGAGCATAAAGCAGTGAATATTTATGTAATGTTCTATTACTTTCCCTTTCAATATAAGTTATGTAAACATTCTTATGTAACTCATTGTAAACAATGCCTCATCAATATTTAAATAGAATACAAATTACCCTTTTCACAGTCCCTTACTTGACTTGTTAGCCTTTTTCAAAAGAGAAACAGAAGTACTGGTACTGTATTGCTGCCAAAATTTATAAATGAAAGGCCTTTGTCCAGCAGTGCAAACCTGATAATTATAATGATGCAAATATATCTATAATTTATTTGTTTCAGCTCTCCGGGATGACACTCCAAGGAAAGCGGATGACATACACAGAGCACTGATGATTGACCATGTGAGTGCTGTGGGCACATGGATGCCAGGCATCAAGCAGCTTATACACAACTGTATAGCTCGCTCAGAACTGCTCTCTATTGACAAGGAATAGAATAGACATAAGAACTCATTTCCAGCTGCAATTTTCCATTTCGCATTTTAAATTACTATAGTTGCTTCCATTCTCTTCTTCCATTGTATGCCATAACTTGGATCTACATGATACACAATGGAATTTTTACTGTGTATAATAGTGGCATGCTAGAACTTATCCTTTAAACAGTGAACTGCAAAATTTTATATCTTTATAAAAAGCAGCACAATGAAGGATGCTTATTTAGAAAGTTTTTTTAGTAATATAGACTTATCATGGTTTCTCCCATAATAGCCAAAATCCCTAATTAGTTTATAAATAATTTAAAAAATATATATAAATATTTTAATTAACCCTGCAATAAAAATGTACATTTATCATATTTTTAAGGAAAGTATTGTGATGTTTTTATTAAATTAAACTTTTAATTTTTCCATGTGGAATATGAGGTACAATATAAGCTGTGTTGTGTTGTAAGAGTTGTAAATAAAATAAAAATACTATGAATTTATATCAATACTTTATTTGTTCTTATTTCTAAGTAGTATTTAACATAATATTCGTGATCCTGCACATTTTCACAGTCACTTATCAAAATATAATAATTATATAACATGTACGTACTTGATTCTGCTCTGTACTTTACTGAATTATCGTTTTCGCAAAAAGGAATCGTAGTTTATTTGCGAAGACTTATGTTCCATATCTATTAATTCCTGTAAGAAACTCATTAATAGGACTTTCTTAATATTCTTAATTAACTGACAAAATCAATACTTCACAAACCCCTAATTTCCCTCCTATGGTCTATATGCCTCGTTTGATAGGCTTAGGCGCGACAGTGACTCGCACTGGCCGACACAATTCGATAAGTTGCGCTGGCTCTCGGCCTCCGCCCTCTTCCACCGCGAGGCACACGGAGATGTCCACGCCGCAGGGCTCCGTCCACACGCCGTGCGATATCAACACCTTGGTTAGGAGACGCACGTTCTGGGTACCGTCGTCATCTGTGAAAACATTAATTATGATTTAATTTGACACAGCATTAGACATGCTTTTTTTCGCGAAAATTCAATGTGATTTTTTTAATAAGCTTAGCGTAAATCTAATTAAATTAAGTATTTCTATTACCAAAGTAATTTTAAAAAAGTGACAGGGCTATTCGTTTTTCAGTTCCCCTTGGCATAATTGACACCATCAGTGGGGATTGGCTGAAGATAATGGGATCTTTTTTTGTTGCAAATTACTAAGCGAAGGGTTCGTTCGTTATGCATTGTGTTACTTTGTTCCAGTTTAATTATATTATACAAAAAATGCGCCAAACGGGTCTGACCCAGTCCAGCTTGGTTGTTTTTTGGGCGACGTCGGCGATTTGTGTTTTGGAGCGCAGTATCGTGTTTCAGTGATGATATAGAAGTCCCGCTTACTAGTATTCTGATGGTCGAGCGGCCTCAAATGGTCCTTGTGCGGCACGAGCGCGTGCACTCTGGTGTCAGGATACGCGACACGCACTCGCAGCTGTGCGGGGTTCCGAACGCGCAGGACTTCGGCCTCCAGCGCCACGCCTGCGACCAGGCCGGCACTGAACCGCACGACTGTGTCGTTGTCCGCGGCTGGTTCTAAGATGCTCGCTGTGCACATGCGGATCTGAAAACAAAATTTATTTAAACCAACTTCGCTCCGCGGTCAAAAGAGGGGAGATTTCCACAGGATACATACATTTATTCGGAATAAAAGTAGCCTTCTATCTCTATACCTAAGAATGACCTCGATAAGTGGGTTCGTTATAATTTTTTCTAAGACGAATAGGAATTTACAATTTTTTCTAGATAATTGGATACTTAAAAGAGAATAATATAAGTTTAGTAATCGGTAGCTATGGAAAATGATGCAAGTAATTGATTTACGTTACTCTCTTTCATAGCCTTGTATGTTAGAGTGAAACCGATTTTCTTTCAAACTTGTAGCTGAATGTACATTAATTAACTTTAGTTATCTTATACCATTGTGAATGCCAACTCCAGACTAATGTAAATTAGCCTTTCCCTCACCCACCTACATTTATGCCACGAAAAGAAAATACGTTGATTTGCGGTAAACATGACGCAGAGAAAAAGAACAAGTCGGGAGAAAATATGCGTCACATCCACGCAAAACGTCTATCACTCAGCATAATGCTACGACCCCATGCGAGACAGAGCCCCAGCACTGGTTTTCAGCGGCAGCCGGCGTTGACGTGATGACGTCGACAACATACCTTAATATTAGGTTTAGGTATAACCGGCAGCGGTGCGGACTGCAGCAGCGGCAGGACGGCGCGGGCGAGCGCGGCCGGCTTGTGGTCCGCGTTCATCGACAGCTGGCGGAACACGGCGATCGTGAACGGGTCCGGTTCAACTCCTGTACAGGGTAAAAATTATAAGTAAAGCTATATTGTTACAGGCATCACTGTGTAAGAAAATACATTATTTATTGTAAAATACTGAGTGGCTTTCGAATGGGGCGAAAGAAAGAAATTAAAATAGACATCATATTAAACCCAGAAATTAAGTTAAAGGTTTACAGAAAGATAAAATAAACATTTCTTTGCTCAAACATGAGTTCAATACATACAACACAAATTATGAGCATGCAAGAGATGTTAAAAATAAAAACAGATCATAACGTTTGCCATACCCTGCGTCCTAACTCGTGGTGGTTAATAAAATTCACAGATAACTATATAAAACGTATAGCGCCAAAACATAACACGATATGTGTATAAAGCGTATAGCGTTTGTTATGTCGACTCCAACTTCACGCTATAATAAAACGCCTCAACAAACCGTCTAAACGCGCACAGCCGGGCCAGAAGGGGATAGCAACACAGCGCGTCGGACGAACTCGGGCGACAGTCGGCCCACGTACGTGTTGTTTGTAAACACGGCGTTCACGATCCCGTTTAATCATTTTGTAATTTTGTTTAACTTTGTATTGTAAATATAATAATTCTCATATGAACAAACTGGGAAAAGTAATTTTTACGTAAGAACTTAAATTCATAACATGTAAATAGTTGAATTTTGTACATGCAAATCATACAGTCAATGAACTTTAAATTTTATTTATTATATATACGTCTTTAATAAATAATAATTGTCTCACAAAACTTAAAAAATAAAACATGTAAGTAATCTTTATAATAAACACTAATAAGCCTGGAAAGTATGGACAAAAGTCCATAAGATATTATATTGATATCGTTTCATGTAGGTATACTTTTTAGTGTACACCGCCCTACGAGATACGTTTCACCGCGCATCACTGCGCCCGTTTAGCGTGTTGCGGATTAAAATAATAACGTCTCCGCGTTTAGTTTGCAGCCGAGTTTTTGTAACAACGTGTTATAATGATAGCATATACAAAAGAACGCGCTAGAAAAATAATAATATATTTTGGGTCTATGGTCTATAGCGGATTTGAACATCACTAGGCCTAACCAAAAAGAGCGTTCGCGCGAATTAGCGATCGTGGCGTTCATATGTCACTAATTTGTTGGTAATCTGGAAGGCGTCCTCTGTCTGACGCGATCACGCGTTCAGGCTGACATAGATACTCGCGCGATGATCGCGTTGGTTAGGTTATACGCGACATGGTTGATCGCGCGACTTTTTAGAAAACATAACAATGGATTTTTATTCATTAACGTCCCTGTATCGGTAAAAGCAATATTTTGTAAAAAATTGATGAGCAGTTGAAGTTAGGCTATTGTAACTTAGATAAATTAATAACTGACCCACTAAAAAGTGAAAAATAAAAACTTTTTTACAAAATAACCACCGACTTCTAAAAAAATATACTACAAAGTGAAAAATAACTTTAATTTCGGAAGTCGGTGGCAAAAAACTAAAATACAGATCCAAAGATACCGACTTCCGAAATTAAAGTTATTTTTCACTTCGTAGTATTTTTTTTTAGAAGTCGGTTGTTTTTTTTTTATAAAAAAGATTTTTTTGCAAGTTAACCTTGTTTATTATTGAGATTATTTTATATTCTGTTACTTTTAATTAATTGTAGTTACATTCAAATTTAAATTCAACTATTTTAAGCATAAGCTGTTTTATTTCATGGATTCAGTCAAAATTCTGAATGAAAATGATATCGTTAAAAAAAATCGATGAAACGGTATTCTCTTTCCGGGCGATCAGCTTTTTTTTTGTAGTAGCTACCGCATCCCCGCCAAAAGTGAGAGACATTTTTGTTCAAAATATTGCGCTTATGCCTTCTCCAGTGTTAGATACTCTAAGCGCGACTATGTCATATTCATATAAACGACGTGTGACGATCGCGTATTCGTGTAACGATCGCTTTTAGTTAGGAAGCGGCCTGAGACATAAAATAATGTAGGAATAATGTCACTGCGCGTCCATTTATTTTAAAATATCATGATAATATGATTAATATGGATCATTATGAAATAAATGAGTAAAAATTATCAAAACCTCATACATAAAAACTTATTTTAATTAATAAATAATAATAAGCTTTATCTGCTACGAAATTAATAACTTTCTGGGAGTTTATTATAATTTTTGGAGATGTGCAAAAGACACTTAGGCATCTCTGAGCATTGTCACGTCTATTATGAGAAAAACGATTCACCATGCGAGAAAAGAGAAGAGGTTTGAAGGCACACATTGCACTTTCTAATACATAAAGCTGATGGTAATATCAAGATTTTGTATTTTTGAAAATAAGGTTTGCAACTCTGAATGGTTTCATGAAAAGGCGGGACAAAAACAAACTTGGTGAACAACCGCACACAACCACAGAACTAACATACCTGCAGACGCCAGCAGTCGATCCAGTAGCTCAGCATGATGCGTGAGCGCTGCAGCGGCTGAGAGCGCAGCAGCCTGGCTGGCCAGCGCGGGCGCGGCGCCCAGCGCCACGTGCGTGGGCGGCACGCACGGGCTGGGCGACGCCGCCGCAAATAAGCGAGCCGCACTCACGCGCAATGCGAGCTGCCATACGCAAGCGCTTTCCTGTTCGGAGACACCGCTGAATTGGTGCTGTAGCCTGGCGAGACAGGTAAAGAGGAATTTATCATCTGCTGTTACAACATTCGCAAAGGGCATGAGGATGTGAGCAAAGAATAAAAACTATCATATCGTTTTGTATCGTATTAAGCAAAATGCCCCATGAATTCATAATCACGCTACGTTTTTAGACACTGGATCGCACTCCACGTATCAATCTGATTTGGTTTTTTTTGTTTGTTTTCTGCCATAGTTCTTAAGTACATGCTATGGATGCATGTCTATAATGAATTTATGGTATGAAACAAAGTTATAATCGGGAGCCCTACATAGCTCCTCAACATTAGTTTATTTTTTACTACTGTCATAAAACCAGATACGAAAATTCTGTTTTTTTTTAGTAAGTCGGATTCTACCTGTTATGCTTGAAGATCAGTAACAAACCTGAGACAGTCAGTAGTCAAATGTGCGAGTGCATGTGTAGGCGGTCCGTTGGTGCTGTGTAGTGCCGAGTTCAACGCAAGCACACAGCGCGCGAACACCGACGTAAACTGAGCTGCGCCTGATACAGCTGGTTCCATCTCCGCTAGTCTGTGGAATACGAATGAGTTTATTTATTTAAACATATTATAAATTAAAGGAGGGGCTCGTGACTAAGTAATAACAGCCGCAAGGGTCACTCGATCAAGTTAAGCTACGCTTACCGCGGTCTGTACGTGGATGGGTGACTATCTTTACATACCGAAACTCCGCGTGCCTCGGAAAGCACATTAAACCGTTGGTCCCGGCTGTCATACTTGGATCTTTGGTAGTCGTTACGGGTCGTCAGAAGCACGAAAATCTACCATCGTGTAAGGAAGCTCATTAATATAAACTAGAAAAAGGAAAGGGCCAAGAATTGAACCTTGAGGTACGCCCTAAGGACCCCGAGGATGTCACCCCGGTAACGTTTACTTTTTGCTGCCTGTTTGATAGATAGGAAATAACAAGATCAGCAGCTTCTCCACGAATTCCGTAACGGTGTAATTTACAGATTAACGCATACGACGCACAATTAGTATTGTGGTCAACGCATTCAAACGCTTTTGAGAGGTCACAGAAAATGCCAATTGCATCCTGGGAGTTCTCCCAGAATTCCAAAATGTGACTGATGAGTTTTACTCCTGCGTCGTCGACCAACCTACCTTTCGTGAAATCAAAAAACTAGTACCTATCGCAACTTTTAACTTATCCTAAATGGTTTTATCGTAAATTTTTAGAAACAATTCTAATTTCACTGTTTTGTTTTTCCAGTTTCCAGATTTTATTTTATTATTAGAAATAATAATTTTGTTACTTATTAATTTTGATTTAGCTTGAGTGCAATGACATGGTATTTCTGTAAATATTGATACCCATCACGTCTGCGCAGTTTCGCTACCTAATTTAATTTGGTTTGGACCCATTCATACTTAACTTAGATAATATAATAAAGAAATTTTCATGTTTTGAAAATGCAACGAACGGTAAAAACCGTGCGAAACGGGGGAGGGTCACTAGTATACTGTTATACTGACTTGTTAAGCTGCTCCTCAGCGGACTGCAGCATGTTAAGTCTCACGTTGGTGGACAAGGTCACGTTGTCGATGTGTTGCAGCACCGAGTCGAAAAACCGCCGCACTGCGCTGTCGTCCATCGCTGACTCGATCTTCTCAGCACTCGATTGTTGGGCGTCACCTGAAATAACGATTAAATATGTTATGTGGCGTATTGTTACAAATATTCACGTTATTTCGCTACCTAATACAAATTGAACTTTATTGGAATAGATATAGGGTTGCGTTTTGTATTGCCCAAATTGCGCGAATATTTGGATTAATATGTCAAGTGAAGTTCTAGCATCAAATTTATGCGACATACTGTACGTTTCGCAACCACAAAAGCTTTGGTGACTGCTTCAATTTTTTATTAAAACGTGCTATGGAGACACTGGAGGAGACAGAACCCTAATCGCGTAACACACTTTCAATCAAGTTTTCGAAGGAAATTTCTAATCCATTCCTTAATCTATATATATAAAAATGAATCCCTATTTCCCTTGGTCACGCCATCACGCGTGAACGGCTGGACCGAATTCACAAATAAAAGAAAATATGTGTTCGTTATTGTCAGGAGAAGGATCTTATGAAATAAAAAAATAAGGAAGTTGATCGGAACGTTACAAAATTTAAGAAAACATAACGCCAATATTAATTTTACTTTCAGTTGTTTGAAATAACTGTCAGCGATTGACAGAATGCGCGTTGCAAATATCGTTTAACACAGATGGGTTGATAAATGAGTCGATAGGTTTAGTTTTAGTCAATAGTCAAAACTAAAACTAAACGACATATGACATTCATAGTTAAGACAGGACAACGTCTGTCGGGTCAGCTTGTAGTTTAAAAAATTCGTCTACGCTACAACATAAACAAGGCAATGAACGTGGCTGAACTGTCAAAAGGAAAGGAACTGCGATCAATCGTCATTTTATGTGTGTTACGCAATACTCTGCGTAGGGGGCGACACTAGCACAACCCGTAAACAAGCCGCCATGATGCATCATGTCATATTTATAAGCTACAACTAATTAGTGAAAACGTGTTAAATTATAATAGTTTTATTATTATTCATGTATTAAAAACCTGTAGTGTGATATTATGGCATTCTCCGGACATTTAAAATTGGATGATCTAAAAAAAACTGCTTTGAAGGACTTGTCAAAAATCTGTTTACGGTTTGTGCTAGTGCTGCAGTCTGGCAGCAGAACATTGCAGTAATACTCCCTATTATCCCGCAGGTTCGTCTTCAGTTGTATCCCAGTTATTCTGTTCTGAAGAGTCACGATATTGTGGTTTTAGTGAGTAGGAGTCCGATACCTATATCCTACCGCGTTTTCCCGAACATCGGTCTATGGCAAGGCCGGCCAAACCCAGGCACGCAGGCCACGAAGTGGCCCGCCAAGGCATTTGTATTTGCCAGGCAGCACTTCGGTCGGTCGGCTATCTGGCGCGCGGTGTCACCGCTTCCACCTGATTGGTCGTTTGAAACGAAAAAATGCCGCCCGAACGCAACTGATCTGCGTCGTTCGGGATGCCTCGCTATTTCTACGTACCACTTGAATGTTTGAGTGCATTGGATTACTAATCAGTTTGATGACAATTTGTTAAAGTAATTTAAAGCATATTTTGTGTATAAATTACTTTATGAATATGGGAGTAGTGGTGGCCCGACGCCGCCACAGTGTAAGAAATTTTGCTCACTTGGAAAATCTATTGGTCAGCCTGGCTCTACGGAGTTCACCTTCCCTAATCCACTGCTATAATGAAACTTACCTATAGGTAAGTAGGGCACGAGATGGGGCATGGTGTCTCGTAGATACGTGTAATGTTTGATGGTGTGCTCTTCAAACAGAGGTAACATGGTGGTGCAGTGCTGCGCCGCGTTCAGTACCAGGATCAGTACGCACATGTCTATAGTAGTAGTCAAGGTAGGTATTATGTTTTTTAAAAGACTTTTGGAAAAAGAACACTATTTTCCTGTTTTTTTTTTAAATACAAAAATATCTACATTAAGTATGTACAGGGATATACATGTGCATATTTTTCTATCCCTTTCGAGCCAAATAAAAAAAACACAGCGATTTAGAAATCACACTATGAATAATTCTAGGACACTTAATGATCATAATTATTACGTTGTTTTCGTGAAGACTTCTTACCACAAAATGCTTCAAAATAAATGCATTTCCAATGTAAAAAAAGTTCTTAAAATGGGTTACATAATCCATAATATACTGACTATATCTGCCAATTATTCTCTCTCTCTCTCTCTCTTCTCCATTGGAAACGACCAATTGGAACACCACACCTATTTTCTGACGTTTCTTAAGTGCCTATGTAGATTTATGTGAAACAAAATTATTTGAATGTGATCAAAGGATACATGCTGGGTCTTCCACATCAGGCTCGGGCATGTCGAAGAAGGGATGCACGGCGAGCAGCCGCGTCGTGAGCGGCAGTACTAGCGACGCGTGAGAGCTGCCCAGGCGCTGCACGCAACGGAATGTTGAGCGTTTGTCCTGTACAAAAACGTAAATAGTCTGCATCGTTCCACAGCAATGGATGAGCTTGTTGTTGGATGAATGGACGAAGATTTTATTACAATGTCAGAAGTATTGTGAGAAGGATTTATGAAAGTGTTGTTAATTTCTTTTACAACACTACCTTAACTTTATAATTTTCTGTTTGATGTGTATGTGTCTTTAAATATTGTAATTGGTTAACCGTTTTAATTAAAGTAAATAAATAACAGGACTGAGACACGAAGGTCTGGGTAAGTATACTCTTTAATTCAAGAAGAATGGTGACATGGGCAGGAGTTTAATCGTCGGCCAAAACCGGTGGACTCTAGGCAATCACCTAAAAATATTTGGGAAATTCTTTAGGATAATGTTTCATTTTACTGAACGCACATCTCACCTATTCACGATTACAAGATTCGGTTGTCGGTTACTAGTACAAAGAACTGAAACTTAGAAAGTCGATTACAGTGCAGAGCATCCTCATGAAGTTTCTCAAACACATGGCTAAGGGGTCACAAGATTTATTGTACTTACTTGTGGATACCTCTTGAGATTCTCCAGTATCTTGTCGATGCACATTTCGAGGCAGGTTTTAGACGCGACCGTGCACGAGCTCAGCATCCGATGGAGGCCTTCTCTTACGTCCATCGAGTAGTCCTGAAAACGATATTATACTTGGATTAGTTTCATATTACTCTGAACTTTAGATGACTGGCAATTAGCGGGAACATACATTTATACTAGAGACTTATTTTTCTTCATGCCTTAGCCATTTTATACCAGTAAACCTTTGGTTAATGCAGAGACAAACATTAATAGTTGTTAGGTGCAATATCGAATGTAGTTGCATTATTAACGATGCAAAAAAAAAATACGCCAGTGTCTCTATTTTTTTTAGTACCGTCCAGTCTTCCATCACGTGTTGCAGCAACAAAAAAAAAAAGTGTAGCGGCTAACAAGTTGCTGGCAACATTTCATCCGTATGAAATGTTGTGTGTTTAATACTTCCACCTATTTAGAGTGAACCTGATCGTTTGGCCTGAGCAAGATACGATGCGCGATGCGCGTGAGACTGTCGATGTCATCCATCTGTCAAGTAATACTAACCTCTAAAGCTCCCAGTATAGTCTCGAGCTGATCTTCCCTGAGCACGATATGATGCGCGATGCGCGTGAGACTGTCGATGGCGCGCAGGCGCACATCTTCGATCTCGTCGTTGAACATGTCTACCAAGAAATCTAGTGACGTGGTCGCAAACACCGAATTCTCCATCGAGAGCTGGCAGACTGCATCTACGGCTGCTGTGCGGACCTCTGGATGAGGAGATAAGAAAGACACAAGACAACAAGATTATTACATTGAGTAGGTCCGTGTCAGGTAGAAAAAGTGCAGTCTTATCCACAAAAAAGATTGTTTTCTAGAAAAAAGAATGACTACAATGAATTCTGGATAAATTGGAATCTTTTAATGCTTCAGATTTTCTTTTCTTTATGTGTCCACTAACCACATTCAAAGTACCATCTTCTTTCGTGTCGACAATGCTATGCAAAATAAGTCATGACATGGAGACACGATCAGTTCGTTAATTTTCACTTTTATGTTTATGAGTCTTTAAACGTAAATGGTTTTTAACCACACATAACATCACGCCTGTATTCCCCGAAGGGTTAGGCAGAAGTGTACCTATAGTATACCCACATTTCCCCAGTTATGTTTAAGTCCCATGTAATAGGGGGCGAGGGGGGGGGGGGGGGTAACCGTTTTAATTAATTAAAGCTAATAAATAAATAAGAATGTTGGTAACGCGGCTGACTGCTCAATATGTGTCGGAGATATTGTTTCTTCCGGAGACTCTTTTGATGTAACCCAAAATACATGGTACGCCATACCCATGAGCTCGTCCTCCAGGCCGTGCACGAAGGCGCCGGCGGCGCCGCCGGGCAGCAGCTGCACGGTGGCGCTGTGCAGCAGCTGGCCGGGCGCGTCGTCCGCCCAGCGCCGCCCGGACGCCCACGCGCCGCTGCGGACTAGCTCCGCGCCGCGCTCGTGGGCTGTGCGCTTTTTCTGTAATAGTATGGGCATATTGACGTCATGGAGACACAAAAAATAAAAGAATAGTAATGAATGCAGGGCAAAATAGTACCTACACTAAAAAAAAAACGGCCAAGTGCGAGTCAGAGTCAGACTCACACAGGAAGGTTCCATACCACCATACAATATTAAAAACCTATTTTTTTTTAAACACGTTTATCTTCTTTTATGGGGTCCCCCTTTCATTTTTAACTTCATTCTTTTTTAATATTTTGTTGGTATATCAGAAATAGAAATACGCACTCTATGAATATTTTAACTGTCTACCTATTACGGTTAATGAGATACAGCCCGGTGACGGACTGACGGACGGACAGCGGAGTCTTAGTAATAGAGTTCTGTTGGCACGCTTTGAGTATGGAACCCTAAAAATGAAACTATAGCTACTGAACTATACGTTAGCACAATAGTTAAGTATTCAATCATAAGTAAGCAATGTATGTTCTTTTAGAATAAATAAAGAATCTGCAAACTCAAGACAAAAAAAAAAAAACAATGCTTGGCCGGCAGTCTCGACTACATAGCGACGCTATCGCAAACCACCGATCGCTAAATATTAAGGTGAATCCTCAGTTGTAGCCCGCAAAATTGCCATTTGCAATTAATATTTAGCGATCGGTAGTTTGCGACAGCGTCGCTATTTAGTCGAGACTGCCGGCCCTGGTGGGTAGATTGTACCATGTGAGTCAACTTGGCAAAACATCCAAAGGGCAATTTTTGACATTTTGAATAGACCTTGACAACCCATAAGTGCCTGTTAATGGTTTAATTGAAATAAATGCTTTAAGTTTGAGTTTGATCTAAACTACATTGACACATGACGATTTTGTAATTTTTTTAAAACGGGAATTTTTGGCCCTCTTAACTCACCTTTTGCAATGAAATTAATTACTGGGTTGGCACATTAGAAATCATACTTTCAGTCTTATAAATTAACATCACATACCTTCATATTACTCATAAGCTGCTTATCTAAGGTCTGCAGCAGGAAGCGATCAGACACACCCCGTGTAGTACCAAGCAGCGTGCAAGCGAGCGCACGGACCTGCATGCACAGGTCGTTCACCGCCGAACAGATACGCACGAACGCATCGTCCACCAGGCGCATTGTGGTCTCGTCGTCACAAAGGGTTATTGTGCTGAAAAGATAAATAGGCACGTGGATACTGATGGGTGGTGGCTTACTACATAAGCCTTAGTCCTCAAATAAGACAAATTAATGGCTTGTTGTCTTACGCAGGTTTCCAAGTAATGGTAAATTAGAAACCCATAAAGAGTAGGACGGACGGGGGGTGAATGTTTTGTCGCCGTTGTCGGTAATTTAAAAAGCATTGTCTGACGTCACTACGCTGAATGTCCATAGTGTAATTTTTACCAGATGTGTTGCTATCCTTAGACTGAACCCTGTTGCACTTTAGCCCAACCAACATTGTTACACAGCAAATAAATACTACTCTTGTTATCTTGTCTACCAAACTCATTTGTATTTAAGACTACCAATGATCTATGTAAACACTAGCTTCTGCCCGCGACTTCGCCCGCGTGGATGTCGGAAATTATCCCACGGGAACGTAGTACCCGTATAGTAGACATAAGTGGCCTATGTCCTTCCCCAGTGTACCATCTATCTCCTTGCCAAATTTTATCGAATTCCGTTCAGTGGTTTAGGCGTGAATAGGTAACATACAGACAAAGTAACTTTCGGATTTATAATATTAGTAGGGATGTAATGCCATAAACAAAATGTGACAATAAAGTTCACAGTTCTTTTATTTTATAAATCATGATGAAAGAAAATATTTGTAACACTTACTTCTCAGGGTATTTGTTGCCCAACACCCACACAAGCTTCAGGGCGACCTCCCTCACAATCTCATAGTCATCGGACAAAGCGATGCACACCAAGTCATATAGGGCTGCAGTCAGTGTCTGTCCTCTCTCATGCATTGTAAGCAGAGACTGAAATGCTCCAGAACGGACTCTGGCATCCTGGAAGGTTAAAAGTTAAA
Organism: Griposia aprilina; assembly: GCA_916610205.1. Classification (NCBI taxonomy): domain Eukaryota; kingdom Metazoa; phylum Arthropoda; class Insecta; order Lepidoptera; family Noctuidae; genus Griposia; species Griposia aprilina. The sequence goes on from OU744286.1 coordinate 16,877,617, forward strand.
TTATGAAAAGTTATTTTTTAATAGTTGTTTTATGGTTCTTGGTTTGCATTTTCAGATTGGAATCTTAACACAGCAAACTATACAATATTTTGTTCCTCATAGTAATTAAATCTGCCACATTCTTCGATGAATAATAGCACTAGATTCCCGATAAGCGCTTCAAAAACGGCCCGAAAAATAAGAGCACAAATACTTTTGTGGTCTTATTTCAAATTAGTATTGTCCAAACATAGCCAACGTTAAGACGTCAAAATTATAACAGAGCGCGTTCAAAAGTTGTCTAAATAACCACCGTAACTAACAACAAGATTTTGAAGTAATATCTTTTTTTCGGTAATTTTATATCATTATATATATGTGTTTTTCATAAAATAAAAATAATTAAATAGTAAATATAAATCATTTAGCAAATATTATGATTATTTGATCAATGTTTGCGACAACGCGCCAACTATTGTAACAAACATCGACTGTTCTGGAACATGGAATGCATGGAGTGGTATTGTGTATTATGTTATTTTTCATCTCTATAAGTTAGATTTCCTCCAGATTGGTTCGAAATCAGACCAATCCAGAGAGATGTATTGATGATTCTTATGATTATAATTATGTAAATACACATTTGTTATTGTCGCGAATCATATTTTGATCAAGATACAACCTTAGACTAACCTGCAAGTTGCAAAAAACGCAAGAAAATTTGAATTTCACGGGCTGTCTTAGCACATCCCCCTTAAAGAGACCGATTACGATTGTCCAGATTCATTAGTTAAAGCATCAACCTCGCACGCACCTTCAGTCATGGTTGTTTACCTACCATACACTGTTATTTGCAATTTAATTTAAATTAAAAAAATTGAGCCGTCACGGGACGCCTCTGGCAGATGTGAACATACCATCGTATAGAGTGGCGACGCGTCGCCGCGGCATGTGTCGCCACGGCAACAATCGGTTTTACCCGCGGCTATAGATGTTTCACGTCAAAAATGGTCACCCATCCAAAGACTGACCTTGGCAGGCGCTGCTTAACCTGGCGGCTTCACTGTTGCGAGCTAATCAAGAATCAAAATGGTCACCCATCCAAAGACTGACCTTGGCAAGCGAAGCTTAACATTGCAAATTCATTCTTATTTCCCCTATGTTCAAGGTCCACATCAAAAACTTTGTCAAAAATCAAAAAATTTGTAAAGAAAATATAGCGTGGCGACGCGTCGTCACGCTTACAATCGGTTTACCCGCGGCTATAGATGTTTCACATCAAAAATAAAATCAAAATAAATAATTTAAATCTAATACTTATATTTATTCGAACTTCTAAATCGCGTACATGAGTGGACACAGCCATTTTTTATACGGGTTGACTAAAATGAGCGAACCCGCAGACAATTATAGAAATATCTAATAAAAAATAACTATTGTACTAATTTAGCCCTACTACTTTTTTAAATTGGTCAAAAATATTTGCTACCATACAAAACGAACCTTTAACTAAAAAAAAAACTGCAACTCTACGTCTTTCAATACTTACTGTGTTCTGAGTATTGAAATGTCATACCAAGAACTATGTCTAGTTCCAAAATAGAGAAGCATGAAATTGTCAACATTATGTTTTTAACCATATTGGTTAGGTTTTAAGTTTCATTTTAGAATAAATATTTTTGTACTTATTGCAATTGTAATGAAACTTTATGCTTGAGTGTTAAGGTTTATAATGAACTGATGTTAGATAAGATAAGATAAGAATATTTATTTGCTTAAACATGTGTCATACATACAAGAAAAGACATGCATATAGGATGGTAACAACATTATCAGGTACAGACATGTTTGCCACATGATGTGACATGCAAATGTCAAGAAATATTATTAATTAAAACATTCTCTTAAAATAACAATAAATTAAGTAGGTAATTAAATAATAATAATAATATTGTAATAAATTTAAAATAACAAAAAAAAAAACAGAATATAAAAAACAAAAATAAGTTAATAAGACCTGTAAACAATAATCATGTCAAATCAAATAAGCAACTATGTCAATACAAATCTTTCCTCTAGAAACTCCTTAATGTTATAGTATGCTTGATTTACTAAATATGTCTGAAGTTTTCTTTTCAAGTGTACATTATTAAGCTCCTTCCAACTTGTAGGCAAGTTATTGTAATGAATTGGACCCATATGAAAAACACTTTTAGTACAGTCTTACAGGGAATAAGTATAAGTGTAGTCCTACAGGGAAGTACACATAGTTGGGTTTGGTCATGCCTGTTCCTGGGAAATTGATCTGCTTTGTGCGGAAATAATTTAGGATTATTCCTGACAAACATAACAATTTCAAGAATAAATATAGATGGCAATGTTAAAATTTTATGCATTATAAAATAGGGTTTGCAGCTGTCCGTAGTTTTCAAATGAAACATTGCTCTAAGGCATCTCTTTTGAGCTTTAAATGCTACTTCTCTATTAGTCGAGTTGCCCCAAAGGATAACACCATATCTGAGAACGGATTCAGCCAGACCGTAGTAAGCTGTTAATAACGCCTCCCTATTGACATTTCGTGACAGCAAGTACAATGCACTACTACTAATTCTTTTACTCAGAGAATCTATGTGATCCTTCCAATTTAATTGTCGGTCAATAATTAGTCCCAGAAACCTAGTTGTATTAACTGTGTCAATTATTATATGTTACGTCAAGATTAGAAAATGTCAATGTACGCTGGCTAAAATGCATAATTACTGTTAATATTAATATTGTGTGTGTATTTTGTGTTGTGTTGTTAATATTATAAAACCTTTTTCTATATTTCGCAGTATGACATGTAAATGTTTATGTTTGTGTAAACGTGGCCACTTTAGCGACTTGTTTTTGTTCCTGATCCTGAATCTAGTGCTATTATTGATCGAAGGCCACATTATTTACATTATAAGAACCAAGAGCTTGGCCCAGCAGCCACTACTGCAATCGGGTACTAAGTATTGATTTTAAATTAAATTACATATTCTTTCTGTTGATGTCGCTGGCACAACCGTTATTAAATTTTTCTGGCCAACAACTTCAACCAATTAATTGCATATACTAGAAACCAATTTTCACTACTTTCTAGCATTTTCTAATGAGTGATTTCAAAGATTAATATTAATATTCCATACCTCAGCATGTGAATAGTCCCCAAGCAGTTTCACAATTGCATCAGCTTCAGTGGCCATTTCGGTAGTTCTCTCAGATTCAGGGTGAATCGGGTACAGTTCACTGATGAGCTGCAGGCACCGGCACTTCACCTGGTGGCTGGTATCCTTTAGGTTGTCCTTGGCTACAGCTACAAGACGCATCATCAGGATCTTGTCATCACTTAGCTTATTGCCAAGTTTTAGTAAAGTGGCTATGCCTTGCGCTATAACCTATTCATAGACAAACAATATTTTAAGTATAATTCTGTTTATTTGGTTACTTGTGATATCTTTTTTATCACAATACATATTATTGCAAAAAAAAATGCTAATTTAACAGTCTGAAATTCTTACCTTGTGGGAAGTTTCATTTTTAATTAAGTGAGCCGTCTCATCAATCAGATTGCTCAGATTGGCTCCAGGACACTCCAGACCAATGTCACAGAACAGCCAGAGTATTTTAACTCTGACTACAGCTTCTTCTTCCGACTGGAAATGTTCCGACAGCTTCTTTATGGCCTCTTCAACATCAGACTCTTGGAACTGAAGGCAATCTGAGATGCGCAGTAGTAGCTGCAGTGCCTCGTCACTAGATTTGCATTTTTCTAACAGGCCAACAAAAGCAGCGGCCGAACTCCCTATAAGGGGCTTTTTAACAAGGTGCAACTTCTTCGTAGGAGGACCATCCTGAAAACAAGTCTTCAATTATTTATTCACAATTATCCAGATAAGTAAGTTAGTAACTACTGCCGCAATGCTAAGGTTAGTTGCTTACTTGAAAGGATTTGTTGTACTCCGCCAATGCTCTCTTTTTTAGTACTGCTGCCATTTTATATTTTCAGATCTTTCGTAAGTTGTTTAGTTCGTAAATACAATAGGAAACAAGGAACTTATACTCTGATATGAAAACTGAAATAGGAACAGCTATGAGCTAACACACAACAGAATACACATTGATAACATGTTTTTATTTTAGTAAATTTGACAGTTCTTTGCATTTTGCTGCAATGCAAACAAAGTTCATTCGGTTCATTCATTCACAGACTACGTATTCATTCATGAGCAATATTTCAACAAACTATACTTTTATTTTTTAAGTATTTGTAAGGCCAGGGTTGCTAAGACCTTTTAGCCAAACAGAGTCTGTTTGGCTAAAAAAAAAAAAATTGTCTGTTTAACAGACTATATTTTTTTTAAAGCTTTTTATGGTCTTGCGTGATGCTGCTGATAAGTTTGATTTTCTGTGTAATTTTACTAAATGATTGCAAATGCTTGCAAATTACTTCCTTGAAACCTTTGTAAGCTATTGAAAAATTACATTAATTTTTAAGATTTATTCTTTCTGAACGGCCCCAATAAGAATTAAAGTTGTTGGATAATATTTTACTTACACACGTCTATAGTGTATTATCTATGCATACGTCAGGGGGCCCTGTAGTTTGGGGACTCCGTATCATTTATACGGGTGATAGTGGTAGGGTAGCTAAGCCCCTGTGGGTATTTTCCGTAAAACATTGATTCTTCCACGATTATAACCTTAATAAACATTGAAGCAGGAAAGTACATAATTACGGCAGAATAAGGAAATGTCAATCTAACAACATTTGTCAATTGTCATGTCACTGTCACTTGTCAAGTTGCATATGGTCGAGATCAATAGTGTTCTGTGGACGGGATGCTCGTTTTTACTCAGTGAAAATCATTTTTTTATTAAATTTAAAATAAGCAATAATATTACTTTCACGTAATTATCACAAACATAATAATGTTTTGATAAACAACAAGTGTAGATGCCGTGTACTAGGAAATAAGGATGAAGCCATTAGCTCTTCATCTCACACGTAACAATTTATATAATTTATTTATTAATTGTAGTTCGTGAAAGGTAAGGTATTCAATAATTATGTAACTAAATTGCCTAAATTAGTTTCCATAACTCGTATACTTGGAGGTAGGTGCACTGAAGTTGTTTATGATGCACTATTCGTAGTCTGAATCGTTAATCACCGAATCCATCTATTAGTACTGCTAATGGCTTTCTTGATAGACGTCGTATTTGAAGGATAAAACTGACAGTTTTATAGCAGCGTAGTTATTTTCAGATCATGGAAGACAAAAAATAATGTCATGTGAAAGCAAAGAACAGGAAATGTCTGAACGGCATCTCCTGGAGCGCGCATGTTTAGGGGATGGTAGCGTTGCCATGCCTGCGGTGCACGCGCGCCTGTCACAGCACTGGAAGGAGTTTGTGTGTGGTGGAGGATCCGCATTCTGCAACATACTCTTCAGCTATCCGCTGAATAAACTCATATTTAGACAGGTAATTTTAACACTGATTTACCCACACTAAATGTTCAAACCTACTTATATTCATACAGACAAAAACTCAACAATCACAACAATAATCATAATAAGGAAAAACTTATTGTGTTAAATTGGAACAACCCATTGAAAAACTTTTGTCATGATCAGTTTCACAATACTGATGGTTTGTTTGCTCCAGTCATTAATATTTTGCATATTTATATATTTTCTCAAAATGCTCCCCTATCTTTTAAAAATATAGTTCAAGACGCATGACAGGTATTCATCAAAACCTCTGGGGGCATGTCTTATCATTAGAGTGATAAGGTTATCTTATCAAATTTTACATATGCATGATTAAAATTTTAGCAATTAAAGAACACTTTCAACGTCTTACATTATGATTTTACAGTGTTTTAATCAGAAAATAAATATAAAATATTTCATCAGGAAGAAAGCATGCCCTTTTATGCATAAATAAAAGACACAAACATGGCTACCATAGTGTGTGATACATGTTACAGATGATGCATGGAGTTGAAACAACATTCGCCTTACACCAGTTGCGGAAGGAAGGCCTGACTTTTCTTTACCGTGGCATGCTGCCACCTCTGATGCAGAGATCACTGTCAATGTCCCTAATGTTTGGAGTTTATGATGAGTGCCTACAACCAATGTTAGAAAGACAAGTCAATCCCTACATAGCAAAAACATGTGCTGGAATGGTTGCCGGGGCCTTTGAAGCAACACTCATGCCTTTTGAAAGGTTACAAACGTTACTCATACATCCAAAGTACCACAATGAGTTCAAGAACACTGCAGATGCTGCCATTCATATTGCCAAACACTATGGTATCAAAGAATTTTACAGAGGATTAATACCAATATTATTTAGGAACGGTCCATCTAATGCAATGTTTTTCATAATTCGTGATGAAGTGCGGGTAAGGCTACCAGTGCAGGAGAAGGTTCTCTATCAAGGCCTACAAAACTTTTTGGCTGGAGCTTCAATCGGTGCATTACTCAGCACACTTTTTTATCCTTTGAACGTTATTAAAATTGCAATGCAGTGTGAACTTGGTGGTCCTCATAGGACAATTGTATATGAATTTAAATATATTTTACGCAAGCGAGGCTCAAAGTTCACCAACTTCTACCACGGCGCGTTACTGAATATCTCCCGTGCTTTTCTAAGTTGGGGTATCATAAATGCTTCTTACGAAGTTTTAAGAAAATTTTTATATGCCTAGTCAAGTTGTTTTATCTTGTACAGATATTTATTTACCTTTGTTTCAAATATTGTTGAATCAAATTATTTTTTATTTTGTTTCAAAATATTTATATTTCTTGGGAATACATGTGTTAATATTCAGTATGTAATCCAAGCACAAAAAATGACAAACAAGAATCTGTTTTCTGCTATATCATGTCAGCATGAACCTTGTTGCGTCCCTATGTGTAAACTTAGAAGGAAAATAATGAAAGTGAACACTGAAGTTGTTATGAACTTATGACTCCACTGACATACAGTTTACTAAATATTTCACTACTGATCCATGTAAAAGTTCTAATAACTTCAGTCCTCAATCAATTAAACTATGTACATTCAATTATGAAATTCTGAAACGAAAATCAATATTGGAATTGTATAATATTCCACCTCTATAATATATAAGTTATTTATTTATTTCTGAGCTAATTTGTGAAAACCAAGGGGTAAATCTGTTAAGTGCCGTTGTAGTTTATTTACTGTATAATTATGTTATTTATAAGTAGACAATGATTATTTATACCTACATTTGGAAGCATTTACATGAATGTTATTAATATTATTACTATTATCTGATGAGCTTTTGATCATGGTTATTTATGATCGCTTGAGTATGATGATAATGTGTTGTGTGGCTCTGCAACTAAATACCGGATGTCTTGACAATAGTTCAGTCGATGCTTGTAGTGCATTACCTATTTATTACATTTCGCAGTATTTTAAGTGTCTGTAGAAAAACCCAAATACATAACAGTATATTGATCTGTGTTATATAATAGCTGAATTAATTAATGTAGGTTCCCACCTATCTGCGCAAGTTATTCTAAAAGAAATAAATGCAATGAAACAATGTGGTATTTGTTATTTCTAGAAGCGCACTCCGACGTGATGTAAAGTCAACAATGTTCCACTTCTGGAACATAATGTATGTTGACGAATGAGACAAAGGTAGTGTATAGGTAGGTAGGTATAGGAGTGTGTGAATAATAACTGAAACGAGATCATGAAATCATCCTTCACATCATAACAGTGGGTAGGTATCCAGGATAGGCGTAGTAAGGAAAAATCACTCAAAAATTTGGCGTAAACGTAAGTATCAATAGCAAATCATCAGTCATGTAGGTATGTCAGGTAGGTATATTCCATAGGCATATAAATTATAAGTCAGTGGTACCTATATTCGATTCGAATACTAACCTATCGAGTTATTTTTGACATATTTCGAATTAAGGTAGGTCTGTCGAATTACGCCTAGAGGCTAATTACGCCTAGGCTAAATAACTCAGGTTACATAATAGATAAAAATCAAACTTAATACCTACGCATCAAGGTTTATACATCCCGAAACATCCCCGAGTCGCGCTTGTGGCGCTCCCCATTCCGCAACCTAGTAGTCGACTGACATCCGTGACGAGTGGTCGCTGTGTCGTTTTTAACAACAGAGAGCCGGAGTTTTGCGGTAAGTTTTAATGAAATTTGTAAGTTTAGTAGTAAACTCTATGGCTTATTTGTTAGTATGATTATTCTTCCGTTCGTAATCAGTTCTTCTATAGTAATAAGCAGTCGATTTTCCATTACATTTCAAACTTATTAGAAGTGTCCTTGACGGTAATCACGCCTAGGCGTTATTACCCATACCAAAAGCTACCATAGGCGCTTTTTACCATCCCGTGAGCTTGTCATGAAAGGACTTTATTTGCACATTATGAAAATGAATTTATTGATCCGCGAAATGTGTAAATGAAGGTTAAATTATAGTAATAAGTTACCTATGTACTTTTTGTTCAAAAGTAGAATAAATAAATAATAATTTCATTGTTTTAGGTTAAAAAAATATGTCAACTGCAAAGAAAAAGCGTGCCTCATGGACACAAAGTGAATTAGAAGCTGCTGTTACTGCTGTTCAGACAAACAGGTTATCCAGTTATAAAGCAGCTAATAGTTATAACATCCCAGAAGACAATATTATAAAAACAAAGAAACCAAAAATAGAGAATATAGCACGAGCTAGAAGCAAAAAAAAAAAAGAAATCAGCAAAAAGAAAACAAAAGTGGGGAATGGTATTGCTACGCTTGTTATGAGGATCGTATAGTGCCGATATGAGATCATGTGTGAATTGTAGAAAATGGTTCGAGGAATGTATCGGTTTGACGAAAAATTACATAGAAGAATTTAGTTGTTCTGACGGTTGTGATAAATTCTAGCTACGTAGATTAAGATAGGCGTTACTACCTGAACTGGGTATAGTAACGCCTATATTTTTTTAATTATTAGAATTTATTTTAGTTTCATAATCTGTATACAGATTATTTGATTATATCTAAGCTGATTGACATCGACAAGAAAATAAAAAAAACTGTTATTACCTTTGTAATTTTAGTTCTTCTTTACCTCATTGTATAACTGTTAAAACATATTGTGAAACATAAAATAACTGATTATTAAGATACTCCTGCTTAGACTAAATATGTTCCTGATTACAGAAAACTCTGATAATGCTCTAATAAAAAGTAATATTAGGGAAACTGTCGTAGGCGAAATTTGACTTCAGTAGTTTAATTGCGCCAAAACAATTGTGTTTGAAGTCTGATCTTTTTTCACTATTTTAATAAACAGACCAATCATATTTTGTGTTTAATTTATATAATAATAAACATATATCCCATGAACACCTTCAGTTCTTCATCTTCATTTATTATATTTGAGAAATTTACGTTCTTCCTTAAGTAGGCGTAATTCGACAAACCTACCTTAGAATAGTGTGTTTAACATAATTTAACCATAAGATCAAATCATTTCTACCTTGACAAAGACGATCATGGCCTTGTTCGAAATTATTCAGCGAGTAAGCAGTTATCTTAACTATTCTAAACAAAACTTGCTATTCACGCAATTTTATTTAAATGTGTGAATCAATAAGAAGTAGGTACAGCGGGGTAATTGCGTAACACTAAGGGCGGCCGTACACGGACTGCTCGAGCAGTTAGCGGCTGAGCGAAGTACACGGACCGCTCGAGCGGTCGGCGTCGACTGCTCGAGCGGTCGGTTTTTGACTGCTCGAGCTGCGCTACCAACCGCTCGGGCAGTTGATTTTCTACCACATTCGAGTCATAGATTCTGACGAGGATCATTGCTTTTGCTGCTTCTGCTCAAGCGGAGACGACGGCGGCAACGTCAAAACAGAAAATTTTGGGTTCATCCAATTTTCGAATTAAGAGAACAACATGGACAATTCCATCATTTGTTTATGGAACTTAGAAGTGTTAAAGAAAAAATTTCAACTATTTTAGAATGTCAATGTCTTCGTTTGATGAATTGACTAATATACTAGTCTCAAATTAAACGTGAATACACAATTATGAGGAGAAGTATCCAACCAGAAGAAAGACTAGCAGTAACATTGAGGTTTGAAAAATAAATAGCAATTATTTAATTTTTATTCATTAAAAATATTGGAAATTACATCATCGGACATTACTGAAGATGATGAAAGGTCTTCAAATTGAGAACTTTGGTCATCAGCCACTGATGTAGAGGGGCCAGTCGGAGAGGTCGGAGAGCTGTCGACTGCTCTAGCGCAGTCAACGGCTCGAGCAGTCGGTGTATGCCTCGCGACCGTTCGCGAGCTGTCGACGGCACGATGGAATTTCGTCATGCAGTTGACGATTTGAAGCGGTCGCGACTGCTCGAGGAGTCGTGTGTACGGCAGCGAATGAATGACTATAGTTCACCGCGCGGTCGCGGCGTTAAGCAGTTGGTCTCAACTGCTTGAAGCAGTCCGTGTAACGCTAGCCTAACAGTGGGAATGGCTTTCATTCTGGCAGTTCAACAACTTTCATTGCGTTATTTACATTGTTGAGCGGACAAAATTTCGAACGTTCGAAGCAATGGATTACCTACTTAGTAATATCCATCAAATTATTCAGATTGTGATCGATAGTGTGTTACGCAATTAGGATGCTGATCTTAATTCCATTGTGATAAGCTACATAACAGCTAATAAAGCCGAGGCCAGACAACGGGAATCCAATCACAATCATGTAACGCAAACAATGTCTATCTATCCGCTGTTAGATTATTTGATCTACTTTCCCTCGGTTTGTTTATACACACTGATTTCACATTTTTATCGCTGTTCCAGCCATCCTATTATGTTTGTCAAGAAAGTATCGTGGATTGTATTTAAAAATATAATTAACTATCTATAAGGTAAAGCAATTTATATTGATGTGTTTTCTGACCGGGAATCGAACCCGCGTCACATTGGATAAAAGTAAATAAGTAAACCAAATCCAATAGTTCCTAGACCTAGGTAAATTAATTAACTTGGAACTAGTTGGGAACTCTGAACTTCCGAATTAAGTAAAAGAAATACCTATGCGAATAAAACATTTAAGTAGGTATTAAAAGTACGTAGGTAGATTGTAATATTTAATTTATAGTGTAGGTAAGTAGTTAATTTATTACCCATCATTTAAGTAAATTAAAAAAAAACTTAAACAATGAAATTTACTTAAAAAATATGTTATGCAGTCTTAACTAGTCATATTATCATTATTAACTTACATATTTTAGTAGTTATTTATTATGCAATTATTTGTAGCAGCTAACTTCTAGGACTATGCTAGTATCCAATTCAATGCTCTATTGCAAGCGGCTATTAGGTCACAAACTTACAATTTACAATTATAAAAACCTATAAATATGCGTCATCAGTAGGATTTTGTTCACCAAAAGGATTATATTTTTCTCGGTTTAGTTTCAACGCCTGAACTGTTAGGTCCCACAGCTTGGCAGCTTTGGCGCCATCTTGGCATTGCTTAGATGGCTTGGTCACCGCACAGTCACTGAAACAGACAAATAAGTTGGTACCTCTGGGTATTGTATGTACTATAACAGTAAGGTTCACAGGTCCACATCACTTGCCTCCTGCCGGAGGCTCTACGCGGGGGTCGTGCGGTCCATGGCCCTTTACGGGGCACCGGTGTGGGCGCGTTCATTGAGGCTCCGACCAGCACGCCGTTTGAACGCGTCCCAAAGGGTCATGGCCATCCGGCTGGTCCGGGGATACCGCACGGTCTCCTGCGAGGCGGCGAGCCTCCTTGCCGGATTGCCGCCATGGGATCTGGAGGCAAAAGTCCTCGCGCACATTTGGGAGTCGCGCGAGGAGGCGAAACGCCGGGGCGTTACTCCGCTGCCGCGAGAAATCGCGGCACAGCGGACAGAGCTCCGGCGGGATCTCATGGCGGCATGGAGAGTGCGACTGTCGCAACCCAGCGCTGGGCACGCCACAATTGCGGCGGTAAGTCCCCTCTTTGAGGAGTGGCTTGAGAGGCGCCACGGCGTCCTCACCTTCCGCCTGACGCAGGTCCTCACCGGACATGGCTGTTTCGGGAGGTTCCTGTTTCGGATAAGGCGGGAGGAAACGCCCGGGTGTTGGCATTGTGTGGATCGACCGGAGGACACGGTGGAGCATACGGTGGAGGTCTGCCCGGCTTGGGCGGAGCACCGCCGTGTCCTCGTGGCGGCGATCGGCGGCGGCGATCTCTCGCGTCCGGCCCTGGTACAGGCCATGGTACGGAGCGAGAGGGAATGGGAAGCCGTCACCTCCTTCTGTGAAGCAGTAATGCTCGCGAAGGAGGAGGCGGAGCGCGTGAGGGTGCGGCAATCGTTGCGCCCTCACGCCCCTAGTCGCCGCAGGAGGAGACACCCTGGGCGTCGGGAGTCAATTGCCGACTCCCGGCCACCGTAGGCGCGGGCTTGCGGACGGCGAGCAATGGGCAGCTCGCCGTCCGGCAAGGACCAGGCCCGGGTCGACGGCGCGTCGTGTTCCACGCGCGCCTCAAAGAGATGTCAGCATCATTGAAGGGGTCCAATAGGGCCGATGCCTGCCGGGGCCGCGGATTGTTCGAAAGAGTTACCGTGGCCCTGGCGCACAGGCAACTGAAGGAACACGGGTGGGTTTTAGTCAGTAAGAGTCTGACACGCCCTTCCGCTCCGCCCAGAGCGGGAGAGGTCATTTGATGATTTCCCACCCAAAAAAAAAAAAAAAAAGGTCCACATCACTTACCTAATTCATAAATGACCATTTTGTATGACTATACATTTTACATTCTTTTGTGGCTGATACAGGTAACTAGTTTATATTTCGTCTGGCTGGCCAAATCATATTTCTTTTGTCAAAATACCCACAAAAACGTTTTTGGTTGCCTCAAACTCAAACCATTTACAGGCATTTTTGAATTTTCAAGGGGTCGGTCAGAAATATGAATCTAGTTGCCCATTGCAAAGCATAGTAGGTACCTATGGAGAAGAATGCGAAGAAATCCATGGACACTCTTTTAAATTTATTGTTACAAAAACATTACTTACATCATTATTGTTTAATTTATATGTGAGAACGATGTAAAAAAGACTTGTAGGTATATACGTTAAAAGCGTCCAGAATACAGCAAATAGGAACAAAAATAAACAACTATCCTAAAATAAAATAATTAAAATAAGCTGTGGCAGCTAAGACATGACCAGTCCCAACTGACGACGCCGGTTCACAAACATGACGCTTGGATCAGCAACATTCAGCTCAACCATTTTGAAGGGAGCTAAATGATCCAACATTTGTCAAGTGCACAATTACTTAGTTGTAATTGTGGAGCAGGACGCATTGAGCCAGGCATTTTTATCAGCGATGTAATTCCCCAACTTATAATATATGCCTGCCTGCACAGTGCGTTTTATACAAGATTTTAATTTCGTCTTGTTCAGTTGAAGTACGTGGGGAGGTATATTATTGAAACATTTTAAACAGTCCCCCATGAAAGATGAGTCTATTTTAGCCAGTCTAAGACCTCGTTGAACTAATAGGTCTCTATTTCTAGTACTACCTATATTTATATCTTTCACCTCTTTTACTAACAAGATGTAAATATATGGCCCTGATCGGTATTTTCTGCAGAACAAACATAGACTCGATGTCTGCAGCCCATCCCCAAAGTAAAATACCGTAAGACATGATACTAGGAAAGTAACTAAAACAGACTAGCCTCACGGTACCTACATCAGTAAATTGACAGATTTTTCTGACAGCATATGCTGCTGAACTTAACCTTCCTGCAAGAGATGTTAAATAAGGACCCCATTGTTGCCTTGAGACGAGCGTGATCCTCAGGAAAACAGTTTTGTCGACGAATTCTAGTTTTGTACACTACTTTTGATATTTTGTAAAGAAAATCTTATGGTCTTAGTTCTTTTTTCGATTTAATGCTAAATTATAAGCAGTGAATCAATTTTGGACCTGCAGAAGGGCATTATTTAGGTACGTCGTCAAAATGTGTAGCACGTCTACCTTAAAAATTAAGGGAGTAGCGTCAGCAAATAACATCATTTGTGGTTGTTTTTTTTAATAAATGGAGTTAAAAAGAGGAAAGGACCCAGTATCGATACCCTCTGAAATCTAACTCTATTAAGGCTACACAATATTAAGGTTGTATATCTTCACATCCACGATACTTTTTTTTAGAGCTTGGACAAATCTTGAAGTCCAATTCTACAGCTTAGCATGTTCAGTCTTGGTCCAAACAATGGCTTCGTAAACATGTCTGCCAATTGAAATTCTGTAGCGACTTGTTTGACAGCAAAGTCTCCATTCTGAATACATTCTCGAATGACGAAATGTTTTATCTTGATATGTTTTGTTCTGCTATGGAACTCATAAGGTGGGTTCCAGACAACCTTATAGCAGACTCATTGTCAACGTAAATTGTCGGTTTTTCATTCAGGTCTTATGTCCATTAATTTCTCCAGGAGTTCTTTTAGCCATAAGGCTACTCTCGCAGTTTCTGTCATGGCTACGAGTTCGGCCTCCGTTGAGGAGATAGCTACTCTAGCTTGTTTTTGGCTTTTCTACATGATGGGACCGGAGAATAGGAAAATCATCCCTGACGTCGAATGGCCAGTCCTTGTGTCACCACCAAAATCAGCGTCACTGAAACATATCAGCCTCTTCTCCCGGCTTTTCGCGAAGACAAGTCCTTTGTCTATAGTACCCTTAAGGTATCTAAAAATTCTCTTGACTCTCATCACATCAAACTTAGTAGGACTTTCTAAACACCTTGACGCAACACTCACAGCGTAGCTTATATCTGGCCTTGTAGCCACCATGAGGTATGCAAGGGCTTGACGATAGGGAAATGACGAATTTGATTCATCATCTTCTGCATCTATGCCAATTTTTACTGCCGGCGTTGCAGCGATTTTGCAGTTACACATTCCAAACTTTTCAAGTATCTTCTTAGAATAAGACCTTTGGTTTAAGGTAATAAAAGCATCTTTGGTTTTATTAATTTCAAGTCCAAGGAAATAAGACGCCAGTTTTGTGGTTATTTTAAACCTATTTTTCAGCTCTTCAATAAATTTCCTTCCAGCATTTTCACTAGTTGAAGCCACCAAACCGTCATCTACGTAAAGCGCAATTAACACTTGTTCACTTCAGTAAAGGCAAGGATCTTTTGTGCTTTGCTTTAATCCTGAATTTATAAGATACTCTCATATGCAAGACATTCCAGCATAGAGGAGCTTGTTCAGCCCATAGAGGCTGCGTTTAAGTTTGCACACTTTCTTAGTGCCATCATTGAATCCCTCTGGCTGCTTCATAAAGATTTCCTCTTTTACAGCTCCTTTTAGAAACGCAGTCGATACATCGATCTGTTGAAGTACCAAGTTTTCTCGAGCAGCTATTCCTAAGACAGCTCTTATAGTACTGAGGCGGGCCACCGGACTGAAAGTCTTCTGATAACCAACGCCAGGTTTTTGTGAAAACCCTTTTACTACCAATCTGGCCTTATGTCGTTCAATTGTACCATCTGGATTGTTCTCAATTTTGTAAACCCATTTACATGGCAATGCTTTACGATTTTTCGGAGCGTCGACTAATTCCCAAGTCTTCATTCATTTCAATGATTCCATTTCATTTTTCATAGCCTCTAACCATTTGACCTTATCCTTGCTATTCATAGCATCTTTAAATGTTTGAGGGTTTGTTTCATTATCCATATCCATGGCTGCCATAATATAATCCTCAAATATTTTAGGTCTGTCAATCTGTGATCTATCACGAAGATTGTATGACCTCCGTTCTTCTGGGACAAGAACGGAAGCATCGACATCTATGTCGTTATCATTTGGTTGATCAGCAGTTTCACTGCCGTCATCAATCCCGAGACTGTCATAAAACAACTCCTTATTTTCATTATGTATAGGTACCTCGTTAGAGCTTGCAATAACATCATCTTGTGCTGCTTGCTGTCTACTAGCATTTTCTTTCCAAAACCTTTTAAATAAATTTGTTTCATCCAGTTCACTGTCAGTCTCGTTTGATCGCTTGTGATCATTTAATTCGTGAAAAGGAACAAAAATAAAAATTTTACCATCTTGGTAGAACACTTTCTTTAAAATTCGGACATCCTTGGAAATAAGAATGCGTTTCTTCGATGGAACGTATATTCTAAACGCTTTTGAAACTTCCGAGTAACCAGCGAACATACCAGGAATTGCCTTTGAAGCAAATTTGCGTTCATGTTTTCCTTTCTTTAGGATGAACGTTTTAGCACCTAATACATATAGATGATTAACGCAGGGTTTTCTACCTACCCATCTTTCGAATGGTGTTAGGTTTTCAATACTCTGGTTAACGCTTCGGTTTGACAAGTAATTTGCAGTATAAACCGTTTCTGCCCATAAACACATAGGCGATTTTGATTCCAACACCATGCATCTAGCTTTTTATAAGGGTTCTATTTTTCCTTTCAGCGATTCCATTTTGATGTGGAGTGTATGGTACTGTCAATCTTCTTGCTATACCATTTTGCTTCAGAAATGAGTCTAACTTCAAATTTCGGTATTCCGTACCGTTATCGGACTGTAGGCATTTAATTTTGTTTCCTGTGAAGTTCTCTGCTTCTAACCTGTCTATGAATTTTTTTAATACTTCATCTTTATTTTTAATAAAGTATACTCGGTAGTATGATCTACTGTAGTCATCAATGAAACTTACAAAATATCTGTTGCCATTCAGTGAAGGTTGTTTAAGTGGTCCACAGACGTCACTATGTACGATCTCAAGACGCTGACTTGTACGTGAATTATTTTTGTCATTCTTCTTGCTAGGCACTCTGTTCAATTTCCCTTCTATGCATATTTCGCAATCACTTAGAGAACTATTGCGGTTGAAGTCTAATCCAATCAGGCTTTCATTCTTTAAGGCGAGCTTCAAGTCCCTTTCGCTCATGTGTCCCATGTTACAGTGCCAATGTTTAATATCATCTGACTCCACTTCTTTTGCTACGTCATTACTACATTCTGTAGCATTGGCTCTATGTCTGTGAACATTATTATTTTTGGTTTGGAGATAATATAGACCATCGTCTTCTCTCATTGCTTGCATTTGGACTCCTCGCTTGTGATCATTAATTATTGCCTTCTTCCTAATGAATAGAATAGTGAGTCCTACATCAGTAATTTTCCCAACAGATAGTAGATTAGCACACAGGCTTGGTACATAAAGTGCATCAGTTATTCCAATTTTTCCTTCTTCAATTTCTATTTCTGCAGGCCCTGACCCTTTTATCTCTGCAGTTTTGTACTTTGAAGCGAGTTTAGGGGTTTTTGAAATTTTCTTTATCTCAATAAAACGCGTATCCGAAAATGTCATATGTGACGTACATCCACTGATAAGTATCCAGCATTTTTGGGCTTTGTCATTTATGAAGTAGCTACTGAAGAGGTTTGTTTCTATATCGTCCTTTTTGGTATAGCTGTTCTTAGGTTTCTTATAATTTTTCTTTCCTGTATTCTTATTTTTAGACCAGCATTTGGACGTGTCATGGCCTTTCTTTTTACAAATCTTGCAAAAGGTGTAGAAACTTTCTTCAGCGTCATTCTTTACGCTAGTACTAGGGATGTCACGACGACGTGCATCACTTTCTTCAATAATTTTAATTTTTAGATTTTCAGGGTCTGGAAGCGAGTCTTGAGATTCAATTGCAGTCCTGAAATTTTCGTACTCCGAAGAAAGGCTATAGAGCATCATGATTGACAATAGATCACTGTTGATATCAATATCCATATCTTTTAATTTATCATCTGTATCCATGAATTTCTTTAAATGCTCGCGTGGTTCTGTACCTTCTTCTAGTTTTGCTAATATAAGTTGCTTTAGTAGGGTAGCCTTTCTGGCTGGACCCTTACTAGCATAGATTGATTCAAGAGTCGTCCACACATCTCTGACAAATTTACAGTATTTTACCTGTTTCAGTTCTGAAAGCGCTATTAACAACATCAGCTCGCATTTCGCCATTTCATCATCGTCAAGAACATTTTGTGACGCATCTATCTTTGGATATTCTTTTACACGTGCCCATAGTTTATTTTTTATTATGTATGCTTTTGCATGTATACACCACGTATCGTAGTTTTCTTTTCTAAAACTTGGATTTTTACAATTGACATTTCGATTTTTTTTCATTTCTTTTTTATTCCAATAACTTACATTTTTCGCTCTGCTACCATGTTAAGCTTTATTGGTTAAGGTTGTATATTTTTATATTATTATTAGGTCTTTACCTATGAAATTGCCGTTCTGCAGTACTGGCCATTTCAAATCAAAATAATTTTTGTTTGGCTAAGAATTCTAATTTCAAATTAATTTTATTTTAAAAACATGGATTTTTTTTTCTAAAAGTATTCATTTCTTTATTGATTAGTGTTACATTTTCATCGCATTTCAATCTTTTTCGTCATCATGGATACGTTAAAAATTCGAGTAATTATGGAATATGAGTACCGTCGTGGCAGCAACGCGGCACAAGCGGCACGCAACATCAACGACGTTTACGGAGCTAACACTACAAACCAACGCACCACCTGTTATTGGTTTGCTCGCTTCCGTTCTGGAAATTTCGACCTGAAAAATGAACCTCGCGGTCGTCCGAAGACTTTGGTCGACAATGACGAATTAAAGGCGATTGTGGAAGCTGATGATACACAATCTACGGCTGAATTAGCAGCAGCTTTCGACGTTAGCGTCAAAACAATATTGGTCCATTTGCGTCAAATTGGCAAGGTAAAAAAGCTTGACAAATGGGTGCCCCACGAACTCAATGATCGCCAGCGCGAAGTACGCGTCGAGACGTGCCTTGCACTGCTCAACAGACACACAAATGAAGGAATTTTGAACCGCATTGTTACCTGCGATGAAAAATGGATTCTGTTTGATAACCGTAAGCGCTCAGCAAGTTGGTTGGATCCTGGTTCAGCACCTAAACAATGCCCTAAACGAAAACTTACCCCTAGAAAAGTGATGGTCACTGTTTGGTGGTCTAGCGCCGGTGTGATTCATCACAGCTTCTTACCAAACGGGGTGAGCATTACTGCAGATGTGTACTGTGAAGAACTGAACACAATGATGGAGAAGCTGGCGCATCTCCAACCAGCATTGGTCAATCGCTCGTCTCCGCTGCTCCTGCACGACAACGCGCGACCTCATACTGCACAGCAGACGGTCTTCAAGTTGCAAGAACTGGGGTTGGAAGCTCTCCGTCATCCGCCCTACTCACCAGACCTTGCGCCTACAGACTACTACTTTTTCCAGAATTTGGATAACTTCTTGGCGGGAAAAAAATTTAATACCCGAGAGGCAGTACAAAATGCCTTTGAAGAATTTGTTGCCTCCCGTCCAGCTGATTTCTTTAAGAAGGGCATCAATAAACTGCCACTGCGATGGCAAAGATGCATTGATTGCATGGGTGATTACTTCGATTAATACAAATAAAAAATTCATGAAAAAAATTCGTTTAAATTTTTTCATACAAAACGGCAATTTCATAGGTAAAGACCTATTATTATTTTTATATTTTTTTCTTTTAATTTTGTATATCTCACAAACTCATTCATGACTGCATAGAACATTACATAGTTTCAGTTTTCGCCCCCGAAGTCCCGAGAAAACAAATATCCAAGCGATAAATGTCGCTATGATGGGACTTTTAGCCCCTACAGCAGGATGTAGGTTGCCACTGGTTCCCTCTGAACAGCATTAGCCAAGGGATGGATAGCATGAAGTCCTAAATTCAATTCCCAGGTCGGGCAAAGTGTTATTGGGTTTTTCCATCAGGAATTTCCCGATAGCAGCCCAGAGTCTGGATTTTTTGTTTGATTTGTATTTGTATTGACTTAAACATAATTGGCAAAATATGGGTGTACTAAAAGTACACCTTAGCCTAACCTTTCAGGGATTCTAGGTTTGATGTTATGTATAAATAAAGTCAAAAATCTTTATTACCTGTAATAAAGGCCGCTCTCCTCAGCACAGGCTTCATCAACCGCGCAGTAGATGGACGTCTGCGCGCCACACTGCGGCGACTTCAGGAAGAACCCCAGCATGTTGAACATAAATGATGTGCCATAGAAAATGGACTCGTCGAAGTGCCGGCTGATCTCCGTGCGGATGACGCCCGGGTGCAGGCTGTATGTCGTTACGTTTGATATGTTGTGTTCCTGTAAAAAAAAGAGGAAGTACATCTTTCGGTGACTGTTGGTTAGGTGATGTATAGCCTCTAGAGGTGCCTGCTAACTGTCTTTACAGCCTTCGCTAAGAAAAAAAACGACTTCTGCAGTCATCTGCAGCAAATTCAGGGGACCAGTAAAATCTTAAGGTTGATGATGTCAACGAAAAATGCTACCTGAGATCTCTCAAATCTTAATAATTTGAAAGGGGGTGTGTTGTTTGTCTATATTTAAACTGTTGTTTTATCTGATACATTATGGCGATTAATACACTGCCACGCACCACGCAGCGTAGCGCGTGATTGCGCGTTTTAACGTTGCTTGTAAGTATCTCCGTTTATATATAAAACACGCACAGTCCAACACACAGAAAATGCATCCACGCGCGTTCATCGTCGGTGCGTTGACACGCAAAATGCAGCGTGATGCGTGGCAGTGTGATAATCGCCTAAGTCTAAACATACCTTTAGTTTATCGGCAAGAGCTCTGGCAAAAAGTATATTGGCAGCCTTAGTCCTGCAATACGCTTCGAAGGCGTTGTATGGCTTCCGCTCAAAATTCAAGTCATCCAAGTCTAGTTCATGCTCTGAAACCATTCAGATTATAAACATTAATTAAAGCAGAAATTACCGGTTTTTTTTTTTTCCTATTGGGTAGCTCGTAGTTGTGACCACTAAGGTCCTGGCTACTTAACCGGGCAAGCCTGTGGGTGCCTTAAGCTACTAACTTAAAGCCTCCAGCCAGGGGCGAAAAATACTTAAAAATTAGGTGACCGCACGCTAAGGGCACCCCCTGTGGGGTACGAACCTCGGCTTAGGGCGTCACTGAGGGGAGGGCAGCAAGATGGGACAGGCTGGATCGAGATAATATTATTATTAACAGGGGAATTTAAAACTACAGGCTCAGCTACGGCGCGGGCTGGCGCGTCGTCGAGCAAGGGTCGGGGGGGAGAAATTACCGGAAAGTACCTAGTACCTATATACCTACGTATCATAATTTAGATAAAACTTGGGGCGCCACTATCGCTAAATCGATATTTTCAAACTTACTCGCATGAACGTAAGATGAAACAAACACAACCCTCGACGGGCCACTTTGAATGAGTAGCGGCAGCAGCAGTAACGTGAGCAGCGCATGACCGAGGTGGTTGGAGGCGAGGTGCGTCTCGAAGCCGTCGCGTGAGCGGCCCGCTGGACACATCATGACGCCGGCGTTGCACACCACGCTGCGTAGGCGCCCCGTGCTTGACGTCACGCGCACACAGAACGCACGCACGCTCTCCAGGCTGCACAGGTCCAGCTCCTCCAATACTAACTCCCCCGTGCCCTGCTCAGTCTTTGTAAGTTTTTGTATATCTTCTTTGGCTGCTTTAGCTTTGTCTATGTTTCGACAAGCCATAATTACGCGCCCTCCTGAAAAATTGCATTTTAAATAGGTCAGAAAAAAGAAAGTCATCGTTCCAAATTGTCTACAGCCTCCACTACAGCTTACTATGCGGGGATTCATCAAGTAAGTAGGTACCTACCTACATTACCCAGAAATATTAATTCTAGTTAATTTAAATGTTACAGAATCTAAGTCAACCGTTTCTCTTAAAAAATATTTATGTAAAGGTCTCCTTCCCTCTCTTGTACAGATCCAAAGCAGTTTATGTAATTTAGGTCTCCTTCCCTCTCTTGTAGAGATCCAAAGCAGTTTATGTAAAGGTATGCTTACCTCTCTTGTACAGATCCAAAGCAGTTTATGTATCTACTTAAAGTAGGAATCCTATAAACTCTCTTGTACAGATCCAAAGCAGTT
This sequence comes from Griposia aprilina, assembly GCA_916610205.1. NCBI lineage: Eukaryota > Metazoa > Arthropoda > Insecta > Lepidoptera > Noctuidae > Griposia > Griposia aprilina. The sequence continues at coordinate 16,899,722 of OU744286.1, forward strand.
TATGTAATTTAGGTCTCCTTACCTCTCTTGTACAGATCCAAAGCAGTTTCTGTATCTACTTAAAGTAGGAATCCTATAAACTCTCTTGTACAGATCCAAAGCAGTTTATGTATCTACTTAAAGTAGGAATCCTATAAACTCTCTTGTACAGTTCCAAAGCAGTTTATGTAATTTAGGTCTCCTTACCTCTCTTGTACAGATCCAAAGCAGTTTCTTTGCCGATGCCGGTGTTACTGCCCGTCACTATGACCGTGCATCCATCCAGGCGCTGCTGACTCTTGCACCAGCCGCTTAAGTAATCCATGATTCAATGTTATAGAATTGTATCTATAACAATGTGAAACAACTAAATGTAAACATAATATAGCAAATTTGTTCATACACGACAAATTCCAGCACAAACCACCGATTTTTATTAGGTACCTACAATGAATGATTACTATACACAATCACAATTCACTGCGCAGGCCATGCCCTACTGGACTGAAGCGCAAATTATAAGATAGGTATTAGTAGGTAACTAGGTACACACGCGATTCGTAGGGCAAACGAGCGAACCGCGCGCGGCTTTAAAAGATAAGTATGAATAATACCGAGACATACCACAGCTTTGTAGATTTTATCTGCATATTTAGTAGAATACATAAGTGTTATTAGCATAATCTACGTAAAGTATTGCGAAATTGTTGCCCTCCAAATTGTTTGATCAAAGAGCGAGGTCGCTGTGGCGACCTTTCCGTGAGGTGTGTCGCATGTCGTGTCGTGGGCTGATGAATTATGTCGTCCAACAATGCTACGTACTAGGCAGGTCAATGTCACATTGATAGAACAACAAAGTACCTACCTAGGTAGGAACTTAAATATAAGCCTATAATTAAGTTAGTAACAAAACTAGGTAAGCGAAGATAATAATTATCTAAATACGTTGTTACTATATCAAACTAACTTTAAGTTACTTACTTTTAAAACCACTTGGCAGAATTATTATGCAGCGAGTACTGTAATGAAACGTAAAGACACTAATAAGCAGAGTACACACAATATTACTTAAGTAAAGAATGAGACTGAGGAAACGGATCGAAGGATATCAAGTGGTATAAAGATAGGGCCTTGCACTTTCAAACATATTCTTGCACTACGTCAATTATCCCATATTTAATTATAACTTTCACCATATTTAATTTACCTTTCAAATAAAATATGTGGTGTGAGCATGTAGGTACTATAATGATCCGCGAAGATCCTGGCATATTGGCATGAGGACAGTGTACAATAAAGTGTATAATAAATGAATAAAAATAAAAAAAACATCATATAACCTGTAGGTCAAAGAGCATAATCTATATAGGTTATGTCCACCGACCGACACACATGTCCGTGGTTATCTCGTTGTCATATACTCTTTGCTCGTTGTGTTACATACATATGGATAGTTTTGACTCATCTGTGCGCGCGGCTCTATGTCTGGGTAAACCTTGTATATACCACGTGTTGCTCGGCCGACGAGTCGACGACTGCCACGCCACTGCCACACAAATTAAAGCTGTATAATTACAAGCGCACGCACACATTGCGACGCGCACAAATGAGTTGAGCTCTATAAACACGGGCGGGCGTTTTTCAAAAAAGTTGTCGGTGACGTAGTTAGAATTCCACATTTAGGAGTTTTCCACATTTAGCTTCAAAATTTAATGAAATTGATAAAATATAGCATGAGCTGTATGAAAATAGTATTTTTTTAAGAAAATAATAATGAAATTAGAACATAATTAAAATTTGAATTAAATTCTGTTCATAAGAAATTCCATTACGTTATTACATTACTTTATTTATGAAATTGAAACAGAATCAGTCTTCTAAAAAATATTAATAATTCAGCTTATTAAACCTAAACAAAAAATATTTTAACAAAGATATTCCTTACGCTACTTTTGGATACTTTGTACTATATTTTTTTTCTTCCTGTAACGACAAATAATTATGAGAAATATTCTTTCAAATGCTGAATTATAACAAATGAAAAAATAATAATAAACTAGATTGAACAAAACCAGTATAATTTATTTGAGATATATTAATTAGTCTTACAAATAAATCACAGTAATAATAGGACAGTGACGTAAAATGGAAGTCGAAATGACGTTAAGAAACTTTAAGGCAACTAATATGACCTTAGATTATGAGAACAATCATGGTAACTTGTACATAAGTATTACCTATACATATTATATTAAACATTATTACTAATAAGTAATTTTAAACTATAACAAAAAAAATACTACATACATACAACTTACACAACACTATTTTATATAAATTCGTGAAAAATAATACGGAAAAAAGACACATTTGACATAAACATCCAGACAATTCATCAGTCCCAAGATAAATCGAACATCTCGTCGTTGATAGTCCAATACCGCGTAACTAACATTTTTCAAGAGTCTTCCTTTTTCTATTTTCTCTTCCTCAGTGAGCTCTTTAATCTTCATAGAATGTTTTTTTTCTATGTACAGTCGCCAGCACATCAAGCTACCACAAACTGTCAGATTTTCTCATTCCATTTTGAACTTTATTACAAACGTAATAAGGTTTAAAATCGTTTGGAGAAATTTGACAGTTTCGTGTAGCTTGAACTGCTGGCGACTGTACCTAACTCCTTAAATTCTTCATATTTTTCCGGGTTGAGTTTAATTTTTTCAACACATTTGCTCAAAAAATGCATTTACGATGCCTCTATACATGGTTCGAAAGTTAAAAATTACGCACCATACAACGGAACGTGCGGTAAAATAGGTACTCACACCTAAGTACCTATTTTACCGCATACTCCGTTGTATAACGCCGTGAGTATCCTTTACGGTTTATTTTTAATTTCCATAACAAAATATAAGAACTACACCAAGGAGTTTCACATTACGAGGATAATTAATAAGCTAAATAATCGAACCTCCTTGGACACGCTTTTGCTCAATACGTTTGTCTCACTTTAATACTAAAGAGAAAATGAGACGAAAGATGTAGTTCTAATTTTCACCAGGCGCACGTGGCGCCATTTGCAATTCGCGCCATTTTCAAATTAGAAACGTCAAAGATTATTGCGACTTTCCGACTGATATTTATAAACAAAGTAATAATAAATGAGTTCCAGCGAGGAATCCGATATTAATATTGTACTGTTTTCTCGCAAATGTGTTGAAAAACGTTGTATGACACACGTGCGGAAATTGATATTTACAAACTCGTGACTATGGTAAGTGGTTTGTAAAAACCAACTTCGTTCGTTAACCCAAAACCAAGACCAAGTCGTTTCGGGTAATTCCACTTTGCCCCACCAAGCCCGCCACCCTGGTGTGGCAAAGTGGACTGCCTAAAATTTTGCAGTGGAATATGCCCCACTATTCTGATTTGATGGGGCGGATAACACTAGCATAAACACTTTGTGGATTCTGCCCCACTAGGGTTGGCACCTCAGGATTTGTGGTGGGAAATTTGGGAATGTTTATTGAAATAAGTACTGTATTGAAAACAAACATTGCATTCATTGACATCATTACAATAAAAACAAACGCTACACAATCGGGGATAGGATGCAAGAGCGAGCGAAGCGAGCTCGGGACTCGGGGCACCTCGACTCGGACAGGTTAGGTTAGAAGGGGATGGCGGGGTCTGAAAGACCCCGCCGTCCCCTTCGTGGTTATTTTTTTTTAAACCGCCCAGAAGTAGGAGCCCCGCGAAGCGGGGCTCCGTCGGCTACGCCTTATAAATAAAAAAGGAGAATAGGTTCATTTCTACGACACTCTATCCATCCTGGTGGAAAGTAGCAGCTTAATAATCAGTTGTTAGCTTTGTTTTAATTTAAACTGGTATCGAGTTTCTGTTTTGGCGAGGCCTCCTATTTCTGAATTTTTATTTTTGGACAAAAAATAAATCCTGGTTTATCCTGGGTTTTATCTGATTTGCATAATAAGGCGTAGCCGACGGAGCCCCGCTATGCGGGGCTCCTACTTCTGGGCGGTTTAAAAAAAAATAACCACGAAGGGGACGGCGGGGTCTTTCAGACCCCGCCATCCCCTTCTAACCTAACCTGTCCGAGTCGGGGTGCCCCGAGTCCCGAGCTCGCTTCGCTCGCTCTTGCATCCTATCCCCGATTGTGTAGCGTTTGTTTTTATTGTAATGATGTCAATGAATGCAATGTTTGTTTTCAATACAGTACTTATTTCAATAAACATTCCCAAATTTCCCACCACAAATCCTGAGGTGCCAACCCTAGTGGGGCAGAATCCACAAAGTGTTTATGCTAGTGTTATCCGCCCCATCAAATCAGAATAGTGGGGCATATTCCACTGCAAAATTTTAGGCAGTCCACTTTGCCACACCAGGGTGGCGGGCTTGGTGGGGCAAAGTGGAATTACTCGTCGTTTCTGTTGGTCTAAGTTGGTGGTATAGCCCGAATGTGAGAATAGAAGGGTATAGTATACAAAGGTAGTAAATAAAGTAAATTCTCTCAGATCTGTCTAAACGCCGCGTCTTTACAAAGTGCGCTCAAGCAAAGCTTCTCACTCCTGACCACTCCGAGATGACGTCAGAACGAACGGTCTCCTCGACCCCTATTTCTGCATGTTTACCACCATTCATAAACATCCGCTCGAATGACCACTGCGCGCGGGTAGCGAGTTTTAATTTTTTTGTGGTCCGTCATAAAAGTCCTTCAAGCAGCATACGTACTTCAATTCAATTTTATTTATAATCGCTTATTTTCAATTTGTATATTTCCCACTTTATGTTACGTAACATTTTCTGATGGTTCCATTAGATACAGTACGATTGAAACATAATGGGGGCTGTGAAGTGCGCTATTCGCTGCGCAGTAGGTACCCCACCTCTCACCCCCGCTGACACGTGAATTGGTTACTGCGCAGCGACTAGCCTCATGTTCCGAGCCGCCATTAAATTTGACTCGTACTATACCTCTCTCTACTTACCAACTTCAGAGAGAAACATGTCCGGTACCTAGTAGATTACGAAATACTGTATTGATGGCAAAGTTCGTTCCTTCATAAACTAAACACTACCCAGGTAGGTAAATATAATCTTTATTTGGTATACCATTCAAATATTTCTGGTCTCATAAGCCGTAACTGTAAGCAGGTAATTATAAAACATTTATTTCAGAATAGCTTCTGCCCACGGGTCCGCCCGAAAATTTCCCACGGGAACGTGCTACCGGGACAAAAGGTAGCCCATGTCCTTCCCCAGGATGCCACCTATCTGCTCGCCAAATTTTATCGAACTCCGTTCAGTAGTTTAGGCGTGAAAAGGTATCTTATAGGCAGAGTTACTTTCGAATTTATAATAATGAGGATAAGTTCAGTTAGTCTCGGACTGCAGTTGCTGAGGTGACTGACTGAAGACAGCTACACCTAATCTGAATTTCGGGTTGACTGACTGCTGCTGTTATCTGAACACATCTACTGATTTATCATATTACTAAAGCATGACCACTACCCTGTGTTATTAAGTGTCTTCTTCGTAATTTTGTATCGATTCATTAATTTTATTATAGTCGGTACAATAATGTAATAAGCGCCTACTTTTCATTGAACTCTATGCGACTCTGATTTGCACGTGATGTGTTCATACAAATGTAGGCGTTTTGATGTCCTAGACCGTGATGACAGTTTATTTACCAACTGATGATGAAGTCACCTGACCACCATAAATACATAAGTACGAGAATATAATAATATAGAGGTATATTCTGTTCGTAAATCTAACGCAATCACTCACAAAACGAAATTAACTAGTAACACATTCGCTAGATTTACGGGGTTTCAACTTTATATGTCACCATTTTTTCAACAATTATTACATGAATAGCTTCTGTTCTCGACTTCATCCGCGTGATATTTCGAGTTACGCCCACCCACCCCGCCGCATCGCATTGCCCTTTTTCATGACTTTGTTTTCGCTTAGCGTTCTTTCTTCCTTTTTTCCCTTTGCCCGACTCCTGAGGGTCGTAGCGTGATGTTAAATTCCATAAAGAATTAGGCTATCAAATCCAAAAAGATTTTTTAAAATCCGACTGTTAGTTCCTGACATTAGCGCGTTCGAACAAAAAAACAAAATAGTATATCGAGCCAATTTTTAACTGACTTCCAAATTATATGTTCGACTGTATGTATGCTTTTTTAATTTTTTTTATGTGTTTTCACTGATTTCTTCGTCAATTGTGGACCGATTCCAATTTTTTTTTTTTTGAAGTGTAGCTCTCGAGGTTGTCCCATTGTCACCAAGTCAGTATCTGATGAGGGGATCCCATGGAAATGGAATAGGTCTTGGAAAACACCATACCGTGAAGTGGAACCGATGATGAAGACCAGAGGTGGCCACCGGAACTTCTCAATAATAAGTATTTCACGGGTTGCGATTCGATTTTAATATGGTTGCTAAGCAATTTATGCTCGTCACAACGCATATGGTGAAATGGAGCTGATGGTGGCTTCAATCAGTGGTTTTGGTTCTTAACAGGAGAACTCCTCAACAGTTAACGTCCCTGCGTCGGGAAAAGGAATATTTTTTAAAAGATGATGAGCAGTTGACATACTTGACATTAGGCTATTATAACTTAGATTTATTAATAACTGACTCACTAAAAAGTGAAAGATAAAAACATTTTACAAAAATAAACAACCGACTTCAAAAAAAACACTACAAAGTGAATATACTTAACTTTAATTTCGAAAGCCGGTGGCAAAAAAAATACAGATACAAAGACACCGACTTCCGAAATTAAAGTTATTTTTCACTTTGTAGTGTTTTTTTTTAAGTCAATAGATCAGTGGCATAAGATTTTTCAAATAAACAGTGTCCACCATTTTCACCACGACAAGGCTTCTTTAAAAAAAAGGGCATCTTGTTTGTTTCCATTGTATTATTTTACATTATTTATACTTTTCGAGTTAATTGAAGGAAGCAGTACAATCCAAACTGCACTAGCATTTCCACACCGTTAGATGATTTTTGAAAAATCCGGAATTACGTATTTTTTGTATTTTTGTTTTAAATGTTAGTACCAAGTTTCGAGTTAGTCTGACAGCACCTTTACTTACTAACTTTGACTCCCTCTAAATCCTCTGTGAGGTGCTGTTTAAAAAAACTAAAAGTGTCAATTTTTATTATTTACCGAGGAAAATATTGCCAACTTTTAATATTTTTCATCATATATACTGTATTCCCTCTTTTCCACCACACAGGGGTGGAATTTTGAAATACCGTTTGATTTGTTTCCATAACTTAAACTAAAGATTATTCATACCAATATTTGAGTTAATCAAGCCACCCACGCCCCTACAGGGGACGATTTTCGAAAAATAACTTTACTGAACAAGTCGACAAAGTTTACTATTTCAAAACGAATGGGCCATAGAAAAGCGAGGCGGGGTGCAAAAAAAAAAACTTGAGCTCGCTCTTGCAGCCTGCGTTCTCTGAATTCTCCATTTTTTTTTTTTTGCATATGTCAATAATTATCTCGTTATTCTGTTTGAACAGTTAAAAGAAATCCTAAGCTTTCCGTGGCAGGGTGGTAAAATGTATGAGCTCGCATCACTCCCTCTTGCATCCTTTATTTTCCTATTTTTCGAACTGTACTGCATGAGTCGACAAAGTGACTCCTATTTCTGTATGAACGATTTAACATTTATCAGAGGGGGTTAAAAAAAAATCGAGCTCGTTCTTGCGTCCTGCATTCTACCTTTTCTGCATAAGTTGTATCTCTTATTAAACTGTATCAATCCACAGGAACAAAAGCTAAAATGTTCGCCCCTCTACTCTCCAAGAGTAGTGAGGGGTGCCTCAGAAATCTCGCCCGGGGCGCCAGTAGTGCTACAACAACATAACTTTTTATACAAACAACCCTATCTAATATATTTTGTGCAGCACTACAGCCTATCTAATACTCCAATTCTTTCGATGAATGTTGTCTCAAAGGGTCGTAAGGTCTGCAGATTCAGCAGTTCAATGGTCACGTTCCACAGTTTCTCTGCTTCGCTCTCACTCTGGCATTGTCCTGAAGGCGTATTCTTTGCACAGTCGCTGGAAAAAGAGAAAAATAATAATGTAGGAATTTACACAAACAAACGAAAAAATTGGTAAGTTCTAAGAGTTTTTCCTTTATTATTTAAGTGGTAGATACCTAGATAAGTAGACCCAGACAGATAAAAATCTGTCTCACCTTGATAATAGAATACTTGAACATCGGAAGTAACGCAGCCAACTTGTTTTTTTCAATACGATTTCACAAAACATTATCACTAATGTTTACCAACAGAGCCCACCTGTCACTGTCAATCTTGCGCCAAGTTCCTTGGAGCACTTTACCTAGAAGTTGGAACACAGACCTGTAATAGAACCCGCTCTCGTCCTCACACTTCTCGTCAACAGCACAATAGATGCTGGTCTGTGCGCCGCACCGGGGCGTCTTCCAGCACCAATTGAGCAGAAAGTTCTGGAACCCGTACGTGAAGATGCCCCAAGCCGTCTGCGGGAAGTGGCGCCCGATACTGGTCTTAACGATACCCGGGTGCAGGCTGTATGTCGATACACCTTGTATATTGTGCTCCTGAAATTGATAAATATTATATATGAATTCTTAACCTAACCTATACTTACTAATAATAAACCTGAAAAGTTTTATTTTTATAGCGCTAATCTCTGGAACTAAGTTGGATTTGAAACATTCCATTTGCATTGGATAGCCCAATTCGTGAGGAAGGTTATAGGCTATTAACATCACGCTACGACCCTTACAAGCTAGATATAACAATGACCTTGGATAAAAATGAATGAAAAATGAAAGAAACGAAAAAAAAAACATGTTGTTTTAACTGCTTGGGCTCTCTATTTCCTAACAAAAGAATTATGTTCGTAACTAGACCATCCATCAACAGACAAATACAATTTCGCAATGATTACAATCAATTCTATTGGACACTAACCAAGTAGGTATGTAGTTCTTATAATTATACCAATAGAATACAAATGAGTGCGTAGCGTAGGCCTTGCATACACGGCTCTAGCTCTCCTACTACTTACGGAGGTCGGTCACGTATATTCGCATCACACCCTGTGCTATGACATAAATACATAATTATTATGTAGTACCTAAGCCTCACGACAATTAATGTAACCTATTAACACCTTGGAATAAACACTGAAGGGTAAATGCCTGCGTAGGTACTTAAAGTACCTTCCTAGCTCAGACTCAGAGCGAGTCTAAAGAGAAAGTACCGCAATGAGCTTTGTGGTACTTTTTGAACGATAATCAGCTTCAGAACCATAAGGTAGGTAGAGTTGCGAGTTTTCATTTATAGGTTTATACCTTTTACGTTTTTGGAACTGGGAACTGACGTATAGGGTCAAAATAATCATAACCGGAAAATATGGCAAAATAGTAAGGATTAGCGCAAACTCAATAATCTATATAGGTACCTTAAGTTTGAGATCCAGAGCCTTGGCAAAAAGAATGTTGGCAATTTTACTGTTTGAATAAGCTTGCAGTGGGGTGTAATGTGTCTTCGTAAAGTTGATGTCGTCTAAGTCCAGTTTGTAAACTGAAATATATTAACAAGTCAAATTATGGTAAGCAACAAGTAAGGGTCTAATAAACGATACCGCAAAAGTGGCAGGTACTTGTAGGTCCACCTACAAGACGCCTTCAAAAACCAGACTGTGCTTAGGGGGCTACTACTCACTATACTAACGGCAGTGCCGCTGGGATAAATGATGCTGCGCGGCTTCTACACAGTGTACCAGCGGCATAAGCGCGGGCGCGGATGGTGGTACGGCCGCCGGGCACAGAGGGAGTGGTGCCTAGAGGTACTCACTCGAACATATTCACTTACACTGGTGAAGCCGAGACGACACGAAAACAATCCTCGAAGGGGCACTTTGAATGAGTAGCGGCAGCAGCAGTAACGTGAGCAGCGCATGTCCGAGGTGGTTGGAGGCGAGGTGCGTCTCGAAGCCGTCGTGCGAGCGTCCCACGGGACACATCATGACGCCGGCGTTGCACACCACGCCGTGCAGGCGCCGGGCGCGTGACATCACGCGCGCACAGAACGCACGCACGCTCTCCACGCTGCACAGGTCCAGCTCCTCCACCACTAACTCTCCCGTTCCCTGCTGCCATCGCGTGGATTGCTTTATATCTTCTTTGGCTTCTTTAGCTGTTACGATATTATGACACGCCATTATCACGCGAGCGCCTGTAGGACAAAATTACTTTTGGAAATAAGGGCTCTCCGATCGAGTCCGAAACTAGTCGGGTGCCATTGATTACACCTTAATCATCCAAAGCTGCATCCTGCGAGACTGCGAGTTATTTATCACATTAAGTGCCTATTTTTAGTGCCAATATATTATATCAACATTAAAGATTTACCTGTAGGTATGCTTCACAACTGCACTTACCTCTTCTGTACAAATCAGCGGCAGTCTCCCTGCCAATCCCCGTGTTGCTACCGGTTACTATGATAGTGAACCCGTCTAGCCTTCTCTCGCTTTTACACCAGCCGCTCAAGTAATCCATTATTGATCCTAGAACTAATCACGTTTATAATTATTTCTCCACGCGATGTCAATATTAGTTGTTGATAACTTTACATGGTATTTTACACTGATTAAATAACTGGCTTGTGTAAGGTATTTATACGAGGCAGACGCCTCATTAACTAAATGCGTATTTACATGAAGCAATTAGATCTGTTTTGATACTGTACAACTGTGAACTGATCAACCACAGAACATTTATACACTGACAGGCGATCAACAACACATAAATGGTAACACTTCGCTAACAACACCATCCTTGCTACTACGACATAAAGGCGCTGTTACTGTCAACTGATGTGCGGTTGACAGTACAGTAAAATTCGTAGATAATTTTCATACATACTGCTCACACTGGATTTTCAACTCTCGGTGTTGAACCGAGCATTGAGAATCCTGTTGGTTTCTGTTTCTTTTGTTGTTGCGTCGAAATAACAGACTGTTGGATGTTCAACTCTCGGCAATAAGAAATGCGTTGAAGATCCAGTACGCGAAAAAATCCCGCCGCAGTATTTTCTCGTCCGTGCGAACGTGGACTTATAATTTGACGCCGAGATTACCTATAACCACTCATAAACTTTGGCTGTTTTGCTTCAACTTTCGCACGTCACTGCTTGTTATTAAAATACATGTGGTTTAAATCCTGAGTAAATCTGGATTAATCAAAATGACGATTTATGCGACATATTTTGGTACTCGCAAATAAATCAAAACAAGGGTACTTTCCGTTGACCTTATCATGAAAATTGCGAGGAAGCAAGGTCTTACAGCACAAGTAAAGGAAAAATTCCAAAAAAGTTATCAAACAAAAATTCAAAAACCATTTTTACAAAAAAAAAAAAAACAACCGACTTCAAAAAAAAACACTACAAAGTGAAAAATAACTTTAATTTCGGAAGTCGGTGTCTTTGTATCTGTATTTTGTTTTTGCCACCGACTTCCGAAATTAAAGTTATTTTTGACTTTGTAGTGTTTTTTTTTGAAGTCGGTTGTTTTTTTTGTAAAAAAGTTTTTATTTTTCACTTTTTAGTGTGTCAGTTATTAATAAATCTAAGTTACAATAGCCTAATGTCAACTGCACATCACCTTTTACAAAATATTCCTTTTCCCGACACTGGGACGTTAACTGTTGAGGAGTTCTCCTGTTAAGAATCAAAACCACTGGATGGTGAAGCCACCATCAGCTCCATTTCACCATATGCATTGTGACGAGCATAAATTTCTTAGCAACCATATTAAAATCGAATCGCAATCCGTGGAATACTTATTATTGAGAAGTTCCGGTGGCCACCTCTGGTCTTCATCATCAGTTCCACTTCACCGAATGGTGCTTTCCAAGAGCAAATGCACGAGTCACTATAAAAAATACCCAAATCGCTATACGTATGCCTATAAAATTTGAGGATTTCCCTCGATTTCCATGGGATCCCCTCATCAGATTCTGACTTGGTGACAATGGGACCACCTCGAGAGTCCACAATTGACGGAGAAACCGGTGAACATACATAAAAAAACAAAAAAAAAAACATACATACAGTCGAACATATACCCTCCTCCTATTTGGAAGTCGGTTAAAAATAAAATGATTATTAACTTACATTTGCAGTTGGAGAATTGACCGTGATGTATATCGATGTATGGGAGAACAGGTTTTTTTAACTAAATTGTTAGATAAGTTGGTTTTTCGGATAAATTCATTGTGCGAGGTCCGACACGCTTAAGCCCGGTTTTTAATAAAAATAAACAAATACAATGGCCTGACACTTTATAGTTCGGGTGACATTCACCCTCAGTTTAAATGTTCTGTGTATGCAATTTTTTTTTTTTTTTTTATTTATATGTACATGATTTAAAAAAAAAAGAAAAGAAGATTACTTACTTTTCGCTTTTCTAACTGCAAGCGAATATGTAATTCACATTTTGAAATACCTTAAAAATATCTAGACTGTAAGTAGTAGGCGACGTACGTAGCTACACGTAAGATTATGTTGGCATTCGTTCCAAAACCCGTGCCCAGAGGGCGACACTTGACGTTTCTTACTTTCGTCGCTGAGTTGTACCCATGGACCTAATATACAAACATTAGGTCCATGATTGTACCTCTATCTATTCCATATAAATAAAAGTACTCTATGCTGTGCATTCATCTGACATTTTTAGAGTCTGGCCATATAAAACATTCGATTAAATTTCAAGATTAACCTTTTAACCGCCCAACTTTATGTCAGTTGTCGTGCCCCCAGCGCCCGACACATTGAATCGAAAAATAAATACCTACAACAAAGAGGGATGTGCAATACCTACAATTTTTCGATGTCGATATTTCGTTTTATATAAATAACAACTGAGTAAATATTTTGATATTTGTTTTATTTAACATTATCCACTAGTAAGAAATACCAGTGTAAATAAGTACCAAAGAAACAAAAACAACTCCTGGTTTTCTTCCTTCTATTTTTGTCTACTCCCGTGTTTCTCAACTACTTCAGTCAACGTTTTTTACCGTAGGTATCTAAACGGCAGAATTTTTCACTGTATTTAATGTATTTAATGCCGTCTTTTTTCGAAATGGAAAGTAAATATGTAGGTACTTATTTATTATAGAAACTTGAGTATAATAAATAATACAACAGTCTGAAATCACAATTTAGTTTTATTCACTGGTTTTATGAAATACAAACAAAAGTCTTTAAAAATAAATATTTAATGAGTGGTCATGATAAATTTCAATACACATTTATCGACACACGAACGTAAAACTGATAGAAACACACAACACTGATGGAAATTTCCAGAAGTCGGCACTCCTTTATGACGTACGAAGCGGTCGTCTTTATCAGACCGTGGCGCTGGGCGTACTAACAAAGTAAGTTTCGGAAGATGTAGGCTAGGGATGGGAACCATCAACTCAGTTGCTGACATTTCACAAGTAAGTTTACTTAATTTCAAAGGAATTAAATGAAATACTCACAAATATTTGTAAAAACATGTTTTATTAACAATTGCTGTATTTGTTTTAAAGTTAATTAGTCAGTATAAAGAGAAATATTTTGATTTATGTTTATTTTTGTATCAGTAAATCTTGGCATATGTCCCGTCCCTCATGTCGGATTTTGTCGTCATGGGCGTTGCACATCAATACAATTTTCTAAAAATAATGTTAGTAATTCATCTAACTTTGGACTTTATTTTTAGGACTTCTAATTAAGAGACTAGAGTGTATTAAACTGTAAATGATTACTTAGTTAACTATTTACCTAATATAAACATAATTTTGATAGAATACTGCGTAATTAAATAAAAAAAGCTGATTAAACGAGCAGTGATATTTTGGTCGGAAATATACGACTCTGGCGAAATGGGCCAGAAAATATTTGTCGGATTAATCCGACGTAGGCGGTTAAAAGGTTAAAAGTCAAGTGCAAGACTATTAGGCCCTTTGTACTCGGCACAGTTTTACGGTACGGCGTATAAACCGCGCTGTAGCAAAAACGTGTCCATCAACAAGCTTCCATAAAGATCCATACAAAACTGACGATCTACCTCGTGCCTACACACGGCGAATAACCCGTAGTTTTTCACGGCAAGAAAAACGTGTGTGTACAAAGGGCCTGACGCAAAACTCAACATAACATCTAAATAATATCTTTAAAATAAAATAAAGTAAAAACCTTGTTTAAAACAAACATCTAACGAGCTCAAAAGTACTAAATAAAAGTTACGTTAACATAGAACTTTAATAATATTTTCTAAAAAGCTTGAGGCTTATAAGCCTACGTCAGAAATACGTTAAATCAATCGTTTGAGTTTGACTAATCGGGACGCCAGCGCCACCAGGCGGCGCTTGACAGAGTCTACAACATTGCGCTAAAGGCTCGACCAGTGAAAAAGCAGAGTTGGTCGGTGGCGGTTAAACAATGAACACGTTTAGAAATTGTCGTGCGTTCTGTATAGTTGTGTCGTGTACCTAGTGTGTGATTCGCTAGTGTGATTAATTTGATCATAAATTATAATTTGATTTGTACTGCAAACAGTTTTTCTATTGCTCAATAACCAACATTACCTATAGTACGCCCACTAGTTAAAATATGACTTATGATAACGAGAGAGACGTGCCTTCTCTGTCACATATATAACATTTCTGTCTTTACTGTTGACCGTTGAGGAGCTCCCTCGACTGGAGCCAATCCTGGGTGCAGCAGCCAAGTCATAGTAGACTTTAGAACGGACTATCATAATTAAATGCGTATATTCAATTTCGTGTCTGTACCCATGACAGTTAAGAAGTTCCCTCGTCTGGAGCCAATCCTGAGCGTAGAAACAGGTCAAGCATCATAAAAATGCATTGTCTTTGAAACTGTACCAACATGGAAAATTTCAACTCCGCAGGATAAGAGGAATTGGTTTTAATTCAGCTTGCAAGATTTGACCAATACATACTAACTAACTAACAAGGCCAGTTAAATACAAGCTTGTAATTATAATAATGCTTTAAAAACATCTTTAATATTTCAAAGTGTAAAATTGTAAAAATATACATTTTATAAATGCGAAGAAATCTATATCTACATCAATATTAATTGCACTTAAAAAGTAATCGAGTAGATTTTTGAGCCTTAGTTTAAAAAGTAGGTAAATAGAAATAAATAAGTAATGAGTTTAAGAAAGTCAATAAATACTGCCCAATAGAGCGTCATCATCACAGATAAGGTTAAATAATATAGAAATTCTATTACTTATATCCTAGAAACCATTTAAACCCAACCACCGATTATTTGAACAACGACATGATGATCACATAGATTAAAACATTACATAGAAAATTGTGATAAGTATACTTAGAAATTATAGTCCTTATTAAAAAAACAAACAAGCCAACACAGTCGGCCCGTGAACACAAGTTTACACATCATATATAAATGTTATTAGCCTCATTTAAGGGGGAAACGCCAGGTTGCCCGCGAAATTCAAATGTTCTTACGTTTTTTGCAATTTGCAGGTCAGGTTGTCTGTTGAACAAAATACGATTCGCGACCGTAAGATGTAAGTATTCACAGAATTACATACATAACCTCACGCTTTCTTCCCATAGGGGTAGGCAGAATCTACAGAACGCCACCTGCTACGATCCTTACATACTCCTTTTGCCTCGTTTACGTTTATACATCTGGTCATACATGCACGCCGGTTGCGAGAACTACGCACCTGACCTTTCTGAAGAACATAACCAATAAGGTCACTATAATTATGTCTTCCTAGGGCGACCCTCCCGGCGTTTCCACTCTCATCTGCCTTGTTAATACCTTTTGTTAGTCACCCTTCATTCATCTTCTCAACATGACCAAACCATTACACACAATCACACAGAATCATCATCACAGAATTATAATCATTAAAATCACCAATACAACTTTCTAAGTTAATATAATCCTATTTATTGATTTATATTTTATGAAATTGTTTTCATGGTTTAAACTAGGGGCCGCCGAGGTTTAGCGTTAGACCATGGAATGGTCTACGGTTTTTCGAAAAACCACGTTTTGTAATATCAATTTTGTTTAAACCGTAGTTTATAGAGATTTAATTAAACCTGGGTTTTTAGTTAAACCGCTTTTTGTAATAAGACTGTGGGTTGTATTAATGATTTTAATGATTATAATTCTGTAAATAAATACTTCTTACGGTCGCGAATCATGTTGTATGTTTCTTGATCGAGGAAATAGACGATAGCTCGTCAATTCCTTGTCGGCGCGGCAGTGGGACAGCTGGCTTAACTTAGCTCAGGATATAGTTAGATCTCGTTTTGTAATAAGACGATAAAAAAGTTAATGTTGAAAGAAGGTTAAACTTAAATTAAACAGTTTTGACTCCTGGATCATTGGCTGTGAAAGGGTCGTAGTCTCCTAACTTCACCAGCTCGACGGACATGTCCCACAGCTTCTTCGCATATTCGTCGTTTGCGCCCTTCGACCCAGGAGCGATTACTGCACAATCACTGGAAAAAAGGAGATAAGTGTAATATGTGTCGGTCAAGAAGGCTCTGCTCGCGTGGTCTAAAGTACAGAAAATAAATTATTTTACGCGTGATTGCTCATGATCTTATTTACTAATGTTTGTTTCCACTTATGAATGTGTACATTATTATGTTTATTCTGTAAATCGCTAACGATAACGGAATCGCTACTACAGGTAACGTTAAAAAAAAACTAGACAAAGATCTTATCCGACTACCACTGAGAAGAAATAGCGAAACAAACAGAACTCAGAGGTCGACGTCTCTTTTAAAGTTCAAACATTAAATATCAAAAATATCGTTTAATAAAATGCAGTTTGGGGAGGACTTTTGAGGCAAGTACCAGAAACAGTTTAGAGTCAACCTGTCCTAACACAGCATTAGGTAGGTGTGCGAAAGAAGAAATTAAGAGAGTGGGACGTTCTCGTGCTCACACTTAGCCGAGAAAATATTGATGACTAAAAGTAAATACAAGAAAATCGCATGTGATTCTCGTGTCATCATAACATAGAAACGTGGGTTCTATAATTAAGAAACTAAAGTTGATTTGAAATTGCACATGTTTTGGCGTACGCATACGTGTTCCATTTGAGTCTAAAACTAATCAGGAAGCCGTAAAACAAAAACGAAACGTAAACGTGCGTTACTATAACTAAGTATCCATAGGTGAAGTTCTCCTTTCACAAGAGCGCGTCTATCATAGTAATTTAAATCTTATGTCAATGAAAATAAAACTCGCAACGACTACATAATCTTATTACCTGTAATACAATCCAGTCTCATCCGCACACTTGTCATCAACCGCGCAGTATATGGTGGTCTGCGCGCCCAACTCCGGCGACTTCATGAAGGGCGCCATTACGAAGCCGATGAGCTTGCGCGCGCCCCAGAACAGGGTCTCGTTGAGGTGGCGCCCCAGTTCCGTCTTGATCACACCAGGGTGCAGGCTGTATGTGGATATGCCTTGGATGTTGTGCTCCTGGAGTGCAAAATAGCAATATTTTTTAGAGATCAATAGATTACGACTGAATTTCGGTATTGGTTTTCGGCAATTATCAGCCGACATATTCATTTTAGGCTATTTTCGTTTTTTGACGGAAAAGCAAATACACTTAATTAACCACGGTCGAGAGGACCGTGGTTACTTAAGTGTCGGCAAATCAATACTTTCAATTCATTAATTCAGAAATAAAAATTAAAATAGATTGTTTAAAAGTTATTTATGGTGGAATAAAGAAACTTAGTTTTGATTTAAAAATATTATTATCAATAAAAGTACCTACGAAAATAAATGTATTTTCTAGCATATACAATCAGATTGTTTAATTACCTACTAATAGATATTTCTTTGAGAGTAGTATTACTTTCATGTGTTTTAATTTCAAATGGTTAAATAAAATTATTAAAAGATCGGCACTGCGTTTCTTTTTCTAAAGCAAAACCTATCGAGAAACAAAAGAAAAAATCTTTCTTTTTCAGCCGAAATAAAATTACCATTTTCAGTCGGTCTCTAGAGACCAATGTTTGATACACAGGTAGACCACAGTGGCGTGCCTAGGGGGCAAGCCGAAATACCTATATTTAACAAAAACAGTATGTCATTATTCTTATCAATTCTTGCAACATGATTGAGTTAGTCAAACTCAAAGCATTTATTTCAAATAAACCAATTACAGGCACTTTTGAATTGTCAAGGGGTCGGTCAGTCAGAAAGATGAAGCTAGTTGCCCATTCCAAAGCGTAATAGGTACCTATGGAGAAGAACGGGCAAGAAACTTCATGGACACTCTTTTAAATCAAAATATGGTTACAAAATATTGGTTACATCATTCATGTTGAAATTATGCATGTGAGAACGATGCAGAACGTTAAAAGCGTCCGTAATAAAAAGACAAAAGCAATTCAAATATTAAATTAAATTAAAATAAGCCGTGGCAGCTAAGAAATGACCAGTCCCCACTGACGGCACCCGTTCACGAACATGACGCATGGATCCGCACCATTCAGCTCAACCATTTTGAAGGCAATTTAATGATCCAACACACACGCCACCACCAGCGAGACATTAGAGTGAGCATGACATACTCTCAGTTAGTTAATTTACAAGTTTGCATGACGTGTAGTTTGTTTATGTTTTTTGTTGATAGGTAGGTTCACATTTAATTGAAAGCCGGGCTTTCCGGCTTGTATGGAAGGAACGCCACTGGTAGACCTTGACCTAAGTTAGGACATAGGATACTTTTCATCCGAGAAGTAACTTCCCGCGGTATAATTTCCGACGGCCAAACGTGTGAAACCACGAGCAAAAGCTAGTGTAAGGATAATTAGGAGTAAGATATTCAAAAACTCTTGTGAGAAGATTGTTGAAATTGGTAGTCGATTTTGACGGTTTTTTGTGTCGACGTTCAGAAAAGTTAGTGCAACTTAAGACCCCTTTAGGACCGACATTTTTAATTTTATAATTACTATGAGAGTTTGTGTTGTGGTAGTAAGTACTAGGTTCATATTACGGGAAAGAAATAAAATATGATTGGAAGAAATCAATTGTTCTTGGTAAGTATACCTTTAGTTTCGCTGCTAATTCTCGGGAGAATAACACGTTAGCTAGCTTGCTCTGCGAGTATGCTTCTGCTGAGTTGTATGGTCGCTTCTTGTAGTTCAAATCGTCGAAATTGATGTCATACCCTGGAATGACAAGTGGACACTTAATTTAACACAATCTTATACAGTAGCTGAGTATTAGTTTGAGACATCAACGTTTAAGCCCCATTTACTCGGTGCAAGTTTCTGGAACGTTCAAGAAAAATAATCGCATGCCATAAACACGTTCAACTATGCCATTCAAGAGTTGCATGCAAGTGTATACATGTGTGCGATTTCCATAAGTTGCCCATCCTTGTACAATCGATTCAAGAATGACCCATATTTGCGCTGACAAATATTTCATAAAATTTTATTGAACATCTTCTCAAGCTTTTTTTAACTTGGTTCTTTCGCTCATGTTCGAATGAAAGAAAATTTTCATACTAGAATTCAATGCGATTTTATTGTATGTGCTGTTTACACCTATTCCAGTTTTGAAGGACAACTAAGTTGTCCGTATCGTGCAACAATTGAATGTGTTGTTCAGATGGTGCCAGTCAATTGTTGCTTCAACTTTATGGTAGGTAATAAACTTGCACCATATAAATGGAGCTTTAAAAAGAGACTGTCACCCAGGTAATGAGAGACAGAGAAGACACTCTAAAAAGCATAACTTTTCGGAAAAATAATCTTTACTCTTCCATTAATAAAACTGTGAACTTACTAATATGTGCTCTAGACGAAACAGTTACAATTCGAGCTGGCGTGCTATTCTTGATACGCGGCAGGAGAAGCATGGTCAGCAAGAAATGCGCCAAATGATTCGTTCCGAACTGCATCTCAAACCCATCGTCCGTCTCACTTTTAGGGCACATCATGACCCCAGCATTGTTCACGAGAATATTTATCTGTGGTTCCGTATCCAGCATATTCTGTGCAAATTCTCGGACTGATTTCAAAGAGGTAAGGTCGCATTTCGCGACGACAATGTTGCCAGTGTCTGACAAATCCTTGCAGACTTTCTCAATGTCGGTTTTCGCCTCTTCCGCCCTTTCCATACTACGACAGGCCATTATCACCTTGGCACCTATGGAATTTAAACCTTTTACATTGTATGGTCGAAAATTAATAAAATTCATGTCTTTATTGCTTTTCTTGAATTTATTATGACATGACAGCAGTAACATAATGTATTACTTTATTATTCATTAGTTTTTTCTGTACTTCAATACTCATCCTCATACATAATTATGAATATAACTTTAGATACTAGTAGCAATTATGGAAAAATAAGAGAGAATTATTTTTACTGCTCATAAAAGTTAGTGGCGGTCCTCTTTTAACTCAAAGATTCAGTGTATAGTCATAAAGAATCTGAGGTCAACCATTAAAGCCAAAATCATTAGCACCCCATTCCTATTTGAACACATTGAATGCTATGCCATTTTTTTTTTTTAAATCTATTGTTGCTATTCAATATCACAAAAAGTTTAAAAAAGGACTTATTCAAGATCATTAGGTACTTTTTTTAGTGTTAGTGATTTATGTTACAGAATGTAGGTACTTAGTAATTTTATAAATGGATGCCCAGCAGTGGATATCTTTAGAAATTATGTCTGACTTACCTCTCTTATAAAAATCCAGCACAGTTTCTTTCCCTATCCCGGTGTTACATCCGGTCACTAGGGCAGTCTTGCCTACCAGCTTGGCTGTGCTCAGACATCTTCCACTGAAGAGGGGCATTGTGTGTTCTGCTAGTCTGCAATGGAATTTTATAAATGTAAATATTATTAACATTAATGAATAGATGATTGTTACTGTAGTTCAGTTGTGAAAATAGTGTCTGATATTACTAAAGTAGTATATTCTTGATAAGTACATATAGCCCATATTCCTTCAAATTAACTTGGTCAGTGGGTCGTGTTATGGATTCTCCTGCAATTTAGAATATTAACATTACAATTTACAAATGTGCATGTGCATGTGCAATAATATTTTTAGAAATTTTATAGCATATCAGAAAAAAACATTTTTAAGTACTTACAAAAAAACAACCAACTTCCTAAAAAAACACAAAAATGTGTACAATAACATTAATTTCGGAAGTTGGTGGGAAAAAACGAAAATACAAAAACCAGACACCAATTTCCAAAACTAAAGTTAAATTTCACATTTTATTTTTTTGGAATTTGGTTGTTTTTTTGTAAAAATGTTTTTATTTTTAATTTTTTAGTTGTGGTACCTACCGACCCCACACAAATTCGTATACCACTACTTGATATGTAAATAAGTGACAGGAAATTATTAAAACATCATCAATATAAACTAAGTCGAAAAAATACGCAGTATTAAGGATAGCTCAAAAACTACTGGTCAGAACTTGATTAAATTTATATGGGACCACATGAGAAGCACAAGCTTTCAAATAAAAAAAAGAATCATCCAAATCCCTAGAAAAAAGTTCTGCGCTAACACAAAAAAAAACCATACAGTCGAATTGAGAACCTCCTCCTTTTCTTAAAGTCGGTTAAAAAATAAAGAGGTTGTGGTAAAAGAAAAAAGTCATTGAAAAAATTATATCATCCGGTTTTTTTCAGAAACTATAGATTAGACCTACTTTCACGCGATGGAAATGGACATAACGGAACTTATCTTTACCATTTTGTTTTATTTAATCAGTAATGAATCAAAGTAGTATTCATTAGTTACTAATTGAACTAAATCCCTTTTTAAATCATAAAACTTTTACAGCAAGTAGTTTCTCTACTTTGCCAATCGCGGACTAAATCATTTGTTGTTCTTTTAGAAAATATGGAAGTACCAACTCATGAACTCACCTTCACCCAGTTTTGTCTTAAAAAAGGTACGGTTTCTATTCCGTAAACTTATGAACCGTTATAAACTAAATTCCTCTTCGTAACACAACTTGACACAACTTCAGACGCGCGCTTCAAACCCGCTTTTGTCATCACTGTCATTTGTGACAGATTTTGTCCCCGCCCTTTTTTTTATAAAAGTTTTTATGGCCTGGTTGCTAAGACCTTTTAGCCAAGTCTTTAGTTTATTTAATTTTCTTCAATAGATTATGGCCACGCCCTAAGTGAGTATAATCCACAGAGCATCATAAAATGTGGTATAATCTGTATATTGTTGATAATGTTCCCTGATTTTGTCACAGACTACGGCTACATTCAGAATAAGGCCATAATCGCTCACAGTGCTTACATCAATAATTTTTGTTCCGATTTAGATATCACGATAATGACAGCTGAGAGCTGTCAACAATTCGGAACGCTCGTGAACGCGCTCACAGTGCTCGCTCAACACCAACTCCAAACCTTGCACAAGAAAGAAAGACCGACTGGTTTTTTTTTGTTGAAAATAGATGTTCAATGCATTGGCACTTCTGTTTTGTTGGTTGAGATATATGAGACCAAAGATGTGATTCAAAACAACTCAACAGCACAACGCACAACTGTCATTTTTGACAGCGCTCACGATGATATTATTATAAGGCATTGTCTTTGTTATCGCAAGTTGTCGCATCACATCATCTATGATGATTAACGGGACATCGGTATATCGCGCTCTCGCTAATTCTGAACGGATGTAACACGCACAAACCGATTAAAGTACAATTCGGAATGCACCCTAATATAAGGCATGGGTCGGGTCTAGCAAGATGGTGCATGTCATGACGTCATCTATGACGACTCGCGGGACATCGTTAGCGCACTCACACTAATTCGGAACGGCTTTAAGCTCACTCAAATCGATTACGGAACGCACGCTACATAGAGACAATTTCTACGTATGATTTTTTGGATTTGTCAAATTGTTTGACATATTTGACATTACTATTGTCAATCATCTCGACGACATTGGTGCCGATTCTCTTGTACACCGAACTAAACTAACTAAACTATCACTAAAATTCCTTACTTTTGGCTATGAGAATCTTAGAGCTATTCTGCAATAAAATATCTCTAAATTTAAAAATCATTGTGACGCAACTAAAATTTAATTTGACAATCGCGACTCCACATGGTACCTACTTGTTTGCCCTACCACGTGATTTTTTTTTAGAGCCGGAGGCGAGCATGGGTGGCAGCCTCGGCGTGTTTTATTTGGATTTTTTTACTTTTTGTACGGAAAATATTAAAAAAAAAAATACCTTCGTGTAGAGTTATATGGGTTTAAGGGTTTCATAAAGGGGGTCGAAATTTTCATTATTTTTACGATAGGACACACCGTTTTCGAGATATAAGCAAAATTAAAAAAAAAATACAGTACTGTTTTTGCCCCTGAAGACGAGGTGTTGTGGTGAATCTTAATTCATGACAACTAATTTTATTCCACACCTTTTTAATCGCGATTAAAAATAGCCAGATTTAGTTAAGACAACCAAAATTTTAGGTTAAAAACGTCAAATTCAGAATAGCAAAATTGCCATTTTCACTAAACTAATTATTCAGTACCATCTTAGTGCTGTCAAACTAAAATATAGTTAAGTTGTGTCACTTTAGTCTATTTCAGAATGAGAAATCGTCTTTTGACAGGACTAAATAAAATTTTAGTGATTTTTAGTCTAGTTTAGAGAATTTTGTGACAAGAGAATCGGCACCAATGTTTATGTAACCAGTGAAAGAAAAAACATTTTCACGGTTCTCTATACTTACGCATTATTGATATGAATCATCTATAGCCGCGGGTAAAACCGGTTGTTGGCCTGGCGAAGCATTACGTGGCGAAGCGTCACCACGCTATATTTTCTATACAAAATAGTTTCGATGTTTCACATCTGCCAGGCGTCCCGCAACGGCTCAATTTTTATATTATAATAACGGTTTATCATCATGATCAGCCTTTAGCAGCCAAGCCCACACCCTAAACATGTCTCCTGTCGCCCTGCACCTAACACGGTTATTTTTGGTCGTCTGAAACACAAAATGTAATGGACTTGCTGTGAGCCTCAATAGATTCTTGGCCTTAGTTTTAAAATCAACTTTGACACAGTGCTGGGCCCCAATTCTGTATGGTAATTTTTATTCCCCGCGTAAACTTAGTACGTCAATATCGTGTCTTGTACAAACGGTTTCGTTTACTGTATCATAGAGAACACTTTTTTAGCAGATGTCGTGATTAGATCTGGGCCCTAATTCACTATGACTACTTAATGATTCCTTACTTCGAAATCACGTCAATAAATTATCTAACCACGACATTTGCTAATAACGTTTTCTCTATGATACAATAAACGAAACTGTTTCTACAATACAAGATATTGACGTAGCAAGACTATGCGGGCGAATAATAATTAGCGTACAGAATTGGGGCCAAGGAATTGACGTGGTTTTGAATTAAGGAATCGTTAAGTAGGTAGTCATAGTGAATTAGGGCCCTGGTTGACTACGAAATGGTCTATTTATAAGATGGTGCCTGCTTTCCTCTAGCTACCTAGTGAATACCATGCTCAATGCTGAACTGAGGGTTTTCTAAAATGACGATCACTAGGTAGCAGCACTGAGATGTCAGGTCCGGGCACCTGTCAAAAGTGCCAAAGTGCCCACACTTTCTTTAGTCGTGACCGTGACTGAATGATAAACGAATGAATGAAACAAATGATGAACGTCATCCAAATATGTTTTATATTCATTGTCGAAATTGGAGACCTCATGTCCACGTGGCGCCAACTAGTGGGGTGAATTTTCATGAAAATCCCCGCCCAGTGTCAATGCCTATGGGTACATTCCGAATTATGCCATAATCGCACACAGCGCTTACATCAATAATTTGCGTTCCGATTTAGATATCACGATTATGACAGCTGAGAGCTGTCAACAATTCGGAATGCTCGTGAATGCGCTCACACACAGTGCTCGCTCAACGTCAACCCCAAACCTTGCACAAGAAAGAAAGACCGACTGGTTTATTTTTTTAATAGATTTTCAATGCACTTCTCTTCCTTCTCACGATGTTATCAATATAAGGCATGATCGGCATTATTGCAAAATGGCGCATATCATGACGTCATCTATGACGATTCACGGGAAATCCTTAACGCGCTCGCGCTAATTCGGAACGGGTATACATATGCTCGCTCAAATCAATTACAGTGCAATTCGGAACAAACTCTCTCGGTCAAAAATTGTTTATTAAAGAGCACAGATTAGGTTCTGTATATAGTACTCTGTGGTGTGCAGTAAACGTCATTCAGCTCGGTTACAGAAATTAATTGGTGTGTTAGAAAATAATAATATAATTTTATCTCATTTATACTGCGCTACGCGCTCTTCATTATTGTAGGGCTCTAAAATTCAAGCTTTATTTGAAACCAATCGAAAGACCAGATATCGTGTAGCATAAAATTGTTGTACTCACAAACACGTTTAGTGTATCTACATTCAATGATACTCTTATTTCTTCGTATTATGAAAACAAAAACTTAAAACAAACATGTATTGTATTAAGAGATAAGTGCCATTACTTGTATATCTAACAGTGTAATATATATACTTCTTGGTTTTATTGTCACTTGTGTAAAACCTTGTCTATTTTTGTGGATAGCCTTATTTATGTACTCAATTATACGCGACTCAGTGCCAATGGAGTATGATAACGATGAGAATACGTGGCGTAGGCCTTCGACGCCTAAGGTGGAGCGCTCAGCGTGCGGCCATATCCCCAAGCGGTCATCAACTGTGGCTGTTGTGGTACTTGGGCTAGCAGTACTTAGCTGCTTGCTCGGTTATTGTGTGCTCAGCGAGACTCTGCCCTACGAGTCTAAGACCCTGCGTCTTGTTATTATTGTAAGTATTGAATTTATTAATTGCCACTTCATTTTTTTGTGAAGAGATAGCAACATGTTGTTTCAGGATTTAATTGAAACCATTCATAACAGTATTTTTTTAGTTAAATCAAGTCAAGTAATTTGTGTATCAAATGACTGAATAAAAATCATTAATATACATTGATTAAGTAATTTGCTATCCTTTCTTTGATGTTCTAAATTAACATACCTATTTATTCATAATCAAGTCATTTATTATAATTAGGCTGATAATCAGCACTTTTTGAATGTCAAAATTACATAAGACTGTCCCTCAAAACACCCTTCCACACTTGCTAGTGCTTTAGCTATGAAGAAGTGGCGCAACAAACTTCCCAGCGGCTCAGCTGGCTGTTCAGTTAGAAGAACTTGATTCTATACAATAGTATGAACATTATTTGGGCACCCCTGTCATATAACAAAATACTTTCCCAATGGTGATAATCAATTTATTGAAGGCTGAACTATGTTTTATTTTCAAATGACACAAACATTTAGATAAGATTATTAGTGGTTCTCTGACTGGGTATTTCTTCTTTACTCTGCCTAGCCTTTTCCTATATTGGGGTCGGCTTCCAGTCTAACCAGATGCATCTGAATACCAGTATTTTACATGGAGCTACTGCCTATATTTCTTGTGTACTTTTTAAATCTATTATTATTATTTTCCCAGCTGTTTCGTCATGGAGCCAGGACCCCAGTAGAGACCTACAGTAGTGATCCCTACAGAAACTATCAATGGCCTGATGGGTATGGCAGTCTCACTAATGTAAGTTTACATTATTTTATTGTAAGTAAAAAAAATATGGCTATGGAAACTGACAATATTGATTTTAAATAATAATAATGCTTTTATTTTAATACAAGTTTTTAGTATGAATGTATCTGATTTTTGTAGTACCATTATCAACCTATAGTGGTAACGGTGGTGGTAATAGGTTGATAATGGCACGTGCAGCAATAGACCTAGATAAACCTAGGTATGTGCAGCAGTAGACTGCTCAGTCTATTGCTGCACAGACCTTGGTTTCACCAGTAAGCTGGATGCTAAGCTATACTCATCCATTCAGTTCCAACCACCAACATCCCTGTAATTCTATCTATTAGGTACATAAAAATCGTTTATTTGCACAATTATGGTACAGAAAGTTTTTAAGATTAATTACATAGATCTCTTAATCTGCCTTTAATTAGGTTGGCGTGCAAATTTGACAAACTTAACTAGTCAGGTCCAAGGAGGCTAGCTAGAGGGCCATAACAATAGATAATTAATTGTGTCTCATTAGCAATGCTTGATGAGTTAATTATTATCAGAAGTTATTTTACCTATAATTAGTTAAACAATGAAACATGTGTGGTTTGTTAAATTGAGTTCAGTTAAGAAAACTTAAAATATATAATACGGAAAATAACAGCCACTTTATAAAATAGAATCACAATTTCAGTTTTATAATATTTTGCTTACAAGTAATTCAGTAAATAAGATTCTTATTGATTCTAGGATCTAGGTCTACAATAAGTAGTGTCTGACCGAAGCGAAGGTTCGGATTTGTCCAAAAAATCTGATTTCGGCTGCAGTTTCAGTGTCGGCCAAAAAGTGGCCGATCCGTCGCGGGACGCCTGGCAGATGTGAAACATTTAAATTATTTTGGTGACGCTTCGCCACGGCATGCGTCGCCACGCTCACAATCAGTTTAACCCGCGGCTATAGATGTTTCACATCAAAAACTGTGTCACTCAGAGTTAGACAGCTTGCTGTACGTACAGGCCGGCACGCACACATTCACACATTACTGAGCCATTACCACAGACAACTTAGCCCCGGCCATTACAAACGTCAACAGACATAGCCGACACGTCTACGCGGCGAAAAATAAAATATACAGCACGTCTTGTGTGATAAAATGGTGCAAAAACCGTAGTGATCAGAAGAAAAATAAAACAGGAATCACGTTTCATATCGTCGGCCTAATTCGTTGACCTGCTAAGTCCATTTTTTGGCAAAATGTACTTTTAATACCAGTTAAAAAGTTCCAGCTAATATCTACCGTATCGTTTAAGGAATAACTGCGATATCAGCGAAAAAAGGTGACAAATGCTATGCCCGAAACACTGCTTTCTGATCACCAGTCAATCTCCACAACGCAAACCTGCTAAATCCTGTTGGGACCTCAGTTTTGTACTGACAACGTTCCCAGACCCACGTGCCGTTTGCGAGCCGCAAACGGCACGTGGGTCTGGGAACGTTGTCAGTGCCAGTTTTGCGACGCGTCAAAATCTATACACCATACTCAATTTAAATAAAAAACGGCCAAGTCCTCAAGCAAATTGAAACTTCACCTCCACAAACTGCTAAATAATTGTTTATCTAAATTTTATAAAATGTGTTTAAGTTAAGCTGCTATATTATATTGTTAAAATATCAAGAAAAATTATAGAAACCAAAGGGATTTTCAGAATTTTGATTGCCAAATTAATAGAGATATTATTCAGATTTTTCTTTGTCCTTTACACTATGTCAAAATGGACTTAGCAGGTTAACGAATTAGGCCGACGATGTGTAAATTAAGAATTCAATCACTTAGTTCCCGATTGTATACATCATGGTATAATAATTTAGTTCGCCAGGTATGGCATTCCGGTCACGTGGGATACATGAGCCTACGTCATCACCGCTGTGTTACCAGTAGTGTGTAATATTAATAACAAGTTTGTATGTGCCAATCACACGTTGCGGGTACTTTTTCCACGTTTAAGCGTTGTCGCTGTATCGAGTTTTCGAAAAGCAATTAAATCGCTGATGTCCTATGCTAAACATATGCGCTGTTTATCGCTCAGTTGCTGTATCGAGCTTCTGAAAACCTAAAAATCAAAATCAAATCAAATCACTTTACAAAACTATAAAATAAAATAAGGGCTGATTTTACAATCGCCATTTAAAATTTTGAGTTTTTTTACACAAAATCTGCAATTTTTAAATAATAAAAGAAATCTGGTTGTTGCAAAATTAGCCCTTAATCAAATTATTTGTTACAAACCTACTTAAAACGATGGGTCTCAGAAAAGAATGTCAATTAAACATCTTTTACTTTATAAGTTTCGGTTTCGGCCGAAATTAGAAGAGAAGTCGAATTTTCGGTTTCGGTCGGACACTAACAATAACAAAATTAAATAATGTTCTGCCCCTATCTGTAAGGATAAGATGAAATGTTGTAATATATGTTTTTATTTTAATAATTATGTTATTTTATTGGTTTTCCTAGGCTGGCAAGCTTCAGCTGTATGAGTTAGGCAAGAAATACAGAAGTTACTATGCAAACTTTATCCCTGAAGAGTACTGTGAGAAGGACGTGTTTATACGCAGCAGCGACAAGTCCCGGTGTCTCATGAGTGCGTACACGTTCCTTGCGGGCTTGTACCCTCCCACAGAGAGGCAGATGTGGCATCCAGAGCTGCCGTGGCAGCCGGTACCTGTACACTCACTGCCAAAAGAACTGGACAATGTAGGTCATGACTCATGAGCATAATGAACAATATTAAAATAATAACATAACATCACGTCTGTATTCCCCGAAGCGTTAGGCAGAGGTGTACCTATAGTACACCCACATTTCGCCAGTTATGTTTAAGTCCCATGTAATAGGGGGCGAGCCTATTGCCGTCAACCGGGCACAAATCCAAACTCCGGGCTGCTACTGAGAAATTCCAGATGGAAAAACCCAATAACACAAAAAAAAACTAAAACAATTAGTTGTCAAAATTTAAATATTACCGTACTGCCCCAGCAAGTAGGTACAGTATTTTTATCTCACGAAGCGACGCGCGCTTTACTTGTTTTAACCAAGTGTATAAACTACAAACACGCTGTGAATGTGTGCCTGAAGAAGAGCAGCGTGAGCACATAACACACACACTTCCGACTTCTCCTTTGTCTCGGACGGTACTGAGAAGTCGTGCGCTTCACACACATTCACAGCGTGTTTGTTCACTTGTTAACCACAAGTAAAGTGCGCGTGGCTTCGTGAGATAAAAATACTATATGAACAGCCGAAGTGGCAATCAGGTATCGTTGAACGTATTTAGTTATTATATAACTCAAAATAAATAATGCGTTGAGTTATGAAATGTTTAAAATGACGACAGAAACTCTTCTATTTCAGATAGTTGCAGCAACAAAACCCTGCAAAGTCTGGAAGGCTATGTATGAGGAGCAACTGGGTGAGAAGAACGCCGACCCGAAGTTCACAGAGTTATTTGAATATTTGAGTAAACATACGAATCAGAGCATGCGCAGTGTCCTGCCTGTGGATTTCTTGTACAGCACGCTATTAGCTGAGCAGGAGGCGGGACTCAAGCTGCCTGAGTGGACGAGGACTGTCTTTCCCAGCAAAATGCGGACGCCATTCATGCTAAGTTTAGCTTTGCTATCTTATAATGAGACCTTGCAGAAACTACAAGTTGGTGAGTTTTTAACATAATTAATAAGGTATTGTCAAAACACTTAAGTTTTAATATTAAAATACATAAAATCAGGGCCTTATCAGAAGTCTCCGTCTCAATTATATGTCATTCGACGCGGCCAATGTCGATTCGCAATTGTTACCAACGCTTGAAATTGTGTGTGTAATTTAGGTCCCCTTCTAAAGGAGATAAAGCAGTACCTAGACGAGTCCGTCGCGCATGAGAACGTGGACCGCTCGCTATACGTGTATTCTGGGCATGACGTCACAGTCGTGTCCGTCTGGCGCGCCTTCGGGTTCAATGACTTACTGGAGCCTGAGTATGGGGCCAGTATCGTGATCGAGTTGCACGAAGATGTTGAACAGGAGACATTCTTTGTCAAGGTATGCCCAAAGTACCATCATAATATCAAGTCATTTATATAATACTAGCTTTTGCCTGCGGCGTCGCTCGAGTGGAGGTCGGAATTTAGAAATATATTTTCGTGGGATCATAGGTACTACCGGGATAAAACTTTCCTATGTCCTAACCCACTTCACCGTCTACCCATGTGACATATTTCATCTTAATGCGTTTAGCCGTAACGGCGTGAAAAGGTACCAGTCAGACAGTTTCGCATTTATAATATAATAGTACGGATTTAAAGGTATACCCCGAATATAAAAACCTACAAAAAAAATACAATACAACATAAATTATCGCGCCTGTATTTCCTAAAAATATAGGCAGTGTTGCCCTCTTCTTATGGAACTTTTCCCATGCTAGAGTGAATAATATATATAAATATTTTCTCTAGGGGTATGAGTATGGTAATCATGAGCTGAATTCATTTTTTCAGTTTGCGCGTCGTTGTCCCTGCCATCCAGTATAATTTTATTCCAACGGTTCAAAAGTCGTATTTTTTATAATTCCAGACATTCTACCGCAACAACACAAAGGTGGAAGTTCCCTTGGAGCTGAAGTTACCATTCTGTGATGATCCGTGTACGTACAGTAAATTTAGCCGACACGTGAGTAAGTTTATATCTGACGACTGGGAGGCCGAGTGCGGTAATACAGACAAGTAAACTATTATAGTCGTTGCAAAATACGAGCGCTTGTCATGTGGCTTAAATGACATTGACATAAGGTTTTAATTGCAATGGTTGAAGCGCGCTTGTGCGATGCAACAATTATACTCATTATTTACATGTAGGAAGTACCCCAACAGTCCAGTTGCTAGTATAAGTGAAGTCCTAAAATGTCGAATATTATCTTTTATTATGTATGTAGTTATAGTTTTGTATGGTTTGCCCCAACATAGTTGGATTGGAATGAAGCTAGATGATGGTCTTTCCGTAACCCACATCTGCAGAAATGATAGAGCATGATGAACATAGTTTTCTTACAAGACGGCCGATTAATCATGGCCGGTCTGAACATAGGCTCTCCGAACTTTCGCGCATGTTCTCACACTCGCCTCATGTCACCGAATGCCATCATAGACTGCAGACTCGGTGCGAAATGAATTCATTGCCGCTTAATGAATCTGTGATTATTTAAAAAAAAATAGTTATTTAGGTAAACATAGATCTAAGCTGCCAGAAACAATAATGAATCTTCACATAGACTAGCACTGAACTCAATAGAATAAGATTATTTTTTAGTTTGTAAACACTATAAAATTATTTAAGTCACAATGCCATAGTTATCATATTTGCCAAAAATCTTAGTACCGAAGTGTTTTCCAAGAAGACTCTTCTTTTATCACAATTTGTCATCACAAGCTTATTTTATAAGACTCAAATATTTATAGGAATAATATTATGCCAAAATTGAGCCTCTTGTGTGACGATTTAGTATGTTAGGACAGCTAAACAGGCTGAATGGCTCTAGATATACCTAGATATATATTAATCTATGGTTATAGGTGTGATTACGTATGCTATATACTCAATTTAATTTATGTATTAGAATTATTGTATTACTCATGTTGATATTATACATATGTATGTGTATTTGCATTTAATGAATATTTCTATTGTCTATACTACACTAATAAATTGACGAACACTTTAAATCGTTGTCTTCGCTATTTATTAATTAATGATCCAAGGGCGAGCCGCTCAACGGTACGGATAGTGAATGTATGAGCAAGTTCGTCTTGGTCAAAAGGTTATAGAGCGGTTTTGACTCTAAACCGTTCTATACGCGCGGCCTTATGGTGCATTCGAATTTAAAATAGCAAACATTTTATTGAAATAAATAATCTATAGAAATTGGTAATGCTTACTGCCATTTAGCAATTTTATTGATACACAGGGTGTGTACCAGATGCAATCCATATTGCGAACACTCTGTGATTTCTGAAGTATTTACATATATCTGTCCACTTTTAGATCTACACAATTTTTGTCAAGACTGTATTAGACACGTTTTATTGATTTTAGTGGTGATTGATATTTTTCTTAGGCTCCTTTAAAGAGATTATTTTTTAAGAAGATGCCTAAACTTCTTATGAAAATTTTATAAAGTATTAAATTGTTGTTGTAAAGAATTAGTTAATATTTAAGAGACATGTTGAAATATAGTAATATTTTGATATACGTAATAGGCATCAGTGCATATTTAATCTATGTTAACATTCATATAAAACTAAGATTCTTTATCTCTACACTAACAAATTATATGATGCACAGATCTAAAGATATACTCATACTCTTCTCCCACTTAATATTACTAAAAGCCAAGTTTTGTATGACTATGTATAATTTAGAGAATCTTACATATTTGTGTAAATTTTATTAACATTATACTGTAATCTTCTTCACACAAGGTATTTTATCTCTTATGATGTATGAAATTGAAAATTAACACAATATGTAAGCTCTTATAAAAGTATTCTAAAAGGATTTAGCCTGCAAATATGTCACAAATTCTATTTCAATTGTTTTACACAAATGCAGATAATATTGATGTTGTATTTGATGAGTCATGTTTATGCGGAAAGTATAATCGAAATATTTAAGGCTCATTTACATGGAGATAGTTTCTCACTCGGTTTATGGCGAGAATGAGCTGCGATTATCGCAGCTATATTTTAAAATGTAAAATTTATTGGCACGGGGCGAGTTTGCGCCACGCTTTTTCGGAGCGATAAACTCCATGCAAATGAGCCATTACTCTTGTAATTATTATGGCGCGGGCAGCTGCTACCAAGCGACTTTTATTGAATAGAAAGAAGTTAGGGTCATGTTGTCTTTGATATTACACAGGAAATCCCTGTACTAGGTACTTTATTATTCTTTGAGAATAACAGTTAGAGTTTAATTAATTGTAACATTATAATGTTGTTGTTTTTGTAATGTTTACTATTAAATGTTTTATGTGATAATGTGGTATTTTCTTCTCTTTTAAACAAACCGAATACAAACAACAAACCTTAGTAACGCAAACTGTACAAGAGAAATAAAATAAGAAATTTAGTAAGTACATAATTATAAATTGTATAATTTATTTGATTGATTGTAGTAAAATACATTAAAAAAATAAAACAACTTACATCTAAGTAAAATGCCTAATTGGACGACACATTCATTTTTTAAATATAAAAAGATTAATATAATAGAGAATGTATATTTTAAAATCTAGACAAATGGACGAAAATTTAACTTACAAATACATAAAATAATAAAAGTCACAATACCAAAAAATTGGTAATAAGAATAATATAAAATTGTGATTTATGTAATTAAATCTACTTGTGTAACCATAACTATGTTGGTCACATGTTCGGTGGAATGTTAATTTGTTAAAATGCTAATAAAGCTAAAATACAACATTACGGTTTAAAGCTCAGTCTTCGCTACTTGACTCGTAAATCTATGGCTTATCTGGTAATAAAGTAAAATATCTTGTAATGCCTACAATATAAATTGGAAGTTACATTGTGGGAAGTTAAGACTATCATAACTTCGTAGTTCGGAATTATTCGTATATCAAGGCACTGAGGCAAAAACACAAGCCCTTTTATTTGTTCATTCAAGGTCAAAAAACACAAATATTCAAAAAATATTTTGTGGTGACTGAAAGCAGCTAGCCTTTGCTTTCTAGATGTCAATGATCAGCTGCTTACTAAGCTTATAATGTGTGTTACCAAAATCATTGAGCTGAATATAATTACTGAGAAATGGTTATTTCTCAGTATTTTTATTTTATTTTATTAGAATTTTAAGCATTCAGTTGCCACAGCATGTGAGTACATGTCGCTCTTTGAACGCTCTCAAGGCTGTATATACAGCAATTGCTACCCATGTACCTACAGCCGCCCAAGCGGTGATGACAGCTATATGTAAGGCGACACCAGTATTAATGAAGTCACCTCGGCGGCTATTCGGCGCGTCCTTCTGTAGGTAGTCCATAAAATCGTAAATTGCTTGGCACGCCAGACGAAAGTGTATCGCGGTTGCGTGGTCCCCAGTGGCACGGAGCTCCTGCAACACATTATAATGATAATGAGAATTATGTTGATTAACAGTCATAATTCTAACTGTGCAATAATATGAAGGATACAAGGTCTTGTTCATTTACTTTGCACTAATTGAAACATTACTTCCTCATGAAACAAATAATTGCTTTGTGCGACTGTAAATTGTTTTTTTAAACAATTACTTATATCAATGGCAGTGGTGAGATTTAAACAATAAGGTATGGGTAAACTATGCATTCAAAATTTCAAACCATAAGCATGGGAAGGCAAAATAACTGGAAAATGCCTAAAATAATGTGTGGCAATAATGGAAACAATTTCCAACTGGTGAGAATTGGACATGCTCTTGAGTGAAACCCTACAAATACTAAAGTAACTTGTCTTACTCTGACTAAGTATCCTCTATACTGAGTGCAGGTCCTGAGGAAGCCATCAGTCAAAATGGCAGCATGTACTAGAGAGTACACAGCAAACAGAGCTGCTATACATGATGTCGGGATCCAGCAGTAGATGACAGAGTCGTTACTCCGGCTCACCCTGGTCCTTGTACTCACTACTATTGATTCACCCTCTCTGAAATAATGAGTCATATTGTTAACAACTGATAGTGACTACTGAGATTAGAGTGTAGTTAATTTTATTTGCAATTTTAGTTCTTGGTACCAGATCACTTACATTTCTTCCATGGTTGTAGATTTCTCATCCTCATACTGGCCAACATTATTAATACACACTCGGTACATATGAAACAGTGCCATGACTACTGCATACACAATCACAGGCAGCGGCGCGAACACGGCATACAAGCAGTATGAGTTGTGACCACCATTGAAGTACTGGAATGTGCTGACTCCATAAAGTATGCAACCGCAGTTGGTGTTCTCGAAGTAGCCGCCCGGGCAGACGTCCAGTGTCGTGCGCCAGTGGTTGTACGGTATACCAATGCACAGAACTGACACAGCGAGAAACACCGCAACGAATAAGTAGCTCCAACAAAGACGTCGCTCTGTTTGATACTGATTCATCGTGAATGGATTCCTGGAAAACGAACGATCAATTTATTACATATTACAACGCTTTGATATTAAATATTAGACACACTTCCTCAGAAACATGAGACCTGATTAACAACTTTAACTTACTCAACTATAGGTTGACACAAAAACCATTTATTAATTTGATTTACACTGAGATAAAGTATTACTAGGTCAGCTCATATGCCAGGTAGTTTTGTTGATAACGATTCTATAGGGCTACGCGAAAACAAGATAAAACATTTGCTACGATAAGATTCCGATATGACAACGTCAACAATGGACCACAATGGACGCCGATTTTGATATTTTGACATTGCTAGAAGTTGGCCGGTGGGTTGGGTGGTTGACATTGACACAGGTGTCAGTGACAGACTGACAGTTGTCCATACAATGGATTTTTTTTAATGGCAATTCATATTCAATAATCGGTTGAAAGCATAATTTCCACAGTCCAATGAAAGCTCGTTTATAGAGTGATAAATGTTTTACGGATAAAATGAATAAGAAAAGAAAGAGTACATAACTTACATGTTTTTTTTTTTCATAGAACAAAAATTTTACCAGGCTCAAAAGGGCATTGACAGATGAGTGGCCGCCAGAGAATTCCAGCCAAAATTCCCAAAGAAAAAAAAAGACTGACAGAACAGCTGATTTAAGTCAAATGTCAAAATTAGAAAAATAAAACTTGTGCTTGCAAACAAAATGTTATTTATATCTAAATCATCAACAAATTAAAATTCAAGATGAAATTGAA
Source organism: Griposia aprilina (assembly GCA_916610205.1). Classification (NCBI taxonomy): domain Eukaryota; kingdom Metazoa; phylum Arthropoda; class Insecta; order Lepidoptera; family Noctuidae; genus Griposia; species Griposia aprilina. The sequence goes on from OU744286.1 coordinate 16,936,475, forward strand.
TAGTAATACTCGAATTGTCGGACAGAACATAATATTAGTACCATACAGAGAATATCATGTCCCCAGGTAGGAAAGTGTTCCTTTTGCAGATAATTTAATCATTTATGCTATTCATATTGCTGTGTTATGTTAACCTCCGTTACTTTCTGCAGGTACCATGAATGGATGAAGTCTGTAGAACTCCAGAAACTCACCGCATCAGAACCATTGACATTGGAAGAGGAGTATGATATGCAAAAGTCATGGCGCGAAGATGAAGATAGTGTGTTTTGTTATTCATAGTATTTTATGCTGCTTGTCTTATATCTACTGAATCCTGATGCTGTTGTTTTCTTAAGTCGAGTGCTAGCACGTAAATAAAAACAGAATTTTATTTTCAGAGTGCACTTTCATAATATTGGACAAACACATGTATGATAAACACAATGAAGAAACAGGTAGGCCGGCCAGACCAGTCTAGCTATTATCAATGGTTACTCATCTAGCTAATCATTTTTTAACAAAACATCTTTCTTCTAGATGCAATGATTGGAGACACAAACATATTCATAACTGACAATGAACTTGCAGCTGGGGAAATAGAAATAATGATAGCAGAGGAATCAGCTCGGGGCAAAAAGTTTGGATGGGAAGCTGTAATTTTAATGTTCCTTTATGGGATTGAACATGTAAACCTGAAGCTAATTGAAGCAAAAATAGCTCTGACTAACAGTATTAGTATCAAAATGTTTAACAAATTAGGCTTTCAGGAAAAGTCCATAAGTGAAGTGTTCCAAGAAGTTACTTTAGAGAAGAAAGTGAATGAAGAATGGATAAAATGGTTGAATAAAGAAGCAAAATTTGAAATACAAACATGTTGATTTGTGTTCTTCACTACCACACAATTATAACTTAATAAAAAAAAAACTATTTGATTTCCTTTTCCCAATCTATTATTGCAATGGACATCCAAATTATCTTCTTTTTTCTGAATTGCAAAGCACTATTGAAATCCAGCAAATCATTCTTCATTAATTATGAAAATATAAGCTTTTCAAAGAACAATCAAGTTACGGCTTCATTATACCTAATTATTATTTTTTCTGCGATTCTGGATACTGTCCTTCATACAATTCCTAGTGTAGTCAGTGTAGTTCATAGATAATACACTGTGTAGTTGTTCTACATAACCTAACTACTACTAACAACGCCACCAGCTTTTTTCGTTTCAACCCGAAATCGCCCACTGCTGGGTGTAGACAGACAAGCTTCCTTTCCATTCTCCTCGGTTCCGTGAGTCCCAAGATGTCGTCAGCCCACAGACCACCAGGATAGAAGTAACCGGTACCATGTCTTCTGTTTTTATTAGTACTACTTTCCTAGGGAAAGTTTATCGTCACGTCAGCTGCTGTCCTCCTATAGTCAAAAGACACGTATTTGTGTTTATGATCCTATGAAAAGAAAGAAAATATTTGAATTGTCAAATTGAACCCTTCCGTCACAATCACAAAGCCATCATACAGCTGTCAAGATTTGTTTGTCAGTGTCAGACTTTGTTGCGTCAGTTTAGGACTTCGCAATTTACATTTATACAATTATTATTTTTTATAAAATGTTTTTCCAAGTCATTTGTGTGTACTTTTTATGTACAACTCAATTGTTATGTCGTGGTGAAACAGAGGTCAGGTCAGAAGAAGACGTAGGCGTAAAATATGCGAACCGGTGTGAGGTATGCAAGATTTTAGCTGCCGAGTTGCAAGGGAGGCTCGAGGAGACCGGCAAAGTTCACGATGTCATCGAAATTGGATACTCACTCGACGACGTGCAACCTAAGAAGAAGACAAAGTATCAGAAATCAGAGCTGAGACTGATAGAATCGTTAGAAGGCGTTTGTGACAAAATTTTAGAATATAACATCCACAAAGAACGGCATGATAGTACAAGATTTGCCAAAGGCATGAGTCAAACGTTCAAAACTCTGCATGGGTTGGTTGACAAGGGTGTAAAGGTGGACCTTGGTATTCCACTTGAGTTGTGGGATAAGCCATCTGCTGAAATAACTCAAATGAAAACACAATGTGAGAGTCTTTTGGAGGAGAATGAAGGGGCTGTTGAAGATTGGTATTGGAATCACCAAGGAGAGATTGATCTGACCAAACACTTGTGTACCCAACATGCGCTCAGGGGTGCTGATGACTCATGCTTAACAGAGCAGCTGAGCTCTTCTAAGGGTGAGCGAGGCAAGTCTGACAAGTCAGAACTATGAGGGTCAATGTTATATTAGAGAATGAAGTACAAGAACAATGTATATTTTATTAATAGTCTATGTTTATGAATTTTGTGATAACATGGAGGCATTTCAACCTTAATATTCTATGTGTTAGTAAGTTTTATCTTAATTACTAGTAAGTTATAAATGTAATAAAAGATAATGTAGGTAGTTAAACTTTTCTGTGTGTAAGAAACATTATACTTATTGCACAGTTGACAGGGATGTAAACATAATAATATCAACACTTTCTTCCATTAAAATCACTTTTATAGAGCATTTTGTAAGTAGTCCATTTTGAAATATGTATAAATATAATTATGGGCCATGTCTCGGTAAAGTTGTTTCCAGAAATATGGAATTGACTTCTGCTCACTTAATATGGCAGTATGGCAGATCTGCTATCATGTTCTTTAACTTCTTATATTATTGATCTAAACAAATTTAATATAAAATTGGAACAAATACTTAAACAAATATAATGTTTTTTTATTTAACTATGTTTAAACCTGATTTAATACTTTCTTCTTTATGAAGAACTTAAAAGTTCTCTGTCCCTCATCAAGTCGTCACATTCATTATTCCTAACTAATATTATAAATGAGAAAGTAACTTTGTTTGTTACGCTTTCATGCTAAAATGGTTGAACGGTTTTGAATAAATTTGAGTGTCACTGACTGGCAGGGCCACCATCAGGTATTTTAATTTTGATAACACAAAAAAATTGTCGAATTTTGTCGCCAAATATCAGAATTTGTCAGTCACTGGTTCAAAAGATATAAGGGTTTATAGGTGGCCGATCTAGAGAGAGTATCCCCAGCAGGCCCACATTTATATATCAAAACCCGGGCACCTAGTGAAGATCTGTTTTCTCCCATATATTTTTCGCCAATTAGTCTGAATCAGTCGCCAAATATCAGAATTTGTCAGTCACTGGTTCAAGAGATATAAGGGTTTATAGGTGGCCGATCTGGAGTCTCCCCAGCAGGGCCACATTTATATCTCAAAAACTAGGGCACCTAGCGAAGATCTGTTTTCTCCCATATTTTGTCGCCAATTAGTCGCAATTTGTCGCCAAATTACAGATTCAGTTGGTGTGTAATTACAAAGATATTAGATAATTCAATTTCCCCATACAGTGGTACAAGCAAGTACAAAACACTTTATGTAGTTTCTAGACAGTATCTAGGACGTCTTATGGAGGAATGTTTGTTTCAAATTAAATAAATATAAACTTATTCTACAATTTCGACCCACCAAAGGAAAGCTGTAGATATTCATTACCTATAAACAAATCTACAATAAAGATATGTATTCATTTACCACTTAGTCGCTGGCAGATAGATCGCTGCGCTCCGTTTTATTTACGGTAAGTAAGAAAGAGATAGATGCGCGTCTACAGACGAGCTACTTAGAACGAGTTGGCCGTCACGTAAGTTAAAGTTAGCCAGTTTAATTAAACTGGAACTTATTATGAATAGTTATAGTCCATATCCACAACACAACTCTCATAATCACCTCAAAATACACACACAAACACAACACACATCAAACGAACTTTTTAGAAAATCTTTTTTATTGATTTTTTACTAAAGGTACACTATTTTGATTATTATTCTAACGTTAATTAGAGCTTAACATTGTAAACTAGTAAAATAGTTGCATGCGACTGTACATCTTGACACCAAATAGACCAAGAGCAAGGTTTAATGTTTTCAAAGAAGTTTAAGTCACTCTAACCTAGTAATCTATAACATAAAAATATGTATTTAATTGAGAATTTATCTCGGACATTTCTAAGAACTTTAGACCGATAAAACTAGAAGTATATTACACATATTAATAGAAATATTTTTTCTTGGCAATTTTTCGTGAACTTTTCGATCTAGCTCTTGGACTTACTAATTGAACTCATTAAATCTCCTAAACTAAGACCTGTAGCGGTATCAACATCGCCACATACGAGCTACACGTCATACTGACGTCACGCAAATCCTGCTTCGCTCAAGCAGAGTTTACCGCGCGACTAGCATATTTGTATATATGCTAGTCGCGCGGTAAACGCGGAATCTGTAATTTGGCGACAAAACATGTGAGAAAACACATCTTCGCTAGGTGCCCTAGTTTTTGAGATATAAATGTGGCCCTGCTGGGGAGACTCCAGATCGGCCACCTATAAACTCTTATATCTTTTGAACCAGTGACCGACAAATCCTGATATTTGGCGACAAATTTCGATTAATTAGCGACTAATTTTTTGTGTTATCTAAATTAAAATCCCTGATGGTGGCCCTGCCAGAGTCAGTGACACTAAATTTGACACTCAGATAAAGCATGACCTGGGTAAGGACATAGGCTACTTTTCAGCCTGGATCGCAGACGAAGTTGCAGGCAACAGCTAGGTAAAAATAATATTCAAATAAAAGAATAAAACTTTGTGGGTTGAAAATCACTATTATTCCTGAACTCATAGTTAGCACTACATATTAACCAATATGTAGTGCTAACTATGAGTATTTCACTGCATGCAATAGTGCAACAAAGTAAAAAATATTTTTGGTCCGTATGGTTTTGGCAGTTGGTTCACACCAGTTCACAACAGGCCATTCCTGTGATTTCATAACGCATGTTACTGAATAAACATCTACTTTGTAATGAAACAAAAACATGTTGGATATACTGCCAGTTGCTGCATTCATGATTAGTTGCAGCATCAGTGCACTGTTTGATGTATTTTTCCAATATCAACTTCACCTGCTTCAGCTTCAGCCAATACATCATGTCGTCATCGTCGAACACAGCTGACAGGATATTCATGTATGTCACTTATTCTCCATTATATAAATAAAATCCTTGCAAGTGTCTGCCCGTACCACTTCTAGTTCCTCTGTCTGAGGTGAATGGAGGGATTGTTCGACTCCGAGTTTTTTTGTTTGGGAAATCAAATAACTTCTCCCGCTCTGGGCGGAGCGGGAGGACGTGTCAGACTTTTACCGACTAAAACCCATCCGTGTTCCTTCAGTTGCCCACGGTAATGCCTGCCAGGGTTGCGGATTGTTCGAAAGCGAACAATCCGCGACTCTGGCAGTCATCGGCCCTAGCGGACCCCGTTAATTAGTGCTGACATCCTTTTGAGGCGCGCGTGGAACACAACGCGCCATCAACCAGGGCCTGGTCCTTACCGGACAACGAGCTACCCATTGCTCGTCGTCCGCAAGCCCACGCCTACGGTGGCTGGGAATCGGCTTGGGGATTCCCGACGCCCAGGGCGTCTCCTGCGGCGATTAGGTGCGTGAGGGCGCAACGATTGCCTCTCAAAGAGGGGACTTACCACCGCAAATGTGAGTAACATTTATAGCACTTATTGCTGGCTGTTTATAATATGTAAGCTGTTAGATGTTGATAAATGAATGATGAACGGATTTCGATAAAAGGCAAGGAGATGGATGGGCATCCTGGGGAAGGACCGAAGGACATAGGCTACTTTTTGATCCGGTAGCACGTTCCCGTGGGATAATTTCCGATATCTACGCGGGCGAAGCCGCTGGCAGAAGCTAGTGTCAAATATATCAGGCTCATTGCCAGGCCGATTGCGGCATTTTACTGAGATTTTACCAACCAAAATCGAGGAACAAAACTACACGGCGTTTCTCGTGCTAGTTGCTACTCTCGCAATGTCAGAGCTTTTGAGGATATCGTGCAAAGGACACGACAAGCTGTGGCTGGTAAAGGCGTGTTACTCAAGTTGCTGTAATTAACACACCAATTTATTTGATAAGGGGCTATTCAGACGCAGTAAGCGTACTTTGTGCGTCGCATATCGGGATTGCCTTCTTGAGTTAGTAATTTAAAAAATAAAACCAAATGATCTTAATAAGCACCTTTTTAATCGACTGTCAAAAAGTGTCACCTAATTTTATATAAATAAAATTAATATATCAACTCTTTAATTTGCACCAGTTATCTTACACAATGGTATTTATAGGTGCTAACAACATGCAGCCATCCTGCAATCATATTGGGGCGAAAAGGAAACTAAATTTACTTAAAAAGACAAATAAATAACTATATGATTAAGGTTTTAAGATTTCATATTATGATCACATAATATTAAATACATTCGCTCTTGTACTCAACGCGCATACAAAACGTTAACGACGTGATTCATACTATAATTTATCTCTTGAGGACACCGAGAAACGGCCGTAACGCGCGGGGCGTCGTATTGAATCTCCTTGTTGACTGCTAGTGGGCGGCGCACACGGGCGTGTGGTCGCGCCACCGCCCCCGTGTCTATGGTCTAGAGGTAGGGGCTGGTGTCTTGGTATTCGTCGTCGCTTTCGTCGGAGCCGTCGTCCGTCAGCTGTCGCTGTGCGGCCGCTTCCGAGTCGCCAGCACAGTCAGAGCTCGATGCATCTGTTGACAAGCACTTACATAAGTCTCCTGTGTAACTCTCACTCAACCTTAACAGTGTTACAATGGAGTAGTAGCATTATGGAGAGTTAGTTCAGTACGCATTTTTTATTTAGAAGCCAAGACTATATAATCGTCAGTAAGTGGTCAATGCAAACGGAACATCCCGTCAGGGTACATATGTTCTGTGCGGAACATAAGCCTCAGAGTCGAGTGGCTGCAGAGCTATGACAGCAACTTATCGAATGTGTTTATCACTCGCTCGCCGCATTACTTAAAACCAAAAGTTTACTTTTGGTTATGCATGCAAACAATAGTACAGTGAGCCTGCATTGGTCACTTAGGGTTGCCACCCGTACTCTAAAATAGAGTATTGGCCTCTTTTTCGTGTGGGTGTACTTCATAATCTATGACACCAATAAAGAAAGGAACAATGCTTCCCTAAACGTAATTAAAAACGATCTGATCTAATATTTCAATTTAAAGTTTGATTGCAGAGGCTGTAAGGCAATATTTGTTGAATGTAACGAAAAATATTTTTATTGCAGATAATTAGGTACTCTTTTTTATGTTGTGTACTTTATTTTCGTTCTACCGAAATGAAAAAATACTTTATTCGTCCCAAAAAAAGGTGGCAACCCTCACTATACTATTGTTTTCATTCTAAAGCAATGCTTATATACTCAATCAACGCCCTAACGTATTTTTTTTCTATGTTAAACATTATATTGTGAAATGAATGCAAGCAAATAAAATATATTATAGTCTAAATTATGTCTACAGAGTTGTTTGCGTTCCCGATACTATAATAATATCATACTTAAACATACAGTTAGTTTATCAATCAATTTATTTATGTACATAAAGATTTTGTAGTACCTGAGGGACTTACAAAGCATGCATTAGTTTACATGGTGTAGGTACAACCAATTGTTGGGTTAATCGCTGCTCACCTATCTAGATCACTGAATAATCTGTATTTATAGAATAAATACCAAAAATATCTTACATTGTTCCCATTAATTTTTTGTCATGACAACATCATAACCAGAGAACTTGTAATAACTTATTGAAAAACAACATTTTTACAATTAGGAGATTCTTGCCCATTCCTCTTATAAAATTACGGTTTGATATGGGCAACTAACTTTATAACTAAACTTCTCCCAAATAAGTCGTCGTAATAGGTCAATTGAACTTTTATAAACATGAAATTTAACAAAGTCGATTTTTAAAAGCGATTGTGTCTCTCGATGGTAAGAATCGATGACCGAGCACATCCCTAGGCGGCGTGTAGCGAGAGTACTGTGTACTGTCGCGTTACAGTATCTAATACAAGCGTTGCAATAATTACCCAGTTACCTGCTTGCGGCTCATAGAGTGTCTCGTAGCGGCGGGACTTTGGCGGGGGCGGTGACACTGAACTCCGGCTACAATAGAAAAGATTTAAGTTAGTTTTTTTTCTATTTCAATTTGACATTTCTGTGTGAATAAATGGGCTAAGTTTAAATATTTTGATTTCAGTTCACAAGAGGCAGGTCCATATCAAGATAAGCTTGACTTATGTTGTTGAAATCTTGGCCTGTTTTTCAATAGTCTGCCAATATCAAATAAGCTATTTCCCGGTATGACTTCAGTACATTTCGATGAAATACATACTCAGCGCAAGTCAAATCTCATTTATTCATCCGCCGAAAATCAGAAAGTTTGAGAACGTCAAAAAAGACCGTGAGGTAGTCCGCAAAACACCCCGCCTGCTACCACATTATACGCATAATTAGAATACCAGACGAAGAATATTTTACACAGCTCAGTGCCACTAGCTTGCTAAAACAACCAAAAAGACAACAAGTATGCACCATCGACCATGGTAAAATTGTGGTGACTACAAACACAAGCCTAGTAGTAGCCCAAGTATATTCGTCGCTTCGTCGGGATAAGACCGCTAGACCGTACGTCTCAAATTCTGCGCCATATTTGTAAAAAAAAAAAAGCCCTTATCGTCGACGGGCCAGATTAAAATAGCGCAAGGCACAATGTAGTCCGCATTAAAAAATATTGCCAAATTATCCGGAAATTTGAGTCGTATGGGCTTATCCCAGTACCGAATTTACCCCAACACACTGTACAATAATAAAAAAAAGACAACAAGCGTGCACCACCGACCGTGATAAAATTGTGATCAAACACAAGCCTATCATATTAAAAAAAAAACTACGCTACCTGTGGACAAGTTCATGCGCGTCTCCGTTCTCGCTGGGGGGCGGGGAGCCGCGCGGCGAGGGCGGCTGGCTGAGCGCCTGCATGAGGCGGCCCTTGGACTCGTTCCAGATGTTGGACAGGCGCCCGTCGGGACCGAACAGGAGGAGGAAGGCATCGATCAGCTCTCGGGACTTCTCCTCCCATTTTGTTAGGATGTCCACTCGCTTCTCGCCAATGTTTGTCATTACCTGCAAGGGAATGGTGATGTTATAGAATTGATTAGTTCATAAGTCATAAGTAATTTATTTCATAACAATATAGATACATTGTGTTGAAAAATTTAAATTAGAAAATAACATTATACAATTGCAATTAAAATAAAATTCATCAAATACATTTAGAAAAGTCGATAAAACAATAACGGTCAATTAAGAATTCAAGTACATAAATAATAAATGTCAATGTAATAAAAATCAATCATAAATTACAATGTCATCTGGCATCTAGGTATTCGTTGATACTGTAATAGCCTTTCCCCAATAAATAGTTACTTAATTTGTTTTTAAATAAGTTAACACTGGATATGGTTTTGAATTCTATAGGCAACTCTTGTTGTATAAAAATATAGACTGATATCTCGGACTATGAATGACAACTTTTAATTTCGGTTGAATAGCCTGTATTTGTCCTACTGCGGGGCATGATGGCAGTATTTGTTGAATAATAAAGGCGATCCGAAGCAATTACCACATATATTCGGCTCGTGCCGATCAGAAAACTCCGTTCAGCAGCTACCCACGCTGAATCATGTTCGGGTCGGCTAGGCACAATTCGAGCTCATACGAGCGGCTTTTTCCGAACATTTGTAACTACGTTTATTCAATTTTGCCGCCCGGCTGTGCCGAATCATGTCGACCTGAATAAGTGTGTACGCGAGTTCACTCTGTTACCGAACTGCTATTTACGACTATAAATAATAGATCAATGACAATTCATTATTGGAACTAAGGTGATCCAATATATGTCAAATGATGACTCGAGAAAGCAGTTTACTTTTAGATCATCCCACAAAAAATTAATATTTCTTCTCTCTCTCAAGGCTACAGGAACCTTTTCAAAAATACTTAGCAATACACCCTATCGTTTCAACACTTTCAACCTTGATCAAGTTCGCTGACACATCCAAGGCACCCGTGATTTGGTTGTTTACTGAAAAAGTTCGTTGAGTCGGCAACAGGTCCCTGTTGGTAACAACGCAAGGTCAGATGCCATTCTATCGGTGATATCTTGCTATTTTTGCGCAGAGAACGTTAACCACGTAAAGCTTTTGTTCAAATTGATAATTGTGATAATACAAGGTTAAATGTCTCGAACTTGTAATCGTTAGTTTGGTATCGCTGTTAATACCTAAATTGAGATTTGATTAAACAGGCATATTTTGAGAACTGCCGCACTTGAACGTAAATGTTCGATAATAGATCATCTACCAGTCTCTCGGTAGCGACGCGGATATACGAGGAAAATCTTGCTCAGTCCTCTTCCAGAATTTACACTTCATTGGCAAAGCACAATACATATTCAACGCCCAGTTAAACTGGACACTGGTGGAATTTAGAAAAAACAGTAAAATAACGTAAAGTACTTCTAGATTCTTTTCATTGGTAGTTTGGACTGCGCAATTTGTCAGTTATGGAACTATTTATACACAAAAAGATATATTAACACTCACTTTTTTGCCCTTTTCCTTGAGGTCATCCATCTTGTTCTGTAGGCGGAACTTCTTCTCGTTGAGGTAGCCCACGTTGAGCTCCTTGGCCGAGTAGCCTCGCGCGAGGTTTCGCCGCACGTAGATGTCGTAGTCCCGCACTATTCGCGCCACGATGTCAGATGTTGATACGCCTGGAACAATCAATATTGTTGGTTCCATTTGGAATAGGGTGGAATGTTGGGATAATAATGTCGTCCTACAGTATAAAGCATAACATATTTCAAATTGACACTTTTATGGAACTTTTGAATGTCAAAATTTACAAGTAAATAGAATTGATTGAATTGCCCCTTCCAAAAGGTAGTTTCGTATGGACAAGAATGTTCGAGAAACTCCATTAAGAATTAAAAATGAAACATTGCCAGATATCTATCCAAAGATAGACAAAAAAAGAAACAATAATAATGCTCCGACGAGTTTAAAAATAACCATTTCAATTCGAGGCATATGATACGCCCAGTTTAACTTCTATACAATGTACGTAAGTATAGTATTTTTCTATAGTATATGGGTACTCCATAATTATGCATTGCAACAAAAACAAAGTTAGGTAGTCAGCTGAAGGATTATGGCAATGTATTTGGCGGCACCTGTGCATAGTATCCCATCATACTGATTCATATACAAAAACAGTATAATGTATGCTCCTCGACCTCCACAGATGTGACAGGCCAAGCCTTGGCCACCTTAAATTACACTGTTTTTAGAAAGGTATGGACTATGGATCTCTAGCTAACCTTAGAAGATTGCCACCTTAACAGTTTCCACTCATGCATGCACACCTCGACCAGTGATGCTCAAACTGCGTTCAACTAGATATGCGGCCTGCCAATCCTAACTGTGTCACATAGATTGATATGCAAAAACTTTTTGACCATAAATGACTAAATACTCCATTAGTACACAACTACACATACCATAATTGCGGTCAGCGAATTGTAAACATAGGGAATGTTCGATTCACAAACAAATATTTAAAACATTACCTACTGTGATGTTTTATAAACATCGTCAGAATTTCGAATACCGGGAGTGCCGCTTTTTAACTCCACTGTGTCAGAAGAAGGGTTATGTTTTCAAATAAGAATTCGAATGACGTGAGACCTTGAATTCAACTAATAAAATCTAGACATAAATTGATATACTGTTCTGAAACCGGCAGCTTTTTGTTACCTATTCAAAAATAGGAAAATTTCAAAAAAATGCTTTGACGTACTACATAGTTGGAACAGCAAAGCGTATAGATACATTTTTTTATGATCATCGCCATTCCCAGTTTATGATAAAGTATTGAGACCGTTCTCAGTGTTGCTAGTGACTCTAATATCTCTGATAGCAGTTGGGTGCACAACCATCAATCATTTTTATAATTTCGTGTTCTAAGCAAGGTGTTATTTATGACCAAATGTCTATACCCTAAAATAAATAGTCTGTATCAACAAACCATGACCCTTCTTTGGCTTTCACGTAGTCGGGTAAAAAGGTATAAACAAGTACACATGAACAATGAGCACCACGTACCTTCCGTCCTTTCGGTAGCAACAAACATGTCTTTAGCTTTAATGAGCGCGTACGTGTCCTCGCAATCTTCGGTCGTGTAGGGAATGTCGTCGTGTGCCACGAAGTCTATCTTGTGCTTCTCTAGGAAATCCTCGTCGTACTCCCACGGCGCGTCCGTTACGACCTGCAAACAAGGTGAGGGAACATTAAAACAAGTACAATTGTTTGAAAGCAAAAAAGAAACCAAAATATGGAGGTACTGATTCGTTAATGAAGAAGTAATCATCTGCCCATCACTCTTTCCTCAATTGTACACATTTTGTCAAAAAAGTGTGAAGCTGAATTAAGATAGCACATAATTCAACACAAGGTAATGAATGAAAGACGCCTCTTTACTGTGAAATGCTATTAGTTAACGGTGCATTTATTATTTTGTAACTCAAATGAAGACAATAATTCCGTTTAGAAAAATGTTTATTAAGTATTTTACAGTAAGATTCTTAGGTGTATTTCTCATTTCTGTTTAGAAATATGAATGTAATTATTTGAAAGGCAAATAAAAAAATTGTAGGCATTTTTTTGTTTTAAATTTACATCCCCTTTATGTATAAACGTTGCTTAAAGTAAAGTAATGAGTAGTGACTGTTTAACCATGCATTTTTGACATTTAAACGTCTCTTAACTTTGAGCAAACGTTTATAAATAAACCCGCATTTAACTACTATTTTAAGGCAGAGTCGTACTAAGAGCATGTTCTGGTACACTGACCGGGGGCCTGGACGGCCCGAATCCCGCCCGTGAACCGAACAAGTTATACATAATTATATAAGTCAGCATTATTTTTACGGTCCCCGATGGGTCACTGAGCTCGGACTCCCCGAACTCAGGAAAACCCAGACCTTAATGGTGTTGGTAGACCTTTTTAGGGTTCCGTAGCCAAATGGCAAAAAACGGAACCCTTATGGATTCGTCATGTCTGTCTGTCTGTCCGTCCGTATGTCACAGCCACTTGTTTCCGAAACTATAAGAACTATACTGTTGAAACTGGGTAAGTAGATGTATGCTGTGAACCGCATTAAGATATTCACACAAAAATAGAAAAAAAAACAATAAATTTTGGGGGTTCCCCATACTTTAGAACTGAAACTCAAAAAAAAAATTCTTTAATCCCGTACGTGTGGGTATGGATAGGTCTTCAAAAATGATATTGAGGTTTCTAATATCATTTTTTTCTAAACTGAATAGTTTGCGCGAGAGACACTTCCAAAGTGGAAAAATGTGTCCCCCCGCTGTAACTTCTAAAATAAGAGAATGATAAAAGTAAAAAAAGAAATATGATGTACATTACCATGTAAACTTCCACCGAAAATTGGTTTGAACGAGATCTAGTAAGTAGTTTTTTTTTTAATACGTCATAAATCGTAAACCGCAATTTACCTTATTATTAAAACATCGATCAAAGTTACAACGAACTACAAGAACTTTTATATTATGTTACTTGCTGCTACGGAACCCTTCATGGGCGTGTCCGACTCGCACTTGGCCGCTTTTTTAAAGGTTAATATTATACATTAGCAAGATATTATGGGAATAAATTATAAGTTTTCAATTCATTTTAAGTGAATTAAAATGAAATGAATAAATGTCGAAACCGACTTTAATAATATGGCGTGTTGGGTGTCAAAGTTCACCTTATTTGCATTTACGGAAGTTATTCGAATCCATCTGTTAAACTGAATTGCCCGCAATTGTCTATCAGCCTTGTGTTTAATGCTTACTCATGGTGTTATAAAAGAATAGTTATCAAGTTGCTATGACGCAAGTACTGTAATTCAACTTCATGTTGTGATTATAGCTGACATACTGCTTATAAAAAACTTAGGTACCTAGGTACATTTTTTGCTAGTGCAAAAAGAGGCAAGTTTGGCGCCCCAAAAAATGAAGCTGAATTAAAATCATACGAATAGCACATACATCTAGTATAAGACATATTCAACACACAGTAATAAATGAGAGACGCCTAGTTACTGTCAAATGCTGTTAGTTAACGGTGCATTCATTATTTTGTAACTCAAATGAGGACAATACTTTATTTTTGTTTTTATAAATTATCGTTAAGTATTTTACAGTAAGATTATTAGGTGTATTTCTCATTTCTGTTTAGGAATATGAATGTAAGCAGTTGAAAGGCAAGTAAATATTTGAACGTAAACCGTGACGGGGAAAAAGCAAAAATTATGCATATTCATTGCAGAGGCTTCACGTATACTTAAAGGCAAACAAAAAGAACTGAATAATTCCAATTCAGTTTCAAAAAACAGCCTTTAAAAGGAATGTTTTCTTTGACGTTAGTAACTTTTAATCCTCTCGCCATCGCAGTGCGGGTCAAATTGATTTTTTTATTGAACGTGATTGTAGCACAAATTATCATACTAAATCTTTATCTTTTTTATTTCCCCGCGCAGGCCATAACCAGTATATACTCGGAAGAAAAAAAAAACAGGTTCTTTTTAAATTTTGTTGCTTTATACAGCTGAAACTTGCTTACAGGCATTACGTAGATAAGCAAATGACGATTTATATCATTCCTTATTTCATCATGTTGGAACATTGTTCTGTAGTCAAATATGCATAGGAGTGATGACCTTGACGTTTGTCATTTTCAACCGGTTGTTAATTAAACTTTACAGAGTGCAAAGAGGAACAGCTCCTCTTAAATAAATAAATATGTTTCTTTGGTAAATTAAGATTATACGGTCTGGCGGAAATCGTCTTTAAACAGTGAATAGTTTTAACAGGCATTGCACAACCCGCACCTCAGATTTCAGTTTAGTGTAACAAAAATCTTCTTTTATCTTATTTTAGCGCAAGCGCATATCCAACACATCCCGTGCAGATAATTATAGAGTCGCATGACAACAATTGACGTGCTCTTGAGGTAACAAAAAATAGTTTTAAGCTTGAGATTTTCCGTAAATAGTATAGGTATATAGATTTTTTCTTCCCATTCAGTTGCACAATAGAGCTCTTTGACCTAGCTTCATAACTGTTGGTACAAGTGACTTGGAGGTCAAATATAACTGACGCAGTCAAATGAATCGTCTCACCCGTTAGGAGGAACGTGTAAATGATTAATTATAGAAATCTTAATAATATTATATTTTTGCCAAGCAAACTTGGACCTTATAGCCCTATAACTTATTATCACCTCTTTTTCAAGTATTTTATTGCGTAAACAAATTAAAGCGGCAATCGTACGATCATTCTTAGAATAGAGTTGACGACTTTAGATCAGAGATATAATTGAGAGCAATGATGTTTTTAGTCCAAGCGCCACCATTTAAACACGTGCATCAATCAAGGAATGATACTTGAGATGAGTTTCAGTTTATAGAAGTATGAGGAACAGAGTGTCAAAGTTCACTCATCCTCCATAGAAAAGGGGCATTCTCCGACTGGCCGGTGTTGTGACTGGTGGGCAACCATTGAGGCGCGACCATGTATATATGCTAGTTGCGCGGTAAACTCTGCTTGTGCGATGCAGGATTTTACGTGACGTCAGTGTAACGCGTAGCTCGCATGTGGCGAAGTAAATAGCTACAAGTTCAATACTCTTTTCTTTTGAATACCTATAGAATCAAATATAATTATTCTTTTACGTTACGCCTTGAGATTTCAATAACCCTTTCGCCAGGAAATCATTTAAAATATTTTTTACTAGCTGTTGCCTGCGACTTCCGTCTGCGATCCAGGCTGAAAAGATATAGCCCATATCCTTCTCCAGGTCATGGTCTACCCATTTGCCAAATTTCATCCAAATCCGATCAGCCGTTTTAGCGTAACAAACAAACAAAGTAACTTTCGCATTTATAATAATTAGTTAGGATTTTTTGGATTATCATGTCTTTTATTTGAAATGGGAAGTCCCTATTCGCAGTAATGCATACTGGGACATGAAGTGAATAGTGAATCACAAATAATAATTACCTCATCGACGTATCTGCAATGCCTGACAGCCTCATACCTCTCGTCCTCCGTCATTACTGTGCGACCCTTGCGACTGTGTGTCAGATTGTCGCTACATACTGGAAACAACAAATAAACGCATATTAGGCATCTAGCTAGACGTATAGGCCTACAATTACATGTATTACGTCATCAACCTTAATTAAAGTTATTATCTCGTATATGATAAAATTTCCCAATGATTTCCTTCCTGATAATAAAATTTATTTACACATTTCTAGTGAAGTTTATTTTTGTAAGGTCAGCGATTCTCAACATGCGGCCTGTAGGGTCTTTCCGTGCGGCCTGCTGACTAAAAGCTCATCAGATAATTCGGCGCGGGAATCGTACGGGTGGATAAATTATAAATTGTAATGAATCAATCAAAATCAAAAAGCAATCTTTTGAGCGACAACGGCAAAAAAAATAAAGAGGTTAAGATTGAGAATGACAGTCTGATTACCTAAATATTGCGAGTGCCAGTGGCCGCTTTCAAGGACGCGTAGAATTGATTACACTAATCCATTTATCGGTAATTAAACATGAAAGGCTATTCTTAATAATACCTACAGTATTATCGCTAATGCCATTTAGTTTTAGGGACTGGGGCATTTTATTTATTTATTATCAGAATCGCATTGTTTGCGCTTTACATGTGCGTAATTGATTGGTCATGTATCGTAGTCAATTCGTATGACCTATAGACCAATAGTCGTTTTATTTTTATCTAAATTGTGGACTCACGCGGCAATATGCCAGGTAGGCCGCACTGCAGGGTGCCATGCTGTTTACGTTAAAAATAAGACTGGCACTCGCGATTTATTGCTAGATTATGTAATAGTTATCTCAATTACCCGACATTGCATTTTTAAACTTTTCTCTATTCCACTAAAGCAGGTAGGTAGGCAGGCGATATTGGAATTGGGGTGAATGATCGCCTTATTATCATCGATCTATTGTATTCCGGTACTTTGCTAATGGCTATTTAATTTTAAGAATACAAGTCCAAGGGCACTCAATTTGTACCAGTATGTACTCCGAACACAGAGCTATCATTAAATTTAAATCGGAACTCGGTCAGGTAATTACGGTAACGTAGCAATTATTTATTTACATCGTTATTTGTAGCTTGTGGGCCGATGGCGTGACGATGTTTACGTGTACCAATGTCGTTCATACTTGCGTTGAAATTTTTCCAAGTTATGGTTTACTCAAGGGAAGTGTTATCCCCGTAGTTATTAGTTCCTATTAATCTTGGATGAATGGTTTACTTAAAGATACGTTTCGTAGCCTATAGAAAAACATTGTTCGCTATTATTAAACTCACATTACGCATCGCAGACCGGAGTCATACGATGCACGAGGGCTTAATGAGTCAGGCTTGCATGTTTTGATGCAATAAGTACAATGGGCATGGCGGAATAAGATAAGGATGCACTCACCCCCAACAATGAGGTAGACATTGTGGAAGACTGTCTTAGCCTGTTGCAGTTGCCTGGCGTGTCCTTGGTGGAACATGTCGTAGATGCCGTCTGAGTAGACGCGCACCTTGCGGTGTGCTGTGCCGGCCACGGCTGCTGCGCGGGGGATGCGGCCATAGTGACATTTTTCCCGTTCCGATATTGCATCTGGGTCTGTACTGAATGGCGCCGCTTGCCTTAGTGACTGTAACAAAAAAATAAGAAGTTTAAGTACTGTTGAATTTAAAGTGGTAGCTAAAAACAGAAATTGGTTACGATAAACTCTTACGGGGTGGATGTTCTTTATAACCATGTTGTAGGTACGACTGCCGCTGCCGCCCACATAAAACACTACACCGAATGCAAATTGCGAGACTCGATCAACAATAATTTAATGCGGGTTGCATTAATATTAGCCAATTGTATTCAATACTGCATGTCAGAATGTTCAAAGCAACACTTGAGATAAATTAATGTAGGGCCGCTGAAATTAAATTCTTAGTAACCAATTTAATTGCCTATTCAATATCAGACATGAATGTAATGATACAAATGATATTGATGAGCCGAAAAATAGTATTATTTGGGATCTTATTTCGCAGTCCTTATAAAATAATTAATTAAGAGTGAAACAAGTTGTGTAAGTATGAGTAAACCAGATTACGGTGTATTGTTCAGGCGTCAAGGTTCAAACGGTCCTCGATGTCAACCGTTAATGATAATGAAGTGGCGTGATGTGACGTCGCACTGCTGCCCGGGATAGATTAACAACGATTCATGGGTTGTTATCTAACCGCGCACGTTTGTGTCGCTGCCTCTATCAGCGGACATATTATTGCAAATGACACATTACTCTGTTGATATTAATTTTATAGCTCAGACAGAATTCAAGGGAAACCTATAAGCAGAAACCGAAATAGAAGTTTTGATAATGCAAAATATTCAGAAACAATAAGTACTTCGTAAGACTCTAGCTGTGTTGGCGATCTTGGTTGGCCATTCATCATCATCACGGTAAGTAGGGACACAATATACATTTTCTTAATGGAAAGTTCTGTATGAACTGTTTATAAGAAGTTGCAGGTGGTCGCAATGCATTGGCTAATAAGCCCAATCGGACAATACACTCAGGCGATAAAACAATGCTTGTTATATTTTATTACATTTTTACTGAAGTAGGTACTTAAGACGCAAGTAAGTCATTAGTCCACGTAATGCTGAGTATTCACTAACTGGCAAATAATAATGTTTTACACTCAAGAATACTTTCTACATGCGGAAACATTACGAGGAAAGATCAATATGTATGGCGTTTACACATAAGCTTAACGACACCGACCCACATGACAACTCTAAAATATCCATGCTATAACTCTGAATGCTCTGAAAGCAAACTTTACATAACTTAGAGACGAAAATAAGGAAGTAAACGCAGTAAAACGTTGTGATGTTGTATGTACTGTCTCCAATTTGTTTAAATATTTAATAATTTCTATCGACACAGGACCGTGTTAAAGAACGCGGGTAATGAATTTTTACATAGTGCTTATCCGGCATTACGCTTCAATTAAGACTTGACAATCATGTGATCACCAACAACAACACTTTTACTTATGTCGTGTCGTGACGAGACTCAATAATCGAGTCGTTTAAGTTAGACAGGCTGTATAAACATTGCACAACGAACCCAATCATTTTTATAGTGTGGCACATAGCTCCTTCTCAACTTTTTCCATCTTTACAGAAGTAAAAAACCTCGTTACGTAAATGGTTTAAATTCTTTATTTTTTTTATTATTAGATAATGCATGACATATTTTAGCACAGGCCGCATAGGAATGCCAACGGGTCATACATGATGAATTGATGACACATCTATCACAATGCGGCCCGTTGTCTTAATTTCGTGTGTGCGGCCCGTTGTACTTAGCCGTTTAGCACCGCACATATAATTTTATATTTTATTAATCCAGTTTATTTGATGTTTATTATGTATAGTTTCAACTATATTATGACATTCAGGCCAACCCCAAAGTCCAATTATGTTACTAACTTGCACTTTTACTAAAAAAAGTTATTTTTTAAATTGGGAATCTGCTATGTAGAGGCCTTTTAAGTTTTTAAAACGATGTCTATTAATTGTTTACTTATTTTAGAATTAAACAATATGTTCGCTGTATTCGAGAGGAAGGGACGAAATCGTCTGTAAGTACGTAGATCTACAATTCTACATAATATAGACATGCTGTTCATCATGACAGGTATAGAACTAGAACTCCCCACTATGAAAGGTAAACGAAAGTTGGGCCACATTGATCAGTTCAATGAAACACTCATGTCAATAGGATTACACAATGTAAGTACCTATTTTTGATGCGTAAAAAAATAACAAAATACGTGCCTGATAATTGATAAAACTGAAATCACACTTGGCCAAAATTATTAGCTTGATCGATTGTCAGTACACAATTAATAAACATTAATCTATTTACAAAATAATCAGAAGACTATCTAAAATTAATAAAACCTATATCATCAGCTGATGTGTCTACCTGAATACCTATGTAATAATTTAAAATTAATCTATAAATTAGGTATCGCTTGAGATAACGAATTTCTGCGTCAATGCAAGTTCATAAGGTGTGAAATCCTTTGCACTCAATGTCACATGTGGACGTGAAAAGATGATAGCTTGCTTATGTAAATAGTGGCGTTTGATAACAGTATTACAGCCGTTACTATCAACACATAATTTAACTCTGGTTAGACTATCCTGTGTACACACGGCTACATATCAAGCTGTAAATTTCCAATAGAACCAGACCTCTCATTGTACGGAAATCCTATACAATGCGAGAGCTTATACTGGAAATGTATAGCTTGATATGTAGCCGTGTGTACACGTAATTAGTAATATACAGTTGGTACATAAATTGTAATTTCGTAGGGTATTATTTCTGTTATATTATAAAATATTAATCTGCCCATTGCTTCAAAATTCCAGGAAGGTAACAGTTTAGGAAAAATAAAAAAATGGTCGATAGGATAGTTTAGTTATAAAATTATTCTATAACAAATTCAGATCATACGCGGTATAACACTATACACACACATTGTATAATCTAACTGCTGAAACAGTCTCATTAGATTGACATTCTTATTTGTTGGAATAATTACAGTTATTTAATTTTGTAATAAGCATGATACATATACTTCATATCGTAAGTCAAGCACATACCATTTATAATTAAGAAGACAATTTAATCTATTACACAAATAAGTTACTGTTGATGATTGATGTTATACGGTAATAACATGAAGACCTTGCTATTCAGGCGAGCATATGAGGAAATAGCTACAACTGCTACAAATCGATATTCTTCCATAATTCCTACGAACAGTTAGTTGTTCGCTAACTGAACACGCAAAGACTCGTATTTTTAAACATTCTTTTATCGAGTGTTTAAAATTTTTAATTGGTCATTTACTTACATACTTGACCAATTTTAGTTTGGCATTAATTAAAATGATCATTAAATATATAGTAGGTAATTTCAATAAATACATCTTACGTAGGTACCTAGTCCTATTTGAGGAAGATGCAAGAGGTCCATGCAATATCCTACAGAAAAGTTTTAAACGATTCCACGTTTTCTCATGGAGTTAGGGAAAGCATTAGGGATAACTTTATTTATGGGTATTAATCATTTACGTACCTACAGCAATAATAAAATGTATTTAATAATAATTATCTGTACATAACTGTTGCGTCACCATGACCACAACACTCCATATTACAAATTAGGTAAGTACCTATCATAGTTCAAAAATAATTTAATTACAAATACTATTTACTTGAAGCATACTTGAAGTTTAGACTGACAGGTCATCAATAGTAATTTTGTAAACATAATATTTATGTACAGTCGCCAGCAGGTCAAGCTACACGAAACTGTCAAATTTCTCCAAACGATTTTAAACCTTAAAACGTTCATGGTTAAGTTCAAAATCGAAGGAGAAAATCTGACAGTTTGTGGTAACTTGATGTGCTGGCGACTGTACCTATTATGTTAGGTCAAACTGTCGGAAGATTCCTCTGAGTGAGTCGAATATATACGATGATATAAATCAAGGAATAATAATCCGCTGATAGCCCGACATCTGGCGGGTTCACTAAAACCCGCTGATAACCTGACAACTGGCGGGGTCACAAAAACCCGCTGATAGCCCGACAACTGGCGGGGTCCCAAAAACCAGCTGATAACCCAGCAACTGGTGGGTTCACTAAAACCCGCTGATAACCCGACAACGAGCGGGTTCACTAAAACCGGCTGATAGCCTGACAACCGGCGGGGTCACTAAAACCCGCTGATAGCCCGGCAACTGGCGGGGTCACTTAAACCAGCTGATAACCCGACAACTGGCGGGTTCACTAAAACCCGTTGATTACCCTGACAACTGGCGGGTTCACTAAAACCGGCTGATAGCCCGACAACTGGCGGGGTCACTAAAACCCGCTGATAGCCCGACAACTGGCGGGGTCACTAATATTGAAATCATTCAAAACTTTAATCTACTAGTACTTGAACTGTACCAAACAATTATTAGAAATATACAGGGAGGCCGGGACATGGACGCGAAAACTGAACTATGAATTCAGCATATTATGATTTTAGACCCCTAGCGTAGACTTTTTACGTCGGTTATCAAAAAAAAAAACTGCTGTTTCATATAAACGTACAATACCTATGCGGTCAAAATATATGGAATAGCATTTTTTATTAATATTAACCGACCAAAACTTTCAACTCAGGATGGTTTCCACATAATTATGGAGACCTAACTTCAATAACTAACAACCTGTTATTCGATAGGAGAATATTCTGTAAGTTTAGACCTCGATAAGTAAAGTCATTGGAAGTCAGTGAAGCATGAAAACTTAATCGCTTACTTACCTGCCTATTGTATAATGTTCTAGAATTCAATGGCAGCGGTTACAGTTTAGGCAGTACCGTATTTAGCTCATACCTCCGGTTGAGAAACCACGCGAAGTGATTCATTCATTTTGACATTCAGGCGACGACTAGTTAGTGATACAATGATGATCGAATTTATGGAAGTCAGGAATGCATTGGCGTAAGTTTTTGATTAGAGACCTCCACCTAGAAGGCAGTAAATTATGGCACAACCCAAAAAAAAAATGTGCGAAAAGACTGAATGCGGGACGCACAAGAAGGTTAAACATTGCAAGATCGAAGAAATCTTTTGCTAGAGCAGAGATGCCTTACTTTATGATATCAACTATTGAAGCATTTATGCACTACGGTCATTTACATATCACTTGAATAACGTGTATATAAGGAAAAAGAGTGTATCTTTTAGTCTATGGGGACCGAACGCAAAATACGCGCACTGACGTGGAGTTGCGGACACCAGCCCGTATTACCTATTAGTCTATGGGGAAAATTTTTAGGGTAAATGGTGTAGCTCGGGAAAACTACACATCATCACTAATAAACAACACCCATTAGAAGACAGAGAAGTTTATGTAAAAGAGAAAATAAATTGGAGTTGCTTCTGCTTTCTGACTGAAGTATTCTCAAACATTACTTAGGTGATGATGCCAATATTACAGGACGCGAAGTTAATTATATGTATACCTACCATTTATAATGAACATTGGACTCATAGGCACTGCAGTCACGCTATTTGATTCTGAACCTTCCTTAAAAAAAATACTATTCTATCATTCGTTAACCTTGCCATAAACTAGAAGCTTTATGATTCTCAAATCACGACAAGACGTTTCCAAAAATATACAACGTACTCGAACAATGATTATTATGTATTATTTTATTTTGAAACTCTAAAGACAAATAACAGCAGGTCAAGATGGTTGACAAACCAAGTCTTAGCTATAAAATTGACCAAGATGTAAAAGCGGCTATGGCCTATTTCGAACAAATCTTAAGTAATTTACCAGCTGATATATCCGACATTTGTTGTGTGAAATGTTACCGTTACGAATACCGTGTTTGGAGGAGAATGCTGACTGAATGACGTCAAAAGATTTCGTAACCTTTACCATAAACGACAACCGAAAACAAAGGTGTTTTACGTGTCACAAACTCATAAGCTAGTCGCCAAGGTTTCACGAGAATAGTAGATGCAAAATGCAATAACATTAAACACAATCCTAAAATAAACGAAGAACTTCGACAGCCACATCCCGTGACATAGAACTTGAACCTGGTTATTTCGAGCGTGAAGAAATCGACTGCATACGTAATCCAATCACAGCACTTGAGAAACAGCAACCTTTGGCAGCAAGGCAACAACCCGTTCTAAAGATATTCAACATAATGTAACTCGGTTTAGTACGTGCACCAAACTTAGAATGTCAGCAACTACAAGGCACGTGGTGAATGCTCTCGAAAATAACAATTGCTTAACTTGGCATTTTTTTGTTGTTCATTTAAATGAGTATTCGACGATTTACGTCACGCTGGTTCATGCAAATCATCTTTGTGAATACATTGTGGCTAAACTTTACTTTATTTTCAGTGAAACATTCGCCTGCGAGGAGATAACTAATCCCAGTGATGTTATTTGCAGTTGAAATGTTGAAAATGTTTGTTTAGCTGGTGGTGAGTGACGCAGCTCGCTGGTGTTATTAAACTGCATGTAAACTATACCTAAGACTTCACGTGATTGTCGTTTTGGAGCCCGAAGTTGGAAACTATTTCTGAATCTGTGGTCTAAATACGGAAAACAGGGTTCTATGCATTAAAGGAAAGTCTATAACCGCTCAACATCAAAACACCTAAGTTATCCTACGTAACTGTATTGTTGTGTACCAATGATGTATTCAATTACTATAATTACAGTTTAAGTTAACAGCAATGGACCATAAGTACAGGTTGCACCATCATCATGGTCGTTATGTTTATTAGACGCCACTAGAGGGTCTGGTGCGTCAGATATTACTGTTATATTTATTTCACTATCTCATCCTTTGCCATAATACAGTTTGTTTAGAGCCTAATATCTTTTTCTATACAAATAAATAAAATTGAAGTGTCTGTTTGTAATGTCAAAATAACAGCGTTTTACTAAATGCATATGCAAGTATATACGGTACTTATAACAAAAAAATCTTTCACTTTCAAACTCTCGCTTGCTTATTTATTCCGAATCTACTCATTCACTGTTATAACTGGTTTATATCTGAACTTTTGTCATATAGTTTTAATTTTAATCAAGTTCGTGGAATTAAGAACTGCACCCTAATTACGTAACACTATCAATCACAATCTGAATCATTTTGAAGCCTATTGCTAAACCATTGCTTCATACGTGCGAAAAATTTGTTTGCTCAACAACGTAAATAACGCAATGAATGTTGTTGAACTGTCAAAACGAAAGCCATTCCTACTCTTAGTGTGTTACGCAATTACCTCGCTGCTTTAAAACTTCCAATTGCTAGTGAAGTTAAAATATTTCTGCCAAGGATAAGCCGAATACCACAAATGAATAAATAAGGCTAAACTTAGCTCTGCGTCAATTTTACTTGTGGTTCAATAGCTTGGTTTCAAATTGTAAGAAGATGGATACTCTTCACTTTGTCAAAAAAATGTGGCCAAAATTACAGTGTAGTTTAACCTCTCCTTAGTTTAATCTTGAAGCTGAATTTAGAAAGTGTATTACAAGTCTCGGTTTTTGAAGAATGTTATATTTATGTTTGTATTTCTCGAGTAGGTGACCAGTAGATGCTAATGAGACAAGTAATTTATTTACATTCTCATTTAAACAGTAAAAGTCCCTTTAATGTCGTCGATTATGCTGGTAATTATTTTTATCAATTTAAGATGTTTGTACACAAGTTCTCTTTGATAACGGTATGAAGTACATTTTACTATGCACTTAACCATATCTAAGTGCGAGAATTTATGAAAGAACTTTCTATGGAGTAGTCAAACATAGACAACCTTCTGTGTTGCAGTGAGTAGGTCTAACTTTCACTCATACTTGAACAAACAATGTACTTACCTACTGTCTTTTAGTCTGCAAGTAATCGGTCACAAGATTTCTAACTGTTAATTAACAAACTGATTTACTTGTCACCTTATTTATCACTGAAGCAGAATATAATGTCAGACTATGTGATTGTGATAATGATAATGTAAACACAGAGCTACTAAACGTAGCTTGCGAATGGTCCGCGAGTAATGAAAGCTGTGCACGCCGCAAGACAGGGAAGGCTAGGATTAAGCAGAGGTAGGTACTTACAGTGTGATCTTTTATTTCCTGTTTCACAAATCCATTTTTTCTGTATCCATTAAGAGAAGTCTCCAACTGACCGTTGACATGCCCGTGCCCGTTCGTGAGCGTCGTGGTTATCGTTAACGCTGACATCATCAACTATTTTATATTGTCTTTCAACTAAAACTAAACAACTTTTCTGTACGTGATATAAAAATATTAAAGCTATAAAATAGGAACTTGCATTATTATTTTTGATTTATTATATTTAAAAAAATTAGATTCTTTCCAAAATAAACTAACTTCAAATGTGAGTGAAGTAAAGATTGACAAGTTGCAATTTATTTTTCAGTTATCGAATGTTTCGGGCTATGTATTTGATAACCGGTATTTTAGGTAAACAACGGAACACGCGAACTCCACGAAACTATACGAGTGACTAAAACGATATGAAGCACAGAGTCGGCGTGAGGAATGATTCTGGTTCGAGCGGCGGGTGTGAGCGGGTGTGTAGGGGGCGCGGGGGCGGTCGATGCCGGGTGGCGCGACGCCGACGTGGAGGCTCGGCAGACACGCGACGCTCCACGAGTCGCCCCGAAGGGGACTTTACTTCACTTTACAAGCCGACGAGCGACAACGTCGCCCACGGACGACACAAGCAAATAATCGCTGTATGCAAGGCACCCAGACCAGACAGGCATAATGGAACTCACACGGTACAGCGCAAAGTGCAGTCTGTTTTATGAAACATGTGCATCTGAGCAAGTAACATACTTACTAACTAAAAAAATAAAAAGAAACACCTAACTCAGTTTTGCATTAGAAGTCAACTACTTACCTAGTGATAGCTGGGCTGCTTGTCCAGCAGAATGCACCTAGGGTTGGGGGACTCGAAGAACCAACATTTAAGTAACGTTACTTGTGGAGGCTATTTTGCACCCCAATGTGATGAGAACTAAAGATAGCTGATCAAACCAGAAAAAAAAATGGGCTCAAATCGTTTGCGTAACACGTAATTACAAATTCAATATACGTTATTAATTTATTATACATTTATCACAACATCGTACGATGTTGATAACATGTAAGTACATAATTATGAAATGATATCTACACCCGTCTTCGCAATACTGTTGATGTGATGGCACATTTTAATTTGTTAATTGCTGTGGGGCTGAGGGCACGTTAGTTCTAGGAATGTTGTCAGCCGTATACCAGCTAGGGATGTGTGTGAGTGAGACTGGTAACATTAAGTGGATAATGTTACAGGATGTTTTATATCCTGCTAAGCCAGAAGCCTTTGCTTGTGCCCCTTAAACAACTTCATAGATGTAATCGACAAAACCAGTTATTTTAACGGAATTCCATTACGCATGTTTTTTATAATGATAAGTTTATCTTGTTTTCTGGTTATGAAATACTCTCTTTACTACTCCGTACTAAGTGTTTAACATGTTATACTATGACATGGTGTGTCAACGTTTCCTTGCTCTACATTCCAGCATGTCTCTTATTTTTGAGCACCAAGCGCATGAGCTGCCAGTGCATCGTTCGTCGAATCGGTTTTTTCCATCATCTGATCGGCACCAATAAGAGCAAAGCAATTCTTGACAAAGAAATACTGCGCTTGCACATACACTTTTGAAACACTTCTGACAAATTGACAACAGACGGCCAGCCAAATTCTCACGTCTCTTTTAAAACATACATCCTCCACATAATGACTGTACTTATTTTGTAAAGTAAGAGGTGCTTTTGAAGGAAGCCTTGTACTTAGCAAGTACTCTACAACGAGTAGCTTTTACACCTGAAGTACGTGACTTGGATGAACAATTTTTACTTCCTCGTTTCAATTATTGCAGAGATTGTCGTTTTTCAATTGCTCGCAAATTATTTACTAGGTGTGCGAGGGCAAATGGAATGTAACCAATCTTATTGTCACATCCAATTTCTATTTATGGTTTGCAAGAATGTGTGTTATTCGGTCAGATGGTGGGAGCTGCTAACAAGATAGGCTAACTGGTGCTAACAATCGTTCGCACTAAATGTACGAGTACTATTGCGATTTTGCGATAAAAGCCAGTGATTCTAAGCATATTTCTAAACACCAGGGTACTGGCTCACCTACTGTTTGCGCTTATAGTTTCTGGTTTGGACCACCCGAATCTCAGTGTTTCTCATTTGAATTCGCACGTCTCAAGCGCGTGCGATTAGATTAGACCATTTTTTTTGGCGTACAACCTCTTGCTCGCTTGTTTTAAAAGTTAGCAACCTTGAAGGAGTGTACCTTTCAAATTCCTTTAATTCTACAGAGGTAGCTGTGTAGCTGACATTACTAAACATTTTACATATAGACAGTTTTGTTTCAGTAATTCAGTGGGCGTCACATGCGAAGACATTTCTCAAGTATTTTATCGACTTTTTACGAAACTTCAATTGATAGCATTTTCTTTTCAGTTGTCCATGTACTTGTATTTTCTAATCATCCGCAAAGTACGTCCTCAGTAGACATGTTGTCAGTTTACGATTTGTTTGTTGTTTTCATATAGTCACAATCGTTTTAAAAATAATATCTTCAATGTCACCTTTACACAGCGGCTAAAAATAAATGGCAACAAGCCTATTCCTCCTAGCTCGGATCTTAAATACTCTTATATACGTATTTACGATAGGATTTACGTGGATCATTGAAATTATATTATTGATATTAGTCATGCTGTCTCAGTTGATAAAATGTGACTCAAAATCTATCTATTTCGGTAGTCCAAACTTCAATTTACTTCAGTTGTTGATAGCATGTAGGTAAACAATGACACGTGTGATGAGATCAAAGTCACATGAAGCGAATATACTAATAATGGATTTACTAAAGATAATCTCACTGATTTATCATCTATATTTAGAATATAGGTTGCCCTCACTAGTTAGACTCGGAGGCAACGACCGGCCCACTAACCGAGTGGTGGGCGCCAAGCGAATGTCTCGGAGAAGTGAGAACAGCAGTAGGCTGGCTTGCCAACACTGACATGACACGAAGCCAATAATATTCGCAGGTTTAAAGTTTCAACTAAGTTCAGGTGGGATCCAATACGATTGTGTAATGATACATAAAATTGCTATCCCACGTTCAAATCCTACCGTAGGGGACCCCCGGAGTACTAACTGGAAGTGCTGTTACTCGCAGGATGCAAGTCATCAATGAAGATAACTCGTTTCGATCTTAGTAATAGATGAGGAAACAATCAGAAATAATCAAGGATAACTGAATGTGCCCAGCAATATTTCTGGCTTACAAACTTACAATATATTAGAGAAGAATTTGTCGCACTTTTTACACGAGCATTTTATGAACTTCGTTTTAAAAACTGGATGTTTATGGAATGCGCTTCCTAATGAGCTCATAATGGTTCAAGGATGCATCAATTTGTCATGGCATGCCGCACGACACGCTTTCGTGACCGTGATGCCTGACGGTCAAGTGGGAATCTTTTCGTTAAGCGAGTTACGCAATTCTTATTATGATTTGAATTGCTTCTCTGGCGTTACTGATTAGCCATTTAGTTTAGTGCTTAGGTATAAGAGCAAGATTTTAGATAGGTGGTACCTTACCCAGATTAGTTACTTGCTTGAAGAATGTTATCACGTCTTATCAATGTTGTGTTCATCAGAGCATGCTCAGGTGAGTCGCTACTCCGTCCTATTGTTGTGCTAGTGACGTAACTGCAATTCGTAGACGAAACGACAGAAAAGAGTTGAATATGGTCACAGACCTACTTGAGAAGTTGAGAGTATCACGAATTCACAAGAGTAACGATTCGTGCTCACATTTCTCAGAAGACCAGACTTGACACAGATAACTGACTTATTCGTTTTTGTTACCCTATAACTGGATTTGGTAATCGACAAAGCGTGGGTTTTTAGATAAAAATAACAAACTACTATCTGCTTCCGTCACGCGCTGATGTGAAACAAAAAAGAAAATTACGTAGGCAGTCTGATTTGGATTAGTTTAGCTATTCATATTGAAGTATAATGTCTAGTACATTATTATTCAATGGCTTTTCATGATTAATTATATTCATGCATAGGTACTATAAATTATAATTGGCAGTTGTTTTGTTGATTAGTATAGCTAGTTAGCTAGTCCACTAGCATATTAGTATGTGCAGCGTAGAGCGGCGTAGGTAAGGTACACAAATGAGTGACGCGGTCAGTAGTCACGCCACGCCACATAGTTGGCGACGAGCCCAACTATTGATTCATTTAGCTTTCATTTTCATATCCCTGCAGTATGAAAACCCAATATACGTAGTCGTACGTAGAATCCAGTGAGTCCACTACTTACGAGTTTTTTAATTCGCACAGTGCGCCACATTGGCGGCATGCAACGCTATTACTGCACTTACACAAATTATAATGTTTTCCTGGAACATTGTGCACGTCGATAATAGCAGTTGTGATTTTTATAAGGAAATAAAGTTTTAAATTATAAGTTGGGGCTGTTGAGAGGCAGCTAATTTGTGCCACGTTGCCTGATATTGAGTAATTCTTCAACCACAAATCACCGCGGGTATGCAAGCAAAACTGAATAGTTTTAGAACACAGCAGAATTGCCTCATCAAATTATTTAGCAGCTTGGTACAAAACTTATTTTTTGTTAAAGTTTACATGAGTATGTAATTATAACTAAATGATATTTAATGAGCCATGCAAATAGATGCTTCCGTACATCTATTAATAAAGATAATGAAGAGGCTATAATGAAAAATATAAGGTTTACAGTTAACGTTTTAATGTAGTGATTGTGCTTTAGTTAGTCATACTCATTAGATAAAGTTATTTTTGGCTCAATCCTATAAATTTTCGGTTATACCGCAAAAAAGAGCACAAGTACATCTAAATAAACATGTTATTGGTTATATTAAGGAAGTGTGGAAACATTAAACATGATATTCTAAGGAGTGGCTAGTTTCAAGGCTCTTCTTGTTTTTAGTTTGATGTGCTCATATTTGACCACAATATCACCCGATTGTAGATGATAATATCATTGTGAAAGGCGCCTGCTTGTCTAGAGTAACCTTTCCACTTGAGATTTAAAATCCCAGGTTTTAGCTATAGGGAAACTCAAACTTTAAAACTATGGAACAAAGGCTTCTGTGTGAATTTATATATTGGATTAACCTCAGCCTGCTTCTGACCACTGACTGATTATGTCATGAGGTTACTGGAGCAATGAACTAAGCACTGATCCACTTAACTATGCAACAACACAGAATGCATAATGGACTTGCAGTTTCACTAGAATTCTACTATTGTATTGATTTTTTTGGAAAGCTATTTTCTTTATAAAATAACTTTAAGACATAAAACATAAGTATTGTAAGAATAATCACAGCAGTTAATTATTTATGATTTAAATGATGGTGACCCATGGAATGGAGAGTGTATATTATTCATATCACAATCATGATAATAAAGCGGACAAGTTTTGTGACAGTGACTATCTGTTCTTATTATGACTCATGCAACAGACACAATGAATCATCATCACTCTCTCAATGAAGATATGTACCTAGAACATTAAAATACAGTGTGAAGGTTGCCTAGAACATTTCAGGCTGCAGCAATTTGAACCATATTGCATATGTATACACAGACGGTACATACTTGAAAAACACATTGGTAATGTCGTTACTCACCACTTGCATACAATGCAATGATAAGGCATGGAGAACAATTTTTATGGCAATTTAACTCAAATGGTTTATTGCTCACCCTCTGTAATGCAGTTGCATAAGCTGGATGTACAAATTTTTCAAGTTATTATTCTTTTGAAAACATGTGATATTGAACCTTGCAATCATGAGGTAACAGTTAACACTATATAGTGGTGATAGCATGCTGTATGGTACTAACCTGCAAAGCATCTATTGGCGACTGGCTGGTGCCGCTGATTATACTGGTCTCACTGCCATTCTGCCCCTCACTACATCCACCTTCGGGTAGTTTGGAGCTCATTTCTTCTTCGCTGCTGAGCCGGGACCTCTTGCGGGACATTATCACATTGCCTGCCGGCGTAACTGGCTTCTTCTTATTTTGCACTTGAGATCTTAGCAATCAGATGCACTTTTTTGATAACGTTTTGGGCAGAAATTAACTGTTTTTTTAACTGTTTATGACGACTCGACTACCCAAGCATAGAACTCTGACAACGTGCAAGCGGCAAGCCGCATATTTGATTTACGGTTATGAATCGTAGAGTAAGAAAAATTAAACTCAATACGCCGACGTCTAGATTTTTAAATTAAAGTACTCAATAAAGTGTCGATCTGTTTTTAATCTTCAATAAAGTGATTTTAAAATAGAAGTTCAAAGATTATTTTATTAGTTAAATACAAGCTAAAGTAAATAAAGAATTTTATGTTACGACACTCAACTTTGAGATTGAGTACTTTGACAGTCCAAATTGCCAAAACGATTAAAATAAACTGTGTGACACTGACATTCATTTCAGTGTTGCAAAATCAAACTCTGGAATGGATAATAATATTCATCATAAACATTTAAAAATGTAAACTGTCAGATGTAGCTCTTAATATAAAACCGAAGTGGCCGGTATCATTTATCTCCTTCTACCTCGGGTAGAAAAAGGAAACCAGTTTTTTTTTCTTTTTTTCAAATTGTAAATAGCTGTAAAATGTTGGAAGAAGGGCCGGGGGTGAAAATACCCCGGCCACTAAAGGGTACTTCGGAAATTTAGTGAAAGAAATTGAATAAACTAAAGACTTGGCTAAAAGGTCTTAGCAACCAGGCCATAAAAATATTTTAAACAAAAAAAAAAAGGAAAACAAAAGCTAGGAAATCAGACGTTCAGTATGTACACTCCTACCAACTTATCCAAAGAGTACATTTAATTATAGGGCTTAACTACGGCCGCCATGTTCAAATGTCATTCGATTTTCAGTGTCTACCACAGAGTACATTTTATATAGGGAGTCTACGACATTCGGGTTCTCTGGTTGTTTTGTCGTGATATTGCTGAATTTATAAAGGTAAATTTGCCGAAAGCTATTAATTAAAAGTGATGCTCGAAACATTATTCTAAAGGTTAAAACCTATTTTGAAGAAGAAGCTCGGGCGGGGTCTCCGAATATTCCATTTAATCAAATATACAAACGAATTTCGGCAGCGACAGGTTAGTGTTGTCAACTTTCTTGTTATAAATTACCCGATACTGAACTAATTATTTAAGTCCACGAAATAATCGTTTCTATTCTTGCTGCAGGTTAGCGTTACGGTAACGTACATCTATTGGGTAACCTGCTAAGTGAGTGAGCCAACTAACCTGCCAGATTTCAAATTTCTACTAACATTTATTTTATTATCTTATATTTCAGGTGTGAGTCAAGGACTAATTTAAAAATAGTTAAGCACGCAGCAGAAGAGCCAGGTACAAAAATTCGGACACCAGGCAAGGAGAGAAAACGTAAAAGTGGATTTGTGCATGTTGATGATTTTGACATGGGAGTTAAACGGTGGAAAGTAAATGAATTTTATTCTGCTAAAAAAGAGGTCCGCCTACTATTAAAAAGCTTCTAGAGGTCTTAAAGATAGATATAAATTACACAGGACAGCGAGAGAGTCTGCGAAAGGTGCTTCACAAGGTGGGATTTCGTTTTAAAAAATCCCAATCCAATCGGAAGGTTCTTATGGAGCGTAATGAAATATCAGTTTGGAGAGTTAAGTACTTGCATGCAGTGGATCAAAATAATAAATCTCCCCAGCCCCGGTCCATAATTTATTTAGATGAGACCTATATTCACTCTTCGCATACATCGGGTAAATGTTGGCAAGGAGAGGGAGTTGAAGACGGAGTATTGGAGCCTGTATCGAAAGGGCAAAGATATATTATTGTTCATGCGGGAGGACATACTGGACATACGTGTACGTGTGCGTGCTTCCGACAAATCGGCTGTCAAAAAATGTGCGTAGACGAGAGATTTTGAAATCACCACTGAGCTCCTTTATGGGTATATATACCTATATATTTAATTCCACTGAGTCACCGGTGACTAAATTTCCTAACATTACAATAAATAAAATAAAACACTGTGCTGCGGTTGCAAACTATTTCTTATAGCTGGTCATCAATTTTCATTGCTTTTTTTTTTAAATTTCTGCAAAAGAAGGCCCCTTTTGATTACCTCTTGGAAAAAAAATTAAGTTGCAGAAACTTAGAAACGGTTTCAGGTTGATTTTTTATAAATTCCGTCTTACCAATTCTACAGGAGTCAAGCAGATTCTTTCGTGTCTAATACCTAATCTTATTGCTGCAATTGGTTCACAGACAACCAAGTTTTTTATCTTTACACAAATGATGTAATATTTCTTCCAATCTGGTGTACAACCAGTTAAAAAGGGTTGCTTCGAGCCCCTTTTCCGGGTACCGGATTATCCACGAGGCGTGCGAGCTGTTTGGTCGCTGTTACCAGCCGCATACAATCCTTGGAGTTCGAAACTGCCAATTCCTTTCTGGCTCGTGTCACCTGCGATTCCGTCGAGGCGTGCAGTTTTTCGAGGCTTCGGTACGTCAGCATCCAGGAAACCATACAGAAAACCATCCTCTTTTTAATCGAGAACGATCGAGAACTAAACGCTAACAATTTATTTAAATAAATGAATAAATTATTTTTATGGACGATGTTTCTCTCTTCTTGTCGCTTCAGATTCGCTACCGAAAAAACTCAATGTAAGCTGAAGTGGCAGGAAGAGAGAGTAAATAAAAAAGGTTTATTTTCATTGCTAGGTATCACATATTGCCAAAAGTATTTTTGTCTGAAAATTCTTTATCAATCAATCGGGCTAGAGACTGTTCAGAGAAAAAAGGTTCAGTTTTATGTAATCTTTTAGCGATGTTGCCACACATAAAACGTTGCAGACTAAGGGGATCATCGAGTTTGCCATAAAAATCGTTTGAATTTATTCCAAGTTTTCTTTTCTATTCCCCCCCCCTAGTTCTATTCACACCGTTTTAAGGTAGGTACCTAATAACAACTGAATGTTAAATTGCTAGATTATTTTACTTACTATTTTTTTTGCGTTTAGAGTTTAATTAACACTATGCATATCATTTCAAACTTACCCAAAGAATTCGCTCCTGTTTAAGGTGTCTTTACACAGATATATCTATATGGAAAAATATATAACACTAATTTATTACAAAACCTTAATTACTCGAGTTCCTAACTATTCATAATAAGTTCCACTGTAAACTGCACAGAGTACTTATTACACTGAAAGGAAACTGGCTGACTTTAACTTACGTCACGGGCAACCGTAAATGAAACCATAGACTAATAAATATAATGAGAAATGAAATCGAGCGCAACGATCTATCTGCCAGCGACTAAGTGCACATTTTGTTCGCTAAATAATTACATATATTGATTGTAGATCTGTTTATCGATAATTAATACAGCTTTCTTTTGGTGGGTTCAAATTATAGAATCACTATATATTTATATATTTCGAAACAAACATTCCACCCTACGACATCATAATATACGGTCTAAAAACTGCTTGTAGTATTTTGTACTTGCTTGTACCAATGTATGGAGAAATTGAATTCTTTAGGTGCAGGTGCAGCGCAGACGACACACTTTTTGTGCGATCGAGTCTGTGGCGCACAAAATCTCTGCATGGCATGAAATAAGTCCGTCGCAGATTTTACGTAGACTGAACGCACATGACTCACGTCGTAGGGACGTAGACGCTATGGAAATTAGGCGTGTGTAACTCTTTACGGAACCGACTCACTGATCCGGATAATTGAAGTGATTCAAAAGATTGGTTCAGTAACAACGTTTCAACGGATCATTTGGATCTGAAATATTATTTTGCTCTGTGCTCTTTCCGCGCGACGCGTCGCTTGCGAAACGACTGAGCAGTGAGCGAGAGAGGGAGACTGAGAGACTGACACACTGTCCTGAGTCACTGGTCACTACTGACTCGCGAGTCGCGAGTGTGCGGGTGAGATATTACAATCTATACAAGTCAGATACAGATCCCAAATAAGAATAATGAGATGTGTATCAATCTCCGTGTTTCATTGTCGTTATCCATGTACGTAAAAATGAGCACTAAGGCGCTTACATATAAAATTGAATACGATACGTTAGTTTTTTGCATAAAATGCTTGATTTAAACAAGTTATCGTTCGTAAGTGTATACGTAATATTCTGTATTTTATAACCTTTGAGCCGATGAGCCAAATGATCCAAATGAAACATATCAGTGTTTCGGATCATTTCAGTAATCCAGATGCAAATGTTCCAATCACAAAAATGATACACTTTGCCCACGCCTAACGGAAATGCTGATATTACGATGTATTATTTTATATTTGAAGTACCTACAGAAAAAGAATAAGAATTAATGGAGAATTTTGGGTACATCCTATACTTTCGCAGAGATTACTAAAGGACAGTTCCATAATAAACATTCAGCTCTAAAACAATATCCGGACAAATTTTATAAAATGTCTGTGGCTACATTTAATGAGCTGCTACTCATTTTAAGCCCTGCTTTGACACATTCGGAAACAAGAATGAGGAAGTGCATTGTTGTTTTCCCACAAATTTAAATGTCTATCATGATATTTTGCCCTAAAAAAATATCATGTATTCTAAATATCATTCTTGTATTAACATCGATCTCTAGCGCCATGGTATTATACCGCGTACGTTACGTCTCCACCAACGAGTGCAGATTGCATAAGGCTCGGCGCAAACGGGCCACCGACCACAGCCACTGGTGGCTGTCGCGCGCTACCGCCACATGTGTAAGTGTCAGAAGCGAGCCTCAGCCACCGGTGTTCGGAAGCTGGAAGCTGCCACACTTTAGTCTTAACGGTTAACTGCGCGGGGCATGGAGCAATACGACGGTGGCGGGTGTCGGCGTCTTGTGTGGCCCGTAGCGACCACAAGTGGAGAGTCCCGGACACTGCTGTAGAGAGTGGCCGCCTTCGGCTACACGTGTGCGGCTTGTCTATACACAAAATATATGAAAAAGTGTGTTAAGTCGCTGTCGTTGGCCACCAGTGGCTGTGGTCGGTGGTCCGTTTGCGCCGAGCCTTAGTGTGCGCCGTCTGCGTTAGCGCCCGTTGAAGCAAAAACGTTCTATTTTTTTCGCGCACTTTGTGTGCGGCGCGGCTCATTCCGATCTGCCAGGATGACACAGATTTTTTGTGCTAGCTGGGGTAGGCGCTCCCCAGATCGGCCACGTATAAACCGTTACAACTTTTGAGCAAGTGACCGCCTAAATCTGATATATTGCGACAATTTTTTTGTGTTATCAAAATGCTTGATGGTGGCCATGCCAGTGTCACACCTTAGCGGCAGAAATAGGTATGTTGGTATCGTGTCTGTGATACATGCATGCATTCATGGAGTGGTTTTGAGCTGGAATTACATTTCTTCACATGGTTATTATTCAAATCACCATCAAGTGCGATCGGCGCCGACCGCCTGATCGCTCAAGTGTGGCTCAAGCAAGATGCTTGGGCCAGGATCAATACATCAGTAACATACAGGGTCATTTAAGTAAGAAACGTTGTTATTCACTGAGTAAGATATATAATGATGTTTCAAGACTATGTGGTACTGACTACTGACACGTGTAAGAGTACCACAAGGGCCAATCTTTTTACGCAGAGGTTATAAATAGTTTTTAACCGACTTCACAAAAAGGAGGAGGTTCTCAATTCGTCTGTATGTTTTTTTTTTTTTTTTTTTTTTTTTTTTTATGTGTGTTAGCTCATAACTTTTTTCTGGGTGAACCGATTTGGATGATTCTTTTTTTATTTGATAGGTGGTGCTTCACATGTGGTCCCATTTAAATTTTATCAAGGTCTGACCAGTAGTTTTGGAGTTATCCTTAATACTGCAGATTTTTTCCACTTAGTTTATATGGATGATGTGTTAATAATTTCCTGTCACTGTTATTTACACACCAAGTAGTGGTATACGAATTTGTGTGGGGTAGGTACCGCAACTAAAAAGTGAAAAATAAAAACTTTTTTACAAAAAAAACAACCGACTTCCAAAAAAAACACTAAAAGACGTGAAAAATAACTTTAATTTCGGAAGTCGGTGGCCAAACACGAAAATACAAAACCAAAGGCACCGACTTCCGAAATTAAAGTTATTTTTCACGTCTTTTAGTGTTTTTTTTGGAAGTCGGTTGTTTTTTTTGTAAAAAAGTTTTTTGTTGATTGTCATTTGCGTAGGGCCTAACGATTTTTTTTTCAAATTCGTTTTGATGACTTTTCTTGTGTGCGTTACGATTGCTCCGCCAAGTTATCCAAACAAAAAAAAACTTCGCCAGAAAAATTGTCATAATTTGTCAAAATCGAAGGGAACAAACCAAAAATTTGTCAAAGTAGAAATAAAGAAGTTATAAGGGTTTTAAGTTGGCCGCACGAACGTAACGTGGAGGATTGCGCGGCCATGGAGATCTCAGCAACTACTTGGGCTAGAGATCTAATTCTTTTTGTCAATTGAGACTGAATTTGTCAAAAATTGTCGAAAACGGAATTATAAGCTCTAGATATTATTTTAGTAAATATTCACCTTGGAAGTTATGGCCGCGCAATCGTTCACTTGTTGTGTCTTTGTTGTTGATTATTTCTTTAAAACTTAAGACTTCAACATTAAAACTGTTACAAGAAGAAAGTTCTTAATTTGTCAAAACTAACCAAAGCAATAAATACTAAAAAAGTTTAGTTAAACAGACGAAATCGGTCCAAAACCAAAAGTACGTGGCCGCGCGGTCGAATCGTTACTTTGTACGCTGATATCTCATTATCTATATTTGCTAGGATTTCGGTGTGAACATCCATTTATTC
Source organism: Griposia aprilina (assembly GCA_916610205.1). Taxonomy (NCBI): domain Eukaryota; kingdom Metazoa; phylum Arthropoda; class Insecta; order Lepidoptera; family Noctuidae; genus Griposia; species Griposia aprilina. The sequence continues at coordinate 16,975,236 of OU744286.1, forward strand.
GACATATTAACCTCATTAGAATGACATATCGTTTTACCCTCAGAACAGTTTTCAACGCGTGTAATCTCAAAAATGATGTTATCTCATACAATGTTCGAGCAGGGTAACCAAAATTTCGATTTGATTTGGGAATACCTATAATTGGAGAATAGCAACTATATTAGACAAAATCTAGCTCAATCTGCAAAATTATATTATTAATAAATAAAAAACTTGCGTATTTCAATAATTAGATAATTATGTTTATTCATCACAGCTTGCAAAATTTTGGGCTCTCACTCTAACATTATGATTTTTCACTCGCATAACTGCTGGCCAGCGGACCACCGGCGAAATGATAGGCCACAGGTAGCACTACGAGCGCGTAGCCTCGCATTTTAGCAACAATATTATTATAAAAAACCGCGTTACAAATTTAAAAAATAAATAGGTGGATTCCCAAGTAGCACATTAGTGAATTTTGCAACTTAAATCTATAAAGATTTAAGTTGCAAACGAGTGGTTTAACAGTGTTTGATAAAACTTATAGCTTCAAACACTACTCATATTTGTATATGAGTACCTCCTATCACTCGTAGTTGCTTATGAAATATATAATATGAATTTTGTTTCTACTTTATTTCTTATGGTTGCAGAAAGTAATATTATTACTTTAAGTTGAAAACAGGTTTTAATTGTTACTGATTTAGAAGCAACAGTGGTATATGAGGCCTTAAAATCACTTGCAAGCAACTGTTACATACAACATGTCCCAAAATTCAACGATAAGCCGGCACCAGAGGATGGACCTACTAATACTACTCGAGAAAAAAAAAGAAAAAAAAATACCTCTACTTTTTTTTTAATTACTTAAAAAAATGGAAATTCTTCGAAAATGTATAGGTACCCCTTATGACACTTTTAACTACCATGACCACAATTTTTCAAATATTTCAGTTTTTTTGTTTGTATCGGCACCCTAAGTAGTACTACTATTCACCATAATCTTTGAAAATTACAGAATTTTCGTAGTTTTATACAAAAAAACAACCAAAAAAAATTATTTCCCTAAAATTTTGAAAGATTTTAACGTTCAGTACACTTTAACTCATCGTAGTGTAAAAAAAATATGGACACTACTATGCCAAGTTTTTTAAAAAAATTGCGCAACTAACCTAGATTTTAAAATGGTATAATACTTTAGGAAAACTAGCCACAAAAAAAAAATATGACACTTTTTCTAATCAAGAACCAAATTTCATAAGTTGTTGTTAATAGTAATCACTTCTATTATGTGCCCAAAATAGATTTCTTTCGCAAATTCTTAGAATTTGGAAGGGACATGTGCGTAGTCAGTGAAGTTCAGAAGTCAGAAAGAGATAGATAGTATACGTTAGAGAGAGATAGATAGAGAGCGATTATACGTTAGAGAGAGATAGATAGATGTTTGTTGTATAACAATAGGGCAGGTAGGAATGTTGCTGTTCTCTACAAAGTACAAAGTCAGTACGCTCTGCTTCTTTGTTTACTGTGCACCGTTTCGTATTCAATTGATGTGACTCTCGTACTAACGACTTTTGGCTTGGCTTTTTGGACTGGATTAAGTGATCTGCAAACTGTACTAACCTGGCATTATTTTGAACTGGACTGTGTTTTGTGAATTGGACTTTTGGCGTATTTTGGACTGTTTAGCGTTTATCATGCCGCTACCATACACACCGTTGGAATACGCTAATATGCACCTCATTTATGGAGAGTGCCGATGCAATGGTAGCGCTGCTAGCAGATTATATCGAGAAAGGTACCCAAATGCTCAAAGATACCCGAATTATCGAGTATTTATTAATGTGCATCAAGCGTTTTCGGAGGGCCGTTTACCATATGACAGGAGAAATGCTGGAAGACCTAGATCGGAACGCGACGAAGAAGTTCTCAATGAAATTGAAAATGATTCAACTACCTCGGTACGTGCCATAGAAATAGCTACGGGAATCCCAAAAAGTACTGCACATCGAATTATAAAACGTCACAGACTTCACCCATATCACTACAGGCGTGTGCAGACGTTATTACCGCGGGACTATCCACTACGAGTCGCATTTTGCCGTGTGATGCTGCAAAAGCACAGAGAAGATCCCCAATTCTTGGATAATATTCTATGGTCGGATGAATCAACCTGCAAGAGAGATGGCTATTTAAATCTTCACAACCTACATAGCTGGAGCAATGAAAATCCGCACCTGATGAGACAAGACAAATCCCAATATCAATTCAAGGTTAACCTATGGACGGGCATATTAAACGGAAAAGTGATTGGGCCTTTTGAATTACAAGGAAACTTGGATGGCAATAGTTATTTGAACTTTTTACAAAATGACTTGCCAGTATTATTAGAAGACATGCCCATTAGTGATCCACAAAACATATGGTTTCAAAATGATGGTTGCCCAGCTCACTATGCCCGTCCTGTGCGAGAATACTTAAACCAAGAGTATCCAGGGCGTTGGATAGGGCGACTTGGTCCTATTTTATGGCCACCCCGTTCACCCGATCTAAACCCCCTGGACTTCTTCTATTGGGGTTGTCTCAAAGACAGAGTCTACTCGAAACGCATTGCAACACTGAACGACCTTCGCCAAAAAATCACTCCGGCTGCGGATCATATCAATAGTAGAAGATATGCACGACGAATAAAACGATCTTTTTTAAGGCGATGTCGTGCCTGTATTAATGCCGGTGGTAAACAGTTCGAACATTTATTATAATATTATTAATAATGCAATAAATTTACATTTATTGACACCATTTGTTTCATTCATTCAACATTTTCCAACAACAAAAATCTATTTTGGGCATAGAAGTGATTACTATTAACAACAACTTATGAAATTTGGTTCTTGATTAGAAAAAGTGTCATTTTTTTTTTTGTGGCTAGTTTTCCTAAAGTATTATACCATTTTAAAATCTAGGTTAGTTGCGCAATTTTTTTTAAAAACTTGCCATAGTAGTGTCCATATTTTTTTTTTACACTACGATGAGTTAAAGTGTACTGAACGTTAAAATCTTTCAAAATTTTAGGGAAATAATTTTTTTTGGTTGTTTTTTTTGTATAAAACTACGAAAATTCTGTAATTTTCAAAGATTATGGTGAATAGAAGTACTACTTAGGTTGACGATACAAACAAAAAAACTGAAATATTTGAAAAATTGTGGTCATGGTAGTTAGGGGTATACATTTTCGAAGAATTTCCATTTTTTTAAGTAATTTAAAAAAAAGTAGAGGTATTTTTTGTTTCTTTTTTTTTCTCGAGTAGTCATTAGTAGGTCCATCCTCTGGTGCCGGCTTATCGTTGAATTTTGGGACATGTTGTATAAGCGGTAACGTACCCTTATTTGGCTTTTGGAACCTAACGTGATTGCATCTAGTCCTATTGTACTCTAATATGCCACTTCAACGCGTAACTAAGTTTTAATAGGGGGTTCTTGAAAACCAAAAGCAGCTACAGCTACAACCATCCTTGACAATGTATTTCCGATAATTATTCGTCATGATAAATTCATCCATAATTGCACAATCAAAACCTTCGGTTTCCCCGAAGAGGTTGCTGAAACGCAGCCAGGATACAGACGCTAAAAAGTCTACATCAGGTCCATGGAGGGCCCGGAAAAACCGTCCGTGAAGCTCTGTGCCTTGCCATACTTCCTTACGACCGTTAGCATCAAGTACTGCAGGTTTGCGCCAGTTCACCTTTGCCAAGGAGAGAGGGTTAAGGCCCTTGTTCACTGCGACCGAACATCTCGGTGCATCCCCACGTTAGTTTGAATGAAATATTCCCTGAGACTGCAAATCTCGCGGAGGTGGAGAGTTTTAGCATTTATGTAACCTCGACCCCCACACTTCCGCGGGATATACAGTCAGCAAAGTACGGACCTTCCTATCCAGAGCACCAAGTTCCGTCTGAGTATGCCGAAAGTATACATCAAAACCAGCATGACACAACCGTTAAAAGCGCGCACCTTGTTTCTGCCTGATCAAAGACTATTTAACACTTTATTCAGGCAGCTAAAGAAGCGCTCCCTCAACGATTGTTTCATGTCAGCAGCATTGATGCCTAATGCTTTCGACATACCCAAATACTTACAGCTTTTGGATGAACAGAGGGATCTAAGGTGTATGGAATCCGAATGTTGAATTCCCTCGGGTCCCATAATCTCACCTCACTTTACATGCATGACTGCACATTTGTTCACACCAAATTCCATCCTGATGGCACTACTGAACGTTTCCGTTACCTTCAGTAGCTCCATCAGTCGCAAATTGTAGGGGGCAGAGTTTCAAATCATCCATGTAAAGGAGTTGTGACCTGACCGCCTCTTCGTAACCGATAGCCTAGACCTGAATCCTCCAGCAGTGTGCTTAGAGGATTCAAGGCTAAGCAAAACTATAGCCTAACTACCGCCCTGGAATATTCCTCGCTCAATCCTGATCGGTTTATCGGTCATCCGGATCTGTTGACATCCTGGATAGAGAAGGATCGTCCTCCACTACCCCATACACGACATCAAGCTGGTGCGTCGAGTTGCGTCTATTTTGTACAACTCCAGCTAGTTCCATTAGTAATTGTTCCAATAGATAGTACGTGCATGAATACGGACCCATCAGAGAGAAAACATGTATTTCTACCGTTAAATTTAGATAAAATAAACTTTTTCACAATTAACAACTTTGAAGATGCTCGCATGATTGGGACAATAAACGATGCAGAAAATGTAATGAATTAGTTGAATTTACTTATACCATATCAAAAATAGTAACATGTGATTTAAATGGCACACAAATGATTTTGTTACATGACATACCTCAAAATATTATAGTTAAACAAAATATTTATAAATTATTAGGTGCTATTTAATGAATATATTCGTCCAATCCTAAGAACAATAGGTCACTACAAATGTCATTTTACAAGAAATGCCGGGATGCTTTGCTACGACGAAAGTAAATTATGTGAAAGTACAAAAGACCTTGTTTGCATCCTTTTTCTCACATATGGTTTTGTGGAGGTGTTACCAGAATTATTATTTGTATTATTTAATTTGTTGAGTTTGTAAATAATTATTGATTTTTCATTTTCCTAAAAATAGTTCTGTAAGTATAGGTTTTCGTTTTTTTTTATTTTATTTGTTGATTTTTGCAAGCTGTGATGAACAAATATAAGTATCTTATTAGTGAAATATGCAAGTTTTTTTATTTATTAACACAAACACACACATCACGCCTGTAATAAACATACGCATACGCATTTAATAAATAAAAAAAAGTGCAGTTTGAGATAGATTCTGTCCAATATAGTTGCTATTCTCCAGTTATAGGTATTCCCAAATCAAATCGAAATTTTGGTTACCCTACTCGACCATTGTATGAGCTATCATCATTTTTGAGATTACACGCGTTGAAAACTGTTTTAAGGGTAAAAGGATATGTCATTTTAATGAGGTTAATATTACGAATAAACAGATGTTCACATCGAAATCCTAGCAATTATAGATAATGATATCAGCGTACAAAGTAACGTTTCGACCGCGCGGCCACGTACTTTTTATTTTGAACTGATTTCGTATGTTTAACTAAACTTTTGTAGTATTTATTGCCTTCGTTAGTTTTGACAAATTAAGACCTTTCTTCTTGTAATAGTTTTACTGTTACGAAGTCTTAAGTTTTAAAGAAATAATCAACAACAAAGAAACAAGTGAACGATTGCGCGGCCATAACTTCCAAGGTGAATATTTCGTAAAATATTGATCTAGAGCTTATAATTCCTTTTTCGACAATTTTTGACTAATTCAGTCTTCAATTGACAAAAAGAATTAGATCTCTAACTCAAGTAGTTGCTGAGATCTCCATGGCCGCGCAATCCTCCACGCTACGTTCGCGCGGCCAACTTAAAACCCGTATAACTTCTTTATTTCTACTTTGACAAATTTTTGATTAGTTCCCTTCTTCGATTTTGACAAATTCCGACAATTTTTCTGGCCAAGTTTTTTTTTGTTTGTATAACTTGGCGGAGCAATCGTAACGCACACCTTTTCTTCAGGATTAGCGACTACGACCTAACCATCTAGCTAGATGGACTGGCAATATTATTTTTTTGGTTGACTGTTGGATAACTAGCTCTTTGAAATGTTTTCTACAAAAACAAGTAAATTAATGTCAAATAACTTTTATTTTAGTTAAACAAAGTAATGTATATATAATATTATATATATTTATTGAATAAAATTATATCTTATAAACAGACATGACGCCTCGTCCATTGCGAGAAACAGCCACCAAGTTCCCATCATAGCCGAAATATGGCAAACTATATAATAAAACGTAAATGCAGACGGCCCAATTGTTTCCAAAACATTTATTTCCATACTAAAAAGTCAAGAACACGTGAAAAATGTTCTACAACTAAAGTGTTAACCTAGGTGCTGTGCCTTTAGGCGTAAAACAGTCTTTGCTTCCATACAAGGGCCCTCAATTTGCACGTTTTTTTTTCCATTATGAAAACGATTATCCTAAAGCGTTAACTTTCTAATAAGTAATAACTATGGTTATAAAAATAGCGAATATACGTGAGCGAAACAATATCAGTATGTTTCACTGTCGGTACATAATACAACATATTATAAAGCTGTAATAATATTTAAATGCGTATACGCTTAACATTTTTTTTTAAATAACGTCGATAACCACTCAAATACTTTTTTTATTTCATAAAATAATTGGACCATCCCCATTATAGTTGCTTACAAAATACGGACATTTAAGAAAAACATCTACATCTAAAGACAACGAATATGCTCAAAGAGGTACTAACACTTTTATGGCTCAAGCATGAAGTAACTTCAAAAATTAGTATAAAAATATATCACAGCAATTTAAGTTAGCCCAACTGATATTTTGCTGAGTGAGATCGAAGAAAAATAATCCTCGAAAGGAAAGAACAACTCATTAAATACAGTTACAATATTATAATTTATCTGATATCAGTCATTTTATGAAACTGTGTTGAAACTCGTCTAAATGACAAAAGATATATTTTCAATCATTACATACAACATACAACTTTATACACATAGTAATAGTTGGCTTTAAGGCGGTGAATGTTTAGTGATGCGCGAGAATTGGGCGTGACGAGGAGTGTGACTGGCAACGGAGGAGCGCAGGGTGCCGAGAGAGTGACGAGAGGCGGTAATAAATATGAAGCTCGTGCCCGCCATTAGGTGGACAGAGCCAGCTGCAGCGCTTCCTTATGCTCGCTGCTCAGCTGCATCAGCACAACGTTGAATAGCTCCGCATTGCTCTGCAACAACACGTGTCTTTAGCTACTGGTTGTTATAGAAACCTAACAAATGTTTTGATATAGTTGTTGGAGATGCCTACCTGTATTTGCCTGACGAGAGCTACCATCTGCGCAAAGACAGGGTTGTCCGAGGGTACGGCGTCTCTAAGGAATGCCTCTGCAAGTGTGGCGATGACATGTTTGGGCGCGTCGGGTGACGCGAGTGCCGCGTGCCCGCTCGCCGCTAGTTCACACAGCAGAGAGTATACATGTGGCGCTTCTTCTGTGTCTTCTGTTACTGGCAACCATGTGAGCCTGTACAATGAGAAATTAAGTTTTAGCAAATTAGTTTATGCGATTTGGCAATAATAGTTCGGTATATATCTGTAATTGAATTTAGCTGGGTTCCTAATAATAATATCGGGGCATATCCCGACATTATTATACTGTGTCTTATCGCAACATGTTGGAACAGCACCTAGTTTCAAATATTAAGTATGTTCAGACTCGTATTGCTGTGTTGCGTCGGGTCGTACGTATAACATACCCCGACACAACCGTGCATTCAGTTTAAGGCTGCGAAGGGACTCACCAGTGCCTAATAATTTCATCCCTGTCGATCTGCGAGTGGTTATACTTGATGATCTTGGCGACGGCGGAGATGGCGTTCTCGGTGGCGTTGAGGTTCTCGAGCGCGCGCGCGCTGGGCTCGCTGACAAGCGCGGCCAGCAGCGGCGCGGCGCGCGCGGCGGCTGGCGCGAAGGCGGCGCCGCCGAACTGCGCCAGCACGCCGCAGCCGTACGCCGCCGCCTGCCGCACCTCCGCCTCCGCCGAGCGCAGCCCGCCCAGCATAGGCTCCAGGAATATGTCTTGGTACTTTATGCACGAGGGACCTGGGGGAACAGCTCGCTCAGTATATCTATGTTGGACACGCTTGGTGCGCTCTCGAGCGCCGAGGTGGATTAATTTATTATCAATTTACTAGTACCAGCTGACATCCAACAGACTGATTTGAAATCACCAATTAATCTGGGTAGTATTTCTTTTAATTTAAGCCTATTAATATAACATCTTATTAGTGCCTATTGCACTTTTTCCCCTTCAGCGTTTATACTGTTCGACCGAGTGAGCTTCGTCGTAAACAACCCTATAAAATTCTCTTTATTGATTATTTATCTGTGACAAAAGTGGCAACGTCGATGATTAGATGAAGCCACAAATTCCCAAGCCTTATTGAGCTTGAATTCTAAACTGAAGTTCTATTATGTTCAAGCCATCCTCACCTCCAAATTCAATAACGTCGTCAAAAATGCATATAGCCCATTGGCGGTCTGAGTAGGGGCGGCCGGGAGCCAACAGCTGCACGAGGTGCGGCAGCAGGGTGTCGAGGTGCGGGAAGAAGGACTCGCGGTAGGCCGACATGAGCGCGTGCAGCACGTCGGCGACACGCGACAGCCCGTACACGTCCTCGTTGTCCTCGTCTGCTAGCTGCTCCTCTACCACCTAAAATACGAAATAAGATATGAAGAATTACGAACTTTTTGACATAATATCACATCAGTACTCCCTTCTGGGAAGCAGTGGCAGTGCTGACTTTAAAACCTAAATTTTGTCAGTTATATTGGAATCTCAAGTTGTTAGACAAACCTGTTTCCATAAACCAGGCACAAAACTGTTGTGTGTGTTACTGAGATGTTTATTTTGTAAATTCCCAATTACACTGGCTTGCTTGTCTGGGAATTGAACTCAGAACTGCATGCTGGCCAGCCCTTTTTTGGTAACATGTACTCACCTCATCGTAATCTTCGTCAGCGCGCTTTTGTCTGCGCTCAGTGGCACGTTCGAAATGTTCTGTGAGTAGCTTGTTTAGTATGCGCAGCACCTCGGCCATCATCTCGTCTGGGAGACAACCGCCACCCAACAGCTCAATACACTAGAATCATAACAATTACATTATCGTCTTGAATACACCGGTTTTTAAACTGACGGTAGAACGAAATCTTTTGATATAGCACAACTCAACATAATCTTGTTTCCTTTTTTATATTAATCATATTCATTTATATTTCTCTTTTACCTTGCACAACTGGTTAACGCAATATTATTGTAACTGGATAATTATATACATGTGGAAGCATGTAATTAACAAATTTCTCGACCAATGCATGGCATAAGTAAAAAAAAAAAAAAACATCGACCTGATAATTTTTTAATTGTTGCAGGCGTAAGCAGGTATTTTCCGAAAATTTGTTACAAGTTTATAACAGTCGGCTTTGAAATACAGTATTGTACATACCTTAGCAAGGCTGTTGAGAAGCTCAACCTGCACCTCTTGCTCTGGTTCAGAGTCGATAGCCTTTAGTAGCTCTGGCAGGATGTAAGCCCACATGCCCTGGATGTACTGCGGGCCGCGGATGCGCGCGCACTCCAGCAGGTAAGGCAGAGACTCCGCCGCCGCCGTGCGCACGTTATCGTGGAAGTAGAACTTCAGCATAGGCACCATTAGCTTAACAACGTCTTCGGCGTATTCCGCAAAATCCTCTTTAAGCTCGCGAGCGTAGCATACGAGCATGTCACATGCGGATGCCTTGTCTTCGAGACCTGGGAATAATGTTATTGGTCAATAAATAGTGTCCAAATACAAGTCAAAATGTTAAATCTGCAATCTACTGATCAGCCAAATCAAACAGAGGGAAAGAGGGAAAGAGAGAGAGAGAGAGAGAGAGAGAGAGAGAGAGAGAGAGAGAGAGAGAGAGAGAGAGAGAGAGAGAGAGAGAGAGAGAGCAGAGGCCATGAATGACTTGATGTTGTTGCTTCCCAAGCACACACTGGGTACTACTGCTCAATTGTGTACTTTAATTTTAACGTATGATAAAATTGTGTTACCGGCAGTCTTGATGCCGAAGTTTTGTTGTTCCCCGAGGGTCACGAAGTGCCAGTCAAGGTCGCCCTCGATGGTCTCCAGGTCATCATTGTCGAGCAGCGCGACCTCGGGCTTCATGGCGGCTGTGCGCATCACTGGCTCCATCACCATGGGCAGGTATTGAGCGAATTTCTTGCCTGTAAAATAAAATACAATACAGTATGCATTAATTAAAAGTTCTACTGAAACATTCTAGTTATAGAAAATTGTTTATTATTCAGGTATACATAACCAGGTATACAGGTCAAACACAAATTAAAATGCCAGAAGAGGCTTAAAATAGTACTAGCTAGGTTACGTTAGTGTTAATTGCCAGTGAACCCCAAACCAGACAATTAGCCTGTCTCTTAATAATATAGTAATAAATAAAAAGTAATGTTTAATTGCATAGCACGTGTGTGAGCACCATGTATCTACTATAAATCTACCATTTACTAGGTTCGTCTTTCATTGACTTGAATGTGCCCTGGCGGCTGAGAGTATGTCAAGCTCACTCAAAAGTTCCCTTCAAAATTGTTGAGCTGAATGGTGCTGATCCATACGTTATGTTCGTGAACGGGCGGCGTCAGTAGGGACTGGTCATCTCTTAGCTGCCACGGCTTATTTTAATTTCTGAATTGTTTTTTTTTTGTTTTTTCTTTTTTATTACGGGCGCTTTTAATGTGCACCTCTTTTTACATTGTTCTCTGATGTATAATTTCAACATGATATGTTGATTTAAAAGAGTGTCCATGGAGTTTCTTGCCCGTTCTTCTCCATAGGTACCTACTACACTTTGGAAGTGGCAACTAGCTTCAACTTACTTTCTGACCATCCGACCCCTTGACAATTCAAAAGTGCTTGTAATTGGTTTATTTGAAATAAATACTTTGAGTTTGAGTTCCTGTTAGTAGGCATTTTTGCAGCTTCTAATTCAGAATTTAAATCTAAACTGTTTTTTTTTTTGTTTACTGAAATACTGCTGATTATAATTCTTTCACGGAAATATAGCTACACTATTCCTAGGATACTTTTTATCAGATCGTGGGAGTGAAGCTGCCGGAAGTATTTTTAAATTTTGTCAATAACACAACATCACGCCTGTAACCCCCGAAGGGTTAGGCAGAGGTATACCTATAGTACTACCATTTTGTCAGTAGTACAAAACAATAGAATAAAAAAACATTTATTTTGCACACTTTTAGAAGTTCATGATGTATGTGTACATACCCATTATTCTACAGATGCGCGACCAGGCGGAGATAAGGTAAGAGGTCTGAGGGTCGTCAGCAGGCAGCTGTTCGCCTTCTGTGTGAGTCTTTAGCAGCAAGTCCATGATCTCTGAAGCGTCTGACGTGAACTTCTCTTCACCTACGGCCAGACCTAGGAACACAAATATATTCGTTTATTATACCTATCAGACATCAAGGACAATTTTATAAAGATATAAAACCTAAATATTATATAAAAATACAAAACTTGTTTCTACCTATGTCTTATAGATATTGAAACCATCCAACTGATGTGCCCCACACCAGTTCCATTAGAAAGGCAATAATGCGAAGATGGTTTTAGATCGAACTCTACGCGGGCGAAGCCGGGGGCAAAAGCTAGTATTCAATAATTATGATAGATTAAATAAAATTATTATATTATTCGGCGCCATGGAGTTTCTTTCGGTGTACGGTAGCTACATTACAACTACCCGGCAAAAAACTTCAAAAGATGTTTCATTGATCGCGGCGAGACCAATTTAAGTTCGATTTTTTTGTTCAATTACGCGGGATGCTCTTTTTGGAATCTGCAGGTGATTATTACGTTGTATGTTGATCAAAATATGATTCGCAATCGTAACAAGTATGCATTTACAGCCGGCTACCCTGGCGTTTTCGTCTTTAGTAAAAAGTTAAACTGACCTATAAGACTGACGCATTCGATAGTCTTCCCGCGGAGCATTTTGAGCTCCTCAGTGGTGGCGTTGGCAATGATGTACTTGAGGCAGGGCATCAGTCGGTCGTAGTACACCACGAAGTCTTTCTCTACCGTATCGGCGACAGACGCGATTGTCGTCACTATCTGTTCTAGCACCAGCTTTGTGCCGCGTTCCACTAGCTATAAAATAAATTTATGTATGGTAACATTTTAATACTGCTAAATAATACAGGGTGTAAAAAGACCCATCACGTAGCCGTTACCTACGCATTCTGTGCATCAAACTAAATAACAATGAGTAACATTATTGTTGGGAAATGTCATTTATTTGAGGTGTGACAAATCGCTGTTTAGGGCAGCGCGCAATATAACGCACATAAAACATGTGCTTTTGAGTCTATACAACGGTAAAGGAGTTAAAGGGTAAAGGGTAGGTAGGTTTAAGGGTATTTAAAGTTAAGTTTTAACATTTATAACTTGTTTCCGTGACAAAAAAAAACTAAAAAATTAGTTGGAGGCTTGACCTTCATTCAATATCTCCGTAATCAGGAGGGTCCCGGATATGGTCCAGTACAAAAAAAATATCACAATGACGGGACGTACTAGTGACTCACGGCTTCATTAAGCGTTATTACACCAGTTATGTCCAAATTATATAAAGTTTTAATGTCTGTGAACTGAGATCCATGACTGCCTATGAAGACAGAAACGGAGCAAATGCCACATTTAATCTGCCAATGCTATGGAAGCGATTTAACCATAGAAATAGTTATATCACTAACGAACATTGGGTAAAAAGGCAGTATAAACAATAATGAACCTTACTTCTTTGAATTTTGTGGTCAAGATTACTTCAAGCTTGCACATCAAGGGGTCAAGGTACTGAGTCAGAATTGGTTTGGGGCAATCTTCACTGAAGTTTACTAAAGCAGCAGCCGCGTGAGCCTGTAAAAAAAGTAAAGGTATGAACACAAGAAAAAAAAAACAGTATTTTGAATGTACGACGCATATTGGTTAAATCACTTTCTCAGTCTTGCAAGACTTTTTCAATTTTATTACAAAACAAGGTTTTTCTTTAAACATGGTTTAAATTATCGAGCTTGTTTTTGAAATAAGAACCTAACAAATCGAAATGCTATTCCTTATACAAAACTGTAAATTTTGTAAGTCGGCAAAAATTTCTAAATACAGAAACTGGCTCGAAGGTTTACGGTCAGGCTTAAGTTAGATTGTGTTTTGTAATTAGACGGTCTTAGTTGGGCAGTCTAACTCCATGTGGATTCGCTAGAAAGATAAAACTAGAACTAGTCGTAAATAATTGGCAATTTATATACATTGAATGAACAATAATGAATTAATCCTTATGGAGCTACCTATACCTAAATGCGAAATTGTGTTTGTTCTTTTTCAAGCAGCAACAGAGCATAGACTACTTTTTATCTCGGAATAATTCGTGTTTCCTATGGGGTAGACCACGGGAGCGAAACTACAGGTAAAAGATAGTGTTTACCTGCACGCGGGGGTTGGCATTGTCGTCGAGCACCATGAGCAGGCCGGGCACCACCTTGTCGTGGAACTTCTTCTCGAACACCGGCGCGAAGTCCGTCGACATCTGGCCCACGGCGTTGCATGCGGCGTAACGTACGCGAGGGTGCTGGAACAATTACATAGCTGTTGTAGTATTCTTTCCATTTTAATCAAAATATTTTATTTGACATAAACCTACATGGGCACTTAGCTAGGTGCACAGTTCCAATTGGTTGTTTCTTAAGGAGAAGAGCTGGCAAGAAACTCCACAGTTACTCTTTTAAAAATAATTGTCTTTAACAATGTTTTCAAATTACAGATAGTACCTACCAGGTACTTAATAATATAGAAAAATGTTCTAAAAATCTGCAGTCTACAAGGCCTAATGCCTAACAAGGGTTACAGGCTATACTATAGAACACGATAGCTAGCTACTTCTAGTAGTAGGCTAGGCTTATCATCTTACGTCGTGGTGCAGTGGAAACCTCGTGATAGCAATAAACTTTATTTTACAGAGGGAAGACTGCCCAAAAAATGGCCTGCATTGACGTTCTCCGAGGTTTAGATCTTAGAACTGTGCATGTTTGTTCTAAATATGTATTACGAGATTTTCTACACAACAAATAAATAAAAATAAGAGCATTTTTTTTTTCTTTACGAGGTTGTCACTGCACGGCGACGCTTAGTTCGTTATAAGGTTGCAATGTCTGTGAACTGAGATCCGTAACTTTCTATGAACTAGAGAGAAATGGAGCAAATGCCACATTTAATCTTCCAATGCTATGGAAGTGATGTAACCTTAGGTATGGATATATCACTAACGAACATTGGATAATAAAACAAAGTAGACAGCAAACTGCACATAAATTGTCAATCCTGGGAATGATATTATGACATTTTACAAGCATTATTGTTGTTCTGGTGTTATGAGAAAGATGAAGTCGAGCGAAAGATACTATTCTTTTAGAAAAATAGAACATTTATAGCTATAACACATTAAAACAAGCCAAAGCTCATATCTCTCTGTGAAAATCCATATAAGTGAAATACAAAAACTAAGATGGATGATCTTACCGGGTCAGTAAGATAGTTGAGTACTGCAGTGACAACTTGGTCGAGCATCTGCTCCATCTGCTTGTGGCAGCCCTCGCCGGCGGACGACACGGCCATGAGCGCGGCGTGGCGGCGGCGCCAGTCCTCGTGGTGCAGCATCTCGGGCACTCGGCCCACGATCAGGCTCAGCATTGTCTTACCTCCGAGACCGCAACACATGCGGTCTAAGGCTGACTCGGCGGCTACGTAGTTTCTGTAAGGAATTATGGCAAACTTAGAGAATATTACTTTTTAAACAATACTGTATTGTCAATATTTTAGTAGCAGCCTCAAAAGCAGTGAACCGGAGAACGTTACGTTTTCGTCAAAGTCGACACGAACACACAGCCCGTGTTCAGCAAGCAAATTGGAATGTTATCAAGGGACTGACACTCAAATGTATAAGGAACACCTGAGTGCTAATTATCTTGTTATTTTCTCTAGTAAGATTCTCTATAGCTAAATCATTAAGACTGAGCTGTAAAGAAAGAATCTTACAATATTATTGGAGTTTAACATCTGATGAAATTATTTGTTATGCAGTTGTTACCGTATATGAGATTATAAGATCACTACTGTTTGCGGAGCGGCCGTCCACACGGCGTTGTACTGTACGATATTTAACAGTACAATTTTAGAAAGGGCATAAGATTGAATACAAAGGTTAGGTCAGAAATATCTTTTGACCTGTAAGTTTGACGCTTAGACACATTAGATAAAGCGGTAGATAGAAGTTAAAGTTGCAATCTCTAATGCTCCTGCAATAATGTTAATGTTACCATCTGAGCCAAACTGCGCCTTAACTATGGCGTTAAAAATAGCCTGCTAAACGATTGGCTATATTAGTGTGGTCAGGTCCAAGAGTTTTGTTACTTAGTTAATGCGTTAACCACTCTCAAAATGCAGGTAGAAGCTATTGCGGTACTTTGTGGTCCTTACTCGGCGCGTAAAAGTGCATGGAATGAGACAGCGCTAATATAGCCAACGCGGTTTGATGCGCTAATTTACGCATATAGACGCAGATGCGGCACAAGCATAAAGTTGATATATTCGAATACTGACTGTTCATTGTCGTCTTCAGCGGCGTCGTCCTGCATGGACCAGTCGGGCTCGTCGTCCAGCTCGCACATCATCTCCAGCACCAGCGGCGTGAGCATGCTGACTCCGTTGGGCACCTGCTTGCGCACCATGGCGGGCGCCGTCTCGCACAGCGTCACCATCGCTTCGAGGGACAACTGGCGCCAGTTGTCCTCTGCGTCTTTGTCTCCTACCACCTAACAAAAAGCAACATACCAGTTTAAAAAAAAATACAAGCTAGTCCAATGTGAAGTGCTACTAACATAGTTACAAGCAATATTTATTAAATACAAGTTTGTTTTATACTTTATATGTATTGTGTTAGTTTGTGAGCAATATGAGACATTGTAGCTTGAAATTAATGTTTATTATTATTTATTTTTGAGTTTTTCTCATATCTTGGGACCATAGGGTCCCAGACCTTTGGTAGGCATAGGAGGTTATTATTATTATAACATAACAACACGCCTGTATTCAACGGTGCATATGCACAGGTGTTGAACTTTATTTGTTACTTATGCTTTAGCCCCATTTAATAAAGGTCAAGCAATGCTATCAATCAATCAGGCACGAATCCAGACTCCAGGCTGCTAATGAGGAATTCCTGATGGAAAACCTCATACACTTTACCTGACCTGGGGATCGAACCCAAGACTCAGGCAGCAGCAGTTGCGCTTGCGTGCGGCTAATGGACGAACGTGGCAGTTATAACATCTCAAAGACAAGACAAAAGAAAAGAACATAAACAACAAACCGACACGCGTCCTATACATTATCCGAATCTGTGCGTGCGTATGTATGTCGCAGATGAACCAATTTGAATAAAATAATGTTATCAAGGGACTGACACTCTAATGTATAAGGAACACCGAGTGCTAATTATCTTGTTATTTACTCTAGTAAGATTCTCTATAGCTGCATCATATATAAACATAGCCAGTAAGAAGAATCTTACAAGTTAATAAGATGTATAGAATGGCATGCAAATCTTGATATATAGGTATTCCATAAAAGTTGATGAAATAAAAGAAGTGATTTACATAAATATCAGAGAATGGCATTACAATAAACAAATATTTTGTATGTTTCTTTTCAAACTAAACTACATACTTAATATTAATGTTCATTGAATAAATTGCGTTGAAGTTATTGCACAATTACCCAAATTCGCCATTATGTCTATTGCCTCAAGGTCGAATTATTTGCGTAATGGATGAAATTCGACAAAAAAAAGTAATCGAAACATTAAGGTTCCTCCCACACAGACTCGACGCGACCTATCTATATCTATTCCTAGGCTAGTATATTTTGTGGGAAGTCGCGCGATCGTACTCACGGCGACTACACCAAGGCGAGAAGGTGGGCGAGAGTGCCAGACTTTATTACCTTACAAAGCTTATTTTAATTTATTATTTTTGCATTCCATAAAGTATTATAGATGTTACAAAAGCATTCTAGCTTTTTCGTAGCTTGTATTAATCAAAGACCGATCTCTATAAACAATGAAGTACCAACCTTTATGCAGACTTGGAAGATGGGCTCCAATTGTGGGCGCAAGAATTTCGGAGCAGACTCGGCGAGTTCAATAAGCACTTTCAGGGCTGAATCATCGTCACTCTTTTCAATGGACTGAACAACGACCTGTGGAAAACCACTGTATTAAAAAGATCTTTTAAATTTTTATTACATACACATTTTATGATAGAATAGAACACAGCTTTCCAAAGAAAAGAAATACGAATGCGCGATGATGACATCCAATATAGAGCTGTTACAACCTTTGAAGTACTTGCCTATTTTGTATTAGCATGTTTACAAAATTATAGATTTTTAACAACTATATGCAATATAAAAAAAACTTCAAGAGTGCAAATGACGATCTGACACCGAATGACCGGAGTAAGTAACACAGAGTAAAATTCAAACAAACGCGCAATGATAGATCCTTGATCCTTCCTTCCTTGATGACTTTTATTATTATTATTATTATAGATGCAGTACTACAAAGCGTGGCAGTACAAGACTCGGAAGAGTTGGAAGCATTACATCTGCCTCTGTGGCACGACGTTCGTGCTAATTCAGAAACACGAACATTACCAAAGCGCATTCATTTTCTTGTTTACCTGTAAATGTCTTGAGAGGTACTATCAAACTCCATTCTATTGAGAGGATGGTGTTAGCGAATTCCCAATTTACTGTTGCACATTCTGGCAGTAACACAATTTATAGTAAAATGTTTACGTAAATGATGTGCTGTAGTTAAATTAAAACATCAAGGTTTTAAGCTAAATATAAAATGACTTGAGTGAAATCATTAATCCTCTAATCCATAATGTTTATAAGCATTCATGTCGGTAGTTTAAAAAAATAAAATACAAGACAAAAATATTAGGAAATACTAAGTATATTATAGAAATTACGTACGAATACTAAGAAATTTCGTAAGTATAGTGGTAATTGTTATCTGATTCTGAAGACAAAACAGTCTTTTATTCATCAGTTTCGAACATATCAATTTCTAACGGTATCAATACAATAGAGTGATAAAAATCAACTATCAACCACAGTAAGTCTAAAAATAGAACCAATTGCGATCATTCAATGTCGAATTCATGGCGCTTTGAATATACAAGTGGCCAATTACAAATTGCGTGCTGTAAAGTTATGATTTTCAATTTCCTTTTTATTGAATGACATGTAACCAATTTCCAACAAGTGCATTTTAAATACATTACAAATAAATGGTTGGTTAAAATGGCTTGTAATCTGGTTAGACTGAAAGCTAAATATAATGTTAAAAACATACAGACGAATTGAGAACCTCCTCCTTTTTGTGAAGTCGGTTAAAAATAATATCATTTCGTCAAGTAATAACTCACCTGCATCAATGGGAGTAGTAAATCACTGAAATGTTTGTGTATGGCAGGCTCCTTGTCGTGCAGCAATATGAACGCACCCACGGCCTTCACGGCTTGTACGCGGAGAGCATCCGACGTGGACTGTAGGGCAGTCAGTAGCATGCGCTTGATCACTACCAGGTTCTCATTCTGACGGTGCCCAAACACACCAGGCACTGACCTGTTTCATATACAATCTTTATACTAACTGATTTTTTTATGCCATGGGCTGGCAAATAAGCAGGCGGCCCACCTGATGGGAAGTGGTCACCACCATCTATGGACATCTGCAGTATCAAAGCCACAACAGAAGCATTGCCTACCCATTTGGAAGACGACTTGCTACAATTTTATACAAACCAAATTCTTGTAAATTATTTTCAATATCTCTCAAATAACAATTCAATGAGCTATATTTATTATCTAGTGTAAGAATAAAGTATTGAACTTGGCATTGAGCCAAACTTTAATAAAACAAAGGAGTATTATAAGGAAGGTTTAAAATAAATGGGTGTCTCAAACATGAGTACTAGTACTTGGACAAAAATAAATACTTGTATGAGACTATTTTATTTTGGTTTTTTTTTATAACTTACGTGAACATTCTTATGCCAGCCTCTTGGATGTTGGGGTCTTGTGCACCAGCACAATTGAACATAAACTGAAGGAATTCCGGCCATTGGTTAACGCCATCGTCATCTATATGGTTTCTGGCCAGTTCTGATACAACATCGCAGATCTAAAGGGGAAAATTATAATGATTATGTCGTGATTGTTTTTTCAGTTATTTAGTAGTTTTACATATGCCAGAGGACAGTATCACGACGCAATTTGGAAAAGCTCAGTAGGCACTTCATTAAGCCCAGGTACGCACGGGCGAGATTATATATACGCCGGCAATTTTTTTCGCGCACTATTTTTAACGCTCTGCTTAGGGCCGAGAGTTGAAAATCCAACAGTGTTGTCTTGACGCGCTGGGGCGCCCAGGACGCGTAGCATGACCACTATAGAAACGGATTTTGTCGAAGGAAGAACAGATAAATTGACAGATTTCTAAAGATTTTTTTCCACAGTCTGTCGTTTTGTCTATTCTTCCGTCGACTAAACATGTTTCTATGGTGGTCATGCTACGCGTGCAGCGCATCAAGAATCCAACAAAAGCGCATCCCAGGGTGGGATGGGTTCCACAATACCTAATGTTTCAATACGCTATGACAGCCTAAAGTCCTAAACCAACGTAGCCGATTTTTTTTAACATTGCTTACATTTTTTGATTTACTTAATATATTTTTATAGTTACATTTGGTTTATTTATTATATAATATTTTCTCGTTTATTTATTTATTTAATTTTCATGATCCTAATTTTTTTTTGTACTATAATAAATAGAAGAATCGATAACTTTCCGATTTAGAAATTCAGTAGCGTATATGTAAAATAAATGGCTTTTTCACTGCTTGCTCGTCGCGTACCAGCGCGGGGCTAAAATAGCTTATTTCCCTCTAGGGGAAAAATAATAATTAAAAAAAAAAAATGTCTGTTACCACAACGAGCCTACAAAAACAAAAAAGCCTTTTATAAGTAGAATAATCATGAATAAAGACTCGAATTATTACTGTTTCATGAAAAAGAACATTTTATTTTTGAAAATGGAACTAATAGTGGCGATCTCTTTCGTAGAATGCGTTCATTGCGTTGCCGCGTTGCGGCTACAGATGAAATAAAAAAGAAGGCATTGGCGCGAACTCTTTAGAATATTTCTCTAATTACAAATTAAATTGGTGACCGTAATAGTTTATTTTAAAACAGTGAAAATGTCATCATCTAGTGAGAATGGAGACCCTAATTTGCAGACGGAAGAGAAAACAATAAAAATTAAAAAAAACAATTTCTTGCCGTCAAGGTCACGAAGCATTTATTTAAATACGAAAAGTTTATGAAGTGATTGTGAGATTCTCAGTGTTAATTTGTGAATTAAACAAATGTTTTGAGAGGTACTATCAAACTCCATCCTATTGAGAGGATGGTGTTAGCGAATTCCCAAATTATTTTTGCACATTCTGGCAGTTACACATTTTATAGTAAAACGTAACATAAATGATGTGCTAATGTGAGAAATGACAGTCTAAAATGTGGCTAAAATTGTTTTAAAAAAAGTTAAAACTATTTGTGTAACTCAGTCGACACACTGCCATTTTACAGCATTAAAAAATTATCAAAGCATGGCCCAGAGTATTACATAGAAAATTAAAACTGTAATAATATTGATGTAATTTTCATTTTACAATTAGCAAAACAATACCATCGCAAGCTGCCTTGACACAGTGCAATGTTTGAAGTGCACAGCGCAAGTAGCGATACAGTGATAATTACCGTAGCCAAGTAGAACTCAAGACCCTCATCTAATTCTTATAGCTTTCATGAGAAGATAAGATGCATTATAATTATATAAATTAATGACTTGATACTGAAATCTGAGTGCCATAAATTGTCTACTTATTACATTACATTCCAATTCTTAAATACATTCTGTATTGAACTTTTAATTCTTGTGAATGATATGGTACACTTGTTTAGCCAACAGAATCTATGTTAATGATGACTTTTTTATGGCTTCAAGCTTCATAGTAGGCAGTTGGAATGCGGATGAGTCATCACTTGTTCACGCTTTATATAGAATGAAATGAAATTAGATTAAGAGTACCTTCTATACTGATTCAGTGCATGACTCAATAGAGCAATTAACAATTATACATCTGATAATTCTGTGGAAATTATTTCATCTATTAATGAGCACTCTTTTTCCATACAGCTCTTGTAAATTTATAATACAATTACATTCTTGATATGAACATCTGAATGTTAAAAAAGCAAACAGCTTCAGCTTTAATAATTTATGAATAAAAAAATGCTTTTAAATTGCAGTCTTGACCTAAATAGCTAAGTTTTGAGGCGTGCTAACTAGTCTACATAACTCAAGACTATTGCCACAAGAATAAAAAAACCGAGCAGAAGGAAAGCATCTTAACAGAGCTCAACATTCTTACCTACCTTCATAGGGCTGTCAATCGGTCAATGAAAAAAAAAAAAACCGGGCAAGTGCGAGTCGGGATTCGCCAATGAGCACGGACGGACGGACGGATGGACAGACGGACACACAGAGTATTCCGTTACCTTAATCTATTATTTGTCTGCTGAATAAATAATGTCGCTATAAAATAATTATTTGGTTTGCCTTGGGATCCTCACGACGCATCATTAATCCTTCGAGCTGTTTCTGCAGAGCTGGTGCCACGGTGGAAATTATATTCGTAGATAACACGATATTTTAAGTTTTCCATAATGTGAACAGAACAATGTCAAAGAAAAATCAAATCGCGAAAACAAATGAATCACTAAATTCGAAACACAAATACACAAGCATAAATTTGTATTTGGAATTCCTACCAAAACGCCAGATATTTGAGATCAAAGTGGCCAGTTCGACAAACCGCCAATTTCATTTAAGTAAGGACCTATAAAATTACTATGACATAAGGACGGATGGACAGACAGTCATGGCGAAACTATAAGGTTTCCTTCCTTGTTCTACTATTTCACGAACGTAAGTTATGTATAGAAAAGGTCAAACAGAATCTTGCTAAGACAGCCTACAAACACACCTTGGTACCTACAAACCTACTAAAACAATAGTACGAAACAAATAAGGGAGACAAACAATAATACAGGCGGTAGGTAAACTATAAGAATAATAATTCTTATGAGAAATCCTTACCTATCGCCATCTTAGATACACCAATTACCTACCTCGTAACTAAATACTTCTGTAATAATTTATTATGCTTTAAAAAAGTGTAAGTATAGGTAGACATAGACATACCTGACAGGATCCTTTGGATATACAAAAAATTAATTTCCTTGGTTTTATTACCATTATTTGTACACACAGTACATTTTGGCATTTTTAAAAATGCCCAAAATGCCTAAAAATTTACGGGACCCTATTACTAAGACTCTGCTGACCGTCCATCTGTCACCAGGCCGTATCTCATGAACCGTGATAGTTAGACAGTTGAAATTTTCACAGATGATGTATTTCTGTTGCCGTTACAACAACGAATACTAAAAACAGAATAAAATAAATATTTACGGAGGCTTTTTTTTTTTGCCGTTTTTATAGATAATGTTACGGAACCCTTCGTGCGCGAGTCCAACTCGCACTTGGCCGGTTTTTTAAAACAATTTAAAATACTAAAAATAAAACGTCCGCGTCGTCGTACTGCAGCCAGTAGCGCACCTAACTTAGTTCGCTAGCTGAGCTGGCTCAAACCGGTTTCTACCCGCGCGGGCGCCGGTGCAACCCCGCACGCCTCGTCGGTGACAGGTCACGCACAAGTCGCTGTGCGTGTAGTAGTGTACCCGCGCACCGCGTTAGTATGAAGCTTGGCTTCTGCTCGGTTTTTTATTCTTGTGCTATTGCTTCACCCTTTGTGTGTCAAGTGTCAGACTCAAAGACAAAAGCTACTGCTCTAGCAGTGACAAGTTTTGTTCATAAATTTAAATTTTAGTAGGCCAAATTGTTATTACAATTAAGAGCATTCACCATTTTAAGGCAAAAAATTGTCTCTTTTTTGTCATATTATTTTTAAATGGCAATAGTTGTGTAACAATGAGTTTGGCTCCTTCCTTACATCTAAATCTAATGATACAATATTTTTTTTATATTATGATAAATAAACTAACCTTTCGCCGCAGCTGCTGGCTGACTTCCATCTGCAGTGTAAGCAGTAGCTGTTCTCTGAGTACTGTCTGCTGCTCAAATGGCAGCTTCGGGAAGAACTCAAAGAACTCTGCGCTAAGCAATCTACGGAGCAGCACGGCGGCTGTTTGGCGTCCATCTTCACCAACATCGGCATTTTGGATTGCGCCCACGAGGTGTACCACCTTTGTCTCGGTTGGGATATTGTTGTATGCTTCCTGTTCAATAAAAATAAGATAGCATAATCGTATAAATACTTTTTTTTTTTTTATTAAGTTATGTTGATTTTACAAAGCTGTCTAAGTAGGGCTCATTTTATAGTATAGTAAACCTATTTTAGTGTTAGAAAGCATAACATTTTTGAAAATAAATATAATCAGTCTGTTTCAGCAACTTTCAGTGTAAGGTTTTGAGACATGTTGTTTTTTTATTATTTCAGTTCTATAATTTTTAGGTTGATCAAATAATCTAAAATTAGATAATGCGTTATCTACATCTCTTCGTTCAGAACTCGTGAAAATTACAGTAGCAACATAATCAACATGGAAAATTGCAACAAATATTCTGGGCTGTTTGGACCGCATGTACGGATGGAATGTAACGTTAGCCCGGCCGCAACAATAAAGTCGGTTAGAAGCGGTTTTGTAATATGTAAACATAATAGGATTTATTTATACTACTTGCATGACTTGTAGGTACATAATTAATATTTTAATCAATATTGCAAGTTATTAGAGCATAGTCAGAACATACATGTCATTGTTTTCTAAGAAACAATAAAAATCCTCCATGACCACGTTTTGACACGAGGCTAGCAGAAAACGTTCACAATAAAGACCGGTCATTTTGTATGTTTTTTCGCAATTTCAATAACAAAACATTGAATACTATATGTACTTACTTCTGCTTGGGATCTTATGTCGTTATCGGTTGATAATAAAGTATTTAGTAACTGGTAAAACTGCGCCTGATCTCCTGCCATGTTGAACCTCTTCGAAAAGGCCCAATTTTTTTTCATAAACTTTTATCTGTCTGGTCACTTCACTTCAACCAGTCGTGTTGCCAGTATTTTATTGCGTATTTATGTTTAGTCGATTTATTCAATACTAAGAGTTATTTTACTTTACCTTGAATTGAATGGGGGCCCTAGACGATCAGTCTAGCATTAAAACTCAGAAGGCCCTTGTTGCTAAGTAATAACAGCCATAAGGGTCTATCGGTCAGCTAAAGCTACGCTTGCCGTAGTTGATCCGTGGATGGGTGACCATCTTTACATATCAAGACTAATCCTTGCCTCGGAAAGTACGTTAAGCCGTTGGTCCCAGTTGTCATTCGTGGATCTTTGGCAGTCGTTACGGGTCGTCAGAAGCCCGAAATTCTGACAACTAGTGTTAACAAGGGGTATCATATTACCCAGTAACTGGGTTGTGTTGGTCGGATAGGCAGTCACATCATATAAAATACTGAAGGCCTAGACAAAGTAACATTCGATTAGCGATGACGCTAGTAGAAAAGTTAAAATGTATGGGGTTGACATAAGCTATCGAAATGTCACGTGATCATAGGTCAACGAATAAAAATTAGCTAGACAATGTTAGCAACATTTGATTATGAAATGAATCGACAGCGTCGAAAGATTAGGTACTTCCACAGAGATGCACAGCCAAGGGACACTTTTTGACGAGCATTATCGCTAGTTTTTGAATCATTAGCGAAAGCGATAGCGATTGTAGAAATAGAATCGCTCCGAAGCGAATGCCATTTGTCTAGGCCCTCTGGTATTCATTTGCTTCCGGTGATACTGGAAACCGACCCCAACTCAGTTGGGAAAAGGCTAGGCAGATGATGTATAGTAGTTTTTTGGACAGATTAAGACTGAAATAAATGTGTGTTCCTAAAACAACAAGAGTTGTTTTATGAAACATTACCAAACACCGGTAGCTCAATCCATGATCTCGATATAGATTTATCTTGGAAGTTTTTACTTAAAGACATAAAATAAATAAACATTAACCAAACAAAAACCCAATCCAACAACCAACAACCACCAGCAACCAACAACCAACAACCACCAGCAACCAACAACCAACAACCAGTTTATCTGATTTGACAAAGCGGATGAAGTATAAATTTGATTCGTATCAATCAGGTTCGGTTTTACATCCGAGACAGCACTGCTACACCATAATACCGTAGATATTTTAAGATTTATCGCCCCGGCCCAAAATATAGGAAAAATCTGCACTACCCCGATAGTGGTGTTGATTTTACAATATGAACCAATAATATCAATATGTGAGAACGAGAATTTTAGCTCCTCATTTTAAATTTTGTTTTGACCATTCAAACAAATAGAAAAGTTTATTTATAGAACCCTACATATTAAAATTAAGAGAAATCAGGATTCCAAAGTGAGCAAAGCGAGCTCAAAAATATTTGCAGCCTGCCTCAGATATTTTAGATTTTCTTTTGACCATTCATACAGATAATATACAAGTTATTTTATTCATACGAGTTCCAGAATTTGAGAGGCTAGGAAGTAAAAGCGAGCGAAGCAAGCTTGAACATTTTATCACCTGTTTACATTTAGTTTAGTTATGTTTTCTTTTACCGTTCATACAGATAATATTAACGTTATATGCATTAAAGCTTTATAATAATTAAGAGATCTTGAAATGTTTATTAGCATAATTCAGCCCCCCGCCTCAGATAGGTAACATTTTTTTGACCACTCATGTCATACAGATACTGAAGTTTCGGAGTGTGTAGCTCGTGGCTTAATAATGTCAGCAGCACGGGTCATTTGAAGTTAAAGCTACTCGCATTCAATTCGTGGATGGATGACCATCCATTACATATCGAGATCCCTCTGTGCGTCGGGAAACCCGTTAAGACATCGGTCCCGGCTGTCATTCGTAGATCTTTGAGGATCGTTACGGGTAGTAAGAAGCTCAAAAGTCTGACAACTATTCTTATTATGGGGTATCGTGTTATCCAGTATTTGGGTTGTCGAGGTCAGATAGGCAGTCGTTGAATGTAGACTGGAAGCTGACCCAAATATAATTGTGAAAAGGCTAGGCAGAATGATTGAAGTTACGGGGTAATAGGCTAGAAGATAAGTTCCTAGTAGTTGTATCAAGAGAATAAGACAAACAGCGAGGGGTGGGTTGCGCTGCCCCTCACAGTCCGCTGCCCCAGGCCATGGCACTCTTGACCATTGGGTATATACTTCACTGCTAAGGTGCATGAACTACGGAACAAAAATCATGCCGGCCGTTTTTTGCTTGTATTGATTGCTTTATGTAACGAAATCTTGCGGCTGTTAACCGCACAACCGTAACCGCAGTGCGACTAGCACAACAATTTTAGTCGATTTATTTAAAGACAGATTACGCCATCCATTGACAGTAGAAACCGTAAACGTCAACTTTACGTAAACTTCACTGAAATGTCATATTCAAATTTCAATGAATAAAATGCGTTTTAGTCAAACAAATTGTAACATTTATATTTTTGGTGAAATATAAGTAAAGTATGTTATTGTAATTTTTTAAATTCCTAGCGATCAAACAGTATAATAAGCGAAAATAATACGATTGAGTAATGGTATGTATGCGAAACATCGTTTTTAAATAACTTTATTTTAATGTAACCTCTCTGTCAAATGAATCATGATTAAAGGAATTTTATTTTGTACCACTTCTGGTACTCTGTGACACAATACTGGGGTAGATGGAGGACTCTTGTTTAGCATGTAGATACCCCTGATGTAGTTACAATCTTTAAACGGATTGATTAAAGAATCATCTATTCCGTTCAGCTTTCTAATTGAGATCTGACGATTGCCCATTATCTTCCGATTAACTTCTAATGCAGCCTGCAGTCTGTTGTAACCATATTTTGCTTAGAGCTAAATTGTCTTTGTATGTGATATCTACAGGCAGGTTCAGTCATTTTAGCGGGCTTAGGAATGGCGGCAGTTGGGTTTGCTGGCCGCTACTTGCTACGACAGATGCCTAATGCCAGTTCAAGGTTCGCCGAAGCTGTAAAAAATTTACCGAAATTCGATGCCGAAAGTTTAGCCAACTCGAAGTATTACAAAGGAGGATTTGAACAAAAAATGACTAAAAGAGAAGCTGCTTTAATACTGGGTGTGAGTCCTACAGCAAATAAAACTAAAGTGAGTACATTATTTAATCCCCTAAGATGACCCTGGTCAGAGGACCAGTAAGGTATAAGATAATGTATTTCACAAACTGGCTTATTTAGTATTCTAATATACTAAACTTCTTATTAACTTGCAGATTAGAGATGCTCATCGGAAGATTATGTTATTGAACCATCCAGACAGAGGGGGCTCACCATTAATTGCAGCCAAGATTAATCAAGCCAAAGACCTGTTAGATGGTGGGAAGTCATAATGCATGGTTCTAGACAAAATTGTGTGATGAACAATAATTAGAACAGATAGTTCCAGTTATGTGTAGCTATTTACCTGGAAGATCGTAGTTACATAATGTTACTTTGTTTTAAGAGTAGTCATAAATAAAAATCATTTGAACATCTCAATATTCTATTCTGTCACAATGAACACCCAAACATGTATTATGGCGTATCCTAACACGGTTAATTGGAGTCAGGCAGAACAGCTTGCTAATCACAGCACAGTGCACAAGGATCCAAGAGAGAAACCATCAAAAGTGTATTTTATAAAAATACATTTAGACATTTCTATAATAATAAAAATGTAATGAAATTTTATGATAAAATATACTTTATAAACCCTACTTACTAGTTATCTTTGAATGATGATGATTTCTATGATCTTTATTATTTGAGAGCAAACAGCTTGAAATATATTACTAATTAAAACAATTTGTAATGTTTTGTTGTCCAAATGGCAAATAACATTTATTTACTTCTGATTTTGTAATGTTCAATAAGTTACATGTAGGTATTTGATACTCATACACAATTCTGTGATTGAGTTTACTAACGGTCAATGGCTATGTGAAAATTATTGTCACATTAGTGATACTAAATGACAGATGGCCCTAGGGTTATGTGGCCTAAGCTCCTTATAGATTGCAGAAAAAACTTGCTTGCATAGGGCAGCTTGTTTCATCAACAAAAGAGGTAAAATTATCCTTTTATAAAGTGAAATATTCTAGTGGCGCAATAAATCCTATACACAAACATTTCTAACACAGATAATTTTTGAGCAAAAAATTTACTAACTTCATAACAAAATATTTTTCAAGCCATTTAAAACTAAAATTAAATTAGCATAGAACTATGTTCTGCAAAGATAAAACGGATGAATAGGCATTCAAGCATACAATTACAATATTGTCAAAAATACAACAATTTCCAGATTTAGGAGTATGAATATCTCTAGATTTTTAATTTCGTTGAACTATTTAAGCAAGTTTTTGAATCATAGACTATAAGATTTTCATAGCTACTTTGTATTTACGTACTTATAAATGTTTTTTTTATATATAATACCTAGCACCTAATTTATTCAAATGACATAAAAAAAAATATATGCATTATGCAAATAAATAAAATAAGAACCTTAAATTGATAAGGTTGGCAAAGCTAAAAGTAGATATGACTATGAAAAATATAAATTAATTAGCCTATATTAATAACTAACAATTTATTTTTATTAACAAAGAAACTAAATTCGTTTGTGTAATAAATATAATTTAAATGTTGCTTCTGCAAATGGCAGTTACAAACTATTCAATCAACATATCATTAATATTTAATTTAGAAACTATTTATCTAATAAAATGCTCACTTTGTTCATACCCTACTAAGTTATCATTACAGGTACAAATCTAATAAAATTACCGACACAGTAATGAACAACAAAAATAATACTACAAACAAAAATACTTTAATGATATGCCAAACAACATTATAACTTAATACTAACTTAGCAAAAATCAATTGCAATTATGCAGGTAAGGCTATGAGCACACTGCATCGGCGATAACCAATGTTATGGAATCTACATAGATAACCAATATTTTAGACGAAATACATAATAAGGATCGATCATTGGTGTTAGCGATAATGTAGTGGCCACAATAGCCTTAGAAGTTTGTCATGACTGTAGGAAATCAAAATGTCTTGTCAGTTGAAACTCATTTCTTCGCCTGGTTCGAATGAATAGCTACCAAACATGCAAGGTTATAAAGACTAGTAAGGTTTGTACAAAATCGCAACAAGCTACATAAATATATTTTTGATTCATAATAGGGACGAATAAAACATGCGCCATATTATAGTAAAAAAGCCTTCAAAATAATTTGGCTACCGATCAATGTAAATAATTCAATAGCGTATTGCTAATAGTTCAAATATTCTAATAATCCTGGGGCAACATAATTTCTTGTGATTTGAAAAGAAGACCTCGTTTATGTTGTTGAAATAGAGATCAAAAATATATGTTGTCATAGTTTGTTCTATGTAGTTGTCAAGTAATGTATGATGTACAATTTGGTTGTGTTTGAGATCAGGACTCGCGCGTCGGCGTCGGTGTTCACCGCGGCGGCTCCTTCTGCTGTTGCTCGCGGCGTTGCTTCGCGAACCGCGCTCGCAGTTTGATTATTGTTGCGTTAGATAGTGTGCCAGGTACTTTGAAGATTGACTGGAAAACAAATACAATCATCAATAGAATGAATAAATGAATGATAGCTTCTGCTAGGTAGCAAAACTACAGTCCTTCCCAACTAATTTTACCTCTAACAGCAACCCAAGCAGAAATCCACTAGCAACTTTATTACAACAAGAATAAAGATCACTGTGAAAGGACTGTACCATTGAAGCAATTAATGTGCTGTCTCAGACCTCTATGCATACTGGTAGTTTTGCACTCAAGCATAGATAATGAAAACTCAACCGTGAGTTGGCAGCTTTAATATAGGCGTCTCATAAACACTAGTAAAGTTTAGAAAACTTCAAACCAACCTGCATAAACTCATGACAGTGCAGTGCACTGGCGTTCTTCACAATAGCTTTGAAGCACTCCGCCAGGGAGGTGAAGTCATTACACGACATGATCTCTGCGCGGTTGTTCTTTATCAGCGTCAGACATACTCTGAACAGGATCTTCGAGCCCTCGTAGAATAAACAGTCCCATATCCGTAGTACTGTCTCTACGGGAAGGACTTCGGCGAATAGACAGACAAACCATTTGGTTGTTATTACAGCCCATGGGAGACCTGGAAATATTCATGATGATTAGTAAGTGCAGGACTATTCAAATTGTTTGGTTCAGGACCTCGACATGAGAGCTGCTGACCTGATAAAAACTGGTGTATGTATTTCAGATAATGGTTTGTATCTCAACAGAAAGAGTAGAAATGAGACATCTCATTTACACTCTTTCTCATGTGGTGATGAGGTCTAAATCTGTGGCATAAGTATGTATATTTCGTAAGATCTATGTTATAGCATTATTATTGTCATAACTTAACACCTATCAAGAAATAGTAGATATCAATACATGTCAGATTGAGCATAACTCTGGGATGTAAACTACTTCAAACTACATTGATTATCAGATTATGTGAAAAGATAAATATTTACTGATTCCATGTATCTTCGAAGGTCGTGATAAAGCGGGAAAACTTTGGCAGGATCATCAGAACTTTCATGAAGACTGGACATTATTAACACAAAATTGTACAGTTTGGAAATTAAGGGAGAGGGCTTTGCCTGCCAGTGGTATGTTACTAGCTAACAGGATACTATCAGCAACTTGAGTAAGTAAGATTCTGCATACCCAAGTTAATAACATGTTGGTGCACATCCGGCACCTTGGACTTGACTAGTTCCGACAACACCTCAATGTCCACGATGAGGCCATCCATTGTCCTTGTGTAGTAGTCTGGCAGGATTTTCTCAACTAGTACTTTTAGCAGCCAGAATGATGTCTCCTCGCTTTTCGTTGCTAGTAGCAGCAAACCTGAAAGATAACAAATGACAAACTGTTAGAGATCTTTTAAATACATATTTTATTTATATTCTTACTTTCCAAAAGGTGGCAGTCACAATAGGGCTGACATGGTATATATGACCAAAAGCCTCTAAATTACATAAAGATAAAAAGAGGTAGCAGAAACAGGTAGAGCCTCTATTTGTTTCAGCTACCTCTTTTTTGCTGCCGAGAGGTCCTCAGACCTCTGGACAGCGAGGAAAATGTTGGATTTTTCTAAAAAGTATTCTTGCCCCAAATATTAGGGTTTCTATTCAGTTTTAGTGAGCTGTTTCTATCAATAACATTATTAACATTGCCACAGTTTATTTGAAGTAAATTATGCTTAAGCCAAGCGCACATTGCAGCTACCACGGGCAGCAGCGCAACGCATTTTCATACAAAAAAGTGCGGCGCAGCCCACCTGTATAGTGCATTGGTTCATAGAAATTGTACGAAAGTGACGAAGGAGGATTTTTGCAATGCGTTGCTTTGCGGCACGGCCCGTCGCCCGCCCTTTGTCTGCGCTAGCCTTTAATCACCAGAAACATTAACATGTACCACATTATTCAATCTATGATAATTATGATAAACTATCCTATTTTATTGTACAAAGTTACGCAATCCCTTCAGTTTTAGTTATTATTTAACTATCTATAGATTGCCTTGCCAATGATAAAAACAACACAATTCTGGCAATCCATTATTATTATCTTAATCAGATAAGTATGATGAGTTGGTGGACAAAATAATGTGGTATTATGTTAATTAACTTAGTAATTAAGTTAATTCTGTTTAGTGGAAATTGCATTAGTTTCGAGTAGAGACTCAACAAGGCAGAGTTAACTAATTAACTAGACTACATAATTGAAATTAATAAATTATAATTTTCTAGTTCATTTTTTATTTTTTTAAATGAACTTCATTGATTAACTATATTTAATATATAAGTCTTTAACTGCCTTGGACTATTGTAAATGGGTTAAGTAGATTATGGACTTGTTAGCAAGTTTATTGTAAATGAACAATGCTAACAATATGAGTAAAGGGAAATAAATTATAAACTTTAAGATTTGCCTGTTGAGTATTCTAAGGAAGTTTGCGGTCTTCATTAGCAGCTATGTATATATTAATTGTATTACATAAATAAATAGCTTTATTGATCAAATTGTTATTGATTGACAAGATTAGTATTCCAAGTCAAATTGATTGCCGACTAATGTTTTTGCCAAATAATAATTCAGTTGCTTTTCAATTAGTAAAATAAAGATTTTAATAACTTTATTCTTAGCTAGACTGCATAAGTACTGAGTCATATGTAAAAACTAAACAATTGGTCCCACTTGGCTAGTTGACCTGACTTGATTGTCATGAATTTAAAAGCCGAATGCAAAATCAGTGTAGGTAACAGGGTCAAGGCCAAATGTAGAATCTGCAGGTATGAATAGGTCTTGATACTGTAACCTACTAATCATGATGACTCTAAAAACTGGGACAGCTTTAGGCTAGTAAAGATGTTTTCCTGTATAGCAGGCAGGATTTTTATTTATAATAACTTTCTCATCTTCAATGTATGGTGAAGGATTTGGGTAAAGATCAACTATCCTATATTACTTTTGATGTTACAAATAATTATTCTGGTCATAATAACTTACCTGCAATATAATTGAGTCCCTGGCAGTATCCAACAACCCTGTTGTTGTGTGCATAAGCTATGAGTATGTTGAACAAGTGTGTCTGATGGTTGGCCTCTTTAGTGAAGTATATGTTGTCAGGAAAGGTGCGAGGTAGGTCTGTCTTCACAAGGTCAACCAGCTCCTTCTCAAATGGGCCATCTAGTATTTTCTGGTATAGGTCTGGACATTGTTCTTTCATCATTTCTGCTTGGGAGATAGCCATCCATACTGATGGTCGGTGTTCACCTAAAAATATTACAATTTTAATTCATGTTCAGTCCTTGAGTCACTTTAGTATTTATTTGGTTTTCATGACACAAACAAGGTTTGAGGAAATATCTGTGTTTTAAATGAATTAGGTTTTAAATTTGTAAGTTATTTTATTACTTAAAAAGGTGTAGCAGCTGATTACAGTTTTAATGCAAGTTTTCCTCAAACAGTGTAGAGATGAAATAAATATACAAGTATGAACTACGGTCTGTATCTTAGTAAATAATACACTGTAATCTTCAAATTGCGTTTTTATAAAAACTATCTAAAATGAAATTACAGTTGATTGCTAAATTACTGCAAAACTTACTCTCCAGTAACAAATTATAATACAAAGTAAATACTTAACACATAATTCCCCTACACCATGAATAAGCTCTAGACACTGCATGGTATTTATAAACTTTAAATTTAAGATACAAAATGAAAGTGCGGTAAAATTCACACGGCATATCAATGTAAACAAAGAGACACTCACTTGGTACTCCTTTACGGACGTATCTTTTCACAGTGTTGGTGCGTTTGACCGACTTTCCTTCGCCAAGCAGCATGGCCCATTTCTGCGCCCTCGTTGCCAGTACCTTCAAGTAGTTTGACATGAAGTCCTCATAGCTCTCATAATCAAAGTCGTCGTGCCTCTCAAACCCGTATTCATCGACCGCACTAAAAGCAAAAGTAAATGTAACAAACACAATGATAATAATATGCTAAATTACTATCAACAGCTTTAGTATGGTAAGCAGTACCTGAAATTAGATTGTGCCATGGTGTCGTCTATTCTGGGTTAGTACTAGTAGTCACTTCGAAACATAATATTAAAGGAATTACAGTTTTAATTTCTGTTAGATACGCCCCAAATTTCCCACTTCGATCACCCCCACATGATGATGAATGAATGAATGGGGAATGATGAATTTGACATTTTTGACAATCAACAACATTTATAATCACGTCCAAAAACTCACGCTTTGTAAAAGGTCCTTTTACACTTAATTACGGTTCTATTACAAATAGACGGTTTTTAGGATTCCATCTCGGTCTAGAATTAATTGATTTTTCTTAGCTACATCAGTGGCTCAATCCCTTAGGTCGTTGTCAAAATAAGTGATGTCAAAATCAATTGTCAATCTGACATTCGATGATTTGTTTTGTGATTACGACTACTCAAAAAATATTTTTATTTAGACAAAAAAATAACACAAAATCGCATTCAGTGACCAAAACTAGTCAAAATACAAATTGTGCATTACTTAAATCCATTAGAGCCGTAAAATATGGGTCCACCGCCTGTAGTAACAGGAATATCTCCAAAAGAAGGTCCTCCAGGAACTAGGGTTACAATACGTGGAGAATTTCTGGGCACTAGCGTTACAGATTTAATAGGTAAATAATCTATAACTACGATTATTCCCCAAAATTGAAGTTACGGACGCTTATTTCTAGCAGAAACTATGTTTAGAAGGTGGGCGTAACATGACGGACTCTTACAGGGTTGAAGATTTGCGGCTGCGACTGCTTACTGTCTTGTGAATGGAAGAGCAAGAACAAAATAGTGGCGCGCTCGGGACCGTGCAAGGGTCGTGGAGACATCATAGTGACTACTCGGTCTGGTGGGGAAGGAACATCCACTGTTCAATTTAGAGGTAAACAAACATTCCATAGTAAGCGCCTTTATCAGGGTTGCAGTGACTAATTTTACCACAACATTATCGGTCTATAATGTCTCTTTAGGAAGGAGTTGGCAATAATCCACAGTTACATGTTTTCATGATCTTAACATGTTATGTAGTAATCTAGACATTAATTTAAATGGCGGTGTACACCATGCTTAGATTTTAAGCAATTTGTATTGATACTCAATATTATTTTTCTAGGATACCATGAATCAATAGGCCCTGTCAAGGAGAGTGCAGTATGGGTTGAGGAGGCAGCCCCACCTACCCTGCCATGGGGCAGACGTCCCATGTCACCTACTGCCTACACACCTCCTGACCCACTGGGACTGTCCACTGAGGGAGATGACTTAAAGTTCCCAGAGGAAGAACTGCATGAAATGTTCCCTGATGGGTAAGTAGAGTAAAGATATTTGTCACAGTTATCCAAACTTTGATATGAAAAGCTTAGTTGTGAAAAAATGGGCCAATAACATTGCACCAGGTTTAACTACCACATTTGAAACAAATACATTGATTATTTAGTAAATATTACATTAAACATCATACATTCTGAAAGAATTGAGTCAATATTTAAATCATAAATCATAAATCATAAATCATTTATTTGCTTGAAATATGGTTACACGAGATGTTAAATTATATTATAGCACAGGACATATTTCACCCTCATTACGGGCATGCAAAATTATGGTTAATTTACAACAATTATTTAAAAAAAAAAAAAATTATTATTATTCGAACTATTACCATTATATAACAAAATGTGAATTACAATTATTAGAATCATTTAAATTACAATTATTACAAATATAGCGATTTCAATTACTTAAAATATTGAATTATTATTAAATACGAAATCACAGGAAATAAGACGAACCAGTATCTTAATGGACACCAAGTCGGCATGTGCTTTTATTCAAAAAGTCTTTGACGGTGTAAAAACTCTCCGCGATTAACCATTTCCGCAAGGCACAACAGAATCTTTTATATGGCAGGTCAGTCATTCCTTTGGGCAAAGAGTTATAAATTAGAGGTCCTCTTATTTGGAGAAAATAATGGTAAAACAAACTGAAAGTGGATAAAATCATTCTGTCAATAATTATGTTCCAGTTCTGGCAAGCTGTCTGATGATAACTTCCAGCCTGGCTGGTATCTGCTGGAACATCACAGCAACACTTCCTATGAGGACCTCAAAGCTGGAATGGTATTTCTTCAAAGAAAGGTATGTACAGTACTCTTCTTCCTCACACCTTCCTAGTATTTACCTTTATCTCTATAACATCTAGAAGCCTTTTACTATTGTAATTTTTTGCCAAAATAATGCTTAAATTAAATATCCACAAGTTCTCATAATTATGGACTCCAAATTAGCAGTTTACAAGCATATTTGACAACATCAATCTCACATTGTTGACATTGTTGTTTTCACATTTACATTGTACATATTTTTCTGTTCCTTTCTTCCTGTCTCTTTATATGTGTGTACACATAAATGGTTAAATAAATAAAATGATCCTGAACTTAAATACTTAAATATATTTTTTGTTGGTTATTAAAAAAAAATTTAGAGGTGTTTTGCTGTTCTATGAAACAACAGATTTTTTATTGATAACTGACGAAAAATGTCTACATTAGGGGGTCTAGAATCATGTGTGGAATTCATGGTTACAATTTGCGCGTTGATGTCCCTGCCACCCTGTATACATTATACATTGTTGTTTTAAACAACAATAAAATACTTAGTTCTGAAATCAAATTATTATAATCTAAAAAATAATTGATGGACGTGAAATTTAGCATTTGTTTGTATTCGGAAATGCGATGTTTCCCGAGGGACATTAGGAAAAATTGTTGTACTGTACATTGTGTATAACAAATAGTTGGAGCGCCTATTGTGTCTTTGTGGCCTGATACTTCGTTAAACGGTCACCCGCGCGGTTCCATATAAAAGTGCTCAGTTGCGGGGACCCGCGCGAGCCGCCGTCGCGGGGAGGCGAGCCCCGCGCCCGTGCAACGGGGCCCGCCGCCGTGCGATGGGATTCGTTGCGGTGGCAAGCGCGCAGCCCTAATAATATCCAAAGGTCCGGGACCCTCTGATCCCGAGATATGTAAAAGATATTGTTTAAATAATCTGTTCTACATACTCATATATATTTATATCTATTCTATCTATACATATAATAAATCTGTAAACGAGACGTTTCTGTACATTGAAAAGATTTCCTAAAAAATTGTTGGACTGTTAACGGATAACCAACAGATTTACGATTAGATTTCTAAATTTTTTGCAATTTTTGTCTGTTTATCTGTTTGGATGTGTGAGATTAATTTGAACAGGTATCACGTAGAAAGAACGAAACCAATATGGTTAATTTTTATACTCAAGTATTGTGTGAAACTGGGAGTTACATTTAGTTTTTGTTCCATCACAATTGCTTCAATCTATCATTTAAAGTGTTCAAGAAGAACTTTTCATTACACGTACCTAATGTAAAGACACGTAACGACATTTATTAATGCGAAATGGTAGTAACGAATATAATCATGTGATAACAATAATAATTATTATGTTAATTATAATACGTTATACAGGTAACTGTGCTTGTGTTATTTAAAAAAGTAATGATAATGATTATCGTAAGGAGTCAACACACCAAACCCGCCGACATGAGTCGTCGACTTACTCGTTGACACGCGCGGGTACAAGTCGCCAACATGATTTTTTTGAAATAAAGCCGCCGACATCAAGCCGCCGGGGCTGTGTCAGCGGGTCGGCGGGTTTGGTGTGTTGACTCCTTACGATAATCATTATCATTACTTTTTTAAATAACACAAGCGTAGTTACCTGTATAACGTATTATAATTAACATAATAATTATTATTGTTATCACAAATCTCGTGTCATAGTGTTTGTTATCGAAATCCTCCAAAACGGCTTGACCGATTTATATGTTTTTTTTTGTGTATAAATCAATGGATCTGGATCTGGATCTGGTCGGTGGTTTGTGATCTACCAAATGGTAGATCTGACAACAGGTCGTAAAGTATATTTCATACCGGTGCGGGTGAAACCGCGGGGCGCAGCTAGTAATGTTATAAAAATCAAGTATCTTGACCTGGCTCGCGAGGTTGTCGACATGTGGGACATGGAGTCAGCGATCATTGTGCCGGTAGTAGTGACAGCTAATGGCTTAATAGGCAAGAGCCTCGACCAACACTTGAGAAGGCTCTCGTTGGGCGACTGGATTAAGGGCTTGATTCAGAAAGCGGTACTTCTGGACACGGTTTGCATTTTTAGGAGGTTCGTCTTTGTGGAGCCCTGACCGCCCGTAGCTTGGACCCTGTTCCCGATACCGGTGGGCTACTATTTGCTATACTTATTTTTAAATATTTTTATATTAAAAATACAATTTAAAAAAATGTAAATAAAGTATTTAAATAAAATAAAGGAGATAATAATATATAACGTTCTCCATTGCAACGACTGTACGTGCACACCGTTAAATTGAACTAGCGACACTGCGTAAATAAAATAATACGGTCGTCGCGACAGGGACCTTCGCGTTCCCACAGAGCCAACCCGCGTGTCCACGCGCGTATGCATGCGACGGGTGCCCGTCGCGGGCGTCCGCTTAACGCAATGCAGTCTCTTATTATAATATGTTATTCCATAAAATAAGATAAAATTATGTTATTTTAAGAAGCATGTTATATTTCCAGGTAGAAAGTCAAAAGGAAGGCCAGCTGAGCTTCTTGAAGGCTAACACTGGAGCCGTGATGGACCAACTAGACCGACTAGTTCTGCTTAAGAACATGTATGAAGAGGATGAGAGGAAGAACGGCAAGGAACCACTGCCTACTCTACAGGCTTCTATAGAGGGTATGTCTAATGTGTCTATTTTATTGATTACTTAATCTTTATAATTTACTAGATTTGTCCGCGACTTCGCCTGTGTGAATGTCGGAAATGATCCCACGGGAACGCACTACCGGGATAAAAAGTACCCTATGTCCTAATCCAGGCCATAGTCTGTCCTTGTGGCAAATTTCATTCAAATCTGTTTAGCCGAAATAAGATAACAACAGACAGTTACTTTCGGATGTATATTATATGTATATATTTCAGTATGAATTGTAAACTGTGCTTTGTTCCACTTCGCTTTTGGACATAAACATTTATTAATAGCAATAAAATACACTTGTCTTGTAAAGCAGCATGATAAAGCTTTCAGAATAATTAACATCGTGGTTTACATATAGAGCACTTTTGTCCATAAGACTATCCTCATAATTTTTGTTTGCATGTCAAAATGGCAGAATGTATAAGGATTCTTAAATGGGATGAATGTCTTCTCTAAATCTTACGCTAATAAATATTCTATTCTATAGATATTAAATTCGATTCTACATCGATTTCAATGTTTTAATTCCAGAATCGATAACTCTAGCAGATTCGTTATTCTCGGAGATATTATCTCGTAAAGACAACGCTGATAAGACCCGCGAGGCGCTCTCGTTGTTGACACGTCATAAGTTTCTGTTCCAACTGCCTGCATCCATTGACAGAAATATTCGGAAGAAGGAGTACGATCTAGTGGTCAATGATTACACTAGAGTGAAGAATCTGTTTGGAAATACTGATGTTAAGGTTAGTTTCTGGTTTTACTTCATAATTGTCATCCTACTGCCCTTGTCCCACATTATTTGTGACTACTATTATCCCGTCATGCGTTGCAATGTCTTTTTATTTTTACAAACCATCCCTGTATTAAAGGGAACCAAACAAAAAACAATACAAATCGGTTAAGCCGTTTTTGAGTTGTAGCGAGACTAAAGAACAGTAATTATTGATTTTTATATATATATATAAATCAATAATTACTGTTCTTTAAGACATGCTGCGGCCAATTTTCTAATATAAGAAAATTGGCCGCAGCATGTCTTCTTCTATACACCTCGTCATATCATGAGCTTTTTGCTCAAAAAAGGTCAAAATAGTCATTCAAAAAAGTCATTCTTTTTTTGAATTTTGACATTGTTCCATAGAAATCTTTCTATGATCTGTCATTTTGTCTTCCGTTTCTTCTGCTTCTATAGTGGCCCTGCTAAGCATACAGGATTGTAAGAGTGAGTCAATTTGTAAAAGGAAGTTATTATTGTTTGCAGTTATTCCAAAAAATTCTAACTGAGATCGACAAGAAAATAGAGGATTTGAAAGAAAAGTTGTACACAAGAATGAAAACTATGCCCATCAATGTTCAAGAGCAGACCAAGTATATCAGGTAAGATACCTAGATGATCTTTCATGGGGTACTGTTTAAAATGTTACAATAAAATACCTCCCCATATTCTTCAACTGAATGAAACTAAATTCAAATCTTGTTTAAAACGCACACTATGCAGCCAAGCATATTATAAGTTGGGGGATTACATCGCTGATAAAAATGCTTGGCTCAACGCTGGTCCTGCTCCACAGGGGCGCATAAAATAATTGATTAGCATTTGAAACTACTGTTGGAGCTGCTGAAGATTTAAAAACTTATCTTTGCATTGTATAAATTCAATGTTTTAGTATTGTATAATTGCATAGCACATGTGTGAGTACTATGTACCTACTATAAAGCTACCATTTAATAGGTTTTTCTTTCATTGACTTGAATGTGCCCTGGCGGCTGAGAGTATGTCATGCTCACTCTAATGTCTCGCTGGTGGTGGCGTGTGTGTTGGATCATTAAGTTCCCTTCAAAATGGTTGAGCTGAATGGTGCTGATCCATGCGTCATGTTCGTGAACGGGCGCCGTCAGTGGGGACTGGTCATTTCTTAGCTGCCACGGCTTATTTTAATTTAATTTAATATTTGAATTGCTTTTGTCTTTTTATTACGGACGCTTTTAACGTTCTGCATCGTTCTCACATGCATAATTTCAACATGAACGATGTAATCAATATTTTGTAACCATTTTTTGATTTAAAAGAGTGTCCATGGAGTTTCTTGCCCGTTCTTCTCCATAGGTACCTACTACGCTTTGGAATGGGTAACTAGCTTCATCTTTCTGACTGGCCGACCCCTTGACAATTCAAAAGTGCCTGTAATTGGTTTATTTGACATAAATGCTTTGAGTTTGAGTTTGATATTATTGGTCATTGCCATTGGTAAAACACCTTCAATCAATCTGCCTTTTCCCCAACTATTTTGGGGTCAGCTTCCAGTCTAACCGGATGCAGCTGAATACCAGTATTTTACATGGAGCCACTGCCTATCTGACCTCCATAACCCAGTTACTAGGTAACACGATACCCCTTGGTGAGACTGGTTGTCAGACTTTTGAGCGTCTGACTATCCGTAACGACTGTCAAAGATTAACGAATGACAGCCGGGACCAACGGCTTCACGTACTTTCCGAGGCATGGAGGGGTATATGTAATGGATGGTCACCCATCCACGAACCTTTAGTGCCAGTATTTCAGACTTCATGCACTGTTTTCTAGATTACTGATAAGTCTGAACTGGGAGGGCGACGCGGCGTGGGTCGCCATCACCAGTCGTAAGGAGTACCTCATGAGCCTCATGAACAAGGTCAAAGATCACTTCAAGCAGAAGGAGGAACTGGAGTGTAATGAGAAAGGTAATTTCTATAGTTTGTGGTTACGCATTCAGGTGTATGGAAAGAAAAAAGTAATAAAAATGCATTTAAACGTTAGCGGCGTAAAGCATATTGTCGTAAATAGAATATTAAGAAAAAAGTGGGTGGCCTAGGTCGTTGAATCGGCCGCTTTTGTTGCCGCCAAAAAAAAAACTCCATTCTAA
This sequence comes from Griposia aprilina, assembly GCA_916610205.1. Classification (NCBI taxonomy): domain Eukaryota; kingdom Metazoa; phylum Arthropoda; class Insecta; order Lepidoptera; family Noctuidae; genus Griposia; species Griposia aprilina. The sequence goes on from OU744286.1 coordinate 17,017,152, forward strand.
AAAGATCGTACTCGAGTTCATTAATCTATAAAATGTTTAAGATTGTTATTATGAGAGCATTTCGGTCGCTTCCTGTATCCTTCCCTTTCCCTCCCATAATGATTGAGAGACAAGAGGACGTACTTAGGCCATCTTCGGCTAATGTCGGAGCAAATAGCAACCGCATTGGAGTCGACATTGCTGCGGATGACACTTCGTATCGAGACACCGCTGAAGTCACATACTCATGATTACGTGCGCGCGCGCGCAATTTCTGGAACTATTATAACCGCTATAATGTAGGGCTGCTAATACTGCAACCTATTAACTTTGAGTGAACATTAATCGTAAGTGAAGTACAGTGATCTCGTGCCGAGGAAAATACCGACTAATGGTGCCACGTGGAGCCAGCTAAACAGCTCACAACAGTATTCCAGGTCAGTCCAGTCAGGTCCTTACCCCTTTCCTCAGCGACGAATGTTCTCTTTAAACGCGTAACGTAATTAATAGTAAACCCGCGCACAATACTTAAAATCTCACCGCAAACATAATATTAACACTAGATAACGAACCTTGCAAGTAATGTTGAGAGATAACTGTCTAGCTATAATAAAATTCGTAGCTAGTTATAGCATTAAGTTACCTACATAATGATAAAAAATTGCTTGTATCACTTATAGTTTCTCTGAAACAGCTGCTAAATAAGGTAATATTCCTAAGGAAAACGCTATTCGGCAGAGTCAATCAGAGACCATTATTATTGTTACGTAAAAAAGAATCACAAATTATTTTGTTAAAGTGGCTGCATTTAAAAATCTTAAGCTGTATGCGGTATCCGGCTCGAAGGACCAAAATAAATGTACGACGATAGTCTATACACTTTGTTCAAGCGTACTATGATTGTTCTGTACACTTGTGATGATGGAAACCCGGGGATGAAGAATTAAACCGCCCGTATTGAGTGTGGTAAAATCACTGATTTCTTTTACTTAGCCAGGTCACTAAATGATCGCGCGTATGCAAAACGCTGATGTAGCTTAACCTATTTAATGTTACGAAATGTGCGGGTTCACCGTACACATTGTTTCGTCAGGTAAGCGCAAGATAAAGGAGAGCGAGTGCGAGGGCGGCTGGAGCTCCGTGCGTGGCGCGTGGTGCGCGGCGGCGGCGGGCGCGCTGGGTGCGCAACTGCACGCGCTGTGGCCGCTGGCCCGGCGCTACTTCGCGGGCGAGCTGGCTGGGGAGCCGCAGAGCACGCAGCGGCAGTTGGAGCTCAAGGTACCGTAGACACAGGCCAGGTACTGTAGACACAGGCCAGGTACTGTAGACACAGGCCAGGTACTGTAGACACAGGCCTGGTACTGTAAGTGGTGCGCGCTGGGTGCAGCTGCACGCGCTGTGGCCGCTGGCCCGGCGCTACTTCGCGGGCGAGCTGGCCGGGGAGCTGCAGAGCACGCAGCGGCAGTTGGAGCTCAAGGTACCGTAGACACAGGCCAGGTACTGTAGACACAGGCCAGGTACTGTAGACACAGGCCAGGTACTGTAAGTGGTGCGCGCTGGGCGCAGCTGCACGCGCTGTGGCTGTTGGCCCGGCGCTGATTCGCGGGCGAGCTGGCCGGGGAGCCGCAGAGCACGCAGCGGCAGTTGGAGCTCAAGGTACCGTAGACACAGGCCAGGTAATGTAGACACAGGCCAGGTACTGTAAGTGGTGCGCAGCTGCACGCGCTGTGGCTGTTGGCCCGGCGCTGATCCGCGGGCGAGCTGCACGGGGAGCCGTAGAGCACGCAGCGGCAGTTGGAGCTCAAGGTACCGTAGACACAAGCCAGGTACTGTAAAGGATCGTGGTGCCCTAAGATACCCGAACAAAATACGTATTTGTTAAAATAGGATAATTGTTCATAAATAAATTACTTTACGCATGTCGAGACGGGCGCTGTCTACTCTTTACCTATTCTTCTAAATGTCAAATACCGTTTGTCTCTTCTTAATATATGGCAATAACTTCTACAATATTCTTGGAGGTTGGACGAGAAACCCATCCCTGTTAAAACCTCTACAGTACTGTAGAGACAGGCAAGGTAGTGTAGAGTTAGGCGAGGTTTGTAGAGACAGGCGAGGTACTGTAGAAGCAGGCGACGGACTGTAGTTGCAGGTGAGGTACTGTAGACAAAGGCGAGGTAGTGTAGATATAGGAGGCAAAGTTCTATAGAGACAGGTAACGTAAGCTAGAGATTGGTAAAGTAGATGGATCTTCTTTCTCTTTTCTTATGTTTTGTTCTATTTTATTATTCCAGGAGATGATAATAGCAGCAGTAGAGTTATTCTCGGACCACATGCGGGCATGCCTGCTGTCTCCGGGCGGCAGTAAGTTGGTGCCCACAGACGCACTGCGAGTACGTCTTGTCGCCAACTTGAGACATTTGCGGGAAGCTTACGACTCGCTTCTCAAGCTTGATCTGCCATCACAGGTATGTGTCTGAAATAACTTTGTATTTCGTTTGGGCCCTCTTCAACTGAATAGACTTGACTTCTTTTGCATAAGACCTAAATACAGTGTGATAGGTTTAACGAGGGTCCTATTTTAAGGGGATGTAGTAGTGTTTTTTTTGGAACCAAGTTCCTTAACGCGGCTTGAGGAGTTGACTGGTATAAATGGTCACGTAGGTATAAAGCGCGGAACTTCGTTCCTGAAGGGGGGGGGGGGGGGGCTGCAAAGGTTTTTTTCCTTCATGTCTAAGCGTTGTTCCCATAGCAAAAGTTTTATCCATTTTCATTAGCAGTGGCGGACTAAGCCTGTCGGGGGCCCGGGGCGGCAAAACGAAATGCTCCCCTGCTTAGGAAAGAACGTCTAAATATTTTGCACACTTCCTCGAACAGGTTACCTTTTGACCATTGATACAGAAATAGGAGATACTTTGGCGATAACAGAATTGCTAGAGCATCAGGTGATGGTAGAGCGAGCGAAGCGAACTCGAAAGTTCGTAAATTTTTGCACACCGATTAGTTTAAATAAATAAAATACGTTTATTTCGACCAACAAGGATCATATGCACAAAATGTTTTACTAAATTAAAAATAAAATAAACACACATTAAAATATAAATAAAAACAGACAATAAAAATACCACATAAACACATTACCGACCTTGATTGCTCAGTATGTGAACCATACAGCAAAGGTTCAGGTACTGGCAATCGAACCTCTGCGCGAATGTCTTCAGGATGCCGCTGGAGCTAGGCGGAACCCTACGCACAGTTCCACCGTACACCGTTTTCGCATAGTAGAATAGAAACAGTCCACATGCGACTCGGCGAACATTCCTGATGCGCTGCAGAATCGGGGCAGCCTCATAAGCACCCTGACAAAAAATTTATACAAAACAACAATGTATTTAAATTACATTGTTGACCTCTACAGAAAAGATAGAAAATGTAGCATAAAAAAACGAGCGAAGCCAGCTCAAAAATAATAGAGGGCCAGGGATAGGTAAGGTTTTCGTTTGACTATTCATACATAAATAGTAGTTATTATGTCGACTTACGCAGAGAAATCACGAGTGAGCTCGCTTCGCTCTCTAATTTCAGTACCCTATATACGTTTATATTTAGCGTAGGAGGCCTCCAACTACAAACTGCCTTCTACTTACTGAACATAGTGTGGTCTTGTTTGGGATTTGATTTAAAAGTATTTCTCGAGATTTGGGGGCCCCCCAGGACCGGGGGCCCCGGGGCGGACTGACCCTGGCGCCCCCCCACTTAGTTCTGATCACTTTTGCCTACCTCTTCGGCCTTTGGGGAATTCAGGCCTGATGTTATGTGTTATATTGTAAACGTAATTGTTGCCTTCTCTTACAATCTGCTGCTGTTGTTTTGTTCGCATTGCTCGCGTTCCCCTAAGTTTATCGAAGGTTTTTGAACAAACAACAGTTAATAAAACTCGTGACCACTTTAATATTGAAGGTATCATTTCAAAGCTGTGTATAGCAATATTATATCACTTTAAAATAATTTTATACTTTATGATGAATTAACTCGAAGAAACAATCACAAAGTTCACCCTTTACAAACTGCCTAATGATTGTTTTGACGAATCTAGCTCCCGTTTCTTTATACGCCCTCTTCATTGCAAAACCAGTTTTACGTTGACACTATTTTACTAACAATATTTGCTACCGAAAGTGGCTAGAGGCAAGGTGTTCAAGTTAATGTTCCGCAGAGGCAATAACGTAACCAATGAGGTTCATCCGATGTGCGATTATTGATATTTGAAAACTTTACCAATACGCCGCGTGTGGACGTGAAATACCGTCCGCGATGGCAATTTTTGAATGACCGTAGTTGGCCTGAGAAACCCTTGTTCAAAGAGTAATGAAAACTGCCTTGTGTATTTGACAGAATTTCTCAGTTTTGATATCATAAAGTGTGGCTAAAGTGTCTATTTAATAGTTTTACATTAGTTAGTCGATTATTTTACCATTAATCGCCTCGTTGGTCTGGTGGTCACAAGAGCTACTACTAAGCACGAGGTCCTGGGTTCGATACCCGGGTCCGGTAAGGTGTTATTGGGTATTTCCATCTGGATTTTTTCAATAGGAGCCTGTAGTCTGCATTTGTGCCCGATTGATGGCAATATGCTCGCCCCCCTAATACTTACCTCGGACTTTAACATAACTGGCAAAATGTGGGTGTACTATTTGTACACCTCTGCCAATCCCTTCGGGTAATACAGGCGTGAGTATGTAGTCGCTTATTGTTGTCTTGTCACTAAGTCTCTGTAGTATTTACAAGCAACATTTTATAGGGATTAATAATGTATTGTGTAATACAAATTTCAGCAGATGTAATTGTTTCATGCCAAAATTTTGTCATAGTATATTTTGCGTAAATTATAACATAATCAGTATCTTTTTTTATATAATCCTCTTTATAAAAAGAGGATTAAATAAAAGCTGAAGAGATTGTATTTAGACCATCAACAATTGGCATTTACGGATTGTTTGATTTTTTTTAACACAACTACTTCCGTTATTTCCAGCCTCTCAGCATAGTAGAGAAGGTGATATTCGACTACCGCGTGCACGGCATGGCGGTGTTCCTACAACGCGCTCACAAGCGGGTGAAGGGACTAGGAGAGAAGGAGACGTGGAAGATCGAGGATTTCTCAGACTACGGAGCTATTACTAATCTAGTGAGAATTCTAAAAATATTTTATGACATTTTTTATAGTAACCATTTCTGGTCAGTGGCTATCGTTTTGGTTGTTTGTACTTAGCTTTTTGTACGAGCGATATCAACGTAGAAAAAAATTCACTAAACTAAAAACCACTTAGTAACTTTTTGACTGATCAATTAAATAATTATTTCCTTGTCTTAAAGGTCGCATTCTATCATGTACTGAAACTTTTTTTTTTATATCCTTGTGGATGTCCGCCGTGAGACCAGAGCCAGAGCGTGGGGCCAGAGGGTCGGTCAAACTCTTTCTGAGTAAAACCATCATTGCAATCTCCCGGAACCCAAACAGTTACACTTTACCCTCCATAGCATTGCAGTCAGCATGTATACAGATAGGGTTATTTCTACAGGAATTGGCTATGCTGGATACAAAAAGCTGACTATCAGGGTTTGGGGTACCACACTAAACATAGTCCTTAGTCCTTTAATTAAAGGCATATACTTACCACATTTATTGACTGACCATATCCATAAGATTTCCACATCTGTATGTTACTTTTCACTTACAAAACCGTTAACATTTCCAGCCGCACCTCCTAGAAACGTACTTAAACGAAGCGTTCTCGGCGATCCACAAGTGTGTGGTAAGCAGCGGTCGTCGCGAGAGCCCCCTGCTGGCCGAGGGCAGCGAGCCCGCCGCGACCTTACAGAAACATACGCAGCAAATATTGTTGGCTTATGTTGCTGTACTGCAGGATCTCGCGCTTAATCATGCTGACCAGGTAATAAAGGAGAAAGGTAGCGAAACTTTTTCCTTGTATGTGAAAGGCGGGCGTTTTGGGGTACTGTCTTATGTAATTTTGACGTATAAAAAGTGCTGATTCTCTGCCTAGTTTGGACAAATGTAAAATGAATTTAGTTTTTTTTTTTTTTGATTTTTAATGTGCAGATGTCATCATCATTCATCAACGATGAAAACTTATATGGATTGACTAGATTAAGTACTTAACAGAAAAAACAATAATAATGCGGAGCTATCGGTGCAAAGCGTGTATTCGAAATCAGACAGGAGACAGACAAAATACAAAATTAATTTTGATATTTAGGTAGAACGTCGCGTTCGTCAACATGACAGAAGGTTGCGTTCATATTTCTTCAATCAAACTAGCCGGGTTCCATGTTTGGGCTCTTTTTAGTTTAACCAGCTACACCATCGCAGTGGTTTTGTCTGCCATGCGTTAAAAGATGTTCACATGCAGGAGAGTCACGTTCAAAGGCTTAACATACGAGAGGTTTCATATCACGTTTTGTCAACGCAGCAATGTTGCCTAATTAACTGATCCCCACGCGCATTCTACTGTTTCCAGGAGTTCAACAACAGCAACTTGTCGGTAGCATTGGAACAACGCTTGGAGGAGGGTGGCAGTACTGTAGGTCGCAGCTGGCAGACACGACTGTTAGTCGCCGGCGCCAACGCGCACTACACAAGACGCGTCACGCTGCCCAACATAGCTACCGCCGTAAATAAGTATGTACTTTTTTTGGGATGATCACAGGGACAATATTTTTGAGTCATTAGCGGAATTTTGTTTTTGAAGTAAAAAATTCTTTAGGCGCGTTGAGCACTTTTTGTGTGCACAAAAATCATGAAACTCGCGTCATCGTCACCGAAAGCTTTCCATGAGCTATATGTATACTGTGAATATATGTGTACTTTTTGGGTGAACAAAAATCATGAAACTCGCGTCATCGTCACCGAACGCTTTCCATGAGCTATATGTATACTGTGTATATATATGTACTTTTTGGGTGAACAAAAGTCATGAAACTCGCGTCATCGTCACCGAACGCTTTCCATGAGCTATATGTATACTGTGTATATATGTGTACTTTTTGGGTGAACAAAAATCATGAAACTCGCGTCATCGTCACCGAACGCTTTCCATGAGCTATATGTATACTGTGTATATATATGTACTTTTTGGGTGAACAAAAGTCATGAAACTCGCGTCATCGTCACCGAACGCTTTCCATGAGCTATATGTATACTGTGTATATATGTGTACTTTTTGGGTGAACAAAAGTCATGAAACTCGCGTCATCGTCACCGAACGCTTTCCATGAGCTATATGTATACTGTGTATATATGTGTACTTTTTGGGTGAACAAAAATCATGAAACTCTCGTCATCGTCACCGAACGCTTTCCATGAGCTATATGTATACTGTGTATATATGTGTACTTTTTGGGTGAACAAAAATCATGAAACTCGCGTCATCGTCACCGATCGCTTTCCATGAGCTATATGTATACTGTGTATATATGTGTACTTTTTGGGTGAACAAAAATCATGAAACTCGCGTCATCGTCACCGAACGCTTTCCATGAGCTATATGTATACTGTGTATATATGTGTACTTTTTGGGTGAAAAAAAATCATGAAACTCGCGTCATCGTCACCGCACGCTTCCCATGAGCGGGTTTACAAGTTACTTAGTTTTCACTTCTATCGGCAGTCCCCAAAGACTGTCCCGATTTTTTTTTATCGTCTGGTCACCACTACTTTGAGGACAATTAAATGATCTAAATCCGTGCAGCGCACACACTCTCCTTTTGATCCAGGTTGTTGAAATGCTCCTCGGACCAGAGGTACAATCGGCCTATGAAAACTTTGCCTATACTTGGAACTTATCGTATTATCACCGTGAACTGAGAAGCAGTGGCGTATGCTTTTGAGTTCACGTTGATGATCCAAGATGATAAATTGCAGCTAAGAACTGCAAACAAAATCACATGGCTAATATCCTTCCTTATTACTTCTTCCAGCTTCGGCTTCCCAAAACAGACGCAAGCTCTACTAGCTACGAAGGAAGCCTTAAGTACTCTCGAGACCACCATCGCTGAAACATACTTGGAGCACAAAGGAGATCCTTTAGTGGGCACCATAGAGCCGAGCATGGATATGGGGAGACATAAGACTGATGCTGATGCGGTGGTGGATGATGCCAGGCCGTATGTCTACGAGATTATCAACAATCTGATTGCTGTACATGCTGAGGTAACTTTTTAGTTGTTCATTTGAATTTGTACCGAAATTGTGCTGTTGTAAAAGTGAATAACAAACCCAACAGCAGCAATAAGAAAATGCATAAATAATAGGTACTTATACAAGATGTTCCTTCTATTTTTTTATTACTTACTATAAGAATGTATCAGTATGTTACTTAACATTAAAAATATTAAAGTGTTCGTGATCAAGCATCTTCTATAATATAATTAAAATTGCGCCTTTTGAATTTCCCGCTAACTCAATTAGTACCGAATTTGCGCCTAGATGGCGTTGGGATCGAGTTAGATCTCGCTATCGTTTGCTGCACGGCGTTTGGTTGGGTGGCTCGGAGCAAGGTGATCTAGTTAACTTTGCGCAGAGGCAATATCGTAACCAATGAGGTTAATCCGAGGTGCGATTATTGCTAGTTGAAAACTTTACCAATACCCCGCCGTGTGGACGTGAAATACCGTCCGCGTTGGCAATTTTTGAATGGCCGTAGTTGGCCTGAGAATGCTTTGATCTAACAGTCGCTTCTAGACTTTTAGTTGAATGTTATTCAAACGTCACCTCACCTACCTGTACCGAGGATAGTTTGAAATCGTAGTAGTTGTGGATTTTTAATTTTAAGCAATCGGTCGTTTAATAATTCAAGTAGTTAAAGTAAGTACTTACTCTAGTTCTTCCACATCTTATGAGAATAACACAATTTTATTTAATAGTTATAATGAATATTGCCAAAACTGTCATAGAGTTGAGATTTAGAGATTGAGATTACGTAAACATTTAGCGCGATATAGGTAAACGAAGGTCGGGCAGTCCAGGGAAACAGGGAGCCGGACGCCCGGTGTCACCACTGCGTCGACTGTCGGGAGGACACGGCGCGACACGCGCTGGCAGAGTGTGCCTCTTGGGAGGTACCGCGCCGTGCCCTCATCTCAGGAGTAGGCAGTGACCTGTCGCTGCCGGACGTAGTGAATGCTATGGTCGGCGGCGAGGAGTCCTGGGCCGCGGTGGTATCCTTCTGTGAAAAAGTAATCTCACAGAAGGAGGCTGCGGAAAGGGAGCGAGAGATCTCATCCTCCTACCCGCCCCGCAGCAGGCACACCGGGCGTCGGCGGAGGGTGGACAACGTCCTCTTCCAGCCCTCCTAAATGAGTCCAGGGACGATGGACTTGGGGACGTGCGTCGCCCTCCATACATTAGGACCCGAGTTGGCGGCGCGTAGTATTCCACGCGCGCCCCTCCTAGACGTCGCGGGGGAGTCAAACACCTCACTCCCCCCGCTCGACCGGACGGGGCCCGCAGAGGCGGGCTGTCACCAGTCGGTGGTTGCGGAAGAATCGTACGTTCCCGCGACCCCCGGCGCAGGTGTAAGATGGAACACCGGGGTGGTTTTTAGTCAGTAAGAGTCTGACAGACCCCTTCGCCCCTCCAGGGCGGAGGACATCCATGAGGATGAGGTTAAAGAGTAGTGCAAAATTTCAAACTGCCTTGTGTTATTTGACTGATGGATTGGTGTCACCGGTTGTTATCATATATCTTGTTACCCAGTACCTGAGTTGTGGAGGTAAGATAGGCAGTCGCTCCATGTTATATACTGGTATTCAGCTGCATCAGGTTATACTGGGAGCCGCCCCCATAATGATGATGGTCCTATTATTATATAGTGGCTGTTTAGTTTTATATTAATTAATCGCTTATTGTTGTCTTGTCGCTAAGTCTAGTATTTACAAACGTTTTGTGGGCATTAATTATGAATGCATTGTGATTATACTTTCTGCAGATGTAATTGTATTTCTGTACATGCCGAGTATTTTTTGTCATTGCTTTTTTGCATAAATGATAACATAATCAGTTTCTTCCTTATATAATCTTCTATACATAAAGAGAAATGCTGGACCACTGAAGCTGGAAATTTGACTAAAGGTTCCTATTGTGACGTAGGCATCCAGTAAAAAGGATTTCTGGGAGTGAGTTTCGGAAGGAAGTTGAATAGGGTACTTATAGATTTTTTTTCTACGAAAATCCGTAGTTCGTTTAGTATCATTATCATCATCATCATATGGCTAGTCTTTTCCTTAACTGTTGGGGTCGGCTTCCAATCTCACTGGATACAGCTGAATATCAGTATTTTTTATGGAGCGACTGCCTATCTGACCTTCACAACCCAGTTACTGGGTAATACGATACCTCTAGTACAATCAATGAATTTCGGCTGTCGGTTACAAAAATCTAGTTTTCGTAAAATTTTCGTAATTTTACTCTTAAGGGGTGAAATTGAGGAACGAAAGTCTGTATGAACAATCTAAAAAAAAAAATCAAGAAGCATGACGTTCATATTACAATATAAAGGTTTTAAGAAATAATCATTGGCGTGTTTGAGCGTTTTTGGAAATTGTTCCCCCGAGAGGAAAATACGTTTTTTGTTTTTAACATGTGCAAATCCTTATTTATATTTATTGTTCTACGGTGAACGAAGGGGTCCAACAGGCGGACTCTTACTGACTTAAAATCGTGTGGGGTTCTGCTAACTACTTTTTGTCGGAGGACTTCATATTTTCACCTTACTCCCGGGAGGTACTTGCCTTCCGGAAGTTATTGCGCATTACTGTACGCGCCCAAGTCCTCCAGGTGAGCGGCGCGCGTGGATGATGGCCTGAAAGCGTTTCGGATTTCGACGCGAGTTTCTACAGTACTTAGGAAGTATTTTGACTTAAGGCTCCGTGCACGAAAATAACCCCTTTTGTCAATTTCTTATCTAATAGTGAGAAAGCTTGAAAAAGAGGAATCATTAAGTCTGTATGACTATAAAAGTACAGTTTTCGTGGCGCTAAACTATTCCTATTAGTCACAGCACCTGTTAATAGTCTCATAACTAGACATGCGCAAAACAGTGCGTCCTAAAGTGATGTAATATGACATTACATTTCGTACCGAGGAATGTTGCATTACACCATGACTCCAAACATGACGCGAAATAAAGCGCCACACGCGATGGATAATTAGTGAAACGCTCGCGTCGTAGAAGATATACATCATTACATGAGATATCGTATGGCGCGTGCGGCAAAGCGTAACTGTCATAGTGTCATACAGTGCGAGTCATGATTTAATAAATCACGTAGGCAGTCCGCGGTGCCAATAAAACGTAAACCTTATTACATCCATAATACGGTTCTAACTAATAGTTCACTTATTTCGTAGCCAGCTGACCGGCTCATGCTCCTTCTCACTTGCACACACAGCGAGATAGTGCAAAGTTTACGAACAGTGCGCCGCGGCCCGCGCGTCATGTTTGAGTGTCATGTGCCATGCTTATTTTGTTCGAGTCATGTGTAATGCTACAGTACGCGGTCGGGTTATATGACGCGCAATGCAACAATCGCATTACTTACACAAGTCTACTCACAACTTTTGCGCTCTCGAAAATATAGTTTATTTCGCCATTGATTTACGTAATGAAGATATTGTAATACCATAAAAAAGAAAGATTTTATTGTAAGTTTAGCTGAAGACTAATGTGTGATTTTTTTATTTCTTGAAATGTTTTGCAAAATTATAGGAAAAAATACATTATAAACTGGTTTTTTTTTTCGAAAAGTAGGTCTTTTCATCATTACTTTTCTGGTATATTTTGTATCAAATTAAAAAAAAAGTGGTCAAGCCACGTGCAAGTAGACCAGATAATGATGTTGAAAAATTATGTTTTAATGTTCAAAATTAAAAGGAAAGGGAGGGTTTCTTGTAAAAATATAATAATATTTTTTTTGGTAAACATGATGCGATTTTTTGTGATTTTCCATGAATAATTAGTATATTTGAAAAATCCCTTTCAGCCACATGCAAAACAAAGAACTCGACGTTTCAAATCTCAAATAATTTGTTTAAATTATTTTCCTCCTTCTCACAAACAATGAACCATATTGATCTAAATCAGTAGATTTCGTGCAAGGCCCCTTAAATCAATAATATAATATTTATATTAAAAATTGTGTCCAGGTGGACAGCGTGTGCGGCGCGGCGTCGTCCCGCTACGTGCGTGACATCTGCGAGACTGTGTGCGAGGAGCTCGCGCGCCTGTGCGCCTGCGCGCCGCCGCCCGCCGGCCCGGCCGCCGTGTTCCAGGCGCGCCTCGAGTACACGCTGCTGCAGGTGGCGTGTGCTGAACATCTCACGAGGAAGGCCCAGTGAGTAGTGGGGGCAGAGATGCACGCGTCATGTTCGTGAACGGGCGCCGTCAGTAGGAGCTGGCCATCTCTTAGCTGCCACGGCAGCTTTTAACGTGCACGTCTTTCTTCATTGTTCTCACATGTATAGCTTTAATATGAATGATGTAACCATTATTTTGATTTAGAAGAATATCCATGGTGTTTCTTGCCCGTTCTTCTCCATAGGATCCTACTATGCTTTGGAATGGCCAACTAGCTTCATCTTTTTGACTGACTCTTTGACAATTCAAAAGTGCCTGTAATTGGTTTAATTGAAACAAATGTTCTGACTTTGAATGCTAGACACTTACCTGACTTGTAAAGAGCTGTAGTATGTATAGTGTCCAAATGTCTGTAGTACTGTAACATTTTACGAACATCAAAGATTTATATTTTAATGTTTCATTTTCAGGAACTACTTGATGGAAGCGTTAGCTGGCATCCCCCAAATAGAAAGTGAAGAAGAAAAAAGGTAAGTTTAAAAAAATATTCATAGGGCATCAGCTACGCGCTAGTTTTTAGAAGTAGTCTGAAGATCGCGCCATTGTACAGTCTCGCCAATCTTTAAAGTGCGTGCGGTAGGCTGACCTAAAACTTACGTGATACTGATAACCATTTCACAGGCTGTCGTATTGAAATCGACACATTTTCAATTACCTGATTTGCCTTGCCCCACCCCCGACAGTTCATAGCTGTCGGAAGAATAGCGAATATAATAAATAAAAATTCATATGGCATCAGTTACTCCTTCGCTACATGCATGGCTTCGGCCTTGTAGGCTCTCCTCGACACCCGGTAGTTACTGCTAGGCTGCATGGTCTACTGTGCATGGGTTCTGGCCTTTAAAGTCTTTCTGGCAATCGATCTACGTATCTTCTTTCAGTGGCTTTCCCCTGATTAATAGGCGCCATGGTCTGCTAAGCCACAGTAGCCATATTAGTATACAATATGCGACGGGTACCGCGACCTCTTGGTCACTTCATATCTTTATACTGTGACCAAGCGGGCTGCTCATGTCGCTTTTAGGAATGGCCGTTCATTGGAGCCCATGTTTATAATGTTATTAGTAAACTGATATACCGGAGAACCGCTAGTCTTATAGTAGAACATTAAATGGTTATGAAGCATCTTCTATAGTATGTAGTTATAATAATATGTCTTATTTCACAGACGGATGGACACAATAGTGGACGGCTTCAAGAAAAGGATGGAGCTACAGCTGGCGAGCCTAAACTGTAACATGGAGACTGTGTAACGTATACATTAATAGTTTGTATGTAGAACATATACATATTATATACTCGTAGAATTATGAATGTAGATGTATTTGGTTTGAAACCGAAAGCTTTAAAAGTATTGTTATGCGATAGATTCAGTGCGATGCCTTGTTAAACAATTTATTATTATTTAATATAGTAAATGTTAATTGTATGTTTATACTTGCCTAGTGCGATTGGTAACTAAATCAATGATAATTTTTTATGATTTTTTCAACTCGGCAATGTATATGACGATGAAATGTTACGTCTATAAAAACTCGAAGTTTAGGTAGTTAAATAAAGGTAAACAAAAAAAAACCACGTGACTCATAGATGTTAAACCTGTTATTTCAAACGTTAAAATCATATTATTTTGAGTCCCATAATAATAGGCTCTATTCTGAATTTGAGGACCTATCTGTCACATTAATAATAAAGTGTTCAGTGGATTCATCAATTATTTTGTTTTATTAACATTTTCTGTTCTTCTTTTATTACATGACCCTCGCAACTTTTCCAATTCTCAGCAGTCACATTAGCTAAAGCCTCTGGCAAAAGAATGTTTAGGTCAGATATTTTAAAAGTTTTATTTTTCTCGGCTACAAACCCTTTAACTTGAGCCCATATTAACTCATTTGAATTGCGCTCACAGTGGTGGCAGTCGCAATACAGTGACACCATATAATATTTTTTCTAATTCATCCACAACTTCTAAGGCATCTGGTTAACCGAGTAAACGTAATACCTGTTACTTCAGTTGCCATACTACGGCACAGGTGTACTCTTCAATTTAGCAACGTTATCTAATTCGTTGAATTTGCAAAAGGTTTAGGGAACCTGTCTTTTTGGGCTCTTTACAATAGACAGATTACAAAATATTATACTATTTTATAAATCTAAAATAAAAATAGTGCTCAAGCAATTACATGTACGAAGAATATAGTTTACGAATAAATGATAAAGTTTAACATACATTAATAAAAGAGAAAACTGTCGTATAAATCGCAAATAACTTTAATTTTGTTGTTACGTATTTTTAAACAAGAAAGTGTCCACTATAAAAAACCCTTTTTACGATTTGTTTACCTTTATTTAACTACCTAAACCTTTCGAGTATAGGCTTTTATATTTATATCTTTTTAAAGACATATTATTTAAAATCATTTATTTAAAATGCATAATATAAGATAAAGTTAAATTATAAAATAAGTTATGTATAAAAATATATGTGATATAAAATCAAACATTTTGAGACTGTTTCTTTCAGTTCCCGGACTGCATGTTCTTGTAACTCTGAAAGAAATGTAGATAATTTTAATAGGTACATAGTGATAGGTAATGTTTAGAAGTAGGTAGTCTGATCTACGAGCAAGGGCACGTACATATCTTTTAAAGTGCATACGGTATGTTGATTCGAAACGTGTATAATTCTAAATTAGAGAACTTAGTGCTGTTTCGAAAGCCATGAAGGTATTTAAATCATAATCATAATCATAATCATAATCATTTATTCATTTGTAAACATAGGTTTAACATAGATGGTATTAAAATAAAAAATAATAGTAGCTCTATGTTTTGCTTCATTGGCATACAAATGTTTTTTGTTGAGAACTTAATAACTAGATTCACATGCTTAGATAATATTAGTACAATAAATTTAAAATATAATTAGGAACCATTACAGTAAGGTTTTTAGTTTTATAATTATTTCTCGTTTAAAAATTCGTCTACTCTGTAATAACATTTTTCGGTTAAAAATTTCTGTAGAGCTGTTTTAAATTTAACTATTGGCATGTCTTTTATGCCGTTAGGTAATTTATTATAGATCTTAGGAGCTAATCCAAAAAAACTCCCGGACATAAGAGCGCCCTTGAAATCGAGCGCATTAAAGCGCCCTTGACACACTACAATACATGACCCACATCCACACACACACACTATTCAAGTATTTCGGGCTGTTTAGTTCAGGTCATATCAATTTGACTATAAAAGCTGAGAGATCACCTGTGCTGCCTGTTTGTGCAACATCGATGTCATAGTAGGTCCGGTCTCGGCAACCATCTTGCGGAAATATCCCTTCTTGTTCTGCAGCAATATATGCGGGTGGTCGAACTCCATCAGACGTCCCGCATCTAGAACTAATATCTGAAGACAAACACATGTTTAGTGTCACTAGTTATTAGTTAAAAACTCCTTGGAGTCGCTTTTAGATGTTACATTTTGCAAAATAAGGCTGAAATATGGACTAAATTAGGAGTTCCGGACTGGTTAATCATACCTTATGTTAGTATAATTATTATTTAGTCTATAGCGTCCCCATGCAGAGCAAAGGCCTCTCTTCTCTATTTCAATTTGTTTCTGTTTACTACCACTTGAGGTCAGTCCTTTAGATCGGAGTCCAGTTTCTCTTTCTAGGCCCTAAGGGGGAGACGCCAGGTTGCCCGCGAAATTATTTTTTTCTTACGTTTCTTGTAATTTGCAGGTCAGTGTCAGGTTTGCATAGTTAGGGGGTTGTATTGATGATTTTAATTCTGTAAATACATAGTTGTTACGGTCTCGTATCATATTTTCTTCAACATTCAGCCTGACACTGAACTGCAAATTGCAAAAAACGTAAGAAAAAAATAATTTCGCGGCAACCTGGTGCTTCCCCCGTAATTTATTTTGAGAGGAATTCACTTAGTCTTTGCTGAAATAAACGCAACAGATAAACATCCAGACTCTTGTCTCTGTCTAGTCTGTTTAGTAAATAAATGAATAAAACAAAAAATGTGTACAATTTGGTACATTTTGAGTTTAGTGTGAAGGTACCAAGTTATCCCCTTCGTTGACTATAAAACTTACTTTATCAGAGTCTATAATAGTATTCAGTCTGTGCGCTATAGTGAGCACGGTGCAGCTATTGAAGTGTAGTCTGATGGCCGTCTGTATCAACTGGTCGGTCTGTGCGTCCACGTTGGCTGTGGCCTCGTCCAGCACTAGGATCCGGTCGTTATGGACGATGGCCCTCGCTAAGCAGACCAGCTGGCGTTCTCCTACGCTGAAGTTAGATCCGCCTTCCGAAACTTCCTTGTAAAGGGGACCTGTGATGTAAAGTTATTCCTTATTACCGCGCGCGCATGCGCGTTCAAGCGGTGAAGGTAAGGTTATAAAAAAATAAAACATACCATTCTGTATTCTAAGTAGATCAAAAATGCCAAATATTATTGTGTATTTACTGTTTTCCCGCGAATTGCATAACAGTTCTGGCAATATTCATAATAACTAGGTATTCAATAAAGTTGTGTACTTTTCATAAGATGTGGAAGAAGTAGTATGTATTTTAACTACTTGAAATCTTATACGACCGATTGCTTAAAAATCCTCAACTACTACCATTTCAAACTATCCTCGGTATAGGTAGGTGATGTTTGACTTTGAATAACATTCAATGAAAACTCTAGAAGCGACTGTTAGATCAAGGCATTCTCAGGCCAACTACGGCCATTCAAAAATTGCCAACGCGGACGGTATTTCACGTCCACACGGCGGGGTATTGGTAAAGTTTTCAACTAGCAATAATCGCACCTCGGATTAACCTCATTGGTTACGATATTGCCTCTGCGCAAAGTTAACTTGATCACTTTGCTCCGAGCCACCCAACCAAACGCCGTGCAGCAAACGATAGCGAGATCTAACTCGATCCCAACGCCATCTAGGCGCAGATTCGGTACTAAATTCCGTTCGTTAGAAAGGGTGAATGGTGCTTTTGTGACGTAGAAAAATAGCACCCTTACCCTTTCTTACAGTATAGCATGACCTTCAAACAGGTATCCCTCAACGAATAAGTACTAACTTTCATCACCCTCTGCTTGAAGTTCTACATTGTTCAAAGCTTTCATTAACAATGAATCGGGATACTGGTCGAACGGGTCCAAATTCTTTCTTATATTGCCGCTGAATAATACTGGCTCCTAAAATTAGTAAAATTACAATATTCAACTGATCTTCCAGGCAACAGGGAGTTTTTGCTTTTAGACATCCGCCGTCGAAATCTCGCAATGAAGCCATAGTTCAGGGGTGGATTTGTGTTAAAACTCTTACTTGCGGAATAATAGATAACTTCTCCCTCAAATCGTGCAAGCCAATGCTTGTGATGTCTACTCCGTCAATAGTGATGGTTCCCTCTAAATATGCCAATCTGAACAAGGCTTGGATAATCGACGATTTGCCAGCACCTGTTCTGCCCACAATTCCGATCTTGAATGATGAGGCACATAAAGAAAGGCGTCAATTAGTTGTTAATTTGTTATAACAATATGACGACAAAAAAAAAAACTCGCTAGGTCCAATGCAAGAAAAAACTGAGAATTATTTTACGAGATGGCATTAATTACCTTTTCTTGTGGTTGTATGGTGAACTGCAACCTCTGCAGTACGTAACTCCCTTCCGGGGCGTACTTCAGGCTCAAATTATCAAACTTTATCATTCCTTCTGCAGGCCAGTCGGCTGGAGGCTTCCTCTCTTGAGACTGTACAGGAAAACAACATTTACAATAAGCATGAAGTAAGAATTTCGCTTGAAATATTTAGTTAGCTTGGTAGATATAGTGTACGATGTGCTCACGATATTCATTTCGTCGTTCACAGTGTTCTGTGCTCACACTCCGGATTTGGCTAACTTTCAATACAGCGCTTAGGCAGTGAACTTTTCTTCAGCAACCTGCCGGTACCAGTACTAGCGGCAGTCATCACGACCGAGTAGCAAATTAAGTGGATATATTCTCAGGTAACCGACCAAAATTTAATTTTAAAGGACTGCTGCGTCGATATAAATGATGTATTCTTACACTTCTCAATCCAGACTCTTGCGGTAGTTTGGTGTACTCCAACACTCTCTCAACGCTGGTCATTTGATTCTCCATCTCGGCTGATTGTCGCATCCCCCATTGGAAGATACCAGTTAATGAGATGGATTGGGTGATTGCTAGGCCAACCTTGCTGCCATCCATGTCTAAAATATGGAGTAAAGAGTTAAATGAATCAAGCAAAAAGCAAAGGTTTTCAGGTTGGTGTTTTTGCTGGTGAAAATTCCAGTTACAGTGAATTGAAATGGTATCCATCATTCAGAGGTGGTATGTAGTTTAATCGTTTGGACATCATTCGGTCACCCCTACCGTAAAATTATTTGGAATTTTCGTTATATGACCAGGTATTTCAGCTGCTAAATGATTATAGAATAGAATAGAATTATCTTTATTCAAGTATCATACTTCACAAAAACAAACAAATGTTAGTAGATCACCGCTGTGGCAACCCTTGTGAGATCGCACAACAGCGACCCACAAAAACACAGTCTAGGCGATTTGAAATCATGCTTAGGATACTGTTGGAGCTGCTCCACACCCTGCGTACCATGGCAGCGAACCTTTTCCGCATGATTGTGTAGAAACAATCTACATGCGCAGCCACGAACATCCCCGACGCACTACAGAAGCGGGGCGGCTGCCCCGTTTTTGTAGTTTAGGATGCTGGTGGGGCCCCACCAGCACCCTAAACGCGTTATTATACTGAACGCGGTGAGCGTTCTACGATATTTGCGTATATCTAGCCCACAGGCGGCTCGTGTAAAAAGACGTACAGTAGACTCGAAAGAGCGTTATCTTAACAGGAAGTGAGCTTCGTGCAAACCTGCGAGCCAGCATGTTCGCTCTAACCGACAACGCTCTCCGCTCCCGTTCAATGTCGTCATCGTCTTTGAGATTAGGGGGTTTATTATAGAAACTAAATACTATAATAATAGGAACTGGATATTGTTAAAAGTAACTTAGAAAGTGTCTACTAACCTGTCTTCATCAAACAGCTAAAAGTGACGCAAATAATGAACAACAAGCAGATTAGGTCCAGGAAGTAGCCAAATGCTCGACTGCAGGTGATAAAGAGGTACCAGGCAGCGCTGTGCAAGTCCTGATGGAGGTCGAACTCTTCGGCTAGAAGGAACTCGGCCCCGAACGAGCGGATTGTAGCCAGACCGAGGATCGTGGCGTTGACGTGACCAAATACTGGGCTACGAGCTGGTAAGGATATTTTGTAATAATAGGGAAATGTTAGTTATAGATGATAATAAATTAGAGGAAGTATTAACTAAGGAGATCATACAGAATATAAATAAAATAAAATAAAAGTCCTATGAAAAGCCCGTCTGCCCCGCCCGACAATCAAACGAAGGCAAAGGTCGAACATGCTGATGAGACAGAGAATCTTATACTGACCAATCCGACTGGTAGTTTTATGACAAAAGGATTTTTATCAGACATTAAAAGATGTTCACTGCAAGAAATATTGGGAGCTATACTTTAGCCATGCTTACTGATCCCTTCCAGCCGTTTGACAGCTCCAGTGGTCCTGATGTAGATAACACGAAAGATATAGAATATGACCATGGCAGCAGCTATTGGAATCAGGAGAGTGATATCTGTCATCAATATTACGATGACTACGCCTATCAGGTTCAATATTATCTGAAAAATATATAATAGGTAGAAAACCCATCTGCTAAATAATATGGAGGTATTATACAATGTGTAACTTAAATAACGCACAAACTCTTAAGGCGTCATTGTACTCATCATTATGTACAACTTTTACTATGGGACCATAATCGAAATCACGAAAAAAAAAAACAGCTGTTCCCTACATTTATGCTCGCATACTCGTCGTAATGATGAGAACAATGACCCCCCTAATAGGTTGTGCGTTATTTAAGTTACACATTGTATAGGTCTTTCCAACTACGCTGACAAAGTCCAAGATCAATTTATTTGACCATCTTAGCAATATTATTCAATGCATTACCTGAAAGCAATCAATCATAGCTTGCGGTAGCATCTCATCAACAGCGCCCATGTCTTTGCTAAATCTATTGAGGATTCGCCCCGATGGGTTGTTATTGAAGAAGCTCATTGGAGACCGCGAAATCGATTCAAACATGTGGTCGTGTAATCTAGAAGATGAAACAAATGAATTACTAACATATACATTAAAGTGTTTGTTTTGACAATGGCCGTTTTCAGTAACAGTAGGCGGCACCGAAATTAATGCCTAAAATAAAACGTGCTGTTGCATTTTTAACATTCGGCGCTAAGCCGAGCGTTGAAAATCCAAAAGCACGTTTTTATTAAGGCTCCTGTTAGTGTTAGTATAAACGGGCATAAGATTAACAAACAGTTCTTTGATACTGACTTGATGGAAGATTTCATGCACAAGGAGAAGAAGAAGAAAGCTCGTATCAAAGCGACTACGATCGTCGCTAATGTTATTATGCCGAAAATGAACACGAAATCTCTTCGCACTAGTCCCTGTTCTGCCCATATAAGTACGTCCATTGTTGCGTCGCCTGATAATCTATCTTCGGCATTACTCCTGAAACAGAAAAAACGGTAGGCAGAACCGTAACAAATTGATGATCAAACTCAAAATTGAAGTTAGTACGTGATAGAGGTCACCCGTATGAATGAACGTGATATAAACACAGTTTTCAAAACACTAACGCTCGTATGGGTCGACCTTTCGAGCCATGCTCGGCAAGGCACTAGTTTGCCAACCAAACGGATTTTTATTTTAACAAAAAAGATAGCTCGGGCCTTACCATCGACTGATCCAATAATCGCAAGCGCTGGCACAAAACTGCGCCAGTAGGAACAGAAAACAAACAACGACCACGAAGCAACAGGGAGCGCCTGCCATGAAATAGTCGCGGTACACAGACCCATGCACTCGACCTGTCGTTTGTATCTCTGCTTCAGGCTTTTGATCCTGAAAATAGCGTCCTGTGTTACACGATAATAACACATTAAAATATGCACATCATATTGTAAATGCTGCAGAGATGGCTAAACACTGCGCAAATCCAATGTTCTAGGTCTAGCTATCAAGGTGTTGCTATAGGACCTTCTTTGGCAAGTCCAGCACCCTAATTCCGTAACACACGTCGAGACCATATAATCATAATCTAAGAGTTTTGAACGATATTGCTAGTCCATTTGCTTCATAGGTTTGAAAAAATCAAAGCATTTGTTTCAGATAAACCAATTACAGGCACTTTTGAATTGTCAAGGGGTCGGTCAGTCAGAAAAATGAAGCTAGTTGCCCATTCCAAAGTGTACTAGGTACCCATGGAGAAGAACGTCCAAGAAACTCCACGTAAACTCTTAAATGATAATAACTATACATAAAAAAAATATAAAAATATTGGTTACATCATACATGTTGAAATTATTTATACATGTGTGAGAACGATGTAGGAAGACGTGCACGTTAAAAGCGTCCGTAACAATAAAAGATTTTAAAAAAATATATAAGCCGTGGCAGCTAAGAGATGACTAGTCTCTACTGAGGGCGCCCGTTCACGAACATGCCATGACATGATGATCAGCACCATTCAGCGCAACCATTTTGAAGGGAACTTAATGATCCAACACACGCCACCACCAGCGACGCATTTGAGTGAGCATGCAATACTCTCAGCCGCCAGGGCACATTCAAGTCAATGAAAGACGAACCTAGTAAATGGTAGCTCTATAGTAGATACATAGTGCTCACACATGTGCTATGCAATTATACATTACTAAGAGATTGAATATAGACAATGCAAACATAGTTTTTATAATCTTCAGCAGCTCCAACAATATTTTCATTTTTTTTCGAGCAGGAACAGCGTAGAGCCAAGTATCTTTGTGAGCGATGTAATTCCCCAAGTTATAATATGCATAGTATGCGTTTTATACAAGCTTTAAATTTCGTTTCATTCAGTAGGAGTATGTGGGTAGGTATTTTATTGTAACATTTTAAACAGTACCCCATGAAGGATGAGTCTACTTTAGCCAGTTTGAAAACTGGTGGAACTAATTGGTCCCTATTTCTAGTCCTATAGTTGCGTCTTTCACCTCTTTTACTGAAAAGTTTTTTTTTTTTTTACATGATGTTTTTATCGATATCTTGACAAGGTACCGTGATAATGTTAATATTTTTAAATCGTCTGCTCAACATTTAAATAACGCAATGAACGTGGATAAACTGTCAAAATGAAACCCATTGCGATCAATTGTCATTTTATGTGTGTTACGCAATTGCCCCGTAGGAAGCCCGTAGGTATCAAACTTAAGTTTTGAGACCGGCGTTTCCACTACTCAGGATATATTGGTAGAAAATAATCAGTTATCTTACAGCAACGCTCAGGTCGAGCATCATAGACCAATGTCGTCTGTGCAAGCTTAAAGTACTCGGTTGGAACAGCATCGATGCGCTCTGGACGCTGGGGATATTATCCTCCTCGTGCACTTCGCGCGCATTCTCGTTCATCAAATGAATTATCTTCAGTTCTTTTTCCTACAAACGTAATAGTTTGGTACAATTTCGCATTTTCGCTCGTTAGTCCCATTCAACGTATTTGTGTTAAGAATATTTACATCTAAGTCTTCAAAAGCTCCATTTCCAATCATTTTCCCTTTGTCCATGATTACAACCTGATCGACAGACTTAATGAACTGCAGTTGATGAGTCACCAGCAGAACTGTCTTACTGACCAAGTATCTGATCGCAAAAATATCCGTTACTCTACAATAAAATCTGGATTCAAGTTAATTAAAATCTACTGGTGCTACTTTACCTTTTGATGCATCTATCGAAGATATGTTTAGCGACTTGAGTATCCACAGCTGAAAGTGGATCATCTAGCAAATAGATGTCGGCCTAAAACAATGAAGTTTCGGTTTCTTATGAATACCACCTTTCATTATAAATATCTTTAGTATCGAATTGTCTTATCTTGTTTCTGTGTTGTTACCTCCTTATAAACCGCTCTGGCTAGATTAATCCTGGCACGTTGCCCTCCGCTAAGGGAAACGCCGCGCTCCCCGACCACAGTCTTGTCTCCGTGAGGAAAAAGAGATATGTCTCGTTCTAGTGCACACACCTTGCAAACCTCCATATACCGTTGTTTTTGGAATGACTGCCCAAACAGAATATTTTGTCGGACAGACCCTATTAAAGTAGAGATGACCATGTTACAACATTCCGACCATTTCACGTTTATAAAGAGCATTGTCATGACTGGTCTTACCCACGAAGAGCCATGGGTCCTGACTGGCATAACTGACGGTGCCGTTGGTCTGCATGGTTCCATTGGAGCAGGGTAACTCGTTCAGAACCATGTGCAGTAGCGTAGACTTGCCTGCGCCTACCGCTCCGATCACAGTTGTAAGAGAGCCAGCAGAAATCTGGAAATTCGGTAGGTCTAGACTTATCGGCCGGGAAGTTCGATCGAAGTTTAAATAATCAGAATTTTTTAGACAAAGCTGCTCCATTTGCGCTGGCTATGCACCTATGGTTTCCGGATAATACATCTCCTCGTCGATCGTTACAATCTACTTGGAAGAAATTGATTTAGATTTCAAGTATTAGGTACCTACCTACTAATCAAGTCTTCCATCCTACTTAAAGTGAAGTCTTACCGACAACTCCAAATCTGTAACGTCGTCTTTATTCGAAGATTTGAGCCATCTGCTGGATGCATTGTCAAACTTTATTGCTATTTCATCCTTACGAATTTCTGTATGACAACACAAAGAAGTTATTTTATAACTATGATAAAATACACATTATTTTTGTGAATTACTATGTACCTTTAACTTTATCTTTCGGATTATCCTTATCTTTTGAAGTGCTGGGCTCAGGAGTTGGCTTGTTAATGGTCGGTTCTGCATAATACATAAGATTTTAAGTGGTTTTACAAACAGAACAGTTGTTTAACTAACTTTACAAATTATACCTATGATGGTAACTCGTTTCTTCCGCGTCGATGGTAAAGCTGCATCTTGTTTGTTGGCATGTACTCTAGAAGGCAGTGTACAATCTTCGATCAGTAAATAGTCTCGAATCCTTTGTACCGCTACGTTCATTTCTGCTATCTAAAATAATCGGGGAAACTATACAGTCTTGCATCGATATGCTAAGGGATGACGAGCTATGGCCGAGGATTACTTTTCCTTTAGGAAACCGATGGAACTTCTGGACTGATTAATGATTACACTTTTATTGTTCATGGTTTTTCAAATACATAAAAGAAAGAGTATTACCTGTCCAACAGCCTGAGGAAAATACAACGTCATAGTTTGCTTCGTAATATTATAGTAACAAGTGAGAAAGAAAACGTTCTCAACGGTGATACGGTTCACATAAGTCACGTAGAGTAGTACCGTGATGAAGATTCCGAAACGCGACGTGAACATCATGAAAGACATGATCACACCGCGAATGTACGACGTCATCTTTATGTAGAAGATTTCGTGACTGTTGGTGATAAAGAGAAATGGGTTAGTGTTTTTTAAGTAAACAAACCTAGTACGACCGTACTAGGTTTGTTTGACAGGTATTTATAGCGTGTTATTGATAAATAAATAGGTATGTAAACTGTACGGTTTGTTTACTACCTACTCATATTGTCATGATTTCTTTGAATTTTCTTCAGATTTCTTTTCTTAGGCTATTGCTGAAATCAAACGTCTAGGAACTGATGTTATTTAGTTTTCTGGATTTAAAGTGACTGTCCCTGATAACCATTTGCCAAAAACACAAAAGTGCCCATAGTCAAACTCAAACTCAAAGCATTTATTTCAAATAAACCAATTACAGGCACTTTTGAATTGTCAAAGGGTCAGTCAGTCAGAAAAATGAAGCTAGTTGCCCATTCCAAAGCGTAGTAGGTACCTATGGAGAAGAACGGGCAAGAAACTCCATGGACACTCTTTTTAACCGACTTCAAAAAAAGGAGGAGGTTCTCAATTCGCCAGTATGTTTTTTTTTTTTTTTTTTATGTGTGTTAGCTCAGAACTCTTTTCTGGGTGAACCGATTTGGATGATTCTTTTTTTGTTAGAAAGGACATACCTCAAGGGTGGTCCCATGATAAGGAAACCAGGATCTGATGATGGAATCCCGGAGAAATTGAGGGGAACCTTCGAAAATCGTAGGAGCGCCTAGTGCGTTTGGTAATTTTTTCATTAAGTATTTTAAAGAACTACAATTTAATGAAGGTCTGGAATCGATCTGATGATGGAGCCGAAAGACAGTCGAGGGAATTCCTCAATGATTTACAGCAGGTACCTTGTGTTTGGGCTTGATTAATTTGTATTTATGAGAACTTTACACCTGAAGGGTTGTGACAGTCATTAGGGGTCTGATGATGAAGACGAAGGACAGTTAAGGGAACTCCTCAACGGTTTACAGTAGCTACCTTGTGATTCGTTTTAATTCATTTATATTGATGATAACTTTGCACTCATATGGGTTATAAGTGCCATTACAGGTCTGATGATGGAGACCATAGACAGTTGAAGGAATTCCTTAACGATTTACAGCAGTTACCTTGTGTTTGGGCTTGATTAATTTTTATTGATGAGAATAGTATACCCAGATGTGTTATGACTGTCATTAGGGGTCTGATGATGAAGATGAAAGACAGTTAAGGGAACACCTCAACGGTTTACAGTAGCTACCTTGTGTTTGGACTTAATTCATTTATATTGATGAGAACTTTGCACCCATATGGGTTATAAGTGCGATTACAGGTCTGATGATGGAGACCATAGACAGTCGAGGGAATTCTTCAACGATTTACAGCAGTTACCTTTTGTTGGACTTACTTCATACGGTTCAATATTCTAAAATATTCAGGTTGTACAAAAATAATACCCAATTAAGATTGAAGTTTTTCATAGGGCAACCACTACCTACTAGTCATGCTGATGCGTCAATTTGAGACTGAATTTAAGTTGCGTAATCGCGTCATCTCTAGCAATGCTCTTTCGTTGGTTGCTAAGCAATTTATGCTTGTCACAATGCATAATATATGGTGAAATGGAGCTGATGGTGGCTTCACCATCAGCTCGAGTTCTTCTGCTTTTTACCAAGAGAAATCCTCAACAATAAACTCCTCAATTCCTTGCATCGGGAAACAAAATATTTTGTAAAAGGTGATGAGCAGTTGACATTAGGCTATTGAAACTTCGATAAATTATTATATAACCCACTAAAAAGTGAAAAATAAAAACTTTTTGACAAAAAAAACAACCGACTTCCAAAAAATACACTACACACGGAGAAAAAATCTGACAAAAATACATTAATTTTTACTAAAATATTCATAAATCCGAGGACAACAAATGTGCTGTAATAATTAAGACAGTGTTTTAGTAAAAACGAAATGATGAACTGTTTTGTAATTTTAGGAGCTTGCTAGTAATATCGAAAATGATGACGTCATAGACAAAAACTAACTGTTTTGTAATTTTAAGAGTTTGATAGTAATATCGAAAATGATGACGTCATAGTTATAACTAACTATTTTGTAATTTTAAGAGCTTAATAGTAATATCGGAAGTCATGACGTCATAGACAAAAACTAACGGTTTTGTAATTTTAAGAGCTTAATAGTTATATCGAAAATGATGACGTCATAGGTAAATACATAATTTTTTGTTTATTTACTGCTGTAGTATTAGCAATTTATCTAGTTTAGTAATTATTGTTAAAGACCCATACAGAGTGTTGAAACAGAGGTATCGAAAGAGATTTTAGGAGGTGATTCTATCTGTCATTGTGAGTACCGTAATTTTTGCTCATAAAGACGTATAGATTCACCTCTTAAAAAATCTCTTTCGACCCCTCTGTTACCACAATCTGTATCGGTGTCTTTACTTATAATTACTAAACTGGATAAATTACTAAAACTAAAACAGTCAATAAACTAGAAATATATATTTACCTATAACGTCACCATTTCCGATATAACTATTAGTCTCTTAAAATTACAAAACAGTTATTTTTTGTCTATGACGTCATCATTTCCGATATTACTATCCAGCTCTTAAAACTAAAAATTGGTATCAATGTTTACTGTGTTTATTCAATGAAATACTCATTTAATTTCTCTTATTTTATTTATTAATAATAAAATAATAATAGTTACTTAACTTTACATAGGTACGAGTAATTACACAAAAAAGGGATCGTTCAAATTAAAAGGGACGCTTCAGTTTTTTGCATCAATACTTATCGATGTATATATTGTATATAGATTTGAGCGTCTCCCGCAAACGTCCCTTTTGTTTTGGACGACCACAAATGGTTACAATTCCTAAAATATATGATCTAATCAAGACACCAACGAGATGTTACATAAAAAGTCATGTTAGATAGAACGTTTATGCTACTAGGCACTGGTGCAATTAACGAAGTTACTGAGACCCCAATTTCCTAAAAGATCCCTGGTGAGATTATCCATTTTACCAAAAACTAGTAAATTCACTTTTTCACTAATTTGGAACACTGGAACTAGAAGAAAACTTGATCGCTTTGGCACATCCATGGGCATGAATAAATTGGGCATAATTGTACTAAAACGATGACATTTTATTTCCTTTTGACGTTATTTTTGAGTGTAGCAACTTGTCACTCGTCTCACGCGCGAACTCGAAATGGCGTACAATGGCGGATGCCCATGTGCTTGTACCACATGGTATTACAAAATGGTTACTTGGATTATTATTTTAAGAAATACGTTAGTAATTTCAAGTAAATCATTTGTAAATAAAATCATGTAGTTAATATATATCACAAAAGTTTGTAATGTTGCCATGTACTAAAACCATTTCTTGAAACTACAAATGACCTTTAGAATATATAGTAAATAGGTTTGTAAAAATTACAAAACTTTAATAATATTTACTATAATTTGCGATAACTATAAAAATATGTAATATCCTACATTTACTAAAGCTGACTTTTAGGAATTACAATTACGAATACTAAGGTTTTGCTAATAAACAATAACGGTTGCAAAAACAGCAAAACTTTTGTATTTAATATTAAAACTTAGTTTTTTCGTAAAATACAAAACAGTTTTTTAATTTCTGGTGGTCTCTTTTTTCTCCGTGCAAAGTGAAAAATAACTTTAATTTCGGAAGTCGGTGGCCAAAAACTAAAATAAAGGTCCAAAGACACCGACTTCCGAAATTAAAGTTATTTTTCACTTTGTAGTGTATTTTTTGGAAGTCGGTTGTTTTTTTTTAAATCAATATATAGTTACAAAAAACAAATTGTTTACATCATTCATGTTCAAATTAAAAATGTGAGAACGATGTAGAAAGACGTGCACGTTTAAAGTATCCGTAATAAAAAAGATAACAAAACAATTCAAAAATTTAAATTAAAATAAGCCGTGGCAGCCAAGAGTTGACCAGTCCCTACTGACGGCGCGTGAACGGGCGCCGCGGCGCCCGTTCACGAACATGACGCATGGATCAGCACCATTCAGCTCAACCATTTTGAAAGGAACTTAATGATCCAACAAACGCCACCACCAGCGAAAAATTTGAGTGAGCATGACATACTCTCAGCCGCCAGGGCACATTCAAGTCAATGAAAGACGAGCCTAGTAAATGGTGGCTTTATAGTAGGTACATAGTGCTTACACATGTGCTATGCAATTATACATTGTTCACGCACGTGGTCCCACGGCCCGTTAACTGATAGGCCGTGCCAGACATTGCCACGCCTGTCGAGGCCTGTCGCGGCCCGTGCCGAACATTCCCACGGCGTGTGTCGGCCTAGTGCGGCCTGTTGGCCGCTATTCAAACATGTCAAGAAATACGAAACGCATGGCTGCGTATGCAGCCACTGTGGTTTTATTCAGTGTGGACTACATATATTGGATAAACATAGCAAAAAGAAAGCAACCGACACGCCGTGGGAATGCTCGGCACGGGCCGTGACAGGTCTCGATAGGCGGGGCGGGGCTTGTGACCGCAGCTTTACACCGTTTGTCCACCGCCACCATCAACGGAAAGTCGACGAGAACCGAGCGTAACGTCCCGTTGACGGACGTGCGGTGGACACGCGGCCATAGTAAATGTATGTATCGCTACTTTGGTGGCGTCACTTCGTTCTCGTTGACGTCCCGTTAACGTGGCGGTGGACAAACAGCCTTAGTTACTCACCGACGAACAGTGTCAATAATTTTCCTAAACGGTTTCTCCCAGGTGTACATTTTGATCACTTCCATTCCCATTATGATTTCTTTCATCAGTCTCACTCGTTCGTCTGATTTCTCCGCTGTTCCTCGTCTGTAGTAAGCAGTGTTTGTTCCCAAGAATACTGGAATGCAGGATATTATAAAAATATCTTCACAACCTTACGATAATAGGGGAATCTATATCTATTTTTCCATTTGAGGATGTTATAAGTCCTAGCTAAATTTTTTGTTGTTTTTGGCTTACTCTGAAACGGAATGACAGCTATGATGATCAGCGATCCATATACCGCTGGCATTCCCATCTCCCGATATAAGTAAACAGTCATGAGCTGCAAAAAATTTAGGAATATTAATATGGATGGCCAAAATTATAACTTTTATTCTAAAGACTGAAAGTCTTTTACCATAGTTTCTAGTGGTCCTATCCAGAGGTAGTGCGCGAAGAGTGGTCCAGTATCGAAGCGGTTAACGTCGTTTGCCATGAGATTCAAGACCAGGCCGCCACTGCTCTCGGAAGTGGCCTGGATATTTACTTTTAGAGCCTGAAATCAATTTATTTATATTTTGACAACCTATTGGAAACCAAATTATCTAAAGAGCCTTACTATTTAGGATATTTGGTTTCCTATCGGCTTGCGTTGTAATCCTAACGTAAGTACCATACACTTCTGTTATGCAGGCAAAAAGTTATCCATGAAACGTTGGTAACCGGTGCTCGAAAACCCTATAGCACCCTCAGGACACATACCTACTTCAGGTGGATCGCTGACTTGTTTGTTAAAACAATAAAGTATCAGACTTATATACCTTTCTATAAATAAGACTGCAAACGCCAACCCTCATCTTCATGCCCATGTGCATGACTCCCATCATGAAGGGATGCTGCACCATGATGTTGAAGGTGCTGCAGAAGATGATGCCGAACGCGAAGAACACGGCCTCGCCCCAGGACACGCTTCCTTCCATGTCGTAGTACGAGAACAGGCGGGACAGGTACGTCGCGTTGCTACTGAAATTCCAGAAGGAGTTTGAAATGCAGAAGATTGAAGACTAGGTAGGTATATCTTTATGAGATTGACGAGGTACCATACTTATATTTACATTAAATTTTAGGGATGATTAATAATAAGGTATCTCTACGTACCTACGCACGACGACATATCAAGCTGTACATTTCCAGTATAAAATGACTTCTCATTGCATGAAAAACCTATAAAATATGGGAGGTCGGCTAAAACTGGAAATGTATAGCTTGATATGCCGTCGTGTGTACCTACTATCAGTGATTTGCTTCACTCGATCAAAGTAAATAAACTGGATTGGGATTAAGGGTGGGTTGTGAAATTGCATTCGTTGTTGAGCAAGTTGGATAGTAGGATGGTGCCTAGGTAAGTTACGAGTTTCGAAACAATAAATCGATTGCTTTATTTTGTTTAACAATAATCCGTCCTCCGCACGTCCATAATTGTCTTTCTTTTCTTTCAATCAATGTTATTATTATGTACCCACATAATTATTTACCACTTGGAAATTACTTACGCATTATTGTCGTCTTGAACAGGACTGTAGTAACGTAGCAATAATCCAAGAAATAATGGTTGCTGCAACCTATTACAGGAAAACTTTAGAATTTAATTATTCACAAATTTTGGAAAATACAAATAATCCTATCATCACCTATCGTATCGCAGAACCACACAGTGATGAGCAATCCAAAACTACGAAAAGGTACGCCTCCAAGATTATCTCTATAAGAGACTTCGTTATCTGTACTTAGTTTTATATGGGGTGGGGTCGTGGGGATGCCCTCTTGTTCCGTATATGGGGTGAGATCGTGGGGATGCCTTCTTGTTTCGTTATTCGTGAACGGGACAAAAAAGGATGTTGGAAAAGGTTGACCTGATAAGAAACTCCATAGCAGCCAGGATAAGGCCATACAGCATGAGTTCAGTCCCGAAAACTTTGTAGAGAACTCTCCAGAGACTTGGCTTGCATCTCTCGCCGCGCCGCCGAGCGTGCTGCACTTCGCGGTCCCACGCTTTTTGTACGGCATCACCTAAAGGATGGGGGGGCATGCATTGAACTAATATTTTTATAAGCATGGAAACCGGTGGAGTAGAACCTTACCCCTTAACCCATATAAATAAACGCAGCACTACGAATAAAGTTTTGGTAATTTTTACGTATGTCTTATGGACTAAAAGGGTCGCCTTTTTGTATGGGACTTATAACATAGCTGGTGATTCTTGTGGGTTTACCTGGAGGGCACTAATCACCTGCCTACCTTGTAAGGAAATCCAACAGTGATGTTATGCTTGGGACTAAAGTAAAACCTTTGACCAGCTTTGTGTTCTCCTGTAACCATTTATAAATGTTTTGACTCTTTACCTAGCACATTGGAGCGATGCTCAGGCAGGGGTGCATAGAGATCGGCGTCTTTGATATCGCGACTGTAGCCCATTTTAAATGTTTCCAATGTCCACCTTTAGAAAAACATCTCATTCAAATGTAGGTATATCCAGAAGCAATCGAGATTTTCTACTTTTGTTGGAAAGATGGCGGTCAACTGGACCAAATACTTACCCTGCGAACAGCAAATTGGGGTTTTAACTGCGTCTTTTGATTCGTAATAGTCGGAATTAGGTTTTACGGAAACAAAAATTGGAAAAGATTTTCGCCAATTTTCAAATTCGGAAAAAAATTAAATTCCTTTTTTCTATGGGATTTTTGTATGAATTATTGTTTGGGCAGGACAAATTCTGTCGGGACAGCAAGTTTTAAATAAATAAATAGACATGGTTCCTGAACATGAGTGTGCCACGAAACACATTGTTATTTTTCGGACATGTTTTCCGAATACTATTTTGAGTGTTTGCCACTCTTCCTAACACTGTCTCCTACATACCCGAATGTCAAGATCGAGAATAAGTTAGCTCCATGTCGAGGGTTCACCTCTCTTCTCTGTTTTGGTCCAGTATCCATTTTAATAGGAAATTATGCATAAAACGATGGCGCTCCAATACAATTACATAAAGTTAATAACGCAATCTAGATAGCTACGGCAAATCAGAGCTATATAGGTAAGTAGGTAGTAGGTATTCGTAAGTAGGTAGATAGTATTACCCTAATACAATGAAAAACAATTTAGTATGAATGATAAACAGAGGATTAGGTAGTATTCAATTGCATAAAATACGTAGGTACCATCACGTACCTATACTTAATAAAGTTGTCTAAGTAGAAAGGTAGGTGTACGTAGGGTTACCATATGGAAAATTGAAAAGTCCAGACAAAAAGCCTGATTTCTATAGAAAAGTCCTGAGATTTTGTCGCAAACGTAATTAGCGACAACGCATGTTTTTTTTTTTAAATTATGTTTTATGTAAATACTATGTTGATTTGTGATTTGTGCTGTGATACTATCCAAAGCTTTTTTATTTATTTTTATGTTGATTAAAACTTATCAATAAACAAAAAATAACTGAAAAATCTACATAGAGATATACTTTATTTTATTTAAAAAAAACGCAAAATTCTGCCTGAGATTCCCGAGAATTCCTTCAATCCGGCCGCAATCCTGCCAGGAGCCTAAAAATCCTGAGATCTTAGGACAAATCTGTACAAAGTATGGTAACCCTAGGTGTACGTGAGATTTTTTATTATACCTACAACCCATTTGAGTTTGGAGCTTGGAACAAAATGTTAATTAGAACAAATTGATTTGACTTACGCACTACGTGACTATAAGCTTAATTTTTAATTTAAATTAATTATGAGCATTGATATAAATAACGAAATTATATTATCATGAGGTTTTACCTAAGCATTATGTCGCAAACGAATCTTTAAAAGCCCAGTTCTAATGACACACAATTGAGTACCTACGAACAATGCTCTACATTCGAATAACTTGTCTCCTTGTAAGCATTTGTCTGTGCGGGGTAAGTTTTCTAATCATTTTAATGTTTTTGAAAATAATAATAACAATTATATTCATTTCCAAAAAAACACTTATACAAAAACAGAACAACCGACTTCCAAAAACACTATAAAAACTGAAAAATAACTTTAATTTCGGAAGTCGATGCCTTTGGTTTTGTATTTTCGTTTTTTGCTACCGACTTCCGAAATTAAAGTTATTTTTCAGGTTTTATAGTGTTTTTGGAAGTCGGTTGTTTTTCTTTTTGTAAAAAAGTTTTTATTTTTCAGTTTTTAGTTGTGGTACCCACCCCACACAAATTGTTATACCACTACTTGATATGTAAATAACGGTGACAGGAAATTAGTAAAACATTATCAATTTAAACTAAGTGAAAAAATATACGCATTATTAAGGATACCTCAAAAACTGATGGTCAAATCATAAAAATCGGTTCACCTAGAAACACACTTTTTTTTTTGTTTATTAGGAACATTAAGTTCTTAGTAATTTATTACAATCTAGCGTAATAGACTAAAATAAGCAACGTAACTTTAACTTATTATTTTACGTGATAGCTTACGTTATATAAATAAGAATAGTGTCCTATTGCACTTTCACACAATTCCGCAGCACTTTCTTAGAGTCTGATAAATTAATAATAAAAAAACACATTGTTTACACATTATTCGTCACAATTTATACACTACACTAACTCAAATGGTTTTGTTCTCTTTAGCCTACGCACTATCTAATAAATTTGCTGAAGCCCACGAAAACAGACTTTACCGACATGTGAATGTCGAGGCAATTCAGCTGGTAGACAACACACTGCTATACTCGAAAGGTTTAGGTAGTTAAATAAAGGTAAACAAAAAAAACACGTGACTCATAGATGTTAAACCTTTTATTTTAAATGTTAAAATCATATTATCTTGAGTCCCATAATAATTGGCTCTATTCTGAATCTGAATTTGAGGAACTATCTGTCACATTAATAATAAAGCGTTCAGTGGTATCATCAATTATTTTGTCTAATTTAAACATTTTCTGTTCTTCTTTTATTACATGACCCTCGCAACTTTTCCAATTCTCAGCAGTCACATTAGCTAAAGCCTCTGGCAAAAGAATGTTTAGGTCAGAAATATTAAAAGTTTTATTTTTCTCGGCTACTAACCCTTTAACTTGAGACCATATTAACTCAATTGTATTGCGCTCACAGTGGTATAGTGGCAGCCGCAATACAGTGACACCATTTAACATTTTTTCTAATTCATGCACAATATAAAAGGCATCTGGTAAACCGTCTAAACGTAATACCTGCTACTTCAGTTGTCATGCTACATCACAGGTGTACTACTCAATTTAGCAACGTTATCTAATTCGTTCTATTTTACACTGTGCGTCTTTGTCTCTGTGTGCGTGAATAATGATACCAGCAACTACACTTCTCCCTTAAATCATATACTAAAAAATAGACCAATTAAATAAGATAAGTTTTAGGTGTATGTATGTAGTTTTATTCCGTTTTAGTAGTGTCTTTTTAATAAGTAGTTACTTTCTTAAATAATTAAAAAGCACTATCTAATTTAAGTAGAGTTTTGTGTGAATGTTGTATTAAATCAGCTAAGTTAATTAAATTAGAATTACAATATTTAACTTTTTAGGCAGTTTGTATTTGGAAATTTTAAGATCACAGATATTAGGAATTAATTTTTAATTACAAATCAACACGTTTAACAAAGACATGGGCTATAATAATGCCTGTAAGATTTTTTTAATTAAATAAACAATTATTAAAAGAAAACACGAAAATCATGAATGAAATTACTTTTGGCATCTTTGAAATCGGTTTATTGGACCCAATGCAAAGATAATCATTAAAATGGGCTCATAAACAAAAAAGTTATACGCGAACATTATATTATTATAAAGTAGTACAGACGAATTGGAAAAATCCACCTCTTTTAAATCGATTAATAAAAGTACACCAACTAAATAATATAAACGTAACCATAAAACAACTAATATACCCACAAAAAAAACACGCTAAGTTGGGAGACTGAAAAAAAAGAAACTGGCACACTGATAAAATATGGTGAAATTTGGTAATCATAAAAACAAAAATAAATTTCCCCGCCTAACACTGCCTTGTTGGTCTAGTGGTCGCAAGCGCTACTGCTGAGCATGAGGTCCTGGGTTCAATTCCCGGTCGGGTAAACTGTTATTGGGTTTTTCCATCTGGAATTTCTCGGTAGCAGCCCGGAGTCTGGATTTGTGCCCGGTTGATGGCAATAGGCTCGCCCCCTATTACATGGGACTTAAACATAACTGGCGAAATGTGGGTGTGCTATAGGTACACCTCTGCCTAACCCTTCGGGGAATACAGGCGTGATGTTATGTTATGTAAAAATAAATTTATGTTTTTTTGGTTACTTACCGATGACAGGTGATGTGTTTGGTATTTTTTACCCTTCCTTTATAATACCGGCACAGTTTAATAGCACATACCGTCATTTTATCGCTGTTATTTGTTTATTACTTAGCGCGCGTAATGCGTAGTGACACCAAAGCGGCACGATCGGCACTAATCGGCGGGTAAGAACTTATAGGCCAACAGTTGGCCGATATTTTTTGACACGTTTGCGCGCATTTGATGCTCTATCTAGACATTATATAATCAAAGGACTAACAATCCCACTATACATTATTTATGTGTACATCTAACTAACGGTTTCTGCATAACTCAAACAGCAGGATTTCTTCCGACTTCTTCAACTATCATTGTCATATTTCAGCCAATTTACACAAAACTTTAATAAATTAGACACCTAAACCTTCTTCACGAATCACTCCGTCCATTTTGGTGCAAAGCGTATGAAAATCCGTTTGGTAGTTTTTGAGTTTATCGCGTACAGACAGACAGACAGACAGACGCGGCGGCGAACTTTGTTTTATAATATGAAGTGATGATAAAACCACGGAACAGAAAAAAACAGTGGAAGTGCAATGCAACAAACTCACTACAGGAACCGTTGTCGCCAAACTCACACAAATAAACTGATAATCATACAATGCACTACAAATAAACAATTCGTTTGATTTGTCGTTTTAATTTTAGTCAAAACTAGCATATGTCACAGATCCTTCATCTGGGAATAAACCTTTAATCGCTACAAATAGGATTTATTTTGCTTTAGTGCAAAAAGTTTTTATAACGTTTTGTAATCTTTATAGATTACAAAACGTTATAAAAACTTTTCTAGCTAACTATACTAGCTAACTATAAAACTTCAAACTAGATTCGATTGCCGAGTAAATTCCGCTACCCGACCATAGATGGCGGTTTTCTCATCGTTTTCTTGTCGCAATTATAAACTTCAACGCCTTAAACATAAGGTTTACATTCGCGTGATAGGTCGTTATCTACTGCTACTCGACCAGTGAAGAACATGTTGAATTTTAAATTACTTTATCGATATCGATAGATAATCGATTTCTTGTTTAATTCGAAAAAAATAAGACTCGTTGGGAGTTCAGTAAAACTGTGGGACAAATAACGAAGTACGTATTATTTAAAAATAAAATGTTTAAGTACTTAATTTAAGTTAAAGTAATTAATTTAAGTTAAAGTTTAAACTTTAACTTAAATTAATTACTTTATATATATTAATGTGTTTTACCTAAATTAATAAATCCCAAATAAATAAATACTTACGCTGAATGTTTTCAGCGTAAGTATATTACGCTGAATTTGTATTGTAATGTTTAGAATCAATATTAAATTACTTATTTTCTTTTATCGATATCAATCGATAAAAACAACATCCGACCAGACTACATCACTAATTGAGTAGCGAAGAACTTTCGAGAACAAAATAATGAAAACATTCAAACCACGAAAAACTTTATTTGAATGAAATAAGGTTGATTTTAACTAGACGTTCTATTACATTATTAATGAATTGAAATTAACTTAGATTTTATTAGAAAACAAATAAAATCGTACTTATCGATGGTACGAAACGACTCCATTTTTTGAGTTTTTTCTCCTACTATCATTTTTGCACTCCAAAATGGAACAATGAGGCAAAGCTACGGAAAAATGAATTTATCGCGAGACTAGTGACTCGACGCGATGTTAGAACACGACTGGGATCAAATAAGCGTAACTACGCTTATTTGTGGCACGCGTGCCACGCCTACTTTGCACTTCCACTGTTTTTTATGTTCCGTGGATAAAACTCTCATTTTATTTTTATCACAGGCGCAGCAATGGTTATACCCAACAGGAACGGTATACCCAACAGGAACGGTATACCCAACACGATGCCGGTATGAGTCCTGTAGCACCGCACTCGAAGACCTCAACGTGTTACTGCAGCTCGGAAAACTACTCGACGACGACGACAGAGGATGCTCCGGTTACCAAAACCAACCGAATAGCGGAATCAGTGATGAAATCATTGTGAAGCTGGTCAATGCACTCATTTACACGGCTACGCAGAACTGTCCAAAGTCTGACGATGATTACAAAGGAGGTTCTGGAGGCCAAGGTGCAGGAGGAGGCCTCGGGGGTGGAACAGATGGTGGCTTAGGTATTGGCTTAGGTGTTGGCTTAGGTATTGGCTTAGGTAGTGGACTAGGCGGTGGCTTAGGGAGTGGGTTAGGTGATGGGTTAGGTGTTGGCTTAGGTGTTGACTTAGGTGTTGGCTTAGGTAGTGGACTAGTTGGTGAATTAGGGGATGTACTAGGCGGTATCTTAGGGGGTGGATTAGGTGATGGGTTAGGTGTTGGCTTAGGTGTTAACTTAGGTGTTGGCTTAGGTAGTGGACTAGTTGGTGAATTAGGGGATGTACTAGGCGGTATCTTAGGGGGTCGATTAGGTGATGGGTTAGGTGTTGGCTTAGGTGTTGGCTTAGGTGTTGGCTTAGGTAGTAGACTAGGCAGTAGATTAGGGGATAAACTAGGCGGTGGCTTAGGGAGTGGATTAGGTGATGGGTTAGGGGTTGGCTTAGGTGTTGACTTAGGTGTTGGTTTAGGTAGTGCAGTAGGCGGTGGATCAGGGGATAAACTAGGCGGTGTCTTAGGTGGTAGTAAGGCGCTGGTTTAGGGGGTGGACTAGACGGTGGGTTAGGTGGTGGTGTAGGCAGTGGATTAGAAAGTGGACTAGGCGGTGGATTAGGGGATGAACTAGGCGGTGGGTTAGGGGGTGAACTAGGCGGTTGATTAGGTGGTGGATTAGGTGGTGGATTGGGTGGTGGATTAGGGGATGAAGTAGGCGGTGTCTTAGGTGGTGGGTAAGGCGGTGGTTTAGGGGGTGGACTAGGCGGTAGTTTAGGGGGTGGACAAGGCGGTAGTTTAGGGGGTGGACTAGGCGGTGGGTTAGGCGGTGGCGTAGGCGGTGGATTAGGGGATGAACTAGGCGGTGGCTTATGGGGTCAACTAGGCGGTGGCTTAGATGGCGATTAAGGTTTATGGGTATTTTACCATCATGTTTGAAATAAGTTTGGAAAATATTTTATATCATTAAAACTTTAGAATGTTGTTTTTGAAACAAATTCATGATAAATATTTATGTTTATTTGTATAAGTATATTTTTTTAAAGTTTATGCTTTCTAAACAATCTGCACATAGTTAAAAAAAAATGCTTGAACTGTTTTGTATAACGGGCTGGTGTCCGCGACTCCACGTCCAAGCGCGTATTTTGCATACATCCATAATTATTAGTCGAAGGTGCTCGTTGAAAATACCGACGAAATGTTACAAGTCCTAATGAAAATAAATAAAATACGTAAATATGAGTTTTATTTTGTATACCTAACCCATAAGGTTTATTTATTTTAGTATGATATACCTACGTATTTCATGCATCCGAATATTCTATCTTTGGTCATTACCAGAGATAGAATATTCGGATGCATGTTCACCTAAAGTTGAGATGTTGGCTAATATGGAATGCGCTTTTGTATCGAAAAATCCCGCGGTTTCCGGATCGACAAAGAACAATGGCGAAATCTTATTTGAAATAAAATTGAACGTCTAAAATTGACACTTATACGAAAGAAATTTAATTATTTATTTATGTTTTTTTTTAACTATCACATTATCTAGTTAAGGGCGAGTAAAAAAATTATGTTTAATGAAAAGTTATTTGACTATTTCGTTCTAAAAGATTAGGAAATTGTTGGTTGGATAGGTTTAGTATTGCCATTTTATATTTATTTTCCTAAATAATAGTTATAGCGTAATTGTCGGGATGCTGTTATCATTTTTAGTTTGTTATTATATTATCATGGGGGTAAACGAATAAG
Source organism: Griposia aprilina (assembly GCA_916610205.1). Lineage (NCBI taxonomy): Eukaryota > Metazoa > Arthropoda > Insecta > Lepidoptera > Noctuidae > Griposia > Griposia aprilina. Next base: position 17,057,123 of record OU744286.1, read on the forward strand.
TAACACATTTATTTTGGTTGTACCTATATCTAACTTTATTCTGTGTTCTTACTTAGATAAGCATATTGCAGTAAAGTGGGAAAAATATCAAATGTTATAGCAATTCTGAACTAAAAAGACTAGTACCTGTATAAAGTCAAAAGGAAAAAATATAGCTTGGTTGTTGACATTGACAACCGTTGACAGTTTACAACTCTTGACCAGAAGCTTGCGCTCTGTCCTATGTTGTTCAAAAGTTCAACACTGAATGTCTATTAATCTCCGCCTTCTCTAACGAAAAATCTTACACAATCTAGCTCAGAAAATGACGCTGAGTTTTATAATATATTTTTCATTTAAAGACGTAATAATTTAATTTCAAATAAAACAATGTACTTATGGGAAGCTGCCATTGTTCTTTAGGTTTCTAATTATAGAATCGGACGTATATATTATTTACTTACTTTCAAATGTTGGCTTTTATGGGATGCACTTTTGTATCGATCGTAAAAATCCCGCGATTCCGGAATCGACAATTTTTGTGTTTTTTTTGACTATATAATCGGATGCATATCTACCTACCTAATATTGTAAAGTAGGTAAGTAAATATCAAACTGCCATAGCAAACGTCAAGATAAGATAACGGACTACATCTAATTAAAATAATATTTCATGTAGGTAACTATAGAAAAATAAAATGTGCTTAGTGAAATTCGGTTAATTTTCTTTCTTATCTCCACATAGTTAGTTAAAAATAAAATAGTACATAATATATGTTAGCCCAGTTACATTAAGGTGAATCCTCAGTTGTATCCCGCCAAATTCAATTTTTCAAGTTATTATTACCCATGGTCTAAAAAAACAAGGTCTGGCATTCCAGGAGTGACATAATGCTTACGTCACTATCCAGTTGCCACTTTATTGCAACAAAACAAGAATTACGGAAACATTTTCAGTCATCATTCTATTAAAAAATATATGTATAAACCATCTAAATTGTCGTTTCATTTTTCTAACCAAACAAAAGAACTCAATATAAACATATACCAACGTAATTGTTAGTTAAAACCTCTTTGTTTTATCGGATTCGCACAGGTAATAAAGGCGATTGGGGAGTTATTATTATGTCCGTGACTACCGCAGGACTACCAACGCCAATCGCTTCCATATTTGGTAAATAATTAGTACTCAATTGGTACTAATTAGTACCCGAACAACAAAAAAAAATAATGTAATCCATTTATTTCAGGTTCACACCACAGGAACAAAATTGGTACCTTAGTAGTTTTCGAGAAAATCGTCTTTGAAGGTGGTCCTGCGGTAGTCACGCAGCCTTCAGCAGGACCACCACGAGCGCCGAAACAGGGGGCATGCTATAGCTATTCTAAGTATACAAATAATTAGTAGGTACCCATAAATGTGATTCATTTCGTTAAAAAAACAGAACTGAAACATTTGTATTTACCGAGAAATCAACGATGATAACTTTCGCGCACTCGTTCATCAGGACCACGACTTTCAATGTTGATTCCAGGTTTCACGAGCTTGTCGCTTTCCTCAAACCTACATAGAAAATTAGTACCCTGCAAGATAAAAATAGTACCGAAAATTCAAAATTAGTACTCCAGTAGTTTACGAGATATACCATGCCATTGGTGGTGGGGTGGCGGTAGTCACGGTGTTAAAATTTCATTTCAAAATATCCCTATTAAAAATTCTATGCTTTTTTCTCAAATTCATTCAAAAATTAGTACTCCTAAAGAAGTTATAGTGACCAAAAATTCAGATTCCTAAGTGGTGTATTTTAAGAGAAATTAGCTTTCATTACTTTTCCATACTAAATCTCCGCGTATAACCCGACCAAACTAAGTTATCAATGGTATTGAGCTGTTTAGGAGATGTAGTACTTACACTCGTGCACATAAATTTATGGATGTCGGAATAGTATTAACAGCAGTTCAATATCTATAATGTTTATACCAACTGTGTACCTATACAGGGTGGAATTTTGTAATGCCACCTGGAGGGAAAGTACTCTTAATACTGCAGATAGAAAGTTTTACTCAAAGGAAACATTCCTTTATTTTTGAATAGAAAGCAAACTGCATTCAAAGATTTTCGAAAATTCTCTTCTTCTTCTTCCCACACCCGGGAATCGAACCGGCTAAAATCTGAAAAAATTATACCCTGTACTTTTATTGCATCGATCGTTAGGGTCAATTATAAGGATGAAATCTCTCTAACAAACATGATAAATTAAATGAAAACCAGGAAATCTTAAATTAATTTAATTATTTACAAAAAATGGTAAACTAACTAATTAGTTGCTCGAAATGGGCTCCATTCTCTTGGATACACAAATTTATTCTTTTAACGAATTCATTTCTAGTAACCTTTAATAAAGTGTTGTGGTGAATATTATAAATCGTATTCTGAACTTCAACTCTCAACTCGTTGTCATTCGCATAAGATTTCATGTAAATTTGATTTTTTACATATCCCCACAAAAAAAAATCTAATGGGGTGAGATCTGGCGATCTCGCAGGCCATCTGATTGTGCCGTTTGTACCAATCCAGGTATTAAAATGGTTATTAATGTAGGCAGTAGTGATTCTGCTGTTATGTGCTGGAGCACCATTTTGCTGTAGAATTATTTGGTTTCGCTCTTCCTTGGGGAAACCATTTAACTCGTTTCTTAAGAGATCCAGTATTTCAATATACTTGACAGTGTTTAAATGACCTTCGTACACGTGGACTAACACTACATTATTTCTCATAATTCCGCACCAAACGTTGAAAGAAAATCTTACTTGATTGTTAGTTTCATGAACACGAACGGGATTCACTCGAGACCAATAATGGTTATTGCGGCGATTGTACATGCCATTATTGCTGAAGTTGGTTTCGTCAGACCATACAATGTTAATCAAAAAATTAGGGTTTCGGTCAATTTCTCCAAGCATGTTTTCACAAAATTGTAATCGTCTGTCACGATCCCCAATATGCAATTTTTGCACCAACCGACCTTCACGATAGCATTTATACTTATACTTTTTCAGCACTTTAAGTACGCGAGTGTGGGTTGTTCCTAATTCATTGGCAGCACCTCTACTTGAAGCCTTTGGAAATGAATCAAAGTCTGTTAAAACATCTAGTTCAAAATCGAAATAGTTTTGCTGAATAGTTTGCCGTCTCTTCTTGAAACCACCCGTATTCTTTAAATTTTCTACCATTCTTTTCAATACGAACCGAGTTGGTGCCTGTCGGTCTTGATATCTCTCTCCATACCACCGCAGAGCTAGATACACGTTTTTGTTATTAAAAAAATAAGCTTCCATTAAATCAAACTGTTCTTGATAAGCCATTTTCACCGTGAGACAAAATGTGAAATGAGTTGTAAAAACAATCAAATGTGAATAACAACTATGACAATCTAATTTTCAAATTTTAATCTAACATTCCATATTTAAATTACCTCATACACGCAGCTACGAGTATGTCGCAAAGGAGTCTGCATTACAAAAGGTGGATGTTAGTTAAAGAGTTTAACTTGACTCATTGAATTTGTAACTTCAGATTTCCTGGTTTTCCTTTCATTTAATTTATAATGTTTGTTAGAGAGATTTCATCCTTATAATTGACCCTAACGATCGATGCAATAAAAGTACAGGGTATAATTTTTTCAGATTTTAGCCGGTTCGATTCCCGGGTGTGGGAGAAGAGAATTTTCGAAAATATTTGAATGCAGTTTGCTTTCTATTCAAAAATAAAGGAATGTTTCCTTTGAGTAAAATTTTCTATCTGCAGTATTAAGAGTACTTTCCCTCCAGGTGGCATTACAAAATTCCATCCTGTATACGATTAAGAAGGGAAAAAAAACCTATCGTTACCCATGGCCTGTGATACCTTTGTTAATGATGTGGGTAGGTAGGGTAATCAAATAATTGTTTTTCTGTATTGTAACTTATACCTTCTGTGTTGTTATATGAATATCATTAAAGAGCGATAGGTATTTCTCATTAATTTCTCCCCTACTAATTTACCGTTGCTGCAAGCAGTACCTATGTATTAAAAAACCTAATTTTCTGCAGTAACAATATGTTGCTAATAACGTAAGTATATAAGGATTACAATCCGCTGTAACGTCCAAGCCGCGCGCTTGTCAACCTGTAACACGTCCCGCAGCGCGTTTTGACCGTTGACCGCGCGTGCGCACCGGTCATTTCCAACATAAAGGCAATATCTGTAAATAGGCATTATCTGTGGACCTTGGGTGTGTAAATGAAATTTTAACACCGTGACTACCGCCACCCCACCAATGGCATGGTATATCTCGTAATCTACTGGAGTACTAATTTTGAATATTCGGTACTCATTTTATCTTGCAGGGTACTAATTTTCTATGTAGTTTTGAGGAAAGCGACAAGCTCCTGAAACCTGGAATCAACATTGAAAGTCGTGGTCCTGCTGAACGAACGCGCGAAAGTTATCATCGTTGATTTCTCGGTAAATACAAATGTTTCAATAAAAATCTATCATTCAAAGAGCTGTTACGGATTTTATTGACTGCTTTGATGACATATTGCAGTGATTGAAATAGTCGTTCACATAAAGGAGATGTTTCATTTTTGGCTAGAACTTCTACATTATAGGTATCGAAAAACAGGGAAAAAATACACTGTATTAAGGAAAAATATTAATCCGTGAATTTGAGAATATTATCTTTGTTGTACACACAAATTAAAGTTTTTCAATTATTGCCATTGTTGTTGTTATGGCCACCCTATGGCGGCATCCTGACAGCATGCATTCTGAATTCAGAATGGATCTGAAATTAATGTGAAACCGTAAATACAAAAATATTAAATGCATACTTATAATTATAAAAAGGTAACGCGGTATTATTAATTCATCTATTATACCTATTTCTAAAGTGTTAGTAATGGAAACATGTAATAATATCCTAGTTCGATTAATAAAATCTACTTGGCCAGTGTACTTCCGATTTCCGAACGTTTTATTTTGACATACTCTGTCGGAAGTGTCGTTTTCAAACTTAGATTGCAATTCGGAATTCGGAATTCGCAATTCGCAATTCGCAATTCGCAATTCGCAATTCGGAACGCAGCCTAAGGCTGCGTTCCGAATTGCACTGTAATCGATTTGAGCGTGCTTACAGCCGTTCCGAATTAGCGTGAGCGCGATAACGATGTTCCGTGAATCGTCATAGATGACGTCATGAGATGCGCCATCTTGCGATAACGCCGACCATGCCTTTTAATAATATCATCGTGAGCGCTGTCAAAAATGACAGTTAGGCTGCATTCCGAATTACACCATAATCGCTCACAGCGCTCACATCAATATTTTGCGTTCCGATTTAGATATCGCGATTATGACAGCTGAGAGCTGTCAGCAATTCGGAACGCTCGTGAACGCGCTCACAGTGCTCGCATACGGCTTTAACGTCAACCAACCCCAAACCGGAGAAGAAAGAAAGACAGACTGGATATATTTTTTGAAAATGGAAGTTCAACGCATTGGCACTTCTGTTTTGTTGGTTGAGTACATCGACTCTGATAACTCAGATTTTGAGTTTCAGCACGAAGATTCGTCTAGTGATGAAGAGGATGGCGAAGTGGTTGTAATAGCGTATTTATATGCTCCTGGCAAAGATTTACCCCGTAGAAAAAGACCAAGAATTACTAATTACATTGATGCAACAGTAATTAAATATAATACGCATGAGTTTAAAAATCATTTCAGGTATGCTGTTACGTCTTGGATTTATACCTAGCTACGTGGGGGGCGGACACGCGTACTGTACAACTGTACAAAAAACTTACGCGGCTAACAAGGAAAGGTAACCCTTTATGGAGATGAGCAATAAAAGAGTATATAATTTACGGTCGCTTCCCGGGGAGCGCCGGGGCGCATCTGGAGCCGATGCTAGGTGCCACAGCATGCGAACCATCGGCGGTGAGGAGTTGAGCAAGCGGGCTCCTACCAACAAAATTGTTACAGCTGGTCGTAGTGATCTGAACAGGCGGGCTCACTACGTAGAAGCCACAGCCGATTCCATGGGCGATGATACCATGTCATTATTCTCATCCATCCCTTCGACTCGCCCCTCCTACATGACAAGAAGAACAGCCAGCTTGTCCACCACCAGCACGCTTGATAGTGTTGCGCAAGATGTCAACCTTGACTCTGAGCTTGCACCCACTACAAGCGCTCCAAGTACGCGCAGACGATGGACACCTGAAATGAATAAGTTCATACTGCGCACTTATCTTCAATTAACTTCACTAGATACAGACAGAAGAACTTATCTCGAACCGCTCCACCTAAAATTCACAGAAAAATTCCCAAACATGCAGGTTAGTCGACAGAGAATAGGAGACCAGCGTAGAGCTATAATAAATAATAAATTACTACCACAAAAAACAATAGATGAGATACGAAACGAAGTAAAAGACGAGTTAGACCAACTACATTTTACTCTACAGTCACAAAACTCTGGCGAGCTTAGACAACAAATACTTGCACCAACACAATCTACACAAATACAACCTACAACACCAGAGACACATAGCACACAAAATAGAACACAGACCCGAATGAGATGGACCAGTGAACACAACGAAGCTATAATGCGGTCATATTACAGAGTTACAGCTTTGGGCACTAACGAAACTACGTATCGAAAACCTATGTACGAAGATTTCATCAACCAATTCCCTTCACTTGCTCACTTAAGTGAACAAAGAATAGCTGATCAAAGGAGAGCAATAATAAACAATAATTACTTAAGCGATGACAAATTAAATTCATTAAAGTTAGAGGTATCCGAAGAATTAGGTACAGATAACACACGAAATTACAATAGTGAAACGATAGCAGTTATTACTAATATCAACAATGCCAACATCCAGTTAACAAATAACATTGACATAAACTCTATAGAAGAACCTACCCCTAATGTACAAATAACGGATAACACTGAATTAAATAGTACAGATATTCTACCGAACCCACAAGTTAATTTAGAAAGGGACCCAATAATAGACGATTCTTTCCAACAAGCATTCCAATTTTATAAAGACACTAGCCCTACAAATAGAGTTTATATTCCAAAACAAAAACCATCTAAAAATCTTGCAAGAATAATTAGCTACCTAAACAAAATCATTCTTCCTGAAAATATTAACAACAACACAGACTTTCACACATTCCAGACCGTTATATATTGTGCGGCATGGACTGTTGCTAAGGTCAACGGAGCCAAGATAACACTTGAACCAAGAGAAATAACCCGAGGTACAAAAAAAGAATATAAACCAAAATGGCGAAGACGTCTTGAACAAAAAGTATACGATTTACGATCAAAAATAGGTAGAATGACCCAATTTATTAACGGCAATAGAAGTAGAAAATTAAAGAAACATGTAAACAAGATCATAATACTGTATAAAATTCATACTGTACATGAAGAACCAAACACACAAGCATTACATACACTAGATACACTTAAACAAAAACTCTCAGTTGTAACAGGACGACTCGAAAGATATAAAGCATGCACTTTAAGAAAACAACAAAATACCCAATTCACCCAAAACGAAAAACTTTTTTATCGCAATATCAGGCAGGCAACAACAAATGTTCAGAATAACAACCCAAATGATGATGAGCTTAACACCCCTAACCCAGAGACATTACAAAACTTCTGGGCAGGAATATGGGAACAACCTATTCATCATAACGCCCAAGCCGATTGGATACATGCAGAACTATCCAGCAATACAGATATTCAGACAATGGCATTTGAGCACATCTCCCCACAAATATTTCATAAAGTTCTATCTCGCCTACATAATTGGAAAGCACCTGGTTCAGACCACATCCATAGTTACTGGTACAAAAAATTCACAGCAGTTCATTGTTATCTATATAATTTTATAAACAGCTTCATCCAAGACCCCAAAATTATACCTTCTTATATAACGTCAGGCACAACTTACATGATACCGAAAGATCGCAATGACCTCTGTAATCCAGCTAAATATAGGCCTATTACATGCTTACAGACCTTGTATAAGATCATCACATCCTGCATATCCGAAATGATATACGAACACATTGACGCCAATAACATCTTAGCCGAACAGCAAAAAGGATGCAGAAAATATAGTCAGGGCTGCAAAGAGCAATTAATCATAGATTCCGTTATCTTAAAAAGAGTTCAGAAATACAAAACTGATTTATTCACAATGTATATTGATTACAAGAAAGCGTATGATTCTGTTCCCCATTCATGGCTATTGCAGGTGTTAGAAATTTACAAAATACACCCAACAGTCATTTCATTTTTGAAGACCATGATGACGACTTGGTGTACAGTATTAAGACTCACTACCCCAACCGAAACAATAGATACTAGCCCAATTAAAATACAGAGAGGAATCTTCCAGGGAGATGCACTCAGCCCACTGTGGTTCTGCCTGGCTCTAAACCCCTTATCTAAAATATTAAACGCTACCTCTTTAGGAATCCCTTTGAATTATACAGCTACCAACCGACAGACTGATCCACAGGAAGACGTTTTAAATCATTTACTGTATATGGATGATATTAAGCTATATGCAGAAACCGAGAGTCAACTTTACGAGCTAGCTAATCTAACAGAAACATTCACAAAGGACATTAATATGGAGTTCGGCATAGATAAATGCAAAATAAATTCAGTTAGAGCAGGACAGAACTACCAACACCAATATACCTTAGGAACAGGGGAACGAATAGAGCCATTGGATGAACTAGATACTTATAAATACTTAGGTTACAATCAATCCCGACAGATACACTACAAAGATACAAAACAAAAACTTAAACAACAATTTCAACACCGACTTAATACAATACTAAAAACACAGCTCCATTCACGAAACACTATAAAAGCAATCAACACCTTTGCTATACCTGTGCTCACCTATTCATTCGGGGTAATAAACTGGACCAAAACTGACCTAAAAAACTTACAACGAAAAATCAACACGACAATGACTAAATTTCGCAAACATCACCCAAGATCTTGTATACAAAGGTTAACGTTACCGAGAAAAGAAGGAGGCAGAGGACTTATAGATATCCTAAACTTACACAACCGACAGATCACAGCTCTTAGACAATACTTCTTCGCTAAAACTGAATCTTCCCTTCTCCACAAACTAATAGCACACAACGACCAACACTTTACACCTCTTAATTTAAAAGACACTACAAAACAAAAAAACGAAAATGTTATTGATGACAAAACCAAATGTCAAGAGTGGACCCAAAAGTCTCTACACGGGAGACATCGCCAGGATTTAAGCCAATTAAATGTCGACAAAGATGCGTCGAACGCATGGTTAGATCGTGGCGAACTATTCCCGGAGACTGAAGGGTTTATGCTTGCAATACAGGACCAAGTTATAGAGACTAAAAACTACAGAAAATATATTATCAAGAATTTAACAACAGATACTTGTAGAAAATGCAATAGTTCTCCAGAGACAATCCAACATATTACCAGTGCCTGCAAATCAATAGCCCAGACAGACTACAAACACCGACATGATCAAGTAGCCAACGTCATACACCAGAAACTAGCTCATCAATACAAACTTGTAGACACTGTAGTACCATATTATAAATACAAGCCTGAAACGGTATTAGAGAACCCTGCAACAAAACTATACTTCGACCGTGCCATACTCACCGACCGCACAATTCACTTTAATAGACCTGACATCACATTAATTAATAAAATAAACAGAATTGGGTTCCTAATAGACATTGCCGTGCCAAATACACATAACTTACAGACTACAATAGCCGAAAAATTATCCAAATACACCGAACTAAAAGATGAAATAACCAGACTTTGGCATCTTCAAAAAGTCACAATAGTCCCCATAGTGCTATCAGCAACAGGAGTAATACCCAAACAGCTTCATCAGTCCCTTAGTTCCCTCAACCTGCCACCTAACATCTATCACCTGCTGCAGAAGGCAGTGATTCTTAACACATGCAGGCTAGTAAGAAAATTTCTTCAGTGTGAGTCGGACAACTTGCACCAATACTCCCACTCAAATATAGTCTCATCTACCATACAGTCTACTTCGGAAAACCAAGCAGCATCTAATATTTCTTCCACACTTCACCCCACTGATGGACACTTGGCTTAGGCCCGTGCCACCAGTTCTATCCGGCTAGGCCGTGGAAAACAAACGCAGAAACAATAATAATAATAATAATCGATCCATCATCACTGACAGGACTATTGTTGCCAATAAGCCTGATATAGTGGTGGTGGATCGATTAGAGCGGCGCGCAATGATTGTTGACATAACGGTCCCGCATGACGGGAACCTCGTGAAAGCCGAGAAAGATAAACAAATCAAGTATCTAGACTTGGCTCGCGAGGTTGTCGACATGTGGGATGTGGACTCAGCGATCATTGTGCCGATAGTCGTGACAGCCAATGGCTTAATAGCCAAGAGCCTCGACCAACACCTGAGGAGGCTCTCGTTGGGCAGCTGGATCAAGGGCTTGATTCAGAAAGCGGTACTTCTGGACACGGCTCGCATTGTTAGGAGGTTCCTCTCTCTGGAGCCCTGACCGCCGGTAACTTGGACCCTGTTCCCGATACCGGTGGGCTACTATTTTTTGTATTTTTAAATGTTTTTATATTCTAATATTTAAAAATATAATTTATATGTATATAGTGAAATAAAGGAAATAATAATAATAATAATTTATTTGCATCAATTTTAACATTTTACATTAAATACATGTTAATACATACAATTTAAGAAAAATTAAACAATAGTGTGGCGACACCAACACCCTTGCTAAGTTGTCAAGACAACTTGTGCTATAGATGCTGGGCCCGACCCTTTAGTGGATGTTTCTTAAATGTAATTAGTTACATACATGCCATTTTACAAAATATATGACTAGTCCATTATGCAGCAAAAGTAAACGGGCAAATAAACTATTTAAAAGAAATAAAATTAAAACAAAAGTAATATATGGTATGAGTTGAGTAGTGTAGTGTGTGAGTGTGTACGTGTGTGTGTGTGTGTGTGTGTGTGTGTGTGTGTGTGTGTGTGTGTGTGTGTGTTTGTGCGTGTGTGTGTGTCTGTTAGTGTTTGTATGTGAGTGTGCATGTGTATGAGCGTAGGATAGTTTAACGGGAACTATATTGAGTCAACAATAAATTTTCTGTATTATTGTAGTTAAGTGTTAGTAGCCAATCACTTAGTTTCTTTTTGAGTGACATTTTAGGTAGTGAGTAGAAGTCTAGTACTTTGTTAAGGCTATTATAGAGATGAGGACCTTGGAAACAAGGAAATCTTCTTGTAAAAGAGAATTTACAGGGGAAGGGTTGACATACTTTGTCTTTGCGTCTTGTGGTGATTACTTCATAGGAGGTTCTTTGGTGCTGATATAGTACTGTGTGTAAGACAAATAATTGCCTCACTGTAAGGACTTTACAGTTCCTTTATAGTTCCTCAGTTGGAAAAAGGATGGACCTAAAGGTGCTAGTTTTTAGCACGGCTCTCTGAGCTCGTTCTAGTTTCAAAAGAATAGTTTTTGGTCCACCACCCCAAGCGCTTATACAGTACGTTAAGAGACACTGACAAAGAGCAAAATATGTACACCTAATAATTTGGGGTCCTGCGATGTGGCGAAGAGTACTAAAGACAAAGATTAGCTTTCTAATTCTTTTCGTCAGTAACTCTATATGTGGTGCAAAACTCAGGCAAGCGTCGAGATTAACACCGAGATATTTAATGGTTCTACAGCGTTCCAGTTCGGGACATGTACATGTCGCAGTGAAAATAATGAAAAAATAATGGAAACTGGAATAATTTTTGGAAGAAAACCTACAGAAGCTAAGAAACAGCTTCTCATTGCGCTTTGGATGATGGCTACACCAGATTGTTACAGGTAAAAATTATATTTATTTCATTTGACACTGTCTAGTAACGTTTTATAAAAAACTGGTCTAAGTAATAAATAATGTGATTTTAAATTTTTAAAAAGTTTAAGCTTACACATAAGTGAGGGAGTTACACAGGTTAGAAAATGCATTTCGGCTACTTGAAAAAGTGATAATAAAAACAATTAATTTGTATTTTTTTATTTTTCAGATCTGTGTGTGAGAAATTTAATATAGGCCTGGCCACTGCCCTAAGAAGTGTACGACTCGTTTCTCATGCTCTCCATTGCCTTGCTCCTCAGTTCATAAGATGGCCTAGAGGGGAGCATGCAAGAGAAGTGGCTAGAGAGTTTGAGAGGCACAGTGCATTCCCAAGGGTAGTGGGAGCCATTGATGGTACGCACATTAAAATAAATGCACCAACTGAGGATGCACAATCCTACATCAACTGTAAAGGAACCCACTCAATCCAAGTGCAAGTAAGGATAGCTCCCTTGATGTACCTCGTAAAATTACAATTCAAATAATATAATGATTATTATAATGTTATTACATTGTTCCAGGCTATTTGTACTCATGATATGGTTTTCACCAGTGTCTTTGCTGGTTATGCAGGGAGTGAGCATGATGCTCGAATATTTAGGCTGTCACCTGTTCAGAACTTTATACAGAACCCAGAATTCTATTTTGAAAGTGACAGCCACATTATTGGTGACGCTGCTTAAGGAGTACACCGGAACATTATGGTTCCATTTAAAAACAATGGACATTTATCACGTAGACAAAATAACTTTAACTTTTGTCTTTCGTCTGCACGCATGTCCATTGAGCGAGCATTTGGATTGTGGAAGACTCGTTGGCGCAGTATACTCGTACTGGACTGTTTACCCATGGTAACAGTAAAAAAAATACCCGAATACCTTTTAGCTCTAGCAGTACTGCATAATATTTGTATACTGCAGAGAGACATGATCCCCATTGAAGGGGTTTTACGGGTGGCGCAAAGAGGGCGCCTTATTAACGACGGCATCGATGGGAGAGAAGAAGGGATGCGTAAGCGACAATCATTGTCCAATAATTTAGTATTAAGGACAGTTTAATTTACATTCAATAAATGTTGATTTATTGTTCTATTTTGTAGTTTTACTTTGAACATCCTATAGCATGTTAATACAAATGTTACATAATGTAACTGATAGGTAAATGTGCAGTTATTTTCGGCAAGTAGATAGGTAACTTGCCAAGTGGAAAAAAACTTTCAGTTTCAAATATTCATATTCATGTGTTTATGAGATATGAGAAGGGAAATTGTTACCATTGCGCCATGTATTGGGATAGGTTTGTAAATAATGTTCAACAATAATAATAATAAAATATATTTTTTATTAACAAACAATTAGAATCACAGTTTAATCAGACTGAACCTCAGGCGCTCGCGCTCTAGGCCACATTCTTCTCCTAATTATTAATTAAGCAGATATATTAAAAAAAAAAACAGGACAACAGTAATAAAAGTCTTCAGTAGGTACTTAATTAAATACTCCCTAATTAATAACTCCCTTATCTATTTTAGTAAATATTATGTTAAATCACAGACATACATTACAATTAAACGCTATTAAAATTCACAGATTTTAACAGGTATTTATATTCAAATCTAATACTTCAAACAAGTACTGATCAAATCTAAAATCACAAGTATACGACTAAGTAAACAGGTACTGATCAAATCTTAAGATCTAATAAAAAAAATCACAAGTATACTACTAATTCAAACAGGTACTGATCAAAACTAAAATCACAAGTATACAACTAAGTAAACAGGTAATGATTAAATCTTAAAATCTAATAAAAAAAATCACAAGTATACTACTAATTCAAACAGGTACTGATCAAATCTAATTTTTTCAAAATATTCTCTATGTTCACTATATAATGTGAGTAACAAAATGCATGCCTCGTTCCATATAAATAGAGATGGTGACTCTTGATCTACTGAAAAAAAAATTATAATAAGTACCTACTTACTACTTACTAACACTATAATCATTCTTTGTGAGGGTTTTGGTTACTGAATTCACCAATAATGGCTGAATGGATTTGAATGAAACTTGGCACATAGATAATCATACCCTGGAATAAAATAGGATATTTTTTATAACTTTAAATTGATTGAATCTGAGAGCAAGTTCTTGTACCAAAAGATTTTACAGTTAACATACTAATCTGACAAAACAATATAACACTTTTATCTTACATTTATTATAGATTAAGTATTGGAGTAAGAGTGACCACATAAACTGTTGTCAACATCATATTTATGTTATGCAAACATAACAGGCACATTCAGCTAATAAGTATTTTCCCATAATCAGATATAAAATACTTACCATATTGTTTTGTTGGTTCATTCAGCAGTGACTCTGTTTGTCGGCTAGGCAAATTTGCATCAAAGTCATGCACCAATTGCTGTACATATTCAGTATCTGTAAACAGCTAGTACCAGTTTAGTAAACATTTATGATTGATTAGAAGACAATATTGTATTGGTAGCTTTTGAAAACAGACACCTAAGCAGTTGTGATGAGTAAAACATATTTTGCATCAATCGTTAAAGCAGTCGGTAGAGCTGCCATGGGGCTAAAATTCACCACTTACCTCTCTGAGCCCTCTCGTATTGCTCTGATGATGTGAGCATGACAGAAATTTGTCGCCCGTTGGGCTCGTCGGCTATATTCACTTGAATACTCATGGTTATTTTCTGTGTACACACCACTAATTTCTTCTTCTTCTTTGCTTAGGTGGCGACTGCCAGAAGCACAATTTCGAAAATACCACGTTAGTTATAGATAAGATGAGAATAAATGAGACCAAAGATGCGATTCAAAACAACTCAGCATCACAACAAATAACTGTCATTTTTGACAGCGCTCATGATGATATTATTAAAAGGCATAGGCTGCGTTCCGAATTGCACTGTAATCGATTTGAGCGTGCTTACAGCCGTTCCGAATTAGCGTGAGCGCGATAACGAAGTTCCGTGAATCGTCATAGATGACGTCATGAGATGCGCCATCTTGCGATAACGCCGACCATGCCTTTTAATAATATCATCGTGAGCGCTGTCAAAAATGACAGTTATTTGTTGTGATGTTGAGTTGTTTTGAGTCGCATCTTTGGTCTCATTTATTCTCATCTTATCTATAAACTATCGTGGTATTTTCGAAACTTTGCTTCTGGCAGTCGCCACCTAAACAAAGAAGAAGAAGAAATTTGTGGTGTGTACATAGGAAACAACCATGAGTATTCAAGTGAATATAGCCGACGAGCCCAACGGGCGACAAATTTCTGTCATGCTCACATCAGAGCAATACGAGAGGGCTCAGAGAGGTAAGTGCTGAATTTTAGTCCCATGGCAGCTCTACCGACTGCTTTAACGATTGATGCAAAATATGTTTTACTCATCACAACTGCTTAGGTGTATGTTTTCAAAAGCTACCAATACAGTATTGTCTTCTAATCAATCATAAATGTTTACTAAACTGGTACTTGCTGTTTACAGATGCTGAATATGTACAGCAATTGGTGCATGACTTTGATGCAAATTTGCCTAGCCGAGAAACAGAGTCACTGCTGAATGAACCAACAGAACAATATGGTAAGTATTTTATATCTGATTATGGGAAGATACTTATTAGCTGAATGTGCCTGTTATGTTTGCATAACATAAATATGATGTTGACAACAGTTTATGTGGTCACTCTTACTCCAATACTTAATCTATAATAAATGTAAGATAAAAGTGTTATATTGTTTTGTCATATTAGTATGTTGACTGTAAATTCTTTTGGTACAAGAACTTGCTCTCAGATTCATTCAATTTAAAGTTATTAAAGTATTTTCTTTAGTATATTAAAAATATCCTATTTTATTCCAGGGTATGATTATCTATGTGCCAAGTTTCATTCAAATCCATTCAGCCATTATTGGTGAATTCAGTAACAAAAATCCTCACAAAGCGTGATTATAGTGTTAGTAAGTAGTTATTATTTTATTTTTTTCAGTAGATCAAGAGTCACCATCTCTATTTATATGGAACGAGGCATGCATTTTGTTGCTACTCACATTATATAGTGAACATAGACAATATTTTGAAAAAATGCGTCATAAGATGGTATATGACATCATAGCGAGAAAAATGTGTGACTTATAATATAATGTTAATGGTACCCAGTGCCAGTCAAAAATAAATAGTTTAAAAAAACATTATAAAAAGATAGTGGATCACAATGCCACATCTGGTAATGATAGGGCAACATGGCCTTACTTTGATGTAAGATAACTTTTTACTTTAAATATTTCTATAATAAGTAAATGTGTTAGAATTAGCAACAATTTGTTGTACTAAAATGAAATAACATAATGAGACAGTATAGTTATTAATAATAATTTATGGATGCATGTCTAATTTTATTTTAAAACAAATTAAATTATAATCAAATGTGTGTGAATGGGTGTTTGTAGTGTAATACTAATAAACCATGCTTAATGTTGTTATTTTTACAGCGAATGAATGAGTTATTTGGCTCAACTGGATGAGCTAATCCTGTAGCGCTGGCTTCAGAGATAGGACCCACACCAAATGAAAATACTAGTCCATTACAAACAGAAGCAAAGAAAAGAAAATTTGATGTCATATTAGAAGATTATAGAAAAGATATGAAGAAGTATAGGGAAGAAAGATCCAAGCAAAAACAAGAAAATTTTAATAAATATATGTTAATGAAAGAGCATCAGCATAGAGAAAAGATGCAAATTTTGCAGTCTTTGTGTTTAAATATTAATCATTAATTATTTACATTTATATAGGTTTTAGATTTGATCAGGACCTGTTTTAATTAGTAGTCTAGGTCTACTTGAGATTTTTTATTAGTTTTTAAGATTTGATCAGTACCTGTTGACTTAGCCGTATACTTGTGATTTTAGATTTGATCAGTACCTGTTTCAATTAGTAAGTAGTATATTTGTGATTATAGATTTGATCAGTACCTGTTTGAATTAGTAGTATACTTGTGATTTTTTTATTAGCTTTTAAGATTTGATCAGTACCTGTTTACTTAGTCGTATACTTGTGATTTTAGATTTGATCAGTACCTGTTTGAATTAGTAGTACCTATACTTGTGATTTTTTTTATTAGATTTTAAGATTTGATCAGTACCTGTTTACTTAGTCGTATACTTGTGATTTTAGATTTGATCAGTACCTGTTTACTTAGTCATATACTTGTGATTTTAGATTTGATCAGTACCTGTTTGAATTAGTAGTATACTTGTGATTTTTTTATTAGATCTTAAGATTTGATCAGTACCTGTTTACTTAGTCGTATACTTGTGATTTTAGCTTTGATCAGTACTTGTTTGAAGTAGTAGATTTGAATATAAATACCTGTTAAAATCGGTGAATTTTATTAGCGTTTAATTGTACTGTATGTCTGTGATTTAACATAATATTTACTAAAATAGATAAGAAGTTATTAATTATAAGCTACTTAAGACTTTTATTACTGTTGTCCTGTTTGTTTTTTTTATATTTGCTTAATTAATAATTAGGAGAAGAATGTGTCCTAGAGCGCGAGTGGGGCGCCTGAGGTTTAGTCTGATTAAACTGTGATTCTAATTGATTGTTAATAAAAAATATATTTTATTATTATTATTGTTGAACATTATTTACAAACCTATCCCAATACATGGCGCAATGGTAACAATTTCCCTTCTCATATCTCATAAACACATGAATATGAATATTTGAAACTGAAAGTTTTTTTCAACTTGGCAAGTTACCTATCTAGTTGCCGAAAATGAACTGCACATTTACCTATCAGTTACATTATGTAAAATTTGTATTAACATGCTACAGGATGTTCAAAGTAAAACTACAAAATAGAACAATAAATCAACATTTATTGAATGTAAATTAAACTGTCCTTAATACTAAATTATTGGACAATGTTTGTCGCTTGCGCATCCCTTCTTCTCTCCCATCGATGCCGTCGTTAATAAGGCGCCCTCTTTGCGCCACCCGTAAAACCCCTTCAATGGGGATCATGTCTCTCTGCAGTATACAAATATTATGCAGTACTGCTAGAGCTAAAAGGTATTCGGGTATTTTTTTTACTGTTACCATGGGTAAACAGTCCAGTATACTGCGCCAACGAGTCTTCCACAATCCAAATGCTCGCTCAATGGACATGCGTGCAGACGAAAGACAAAAGTTAAAGTTGTTTTGTCTACGTGATAAATGTCCATTGTTTTTAAATGGAACCATAATGTTCCGGTGTACTCCGTAGGCAGCATCACCAATAATGTGGCTGTCACTTTCAAAATAGAAGTCTGGGTTCTGTATAAAGTTCTGAACAGGTGACAGCCTAAATACTCGAGCATCATGCACACTCCCTGCATAACCAGCAAAGACACTGGTGAACACCATATCATGAGTACAAACAGCCTGGAACAATGTAATAACATTATAATAATCATTATATTATTAGAATTGTAATTTTATGAGGTACATTAAGGGAGCTATCCTTACTTGCACTTGGATTGAGTGGGTTCCTTTACGGTTGATATAGGATTGTGCATCCTCAGTTGGTGCATTTATTTTAATGTGCGTACCATCAATGGCTCCCACTACCCTTGGGAATGCACTGTGCCTCTCAAACTCTCTAGCCACTTCTCTTGCATGCTCCCCTCTAGGCCATCTTATGAACTGAGGAGCAAGGCAATGGAGAGCATGAGAAACGCGTCGTACACTTCTTAGGGCAGTGGCCAGGCCTACATTAAATTTCTCACACACAGATCTGAAAAATAAACAAATACAAATTAATTGTTTTTATTATCACTTTTTCAAGTAGCCAAAGTGCATTTTCTGACCTGTGTAACTCCCTCACTTATGTGTAAGCTTATTACTTTTTTAAATTTAAAATCACATTATTTATTACTTAGACCAGTTTTTTATAAAATGTTACTAGACAGTGTCAAATGAAATAAATATAATTTTTACCTGTAACAATCTGGTGTAGCCATCATCCAAAGCGCAATGAGAAGCTGTTTCTTAGCTTCTGTAGGTTTTCTTCCAAAAGTTATTCCAGTTTCCATTATTTGTGGACCTATTAATCCCAATATGAATTCGAAAGTCTCAGGAAACATTCTGTAAAACGAAAGTAATATCAATGTTTTTAAGGCAATTTTTTTTTTGTGCCATACGATCCAAGACGTAACATCATATCTGAAATGACTTTTAAACTCATGCGCATTAAATTTAATTACTGTTGCATCAATGTAATTAGTAATTCTTGGTCTTTTTCTACAGGGTAAATCTTTGCCAGGAGCATATAAATACGCTATTACAATCACTTCGCCATCCTCTTCATCACTAGACGAATCTTCGTGCTGAAACTCAAAATCTGAGTTATCAGAGTCGATGGACTCAACCAACAAAACAGAAGTGCCAATGCGTTCAACTTCCATTTTCAAATAATATATCAAGTCTGTCTTTTTTTCCTTATCCGGTTTGGGGTTGGTTGACGTTAAGCCGTATGCGAGCACTGTGAGCGCGTTCACGAGCGTTCCGAATTGCTGACAGCTCTCAGCTGTCATAATCGCGATATCTAAATCGGAACGCAAAATATTGATGTGAGCGCTGTGAGCGATTATGGTGGTGTATGGTGTGGAATGCAGCCTTAAATTATCCCCGATAATTGATGAATGAATGAAAATAAATGAATGATGAAATTATGTCATTGTCAGCTGTCACTATATTCTCCTGCGAGGCGGCGAGCCTCCTTGCCGGATTGCCGCCATGGGATCTGGAGGCAAAAGTCCTCGCGCACATTTGGGAGTGGCGCGAGGAGGCTAAACGCCGGGGCGTTACTCCGCTGCCGCGAGAAATCGCGGCACAGCGGACAGAGCTCCGGCGCGGCGGGATCTCATGGCGGCATGGAGAGTGCGACTGTCGCAACCCAGCGCTGGGCACGCCACAATTGCGGCGGTAAGTCCCCTCTTTGAGGAGTGGCTTGAGAGGCGCCACGGCGTCCTCACCTTCCGCCTGACGCAGGTCCTCACCGGACATGGCTGTTTCTATTTTTCACACAACAAATGTCAATCATTTTCAATTTGATTTTTGTACTTCTACAATACAAATTAATTTATTAGATCATGCCTGTTACATGTTTATAGATACATTTCACAGATTTTCTGGGAATGTACACGTCCTAGCCAAAGTTCCATAAAAAAATTAAACGTCTCCTTTCAAGCAACCAAATGTTGTCTATGAATAACGCAATGTACATTAGCCAGCACATCAAGTGACCACAAACTGTCAGATTTTCTCATTCGATTTTGAATTTAACTGTCATCATTTTAAGGTTTAAAATTTTTTGGAGAAAGGAAAATAGGCATATTTGTATGAAGGTTTGCCCAACCATTGTAGCAATATACGCTATAGGGTATGGTTGAATTGCCGCTGCTCTTCTTAACGCATGTAGAGCGCCTTTAGAAAATAATGCCCACGCTAGCGAGATTATTAATACTATTAATGAAAGAATAGATGTAGCAAATCATCTTGGTAATTTCGTAACAGAAAATAATATAAACAGGTGAAGGGCACAATTTATCCAAAGAAATAGTGACACATTAAATATTCTTTTTCCTATTTTAAGCGAAGAAGATTTGATATTGATTGCTCTTGGAACATACCAAATGAAACTGGCCAAATCGTATGTCGGTGAACATTTAAGGGGTGGTATATATACTATAGAAGTGTGCCACGAAATAAGCCCAAACCTAACGGATTATGAAATAGATGCAAGTAACTGTGTGTTATTACGAGGCCAGATTCATTCACAACATACGTCGAGAAAGACCTATTACTCGTATATTTTAGTTAAGACCAATACGACAGGTAGAGCGGCTTTACCGCACCTTTATTGTTCGTGCTTAACTGGAAGTCGTACTATCGGAACTTGTGTTCTCATTATGAGTAATAGTTTGGTTCTTGGGATTTGCAAGACATCAAAATGATTTTCAAAGCCCGGTAAGTTTTTTAGATCATATTATTTTAAATGATGAGAATGTTTAATAATAACGCAAAATATAAGTGCTCTATTTCTATTGTATAAGGTAAAAGTGTGTCTTAATCTTCTAATTAGTTGTTTTTGCTGATAATTATATTGTTGTCTCAAATAACAGCGTCGTTATCTATGTCGAGACTGCCAGCCCAGGTCTCAGAAAAACGTGAAACTTTGAAATATTTGACGACGTAAGATCAGTTCTAGAGCCGACATGAAATAATACATTAATTAACAAACTGGAGCAACTTATGGATAGAAACCCTGATTTTGATGTTCTTAGGGAAATAAGCGAAAAAAGAGTGGCAAAATCAAAATATTTTATTTCTCTTATACCAACATGGGCACTTATGAAACTTCAGAAGCTAGGTGCACGGTTCCAATTGGTTGTTTCCTATGGAGAAGAGCCGGCAGAAACTCCACGGTTACTCTTTTAAAAATAAGGGGTTTTTTTTTGCGGAAAAATGAGTGTGCCGTGTGACGGGCGTGATCATCGGACGCGAAGGGTGTAGGGAGTATGTAAGCCTATCCAGGTGTATCCCTGTGTGTGTGTGAGGATAGGCCTCCCTGTCCAGACGGCGCTGACGTCCTGCACCTATAGGTTGCAGATATCTTCAGACGACTGCCAGCTGCTTATCTTCGTGACTGTTTCCTGCTTCCCATCTTCCAGGCGGCTTCCTGCTTCTTATGTATACCAGTGTTTATGACTACTTCCGATTAAAGGAATACGTTTTGACCATGTTTCTGACGCTCTCTGATTAGTGATATTTACCTGGGTGACTGAATAATAACACAAGTCTTCATGAATTTTCAGGAAGTGATTTTCGGAACTTTTCTGAAAAGCCATTTGAACTATTTTGAAGTATATAAGACAATATAGTTAAATACTCTGCCGATGACTACGAAATTTCTATGTTTCACATGTTTACTAACGTACTATCACACTTTATTGTAACGAGAACCGCTAATTACTTCCTGATTAAAAAGTTTTTATTACACGAATTTTTCATCTTGCCTATGTAACATTAAAGCTTATAAACACGTTATCTATTATTAATACATAAGGCATGTTACATATCAATGAAATCCTTAGGGAACTACCTATCGTCTGAGGTATCTACGAGTATAACAGCTATATCTGTTTCCACTGAAAAGTTATTTCAGAGGAAACAGAGAAAATATTACAATTTTCAATATAAAAGTGTTTGTCAGCTGTTTTTCTCGGAAACCGCTGAACCGATTTTTAATTAACTTATAGATACCTCAGGCCGGTCTATAGAACTGAAACAATGCAATATTTCAAACATCACAATTATAGTTTTCAGGGCGTGACGCGCCCTGAAAGTACCAAAACAATAAACAATTGATAAACTATCGCAGCACGACATTCAAACCCAATTAAGTGGGCTTATTCAAAGGACTAGATATACGAAAATTAGGTCCAGGGCTAGGTCTCGGTCTAGGTTACCTGGACACACTAAACAAACTATGGTTTTCAGCTATTTAGTCCACTTAATTGAGGTTTGAATGGGTCGTACTTACGATTTTATGCACTAAACAACATATTATAAATGTTTCTTTTGTATAACTAGTACTGTTATTACTTGTTATCACAGAATTTAAGTTACTTTACAAAACACTATTTAAAAAACACTATAAGTGACGCATCGTCGCGAACTATTACATTTACGTCGACGTTTCTCCAAATGAGCGATATATGTAATAAGAAGTCATTCTCGCTGATTATTAGTCATAAACGGGGAATTCCCACAAGTCTATACGTTGTTGCCATCGTTACAAAATATCATTCAAAGAAAAGGGATTCCCCGACTTCGCCACAAAATAAGTAATGAAAAATTCCGTGCTTCTTTCAATAGGTCCGAATTTAAAAAAAAAGAAAAAAAAAAAAAAAAAAATGGTTCAAATATTTACAAAATATTTTTATTATTTATTGTTAAATTTTGCCGCCCCCTAAAAAGAGCCGCCCGGGGCGGGCCTCCCCTGCCGCCCCCACTACGCTACGCCACTGGGCGTGATAGAAGTGTGCGTAGACTACAATAGTATGGAAGTGTGTCAAGGACACAGGACCTGGTAGCATTAATGTTTTTTTTTTTTTTAAAAACACGTACACGAAGAGTACATACTCTTCGTGTACGTGCTTTTAACATTTTCCTATGAAATGCACTTACGATTCTTAGAAAAATGTTAAAAGCACGTGGCGAGAGTGGAAGGGAAGGCGCGCGCGCTTGACAAGCGCCTTACAAGACACGTAAAAAGTACGTGAATTCAAATTCACGTACTTTTTACGTGTCTCATTCTAATAGTATTTCTTTTTCGTTTAAATTTCGTTGTTGCACTGGTATGATCCGTGACGCCGGCAAATGATCTCTGCGCTACGTACTGGGTGCTCCAAGATAGTATTTTAGAAAATTGTAAATAAATCATTAAATAATAACCTACCTATAGTGAAATAAAAATTTCGCCTTATAATGAAAACGCGAAACCGTAACTGTTGTTAAATTAATGTCGCCATTGTAGCGCCACGGTGTATAAAAATACAATTGGCATGAATTAATGAATAATAAAAAAAACAGGTAAAAAAAAAAAAAAAACAAACTTGTCGATAAAACTTGCGTATCGTTCTTGTTTTTCATTTTGATCAACGTTCAGTCTAAATTGCATGGAGTACTTTTCACCCAATTCAAAATCCCAGATTCTCGATAAGTCCACAATTTTCAGTTATAAAACCCTCTAAACTGGCTTTATCTATCATTTTACGCACTTTTCACACTAATAGGTACACAAAATATACAGCTATCACTATAATTTTTTTGATGTACAGTCGCCAGCAGGTCAAGCTAAACGAAACTGTCAAATTTCTCCATACGATTTTAAACCTTAAAAAGTTGAAGGTTAAGTTCAAAATCGAATGAGGAAATCTGACAGTTTGTGGTAACTTGATGTGCGACTGTACTTATCAAACAAAATGTTGCATCAGCGGCGGGCGAAAAGGAAAGAACGATTGAAATAGTAACGTGACAAAAGAACACCGAACGATTGCTTCGTTGCGGTCGGGTATGTTTTAAAAATACCTTCGCGCGAAATCCTAAATCTGAAAATAGGATAGGTACCTGATGTCAATTCGGCCAGTGACGACACAAATTTTAAGTAAAGGTACGCTTTAATGAATAAATTTTCGTTTTCTCGATTTGAAAACTAACCCGACGGCAAGACGGCACCTGACGTCATGAGCATTGTGTGAAGGTATAGATTCCATAATACGCTTCGGCGCGGCGCTCCGATTGGCCCTTCACCAATCGGAGTGCTGAACGCGGTCGATGTGTAAAATCGAGATAAGGGTAACCCCCTTACCGATTAATACTGTTAATATCAGCAAGTATACTATTATTTTTGTCGACATCACATTTTGATCAACATACGACCTAATGAACTCAGCCTATCGCAGTCCGCTGCTGAACATAGGCCTCTCCCAGCTACCTTCTTGAGATCGTCGGTCCATCTAGCTGGAGGGCGTCCCACATTACGCTTGCCGACACGCAGTCTCCACTCCAGGACTCGTCTGCTCCACCGGCCATCGGTCCTCCGACAAACATGGCCAGCTCACTGCCACTTCAGTTTGCTTACTCTGCAAGCTATGTCGGTAGCTTCGGTTCTTTCCCTGATAACTTCGTTCCTTATTTTATCCTTATAAGAAACCCCGAGCATAGCCTGCTCCATAGCGTGCTGAGCGACTTTGAAGTTGTGGACCAACCCGACCGTCAATGTCTACATTTCGGCACCTTATGTTATAACGGGCAGGACGCACTAGTAGAAGACCTTAGTCCTCAAACATTGCGGGATTGGCGACGAGTAGACTGGACGAAGTTTTCCAAACGCTGCCCAACCCAACTGGATCCTTCTGTCGGCTTCTTTCTCAAAGACGTTGTTTCTACCGAGCTGGATGACTTGCCCTAGGTAGACATACTCCTTCACAACTTTGAGAAGCGACCCTTCTAAGTGGATTGGACTCGGCAAGACATGTGAATTGTACATGATTTTCGTCTTGTCCAAATTCATGCCGAGGCCAACCCGCCGAGAGACCCCATTTAGGCTATGCAGCATCTAGTCTAACTGTTCCAGCGTCTCTGCCATTATGACGATGTCATCGGTAAAGCGAAGATGTGAGATGTACTCGCCCTTCACATTTATACCCTGTCCAGTCAAGTCCAGCGTCTTAATAACGTCCTCCAACGCATCGGTCAACAGTTTCAGGGATATCATATCCCGCTGTCTCACTCCCCTGAGCAGTTGGATGGAGGTGGTTTTCTTATCCTGGATAGGACAGTCATCGTAGCAGCGTCATACAAACACCTCAACACTTTGATGTATCGCCAATCAATTCGATATCGTTGCAGAGAGGCCAGAACTACCCATATTTCGGTGGAGTCGAAGGCTGTCTCGTAGTCCACAAATGCCATACACGGCGGTCTTCTGCAGTTTGTTGAACAGTATGGATGTAGTCTACGGTACTGAAGCCTTTTCAAAAACCAGCTTGTTCTGGTGGCTGGAACTCCTCAAGCCTCCTGGCGAGACGATTCGTGACGACCCTCGAGAACAGCTTGTATACGTGGTTCAGTAATGAGATGGGTCTATAGTTCTTCAGCAAGGTTTTGTCACCTCTTTTGACGAACAGAACTACCGCGCCTCTACTCCACGCCTCGCGCGTTGTACCCTCGTGGATGACGGAGTTGAAGAGACTCGCTAGCTCTCTCAGGAATGGAGCCCCGCCCGCTTTAAGAAGCTCAGTCGTTATTCCGTCATCACGTGGTACCTTGTTGTTCTTTAGCTGCTCGAGAGCCGCCCTAATCTCGCACTGGTTGACATCCGGGATGTCCTCCGTGAAGCGGTGCGTTAGTTCCGCACGATGGTCATTTTCACTATGTCCCGCTGGTTTCGCCGTCCGCGTTAATTATAAGTGTCCATAAAAATCCTCGACTTCCTCGAGTATCTCGGACTTTGAAGTCACGGTTCTACCATCCGCAGTTCTTAGTTTCGTCAGATGGGACCTCCCTAATTACTGAGCGAACACTACACCCTCGGTTTTGCTCAATCGCGACCTTGATGTCACGGGTGTTGGAGCATCGCAGGTCGCGTCGCGTCTTCTTTCTAATTTTTAGGTTTAGGGCCCTCTTATCTGATGAAGACGGCTGCGTGTATGACAACTCTCATCTTTCCCTCATAAGTCCGTGAGTTTCCGAGAAAAGTTTGGACAACTTACTTTTTTGCTGCAACGGGAAAAGTCTGCGAGATACGTCACGTAGCGCTT
Source organism: Griposia aprilina (assembly GCA_916610205.1). NCBI lineage: Eukaryota > Metazoa > Arthropoda > Insecta > Lepidoptera > Noctuidae > Griposia > Griposia aprilina. The sequence goes on from OU744286.1 coordinate 17,083,546, forward strand.
TGACCATCTCGTTGGCTTTCTCGCCGACAGTGCTTGTGGCTTCCAGCAGGGCGAATCGATTTTGAAGTTCCAATTGGAACTTTTCGGAACTGGAGCGGCTTTGAGCTGCGTAGGTCGGAGGGTTGGTCTCATCATGCGGATTCTTTCGGCTCGAAAATTGATAATTAGAGTGCCTCGGGTGCCTGTGATCGGTACCGGTATTAAAGCTGCTGATCACGGAGACATCTCTAAATACGAGTATGTACTTTTTATCCGTCATGATGAACTCTATCTCGTTCCTTGTCACGTTATCGGGGCTCTTCCAGGTACATTTCCTCTGGGGCTTCTTTTTAAAGAATGAATTCATTAAGAAGAGCCCCTGCTTCTAACAAGTTAACCAGAATTTGCCCCCTGGGATTCCTGTATCCCAAACCAAACGGTCCGACATTCGATTCGCTGCGTTCTTGTACTCCCACTTTGGCATTGAAGTCCCCTATAACAATGTTATAGTGGGCCTTTGTCGTACTGTGCATTGCCTTGGCAATATCCTCATACATGGCCTCGGCTGTCTCGTCAGAGCATGACGAAGTTGGCGCATGTACCTGTATCACTTTCAAGTAGTACCTGTCGGTGAGTTTCAGTAAAAGGTACGCTACCCGTGTCGACACACTACTGATTTCCACAACGCTGCTAGTGAGTTCCTTGTTGACCAGGAAGCCGACACCGCATTGGGAGAGCTAACCACCTTCGTGGAAGTAGAATAGGTGGCCTGACTCCCGTGTTATCGTGTTCTCCCCCTGTCTTCGGACTTCAGATAACGCCAGTATATGCCAGTTAATACGACTTAACTCTACCTCAAGTTCGGCAAGGTGATGGTCCAGTCTCATCGAACGTCTATTCAGGCGCGGTGGCAGCCCAAGATTTGGGGGGGGGGAGGGTTAACATGGGTGCCGAGTAATTTTTTGGGGAGGTACATCTCGTTTGTCTCGTGGTCGCAATCGCTACTGCTAAGCATGATCCTGAGATCCTGGGTTTGATTCCTAAGTCGGTTAAAGTGTTATTGGGTTTTCCCAACAGTAATTTCTCTGAAGCAGCCTATAGTCTGGATTTGTACCCGGTTGATGGCAGTAGGTTCGCACCCTAAAACATGGGACCTAAACATAACTGGCGAAATGTTGGTGTACTACTCGTATATGTAGGTACACCTCTGCCTAACCTTTCGCGGAATAAAGGTGTGATGTTATTTTAATTTTCGTGTACACCTCCTGCCTCACATTACTTATGCTATTCAGGGACGCAGCTTTTACATGAGGTAGGGGGGAATTGAATAATGCTGGCAAATTTGTCGTAGCACTTTTTGATAAATAGTAGGTATTAGAACAATAGATTATGTAGGGTAACCAGAGCGAGCGGAGCGAGCCGAAATTTTTAACAACCCGCCTCGTTTAGGTTAGGTTTTGTTTTATATTTTCAAACAAAGATAGGAGTTACATTGTCAACTCATGCAGGGATGCCCTAGCAACTATGAGAATGTAGAATGCAAGAGCGAGCTAAGCGAGCCCGAAAATTTTGCACACTCTCTGATACGTTAAATTTTCTGTTGATCATTCCAAAAGAACTATAATTAATTGGTTTGGTTTGTCGACTTATGAAGAAAAGCTCTAGAATCAAGAGAATGTAGAATGCAAGAGTGAGCGAAGTGAGACTGGATATTTTAGCACCCTACCTTGAATAGGTTCTGTCTTCTTTTGACCATTATACAGAAAGAGAACTTATTTTGTTAAGTTATGACGAAAAGCTTAAACTCGTTTTACAACAGTTTAGGTTTTGGAATCTGGCCTAAACTTTAGCCTTTCGAACCTTACGTACGAGCGGGGTGCCCAAATTCCCGAGATTGCTTCGCTCGCTCTTGCATTCTAGATTCTCTATTTTTTAACAGGGTTTTTGAAGTAAAAACTTCTTTTGGCGCGTTGAACGATATTTAGTAGGGGAAAATCTTATGAGTTCGCGCCACCGAAATGCTAATGTTAACAGTATTAATAAGATGAGTTGCGGTTGTTGTTGCTCGGAGTGCCGATTGATGTAAAAACCAGACTAATGTTAATAATTTTAATTTACAAATTATTAAATTTTAGTTTTTGATACTACCGTTAATTTAAAAAAAGCTACTGTTTATTTATAGTTTTAAGTTTTCACCTCTGTCAGCAGTCCCCATGACTACGACATGAGACATAGTTATGACAAGGCTCAAGTACAGTTTTATGTTAGTAAGTTATGTAAATCATTCAGGCTTTCGACAGCTTGAATGGTTTTGGGGAGGGGGGTCATGAGTCATGACCCCCATGACCCCCCCCCCCACTCGGACCGGGCCTGCAAGAAACGGGCATTCTTTTAATTCAAAATATGGTTACAAAATATTGGTTACATAAGTACATCATTCATGTTGTAATTATTTATGTGAGAGCAATGCAGAACGTTAAAAGCGTCCGTAATAAAAAGACAAAAACAATTCACATATTAAATTAAATTAAAATAAGTTGTGGCAGCTAATAGATAGCATCATAGCAGTCCCTACTGACGGCACCCGTTCACGAACATGACGCTTGTATTAGCACCATTAGCACCATTCACCTCAACCATTTTGAAGGGAGCTAAATGATCCAACACATGCGCCATCATCAGCGAGACATTAGAGTGTGCATGACATACTCTCAGCCCATTCAAGTCAATGGAAGACGTACCCAGTTAATGGTAGCTATAAAGTATGTCCATAGTATCACTACAAACAAAGTTAATGTATGAATGGACAAAAGTAAACTTAGCCTATCGGAGTCAGGATGCAAAATCAAAGGTTCTATTAGTAGGTAAATATAGAAGGAAAGCATCATGTTGCGCTGAAGCCGCAACTCCCTGAAAATAGACCTGCCAGCGCGAGGCGAGGGTTACATATAGATAGCGGCAAAGGTTTTAAGATTTGATCTTGAAGTCAGACTAACAAAGTGGGGGTTTCGTATAAACGTACCTTGAAAGTCTTTTGTATGTACAAGCTTAGTCAGAGAAAATAGGGTTGGGATGGGGGCGGCATTGTCGGTATTGCACGCGAGCACTGAAGCGGCCAGTTGCGGCGGGCCTGGGAGAAGGTCGTATGTGGTATTATACATACACTCTAAAAACATTACCCTTCTTCTGGGGTAGCTGGGTAAAAACAATCTTGTTGTTTTCTTCCATAAAAGTAATGTATGTTTACTTATTCATCCTTTTTCGGATCACTATTACAAACGAATTAATATAGTCGACCGATTCGATTATCATCTCAACTCGAACTCGAACATTCGATTTGAATTAATGTCGCTGCCCCTCACTACTAGTTGCTGCTCCTGTCATCAAATACGTTGAATGACGTTTGTTTGATTTTTGAAATTATTGGATTTTCTTAGCTTAATATTAATTATTTTGTTATTTAGGTGTAGTTAAGTTACAAACTACTAAGTAATTTTACTAGCTATGAAAATAAAAACTTATTTTCGTCGAGTCAAATGTCAAGATGACTTCAGAGACCGAAGCTATAAAAACAAATGAATTTCTACGACGACGAAAGCTGAGACTTCAACAGGTTTGAACTATGATAGGATTGTTATTTTTAAAATACTAATGAATTAAAAAAAATGTCAAGTACCGATAATGTATACAATGGGAGATAACTTTTAGGTCCGCGAGCAGTCTAAAGACATCGCAAAGAAAATACGACAGCGCGCCAAGGTTGAAAAGTTACGACAAGTTGTTGATCTAGACGCGAGGAAACAAAAGGAATATTTTGAATGTCAAGAGAAACTGGTCAAGCGACTGGAGGTGCTGTATGCGAAAGGGTTGGAAAACGTTGGCGCGAGTCATCATAGTGCTTCCGAATTGACACAACAAGGTGAGTTATGGTTATAAAATATTATGCTGTTGATAATTATACAATACAATTTTATCTGATATAATCCTTCTGATACTCCTGCCCTTATCTTTATTTCTTTGGGGTGCATGCAGCATGTCTTGTTCAATACAATCTAACTAGTGAATATTAAGGGAAACATAGTCATGATACCCCAATGAACCCCATTCTGAATGTAGCTACAATATTTGAGAAAGTTACTATAAAATTAGTTTGTAAGATATCAGTTTTTGTTGGTAGATGAAGTAACAAAAACAGACTTGTCCAAGTTGCGGGGTAAGGAGGCTACAGTTGAACTGAGGAGGAAAAAGCAGGAGAAATTAGATCAACAGAAAAAATTGCTGGACAGAAAAGTGCAAGCCAGGTGAGGGTATCATAATAATATTGTGCTAAACATTGAAGACTTTTTCAATGTTTAACAAATAAATTATTTGAGTGATTGTGTGAAATGATCTTCCTTTTTCTCCTAAACTAAAATTGGGTTGGAGCTAGTGACATTCTTAATGCTATTTGTGTTTTCCGACCATAAAACTTTAATACAATTAGGTACAAGCTGGTATTACAAGAATTCCGAAGAATACTTTTAATAAAAATCAATTTCAAATCATTATTCTACATGTTACCATTATTGTGTTCCACAGGGAAGTTGCTAATGAAATAAGCCGGGACAAGACATCAGTGGTAGCTAATAAGCTTTTGTCAAAATCTTCAAGCATAAAAGTTTCTGATGATTCTTCCCAGAAGGCAGGAGGTTCCACAGAGCTTCCAAACTTAAAAGAAAGTGACAAAGATGCAGGAACAAGTAACAATGAAGTAGAGGCTGTGAAGACAAGTGACATGGCCACACAGTGGGACATGGAGACCATACCTGAGTGGGAACCTTCTGTGCCAGGACTCTCGCTCCCTACAGACAAAGACACTCCAAAGGATTCTGATGATTTTATAGGAAGTAAAGTTGACAAGAGCAATAGAATAGACTTGTTTGCCCTCAGCAAAGATATGCCATCCAGTTTACGAGGCAAGTATACACATGATATGAAAGATAGAGAACCAGGAAGACCTTCTTTGACAATAGTTTCAGAATACCTGCAAAACAGAAAACTGCGCCTACGAGAAACTGAACCAACATTCACAAACAAGAAGACACCAGAAGATATGCAAAGCTTGAAACAGACAATAGAACGCACAAGAACGGCTAAGCCTGAAGGTATTCCTTTTAATGTTTGCCAAGTGCATGATCAACAAATCATTCCAGTGCCCGCTTGGCGAGCAGAAAGGAGCTGCCAGTGTTGTTCTCACAAAGTTAATTACGATAGTCCTGTACCTAGTAAACAGTTCAAATCCATGACAAATGCTCAAATTAACCAGATCTTTAGCTCCATAAGACCGTTGCGGCAACCTAATATACTACCAAGCCCTGTTGTCAGAGGGACAAGCCCATTTAGGAGGAGTAAAGTTGGTCCAACAATTTGTAAGCAATATTGTGATGCAAATAATAAGCAATAGTGGCTTTGTAATCCATCGGAGTTGGGTCCATTACATCTAATATTCAACCTTCACTTCTACCATAACATTTAATTATTCATGTATTCATATTCATTGCCCATTGTAAAAATTTCATTATGTATAGATCAAGTTTTAATATTGTATGCATTAAGCTTACTTGACGAATCAGAATCAATTAGATCATCAATAACATGAAGATAATAATCATATGCCACTTACAGTTCCAGGTAAAGGACCTGCCTCCAACCACAAAACTAAGAATATTCCGGAGAATCCTGTTCAAAGAAAGAGCTCAGTTTTAATGTACAACCACTCTACTAGAGACACCAGGGACTTGCCTTATGGTGACAAGCTTGTAGTCAGAGACCTGCAGTCTGAAGAGGATGCATACTCCCAAGCCATGAGGGAGGTGTCAGCCCTCGGTGTTAAAGACAAGGGACAAAGGAAAGTCCAGGATAAGAGGAACAAGGTTGCAGTGACTAAGCAAAATGTTGAGAAAGAGTATAAGGACACTATCAATTTCTTGAACTCCTTGCCTAAGGATACGGGTAGCAAAGTTATTGTGAGTATGACAAGGTTTTTACTTTAGATATTTAAGTATGGAAGTACAAGTTCTAATAATTATCTATAAAAATATTAGGAGACTTTCTAAGGTAAAGGATTTTTATTCCAGAAAAATGCGTATAGGGATGAGCGTCGGCAGCAAATGCAGCATGAGAGTCGTCAGCAAAAGATGCAACAAGAATACAAGAAAATAGAAAAGGAATGTAAAAAGCATAACTGTTCGGTAAATATTCTGTTTGATTCATAAACAAAAAACGAAAAAACCCGACTGCGTTTCTGTGTAATTTGGAAATGCAAAAACCCTAAAACAAGAAAGTCGTGATACCTGATTGCACTTAACTTAAAAATAAGTTTAATTTCGGAAGTCGGTGTCTTTGGTTTAGTATTTTCGTTTTTGGCCACCGACTTCCGAAATTAAACTTATTTTTAAGTTAAGTGCAATCGGGTATGACGACTTTCTTGTTTTAGGGTTTTTACATTTCCAAATTACACAGAAACGCAGTCGGGTTTTATAGATTTTTAAATGACTGTTTTTTTATTTTATATACCCAGTATCACTCTCACAGTAAATACGAATCTAACGAATCCATCAAGCCGTTCAGACTGCAGAGCGTGCCAAACAATTATACATACATACATACATACTCTCGAAAACATAACCCTCCTGGCGCAGTCGGGTAAAAATTAAATGAAATCTTTGTAATTCAATCTAATTTGTCTACCATATAACATGCTTTTGTTTTCAGAAAAGTCGCAGTCAATCTAAATCGCCTGTTAAATTAGACATGGATGACAATTTTGACAGCAGAGACTTTCAATACTCTTGGATGCCTGTGCCAGAGACTGACGGCAACCTCGCCATCCATGCAATACCTAACACAGTGAAACAGGGGAAGTCTGGCAACAGTGTCAAGTTTAGCCAAGTTGATAGTTACCACGAATACAGGTCACGTCACAAGCACACGCCTCCAACAAAAGACACTTCCCAGGACAAACCTGGCAAAAGTATGATTGATACTGTGGTAATAGATAAGAATACCACTGAATCTTCTGACAGCTCTTCCATTACCTCAGACACAAGTTCATTAGTAAATATGAGAGTTGAAAAGAAGAGGAAACATAGGAATGCTAAAGAGATCAACCAGAATCTATCGGATGCTGAAAGAATTATAATATACAAAGTACTGGATTCAAAAACTGAGAAAAAGACAAAAAGACAAACTAAACTTTTGAATGAAATAGCTAAATCTTTGACATGTATTGAAAAAGTTCAGCAGAAGCAAACTGAACACACGTCAACTAGCAAGAGTGCTGAAAATGCAGTTTCATTTGAACAACTCAATGAAGGTATTTTTGTTTACCCTAATTATTAGAATATTATGTTACTCACTAGCAGTTAATAGTAAATTCATCCCTTAACCGGTTGAATGCCATAATTACAGAAACAATTAAAAACCCATTGTCTTGCATGGATCCACATTCTGTGGATACGAAGGGTTGATAATATTTTTTTATTGCTAAGGCTTGTCAAGCCCATTTTTAGGAAGCCTAACATATTTCTTGGACCAGCATCTTAATTTGTTTAGATGAGTACCCTAGCTGTTGAACTATAAAGACTATATCTTTAAAAAACATTAAATGCTTCTTCAGGTATCTACAAGATGGTGAAAGAAAAGGGGTAAGTTTTTATGGATTTTTAATAACTAATGATTCTATCCCATCCCTCTTCCTTCCCCACTATTACCGTTTCCTATTCTTCTGCAGGGCTGGCTACAAGATGAGTTGTTGCACTACTAATGTTGAGATGTGGAGGTCTACCACACCTCGCAAACCTTGGTGGTAAATTATGAATGCTGTTCATATTTACATTTTACTATAGTTTAATTAATCTTGATAATAAGTAGTGTATTGTTTGGTCATATTAGTGTATTCTTTATCATACATAGTGCAATTAACACAAAAACACTGAATTCTCAAATCACACTTAACTTGAAAGTCCTTCAGTAGCTACAACACATCTTTCGGTGTCAGAGACCACATAAGCGAAGGAGCGCCTGGTCTTTAGATTATTAATTTACTTCCACAGGGACAACGTAGCCTCAATGTACTATGACGTGCGTGACAAGGTGGCAGCTGCTTGTTCTGAAGATGCACATTTTCGGTCATGTCACTGTAAGAATCCATGTAAAAGTCAACAGTGTAACAGAGGTTTGTATTACTAATTGGCCAGTCGTATTCCAATGAAGTCTGCGATGTTTTATACATCATATTTTCAATTTGTTCAGGTACTGTCCTACATTGGGAAAGCGGCGATTGTCTTGCACCTGCATCGTAAGTAATCAATATTCTTTTGGGTTTTAAATTATAAATGGGAATAGGAAGCATAATAGATAATTTAAAACGATTACTTTTAGGACAACTAGCGAGAGCCAGTGGCCCAGTACAGCCAAAGAAAAGGCGAGCGACCCTCCTCTAGCTACGCAATCTTCTATTGCGCCATCAACAACGTCATATATTACAGCCACCAACGACAAAGGCAGTACATCTGAAGGTGGGTATATTAAATTAGTTGACGAAGCTGGGCAGGAGGCAGGGAAATTATTCATAGATTCTTCTGGACTCCTTAATAATAATGCTTACGAAGTGGTCATACAACTTCGAAAGAAAGATATAGCACCACAAGAAAATATACCTACTGACAACACAGTGCTCAATCAGAATAAACAGTCTAGAAGTGAAATTAATAATAATGAAAAGAACCAATTTGCCAGCTGTGAGACCGACGGAAACGCTGGGCAGGCAACGTCTGAAGGAGACATGCTTAATGTTCAGGGCTACAGAAGCGATGTCGATAAGTTGTCCCTTAAGATACCACCTCAACCCGATCCCACAAACGCAAATGCCTTTTCTGAAGAAACAAATATGCTGTCTGACACTAACAAAAAACATCACATTGAAACTAATACTGAAGGAAGTGATGATATATTTACAGAGAATAAAAACGATGTATGTGAGAAAGGTTATACATGTTTAGCTGAAGGACCAAAACTAGACCAACTCCCTAGGCCGTCGACAACAACATACACACAAACCACCTCTCCCATTCACAGACCTGTTTTCTTTCACATGAGTTCCTCGACTTCCACTGCTTATATGAGCCCACCAGAAATGATTTTACCTAAATTTTTAAGACATGATCGTTCCACAACTGAAGATGAAACATACGATCCAATACATACTATTGAACTACTTAGAAAAGAAAACCGCGAAGAATTGGCTGACTGTATGTGCCGAAAATGTATGCTCGCTAAAAAGGTGGGAGTAAACAAAGAAAATGTACCAGCACTGGTTAGGAAGAAAAGACTTGAAAATATAGAAAATATAACACCACCAGATACAACAAATAATACTTCTGAACGACAGAAAACTCACGATGGTCTAAAAGAAAGAAATGTATGCAGCAAAAGTACAACAATTGACAAACCAAAATGCACACATCATAATCGTAGAAATGTTGATCATGTGAAAGGACAATGTCATAGAAACAAAAGACCGTCAGCGGAAAGTTCTCGCTCGTCCCGTAACTTTAATACACTCGTCGGTATAGATTTGACTTCAAGAAATAGATACAAATTTACAAGTTCCTGTCGGGATAAAAAACCGGACCAATCTAGCTTAAATCCAATTATTAGAGACTACGTGAATAAATTATTGGCTCTGAACAGAGAAGGGCTTAAAGCAGTAGAAGTAGCAGATCAAGAATGCAGCTCGGTAGGCACTCCAGGCAGCTCAATAATTAATGTACCATTTAATGTTGATGAGAGAAAATCCTCTCTATTGAATACGATATCATTAGAACAAATAAAAAACTTGTTAAAACGGCAAATCATAGAGGAGCAACTAACAAAAAAAATGAATTGCCCACAAAATTCATTTGTTTCTTCAGTTGCTAATAATAAGAAAAATCTGAAATATTCTTCATCTCGAACATCTCGCAAAAAGCCTGTACACAAAGTCAAGTCCTTAAATATTTCCAAACACTTTCTAAAGCAAATTAAAACAGGGCGGGAAAAGTCCAATAAATCTTCACCGCAGTCATCGACTGAAGGAAAAAACAAACTGGCTGGAAGTCGTTCAGTGAAAAAAACACGCTGCAAAAGCCCACCAATACCGAGGCAGGTTTATATGGAGCCATACTCCAGATTTAATGATTCTGAATCTACAGCGAAAAATGCTAGAGGGATGGAAAGACTCAAAACACGCACCAAAACTGCTTCTCCTAAAAAATCGAGAAATAAACCAGATTTGAAGCGCCATCAAGCTACTGCAACTGATTCAACAGTTGATTCTGAGTCAACTGGACATTTCAACTCAACAGACGTTCCCGTAAGTATGTCTACGCAGACCACCAAAAACATGGATATTAATACTGATACAAATTTTATGAAATTGGCAGAAGATAAATTGCAAAACATGGAAAAAATTGCTGACCTGACCGAAAAATGTACTAAAAGATTATCGAACCTTGCTAAAGTATTAGAGGAAGTACGAAAAAATAAATCACTGGCTTATAGCCAAATTTCATCAGCTGATTCGACTGACTCACAATCTGATAAGCCAGTGGTAAGTCCAATTACTTTTGATCTTAACGATGTTCAACAGAGGTTGGAAACCAAAACTCCTGAATCTATTCCGGATAAGGAGACTGTCGAAAACGAATTACTGCGGTCAGAGCATATTAGTCTCTTGACAGACATTACCAAACCAGCTTTTAAAGCGTCAGAGACAAATTTACCACAGAGTCCAAGGTCTGTTGAAAAATTAGATTCGCCTCTACATGTATCTACAAATACAGCGGATCTTGTGGTTAAAAGTAGACCAAAACCACCACCAGCATTATCTCGGCTGAGTTTGAAACATGGACAAGAATACATAATTCCGCACGAACTATCAACTGTCATAGAAGTAGACTCCCCTATGAGTACGAAACACAAAAATCAGTCAGCGCGCAACGATGCCAAAGAGGCTTCCAACAATTCTAACCGACCCTCCTCTGAGGACAAAACTGTAGATGATAATAGGAAAAGTGAAGTTGGAAAAGAATCCACTGTAAACCCTGACCTGCTTCAAACTAAGTCACATTTATCAAAAATTTATAAATTTTCGTCAACCGAGTCGTCCGACGATTCTAAATTTCAAATGATAGATCTAAAACAGTTTAATGAGATAATGTTGGAGCCTTTTATTAGTATTCAAGAATATGCCAAACAATACAACATGGAACCACCAGATGAAGGTTCCAATCTGGATGAAATACAGAGAGAAGATGTTATTAATGATGACATAAGTTCTTTACATTCAGATGGTAGTTTACCAGATGTAATAGCAGAATTATTGAAACGAAATATTATTACTGAACCATTTAAATTTGACACAGCATCCAATATTAACTCTACTACTATATCTTCGGAATCTACGTTATCCATGTTAGCTTTGACAAAAGCACGCAGAGGAAGAAAGAGATCGAATGTTGTTTGCCTAAATAAGGAAAATATTGGCGAAACGTCTGATACATTGAGCTTTTCTTCAAACCCTGACTTAGAAAATGCTTTTAAAAAACTTGGTATGGGCTGGGCATCCTCCACTTTGAAAAAGACAAAGGAGCGTTTAGCTTTATCGTCATCATCAAACACCTCTAGTTCTAGTTTATCTCAATTTAAAACGAAAAGTTCTCATCAGGAAATACCAGCCCTAGTTACAGATTCTGTTTCATCAGTAGGAAATGTATGTAAGGGCACGCAGAATAAGAATACTGTAAGTATAGACAATTCAAAAAATGCTGAACAACAAACTATGTTCTCAAACTCAATGACCGTTAAAGATTTTTTGAGAAATGAATTAGCAAAGAAAATTACCTTCACAAATAAATCTAACATTAATGATACTCAAGAAGAATTTGTTTCTTTGTTTGAGACGAAAATGCCTGAGGAAATGAAAGAATCATCACAGGTAAATCGCGATGAGCGCTCCGTAGACAGTGCGCGCAGCAGCGCTAACAGAGCGCGGACGTCCACCCCCGTACAGCTATTCAAGTCCTTGGCCTACCGCTCGAGCTCTAGTTCGAACATATCTAACGGCTTGTTCAGTAACGCCGATGATCTATCATCGGTTAAAATGACGTCAAATTCCATTAAAAATCATTCCACATCCGATAAGGATGACTTGACCATTCCTACCTTCAGTCTGAGATTGAAAAAGAGTTCCGACTGTAGCAAAAGTGATTGAAGATAAATTTGTTGCTTATTAATATATTTATTTTTGTGAATTAATGTGAAAAATAGAATGAAGAAAATATTTTTTGTATTATTGTAATGTTGTTTGGACTTTATGTATATTTTAAATAAATCAATATGAGTCAAATATAATCAATATTTATTAATTTTTGTTCAAGAAATAGGTACAGCAAGCAAGTTAATATACCACATTTAGTTTTTATTGCTTTCACAATAACACTTGTCAACTAATACACAACATTCCATAAGATCTTTATGTCTAAGTACAGAGATTCATAAAATATTACCATTTGAGATTAATAAACAAGATTTTTTAAAGATACCTTTGGTATATTTATGTATATTATGAGAACAGTGATTACTGTAGGTCTGTAGTTAGATAAACTTTGTAAAATGACGATTCATTACTTGTGACTTACATAATTATTCTCAAACATGTGTTGGATTGCTGACAGCAAAAAAAGATCCTTTTTGTCAGAGATCCAACAGAATACAAATTTAGACCAATGATTGCTATTCACTATGTAATAACTTAACCAATAAATAACATTATTATTACATGTAAATTAATACCTGCTAAATGATCACAGAACATAATTAGCTCCTAAACTATACTAGCTAGGGAAACTTGCAAAGTGAGTATTAACATGATGTTAATATAATAAAAGTAGGATTTTTAAGATTATATTGTGAGCTTTCTGATCATGCAAGTACAGTATCTAAGTTTCAACAAAGTTTCCCTATATCATTTTGGTAAATAATCTTTTTAATTAATTATTCTTTCTTCTTATCAACCTTTAGTATATGGTCCCTCACCAGTGTATATGCTAGTCCTAATGTTAGTGCTGACACTACAGTGCCTTGGGCAGCCACTCTTAGCTGCATTAGGAACACACTGGTGCTCATTTTACCCCTTGTCTTGTATTTGTATGCTCCAAAACCACACACACCCAATAATCCCAGGATACCTGAAACAGTTGAAATTATATTAATTTCTAAACTTGAGAATTTATGAGTTATTTTTCAATTATTGTCATTTATTTCTTGGTTACTTAGTACTGATGTTAGATATAAACGGATTCATTCAATATAATTAGCACCTGCATAATTTTAAACAAAAACATATGGTTGAATAAAATATTTTTTATTACTTTTATGAACCACCATCGCCTTACCTATGATCATAAATGGTGAGTCTTTAGACTTCCGTGCTAGCCTATCTGATTGAGATTCATCTCTGTAGTCAAATATTTGCCGTGGGTTAGACATTGTGGGCCTGAAACATTAAATAAATAACCTTCAACCGAAATAAAGGGAAATACAGGCACAAGAAAAATTGTACATGGGTATTTTAGATAATACCAGCCTATATTGGGTAAATATTCCCCTGAAAATTTGTTACTGTAATTTATGATACAGCATCCTGAACATCAAAGGGAATCAATTCATATAATTATTTTGGCTCTAGCTTGTCAAAATTAGTATATACAGAAGTTACTCTTATCAAAGGTCAGCTAAGATCTTGGATATGTTATTATCTCCAAGACTTATCTGTTAATAATTCCACTCACAAAAATTATATAACTTAAAACATTTTACACATATATATTGCATCACAGTTACACATGTACACTTACACCACAGAACACTATTGACTTCACAGTGTGACGGCTACTGCTACTTTTGAAAGAAAAATCCCGACTCGATGTTCTCGCTCGCTGCTTTTCACGTCAAATGTAATCTATTACTGTCTCTACTGATTTTCATCAATGGAAAAGGATGAAACATCAATGTAGTGACGTAGTCCAGAATGAAAAAATTCCAACGTTCCGTAACGTAACCGTCAATACTGCTGAAGGTCACCACTGTCAAACTGCATTACGTCACTTGACATTGACATTTTTGAATAGATCTTGAAATCTTTTTGTTCAGAAATGGTAAGGAAATTACGTTTTTCATCTACAGCTGGATCGTCATGTTTAGTAAAAAAGAGTGACCTATTATTATAGTATGCGGGATGCGCCAAGGTAGCCCGCGAAATTCAATTTTTCTTACGTATTTTGTAATTTGCAGGTCAGTGTATGTTGAACAATTTATTTTTCGCGACCGTAATAGACATGTGTTTACAGAATTATAATCATTAAAATCATCAATACAACCCTCTAAGTTCATATAATCCTATCTTATATATATAAAAATGAATCCCTATTTCCCTTGGTCACGCCATCAGGCGTGAACGGCTGGACCGATTTCACATTTTTTTTTTTGTTGTGTTCGTTATTGTCAAGAGAAAGACCTTACGAAATAAAAAAATAAGGAAGTTGATCGGAACGTTACAAAATTTAAGAAAACTTAACGCTAATATTAATTTTACATAACTGTCAGTTGTTTGAAATAACTGCCAGCGATTGACAGAATGCGCGCTGCAAATATCGTTTAACACAGATGGACCGGTTGATACATGAGTCAATAGTCAAAACTAAAACTAAACGACATATGACATTCATAGTTAAGACATGACAACGTCTGTCGGGTCAGCTTGTTGATTGATATTTTATGAAATTGTCATTCAACAGGATTACCTATATGAACTTAGAGAGTTGTATTGATGATTTTAATAATTATAATTCTGTAAATACATACTTATTACGGTTGCCAATCATATTTTGTTCAACAGACAACCTGAGACTGACCTGCAAATTGCAAAAAAACGTAAGAAAATTTGAATTTCGCGGGTAACCTGGCGCTCACTTTTAAATATAGATCACATTGTTCAATGCTCACAGAACACCTATTTCAATGCTGCAGTCTGCATAGATAATTATCTAGCTTCCCAAATACTTTCGGTTTTGTCATTCACTTGACTTTTCATTTCATTACGTAGAAGAATTTGGCATGCATCATTCTATCTTAAAATACCACAGATATGAAGTAATTTTAAGGGCACGTGTAAAAGGTATAAGTTCTGCCGCATAGCGAGGCCATGGCAAATCCAATCAAATAAGTTGGCCCATAAAATGCGCGACGCATGCATTTTACAAATTTTAATTCAATTGCGCCGGGGTGATGCGCATGAATCTACGACATAATTATTATGCAAATCAATGTCGTCATTGTTCAGCATGAATGAATATTATATTATTATTTATTCTTATTCTTTTTCTTCATTCAAAATCTTTTGTAGTTTGAATGACTAAATAAAAGGAAGGGTAGTTTATGAAATAAATAGGTGTGAAATAAATTATAAGAACTATATTTTTGGTCCCAAAATCAAAGGCAAGACGTTAACAAAACACATGATAATGATATAAATATTTACCTAAAAGCAAAACCTTACTTATTTTAATTTCTAGGTGAACAAAAGCTTAAAAGTAAAATAAAAAACAAGTAGGTAAGTATATAAAATCAATATTAAAATAAGCGTTATCTAGAGATACGATCACCAACAAAAGTCTATTCATACCATTTTCTTTATAACATCAGTTGTTTTTTCATGTCGTTTCAATAATAATTCGATCCTATCGACTGTACCTACCATACTTAGAAATTATTGTTGCAAACTCGTTATGTTATAAAATTGTGACATGTGATTCTGACTTATAGTATGACAAGTATCATAAGGAAAATTGTATAGAATGTATTAGTATTTTCAATCTTTACAAATTATTTGACCCGTATTTGACAACACGGAATGGCGCGAACCAATACTTCGAAGTAGAATTTAAGTAGATGTATTAGGAACATCAAATGTCTCCCAGGCGCACAGCGTCCAAGTTTTCGTGTTTCTCCTAACCATACCACTATACCTAAAGCTATATAATAAGGCGCTGCCTCCACTAACAACACACATAAAAAAAAACACATCGGTCAATAACCCGGCGTTTACAACAAGGTTTAGCATGTCGTGTCTACTTACTGTTTTCGTTTTTTAGATACATGTTTTTGACAAGTCCTATTAGAAAACTTTTTGAAAACAAGTATCACAACTTTTATTTAACTCATCAAGCATCGCTAATGTAATGACAATGAGACACAATTGATTATCTATTGTTATGGCCCTCTAGCGGGCAACCTCGGGCCTGACTAGATGGGTGTTAACGCGGGGTTTCTCATTTAAGTCGGTGGTAATTCCGGCTCAGTGACTATGTGACCGGAGAAAATGCAGACAAAATACGTTCGAGGCCGAGAATGCTGAGCATGAGTATTATAATAAAAGTACTAGGAGTAAAATCTTCTGACTTCAGCCAGAATCGACTCGTAAGATGACTCGTCGATGATAATGAACCTCTTGACCCGCCTGCTGAAGTAGTAAATGTCCCCCGTGTAGATGTCGAACCACAGCGCATGAATGTGGAGGTCGTGCTTCTCTAGACGCTTCTTTAGCATTCCATAGGATGCGACGTTTTGTAACTGTTGTAGAGTGTTCACCTGAAAAATAGTAAATTAACCAGTAGGGTTTTGCGTTTTTTAATTGTAATTACGTACTATGGAGCCTTTTTTGAGATCAAATACAGATATATAGTAGTTCCTATCAGCAAAACTATCGCGCAGTGTAAAGTTGGGTGTTCAAGTCAGATTTTGTTCTGTTTCGTATCATGCCGGATAAAGGGTTTTTTTTTTTGGGTGGTATATCATCAAATGACCTCTCCCGCTCTGGGCGGAGCGGAAGGGCGTGTCAGACTCTTACTGACTAAAACCCACCCGTGTTCCTTCAGTTGCCTGTGCGCCAGGGCCACGGTAACTCTTCCGAACAATCCGCGACCCCGGCAGGCATCGGCCCTATCGGACCCCGTCAATTATGCTGACATCTCTTTGAGGCGCGCGTGGAACACAACGCGCCATTGACCCGGGCCTGGTCCTTACCGGACGGCGAGCTGCCCATTGCTCACCGTCCGCAGGCCCGCGCCTGCGGTGGCCGGGAGTCGGCTATCGACTCCCGACGCCCAGGGTGTCTCCTCCTGCATGCCGGATAAAGGCCTGAAGTACCATCTCAAAGATTAATCCCTGTACCCAAATTTAAGTCTTCGTAATACCTACAGCATGTATCCATGTATCAGAAAGGCGTGGTCATATTTAAGGTTGTGGTATAGACCATCAAACTGTACAACTTTCGCCATGGGACTAATATCGTAATCGCGAAAGAAATTACGGGACAAATTTTTAAATAAAACCACACCTTTCTGATACAAACATGCTGTTTATAACGCTATCAAACGGCGAGGGTGAAAAAATAAACCCGATGGCGGTCAGCAGCTTTTCTATTAGATGCTTTTCGGTCTGTGGGGCTCAATATTAAAATAGATTTATAAGTAAAGTAACATGCAGTACCTGTGATAGTTTGTCTTCTATACAAAATTTGTTGTCTGGGTCTATATAGGCAACGAATTTCCGTTGCGGTGTTTCAGCCGTGAAAAGCATAGGCTTTGTAAAATCACCTTTCATTGCAAGAAACTTGTCCAAACTCGTGTGAGCATGCGTACACATCCACGATTTAAGAGGAGACAGTCTCCTTTGTTCCTTAAAAAAATATATACGAAATATATAATTTAAATTTGAGAAATTTGATATTTAGCATTATCAGCATGGTTGTCAACAACTCTGCAACATTCCATGTTGCTGAAACAATGTTGTGTAACTTTGCTTCCCATAAATATTGGGTTTTACTGTTCTTCACTGCAGATAATTTAAGACAACAGTCATCCTCATCACTTAACTGTGTTGTGGAGATCAGATAGGCAATCGTTCCATGTAAAGTACTGGTATTCAGCTGCATCCGGTTACACTAGAAGCTGACTACAACATAGTTGGGAAAAGGCTAGACAGATGATGGTGATGATGAGTCATCACATAACAGTCATCATGCATTTATTGCTAGGAGTAGGCTGAGAGCAGAGGTGTGTATATGACACACATTCCCATTGTCATCCACATAATAGAATACTGTACCCAGGATTTTGTAATAACTTGATCTAAAAGAGTGTCCTTAGAATTTCTTGCCCGTTCTTCTTCAGAACTAAGTAGGTACTTTATTGTTACAACAATAAAGTACCTACTTAGTTCTGAATTCAAATTATTATACACGATAAATCTAATAATTGATGGACATGGAAATTAGCAGTCGTTTGTATTCGGCAATGCGATGATTCACGAGGGAAATTAAGAAAATAGTTGTACTTTAATAGCTAGAATGGGGAAGGTAACTGTCAAAATGGCGTTTTCGTAGCTAGTTCCCAACACAAGCTAATAATTTAAGGCGTGACGTGGTTTTATCTTATTTTGCGAAAAAGACGCGTTGTTGTGTTCCTAAGTACTCCGAAATTGTTATCCACCTTTTTCTGAAAGATCCTTTACGATTGTGGCTTAAAACTATACGTAGAGATTAAAAAAAAAAAAAAGTTCGAGGTTCTGTCGGAATCATTTTGAAGAAAGTGATTACCTACCTACGAGGAAATATTTTAGGTTTAACATTGTGAAACTTTTCATGTCAAATACTTGATTTAAAATATTAAAATTACCGAAAATGACCAAATATTGAAATAAAACCAAACTTATGAATGAACACGAAATGGAACGAATGAACGAAATGTCAAATTTATTGTAGGCCGTAGGGACCTAGTTAAGATCATGCCATCTATAGCTTTGCCCGACCTTCTCAGACAGGTGTCAAGAAGGCATTCTCTCGACGGCCGGACTTTCCAATCTATTACTATACTCTATGGGCCGGAATGTAAAGATTTATGGAGATACTAACTATACTAGATTCCTCTTTACTTTTTAGCTTATACAGAAGGTTCATCGCTTTACAGTCGCTGTGCCCACACACAATAATGTGTCTTATATCGTTCAATATACAACCAAGCTCCAAAGCGGCTGGCTCGCAACTGGTCATCTCGTCGACAAAGTACTGCGAGTGAGGTATAACATTCCCAGCGTTTCGCACTGAAAAGTTAAGATTCATAATTATTTATTACAGAACTCAAGTTAAACTGCACTTCAAATCAAGTAATCATAATTACAAACCAACAAACATATCGCCAACACTCGTCTCTGTGAATCTTGTCGGAATCATTCTGCTGTCCATGCATGTGTAGAACACTGCTTTAGGCTGAGGTAGATAACAGAATGTAAGATTAATACAAAATAGCGCTAATTCAGAATTCATCAAGGTAATCTCTGCAGAGGGCTAATAAATCAGTCCTCGCATTTTTAAAGAATACTCTTAGTCCTCAGCTGTTCTTGCAATTAGTAAATCAGTGGGCATGGAGATGCAAATATTAATTCAAGGTAAGTACTGTCGCCAGCACATCAAGTTAACACACGCTGTCACATTTTCTCATTCGATTTTGAACTTAATTACAGTTTAAAATCGTTTGGAAAAAAAATACAGATTCGTGTAGCTTGAGCTGCTGGCGACTGTACATACACAACATAATGATTACAAAGATTACGAATATTTACTAACGGTACAACACTGCTTATGGTATACATACATGTTCTGTGTTCTTTTGGCATGTGGCCGAAATCAGAACTAACGCCTTCATCTTGTTTTGTCAATACAATTTCTGTGACAATTTCACAATTTTTTACCAACGCCCCCCGTTTTTGTCATCTTTCGGCGACTGAATGACATTAATATCATTCAGTCGTCAAAAGATCCTTTTAGCTTGTAGCACTCTCCTCCTTAACTACCCTCAAGAAAATTCTGACGTGTGTGGATCACTGACAAATGTTAAGGTAGATACACTATGGGAGGCAAGACGCATGCGGCGGTGGTGCATCGCATGCGAAGCACATGACTCTCAATATGTGTACTTGCTTGGTCTATTATAATGCACCCATTGCGAGGCATGAGCTTCGCATGCAATGCGCCACATACGCCGCATCTTAAGCTGCTTGTCAGCCTAGATTTGTCAGAATTTTGTGGTCAACTATAACAACTCAGAAAAAAAAACCTATCATTTGAAATGAAACGCAACGTTTTTTTTGTAATGTTGGTATTGATTGATGACAAACTGATTGAAAAGCGAGCGAACCTTCCCTAGCTGTCAGTGAGAGTGAAATGAAATGTCAAAATAAATGTAACTTTTGTCAATAATTTTGTTGAAAAACCGTTGTTTTATAAAACATAGAGCAATTAGTTGATTTACATTAGTGCAAAGTCATATTCCTATAATTTTTATTTGACAATTTAACCCCCTTAATTGCATTTCAGAATAAAAAGGTCAGTAGAAATTAAACTTACCGTAGGATTGTTTTTTACTTCTTGAAACTGTTTTACCATACTTGCACGATCTAAAACACGATATCTCATAATACCTCTTAGTATTTTTTCCATGATTGTAGTATTGACACTCTCACATTAGTTTTTCACTGTTCATAAAATGATACAAATTAGAGAAGCAAGGTTGCATGTGGTTAAACTAAGATTGACATAAGTGACCTTCATTAACGAAGCTTATCATGTCCGCAGCGGACTTGTTTCACAGAGGTAATACTAAATTATTGTGGGTCAACGACTGAACGTACACACTACATTAACTATGTAATTGGTAGCAAATTTTACAAACCGCGTGTTTTGCTTAAGCAAAATATGCATCCGTGTACAAAACCGATACGCGGCCCTTCAATTGAGTGTAGTGATTCGACAACAATAGAAGAGTTTAAAAAAGCTATGTTGAAATATTTCAGAGAAATAAAATTAATATGTAAAATGTTTTCACTCTTTTGATATAATTTATTTTAGATGAATTCCGAAACTATTGGTGATGTAGCAGGGAAGAATGAGAATATTCCCCCAGTATTACCTATCAACCATCGGTTTCTAGAACCAGAGAAAGCGGTTAAAACACTCACAGACATGGCTATATGGGAGAAATCAGAAGCTTATATGGAATACACTGGCTTCATAGCTACACTGAATGAAGCTATAAAGGCTAAGCCACTAACAGTAGACTGCAAGATCTCAACAAATGTAAAGAGACTACTAGATATGCTTGAGTTAATTGATAAGCTCATAGAGGAATTTCCACCTATTGAGCAACCACAAAGATTTGGTAATGTTGCTTTCAGGAGTTGGCTCTCCAAACTTAAAATGAACAGTACTTTGTATCTACAAGATTGTCTGCATCCCAACATACACTTGGCTATACCTGAAGTTAAAGTTTATTTGGAAGAGAGTTTTGGTAACTCCACAAGAATTGACTATGGAACAGGCCATGAAATGGCCTTTGTCATGTTTCTCTGTTGTTTGTATAAAATAGGCCATTTAATAGCTGAAGATAATGTGGCAGTAGTATTCTTGATGTTCAATAAATATTTGACTATAGTAAGACGGTTGCAGACGACATACAGAATGGAACCAGCTGGCAGT
Source organism: Griposia aprilina (assembly GCA_916610205.1). Taxonomy (NCBI): domain Eukaryota; kingdom Metazoa; phylum Arthropoda; class Insecta; order Lepidoptera; family Noctuidae; genus Griposia; species Griposia aprilina. The sequence goes on from OU744286.1 coordinate 17,105,195, forward strand.
CATGGTGTGTGGAGCTTGGATGACTATCAATTCATACCTTTTATTTGGGGTAGCTCACAACTTATTGAGCAGCCAAGAATATATCCACCTGCCAAGTTCTTGGAAGATGAAATTATTGATAAATATCACAATGAGTACATGTTTATATCATGCATTAAGCATATTAAGGAAGTGAAGAAAGGTCCCTTTGCAGAGCATTCAAATCAGTTGTGGAGCATTAGTGCAGTTGGCTCGTGGACCAAAATCAATCAAGGTCTCATTAAAATGTACAAAAAGGAGGTTTTAGCGAAGTTTCCAGTGGTACAGCATGTTCTCTTTGGCTCTCTGCTTCCCATAAGAAGATTCCCTATTAGTCATTAGAGTAAAATAAAGCTGAAAATTGTGAGCATTTGAAAATGAAGGTTGGCAATATTCATGCACTACTTTTAGTGGAAATATTGGGAATGAACAGACTGTCACAACATGTGAAGAAAAAGTTATAACATGGAACTTGTTTCAGTAATTTAATGTGTTGTTTTATTTATGTATCCAACCATAATAATGCACTGTTACTGCCTTACGGCTTTGTGTCTTAAATTTGTATGTGTATATCGGTATAAAATGTCAGTATTATGAGTTGTGCAAATTAAAATGAGTCTCTATCAGTAATACTATTATTTAATTAAGTACCAAATTTTTATGATATGAACATTTGATATAGTCATAGGTGGCCAAATGGGTGGGTGAGCAGGCCGGATTTAGCAGATTGACATCAGATGTTTTATCAGATAAATAAATTGGAATGCAGTTTGTGTTCCTGATTTCATGCTTGTTTGTCTATGTAGTATAGTATCATGTAGTACCATGACCTGTGCACTCCTTAAGTTAATAGAAACACACGCATGGTTTTTCAGCAGATTCGTTTTACAAACCTATTATGTAATATTTGAACAATGTAATACATTAGGTAGGTACGTACGTTATGTACTTTGCCCAGCCTCATTATTATACTATGATTATCATGTCTATGTACATTTACTATTGTTTTCGCTTTACGCTTTAAGTTTAATAAAATATGTGATACAATTATTATTGATTACCTTTTTCGTAAATTTTAGTATTTAACTGTCTTGTCATTTGTTGGAAATAAAATATGTACCTACTTATCAATTTTTTTTTGTATTTTTACTTATATACCCTTATCTGAAACAGGGGTACCTACTGGCTAAAATTAAGTAAAACAAAAATTCCAATACATCGTACAATAATATTCGTTTATTAACGCAAAACGCATAAATTAACACAGTCATTCATATTACGCCACTTACAAAAAAAAGCGCAAAAACAAAAATATAACGCTTAAATATTACTTTAAATAAAGGCGTTTCTATATAGGTACGGAGCAACACAGTATAAAAAGAAAGGATGCGTACATAATCTCATAGGGTACCTACCCATCATGTTCATGACCTCTACATGGTAATATCGATCCAGAACTCGTACTGCCCCAATAATATCTCCTTTAGGAATACTTATTTGCCGCCGTATCACCGACCTTCGAAGTCGTAATCTATCGGATGCTCACGATAGTAACGAAATTGATAGATAGCAGATAGCTCGAAATAAAAGATAATAATTATGTGCCGCACCGCCACGTAAGCAGCACTGTTGAAATAAATGTTCGACTTCGAATGGAATAGCTCGAAACACGCAATGAATTACAGTTTCTATCCTTGTTACACTTGGATAGTTTTTTTAACTTTCAATACATGGAGTGTTTTTAATACTGTGATTGTTGAGTTGTGTTTCTGTTTCCTGATTACCATCATCTGCGATCAGCGATCGATGTCTTTCGACCAGTATAATATCTCGAATAAAGAATAACAGTTTAACGGCTTCACACTATAGCCACAGTGACATGAGTTACAAGATTAGATCATCTAAACACCTAATTATTCTACAACTAATTACTCGTACTTAATGCCCGTTAGATTTCGGTAATATGGTGAGGTTTTCCTTAGGTTTTTTGAAGTGGTTGTTGTATAGCGAGTAGATCATGCCCGCGCAGAGGGCGCCGACAGCGGTGCCTTGCGCGATCACTCGGAACTGCATAAGGAAGACGCTGGTGCTCATCGCGCCGCGGTTCTTGTATGCCCAGCCGCCATAGCCTACCGCTCCCGCGCAGCCGGCAATAGCTGCGAAATAAACAATCAATATAGGAAACACAAATAAGAACAGAACAGCAGGAACTACCAAAGTTTAGAGAAAAAAAAATTGCTGGACTCTTGTACGCCATAACAAAAAACGGAAGATCGAATGATAACGGGGAACCGTTAAGAATGCTATTATGATTCATTCCAGCCATAAATAGTGCGAACCATGTAGCAGAAAATGTGTGGGTATAAGAAGAAAGATAATGCCGTCATCCGTCATGAAGGTCACATGTTACTCCATTAGATAAATTGATCACTAACTATTATCAAATTTAGCAAAAATATGAATTTCATAATGTTTTAATGATGGTTCCCACTATTGTTTCATTTGATTGGCTTCAGCTATGCCACTGACTGAAATAAAACTATCAATCAAAAGATACCACATTGCTACCCACATAGCTGCTATGGATAGCTATGCTTGTTCTACTAACAGACATTTACTTTTGTGCTACTGTGTTATGGTTTCGTTTTTACCCGACTGCGCGACAGCAGACGGTTATGTTTTACTCGCGTATGTATGTAGGTATATGTGTATGTGAAATTCTTTATACCCTTGAAGCATTCCAACGACTGGGTGAACTTTAATACATGAGGTGCCCATCGACTCGTAGGTCGCGCTAGTTTTGTTTTTATAAAATCAAAATGACGTATTCTAGACGTCATTATGTAAGGACATCAATTTATAAGTAGTAGGCAATATAAAATGCACTCTGTGGTAGTAAGTAACCATCCATGGTATAATAATATACGACCATGGTACCATCCATGGCCATGTGGGGTAGCAAAATAAATTATTTAAAAAAATAACACACAAAAAGGTGGAATAAAGATCAAAAAACCCGACTATATAAAAAAATGTAAAAAAACGACTGTAATGTGAATATAAAATTCAAAACAAGGTTACTTTCAAACAGCCTGCATGCGTAGCATGACCACTAGAAACAAGAAACGGAGGACGAAATGACAGATTGTAGAAAGATTACTACGACGCAATGTCTAAATTCAAAAAAAAGAATGACTTTATGTTAAGAAAGTTATTTGTCTTCTCTTCGTAGAGTAGAGATAGAAGTGGTCATGCTACGCATGCTGATATAGTTGCATCAAATCTGAGATTGAACTATAATAATTGTATCAGACTACTTAAAAAGTGAGCTCTTTTTGAATTTTATATTCACATTACAGTCGGGTTTTTTTTTATCTTTAGCCTCGACTGCACTTAATGAGATCATTCAAACAGGCGCATCGCACCTGTCTGCGGGAGCCTTATGGCTTCCTTTACATGACTTGATTGACAAGAAACTTACTAATTGGTAAGTAGTAGGTACCACTTTCGTATCGTTAGGCTTGGCTAGCTGATATACCTACCTACCCCATCAGCTGGTAAAGTCGTTGCAAATCACGAGTGCACGCCAGAGACTTTTTATTTAATTTATTTATGGTTTAAATTGCAATTATTGATTTTATATACAAGAATAGGATTAACGCCTAGTCATGCCAAGACTAGACTGCCATATGGTCAATACCAACCTGCATCGTCAAGACTCTTGACCCTACTTCATCATCATCATTTCAGCCGCAAGACGTCCACTGCTGGATATAGGCCTCCCCCAAACACCGCCACATGGACCGGTTCCGTGTTTCCCGCAACCAGCGGATTCCTGCGGCCTGCCCTAGACCCTAATTCCGTACCTATACATAATAGAATGGTCTACGTACCTAAGATCATAAAGGGAGATTCCTTCGTTTTACGCGCAAGCTTCTGGCCCTGGCTCTCGTCATGGTAGTCGAACACAGGTTTTTCTTGCGCCATGTCTGCGGCTGAAATGAGGAAATAGGTAAACAGGTTTCATTCTCGTCATTGGTTTTATGACGTCAATCCGTCATAAGTGTTTTTATAGACAAGTTGTCGAAAAGATATACTGCACTGCACAATGTAAATCCAGATAATATTTTGCAACTGTTGGGGATTATATACATCTACAGCTTTCTGCGTGTACCTATGCCAAAGTTGGACATAGTATCTTCAACCTTAAGTAATAACTGGCAACTGCAGTATAATAGCTAATTGGGTTTGTGAGTGCAGATCTTGAATCCTTGCTAAATGCTTGCAACGAGGTCTCTATGCTACCACAGTTTCCTCGCGGGAAATTAACTTGATAGTTCTTCATCATTCTATTGTATTATTCGTGTATACCACCAGGACGCATTGACTCCCTAAACTATAAAGTTGCTTTTTGGAAAAGCACAAGGAATTTCTCTTTGCAGACGTTCCTTTCCTACTTAGAAAACTCACGACAAGCAGTTGGAAAAGTGTGACTGTATGAGTGTCTACGCGAGCGTTATCGGACACGGGCAAGGATTAGGTAAATCAGTTTGTGATAAGTCCGCGTTAAGGAAACGATTCTACCTAGGTAGGTACTCATATCTAATCGGCAAATATTCAATGTTCTAACAATATTGTTAACTACTTAAAGTCTCCAGAACTAGCGTACAAGACCTACGAGGGTCTTACAGATTTGTATTATTGGTAGGACTAGTCCTAGGCTAGTTCTACCCATGGGAGTTGAATGGGACCTGTGAGGCTGTGACTAGGAGTACTAGGACCACGGAGACTAGAACCATCTCCCAAACAGCTACCTATACGATATTTAAATAAACACGTTCTAAAGAAAACAGATGACTGTATCGTGTTTAGCTACAATTTGATAGACAAGGTGCTTCTATTTTAAACCTATTAAACTATCTTAACATGTTTTACCAGTTTCACGGCCGGCCGTCTGTTTAGTCGACGTATTCCCTTCATAAGAAATTTCCTGTATAAGTAGGTGCCTAAGTACAAAATAGTTTAGGTACTTACTGAGTTACACAGTAGTTACCCACATGGGATTATGTTATTATGCTGCCATCACCACTTTTCAATTAATAAAAATCTATTGCACAATAGGTAGGTATTATGGTAACATCACGGTCTGATACTAAAACATGATGTAGTGGTGCCGATTTTCACACGTTGGATAATTGTGCAAAATTATTGTAAACAAACGAAACCACACATACCTTAGCACTAGCTTCTACAAACAATAAGTTTACAGACCGATTTTATAAATTAAAATTACCAAAATAAATAAAAAAGATTGCGTCACCAATTCACAGAATAACAAATGATTACTAACCTTGTTACAAATCAAGGACACTGAAATTAAAGCACTAGATATCACCATTCACCACGACACCTACACGTGCAAAGTCTGTCGACTGAATGAGCTCAGCGAGCCAGAGCAGACTGCGATATTACATTATTTATTACTGACGACACTTTACTATTGCCACTGGGGAATCACACAGCGCAGGATAACGAATGCAAACAATGGGTAGTACAATTAATCACCGTACTGTACCGTTACTTAGAAATACACTTTTTAACACGTACCTTTAATATAAATAACTGCGGTAAGGCTGGAGTCTCACTGTAGACTGCGTCTCCGTTAGTCCGAATGCCCGAACCTCGTTCACGTGCGCAAGGCGGCAGGACGTGTGATGCACTCGGTGCTACAGCTTCGTTTTATTTACCTACGTCATTCCTAATTTACGACGAATAGTTCATTTTGATGTGATCCAGCTAAAAGCGTTGGCAGGATCACAGTAGTCTGATTTCCTTTCATCATTCTACCAACAAATTTTTAAATCGTAGGTACTTATAATAGTATCAATTTCTCTCGCATAGAGGTATATTTTTCTCGAGCAGTTTTGGCTAAAATGTTGTGCTAGTTTTTACAAAAATCTTTTTTACTAAAAAAAACATCCGACTTTCAAAAATAACACTACAAACTGAAAAATTACTTTAATTTCGGAAGTCGTGTCTTAGTTGCCGTTAGTTTTTTGCCACCGACTTCCGAAATTAAAGTTATTTTTCACTTTTTAGTGGATTATATAATAATTTATCTAAGTTACAATAGCCTAATGTCAACTGCTCATCACCTTTTACAAAATATTTCTTTTCCCCATGCAAGGAATTGAGGAGTTCTCTTGATAAAAACCAGAAGAACTGGAGCTGATGGTGAAGCCACCATCAGCTCCATTTCACCATATGCATTGTGACAAGCATAAATTGCTTAGCAACCAGCGAAAGAGCATTGCTAGAGATGACGCGATTACACAACTTAAATTCAGTCTCAAATTGACGCATCAGCATGACTAGTAGGTAGTGGTTGTCCTATGTAAAACTTCAATCTTAATTAGGTATTATTTTTGTACGAACTGAATATTTTGGCATATTGTACCGTATGAAGTAAGCTCAACAAAAGGTAACTGCTGTAAATCGTTGAGGAATTCCCTCGACTGTCTATGGTCTCCATCATCAGATCTGTAATGGCACTTATAACCCATATGGGTGCAAAGTTCTCATCAATATAATTGACTTAAGTCCAAACACAAGGTACCTAGCTACTATAAACCATTGAGGAGTTCCCTTAACTGTCGTTCGTATTTATCATCAGACCCCTAATGACAGTCACAACCCATCTAGGTGTAAAGTTCTCATCAATACAAATTAATCAAGCCCAAACACAAGGTAACTGCTGTAAATCGTTGAGGAATTCCCTCGACTGTCTTTCGGCTCCATCATCAGATCGACTCCAGACCTTCATTAAATTGTAGTGCTTTAAAATATTTAATGAAAAAAATAACAAACGCACTAGTCGCCCCTACGATTTCCGAAGGTTCCCCTCGATTTCTCTGGTATGCCATCATCAGATCCTGGTTTCCTTATCAAGGGACCACCCTTGGGATATCTCCATTCCAACAAAAAAAAAGATTCATACAAATCGGTTCACCCAGAAAAAAGTTTGAGCTAACACACACAAAAAAAAACAAAAACGAAACAGCCGAATTGAGAACCTCCTCCTTTTTTTGAAGTCTGTTAAAAATATCTTCCATCTTAATTCGAAAGCAGAGAGGCTTTATAACCTAATAGGTAGATAATAGCCATGTAGTTTGTGTACCAAACAATATGTTTATGGAACAAACAAGTTTATGGAATATGTCGTGTGGCGAAGGTCATACTACTATAATAATAACTCGGTAGTTTATCGTGATTTTTCTTAGTTCTCAACCGTGACCTTGAAACTGAGAGGAATCGAGTTCGCAGCTGTTATTATGACGCCAGGTTTTTATTGCTTTTTGATAACATCGGCGTTGATTATCTCGGAATAGAATGTTCAATTTATAAAATGTTCTCTAGAGCTAGAATTTCTACATACTATGTACAAAACCGAAAATCAAATCTGCTGTCTACTTTTATCTAGGTAGGTACTTTTATGTAGGTAGGTATTTTTTTGCTAAACCTGCGCTCTTGTCACCAGACTAATTGTTTCGAACCTAATGAAAATCCAAGTACCTATACTCGAAAGGTTTAGGTAGTTAAATTAAATAAAGGTAAACAAATCGTAAAAAGGGTTTTTTATAGTTGACACTTTACTAAAATTAAAGTTATTTGCGATTTATACGATATTTTCCTCTTTTATTAATGTATGTTAAACTTTATCATTTATTCGTAAACTTATACTCTTCGTACATGTAATTGCTTGAGCACAATTTATAGTATAATATTTTGTAATCTGTCTATTCTAAAGAACCCAAAAAGACAGGTTCCATAAACCTTTTAGAAAATACAACGAATTAGATAACGTTGCTAAATTGAATAGTTCACCTGTGACGTAGTATGGCAACTGAAGTAGCAGGTATTACGTTTAGTCGGTTAACCAGATGCCTTATAAGTTGTGTCACTGAATTGCGGCTGCCACCATACCACTGTGAGCGCAAGTCAATTGAGTTAATATGGGGTCAAGTTAAAGGGTTTGTAGCCGAGAAAAATAAAACTTTTAAAATGTCTGACCTAAACATTCTTTTGCCAGAGGCTTTAGCTAATGTGACTGCTGAGAATTGGAAAAGTTGCGAGGGTCATGTAATAAAAAAGGACAGAAAATGTTTAAATTAGACAAAATAATTGACGATAACACTGAACGCTTTATTATTAATGTGACAGATAGTTCCTCAAATTCAGATTCAGAATAGAGCCTATTATTATAGGACTCAAAATAATATGATTTTAACATTTGATATGTTTAACATCTATGAGTCACGTGGTTTTTTTTGTTTACCTTTATTTAACTACCTAAACCTTTCGAGTATAGGTATTTTTTATTATTATTTCTCTAATATAATATATGTATAGGTAGGTACCTAATAATTCAATTTAATTTTACAATTGTTTAATAATGTAGGTAGGTACCTACCTACAGTCTAGCTAGGTATTACTGATTACGATCAGTTAGTTTATGTCATCCCGAGTGTCGTAACTTTAAAAATGAGACATCATGAAATGAAACATACTTACATAATATACTTAATATTATTTTTCAAGTAGGTAGGTATCTAATAAAACTGTCAGATAAGTACTAACTACTTGTATTTGTGATAATAAAATTAACGATAAGCTGCGTCAATGTAACGTAGGTACCAGTTAGTACCTTTATGTAGGAAGGTGTACATCTGCCATCATACGAGGGGCATTCAATATTATGCTCGGTATCGACATGAAAAAAAAACCTAAATTCAATTAAAATGATTTTAATTTTTCAATGTAATCTCCCATTACCTCAGAACAGTTATTACATCTCGAAATTAATTTGTCAATATCCTGTAATAATAACTTTTTTTACAAAAAAACAACCGACTTCCAAAAAAACACAAAAAGACGTGAAAAATAACTTTAATTTCGGAAGTCGGCGTCTTTGGTTTTGTATTTTCGTTTTTAGCCACCGACTTCCAAAATTGAAGTTATTTTTCACGTCTTTTAGTGCTTTTTGGAAGTCGGTTGTTTTTTTGTAAAAAAGTTTATATTTTTCACTTTTTAGTTGCAGTACCCACCCCGCACAAATTCGTATACCACTACATGGTGTGTAAATAACAGTGACAGGAAATTATTAACACATCATCCATATGGATGATGTGTTAATAATTTCCTGTCACTGCTGTTATTTTCTGCTGTTTCTTGTCACTGTAGTTTATATAAACTAAGTGGAAAAAATATGCAGTATTAAGGATAACTCAAAAACTACTGGTCAGACCTTGATTAAATTTAAATGGGACCACATGTGAAGCACCCACTATCAAATAAAAAAAGAATCATCCTAATCGGTTTACCCAGAAAAATGTTCTGAGCAAAGACACATAAAAAAAAAAACATACAGACGAATTGAGAACCTCCTCCTTTTTGTGAAGTCGGTTAAAAAATAACTTTCTTCTTTCTTTGAAAAATGTGCATTTATTGCCGCCTTGAGCTCTTCATCGTAGGAAACTCGTTTCCCACGAAGTACTTTTTTTCAAATTAGGGAACAAATAATAATAACTTGGGGCTAGGTTCGGGCTATAGGGTGGGTGGTTAATTTCTTCGAAACCCAAATTCTTGCACAAGAGCCTGGAAACACGCGCACTGAAGACCGGAGCGTTGTCGTGAAGATGCAACACACCGGTGGTCAGTCTGCCCCGTCCTTTTTCTTTAATTGCTTCTCGTTTTCGTAAAGTGGATGCGTAGGATACTGCGTATAAACGCAGCATCCTACGCATCCACCATAAGGGGGGTGAAACCATAAGGTTTCACCTTTTTTGTGTAGGTACTCAATCAACAAAATTCTCTTTGGAGTCCCAAAACACTGTGGCCATGGTTTTTCCGGCAGACGAAACTTTGAATTTCTTAGGGGGCGCAGTACTCTACTTGTGCCACTGCATGGACTCTTGCTTACTTTCAGGGTGATAATGATAAACCCACGTTTCATCTTCAGTAATAATTCGATCGAAAATACTTGATGGAACTTCACCACTGAGCTCTAAAAACTCTCTACAGCACTCGATTCGCAATTGTTTTTGAGGCGCCGTGAGCATTCGCGGCCCCCATCTTGCACTGACTCTTGAAAGGTAAAGGTCATGAAGAATAGTGTGCACGGTACCAACGGAGAGGTGGGTCATGAGTTCATGACTTCATGAGGCAGTAACTGGGCCGCCCAAGAGAGTGTCGTCTTCAATACTCTCTCTGCCCCTTTTAAATTCACTTGACCAGTTTTGAACCGTAGATAACGAAGGTGCAGAATCTTGGTAAACATCCACCATCTTATCGTGAATAGTTTTTTGACTTTTTCCTTGTTTGAAAAGGAATTTAATAACAGCGCGGTGCTCGATTTTCTTCAACATTGTCACGTTAGCCATTCTAGTTGTCGATGACTAAGGATAATTAGCAAACTAATGATACCAACTATATGAAATTTTATATACCCTTAGATAATGTCATTAATTAATAAATTAGTCAATTTACCCACATCATTAGTAAATCACCCTCATACCGAAAATACATGAACGCCCTTCGTGACTAAGAATTATAACGAATCACAACAATAAACAATCCTAATTCCTATCGTTTTTTTTTATTTTTTTTATTGAACTTTGCAGATGTATTGAATGTAAAAAAATATCAAGTGTATTTTTTTTTTGACAGCTGTAGATCGCTAGTCTTTTTTTTTGTTCACAACACGTTTCCCGACACGACCACGAACAAACATTGTCAGTCGGCAATTTTAGGCACTTGACCTTATGAACGCTCTGGCGTCCATCGACGTCCATACACATTGTGCTAATGATCATACAAAAAGGTTGAATCAATATTGTTTCTGCCCACTCCACAAAGCAAGTAGACAAACGTTTAATTTAAAACTAAAAGCGACAACCTGACCTTATCTCATATTAGCCGTTGTGATTATATCACAAAAACCGAGGAGTTTCATAGAACTTTAATATTGCATTTCCTTGAATTTATAGAGGGCGCATTTAAAACCATGAGTCGAAATTTCAAAACGCAGGAAATTAATAAAAAATCTTTTAATAGGCTTGTGGTTTAAAAATCAGCAACTGTTGTTGCCGACCATACAATTGTGCAACATATTATAACGGATACATAGAACATAGTCTTGTATGCTGACTGTACTGTAATAAATACTATCATAGAATTTAAATGAACAAAAATAGACTGTTCATACGAATGTTCTTAACATACTATAACAGATAAAAATATTTATTTAGAATACAATTTCAGGACATGATAGGCATAAGTTAAGCAACTGATACTAACCTATTTGAGTATAAGCATTGAACATGAAAGCCAGTGATTAAAAATGTCGGTAAAATGAGTTTAAAACTTGTATGAGATCGTATTAACCACATCTTGTACTGAAATTGTAATCCAACACAATCACAGTTACATAACCTACGCTTACAGAGAAACGATCAAGCAGCGACCACAAAAATATAGGTACATAAATTATAAAGACCAAAAATAACCAAAAAGGAGTGCAGAGCAAACGATTTTGACATTCAATAATAAACCTTATTACTATCATGAAGTTTAAAAGAGAACGAATGAGTGCGCCCAAGAATACTAAAATTTTGGACTTCATAGCACAAATGATAAAGAGTATTATTCAAAGTCATCAGAATAAATCCTTTACTCTGTGCTACTTCTTGGTCTGCATGGAGTCTTAGGTAGAAACCCAATCAACCTAAAGGATGTCAGTGGTGCGTATGAATAGTTACTACAATTTAAGTAGTATCACAGCTCCTTCTGGAAGAATTCGTTTGGGGTTGTATCGTTATACTAATGACTACCGTAATGTATCGCACATTAGTGTTCTCGGATTTGAAGGGTAATTCATTTTACATTAATTATTTAAGAAGTACCTATTACAATCATATATTTTACGATCACAAACGAAAAATTCCCATTTTCTAAACTTGCAAATTTAGGTTACCCTCACACGGACCTCTTGGGACTTTTCATACATTTTTAAGGGGCTCGCTGTGCAAATAGCCGACTACTCGTCAAAAGTGAGTGGCCCATGTGCAAGTGCCCTAAGAGTTTGCAAGAAACTACTAAGAAATTAACTCTTATTATTATGTTGATATAACATATACATAACAAGAATATGTTTTAACTTAAAATAGATTTAAACTGATGGTTAATTTATAATAAAAAAAACGTTAGATAAAGACAAAGTATGTTAAATACGTTGCCGTCCGCTGAGACGGTTTTAGCCGCACAGTGAACATTTGGTAACGCGCCCATGGTGTGAAAAACACACTTGAGTGATTTACGGCAATAAAAGATTGGTGTGATCAGCACACCATGTTCGTTCAAGCGGATATGAAAACCACAGTATGTGGCTTAAATATATTAAAGCCAACAAAAGTATTAGCTAAGTATTGTCTCCGTCCATTTGTAATAGCGCGATTTTAAAGGCCATGACTAAAGACTTGGATGAATAAAAGTCACATACTATAGTTAAGCCGTTTTGAACTGAGTTTGAGGTCTTAAACGTCAGTAACAAAACAATCGCTACTATTACCTACATTAGTACCGGGCTCCGTCAGCCTAACGAGTGCCGGCGAGACCGATTAACAAAAACATAAACCTACCTATTGCGAATCCGACCAAGTGAGAACAAATTTAAATATTTATGGCCCAAAGACTCAGTTCAAAACGGCCTAACTATAGTGGGGTTTGAGAATAATATAGCATCACGCTTGTACTTACTTAACACTTTGTGCTGAGGGCCCATTGCGCGGGCGCAAGATTGTGTCACATATTTGTTTAGTTTTACGAAAGTCTTTTTAATTAATTTGTTGTGAAATATCAGGTTAGACATTTTGGAGACTTGACAACAAATTCAGTAAAATTGACTTGCGGAATCCGGCATAGTCAATTCTGAACAAAAGGAGGAGTTAACAATATTAGAAACAGCTGATATCTCTAATTAAAAGCTTATAGTTATGTATTTAAATTAAATCTCTTAACTACACGAGTTTTTTTTGGGAATAATGAGTTCATTGTTTTAAAGTGTTTCAGTTTTGAAACTTTGGTATTTAAACTGAAGTAAAATACCCATTTATTTGGAATATTTTTATATTATTTTTTCTTTATTTTGGCTGCAGCAGCAGTTAGTATGATATGGATATATTTGTACTAAATAGACGCTTGAATTTAACATAGAATTGGTTTTCGTTTGATTTTTTTTCGAGCTGCAGCTATTTTAAAATGATCCTCCGGAAAAAATATTTTTATTAATTAATGATAAATAATAAACGTCCATATTTGGCTATATCAACAATCCGTAAAGGCTCCGTAAAGGCTTACTCGACTTTTTTCGGTGAATACTTTGACAGATAGCAACTGCACAGTTTGCACACACTTATATTGTGCACAGACACATATTATACACGTAGACATATGATGGACAAACGCGCCTGTGTCAGCTTCTATTCAAAACAATTGATCGTAAAAATCGAGCAATTTGACAAACCATACCTACCTTAATATCACCAGTAGTTTAACAAAACCTGGTGATAATGATAACAAATTCTCTAAACCACGTCCACACGGCATAACAAACGGACTATCACTGACTTGCATTGGCAAGACCCCAGTGCTTCGCACTCAAACTTGTATATAATAAAATTAACTACACAGTTTTGCACAGTTGCACACATTTGCACAGTTTCATTGGTACTGGCTGGGGGCACTTGAGGACACTTTCTCTAGCTTCTCGAAGTGTTTGCGTGCGTTCCTGATGTTGATGAGGGTCGCTTCCGACGGTATCTTCGGGTCTGACATTTCTACCATCACATATGTGTTGCTCGTGAACCCGTCTATGAACGCTGCGAATACGCTGTTGCGGACCTAGAATGAAGAATAGAACGGAACTTTAGTTTGATTTGTTATTGAAGTTAATTCATTACTACTGCATAAGAGCCTTTTCTTCATGAAATTACCACGGGTTGCAGACGAATTAGTGATCGTTGGTATTATGATGTGCATAAGTGTGGATCGGTATGTGATGTGAAATTAAATGATAAGTGTGTGGAGCAAGTAAGTGAGTTCGTATATTTGGGGAGTCTATTTACAAGGGATAGAAAAATTGATGGAGATGTGGAAAGAAGGGTAAATGCGGGAAATAAAGTGAATGGTGCTACACATGCAATTGTGACCAACCAGTTGATGTCCAAAAACGCACGACTGGCTGTTCACAATGGTGTGTTGGTGCCTACGCTTATGTATGGAAGTGAGTGTTGGGTGTGGCAAAAGAAGCATGAAAGTAGAATAAATGCTGTGGAAATGCGTTCCTTGCGAATTAGTGTGGTGTGACTATGAATGATAGACTGAAGAATGATGTGATAAGGCAACGGTGCGGTATAAAAGATGTAGTGACAATAATTGAAAGGAGTATGCTAAGATGGTTTGGTCATGTTGAGAGGATGAATGAAGGGCGATTAACAAAAGGTATTTACAAGGCAGATGTGAGTGGAAACGCCGGGAGGGGACGCCCTAGCAAGACATATAGTCACCTTATTGGTGATGTTCTTCAGAAAGGTCAGGCGCGTAGTACTCACAACCGGCATGAACAGATGTATGAACGTAAACGAGGCAAAAGGAGTATGTAAGGATCGTAGCAGGTGGCGTTCTGTAGTTTCTGCCTACCCCCATGGGAAGAAAGCGTGAGTTTATGTATGTATGTATGTAAGTGTGGATACACACGAGCGGCACGCGTCAACGGCAGAGGCAACTGCAGCCGTCGACAGCACCGTACTCAAATACACGAGCGACATGTTGTCAACGGCAGTCACCAACGCGTCGACGGCAGCCGTCGACGCGGGTCTTCGCCTGCAGTTGCCTCTGCCGTTGACGCATGCCGCTCGTGTGTATGAACACTAATGTGGTTGTCAACTAGATATGTTGTAGTCATTACTATAGGGTTACTTTGACATATGCCTGGTTTCTGAAGTCCTCATATGTTTCTCTCAATAGATTTTTTTCCGTATTATTTTTTAAACAGGGCTTTTGATTTCCTACTTTTTTTTAAATAGACCGGAATCTTATTAGAAGTTTTCTGAGTTAATGTTTAAGTAAGTAAATATATAATTGTAAAGGATAAGATTGTTGAATTGGAATATTTCTCTGTTGAAAACATGCCAGCATTTGTGTATCTAATATTGGTTTAAAACTATTTAGTTTAAGGGCAGATGTTAGAACGAATGTATGCACCAAGCAGTTAATGGTGTCATCTTAGTACAGAAATACGCCACTAAAGGCGCATATATAGATGTATACTCTCTCTCATGGTCGTGTTATACACTGTCTGTCTCTCTGTATTAATAAATAGAAGTTTCTGCAATTAATACTTGAATCCTGGTTTATTTTGATCAAACCCTTCTAAAGGTGTATGCAGAGACAGTATTCACCTTATTTTAAAAAATGTGGTTCAACGATAGTTGATAGTCATAGTTTAAAGGGGTATCATTAACATATTTACTACCAAATAATAAGTACTGATTTACTGACCTCCATGCTCTGGAACTGCGCGGCAAGCTTGGAGCAGGACAGCTTGAACTGCTTGACGATATTAGAGACCTTCTCGAAGCGGTGCGCATCGCGGTGCGGTCGCTGCTGGCAGTGCGACACTACCAGGAACGTCGCGCGCTCGAATAACAGCACCTGTGGGCATCGAGGAAGTTGTAGCGGTATCTACATCGCCACGTGCGAGCTACGCGTCACACTGACGTCACGCAAAATTCTGCATCGCGCAAGTTTACCGCGCAACTAGCATATATACAACGTCCCGACATCTAACGTCGGGTAGTTGCCCACCAAAAACGACACCCGCCTGGTCAAGGATCCTCCCTTTTTTATGGAGGTATGAGTGAACTTTACACCCTGTTCCTCATACCTCTATACAATGTTGGCCTCTAGGAAAGAAGGCAGCAGGGCGCGGTAGGTATGGTTAAGTAATTTGAGGTATAAATGTCTTGGACGCTTTCGAATATAAGGACACTGGCGTTCTGTTTTTGTACATAGAACGCTACAATCCAAGAAATTAACGAATTTAAGTGATTGAAGCTTTCCATCATCGCAATGAAATCAGTTCACCTGTTCGGGACACAGTAGATGATAGAGATGGCAGTCACAAAGCCACACATAGAATTATACATACATAACATCACGCCTTGTTTCCCAATGGATAGAGGTGTACCTATAGAAATAACTAGTGGTTCTGAGAGTCGAAGACCTCGCAAGTCTGTCTTTGCATAGCTTAAAACTGAATCACGATCACGATCACCCCACGAACGAACCCGCTCACAAAATTTCACGAGAATCGGCTGAGAAATGCGACTTGTAGAGGAGAACAGCCATCCGCTAGACATCCGGACAATCGAAAGCATTTTTCCCCAAGCTGAAACGGAGACGCTTCGCGCTCGCTCGATCAATTATCTACACTTAGAAAAACTTGGTTCATGAGGACTACGAGTATTTCATATTTTTTAATTTTTTTATTTAATTGTTCTGGTGGTGCTTGATTTTTACCTGAACTATAACAGCACAATCTCTATCATGGCAGAATTATCAGTAATACTTGTATGTAATGAAAAATATGGTACCCTACCTCATCTGCATCCACGATTTCAGCAAACTGTTTCAGTGAAGATTCTAACGCCTTCACGTTAGGAATTAACTTGTACACTATGCTCGACCACGCTCTGGAAATAATTACAATCGTACATTAATAATTGTTACATGTGAATGACTACAGAATGAATTTCAAAGTTTAAGTCTTGGTTTCCTAATTCCATATGAAATAGTTGCACTTGGGGACATCACTGTAATGTATCTCCGTCTAATTTACATTGCATTACATTATAATGTTCGGCGTTCGCCTATCGATGACGAGATTTATGAACGTTGACGAGCGAATAATAAAAAAGAAGGCAAAATTAATACACATACATAACATCACGCCTGTATTCCTCGAAGGGTTAGGCAGAGGTGTACCTATAGCACACCCACATTTCGCCAGTTATGTTTAAGTCCCATGTAATAGGGGGCGAGCCTATTGCCATCAACCGGGCACAAATCCAGACTCCGGGCTGCTACCGAGACATTCCAGATGGAAACCCCAATAACACTTTGCCCGACCCGGGAATCAAACCCAGGACCTCATGCGCAGCAGTAGCTCTTGCGACCACTAGACCAACGGGGCAGTCCCAAAAAATAAACCAAAATTAATCTAATATGTATGTATATAAAAATCTCGCGTCACAGTGTTTTGTTATCGAACTCCTCCGAAACGGCTTGACCGATTTTTATGATTTTTTTTGGGTATATTTGGTAGGTCTGACAATAGGTCGTAAAGTATATTTCATACCGCTGCGGGTGAAACCGCGGGGCGCAGCTAGTATATTTATAAAAAGCTAAAACATTTTTAATAAGAAAATGGTATTAAGTTATAAACGATTATTTAAACAACAAAATATAAGTGCTAACATATCTAAATAACTTTAGTACAGTTAACTATATTTAATATGTTTATATTATTATATTTAGTTCAGAAGACTGCTAAGTTTTTGAGAGCTTCCTCTCTCCTACTATTTGCTGTGTCCGACGGGGTCCATAATCATCACATTCATTTAAATAAAATATTATTGAGTATAGAACGGAGTATGTAATAAAGATCGTAGGTACTAACTATGTGGCGTTCTCAAGTTTCTATAAGAGAAGACAGGAGCGCATAAATGTATCATGTCCGAACTTCAATTGATGACGAGGATTAATGAGTATAATGACGATTAGGTCAAGGTGCGAGCGTATCGTCATCTTTGGATATAATTGCAACTATTTACTTGGGTAAATCTGTCTATGATACTGACAACCTAACCTTATCCCCCAGACCCAGAAAGGCGGAAAGTCAGCTGCTTTTCTCCCGACCTACGCCATTTCTTACGACCTTACCACAATGCATTATAAACGCTACATGCACAATCGTAAACATACATGCAGCAATCACACCGTACGTCCGTACCGTCACGCTGATTGGCGATAAGGAGCTACGACTTTGTTTAAACCGCGTTATATTATTACAACACGCTTTTGCTAAGAATTGTGTTACTAAGGGAAATTGTACTGCAGTTTGATAGGAATAATGAATTTATTTCAGTTTCCTTATTCATCAGATTAACATTTGAGAATGGTATATCTATTTTAATTTGTTTTAAACCATTTCCTCCGATGTGGTGAAGTCGCAAGTTGTTTACAATTGGTTTTTTTTTTCCCACTTAATTTTTTTTTTTTGAGTTCTAATGGTGTGAATACCTTCCTAATAAAAAAATGGTGAGTTTCGTATTGCCCAAAAATACGGTTATAAGTTTTGGGCAGATACGAAACTCTCAATTACAATCAATTCCGAGAAATACGTATTTCTCAGAATTGATTCTAATTTTGATTTGTAACAAGAGAACAATCGTACCACACATCCAATACAATGTATACCACTGGATTTAGTATCAACTAGCCCAAAAATACTGATCAATAAAATTGCTGATTGTTTGCAAATAAATGATTTTGATTTGATTTGAATAAATACAAGCAGACACTATATGTGAACAACAGAGTAAAGGCTCTTCGAAAAAAATACTTGTAGCATTAGAAGAACACTCACTTGTACAATGTTTCGTCCCATATACTGGTTCTGAAGCAAGTGCACTCCAGTGGTTTGGACAACCTCTTCAGGTCCTCCTCTCTTTCCTTGAAGATCTCTTCGCGCTGCTCCTCTGGCACCAGGTCCATCTTGTGCACCAGACAGAATATCCTCGCTTCTGGGGAATTCTGTGAAAGAGAAAAATAATATGAGTGTGTTTTGATTGTAGCAGATCTTCATGAAACAGTCTCATAGTGGTCAAAAGCAAGGCTTATTAACATGCAATAAAATAAATTATCTGAATTGTCGCTGCTTCTGCCTTTGTTTAACCATTTTGTTTAGCCTTCAACTGGGCAGTCCATACAATAAAATGATCATGTCATCATGACAGAATAGTGCATGGGAAATGGATTCCAATATAATTTGGTAAAGCCACAGAGGATCTCCGTTGTCTTGCAGAACAGTCATCATTTCTATTGATCACTTACAAACCCTGTGAAATGACAAGCAATATCTACTTACTTCTTGTCATTTCATGGGGTTTTTAAATGGTCAATAAAAATTACGACTGTTTTACGTCATCCTTGATGTAATACGTCATTTGTGATATTAATGTCTGGTAATATTTACCAGACATTAATATCACGAATGACGTAATTGAGACGAAAATATCATAATTATTTGATACAGCGGCATCCACAGTTACAGCCATAGATCTAATGACAAAGGCCACTTGTCTGCCTATCCAGCGTGACAATAGCAGTGATGTGCACAGTCACACATCATAACATTCACTTTACAACCTATGTATTATAGCAATTTGTTTAATATGTCTGCTGATAAACCAGTTACAACTGCCTGCTGCATTATCAAGTATTTGTTTAGCAATTGGATTCGGTGTATGTTAATATTATTATTTGAAATGGAATAATACATGAAGATCATAATGTATTATTCCATTTATTATCATATGTATTACATTATTCCCTAGTTCTGTTTTGCAAAACAGAGAACTAGAGAAATCACTGTTTTCTGAAAGGCTATTGAATTAATCTGCTATCATGTCTTAACTCTAGTGATTTGATTGGCTGTTGTCAATTTTGTCAACAAATCACAACAGGTAATGTGAGATTTGCAAGCAGAAAGACGGGATATATCAATAGATAGCCTGATTGTAATTTCCATGTTGTAAAAAGCATTGAATTACAATAACTTACTATTATAATGTACACATAAAAGATTTTAAAATGGTTTTGTTTTTTAAATTGCAAAATCTATGCAAGTATTGAAAAAATATATTTGCACATTTTTTTATATTGATACCCCCCAGGCAGGTTATCATAACAACACATATTTAATTATATAATTATTTACGGTTTGATGGTTTAAAATAATTAAAAGTACCTGTAATATAGCTTCCAAACAGGACTGATAATAATGCATATCCTTTTCCATCTCCCTGCTTTCAACATCAAACACGTAGATCAGTACTTCTACATTCCTGAAGATGTTGTCTCTTTGTGATGCAAAGTAGTTCTCCATGAATGCCTCCTGCCCCCCACAGTCCCACAGGTTGAGCACCAAGTTGCCGAGGAAGCGGACATGTGAGTGTTCTACATCAACTGGAAATAAGTATTCAATATTGTTTTGTTTTTATCTTATAAATGCCTAAAAGCTTGTGTAAAACAGTTAGTATTCTGATAAAAAGTATATAGCTTTTATCTACACACATTTTTTATTAATAAACAATAACCTTTTTGTATTATCTTTAGTATGTTACTAGATTACTTCAGTATCTTCATATAATTATCAACATACCTATAGTTTTGGGTTTCAAAGGGACATGGTTGATTTTGAAAGATCAAACATTATTTTCAAAGAATATTTTTTTAATTGTAAAGTCCATACAACAAAAGCTTCAAAGTATTTATGCTATTTAAGAGCAAATAATAATAATAACGTTTATTGGACAAAATCAGAACTTAGCCTACTACAGTTTCAATACTAAAAACATAACATATCACAGGCTTCTAACCTAAATGAACTCCTGATTTCCAAACTAGGTAAAAACCTGTATCTTGGAAAACAGTGCTCTTCCTATGAACATAACAAGAACTCTTACTTAGATAAGGAGTAACTAAGATACATCAGTACTGAAAAAGTTAGACCACAATTAAGTCATATGAAAATTAAAAAAGTAAAACTAAGAAAAATAAAAATATAATAACAAATTATTGCGATAGTTAGGGTTTATTTTACAGCTTGACGATTATGAGAGAAATGATAAGTGTTGTGTGTGTAAGATGTAGCAGTGTTATGATGTGTAGTGTAGTGTATATTGTGTAGCGTATGAAATTAGTTATTTCTGGACAAGTAGTAACTTTTCGGTATTAGCATAGTCCACGTCAATGAGCCAATTTGTAACAGTTGTTTTACATTTGTGTTTGGTAAGGGGATACATATTGAGGATTAGATTAATCTTGTTGTAAAGATGGGCACCAAGAAAAGGGAAGAATCCTGAGCAAACTTAGTGCGGCACGCTCTAGACACACCAAATGTACCAAATGCACCAAATGTATTTAATTACTTTAGATAATCACTCATTTTAGATGTAAGAGAAATCAGTGCATCATATTTGCTGTGGCTGTGCATGGCCAGTAGAGGGAGACTACATAATTATGTACCTAGTACCAACAGTTCATGTATGAGTCAGCGGAAGGGATGCAACAATGCACCAAACAGATAAATATTGCTTCTTCTAACAATATTTCCACTCAACACATAAACAAAGATAGCCCTCAGCCTTACATTTCTTCTCATAATGTCTATACTCAAAAGATTTTAGATTTTCATGAGTTCTAAATAAATCAAAGGGTAAAAAATTGTAGACCACAACTTACTTGTAGCACCCAGTCGTCTTGTGTCTCTCGCAATATAGTTGGCAAATATAATGGACCTCATGCTCGTTTTACCCGAGCCACTCTTGCCCATCAACAATACCTGAAAATGTAACGATTACAGAGTTGTGAAAAATATTTTATCTATCTATTTTAATCATAGGAAATAGAAACCACCATTTTTTTTTCAGCTCTATTGACGTCTTTTGTTTTGAATAACAAATTATGAGATTAGAATCAAGTTTATCTATTTGAATACGCACCTTCTTCTTCATGTTAATTAAGTTTTACTAGGTCAAGGGTCTAATCCTTTATGTTTTGGTAATTAAATGCCTCGATCTAAACACAACTCAATTTTAAATTATGATAATTAGATGATCAACCTAGAATTGATTCATACGTTAAAAGATCACAAAAAAAACTTGAAAATCGAAGGGAAAAGTAGGCGTAATTTTATTCTCTCTCATTCACGACAAAGCAACGACAAAGCCAATGAAATTGCTGAATGACAGATGATACAACTGACACATGAAGATTGTCGACCTGACGTACACTATGACATTAGCAATGATGGCTTTGATGATGGCTCGGAAATTCGAAAACTAATCAATTCATTTTTTTGTTATCTTAAATTGATAACCTTCAACCAATCAATGAATCAATTTAGAATTCAAAAACTTTTCTTTCTCGGCTCAATTTCATCTAATAACTTTTAGTAATTTGTTTTACTGACCAAAAAAGCTTTGATCAATTTCTAAACGAATTACTAGATGATAATGATGGAACGTAGGTTGCGTTCTTACGAATAAGTGGATTTAGTTTGCCTGTTTTTATATAATGTGCTAAGGGAACTAATAATTTAGTTTGATTCAGTTAAATCATGATATCAAGCTACTTTTCAATGCTTTGTTTTCAGTGCGTTTGCTGATTTCCAAAATATGAACGTATTGTTTTCATGTATGTGTCATACTGTCATGTTTATGTCATTCTGGCTGATTAAAAAAAATGACAAAAAGTGTTTGAGGATTTGTGGAAACGTGTGAACTTCCCTGAACTATCCCGCAATATGTTTGCTATTAACTAAAACTTAGATAATTGATACGAGTGTTCAAAATGGCTCGTCACCGCGATGTTAGAAATAGGAGTTATTCCGAAGACTACGATGACGACGATGTTTACGGATATTCTGTGGAAGAAGATAGTTGCATGTCGCCAAGTGACGCATCACAGTGGATTTATGACCGAAATCGTAGCCAGCAGATAGATCTCTTGCAGAGTCACAATGACATACAAGAAGAGCCTGAAGAAGACAATATAGCAGACACAAGACAACCCGGACACGAGCGACGCGAGTCTATGGACTTCCGAAGTCTGAATCTCGATGAAGAGGATGAAGCTAGGCTCATGTCATGCTTAGACGAACTTAGAAATGTTATAGGTGACACGGTTTCAGATAACATTCTCATACAAACTGTTATAAAGCACAAGTTTGACTTCAATAAGTCTCTTGATGATATACTCAATAGGAAAAGTAGAGACCCTGAGATTCCTAAAACAGAACCTGTGAAGCCTGTAATCATTATAGATCCTTTAAAAGCTCCAATTATTTCAACTGTAGATAAAGCTCCAAAAGTTATTGCTACTAATGTAGAACCAAAGACTGTTGGAATTGTGAAAGGGTTTAAAATTGGGCAGGATGGCAGCTCTGGTAGTCGTCCACAGACCCCAAGAGACCAATCACCTTGTCCTGAAAGGACATTAAAGACTGATCAAGCTGATGAAATGAAAGTAACACCTAAAGTGAAAGAAAACAAACTGGATGCCAACACACAGTATGCTAATGAGAGAGGATCAGACAAGGACCACTTGTACATAGTTGTTATAGGTCATGTTGATGCTGGCAAGTCTACCCTGATGGGCCGGCTGCTCTGTGAGCTTGGAGAAGTTAGTCAAAGAACTCTGCACAAATATGAACAAGAGAGCAAGAAAATTGGCAAACAGAGCTTTATGTACGCATGGGTGTTGGACGAAACTGGAGAGGAGAGGGTCAGAGGTATCACAATGGATGTGGGGAGAGCACAGTTTGAATCAAAGACAAAGAGAGTAACTATATTAGATGCTCCCGGTCATGCGGACTTTATCCCTAATATGATAACTGGTGCTGGTCAAGCAGATGTGGCCTTACTTGTAGTGGATGCCACAAGAGGTGAATTTGAGTCTGGCTTTGACTTTGGAGGTCAGACCAGAGAGCATGCTCTGCTAGTGCGTTCACTTGGAGTAAGTCAACTTGCAGTAGCTGTAAACAAGTTAGACACAGCTAATTGGTCTCAAGATCGATTTAATGATATCACCAAAAAACTAAAAGCTTTCCTGAAACAAGCTGGTTTTAAGGATTCTGATGTTACTTATGTGCCTTGCTCAGGGTTGACTGGAGAGAACTTGGTGAAGCCTCCGGCTGAAGCTGAATTACTTAAATGGTACAATGGACCGTGCCTACTAGATGTTGTTGATAAATTCAATGTGCCTGAGAGGCCTGTGGCAAAACCTTTCCGCTTATCTGTAAATGATGTGTATAAAGGTACTGGCTCAGGATTCTGTGTGGCCGGACGTATTGAGAACGGCTTGATCAATAAAGGTGATAAAGTTTTAGTATGCCCCACTAAAGAATTGGCTGAGGTTAGAAATATAAGCATTAATGAAATGACAACTAATGTTGCATTTGCTGGGGACCAAGTCAGCGTGACATTAACAGGAGTAGACATGCAAAATGTTTCCGTTGGGTTTGTACTGAGTGACCCCATCCAACAAGTACCAGTCACTACAAGGTTTGAAGCCAGGATAGTAGTTTTCAATATAAAGGTTCCTATCACAAAAGGTTTTCCAATACTAATTCATCATCAGTCTCTAGTTGAGTCTGCAAACATAGTAAAGTTGAAGTCATTATTGAACAAAAGTACCGGCGAGCTTGTGAAGAAGAAGCCTCGTTGTTTGGGCAACAACTGTGTGGCTGTGGTTGAGATCGAGGTGTGTCGCCCGATCTGCGTCGAGCGGTACAAGGATGTGAAGGAGCTGGGCCGCGTAATGCTGCGCGTCGCGGGCACCACGATAGCCGCCGGGCTCGTCACGAACATCGTCAACACCTGATCGATCTGATAAGCTTTATCATTGTTTAAACGTTATGGCATCTTACATAAATGTAGCCTGGAAATTACCCTAGGTAATGAAGGCACTTATTAGACTTGATTGTTTTTCTATCATCATTTTTAATGGCACAGTCACCAAAAGAGATAAGTAACCAGAGTCGTCGGATATGTTTGAAGTTTAGTAAGAAACCGATGGATATTTTCGAATGAGATTTGATTTTGACAAATGAACTGTTTATTTCCTATAATTTAAATTAATTTTATTTAAAAACGTCCATTAGTTTTTTACTTAACTTCAACTATATCCGACGACCCTGGTTACTTATCACTTTTGGTGACCGTACATCTTTTAGTCTTCTATTCCTTAATAGGGAGTTTATAAGCTCGCTAACGACGCGATTGGCTATCTATTTGCGCCATATTCTGTAACAATTAATTTTGTAACAAAGACCCACTCAAGCTTCTAATTAATTTATGGTACATGTGGCCTATGTTTTTAGCAGTTTTATGTGATACATTTATTAATTTTATTTTAAGACTATTCTTATACTGTCAAGTTGGTGTTAAGTTTATGTAATAGTTGCCATAACAAACATCGCAATTCACATGAACAGTGTACAATAATGTAGGCATCGTGCTATATGAAATGGTTATATTTTAATTATTACTTATTAAATATTATTTATATTGCCAATAAATTTGTTGTCATAGTTAATGCATTTTATTATTCGTTGTCAATCACGAGTAGGTTAATTTAAATAAATTTGTATCTAAGTATAGGGAAATAGATATATAATCCATTATCCGTCTTTGGTAAACGGCATACCAACAACAACATAATAATCAAAACAATACCTGTAAATGTAGCTAAAACCAGCCTAAGAGTTGAGAAAAAAAAACTCCCAAAAATACAATAACAACAACAATAATAATGTCAATTGCTCATGAATCATTTTGTTTTGTTTAGGTTTTTTTATTACCTACCTCTCATGGTTGACTTGGGGCTATTTGCGCGGACATGCACGGGGATTGTACCCAACTGGATAGATTTTATTTCTAAAGAGTAGGTTAGGTACACTAGGTACTATAGTCGAGTATCTTAAGTAGCCTGCGCCTAGGCACAGTTTAAAAGTTAGTGTCGTTAATAAAATCTGTAATACCGTACCATAATCAGCGAGGTATTTGCGTAACACAATAAAGCCGCGATTCCATTAGGCAAGTTAATTATATGCAAGTTGCAAATTGCATATAATTAACAGTAATTAGTAGGTATCTCAGAAATGACTCGGCAAGCAACACCGACCACAGCAGCACGTCTTCCACCCATGATGTCCTACTCAATTGTTGAACATCTCCATTTGTATGTAAGTAAAACCTGTATGCAATTTGCACACTCTCGAAAAAATGTTTCCAATGCAAGGAACTTGTACGCAAATGTGACGTCACACTTGCACGCAAGACATGCCTAATGGAATCGCGGCTTAACAGTAGGAATGGGTTTCATTTTGACAGTTCAACAACATTAATTGCGTTATTTACGTTGCTGAGCCGACAAATTTTTCGAACATATGAAGCAATGGATTAGCAATAGGCTTCAAAATGATTCAGATTGTGATTGATGGTGTGTTACGCAATTAGGGGGCCGTTTAGCAGGCCATCACCCATAACGCTATAGATTGTTATCCGCCGGTCGTTATCCTAAGGTTACTCAAATGAACCATAGGTAGGTAGTGGTGTGCGTACGGTGTGGAGACCGCACGCTTTTCGATAGTGCAATGTAGGTATAGTGAACTGTCCATGAATGGTAAAAATATGACTGTGGTAGCCTTTATTTCGTAGGTTTTCGTCTGTTTTCGTCACGAGTTTTCGTAGTTCAAGTACTTACCTAAAGTCACTAATGACGTGCGGTCCTCCGTACATGCTCAAAAATGTTACCTACTGCAGCGTGACCTCTGCGGTTACAACCTATTTTTCTAATTCGTCTAACTGGTAACAATTTTCTATTAGTAATATTTTCAAATTTTGACGTATTCAAGGCCCTCATTTGGTTATTGGAAAACTAGAAAAATATGTATTGAATCCACATGAATCTAGTCATCATCATTCTCCTGCCTATATCCCGATTTATTTAGGGCTGGCGCAACATGTCTTTTGCTTCCATACTTCTCTATTAGTCGTCATCTGGGTAGTCACCCCCTTACTAACCATAATAATATCATCATTCACACCACAACCACACAGTCCATCCATCGTGTTTTTGGTCTTCCCCTACTCTTGTAGCCATCCACATTCATATTCAAAACTTTCCTCACGACATTTTCCTCATTTACCTATACTAATATTGAATCTAGTCGATCTCCATAAAGTTTTGATCCAAAATTCTGAATAATTAAAGTTTATTGATAATTATATAATATTTTTCCTTCTAATGTTCTGTTTGGAGTACGATATTCGTTGAATTTGGTATGTATTTTTCCCGATTTGCTCTCTCAGCGGATGTCTTAGCTTTTTCTCTGGTATTATATCCTATTTTATTTGTCGTAGGTGTAGAACCAGTTAAAAAGGGTTGCTTCCGGCCCTTTTTCCGGGTACCGGACTATTCACCAGGCTTACGAGCTCTTGCGTCGCTACCACCAGTCGTATAGAATCCTTGAGAGTTCGAGACCAGCTTAGGCTGATTTGGCTCGCGACCCATGAACGTCGAGTCGCTAGCGATTCCTTCGAGACGTGCGACGCTTTGAGGATGCGGTTCGTCAGAATCAACTAGGCGTACTACGCTTTGAGGCTCGTATCTACCAGGATCGACTTATTACTTTAAATAATAATAATAACCCCACCGCCTTATCTTTAGGTTGACGTCGTGGTGGGGCTTGAGCGCTCCGAACTCTAGGTCTGTGCCTATAGAGTTTACTTTGCTGGAACAGGTCCTGTGACTCACTCTAGGGTGAGGAGTCAGACCAAGAGAGATACAGCCACCCGCAGGGCAGCATGTGGCGAATTGTTGGGCAGTAGCGACCCCACGGACCCTATCTTCCAGGAGAAGTCTTGTTCCTCACTTCTGGCTTGCCTTTATTGGCCGGCGGGAGTAAACAATGACGAGGAATAGAGCTTCGACTTCATTCTTGCCTTTATTGGCCAGCTTGAGTGGAGATTCGCAAGAGCAAACGTGCTCGGGAGAGGGGAAAGGAGTATTTCAGTAAGTGCTGGTAGGGATCTTGACCATCTTTCGGCCACTGGGATTGTTCTGATAGCCTTGGAATACCTCTCCACTTCTCAAGCACTTCAGGACATGTTGCCCCCTTGTTGCTACGTCACTATGTGCTAGCGCAAGTCACCCCCTGCCATTTTATCCGTGTATTGTATAGATAAACATTGGTCAAACAGGGGCCATAGCCCTTCTATAGTTCTTGGTAACCAGTCCATCTTAGTCACTCAAACACATAGGTAGTTCGATAATTATTTTTTCACTTCAGTAGCTCAAAAATGTAGGTTTTGCTGCCTGCGATTTTGCTCACTGAGTGAGACCAAGTAACTTTTTTTTTTTTTTCAGAAAGCCTCGAATATCTTGTTCAGCCTTGGGTTAATCATACAATTCGAAACATTCACACTCTATCTCTTTCCCGCCATTAGAAAGAAAGAGAGAGACAAAGACCAGCCCTTTCGAAGTTCCGATTTTGAATTCGACCTCAAAGACAAACAAGTTCGGAATTTCGTACTAACTAAAGAAATTTTGCAAAAAGATAATTATGTCTTTTATTGAATTTTTAACTCATTGTTGTATTTAAACGAAAATAAGTATTTACTGCAAATAAAACTGATATTTAACCTGTAAATATTTACTTCTAGTTTCAATAATGTTACGTAATATATTTTGAATAATAAAATATCGTGGGTGCTATTTCCGAACACGCCTTAATTTAAATAAAAGAGCGGGAATAAAATTTCGTGGCTGGCGTAAAGAGTTGAATAAGTTAAAAAATATTAAAATAATCGTAAAATATGAGTGAAACTAGCGACGAGAACAGTATTTTAACACCGGAAGAGTTAAAACCACAAGTTATTAATGCAGAATTAAGTTTCCTACCTGAGAAGTCTCGCGAGAAATACCTGAAAGCATACCATCTCATACATGACATGACATGTCTTCAATGAATGGAGACTTTTAGGGCCGCCCGCGCAAGCAGTTTTTCGGAGACGGTGTTGCTATCTTATTTTTTAGATTTATCACAGACGAGGCGATCATCTACAATGTGGAGTATTTACTCAATGTTGAAAGCTACTTTAAAAACAAAACATAACGTGCATATTGAAACATACGCAAAACTCGTATCTTTTCTAAAAAGAATGTCAGTTGGGCTTAAGGCTAAAAAGTCCAAAATTTTCACGGCCCATATCATAGAAAAAATTCTAAATGAAGCTCCGGACTGCAATTTTCTTGCCGCTAAAGTAAGTGGTACCTATGAATCTAATGTTGTTAGTTATTAAAATTTGTGTGTAGGCTGTTAGGTATAAAGGTACTTACCTACTGCCTACTACTAATTTTTGGAGGCGCAATGAATCCTAGTCTGGCTTAGCAATACTGTTAAAATATTTATTACGATATGTAAAAGATGCTGTAAATATTAAATTATGCATATTAATTATGTAATATTTTCATTACAGGTTGTACTGATCATAGGAATTAGTGGAGCGTGTCGCAATAACGAGCTATTACAGCTAACAGTTAATAATATCGAAGAGCATTCAGATAAATTACTGTTAGTAAAATTGAAAAATACGAAGACGAACCTTGACAGGTCTTTTGTCGTACACGAAGAATATGTAACTATTGTAGAAAAATACCAAAATTTACGTCCAGCCAATATAAAAACCGACCGATTTTTCATACAATACGATAATAAATGCTCAAGACAGCCTATGGGAGTAAATAAAATAGGTGCTATACCGCGAGAAATTGCCACTTTCTTAAAACTGGAAGAGCCTCAGCTATACACGGGTCACTGCTTTCGGAGAACTTCGGCAACGCTCTTGGCTGATTCCGGAGCCGATCTCACCACTTTAAAACGTCACGGCGGGAAGAAGTCCAATACGGCAGAAGGCTATATTGAAGACTCAATAGAAAATAAGTCGAAAATCTGTAAGCGTATAGTGGAAACAATAAGTCTGAATTCGACCTCGGATCCTTGGTCTCACCCACGCCCATCCACTTCCAACGACGCACAGTGTACTTAAACAGAAAGCCGATCAGAGTCTCCAATGTTCACAGTTGCTCCTTCTCAATCCGCCACCGAAACAGAAACCTTAACCCTAGATAATCAAACTCAACTCAATGCAACTATAACGTTGCCAAATAAATCTGTTACTTTTAATTTGCAGAATTGCAGTAATTTTACTTTTAACTTTTAAAATGTTCCATTTTATTGAATTGGTACCTCTACCTACAATGTCAATTATTTTGATTCACAATATATAGTTATTTCAATCGATATCCGTGATTCCTGTTTATTATTTTATTTCCGAAAGTGTTCTCGCTGCTGAAGTGAAAAGTTATGTGTGTTACACGAGACCAAAGTTTTTTGCATCTCATGCCTTTGAATCCCTCGCCACACTCAAGATTCAAAATCAGCACTCGCAGCAAAAAACGACTTTGATCTCTTGTTGCACAAATAACTATTGTTTCCATGTCCTGCAATTGTCTTACACCAACCCGGGGTTGAGCTTGGGTGCATTTGCATAGTGCATACAGGGATAATCGTCAGTTATGCCTCATTCCATTAAAAATAAAATTGTCTAAGGGGTCTCTGCGAGTTGGTTTCGGCTCCTCGTACGCCTTTCATAGGACCGGGACCCCCTGGTCCTGAGCTATGTTAACATATAAAATAATAATAATAATATTCATTTAACGGGCAACACCGTATCAACAGAACGTCTCGTTTTCCAATTTTTGATGTGAAACATATATTGGCGTGCCTTGCCAGTAAAATCGAACCGTATGGCCGTGACGGCAAAGGGCATGACCGGCATGACGCTCTTTCATGCCGTCACTACCCCTCTACGCCGCCGCTCTCGACTTCCTTGCGTGAGTGTGTGCATACTCTAATATACTTTTTATTATATATTATGATAGAAAGAGACAGAGAGGGAGAGATAGTTTTAATGGTTTTCGAGGGTGCTGAAGCCAATATTCAGGTCAAAATGAAAAATAAAATGGCGGCTGCGAAAATTTTCATATTTTTCATCATGGGTGTCGTTTTCATGGTTTTCGAGGGTGCTGAAGCAAAAAGTGAAGTGACGACTTCGTCGATATTCATTCGATTCTGTACTGCGCGGCTGTAGTAATGTCGTGTAGCTCATACCAAATTTGCCAATGACTCTAGAGCTACACGACCGAAACCAGCCGTACCAGTTTGGCAGTGCAGAATTGAGCGCCGTTGGTGGGGCCAGAGCGCTCATCGACAAACTAATCTGCTTCAGGGAGGGCAATACTCGCCCTGGAATGATGCACTGTATGTGGCGGGCGTTCTCAGGGACTGATATCAGCCCTCAGGACTATATGTCCTGTGTCACAGAGTGCATCGATTTCCTGAAGCACAAAGTGTCATGAGCGAACCGTATTAGTAGGTATAAGCGGCGAGTATTCCACAGCAATGAAAAGTGTGTTTATAGGGGTTGGGAGCGACCGGACCAAGGTGTGGCTGACACATGCCTGCCGGATGATGATGCCATGTGTTTTTTCTGGCGCGGTATCTGGTCGGTGCCTGTTAGTCAGACCGAAGGTGATTAGGCTCGGGAAGTCGGGGAGCCTGCGATCATTGGTACCAGAAATTGGGACCTAACTGGAAGTCTCCAGGGCCGGACGAGCTACGCAACTTTTGGATCAAATGGTTTCAAAGGTCGCACGTTCACTAGGCGGCTCGGCACCAGACTGCTTTGGACTCTGGTTCGCTACCCAGTTCCTAACGACAGGAGTTACCTACCTACTCCATAAATCAGCACCGCGGAAGCAAAAAAATTATAGGCCGATCACGTGTTTACCGACGGTCTTTAAAGTTCTTACATCCATTTTGAGAGCTAAAATTAACAAACATATAGGCACCAACTCCATCATGTCTGCTTTTAAAATGGATGTAGGAACGGGTCCCGCGGTACTAAGAAGCTACTCCTCATTTATATGGCCATTAGCCAACGAGTTAGTCGTTCTCGAAAGGATCTGTCGACATGTTGGATAGATTATAAGAAGCCTAAGAAAGTCTAAGACTCGGTGCCATATACATAGCTCATGAGGGTGCTGGAGTTGTATAAAGTAGATGCAACTCTGCGCAAATTCCTGATGTCATGTATGGAGCAATGGAGGACGGTCCTACGCTATCCAGGATGTCGAAATATCCAGAGGAATATCGAGCCGATAAGGATCGAGCGAGGCATATTCAGTTTGAGTCCGCTTTGGTTCTGCTTAGCTTTGAATACTCTAAACACACTGCTGGATGATTCAGGTCTATGCTATCGGCTGAGGAGAGGTGGTCAGGTTATATTTCAACTCCTTTAAATGGGTGAACTAACTCTTTGGCCCAAACAATCCGTGGGAACCCAACTCTCGGATTCCATAAACCTTAAAGCCCTCTCCGCATCCGAGACCTTTAAGTATTTGGGTATGTCGGAAGCGTTGGGCATCCATGTAACTGACATGAAGAAATCTTTGAAGGAGCGCTTCTTTGGCCGCCTGAAGAAAGTAATTTAATAGTCTTCTGTCAGGGGGAAGCAAGGTGCGCGCCTTCAACGGTTGGGTCAAACCGATTTGGATTTACTCTTTCGGCATACTTAAATGGACTCAGACCGAACTCAACGCCCGGGATAGGAGGGTCCGTACGCTGCTGACTGCAAATTAAATGCTTCATCCACGGTCATCAGCAATGAGACTGTATATCCCGCGAAAGTGTGGAGGTCGAGACGGTAAGACCTTCCACAATCGCGAGATATGCAGTCTCAGGGAATATTTCCTAGAAGCCGACGAGGGGATGCATCGAGATGTGGTCGCGGTGGACAAGGGCTCTCCTGGGGTAAAGAGAACTGGCGATAGCCAGTAGTGCTTGACACTAATGATCGCATGAAAGTATGTCAGAGTAAGGAGCTTTACAGACGCTTTTTCCTGGGCCCTACATGGACCCGATATAGATCTACTAGCGTCCGTAGCCTGGCTGCGTTTCAAAACCGAAGGTTTTGTTTGTGCAATTATGGACGAAGTTATGATGACGAACAATTACCGGAGATTTATTGTGAAAGACGGGGTTGACAGCTGTCGGTCTTGCCACCGTCCAGGGGAATCAATCAGACACATTATCTCTGTGTGTTCTCGTCTAGCTAACGAAGAGTACTTGCATAGACATAACCTTGCAGCTAGGATTATCCATCAGTAACTTGCTTTGAAATACAGCCTTGTGGAATCAGAAGTGCCGTACTACAGGTATGTGCCCGACCCAGTTCTCGAAAATGTAAATATCACATTGTACTGGGATCAATTCATCATCACTGACAGGAGTATTGTTGTCAATAAGCCTGTTAAAGTAGTGGTGGATCGAATAGAGCGTAAATACTAATAAATTATGTATTTATGGTGAATTTTCTGTTTTATTTCGCTACCCACAAACCAACCAATTTTATAGACATAATGTCAAGCTTTTAGTTTTGTTCTCAAGTTATTGTTGATTTTCAACTTTTCATAAATTAACGCTTCGGCAGGTTCTGTACCTACCTACATCGTTATTTGACGGTACCACACCGGTAAGCTCACTCATACTCTATGGAAAAGGGAGGATCCTTCGACCAGACGGGTGTTGTGTCTGGTGGACAACTGCCCAACGCTTGATGACGGGACGTTGTATATATTATGCTATAGGATTTGCGTGACGTCAGTGTGACGTGTAGCTCGCATGTGGCGGTGTTGATGCCGCTACACCTATTTTGATATTTTATGGCTGTAAGGCATTCCCATTTTTACATTTCGGACAAGCTACCTGTTGACATATAATTGACTTCTATTAATTACTTTCTTAAATTAGGTACCTACTTGAATAGGAACCCACAAAATCGCTCACAAAAACATTATTTCCTATTATGACCTAAAGGAGGCTCAGTACCTAATATTTGCGGAGTACTGTAGTAAGAAGTAAAGTGCGGCAAGGAAACAGTTTCCCGCCAGGACCAAGAGATTTAATTTAGATAAGTAGTTTGTCGACGACAGCTTGTTATGTGCGCTGCAATCAACAGAGTCTGAACGTTTGTAGCCATCTCAACAAATATCTTGTTTTTTGTGTAACCGTAGTCTTTATAAAAAAACTTATGAAGTGGTTGGGGTTAACCAAATTGTTAACTTTTATCCATTATTTGTTTAGGTACTTTATAATGTCCCAAGTATTTGTGAAGGCATGATTTACCTACCTTTATTACACCCCAAGATCTTTGACCACCGTTGATTTTTTCTTAATTTCGAACGCTGAGAAAATTGCTTTGTGACTCAGGTCTATAATATTCTCCGCTTGACTAAAAAGGAATTCAAAACAGTCTTAAAGCAGTAAATATTTATTTACCACGTCTTAAAATATATTTTGTAATAGGTGAAGAATGCCAGAAGCAGAAGTGCGCAGCGTTGCGTCGTCGTGTCAACGTTTCTTCGCCGCGCCGGTGCCAAGTGTCGCGGCGCGCGGCGTGGCAGTAGTCGTGAAATTTAATTTCCTACTAATTTCCCAACACTCTGTAGTTCACTGGTTAGAGTGCGCGCAAAATAAGTCTGCGCGCGGCCGAAACTAAAACTGAAAATGAAAAATGGTTTATTATTTGAACAAGAGTGATTGGAGCCTCCTTTTAAGCAGATAAGCCTGTGTTACGAGACTCCGCTCTTCGAAAACTGAAATATGTATATTTTACTTGTTTTATACAAATGTAGGTAAAGGAAATAATAATATACAAAAAAAAAGAGAGGATTAAAACTAAACATATAGCACGCACGCCTACCTATGCGAGTCTGTGAGTGAGAGTGAGGGTGTGGGAATGTGAGCACGAATTAATCAGTTTATGCGGTTAAAAACCGTTGAAAAACCGTTTTTCATTATGAAAAGGAAAAACATTAGTTAGGCTGGCAACATTAAGCACGCCACCAGTCGTGCGCAGACTTAGGCCCGTAATAATAAACATTCCTCAATGACGTGCCCAATTACGCAATCATTTGATACGCCATTATTTCGATATCAGCATCTCAAGATCATTGCTAATTAATAAACACATGAATACAGTATCTCAGTTACCAAGATCAGCTCATCAATGCGCTGTACTTGATGGCTTGATTTCGTGAACGATTACGTCACATTGACCGAAGTTTAGAATGACATGCATCACATTTCATTATTTTATGTTGTAAGATTTATTGAAATACTTGTATTTTGTTAAAACTAATAATTGTAAAGTTGTTTTCTACCCAAGAAAGCAATAAATTGTTAAAAAAAAAGTGTTTTTATTTCCCAATAAATAAAATAAAAAATAATTTAAAAAAGTTTTTTTTTGTTTTTTTTTTATGTTTTTTTTTTAATTTTTATATTTGGTGCTGCAGGTTGTGATAAATGTATTAGGTCACCATAAACAAGCTGAAATATGAATTTATTAGATTACATTTTCACATAAATATATTGGGTTTTAAAATTAGATTAATTGGATTTATATGGTACCTACTACTTTTAAAGTTTATTTATTTATTAATCTTTATACAACTAAAGAAGTACATTTGTGGACTTAATGGCTTTGTGTTATACCTATAAATAGTAATTAAATAAATTTTATTATAAAAAAATAAAAAAATACATTTATTTCAGGTTCTCCCATATTACAATCACAAGTTACAAAACATGAGATAAATACAAATCACAATATAAAAATAAAAATAAATACGATGTCATCAAATCATAAATACAATGTCAAATAAAAATAAGCAACTCAATGTCAAATGAAAATAAAAATTAAAAATAATAAAAAAATTAAAATAAAAATTTAAAAATTAATTGATTATACTTATGATAAATGTATTTAAAATATTTACATAGGTACCTACCTGAAATGATGCTGTAGCATAAAACCGGTCATAAAATATCGTCATAGTAGGTACTCTATTTCATCGTAATAATTAATTTCACCCAAAATATTTTTAAACTCCATGTTTCGCGCTACTAATCACGACCCTAAGTCACGGACTGCCTACACTCAGGTTTACGCATCTCGAGTACACACATCTATTGTATACTTAAGTGTGGAGTTCCGTTTATTAATCAGTCCATCACTCGGCTGATAACGTAAACCCAAGCCGTAACTTAAGTACACAAATTATTATGTTTATTAATACGGTCATGATCTCAAGGTTGTCATCAAGTGCGACCTCTTGGGCTGAGGAACGTTTATTAAAACGGGCCTTATATTGCGCGCACTCTACTGCTCGTCTACGGCGGCGGGCGGCGCGCGGCGTCCCCAACCTTTGGCGCTTTTCAATTCCGTTCCATTGATTTCCAGTTACATTTTATCCGATGTTCCTATTCGTAAACTTTTCTGGTAATTAATAACTCCAGTTTTTATCCTCAAAGAGCAGCTAATTCATTATTCTTAATGGTTTCGTGAATTGCATGAGTTCTATTAATTAAAAGTTGCAGCCTTTTAAAGTGTTTTGGAAGTTGTTACTAACTTAACGGTTGGAAATTATGGAGCAACTGAAACTTTGATTGCAGAAGTCATAGCGGGTGGCGAAGCGCCTCTTAAAATGTTTTGAGCAAGAATTATTACGACCGCTCGACTTGTAACTTGTCCAACTGAATATGCAATTAGAATTGAACCATCTGCTTTAGTGTTCTAAAAGTAAAAAGCGTAAAGCTAATGTTGTAATGCAAACATTTGAACTCATTCGTTCATTCTTTAGGTGCCTATTATGTATGTTAATTCTTTACCTAGTTAGGGAGTTACCTATGTAGGTAGGTAGGCATGATACTGGCCTCATATCTGAAAGATGACAAAGAATAATTGATAGGTACACACGACAAAGTGTACGTTATTCATGACCATAATACAAGAAGGTACATATTAAATAGTTCCACAATCACTTTGGCTTATGTTTCGATACTTAAGTATCAAAATTTTACATCACTGAGACATGACATCCACTCCAAGAGTGACGCATGCAAGATTGACCATTCGTCCATGACAGAGCGGTAGAACTAGAGAATATACATACTTACTTATACTTTTCATTGTAACTGCAATCGTCCGCACTCACAAGACCCTCACCAAAAGGGCTGATTATAGTGAAATTCTGTCAAAGAGGGTGTTCAGAATTCCAACTCCGCCTGCGCGAAGGCCCTTTTGGCTAGCCGGAGCCCAGCTTACTCTCACCTACACACATTTAACAAGCTCTGCAAACCTTTGGACATCAAAGAATTGTTAACCGCTCGACTAAAAAGTGTACTAAAGAAATGGCTACTGGAACTACGTAACTTACACCGAAACAGAATCATTTCT
Source organism: Griposia aprilina (assembly GCA_916610205.1). NCBI lineage: Eukaryota > Metazoa > Arthropoda > Insecta > Lepidoptera > Noctuidae > Griposia > Griposia aprilina. The sequence continues at coordinate 17,142,538 of OU744286.1, forward strand.
CTAACATTTGTCGACAAGCCAAAGTGCCACCAAACAACATCCTTCTCTCACACTTTCATCCTCACAGACACTCACACAAACACACACTCACAACATAATAAATGCTTTATTCAATTAGCCTTCAAAACCGACATATTTCTTTTTGCTCACTCGCACTCCGAACCCCAAGATACAAGCCCTGCTTAGTTTGGGGATCAATGGTCAAACCAAAAAATTGTGATGTATAATCTTAGCTGTGTTAATGTAAAATTACTGTCTGTCATCACCTTCTCTTTTAGCCAAATTATTATTATTTTTATTAACATATCTCGGGACCTTGGGGTCCCGGACCTCTGGAAGGCGTACGAGGGGCCGAAGCCAGCTCGCAGAGGCCCCTTGGAAAATTTTAAATGGAATGAGGCACCAACTGACGACTATCCCTGTATGCACTGTGCAAGTGCGCCCAAGGACAACCCCCGGTTGGTGTCGGACTATTGCAGAATAAGGAAACAAAGTTATTGGACTATTGATTGGGGTAGCTTAAGTGGACTGGTTATCTACGATTATGGGAAGACTATGGCCCCTGCCTAACCAATGTTTTATATATAAAATACACGGATGAAATGGCAGGGGGCGACTTGCACACTCAATAATGGGCCCCCGAAAACGGTCGCTAGCACATAGTGTCGTAGCGACAAGGGGGCAACATGTCCTGAGGTGCTTATGAGGAGTGGAGAGGTATCCCACGGCTATCAGGACAATCCCAGAAGTACGGTCAAGATCCCTACCAGCATCTTACTGAAATACTTCCTTCCTCTGAGCACGTTTGCTCTTGTGAATCTCCACTCAAGCCGGCCAATAAAGGCAAGAAAGAGGTGGGAGCTCTGTTCCTCGTCATTGTTCACTCCAGCCCGCCAGTAAAGGCAAGCTAGAGGTGAGGAACAAGACTTCTCCCGGGAGATAGGGTCTGTGGGGTCGCTACTGCCCAACAGCTCGCCACATGCTGCCTTGCAGGTTTTCAGAGCCACGTTAGCCACGCCAATAGTTCCTTATTCGTGTCTCCACCCCCCACGTGATCAGATGGTTAATCCGGACGTGTGGTTGTTTAGGTGGTTTTTTTTTTTTTTTTTTGCATGCCTGTATTCCCCGAAAGTTTAGGCAGAGGTGTATCTATCTATAGGACACATCCACATTTTGCCAGTTATATTTAAGTCCTATGTAATAGGGGGTGAGCCTATTGCCATCAACCGGGTAAGAATCCATATGGATGAAATTCCAGATGGAATAACCCAATAAAACTGCCCGACCCGGGAATCGCACAGGTATATCTTTGATCGCACCCATGCTCAGCAGGGCAAGCATAGTTATACCGAAGACGTTTGTGACAAGACATACGGTTACGGTACGGACGGTTTTATCGCCCTAACTGTGATAAAAGCGACCACGGCATCAACGAGCCAGGAACTAGAGAACATACATACATATTTAACATCACGCCTGTATTCCCCGAAGGGTTAGGCAGAGGTGTACCTATAGTACACCCACTTTTCGCCAGTTATGTTTTAAGTCCCATGTAATAGGGGGCGAGCCTATTGCCATCAACCGGGCACAAATCCAGACTCCGGGCTACTACTGAGAAATTCCAGATGGAAAAACCCAATAATACTTTGCCCGACCCGGGAATTGAACCCGAGACCTCATGCTCAGCAGTAGCGCTTGCCACCAGTAGACCAACGAGGCAGTCAACTAAGAACTAGAGAATTTGGAGATAAATTAGCATAGATTTAAATGTCTAGCTAGATAATTATGATGACTTAGCTACAGAGGTTTCGTCGCTTTGTAATCGTAGTGGACTGCTACGAGTGTCACACCTAACTAGGTGTGAAAAACTGCTTTTCTAAACTCATAATTTCAACTGCTTGAAATTATGTAAGTAAGTAAGTAAGTATTTATTTGCATAAAACATGGTATACATGGTGTTACAATAATTTACAATATAGATCTTACATGAGTTTAAGAAAGCAGTTTTTCAGTTTTAGGTATCATACATATAATAGATATCGAAACCCTGTGAAGTTTTAACATTTAATTGAATTTGACCGTCGGTATGGTCCCTACCATTTTTTTTTTTTGGGTGGGATACTTATTCTATTTTCACTCAAGTGACAGCTGCTGTTTAATTTTCAAGCATAAATCAAAGAATAAATCTTACAGTGACAGAAGTACCCTATTATTGATCGAAGGTTGGGGTTCTCTAATTCAGTATAAGGTAGGTACTTAATAAAGAGAGCTCTTCTAATGCGATGCCTTCTAGATTCGTACTAAATTCGGTGCTTGAAACTATTACAGAATTGAGGGCGCATATAAATCAGTGTCGGCTGGCCACCCCCCGTACAACGGTTGTTCGCCACTGTAATAATGTTACACAAACAAACCTACGCGCTACGACCTCATCCCTTAGATTGAATTAACCAATGAGTTTGAGACGGAAACGTAACAAAAACTTACTTTGTTAATCATAATAAAATACTGGATAATATTCTCGAAAAATAAGTTTGATGCCATAAAGCGAAAAGAAGAAAATTGTTTACTCTCTCATTTGACCCTAAGTTAATGGCGTTTTCCTAGTTTTTCATGTCAAATGGCCAGGTCACAAATATGTTTAAATTTTCCTTCAACTCATTTGCCCAAAAAATGCATTTACGATGCCTATAAACATTTTTCGAAAGTTAAACATTACGCACCATACAACGGAACGTGCGGTAAAATGGGTACTCACACACACCTAATTACATGTTTTACCGCATACTCGGTTGTATAGCGCCGTGCGTATCCTTTACGGTTTATTTTTAATTTCCATAAAAATATATAAGAATTCCACCAAGGAGTTTCACATTACGAGAATAAATAAGCTGAATAATCGAACCTCCTTGGAAGCGCTTGTGCTGAATACGTTTATCTCACTTTAATACTAAAGAGAAAATGAGACGAAAGATGTAGTTCTAATTTTCACCACGCGCACGTGGCGCCATTTGCAAATACTCTCGACTTCGTCTCGGGCTTACTTTCGTCTACTCGTTTGTAAAAGCCAACTTACCGCACTAGTATCATAAATGACTATTACAACACATTAGCTTAAAAAATGCATTTACGATGCCTGTATACATTGTTCGAAAGTAAAAAATTACGCACCATACAACGGAACGTGCGGTAAAATAGGTACTCACACCTTAGTACCTGTTTTACCGCATACTCTGTTGTATAGCGCCGTGCGTATCCTTTCCTTTGTGGTTTATTTTTAATATCCATAAAACCTATTATAAGAATTCCACCAAGGAGTTTCACATTACGAGAATAAATAACCTGAATAGTCTAATCTCCTTGGAAGAGCTTTTGCTCAATACGTTTGTCTCACTTTAATAAAAAAGAGAAAATGAGACGAAAGATTTAGTTCTAATTTTCACCACGTGCACGTGGCGCCATTTTCACATTAGAAACGTCAAAGATTGTTGCGACTTTCCAACTGATATTTATAAACAAAGTAATAATAAATGAGTTCAAGCGAGGAATCCAATATTAATATTGTACTGTTTTCTCGCAAATGTATTGAAAAACGTTGTATGACACACGTGCGGAAATTGGTATTCACAAACTCGTGACTATGGTAAGTGGTTACATTCGTCTACTCGTTTGTAAAAACCAACTTACCGCAGGCACTAGTATCATAAATAACTATTTTTAATGCAAAACCTACTTTCTTTTTTAATTTAGTAATAATATTTTTTTACTTGGGTACTATTTTACTTGTTATTCTTTATTCGCAATTATTATTATACTCTTTGGTTACGCGTGTTTACGAGATAGTGGTAAAACATGACGTTAACCTCTTTTGTCATATTCTGTGTTCAGCAGTGCTATTCTCTAAGGATACAGACTTGCGCGCGGCGTTGCCGCAGCGGCGAAACAACAGTGTGGTATTCACTAAGTTGCGAGTAGCTACACTAGCGCTCAACGCAGCGACGGCCGTGAGTTAGAACTAATCAACGGAGGGCAAATTGACAGTTCTTCATACATTTTGGTATGGTTGAGGTGACGGCAGTTGACTGCACAGACTACATAGAGATGCTAGTTGACTGTCATTGAGATTATCCCGCGTTTCTACAATCTACCGTGACTAATTAAATTTGTATAAGCCGTTCTTCAGGAATAATCTGCAAATAATGCTTAAGTATATCAATGTTGTGCTATTATAATCATATGCAGGAAGAAAAGCGTTCATTTATTCTCTAAAAACGTAACACATCGCATCGCAAGCAATGGGAAATTGCTGGACGTCGCGTCGCGAGTACTTTACAGCAACAAAACGTTTAGGGCTGTGTACTGTTTATTTATGAGCTGAAACTGTCGAAGACTATAAAAATTGAGATTTTTTTTACAGGTCAGTGTTTAAACCTTAGGTACCTATACTTACACTCTTTAAGTGTTAAACTATTTACTTACTTTTAAAAGTAAGTATATTGAGTAAAATATGAGAATAATGATAGCAAAATTCTGTTTGAAAAAGAACGTTAGTGCATGCTTTTATTTTTTTTGTATCTTTTACTTATATATTATTGTATGCTAAGATGGTTAGGTCATGTTGAGAGGATGAATGAAGGGCGATTAACAAAAGGTTTTTACAAGGCAGATGTGAGTGGAAACGCCGGGAGGGGACGCCCTAGGAAGACATATAGTGACCTTATTGGTGATGTTCATCAGAAAGGTCAGGTGCGTAGTACTCACAACCGGCGTGCGTGTATGACCAGATGTATGAACGTAAACGAGGCAAAAGGAGTATGTATGGATCGTAGCAGGTGGCGTTCTGTAGTTTCTGCCTACCCCCATGGGAAGAAGGCGTGAGCTTATGTATGTGTATGTGTGTGTGTATTATTATATGTCGGAAATACGTTAATTAAATCAATCTTTTGACTTTGACAAATCGGGACGCCAGTGCCACCAGGCGGTGCTCGACAGAGTCTACAACATAAAGCTCGATCAGAGTAAAAGCAGATTAGCAGAGTTCAGAGAGTATAATAACTATTAGGTCCTTACATATGAAATTGATGTTTTATAGAACTGGCCACTTTGATCTCAAAAAGCCGGCGTTTGGTTAAGAATTCCAAATTCAATTTTTTTTAATTTAAAGCGTGTTTATTTGTGTTTCGAATGTAATAATTCATTTGTTTTCGCGCCATTTAATTTTGCTTTGACGTCGTTCTGTGCTCCATATGGAAAACATAAAATATCGCATTAATTTCGAATACGAATTCCATCGTGGCACTAGCGCTGCAGAAACAGTTCGAAGCATTAATAATGTGTACGGAGAAGCGATTGTAAAAGAAAACACAGTACGACATGACATCAATAATTCACTAATATCTATTATAAATTGGTTAAATGATAATAATTTAATAATTAATTTAAAAAAGACTAACGTAATGCACTTTAGACAACGTACACAAACAATAAACAATCTTAATATTCAATTTAATAATATAAATATCAATGAAGCTGACACAACAAGATTTCTGGGACTAATAATAGATTCTAGATTGAATTGGAAACCTCAAATTAAAAGGGGCACTTAGTAAAAAATTGAGTAGTGCAGCCTACGCTCTGAAACAGCTTGCTGTGGTTCTCAACACAGATGCGCTAATTACTGCTTACTATGGTTTAGCCGAATCGATTCTTAGATATGGAGTCATCTTTTAGGGGAATAGCACGGACAATGAAATAGCGTTTCGGGCACAGAAAAGGTGCATTAGATCGATGTTTAGACTGCAAATAACGGACAGCTGTAAATCTTATTTTATCGAACGTAAGATATTGACGTTACCCTCATTATATATCCTGGAAACAGTAATGTTCATTAAAGCGAATAGTCATTTATTTCAGCTTTTGTCTGATGCTGTCCCTAGGAATAGACGTGATAATTTCAAACTCTGTGGTCATGGCGCTAAAACCACTCTTATGCGTAAGAGCATCTTTTGCATGGGTCCGACCATCTTTAATAAATTGCCCAAATCATGGAGAACATTAAATATATCTGCTCTTAAAAGTAAATTGAAGAGTTTACTAACCGAAAGAGCATTTTACAGTATAACAGAGTTTATGAAAGAGGATAATTTTTCTTCGTTTTTGAGATGACGATGTTGTATTTTATTGACATGTTATTGTGATTTATTGTATTTTTTTGTGGAATAATTGTAATTTGGAATTGATATTTTAATGACAGTAATTGATATTTTTTATTGACTAATTTATTTAATGATTACTTTGACATTTAATTTTATCTAAAAAATGTGCTTGCTGAAGTGTAATGATACGTAATATTTAATGAATACTGATGATTTAATAAGGGCAAATTATTTTCCAGGCGACTAACAACTGAAAGTGCGACTAACTATTTGCTACTAGAAATCATAGGCAAGGTACTATAAATAATGACATGGCGACTAATATTAACAGTAGGATAGGATGCAAGAGCGAGCGAAGCGAGCTCGGGACTTGGGGCACCCCGACTCGGACAGGTTAGGTTAGAAGGGGATGGCGGGGTCTGGAAGACGCCGCCGTCCCCTTCGTGGTTATTTTTTTTTAAACCGCCCAGAAGTAGGAGCCCCGCGTAGCGGGGCTCCGTCGGCTACGCCTTATTATGCAAATCAGATAAAACCCAGGATAAACCAGGATTTATTTTTTGTCCAAAAATATAAATTCAGAAATAGGAGGCCTCGCCAAAACAGAAACTCGATGCCAGTTTAAATTAAAACAAAGCTAACAACTGATTATTAAGCTGCTACTTTCTACTTAAAATTATTCTTCACTGTAGCTGCCAACCTACTATTTTTGCTACCAGCTTTAATTATTTTTTAATCCCAATTTCAGATTAATTTGTCGCCGCGTTAAATACATGCCTTTAATAAGTACCTATATAATTTCAATAATGTAATTTTGATGAATATTATCACGGTATAAGCACCATCTCTTCCTACCAATTTGTACGCCACTTTATGCGGCTGAACATGTTAGAACTTTTCTGTATCTTTTATTATCTTGCATGCAATATATCATGTACACCATGTTTAAACAAATAAAATTTTACTTACTTACTTACGTTTTTGGTTCCAACGCTTTCGTTCTGGAAATTTTGACCTCCAGAACAAACCTCGTGGATGGCCGGAGACCCTAGTTGTCAATGAGGAATTGAAAGTGATCGTGGAAGCGGATCCATCTCAAAGCACGTCAGAGTTAGCTGCAGGCTTCGGTGTGAGTGATTAAACCATTTTGAATCTTTTGAATCAAAATGGAAAAGCGAAAAAGCTTGAAAAATGGGTACCGCATGAACTAAGTGAAGCAAACCAACAAACACGAGTCGACTGCTGCGTCAAGTTACTCAACCGTCACAATAACGAGGGGATTTTGAATCGTATCATTACTTGTGATGAAAAATGGATCCTATACGATAATCGGAAACGCTCATCACAGTGGTTAAATCCAGGAGAACAGGCTAAATCCTGCCCCAAGCGAAAGTTGACTCAAAAAAAGGTACTGGTTAGTGTCTGGTGGACCGGCGTTGGTGTCATCCACTACAGCTTCCTAAGATCTGGTCAGACGATTACGGCAGATTTGTGTTGCCGACAATTGGAAACCATGATGGAAAAGCTAGTCGTTAAACAGCCGAGATTGGTCAACCGCTCTAGCCCACTGCTGCTTCAGAACAACGCTAAACCACACACTGCACAACAGACGGTGGCGAAACTAGAGGAGCTAGGATTGGAATGTCTCCGTCACCCACCATACTCTCCGGACCTTGCTCCAACCGATTACCACTTTTTTCGGAATTTGGATAATTTCTTAATTGGAAAAAAAGAACAATTCAGATGAGGCAGTCCAAAACACCTTCAAAGATTTTGTTGATTCTCGCTCCCGCAATTTTTTCAGCAAAGGAATCAATGAACTCCCTATAAAATGGCAAAAGTGCATAGATCACAACGGTACCTACCTACTATGATTGATTAAATAAAAAAAATGTAAAAAAATAATAGTTTTGCTTTTTCCATATAAAACATCAATTTCATATGTAAGGACCTATATATATATATGGCATAGTTTGTCGGTGGCAGTGTATATACATATATATATATATAGTAGTCTATGGTGGCAGTCAAGCAGTGAACACGTTTACGAACTGTCGCGCGTTCTGTATAGTTGTATCGTGTACCTAGAGGGTGTGATTCGCTCGTATGATTGAGTTTATTTTTCACTGACTGGACAGGTCCACTTAATCTGTGTGGTTCTTTCCTCAAAAGACCATTTCAGACACCAATCTACATGGTTCTCAAACATTATGTCCGATTTTTTATATACACATTGACATTGTTGAATTTTATATACACAATGACATGAGTATTTTCTTGTAAAGTATTATGTTATTTTAATTATTGTGAATGTGAGGATTATGTGGGTCATTGCTTTTTTTCCCCAGTTAATTTTGATCATGATCTGGCAGATTGAGTAATTTATGTGGCCTACCCAAATGTCCTTTCTTTGGTATTGTTCGTCGAATCGTTGAGCTCCTTAAGTCCTGACTTCCTGAGTTGAGCTGCACGATTACTGACAAATGCGTGCACTGACTGGACAGGTACACTCAATCTGTGTGGTTCTTTCCTCAAAAGACCATTTCAGATACCAATCTACATGGTCCTCACATGATCTGACCAAGATTATGTCTGGACTTTAAAAGAGACTGTGACCTCTGAGTTTGTTTCGGCCTTTCTTCTCAGAGTAGTCAGATAGGAAACGCCGACCTCATCTAGTTTAAAAATATGATTGACGTGTAAAAGTGTTTGTACAAACCTACTTACAGAAATAAAATCATTTATCATTTATCATTTATCATTGATTTCGTTCGTAAATTATAATTTAATTTGAACTGCATACGGTTTTTCTATTGCGCAATAACCAACACTCCCCATAGTACGTCCATTCGCCCACAGTAGTTAAAATATGGCTGATGATAATGTGAGAGACCTTCTCCGTCATATATAAGGATGAAACGTAGCCGAAAAATATTGAAAAAGCCGTTTTTTTTGCCGCACGCCTTTGACAGCTAGTCTTGTTTACGTTATGTTTAGGTGGCGCCGCACGGTGGGGCAAGATGACTTAAATCTATACATTAAATGAAAATAACAAATTTTACGCTAGCAGGTTGCTTTGTGTGTTACAACATAATCCTATAGCTGTGGTACAACGCCGCAGGTGAACAGGCGCGATCCGCCCAAACCCCACTCCGTACCATACCTCTTAGTCCGAGCCGATCTCACGTCGAACGTAGAAGTGTTACTCGTGCGCCAGCGCAACTTTGAAGTGTATCTAGTTTTTTCTTAAATACGCGTCCTATAAACCCAAAAAAAATACGGAACCGTCAAGTTCAGGTACGTAGCCTATTTTTGGAAACTATATATATGTATTTTAATATTTTTTTGGATTGATAAAACGGTGAGTAAATGATTGCGTGAAAAAGGAAGTCAGAATTAAAAACATGATAAAACTACTAGAGAATTAGTTATGTTCCGTGGCTGTCCGGGCTTACCTTCACATTTTTTTATACTAGTAACTAATTAACTATTACAGTTTACGATTGTATTATGTTGGGGAAAAAGTCTTTTCGCATTATAGTAGGTATGTATGAACTTGTAATAAAATCTCTTTGGCTATACTATTTAATTTTGTATCTGGCTGGTTTTGGTATCATTGAAAGTTTAAATTTTAAAGAACATAATTCCAAATTCAAATTAGGAAAATGTGTGATTTTCATTTGTTTTTCGTACTGTCAAGATGAGTGAATCTAATGAAGAAATTTGATACATTTTAAAATTTTACTACAAAAAAGGTAAAAATGCAACGCAAGCTGCAAAAAAAATTTGCGATGTTTATGGACCTAGTGCAGTGTCTGTGAGAGTAGCACAAAATTGGTTTAAGCGTTTTCAATCCGGAAATTTTGATGTCAAAGATGCACGTCGCTCTGGTCGCCCTATTACGGATTAAATGGATGCTATTTTTGAAAAAGTGGAGCAAATTGGCATATCAGTAGTTACGACGTAGCTGAAGAACTGGGAATTGACCACAAAACAGTTTTGGCACATTTGAAAAAAACTGGGTACACAAAGAAGCTCGATATTTGGGTATCTCACGAGCTCTCTGAAAGAAACCTAATGAACCGTGTACTCATTTGTGATTCTTTATTACGACGTAATGAAACCGAACCATTTTTGAAGAAGCTGATAACTGGTGATGAAAAGTGGATCACGTACGACAAGAACGTGCGAAAAAGGTCGTGGTCAAAGGCCGGTCAGTCTTCACAGACTGTGGCGAAACCCGGGTTAACTCGCAACAAGGTGATGCTGTGTGTGTGGTGGGATTGGAAGGGCATTATTTATTATGAGCTGTTACCACCAGGCAGGACCATCGATTCTGAACTCTACTGCGAACAACTGATGAGATTAAAGCAAGAAGTTGAGAGAAAGCGGTCGGAATTAATCAACAGAAGGGGTGTGGTTTTTCATCATGATAACGCTAGACCTCACACATCTTTAGCCACTCAACAAAAATTAAGAGAGTTTGGCTGGGAGGTGTTAATGCATCCGCCGTATAGTCCTGACCTTGCACCTTCAGATTTCCACCTGTTCCGGTCTCTTCAGAATTCTTTAGGCAGTGTCAGGTTAACATCACGAGAGGACTGCCAAAACCACTTGTCGCGGTATTTTGATCAGAAGTCCCTAAATTTATATAGCATTGGAATCATGTCCCTACCTACAAGATGGCAAAAAGTTATCGAACAAAATGGTACCTACTTACTTTAGATAAATGTAAATAAACTATATTAAAAAATGTTTTGAATTTTCTTAAAAAATGCGAAGAAACTTTTTCCCCAACCTATTATTTCAAATTATTGCCCATGTTTGCCCGAATTAAAATAAATATCAATTTAAAATAAATCGTCGTTATTATTAAATACTTATTATTACTTTTTACACAGGTACGGACTCCGATGCCTTATATAAGACAAGACCAGAGGGCCTAGACAAATGGCATTCGCTTCGGAGCGATTCTATTTCTACAATCGCTATCGCTTTCGGTAATGATTCCAAAAACTAGCGATAACGCTCATCAAAAAGTGTCTCTTGGCTATGCATCTCTGTGGAAGTACCTAATCTTTCAACGCTGTCGATTCATTTCATAATCGAATGTTGTTAACATTGTCTAGCTAATTTTTATTCGTTGACCTATGATCACGTGACATTTCGATAGCTTATGTCAACCCCATACATTTTAAATTTTCTACTAGCGTCATCGCTAATCGAATGTTACTTTGTCTAGGCCCTCAGGATTTGGAAATTCGAAAGATGGCAACACAGCGAGACGCTTTTTTAAAACTGCCGCTGTGTCAGCGTAAATTACAAACCTGGATTTACAATTAATATAGAAAATGCACAATATATTAATTGCCATGTCATCTGGCTATGAGATTGATATGGGAAAAAAATCCGCACCGATGCAACTGATACTGCCAAATACTTTGTGCAAAAGTACCCGTGGTTTGATATGCCGCCCACTGTTCACAAGTTTTTTATTCACGGGCCAGAAATAATAAAGAATGCGCTTTTGCTGATTGGCCGATTAACGGAAGAGGCTCAAGAAGCCCGGAACAAGGACTTCAAAAAATTCAGGGAACATCATTCTCGAAAAAGCAGTCGCGAGAAATCTAACACTGATATTTTCAACCTCTGGCTGTTGTCATCAGACCCTGTGATAACAAGTAAAAGGAAACTGCCGAAAAAAAAAGTTAACTTCACTTCCCCAAGAAGCTCTAAATCTTCTGATTCCTCCATCAATACAGCCATGTGAAGAATTTACAGATGATGATACTCAAATTAATTCTGAGTATGATAAGGATACCGATTGTAGCGATGAAAGTGATTAAGGTAGTTATAAGATGTAATAGACTTAAAAATATCATATTGTTTATACCTATATAATATTATGTAAATAAAGTTGGTAACATACATACACCTACCTTTTTTTGCTAAACCTATCCCGTCATATTGAAATGTCTACTTTAAAATATTATTATAAATTAACGACACATTTTAAAAATCTTGCCGCACTGTGCGCCGTCTGCGCTCAGCTTTGCGAAAGATTCACAATAACCAACGGAACCAGTATTTTAGTTTTGCTGAAATAACTATTCAAGCTTTTTCAGTTCGCTGATTTATAACTTACCTCCATTGGTCTCTCTCACAAACATAATATGATTATTCTAGCTATATTGAATTCTAGACAAAGCATTGATTTATCTATCCTATAGGTTCGGTAGGTACCTTAGATTCCTATATACTCGTACTCGTGTCATTTCAATTCGAACCTTACCACCGTGTAGCAGATAATAGTACATTCCTGTAGGTTTATCTCGGGCCCGTAACAAAGGCGCGTCATTGGATACCTACCCGTCCTGTGCTAGTGGCAGCCATGTTGCAGTTATGTGGCATGCTCGCATGCCCGTATCAGTGTCGGCATCTGTTCCAACGACTGCGGCCAGCAGACACACGACAAGTGTATTTGCTCGTACGGAAACACGTCACTAACTTGAATTCAATGAATTAATATGAAGATACTACGTTCAAGCTTGACTGTTACGTAACATCCTAAAACTCGGATTTCAATGGACTTGAAGGCCCATTAGGTACCCCTTACCTAAAGGTAAGTAAATTATAGCCGGTTTTAAATCTAAATTAATGACTTTCAATTCTCGCCTCAGCGGCGAAAGTTGAAAATTCAACCGCGGGCTTTTGCTTATGCCTTTTATTTTGGTGTCGCCTAGTGTTAGTCAAAACGGGCATTAAGTAATTATTGTGTTTATTATCCAAACATAGTAACCCACCGTCCCACAGCTGGGCAAAGGTCTTCAGGTCTTTATATTCTTTAATTCTTTCCAATCAGGTAGAAGTGTGAGGAACCTATAGGTAGGGATCGTCTAAATTAAAACTGCAAGCCCCTCCACAAAAAATTCTATACAAACATTTTAAATGTGTATGCAACCAGCAGTGGAGGGGCGTGCAATTTTAAACTGGACGATCTCTACTTACTTTGCTAACGTAAACAAAAATAAATAGGTAGGTCTACTGCGGTAAGTGCGCGTGTCATTGACATAGAAATGGACAATATAGTTTTCTTCGGAGTTCTAGATCTCTGAACTGAATATGTAAATTAATATTTTCTTTGTTCTAATTTCAGGCTAGTCACCTTTCATTGAAATCTAAGCAAGCGATACGAACAAAGGATTGAACAAACAAAGCTTATTCAAATGGTTTCCGTCATCCACTAACGTTTTTTTCATTAAGCTCTAGAGTAGTTTCTAAACGGGGGTTCCGTTTAGAAACTACTCTAGAACTTAATGAAAAAAACGTTAGTGGATTTATCCACCTTTTGCAATTTTGATTATTGTTGATTTAATAATTAACCAGAATGGATTTGATGTTAATATTTTTTTTTCTACAATACAGGTAAGCGAATGTCCTGAAACGATACAGTACGTACAGCCTATGACGAAAGAACAGAACAGTTTCTTTAAAGGAACTGGGCAATCATCCATCGAACCAAAGAAGCTGCAAAAAAAATAAAAACTATAGACAGACCATCGTCGGTACGTGTGTTGGTTGTTTTTTTTCAATCTGCCTGTAGAAAGGCAGTCTGTCGAGACAGTGTGACGGACAGATAGGGCCGTGTGGTAGTCGCGCCGTCCGTCGGCATGCGGGCTGGCAACTTGGCAAGCTTTGTGTGCACCACATACATCACGTCCTGCGCCGATTAGATAGCCATCGCTACCCTACTGGAACTTGTGCCGGCTGTATCTAACCAAATTTTTATTAACGTGAATTCTCAGTTGTAGCCCAGCAAGTTGCAGCTCTGTTTTACGTTGCATGACTGCAAGAATTATATACATATTTACTGAGTAATAATCATCAGTTTCATATCAATCGTCAAACTTTGGAAATTTGTTCCACCTAAGAATTTTCATATGAAATATTCTGAAAAATTCTTATACGGAACAAATTTCCTAACTTTGTCGATCGCGAATCGCATTTTGATCAACATACAACGTAAAATAGACCTGGAATTTGCGAAATAATAAAGAGAATTTGAATTTGGCGGGCTACAGCTGTGGATTCACCTTAAATTCTTGTGGTTGGATTGCTATGGAGTTACTTGGGTTACCTATTCAATCGGAAAGCTATGAAAAGTTTTGACCATCATCATGTAGGTACTTAGAGGTACATGAGTCGATTTTATTTTAGATACGTACCGTATAGTACCTGAAAAAAAGTAGTGTTGTAAAATAACCTAATATCACGCTTGTTTTCCCCGGAAGGTTAAGCAGAGGTTGTTAGCACCGTATGGCGCCCAAATTACGCCTAACTGGCGAAATTTTGTTTAAAATTAGAATAAAAAATGTATTAGGTATTTACAGCTTAACACATAACCAAGACGTTTGATCTTCCGGGCCCCAATTCTGTATGGTAATTATTATTCCCCGCGTAATCTTACCACGTCAATATCGTGTCTTGTAGAAACGGTTTCGTTCACTGTATCATAGAGAATACGTTATTAGCAGATGTCGTGGTTAGATAAGGAATTGCCGTGATTTCGAAGTGAGGAATCCTTAAGAGGTCATAGTAAATTAGGGCCCTCCATTCCACATTCCAATTTTACGTCACGCACGAGACTACTTAGGTTCTCGCAAAACTACAATTTCATCAAAATGCAAGTTAACCTTACACCCAAAAGCATCATAATCGTATTACCAGACAACTGAACGCCATTTTCAGCAGATCCAAGCTTACGTAACACTGTGAATCAAACGCTGCACATTCGCGATCGTAATTCAGTCTTTTCATTATCCGGAGTTGTCCGTACACTGATTAATTAACCCGACAAACCGGACGAGTAGTAATTACCGGACGGTGAGCAGGGCCGGGTCGGAGTCGGCCCGGGCACGGTCCGCTCCATTCCTGTCTGATTAGCATTTCGTTCTAAGCCGCTTACGAAGGACAGAGTGATAAGTCTCCTAACTATTTGTTGTGGTAGGTAGCGGGTATAATGTAATGACCCAAGCCTTAAATCATAATGCTTATAGTAGTGACCTTCTTCTGAGCCTTTGTAATACCTTGGGTTATGTATGAGACCAAAAAGAGGTAAGTGTCAAGTCGAAGAAGGTCCTAAGAATCCAGGGAAATTACTAGCGGAATAAAAATTGCTTTCAAATAAGAATATTCCAGTTGATCACGGAATTACTGAACATAGGTACCTACGTTCTTTAAATATGCAACAGCCTAACATTTAATGGTAGGCAAAGTTATAATAAGCCATAATTAACACCTTTGGCAATGTGAACATCAATCTACTGAGAGCTCAAAATGCTCAAGTACTCGTAATATTAGCACTTTATCAATTTCCTAAAAAGCTGGTGCCTCTGAAAACTTTGTTTGACTTGTGTTCAATATTGACATGGAGAGCTACCGTGGTGTACCTACCTACCTTTCATTTCGAATACGCATTTCCGCATTTCCAAAACAAGCTAGAAACGCTGAACAGCAGCGAATGCATTCCAAAAATACGTCAATATTTTTCCGATTCTCAAATAATACTTACTACCTTTATTTACCCAAATGATTCTCTATACGCAATACCTATTCGTATTCCAAGCTTCTTAGCATGATATTGTGATCAATTTCCCCCAAGTGCGAATATCGTACGTTCATGAATTTTCTTAGCGTAGAAATAGCGAATATAAAGTTCTCTCTATGTGTACTAATGAAAAAACATGACGTAATATACCGCCTGATCAATATATTGGATCTGTGTGAGACGTGCTCCGGATAGACTCAGAAAATATAGTTCTTCTACGACTGAAAATAATTTGACTCCAATTTCATTGTGTTCTTTTATCGCGCTAGTCTTGAAGACCAACGTTTTATTGCGTGAAAATGGGTATACGGTTGCAAAAGTTTTAACGAAAACTACGAGTTTTATTGTTTTCCTTTCTGAGAGAAAGCTTAGGTATGCCATGAAGGAAAACCTGAGTTTGGAACAGTTGGAAAACAGATACTCGCAAAACGTGCAACGCAAGTATCTACGCGTAGGTATCTAATCTACAATATTAGGTGACCTTACCTCCGAAAGCTGCTGCTAAATCCCAATCAAACTCAAACTCAAACTCAAAGCATTTATTTCAAATAAACCAATTACAGGCACTTTTGAATTGTCAAAGGGTCAGTCAGTCAGAAAAATGAAGCTAGTTGCCCATTCCAAAGCGTAGTAGGTACCTATGGAGAAGAACGGGCAAGAAACTCCATGGACACTCTTTTAAATCAATATATAGTTACAAAAAAAACAAATTGTTTACATCATTCATGTTCAAATTAAAAATGTGAGAACTATGTAGAAAGACGTGCACGTTTAAAGTATCCGTAATAAAAAAGATAAAAAAACAATTCAAAAATTTAAATTAAAATAAGCCGTGGCAGCCAAGAGTTGACCAGTCCCTACTGACGGCGCCCGTTCACGAACATGACGCATGGATCAGCACCATTCAGCTCAACCATTTTGAAGGGAACTTAATGATCCAACACACACGCCACCACCAGCGAAACATTTGAGTGAGCATGACATACTCTCAGCCGCCAGGGCACATTCAAGTCAATGAAAGACGAGCCTAGTAAATGGTGGCTTTATAGTAGGTACACAGTGCTCACACATGTGCTATTCAATTATACATTGTTAAGAAATTGAATTTATACAATGCAAAGATGTTGTTGTTTTTACAATCTTCAGCAGCTCCAACAATATTTGCGAATGCTAATCAATTAATTTATGCCCCCCTGTGGAGCAGGACCAGCGTTGAGCCAAGCATCTTTGTCAGCGATGTAATCCCCCAACTTATAATATGCTTGGCTGCATAGTGAGCGTTTTATACGAGATTTAAATTTTGTTTCATTCAGTTGGAGTATGTGGGGAGGTATTTTATTATAACATTTTAAACAGTACCCCATGAAGGATGAGTCTACTTTAGCCAGTCTGAAACCTGGTTGAACTAATTGGTCCCTATTTCTAGTCATATAGTTATGTCTTTCACCTCTTTTACTGAAAAGATTTAATTTTTTTCTTACGTAAATGATGTTTTCATAGATATATTGACAAGATACCGTCATGATGTTAATATCTTTAAACAGCTCCCTTAGAGAATCGCTCCTGCGGAGGCAATATATTGCTCTGATGGCTCTTTTCTGCAGAATAAAAATAGACTCGATATCTGCAGCCCGTCCCCATAGTAAAATACCGTAAGACATGATACTATGAAAGTAACTGAAATAGACTAGCCTCGCGGTATCTACATTAGTAAATTGACGGATTTTTCTCACAGCATATGCTGCTGAACTTAGCCGTCCTGCAAGAGATGTTAAATGAGGACCCCATTGTAGCCTTGAGTCGAGCGTGATCCCCAGGAAAACAGTTTTATCGACGAATTCTAGTTTCTCTTTATTCAATACTATGTCACAATCATTACTTTTAACACTCGGTAAAGCAAATCTTATGCATTTAGTTTTATTCCCATTTAATACTAAATTATTATCAGTGAACCAATCATGTACCTGCAGTAGGGCGTTATTTACGTCGTCAAGATTTGATGCACGTCTATTTATCTTAAAAATTAAGGAAGTATCGTCAGCAAATAACACCATTTGTGGTTGTTTTTTTAATAAATGGGGTAGATCGTTAATATATACTAAAAAGAGGAAAGGACCTAATATTGAGCCTTGTGGAACACCTATTTTTACTTTTAAACCACGTGAATTCACACCATTTATTTGGAATTTTTGCTGTCTATCATTTAAATAAGATTCTACTAAGCTAAGCGCAAGTTTATCTAGTCCGTAATGCTCAAGTTTTAAGAGCAAGGTTTTGTGTTCAACGCAGTCAAATGCCTTGGAGAGGTCACAAAAGATTCCTATGGCATCCTGGGCCTCCTCCCACGCTGTAAATATGTGTTTTAATAAAGTGACACCGGCGTCAGTCGTACAACGTCCTCTAGTGAAACGATATTGCTGATCGTGTAAGATTTTGTTGGTATTAAAATGATTAAGCATCTGATTGAGCATTACCTTTTCGAAAACCTTGCTGAATACCGGCAACACGGATACTGGTCTATAATTGTTGGTGTCTTTGCTGTCCCCAGATTTAAAAAGTGGTATAACCTTACTGTATTTCATTAAATCTGGGAAGACTCCTTGATCTACACACAAATTAAATATCAAAGCTAGGTAAGGTGCTATAGTCTCGATTATGGATGAACAAACTTTGATTGACATTCCCCATAGATCTTCGGTCAATTTGATTTTTATTTGCCGAAAAGCTTTTATAACTATCATAGGGTTAATATGTTTAAATTTAAATTTAACCAGGCAGCCTGGAACGTTCGCTCTTAATCAATTAATTGAGACATCCGGTGAGGAATTTAAACCTTCCGTCGTTTTTTAAGGTATGTCGGTAAAGAAGTTTACAAATTCTTGAGCTACTTCTAAGTTAGAGCTTATGGCACCACGTGAAGTCTCCAATGTATAATCAGTGCTTCGTATTTTTTTCCTACTAGTTTCGTTATTTATAACTTTCCAAACTGTTTTTATTTTATTTTCTGCGGATTTGATCTTGTTGCTAATGTACAGGGCTTTAGCTATCTTGCAGGTATTCCTAAAAGTTTTGGAATATTTAGCAACATACTTGTTGAAAGTTTCAGTGTTAATGTAAGGCTTAAGGCCATACAGCTCGAACAGTCTTTCCCTGCTTATCCTAATACCTCTAGTAGCCCAGTCACTAAATATAAAGTTAGGGCAAATATTTTTTGTTTTCTTTTCAAAAGTTTTATTGAATTCCTTGTGCACTATTTATTGAAAAGAAATCCTGATACAATTTATTTGCATCGTTCATATTATGGCCCAGAACATTTAACTTATTATTAAGGGTACTATTGAATCTATTTAATTTGCCAGTCGTTATTGGTCTAAATTGTATTTGCACTTTTTGCAATGGTGCTTTAAAATTAAAGGATACTGTTTGTCCACTATGATCAGACGGCAGATAATTTACTATAGATTTCTCTAAATAATCACAATCGCAGAAAACATTATCAATACAAGTAGCAGAAATTGGAGTTACTCTAGTTGGTTCTGTAAAAACATTACATAAATTGAACGATTTAAAAAGGCTTAATAATCTACTGCTATTTGAATTAATTTCCAAAATATTAATATTAAAATCACCACAAATAATTGCGGCTTTGTTACTGGATGCCAGTTTCGATAGGACATCTTCCATTATTGACTCAAACAAAGAAAAGTTCAGATAATTAGGGGGTCTGTAAACGCACACTACAACATGCTTATCTAGCTCAACACAGGACAGTTCGATGCAATGTTCAACTGATAAACCAACTATGTCTTTACGTTGCTTAGATTTAACACAATTTTTTATCAAGATTAGAGAACCTCCACGCAGCATAGATTTACGGTTAAAACAACTGCCCATACTATAGTTCTCATAATTAATTAGCATTTGGTAATCCTTTAACCAATGTTTAGTAAAACAAACAATGTCAAACTTTGTCTTTTCTAAAAACATTTCAATTTCTAATAATTTGGAAGAAATACCTTGAATATTTTGATGAAATAATTTCAAGGCATTCTGCTGATCTCCTTTTCGATTATTACTTACTTTAGAGCAAGAAGATACCTTGTTGTTGTTATTAAGTACAGAAATATTCTTACTGGTACCTTCTGTTGTCTTACAAACTAGTTTAAATGATTATCCGGAGTTAACCCCAATACTTTAGTGTTATCACCAGGCAGTGAGCTCATAGTGAGTGAGAGACATGGAACCTCCTTCGTACAGTTTGTATAATTACTTATAGCATTTGAGCTATATTTATTCAGGCTCACCACATTATTATTAGTATTATTACTAACCACTGTGGTGCTAATAACACAAGACTTCGACATACTACTTATGTCTGAGTTTATATAAAAAGCTAATAGCCTTGCTATTATGTGTCTAAAACTAACAGGCAGATACACAGTACCCCTAGTCGATTTCAAAGTTTCCACAAAAATGTTGGTGTCAAAAAACATTAGCTTGTCACTGTAATGACTAACTAAGAAGTGCATATGCTTATTAAGCATATGAATATAATTATTTTGTCTTTTTGTCAATTTTTCAAAATATGGGAAGCACACAATATTATTTTACTACAATTTAACTTTAACAACTCAGTTACACAGTCAGTGATTTCTTCTTTTCTGACCTTAGCACTATTACCTACAAATACAGTAATGTTGGTTTTAGAATTAAATACATTTCCTGTTACTGATGCCATTATTCGTTTGTAGGATGACCCTGGCATACAATAATTTTGAGTAGAATAACTCAGGTTGTTACCAATTAATTTACCTAAACCTCTTCTATCTGAGAACATAACTGAATGATAACAATCGAGACTACTGAAAGATGGACAACTACCAATCTCATGCTGTACTACTTGAGATAGATCTTGTACTAAATCAGATATATCTTGGCTAAGAATACTGTCCTGAGACAAACTCTCTGTCTGGGACAGGTCCTCCGTTACCTCAGGCTGGACAGCAACATGGTTTGAAACCTTCTGACAAGTACACTGACACATAACTAACTCATTAGCAGCAAGAATATGTTCTTTAATTTGGTTCTGAGAACCCACATATTTAATGTAAAGGGAACTAAGTCTACCCTCAAGTACCTGTATGTCAGACTGTAAACGCTGTGTATCAATTTCATATATATTTTTTGCTGTCTTCTAATTTGGTTTGATAGTTGTTTAATTTATTGTTTAATTTATTGACTAGTACACTGACCTGTGGCACTGCTATATTGTAATAGCTTAGAGAATGATTAATGATTCTATATCTGCAAGTAGGTTTGTACAAACAGTACTTTGAAACGTGAATCATAATTTTAAAACAAGACGAGGTCTGCGTTTATTATCTGACTACGAGTACTCTGAGAAGAAAGGCCGAAACAAATTCAGGTCACAGTCTCTTTTAAAGTCCAGACATAATCTTGGTCAGATCATGTCTTGTGAAGAACATGTAGATTAGTGTCTGAAATGGTCTTTTGAGGAATAAACCACACAGATTGGGTGGACTTGTCCAGTCAGTGCACGCATTTGTCAGTAATCGTGCAATCAGTTATAATGCAGTCTGTTATCAGTAGAAATCAGGTAGAAAAACGGTGTAGCCCGCCTTTGACCCATAGCCAAAGACGGGTGACACCGTTTTTCTACCATTTCTATCATATTTTGTAGCCAGACAGGGTTTGTGTTGTTTGGCTGCTTTATTTATCCAAGAAAATAATACGAAGTTAAATTTCTATGCAGGCTTACTGAAATATAATTTCGTCGAGACTTGCGAAGCGTGCTCAGTCCTCGTTAACACGTAGATAAAGATATAAGATAACGTTACTACAATAATTAGATGTTCCTTTGACATGCTACACATAATCAATCATCTACGTATCTATAACGTGGTGGTATTAGTTACGTTTCAGGAATCTTCTTCAAGGTAAAAAACCTTAGTAAATACATCGCTTAAAAGCCACTGTGGATTAACGGCATCAAAAATTCTTCCATTCACAATACATGGTTTTGAAGCGGACAGTTAAAAATCAAGCGCTGGAAATACCGCATTAATAAATCGTGTTTCAATCGTTTGCATATATATTATATAAAGTTCATCGCAAATATGAGGCGGCAAGGCATAACGCGAGCGAATTTTGTTGGTTCGTTAGATGAGATGTTAATGTTCAAAAGTAGTTAAAGTGTTATCTATGCGCGAGTCTTAATTGCTAGCCAGCCAAAGTTACCGTCTCCTGAGGCTAATGTTAATTTCAATAGCGTTGAATGACGTCACGGAGGCGGCAAACGAACTTCTGTCTTTTGGTTCTTGTGGTTCTGCCTTAAGCTAAGAAGAGATATTGAACACGCTACGCGAATTACTCGACTCCCGACTTTTATAGTGTGACAAATGTGATCGCGGCTTTATGCAAGCTGGGTTTAAGCGGCACAATAAAAATGACATTAATTATTCAAAAATCATTTGGTGTTTGCTTTCGTTAAACGATTTTTTAATAAGAACTGTCGCTTTTACGCAGGAACGTGTTTTGGTTTCCAAATAAGATGTTTTGTTCTAACAAAACACAGTACCTAATTGGTTCCGAGAAAGATTAGAATCTAATTTGAAACCAATTACTGTAGGTACAGCCGAGCCTCCTTCACCTTATAAACAAGAAACTTGTAAATAGGCCAATTTTCAAAATTCAGCATTTTCAGTTTCAAAGAAAAAATAAGTTTCCAATCGGTTTGGGCGAACTTGGACCTTACGCACAATCAATACTTTCCTATTTGGATTTGATCGACGACCCTTTACGTCAAAAATGTTTCTCGCTACTAAGGGATGTTAGTAAAAGTGCGTGCGAATAAACGTTGCGTCGTTTGTCATGCGGTGCACGTATGTCGGCGATAATTATGATCTGAGCTCACGAATGGATACGTGCCTAGTACTCATGAATATGTAAATACTTTGCGACGGATTGCTATTCGCTATAAATACAATCTGATATTCTCGTTAGTGCACGCCGAGTACTCGAAAACTTGTTGATTACTTTGGGTTATCGGATTTGGTTAGATCTCACACTCAATGTTTGAATTGTTTGTCAAAAATATTCATTGTTGTTGTAGGTACCTACGTATTACGTGTTGCTTTTTCCTTCGCTTTGGTTGAATTTCTGTAGATTTTCTTGACATGGTCCTGACTAGGGTGTAACGTTACGTTTAGACCTCTTGTGTATTTTTAGAGGTCCAACCGTAAGTCACAGAAATACAGTAATAAAAATAAAATAAATATAAGGATATCTGGTGAGTAAGATTCTTCAGGGATCGGGAACGCTGGTTCAATTTCCGGGTAGGCAGGGTGGAGCAGGATCCTGATGGAGCAGCGGAGCCCGATGAGGTTCAGGGTGAGGCGATCACACCGTTCAGGATCGTAGTATTCGGATGTACTGACGCCTCCCCTGTCCAGAGGAAAAAAGGAAGAGATAATGCTTTTTGATGATGGGAAAGAGACAGTCTCCCTAGGGGTGTAAGATTAAGTGTCGTCGGTTCTTGCCAGCCTCCTCAGCTATGAAAGGATAGTTCAGGGACACAGACCACCGTATCACGTCAATGTTTTAAATGTAAGGTTAGTAGTAGATGAGAGAGGGCCAGAGCTAGAGGAGGAACTTCCAGAGACACACTTTATGAGACGACAATTTTAAAGAAAAACCAATCTTCTTTAGCCATTAATATTATATTTTTAACTTTAGGAAGATTAACAAATATGGAAATAAATCTAAGGGTTGTACATAGAGTTCTATCAGAGTCAGCACTGCTACTCTCGTCTCCGCACCTGTTGTCCCTCTTTCTCTCTCGTCTTCTCGAAATGACTGATGACTTATTTTAAACATTTCAAACTTATATCAAAATACTTCTTAATAGATTGTCGGCCAGAAACAATAAAGTGATTTACATAGAGAACCTGACCTTATTAGTTATTATTATTATATTATTATTACCTTATTACTTTCTAGTTTTAAGTATAGAAAAAGATAAACTGACAGATGCCAATTTACAATATAAATGTCAATGTATAAAAATATTCTAAGATTACAAAAAGATGAAAATAATGGTATGAATACAGAATTTAAAGATAAAAACAATGAAAGATAATTGTAAGTAACTAAAGTTTTGCTTTACAGCGATAATCAGTGTTCAGGAATGTGAGTAAGATGAATGTTCTGTGTAATAGGTTTAGGTACACGAGCAGCCCATTTCAATATAAATACAATAAATAAACTAAAGACGTGGTTTCGATGAAACGAAATACCACAAGGGTTGACAACTTTTTTTATACTTATCAAATATGGTTTGTTCGAAGCCATTGCCTGTAAAAAAAGAGTAGATGGCAAAAAAAAAAAAAAAATAAGAATGATTAAAAAAAAATGCTTATTATTTGCTTCTTTGAGCCCTTAAATTACTGAATTAGTGAACTCTAAATTAAAGTTACAAAATACCATTACTGCAGCTTTTATGAGATTATCTTTTCCTATGAAGTGAACGATCTGTCCTAATCTGTGCTATTGCGCTTATTTCGCCTTTTTGTATTGAAATTAAAATATAGTAGATTCGTCTACAATTTTTTTTTAGATATCTTGTGTTTAGGCCTCTAATATAGCAGGATACTTTATTATAATTACAGTAGATTTGGCAACCCTCGTTCTGGTGTTCTTATGCCATTCCCATCTATTTATTAAAAAAGATCATCACTAGTGTTTTAGTAACGTTTTCCATATTTTATTCTATCACGCTGATGTTCGATAATGAAATGCAGAATTTCCTTATATTTCATTAAAGTATCTTGTTACAATTATTACAACACTAACTACATAATTATTTACTCAATACCGTTCATGATACTTTCAAGCTTAGGAGCTTTAAAAAGATTTTTGCATAAATTGTTTTCTCTACACTAAAATGTAGATTAAGCACAGGAATATTGCCTAAAAGGCATATACTTACTTATATTTTAGAAGTTTAAGAACACTGCTGTAGTAAGGTTTAACATTATATCAAGCTTCGGGGGACAGGTCTCAATCCGGCATTATATCCCCGTAATGCCGGGTAATGAAGTCGCTGCCGGCTAGGCCGTGCTAAGCTCCAGGGAACACTTGCAATTTCACACCACCCACCCACTGGGAGTGGGACTTATGAAGAGATAACTAACGGTGTGTAAGGTGGTGCAATATGAACGTGTTTTTCTTTAAAAACCTTTATATTAATGTGGGATAACGCGGATGCAGATTTAATTATGTGCCTAAGGTAGGTACAATTATTACGTGGCGACATATCCGTCAAATTTTATTTTATTTGGTCTATTATTTTGCATGAAGCGCTACCGCGGGTCTTGATAGTGTAGGTACCTAATTTTTTAAAAGGATTAAGCTAGGGGGCTATTTATATCACCGCTTATGTACCTACGTGTTTATTAATAGTTTTAAATACCGTCAAACGGGGTGAATAGGGATGCAAGGGTGAATCGGAACGAAACTTTAAAAGGGATTTTAACATTGAAATAATACAGTTTGATGCCAACAAGAGCACTTAATCGTTAATTATAAGACAGTAAACACATTAGAGTCCTTTTTGCAACAAACTATATTATTACAATGTTAAAATCCCTTTTAAAATTTCATTCGGATTCACACATGCATCCCAATTATTCACCCTGTTTGACGGTATTCAGAATACGGTCGAAAAGTATGTTCATTTAAGGTTTTACTCGTCTCGCAGTAAAATCACGGTCAACCGCTAGAGAAGTTAATCCCATCTTTGGTATCCTAAAAAGTATCTTCAAAGCAGAATCATTTATTTAATAAATAAATTGTGGTCAGATGTGTAGTTGTTATGTGGAGTTTAAGGCCTTTTCTGGTATCTGAAAGTACCTGGTAAGCTGGGCAAATGATTAAGGGACCGCAGAGTTCTTGCAATTTAATTAAATATTACTATTTATTTAGTTAGTTGGTTTGGTTTACTTCTGCGTGTTAACATAACACAACCATATTTGCCCTTTCTTTTATGAACCTATGCGGTATCATGCGACACGCAAGAGGATATATGTGCACGGGATTTCTGTTCACCTAAGCGAGACCAAAGATGACGAAAAACTGTGTTTTGAAGACTTACGTATACATACCTCCATGTTATGTTTTACTTTTTATTATATTTTTGAATATGGGTATTGTGTCGGCACTGAAGTTTTTTATTTTTCTTATATATTTATATACGTCTGTATTCCCCAAAGGATTAAGCAGAGGTGCACCTATAGTACACCCACATTTCGTAGTTATGTTTAAGTCCCATGTTATAGGAGGCAAGCTAAGCCTATTGTCATCAACCGGGCGCTAATCCAGACTCCGGGCTGCTACTGAGAAATTCTAGGTGAAGAAACCCAATAACACTTTGCCCGTCGTGGGAATAGAACCCAGTAACTCATGCTCAGCAGTAGCGCTGAGACCACTAAACCAAGGAGGATATAGCTGTAGTCTATAGAATATACCTATAAGTAGTTTTATGTGTTCTAGTCTACATTTGCGCTTCTTGTATCAGGTCCTTGGTAGTCATAAAATAGTGTTATTGTATTTTAGTTGTCGTAGTATATTAGGTACAATTATGTAGAAGTTTGTTTAAGATCACACTGACCAATTTATTTGTTGTTGCCATTTCACTTATTGGTTGTACCTACCTATGTTTAAATACTAAATGATTGACTTTGTAAGTTCCATCAAATTATTTTGTTAAGAATATACCAATACATTAATTTACTTAACAATTTTATTTTTGTGAAGGCAATGTTAAAAATGTTTGTTTTGTATTAATAGTTCAGTTTATTTTATCTGTGGCCATATTCATGTTAGATAGGTAGTAGATTCTTTGGCGGGAATTTGAGCTGAAAGGGCTTCAAATTCCCGCCAAAGAAATCCCGAAGAAATTTAGTGAAGGAAATTAAATAAAATAAAGATTTGGCTAAAAGGTCTTAGCAACCAGGCCATAAAAATACTTATAAATAATAATAGATAGGTAGAAAGGGTAGACAACTGTCATTTGAAATGTTTTCTAAGATCGTGTAACTTTATTTTTGCTTTCTTTTTTACGAGTCGCTGGACTGGTAACAATATAAAATTTGTAAGTCATTGATTATATTTTATTTATCATCAACCTTCTTCTCAACACCTGCATCAATAGGCAAAGTTTTGCAGTACCTACCTATCGTCCTGTAGTTTCTTGTGTAATCTACTATAAGGTTGCAAAGAAAGCAAAGTCGGTATGGCTTTATAATCAGTTTAAGGCGCAGATATACGACTTTTAATGATTTCAAATTGAACATCACGTCTAAACGAATAGTATTATTTATTTGAAAAAAATATATGATAAACTAGACTATTTTCTCCATAATTTGATATATGAATATTTGAAATTATATTTTTATAAGATAGTGTAATTAATTTGTAAAGTAATGTCTAATGCGAACACAAAAACAATAATCACACAAAAACTATCGGGCGTATTTGAATGAAATCTGCACCATCTAAAAGAAAATTTAACTACCCAAATTTTTTACGGCTTTTATTTGTATTGTGTTTGATAAATCAACGTGGGTTGTTTTTTTCGAATAAACTTGATGCGCGTTGAAGCGGGGGCTCTTGCGGGCGACGGGCGGCAGTGCATCGCTGACCAATGTCCGGGTAGAAGCTAACGCTCTGTGCAATTTTATTCGCTTAAAAGTTTCGCATGCTCCTCCCACTCGCTCAAGGTCGCTGGCACTTATTGTCGCCTTAATAACATTACTACACTTTGATAACACTATTTCAAAATACTCCAAATACGTCTTCAGTCTGCGAGTGTTCAAGCTTCACTGCCATGTTCCTATGTGAGACTGTACACGTAGGCTACCGTTTCACTGCTAGTTACTGTCAACCAGCAAAAGTCAGTTTAACAACTAATATTCAATGTAATTTCACTTGGGCACATGGTTACAACTTTAAAAAATAAAATATTATAACTGCAAATACATGATTATAAAATTAAATAATATTTAGAACAATACATAATTGAATAAAATAATAACTATAGCTAACACTTGGCACTTACAGCGCATAGAACAGATATGAGACAGCACAGAGAAAACAAAAGCTTTTTCATTTATTGTACAATTCTTAACTACACTCTACATAATAATATACAAACTGGGTACTCAGTAAGCACCCCAATCTATATGCACGAAATTTAAATAGTTTGTCGGGTAAAATATTCATAGTATCGAGCACGGTCGAGTAACGCACGATGAAGGAGCCCGGGCCCCAGCCCGTCTGTCCGACGACAATCCGGCCCGCATATCCGCATGAACAATGTTATACGGCACTAGATTAAATTGGGCCCAATCTGGCCCGCTATTGCATGGATCACTCCTTTGATACAGATCCTTCACTTCCTAGATTCGATGGCATGGAACACGCACACACGTGCAGCATTTTTTAAGTATGGTAAATAAGGCGACCCCTACACCTACAATAACTTTGCGCAATACGTATGATTGAATCAGCCCCTGCACTCAAATTATTCATTATTTTCACGCAAACACATTGACAGTCCATTAGCTTCAATGTGTTCGCGTGAGCAAGATTTGCGCAATGCTTATCCTACACGATGCGATTTAAATATGGTGCAATAAAAATTAAACTCGCTCAAACTTTTATTCAATCATTGCTTATTATTCAATATTAACCCTAAACGGTTTAAAAAATCTTGAGAAGTGGTGGCCTAGTGATAACGGCCGCGATCAACGAGTCGTAGGTCGTAGCTTCGAACCGAGACAGGCGCTTTACTTTGTGTAAATTATTTCATCAACACTGCTCTCAAATTAGTGAAGGATAACATCGTGAGGAAACCGGCATGTTCTAGAACCAAAAACTCGAAGACATGTGACATCTACCAACCTGCACTGGACCCGCGTGGTGGATTACGGCGCACTCCCTCTCACTGAAAGAACGTCTGTGTCTCAATAGTATGAACATTATAGGCTGATTATGCAATGGTTTAATTCATTGCGCAATTCATGATATTGTGCAATATAATTGATCCAAACGATCAATTATTCTAAAGGGGCCCGGCTATAGACTCATCATGCTCTGGAAAGAGAATGTCACACAATGACTGACAGAGACAACGCTTTCCTCTACAAAGCCGAATTATTCCTAATACTCGATGTGACATATTTACGGCCACCCACTGTAAAGTCATAGACAAATGTATGTACTATGTATTTCGAGGTTCCTTATTTCCTCTTTGAATTCCTCCTTAACTAGGGTTGTGTATGTGTGAGTGCGTCCATCTATCTATCTATGTGGTTCGTGTTATTCTTGGTATGGGTGAGCGAGAGCATCAATCACAGGACGTCAAGCATCCATTGTCCAAACAACACTGATTATATTATTGCTCAATCGTAATCGGTGCGTGGGAATCATTCTTTAAGTGTCTGTGAGCGAAAGAAGTTCCGCAAGGAGTGGTAGGCAGGCACCAAAACATTTAGTAGATAGATTTCTTGGTAGCTACTTTGTTCCTTTCACATTGCTTTATCTGACGACGAACAATGACTAAAACGACTAATCTGCCTTGAAACCTTCAGCTACCTTGAGTTACCTTTCAGTCAACATCAATAAAACAGAAGTACCTAGTTAGGAAAATTAGTTTTCGGGTCACTTTCCTTCCATTTTGTACAATTTCTACTCGGGTTTATAATTCGGTAACCTAGTAATTTCCTCAAAATCCAATTAGGTATCTTTGCCCAACTTAAAGTTAGGTCTTAAACTAGGGACCTCAGCCGTAACAAGAACATCGTTTTGGTTTAGTACGCCTTCAGAAAATGTCTCTTAACCTTACTATTTTGAATAAAACGGCGCTTTATATGGGAACAAATAGTCCCCATGGTATACAGATTTTCTACTTCGTTAATATGTATAGCCTTCCTCTGTTCATATGTTTGGTTTAGTAAATATTTGTGCAAGCGATGGTTTCACAGTCAGCTATTGTATGGAAGTAATATCTACTACGCAATTATTATTCTTTACCTTGTCAGTCCTGTCACCAAGAGCACTGCACGCAAAATGTCGTAGCATTATAAATAAAAGCTCGCTGACACGCGTAGGCGCGCTGCTACGCGCGTAGCAACGCATTATCGTATGTAGCCGCGCTCTCTACGCATAGCTACGCACGAAACCGCAACAGAAGCTTGCGGATATGTGGACATAGAACGTGCATCGCATGCTTTAGATATCGGTTCGTGTAAAAACTCCTTAAAAGTAAACTGCAAATAACCTTAAGGGTCCTACCTTATGAAATTGTCGCTTTACATGGAAAAAGCGCGTTTTTTTTTAAAATGAAATTGTGTATTTAATCAAACAAAGTATGTATCATTGTTATCTATGCACTTTAGCCGTTTTACAGGTAGTTCATTGATTACTTTGCAAAAAAATTGTGGGAAAATCTTTGAAGGCAGGCGGTTTTGACTGCCTCATTGGATTATTTTTTTCCTTGCAAGAACTTGTCCAAATTCCGGAAAAATTGGTTAACTGTTGGAGCAACGTCTGGGGAGTATGGTGGGTGTCGGAGACATTCCAATTGCAGCTCCTCTAATTTAGCGACCACCTATAATGCAGTGTGTAGTCTAGCGTTGGTCTGAAGCAGCAGTGGGCTAGAGCAATAGACCAGTCTCGGTTGTTTAACGGCTAGCTTTTCTATCATGGTTTGCAATTATTGACAATACAAATCTCCCGTAATCGCATGGCCAGATCTTAGGAAACTGTAGTGGATGACACCACAGCACTGGTCTACCAGACACTTACCATTACCTTTTTCTGAATCAACTTTCGCTTGGGGCAGAATTTGGCCGGTTCTCCATGGTTCAACTATTGCGATGAGCATTTCCTATTATCGTACAGAGCCCTAATTCACTATGAACTGTTAAAGATTCCTTACTTCGAAACCACGTCAATTCCTTATCTAACCACGACATCTGCTAATAACGTATTCTCTATGATACAATGAACGAAACCGTTTCTACAAGACACGATATTGACGTGGTTGGCACGTGGTAAGATTACGCGTGGAATAATAATTACCGTACAGAATTGGGGCTCAGGATCCATTTTTGATCGCAAGTAACGATACGATTCAAAATCCCCTTGTTGTTGTGATGGTTGAGTAATGTAACGCAGCACTCGACGCGTGTTTGTTGGTGCGCTTCAGTCAATTCATGCGGTACCCATTTTTTAAGCTTTTTTACTTTTGCAATTTGTTTGTTTTATCACTCACACCGAAGCCAGCAGCTAACTCAGACGTGGTTTGCGATGGATCCGCTTCCACGATCACTTTACATTTTTCATTGTCAATCAGGTTCTGCGGTCGTCCACGGTGTTTGTTCTGTAGATCAAAAATTCCAGAACGAAAACGTTGGAACCAAACACGTACCGTGTTTTCATTTACAGTAGCTTCCCCATATACATCATTAATCCTTCGAGCGGAACTTGTAATCGTAAATAACGCAATACTTTAAGTTTTCCATAATGTAAACAGAACAATGACAAAGAAAAATCAAATGGCGCGAAAACAAATGAATCACTAAATTCGAAATACAAATACACGAGCCTTTTGAAATAAATTTGAATTTGGAGTTCCTAACCAAAACGCCAGGATATTTGAGATTAACGTGGCCAATTCAACAAAACGACAATTCTATATTATGTAAGGAGTTAAGGACCTTTCATTTATGCTTATTATCTGCAACGACATTACGCTAAAGAAAATAAACGTACTTTAAAGTGACTTGATAGAATGTCGAATAGATTTGTATTAAATTTTCATCCGCATAGCAGACTGCAGGCTTCACGCACCAAGTTTGTTGGACAGAAGTTCCAATTTGTACAATCTGCACTAGGAGGTCACACTTGCATTAAAATTAACAGATCAGCTCGATTTGGGGAAAGTAGTAGTTCATCTCAAAGTAGTTTTTTTTTTCAATGGGATTGAAGTGAGAACAATTTTTTAGTTCTTTCAATATCATCCGTCGGGTATCAAACAGCCAGCGGGCCTATTGCACTGTTTAATTTAGTGTATCTTCTTTGATCCGGCGTATATCACTGATATTTTACGTATTTTATAGGCTTCGCTACTCGTGCCGGTCTAACTTTAATAATAGCAGTTCTAGTAGATATACATTATTATTTTGGTAGAATACGTCAATTTTTTGCATTTCATTCCTTACGGTCTATACGACAGTCGAGCCTCTTCTATTTCATGATTCCATTAACATTACATAGTGTAGCGAAATAAAAAAAGGAAATTCTCCACTTTAACACGTATAATTTATTAGTATATAATAAGAGAATCAAAATAAAATAAAAATTGATAAATATTAGGTAGGTATTAAAACAGTTGCAGACATTGACATATGTTTCAATGGTTGCAGACAAGGGATATTGACCTAAACGAAAAGGGAGTACGAGAACACTTAAGGTATATCGGATGGTAAATATTTGTTACGTATTTGGTTTCCGAACTAGGGAATCGAATGTACCTAATCGGTTTTTAGGTTCGTCACTGCTAAATTACGTAAACTTTCAAATGAATATTATCTTATAAAGATTACTTAGGTTATCCCGATAGACAAACAGAACACAAAAAAAAACAAAAACTAAAGATGAGCTGAACTGATGATGATGATGGTTAAAGGTGAACTTTCATTCGAATGTAAACCTACAAATATTAACGATTAATACAAAGGGGATGGTTTCCTGGATGCTGACGAACCGTTGCCTCGAAGAATTGCACGCCTCGGCGGAATCGCAGGTTACACGACGATCAAGTGTCACGGGACACAACAGAGTTGCCAGTCTCGAACTCGAAGGATTCTATGCGGTAGGTAAATGCGACCAAACAGCTCGCAAGCTTCGTGGATAGTCCGGTAGCCGGAAAAAGGGCCGGCAGCAGCCCTTTTTAACTGGTTCTACACATACAACAAATAAAATAGGGTATTATACCAGAGAAGAGGCTAATACTTCTGTTGAGAGAGAAAATAAGGAAAATCACATACCAGGTGCAACTTCATTTGTGTTAAGATAAAAAAAAACTTGGTTGACTGTGAACCAATTGCGGCAATAACATTAAGTATTACACAGGATAGGATTGGTAAGACACAAATTTATAAAAATCGACCTGAAACCGTTTCTAATTTTCTGCAACTGAATTTTTTTTCCAATAATCAAAAGGGGCCTTTTCTTTATGTCAAAATTTGTAAAAATTCAGAATGTAAATTGATGGCCAGTTATATGAAATAAGTTGCAACCGCAGAGGTCACGGTACAACAACCGCAGAGGTCACGCTGCAATAGGTACATTAAAAGTAGTATTGTAGGTATGTACGTACATGTCCAATAAAATAGTCATCAACTCAGACTCGCACAGTCCAAAGAGCTTTCGTAATTCTCGGAAATAATAATGTGACAACGAGATTTCCGAAGTAAGTTCCTAGAATTTTTTGTCTCTACATGTCTGGACCACGAAGCAAATAGTTAGAAAAGCCCTTTTGTAGACTTATTTTACCTAAAAATCCAAAACGATAGGTCGCCGAACAGTTTCAGAACGTCCGAGTACGTGTTTGCGTCATGTTCATGTGTTCCTAAAATGTTAAAGGGTTGCAGAACCCTTTTTGTGTACGTCCGTCCGGAACATTCGACTGTTACATGGTTTTCACATTTGCTCACTTTTCTGTATTTTAGCTGCTAGTGTCGAGTTTGCTCTCGTCTTTGTATATTATTTTTGATGGCGAGAGAATATTACAATGGAGTGGTCGAAGCCTGGCTTCACTTAAGCTTAGCGGCCAGAAATATAAGCACGTCTATATTCAGAAACATTTTATAAAAACATGGCTCCAACATTACTCACATTTATATTTTCGTTGACGATCGATGGCGATCGAGAAGTCAGATATCAAGTGATCGGATTTCAAACCATTCAGCCGATGAGCATCGCCCATTCATTAATTTTTTTTAACGTAGATCTATTATAGATTGAGATAATTGTTTCTATAAAAATACTAACGTACAGTTTTCATTTTATTGGCGATCTTATCAAGCGCCTTTTGCATAATCATGATAGGTATTCAATGAATTAAGAAATTAACATTTTTATTATTAAATTGTTGCTTTATGGGTTTATTTTAATTTTACCGGCAAAGGTGTTAGTTTTTGTGCCTCACGTATTTTAAAAGGCGGAGGTAATTTCGCGGCCTCGTAAAACCAATGGCGGTGTCGCATGGCCAAGGAACCGCGCTGTGCGGCTTTTTATTTTTTAATGGCAATCTTACAACGAATTTAAAATATTATGATACTGCCTTATATTTCACTTGACCTCGTTTGACCGCTAACATCTGTCGAATTTGCAAAAAAGGTCAAATGGACGAACATTTTCTCAGTATGATATTTCGCGTTGTTTTTCGTACTTAAACAAACTTCGTCGGATTTCTAGTTGGGTTCTGTGACTGACAGGCGTAATATTTCAGATAATATAGGTACCTACAGATACTTGATTCAGAGACTTGAAGAGGGTTAGCTTTTAGTTTATTTCGCCACAGACTTCGTGGTCTATTACTCAGGCAGGTTTTGAATTTGATTATAACATTACCTACTGGACTCCGTAGATTAATTAGTTAGTTTAATGACAAACTAATTTCAGCAAGTGCTTGAAAGTTTACGGCTCCACTTATAATAATTGAAAGCCTTTCAAAGGGAATACCTAAGTCGTTGTCCTGACCCATGAGTTTTCCTATTTTCGTATTACTTGTTGGTGTTTTGGTAAAATGATAAGTAATTAATGACATTTGTATCCGTAGACGAGGGAAAATATCTATCTAGTGGTGGTAATCTGCAGCAATTTAATAACACCAAATATTAAATTTGCCCATTAATTACATTGTAAACGACTTTTGGATGAATTAAGTAAATATGTTGGTCGCGCTCAGCAGCTTCAGTTTACAGCGCGAATAATTATCTGTTTAAAAGTTTTTCCTCAGAAAATTGGAAAATCCGTGACCGTTTACCACGAAACCTTATTAATATGCAGTACTGTCAAACGGGGTGAATAGGGATACACGGGTGAATCGGATTTTAACATTGAAATGGTTATTTGTGCAACAAGAGAGCAAACTCGTTTTTTGCTGCGAGTACTGGTTTTGAATCCTGAGTGTGGCGAGGGATTCAAAGGCACGAGATGCAAAAAACTTTGCTTTCGTGTAACACACATAACTTTTCACGTCAACAGCGAGAACACTTTAGGAGATAAAATAATAAACAGGAATAGATTGAAATAACTATTTATTGTGAATCAAAATAATTAACATTGTAGGTAGAGGTACCAATTCAATAAAATGGAACATTTTAAAAGTTAAAAGTAAAATTACTGCAATTCTGCAAATTAAAAGTAACAGATTTATTTGGCAACGTTATAGTTGCATTGAGTTGAGTTTGATTATCTGGGGTTAAGGTTTCTGTTTTGGTGGCGGATTGAGAAGGAACAACGGTGAACGTTGGTGACTCTGATCGGCTTTCTGTATAAGTACACTGTGTGTCGTTGAAAGTGGATGGGCGTGGGTGAGACCAAGGATCCGAGGTCGAATTCAGACTTATTGTTTCCACTATACGCTTACAGATTTTCGACGTATTTTCTATTGAGTCTTCAATATAGCCTTCTGCAACCGCATTGGACTTCCACCCGCCGTGACGTTTTAAAGTGGTGAGATCCGCTCCGGAATCAGCCAAGAGCGTTGCCGAAGTTCTCCGAAAGCAGTGACCCGTGTATACCTGAGGCTCTTCCAGTTTTAGGAAAGTGGCAATTTCTCGCGGTATAGCACCTATTTTCTTTACTCCCTTAAGCTGTCATGAGCATTTATTATTATGGTATTGTATGAAAAATCGGTCGGTTTTTATATTGGCTGGACGTAAATTTTGGTATTTTTCTACAATAGTTACATATTCTTCGCGTACGACAAAAGACCTGTCAAGGTTCGTCTTCGTATTTTTCAATTTTACTAACATTAATATATCTGAATGCTTTTCGATATTATTAACTGTTAGCTGTAATAGCTCGTTATTGCGACACGCTCCACTAATTCCTATGATCAGTACAACCTGTAATGAAAATATTACATAATTTAACATTTACAGCATCTTTTACATATCGTAATAAATATTTTAACAGTATTGCTAAGCCAGACTAGGATTCATTGCGCCTCCAAAAATTAGTAGTAGGCAGTAGGTAAGTACCTTTATACCTAACAGCCTACACACAAATTTTAATAACTAACAACATTAGATTCATAGGTACCACTTACTTTAGCGGCAAGAAAATTGCAGTCCGGAGCTTCATTTAGAAATTTTTCTATGTTAAGGGCCGTGAAAATTTTGGACTTTTTAGCCTTAAGCCCAACTGACATTCTTTTTAGAAAAGATACGAATTTTGCGTATGTTTCAATATGCACGTTATGTTTTGTTTTTAAAGTAGCTTTTAACATTGAGTAAATACTCTACATTGTAGATGATCGCCTCGTCTGTGATAAATCTAAAAAATAAGATAGCAAGACCGTCTCCGAAAAACTGCTTGCGCCCTTTGTAAGTCTCCATTCATTGAAGACATAGTATGCATTCAGATATTTCTCGCGAGACTTCTCAGGTAGGAAACTTAATTCTGCATTAATAACTTGTTGTTTTAACTCTTCCGGTGTTAAAATACTGTTCTCGTCGCTAGTTTCATTCATATTTTACGATTATTTTAATATTTTTTAACTTATTCAACTCTTTTTAGGCCAGCCACGAAATTTTATTCCCGCTCTTTTAATTAAATTAAGGTGTGTTCGGAAATAGCACCCATGATATTTTATTATTCAAAATATATTACGTAACATTATTGAAACTAGAAATAAATATTTACAGGTTAAATATCACTTTTATTTGCAGTAAATACTTATTTTCGTTTAAATACAACAATAAGTTAAAAATTCAATAAATTACATTAAAATACATAATTATCTTTTTGCAACATTTCTTTAGTTAGTACGAAATTCCGAACGTGTTTGACTTTGAGGTTGAATTCAAAATCGGAACTTCGAAAGGGCTGGTCTTTGTCTCTCTCTCTTTCTAATGGCGGGAAAGAGATAGAGTGTGAATGTTTCGAATTGTATGAATTAACACAAGGCCGAATAAGATATTCGCGGCGTTCTGAAAAAAAAAAAGAAAGTTACTTGGTTTCACTCAGTGAGCAAAATCGCATTTTGGTCACTGATTTCAGGCAGCAAAACCTACATGTTTGAGCTACTGAAGTGAAATAATATATGTAGTTGGTTGCCAAAAAGGACTCTATGTGTTTACTGTATTATAATTAACGATTAAATGCAACAAACTATATTATTTCAATGTTAAAATCCCTTCTTTACTTTCGTTCCGATTCACCCTTGCACCCCTATTCACCCCGTTTGACGGTACTTATATCTCGTGTCGATTTTTTCCGTGAATGTGCCCCAAACGTAATAAGTATATCGCGCTGTTACCGAGCTCCGATTCGATTTATTTGTAATCAGTCCGTTCACTGTGAAATTGGCCCACAATCACACTCACGTTTAATCAACTCTGTTTCTCTGTGATTGAAACGGATACCCGTCACTATATGCTAATGTAACCACGTATTTATATACCCACGGAAATATATGAGCATTTAAATGGGGTGCTATTATATACACCTACATACCTATGTAGTTTGCTTTCTGGCCTTTCTGCAATGCAGGATCATTAGTATTATTACTGCTTTTGCAAGTGGGTTATGCATGTAATAAAAGTAAGCACTAGGTAGGTGCGATGTTGTAAATTGTGCAGTAATGTAGCTGCTACACTATTATTTACTATCTACGTGTAGGAACTGTAGGTAGGTAGGTACCACTGGATTGAACACTTGCAGAGCACGATATATTTTCTTTTGTCCTAAGATAAGCGAACAAACGTATCAGTTTTTTTTATTAAAAAGTAAATTAATTAGCACTTAAATTGAATTTGATGATTAGACATGTAAGAATATACGATTTAAATAAATTACTAACATGGTCAAAATGATCATACATACTAAAATATTGTGAAGTGAACGACTGCCATTATTTGTATACCTATATATAAGTATAGGTATAGAGACACGGTGATAACCGGATACAGTGTTTTTATGTTTAAACATGAGGCAATTTATGCTTATTAGCGGCAAAATTTATCCGTCGTACCCACCTGCCCGACGCTAGTACTAATTAATGTATAGTTAGCTTATCAGACAGGCTCAATCAAGATGCATTCATTCAAGATAAGAGTATTAAAACAGTTTTTTGTTATTATAAAATGCGGCGTCGGCTTCACTTCGTAAGGTATTTCTCTTTGTTTTGTTTTTTTGCTGATTATTTATCCTTATTTTAGTGACATAATAAAGACCGATGAACATGAGCTTTCGGCATAAGAGTAACGTTTCTTTTGCAATCTCTTCTTATCGGGTTATTAACACGGTATATTTCTGCACATGTGCTTGATTAAGATAATGAAGTATCATGTTTATGTACCTGTTCAGGTTTTGTGTGAGCACTATGTTGATACCTACTATGAATTTACCATTTACTGGGTTCATCTTTAGGTGACTTGAGTGTGTCCTGGCGGTTAAGAGTATGTCATGCTCACTCAAATGTCTCGCGTGTGTGTTGAATCATTAAGTTCCCTTCAAAATGGTTGAGCTGAATGGTGCTGATCCATTCGTTATGTTCGTGAACGGGCGCCGTCAGTAGGGACTGGTCATCTCTTAGCAGCCACGGCTTATTTTAATTTCTGAATTGTTATTTTTTTGTTGTTATCGTTTTTATTACGGACGCTTTTAACGTGCATGTCTTTCTAGATCGTTTTCACATGTATAATTTCAACATGAATGATGTAAACAATTTTTTGTAACAATATTTTAACAGTGTCCGTGGAGTTTCTTGCCTGTTTTTCATGTAATAAATGTTTTACTGTATTATAAATGTTTTTACTGTAGTAAAACATCAATATTTTGGACAAAGTCAAAAATAAATCCAAAATATTTGTGTAAATATTTGTCCAAAATATTGATGTTTTACTACATATTTACTGTAGTAAAACATCAATATTTTGGACAAAGTATTCAAAATGACATAGTAAACTAGTAATAACAAAATTAAAAGCGGTCCCAAACTCAAACTCAAAACATTTATCCTAATATTATAAATGCTAAAGTACGTTTGTTTGTTTGTTTGTTACCTTTTCATACCTAAACCACTGAACCGATCATCTTGAAAATTTGCATATTCGTTGTCAGGTGTACAGAAACAGACATAGAGTATCATTTATCCCGAAAAAAAGTACTGTTCCCGAGAAAAACAACAATAACATTCTTATGATAATAGATGACGTCACGTATCTTTCGAATCATGATTGAATTATAACCCGAATTGATTATCAAAGTCTAAATTAACCGTTAAAACCGTTAAATATGTAGTAAAACATCAATATTTTGGACAAAGTATTCAAAATGATATAGTAAACTAGTCCTATTACGCAAATCTAACATGGAAATTAAATAGGCCAACTATGATATTATCATTTTAGAATTTGCCAAGCAAGTTTTGGTCAACTTTCCACTTGGAGTTTAACCAGAAAGGCTGTATCAGCATTAATGAGTGCAAAACTAATTATTGTGGTAAACAAGCGCGGCTGGTAAAGTTGGAACACAGTTGGAACTGGCGATGGCTGGCAGATAGTGGGCAGTCGGGGGCGGAAGCTCGCGAGATAGTGTGGCGGTGAAATTTATCGACGCAGCGTTGCCCATAGACTGTGTGTCTATTGTGTGCGTACCTTGTGTAATTAGATCTAGTTTGAACTGCGTTGGATTGTGTTGCTGATGTTGATTTACTGTGCTTTTGCTGTTAAGGCGGTACCCCGACCAAAACCTTGCCATAGTGCGCTATTCAGAGTCTATTAACTCATCCACTATGGGTAATAAACTAAACCTAAAAGCACATTATTATTGTTCGATATCCTATCATCACATCACACGTTCTTATTTGTTTTTATGTGTTATAAATACATTTAAAATCTCCATGTAAAAAAGTGACTAAAATTATTGATTGCATGCATCTTCTGCTAAAGGTGACTTTCAATTAATTTGAGGATTACACTAATGGGTAGATAATTTAAAAATCTAAATAATTCACGTTTTATTTTATTTCAAAACATCGCTTGTCTTTTTTGATTATACAGGGTTATTTTTCAAAGACCAGCCAAATTTAAGGGTGTGGTATAGACCATCAGACTGAACGACTTTCTGCATGGGTCAACATCGTAATCGCGAAAAATTTATCAACTGTCCCATACAAAACTTCAATACCTACTCGACCCAAATGTATAGGACCGCTGATTTTTTTTTCGCGATTACGATATTGGTCCCAAGGAGAAAATTGTTCAGTCTGATGGTCTATACCACACCCTTAAATTTGGCTGGTCTTTGAAAAATAACCCTGTATATTTTTTTGTGAATTTTATGATAAATGAGCGTGCACAGGGAGCGAGACAGAGCGAGACTCAGCGACGGGACAGAGAAGGACCGAACGCTCAAGGTCGTTTGGTCAGGGAAGCGCCTTAAACGGGCGTGACTCGTGAAAGGGGGTTTTTGATCCTGAAACAATGCCTTTTGGGGATTTCGCCAATAAAGTCCTTATGGCGGCTATTTTAATTCTGGCTGCTTTTTATTTTCGAAAGCAAATACTACAAACTTTATATAGGTTTCAGTGTTAATATTAGATTGTAAATCACTGCCTTTTCAAAATCCATCCACTATGGAGATTTCTTATTGCGATAGCCTAAATAAAGCTATGAAACTCTTGATAAAGATCTATTTGTTCATACACCGCCCATACACGAACACAATCTAGTTTCTCACCTTTGTCACGTAAGGTCTCGATAATGGAATAACTTATAGCAAAAAGAAATGTGAAAGTTTAAATGTTTGTTAATCTCAATCACGCAAAAACAGCTGAACGGATTTGGATAAAATTTGGCACACAGATAGTTTATAACCTGGATTAACACATATAATACTTTTTATCTTGCTAAACCGACATCTATACGGCCGAAGCCGCGAAAAGCTGGCGTCTATATTGGATATATTGAGGTAGCTTCACACGAATCGGCATTAACTTCTCCGTCAACATGATAATGATACCACAAAAGCGTCCAAACCTTAATATAACTATCGAGTTTCACGTTATCAACGGTTGTACACACGGCTATATATCACGCTATACATTTCCAGTATAAGCAGATCTCACATTGTACAGGATTTCCGTACAATGAGAGGTCAGCTTATACTGGAAATTATAGCGTGATATGTAGCCGTGTGTACAAAGCTAATGCTCGCTACATTTCAGTGTGAATAGACGTCCGGGTGTCCGGGGCGTCCGGCGAGAAGACGGCATTGTGTCCGTGTCCGGACCGGACGCCAGAAGACAGTTTCATGATTAATTAATATTCCTAATGCTTCCGTGCGAACCGGCGTTTACAAAAACATCGAGTTTGTGTTATTTGAGCATGTGTGTGTGTGTATGTATGAGATGTGTGTGTATGAAATATGTGTGTACGTATGGGTTGAGAAAAGGGATACGCAACAAAAACGCTGTTTCATGAACGTGAGCTGTGATTTCTAATTCTGCTCGGAATAAATTCTCTGATTGCGAATAAAGTAGGTAACATATTCCTTTCAGGTTAAACTGAAAACCAATAAATAGATATTGCCAACTAAATAACTATAGGTACCTACAGCTGAATGTAATTATGGTTGAAGCGCATTTTGGAATACGAACTAGATTAGTTATTTGTTAATTTACATACTTATTTAGTTTATTTTTTAATTAACTTTCAATTATTATCTAATGTAAACCAAATATTTAATCTTAGTTTAATTTTATTTATCTATCTGTCACTATTACCAATCTATATAATTTTTTTTTGTTTATTTAAATTAATTTAATTCGATTCTTGACTTGTGTGTTAAATTGCTAGATTTATGCTTTGTTTTTAAATTATTTACCAACCATAAGTCTCAATTAATTGCAGTAATAAAAATGTAAAATCTAAATATACAGCGTGGTGCTACAATGGTTACATTAAATTAATGTCGCCATTTTGTAGCGCCGAGCTGTATAGTGCATGTGGTGTTAGCCTGTAAGTAATTGTTGCACTTATAAATGTATGTCGTGTACTTTTAAATGTATTGTGATGTGTAAACAATTGTAGGCTAACCTATTAATAAATAAATAAATGTGCCACATCGTTGCATTAGCCATTTTCAAAGCAAAAACTATAAAACCAGCAAGCAATTTCCATCCATTTCCATTTAATATTTCACAAAATAAACACGTAGATAAACCTTAGTATCAAGTAACAACATCGTTAAATATAAGTTTTTAAGATCGCAAAGTGGCCGTAATAAATTGCGACAGTAATGATCGCGTTCGAAGATAAATGGAGCCAGGGAGGCTTAGCCAAAGCTGGCACAAGACAGGAACATGAAATTTTTATTAGACAATTAAATCTCATGCACTTTTCACTTAACTTTGCTGTAAAACTGTACCTCGAAGATAATTAGGTAAGGTAACTGTTTGTAGAGTATTAATAGTAACGTCTTGACTAAATGATAAATGATAAATGATTTTATTTCTGTAAGTAGGTTTGTACAAACACTTTTACACGTCAATCATATTTTTAAACTAGATGAGATCGGCGTTTCCTATCTGACTACTCTGAGAAGAAAGGCCGAAACAAACTCAGAGGTCACAGTCTCTTTTAAAGTCCAGACATAATCTTGGTCAGATCAGGTGAAGACCATGTAGATTGGTATCTGAAATGGTCTTTTGAGGACTAAACATTGATATTTCTTTATTATTTATAAGTTTCATATAATTTATTTGTTTATTATTTATTAAAAAATTATGCACAAGTATAAAAAAAAAACTGTACAAAGGCGGACTTAATGCCTGAGACATTTTCTACCAGTCAACCTTAGGGTGATGCAGAGACAAAACATGGCAGGTGCAACTAAGGGATAGATAACTTGAAAAAGAATAATTCCTAATACATATAACGAAAATAAACTTATGGTAC
Organism: Griposia aprilina; assembly: GCA_916610205.1. Classification (NCBI taxonomy): domain Eukaryota; kingdom Metazoa; phylum Arthropoda; class Insecta; order Lepidoptera; family Noctuidae; genus Griposia; species Griposia aprilina. The sequence continues at coordinate 17,185,578 of OU744286.1, forward strand.
TTATGTTGGTATGTATGTATTTGTTGTATATGTAAATGGTACACCACTGACTACCTGCATTATTGTCTCTCCTTCTACCTTGAATCCATCCAAAGGTTGTCTGTAAAAGATCGCTTTTAGCGATAAGACCGCCCATTGTGTCACCCTATGTAAAATTTCTACCTTTATATCTGTAATTTTTATGGTGTACATAATAAAGAGTATTCTATTCTATAAACTTTGTCAAGAGAAATAACGGTAGGTAGAGGAGAAAACGAATCCAGCAAATCAGCGCTGGGATGATTCTGCCAACTTCTTACGAATATGTTCACGTGCCTTCACTTCAAAAGATAACCGTCGGGTTGCCGTCCTGATGTTCAGAGGGAGCGCATTCCAACGAAAGACTGTCTGGACAAAGAAAGAAGAGGAACAAGAGCGGAACCAGAACCATATTAATGTTTTATACACATAAACCTCCCGGAATTATTTCTCCTAAGTATGTTAAAAACTGCATCAAAATCGTTGTGTAATTCTGGTTTCGACTGTCACTCAATGATCTTTGACAGTCGTTACGGGTCGTCTGAAGCCCGAATGTCTGACAACCAGTCTTACCAAGGGGTATCGTGTTACCCAGTAACTGGGTTGTAGAAGTCAGATAGGCAGTTGCTCTATGTAAAATACTGGTATTCAGCTGTATCAAGGTTAGACTGGAAGCCGATCACAACATAGTTGAAAAATGCAGGCATAAGATGAGTTTAGGAGAACAACGCGGTGACACAGACTTACACGAAATGCGACTTTAATATACAGCGTGGCGCTACAATTGCGACATTAATTTAACACATGGGTACGGCTAGTGGCCAGTAACAATAAAAAATATAATAAGAAAGTTTTTTTTTTTTTAATAATTTATTTGTAATTTTTGGTTTAATTTCTTTATGGATTTATTCCTGAAATAAAAATGATTTGATTTGATTTGATTTGATTAATGCTGAAATTAACCTTTTTGGCGCAGCCGTGCGAGGCACACACTGTTGTTTGTAACACTTTTTTTTTTGTTGTGTATGTTTTGTGTTTCACGAATATTTTTTATTGTTACTGGGCACTAGCTCACTCTACTAATGTGTTAAATTAATGTCGCCATTGTAGCGCCATGCTATATAATATGAAATCCCATGCACTATTCACTTAACATTACTGTTAATGTTAACTTCGAAGATAATTAGGTAGGCTAGCTGTTTTTAGTTTTATTGGTAATTTGTAGATAACTTTGCTTTGCTTGACGTAAACCTATTGAACTATCGGCAGCTATACTCGAAAGGTTTAGGTAGTTAAATAAAGGTAAAAAAAACGTAAAAAGGGTCTTTTATAGTTGACACTTACATACACTTACGTACATGTAATTGCTTGAGCACTATTTTTTTTGTTAGATTTATAAAATAGCATAATATTTTGTAATCTGTCTATTGTAAAGAGCCCAAAAAGACAGGTTCCCTAAACCTTTTAGAAAATACAACGAATAAGATAACGTTGCTAAATTGAAGAGTACACTTGTGACGTAGTATGGCAACTGAAGTAGCAGGTATTACGTTTAGTCGGTTAACCAGATGCCTTATAAGTTGTGGATGAATTAGAAAAAAAATGTTATATGGTGTCACTGTATTGCGGCTGCCACCATCATAGGTACCACACAGTGAGCGCAATTCAATTGAGTTAATATTATGGACTCAAGTTAAAGGGTTTGTAGCCGAGAAAAATAAAACTTTTAAAATGTCTGACCTAAACATTCTTTTGCCAGAGGCTTTAGCTAATGTGACTGCTGAGAATTGGAAAAGTTGCGAGGGTCATGTAATAAAAGAAGAACAGAAAATGTTTAAATTAGACAAAATAATTGATGATATCACTGAACGCTTTGTTATTAATGTGACAGATAGTTCCTCAAATTCAGATTCAGAATAGAGCCTATCATTAGACGACTCAAAATAATATCATTTTAACGTTTGAAATAAAAGGTTCAACATCTGTGAGTCACGTGTTTTTTTTTTGTTTACCTTTATTTAACTACCTAAACCTTTCGAGTATAGGTCATGAGATTACACGCGTTTTCGACACATTTTTGTCGTACGAATCCTTTAGGAATTGAATGTTTAAGGAACATTTTGTTTCTCTGATGGATGAATGTGAAAAAACGGGTTTTATTTCTAGACGATTCCATTAGGTATTTTTTTCAGATTTTATTTTAGGTTCAGCTTGGCCATCTTCTCCATTTAGAACTAGAGCGTCCTAACGAATAGTGATATTAAGCTTGCAAGACTTACGACTTTTAAAATGATACAGGAGTCTTCTATAATGTTGCCTTATCATGGTCTACAGGGTGGAACAATAATCGCAGAACTGCCGGAAAAAATACCGATTTGGTGATTAGGTAGATAATTATCTAATTTATTGAACCCAATATCATGACAATAGGACTACGTTCTACGTCATTACACTTCTCCCACCATCAGGGATATACTTACAAGCGTGATGAAACAGATTACGTCATTACAAGGATAAGTAACCAGTACATAATGTACAAATTACTTCCAAAACTTGAATACATCACGAGCGACATCTACATTTAAAGTTTAGCGTTTACAGAAATTTGTGTCGCACACTTCTGTAAATTACATTACGAGAACTAAGTTATGTACCCATTTGTGTAACACGGAACTGTGAAACTGGATTTGGTTTAGATAATGACGTGTTGTTTTTATTCAGTTTAGGTTAAGATATTTATCTATGGGCCTGCGTTGCTTCGCCTGCAATAAATGGATTATTATTACGTCTCTTGACATTTCTTGGGACCCTGGGATCCCGGACCTTCGGAAGGCATACGAGGGGCTGAATTATTATTTTCAATTCTTTATGTTTCTTCTCATTAAAGAGAGGTTAAGAAACCTTACAGACGTATTATTATAATATTTACGCTCGTGCTTACATGTCTGCTCACTCTTGTCTGATCAATCAATCATTAATCTGTCTATCAACCTTTGTAATTATAATGATAATTAAGAAGGATTCCCAATTTCTTGTTTGATCGCTTAGTCCACTACTGACCCATGACAGTTACCTATCATAGGTCTGTTTCTGATAATTCTCATCGAAAGCTGTAACACCCTAACGGAAACTACGCGAAAGGGCGGAAAACTAGACCACTATGCTGGGAAACAGTGACGAACTTACCTACCTCGTCATTTAGAGTAGGTACCTATTCAAACTAGAAAGATGCAGCAGTTAAAATAGGCAAACGTTACATACAAACAAGGTCGACTTAATAGCTTCTTGAAATCCATAAACTTGTACAAATTTGAATATTTAAAATAAGAAGCAGTGATGCAGAAAAACGCCACGCCATAGAATTGAGACATCAATAGATTTATTAGCGTAATTTCGGTTAGTTGGATCTGTGTGGGCAGCGGAAACGCGAGTTTTCGAATGAAAAATGACACACGCACCTCGGCCCCGGTTAATTGTTCGTCGTACAATGTCGCAACGTGCATGGGACATCTGTCTGAATGAATGGTGGCCATTTGTTTAGGAATTCTTTCTTCAATACCTCACACGTAGGCTATATCTCCAAATGAAATATCTTTATTTTAGAATTTGAATAAAGACATTAGTTTATCGCATGCACGGAAAAACAGGAAGACTGAACGGACATGTTGTAATGATAGCTTAGTTAGATTCATTTCTCGGATGTCGTTTTTCGATAGAGAAAAATCCCTTGATTTCATGAACAGAAAAAGAATCCAGATTTACGAATTCTCAAGTCGGCGAAAAGTTAATTAGTGATCTCCTCGTCACAAAGGACCAATTTTAAATAATATGAATGATTAAACCCAATTTTACTCGTACATGCAACGTTTTGCACCAACCCGCACTGGGCCCGCGTGCTGCATTATGGCCCACTCCCTCTCACAGAGAGGAGGCCTGTGTCCCAGCAGTGGGGACGTTATAGGCTGATTACGTGTGCAACGAGGTACGAAGTACACATTTCCTATGACACGGTCACAAGTTCAATTGGTATTCCTGCAAGGGAGCGACTGCTTCATGTATTGAACTGGTTATAAATGCACCAGACGCGATATAGTGAATGTAAGCCAAGCCTCTGCAACTTGGTATACCTACACCAGTTTACCTATTACATAGTAGCAATAATGTAAACAATATAAAGATAGCTGTTTGTCATAAGTCAATTTTATCTTGTACAGATTACTGAAGTTGGAAAGGTTGGTGGAAAATGGACCTTTACGCCTGTGATCTAATTTTATTTATCTGTCCCACGGAAAGCGAAAGATTTCCTAACAGGAAGGTCAAAAATCTAACATCCCATCGTTCGTTGGGTTTTAACCTTCTATCAAAAGTTGTGTCCATTTTTGGCAAAGTGAGATAAAACCCACTCCATCAGTTTGCAAGTAGTTCGTCCTCTGGTAATGTATTGGAAATACTATTAATGGCCCCTTCACTGAACGTCGTTTGGCGTGTCGGCCGTCGGCACCCAAATGAGATTCAAATATCGAACTTAATGTGAGTAATAATATTCCGAAGTGCTTTTTAGAGGGCTTGGTCTTAGTAGGTACTCAAATTATTTTAGAATAATTATTGACATTAGGTACCTATAGAGTTTAGTGGTCCTAATGGTATCTATTTTAGTAAATTATTCGATAATAAATTCAGAGTAATTTCTAGTAGGTATTGCATAGGAGATAGGTCGATTACTATTATAGAGCACACTGTATAAGAGACCGTCCAAGGAAATAACATACCTATTAATTTTCGCTAACACTTTGTTCGAGTATGTGAAACGTAGGTAATGAAAGTAAGGCTCATTTCAAGAAAAAAGTATTGGAGGAGTGTTGAAGGTAATAAAATAAGGTAGGTCCATAATTTAAATCTAAAAATACATAGAATATAATGTTGCACATTACATACAACTAGCCAACCCCTTCTGTACTGCTGAATGTGCTTATGTTAGGTGTCGGTTCACCGCAGCAGTGCAAGTGGGGTTAAATCAGATCGCTATTGGAGTGGTCGGTTAGTAATAGAAGTGTATAACATCGATAAAATTGATGGAACACTATAGTATCTCCTAACAGGTAACAAAATATAGGGAAATTGCAGTGACATAATTCTACTAATAAACATGGTCTAAAAAAACAAGGTCTGGCATTCCGGGAGTGACACATGCTTACATCACTATCCAGTTGCCACTTAATTGCAACAATACACGAATAATGGAAACATTTTCAGTCACCATTCTGTTAAAAAATATATATAAACCATTTAAATTGTCGTTTCATTTTTCTAATCAAACGAAACAATTCACACAGAATTGTTAGTTAAAACCTCTTTGTTTTATCGGATTCGCACAGGTAATAAAGGCGATTGGGGAGTTATTATTACCTACACACTACTGGTAACACAGCGGTGATGACGTAGCCTTGTGTCACTCCCGTGACCGGAATGCTATACCTGGCGAAGTATATTATTATACCATGCTAATAAGTAAGTAGTACCTACTAAGTTTTCTGTCTGAAGTTACGACTTTAGATAAAAATAGAGGCAGAAGTGCAGAAACATAAAACTTACACAATGATAAGTTTTGATAGATCCAGATTATAGAAGTCTGTCCATTTACACCGTACCATACCATGCCCGTGTTAGGAACGTGTCAGGGAAAAGAATATTCTTTGTATTGAAAAGTATGACACCATAAATATATATATATTTCTATGTATGAGACTACTCGTATACCGCTATCTAGACCGTTCCGTCACAGACTGACACCGTCGCGTGCCATGCAATGCACAGAGCGTCAACAATTATTGTCGGTGAGTTTTTTTTTTTTCCGGTGCCGATACACTCTGTGCATGGTAGGCGACGTTGCCAAACCGGTGCGCGCAGGCCGCGAAACGGTGAGCATACGGGTTATAACCGCCTATCTTCACCTTTCTAAACTCGTTATAAACATGTTGCCACTCTGTTACCGTCGGTTCAACAAGACGCACGTATGCGTTCGATATTAAAATGGAAGACGAAAAACTAATCGAAATTGTCCGCAAATACGAATTTATATATAATTTAAAACATCCGAAATATATGGATAATGTCAAGAAAGAAATTGCGTGGAAGGAAATTGGGGAGCAACTAAAACAATCCGGTAAGTTTATTATTATTTATTTTTGTATTTACCAATGTTTAGGTATTATCAAGTGTTATATTATAGTATTTAAAGCCGGTCAAACACAGAACGGGATTAAAAATACTATTCTTGCAGTTAAACTGCATAATTAGTATAAATTAAGTTAGTAGGTAATGTGAAACAATAAATCTATTGTTAGTTTGTACATATGTTCTACTTACTGTGTTTTTCGCATTGTTGTTTTTCGATGTAGGCAATGTATGTAGGTAAATATTTGTCTGTTTAGAAACAGATACTGAATGGTGTCGCGAAAAACACATTCGGAGTAAGGACAACTGTCAAATCGTGTTGTCATTCATTCTTAGTTCGGCCCCGATGTAGTATTATGTCCGTAAGTAATAAACGCCCGTAACTTAGGCCGAAACTACGGATATCGCGCTTATTGCTAATCCATTGCTTCTTACGTTCGAAAAATTTGTCTGCTCAACAATATAAACAACGCAATGAATGTTGTAGTACTGCCGAAATGAAAGCCATCCCTGCTGTTAGTGTGTTACGTAATTACCCTGCTGGATTAACACATTTTATTCCCAAAGTACGTTCCCGAGGATTATATTCCAATATCCACGCGGGCGAAACCCCGGGAGCATGAGCGAGATTTTGTAAAATGGCTCTTAGTAATTTGGATACTTTACCCACAGTTCGCTTTCACCACCCATGTCATACAAATCCAATGTAATGTTATAATGTCATTAATTAGTTTGAAATTTTATTTTACAGCTGTTGCTTGTAAACAAAGGTGGCAATGCCTAAGAGATGCATACAGGAGGGCTTTAAATAAAAAAAAAGGAAAAAGCGGACAAGCAGCTAAAAATATGAAAATATGGAAATATGAAAAAGAAATGGCGTTTGTGGCTCCTTTTTTTGTGGAAAGAAAAACTAAAGATTCCGTCGAAATTTCAAGTAATGATGAACTGTCTGATAATGCCGATGAAAACCAAGCGATAGAAATCAACGCTTCGGAAAAGTCCATCACTGACATTCAGGTCGACGACACTCCTGGTGACGTTAGTGATGCTATCATTACTAGAATATCAGACCAAGTTCCTCAAAATGTGATATATACCACGAAGCTAAAAGCAGTAAAGAGAAAAGCAGTCCAAACAGAGCCATCAGCATCTGCTTTATTAATGGCAAAATTGCTCGATAACCAAAACAAACTTGAGCCACCGCGGGGACATGACGAGTTAGATCGCTTTTTCTTAAACATTTCTGATACCGTTAAGAAGTTCTCACCGTATGTACAAGCACTGGCAAAAAATAAGATATTTTCTCTGGTTTCTGAAATGGAATTGCAACAACTTGCCCCATCTAGCGTAACTCCATACGCCTTCAATCCGTCTCCGCAGTCGGCAAGTACTAGTGCAACGCCAACAAGTCCTGAAGACTGGAATGATCAGAAACAACATTTTTTTCCATAAATTTAATATGTATAACCAAAGTATAGTGTAGTAGAGTAAGTGTAGTAGTAGTGTAGTGTAATATGGTATAGTAGTACCTTATAAGCAAAATAAAAAATAAATGAATAGGTATAAACATTTTTAGTATTTTACTCAGCGTAGATACATTGCTAGCTTTTCTCTCCGTGTAAGACTTTCTAAATATATGGTGTTTTTTCTGCAACTAAACGAAAGATCGAACAATCGTGGCCCAGTGGTAAAGGCCCCCACTTAGGAGTCGTCGATCGTGGGTTTGAATCCAGGCAGGCGCTTTACTTTGTGTACATAATTCTAAAAACGCTGAAGGAAAACATCGTGAGGAAACCGGCATGTCCTAGAACCAAGCAATTCGAAGACATGTGACATCTACCAACCCGCTCGCTCTGGGCCCGCGTGGTAGACTATAACCACCTCCCTCTCGAAGTGAGGCCTGTGACCCAGCAGTGGGAATATTATAGGCTGATTATGCTAAACGAAATAAAAAAAAGATTTAATTTTAACCTACAAAGCTTTTTTTTATCCTTTTTTGACTTCAGTGTTAATTTATAGGGTTTTGAGATCTCCTAAGCACGAATCTGAAATTGGTTTTTGCCTGTCACGTCAGAGTTTTTACAACACACTTTTATAAAAATCACGGGTTATATAGGTTAAAAAAAACAGAAGTCAAAAATTCAGTGAGTATTTTATATTTTTTATTTATCTGAATGTGAAGATCAACATTTTAAAGTACTACAAAGGCTTGTGGAAACTTTTCTTTTTTCCGCGAAGCTTTTTTGGAGCGATTTCTCTTGTAAGTCGATAATCACGCTTTATCAACCAACAGTAGCCAGCCATCATGCTAATATTCCACTTTCCTTGGTACCTGCGCTCCATTTCCTTTGAAATATTTCTCCTTGTTCTTAACTAAATCCTCCTAAGTCATGAGGAAAGTAGCTCAAATGCAAATTAAGGAAATTAACTTTGAGACTCATACATGGGGCACCAAATTTTTGACCATTTTAGAGATTTATAATATTTAAATAATTGGGGCTTCTGTGATTTCTTATGAAGTTTTTTAATAAGATATTTTAACGGTACCCATGCAGCCAGTTCTATTGAATACTTTTCTAAAAAATCTGACTTGATGGAATTTTTTAACAATATTTCCGTGATTAGCACACTAAAATTTAGGAGCAACACTACTTTAACTAAAAAAAAGTAATTCGTTGTAGGTCTGTGTAATGAATGAATGACTTATCGACGTTTTGAAACCTTCAATTTTCTTAAGAATTCAATAAGACTGACGACTCAAGACCTTTTTTAATAAACTACTTCGAAGCTCGCACCCCATTACCTGAACTTATTCATTTCAATTCCCGCTCCAGTCATAAAAATGAAATGGCTTTTCAAATAGCGGATTTGGTATCGCATTTTGTGATCCAGATTCATAATATACTGGACTTGGATATAAATTATTGAATCCTAGGATATTAAAGCCTTATTTACATATTATGTGCACGTAAATAGAAACTGCATAGAATGACAGGCGGAATGGCTGTTATTAATGTTTGTATTTAGAATTTTAGACTAGCCCTGCGTCTCGTTACAAGGAATTGTATAGTTTTCCATTTTCCGGAATGAATAGTGAATGAATGAATGAATGAATGAATCTTTCGATTGAATTATGCGACGTTGAAATGCTGGAAACAGACGCACGGAATAATTTCGGCTTTTGGTATTAATTTAAATCAGATTTCAAACTCAAATTAGTAAGAAAACAAATAATCAATTTGCAATTTACGACGCCGACTTCTGTTTTAAAGAAACGTTATAATTACTTAATTATTTCCGCACATCTGTACATAATACCTCTCTACAATGGGTAAAATTATAAGCACATCGCTTATCACCTGAACTCATGTACCGATGATCATTCATAAATATAGTGTAGTAATGTATTACAATATCCCTGAAGCATCGTTGATGACTGACCGGAAATAGGCGATCGTGTCGCGCGCGTATCACGCGTCGCTGAATTACTTTTGGAATTAAGCAATCAAAAGTTTTTCCTTTCATAACACCATTGGAAATCATCAATGTTCATCGAACTATGCAAATAAAATAAATACTGTTAAATATGAAGATTAAAATACCCAGACAGATTGTTATAATAAATGACTACCTAAATATTTTTAATACATATTGGCAACCCATTATAGCCAGAATGAGCATGTTGACAATAATAAAATGATATTTATATATTATCGGTTTACATATTAACACAGACAAATAAACTAGTCATATCGTCCTATTAAATCGCGCTACAAGCAATTCCGTAATAGTTCTCTCATAATTTTGCATTTTACTTCTGTTTTAGAGTCTTATTTGAATAATTCACGTAGGTGTAACAAGGGGCAAGCGGAATTTGAGTAGCAACTAGTTTGTGATCCTCCTCAATTTATAGTGTTGGGTGTGACAGGTCGTGGTCGCCTGGCGCCGTCACCAGACGGTCGAACATAAAAATTTGCGGCGAATCGCTGTCCATTTAGAGCCAAAAACTAAAACGATGTTTTACAAAATTGAATCGGAGCCCCATTTACAAAAACGTCCGCGCTGAGACATTCGCCTCGGGTTGAATGGATGGGATAACGACTTGGTGTCCACTTTTTGGCCACAAACCCGTTTCGGCTGACCGCTCAAAAGACGCTATCTGTCGCGGAATCTCGATATCGATATAAAACCACGTGCGGTTTGCATTGTAATTTCATATATGTGTGCAACATTATATTGCGATGGGGCGGCAACAAGTGAATCACGTTTTAAATGACTCGCCCGATGTTATATGTTTTTATTTTGGGTCCATCCGCTAAGTTATGCGGCTCGACACCAGGCCTGGCATTTAAATCGACTAAATAAAAATACCTTTTCTAAAAAACCCTTCTTCCGATCTCATGTTTCACAACGTTCTAACAATATTAGTTACCTACTTAAGTTTGGTTTCAACTCTTCAGGCAGTTAAAGAAGTTGATAGACGACAAAAGAGATTTTGGCTAATTTGGTTCTGTGTAGCAATAAAATAAATCGTATCACAAATTAGGGATTTAGACAACAAATTTATTAGTTTACATCAATAAATTTCTCGGTTATCTGCATAATTAAAGCTCGTTATGATTTCCTAATGCCCAACAGAGTTGGTTAAGAAGGATGTGTCGGCTTAACGTCGTTCGTGGGAGCATGAAACAAGATGGTCGGCTTAGATGGGTACTGACATGTTCTTCCGCTGAGAAATCACCGGCGACCCCAACTGATCAATAATAAGGAGATAGTGAAGTAAACCCCGTTTTCAGATTACCGACGAAAGACTGATTTATTGTAGATAATGAAAAGAACAGAAAGAAAATACATATTTTTTTATATGACGCAATGAAAAAAACAAATACACAAACTCAAAAGAAAAGTAGTAAAAAAAAAGATAGGTTTAATGATTTTTGCGACATAAATAAACAGAAACATTTTGAAGGAATAGGAGATAGGTACGAGTATATCTGTTGAAGATAGATAAGTAAAGAGAATTAATTTATTAGCAAACATTCAGTCTCATAAATAACCTCCAAACGTTAGAGAAAATCTAGTTAAGCTTGAAGCGATTAACCACGACACAATTACCGGAGCTATGCCATTTGATTTCCAGTTCCAATTAGATTTATTTGTAACGGGCTGCCTTCTAATTTAATGTAACCTGCCCTAAGAACGTAAATAGTTTTAATCTAAATTCGAGCAAACATTTTGTTTTAACATAGCAATGTAATGATACTAGATTTCTGTGGAATGATAATTGAAATTGTAAGCTTAACTCAAGTAAATTATACAAAGATACTAGTGAATAAATTCTTGGATATATGTCGAGTGACAGGAATAATAATAAAACTCTCTAGTTTGGGTAGTTTGATTTGTAGTTTAAATGTCTTCGGCACGAATATAAACAAAATAAGCACCAATAAAAACAGATGTAACAGCGAGTCCAACAGTGGCAGTAGAAAGATGGCCGTAGCATAAATATTAAAATTACGAGCGACGCAATTCCGCACTCGGAGCGCACGCCACTTGAGACCACATTAACACAATTTTTGAAACAGCCAAAGCTGACATTTGTCGCATCCACGTGCCACGAACACAGTAATTTAATCTATTATAGAATAGAGAATTTATCACCACAGAAGAATCAAAAGGTCAAGATGTAGTTTCGGAGTTTTATGAACTTTCTGCCTCTGTTTTGAATTTTTTATAAGGTTTAATGCGCGGCGTTCATCATTAAAGTCCACGAAGATGGCGGTGGCTTTATTGTGATCGTTGGAAGTTGTGCGATACTTAATTTTACGAGTGTGTCGCAGTCGCAAAGGTTATGGCAGTCGCAGTTACTCGGGCTAGATAATGCAGGTATCAGTTTGCTGTCGCTGTGTATATGCCATACGGCCAGACTTGAGACGGCTCGAGTTTCGATTATATGGAACGAAATAAAAGCGACACTATTTTACGTTTATTGAGTTTGGCCTCATTGCGAAGTCGTGACACTTTTAAAACATTGTAACGAGCTTTTATGAATTCTTGAAGCTACGCTGCATGTAGTTTCTATGAAAGAGCTATTTCAGTATGGAAATAAGTGTTGGTACAGCAGTGACTCATGTAAATTAAAGATGAACCACATTAGGACCACTCCATTTTCTTTAACCTTCCAACAGAGTAAAACAAGGTCAAATGGAAAGTATGAAATAATAACATAGCTTTCCAGTTGAAACATCGAGATACTATATTGCTCTATCGGGTAACCAATAAATCTTAATCCCAAAAGAGTGAACAAGTGAATGCACATTCACACCACACATCACAGCTCACACGCTTGGTACCGATAACATATCCTTTCAACGCTCATATTTCATCTATCATGATTATTGACGGCTTGTTTTACCCACAATAGGATCGGCGCTTCCTTCTCTTTGTCAATCATGTGCCCCTAGTACATGAAAGGTCTTTGACCTAATATTGAAATTTTGTTTTTCGTTTTTGGTATATTTTGTGTGGGCATTTTCTCTGTTAATGAGTATGAACAATGGTCGGGCATCAGATTGCATCTTAGTGGGCGTCTGAGCTTCGTGGGTGTAAATATTATGTACTGACGCTTCATTAAAGATAGGAAATACACTCATCATTGCTTCCCACTCGAGCTTGGAGAGTTTCAATGGCTATTATGTGAATTTGCGACTATAAAATTGCAAATTCAATTCAACACTTATAAAACAGTGTTGTTTATTAGGTACTGTTCTAAGGCTGTTCGCTTTCAGACGTAAAGATGAAGACGGAATAAGTCTTTCAATATTGTCGTGTTCAAAAAGGTCTTCATCAACTTTAGTTTTAATCTCTGAATCTTTGTTTGGGCCAGGACACTATTCATCATTAACTTCTTGTTTTTTCTCAAGAACAAACTATTCTCCCAAAGGTTTTAGACTGTCGATGTCACTAGCTTAACTTATTTGTGACTTGTAAGTCATACATTTGCATTTAGCGCTGTAACTTGTGAAACTTTGGCACAAAAACGGTTGGAAGGCAAACCCTGACATGCACTTTTCGAAGTTTGAGTTATGATCCATCAAAACGTGTGAGTCTGTAGACACCTAAGACGGAATGGAAGGAAGTGTTTTACAGGTTTTGAGAAAGCAGATTGCTACTAATAATGGTATTTATAAATATGTTGATTAAAAGTCAGAGAAAAATTATTGTTTAGCAAATTGACTAGTACCTTAAATTGTCCTTATATTCAAGTCACAACTGACACTGTTCGACTATTGTATGACATGGCTTTAACACGACAAATAGAGTAGAGCGTAGTGTGTCCATTTGAGCAATAATTAAGTTCCTTGACTTTACAAACATATTCACTAAACATAACAACACTTTGCTGACTTTAAGCGAAACAAACCCTACTTTCATTTGTTTTCTAGCTTATTTGTGACTGGGAACGGCAGTATAATATGTAATAATTATTGTTTTATTTGTATTTCTGCAAGAATGTTTGTTGTAGGTATTCCGAGAAAGTCTATATAATGTCCAGCAGTCGACGATGTCAACGTCTTTTGGCTGATTTGATGGTGATGTTTAATTTTATCCTTCTCAATTTGCACTTGTGGTCATCATTTAATTTCTGTAAAAGTACATCGTCTTGTTCACAAAAACTAACCAGATATTCTAGCATAATCCCATTACTACAGTCATTCTTCCTCAATTGCCTTATCCGAGACTTACGGATTAACACTGGATTTTCTATTTCAAAACCATGTTTCATTTTTCCCATTTTCATATAAACAACATTGGGTCCTATTTTAAACCGAATATAAATTTGATTTACGACGTCGAGTCGGGGTGTGTCTAGTACAGTTTATGCACAGCGGGTAGGTAATATAGACGTATCAACAAATTCATTGTTCTCTGCTTACGAGGCGTTTTGGTCGACAAGCCGTTAACTGTAACTATGAACGGTCGTGTGTTTCCTTCATAATGTTCAGGAAGTACGGTTATTGCTGTTAGGAGTTTTAGCTAGAACTGAACTAATTTAGGTCGTAAATTAGTTGTGGAGTTTATTTTTAGAAGTAGATGAGGCAATTTCTCGCAATTTTCACAAACATTTAGGTAATAACGGTTTCTTCTTTCATTTTGAACAATTAAAGAGTAGGAAAACCCAAATAAAAATTCCCAGAATTAGTGAGTAAGCGAAGAAACAGTTTCAATGGGATCTTGAAATTTAATAGATTAAGTATACTTAATTGAGGTATTGGGCGTTTTTATAATTTCTAACATGACGATAATATATGGACATCCACGGCATATCGGCATGACGATAACACAGATAAGTAAAATTTATGGAAATATTATGAAGACGCTTCCACGATAATTTTATAACGTGCACGTACTTCCATACGTTTTATGGACGTGGATGTCCACGATAATATATTATCTTCACGTAAGAAATGATAAAAGCGCACATTGAATAGTTCGAGATAGTTTTCACATGGAAACTATCTCGAACCTACCTTCCTTATTGTGTCGATAACTTATTGTAAAATTATGGGAGTGTCTTATAAGTAGGTACACAATATTTGCTCTGATATGTCACTTGAGAAAGTGTTCTCGGAAAATTCAGCGTTTATGGGCGTGGAATGAAAGCTGTTCTATATTTGTTCTTTAAATGGACAAGAGACTGATTGTTATATTTTTAATTGAGTTTTGAAACTGGTTTCATCGGCTTCAATTGTCGCTTTCGAAATTCTTCCATTTCAAAAACATATTATGCTTCGACATCATATTAATCATCTCATTTTTTAAGTGAAACCTCTTTTAGCCCTGTTGTGATTTGAAACTCAATGAAACGAAAGAGCGCCATTAAAAAATGTAAGTTAAAACCTTTTTTAAAACAAGCTTTTTATGATCTAAAAAGTACGTAATAAAAGTTACGTTAATATAGTACTTTAATATTTTCTTAAAATTTTGCGGCTTGTCTTAAAGTGTAAGAAGGACGTTGACGCCTCAAGCTTCTAAGAAAATTAAAGTTCTATGTAACTTTAAGTTTTATTTAGTACTTTTTAGTTCATTAAAAGCTTGTTTTTTAAAAAGATTTTTACTTCAATTTTATTTTGTACTTTTTAGCATTAGAATTTGTTTAAATATCCGTTCTATCACCTTCTCTTGAAAGGTACTCGTAAAGACAAATCCAACTAACCCAAACACGCTTTTACACAAGTCATGGTGTGAAGCTGTAGCGGCATCTACAACGCCACATGCGAGCTACGCGTTACACTGACGTGACGTAAAATCCTGCATCGCGCAAGCAGTGTTTACCACGCAACTAGCATATATAAAATGCCCCGACATCAATCATTGGGCAGTTGCCTACCAGATAAAACACCCGTCTGGTCGGAGGATCCTCCCTTTTCTATAGAGGATGAGTGAACTTTACACCCTATTCCTCATACCTCTATAAAGCCGTCTGAGTTGCACTATCAAAGTCATGCCATATTTTAGAACGTGCTATCATCATAATTTAATGAGTACTTATACAAAATTTCGTGCCTGTGCTGTTGACCGCTGAAGAGATCTCTCGTATGAAGCCAATCCTGGATGCAGCAGCCAGATCATGGTGAACTTTAGAATGAACTATCATAATTGTATGCTTATATAAAATTTTGTGTCTCTGCTGTTGACCGTTGAGGAGTTCCCTCAACTGGAGCCAATTCTGGATGCAGCAGCCAGGTTATGGTAGACTTAAGAAGGAACTACCATAATTAAATACGTAGGTATATAAAATTTTCGTGTCTGTACCGTTGACCGTTAAGGAGTTCCTTCGTCTGGAGCCAATCTGGGGTATAGAATCAGGTCACGCATCATAAAAATGCATTGTCTTTGAAACAGAATCAACATGTGAAATTTCAATTCTGTAGGACAAGAGGAAGTGGTACATACATACATACTCACGTACAAACATTGCAAGAGCTTGTAAAAAGAGACAAACATATACATCTATAGGATTTAACGTGCGAGAGAATGAGATAGAACACATTATACAGTCCTGAAGTTGCGTTTTGGCTTATCACCGACTAGCAGAGACTACCTTTGCGTAAGGACATCCAGTTTTTTCATGGTTATCCTAGCCTATCTCCAGGGCCTCATTCTCAACCGCCTAAAATAAAATGAGCGTGAACATCGATATACTTTTACGCATTGCTTTGAATTGTGTGTAGAGGCAAGTACCTACTTCTATAACTATAACTGGTAGACTCTCGTCGTAATAACCGGCTCGCCTGTCTACACAAGGTCTACATTCCGTCCAATTAGAGTGCGGAATGCTAAAACGTATCATCATGTTCATGGTGTATTACCATACTTACATACAGGGTCAAATTAAATTAGCTAGAGAAACTCCACAGACGTGATGGGTATCGGTATCTAAACACGATTTATAAAAATAAAAAGGATTTGATGTTTTTTTTAGGGGTCAACGACTTTCTGTGTTGTTACATGCAGTATGAGCTTTTAAACTGATATTTCAAGTAAATACACTGAATGCGGCCGATGACCCCAAAAACAAAATCAGATATTAATTTATTTTTTGTTTTATCAGGTTTAGATTTAGAAACCAATCGCGTCTACGGAGTTTCGCAAGCTAATTTAATTTGACACTGTATATTTGTAGTATCGATATTGTGTTTTGTTAAGTACTTGGTACTTGTTGACAGGCCTACACTGTCCTCCCATAACTATTTGCACTGTGATTTGAAAATATTGGAATAGCTAATTAATTTTAAAAGAGTAACTGTGGAGTTTCTTGCCGGCTCTTCTCCATAGGAAACGATCTACTGGAACCGTGCACCAAGCTTCTGGCGTTTCATAAGTGCCCATGTAGGTTATGTGAAATAAAATATTTTAATTTTGTATCAGACAAACCAGAATACCTTCAGGATCTATCTATGAATCTGCTTAGTTTTCCAGGATAACAAATGTGGAATCCCCGTTGTACCCGAAGGCAATTTAAGTGAAAATATATTTCTAGGTACAGTCACCAAAATAGATAAGTAACCAGGGTCGTCGATATAGTTGAAGTTTAGTAAGAAACCGATGGACGTTTTCGAATAAAATTTAATTTAATTAATAGAAAACAAACAGGTCATATCAAATAAAATTTCATTTGAAAACATCCATCGGTTTTTTAATAAACTTCAACTATATCCGACGACCCTGGTTACTTATCACATTTGGTGACCGTACAAACATGTTTCTTTTTTGGCAACATTATTTTGTACCAACAGTGAGGACATAACCAAAGATGTATTGTGATAAGACCGTTCATGGAAAAAGTCTATTAGGAAAATTTGACTCTATATAGTACCTACTTAACTCCGTGGTATTTGGCCGCGCGTTTTTTCTACGTCTTGTGCACAAGAGAGCCAGAGTTGTCTCCAGAGAGGATACATAAATGTATGTAGATGTAAAAGTAGAGAAAAAAAAAAAAACTAGGACAAAAAGAACTACCCAACCTGAACCAACACATTTCACTATATAGTCCTCTAGACCGTATTTCGGCCATGGCGGCAAATCTCAACGATATTATAGTGCACAAGTGTGTGCGCAGACACAGGTGCACTCTCTCTTCCCTCACTTTCATAGTACGATGGGACGGCAACCCGACACGACCGGAGAGAGATCAGGCGCAGGACCTACGGCTTAACGTGCTTTCCAAGCCACGGGGGTATCACACCGCCAACTGCCAAACTCCGGGCTGTTACTAAAAAAATCCTAATGCAATAATATGAACATCACATACTCACTCACTTCATTTACATGAAGGTTATTAAGAAAACATCTTTTGAATTGAAGTGGCGTAATCAAAAAATCTTGTTTTTGTTGGTAATAGCCAAAAAAAGTAATTGAAGAACTGTATTTTTTTTAGGTTTTCGATTATACTCCTATCCTATCCTTTTCTGGACTAAAATAGTCTGTTTATTATTTAATAAAGTGATAGAAGACATGTTTATAAGTCGTTCAATGTATAACAGGCATTTTCTTAAAATTTTGAGTTAAGCCACTTCAATTCTAAAGGTGCGATATTTTCACAATTTGAATAAAAAATGGAACAGAATTTCCATCATAACATAGCCATGTTTCCCCGAAGGGTTCGGCAGAGGTGTACCTACAGTAGATACACCAGCATTTCGCCAGTTATTTTTAGTCTCATGTAAAATGGGGCGAGCCTATTGCCTTCAACCGGGTACAAATACAGACTCCGGGCAGCTACTGAGAATTTCCAACACACACTCAAACACACGGCAACAGAATTCGTTTGTAAGAAATTAACTGCCACGTATTAAACTTACTCTAAGGTGGAAAAATAGGCCCTTATTCCAATTTTAAAACAATTTACAAAAAATAAATAGATTTATTGTTGAGGACAGATGTGCACGTGTTAACCACTAGCAACAGGTTTGGCGCTTGCAACCTTTTAGATTGTAACATAAAATAGCAATAACGCAACGATATGTAGTCTCATAAATTGTGTGTAAAACTAAAAAGAGTATAAAAGCGGCTGTCTGCGTTCGCACAATGCTGCCCGCATGATCGACTCTCGCGCAGATTTACTTCAAACCAGCCCTGGAATGCGGGAACACTAAAGTTATTGCTTCAAATTTATATATTTTACTTTTTTATTGTATGTGTAAATGTACTGGTTTAGTGAATAATGTAACTTTTGTGTGGGTACTTATGTGTTGTGAATTTATTTTTTGAGCCTGATGTGAAGAGTGCTTTTGGTCCTTGATTTTTGCATAGCAACATGCGTAGCTGACGCTCGACCTTCCCTAGAGGGGTAAAATGGCTTTGATTTGCGTTTTAGCAAGTAAAGACGAAAATAATATTAAACTTGAAGATTTCCATAATACCGAACTGAAGACTACCATATTAAACAAAAAAATCCGTAGTTAGCAGCAACTAATTGAATAGAGACGAAAAAGAGTGTGCAAACACACTCTTTTGAATTAGTTCGAAACTATCTTTTAGATGTAGCTTAGTATCTGGAAAATAGCTTCATGAAAAGTATAGCTTTCCACTCCGTAAGATTAAAAGCCTTTCTCCCTATCAAAGCTTGTATTAAAACAGAATCATAACTTAATAAAATAATAATAAGTAAAAGAACATTTTCATAATTACATCGTGCAAAATAAACAGGTGATGTCTCTTTAATTAAGCGGAGTGCAGATGGTAGACTCTGCGTGACCAGTGTTTTCATTCCGTGCTGTCTGTACCTCGCCTAACATGGTTCTAGTTCATTCACGCCGCGGTCGGGTTCCAAGGAGGTCCTCTGACCAAGTACAGTGCATGACTCATTAACCGGTGAAACTGAGTAGTCAATTATAGGTGATAGTCAGAAGGTGCAGTAGAAAATGCGAAAGAATGCATCGCGATACGTAAATATGATAAAAAGGTTGATTTTTAAATTATTTTTTAAATTTAGTATGTTATCGATTCTGAATCATCCCTAAAAACTTGGCAAGTCATTCAAAACTAACCCTGTATACAAAAACCCAACAACAACTGTTGGGTAGTAATCCACTAGACAAAACACCCGTCTAGGCCCCTAAATTTTCAATGCAGGAAGTTCACACGTTCTTCCATCTCCAAACTGGTTCCCCAGAGGAGTTCGTCATACCTAAATAACCCATTCCGTCAGACTCAATTGCTGAAGGTTTACTGCGTGAGCTACCTTTAGAATGAAAGGCATTGGACAAGAACTTTTGGCAGACGGATTGCTGATCGTATCATCCGCTCTGTAACTACAAATACCGGTGAACGGTATTAGTCTTTTTTTAATAATATGGCATAAGACTGTATTTGTTTTAATCATAGTCTAAAAAAACAAGGTCTCGCATTCCGGGAGTGATACATGCTTAAGTCACTATCCAGTTGCCACTTTATTGCAACAAAACACGAACTATGGAAACATTTTTATTCACCATTCTGTTAAAAATATATATAAACCATTTAAATTGTCGTTTCATTATTCTAATCAAACGAAACAATTCAATTTAAACATATATCAATGTAATTGTTAGTTAAAACCTCTTTGTTTTATCGGATTCGCACAGGTAATAAAGGCGATTGGGGAGTTATTATTACACACTACTGGTAACACAGCGGTGATGACGTAGGCTTGTGTCACCCCCGTGACCGGAGTGCTATACCTGGCGAAGTATATTATTATACCATGGTTTTAATTTAATAAAAAAACAGAAAAAGACTACTGCAAAGCATGACTATTTATTATAGACTAAGCAACTCATTTGGCTATGTGATTCAAGTGGAAATACTGCATTTATCTTTAGATTCAAATGGTTAAACTCCAAGATAGTGAGCGATATGACCTGGCCTCGACCAAATGTGGGTAGGTACATCGTAAAGTACAAGTAGGAGACAATAAAGATGTGTCTATACCTACTCTATTTGGTCAGTGTTTCTTAGGAATGACTACAGTGATTATCTACGAATTTACGACGAATAAGGTGATATCTATAAATGATTTTATAGCCACTGAACTGTCCGAAACTACAAACTCACCCAGTCTGAAATTAAATTAAATGGCTTAGCGCCGTGTGTGTTCTTCATTCCATCATACCATAAAACTTTGAACCCATAGAAGACGTTCGTCGACGTGGAACCTCATTTCTGTAATATCAGCGTTCAGACAATTTTCTGGGAAGGGACTTCTAATAGACTTTTTCCATGAACGGACTTGTCGCAATACATCTTTTTGTTTTGTCCTCACTGTTGGTACAAAATAATTTTGCGTAAATAAAAACATGTTTGTATCTACATATAACCTATATGTTCACTTAAATTGCCTTCGGGTGTAATGGACATTCCACATTTTTATTTTGGAGAATTTAAAGTAGATCCATAGACAGTGTAGGCGTGTGAACAAGTACCAAGTACCTAAAACAATACATTATAGATACTACAAATATACAGGGTCAAATTAAATTAGCCAGCGAAAGTCCCCAGACGCGATGAGTTTCGAAATCTAAACAAGAGGAAAAAAAAAAAAAAATGCGTTTTCTTGGGGTCATCAACCGCAATTATTGTAGTCACTTAAAAAAATCAGTTTAAAAAGAATGTTTTTTTTTGTGTAACTTTTACACACGTGATTAATATCGATACTTAGGTATCATCTAAAAACGATACCACAAAAGAAAACTCCTACTTCAAGTAACGACTTTGCCAGCGGTAGTTGACCCCAAAAAAAAACATCAAATCTTTTATTTCTTTAGTTTATCATGTTTAGATATCCATCGCATCTACAGAGTTTCGCTAGCTAATTTAATTTGACCCTGTATTAAACTACAACCGGCGAACCTTTTTACCCATGGAAATGACCATGGAATTATCTGTAATTATACCTTTTGACCCATCTCCTTCGAATAATTTATACTATACATACCGATACGGCCAAGGTTGTCTATCGTTCCAATCAATACTATTTAATTATGCATGACAACCCAAACGGGTGACACTATAGGTACCTATACGTATCGGGATGACCATACTACACCTCCCTACATTATTAGCAGTCTCTGTTGTTCATGTAACTACATATATCTATCTATATAATGTGCAATGTATATATAAATCAATTGCCGTGCGTTAGTCTCGCAAAAACTCGAAAATGGCTCGGATCAAGTGTGGTGAAATTTTGGTAAGTTGAAGAAATTAAAATGGCATTGCAACCCATTAGAATTAGCATTAGCTACTTATGGTATATAAACATGTATGTATAGGTTGGCCAAACCGAATGTATAAAATTTTTTGTGGGTACCATTTTCATTTGGCGCCAAATTTTACGATTCTTTGATATCCACTATTTAGTTTAAATGTGGCAAATTCGTTATGCACCATTTATAAGACCATGACTACCGTATTAACTTCTGTAATTTTATCATAGTTTTGTATTATATACATTCGAATTGGTATCTCTATGTAGATACTCAATTCCCGGATGGACCTGCTTGATAGTGAAGAGGCGACTCCCATTACCTACGACACGTCATTAAAATGTATCAAGGAATGTCGCGTATGATAGCATCTTCAATTTATTTGACACTCCTTCATATTAATGGCAACGTCGCTGGTATAAGGTGATCTCTCATAACAAGAAGTATCTTAAGCGTAGGGGGCCATCTTAGTCTGGCCGTCATGGCGTATAAAAACATGAAGTCGAACGATTTGCGGAAATCACTGTGTAATTGGGTATGGGCGCGAAGCGCGCGCAACCGGTTGGTATCGGATGCGCGCTGCCCGCGATTGTCTTGTCCTATCATCGCGTCAATAATGAAACTACGCAATTCGGTCGGTTATTGTCGTATCGAATAGCGATCAGTGCCCGTAATGGAACTGGATCCAGTCGACGGTGCGACTCGAGATTTTAATTAATATTAAGACCTGTTCAAATGGGGTTCAAGTTGCTTGTCTAATCATAAATTCGAGCGCTGAGGAGAAATCTTATCCTTTCTTGCGCACGATATACAGTTGCGTGCGAATGACTCGGCCCAAGACTTGTTTAATGAAAGCTCCGCCAGTTATTTGACGAGTTGAAGATGAAAAAGATAATGGAATTTTGCGATTATTTTCTGAAATAATAAAATACAATTAAGCTCGCCATATCGAGTTTTAATATTGATTAAAAATACCTACCTAATATGAATTATTTGTCACATTCGTGCGCCGCGCCGCGGCACGAACGACATAATATATATCGTTGGGTTATTCTGTCACACATGACAATATGAAATATGGTCGCATTACGAAGCTCCTGAATGAATATTTTATACAATAAGGTAATTTGTGAAAGCCATTATGCTAATTTATTGAAGTTATTATCGTCGCTGGCGGCGCTTCGACCGACGGCGACGCGTGACGTTTCGCGTTCAAACGTCGTCTTTTTGATAAATAATTATAATACCTACTGTGACAGTTGAAATATTAACCCGTCTCATAGGTCACAGGTAACACTCACACTTATAATACGACAACTGCTAGAAAAAAAAAATGCGGCTAATATTTTGATTGGCTCTAAAATTACTCGATACGAATGATACCGAGTATCGAGTTATTGTAAAACTATAAAATTTGCAATTTCATTTGAGTTTATTCCTCACTTCCTCACTTTATATTTTATATAGCGCGCGTTAACCTTGTTCATTTTATTGTTCAATTTAATAGCTTACTAGTAACGTAATTTTTCTGCAATCAAGCGTAACAAAGACATTAATTTCCTGAGACCTAGTGTTGGATTAGACGTGACCAAACAACACTAATTAGTTTTGCTTTTAAGCGCAAAAAGTGACACCAATCAAGTTTTTAGGAACACTTACATCCATATTCTAAGTCACCTATAGCGACATGACCCCTGATTAAAGTACTTTAGCCAAGAACCCTCCCCGAGGGTTCACGTTAGCGCAAAAGTAATGCCAGTGACCCTCCTTCAGGGTCCACTAGCAATATGTATGGCGGCATGGCATATGAGCTCTATGATAAGTGTGTGGACTCGAATGTGTAAGGTTTTGTAACTTGAGTTTGGCAAATGATTTCTCACCTCCACGTTAACAAAGTTAATGTGTATGTCAATTTATAACAAGTCTTAAGAGTCATAATCCCTTATAGAGGCGGGTCGACGTCGACGTGGAGTTGAGAGTATTAGGAAATGACCTTTCTGCAACCGTTGTCATGGCGACCAGAGTCGAGTATGAGTCGACGCAATTCGTTCAAACGGACTTTTGGCCTGACAATCGATAAAAAGGGGCATTGTACAAAAACGGAAATTAAAATCACCATAGGAAAAAAAACAACTAATTACCACCTGCTCTAATAGCCTATAATTTAACAAAATTAAGAAAATTCCATCAAAAATGTTTGACGCTTTTTTGTTTAAGAATTAACACCTGGAACAGCAACGCGTTAAATTTAATAACACCTGTGAATCTATACATATACCTAAATGAAAATTAAATGTTGTTCATTGGTAAACGCCGTTCGTTAAAATGCTTGAGAACGACCGGACTGATAGGGCATTTTTTTATATTGGGACTTTGTACGAATGATTCAATTTTGGACAGGACGTCTGTCGAGTCAGTTTGTTACGTAATATATTTGAATCAAACGTTTATAAAAAAAAAATGCGAAAGTAGTCTATAGATCACAGTATGAACATGAAATAACAACCCTATCGCGACGCGTTTTTATAAAACTTATGTCAAAAATCTGTCAAATTTGTATGTTTTGTTTCGCCGCCTCTTAGGTTATACTGGCAGGTTATTTTTAACGTTCGTGAGCACATAACAATTATGAATTTAAAATGGCGTACCTATTGTGTTAGCCGCGTGACACTAGGTATAATCATAGACCATTCGTTATGGTTTTTTGCCCAATCTATAATAATATGGAGGTCAACGTCCTTATTCTTTCTTTTTGAACAAAATAAATACGGTACGTGTCTAGTTAACTTTTGAATACTAGAATTAAACTAGTATAAAGTTGTAGCGGGAACATTGTTATTTTTTGCATATTTAATGGCAAACCATAAAATGGTTGTAAGAACCGGTGTTCACAGATTATAAACTTGATTGAATTGCATCTTTTATGGCTACAAGAGACGAAAGAGCTTTTTTTGGTTATAATAGCGTACGTACGGTCTATCAGGAGGTTGTTGATGTTGATAGCAGTTGAACACTTAGTTGTGAAGCCCAACGCAGTTTGGAGAAATGCCCTGTTGTGCCTGCAAGGAGGGAGGATTCTCAAACCAATGTGGGTGGTATGAGTGGTATGCCTAGGCAGACACCTGAATGCCGAAACGAACACAGTGACAATCAGAACTTTTCAGTACCTAAACTTTGACTTTTTAAAACTTTGGTAACTCTTTGTAGTTGCCAGCGTATTTTTTCTTGTATTGCATGAGTTAACATTCACAACAAAATACCTCATCCAACTTTTCGACACACTGTATTTGTGGAACCGTTATTCCTGATTTTGTAACGAAGATTACTTTCACAAAGCGGTGAAGGAAAACATCGTGAGGAAACCGGCCGGCATGTCCTATAACCAAAAATTCGGAGACATGTTACATCTACCAACCCGCGCGGGGCCCGCGTGGTGGTTTACAGCCCTCTTGAGGAGAGGCGGCCTGTGTCCCAGCAGTGGGAGCATTGTAGGCTTATTATGCTATTACTTTCATTATGTAAGACGTGAGAACAAATTCGTATGCTTTTACTGATCTAGAAGATTTTTTTTAACAAAACGTCTGTGATTTTACAAAATTATGTGACCTAAGCAGTAATTCTAAAAAAAAAAACATTGGAATGTGTATAGCCGCTCCTATTCACTTTCCGTTCTGCATTTCTAGTGTCTGTACAGTGCAGGTCGGAAGTGCTAAAACTTCTACATGTGTGAAATAGCGATGCCGGCACAGCGCGCGCGCGTCGCGGCCTGCCTGCCTCCTGCTTCTAATAACTTCCTCTCTGCTCGAAATTACCTACATAGCTACTGTAACTGTATGAATATTCGTACACCTACATAGCTACTGTAACTGTACGAATATTCGTATAGAGGCACTAGAGTTATAAAAAGGAAAAGTACATGTAATGTTACACAGAAGAACGATGCATCTATCGAGATGCTTCTGACAAAAATTAAATACGATAGTATATAATAATATACGCTTTTGGGTTAGCTTTGATAACTGACTAGAAAATGAATTTTCCTTCCGCTCTTTTGTTTATTTAAAAACGGTAATATTTTAAGTTCTTAGATACTTGTAACTGTTTCTATTTTCGTGAATCTAAACTCTGCCTGAAATATTTAGGACAGCAATAAGAGGACAAATAAGTCTGCAAGCTCCGTAGTTTCTTATTTACCTGTCGCATTTCCCCTGAGGTGCTCCTTAATATTTGAACGAACAATGAGCGACGGTTTCCTTGGAAGTTTCCAGCAGAAAGTTCATGCCAAAATGGAAACATGTTTTTTGGCAAAAATGTAGTGTTTTGTTTTTAACCTCCACTGATGACAACCATTTGGATTAAGAATACGCTCTCCTGCTAGTGCTTCGAAAGTGCGATGTAATATTAGGTTGGGGAAAAAGTTCTTTCGTGTTTTATATACAAATTCAAGACTCGTGTGGTATCTAAATATCGAGCTTTTTTGTAGACCCAGACTTTTTCAAAAGAGTCAAAACTGTTTTGTGGTCAACCGCTAACTCTTCAGCTATGTCGTAACTACTAATAAATATGATCTTGCTGCACTTTTTCAAAAATGGCTACGACTTTACACAAAAACATCAAAATTCCCGGACTGAAAACGCTTGCAACAACTTTGTGCTACTCTGATTGACACTGCACTAAGTCTAGATTAGCATGTAGGTACTTATAGAACAAAGAAGAAACTCTTTTTCGTTGGCTATAAAGAAAGTTACTGCTGGCGTGCAAGAAATACCTTTTTAAACGACTTCAAAAAAAGGAGGAGGTTCTCAAATCAACTGTATGTTTTAATTTTTTTATGTGTGTTAGCTCAGAACTTTTTTCTGGGTGCACCTATTTGGATGATTCTTTTTGATTTAAATTTGATCAAGTTCTGACCAGTAGTTTTTGAGTTATCCTTAATACTGCATATTTTTTCCACTAAGTTTATATTGATGATGTGTTAATAATTTCCTGTCATTGTTATTTACATACCAAGTAGTGGTATACGTATTTGTGTGGGGTAGGTACCGCAACTAAAAAGGAAAAATAAAAACTTTTTTTACAAAAAAGCAATCGTCTTCCAAAAAAAACACTAAAAGACGTGAAAAATTACTTTAATTTCGGAATTCGGTGGCCAAAAACGACGTGTTTTTTTTTGGAAAGCGGTTGTTTTTTTGTATTAAAGTTTGTTACTCCACTATGCTAGAAGTAAGGGTTATGATTTTAACATGTTATGTACACTGTCAACACTAAAATAAAAATATATAGAGCACCCTACAAAAATAAATGAAATCCCACCAAAACATTTAATGTAAAGTAGGCATAAAGTAGGTTGCCAAGACTAACGTGACGTTTATACTGTTAATAAGTTATCAGATCAAATTTATAGCCAAGCCCCTAACTTTACAAACCTTACATGTTGATCAAAGTGTATGGCTTGACCGTTCTATTGAACTATTGTATGACACAAAATTAAAGAGTAGTGACTTAATTTCTTACCATAAGCCCATAGGAGTGGGTGCGCGACGGCCACGAAACGGCCGGGCCGTACATTTTGACCAAGATTTAATGTTTGTTGAGTTAAGCCTTGTAGAGTTAGGGGCTTGGCTCTACGATAGATTTGCGGGGTAATTGCGTAACGCTCTTAGAATGGCTTTCATTTTGAAAGTTCAACAACATTCATTGCGTTATTTACGTTGTTGGGCAGACACATTTTTCGAACATTATGAAGCAATGGATTAGCAATATCTTTCAATAATGATTCAGATTGTGTTTGAAATTGTGTTACGCTATTAGGGTAACGCTTTTTAACAGTGAAAGCTTTATGTAAGTCTTTGCAACCAGCTTTACATGAAATGTTTTTGGTGGGTAACATATTCATCGTACGGATCCCTCTCCACGCGAGTTCAACTCGCCCTTGATTTGAATGAATTTCTTCGCTATATTCACTTCTTTTGGCGGATAGAAAAACAATTGAAAAATGGCGGGAAATCGTTTTGACGTTTTATTTTTTTAACTGGCGTCTATTTAACGGTATCAAAGCCAGCTAGATACAAACAGTACAGCTAAAGAGATTTTGCTACAATTTAATACTTACCTATAAAATACGAAAAAAAAACCCCGACCTATTATTATCTCCTAGATATTACTTATACATTTTTGGTTCTTATGCGTAACAAAAGAGATGACGTAAATAACGGCAGGCAATTTCTCCTATGAATTTCTGGAGGGAGTCTGTGGGTCGACCTAGAGTCAACTTTCATACATTGGACCACCAGATAGATCATTTCAGCAGCATAAATATGACTTAACGAGACGTATATTAAACACAGATATTAAAATTGTACCGCATTCAGTAATTAACGGCAATTCTCGCAGTGTTTTGTTCAAGTGATTTATATTCTGTGGCCGCGAATTAATTGCGTGGAAGCCGTTAAAGATTCTTTGAATAAACAAAGCGACCTCATTAAAAATTTCGTAATGCTAAATATACGGATTTACGATTTTGGGAGTTGTTCGTAATTCCTAGGAATAATTTTGGAGACTTTTGCTAAGTTGCTAAGTAGGTACCTACCTATTGTCGCTTAAGTTCTAACACCGGAAGTCAAATGTTGAACGAAATACGTTTCGTATGTCATTTTATAGGGAATCGCAAGACGCATCGTATAAAGAAACAAACACGAGAGTTTGTCTTCTTGAATAACGCCTCACGCGTTGGTTCAAACTCTCGTGTTTGTTTTTCAAACAATGCGTCTTGCGATTCCCTATCGAATGACATACGAAATGTACCTCTGCGGTGTTAGAACTTAAGCGACGCTATTCAAGATAATAAAAATCAACAAATCAAATCTTTCATGTCAAATTGTCTCATGTTCTGTGAAAGCTGTTTGTTAGGTAAATAAG
The DNA here is from genome assembly GCA_916610205.1 of Griposia aprilina. Taxonomy (NCBI): domain Eukaryota; kingdom Metazoa; phylum Arthropoda; class Insecta; order Lepidoptera; family Noctuidae; genus Griposia; species Griposia aprilina. The sequence continues at coordinate 17,214,437 of OU744286.1, forward strand.
TTTTTCAACACATTTGCTCAAAAAATGCATTTACGATGCCTCTATACATGGTTCGAAAGTTAAAAATTACGCACCATACAACGGAACGTGCGGTAAAATAGGTACTCACACCTAAGTACCTATTTTACCGCATACTCTGTTGTATAGCGCCGTGCGTATCCTTTACGGTTTATTTTTAATTTCCATAAAAAATATATAAGTACGAAACCAAGGAGTTTCACATTACGAGAATAAATAAGCTAAATAATCGAACCTCCTTGGAAGCGCTTTTGCTCAATACGTTTGTCTCACTTTAATACTAAAGAGAAAATGAGACAAAAGATGTAGTTCTAATTTTAATTTTAAACGTCAAGAAGATTGTTGCGACTTTCCGACTGATATTTATAAACAAAGTAATAATAAATGAGTTCAAGCGAGGAATCCGATATTAATATTGTACTGTTTTCTCGCAAATGTGTTGAAAAACGTTGTATGACACACGTGCGGATATTGATTTTTACAAACTCGTGACTATGGTAACCCCTCGACTTCGTCTCGGGCTTTCATTCGTCAACTCGTTTGTAAAAACTAACTTACCGCACTAGTATCATAAATAACTATTACGTTGTTATCATTGTATTCGATTATAATTTATTTTCTCTTTTTAAAGTTATTGTTAAGTATGTTTGACCTGTAACTTGAATTTTTGTTTTTGAATTATGTTTTTGTTTATCTAATATGTTTAGTTTTACTTATTAATTACTGTCATTGGCGCAAGCCGTTGTAATTAATTATAATAACTGGTAAATAATATGAAGCTGGAAAGCGTGACTGAAAGTCTGAAACAAGCCTTTTCATAAACCTTGGCTTTAGTGACCTGTAATTAATTACTTAGTACCTACAGTTAATTTATCTACCAAATCTACTTATTAAGTTAATTACTAAGGCCAATATTTATTTCTAAATGTCTCGTATTGCAAGTACCTATTAATTATTCAAAGCATGTAATTTACGAAAGAACTACTTTTATTTAACACGTGTATTAATAAGTAGGCAAAATCAGTTAAGCCGTTTTAAGGTCATTAGCTCTTTTTTGTGTCGATGGTTTTTTAATTTTACCCATTATTACTTTATAAGTTTTAAGGTTTACCCCTGCTTTCTGAAAAGCTACAAAACACAACAAAAATTGAACATGCTAGGCTTGGTTAACAGACAACTGTCAATGATTGACAACAGATTAATTTCAATAGGCTTTAAGAAACCAAAGGTTAGCCATGATTAGATTAAGGAACAACTCGATGTGTAGTATGTGATAGGCCTATGCGTAACGAGGAGACAAATCGTCTTGATCATATTTGTCCATCGTCCGATGACCCTTCGTTCAAGTCCGCATCGTCCGGCCATCGCTAATCGCTGATACCATCTAGAGTGGTGCCGCCAGCTTAATGGGAACCCGGGGTTACGCTTAATGCTCTTAATAATACAATCGCGGGACTGACAAATTGCAGCGTTCCCGCGGGACTGGGGATGGAAACCATCGCCGTAATCGGTTTAGAGAGTAAACAATCTGAGAGTGGTGAAATAGGTTAGTGTTGCTTGATTCTAACTTATTATTAGATCAGTGACTTTGTCGCTATTTCCTAAGTGTGTTTATATTCGCCTAAAATCAGAAAAAGGATATACGCAGAAGGGACTACCGAATGCCTTTTGACCCAAGCCTACAGGAATTGTGACTAATTGAAAAATTACGCATCAGTGTTAATAACACTAGAATGAAATAAGTGGAAAAATAGTGGTTCGTCCGAAGTCACAGCATTTTGCTGAGCAACGACCTGTTCTTGCACAGATGCGACGCACGGCTAAATTGTTCATAATATTGTTGTTTTTTGTTACAAAAGTAGTAATTTTTTCACTCTGCTATCGGCATTTTGTTTATTAACCGACGAAAAAAAAAAGGAGGAGGTTCTCAGGTCGACCCGTATATATATATATATATATATATATATATATATATTTTTTATGTATGACCACGCATAACTTTTTGCAGAGTCGTCCGATTTTGATGATTCTTTTTTTAAAGGAAAGAGCATACCCCAAAGTTGGTCCCATTTAAAATCCACCCCTGAGGGTAGAAAAATAGGGGTTAAATGATTTTTCACCTACAGAATGTTCCCTTGTGAACCGATTCTGTTGAAACTTGGCACATATACGTAGTTCTAATGATGCTTCAACAAAAAAGAGACCTGAAGATCATCTGATGATGGAGACGGAAGACAGTCGAGAGGGCTCCTCGACAGCTTACAGCAGTTAGATCGTGTTTGAGATTATTTCATTCATCTTGATGAGAACTTTAAGCCTAGCTGGAGTATGACTGTCATAGAGGGTGTGATGTTGGGTAGGGAAGGCAGTCGAGGGAAGTTCTAAATATTAGCAGTGAGAGCAGCATACTCAAAACATTCAAAAGCTTAGAAATTAATAAACGTAATATTTATTACAGCTATAAACAGCAAATCCTTAACTTCTGGCATATTCCCTTTATAATGGAAAGTGGCAAAGATGATGAGTATACATAAATGGGATAACAATTTCAACATAAAAACTATAGGCCCAACTCAATTTTGAGAGGGAAGCCGATAGTAGGATTCAGCTGGGATGGGCAGCATTTGGTAAACTTCATCAGGTCTTCTCGTCGTCTATACCGCAGTGCCCTAAGACGACAGTCTTCAACGTGTGTGTCCTAATGGTTACGACTTACGGAATAGAAACGTCGACACTCACGGTGAGACTGGTCCATAAGTTTAAAGTCACTCAGCGAGCTATGGACAGAGCTATGCTTGGAGTCTCTCTGAAGGATAAAATCCAAAACGACGTTATCCACCAGAGAACCAAGGTAATCGACATAGCCCAAAGACTAAGCAAGCTGAAGCTGCAATGGGCTGGTCACATCTCTCGTAGAAGTTCAAGAGTGGAGAACGCGTTTAGGCAAACGTAGTGTGGGGCGCCCGCCGGCCAGGTGGACTGACGACTTGCGAAATGCGGCTGGCAGAGACTGGATGACGAGAGCCGAGGATCGGGCTCAATGGCGTTCACTAGGAGAGGCTTACGTCCAGTAGTGGACGAATGTAGGCTGATGATGATGATGATGAATGGTGCAAAAATAAAGAAATGTATTTGAAGTCAATGAAGTATTACTACGTTAAATATACAAGAACAAATAATCTTATAATTAAAGGCAAAGTAATAATAATAATAATATTAAAACAGACTATACACAAAGACACAATCAGGTAGCAAAAGTCATCCATCAAAAACTAGCACTCAAATATAAACTCATACAAGATATGAACACTCCTTATTACAAGTACGTACCACAAACAGTTCTAGAAAATATCACTCTAAGACTAAGTACCAAAGTAAAATATGTTAACTTCAAATAAAATAAACCCTCTCTATACCGAGGTGCCTAAAGAACAACGCCTTAAGTTCCAAAATAATTATACACTCATGAGAATAATAATGTACGTGTTGTATTTATATTCTTATTGCCTACCAAAATGGATAAATGCTCACCAAATCTAACCATAGACGGTCGACATCAGGGGCACCCCGAGGTTCGGTTGGTTAGGTTCCTTTAGACCCTTTAGACAGAAATAGGAGCCCCGCAAAGCGGGGCTCCGTCGACCTGCTTATTAACCCTAACCCACGCCGGTCGACGTCAGGGGCACCCTGAGGTTTGGTTGGTTACAGAAATAGGAGCCACGCTAAGCGGGGCTCCGTCGAGCTATCTTGGCAGGTAGTAAGAAATTAAAAGACGTTATAAATCTTTATGGCATAGAATAAAAAGGAAAAAATATGTTCATTTCTACAATACTTTATGAAACACAATTTGGTGAGCATTTATCCATTCTGGCAGGTATTTCGAATTTGGTGGTAGTAAAATAGGCACTTTTCTGGTAGGCGTTTAAATACAAGCCCCAAAAAAGCATCCAAGATGCTGGGTTTTTATCATAAGACAGTGTACTTTACACTTTGTAGTTGATATGTAGCAGAATACTGTAATATGATGTGGCGGCCGCACTATGCTACGAATAATTTGCGTCTAGAAAACGTTCAAAAACGCTTTGATTGGCATCAAAAAACAGCTAGAAACAGCTAGTTTCTGTTGGCATAGCTAAAAAGACATCTTCTTATAAAAATAGCTTGAATTTCTTCAACACTTTAGAAGAACGAAGATGTTTAAACGACGCAATGTTTGTATGTAAAAATCATAAAGGACTTTTCGACTAGCCTCCACTGCTCGCACTCAATATCTTGCGTGCTCCGTCCGTCATGAATTCCGCGTAGACCTGTTACTACTCTTTGTCCTCCAAAGAGAAAATCGGTATAGCATATAACTGTCTTTATGCTAGGTTTTGCAAGGTTTTACTATGTAATAGCGATCTAATCGATTTACACTTTGATTCCCTAAGCTGAAATCTAAAATTCTTGACTGTTTGTCTGATTTGTTATGAAACCTTTATGATGACTTTGAATCTAGCATATTTTTCCCCGGTATTAAGATTGCTTGAAAAGTTGTCATGTACCCAAGTTTTCAAATTAACATAATTTAATTTCGGTAATGTGGTGTTTACCTTAAAGTACCTAATTAATCCACTGTACTAAGTTTTAATTTCATGTTTTTTTTAAAGATATCTGTAGTGTAAGCCATTGTTGGTAGTCCTAAATAAATAAATAAGTTCATTTATTTGAAACGGAAACTGAAAAGCGAAAAATAAAAAACTTTTTTACAAAAAATTAAACCGAAGAAAAAAGAAACTGAAAAGCAAAAAATAAATCTTTCAGTCTAACTAAGCTCTTAAATTAATTTAAATTACAAATTTTGAGTCGGCGCCAGACATACAAGGCGCCATGAAAACTTATGGCAGCTTGATTGATCGTCGTTAATCGATCTGCGGTGATTGTTTGGCGCCGACTCAAAATTTGTAATTTACATTAATTTAAGAGCTTAGTTAGACTGAAAGATTTATTTTTTGCTTTTCAGTTTCTTTTTTCGTCGGTTTAATTTTTTGTAAAAAAGATTTTTTTGTTTTCATCGTTTGTTTGTTGTCATTTGCGAGTGTCGTAACACAGAGCAAATTATGTAACCTTGCAGAGCAAAATGTATTGTCTTTGGTCCCTGGCCATGGACAAAATTGTAAAACTTTTAATTTTTGGGCACGAGGCTTTTGGCTACATTCTATGTTTGTATTTTTATTAATGTATTTTTTTTAATATTTTTTTGTAATGTGCGTTTTGTTTGTGCAGAATAAACTATTTTTCTTTCTTTCTTTTTCTTTTCTTTGAAAAGCTTTTTAAAAATTCACACTTTCATTCCTGTTTCCGAGAATCATCTTTGTGTAAAGTTGCCCTACGATAAACTTCCTATTCTACAACAGATTCAAGCGAAAACTCCTCAATAATTCTGGAACTACTCAGCGGACAGTACTCAAACATTTTGGTCGCGATCTTACTTCGAGAGCTGTCAGTTTTGTTTACAACTGAACCGAGTACTGATCAAGTATGTAACGGTCACTTAGCTATTGTGGTAGTGACGTCAAGATGACAGATGGGAGGTGATGACAGGGATCACTAAACTGTGAATTGTTTTACTGGTCAAGTGATGTTCGAGAGTAGATAGTATTGGGGAATTTTAACAACCTACTTATGTAGCATTTGTATATGCTTATGGAAGGTTTGTCCAGTTATGTGGAAAAACATAATATATGTTTATAATGGAAGAGCGAGCTCGAAAAATTTTGCGCCCCTCTCCAAATAGGTTAGAGTTACATTCCATCGATCAAATAGAAATAGGAATTATTTTGTCGAGTTATGCAATATAATAAATAATCCATACTAATATTATAGATTCGAGACTAACTCTGTCTGTCTGTATGTTACCTTTTCACGCCTAAACCACTGAACGGATTTCGATAAATTTGGCAAGGAGATAGATGGCATCCTGGGGAAGTACTACAAAAAGTAGCCTATGTACATAGGCTACTTTTTGTCCCAAAAATAATCCTTAAAGGGGGTGATATAGGGGATGAAAGTTTGTATGGGAAACTTAGCATTTCTTAAGTTAGGTATAAAAAAAAACTGTGCTTTTGGTAACAAATAAAAAAATATTTGTTTCACCCTGTTTGTAAAATCATCTCCCAAGGAGGTAAAATAGGGGGGGGATAACTTTAAAATATGCATGTAATATTGATATTTTATGTAGTTATTTTATAGAGATTTAAGTTATTGGAAATATGGTCATAGTCCGTAAACTTAGCTATAATTTAGTCTTTATTTCACTAAAATCAAAGAACATTGTCAAAAGTTATTACAATTTGAAGATAAAAAATAACCTAATATGTAGGTCGATGGCGACGCCAGAGTATTTCAAATTAATGATGATAATATTAAAATGAATTAAAATTATTTTTAAGTTAGACATTGATCATAAAAACCTGTTAAATAAAAATATAAAAAGATTATTTGCACTTACTACTTGCCTGTAAGTTTGTTACCTTTTCACGCTTTATCGGCTGAATGGATTTGGATGATAGGATATTTTTTATCCCGGTAGCACAGCATGTTCCAGTGGGATAATTTCCAACATCCATGCGGGCCAAGCCGCGGGCAGAAGCTAGTAATATAATAAAACAGCTAGAGAAGCGAGTCGAAAAATTTAAACCGTCTCGAATGGCTTAGATTGTTTTTTGATAAATAATTCAAACAGAAATAGTATTAGTTATTTTGTCGAGTTACGCAGAAAAACTTTAGAATTGTGAGAACGAATAATGCAAGAGCGAGCGAAGCGTGTTCGAAAATTATATCACACCTCAGATAGGTTTGGTTTTCTTTTAGCCATTATACAGAAATGGGGGCAGGCTGTGGTCTGTAAAGTGAGCCCCCCTAAAGGTGGCGCCCTTGACAACCGCCCGCCTGGCCAGCCCTTAGCTATGGCTCTGTAAGTCTCGATATTTATTGCAACTTGTGTCGCAGTATGAACGAGACTGAAGAGGAATGAAGGAGGTTCAAGTGTTGCTTTGATTCTAAAAATCTCTCTCGATTTTCTAGGTCTGGCAGTCGAAAAAAGAAACTTTAAAATTCAAACCCGTAAAAACAAATTCGATTGCTTCTTCGAATGGATACAAAACTCAGAAAAAAAAAGCTTTTACATAATTATAATGTATGTTCAGCTCAGTAACATACAGTACCTACACTCCCGTAATTGCGTAACATTAGCAGTAGGAATGGCTTTCATTTTGACAGTTCAACAACTTTTATTGCGCTATTATTTACTTTATACAACTACAACTACAACTTTTTAAATGGGCGTGAATTCAAATTTGGAACAGTGATTAGGTACAGCAGATTGATGGCCAGTATGTCGGCTTCAAAACTGCTTAAAACTTTTTCATTGATACATCATTACTTTGATGTCACCGTGAGAATGCACAGTGGCTTGATTTATGAGCCCAGGAGTGTATAGTTAAAAGTCCGTTGTTCTAAGGTTAATTACGATATTATAACAACAAAAGAATATTCCTAACTTTGATCAATTTTATAGACAGCTCCAGGGACTAAAAGTAAGGAGACGTTTCAGAGTTGTTTAAAGTTTCAGTTTACAAGTCTCAGAAGCAGATAATTTTATACAGTAATAACCTTGTCTATTAAATGTCTAGTTTGAAAGGTCACTAGACATCTGAAACACTATATTCTTATCTTGAAACTTAATATATATTTTTTTATAAAAATTCGTTACTTATTCAATTGCTTTGCTAATCATGCTAATGGAAATCAAAACTTTGCTTTATGGTCAGAAAACGCCATGAAATTATAAATAAATGCAAATTAATAAACCAGCCAGAAGATTTTAATCGTCGGATGCATTTTCAAACATTTTCTGTAACGTTGTACTGCGATGTGCAGACGATAAAAAAGAATGATGGCCGCCTGAGTTACAGAATTTTAAAATTGCACTGTCCTCCTACTCATAGTGTTTTTGTCTTTTTATTGCTAACTGGGGATATGGATAATACGAGTATAGTAGCTACCTTCCGAGAGTATACGTTCTTTTTTTATCTGATTTTCAATATGAAGCTTATCAATATCAGCCGCTACACGTTAGGCTCGCTGCTAACCATGGCTTTCACTACCGCTTCGAAGTACGGTCATGTTTTGATATTATTGTATATATATTATTCTTGAGAAAAAATGTTAAATTGTCATAACTATGTTGGAAACCCCGCGAACGTCTTGTCTCCCCTCCATACCTAGTTTTCGAGGTAGTGAGTAGTGATCAGTGACCCCTTTCTATTACGAACTCTCTACGTCCATATTTTACACTATCTTCTGTAATATAAAATATTCCACCTCATCGTCGTGGGCGATTATGGTCTGCCACACGATGGCCCCATACCTTATAGAAAACATGATCGCTTGACCCCATGGCGCCCCGTGCCGGTTTCACAGCGGTATTTCCAAAGCGGTAGTAGGTATTCATATGTAGAAGCAAATAAATTTCATAAGGTTAAGTGGTATGTGAGTCAGATTCTAAATTATACTATTGTAGTGTTTATTATATTGTATGCGAAATATATAGTTTTTTGTGACCTCTCGCAGATTAAATTAAACTTGCGAATTTTGAGTTCGTTAGGCTAATTCTCTATCAACAGTTCTTTTATATTTAAATCTGAATGTTTCTTTTTAATAGTTTTGTTTTGTTCGATTCGGTTTGGTTATCTCTATTGCTATCTCCTCTTCTCGGCGTTTGGCTTTGGCTTGCTAATTAAATTGCGCAGTGGGGTGTGATCTAATAATAATTAATTGGTCAGATTCAGCTTTAACTTAATTTGTGTATTAGCTTTGTGGTCCATCGTTATCTGCTATCGTATGAATTTCTCTACAGAACATATTTTCAAGAAGCATAAGACTAGTAAAACTAATTAACTACCTATGCCGTAGACTATTGAAGTGTTAATCAGTTTGATAATTTCAAGGTCTTGCCAACAAAAGATACAAACAGAAAAAGTAGAAGAGATGTTCAAAGAATCCTTAAATCCTAACCAAGTGTTAAACAAAGCCGGCAACTGAACACTTTACAGTGTAGCTGTAGATAGTTGTTTGTTTTACTGAAACACGAGCATGCCCTTGCTTCGTGATTAGTGGCAGTTAATCCATACAAATGTTGTCCCTAATTGGAGTAATAAATATCACGTTACACTCTCTCTTCCCCGTACTTATGTTACAGTATTTGTAATTGTAACTGAATGTTTTGTTACGTTTTATGGGCCGAGGATCAGAGTCAAGTACTTTTTAAATGATTGTGTTCTTAAGGTCACCCCTTGGTCCCTGGGAACGGGGACCTAATAAAAGAGCTTGAATGATGATGATGTTTCAAAAATGCTAAGGGTGTTTTGTAGTGCTTGAAAAACACTAGATGAATTTAGAACAGCAAATCTTTCCATCGTTATCGTTCATATCTCTGACAAAAGATAAAAGATAAAGATATATTTATTATATAACTGTGTATGTATAAAGTCTGTCTCCTCAAGAGCAATAAAAACATGGCAATATTCTGAAAATTCGTACAAAAAGCTCCCTTGACCAGCCCAGCCGATATGAACGAAATGTCTGGGAATGATTGCAAAATTAAATGCGTAGTCCTTGAGCTGTCATATACAGTAGATCCAAAGACAACCGCAGACCATAACTAACTTATAATATTAAAGGAGGCATCATTTAGAATAATTTCAGTCTAGGATCAATAAAAGGTGGTGTTGGCTGTCAGTGTTTATTATATTAAAAATAATGAAAACGAATGACTTTTGGATATTATTATGATGAATGAGTAAAAATGACGTAAGGGGCTTGTATTGCTCGGCACGCGGTTATACGTTACTTTGAAGTCTATAATAAGTACGAATACCTACTAAATTTTACGGACCGATTGATGTATTACCGTAACATAATGAAAGTTGTTTGATGTCATGAAATGTCACTGGCTTACTCACATGGTTTAATGAAAATCAGTTAACAGTTGAATTAAATTCAGTGGATTGATATTCATCCGATGACTCTTCATTACACATTTAGACGAATCCTTTGAAAAATTACAATTTGCAATCCTGCGGGGTACTTGCGTAACACATTAACAATTGCAATGTCTTTCATTTTGACAATTAGACACCATTCATTGCGTTATTTACGTTGTCGACCAGACAAATTTTTCATACATGTGCAGCAATGGATTACGAATTTCCTTCGAAATCTTTCGGATTGATCTTCAAAGTGTGTTACGCCATTGGGGTGCTGGTATCCCGAGGATCAATCCAATTCTAATTTTGAACAATCGTTGTTCAAATCTCAATAGAGTTCAAGTGTGGAACTTATTTTCATAGCAAATGGCATGATCATGGTCGGTCATCGATGTGACCGGATTATTGGCGAGGCTTGTGGCATTTTGTGGACATCTTTTGGCTGACATGATGATACTGATTAAGGTTAAGTACAGTTGCCAGCGGGTTAAGCTGCACGAAACTGTCAAATTTCTCCAAACGATTTGAAAACTTAAAATGATGATAAAAAAAATGAAAAAAAAAAAAAAAGTTCAAAATCGAATGACAAAATCTGATAGTTTGTGATAACTTGATGTGCTGGCAACTGTACTATGTCCTCTACTCAAAGGTCGTAAAAGCATTAATTAGAGGTTAGGCCCATCGTTCTTGTGTCATCATGCGGGCTTTATACAGGTGACTATAGCCGCGCGGCGAAAATCGACTGTCTAAATGGCAATTCGGCTAGGCCGCATGTGACTAAAATCGAAAGTTCCAAAGTGGAGTAGGTTTCCTCTTTTGTCGTGCGGCGATAGGTCACATGCGGCGGGTGACTAGTCACTAAAATAGACCGTGAAAATGCTCAGTCGCAGGCGATCGCCCGCCGCATGAAGGTCGACATTTTGATGCAAAACTAACTAGTCACCTGCGATCTTTATCGGCCTGTGTAGATGGGGTGGCGATTCGGCTTGTGAGAATGCGTAGTGCACGGCGAAAATCCACCTCGTGTAAATCTCCATCAGCTAATAAAAACAAACTACGATGACTAATCAATTAAGTACAGAATTTTATTCTTGTAATAGATTTCTTTGGATTGCATTAATTAGCACAGTGAATCGGACAGTTTTATTATGGGTTGAAAATATAATTATGAGCATATTTTATAAATGTAAATTATCTAAAAAAAAACCGTTAATCCAATTTTAATCTTTCACTCGACTATAACTAAGAAAAATATTAATAAAATCCAAATGAGACATTTACTGTAGTAATAAAGAGCCTAATAGAATCGTTGTGTAGGTAATTTACAATTCAAAGTGAATCGGCGACTTAGTATTACCATAAGAATAGGATCAACCTTTATTATAATACAAAACTTATAATTAATGGTAAATAAGACAGCCTCAATACTCCACGGTAGGGATCCTGACGTAACTGTGAAAATTTAGCATTTGAATTCAAGGAATTTGATCTTTGATCCCATGATGTAGCGCAACCATATCATGTCTGGTTTAGTATCTAATCTCGATTGAAGATTGGTGTTTTAAAGGATTTTATGACACTTATATATTATCACTACATGGTTTTTATTATATTCGTAAAAGCAATTTATTTCGTATCAAAATGTGTAACATTGTTGCTTTAATTTAGCTCTGTTACATGTGTTTTAAGAAGTGTTAGATCCATCTCAAGACTAACTATAATAACAATAAGTAAATATAATAACTTTTATAAGTTATATTTTTAATAATTTAAATTGCAACTTTACATATTCATTTTTATTTTATCTTCTTAAGATTAGTAAATATAAGCTTAATCCAAAAATATGTATTGGCATTGCATATTTACCCTTAAGGTCACTGTACACGTACACTATACGTATTAACACTAGTTAGTATAAGTTTACGACAACAATGTGAAAGAGCAGAGCATTCTAATACAGGTATTGTTTAAGAGTTATTGTTAAACAGGTATTGTTAAAGAGTTACCGGGGCCCTGGCGCACAGGCAACTGAAGGAACACGGGTGGGTTTTAGTCAGTAAGAGTCTGACACGCCCTTCCGCTCCGCCCAGAGCGGGAGAGGTAATTTGATAATTTCCCACACAAAAAAAAAAAGGTATTATTTGCTTAAATGGAGACTCGAAACACGTTTAAATGTAATGTAATTTTCTATTTGTCACAATAAACTATTTTGTATTTTTTAACCGACTTCAAAAAAAGGAGGAGGTTCTCAATTCGCCTGTATGTATATTTTTTTTTTAATTTTTTTTTTTATGTGTGTTAGCTCATCTCTTTCCTGGGTGAACCGATTTGGATGATTCTTTTTTTGTTAGAAAGGACATACCTCAAGGGTGGTCCCATGACAAGGAAACCAGGATCTGATGATGGAATCCCGGAGAAATCGAGGGGAACCTTCGAAAATCGTAGGAGCGCCTAGTGCGTTTGTTAATTTTTTCATTAAGTATTTTGAAGAACTACAATTTAATGAAGGTCTGGAATCGATCTGATGATGGAGCCGGAAGACAGTCGAGGGAATTCCTCAATGATTTACAGCAGGTACCTTGTGTTTGGGCTTGATTAATTTGTATTTATGAGAACTTTACACCTGAAGGGTTGTGACTGTCATTAGGGGTCTGATGATGAAGACGAAGGACAGTTAAGGGAACTCCTCAACGGTTTACAGTAGCTACCTTGTGATTCGACTTAATTCATTTATATTGATGAGAACTTTGCACCCATATGGGTTATAAGTGCCATTACAGGTCTGATGATGGAGACCATAGACAGTTGAAGGAATTCCTCAACACTTTACAGCAGTTACCTTGTGTTTGGGCTTGATTTATTTGTATTGATGAGAACTTTACACCTAGATGGGTTGTGACTGTCATTAGGGGTCTGATGATGAAGATGAAAGACAGTTAAGGGAACTCCTCAACGGTTTACAATAGCTACCTTGTGATTCGACTTAATTCATTTATATTGATGAGAACTTTGCACCCATATGGGTTATAAGTGCGATTACAGGTCTGATGATGGAGACCATAGACAGTCGAGGGAATTCCTCAACGATTTACAGCAGTTACCTTTTGTTGGGCTTACTTCATACGGTTCAATATTCCAAAATATTCAGGTTGTACAAAAATAATACCCAATTAAGATTGAAGTTTTTCATAGGGCAACCACTACCTACTAGTCATGCTGATGCGTCAATTTGAGACTGAATTTAAGTTGCGTAATCGCGTCATGTCTAGCAATGCTCTTTCGTTGGTTGCTAAGCAATTTATGCTTGTCACAATGCATATGGTGAAATGGAGCTGATGTTGGCTTCACCATCAGCTCCAGTTCTGCTGCTTTTTACCAAGAGAAATCCTCAACAATAAACTCCTCAATTCCTTGCATCGGGAAACAAAATATTTTGTAAAAGGTGATGAGCAGTTGACATTAGGCTATTGAAAATTCGATAAATTATTATCTAACCCACTAAAAAGTGAAAAATAAAAACTTTTTGACAAAAAAAACAACCGACTTCCAAAAAATACACTACAAAGTGAAAAATAACTTTAATTTCGGAAGTCGGTGGCCAAAAACTAAAATAAAGATCCAAAGACACCGACTTCCGAAATTAAAGTTATTTTTCACTTTGTAGTGTATTTTTTGGAAGTCGGTTGTTTTTTTTGTCAAAAAGTTTTTTTGTATTTGTATAATCGTGCAATTATAAAGTATTAAGGAATACGTAGATAGGTAGGTACTTATCCAGAGTTCAACTATAATAAGGAAGTGCAGCTCTGAAATAGATGTACAAAATTAAAAGTAGGTATACATAGTAAAGAGTATTCTATTCTATTCTCTATAACACAGTTAATATATCTACTTCTTAAAATTATCTTGAAAAGAGTATGCTTAGATGGTTTGGTCATGTTGCGAGGATGAATGGAAGGCGACTAATAAAAGGTATTTAGAAGGCAGATATGAGTTGAAACACCGAGAGGGGACGCCCTAGGAGGACATATAGTGAACTTATTGGTGATGTTCCTCAGAAAGGTCAGGTGCGTAGTACATGTATGACATGTATGAACGTAAACGAGGCAGAACGAGTATGTTATGATCTTAGCAGGTGGCGTTCTGTAGTTTCTGCCTATCCCCATGTGAAGCTGTGAGTTTATGTATATGTAAAATGTATCTGTGTTATTGTAGCCTACCAGACTAATGTATCATAGCTCAGGTGTAGCTCCAAATTCCCTTCTAAACTCCCCATCACCATCCTTAGGTACCCTCAACAAACAGCTATAAAACAATACCACAAACAAGGCCCCACAGCCTTGTATCGGCCTCTGATCCACTAAGGGATGGGTGAGGCCAAATGCCGTGCTATTTGAATACCGAATGACGATGCGCGATTGTCAATATCCGGCCGATATTGGGATATTAAGTTGCCTTATGATAAAATGGACGATTCATGCTGCTGGCTAGGCGAAGGGTGAATGCATCGATTTTTTTAATGTTTTTATAGGAGTCGGATAGTGGCCCAACTCCCAACCCTGTTTGTCTAGGGTGCGGGAATTAGTCGAATATTGTAGCGAAGTTATGACTACTACCACTACTACTACTACTACTACCACTACTACTTTTAGCGTCTAGTGTTTTCCATTTTGAAAGCCCTTTTTTGCTGAGTGGTCCATTAATCTTGTGTTAATGCTAGAAAATATTCTAGTATTAACACAAGATCAATGGACAAGGAATGGATAGATAATAATCTATATGGAAGACTGTTTTAATGTTACTGCATAACGATATCGTCAAAGTCGCGGGAAATAGCTGGACGATGGAAATACGAATCCGTGCATTATAGCGGAAATGAAAGGAGGCCTTTAGCCAGCACTGGTTTATTGCGGGCTAAAACGATTATGATGAAACTGTTCTATAGACACATAGCTACACAATTTGCATTTGCAACGACTGCAAAATACTGTCTAGTATCATCTTATGCATACTCCATAACTAATTTATGATTGCTCCTCCAGACGCTATCAAGCGAACATACATGATCCTGATCAATCAAAGCTCAATTAACGTTAACGAAGAACAATTACGGTCCGATCATCTCTTAGTTACACCAATTAGCGTGTGGCTAACTTTGCAGATTGCGAGACACTTGGTAGTCTGTCAGTTAAGTTAGGAAAAGTTAGATTTGTCTAAATAAGAAGTATCTGTCCGTTTTATTTTGTTAGAGTTTTTCAGATAAATTTACCTACTTACATATAATTCTAATTAAAGATAATTCTAAGAAAGCTTTTAATTCAACAGGTAGTTTCCGAAAGGTAGAATGAGGACATATTTAATTACTTACAAGT
Source organism: Griposia aprilina (assembly GCA_916610205.1). Classification (NCBI taxonomy): domain Eukaryota; kingdom Metazoa; phylum Arthropoda; class Insecta; order Lepidoptera; family Noctuidae; genus Griposia; species Griposia aprilina. The sequence goes on from OU744286.1 coordinate 17,229,852, forward strand.
AAATCATATTTTTTTCCGATTAAGGCAAGATATACAGAATATTCTGAACTCATGGACCAACCAAATAAATCAGCAACGAAACTAAGGTAACAACACACAATAAATACTTCCTAACGCGTATTGCCTATTGTCGTGGGTAGGTATTCTATCTTCGCAGAAACAATTGTCAAGAAAATTTCAATTCAAATAAACTACAGACTTCTCACAAATCTCTCACACTGCGGTCAGATTTGTGCGAAGCTTCGCATGTGGTAGATGCGATATAAGTCTTATAAAATTATTTATGTAGGAACACGTCCCGAGGTGCGTGGAACGTGACGAGCCTCTGCTAAACTTACACGGATCGTGAAGCTGGCGAGATGAGGAATACGGCTTCTGGCCAGTTATTAACTTACTTGAAAGATTTGGAAATTCGTTGGTAAAAATGATAATTTAGTGAGATATTGATGCGAATTTTGGAGTAAAGTTTGTAAGTGGCACGATTGAAGGGGCTGATAGGACAAGATGATCAGATGATGAGTTTTAAATTTTAAATTTTCGGTGTTCGCATTAGTTTTCGTGACAGACGTGTAAAACTAGACTCTACGTGCATCCTCGTTATAAAACAGAGATACAAAGTGCAACGCTGCAAGGTTCTTAAGTCCGTACGGATTGAGGAGCCATGTCTCACATTTAGACGTAGATACTACCAATATTTAGTAGTAAATTAGCCGATCTTTTAGATCCATTCTGGAATTTATAGTAAAACCCTTAAAAAGTTACAGGAAGTTTAAGGTAGCTCCTCAATTCAGACGTCTGAATTGAGGAGCCACCTTAGAACTCGAAGACTAGCCGACAAATATTTTTGAAAAATTGGTACAATTTAGTAGTAGTTAGTAGTAAATCGTACCAAATTCGTAAACCCTTTTTTTCGTACACATTAGTGTAGGACAGGAAAAGGGTTTTGTACGTTTGAATTTGAGATATATACCTACTTACAATGCTTTGATTTGTCATAAAAAATCATAAGTTTCATCGCACTGTTTTTCGGAAAGTAATCAGCCAATTAAAACAGATTTTTAGTATCATTTGGTAGTAATTTATGTATTCTAATTTGTATTACAAAAATAAAATGGAAATCTAAACTAATAATATTATTAAAAGAAAAGATTTGATTTTTTGTATATATATCTTTGTTACGCTTTCTCGCTAAAATGGCTGAACGGATTTGGATAAAATTTGGCACATGGGTAGACCATGACCTGATTTACGACATAGGACTTTTTATCCTGATATTCCCACGGGATCGCGACTGATGTGAAACCGCGGGGCGCAGCTAGTACTATATAATTTTGGTGATACAACACATTTTAAGTGGCTCCTCAATCCTGATGTTTTCTTGGAATTGTAAGAAAGTACTACTACTAAAGCAGTTGATCAAATGTTATAACAATAGGTGGGTAAGGTCGCGGATTTTGCCACTTTGTAACATAGAACTTCTATGTTACGGTAACGTAGAACCAACGCGAAAGTAACTCATAATATTTGTAAAGCTAATTGCATAATGTGGTATTTATTCTTAACAGACTTAAAAAAAAGGAGTAAGTTCTACAATGTGCTAGGACCAATTACATTTTGACAATTACTGTGAAAGGTTCAATGATAGCATAAAAACATGCTAAGTGCGGGTGAACAGAAAAAGGTAACGTAAGGTGATAAAGGTAAGGTAGGTGGTAGGGGTGTAACTGTATAAGTAGTTTGTAATTATCACAGCCATGACAATTTGACCACTTACCAAATAAAGGAAACATTATCAGGAAAACAAAAACTATGATTTATGTAAGTGTATTAACAAGATATTTATTGTGATATACAATCAAAACTGTTATTGGAAAAAAAAACACTAAATAACATTAATTATAGATATTAAGTATGTTTTAAACCTAGAAAATAAGCTACACATAATGAGATCAATGGTGTTTAGTAAAATCACAAAAATGAGAACAATCTTATAAAGGAACATGTGATAATTAGTTATACATATTTATTAGAAATTAGCATTTTTTTATGGAATCCCACATACTTTATCTTTTAAATATAACAGTTCCATAATATTAATACATATTGTTTCTTAAAAACTCTTCATAAAAAAGAAAATTAACACTGTCATGTCTTTCTTGCTTAGAAAGTAGGTACTTATATTGTAAAATCATAGGAATAATAATAAATTCTAGTAATCTAAATAACAGGTAAAATAACAACCTACATATATTAATAATAATTTAAACAACTACAATAAACCATATCAAAATCGGTAATAATAATCTACGATATGCACAACCTTTACAACACTTCAACGTTACCGTAACATACAATCAACGTTACTAGTAACATAGAAGCTACATAAAAGTAACGTGTAAGCGCAATTTTCGAGGTTATAAATAGCCATAATTTCAAAACCGAGCCGAATTTGAAACAAAGACACATAATCACGCACTCGTTAGTCACTCGCGCACAGTATTAAATAAGAGGTGTGTAATAAAAACTGTTATTTACCTTTGAAATCACCAAAATTCACAATAACAATCCGCTGCCGAAACACACCCGTACAGTTTGACAACACTCTAGAGACGACAAAATGGCGTCTTTTTCTTTTTTAATTCGTTGCCTGCACTGTCAGTGTTGCCAGTGAAATTACAAAAAACTACTATTATCTGTTTTAAATACCTAGAAGCCAAAATTTTGGTAACATAGAAAATAGTAACATACAAGTAAAAATATGGAGACAAATGTTTGAATAGTGTTAATTCAATGAAAATAGCTTATTTCAAGATATAGAAATCACGTTATAGCAGCTTAACATTGCGGCATTTCAGATAGTCACAAATAATTAAGACTTTCATAGGAAAAAAAAAGTTTTATAGCTCCAAGTGTATTGCCGAACCAAAAAGACAGCGTGTTTTTGACGAAATTTGGGGGTCTGGACAGATTTATCTCATTGTATTTTATAAACTGTATGACTTACATTCACTTTCAGCATAAATTCTAAGAGTTTAAGGATTACTTATTCTAAATTATGATATTTTCATTACAATTTACCGAGAATTTTATTTTTTATGAGCAGTTAAAATTTGGGACATTTTTTTCATTCAAAAAGTGGCAAAATCCGCGGCCTGACCCAGATAGCGTTGATATTTAGTAGTTTTTTTCCCTAGATATTGGTGTAATCCAACATCTTTCACATTCCGTATTTCAAAAGATATCAATTATTTAAAAAATCCTTAACAAATTAGTGTATAACCACAAATAATCTAAATTATGCTCATAAACAGAGTTTTATTTGCAGATGAATCCTTCTAAGAGTACGAGTAGATACGTATATAAACAGAGATTTCAACAAATGAAATGAAATCCAGTAAGCGGTGATGAATTGAATGATAATTATTTTATTGATGCCAATTAATCGTTGTTTTGTAGCAAAATGTAAGTACTAACAGGAATAAAATTATAATCCCCAGAATCATTAATTCAACTTACTAATTTAGAATTAGCCTAAAATGTCATGATTTCATAAAATAATCGTCTGGGGCACTTTGAACAAAGAGTTGTATGAATGATTGTAATAATAATTGTTCGGTACTGTTTGTTATGGGCGAGTCTAGCTTTTTTATTACTATAAAATTGATACCGGGCTGCTAGGTTGAAAAAGAGTAAATACGGTTTAAGGCTATATCTAAGTTAAATATTATAAAGTTGGATATTGATATAGATTATCTGATTCAGTTCAAGTTATTCAGTTACTTCGAAAGTAGGTAAGGGATTTAGCCATGCAGTACGGGTTTTTTTACATTCCAAATGTATTTTTGCTGAATTGTATAACAGGCTGGTGGCCGCAAATCCACGTCAAGCACGTATTTAGCGTACATTGGTGTTTAATAATACATTGTTCATTAATAGTTAATCAAAAAAAGGCCATTTGGGTTAATTCTATGTTAATTTACTTTTATTATTTGTGTTTAATTTGTGTTAAGTACTGTTGAAGAATGATTCATGTGCAAATAAAACTCTGTTTATGATCATAGTTTGAATTATTTAGGCTCCGTAGTGAGCGGAAACGCTGCTAATCAGCGAAAAATCAGGGATGTCGAAGAGATAGGGGCAAGAAGTGGGGACGGGTATGTCAGGAAACAGGGTCTTTGAGAGTAAAAACTAAGTGAGATCAGCAACAAGGTGAGATCAGAAACTAGGTGACAAAATTAGGATGTTTAAATCATAGAGAGGGAGGGAAACTTTGCGAGATCAGAAAACTAGGCGCCAAAGGAGAAGAAATCAAGTGAAGGGATTTTAAAATGATTAATGTCGTGAGAAGAATAGATGTAACTATGGGTAGGTTGAAGTATCTTGTAAAATCAGCGTGTGGAGTAGACACTAAATTGTGAAGGATTTTTTTGAAATACGGAATGTGCAGGATGTTGGATTACACCAATACTTAATAAAAAAAACTACTAAATATCTATGATATTATTATCCGATCTGAACAACTACTTTAGTAGTACTTTAGTAGCTACGTACATATATTTCCTAGAAAACGTCATGAATTTGAATGGCAAATCAAAGCAGTATAGCTATCTGAAATTCAGCCGTACAAAACCCATTTCTTTTTTGTACATACAAACTACTACTAAATCGTACCATATTAAAAAAAAAACCATCAGCTAGTTTTCAAGTTCTAAGGTGGCTCCTCAATTTAAACGTCTAAATTGAGGAGTTACCTTAAACGTCCTCAACCTTTTAAGGGTTTTACTACAAAATCGGCTAATTTACTACACAATTTTGTTAAGGGCACCTCCACCAGATACTGTACTCCTGCAGTTTGCTGCTACCCTCGCCGGTACTAAGAAACTGTTCGCTGGTCTGGCTGATCGGTTGTGTGATGAACCGGACTTTGCTGCTGAAGAGAATGAACGCTGTTGGAATGGGAACGCTATTGCAGAGTGAGTAGCTACCTCCTTTTGTTTTTCTCCCTTTTGCCGGAGAAGCTCGTCGTGATGAAAGGTTTGCCAGTCAGCCTCATTACCAAATTGAACCTATCATCAAATAGGTACCTCATAATCAGCCTACAATGTTCCCACTGCTGGGACACAGGCCTTCTCTCTTCGAGAGGGAGTGGGCTATAATCCAACACGCCGCCGGCCCAGTGCGGCTTGGTAGATGTCACATGTCTCCGAATTTTTGGGCCTAGCACACTCCGGTTTCCTCATGATATTGGTAGTATCTGCGGTTAAATATGAGACATGGCTCCTCAATCATTACGGACACAGGTTCTTTTGGCGCGTAAAATCGGAACTAGGTAACGCTAATCTTGTTTTGTCAATACAATTTCTGAAACAACTTCACAAATGTTTACCAACAACGCCCCTCTGTCATTGTCATCTAGGCGCCAAGAGATCCTTGTTACACTCTACCTACCTAACATGCACCATTTTATTTTAGTATATTAATCAATGGCACCATACTATGGATTTCCAAACAAATCGTTTCGTTACAAGAGAAATTCTTTGTCGAAAATCAATCTTCACTATTTTCGCGTCTTTTCGTAGTTCTAAGTTGGCGAATACGTCTCATACTTCTGAGATAAACGTGACTCTGGTCGCCAGTCATTTGACATTTGCCTGGCAGCTTTATCCTATTATGCGCACTTAATTCACGACGCGTATCATTTACATTCTATTGTGGCTATTTGAAAAAAGAAGCAAACAATTGAAAAATGTTAGTTGTTTTAAATACTTCCACTTTTGTTGGAACTGCGCTGTGGTTTGTTTATGGCCAGTCTTTTTCTTTTCTCAGGACTTTTGTTGAGCATGAGAACTGAGAAAATAATAAACTAGGAACGAGTTTATTATTTGTAATTTTAGAACAACAGATTCTATTGTTAAATGAAAAGGATGAAAATTGTGCAGCTTCACCTTTTTTTATGCTGAGGATTTGTCTATTAGAATTTCATTATATTTTATCCATTATAGCTAGAAACTGCGAAACCGTTTGAAATGCTTCCTCTTTTCGCTGAAACTGCGCTGTTTAAAATTGTTTACGGACAAAGTTTTTCTTTTCTCAGTAATTATAATTAAAAACCGATGAGAAAAACACCTTATCTCTTCGTAGGTAGCTACTTCCTTCAAAGTATTAATTCTTAATCCTAATTCCTGGTACGTTGGTGATTGAATTAGTTTTCGATTTGTTGATGGAGGACCTTCAATTTGGTAGCACCAAGACGATAAGGACTCAGATAAGTCTAAGCGAAGCTCGATAAGTGTCTACGTAATTAAAACTTTTGGAATTAGTCCAGGATTGCCTTGATTTAGAATATTTTTTGGGATGGAAATAGATTTTAATGATATAGCTTCTAAATATAGCTTATATATCTAAGGAGTCAAAGATATTATTATGTTTCAAAAATAGTACAAATTACTTCTGTTTTGAAATCTAATTTAGAACTGTTACTGTTGGCCACTGCTAGGAAAATTTAGGCCTCTCCCCATGACTTCCAGCTTTTTCGATTCAGGGCTAATGTGGATCACTGGTGGACAGTTTTGTCCAGCTCATCTCGCCATCTTCTACGGGGACTGCCGCAACGCCTTCTGGCTATGTTAGGACTTTAAATAGTTTTTGTGGCTGCTCACTGGGCATACGTCAGACATGGCCAGCCCAGCCCCACTTAAGCTTAGCGGATTTTGAGCAACTTTGCTAATCTGTGTTTTGGAGCGCAGTGTGGTTTTAATTTCTTACAATAAATTGTATTGTTTGTTGCGCGATGAGATCAGAATGGACAGTTGAAGCTCCGTTGACGTTCCAAATGATTCGGGCAGACCCGTTATAAATACGGAAATAGACCCATGAACATTAAATACACAAACAAGGAACTCAAGAATGATTAGGGAAGCCTATGTTCCAAAGTGTTTCAGAAGATCAAAGAACTTTAAAACTACAAAAATCTTGAGACTGAAACAAACTGACGACATCCTCAATTAATCGTCCGCCCCTTTCTACACCGTCTTTAATTAAATGGATGCTCCTACAGGATCTTTGAAACTAAACTTAAGTAAAGTAGTTCTTGTTTAAAGTTTAGTTGTTAAGGACAAAAGACCTTACACATAAAATACTTAAGCCCCAATCAGACACCAAAAAACAGAGGAATTAAAAACTAAAATGCCATAAACAACAAAAGCCGTGGGCGTTCCTGAGTTATAGTAGTTGGTCGCACGCGCACAATTATTGATTATGTATCATCTGACGAGTCTCATTATACTTACGAAGGCATTAATCAGTCATGGCGCATTACCGGAAAACAAATTGAAGTGTGGGCTGCACGAGGAGACATTTTTACGACTCAACACGGTTTAAACTGCCATTGGATAGTTTTAAACTTCGAATGTCAATTAACACCGTTGCTCCACCATTATATTTATCATCGGCGCGTACGCAATGTTCTGCCCACGGCGCGCGCGTGTCGTCACGAAATGGCATTTCATCATTATTAGAAGTTTAGTTTTAATTATTGATTTTCTTTGGGTTTGTTTCTTGTTATGTTGAAAACTTTCTACTGAATTAAGTTATGTTTCGTGTAACCTTTTCCGCTTTCTGTCATTTTTATTTTCATTATAGAAGGAGGTACATCGCGTATGTCACTTTTCTTCTTGCAGAAAATAGTTTCCAGGAATTCCAAAAACTGTACAGGTAGGTAGGTAGGTACAGATAGGTAGGTACTGTTTGACATCACGACTGTACTTACATGCTGTAGGTACCTGAGTCTTATTCCTTGTGATATTAATTTTTAACCGACTTCGAAAAAAGGAGGAGGTTCTCAATTCGACTGTTTCTTTTTTCTTTTTAAAAAGAAAAAAACAAAAATTTCTGGGTGATCCGATTTGATGATTCTTTTTTATTTGATAGCTGGTGCTTTGCATGTTGTTCCATTTAAATTTGATCAAGTTCTGACCATTCGTTTTTGAGTTATCCCTAATACTGTATATTTTTTCCACTTAGTTTATATTGATGAAGTTTTAATAATTTCCTGTTTCTGTTATTTACATATCAAGTAGTGGTACATACGGATTTGTGTGGGGTAGGTACCGCAACAAAAAAGTGAAAAATAAAACCCTAGTCCTATCTTTGTCAATAATTAAGCAATAAAAGCTCAATCCATTTGGAGTAGATAGGCAGTCGCCGTGAGAAAAATACTGGTACACCGCATCCAGTTAGACTGGAAATATGTTGAGTTGGGAATAACCTAGACAGAGGTTGAAAAGCTCATTCCATTTCTCTCCTTTGTTTGTACTTTAGTCAAGGGAAAATTACGTTGTCCTCTTGTTTTCGTTACACCTAGTCATTATATTCCTAAACCTCGGGTAAAATTCTAATAAATATGTATAAAACATAAATAAGGCAGTACAAGGTGCGGTAAGGCGTTACTATTAATATTCCGTTTACTTGAAGTCGGCGCGTGACTTCGGCTCTAATCGGCTTCTTTCGTTTTATCTAGGCGTGAAACCGTTCTTTGATGGTTCTTACATGTGCGATTACATTTCGTTTTTACTTACTCGTGCTCTACCAGATTTGTTGCTCAATTTTGGTTTAAGCGATTTAAGTACGTATGGTTTAAAGGGCGGCAGGAACATACTCAATATATTTATTGCTTCCACATGTGATCTTAGGGTGGTAGGTAACAAAATATGACCATTGTGGACCCCGTCGGGCCCAGCAAAAGTAGGACAGAGGAAGAGCGCTTTTATTTGACTACTTAGTTGTTAGTTACGGTAAATATAATTATTGTGATAATTTTATTAGGTTGGGGAAAAAGTCTTTTCGCATTATAGTATGTATGAACTTGTAATAAAATCTCTTTGGCTATACTATTTGTATCTGGCTGGTTTTGGTGTCATTGAAAGTTTAAATTTTAAAGAACATAATTCCGAATTCAAATTAGGAAAATGTGTGATTTTCATTTGTTTTTCGTACTGTCAAGATGAGTGAATATAATGAAGAAATACGATACATTTTAAAATTTTACTACAAAAAAGGTAAAAATGCAACGCAAGTCGCGAAAAAAATTTGCGATGTTTATGGACCTAGTGCAGTGTCTGTGAGAGTAGCACAAATTTGGTTTAAGCGTATTCAATCCGGAAATTTTGATGTTAAAGATGCACGTCGCTCTGGTCGCCCTATTACGGATAAAATGGATGCCATTTTTGAAAAAGTGAAGTAAGATCGGCATATCAGTAGTTACGACGTAGCTGAAGAACTGGGAGTTGACCACAAAACAGTTTTGGCACATTTGAAAAAAACTGGGTACACAAAAAAGCTCGATCTTTGGGTACCTCACGAGCTCACTGAAAGAAACCTAATGAACCGTGTACTCATTTGTGATTCTTTATTACGACGTAATGAAACCGAACCATTTTTGAAGAAGCTGATAACTGGTGATGAAAAGTGGATCACGTACGACAAGAACGTGCAAAAAAGGTCGTGGTCAAAGGCCGGTCAGGCTTCACAGACTGTGGCGAAACCCGGGTTAACTCGCAACAAGGTGATGCTGTGTGTGTGGTGGGATTGGAAGGGCATTATTCATTATGAGCTGTTACCACCAGCAGGACCAGGACCATCGATTCTGAACTCTACTGCGAACAACTGATGAGATTAAAGCAAGAAGTTGAGAGAAAGCGGCCGGAATTAATCAACAGAAGGGGTGTGGTTTTTCATCATGATAACGCTAGACCCCACACATCTTTAGCCACTCAGCAAAAATGAAGAGAGTTTGGCTGGGAGGTGTTAATGCATCCGCTGTATAGTCCTGACCTTGCACCTTCAGATTTCCACCTGTTTCGGTTTCTTCAGAATTCTTTAGGCAGTGTCAGGTTAACATCACGAGAGGACTGCCAAAACCACTTGTCGCGGTATTTTGATCAGAAGTCCCAAAATTTCTATAGCAATGGGATCATGTCTCTACCTACAAGATGGCAAAAAGTTATCGAACAAAATGGTACCTACATACTTTAGTTAAATGTATAACCTATATTAAAAAATGTTTTAATTTTCTTAAAAAATGCGAAGAAACTTTTTCTCCAACCTGACAACATGTAATTTTAAATTGGTCATTTAAATATTCATTGATGTTGTATTAGCATTTTACTAATAGAAATAGTTTTAAATTATTTGTGAATGTATAAAATTTTTGTTCTTCTTTAATTTTTTCTGGTAGTTTATTATATATTTTCATGGACATGACTAGTGTACTTGTTGAGTGCATTTTTAGCTTAGAGCCTGGTAAGTTTACCCTATTTTTATAGCGCAATGTATATCTTGATTGTATATTTTCTCTTGTTGTGTTAAAGTGTTGGTAATTTCGAACGAATTTGCATATTTCTAGACGACACCGACGTACAACCTGTTAATATGAAAAAATAAATAAATAAATTACTTTTCCATACATTTTTGACTGCGTAGATCTTGCACTTTTGTAGGAAACAGCAGTTTTTTTTTTAAATAAATGAGGAATTTTTTTAACTCAGAGTATTTAATCATTTGTACTGGATCCATGGTAACAGGTTGTGTGTAAAAGGTACTAAGTAAGGTACCTATCATGTTTTTAATAAGCAGACTTGTACCGACTGTAAAATTGTTTGTTTAAGGGGACTACATGACCTAAACGCAAATTTATAATGCCTAAAAATATATGATCCACTGCAGTAACCAAAATCAGAAAAATATATGATATTCTGAAGCATATATGCTAGTTAGATAGTGTGTTGAAAACATAATACAATTAACTTGATATGATAGAAAAAGATCACGAAGATACCTCTAAAAAAAAAATTTTTACGTTTAAAAACCATACTAATATACATGCATGCATGTTTTTTTTTTTTTAACATACTAACGTAATGGTGTTTTATTTTTTTAGTCATTGGACTATTGGAATAGATTTTTTGTAAATCCATAATTGCTTCATATTTTGCAATAAATTACCAGCGTTTTGTCATCGCGCGTCTCTTTCTTTTCTATGCAATCCGACAGTGACCGCGCTTTAGCTCTTGTAAGCCTCTTAATAAGATCACTAGTCTCTATGCGCAAACTGCAAAGGTTATAATGTGACAAAGCAATCCTTGTGTGCAAAGTGCTGATACTTTCAGTGAAGCTGCAGTTTGACTACCCATAGATACAAAAGACTGGGCAGATGATAATTGGGCGTCCTCAGCTCAGCGGGGTAATTGCGTAACACACTAACAGTAGCAATGGCTTTCATTTTGACAGTTCAACAATATTATTTGCGTCATTTAAGTTGTTGAACAGACAAATGTTTCGAACATATGATGTAATGGATTAGCAATAGGCTTCAAAATGATTCAGGTTGTGATTGGTAGTGTGTTACGTAATTAGGGTGCAGGGTAAAACGGAAAAGGAAAATTTGAAATCAACATTTTCGATCTGCTGGACTGGCCATTAATAAAACAAATGTACCTGCACTTTCACAAACTCAAACGCAAAGCATTTAATTCAATTAAACCATTTTGAATTGTCAATGAGTCGGTCAGTCAGAAATATGAAGCTAGTTGCCCATTCCAACGTATAGTAGGTACAGACAGCAAAAGAGATAAGTATCGAATAAAATTAAATAAATAGAAAACAAACTGGTCAATTATCAAATTAAATTTCATCTGAAAATATACATCGGTTTCTTACTAAACTTCAACTATATCCAGCGACCCTGTATACTTATCTCTTTTGCTGACTGTACCTACGTATGTAGAAGAACGGGCAAGAAACTCCATTCCTCCAACTCACTTCCTCACAGAAAATGATACCAACTATCCGTACCACGCTGCTACCAACCTTGAACCGTCCATAACCATCAATAATAAAGCCGTAACCTCAATTGTAACAGCTCTAAACTTCCAATCAAATAACTATAAAAATAGTTTAGAACCTGCGTGTGTTCTCTAGGTGCGTAGGAGTGGACGTGAATGCACTATCTTAGTCATTATAAATAATGTTGAGATAAGCCAGAGACAATAGATCGCCGGGCGGGTGGGTAGCACGGACGACCAATCCACTCTGACCTTACGTAAGGCTGTTTTACACGGCAACAGTTTTATTTGTGTTGGTTAAGCTTTGTTTTCCTAGGAAAGCGGTACCGCAATAATATAACGGCCGTTATGAAATTCTGTAATTTTCACCAGTATCTTATTTGACTTTAAGAGGGCGCACACGGGTCCACTAGCGCCACTCCTTTAAAATAATATTATTTCGTGACTGAGAAGGAATTTTGAATAACGACTCAATACGCTCGCTCGGTAAGTGTGTCTTGAATTTTATAAACACGAAAAAAAATACGATCTAGAGGAATGTTTCTTTAGATCGAATTTAGTTGCTTCGTGTGCTCAATATGAAAGTTTATAAAAGGTATTAGAAAATTCTAGACACACTTACCGATGGAGCATATTGAGCCGTTATTCAAAACTCCTTCTCAGTTACGAGATAATATTATTTTAAAGGAGTGGTGCTAGTGGACTCGTGTGGGCCCTCTTAATGTGCCAAAAAAAACCGCTCTGTATTTGCACAGCCGTTATTCTGTGATCATTCACCGTTGTTTTAGGAAACCAAAGCTTTAGACCAGCCATTTAATTATTTTTTTCGTGATCTAGTAGCCAGTAGTATCATCTGCAAGCATCAATTTGAAAATCGAACAGTATCAGTCGAGGTGTGAATCAGCGATGGCAATATTGCATCAAAACCAACTGGGATCGCTTGAATACGAGTTTTGTGCGGTCACTAGAGTGAGGCTCTAACCACTAAAATTGAAGCATCAAATTATGGACAGAGGTAGATTATATTTATTCATATACCTATTTTCTAACGTTTGATTGTAATGCATAGAACTAAATTGTTAATAGTTGCTGAAGCGTTTTTCACACGTTTCAATCTACAAAGTTTTCGTTAGCATATTCAAATTTCTGACTTAAATATAGTGTTATGTAAATTATGTAAATAAGCCTTAAGGCATAACCGAGGAAGTATAGGCGGGTCTTAATAAAGTGGTTTGTTCCTCTCCCGTGGGTGCACGTCATCAGGCCACGAAGAATGGAGTTGTACCTACTCATTGTTGTGATCGGCAAACAGTGCGGCGAGCATTGTGATATAAATAAATAAATTGTTTTCTAAAGATATCCATCTTTGTTTAGAGTTTAATTGTGCGTGATAACGTGGGATGAGACTTACTAGCGCTTTTTCTAAATATAAGAAAAATATTTGGCGAGTACCTAAGTACCTACCTGCCTAATATTTATTGTTCTTTAAATTCGTGCCTTTTGAATACTTTCATGACTACAACAGACCTTACTTATTTCATCGCTTAACACCTCAATATTCAGTAAAAAATCTTGATTCGTAATTAGACCATGGAGGTATGGTCAAAATTTACCGTAGCAGCCTTTAGATATCACTTGGAATTTGCCAAGAGGAATATCAAGTCGTCTCAGATCTCAACCCTCCAAAGCGGCTGACAGCGGCATGGATTTGACCCATTGTCTGACCACCATCCGGCACTGTATACAATTCCTGAAGGTGTAAAGAAACCGCGCACCGCTTTCCAGCCATCTTATAACTTTCTCTAGCTCATTATTACTGCACATCTCCATAATGTTCAGTGTTCATGAACTGGCAGAACAATAAAATAACAGTTCTGCGTCAACGGACGACGGCTACGGATCTCTCATTCATTATTCAGCGGTGACACTACTGTTGGGGGCGAAAGGAAGAAAGCTGCAGAAAAACCACTGGTAGGGGATAAGATATATTGCTAGCATAGAAAATATTGCTGAAATGCTATTGGCTGTTCTATTTTAACTTTAACATTACTGGTGAAATGTGGATGTCGCAACTATAGGTGCACCTCTACCTAACCCCCCCCCCCCCTCTGTCCCCTCTGTTTATATTAAAATATGTATGATAAGGTTAAGGTTTTATTTAATCTATGGTTTGTGTTAAAATAAATGGATTTATTATTATTTTAACTCTTAAGGGGGATGCGCTACGTAAGTCCGCGAAATTCAAATTTTCTTAATTTTTTTACAATTTGTAGGTCAGTGTCAGGTTGTATGTTGATTAAAATAACATTCGCGACTGTAACAAATATGGCTTTACGGAATAATAATCATGAGAATCAACAATACAACTCCTTAAGCTAGAATTGGCCTCAAATGTCATGATTTCAGGAAATAGTCATTCATTAGGGTAATGTGAACTTAGAGATTTGTATTGACATTTTTTTATAATAATAATTCTTTAAATAAATATTCGATACAGTCGCGAGTTGAATTGAGTTGTACCTGTAGCTCGTTAATGCAGTACTAATTTGTAATTTGTTAACACTGTCACTCCTCGTACTTGGTGCTTATAGTACGTAAGCTGTTTCATAAAGAGATTTTGTCAATCTTATAAACGGTATCTCCATTTCGCTCATAGAATTAGCGTTCCAGCCACATCTTTGCCACAAGGGGTGGTCGGTAATCACGACGATTTGCCTTAGAAAGGCATGCTAACTCACAGTGTAGTTGACTGATTGTGAAATAAGACTTTGTTCCAAATAAAAACTAAAGTTGAGCGCCACGGTCACTGATGGAGAAACTTCGGCAGCCAGACCAAGTTACAAAAATGTAAGAGGGGGTACCCCGGGTCCAGACTCCACCCGACGGTTACTGCTCGCGACTCAAGACGGAACATAGACGTAGACAGTACAAGATTAAGCTTGTAGGAACTGACCTTCGGAACTGGCCTGCTCAGTGCCTCAGCTCCAATGATGGCAGCTTCATTTATACGATGCCCTGAGGACACGGGACTGTCGTAAAGTAACAGGGATTGCTCACCACTGCACTGCTGAGGTTTTCACTCAGCTCTCCTCTTTTTATGGATGCCATTAATTGCTGTTTGGTGAGATAAGTTGAATTACGTGACAATGTTGCTTTAGTACATTATTAGTTCTCCATTCGTTGAAAATAGATAGATTAGTTTACAAATTGTTATTGGTTAATTGGTGGAAAACATAGTTCTTTAACAATCCAAAAGTACTTGAATCTATCATATGTTTTTCTGATACTAAATATAGGTATATTTAGTGATATAATACCGGCCCTTATATTGACTGATACACTTACCAATGCTCATGATTTTTTTTCAGCATTTTGCTTCAACTACAGGCGATTATTAAATGAGAAATGTAAGTATAATTTTCTTCTTAGGTATCTATTAACAGAATACCGAAAAACTAATTACAGCTACTAATTAATTCTCAATTTGATATTTAAATGTACGAAATATAGCTTTACCACGAATTTGACGCAGGATCTTTAAGGTCACTCTAAATCGGGAATCTGCAGGCCCTCATATTTCAACCTATTATATCCGATCCGTTGCTTAGTAAGGGTCCGATCACACGTACCACAACCACACCACCACGACAACATTTGGACGGGCGCTGACTAACCCATTGTATAAACTATTTATTTTCACACAATCATTCGTATGAAAATGTTTTTTTTTTTTCGTTTATTCACACCGACCACAGAGCAACGCCACGTCGCAGCCACAACGCAACCATCAGCGAGACCGCGCACTTGCGGCCGGCCACATCGCAAACACAATGATCTGTCTGTTTGGAAACACAAGCCACAGCGTAACCCCGTCGCATCTACTAGCGACAACGCAACCCCATCGAATTTTAGTAGTTACCACAACGCAACTGCAAGAAGCTACAGCGACACTATTCACACATAACCACTTTTTGTGGCTGCAATGTGGTGTAGTTATGGTACGTGTGATGGGGCCTAAAATAGAATTTTCTCGTCGCACGTCCCTCAAATGATAAATATAATAGTGTGTCAATTGATAATTGTCTTGTACTAGAATGTGGCTCTCAATAGGTTAGGTGTGCAGTATCGTGTTGCAACGCTGCAATTGATATTGGGTACAACCAGTTGTCAGAATTAGCACGGGCGAACAATCGGGTGGAATTACTTCGGCAACCTTGGTGACTGTGACTTGTAAATATTGCAAAATATGTAATGAATACCCAGTTGCCAACTGGTTCGTATAGGAGGAGAAATACTGGAATGGACTTTTTCTAAATCACAGTTTTATTACTAGGAGTATGTAAGGATCGGAGCAGGTGACGTTCTTTTGTTTGTGAAGGCTGCGCTGACGTTCATGTCTGGGGTCACCAGTATAGAGGTATGAGGAACAAGGTGTAAAGTTCACTCATACCTCCATAGAAAAGGGAGGATCCTCCGACCAGACGGGTGTTGTGTCTGGCGGACAACTGCCCGACGGTTGATGTCGGGACGTTGTATATATGCTAGTCGTGCGGTAAACTCTGCTTGCGCGATGCAGGATTTACGTGCCATCAGTATGACGTGTAGATCGCATGTGGCGATGTTGATACTGCTACATTTCCATGGGAAGAAGGCGCGAGTTTATGTAGGTATGTATCTGGAAGGCGTAGGGACTGGGTTGTGGCCGTCAGATCGGCAGTTGGTTCATCTTAAATGCTGATACTCAGCACGCGGTTAGACTGGAACCAACCACAACATAGTTGGGGAAAAGGCTAGCCTAATTGGAAGGTGTAGGGACAGGTCATTACGTCCTCATAAATTTATCGGGGTGGTGATTAAGACCAAGGTCTTTATCTAACTATCTGACAGTTTTCTTTTCTAGGAAGGCCAGCAGTGTATACTATCGGAGTACCATCATATATACTGACAAAAAAGAGTAAAATTAAACTTATTTCAGGTTCACCAAACGGTTTCAGCATATATGTGTCAGTAACATTCTCTAGCCTTAGAAGCCTGTCCTTGTAGTGTGCTATATAAATACTTTATAGAAATCAATAGACCTGTAGCGGCATCTACAACGCCACATGCGAGCTACGCGTCACAATGACGTCACGCAAAATCCTGCATCGCGCAAGCAGAGTTTACCGCGCAACTAGCATTCATACAACGTCCCGACATCAAACATCGTGCAGTTGCCCACCAGACACAATACCCGTCTGATCGGAGGATCCTCCCTTTTATAAGGAGGTATGAATGAACTTTACACCCTGTTTCTCATACCTCTATATACCCATTTATACTAAAATAGGATCCCGTTTCCCTCTAGCACATGTTAAACCAGATTTCGTAGATGAAGACACTGTTGCCTGAGGCAGTGTGAACTTTGTACGAGCTGAAACCTTCAGCAGTTGTCGTAGTAACAGAAATAGATTAAACAGCAATAAATAATACAATAGTAATCGGAATGGACGCAAATTAAAGTGGGACGTACGTGTAATGAATTCGTCCTTCCTTTGTTAGGGTTTGCACGCGTTTTAGGGTCAGCAAGTAAACCAATATTTGAGGTTCTCCTGGGAGGTAATAGATTTCAAGGTAATAGGTACAGGTAGATTCACATAATCACACAAATAACGAGTTCTGTGGCTGAATGTCCCATACTACAGATCTACTAAATTATCGTACAGGTCGCCATAAACATTAAATATTCATAAATAAAACACGTCTTATTTCAATGCAGATCGAATGAAAAATTAGAGATGCTAGTAGCACAGAGCAAATAAGTATAATTTTTAAAATTGTTTATCTCTAGCCTTAGATAGACTTAAAGCGGAAGATTAGCGGAAGTTTCTTGATCACAGCGCGTGGTCTTATTGAACCAAGTCCAATAGACACAGTTGCACTCAGTCACAGCCTGTCACACGCGGTTAGCGAGATAGATAATACATAACTGGCGTGAGAGACTCGATGTGACGCATCGAGCTATCTTGCTAACGCTACCTCAACGTCATTCATAATCGTAAACATTCGGCGGCTAACGCGGATGCGCTCGCACGACTGTGTCGGGTCTTATCTCTATCCTTGTCTATCGGTAACTGTATGTAACTGTGGTAACAGATGTGTGAGTTTCTTTGCATGTTTTGTGCACCGAGCCCAGGTTTAGCGATTGCGATGTTAAGGCTTACCGTATCTTCCGCTTTTAACTTTATCGAAGTCTCTATCGCAATTTATTGTGGTGTTGAAAACTTGATTGAATTTAGGAAAGCTAAGAAATCACTTAAAGTCTCGGCTGTAACAAAAGATCCCACATAAAACGAAGTAAAATCACTTTCCAGCAACAATTTGGTCTTTCCAAGGGTTCAATGGAGCAAATCTTCCAAGTTTCGTTGTTCCCGACGACAGATAGTCTCAGGCGCGAATTGAATCGGATTCAGACGAAAGATTAGCTCCGAATAAGTAACGGGAAAACTTTGATTATTTGCTCTGTGTCTACTGGGAGTTGCACGATTGTTATCTTCGACGGGATTATTAGAAACCCAAGGAATAAGTTCAATGGCGTTCCGCATGAGGTATACTTGGGGTTCTGGTTTCGATTCCCAGGTCGTGCAGTTTTATTGGAATTTTCAATAAGGAATTTTTCACTAGCAGCTCGGAGTCTAGATTTGAGCATAATTGCTGGCAATAGGGTCGCACCCTTTACATGGGACTTAAACATAACGGTCGAAATGGCCTCTGCATACCCTGAACGCAGTCATCCTTAAGTTTTGAATATTCTGTCATACTTTAAAGGTATTTTAATTTTTAATCTCTCATATTACTATAAAAATCCTAATCCTTTGCCTCCCGCATTTAGTTAACACCAGATTTTTCGAAAGGTGGCCGGAGTCAGTATGCTGAACGTCCTACGCAAAGAATCGTCTGCTAGACTGACTTTTGTACTAGATTTTAAGAATAACCCCAGTTAAAGAAAATAATGAACTAATTGATAATAATGACGTATTTTAAAATAAAATGTAATAAATTACTGATTAATGTATAGTATAATGTAATAAAATGTTATAATTAGAATCAATATTTTATGTAGATAATTTAATAAATTGATACAAAACAAATTGCAGTGCCCTTACAGGGTGCACGTCTGAATACTGTGTCATGAAATTTAAATGCATGCCTACTAACCAGTGTTTTACATGTTAGCAATTAAATAAATAAATAAACTACAATATTGGATTTGTTTTAAGTAAGTTTAATAGTAAAAGTAATCTCGTCTCGTTAATTGAAACATGAAAATTTAATTACATTACATTACATGATCTTTACTGAAATCGAATTCAATAGTTTCTCCGAGAAATTGGTAGGTATTTGAATATTCTTAGAGTTACTTAGTTCTACTTTTATCTGGGTATTGTAGTTAATTTCCATCGAAAAGCCCTTTTCTAGAGACTGAATAACCTCAATTCTCAGTTTCAGTCGACTAATTCTACCTAAAACCCTTTAAAGCACTTGTAGTATAAAACATAACGACGTATGTAAGACGCGACAACCCTATACCGTAGGGCCGTCACGGCGGCATATGTGACAGCGATCAAATATAATTGGTGCGACACTCGTTACTATAACACGCAGAGTTCGAGACGCGTCACGCCGTCACGCGTGCTGTAACGAGCAATATTGAGCAATGACACATCATCCATCATCGGAGTGGTGACGTGATCTATCGGGCGCCGTGATTCTCACGGACGGTAGTCGGGAATTAACTGGTGCTAACCAAAACCAATACTATGACCGGACACACGGCCACAGTCACGGTAAATGAATTTCCCCTACCAATAATCCGCCTAACGCGCCTAAAGAAGTTTTTTCTTCAAAAAGCCTGTTATAAAATATAGAATCTAGGATGCAAAAGAGCGAGCGTAACCTATTCAAGATAAAAATTTTAGGCTCGCTTCGCTCGCTTAGGCAATCTACGCTGTATTGATTCTTGAGCTTTTCTTCATAACTGGACAAAGCAACTAAGTAATTCCTAGTTCTTTTGGAGGGACCAACAGAAAATGTAACCTATCCGAGACTGTGCAAAATCTTTGAGCTAACTTCGCTCGCTCTTGCATTCTACATTCTTGTAGTTCCATGGGCTTTCTGCATAAGTTGACAATGTAATATGTTATTCTTATTTCTCCTATTTCTGTTTGAAAAAATAAAACAAAACCTAACCTAACCGAGGCGGTTTGTTAAAATTTCCTAGCTCGCTACGCTCGCTCTTCTCACCTTACAAAATTCGCTATTTACAAGACACCCTGGATATTTGTATTAAGTAAAAAAAACATTTTTACAAAAAAAAAAACAACCAACTTAAAAAAAAAACCTACAAAGTGAAAAATAACTTTAATTTCGGTAGTCGGTGTCTTTGGATCTGTATTGTAGTATTTTGCCACCGACTTCCGAAATTAAAGTTATTTTTCACTTTGTAGTGTTTTTTTTAGAAGTCGGTTGTTGTTTTTTGTAAAAAAGTTTTTAATTTTTCACTTTTTAGTGGGTCGGTTATTAATTTATCTAAGTTACAATAGCCTAATTTTAACTGCTCATCACCTTTTACAAAATATTGCTTTTCCCGATCCAGGGCCGTTAATTGTTGAGGAGTTCTCCTGGTAAAAACGAAAAGACCTGGAGCTGATGGTGAAGCCCCCATTAGCCCCATTTCAACATATGTATGAGCTTAACTTGCTTAGCAACCATATTAAAGTAATCGAATCGCAACCACAGTGAGTAGTTCCGGTGGCCACCTGTGGTCTTCATCATCAATTCCACTTCACTAAATGGTGCTTTCCGAGAGCAAATGCACGAGTTACTATAAAAAATACCCAAAATAATTTTCAATATCGGTTCACAATTCACGGTGAAATCGGTGAACATACATAAAAAGAAAAAAAAAAAACATACATACAGCCGAACATATAACCTCCTCCTTTTTGGAAGTCGGTTAAAAATTAACGCAGACGAAATCGCAGACAACAGCTAGTACTTCATGTTTCATCCCACATGGTATCGTTCACTAACTACTTACAATTTACAACATGTAACATCGCCGCGGGGCTCATACATCTAAAGAGTTCGAACATTTAATATTATTGTTTTTATCGCCGATAAGAATGATAAACTTAATTATAATTATTCTTTCCTAATTATAATTAAGAATGCACGTCGTAAAAGTATTGTCGATTTCTATAATTAACGGCGGAGCTTTTAGTTCAAAGATATTATTTACAGATAAGTTGGTATCAAACTGAGCTGTTACTTGTTATTAATTTGTCGTTTTTTTTAATAATGGTATTTTAATAATTTTTTAACGGCATATTTTAGTAAGTTAGTAAATTATTTAAAATATCAATTTAAGTACCTCACAAAAGTCGGCAGTCCGGACTTTTATACTTACTAAATCGCTTTTCATACAGGAAGATTCATAATCTGGACGACTATTAATGAACGACGGGTTTGTTGAATATGAATTCTAGCCCCGAAGTAGTTGTAAGTACTAATTAGAACATGTAAACGTTTCCAGATCTCATCTCCAACAATTTTCCAGCCGCTTAGTTTCAGTGACAAGCAGCGCCCCCGGTCCACTTAAGTAGCCGCAAGCACCTGTCATGGCGGCGGGTATAACAGCTGACTGCCCGACTGTGCACATTGACTAATGACTGCGGTTTGTAGGGCCTGGCTACATAATTACGTTACTATAATAATCAGTGGTGGTCACTCTCATTCATAATAATCATTAACATTCGCTGATTTTGTCACTTGAAAAGACTGACAAGGAATTATAGGTTCTCTTTTATTTACATAAAAAGTATACGCCTCTGTATTGGCGAACACTTGAGGGCTAGGGCATGGTCTGGCATTCCGGGAGGGACACATGCTTACGTCACTATCCAGTTGCTACTTTTTTGCAACAAAACACGAATTATGGAAACATTTTCAGTCACCGTTCTGTTATAACCAGTGATCGGAGTAGGTAGATTGATTTTAGTACTTGTATCATAAATGCACACAGAAAGAATAACATGGATAAGCCATTTTTCCGGAAAGTAATTCCGGTATTTCCGGATTTAGTATTTCCGGCGGGCGTACGCATTGTTCTGATAACCGGTTATTGTACCACCCACGATCCTTTGTTCTGATTGGTCGTTGGGTTTTGTCAAATCGTGACAAAAAAAAAAATAGGAAGAATAATAAAGAATAAAATTGCTCATTTTATTACAATTCCTACCTTTTTTTGAGGATGGCAAATCATCAAATGACTCCTTCCACTCTGGCAGAATACAATTCCTACATAAGTTCCGGTTTTTTTTTAATAATCCACCAATTCCGGAGGAATGTCCATAGTAATATATACGTTTCGGATCAATGACCCCAGTTCAATCTACCTACTCCGATCACTGGTTATAACATATATATAGAGCATTTAAATTATCGTTTCGTTTCTCTAATCAAACGAAACAATTCAATTTAAACATATACCAACGTAATTGTTAGTTAAAACCTCATTGTTTTATCGGATTCGCACAGGTACGGTAATAAAGGCGGCTGGGGAGTTATTATTACACACTACTGGTAATACAGCGGTGATGACGTAGGCTTGTGTCTCTATTATACCATGAGCAAGATTAGTTAGGTATAGCTGAAACCACAGACAACCTCTGTCTGACTACAATACGCAGAAAATGCGCATCATAGGAGTCGGACGAAATTGACTATATAAGTTGTTGTTCAAATCTTATAACAGAAGATAAGTTAATAAAGCCGTATTTCAAAGTTCCCACCAACTTCCAAGCTACTTAATACTATTCTCATCATGTTATTTATTGTAAAGACAAGCGAGGCGACATTATGCAGCTTTTACTCAAACCCGCGTTACTTTGTGGCGGGAACCTGACTCCACAGTTTATTGCCTTTTCACTTCCTAGAAAACGTTTTAACCATAAAAGGTTTGTCATAACTTGTGTTTATCTTTAGTGGTTAATATAATGTGAGGGAACAGGCCCTTAGGTCACGAAAACCGCTATTCTAGCGTGGTGGCTACGAGCAGACTCCATTTTGGAAAAAGCTCTATGTGTACCTCCAAAGTCATGGTAACGTTTTTTTTTAAATATGGGTATTATTTGGTCTGTTCGTGCCTTAGAGAGAATTATTGTTAATATTATCAATAATTATTAATAAATCATTTCATTTCATTTCAATAATTGGGCCGAACTAAGGGATTTTTTCTCGCAGGTCGAATGGAAGGCAAGGCTGATGAACGCAGTCTGACAGCCAAAGCCTTAAGTGTAAATGAAATATCGTTAGAGGCTTTAATAATAATAAATAATTCTGAAAAAAGGTACGGTTGATATATCCGTCGGGCATGCCGCCGTTCGGGGGAATCAATCGGACACATTTCTCGTATCTCCGGGTATTCTCGTCTAGCTAACGAAGAGTACTTGCATAGACATAATCATGTAGCCAGGATTATCCATCAGCAACTTGCTCTGAAATACAGCCTTGTGGAATCGGAAGTGCCGTACTTCAGGTATGTGCCCGACCCAGTTCTCGAAAATGGTAATATCACATTGTACTGGGATCGATCCATGGTCACTGACAGGACTATTGTTGCCAATAAGCCTGATATAGAGGTGGTAGATCGATTAGAGCGGTGCGCAATGATAATTGACATAACGGTCCCGCATGACGGGAACCTCGTGAAAGCCGAGAAAGATAAACAAATCAAGTATCTTGACTTGTCTCGCGAGGTTGTCGACATGATTGTGGGATGTGGACTCAGCGATCATTGTTTCGATAGTTGTGACAGCCAATGGCTTAATAGCCAAGAGCCTCGACCAACATCTGAGGAAGCTCTCGTTGGCTAGCTGGATCAAGGGCTTGATTCAGAAAGCGGTACTTCTGGATACGGCTTGCATTGTTAGGAGGTTCCTCTCTCTGGAGCGCTGACCGCCGGCAGCTTGGACCCCGTTACCGATACCGGTGGGCTACTATTTTTTATGTTTTAAAATGTTTTTATATATTCTAATATTTAAAAATATAAATATTAATAATTGGTATTTACATATATTTATAATGCAATAAAGGAAATAATAATAACGCCTAATAATGATCCTAATGCCGATGGGTTACAATTATTTATTTTATTATTTTGAAAATGTTTTTTTTTTTTTGGTTAATATATTAAAAAATGTAAATGTTTTTATAATAATGAAATAAAGGAAATAACACCTATAATAATAATACTAACATAACATCACGCCTGTATTCCCCGAAGGGTCAGGCAGAGGGTACCTATATTACACTCACATTTCGCCAGTTATATTTGAGTCCCATGTAATAGGAGGCGAGCCTATTGACATCAACTGGGCACAGATCCAGACTCTGCGCTGCTGCTGAGAAAGTCTAGATGGAATAAACCAATAACACTTTTCCGACCCGGGAATCGAACCCAGGACCTCATTGTTTCGCAGTAGCGCTTCCGACCACTACAGTCTATTCCCAGTTATTTTATCTATGACAGCAGCAACCCAATAGCAACCTTATTGTAACCATTATAAAGATCATTGTGAATTTGACAGACTTTTCAATGGCAGCAACCCAACACAACAGCAACCTTATTGCAACGGCAATAAAGATCCGGCGAAACGGCACTGTGATTTTGACAGCGATGCAAACTCAGAGGTAAATTAACTGAACGGACCATAGACCAACGATGTAGTCAATTTAGGCCAGTTATTAAAGTTAACGTCATAATTATCGTTTTCATTCGATCTTTATCCCTCTTTTATGATTCTCAGATACTGTATTGTCTTTTATCTATATCGATTGCTTCTTGCGACCGTTTTACGACTGCCATCGACTAGCTATGACATCCGTCAAAGATGTTACATTATCTATGGAAACGGATTGCACAATAGCACAGGGCTTTGTGCCCGTAACTCGGCTACATTTCGCGGAAGCCACAGTCTCGCGTTGACACCAGTTGACCCACAGCACTGATCCTAGATATCGTAGATTGAAGTATTAATTGTTGCGGGAATTTTCTAGCCTGTGACCTGCAGATTAGGAGGTACCGTTCTAGCACAAGTTCTAGGAAATTGTTAGGATTTGAGTCATAGGTAGTTAGGTTACCTATGCGGTTGAATCAGGTCAGTTGGGTCGGCTTATTGACCGAGCGAGCGCCAAGCGTCTCCGTTTCAGCTTGAGCAAAAATGCTTTCGTATGTCCGGATGTACGGCGGATGTCTGTTCTCTTACAGATCGCATTTCTCGACCGATTCTCGTGAAACTTTGTGAGCAGGTTCGATAATTCTATGGATGTTTTTGTTTTAAGTAGCGCGGTGGACATTTATTCATTTTTAAACTATACAAAGACAGACTCGTTCTTAATCATGGATTGAATACACAACTTTTCTATGTACTTAAGCAAATAAAAGGTTACCTCTTTCAATATTTTTAGTGATACGCTCGCATATAATGTGAATAATACTCAGAAGCCCAAAAGTCTGACAAAGAGTTTTGCTAAGTGGTACCCAGTAACTGGGTAACAACCCAGTTACTGGGTTGTGGAGGTCAGATAGGCAGTCGCTCCATGTAAAATCCGCTGCATCCGGTTTTTACTGGAAGCCGACCCCAATACAGTTCGGGAAAGGGTTGATAGGTACGCTCGAATTTTTTGGAGGGTTAATATAAATATTTTCCGCGAGTACAAATAATTTTAAATTCCTGTAAGTAACAACATCAATAGGTTTATCATTAAAATCAACATTCCGAACATGATGGAACTCTGTAATATTCCTCTAAACTCGTTTCAACGAATGTTTCGCATACACGAACAGTCAATAACTCAGGAATCTATTAATCAACCATATTCAATCATTTTGATTCAACGGTAATTGTTTCCAATTTATTTTACTAGTGGCTGTTCGCTACTTCATCTGCCTGTATTTTTTTGTTAACAAAGAGTTTAGAGACACTACAAGCTGGTAAATTAATTATCTTAGAGAACCTTTTACATGATACTGAAAAGTCAGAAAGGTCGACCTTTCTTTAAGAATAGGTGTAACAACTATTTGGTTTTGTTTTAGTTTTAGAAAGGGAGGAGCTCATTGGGCGTCAAACAATTCATCCGCATCGCTGTCAATGGGAAAAGTGCCGAAAAGGCTGGCAGCATTGCCACGTTGGATGGCGATGCTGATTCTTTGGCCTATAAATAGGCCAGCCCTCTGGTCATGTGTAGAGTCCTTTTTAATACAGGGTGGCAGAGACATGGTCGCGCAACCTGTTACCATGGATTCAGTACATAATTCTGAAACCACCTGCGTTGAAATTTTTCATAAATTTTAACAACAAAAAAGCTGTTCCATACGAAACATTACTACGCTAGGGCGTCTAGAATGCCGTCCGGTAAGGACCAGGCCCGGGTCGACGGCGCGTTGTGTTCCACGCGCGCCTCAAAGAGATGTCAGCATAATTGACGGGGTCCGATAGGGCCGATGCCTACCGGGGTCGCGGATTGTTCGAAATTGTTACTGTGGCCCTGGCGCACACGCAACTGAAGTAACACGGGTGAGTTTTAGTCGGTAAGAGTCTGACACGCCCTTCCGCTCCGCCCAGAACGGGAGAGGTGATTTGATGAATTCCCACACAAAAAAAAAGGGGTTCTAGAATCATGGTTACAGTTTGCGCGTCGATGTAAGCCACCCTGTATATTGTTGTAGGTACAAATTATATGTATGTATTTAATGTTAGCTTATATATTGTTAGAGAATGTTTAAATAATAATAATTGAATTTTCAAAGAACACTTACACTTAACTACATTATTATTTAAAACAATCCCACACTCAACTCTATCGAAAACATCCCACATTTGTAAGGCACAACCTTAAAGTTCCTACTTTAAAGATTACGTAATATGATTGATGAAACTCCGCGATCGAATTGAAAGCCAATAAGCGAGTATTGATTATAGATAAAGCATCGAAGTACTGCTACTTACTGCCAGAAAACATGCACGAGATATATTAATAAAGTGCTAACTTTCCATGTTCTTCTTCTTAGCGTGTCGATGGCAACCTAAATGGACTCGGCCCAAAATTCGACTACGAGTTTAGCGCCATCACTAGAGTCCACCAGCTCCTGTAACGTGCTGGCGACAGGACACGCTGGACTCGATATTAGGTGTGCCATCGTTTGTGGAACAGCACCACATCTACACTACAAGACAGAGTCATCTATGAATTTCTACCTGACCAGGTTTTCCTTGCCTCTGCCAACCTGGATCCGGACCTATCCATGTTTATAAAAAAAAAAACTGAACATCAGATTCTGGCAAATCAGAAGTCAGTTGGGCAGACCACAGATGCTGCCTAAATGAAAAAGTGTGGACACGGAATGCTGCTTAGAGAATCAACATTTTGTAACAGAGAAAAGGTACCACTAATGATGGTTATGAAGATGAAACGAAATAGGGACAAAAAACCACCTCATCGACGATCGTGGTCGCGTCTACTAGTATCTACTAGCAGCAATAATAAGGCGCATTACGAGTCGATTAGAAACCAATTTGTAACATTAAAATTACGATTGTGTCGAGTTGAAATCAAATTCGGCTGACACCGCTGCACCGGTAACCCGGACATTACCACTCCATTCGTTCCTCCTCCTCGTTCCCCGGCTCATGTAAGCAATTGTACAAATTGAGTGGAGTCGCTCGACCTCGGGCTAAATGATCCGTGAAATGGGCGTCTGATACAGCTCTTGACTTATTCTATCCGTTATTCGATTCGATTGCCCGATTCTCAGACGATACACTAAGAGATACCAAATGTATTGGAACTTACTTATGTGGTACTTTCGCTTCGGTTTTATTAAATTCGAAGTAATCTTGGTTACGGGTTACGTTCGGATCATTTCATTTAGTATATACATTGGGTTTTATAAGGTATTAGAAACCAATTCTTTCAGCTAGTCGTAAGGCAGACATATTTTTCGTCTATTAATAATAATGGTGGTGACGATACCTACCGTTTAGATTTCTAGCCATAGCCGAAAAGCTATTTAAATAACTTTTGGGTTTCCAATCCAATGCTTAAGCCTAGATATTTTGCTTGTCTCAAAGAAATTGATTTAACCTCGCACTTCCCGCGGGAGTACAAGAACTGGTAAAGAAAATGTCGAAACTATTTCTTTTGGGTAAAAACTAGGATTCTCTGGAGACGGCAGAGGTCAGACGTTACTTGTTACAAAACTATTTCTATCATGGATCAATACAATTTAAGTGAGGATAACTGAAATGGAAACAACTGTGAAAAATACAGGATTATTCAGTACGAGGAGGAGCAGTGATGGCCCAGTGGTAACAGCCCCAAGTTACGAGTTGTAGGTCGTAAGTTTGAATCCAGGCAGGCGCTTTACTTTATGTAATTTATTTCATCACCACTCCTCTCAAAATGGTGAAGGAAACATCGTGAGGAAACCGGCACGCTTTAGAACCAAAAATTTGAAGACATGTGACATCTACCAACCCGCACTGCGCCCGCGTGGTGGGTTACAGCCCACTCCCTCTCACAGAGAGGTGAGCTGTGTCCCAGCAGTGGGACCATTATAGGCTGATTATGCTATGCTATGCTATGCTATTCAGTACGTAAACTTGTGTGTATAATCTGCATAAGTACACTGTTTTATTTAATTCCTGAAGCTGTTACTTGTAAAACATGTACTGCAAGTAGTTCAGCGTTTCATAAAGTTAAAAGCGTTGGTGAAGCGCACATTACTGGTGTTATTATGACGCCGTGCCGACTGCATACAATGGTCTCTATGAATAAAATATACCGAAATGGGGACACCGTGTTGCCATAGAGGAGTAAGCGAATGAAATGCGAGCGAACCGTGTCTAAATTGTCCGTAGAATTGCACTCGGACGGATCGTACTGTTGCGATAGTAGTGTATCCCATGCTGGGAAAGCTGCTGATGGACTGACGACAAAAAGATCATTCCACGAATTTGCTGAAAGTCACCTTAATTGTTATGATTCTGTTCAAATATTTTATTTATTCAATAACTATGGGTTGCACAATGCTCATAGTGTACGTTGTCTTGTTCCTATTAAATTCAGCTTTTTGTGCTCAAAGCGACCCTTGAGGGCTGTAGTAGGTACTTGTAATACCACCAGTACATAATGTCTACGTCTTTGAGTACTCCATTGACTAACTTATCCGTGGTCCCTGCGCTCCGAATGCGTCCTATGCAACGCTTCATATCTGCTGCACGTCCTTTTATCGTAACTACAATGTTCTTTGTGTGCTTGTGTTGGTTATTACACCTATGTTGGTGTAACCAGGTCAAAATGTATAGCACCCTATATATGAAGTTTACTTGAGTTTCATGCAGTTTTGAAAGAAGATTTCGTTTTAATAACATCACGCTTGTCGTCTCTGAAAGGTTAGGCAGAGGTGTATCTATAGTGGACCCACATTTTGCCAGTTATCTTTCAGTCCCATATAATAGAGGCGAGCCGATTTCCATCAACCGGGCACAAATCCAGACTCCGGGCTGCTACTGAGAAATTCCTGATGGAAATTCCTAGTAACACTGCCCGACCTGGGAATCGAACCCAGAACCTCATGCTCAGCAGTAGCGCTTGCGACTACTAAACCAACGAGGCAGGCAGTATAGATTTAATAGGTTACCTATTGATATTAAAGTTACCTACGGATATTTAATAGGGTACCTATTGATATTTAATAGGTTACCTATAGATATTTAATAGGGTACCTATTGATATTTAATAGGTTACCTATTGATATTTAACTTACCTACGGATATTTAATAAGGTACCTATTGATATTTAATAGGTTACTTATAGATATTTAATAGGGTACTGGTAGGGTATTGATATTTTAGTGTAAATGTCTCAATATGTGACTACATAAATAGCTAGACATCTCTATTCGCTCTACAGGGAATATTAAGAGATTATAAAACTCACCTATTTCTATGTTGGTGTTTGATTTTAATTAATAACATACAAAATCAGAAGAATGCGTATTTCCCTTTTTGAATTCGAGACTCCTGTTGCGGTTGAAAATGTCATTATATTTGACCGAGGACGTCTAGTTTTCGAGATATCTGCGAAAAACTCAAAAATGGAATCACGTGAATCCAAGATTCAGTTACAGAACGAATTTATAACAGTCATAATGTTAACACAGCTTCGGTTATATAAATCCAACGACAATTAATCAAAGGTCATAGTCAAGCTCATTTATTAATCTGTGGGCTAATTTTCAGGGGGCTGTGACACAAGGGGAAGGTGAACATTTCATTATTTTTGACTCAAAAAGTGAATTTGCAAACTCAAAATGTGGCATCAGGCATCTAGTGTCTCGAATTCAACGCGAAAAGGCAAAGACGCCTCCTGTATACATATAAGCTGTAGGTATAGTAATTTGCATAAAAATGCAGAAAAGAAACTCATTTGCTAGGGTTTATAAACGCTTACGCAAACAAACCTTGTAATAAAGCGGGCCTTAGAACACTAGCTGCAAAATAATTTAAAAATGTGTTGGTATTTTTACAAAAGAGTTGGAGTTACATGTAAATGAAAGAGATTAGTAACACGTTTTAGCGTTTAAAACTTTAGCACTAAAAGCTTTTTCATTATTCACTTTACGCTGGACTCTGTGAAGGGATAAAGTGATACGCAGGAATTCTTTTACTTTGTTGTTATTTGATACCAAATATAGTGGAAGATATAAAGGAGATTTACGTAATATATGCAGCTGCATCCGGTTAAAGACTGGAAGCCGGCCCAGACAAATTGATTTTTGACTTACCATTGATTTTCTCGGCTGGAATTATTGACATAACGTACATAAACTCACGCCTTCTTCCCATGGGGGTAGGCAGAAACTACAGAACGCCACCTGTTACGATCCTTACATGTTCCGAAATTATTGATCTTTTACACAGACAGCTCTTTGTGCTTAACGCCACCCTCAGAAAGCATAGGCAGGTTCCTCTGTTAGATTCAACCACTCGTAAAGCCAAATCTTCATGTCCATCTGTCCCTCACAGAACAGCCTTCGCTGGCCGCCAGCTTTATGTAATAAGCTCGCTCATTTACAGAAGGGTGAATAAGCATATCCAAATAAACAATTTAAACAAGCACGAACTTAAAACCAAACTACAGAACTGGCTGTATGATCAGGACTATTCTCGTACAGAAGATCTTGTTCATAACATAAAGTAGGCACGTAATAATAATCACTACTCTACAAAGCCGAATACAGAAACCCATGCAACACCACAAGATCAGAACATACCCCCACAAAACACAACCCCAAAACTCCCTTTCATACACCACACCACATCACACCACAACACAACAGAATATACCACAACACAACACACCACACCACAACATGACATACCACACCACACCTCACAACCACATCTCCCTCCGTTAACACACATACCTACACATTAATAGCCGTAGTTCATTATGGGATCATAATGCTATCACACATAGATTAAGGATTTTTGTACACGAAGTTACAGTAGAATACTGACTCCTAAGGCACAGGGTCCCCCCTAGTTTAGGAGGCAGGGTTTTCACTATCTAAGCAACCTTTGTTTCCCAAAGTTTAATGTTCCTATGTGTATTGTATGAGCTCTGTTTATTAAGGTTTTTGTGTTAATAAAGTTATTTTTATTTATTTTATTTATTTATTTTAATAAAAGTGATATAATTTGGTGTCGGTACCTACTCTGGGTAGGTTAGCACCACAGCATGGGAGGTGGGGCACGGTATTCTAATGAACGACAAGTCATGCCAATTAAAAAATTGTCATAACTGTAAAGGTGCATACAGACAGAGCGAGGCATGCGCCGCAATTTTTTTTTTTTATAATTCTGGCTGCCTCAGGCTGAGGCATCAAACATACAAAAAAAAACATTTGCGGCGTATACCTCGCTCAGTTTGGATGCACGTTCAAAGTTAAAAAATGCTGTATACCTACTGAACATCGACTTCCCAATAGAGAATTTCATAGAAGTTGAGACCATCTTACGTACGGACGTTAAAATATCGCGGCGGGATTTTACCGTGCACTGGATTTTTAACTGTTGGTGTTGAACTGAGCCTTGAGAAGCCAACAGAGTGCATCCCAGCGCGTCAAAAAACACACTGTTGGATTTTCAACTCTCGACGCTAAGCCTTGAAAATCCAGTGTGCGATAAAATCCCGCCGCGATATTTTTACGTCCGTGCGAACTTGGGCTTACAGTCAGAAAAAGTGGAGAAATTATCACTAAGAACCTAATGCAGGGTTCACACGGTTCGATTTTAGTTGAACAACTTTCGTTGTTCAAGTAAAATTAAGTACTTTGAATGTTGAATTCAATTTGATTGAAAGTCTGTTCAGACGGTTCAAATCGCTTTCTACTTAGCAGTTGATCAATTAAACTCGAACCGTTTGAACCAGCACCCTTATTACGTAACACACAATCTATCACAATCTGAAACATTTTGAAGCCTATTGCTAATCCATTGCTTCATATGTTTGAAAAATTTGTCTGCTTGTTTTGATTTGCTTGAGTTGTTGACAACTTAAATAACGCAATGAATGTTGTTCAACTGTCAAAATGAAACCCATTCTTACTGTTAGTGTGTTACGTAATTACCCCGCTGGTATTAGATTAAATATTAGGTCATTCATAGAAAATTGCGTCTCGTACTTACTTCTTGAGATCACTTTGTCCTCGCCATATTGCAGGATGCTGTAACTAGGCTATAAATTCATACATCGGGAATACCTCCGTAAGATAAATAATTTTCATGAAATAAATCACCGTGCTTGTTATAACTCGAATATACGTCAACACAGTGAAATTTGCGAACATAAAATGAATAGGAGTGAGGTCGTAACTCGGAAGGAATATGTAAATTGTATAAAACTTTTAGGGTTGTCAATAAAACAAGAACGCGTATAGTACAGAATTTATTTCCATATTATATACTCAGATATAACAGCAATTGTCTCGGTTCCACTCTATATACTCTCCAACAATATTTACATTGAGTTTTGGGTTTCATGTCGCTACAGTTTGTTTCGCCTTTATAAAGGCGACACATATTATGTAATTCGAGGGTTACACTTGCGACTTTTATCACTCCACATATCTCGCAATAGGGACGATGACTAATATTATAAATGATCGAACAAATAATGTAATTACAAAGAAGGCATAATAAAATGTGATTACCGAAAAATCTGTAAAATTGATGGAAATTTGAAGAAGCTGGACGCTTTAAGGCTCCTTCATATTTCTGCTCCTTCCTTCCTCGTAACGCGACACGCGGTGCCTTTGTGTCACGTGCGATTCGCGTCGCGTGTCGCGCCTGTTTGATGGAGCCTTTAAAAGTTCACAGAAGTGACGTCACGACTATGTAACTATACATAGTCGTGACGTCACTTCTGTGATAGTGCCGTCTTTGCCTAGCAGTTATTTTAAAACGTTTATAACTTGGCATTTTTTTTAGCTTTTACACTTTATATATAATATTGTTTGCACTATTTGCAAAGAAATATATTTTAGAGTTAAATAAAATAAAATGTCATCATCCCTATTCCTTGTATACCTATATGTTTTTACTTTGGGAAAACAGTGATCACATATACTCACATATTACTGATTAATTTAGCCATAGCTATTTGCAGCCGAGCGCGTCGGCGATAGATCCTCCTAACTAAAATACCATCACACCGAATACGACTGCTAGATGCCGCATCCTACACTGAAGTAAGACGTGTTCTATGAATAAACTGGCATTTAAATATGGAATATTTGCTCACTTCCTTACACGCAATTAATTGTTGACCTCGATGTACTGTTAACGATTTGATGTACCTACTATCTCAAGACAAGATGTCTCGTAAAACGAAATCCCTTTTTATGTCATAAAATATCTACGTGGAGGCTAAAAATATCGTACAACAAAAGTCGCAAGTGTGTGCCCTTTTATTATTAAAACAATATATTTTTACAGCGAGCTCTTTGACTGTTTTTTTTTTTATAAAGCATTTAAAATAAAAATACAAGGTTTATCTCATCTATCGATAGTTTTCGAGCTTGAAATCAAAATGATTAAATGTGAATTTAATTTATTCTCTACAACTAAAAGAATTACTGCAAAGAATAAAGATAATTTATTAAAGAAGCTTACAAACTGCGGCTTATTTAATTTTCGTCTAGTACATAATGTTGGTCAAGGTTGAGAAGTTCTTACCTTGTTCCAAAGAGCGCAACTTCCTAAGCCGACACTTGAAACTGATCAGCATACTCGAGTTTCTCGGTGAAAGCTAAGAGGCTCGGATCAAACATGAAATGATCGTGGTGAAGTCTGTTAAAACTTTGATTATACAGGGTTACTTTTTATGACTAGCGAAAAATTGTGTTTGCGTCTATTAAATTACCACAATGATTCGGCGAAACATTGTAATTCGAGGAAACTATATATTATTCGAAATCCGAGATATTTTTTTTTGTTGTAACAAATCCACATAAGTTTTAGATGATCATTGAAAAGTAACCCTGTATAGGTACTTTAAATCTGTAGTAGCGACATGATCCAACATTCCATCCTGGTCCTCACATTAACAACCCATATCTACGATACATACAAAATGCAGTCATTACATGACCGCAACAGTTTATTATATATTCACTAATCTTTAAAGCAATTTACAAACGTAATTTATTGCTACATATAACTTATATTTTTATTTTATATTTTTTTTTCTTGTCATTTTGTTTCATCCTACATTACTGGTTTATTGATATTGAAATTAAACATTTATATATCAGAATAAACATGGGTACTTAGGCCTGTAGTAAATAAATTATACACAACAAACATACAGCTATTTATAATAATATATTTTAGATTATTTTGTTAAGATGGAACTTTGTTTTTGCATTTAGATGTTCGAGTTTAAATACTTAGTAGGTACATGTTATGTAATTAATTAATAAACCAATTCTATTAAAACACAATACAATGCAACGAGTGCATCAACTTATGAACTAATACGTATCACATAACATAATATTAGTTTAAATTATGACTTAATTAATATTATAAATAATAATATCCGTAATATTAATATGGCAACGAAATATATTTACTAGCTAAGCACCTAGACCAGTAGGATTTCAGGTATTTACACAATCTGTACACAGAATCCTTATTTAAGAGTAATCACTCGCTTCTAATCGTTATACATTTTTCTTAATAAAATTATTGCCAATCAGCTAGAGTTCAACAATGATTAAAGATTTCACAAATAATTAATTATTATTATGACAATAAATTTCACAATCACCTCGAAGTTTTTAAATGCAGAAGTATAGTAAAGCTTCCATTACAATGTATATTTCCACCTAATTCTAAGAAGAAACTTCAAAAAAAATATTTACAAAATGAAGACAACATCGATATGCGCTGTACATTAACTGGGATATGCACTGTACATTTACAAACGTTAGAATATCTTAAATGCAACGGATTGTCGCGTGCATCGTACTGAGATTTCGTTAAAAATCTTATTTAATATCTTTGTAAATACGCGGAAATCTGGCATCGGATACTACCGTAGTTCAGGACTAGCTACAACGAACGGTCGCACTACGCATCACTCACGTGTCTTTTATTACGTCACTACACTATGTTCCTTACGACGAAGCGTCACCCGTCCCTCTCACGTATGGGGTCACTCGTACGTGTGAGCGAGATAGCCCGAGAGACTGAGCTCCGTGCGCAAGTGGCAGTCAAACACACGTTCACACATGACGTCATATAAATGATATGGTTATTCTTACGTTAGTGCACATGGCTTAGGTGAGGCGTGCGAGGAGTGCGGCCGTGAGCAGTACCAGGACTGATGTGGTGGACTTCGTTGTCGCTGCGTTGAACACCTTCGGCGTTGAGGAGTCGGGGGGAGTCTCGTTGGCGTACGTTCTGCTCTCTGTTGTGAAAACACAATGGATTTCAGAAATGATTTGAACTCAAAACTCAAACTCAAAGCATTTATTTCAATTAAATCATTTACATTTAGTTTTGAATGAATTGACAAAGAGTCGGTCAGTTAGTCAGAAAGTTGAAGCTGGTTGCCCATTCCAAAACGTAGATCTCCACGGAGAAGAAAGACCCACCTTTGGTTATTAGAAGATCTAGACAGTTTTGATTTACCAGAGACTTCCAGGCTATCAATGAAACGTTTGGAACGGCAGCAGTAAGTAACGCCATAGAAGCACATTAAACTGTTAATATCTATAATATGATGCACAACTTTTTTCAAGTAAAAATTTCAGATCAGGCATGTTTCGTTTTCGGTGCTTTTAGAACTCAAGTCACCAATTAAGTCTAAAATTTTGGAATACACGATTTTAAAACCCCCTGACTGATGACTTGATGACTTTCTAAAATTCCTTTCACAGTCCAACCACCACACCACACCACACCACAGTGTAACCATTAAATACTCACGTCCGTCATGGTCCCCGGAGCCGTCATCTCCCGATCCCTCCGTGTCATAGTCGTCAGGGTAGTTGCGACCAGATCCCGAACCTTCTTCACCAGCCTCGTCGCCTTGCATGAACGCTTCCGCTGAGAGTTCCTTGCTGCGAGAGTATGAGACGAGCAGCTATGGAGAGAAAGTGGAGATATAGTTGACATGTCAAAGAATAAGTAGCTGGGGGATAAGTATAGAGCTTAGCGACATATTGAATTCATTATTTGCCTTGGAAAACGTATGTGATCAAAAAGCAAAGAGTGCAATGGCGTAGATGCAATAATTTTCTAAAGAATGGGTTTTTAGGTTAGGTTTAATTGATGTAACGCGTGTGGACTTACTAACTTAAAGATGAAAGAAGGGATTTAGGCGAATCTGTGGTTGCAACTTTAATGTTTAAAAGATAGTTATTAATAGTGATTATGATCAGGGTCAATAAAGTCTAAGTTCAAGTCACTTGGGGGACCGTTGATTAATTGACAGAATCCAAGCTAGTTAGAACGGGATCATGTATCTGATTTGAAAGCGAATTTCTCGCCAGTTCTAATGAGTTCCAGGACTTCTTAATAACAAAACATAAATTCTCAGTTATAGCCTATAACTGAGGATTTATGTTCTAGAAATTTCAATTATGCTTTTTGCTTCAGCTCCGCAATCAAAGCAATGCGAAGCGATACTTCGAATTTTTTTCCGTTGCTGAAACCCTTCTTTATAAACGGCTTTAATTAAAAAAGAGACCAATGTCAATTAGCCACAAACACTTATCCCCGAGTGTTTTCCTTCTTCCATTACACAACTATACTATCTTTTAACAGTGCATTTCCTTCCTGTTGAGCTAGAACCTAGCTGTTTCTTATCTACAAAGCTTGGCGTTACATTAGTAGTTTGAAACCACTTCGAGTATTGTACAAATTTTCTGTCGACGTTTTGCCATAGAAACAACATTGTACTTTACTGGTACCAGTAAAGCACTTGATAAGATACAATTTAAATATGGACGGTGACTTTGCAGGGTACTAGCGAAGCGGAGATTTCCTCAAATAAATACATACTTGATTCACAAATGTGTTACTCTTATTTATTTAAGGGTCAATAAGAGCTATGTTAAGTAAGGTACACAATTGACTGGCACAGGATATATTTTTATTGTTTTAGGAACCGTGTCTAAGTTTTGATACGCGAAATTTCTTCCGGAGTTATTCTTCATCGAGACCTCATTCACAGCTGTGTTGGCATGCACTCTTTGGCGCCACGTTGTTTTAAATATATTTTGTAAGCTCTATCTCTCTATGTTTGTTCAAAGATAAACCAACTATTTTCTTTAGCTAAACTGTCCCGTCACAGAGTTTTATATTGGTTTTACTTAAAATAAATCGTTGCTTGATTGAAGCACTTGACTTTTAGTTGCATTATTGTTATACTAATGGTTTTCTTATTAAATTACGTGTGCGACAGATCTTTAGTGGTTCTAATACCGCTGATGTCTTCTTGTTTCTCGGGTCCGCCGCATCCAATGTTTCCTTGGTAAAAGAAGGTACAACAAAACATTTAAATATATGGTGTTTACCTGTCTGGCCTGCTGCAATCTGTCAGCTAAGGTTGCTACTCCTGAATCCTGTGGTGCGCTGCCGGTGATCTCTGGATTGTACTTCTGGTCACTCAGTGAAGCAGACGATACTAGGGGCTTCGTGTAACTAGACAATACAATGGATAACATTAAAATAAATAACTATAACGTAATTAAATCTGTTTGTGACAACAGTCCGCTTTGAACTCTGCGTGCAATTTGTCAGTTAAATTGAAATGAGATTAGTATACATATGAATGACACGTTGCACGTAATTAAATTTGAATATAAATTCAGAGCTTCATTCAAACACTAAAGGTTAATTAAGTTGACGAGTGACCATTTTTGGATAGGCTTTATAAAAAGCCAAATTTTATAGGAAATATACATTAAAAATTAAAAACATACACAAAGAGGAAACATTAAAAGAGCCTTGACAAACTACTGATGAAAGTCGAGTAAGTAGGTACCTAAAGGAGCAGTGGTGACCCAGTGGTATCGGCCCAGACTTATGAGTCGTAGGTCGTGGGTTCGAACCCAGGCAAGCGCTTTACTTTGTGTAAATAATTTCATCACCACTGCTCTCAAAACGGTGAAGGAAAACATCGTAAGGAAACCGGCATGTCCCAGAACCAAAAATTCGAAGACATGTGACATCTACCATCTACTGGGCCCACGTGGTAGATTACAGCCCATTCCTTCTCAAAGCGAGGAGGCCTGTGTCCCAGCAGTGGGAACATTATAGGCTGATTATGGGGTACCTATTTGATGATAGGTTCAATTTGGTAATGAGGCCGACTGGCACACTTCATCACGACGAGCTTCTCAGGCAAAAGGTAGAAAAACAAAAAGAGCTAGCTACTCACTCTGCAATAGCGTTCCCATTCCAACAGCGTTCATTCTCTTCAGCAGCAAAGTCCGGTTCATCACACAACCGATCAGCCAGACCAGCGAACAGTTTCTTAGTGCCGGCAAGGGTAGCAGCAAACTGCAGGAGTTCAGTATCTGGTGGAGGTGCCCTTAGGTTGTCTCGGCGAATTGAACCTGGTGTGGGCTGCGCAGATGACGCAGCCGGACTGTCCATTGTTGCTGGTGGACCGCATTCTTGTCGCACCTAGGTATAAAGAAGATTATGGTTCGTTAAATGTGTAAAAGAACTTAACCATTCTAAAAGTCACGACGACAAAGCTCATTGGGCTTACTGATTACTGAGTACCAAGCAAATTAATTGGTCGTCAAGGTAGCTGATATTTACGCATGGAACTCTGTAAATACTGTGAGCACGTTAAGTTTTCGTCTCCGCAGTTACGGTAACAGTCAGCCGAAATGTAAAGAGTCAGAACGTCGAATGACAAAGCAAATTCTAGAAACATTTTAATACTGAAAACTACCGCCATTATGACTCAAGGGTCGAAGTTAGAATAAGCTTTAGAACAGGAATAATCATAAGTTCGTACTTAAATCCAAGTATTCCACAACATTAGGACCTGTAACATGATGTGTACGTGATCATAAACGCAAACAAGGAATGCTGTAAGTACCGCTATCCTTATAACTAGCAAAAAGGGAGATGTAATCAGCCCGCGTTCCAGCCCAGATGAAGACAAACGACTGTGCTGCCTCGATACAGTCATGTCATTTGTCAGCGGATAGACGCCGCTGCAGCAAGCGCTGCAGTCGCTGGATTATCACGGCGAGGAACGTGGATAGAGGTGTGAATAACCGGTGTACGAGTACCTTTACGTTATTTATAGAGTTACCTGTATTGATCGGTTTAAAATTATAGCACCTATTTGAATCATACTACAAGAATTCATAAAAACGCATTTTCCTGTTCCTAATGAAACCGATATCTGTAAACCATTTCGTGTTTTGTACTAGCAGTGTCATCATAATGTAACGGGTAAGTTATTAGGTAAGTTGAACGTTTTAATGAGGTTTTTTTTTGCCTCTAATAACCCGTACACATACATACATAAAGACACACCTACAATCCCCGAAGGGGTAAGCAGAGGTGATATTGTCCTTTATTACCTATCATGTACGTGCCTGCGTCGTCTGGGATCTGTCTCGCGCTACCTTTCAATCCTCTTTCCAATTACATCTATACGTATCAATACAATACCCATGTTAACATTCCAGTCCTCACTCACGTCTAGATATATTGGAGTGCGGCGTTAGCAGCGCGTGCGCCGAGTGAACGGCCTCAACGACTCGCGACACGCAAATAAACCACAACAACACAGACGCAAATAGGTGCATAGTTCCGACGCAATTATTGCAAAAAGTGCTACATTATACCACCAGGCGGCGCCACCGTGAATATGTTTGACATTTTTCTGCTATTTATAACATGTAACTCTTTCGAAATGCAGTTTAAAATATACTTGAAATTGTAAATGTTTTTGCGTTATGCTAAGAGGAGTAAGAGGCATTCATGACCTTAATAGGAGAGTTATCTGAATGTCAAGAAGTGGTCCGTGAAATTCGGATTCTAACATAGGAAAATATCTCTAATAAAACCTTTTTCAAGTACAAATTTCAGTCTAGCAGCTGCAGATGAAAATGAGTATTATTTCCCCATGTGATTTCTTATGTATTCCAGCAAAGTTGGATACACAAAGATTCCGCAACTTAGGAGTAATATCATGAATCCCGCAGGATTCAGGACAAAGTTTTATTACGACTGTGACATCTGTCGCGCACACGTACTCGTACCTACATAGAATGGGTATCTATATCTCTGCTTTTCTCGATTTTCCACGAAAGCAGGAAAAGCATTTTAACCAGGAATAGTTCAACGAAGATTGTTTTTCGATTTTTCGATAGCTAGACAGAAAATAAAGTGGATTGTAACTACAATCCGCTTTTAAAAAAGTAACATCAACTGATGTGTCACCTTTATTTCAGAAAGCATGAGTTGTATGTTGAAAAGTTTCAAACAAATCCTCTCACAGATTTATCTGCACCAAGCAGAACACACTGGACTATACGTCGCAAGAACTTAAAAGCTTAATTAAATAATTAACAGTGATTGTGCAAGTTATAAAGATACTACAACAAGAAGCCGACATTAATTAAAACTGTCCAAACTTCTTACAGTCGACACAAACTCCTACCATTATGTGCTAATTACTGATTTTTTTGCCAACAACTCCCAAGATAGGCATAAAAAGGCACCGACAACTAAATATAGTAAATATTCATTAAAGCATTGAGTTTGCACGACCGTAACCGGCTTGTACCGCCGCCGCTGGTTACGAAAAGATTTTTTTAAAATCATTCTGCTTGTAAGTACAGTCGAAGAAGCTATTTGGTAGTGTAGTGCCTGATATCACATACATACACATAATCAGCCTATAATGTTCCTACTGCTGGGACACAGGCCTCTCTGTGAGAGGGTGTAGGCCGTAATCCGCCACGCGGGCCCTTCGGGTTGGTGTATCTGATATACAGGCAACATGCAACTACTTTTAAACAATGTTTTGAGTGTGCTTAGCAGTCAATTATTTATGCCATGGGCTTTTAAAGTTATTACGCACACAATAATCCGCCGTATCTCTACGTTGACGTCGTAATGGGGCTTATGCAGTCTGAACTCTAGGTCTGTGCAGGTAAAGTTTACTTTACAGGAACAGGTGAGGAGCCAGACCAAGATGGATACAGAAACCCGCATGCAGCATGTATCGAACTGTTGGGCAGTAGCAACCCCACGGACCCTATCTCTCGGAAGGAGTCTTGTTCCTCATCTCTGGCTTGTCTTTATTGACCGGCTGGATTGAACACTGACGAGGAACAGAACTCCCACCTCTTTGTTGCCTTTATTGGCCGGCTTGAGTGGAGATTCGCAAGAGCAAACATGCTGGTAGGAAGGAAGTATTCCAGTAAGATGCTGGTAGGGATCTTGACCATCTTCAGAGCTCTGGGATTGTCCTGATAGCCGTGGAATACTTCTCCACTTCTCAAGCACTTCAGGAAGTGTTGCCCCCTTGTCGCTACGTCACTATGTGCTAGCGACGGTTTCCGGAGTCCCATTATTGAGTATGCACGCCCCTGCCGTTTTATCCGTGTATATAAAAAAATATTGATCATTGTTCTTGGTAACTAGTCCACATTAGCCACCCAAACCCAAAGTCCAAATTTTTTATCCATATTCTGCAATAGTCCAAATCCAACCGGGGGCGGGGGTTGTCCTTGAGTGCACTTGCATAGTGCATACAGGGAATATCACCAGTTTCTGCTTCATTTCCTTTACTAATAGACTCTAACGGGCATCTGCGAGCTGGCTTCGGCTCCTCATATGCCTACCAAAGGTCCGGGTCCCTATGGTACCGAGATATGTGAAAAGCTTAAAAATATAATAATAATAATAATAATACCAGCCTATTATTGTCCCACTGCAGGACAAAGGCCTCTTCTCATACAAAGAAGACATGAGCATTTATCACCACGCTTGCTCAAGACTGGTTGGTGACTTATGTTGATTATAAATCCAGTTTTCCCCATGATGTTTTCATTTACGCACCCACAATACAGCAGAAATTCCTAGAATGGGGCTACGTTTAATTTTTTTATTAAAAATACTGATAATGATAACGTCAGTTAAGTCCAAGAGAAACTCAGAAAGTACATAAAAATTGAAAAGGTCACATTAGTATTCGCCTAGATTTGAACTCACAGCTTTGTGCATGAGAGGCGAGGCCTTAACCACCACGCCATCACACAATAACAATGAATATTGGCAGTGTAAAGGAAAGATAAAATGTTCTTGCCAGTATACCAAATAGCTTGTTTTACTGTACATATGAGTAGGTAGGTATATCGCGAGCATTTGCTTGCCGCGGGTAGGGGCAAGTAATAATTACAGTAGGTACTAAAGAAACTAGATAATTTAAACCGATATAAAAGCACCGCTTGGGATCGCGATTAACGGATAGACAGAAATTATTATTATTGTGAATTGAAACAGCTGCAGAATAACTATAGGTTTGTTCTGATAGCTCCTGCCATTTTAACACAGCTCAACAGCGCGACGCGACTCTAGTAGAACAATTTCTATGAAAAATTAAAAGAAATTGTTCTACAAGCGTCGCGTCTCGCTGCCGTGTCGGTCGCGCCTGTCTGCGGGAGCATTTAAGAAGTTTTTTTTTAAATATTAAATTCGCATTCAAATGAGTTGATAAATAAATTGCAAAGTTATGCAAACAATGTGATAAGATAATAGGTGTGAATGCATAATGAATACCTAAAACGGTGCGCCGAAATTTCGTAGGTAGAGATGTGTTTATTAAGACATGATGCCTCCATTTCGCGCATGCCCAATTTACATACTTTATTTGGCTTGGTGTTAAAAAATGATGCCAGGAATCGCTAATTGCTTTGTTAATGACTCAGTTTGCCTATATTCCCCTCAGCTTGCTTGCTCGTAACTACAAGCCGATTGCAGACAGGAAAATTGCAAGGTAACTTGGACAATTCAGTGTACCTGCACTAGTTAAAATTTCAAACGGTACCAATTTCGACTGGACACCACATTACGAATCCATTGTTAATTGGGCCGTTGGACAGTCATTAATTAAACGTTAATTATTAATTCATGCGTGTGTCCGTCACCGTTATTTATGGCAGGCTCTTCATTGAATGTCACTCAATCTTTTAGATTATCATTTACAGCGAATGACTAACGCATTATATAGATAATCGATCAATATTTTACAATATTTGTAACATAAGATCTTCTTTGTTCGTCGTGAATCATACTCAACTATGCAGTACCTATGTATGAAAATGTTTTATTTGGTAGCACTTAGGAGTAATGATCTAAAATTAGTCGTATTATGATCTGTTTCATTGTTCAATTTAAACGCAACAATAGAATACAGTTATTATAATAACCGTGTATTTTATTTTTAATAGCTGAGCTGAACACTTGGTTACTAGATAAGCGATTGCGGGTCATATTACTGTGTTTAAATGTTCCATTTAAAAACATGAAAGGCCCAATGACAGACAAAATGGCGTCTACGCCATTTGTAACTACTACGAACTAATAATAGAGCTAAACGATTGATTTCTAGGTATTATAGGCATTATCTATATATATAAAAATGAATCCCTGTTTCCCTTGGTCACGCCATCACGCGTGATCGGCTGAACCGATTTCACAAATATATTTTTTGTTGTGTTCGTTATTGTCAGGAGAAGGATCTTATGAAATAAAATAATAAGGAAGCTGATCGGAACGTTACAAAATTTAAGAAAACTTAACGCCAATATTAATTTTACATAACTGTCAGTTGTTTGAAATAACTGTCAGCGATTGACAGAATGCGCGCTGCAAATATCGTTTAACACAGATGGATCGGTTGATAAAAGAGTCGATAGTTTTAGTTTTAGTCAATAGCCATAACTAAAACTAAACGACATAACGACATTCATAGTTAAGACGTCAACGTCTGTCGGGTCAGCTTGTATTGGTATAAAAATGGGCACTTAATGTCATACCATTATATTTGCTGAATATAAAGCGCAATAATATAAGAGAGAAGTGTTAAATAATTCACAAGGAGGTACAAAAAATCGAACATCCGGTGTCAAAGCAGTTAGGCAGGTCGTCATTGAATTTGAATGTATTTTTATGAATGACATCTGTTCGAGTATCTTGTAGAATTCTATTACTGTATGCCTATCGCGTAGGTACTCACTTAAATTACGCTTGTATTGGTAGATACTAAATATATCTATTGTAATCTAATCGTTGTATTGTTGTCTAATTGTAATTTACCTTATGCTGACATTGCATGCACTTGTCCCACATTAGCTAAAGCCGACCATATTA
The DNA here is from genome assembly GCA_916610205.1 of Griposia aprilina. NCBI lineage: Eukaryota > Metazoa > Arthropoda > Insecta > Lepidoptera > Noctuidae > Griposia > Griposia aprilina. The sequence continues at coordinate 17,274,721 of OU744286.1, forward strand.
AATATCTAGGCGTCACGATTGACACAAACCTGAACTTCCGCAAACACATCGATTTATTATGCACCAGAGTGCGTAAACTAATATATATTTTTAAAAATTTATGTTACATTGCCGACTTTAAATTAATTAGACAGGTTTATTTGGCTTTGTGTCAATCTATTATTACCTACTGCATAACGTCCTGGGGTGGTGCCGCTAAATCCAATTTACTGCACCTTGAACGCGCCCAAAGAGCAGTTTTAAAGGTTGCTACTTTTCGTCCATTTAGATTTCCTACACACCAGCTTCATATGGCATGTAAGGTGCTAACAATACGTCAGTTATTTGTTTTGAATGTAGTTTTATTCCAACACGCTGAACTTTATTTTAACCCAGTACCTTCAGACAGGAGAAGAAAAGATTTGGTTTGTGCTAACTCTCAGACTAAACGTGCTTTTGCTAGTCGATTTTATTTATTTTTAGGACCCTACTTGTATAACCAGTTTAACAGAGTGTTAAAGATTTATAGTTTAACTTATAATAGGTGTAATTTACTAGTACAGGAATACTTGGCAAAACTCAATTATGCAGACACGGAAAAACTACTAGAGATTTTAAAATAAATTTTCTATCTACCTAATATAAGTCTCTTCTTTTACCTTATTAATAATAGTCTTCACTTTATCTACTTTAATATTATTCGTCAATTTATTTAAACATAATATATTTACATAATCTAGTTTTATAATAATATAATTAATTAGTTTCTTTTAGTTCTTTATTAACTCTTTAAGTCATTGAAAATATTATGTCTTCTTTTAATTAAGCTTCTAATAAATGTATAGTTGTCTTCTTTTCAAATATTTGATGTGAATTGATGGCCTGAAACACAGGTTTTATAAACCTAGATCAGGCAGGTCTACATTACACTTAGAATTAAACATTTTCCTCGATTGTAATTAATGTAAATCATAATTTTATTTTATACTTGAATAAATTTTATTATTATTATTATTATTATTATCTATGGAATTTATTAAAGGTGACTCTTGTGAGTTATTGCACGTTTTGAATGAGAATTTGAACCTGGACATGAAAAAAGTGCCTTTTGCACAAAGAACATGGCCACTAGAAATGTTATACAGAGTACATCCATAATTTCACATTAATAATACAAAATAATACCAACACGGGTCTGTTTAACCCAAAACACGATAAACAACAAGACCCGAACACATAAATCATATCACATCTGAACATCACAAAAAGCAATCCGGCCCGCAGTATGACTCGCATTTTTTGCGTTCTCGTCTGTATAACTAGATTGTATGAGATACATAATAAATGGCACTTTTATAGGTGCTCCCAACATGACAATAAATATTTTAGGTTCAGACGTAAGGCCGTCAAATAAATAGCCTATCATAAATCGGCCATACGTACTCCTATACCCCTAATTTGAGCCGTATAAGATTATTACTTCACCAATTTGGTGGCAAATCTTATATAAATTGCACGCATGTTTGAGCCATGAAAAGCATCTAAGTGCGGTAAAATTTATTACTTGGGTTTAGATAATATCGCTGGAAATTACGATCTATTTTACTTGAGGCGTGGAGCAGTAATAAATTACTGAAAGTGATTTATTTCGCTTAGAGCTATTGATTTATGAAATAAAATATGAACTTGCTGTATTAATAATCAGAACGAGCTTTTATATATTATTAAAAACGGATAGTAAAAAGGCCAAACATATCTTCTTCTTATATACCTATAAAATTCAATAGCCGTTCGTTAGTCTGAGTAATTCATCAACTCGTCCTACATGCCTACGGCCCATTTGGGACGACTTGCAGAAAATCAAAATAAATGATATTTTCATTCTGCAAGTCGTCCCACGTTTCTTTTTGTATGGAACTTTAAACTTTCTCAACGTTTGGTACAGTTAGTAAGACAAGATATTTCAGTCATAATAAAAATTGTTAAATCTTTTAAAATTGTTGATTATTTTATTTATAAATATTGATTATTATATTTACGACGATTGCTTTTTATTTTATAAATTTAGGTTTATTACTATTAAAACTACATGTATGAATGTTCATTATTACCTCCTGAGTTAATTGGTGTCAAATTTGTGATGATTTAATGTTTTCTGTTTTTAAATGACAATGTTGTGATGAATACCTAAATATGTATTTTATAACAAATTCTTTTTTTATTATTATTTCCACACTAACACTTTTGCTACTCATTGTACCTTTTCTCATTTTGATAGTAACGTGGGACGAGTTGCAGAATGAAAATATTATTTATTTTGATTTTCTGCAAGTCGTCCCAAATGGGCCGTAGGCATGTAGGACGAGTTGATGAATTACTCGTTAGTCTCGCAAAATCTCGAATATGACTCGACTGATTGCGATGAAACTTTGGTATACTGTTGTGTCCGCGTTGGAGAAGGGTTTAAGAGGGCGCACACGGGTCCACTAGCGCCACTCCTTTAAAAAAATATTATCTCGTGACTGAGAAGGAATTTTGAAAAACGGCTCAATACTCGGTAAGTGTGTCAAGATTTTTCTAATACCTTTTATAAATTTTCATATTGAGACACGAAGCACCTAAATTCGATCTAAACAAAAGCGGCCACATTAATTTAGATCGTATTTATGATCGACCCGTGTTAGCGCTCTTAAAGGCATTGCAACGCATTAGCAAATTAACAAAAAAAAAAAAAGTAAGTATCTGAAATTGTACAAAGAGTCCCTCTACTCTATCAATAAATCAAGACCATCTAAAATAAATTGGCTGAATAGGTGAAATTCATTGCGTCAGAAACTACGATAGGAAAAAAGATATTGTGACGTCATAGCCCTTTTACACTCAATGGTTCGGGGCAGCCATTTGTGGGAAATGAGGCAATTACAGGACGCGCCGCCCCGGAAGACTTCTTAATAGAAAATAAGAAAAGTTTTCCTTGCGATTGCCTATTCGAAATTAATTAAGCTTAACAACTTTTTAGCAGGTGGCTTAAAGTTCTGTTTATTTCGTGAAGTTTTTGTGGCTTCATTCATTTTAATGAAGGAATTGTAAACCATGGTCTTGTCGACCCCCCATGTTTTTGTGGAAAAAGTTAAGTTAGGCCTTCTGAATATAATGTTTCCCACAAAATAAATGCATTTATTATGAATCGCTATCCTGTCATAGTGCGAACGAGCTCAGGCTGCAAGTTGCAAGTTTCTACAAGTATCTGTTATGGAAAAATTATGAAGTTCGCATGCAAGTTGCAATTAGCTACGTTTAATTTTAATTGAACATTACACGCATGTAATATGTATCTTCCTACCTGCATACTAATTGATTGGATATAACATACGAACAAAGAGTATAATACATCTGTGTACTTCCATGTTATAATGTCACTGGCCATTGTATATAAACAGACTGTCAAACGTGACATTTGCTATTCAGCGTAGATTAACTCTTTAAAGCGGTAAATAAACGCTGAATAGGCATTATCCATTTAGTGTCATCGATATAAGGCGTTAATTGTACTGCCTTTGATGTAGTATTTAATCAAATAATAGGCACTTCTGTAACTAAAACTGGCTTTTGTTTGTAAATTGTAAATATTGAAATACAAAAAGTTTCATTCATGATGCAAGATGAGATGTCATATTTTGATTCTGTATGGACAGTAGAGAAAGAAGTAATAGTAGATTATACAACAAGTGAAAAAAAGGGAATTTAATTCGTGGAATACAAGGACCGAGATGTTTTTTTTTTCACGAGTTTTGTACTTTACTTTTTACCATTGACTGCGAGAAAATAAACAGTAGTATAGTAGGTATTTATATTAATCACATTTTATAATATAATCGGTAGTAAGAGAACCAAGGATTAAATATAAACATTAAAAATGTATAGTGAATATAGAACAGTGTTTTCGATTTGATTACGATATTCTTTTTTATTTATTTATTAGCATAGCTCTATGGAATAGCTCCATTTAGCCAGCCAGTAGGTACTTTCAGCACGTTTTATTTATTTGTTGTACAAATTCGTATAATTCGAGCTTGACTCGAATTTAAAATGTTTTTATTCGCTCAGTGACTAAAAGAGAGTTTTTATCGATTCACTGTTATCGATGAATCAAGTGCCCTTTTTCGAGAGGCAATGGTAAAAATAAATTTAATAAATTCTGATAGATATTGGTGCCGATTCTCTTGTACACCAAACTAAACTAACTAAACTATCATTAAAATTCCTTACTTTTGGCTATGAGAATCTTAGAGCTATTCTGCAATAAAATATCTCTAAATTTAAAAATCATTTTGACGCAACTAAAATTTAATTTGACAATCGCGACTCCACATGGTGCCTACTTGTTTGCCCTACCCCGTGAATTTTTTTTAGAGCCGGAGGCGCGCATTGGTGGCAGCCTCGGCGTGTTTTATATGGAATTTTTCACTAATTGTACGGTTTTTTTTTTAAAAAAAATACCTACATGTAGAGGTTGATGGGCTTAAGGGTTTCATAAAGGGGGTCGAAATTTTCATTATTTTTGCGATAGGACACACCGTTTTCGAGATATAAGCAAAATAAAATAAAAAATACAGTACTGTTTTTGCCGCTGAAGTCGAGATGTTGTGGTGAATCTTAGTTCATGACAACTAATTTTATTCCACACCTTTTTAATCGCGATTAAAAATAGCCAGATTTAGTAAGACAACCAAAATTTTAGGTTAAAAACGTCAAATTCAGAATAGCTAAATTGCCATTTTCACTAAACTAATTAATCAGTACCATCTTAGTGCTGTCAAACTAAAATATAGTTAAGTTGTGTCACTTTAGTCTATTTCAGAATGAGAAATCGTCTTTGACAGGACTAAACAAAATTTTAGTGATTTTTAGTCTAGTTTAGAGAATTTTGTGACAAGAGAATCGGTACCATTGGGTACCTAATTAAAAGTATTGGAATATCAACTAAACAACCGTGATTGTAAATGATTAATTCTAATTCCTATTAATTTCGATTATGGATAATTGACTTAATTAATAGTAATCATTACTATACGGCATAGGTAACAAGTAATACCTGCTGCTGAGAACGAAGTCATAAATTACAAATACTTTGCTTGGAATGAAGGCACCTTCAAACAGGCGCGACATGCGACGCGATTCGCACGCGTCACAAAGGCACCGCTCGTCGTGCGACAGGCGCTAGGCGGTGCCTTTGTGTAGCGTCGTGTGTCGCGCCTGCTTGAAGGAGCCTTTAAGGCTCCCCAGCAAACAGGCGCGACGCGACAGCACGACACAAAGGTGCCGCTCGTCGCGCGGCACGCGGTGCCTTTGTGTCACGCTGTCGCGTCGCGCCAGTATGTTATTTTGTTTATTAGTTCCAATGATTTGCTACATTATAGAAACGATGTATTAATTTCAGGGCAGTTAATAGACATAAGTAACTATTCTCGAAACCAATTTAGTTAAATCAGCCATGAATTAAAATAAGTGGTATATGCCACTACCATCAGCCTACAGCAGTCCAGTGCTGGATATAGGCCTCTCCTATTGCACGCCATTCAACTCGATTCTCGGCAACTCTCAATAGCTGCTACCCTGCGAAGATCGTCACTCCTCCTAGCCTGAGAGCAAGTAGCGTGCGTCGAAATTGAACCGCTTTTAGTCCCATTTGAAAACCCGAAACCTACTAAAACTAATTACAACAATACCGTTTATTATTTCATGATCCAACTCCACATTTCTATTTACGCAACCACCAAGCATTCGCGGCCAAACTTGTATAACAGTACAATTCTAATTAATCATTAGTCCTAATAAAAAATACGTCAGAACCAGAAGTCGTTCCATAAACAAGTCGTAGTATTACAATAAATAAAGTCGGAGGGACTATACGTCAGTCTGCGATTGGTCGTATCGAGGTTCTAAGTTCTCGCCCACGTAAGTCATGACCCAAGACACGGGCGGTAAAATCTGCCACACGCCAAACCCACATTTCTAACTAATAGGATTATGTGGGAACGGTTAGAAGGCTCACTTCTTAAAACACACGAAAACTGGTAAGAAATTATGTTTCTTTTTCACTAAACATAAGTAACGAAAACAGAAATAACCAAATCATAAAACGTCATATTTCCGACATAACGAGTTCTTAGGTCAGTTGTACCGGCTTATATTTTTTTCTTTCTTTCAGGCATTATAACTCTGCAAATTCTAACGACTAGGCTGGGATTACAGGATTGCTGTTTACAGCATATGCATTGAACTTGCCCAAATACTAACAGGTTAGTTAAGGTAAGAATTTCGTCACATGTAGAAGAAGGCTCTTTGCCTTGCTTGCTTACTTGTTCAGCTTCATAACGTTTCATAAGAAGTTTACGGTTAGAGTGTGGACTTTCTTCTGCCTTGTTTTCCCAGTTTAAGGATAGAGCTTCCTGTAACCACTGCAAGTAGCAAATGATTGTACATCATGCTTTAGCTAGAATTTAATGCTTGTTCCAGAGAGCTTTGTCGTTATGCATTTTATGAAGTGGTTCTTCTGAACTTTTCTATCTAATTTTATAATTGTTTTATATAAGGTCGTGTGCCATACTGTTTAATATGCGTAGGCGCCGGGGAAATGCGTTGAGAAATTAATATTAATAGCTTTACACGTTACATGTTATCTTTAACGTTGTAAATTTTGGTATACCTATCGAATTTCGTGATATGTGGCGGTATATTAAATAGTTGTTTAAAATATCATGATTTGATATTTAATATTAAACAAATTGAGTAATATACTGGTTATTTATAGTTGCAGGGAAGTCACGATCTGATATAAACAACTTAACTTTAATAGCCCTTAGACTTGTGGAATGTAGATAAGTATTTCAGGTAAATGGAATGCTACAATAAGATATTTATTTGATAGTCGTAAAGCACTGAGGTACCTTTAGCAAAGTACTGAAAATTTCAACATTAAAACTGAGTCCGGCTTTCTGCAGCAAACATCAGCACTACTACCAGTCTTAAATGTATTTTTTCAAATAGGTTAACTACTTAAAAAAATAAAACTTGTCTCTGCCCAACCATTTCCTGTCGCTGTCGTCTGCACATTGCGCCTGCAATTCGCGAGGTGAAAGCACGCACAGGCGTGGGCGGGCGCCGGCGTCTCACGATACGAGATGGGGCCTATAGTATACAGACCGAGTTCATATGAACTACAGCACACTCGACGTGTCGATGACACCACTCTTTATGCTAATATACACGTTTTGAGGAAATTTGCGAATAGTTTAGCGCCATAAGAAAATGTTATAAAAAAGGTGTGACATTAAAAAAAAAAGATTGCCTGGGAGAGATCGCAGTAAGCGATAAGGTCGCCCATTGTATGTTTTGAAGTATAGTATATATTTTTCTGGTGTACAGTAAAGTATATATAAATAAATAAAGGTTGAAAATTATTGATATATGTATATATTGAAACAGCCTGTAATAACTAGTAATAAGTAATTCATCATTCAGTAACTACGGCTATAACGGGAAAAGTTGAACTCTCAATGATTGGATGATGTTGAATGCATAAAATATTACGTTTCCAAAAATATTGTGTATTAAATCGAATGGGATTGCCGTGCCGGTTGGAATACATAAGTTGTTATATGGCATCAAAGAAATTATAGAGCAAATCAGTAAGAAAACTTTTAAGGTATTGAGGTATCAATCAGCGATGATAAACTAAGAAGTTCAATTATTTTTTGCAATTTGCAGGTAACTGTCAGGTTGCATGTTGATTAAAATATGACTCGCGGCCGTAAAAAATATATTACTTACAACTCCCTAGGTTAGAATTGGCCTCAAATGTCATGATTTCATGAAATAGTCATTCAATACGGTAATATGAACTTAGAGAGATGTATTAATGATTTTTATGATTATAATTCTATAAATAAATATTTGATACGGCCGCGAATCATATTCAGATCAAAATACAACCTGATACTGAACTGCAAATTGTATAAAACGTAAGAAAATTTGAATTTCGCGGGCTACCTCGGCGCATCCCCCTTAAGTAATCATTACAGAACAGCACTTTCAAAAAATTGATAGGTCGAATCTCCAGTGATTATGAAGCAAGTATTTCTAAAATTTTACTCATAAGAATCCCCTATGATTAAAGGTCTATTCTCCGTCATTACCTCATGTCCTCAGTGGGTAGGAGGGTAACCGAGGTATGATTAGCGAACAACCAGTAAATTGCACCGTAGGAAGCGAAGAGAGGCGGTGATTACCGGGTTTGACACACATACGTGGCGTCTGCGTCGTGTGGGATCCGCATATCTACTGCTAGATATACGATTATAGCACTGTTTTACAGATAATGATAATCATCTATCGATATTCTGAAACTTTCGATACATAAGCAAGTAGGTTTATGCTTATTTATGCCTTTTTAAACACATTTCACTTGATATTGCAATGTTAAATTAGGCCATTTTCTTGAAATAATCTGATATGAATTCTACATACTTAGTTACAATTTATAGTATACTAGGTTCTGCCCGCGGCTTCGCCCGCGTGGCTGTCGGAAAATATCCCACGGGAACTTGCTACCGGGACTAAAAGTATATCTATGTCCTTCCCAGAATGCCATCTATCTCCTTGTCAAATTTTATCGAAATCCATTCAGTGGTTTAGCCGCTAAAAAGTAACATACAGACAGTTACTTTCGAATTCATAATATTTGTATGGATTTATGTAAACTAACTTTTCAGGGGTAAGAAGTATGTATAAAACCTTCCTTTATTAAACGTTTAAAAGGCTCATGAATACCTAATTGATTAGTGTTTGAACTGAAATCGAATTTTAAACCAATAACAATTCATCTATGTTTTCTCCACTTCATTTTCTACATATTCCACACCGTTCATTTTCTTTTCCATTCCACTGTTTTATTATTCAACAATTTGTTGCGCAAATACTAAGTCATTCTGCTTGATTAAAAGGCGAGTCGACTACGTAGTTGCTAGTTAGGTAGTGCAGATTTAAAGTCAACAACCTCCAGGGCTACAATGTCGGACTTGACTGGTAAGTGAAAAGTTTTTATAAAGCGCCAAATTCGGGGTAATAAAGCTAAAGTGTGTTCTATTCAGCGTCGTTTATCTTTCGTTATATTGCTACGGTTATAAAACAGGATTTAAAAAACTTTATTACGGTACCCTTAGCCGAGTTCGTGCTTAGTCTTTCGACGTGTAATATCTAGCCTTTGTAGTTACCTACAGTCTACCTTTGCAGCTCTCTAGGTCTTTACTAAATCCGAATTGAATCAGTCAAGTTGGTACCAAACATTATCATCCAAAATCAGTAGGTATGTTTATGTGATAATTTAGATTAATTTTGTATTATTCTCAAAAACAAACTCCCAGCAAACACGCTATATTTTTTTTTATAAAAAGAATATAAACTTTTCTCTTAATTAGCTTAGCGCTCATTAGCTATTTCTCGGGCATTGCATGTTTACCTTTTTCCATGTTTCGTTGTTTTCTAACTGTTAGTTCATATAAATAGTACAAACAAAGAACATTACGTACCTACGAAGATCAATGTTACATCTTGCTAACGTTATAGATCAGCTGTCCTAGCGAATAAAACCTAAAGGTACAAACGTATGCTGTCACAAGTTTATTGAATCAACCGCCTGTATACGAGGAAAATGATTGAGGACGAAACAAGATTACCTTTATTGGCAATATTGCCACGGCTGATTACGAGAGAGGACACAAAATAATATATTTTCTCTCTCAGAAAATATTCACGGAGAAAACAGCGCGGCATTTTTTCTTTTATACTTTACGCTTAAAATAAATTGGTGTTCCGATTGAGTTACTAAATCTCTGCGAAACGGATTTGTATACAGATGAACCTATTAAGCCGGAAGACGGAAGAAGTGTCCAGGTGTCCTTGATTTGAGGTGTGCTGTGACATGACTATATGAGATTGAGGTGTTGTGTCACGTGTGAGTCAACGGGATGTATCCTACGTGTGGTGGCAATAAGACTATCCGGGGTCATTTTGGCCGATTCTGGCTACTACACTGCCTTGCGATATACTCGTAAAAGGCAAATAGCCAAAATTACTTAAAGCCTTTTATTACACTTTGGAAATCCTATTTATATGGGCTATTAAAACAGACGTAAAGTAAATGAAAGTGCGATGTTAAAGCGTCGTTCCACAATAACCGTAAGTTATATTTCTGCAGTATTCATATTCATGAAGCGAAACGCATGTTATGTAATATTTTAACGCGCTGTGGATGCATACCGCTAAATAAAGGGAGGTCTTTATGAGCCTCGTTATTTCTAATAAAACGACCATGAACCATTCTAGACTGCGCTTAAATCCACGAGCTGAGAGCGACATTAGACGAGCGACGGGAAGCGAACGAAATTGGCATCTAAGTAAGGAAATAATACTAAAAAAAGACTGCTGAGGTGAGCCACGAATTTTATTCGAAAATCGATCTTTGATGTAGTCGAGACGGGCCAATTGATAAAATTGATTCAATCAAATCTTCAATCTACTGGTAATACTCCAAGAAGGCATTTAATTTCGAATATAATATTTCAATTTAATCGATTATCTGGATTGTGACCACCAGTGGTCGATCTGAAGCTAACTCACTTTGAGCATTAGATGCGAAGATAAAAAGCTCACTTAGTGTAAAAGCAATTTCTCTTTGTTGTATGTGGTGGGTGCTGGCAGGCGGGCTTGCTCGCGACCCGCGCCCACCGCTGACCCGAGCCCGGCCTACGTCGCTTTAACTGTTTATGGTCTCGTAATGCCTTGTAAACATTTAGACAGAGAGATGCTTCACTATACGACCATTGAATAGATATCTCCGTACTAAAGTAATTGAATTATTGTACGGATCGAGTTCTAGTACGTAAATAGCTGAATGCAAATCGTCGACAGCACTTTCAGTTCGAACCAGCAGTAACTAAGGAATAATTGAAATGTCTCGTAGAGGTATTCGGGGCACGTGTGGCGAGTTGCCAAACTGTAGGGCGCGTCCGGCAACTTTATTTTATTCAAGTTGTCGTGTTAAATTAGAATATATATTCACATTTGATTGCTCTATGAGCGGGAAGTAGCGGTACCACATTTCATAGCTTATAGTTGTAACAGCAATTTCATGCTAAAATTGCGCAAAATGTGGAACTTCTGTTGGCTACCAGTGCACCGGTAAATCAAACGAAATTATGGTCAGACGTTGTGAATTTAGAGCCATGTTTTATCGTTGAGAAAATGATCATGTTGAATCGAAGTCGAAAGTTGTCCAATTAGAAAGAGGGCGTTGCTCAGATTGACCTGTTCATCGAGGTATGATTATCTTTTTAAATTGCTTCTGTATGTAAATATTATTTTAGCCTTAATGTGTTAAGATTAACTTGACTTAAATCATCGCGTTTTTAAGCAGTGTTATTTTAATATCTTAATATTTTATCTTTAAGATAACGGTTGGCTTATCATGTCAAGACATACTTAAAGCTTTTTCATTTTATTATTTCCTTATCTTACCTTGTTCTCGGAGACAGCCCTGTTCTCGAGCGCGTACATGATGGCCTTCGAGACCTTGGTCTCCAGCTCCCTGAGGGCGACATCTGCGTCCACTTTGGTGAGTCTCTCCACGCCTTCCACGTAGCCTGCCCAGGGACCGTCCAGCTCAGACAGCAGAGAGCCTATGCACCTGTTGAAATTGATATATTTTTGAGAACTTTTCTTACAACTCGAAAACCTAAACAGTAGTTGCAGAAAAGGTAAAAAAAGTATGATACTATGCTGGGTCAAATATTTGGTAGAAAATACTAGTAACAAAAACTCTGAGTACATAGTTGATTGATGTGCCCTGAGGACTGGCTGGATATTAAACGACAATGTGTCTTGTCCTTTGTCAAATGACATCAAGATCTCAAGATCTCAAGATCATTTGGGGCATGCAGAGAGAAAAATACGACGAACAACTTTTCTTTATAGAACCAGTCTGCAATGATAGTAAAACATGAAAAAACTTTAATACGTTTTCTTAAAGACTGCAGTTTTTCCCATTGTCTGCGAGACTTGTAAAATGTTGACCGTGTTTCACTTTGTTGCGTTTGCTGAGGCAGTTCAAATGCTCTGTGCCATCCTTAGTTCCCGTTTGATCAACTTTGCTATGGATTGCAAAGGACTACAGGATCCTCTTTGAACAACGAGCGCGTGTTACATTTTGTATAACTTTATACGAGGGCTTTGATCATTTTATAGTTTGATTCAATTAATAGAATTTGCATTAGCTGCCCTGGTTTTCGTATTTTCGCATCAATATCACTGTAGACTAGTCATTTCTATAATTCATTGGACTACAGACTTAGATTTTCTGGGAATTGGAATTACAAGAGATGAATATTCAATATAAAGGCCGGGGATATTTTTTTTCGTATTTTTTATGTATAAAATTGTAGTAAAATCTCTTTGGCTGTACTGATTCATCCCCTTTGAGCGGAAACCTAGATTCACCGCGCCTGACTGTTTATAACTGGCTAGTTTTTGGATACCATATAATAGATGACATTTAAACGAATCAAAATTAAAAGTTAACACGATTTCCCGCCATTATTGTATTGTTTTTCTGTCGGCCAAAATCAGTGATCTTAAAACGAAGAAATTCCATACATTTTGAAGTTTTATTTATAAAAAAAAGGGAAAAATGCGGCACAAGCCGCGTACCTAGCACAAAGTTGTTGCAAGCGTTTGCAGTCCGGGAATTTTGATGTCAAAGATGCAGCTCGCTCTGGTCGCCCTATTACGGATAAACTCGATGCCATTTTTGAAAAAGTGGAACAATATGGCATTTTAGTGGTTACGATTTAGCTGAAGTGTTAGCGGTTCACAACAAAACAGTTTTGACCCATTTGAAAAAGTAGGTATACAAAAAAGCTCGATATTTGGATGCCACACGAGCACTTAGTCTTGAATTTCTATTACATAAAAAACTTTTTACAAAAAAAAAAAAACAACCGACTTCAAAAAAAACACACTACAAAGTGAAAAATAACTTTAATTTCGGAAGTCGGTGTCTTTGGATCTGTATTTTAGTTTTTTGCCACCGACTTCCGAAATTAAAGTTATTTTTCACTTTGTAGTGTTTTTTTTTAAGTCGGTTGTTTTTTTTTTGTAAAAAGTTTTTTATTTTTCACTTTTTTGTGAGTCAGTTATTATTTTTTCTAAGTTACAATAGCCTAATGTCAACTGCTCATCACCTTTTACAAAATATTCCTTTCCCCGATGCAGGGACGTTAATTGTTGAGGAGTTCTCCTGGTAAGAACCAAAAGAACTGGAGCTGATGGTGAAGCCACAATCAGCTCCATTTCAACATATACATTGAGACGAGCATAAATTGCTTAGCAAACATATTAAAGTAATAGAATCGCAACCCGTGAAATACTTATTATTGAGTAGTTCCGGTTGCCACCAATGGCCTTCATCATCAGTTCCACTTCATCGAATGGTGCTTTCCGAGAGCAAATGCACGAGTTACTATAAAAAATACCCAAATCGCCATAGGTGTGCCTATAAAATTTGAGGATTTCCCTCGATTTCCATGGGATCCCTTCATCAGATTCTGACTTGGTGACAATGGGACTACCTCGAGAGCATACCATTTCGAACAAAAAAAGAATTTTGCAAATCCGTCTATATATAAGTAACGGAGTTATGACCGAACATATACATTAAAAAAAAAAAAAAACATCTGAATTGATAACCTCCTCCAACTTTTTCCCCAACCTAATATGTTCTCATACGGACAACTCAGTTCAATACTGGAGCGGAATACAATAGCCAATTGGACTGTATACGACCACAGAATCTAATAGATCCAACTGGAATCCTGCGCTAGGATTTGTGTGTAGCCTGTGTAAGACACATTTAACTCAATTCCGAGACAGTCTTAGCTCGACACAGATATTCCATTTAACTAAAGTCTTGGCTCAGAGTACAGATATTTTGTCATAGCAACATGCAGAACTGGCGTGTTCATGCTCAATATGTAGGTTCCAGTTGTATTACTCTGTTGTGCATTTATCAAACCTGTCATCTTACTCTTAAATTCGTCGCAAATCTCACTACTTCAAACCTCATTCGTGCTGTGAGCAACTGATTTGGATTGATTAAATGTTTGGTACAATGCCTGAACCGTCTTAACATGTTTCATGGATGAGCTTTTAAAAAGTATTCCTTTAAGCCACAGAAATCGCACAGCACATCTATGTATTTAGAGACATATTTCGAGCTCAAGTTCTAAAGCTTTATTTTCCAATTAAGTAACAACTACCTAAGTGGCAATGCCTCCATTCTGTTGGGTACTGATGTACCCAAAAAAAACAGCGACAGCGATGCGGAAAAATTTTTCGACGCCATATTTTCGTTTTTAAATAGTTTTAGTTAGGTTAGGTTATTATATTTTTATTTTAATAGTTTGTTAGTTAATTATATTAATAAAAATCGCATACTAACAATAAAAAATGTACCTAACTTTACAGTCCCACATTAGTGCCTCTCAAATCACGTCAGTCCTACGCTACACAGATCACACACACACGCAGTCCGTGTCTCAGCCACACAGCAACAAGCCAGTAAGTAGGTGTAGGTACAGTCAGCAAAAGAGATAAGTATCCAGGGTCGCCGGATATAGTTGAAGTCTAGTAAGAAACCGATGAATTTTCTGATGAATGAGTTTTGTATTTTCGTTTTTGGCCACCGACTTCCGAAATTAAAGTTATTTTTCACATCTCTTAGTGTTTTTTTTGGAAATCGGTTGTTTTTTTGTAAAAATGTTTTTATTTTTCACTTTTTAGTTGCGGTACCTACCCCACACAAATTCGTATTCCACTACTTGGTATGTAAATAACAGTGACAGGAAAATATCAACACATCATCAATATAAACTAAGTGGAAAAAATATGCAGTAATAAGGATAAGTCAAAAACTACTGGTCAGAATTTGATCAAATTTAAATGGGACCACATGTGAAGCACCAGCTATCAAATAAAAAAAAGAATCGTCCTAATCGGTTCACCCAGAAAAAAGTTCTGAGCTAACACACATAAAAAAAAAACATGCAGACGAATTGAGAACCTCCTCCTTTTTTGAAGTCGGTTAATAAAATTAATAGAAAACAACTGGTCATTTATCAAATAAAATTTCATTCGAAAACATTCATCGGTTTCTTACTAAACTTCAACTATATGCGGCGACCCTGGATCCTTATCTCTTTTGCTGACTGTACATGTACATCGGTACACCCGATTGCAATTAATCCGCACGCACGACTAGGACAAGTGTAGGTACACCAACCCAAGCTAGTTTATTACTCGCCTTGATTACTCGCCTCGCCCGCCACAACTGATATTGAACATTTTTTTAAAATGAAATTGCAATTTATTTTACTGTGCATAGTTGAGCTTTTTATTTTAAATTGCTGTTTGTTGGACTGGAGTTTCGTTTTATGTTTGGGATTAATGTTCGGAGAATTTATTCGGGGTTTAAGCTTTGTTTTGTTCTATTGAGCTTTTGAACTGTGTGCAAAACTGTGGATTTGGATTCAGGGCATTCAGGGGATTTGTGGATTCAGGGCAGATTATGAAACGTGGTGATATTTAATTTTATGGCCCTTGTTTATTTATTAACTTCATAATATCACGCACATATTGCCCGAAGGGTTAGGCAGAGGTGCACCTATAGTACAGCCACATTCCGCAATTTTTAGGGTTCCGTAGTCAACAAGGAACGCTTAATAGTTTCGCCATGACTGTCCGTAGCTCAGAGTCTTAGTACTAGAAATCTGTAATTTGGCATGGGTACCTATGCATCTTAATCAAGCCGACAAAGTGGTAAAATATTTTTTATAGGTTCCCCACATCGGTAAAAAAAACATCCCCACTTTACGTGTAGGGGTAGACCCCTACACGTAAAGTGGGGATGTTTTTTTCTCGTGTTACCTTAGTGTGGTGTGTCGATGGATAGAACGTTAAAAATATTGCGGGTGTGTGAAAACCATTTTTCGATTCAGAAGACTTTTCGACCATTTGATGATGAAGGCCATTGGTGGCAACCGGAACTACTTAATAATAAGTATTTCACGGGTTGCGATTCGATTACTTTAATATGTTTGCTAGGCAATTTATGCTCGTCACAATGTATATGTTGAAATAGAGCTGATGGTGGCTTCACTATTAGCTCCAGTACTTTTGGTTCTTAGCAGGAGAACTCCTCAACAATTAACGTCCCTGCATCGGGAAAAGCAATATTTTGTAAAAGGTGATGAGCAGTTGACATTAGACTATTGTAACTTAGATAAATTAATAACTGATTCACTAAAAAGAGAAAAATAAAAATCTTTTTTACAAAAAAAAACCGACTTCAAAAAAAACACATTACAAAGTGAAAAATAACTTTAATTTCGGAAGTCAGTAGCTTTGGATCTGTATTTTAGTTTTTTGCCACCGACTTCCAACTACAATGTTAAGTTTGTTCTTGGAATAAATTCATCCCAACTACGGAACCATTCATTGTGCGTAGTCCGATACGCACTTGGTCGGTTTTGTACATTTATTGTCATGCCAAAATAATGTCAAAATCAATAAGAATACACAATTTTTATATTTATTATTACTTTTGTTTGCATTTCGACAGTTTCGACTGAAAACATCCAAGAACTAGAAACTATGTGGACCAGTCAATCTACCTACACAGCCAGATGACTTGCGTGACGATGCAGGATGGCGGTTGCATTCCAACAAAGTGCCAATTTAAGTCAATAGAGGACACACGAGCCACAATGACAAACCATAGTGATACTCTGAGAAGATGAAGATCAAGTGATCACATAATGTCACCGTTAAACACATCAATCATCCTACAATTACGTGATTAAACCTACCATTGTAGTTAAGACAGTAGAATACAGGATGTGTATTCTATACGTTTTAAACAGCGTGTTTCATTTTCAAATACTTAGTTTTTTCACATCTCATTGTTTTTTTTTTACAATAGTAAATGCCGATTTCGGCTACGGTGAAGGATTAAAAAAATAATTATTGACTTGTAAAACTAGGTATACATTTTGTACAACAAAAATTATATTTCGAATTTAACAGCTTCCATGCGGATTCGTGTTGAAAACCTGTTCAGTGTTGATTCATCACAGATTGTGGCATACTTTTAAATAGCCTCCGCCTCATTGTTGAGTTTTCTCACGAGTTTTGGGACTCGTTAAAGTTAAAATCTCTTTACATGACAGAAGTAAACGAATTTAATTAGTGACGTGTTTGCATTAGTAGGTCCAAATGAAAGGTAAGCCCTTTCATTTGGACCTCAATAGGTAGGTATTTGAGAATATTATCTACCGAAATGGTGCAGAAAGGATTTTTGATAATCATACTTCTGTCTTCGATAAAACTATGCTGGTCTTTATTTACTATTTTCAGTTGAATAGTTATGTACGTACCAACTACTATTTTGATTAATCCATTAAAATAATACGACGCTTAATTTTTGAGTAGGTTTTAAGCTAGATTAGAATAGAATACTCTTTATTAGGTACACCATAAAAAATACAGATATAAATATAGAAATATAAAAAATTAAATAAAATATTATTATTTTTATTATTGATTATTTAATAAAAAAAATATTCTTTCACATAGTTATTGCAAAGTTACAAAATACTATCGTAAAAATTCCTGGCAACTCGGAGCTTCCGTTTGTAATACCGATTCGTATTGCAAGCGACACCCTGGCGCATTCCCGGTGTATTTCTTATTGACCATAGCACGCAAGCCGGCCAGGCGTACGCGACCAGCTCTAACATTCTGAAGCACTGGCTTGAAACAATTACTTTACGTATTATTATTATGGACTAACCCACGACTTTGTCTACATTTTTGGAAAGGAGAAAATTAGATTTTCTTAAACAAACTTGTTGCAAATATTCGATAAAACTTGTTATTTTTTTCCATTTGACTGAGAGGTAATCTAATAATATTACAAGGAGGTAATTTTGTTTTTGTTTGTATGTAGGGGATAATCTCTGGAACTACCGGTCGGATTTGAAAAACTCTTTTTGTATTTGATAGTCAAATTCTTGAGGCAGGCTATAGGCTAATTAGCATCACACAATGACAACCAGGAACCGAGTAAAAAAAAAAAAAGTCAGACATAACGCTAAGCGAAAACGATGTGTTAGCGCAGGGAGGTGATGCGACGCAACGGGGTGGGTCGGGGGAAGAGGAAATTTCACGCGGACGAAGTCAGTCTTCAGGCAGAAACTAGTGCTAAGATACAATAGTAGGTACATTATTATTGAACTAACTATTTACACTATGTACTAAAATATTTAAATTTGTTTAAATAACATTAAGCGCGATTTAAAATTATATTGTCTTAGTTCTCCACTAGATACTTTAAGAAACGTAATTTATTATTCTCATTGTTCCGGCTTCAGTGAACATGTCTGTGGGTTATTTTCGAGTTATTCACAGAATTAGTTTTAGGTGCATAGACAATATTTGCGCTCAGTCCACACAGACGAAAATTTCGTCTATGAAAATTAAATTTTCCGCTTCTAAACTGACAGTGTTAAAGAATCTCACTAGTAAATGCACTAGAAACTTTGTTTGCACAAATTAGAAGCACAGAGCAGAGACATGAAGCGAATCATACTTTAGAATCAAATTATATGGAGGAGCTAACACTAAAGTTTGACGACGGACGAAACGGTCAAGACGCAGAGTAAATGAATTTAGTAGCCAGGACTTGGCTAGACCAAAAGGCTAGACGAAGTAGAATGGGGTCTATGTCGGGCCTTGTCGAAAGCATTCCTAATTGGTAAAGGGAACATGGTTTATTACACAGTGCGGCCTATGAGAGAATGCGTTCTTGACACCTGTCAGTTTCATACAAACGAATAGGTACGTGTTTGGCGAATTTGATCTTTATTTGTTAATAGAATTATTGTCGCACTGACAAGTCTCAAGAACGCATTCTCTCGGTGGCCAGACTGTAGTAAGGTGTACTACTGTGTAAAGAACTTTTAAGATGCAATGGATGGACATTACATAAAAACACGATGTTTATCTCCACAATAAAGGTCTGAACAGGTACCTACAACCTTAATAAAACTGTTAAAACACTAGACATCTCACCATAAAAATGAAAAATGGGAGAGCTACCACAATATAATTTAAACGCCTCGTCCACGAGATAGCCGCTTTAAACGCAGACCAGTCTATCTTGTGCGCAAAGCTACGAGATTAGATACCTACTCTAGCTAAGACATTATACGTAGAATTTCAGTATTCGCTAAATTAATTTCAGAGCTCTCTATCGTGGTCAGATCTATACTTAGATTAACATATGCAAAATTAGTATAGTCAGACAAACTACCGTCTTGCTTACTGGCTAATATTTTGCCACGGCTTACGTGGTTCATGTCAATAGTAGAGAAGAAGAACAAGTACTTACCCTCTAGCCACATTGAGGCAGTAGTTCCTGCAGGGCCTCGCATCATGACCTTCGCATCGCGCACATCCACCTGCCCGTAGCAGTTTTTCAGCGCAATTTTCACTGCCGCTTGCCAGAACTCTTTCAGTTGAAGCCAGTGCGTCTGCACCTACTGCTAACATCTGAAGCAGCGCCCGCGCCGCCTCCAGAGACCGCGATAGAGATGTGGCCAGCTGTAGACAAGAAACATTAATTGATTTTTTGATTATTGATATCTCTCATTTTATGGAAGTTTCACATTTCGGTTTCGGTTATAACACGCCTACAATTTAGCTGGGAGGTCTCGCGGCAAAGTGATGAAAATGAATAAATTATAATAAAACAAATAATCCAATAAAAAATATGTAGCTACCTACGAAACTGATAAAAAACCTTATAAAAACTAGGAAATGACTTATTATGGCGTCGGCGAGCGACAGCTACATTGAAATAAATCCGATTTTGCGCTTTAAGAGCTGCACCGGCGCTGTAAGAAGCGCTAAGTGTCCGTAATTTTTATATGTCAGCAATATAAATAACATACATACATAAATTCACACCTTTGTCCCATAGGGGTAGGCTGAAACTATAGAACGCCACCTGCTGCGATCCTTACATACTCCTTTTGCCTGGTTTACGTTCATACATCTGGTCATACACGCACGCGCGTCGGTTGCGAGTAATACGCACCTCAACACGCAACGTATCTAAAGTACATACGTCTTTTATGGGGTACTGCGTTAAATGTTACAATAAAATACCATGTGATATATTGCAAAGAAATAAAAAAAAAAACATATTAAAAGTATACTTCACAAACAAGCATATTACAAATTAGAGGATTATATCCTAGATAAGAATGCTTGGGAACATGCTGGTCCTGCTCCGTAAGACATTCTAGAGTCTAGAAAAAATCAAACTGGTTGCTAATTTAATTGTATAATTTATCAATTTTATGACGTTGATTTTACATTCTGTAACTACTCTATCTCACACACTAAATTATTACTTGTTAAGTTTCGTGATTTTTGAAAAATCATCTACTTTTCATAATATGTAATTAGTGAGCACCATGTATCTATCACATAATTAATTTACCTGTCATTAGTTTATATTTAATTCTTTTTACCTATTGTGGTATAGTAATTTTATTCTAGGTGCATATTCTTCACATATAATTATATAATTAATGTATACAAAATAGTAATGGTGGAGTTTCTTGCCCATTCTTCATTTGGAAGGGGCAACTAGAGTCAATACTATTTTCTTGTAAATTTTGATGTTCACAAGTGCGTTTTATGTGCCAATTTAAATTGTTTGATTTGACTTAACCAATATAAATAAATAAGCTCGAAAATCTCAGAATAATTTAGAGAATAGGATTAAAACGCCCCCATGGCCGCATGGCCCCATATAACTGAATAGTTATATGGGCCCAAGCGTTTATCGCACTTCCGCACTCTGCGTGTTCCATATCCGGGTTTGTGTTCATTCGCTTGCTACCGTATAAACGTTGTCACAGTAACTTTTCAACAATAATGTATGCACATCCCATATTAAACTATGTAAGTATAACTAAGTACCTGAAATGATTAAGCTTTCAGAGCAATATTTGTCGCCTAGATTTAATTCTTTTGTGATACAAAAAGAATGACACTAAAGTTTTGTAGGTAATATCTTGCACTAATTTTGTATTTAGAATACCAACGACATTATGCTTTATGTAAATGCTTGTGTTATTTAGTGCCAGCAATATTTCGTGATGGC
This sequence comes from Griposia aprilina, assembly GCA_916610205.1. Taxonomy (NCBI): domain Eukaryota; kingdom Metazoa; phylum Arthropoda; class Insecta; order Lepidoptera; family Noctuidae; genus Griposia; species Griposia aprilina. The sequence goes on from OU744286.1 coordinate 17,296,046, forward strand.
TCAACAGTATTCTGCAATAGTATTCATTATGCTAAGCACACTGGGCTTTGTCCTGCAATCTGCATACAACGTATCTCAAAAGACACTTCGTTGCAACATCGCGACCTACTGACGGGCCTATAGAATCTTTAGTGAAATTCGAAGTAAAATTAGCAGACAATTACAGGACCTATCCCTAGGCAAGTTTCGGCAACTGTTGTATTAAATTGTTGCATGTTCTAAAGATGTGGGTAACCGCTCCGTAGAGGGCAAATTATGTAACGTTAACACTTTGCACCTTTCCATAAACTGGAAGGTCATAAACACATTTCCGTTTTTTTTAAATTTCATTATTTAATTTTGTTTTTAGGGTTCCGTACCCAAACGGTGCCAACGGAACCCTATTATTAAGTCTCCGCTGTCCGTCCTACCGTCCGTTCGTCCGTCTGTCTATCTGCCAGCGGGCTGTAGGTACCTCATGAACCGTAAAAGGAAGACAGTTGAAATTTTCAGTGTGTAAGTATTGCCGCTATAACAACAAATAAAAATAAAACAAAGTTATAAATTAAAGGGTTTTTTTTTAAACACGTTTCCAGTATGGGGATAAAAAAGTTAAGTGTTAAATATTATAAAGTGGTTGTACTTAACTGGATTTTTTAAATATATTTTTGATCTAATATTGAAAGTTGTAGGACAGTTGGTAATAGAGTGAAAAAAGAGGTTAATTTATAGAAATACCAACCCTCTCCAAATCAAATCATAATATTTTATTTCACAAAAACCAACATGGGCACATATGAAACGTCAGAAGCTAGGTGCACGGTTCCAATTGATTGTTTCCTATGGAGAAGAGCCGGCAAGAAACTCCACGGTTACTCTTTTAACAATAAGGGGCTTTTACAATGTTTCAAATGGGTAGTAATAAAAGCTCCGAAAAAGAATTAAAATATGAGCGTACTCAAAATATGAAATTTACTGCTTTAAATACTAACTTTCCGACAACTTACATGCGAATACAAATAAAGAAACGACTGAATAAAATACTGAAAAATCCGAAAAAATTATACAATATTTGCTGACGTAATATTTTTCACCAGCTTAAATTGCGTTTTACCAAAATCTACAGGTAGTCATTTTTATTGTAACTTACCTATTATAAATTTAGAATCAACCTTACACCTAACCAACCAAACCTCGGGGTGCCCCTGAGGTCGGCCGGCTAGGGTTAGGGTTAATAAGCAGGTCGACGGAGCCCCGCTCTGCGGGGCTCCTATTTCTGTCTAAAGGGTTTAAAGGAACCTAACCAACCGAACCTCGGGGTGCCCCTGACGTCGACCGTTTAGAGTTAAGATTTTCGGGAACATATTATATGTTTTCGGCAACTTAGTAATTTTTTCGGAAGTTTAGTGTTTTTTTTTGGAAATTTAGTTTATTTTATTTGAAAGTATAGATTATTTTTCGTAGAATTATAATTTGAATAAGTTCATGTTTGTTCGTTAAATACAACATTTTTGTCGGTTAATTTTGTATTAATGTTTCGGTAATTCATTTTAACACAGCTAGTTAACAAGTCAACCACAGATCGCTAGAAGTTAATTTGTATTTCGGAAGCTTTATTATTTTCCGTTTCAAATTACAGTGTTTATAGATATGGGAGGACAGTGTAGGACAACGAAAACGTAAGAACCTCCCTTTTACGAAAACGTAAGAAGCTTAAAAGCATAAAATAAAAGTGAGTTATCCCTCCCCAGTATGAGTATGACACTGCAAGGCACGGGTTAATTCAGATGATCTCCGGGTTAACCCAATTAAGGCACATGCCAGCACTGGAGTAAAAGGTGTAATGCACCATCAACTTTAATGACCGAAACCTACTGCCTACTTGTTTCACCTAACGTCATGTGCCTCTCGACATTGCTAAGAAATTTTGAATTTTACATACGCTTTTAGCAGTTTTATGCTTAGTATAATATTGTATACTACCTCTTTTAGGGTCCTTCAATTTCATATAAACTTCAATGCCGTGTGACGAGTATTATACGAGTTGTTTGACAAATTATTTGAGAGTTTGCAAGGCGAGACAAGGGGGGACAAACTTCATGTTTGAGAAAAATATTGCTGAGGCGCTTGAGATTGCAGAAAACTGTGCAATTTAACGCTTATTACATTTCAAGAACTAATGACAGTGGCTGACAAAGATTTCAGTTATTAAATACAGGCCGCTTTGTACGTTAATGACGCTATCACATCCAAATTCTCCAAATAAACAAGCTTAGGACATGTTATAATTACCTGTTGCGGCACATCCCCAAACGGCTGTACTGCGTCATAGGAATCTCTGAGGCATATCTCGTACTCCGAAGTGAACTGCTTCGAATCCAACTTGAGCACATTATGATAGGCTACAGGGAACAGGTCCCTGAAGAAAGTCTTCGTGGTGACTGATAGGTCCTTAGGAGGTCCTGCGCTGAGGCTTTCGCTGGTCAGGTCCCCTTCTGCTCGGAGTATTGTTCGGATGTCATCGTATAAGTTCGCGAGTGGCTGAACCGTCCGAGTCGCAAGCCCTCGGTACAGCTGGGTGAAGAGGGTCGCAGTCTTGTTCTGCGACTGGTGTGAGAGACCCGTTAGGTGATCTGTAGGGAAGAGACACAAACTTTTAGTCAGATCTTTAAATGTTGATGTTCTAATCTGTTTTCAAAGTACAACTGGTAAAAACATTAATGCTGAACACGTTTAAGTGATATTAGTATGTTCTACCCAAGTTTTAATCCCATTTCAATTAGGTACGGTTTGATTGACAGGTCCTAATTCAGTAATCTACTAAACTCTATTTCATAATAATGTAACTGAAACCCCTAAGGGTATTTACATTGCGTCTCACCAAAATATGGATACATGTAGTTACGAAAATGTTTCATAACTACGTCTACGATCAATTAGACGTAGGTAATGTTAACAGAGCCTGTGTAAATACGTTTAGTTAGTTAAACATCCCCCAGTATTTGGTTTCATAGTTTGTGGCACCTGCTCTGGGTTAAAACGAGTATCCAGTGTTATCTCACTGGTATGCAGGGCCGAGACGGGGGATCAACGCTTCAACGCATTCCTACCAACGCACCTACACGTATAGACGACGTTATCCTACCAATACAGATAACTACAAGATATTTTTTAATTAAATAACACACACAAGGCTCTTTATCAAAATGCTACTACGAGTAAATCCGACTGGCCATGTGTTGAAACTGTAAGGAAAGCTTACTATGTTTATACGAAGGATGAAAAGCTCCTTTGATCTGCGGAGCTTGACGAAAAGCTTTTTAGCCGGCGGCGTTTACCGCGTCCTCGTAGATGTATACCTGTGAGCCGTACGCTTGAAGGATTCATCATGATTCTACTTAGTTATAAATCTCTAAGGATTATATGCGAAGAGTTAAATGTCACATGGTTTAATTTTAGGAGGCTGTTAACTCATATTTTGGAGACTTTATCAGTAAGTAAATGAAGACTTCGGTCTTAACAATTAAATGTATTGTTTTGATGGCTACGTTATAGCTGAAGATACCTACATATATCTTAGCTTAAGAGACCGAAAGAAACAAACAAAAAAGCCTCAATTCATCAGTGAATGAATGATGTTAAAGGAAATAATTTCCAGAATTTCCTCCAGAACTTCGCCACAACTGTCACCGAGTGCTATAGACAGTACATTAAAGTAACCCTCACTGTTTCCACCTGCACAATAGAGGATTGATGACAGTTCCCAGTGCTCCACTGTAAGTCCCCGCATTCAATGTTTCGTGGCAGAAAATCCGGAAGGTAGTGTTCTACAGAAAAGAAACAGAAGGTTCAGAACATCATTAAGTACTTTAGCGTAAACAACGACATTGATACTGGATATCCTGCGATAATTACCTAACCATCTGAGTGGAGGCGTATGACCCAGCAGCGGAGACGTTTTTATAGACTGATTACACTTAGTCATGCTTTTGCTGAGACAATTGCTGTCATAACCACGCCAAGTAGGAAAGGTACGTGATTCATGAACACCTTGCATCCTAGACTTTGATGTTAGGCCACGGAGGTATTTTAAATAACGACATTCTCTCCTGGGTTTGCATGCTTACAACGGGAACGAAATGGCTCATGCTCGGCTCCTATAAACTAAAACGAATCGTTTTGCTTACCAATGGTAGCATTTTTTTATTGCCAAACTGGGCATATGGGTATATAAATGGATTCTTAAGCTAATTTTACCTGTGATAGCTCTACTTCCACGTGCGAGGGTCTACTATGCAAAGCTATGAGGTCTTTGCTGCAGTATTGGTAAAGATACAAGATTCCTAATTATAACCAATAACGATCCGTAAATTATAGGAATAGGCGAATGGACGAATGCTTGAAAATTTAACAAAGTTGACGTTCTGTATCTTTGGCAGTATAATGGCACGGGTAGCTCAATAAATAATAAGTGTCATTTGTCTTTTCAGAGGGAGACCTCCAGACGCCCTTAGCAGCGGCCGCCGAACTGGCAACATTTAACGTAACTACATATTTTACAGTTATGTTTGGAAAAGGGCTAACACGTTATCTTCATACGTTGTACTTATAAAACGGTTTGAGTTCTGACCGTAAATAAAAAGGCCATGTAAAACGAAACAGTAAAACCTGGCATGAAATAAAATAATATGAAAATTAAACAGGACGCAACAAATGTTTAACTCAAATGTAAAATACGGTTGGAAAATAGAAAAGAAGAAAAAGGGCTTTAAAACAGAAATGTGTTTTATTCGTTCGCTATAGTTCAAAATTGAATATAAATAAAGCTGACCTAATCAACGAGCTGAGCGCCCTTTGCAATTAACGCCCTTTCATCAAAATCGTGACATTTGTCACCACCCACGTTTTAACACTCACACTTAAAGGTCATTTAGTTAAAGAATCATAAATTGCATTACAGTGTAGCAGCTCAAACTGTGAATAGTCTGCGGAGAGTGGACTAATTACTTAGTTATGCAAATCCTGCTACAGAGGTTGTTTTAACAAATGAACTCCGTCAAGCCAAAGCTAAGAGATTTTTTTGCATTTTAAGCAATTTCATCTCGTGGAGAGCAGGACTGAACTATAGTAATGAGACACCAGGGCGACGGTCATTTATACAGGATTGAGACGTGGGAAACTGAATATAAAGGCGACTGTGTAGGAGCTACTAAGGAAAATATATTACCTTCCTTTATCACCATTCATTTACTTAAAATACTAGCTTTTTGCTCACGGCTCGGTAGTTTCAGAATCTTAAAATGTTTTTATAAACAGTCTCATCTAAGTTTATGTTATAGGACTAACATTTAACAAAGTTTATCTTAAGAAAATCCCGTCTATTCTGAAGTTACGTATCTCTACGGTTCTTAAAGCAGCGTAGATAGAATCTTCATACCCTCTAAATCAGAGGTGTGCACACTATAGAAAATACGTTTAAGGAAATTTCATACTGTCAGTAGGGGGATTATATCCTGTCAATGGTTATGTATGGTCTTAGCCCGGCCCACGTACCCGAGCACACAACTGGATAAATGGGGCCAATATATTGCAATGTCAACTGACGGGTTAAAATGGTTACTTTAGATATCAACAACACTTAAACAAAGTTTACCAAACTCACTGTTCCGTAAATGTTAAGCATGGAGACAAGAGCTGTTAATGAGAACTCTATTAATATTAAATGGTCTGTGTTAACGTTAATGTGGGGTACCTTCATAAAGCACAAAGGTAAATTATTTTAGTGCTCTAATGAGGGTCCGCGCGGTGCGTGTGGTCCCGGAGGCCCTTAGGCATTCGCTTAACAATGGTATAAAAGGGAACCCTCGGCGTGAAGCACACTCTGATTATTTCCTCTCAGAAGCAGGGGGTTGAGCTCATTGTTTCATACTTGTTAGTCACAGGGTCGTCGCCCCCAATATTATATTTTTCATAGATAATAACGCGCCACTCGTGTTGATGGGAGTCCTTGAAGAGTACTTGCAGGTAAATAGCTCTTGAAGATAATTTTTAAAGATGAGAGAGCCTATTTTAAGATGGCTGCGGAATATAAATAACAAATACTGTGTGTTTGTCGTTGCCGTTGTCGTTAGTACGTGTGTTGGCTGATACGAGTATTGCTTTTGTTTTTGGCGTATTTTATTTGACTGGGCTATATATTATGCTCGTTTGCGTTTTAAACAGAGATTAATCGAGAGTTAGTCATTGCTTGGCACTAGATGTATCTTCGTTACGTTTCTAGCCGACGAACAACGCAACGATTGTTTACTGAACAATAAATTGTAAACTCTACTACGCATAGGACAATAAGAATTAGTTTAATGGGTTTAAGTAATAATACCTTTAACGAAGCCGAAAGTCAGTTTTTGTTCACGTTATTAAGTATTTTTTTTTTACTGGACCATGCCTGGGAACCTTGACGTTACAAAGATATTTAAGGTCAAAGTTCCAAGATATTTTGATGTTTTTTTTACGAAAACATTTTTTTAACAGTTATAACTTTACTTTCAATACCCCCACGATGCCCGTACCGTTGCATGCACCCATACGCACAATATTTTGCGCACTACCGTAAATAGAGAAATTTCACACCTAAAATAAAAGTAATTTCCCAGCAATTATTTTTGCACAAAGTTACTTTGTTTGATGGACATGTTGTATAGATGACGGCTTCGTGAATGGTCTTTTTACACCCTGTACATCCTCTATCTATATAGACCTTTTAAAAAAAAAAAACACTGATAATGCAAACAGTTGAGAGATTGTTGAAAACAGTCGTTAGTTAGCCGAAAGGTCACTGCGACCGATCCCAGAGAAATACCTAAACATTTTACAAGCCTTTGATGGTTGTTAATTTATTTACGACTGTTGTAGTAAATCGTGTGGCATTTATTGGAAAACACAGTTTAGTTAATTTTCTAAAGGCCACATGCTTCGGTCATTCATCCAACGAATATAGGCATGGAATATACACAGTTTAGGGCTGTGAGTGACATAACCTTTTGGGAGTTCTCACAGCGTTTAGCGGCTCACAAAATGTAAGTAGGTCGTTGGGGGCACGGGCATATGATATTTCTTTGGATCTATATATACTATACATTTCATAAGATTACTATAGCATATATAGTGCCTTTTTTTTAGGCAATATGTTAATATTATTGGGAATATTATCAAGTTATAAGTAGAACTCTAAGGAGTAGTAAATTACTTCAATTTTAAACGTTCAGCATCAATGGTTGCGTCGCGTCTGCAGCCGTAACTTGTTGTTAGCAAACACAGATGGCACTAGTTCCACGTTGGCACTGCTTTCACCACAAGAGCACTAGGAAAAGTCTTCAGTTTTGTCAGTTTCGGCCAGTATTTTTTGAGTGTTCCATTCCTCTAAAGAGGTTTTACTTGCATGGAATACGAAATTCTAGCAACGAAGCAGTTGTAAATTAAACTTTTTCTGTTAATTCGTTTTTTTTTACATATGTACCTAGCGCAAATTTTACCCATATGCTTTTTAATGTGCCTACACAAGTAAAATCTGTGGGAAAAATTAAGTTTTCCAACTGAAATTGCTTTAGTCCCGGCCGGTTAGAACATGCAAAGGCATAAAAACTCTAAAATAAGCTTTTCCAACATCTGTGTCCGACGTAGGTACGGGAAAATTGTTGTTTTTTTTTCTATGAATATTAATGCTATTTGCAGTCACGTCTTCATTACTAGTTTTATATACCTAATGTATGCACACTGCACGCACATGCAGTAATTTTATCATATTCATTAACTGAATAATTTAGTTTCTGTGCCCATTTCTGGAAAACACACAATACAATATTTATTTAATTCACGATGCCGCAGTGAGTTAATAACGCCTGCAATTTCAACTATAAAGTCGTCTTATATTTAAATTCGAACGATATAATTTCGAACATTATTTACAATTTCAATTATACGCTATAAATCTTTGTTTGTAATTTCATTTCTGTTTTATCGAAACGAATCTAAAGGCTCCGCCGCCGGTGCGACGCGACAGCACGACGCGACTCTAGTAGAACAGTTTCTATGAAAACTTTATGGAAATTGTTCTACAAGAGCCGCGTCGGGCTGTCACATCGCGCTTATCTGCGGGAGCCTAAAACCTAACTTTTAATTATCGTAAAGTCGTAACCTCTAGTCCATGTAACTGCAGAACAAGTTTGAAAAGCGAATGACCAGAGGCAATCATAGAGGTTGAACATACAGGAAATTAATAAACAATCAATTTTCCTTCAATCGATCTCGGTATCAGTGTATCGAATATTATTTGTCGAGAGTTTCGTATAAAAACTAGTGTATCAAATTCTCTTTTATGAGGGTGCACGTGTATTAACAGTGTGTAAGGGTCGGTCTACACAAAGTGCCCAATTTGTCGGCCGTTGGGAGTGTTTGTTGAACAAGTATTGTTCGCTCGACTAACACATGGCCGCGGGCCCGCGTCTACGTACTCGTATTTATTGTTGTAAGTGCAGCGGACACGAGTTGCGGTAGTCTCGGAGTCGGTGCCAGGCTATATGCCGCATCTGCTTGTTGTGCCGATTGATCTATGCCCACTGACTTAATAAACATACGAGTATCTATGCGCTCACGTCTTTCAATAACGTCTCCTTTTATAACGAGCGTACAATGAGGTTACTGATAGTGTTTATTGTATAATGTACGTATACAATTTATAAATGAATGCATGTGTGCTATTTTTAAAGCTTCTTTCATTCAAGAATGTACTATGAGAAGGGAATTGAAGTATTTGAGTATTTATTGATAATAACATAACGACAGAAACGCTGACACGTGTCTACAATAAACTGCCTCCCAAGTTGTATCGAGAGTAATTAAAATTATCGTTTATACAATTATTAAAACACTCATAATTAAGAAGATCACTAGATAAGGGTTACATTATTATTTCCTATCCTGATCTTTGTGTAGCATTGTTATCTACTAAGACTTAAACCCAATCTATTACACGAAATCCCAGCAATCAAGTTGATGGAAGGGATACAATAGTTACTCACTACTCCGCATAGATAACCATCACTTTGATCCCCCAACACTGGCGTGCAATATTGATGGCTCGCGAGGCAACTGGAGCAGAACCATCAGGGCGTTCCTTTTAATCTAGGCACTTTGAATTTAGAAGCTAGATGAAGTAAGAGCGGGCTTTAGACTTAAGATCTCTTGGTGTTTTCATTCATTGGCGATTTCTTTACAAACCGGTTAAAGCCGGTATAGAAAAGAGCGAGTGTTCGTGTGGAAAGGTTCTTAGTTTTGTGCATTAATATAACTCTCTTTGTTTTTTATATCGGTTAAAATTAGGTTTTTTGGAAACTAACACCAAAGGCACACCTAAAATTAAATTTTGTTGCGTAGGTACGTAAAAATCTCGTTACATTTGTAACGGGGTACAGATTGTTACATTTATGCTATTTCTTCATTATGGCTTTACTTTCTTAAGTAATGATTAACAAAAAGAGGTGTTCTTCTGACTCGATGTGTTGAAATACAGTCACGGAAATTAATTGTTAAGCAAAATGACATCCAACGTCAATTTTTTTGTGTTATAGAAATTTCATACAACTGTCAAACAATGACAGTTATGATCTGAATATACGGACAAACCGTATTGGGTATAGAAATTTAATTACCCTGACTTTCCATCAGGTAGGTACTTACTATTCAAAAATAATCCGTTCTCGAATTTCGCTATTTCTGTGAGAACAAAAGGTAACCTAGCGTACCTTGTAACGATCTCTTGGTATTCAGCAGCAAGCTGGCAGTCCTCTTGATAGGCTCGGACGTGCTGACCTCGGCAGCCCGCCGCAGTGCGGACTGCACCTGAACCTCGCGACCCCTGCCGCAGCACTGCCCGCCGCATATTTGACCTGAAAATAAAGAAAAACGTTAAAAAAAATTTTTTACTCAATACACATACATAAGCTGATGCCTTTTTCCCATGGAAGGCAGAAACTACATACAGAAAGCTACTAGCTATGATTAGATAACCAACTTGCTTCACTAGATAAAGATAAGGTAAAAAAAAAGTTTTTTTAACCGACTTCAGCGTGCTTGATAACTACCTATATGATATATTTTGCATAAGGTATGAGCACGATTAGGTACTAGGTCATATCTAGTTCGGGAGCTAGTAGCTCACAAAATATTGTTATCAAAATTGATTGTCTTGGCTTCTTTTCTCAATAATTGCAATGTTTGCTGTCACTCTCCTTGATGGTTTCTCAATACGTGTTGCTACGTGACACATTTACGAAATTGTGGTGACTCCACAACAAAAGTCACAAATGAAGGGTTGATTATGGGTGTAATATTTCGGGTCGCTGCCTTATAATGCAATAATGAGGCAGCGACCCGAAATGGTTGATTGGATCCGTTTCATTCGTAATTATGTATTGAATAAGCCCTGCTCGAAAATATTCAGAGAAAATATTATCGAAATAATTGGTTAGGTGAAAAGGTAGCTGGATTTATTTGGCTGAATTTCGGCTGTTGTTGTAGTAGGTAAGTATTGCTCGTAATATTGGAAATCGACCACGAACATTATTCCCGAACATTGAGCAAAAGCACGTAGTTAATTAAATTCTCTTTGATAACAATTATTATCGGTTGGTAAAATGAATATTAATATTTAACATGCATTAATGATGTCTCCACAAATCATAAAAAATAGATGCATGAAGAAATTAAATGTAATTAAAACAAACACATATTTTCAAAATAAAATTGTCGAAAAAGTTTCTGTATACCTACAAAACAGTAGATAGACAAGGAAACCTCACAATGACCAGTGAAGTAGTGCTTCATTTCCAATTACTATTTAATATGAGGTCAAAGGTAAATTGTCGAGGAGTGAGGTCGCGTGACAGGTGTCGCCTGTGATGAGGGTACCCTCCACTTAACAGCCTCCAAAACACTCGCTTTAATCACTCCTTCTATTAACTAACTCCCGGACTATAAAGAAAATTTTTATGTTTTGTAATCGAGCTTCTAATGGTTTGAAATATAACTTTAAATTTTTGATTTTATATTTACAACCAGTTATACAATAAAACGTAGCTGTATCATGAATCTTGCAATATTTATTTGAAAAGAAAATTTCAATGTGAATTGTCTACGAATGTCTACAAGACAAGGGGATCTTGTCTTTTCCATACCGTATTTACGGCACATGACGTGCCTCACACGTTTCTAGCTTTCTGACATCCGCACAATTGCCATTAATAAAAATAGAATAGACGTGTTTAAATAACGTAGGTAAATCGAAAATAAATTCTGTTAAAACAATCTCATTAGTCTACAGCTCGGAACTGAACATGTGTAGGTACAACAATGATTATATAATAACAACTGACAGACAGACATCCATTATTACGTCAGCTGCTTAACTTCCCACGTAGAAATTGCATGAATGACGGAAGCTCGTAGGAACCAGTCATGTCGGTATGCAGCCAAACATAATTATAGCCTGGCTTTACTTAGGCCAATGTCTATAAAAATAAGAATAATTTATTGGTCCATTGTTACAAAATAAATTAAAAATGTAATTAAAATGTATGCTTACTGTAACTAGAATATTTACACACTAACACTTCCTCTCTCCTGATCCAGTCTCTTTCGACAGATAATATGGAATACAAAAATATAATAACAAATGCAACGGTTTAAGTATAATTAATTAATTAAACTTATTCAGGACTAAAATTAACCAAATGTATGTGTCAATGTGATGAGTGTAAGTGTGTATGTGATGAGTGTGTGTGATGAGTTTGTGTGTACCTATGTGATGAGTGTAAGTATGCACGTGATGAGTTTTAGTGTGTATGAGAGTATAAACATCATCATTACAATCAAATTCAGTTTCCTTGCTCTTGTTTCATGTTTATTATTGTATTTATAATATATAGTCAATTTTATGTTTTATGTATATATGCAAATATGTATTTGTTGTATATGTAAATGGTACACCACTGACTACCTGCATTATTGTCTCTCATTCTCCCTTTAATGATAATCCATCCAAAGGTTGTCTGTAAAAGATCGCTTTTAGCGATACGACCGCCCATTGTGTCATCCTATGAAAAATATCTACATTTATATCTGTAATTTTTATGATGGACATAATAAAGACTATTCTATTCTATTCCATTTAACATATTTATTTGAACAGTGGTCCCCGAACTAGGTAGCGCCTGATCTTGGGGGCCTGAGTTGCGTTATCATACATTTTAATTCATCTTCTATCAACTTTGCTTACGAATACCCATCCACCTTATATTATATACGAGCAATAAGCAACACTATAAATAGCAAGTATCCACATTCCTAATTTAAATAAATCATAACGTTATCTTAATACACGACACATTGACACAATAAATGACGCAAGATAAAGTGTTAATGAACGCTCCTCCAGACCTCTAGTCTAAATAACTCTAACTAGGCTGTCAAATCTATATATATATATGTATATTATACATATTTTATAATTAATGTGACCGCATTGTTCTTCTAAACTTTTAGATTTTTATGTGGTTTTCACCATCATTTAGAGAATGAATTCCGAAAGTTTTGTGTTTAATACATTAACATAAAACTAACATTTAATAATGGAATCCCGATGTTTTGTCAACTCGTAAATACTGTGCGAAGTGGGGCCGCATCGGTAGTAGTAAATAAAATAATATCAATAACAAAGTGTCGTGAGCGGAGCGTGGTCCCGAGGTATTTCAACCATAGTCTTTGGACATGGTCCAACATAGACCAGTCATTGAACACGGTGCGTACAAACCGTCGTCGTCTGGTTAGTTGTGGTATGCCAACACATTTACTTGACTATAAACATCACGCTGCAGAAATAGAACATAATATTCGCTGAAATGAAGCGAAATTTATGTTTGGGTTAATCACAGGATGTGACGAATGTGCTAGGCTTTTTATTGCGTTGACTGAGTCGTTTAGCGTCTTCTTAGTAATCAAATTAAATAACTAACCTAGTATGAGGTAGTAAATTACAAATATTTCTTAGTCAAATCTAAAAATATTTACTTTGTATTCAAGTCCACGCGTTTACCAAATATTATCAAGAGTAAACAATTCTAAACGAACCAAATCCACGAGTAAAGATAATAGGTACTGTGTTCTCAACCTATTGTGTGGTTATTGATTGCTTACTTCAATTGGATTTAAATAATTTACTACTGGCATTAGTCGACCTACTTGTTTCTAACCTATTGCTAAAATACAGGAAATAAAGTGCTATAGACGGGTTGAACGTTCCATCGATTTCTGCAAGAAATGTGTCTACAAAGAAAATGTTCTTGGTTACCAGTAGAACTTTCATTCTTGCTCAGAAATAGCATCGTTTTAATCAATTGCAACTAAAACGATTTTATTTTTCAAACAATTTCCCTTTAAATTGGTGCTACTGAAAAAGAGCCATTATCATTCTTTATTGAACTCCTAATAGCTACCTTTCAGCACTGCAGACATTAATTAATTATTAAATCAAATGAAACAACATTTCCTAGAGAAGTCTAGTCGTTTAGATTACAATTACATTTTTTTTACTTTGGATACGGTCCAGACAGACAAGAAAGAGACATTTTATCGTTGAAAACATTTTAACTAGCTTCTTCAATACACGATATACGTTAATATATAAACATGTACCTATATTAAATTACATTTGGCACAATGTCGTATAAGAGAGCGACGCCCGCCGCAGGTTCAAGGCTGCGCCGGCGCATTGTTGTGTGACAGCTAGACGAGCGCGCACAAAGACAGCCTGCTGAATACCGCAGACACGAGTTCTTTTTATAAATTAAACTCTTGACAAAAATTTTACTTTATTCTGTTCTCCGAATCGTCTCTGACGACTACGTGGGCAATTTAATACACTACAAAAACTAGAAATTCTACAGGAGTCTGCATTAATTTTGTCGCAAAAGACCTGTAACTGATATCGACTACTGTTATCTGAATTTGTGTCAGAAACTGTATCTCTGCAAAGCCAGTATAATTGCAAGTTTCCTACAAGAGTAATGTGGTTCAATAATATCAGTGACTTATGTAATGTGCGGTATAACTTAGTAGTCGAGCCGACAGGGACAGCTGCCGCGGGACAAGGCCGCGCCTGCAGACTGAACGGTGCCTAGCACACAGAGCACCCACATCAACCTATTACATAAATTGGATAACTAATGAGACTCCGCGATTAGCAGGAAACCACCTACATTCGTTATAATAAGACAAAGGTGATAAATGATGATTGCGGACACGAAAATCGTGTCGAACACTTCACTAACAAGATCATAGAGATGCTATAAACAAGTCAATTTTGATTGATGCATACAGCTATTGCATTTCTTAGAGGTATTCCGTTGTTTCCACTTCAACTACTGTCCGTTAGCTAAACAGTGGCCCAGTGTTGGAACAGTCAAGTTGAGTCATAAATATAATACCACATTTACAGCAAATAGATCGGTAATAAAGTTGTCTCGGTAAATTGCTAGCTTGGTTTAGAACGACTGACCAATCAATCATTTGTGAATGTATAAAGTGGTGGTAAAAAAGTGGGATTACTATGAATAACAACTGGTAACAAATTGATACTATCTCGAGACGCTTTAAATGCGATAATAAACATTAAAGTGTTTAAATAAAACCGTCTTCAGCCCGTTTCTCTGGAGTCGTCCATCACTGTATGTTATTTAAATTAGGATGACCTACGGCTGTACTTTAAATGATTTTACATTTGTAGTGTTAGGTATGATGAAATTTTGTGTATGACGGCGAAGAATTGATTCATATTTGACGGTGTGACGTCTGGTCTGGCATGATCGAGTACAGCGAGGACAAAGTGACAAATGCGTCCGGCGTACAGAAGCGGTACTTATTTATAATCGAGTAAAATTAAAAACGAATGAGAAATTGAAAGGAAAAACGATGAAAACGTTCATAAGTATTCCTTTGTGTTTATATTCCTCAATTTGAATGATTGCTTTTCGACCGTTTGCTTCGAAAACAGTAGTTGCTTCACAATCTGTTATTTTTTTTTCTCTCTTACTCAGCGTGTGCCTCGGACCACCACTACTACCGTTTCGACTCATGAATATTCCACCCAATTGTCTAAACGCAATAAAATTAAAATTGTAACGTCAACAACATCCGCCATTAATTCTTTTTACGATTATTTGATGATGCCTTGTCGCGTATCTCAAATTCTTTATAAATACCTCTTTATGTTAAACTAAGAAATACACTGACACAGGTGTGCTGATGAAATGAGTTATAAAAATAAAAAGACATTCATTACTTTAAGATAAAAAACTAGTCTAAATTTTTTGAATGGTGGAATCACAGTTACGTCTTTAGCCTGGCTCCTTTTTTGTGGCCGTAGAAAAGAAATAAAACTATAAATTAATTTAATAGGGTATATGTAAATGAGATACAGTGATAATCAAGTAGCACCGTTACCTGTTACGCCACTATTTTAATGAATGAGATCCTTAACTTAGTCTGAAAGTCTAGTTTTCTCGATTTTATTACAAGACTGGATGCAAAAAATGCTGACTTTAAAACCACTTAAAATACTAAATAAACCCACTAGAAAGGTAAATAAATAATAAGTTAGTTGTTTATTTTCTGCACAAACAAATAGGTACAAAAGTAAGGATTGCTTATCTAAACATAAGCTACTCAGAACAGATTACAGATACAAAGTACAAGCTCAAGCGAGGGCCCTTCACTAAAGTTTAGTACAAATTGCATGGTGCGAGAACTTTATTCCCCTAATGTTTGTACACCATCCAGTTAATGATAGTGTGAAGAGCAAAGCGCGCCAACAGCCTGAAAAAACGATAAATAAATATGGTACTCATTAAATGTGAAAACACTTACTACTGCTCCCTTGTGGACTTTTCCTGGCCAGAAGTAATTTAAATTTTTAAACACAGTAGGTACTACATTTTTTCGTTATTGCAACAAGTTTTTTGGTTGAGCTGTAAAAAGGTAATTTTTATTTCAACACTTGTTAAAAAAGTGGGCATCTCTTTTTTTTCTATCATTTTTTTTTAGTGTGACGAGCGCGGTATGTGTTAAGTATATAGTACATACTAATTCCATGGCGTAGATGACGAGGTCTTTTTTCAGCCAGCATTTAAAATTGTCTATACTCAGTTTTGGAATAACAACCTCCTTGACTTTTTTATTATATTATCGTTGTAGCAAATAAATTCTAATACCTATTCCCTAAAACAAGTTACAGTATACTTTGCGAATCAGATAAAGCCATTTTAGTACTGTAAGTTAGTATCACTACAGTTACATCGAGTAGGTAATCAGTAGTAAATTGGTAAGTGGCGTGTGTTAACTCTCTCAGCGGCAGTGGTAAATATCAACACGTTGGTGTTAACCGGTGCAAGCGAGCGTATTTGTGCAGTGGAATAATATTTCGTTTGCCACTAATTTTAACTTAGAACAACATTACCGAACGTTGAATAGTAACCGTCAACATTGAAATACGAACTCGGGTTTATGTTTCAATATGAAATGTTTAGTGGTTAAATTCAAGGGAAATTGTGATCCAGTATTTTTTTATATTTTGTTACCGAATTCCACGATGAGAAGCGAGAGAAATGTGTGAAAACAATGATTAATTGCGGAATAAGGAGAGCACGCACGACCAGCTATGTCCTTCTATGAAATGGCCATCTTCATTCTTATGCAAGCCACGCACTCAATATTACTGAGCTCCTGATAAATATTAACACCTCACTATGTTTATTATTATCCGGCTTTATCTATTTCATCATAAGATTCTTAGTTGTGATAGTAAAAATGTTATACTTCCAAACAATTTAAAAGTTTGAAAGTTACGATTTTATTTTAAAACAAACGGATTACGTACAGAAGAAAAAAATAAAATCCTGAGTACTTAAAATGATTTCTGGAAACCAACAATATTATATACCAAAGTACCAACAAATAATAATGTAAATTATGGAAATCGGTTTCATTAATATTGCACGAACCAATTTCGTGCAATATTAATGAAGCACACGAAGCTTTATTACATTTCATTTACTTATTATTATTTTGAATCATTATCGGATAATCTTTTTAAAAAAATTATCGCCACTTTTATTCATTCCGCTCAAAATATCTTTGTATACCTCAAAATATTATAATACTTGTTATGGAATAGGTAAGGAAAATAATCTTGATAATATACAAATAAAACACTTAATTTATGGTGCAAGACTAGCGTGTCGGCCCAGCGCCATTTTATCTCTGTTTTTTATTTTATTATTCTACATCACAAGGCACTCACCGCGTATTGAAAACTTCTCATAATTCTACTTTAAAGGCTCCCGCAAACAGGCGCGACGCGACAGCACGACACAAAGGCGCCGCTCGTCGCACGGCACGCGGTGCCTTTGTGTACGCTGTCGCGTCGCGCCAGTGTGTACGAGCCTTTATATCAACGAAATAAAAGTCAAGGTTAGTAAAATGTGCATAGAAAAAGTATTATTCTAATATATCTTCCTATTATCGGAGCTTGCATGCTTTTCCACTCTTAACGACATTGCGAAATGATTATGCGGCATTATCGTAGCACTGCAACACTGAATATCATTTATTTATAAGTTATTTACAATTTTAAAGGTTATCCCAGAAAATATAAAGGCTATAATCCCGTGCTTGTACGGCAGTGTCGGTAGTTTAGTGTAATTGACATTGGTGCCGATTCTCTTGTACCTACACCGAACTAAACTAACTAAACTATCACTAAAATTCCTTACTTTTGGATATGCGAATTTTAAAGCTATTCTGCAAAAAAATATCTCTAAATTTAAAAATAATTTTGATGTAACTAAAATTTAATTTGACAATCGCGAATCCACGTGGTACTTATTTGCCCTACCCCGTGATTTTTTTTTAGAGCCGGAGGCACGCGTGGGGGCGCAGCCTCGACGTGTTTTATATGCATTTTTTTTAACTTTTTTATGGAAAATATGAAAAAAAAAATTACCTACATGTTGAGTTTTAAGGGTTTAAAGGTCTTATAAAGGGGGTCGAAATTATCAATAATTTTGCGATAGGACACACCATTTTCGAGATATAAGCAAAAAATATATATATATACAGTACGGTTTCTGCACCTGAAGTCGAGGTGTTGTGGTGAATTTTAGTTCATGACAACTAATTTTATTCCACACCTTTTTAATCGCGATTAAAAATAGTCAGATTTAGTTACACAACCAAAATTTTTGGTGAACAACGTCAAATTCAGAATAGCACAATTGGCATTTTCACTAAACTAATAATTCAGTACCATCTTAGTGCTGTCAAACTAAATTATAGTTAAGTTGTGTCGCTTTAGTCTATTTCAGAATGAGAAATCGTCGTTTGACAGGAATAAATTAAATTTTAGTGATTTTTAGTCTAGTTTAGAGAATTTTGTGACAAGAGAATCGGCACCAATGGCTGCCGCAAGGAATGTTTAAAATGCAAATGGTTCAGGTAATCTTCGATTAAATATGACAGAAGCCGAATTTCATCAATCTTTTAAACCTAGAATAAGTCCTAGCCAGAGAATAAATATCGAATTTTTGTCAATTTTTCCTTATTAGAACTGTCATGCGTCAATTATATTCCTCGGATCATATCTGACTTTGGTAAAAAGCAGATAAATTCTTAAGCGACGCAAAATTAATGCTGTCCATTTAATTCTAATTGCGTATTTATTTCTCAACTGCTAACATGAATATGAATTGTTAAAGTACCTCATACCTATTCGCTTTTTAGTCAGTCCATTTTCAAATCCAAATGACAGCCGTATTCAGATTTCAGTTTATCCGACCGTGTTTAGTTTTAAGTGCGCGCAAAATAAGTCTGCGCGCGGCCGAAATCGGAAATAATCGTTTGCCGCTATCTCGGCGTTTGTATCAGGTGTCAAGAAAGTGTGCTGTGTTCCGTGTTTTCCAAAGTTAATAATCGCCATAATTATGCCGAAAGCGATTAAAAGTACTGACAAGGATATAGTCTTGAAGATCAAACACATGCGCAGACATATCTTGCGCGGTCTTTAGTTTTAGAAACCCAGCACCGTGACAATTGATTTTTTTCCAATACTAGTCAGTATTGGAAAATAATCATTTGTCAGGGTCAGGGATTCTAGAAGGCAAAGGAAAAAAGAACTGGGGTACAAATAACGATCATGTCCTTTCTTTTCATTCAGCCCAAATTGTATGAGTTTTCTGAGAGCTTTCCTTCACTCAAGTGGTCTAGAATAAAACCCTTTTTTTACTATTGCTACACTTTTATTGTATCTTTTTAGACGTCTGAAAAGATCATGAAATAGTAGGTTTCCGTGGATTTAGGTACTACCTACCTACTTATATAACGAAGATTATTAGTTAGCCATACGTAATTAGTAAGGCTAAATAAAAATGGACGAAGGAAACGATTTTTCCACCTGATTAAATTTTCCCCGTGCTTCAGGTGTTGAAGGACAAAAAAGTCCTAAGCCTTCTTTATAATTACTTCCGTTACGTACCATATTAGTTGCAATAACTCATGGAATGATCTTCAGCAGCATAAACTAGGAATTATGTATGTTTCCTTCATTTAAACCTTTACGTACCCATAACATAGAATCATTAGCAGTGTCCTCAGTCCTCAAAATAGGTAAGTACATAGCTAATAACATCAACGTTAATTTAATGGCAAACTTTACGACTAGTTATAACAGCCACAGTGAACAATAAATTATACCTTTACATGTATGCAAATCGTAATGGCGGTAAGCTTATGACACATAACACCACTTAAAGCGGTGTGGCGAGTTCGAAATAGCATAGACAATGATAAAGTCTACACTAACACGCGAGGCACTATCTGTTACGGTCCGGAGTTCATTTTTTAAACGAAAAAAATTAAGGCGTGGAATACATAATTCGAAAATTGGCTTGGTCTTGTAAATGTCAAAGAACTAATTCGCCTAGAGAATTCGTTCTAACTTTCAATCGATTTTGCAAACTTGTCAAAACATTCGAAGTAAACTGGCTATGTGGATCTCGAAAAAGAACGACCCTTGAGATTTGAGCGTACGTTTTGTCAATACAGAATGCCTGTGGAATTTAACTAGGCTCTGAATTTATAAAGTACGTTCCCTTTACCGTTTGCGCTACTGCCTGAAAAAGCAAAGTCACTTTTTTTCAAATAAATATACTCTTTAACTAATCTTGAAAATATTTTCACTCTCCGTATAATTACGACAATTATTCAAAACACCATATCCAATTAAACACACCTACCGAGCTTTCGCTACTATTTACTTTTCAGACTATAAACACGTCAATGCAAATGTTTACGTTTTCACAAATTTCATGCTACTGGGCAAACATAGGTTCCTACATCGGCGCCGCTGCCGCCACCGCCCGCCTGGCTCTAAAATAAGCACAATACGCGATTGTGGTGTCTGCCCCGTGTTGACCACCCCTGGCGTGTGTACAGTCACGCGGGCACCCTGAAGCGGGCGTACATTGTATTGCTAAGTAATACTGATAAATTAAAATTGGTCTGTCTATGGTTAATTATTGAGGGATGAGGATTTCGATTTGGATTGTGAATTTGTTGTAGGCATAGAGTATAAGTCCTTCTTTAGAAGAGTTTGATTGGATCTATAAACTACCTAGCATCTTTGTAGGTAAATCGTAGCATAGTAAAGTTTCAGGAAGGACCACTCATTTGGCACAACAGTCCATAGATAGTGAAGTATAAAAATAGAACATGCGTTTCTTACATCATTTTAAATACGATACTAGGGATACGCCACTCTATTCACTTTATTATAAGACCGTTAAAAACAAATGCACATTGTACTCTGCGTAATACAACCCACCATAAAAACTTTTTAATTAAAAAAACAACCTACCTCCAAAAAAAACACTTCACAGTGAAAAATAACTTTAAGTCATTTCGGATGTCGGTGTCTTTGGTTTTGTATTTTCGTTTTCTGCCACCGACTTTCGAAATTATCTAAAGTTATTTTTCACTTTGTGGTGTTTTTTTTTTTTGAAGTAGGTAGTTTTGCTTTTTTTAAGTTTTTTTTTCCATCTATATGTGGTGCGCCACACAAATTCGTATACCACTACTTGCTATGTCAATAACAGCGACAGAAAGTTATTAGAACATCATCAATATTCACTAAGTCGAAAAATACGTATTATTGAAGCTAACTGAAAAACTACCAAAGCAAATTTAATAAAATTTATACGAGACCACCGCTGAGGCATACCCAATCTATTAAAAAAAGAATTTTTGAAATCGATCTACAATTGCCGGAGATATCGCGTAACAAACATACAGACGAATTGCGAACCTCCTCCTTTTTGAAGTCTGTTAAAAATACGCACAATATACGTTACTATACGGCGGCAGCCGACCTGGCCCCGCCTACGTATACTTTCCCATAACACGCGTCTAGACTCCATCTACAAAGGCAGTATAATATTGTACCAGCGATCAGGAAAGGTATGGAGAGACTTGGATCATGATATGGAGCTAAGAAAAGTTAACAGAGAATTGTTAGCAAGTATAAATAATAATAAATAAATAAAAAATAGTCAAAAATAAAATTCAGTAATATACAGTGTAAATCTTAGAAATAATAGAGGTATTACAAAGTATGATGCCTGTACTAGGATAAACTTGTATCACAGGTGGCATGAAGTCTTACAATTACTATTAGGACAACTCATTTCTTAACTATATTTAACATAAGTTTTAAGAATAGTGACATAGTTAGATAATTTAGATCTTAAACATGTAGTTAATTTTTATATTATTTACGGAAAATAGTTGTTAGTACTTATATGTTACACGAATATGATTGAGTCAGGAATATTACTAACTAGGTTGCAACAAATGTTGCATAAATCACCTTTGAAGGTAAAACCGAATGTAGCCTTGAGCCTCAAGGCTACATTCGATTTTTAAATCGGTCGGCTAATGTGCTTAGACAACAGCAAATCACGACCGTCAGTATACACGACAGCTATAGAATCCATAACTAAATCAATCGGTCGATTCTGCTAAAATGTCACCGTGAAAACTTAAATGAAGTGAGCTTCAAGTAAGCTGTCATTCCACATGATGCCTAGAGATTGACACTATTGACAGCTAACTGCCAGATCACTTCACTTACGATTTCACGGTGAGATTTTTACAGAACAGATCGGTTGTAAGTCGTGAAGATGCTTGGCAAGAACGACTGAGCAGGATTGGGTAGAATTTGGTAAACAGGTAGGCTATGTTGTGGACTAGTCAGGCCCCGGGTGGCCCGCTAGAGGGCCATAACAATATATAATCAATTGTGTCTTATTAGCGATGCTTAATGAGTACATATATAATTCTTGATTTTCGGGTAGGTAGGTACAGTAGGCCGCACGTCAATAGGAACACTTTGACCTTAAGCTAACCTTACGTTGTACAGAGATTCAATAGAATAATAGGCCAGCTTAAGGCGACAATAGGTGCCAGCGACCTTGAGCGAGTGGGAGGAGCATGCGAAACTTTTAAGCGAATCAAATTGCACAGAGCGTTAGCGTCTACCCGGACATTGGTCAGCGATGCACTGCCGCCCGTCGCCCGCAAGTGCCCCCGCTTCAACGCGTATCAAGTTTTTTCGGAAAAACAACCCCCCTTGATTTATCAAACACAATACAAATAAAAGCCGTATATAAAAATTTGGGTAATTAAATTGTCTTTTAGATGGTGCAGATTTCATGAAAATACGCCCGATAGTTTTTGCGTGATTATCGTTTTTGTGTTCGCGTTAGACATTACTTTACAAATTAATTACACTATGTTATAAAAATATAATTTCAAATATTCACATATCAAATTACGAAGAAAATAGTCTAGTTTATCATATATTTTGTTCAAACAAATAAGACTATTCGTTTAGACGTGATGTTCAATTTGAAATCATTAAAAGTCGTATATCTGCGCCTTAAGGCTCCCTACGACGCGACTCTAGCAGAAAAAAATCTATGAAAACTTCAATGGATATTGTTCTACAAGAGTCGCGTCGCGCCTGTCTGCGTGAGTCTTTATACTGGTTCTGTTACTACTGACGTGCGGCCTGCCGTACAAAAAGATGTTCTCCAAGGAAGCGAGTGAAAACGTAAGAATCGGCTAATATGAGCTATTTCCTGGAGCACCTCCTCTAAATGTCACACATTATCACTAACTAAAGAACTGGCAGCGCTAAATGATCTCAGCAAAAAACTAATGCGACACCTAAAAGCCGAAAACCCGAACAAATCCTAATCTTCTATCAAATAACTCTTACAAAATCCTACATTTTTTTGTCACATTGGGTAACACAACCCTATCCACGAATCACTGAGGGTGACATTCGAACCGCCTAGAAATACGGATGTAAGTGATTTTAAAGTATCCTTTATAGGAGAAAAATCTAGGTTATTCTAGCCCAGACTTAGGTCAGCTTACAACGAAAATAAAATCTAGATTTATTTGGATTAAATAAACCTTAATTGTAATGGAAATTGTTAGTTTAAACCTTAATAGTAATGGACATGTTTATTTTAAGAATATTTTAAACCGGATTCAAATTCTCGCCTGCAGTGACGTTAATTCGTTGTAGCAAGCACCCTAATTACGTAACACACTATTAATCACAATCTGAATCATTTTGAAGGATATTGTTAATCCATTGCTTCATATGTTCAAAAAATGTGTCTGTTCAACAACGTAAATAACGCAATGAATGTTGTTGAAATGTCATAATGCAAGCCATTCCTACTGTTAGTGGTATGTATGCAATTACCCCGCAGGTTTGTCCTAACATTTTATAGTTAAGAATATAAGAATGAGCTTTAGTTTATTATTGATAGGTTCTTGTAATAGGCTCGCCCCCCATGACATGGGACTTAAACATAACTGGCGAAATGTGGATGTACTATTGGTACACCTCTGCTTAACCCTTTCGTGGAAAACAGGCGTGATGTAATGACGATTATGTAATGGGTTAGTTAGTTAAGTTTGTTAACTTTCCTTTATCTTGCAAATAAAGTCAGTAATTTGCTGCATTATCGAACAGACTTTTGTGCATCCCTTTAGTGTGCCAACATCATCAGATCCACAAATAATTCAATAATTTTGCAACCTATATTCATATTAAATACTTAATTAAAAACCTGACTAATCACCTCAATTAGAGTATCATCTATCCAGAAACTTAGAGATCACAGACATTATGTAAATAGTTGAATGTATATCGGTACCTCTAATAAAAGATTATAAGATTATATCATCCTAGCTGCACCCCACGGCTTCACCCGCAGCGGTTTGAAATATACTATAAGACCTATTCTCAGACCTATACCCAAAAATTTTTATAAAAATCGGTCAAGCCGTTTCGGAGTTCCTTAACAAACACTGTGACACGAGATTTTTATATATATATATATATATAAATACATTATATTATTTATCTACAAAGATTAGTACAAGATGGTTTAGATCTCTACAAGATAGGACTACTACCAGTAGATGGATTTCATTACGCCACGTTATCAGTAACCACTATAGTTAGACCCATAGCACCGATAATTTTCTTCAATCTTAGAGGTCTTCGTAAGCCGGGCAGCAAGTCGATTGGTCACATATGTGTCTAGGTATGTACGTATAGTTATGTAAAACCGTTTGGAAGTGACATTAGCATTTAGCATTAGCGTCGAGTGCCTCTGCCAAACTACGATTATCGCGAATGTTGAGTTTAATTTTAACTAGAGCATTAGTATTCCTGTATGTAACGGTAGAAATTAGTGGCTTTAATGGTATGTTATTGCTTTACTTACTAGATACGAGATGGTAGAATTTTACTTATTAGAATTTTGTTTTGATAATTTAATTAACGAATGGAGACTATTCTGGACATAATTAAAATTTATATGATTAATTTATTGATAACAGTATCGATAAATTAATCATAGAAATTTTAATTGTTATGAACGTTGCTAATTAGTACAACACCATTTTCCAATCCAATCGTCCGTAATTATCCAACTTCTATCGCAACGATAAAAAAAACGGAAATTGAACTTTTGCAATCACAGCGTTCCATTTTCAAAACCGCATTGAACGAGAACCTCGGAATAACCATTTTCGCAAATCAACGTCATAAAAACAATATCTAAGGACTCTTTAACTTTTATGATTACCAGCTTAACATGCACCAACCCATTCCTTTACTATATCAACAGACGATCAAGACAATAAAACATCGGAAAACAAAACACGCGAACCTAATACACACACTGTAATTTCTTCCAAAATATTCGTAGCATTACAACCTTTAGCAATAAAGATAGATGGTTGATAATCGCATGGACGGTTTGTGCGATGGTGTGGTATGGTGTTGCCGTGCTGACGATAAGCGATCTCGTTACGATCGCATTACATATCGGAAGTAAGGGGTTGGTAGAAACAGGTTTTATCGTGATTTCGTCTGTGACGTCACGGTGAGAGACGGAATCAAGATAGTAGTGTATTGGCTTTGTCGCAAAAAATAGCGACGTTGCTTTACGAATTGGGTGTGATCGTGCGACTCCTTGTGACCTTCATACTATTTTACATAGAAGATTGAGAAAGATATTGTTCATATTACTAAGAATTTGGGAGTCTTAAAATTCCTTCATTCAAGTAGTGATTTGATATTCGACTAAATTATTCTCACCAGCTTGTCATCAGCCTCACAGGCTTATTATTTATTATATTCTGTTTTTAACTACGTTTTTCGGTGTTCAATCTAAATTATATATAAAAAAAATATGTCTATCAGTACACAGTGTAGTGAAATAAAAAACGAAATTCACCACTTAAACACGTATAATTTATTATTATTAAAAATCGCATTCAAAATTAACTATAAAATGTTAGAATTAAATATTATAAAAAAAAAAACCAAGACGTGGAACAGGTAAATTGGGACAGGCAAAATGTAAAGAGAATACGAGAAAACTTTAAGTATATTGGATGGTAAATCTTTATTACGCTGGTTTACGAACTAGGCAATCGACTGCAATCGATTTTTAGGCTCGTTACCACTAAATTACGCAGGCTTTAATATCGTCAAACTTTGGAAATTTGTACCACCTAAGAATTTTCATATGAAATATTTTGAAAAATTGTTAGGTGGATCAAATTTCAAAAATTTGACGATTGACATGATATTGATGATTATTATTCAATAAATACATCATTCCTACAGCCGCGAAACGCATTTTGATCAACATAAGACGTAAAACAGAGCTGCAATTTGCAAAAAACCAAAGAAAAATTGTATTTGGCGGGCTACAACTAAGGATTAACCTTAAACACTTACATTAATCGTAGAATCAGAATGTTAAAACTTAGAGGAGTGCTCAAAGGAACACAAATGACAATAAAACCAACGCCACACAAAACATATTATTGAAAGTATCAACCATAAACAGTGCGAAATAATGAGCAAAGCAAGATATAAAAACAGATAATGTTCTACACAAGACATTGGAAAGCGTAACACAGAAACAGATGTCAAATAACAGTATCGTATAACCCTTTAATACGCGTTCCTTGTTACGCAGACGACGCGACGCATTAAGTTACGCAGGCGTATCGCTTTCGAGTAAATACTGTGTTTGTGTAAATCTGAGACTATTGAGGTGATACAAAAGTAATAGTTATACAAGATGGCAGCGACATCGACGCACTAACTGTAACCATGAATTCAGCACATAATTCTAGAACCCCTTTTTTAACCGACTTCACAAAAAGGAGGAGGTTCTCAATTCGTCTGTATGTTTTTTTTTTTTTTTTTATGTGGGTTAGCTCAGAACTTTTTTCTGGGTGAACCGATTTGGATGATTCTTTTTTATTTGATAGATGGTGCTTCACATGTGGTCCCATTTAAATTTGATCAAGGTCTGACCAGTAGTTTTTGAGTCATCCTTAATACTGCATATTTTTTTTCAACTTAGTTTATATGGATGATGTGCTAATAATTTCCTATCACTGTTATTTACACACCAAGTAGTGGTATACGAATTTGTGTGGAGTAGGTACCGCAACTAAAAAGTGAAAAATGAAAACTTTTTTACAAAAAAACAACCGACTTCCAAAAAAACACTAAAAGGCGTGAGAAATAACTTTAATTTCGGAAGTCGGTGGCCAAAAACGAAAAACAAAACCAAAGACACCGACTTCCGAAATTAAAGTTATTTCTCACGCCTTTTAGTGTTTTTTTGGAAGTCGGTTGTTTTGTTGTAAAAAAGTTTTTTTTTGGGTGGAAAATCATCTAATAACTTCTCCTGCCGGGCGGAGCGAAAGGGTGTGTCAGACTTTAACTGATTAAAACCCACCCGTGTTCCTTCAGTTGCCTGTATGCCACGGCCACGGTAACTCTTTCGAACAATCCGCGAGCCCGGCAGGCATCGGCCCCCTATCAGACCCCATCAATTAGTGCTGACACGTTGCTTGACACGTGCTGGGCGTTTTTATAATTTCTAACGTGACATTATTAGCGTGGACGTCCACGGCATGACGATAACACAGGGAAGTAAAAATAAAAATATACTCATATGAAGACGTTTTTAAATTTCCATTTACAATAACGTTGTTACGTGCACGTACCGGTAAAACGGGGTGAATAGGAACGCAGGGGTGAATAGTAACGAAACTTTAAAAGGGATTTTAACATTGAAATATTATAGTCTGTCGCCAAAAAGGACTCTAACGTGTATACTGTATTATAATTAACCGATTACGTGTCCCTGTTGGCAACAAATTATATTATTTAAATGTTAAAATTCCTTTTAAAGTTTCGTTACGATTCACCCCTGCGTTCCTATTCACCCCGTTTTACGGTATTTCGTTACAATTTATGGAAGTGGACGTCCACGATAATTGGCACATTAGAAATTATAAAAACGCATAATGATTGGATAGGTACGGTACCACAGACAACAGTAACCGAACAGCAACCTTATCGTAACGAGAATAAAGAGCCTTGAACTGATAATGACAATCCAATGGTTATCCCAACTCTATGTGTATCAGGACGGGCAGCACTAGCGATATGCACGAAGTGATCGATAGACGACACAAATATTGGAGAGTGCGCGGGAGAGTAACGTGTTGTTTCTTGGTATACAATATAATTGTTTTAAAGTATGTAGTCATAGTTTAATTTCAAGCCCTAACAGAATCTATGACTTTGACAGACTTGTCAGTCGCAGCAACCTTATTATAACTAAAATAAAGATCACTGGGATTTCGTCAGTGATGCAAAATCAGAGGTAAAATAACTGCGAGGGGAATGTAATCCTAATGACCTTAAGAAGATGAAGTTGATATATAAGTAAAGAATAACTTTAAGCCGAATAACAATTTGATATTCAAACAATGATGTCCTTAAAAGGATTATATGTTAATCGAACCTCTAATAATTGCCATTTTTCGCCCCTAAAAATATTATTGAAGACATATATAATGATTGCGCCTCTTTTTGAGAACCTCGAACTTCTAATAATTGCCTATTTTCGCTCCTAAAAATATTATTGAAGACTCTTATATAGGTATAATGATTGCACCTCTTATTGAGAACCTCAAACAAAATCCTACTTAGTTTTCCTAAAAAAACTAAATGGTCAAGTAGCTGCGACCAACTGGGATGTGGCGCGGTTGGTCGCAGTTCTAACCTAACCTAACCTATTTGGTCTGGGTGCTCCAGCTTAGAAACTGCGACCAACTGTGAGAAAAGACCAGAATGTTAAAAAGAGGCTCAATTTATTAAAACAAGTGTACCCCATTTTTGGAGCGCAAACGTTTTTAGATGGTCATTAATTTTAAAAAGTGTCCGTAATTAGAAGATCAATAAGTTTTTAGAGGGTCAGTTAAATATTTCCCAAAGGATATTATATTGTAGTTCAGAATGCCAATTAATTTACTAATAGTACTTAGGTAGTTCCAGTAACACGATGCACAAAGTGCAGTGATTAAACAAGTGAGCTTTAATTATATCTATGTTACATTGAGCTTGCGGTTTTCATACTTAGTCGTGAAAGCTCAAATTGCACGATCGATGTTAAACAGGTTAGACTGCCATGAAATCCGCTACTAATAATTGGAAGCAAATAGCTGGGCAATTAAAAGGAAGTTAGTATAGCAGTATTAACGATGGAAATTATGAAAGTAACTTTATACATCATTACAGATAGAAATGAACACAGAAAAACGTATATATCTTCTGTGTAAAGTATTTTATTTATTAACCGGTTGAATGCCGTAATTACAGAAAAGAAATGTAGCGGTATCTACATCGCCACATGCGAGCTACACGTCATACTGACGTCATGCAAATCCTGCATCGCGCAAGCAAAGTTTACCGCGCGACTAGCATATATACAACATCCCTACATCAACCGTCGGGCAGTTGCCCGCCAGACATAACACCCGTCTGGTCAGAGGATCCTCCCTTTTCCATTGCGTATGGGTGAGCTTTACACCCTGTTCCTCATACGTCTATAGAAACAATTAAAAAAGTTATGCGTAGTTATATATTAAAACAAATACGTGTCGACTTGAGAACCTCCTACTTTTTTTTCGTCGATCAAAAAGCCGAAGGGTTAAACTCCTAGTAAAAATCTAATCAAAGGAAGCATTGAAATGAAAATCATAAGCTATTTCAGACTGAAAATCAGCAGTATTTTGAACGCTAAAAGTTTTAAAGACAACCCTCAAAACTTGTACCACTAACCACGTCCAAAGGTATATAAGTATTTAATGCTCATGTTAGCTCCTACTTATAGCTTCTCATGGTTCCAATTATCGTCATTCACAAAATCTTTACACAAAAAGTTCTATGTGAAACACATTAAAGACAAGACAAAGAAAAACGAAGTATAAACGAGCAAATGTAAGGGAGATGTAGCGCTCAGATATTGAAATATCGAGTATAAGAAACGTGTTAGCAACGACGTAACAATGTACGGACGATCCACAAACAATGCCGTTATATAACATTAACATCACGCCTTGTTTCCCTGAAGGATCGGGCAGAGGTATACTCTATATTATACCCCCATATTTCGCCAGTGATGTTTAAGTCTTATGTAAGAGGGGGCGAGCCTATTGCCATCAACCGACTCCGGGCTGCTACAGTGAAATTCTAGATATAAAAACCCTATAACACTTTCACACCTGGGAATCTAACCCAAGATCTCAGCAGTAGCGCCTGCGGCCATTTTATTTTATTTATTCAGGGACAATACACAGCTAAACATATGTTGCAACAAAGAAAACCACCACCACCACATCCATTACACTACTGAGGCAGTCAATGGTCAAATATATATGACGGAGAAGGTATGTCTCTCTCGTTATTATCAGCCATATTTTAACTACTGTGGGCGTACTATGGGTAATGTTGGTTATTGCGCAATAGAAAAACCGTTTGCAGTTCAAATCACATTATAATTTACTATCAAATTAATCACACTTGTCTTGTGAATCACACACTGTAGGTACACGACACAACTCTACGGAACGCGCGACAGTTTCTAAACGGCTTCACTGCTTACCCGTCAACAACAAACTCTCCTTTGCTCTGGTGAAGCCCCTGAGCGTTATAGACTCTGTCCAGCGCCACCTGGTGGCACCGGCGTCCCGATTAGTCAAGTCAAACAATGTATCAACGTATTTCCGACATATACGAGTATATACATGAATATGAGACCACAGAAGAACGACAGATTAGGAAAGGCACTCGTAGACAAGACATTAAACGTTACAAGGTACAGTCTAATTTGAATACTGTGAAGCACAGTCCCAGACAGCAATCGGTTATATTATTTAATAAGTTGCCTCTAGATAAAAAATCTACTCAAGCTCTTTTGAAATCAACTTAAAAGATCCCTTATGAATAAAGACTCCCACAAACAGGCGCGACGCGACAGCTCGACACAAAGGCGCCGCTCGTCGCGTGGCACGCGGTGCCTTTGTGTACGCTGTCGCGTCGCGCCAGTGTGCACGAGCCGTACGTGTCTTTATGCTGTTGAAGATCTATAACGAAATTTCTATATATGTTGTATTTATGCACTGTTGTAATATTTTACGTGTTTTTCCTTATGTAATTTAATTTTCTTTCTATATCATGTAATTTCAGATAAAATTTATTGTTCACTAGCTGCTGCCCGCGGCTTCGCCCGCGTTGACGTCGGAAATTATCTCCTACAGGAACGTGCTACCGGGAAAGTAGCCTATGTTACTCCTTATAACATCAGCTATCTGCCAGTGAAAGTCCCGTCAAAATCGGTCCAGCCGTTTCCGAGATTAGCCGGAACAAACAGACAGACTGACAAAAATTGTAAATATGTTATTTTGGTATAATATGTACCATGTATACATCCATATGCATTTAGTAAAAAGTGGTTATTTTAATATTACTAATAGACACTCCAATTTTATTTATCTGTAGTATCTAAAGATGTATAGATGAATAAACAAACAAACAAAATGCTGTTAATAACGTAAAAGATATAATTATACGATATTTTATGACGTCACCAGGACAAGTCCCGAAGCATTTTTCCGCGAAAAAAGGAGGACACAGATTATAATTGGACCTCCACAGCCCGTTGAAAGCTTCGTAAGCCGAATAGTGGGAAAGTTGAATATGAGCTACCCAGAAGTTATCGAGTTTCCAATGTTTTTGCATTTTTATTTATGCTTACAAAAGACCAGTTATTAACCTGGCTTTAAAATTAAAATAATGTTTTTTTTCTCATTAAATTATCACTAATCTTAGTTAAGTATAAGCATTATAAGTAGATAATCTAGATCACTTAAAATAATAAGTGAAAGTCAAATTGCTTATCAGTCTATTAGGCTAGATTGTAAACAATTATTTAGAACTTTAGTTCTTACTAACATACGGGAAAAAAACATAAAATTATCCTTTTCATGATTGGAAAAACTCACATTTTAAACTTATAATTTGCTAAAAAAGGGCACGCTACTAGCCGAAATTCCTTATGGATTGTTATGCAGTTAAAGGCCGGTAACGTGGTTTTTAAAACTAAAAAAATCTTTATTTACCCAAATTAAAAAAAAAGTCGTAGGTCTCAAATAATACCATCCCAAAACACATTAACTTTATTTTGAGCTCCACGGCAGTCGAGTAACACGGGCCAACCATGAAATCAGTGTTACCTAGTAATTTTCACTCAAATCAAAAGCAACTTTGTCCAACTTTCCATGTACACACGACTATCAAGCTATACATTTCCAGTTTGAGCTGACTTCGCATTGTAGAGGCTTTTCGTACAATGACAAGTCAGCTTATACTGGAAATGTATAGCTTGATATGTCGTTGGGCGTACTACCGGTCTGAAAGTTGAACATCATAGCAGTGCACAGTGGGCGCCACATTCACGGGGCGATTATATGCGGAGTTATTTATTAGGAGCTATTTGGACAGCGCTATTATACACGGGTGTAAAAGGACTTATGAATATTAGATCTGTATATAATGCGGATTTACTGGACACAATTTGCACTGGATTATGTAAATGATTGGGATAATATGTTTGAGAAATATCGTTTTTAGTGGGTTTAAGATATCGAATGGATTTTGATTGAGTAACTTGTAGGAACAGTATGTCGTTGTATCGTATCGGAGGCCCATATACATTTTGTTTCAGTGAGTAAAAGTAAGTTACTTGCGGACTTTATGTTTGATTGAATACCAAATAATTGTTATAATTAACAATTGCAGCTTCTTTTTTAATCATTAAGGGTGAATTTCACCAACTGACCGCAATCATTACATCTAAACCGCGTTCATAGAACTGTCAATGTCATCATTGTTGTGGAATATTGACACTGACAGCTCGTGAACGCGATTTGATCGCGTTCCGTTTTGAGAATTTAATTAGCCCTTTATTAGTGTTCTAGGTAAAACCAAACTTATAAATCTAAAAATTTCCTCAAAACATAAACTAACTTTTTTTTTTTACATTATATGTAAGTGTATTTAATATTCTAGTTTAAGACGTCTCGAAATCAAATTCTTCTCTTCTTGTTCTCATACAGTACTGTCTACATTTCTCCATTCGCAGGTCCGTTGGATAAAATTTCTTAATAATAAATAAGAAGTATCTTGGTACTCAATACTAATATGATCTGTACCTATTTTACTGTGTGTACTTAAATAAAAACATTTATTTTGAAAGGAATCTGCATTAGATTTTTAACAGTTTGAACACAACATAATGTATTATTTCCAATGAAATAGCTCCTTAAATTTCGTTCTGAAAATGTACCTTTATAGTGAAACTAATGTATATTACTGTTATATGAAAATGGATGTTGGCGCGGCAACAAGATGGCTCGTTATTATATTGACAGGCAATCGGGGAAGTGCCCCATAATAGGTTACGTGATGGTTATCGGAACCTACATTACACGTGTAATTTTAACTGAAGTAGCAAAGAAAATGTACCCAATCTGTTTCTGATTTCAGCGATAGGAAGAATATTGAGATATCGTATTTAAAAACCACAGAGACCGCGTATCGACAAGCGTGGACCGAAGACCTTAAAATGGCGGCTGGGATAGACTAAATGCGGAAGACGGAGGACAGGGAGTTGTGGCGCAGCTTGGGAGAGACCTATGTCCAGCAGTGGACTGCGATAGGCTGAGTATTGTATTAAAAAATCATTCAGCATCTTATTAGCTTCATTTGTGGACCGACTTACTTGTCGTAGGTCATGAGTTCTAGGCAAGGCAGGCACTTTACTTCGTGAAATTTATTACACCAGCACTGCTATCAAACCGGTGAAGGAAAACAATGTGAGAAAACCAGCATGTTCTAGAACCGAAAATTCGAAGACATGTGTCGTCCACCAACCCGCACAGAGCCTGCGTGGTGAATTACCTACGGCTGATTACGGCCCACTCCCTCTCATAGAGAGGAGACCTGTGTCCCAACAGTGGGATTGTTTATAGGCTGAGTATGCTCATGTTTATTAAATTAGAGCTTAATATACATTTGCATTGTAGTATGTATATTGATTTTATCAAAAGGGTTTTCCAATATCCCAAAGGGAGCCTTAATGTTTTCCAGTTTTCCCGTTTTAATCCATAGGGATTACACTTTGCAACTAACTTCCTAATCGAAAACTTCCTTATTTTGTTTACTTTTCAAGACATGTAAAGCCAATGTTTTTTTTTAAATTAGATTGTGCCTTGTGTTAGATAAATGTTTCTTTCATCATTGTGGCATGTAAAAAAACACTAAAACACCACATATCGTCCTTTAGCCATTGATATATATGTCGGAAATACGTCAAATCAATCGTTTGACATGACTAATCGTGACGCCGGTGCCACCAGGTGGCGCTGGACAGAGTCTATAACGCTAACACTTGACCAGAGTACAACAGAGTTTGTTGTTGGCGGTTAAGCAGTGAAGACGTTTAGAAACTGTCGCGCGTTCCGTAGAGTTGTGTCGTGTACCTACAGTGTGTGATTCGCAAGTGTGATTAATTTGATCGTAAATTATAATTTGATTTGAACTGCAAACGGGTTTTCTATTGCGCAATAACCAACATTACCCATAGTACGCCCACAGTAGTTAAAATATGGCTGATAATAACGAGAGAAACATACCTTCACCGTCATATATTATAACTATATACCCTTAGCTAAAAACACCGCATAAGTCATTTTTACCAACTTTACAGGAGACGAAAAAACTGTCCATTTTTAACAAGGCTTACCGATTTGCGCGCTGTCACTACTTTTCAAATTACGGCTTCTGATTGGCTGAAATCTATATCATGTGACCAATAGTTAGACGCGCAATGAGCAGCTGCATCTAAAGGCATTTAATGTGAAAACCGCCTATTTTCAACTTGAGCGGTGTTGTAAGCTAAGAGACGATATTATGTTGACGTATGTGTAAAGGAAATCAAATGCCTTTAGGAAATCTCAAGATAGGCACGGCACATAAAGACGAAATTCCAAACATTTTCGCGCTCTGATCGTTACAAGAGAATTAATTAAATTCTCTATACATACGGAGTCAGGGGCAAATTATATTATTTAAATTGAATTCGTGGCCCTTAGGTGATATTTTTGATTTAGAGATACCTATATACTTACACTTATTTTCGTCTAAAATTATAAGAAATACACCACTTGCTTGTTTTAATTTGCTGAAAGGCACTAGATGCGTCATTATTAGGCAAAAATAAACATATTTTATTTTCATTCGCTCTTTCTTTCTTTCTTTCTTACGCTAAGGTTCAACAACAGTTCTTCGTATCCTATGCTACACAATTTTATTCTTTAACGTAGAAAAAACAAGAAAGTTTTTTTTTTCTGGGTGGGAAATCATCAAATGACCTCTCCCGCTCTGGGCGGAGCGGAAGGGCGTGTCAGACTCTTACTGACTAAACACACCCGTGTTCCTTCAGTTGCGCCAGGGCCACGGTAACTCTTTCGAACAATCCACGAGCTGTATTCTTTAACGTAGTACCTATTTAGAAAAATACAATAAAGATTATTTATCGACGATAATAAATGAAATCTATCAAGGATTATTCCTGGATAGATATCATTTATAATCGTTGATAAATTATTACGTTGTTGTTTTCAGTTTGTTCATTTTATACCGAAGAAACTGAAAACAAAATCGTAATAATTCGCACATTTCATTAGACATCTTCCACGCCATACAACAGGTAGTGGGATTGATACCCTCACACCAAATCGCATAAAATATCGGCAGGTAATTTATAAATTGGATTCTCCGAAGGTATATAGGGCATAATAAACCTTCAATGCCAAGTCGGCCGTAAAACCTTTTGACCTTTTTAGTAGGTACAGTACAGCAACACAGTGGTAATGAAACCAGAGTAGGCTGGCCTCTTGTTCCGTTCAATCACAGGACTATACTAGGCCAGTTCAAGAATACCACCGCCAAATGGTCGACTGTACCTAATATGAAAACTCGACAATGTACAATAAACTAATATTAAGAGGTTTTTTTTTTTTGTTTGAAGCCTATTTGTAGGGGGTAATCACTGGAACTGTATAATCCTGTTGATTCCTTATTTTAGTTGAATATATCGCTTCACTGGTTCACTACCACACCAAGCTCTATCGTGCAGACCCTGCTTTACTTTATTTGTTTCCCGCCATTTCCCGTGACTGACAGATGACATTAGTGACAGCAGCTACACCTCTTGTGTGAACAAGACAGTGTTTACACACCTATTAAATAGATACCTACATAGCCCATTTCTCGAAGAAGGCTAAGGCTATTTAACTTCTTGCTATGACCCATAGGAGCTGAGCAAAAAGAAAAAAAAGGCATAAAGAACGCTAAGCGAAAACGAAGTGATAACGCGGGCAGGTAATGCGATACGACGGAGTAGGTCGAGCGAACAAGAAATTTCACGCGGACGAAGTCTCGGACAGAAGCTAATTATTAATAAAAAATTATATCCAAGCGATCGTTATTAAAGCTAAGTACATACCTACCACCCATTTAAGAGGATTATGAAGCTTCGTTATAAGTCTGTTAAGTGGCGATATTTTTTATAATTTCATTACTTAATGCTAATAAAGGTGAAGACTGACTTTAATCTAGCTACTTTATTATGGCTTCAGAGGAATTAGAGCAACTGTAATGAATTTCTTAAGGCTTTTTCTTGGAAAAGATGTTTAATTTCTCTTAAATTCTACAGCAGTAGTTTAATAAAAATAATTGCGTAACACAGTAACAGTAGGAATAGCTGTCATTTTGACAGTTCAAGAACATTCATTGCGTCATGTTGTTGAGCAGACAAACTTTTCGAACATATGAAGCAATGAATTAGCAATAGGCTTCAAAATGATTCAGATTTTAATAGATAGTGTGTTATGCAATTAGGGTGCTGTTTTGTTCAGTTTTATTTCTGTTAAGCCTATTTAAAAAATCTTTCTGGATGTTTGTCAATATAATTAAGAACTTTGAAAAGATAATCTCTTGCTGCCTAAAAATAGTATTAAATAAGACCGCTTTCCGTGTCTGCCTGTTTGACCGTACGCAACGGATTTTGATTCGGTTTTCACTAGTTTACAGGGTGGCATGCAGAGACCAGAGACATCGACGCCTAAACTGTAAACATGAATACAGCACATGATTCTAGACCACCATTTTTTTTTTTTTTTTTGGTTTGAAAATCATCAAATGACCTCTCCCGCTCTGGGCGGAGCGGAAGGGCGTGTCAGACTCTTACTGACTAAAACCCACCCAAGTTCCTTCAGTTGCCTCTGCGCCAGGGCCACGGTAACTCATTCTAGACCCTCTGGTGCAGAAATTTTCCGAAGGTTATCAAAATAATAATAATGCGGTTTCATAGAAAAGTGCCGAAAAGTGAAAACGTACGAAAGTTACCGACGAAAAATTTAAACGCAGTTCAGAATCATGTACTGAATCCATCATTCGTTGACTTATATTTCGTATCAAGAACATTCCTGCCACCCTGTGTAATAAAAACCATAGGAATCTATGGTTTTCGCCATAATTTAGATAGTTTATTACGAAAGATTTACATGTTTAAAACATTAATATTAAACTTACACATAACAATAAAATCGCTATATTTTGTCAAGCAGTTAAAACTATCCAAAGCAGGGGTCTGCCGCTAGTTGGTTTATTATCAAAAGACGGTAAAATAACATCAACAAATTCACTAGAAACAGTTTCAATATTAAACGGATATAAAAAATATACGAAAAATCATCAACTAAATGAATTCCTAACAAGGAGACACTTCTATTACATAAAATAAACTTAAGCTACTAAATAAAGGCCTACATAGGACGTAAAGAGACAAAGCAGTTTCGTATCGACTGTGTTCCTAAGCATTAGTACATAAGTCTTTATTTACACGAAGCGGGGCAAAGCGTAGCTTTATTTACTAGTGTCGAGAATCCCTTATGTAAGTCCCTCATCGATCGGCTGATGTTGACTACCGCTAAATAAACTTACTGTTTTTGCTATTTGACTGTATTTAGTACTCAGCAGGATTGTAAAATATTAGTGTCGTGAAACAATACATAATTTATAAAAGACTTTTAGTTGAGGCACTAATTATCAAACAAAAGAATCAACTATTCGCAAGGAAACTAAGACTTCAATCTTCATCATCACCATCACCATCATTACCATCATTACCATCATCACCATCATCACCATCTTCAACATCGTCATTTCGCTTTTACTACTTATTGAGTTTTTAAAGATAGATCTCTTGATAGTAGTATTGTTTCATTTATATCTTTTAATATATTCATAAAGAAGGCGAAGGCGTGAGTATAAGTATGTGTATGTTTAATCAAAGCGGATCGGATTTAAAAAAACGGATGCAGCAGGGAATAAGTTAGCAGGGCCGATATTAACAAGATCAATAGATGGTACCGACACAAACCGGAAAATATAAAACGAGTGAAAAATATATTTGATATTACCGCCTCTTCCACCCGACCAACGTTAAAAGCCCTCATCGTGAAATTGAAACAAAAATAATACCTCACAAATCGTTATATCAATATACAGTGCAATATCAGTGACAATGGATCCGTATTGCCTCGTCCATCATCCCTTATAGGCCATAAAACAAATACAACATGCCCACTATATCTTGGTAGACGGCAAAATACGGTATTCAATGTAAATGAATAAAATTTGACATAATATTGTCATTTTTCTACAGAAACAGCGCCACCAGGAAGTGTCAAGATATACTAGGTATCATACACAGTAAACAAATTCAATACGTTCCAGGAATTTGAACAATAATGAAAATAATTTTATTGTTTTCTACGCCATCGATCGTAGCGGGCCTACGAGCCGCCGGCTACGCGCTACGGTGCTACGCCATTACTTGTAGCGGAACAGCGAGACAATAAGGTTTATGTTTGAAACGTAGTTGTGTTGGATTTTGTTCTATTTAAGTTCTACAAGGACAATTAAAATTATAGTCTTCAATTTCAGTATCGAAAGGTAATTTTACGTGAAAAATAGTTCAGAAATAATTAGTTAATGGTACATCATTATCATAACGATAAAAAGTGCAATAATGGGTGTTTTACCTTTTTCCACAAAATAGTTTAATAAATACCTAGTTCGAATTACTAACTACTAGATTTCCTTATCATCGTTAGTTGCTACCTAATTAAATACGTAAGAAAATATTAAGGGGGATGCGTTACGGTAGCCCGTGAAATTAAAATTTACTTACATTTTTTGCAATTTGCAGGTCAGTGTCCGGTTGTATTTTGTTTAAAATATGATTAGCGACCGTAATAAATATAGTTTTACAGAATTATAATCATTAAAATCAGCAATACAACTCCTTAAGTTAGAATTGGCCCCAAATGTCATGATTTCATGAAATAGTCATTCAACAGGGTAATATGAACTTAGAGAGATGTAATGATGATTTTTATGACTATGATTCTATAAATAAATATTTGATACGACCGCGAATCATATTTAGATCAACATACAATGTAACCTGATATTGACCTGCAAATTGAAAAAACGTAAGATAATTTGAAGTTCGCGGGCTACCTTGGCGCATCCCCCTTAAGAAAGATGTTAGAACTTCTTCGCGATTCCTTTATTATTCCAAGCTTATCACAGTTAGATGAATACCAACTTAGAAGAACTTCAAAAGCACATTCTACGTGCAATAAATACTGAACGACATTAATTTATCAAGCGTAGGGAGCAATTTATTAATGACAACCATTTTAATAATAACACCAAGCGACAATAGACTTCACAATTTTATAAATAGAGTTGAAAATCGCATGGCTACAGCCCCGAAAATCCAATAAAAATATTTTTGCACATACTACTTGTCTCACTACATAATGACAAGGAACAAGAAACAATCTTAATTAACTCGCGCCGTCCGAAAACGTCACAAATAACACAAACAACAAACCACATAAGGTTCACACCTGTACCCCAGGTGCCGGGCCCCGGGTCCCGGGGTACGGGGGTACCCCAGGGCCCCACCTTTCTTCCAACGGTGCCTTTAATTATACCACTTAAGGCCTCTTAATTAAATCCCTGGGTGACACGTATATTCGTTCACGGGATTTTCGTTCCCATGAAACTGTATGAAGTGACACTTGAGTAGAATGTGCAGGAATTGTTGACGCTTGTGTGTAACTAACTGTACACTGTTGTGGAGTAAATTGGTTAGTAGTAACAAACTCTTGACGTAACAACTAAACTAGACTGCTTATATGAAGGTTGTCTGCATGTTGAATAGGTGTAAATCAGGCCTTTTATTAAGTATCTAGGTAGACCCTTCAAATAATTCGAAATTGCAAGTAGATTAAGAAATAGTAATGTTCGTTTCACGTGATCAAGCATAGTACAGAACTTTGTTACATTTTCATTGATTTCCATATCCATATTCAAAGTGCAATTTTGCATGGAAACGACCTTTATCATATCATATCATATCATAAATAAATAAAATTGAAGTGTTTGTTTATAATGTCAAACAGCTTTTTACTAAATGCTTACGTTACTTACTTATAACAAAAAGCTTTTTTATTTTTATTTTTTGTCTGTCTGTCTATCTATTCAGTCTGGCTAATCTCCGAAACGGCTGGACCGATTTGTCGGAATTTTCACTGGTAGATAGCTGATGTTATAAGGAGTAAAACAGACTTTTTGTCCCGGTAGCACGTTCCTGTGGGATAATTTCCGACACCCACGTGGGCGCAGCCGCGGGCAGCACCTAGTATAAAATATAATCAGATTGTAGCAGTAGAACTCATACTTACACTAATTTAAACAAAATCGCTTGCTCCACAAAAAGCTTTACGACATGCAAATCATTACTTACTTCAGACTTGTAATTTCGCACTACGCGACTCAGGCATTCCCATTACTTTGATATTTAGCTCCACATTCGCAAATTACCTGGAAAAATAAAAAACAAAATGTTAGAAGATCAGACGCAGTGAGTCAATCATCGAGTGCTGACATATGAACACGGCAAGGGGCAGACTGTCTGGCGTGGCGCGCAGGGCATGCCAGCTCAATTCTAAATTGGTCGAGTTATATGCGTTCGCGCCGACGACGACGCCGCATGCGAAATTAGCGTCAGAGCACGCCCCGTGTCGTTACCCCTCCATGCACACATTAAATTATTTCGAGAACGTTTGCACATGTTCCTTTACACGTTATAACTTATAAACTTAACACACGCGACGTGATTGCAGTACAATTAGCGCGAATGTATCAACCAACTTAGTCCGCAACATGGTTTACGAGCTCGCCGCGCGCCGCTCGCTTCTATTGACAATGGAACGATAAATTTTAACATCGCTGCGGCTAACTTTCTATAATAAAACGCAACACGACAGTTATTGCTGTCATTTCGCTGGATTTAACATTTGCTTCGTTTAATTGAACGAGGGACAATATAACTGATGTTTTAATGCTCAATACGCCGCGCATGGCAACCAGACTCCGCGGCATGTTCGATACAAGGCGGAGCATTTTGAACGCAAAAAAGTCAACTAAGCGATACGAGGCACGCAGATTTGTAAAGGAACAACAAGATAGGAGCTCGCCGAGCCGAGGAACGGGTTCCGTTCGTGAGAATGCACGCTAATGTATGCGGCATAAGAACACAATGCGCCCGCCGCGGCCGCACGAGCGCCGCACCCACACCCGCGAACTAAATAGGTATGTGCCTCGATATAATATAACGCAAGAGAACTTCACAATTAAACACGAATAATAAAATCGCCACGAAAAAGCCGGACAATGCAGTATTGTGGCGAGAAGTGATAACGATTAATACGGCTAAAATGACAGCTGCACGCGCGGCCCCGTCGCATGCAACAAGAGCTCGGTTCGTTAGAACTACAGATTTAAAATAAAACTCTTCGCGGCGGGAACAAAAAGAAGAACCTGCGGTACGAAGTAGGCGCTTGACCTGCGCGCTGAAATGACATCATCGCGGAACGCGCTGAAGCTAAAACGATCCTTGCCAAATTGTAATAAGAATTAATTTAGCGCGACTTGGCATTCGCTTCCAGCTTTTTGCAATCGCCCGTTCCGGCTGCACTGACGTTTTATTTCAATTGTCTCTGCGGGTGGATTGCCCTATTTCGAGAGTGCATTCGCGAACAATTTTCGCCCAATCAAATCTGCAGCACTTGTGATTACGACAGGCCGGCAACGGTTCGCGAGTAATTTTCAAGTGGAAATCATAATTGTTTGACTGCATAGAACCACTAACATTGTTTCAATTAACATTTTAATGTCGATGTGAACGATTTCTTATCAGTTATTATCATCTCGGGGCGGGACAACGGACAAATGTTGTCCAGACGTTAATTAAAACCTCTTTTATCTGTGCTCGCGATCAAGTAGATATCAAATGATAAATCTACGGTTGCTTTAATGAGCGGTAATCATGTTACAGTCAAGGGCTGTCGTTCGTTGATTGAGTTAAATTAGTTGTGATTGCGGATCAGGTTACGGTCGCCGGTCGCCGCAGACATCCGATTTTCTACTTAGTTGCCTTTCCCTTACATGCAGCAGACGAGGCGGCGCGCCGCGACCTGACTAATAACACTTTACAGCGGGATTATGCAAAATAATAAAGTACACTTACCGACGGCTGCAGAATCTCAATTTGTGAACTCAACATGTTTTCGTACGTGATTTGGAAGAGCGCCCGATACAGATTGAGGTTTTATTAACAGGGAATATAAAACTACACAAAAGTAATCATCCGATATATTGACAGATTTAGGTGAACGATGTTTGTTTGGCAAACAATTGATTTATTAATAAGCAAACGTTGCAGGCTGGTCATAATTTACGGCGGCTACAGCCGTACAGCCGGGGGAGCACGCTACAAATCTCCGTGTAATCCTGACAAACTCCAGTCAGATAGCGCGTTGTCAGCGTATATCGCGCCGGGAACCGCCGGACGCGGGCCGGACTCGGAATGATCGATATAATTCGCTCCCGCTACTTATTTACTCAAACCGGCCTGTAATTAAAACCAAACAATGGCCCAACTTAATCAGCGGATTCAGTTTTAAACGTAGTCATTACGAGTTATACCTACTAAGAACGTAACATAAAAGTAGTTACAGAACAGATATAATTACAATGTTATTACTACTAGTCACGCTCTGCTATTAAAAGGAATTAAACGTAGGTTATAACTAAAACTGATCATATAATTATTTAGTAATACAAGATATCAAACGATTAGATCCTTTATTTTAAACCATCTGAATGGAAATGGCGAAATATTTCAATAACATGAATTCTAAGCTTGATTCGTATCTTACAATTCATTTGGCTTCTATTTTCAAATGAAACAAAATCGCCTTACAAAGGAATTTGATCCAACAGGGATACTTGAAACGTAACGAGTTGTATAAAACAAAATATCAGGATTTCAATTTAAGATGAAAATGCTTGCTCTAAAACGTAATTCCATCTTAATATTGCAAATACCTTTCGTGTCTTGTGACACACGAATTTAGCTCCTCAAGCTGTGTTCACAACGACCAAATTCGCTTGTCAAGGTGTCGAAACGTTCAGTTCTTGAATAAAGCTGAACTAATCAACTAACAGCTTTGTAGAAGTGACCGGCTGGACATAAAATATTCAATGTCCGTCAGCTATGCACTTTCTGTATTAATGCAAGCGACAATATGCAAATTATTTGGAAATAACTTCTATAACAAACTTTGCTAAGTACGGTATATCACGACTTGATATTCTTAGAAGAAACAGGCACATGGCCTGACTTACTGCATTGAATCAGTTATATTGTTCGATCATTTTAGAGGGTAGGCATTAAGGTCCCTTGCACGTAATTAGGGCAGACCTATTGTTATTTACACGGCTATGAATTCAAACTTCGAAAGAAAAGTGTAAATCTAAATTGTCCAAAGGAAAATCTCATTATCATTTCTCAATCAAAAATCGAAATCGACCTCGCACTTATAAGCCAAAAACGCCTGAATCGATTTTGATAAAAATATGTCTAAGAACCACCGCTAGAAAACCTGCTTTCAAATAAAAAAACCGCATCAATATCGGGTCACCCGTTTAAGAGCTACGGTGCCACAGATGGACACACACATAGCGCTCATACTTATAACACCCCACTTTTTGCGTCGGCGTTTAAAAACAAAACTCTGAAACTAAAATCTACATATATAAATAAACATGTCAATACACGTAAAACATGATATCCACTGCGTATTTAAATAAATAAATATCAAATATGTATTATAATATTCAGTCACATCTGTTTAGACTGGAATTCGAAACCAATTTACTTAGAAAATGGTAAGATGATGTTGATTGGAACATCAAAGTGCCAAACCACCAATGAAAATGAACGCGATTGGCACATCTAAACCGCGATCTAGAGCTGTCAGTGTCAATATTGATGACGCTGACAGCTCTTGGACACGGTTTAGATGTGCTGATCGCATTCAATTTCATTGGTGAATTTCGCCCTAAGTAATCCTCTAGAACTTCACCGTCACGAGTCGTTGCCACAACAGCAAAGGGTTATGCGGATTCAAAAAGAATATATATAATAATTATAATATATATATATATAATAATTATAATATATATATATATATAATAATTATAATATATATATA
Source organism: Griposia aprilina (assembly GCA_916610205.1). NCBI lineage: Eukaryota > Metazoa > Arthropoda > Insecta > Lepidoptera > Noctuidae > Griposia > Griposia aprilina. Next base: position 17,340,914 of record OU744286.1, read on the forward strand.
TATATAATATACTTGGTTATGTATTTCTTGAAAACTTAAGGATTTCTCGACTGCTTCCACAGGTTTCGCTTATGATTTAGTTATTAGTAGGTTGGTATAATATGGGTAAAATTGAATGATATAAATATTTAGAATAAATATTATCATAATTTAAACGTTATGAATAAAATGAACTTACATCGTTGCTAATAACTCCGCTCAATAAAATTTTAATATCTACATCTAAGGCCTAAATCATACAAGCTATTTCAACACAAGTTTTCTATTTTGTGTTCCTTCCGAGCATTTCGCAGAGCCAGCAACTTTCGAGTTAGTTCAAAATGTCAAATTTTCATATTTTTCCTTTTTTAAGCGACTGTACCGTAAAATATAAGTTCTACATACACACATATATTAACTCACGCCTTCTTCCCATGGGGGCAGGCAGAAACTACAGAACACCACCTGCTACGATCCTTACAATACTCCTTCTGCCTCGTTTACGTTCATACATCTGGTCATACACGCACGCCGGTTGCGAGTACTACGCACTTGACCTTTCTGAAGAACATCACCAATAAGGACACTATTTAAGTCCTCCTAGGGCGACCCCTTCCTGCGTTTCTACTCACATCTGCCTTGTATATATCTTTTGTTAGTCGCCTTTCATTCATCCTCTCAAAATAACCAAACGTCTAATATCTACGTCATAATAAATTCTAAAGCTAATAATAAATGATCGTTATATACTTAAAGAATTTTACGTTTAATACTAAAATAAAATTAAATTAAATTTGGAAAATTCAAAAGTGCACGACTCATAATGCTCATTTAATTATGAAATATAAAAAAAAAAAAAAACTTAAGTCGTTCAAAATTAATTGCCGAAAAAACAGCTGTAGTAGGAAGAAGGTACTGCACAAGCGCCCCTGGTGGAATAAATGTACATAATATCTATAGATATATCACCATCCATATGTTAATTTTCTATGGATATATATAGATATACAGTCTTGTAGTTTTCGTTTTTTATTAATTGCAATTAAACGACACTGAATTAATTAATCATTCGCATTCAGTGACCTACAATCGTCGATGAGAATTTAAAAAAAAAAAAATTAACTCACATAATGGATTTTTTCACAAGTTACAGTGTTTCCGGGTTTCACACATGACGGACAGGATTTTTTTTTGACCTATATTGGTGTTTTTTACAATTCTATTGCAGTAAATTAATTTTTAAAAAGTATGAAATTAATCTCCATTAAATTATCTCGACAATAGTATGCAAAATATCTTGATTCCGTGAACTAACAAGGCTATAATAATAAAAATAGCCGCCAAAATGAGGCGAAAAAAATTTTTCGATCGTAAAGCACTCTCTGATGCTTCGCATCATGAGTCGTGCAAAAATCAACCCAATTTCATGTCAGCGAAATATTTAAGAGAGTCAATAAAATAAAACCGTTTTATATTTTATATCCTCGAAGATAGACATCGATTTCCAATTAACTATTCTACGTATACGTCTTTTACATCATTAACCGTCGGCTGACATCATTAACCCTCCTTACGTTACCTTCATTCATATCTGCCTTTGTCTTTTAATGGACGGGAATGAAAGACTTTCATTAATGGTGGAGAGCCTTTTGTGTTCATTTGTACTTTTTCCTATAGATTTTGTTGGTGTAGCGAATTCTATGGGTATATTGTGGGTGCATTTGGTTGGTTTACAGCCACAGACTAGATAAAAAATCATGGCATAGCGTTGTCAACAGTGAGGTGAGGCCGGTTTCGTAAACATGTGTGCACTTAGTGAGGTGTAGTTTGGTTGTAAATTGGGTTGTAAATGTGTGCGTGTGAATGTGTATGCACAGAGCAAGGTGTAGTTTTGCATGCTTCACTGTATTGTTCGCAACACTATGTCTTGATTTTTTATTTGGTCTGAGTTTACAGCAGTGTTATGTTTATTAATTTTAGGTTAAACCAAGTGAGTACTTGATAAAGTGCCTACCTACTTAAAAACGAAACTGCTGAATTGATTACTGAACACGAAAAAATACAGCTGCTTTTGAAAATTATCACTGTTTTCAGCAGCAAGTAGGGTGTGTTGTGTCGTCATATATTAAAAAAACACTTTTTCTGTACACATAATTCTGTCATTTCAGTATTAAAGACACAAAGCACACATTCTTGAGAAAAGATGCTTGGGAGAGAAGCAATGTTCATATTTCAGCTGAGATGATCATGACGATGATGGTGAGACCCTCCTTTTCCAGCCCTACAGTCATCCAAAAATCAAACTGCTTCCAAAACAATACACTCGTCAACCCTAACCTGTATAACGCCTTTATCGAGACCAAAGTCCACTTTCAGGGACGTCTCGAATTCACCTAGTCAAAGGAGCGAAGTTCCACCGCGGAATGTCCCGTCCGTTGCCTTCGGTAACCGGAGTAGATTGAAGGGTGTTGACACTGTTGACTCGACGGCACGACGGCGGCTCGCCCGGAGCCACCTGGTGCGATAACGTGTCCAGTTCAAACGATGCAAGAGAGTCGAGAATCGTCTGCATTGTTCCTTTAGGAACTTATAAGGACCGAGGTAGATCTTTGTGCAACTTTTATAGCTAATCGGCATGGCTTCGATTGTGTCGTAGCAGTAAGAACAGTCCTTTCAAAAGTCTACACTTATAATTATGTAAGGCTGATTCTTTATTGCATTAATCATTCTTCAGCTTGGTGCTAATCAGTTTCAAATATTCACAACCAGTTTATTAAGAGGACTATGTACCTATTCCACTAAGGGATTAGAAGTACACTGAGGGATTTATTCACAAACGTTGCTTAAAGGTAAGTAAACATTATCGTCTGCCGATTTTTTGAAGTTTAAGCGTCTCTTAACTTTAATTGTTAGGACAATGACGTCACATTTTGTGAAGAAAACGCGTTTCAGTCAATCGATTTCATCCATTTATTACTTACTCCTCCAATGATTGAAATACGTCTCTAACGTTTTATTTATTTATTTATTTTATTGGTTAACTAAGAATTGTTAACACTGGTATTTGTTCCACCTAAGAATTTTCGTATGTAATATTCTGAAAAATTCTTAGGTGGAACATACTTCCAAAGTTTGACGGTCGATATGAAATGATTGATTCAGTGAATATATAGTGATCGATGTGAATATATCATTCCTACAGTCGCGAAACGCATTTTGATCAACATAAGACGTAAAACAGAGCTGCAATTTGCATAAAACCAAAGAAAATTTGAATTTGGCGGACTACAGCATGCAAAATGTATATGCAACAGTGCAACAATCACTGCAATCAGAGCAAATTATGTAGCCTTGCAGAGCAATGTGTATTGTCTTTAGTCCCTGGCCATGGACAAAATTGTAAAACTTTAAATTTTTGGGTATGAGGCTTTTGGCTACATTCTATGTTTGTATTTTTATTAATGTAATTTTTTTTGTAATGTGCGTTTTGTTTGTGCAGAATAAACTATTTTTCTTTCTTTTTTTTTTTACTTACAGGTAAGCTCCGCATTCATAGAGAAGTTGTAGAATAAATCTTCACGTTATAAAAATGGCTCTCGAATCAAACCATTTACATCTAAGCCATATCTTCCATGGTTGACGATGCGAAGCACGCGATGCGCTAAGTGTAATTAAAACCATTCAGTTCAATGCGAACTGATGCTAAGCAGTTCCACCTTACTTGGGTGCTGCATAAGTACCTACTTGTACTGAGAAAAGTAAGGAGGTATGCCATTGATGAAGTCTTAGGCGCTAGATGTTAATTGAACTTGGAATTGTTAGGTGGTTCGTGATAATGGGTTGAATGTTAAGTCATTTCAAATAATGTAATTAAATCACTTCACTATTGTAGAATTAGTTCATAAAAGGTATAGGCAAATGAATATAGACATGTATACTGAGATCCCAAATTACAAAAAGTGGTTAGAGTTTTAACCAAAAATCATAACCCTCCTTTCGGTTTGCCGTAGTCGGGTAAAAAAGGGAGATTCTTTGTTTCATCTGTTCATTATTATTCATTGACCGACTTTAGTAGGTATGATAAGCAAACGATTAAAAGCTCCCGCAACAACGCGCGACGCGATAGCGTGAAGCGACTTTTGTAGAACAATTTCCATAAAGTTTTCATGGGAATTGTTTTACTAGAGACGCGTGGCGCTGTCGCGTCGCGCTTATTTGTGGGAGCCCTACTTATTGACTTTTATTTCGTGTTGGAAAATAAGTACTAATTTCCTACCTGTTAGGTGCTTTACACTATAGGAAAGGAAGTAGGTACTCAATAAAATGCAATTTCAATGAAAAGTAAATTATATCTACAGACAATAAATTCACATTAAACTCAAAACGAATATTAAAACCGTATTCAATAAAAACAAACAACAAGGGAACACGAGTTGCCGCGTTTAATCTCACCTGCATTACTAATGAACGTTAAATTAATATGCGCGCAACATTCGCATCAAGTATGAATGATAAATATTAATAATGCAACTATTATTCGAGCCAGTACTAGTAACTAGTAATAGTACAGGTATGTTAATGTATTTATTTATTTATTTTATTTACACACAGTAAAATAGATACAGATACGGGCATTATAGTATTGAGTACAAGGTACTGCTTATTTCTTAAGAAATTTCTTCAAACCGACCTGCGAAATGAGAAATGAAAAGAAATCTAGACAATAGTGTGTGAGTACAAGAAGAGAATAATTTGATTTCGTGACGTCATAATCTAGAATATTAAATATACTTACATAGTAATGCAAAAAAAAAAAACTTAAACACATAATGCTAAAATAAATAAACTTATATAATTAAATTATATGAATTCTCACGGTTGAGAGTAATAGCCAACTGAAGGAACACGGGTGGGATTTAGTCAGTAAAAGTCTGTCCCGCTCCGCCCAGAGCTGGGGATGTTATTAGATGACAAGCAACCCAAAAAAAAAAATTGGAAAATCCAAAAGACACGCCTCATAATCTCATTCAATTCTACAAAATAACAAAAAAAAAATGAGAATAGAGAATTAATTGATTAAAAGAGAGGATTAGATGTCATTTTTCAGTTTTTTAAAAACTCTTTGGGTTTACTTATGCAAAAGTTGAAAAGTAACATTAAAAAAAGCGGCCAAGTGCGAGTCGGACTCGCGCACGAAGGGTTCCATACCATTATCTATAAGACTAGCATTGAAAAACAAAATATAAAATAACAAGTCTTTACCCGTTATAAACAAGCAACTACTTAGTCACTTTATAGGATTAGTGCTAAGGATTTTGTATTTGGTACCTACAAAATTATCCAACACCCGAGTTCAACGACTAATACTGCTAAACTAATAAAGTTATCTTAACCGCTATAATTTTCCTTTAAAGTTCATGAAATGTACTATCATCGTGAATTTTTCAAGCCAGCAGTTTAGCTTTTAGGGGGGGGGACGCCCTACTGGAACAAAAATTTGCACTTTAAAGTTTAATATTTCGTAAATGGAGCATTAAATCGAAAAATAATTTCAGCAACTCATAAGTCATTTTAGAAGAACTATTCAAAGATACCCCACACGATGGGGTAGACGACGAAAAAAATATTCATCCCCACTTCACATGTAGGGGAGCTACCCTAAAAAAAGTTTTTTTTCCTAAATTTTATTTTACCACTTTGTCGGCGTAAGTGGTATACATACTCCTAAAAAGTTACAGCTTTCTAGTACTAACGGTCTCTTAGCAAAACCTCTGACAGACAGACGGACATGACGAAGCTATAAGGGTTCCTTGTCAGAACTACGGAACCCTAAAAACTACATTGAATTAAACCGTGATTTTCGAAAGGACTTAATTTTCGATAATACTTAAGCGTTTAAAAAAAATGGACTCGATTAGTTAAGTTTTTCGGGAGTTATCGTGACCACGCCAGGATCCAAATATACAGACACGGACGTCCACAGAATATTGTTTTTAAACGATTTTTTCAATATTTTAAATAGCAAAATGTCTTTTAAAAATAACATGAGCGTTGAAACTAGTGTTTTTTCTTGACGTTTGTGTATGAATATTATTTTACAAGTGCGATATGAAGTAGATAGAGACATTTTTAGCTCAAGGAATTACTTGTTCTTTGTAAGGCGAGAGTAGAATACCACCTCACGCGCTTCGCTTATAAGGCGTGCAAAAACCGTGAATAACATAACATCACGCTTTGTTTCCCCGAAGGGTTGGGCAGAGGTGTACCTAGTGCAGCATGAATAATTTCCACGTGACTACGTAACGTTAGCGTAGCGAAGAAGAAGACGCAACGTTAGCGTAAGTGAATTTTGTACCGAATATGTTCGTTTGTGAGTTACTATACTAACTATATTAATCAAATTGATTTTAAGCAACTCTTGTTCAGCTGCTACCAGCCACCCTGCGAAGATCGTCGCTCCACATAGGCTTAGGGCGGGATCGAGTTGAATGGCATGCAATTGGAGAGACCTATGTGCAGCAGTGGACTGCTGTAAGCTGCTGATAAAGTATTTTATTATTATTAAATTAAGGAAATCAACATTTTTTTTATTTATTTTTATCTAGATTAGAGGTGACAGAGACAAAGTCGACGATAGAGTGAGCGTACCCAGAAGAAGCCTGTTCACTCTCACTTTGAAGAGATTTGGGTTGTATGCATTCGGAAACATAGACGCAGATAGACAACATTTTGCAATTACACCAATATGTAATAAGGACTTACCGACTGTTGTATTTTCGGTTAGAAATTCAATTGCATTAACGATATGGTAGGGTCAATATTATTGGTGCAAATGTTGTCGACAGTACATTAGAAGAAAGAAGTTGAAATAAAGTGGTATACGCAGACAGTGTACCCTAGCAACTGGCCAGGGTGATGACACAAACAAGAAGATTCACGGTAAGTCCCAGGCTGTGGTAGTCTAGAGACAATTTGTTTAGAATAAGATAAGTATTTGTATGTAAAGAACATAATCGAATGATTTACCTATCTACTTTAGCAAGGGAAGCTGTTTGGATTGATCTATTAAAGCTTCACTTATACCTATAATACCTACAATAAAAAAACACAAATGAAAAAATCTTGCCTTGATAAAAGAGGTTGCATTGAAACTAAGTTCTAATAAATTAGAACATGCTGTTTGGCATGAAAAAACACGCTCTGGATAAAAAATAAATATGTTATTCTTCTTTTCCCTTTTTATGCCATCCAAACTGACTATATCAAGAACTTCAACCAGTGTTTTTTTTTTATAGTCCTCCAAAAAGGTTTTATTTTTATTTTTTAAATGGCTAGTTCAAGGCTAAGGGATGACGCTAAAGCTTTGGCTTCCTAGGAAAGTGGTTCAGTCATAATGGGTGTCCCAAAACTACGTATATGATTTGAAGAGGCGATGTCCACCCAAATCTTGCGATTTGACCCCACTGCATTTCTTTTTTTGTGGCTTCGCCAATGATCCACAAACATTGAAGACTTAAAACACAGTATTCGCCTAGTTATTGGTGAAATAAGCCGCGAAATGTAATTAATGAAAAATTGGCATTAGCAAAATATGCCCGTGGCGGTCATTTGGTAGATATTCTGTTCAAATAAATTTGTACAAGCCTCTTCTTTGAAATAAAATAAAATTACGAAGAAATTCCAATCCATTCGCATTTTATTGAAAAATACATCCTATACCTACTTTTGAGACACCCGTTATTATAACGACCGTCATCAAAATCTGGAATTTTCCCCAGTATTTGAAATTAAGGTCTCAAAAAACGCTCTGTATTTGGACAACCGTAAGGCTGCGTATCCACCAGAGAAGGGCGAGGCTGCGTAGCGAAGGGTATGTGTGAAACTATCCAATAACATCGCTTCATTTTCATAACTTGACCTTAGCTAGCGCTGTTCTTGGTTAGTTGTACGCTCATTCCTCGCTACGCATTCTCCCTCATCTCTGGTAGAAACGCCCGCTTATTGTGAGATCGTTCCGCTCTCTAAGGAAAGCTTTATTTAGGTTTGGTGGACAGGCGGACAGCCAACAATGGTTTTCACGCGCCCGCGATCACGTCCCCAAATATTACTTACCTACTTAGTAGTAGGTACAAAATGTACGGTACTCACATTATTAAAAGAGTTTTCGTTTTAACACATCTGTAGCTATTATCCATACATTTGTAAACATAGATAATTTAGCACTTCAAATAATAAAATCTCGCTCACGAATCCATAATTTCCCCGCAGTTTTCCCAAGGCGTTAGCAACAGAAAATTGAAGGCAGTTGAAAGCGGACGAGCGGTGATTTTTCAAACGAGCCGTGTTTAGAGGTGTCTACGTAATTGCCCTACTTTTACAACGGAAGCAGACATTATTAATGTTACTATATTGATAAGTCATTCAGGGATTAATGGATTTTGTTGAATGGCGTAAAGAATTAACTTATAATACCTACCCATTTATGGGTGTGTAAAGCTACTTCGACATTATAAAAAAATTTGTGTAAACAAATCAGACAATAGACAAACTATATAATGATTTGACAACTTTTAGTTAAAATGAACAAAACCTAGTGATTTTGTAGAGAATAATTTCCTTACGATTATACCTACTATGATTTCTCGTTCCACTTATAATACCAATAGAAAACACAGTCACGTGATAGAAGCCGCAGGCGCAGCTAGTGCTTTGATAAATTGTCTCTCACTATAGTTATTGGAAAGATAACATACAATGTCCATTGACGCTTTAGCAAGACTATCTACTGATAAAGATCGTGCATACAAATCTGGTAATGAACAAACCTTTGACAGAATTACTCTCATTCAAATAAGTTTCTATTAAAAAAGGAGCGATATATGTTGAAAGGTCATAGGACTGTGTTCAAGGAGGAAAAGCAGCCACAACAGTTAGAAAACATTCATCTCCTTTCTATATTCAGAAGAAATATTAAACCAGCACCCTAATTGTGTAACACACTACCAATCACAACCTGAATAATTTTGAAGGATATTGCTAATCCATTGCTGCATATGTTCGAAAAAAAATTATACTAAACAACGTAAATAACGCAATGAATGTTGTTGAACTGTCAAAATGAAAGCTGCTCCTACTGTTAGTGCGCAATGCCCCTGCAGCAGCGATGTGCTAATGGCGTAAGTTCGTGTATTAACAGAATTAATAGCTGTTTTATAGTATTTATGTTTGTGGGATACAGTTTGGTATAAACTTGTATTAGAGAAATAATAGGATATTTTTAATGGAGCTGAAATTGCGAATTTATTGTTTGTTTTGAAAAATCCAAGAATGTTTGAGGAATTATATTTGGTGGACTTCAATAATCTATATCTATATATTATATAAAAATGAGTCCCTATTTCCCTTGGTCACGCCATCACGCGTGAACGGCTGGACCGATTTCACAAAAAAAAAAATGTTGTTTTCGATATGGTCAGGAGAAGGATCTTATGAAATAAAAAAATAAGGAAGTTGATCGGAACGTTACAAAATTTAAGAAAATTTAACGCCAATATTTATTTTACATAACTGTCAGTTGTTTGAAATAACTGTCAGCGATTGACAATGAGTCGATAGTTTTAGTTTTAGTCAATAGTCAAAACTAAAACTAAACTACATAATTATGTCATTCATAGTTAAGACAGGACAACGTATGTCGGGTCAGCTTGTGCATTATAAAACCGACCTTCATTTTCAAACTATATACCATCGAAATACTGTACAAACTATATTATTTCAATATAAAAATCCCTTTTTAATTTTCGTCTCGATTCACTCCCGCATCCCTATTCACCCCGTTTGACGGTACTTTACAATCAATCTTAACTGAAAATGTGACAGCACCATGGCATTAGTATGTACTATATACTTGAACAGTACACTATTCAACTGTCACTTCTGACAAGCCAAATCACCCAATAGGTACAAAGAACATAGTAGGAACGTACATAAATTACCTACATTCCAAATCACGTAAGCATATTATAAACTGCAAACAGTTTTGATCAGCAAAACTAATGCTTTCAAATGAAATAGCCCAGAACTATGAAGTGGTGCATGTTAACGATATATACAAGGGGACGGTGGGCCGCCATCGAGAACTTGTCAACAGCCGAGCTGTGATGTATACTTGTATAATAGTTAGGTTTAGAACTTTGCCAAAGTGTGTTGAAAGTCCTACACGTGTTTTAATCTGTTTTACGCGCTGGTAGCCTGGTACCGAATCCAGAATCATTTTACAAACCTCCATTAATTTATGAATAACATAACATCACGCTTGTAATTGTTGTGTACTTGTGTTCTCACACATACCTACACCCACATTTCACAAGTTACAATAAGCAGTTAGCAATTTATTAATATTTTTATAAAAATAACTGAAACATCAACCATTGAACGTGAATAATTAAATCTTGAGATGTTAGTGAAATTCATTTAAACCTAAAATAGAAATAAGAATATTGTTTCTTTTTTTTAATGTCAGCTTTGTTAATTGGTTTTGAAAGAGAAACTTCTTTATTCAGTACCATGTTTAATAAACATTGTAATAATACCTCAGTTCCAGGAAACGAAATGCTTTTAGAAGATGATTCTTTTTACAAAAATATTCCTTTCAGCATTTTCACCCACGTGGATGAGCAAGCGAGTGAAAAAACAACACAAAAGTAATTTCTTTAAAGTCTATTCATACGTTTCAATCACTGAAATACAAATGTATTTTCATTTGTGAATGAGAGCTTTTTATTACTTCTCGCTAAACAAATGTGAGAAAGGAAACATATATGATGATGAATCATGATTCTATTTTAATATTTCACAACTCTACACACTACACACCCACTACGTTTATCAAACTAAAAAGTTAAAATCTAACGTAAAGATTCGAGAAACCAAACTTGGTAACTTAAATATCTGTACATACCTACCATGGGCTACTAACTCCATAAAACAAGTACAAGGATCTTTTGGCCCGTGGATAAAATCGGAACTAACGCGGCCATCTTGTTTTTTCAATACTTTTCGCAAAACAATTGCACAAATGTTTACCAACAGCGCCTCCCTGACAACGTCATTTAAGCGCCAAAAGATCCTTGTAGCATATAGTACATACTGATACCGTGAGCATTGCATACACAGACATAACCAAACTCTTCACACAACCTATCATAAAAACATTGCACCATCGACACGTGCAACTTTTCCCGACGAACTGATTACCAATGCAGCTCGCTCCGCAGTGAGGTCACCACATAGCTATCACGGCAACAGTGCCAAGGGAAGATACCTTAGGACAGACACCTGCGCATTAAGGACGTGTCTTTTGGCACATGCATGTGTAATGTGCCATTCCCAACTCAATTGAGGGTTAGAGAGACACGGGTTTCGGCTTAACGCCTACGTATTTTTTTTTTTTTGGAAAATTGGCAGGAGAGATTGTTTTGTTTGTATATTTCGGGGAAATCACTGCTTATTTTACATGAAATTATATTATTATATAATAAAATCATTTTATTTCGAACAACATTATCTCGTGACTGAGAAGGAATTTTGAATAACGGCTCAATCAGCACCCTCGGTAAGTGTGTCTACATCTACAATTTTCTAATACCTTTTATAAACTTTCATATTGAGACACGAAGCAACAAATTACGATCTAGAGGAATGTGGCCGCTTTTCTTTAGATCGAATTTTGAACTTGACCCAAAGATTACCGGTGTGAAAACTCTGACAATAAGCTTTAAAAAGCGTAATCTTTACTTGGTCATTACACCAACCACTCCCACGTCCTCCGCGAGACCAGGCTTAGCCTCCAACGTACCCATGAACTACCAAAATGCACAGAAATTATTTGTAGCTCGTTGTTCTGTTACATGTCCATTTCAATTTGATCTTGCCTATTTTGACCGTACTTAAACCGGCTTTTGAAAATTTTACGCGTCTCGTAGGACATTTGATCGTAAACAGTCCCAGAGATTGGTCGATCAGATCAAATCGATCTTCACTTTACTTTATATCTGCTTACCTACAATTTCAGTTATTGTTAAGTCAGGGAAATTATTTTATAAGCAAATTGACTACCAACTTAAATAGTCCGTTTATTTTAATAACAACTGTCATTTTTGACAGTTGTATCAAATGGCTGTAACACGGTAAATCGGCGTAGGGTGTATATTCGCTAAACAATTAATTTCCCTGATGCTTGCAAATGCATTAGTTAGTTAAGCTTGTACTTGTACTTAAATGTGGAGACAAGATTAGCCGTAGTTCTGCGAATGGCTCTTGCTTGCACACGATACATATTTTAGTTTATTTACTGTCTAGTCCTTCGGGAAATTAGCGAAGATTATTTCCACAATATAGTTATTAAGAAGTAGTAGGTACATGGAAGCTATTCCTTTAATAAAAGTACTTGATTGAAATGACATTCATTGTGTTCCCTTAGCCAATTTTCTCTCTGATTGTTCTCATCAAGATTTTCAACAACCTATTTACATTCAGTTTTTGAATTGAGAATTTAAAGTTGAGAACTCGACAAACTCTACTTTAGCATTACGGTGATTCCTTAAATGGTGACCGCGAAATTCAAAATTTCTTACGTTTTATGCAAATCAATTTTGAATTTCGCGGGTTTTCACCAAGAAGAAATTGCTAAGTTCTCAACTACAAATTATTAATTCAGAAACCGGGTACTATAGGTAATGCGCACTTTTATAATTTCTTACATGACGATATATCGTGGACATCCACGTCGACGTCAAGCCTCACGATTACACAGGGAAGTAAAATGTATGGAAATACGTATATGAAGCTTCTTACTTATATCTATGATGAAGACGCTTTTAAATTACCGTCCACGATAACGTTATAATGACCACGATTATACATCGCGTTAGAAATTATAAAAGTGCACAATCTCTTTCGTATAAGTACAAGATAACTAATAGTTTGTAACACGTCGACAACATGACGTCATTAAATACATGTCCCACAGAATTTGTAAAAGTGCTCTCAGATATTAGATCGTCTATCATCGTTATCGTCTTGACACATTTCATAAGTTCTGCGGTACTAACTCGATACGTTACGATCTTCTTATAAAATAGCGCTTTTAAATTGCTATGATGAGACACTAATATTTTTTAGTAATTAAATGAAATATTTACAAAAAATTTGAGTCATAGAAAAAAAAGTTCTATAATTGATTCAAAAGCACAAGTAAGTTTTACTTTGACTCAATAAAAACCCCAAAATGGGGACTGGAAAATTGTATTATTTTTACTGAGTCATAGAAAAAAAACGTAAGACGCGATCAAGAAGGCTGAGTGTGGTCCACACTGCAGAAGACCGCTTAACTTGGAGACGCGTCGTATGTCGTCGCGATCCACAGCATTGAGGGAAGATGAAGGAGAAGAAGAAAATAATGCGATAATTCAATTCAGAAGGAAAAGTAACTTCGGGACAAGGCAGTTTAGTTTATGGGGATTCATTTCTTATAATGGTAGGAGGGTGCCCAAGTTTGGTGACGGGCCCTACAGGAATACGCGGACGGAGGGGCGGGTCCCTTTCCCTCAAAGGAAAACCGATTTTAACATTAATATTACATATTTAGGAAAAACGAACATTTTATCAGCCTAGGCTTATTTAGGAACAGTCGGAGCCTTCTATATAGTTCTTGCCTTCCGTCGTTGAAAAGGCGTGTATTATAGATTTAATTAAAACTTATTACAAAGTGAAAGCTGAACTCATCTGTTAAGAAACAGACCAGCTGTTACATCCCTTCTACTATTACGCGCAGAAAGTTCACAAATAATAATAATATTAATATTAACTCGCTATTATTGTTGACGTCGCCTTATCGGCAAGTCTACTCCTCCTAAATACGGTCAATAGCTATATCCCAGTTTGTATTCATATCGTATCTTTATGACTGCAATCTTCGTGGGATAGACAGAGGTCCTCTTGCATTGTTTAACTAGTTAACTGTTGTTTTAAAAATACCACTTCAGAGTTCAGCACTTCAGCTGACACTTCTCTTATCATAGGTATTTGTATATTTTACTAAAATAAGTACCAATTAGGAATTAATGTAAAATTAATTTGCATTCCCTAAACAAGCAATATATGGACAACCACCAATTTTTACAACTGATAACACCTATATTTTCTGCAAATAAATTATACTTATCTTAGAAAGGCACGCGTTCTAAAAACTTAGAAAATGCTCTGACATGAATCTTGATGAATAGGTAAATCATAGTATAGGTTACCTAGTATGAAATCTAAAAGCCATCAATCAACGAGGGATTAAACTTTCATAGATAGATCGACGATATAGATTAGCCTGGCGATGCCATTTTTAATTGGTAATGACGAAAATTATTTAAACAGCATACATTACAAATTATAATAATCTTTCTTTATTCATGAACATGAGACAACCATACAGAGTTTACTTAATAATAACTTAATAATAAGCCCAGATTAGACAAAAAAAATCGTTTAAAGTTATTTTGACAATAACATTTAGGCAGATCAACAGTTGGCGAGTGTGAAAATGGTAGATTGTAAACATAAATATATCGCACTGATAATACAATACTGTTGTAACTCAAAATAAGTAAAATTTGAGATATAATTAGAAATATTAAAAAAAAAAGTGAATAATAATTTTTTCGTCGATTCTGAAAAAAAGTCACATTTTGAATTATAACAGTATTGTATTATCAGTGCGATATTACCAAACGAATAAAAACTATTCCTCTATGTGCTTTCAAGATTTATCCATGTAGCGTACTGACATACGCGCATAGCGCAGGGGCGCACGCCCGCCCGCAGACTGGTCACTTGCTTGCTGGCGCCCGAACGATGCGGACGTGTGACCTCTGCTATTGTACAGTGAATTGTTGTTTAATTTACCTACTCGAATACTTCCTGCAACGTGGTGAACAACACAATCCATACTCCTTAGACCATATTAATATTATAAATCCGAAAGTAACCCCGTCTGTTTGTCTGTCTGTCAACTTTTCTCGCAAAACCCACTTTAAACCACTGAACCGATCGTTATGAAAGTCAGATAGGTAGCTTCGGACCAGGAGAAAGACAAAGGGTACTTTTCATTCTGGATATTTAAATTAAAAAAATATGAAATACAAAATACAAGCAAACGAAATCGCGGGCAGCAGCTAGCAAGTAACATTAATATGTCTTAAAGACACTGTGTAATATATCCGGCAAGTGTCAGGCGTTCTCGTTTCATGCCACGGTTTCCTGAAAGCTGTTACGTTATCTAATACATCTACATAAAAATTCAAGGTCGACTATTACTATACCAGAGTTAATAATCTGAGACATTTTTGTAAAAATTGGGGTCATGTCACTTTGACAGTGACATTTACTTGTTTACATGAAAAGCTGGGATTAATATTATGTACACAAGTACGCTATAAACGTATACAAATAAATTGAATCTCGAACTTCGCCAATTGTTTTTCAAGCGTGTTATCAAAGAGATGGAAGAGATATTAACCACTTCGAGGGCAATACAAAAGGAACAATATCACCCGAGCAAAGTCTTCTCTAGTCTTTTTTTTTTGACATAAATAAATATGTAAATACTTAGGATGGCTAAGGCAATTTATCGATGGAAGCGATTGTACCAAAGAGATTTACTCCATCGTAAACGAAGCGATTTTAACTAAATCACGTTCTATTTACGTACAGTCGCGTCCAACCATCCAATGTAGATCCCTAATAAAATAGTAAATAACTAAATAAAAATGAGTTGGCATTTAAAAGTGGGTGCATCTCGCGAGTTTGTCACTCTCGGGGAAACGCGGGGAAACTCTCAGCTTTATAAATAAACGTAAACTTTCTCATTCACAACGTTATTTCGGGCACACGTAACGCGAATGCACGTAATAGTCGCCCACTGCTCGTGATGGCGATATCTTTGTGCGGGAGCCAAGATCAGCATTGACATCTTGCCGGTGTTTTGACATATTGGAAGATGAAATAGATTTTAGTGTTTTATGATAATAAGAGAGGAAGTTTGTATTGGATCTTCTAATTGCAAATAAAACCATGCTCTGTTTTTTTTTTAAATGTTTAAATGGAACGATTTTTCGAAGTACTTTGTCTTATTTTCGTGAGCGATTTATTGACCTTATTTAGCATTATTTAAGTCATTTAACTTGTTTTTTTTTTAATTCATTAATTCACTGAAAAACAATGCACAGCATAAACCACTGGGTCTAGAAAGAAGCAAACATCGAATTTTGCTCAAGTAGTTCCTTATAATACGAGTATAACGACGGTAAGCACAAAGGATTTTTGAAAATTCATAAATTCATTGAAAGATAATATGGAAGATTGTCATTTTTGTCAATTGGAAATCCCATCGAGCACATGGCTTGTTAACAATAAAAGTTTACAACTACAAGATAAGTATGTAAAATAACAACGTTAAGAACATAATTCATTTAGTACGACAGTCCAGATTCCGGGTGCAATACAATTAGACTCCTCCATTTCTGTAGTGCTGTCTTTTGTCCGAGTCGTGACAATTTCTTCGCATTTTCTTCGTTTTTTCTTTGACGTCCATGGAAAGGTTTCCATTGAGAGACGCATTAATTTAAACAGTGCCCTAAGAGAGCGGACAAAGTTGTATTGTAAAGATTATGATATTTTTCATTTAAATAATAAGTTTCCACAAAAAACAACAAATACAGGATACAACCTCATGATGATCGATTTACCTAATCACGCCTATAAATTTATCAAACAAACTGAGCGTGTTATTATTCGCAAATAGGTTTTGGTCCGTCTCAAATACAAATATTTAACAAATTATATTTATGGTTATTTTTACAGTTTAGTTTAACGGAAAATTAAGCAGACAAATATTTGCGCACAGACAAACATTAAGTACATATGCGCCTGTATAAAATATGAAAAATAAATTATTTTTGATTAAATTAATATAACTAGGACTAAGCCGCAAAAGCAAATAAGCATTAGAAACCAAACTTATGTAGGTACATTTCTTTCAAAATAGTTTAGCTATAAATGTAACTATACGAACAGAAAAGTCACCGCATGATTATACAAATGTCTAACTATGACGAAGCCTTAATCATTGCTGGTTGAAGTAATATAAAAACTAACCACATACCTAATTGATGAAAATACAAATCTACAGTCGTTCTACTGGTCAGTCGCCTTCTTCGAGGCCCCGCCTTCATAGACATGAGCGAGTCATTATACGAGTGTCATTACCGTTCCGAAGCAATTTCTGAGAGCAATTCCGAAGGGTTTCTTGTTATACGTGACACTGCCGACACTCCCGACACTCTTGAAACAACGCCAGATTGCATTGACAGTTGTTAATGATTCGCTACGACCGACATGACACGGAAAAAGAATCGGATTTAGTTGAAAGTCTTTTTGTAAACAATTGTACTTCCCGAATAGAATGGTCGTTTGAAATAATTACTTCAATCTTCGTTGCTTTTGGAAAATTAGATCGTTTTTAATAATAGCTGTTGTCTACTTATATTCTACTACTAGATTCTGCTCGCGACTTCGTCCGCCGCATCGCATCGCCCGCTCGCGCTATTACTTCGTTCTCGTTTTGCGTTCATTGTGACTTTTTTGCACGCCTCATAAGCGAAGCGCGTGAGGTAGTGCTCTACTCTCGCCTTACAAAGAACAAGTAATTCCTTGAGCTAAAAATGTCTCTATTTACTTCATTTCGCACTTGTAGAATAATATTCACACACAAATGTCAAGAAAAAACACTAGTTTCAACGTTCATGTTGTTTTCAAAAGAACTTTTGCTATTTAAAATAATGAAAAATCTGTTTAAAAAAAATATTCTGTGGACGTCCGTGTGTTTGTATGTATGGATCCTGGCGTGGTCATGATAACTCCCGAGAAACTTAACTAATAAGAGTCCATTTTTTTTTCTGTGTTATCAAAAAGTAAGTCCTTTCGAAAATCACGGTCTAAATCAATGTTTTTTTTTTAATGTTGCTTTTCTACTTTTTCTTAAGTCAACCCGTAGAGTTATAAATTCAGAAAAATTTAGCTGAGTAGCTGGATATTACATCTCATCCTCTCTTTTATTAATCAATTCTCTAAATGTTTTGTTATTTTTAATAGAATCGAATGAGATTATGAGCCGTGCACTTTTGGATTTCCCATTTTTTTTTTGCTCGGCTCCTGATTGTAGCGTGACGTTAAATAGCATATAACCTTCCTCAAGAATTTTAATTCCGACTGATAGTTCCAGAGCTTTGCGCGTTCAAACAAACAAAATCTTCAGCTTTATTATTAGTATTACATAATATAGATTAGTATAGATTCAATACAAAGTCAAGAACTTCAATTAAAACTAATTTCTTGATAATCAATACCTACAACGATTATTACAATGATACAATAATTATAGAGTATGACAATTTAATCCCTTGACTAATCACATTAAATCATAATAATTGGCTCGAATTATTGTAGAAGGAAACCGATTAATCTAACGCTTCGTATTAATTACAAGGAACACGTAGGTTCTATGGTGACAACACTTCACAGTTTAATCGAAGTTTCTCCTTCACATAGCCATACGTAGGTTTGTGAGAGATAAGTTTCCGATACAAACTTTAGAAGTTCAGATTGCGACGCGTCATGTACCGTCATATTTTAAGTATCGACCATACATACAGTATGGAACAGTGATATCCAACAACCCCCACTGTGCCCGAGTGGTGCATTACGGCCCACTCCATAGAGGTGAGGCCTGTGTCCCAGTAGTGGGATCATTATAGGCAGATTATGATACAGTATGCAATCCACATATCGACCTGCGATTCGAATAAAATTGTAACTCGAAAATGGTGGGTTACAGGAGAGCCAAAAAACGTTTTCGAGCACTTTGAATCGCAATAAAAGGGACATCTGTTATACTTTCAGGATAAAATATATATATATAATTTTTCAATCCTCATCCATCAGTATAATTATTTTTTCGGTAACTAGCCTAATAAAGATTTTTTTGAGAGTTACGATAGCGAAAACAAGTACAATGTAGTGCAGTACTTACAATCCTATAATATTGGATAACTTTTTTTTTTATAATAAAAAAATAAAAACGTTTACATACATACATCGATGTAGTTACTTTGACGGGTACCAGGACTGAAAAATCTCATATTAGTGTATCAAGACTTACAATTTTCTTCGAATCAAGGAATAAACGAAACGACATACTTGTTATCGCCTTTGCTGACGATGTACAAAAAATGAACGAATTCGGTCCAGTAATTAGGTCAGAAAGTAGATTTTTAATTTTGAGCAAATTTGAATACCCTGTAGAATTGGATCACTAGGTCAATGATTCAATGAACTTGAATCCCTCGACACTGAATTGAAAAGCGACGTTGCCACGCAGTGCAATCACGACGCTGCTACATATTGTACTTATTTCCCTAAAATGTGAAATCGGTACCAACACCAAAACGACAAGGTACGAACGAAGGAACGTTGTCTCAACAGAGTGTTTACTTTTACCGAGTTAATTTTGATATTATATACAGGCTGTTTGGTGCATCGTGTGCCAAATTGAAATGGTCAACTGAAGGGGTCATCTGCTAGCCTTTCAAACCCCTTAACACCTCTCATGCCCTGTGGAATATTTTTAATCGACTTTTTATTGTTTTACTAAAAAAACACCCAAATTTTACATTCAAATACAAAT
Source organism: Griposia aprilina (assembly GCA_916610205.1). Taxonomy (NCBI): domain Eukaryota; kingdom Metazoa; phylum Arthropoda; class Insecta; order Lepidoptera; family Noctuidae; genus Griposia; species Griposia aprilina. The sequence goes on from OU744286.1 coordinate 17,360,685, forward strand.
TTAAAAAAAAGTATACGGCGTAGACTCTGAATTTTAATTTTATCTAGATGTGTATTGTTTTAAAGTACTTTTCAATACAAAATTAGTGACATTAGTCATCTAGTTTTTTTTTTTAATTTACTCGCAAAGGTAAAACTTATTAGACACCGCCGTCATGAAAATCTGTCATTTTCACCAGTATTTAACATTAAGGGGGAAGCGCCAGGGTAGCCCGCGAAATTAAAAAAATCTTATACGTTTTTTGCAATTTGCAGGCCAGTGTCAGGTTGTATATTGAATAAAATATGATTCGCGACCACAACGAGTACATCATTAAAATCATCAATACAACCCTCTAAGTTCATATAATCCCATGGAATGCTATTTCCAGAAATAGTCATTCAATGGGATTATATAAACTTTTTGCAACGCAAATAACGTAAGAAAATTTTAATTTTGCGGGCCACCCTGGCGCTTCCCCCTCCAGGTGTCAAAAAACGCTCTGAATTTGGACAGGTTAACCATAGTTATTCCTATGTGAACTTAAAATCGGGCAATTTTCAGGTCTTTAGGGTCATTAAACACAAAAAAATGTCTTGTCTCATATTCCAGAACACTTCAAATTCCACACAATACAGGGTCAAAATAAATTAGCTAGCGAAACTCCGCAGACTTGATGGGTATCAATATCGTAATAAGTTTTTTTTTAAATGATAGTGTTTTCTGGGGTCAATGACCACTGTTAGTGTAGTTACTTGAAGTCGTTGAGAAAATCTGTTTTTATTTTATTTACCAATGAATCTTTTTTTTTCGTTTTATTGTGTTTAGATATCGATACCCATTGCGTTTGCGGAGTTTCGCTAGCTAATTTAATTTGAACCTATATAATGTTGATAAATAATGTACCTAAGTTAAAATATTTGCCTACATCCAACAGATATGATTTGTTGTAATAAGAATATCAGTAGGTATCTCCATTATTTACACAGTCGGCGCAAGTAATTATTGATAATTTTTATTTACTTAGTGCAAGTGCCATATTTACCTATTAACATTCATTCCTCGTAATCTGCCATTCATTTTGATATTAAATGGCATACCTGTAAGTATAAACGAATTTGGACCTTTATTTTTCCCAATATATTCGTAGGTAAAAAAAATCTTAAAGCCCGTCTGCGGTCTTTCAGAAGTTATTTGATTCAACTCAATAGGGACCAAAATTTTGAATATCAATGAACCCGGGTTTACGAAAAGCCCGATACAGTTTTGAATTTCTGTTCTTCAATCGTCACATGATAACTTGATGATTATTACGTCTTTACGTTCACTAAAGACCGGCCGACGTCGAGGGAATGCGTCCCTGAGATCTGTCAGTGTCAAACCTCTAGTAACTAATAAAGACCAAATTCGCAAAACACGTATTCGTTTGTATGAAACTGACGGGTTTCAAGAACGCCTTCTCTCCACGGCCGGACTGTAAGAAGGTACGTTTGTAAATAATTGCTCGCATATTCATGAGTCTTGTTTGACGCAAACAAATAAATTAATAATACCTACCATACACTAGTTGGAAAATAATTGAAGATTGTGTAGAAGGCGTGATTTATTACAATAAAACAAGCAATTATCTAGGATTTCCAAGTTTATGTTGGTTCACGGTGGCCACACGTAACATGAACTTCCTTCAAGATGGCGCTGCTAGCTATGGCAAATGTCAATTAGCTGTCAAACACAGTACATTTTACGCTTTAGTTCCTCATTTTCCCGCATACCAAGATATATTGGACATGTCGTATACGTAAAATAAAAGAAAATGCAATACTAGTTATGCCAGTTGATATAACATAGGAGTAAGTATATAGTAGTAGAATGTAATAAATATTCAAAGAAAACAATTTGTTGTCGATGTCTGATATCATCCTCCGCGCGACACATTAGTAATCGTAATAACTTGGTAGGTACATAACTTATGCTCTTGTTTTATTAATTAGCTCTTTGTTGACCGAAGGGCTAGGTCGACAGTTCAGAAGTAACATTTCCTTTAGAGAATAATTAATATTCTGCTACGTCAACAATCGCAGACCTTTATCACCAAACAAACGTGCTCGTAAGGCTTAGGACTTCTACATAAGAGACCTAAATAGGTACTGTCGCCAACACATCAAGTTACCACAAATTAACAGATTGTCTCCTTCGATTTTGAATTTAACCATCAACATTTTAAGGTTTAAAATCGTTTGGAGTGACAGTTTCGTGTAGCTCGACCTGCTGGCGACTGTACATAATATGTATAATGTACTAAAAGGGATTTTTGACTGCCTAGTGGTCGCAAGCACTACTGCTGATCATGAGGCACTGGATGCGATCTCCAAATCGGCCAAAGTGTTATTGGCTTTTTCCATCAGGAATTTCTCAGCCCGGAGTCTGGATTTCTGCCCGGTTGATAGCAATAGGCTCGCCCCCTATTACATGAGACTTAAACATAACTAGCGAAATGTGGGTGTTCTCTAGTGACGATTAAAACGTAGCAAATGGAAAACACGTTATAAATTAATTATTATGTTTATTCTGAGCGTTCGTGTTTACATTAAAGCGCCTGTCTTTTCATTCGTTTTTCCAAAATAAAACAAATTCAAATCTTTTGAAAGCTCATTCCAAACTCGCTTGACTGTTCGAATATATCTAGAGTTATTTTACTACAGTTCGCGCAACACTTTATGAGCTCTCGGAAGTTGCAGCGAGTGGCTGCGCAGTATCCATAATATAGACACTACGCTACCATGCGCGGTTTCGTTCTTGGGCCTACGTTCAGTGAGCTCATAAAGTTTTTAGCGAACTGTACCAACCTGCACAACATAACGTTGACTTTTGCAGACAACCTTTATTAGGTACACCTCTACCTAACCCTTCGGGGATGACCAGCGTGATGTTATGTTTATTTAAAAGGGACGCTAGCAAAAATAACATAAAATTAATTTCGTCGCAGTTTCTGTATGGAACTCCGCCAAATCTTTTATCATAGACAAAATCAATAACAAATAGCTAGCCTCGAGTCGAAAACAAAAAAAAAACATTTCCCTTTGAATTTGGAACGTCGTAAATCTCTAGGGCCTTTGGCTGCTGGATTCTATGATAGTAAAAATTTCAATTTGTGTAGTCCCATTTTTATAAGAAAAGCCTGATATTACCTTACTACCTACGGCCGCTCGTAAAAAGAATAGAAAGGCTCTTGCTATCCTTTTAGACATTTTAGGACTTTCTTACATAATTTTTAGGGTATGATTTCACATAAAAAACGGGGCAATGGTGGCCAGCCGGAATAGCAGAAGTAAAACAGGACTCTTTTGAATTTATTTTTATGTATAAATGTCTACCATTATGTTTCTACGCGAATGCTTATTTTGCAAATAGAGAGCCTCAGGCAAGGAATATAAAATGAAGTATTTTATAAGGGCGTGCATTGTGAAGAGGATTGTATGCTTTTATTTTTGCAAAAAGTAATGGCCCGTAGGTAATATACATTTTATCATTCGCCACCAGCATACAGTGCAATTTTAATCTTAACTAGGTAAATATAATAATTCATCAGAATTACACCTTAACCTCCAACTAATTGTCAGAACAACCATTCGTTATAAATCGATGGTATATTGATAGGCAGTAGTACTTAATTGAAACCTAACAAAACTGTTCATCTGGTGCTCCTGCTAATTGGCAATCAGCGACGCATCGCCCACCACCCTGACATAACGATACTGGAATGGACGTCAAATACAACTGACAAACGTATATTTTATTGGCAAATCAAAACTGGCAATCGTTTAAATGATTTAGAGTTATACGAGATTTGCAAAGGCCTCCTTTCATGCAAAGAGAAAAACAGCAATGATTACGTATAACAATGTTCTCTGCGCAATGAAGATTTCAGATTTTGTCCACAATTTTTCTTTATCGTAAAACAATGGAAGGCGCATTGGTCCTGGCATGCCCCATTTCAAGTAAGCACCGGTACGGTACGTAGTAAGTACTTTCTTACTACGCTTAAAAAATACTCATGAAAAAAGTTCATGAAATTACCTACAGTCATGGAAATTAATTGTTTATTTAAGGTGGATTCTCAGCTGTGAACAAATTTCCAAACATTGGAAAGTTCCACCTAAGAATTTTCATATGAAATATTCTTAACTGAAACAAATTTAAAAATATTACCATGGAATCAGTACATGATTCTGGACCTCACTGCGTTGAAGTTAGCCAGTTATAAAATAAAATTGCTGCTACATATATTTTGACCGCGGAGTCTACGAAACAGCAGATTATTTTTTGATAACCGACGAAGTATTTCTACACTAGGGTGTTTAGAATCATGACGCTGAAGTCATGGTTACAGTTTGCACGTCGATGTCCCTGCCACCACTATACAGCGTGTATCATAAAGTGGTCCTAGCCATACCTAATTAAGGCGGTCGAGTAGGTAGGTATTGAAGTTGTGCATCGGTCCGTTGTTTTTTTTTTTTGCGATATCCATTTTGATCCCATCGAGAGAATTGTTCAGTTTGGTTGTCTGTATCACACACCCTTAAATATGGCCACAGATATTGTCTGAAGCACGCTGTTTATATAGTCCTATGTTCACTTGTTTATACATAGGCACGTTGTTCCACGTTACCTACAGCTGTTAAACATCCCACGGAGGCTCGTGTTTGAGTTGGGGAAAAGTGCTACAAAACTAATTGTTACTTTGCTACCCTTGTATTACAGAATGAGTAGAGGTGGGGTAGCGTACAAAGTTTCTTAGCTAGGTATACTTTATATAAATTATCACTGATCAAAAAATGTTTTGCACCTCTGAGTTTGGCTTGTCTTACGCGACGCGCCGCGACTCTAGTAGAACAATTTCTATGAAAACTTCATGGAAATTGTTCTACAAGAGTCGTGTCGCGCTGTCGCGTCACGTCTGTCCGCCGTCTGTCTGTCAGTCTGCCGTCGCGTCTAGGAGCCTTTAAAGAACTAAACGTATTCGTATCTTGTAACTCTCCTCCCCTTATCCCACTTTATCTGGAGTCGGCGCAACATGTCTTTTTTTTGCATACTTCTCTATTAGTCGCCACCTCGGTAAATGATAAATGATTTTATTTCTGTAAGTAGGTTTTGTTCAAACACACGTCAATCATATTTTTTAAACTAGATGAGGTCGGCGTTTCCCATCTTACTACTCTGAGAAGAAAGGCTGAAACAAATTCAGAGGCCACAGTCTCTTTTAAAGTCCAGACATAATCTTGGTCAGATCATGTGAAGACCATGTAGATTAGTGTCTGAAATGGTCTTTTGAATAAAGAACCACACAGATTGAGTGGACCTGTCCAGTCAGTGCATGTATTTGTCAGTGATCGTGCAGCTCAGCTCGGAACTTAGGGAGCTCAACGATTAGCGCAGTAGTCATCCCCTTTCTAGCCATATCACCTTTCACACATTTGAGACCTTCCAGCCTTCGTTAATAATGTTCCTTGGTTCATGAAAATAAACACTACGACTAAATACCTACTCATTAAAAGCGCAAAAAAACAGGACCCGATTACGTGAAACTGAGGTTTTCATTGAAGAAAAACAAAACCGTAATTAAATCTGATTTTGTTCCAATAGTGTTAATTATTATAATCAATGCACGATACTATAGTTAACAACATGTTTGTTTTAATTAAACGTAAATCAGCTTTAAATATATTGCACACGTTGATTACCAGCAGTAGGTAAGTAATTATTTTTAAAAATAGGAAAAATAGTGAGCCGAGCCAAGTTCGCTATCAAAATTACGGTCATCATTAGACAAACAGAAAAATATAATTTATTGTTATTTTACGTACTTTTCCAATGTATGCCAATTAATTTTAAGTAGGTACCTCGTCCATCTATCATAGTTCCATTTAGTTTGATAAAATATTTGTGTAGATTCCTACCAAGAAGTGGTAAAATTATTTACGCAAACAATATTTTAACAAACTTATCTTTTGACGTATCTAGAAAATTTATATCTCGGTGTTAGAACACAGCTGCGTGTCCTGCGCCTGAGTGCGTACAGAAGTATTCGCTGCTGCTCGCATGCGCAGGGTGGCCTTAGCACACATACTGACCGCCTGTTTGTCATCATTACACATCATTTCATTGGCAAATAAGCTTATTTCTATGTTTGCGTATAATTTTCCGAGTACCTACATAAAAATTACGGTACGTGATTATGTTTAAAATTATTGGTAAATATTGTATTAATCTATAGGGTTTTTCTGCTAACTTTATCATAAAACAAACCTATATGAATTCTAGGATGCGCCGTAGTCCTTTCTACCAAAACTACAACTCAGTTCATTCATTTCTGAATATCAACCTCTAGAAGTCTAGACGAACATAGTTTGACTTTAGTTTGTCGTCTGTTTAGTCTAGCTAGATTTAATAAATATTAATCAGACAGTCCCGTTACTTCATCTCTTATGATATGACTCACTCATAGAATGTCAAATATTGTGACAAATACAATTATTTATATGCTAAACATTTTTTGTCTAATTAGAATTTTATTAAAATCATTTGACATTTTAGTATCTACCGATCTATGAATCACCGATAAGCCTTTATTTGCAAAACTAATAAGAATAACAATTGGCGTCTGTTAAGTAGGAACTTAGTTATTTCACCTTTTAGCAACAAACAATCACTTCACATCTTCTCAAATTAAGTAGGTTCCCCCATGTTTCTCGAAAACTCGTTTAAATAAACGGCTTTACCGATACACAACTACAAACAGCTTTGGTAGATAATTTCGCCATAATTCGGAATCACGATCGTCCGTGTTCGGGCCCCAATTGCCCTTCCCGTGATAAATTATCTCGCACGTGTCATTAATTACAATTGTTTTGAGAATAACCATCGCTACGTTTCACTTTCATTATTATTATTGCTAAATAATATTTTTGAACTGCGTCATCATGGCAAATTATTTTGTAGATGCTCCGATTCCCTTAATGTGTATCGTCTTGTTATCGTGCACATCTTCAAATTGAGGTACTATTAGTATTGTAATCAAAAAACACACGCATTTTAACATTTGGAAAACAAGAGCAACTTATTTGCTAACTCTAGTTTGTATCCTGCGTATGTTAATTAGTTCATTTTTACACTAATTGTTTCATAAAACACAATGATTCGATAAACCCACACAGCAAAACGTTTACCTATATACTCATTACGTTAAAAACAATGACTACCGTGTAATGACATAATAAAACCGCTAAAATAGAGCGGTGCATGTGTGGGTGTGTTGTCTGTGGGTCCTATTACGTCAATAAAATAATTACGCGTTCCACGAATAGGCGATACGATCCACATCTCGATGTAATCGGTCAGCTTTTCCTGTCACGCTCCCGGTAACCGTCCACAATTAACATCTAGTTGCACGTTTTTTTTCTGTTGGTACCGCTTACAAATTCATTTACATTGATAAAACGTGAATGTCAGTGTCGAGCCCATTTTTTTAATGGCACCGTTTTTTTTTATAAACCTGTGGATATAGAGTTATTCAGTTATTATTATCAAAAGCAATTTGAATCAAGATTATTATCAACGCAATTGCTCAGTGATTGCGTTTATTTTAAGACTGAATCACGATTGTTATGCGAAATCACATAATTTTCTGACAATTCCTTATTCAAGTGTCAGAAATATCGGTCATGAACACACCACACAAGTTTAATTAAACCTGCTGCAATTTTCCTGGTTTTTTACCTCAAGATGCTTCGTTAAGTAATAAAAATCAAATCTAATTCACACAGATTCGATAAAATGCATAAATCACTTTTATTAATCTTAATTAAAACTTTGATCATAGCGGCGCCTGCGCAACAAACACAAGCCAAAAAAATACACAAAAAGTCCAGTTCATTAGTTGCATTCGCACGGTGGTTTACAGGTATGCAAAAATAATAAAAAAAACAAAAAGTAGAAATGTGGCTAATTTACATAAAATTCCTGTGGGTGAGTTATCTTAATGTTGGGTTCTCCGGCGTGGCTCGAGGTGTCAGATTGTTGGTGTTGTGAAATATGCGGCGCGCCTGACAAGGGTTGTTTTAATTTAATTCAAAGGATAACCCGCCGCCGCTGTCCGAGCTGCTCGAGTATCGCATATAAATCGTTCGCAGATAATGACTAGTGATAATTCACGCGCGAATTTGGCTCACTCTACCGTTGCTGACTTCATATAGGGAGCAATATGTGAGCTAATTATTTTTGCAATAATTAATGTTGGTTTTATTTCTAATTAAATAGATGATTGTAATCAATTCGACTTTAAACTTTGTTAGCAATAACATTTAAAGATTTTATTTTTATTTTTTATTATTCAATTGTAACATCAAAGAGCATTTGCAACACCTACCTACCTATCTAACTATGTATTACACAACAATAAAATTCAAAGGACCTAAAACACTGGACGCAATAAAATCCGTTATAAAATTTAATGCCACCGTTATTTCGTACTCTGAAACATTTAGAAAGAGTTATCAGGGAGGTATGATGACAGACATGAAGACGGGGTCGTTGCCCTCCCGCCCTGCGAGCCCAAAGTGCCCTTCAATTGCCCTAAACAAACCCCACTTACATATTTATGTAGGTAACTAAATCATGTCTGGGTAAGAAACTACCTTTGGTAAATATATGAGAACTGGGCTGTGATTGCTTACGTCAACTTTGTGAGAATTATTTTATTACATTTACATATTTGACGAATCCGTACCGAAGGACCGGCTAGTTTATGCTTACTTTGCGAGAGAGAACAAAGACTTTGCTAGAAATAATGAGTTAGATACTTGAGTACGGTTCAATTGAGTTGGAAATCTCAAAAGGATTGCTGGAAAGACCTTGTAACTACAGACCAAAACCAAATAGGACAATTTATGCAAAGATGACCCAGTAAATTTAAAAATATGCCGAGTAAAATAGGTTCAATATGATATTTATTTTATACATAATTAGTTTTTACCATGCATAGGTAGAGGTAACCTACACTTAATTAACAGTATTATCATATTATATTTCGTCAAAAGCTATTACGCCTTTGCCTGTTAATTTAATTCAATATTTTACGCCCCGCAGTGTAATAAGCTGCTAATAATGACACCTTTTAACCATTTATGGGAACTGTAGAGAACTAGCTTATAATTATCAGATACTCATAAATACACTAATGAACTGCCGATTGGTCTTTCCCACGCACCCACTGACTTCTAAGTGGAAAATGATAGTCCAGGTTAAAAGTCAGTATCATAAAATTCGAATAAACCAGAAACAATATTAATTTCATCTGCGTCTTAAAAATGTTATCAAAAATAAAATCTCTAGACGTTTTTAATGAAGTCATTAGCATAAAGAGATTGCTAAAATGATCTCAAGGGTTTAACACTTTAATTATTATCACAGTGGGTGCGATGATTAAGGTGAATTACTGAGGACGATGCACTGGCGTGGGTGGTACCTAATAAGTGCTGATGAGTGCATCTAATGTACATTAAACAGTCTGATGTGTGTGTCTTTATAAAGATGCCTTGGCTTGTGCAACAATTCGGGTTGATTTCCAACCGAATTCGACGCGGGAATTGCGATGATTGGTAATATTTAAAAATGGAATATGAAACAAATGACGTCTCATTTTATGGAGTCTATTATTAAGAGTGTTATGCTTGCCACCAATGATAATTAATATAAGTATGTAAAAACATGAAACATTCGATCTTCAAAAACGGCATAAAGTCATACTACGAGTATTAGATAACAAGTGGAAGTTGACGGCACGTCGTAGTTATCGGAAGCGAAAACGAGACAGGACGATACGTAACTAAGCTAATTAGCCAAGTTTTGACGACGAATTTCAGAGTACGAAGTGTATAACCTACCTACCTTTTTTTACTTATACTACGAGTATCATTGCTTGCCAGTATTTCTAACCAATTTGGGGATAACAGGCGTATTGAACATTTTCATGGCAGAATTATTTTGATTGCTTTCGATCTTAAAGTGGTCCATTTTAGGCAGTTACGTAAACGGTTTAGAATGCCTAGTTAATTTACAAAGTCTTAAAATATTAAAGTCCTGTGTAGGTACTTGAATATTCATGAAATAAGGGCCTGAATATTTATATTGTACCTACTAGGTACTACATTTAAAGCTTATTCAAAGTTTAAATAACTTAAACGTATTAAAATATTTATATACGTTTCTCGTAAAAGAGGTTTTAAGGTAATTCTAAAAACGTTCGATAATTTCCAACGATAATAAGGTACACACGGCTACATATCAAGCTATACATTTCCAGTTTTAGCTGACTTCGCATTGTAAAGGCTTTTCGTACATTGAGAAGTCAGCATAAACTGGAAATGTATAGCTTGACATATTATGTAGTCGTGCGTACAACAAACATTTCCTTACCTACTACTGCAAAAAAAAGGTTTCTTTTGATTCGAGAGTTAACAACAAATCTCAAAGGACCAAAATATGTAGAGTTATCAGGCCATCTACTTCAGCAGAGCACATGTAGCTTTAAACACTGAAACTTTTACCCGAAATTCCACACGGCTTGTTTTGTAACCTCTCCACCGCAGTTTCCCTAACCTATCTTGACACCAGCAACTTCGTAGTCAAACAGCAATAAATCTACAAGATGAAAGCATGACGCGTCACTTGGTTCCCTGTCCTGTTGACACTTTAACAACGTGTACCGTGCACAACGACGCAAGTGTGAGGTAGAACTTAAAACGAATTACAAAGTAACCCTTGCTGCTACATTTATTTTAACATCTTCGCAGCATCCGCTGTAACCTGTAACGTTTTATTAGGTAGCCCTACTTGTTTTACAGCGAATATACCTAATTATATAAATGAATAACATAATATAATAATATATGTCGGAGACGGTCATTAGTAGGGACACTAAACGAAGCGCAGAACTAGTTCCGGGAGGTGGCAGCACCGTCGCGATGACGTGCATTCTCGGCTAACTTCGTGCTATGACAGAGCCTGGCTGATGGAGGAGCGATAATGGGACGAGTTTACACTTACCATTCTGCCGTCGGGGAGATCAGTACCTCCGCCCTAGGAACTGTCACGCGTTCCGTATAGTGGTGTCGTATACCTACAGTGTGTGAATAATTTGATTTGAACTGCAAACTGTTTTTCTATTGCGCAACAACCAACATTACCCATAGTACGCCCACAGTAGTTAAAATATGGCTGATAATAACGAGAGACACGTACCTTCTCCGTCATATATCTTTACATACAGGCTGTAATTTTAAACACCATCAACCTCGTAACGGTTCATTGTACTCATCATTATGAACAACTTTTACTGTGGGACCAAACCTGAAATCGCGAAAAATATATCAGTTGTTTCTTACATTTTGACGACTTATGCGAGCTTAAATGCAGGGAACAGCAGATTTTTTTTCGCGATTATTTTTCGCGGGGTGTTTTTTTAAGTCCAAAACTCGAATTTATTCAATATTACGAGGAAACAATGAGTAGCTGCTCCGTGACTCCGTGGCATCATGGCCCAATTTTTGCAACGTTGTTGTTCCGTTAATTTTGGTACACAAATAGTTTCCAAGAAAACCAAAATGTCGACGACATGAGAAAGCAGTATAGTACCGAGTTGTGGGACAAACTGCGTGTTTACGTCGCTTACCTTCAAATAGAGTAGGAGTATAGTTATGAAGAGAGTGTATGCGCAAGATCGTATTCAAAATAAAAATTTGACATACGGCTAACACTCCAGCTCGCTCGTAAAATTCTCTGGTGGGAAATAAAAAAGGCAGGCAATTACTAACTATTAGAACGGCCCTTTGTGCACGTTCAATCCGGAGCTACCCCATACTGTTATGCAGTACGAGATTAGCGACTGGCATAACGCAAAATGGGCTGATCTCAATAAGCCAGTGTCCGAAAAATTACGAAGATTTTTAAACACAAATTTTAGTTTACGGATTCTAGTTGAAAAAGTATGTGCGTGTGAAAACTTAGTGTGTTATCTAGCATGACGCTGTAGCGGTATCAACATCGCCACATGCGAGCTACACGTCATACTGTCGTCACGCAAATCCTGCATCGCGCAAGCAGACTTTACCGCGCGACTAGCATATATACAACGTCCCGACATCAACCGTCGGGCAGTTGCCCACCAGACACAACACCCGTCTGGTCGGAGGATCCTCCCTTTTCCATAGAGTATGAGTGAGCTTTACACCCTGTTCCTCATACCGCTATAACGCCCAAGTACTTTATTGAATTTATTTAATTAAGATGAGGCATAAGCAATGAGTACTCTGAGACAAAATGCACGAGGATGAATGAGCGGTAATTTTGAAATTATCATTTGAACAAGTAGGATTTTTCATGTAGAAAGAAATTTACTTTGTCTTATCAACATTGAGAGCGAGTCTATTATAGCTAGCCATGATAACACTAAGTTCAACCCCATCTACGCACAACTGTAAACTTCGGGCCAGGTGTCGGAGTCAAACAAAAGCGCCGTGTCATCAGAGAATGTAATGATCCTTCCGCTGGGTATCTTGAACTCACAGAGGTCGTTGATGAAAGTAAGAAATAAAGGGGGACCAAGGATATTGCCCTGTAGGACGCCGTACACGACAGCAAGATCACTACTAGTCCACTCGTCTAGTTTAACTCTCTGGAATCGGTTGGTGAGGTAGATGAAACAAAAGCTTTAATTGTGCTTTAATTTAATTTAATTCACCAAAGTTCTCCAATTTTCAAATGCTTGTGTAGGAGTCAGAATTGACATACTTGCACAATTTTATAGCAAAGGTATAAAATATACGTCTAAACTACTTAGAGTTGACAAACATATAGTCATGTATTTGTAGGTATTAATTAAATATAGCGTACTCATGACTTAATCAGTGGTGTTACCATCATAAAAATATTACTTTATCTACAAAATCCTAAACAGAAGGGCACCCTCGCCGCTTTGAGGAACAAATGGTGGAAAATTGTCATGATCAAACACGGGAAAATGAGGGAGCCCAACCCCCTGACACCTTTTATAACATTACGCCAAGAAAGAGGGTGACTTATTCTTTGCACAGACAGAATTGCTCTAGTGAAATTAATAAAATCAGTGTTTTACGAGACGGCCGGAGCATGGTAATGAGAACCAACCCTCCTGCCCTCGCCTCGTTGTCCTCGTACCTTGTCTGAGGGCGGCACGTAAAATAGCCGACTTTAAGACTTCCCTGAAAGGCAATTTATTTAAACTTCAAATGAAGAAAGGTTAGAACAAAACTTTTTTTTGTAAAAACGGAGTAAATAAACATTAACTTCTTTATTCAAAGTTGTAAATTATCCTGAACCAAGCCTCGCTTAGATAACGTTTAAATATTCGCATAAAATCCGACGGTAAAACTTATTTGTCTAAGATTTATAGTGTTGTTCAATTTAGGATCTCGGTCACAAGATTATATAGTAGCAATATATTTGTATGCTCTTTACAATCTCATCAAATTTGCCACACCTTGTTCGTAGCATTAAACGCGGTGACTTTAAATACAGTGCGAAGGAACGTGATGCAACAAACCAACGACTATCGACCGAGGTGGGCCGGCTATAAAACTAACGGCGATAAGAGAGGCGATTTTGAAAATAAATATACCATTTTATTATCATATTATCTCAAATATCACAATGACTACAGTAGAATAACAATATATTATTATGTGCAAGATCGCTCAACATGTTTATAAATCGATAGGTTTAGATCGATGGCACGCCTTCCAAATTTTGAATGGTGGGTGTTTCGATAGTGTAGATTCTCTATACATAGTTCCTTTTAACAATTCACATATATTCGTGAGTGAAGGAGTGCCGATTGTCGTAATAAATATCGCGTGAATATCCAGTCAACAAAGTTGATTAAGCAACTATTTCCTTGCGAGAAATACTAGCTGTTAACTCGAACAATTTTCTCTGCAAAGCGTTAATTGTTAAACAAACTTTCGAAGATTGGAATCTTATATTAGATTGCGAATGTTCCTAGAATTAATACCTAAGTCGGTAAGACATTTATAATGAAAGTCTCGGATAGTTTGATAACTGTAAATAGGTTTCTCTGAATCTCAAAGCAATTACATCTATCAGTTAAATCTGATTGAAAATGTCCATAGAACGACGAACATTCGAACGCCTCTATCTAAAACGTAAAGATCAAACTAACTAATACCTTCAAACATTTAAGAAACTCAATATAGCAGGGCAATACAGCCAACAAGGCATCCTTTGTAATATTGCCTAAGCTTACCTACGGTCGGTAAAATAATTACACTAGTAAAATCTCATAGCGGTCTGTAGCACTTAAATGACGGGGAGTGCCGACTACCGACGGACAGAGGACGATGGAGTGATGGCCACTGAGTCATCGTCACGACCTCGTCGTCTCAAATCATCTGGTCATTGGTCGCCGACCCTGTCTAGCGAAATTCGCGATTCATTAGAACATAGTCAAGTTTTATTACAAATTACTATGTTGGACGCAAATAAAACGACGTAGAGCATCCGGTTTTTTTTTATTAAGATTACGTTCTAGATAGTTTTTTTTTAATAGTTCATTAGAAAAACTTAATGCATTTTCTATTAAGCTTTCCAAAAAATTAAGTGTCTAGTCGATTTTTTTGCGGAATACTTCTCCTCTAATCACAAATTCACAAAGATTATGGTGACAGCAACATTTTAGTACATATCGATTTAATACATCAACGCCAACTCAGTTCACAAATAAGACATTAAATAAATAACTTGACGTTATTATAGTATAGGTGAAAAACATAAATAACCCTAAAATGCTGGGCCTTGCGTGTCGAATTTCCCGTCCGCTGGTAACACGGTTTGCCGCTACTAACCCATATCGTAAGAAACAGATTTATGAGTAACTAGCTCTTTTCTGTGCCGTCGCTCATATTAACTCGTTGACTATGAAGCTATGACGAGGGTGACCTTCTTTCATGCCTATTATGTAACTCAACGGCGGATTATGGGCAGTCATGGCTATAAGATAGCATTTTATGTCACGTCAAAATAAAGCCTAATTTGAGGTACAAAGGCTTTATGTTTTCGTTCTTTTAAAAATGCGAAGCGTTTCCTCCATGATAAAATGCCGACAA
This sequence comes from Griposia aprilina, assembly GCA_916610205.1. Lineage (NCBI taxonomy): Eukaryota > Metazoa > Arthropoda > Insecta > Lepidoptera > Noctuidae > Griposia > Griposia aprilina. The sequence continues at coordinate 17,375,879 of OU744286.1, forward strand.
TTTAATTATGGCACGGCACAGTTTTCCAAAAAACCGCACATTAAACTCATAACACGGTTCCATGTTCATTAATATATATTTTTTACAGCTAAATAGCCATTATTATAGTTTCCGCGATAAAAAGTAGTTATAAATGTATATAGTTAGTTATTACGCTGTTCGCTCGTAATATCGGCAACAAAGGAATGTGGAAGCATTGTTGCAAACTCGTAAAGCCGTGCAGATAAGTGCTTTTTAATATAAGGTACACACATTCGCAAAAATGTAAGAAGAAATATCTTTCCAACTTATGCAAAGACGAGAGTAATTGAAATGAAACTACTTCACAGATTACTTTGAGAGTTAAACTCTACTTGATATTAAATCTCGGTACTTTGAACTGCAGCTAAGGGGTTAATAAAAAGTGAGTAAAAAAAAACTAAGCTGTTCATTCGTTTTTCTAGTTAATGCAAACACAATTGCGAAATGTTTAGCCATTGTAACGGACTAACACTGCGAATGCAGATGAGTTCGCAGCGGGTCCAACACTCCCGCTGGTGACATTAGTTGGAAACTTTCGAACTAAGTACAGCTGTGGGACAAAGCAGCAAATTAAATCAATATACAGCTCTATTTTCGTCTACATCATATCTACATGGCAACGGATAGGACAAACTTGGTAAAGTTATTAAAACTGTAAAGTTTACGATAGCTTTAAAACCTTCACAAAAATTTGTAAAATGTAGGACCGAATGAAAGCATCATATATATTCTACATTGTTTTCCTTGAATCTCGAAACCCTTACAAGTAATAAGGTTTTGAGGAAAATCTTATAAGGCACTAGTCACATTAGGGAATGACTTACTCATCGTTACGTGTCGGTGGCACGTGTTTAGATGTGTCCTCGCCTTAAATCGCACGGGCCGAGGTAGCGTGTCCACATGATTGGACTATTACCCGTTTGGCGACACGGAAATGCGTCGGCCGGCTTGATGACTTTATCATTGTACTCGTAAAGGAATTTCTTTTTCAACGTGACCGAGAAATTTTTCCTTAGAATGTCAAAATTAAGACGTGTCAGTACCCTAAATAAAAAAACGGTGTGCACTTGCAAAAATAGGTATGAATGAATCAAACAAGACCCTAGATAAGTTTACTATTCGCAAATTCAAGATATAACTCCGAAACTTCCAGTTATTTGTTAAGTTCACATAACATACGAGGGAAGACACTCCGTTCTTTACAACCAACTTGCACATAGAATTCTGAACTAGCAAAATGTCAACGTTTAAGACCCGGGAGCCGCAGCGAAGTTACAAAATACATTTGTTAGGGACAGTTGCAGTCACTGACATCAATTGTGTGTATGGATGCTGTATGAAAGGTCAGTCGGGGAATGCAACACAATACACATTTCGCAATTTGCTGCACGTACAAACCGCCACTAAAGTTAATCACAGTACTTATGGAACAGCGAATTTAATAATGCTAATTCAAACTTAGATAATAGCGAACTTTATCTGTGCTGTATATATTATCAAGTTGCGAGTAAGTACCGGTTAACAGGTACTTGAGGTTGGATTAAGTTAATATTGATTCGTATTGATTAGATAAAGTGCACGCTGAAAGTGCATACCATTACCAATTTTTGCACATCTTCCTGTCTTTAAAACTTTAAACCGACGTCTTCTAAAAGGAGGTTTTCAGTTAGTCTGTATTTTTTTATTGACTTCACACGTAAGTATCAGAAACTTAAGTCAATTTATGATTATTCAAAATGTTATTATAATTAATAAAATCAGTCACACATGCCTATAGCCACGTAATCCTCATTGTTCTAGCTTGCTTGACACGCTTATTATTGATTAAAACATTGTAAGCGCGTACAATTCAATACCAGCCCTACATTGTAGGGTATGTTAACATAGTCATTGTTTCAAAACACAGTGACTAGTCAATGAATACTTACGCTCGCGATAATGAGGATTAGAAACAACTGTATCGTATATCAACGGATGACGCACTTCAATAGCATATCGGATTACACGTCCAATTAGATTAATATGAAACTTCAACACAAGCTTTATAAAGGTACTTTATTGTTTATTTTAAAAACATTAATATTCATTCGTAGTTTTTAACGTAAACGAAGCTAACGGAGTATGTAAAGACAGTTGCAGGTAGCGTTCTGTAGTTTCTGCCTACCCCCATGAGAAAAAGGCGTGAGTTTATGTATGTAATAAGTATTCAGCCCCATCACGGTAGACTATGAGCTCAGGGAAAGCTAACAAAGCTTATTTTCAGAGAATAATGGACGTCAGTAATACAAAAATACAGAGTCATCGAACAACATTTGCCTTCTGAACAAAGAAAGAAATAGAATTACCTACCTATCCATTATATGACAAAACATTATGAAATCAATGATTACTATTCATTACATGATGATTACAATGGGCAGTAGGTAACTATTACTCTACACGTGTTGTAAATGGCGACTAATGTCTACTAATAACACAATCCTGCTGTCGCCAGTCCATTTGCCAAGCCTATAACAATACGAAGTGCAAAACTTGCATAAAAAAATACAAAAATTGCGGATTTATTTCCCATGACCATCAATTTTCCGTCCAAAGGACAAGAGGTTTTCCTGTGCACAGAATCCAGTCCTCCTTCCTAGCTATTCTTTTCTCGTCATATTTGTTGACGTCACAGCACTTTTCTATCCGATCTACTCCAAGTCGATACTCATTGTGCGAAACCCATTGTGTGTCCATTTCTTCGTGATATTTTAGAAAATTCTCTCGTTTAGAATGTAGATGACAAGCAATTTTTGAGCGAAAAGATGTCGACTTTTATCTTTAACGGTGATCTATTTGGCGTTTTGAAGTTTACTTTCTTTTATATGTGAATGTTTTTAGAAGTAACAATAAATAGATATTACAAACGATTTCCTGTAGCGACTTCAAAGCATTCAGTGCACTGCGAGGTATTGGCAGAGTTCCATCACCACGCGACCTATTCTCGCGAAAGGTCAGCACGACTCAACACTTGAGTGTGAGGTGATGAGAGTTCCGGAGTATTAAGGACGTCGTGTATTGTAAGAGTTTTATCTAGATCATTTATTACGATATGCCTGAATGGAGGACTGACTACCTGCATTATTGTCTCTCCTTCTCCCTTGAATCCATCCAAAGGTTGTCTGTAAAAGATCGCTTTTAGCGATAAGACCGCCCATTGTGTCACCCTATGTAAAATTTCTACATTTATATCTGTAATCATTATGGTGTACATAATAAAGAGTATTCTATTCTATTCTATTCTGAATAAACTGCGTGTGACTGCAGTTCATCTTATCTTGTTCAAACGTAAGAACATTTGTCCAGAACTTTAGTCACAGACTATAATTTTCTGCCAGTGAAACTATAAATCGTAGTCCATTTGGTTCTCCATGTTACCTTAATCACTACAAACGGCAAAAGTTCCAGTGTTTAGATATACAATATAATTTGCCTGCCTTTTCCAACTGTGTTGGGGTCAGCTTCCAGTCCAACCGGATGCAGCTAAATACCAGTATTTTACATGGGGCGACTGCCTGATCTGCGTATCTGACCTCCAACCTAGTTATTGGGTAACACGATACCCGTTGGTAAGACTGGTTGTCAGACTTCCAGGCAGAAGCTATTTAAGTTTCCACAAGTTGTGGTTATGTTTTTAGTGGACGGACATAATGCTGTCCCTGCCTATCCAAATGTTCTCACAACATCTCTAAATCGTGTTTCCCGAACCGGATTTCGCCTAAAATCCGTACCAGCACTCACTATTTGCTCAGTTATTTATGACATGACAATACAACGGGCCACTGATTCGATTAAATTATAAATAAGACTATCTGCGATCTGCTTCAATAAAGTGCAAATTGGATCTATTCGATAAACAGGCGTTACGCTCGATAGAACCAGATATTTCAATTACAGTGCAAATTAATACATTGAATACCAGTCCAGCAAGATGTCGAAACTGAGAAATTTCGAAACTACACCTTAATATTTTAGACCTTATCTTGTGATCGCCATCGGTTTAACATTGAAAAAGTCGTATTTATAGAGAGCTCAAAATTTCGGCAAAGTGGGTGGCACCAATCACTTAACGTCAACTTCAACTTCACCACATTATTAGTCGCTTCGCCCACAAATTTCATATAAATAAACATCTTATTAACGCCAACCGAAAGTTGACCTCACTAAACGAAGCCCATACTAAGTAATCTGACCATACAAGGCATGCGTAGGCGCATGTCACGTGGGTGTCCGACTGCGGCAACTAAGCCCCGTATCACGGTACATCCGACAGGTATCGCGTAATCATGAAAAGCTTTCGCGTTTTCCAATCATAAAAAGATTGCTGTACGAATACATAATTTATTTTGTTACCTATATTTTGTCCGCGACTGTACTGGCTTGGATCAGAGATACAACTTATTAGATTTGGTTGAATATCTCAAGACGTTTCCTTATTTTATAACATCATAATATTTTTATTCTAAATCCAAGTACTCGCAAACAGACAAAAGCTCTAAAAGACCAGCTTTTACTTTGAATTAAATCATAAAATAAATCGATATCAAATCGGAAAGTCATATTTTACAGGCAGACACAGTGTTATTCAAGTACAAGACAAGTTAGATTATCCGGCGATAATAATCAATTGCACCAAAACTTTAATGTATTCCGATACTAATTGAGACCGGTGGCGTGGGCGGGCAGAGTGTGCCTAAATAGCAAAGTCAATACAAGCGAGATATAACAACTGATCAGTTGTCGGATACTCGGATATTATACCAATACCATAGCCAGATATTAAATTTTAATTCACCAACAGATTAATAGTAACAGAAATGGATTTATTTCGGTTAAAACGGTTCGGTGTAAAATTTTACTTTAATCCTTATTGTAGTGTTATTCCATTTATTCTAGTCCTAGACAGTTAAGCTAACAGTGACATAATTTATTATTTGTCAAACAATAGGAGTAATTCAGACAAAAAAAACTTGTTGAAACAGTCGAAAATTTACTGAAATCTCAAGTCCTGCCTACTGTGGAATTGATCATTTCTACGAGTACAGATCAGAGCTACAGATTACAATCCAAGATTCAATTTTGAGTATCACTATAACATTAAATGCTAAATGATTTTATTTCTGTAAGTTGGTTTGAACATACACTTTTACACGCCAATTACATTTTTAACCCGCTTCAAAAAGGAGGAGGTTATCAATTCGGATGTTTATATATTTTTTTTATGTGTTCGGTCATAACTCCGTCATATAATTATATGGACGGATTTGCAAAAATATTTTTTTGTTTGAAAGGGTATACTCTCGAGGTGGTCCCATTGTCACCAAGTCGCAATCTGATGAAGGGATCCAATGGAAATCGAGGGAAATCCTCAGGGTAATTACGTAACACACTAACAGTAGGAATGGGTTTCATTTTGACGGTTCAACAACATTCATTGCGTTATTTACGTTGTTGAGCGGACAAATTTTTGGAACATATTAAGCAATGGATTAGCAATAGGCTTGAAAATGATTCAGATTGTGATAGATAATGTGTTACGAAATTAAGGTAATTGATTAAGATGTTTATTTAGCTAATTAATTTTAATAATTGACACCGGAACTACTTACTCAATAATAAGTATTTCACGGGTTGCGATTCGATTACTTTTATATGGGTGCTAACTAATAAATTTGTACTTGTCACAATGCATATGATAAAATGGAGCTGATGGCGGCTTCACCATCAGCTACAGTTCTTTTGGTTCTTACCAGGAGAACTCCTCAACAATTAACGTCCCTGCATCGGGAAAAGGAATATTTTGTAAAAGGTGATGACATTAGGCTATTGTAACTTAAATAAATTAATAACTGACTCACAAAAAATATAGATGAGGTCGGCGTTTCCTATCTGACTACTCTGAGAAGAAAGGCCGAAACAAACTCAGAGGTCACAGTCTCTTTTGAAGTCCAGACATAATCTTGGTCAGATCATGTGAACACCATGTAGATCGTTGTCTGAAAAGGTCTTTTGAGGAAAAACCACACAGATTGAGTGGACCTGTCCAGTCAGTGCACGAATTTGTCAGTAAACGTGCAGCTCAACTCAGAAGTTAAGGAGCGCAACGATTCTATTACCATAATATTACCACTACCTCGGTTCTCCTCACACACTGATGTAATCCTCGAATCTGAACTCGTACATTACAGGCGAATGTTCCGGTGAAGGAGCGCCTTAACATAGCAATAACTCTAAACGAATCCAGAATCATTAATATGTATTATCTGCATCATTAGAAGCAGCACACATTCAGAAAACCTTCACATCGTAAACTTAAAGCACTTAAAAAATTGTAAGTCGTAACGTTATTAAAAGCGATCGTTAAAAATGTACATTAAGTTCTACAAATGTACATTTTTAGCTAGTCAAGTTAGTGAATAACTATCGATTTTCGTAACAGGGTCATTTTCCTGCGACTGATATATTGCGACATTCATCAGCATTTAAACTGTTCTCACGTTACACAAGTTTACAAGAACTGCAGACTGCAGTCATAAATTGTTATCTGCTGGACACTGTTGGTTTTGTAAGTCAAATTCAGTTTTAAACCTGCTATGATCATGTTAAATTTATAGAGGAACGTTCTCTAAAAGACCATAAAATCGAATTTACAGTCATAGTTTTACCATTTAAAAGTGTGTATTTTATCTTCTGCCCACTTCGTCATTGTGTTAAGTTGTTAAGCTATTGTTAAATATATCTTACACTTGTCTGCTGATTCTTATGGAGATTAGCCATATATATTACCTGTAAAAGAAAAAAAACATTGTTAATAATAAAACAAAGATTTTCAACAAAATAAAAAAGGTCATGATGACCTCATTTCCGTAAAGTCAAATCCCGTGCGAAAAGTTCATGAAATTCTAATACGTAAACTGCCCACTAAAAGGAACTTCTCGTTTGACCTAATAAAGTTTCACGGTTTCAATGAATAATTCAATATTTTTTAAGTTTCGTGTCTCCTTAATTTTTCATGCTGAAAACACTGTTATTTTATGAATAGCATCTCATTTACAGTCGGGGGATCGTCGCCCAGAGCAAGTTGGTGACTAAATTAGAGAGGACTTAAGCGAGTACTTAAAGAAAGGAAGATGCCAATCTTATTTAATTAAGAATCCTGCTGCAAATACCCAATTTCAATTAACTGTTACAGAAATAAACGTAGACATAGGTTTATGTCAAGTATCTGTAGGTAATAAAATAACAATGTCTTTAAAACACAAAACTCAACCGCTATAGAATCGTAAATCAGTTCACGATACAAAAACTAAGAAACCCCAATAATAATTAGTAAAGAACTTGATGGTGGACCAAGTTTATCAACGTAAACAGGAGAGGCGAACTTTTAATGGTAAAGTTCTTCCGAAGTTCACTTGTTAAGTCTGAACAATCGCCGAAAGCGGTGCTCCACAACTTTAAACACGGCTGTAAATGAAAAATTGTCTGGAACCATGACCAACTACGTCATGTTCTTCTTTTTTCTTCTAGTTTTCAGTTAAAGAAGACGTTTAAGAAAACTTGTTGGGGCAAAGAGTTATGCGTACCTTTCACTACTTTTTGCACAGCCCAAAAACTGAAAAGATTATTATAAGTACCTTTCCAGCACTAAAATGAAGCGATGTGGAAAATATGTTCAGTAATATTATTATCTACACGTAAAATGTATTTCTACTAGCCGCTTCATTATTACGTAAGTAATCCTTTTGAAGTATAACTTGAAATTTTGACGAATTGGTCTCTGAGGAAGGATAACGAAGGTTATTTTTTAAGTAGACTACTTTATGTAGGTAACTATGTATTTTAACGTTAAGAATATTATATTATAGACATAATGAAATAAAGGAAATATTAGTCTAACCTTTAAAATAGTGCCGTTTTCATAAATAAGTTCATTTATTGTGTTGGAGAGTCCCGTTGTTTTCCTTAGAGTAGGTAACAGATAATTAAATTTTACTAATGAAATTACGCTTTTGTTTGTTCGGAGAATAGCAATATCCTGCAAACGTAATTACTTGGTTGGCTTCCTAAGAATGATCCTTTCTAAGATGATCATATTAATCACAACGGGAATTTGACTTAAAAATAAATTTAAGATTATCTTGCGAGATACGGAAGTGTAATTAGCCAAATAATTAAGGATATCCGCACACGATTGATTGAATTACTAACGGTTGGTTGGTCGATGATCTTCATTCGCAAATTATCGTCTGTAATGCTTATTTGCGGATCTTGTTATATCAACACTGATAATGACTCGAGAAATATTTAATCAATCGTCATTTTACAGACGTTGATACCTATGTATTTTTTTACTGTTTTATCAATGATTCAAGCCCTGATGGATGTAGTAACATATTACATTTATTACTACATATTAGATATTGTGTATATTTGCTCCATTTATTTGATAATAATAACACGGTTCAAGTGACACTATTAAAATTATAATTGAGATGAGATCACTACCAAACGTTTTATTAAAAACATAATAGAACTTCAGCTATCCATCTGTTAGCCATTTATAATATTTATAAACCATTACTTTATAATGTAGAGTTTTGACATTTGGGTGTAATTCAACCGACAATTCTTCAGCTGTTAAGTTTTTTGCATGATATCTTGCTTGGCAATCTATTTGGCTACATGCAGAGATATCATTTATAATATTTTTTGCTGAATACGCTTATGAGTTTTCATGAGAATATTTATGCGGTAACTAGACTTTGATGATGAAACATGCTGTAGATAATACGATACTGAGTTCAAGGCTCGAATCACAGATGTTCTGATAGACCTTAACCGACATCGATGAAATAATTAAAGCATGCAGCACAGCATGCTGCATCGATGAATGTTGATCTGCAATTGTTTGTCTGTGGACAGAGAAAATCGACTTTAGGAAATCTTGGAGCTCAGGGATATCGAACATGACAATTGCCCATCTCTTCTGCAAAAATCTCACTCTGGGAACCTCGGTGAAGTTAGCTGTCAATCCCTGACATCACGTTGAATGACAGCTCATTTCAAACTCACTGCACGGTGAGTTGTTTACTGAATAGATCGGCTGTAGGCGATGCGGAAGGCGTGTTGTGACTTGTGGTCTTGTGACATAACTTACGAAAGTCCTATGTCCACTTGCCAATTTCAAGCTACATTCATTGATTGATAGACGATATTTCGAGAAAAGAAAGAAAGAAAAAGTATTTATTGGGAAACGCACAGGATTATCACAAACTAAACTAAACACACTCAAAAATAAATATGAAGATAACAACAGAAAGTCCTGTACGAAGCCAAAAGTCCCCTATCCCAGCTTAATACCGCGACATTTAAAAAAAGTGCCGCAGCGCTGGTATGCTGATAGGGCCCGCTGCTGTGATGTCACGGACAGGTACAGAAATAAATAAAGAAAAAATTGCTAATTTTGAATAAACTATTACCAAAAAAAAAATGGAATCCGCGTGTCAGCACCCGACCTAACATCAATTAATTGTCTATGCGTTTAGTGTCTGTGGCACTCTATGGCATCGCTGTGGCAAGTATTACTCACAGAATTTGCACTACATTAATAAAATAAGTTATGTCTGCTCTCCAGCCCATCTTGCCAAACTTCATATTATCGACGACCCCATTTGCCTGTGTGACGCAGACGTCTCCGCTCCTGTCCTTTATATGACCCTTCATCCTTTCTCAGTAACCTCTTGTCTCTCCGTACTCCTTTTCCTACCTCAATATTTTCTTTACTTTGCACAAATAGCTTTCCTGTATATAAATGCATAGTCTCATTCATTACTTTAAATAATATTAAGTTGTAATTTTTCGTCATTGTATTTAGCTCATTATTCAATATGATATCACTGTAATTAAATAATACTGATCCTGTAGATATAAACCTAAATCCCGTTATAATTTTTAATAATAATATTTTCGTTTCCCTAACTTTGTTTATTTCATACTAACTAAACGTGACATTGGCTAAATGCACAAACCGTGCGAAGCCATAACCAAAAAAAAAAAAAAAAAACTTATGATCGTACTGACAATTTTATAGAATATTACAATGTCCTTATCCCTGTACGGTCACCATGCACGTGCATAATTCGCCTCACAGTAACAAAAATTACCATACATAAAATCTATTATTAATTTCGATTACATACATAACTTCACACCTATATTCCCCGAAGGGTTGAGCAGACGTGTACCTTATTAGTAAACCCACATTTCGCCAGTTATGTTTAAGTCCCATGTAATAGGAGGCGAGCTTATTGCCATCAACTGGGCAGAAATCCAAACTCCGGGCTATTACTGAGAAATTTCAGATTGAAAAACCCAATAACACCTTGCCCGACCCGGGAATTACCGCTTGAACACTAGACCAACGAGGCCGTAGATTACAATATGTAAATAGTTATCGAATCAGATGGAATAATCATTCGATCGTGTTAAGTTTTTATGCACATTGAGATTTGTCAATCAATCAGGCGGACACGGAATACGACAGCCATTGATAATTATAATACACACAAAAACAGTGTAAATTTATTTAGAGATAGATTTTGTCGCGACAATGGCCTGTAAGTTGGTGTGGTCACAAATATAGCTTTGCTTTGTACAAATAAAACCGCGTGTCATTAACACCGGTAAGAAATTGAATATTTTTTGTTAGAAAAGTCGCTAATGTTGGTCCAGGATGTGGTCTGTGATTGGTTGATTTGCCTTTTTTTGAACCTAGTTGTCAGTGACGAATACTAGTGGTTACATTGAGTGGCTATTATCGCGTTGGGTACAAAATACATTAATTATTTCAGGGATTACATACATGTACCAACATAACGCTACGGATTATGTATGTTCTGTAAACGAGGCAACGTTTCCACAACATTTTCAGAGTAAAATGTTCCTTTTAATAAAACACCAGCCACATTTTCTTTCCAGCATGATATAAAGAATAAATTGAGCTGCTTACAAGCCAGCCCACGTTGCAGGAAAATAGATTATTGCGGAACATGGCACCCGTGATACTTCTACGAGCGACAGTTTGTAAACCTAATGCATTATTACTACACGTGCAGTACCAACGTACTTTTAATGGAATACTATAGTACCTAGATCAAGCATAATTGATAATAGTATAGTCACCGTAATCGTGTCGCCATCGACAAATGTGTGGAAATTATAACGGAGCTATTCATGCCTACCTTGATTAATGGAAGGGAATGATTAGTGAGAAACCACGCTGCTTCAGCTGTTTGTCATGGATCTACTAAAAGTTATAGTATACTATAAGTTTAGTATAAGTTAGTCTTTACTATAAGTTTAGTATAAGTTGGTCTTTACTATAAGTTCAGTATAAGTTAGCCTTTACTATAAGTTTAGTATAAGTTAGTCTTTACTATAACTTTGGTTATAGTATACTATAACTTTAAGGTATGCTGTGCTGCTGAGGAGTTCGTTGAACCACTTCTTCTTAGCAAAAGCACCAGGAAGTGATGAAGGGCGCGCGTTTTGGGGGACTGTCTTATGTTATTCCGTCCGTTTACGTGCAAAAACTGCTGGTGATATTTAGAAGTTTTTTTTTCAGCTGTATTTTAATAAAGGAATTTTCATTTATTTATTTATTTAAGTAAAAACAAACAGTAGTACAATAAGAACAGTCATAATATCTTAAATATAACATTTTAAACAATTATGCTATCCACCATGGTCTAAAAAAACAAGGTCTGGCATTCCGGGAGTGACACATGCTGACGTCACTATCCAGTTGCCACATTATTGCAACAAAACAAGAATTATGGAATCATTTTCAGTCACTATTCTGGTAAAAAATATATATAAAGCATTTAAATTGTCGTTTAGTTTTTCTAATCAAACGACACAATTCAATTTAAACATACCTATACCAACGTAATTGTTAGTTAAATCGGATTCGCACAGGTACTAAAGGCGCCAACCACCTTTAGTAGGTATTATTACACACTACTGGTAACACAGCGGTGATGACGTAGGCTTGTGTCTCCCACGTGACCACTGTGTCTCGGAATGCTATACCTGGCGAAGTATATTATTATACCATGCTACCCACTACGTTCTCCACAGATCATAATTAAAAGTATTTAAAAACTAGCCAGTAACACAGATAGGAACAATATCTATACAAATGACATTAAGTATTAAGATTTTTAAATTTATAAAAGAAGATTTTATTGATGAAATACTGGTGCTATAGTTACAGTGTGGATCTGTAATACCTTTGTGTGGCTAGCCATTTTATTATAGCATTTGCCTCATTGGTCAGTATGGTTCGATGCCTAGCAAGTCAATGTCACCAAAATGTCCTGTAAGGTTTCTCGAAAGCCACTGAAGTAACCTTTTAAAGTATCATTTCTAAGTGTGTTACCATCAAATTCGCCAGACATCGAACTTCTGTATATTATGCAAGTGCAATGAAACAAAACAGTTGGAAAGATTTAAACTCTGTAAGAATACCTAGGCCCAGCACGAACGTGCGACGTTAACTTATGGTAAATTCTAACGATTTTTAAATCGAAATATATCTATACTTTCGCATTTTTGTTTTTACGACAAGCACTATTATAATCACCCATAGATATGATATTAAAAAAAGTCTTAAAACTAAGTAAGTTTATGTTCGAAACGAGTATTTTTAATTTTAAAATCGTTTCAATTTACGTTACGTTTAGGTACTCTGCGCGTTCATGCTAGGCCCAGCTAAAGGCGCGACGCAATGGCACCGCTTGTTGCGCGACACGCGGTGCCTAGTGTCGCGCCAGTGTACATGAGCCTTAATTAAAAATTTCCAACACCTACTCTTGAGCACATTTATGTGCCCACAAAATCTCGAAAAAGCACGATAACACCCGAACAAGCGTCGGTAATAACTCGGAGCGTGTCATGAATGCCGTAAGAAGGCATGTCGCAAGCCTCTCCATTCCGCCCACACAAACATGCTGTTACTCCAATAGCTTTTAAAAATACTTCAAATCGCCCTTATTAGTATTAAATAGGCAATGTCGGGTAATGGTGACAAATTTGTCAGATAAAACGAATGCATCTTGAATATTAATTTCTTTTAATGAAAATTCCTTACTCTACGGATTCGATAATAGGTTCCGATCGAACATTTTGTCGGGTTGTGTAATGGTCATTTGGATGACGATAATTCTAATTGTAGATGACTTTTTGGTCCGTGTTCGAATCGCTATGGCCCGTTACAGTAATTTGGAATAATTACTGAACTTCATTTATGTTAATTCGATACATAACGTTGTACCTTGGTGTGAAAAATACTCAAGATTCTGAAGTCATAAAACCATTTGAGCTCAGTTTCTTATTCTTATCAATTTACCTGATGCTTATTCACCATTCATGATCATTGATCATCTACAGTTGATACGTGGTAAAAAACTGCAGTCAAACATTAGTACCAAACAGGTACATTTGTAGTTAGTTGACGGACACGATCGAACCAAATACGTCAAAATCAACGCGTGTCAATTTTATAAATGAGCTGTGTGCCTTTGATCGCTGCCGCGTGGCTCCGGCCGGGACCGTGGGACACACTCGCGGCCTACATAGCCAGGCCAAGCGGCCACAATGACGTACTTTAGGGACAACAAGTATAGTTAACGTTGTAAAATGGGCTCCTAAGGCACTCGTGGGCGGCAGGCGAACAACTTGTCTCAACGTAATTGTGGTGAACTTTGATCCAAGTTACTGTTGGTTTGAGACACCGACGCCAACGGAAGCGAAACGGGTTCTGTTATATCACACTTCTGATCCGTAACTGGCTGAGCTAAGATAATATTTGTTTAAGCACGATTAAAGTTCCTTGAGTTAACAATGAACCTTTTCCGAAATAGAAATCGGGCAAAACCAATTCGGATGGGACTCCCATAACGGAAGCAACCCAGCACGTAAAAATACATTCCAATCCGACACTTACAGAAAGAGACAAGTCGCAGCGTAACTTAAAAATCAGGACGTGTCAGGAAACGTCTAGCAACACTGGGCCCGTCGACCTTCGCCGACACTGATTGATATTGATAGAGGAAGCCCGACACCTCGGCTGCGGCCCGGATCAACCGCACCGAAGATTGATACGGTGACCCTACGTTTCCTTGGGCCCTCGCTATACAAATATTGCGAGACTTTCAATTACGAAATGCCTGCGACATTCCTGTCCGTTACTGTAACTGTATCAAGCTGAGAAGGAAAATGTGGGTTGATTGTCATTGTTGAACTTGACAGCTTTCGTGTTGGGTTACGAAAAGTCTCTTTAGCCGACAAGTAGTTCTCAAAAACAACTCTATTCAGCTTATTCCAGTTTCAAAGTAAAGGACGCGTGTCTGCATTATCGAACTTCTATCTTATTTTAATTTAAGAGTTATTTACATTAACGTTTTTAACAAGTTCTTCAGGTTATTTTCATGGTTTTCAAATTTAACACGTATCAAAAATACGTTTTTTAAAAACTCTACACCTCTTTGTCGCCCGCACAAGGTTGATACGATTATAATAGCTATAGGTCACACGTGGCGCCTGAATTGATGCCTGAAACGCCTGAAACCCCGGAAAGTTCAATCAATCTCATTTAAAGCCAGGCTTGGTGGTACATCTATAATGGATGTCGTATCGAACAAAATTGCCGAGTTTACGTAAACCTAACACTGTCTAATGCCATGTTCAGAGTATACATCGATTCAGTATATTATGTACCTACGTTAGTTACATAATGTATGCCAGGCTTCGTTTGTTAATATATGGGGAAGACCTATACTCAACAGCCGACGTGTTGAGTCTGATGCGAAGCTGAAACGTGCCTGTTCTACTCTCTCCAAGCACTTTACAATCTTCACTGCACTTTACACGAAATAAACACAGGAAAAGTGCTTCACAAAATACTTAGGTTTTACTTAGACCAGCAAGATTACGTGACATTTAATACCAAGATTCTACGTCAACACTGGATAGCATATAATAAATAATAAGACTTGGTGCACAACGTCGCATCTGCCTGTTTGTTTTACTGGCCGCGTCGCTTGGGGCGACATCTGTCCGTTGGCAGACGACTCATTAGCATTGTTACCGAAGCTTGCAACACTAGCCGCCCAACGACAAGTCAGTTTCCACGCCAGCCAACTATTGCGGTGTCACTAAGGGCATATCTTACAAAACCAGAATCTGCGTTGCTTAGAATATTTAATAGAAATGTTATGTATACCTAGGTATGCACTGGTGCAAGGTGCTATTGAAGTTCTGAATGGTCAGTTTCTGTTAAATGGATTTCTCAATAGACTACTGCAAGCTTATTTAAAAGATTTTCTATGCATACGACGTACCTTCACCTTTTCTAAAATAAATGAAGCCGCAATAAGTGTGTCATAAATGCAATCATTTATTGTATCTCTTATTCAGCTATTTTACGTTCCATAATTATATTCAATATGCGGATAATTACTCCAACATATTTATCTGTTTCAGATAAACATCTATTGCGTTTACATAAAATATACAGATTATGTATATATACTTAATCTTCATTTATGAGCCAGTATTGCAAGATATGACTATTCTTAGCTTACCAATTTAGAACCCGTCATAATTAAATACAAAATTCATTCCCCATTTTTTGCAAGATCGATAACAAGTCCAGTGGGAGCGTGTGTGCATGGCTTTATAGTTAGGTCGTTACGGTTTCAACGGTGAAGCGAGACTTTTATAGAGCGCCGAATAAGAGCAAAAACTTGTGAACGATGCCGCTTCGGCTTACCGAAAAATGACATGTCGAGCGATAGGGATGTCCAACGAACAGTTTTTAAACGGAGCACTACTCCGCAGAAATAAAACGCAAGAGAAACCCGACACGAAACACTTTCAGTATAAAATGTGAGGCTATCCTTAAAAAGCGTATTTACGTTGAATAAATTACAAACGCTGTTGAATTCGAGCCAAATGGATTTAAATTATTCCATTACTTGGCAGTTTTAATCGGGTCCACATTACACAACGCTCGCTCATTGATTTGATGAATATGCTATTTAACGTCGTGATACAAAACACATTAAAACGTGCCTTCTGAATGAAGCAAAATGGCCGGAGGAAGTTCAAAGCACTTGCAACGTGACGAAAGTGGAACACTCGGGGAATATATTACTGCTCCAGCTGGGCGAAGCTCGCCCTTCTGCCAAATATTTGTGAAACTCCGTAAGGTCAAGGTGGCAGGAAGTAGGCCACGGCGTGAGATACTGCCGCCTATAAATCCGCCCTGGGCTGGTGTTGTCAGTTCAGTGCTTCAGTCGTAAAAACTTCGACGTATTTGGAATTTATTTCAACTATCCTCATAAATATATATTAGATCAGAGTAGAACTCTTCCTCACATATCAATTACCATAAATTCCGGGAATTATGCAGCGAGTCGTAAGTGCAAATCTAATGTTACCAAATAGGGCAGTCGCTTCGTAAGGATGTAAGTCATGTGCATTCAAGCCGCATTTCGTCCCGCGCATGCCGAGCGCGCATACGTGCACTTAACCTAACGCGCATTTTATACAAGTGACTCCCCTTTTAAATCCTTAAATAGGGTTAACTTAGAGATTGGTTGTCCGCAACAATCAAATCTTATAACTTCTTTGTATTCCACAAATGCAAACCATATCTCTGTGTACTCAATTTGATTTCCCACGGGGCCTTCACGTTTTCTCTATTACGTCCGCTTTATCAAATATGTAAAAGAACATATTGCAATACTAGACTAGTATCAAAACGATTTTATTACTTCAGAAGAGCAAGAAAGTGAGAAATATTTTCAGATCGCAGACGTAAAATTGAAATAGTTGTGTAAGAATGTATATTGAAGCAATGTAGTGTACGATCGCTGACTCAGCTTTCCACCCTACCTAAATATCGAACACAGGAGAGCATGAATCGATATCGCTTGCCGTCGGGAAGTGAATCGGAACGAAGTATTCGAGTTATCGCAATATTATATCGAGTGACAATTCGATCGGCGATCGGCTTGTCACGCACTGATTTACAAGGCATGTGACCTGTCGTGCTCCATTATGTATGTACATACATGAATGTTATAGCTTCTCATATACCAGTATAGAGACATGCACTTAACATAACAGAAGAACTTTGTGTTGCC
Organism: Griposia aprilina; assembly: GCA_916610205.1. NCBI lineage: Eukaryota > Metazoa > Arthropoda > Insecta > Lepidoptera > Noctuidae > Griposia > Griposia aprilina. The sequence goes on from OU744286.1 coordinate 17,393,149, forward strand.
ATTTTCTTTATTTTGAATGTTGTAAAACCTAACCAAAAACTGCACAATTTCTATTTAGTTGTTTATCTCCTAATTCCAACTTCCTTAAACATTTTTCCTCTTCACATAATATCTCCTACTAGGTAAACGCGACTCTTCCAAAGACGATAATATTCGCACATGTGGTTTTCCGCGCAGCGTGACGCGGCCGGATCTTCTAAATATATATTTATGTTCAAGCGGACGCGAATACGAGAAAACGGTGAGACACACGGACACACGTGACCGATGGATACGCACTTTCCAATACAAAACCATTCAGGGCCTCTGAATTTCACTGAATAATGGGATGAGACGTCAAATGAAATGGAAAAAATACAAAACGAGGATTCATGCAATGTTAGGATAAAGTTTCTAATGGATTTCTTAGTATGGGGGTATCAATTTAGGTTTATAATAATTAATATATTGTTTATATTGAAGTGATTTTATACGTACATTTATTTATACAAGTACCTAGTGAACCTCCCGCGATAAAGACATTATTCTTGTGTTATACATTCAAATATGAGACCCACCTATTAATTGTAAGGCACAATATAAAATACAGGTACTTAAACTTAATACAATGGACCATTCAAATAATTTGGAATAAGTACATAAATAGAAACAGAATAGTTGCATAAATTAAATAATATTTAAATAAATTAGAATAGATAGATACATTCGTTTTGCACGGCAAGAGGGGTGATTGCATATACCTTTCATCATAAGGACAAGATAACTAAGGAGACTCTGATAGTCTAGTTTTTATATTTCAGAAGTCTGTGAGTTTGGATGTAACTCGATCACGCTTTAACGGCTGAACGGATTTGAAGGAAATTTAGCAAGCCTGCACCCTAATTGTGTAACACACTGTCTATCACAATCTTAATCATTTTGAAGCCTATTGCTAATCCATTGCTTCATATGTTCCAAAAATTTGTCCGCTCAACAACGCAAATAACGCAATGAATGTTGTTGAACTGTCAAAATGAAAGCCATTCCTACTGTTCGTGTGTTACGCAATTACCCCGCTAGATCCTTGAAAGATTCCTGTACATGTAGGTAACATTTTTCATAAAATGCATATGAAACTGCGGGCAACAACAAGTTTGTAGTATCTACCTCAATATTTCAGTATCAAGCCCCTTTCAAACGATGGAAACACAAATGTTATGCGATGAATAGGGTTACCATATGGAAAATTGAAAAGTCCTGACAAAAAACCTGATTTCTATAGAAAAGTCCTGAGATTTTGTCGCAAACGTTCGTTTTTCACATGCTTATGTGAAAAAAAAATGCGTTGTGCTGTGATACTGTCCAAAGAAGATTATATTTTTGTTTATGTTGATTGTAACTTACAAAAAAAAAACACTGTAAATCTAGATAGAGATACTCTATTTTATAAAAAAAAACGCAAAATCCTGAGATTCCCGAGATTTCCCTCAATCCAGCCGCAATCCTGTCAGGAGCCTAAATATCCTGAGATATGGTAACCCTAGCGATGAACATCTCTGAACGAATATAGTCTGCATATACGTCGGTATGCATATAATTGGTGCAAACTCCTTGCACCAGCGTTGACGTGCTGAACTTCTAACTACTTAGAATACATCTAATTAATTAGTAAAGTACATGTGAACTCCACGTTACTCTGAAACTACCTTGGCTTCCGATATGTCTTCTATGCCAGAAATTAGAAGTGATAAGTTACAACCATCTGCGATAAAAAATTAAGTTATTATTGAAATTATTGTACCAATTAGAGAACTATTCAATTATCGTTAATAATTTATTCATAATAGCGACCTGTAAACGTCTACTACTGAGATAATGCTCTTATCATAATGATATGATCACCATTTCATATTGTGATAGATTATGTTGATAGTCTACGATTACTTAACCCAGTTTATTTTGTAGTGTTTTGAGTCAGAATTACTAAAAAGACAGTTCAAAAAGAAGGACAGCGGCCTCTACCTTTCCTACCTCCACTAATAATAGTCCTCGGTACATAATACTAGTTTTATAAACAAATGAATAAGGCTCCACTTTGGGCCTCTAATAAACACGCAACTCGAAGGCCATTATCACCCTGTATCTGGAAGCAATCAGAAGGATGACTCGATCGGTAGCGATTTCCCATCGAGATTTGTATGACGCGCCCGCAGTCAGGCACTCAATTTATCGCTTGATTAGATTAATTTAATCCATGACACTGAAATGGCCCTTTTCCTGTACCATCGGAACTTCCCATCATACCTCGTTAAAGATAAGAATTCGAACGAAAACGACGGGTCCCAGTTGGATAGACGGATGGAATGGGCCCCGGGATTTGCAGCCGTGAGGACGTTATTGAAATTCATTTTTCGTATAAGATAACCCGGTTAAGGGAATCGTGGCTGCGAACCCAAACACGTCGTGTTTGAGGGCCTTTATCTCCGCTTTTTAGCATTCCAAGGAGGTGTGAAAAAAACGTCCTGTTTTATCTCAGAGATTCGTAAAAGAATCAAATTGAACGTAACTTAAATACCCAAAAAAAAATAAACAATAGCGCCGCATTAATTAAGATGTAATTAAGTCAGTATATTAAAAATATAATGTAATGAATTGGGAGAAGGCGCTGAAATCTGACATACAGGTTTTTACCTAGTTTGGATTTCAGAGGCTTCATAGGTTTTTTGTAACTCATACCTTAGTTCAATAAAGATTATTATTATTATTATAATAAGTAAATAACGTCTAGTTTCTGTCAGAATAGACACGAAATTGCTATTTACATGTACGTCTTAAACAGAAGTTTTTAAGTAATAAACATTACTTAAAACTCTGTACTAAGTTCTTAAGTGCCACTAAGTTAACAATATGGGGAAAAGTAAAAGATCTTTTGTCACTCTAGTTGTGAGACAAAAATTAGTCACAATTTACAGGTAAAGAGATTATTTTAACAGGTACCATAATAACAAAGATGTCAGTACTAGGAACTATTGACGAAAATAAGTAGATTATAAGTTTTTACAGAGGTTAGCGAAGTAAGAATAATGTTCATAAAGCAAGCGAACGTTTAGCTGGTAACTAACGGAGAGCCATCGGAAATGGAGCGGACACGAGCGAATTAAAACGAGCTCACACATTACTGTATATAGTGTTTATGACTAACAGGATGAACAGGATCTGGAGTTTAGCTTTAAATATAGCTAATTTCATACAAGAGTGCCTACATAACCATCATTGTAACAGTCGTAGCAAGTAGTCGAGAAAAGGTGAATGTGGTGTTGGATAGACATTGCCTGGTGTGACTGTTACGCGTGTCAATATTAATATTATGTATGTGAACTTAAAAAAACAGCATGTCCATTAACACTGTTTTGTTGTGAAAAACTAAAAGACAAAACATTTTTCCAAAATTTTCATCTCGAATATCATTGATCCGTCAAAATCCAATCATTTATTTCAAATAGGCACATGGAGGCACTTTTGAACGTCGGAACTAACAAAAAAAATAGAATTGACTCTAGTCGCCCCTTCCAAAATGTAGTTTCATATGGAGAAGAATGGGCAAGAAACTCCACCGTTACTCTTTTACAATAATTTGTGTGAAGACGATGCACGTTGAATAAAATTACTATACCACAATAGGCAAAAAACATCAGACATAAATATCTGGTATCAAAAAGGGTCAAAGGATTCTTTTGATGTTTTCAACCACAAAATACACATGTAGGTACCATGTAAATGTTATTATTTTTTGTATCAGATAAAAGGGCTTCATTAGTTTATGGGCCACCAGAAGCTTTCAATCATCGATTGAGAAGTTTAGGATCCCTTCATTTTGTATTTACTGCTGCTTCACATCTATGTCAGTAAAAGATGAATATATACACAAGGAGAATCCGTTTCCAAATCATTAGGCACTTAGCTCTTTCGCCTTCGACATTAGGTCTAAATGGATTCCCCGTCATCATCTCTAAACGGTACCTGAGAATTGATAATCACATTGTCGAAGTTTATGGACCTAGCGAGCAATCGTTCCTGTTTTCGATTTTTTGCAACATTAAGCCAACGCATATTGTCCAGCGACATTCTAATAAATGCGTAGAATTCGGCTCGATAAACATTCGAGATGTCAACTGTCAAAAATGTTTCGATCCCAATGGCGAGTAGGTTTCCTTCAAGATCAAATGTTGAAGGCTTATCGGTGTTAAATGAGCACACCAAAATTGTTGGTTAAACGTGACAAGGTTCTGATAAGGTTTCCCTTTTTGTGATTATATCCAGACATCCTAAAAACGATCGGGGCATTTATTTTCCTACATGGCAGGTACAAACTTTAGAGCTTGCTCGACTTTCAGTTCCTTTCCTAGTAGGCAGCTAGTTGTGGAACAGGTGGTCGGGACTCGTCGGCTCGGTCAGATTGTGTGGTGACCCGGACACTATCGGTTTCACATCGTACCGCTCCGGGGCTTCCCAGCTCCGATTACTTCGACCACAATGACTCACAGGGTTAAACTCAAAGGACCGATCGATGGAAATTAACCCTTGGTAACGATGTCCGAAAATTATGTTTCACGCAGAATATAATAGAATTGGTCTCTGTAATTTAATTAGGTATTTCTATTACTTGGTTCATTAGCATTTAAATTAACACTGAAATGAAGGCTCCTAAATAGTCTGCGCTATCTTACAAATATTTCTCCCCACCGTCACAACAAACATGTTTGTCTGGCACAAGAACAAATTAACCTTTATTTAATCTAACATTGGTATATCGTACGGTACATACCTATGAGAGAGTATGTCTGCTCTGAACCTTGCCGATAACCCGCGCCTACCGCTCTCAGATACAAACGGTCCGGAGGACCACGCGAATAATTAGCACAACTGTATTATCGTACTTTAATTAATTCTATTGAGAAATTGGGACAACCCGATCGATGTGAACCCACACTAATGTACCACCGAATTCAATTTAATCCCTAATAGTTAGTACAGTTTACTGATCGAATTATTTTATTTTATTACTTATTCAAAATCTGCATTAAAAATATACATATATAAAGTCTGCCAAATTGCATATCAGTTTTTCGGCAGTTCCTCACGTCTAAATTACTTCCATCTCAAATTTACAAACAATGTTTTGAAGATAATGATAATAAAATAATTATGAATGATGAGGAATATTTATTTTGTCCTCCATGTTTATGTAAACGTACTTGCCATTCATTCAGACCGTTGTACAATAAAAAAAGCTGTTAACGCTTTAATTGCTCGTAATCACGCTATTAACTAAGCAAGTTCTTTTTAATGACGGCTGTAAATATCAAAACACATTCATGCAACACCAGAGAGAAGTATATCATGTGCCCCATGAATAACAATCAGACTACCCCCCACCGGAAGCTCTTAGTATAAATGGTTATTAGACGCAACTTCCGTTATAAGCCCACCTTCTTTAACATATTCCTTAAATTTATTCCGGTTAGTGGCTGTTATGGACAGATACGTTTCGCTTCAGAAGCGATTCTGAGAAGACAAAGATAAACAAGTGTTAAGGCTTCCGCAGACAGCCGCGACGCCACTCTTGTAGAACAATGTCCATGAAGTTTTCATAGAAATTGTTCCAGTAGAGTCGCGTCGCGCCACAATAGCCGGGTGCCACCCTTGTTGATAATAACACTTTTTAACGCACTAAAGTTTGTCAAAACGTATAAACAAAAGTGTGGCTACATCTCAGGGCCGCGGCCGTGGGTGTACCTGCGCTCAGGTAATGGCGGCGCCCACAATGGCATTCCGAGCATCCGAAATGAATCAAAATTCGGCGCAACAACGATGACTAACGCCTCGGACCCTTCTGATAAATTACAATGATAATGGCCACCTCTATTGTTGTTATTGGGGATGATTTCATTAGGATGCGCCCGCGCACCTGCCCCCCGACCCGACCACGACGCTTCTAAACGTTACCGTTAACTGTCAAACATATGATTAGTGTTTCTAGTTAATTGGATAACAAAAACTACCAGCCGTGACTTTAAATTACAAGTCAGTTAATAGCAGCGGGGTCGGGAAGGGCAGCGCCACGGAACTAACAAGTGTATCCCTAAATGTCATTTATGGACAGGTCAGACGTGTTTATTGGAGTGAGCCAACAAGTCGTCCCCACTAAAACGAGTGGTTCCATTATTTGTACGCGGCGGCGACCTCCCGCGCCGACGGGAACAATGAAAGTGAGAGAGGGCAGGAATGCACGCGGGGGTGAGGGCAGGTGCGGCGCGCGGGGCGCAGCGTTCCCGGTTCCCAGGCGAGGAATGCCAGCACGAGCAACAAGGCTTACCCGCCGCCATTCACCCCGCGCCGTCCTCCCCGCCCCGCTAGCGGTTCCGTCGCAGACACGTAATTTTTCGTGACTTTCCCCTAAGTAGCTTTTACGATGCCGTGAATCGGTACTCGATACGTTCGATATTAAAAAATCGTCGCGTGCCCCCATTCGTTAGGCCGCAAAAGGTAAATTCGCTTTATTTTTACCGACGTGATCGGCTAATAAATTATGTACGACTTGCGGTCTACAGCTACACTGCACGGAATTCATTATGAGTCGACATCGCGTCAGGACTCAGACTCAGGTCATGCGACTCGCTGTTATGTAGCGTAAAAATAATGTTCATACTGTGTGATTATAATAAGTGTTATTGTTCCATTCATACAGACCGGTCGAGGTTCAGGGTCGGGTCTCGAATAGCGAACAGCTGAGTCTTCATTTTTGCTATTTCAATAATACACACATATTCCTACACAGCCATGGACTGTAACAGTAGGTTTCCATGAAATGCGAAGTCATATTTTTTAAACAATGGCCATCAAATTACAGAACGCACTCATTATTAAAATTACCACTCATTAGAATTAATCATTATAATATTAGTTATAGACACAACACGAATAGTAAAATAAAATAGGCCAAGTGCGTGTGGGACCACGCTCAATGAAGGATCCCGTAGATGGGATGAATTTATCCCAAGAACAAACTTGACATTGTAGTTAAAAACTTAACGTTGCAACTGCAAATGTAAGATGGTCGACTATTACTCGAACTTCGTTATATACGTATACTACTACAATGAATTTTTTCACATATCCAAAAACAACCATTTAGCTGGCGGGGGGGGGGGGGGGGGGCACACTTGACTCCAACAAAAATTAGACCTTTAAAGCTTAATATTTCACAAACGGATCCCTTAATCGAAAAATTGTTTTAGCAAACCCCCAATATTTTTGAAAGACCTGTCCAACGACATCTCAGTATGGGGTAGACGAGAAAAAAAACATCTCCACTTTACGTCTAGAGAAGGTACAATAAAAAAAAAACAAGATTTTGTTTGGCCACTTTGTCGGTGTCACTAATATGTATATCCATGCCAAATTACAGCTTTCTTGTACCAAGAGTCTCTGAGCTAAGCTGCGGATAGACGGGCGAACGGACATGGCGAAAACAAAAATATAAGGGTTCCTTGTTGACTACGGAACTCTAAATAGTGGTAAGCTAAAAACCATAACCGCTGTTAAAACCCACGAGGATAGTAATTTCAGTTTAACTGTGCATGTTTTAATTTAACTATAAGTAACTATAAGACAGGCGCGACGCGACAGCACGACGCGTCAGCGCGTCGCGACTCTTGTAGAACAAATTCAGTGTTCATTAGATATAATTTAATTCCAACATTAATTTTATTATTCTTTAATTTAACGCCTTTGTGGTGGTGTTCAATTTGTAAGGACAGTTGACGATTTTAATTTCTGCCTCATACAATATACTCGTACACACAATATATATCTTATTCGTTTATAATGAAGTATTTTTTCCCCTGTTATGTTTGCAGCGTTAATGTTGTAGTCCAAGCAGTTAATAATGTCCTCAAACAAGAAGACTGATGTGAGTTTTACGAGTCGAGGGACAGTAACGATGTTTTTATCGGGATCCACAGATAAAATGACAGGTGGAAAACAACGTTTTAATTTTAAAACTTTTTACTTAATTCGGCTATCGCGTCGGTGTTGCCACTATGTTTACCGAATGATTAATGACAATCATTATCTGTCTGAGAATGTTTATGTAAGTTTACATAATATGTACTCTTAATTAAGTTAACTCTTAATCAAGCGTTACCAGGCGTTATGTAATTACATTGTAATAGATGCTAGTTGCTAAGGGCTCGTTTGATTAAATATTAAATTCGTCTCTGTGTTAGAGGCTTCAAAGGAATGTTCTACAATATAATATTTTTGTTTTTTCGTTAAGAGAGTCCAAGCCTCAATCTTGAACAATATGAGCAGAAATCTCTCATAATCTCAAAAATAAAAGTTACACATAAACGTACGAGTATATTGATCTCTCATGGTGACAACCATACTAATATTATAAATTCGAAAGTAACTTTGTCTTTTCACGCCTAAACCACTGAACGGATTTTGATAAAATTGGGCGAGGAGATTGTTGGCATCCTGGGGAAGGACATAGGCTACTTTTTGCCCCGGTAGCACTTTTCCGTGGAATAATTTCCGATATAAGCTAGTATTGTTATATGCTATTGTCAATGAGTACCTAGTCCTTCAAAATCTCTGAGTCATCAGCGAACATCAGGATCTTTGATTTAGATAGCGCAAAAATTTAATTCATACAATTTGGTAATGGTCGGTAATATTCGACAGCAATCAACATCGCCAACCAGCATGCCCATTGTAGCGTGGTAACTTTTGATGTGAACTGCTTTCTTCGCCTTCCAAAAAAGGAGGTAAACCTCCTTCTCTCTTGCCTGGCCGCCTGCGATGACACTGATTGGGCAGCATGGAGAGAAATCGACCTCTTTATTCGTGTAAAACTACTGACAATCAGCGTACAACTTGTCACAACACAAGAGGCTGTAGAGATGAACTGAGACAGAAATTTTCGTAACTCTACTACAGATTAGGGATTGAAATTTTATGCAAACGAAGCTAAAGGCAACAGCAGGTCTAACGAAATTCGGAAACCATTGTTGTTCCGCCTGTTGTTCTCTTCAGTCAAAACCCATAATGGTGAAAATTTTGCTATTTTGGGGTCTGTGTTTTGTAACGTTCAAAATACGCCAGTTTTAGCAATAATTTTGAATAATTACCTTCAATCCGTCACCCAGCAATCATGATAATCTATAGTAGGTACCAAACTCTGTGTCTGTCAGCGACACCGGAGATCAGCCGGTGGAGTGGCGCGTGCGACAGCCATCTAACTACCGTCAATCCAGACTATATTGATATCTGTTAAAGGCTCCCGCAAAAAGGCACGACGCGACGGTGAGACGCGATTGGTATAACAATTTCCATGAAGTTTTCATAGAAATTGTTCTACTAGAGTCGCGTCCAACTGTCGCGTCGCGCCTATCCGCGGGAGCCTTAATACTCAAGACATTGGCTATATGATCGTCGAATGTCGTACTAAGACATCCTAATTGGACTGCACTTTTCTCAGTTAAGGTACTACTTAAATCAATACTACTTAATTAATGATACTTAGCTAAATCGATTTAACATGACAACCCGAGAAACGAAAGACAAAATGACAGATTAAAGAAATATTTCTACGGCGCGATGTTAAAAATGATAAATAAATGTCTTGTCTTCGTAGACGGTACAATAGAACACAGAACTGGTAATGCTACGAGAGTTGGAATAACTAAACTCAAGGTCTCGAAATGTTTGTTCACCAAAGTCCACGTCCAAGTCCAGTCAAGTGACTTGAAAGAAACAGGCAACACATCGAGGCAGTTTGGATGAAGTCTCTTCTATCCAAGTGTCTCCAGATCCTACCAATCCAGGAATTTCCACTTAAACTTTACATGGTGAGGAAATTGAACAAGAGGGCAATCGCTTTCAAAGCGTTTCGTAGTTACAACGACTTTCCACAAGATTGACATAAGCTTTCAATAGCCTAAGACTTATGACAATCTAATATATTTTTGACGTTTCCATTATTGTTATGGCTGATGCCACTTTGTCTCGACCCTCAGAAACACCCACTGAAAAGTCTTCACTCAGTTTAACTGCGAGCAAGAGAACTGCAGATAGAGGCGTAAGGAACCAACTGGATATACTTATATCCTATATGGGCATGTAAAGTGCACCTGAAGTCTTTATGCCATGGCTGAGAGTTTAAAAACCCGAAGTGTTAACTACCAGTTGGGAAAACCGATAGGAAGATGGCAGAAACATCAAAATCGCGGCTAATAGCCCAAAAAACTAAAAAGTAGGACATGGATGAAAAATGGGGAAAGTATAGTTAAATTAAGCTATGAAAATTACGCTTGGCCTACCGAATTATATCGTTCCATCTAATTCTGGGGATAGCTATGACAAATCAGGAATATTCGTTCTGATTATGATGGTATTCCCCTGGGCCTTAAAGTTATAACTTACAGTTCGAATTGAGCCTCCCAGCCGACTATATTTTTACTGCTACAAGAACTATTTAGAAAACTGCTCAAACTCGAAAAGCAGAAACAAAAATAACAAATCATGGAATGTTTTAAGCTGAGCATGCCAAGAAGTCATTAAAGTAAGAAGTTTTACACTTAACTCTAAAACGCCTGTTGTAAAACATAAGTTAAACGCGAAAGCCTATGGTTAAGTTAATCGCTCCTGTAATAACTACATGCGCTCTTAAACATCAGTGTATTTCGAAGGAAGTAACAGTCGCAAATACCATCGTTAAGTATACCATTTACTGCTAGAAACCAGAATTAAAGTACCACGTATTAGGTACTTAAAGTACCACGCAGTAAGTACTTAAAGTACCACGCAGTAAGTACTAAAAGGACCAGGTACAGGCGACCGTACTTCAGTGGTAACACATTGAGCTGGCCTATAGAAGTACGGAGTTTCAATAGAGATCAGCTTATACTAGTCTTTAGACCAGTGACGTGCAGCCTACCGTACTAAAAAGAAATTGTTCATTGAAGATTTACATTAGCATGAAAATACGTAAGTAACGGAATATGCAAAGAGAGTCAAAAGGTAATCAAGGAGAAAAAGAGCTCTATGTAGAGCAAGGTAGAGGTATGAAACTGGATTTTCCGTTCCTTGCAAAACGCAACCTAACGATCCTATAGGGAGTCGTACCCTAATACCAGCGAACAATGTATTACGTGCAATATGCATATCGTTGCATATAGAGTCATACATTGAACTATGAAACTCACCTCGTATCTACTAGTGCATTGCACTTAGTAATAGTTAATATAGAGTTAACTCTACAACTACTCTAGCTAACTCTTGGTGACTGATAGTTAAGGACTCCGCATATTCCAAATCTTTTCGTCTTATTTAACCAAATTTTAGGATAAATAGAAAAGAATAATATCATAAGAAGTTAATCATTAAATGATTGAAAAAAAATGTAGGAGCCCATTCAACAAAACTTATTTCTCAGTAAAATCTGGGCAATCTGAAAGCTTTCCATCAATGCTTTCACACAGAATCCCTGAACATTGGAAGGTGTTTATATAACCGCACCTGGTACATCGTTATCATCAGCTGTTACGTTGTGCCTCAGGAAGAACTCGCCGGATAGGGCGCAGGGCACACCGGCGGCTAAGGACAGCCTGCCACACGCCACCACCAACAACATCACCACTAAACACCTCATGGTCACCAACACTTAAAAAGACGAAAACAAAGTTCTCAAATAAACTCAGTTCTGTTACACACTCGCGAGCGCGCGTTCGTCTTGTCGACCCGAGAGCGCGACGCGTGCTCCCTCATCGATGCGCCTTCCCGGACTGACGGCCCACAGCCAATGAGTTCCGCCAACCGCACCGCGCACAACTTTTATTAGAACTCAAATAAAATAAAGCTTTTTGAATTCCGAATCTGGCATTAATTTACCGATCGGACAATTATCTGGATGACGATGACGTCATGATCCGTGTAAAATTATTAAGATGTAAAAACTAAAAAGTTGCTAGAATTGTCGGAGCGTAACGAATTGTCGAATTTTGGTAAGAATCATCGAATTGATGATTGTCTGAGCTTTTTATATGACTGTAAAGTGTAGTAAAAAGTGTAGGTATCGTAGTTTTTTGCGAGTCGGTATTGTTTGTAGCATTCTCGTCAGACAGTTGGACGTGTCGTGTCGTGGCTCTGCGGCGATGCGCGCGCACGGCTATCGAGCGTCGCGGCCACTAGTCGCTCATCCACGGTGAGACACGACGGCTGCTCAACGCTCATAATTATAACGCTATAGTAAATAAATATTAGCACATGTTCTATTGTCTTTGATTGTGATGTAAGGCTGGATTTAGTGCTCGACCGACGGCGACGGTCAGCGATGACATCGGTCGCGTACCGATTTATATGGACTCGCGCTCGCTGACCGTCAGTGCTACACTACACACGACCATTTATCGTCAGCGTCTTGGTAAGCGTGACCGGCGACGGTACGCGACTGACGTCAGCGTAAAGGCTCCCTCAGACAGGCGCGACGCGACTCTTGTAGAAAAATGTTCATGAAGTTTTCAATTAAATTGTTCTGCTAGAGTCGCGTTGTGCTGCCGCGTTGCGCCTGTTTGCGGGAGCCTTAACACTAAATCCAGCCTTAATCGACTTCGATGATGACTTTTGACGATAAACATGTTGTATTTAAGGAATTTCCTTTAAAAACTTCCTTAAAAACACTCTTTTTTTTTTGTTAGAAACACCCTATGTTCTATAAAAAACAGTTTACAGGTAAACATGAAGAGGCGACAATACCATCAAATCAGATAAGTATAAACGCTCTTTGAAAAAACCAACGAAACGCTCACGAGTCGTTAAGTTTAACTCACAATACAATTAATTCAGAACAATTGACAAATTAACCATGAACTCCCAAAACACAAGTTATACAAAGTAATTAAAATTTATTTCATCAAAATAATCAAGTTAACAACTTCTAAATCGTAAAAGTTATGGCTGTATCATAAATAATTTATCTTCCATCTACATAGCTCACCTAATGTTCTGAGATACGACGAATATAATGAGGTAGACATGCTTTGAATACCGAACACAATAATTAAACGTTCTTTAAGCCACAATTTCCAATGTCAAGGATGGAGACTCGAACTGCATACGAAACTATGGACTAAACTAAATCAACCAGCCTTCTTCTTTTAACCTTTTTAGGGTTCCGTACACAAAGGGTGCCAATGGGACCCTATTGCTAAGACTACGCTGTCGGTCCGTCCGTGCGTTACAGAGCTGTACATTTTGAACCGTAATAGGTCCGGCCCACACTTGAAATATCCACAAACTTAGTACACAGTTTGGCCGTTATAACAACAAATAATAAAAAAAATAAAGAAACGTATTTAAAAAAATATGTAGTGTCTAATATTGTACGGTGGTGAGGAACCCTTCGTGTGGGAGTCCGACTCGCAATTGGCCACTTTTTTGTAGTAATAGACAATGGCAGAGCGTCGAAACTGACCCATTGGGATGATGAATGCGTGGAGATGGCATATTTTTAATTTATCACCGATAGATAACCCAGGTACGTTCATTGAGGTTCTTTGGTCGCGTCGCCGCGCCCGCGCCGCCCGCCGCGCCGCCATTGTTGGCGAGCGGCCGGCGGACAAGGCATAAGCGACAGCGAGCGAAGCGGGTGATGAAGAAATTAATAATTAAAACTTTTTAAGTATTTATTTGAACAGGTCTATGTTAGAGTACGTAAACTAGGACCAACAACAACAGCAGATGGTGCATGATGATACTAATGTAGTAACTACTGCGCACTGGATTTAGTGTAGTGTTAATTAGTCACAGTTACCACGCTGAACGGATTGATTACCACAGTTATCGACCGACAGCTTCGGTGTGTTGTAGTAATTAACTTAAGTAAGTTATGAGTATTCCTTTAGAAGGTTTCGTAGCGTAGTAATGAGTAATAATCATAATCACCATGGTGTAAACGGATTACAGGAACATTGTTTTTTGTGCAAAGCAGTGCGCTACACTGTTGATACCTATTATCTTTACAATAATAATTGTTCGATCGCGAGCTTCATCTAAGCTCGATAGATGGCGTTGTACCATTTGGGTGCCTCGCTGAATCGCGGTGTTATGATGCTCCGCGAATACCATAAGTATTGGAATAAAAATGAATTTTGGTTCGCCCCCGCTTATTGCAAGGGACCCTTGCTCGACGACGCGCCAGCCCGCGCCGTAGCTGAGCCTGTAGCTTTAAATTCCCCTGATAATAATAATATAATTTCGATCCAGCCTGTCCCACCTAACTGCCCTCCCCTCAGTGACGCCCTAAGCCGAGGTTCGTACCCCACAGGGGGTGCCCTTAGCGTGCGGTCACCTAGTACTTAAGAATTTCGCCCCTGGCTGGAGGCTTTAAGTCAGTAGCTTAAGGCACCCACAGGCTTGCCCGGTTAAGTAGCCAAGACCTCAGTGGTCAAAACTACGAGCTGCCCAATAGGAAAAAAAAAAAAAAAAAATTTGTTTGTACTCGCTTTGGAACTAGTTGTTTTAATTTAACAAAACCTCGGGCAGTTGTCGAGTGCCGAACACAGGCCTCTCCTAGGCTGCGCTACAACTCCTGTCCTCCGCCTTCCGCATCTAGTCAGTAGTCAGTAGTGGGAAAGGCCTATGTCCAGGAATGGACTGCGATAGGCTTATTTGATTTATTGTTGCTTGAAGTAGTAGACAACAATCACCCCCCCCCCCCGTCCCTCATCTCCCGTTCTTTACATTACTACTTTTTTTCTTTTATCTCCGTTTTGCGACAAGATTGATGTTTATGTGTAATTATGTTGTTAAATAATTTGCTTTTCTTTATTTCAGTTATAAAATAAACTTTCCCAAAACCGCTGGTCCACTGCACCTCACGCCACTATATTTATGTGGTCCCAAACTACAGTCCGCACCGGCCGAGAGTCCATGACTGTTACCCGTAATAAAAGGGACGTCTCATTTATTATTGACAAATATTTCGCGCTGAAAAAACTACGTATTGTACCCTAACGGAAGGCGCCACATTCTAAACTTTATTGTATTTATTATGTACAATATAGTAGGCACTTTGGCGGTTCACTTTTATGGCATAAATAATTAAAGACAGGAAATTATATCAATTCTTCAGTCAGTTGCAACGCGGAGCGCAAACGGAGGCATTTCTCGAGTGCGTTTATGTCTTTTGTATGTAAGAGCGCCGGCGCATCCTTAGATGTATTCTGCATTCTTTGTAAATGATTCCTTGAGGCCGATTACTGAGTAATGTATTTTATTTATTGAATGGGTGGTAATGATGGGCTTTAGCTAGGGTTAGATGTAGACTAGATTGAAATGGACTCTCGCCTTAGTTCAATCCTACAGAAAACCTGAAAATCATTTTTCTATCGTAAACGCCTCTTAATCAAAATATATCTAGACTTTAGGTTAGGCAACCGCTGTACAAATGAAAATTTGTGGCAAGAGATCTTCATTCAACCAAACCATATTTATTCACAAATCTCTATTATATTAGTTCTAACCTCTTCATTCTTCGACCTCTTTTCCAAACACCCCTATAAATTGAAATCAAATTAAACGGCTCCCATATATTAAACATTTGAATCGCGTGAGACGTGTCGCTTCATGTCGACACAAGTCTAAACGATTAGCACTGGGGCCGGCCGGCGCAAACGCATAAAAACTTTTTCAAGTAAAAAATAAGTTGAGAGAAAAAAAAACGAACCGTGCACAATGGCTGGTGATACCGTGAAAAATGTACTCAAATAAAACAAGTCTTAGATCACCCGGGAAGACGGTTATACGGCTCTCCATACGTGTGAAACTTGTGAAGACTTGAAGATATAGAAATATTTATCAGCTTAACTTTGTTCTTCTATTAGGATTTTAAAAACGTCCTTAAAACGGAATAAGTAGGTAGGTGAATTGCATGTCCAAGGAAAGAAAAGGCAAATGAAGATACTTAAGGCGCTTCCCTGACCAAACGACTTTGAGCGTTCGGTCCTTCTCTGTCCCGTCGGGGAGTCTCGCTCTGTCTCGCTCCCTCCGCATGCTCATTTATCATAAAATTCACAAAAATAATCAAATTATTTGAATAAAAAAAGACAAGTAAAGTTTTAAAATAAAATAAAACGTGCATTATTTAGATTTTTAAATTATCTATCCATTAGTGTAATCCTCAAATGAATAGAACGTCACCTTTAGCAACAGATGCATGCAATGAATAATTTTAGTCACTTTTTTACAAGGAGATTTTAGATGTATTTATAACACATAAAAACAAATAAGAACGTGCAATGTGATGATAGGATATCGAACATTAATAATGTGCTTTTAGATGTAGTTTATTACCCATAGTGAATGAGTTAATAGCCTCTGAATAACGCACTATGACCAGGTTTTGGTCGGGGTACCGCCTTAATAAAGAGTCGCACTTTTAAAAATGAAAAATGCCCATGCATAATGAACAATTATAATTTAAACTGTTAGCATCAAAAACAGAAAGTTCAGAATCAGAATCGTTGAAGATAATGATTTTTATTTCTCACCACAATATAGAAGTACATTTTCAAACTATTAAGAACAATATATAATTTAAGTCTGTATCTATAGCTGCTATAGCCACCTTTTACGATAACACCCCAGAAATTGCATGAAAATGTAAAAAAACTGAAAACTCTTCCTTATTCATTCAAACGTACCCTTCCTTTGCCAATCAAACACAGACAGTTAAGTGCCAAGCTGTGTGGCAACACCACGCATCCGCCAACACGCCACGTCATCATTTACCTCCAAACAGAAACCCTGATGAGCTCACAATCACCCCACAATGCTAATGGGTTACCCAAAACCTTACCTGATCACTCGCTTACTCGACAACTTTAAACCAATTAATCATTCGAATACGGAGCTTCAATTTTTGACAACTAAAGGAATTTTAATCGAATTCAATACATTGAAAATGATTCCGACATTCTAGTGATTCACAATCGAATAGTTACTCGATGAATGGGGATTTTAATTCTTTTGTGGCGATGTTTGGGCAATTTAGTTGGTGCACAAATTAAATATACGATTACCTTTATAATTGGATACAACACTCATCAAGAGGATTTGTTTGGTTTACATTTCTTTTTCTCGACTGACTCAATGCAGAGGAATCTCAAAGTTTCATTAAAAATGTTTCATAAAAACGTATTAGTTACATATCTAAGAACTTAAGTTCTACAAAACATTAAAACACCATCGAGATAGTTTCAATACTTTTAAAACAAAAACAAAAGTGAAACTTGTCCAACAAAAGCTCCGCCTTGCGCACAAAAAATATATTATTACGGTGAATGTTTCCTTGTAACTGTGTCACTGCACTTAAAAGCAACAAAACCAGGATAAAATGGCGGACTGGAGGAAATTAAACGACGATGTTATTGAACCGGGTGGTCTGAAAGAATTAAAACACCTCTTCATATCTTTGTTGAAGCACAGGATTGGTGGATGTGACGCTTGGGGGAGGCCTACGTCCAGCAGCGGACGTTTCTCGGCAGAAATGGTGATGATGATGATATCATATTGGATACTGGAATAGTCAACGACGTATCGAGTAAATTATATATCAAGATAGCAGTGCCATCCACTCGTAAACATGTAATGCCATTTTTATTTGGAACCTCATTAACTTTGTCAGCAGTGTTCCCGAGGAAGCGGGGAGCGTCCTCTCGGTCCATGAGATGAAAGTACTATTAGGATTAGAAAACGGGAAATAACTTTCATAATGTGCCTATAACCACACATATCCCACCTTCTATTATTGCTCTCTCTGAAGAAGGATCACTTCATTAGCAAAGCAGACTACTCAATAGCCTAAGAGCTCTCAGCCTCAGAATAAGCGACTATATTTCACGTCACCGGCCCGCATAGCGACCGTCTGGTTAACTGTTACAAATGTTTTCCTATTGTCAGGTTGCCTGACTCATTAATTTTGCACTGAATGGTGAAAGAAATTCGGCCGCTAAGGCTTCTGGCACACGTGAGAGTTTTAACATTTGCGACTTGTTGCCAAAATAAAATGTAGCGATTAATCGATAAGAGAAATTGAGGACATAATTTAAATCTCCATGCTTCTTGATCATTGCATCCTACTGCAGGACACTGGAAATACATATATCTCTGTCTAAAAGGCTGAAAGTCGCCTCTCTGAAAAGCAGGTTGGTAATGACAGAACAGTGCAGAGTCAATACAGTGCTTCATGTTTCAACACGTACCAAACACGTTTCCATGATGCGGCGGCGATTGCCACGACTCGTCGAAGCGCCATCGCCATCGACGTTCAGACATGTACTTACTTACACCTTTTTATAAACTTGCGATTCGGCGCATTTGCCAATCGCGATAGCCGCAGCCAAAAGTATTGCGTGCCTCTGCCCTAACTCATGAAGACGTTTTGTTTGAAGCTGCCGAACAAAGAAGCACTTTGTTTAAGATATTGTTTCTCTTTTTATTTACTCGCCAGTTTACTGCCCTTTTAGGCAAGAGCTTACTCTTATTTGCTTTCATTGCGCGAAAAATGTTTATGCTACAATTCTGCGATTATGAGATTATGCTACGGGTCGACTTATGTTTATTCGACCTGATTTATATTCTGATTTCATATTTTAATATTACGCTACAAACATTTATTATGGAATAAATGTACAAATATTTTTTCAGCGTTTGTAATTACGAGTAATATTACTTACTTGCCCTCGTTTTAAATAATTCATGCTGAACACACTTTAGCATTCATTGATTAATCTGCACGAAACGTTGTTGCCAGACGTTTTTAAAGTGTGAACAAACCGTGTAAAATTTTAAACTCTTATTTGTTCATGGCCTGCAGATGTCTAAAACATCAACTATATCATCTTATAATGTACCAACTTAATCTACAATATCACCTACTCAACACTCAATCATAACAAACTATATAGAGTATCCACACATCCAGAGGTGCCTTGGTTCCACTGGCGGACATTATCACTCTATCATCACACCTCAATTGATGGGCGTCATTTATCAAGCGGTGTCGGCACCACACATAATGCTCCTTCATCAGATCCCATGCATACAACGTTATAGTGTGACCGATATAGGTAATATGAGCTGTTTGGGGAAACTCCTTATAGGCGAGAAATATAAGTTAACACTGCAGAGAATCTTCTTTTTTACCTAATCGGCATCTCATATTATACTCGTAAGACCTCAAATTCACAGAACTCATTGACAGGAGAACAAGGTGAACCAGGTCCATACTGATTGGTTCGGCTAAGCAAGCAGAAAATCCACCTCTGCACTTATACCGACCAATTAATTCATATCAATTTTAAATATTCTGCGAAATTCATTCTTAAAACACCAGAGGCTACTTTATAATTGGCGAATGTAAGATGTACAGGCGTCGTGAAATAAGACCTTAATTAATGAAAATGTTGATTGATTTCGCGGCGAAACAACAAAAGAACTTTCTTGGAGGCTGCGCAAGTCGGCCACAACGGCAAGGAAACTTGGAATCTTGTTGAGAATTCATCAACTTTTACGAACTAATTAGGTACACGCGGCTAACACCTGGCCACGAGAGTACCTTCACAAAACATAGCATAGTATCGTAATTAAAAATAAAATTATAACGCGAGAATTCAGGTAATTTTCAGCAGCTTGAGGTGATCTTGTCTATGGGCTCCGGTTGGTTACTCAAAACCTAATATTATTAATATTGCACCGAAAGAGCCTTACGTAAGCTACGTGCCTGAGGACCTACAGCGAGATAGAGAAGTAGCTGTTACTACAGACTTCTTCAATAATTTTGATAAACAATGTAATGAAAAAACACCAGAGTGTTAGTTAACTACACAGTAGGTACATTAACTAAGTAATTTGCACTCTGAAGCGGATTATCTAGGACAAAATGCAGGTAGGCACCTAACTGCCTAGGTTCCTACCTACACTTTGTCCTAGGAAAACTGTAATGACTAAATTAGTAGTTTCATTCAGGTTTCCATTACAATAAGTTAATTGTCGTATTACCTTACAATAGTTACAACAACTATATGTCTTCAGTCTAGGCATATTTAGGTCCGTTGTTTATTAGTTCGTTAGGTCTAATTTCTATTTAATTACTTTGTCCTAGGCTACTTTCTCCTCTGCAGAGGGTAAGGCGAGGATAATTGAGTCAACTGCTCTAGTCTCTACGTTTCTAGACGGGCTTTAGTGGTGTATTTCTAAAGGGGATAGGTTTTAGGGACGAAATTGTGGCTACAATGACATCTATTTTGTGTTCCATTATATTTTCCAGTTTATGCGTTACCTTCATATTTATGCACTGTAAAAGCGATATAACTTTAAAGATTTCGTTTTTTTTTTAAAGATTGCAGTACTAAGCTTACGGGTACTTGGTTAGAAGCATGTAGGTACCGTTCAAAAACATATTAAGTTTCTAGATTCATTCATTTGTCGTAAGTGTTACTTGGTTAGGCGTTTAAAGTTTTTTACCCCACTGGGCGACAGCAAGCACATGGTTATTTTCTCACTTTAAGAATCATACCGACCGTAAATGAGGAAGCCTGTAAAATAAGCAAGAAATACAAAGAAAAATTCAATAAACACACATATGAATTGGCAAAGAACCTAATAAAGGCTCCTTCAAACAGGCGCGACATGCGACGCGAATCGCATGTGGCACAAAAGCTCCGCTCGTCGCGCGACTGGCGGTGCCTTTGTGTCGCGTCAACTAGCCTAGAAAGATGGCAAATACTAGGCATAGACCAGAGAAACTAACTATTTAGTGTCCACCAACACATACGGTGCCGTTTAATGGAATCGCACCCAATCCAAATTAATCCCAGAAAACATCTGATGATGGCTAAAAGCCGATTGCAGATAATAATAAAAAATAAACTTTAAGAAACCTTTTTTTTTTTCAGGGTGGGAAATCTTCAAACTTCTCCCGCTGTGAGCGGCGCGGGAGGAATAAGAATAAATAAGAATCCTGAAGGTCTCATAAAGTTTCAGTGCCACATCAGTCGACAAGTGAATAATAGCTGACGTAAACTTCTATTTCTGTTCCTCAATTCTCAAAAAGTTTCGTTACGTAACCGTGACTATATGACTTTCGACAATTCTGTGAGGAAAGGTCAAGACGTTTGATTACGATAGGGTAGGTATATCCTTTCTTATTCTTTTGGGCTTAACTTAGAATCTATTGTTGAGATTGAGAAATCCTTGGGTCGACTCTTAAACTAAATCAAAAGGACCGATCGTTTGATTCAATTTTTAGGATATCGCTTATCGAATCTCATCTTAATATATTTTCCAATGTGATTGATTAACGGTAACTCAGTTTGTCTAAGTCTAATATGTTAGGTACGTACATGACCTGACTCTAAACCCACAACTCATATGCATGTTCCAGTCATTTAACAATAGCGCCAACAACCATCGAAATAATGGCCCTATAACATCATACTATGCACGTAGCTACACAACATTAATACTTTCCCAAATTCACACGGCATCCAAGCTATGAATTACAATATTACAATAAAACCGTCACAATACAATCTAATATAAGTCCCTGGCTGAATGGAGCGGGTTCACGGAAGGGTCCCACAAATCATCGCCGCCTCATACGCGTGTAATTATCCCGAGCCGAACCCGCCCGATAAGATCTCTATAGCCGCTAATCTCTGGAAAATAACGTGGAGAAGTTCCACTCTTGGATGTAGGAAGCCGTGGGATAGGGAACTTTAACATAGCAGGACGTATCTACATATTTTCTTCTCTGCAGGACAATCTAATAGACATTATAGTATAGGTTTTGCCCCCAGACTAGCAGTGATACTATTCTGAGTCCTATAACTTCTAAGCACTAAGATAATCTCCTCTTAGAAAAACAAAGGCAGCCATGGGGACTGCCGACAGAAGTGACAACCCCAAAATGTATTCAAGCCGCTGCGCGTCGCCACTCTGGCGCAACACGTCACATTAGCATGTCGGTGACGTTTGCGTGTCGGTGGTAAGTTTTGCCCCCCAAAAATCGCTCAACGCGACTAAAGAAGTTTTCGCTTAAAAAATTACAGAACTCTGAATAGTCTTAGTTGAGCTTGAATAGATTAGTTGAATTGGAAAGTCACGTAGTCATTATCACTGGCTTTCGATGGTAGTTCGGCCATCGAAGTCAGTGATAATTAATCTATGACTTTCAAGTTCAGTATGCAGAACTTGAGTTGCTCAAGAACTATGTCTAAGTAGTCTCGATTAGACTTCTCTAGATAAGACTTCAACGAAAACTATGGGCTTTATTATGTCTCATGCTTTTTTCCGACCTCCTTGGAATTGATCTATATAATCCTCTAATCCGGTATTGCAGTACAGACCTTCTGTTCCTCATTATTCGGTGCCCCTAATCCAATGGTTGTGTGACTAAGGCGGCAGGAATGTGCGCGGGCGACGCGTTGTCCCCCGGGACCAGCCTGCGCTTGTACACACAACAGATAAGTTTGAAGGGACTACTCCATATTCACCGATTAGGAAGGGAACATGTTTAAATCCTGTTTTGCTCGATATGATAACAAAGATGGGATTGGAAGATGTGAAGTTCATTTAAAAGAAAGACGTTTCGAGTTTAAAATGGGACCTACTTCTGAAAGGACATCAACATCTGTTGGGGAGACCATGTCCAGCAGTTGGCCTACAAGGCTGATACCTACAACTATGAATCCTGAAAGAAGGACTACCGAATTAAAGAACGGTGGTTCCTATTATCCAGCCCATTCTGCATGACTGTTCATATTAGGATTATAACGTGTAATATTTTTGTTGGAATTGCGTATTATGTTTAGCCCTTTATAAGTAAACTTTCTGAACCTTCTGACTTCCTTAGCAAGCAGTATGCGCCTGCGCCTCGCGATCGAGATCCGCCACGCATTCCGGCCAGTCGCGATCCCGCTCTACAGATGAAAGGAAGATCCTTTATTTTTAAGGATTTATAAACTTGTCTTAACGCTGGGATAAACGCATTTTTATTCAAATAGGAACTGCTTGTTTTATTTCATTCACGTATTCTACATTAAAATGACAATAACTGCAATTCCATTTTATGAGTCAAGTGTTGGTCCATTTTATGAGTTTTGTGGCCGCAAACTTAGGTTGTACTTTTAACTGACATCAATAATTCGGAATTAGGTAGTAGGCTGAGTTTGTTTTAGATTTATAAGAATTGTCTCAGTTTTAAGGACGTCCGGGATGATAATAATTGTACGCACGACATATCATTTCCAGTATAAGCTGATTTCTCATTGTACGAAAAGCGACAAATCAATCGAGCGGGTCAATGCGAGGTCAGTTGAAACTGGAAATGTACAGCTTGATATGTCGTCGTGTGTACGTAGTGGCATACTTAGCTTAGGGTTGAGCTTTTATATATCTCCCGTCATCACTGCAATCATTATGATAGCTGTCATCTGAATTTATTCCTATCGGATAAAAAGTGATCTTGAACGACATTTATAGTAAAAAAAAGCCAAATTCATAAACTCCCCCTTTTTTTTAAATCGCTTAAAAATTCGAGTCTGTGCCTTTTAATTGCTGACTTTCGAATTTCTTGTGAAACAGCATAGCAAACCTGCATCGAAGCCTGTCTAGTTTTGTACACTATACAAACACACAAACCACAATTTCACATCCAACTCAATGACCTACAGGCTCAAGTTAATTGACGCGACACAATGGACGCACATTACCAACGTTCTCCCCGCGTCTAACATTTGCCACAAAGAGCATCCGTAGCCAGCGACCGACAAACTCCAGACGTAACAAAGCAACATGTACATTATTGTACTAGTAGTGAAACTGTTTAGTGTACAGGGTACAACATAGCTTGAACCAGCTGCAGGCAACTGCAGTCGTTTAATTTAATTTAGTTAAGAAGTTCGTCATAACTTTCAAAACAGCTCGTCAAAACTTTCTTTGAAAGAGGAAAATGTGACAGTAAAAATGCTTGACAGATGGATGGATGATCATTTAAATCGTATTAATAGGGAAGATAGCAAAACTCTGCTGAAATGCATACGAACTAAGGTAAGAGTGCTTACATAGATCATCAAAGCAAGGCTTAAACATGAACTGCTGAAAGTAGGCCTTCCAATGTCCAGTAGATACCAAGAAGAACAGTCCACTGTGAAAAGTCACACAATAACCATTTTAATCCGATGAATCCTCTTCTTCGGGCTTTTCACAACACCCACGGATTCACAGGTGCAAAGTTCTTCTTATTTTAACCACGTGGTATAACTTTTCAGCGTGGACTCTAATCTCTGTTGCCATGTGTACATGCACTATAAAACATGATCGCGAGAACTTGCAAACAATAGAACTATAATTCGTCGTAACAGTGACGTTATATCTTTGAAACAATCACGAAATACTCTCACAATGGACTGAAGTAATTGCAACTCAGTAACGGGTTTCAACTATTGTGTTAAAACTTTAAAACCTCTAGGACTGTTGAAAATAATGGGGGAACTTGTTAAATGGTGGTGGACTTTCCCTGCATATTTATTTTTATATATTATCTCATCACGAGAAACAAAAGTCAATATCTCAAACATTTATTTGGTCTTCGATTTAAAATACATATCGACGATGAATTACCTTCTAACTACCTTTTTCATTACATACATACATACATACATAGACTCACGCCTTCTTCCCATGGGGGTAGGCAGAAACTACAGAACGCCATCTGCTACGATCCTTACATACTCCTTTTGCCTCGTTTACGTTCATACATCTGGTCATACACGCACGCCGGTTGTGAGTACTACGCACCTGACCTTTCTGAAGAACATCACCAATAAGGTCACTATATGTCTTCCTAGGGCGTCCCCTCCCGGCGTTTCCACCCACATCTGCCTTGTAAATACCTTTTGTTAATCGCCCTTCATTCATCCTCTCAACATGACGAAACCATCTTAGCATACTCTTTTCAATTTTTGTCACTACATCTTCTTTTAAACCGCACCGTTGCCTTATCACATCATTCTTCAGTCTATCATTCATAGTCAGATATGCAGTCGCTCGCATTCAGCTTCATCTGGTTAGACTGGAAGCCAACCCTAACATAGTTAACTTTAAAGCCAAGTAACTTTAAAGACATTGCTGGGAAATACAGGATACACTGACCAAGAACACGCTAGAGAAATTTCAGTACTCATCCACATGGTGCTTGCAGCCAGATGGCAACCTTTTCCAAGACCAGAGCTGCCTTATTACGAGTATCTACACTAAGACTATGTAAAACTGTTATAAATTGAAGCGATTTACCTAATAACGTGTGTAATTTTATTGTAATCAAATGCTGTGTAAGCTAGTAATGGCAAATAGATTTTATGTAAATTGTATATATGTACATAATGGATTATTGTTCATGATAATGAAAGAACGTTTGTGACTCTCCTTGTGTTTTACGTACGGTGTTTGTAAGTATTATTATAAGGTCAGCGCCATTTACACCACGGTGTTTCACGTGGGCATCGATCATTCAATAAAACATCGATTTCATTCAATTAGGTACATGAACAAAGTAACAAACAAGAAGTGAGTACAGAAAAATCTCGTGGGAATGCACACGCCATAACTCTACAGTCTGTTAACTCAAAGGTAGTGTACAATGCGGTACAACCTATTTCCGAATCGTGATTGATTTGCATCATTGTTTTACAGCACATTGAATATTAACTAGGTAAGTAGGTAGGTAATCACGCTAAACAAATTATTAATAAAACTCGCAAGTTTTTCAAACGCCCCAATTCCGTGCAAAAAGGAAAGCGCCAATAAAAAAAGTTGCCATAACATTTCCCTAAAGGGTAAATGATGAGTTCGAAACACTTTTAGCCATGGCAACACTTTCGTACCTTTCTTACGGAAGCCAGGTGTAGCTCGAGCCAAAGAGCCGAAGTAAAAACTTTTTCTTTGCGTCATTAATCATTGCCAAAAGTCCGCTCAACACTCGTTGAAGAAAATGACTGTTTCACAGTAAAGCAGTTATTTATACTTTTAATTTTCAGTGCTTGTGTAGTTTGTTTGAGTTACTTGAAACTTTAGGAAAAATGTGCGTTATGGGAATATGACTAGCAGAATGGACTGTAGGTACATATAAAAAATAATTTAAGTTTATGTGCACTCCATTTCAATGACCTACCTTCATACAAAAACTTAAAACTTGGAGCACAGAATTTCCGAATGTGCGAATGCTTTGATACCGTAGCACTCACTGCAATGTTATTTGAATCAGTTTTTTACTGGCAATAACTACCATGTATGTTATTGCTGACCTACTACTTGTCGCCGTACCTACCTACATAAAATAACACAGAAAATTAATATTACCAAATGAAGCATTTACCTTCAGTAGGGAGGTACAGTACCTGCAGGGCTTCCCTAATGAACATTATCCATTTTTCGGTAAGCATGAAACCCCAGAAAAGCCGCTTCTACCGAAACTCAATATTACGTAGCTCTAAACTAAACATTTTTGTGTAATTAATCTATTTCACGAATTTAATGGTGAAACGGGGAAGTATCGAAGTCGGAATCAAAGTAAAGTTTCATGGTAGGGGAGGCAGGCAGGCAGGGCCAGATGCAGAGCTGCGGCCCCGACGGGCCCCAACCAGCCCGCTCCGGTCATAAAACTTTTTAAATTGCTTTCTTTTTACATTTAAATAAATGGTTGTTGTAAATAATTCGCGGATTCATTTATTTTCCTTCCGTTAGTGGCTCAGTGTATAAAGTTTATTTTATCAGACGTTATGCTAGTTCTATAAAATACTTTTTCATGTAGATAACATTTTTAGCGCTCGCTTGGGGGTTTATCGTAGATCATTGTAGGTTTTACGAGTAAGTTTATTTCGCAGTCATTCATTGCTTAGTTTGAGCTTTTTCTTCATAGTTTTCTACTTAATACGCTAAGAAGGAACTGCAAATAAATATATCGCACTTTTCAAACGAAAGACCATTGTAATTTTCATCCAAAGAGCAAAGTCTGCATACCTTCAAATAAAATTATTCATATTTCGAATGCAATAATCAATGAAGGTCGTCTCAAATTCGTCCCTGTTTGCGTCCCGGTTTCAGGTGAGGGCGGAACTCTTCACCTTTGAACTTCGCAATCTCTCGGCCCGCACGAAGCCTTCTTTCTTCAAACTTTACGAGTATGTAATTCGTTTCGGGCTCGTGACCTGATTTCGGGTGTCGCTCAAACTCAAACATATTTTTATCTATTCTCATATCGTAAAATTCGAATTATACATAAACTTCAAAACGAATTTATATTGACATACTTTATACCTAAACACAATACCGAAATTTAAAAATAAAATCATATTAACACTTTTTCTCTAACAAAATAATGTCATATTTTTGACCAATACAGGGCACATCCAAGAAGTTATTATCACCAGGGAGTTTCCATCAATTATTTTTTTCTAATGAAACGCATATGCGGGGCGCGCCATTTTTATAGCATTACAAAAAAGGTTTTGATTCCAATTTTTACTTGTCTGTGGAATTGGCCGCTTTAGCGTATGCTCGGTGGTGTGCTGGGTTTTGGCGCCATTTATACGTTTTTTTTTTCGTGGGAAACTTTGATCTTTTATTTATTAGGTTCAATCCCAATGTATGTGAGTAGATAAAGTAGTGTATGAAACTGCACATACTAGGTATTAAAACACTCGTGTGATACTATTAAAAACTTCACCTGCGGCTCGGTTTTTAAAAACACACACGTGTTTTAATACGCAACAGTGTCATAAACTACTATTTTGCTACCGGTACAGACGTAGGTACTCTCTACATCCATCCGATGTAGTAGGTAATACTTTTGAAGTTTAAAAGTGCCTGTGACTCGTAAAGGAATTTCTACGTGAACGCTTTTTAATCATAATATATTGCAAATATTGTACCTACCTGAAGATTTGAACGAGTCAGTTTACAGTTGAATACTATAGAAGTCAGTCAACCGTTTCGGTATAATAAATTCAACTCCTTCGCTGTATGAAATGATAAATGATTTTATTTCTGTAAATAGGTTTGTACAAACACTTTTACACGTCAATCATATTTTAAAACTAGATGAGGTCGGCGTTTCCTATCTGACTACTCTGAGAAGAGAGGCCGAAACAAACTCTGAGGTCAGTCTCTTTTAAAGTCCAGACATAATCTTGGTCAGATCATGTGAAGACCCATGTAGATTTGTCTGAAATGGTATTTTGAGGAAAAATCACAGATTGAGTGGACCTGTCCAGTCAGTAGTAGTATGAATGATACAATCATTATATTTTTATTATAATAGATATTTGCACACCTATTAAGGTAGGATTATGGTTTAAAGAATTTTTGTTGTAATTATGTATCACCTCATGTACTTTTAAGCAAATAAATGATTTGATTTTGATTTGAAAACTCCATAATGCCTTATACATTGTAATGTATAGTAGGTATTAAGAATGGCAATAAATAAAAATAAATATCAACCGTAGAACGTACAAAGAAATAAAAACGTGCTACGAGCTACGAGTCTACGAGCGTGCTACGAATCTGCTACGAATCTCACCTATTTATATTTTAAAACTTTACCTAGGAATTCAATTTATCCAGTTTGTACATACTTCACTGCACACAAATACACTTCAAGAGAGATATGAATACCGAACGGGAGGGTGAGCTAGCCATACATTTTCAATAATGAATGAACATTATAAATAGCCAGCCACAATGAATTACTTCTTTTTGAACGCTATTATAAACATCTTTCAAGATATTGATTTAAAATAGGTGTAGGTACGTTTTCTTGTTGATGTCTACATAATCATTACGATTGTTTGCCTCCTCCATTTTAAGTCACTAAGATTGACAAAGGGGCAGCTAATGGTGAAAATCATTAGATATTATTATATCTACAGTGCTGCACGGTTGCAACGTGCATTTTAACGGTTCTGAACATCATATGCGAGTACTCGACTAGCTAGATTCTATAACAGTACATACAATACATAAGGCAATGCCCATTATTTTTATAAAACCTATCCCAAGCAACATTCAGAATAAGGTTTACTTACTCGGAGAAATTGTCCCCAACATAATGTAATCAATTCTTAAAAAAAAAAAGGAAAACAGAATGCTGATACGCCAAGAATGCCTTCTCGCCAAGATCGTGTTTATTCTGCAGTGATTCTGCACAATACTCCGTAATTAACTAGATCCATTCATTCATTCGGTCGTGTCAGTAGTGAATGAATGAATAGTCGTAATCGCACAGTAAAAAAGGATCGTGGCAGACATTACGGGTTACAAGCTGGAGTAAGCACAAAAAAGTTAAAGAAGGTTCACTTTCACTTTGATTGCGGTTTTGTTTGATGATGAGACGCTTTTAGAAGACGAAATATGGCAGGCCGAAATAGAAAAAAATATTACTGATCCATACAAAAGTACCTACCATTACTTACTAACTTGAAACTCATCGAAGTGTCAAAAGTAAACATAAGTCAACTGATCCGATTGGCTGTTGATAATTCAGTCAACCAATCACAACAGTTTACAGGGTTTGACAATGTGTTAGCAAACCCTGTTGATTTTCGTTTTGGAAATCGGACGTAACACGAGCGAAATGTATGGGCACCTGATTTCTTTTTCATATTTCAGAGTTGGTCGTATAGGTATTTTTTTTTTTTTTTTTTTTTTGGGTGGGAAATCATCAAATGACCTCTCCCGCTCTGGGCGGAGCGGAAGGGCGTGTCAGACTCTTACTGACTAAAACCCACCCGTGTTCCTTCAGTTGCCTGTGCGCCAGGGCCACGGTAACTCTTTCGAACAATCCGCGACCCCGGCAGGCATCGGCCCTATTGGACCCCTTCAATGATGCTGACATCTCTTTGAGGCGCGCGTGGAACACGACGCGCCTTCGACCCGGGCCTGGTCCTTACCGGACGGCGAGCTGCCCATTGCTCGCCGTCCGCAAGCCCGCGCCTACGGTGGCCGGGAGTCGGCAATTGACTCCCGACGCCCAGGGTGTCTCCTCCTGCGGCGACTAGGGGCGTGAGGGCGCAACGATTGCCGCACCCTCACGCGCTCCGCCTCCTCCTTCGCGAGCATTACTGCTTCACAGAAGGAGGTGACGGCTTCCCATTCCCTCTCGCTCCGTACCATGGCCTGTACCAGGGCCGGACGCGAGAGATCGCCGCCGCCGATCGCCGCCACGAGGACACGGCGGTGCTCCGCCCAAGCCGGGCAGACCTCCACCGTATGCTCCACCGTGTCCTCCGGTCGATCCACACAATGCCAACACCCGGGCGTTTCCTCCCGCCTTATCCGAAATAGGAACCTCCCGAAACAGCCATGTCCGGTGAGGACCTGCGTCAGGCGGAAGGTGAGGACGCCGTGGCGCCTCTCAAGCCACTCCTCAAAGAGGGGACTTACCGCCGCAATTGTGGCGTGCCCAGCGCTGGGTTGCGACAGTCGCACTCTCCATGCCGCCATGAGATCCCGCCGGAGCTCTGTCCGCTGTGCCGCGATTTCTCGCGGCAGCGGAGTAACGCCCCGGCGTTTCGCCTCCTCGCGCGACTCCCAAATGTGCGCGAGGACTTTTGCCTCCAGATCCCATGGCGGCAATCCGGCAAGGAGGCTCGCCGCCTCGCAGGAGACCGTGCGGTATCCCCGGACCAGCCGGATGGCCATGACCCTTTGGGACGCGTTCAAACGGCGTGCTGGTCGGAGCCTCAATGAACGCGCCCACACCGGTGCCCCGTAAAGGGCCATGGACCGCACGACCCCCGCGTAGAGCCTCCGGCAGGAGGCGTTTGGACCCCCTAGATTGGGCAGGAGCCGCTTCAAGGCAGCCCCAGCCCGGTCCAGTCTGGGAGCCAAACGTCGGAAATGCTCGACGAAGTTCCACCGGCTGTCGAGGACGAGTCCCAGGTACTTCATCGTCGACTCGACGCCGATGTGAACCCCTCCCGCCATTATTTGGGAACCCGAGAGTGGCGCGTTCCGAGGACCATGAAAACACATGGCCTCGGACTTGTGCAGGGCCACCTCGAGTCCCAATTGCCGGATCCTCTCAATGACTGTCGCAACCCCGCGTGTCATTAATTCGGCCGCCGCCTGGTGCGACCTCCCCTGTGCCAGGACTAGCGTGTCGTCAGCGTAACAAACGACGCTGACGCCGCTAGGGAGGTCGGCGCGCAGCACCCAGTCGTACCCGATGTCCCACAGATACGGCCCCAAGACTGATCCCTGTGGGACACCGCACGACATCTCTCGCCGGTTCCATTCTCCCTGGTGACCGGGGTAGATGACGGCCCTGTCCGTCAGATAGGCCTCGACTATGCGACAGAGGTAGGTCGGCATCCGGTGATACCGGAGTGCCTCCCTGATGCAACTCCAGGGCAGGGTATTGAAGGCATTGGCGATGTCTAGAGACACCGCCAAGACGACCCCACCCCGGGCCACAGCATCCCCCGTCGTGAGGGCTCGCACGCGCATGATGGCGTCCACCGTAGAGCGCCCCCTGCGGAAGCCAAACTGGCTCTCCGCCAAATCCGGCCCCACCCGCACTAGCCGCCCGACGAGGCGGTCTGCAATGACTCTTTCAAAGAGCTTGCCCACCTCGTCGAGCAGCACAATGGGCCGGTAAGCGGACGGAGAGTCCGCAGGGCGCCCCGTCTTCTTAATGAGGACCAGTTTCCCCGTCTTCCAACGAAGTGGGAACTGGCCCCCTTCCAAGCATGCGCTTAGGAGCCCTCGAAGTCGAGGCCCGAGAGCCTCCAAGGCCAGGACCCAGGCTTTTCCAGGTAGGCCGTCGGGTCCTGGGGCGGTATTTTTGGCACTCAGCCTACGTACCGCCACTCTCAACTCTACCTCGGTCACCTCAGGAGAATCGTCGTCGTCGTCGGTTATGTGGTCCACAGTGGGCACCGCAGGAGGCGGAGCCATGGGCGGGGGAGTGTGCTCCCCTCGCGAAGGGAACAGAGCGCTCACCACGCCCTCCACGAGCTGAGGCCGGAGACTCTGCGTTAGTGGGGGAGCCCATGGGCGGAGTTTCTCCCGCACCATTTTGTATGGGCGTCCCCAAGGGTCCTTGTTCAGAGTCCCCAGCGACTCCTCACGGGCCAGTCCCCTGGCCCGCAGTATCTCCGCTCGGAGGGCGGTCTTCGCCGCTCTGTAACCCTCGTACAGCTCCGCCTGAATGGCTTCCGTATCCGGAGGACGGACACGGAGCCTGCGGTGCCTGGTGTACAGGCGTCGCGCAGCAACGCACGCCTCGCGCAGAGACGTTAGCTCCGGCGACCACCAGTACACCTGGCGCGAGGCGCGTCCAGGCTGGACCCGGGGCATTGCCACGTCACATACTTCGGACATGGCCTCCCGGAACCACTCCGCCTCGTCGTTAATATCAGCAGGCCTGTCCGGTGATGACACCCAGGCCTGCACGATCGAGGCTTCCAGGAAGAGCTCCCGGTCCAGCCGCTTCAGCGCCCACCGTGGACCACTCGGGGCCTGTCGGACCAGCGCGCTCGAGGTCTGGGCGGAGACGTCAAACCGGATGTACCGGTGGTCGGAATACGTCTCCACCCCCTCCATGACGCGCCAGTCAATGACACGCGGCGACAGAGCGGGGCTGGCGAACGAAATGTCCACCACTGACTCACCCCGCATTCGCACACACGTGGGGACAGAACCCCGGTTTAGGACGACTAGGCCTGTCTCCAGAGCCCAGTCCTCCACCATCCTACCCCGCGCGTCAGTATACCGGGAACCCCAAGCCGTGTTCTTGGCATTGAAGTCCCCGAGCACGAGCACGGGGAGGGAATGGTACCCGACGACGACGACTCTCAACTCCGCAAGGGAGTTGTGGAACTCGGCGAGAGTTCGGTTCGGGGAGAAGTACACTCCTACGACAACAATCTCCCCGAACCGTGCTGCCACGCAACCCCGTCCCCTCTTAACTGCCTCGAGCGACGGGGTACCGGCGGCGGCCGACGAAATTAGGGTCACTGAGCCGCTCAGGTCCTCCACCCAGTCATCCCTGGGCGGGACAAAGTACGGCTCAGCGACCACGGCGATATTAATCGACCACTGCGCCATGCTCTGGAGCAACAGATCCTGAGCGGCGACGCAGTGGTTGATGTTCGCCTGGAGGCGTAATGGGGCCATTAGTGGCACTCCATTTCAGCCCCCTCCCGAGGCCCTTGTGAGGGCCCTGCCGCGGTTTCAGCGGCGGTGACGACTGTGGAGGCAGCAGCGGCGATGGCAGTGGCGGCGGGTGCGGCAGTGACGGCGGTTGCGGAGGGCTTACCCCTGCCCCTGGCTTTGGCGGGTGGGGCGCAGGCCTTACTCCCAGCCCGGTGATCGGCCGGCTTGCCAGCTGCCGCACATAAAAAGCAGTGCGGCGTGGCATTGCACGAGCCGGCCTTGTGCCCGGGCTGACCGCAGCGGAAACAGTGATCGCTGCGGTCCACCTCCGAGGTGCATTGCACTCCCACGTGGTTGCCCACCTGGCAGCGGAAGCACCTCAGAGGTCTGGGTTCCAGCAGTTTCACCTGCGCGGAAACCCAGCCCACCAGGAGCCTTCGGCCCTCCCCGGCAACTTTCCGGGCCGCCGTCACGGGGCAGCTCACCGGCACGGCTCGCATCCCCGTGTGGTCAGGACGAATGGTGCCCGCCCTCACCTGCTCGGCAGAGCACCCCCCAGTCCTGACGACGGCGGCGACTACCTCAGCCTCCGTCACACAGTCGTCCAGGCCCAGGATGCGCATGTCAATGCACTTGCAGGGCCTGGAGACTCGGGCCTCGTCCGCATTTAGGGACGCCCTAAGCCTTTCGGCCAGGGCGTCAGCGGTCGGGCCGCTGGCCGCACCAGGAACCTCCAGCATCCGGGCCCCAGTCGCAGTGATCTTCACCCGGATGCCATTGGCGACGCCTAACTCCTCTAGGTTCACGGCCGCCCTAGCCTTGGCGAGCACGTCGCGGTAGGACACGCCCTTCTTCTCCGCTTCCGGCTGTAGTGTGATCACTACAGCTGCGGACTTCGGGGCGCGGAGCCTAGCCGCGACGCTTCGCTCCTTGCGCCGCTGCCGCCTCTCTTTACGTTTGGCCGCCCTTGCTGCCTTGCCCACCTTCTTCCTCGACCCAGCCACTTGCCATTCGGCGTCGGACGGAGGAGAATTAGGAGGTGGGGGGGCCGGCTGACTTGCCGCCAAGCCTGGCGCCCTCGCCGCCTGCGCAGCCACCCCGCCCTTCTTGGTCTTGGGTGGCGCCGACTTCGCCGGGTGCGGCCCCACGGGTTTCGGCACGGACCCGCCTTTAGTCCGCTCTGCTGATCCTGGCTTGGCCGCAGCGGCAGCAAAAGAGACCTGCCGGCTCGCCGCTAGCGGGGGGCGCAGGACAATGGCCTCCAGAGCGGAAAACCGGCTCTGAAAGGCAGCAAGCTCCCGCCGCACCAGGGTCAGAACCCGGTCCTCAGCAGGTTCCGGCACTGGCCGGGCTTGCCCATGTTGCACCCTCTCCTGTGGTACTTCCCGGGGGCCGGCTGCCCGAAGGCCGGCCAGTCGTATAGGTATTGAAAGTTGTTCATATTCAAGATTTGAGTACTGTCTTCTGTAAAAGTTTGTCCAGGTATGTTGTATTTTGTTTGGACCTACCTAATATAAAGGGTTTTCCATTAAGGACGCTTTAAATTAAATAAAGCAAATGATGTATCTGATATCATTAAATTGTTTATTTTATTTTATAGAGTAGGTATCTACTTACATTATGTATGGAAAATGATATCTGCCAGGTTTGACGTTTTGCCATTTTGACAGGTCAACAACATTCATTGCGTTATTTACGTTGTTGAGCGGACAAATTTTTCGAACATGTGAAGCAATGGATTAGAAATATCCTTCAAAATGATACACATTGTAATTGATAGTGTGCGTGTAACGCAATTAGGGTAGGTACCGGTCGATGATAGCAATTTATTGTTTATGACCTAAATTGGAAGATGGAGTTCCATGGAGTTTCTTGCCCGTTCTTCTCCAAAGGTACCTACTACGCTTTGGAATGGGCAACTAGCTTCATCTTTCAAACTGACCTACCCCTTACAGTTCAAAAGTGCCTGTAATTGGTTTATTTGAAATAAATGCTTTGAGTTTGAGTTTTGAGTTTGAAGTGGATCTCACCGACATTTGTGGTTCCCGACCCGTAAGTTCGTAGTTCTAGTTACTATAGCCTATTACCGTCCCAATGCAAGTAGATCTACTGTTTCTACATTACGGTGTAAAGGACATTCGTAACGTCTGTCTGGAGGACGGGCAATGTCGGCTTGCAGACGCTTTGAGAACAAAATTATGATAAGCTACTATATTATGCGTTTGCATTTACAGCTGAATAAAATGAAATGCACTTGTTTGTGGTAAGAACATTGCAGCATTATTTATTTAAGCATCGGTTTAGACTTGGATTTTTATAATGTAAATAGCGTTTTAAGATGTATGTAGCAAGTACTTAGGTAGGTACTGAGTAAGCCTTGAAATAATAATGATGATTTGTACTTACTCAATTATTTGCTTCATTCAAGTTAATTTGTCCTGGGGCGTGATTTGGTACCACTTATTGTATAAATCCTAATACCCAGAATCTATTCATGGAATATAATCCAACTTACGACCGGATGAATAGTCGGACTTGGTCCAATCAGTCCACGGGGCCAATTTCAATAATAATTAAAGACAAAAGTTAACAAAAGTAATTATCATGAGACCCTCCCACAATCTTAACTACGTACATATTATAGATCTATTGTTAATCAATTAATTAACAAACATACATGTAGGTACTTACCTATACCTATTTGACTCCTAAGACACAGGCACATACACCTAGTTTAGGAGTCAGAGTATTAAAATTATTGTGACCTAGTTATAAGCCTTATATGTCTTTCAATCCAATTGGAATATGATGACTGTTTTTTGGTGAAATAAAGAATATTATTATTATTATTATATTAACCTTAATTATGTACTCCAATCCTATCATACGCTATTTCCATATCAAAGCCATTCTCGCGTCTGCATAATACAAGACAACACATTTTACAACTTTACAAAACGAATAATGAGCAAACTCGTACAATATAACGCCATCAAAAAGTTAGCGCCTGCTGAAAAACAAAACAATAAAAGCGAACGCATTGGCGGGACAACTTCGTCACAAATCTCAACGCGGGAGGGCCATGCTTACATCTGCGCTAAGATATTACTTTCATAACAGAAACTCTGGTAAAACAAATTTATTACGCCACTTTCGCTCGTGTACCTATGTCCTTATGGTCATACGGTAACGGGAATAGGGCAGGAAAGCGAAAAGAGAACTTTTCCGTTTATGAGGGCAGGTAATAGTTGTAATTTAGAGGGAGAGTAAGAAGCTAAACGGATATTGCTAGCTATTATTGTGTATTACGGAAATGGACTTTCAGCACCGAAATGGCAGTGTATTCCAAGTACAAGGAAACGTTTTATTCTATTCGGTAAGTAACATCGTCAAAACAGATCGCGCTTCTTCCACTAAGTCCATGAATAAAGAATGTAAGTATTTGATTAATTATTGGTTTTCATGTGTGAAATTCGAAGTGAAAATGGCTATTAGAAAATTTTGATTTAAATAACGATAAAGTAATTCTGAAGGAACGCTTAAAACGGTGAAGGAAAACATCGTGAGGAAACCAAAAATTCGAAGACATGTGACATCTACCAAGCGGCACTGGGCCCGCGTGGTAGATTACGGCCCGCTCCCTCTCACCAAGAGGAGGCCTGTGTCCCAGCAGTGGGAACGTTATAGACTGATTATGATGAATTTTGAAGGGAAACCTCCAAAACTTATGAAATGTCGTAAATAATACCAGCCTATTATTGTCCCGGGTTACCCTTGTTTCATCGAAAACAAATTTGATAAATTATCACTTCCCAAACAATTTTCCGCATAATTTAATTTGCCAAATTATTACTTAGCAAATAAACTCTTCACAAACAAATGTAACGCAAACCTAATGTTTGGCAAGTGAACGTTTAAACAATAAATTGCTTACCAACTAGTACTTTTACCAATTTTAATGTATTCAAATATTTCAGTTGGTATAACATATTTTAGGCAAAATAAAATAAGCCAAATATTTAGTATTGTCAGTTTTCAATTTCACATTTCTATTATAAGACGTAGTCGACGGAGCCCCGCACAGCGGGGTTCCTACTTCTGAGTAGTTTAAACAAAAATAACCAGACCCCGCCATCCCCTTCTAACCTAACCTGCCCGAGTCGAGGTGCTCCAAGTCCCGAGCTCGCTTCGCTCGCTCTTGCATCCTATCCCACCCTTGCATTTTGAAGCAATCTTATTTTTTTGTCTTTATATTTTTTGTCATAACAAATCATTTGACTACATGTTTACTGTCTAAATATTGTTTGCTGTAATAAGTCATTTAATTATA
This sequence comes from Griposia aprilina, assembly GCA_916610205.1. NCBI lineage: Eukaryota > Metazoa > Arthropoda > Insecta > Lepidoptera > Noctuidae > Griposia > Griposia aprilina. Next base: position 17,430,740 of record OU744286.1, read on the forward strand.
GACCTTTTTGATTGCCTTAATGACATTATCCTTCGTAATATTCTGCCGAGTAAAAATTTGACCAAATGAAAATGTGCGTACTAAAATCATTCCAAATATTACAATGGTATAAAAAAAGGTTGCTAAAATTTGTTTGGGTAGTGAAATTTTGTCAAAATCTTTTCGGCAAACCGGCAGGATCCCATTGTCCCACTGCAGGGCTAAGGCCAGATGACACGAGCATTGAGCACGACGCTTGCCCAAGGCGGGTTGGCGATTCCAGATTTAAATTAATGAAACGTCATATTATTAGAAATTAGTTTTATTAATGATTAATTAAAAATAATCCGCAATCAAATCATCTTGAATCTTACGCATTACAACAGGCACACTGGAACACTTATAACTAGTAATAAGGTAGAAAGGTACAAAACAAATCATCGGTGGGTCTTCATCTTCTACATGAAGGTGATCTTGGTTCGCACTTGGTTTACTTGCCATACGTTAAGATTCTCGTACTCCTCGATACAAGCGTCGACCTGATAAGGAAACGGGGACTTTCAATATTTGATATCTTTAATACATTGTATAATGTTTATTTTAAAGCTGGTTTGGTGTCTCAAAAGACATCAATTCCGTTTTTGGGTTCGCAGATCGAATCACAGATTAGGACAATTGTTTCACTCGTTCAAGGTAACGCGCTAACGTACCTACGGCTCGCGTCCACCCGGGCGGACAAAATCCTTAACGGTTGCCACGCGCTAGTACGAGAGTACGTACCGCACCCGCGCTTATAATAATGGCTAAATCTCGTGCATATTGCAGTACTAAAAGTTCCACCAGAATCGTTTATAAATTATATAAAAGAAAAGGAAAGAAACATTATTTTTAAATAATTTTGAAAAACATTAACTAGCCGACCAGAGGGCCTAGACAAATTGCATTCGCTTCGGAGCGATTCTATTTCTACAATCGCTATCGCTTTCGCTAATGATTCCAAAAACTAGCAATAACGCTCGTCAAAAAGTGTCCCTTGGCTATGCATCTCTGTGGAAGTACCTAATCTTTCGACGCTGTCGATTCATTTCATAATCAAATGTTGTTTATATTGTCCAGCTAATTTTTATTCGTTGACCTACGATCACGTGACATTTCGATAGCTTATGTCAACCCCATACATTTTAGCTTTTCTACTAGCGTTATCGTTAATCGAATGTTACTTTGTCTAGGCCCTCTGGAAGCACTCTGTATAACATGCTAAAGGAAGCGAAATTTACACATTTATGTACATATTTTCCTAAGGAGTACTTGGTATAGTTATTTGTTAGATTTAGAATATTTACGACGATTAGATTTAATAATGGAAATTTACGGGAGGGTAAAAAGTTCATTGACCCTTATATTAAAGTGAGGCATTTGTGATTTTCAATAAATGAAAATATTGTTTTCAATGTAGAAAAATACTGTTTTTTAGTCACCCATTCTTTTGTGTAATAATTTTTTAGCATAGACAGCCCTAGCGTTGCGTTCAATGACGCACGTGATCGCCCGACAACACGGCAGACGACGTAGTAGATACTCTCGGACGTGCGCGTACGGTACATTTTAGCGCGCACGACCGCCTGTAATATTTTTGTAGGTAATTATAGCGTTAGGTATCAATCTTTTTCTATGGAGTGAACTATCTCTCCTAATCTGTGATCCAATGTCGGAGGACCCGCCAAAAAGGTTATGATACGAAAATGGACCTTCACAGTCAGGCCGAATTTATTTTGGGTCTTTTACTTTGAGTACATCGAAGATTATATTAAAACTTACTTGATCTGGCTTGAATCCTTTGTCAACGCAGCGCTCGATGACATCAGCGATCTTGACGGTCTGGCTGGAGCCCGCCAGGTCACGCACGATGGCGAAGATTCGGTCCGTAGAGCTTATACCCCTAAATAACCAAAATGATTGATTAGTTGAAAATATTTAGCTAACACACGTTATTTACATAACTGTCGAAACATGGGTGTACTATGTAGTGTAAGAATACTCGTTAATAAGTAATGTTATTGATTGACTGATTAATGTTTTGTTACTCAAATTACTATTTACCTAAAATTATTGTTTTATAAATGTTCTTACATAAATAATGAATTTAAGCACTCGCCATATTTTAAATAGTTGTTAAATTGTTTATATAATTATTCAGATGAATATATTTGACTTACTAAGGTAAAGCAGTGTATAATTATAACGTCCGTTAACAGATGGCGCTTCATGCTCCGTACTACTTTACCATAGTACATAGTTGTGTGCCGTAACGAAAATGTTGGCCAGTTATCGTTCGGCCTTTGAAGTGTAAAGTGCTCTAAGTGGAAGTATTATTTGCAATATATTTGATTTATTATACCTTGAGTGTTTTATTTGTCTAACAGTAGGTACACCCCGCCGAACCCTTCTGTACCTCTTGCCATGTAGGTGCTATTGTCAAAGGACGATGGGCAAAAATGTATGGAAGCTGGTACCCGAAAACTAATAGAAACCAATAAAAATAATGTATATACAGTTTTAAAGGTCTAATTATGTAGAAGGTCTTTAAGAGGAATAGTCTCAGTTCGCTGTCCGTTCAGAGATATACAACCTTTAGCATCAACATTTTTCTGTGAATCATATTATTTGCTAAGGTATATATATTATTTCTGAACAGGCAGCGAACTATCCCCGTTAACAACTATTGTTTTACATAATTAGACCTTTAAAACTGTATATCATTTTTTTTTATTGGTTGTTATTAGTTTTCGGGTACCAAAACGCCCATCCTCCTTTGCCCATTCAAAAACTTCAAGTTCTGTGTTGAATTGCCACAGTACAAAATAATTGTAAATTAAATTATCGTTTGGTCTGTTTGCGTAAGCGGGACTTTAATGCCGTCGCTGGGGACAGCGAGACGGACAGCCTGAAGCAGGACGTATGGCCACATTTCTTTTATTTTTTTACTGTTTTTGCTGTATAGCTTATGCAGCAAAAATTGTAAAAAAAACAATTGGAAAGTGGTAGGTTGAGGGCAATTTTATGCTTAGAACTGAGTTAAGTGTATAGTGTTGTTATATAAATATTACCTTTGCACGTTCTCATCAACAGGTGACAGGGACTGTTTCGACATCTCCACCAAGCGGATAGCTTCCGTTACGTCCTCTTTCTCCACTACGTCTGACAACCTACAAGCAAATTTTTTTCTGATAAGGAATATTTATTTTAGCCCCTCTGTGTTTCGGCTATAAAACACTAGTCTACTAACGCAAAAAGGAAACCGTGGTAAAGGAATATATTACTGTCTTTTCATCAAATTCCATTCTTCCTTCTACAAGTCCAGGTGTTAAATAATATTATATTAAGTACTAAAACGTGTACATTACCTAAGTCTGGCGAGCGCGGTGGACAGTCGTAGTATGGCGAGCAAGTTCCTCGCAGATGTGAACGTGACGTCACGAGCGTTGCGCGCCTCGCGACGTAGCTCCACGTATGACGCTGGAATAGAGTAGCTTATTTAGTTAGGTTGTGAAAGTAGTGTGATTCTGTGATGTGATCATTGGTGATAATGTAATTCTGTTTATGTTGGTGACTTTGTGGGACTTGGTAAATAGAAAATAACTGCTAACATAAAATAATACAGTTTGTCTCCAAATTATTCCATAACAAATATGCGTTGATAGCAATCAGACCCATTTTTAGAGTTCCATACCCATAGGGTAAAATGGGACCCTATTACCTTAGTAATAGGGTCTAACTATCACGGTTCATGAGATACAGCATGGTGATAGTGGTGAGGGTGAGTGAGTGTGGTGGTGACATGATAGTTAGACAGTTGAAATTTTGACAGATGATGTATTTCTGTTGCCGCTATAACAACAAATACTAAAATACAGAATAAAATAAATATTGAAGGGGGTTCCCATACAACAAACGTGATTTTTTTGTCTTTTTTATAGATAATGCTTCGTGCGCGAGTCCGACTCGCACTTGTGCGGTTTTTTTTTAAGTAATTGCCGTCCTGTTTCATACGAACATTAAAACTTAAGCTAGCACCTCACTCTATGTATTATTCCGACGATTTCGTCTCCTGGCAGAACTTTAGTATAATGTTGTGTTTTTTTGCTTATCCAGTCAGCACTTAAGTGGCTGACCAGTGGCTAGGGCAAGACAAGTGAGAAGTGTCTCAGTTTAAAGTATTTTAGTTCCTATACTCACAGACGATGTAGTCCGTGAGGTGGTGGGGTACAGCCGGATTCTTCCTCTTGGTGAGAGCTATGTAACGCCGCACCAGTCGCATGGGCAGCGCGCGGACTTTTGTAGGGGGCTGGATAGAATGCTGGTGCACGTAAGCTATATGTTTGGCGAGTTCCAAGTCTTTTTCACTGTGGGAAACAAAGTATTTTATTAGATAGGGACCTACATAAGACAGCTGTGACTTACTAGATGCGAACGATATCAGAATTTTATCGAACGTGAAATGAGCAATTCATTAAGGGGAGCTGATGGCACGTGGCTATAGGCCAAGGCAGTGGCTGGTAGCAGCTGGATGAGAGTTGCCGAGAATCGAGTTGAATGGCGTGCGATTGGAGAGGCCTAGGTCCAGCAGTGGACAGCTGTGGGCTGATGATGATGATGTTGAAATGGACCTAACGTCCAAATTCATACAAACTTTGTTATTCTTCTCGACGTAGGTTTGCATATGTTCCTTGGTCAAAATAGGGTGATCGTGCGATGCTCCGCTAGGTGAAAAAGTCGCCGTTAAGTCTCATGCTGTGTCTGTTACTTTAAAGTGTTTAGTAGAGACAGGCGATATAAAGAAGAACTCCGTATGTCTGTTGCGTTTTCACGCCCAACAGCTGAATAGCTGGGTCCAAACCGGACGATCCAGTGCGCTCCGATCGGGCGCGGCACGAGCGCGATCCATATGCTGTCGGTTTTTTGACAATGCTCAAAAGGCGCCTCAGCCGTTTAACGCGCTCGGTGTGGACCGTTGTGTGTGGATCGGGCAATCTGGCAATATGTATAATGCGCAAAGTCGCCATATAGCTTATAGAGGTATGAGGAACAGGGTGTAAAGCTCACTCATACTCTATGGAAAAGGGATGATCCTCCGACCAGACGGGTGTTGTGTCTGGTGGGCAACTGCACGACTGTTGATGTCGGGATATTGTATATATGCTAGTCGCGCGGTAAACTCTGCTTGCGCGATGCAGGATTTGCGTGACGTCAGTATGACGTGTAGCTCGCATGTGGCGATGTTGATACCGCTACAAGCTAAAACGGATCGGCACTGGAGTGCGCGGTAAGATCGCGAGTTTCCTAAAACAGATCATGCGAAACTCCGATCCACGATCGGCGCTCCATGACCGTGGAGCGCCGATTCAAATTTGGACCGTCCGGTGTGGACCCAGCTATTTGACACACATATAGTCTTTGATCTGCGTTAGGACACAGAATACTTTATATCGCGGTAGTACGTTCCCGTGGGATAATTTCTGCAAGAGCTAGTCTTTGATAATTCGATGGTTACTAACGAACAATAATTATATGTAAACTATCACATACCGGTTAGGCTTATCCTGTATGAGCCACAGTAGATCAAAACGCGACAGTAGCGCGGCGGGCAGCTGTATGTTTTGTTCGATGGTGCGCTTGGGGTTGTAGCGCCCGTACGCGGGGTTGGCGGCTGCTAAGATCGACACGCGCGCGTTTAGGCATGTCATTATACCCGCCTGGATAAATAAAACGGAGTTATTAGATGGTTATTTACAAAATTCAATACTGTGGAGTAGGCTCTGTTGTGTGAGATAAATGCAACGAAAATCCACTGTAATATTGTGTATTATAACACTGTCACAATCGAAGGGATACAGTACTATTCTGAACCGCGGCACAGAGGCTACTGGCTAGCTACAAATGCAACATGCATTGTATGCAAATAGCGTGCCCTTACAACACCAACAAGTTCTTAAAGTGAAAAAAAAAAGTGTTGAAGTCTGTGAAAGTGTTGTGTCCTGTAAAAGTGTTATTAGAAAATAAGTACTAATAATGGAGCGCCTGCCAAGTATTCTAAAATTATTATGTCTATGAACAAACACTTTTCATTTATTTATTTTTTTACTGCATACAAAACACTGACTAAAAATCTTACACATAAAAGCACAGACATGAATGCAAGATTAGAATTATTTTCATAGATGAACTTCCAATACTACGGTATTCAATGTATCCATGTTCCACAAGAGAAGAAGAAACCATTTTTTTGGAACGAAGTTCCTTATCGCGCGTTGTGAAAGGGGGCTAGACGGAAAAAATTCTTACGAAAAGTTGTCACGACACTTTTTGCTATAGTAAGCTATTGTAAGCTGTGCGGCGTCGCATGTTTCTCTGTCTGTCTCTCTCTCTCTTATAGAAAGCAAGCCAGATATTTTGACAACAAAGTCAAAGTCAAATCGTTTATTTCAAATAGGCACATAAAATGGCACTTTTGAACGTCAAAATTTACAAAAAATTTAACTGATTCTAGTTGCCCCTTCCAAAAGGTAGTTTCGTATGGAGAAGAATGGGCAAGAAACTCCACCGTTACTCTTTTAAAAATGTTTTACAATATTATGTATATATAATAATTATATGTGAAGACGATGCACCTAGAATAAAACTACTATACCACAATAGGTAAAAATAATTAAATATAACGCATGACAGGTAAATTAATTATGAGATAGATACATGGTGCTCACATATTTACAAATATTGAGAAGTAGATGATTTTTCAAAAAAAAAAAACAAGTAATAATTTAGTGTGTGAGTTAAAGTAGTTACATAATGTAAAAAACAATGTCATAAAAATTATAAATTATACAATTAAATTAGCAACCAGTTTGATTTTGTCTAGACTCTAGATTGTCCTATGGAGCAAGACCAGCATGTTTCCAAGCATTCTTATCTAGGATATAATCCTCTAATTTGTAATATGCATGTTTACAAAGTGTACTTTTAATATGAGTTTTAAATTTTCTTTCATTTAATTGCAATATATCACAAGGTATTTTGTTGTAACATTTAACACAGTACCCCATAAAAGATGTATGCACTTTAGATAATCTAAAAAATGGTTGATCTATTTTATCTTTATTTCTAGTATTAAAATTATGTCTATCACTTATTTTATTAAAGAGATGTAGATTTTTTCTTACATACATAATATTTTCATAAATGAATTGACAAGGCACCGTCATAATATTAATCTTTTTAAATAGTTCCCTAAGAGATTCGCAACGACGTAGATTGTAAATGGCCCTGACAGCTCTCTTTTGCAAAATGAAAATGGATTCAATGTCAGCAGCCCGACCCCACAGTAAAATGCCATATGACATAATGCTGTGGAAGTAGCTAAAATAGACCAGACACGCGCGCAACAACAACAACAACAATAATCAACAACAACAACAATCCCAACAACAACAACCCAACAACAAACAACAATCAAACAACAACAACAACATCAACAATTCCTTCACTAATTAATCGAAAGGAACTTCGTTCCATCCGGGTGCCCCTTGACACCTCTCAAGTTTTTTCAGTCAGCTGACTCAGAATATTCCTATTTAAAAAAAGCTGCAATCCTGCACTTATGAACAACTAGCGACCCATCCCTGCTTCGGACGGTTTTAACAACTTGACAAAAAATATAGATTTATTATACATTTTTAGTACAAAAACGTTAGCTATTTTAACAGAACCTCATCTAAATAAACATAGTATTTGATCATTTTATTTATATTGGGTACTGATTAACGGAAAAACAATTAATATGTCGCAAAGTTTTCCAACAAAATAGCGGACATTAGTGTCACCGCTCGTCGCTTCGCAAAAGTATGTACAGCAGTCACTAACCGACTGCCTAGCGGCCGACCGTAATAAACTTATGCCGTAAGCCATGCAATTATCAAACATACGTATTTGTCATAAGGTGCATTTTCCCTCATAATTAAAAATTATAAAAAAAATATCTCTGTATTGAAGCGCATTTAAAAAAAAGAACACCTAATGTACGATAATTAATAATTAATAATCAATAAAAATCAAGACTATCAAACATACTGCAGTAATCGCTCGAAGCAGAGTCCATTTCTGTCACGTTTAATTGCGTTTGACCGTAGTCTATCAGGTACTTCTCATCACTGTTTAGACTTAGAAGTGTCAAATGCCCATATGATTTTAAGTTTTGGGTTTAATTACAACCCACAAAAAAAAAACACAGACTTTCACCACTTTCGATGTACACTCATAGTATACCCGGATAGTGAACATTTTAGGGAAAAAAAAGTTTTTTAAAACGCGGCGCGTGCGCACGTGTAATGACGATACGCGCCGGCGTCACAAGTGTCACAAGCGGTTTTTTTTTTTTTTTTTTCCTAATTGGCAGCTCGTACTTTTGACCACTGAGGTCTTGGCTACTTAACCGGTCAAGCCTGTGGGTGCCTTAAGCTACTAACTTAAAGCCTCCAGCCAGGGGCGAAATTCTTAAATACTAGGTGACCGCACGCTAAGGGCACCCCCTGTGGGGTACGAACCTCGGCTTAGGGCGTCACTGAGGGGAGGGCAGCAAGGTGGGACAGGCTGGATCGAAATTATATTATTATTATTTCCTTTATTTCATTATTTACATATAAATTACATTTTTAAATATTAGAATATAAAAAATATAAAAACATTTAAAAATATAAAAAATAGTAGCCCACCGGTATCGGGAACAGGGTCCAAGCTACCGGCGGTCAGGGCTCCAGAGAGAGGAACCTCCTTTTTTTTTTTTAACAATGCGAGCCGTGTCCAGAAGTACCGCTTTCTGAATCAAGCCCTTGATCCAACTGCCCAACGAGAGCCTCCTCAGGTGTTGGTCGAGGCTCTTGGCTATTAAGCCATTGGCTGTTACGACTATCGGCACAATGATCGCTGAGTCCACATCCCACATGTCGACAACCTCGCGAGCCAAGTCTAGATACTTGATTTGTTTATCTTTTTCGGCTTTCACGAGGTTCCCGTCATGCGGGACCGTTATGTCAACAATCATTGCGCGCCGCTCTAATCGATCCACCATCACTATATCAGGCTTATTGGCAACAATAGTCCTGTCAGTGATGATGGATCGATCCCAGTACAATGTGATATGTCCATTTTCGAGAACTGGGTCGGGCACATACCTGTAGTACGGCACTTCCGATTCTACAAGGCTGTATTTCAGAGCAAGTTGCTGATGGATAATCCTGGCTACAAGGTTGTGTCTATGCAAGTACTCTTCGTTAGCTAGACGAGAACATCCGGAGATAATATGTCTGATTGATTCACCCGGACGGTGGCATGCCCGACAGATGTCAACCGTGCCGTCTTTCACAATAAATCTCCGGTAATTGTTTGTCATCATAACTTCGTCCATAATTGCACAGACAAAACCTTCGGTTTCTCCAAAGAGGTCACCGAAACGCAGCCAGGCTACGGACGCTAGTTGGTCTACATCGGGCCCATGTAGAGCCCGGAAAAAGCGTCCGTGAAGCTCCTTACTCTGCCATACTTCCATGCGATCATTAGTGTCAAGCACTACTGGCTTGCGCCAGTTCTCTTTATTATTATTATTATTATAAGGGGAATTTAAAGCTACAGGCTCAGCTACGGCGCGGGCTGGCGCGTCGTCGAGCAAGGGTCGGGGTCACAAGCGGTTGGTGACTGTTTGTCCTTTGTTGCGTATTGTGCATTGGACTATGAGACCGCTCGGCGCCACACCCGCGCCCTTCGCTCCCCACGCGTGACCTGTCCTGTGTGCTTGTGTGTGAGCGGATGCGCATTAGAAAACAACACAGTGATAATTCACTTTACTATAGTATCCAAATTTCTTAGAGTAATCGGGAACTTATTAGGACAAAACTATTAAAAAAGTGAAAATACAGTCGAATTGAGAAACTCCTCCTTTTTTTGAAGCCGGTAAAATAAAAATTTCGCCAGCCCGTTTCTGTTATAGATTCTGGTTTAGAGCGAAAAAAAATAGCAGAGGGTTTCAAAAAATTGTATGTAAGTTTAATATGACACACAAACACAAAACTTCTACAATAAATTCTCAAAATTATAGTGAATACCGCATCAAAATTCGTTGCGTAGTTTAGAAGAACAACGTGGTCACACAGATATACTCGAAAAACGACTTTTAATTTAGAATATGATGTATATTGTATAGATGTCGTATACAGCCAACAGTGACATTAGTCTAGAAACACTAAAGTGTGTGGACATCAGTGGACTGATACAGGCTGGTGGTTATGATAAAGAGTAAATACCACATTTACCTTAGCAATGCTGATGGTCTGCTGCTCCATGACCTCGTGTATGGCGGTGCGGTCGTTCTCGGCCATCTTGTCGAACTCGTCGATGCAGCACACTCCCTGGTCCGCTAGTACTAGAGCACCACCCTCCAACATCATCTCGCCTGTGAATGGGTCCTATGATGAAAACGTGTATTAATTCATTATTCATCAGACTTACTTTTACATTTTGGTTCACTTTTACTTTCACAAAACTTGAGAAAAAAATAATTGTTCTTTTGAAGTGGATACTATACTCATAGTAAAAGTTGCTCATATTATTCACTAGCTAGCTGCGCCCCGCGGTTTCACTCGCATAAGTCTCCATCCCGTGGGAATATTGGGATAAAAGGTAACCTGTGTCCTAATCCAGGTCATGGTCTACCCATTTGCCAAATTTCATCCAAACCCGTTCAGCCGTTTTGGCGTGAAAGCGTAACAAACATACAAAAACTCAAATATTTTCTCTTTATAATATCAGTTTAGAATTTAGATGAAAATGTATCCCCGTGATAAGATAACCATAATTTCAATTATACCCTGTGGTTTTATGTTTCGCTGTTGTAGTTTTGATCATACAATCATGCCATCTATTATGACACGGCTAATTTACTGATTAGAGATTTCATTAGGTTTCAGAAACCATCACCGCCATACTTTTTGTGTAGTATTCTAGCATTATGATCTTACTAGCTGCTGCCCGCGGCTTCGCCCGCGTGTATGTCGGAATTTATCCCACGGAAACGTGCTACCGGGACAAAAAGTAGCCTATGTTACTCCTTATAACATTAACTATCTGCCAGTGAAACTTGGAAAGTGGAGATTAGCCGCAACAAACAGGCAGACAGAAAGACAGACATAAAAAAATGGTATTTCGTTTTAAGTACCGTATATACTTTCACATGCATTTGGTAAAGAGCTGTTATTTTGACATTACAAACAGACACTTCAATTTAATTTATTTGTATAGCTTCTTTTTTTTTTTTAGCTCTCTTTTAGACCTACAGCCGCCCACTGGTGGCAAGCGATATAACCTGCATGGGTCCTTTTAGTTTGGACTAAATCAACTAGTTTCTCACCTTCATAACAGCGGCTGTAAGACCGACACCGGATGAACCTCGTCCGGTGGTGTACTGTGACCGTGGCGCGAGGCGGTCGATGTAGTGGAGAAGCTGAGACTTGGCAACACCGGGGTCGCCCATCAAACAGATGTTTATGTTGCCTCGGATCTTCATACCGTTCGGACGTCTAGACAACAAAGATAATGAAACATATTTTATATCTTATATCTATAACAGTACGGTATATATATAAAGGCACGGTTGGCGCAGTGGTTAAGCGATTGACTGCTGCGCTGCGTGTCGCGGGTACGAATCCTGCACGGAACAAATATTTGTATGACCTACAAGTAGTTGTTCTGGGTCTGGCTGTTTGTGTATGTGAGTTTGAAGCTTTGTAAACGCACCCACAATACAGGAGAAATTCCTAATGTGGGACAATGTTTTAAAATATATTATCTAAACTATCATAAATCAGCTTATACATAGTCGGTTGTCTTGTAAATATCACAAAAAATAGCCATGGAACAAAACTTAAGATAAATTTATTGGTATCCTCTAGACTAGAACAATGCGAGAGAGATTACACTGGTAACTGAGTTACCCTAATCATAAAATTTTTATTGTTTAAAATTTTCTCGATCTTTAATATCCGTGTGGCAATGTATAAGTAGTTCTTGGTTTGTAACTAATGCGGAACATAATTCCTTACTTATCAACTCCTCCGACGAGCAGTAACAGCAGCGCTTTCTTCACGTCCTCGTGGCCATATATCTCGGGCGCGAGGCTGCGAGCCATGCGCGAGTACAAGTCCTCATCTGCTAACTCCGCTAGTTCCTCTTCAGTTAACGCCTCCACCATTTCACTCTCGTCTGCTTGGTTTAGGCAATTCACAGACTAGAGGATGAAAACATAAAATTATTTAAAGCTATAAGTGGACCTGTTTGTAGGTATTACATAATCTAAACGAAGCTGGCATGAAATTTTACAAGACTATATTTTGTTCAGCGACTATTGTTGCACGGCTAGATTGTTTACTTAGTGCTGTTTGAGCAAGAGCACAATACAACAAAATTTAGGGACAGCTGTATTATGGCTCCCGCAGACAAGCGCGAGGCGACGGTGCGACGCGATTCTGATAAAACAATTCCCAAGAAGTTTTCATAGAAATTGTTCTACAAGTCGTGTTGAGCAGTCGCGTCGCGGCTGTCTGCGGGAGCCTTTATTTAGTTGTTTTAGATATGGAGGTAGGTATTACGCGGAAGGACGGTGACACTCGTCAATCAAACTCGCTAGCCTGTTGCAGACTGGTTTAATCCTTAGACGGTAGCACACGGCGTGGGGATGGCGGGGCGCAGCCCGCTCGCCTACATAGCACTACTCACATACATAACAAGTTGTAACTCACTTTTACCAGGTACCACGTACCACGTACGTACACGTACACGTACTATGATCTTGTGACGGGCTCCGATATTCTCATCCACATACAAAAGTATCTACTCACATGAGCCTCCAGGTACGTATCAGACAGTAGCCCCTGAATGATCTGTCGGAAGCCAGCAGACAGCAGAGGTAGGAACACGCCGGTGACTGCCACGTGGTCGCCGGGTTGCGCGCGACGAGTGGTCTCGCCGCGGCAGTATACGGACAGCTGGCGCGGGATGTGGCCCACTGGGACTTGGTCTGACTGTAAGCAAGTAGGGCTTTAGTGTTTAGAATAGGTGCCAAAATATTTGACTATTATAAGAAGTATAAATTAATTAATGTGCGTTTTGTTTGTGCAGAATAAACTATTTTTTTTTTTTTCTCTATGTTAAAGATGTTCCTAAAAAACAACGACTTGCAAAGAAAAAAACCAGTTGAAAAATGGAGAAGCTATCCACTTTTGAAATTATTCTTTTATCCTTGTCACAAAAAACGATCATTGTACTGAATGGCGCAAAGTTACTATGCTGTTCCTGTGTTATGACGTCAGAAACTAATAATGCTGTCTCTGTCTGTTTAGCATCGACTTTAAAACGCATAGAACTTCGCCAATTTATGACATATTTTAACTTTTTTTTTACTGTGATCTAATATTTATCTAGGTTTTGAAAAATCAAATAAAATAATACAGTCAAATAGTCTATTTATTCTGAAATAAGAAATTACAAGCTTCCACCAGTCTATTAACATAAACAAACTAACATAGGCCTCTGAATATCTGCTGCTGCAATCAATGGCAGATAAATATCTATCTTTTATCTTTATATTACGGATGCTCTTAACATTCTACATCATTCTCCCATGCATAATTTCAACATGAACGAAATATTGTAACCAATATTTCGTAACCATATTTTAATTTAAAAGAGTGTCCATGGAGTTTCTTGCCCGTTCTTCTCCATAGGTACCTACTACGCTTTGGAATGGGCAACTACCTTCATCTTTCTAACCGATCGACCCCTTGACAATTCAAAAGTGCCTGTAATTGGTTTATTTGAAATAAATGCTTTGAGTTTGAGTTTGAATAGATGATTGCAATAAAAAATTATAAAATTATAGAACAAGTTACTGAGCGTGCGTGTATGACCAGATGTATGAACGTAAACGAGGCAAATGGAGTATGTAAGGATCGTAGCAGGTGGCATTCTGTAGTTTCTGCCTACCCCCATTGGAAGGTGTGAGTTTATGTATGTATGTAAGTTACTGAGCTTAAAATCCTGAATGGTTGTTGTCTAGACTCCAAACTTAATTTAGTGTCCCTGTTCCTAATGTCTGAAAGTAGTCCGAATTGACTAAAATATTTCATTCATTAAAAAGGTAAAGAAAAAAAGAATTGATATTTCATTGCAATAATTACATTAAATACAACTAGCTTCATTTTACTGACTGAATGACCCTTTGACAATTCAAAAGTGCCCATTATTGGTTTATTTGAAATAAATGCTTTGAGTTTGAGTTTGAATTAAAACAATAAAAACTTTTTCTATGAAGGAGACATTACTAGTTTAAAATCATTCAACACATACATGCTCCTGAATCTTCAACTCCTGGAACTTCTGGAAGCGTGACCCCCTGGTCTGCAAATGCAGCTGGCCGGCCGTCTTGTTGAGGCGGCACTCGTCGGCCGTGCACGACGGCGGCGGTGTGAACTGGAGCGATCGTACCGGTTGGTACGTCTCCGCGCCGCAAGCGCTGCAGGAATATGTGGCGACGACTAGTAGGGGCTTCACGTCTGTGCAGCGAGTTACTATGCCTGGGAGGAGCATTCATTATTATAGGTTAATTTATTTTAACTACAAAACTAATGATACTTACTCAGACTATCAAAGTTATAACTTCGAAAAACTTTATTAGTTTGGGGTCTTGTGAATCTGGCAGCTTGAGTTTTATCTTCTCATCCATACTTTTAATATGACTAGCTTCTTTTGGCTTGGCCCCTATGGGCCGTAGAGTGATGTTAAATAGCCTACGTCGAGAATTGGGCTATCAAGTGCAAAAAGAATTTTTCAAATCAGAGTGGTAGTTCCAGAGATTAGCAGGTTGAAACAAACAAACTCTTCAGGCTTTATTATATAATTAGTACAGATTAATGGGAAAGTTTCCTGGATTTTGGTGAAATTTGGTGCATAGGTCATGACCTGGGTTAGGACATAGGATACTTTTTATCCTGTAGTATATTTCCATGGGATAATTTCCAACCACCATGCGGGCAAAAGCTAATTATAACTAATTATAAGCCCACCTAGAAGCCTCCCAAACACTCTCATTAAATGGCAAAACATGTAGCTACCTCATACTAATTATAAGACCTATAAACTGTACTCATGTTTTACAAAATAAATATATCTTGTATCTTGTATCTACGAAAAATCTAAACTTGGACAGCCAGGGGATTTATTTTCCCTAAGCAAACAAAAGCATTGAAATCACAATATATTTATAAATAATTCTGCTGAACAATATAATTATGTAACAGTGCTTTACCTCTGAGTGTAACTAGCTTGCCAATGTGCTCAGCCTTGACTTCTCTGATGGGTAAAGACTTTGATGAGGACAAGTCCTTGAAGTAAACCTCACTGCAAAAGAAATGATATTATAATATTTTTGTTTATTTTTATTTATTTATTTGGGATCACCAACAAAGGATACACAAATACAATATATGTAGATCACAATAATAAAATAGGTTCTTTTACGTGTGTTTTGTGTGTGTTGTTGGTCTCTAAATCGTCTTATAGTACTAAAGAAAATGTCATGTGGATTGTCAATAACCAAGCTAATCTTAGGCACTTTTACAGAACATGAACCTCTTGACACATACAATCTTGGTAAGAGGTAAAACTAGGCATGATCAGAAAACAAAATGCTTGTTGTTATTAATTATTATATGTATATTAGACAAGCAAATGCTGCTGATTCTTGATTTTGCAAGGTGGTTGTCTTTTTTTGCTTATGTTTAATACATAGATGGGAAAGGCCTATTCCTTGTCATTAACCACATTAAACACAAACTTCAACTAACAATTACAAAATGATTCATCATGAATGCAGAACTTACAATCTCCTGATAAGTTCTGGTGGGTATCTGTTGCGGGGGTCTCTCATCTCTCCCGGGATCCTATGATTCCTCGCCTCCAGCAGAATCCTGTGCTCTATGTACACGTCCAAGGCATCTTTAGCAGCCACCTACAGTTACAAACAAATATTTTTATTTACAAAAATTAATTGGTTAATTTACAATATACAGTTTGTCCCTGGATAAAGTGAACAATGAAAATGGGTGAAACTAGACTATTATTCATAAACAAACAAATTGGTAATCTTAGAAGAAACATCATAATTGCAATTGATTTTTTTGCTTTTTTATTGCTTATGAAATACCCCTCCCTGTCTTTAAAACATAATAACTTTTTATTAGTTGAACGAATTTTGTTAAAATAAAAACAATAATGATGGCTGATAATTATATACATGGCAAATAAAAAGAAACCCTTAAAAACGCATCAAGTGAAAAAACATGTTTCTTTGAAAATTTTGAAATTTTTACCTGATTTTTTCAATAAATTTTGATTATTTCTAACTTCTTTTAGATTTTTTTTATTTTTTTTTGTTGTTGAATAATTGTGAAATTTCACCCATTTTTGTTGGTGAATTTATCCATATAAATAAATCTTAGAAATAATTTAGGTACTTATAACAAAGTTTGATGCCTGTACTGGGATGAACTTGTATACAGTTAAGTTACTAATACCTAAATATGTGCTGAAGGTTACTGTTGGGTAGACCAAATATTATAAATAGCCATTTTAAATGTAAAACACATTTTAGGAAAATAAAACACAATTTTTCATCCTTTCCCAGCCCTATAAAACACATGATTATTACGGTTCAGGGTGATTGTCGTACTATTATTGTGTCTGCTATGCAGTCAGAGAGTGTTTAAGTGATTCCAGAGTACTATCTATGTTGTTTCACTATTACCTCTCTATGTTTATAATCAGGCAGCATCTCATACACAACATCTGACACCATGTTGGTGTACCGTCTCGTGTTCTGCCTCACGGCCTCCGCCAGCTCCTCATTAGAGTCATGCAGGTCATCCAACTCCACAATAAAGGCATTCTGAAATATTTCATTTTTGACAAAGCATGATTATTTGCAACTTCTAGACAGCTTGAAATCTAAAGACTTCGCACACTTCCTCTCCTCCTCATTAGTGCTCTCAAACATAATTTGAGAGGACTAATCTTTATATAGTAGGTAATAGTTAATCATTCGAGTAAAATCATAACATCATGTTTTCACAAACATCACAAAAAACATATGTTTGCTCACCTGTTCCCTGTGTGCCACCTTGGTTAGCTGCTCGGCGTATTTAAAGTTCTTGTTTCCCTCATCGTCGGTTTGACAAAACTCCACAAAGAAGTTCTTGAACGACTCTGAAAGATCGGTGTTTGGTTGTTATTTTAGGTTAGACAACAAACAGAAACAAAGTGATAGGCACAAAAAAGATGTCATTACCACTATCTGCTGCATAGTCACGCATAGCCATTTTAAAACTATTTACTTGGAACTTTTCACGATAAACAAGTAACAGAAAGTTTTATAAAATATTTTCTCAACAAACAAGCAGTCCGGCCAATTTGTTGACAGTTTGATAAAACTGCCGCGAAAATTATCGTTGAGTTGAGCTGAGAGGGATTACTAGAGGTGGACGAAAATAGTAAGATTTAAAAGTCACCATAGATAAAGTCTCCGATTTTGGACTAATAAATTACAACATAAAAGCAAGCTAAGCTAGTTACAGACCAGAATGTTGTTGGATAGTTTAATAGTTGCCTGAATTCAGGCCAAATGCCATCTCATCCCTATTTTAGTTTTGTTTTCTTTCCCCTTTGGTGGCCTTTTTCCCGCCAATCCAAACGTCAATCAAAAGTGCTGCTGTCGAGTTTCGCTGACTTTTTGTAAAAATTAAAAATTGTAAATGTGCGAGTGAAATTGTAAACAAAACATGGCAGATTCTTTAGGTAAATACAGTGAACGTGAAATATTAAATCATGTATGTATTAAAAACCAAATATTGTATTGTTCAATGAAAAAATGTAACCTTTGTTTTCAGCTGGTCAAAGAGCCAAGAGGCAGAAAGTGGATAAACACGGCCGATTATCGGCTTTCGAGAGGCTGAAACAACTGAAAGGGAAAGGCGTAAAGAACAAATATGATGTGGACGAGATGGAGAATGTTTACGATACAGTGGACGAGAGGGAATACTCGGAACGGGTGATGCAGCGCCAAGAAGATGACTGGATTGAAGACGATGGTATGTACTTGATTTCTTAACTCATTTCTTAGGTTTTCCGTCTATTGATTCAAGTTATATTGTAATCACAAGCTTACTGAGTGTTTGTTTACTTCTCAGTTGAATCTATGTTTGTTGAGCTTTTGAAAGTAGATTTCTAAACAAAGTCTCAGTAGTTATGCTCATCTTTTTTAAATTCTGTTGCAGGCACTGGCTATGTGGAAGATGGCCGAGAGATATTTGATGATGATGAAATTGAAGACAGTTATGAGGCATCTAACAGCAAAGAGTCTGGACGAGGACAAAAGAGAAAAGCTAGAGTTGCACCTCCAACATCTGGTAAAGGAAACATTAGGAACCTCTTAGGATCCATGCCTACAAAGAAGAAAGAGGTATTGCTACATTTCATAAATGTTACATTTCACACTTTAATCATTTTGTATGCTTAATCTTTTCTTTTGTTCATTTTTTAATGTAGTTGGAATGCCTTGTAAAGTGTAAAAATATTGTTATTTTTCTGTTATCTTTCAGGATGTGAAAATATCAGAAGATAACATACTGTCAGACATTATGTCTGACTTGGATGGGAATGCCTCAACAGCCGTGAAACCAAAGCCTGTGGTAACTAAAGCTAACATAGTGGAGTCCAGTAAGCGGGACGCACAGAACTACTTCAAAAGTCTGTCTTCAGCTGCTAAGAAACCTACCACTACTACTAGCTTGAGTAATAAAGAACAACCAGTTGTTAAAAAAGAAAATGTGAGTTTAAATTATACTAACTTGATTTTCTCATGCCTGGCTATCTAGTAAATCAGCAACCTTAATCTGTGCAGTAGTGTTAATTTACTTAGAACTTCATTTACACAATAATCTTTTTTTACAGAAAGAAAACCTGGTATCTCCTGATAAACCAGTTGAAAAGAAAGTGACTGTAAGTTGAAAATTTATTGTGTTACCCCATCTTTATATTAGTTGATATACTTGATATACTGTTTTTAGTCTATCAAAATCTATTTTCTCTTAAGAAAAAATTCCCAATATTACAGAAACAAAATGGGGAAACATCCAAACCTGTCATAGAAAAACCAGCTCCAAAGAAACCAGAATGGAATATAGACAGAGAAATAAAGCAAGAACTAGAAGACTCAGCCACACAGAACATTGAAGAGTTCCAGACACAAGACCTGGACTTTGACGATGACTTCAGCAATGACAGTACTCCAAAACCTGAAGAAGTTAGAAAGGAAATCATTCCCAGTACTGCAGAAACTATTGGAGATGTTGCTGAAGAGTTTTTGAATGAAGATTTTGACATATTTTCAGCTAAAAAGGAATCTCCAAAACAATTGAAGCCTTTAACAAGTACCTGGTGTGATCAAATGGGTGAGAACCAGGTTGCAGCCATGGTGCAACTAGATGGACAGTTGCCTCTACATACAAACGAGAATGGGGAGAAAGTATTAAAGTTCTACTGGCTCGATGCTTGGGAGGACCGGTTTGTGAAGCCAGGAGTAGTGTATTTGTTTGGGAAGGTGTATGCCAACCCATCTAATAATAAGGCTGGCTGTGTATCCTGCTGCCTTGTTGTGAAGAATGTTAATAGGCAAATGTTTCTGTTGCCAAGGGAGTATGTAAGTATTAGTTACTATTTTTTAACATGTTCTTCTTTCTTGTAAGTTCTTTGTTGCCGTTGTATTAAACCAGAAATAATAATGTTGGCTGTTCACAATGGTGTGCTGGTGCCTACGCTTATGTATGGAAGTGAGTGTTGGGTGTGGCAAAAGAAGCATGAAAGTAGAATACATGCTGTGGAAATGCATTCCTTGCGAAGCATGTGTGGTGGGACTATGAATGATAGACTGAAGAATGATGTGATAAGGCAACGGTGCGGTTTAAAAGAAGATGTAGTGTCAAAAATTGAAAAGAGTATGCTAAGATGGTTTGGTCATGTTGAGAGGATGAATGAAGGGCGATTAACAAAAGGTATTTACAAGGCATATGTGAGTGGAAAAGCCGGGAGGGGATGCCCTAGGAAGACATATAGTGACCTTATTTGTGATGTTCTTCAGAAAGGTCAGGTGCATAGTACTCATAACTGGCGTGCGTGTATGACCAGATGTATGAACGTAAATGAGGCAAAAGGAGTATGTAAAGATCGTAGCAGGTGGCGTTCTGTAGTTTCTGCCTACCCCCATGGGAAGAAGGCGTCAGTTTATGTATGTATGTAATAATGTTATATAGCTTTACATGAGTGGTTAAAAGGCTGATTATCCTTATGATATACAAATTGTCATTTTCCTAAACCCTTTCACTTTTTTCCATTTCTGCCATGTTTCATTAGGATATACAGGGTGTTTGGTAGCTGGGTGCAAATTCTTAAGGGGGTTATCATTGACACCATTTAGAGAATTTTGAGCCATACATGTCTGCGACGAATTCTGTTTTTTATTATTTTTAACTGCTATACCTTTACCTATAAAAAGCCTAAAAATAGCAGTAAAAAATAAAACTGACTTTGTCTATGAAATGTATGGCTCAAAATGCACCAAATTTCTAAACACCCTGTTTAAGGTAAGGTATACTGCTGTTATAGTCATCAGCTTGACATCTTTCTTCTTTTTTTTTTTTTACGAGTACGATGATATAACTGACAATATTATTTTATTGTAGAAATTAGACCCAGTAACATTAGAGGCGACAGATCAAGAAGTGACGATGATGGACATGTATGCAGAGTTCAATAGTGCGGTCGCCAGTGATCTGGGACTGAAAGAGTTCAAGTCGCGGAAGGTCACAAAGAACTACTGTTTCAATCTGCCAGATATACCCGCACAGTCCGATTACCTAGAAGTTAGATATTCTGTAAGTGTGGAGGAGATAATAATAATCTATACTTGTACATGGTGGCAAACTGTAACCATGAAATCAGCACATGATTCTGGACTGCCTGCGTTGAGGCTATTTAACTTATACGCTACGACCCTTAGGAGCCGAGCAAAAAGTAAAAAGTGGACAGGTACCCGTGTTCACGCTTTCACTTTAGGCTCATGCGTCGGGGATTTTGAAACTTGAACCAGTGTCATGCGCTATAAATATGTTTCAAAATTTGAAAGAGCACTGGCAATAAACGTCTCTCTGTGGATTTTTTTCATGTTGTTTTTCTTACTCCTCAGGCTACATTCCCGCCGCCTCCAAAAGACAAGAAGTACTTAACATTCTCGCACATCTTCGGCGCGTCCACCTCATCACTGGAAACCTTCCTGCTGGAGCGTAAGATCAAGGGACCCTGTTGGCTGGAGGTGAAGCAGCCGGAACAGGTGCAAGCTAAGGTGTCGTGGTGCAAGTTAGAGGCCGCCTGTGATAAGATGGAGCATGTTACTGTTATCAGGGATGGCGCGGATTTGGAACCGCCGCCTATTGTTGTAGCTACTGTGAGTAGACTGTCATTTGTTTTAATTTTAATTGACTTGACTTCTTAACAGCGTAGTTCATATGCGCCGGTAGCAGTAAATGGGCATCCGCGCTGTCATCTGAGTTGTGGTGGGCTAGAACATGAATGAGGCGACGTATATTTAGTGGTCCTGTGCTCCTGTGGAATAACCGGTTTGTCATTTAGAAAAAAATATCCTATCTAATGGACTTTCCATTTGAAAGATTTTAAATAACCACTTTTATCAGATTTTTTATAAATTGTTTTTAAAAAATTATGTGTTTATGGTACGTAATTCGAAAAACGAAGGAAGCTTTTTCTCCTCATTATAATAGTAAACTTTTTTCAGATAAATATGAGAACTACTATGGACCCCAAAACCAGGAAGACAAAGATATTGATGCTCAGTTGTCTGTCACACACTAACTTTAACTTACACAAGCCTCCACCGAATCCGCCATTCCAACAACATTTCTGTGGTAAGCAATACTTATTTCACTCTCATATTAAGAACTTATTATCCTCTAGGTAACATAAATTATCTCATCTTGACATTATGTTTTTCAGTAATGACAAAGTGCAATGAAATCTGGCCACTGGACCTAAAACAGTCCCTACCTCAGTACAAAGCAACAAAATTGACCAAGTGCGACACAGAGCGAGAATTACTCAACTTTTTCATGGTACAGTTCTGGAAGATGGATCCAGATCTAGTGGTAGGCCACGACCTTCAGGGATTCCAACAAGATCTACTGATTGGGAACATTCTCGACCTTCACATACCTAACTGGTCTCGTTTGGGTCGACTCAAGAGATCTAACGCTCCTCAAAGGAAGTACGCGGCTAAGGATGCGTTCCTGGGTCGCTTGGTCTGTGACATCAAAATATCTGCTATGGAAGTAATACGGTCCAGAAGCTTCGACCTCGATACTCTCTGTGTAAATGTACTGAAAATGAAAGAAGGCGAACGCGTTGAAGTGGCGCTTGAAGACCTGCCCAGATATTATGAGAACAGTAATGACTTGTTTCAACTTGTGTCGCTTAGTATGCAAGATGCGTTCTATATAATCAAAATGATGTGCGAATTGAACGTCATACCGTTAGCGTTGCAAATCACACAAATCGCCGGTAATATCATGTCTAGAACTTTGCTTGGTGGCAGGTCGGAAAGAAACGAGTTTCTATTACTTCATGCCTTCACTGAGAAGAACTATATCGTTCCTGATAAAATTTATGGCAAGAGAGTCGTAGCAGACGATGATAATGACGAGCAAGAGGAAGGTACCACCAATGCATCCAAAAAACAAGGGAAGAAAAAAGCGGCATATTCTGGAGGGCTCGTTTTAGATCCCAAGAAGGGATTCTATGATAAACTTATTCTTCTTATGGACTTCAATTCCTTGTATCCCAGCATTATTCAAGAATACAATATTTGCTTTACAACTATTAAAAGGAAAGCGGCTGGATCGTCTGACGAGGATGTCGCTAACCTTATCTTGCCAAAGAGTAACATAGACCTGGGTGTATTACCGACACAGATTCGTAAACTCGTGGAGAGTAGACGAGACGTCAAAAAGTTAATGAAAACTCCAGACTTGTCGCAGGACCAGTACATGCAGTACAACATCAGACAAATGGCTCTGAAACTCACAGCTAACTCCATGTATGGTTGCCTTGGTTTCACTCACTCCAGGTTTTATGCAAAACCCCTCGCAGCCTTAGTCACCATGAAAGGCAGAGAAATTCTCATGGACACCAAAGATATCGTCCAAAAGGCTAACTACGACGTAGTCTACGGAGATACCGACAGTTTGATGATCAACACTAATTGTTTAGATTATGACAACGTTTTCAAGATTGGTGTGGATCTGAAGAAAGAGATCAACAAGAAATATAGACAAATAGAGCTTGATATAGATGGGGTATTCAGATATTTGCTTTTACTGAAGAAAAAGAAGTATGCAGCTGTGTTAGTTACCAAGAACAAAAGTGGCGAGTTTGTCTTTACACATGAGCATAAAGGTTTGGATATCGTTCGTCGTGATTGGTCTCAGCTGGCCGCAGAAGCCGGTAAATTCATATTGAGCCAGATTTTATCAGAACAATCTGCAGACGAGAGGCTTGAGAGCATTCAAACACATCTCAACAAACTCAAGGATGACTTGATGGACGGCAAAATGCCTCTCTCAATGTTAACAATTACGAAACAACTGACCAAGAACCCTAACGAGTACGCCGACAAACACACGCAGCCACACGTACAGGTCGCTCTAAGACTGAACAATAAAAACAGCAGGAGGTTTAAGAAAGGAGATGTGGTACCTTATATTATCTGTGAAGACGGCACCGCTAACTCAGCGACACAGAGAGCATACCACATTGAAGAGCTAAAGAATTTAGAACACCTTAAAGTTGACTTCAAATATTACTTAGCGCATCAGTTGCACCCTGTAATATCCAGAATATGTGAGCCCATCGAAGGCATGGATCCGGCCCGAGTTGCGGACTGCCTCGGCCTTGATCCCTCTGGGTATCGTCAAATAGTTCGAAGAGATAACTCCAACACAGAAACCTATGAAGTAGAAAACGAACAAGAAAAATACAGACAATGTAAAGATTTCGTGTTTGTCTGTGTCAACGAACACTGCAAAACTGAGAACAAGATTAGAGAAACAGTTGTAAAATTGGATAAAGAGAGTGTAACATTTTTAGATAAATGTCAGAATGATAAGTGTACTTTGAGGCCAGTAGATTACCTGGCGAGTATTCAGAACCAGTTGAGCCTCCAAGTCCGTCAGTACCACGCTCAGTACTACGCGGGCTGGTTGTCGTGCGAGGACCCCGCATGTGGGCATCGCACGGTGCGTCTACCGCAGACCTTCGCCGGGGGATACCCTCTGTGCAGGTTATGTGAGAAAGGCGTCATGTTCAGAGATTACACTGAAAAGGACTTGTACTTGCAAATTAACTTTTTCTTATTTTTGTTTGATCTGAGCAAGAATACTAATTCAAGTAAGTATGATGTATGTAGCATTAAAACTCGTAAATATTAAATACATATAATAATTTAAAAGTTTTAATACATTTTTGCTTTGTTACAGAAACTCGAATCTCGCCTCAAGTCACGAATGCTTTCCAACAGCTAAAAGAGATGGTGGTAGAAGACTGGCTGGCACAATCCGCGTATTCGATCATAAACTTGTCGAAACTCTTCAGATTCTTTACCATCGACTCGAAAGCAGGCAACAGGGTGAAGTCTGAACCGATCGAAATCGATATTTTACCTGAGACTGAGCAAATAGATGCGCTATTGGAGATGGGCGTCTATTAGCTTTTGTAGTTTTTTTTTTTTTAGTTAGTATCATGTTAAGTATTATAAGCTGTAAATAATAATAAAATATTCTTGTAGTACATTCTATTTGTTACTTTTCTTATGTGGATACCTTCGGGAACAGAAACATTGAAGGGGGGCTACCTACTAAGTAATTCATTTGTGCCATCCCTGATACTTAACAGTTGCAGTAAATTCATGACGTGGGTAAATAAATAGGATTTAATCTTGACCACTACCCCGATGGGAATAGGCTCGCCCCCAAGGAACATATACTCACCTACGGCGAACTTGCCCCCTACTGCCCGAAACTAAAGCACCGAAACGGTTGACCTATATAAAAGTATATACCTCTGCCTATCCCTTCCAAGTTAAGACCTTCGCCTATGGATTTTTAACGCACAACAAGTGTCACTTGGTGCGGGACGAGATAGACAATGCTGCCAACTTACAGACAAGATAGAATTCATAAAAAAGCTGAATACCAGTATGATTCATGGTGAGCGTCAAAATGAAAGGACCAAATCTCCAATGTCTGTCATCTGCCGGGGTCGCGGATTGTTCGAAAGAGTTACCGGGGCCCTGGCGCACAGGCAACTGAAGGAACACGGGTGGGTTTTAGTCAGTAAGAGTCCACGCCCTTCCGCTCCGCCCAGAGCGGGAGAGATCATTTGATGACTTCCCACCCAAAAAAAAATGTCTGTCATACATAATAAAAAAAACTATTTCGTAACTTTGCTATAATATTAGCTACCTCATCATATACATAATATTTTAACGAAATGCTTGGTCCCTCCATCATGACTTCAAGATGGAGGGACCAAACTGATAAGACTACTCCCTGGAATGGCTTACTCTTACAACCATTCGTTATAGCAGAGTATTAGGATACATTTAAGGACGCGAACACATTTTTCCACAAATATCAGTGCTTTTCAGATACCATTTTAATGAATTAGGATCACTTTTGCGAGGATATCTTGGTGTCAACTTAAAGATAATATATTCATCTCCAGAATGAACCCATAAATTGTATAGCCCCATACAAAATTTTCATAAAAAGAGGTTTTAACCATCACAATAACACCAACAATTTAAAAAAGATGAGGTCTGATTAGGAACCAGTACAGCTAAATCCACTGCATTGTTAAACTTAAAAATAATAAGAAATTGTTGCTTATATAGTCCTCTATACCGGTAGCTAAATATTTTGTAGGTAAACAAATAACTTGTTCATTTATGAGAAAAATAAGAAACGACCCAAATTTCTCCATACATTTACTTCTTGCGGTTCGTCATTCCGCGCCAGACGCGCTCGTGGAAGCACGGGTGTATCAATTTCTGGCAAAAAAATATTACGTAAAGAAGTGTGTACTGTATTGTATACTGTGTTGGACGAAGTTGATACTTTTTCGGAGATTGCTGATGGAGACGCCAGTACCAATAACTGTTTACTACCAGAACTAGTTGAACCTCGATACGCGAGGTCTATGAATCTTAGAGATCATAGCTCACACATACGCACAAACATACTAACGGAAACACATAATGCGTAAAAGGTTCAACAATATTCCGTTGAATATGGTTGGATAATCCACTTTTTATTTTATTTTATCAAAATTTTCACTTTTGCGATTGTTAACCTGCTTTTATACAATATAGTATAATTTTTACTACTTACTTTTGTTTTAATTTTTATGAAAAATACTGAGCACGCGCCCCAGTCTCACTAAATAAAATACTTACTGTTTTCTTAAGGGAATGATTATTCTAAATAACACAACGAAAATCTAGGATAAACTCCCACGCTAGTATTTGATTATGTAATGCTCCAACAATTGTCAGCAAAAATAATATTTACAAGTACTTACATCTTTTCTAACTAAAAGTAGCCTGGGCGATGATCGTAGGTGATCCTTGTAATAGTAAAATGTTAAGGTGGTTAGTTTCCGTAAGAATATGGTATTTAATCCATATGGCCAGCGCTTGAAATTTTTGAGTACCTACCTACGTAATTATTATTATGAATACTTTTATTTCAGAATAAACATTCCATACATTGTTAGTAAATAATAGTTCTTTGTTAGTAAAATTATTAATGAAATTATTAGAGGCAACTCTGCGCACCTTCCTGATGTCGTGTATGGGGCAATGGAGGACGGTCCTTCGCTATCCAGCATGTCGAAATACCCAAAGCAATAGCGAGCCGATAAGGATCGAGCGAGGCATATTTCAGGGTGATAGTTTGAGTCCGCTTTGGTTCTGCTTAGCCTTGAATCCTCTAAGCACACTCTTGGAGGATTCAGGTCTAGGCTATCGGCTGAGGAGAGGTGGTCAGGTTATATCTCACCTCCTCTACATGGATGACCTAAAACTTTTTGCACCCAACAATTCGCAACTGATGGATCTACTGAAAGTAACTGAAACTTTCAGTAGCGCCATCAGGATGGAATTTGGTGTGGACAAATGTGCGGTCATGCATGTAAAGCGAGGGGAGATTGTGGAATCCGTCGGAACCCAACTCTCGGATTCCATAAACCTTAGAGCCCTCTCCGCATCCGAAACCTATAAGTATTTGGGTATGTCGGAAACGTTGGGCATCAATGGTACTGACATGAAGCAGTCGTTAAAGGATCGCTTCTTTGGCCGCCTGAAAAAAGTATTTAATAGTCTTTTATCAGGTGGAAACAAGGTGCGCGCCTTTAACGGTTGCGTCATGCCGGTTTTGATGTACTCTTTCGGCATACTCAAATGGACTCAGACCGAACTCGACGCCCTGGATAGGAAGGTCCGTACACTGCTGACTGCAAATCGAATGCATCACCCACGATCATCGGTAATGAGGCTGTATATCCCGCGAAAGTGTGGAGGTCGAGGCTTTTTAAATGCTAAGACCCTCCACAATCGCGAGATATGCAGTCTCAGGGAATATTTCTTAGAAGCCGACGTGGGGATGCATCGAGATGTGGTCACAGTGGACAAGGGCCTCACCCCGCTCTCCTTAGCTAAAGAGAACTGGCGCAAGCCAGTAGTGCTTGACACTAATGATCGCATGGAAGTATGGCAGAGTAAGGAGCTTCACGGACGCTTTTTCCGGGCTCTACATGGGCCCGATGTAGACCAACTAGCGTCCGTAGCCTGGCTGCGTTTCGGTGACCTCTTTGGAGAAACCGAAGGTTTTGTCTGTGCAATTATGGACGAAGTTATGATGACAAACAATTACCGGAGATTTATTGTGAAAGACGGCACGGTTGACATCTGTCGGGCATGCCACCGTCCGGGTGAATCAATCAGACATATTATCTCCGGATGTTCTCGTCTAGCTAACGAAGAGTACTTGCATAGACACAACCTTGTAGCCAGGATTATCCATCAGCAACTTGCTCTGAAATACAGCCTTGTAGAATCGGAAGTGCCGTACTACAGGTATGTGCCCGACCCAGTTCTCGAAAATGGACATATCACATTGTACTGGGATCGATCCATCATCACTGACAGGACTATTGTTGCCAATAAGCCTGATATAGTGATGGTGGATCGATTAGAGCGGCGCGCAATGATTGTTGACATAACGGTCCCGCATGACGGGAACCTCGTGAAAGCCGAATAAGATAAACAAATCAAGTATCTAGACTTGGCTCGCGAGGTTGTCGACATGTGGGATGTGGACTCAGCGATCATTGTGCCGATAGTCGTAACAGCCAATGGCTTAATAGCCAAGAGCCTCGACCAACACCTGAGGAGGCTCTCGTTGGGCAGTTGGATCAAGGGCTTGATTCAGAAAGCGGTACTTCTGGACACGGCTCGCATTGTTAAAAAAAAAAAAGGAGGTTCCTCTCTCTGGAGCCCTGACCGCCGGTAGCTTGGACCCTGTTCCCGATACCGGTGGGCTACTATTTTTTATATTTTTAAATGTTTTTATATTTTTTATATTCTAATATTTAAAAATGTAATTTACATGTAAATAATGAAATAAAGGAAATTATTAATTATTATTATTGTTTGATGAATTTCAAAAATATTAAAAACATGACTATCACGCAGATAGTACTTAGTCACAGTTACCAAAATTAGATTGCAAACTTACAACTAACTTTACTGAATGAATATAAAATTAAAAAATAATACCTTCAAGTACCAAGATTAGATAAGTTACCTATAAAATCGAGCGGGCAGCGGTTTCAATATGTGCGTGCGCGTAATGTTGTTGTGTTGCAACTCAAATGCCTAAACTTGAGTGTTTCAAAAATGTGATAGCGTCCTTAAGAAAGAAACAAACAATTCCAATAACACTATTTATTGACAAAAATTCTTATCGCATACAGTTAAAAATACATTGAGGTTCTTATACCAACTCACAAATACGTGAAAATACATATATCTGTTTAATAAAAATCTAATTGCATGAGCAATGGTCAAGTTAATGAAATGAAACTTCATTTACTCACAAGTAAATAAAACAGTACGCGACCGTATATGGCACATCAAGTTTAGAAAATCGGCTTTGTAGAGCGTTTTTTCCGTCGCTCATACCTGTTATTAATCTCTTTTTTAGGGTTCCGTACCCAAAGGGTAAAACGGGACCCTATTACTAAGACTCCGCTGTCCGTCCGTCTGTCTGCCACCAGGCTGTATCTCATGAACCGTGATAGACAGTTGAAATTTTCACAGATGATGTATTTCTGTTGCCGCTATAACAACAAATATTAAAAAACAGAATAAAATAAATATTTAAGGGGGCTCCCATACAACAACCGTGATTTTTTTGCCGTTTTTATAGTTAATGGTACGGAACCCTTCGTGCGCGAGTCCGACTCGCACTTGGCCGGTTTTTTAAACAAGATTTGCCAAGTTACCGACCGGGTACTGAACAAAATTTAATAGTACCCTCGGCCACGACCCCTATTGGGCCCGCCGAAGTTGCCCCTGCCGCCCCCGCGACCCCGGAAATTGTTTTGATTATTATCGTAGTTACTGTTCCCGAACTGTTGGTTCATCTGAGGTCGCGTATCATAGTTATCTTGGCCCCGGCCGTTCATGAAGTTATTTCTAGGACCCTGGTTGTACGGAGCATTGGGTCCGAAGTTATCAGGGGCGGGTGCCCTGATAGGCGGACCTCGGTTTTCCATCGGGCGTGGATTCCACTGTCCTTGGTTGAAATGATCATTAGGCTTGTTTCTATTGTCGTTAAAATGTTGTTGTTGTTGCTGATGCTGCGGCGGTTGATGTTGTTGTTGCTGATGCTGCGGCGGTTGATGTTGTTGTTGCTGATGCTGCGGCGGTTGATATTGTTGTTGATGCTGCGGAGGTTGGTACTGCTGCTGCTGTTGTTGTGGCGGCTGGTTACGTTGCTGATGTGATGGTAGCATTTGGCTGTGCTGCTGTCCTTGATTATGTTGCTGGTGTTGTGGCGTAGGCTGATAATTCTGCTGTTGCCCCTGATTATAAAGTGGCTGTTGTTGGTTCTGCTGAGGTGGTTGATAATTTTGCTGTTGGTTCTGCTGAGGTGGTTGATAATTTTGCTGTTGCTGCAGTGGAGATTGATAATTCTGCTGATTCTGTTGAGACGGTTGATAATTTGGCAAATTCTGTGATGGAGATTGATAGTTTTGCTGTTGTTGTTGATGCTGCTGTTGTTGCGGACGCTGCTGCTGCTGTTGCTGCTGTTGTTGCTGTGGCGGCTGCAAACGTACCGGAGTACGTAACAAACCTTGCAGACTTTGGAACGGAGTCTTTCCCGATCCTGACCCCTGAACTTGATTATTGAATGAACTTTGTAGTGGTTTCAACAGTTCTTGGGTGACCGTTGGCTCCGGCAGGTCTCCAAACGACCTCGGTTGAGTGTTACTGACCACGACGTTAGGTGAGCGCGACAGTGGCGCCGGCGTGGCGGGCGGCGTAGACTTGATGCTCGCTTGCACCAGCGCGAACAAGTCAGTCGCAGAGCTAGTAGACAAACTCTTTGTAATATCGGCGAGCGAATTCTCAAGTTTCGCCGGCTCTAATATCGTCTCTGCTTTCGTCTCTTCCAAAGATTTCTTCACAATTTCCATTTCTTGACGTATTTGATCTTCCTTTACTTTCAGCGTTGCAGATTGGAACACCTGGATATAGGGAATATTTTACCATACGACAGTAACTGTCACTGATAGGAATGCATAACCAATAACAGAAGGAATTTCAGCGTGATAGCGTATGATTATAAACACACTGCATGTGTGCGCAAATACAGTGGAGGTGCACTTAATTTTAAATTAGACTCATCATCTGACTAGCCTTTTCCTAAGTTAAAGTCGGCTTCTCGCCTAACCGGATACAGCTGTATATGTATATATATACATGGAGCGACTGCAACCCAGTTCCACACAGACTGGTTGTCAAACTTTCGGGATTCTGACGACCCGTAACGACTGTTAAAGATTTACGAATGACAGCCGGGGCCAGCGGCTTAACGTGCACGGCACGGTGGGGTCTCGGTATGTAAAGACCCACCCACCTATCCACGGACCGACCGCCGCAAGTATAGCTCAATCTGATCGATCGACCCGTGCTACTATTATTACTTCTTTCAAGTTTTCATCTATCAAACTTATTTACAAGCAGCGATTATAATAATAATAAATGTATATTGGCAAAAAAAAAACATGTGTACAAAGAAAGTGAAGCTCTGACTCCTGCGCTACGTAAAAACACCTGTGCTACAGGAGTCAGTGTCTTCTCCCAATCGGTAGGTTCTGGATTTAATGCAATATAATATTGATTGAATTTCCGTGACTCGAAAAGCACGTTAAGCCGTTGGTTGGTTGGTGCCGGCTGTCATTCTTGGACCTTAGACAGTCGTAAAGGTCGTCAGAAGCCCGAAAGTCTGAAACCAGTCTCACCAGGGGATATCGTATTACCCAGTACCTGGGTCGTGGAGGACAGATAGGCAAGTCGCTCCATGTAAAATACTGATATACAGATACATCCAGCGAAAAATGAATTGTTAGTTTCTTGTGTCAGTAACCATGACTTAGTTTTAATTTTAACTTCCATTATTGTAAGAGGAT
The DNA here is from genome assembly GCA_916610205.1 of Griposia aprilina. Classification (NCBI taxonomy): domain Eukaryota; kingdom Metazoa; phylum Arthropoda; class Insecta; order Lepidoptera; family Noctuidae; genus Griposia; species Griposia aprilina. The sequence goes on from OU744286.1 coordinate 17,462,747, forward strand.
TAATATTGAGAGCACTGTCTGTTTCATTATATTTATGTGACTTGTTACATACATGCATTGCCTTCTAGCAACTGCTGTGTCAAATTTGACAGACAGGGAAACATTCCTTAAAATACTCTTACTTAAAACTACAGTAGGATATTGCATTAACAGATCAACTTTCTCACCTCTTCAACAGTATAGTCATCGTCGTCACTCTCAACGACCACGGTCTTCACAGGTTCTTCTTCGAGCTCCATGTTCTCAGGCGTCGGTTCCTTGGGCGCACTGGAGGCCGCCTCACTGACGTACTGTCGCAGCCTCTCGACTCGCTGGGGCTCTTTAGCTTCCAACTTCTTTAAGTATGCTATAAGGCTGTGCTGTTCTTCAGCTGATAACTCGTTGAAGTTCTTTAATAGGGTTTCGAGATCTGAATCCGAGAGGCCGTCCATCGCGTCAGGCGCGTTGATTTGCTGTTGCCCTGTTGCCCTGGTTGGACAAAAATGATAGATCATCAATTTGGGTGTTACCCATGTACACTACTACAAATTCAAGAGGGGAATGTCAAATGAAACAGGGAATCACAGCAAGTAAGCCAACAATTTGAAGCGAGAATATAAATAATAATTAATTTATTGGAAGAAGGATTAAATTGGTGCCTTTTAATGAAGTTATTAATTCTAACAACTTACTTCTTATCATTCTCGTCGTATGCCGACTGCAACATTTGCAGCGCAGACGCGGTACCACTTTGTTTCGGAGGCGGTGGTTTTATCACCGGCTTCTCCACGGGCGGTGGTACGACCACCTTCTTCGTCTGCTCGGCGGCTCGTTTCTTAGCCTCTGCCATACCCACGACAGCGTCTACAAGCACAGCTAAGTCTTCAGAAGACACGTCCGTCTTGCCCTGAGCTATTAATGCTTCTGCCATTTGTTGGGCTATTTGCGCGCGGTCTACTTCACCCACGCCTGCTACTGCTACTGGTACAGCAGTCGTTTTGCTAGGGCCGGTAGCTTGCTGGAAGGTTGATAGTTATTTAGTATTTTGTAATGTTGCTATTTTACATGTAGGTAAATATATAGCTAAATGATGTACTAAAAATGAGAAACTTAATTATCTAAGTAAAATACAAAAAAAAAATGCCTCAGGCATTAAGTCCGCCTTTGTACAGTTTTTTTTTTACTTGTGCATAAAGTTTTATTAAATAAACTAGCTGCTGCCCGCGGATTCGCCCGCGTGGATCTCGGATATTATCCAACGGGAACGTACTACCGAGACAAAAGTAGCCTATGTCACTCCGTATAACATCAGCTATCTGCCAGTGAAAGTCCCGTCAAATTCGGTGCAGCCGTTTCAGAGATTACCCGGAACAAACAGACAGATAGACAAAAGTGTTAAAAATTGGTATTTTGTTTTATGTTTTTTTGTTTTTATATTTTACGGTTTATTCTTTAATATGCATTCAAATTCAAATTTAAAATCCTTCCTTAGTGGATACCTACGTCATAAGAAGAGTACGTGTGCAAATTTTAAGTTTCTAGCCCTAGGGTTTGGCCTGTGTTTATTTAGAACTTTCAGCCCCTATTTTAACTTCTTAGGGGTTGAATTTTGGAAAACGCTGAATCTCCTATTTCACCCCCTTGGGGGTTGAATTTTGAAAAATCCTTCCTTAATGGATGCCTACGTCATAAGAGGAATACGTGTGCGAAATTTTAAGTTTCTAGCCTTAAAGGTTTGGCCTGTGCGTTGATACATCAGTCAATCACTTTTGCCTTTTATATATTTAGATAAATAAAATACAAATTATTAAAGGAATTGATAGAATTGTTACGTATGCCAAATCAAACAATCTTCTTTTTTATGAGGAGAGTTTCTCGACGATATGCGAATATCCATGGGTCTTTTGCCCATTTAGACTTCAGTATTAAAATGATATGTGTCTTTATCACTTTTAGAGGTCGCAACAATGCGACAAGGTTGTCAGTAGAGCCAACGTGTCCATAGCCTACCTTCTGCTTGAGCCGCGTGCGCTTGTCGGCCTCGTGCAGCGTGGCGGCGGCGCGCCGCAACAATGTGACAAGGTTGTCAGTAGAGCCAACGTGTCAATGCCTACCTTCTGCTTGAGCCGCGTGCGCTTGTCGGCCTCGTGCAGCGTGGCGGCGGCGCGCCGCAACAATGTGACAAGGTTGTCAGTAGAGCCAACGTGTCAATGCCTACCTTCTGCTTGAGCCGCGTGCGCTTGTCGGCCTCGTGCAGCGTGGCGGCGGCGCGCCGCAACAATGTGACAAGGTTGTCAGTAGAGCCAACGTGTCAATGCCTACCTTCTGCTTGAGCCGCGTGCGCTTGTCGGCCTCGTGCAGCGTGGCGGCGGCGCGCCGCAACAATGTGACAAGGTTGTCAGTAGAGCCAACGTGTCAATGCCTACCTTCTGCTTGAGCCGCGTGCGCTTGTCGGCCTCGTGCAGCGTGGCGGCGGCGCGCCGCAACAATGTGACAAGGTTGTCAGTAGAGCCAACGTGTCAATGCCTACCTTCTGCTTGAGCCGCGTGCGCTTGTCGGCCTCGTGCAGCGTGGCGGCGGCGCGCCGCAACAATGTGACAAGGTTGTCAGTAGAGCCAACGTGTCAATGCCTACCTTCTGCTTGAGCCGCGTGCGCTTGTCGGCCTCGTGCAGCGTGGCGGCGGCGCGCCGCAACAATGTGACAAGGTTGTCAGTAGAGCCAACGTGTCAATGCCTACCTTCTGCTTGAGCCGCGTGCGCTTGTCGGCCTCGTGCAGCGTGGCGGCGGCGCGCCGCAACAATGTGACAAGGTTGTCAGTAGAGCCAACGTGTCAATGCCTACCTTCTGCTTGAGCCGCGTGCGCTTGTCGGCCTCGTGCAGCGTGGCGGCGGCGCGCCGCAACAATGTGACAAGGTTGTCAGTAGAGCCAACGTGTCAATGCCTACCTTCTGCTTGAGCCGCGTGCGCTTGTCGGCCTCGTGCAGCGTGGCGGCGGCGCGCCGCAACAATGTGACAAGGTTGTCAGTAGAGCCAACGTGTCAATGCCTACCTTCTGCTTGAGCCGCGTGCGCTTGTCGGCCTCGTGCAGCGTGGCGGCGGCGCGCCGCAACAATGTGACAAGGTTGTCAGTAGAGCCAACGTGTCAATGCCTACCTTCTGCTTGAGCCGCGTGCGCTTGTCGGCCTCGTGCAGCGTGGCGGCGGCGCGCCGCAACAATGTGACAAGGTTGTCAGTAGAGCCAACGTGTCAATGCCTACCTTCTGCTTGAGCCGCGTGCGCTTGTCGGCCTCGTGCAGCGTGGCGGCGGCGCGCCGCAACAATGTGACAAGGTTGTCAGTAGAGCCAACGTGTCAATGCCTACCTTCTGCTTGAGCCGCGTGCGCTTGTCGGCCTCGTGCAGCGTGGCGGCGGCGCGCCGCAACAATGTGACAAGGTTGTCAGTAGAGCCAACGTGTCAATGCCTACCTTCTGCTTGAGCCGCGTGCGCTTGTCGGCCTCGTGCAGCGTGGCGGCGGCGCGCCGCAACAATGTGACAAGGTTGTCAGTAGAGCCAACGTGTCAATGCCTACCTTCTGCTTGAGCCGCGTGCGCTTGTCGGCCTCGTGCAGCGTGGCGGCGGCGCGCCGCAACAATGTGACAAGGTTGTCAGTAGAGCCAACGTGTCAATGCCTACCTTCTGCTTGAGCCGCGTGCGCTTGTCGGCCTCGTGCAGCGTGGCGGCGGCGCGCCGCAACAATGTGACAAGGTTGTCAGTAGAGCCAACGTGTCAATGCCTACCTTCTGCTTGAGCCGCGTGCGCTTGTCGGCCTCGTGCAGCGTGGCGGCGGCGCGCCGCAACAATGTGACAAGGTTGTCAGTAGAGCCAACGTGTCAATGCCTACCTTCTGCTTGAGCCGCGTGCGCTTGTCGGCCTCGTGCAGCGTGGCGGCGGCGCGCACGACGGCTGCGCGGAGCGCCTGCGCCGCGCTGCCGCCCACGAGCCCCGCCTGCACGGCACCTTTGAGCTTCTCCTTCGCTGTCTCGATGAGTACTACTGCGCTGTCACGCACTAGGAGCTCTTCGGATGAGTTCGCTTTCTCCTGGTTAGGGTATAAATGCGAAAACGTCAAGTTACATTTTCAAGGTAGAATCTGCAGCGTGTATCAGAAATGTGTGGTTATGTTTAATGGTAGTACATTCAACTGAACAACTTTTCTATGAGACCAACATCGTGATTGCGAAAAAATTGTCAACTGTCCCATACATTTTGCTCGAGTAGCTATTACATTTTTGTATTAAATATTACCCCGCATTTCTGATAGACTTTGTATTCATTCATATTACAAAATTCAAGTCTCTTGTCATCTTTGTTTGTGGAAACGCGTTGTTCTTCTAAATTACACAAAGGATTTCGATGCGGTTTTTAACATAATTTAGAGATTTTTTTCCAGGAAGTTTATGTGTTTAGTACAATTGAGGCCTATGGAGGATTATGTGGGTCATTGCTTTTTTTTTCGCAGTTAATTTTGATCATGATCTGGCAGATTGAGTAATTTATGTGGCCTACCCAAATGTCCTTTCTTTGGTATTGTTCGTCGAATCGTTGAGCTCCTTAAGTTCTGACTTCCTGAGTTGAGCTGCACGATTACTGACAAATGCGTGCACTGACTGGACAGGTCCACTCAATCTGTGTGGTTCTTTCCTCAAAAGACCATTTCAGATACCAATCTACATGGTCTTCACATGATCTGACCAAGATTATGTCTGGACTTTAAAAGAGACTGTGACCTCTGAGTTTGTTTCGGCCTTTCTTCTCAGAGTAGTCAGATAGGAAACGCCGACCTCATCTAGTTTAAAAATATGATTGACGTGTAAAAGTGTTTGTACAAACCTACTTACAGAAATAAAATCATTTATCATTTATCATTTATAAAATTAAAGGCAGTTAAACGCCATAAAGTCGTAAAATGAGTTAACTATGGCACCATCAAGTTCAGGTAGTTGGACACACTTTGGTGTATTAATTTTTACAAAAAAATGCAGCTAAGTCCCTAGCAAATTCAGTTCAAAAATAAAATATAGAGTTGCTACCTAGACAAAAATATTAGTTTTTGTTGCTTCCTGAACATTTCACAAACTTGGATTTAGCTGACATTGATTTTATAGGCCTCAATTATACTAAAGTTTCACATCATTCTTAATCTTCATGTTTTTTAAGCCGTAAAAACCATGCGAAACAGGGGCGAGTCGCTAGTTAAATATGAAATGGCAAATAGCTTGAGCATGCACGAACGTTAATAATATGGTGTCCCTTGAGGAACATATGGGGCGTGACGGCGCGTTCCATACTAGTCAGAGGGGCAACCTGCGCAGTTTTATTATGATATTCCAGAAACCCAAGTCATACCTTCTCCATCTTCAATGCATCACCTAGCAGATCAACAATTTTCGGTCCTAAGCTTCCAAGATAATCTTCTAACGCGACCAGTTGTCTCAGCGTGGCGACCACATCATCAGCCGCGCCGTCTACCACCTGCCCGACGCCGTGACTGCCGGACACGGACCGTCGTCGCCGGATCTTAGAGCCGCGTGACACCATGCTGCCGGCCCGCGACCGGTCCGTGCGGGTATCCGGCCCAGAACCCACGGACTCGATTTCATTGTCAGAGTTCCATGGCGAGAGGCCGTCGTCACTGTAATTGAGGAAACTGTATTATAAAATGTGAAACTCAGTACAGAATACTATTACTCAGTAACAGAATTATAATACGCCATGCCACGCAACGTCAACTAGCGTGCTCATTGGCCACATTCTATTTCGTGAAGCCATGTTTCGGTATTTGGTCACGCGAAGTATATTTGTGTGCTGCGGCTCTCATCGTGTCCTATACCTGAATTCTGAATCTTAATTATTTACATGCACTGCCACTCAATCAAAAATATTTTAGCTTTATGTGGTCTCAGTTGATTTTAAAGTGACCATTAGGAAAAGTTACCTTTCATAAAATTTGGTTGGAATAGTATTTGAGTTTGTGCTTCCAAAACTTAATACAGTGCTACAAGAATCTTGTAGTGCTTAATGACATTGATGGGGGGTTGTTGATAAACATTTGTAAAAGAATCTAAGATTCTGAATTTAAGTATAATCTGTCTATAACTAACGGCTTGAGCTCGTCGTCGGAGATAAGCACGGTCTGCATGGAGGGCGCCACTAGTCTCGAGGCGTGGTCGGGGCTGCGGTTGCGTTGCTGTTCGCGCTGCGACAGCGGGCTGCGACTGCTGCGCCGGATCGACTCCAGCGCGATGTGCGTACGCGCGGGGCTGCGTCTGTGTAAGTACTCATCGTTAAGGCTGTATCTCTCGCGTCAGCATAGGCTATAGTCTGATCCAAAAGTATCTGATGAAAGTGTAAACAACCCTGTTCAGGTTAAATTCTTATGGAATCACTCACTAAAAGAAATTAGTGACCCATTTATCTGTATTTAGAAGATTTCAACTATAGTGAAATGAAAAATATCATTAATTGGTGATTTATAATTAGAATTTCGGGTATAAGTATTCAAATTATAATATCAAAGAACTGAATTTGTAAGTGATACTACAGATTGGCATCCACAGATACGTTTTCTGATCCATTTGCGTACATTTCTACAGATACTTTTGGAACAGACCATAAAACATATAAGAATGCTCCTGCAATAGTAAAATGATTACACAGTCAGCAGGTTGGTCGGCGGACTGCCCAGGATGCGTCGGACGAACGCTTAAATAAACGCTTAATGCTGCCACTTGTGGAGGCACATACCTCACATGGTCAGTTCGATCGTTCAGCTTGGTCCGTCTGATACGCTGATCAGACTAAAATCCCTACAAACAGCCACACCATGGCTGTTTCGGCATCAATATTGATCTCCTATGACGGCCGGATCGATTGCTACGCCTTTAGCGATAAATGTTTGAGCTTTAGGTAATTTCACAGATTCAGTAATACAACAACATTTAAAAAAAGGAGAAAGGAAATCATTCACGCGTCAAACATTTTATAAGCACCCAACAATAGGGAACATTACGCAAAACTTTGTGTAGCGGGCGACACTAGCACAAACCGCCATGATGCATCATGTCATATTTATTAGTAACAAATAATTAGTGAAAACGTGTTAAATTATAATACTTTAATTATTATTCATGTATTAAAAAACCTGTACTGTGTTATTATGACATCCTACGGACATTTAAAATGGCATGATCTAAAAAAAACTGCTTTGAAGGACTTGTCAAAAAACTGTTTACGGTTTGTACTAGTGCTGCGCTCTGGCGGCAGAACATTGCAGTGATACTCCCTATTAAAGTGCCGCTATTTATTAATGTAATGCTCCAAACCAGATTTTTGTTTTGTATTTCCAAATTCAAAAAAGCAACCTGTGGCTAAATCGTACGTGTTCCTTCCATACGATAGGATATTATTATTATTATAGATGTCCTTTCATTAGATAAATAACTTGCTGATAAACATACCTATTATAATTGTAGCCTTTGCGTATTTTTACGCGCGTCCATGTCATTTTGCTTGCGGAAGACAGACTTCATGTGAATAGAAATAGGACATATTTTAAAGAGAACTAACTACTAAATTACTTAGGGGTATGGTGGTTGTAAATATCTTTAAACCGAAATGTCCACTGGTCAAAGTAAGCCTTTCATAGACATTTCAATCTATACTAAAGTATCTCATTCCATGATAGAAACATAAGTCAATCACCCAGCTTTACACAAATAATCGTGCCGGTATGCCGCTGTAAACAACGTGATTTGTAAAAAGTTAAAAGTGCTCTAAAGAGTAATAAATTGTAAATATGGCATATTAGCTGTTGCCCACGGCTCCGCCCACGTGGAGCTCGGAAATGCCCACGGGAACGCCCCTAGCTATCAGTCCTTAAATCCAGGTTATAAGCTATGAGTGTGCCATATTTCTTTCAAATCTGTTCAGTCGTTTTTGCGTGATTGAGTGACCAACATTTAAACATACAAACTTTCACATTTATGTAGGTGCATCCAAACGGAGCGAGGAGTGCGCCGCAAATGTTTTTTTATATGTTAGATGCTTCACTCTGAGGCAGTCAAATATATAAAAAAAATCATCAGCGGCGCATGTTTCGCTCTGTCTGGATGCACCTTAATATTAGTAGGATGAAGCTTTTGTAAGAGATTGCCTCACAGGTTTGAGTGACAGAGACGACGCTATCCAAAAGTATCCGCTGGAAAAGTAAACAAATGTGATGTTGATGTCACTTACAAATTGAGTACTTTGATTTCATTATTTAAATACTTTAACCCGAAATCCTGATTTTTTATCACCTTAAAGATGTTTTTCATTTGAGAATTGCGGTTTATTTTATAACTTCAATTCTCGGCGATGATTTTTCAATTATGAGACATTCAGTTGAAACCTTCTAAATACAGATGAATGTGTAACTAATTCGCTTTAGTAAGTGATAGCGACTGAATTTAACCTGAACGGGGTTTGTTTACACTTTCATCAGTTACTTTTGGAACTAATCATACATAGTCGGATCTTTTCCTGAAACTCTATTTGCCATGTTTACGGTCGGGTCGTGTACTATGTTGAGGTGTTAATCTGTAGTTGATAATAGTTACCTGTGCAGTGGACTCCTGGAGCGCGCACGTTTGTGATGCGGCGGCGGCGGCGGGGAGCGGCGCGGCGGCGGCGAGCGGCGCCGCGCGGGCGCAGGCGACCTGCGGCCCGGGCTGCGGGCCGGGGGGGGGAGGGGGGGGTCAGGTCATTGGGCTAACATGTGTGGAGCGAGCTCCTAATGTGTAACACTTACGAGACCTACATAATTATGTCACTGAATACTCAAATTAAAACTAAGGAGTAACTTTTAAAAAGACACCCATTAAAAACACTGTGATAGCTACTAAAAAATGTTTAAACAGCCTGGTTTATTTTAAAATATTTATGTGATCCCATGAGTGACACAGACTATAAGAATTTATAGAAATTATTTTTTTGTTTTGTCTTTATACCAATGCTAAATTACTGCACATTATTATAACATATGATTTGGATCACTATAACGTATAAACATTAGCAGCAAATACACCAAAATGAAACATTTTATCTCACCTACGATCCCGTCTTAAGTCCGGAGGCGAGCGCCGCCTCGGGAAGGGCTCCCGAGGTCGATGGTCAGACCGGTCAAATCGGTCGGGGCGGTCGGGGCGGCGGCGCTCGGGCGAGCGGCGGCGCGGGTCGGGCGAGCGTCGGCGAGGTTCGGGAGATTTCCGCCGCGGTTCGGGTGCGCGGGGTTTTTCAACCGACTGGCGAGGTTCTGACGGCCGCTTGCTCATGTCGGGAGGAGATAGGCACATACGGCGGTAGAGCTCGTTCACTTGGATACGTAACTCCTCTTCGTGTAGTTCTTTCATGCGCGCCGTCCAGAATACAATCCATTCTGGTTTGAAGTCGTGCTTCGATGGATCTTTGCCCTCTGAAATAACATTCATGATTAATACTGCGAATGTGAGCAAAGGTGGGTGGGTGGGTGGGGTGGTGGGGGGGGAGTTAACTATACAATTGTTTACCTATTAAAATAAAACCCAACGTTTTCCACTGTACAAAGATTATGACCTGATTTCGAAATGATCGATCTTTTAAATAGGGTTAAAGAAGCCCGGCTGGCTGATAAGAATTCACAAGTATATTAAAAAAAAAAACATATTTTATGGCCAACACAACATCCTTAAGAAAATATTGTTTCTAAGTTACCGGCTTGTATCTCCTTGTACCGCTTGTTCCAAAACTTCTTCCACTCCTCGGGGTACAGCGGGTGCTTCTCCGGGTTCTTCTCGTGGTAGGCGAGCGTCTTCTTCAGCGAGTCTTCAGCCGACAGGCGCTTCTCTTCAGCCAGCTTTACCTTGTACTCGTAATTAGGAGGCCTTTGTTGCTGTGGATTAAGTTACTTCATTACGTACAGATAGGGTTAGGCTCATTTTATTGGATTTTTTTTACTCAGCATAAATTTTTAGTCAAGTAAATCAGCCAGACTTTCCAATTACATCTTGCAAATAAGTCTGCTTGGCTGCATAAAATATTGAAGATTTTCCTGTATAGTCACATCCAAAATGTGTTCGTCACCTTAAGGGCTATTTTTGTCTGCTCATTGCACAAAATAACCTGCTTAATAAATTGCGGCAGCATTATAAATTGCGTCATAATGTCAAAACCGCGGAAAGACATTGAGTGATCATCGATATAATATTATGATTGACCGAATTAAAAATGTAACACTGACAGACTCTGACAGTTATCTTATTTTTTTTAATTTATCTATTTTAATTATATAAAGCGGTAACATTTGTTTGTTTGTACGTAGGGGGTAATCTCTGGAACTACCAGTCAGATTTCAAAAAATATTTTTGCGTTTGATAGCCCAATTCTTAAGGAAGGCTATAGGCTATTTAATATCGCACTAGAACCCAAAGGAACCGCTGTTTACGGGTTGCATGTTTTTGGGTAACCTCACTGGGTTCCAATGCAGTCAAAATATTCGCGATTTCAATAAATAAAGACTCCATTCGAGTTCAAGAATTTTTGGAACTGTTACGTAAGTATTATACGTCCTTCCGTAAGTACAAAACACGTTTGATCTTGTCCACACACTGCCGTTCGCCCGGCTTTTGTTTTGTCTCTCATATAAGTCATAACATACTGAACCACCAAGTTCGGTAGCGGTGGACAAATTATCGCCGTCACATGGACGTCACGTTCGGTTCAAGCAATCTCGTTTCTCGGTAATGTCTCGGTTACGGCTGCGGTGGACAGACGCCCTTAGGTGGAGGTGTACCTACAGTACACCTATAGTTCTCCGGTTATGTTTAAGTCTCGTGTAATAGAGGGCGAGCGACCGAACTTGGTGAAATTAAGATTCTGGGCGGCTGCTGAGAAATTCCTTATAGAAAAACCCAATAACACTGCCCGATCCGGGAATTGAAGCCAGGACTTGACTAGATAAAGGGCGGCACAAGTCAAAACAATCCAAAATCGAGTTATTGCGACTATCGGAATCTGTATTTTGTTGTATATTATTTTACTAAGATATTAATCAAGCAAATTAATATCTAAGTAAAATAATAAACAACATCATATAACAAAAATTTAAATCGGTCAAATAGAAAACGAGTAAAACGTTTTTTGCAGTTCCTAAAAAAAGAAGTAAGTATTTTGAGTTGTGCTACTCTTTATCTAGGTGTGCGATATATTTGATCTGTAAGTAGAGTATCTACCTTCTCCTGAGACTTGATGTGCGGCGCGCGCGGCGCGTGGCGGTTGCGGAAGGGCGAGCTGCCGCGTCGCTTGTCGTACGGCTCGAAACGGCCCTTGTTCAGGGAATCGTGCCGGTCCCTGGAACAATAACGTATTCAAACAAATTTTCAAGGAAGCCCGCGAAATTCAAATTTTACAACAAAAAGGTCAGTTTTTTTAACAAAAATGTCTGTCACTTTTGGTGGAGGACGAGGTAGACAATGCTGCCAACCACACTACCAACACTGCTGCCAACTTACACAAAAAACAAGATTCCCCGTATAAGATTCTTCATCTGCCTAACTTTATCCCAACTACGCGTCTGATATCGGCTTAAAGGGATGTCAAATATAATGTGGTGTCTGGAAATTATACAGTGTGGTAGGGACTTCAACGCGCAACCTGTTACCATAACAGATTCAGTACATTATTCTGAAGCCCCCTGCGTTGAAATTAACCGTCGGTTATTTAAAAAAAATTGAAGCCGTTCCATACATTTTGACCGCGTAAGCATTGCACTTTTCCATGAAACAGCCGATTTTTTTTTGATAACTTACTAAAAATATCGACGGTAGGGTCTAGAATCAGGTGCTGAATTCATGGTTTCAGTTTGCACGTCAATGTCATGCCACCTTGTATATGTTTACTGGTTTATTAAAAATGTTGTTCAAAAGTTTTTTTGTGAAAGATAGATTGGGGTCACCTTGAAACTCGCTTGTCCTTGGCGAGGTCCCGCCGATGCTCGGGGTCCACTTCGTCGCTGATGTCGGACAGGGACTCCACCGAGCCCGCGCGCCGCTCCTGCCGACCCGCCGGCCGCTGTAGTCACACTCATTATGTAGTTACGCTCAAAGGGCCAAAGTTTATTTGGACCTTACACATATCGGATCGACAGACCACACATTTCTGTTTCGCTTTAGTATTTAGTTTAGGCTTCAGCTATCAGACTTACAAATCAGAAGTATGTGTCCTACCTTTTATCAAAATATCACATGTTAGTTTATTCAAGCTTAGTTATTTAGAACGGACGTTTCAAAACTGTACAGCGCCTATCTCTTTACATAGTCTTATTGAGATTCAGGCACTGCTTCAATAACCAATTAACGCTATTATTAACGCAATGAAGCTAATTGATGATAAATTGAAGATAGTTGAATATGATTGAACAATAGCCCTGGATCAAAAGAGCTGGAAGTCATGGGGAGAGGCCTTTGCCCAGCAGTGGGATGATGTAGGCTAATAGTAGTAGTAGTGTATTAGTGAATATGATGTATTTTTCTCAGTGCCAAGCCACATACCTAGTTTTGTTTGCCTTTCTTACACGATACATTCAATTCCAGTTGGATTTTAACTCTTTGAGTCCTGAGGTCGCGATATCGAGCGAGACAATAGATAATCATTGTGTCTCATTACGCGGGATTCAAGATTTTAAATCTCCCAAATCATACCAGACCAACCGATGTCCGAACCGAGCCGCCGACTGACTATTAATTCTGAATGTTATGATATCTATATAAATAAAAATCAATTGCTAAAAATGTTTGTCCGTGCATCACGGCAAAGCGGCTGCACCTATTCGGCAAATTCTTTTTTTGTTGGGTTTTAAATTTTCAGGACAAGGTTTTGTATGAAAGATTTTTTTGGCAAATCCACCGGGAAAGTCGGAAATTTGGATGCTAAACAGCTCGTTTGAAATAATAACAAAAGCTTCGCGAACTTGATAGCGTCATGCCCATTACTATAACAACTTTATAAGCATGGGTATTTTTTTCATTTCGAAAAAACATGTATTTATCTAATTTTTGACTTTTGATTAAGCCAAGAGTACCACTACTTCACACCTGTGTAACCCTGCGAGAAATTCCGGCGTGATTATATGTTATATTTAAACTTTACATAACCCCCTTACATCTGCGACCGATTTTGAATAAATCGGTGGTAGTGGAGCTTCGTCCGAGGAAACCGTGGCAGATGGTCCCAGTGTGGCCGGGGCTGGCGGGGCGAGAGGAGCGGGAGGAGCCAGAGCGCCACTACTACAGCTGGGGCTCAGCTTCACGGGCACTGTGGCGCCCGCGCTCCCCTCCGCAACTGAGGGAGACCCTTTGACCGATTTTGAAAGCACCGACGGTTTTGGCGTATTATTTTCGGCGGTAACCGTGGTAGGAGGTCTGGGCCGTGTGGCCGCGAGACGGTTGAGCCGCAGGTGCCTGGGCACGCGGCTACGGCGGCCGCGGGTCCGGGTCCGGGTCCGCTTGTTGCGCACCTGCCCCTTCTGCCCCTCGGGCCCCGGGGGGGACGCCGCCAAATCCACTTGTTCGACGACGTCCGGATCCTACGACAACGAGTATCCCTATCTATAGTCTGTTCAGAAAAGGATGGATTGTATGACACGTGCCAAATGTATTCTCAATTCAAGATTGGTAAATCGATAACAATTAATTTTTATCGATTTGATTATAATGACTTTAACCGTTAATTTCGCAAGTCTCGCAAATCATCATAGAATGAACAGAGTATGTATGCAACTTGTGTTTTTTAAATCTGTATCTGAACACCGCACAGTACATCTTATCGGAAAGTTTGCGCATGCTCGTTACCTATTAAAATATTAGAAGAATCCATGTCCGTGTAACACCCATGTAGCAGGAGTAGCGATTGGGGCGTTCTTATTCGTTAGTAATTACAAAAAAATATAAAATACCAATAACAGAAACGCTACGAAAATAGCCAGTACAAAAAGAAACACAAAAAAAGTGAAAAATAGCTTTAATTTCAGAAGTCGGTGTCATTGGTTTTGTATTTTCGTTTTTTGCCACCGACTTCCGAAATTAAAGTTATTTAACACTTTTTTTTTTGTAGTTTGTTTTTTTGTAAAAAAGTTGTTTTTTTTCACTTTTTTGTTGTGGTACCTACCCCACACAAATTCGTATACCACTACTTGATATGTAAACAACAGAGAGAGGCCAGGAGATCATAAAAGGAGCAAAAATAAAAAAATTGCATGCGTCCCTTGAATAATGAACTATATACAGGTGACTTGTAATTTGACGTTTTCTTTCCAGGACATGAGTGTGACAGGAAATTATTAACACATCATCAATATAAACTAAGTGGAAAAAATACGCAGTATTAGGAATAATTCAAAAAGTACTGTTCAGAACTTGATCAACTTTATATGGGACCACATGAGAAGCACCAGCTTTCAAATAAAAAATAATCATCCAAATCGGTTCACCTAGAAAAAAGTTCTGAGCTAACAAAATCAACAAAAAATAAAAAAATGTCGCCCCCACCTTTTTGAAGTCGGTTAAAAATAGATAAGAATCGACGACGACCAATCAATAGCACTATGTTGATAGCATCACAACATAATCGATGGTTTATCGATGAATGTAACACCACACTAGCTCGATCTGAACGGTCGATATAAATCGATCTTCCGCAATCTAGTTGACTTCAACGCGAAAATAGCTAGTAACTTACACCCTCTAGTGGTTGAAATATATGGAGTCCTACCTGGTACTTTCAGTCTATTACAATCGTTCGAAGAAGAATAGCAAAACTATTTCAAACTATATCTTTGAAACTTGTAAAATGGAATGGCACTCTGAGACAAGAGTTAGTGTTATTTTATTATTATAATTAGGTCATGTGCGAAAAAATACTCCCGCTTTAACCACCGTTTAACCGTTATCTTATCGCCACATAAAAGTTTTACATCGAAATTATACCAGAGCATTTTAAAACTCAACAAGTCTAGTGAGGAACATTTGTATAGTATTTTTATCTCAAAGAGCGACACGTGCTTTACTTGTAAATGTGTGTGTAAGCGAAGAAGCTCTCGGTACCGTCCGAGACAATGGCGAAGTCGGGAGTGTGTGTGTGTGTTACGTGCTTACACGCACGCATTCGCAGAGTGTTTGTACACTTGGTTATCACAAGTAAAGCGCGCGTTACTTCGTGAGATAAAAATACTGTTACTATGAATAAATATGGCTCATCGAGTTATAGGAATAGTTCGATTTTATTGAGCGGTATCTCTATAACTCATACCTGTAAAACAGTCTCTTTCTAAAATCACTCTCGATGTAACAGATTAACGCCCAGGTACTGTATCGTAGATATGGTACTAAGCTCGATATGGATGTATGCTGTTGCTAGGTGTACTGAGAAAGTGGCGCAAATGAGAAATGAAATAGAGGTATACTTGACTTTTGCAAGCAACTATGATTCGTCAAGACTTTTGTGGTCAGTATCAATATGAAATTAAAGATTGATGTGCAGCGACCGCAATAGTCGATTCATAACTATAAAGCTCGGTTCACATCTGCGGATAACGTATACGTGGCAGATTCATAACAGGATAGCATTATCGGCAACATTGATTGTCAGAATATTATATGATAACTTTCGTCTGTACCTCCTACGTTACATGCTGGTAAATGTGGGCCCAACTTAATACTTTCAATTAAATTAAATTGTTTATTCTGTAAATAGGATATCAGAATCACTTTTACAGGTCATATAAAAAAATATATAAGCTAGATGTATTCGACATTTCCTATTTGATTACCCCTGATAAGAATTGGCGAAACAAACAAATGATAGCGTTCTTACCGAAAAATTGTTAAACAGAGGTCTCGATGGCGCCGCTACTGTGGGCGGAGACGGCTCTCTCTTGTCTCTGGAAAATAATACACACTTTTATTACATTTGAAATATTATAATGATGACTGCCGAAGTCCATAGAGAAAATAGAGTAACTTATTAAATTATAAACGTAAGAAAATCTTACTTTGCCATAGTCTTTGCTTTACTTTCTTCATCTGAAACAAATACGAAAAAAAAATTAGCCCGCTCTAATAGAATGAATAGGTCAGATATTTTGTAATAATAAATTAGTAGTAACTTACTGGATTTAAACAGAGAGTCTATCAGGCCAATGTCTACAACTTCCGTGAAGGTCGCTCCATCCTTCTCAGAAAAGTGATGACCTCGGAACACCCACTCGTGAATTTGCACCCTGGAACAATTTATTCGCGTTGATATTAACGTAAGTAATAATTATGCGAAAAACCCAATTATTAATAACGTGGCACAAGAAAGATAAGCGTATATAAAAAAAAAATAACATTGTGAAGTTCTGTATTCATAGGCAACAAAATTGCAAAACAATGTTTCAACAAGATGTTTTTGTGATGCGGGAAACATGTTGCTAGAAACATGTTTCCCGCAAATGTAAAGCCCCGTATTCATGATGTTGCTGGCAACACTGCGTGTTGCAGAGTTGATAGCGTCATGTTGACAAGCTCTCGCCCGACAAGCGTAAACATCAGTTTTGCGAAAATTGTTGACGTGTGTGAACGTGTTTGCAACAGTTTATAAACATGGCAGTAGTGTGGAGTAATGATAAAATAATGCAACTAATAGAATTATTTCAATCAAAACGATTATTATGGGATTCAAATTTCAAATTCAAATTCAAATTTCCTCTTTGCATAAGATAGTTTCGAATCCTATACATCAGATACAGAGAACACAACAACACTACCTCCTCGGGCAACATTTTAACGCAGACTGGCGTGTGGACAACCTGTATTGATTTAAACATAGTTGCTAGCAACATTCTCGCCGCTCACCAACAATGTTGATCAACTGTTCCTAAACAAATGTTTACCATGAATACGGGGCTTTATGTTGAAAATAGACAGCTGTCTCTACCCATAGAATGTTGAAATATTGCTGGCAACATGTCAAATCAAAGTAAACAAAAGTTGAGCAACTTTTATACACGATTTGATGTTGCGGCAATCAGAAGCTTTAATTTTTGTTGAATCTTGCCTTTCAATCGGCATCTTTCACTCGAAGTGAAACATCTAAACACAGACATTAATCAAAAGTAAAAAATTAATTCAATGAATGAATGCATTTATTTGTCAGAAGATTGTGTAAAGTTGTTATGTTCATTATGTATTTCGATCATAATCCACAGAACAGATCCAACAACCTTCACTCGAGTGTATCATTCATTCGCGTGAAGCGTCTGATATCGGCTTTAGCAACTCAACTTGTGTTCTAATATAATGCTGCGACTCTCACTTGTCTTTCTCATATTCCTCCTTGTCGATGTTGACGGGTCGCTTGCGGCCGTACTTGTCCTCGATGCGTTGCGACAGGCGGTTCATTATGACGCCGACGCCCTCGCGGTACTTCGGCTGCGCGCGGTACGGGGTCAGCAGGCCGCAAGCCAGCGGGAAGTGGCGCACCTGGGACAAAAACATAGTAATTGTTTTAGCGGAGTTTTCGGTTTTATCTTTGATATTACTGACATTGGTCATGGAAAAACATTTCTTAGGGAGCGTTTTTTGACACCGTCAAGTCAAACCCCGCTGCTATAATTTTCATGACAGCCGGAACTGCAGCCACCGCTCTTCTAGGAAACCGTAGCTTTAACGCACCACTTGTGAACGGCTGGAAGGTTTTTTTTTTAATGTGCTTCATTATACTCCAAATAGTTTTATATGGAAACAAAAAATGGAAAAGTTACCCAGAAAGATGGAAAATTCTTTAAAATGCTTTTTTCTATTTTTGTATGAATTATTGAAATTGGGACAGGAACACGACGTCTGTCGGGTCAGCTATTAAATAAATGAAAAATCACCATAAGACTAGCGTATACTCACGAGGTAGTTGTACCGATGCCAGAAACAGGTCATGTGGTTTATGATGGTGCGCGGATGGCCCTGCTTGGTGCACAGCGTGCACATGTACGTGGGCTCGTAGTGCGTCTGCTCCGGCGGGTGCTCGATCAGGTACTCCACGCCGATCAGCGGAGCCCTGGCGATGGAACATGCGTTAGTAACAAACAATAAAGAAAGAAAATACATTTATTTGCGCTAAATATTACGCAAAGAAAAAACACAACTACAAAAAATACAAGTTGGGGGAAAATATGCGTCACATCCACGTAAAATGTCAATCGGCCATCGGTCAACATAATGGTGTAACTCTATGCGAGACAGAGCCACACGGCTCTTTTTATTTATCAGGTAGATATTGCCTATCCGGGCACTGGAATACATAAGAGAGTGCAGTGCTTTGCTAGCTTTAGCTATAAAGACCGTAAATGTATGAGTGCAGACGGTATCCTTCCGCGGATTGTTCGAAAGAGTTACCGGGGCCCTGGCGCACAGGCAACTGAAGGAACACGGGTGGGTTTTAGTCAGTAAGAGTCTGACACGCACTGCCGCTCCGCCCAAAGCGGGAGAGGTCATTTGATGATTTCCCACCCAAAAAAATAATATAAACGGTATCGTTAGCATTCTTCTGCTATCTCACTCTCACATGTCATTGCAACGCGGGCTTCGTGTTTACGCCTGAGAAGAGATGTTTGATAGTTTAAGGTTTTAATAGCTATAAAATATATTTGTCCTAGCGACCCGCCCCTGCTTCGCACTGTTTTTACGTCTTGACAAAACATCGAGATTTATTTATTTCTAGCTGCCTGGCGCGACTTCGTTCGCGTGGTGGCCTACCCCTAAAAATTCGCGGGCATATGCAGAAAAACTCACCAAAGTTTCATCAAAATCGGACCAGCCCTTTCCTGAGTCCATAGAGGACAAACGAACAAACAATGATTGTTATTTATATAGATAGATAGATATAAGATAGATATGTACGTTTTATATCAACGTATTTATTATACATATAAACCTTCTGTAATAAATTCTGTAAATGATGGGAAACCGCATCCAAATTCGTTGCATTGTTTACAAAAACAACGCAGTCACACAGACATGCACGAAAAGAAAAGATAAGATAAAAGCGACATTAATTTATAATAATTATGTATAGATTACTTACTTGACGGCATCCAGAGAGTCTTGGATGTGACAGTTGACAGTCCTGTACTTGTTGTACTTATTGTCCAGGTCTGATGGGTCCCTGTTGTGATGGTCCACCTCTTCCGCCATCTTCTGAAGAACTCTCTCGGTTGCTATAAGATCATCATACAATTAGAAATGGTTATAAGTTCTTCATATAGTTAAGCCTGAAAGTTTGGTTGTTGATAACTCTTGCAGTGAACTATTTTTAAGTAAAGACTAGATCGAATTTTACAAACAACGGTTTTAATTAATTTGAGTGAATATTCCCTATAATAATTTGTAAAGTATGCACTTACCAACAGTCTTGATAGCAGTCTGGTTGAACGGATGATCGTCAAAGATGCTCTTGGGCCACAAATTTCGCATCGACAGCTTGATCTTGTGTTTTTTCCCCGAAATATGAGTCTAAAAACAATAAACACTATTTAGAATAAACGCGCCATAGGCACCTGTCCCACCGCCGGCGATTAACGAGAAGCGAGTAGAGAGAGCTAGCTACTCAAAACGAGTTGGCGAGCAACGAGCAGCGAGTACACCACAGCGACGAGCGATTACTCGCTGGTATGCGTATGTACCAAGCGTGAGTCTCTCAGCGAGTGTTCTGCCCGCCAAGCGAGCGTCCCTGAGCGAGTAGGTACTCTCTTTCATAGGTTTTGTCGTTCCGACAAACGATTACTCGCCGGCGCACTGTGGGCCAGAACGGTGCGTACCGTCTCAAAAATCTGTAACTTTTTTGTTGATTGAAGTAAATAGCTGAAATTTGGCACGTAGTATCTCCAGAGTATATAGAATCCAATAGTGACACATTTATTGTCAAAACTTTAATCATTAATATTTAAAAAATAAAACAAAAATAAAAATGTATTTTTTTAATATTAAACCATAGTTTGTTTAACTTATTGAATTATAATTTTACAGTTTTATGATATTAAACCTATTTTCTTTTATTTTATAGGTATTACATATAAATCTTACATTTAAATAAATGACAAATATGATATAAATCCACTCTAAAAATATATTTTACAATTAATGTAGGTACGTAATTACTTCTATTTAAATAGCTAAGAGGCTCTTAGCTTCGTCTAACAATTCCTTGGAAATAGTGACTGATGGTTTTCTGATACTTGATATATAAGGATCTGACGTAAATAGAAGACCAAGAAATACGTCTTGATTCGTTGCGGACCTAGAGCATTTTCTAGCGTGATGCAATCTGAATTTTTTGTAATCTTTATTACGAGATTCTTGGGCATCCTCAGATAAATTACCAATGGGCAGAACAGCAAAATGTCTTATTATACTTTCCCCATGTATTAAGATTTTATGTACTGAAGAAGGCATATTATACCACATATATTTTGTTACGTATAGTTGTGCGGTTGCGCGAGTATATTCACCAATTTTTTCTGGATTTACAGCAATACCGGATGCCAAAGTTTGAAGAATAACATAGAACCTTTTAATAAGTTCCTCGTCAACTCCTGTAATTTCTGAAGCGCAATAGTAGTTCTCAAAAAAACGCCGAGCTGTATTGCCGTCATTGCTGTTTCCACTTCCTTGTCGGGGCTTATCAACGTGCAATCCCATTCGGCTTCGAAATAAACTTTGTACAAGCTTTTTCTTGTCTTCTTTACTTTTCTTATCTTCTGGAGTTCTCGCAGCCCATTTTTTAAAATGAAAGGTTATATGAAATATGTAAAATTTAACTCCATGCACCTGATCCACGCGTGCAACGTAGACAAACCGTATTCGTAAGCATTTATATTATCTGGCTTTGATTCAATCTTCTCCAAATTATTCATTTCGCTTGGTTTAGCCCCACATACTGTACACACAGCTCCAGAACTTGTGTCAGTTAGAACTTGTGTAACTTTTCCATCCACCATAGTTAGAAATAGGTCGTGACTTATTTCAATTACCTGCTCCTCCTTGTGTATCTTTGAAGTTTGCAAATTATTAATTTGACCCCGAATATCACCAACCACTGATCGGGTTTTCTCGGGGGTTTCTTTTGCAAATTCCATCAGGATTGGTCGGCAATAACGAATAGACGAACAAGCCGAATTTTGCCAAATTACCTCATTTGTTTCTGTGTCAGTCAGCTTTATTGGTACCAAAGACGCTATAAATAAGTTTGCATCTGAGACTAAATCACTCTCACCTGATAAAACTTGTTTATATTCACTTTGCCCCGATGTCCCATCACATCCCCACTTGGTAAACAATTTAAGAGATTTTCTTGTTGAGTTGTAAACATTTTCAATCTTTAAGATGCGAGCAGAAGTGTGGTCCAGCAAATCTTGTAGATTTACTTTGGCACTTATATCGGTTATTTGAATGCTGGATGGTGGAGGATAACACAGTTTTTTGGCGTTTGTCAGTATATTATATGATGGCAGTATGTCGAAGTTTTAATCAGACTTGCTCGAAGTAATCCATATTGTGATTTCGAAAGATCTAAATCTGCAAATATACTTAAAGCTTCATCCACCGTAAAATCTGTTGCATTGCGACTTTCATGCAATAATTTTTCCTTCATGATCCTTTTTTCATTTCTATCACAACTCCGCATCATTGTAACAACAGTAGCTTCTTCGAATTCTCCTTCAGACCGCAATCCTTGAACGTATGCATTATGTATATACTCGATTCCATATTCTTGTACCAACTCCATATTCTTCCTTTTTTCGATTTCTCTGATAGATCTTCATAAGACTTTGGCGGACGTCCACGTTCTCCAGATGTTGTAGGTGTAATATCCAAGGGTGCTTCTTCGAATTGTACCTTAAATTCACCGTCTAACCACGATGTATTTTTATTAAAGAAACGTTCTTTAGTTCGGTTAGATTTGGTCCACCGATCGTTAAACGCTGTTATAAGCCATTTTTGAATACGGTTCACAACTAATTCACTTTTTTCAGACGACAAATGGTGGTGTTCTTCTAAGTATTTTTGAATATCTTCTGATTTTGTTCCATGATCAATGAAAAATTCGCATAATACTCGTCGAGGCACAACAAATTCACTCATTTTGTTTTTACTTCTAACTACTATCTACTTTTTTACCGAGGTTGGTGAAGACTATATTATGTCAAAGCACACTAAAGTACTGGTAAATGACAACGTAAATAAATAACTTTTATACTGAAATTTCGTGTGAAAAAATATTATTGTCTAGTGCATTATCACGTTCCTAACCACTATCTACGAAGGTGGTTAGTAGTACTGATATAATGTACAATAACAACTACCATTTCCTCCCTTTTCCTTCACCGCGATAGAGAAATACATAAACTACATGATAAACATGTAATTCACACAGTGATAACAAAACATTAACCACATCTGACCGAACGATAAAAAAAAAAATACATTAACCAATACTCCCACCTTACCTAAAGATTAAGTAAATAGATAATTTTAAGAAAAAAGTAATCTAAATATTCAAAAATCTCATCAATCACAACTAAAATAATTTTTGGTATATTTTGTATATTCCCCCATCAGGCATTTTTCGTTTCATTTCAAGGGGGGCAGATTCGGGCAATTTTTTTTTTTTTGCCCTAACTTCTTTATTAGCTGCTCTATGTGATGCTATCAAAATTACGACATGGGCAGACATTGCTAACTGCCAAAAGTCTATGTAAAGTTTCTAATAAGGATAAAATATTAGGTTCTGAAAAATAATTTATATACCTCCCCAGTTTTCACATAATGGTCCACTTAAATTATTTTTAAATAGAATACTCCATAACCATTCTAACCATATATCACACTTAAAAATTTGCCGTGAAAATAATGAAAATATGACCATGTAAACTGGTGAAATTGCGTTCTACATAATTGACATAACTTTGAGCGTCAACTTGCAAGCCTTAGTCTAATAGTAAAAATGAGAAATAGTATATTTTAACTGCTATATAATATGCATTGGACATTCAGTTAGACATGTGCATTAACACAATATTCAATATAGAACATTACGAAAACCTATTTTTGAGACGGTACGCACGGTTCTGGCCCATAGTGCGGCGATGTGAACAAGCACCATTTCTTAAATGGTGCAATGGTGCATATAATATTTAAACCACGCCTGTACAGCAGTGCGCTGTTCCGAGGCCTCACCTGCAGGATGCTCTCGCCGCTGCAGACGGCGGCGCACGGGTAGCACAGGTAGATCCACTTGCCCGAGATGTCGCGGCCGCGCCGCTCCACCATGCATCGCGTCTCGCCATCTTCCAGCCGGATCTTCAAACTGTTCAGATGCTCCTGGAACTCGTGCTCCGCCTACAAATCAACAGCCACAACCATCACTATCATACAACTCACACGTCGCAAGTACAACAACTAACCAAGTCATAAATTCGTCATCCAGCAGATTACCGAAACAGTTTAAAATCGATTCACCCTAATAATATTCGCGAAGACGTGGGATAATTCAAAATAAATAAAACAGTTTACAATGTTATTTTCATTCGTTTATTGAACGTATTTTTATTTTATGTTATTTTTACTATGTTATACTTACCTGGGTACCGTGGCACGGAGTAATAAATGTAAGCGTTTTCACACTTATATTATTGTGTGATAACTGAATGAGAAGTCAACGTAACGTAACACATCGCGGAAAAGTTATGATAAGCACAAATTTAATTTATTATCCAATTATTTCCGATGCCTGTGCAAACGGATCGTATGGGAATAGGTTTCATGTGAGCGGCGTTTTGTGTATTAATATTAGGTCCCATGTGGATACGAAAAATAAACAACAAGATAATCTAGCGACCGATAGCTGCTCCACTCACTCGAGGATGTTGAGGACGCGACTTAGGAGTGTAGCAGCCAGAATGGGGGCTATCGTTTTTGTGCTCACCAGTTGGCGCTACTGGTGAGTAAGGTCCTGTCAGTAATTTTATCTGATGTTTTGGATATGTTTAAGTACCCATAAATCCATATACATAATATGGATTTTATTACATTTTAAAACATCAATTGAATATTTAGATTATAATGTTCTTAAAATTGGCAAGCATGAAGCAGACAAATATTACTCTTCCTTCAAGTACTACCAAAATAATCCTTTTCTTTTGGGTGGGAAATCACCAAATAACTTCTCCCGCTCTGGGCGGAGCAGGAGGGCGTCAGACTTTTGCTGACTAAAATCCAGCCGTGTTCTTTCAGTTGCCCGTGTGCCAGGGCCACGGAACCCTTTCGGATAATACCGCGACCCTGGCAGGACCAAATTAGATCCTAACTTTGTACTTAAAATCTTAAGCCATAATTAATCAAAAATCATTACAATAATGATGAATCATTAGTTAAAATCCGTGATAAATAAATCCGCAAACAGTGAATGTCCAGTACTTGTGTCATCTACAGACCTTACTCTACACTAGCGCCGCTAGCGGCGAACTCAAGCACGATAGCCCTCATTGAAAAGGTGAGCACCTTTATACACATTATACACCTGACGAGCTGTGGTACAGACTCAGTAGAAAAAAAAAATCTGCCACAGAAAATGTTGCTATAGTTTATTTTTTAATACTAGCATGTTTCACTGATGGATAACATAGAAAATAATTTTCTAAAAAGTTATGCTTTCCTTAATTAAATTGAGAAAGCACACCAACAAATAAAATAATAATCAAAAAGAATCTTGACCATTATAGAAAAATACCAGTTTAATAAATGTTTTTTTTTTATGACAGCTAGAAATCTAGATATTTCCGCAGATTCACTTGAGTACTCATTATTTGTTTATAAAAAACCTATAAAAAGATTGAATGAATATCCTTCACTCAATAATTTACTAACAAGGTTACCTATGATGTATTTTTTTCTGAACCACATAACATCATCCATAAAAATAAAATTAAGGGGCAAGGGGGACTTGCGCCTGAGAGTTCTGAGGTTTTATAAAGCTTATGGTGTCTTCCTTAAATATATTATAAACACGCTGTCTCTCACATTTTACATTAGAACTTAAGAACCACTAATCCGATTTATACAGATTATTTGTTTAGTTTATAGTTATTAAGCGCATATTATTATGTGAGAAGCGCCACAGCAACAATTAGCACTATTGACAGACCGATTTTAATAATGTTGTTAGTTACTTAAATAGTGTAGCCATGAAGAAAACTAAAACTAAGCATTTTACTCATCAAAAACAATTGTTGTTGTGGTAATAAGAGTTCTTCCTTGCTCGTCTTAAACTGCATAATTCTAGTTCAAGGAGGTTTATTACTTAAAGTATGGTGGGCCGAACAGTATTGTAAAAGCACTTTACAACTCTTTCCTGATTAAAATAGGTATGGTGTCATAAAGGAAAAATTATTTGATGACACTGAAACCATTATCTGTCTTCGTATTCACGTTTGTATTAAGTTCCAGAATTGTAACACAAACAATATAATTTTTTCAACCAAATTATTAATCCAAACAATTAACATTCATATTTCGTTCACGTTGAAAGCCAAAATATTACAAATTAATGCTCAAGCAAGCTTTTGAAGAATGAATTCATGAGCTAATATGAATGTAGTGTGAACATAATATGTACGACTCAGGTCACGTGACTGACGTACGCCTGCAAAGCGCGCGTTGACGCACGCTTTTTAAACTAGACAATGTTCGTATTCCCTGCACATGCAGTACTTGTGGACGCGCGCAAACGCGCGTCTCTCGGCCTTTAGCTAACAACTCTCTCTTTCGTATTAGGTCTATAAATTATGAAATTAGTATTCACATGTTTGAATTATAGTTGTTTGTTTAAATAGTAATAAATGGTATTTAAGAGCTTGAAAAATCTAACTATATAGTAGCTTTATGCAGTTATCCATTTATTAAATACTTTAGGATTAATAGGGGAAATAGGAATAATGTTGTTCCACATGAAACTCTCATAACAGTAGCAAGGGATGCTCTTTAGTGTCTGTATTGAGGACAATAAACAGTTGATATTAAAATTAAGATTTATTTGAGATTAATTACTTCAGTATTGTATTTATCTAATAAGTTAAAAAAATATATTTACCTTGGTACAAGAGGACTCTTCTACTTCAGGTTTCTTAGGTACTTCGGTGACAGAATCCTGATACCCCTCTGCCCCCGGAGGGCAATCTGGAAGGTCCATCTTGAAGCACTACACTTGGTAGTTTATGACCAGAAAACGGTCATAAACTTTTGTCACTATCCTTAAGAAATTCTTCTTTCTTCTTTGTCTTGAATCACGCACAACTGTAACCCAAATCATTTGATATCAAACTAAATAGCCATTTTTAATTAATAAAAAATCTTAGTTATAAATAAATAGATACTTACAACAATCCAATATAATGCATACTTACACGTGATGAGGTTGTTTCTAAGCACTCTGCTATTTGACTGCACACATCAAATGTGCATGGTTGTGACTGATATGATATAACTTACAAAATCACACAAATCAGTTATTTTATAGCTACATTATCATATATTTCCAATCAAAAAAACATTCTTGATCATGAAATAATGTGGCCTGTCCTATTTCTCTATGTTTATGCAGTTTCACATACTGTAATGCTTCGTCATAGTCGAAACAGGCAAACACATTGATGGAAATCACAATACTGCAAACAGTATCATCTCTGACACTATTTTAACATTATTCATTAGACAATGAAATTGAGGTTTTTTAGTGTACCTATATTCATCGCCTGTTAGGTATTAATTTAAGTACATAACTGTGTATTTTGAAATTATTATTTTTAAGTACATTATTGATAAAACAAATCATAACACAAAAAAGTAATTATCAATCAATTTAGCACTAAAAAATAACTATGTACATTGTTTTAAAGAAAGTTCTGATTCAGAATTGTTTAAGGATCTTGTTGGGTCAGTGGGTCGTCTTAGGGGCTGTAAACAGCACTACGTATAATATAATTGCACTTACCAGTTAAACTAAAATGCTATAATGAGTATTCACTATTTAATAAGTAGGTACGTAAATTATAAAATTTAACTAATATTTTGCTAGAATGTTATTGGAATTTAGTTTCATCAAAACGAGAAGTGTTGAGCACATACTTTGTTTAGCATTTATTTCACCAGTTGTAAATTACCTAACATCTTTTCTTTCCTATTCTATAAAAGCAATGGTTTCAAGTTGCCGACTCGAAGCCGTTTAGTAGATTATCACTTAAAAAAAGGGTTTTGTTATAATTTTATTTAAATCGAATGATAAATTCGAAAAAAGGTGTATGTCTCGCATAGTTAGATCAAATCATATTCCTATCCTATTCGTATTATAGATAATATCAAAATAATGTGTACTGACCTTTTGAAGCAGATGAAACGACGAATTCCGTCAATTGTTTAAAGAATCAGAATCTGTTTTTGCATTACCAAAATTGAATACAACTCGGTGATAGCCGTTGGCTAACCTTCTCAATGTAACATGTAACCATCGCAGATAGCGTACAAAATTATCAAAACTATTGATTTCACACACACGCTCCTTTTTACAGCAACCAAATCGCGTTATAAATCCATACAATTTGAAATGCCTCTTGCATTTTCAGAAAAAGTGACAGCATCATGCTATACCCTCTTGAAAGTTGAAACAAACTATAATTAACTGTCATAAGAATTGCCATCCAATTTAGTCGCGTTATAGTACCAAGTGGCAACGCCATAGACAAGGGGAGCGAAATGCCACAGCAAGTGTGCCACAGCCAGTGACATACCTCCTCGTCTATGATTATCGTAATACTCACGGAACAGAAAAATGTTCCGTGGTAATACTAAACGCTCAGCAAAATAATGTTTAAATGTTAAAATAACCATTGAAATATATTGGTCACCAAGAAGTAACTGGACACATACTCTGTTCTCGTAGGCATGCATGTAAAATATTGTGTTAATTGGTCACACTAAAATTAAAAAAATACGAACTAGAGAGGTGCATATCATAACATGTCTGAGAGAGATTGTAAGACTAAACTAGACTAGGGCTTCTGACTGGGTAGGTGATACCTATCAGATTAAAGATATACCAACGTTGGCAGATATTCGTCTAACTCTAATCAGTGATATCCATATTCATAACATAGGATCATAATCCTAACCCTTTGAGCAAACATTACATTAAGCTATCTTCTATATGATCGTCTAAGTTTGGGCTCCGCAGTGGGTAGAATATAATATTAATGTTCCTAGAGTTTGGGGTTTACACACTACACTGCCCTATCTTTCAAGTCCTACATAGGAACGTCTTGTGTTTTATGGTAGCACTGACGGTGAACAGCACATTCGTAATCCTACTACGGGTAAAGACGCACGTTCACTTGATCCTGAATCACGTGTGACCTTACATACGTGATCTCCACCATTTTAAAAGCAGGCAACTGTTTTTATTGACTCATATTAGTCAACTTTACTAAAATCTGTGTTTCGTAACCCCATACTGGGGTCCATAGTTCAGGCTTACCATCTCCAAAGTCAATCCGATAAATCCGGGCATCAACGAGCTCCGCGCCGGGTAGGTACATATTTTACCCGCGTGGCCGCGTCGAGTTGCTACGGATCTGGCGATTTCATCCGCCAACCGTCGTCGCGTTCCTACCATAGAAACGGGGTTTGTCCACGGTAGAATAGACAAAATGACCGATTGTAGAAAAAAAACATTAGAAATCTATAGACCGCTGCTGCGGACATCGTCCCACTAGGCTGAGCCAGAAGAGTACTGTACCACTCCCAAGGAAATTAAGGAAACTTTTGTGACCATAAACCTAGCTACCCTCTTTCTCTCCTTATTTTTTTTTTTATGTAAACGCATGTGGTCTTATTCATGGTATAATAATATACTTCGCCCGGTACAGCATTCCGGTCACGGGCGTGACACAAGTCTACGTCATCACCGCTGTGTTATTACAATATAAATGTGTACTAAAAACTCATCAATCGCCTTTATTACCTGTGCGAATCCGATAAAACGAAGAGGTTATAACTAACAATTACGTTCGTATTGTTTAAATTGAATTGTTTCGTTTGATTAGAAAAATGAAACGTCAATTTAAATGGTCTAAACTCGTATATATTTTTTAACAAAATTGTGACTGAAAATGTTTCCATAATTCGTGTTTTGTTGCAATGAAGTGGCAACTGGATAGTGACGTAAGCATGTGTCACTCCCAGAATGCCAGACCTTGTTTTTTTAGACCATGGTCTTATTTGTCTCCACCACAGCCACGTAAACAGGGGCGTATTTACCCTAGACCCAAAAGGGCCATGGCTCGGGGTGGCAGGCTGCGAGGGGCGGCGGAAGCCGCACCTCGCACTCAGCTTTTGCGTCTATCTTTTTGATTATATGCCTGAAGAAATTTACATAATAAACAAAAATTAAAACTCATTTGGTTGCTAGTTTGATAGACATCAAAACGCGAGTTTATCCTATTACTAATCGGCGGCGGGGCGGCGCGGCGCACGGTGGGCTGAAAATCGGCTTTCATAGACTTAGGGATTTCAATTTGCAAGTGCCGCCAGTTTTTATGCCGGATATCACTTCTATTAGTTCTTCTTTTTACAAAAATGACACCCGAGTTAACTCTGCACAAAAACGAAGGAATTATATTTTTTTTACGAAAACTTTATATGAAGCTAGTATGAAAAATCTAATTATCTCTTAAACGGCAACGAAAACCGTAATATCCTTACAGGTGGTTATAGTACTAATTGTTTATGTTTTTTTGACATACTCCACATAACAATTATCGCTGCTGATTTTTTTTAAATCAACAAAATATTTTTATTTATTTTTACATATGTAACGGTTCCTTTGAGTGTTTAAGTTGAGGAACACAAACTTTTAACAACACGTAACATAAAATAGCAGCACCCCTATATCCCCGAAGGAGTAAGCAGAGCTTTATAGTATACCCACACTTAGACAAATGTTTGAGCTAGATATTTATTACCGGGTTGGATAAAGCAACAAGAAGTATCCCCATTTGATTTGGCCGATGATCTACAAGAAGAATGTGTTCTTTTAAAACAATTCTTGACGTCTCATTAAAATAAACAAAAGGATTTGAAGGAGGCATTTCCATAGACTAAAATGACATTACGAAATGCATATTTCCGTGCACGGTGCTGTAGCTTAGAACAAAAGTATGGGAATCATATCCGACCAGTTTAAGTAGGCTTCTGCTTTTGGAGATACACTACTCAATTCTATAGATTTTTAATTTACTAGTAGAGTAATATCAAAGATGAATTTTCTTATTGGTAGATGGCGCTGTTCTCAAAATGTTCATGGGTTTCGTCTAAACCGCAGACCACATAGAGATCATATTATGTTTAAATAGGTTTAAACACAATATGTTCCATTTTAATCAGATTTTCTTAAAATAACAACATTTTTTTTTACTAATAAATATATTTAAGGAGTTGAAACACCTTTTAAATTTATTGTGCTAACATACAACGTTTGTTTAAATGGATAAAATCATCTAATAACGCAACATAAATTGTTGAAACTATTTTAAGTTTAAATGGAAAAAAAGGAACGCAACTCGCGTAACTGTCAAAATATGTTGTAATTTTTTTTATTCCGAAGAGAATTTATGGATGCAGTTCGATTAATTTCTGGATTATTCTTGACGACTTTGCTTGTATGGACATTTAGGTTTCTGCCTCTATCCATTGACCTGGAAAGGTATTGGATACCGGGAACCGACAACTTCGCTTTATCCGAACGACCCCTGCACGAAAATCTGGACTGTGTACTTGTTTGTGAAACGCACCGATATTGTGTTGTATAAAAATATGAACGCGAGCAAGTGTTGTGTGCTGATCTGCAAAAATTCAAGAGTTGGCCTTCAAATATTGTAAAAAAATATTGAAGAAGAAATAAAGTAGGTATTTGACATTGGATTTAGTGTTTTATTTTTGGTTAAAAACTACTACCTAACTAAAATGGAAGGAAATAGGACAGGGCATACTGCAGATTGGAAACTATTATAGCTTTATGAAGCATTTTACGTATACGTATAGCTAGTAGCTATACGTACCTATATATTGCTTCTTGGAGTGTTGTTTTTAGTTATTGCTAGAGGGCGCCAGCGCACACTGGTCCCGAATGATAAAAAAGTGGACATTAAGAAATTTTTGACAGAAGGTCAACGGATTCGGCTGATTTTTTTTTTGTAGACAGCTGATGCAATTACAAATCACTTTTATAGATTGAGTTTTTGCCAAAAAAGCCGTATTTTCAGAGAAAAAAAATATTGAAATATTTTTTGTATGAAAGAAATCCTAATTTTGTCTTTATCTTCCAAGATTCAAACGTATTCAAAATAAAACTTAGCGCAGCTTGTAGAGGGGCTAATTGCTCACTACTTTGTCATAGACACTCTTCTGCGATTTTGTGCTCCTTTTGAGTTACAGGCACTTTAAATATTTTTTGTATGAAAAAATCCTAATTTTGTCTTTATCTTCCAAGATTCAAACGTATTCAAAATAAAACTTAGCGCAGCTTGTAGAGGGGCTAATTGCTCACTACTTTGTCATAGACACTCTTCTGCGATTTTGTGCTCCTTTTGAGTTACAGGCACTTTAAATATTTTTTGTATGAAAAAATCCTAATTTTGTCTTTATCTTCCAAGATTCAAACGTATTCAAAATAAAACTTAGCGCAGCTTGTAGAGGGGCTAATTGCTCACTACTTTGTCATAGACACTCTTCTGCGATTTTGTGCTCCTTTTGAGTTACAGGCACTTTAAATATTTTTTGTATGAAAAAATCCTAATTTTGTCTTTATCTTCCAAGATTCAAACGTATTCAAAATAAAACTTAGCGCAGCTTGTAGAGGGGCTAATTGCTCACTACTTTGTCATAGACACTCTTCTGCGATTTTGTGCTCCTTTTGAGTTACAGGCACTTTAAATATTTTTTGTATGAAAAAATCCTAATTTTGTCTTTATCTTCCAAGATTCAAACGTATTCAAAATAAAACTTAGCGCAGCTTGTAGAGGGGTTAATTGTTCATCACTTTGCCATAGACACTCAATTGCGATTTTGTGCTCCTTTTCAGTTACAGGCACTTTAAATTTTTCGTTGTCGGATGAGCTTTACTAGTTTTTTGTAGACAGCTGATACAATTACAAGTAACTTTTAAAGATGTATTTTTTGTTAAATAAGCCGTATTTTCAGAGTTAAAAAATTAATTCAGGCGGATTAGAAATAATCTTGTTAAAGATAGACTAAGATGTAATAACATTTTCTTCATTAATAAGTAACTCTTATAAATGTCTTTCTATTAAAAAAAGTCTTATTTTAAATATATCAAATAAACAACTTGGATATCTCAAAACGTGTACAGACATGTTCAGGTACAGGTAATTTATTGTGTGACTCATATTCAGATTATAAGCATTTTTTGGTAATGAGTCATTGCTTAATTAGCCGATTACTTACAATTTGGGCTATATTTGGTCATCTAACGCTAGTGAATGCGTCGGAAACGCTGAATGATAAAAAGGTATAAATTGCAATTAAAACTTTTCCTTCGTACTTTAACGGGCTTAGGACCGTCAAAATACAAACCTATATAATAATATAGGTATTGTATTAAGGCGTACTTAAAAATGTTATTACATCTTAGTCTATCTTTAACAAGATTATTTCTAATCCGCCTGAATTAATTTTTTAACTCTGAAAATACGGCTTATTTAACAAAAAATACATCTTTAAAAGTTACTTGTAATTGTATCAGCTGTCTACAAAAAACTAGTAAAGCTCATCCGACAACGAAAAATTTAAAGTGCCTGTAACTGAAAAGGAGCACAAAATCGCAATTGAGTGTCTATGGCAAAGTGATGAACAATTAACCCCTCTACAAGCTGCGCTAAGTTTTATTTTGAATACGTTTGAATCTTGGAAGATAAAGACAAAATTAGGATTTTTTCATACAAAAAATATTTAAAGTGCCTGTAACTCAAAAGGAGCACAAAATCGCAGAAGAGTGTCTATGACAAAGTAGTGAGCAATTAGCCCCTCTACAAGCTGCGCTAAGTTTTATTTTGAATACGTTTGAATCTTGGAAGATAAAGACAAAATTAGGATTTTTTCATACAAAAAATATTTAAAGTGCCTGTAACTCAAAAGGAGCACAAAATCGCAGAAGAGTGTCTATGACAAAGTAGTGAGCAATTAGCCCCTCTACAAGCTGCGCTAAGTTTTATTTTGAATACGTTTGAATCTTGGAAGATAAAGACAAAATTAGGATTTCTTTCATACAAAAAATATTTGAATATTTTTTTTCTCTGAAAATACGGCTTTTTTGGCAAAAACTCAATGTACAAAAGTGATTTGTAATTGCATCAGCTGTCTACAAAAAAAAAATAAGCTGAATCGGTTGACCTTTTGTCAAAAATTTCTTAATGTCCCCTTTTTTATCATTCGGGACCAGTGTGCAGCGCCTTGAAATGTTCGAGTGACGTCTCTATCTCCCTATATAAAATGTACTCTGTGTTTCTATCTTTCTAGGCACTGCGGAGACAAATTGCAGCGCGGAACGTTCGTTTAAGCAAAGAACTTGTAAACAGTTGACTTATTCATAATGTAGAAGCTGACTTGACAAAATCCGTTAATGGTGCCGATTGTTTTGTACACCGAACTAAACTGTCACTAAAATTCCTTACTTTTGGCTATGAGAATCATAACTATTCTGCAAAAAAAACTCTGAATTTAAAAATAATTTTGACACAACTAAAATCGAATTTGACAATCGCGATTCCACGTGGTACTTGTTTGCCCTACCTTGTGAATGTTTTTAGAGCGCGCCGGGGGGCAGCCTCGGCGTGTTTTATATGGAATTTTTCACTTTTTGTATGGAAAATATGAAAAATTATTACCTATATTATGTTGAATTTTAGGGGTTTATGAGTCTTACAAAGAGGGTCGATCTTTTTCATTATTTTTGCGATAGGGTATTGCTGATTCTAATGATTATAATTCTGTAAAGCCATATTTGTTACGGTCGCGAATCATATTTTAATCAAAATACAACCTGACAGTGACCTGCAAATTGCAGAAAACGTAACAAAATTTGAATTTCGCGGGCTACCTTAGAGCATCCCACTTAATTAAAAGGTTTTGCTTTATTCCGTTAATTTATGGGGCGGCAAACCTTACAGGCCCAGGGCGCTGAATCTTTAAATACACCACTGCACGTAAAGGAGTAATAGTGTTCTGTGACGTAAACCTCTTCCACGTTTGGCCACGAAATGTATTATTTTGTCTCGATTTCTTCATCCGCCAATTTTAGCAAGGAACATAAAATGTAACATTCCCTAATTTATTTTACGATATTTTGGTATTTCCAGTAAACCATTATAAATTGGCACCAATCAAGATCAAGTTTGAACATTATAAATGATGGGTCAAAACATGCACTGTGACCGTAGTGCCTTGCTCTCGGCTATAGCTTACACCGGTAAAAGAATACCCCCACGACTTGCGGCCAGTAAAACCGGCTTTTAAAGTGAAGCGGTTAATTATATAAAAAGTGTTCCGTATCTACACTAATTTAATAAAGCTCAAGACTTTCGTTTTTTTTTTTTGTTCGAACGCGCTTATCTCTGATAATACCAGTCAGATTTTTTAACCGACTTCACAAAAAGGAGGAAGTTCTCAATTCGTCTGTATGTTTTTTATTTTTAATGTGTGTTAGCTCAGAACTTTTTTCTGGGTGAACCGATTTGGATGATTCTTTTTTTATTTGATAGGTGGTGCTTCACATGTGGTCCCATTTAAATTTGATCAAGGTCTGACCAGTACTTTTTGAGTTATCCTTAATACTGCATATTTTTTCCACTTAGTTTATATGGATGATGTGTTAATAATTTCCTGTCACTGTTATTTGCACACCAATTAGTGGTATACGAATTTGTGTGGGGTAGGTACCGCAACTAAAAAGTGAAAAATAAAAACTTTTTTACAAAAAAACAACCGAATTCCAAAAAAAAACACTAAAAGACGTGAAAAATAACTTTAATTTTGGAAGTCGGTGGCCAAAAATGAAAATACAACCCTAAAGACACCGACTTCCAAAATTAAAGTTATTTTTCACGTCTTTTAGTGTTTTTTTTGGAAGTCGGTTGTTTTTTTGAAAAAATAAAATATTTTATTTTTTTGCATTTCACAGCCAATTCTTGAAAAAGGTTATTTATGTAATCTATTTAACATCACGCTACGACCCTTGCCGAGCAAATAGAAAAAAGTCAGAAAGAACGCTAAGCGAAAACGAAGTGATAGCGCCGCCGGGCAATGTGGCTATTATTTTAGTATATTGTGGTGTCTTACGTGTTCCACGCGAACGAAGTCGCGGGCAGAAGCTAGTTACCTATTAAAAATAAATTTTGTTGTTACTTTTGCGTGAGTGGACTCTTCGCAGTTATGCCCAGAAGGTATTTTGTGGGCATAATATAGGTATCTGCGAGGGAACCACGCCTATTATTGGCATAAATTATCAGTTCCAATGATAGGGTTGTCACGCTATATAAATTTATTCTTAGTTATGTCCCATTGCAGAGTAGGTATTACAGATTACCCAGTATGTCCGTGCCTACTAAACCCTACATAAAAGTAAAACGCCAAAACATGCTGGATCTTACTCTTATTGAAATCCTTTTTATTGTTTATTCTAACTGGATACCGCAGGAACTATCTTCAAACTTCTTTCAATACCTACGTTAATGAAAACACCAGTTCAACTTCAACCTGATTTGAAGAGGTGTTCGGTATTCGGTCAAGAATCTCATTAAGTAAGTATAGCATGTACCTACTTGAGTACGTTGTACGGACAACAATGCAACATATAAAACAATTCGCACAAATTCGCCGAGGGCATTCACCGAAAAGTTCGGGGTCTCAATGCTAATTAGCCTCGAAGATTAGCCCAAGCGCCTCGGTGGACCCGTAGCCGTAGCCCGTGGTCAGCGGAGCGCGTTCACAACCGCGGACAACATGCGTGCAAACGGACGCGTGCCAAGTTTTAGTTTGGCGAGCGCGATCCTGCGCGCCGCTTCCGTTTACGCGTGTATCACAGTTACTGCATCTTCAGAGTACGGTGTTCCAATAGAAATAAAATTATGGGATACTGGAAGAACGCCTTTAGCTCATATGGTGGATGTAACGAACGAGTTCGGTTTGAAAGTGCTGGCAGAACATAACTTTTTAAATGATAATAACATAGCGTTTTCGCCGTATGGATTGATGGGGATCATGGTGGCTCTGTATGAAGGAGTGGATGGAGAGGCCTCTTATCAGATCCAGCGGGGGATGCAGCTGCCGTGGAACAGGAATGTCATGAGGATAGGCTTTAGGGATATACATCGCACGTTAAAAGTAAGTCAAAATATAATACAAGAAATATTTTACAATTATTATTTGCTTTCAGGCGTTAAATTTTTCTGGAGGTACCTACGTTATATATTTATTTCAGCAGAAATTGAGGTAGGGTCATGCATTTTGTGTCGGTATAGGATTGCAGTCGTAAAATCCCGGTGAAATAAGCGTAACCTACCGAATAAATACATCGTCAGGAACTCTCACCGGTGCTATTGTTTTGTTTTGATCTGTGACTAAAATGTAATCAGCTTGTTTGTAACTTTTAGGAAGTACGGCCGGCATTTACAATTATTGCGATCACATAATATCTCTTTCGTTTTCAGTTTTCGTAAACATGATGGGCAAAATGTTTTATTAGGCATTTAGGTAGTGACAAATGTCGATTAACACTTTCGTTTTTTAAATCTTAATGATTGTGCTTATTCAATTAAAATCGGAACAGAAGTATAATTAAAAGAATATTAACCCTTAGCTATTATTATGAAAAGCTAAAATACAATGTTCCAACGAATAATTTTATGTCAATTTAGATGATGACTGTGTATAATTATGTAAGTAGCAGTATTAATCGACTTTTGTCGCTGACCGTATCTAAGAGGTACTCTTTGCTACACAAAATAAACGAAATTCTTGTCTAACTTGAGGGTTTAAACTTGTCCGATGGTAGAAACAATCAAAATGGCTCTTATTACCCGACTGCACGACAGCCTAAGGTTATGCTTTTTCTACTGTCTAGCTAGACTAACTCTAGACTCAGAGGTCTCAAACGTGTCTTGTGGGTGAATGCCTCTGCTTCCGGCCAGAGCGAGCTGGACGAACACCGTGCGGATTTGGTCAGTAAGAGTCTGACTGCTGACACTTGACAGTCCCCCCTCCAACTACCACAAATTTAGGTTGGATTTCCACATCCCACCGAAATAGTAGATTGTTGGAAGGGAAGAAAGGGACCTATTTATGGCAATCCATCATTGATTTAGGCTCGCTGAATCTGATGAATTCATTTTAAACAAATATTTGTTGCTGTAAATAATTAGCACTCAACAAAGCAACTGAAGATCGAATTCGAATTGCCGCTTTCCCGCCTTTTTTATGTTTCTTTTTCTGTGGCATTCTACCAGCCAGTATTTTTTATCATTGAAGATAGTAAATATTTGCTCAAATCTATGTTAATTAAATAAAAATTAGTGAAAAGTAAATTATAAGTATAAAGTCATGTTACAAAATTGTTTATATTTTAGGGTTCCGTACCCAAAGGGTAAAACGGGACCCTATTACTAAGACTCCGCTGTTCGTCGGTCTGTCTGTCCGTCTGTCACCAGCCTGTACATATCTCATGACCCATGATAGTTAGACAGTTGAAATTTTCACAGACTATGATGTATTTCTGTTGCCGCTTTAACAACAAATACTAAAAAAGAGAATAAAATAAATATTTAAGGAGGGGGGGGGGAGGGTTATTACAATTTTACGACGCGATTTAACAGTGACTGTTTGTAAACTTGAGACATGGCTTGCAGTTTTTAAATATCTTGACGAAAATCGTTTCCCAGGGACGAAAAGAATGGGCACGCCACAATTGCGGCGGTAAGTCCCCTCTTTGAGGAGTGGCTTGAGAGGCGCCACGTCGTCCTCACCTTCCGCCTGACGCAGGTCCTCACCGGACATGGCTGTTTCGGGAGGTTCCTGTTTCGGATAAGGCGGGAGGAAACGCCCGGGTGTTGGCATTGTGTGGATCGACCGGAGGACACGGTGGAGCATACGGTGGAGGTCTGCCCAGCTTGGGTGGAGCACCGCCATGTCCTCGTGGCGGCGATCGGCGGCGGCGATCTCTCGCGTCCGGCCCTGGTACAAGCCACGGTATGGAGCGAGAGGGAATGGGAAGCCGTCACCTCCTTCTGTGAAGCAGTAATGCTCGCGAAGGACGAGGCGGAGCGCGTGAGGGTGCGGCAATCGTTGCGCCCTCACGCCCCTAGTCACCGCAGGAGGAGACACCCTGGGCGTCGGGAGTCAATTGCCGACTCCCGGCCACCGCAGGCGCGGGCTTGCGGACGGCGAGCAATGGGCAGCTCGCCGTCCGGTAAGGACCAAGCCCGGGTCGCATCGTGTTCCACGCGCGCCTCAAAGAGATGTCAGCATCATTGAAGGGGTCCGATAGGGCCGATGCCTGCCGGGGTCGCGGATTGTTCGAAAGAGTTACCGTGGCCCTGGCGCACAGGCAACTGACGGAACACGGATGGGTTTTAGTCAGTAAGAGTCTGACACGCCCTTCCGCTCCGCCCAGAGTGGGAGAGGTCATATGATGATTTCCCACCCAAAAAAAAAAAAGTAGGTACCTACCGGTAACCTACCTACTGTTTTCATCCCTCTGATCAGCGGGGTATTTGCGTAACACACTATCATGAGGAATGGCTTTCAATTTGACAGTTCAACAAAATCAGGTAATTTCGTTATTATGTTGTGGAGCAGAATTTTTTTTCGAAATTAAGAAGCAATGGATTAGCAAAAGGCTTCATAATTATTCAGCTTGTGATTGATAGTGTGTTACGCAAATTATTATGGTGCTTGCGTTATTAATTTATTATTCTAAGGGTGCAGGTCACAGATCATAAAACACTGTGCTTTTATGATCTGTGGTGCAGGTATAGGTACTTCAAGCGTACTTTCCAAGTATGAGCAATATAATTTAGAAAAATAATTTACGCCGACCTACGAGATCTTATAGTAGGTTCTAATAGTATGTTTAGTGATAATAGAACCAAGACTTGATCAGTGCGAGCACATCGAGCGCTTAACACACAAATCTAATTTTATTAGATATTAGACACACTTTCGCCCGACCGGTATTAAAACTCATGTCGACAAAATAAATAGCAGTACCAGTTTAAATGATGCTTTGTGTTAGCAGTTCTAATCTGACTTTGTAGGCCCATATACAAATCGTAGTCGTTAGTTAAGTTCTTAGTATTTACTATGTCGACTTGTCGAATAATGTTTGTAGGCATAGAAATATAAAAATTAAATAAAAATTATACTGCCAACTGGCTGTAAACCATTATTTCGCGGACATTGTGCTGTCACACTTAAATTGAAATGTGTACCTAACTGTTTTATGTCCCAATAAATTAAAATAAAATGAAATTGCCAATCCAATATACCTACCTACATGACTCTAATTTTAACCATTTCAGACTTATTTCGTACCGGAAGAGGGATTTCTGGCGGGGTTAGCGTTGAACAATGAGAATGTCACTTTTAACGAGCCATACAAAAAGATTCTGCGGTTTTATGGTTTTGATTTAGAAAACGATCAGTTGCCGACACTTGCACCTGATAGTAACAGTACTTCAAATGACACGAATCCAGCGACCACAACAATGAGTCCTGCAGGGTCCAGTGACGCTACGACAACGACTGTGGCGATGACGGCTGAAAGTAAACCAACTCGAGAAGATGCTAGTACTAGTCCCCCGACCAGAGAAGAAACTACAAGTACAACCAATCCAAATGCGGAGACAATAAGCACGATAGATATAAGAGGAGCAACATCAACCACTGCAAACCCGTCCGCTGCGCCAAACGCAGAGAGCACGCCCATGAGCACTGTCACCACAACAGAAACAACCACTGAAAGAATTACAGAAACGACAACTCAAATAACGACTACATCGCAGGTGGTAGAGACTACCACACAGGCTCCAACCCCTGACACAGAACCGACCACCACTACAGTAGCCCCAAGCACGGCGGCTGAAACAGAACCAGTTGCGATAAGTTCACAAGTCACAAATGCCATAACAAATGAACCGACCACCAACAATGAAGTGGATACGTCTTCAACTCTTGAAACTAGCACAATGCCAGCTACTACTCTTGATGGAACATCTGCTACAGCACAGTCTAGCACGCTTGATGCAAGCTCAGCACAGACTACCCTGACTGAAATGACGCAAACACCATCATCAACGATGGCTAGTTCTACAATAACATCAACGCTATCAGCTAACACCCCAACAGAGAGTGTGATGTCTACAATTGCTGAAACACAGCAAACAGAACAAATGTCTACAATGACTATGGATGACATGACGACCACATTAAATTCCGTGACACCAGCTAATGAATCAACGTTAGAGACTCTTGAACGAAGGAAGAAGTCGATAGTGGATTTTATATTCACAAATCCTCCGTACATAGATGACTATTTGTATTCCTACAGATCTTATGATATTGGTTCGGATGCGTCTAATCCGAGCTTTGACGATAAAATATTCTTAGCGAACGGTTTGAGAAGCGTTCAGGTGAGTCCTCAAACTGCTACGTTTGCATACAGCTGGCACAGCCAAGTTCGAGTCTTATTGTTATTAGGAATATTTAGTCGAACAACATAACTTTTTTTTTAAATGGCTGCTCAAGACTCACCCTATTATCTGACCACAATAAAGCTCTCTGATTTAGCTCAATTATCTAATAAGTAGCATTCGGTACGCCGCGCGCCGCGCTCTTGCGCCATACTCGTATCATTAAAATTGCTTGTTCGTGAATCGCGCATCCTAGCGACATTGTAGGTAAATTGTATATACCCTTGTTATAATGGTTAGCGTAACAACACAATTTGCATTATTAATTCGCTACAGCATTGCTTTTCATCATTCAAATTGATGATGAGTCAATTATTTTCAACAGGTCACGTATATGCGATACGATACAGTGCTGGAGCACGCCTATCTGCCACATTTGGAGGCCTCGGCCTTAAGATTGCCTTTGGACAGTGATCGTTACTACTTGCTGGTAGTGCTGCCCACGCGGGGCGGCTCGCCTGAGCTTGGGCGGCTGCTGTCCCGTATGTCGCGAGAGTCAGACTTGTCGGACATCTACACGGTGCTGCGCCCGCGCCGTGTGAAGGGAATCGTGCCGAGCTTCACTGTTAAAGGTCACGTGACCTTAACTACGGATTTACAGAAGGTACCTAACTAATTTTATCTTAGAGATCGTAACAAGTTAATTTGCAATATTTTTTGTAAGTATTAGTAAAACCAGGAATTATAAATTTATATTCAGTGCCCACCGGATGTTACTTTTTTGTAGTTTCTAGTGGAATTTACATCGACCTAATATGAAAAAGGTACACAACACGATTAATTGTGACCTAGTTTCGACCACTGTGTAACAAAAAACAGAGATTATGGCGCTATTAACATAATAATTAGTTTTGTGTGCCAGTACAGCTATTTACATACACCTAATACCTGACGATGACACGATGGGTGACACAGAAAGTTGTCCCTAGTAGGTAGGTACCTAACTGAAATGAAAAGCTGCGTGTTAATAAGATTGGTAGATTTATACATTTTTCACGATGTGTAAGCATTTTGTACATTGTGATAAGATCACATATTACATTATTAGTTTTTGGCCTTCAAGCCAGCTGAAGGTTTCTTTGACAAAAGACTTCATAACTTAGATGAATATCTAATTGCAGCTTGGCATTAGAAACGTGTTCGAACCTCGACAACGCGACTTCACGCTCATGACGAGGCAACCGGGCGTATACGTGCGAAGCATTGAACAGGCAGTGTCCGTCGCTATACGCAAGTACCGGCCCGACGACCAGAAGAAAAATAGTAAGTATCCAACAGCAAACAAAGGAACTAAGTACTTACCTAATGGTAGGTTTTAAACCCCTCGATAGATCTCTGTATGAATAAAATATGCTTGATTATACGTTAAAACGGAGGCGTGGTAACGAGGCCCGGGCCCTAATACCAACGCCGTTCCGGCTTGATCCATTTAATTGGCTAGTCCGCTGGATATGCCTTGGCCATGTGTGCGTGCGTGGTCACCCGCAAGACTGGGGTCACTCGTCGCCGTCACGGACCGACGCGCCGTGATACGCCCGCCGCGCCGCCGGAAAATCCTTGAGTGACATTGATGTGCTCCGAAAATCTACGTAATTGATTTGCCACAATTAATTGAACTGGCAACCGTATAGAACACACATTCGCATATTGTGTGAAAATCTAAACTCTAACTAATCCAACCAACAGCTCAGCACTCAGCTGGGCCACTTGTACGGTTACGAAACCGTTGCATTATTATAATCGGTGCTCTATTAAAGACATTCATAAATGCTAACAACGCGCGAAGACAGATTTCGTGTCCTCGTTTTCCGGCGCAGGGGCTGAAATAATTGTAACCAAAAGAGTGCAAAGCTGAGGTGTCAAGTGGCGAGAGCAGGCCGGCCGCATCCATTGTCTCGCGGTGGTGGCGCAACGCGGCGACACGCGCATCTGCCTCCATTGATGCGCGCGCGCACTGCTCTACGTGCGCCATCGACAATTAGGGAAATCACCCACTGCAACATCGATGCGACCTCAATGCTTAATCGCGAGATGAAAATGATGATTTGCAGATAGTCCGTCATTTCAATTACATAAATGAGTTTAACTGAAAAAATCGCTAGATGATTGTTTCCGGTGGCTACAGTTGGCGTATTCTGTTTCGATTGTTATGATAAGAGCCCCGTATTTGCATTGCAAGGACGTTCATGATGAAACATAAACAACATTAATTTAACAGATAGGTACCTACGCTTGTTCATGACTTGTAGACATACCTACTTACAGAATTCAAGCAATGGCCATATTAAAACTCACCGAGCTGATTGATGATTTGCTGGCTGAAACCTACAGAAAGACATCGACATTGGTTGGAGTATTAGCTCTATAACGAATTTAAATTATTAAGGCGCTCTCCAGACGGCACGGTGCGGCTTGGTATGGCAAAGGATTTTCGTAAGCGGAAATGATTTTGAGTCCTATTTTCATACCATTAGAACTCACATATCGTTGATACCGACTTGAGTATACCGCGGGAAGCTGTGGTAAATTGCAGAAGACTTTGGCCAGCGCTTGCATAGCCGGGCCATACAACTCTTATATAGGTACTTTACCCCTGTAATTTAACAATTCAGTTTTATTAACAAATAGGCAAGGAAAA
This sequence comes from Griposia aprilina, assembly GCA_916610205.1. NCBI lineage: Eukaryota > Metazoa > Arthropoda > Insecta > Lepidoptera > Noctuidae > Griposia > Griposia aprilina. Next base: position 17,506,311 of record OU744286.1, read on the forward strand.
AAATCGGAGCTCTTGAATAATAATAAAAACAAATTTTCAATACTTTTTTGTTAATCTTAATTACGTGGTAATTAAAAGCATAGATCTATGTGTAAAAGTATGTAAATTTGCATGTGGCTCGAGCGAATTTAATTCTCTCTAGCCACCACCATGTGGATCGACCTGTGGGCAGTCCAGCCGCCAGCGCCAGTCGCCTAATCTGCCATCCGACGACATGCCCGAAATCACGGAAAAATATTATCTGTATGTATTCTCGAGGGTTTTGAGCCCCAGGCACGCAGCCCAAGATTTTGGGGGGGGTCACCATGGTCGCCGAGGAATATTTTTAGGATGGTATACATCTCGTTGGTCTACTGGTCGCAATCGCTACTGCTAAGCATGATCCTGGGTTCGATACCTAGGTCGGTTAAAGTGTTATTGGGTTTTTCATCAGTAATTTCTCTGAAGCAGCCTGTAGTCTGGATTTGTAGCCGGTTGATGGCAGTAGGTTCGCACCCTAAAACATGGGACTTAAACATAACTGGCGAAATGTTGGTGTACTATATGTAGTTACACCCCTGCCTAACCTTTCGGGGATTAAAGGCGTGATGTTATGTTAATGTTCGTGTACAGCTCCAGCTCCACATTACTTAGGTATTCTATTCAGGGACGCAGCTTTTACAGGGGGTAGGGGTATACTCGTAGAATAATGCTGGCAAATTGGTCGTAGCACTTTTTAATAAATAGTAGGTATTAGAACAATAGATTATGTAGGGTAACCAGAGCGAGCTCGAAAATTTTAACAACCCACCTCGTTTAGGTTAGGTTTTGTTTTATGTTTTCAAACCGAAATAGGAGTTACATTATCGACTCATGCAGGAAAGCCCAAGCAACTATGAGAATGTGGAATGCAAGAGCAAACAAAGCGAGATCGAAAATTTTGCACACTCTCGGATAGGTTAGATTTTCTGTTGACCATTCCAAAAGAACTAGGAATTAGTTGGTTTGTCGACTTACGAAGAAGAGTTCAAGAATCAAGAGAATGTAGAATGCAAGAGTGAGCGAAGTGAGCCTGGATATTTTAGCACCCTACCTTGAATAGGTTCTGTTTTCTTTTGACCATTATACAGAAAGAGAACTTACTTTGTTAAGTTATGACGAAACGCAGCAGTTTAGATTTTGGAATCTGGCCTAAACTTTAGCCTTTCGAAACTTACGTACGAGAGGAGTGCCCAAATTCCCGAGATTGCTTCGCTCGCTCTTGCATTCTAGATTCTATATTTTATAACAGGCTTTTTGAAGTAAAAACTTCTTTTGGCGCGTTGAACGATATTTTGTAGAGTGAAATCGTATGGGGTCGCGTCACCGAAATGCTAATGTAAACAGTGTGTTGCGGATTGCGGTTGTTGTTGCTCGGAGTGTCGATTGATGTACAAACCAAACTAATGTTAATAATTTTAATTTACAAATTATGAAATTTTAGTTTTTGATACTACAATTAATTTGAAAATAAAAAGCACTATTTATAGTTTTAAGTTTTCGCTTCTGTCGGCAGTCCCCATGACTGCCTGCGTTCTTAATTTTTTGTCCCTATATGGCAAGGCATGGTATGGCATGTTTTTAGCAAATAAATGATATTATTATTATTTCCTTTATTTCTTTATATACATATAAAATATAGTTTTAAATATAAGAATATAAAGAATATAAAAACATTTAAAAATATAAAAAATAGTAGCCCACCGATACCGGGAACAGGGTCCAAGCTACCAGTGGTCAGGGCTGTAGAGAGAGGAACCTTCTAACAATGCGAGCCGTGTCCAGAAGTACCGCCTTCTGAATCAAGCCCTTGATCCAGCTGCCCAACGAGAGCCTCCTCAGGTGTTGGTCGAGGCTCTTCGCTATTAAGCCATTGGCAGTCATGACTATCGGCACAATGATCGCTGAGTCCACGTCCCACATGTCGAAAACCTCATGAGCCAAGTTAAGATACTTGATTTGTTTATCTTTCTCGGCTTTCACGAGGTTCACGTCATGCGGGATCGTTATGTCAACGATCATTGCATGCCGCTCTCTTCGATCCACCACCACTATATATCAGGCTTATTGGCAACAATAGTCCTGTCAGTGCTGATGGATCGATCCCAGTACAATGTGATATTTCCATTTTCGAGAACTGGATCGGGCACATACCTGTAGTACAGCACTTCCGATTCCTTAAAGCTGTATTTCAAAGCAAGTTGCTGATGGATAACCCTGGCTACAAGGTTGTGTCTATGCAAGTATTCTTCATTAGCTAGACGAGAACACCCAGAGATAATATGTCTAATTGATACCCCCGGACGGTGGTATGCCCGACAGATGTCAACCGTACCGTCCTTCACAATAAATCTCCGGTAATTGTTCGTCATCATAAATTCGTCCATAATTGCACAGACAAAACCTTCGGTTTCCCCAAAGAGGTCTCCGAAACGTAGCCAGGCTACGGACGCTTGTAGATCTACATCGGGTCCATGTAGGGCCCGGAAAAAGCGTCTGTGAAGCTCCTTACTCTGCCATACCTCCATGCGATCATTAGTGTCAAGCACTACTGGTTTGCGCCAGTTCTCTTTAGCCAAGGAGAGCGGGGTGAGGCCCTTGTCCACCGCGACCACATCTCGATGCATCCGCACGTCGGTTTCTAGGAAATATTCCCTGAGACTGCATATGTCGCGATTGTGGAGGGTCTTAGCATTTAAAAAGCCTCGACCTCCACACTTTCGCGGAATATACAGCCTCATTACCGATGACCGTGGGTGATGTATTCGATTTGCAGTCAACAGCGTCCAGACCCGCCTATCCAGGGTGTCGAGTTCGGTCTGAGTCCATTTGAGTATGCCGAAAGAGTACATCAGAACCGGCATGACCCAACCGTTGAAGGCGCGCACCTTGTTTCCACCTGATAGAAGACTATTAAATACTATCTTCAGGCGGCCAAAGAAGCGCTCCTTCAACGATTGCTTCGTGTCAGTATCATTGATGCCTAACGCTTCCGACATACCCAAATACTTATAGGTTTCGGATGCGGAGAGGGCTCTAAGGTTCATGGAATCCGAGAGTTGGGTTCCCACGGATTCCACAATCTCTCCTCGCTTTACATGCATGACCGCACATTTGTCCACAAAAAATTCCATCCTGATGGCACTACTGAAAGTTTCAGTTACTTTCAGTAGCTCCATCAGTTGCAATTTGTTTGGGGCAAAAAGTTTGAGGTCATCCATTTAGAGGAGGTGAGATATAACCCGACCACCTCTACTCCACCGATAGCCTAGACCTGAATCCTCCAGCAGTGTGCTTAGAGGATTCAAGGCTAAGCAAAACCAAAGCGGACTCAAACTATCACCCTGAAATATGCCTCGCTTGATCCTTATCGGCTCGCTATTCCTCTGTGTATTTCGACATGCTGGATAGTGAAGGACCGTCCTCCATTGCCCCATACACGAAATCAGGAAGGTGCGCAGAGTTGCATCTATTTTATACAACTCCAGCACCCTCATGAGCCATGTATGTGGCACTGAGTCATAGGTCTTCTTGTAATCTATCCAACACAGACAGATCCTTTCGGGAACGACGAACCTGTTGGCTAATGGTCATATCAATGAGGAGTAGCTCCTTAGTACCGCGGGATCCGTTCTTACATCCATTTTGAGAGGCAGACATGATGGAGTTGGTGTCTATATGTTTGTTAATTTTAGCTTTCAAAATGGATGTAAGAACTTTATAGACCGTTGGTAAACATGTGATCGGTCTATAATTTTTGGGTTCCGCAGTGCTACCTGATTTATGGAGCAGGTGGGTAACTCCTGTCGTTAGGAACTGGGGTAGCAAACCAGACTCTAAAGCAACCTGGAACTGAGCCGCCAAGCGAGCGTGTGACCTTAAAAACCATTTTATCCAAAGTTGTGCAGCCCGTCCGGCCCTGGAGACTTCCAGTTAGGCAACGGACGGACTGCACGAGTCACGTCTTGGGGGCAGATGGTAATAGCCCCCATTTCTGGTAATGGTTCGCAGGCTCGCTCGACTTCCCGAGTCCAATCACCTTCGGAGTGACTGACAGGCACCGACCAGATATTGCGCCAGAAAGAACACATGGCATCATCATCTGGTAGGTACGTGTCAGTCACACCTTGATCTGGTCGCTCCCAAACCCTATAAACCCACCTTTCATCGCGCTGGAAGGTGCGATTCTGAGTGTATCGCTCCACTCGCCGCTTATACCAACGGATACGGTTCGCCCATGCATACACTTTCTGCTTCAGGAAGTCGATGCGCTCTGTGACACAGGACATATAGTCCTGAGGACTGATATCAGTCCCTGCGAATGCACGTCTCACAAAGCTAAAAAAAAAAAACAAAGCAAAGCTCTAGGGCGAGTATTGCCCTCCCTGAAGCAGATTAGTTTGCCGATGAGCGCTCTGGCCCCACCAATACGATGCTCAATTCTGCACTGCCAAGCTGGTACGACTGGTTTCGGTCGCGTAGCTCTAGAATCATTAGCAAATTTGACGTGAGCTACACGACATGCCGCTACAGCCGCGCAGGACAGAATCGAATGAGTATCGGTGAGGTCTACGCAGTCATCAAAATAATTTGACAACTGCGTATCCAGGGCCGCCACCAGCGCCCTATTTTTATTATGCATGGGTAAACGGGGTAAGCGTGGTCTAAGTTCGGGCGATATGAAGCGATATTCTCGAATCGCATCTTCCAAAGCACTCCTCAATTCCTCATTGCACTGGGTACTTACGTTTGTATCCCTATCATCACTCTCCTCGTCTGCTTGAGTTGTGTTACACTGTGGTAGTACTATAACAGTCTGCGACGGGGGGGCGATGACATGACTACTCTGCATTTCATTTCGCAGGCGATCAAGTACAGTTTCATCCAACATAATTATGATTACGTTGGATGACCCGCACCTGATCCGACAGTCGTTGTGCTGAAACGTTGACAGCTGGCTCAAGCACCTGAAAAAGAGAGAGCATCCGAACACGGTACGCGGTCAGATTGTTTCCCCCCTCTGTAGCCCCATAGTATGAGCGCATGACATTTATATTGATGGATCGTGTCCATCTCATGCGCTGCACACTTCCACCGGGAGCTGGAACCCTATCAGAGGCCGGTGGGCCTCGAGGTCCTAAGCCGTCCGGCGGCCGGTGTCGTCCACGTCGACGAGCAGGTGGTGGCGTCGTGGGCGGGGAGAAATACTCGTCGCTCGAGCTCGACGCAACTACCGCGGCCGGTGTCGTCACAGCGCTCACAATTGGGCTGGATACCGACGGCGGCGAGGCGGAGCTGAGCGAATAGTCCGGAGGTGGTGGGCGTGCTCGTCTTGTAGCAGATCTTGTCAACATCATTTCATTTTCTTAATATTTTTTCATTGTTGTTTGGAGGTGACAACTGTCATGTCACCTCCAAATCGGTAGTTTTTGATTTATTTTATTTCATTTTTGAGTAATATGGTCTCTTCTTTGGTGTATCGATGATTTTGATGATAAGGTTTTGATTTATAAAGAAAAACTGTGGTAATAAAAACTTTTTGACAAAAAAAAAACCGACTTCCAAAAAATACACTACAAAGTGAAAAATAACTTTAATTTCGGAAGTCGGTGGCAAAAAACTAAAACACCAAAGACACCGACATCCGAAATTAAAGTTATTTTTCACTTTGTAGTGTATTTTTTGGAAGTCGGTTTTTTTTTTGTTAAAAAGTTTTTATTTTTCACTTTTTAGTGGGTTAGATAATAATTTATCGAAGTTACAATAGCCTAATGTCAACTGCTCATCACTTTTTACAAAATATTTCGTTTCCCGATGCAAGGAATTGAGGAGTTTATTGTTGAGGATATCTCTTGGTAAAAACCAGAAGAACTGGAGCTGATGGTGAAGCCACCATCAGCTCCATTTCACCATATGCATTGTGACAAGCATAAATTGCTTAGCAACCAACGAAAGAGCATTGCTAGAGATGACGCGATTACGCAACTTAAATTCAGTCTCAAATTGACGCATCAGCATGACTAGTACGTAGTGGTTGCCCTATGAAAAACTTCAATCATAATTGGGTATTATTTTTGTACGACCTGAATTTTTTGGAATATTGAACCGAATGAAGTAAGCCCAACAAAAGGTAACTGCTGTAAATCGTTGAGGAATTCCCTCGACTGTCTATGGTCTCCATCATCAGACCTGTAATGACACTTATAACCCATATGGGTGCAAAGTTCTCATCAATATAAATGAATTAAGTCCAAACACAAGGTAGCTACTGTAAACCGTTGAGGAGTTCCCTTAACTGTCCTTCGTCTTCATCATCAGACCCCTAATGACTGTCACAACCCTTCAGGTGTAAAGTTCTCATAAATACAAATTAATCAAGCCCAAACACAAGGTACCTGCTGTAAATCATTGAGGAATTCCCTCGACTGTCTTTCGGCTCCATCATCAGATCGATTCCAGACCTTCATTAAATTGTAGTTCTTTAAAATACTTAATGAAAAAATTAACAACCGCACTAGGCGCTCCTACGATTTTCGAAGGTTCCCCTCGATTTCTCCGGGATTCCATCATCAGATCCTGGTTTCCTTATGGGACCTGGGACCACCCTTGAGGTATGTCCTTTCTAACAAAAAACGAATCATCTAAATCGGTTCACCCAGGAAAGAGTTCTGAGCTAACACACATAAAAAAAAAAAAAACATACAGGCCAATTGAGAACCTCCTCCTTTTTGTGAAGTCGGTTAAAAATGGGTCAGAATCACATTCATTGTTTTAAATAAAAATATTGAAAATGAGACGTTTTGTTGACACGGTGGTGTTTATTATTATTATTATTAAGGCTCAAGTAGTTTTATGCCAGTAAGACAAGTAAATCATTCAGGCTCTCGACAGCTTGAATCAAAATATATAATGGTTTTGAGGGGGGGGGGGGGGAGGCTCCCTCGGATCGTGCCTGCTGAGCACTGAGCACGTTAGTATTACATTATGTACAGTACAGACTGGATGAGGAGATAGTAATATTTGGGCTTAGTTTACACTGTGGTGGCCATAGGCATAGCTATAAAGTTAACTACGCGTCTGTGGTAACAATTTCATATTGACTGCGCCTCTAAGGCCCACTTGCACCGCCAATCACTAAACACGATTAGCGCTAAAGAGTGTACACGAAGCAAGTTTCTTGCCTGTGGCATACCTATAATAAAATTGAACAACAAATATCGTAACTTTTATCGCTTACAAGGTGCAACTTTTATTGCAAGCAATTCAATCGCAACGTGTAAATCAGGCATTAACGGCGATTTTCGGTAATGCTGTTTCGTGCGGTTGACTATGTACAATACCTCAATTCCAATAATTGAAAGCCTCACTTCACGTAATGCTGTTGTTTCAGGGTACGTGTCAAGTCGTGATCCAGTCGTTTTCTCGGCCACCTACCCGTTCCTGTACTTCGTGATGGACGCCAACATCCACGTTGCGCTCATGGCCGGCAAGATGGTAGACCCGCTCAATTCTAGGATATTATAGTCATGCTCAAAATCTATAGCCGTTTTATTTTTGACCTTTGTAAACCATTAAGATTTTAGGTGAAATGCACATGCGCAGCAGAACGGCAGAAATATGTTGGTACTGACTACTGACGTGGCTTACTACCACACACGGAAAGGCATATTACAACTCGAGCTTTAACAAACGCTTGCGCAACGCAACGGATGGTCGCTACCTTTAAAGCCGCTCCACACGCGGTGCGGCGCTCGAGCAGTGCCGCTGGGCGTCCCACATACAAATATGCATGGTTTGTCACACGGTGTGCTGGCGCCGCACAGTGCATCGTCCCCATAGAAGAAGTTGGACATGTGCATCAAAATTGAAATTAAAAAAATAATGCTATCGTATTCCTCTAACAAAAACCTACACATTGTTCTAAGACTTTTTCTAAATGGACTCATATTTCTGGAGAAAATCGATAAAAAGTGCTTTCTTAGTATGAAAATGGACACATAGACTCCCCCACAGCCTGAGTTTCGCCTTGCTTCATATAGTCATTTCTATAATTGGTATGTATCCAGTAAGTGCCACATTTTGTCCAAAGACACAAATCGTGCACTTTCTGAGACATAATCGATTTTAGTTTTAACGCTAGAATCTAAATAATGTGTGTATGTGTACCAAGGTACATTTACTTCCAAATAGTTCGCCTAACTTAGATTATAAATGCAAATGTGAGTTTGTTTGTTACGCTTTCACGGCTAAACGGCTGGACGGATTTTGATGAAATATAATACAGGGATACTTTGAACTCTGAGAAAAGACATAGGCTACTTTTTAGGGTTCCGTAGCCAAATGGCAAAAAACGGAACCCTTATGGATTCGTCATGTCTGTCTGTCCGTCCGTATGTCACAGCCACTTTTTTCCGAAACTATAAGAACTATACTGTTGAAACTTGGTAAGTAGATGTATTCTGTGAACCGCATTAACATTCACACAAAATAGAAAAAAAAAACAATAAATTTTGGGGGTTCCCCATACTTAGAGCTGAAACACAAATATATTTTTTCATCATACCCATACGTGTGGGGTATCTATGGATAGGTCATCAAAAATGATAAGTATTGAGGTTTCCAATATAATTTTTTTTTTCTAAACTGAATAGTTTGCGCGAGAGACACTTCCAAAGTGGTAAAATGTGTTTTAGAAGTTACAGGGGGGGGGCTGTAAATTCTAAAGGTTTCTTCGGGAGAGAAAATAAATGCAACGTAATTTGGAGAGTACTGCTGTGAAACTAGAACTTTTTGTGCAATTGTACCCATGGTATCATATGCCATCTAGTCTGCACAAGCTGTTAATTCATGGTCCGAAGATGATACAGCATTTATCTATAGTGCCTTTAAGTTTCCTATCGGAAGAAGCCTCCGAATCGAGGAACAAAGACTTCCGAGAGTATAAGGAAAGTCATACCCGAAAATGCAATAGTTTGGCAACCAATGAAGACATTTTGCACAAGCTTCTGCTATCTTCGGATCCTTTGCTGACAATTATTCGGCCAAAGATGACTCCAAAAGTTAAAAAGTCCATGTTTAAGGAACTTGACTTGACTTGTGAAGGAATTTAACGGAACTGCTATTCCAGTCAGCGAAAAGGTTTGGATCGACAAACATCTGTCTTGGGGTCCTCAGTTACAGGACGTAAGTCGCAAAATTTTTGCATCTGGTAAGTCCCTGAGACGATTGCGGAACTTTCTTCCAACTGCCACTAAAACTGCGCTTGCACAATCCCTTTTACTTCCCATCCTTGACTACGCTGATGTCAGTTATCTCGATCTCACTGAGGCGCTACTCGATAAACTTGAGCGACTTCAAAACTTTTGCATAAGATTTATATTTGGCCTGCGCAAGTATGATCACATTTCTGAATTTCGTACAAAGCTCAAGTGGCTACCTATACGTCTACGCCGGATTTCTCATATCTTGTTTCAGCTCTACAGTATTCTGTTCAACCCTAAAACCCCCTCTTATCTTAAACAACGATTCAAGTTCCTTCATGACACACATAATAGACACCTGAGGTCATCGGAAAACTTAAGACTAGAGATGCCGAGGCATTCCACCAGTTTTTATGACAAGTCTTTTACAGTTCAAGCAGTACGGTTATGGAATGCCTTGCCCATGTCGATAAGGCGTGCTCAATCTTTGTCCACTTTTAAAATTCTGGTTAAAAACACTTCCTCTCTCCTTAAACATTGTCATTACATTTAGTTTCCTTACTCTTGTTTCATGTTTATTATTGTATATATTATATTATGTAGATAGGTATATGTTTTATGTATGTATGTATTTGTTGTATATGTAAATGGTACGGTGGGAGTCCTACGTGTGCCTAACAATAATTGGACGATCGTAGAGGTAAAGCAATACACGCAGTACTCCTTAGAACGTAAATATATTTTATCAAGGAATTATACACCGGCAGGCCCTAGCTCTGCCTGTCTACCTATTAAACAAACTACCATCACTTTTCCTATAGAATCTTATTTTTAAACTTGCTTGACTGTTCGAGGCAAACCAACGATAATATATATCCAGCCAGTCAACATAAGGATAACACATGCAGACAACCTCTACATGAGCTACGCCCACCCTTAAATAAAAGGATCGACGCAGTCGGGTTTTCAAACAAGACTTTTATTTACCACCTCGAACAATCAGACACTTCCTGCCTATACCTATAAGAATAATTACCTAACGCCAGAAAGATATTATACAATATGAAGTCCAACTCTTACAAGAGAAGGCTTAAGGACAGGACGAACGATTTGCGAATCTGACCAAGATATGTGTCAGGTAAGAAAAACATTACTTTATGTTACCACATACATGAATAAATTAACATTCGCCATGCTTAAACCTCGTCGCGCCAAAACTGGCAAAAAGATGCGACGTGGCTTCCTAAAAACAAATAACAAATTGAAGTGACAAATTCACAACAACTCTGAAGGAGTTTAATGAAAAGAATGAAACTTAACATCGTAAACTTCGACCCCATCGGACGGTATGAGTCGGAGGGAGAAAAGGCTAAGAAGTCGGAGCTCATCAACAAACCTTTTTCAAGCACATACTCCAGAGGAAAAATCTCAAAAGCCTATTCGATCTCACCATTTCAAACTTCCTTAACCATCAGCCAGTGCTGATTAAACTGTGGGTTCTCAACAACATTAAGTTTAACCATTGATGTTGACTCAACATCCTTTGCAAGAGCTACGCTCCTTTAGCAAAGTTGGTTACAACTCAGAGAGTATTCAATCCAAATTCGAACTGATGGTGTCAACACAACACCCTTTGCAAGAGCTATGCCCCGTAAGCAAAGTTGGTTCGAGCTTAGACTGAGTGTCAATAGTGGGAGTCCTACGTGTGCCTAACAATAATTGGACGATCGTAGAGGTAAAGCAATACACGCAGTACTCCTTAGAACGTAAATATATTTTATCAAGGAATTATACACCGGCAGGCCCTAGCTCTGCCTGTCTACCTATTAAACAAACTACCATCACTTTTCCTATAGAATCTTATTTTTAAACTTGCTTGACTGTTCGAGGCAAACCAATGATAATATATATCCAGCCAGTCAACATAAGGTTGACACATGCAGACAACCTCTACAGTACACCACTGACTACCTGCATTATTGTCTCTCCTTCTACCTTGAATCCATCCAAAGGTTGTCTGTAAAAGATCGCTTTTAGCGATAAGACCGCCCATTGTGTCACCCTATGTAAAATTTCTACTTTTATATCTGTAATTTTTATGGTGTACATAATAAAGAGTATTCTATTCTATTCTTGATGATGTATTAATGCGTGACGAAAATGAGACTGAGTTCATTGATGTCACCACAGTACCTGATCCTGACATAGAAAGTAGTGATGATGATGACGACGATGATGTATATCAATAAGTTTCATGAATTTTCACGGCTAGTTCGTTTTTTTGGAATTCATTGTTGAAAGCTTAGTAATAGTAAGTAATATTAGCAATTAAGTTAATATTTTATAACATATTTTAGTATATATGACTAATTTAGTTGAAAATTTCATATACGTAGTAGTGAGTTTAGTTTTTGTTATTTATTAAAATAGTATAGTAATTAAGTATACTTTAATTTTTTTTATTTTAAGTTATGATCATTTTGTCGTTTCTTTGTAGCAATAAATTTTCTGAATATTATTCAAACCACTTTCTTATTGGCAATGGTAACCCAATCTAATCTACTCAATATAAATAGGTTAACTTATTGTTACTTCTAATGCCGTTATAAATTGTTACTTAGGTTTAACAAGTACTTTCATCAATCACGGGAAAGTATAATTATGTTACGCCAAGGTAGCCCGTGAAATTAAAAATTTCTTACGTTTTTTGCAATTTGCAGGTCAGTATCAAGTTGTATGGTGATCTAAATATGATTCGCGCAAAATACAACCTGACAGTGACCTGCAAATTGCAAAAAAACGTAACAATATTTGAATTTCGCGGGCTACCCTGAAGGTTCCGCCCTAAGTATTAAATAAACTTATATCATAACAAGCTTCCGCCCACGTGGTATGTCGATAAAAAGTAGCCTATTCCTTCCCCAGGTTTCAAAATATCTCTATACTAAATTTACACTATTATTACATTACTATTTTTTTTTTTACTACTTTTTGTTTTTTAGTACTAAATCGGTCCAGCCGTTTAGCCGTGAAAACGTACCTAACAAACCAACTCACATTCGTATTTATAATATTAGTTAGGATAGGATAATACGCACTATTTTGGAAGTAAATGTACTAGGTACACATACTGTAATTGTGTTACCTTTGCTAAGTACCTTTAATAAAGTTTTTAGGTTTGAAATTGATTTTAAATATACTAAGTATTACATATTGTATGGCTTATGTTGGTCGTGTTACTTCTGCCGTATAACAAATCTGCCGTAACAAGAATCTGTCCTAAACCGAATAATCCACAAATCCCACACTTTATTTAGATTCAAGCCAAATAAAAATTCATGGCTACCATGGTATTTTTGTCATGCTATTGTATTTTTAACCGACTTCACAAAAAGGAGGAGGTTCTCAATTCGTCTGTGTTATTTTTTTTTTATTTTTTATGTGTGTTAGCTCATAACTTTTTTCTGGGTGAACCGATTTGGGTGATTCTTTTTTTATTTGATAGCTGGTGCTTCACATTTGGTCCCATTTAAATTTGATCAGGTTCTGACCAGTAGTTTTTGAGTTATCCTTAATACTACATATTTTTTCCACTTAGTTTATATTGATGATGTGTTGATAATTTGCTGTCACTGTTATTTACATACCAATTAGTGGAATACGAATTTGTGTGGGTTAGGTACCGCAACTAAAAAGTGAAAAATAAAAACTTTTTTACAAAAAAACAACCGACTTCCAAAAAAAAACACTAAAAGACGTGAAAAATAACTTTTATTTCGGAAGTCGGTGGCCAAAAACGAAAATACAAAACCAAAGGCACCGACTTCCGAAATAAAAGTTATTTTTCACGTCTTTTAGTGTTTTTTTTTGGAAGTCGGTTGTTTTTTTGTAAAAAAGTTTTTTGTTTATGTCAAATGTTTGAAGATGACAGATACAGACTGATGTTTAAAACTCGTTTAGCGCTAAATGTGTTTAGTGACTGGCGGTGCACTAAATCGCCACCACCGGGATTTTGCAGTGCGGTCTAATATAATTAATTTTAATAGGTGACCTCATTTCTATTTGTATAACAGTTCAGTAATGATCATTATAATACTGAAGGTTATCGATATCTAATAGGAGATCAAAGCAAAGCAGGTATGTATATTGCTGAATTAGGTACTTCTTTCTTCTTATCATGTCGATGGCAATCTGTATTCAGTCAGTCGTTAACGTAGGTTTTTTTTGTCACAGAAACCCATGCATACAAAAAAAAACAACCGACTTCCAAAAAAAACACTAAGACGTGAAAAATAACTTTAATTTCGGAAGTCGGTGTCTTTGGTTTTGTATTTTCTCTTTTGGCCACAGACTTCCGAAATTAAAGTTATTTTTCACGTCTTTTAGTGTTCTTTTTGGAAGTCGGTTGTTTTTTTGGAAAAAAGTTTTTTTTTAAGATAACTAAAATCGATTATATCTCAAAGTGCACGATTGTGGCACCATGTGTCTTTGGACAAAATGTGGCACTTAGTATATAGATACCAATTATAGAAATGACTATACGAAGCAAGACGAAACTCAGGCTGTGGGGGAGTCTGTGTCCATTTTCATACTAAGAAAGCACTTTTTATCGATTTTCTCCTGAAATATGAGTACAATTACAAAAAGTCTAAGAACAATTTGGAGGCAACAATGCCAGACTGCCAGAGCATCTAAGTTGGCGCGCGCTCACGTGTGGATAGAAAATGCACTGGCACCTAATCTGCCTACGCCACTACAGTCTCGCGCCAAAACTAGTTTTTTTTTTTACGAGGACAAGCAGGCACCTTTATGAATGCACCCCTGGCAACCATGTTATCTTTACCAGTGCTGACAAAGATATGAATCTCACAGGCATGTTTATAATTTGTATGTGTACCTATCCTTTGCTGTTTGTGTAAGTATGCTGTTAATCACTATAGTCACCTATCAGTTTTTAGTATAAATGCTGAGGACTGCTCGAGGCAACTATGAAATAAAAGAGGTTTTTTTTTTTACATTTATTTCTACATCACACTTCTCACTTCGCCCTCTTGGATTTGATCTTTCTTAAGTAGAACTCAAGCTCCTTGCCTTCCAGGATGTAGCCGTCAGCGCGACCGCACTGGCCAGGCCGACTGGCCACACACGCTGCAAATAAATAGGCTTCTTAATAAGCATGCTCTAGTTAGGAACAAGAGGTTTATTAATTGAATGGAATTCTCAGAGTAACTATGACAGAATAGATCATGCAACCGCTAGACTGTTCCCAAAACGGTACCAGTCCAAGATGCAGTCTCAAAACTTCTCGATCACATCATTGAGGAAGGCAACTTAGTTATTTACCAGTATAGTTTAAAAAAACAAATTTTAAAATTGTTTGCTTGTAACAAATGTAGATTTGTTAATTAATTAAATTAAAGATATTTTTGTAAGGTTATGTAGATATAAAGTTCCATTTAACTTGAATGTCTAATGCTAGCTTGGATAAAAGACCATGTGTTTACTCTATTTTAATGAATCTTACCTAACAAACGTCCAGTATGGAACTGCTCTTCCAAACCACCCTCAACCTTTGAGAGGCGTTGCCTCGCCAGGTACTTCTTGGCGGTCTTCTGGCTGCGTTTCTTGTTGATGATGGCATCTTCTGCCTCGGTCTATGTCCATACAATAACATATGATTAGTTTTGAATATGGCAAAATAATTTCTAGTTGTTCATAACAGTGACGGTGCACCTCAGTTTTTGCAACAATCACTGTTCACTCATCTGACACGCAAACTATCATCATTTGGCTGTGCAAAAAGATCCTATTTGGGTTTAAAATACCCAACAGGCACAAAAACATGAATTGAAGAATACGAAATTGAACATTAGCAATTTTTTTTTGTCTGTTAATTATCACTGTTGTCTAATGGTAAGGGGCAAGTGGAATCTCATGACACCTCTGTTTAAAGGCCATAAATATTTTACACGGGTGAAGTTACAGAACAACACAGGTGCAAAGACAAAATAAAATCTTAAAAATTTTGTGCATAGCCTTATGTTGATGTTCAAAATTTGAAGCTGATTGAACTCGAATCTTATGCACTTTTGCTTTCATACTCATATTTAATTGACACAAACCAGCATTAAATTTCTACTTTACTAACTTCATTTCTATTAACATTGACAGTAACCAGCTTGGGATGTTGGAAATAAGGATGAATCATAGTTTATGTGCCCCTTTGAAGTCTTATTTACATGAAAAGGTGGTCTTACTCACAGTTCAACATACAATGTGCTGCACAACCAATCAAACGTAATCTTTAGGCTGATCCCTTGATTAAAATAATAGCATCCATTAAACAAATCAATAGAACTTCCTATGTAGTTGACCTGTCTTAATCAATATATCATCTTAAGATAGAAGTAGAGTATTAATATTGTGCTCACCAGTTTGGCACCCTTCTTCCTTCCAAGCGGCAGCAGGTAGTGGGACTCATACCACTGCCTGAAGGGTGTAGCATCCACCACAACTATAGCGTTCTTTACCAGTGTCTTGGTACGCACCAACTCATTGTTGGAAGCATTGTACACCACATCAATGATACGGGACTTGCGGGTGGAGCCTGCAAATAACATTGTAATAGATTAGGTCAACATAATTACTTATCATTATTTGATAGAAAGTAAAACTTTACTATAGCTGTAGGATTGTGGACTCCAAAGAAAGATCCTATACATCAGTTTCCCTATAGAGACATGACTGAATATACTCACATTCTGATCCCCACGAGAAATTTCCAGTGTCTAAACGCAGTGCACGATATTTCGTGTTGCCACCGCGGGAGCGCACTGAGTGAATGCGCTGGGGGCCAAGCTGAAAAACAATCACATTGAAATATTAGGATAATCGCAAACTCGAAAAGAAACACTGCTATGCTACCTTGAATAAGAGTTTAAGTACTTTGATAGTGAACTAACATCCAACACATGGTTGAAATAAATAACAAAACTTGTCAAAATAGGTTATGTTCCGAGGTGCTCACCTTTGTGTTGGCAGCCGGGCGACCCAACTCATACTTCCTCTTCTTACGGATGGGCGCACGCTTGCCGCCCGTAGCTCTCCGTTTATGCCAATGATCACGACTGATACCTGTACCACACAAACAACATCATTTCCGACATGACATACAACACTTCACCGACAACCCATTCTTATAATCACAATCTTGCGATTTCACAGTATATAACACAAAATACAGACAAAAGTTTGGTCACTGAGTAATTCACAAAAACATTAGCGATACGATTAATATTAAAAAGAAGCCAAGGTGTGGATATTTTCAGATATATTTTATTATCACTAGAACTAAAGTTACTCACCCATCTTGGCTGGGTCGGAAAAGAAAAGATTTGTTTGACAGACGGAACTTCTATACCTCTACTACTCTGTAGTCTATGGTTGGTAGTTTATACGCGATCGCAAGAATCGCTTTCAAACAGGCTTTTTAGTACACTCCGATAATATATTACAAAGACGAAAGAGATTAATATTATGTTTTCTTCGAAAGTTCTTATAGTAAATTGTTATGAAGAAATAATCTTTCGAAGACATTAAATTATTCTTTTCAAGTCGGAATATAGAGGACCGCGTCCACAAGGCGCCCCTTTGAAATAATTATAAACTTTACTTAAAGCAAAATTTCAGCTTAGATATTAACGCAAAACATTCTAATACTAGTATCTAGAATTTTACTTATATTATTCCACAAAATACAACAGACACAGTTTGCAGACGTTCAGTCACGACAAAAACAAATGCAATTCGAAAGAATTCTAATGTCAGCAATTTGAACAAAGAACAGAGTAGATACTTTGATCTGTTTTTCAGTGTTAATACTTTTTGCAGAAAACAATTGTGCACCAATTTATAAGACAAAAATATAAAACTTTCAGAGAAATTACGACTACGTACCGGGCGCTCCTCTTGGAGTTTTTGATGTGTAATAGCCGCGTTTAAAACCGATTGTTGGCGTAGTGAATCATGCCTGGCGACGCGTCGCCACGCTGTACGATGGTATGTTTCACATCTGCCAGGCGTCCCGTGACGGCTCAATTGTTTTTCCGATGTGTTCGATTTTCACGATAGATTTCGATGCATCGTCTTATTTCGTCTTTTAGTGCTAGGCGGCAAGCGGCACTCTTGAAGGCACTTTTGAATTGGCAAGGGGTCGGTCAATTAGAAAGATGAAGCTACTTGCCCATTTCAAAGGGTAGTAGGTACTCACTGCGGTTGCGGTTGCGTGAAACTAGAACCCTAAAGAATAAAAAATATCGATAAATTTCGCTCCTGAGCCAATTCTATTTATAAGGTCTAAACAAGATACCTGGACATACTTTTACAGGTCAAAGTACTCATGAATGAACTTCTGTCATCCTGAACGGGATGTTCAGGATTACAGAAGTTCATTCATGAGTACGAGATAATAAAAGAAGTAAGTATGAGATAAAAAATCTGCTGCCTCAGTCCATTTTGATCATATTTTGATAGACCCTAATTTGATCGTGTAGGTATAACTGTAAAAGGATCTTTTGGGCCGTGATCAAAATCGGAACTAACACCGCCATCTAGTATTTTCAATACATTTTAACAAAACAATTTCACAAATATTTTCACCATTAGCGCCACTTTGCCAACGTCATTCAAGTGCCAAAAGATCCTTTTTTTTAACATAAGGAAATATTTGTTTGTAACCAGTAATTTCCGAAAGCTAGAATGAGAAAACAGAAATAGTTAGTAAAAAGGATAGGCATTAGAAAAATAACTTCAAGGTTGCCAACCGTACGAGGTTCCTCGAACAAATATAAGATTTGTGGTACGCACCGGGTACCTGAATTTAGTACCGTTACTGTACCTGTTAGTTGCTGTACCGGTACCCGTCTGGAACCAGTACCCAAGTACCGAAATGGCAAGAACCGCTAAGTACTGGTAAAGAACCTGTACTTTTAGTACCGGTTCCAAACCCTGATTGCAAGCCCCACCACCACCACCACTACCACCACCACGAGCTATTCCAAAGACTCAACGCTCCATCCACACGTTTATTAGGATCATTTGTCGAAGTTGTGAGAGTGTGTGTTGTCGCGATAAAACGAATTACACCTCGTGCGTACTCCACAGAACACTATTACTCCTAGCGGAAGCGTACTCTCTAGCACACTGCTCGACGACGTCTCGCTATACAACAGAGAGCGCACGATGTGTAGTTCACGTTATCGCGACAATGTAGCCGTAGCATATAAAGTAATCGTAAGTCGGGAACTAAGTAACTTGCTACTTATTACCCAACTTAACCCGACTGCGCGACAGCAAAAACAGGGTTATATATTTTTCATGCGTATCTTTATACTCTTGTAATTTCTTTGTATTTCAGATTCTTTATACCCTCAAAACATCCTAACACCTGCAGGCGTAGCACAAGCACCGTCTTCTCGACGGAAGAATAGACAAAAATAACGTTTCGTGAACACAGTACGACGGCAGCAAAGTAGAAAGAGTCAACTGCACTTTTTACGAAATTCAGGAATTTATTAACGTTTATCTTTTATTTTGCTTTTATCTCGAAAATGGTGTGTCCTATCGCAAAAATAATGAAAATTTCGACCGCCTTTATGAAACCCTTAAACCCCTAAAACTCAACATGTAGGTAATCATTTTTCACATTTTCCATACAAAAAGTGAAAAATTCCTTTTTTCCTTTCCATTTTTATACTTTGTGGCCATCGAATAAAAAGTTTTCTACCGTCTTTAGCATGGCGATTAAAAAACAATTTGTCTTCACTACCTTAGACAACTGTCTTCTGAAATAGTCTACATTAAAAAGGACCTAGACAACGATCGGCAGAAACGAAAGACAAAATGACAGATTTTAGAAGGATTTTTACGGTGCGATATCAAAAATAGAGAAACGAAATGTCACTTTGTATGGGAATAGCCGTCTCTATTCTTCGAAGAGATAGATAGCGTCATGCTAAGCCCGCTGGATGGATTTCAACACATGAAGTGTCTGTCGACTCGTCTAGGACACGTGATTGTTATAGGTACAATTTTTTATCAAATCAAGATAGCGGATTTTATACGTCAATAAGAAATGTCTTCAAAAAAAAAATGGTGCCCTAACCTGGTGGGGAATTAAAACACAGGAAAAGGGTGAGAAAAATATTTAAAAAGTAGACTGCAACTCAAAAAGTTCATATTTTTAAAGAAAGTTAAAAACAAAAACCAAACTATGATAAAAACTCAGATAAAAACGCCTATACGAACTCCGTTGTAACTCTGGTTGTACGAAAACCAATATTATTTTGTTACGATGTCCTGTTTATACCTTTATACATTGAACTTTTTAGTTGCAGTTGGGTTTTTGTTTATTACTAATCTGTGGTTTTATGGCTGGATGGCCCTCGTATGGCCGGCCGGTGTAATAGGTTATTATGGGATCGAGTTTGGTTCACCGATTCACTTCTAGTCAAAACTACTAAAATTTATAGAATTGAAACTTAATTTGAAATACATATTAATAGAATATAGACATCACTGTCGCTCGTCCCCTATCTATGGCATCGTCCGACGATTGTCTATAGTTTATACGATAACGACATTAATTCATTCATTCATTCATTCAATGAAAGCAAAGCAACAAGCCAACAAGCATTTTGCCGGATTTGCTCTAAATTTTCTCTTTGCTTGATTGCTTTTTGTACAACTGAACAGTTGTCGTGGTGATAATCAGAATTAATGAAAGTGTTTGCCTGTAAGATTTATCTGCAATAATGTCTTCAGATTTTTATATACGTTACTATGTTGGTCATAAGGGAAAATTTGGCCATGAATTTTTAGAATTCGAATTCCGCCCTGATGGCAAACTCCGGTATGCAAATAATTCTAACTACAAAAATGATA
Organism: Griposia aprilina; assembly: GCA_916610205.1. Lineage (NCBI taxonomy): Eukaryota > Metazoa > Arthropoda > Insecta > Lepidoptera > Noctuidae > Griposia > Griposia aprilina. Next base: position 17,526,470 of record OU744286.1, read on the forward strand.
CAATGATTCGTAAAGAAGCATACGTACATCCTTGTGTAATGGAAGAGCTAAAAAGAATCATTGTTGACTCGGAAATAATGCACGAAGACGACCGTTTATGGCCACAACCAGACAGAGTGGGAAGACAGGTACCTTTTACAACAATAAATAAATGACTATTTGAGTAAAACACACCTCTACTTCTACTGTGTGCTGCTAACAATAATATTATCGAAAGATTATACAGGCTAACATGTTTTCCTGAAACATGAACAAAAACAAGCCAGAAACATTTTAGAAACTTAGGTTATATTTTTTGTTCAGTTGTATCTATTCTGTGAAAAGTTTTTTGTTGAAGCAATTAATAAGTCGTTGAATTTAATCATGTCTTAAGAGGTTGTAAAACAAAATCTCTAAAATCTAAAACAGTATAATCTAGAAGGAGTGATATTCATCATGTGTTTTTTTTTATCCTACAGGAATTGGAGATAGTTATAGGTGAAGAACATATTTCCTTCACTACGTCTAAAACTGGGTCACTAGTGGACGTGAATCAGTCTCGTGATCCTGAAGGTCTCCGTGGTTTCTATTACTTGGTACAAGATCTCAAATGCCTGGTGTTCTCCCTCATTGGTCTCCACTTCAAGATCAAACCAATATAAGCAGTATGTCTAATGTATTTTAAGCGAAATAAAAATTTACAATATTTATGGCTGTTATTTTACACAATCTGGATCTATACAGAAAGAAATAAAAAAACATTGCATCTTAAAATGAAGAAAAATCATGAATTGAGTGGTCAAAGTGTTCTAATGTCTGTAAAGGTGCACCTTGGCTTATTGAATTTTTAAGGTTTATTATCAGTTAGAACAAAAAAACTATGCAACATTTCTATAGCTGCATTGGGATTAACACATTTCAGTCCTCCCACTTTTTATAGAGCTCTTATGCCATGCTGCAATACATATTGCAAGTGGACCCTCCAGGAGGGTCACCGGAATTACGTTTGAGATAAAGTGGGTTCGATTTAAGGAGTGAGAGTGGGAGAGGGGTGGACTTAGAATCCTCCTATGAAAGAAAAGTTTTAGTGCTTCCCCCTTTTTGAGATGTTATTTTTTGTATTCTAAACTAACTTTCGAAATTTCTTGTATAGACATCGATTAGAGGGTAGGAAGAGGGGGGGATGACGAATAAAATGAAGGGCGAAGTAGCAGCCCCCGCCTAGCATCCATTAAAGGTTTTTCAAGACTAAAAACCAAAGACATTAAATTATTATAACAATAGGCGGACATAACGAACTAAATCGTAATCCGATACATTTGTCTGAGTGGACAATAATGTCGCTCAGTCTAGCGTGGTACGCCTGCATGTCAAGACTACTCAAAGAGAAAGAGATTTAAGATAGATACAATAGAGAGGCTATGCGAAGAAATGTCATAGAAAAACTGTGATCCCACGTCTCAGTGATGCCATCTAGCATAATATAGCAAAATTAGAGCGGCTACTGGGAACATTTTCATACAAACTTTGATCTCGAGCGTCAGTAACACCATCTAGCTTTGAATAGCAAACATACGAATTAAAGAACAATGGGCAACTTTATATGGATCGTGGGCCCAGTGTTGTAGATGAAAAATGAAGATCCGAATAAGCTTAACATTTTATTCTATGGCAGCATTACTCTAATGAATCAAATAAAAAAGTTACAGCGGTTCCTAAAGTCCAATAATTACCGTTACAAATAAATGCTAATATTATGGCCTGAAGATGCATATAATTATGCATTCCGACTGGCAACATGTAGATACAATTATTATATCTACATGTTGCCAGTCGGAATGCATTTTTCTCTTTTATATGAATCCTACTTATGTTAATATGTCCCGCTCGCTCCTGTACTATCGATAAAGATCGCTACCTGAACTCGCGCCGACCAGGTTTCAACAATACAAGTGCGTGTTCTGTCCTGCTCAATCCACAGTAGTCCTTTTTTTGTCTATTTCTAATAGTTTCATTTAAGCTATTCATATAATTCATTAAACAACGAAATTGTACACCTAAACATTATTTATTGGCATCATTAGGTCATAATATTAGCATTTGTAACGGTAATTATTGGACTTTTGGAACCGCTGTAACTTTATTATTTGATTCATTAGAGTAATGCTGCAATAGAATAAAATGTTGAGCTTATTCAGGTCTTAATTTAAGATGGGTAAGAAAGTGCTACAACACTGGGCCCATTGTGCCCGTTCTTCTTTATTAAAATATCCTGTGGTAGTGATGTTACCATTTAGATATCAAGATAATAATGATAAAAGGTACAACACATTTTTTTTTTTCACATTTGATTATATTCAAACAAATGCCAAAAATTTGGAAAGCAATAAAATCATCAGTAGTTTCAATGTTTACAAGTTATTTATTTATAAAATTTATTTACATACATATGACTAAATTATAATTAATATCGTCTAGTGACCCAGTGTCAGACTGCTGCTCACGAGGTCGTGGGTTTGATTCCCACAGGACACAAACATTTATGTGATGAATATAAGTTTTTGTTAGTCTGGGTGTTTCTTATATATTATAAGTATTTACAAAAAAAAAAACGTATATAAGTATTATATCCATTGTCTAGTACCTCCTAGTACAACTCTGCTTAGCGAGTTTAAAACAAAAAAAAACAATTCAGAAATAAAAATAAGATAAGCCAAGCTGCAAATCAAAGATTGAAGATTGCTGGTCATCAAAGAGATGACCAGTCCCTACTGACGGCACCCGATCACGAATATGACGTATGGATCAGCACCATTTAGCTCTACCAATTTGAAGGGGACTTAATGATCCGACACACACGCCCCACCAGCGAGACATTTGTGTGAGCATGACATACTGTCAGCCGCCAGGGCACATTCAAGTCGATGAAAGATGAACCCAGTAAATTAGTAAATGGTAGCTTTATGTGCTACATGTGCTATGCAATTATGCATTATTAAGAAATTAGAATTAAATAAATAGTTCTAGAACATTTGTTAATTTTGTAATAAACGCCCTCTATTGCTGAGTAGCTTTACTACTGCCTTGTAGAGATGTTAAATGATTTTATTTCTGTAAGAAATAAAATCATTTAACATAACACTTATTTGTGATGAAATGGGCCTTATTATTGACGTTACAATGGTTTAATCAAAGTATATTATTGTTTTTCTAAGGTAATAAACCTCGGCTAAAATCCTCTAATTTCTAATATGCTTGTTTACAAAGTGTACCTACTTTTAATATGAGTTTTAAATTTTCTTTCGTTTAATTGCAATATATTACAAGGTATTTTGTTGTAACATATAGCACAGTAGGTATCCCATTATGTACTTTAGATAATATAAAAAATGGTTGATCTATGCTATCTTTATTTCTAGTATTAAAATTATATCTATCACTTATTTTATTAAAAAGATGTAGATTTTTACTGTCCTTGACAATGTATTTCCGATAATTATTCGTCATGAAAACTGAAAGTTAACAGACAGAAGAACATGAAATAATCGCACAGACAAAACCTCCGGTTTCCTCAAAGAGGTCGCCGAAACGCAGCCAGGAAACAGACGCCAAAAAGTCTACATCAGGTCCATGGAGGGCCCGGAAAAAGCATCCGTGAAGCTTTTTGCCTTGCCATACTTCCTTACGATCGTTAGTATCTAGTACTCTAGAGTACTGTCTGACCGGCCGACAATCTTGATTAGATAGTGAGTTAGCGACGCTACCGCAAACTACCGATCGCTAAATATTAAGGTGAATCCTCATTTATAGCCCACAAAATTCAAAATTTCTTTAGTTTTTTGCAAATTGCAGCTCTGTTTTACGTCGTATGTTGATCAAAATGCGATTCTCGACTGTGGGAATTATATATTTATCGAATAATAATCATCAATTTCATATCAATCGTCAAATTCAAAGAAAATTTTAATTTGAGGAACAATTGAGATTTCACCTTAATATTTAGCGATCGGTAGTTTGCGACAGCGTCGCGCTATCTTTGTCGAGACTGTCGGCCCTGGTTTGCGCCAGTTTTCTTTTGCCAAGGAAAGTGGGGTGAGGCCCTTGTTGACTGCGACCACATCTCGGTGCATCCCCACGTCAGTTTGAAGGAAATATTCCCTGAGACTGCATATCTTGCGATTGTGGAGAGTTTTAGCATTTAAGAAACATTGACCCCCACACATCCGCGGGATGTACAACCTCATCACTGATGAGTGATGACCGTGCGTGATGCATCCGATATGCCGTCGATAACACGGCGAGGCACTTGCTGTATCGCTTGATATCTCGAAGGCCTTTGACAGGGTCTGGCACGCTGGTTTACTCAGCAAGCTTCTTGGTTATGGCATCCCGGCTGATTTTTGTAACTGGATATCAGACTTCCTTAGCGAACGGTTGATCAGAGTAGTCGTAGACGGCTGCTCCTCCGACCTTATGGCCATTGATGCCGGAGTTCCTCAAGGGTCTGTTCTCTCTGCAACTCTTTTCCTGCTGCACATCAATGACCTATTTCAGCCTGGTATGGTTGGGTACGCAGATGACAGTACTGTTTCAGAGAGATACTTGTCCAGCGCAAAAACCAGCGGGGCCGAAGTTTGTTCCTTGGTAGAGCGGACAAATTTGACCTTAAGCCTTGTCTCCCAGTGGGCTGATGACAATCTGGTCTCTTTTAACGCCACCAAAACACAGGCGTATCTTTTCACGGCTAAGAGGAGTCGTTTTGACCAATCTCCTACTTTTCGGGGTACATCTGTTCCTGTAACTGATCGGCTCGAGCTCCTAGGCATGGAGTTGACATCTGGTCTCAACTTCGGCGCCACCATCGAGTATAAAGCCCAAACTGCGGCTAAGAATCTGGGCATCCTAAGTAGGGTGAAGCGATACTTCACGCCTAGACAGCTTTTAACCCTGTACAAAGCGCAAGTCCGATCCTGCATGGAGTATTGCAGCCATCTTTGGGATGGCTCAGCTAAATACCAACTTGCCGCGCTTGACTCGGTGGAACGCAGAGCTAAGAGACTCATTGGCGACATAAAACTGGTGGATGCCAAGCTTCACAGCTTGGGCTCATCGCCGCAAGTTTGCCAGCTTGTCGGTCTTCTACAGATTGTACTTCGGTGAGTGTGCCCAAGAACTCCACGACCTCATTCCACCGGCCCCCTTCTACGGACATCGGACATCTAGGCGCACTGTAAGTTACCATCCCTACCTAGTTGCTATTCCATCAATTCGCACTAAGCGCTTCCAAATATCTTTTTTAATGCGCACAGCAAAAGAGTGGAATTCTCTGCCTGCGTCTGTGTTTCCGACCACATACAACCCAAATCACTTCAAAGTGAGAGTGAACAGGCTTATTCTGGGTAAGCTCACTCCATCGTCGACTGTGTCTGTCATCACTGACCTAGACTAGAGACAAGACCAAACCCTCTTAAAAAAAAAACGCAATGTACGGACCTTCCTATCCAGAGCGTCAAGTTCCGTCTGAGTCCATTTGAGTATGCCGAAAGTATACATCAAAACCAGCATGACCCAACCGTTAAAGGCACGCACCTTGTTTCTGCCTGATAAAAGACGATTTAACAATTTATTCAGGCGGCCAAAGAAGCGCTCCCTCAACGATTGTTTCATGTCGGCAGCATTGATGCCTAATGCTTCCTTTCCGACATACCCAAGTACTTGAAGGTTTCGGTTGGGGAGAGGGTGTATAGAATCCAAAAGTTGGGTTCACACGGATTCCATAATCCCCCCTCGCTTTACATGCATGACTGCAGATTTGTCCACACCAAATTCCATCCTGATGGCACTACTGAACGTTTCCGTTACCTTCAGTAGCTCTATCAGTCGCAAATTTTTGGGGGCAAAGAGTTTCAAATCATCCATGTAAAGAAGGTGTGATATCACCTGACCACCTCTTCGTAACCGATAGCCTAGATCTGAATCCTGCAGCAGTGTGCTTAGCGGATTCAAAGCTAAGCAAAACCATAGCGGACTCAAACTATCGTCCTGGAGTATTCCTCGCTCAATCCTGATCGGTTCATCGGTCCTCCGGATCTGTTGACATCCTGGATAGAGAAGAATCATCCTCCATTGCCCCATACAAGACACCAAGAAGGTGCGTAGAGTTGCGTCTATTTTATACAACTCCAGCACCCTAATGAGCCATGTATGTGGCACCAAGTCATAGGCCTTCTTATAATCTATCCAACGTGTCGACAAATCCTTCCGGGATCTCCGAACCTGTTGGCTTATGGCCATGTCTATAAGGAGCAGCTCCTTAGTACCGCGAGACCCATTCTTACATCCGTTCTGAGACACAGGCCTAATTGAGTTACTAGTTTCAATATGTTGTGCAATTTTTGCTCTAAGAATGGATGTAAGAACTTTATAGACCGTCGGTAAACATGTAATTGGTGTATAGTTTTTAGGTTCCGCTGTATTTCCCGAGTTATGGAGTAGATGGGTTAGGTACTCCTGTCGTAAAGAACAGTGGTAGCGACCCAGTCTCTAAAGATGACTGGAATTGCGAGGCTGAGCAGGCGTGTGACCTTTGTTTGTACCTATTTAATCCAGAAATTGTGCAGTCCGTCCGGTCCTGGAGATTTCCAGTTAGGCAACGGACGGACTACACAAGCCAAATCTAGAGGACTAATGGTAATAGCCTCCATGTCTGGTATTGAATCACACGCCTGCTCAACGATATGCATCCAATCACCTTCAGTGTGACTGACGGGCATCGACCAAATGCTTCGCCAAAAAGCACTCATGGCATCATTATTCGGTAGACGCACGTCAGTCACACCTTTAGTGGGAATGGGTCGCTCCCAAGCAGTGGCGTATTTGAAAATTCAGGGCCCTGGGCCTGTAAGGTTTGCCACCCCATAAATTAACGGAAAAAAGGTTGGAGTGTAGCCTGGCACTATGGAGCGAGGAGTTAATTTTTTTTCTAATCTTTTTTATTCGGAAAATTGTTAATTTTATTGGAGTATCGGGTTGATCTTGACCATAAAAACCATTTACGTTCTGAGAAGCATGGTCCTACGACGCACCGCTTCCGAGTTAGGAGCTTTTGTTTTTATTTTTTATTTTTATAAAACGCTCTAGGTATATGTCCAGAATGGTAGCTCAAATTAAAATCTTTACTGGAAAGAAATTGTTGCTCTGGTTGAAAACCATGAGATGATGTAATACCCGCGAAATATTGAATAAAATAAAATAAGTACTAAACATTTTCTGTAAGTCGCTTTCACCATGAGTATCCATAAAGCAGAGGACTTAGTAAAATTTTCGTAGTTTTTTTTTTTCGGAAATTTTCCATCTTTTTTGCAGTATCGGGTTAAGTTTGTCTCTAGAAACCATTTAGCTTTATAGAACTTAGTATGCAAGAGCGAAGCGAAGCGAGCTCGGGACTTGGGGCATGCCGACTCGGACAGGTTAGGTTCGAAGGGGATGGTGGGATCTATTGAGCGAGCGAACAAAGACCCCGCCATTCCCTTCGTGGTTATTTGTTTTAAACCATTCAGAAGTAGGAGCCCCGCGTATCTGGGCCCCGTCGACTACGCCCACGTGCGTCGTGGGGCCATGCTTCTCAGAACCTAAATGGTTTCTATGGTCAAGGTTAACCCGATATTGCAATAAAATTGGTAAATTTCCGCATTTTTTTTTTTTCTGAAAAAAATATCATCTCAAGTTTTTTTTTTTTGTTTTCTTTGCTGCTCATAATGCCCCTAAGCCTATATTGCAACTCCTACTACTCCCGCGCCCCTAAGACGACCCACTCACTATTTTTAATTCTTTTATGTACGGCAAACGAACGTTCCGCACTGCAATTTATCACCGCAGTGCACAGAAATATGCCTAATGCTATTTCAGTTTATAGAAATAATAATAATAAAATTTAATTTCGGGGTGGCATAGACCCATAGAAACCTGAACCTAGTATTAGGTCCTTACATATGAAATTGATGTTTTATAGAACTGGCCACTTTGATCTCAAAAAGCCGGCGTTTGGTTAAGAATTCCAAATTCAAATTTATTTTATATATTATCAAAGCCATTGTAAAAGAAAACACAGTACGTTTTTGGTTCCAACGATTTCGTTCTGGAAATTTTGACCTCCAGAACAAACCTCGTGGACGGCCGGAGACCCTAGTTGTCAATGAGGAATTGAAAGTGATCGTGGAAGCGGATCCATCTCAAACCATGTCAAAGTTAGCTGCAGGTTTCGGTGTGAGTGATAAAACCATTTTGAATCATTTGAAACAAATTGGAAAAGTGAAAAAGCTCGAAAAATGGGTACCGCATGAACTAAGTGAAGCAAACCAACAAACACGAGTCGACTGCTGCGTCACGTTACTCAACCGTGACAATAACGAGGGGATTTTGAATCGTATCATTACTTGTGATGAAAAATGGATCCTATACGATAATCGGAAACGTTCATCACAGTGGTTAAATCCAGGAGAACCGGCTTAATCCTGCCCCAAGCGAAAGTTTACTCAAAAAAAGGTACTGGTTAGGTTAGCTTGCTTAGCTTGAGGACAACGCTAGACCACACACTGCACAACAGACGGTGGCGAAACTAGAGGAGCTAGGATTGGAAAGTGGACCTTGCTCCAACTGATTAGCACTTTTTTCGGAATTTGGATAATTTCTTAATTGGAAAAAAAAACTATTGAGATGAGGCAGTCCAAAACACCTTCAAAGATTTTGTTGATTTGTTGAATAGATCACAAGGTACCTACTTTGATAAAAAAAAAATGTAAAAAGAAATAGTGTTGCTTTTTCCATATAAAACATCAATTTCATATGTAAGGACCTAATATTATTGAATCTGCAGCCTCTGTACAGATGCAGGGAGGCCTGCCGGGCACAGAGCAAGCGGAAAAGGCTGTGGCGCCCCAGCCGGTAAGAAGAGAAGGGATGCCAAGGCTGCGGGGGCTCTTTACCCCCCCCCCCCGGGATAACTGGGTGGGGGACCTGGACGGCTTGGTGGCCATCATCGACGGGGCTCTCGTCAACCCGTCCCGAGGACACGGCTGGGTGGCCGCCCTAGCGGACGGCATTGACGTGGTTGGGGCGTATTTTTCGCCCAACAAGTCTCGCTGACTTCGAAAGCTTCCTTGTCGAGTTGGGTGCCGTCGTGGGCCGACTCCACCCTCGCCCCGTGCTGTTGCTAGGGGATCTCAACGCCAAGTCTGCGGCGTGGGGATCTCCGGTGACCGATGCTAGGGTTGAGGCGTTGGAGGAGTGAGCGGTCACGACTGGCCTGGTCGTCCTGAACGTAGGCTCGGTCCACACTTGCGTGCGGCAGCGGGGCGGGACAATAGTGGACGTCTCGTTCGCTAGCCCTGCTGTCGCGAGCCGTGTTCACGACTGGTGTGTCGCCGTGGAGGTGGAGACGTTTTCGGATCACCGATACATCCGTTTTGACGTCTCTGCCCAGACCGCCGACGGCCGCAGTCCATCGGGCCCGCGAACGGACGGCCCGTGCTGGGCGCTCAAGCGCATTGACAGGGAGCTTCTCGAGGAGGCCGCTATTGTCCAGGCCTGGATGCGGGAGTCGGCACTGAGCGGACCCGTCGACGTCGAACAGGAGGCGCTGTGGTTCCGCGGGGCGATGACGCAAATATGCGACGCATCCATGCCCCGGACCCACACACAGTCAGCAACGCGCCAGGTGCACTGGTGGTCCGCCGCAATCGCGCAGTTACGCGTCGCGTGCGTGACGGTGAGACGCCAGTACACCCGTTACCGGAGGAGACGTCGTCGGTTCCCTGACGAAGAAGCCGCGCTGTATAAGGTGTACCGCGCGGCTAAGGAGTCACTGTGGCTGGCTATCGGCGAGGCGATGACGCGAGTCAGGGAGGAGATGCTGGAGGCTCTAGACGGGAATCCGTGGGGGCGCCCTTATCGAGCGGTTCAAGGGAAACTTCGAGCCGTAGCGCCTCCATTTACGGAGAGTCTTCAACCCGAGCAGCTGGAGGAGGTAGTCGCAGCCCTCTTCCCGGCAAGAGCGGAGCATACTCCGCCGCTGATGGCTTTGCTCACAGCTGCAGAGTCTATGGAGGAGAACGCCATTAGCGTCCCAGAGGTGACACAGGCAGAGATGAGGGCGGCCGTGATGCGGCTCCGGGCCAAGAACGTAGCTCCGGGGCCCGGCAGGATACACGGCCGAGCATTAGCCCTCACTCTGAAGGAGTTGGAGTCCCAGCTGAGAGGACTCTACACAGCGTGCCTTGAGCGGGGCCAGTTTCCCACTTTGTAAGACTGGTCGTCTGGTCCTGCTCAGGAAGGTGGGGGGGCGCCCTGCGGACTCACCGTCCGCCTACCGGCCCATAGTGCCGCTAAACGAGGTGGGCAAGCTGCTGGAGTGGATACTCGCAGCCCGCCTCGTCGGCCACTTGTGTAGAGAAGGGCCGGACCTGGACGAAAGCCAGTTCGGCTTCAGGTATGGGCGCTCCACCATCCACCCTATATCACGGGTGAGAGTCCTGGCGGAGGAAACGGTGTCCCGGGGCGGGGTGGTAGTGGCGGTGTCCTTGGACAACTCCAACGCCTTCAACACCCTGCCCTGGAGTTGTACGAGTATTCGGGAGGCACTGCGGTATCATCGGGTACGACTGGGTGCTGAGGGGCGAACTCCAGCGGGGCGACGACCTGACGTGCTACGCGGACGACACGCTGGTCACGGCCCGGGGGAGTAGTTCGTACAGGGAGGCAGCGTTGATGTCCGTCACCTCCCATACATCAGGACCCGAGACGGCGGCGCGTAGTGTTCCACGCGCGCCCCCTCTTAGACGTCGCGGGGGGAATCAAACACCTCACTCCCCCCCCCTCGACCGGACGGGGCCCGCAGAGGCGGGCCGGCACCAGTCGGGGGTTGCGGAAGATTCGTACGTTCCCGCGACCCCCGGCGCAGTTGTGAGATGGAACACCGGGGTGGTTTTTAGTCAGTAAGAGTCTGACAGTTCCCTCCGCCCCCCCAGGGCGGAGGACATCCATGAGGATTTTCCACCCCGGATTAAAAAAAAAAGGATTAGGTATTTGACATGACTCGCCACACCTACACAAGACATGACCCACTTATTCTGAAAGGGACAGTCAAAACGTACAGCAATTGCGTTCAGAATGCCGTTGTTGCTACCCCGTGTACGGGCCAGCAGGGAAGCTGCTTTTTTGCGCATGATGGCTTGGAAACCATCAGTGCGCGCTGCAGCAAACATCCCAGAGGCGCTGCTCCGCCAAATAAAAAATCCAAAAAAAATGCTTTGCTTTGCTTTTTGAAATGCTTTCTCCAAATCCTTTTGTTTAATAAATAGGTTAACTTGCCTCATTTTATCTTAATGAGACGTCAGTAATTGTTTAAATATACTCATTCTTCTTGTAGATCATCCGCCAGATAAATCGGGTATACTTTTTGGAGTTTTATGGCATTCACTCTAACTTCTGCTTCAGACATTCGTCATTCAAAGTTTTACCCTTTCTTAACTCGCCCAACAATTGGTCGCTTATTGGGAAAAAGATAACAATTCACCATCGCGGCCAATGAATATGATGTATTCGCGACACTCATCGTCTCGTTTCTTTCTCTTAATACCTAATTCTCTTGTGACTGTTTCTTTATTCTTCTGAGGATTTTCTTTTACCACCCTCTTCAAGAGTATCAAAGATTCCCGTTGATTTCTATAAAAGTAATGAGTGCCTTGTAAAGTCTGGAAACTACCTCTATACGTCTGTGTCGACACCTTGTAGAATTTTGGAAACTATATTAAATTGTTTTAATACAGATCCCCAAAATTCCGATAATATGGCCTTTTCTAGGGAATTTAGATGAGCCAATAGCCCCGCAGCTTAATTTTTAACCAACGCTTTTTGGTGGGCAGAGTCTTTTTTTATAGCTTCAAGAGCAGCTTTTATTTGGTTCCAACCTTTGTTAACCTTTTGAACGCCAGAGCGCCAAGCCACAATTTCAGCGGAAATACCTACAAAAAAAAAAAAAAATAGGGATTCCAACATCTTATCGATAAGTTATCGATAACCAATTCATCATTGCTTTTCGTTCCATATTTTTTTAATAAAATATTACTCGTTGTATTATTGTTTTATTTAATTTGACTATATTTGGTATCATACTATCATTAAACACCAGTTACAAAGTTCTAAACAACCTAAAAGCAGACATTAGAACTACAAACGAATAAATCAAATAATAATAATGCACATCACTAATCTAGTTCGTGACGTCATCCACTGTCGGGAAGACCCGACTCTGGCGTGGCTGGCACAACTTTTGTCAACTTCCTCGCATGCGAGTAGGGATGTGATATTATCGGACATAATAAATAGTAATCATATAGTATTTAAAACAATTTAATCAATTTACTTATAATTATTACTCTGATTCTTTATAACTTGGCAAACTAATGTTATCCAAGTCCTTTTGCTGTCGTACTTTTCTAATAACGTTCAGTATATTGACATAAGTTAGTAAATTCATTATCCTCTTCTACATTTTCTAACACATGGAGGAGTTCTTCAGTAGTCATTTGACTGCCAGCCATTTTTATTATCCAGTCGCACAATAATAATGCCGTTACAAATATTACCACCGATCGTAATAATAAATGTAAGAAATCACTAGTCCCGTAGCGCTAATGACGTCACCGCTTGACGTCTGTTCCCGACTGTGGCGTACAAGTTACTGTTTATGCGTTTTTGCGTAGGGATGCGCGAGAGTGGACAGTAAACTATCGATCTATACATATCAATTATGTTTTTTTTTCCACAATTTTATAAATATTATGCATTAGGAATATTTAGATACGAATAGTTGTCATTAAAAAATAATTGTCGAAGTAATAGTAAGCTACTTTTAATAAACAATTTCATAGATTTGAAATATAAGTTGCCTTACTTACCCATCACTAGCTGTCGTGTTTTGACGACTGTGGCGTGAGGAAGAACACTATAAGACGGATTTCGATTAGTAATTTTGGATGATTGTTTCTTCTAGTGAAATGTAAGTAATGAATATATCTGTGTGCCATTTTACAATATTTCATTAATGTAGTTTTAAATAATAGGAAAAAGAAACACAGAAAACTTAATTTAGTATATTTATTTTGTACTTAAAAAATGTCGTTTTCTTGTCGGCTGTAGACGACGATGGCGATGGTACAAGCATCGTCCCTCACTGACCATCGCTCTCACCTATAAACAACACAAGCAACGTCGAAACATCCCGACGAGTCCAACGAACGTGCAGCCGCCCCGCCGCGCCCGTGGCTCGCGCCGGCCAGTAATACGATAGCCCCGCGTCTTCACAGAACATGCGCGTCTTGTTGTCTATCAAACTTACAACCAAATGAGTTTTTCGTTTTTATTAATTAGTTAGGCTTTTTTAAAATTTCTTCAAGCATATAAAGTCAAAAAGAAAGGCGCACCAAGCTGAGCGCGAGGTGCGGCTTACGCCACCCCTAGCAACCTGCCGCCCCGGGCCATAGCCCTTTTGGCCCAAGGGTAAATACGCCCATGCTCCCAAGCTCTGTATACCTACCTTTCATCGCTCTGGAAAATACGTTTCTGAGTATCGGTACACCCAGAACCGCATGTTCGATGATGGGTGGATCGGTATCCACTCTTCGTCTATTCTATACCGTCGGATACGGTTTGCTCATGCATAAACTTTCTGCTTCAGGAAGTCGATACGCTTTGTTACACGGGATTTATATTCTCGAGGACTAATATTAGTTCCCGAGAAGGCCCGCCTCACAAAGCGCATCACCCTTGGGCGTGTATTGCCCTCCTTGAAGCATATGAGCTTTCCGATGAGTACCCTAACCTCATTAATACGACGCTCAATCCTGCACTGCCAGGCTGGTGCGGCGGGTTTCAGCCGTGCAGTTCGGTCAGTGTTTGGAAATTTGACACGAGCTATAGGACATGCCGCAACAGCCGTGCAATTCGTATTATTATTATTATTATCATAATAATATTTCGAATAACGTCGCCAACGCGGTTTGATGCGTTAATCAACGTCCTAAAACCCTTTCATAAGTTCAAAAAACCGCCACCCCAATGGTCGCTAAAAGTCTAACGTCATTAACAATGCCAACCAAACCCATACTAATATTATAAATGCAAAAAACAGTAATTTAAAAAACTAAACAACCCGACTGCGTTTCTGTGTAATTTGGAAATATAAAAACCAACAAGAAAGTCGTCATATCCGATTGCACTTAACTTAAAAACCGCCAAAGTTGCTAAGGCAATGCTTATAAGCGTCAAATCTATATAAATATTTAACAATATTTTTAAATACAAGAAAAATTGTAGCAGTTGGGACCCATTCTAGAAAGTCAGCCGTCTAAATCTGCAATGTATGTACGAGTATGTATGTAGGTATGCGCTCTGAATTCACCAAGCCTCTATTTCAAGACTGGGTCCCAACTGCTACAATTTTTCTTGTATTTAAAAATACTTCTAATTAAAAAAAAAAAAAATACCCAGTGTCACTCTCACAGCTAATACGAATCTAACGACAACTCTCAAGCTAAAATCCATCAAGCCGTTCAGGCTGCATAGCGAAACAATTATACAATTATACATACATACTCTCGAAAAACATAACACTCCTTCTGGCGCAGTCGGGTAAAAATAACTGTCTGTCTGTTACCTTTCACGGCTAAACGGATTTCGATGTTTAACGCACAGGGGTTAGGAACTTTATAGCTATAGTACGTTCTTAATAGATAATTCAGTGGCTAGTATCAAAAAATAAGACGACGAAGATAATTAACGCGTTAATTCACGCGTAACGACGCAGGTGTGGCAGAAGCATTAAAACGAAGAAAGATCATGAAGTGTAACCAAAATAAATCTACAAAATTGTTCTATTCGCTATTTGTAAAAGCGCCCCTTGTCCTATTGAATATAAGGTTTATTAAAGAGATAGTTAGAGTCTGTTCAATAAGTCTATTTTTAATCTTTTTTTTTTCTATTTCGGATGGTTTATTTAAAAAAAAACAGTTATTTTTCGCATTCTTGTCGGTCCGACTACAGAATGAGGCCAAGGTTAGGTAAAGGACTTAAAAAATGGCAGTTTGATATAAATAAATGTAATTTTAAAACGAAAGGAATGTATCTGTTGAATCAAATTAAATAATAGTATTATTACATTATGGAACTTTCCCTGCGTGACTGGGTCACCCTCACCGGTAGCAATGACTCGTGGACGCCAGAAAGTTGTGAATAGAATGAACGACATGGTGCCGATACCGACTTAAATTGGGAGTGACCACGTCCCGACGGCCGAGCAACTTGCTGTGGAACGCAGAGTAGGTACTTGCTATTCATAGCCCGCATGGACATTATGAGTTCGCTTGCCCTACCCCTTGTCGAATACTAGGATGAAATGTGGATACATCTAGCTAAGCCGCAAGCACTAGTGGCTAAAAATGGATACATTTAGCTTAGCCACAAGTTTTAATGACTTTGACCGGTGGCGGCATGAAGCCATTAGTTACGGCCATTGGCTGCATCCAGTGGTTCAGCGTGGCCACCAGTGAAATCCACTGGTAGTTGGCGCCACTGGTGCACGGTGGGCCCTAACCTACTCTGGACCACTGGCAGCAACTATTAGTGCACCTAGTGTATATCGTATTGTATAGTAATTTCTTAGGACACATTTGTTCTGTTTCATGAAAACATATTGTTTTTCTAGGTACCATTCAAATATCCGAAAGAGAAAGAAAACTATATTTTACGCTGGCAATACACTAACACGGCAAAAAAATAACAACTGAAAGTTGAAATGTTTACTTTCTGTGGATTATTTGACAACTTAATTGCGTTTCTTTTTACATAACAATTTGCATAACAAACACAAATATGGAAAAATATTTATAAGATTCAAAAAGCAAGGTTACGGTATCAATAGGAATATTTTCTTTTTAGTTTTTAGATACTAAATACATGCCTATTGTCGTCTTTATATGCTTTCTTTTTACATATCAGAATTAACACATCTATAGTTGGCCAAAAAATAATAATTCTAGATTATTTCGAATCTTAGGTAATTTTCTTCAAAACGTCTGTCTGATTGCTAAAATCCAATGTAAATTGGCATATTTTAAGTATTTTTTTTTTGCTTAAAAACTTGTAGAGGAACGTGCCTGGCATTATGTATTTATGTTTATAGTATAGTTTTGCGCGTTGCGCGCGCATCGCATCTGCCCGACCGACCGATTATGGCGGACAGGCAGTGAAGAATGTTTGTCGTCTTTTCTAAATCAGAAAGTATCGACAGCAGCCAATGGCATAAACCGGGTTTTTTGTAAAAATTGTACATTGTAAATAGTTCTGTGTACATATAGTAATTATATTTGTGCTCGTTTTGTTTAGAAATTCTGTGAATAGTGTATTATTTTGAGTGTTTATTCAGTTCAGTTTTCGACGCCGACTAATAGCTATATCCTAACGTTAGTACATTAGTAAAACCCATATAACTTCTCAATTCGTCAATCTAGTAATTTTGTATCCTAGAAATCATTGATTTCACTTCTTGTCTTTGTTTCGATCCGTCAAGGAGACCGTTGCAGTAGGTGCAATATTTTGGTTTCCCTTAGCGGCTGTCATCGTGCTTTGATAAAACTACTGTCATTACAAAGACAAAAAGACAGATTTAGTCGCCAAATGTATTCAATATCGAGATCTGGTTGCTGTATGTAGTCTATTTGATCATGTAAATCGGTTTAATTACACATCTGGCTGTATTGTTATTGGAAGTAGCGCTATAATATCTATAAAGAGTAGATCGCGAGACATTTTGTGTTTACGGTTACGAAGGATCGAAGTGTTGTGAAACTGAATGCTCGAACCCCACGGTAGCCCAATGAAGTGGCCGGTAACGGGAGCGGAAGAAGAGCCGGGCGAAGCTGCTTTACAGAGCACGCGCGCTTCCCAGGCTCGGAGCCAGGACGATGCTACTGTGCATTACGTCTTCCAGCGAGAACCACAGGAGGGCGAGCTACCCTCGCTAGCACCCAAACAGCGTTGGGCCGTTGGAGACGATACTATTGTTGAGGTTCGTTGACATCTTCGATCATTATTCTGATGTACTCTGAGACATTATAACCTAAAATTGCCATTATATGTAAATGTTTTTCATAATCTCAAAACTTGTTGATTTACCAATGTTTTTATACTAATGTAAGTGGAATGTATTCATTCAATGTTTATTTACTATCATTTCAGAACCAAGATAAATGGAAGAATACCAATCCTATGACCATGAACAATATGCACCAGCAAGCTCAAGTGCAACTTAAAAATTCACAAGCAAATCAACAGCAGTACATTAACCAAGCTATAGCTTCATCAGTTGGAACATTAGCTATGAATCCTTCAGTAATTGGGAGTCACCCAGCTCATTTGACCACTAACATGGTACATACCCAGTTGGCTCCATTGCAAAATCCAACCCTTGGAAACAATTTGATTCAGAATAGTGCAATGATGCTGCCACAGTTGCAAGGTATGCAAAATGCTCCACAGTTGGGACAACAAGGATTGTATGACATTCACCAGCATCATGGCAATATGCAAGCTATGAACGGTATTGGAAAGAACACTGAACACCTCATGTATTTGAGCCAAGCTGGTATGCTGGCTCCTGGTACCAATCAGTATCTTCAACAAGGACAAAACCAACTTGGTCTGACACCAGTTGCTACCATCAGGAACCAGGTAAGAAGTGCATTATTATTGTTTACTTATCAGTCAGCATGTGTTTTTGTATGAAGGTATGTGCAGTATCTTTATGTATAAAGTTCATTGTAAGAATTTGCATGAACAGTGTATTGCCTATCTTTTCATATTTTTGATATGACAGAAATATGTTATCGAGGTATGATCTAATATCAAATACTTATTCATTTTGTTACATTCAACTGCCTATTAATTGTAGAGTGTAGTCAGGTTTGTAGTACTTATTATTTAACCGGTTGAATGCCGTAATTACAGACACAATCCAAAGTACATTGTGTCTCGCGTTAAGGGGGATGCACCAAGGTAGCCTGCAAAATTGAAATTTTCCTACGTTTTTTGTAATTTGCAGGCGAGTATCAGGTTGTATGGTAATCTAAATATGATTCGCGACAATATCAAATATGGCTTTACAGAATTATAATCATTAGAATCAGCAATACAACTCCTTAAGTTAGAATTGCCCTCAAATGTCATGATTTCATGAAATAGTCATTGAATAGGGTAATATGGACTTATAGAGATGTATTTCTGATTCTAATGATTATAATTCTGTAAAGCCATATTTGTTACGGTCGCGAATCATATTTTAATAACAATACAACCTGACAGTGACCTGCAAATTGCAAAAAACGTAACAAAATTTTGAATTTTGCTGGCTACTCTAAAGGTTCCGCCTTATATAATATGATAACAGTGAATGATTTCTCATGTAAAGTGTTTAATGTAATGCAAAAAGTTTAATGTAATGCAAAAAGTTTAATGACTAGAATGTCATAATATGAGCAAAGTATGAAAAGATGCTGGATGCATTTGATAAAAATGTCATAACAGATTGACTTTTTTCATACAAAGTTCTTATTTATGATTGACAACAAGCTAAGATTACTGAGTTGTCTTCATTCGTTTTTTTATTTTACTTTAGTTTGTCTACTGAATTACTAAAATTGCTTTGGGCATAGTTAAAATGTACTCTATGTTTATGGACAACATTGCAACACATACATACCTGTTACATTAATTTGGTAAATATTTGTTATTATTCTCAGTTCATGTCTTGGTCATTGCATTTAAAATATAGTTATGTAGCTACATAGTGCTATTCCACGTAATTTTATATTATTGCTGGTACTGCTAGCTGAATTCTTCTTAAGTCCAACTTCAGCCTGCTAGAAGACTAGACAGGAAGTACCTATTCATCCTATGCTAGGCCATGTTATTTTGCCACACCTTTCTTTTTATGAAAAGGCATGATTCTGAGAGTTTTGAGTTTTCAAAATCATTGTGCCAGGTCTTGCAGTACGGCAGGTTGATATTACCAGCATTTTGATTGTTTTAGTGCTAGTAGTCATATAGTGTCAGTAGAAAGTTCTATATTTTCCTGGAATGTTTTGTAGCCAGTATAACACTCAAGAATGTGATCTGTGCAAGCTATTTTGGAGAATTTATTATGTGTTGTGGATCTTTGGCTCGCACTTCACAAGTAAAGGCAACTACTTTTCACAATGACCTTGATTCTCTCGTGGTCCAAATTGATTCATAGTTTCACATAAGGTGATCTGTGTAAGCTATTTTGGAGAACTTAAAATGTGTTGTGGATCTTTGGTTCAAAATTCACAAGTTAAGCTCAATGGTTTTCAAAATGACCTTGATTCTCATGTGGTCCAAACTAATTCATATTATCATATAAGTAAGTGAGAGCCATCAAATTAAAACTAAAACTCCCATACAAAGATTGAGACAATTCCAGAGCATGGCCCAAAAGTACTAGCTGTAACTAGTTTGAAACCTCTTATGATCAGCACTCTTTACCAATGCCTGTATAAATGTAAAAAAAACATGTTGCTGTCTCGCTATTGCTTGCATGAATCACGAGATGCTTTGTCCTGAATAGCAACTTCACAGTATTTAATAAAACAAAACACATTATTTGTTTTCCATTTTTTATCCAAGGTCTAATAATAGAAAATAACTCATTTTATACCACACAATATGATGTAAAAAGAAATAGATCAAATAGGATGCATTCATTTTAAATGTAGATAATGTAGACTTTAGGAAGTTCCAGTATATTTTTTTTTTAAATTACTAGTAATGTGAGTTTTCCATCAGTATTTCTGTAAACCCCTTCATTCTCAGTTACATAATAGGTATGCCATGTAATAGGAGTGGGTTGCTTGCATACATAATAATAATGTTCTCAGTTTTCCCTGCCCACATAAACAAAGTAGGAAACAACAAATAAACAAACTACATAGGCCTAAAGTTTGAGTTTAGACAATATCTGTCCAACAGAATTAGAAGAAGGTCATACATTTTAAAGGGTCTGCAGATCACTTTCCTTGGAAAATGCCAGCAGTTGCTGATCATAAAAGAATATGCTTTGAAATAAATAAATAGATTTTTGCTTTTCAATTATATTGTGACGTGCTGTGCTACGGAAATTTATAAAAGCTTCCATTTTTATAGATACCATCATACTGAAGTCTGTACATGAACCGCAAGGCTTATTACATTATCAGTCACGATACGAACCCCATTTACATGTTTCGCGAGTTCTTAAGCTCGTCAGCCGAGCCGAGAGCTCTTTAGGCCGACATCAAACACTTGGCGAAAAGCAGCGTTGCTTCCGATACCTCTTAAAAACTCTTTGTTTTTATCCTTTACACTGCGTTCAGCTCGTTAAACTTCACTTACCGCGTAATGTAAAATGCTGACTGTCGATGTCGCTGCGGGAGAAGGTTCACGCCATAAACCAGCGCGTGCGCTTCACGGCAAGAGCTTCGTTTGTGCGGCCCAGCCCAGCGATAGCTTGGCTTTTATTGTTTTATCTATTATTCCGTAAATAATTAAAATTTTAATGATATTGTATGGATAAGGATAGATGGCAAACCTATATTTAGTAGTACCTACTACAGTACCATTAAATCTCCTACGAACAAGCGCGGCACGCGACGCGAATCGCGCGAGACAAGCACCGCTCGTCATGCAACGAGCGGTGCCTTTGTGTCGCACTGTCGCATCGCGCCTGTCTGTGGGAGCCTTTACTAGTCTGGGGAAGTATTACCACCATACCTATTACTGCCGCCAAGCAGCGTTTCTGCGTTCCGGTTTGAAGGGTATGGTGCCGGTGTAATTACAGGCACATGAAACACTTCAGCTTTCTCTGGGATGACAGCGCATCTGCAATGACTCTGTTATTGTAGATTTCCATAGGCGGCGGTTACCAATAAACATCAGATGGACCGTCGGCTTATTGCCAAGCACATTTAATAAATATTAAATAGTTATGATTTTCTCTCATTTGGCGTCTGCTAAACACAGTGATATTGCTATAGTATACAATAAGATGCTGCTGCTTACTCCTTTTATAAGTAAAACAGACAGATAGCTTGCTTGTTTTTCGTTAAGGCAGACTGCCAGAGCCAAGTCTCTGTTTCAGAACTTGTTCCAGCAAGAAGCTTACATTATCTATTCATGTGTGACTATTTATGACAAATTACTTTTCGGAAGACATTTACCTAAGTCTCGTACTTGTACCCATCCATCATCGTCATTGTCACAAACGGAATGTCCTCCTCTCCCCATCCATACATTAACATTTATAATTCATCACTCTTTTATCACATGCCTTTTATCCCTCCTCATCACATGCTCTTACCGAAACAAACGATTACCTTACAATTTTTCTGTAACTCTCGCCAATGCATACTTTACATTGTACTATTTAGTTCTTAAGATCCATCGTATCATAAAACCTATGTTTCACAAATAAATTGATTTGATTTGATTTGATTGTGATTCGATGAAAACAGGAGTATGTGACAAGAAGTGTTAAGTATGAATAAGAATGTAAGAATAGAGGCAGACCAAAAAAAAGGTGGGATCGATTGTGTGAAACATGGCAGGACTAAGAAGGAAGTTAATTCTGAGATGACGGCTAATAGATGTGTGCTGCGCCGAAGCCAAATAACTTGGGATAAAAGCAGGGGGATGATGTTGCGTGTATTCGCCAAAGGCCTAGTCAAAGGTCTATAGTACACCCACATGCCACCTGTTAGTAAAACTCCCATGGACGTACGATGTAAAAGGTGGCGATGGCGAGCCTGTTGCAATAACCGGGCACTGAACCAAACATTGGGCAGCTATTGAAAAATTGCTGATGAATAACTCCTAGTACGCTTGCTTGATCAGCAGTAGCGCTTGCGACCATTCTGCCAACGAGGCAGGCACAAAAAATGAAAGAAGAACGTACATCATAATCTAACTAAACAGTAAATTGCATCATCAAAGTCAACTTAACAAACGTTTAGAATTTGGTAGCACAAACCATTTTTTATGATCTTCAAAAAGGAGCTATCGTGGAACAGAAATAAGTTTTTAACCAGTTCCAGTTGCCAGATAGTCTGCGACGACGTGCCCTGTACCTAGTATCGCCAAACTGGGTAAATATGGATGCAGGGGTGAATCGAGACGAAACTTTAAAAGGGATGTTAACATTGAAATAATATAGTTTGTTGCCAAAAAGGACTCTAATGTTTTTACTGTATTTATAATAAACTATTAAGTGCCCTTGTTGGCAACAAAATATATTATTTCAATGTTAAAATCACTTTTAAAGTTTCGTCTCGATTCACCCCTGCATCCCTATTCACCCAGTTTGGGAAAAGATCGATTCACATAGTCTGCAGACATCGCACTAACTTAAAAACATTATTACTATTAGACGTAGAACATACTCCGATCGTGCCCGGAATTTCGCTTAGTTACGGCCTACGGGGCTATGCTAAACATACCTGATTATAAGAAACTGCAGATGACTCATTCTCCAAGATATTTTCGTCGAGAAACTACGACTGAAAATTACAAACCCTAATAGGTATAACTTATTTAACCTTACTCCCCAACCAACGGCAACGCTTGGGGCAACACTGAGCGTGTGAAAAGAGGTACCTACGGAGCTCGCCCCGATACGTTCTTCAAATGACACATCGTATCGTTTTTCGCGGATGATCAAGTTATTTGCCGGCAACTGTACTGATAGTAACGTGTATACCGTGGAAGCTCGACTTCGAAAGTCTAATCTTATCCTGATATAACTATAAACTTTTACAATAAATTGCCCAGTACTCAGTGGGGCTAAAGCTACGGTTTCCTAGAAGAGCGGTGGCCGCCACACAACGGCTGCAGTGATGGCTATCATGAAAATGATGGCAACGGGGTTTGACTTTACGGTGTCAAAAAACGTTCTCTAGGAAAACACACCTATTTACTTTCATGAATTACGATTCAGTGACGCTATACGCCGGTAAATTGCAGACGTCATGTGGCGGCCACCGGTCTTCTAAAAAACCGTAGCTTTAACGAATCTGCCTCTCCATTCTCCGTCACAAGTTACTTGGGGTTGCCGCAATGTTTTTTCTATCATTATCCTGTCAGTCGAAACCTCATCATTCTCTCCATTAGCACGCATTTCTACCGTACTTTCTTTGGTCTTCTCTCGCTGGCTAGGCGAATCGAACGTCAAATAAGTTTATATTAATCGTGTGGCTCCGGTTTGAGGAGCAGTTCCGTAAAATAATAAAATTAGTTTCAGTTCTGTATGTACCCAAGGTACCTACCAACAATTTGTTTGTTGTTTGTGTCAACAACAGTTTGTTGTAGGTAAATAATATTTTCATACAAATTAGAAATTAAAAACAAAAAAGTTCTTTTTTTTTAACGTATTTGTGTAAAAATACCAACTTAATTATTACTTTCATGTATATTTCGTATGTGCCGCTACAAAGGTGTCCAAAATCACTACCTCTATGAGGAATTACATTAGCATTACTCTGAAAGCACTTCCGGTACTCCGGCCATAGACTAAAATCATTCCTCAAAAGAACGCGGCTCCAGAAGTTTAGGTTCTATGGTTACCCAGTTTTGGTTTGCACGCCATCTATCAAACGTGAACACTAAACTTTGCTCCGTGCGCGGTACGACGCTCCCTGTATGGGGAATTTTAACGCAGGCGCTGTGGTCGGCGTACGTCCTTTGTTCGAAACAAGTCAACATTGTATTATTTGAGTTTGGATCTTTCTAGTGTTATTTCGCAGCTTATGAACATTTTAGTGTAAGAAATGTGCTTTTTAATTGTTGTGGTTAGTGTATATGTTAAATAGAACTAGTGTTTCACGTAAAAAGTGTTATTTTCTCACGTTAAGCTTTCGTTGTAGTACATGACTGAGCTTTAGGCGGATTGTACGCATGAAACCCTTGAGCGACTTTTTTTTCGAATCTGATGTTAAGGATATGGGCCCCGACATGGTGAGTGTTATAGTTTTATATAGTAGAATATACGAGTTGGTTCCAGTTTTAAGTCATGAAGTTACTGAATTCTTGGTTTTTTCGCGCAACAGGTCCGTTTTTGTTTTGTTTACTTGTCACCGGCGTCCGCCATTTCTGATTCAGAATTTGTTCACCGGGTTAGATACTTTAGTTTTTTTAGGGATGTAGCGTGGGAAGTTGAACTTGTATGAAGTATTGCGTGGATGTTATCATAATGATATCTCTCAGTCATTGATTTTGTAAAAATGTTCGTTTAATTTCACAAGATAGTCTGTTATTGTCGCCATTGATGCGACAGCGGTGTGACCAATTAATTACCCATGTACTGCTCCTATCTAGTTATTTACTGTATCATTGTTTGTTAGGAACTCGATTTTCTTCATGAATGCTCTGTTCACATTGTAAATAGGAACCTACTTGCAGGTTTCTAATGACAATAAAAAACATAATATTTCATGACACATTTTAGACAAATAATGCATTGAACTGTTTCATTCAACAGTGAAAATGTTTGATTTTCAAATAATCAAATTTTCTATAATAGGTACGTAGTATGTTTGCATTGAAGTGGACTGAAATAGCTTGAATAAACTATAAATGTATAATATTGTATAACTCACAATTTTCGTAATGAAATTGTAAATCATGTCTGGTTCCTTCTTCAAATTGTGTACCTTTTTAACCAATATTATTTTGATGATAAATTCAACTAATTCTAACCTATTCGGCAGAGTGCATGAATTAAGCTGTAGCAGAAGGTAGTTTTGTGACTAAACTAATTCGTAACTATTATAGAATTACCTATTTGTTGAGATTTTCTTCATTTTCTAACTCATTCTACAAATTGATGAATGTTTATCTGATAATAATTATGTTGCTCAAGGTTCCAATATAATGTGTTGTCATGCATTTGGTTCTGCACTTGCATGTTAATGATATGTTAGCAAATGTAGTGCGGTCAAATAGGGTGAATAGGAATGTAGGGGTGAATCTGTACTTAACTTTAAAAGGATTTTAACATTGAAATAATATAGTTTGTTGCCAACAAGGGCACTTAATTGTTAATTATAATACAGCAAACACATTAATCCTTTTTGGCAACAAATTATATTATTTCAGTGTTAAAATTCCTTTTAAAGTTTTGTCTCGACTCACCTCTGCATCCCTATTCACCCCGTTTGACGGTCTCTTAATAGTACCTATTTTGGAAATTATGATGATTGTTTGAATCAACATTAAATAATACCTTGATTGCAATAATACCTTCACAATCACAAAGCTCATGTTTACTTCTTACAATGTTAATTCAAGGAAATGTATTTAGTACCTATCCATCTTGCATGTTTCATTCCTTCACTACATGTTATGATGATAATAAGTGACAACACATGCATAAATTAATACTGAAGCCTATCCATACATACCTATGTAATAGTTAGGTCAGGTTACATCTTGATAGGGTCACTGCATCATGTTATAGGACATATTATTATAACTTCCTTCTCTCTGACTTAATTTTTTTAACAACACTAATAGCTAATGACATGTATGTGTCCTTTGCTTAAAAATGAGATATGTATTATGATTTTTTCTTAGATATGTTGTTCATTTAAATAGGTTGTTAATTGAAAAAATAAGTCAATAAAACAATTTTTTTATTGGTCTATGTGTATATTGAATCCTGGGAAGTATGGATTAAGCAGAGCTTAGACTAAACATGTAAAAAATCATGACTTCTATGCCTTATGAGCAGAGATCGGATATTCAGATGCTTATTCACCTAAAGTTGAGATGTTGGCTAATATGGAATGCGCTTTGGTAATGAAAAAATGTTTTTATTTTTTATTTTTAACTGAGCTCTTACACCCTACTTACACATTTGCATCAGGGGTTAAACATTCAAATTTTAAATAAATATCCATCTGAATTTATTGTATTCTAAATATTGTTTTTTTTTAAATTTATATGTAATTTCGATTTTAAATTCTTATATTGTAAAATAGTGTATGCCCTAATGGGTAGTTTTTTGAGTTACCATAATCAACTATAAGACCTACTGTATCACCAAAAATCACACTAATAAATACTTTGACTTTGACTTTGAATAGTTATGCAATCTAAGAATCTTGTTCTTTTTTTTAAATTGAAATAAGTTATTCTAATAACGTGACTTCTAAGTCACACTTACTATACACCTGACTAGTTATGCATTCCTACTTTTCCTGGCCTCCCAGGATTAAAAAAAAATAAGAAGCTGCTTCCATACTTTCACAGCTAAAAATGAACTTTAGGTAAATATGCATCCAAATATCCAATCTGTGCTTAAGAGAAATAGTATTTCATAGAGTTGATAAAAACTTGAACTTAATTATTTTTTATGAAGTTGCAGACGTCAGCCATGTTACAATTTTTGGGCTTATTGTTTGTTTTGTATCACAAGATTTCAATAACAAAGTTTAGTGATCAAACAGCTGTTATGTCTTAGCATGTTTGATTAGTATAATCAACCAGGCTGTATAGCTCTGTTATGGTGCAATTTCACCTCTGCAATTTGTTAATATCGGTATGTTTTTGGGGGTTTTTAAAAGTATTTCACTGAGATTACAAAGTATTCAAGTTTATAAATAACTTTTAAAGAATCAATTATGAAGCCCCAGGATACATGCACTGGAACTTTCATAGCTTGGTATCACATCAAGAATGTATTAACAATTTCTGTCGCAAATTCAAAAACAAATGTGACAACAAAATTAATAAAATAAAATAAAAAACTAGTTTTATTAACATTTAAAATGTTCTGTACTAGCTTTTGCATACCTAAAAAATAACATTCTCAAGCTTTTTTAAGTCAGATAGGAAACCACATTGCCATAAACACTGAATAGAAACAAGTCTAAACAAAACAGTAATAACTACATTTGCTGTAACATTGTCAATCAATAGTGGTTTTACATAAACCATGTAAGCAATAAAGCAAAAAACTGTTTTGTGATACGGAACAAAAAACATTAAGCCACTATTTACACATGCCTCTAACTTGCTCGAAAGTATGCAAGTAGCCATAACACATTCTGATTATTAAATGTCACAATGGCATGCAAGCTGCTTGCATATTTTAGTGTAAGTTACAGGCATGTGTATTCATGCTTTAGTTGTTGAGTTTCTTATCTATATCTCCATACTGATGGGACTTAGTAAGCCAATATCAACAATATTGAGTGGAGGCACTATAGGTGATGTTAAATTCTATGTGTAGTGTGCTTTGTCAATGGTAGTGCATTGTTGACCCTATGCTGTCCTAGTGTCCTTGCACAGAGATCTGCCATACAAATATTACATTAGATTGCCTACTTGTTAAAGTAATATTATCTGTTAATATGTGTAAGTGCATGTCTTTAGTATTTCTAATGTCTCATAATCAATTGTTATTTTTTAATTTTCGTTGTCATCATTAAGTATCTTACTTTTATTGAAAGGTACAATTGTACTTGGTCATTCACCCGAATTTGGATGCCCATGGATTTTCGACTAACAAGTAACAACCATGTGTGAATGAGAAGAAAGCCCTTAGAAATAGCAACTGCTACATAATTGCTACTGCTAAATCATGTGTTGAATAAGTCAATTAGTAATAACCTGAGCCAGTTTTAAGTAGCTTATAGCTGATGCATGCTAATGTAACATAAATATACTTCTAACTTACTTTACAATTTAGAATTCATAAATATTTATTGTATTTACAGTATTTTATTATAATTGTATTTTGATAAGGCAATACACTGCTTTCATTGGTCCTGTTTATGAATTTTTAGAAACTGTTTTATCGTTTTTAGATAGCACCTGCTGCAAAAAAACTATGGGACAAAGGCCCCGGCGCTGGCGGCGACAGCAAGGGCCCTCCCCACCTGCCGCCGCTACAGTTGAACCCCGAGCAGATGTGGCGTGATCCGACCTGGTCCGCACAAGGTTCGTTACTCTTCCACGCTAATGTTACATCATTGGGAGCTATGACAATACTTTTATGTTAGTTAAAACAACTGCATTATCCTTTTTATTTTTTTATGTATTGGCGTACACGAACCTTACTAAAAAAAACTGTTTAAAACCAAATATCTAGCAGAATCCTAGGAAGACAAGCATAATAAATTACTTTCGTCAGATGTATCTTTTTCTAAATTGTTCTAGAGATCTACCTACCAAATCCTTTTTACCTAACAAATCCTGTTTATTTTATTTTACAAAATTGATATTATTATAGCTGTGGAACACAATGTGGGTGTCCCGATGATGGGCACGCGACGCGGTGTCGCGTTCCCCGGCGGCGATGCCGGCAGCATTCTGTCACCCCGTGACTCGGCTGGACTCGGCGTCAAAATGGTCGAATATGTACTTGGCGGATCTCCTACAGGTATGATTTGCGCCAAAGTTATTGTTTTGTTGAAAATCACGCCAGACCCCCCTACTCAACCTTAGAATGGTATTATAGATTAAGGTTATGTTAAAAAATTTAGGTCATGATTATTATTTAAATACATTCTTGTTAAGTCAAAAAATTCATAATTCTTAGTAAGTTTCCTATAAAATCAATGTTCGCGAACTTAGTTTAAATATTACATACTATGAAGATAATAATGTCCATTGTACACCACTTTGTTGCAGTTTCATCAAGAATTAATTATTCACATCTCGTAGAAGCAGGTGGCGTAGCTAGTGGCGGTGAAAAGGTACCCGGAGTGGTCACTGGATTGCGAGGCATGGTCCTAGAGGAGCGTCCTGAGGACAAATCTGCGTCTCCATTCGAAAAGGACTTGCACGAAATGCATGAACATGGATCTCTACCTAATGGACTGCATAATGGACAAGAAGATGACAAAGCTTTCAAGTAAGTATTTCATTGGAATTGGAATTTATTCCTTCTGTTTGTGTTATAATTTATTGTAAGCTTAAATAACTGAAACCAACTTGCCTGTGGTAGGTTGACTTTTTTATTTTACTACTTATACAAACCCCAATTATCAGTACTTTTTACTTATTAGACTCTTGATCTAAATTTTTACGGGTAAAGCAGCTGTTAAGACTCATCATTGTTTGACCAATGACGCAAATTTAAAACTATTTAAAATAATAGGCATTAGAGACATGTAAAGGAAGTTCAGAACTGTAATAAAAACTTATTTAATGTAGGAGTTTTCTTGTTTGTATTGTATGGCAGGCAAACTAATCATAATTTACAAGGTTTTGTCATAATACAAGCAGTTTTAAATGAAAAGAACAACAATTTACTTGTCTTATTCATAAATGAGTAACCGTGATGCTATTCGCCATTTATCAATTACTATGCAAAACAGGTCATTAGGTAATGATTAAAGTTGAGATGTAGAACCACCATCAGACGACGTAAACTAAATGAATTTTATTTTATCTGCAATCAAATTAAAATTATTTATTGTACTTGATTCACAAACAATAACCGATAAAAAAAAATCGCCGCCCGAATTTCAAATCTGAACTTTATCAATATACAAATTACTACGAGTCGTTGATACGTAACATCGTCGCGAAGGCCATCGAGTGTCGAGCACTAAACCGTTCGGCGCAGTGCCGGAGGTACTGAGGTAGCGACGGAGCGGGCGTGCGTGCGACGGGCGGCTCTGGCGGGCAATAACCGCGCGTGGATCATGGCCTCTGTCAATGCCACTCGCCGCACGCCGCACAACCTGCGCGCCCGCACGATCGGGACACTCCTAATGTTTTATCGGAGCGTCGAGCGCCCGCGACCTATGATTCACACGGTAAACAGATTTCCTTTGATAAAGCTGCGGCGTTTCAGTGGCGATCGGTCTACTATCTTAAAGATTTATCTGGTACCTAAATTCAGAGGCTAGTTCTATTTGCTCAATAAATAATAATAGCTACAGGGTTCCTTGATCTTAAATTATAATGTACATGTCCGTTAAACAAAAATTAAACAAGATTGAATAAACATAACGTTTTTAATTAGCCTCTCCAAAGGCGAATCGGTATTGAAGGAGGTATCAGTAGATACAATTAAATAATGAAAAGATGAGCTCGTTTGGAGTCATAACATAATCAGCGTTTCTACAATATTCCCACTGGCGTTATACACCACGCGGGTCGGGGCGGGTCGGTGGACAAAATAGTACTGTTTATCTAGTTCAGTATTTTGCTGCTTTAATTTTTTCCGTACTGATGTAGGGGTATCCCTTTTTGTTAAACCATTGTCTTATTTTCTAAACATGCTGACTGATTTATTGTAGAATGTAATGATTCTTACAATATAGTTGATTGTAACGAGACCCTCGTTGGCCTAGTGGTCGCAAGCGCTACTGCTGAGCATGAGGTCCTGGGTTCAATTCCCAAGTCGGGCAGTGTTACTGGATTTTTCCATCTAGAATTTTTCATTAGTATTATGTAGTCTGGATTTGTGCCCGGTTGGGACTTAAACATAATGGTAAAATGGCGAAATGTGGGTGTAATAGATAACATCTCGGCCTGACCCTTTGGGGAAAACAGGCGTGATGATATGTTTAATGAGATCGTGGTTGTTGGTCATGTGGTATATTATAGTGAGGTGGTCTGGTTCCCCTGCAGCCGCACGCCGGGCTCGCGCCAGCCGTCGCCGGCCGAGGAGGAGGGCGCGCCGCGCAACGGCGACGCGCCCGCCTTCCCGCTGCTGCCGCCGCACGCCATGCCGCAGCCGCAGCCGCAGCAGCTGCACCACATGCCGCATCTCTCGCATCCACAGGTAACGAACTGCGCCTCGCTTTTTAAGGCCCGCTGGCACCACAAATCACTAAATGCTTTTAACACTAACAATATTTAAAACAAAAAAAAAAACAAGGGGTATATAATGATCGTAGAGCCGGTGACGTTCTGTGGTTTCTGCCTACCCCCATGGGAAGAAGGTAGTTATATTTAAAACATTCTGTCAGTCACCTTTAAACGATTGACTGAAATACAACAAACTTTTAAATACGCTAAAAGCATTTAGTAATTGTTGGTGCAAGCAGGCCTAAAGCTTATTGTAAAAAGTTATTTTGTATTAAGTACACTGAGAGTCAAAAAAAAATTGGGTCTCTTATTTGCCATAAAACTACGGATCCAAAAGATGTAACATTAACAATAATGTAATAAGAGGAAATGAATAAAACAAAAAAAAACATGGGAGTAGTAACCACCAAAAGACAAAATTATAGCTTCACCTCTATGTAACTCTTTGTTTTACTTCAATATGACCACACCACCCTAATTTCGAAATGTGTCATGTTGAAGAGCGCATAACGATATCTATTAGATATACTGAGAGAATCTAAGTGATTGTGTATTATTTGGACTCATTGTTTATTTGATTTATTATATCTGTTTCAGCATCATCCAGGCATGTTAGGTGTGGCTCCTCTGCAGGGTCTGCCGCACCCACAACACCAACAAATCCACCCTGGTTAGTAACACAGTAATAAGTATATTATTATTTGCATGATGACTATGATTAGCAGAGTAAAATACCATAATTAATTAATTTCAGGTATGACATTGAACGACTCTATGAATCAACACATTGAACTCGTTTTACAAATGGAGCAGCACCCACAATTCGACAACAATAGTTTTGCAAGCACACAGCAGGTTAGTTTTAAACTATTTCTGAAGTACTTGTTACTACAATGAAAAAACATGTTGGTCAAGACCTTTTGTAGGTGGCAGTATGTGTTTAAAGAAAAACTAAATTATCTTATCATTAAGTGGACTACGGACAGCACTTTGCTGTTAATAAAATTATATATCCTTTTATATATAACTCCTATTGTAAGAAATTATACTTTGCGACTGATGGCGTTGCAGACTAGAATTTGGGGTGGACAAATGTGCATTTGCGCGCACCTTTCGAATTCCACACACCGATCCCTCTACTCAACCGAAACCTAAAAGTATTTGCGTATGTCGGAAGCGTTTCGCATCAATGTTGCTGACATACAAGCAATCGTCGAAGGAGCGCTTCTCTGATTGCCTGAAAAAAGTATTATCTAGTCTCTTCTTAGGTGGAAATCAGTTATGCGCCTGAGTCATCCTAACCGGTTTTGATGTAATTATACTCTTTCGGCGAACTCAAATGGATGGATGGAATGGATGGTGGGTGATGCATTATCCATTTCATCAGTATTTAGATTCAAATAAGGTTAGACGCGTACTGATGCGGTTGCAGCCACGGCGCGACCCGGCTGGCTGCAAGCGGCCAAATAAACCTTGCAATTTAGTATTGAAAGCCAGGTCGTGACACACACGTATTTATTTTCTCTTTCCAGACATCATATTTATCATTAACATCAAAAGTAATTTATTTAAACTTTATTATTTTTATACAAACTTTTTGAACGTCAAAATGCCCGCCCTTCACCACTTCCTAGCGCTTAACACGTTAACAGTGACCCATCGATGGTGCATTTTGAGTCTCATATCGTACGTGCATGCCGAATCCATGGGGCACGACTCCAGACAAGTTTATAGGCTTTTAAATTTATACGTGGGAGCTTATTCGTTTTTATCGACATGCACGTATGAGCATTGAACTAAATAATTAATAAAAATGAAAAACGGATGATTTTTTTATTAGGGTGACCAATATTCTATCATCAACTTAAAATCTATCGCAACATAAAATCTATATTTTGCGATACACGTAAGGGCAATAAATACCCATAATCCTAGCTACACAGGGAACGTGGTTGGCAAGAAGAAGTGGCACAACAAACTCCCCAGCAGCACAGCTGTCTGTAAAGTTAGAACTTGATTCCATATATGTATGCAAAGTACATTACGTAACATAAAACATTAAATTAAATTATTGCCCATGTCAGCTATCACACACCACCAAAATCATTGAAAACCACCCAAGTAGAAGTAAATCTGAAATAAAAGCCTCCAAGCATAACGGCCATGCCCGCGCTCAGATTCATATAGCTGTAAGTGTGAAGTCACAAATAATAAACTATACAAGGGCCTGATTTGAAGCAGTCTTAAACACTGCGTATTATTAATTTGTGTGTGTGAGAGAGATGGAGAGAGTATATCACGTGGGTTGAGAGAGTCGAGGCTTTTGAGATTTGGAGTCTCCGGATATTTCTAAGCCAATATGTAGATGGACCATTGCACTCTAAAGAGAAGTGGCGCAGTAGTGTTCAATAATAACGGTTGCAAGGAAGTATAGCAGACCAAGGAGCTACATGGTTCCATGTATACGTAGAGCCCGGTAGAAGCGTTTCTACCGGGCTCTACGTATACATGGAATCCATATTGACTTGTTGGCTATGTTTCGGGGACCTTTTGGAAAAACAAAGTTTTCTATGTATGAAGTTATTTTTTATTTTAGATTGGTTTGCTCTTGACTCTAATCTAGGTCAGAGATGAAAGAGACAAAGTCGACGATGGAGTGACCTTACCCAGAAGAAGCCTGGCATCATTTATGCCTTGCTTTTTCCTAAGTATGCTGGAGTCGGCTTCCAGTCCAACCAGATGCAGCTGAATGACCACTACTTTATGAAAAGTTGTCCAGGGAA
This sequence comes from Griposia aprilina, assembly GCA_916610205.1. Taxonomy (NCBI): domain Eukaryota; kingdom Metazoa; phylum Arthropoda; class Insecta; order Lepidoptera; family Noctuidae; genus Griposia; species Griposia aprilina. The sequence goes on from OU744286.1 coordinate 17,560,156, forward strand.
ATCTGTCCCGGGTTGCTCACGTTATTTTCACAGTAGCGAATACTTGCACAGGCATAACCTGGTAGCCAGGATTATTCATCAGCAAATAGCTCTAAAATACGATCTTGTAGAAGTAAATGCAATATCTATATGAAATAATGTTCAGAGTCCGTCTTATTCATCTGTCCCATTTTTTCCGAACAACGAATATTAGCTGCCAATGCCACATTGAGACTATAAGTTACCTAGGCAGCAGTGCTGGAACCTGGCCTAAAGGCTGAGCTACACGAGCACTTCACTTCAAGTAACGTCGCGTCTTTGTCACAGAACATGCAATAAGAGTATTCGCCTCATTCTAATAATCGAAAATAGTACAGCTCGGGGTATTCAAAGTATTAAAGTTTATTTTAGTATTAATCTTCTTAGGCCCACTTGCACGTTTAGTTAAATTGATAAATATAGAGTTTGTAAACTCGGAGTTAAGTAATTATCGTTTCAAATGTTACTATGGCCTCCACCAAAAAAGCCACCACTAAAAAGTAACACCGAGTTAGTAAACCTGATATTAGTGGTTTTTGAATGAACGGAAATTTTGTACCCATCTCTTTTACACTCCATTACGATACTTAATACTTTCTTTTCTTTGAATTTTATAAAATGACATTTCATTATAATCGTATTGTGTGTGGTTTCCATGGACATTTGTTTATTGATTGAAGAAAACGTCAGTTACTGAAAAATACGTTTTAAGTTTTTTATAATTTGTTTATTTATATGAGTTCATGAATATATTACCTGCTAATATGTACCGAATTTTCACTTACCATAACGTCGAACAATATAAAATAAGTTATCAGCGGTACCTCATAACGTCAATTTATTTTGACATTTACTAACACTAACCCAGAGTTTAGCGACTTAACTTGCCCACGTCGGTGGGTTTAATATTTAAAAGTTTAACTCAAGGTTTACCCTAACTCTTGGTGGTGCAAGATGAATTATTTGATAAACTCTGAGTAAGCTGTTAACTTCGAGTTATTTAAGATAACCCATGAACGCGCAAGTGGGCCTTAGGCCCATTTACAACTCCCGAGTTAACAGCTAACTCAGGGTTTATCAAATAATTCATCTTGCGCCACCGAGAATTAGAGGTAAACCAAGAGTTAATTTTTTAAATATTTAAATCCACCGATGTGGGCGAGTCGCGAAGTGGCGAAGTCGCTAAACTATGGGTTAGTGTTAGTAAATATCAAAATACATTGACGTTATGAGGTACCGCTGACAACTTATTGTTCTATTGTTCGACGTTGTAGTAAAAGAAAATTCGGTACTATATTAGCAAGCAATATATTTATGAACTCATATAAAAATAAATACAAATTATGTAAAACTTAAAACATATTTTTCAGTAACTGACGTTTTCGTCAATCAGTAAACAAATCTCCATGGAAACCCCATATAATACGATTAAAATGAAATGTCATGTTATAAAATTCAAAGACAAGAAAGTATTTTTATGTTTCGTCGATTGACCTGCAATGTTCCCAACCCAAAAAACACAAATATCAGGTTTACTAACCTGGTGTTACTTTTTAGTGGCGCAACGCGTGTTAAGAGTTAAGATAATAATTACTTAACTCCGAGTTTACAAACTATATTTATTCATTTAACCCGACTAAATGTGCAAATGGGCTTTACAGAATTCGAATTGAACATTTAAGACATTGGGCTAGTTCAAACCATTTTAGCAAACCCTAGATCGGCGATTGCAAAGAGGTTGTGTGGTCAGGTGAAGATCTAGGCCTCTTCAATGACTCATGTTACCTCAGTTAAAGTTAAATTATTGATAAGGTACGATAGGGTTGGCAAATCCGTTTGGATAAAAACGTCCATTTTCATAATAAATAAAAAACTGCCATGATACATAATATCCGAACGCTTTAATTAAATGCATGCGTGTAGGCGTAGGTATCCGTTCATCTGGGGGCTCTGCGCCAAAGTTGTGATCTAGAGACAAATATACTAGTATAAATAGCAGAGCTCGATAGAGGTAGACCCAAATCCAAACATCTTTTACAAGCATACGATTTTTGTATGTCTGGTATGGAACCCCAGAGGGTCAATCGACAAATCAACTCGGCCTATCGGCGTCCACTGTGGACTTGGATGATTCTCCGCCATCCACACCCGCTGTGTCCCAGCCACCCTTTTGTAGTCGTCGGTCCAGCTAGCTGTTTACATGATTATTTTTTCTTTTGGTTATGCGCGCGGTTTTTCCGTGTAAATATTATATTAACGCTTGAGTCGTTTTTGAATTGACTTTAATAATAGGTTTTTTATTTAGTTCGTCTGTTGATAATATTATTAGCTTCACATAGTAAGCAGTGTTACGTTGAGGTACTACAACGAATGAGCAGAAAATAGAGGTTTAAGAAATAAAAAACCGACAAAAAAATAAAAGGTTTACGATAATAAATTATTATCTAGTAGGTATGCAATATTGTCTGTTAAGTATAACCTAGCTTTATGTTACCGTTACTACTTGTCGCGCCCTGACAAGACCATGTACTCATAAGTTTAACCTAGTCATAACCTGTAACATTGTAGTGCAGTAAATAAATAAATGAATGAAAAGGAAATCTCGTGGAATCCAAAACCTCCTCCTTTTTTTGGAAGTACTAGCCTTATAACTTTAATTTTAATCTACGTTTATTTTATTTTAATAATTGTACTTATTTTTTTCAATTACCGGCCTGTATTTTCAAGGATAAGGTTCAGTTGTATTTTGTTAATATACATTATCGAAAATTATGTGCAGGCAGTAGAAAAAAAAACAAAAATAAAAAATAAGTATAGTTAAGCAACACTAAATCTAAATACTCAAATAGCGGCTTATTCCACTTTTCCCCGTTGGATGATCCCCATTGATGGGGATTAGTGAACTTTTTGTTCACTATTCCCCGTTGACCCAAATTTTTTATTTAATGGGGATAAGTGAACTAAAAAGTTCAATAATCCCCATTAGGTAGGTACGTTAAAAAAATAAAATATATGAATCATGTTACATTTATTAATTAAAAATATAACTTTCTTATACCTAATAAAATCACAGATTGTACAATTATTAATTTAAAATAAAAAATATAACTTTCTTATACCTAGTAAAATCACAGATTGTACAGGTCTCCTGTTTCAGAATGGCAACAATAATGAGGCGTAGCCGACGGAGTCCCGCTTCGCGGGACTCCTACTTCTGGGCGGTTTAAAAAAAAATAACCACGAAGGGGACGGCGGGGTCTTTCAGACCCCGCCATCCCCTTCTAACCTAACCTGTCCGAGTCGGGGTGCCCCGAGTCCCGAGCTCGCTTCGCTCGCTCTTGCATCCTATCCCCGATTGTGTAGCGTTTGTTTTTATTGTAATGATGTCAATGAATGCAATGTTTGTTTTCAATATTACTCGTATTGTTATTTCACACACACACACACACACACACACGGGGTGACACACAAATTCGGTCGCACCGTATGTAAACACAGTCATATGTAAGGTACCATACTCGTACATCGGAAGTGTCGAATAAGGCTAATTATTTTCCAGGCGACTAACTATTTGGTACAACTTGGGGCACCCCGACTCGGACAGGTTAGGTTAGAAGGGGACGGCGGGGTCTGAAAGACCCCGCCGTCCCCTTCGTGGTTATTTTTTTTTAAACCGCCCAGAAGTAGGAGTCCCGCGAAGCGGGACTCCGTCGGCTACGCCTCATTATTGTTGCCATTCTGAAACAGGAGACCTGTACAATCTGTGATTTTACTAGGTATAAGAAAGTTATATTTTTTATTTTAAATTAATAATTGTACAATCTGTGATTTTATTAGGTATAAGAAAGTTATATTTTTAATTAATAAATGTAACATGATTCATATATTTTATTTTTTTAACGTACCTACCTAATGGGGATTATTGAACTTTTTAGTTCACTTATCCCCATTAAATAAAAATTTTGGGTCAACGGGGAATAGTGAACAAAAAGTTCACTAATCCCCATCAATGGGGATCATCCAACGGGGAAAAGTGGAATAAGCCCAAATAGCAAACTTGAGCGAATATTGCACAGCTATATAAGACAGTCGCGGCAAAACGTAAGTGCTCGTGTGTGTAAAATGTAATGGAAATAGAAAATCTGTCTAATTCACGTTGCGCCTGTTCGGGCTACCCATTTCAAATACAATAAAGACTCAGTTGTGTCGTTGTATGAATAAGATAGTTGTGTTTACCTCGATGTAACTAACATGCGTACGCGCGGTGCAGTACGGAGGCGGCGTCGGTGGCGTGGGTGGGGTGGGCGGCGGCGCGAGCGGCGGCGTGGGAGGCGTCGGCGGCGTGGGCGGCGTTGCAGGCCAGGGCGCCAGCCTCGTCAACGGAGCGTCCGTTGTGCAACAGGCACCCGACTCCTCACAGCATCACCAACCCTTCGATGTACAGGTTAGTGTATTATTATAAGTCAAACGCACCTCCACGGCAACAACTTGACCGGGACGAAGGCCGTTTTAGTAATTCAAGTTTTGTATTAATACGAATGTGCGGGTTGCCTGTACAGTACCCGGGTGTTAATTTAGCACATCGAGTTTTAATAAGCAACTATCACAGGTATCGGAGAGAGACAATCCTCTATAAAGCCAAACGTTATCTTAATCTATGTGCCAGTTTAACTGCCGTTTACACTACGGGTAATGCTAATGCGCTAAATTACGATGATCCTCTATCGTGTATGAAAGTTTCTACTGGTCTATTCCTGCCCTAACTATGACGAAAAAGAAAATTAAATAAAACTCCCGTTTTACGGTTTTTCCTAGTTGTCTCGGTCCAGTCTTTTTAGTTTTAAAGCAGCTTAAAGCGCACTAAATAAGTTTCTTCCATCTGTGAGCCCTTAAACTGATTCACACGTAAAAAATATATTCGATACTACGAAACACATGTTTCATATATTTCCATTAGGCCAAATTTACCTTCGCTATTGGTTTTATATGGTGTTCATCGATAAGCTGTTGCCAGCTATACACAATCGCTGTATACAATACAAAACTTTATTATTATACAGGCTTTTATTATATTGCATAAAAGTTCACGTTGGCTTTCTGGCCAAAAAGCTAAACAATATTTTTAAAGAGCTTATTGTTCTTGTATAAAATCCAAATCTTACCAAAGTTCCTTCAAGTATTCAACAATGCCAGGACGTGGAGGGGTTCTCGTTGATGTCTTTCATATTTCTATTTTTTCTCCAATTTGCTTTTTTCTCTTCGTCTGATAACTATGAATACCCTAGTTCTGATAAAACTATTTAAATTGTTTCTACTAACAGTTCATTTCGGCGCGTGTTTGCGTGCACTTTATGTGAGCGGGGTACTCCAGTTTCTAATTTTCAAAGCGTGTTTTACGGTTAGGAAATTGTAACTTTCTCTCACTTTGATTAAAAGTGGCTTTGAAGCTCAGCAATATAATACAATTTAGATGTCGATAAGAAATTAACCTATAGATACGTGTATTGATCGAGCCTGTCCCGTTCCTAGTTTTGGAGCGTAATTGCTACGTTAAGCATAGGTACATGCAATTTGACTAGTCCTACCGAGGTATTTCGTCCTGCTTGCTCGTCCTTCAGCTAGTTGAGAGAATTAACTTAGAACAGCAAATAAATCATCAAGCTGATATGAGCTAATAATGCTTGTTAATATAGCGCAGCACTTGCACTTGTTTGACATGCATCCACATATAGTTTGGGAGCCTGAATTCAAATAGAGATAGATTTATAAAAAAAAAAAAATGTTCTATCTTAGGAAGTTTTTTTTTTTTACAATATTGATATACACATAATCGGTCTCTTTTTAACCGAATTCAAAAAAAGAGTAGGTCCTCAGTATTTTTTTTTATGTGTATTAGCTCAAACTTTTTTCTAGGTAAACCCATTTTCATGGTTCTTTTTTTATTTGAAAGTTTCTCATGTGGTCCCATATAAATTTTATCAAGATCTTACCAGTACTTTTTGAGTTATCCTTAATAATGCGTATTTTTTCCACTAAGCTTATGTAGATGATGTGTTCATAACTTCCTGTTACTGTTATTTACATATCAAGTAGTGGTATACGAATTTGTGTGAGGTAGGTACCACAGCTAAAAAGTGGAAAATGAAAACTATTTGAATAAAAACAACAGACTTCCACAAAAAACAAAAAAATTGTGAAAAATAACTTTAATGTGGGAAATCGGTGGCAAAAAACGAAAATACAAAAACCAAAGACACACGACTTCCGAAATTAAAGTTATTTTTCACTTTCTTTACTGTTTTTTTTTGGAAGTCTGTTATTTTTTTGTTGCTTAGCTGTTCAAATCTTGTTCATCGCTAATCAGTGACAGAGTTTTCAAGCAAGTTAAAATCAGTTTTCGCCGTTTGGGACGTGCCGCTTTGTATTCTTGGCGTATTTAGTTAAATCCTGTCTAACAGAAGTAGCAGTGGTAAGATAGTGTCGCGTGCTTGTCCCATTACAACGTCTAGTATGCTTTCTAACCAGTCTACCTACCAAATATATATGACGCCATAGTTTAGGTTAATATATTCTTGTGTAACTTCAAAGGCCATTCCTTAGTCGTGGACCGGTTTCGGCACGACATGTGCATTAAACTAGACCTTGGTCATATCCAAGCGCATGTCGAAACCGTTACGTCCGTTGACAGGCTACATTAAATTAAGCTTGCAATGTGTATTTTCCTCATATCGCTGATATGTTTTAAGTGGTAATAAAACTATTACAAATTATCATCACTTTATAAACACTGTAGGTATGTGTTTATAATAACCTATACATACAACACTCTTCTGTGGTGTACTGACAGGCTCTCAACTCAAGATAAAACATGATTAACAAAATATAATTTAGCACTACATGACGCTGGCAGAATAGTCGACATCGGCTCAGTTGCCAAAAAGAAAAAAGAAAAAAAATATATATATAATTTAGAGCCCCAGCGGGTGTATATGAGGAGAGGGGGGGAGAGATGAGAAATCAAGCTGTTCTAGGATGCGCATTGTGGTGTATTGACAGAGATGTTCATTATTTTCCTTTCTTATTTCAACTTTGTGGCGGCAATTTCGCCGCCACATGCTAACTACGCATCACATTGACATCACGCAAAATCCTGCATCGCGCAAGCTGAGTTTACCGCGCAACTAGCATCAAGGTCCCGACAACAATGGTCTGACAAAAAATCCCTCGGGCGAGGGGCCATAAAGCCCCAAAACCGACTCCTCGTGCCCCCTCCGGGGACGCACAGACGACCACACGCGAAGTCGTCGGGCAGTTGCCCACCAGACACGACAGCCGTCTGGCCGGAGGATCCTCCCTTTTCTATAGAGGATGAGTGAACTGTACACCCTGTTCCTCATACCTCTATAGACTTAAGTGGTCTAGGCATAACGTTGTCTACTATTCAATCACAGAACTGATCTACTTATATGTAGAGAAATATAATGATTATAAAAAAACTAGATTTTGAACATATTAAGAAACTAATTAGGTGCATTATTAGTTACTACGGCCAGTTGCACAATGTAATTATCTCTCATTGTAGCATTTTTCAGTTAGCTGGATTCGCTCCTGTGACTGGTTGTAGCGGTCACAAGTAGATTAACTCAGTAATTACTTCCTTCAGTGTAGAAATTGAAGCATTCAGAGTTTGCTTCAAACGAGCGGTGGGGCAGTCCTTAGGAAGATTCTGAAGCTCTGTTTTTATATTACGGACATCTGAACATTTCCTAAAATATTAAGTACCTCTTTAAAAACTGGAATTTCTGTGTGAAAGGTTTGCGATATAAAAAGAAAATTCGCAGAGCACTTGGCAATATTACACATCAGTAGAAAAAACAAGTCTCAGGTCATGTGGAGTCGTGCCGTGAGAGTAAGCTGACAATTGTAAGCAACGCGTCGACGTGTTTTTATAGACGCGCCTTATTCATAGAAACCATGGGAAATCTTTGATAATATTAATGAATGTGAAATAATACAAAAATGTCTAAGTCCCAATACTCGATACAAAACAACGTGACCGCCAAAAAAACACTGTTCTAGGGCTTGCATGCTAGTTAACCAAGCTTTAACAAACACGTAGAAGTCTGTCACTTAACCAGAGCAAAGACCACTACTTAGGGCGAATTCGACCAAACTTATATAATATCTATTAAAAAAATATTATAACATGGATGGGCAGGATCGCATACGACGAAGTCTCATCATAAGACCTTTTGTGCTGTAGTTATGGAACTCTAATGGCGTGCTTCGCCACCTGCGCATAAGATCCGGTTAACTTATCTGGCAGGTATAGTATGTATACGGCGAGCAATGGGCAGCTCGCCGTCCGGTAAGGACCAGGCCCGGGTCGACGGCGCATTGTGTTCCACGCGCGCCTCAAAGAGTTGTCAGCATAATTGGCGGGGTCCGATAGGGCCGATGCCTGCCGGGGTCGCGGATTGTTCGAAAGAGTTACCGTGGCCTTGGCGCACAGGCAACTGAAGGAACACGGTCGGGTTTTAGTCAGTAAGAGTCTGACTCACCCTTCCGCTCCGCCCAGAGCGGGAGAGGTCATTCGATGATTTCCCAACCAAAAAAAAAAAAAAAGTATAGTATGTATCCGGACACCATGAAACAAACACTAACAATAATTAAATTATGCAAATTACTTATATGAAAATTATTATGTGTTTGGCACTGGCAGTGCCGGCAATTGCGGAAAGTCCTCGCATAATATTTACATGGCGACTTCTAGTCTAATGGGAACATAGGATGTTTTATTTTGAAATAAAATAGAAATGTAGGTAATCATGTATTTTTGCTGCTTTCGTTTTATTTGTCCAATTTCGCACGGACGTAAAATTATCGCGGCGGGATTTTTTTCTCGCACTGGATCTTCCAACGCACTGCTTAGCGCCGAGAGTTGAAAATCCAGTGCGCGATAAATTCAAGCCGCGATAATTTTACGTCCGTGCAAACGTGGTCTTACGTGTCTGAAAGTTTGTATAGGTAGGTACCTCTTTTTTATTTAACTTGGAACTACTTTAATAACCCCCTGCTCTAAAACAATATCATCGACCGACGTAATAAATACAAATGCACGAAAGTAAAACAAGAATTATAAAATTTTGCATTAGTTAAAGGCATATTCTGTTTACGTGAATTTAGAGGTTGTATCATTCTAATAACAAGAAATTCTTTGTTCGTAAACTTAAAAGTGAAAGAAAGTTGTCGATTCTTTCTAAAGTTCTTGTGTTAAGGACACCCAGCAATCATCAGTTAAAACAAACATACCTGTATCATCAAATAACTTATAAAATGACCATCGCAAATACGTGAAATCGCCCGCTCCTCAAGTCAACGGATGCCAACAGAATTAACGGTATTTTTGGGGTTATTGCCTCATCAAGCATTTATTGTTAGTCAAATAGACGTCATTTTTACATAAATATTAGATTTTTCTGATTGTTTACATCGTATGGATATTTATAGATCTATTTAGTTTTATACATTAAGTAATTCGGTCATAAACAAACAGTGGTATTTGAGCAACTTATAATGCTCCAACTTATTGACTCCCACAACAGTTTTGACGTTGTTAGAAATAATTGTCCACACAATTATTATTCATGGTGGACTGCAGTTGTTGTATTACCATAACATGTGTGTAAGGCAGCGTATTATTACGCTACGTTTGGTGCATTGCATTGTCGCATACGCGCTTGGCAAAGTAGCCGTGCGCAGATAGGTGACGCGGTTACCGTTAGTCCGTAGAGCGTCGCGACGCGTGCCCCGCTAACGAGCGCCTATCTCCGGCCCTGTTCCCACGCCGCTAGACGACGAGGAAGTAATAAACCTACACCTTAACTGCACACACCATTACCGATTGTAACGGCTCACATGTGTGATAGAATCTTCACGATCACACTGTGGCATCGACCGACAATGCGATGTATCAATAATGTCTTATCGAATTGGCGTGCCGTCACGCGGCTGGGGACTCCTATCATAACCGCCTAGTGGTTATGGCGTGCTACAAATTTTTACATCCATTGGTATTGAATGGGCCTGCTTGAGATATCCAAACAAAAATGTGTGTAGTGTTAGCTTTTGTCCAATAAAAATCCATGAAGTATCTGAGTTTTGTTCTAACTTTATCTCATTCAATTAGACCTTACGACTATCACTATCACTAGAAATGTTAGTTTTACAATAAATAAATCTGAACCGTCAAGTTGGTCCCATACAAATAAGGTGAAGATGGCCACCTCAGAGATAAATAAAGGATATATTCTATTGATGACACGGGCTAATGAGCGAATTTCCCCCGCTGGCGTGACTATGTATGGTTTTAACATGAAAAAAGTTTGGAACATACATTTTTTATTATTTTACTTTAACAAAGTTCAGTTTTACCAACTTATCTAGATATTATGATAGCAATTTAGAAAGGTTTTTATTTTATGGTCTCAATTGTAAATCTAATATTACACAAGTGCTACTGTTATAGTTTGATGAGCTTCTAATGTCGTGAACCATTCAATTTCATGGATTACAACGAAACTGTTTCAAATGAAGTCGATTGTAAAGATTTATTTGCAACCTTTTCAGAATATTAAATTGCTTTGTAAACGACACAATTACGCTTCTAAACAAGTCTGCAGGGTCATTGAACTGCTAGCGACAATTCAGCTATCTACCAGCTACCTGTATTGTTCCAAGCTTGCAATCCGTGTGAAAACTGCAATGTAGGTTATAGCACGACTATATGAGACAATATGGCGTGCCAGTGTTCATAGACATGCTGAACTAATGTCACTTTCGGGTCTAGAAGCAAACCTATTTTACACAATCTTTAGTGGTGTGGTGGAAGATGTTGATGATATCTTAAAATTTCAGTATAGATGTACGTACATAATTAACGGACGTTCACTTGACTATTCATTACTGGCAATTAATTCCCGCGGGTTGCGCTCCGCGGCGCTGAGATCGACCTCGTGGGAAATTAAACTGTGCACGGGCCGTCTTCTGCCGCCCGCCGCCACCGCCTCTTGCCCGGCCTCGCCGCCCCTACTCCACATATGAACACTTTCTCTTGCTGATTTCCCGATTTTTCCACGTGCACTTAACGTCGGTGGAAGCAGACACTTTCAACATAATGAACTAATTGGCTAAGTCATTACATTTTCTATTGTCGTAGAACCTACGATATAATTTGTATACTTCATCGTCTTAGATTACTACAATTTTTCAGTGAATGGGCATGTAGGCCATCTAATATGTAGACACCTATTGAAATTAGTTAGCTGGCTCGTTGCTAGTTGCGAGCCCATGTGAGTGGCTCATTAAATATGGAGCTGTAATCAGTGTGGTGCTCGGAGAGTCCTCTCGTACCTCGCACCTCTCGGGCTCACAACCGCACGTTCATTGTACTGTTTTGATACATACCCTCCATTTTCAACCAACACTGGCGCCCGGACGTTAACACGGTGAATTTCAAGTGTCCGTGGAACAGATTTTGATAAAAAGTAAAAGTGTATCATTCGTTTTTTTTTTAAATCACCTTGAGTCAGTAAAAAACTGGTAATTTTTGTGGACAACTCGCACTGACCACAAAAGTAAGCGCCAAAACGGTTTTCATAAAAAAAAGACAGAATTGCGTTTAAAACAATCATACTATATGGAACAAGTTCAATAAATAAAGTTAACTAAAATGTAAGTACAGGTACACCCTAGCGATTATTAATTATACATGCAAAAGTGTTTGTTAACTTAATTAACTCTAACTACATTCCATAACTTTGCACATGAATAGACCCGTGTTTCTGATTAACACAAATTTCCGTCCTGTAAAATCAAACAGTTCCTAAAGAAGTCTAAGATGACTGACTGATTGTAACAAAAGAGCTGGTATAATACATATATAAAACTGTATTTTTGTTAATAAGCGTTGCAATTGAAATCGTGTTTTATTGAGTGTTATCGTGACGACGCTTTCATTTGCCTTGTGTTGTCGGAAGGGGCACGCAGTTGAATGTTGCAATGAGGTAAACTGCTGCCGCGAATCGGATCGGAATCGCTCAGCCGCGCCCGATTGCGCCGCCACGCATCACCAACCGCGGAGAAATTGAAGTATACGGACCGCTAGAATACCCACCTCGGCTAGCAACCACTTGCGAAACTTCGCGCCGCTTAATTGTCCCGCACTTGCTAAGCCAAAATTGCGGGAATTCATCGTAACGTTAACTTCGATGCGCACGAATACTCAGAGCGACCGAATAATTACATAATTTTAAAAGTTAATAAGTAATGAGCTTTGTTCTATGTAGTCGACGCGAACGCGGTGGTGTTTGTACAAAGAACGATCTCAGTAAGCCTGAGGGCGCTCGGCATAAGCTGGCCGTGTCGGCCGGGCCGCGGTTATGAGATTATTCTCGCTTTGACGGCCCGCCTCGTCCGCACTTCGCATGCACCGCGTTGCGCTTTTAGGTTGTGCTCATCTAGCTTACATTTAAAAACCTAATTAGCTATTTTATGACTTGATGTTTTACGCTCCTTTGCATTTTCTTGTTATACAGGTAGTAATTGAATAATTATATTTTTGGAATCAGACTTCTAAACAGTTTCATCGTTTTTCTAAAATGTATTATACCTACCTAACCTACTTGCCATGGCGCGTAATCAAATAATTCGAAGAATAAGAATAAACCTCAACCACCTGATGAGCGCTAATGAATTTTAACAGTTGTATTATATAATAATGAGTCATTCATGACTAGATAACTCTGTAAATCATTTTGTAGTTGTATTATGTTTTTTACGTCTTTAGGGCATGAGCAATAGTGCCTAATCGAAGCAACTAATAAACAACAAAACTGAACGATTAGTGATGTTGGGGATAGAAGCGAGCGGGATAATTTGTTCAGCACCGCCACACCGGAGATAACAGTCGCCTTATTGCCGGCGCCGCCGCCGCGCCTCCGCCCGCTAACTAACGCTTATTAAACTTCAACAACGTTCCCGCTGATCACTTCACCTTCTTGTTTACTCTCTAAACTTAGATTAATCGTTCGCCTGGCCTCGCACGTACAGCTATTTATCTTCGCGAAAAAAAGTAGCTACTCTTTTTTCCACCTAGCTTTAAATTTAGTTAACATAATCTAAAAACATCAAACCGCTTAATAAATTTAGACTTACAATAAAACAGATCTATTGACTTAATGCTAAAACAGTGAATATACTTACAGCACGTAACGTCGTATTACGTACACATTTCGGCTTTACGTGCTAAGAGCGAATGGTGAAATAGATTATCATATAAACAGCCAACTCGTTGGAATTTCGCGATCGAACCGTGTTCCGTGAATGTCAATTTAAATGCAATATTTTAAAAAAATCTGCAAAACTAGTATTAAATGAATGACAATGAAAGTTGCGTTTGTGGTCAAAACGAAGCAAAAGGATTAGAAGGATCCGTTGATTGACCCCACAGGGGCCCGAGGCCATATGTGTGGGATAGCACAGTGAGTGATTAGTTCAATGCAAAACAGCATATAGAAAATTAGAGACGATCAGAAGGATTGGAACTCCCCGTCTAAAGTCGGGTGTTTCCCGTTAGCTATAACCATAACTAGGAGTCTTTCAAGTCTTAGGCCCGTATGAACCTCAAGAGTCAAGCAATACTCGAAAACTAGTTTAAAGCCTTTTGATTGCTTGAAACTAGTTTAAAGTAGGTAATGCTTTGAGTCTTGAGTGAGGGTCTGTAATACGGACCTTAGGGTGAATAGGTTACTTCCAGACAAGCTTGCACAATCGTCGACTGCATCATCGCTTACCATTAGATGGGATAGTGGTCAAAGGAGAGATTATCAATTATAAACAACTAGCGATCCGCCCTCTTGCACGGGTGGATGCAATGCCAACATGTCAAACGTCGAGGTTTCTGTGCTATCAGTGCTATCACAAACCTTCCGGATTAAATGCCCTAAATGATGGTGAACACCACAAAATCCATTGTGTAGTTTCGAATTTCTAAAGGTCACTTATACGCCACTTACAAAAAACTGATCGGTCTTCTTCTGAGTCTTCTATTTTGATTTACACGAGTCCCAGCATTATCTTTATCCCCTTTTTTTGCTATTTCTTCAGGCTCTTACAGATTCTTTGTTGAAACATTTTACACAACTTGGCCGACATAAAACTGCAGTTTTGGCTTTAACAACCGATCAAAACTTATGTAATCCATCCGATGAGCGATTGATTACAATCAACAATCATTTGAGTGAAACGAAAAGATATATTGAAATGTTCTTCTTTTTTTCTTTCATTACTCCAAATGCGGAAGTAAGTATTATATTTCATTGGCTAATCGAATGCGACGCCTGCTATTTCAATGGTCAAGTTTAGAGACTCACTAAACTAACAAACATTCTGAAACAGCAATCCACAATATGGTAAAACGATGAATCGGTAATGTAAATCCTGTTGCCACTTAGCCCTTCATTGTGTCACAGGCAATTTTAGCGCACATACAGTGTGGCAGGGACATGGACGCGCAACCTGTTACCCTGGATTCAGTACATGGTTCTGGATCCCCCGGCGCTGGAATTAATAGTCGGTTATAAAAAAAAAATGTTCCATACATTTTGACCGCGTGTAGGTAAGGAAAAAGCAGATAAATTATAACGGATGGAAAACTACAAAGTAGGGGGGTCCAGAATCATGTACTGAATCCATGGTAACAGGTTGTGCGTCGATGTCCGTGTCCCTGCCACCACCCTTAATATAAGAAGAAAAAAAGTTGCATTACTACTTTGGTGACTATTTTTCTCCTCTGATGATGTGTTGTTCTATTTACATACGAGGGCTGCACTAAAAGTATCGGGAATGGAATTTTTCCACCGTTCCTGTCATATTAAAATCTTTTTAATTGAAAACTCCTTGGTTTTAAAAATCGAATACCATTTATTTATTTAAAAAAAGATTCTCGGTCTTGTCACAAGGTTTTGTCAAACTTGTTTAGTCGTTGAGAAAATGGAATTGACTCGAGAAAATTCAAGAGCGATGATTTATTATGACTTTCGAAGTGGTTTAACACAAAAACAGTGTGTTGACCGGATGATTTCTGCATTTGGTGATGAAGCCCCATCCAAAACCACAATTTATCGCTGGTTTGCTGAATTTCAACGTGGACGTGTCAAGCTCAGTGATGATCCCCGTCAAGGTCGTCCAAAAACTGCAGTCACCCAAGAAAACGTTGATGCTGTGCGTAAGCTGATTGAGGAAGATCGAAATGTGACATACCGCGAAATTCAGGCAACTTTAGACATTGGCATGAGTTAAATACAAATAATCTTGCATGAACAATTAGGTGTAAAAAAGTTGTTTTCCCGATGGATACCGCATTCGCTCTGTGAAGAGCAAAAAGCGGCTCGCGTTACTTGGTGCGTCAGAACTCTCGAAAGATTCCACGCAGGATCCTGAAATGCTGTATACAACATCGTATCAGGGGACGAATCCTGGATATACGCGTACGAACCCGAAACAAAAAACCAGTCACGAGTTTGGGTGTTCGAAAATGAGTTAAAGCCAACAAAAATTGTTCGTTCACGGAGTGTTGCAAAAAAAATGGTGGCCACGTTTGTCTCCAAAACCGGCCATGTTACGACTATTCCTCTTGAGGGACAGAACGGTTAATGCAGAATGGTATGCTAGCAATATTTTTCCAAAGGTCGTTTCTGAACTCCGTAAAGAGAACTGCAACCGCCGCATCATCCTCCATCACGACAATGCGAGTTCTCACACCGCGCACAAAAAGAGTTTTTAGAGCAAGAAAACTTAGAATTATTAGACCATCCGCCGTACAGCCCTGACCTAAGCCCTAATGATTTCTATACTTTCCCTAAAATAAAGAATAAATTGCGTGGACAGAGATTTTCATCACCTGAAGAAGCTGTGGACGCCTACAAATCGGCCATTTTGGAGACCCCAACTTCCGAATGGAATGGTTGCTTCAATGATTGGTTCCATCGTATGGAAAAATGTGTCAAATTTCGCGGAGAATACTTCGAAAAGCAATAAATACATTTTTAAATAGTAATGTTGTGTCACTTCCTTGATTCCCGAAATTTTCAATGCCGCCCTCGTAGTACACAGCCACTCTGCCATTCGTCCAAAAAAATATTATGATGACGGCATTCTATCATTTAATTGTGACACGTGGAGTAGTATCGACCATTAGGTTTTTATGGTATAAGTGATATTGTTCGCGCCAGGTAAATTGCCTCTTTACAAAAGTTGTGATTTATGTTCGGCTTTGAAAGTGTACGATGCGAGCTATGTGAAGAAACAAAGGAAGTCATTTAAACCGCCCGCGAGACAGTCACGCGACCGACGACGTGCACAGTGCGGTCTCCACTATCTATTGTTTTATTTCATGTTACTACACCCCTTTTGATAATTCACTTGGTTGTTATTTTGACTTTCGATCTTAACCTCTGCTAGAGTTAGTAAGGTTTGTCCCTGACAAAACGGCGTAATCCATTTCAGCGTGGTAGTAAAATATAATTATAATTAATAACGAGGCGGTCTCACAGCACGGGCTGTTGACTCAGGGGTGAGTCGCAAACTCCGGTGAAACATTGGCTCCACAGTCAAGGTAGCAACACGCACAATGGCCACTATGTTTGCTCGCCTCGGCCGTGTTGTGCTGTTGTGTCGTTTTGCTATAGCCATGAGCGATCGCCACACCCAGTGTTGTGGCCAGAAACGTTATTAAATTTACAACGACATCAATATTTTATGCGTGTTTACTAAGCCGTTGCCTATTTATGCTAACTCATATTCTTAACTACCTCTGTTAACAATTGTTTAATTTCATCTTTTCATTTTACTACATTTTCTGTTTTCTCGCAAAGATAGAGAGAGATGAATGTTTCTGTACTGCGAGAAAAGAATAAGGTATATTTATAACACCTCACTCTTGTTGCCAAGGCATCAACTACCAAGTCTTAACGTGATCTCCTAATTATTGCATCATAATTAAAATATCTTCGCTATGACTGATAAATGATGAAACGGTTTTACTAAACTATTGTAAATGTTTTAGGCATCAATAAAAACGAGTTGGTTTCTAACACGACTAATATCGGCTAGAAACCTCTTTATATTTGTAGCAGATTTCACAAAAGGATTTGTTGACGCCAACCCGCGGCCACAGCGAGGATTTTCGCTGTCACCATTGGCACATCCCGGCTTAATGTAGAAACCCAGATTAATGAGATGAGCCTTGCTGTGCCCGACCCTCGACTTACATTTTATGAATGACTTTGCGTTTTGTTTGACGTTAAAGAGAGCTATTAAATATCTACTCGTGTCTAAATTTTAAACTACTAACTATTGCATAATTTCCGCCTTCCCCCTATTTTATTGAAAAGCATTAAAATACATCGCGTGATTGAGTGACATGATTATTCTAGATATCGAGTAGTATTTTCAACGCAGCCACGTATAGTCAGGGAGAAGCCGTACTGTCCAAGTTATTTGCACGTATGTTGCGTGTTCAAGTTGCTGTTTTTCTATACATGACCATTTGAGAACAAGTTAGTTGTTAATAGAATTGGGGACGGAAGTTTTCAATGGGCACGTACAAATTTAACACGTTTCAATTTCACGTGTTGTATTAAACTGGATTGAGGGATCGAATTATTTAGGGTAGGTTTTCGTCGATATCCCTCCCTTAGCGGCAGTTAAACATACCTATCAGAACAAAATCACCATAAAGTAAATCACGATACGCTTCTGTTGTAAATTCAAGGCAAAAGTAACTATTTATTTAGTTTTACATCTATAGTGCCCGTTTTACAAATAAGTTAGCAGTTACATACGGACTAGTTTTTTAGATCATAGATAGGCTCGCGTTTGACCAGATTTCATATTCTTCCTCTTCAGAAGGAAATTAATGGCTTCGTGGAAACTCCAGAAATATTATGATTTCGCAATGTTTCGATCAAAATAAGTTGATAGGTCTTAATTGAGGCTTATTTTTGTGTTGATTTTTCCGACTTGCCCTGTCCTAGAATTCCTAAATGAATAACAGTAGGTAAGGTCCATCACCTTTGATATTACCAAACGTGTTTGTTATATGAAATTTATGCCTAAACGGTCAAGGTTTTAATAATTTAACTTGACCGTGTTTCATCTACCAGCACGACTAATTTTATACTTTGTATAGGTATTCATTCGAAACTGCTTATTTGATGCCAATGTTTTTGCTCAATGCATGTTTCAATTTCATACATAATCTTTTCCCCAATTTGTGTAAATGAAATTCTAAATGATTTATGCGACTTCATTTCATATAACCACCGTTTTCGACGTCTGTTGGTAATGCAACGTAGATTTATGTCTATTAAAGTAAGACTAGGCATGCGCCTCCCGTTCGAATGAAAATCGGAAAACAGTTGTTAGGATTAGAATTCCTAGGTGAAATTGATATTCGAGACGGAACAAACCATTACCTTGACCTGGACATCAAACATTTCTGTAACGACTATATTAAATGCTAGTTAGAAATAATGCACACATATTGTGGTATCAGCATCCAAGGCAAAGCAGCGCAGGGCTTTAATTTTGGCCGTGGGCGACCCACCTTAGAGGACAGTGATTTTATTTTTGTGATAAACTGCCATGGTATTTTAGGGTCTTTTCTCTCATCACCGACTGTGTCCGTTGTACTGTTTTCTTGCCCACCATGGCATTTCGTTTTGCGTAGTTAGGCGACACGAATCACCGATTGTGACATTTAAAGTTCACACTGATATTTGCAATGGGGTTTGAAGAGCCCCTCGACGATCCATGACGAAGGCATCGACGGGCTTCTTTTGTGTACCAATTTATTTGGTTGTTTGTATATCATTAGCGTTAACAATGAACATTTTTACTAACTGCAATGCGCACTTGTTAGGTTTGGTTAAAGGCTCACAGATAGTTAAGCCAGGAATACAATCGCACTAATTCAGTCGCGGCTTCAGATCTGCGCCGCCTAATTAGCTGAGCGTTTGCGCGACTCCCGTGCAGCCGGTCAAAGGATTTGCCGCTCATTACGCGCTTTGCCAGCATCCCGGTCAACCTGAAACTATCTCTGTGCTTTTAACTAACTGCGTTTTATAAAGAGATGACGGTCGAATTAAAGTTTTGTAAAAGTTTAAAAGTCAAATTTTATTTATGGCAAAAGAAAACGGGTAGGGCAAGGTAGTCACGGAACAGACACAAGCGGGCAGTGCGATGCGATGTTCGCGGAAGGCGCGATAAGATCGCGTGAGAGGCGGGCACGCGGGTACGCTCTGGCGCGCCGCCCTATGGACAGGGTTGCCTAATAAATATCAAAGAGCTTTAAGATATGTATTACTATTAAGTATTGCATTTAACAATCCTACTAATATTATAAATGTGAAAGTTTGTGAGGATGGATGGATGGTTGAATGTCTATTACTCTTTCACGCAAAAACTACTGAACGGATTTGTAACACAGATAGTTTATAGCCTGGATTAACACGTAGGATAATTTTTATCCCGGTAGTACGTTCCCATGGGATAATTTCCAACATCCACTTGGGCGAGGCTGCAGGCAAAAGCTAGTATTTACTATTCTTCAACAAGTCGCATCTAACTAGAACCATGTTAGGAAATACTCCTATAAGTATCAATCAGATAGTCTGGATAGGCCTTTATAGATCACTGTAAATCTATGTATGAGCTATACATACATTGACAGTAGACTGATTTGCCCACAGCAAGCATAGACTACCACCTCTTTCAGATAAAATCAGATACCCTGCGCCGAAATTTTGGATTGCAAGTCCAGATTTAGAAGTTTGACATAGTTTTTACGGCAACCCTGGGCCTGCGCCGCTCTCTGCCGGACGATTCGTCACGCTGCGTTAATGGTCGCGCAGCACGCCACACTTGACTATCTGCTTGCACCGCTATTTTCGTTCTAGTTATCGATTCGTAACAGACAATGCACACTAAAACGATTTATTGTAAAACTTTAAACTAATCGTTAAAATTGCAAAAAGTTTACAAAACTTGAACTGAAAAAGTTACCTACGTTTTAATCGGATCACACATGTCATTGTAAAACTAATTTCTTGTTAGCACGTTGCATTGCATTTCATGTAATGAATACGAATTTATGTGCTTTTCTATTACAATTTTATACAAATCAAACCTGTATTACGTAGTTCTGCGACGGTGTAGGTTTTACAGTAAAAAAACAACTTTGTGAGTACCGTCTTTTTAGATATGTATTTGTAAATTGTAAGGTGTTCTCGAGCATTTCGTTATGAAACTATTCTCCAGGGTCAAAACGTTGTCACCGTCTGAATGTAGTAAACATGTGACAATTTTTTTGTTACGTTTCTAATTGGTGTCGGTTTCAGATATTCCGGACACAATTCAAACTTTAAGGCATCCTTTGTCGATCATATAACCAAATTTTGAACAATACAATGTTATCTGATTCTACTACGGCAACTTATCAGTATACCGCCACATTTTTAATGGAAGTATAATTGTCTACATAATACCATATTACGACATAATAATAGGAAAATTAGTTTATAACTTGAACTGAAACTCAATAGCGAAGCCAAGCTCCCGACGGACGTAAAAATGTTATCTTGAAATCGGTGAAATAAACCTTCCAAATAAAACTTCAATAAGCTGAAATCATACAGTTCAAATGAAGGGTAGGGTTATATAGTGTGCATTACTTATTTTTTTTCAGTTTCATTGAGAAATAAATGTAACCACATGTGGTTTGCTGTTGTAACATAATATGTGGGCGTAAACAGGCCGGCAGATGGTCGCCGACTGTACAACAGGCATAATGGCACTGATTAAACTTAATTAACTGAAGCCATTTACACGCGGTGGGGATAGGGCGCGTCGTGCTCCCACCGTCACACGTCATGCCGTGCGTGTCGCCACGACGCCGCGCGACGCTTGCGTTACCGCCGCCCAACGCAACGCAATGTAAGGCATCGGTCACTGACATCACTTACAGACTGCTCAGGCTGTTCCTCACGTAATAGTAACATAACAACATTAATACAACACTGCCACTAGCGATAATTATAATGTCAAGCCAATTAATGTTTTTTGACCTTGTTTACCACTGACTTGCAAACCACCATAATATAGGTACCGATTTTATTTTAATGTTCAAAAAACCTTTTAGTTCATTACAAATGTATCCAGGTCGGACTCACCTAGGGAGTTGGAAAGTTAGGGGGTCGGGCAGCGTTAGTGATGGGATTGGCGTCGGTGGGGCTTCTGCAGCGGCCGCAGGCCGAAACGGAGCAAGAGCGTCGTGGGCCGCTCGACGCCGCCCGCGAGATTTATCGCGCGGCCGCACGCAGCTGGCGCATTGCCCATCGCCCTCGCGCCCTTTTATCACCGAGTAAAACACGCCCGTCGCGTTAATTTGTTTGTTCTGACGCGGTCGAGCTAATGAATCGCCCCGAGCTGGACCCGTGTCCACGCGCGACCCGCTCTGAATTAAACGTTTACACCCTTAAATTGGTACGGACCTGCAAATAAATCGTTAATCACGTTATTTGATATTCATTGCCTAAATTTTATTGATGTTCTAACGAACTTTCGTTTTATTTGTAATTTATAACAGCTCATGTCAATGTTTGGGTGGCCCAGGACCGTGGAGATAGGCTGTTGCCAATCTCTCGAAGACAGACCTACTGGGTAAGGCCCAGCAGTGGGTGAAGTTGGGCTGTTGATTACGATGCTGTCAAAGTACTACTATAATTATGACTAGCGGTTTCGAATTTCAATATTCGGACTTTATAGTTTAAACATAACATACATAAATAAAAGTGTCGAAAAGAAGCAAGATGGAGTTAATTTACAATACATTACTCCCAGAACTCCCAGATCCATGCATTGTAAATTAACTGTAGAGTGATGGATGTATCGTGAAAGCAATTCAGCCTCTCAGTATTTCGACAGACAAACTCGGTTTAAATGTGGCATCAAAAGTAGGTGATGTCTAATAAATATGTTGAGCGCACTGATTTAGCGCGAGTGAATCAGCATCGCTCAGGTGAGGTCGCATTCCGGCGCGCGCCGCCCTACCTGCGCGCCAGAAATACTCCCGCGCACCGCCCGCCCGAACCAACACTGCTACTCATTTTATTTTCGGCAGACACTGGCTATTTGCACAAACATTCCTGGATTTGATAGCTTTTGTTATTGCGGAAACTATGTATAATATTACATAACTATTCAAAACGAATTGCTCTTCATCAGCGTCATAATTACTATTTATTATTCATTAAACGCATTCGTCCTTGTCGCACAACAAGAAGTTAATAAAAATCTAAAATACGTGTGTGCGCATAAAGTATTAGTCCTATAAGTAAAAAGTTTTTAATTGTATTAACTTTCCTAATATAATCCGTACATGATAGACCAAAATAGTGAGTTGATGATATATGATACGAGTAAATGGTATTACTCGTATCATGTATCATCAACTCGCATCACAACAAAAAAAAAATGGGGGCGTTCATTTTCATTTTTGCTATTATTTATTGGTAAATTTTAAATCATCAGTTCGATATGAATATAGGTATTTAATTCTTTAGCCTATTACCGCTGCTTATTTCACTGTAAACATTTATTTCGTCTTGCCGGGTTCACCACTTAATTAGGTGCTGCTCGTAAAACTGTCTTCCTCATCTTATATTTACCGCGTTTGCCCTTTTTATTATCCGATTACATGGGCCGCGCGGTTTGCAAAGCGTTTTCCTACGCGAGGGGAGCAGTTTCATTTGTTTCTTCAGAAATTACTTCAGACCGTCTCGCACAGCGCGAAACTCGTCCCTTTGTAGAAAGTGAAACGACTCACTTCAAACAACACGTTAACGTTATAATTAGCTAAGATTATTGTCGCACTCGCTGCTAGTGTCAAATCAGGTAATTAATGTTCACACCGATATGATTGCGGTTGGTCAGGGGCTTATCAGGACGCCCGTTGGGAGATGCTCATGCCGTGGTGTACAGATAATGGAACTTCGCTTATTCATTTCATTGCATACGTGTGTAGGTATGTCGTGCTGTTAATAAATAAAGCATTCGCAGTTTAATGTTTGTAATGTAGATGGGCAAATATGAATGAGTAGGTACATTCATATTTGCTATATGTACATAATATTTGATGATCGGCTGAAGCGATGCGGATGGTGTCGGACGAGAAATAGCGGCGTGGCGTTGCAATTAGCAGGGCACTCGACGCGTTCCCCGCAAACCATCGCACGGAGTCCACTCGTGTGTCGTCGCGCAAATTAAAACGCGACACTCGACCCGATCGCGTCCTCAAACTGCAATCGTTCATCGAATGAATCGTTTAAAAACAAGTAAGTAAAAAACAACTCGTTTATGGTAAAGGGTAGGTGTCGAATTTCATGGACTGATTAAACAACAATCAAATTAGTCTTTAAACTTTAACAGTGCGTATCTTTACTTAGTGTTGCGATACTTTCTACTGGCATTCGTGGATATTCGATAGTCGTACCAAGTAAAATACTGGTGTACAGCTGCATGAGCTGCATCTGGTTGGATTGGAAGTCGACCCCAACAATAGTGCGTTTTATGTGCCTATTTGAAATAAAAATAATTTGACTTTAATTTGACTAAAAAGCCAGACAGACCATAATCATTGTGATAATTTTTCACTTCATTGATAGCCTATGCTGAACGAGTCTTTTTTCTAGATGATATTAAATTAACACTTTCCGGGACACCGAACGCAGACGTGATACCCATTAAACTTCTATAAATGTTTAATCGTGGTCTCACAGTGATTCGGTCAAAATAATCTGTGAACAAGTTCAATAATATTATGTTAAAATTGATCCAAATTCGTAGATAAATAAGCTTCGTTGTTCTTCTTGTGTAATTGGTTTCGACAAACTAAATACATAATTAAACAAGAGCACTATCTTTTCGAACGGGGCTGTATATAGCAACTTGTTGGGTTGGGCGTAAGACAGTAAGACTAAGAGATTTGTGGTTGGGCCCGGTCGGTTCGGAGGTGTTCCCACGGGCGCGCCTCTTCGTAATTGAGAGCGCCCGCGGGCCGATAATTGTGCTCGCGCCAACCGACCGCGCCTGAACCTTCTCGATGCCGCGTAAATCATGCCCGTTACTCTCCATTACCTCATAATATCAAATTGACTTGCGAGGATTTTTGCCTCATCCTCTGGCTTTTGTTTCTCTGCGAAGTTGTATTTATTTTTAAGATATTGCTTGCAGTAGAATAACTCCCCAAGGAAGTTTAAGAAAAGTTGGAAGCTTAATATATACTTAATTTTAATCAAATAGGCTAGGTGGTTTTTCTTTCAACTAGAATTACATTTAATTCTAATAACCATTCAACACTTCAAGATTTCAACTAAATCCGTTAATCCAAATATACATTATAATATAAGGGTTCCATTTTTTTTTCTCCTGAGGTAAGAAAACCTAAAATTATGGTATCACCTTTCTACCATATATACCAGGTACCAGGTATATATGGTAGTACCTACTACATGCAACAATAGGATATCATAATACAAAGTTACGGTGTTAAATTGATAATGGTAGTTTACTAGGCTTTTTAAAAGCCCCGTTTTGTTCATATTAGGATGTCGAGGGTTACACCACTTGTCACGACAAGGACGTCAATGTAGTAAAGACATGCGAGCTTTTTAAACAAACTTTATCCGTCTATAAAACAGAAAGAAGGTGTGCGATAAAACGATCGCGTGACTTAGCCTCGTGCCGGAGCGTCTGTGAATGCCTTGATTAGACGAGACAACAAAATATAAAAACAACAGTTAAAACTGATGTCTTTTTTCGATTGACTGAAGCTTACCGTTATCGGTAGCATATTGACTTGATTATGGATGTTTAACGGACATAATCTGTAAGCTGCATTGAAGTCGTGAATCGTAAGTCTGCCAGAGCAGGTGGTACCAAGTGGTTAGCTGGCACTATGAGCTTATCGGCGTGACGTCAGTCCAGGGGCGGTGCCGACGTAGAGGCATGTAGATCGCGAAATTGATTGCATGTTATCTGATGGGGCACGGGTTCTTCGCTAGCGTTTAATACGGGCGTCCGCCGCTAGGCACGCGATCCTTTTGACAGGAGAGCGTCCGTGCCCCAACCCCTTCGAGCGTGGTAATTACCGCCCCACAGCCGTGTGCAGCGGCGATGTCGCGCGGGCTCCTGGATACTACCCGGTAATTACTGCGTACGATCTAACCATATTCGCACTACATTCTTGACTTATAAGCTCATAGCACCATATTAATGCATTCGATCCTCGGGTCGAGCAGTGAATTATTTCCACTTGGAAATTCTCTTCAGCACAAGGGAATTTCCGGATTTGTGTCTATTAAGAAATAGGCTCGTCCTCTTATGATATTCCTCAGTCCCATGTGATCATATGACTTACACATAGCATACCTATTTGGCAATTTTTGGGTGTTCTATACAACTGCCATTACAACAGTTACTGGCACTATAATCAGGCATATAGGTACTATGTACAACCATACTAGACAAAAAACGGGCAGAGGCGATCCTGGCAGTACTTACCACGTCATCTTTACCAAAATCTGTATTGTCATTCGATTTGCCAAGAGGATGTTATATTATACTAAACAACTGAGACTAACTCAGTGAACAGTTTTTAAATAAACAATAGTACCCTGTCTTTGCTGCCGGCGCAGTCGGGTACAAATAGGAATTCATCGGAACAGCGTCTCTGGTGGATAGAGGTCCGCGTCGTACCATACCGTATCACTCTCCGAAAATATGCTCCAACTCCTGGACACAGGAAGTCTTCGAGGTTGGACTAGCAATCAGAGGCTCGAAGACACTATTCATGGCAAATTACAGTAAGTATTCCAATATCTATAGTGCATACACACTTGCATACCCGTATAGCGACTAAAAATTTTTGGCCGCTGCTTCAGAAAGAAAGAAAATATAGTTCTATAACAACCATTAAAATCAGAAACATATTCTTTGAACAAAAATAAATGATATTTTTTGGTTTTCCTTTTGATCATTAGTTGAAGTGTCGATGTTGCGACACGAATTTAAAGGTTTGTTAAGTTTGGGAGGCTGAGTGCGGTCCTCTCGCAATTTGATTGGCGGTAGCGAGCGCGGGCGGGCCGAGCGGAGACTCGTGGCGCGTCCGAGTTGCGCTAATTGCCCCGCGCAATATAGAAACAATGACAAAACTTAGGAGCGCTTCGGCCGTCGGCGACCCTCGACGTCTCGCTCTTTTATTTAAAATTCACTTACCCGCCTCGCAGATTGTTATTCAGCCAAGTTGCGTCAGACGTTATGAAAACAAGAATAAACTTAATTACTTTCCTATTTTAAGTATAACTTTACACAATTATACAACAATGGTCCGTTAAAATGTTTTTTTCTTGAAATGAAGCATTCGATGGGCTGGTACTTAAAGTCAAAACACAGAACAGTCTGATTACCTTAGTAAACATCCACATTGAGAGGCGGGGTGGGTAGTCGCGGTAATTGATTGTGACATATGATGGACATACACCAAGCGAATACTGAGCCACTAGGGACTACATTTAACTAACATCGACTGCACATGCACGTTATGTAGGTACGAAGCTACTATAGATGTGGACTGTTATGTTAGGACCAAAATAAATGGTTACAATAAAATTGTGGCAGTAAAAATAGGTATTAAAACAATATAAATAACAGTTCTGGGTTTGGTAATTGATGAAAGTTTAACAATAATTAAAAAAAGAAACAATACTATGAATTAGGAACTCCTGATTTTATGATGATTGGGTCGTACTTGGTCAGTATTGTTGACATGGCCACAAAACAAACCCACCTAGCCTAACCTCAAGCTTACCTTACCTCTGTAAACTAAGCCCGCCCTAAACTTTTAAGGTACGTCTAATAACGCAAGCAATTTGTGGGTCTCCCCTTGTTTGCATTCTTGCTTTACCTACTAAGGTGATTTGATGATTTTGACTTATTCAACTTGTTGGGATTGTGTTGACCCTAGTGGAACAGTGGACTCGGCTTTCAAGAATTATTAATGACTTACATCCAGATTTGTAACATTTGCACAGCTTCTTTCGTGCAATTTTAAAGCAACCTTTGTGCGGCCTACCTTAGCGCAAAATATTTAAGTAGGTATGTTTAAAACTTTGTCTGGTCTATTTTCAAGAAAGAATATTTTATAAAAAAATATTCAATGAGTATAAACGGGCAGCGGTTTCATCGTGGCGATATTAAAGCTCGATTTCACTGCCATCGAGTGAAACTAAGAACATTTCTCTCGCGAAAGCCACGTTACCAGTCTGCTATGTACTGACACCCGCTTGTAGGATCTATGACTTAAGGTATTAGACTATAGGTTGAGTACCTAAAATAACCTTAACACCTGCAGCGCGGTCTTGGTTACGAGGCCATTGTTCAAAAAGACGCAGTGTTCTTTCTTTGCTTGTCTTTTTGTGGTTGTAAAATATTGAGGTGCTCCTTATTTTTTTCCGATGTTAACAATCAAAAAAATATTAGTCATTGACGAGAATTATTGTTTGTTGATTAGAACACTATGCCTGTGTTAGACTGTAAGTCTAGATTTTAGTATTGTTGCCTAATCGGGGTCTTAATTTTCCATGTTTTAAAGTAAGGTAGTGGTCTAATAAGACAAAAGCTTTAAAGAATAACTCAATAAAAATGAGTGAGCGAAGATGAATTTCTGATCAAGTAGTAGCAGTCGTAATTTTAGTAGCGGCATATAAAGATAATGGTCACATATGAGAGGTCGCAGTTATTGCTAAGTGATATTGATTACCAGTGGTGAGGTCGCGCGTTCGCTCTCTGGAAGAGCACGCGAGATGGGAGAGATGTTTTTATTCGTCCGACACGTCCACGGCCGCTCGTCTCGACGATGTGTCGTCCTCCCACGGGACACTGGCCTTACTTCCGAACGGAGATATTTATAGCCGCCCCAGAAGCCGCTGTTACCTAATGTAACGTTTTATGGTGGCCCTTATTACGGTTACCAGGCGGCCTGTCTATACCTTGCATTCGTACTTCTACTCTGAAATTTTATTTATTCAATCGATCCGGATAAATATTGAGTTTTGTTTTCCTACTAAAATAAGAAGTGATAGTGCTACATAGCCTTCCTCGAAATAGCAAGCAGCGGTCACTAGCGGCTCGCAAAAATGCCATGTCGAAGATATTCTTTGCAGCAATCGTAAATTGGGCAGGTCCCCGGGGTACGCCACGGCCGCCTCCAGTGCCGCATACGCTAATCGTAGGCGGCCACCCGCCGCGCCGCCGCCTGTGCTCGCGCCTCGCTTTCCTCTGTGTGCCGCGTCGTAATGGCCGCGAGAAAGCCTCTTTTGTTACGCTAGCGATTTGTTATATCTCGCCGCGCTTTTCCGAGATATACCTGCTTTGACTCGCGTAATTGTTCTTTCGAATCGGTGGTTTTGTTGTGTATAAAATGCTTTGTCACATAAATCTGTTAAGTTGCCCTTTATAGTCGGTATATACTTGGTTTCATTGTTAATAATCCACATTCATTAGCATGACGTTGAATCGATTTAGAAATGAGTCTTCTTGTTTTCCTTTTAAGAAAATAAATTAAGTAAGTAAGTAAAGAATGCCTTAAAAAATAAGATTTCTATTTGCACAGACAAATTAATAAAGTCAGCAGTTTGTTGTCATGACAGCTTGAGTGAGCTCAAGTATATTATGTGTTAGGTGCGAAGCCGTACTCGCCACGCTCGGCTGCGTCCCCGGCCGTTCAACTTGTTGTTGTGCTCGGTTTGCAGTTTGCTGCTCGAGAACCATCACTTCCTACATTCCTCTAACAACACATGTTGCTACTCATAACAGTACTCCAAGATAATGGTGAATTTCTCTCATGTCAAGGAAAAGAGAAATCTTGCATTAATATTACGGCCAGATAAGTGAACTTGATTCGTGCATAAAAATGCAAAATTTAATAATTAGTTTAAAAAGTAACCGGAGCATTATACTACCATAGTCATGCTTGCATTTGTCTTGTTGGCGATGGAATTACAGGCAGCTTTGTCTCTAAGGGCTCCAACGCATCCCCGAACGTCAGAAGATGCCTGCATATATAAGGGGGCGATATCCACTTTCTGTTCGAAAGATGTTTTTTATTTGATAAAAATAAATACTACATACTCAAAAGGACTTCGTATGTATACTTGGACTTTCAATCGTTTTCAGTAACTTGGCAGTTGTAGGAATACCAGTTTTTGAAAAAATAGGTAGTGAGGTTAAAAAAACCGTAATTGAATTCATTAAATTTCGGTATAAGTACATTGTAAGATTCACCTTACAATGTACTTAAAAGCATAGTCTAAATTGAATTTCATAACTATGTATATATTTGTTTATTACATAACTTAAACAATGAGTAGGTAATGACTGATTTCGCGTGTGTGAAAAGTCAAAGAACTTAAAATATGTTTTCTTTTGACTGTACATAGTTATAAATTAAGCGTTATTTTGACGTATTATAAGGTTAAAAGACTGGTAAAGAGAATTATTCAAATGTATAACCCTTTTCGCAAATTCTTTCACTGCCCCGACAAGTCACGTTAACATTATTTTGCTTGGAACTGTTCAAGACCATTGGACTAAAAATTGTAAAAGAAAAACTTAATTACAAGAAAGCTTTTTCAAATAATACGTAACATATATTTAGTAAAACTTTTATTTTCTTACGATCGTACTGACCCCCTAAACACACACACACACACATATTTGCATAGATCTAGAGAAAAGCGTCCGTGAAGATTTGAACCCTGATAACAACACGATATTTATACTTTCAAAATCACGTACTCTTATAAATTCAGATACCTAATGTTTGTTTCTTTCAAAATAAATTCTTCATTTTAAAGCACGAAACACGTCATAATTCTTAGAGACTTCGCACCTGGCCAAATAATGATATAGCCCCGTGACATACTTTGCTGTGTGACAATTTTCGCCGTAAGGGGTTGTTCTCTACCTCACGATGACTCGGCGACCGCTCGTTACTGTCTCACCTGTCCTACACGAACCATCCCCTACACAGGCTTGATGTTTCCACTAATGATCTCGTGTCAACACATATTTTTAATAAACCTAGCCTTGGTAAATATTTGTTTTTTCTGCTTAGCAATCTAATCCTGTAACGCAATGCATAATGACTAATTACTTAGCCGCCTCTGTATGCACGCAACAACACAGTATCTGCAGCCTTTTTTACATTGTGGTAGCAAATATGCATATGATGTAAATAGACTTTTTACTTCGGCGCCACTATTCATCCCAGTTCATTGTTCTTCGAAATTGCTCTCCGCTGAGAATAGTGCTTTTGGGTCTAGCTGTTAGTTGCCTTTTTTCACCGACAATGTGTGTACCTAAACAATCTAAAGATATTTTCACTACGTGGCTTTTAATAAACTTTGTGAGATATAAAGTTACTCTTTTCCTAATACATGCTTAAGTGAGGTATAAGAGGTAACGTGCATAAACTAATTGAATCCTAGCTTAGTGACAGAAAATAGGTAGTAGAATTAAAAAGAATCTCCCAAATTACCAGAACTGAAGAGACCTTTACCTCTGAGGTTAGAAATATAAACTTTGGAGTCCCACAGGGCAGCATCCTAGGCCCACTGTTTTTTTAAATTTATATAAATGACGTCATGTCGACAGTTACAATGCATCATATGACCCTATTTGCTGACGATAGTATGATACTGCTTACCGGTAATGACAGAACTATTTTAAAATTTGACCTACTTAATACTCTTGACAACAATTATAAAATGGTTTGTTGAAAATGACCTGAAAATTAATCTAGAGAAAACAAAAATCATGAATTTTAAACAGTGAGTAAAATCAGATTGTAACTTAAACAGACGTTACGATCAAACTGACATTGAGGAAATAGAAGTAACCAAATTTTTGGGTCTTCATATAGACAATAAAATAAACTGGAAAACACATACTGAGCAAGCGTGCAAGAGGCTTATTCAGAGCTCTTATGGCCTCTACGAATTAAAGAAAAATGTCAATCAACATGCATTACTAACTGCCTATCATGGATAAGTTGCTTCAATTATACGCTACGGTATCATTTTTTGGGGTAACTCTGTAGAAAAAGACCGTGCATTAAAAGCTCGAAAACGTATTAGATCAATGTGCAATCTACAACGGATGGATTCATGTAAGGCACATTTCATAAATTTAAAAATATTAACTCTCCCCAGTGTATACATAATTATATGAAACCATAATGTTTATAAAATCAAATCCAAATTTATTTGAATTTTACACTAGGACCAGACACAAAGACAAGTTGCGGTAAAAAAAAAACTTACTTACATCAATTCTTGATAGCTAAATGTTATTATTCTATTAAAGAATTTTTAAATGACTAAACACTGAACCAGTCGACATTTAATATGACAAACCAGTAATGAAAATTAAATGTAAACTACTGATAAACTCACGCAGTGATTTGTAGAATAGTTTGAAATTGATATATAATTGATATTTAATTTCACATACAATGAGGCATGTAATCTGACATATATTACATAATAATGAATAATTTGTTAATAATAATAACAAACCACAATTTTTCAAATATTTGTATATTTAAAAAAATGTCAATGTACCGGATTATTATTGTTGTATTTTAAAGTACTTAGTGTTTAATTGTTCTTATCTGTAACGTATTATGATTTTTGTATGCCTCAATGGCGAAACATAGCAGACCTATATGCATAACTATTGTAACATCTTACTTTACCTATGTTCTACAATAAATGAATAAAATTGAATTTGAAAAAAAAAAAAAAACCCTTAAAAATCACGCCTTTTTCCTAAAGTACAGGAAGAAACTACAGAACAACACGTGCTAACTGCTGAATCATTACATACTCTTGCTCTTTCCACGTTGATTCATCTGGGGATGCTGATTTATTGTAATATTTTTCTCTACCCAGTGTACTATCATAGACTTGCCGCTGAGCCACGCCTCGTATCAGTTCATTATAATTTTTATTTGAAAAAGCTGGAGAAATGGGCCAGACATATTGGATATGAGTTCAATTGCAATAATTACGAAACATTGAAAAAGAGTTAACTTTATGTGAAAAGAGAATATTGAAGATAACACTTTTAGTAAACTTCGGTAGTGGTACCTACCGAAGTTTAGCTTACTAAAAGTAAGTTATTTAATTTTCTCGCTTACTGTATTTGATATTTAAGCACGTCAGTGTTTTCCAGGTATGACGGGAGCTGAAATCTACTTCACAAAATAATTACACTACATTACACTATTACAGAAAAGGAGTATCATTCTGTGTATTAGAACTAACAAGGCTTCTTAGTGCATTAAACGTTTGATAAGTATGTGGTGTTGGTTAATTCGTAATTCCCTTTGTTTCCTTATTTTAAGCGACTTCAAATAAAAGGAGGAGGTTATGCATTCGCAAAGCTTTTTTTAATGTAGGTATTCGATTAGTGTTCTCAGTTATTAACTAATTACTGTCGCTTATGGTGGCAAAAATATTAAACAAAACTAAAGACAAAGACACCGACTTCCGAAACTAAAGTTTTGTGGCCTGGTGCTAAAAGGGTCAAAATCTGCTAAAACCCTTAGTTTCAGTAATTAGCATTAGAACAATAAACAAACAACAAAAAAATGCATGTTACATTGTAGGCTAGCGAATTTTTTTCTGATGTTTGGTGCATGTTTTTATGTAGATTTATGTATTAGATTCAAACTTAATAAATCAGTAGTTTTTATTTTTTATTTATGCCTTTTTAGCACTGACAATAGTTCAATTGCCCCTTTGATAGTTCCAAACCATATATAAAATTAAAAGGCGAAAGTAATTACTTTCAAAATTTTAATGAAAGCCGGGATCTTCCGGACCAGTTTCAAGTGAAGCATAAAAGGAACGGCTAGATGGTTGAAGGTAGTCTCGAAATGACTGAAGGTCTCTTACTTTTTATCCAGGAAGAGTGATTGGTTTTTCATTGAGAAGTGTAAGAGTTGTCATTGGAGTAGTATTTTCTGATAATTATTGTAAACGTGTTGTGTTGCGGTTTTGTTTTATACTTTAAAAAAATGTATTACAAGCAAAATCGCGCTGAAATCATAGCATTAACGTCAAAATTGATTGCCGTGACCACAGACTAATTACAAAAAATTACATTTCGTTACATGTAAGAAAGGTTTTGGACAAAGTATTTTTGCATTACTGTTTTGTTTTATCATAGAGACATCAAAGCAAAGGTATATAAGCATGAAAGGTTTTTTTTTTTTTAATACAGTCTATACAGACAAATTTTAACGATTTACACAAACGCAGAAGTAAATATTATATTCAAGAATACGTTTTCAGTGTTCGTTTTACGTGTTATAAAGTGCATATTTTGCGATCAGCAGTTTTATCTGCATTCGCAAATATATAGCCGATAGAATGATAAAGTGTGTTTAGCTGTATCTAGTTGTTTACTCGACAGCGGTAAAAGGTTTGCGAGTCCCTCGCGGCGCGGGGCCGCTTGTTTTCATTTCGTTATTTACTTTTAATTTGGCAGCAAGCGGATGATGCGGTGGGTGGGGGCGTGTCGTGTGAATAATTGAGCCGACACAGAGTCGAGTGTCAGACCGTCCGTGCACTCGGCCGAGGTGTCCTGGTCGCGGTCAAAAGTCATTGTAAATGTGACATAAATTGACAACATTTATAATTGAAAATATGTACTTATCTTTATCTTAAATGAAATTATATCTAAAAATAACGCACGCGTATCATAATTATTTTCCAAATATTGTTGATTTCTTTAAAAGAACGTCTTAGAAATCGTTCAATTCTAAGCAGACCGAAACGCCATAATGTATGAAACCGTGTAATTGACGTAAGTCTTTCCGATGACTTATATGCCTTTATGCTATGAAGTGAGTCTATGTACAGTCCTTACACAGTTATTTTACCCCTCGACAATAACATCCCAACAGCAACCTTATTCTTACAAAAATAAACATCACCGTGATTTTGACAGCAAAATTCCGAGGTAAAATAACTGAGAAAGGACTGTACATAGGACTCACTTCTTAGCATTAAGGTAAATTGACTTTAAATTGTTATGAAATCGTCGCTCGTCTTTTGGTTTGTATTACTTTACTCCTAAACTAAGCAGCAAAAAAAAGTTCATTCAAACTCAGGGTAGAAAAATCAAAAAATTGTTTTCATTCATGGGTTTATATCATTTTAAAATGATTAAATGTAGAAATAAGTAACCCTCGATTTAAATTAAAAAATAACCGTATAAAATCAAGCTTTAAAAAATCATAACTTTTAAATTATGATTTGTTATGCAGTGTCAACGGGTATACTAAACTTCAAGACGACACCGGTAACCGTTGAATAGTTGTCCCGTGCGGAGACCCGGCTACAGCATCAGATCAACAGTACCAAATAAAACATTTTGTCATTGTAACGTTATACGTCTATGCGCAAAGTTATAATTTGACAAGCCAAGGGGGAATTGTTTCAAAATGGCTCGCAGGATTACATAAAAAAACAACTACTAAAAAGCTATTATAGGTAAATATAAAACACAATGTTATTATAATAATCTTTAAATAATATCTTTCTTTTTAACGTTTTACGTTACTGTATCGCATTGCATTTCCAATTGTTGAGACCAAAGAATTAAAAAGTTCATTTAAAATGTTTCATTTGAAAATGTCGGGGAAAAGAAAGTTAATTACGTTCGCTAGAATGACAGTCGCTGTCCGGATGGACTACTTCCTAAAATCCTTTGAATTGCGGAA
This sequence comes from Griposia aprilina, assembly GCA_916610205.1. Classification (NCBI taxonomy): domain Eukaryota; kingdom Metazoa; phylum Arthropoda; class Insecta; order Lepidoptera; family Noctuidae; genus Griposia; species Griposia aprilina. The sequence goes on from OU744286.1 coordinate 17,595,143, forward strand.
TAATTGATGATGCAGATTTCTTCCATTTGTGTTTGTGCTTATTTACTACTACTACTGCTTATTTACTTGTTTGTTTGCCATTCTTAACTGGTAACAATTGAGAATATAAAAATTCAATAACATTAAAGTCACCTAAATGTTTTTACTTTCCCTGCATTGGAGGAACAAGTGGAATCGAAAATGGACGGTTTTTAGATTGGTTTTTAGTGTTCCAATCCACAAATTGGAATCACTATAATATTATCTGTCTGTTTTTTTCACAGTGTATATTAGTACAACAGATTATATTACTATAACAAATTTAAAATTATACAAAAGAAACATTTTTTCGCGGAAAGGAATAAAAATAGGTGGACCGACATTTAATTTAGTAAAGGCACTAGTCCAAATCTAAACGTATCATATGTCGCGTAACAAAGAAAGAATTATTTTTCCACCCATATTTTGCTGATTTGTAACATCATCTTGTTTATTATAAGCGTTGTATGTAAATGAAAACGCGTTTTCGAGGTCGGGGGTGCGACGACGACGTGGCTCGCGTGCTGTAAAACATTAGGTCGCTGACTAGGAGTTCACGGGGGGCTGGCTTATTGTCTCGCGTCTATTAATACCAGTGTTTATGGCAAATTAATTTCTGCGGCATACACATTCTGCTTCTTAGATGTGCCGCTACCTGTACTATTAATAGAGGTTATTGCGATTCCTTTTCAGCTAACTTAATTCATTTCTTTCTTTTCAATTTCGTCCTTTTGTATTATTCTTTGGGTAAAACAAAATTTTGAAGTGTAACACTTTCCTGACGGCTAGGACCGACTGGTAGAATCGAAATATTTTTCCAAGTTTTATCATTGCTTCGAAATATCTCTAGGGAACAGTCTTATAAATTGGATTCAACTTTGAATCACGCACTTCGATGACATTTTCTTTCGCCGAGTTTTGTTTTGGGAAAAGTTATTTAAAGAATTGTATATCCTAATTATCGCCAAGGTTTGTTCCTACGAGTTCAAATCAAACCAAGTTGCCTATGGGCCATTAATTATTGAGAGTTCGTTAATTGTTTGGAAGTCGGTGTTGTTTAGAGACTGAATGTTTGAATTATTGAAAGAAGGAGGGGCTTTAGAATATTGGTCACGTGGCGAATAGAACGACGCCTCGTGCATCGCAAACTCGCTTGAACTAATTTTCAGGACCTTATTCAATGGTCCCTATTGTCTTGTGTTAATTGCTTACCATTTAACGACTGTTTTCTTTACAGCGAGCATTTCAAAAGAATGTTCGTTTTTATTGGTATAGTCTATTACTTAAGTAATCTATTCCAAATTTCCCATGTAGCTAGGTAGTTACTTACATTGGAAAATTGGAATAGACTTACCTGTATACTTATTTGTAAATATATTCTTATGTTGGAACTGGATCCGGTTGTCACTATATTTGAGAGTTGGAAAAGTGGGACGAAAGTAGTCTGCAAAGCTTTGTGGATGCAGGGCGACCGCTGCAGCAACGGTGTTTGTTGACGAGTCTGTAGGCGGCGCGAGAGGGGCGCGGGTGGCGCGGCCCGCGGCAGGTGCGCGCCGCGCCAGTTCCGCGACTCTCGCCGCTTGGATGCCACGTACCTCGGGAGAGACATGTAGCTCCGACCCGAGCTTGCCGTCTGTGAAGTGACTTCGGTGTTGTGTTTTGAACTTGAAGTGACGATACTGTTAGTACTATGGTGGTCTTAGAGGGCGGCGGGGCCCTGCTCGAGCCGGCGCTCGCGCTGGACGGTGCGGCTGCCGCATGCCTAGAGCGCGCTTATGCACAGGCGGATGTTTCGCTAAAACTTTTACCAAAACGTTATATCAATTTACACCAGTGGTTGACGCCAGTGACGACATCTGTCACAGCCGCCGCTGCTGCTGGAAAAGATCTTAAGCTGCAAATTGTAAGAGCTTTTTCTTTAAGTTATGAATGTATCATTGTTTATTTAACAGTACAACGACATTGTTTATTTACTTTCTGAGAGGAATTAGTTAATTTGGTCTCCCAAAAAGAGGTTGTTAACGAATCGGCTCTAAATCGCCCAACTATTTTACAATGTGATCTTTGACATACAAAAAGTGTGGAGCTTTCCATACAAATAATGTTTCCGTTTTGAGTTTAGCTTTTTCCGCCTATAACGTACGTTTATCTGAATTTAACAAAAAAACTTATTCCAACATACCGATATTTGTAAAGCTTTAGTTTGTGTAATTTTTTTATTTAAATAAATACTTCTTATCATAATCATGTAGACATAACTTAGTGTTTCGTGAGTATCGTCACTCGCGGATCTTCTTTTAATGCACCCAATTAATATATCTATTGTCTATACCATAATAATAATATTATAAAGAGGTAACATTTGTTTGTTTGTAAGTTTGTATGTAGGGAGTAATCTCTGAAACAACCGGTCGGATTTGAAAAATTCCTTTTGGTTTTATAGTCCAAGTCTTGAGGAAGGCTAAAGGCTATTTAACATCACGCTATGACCCTTAGGATACGAGCAAAAATAAGTCTGAAAGAACGCTAAGCGAAAACGTAGTGATGCGCGGGCAGGTGATGCGATGCAACGGGGTGGGTCGGGGGGACAAGAAATTTCACGTGGATGAAGTCGCGGGTAGAAACTAGTTCGTGTATACAGTGATACACGAAGAATTTATCTGGGGAGCCCAACCAAGCGCCGCTTTACTCGCAAGTTTGTCTGCGATAGGTTTGTTTGTAAACAAAGTTAATCACCGTCATAGGGGTTAAATATAGGTAACATGAAGGTAGGCATTGTATTGAATAACTTGTACTCATAGACTAGAAATTACTTGTTATCAAAAAACTAGCAGCTATTATTCATATTGAAGCTTCAAAAATATATTACAAAAATAAAAATAAACAATTACTCCAATGATTGTCTCAAATTTAATCGCTGTAATTAGTGCACAAATTTACCTGTAAAATACCTTTACCGTATACCTAGTCCCTATAGTCATAGCCAAATTACAACACTTTTGAAATACGGTTATCATCGTTAAACCTGCCTAATAGTTGTTGTATACGTAACGTGTCATATTGCAGTCGCGAGTGATAAATCATTTAAAAAAAAAATTGTTGACTCTGATTCTCACATATTAATTGATCGATGACCGAAATTTGGAAATGCAACTCGTTCTGTCTTTACTATAGAAAAAAATACATTTTCCAGCAGTTGAATTAAACTTCAACCAAAAGTTTTGTTGTTATTTTCAGTCGCTGCAAAATGGAATCAACTGATTCAACTGTGTGACAGTTAAAAAAGTGATCCATACCCGTCTAATTATCAGTGGGTTTTACATGAGCTGATCAATTTAAAACTGAGATAAACTAATTTAATGAACTTTCTTTGTTTTCAATTTCCCGTAAAAGAAAACAATACATTTTGTAATACAGTACGAGATTGTGTTACTTTTGCGCTGCTACACAAAACTAAATATGAGTGAAAGAGCTCGCTCTATGTACCACTCAGGTCGTTGTAAAAACATCAACGCTAATAATTTGTCATAAGTAGTATTATCTCATATCTAATTGCGTATTCAGTAGGCCAGTGGCCTGGTTGAGGTCCACTACGTACGATGCCGCTGTATTTTATTGCTATTGATAGCTAAGTTGACGCTTAGCATGCATACGCCTAGCATGTTAAATTGCTCTAACACTAAATTACCATGGAACGAGTAAAGTTTAAAAACCTTTTTTTTACAAGTCAGTGGTACTATGTTGACATTGCATTAATAAAACTTATTATGAAAACTAATATGAGCTTAAATATTTTAAAACGATTGTGATCAAGCATTTGCATTATACGAACACATTCTTTCCGTTTTATTTTTTGCCCTTTCATTAATTCCAAATAGTAATATCAATGTGCCGAGTGTAACGTTGCTCATTGGATGGTCGTAGATATATGAGATAGATACCAATAAACGGATTAATTGAAGTGCCTTTTCCCCTCTTCTCCTCTAAAACGTGTCGATGGCAAACATAATTATATCAATTTGTTTGGCCCAAACCTTCGCAACATGAATACAGTTTGCGGCTGGACTCTTGCACCAAAGAAAAATTTCGAGCCTTTTAAACGTCTGGGAGGCACTGGGTTATAGTTGTGCATTGGGTGACATGGGTGTTCCTGTAGCTTGGCCCTCGATGCAGCTTGCTATTATAGTCTTGCGAATTTCTGGATTCAGCATTTTCACCGGGGACGATTTTAGGCAACCATGCAGTAATAATCTACAGCTGTATCCACTAATTAAGGGTGGCCAGATCGGCCCATACTTGACATACGTATTCACCAGCGGAAATAAATTCTAAAACCTAACAAAACATTAAAAAAAACTTCTAATGACCTAAGTTTTCTACTTTCTTAGCTCAGTTGAGAAGTCTGAAAAAGCCAAAATTCTCCGTGAAACTGTGAACCTATAGAGGTGCGCCATTCCAGAGGCTTTTAAAACTAACAATGGAAAGACCAATTCAACGTTTGTAAATTACTAGACTTGGCTCCCCAAATCTTTCTGAAGTTAAGCGACCTACTATGGCTTATAATCTCTATGTATCCACTTAACTGTTTTTCCGACAGTTTCGGAAGTGCAAACATATGCCTATTGGCATCGCGACCATGGTTGCGCCATCATGGTGTTCGTGTGTAATATAGAGCTAAGAAATGTCAACCATATGAACTTATTATGACATAAATCATGAATTCATGACACATAACGATACAATAATAATGACACGCTGAGCTGACGCTGACCGTAGCGCCCGCTGTAGCGCGTAGAGTGCGAGTCGAACTCAATTTCACAGAAGGAATAGTGTCATTTGTAAAAAGCTTCACTTACTTCTAAAGTATATTAGTTCTCAATATTGCAATTTTATTGTTGAATATTAATAATATGATAAAATTTTCATTTGACTTGGGAGTCATAATATAAAATTTCATTAAGTCTTTGCCAGTCGGAAAGAGTTTCTGGCAACTCATTACGTAACTCTCTACTCAGGACGCAAAGATTTATTGCTCAAAATTATCAACAAAAAAAAGGAGGATTTGAGGATTATTTATTTATACATTGAATAGTAGAAGTACTTTTATTATTATAACACGGGTATGTGACATATATAGATAAGTAATAAAATGAGATACATAGTACCTAGTGTAGTCAACTAGACACGGTTGTTGTAGCCGCGATTCGCGCTCGTCCAACGCAGACGCGGTGGGCCGCCCGCCCGCCGCCGGCCATATCGCAACGCCCGATCTCTCCGTATTCATCGCTGCGCCCGGAAATCGCTAAATGTAGAGATACTCCGACCAACCGCCTTACCTCCTAGCTTTTTGAGAGTTCACATTTACCGTCGAAAACTTACATTACACAAATTGGATAGTCTTTGTATTTCAATGTTATTCATAGCGGCTCTCTTGTAAGAACACCGGTGAACTAAAATTCGAGTAATAGATAACTCTAGAGATGTTAGATAGAAATGAAATCATGAAGCGCATTCGAGAAAATCAAATGTGTTCGGTGTAGCTGTCTACGATACTACGGCTACGGCGTAGGCGGGTGTGCGTACAAGTTGGTTCTCCGCAGCGCTCGTTTATTTGCGACTTCCTAGCTCTTTTGTTATGCTCTGTCGCCTGTGTCTGCTTTGAAAAATTGTAATGCAGCGGCATTGTAGACGCGAGCTGCTGCGATTGTGCACGTAAACGACGACCTATCTACTTATACCACACCCTCAAATTTATGTTCTCGAGAGTCACTGTGATCTAAATTACACACGATATAATGCCATTAGTTTCGTGTGAACGCACTGGGCCTTGTAGAGTATTTATTTGATATTCGAATTCATATTGATGATATAATAAATATTTATGTGTAGGTAATAAATATGTATATTAGTTGGAACTTCATATTAGTTACTTAAATACCCACTACATAATCAAAGTTCATGTCATTTATTTCTATTTTTGATAGCCAAAAATGTATACAAAGTAATGATTAAGAATTGTCCATTCAAAAATATTTGTTAGGGAGCAGAAAGGGCAGAAGAAAGTGTTTCGTAAAATACCTATTAATTATTAACAAAATGTATCATACATTGTCAAGATTGTTACAAAACGTCCAGGTAGGATATGGACATAGATTTGCGCAACAAAAAAAACGATGTTTGTGACCTTTGACCTTGCATATCTTATAACGCGGACACGAGATTTTATGAGACTTTTAAGACAACTTTTAGTTTGCCAAAATAAAGCTTTTTACTTATTACTATAGAGCTTATTATCTGTTATTCCGTAAGAAGCAAATATTTTAGATAATTGATAATAGCGCATCGCGGCAATAAATAAGGTTCAAAACAGCGATGCGCTTAGTGATAATTGAATCAGATGACCACCAAATTTTGCAGATTTAATTAAATAAAAAGATAAATGCACGGCTTAGTGGTATAATTTTTAGGTATTTATTTAGTTGTACATAAAATATTATAGGTTACGCTCAAAATTTTGGGAATTATGCGACATATAACAAATTAGCTCTGTTTTAGGATATTTTTATTGTGATACTATTTTATTTTTATGAAATAATTTTGAATTAATTCTTTGAACATTTGAAAAATACCTACTATCATTTTTTTTTTTTTGTTTTTAATACCTACTTACGCCCCGTGCGACCAAAAAACTGAACTTTGTATTTTACGGTGTCCTCCGTTTTGGCAGCGCCGCATCAATTAAAAAACTTGTTTATTTGCATGATAAACTCGTTACCTAGATAGCATAAAATATATCAATAAATGCCACTAAAATATACTCAGTATTAAACCCATTAAACATACATACTTGACATGGTATAGAGATACACAGCTACGTCATTTCATTCTTTATCGTGTAAAGAGTTTGATAACTTTAATTTGCATTAGGCCGTGTGTAGCGTGTGATACATATATGTGCAGGTGCTACGAAGTACACAAAGACGGTGTAGCGAAGGCGAGGGCGGGCGGAGCACGAGCTGCGGAATACATTAGCCACCACCAGCGGTGTCGGCGTCCGTACGCCATAATATATTTCACTAGCGGTCATTTTCGACAATTAACCACATAAAATAAGTGAAATTATGCATGCGGCCGACGACGGCGTATATCACGTCCAGTTACGGGCCACGATACCTAACTACATTCATTATTCAAAGAAATGTTTCGCTCGACCAGGTCGCGTCCGGAAGCGCCGACTCTGTTCGTGTGATTGATGGAGACCTCTTTATTTTTACAGTCTTTTTGTGTTTAATGTAGTGTTTGTTCATAAACAATAAGTTGCTTGCTTGTTTCATCTTTTGACAGCAGGACATGGCAGGCGTTGTTCTGTACCAAAAGCTATTGTTAGGCATCGTGAACATTTATTACAATCATAATAAAATTAAATTTTAACGTCGATTTGAGCGTAGGTAGGTACTCCTTCATTCGTCTAGTCACTAGTGTCTGCAAAATGAACACAGTCATGTAGGAACTTACATTCCCTGCATGCGAGAGTCCTAAATACCTTTTCATATAAGCCTTTACTTCAACCGGACCTCTCAAACCGTGGGATTCATTTTCTCTTGCAATTTCCTACAATTTCCGGACAGCGTTTGGTACGTTGATGTGCTGGAAAATTATTTTCATGTAAATCTTGCTTGTGTCTATACCCGGCACATGATAAAGGTAGACACGGTATTACTTTGAGTATTTACAGTTGTTAATAAAAAATATCATTACATAAAATATTACTGAAAGACGTGGTAATTTTTGTACTTATATGATAAAATGTGAACGGTGTTTCAAGTTCAAGCACGAGATCAACGTCCTGCTGTGTGGCGGCGTCGCGGCCCGCTTGCGTAACGCGACTAGGCCGTGCTCGACGCGCATGCATGCCTCGTGCGTGAGCCTCCGTCGCTTCTCGCTGTTTGACTTGCTATCGAACAAACTTGTTCACTCATTTACATTAGATTGATCCGTTTTACATACTAGATTCACCTCTGCCGCTGGGTGTTTTAAGTAGCTACATTATTTTATCTTCATAACAGGTGTAGTAATTTCGTTTCTCGAATTCATAATTGTGTAGTTCTCAAAACCTTGAATAAGAAATATTAAGAAACTAAAATTAAATCACTGATGTATTTATAATATCATTGACACATGATTCCTGTGAGCCAGAATGGCCTGCACAATAGCCCACATATGATTGGTGCTCCCGCAAGCATCACCTTGAGGTGTGCGTGAGTCAGCAGACGGCACGATCGCACCGGTGTGACGGCAGCGGGTCGAGAATAGCGTGCGGTCTATTTAGGACTCCTCTCTGTTTGTTTGCCAGCGAAATGTGTCATTGTTAACTAATTTAAGTAACAACCACTGCCAGCTGTTACGACACCGATGTGTAGATGCGGTTCACAGGCGAACTTCGACATGCTTATTAATCACCTTGCGCTTCTGAGACTAATCATGTGCCATCCAAAGGTTGTCTGTAAAAGATCGCTTTTAGCGATAAGACCGCCCAATGTGTCAACCTATGTAAAATTTCTACTTTTATATCTGTAATTTTTATGGTGTACATAATAAAGAGTATTCTATTCTATTCTATTCTTATTACACAGGCGACCAATATTAGAAACAAAACATCTCCATTCATTAACATCTAACATTCAAGTTTTATACGAGTCGAATGATTCACGAGCCTTGGTAACAGTAAATCTTTCGACTGGTTTTAGTGCTTTCTCATACTCACCAAAAAAAAAATTTTATACGTAGGCATTCCGTTACAATTTGCGTATTTAAGTGTTCCATACATACAACTTATGAGCAATAAATGTGACAGTCTACTTCTTTGATTAAAGTTTTCTTACTTTTCCTCATTTAAATAAGCAATCTATATGCACAGAACGTTAGTGCCCATAACGAGCTCAATAATGAAACTCTTTAATTTTTTAGTGAGGTAGGCCAAGCTAATAATTTATTAATTAATATGAGCACCGTCCGCGCTGTCATTTCGATAACCAGCGACATTATCGCTGGAGAGTTACGTAAACATCAGAATGTAAAACACGATACCGTTTAGCCAGTTAATTAATTGCCGTGACCGGGACTCTGGAGCGGAGAGCGAGCGGTGGTCGTCGCGAGCTTGTTATGGAAATAATGAGTGCGACCGCTGCGCAGCCAGCCACCCCGCCTCTGCACAAGTTGCTCCGCGCTTCCGAGCCTACCTCCACTTTTATTGTTACCATCGGATCCAAGATGTTTTAAGAGTTTCTCCAACTACGCGGAGTTATTACCCGTGTTTACCACAACAGCATTTTTATCTCTTGGTATATTTTCTATTGATTATTTTTCATGTAATTAACGTGATTTAAATTGACAATAATTTGCGAGCTTCAGGTAACTTGTCAATCCCTTTGACCACTTAGCTTTCCCTGATTTTCTAGAAAACTAAAATTACAGTTTCAGTTTTTAGGGTTGCGTGGTCTGACACGCATTTGCCCGGTTTTTAGAAAATCTTATAATATCAGCTTGTATTATTGCTCCGAGCGATAGCTATGCTGATGAGAATCAAATACGACAACTGGTCTTCATAACGAAGTTTCGGCTTTTGCCATGATCAGATTATTTATCTTCCTATGTATTAAAAGTTCATTAAAAATTTCACAGACTTATATTCTTGCTTCTCACACAATTAATGTAACAAATCAAAAGCTCTGCCTCTTGTTGGTAAAATCTTTCTGAGAAAATGAGACGTGAAACGTTACGATATGGCGAGCCGTGGGGTTGCATACACGAGGGCTTATTAAGTTATGCTTATAGTGCTTGCATTGCATACGTTTACGTATCACGTGTAGACTATTGTAGAGCAATGCATACACCAGGTTTTGTATTGTTTCCTGAAAGCGTTGTATAGATAACTTTTGCGAAACTACATTCAGAAAATCTGAATAAATATAATTTTCTATCAACTATCTTATCAGGTCAACAGCATTTCTTAGTTAAGTTCTGGCATGCAAAAGAAAATACAAGACATGAATTTTATTTCTCAAGCAGTCAAGCGCCTTAGAAGCCTATTTCTTCCATGGGTAATATGACATGATATAAAACATTTCCGTTTGGCACATGGGTTTATTGGGGTCGTGTGATTGAGGTAACCTGCGACGAAACGTGTCACTTGATTTAATTAAGAGCCGCTTTACCGCCCGTTCCTCCAAGCTAAAGCTTTATACGGCGCCCCGGTTAATTTCGAACAGAGTCATTCTGCTAGAGATTTATTTCAATATTGAACACGCCTTACCGTTGCTGGTATTCACATGCCACTTTTTACGTCCTCGTCTTAGTCATCCTGTGTATAATATTTAATTAATTAAATAAATAATGAATACAAGTTTTTCTGTAGTACTTTTAACGAGGTTAGTAATATTTACCTTTTTTCTTGTAACAAATAACAAGAAAAAGGGTAAAATGACTAACGAAAGGTGGAATCTCTTAAATCCGCTAGTGATTGCATCGTTTAGTCCGAATAGTCCTCGTATTTCAACGCAGAATCTCTGACTTACAATTTAATAAATGGGGTCCATTTGTTAGCCGGTGGACCCCGTGTTTTCACCTCTATCTCTTTTCTGTTATGGCATCTTTTTGGTATCTATCTTATTTTGTATATAGATAATTAGCAAAGGTCGGTTAATATTGATTGAAATAACTGAATTGCGAACTTTTGTTTTCAGTATTCCTATTAATATATAGTGTTAGGTTAAATGAGGGACATACTTTACGGGACTTTGGTACTCATGAAAATGAACAACTTTTACTATAGGACCAACCTTGAAATATGAAAGAAAAACTGATCAAAATGTAAGGAATAGCAAATTTTTGCTTTTCACATTTCAGAGTTGGTCTCGTAGTAAAATCCGTTTTCTTGCATGAGTACTACACTCCTTACTAAAGAATGTCCCTCGTTCGACCTAAAGCGAAACTTACACCAAATCCGTCATCGCCCTAACTATGCCCGTACGTCGTCGCCGTCGTCGGCCGAACTCGGCCGATCCAACAAAACATTCATGTAAAAGAATGTGAGTGCGTACACTACTTAAACCGATATCGTCCGATAACTAGGTGTACCCTACGCACTCACTTTCTTTTACATAAATGGTTGGTTCGATCGGCTGAATTCGGTCGATGACAGATAGGTGTATCCGAACCGTAACAACCTGTAGAGCAGTAGTGTTCAAATCAATCCTTACCACTTTCTCTTTGGGAACAGCATTATAGATTCTCTGTTACTATTCACAATTTGGTTTTACTTTAATTCGTTGTTTTTATGGTTGCGGTGAAATTGACACTTTTTTTGCATCTTATTTGCATGAAGTATTTTAACGCTGTCTTAAATTTAAGGTAATTCTTAAGTAGAAAGTTGAGCTGTTTTACTTAAATAAGAAGTTATTAGGGTTCCGTTTTTGTTCCTTTGGGGGGCACTTATTAATGATTGATCGAAACACGTTTGCGGCAAACCATATACATACATTTTATAATATTCAATGTATGTACAATCGAGTAAATCCATTTTTATTTTATAATTACATATGCGTTTTCCCTAGATATCTAAATTGTGCAATAAAGTTATTGTTTATTTTTATTTATCTCAGCACTAGTGTGTTCGTACGAGTACATTGAGGCGACATTTTACAACATCTAAATTTGTTTGCTATATCTAAGTTAAATATTCATCAACAATCATCATCTAACGCTTTACAGTCGCAAAATATGTACCATAAACCTCCTTGCTCTAACTAAACGGTGGTGAAAACGCATCAAAATCCGTTTTGTAGTCTAAGCCGTCGTCACACAGACATGAAAAGCGACTTGGTGCTTTAGTATTCATAGATATATCTTAAATCTTGAAGTAAACACTAATAATTATTTTGTAAACTGCAAAACTAAGGTGATTACTTTACCAATCACTTGTTATTCCAAGATTTTTATATTTTGCAGTGAGTCAGCCAAGTTCAGAATCAGACACGTGTTTCTTATTGTACAGACTGAGCCTTCGCGCGTGCGACTGTCTCGCACTTGACCAATTTTTATATTTTGTGAACAGAAAAAGTATAAAACAACATGTAATTAGCTTGAATTTTGCAAATTTCCTTCGTTGGCATCTAATGCGCTACTCGTGTTGGCCGTCATCACGCGTCGCGGGAGAAGTTCGTTATTAATTCACCGCCTTTCAACTCGGACACTTTTACTCGCTTAAGGCTTTACTTTTCGTGGATGATAGGCTCCAACAGAAACTTGAGCGTGTGTCGCGTGAAGTCGCATGTCATCTGATGCGATCGTGCTACTCGCCAAAATTGTTTTCTTATTTTATAAAAATACAGCTGCCTCTATTATTATAAACCTACTTCGTTTGCAAATAGCTATACTTTGATACTTGACAGTAATAAAAATGTACAAAGTTTGTATTATTGAATCGACCGCGTCTCTTGATAATTGCAGCGGGTTCTATTGACGACATTAAAATTAAAATGCATACGTTCTTGGTGATTATGGTGTTCCACAATCGGCAATCACATGGTGACCAAAAAGCGGCCACGCGGTGTTGATTGTGACATTGTCTGGTGCGGGTGGGGCGCCGTACGGGCCAGCGGCGCAGGGCGCGCGGCGTGGCGCATCGCGACTGCCACCCGCATTTGTGATGCAAATTGTTGCGCCCGCCGCAGCGCCTCTGTACTTCGCACCTTACCTGCTGCAACCACCGTAATTATTGTGAAAAATATTCATTTGTCGCTTTAGACCCTCATTATCATAATGCCGCTTTTTGTTAACACGACTTTAAACTGCGTTTCGCTATTTGCTTACCTATTCTCATATCTATGCCGTTCTATCCGTATTATTTCTTTTGTAAACTGATACCTGTATCTGTTGTAGAGCCCGTTAGCTATAATCGCGGGAATTCAATAGCTAACTGAACTGGCTGCAAGAACTTCGTGTGAAGTTCCGTGAGAACCTAGAGCAGCTCAGCAATCGACTGAACGTTATCATATTTCAAACGGTTTCGTAAAACGAATAAATAAGAACGGAGGCAAGAAGCGTGCGGTGAAACTGAGTCAAAGCGTGGGTATTAGAAACGCTCCGATTACCACGCTGAGACAAGACGCTGCCGCAGCCGCCACGTCCCTCCATGAGCTCGAGCCTAGATAGCTTCTTGTATTGTTATACATAGGTACTTGTTGGTTTGGAGTCACTAGCTCTAAATAAAACCGAAACTTATTTGTTCGATCTCTATCTTCAATCGGAGGAAGTCTTCCTTCAGTTTAAGACGCGTACATTTTTGTTTTTTCTAACACATTTATAGATCATGTCGATTGATGCTATTAAATAACACCATCATGTTTCTGGCATTTTTGCGGCTTCGATTCGCGGCTGCAGCATCCAAGTATTCAAAAGGCTTTGAAAACAGTAATTACTTTATACTTACGAGGGCGGGTCAAAAAGTTCGCGGAATGGAGAGGTTAGAGAGGGGAGGGGGTAGTTATTTTTACCTGACACTACTTGGTGACTCAATACAATTATAAATACTAAGTTTCACCCCAATCGGTTCATTAACCTTTGAGATATCTCGTGATAGACATGTCAATCGGGAAGAAAATATAAACTATGGAGAAAATTGAGTATCGTGCCGAGATTAAGTTCCTCATTAAGCAAGGAAAAACGCCTCGGAACATTATGGAAATCTCATTTGTTTACAGAGACTCTTATTCTGGGAAAACAATGATTTACAAGTGCCATAGTCTTTGTTATGTGGGTACGTACGTGTAAGTAATTAATGGTTAAGTAGGGTAGACTAGCGACTTAGTTTAAGTTAGTGACTGCTGCGTTAGTCCAATATATGAGCTTGTACGTATCGGTTGCATTATTCATCTCCACTCCCCCCCCCAGTCTTTTCAAGCAAAGCAGAGACTCATTGTGTGTCACAATCGGCCAGAAAATTTATGGCTTCAGTTTTTTGGGATTCAGAAGGGATTTTATTGATCGATTATAAAGACAAAGGTGTCAATATCACGGGGCATTACTACGCTATGCTACTAGAGAAATTATTAGAACCAGTTAAAGAAAAGAGAAGGGGGGAAATGGTCTCGAGGTGTGCTCCTTTAGCACGGCAACGCACCCATTCATACAAGAGTCATGTTGCGAAGGCTGCCTTACACAAGTGCGGCTTCGGAACTTTAAACCACCTCCCTATAAGTACAGATTTGGCCCCTTGCAATTATTATTTGCTCCCAAACATGAAAAAGAAAAACTTATTTACAAAAAAAAAAAAAAAACTGTTGACTCTCTCTGTTTGTCTGTTGTGACTGTTTGTAAGTTGTTTATGTCCTTACTAACAATATGGATTGTACTGGTCTGACAATAAATGATAATATTATTATTATTAAAAAAAAACACTACAAAGTGAAAAATAACTAGGTAATTTTGGAAGTCGGTGCCCTTGGTTTTGTATTTTAGTTTTTGCCACCGACTTCCGAAATTGTTATTTTTCACTTTATGGTGTTCAAATCTTTCTGTTGCACTTTTTAGTCGTGGTATCTACCCCACACACATTCGTATACCACTACTTGCTATGTAAATAACAGTGACGGAAGTTATTATAACGTCATCAATATACACTAAGTGGAAAAAATACGTATTATTGAAGCTAACTGAAAAACTTCCGAAGCAAAGTGAATAAAATTGATACGGGACCACCCCTGAGACATACCCTATCAATTAAAAAAACGAAATCAATACACAATTGCCGGAGATATCGCGTGTCTAACATACAAAAAAGAAAATATACAGATGAATTGAGAACCTCCTCCTTTTTGAAGTCGGTTAAAAAAGAGCTTCGTGGAAATTTGGAAAGAAATTTACGGAGGGCGAAGAAGTGAAGTTGGCAATTTCTGCTTATTTTGAAGGCCTTTGACATTCTTTTTTTCGAAGGTATATACAAATTATTTTGAAAGATTAATTTGAAAAGTGTATTAAGGTTAATGGCGAATATATTGAAAAGGAAAAATAATTTCATGTGTAATTTCACCCCGCTTCCTCCCTTTCATTTCGCGATCTTTTTGACCTCCCCTCGTACTTTAAAAATAAGGAATGTTTCGTAGGATATTTGCTGTCATCAATATTTAACTATTAAACCAACAAGAGAGGTGCTAATGCACTATAAATTTAAATACCTTTATTTGTTGTAGCTACTTCGAAAGTAGGTTACATCGATGTGGTTATTTTTGTTTGGTTTATTTGCGATGATACCTACTAAATATTTTGATGATAATCACTTTATAGTTAGCGATTTTCATACGCGCTGCATGCTGGTTAGCCGGCGCCGGCTGTGGTGTATGGATAAATATGAAAGCATCCAAATGACTCGGCAGATTTCACCTGGTTTGTCCATTAATTCACTGCCGGGTGGGTAGCCAGCAGCCTCAACGTGTTAAGATGTGTCATGTGTAGAAAACTTAGGCGATTGCGTTAAGGTACCCTGACGGATTCCCCTTATAATCAATCAATACCAATCTGCGTATATTTCGTCATAGCGTGGTTGCATGGTACATAATTAGCTAAAGCCTGAATGCACAATAGCAATGTAAGCGTCTAATAAAATCAATGTAGGTTATAGCTGAATGAAAGGTGACGAGGTGGCAGTGTCGGACACGGGTACCGCTGCTGGCTTGACCGCGTTCCACTAACGGTACTCACTCCGGAGTATTTCTCGGCGCGTGGCACACTTCATGCGTACATTCACCTCGCCCATCTCGCTGTCTCCGCATCGCCTGCGTAACGGCACACTATCCTTGGCTCCTTCGTTAGTCACTACTGTTAATTCGCTAATAATATTTTCATTGAATACTTAATATGAAAGGTTTTTGGTTGATATAACTTGCTTAGAATAAATATATAACTTAACAGTTACATAAAAAAAACGACTAAATTCAGCACTTACTTTAAATATAATATAATCTGAAAAAATATTTATAATTCGTGCTTATGTATCCGTAACAAAGAGGTTTTTCAAGCGCTAAGCCAATGAATTCGGATCTAAATACCGTTAGAGGTTGTCGAACTATATGCGCTGATGAATAAATACATACCTACTGAGAGTTATACAAAAAACTTGTAACATCTTCTTAACAGCGGAACATTATATTCTTTAATTAATTTGCTAATTACTTTTACATTTAGTCTTGCTTTATTACTGACTACTTTATGCACTTCTACTTCTATACATGTCGATTTGACTCAGATTTTGTACGACCAGAATGTAGGCACCTGGACAGCTTTAACATTGGCTTCGTTTAAATACTGGAAGGTGCATGTGGTTGAGCATGATGGGGCAGGAAAGAAAGTGAGACATTGTGAAGGGGCTCAATACTGGCACTGTGCTTGGGATGGGTAAAGGATACCCCATTAGGCCATATTATTTCTATGACGGCCAACTTAGGGCCCGCAATCAACATCTATAGATCTGATTTTTATTTTTAAATGTTCAAAAATAGTGTTCCGTATGTGTTCTGGTTGTACCTACTGCCTTTTTTCCTTCCCATTGCAAATCCGAATAACCAACCCATCTTACAGTTAGTCAGAAGACCAATGAAAAGTCGAATCAAAATAAAAATGTACTAAACATATTTTATTCAGGCTGTAAACTTTACCTACTTATACTTCGGATAAACGTTAGAAATTAATAGTAAATACTTCCTAGTTTTCGAAGACAGTCATACTACGCCAACATTCACAAGGCCCTTTCTAAAATAAAAGTTGTCTAACTGTGATAACAGGAGAATTAGGAAGCTATTTCGCTGTCCCTCTACCACGTCAAGCGGCATAATTAGATTGACTTTGCTCGTTCTCCTTTCGTTTATTTTCTGAAAATGAGCTTTATATTTTAATATCTTAGGAAAATTATTTTTTGCTTATTCAAGAAACAAACTTTAAAATCTGACAATAGCCGTTGTAAGCAAAGTAATAATCAGTACAGCGTCATTAAATGCAAAGTATACAGTATTTTATACTCTAATATAAATTAATATATCGTAAATGCCTTACCCGAATTAGTTTAGAGCCATATTCGTAGTTTGCTAAGCAAGTGGGTAGCAGTAAAAGCCCGGAGGTCGTTGCGTTAAGGGTTCAGCTAGCGCGAAATTGGAGTGAAGGTGCGACCCATGTCCTAACGTGCCACTTCATTATGTGGCCTCGTTGCCCGCCTATGTCCATACCATCACTTTATGTGATATGCCTAGCGATATACCATAGTCTAATAAACACTTACCCCTTCCCCGACATCAGATACCTATTATCATTTACTTGAATTAAACAATTACAAATATATTCTAAGTCGGCTGGTCCTAGTACGCAGCGGCTATTAAATTAAGGATATTCACTACGTTTTATTATTGCTCACGAAGAAACGTATTTTTCTTATGGGTTCAAAATTAAAGTGTATGAAGGTGAATTATTGGTTTTAAGAGTATTATTCCTGAACAGTTATAAAACCGCGCCCGTTTCTTGCGTGCGTGTGATTACATTGCCGTGTAATATATTCACATTTTCACCACCTTCGCATCCTTAATGTTTCGTTTCCTTCTTTGTTTACTGTGTTCTCCATTGCGCTGCTGCTATTTAATTTCTTTGTGTTTAGTGGAACAGTTGTGCGGTAAATACGTATTCTTGTAATGGTAGTGCAGTAGTCTATGTAGACTAAACGAACTTAGTACTGTATCTCGAGACTTGGTTTTAAGATATCGATGTACAGTTTCCGGAACTTCATGCACGGTACGGCCTATGAGCTGGCGAAACGACTCAGCCACTTTACTCGTCTGCCAAATCGCCCCTATCGTGTGTCATTTACCAACGGATTTCTTTGGGACTCTGCCAGCGTATTGCAAACATAAATTACCTCTAGCAACCTAATTATTACGTGTTTATTTACAAATCGAAATTAATTCTATCAACGTTTCTTATTTTCCACCCACCGTCTTCGTGTTGTTTTTCTGTGGTAATTTGTCAGGAAACGAATAGCAACATTGACATATCATTTTAATTTCACATGTCTTGACCTAAACGGGGTTTCTTGTATGAGTAAATAAAAGAGTCAGTCGATGTGAAATGCTGTGCATACAGATTACGCTGTAATCAACGCTTGTAGTGCAAGCCTTACCTCGGCCGCATGACCAACTTACTGTATCACACGTGCATTTCGGTCATTGATTTAGAACCATTACCATTCAGATCATCTAGTGGCTATTGTTCACCTGAAATAAGGATCAAGCTGTTATTACGAAATTAACTGTTCACTACGGTAATAAACTTGCAACACATCGCTAGCGCTATTTTTTGAGAAATCAAAAATATAAAAAAAAAATATGTAGTGGACATCTTTTTATGTGCATCAAACTATACTGCCCTAATTTCTTTACAGTCCCGAGAATATTGCTGGTAAAAGAGAAAGTCACCGCGAACTAGTCATGCATACTCTAGAAACGAAAACAAAATCCCAGTAACCCTTTTCGCTTCTCTTTAACAGTGCTTTCTTTAACTTTAACAATATGATACATATTTATGCGGTTTGTGTCAAGATTATTTACTCACACTCGTAGTCTGGTGACTTAACTGAGCTCGGCCCCAAGACGTGTCTGACCGAAGCAAGAGGTTACTTTAACTGTGGCCGACAGATCCCTTTAAGTCGGCATGCTGTTATTCGTCTTGAAATCTGCCTTATAACAATTCTGCTAAAACTTTTGTCATCCTCTAAAAAGCTGGGTTGCTTCTTTTATCCATTAAATGGTGGGTCTGGCTTTAAATGGGGTAGACATGTTATTTTTTTGTAACCTAAATATAAATGTGCGTTACATATAATAACTTTTAGGTATAGGGTGAGTTGTTAGGGAGCGACAGCTAGGTGTGGCTCCGGAGCCGTCGTCGATGCGATGCCGGTGATGGTCTTTTTACGATTGGGGTGCGCCATGGCGCGGGCGCGCCTGCTAATTTTGATAAAAGCTCCGTTCGACCGCACCCGGCTACCGTCGTCACCACTGCGACCAATAAATATCCGACCATAACCACAAACGTATACTTATTGACATGCAGTGCTGATACTAATGTTTGTCATTGATCTGATCTTACATCATATATAAATGTATTTATAATTTAAAAAAAACAATGATCTCATAGCAAGTTTAAACACAACATAATAACTTGTTACGGGCCCTTATTAACATAACAGATAGCTTATGAACTTGAATTTTATTCCGAAGTGCTGCCGGTAATAGTTGATTTTTTAATATTGGTAGATTATTAGAGAGAGATTATAGAGTATTTGTGGTTAGGTAGTTTTTTTAACAGGTGACTGGTGGTTAGTGTTGCGTGGTGCTCTGCTAATAGGTGATAATCAGATGGATGGTGTGAATGGGTAAAAGGTAACAGTGAATAATTGTGTTTGCTGTCGAAATACAATACAACAAACGTTCACAAGGACAGGGACAGCTTCGTGGTCAAAGCGAGTAAAGATTCGTACCAAGCTCTATATCAGGCTTTTGGTTGAACTCAGGGATTATCGTAGCATGGGCTTTCCTGTGGGTTCCATTTCTTCAGAGTTTAGACACGCTTGATTTTATAATATACTGGCGACTCGCATTTAAGTTAGTAGTTAGGAAGAACAACGCCACACAGACAGACACGAAAAGCGACTTCAGTTTATAATATGTATAGATATAGAAGCAAGGGCACGGTGTCTTGCAGTGCACAGTGCTGTGGCACTGAAAGACTCTTGTGCCTATTTCGAGGGCAACGACAGCGATGCTTGTTGACTATAAAGTCAACAAGCATCGCCGTCGTTGCACCACACTACACACACACACATACACACCACACATGACACATGTAGCAGCTGCCGGTATGTTGAGTGTCTTTACGAATGTGAAATTAACAATTCAGTTCAACGAATTTTTTACTGAATTTCATGTTTAACGGGCTAAGAAAAACCTGAGTAGGTTATTGATGGAGACGCAATATAAATATTATTTTTAATTCAGATTCATAGTTCAGCGACTTTCAAAAGATAGGTATACTAATGTTAGACATATAGTTGCTATTTTTGCAGTATAACAAACTGAGTGAATGCTGAAAAAAATACCCCTGCCTGTAATGAGTTGAATTGGTTTCTATTTACCACCCTGCCATTACAGCATGTACCCTTGATTGATGATTTAAACTAGCGTTGAGTTACGAGGGTGACACTGAAAGTTTTTAGAGCTGGCCACTTGTAAACGATATAATAAAAAAATAAGTTCAAATTTTGAAAATGGAACTCTTTGCCAATATTATTGTGTATGTATTGTATTCATTTGTCATTTGTTTACAATTTGGCGGCAAATTGAAAATTGTCTGTGTCACGTCAGCATGAATTTAACCCGAGAAAATTTTCGTAAAATTATTTTTTATGGCTTTCGATGTCATTTAAGTCAATAAGAAAGTTATGATAGACTTCGATTGGCCTTTCACGATGAAGCCCCATCTCGTGCCACTGTTTACAACTGGTTTAATTGAGTTTAAACGTGGTCGCACTAATCTCACCGATGATCTGCGTGAGGGACGGCCTTCTACGGCGACGACTAAAGATAGCTTCAGTGTTGTGCGGCATATGATAGAGACTGACGAAACAGTGACTTATCAGCAGATTCAGACAAGCTTGGGCATCGGTATGAGTCAAGTGCACAAAATCCTCCATGAACATTTAGCGGTAAGGAAGCTTTCTGCTCGGTGGATATCTCATAATTTGACAGAGGCCCAAAAACTCCGTCGTGTTGATTAGTGTCGTGAAATGGTTCAAAGATTTAACGGAGGTGACTCAAATGCTGTGTTCGACATACTTACGGGTGCCGAAAGCTGGTATTATTGTTATGATCCTGAAACTAAGAGACAGTCTGCTGTCTGGGTGTTTCCCTTCCGAGGAGTTGTCAACTAAAGTGAAGAGAGGTCGAAGCGTGTGAAAAAAGCTGGCGGCGTCGTTCTTCTGAATGACAGGTCATTACGCAACAACTGTTTTAGAGGATCGAAAAACAGTTACTGCGAAGTGGTACACTAACAATTGTTTGCCACTTGTCTTGGAAAAAGTTCGGGAGAAACGACCTCGCAGTAGGATCCTCCTTCACCACGACAACGCCTCGTCGCACACCGCCAAGCAAACAATCGACTACTTGACGATGTCAGACGTAGAATTACTGGGTCACCCGCCCTATAGCCCCGACCTCGCACCTTGGGATTTTTATTTATTTCCGAAAATAATAGAAAAACTTCGAGGAAAACGTTTTATGGACGCCGAAGAAGCAGTGGCTGCGTTTCAAAATGCCGTCGAAGAGACTCCTAAGGACGAGTGGGTAAAGAGCTTTTCTCAGTGGTTCCATCTGATACAGCGATGTATTGATGTAAATGGATACTATTTTGAAAAGATATAATAAAACTAATAACTTGCTAGTTTGTTCAGTTTTTAATTTTCTAAGAACTTTCAGATTCACCATCGTATTCTAATGATGTTATTATGTCCAATGTCCCAGATTAGACAAAATTAATTAATGCGTTTAGATTTAAGCACG
Organism: Griposia aprilina; assembly: GCA_916610205.1. NCBI lineage: Eukaryota > Metazoa > Arthropoda > Insecta > Lepidoptera > Noctuidae > Griposia > Griposia aprilina. Next base: position 17,616,808 of record OU744286.1, read on the forward strand.
TTTTTTCTATTATTCAAGAGAAGTCGTACTCAGTCAGCGGTGTTGCAAAACAATGTGATCATGATCATTGCTGGTTTGTGTTGTAAAGTTGGGCAAATTAATTGTTAAGCAAATTGACTACCAACTTAAATTTACCGTATTTTCAAATCACAACTCATTCTTTGTCAGTTGTAGGATATGGCTATAACACGACAAATTAACGTCCTACACTGTACCTTTGCCAACATCGTACTTTATCGTGCTCTCAATCGATGCACCTTTTTGGAAACTACCAAACTTCCTCAATCCGCGCGTTCATAACGGTTGTTTACTTACCTTCCTTTTTTTAACAAAGTTGAATGTGCTTACTGAGATTTCAAAAAGGTTATTTAATATTATTTATCGTATCATCTTTAATTTTTATTATAGTGGAGCGTCATTTTGTATCTAAGTGACGGAAAAATAATATTTTCGGTAGAAGGTAGGAACAAGTGCGTGGTGACAGGTTATCTTTATTTAATATTCTCCAAGGTTCAGTTATCAGTTCTTTTGTAAAACCTTATACCTACAATACAATGCTTTCTTTTTGCGACTCAGCGATAGAGCAATAAAGCTAGAGATCTGAAATTAATGTAGGATAGGGTCCCCAAGCTAGACAGATCGCGTTACGTAGGTTTTTACTAAAGGTAGACTGCTCTGAAGTTAATGTAGGATAGGATGTCCCAGCTAGAGTGATCGCGTTACGTAGGTTTTTACTAAAGGTAGACTGATCTGAAGTTAATGTAGGATAGGATGTCCCAGCTAGAGTGATCGCGTTACGTAGGTTTTTACTAAAGGTAGACTGCTCTGAAGTTAATGTAGGATAGGATGTCCCAGCTAGAGCAATCGCGTTACGTAGGTTTTTACAAAAGGTAGACTGCTCTGAAATTAATGTAGAATAAGATGCCCCAGTTAGAGTGATCACGTTACGTAGGTTTTACAAAAGGTAGACTGATCTGAAATTAATGTAGAATAGGATGCCCCAGCTGTGATCGCGTAACGTAGGTTTTACAAGGTAGTAGACTGCTTTAAAGAAAGGCCGACGTGGAGGAAATTTTAACCTGAAAGTAAGATCGAAGAGTTTACGTGAAAGACCTGATTTATATTGACATACTATATTTATTGTTTTCGACTTGCAAGAACATAATATTATCAAGTACTTACTTATTACATATATTATAATATGCACAAGTTTAGCTCTGTTTAGGTATGTAAACCATAAATAGACGCTGACGACTATTCGTTTCAGTTTATCTATCTCTATATTGTTTTTTGTTAATTATGTTACTTAAGAAAATAATTACTATTTAATATGATATCAATAAAAAAAATACCAAGGAGAAATTTGGGTAGGGCGGCGACGATGTGGGCGTGTCTATGCTCCGCCCAGTCGAGCCACGCCCTCGCCCTTTGCCACCTTTTCGCTGAAAATCTGAAAGCGCTGTTTCGTGTAGGTATTCAATCAACTAAGTAATCAGGATTAAAATGGAACCTTTGTTTTTGGCAAACACTCACTCGTACAAACCGCAAATGTCCGATGTTGGAACTACGGACTTGAATTCAAAAGTAAAAACAACGAAATATGGCTCTGTATTTAAAAAAAATACAATGTAAAATACTGGCGCTTGAATAATGCATTTTTTTAGTTAGCATCATTCAAGCGCCAGTATTTCCCGGTTGAAAATGTTGCTGTGTAGATTCAAATAGCGCCCTTCTTATTAGAAACAGTAATCCATGTTATTATTAGGCGTTGGAGAATTTCTATACCTATTTTAGAAGTCCTTACCTATAATAGCTATGCCATCGCTACTTTCTCATTCTAAGTCGTTCAAAAAAAAATGATGGCTGTGCGATGAAAATTGATTACATTCGGCTGCTGATAAGAAAAGAAATGAACGTTGTCGGGGTCGCAGCCCGCGGGGCAGATAAACTCGTTACAGCAAGATACGCCACTGACGGCATTACCTACTGCGCGGCGGTGGCAGCGCACGCCAGGGCTCACGATATCCCTGTAATCTCGTTGTACACTCCCGACCCCGGCGTTTCCGATTCCTAGCCGAATTACCTTTTCTTCTTTCTTGATCGACAATCTAATTCGTTACAACATAAAACGCTTTTCCCTCAATTTACGATGCTCTTAGCTATTTGGAAAACAACTGTAGTAGACATTAAACTGGGAGGTGTTGGGTTTGCATGAAGCACGTAGCACCACGTCGACGCCGCTAAAAGCTTCTTGTTGACGTAGCGTTCGATTCAAGAGGCATGAACTACGTCTTGTCCTTGTAATTGATTGCTTTGTCGCGTAATTTGTTTGTCGACGCTGCCGGGTGGAGCGTGCGATTCTCGCGGGAGCACTGAGCCACTCGTCCTCTCGTCATCTTCCTCGTAAATAATAAATATGATCCGACGGTGGCGACCGCCCGCCGCGTGCCTATCGTCTGAGAGCCTCCGCGCCACCACGCCACCACTCGCGTGCCCACTTCGTGACTCAGCACCCACATGTCCCTGTACGGTTGATGAATCGCTACACTTTAGCTGGGGACCTGTACTACACATGTTGACGTAATATACCATAATTAAAAATAAACTATTTCAAATGAAATAATAGTTACATTGGATTACAATTTTTATTCTTCCGCTCCGAGAGAAAAGAGTCATGCGGTACGTTACAGTAGTATGTTTTGTAAAAATCAAATAGCGTATCGCAACGTCGTGGCGGGCTGAGCCGCACTGGCGTCCGGGTTGAGCTGAGCACGATCGCGCGTTCCCTCACTAATAACCCCGTAATTGGTATCGAAGCTCGCCGCAGCCGGATTACTGAACGTCTAATTGAATGCGAGACGCTTACTCGCCGCCCGCGCTGCCTCCTCCACAGGTACCAGTGCCACCTTGCAGTGACACAGTAGTTGGAGCAACTTCATTTTGTTGCGGTCAAGTTAGTCTGTTTTCCGCACGTGTACAGGCCGCGCTTATCGTCTCGCCCGCCGTTCAATTACAGCGTCTCAATGAATTAAATTGCCGTGGAATCGGGACGAAGCCGCACCAGGAGATCAAACGTTACTCCCCCCGACGAATAAGACTTTAGATCTACCCGTGACGGCAACGCAAACTTTACGACATTAGATAATCATTTCATGTCAATTAGCTAATGAAAAATAAAATAGGCTTGGTTAATGTACTAGCACCGTAATTAAAATTATGGTGATGACTCGCTGGCATCTGTTTTAAGTCTTTAAGTATGGTATCTACATTAATTAATACAATTTCATTACAACATACAGCGCGGTATACCTGATAAATCAATAAATAAGTGAGAAATGAAGACGATTTTTACGTAGGTACATTAGTCAAACTCAACTAGAAATTTTGTGAATATTAAAGATACATCCAAGAATTTTTGACTTATCTTTAACGTAATCGGGTTTATTTTTAGATGTTGCTTCAAGTTAGGTCTGCGTATCCCTCACATTTAATGACGTGCGACTCTCAATTTTAAGCAACGTTTATATACAAATCCCATTATTTAAAAACATGATTTAAAAAGATAATCGGCACCTCAGCCCTTATTAAATGACTTAATAGAATTCTCCACCTCTCCTTGACCTCAGGTCACCGAAGATATGGCCATCACGCCCCTTTATAGTGTATTTTATTGTTTTTAAACATTTTTATACATAATGATATGTGATTTTATTCTGTATACGACCATGTGAAAGATATATGAAAACTTAATAAGTAACAAAGGTTGAATCTGGAACTACTAAAGTTATAGAAAACCGCGACTGCACGGGTGCGTTTGAACGCGGCGCGCTCGCTCACTGTGTTTACACTGATCACGCTCAGTCAAAGTCCTGGAACAGTGCCAACTAATCTCCTCTCAACAGGTAGATATGTGTTCCTAATGACATCACACTCTGGATCTATGTTACTCTGATTCACTTCATTCAAAATATTACGACTACATTACCCAAATATTTAAATAGCAGCAATGCATAGCAGTGCAGCATATGTAAATGCGTTTTCTATATGTACTTTCTTCTTTACAAAATTATATATCGCCGAAATTCCATCTCAATTTACATTTTACTTTAAGCTTTGGTGTAAATGCGACCTAAGATAAATTCGCTAGTCTACAGTTGCTCGCGTGATCCGCAGTCATTTTCATTTAGGCTGTGTTAATTTTGTTCTTGATCATCTTAACATCACTTGTTTATGCATATTATTTAATAACTGGATTAGATTAAGAACGCCATCAGACCCAGCAGCCACGTGCATTGGACAGCACAGCCTGCTATTAACTTTTTAAACGATTGTGTTAATTAGCGCACTTCACGAGTAGTCGCCCTCGAGCGCTGCACCGTATTGTGCCGAGCAAAAAACAATAAACGATACGTTCCGCTATTAATTAAACCGCTATACGACGCACGATTGCTTCACCAATAACCGTGTGGGATAGGCAAATGCAATTAAAATATCTGTTTTGAGTACCTACTTTTTCGCTAATTAAAGTTTATCTGTAAACTGTTGTCAAATGGGAAAGTCGTATCAGTTAATAATTTGTGTCGTTGCGGAGATTAGTGATGCGGTTGTGGGCTTAGAACTAGTTGCGTTGCCGGTGGCCCTTTTGTGCAAAAGCAGCGACATCGCGACACGCGCTTGAAAAGCTCGCAACGCAGAACACGCAATATTTTGTCAAATCCACTGAGGAATAATCCACGCAGCAATGTCTTCTAACTTAATCTAATAGCAGGCAATGCAACTGTTGAGACGAGGTAGGTATTGCTCAGACACAATTATACGCAGAAATAGCATCTGCACAAACCAAACGCTTCTTTATAAACGCATAATAGAGCGTTTAAGAATCAGGGATTCATCAAATAATAAACGAATTATCAGCTTTAGATGCGTATCTTATCACGCGCTATTTTAAGTTCCAATACCGCGTATTCTCTGAAAGCTTAATTAATTAAAGCTTTGGCTACCCATTAAAAAAATTGATGCTGATTCAGGATAAAAAAATATACCTTCTTTAAGATAAGAAAGTACGAGTAGGTATACTAGATAAAGGTCACGTCAGCAGCGCCCGACAACGAATCTTTGAATAATATCATGAATAGTTGTTGATAAAAAGATTTAAATTTTGTGGGGGTGTGGGGATGCATTCGTGATGTGATTATGATTAATCAAATTAAGATAATTAACAGAAATTAAAATAATAAATAATAATAAATTAGGATTAATTAACAGGAGTAACCAGTTACAATGAAACTAATTTTCTCTGTGAGTGTTATTTGTTATTGCAAAAAATATCGAAAAATTATAAAACTGCTGTATATTGGTATCTCTAAAGTTTACCGTAAAATCTAGATCCTCGATTTAACACAAGAAAAAAAAATACATTGTTGCAAATTGTTGTCTTTTTAAGTTTCCGTAGCCAAATGGAAAAAAAACGGAGCCCTTATAATGTCGTCCTGTCCGTTATGTGACTCAGCCATTTTACTCGGAGACTAGTGACACAGGTTCCCGCAGACAGGCGCGACGCGACACTTCTAGAACAATTTCCATGAATTTTTCATAGAAATTGTTCTTCTAGAGTCGCATAGCGTCTGCCTTGAAACGATGGAAGTTGACGTATTCTACACATAATATAATCCGCACAAACAATGGGGTAGTGAAATTCAGAAAAAATGGTACTCCTCAAAGTTCCTTAAAAGAAGGATGAAAAACATTTTTTTTGTCTTAAACCCGCTTATTATATTTATTTGATTCTAATTAACCCGTCCCTGCTTGGGACGGTTTTTACGACTTGACAAAACATCGAAATTCCTTAACAAAAATTTAGTTCAATATAATCTACACTAATATAATAAAGCTGAAGAGTTTGTTTGTTTGTTTGAACCCGCTAATCTCTGGAGCTAACAGTCGGATTTGTTTTTTTTTATATCTTTTGGTCGCCCATTTCTTGAGGAAGGTTAGTTGACATAATGCTAGGAACCTTAGGAACCGAGTAAAAAGAAAAAAGTCAGAAAGAACGCTAAGCGAAAACTGGAGTAGGTAATAGTTCGAGCGGGCGATGCGATGTGACGCGGTGGGTCGGGGAAACAAGAAATTTCACGCGGACGAAGTCGCAGGCAGAAAGAAGCTAGCGTATTACAGATACCATGATGGTGAAAACCGCATCAAAATTCGTTGCGTAGTTTAAAAGAACAACGCAGGCAAAACAACACAGGCACAAAATGCGACTAAGAAAAAAAAATGGTCGATTAGAATTCATAATAATAAAATAAAAACTAGTAACTTGAGGACCCTTCGAGTTATTATTTGTAAATATTGCCTTGTAATATTTATAGCGATTTTTAAACGTAATAAATGCCCATTCGTTGGAGAATGCATGAGCATTTTTTCTATGATCAAGGTCAACAGCGATAAATAGGCTCTTAAATTACCACGATTATGCTGGAATCCTAAACGAAAACGTCCAATGTGCTAATTAAATAAACTTTTAAGTTGTTACCTTATAAAATATTTTTTTATTTCAGAAAAACATATTTACAATTCATAAATTAAAAATAGAACATTTCAGAAAGAAGTGTATCTTTGGTGTCTGTACTAATGAAAAAGTCATTGTATCACAAACACTAGCGCTTTCCAAACTAGGTGACACTAAAAACAACATTTTTCGAACATGCTACATGGTGCACTTGTAAAAAATATATAAAATGAAAAGTAGAAGAAATTTAAAAATAATAAAAACATATTCTATATACTAGGTAGGTACTACGTACAATTACGCTACTTATTCACTAATATTGAAATATTTGTGTGTGTGCGTCCACGAGAGTGCACGCGTGAGTGATTGTATATAACATGATTGTGTGAATGTATCCGTCTATGTTTGGAAATACTTCTATTTGATTGTTTTGAGAAGATCTTCAGTCTTCTGATAATTTAATTTTAGTAATAGGCTTTGTAATTCTTTTTAGAATGTTTTTTTTTTAGGTTATGTATGAATGCTATTTTATTAATACGGTTGTAGAGACGAGAGCTATTTATATTAAAATATCTACTAAAGCGAGCAGCTCTTTGCGACTGTAATTCACACACTGACATACTATGTCCTTCCTGCGCTTGTTGTTAGGCGTATATGTGATTGTAGCACGCTTACGCATGTCGGTCTAAAGCACATAGAGCTGTCTTACAGTGAGTACAGAGCATTGTGTTGGTACAAAGTTGTAGTCGGGAACCCAATAGGCTTTTTTAAAAACACTTAGTACCGCTCTTTGTGCTCTCTCCACTTGCAGCATACTAGTAGCAAACGTACCACCCCACGCCGGTATGCAGTACATTATACAGTGCCGACCTCATCTAGTTAAAAAAATATGATTGACGTGTAAAAGTGTTTGTACAAACCTACTTACAGAAATAAAATCATTTATCATTAGAATTGATTGTGCTAGAGAAAAATACACAAGCTTAAAGTCTCTAGGTCAGCAGAAGATCTTAGTTTTTTGAAAATTTACAAGAGTTTCCTTCTACGGGAAACTATATTTCCTATATGTTTGTCCCAGCTAAAACGGGAGTCGATTTGCACTGTCTTCTGACTTTGATCCACTGACCTCATGTTAGTTGTGCGTATGAAAGGTAGACAGTCACAATTCGGACTAGAGTGATGACAGGTGTGTGCAATGATGTTTAAAGAGTTGAGACGCGGGATAACCAGAAAAAGTGTTTTTTTTTTGTGCGTTAGTTGTTAAAAGGTTGTTATTCAGCCAGGATATTACGGTACAGAGAGCTTTTTCAGTTTCATGATAGACAACTGCCAGTCTTTGGCATACACAATCAACGTCGTGTCATCAGCATATATAATAATTCTGCGGTTATTAATTGACAGTTGACATAGGTTGTTAATGTACACTAAAAATAATATCAGACCTTATGCAGAGCACACCTTATGTTAATACAATAACCAGTTATATCGATAATTGTCCATTCATTATTCTTACCGTAAATTATACAAAGAGATTATATTTGCACCTGGCATTCAAAGAAAGGCGTTATTTAGGCAATTATAAAAAAGTCTTAACTACTTTCTTACAAAGCATTATTTTTGTTACAGCAATTGTTCCGGTCCCAGCAAGCTGCGGCAGCGGGCGGCCAGGCGGCGGCGGCGCAGCTGCAGCTCCTGCAACAACAACAGCAGCAACAGTTTCAACTGCAACAACAGTTAGCCGCCCAGCAGGCCTTTACACAAGCGCCGTACGTTATCAACGCGGGGCAGGAGGGAGCGCCATATGTGAGCGCACTAATAGCGGGCGTACCGCCGTACTACGGCGTCGCCGCGCCCTGGGGCGTGTACCCCGGGCTCGTGGCCCAGCCCGCGCAGCAGCAGGCTCAGCAGCCGCGCCGGCCGCTCACTCCGCAGCAAGGAGAGCAGCAAGTGAACGGCCAGGGACAGTATGTGATCCCGTACTACGACCCCGGCTCGCTAGTGATGGGCGGGCGCAACGGCACGCCGCTGCGGCTGGTGTCGCCGGGCGGCGTGCTGGCGCCGCGCCAGTACCAGCCCGCGCCCGCGCACCCCGCCGCCTCCGCCGCGCCGCCGCAGGCCGCGCAGGCGCAGCAACAGCAGCCTGGTAAGAACTACAAAGCCAGCACGCCTTACTTACTTGGACACTCACTTTACACTCACTGTTGCAGCTTTTTATTAAGTCCGTTTAAATAAATATTCCTTTTTCTTTATATCGCTTAGGATTAAATCTACGATTAATATTATAGTACTTACCTGCACCGATGCGCATACCTACTAGTTACCTGTTGGAAAATAACAAAAAAAAGTGCAAAAAGGGGCTTTTTTATTTTCCTACTATTAATGAATCGTACGAAACTACGAAATTGACTGGAAAATGTCCAAGTCGGCCATTGGCCATATGTTAAACGCGTTTTTAATGCGTGTTCGATTGTTCACAAATAGGGAATACATTATATTACAATAAAGTGCTGCCTTTTAGTTTACAACTAATTACGTCGTCTGAAATCATTATTGTATATCCTACTCATGATTGCGGCCATAGTTGTATATCATTAGAACGAAATTCTATCCAAGTACCTATAGCTCAACTCAGAAATCCTATGTCAAAGTGAGCATATTAGTATAGGATTTTGCCATGCTTAAACTGTCATTATTCTAATCTTTATTCTGTGATATGCACTCTCAAAGATCAATAGATTTTAAACTCAATCTATGGATTTGTCATGCGCAAACTTCATTCAAACGTGGATTGAAATGCGATTTTAGATATCAAAAATTGGATTAGAATTGATTATTAGGTTCGGGCGAAAATGTGTTACTTAACTTAAGAATTTGGCGCATTGGAATATGTTACAATCAATCGCATTGATCGCATGGTTTAAATAAGTTATATAAAAAACTGAAACAGTGAGTTGGCCAAGAAGATATTTGTCTAACAATGTACATAAACTCATATTTACATGTAATAACAACGTAATCCTAAAACATTGCGCATGGCGTGATACGATACATTCTCTGTAGACCATTAGAACATTAATAATTAATTAATTACATTCAAATAATTACTAACATTTTGTAGAACCGACAGAAATTAATTCATTCTAATAATTATTTTACTTTCAGTAATTGTAGTTGTTTTTAAATAGTTGCTACTGAATTAAGAGAGTAATAATGTAGATAAACACTGACGTATTAGCACACAACTTATTTTTGAATACAATGTCAGTTGCTTGATGAAGTTTTTGCCTGCTGAACTTGTAATATCATAGTTTTTTATTGTAATTAATTAATACGCCAATTTTCGTATACCTTCGCATTGTCTATTAACTGTATATATGTTATACATAGTTTCTCCGTTTAAGTCGTATATTTTGTGTATAGATATTTACTTCATATTCGTGGTAAATGTAATTACTTATTGTTTGAATGCTTCAAGGTAGAGGTTTGAATTATAATACGCGATAATAATGTGCATCTCTTGTTCTTTATTTTTGAATTGTGTTGCGACTTGCGCACGTAATTATACATTGCAAATGAAATGCAACAACGTCTCCGTATCCTTAAAGACAAAGTGGATATGTCAGGCTACTTAAAGCAAATTAAAATGATGTTCTGATATAAAATTTATTTGCTAACATTTGGACATTTGCAATACACCCGTCAGTGTCTGTAATAATTGCCAGTTGAGCTGTGGCGTAAATTTTAGATAGGCATTAATGGTTTTTTTTATTTTCGAAATCGGTTAAATCGAATTGGGCACGGAAACCCTTACGAAATAAAGTTAAAAATGTAAGTAACTCGAGCGAGCCTGATATATCTTCAAGGCGTAACCAAAGAGCTGATAAACAGAGAAAATAAGTCATATGAGAAATGACTTCATGAGATTGATATGAGATGCAATTAAAACAGTTTTTTTTTTAAATAGTAAGGACGTGGTTTGGCCCAGGCTCGAAGCCGATCTTACAATTTTTTTACCATTTTTTCGCGCAAATGTTATAAAAAACGTATAAATCCTAATATTTAAAAAAAAATTGAATACTGCGTTATTTTGAAGATGTTAAACTGCATTTCGTGTATCAAACTGGAAATTACTGGAATACAGTGTCTACTTATAAAATATATTTTTTCTAACACAATTTTACTAAGGTTTGGTGTAAATAATATATGTTTACCGTGTCATTTTTTCATTTTAACTGGTTATCTTAAAACTACGATCATTTTACTAGTATATTGCATCAACTACACAGTGTGGATGTAGACCACACTGGATAAAAGGTGGTTGTTATTTAACAGGAAACAGGTTTTGTCACATGCGTGAAGGGGTCGAGTTCATATCATACACACCATATTATGTCATCTTGTATATAAGTACATCGGATCGAAACCCGTACACGTGTGTAGGGCGCGTCGGGAGCGTGCCCGGCTCCCGCGCCTCGCGGTAGGCCCGGACACTGGAGCGCGGAGGTATGTCCTGTTGCAGGCGGCGCCACGCAGGCTCGGCGCGACTCGCTGGAGTTTGGCGGCGGCGGGCCGGCCGCGGCGCTGCAGGAGTACGCGGCGCGCAAGTGGGGGCCCTCGCCGCTGTCACCGCCGCTGGGCGCCGCGCTCGGCCCCGCGCTGGGGCCTGCGCTGGGGCCCGTTGGGCTGCGGCCCGTGTCGGCCGCGCCCGGCGCCGAGACCGCCAAGTACAGGTGCTGATCTGCGGAGCCGTCCGCGAGTGCGTCGCGCACCCCTTCCCGTCTCACGACGAGCTCGTCTTATACGAAAGTCGTTTCGTTCTCGCACATTCGAGCTGAAATCGTTCATCAGTTGTCGCGTTTTGCCGTATGCATGCGCGCCCTTTAATATGAGTTTAAATGATAGCTTCAAAAGCGCATGATCGTGCGTCATGCAGATGTTTCTGCAGAACTATCATATCGTCGATGAATAATACCAGATGGAGTAAAATCCGATACATTCTAGAACGCGATACACTCACGCATTTACGAACACTATAACAATGTTAGTCAAACTCTGTGATTATGATGCAGCCGAAACGAGAATAGAAGCGACGCGATCGGGTGCACGGTGACTCTTTGAGCGGGACTCTTGTATATTGTAAATACTTGTATGCCATCGTTGTTTATATGACACCGCAGTCTTTAATTTTGTACAGATCTGCCGATGGCGGCATTTTGAGCATGTTCGTTTATTTACTTAAAACTCACGCCCTTTGATGGTGGCTGTTTCCCTGAATAGCGATATATTTTTCTTTCAGGGCTGTGAGCAGTTTAGCGCAAGGTCTGACGTCAAATGGAATGTTCGGATCGTCTTCATCACTCCTCAGCAAACTCAGCGGAGTAGGAACTATATCAGGTCTGTACTACGCCCCATCATCATTCACAAACCCTTGTACATTTTGTAAATAGTTGTATTTTTATGTATAATATAATAATACTGTATGTTTAACACTCATCACTTACTTCGACGGCGGGTTCTATTCCTGACGTGGGTTAAATAAATAAGATTATGTTCAACGGTCGATATAAGATAATAAGTTAAGCCTCTAGGTCTGCATAATGTTAAAGCAAGAGTTATTTCGCTAGTAAATTACCAACATAATACGAATGTACGTTTCGTTATTTTAAAAGTTCCAGCTATTAATGCCAGCGATACGTTAACAGTTTATCTATTTCTGAATACCAGCATTTACCAAGTAAATTATGGCGATTTTATATTAATTGCACCCATAGGAATTAGCGTATTTTCGGGATAAGTTAATCAACTGTGTGTATGTTTGCAGAACTGGTGGGCGGCGGCATGGGCGTAGGTGGCGTGAACGTGGGCGTGGGAGGCGTGGGTGGAGTGGGCGTGGGCGCGCTGGTGGGCGACAAGCCGCCCGCCGGGCGCTCGCGCCTGCTGGAAGACTTCCGCAACAACCGCTTCCCCAACCTGCAGCTGAGAGAACTCGCCAACCATATTGTAGAATTTTCACAGGATCAGCACGGCTCTAGGTAACAAATTTTCGTAGTAATACATACTTAAACAACATTTTTTTTTTTATAATGTTTGGTCCAACCATAACGCACGATGTTAATTGTAAATAAAACAAATTGTTTTCAGAGAATTATCTTAATTGTTTTTATTATGATAGAAAGATCTATGGCAATTATGTGTGAAACAAAATATCGGCCAATTGCTCGCCACGGCTTCGGTGGCATACCTCTACCCATGGGTCCATATTTTCAATGACTGGGGAATAATTGAGGTTCAATTTCGTTAATGTTCAGGATTATCTCATCAATACTATCTCCTTTTTATATACTTTTTCTTCTAAATACCCCAAAGAAAGAAGTCCAACGGTGTCAAATCACACGATCGTGGCGGTCAATTGACATCGCCACGACGTGAGATAACACGGACATTGAATTTCTCGCGCAAAAGTTCCATTGTGTCGTTCGCTCTGTGGCAAGTGGCACTGTCCTGTTGGAACCACATATCGTCCAGCTCAATATCCTCGATTTCTGGTCACAAAAACAAAGTCAATCACGAAGTGCCCGAAATGCATTTTGATTTGAACGCCCATTTTTATAAAACGCTTCAACAAACTTAACGCGCTGCTCAACTGTGTACCTCTCCATGGTTGAATTTGTCAAAAATTGAAACAAAGAAATATCAAATAAAGTTGGGCAAAAAACTTGACGTTAAAGTTTGACTCACAATTAACATCGTGCGTTATGGTTGGACCACCCTTTAGATAAATGGTGATAAATTCTGTTGTCGTTGTTGCTATGAAAGATAGCCTTTAAACGACGTGCGTCAAAATGATCTACCCCTTATCAGGGATATTGTCATCCATCGAGTGTTGTTATATATTATGAAGAAAAAAATACGGAAAAACTTTCCGACTCAATCCTCGGTACGGTTCTGTTGGAGTAGAGTACGAATTGATAGAACAACCTAACCCCTGCTCTAATTATTACTAACACACAGTTTCGTTCTTGTTGCATTTTATAAGTAATTGTTTTTGTTACTTTCCAGATTTATTCAACAGAAATTAGAAAGGGCCACAGTTCAAGAGAAACAAATGGTGTTTAATGAAATAATCGGCGCTGCGTATAGTCTAATGACGGATGTTTTCGGAAACTATGTTATACAAAAATTCTTTGAGTTTGGAACTACAGAACAGAAAACCACATTGGCACAAAAGGTAAGACTATTCATTCTATTCATTCACTCACAGCTAAGGCCGAAACGTTGACTATTGAGTACAAAAATTACATTACATTACAATTATTTAATACTATACGTTTTTTGATTATTGTTTAAGATTATGATGATAACGATTATCGGATAAGTCTAGAATTTCTCAGTAGCAGCCCGGAGTTTGGATTGGTGCCCGGTTGATGGAAATAACCTCATTCCCTATTACATGCGACTTAAACATAACTGGCGAAATGTGGATGTACTATAGGTACACCTCTGCCCAACCCTTCGGGGAAACAAGGGGTGATGTTATGTTATGGTTATAAATATCTATTAACCTACCCGCACACAACTTATTTAATTATTTTTGCAGCACTGAGATTAGTCGATGTTAATCATTGCTACAGTCCTTTCTCAGTTATGTTAGCTCTGATTTTGTATCACGGTCAAAATCACAGTGATAATTACACATCTATATTTTCGTTACAATAGGTTGCTGCTGTCAGGTAACTGTGAAAACATTACAAATAATTGAGTAATGTAACTTGCAGGTGCGCGGTCACGTGCTGAACCTGGCGCTGCAGATGTACGGCTGCCGCGTCATCCAGAAGGCGCTGGAGTCCATCCCGCCCGAGCAGCAGCAGGAGGTGGTGCACGAGCTGGACGGCCACGTGCTCAAGTGCGTCAAGGACCAGAACGGAAACCACGTTGTTAGTATCTATTTATATTATAATAATACCAGCCTATTATTATCCCACTACAGAGCAAAGGCCTCTTCTCATACAAAGAAGGCACGAGCATTGATCACCGCGCTTGCTCAGACTGGTTGGTGATTTCAGAATTATAAATCCACGTTTCCTCACGATGTTGTTAGAATACCAGCGTTTTATTCACTGCTGATAACTCGCTTAGGTAGTGGCGCTCTTTAAAAAAGCGAGGCGCGTCACGCACACCACGCACACCTGCAAATAATTCTGCCATTTCATTCATACCGCAGGTAAATTTTTATTATCAATGATGACCCTAGTTCTTTATCACTAGAAATGGATTCGGTAGTTCTGAGAATACTTAAAGTGATGAAAAAAAGTGATTAATTTCATGTAGTTAGCCATATTAATTAAAGTTCGCCATCGCGTTTTCCTACCACCATAATTATATATATTTTTTTCATCTTTTGTTATTCTAAAACATCAATCAAAGAATAAAATTTTTGTATGTCGTTTTGGTGTATCACCACTATTTGAACCGATAGACTATACTTTCATCGAATCTCACGGCACTCGATTTATTAAAATATGAAAATTTGTAACGAGCCGCCGTTCTTACAGAATTAATTAAAATGTGAATATTATTTTCAGGTGCAAAAATGTATCGAATGCGTGGAGCCAGCGGCTTTGCAGTTCATAATCAGCGCGTTCGCGGGGCAAGTGTACGCGCTGTCGACGCACCCTTACGGTTGCCGCGTCATCCAGCGCATCCTCGAGCACTGCACGCCCGAGCAGACCGCGCCCGTACTCAGCGAGCTGCACGCGCACACCGACCAGCTCATACAGGTACGAAATACTTGATCAGGGGGAAATGTAAAGGTGCGAGGTCAGGACTACATGTTGGATGCATCAACACTACCCAAGCAAGCTCTCTGGTCTGGCGTCATCGTAATGAAATACCACACCTAAAAGACACACACACACAACAAAGTTTTGTAACATTATTTGCGATTCCCAGGACCAGTACGGCAACTACGTGGTGCAGCACGTGCTGGAGCACGGCGCGGCCGAGGACCGCTCGCGCCTCGTGGCCGGCGTGCGCGGCAAGGTGCTGCAGCTGTCGCAGCACAAGTTCGCGTCCAACGTCGTGGAGAAGTGCGTGTCGCACGCCACGCGCAACGAGCGCGCGCTGCTCATCGACGAGCTGTGCGGCTTCAACGACAAGTACGTTCCCCCCACGTCTGTATACTGATTTACTAGATCCTTTAGACATCTCGTTAGCTGCTAGTTCTATAATATGGCGTGTTTACATTCACAGTGCTCTCCACGTGATGATGAAAGATCAGTACGCGAACTACGTGGTACAGAAGATGATCGACGTTGCGGAGCCGACGCAGCGCAAGGTTCTGATGCACAAGATCCGACCGCACATCGGCTCGCTCCGCAAGTACACGTACGGCAAGCACATAATCGCGAAGCTCGAGAAGTTCTTCATGAAGGCGCCGGAGCTGGGGCCCATCGGGCCGCCGCCTCCCAGCGCCGTGCTGTAGTCTGTGTAAAGTATTAAACGTCCGCGGGTGTAGGCTGATGCGACGGCGCGGGTATCGCCCGCCTATTATAAATTTTGTGAATATTTGCGATTGTACATTTGTAACTATAGAGCTCGCCGCTCCGGCTGGCGGGCGCGGCCCCTGTACATACGTAGCGGCAGACTGATGTACAGAACGATACGATTTACTGTATACTGTAACAATAGTTGTACAGCGTCGACGCCGACTCCGGTGCTCGGCCGTCGCGTCACCGCGGCGTAGCGTTTATTGCGTTTCTAGCTCTTAAGTGTTCTAGTATTATTCGTTGTTCGTATGAATCTATGTATAAATATTTGAACGTCTCTCATTCTCGTGTAATTTATGAATCGAAGGAAAGCGGTGGTTTAACGGACCCCGGCGTTTCCATAATTTTAGCTCGTTGTAGATTTACTATTAGCTGGGCTAGGGGACCTTGAATCTTCTAAAGCGATAAAGAGATGCCGCAGGCAGTTCTGGACAATCGGCACTATAGTCGTGATTATTATATTATTATTTTGTACTATTCTTCAAGTCAAGCTCTCGTTTAAGTTATAAACCGGCTTTAAAATCGTACATAGCTTATCTCGTTTAGTGCCGGAGTGTATAGTTCGTCGATTATAATTTTGTGAAAATGATATTTTTGTATATTTTTTATGTTATTAATTTAAGTTATTTAGTTAATGAGTCTCCGAAAATGATCGGAGCGAGCGCTTACGAGTGGGCGATGCTTATGTTAGTGTGTAGGCGCAGCAGTGTCCCGCGCTGCGCATAGGTTATAGTGATGATTGTAAAGTCCTGTACTGATAGTTGTAGTCCCGAGGTCTACCTTGCCGGTTGCACGTCACAAGCGTAGCTACTCCTCATTCCCCCTGTGTAATTAATTTTTATAGGAAGCGTAGTTTCCTACGACACCTCAAGATTTTTTACGTTTAGATGTAATTGAAAATAAAATTATTGTATATGGCTGTACAAAAATGTTAACAAAATGATTTGTAAAACCCGTATGTGATGGAATAAGGCGAGGCGTCGAGAGTGGCGACGTGTGACTGATCGCGGCTCTGTACGTCGCGTCTTGTAGGTTGTACTAGATAACATTTATATGATGATCCATCTATTTAGACATTAACTATAATAAAGCATTTCTGTAATAATATTACAAAGAATCTGTTGTTTTAATTATTACTATACCTATACAACCAATTCTTAGCGTGTCAATGGCAATCTAAATGGATTCTGCTCAGAATTTAATGTCCGTGACTACCGCAGGACCACCAACGCCAAACGCTTCCATAGATGACCATGACTACCGCAGGACCACCAACGCCAATCGCTTCCATATTTTGTAAATAATTAGTACTCTCACAAAAAAATTGGTACATTAGTAGTTTTCGAGAAAATCGTCTTTGAAGGTGGTACTGCGGTAGTCACGCTCCCTTCAGCATAGACATGCGCAAAATGTGTCAGTGAAAAGAAATTAATGAAGTATATATTTTCGCATAACGAAGTAGTCCACTCATTTAGTTCAGTACTTCATTTAGTTCAGCAAAACAGAACGAGTCCATAGTCATAACTTATCGAAGGTGTGATTGTTAAGTTAACACAAGTCATACACTTCATTAGTTCAGTTATAAACCTATCTCATATCCCGATTTTCCTTCCTACTTTATACAGGCTTAGGATTGTCAACCATGACATATGAATCAAAGCAAAACTGTTTTTATTATGTAGTATGAATGTCTTGTTCTTTTTTTTCTTTATTTAAAAATCAAAATATGTAAGTACAGAGATTTAGAATTATTCATAGGATATTAACATACCTATTTACATCCGTTGCTGATTATTTACAGAACTTACAAAAATAGTAAAACAATAATAAATAATACCTATTTCATGAACGTACTTTTCTCATAGTTTACGTACATTTTTGTAAGCTAAATTTGACATTATCAGTATAATAAGAAAGTAAATATATCAGTGTGTTTAGACTAACTACACTGTAAATAATTCCGTGTCGGCGAAGCGCCCCGTTGTCGCTCGTCAGCCGACCAGCCCATAGAGGCATAGACTATTCGATGTTTCACTTTGGACCAGCAGGCGAGCGAAGTGTCAAGTGACACAAACGTGTACGAGTGAACTGGAGCGAAATGAAAGACTGAAGCAAATGAAGTAGAGACATATTTGAATGACTACTGATTGAATGATAAGTTTATTTTGCGAAACGAAGTAGTTCATTTCCTTCAATCGTTCGCGAACTACCCATGTCTACTTCAGCAGGACCACCACGAGCGCCGAAACAGGGGGCATGCTACAGCTATTCTAAGTATACAAATAATTAGTACCCATAAATGGGATACATTTCGTAAAAAAAAAACAGAACTGAAACATTTGTATTTACCGAGAAATCAACATGTCCATGACTACCGCAGGACCACCAACGCCAATCGCTTCCATATTTGGTAAGTAATTAGTACTCAATTGGTACTAATTAGTACGCAAACAACAAAATTGGTACCATAATAGTTTTCGATAAAATCGTATTTGAAGGTGGTCCTGCGGTAGTCACGCTCCCTTCAGCAGGACCACCACCGGCGCCGAATCAGGGAGCATGCTACAGCTATTCTAAGTATACAAATAATTAGTTCCCCTACATGTGATTCATATCGTAAAAAAAACAGAACTGAAACATTTGTATTTACCGAGAAATCAACGATGATAACTTTCGCGCGCTATTTCAGCAGGACCACGACTTTGAACGTTGATTCCAGGTTTCAGGAGCTGGTCGCTTCCCTCAAACCTACATAGAAAATTAGTACCCTGCAAGATAAAATTAGTACCCAAAATTCAAAATTAGTATTCTAGTAGTTTACGAGATATACCATGCCATTGGTGGGGTGGCGGTAGTCATGGTGTTAAATTTTCATTTCAAGATTTCCCTATTAAAAACTGTGTTTTCTTCCCAATTTTATACAAAAATTTGTAGCTTTAACAAAATAGGTATTGAATATATTAAATAAAGATACACCCAAGGTCCACAGATAATGCCTATTACTTATGTTATCCTTTTAAACTTACATTATTAGCAACATATTGTTACAAATTAGGTTTTTTAATACTTAGGTACTGCTTGCAGCAACGGTAAATTAGTAAATAAGAAATACCTATGGCTCTTTAATGATATTCACTTAACAACACAGATGGTAGGTACTTACAATACAGAAAACAATTATTTGATTACCCTACCTACCCACGTCATTAACAAAGGTATCACAGGCCATGGATGTGCACGAATGTACATCTCCTAAACAGCTCAATACCATTGACAACTTAATTTGGTCGGGTTATACGCAGAGATTTAGTATGGAAAAGTAATGAAAGCTAATTTCTCTTAAAATTCACCACTTAGGAATCTGAATTTTTGGTCGCTATAACTTCTTCAGGAGTACTAATTTTTGTATAAAATTGGGAAGAAAACAGAGTTTTTAATACCAAATATACCAAAGAAGTACGAAAGCTAGCGTTTCAATTAGCAATTAAATAATAAAGAATATATATAATAAAGAAGAATTTCTTTATTCCCACTCGTGGAGATCCAACGAATATGCTAGTAACGGTTTTCAAAAATAATGTTGGTTATTTTAGTTTAAAGATTGTTGTTTCCTAGAAATGTTTTTTTTTTATAACTAAGACTCTAATGTAAAACCTAAAAGGCTGATTATAAATACATATTATGTTAAAAAAGACTGATCATAAATAAATATGTTGATTGTGAAAGTAATTTTATTTTTATTTAAAATGTTACAATCATCCCTTTACACTGTTACAACCAACCGTTGGGGTAAGGATGATTGTAACAAATTTCACTTTTTTCATTTGGTTGTTTTTCTCAAAATCTGTAATATCTGTTGCATTTAAGCAGGTGTTAAAAGATAGCTGGAAGACCAATCTACCGTGTGTAATGTTTAGAATTTTGATATTAACAAAACTCTCGAGAGATATTATGAGAAAATTGCAAATTGGTACTTTCATCCCTGGTCTCCCCTATGCGCACGCACAAGACACGCAAGGGAGTATATTATTATACCATGATAAGGGCATTCACATTGCCCTTGGCACTCGTGGGGCGCTATTTTTGGCCACATCAAAGAGATTTAACGCGAGAATTATTGCGTTGAAGCGGCCACACTACATTTGGCATTTTGCACCGTGAGCGCGACGGGATCAAGGAAATTTAGGGAAGGAACATGAGCACCAATTTTATCGCCACCTAAATGAGCATTGATGTTGACTTATGAGATCTCTGACTCCTACCAATTTGCGCTTTTTAATTTCTAACGTGACAATTACAATCGTGGACATCCACGTCCAAGTCGCGACATCACGATAATACAGGGAAGTAAAATGTATGGAAATATATGAAAACGCAAGACGAATTTCAATTTCCGTCCACGATTATATCGTCACCTTAGAAATTATAATAGTGCACTAGAATAGAATAGAATACTCTTTATTATGTACACAATAAAAATTACAGATATAAATGTAGAAATTTTACATAGGGTTACACAATGGGCGGTCTTATCGCACTATTGGTGTTGTGGAATTCACTAGTAACAATCGTCCATATCGATCGATAGACGGTCGTTCAGCGATCAGCCATCGATCGATACGGAATAAAGAATATGTTTTGAGGGTAATCATAGTAGCAGTCAGTTGGCACGATTACGCTATCTGGCCAGCACCCTAATTGCATACCACACTATGAATCACAATCTGATTCATTTTGAAGGATATTGCTAATCCATTGCTTTCATAAGTTCGAAAAATGAGTCTGCTCAACAACGAAATTAACGTTTTGAATGTTGCTGAACTGTCAAAATGAAAGACAATTCCTACTGTTGTGTGTTACACTATTACCCCGCAGGTTTTGGTCATATCATTAGAGAAATAAAATCAAACACATGAAACGTTTATAGTATGCTTATATTTTATTGAAGATCGGTACAGCAAAGTCGAATGCTATAAAACCAAAAAATAAATTTATAAATCATTGTTTACATCTATTTATCTTCATCTTTATCCTTGTCCTTGGTCTTGGGTTTGACACTACGTTCTCGATCGCGCGACGATCGCTCGCGTTCCCGAGGAGAGCGCTCCCGCGAGCGCTCACGCTGGCGCGGCGAACGAGACCGAGATTTGTGACGACGAGACCTCGAACGTGATCGCTCCCGTCTGTATGATCTTTAAATAAAGAAAAATCATGATTAACAAAATATTTTATTAATGTAAGCTAAATATAAAACTGAATGTGTGAATCCACCTTTACTCACTGCGACTTCTATAAAAAGTAATATTGAGCGAGTTCGTGGTTATTCATTATTGAACTTACTTTTCTCTTATCCTGTCAGGTTTG
Source organism: Griposia aprilina (assembly GCA_916610205.1). Lineage (NCBI taxonomy): Eukaryota > Metazoa > Arthropoda > Insecta > Lepidoptera > Noctuidae > Griposia > Griposia aprilina. Next base: position 17,638,225 of record OU744286.1, read on the forward strand.
ATAGAGCGAGACCGATCTCGTTCCCTATCTCTATCTCTTTCCTCCTGTAAAACGACAAAAACTAAATTACCAAGTCAACTTGTAAAATCGAACTAAACAAACACAATTAAGAAATTAAGACAACTGACCTCGTCCCTTCTATCGCGGTCGCGTCTGTCGCGGTCTTCTCTCTCGCGCATGCGGTCTCTGTCGCGGTCTCGCTCGCGGTCCCTGTCTCGCTCGTGCATGTGCGGCGGCGGGTGCGGGCGGTAGGGCGACACGAAGGGCGGCGCCGGCATCATGTGCGGCGGCGCCGACATGTGCGGCGGCCCGTGCGGCGGGCCCAGCGCCCCGCCCATGCCCATCGGGGGCCCCACGGGCGGGCCCATCGGGCCTGGTGTTAGCTCCTTTATTTCACTCGGCGCCCAGCCGCTCTGTTCCGGATGACCTGCAATAATTAATTAATCATATTTGAAAACAAATATTATAAGAAAAAATCAACAAAAAATTGGTAGTCTAAGCTCCTAAGTTAATTATTTATATTACAAGAGAATATTATTACTTTATTACAAAGAGGTAAAATATGTTTGTTTGTATGTAGGGGATAATCTCTGGAACTAACGGTCGGATTTGAAAAATTCTTATTGCATTTGCTAGCCCAATTCTTGAGGAGGGCTATAGGTTATTTAACATCACGCTATGACCCTTAGGTGCCGAGAAAAAAGAAAAAAGTCAGGAAGAACACTAAGCGAAAACGAAGTTATAGCGCAGGCAGGTGATGCGATGCGACGGGATGGGTCAGGGGAATAAGAAATTTGACGTTTGGCGCCGACTTGAGAACCATCTCCTTTGTTCGTCGGTTAAAAACAAGTTGCTGGCATTGCTGCAGTATCAGAAACGTACAAGTTTTTTCCAGAGCAGTGTTAAGGCTATACATAGTTAGTTCAACCCTCAAATGCTAGTCATATTTCAGATCTACTCCGTGGTCTAATCGGTCAGAGTAGACAAAACGTTTGTTGCAAACTAGCTTTTGCCAGCGGCTTCACGCGCGTGCAGGTGAGCCCACGGGGACGTCCTACTGAAATATGTCATAGGGCATGGTGTGCCCGGGTGCCAAACATTGAAATCCGTTCAGCTGTTGAGATTTGGAAAGGTGACAGACATACAGACAGACAGAGATTACTTTTGCATGTATAATATTAGATATGGATTCCATTCCGCGTATGGCTACTATGGCCCCAAGATCGCCGATGGCTGAAATAAACAGTCCAATCGTTTCATGTTGTGCACGCATCCTTTACATCACGTCACAAGCAAGTTCAATAAGTTTTTCTCTAACTTAGATATATTTGGTTTACCCATTCGATTTTTTTTCTTAAATAATTCACAATTAGAATTTTTTGTGAATAATTTTGGATCTCACTACTGTTCCAATAGTTGTTTTTAAAAGAAAGAAAGAAAAATATTTTATTTGGAACACGCACAGGAAATACAAAGTGTAAAAATTTAATACAAAAGGAGCATTTGAAACTAACAAAAATAACAATAAAAACAACTTTATACAATTAATAAAAAATAAAAAAAACCTGTGCGAGGCCAAAAAGGCTCCTATCTCAGCATAAAGCTGCGATATTTAAAAAATAAGTACCGCAGCGCTGGTATTCCGATAGGGCTATGTATTTAATTTCAAGCAATTATCTATTCTGTCCGACTTTTACTACATCAACCCTGTCTTTGTGTATTGTGTGTTGTTGGATGCACATTTGTATAACCCCTTATGTTCTATTTATTGACCAAGCGAGAGCGAAGCTTCTCCGTTTCAGCTTGGGCAAAAATGCTTTCGTATGTCCGGCGGATGTCAGTTCTCCTCTACAGGTCGCATTTCTCAACCGATTCTCGTGAAATTTTGTGAGCAGGTTCGATAACTATACGGTATTTGTTTGTCGATTTAGTTTTTCGAAATTTTTCAAAATGGCGGTGATATGGGGCTTGAAAACGTAAAAAGAAACATATTCCGGTCATTTCGCGCTCTTTTTGTTTTAAGGTGCGCGGTGAAAATTTATTCAGTTGTAGGTAGGCCTACAGCTCCCAGAGCCACTACTTTATATTATACAGCATGTATCAGAAAGGTTTGGTCATATATAAGGGAGTGGAACAGACCATCCAGCTGAACAACTTTCTCCATGAGAGCAACACCGTAATCGGGAAAATTATCAACTGTCCCATACAAAACATCAACACCCACTCAACCCAAATGTAAGGGACGCCTCATTACGGCTCTATGGAGAAAACTGTTCAGTTTGATGGTCTGTACCATACATACATACATAAACTCACGCCTTATACCCTCGCATAAATATGACCACACCTTTCAGATACACGCTATATAATGTGTAATTTTTAGACTATTAGTTCGTCCGACTAAATAAAATAAAATCCTGCCAGGCAGATGTGGCGCAAATTCATCTCTTTACGAAGCCGTCTATGCGGTATACGTTGTTTTTTTAACCTACCCCAAGGTTCTTCGTACGGAGCATGTGGAGGTGGTGGGTAGTAGTGGTCACCGGGCGGAGGGCCGAAATAATCAGGCGCACCCATCTCGCGCTGGTGACCGCTGCGCCCGTACTCACGACGTTCTGCAGTCATCACCTGGATCGAACATTAGCACAAAGTTGTATGTTAATTGGCATAATTGTTTATATTTATTTACCCTAATGACAGTGACTTTATTTTTATTTTTGATGCTAATAGTTTTTGAATAATAACTTACTTGTATCGTGTTTTCTCTAGATTGGTAGTTATTTAACATTGCTGGTGGCATCATCATCTCATCATTTCTCGGACCTAAATAAGTAAAAAATCTCATTTTAATAAAGGAACTTGTTCGATTTCATACTTTTTTATTATTAGGTCCTTACATATATGAAATTAATGTTTTATATGGAAAAAGCAAAACTATATTTTCTTAAACTTTGGTTTTATTTAATCAATCAAAGTAGATACCGTTGTGATCTATGCACTTTTACCATTTTATAGGGAGTTCATTAATTCCTTTGCTGAAAAAATTGCGGGAGCGAGAATCAACAAAATCTTTGAAGGTGTTTTGGACTGCCTCATCTGAATTGTTTTTTTTTCCAATTAGAAATTATCCAAATTCCGAAAAAAGTGGTAATCGGTTGGAGCAAGGTCCGGGGAGTATGGTGGGTGACGCGAGACATTCCAATCCTAGCTCCTCTAGTTTCGCCACCGGCTGTTGTGCAGTGTGTGGTCTAGCCTTGTCCTGAAGCAGCAGTGGGCTAGAGCGGTTGACCAATCTCGGCTGTTTAACGGCTAGCCTTTCCATCATGGTTTCCAATTGTCGGCCATACAAATCTGCCGTAATCGTCTGACCAGATCTTAGGAAGCTGTAGTGGATGACACCAACGCTGGTCCACCAGACACTAACCAGTATCTTTTTTTGAGTCAACTTTCGCTTGGGGCAGGATTTAGCCGGTTCCCCTGGATTTAACCACTGTGATGAGCGTTTCCGATTATCGTATAGGATCCATTTTTCATCACAAGTAATGATACGATTCAAAATCCCCTCGTTATTGTGATGGTTGAGTAACGTGACGCAGCAGTCGACTCGTGTTTGTTGGTTTGCTTCACTTAGTTCATGCGGTACCCATTTTTCAAGCTTTTTCACTTTTCCAATTTGTTTCAAATGATTCAAATTGGTTTTATCACTCACACCGAAGCCTACAGCTAACTCTGACGTGGTTTGAGATGGATCCGCTTCCACGATCACTTTCAATTCCTCATTGACAACTAGGGTCTCCGGCCGTCCACGAGGTTTGTTCTGGAGGTCAAAATTTCCAGATCGAAAGCGTTGGAACCAAAAACGTGTTTTCTTTTACAATGGCTTCTCCGTACACATTATTAATCCTTCGAGCTGTTTCTGCAGCGCTAGTGACACGATGGAATTCGTATTCGAAATATTTTATGTTTTCTATATTGAGCACAGAACGATGTCAAAGCAAAATTAAATGGCGCGAAAACAAATGAATTATTACATTCGAAACACAAATGGACACGCTTTAAATTGAAATAAATTTGAATTTGGAATTCTTAACCAAACGCCGGCTTTTTGAGATCAAAGTGGCTAGTTCTATAAAACATCAATTTCATATGTAAGGAAATAATATAGGGTTTATTTTGTGAATTTATTTATGATTTCTGACAGTTGTTAGTAAGGAAAACTAATAATAAAAAAAAAACTAAATTTATTCACAGGAGAATAATAAACGGTGCCCGTTTGGCCTACTGAGGAAACATTATGATATTAGTTTTCCATCCATAATAAAAGATTCATCTTTGACTGTTGATCGAATTATACTCTATCATCGTTTTAGCCGAAAGACGTCCACTGCTGGACTGTCCCCCCGAGCACAGCCACTTCGACCAGTTCTGTGCTTCTCGTATCCAGCGGATTCCTGCAGCCTTCATCAGGTCATCGGTGCACCTTGTGGGAGGCCTTCCAACGCTACATCTTCCGGTACGCGGTCGCCACTCCAGAACCTTTCGGCTCTTTCAACCCGTTCTGCGAGCAATGTACCCTGCCCACTGCCACTTAAGTTTGGCAAATCTTCGGGCTATGTCGGTAACTTTGGTTTTCGTTCTCTTCATTTCTGATTCGATCACGTAGGGAAAAGTCCAAGCATATCCCTCTGCATTGCCCTTTCTGACTTTTAGCCTTCTAATAAGACCTATTGTGAGCGAGCAACCGCGTTTCTGTACCATAGGTCATCACTGGCAACACGCACTGGTCAAAGACTTTCGTCTTGAGACACTGGGGTATGTGGGACGAGAAGATATTGAGTAGCTTCCCGAACGCTGCCCAGTCAAGTCGTATTCGACGATTGACCTCTTTCTCGAAGTTGGACAGGACCTACCCTAACTGGACAGTTTGTCCTAGACATGGGCATTTAATGCCCATGATGGGCTTTTGTCTTGTCCATGTTCATTTTAAGACCCACTCTTTTAGAAGCTCTACTGAGGTCATCAAGCATTGTTCTGAAGTCCTCTATAGTCACAGCCATGACTACTATATCGTCGGCAAACCGAAGGTGAGTGATGTATTCGCCATTGATGTTGATGCCAAGCCCTTTCCAGTCCAGAACCTTGAACACATCCTCCAGTGCAGCGGTAAACACTTTCGGAGAGATAACGTCTCCCTATCTCACACCTTGCTGCAGACTGATAGGTTTAGAGGTCTGACCCTGGAATCAGACTGACATAGTGGCATTTTCGTACAGACACTTCAGCACCTCGATGTATCGATAGTCAATCTGGCACTATGTCTCGACCGAATCGAAGGCTTTCTCGTAGTCCACAAACGCTAAGCAGAGAGGCAGGCTTTAGTCTTCGGCCTTCTGTTTAATCTGCCGCAGCGTATGTATGTGGTCAATGGTGCTAAAGCCCCGGAATCCGACTTGTTCGGGAGGCTGGAATTTGTCAAACCTGGGTGCGAGACGGTTCGTGATGAATCTTGAAAACAGCTTGTCCGTCATCACTGCCTTTTTGTTTTTGTTACGCTGCTTTAGAGCCATCCTAATCTCGTACAAGCTGACGTCCGATATATCATCTATATAGTGTCGGGTCAATCTAGCTCTTGGGATGTTTGCCAGATTCGTACCGGTATAACTGTCCATAGAACCTCTAAATCTCTCTCAACAGCTCAGGTTTGGTGGATACGATCCTGCCATCATCGGTCTTCTGTTTTGCAAGATGGCTCTGCTCAATAGACAGATCTTTTACAAAGACCTTGGAGCCTTTATTCCGCTCTAATACGATCGCGTCCTTAATACGTATTAAAGTGGCGAAGGTCGCGTCTATTGAGCTGTCGGTACTTAAGCGCATGGTCTGAAGAGTTTAGGATCAACTCGCGCCTCTCCTTCATGAGCTGTAAAGTAGGATCAGAGAGCTTGTTTCTATTTGTAAGGTGGGTCTGGAAGATCTTAGACCTGACCGTATGGACAGTTTTCACGAACGCATCGTTATAATCGTCCACGTAGCTTCCTAGGTACCCGAAACGATTCCGAAGTTCGAGCTTAAAATTCTCGGGGTTTGTGATTTGGATCGGTGCTGGGCGGGGCATAGACTTCGGCAGTCGAGATCTTTCCAGCTTGATATTTAGGTTCACTGTGCCTCTTACCATGCGTCGATCACCTCCATGAGACATCATTGAATATTTGCTTCTTCAACACCATAATAAAGTCAATACAAAGTATACAAATTTAATCCACATGTACTGGGCAAGTGATGCTAACATATAGCATAGTTGGTTACCGGGCGGTCTCCTGAGGTCGGGCGGCGGGGGCCGGGGCGGCGCGCCGGCGTGCATGCCCACACCAGCCTCGTTGACGCGCATGCGCCGCTGTCGCTCGCAGTACGCGCTCCACGTAACCTCATTGAAACCATAGTTGAAATAATCTGAAAATATTTGTTATGTACTGTCTTGGCAAACAAGACCACTAGAAGTCCAACCAAAGGACTGGTAATAGCCACAAGAGACTCACCTTAAACAATCACCTTTATTTTAGGCTTGTTTGTGCCTAGGTGGTGTCCCCTAGAATCTTAGAGAATGGCAGAAAGTGTTGAATTGAATATTAGGAATCCCAAAATTTTTATTCATTTTTTTTTATTATACAGAATGCTGATTACCTATAATGATGGTCAAGTCACTTCTTGACGCCCAAATAGACAGCCAAAAAAGGTTGACTTTTTTTTTATAAAAAATATTATAATACAGAGGGGTTACTTAATTCTAAACTCGCCAAACTTTTACGTTTGATGGCGAGAGGCGCTCTTTTTCATAACAATGAACCCTTACGACTACTTAAACAATATACTGTTATGGTTTTGTATGTATGGTGATTTGTATAATGTAATTAGTTCTGTTTGCAATCCTGCAATAAGCTTTTTAATTTTGTTTTAAGTGATCCTTCAAATTTTTTTTTTTACTGTTAATGTGTTAATTACCAGAGATGTCAGCCCCAGGCTTGTTCCATGGCTTATCTTCAATGGTGTCAATGTTAAACTCAAGTGCAGGCACTCCATTGATGCTCCCCGGTCCATCCAAGTCTTCTAATGTAACTTTCCCACCGGCGGTGGTACCACTGCGAGGTTTATCTGCAGCACCAGCGGCTACTAAACCTACACCACGCTGAAAAGAGTAGTTATAGAATATCACACACTGTAAGCATTAATTTTAAGCCTCTTCATAGACGACAATGAACAATATAAAATCAATGGCCTTTCAAGTAGGATAAAAAAAATTATAAACTCATTGCATCTGTATTTTCACAAGCTTTTATGTCAGTGTCTTCTGAGGGACTTCACTATTGTTAGTATGTTTATCACCAACAAATCATCGTCATGTTTATATTAAACAAATAAATGATTTGATTTGAAACTTATTTTGTACATCTGCCTGTGGACATCAGCAAAACCTGATGCATCGCAGGTATGTTGACCTTATTAAAGAGAACTCTTTTCAATTTTTGTTAGCTTAGCGAGAAGAACATTGATTAGCCTACTTACTTTTATAGCTAGACTAGCGTATTGAGGTCCAGATTTGATCTCTCCAATAGTGACTTTAATATCATCACTGTCATCCGAATCAGAGTCTCCGTTGTTCTGGCTGTCGGCGTCTCCGTTCCGGTCTTCGCCATCGCGACCAACTTCCGCGAAATGCTCGTCGTTAAAATGAGAGTCATCATTATTCGCCTCGTTATCCTCCTGATCTTTTTCTTCGCCTTCCTGTAAATAATAAGTTGGTAAATATTTTTTGGAGTAACATAATAATTTAGACTTTCAATCAAAAACATTAGATTAATTAATATTATATAATTACGAGCCTTATACAAATGCACAGTTTATAAAAATTGAAACAGTCGCATTCCACATTAAGTTAACACGTAAACTTTTGATCAAACATTGTTATAGGTTATGTCTACTTACTGTTGCGGCGTCGGCTACATCAGTCTGTTGCTGGTCTTTTTCGGTACCTTCTGTAGGTTTATTCGATGCCTGATCTGGATTTGATTCACCATACAACCAACTATCGTCATTTTCATCTCCAGGCGCCGTTTCAACGGCAGCGTCTGCCATTTTTATTTTGTTCTATATTTTGTTTGACATTCAGACCGTCAGACGCTTGATTGACAACATAATAACATTGGTATTTTTTTCGCCATAGAGTATTTTTTTATTTAAATAACGGGTTTTTCAGACCACGGCCAACAGCCAGAAATCCAAAAAGTATCGCAACGTGCACCAACGGATCAAAGACCGACTCCGGAACCGGAGTCGGAGTTTTCTCGCACGATCTCAACATAAACATATCAAGTCCGCTGGGCATGTTCAACACCGTCTACCAGGCGGATTGTATGGGCATCATACAAGTGCTGTACGCCATAGAGGCCAGAGGGCCTAGACAAATGGCATTCGCTTCGGAGCGATTCTATTTCTACAATCGCTATCGCTTTCGCTAATGTTTCCATCATACGAATCGAAAACTAGTGATAACGCTTGTCAAAAAGTGCCTTTTGGCTACCCACCTCTGTGGAAATAATCGTTCGACGCTGTCGATTCGCTTCATAGAATCGAATGATGTTAACATTGTCTAGCTAATTTCTATTCGTTGGCCTATGATCAGGTGACATTTCGATAGCTTATGTCAACCCCATACATTTTCTAGCTTTTCTACTAGCGTCATCGCTACTCGAATGTTACTTTGTCTAGGCCATCCTACCTATATTAGGTACCGAGTCATATGTACCTATGACATTAAATACTACACTAGTATACTTAGCAGTTTTGGGAAGAAATCACAGAGTTTTTAATAGGGAAATCTTGAAATGAAAATTTAACACCGTGACCACCGCCATGCGCCACCCCACCAATGGCATGGTATATCTCGTAAACTACTGGAGTAGGTACTAATTTTGAATTTTGGGTACTCATTTTATCTTGCAGGGTACTAATTTTATATGTAGGTTTGAAGAAAGCGACAAGCTCCTCAAACCAGGTATCAACATTCAAAGTCGTGGTCCTGCTGAACGAGCGCGCGAACGTTATCATCGTTGGTTTCTCGGTAAATAAAAATGTTTCAGCTCTGTTTTTTTTACGAAATGAATCACATTTAAGGGCACTAGCTACTTGTATACTTAGAATAGGTGTAGCATGCCCCCTGTTTCAGCGCTCGTGGTGGTCCTGCTGAAAGGAGCGGGATTACCGCAGGACCACCTATAAAGACGATTTTATCAAAAACTACTAAGGTACCAATTTTGTTGTTAGAGAACTAATTAGTAACAATTGAGTACTAGTGTAGCGTGGTCGTAACGTATGTGTGCGGGCGTCCCCTTAAGTGAGGCGACGCGACGGGAGACGACACCCCCGCTCGCGCCCTCGCGCCCCCGCCAACGGCCAGAGGACTAACGGACGCGAGTGCATACGCCACGCTCGCGAAAGCTCGTGATAGTTTTAAATTGTTTTCTCCATTACCTGTTTGTGACTTGTACACTATTTTGATTATAATAATACACCTTTTCGCTGTAAACTTGCGTCAGAACTCATTTAATTGACCCGACATACACCTTGAAGAGAACTATACCATACACTAGTCATTTACCAAATATGGAAGCAATTGGCGTTGGTGGTCCTGCGGTAGTCACGGACATAGTTATTTTACATGTATAATCACGAGCATAAATATAATACTATGCACAGCTCACTTTGGTAACATAAAACGTGTGCCACTTGTAGTCATTTTTGTAGGGCTTGACCTCAGAACATAACTATATACCCTAAAGGGGGCTTGACCCACTTTTTAACCCATTAAAATCCTTAGAGAGCTAAGGACAAGAAATGTGTCCACCATTAGAATCAGAAATGTTTATTTGCAAGAAAATACATACAAATTACAGGGAAATATCAAATCAAATTACATTGGTAAACAAGCAAATTTAGCGAAAATTACCGACTTTCCATTTTTCTCCTTGCAGAGTTTTCTTAAATAAAATTAATGGATGTCCGTATTTAAGCAATTAACATCTCGTCGGACCTCGAACCTTTTGCGGCCACGACCACCACGAGCAGTCGTGGCCTTGGTCCTCGTGACTTGTGGACGCGTAGTACACAAGGTCCCTAAGACATTTGTCCCACCGCCGGCGATTTAGAAAGAAAGAAGAAGATTTACGAGAAGCGAGTAGAGCTAGCAACTAAAAACAAGTTTGCGAGCAACTAGCAGCGAGTTAGTGACGGTACTTGAGCGATTACACGCTGGTATGCGTACCTATACCTATGCGCGATCTATAAAATGGATCCTCGCGAGTCTCTTAGAAACAAATTTAAAGAAATTGATATACTAACTCTGCCTTCTCTTTATATCTTAGAAAGTATTTTGTATGTTCGTAAAATCTTAGGACTTTTCAAAATAAGAAGCGATTTCCGTAATATAAATAGGTACACGTAGCAAAAATGAAATTGTAATACCCAAATTTAGATTAACTGAAACAAGCAAGTCATTTCTTATAAACAGTATCCGCTTTTATAATAAGTTGCCAAAGTCAGTTACAGAACTTAGCTCTGGAAAGTTCAAAACCCACATCAAACGTAGGTATCCTTATCAAAAATGCATATTAGAACATTAAAGACTGTTGAAGACAAGGAAGTTTGGCAATAATTTGTTTTGCACATGTGGCTTCCCTGGTACCTCATTAGCGGCATCACTAGGTGAATGTCTACTAACTGCTCCCAAATTACGAAGTTTTTCTTTTAGGTACTTTCTTCTTTGCAATGATCTTCTCATTATTTGACATTATACTCGTATACCTCTAATTCTTATTTCAACTCTTTACCTAAGGCTTAACTAAACGATTGATAGCCGATCATGTCGCTGCAACAAACGAGTAGTACTCAACGGGCGGCGGTGTGAACAATCAGCGAACACTTTTACTTACACGGGACTAACAATCTCTTGTACTTTGCTTCCTCGTCGGCGTGGTGGGCGGCGGCGGTGGGACAGGTGCCAGTTTTGTATGGAGATGAGCACGCATCCGTTCAGCTTTCGGAAGCTGAACGCATCTCCATACAAAACTGGTGTTTTATTGGGCAAAAACTGAATTAGTGTAGTTAGTCCCTATGGGCGAGATCATACGTACCACAACCACATGAACCACACCACAACGAAAACACGTGGAAGGCAGCTAATTTGTGTGAAAATTAATACTTAGTTTATTCACACGGAACACAATTGGCCGTCAAAATCATCCATGTGGGCTATACCGACCACATCAAGGCCACATCGCAAACACAACGATCTGTTTGTCTGCAAACACATCGCAACTACTCGCAACAATGCATATGCGAGAAGTTGCAGTGACACTGAAGCTGCAGTGTCACTGCAACAACTATTGCAGTTGCCTTGTGGTTACTACAATATTTCGATGTGGTAGCGTTGTCGCTAGTAGCTGCCATGTGGTCGGTGTCGCCCACGCGGGTCATTATGACGTTCAAATGTAGTCCGTGAGAATAAACTATTCATTTTCATACAAATTAACTCCCGTCCACGTGTTATTGTACGTGTAATTGGGCCCTTATGGCAATTATACAATTATAAACCATGATACCGTGGAGGCACAACCAAAGAGCATAATAACTATAAAAGGACCCATGGGCTCACCCACAGAACAACCCGATGACCCAATAACCCATCTCCAAGAGAGCAGTATGCCCACCAGCACAGTATACAGATACAAAAAACCACCATCGTTTCAAACTCGTCGCCGAGGTCTCTCGCAACGACCCCGACGTAATTGTCCCCCCCGACCCTTGCTCGACGAAGTGCCAGCCTGCGCCTGCGCCGTAGCTGACTGAGCCTGTAATTTTAAATTCCCCTGATAATAATCATTTTCAAAATTCGATCCAGGCTGTCCCACCTTGCCAACCTATCCACCTTACCCACCTTTTCTTTCTTTCTTTCTGGTAATATAAGAAATTCGCCCCTGGCCGGAGGCTTTGAGTTAGATTACGGCAGCCACAGGACAGTCCGGTTGAGTAGTAACGACCTCTCATGGTCAACTAGGAGAAGCCATACCTAACTAAAAAAAAAAACACTGAACATAATATTATAAACTCGATTAAACTCTCGGCGGCGCTGCCTGTACACCCGTGATCCTCGCGTCGTGACTAAGCAATATAAATAAAACTAAAAACATAAAAAACAATACTTTTTAATTTCAGCAAGTTTGGATAAATAAATTATATAAATTAAATTATCATTATGCAACATAGATGTATTACAAATCAATAATTTTCTGTAGACAGTTATTGAATCATTAGTCAAGTCCATTCCTTCTTCGTGGGAACAGCTTTTGTTCAGCTTGTTCCACTTTCTGGGCGACGTTGGCCAACTGTTCAGACGCATCGGAAGCGGCGGCTCCGCACGTTTCTGCCAGTTCTTGGACACCTTGAGATACCTGCAGATATTGAAGATCATGTTAAATGCAAATAATTACGTTAAAATTTTATTTTATTGAATGGTTATTGCTATAGATAAGTAAGTATAAAAGAAAAATCTAAACTAATATTATACAGAAGTAAAATTGTTTGTATAAAAAAGGTAATCTCTGGAAGTACTGAATAATGATACTATAACAAAAAAAAAAACACCTCTACGCTATTGTCGAGTGCCATTGGATAATTACGAAGTCACGGGCAGAAGCTAGCCAACACTAATATTATAAAGAGGTAGTTTGTAAGTTCGGATGTAGGAGGTAATCGCCGAAACTAATCATCCGATTTCCAAAATTCTTTCGCCAATATTTAGAATGGACCGTCCTCGTCAGGGTGGAAAGAGGTTGTATACTGTGTGATAAGCTGGACATACTGATTGGTAATTGGGTGCATTCCTTGAAATGGGTGTATATGTTACCGTTAGAATGCGGAATACGTTAATATGCGCATTAACTAGGTATTTTGCAAATTATCGGATACGATCCGCACATATGTGCACTTTATCTAGTTAATCTGCATATTTACGGACGCTACACCGTTAAATCGCGGAAACTTTTGTCTAGTTTTCATAATGCCCGCGCATTATGAATAATGATGACAAGCGTAGTCGACGGAGCCCCGCTCAGCGGGGCTCCTACTTCTGGGTGGTTTAAAAAAAAAACACGAAGGGGGTGGTGGAGTCTTTCAAACCCCACCATCCACTTCTAACCTAACCTGTCCGAGTCGGGGTGCCCTAAGTCCCGAGCTCGCTTCGCTCGCTCTTGTATTTTTTGATGCGTTTAACAAATTAAATAAATGAATACAATGAATTCGAACGTTTTATTCAAGCAAAGAACCTGTTTTACTAACTTAACCGTATGCTTGGTCGTTAGTCTGCAGATTACCTAGGAAGTCTGCAGATTATCTAGTTAATGTGAGAACTGAAACAATATTTTCCACTTTATCAGGCTCAACCCATAATCTGCAGATTAACAAGTTAATCAATAAAATTAACAACACAGACAGATTAACAAGTTAATCTGCACTCTAACGGATTTATACACATTAGCGGCAACATATACATCAATAGTGATACTAGAGCAAATTTAAAATAGAGATATCGAAGTATAAGTTTTTTGGAAATTTCCCACCTCTCGACCACAAACTGCTAATTCTGAGAAATGAGAGAAATCTGCTCTGGTTTGGACGTTCATCTGAAACTTTTCTTATAGATCATGCATGACTGAATAAATCCTTCATATACCAATTTATTAAAAAAATGCCCTTATCTTTAGAAATTAAGCTTCGTGAAGTTATATCTTTTTTTAAACCGGGGCGTTTCGCTGGAATGTCAGAATTCACAAATTCATAAAACGTGAAAAAAGATATATTTAAAATTAATTTTAATCTGTTGGGGGTAATTTAAGTACCAAGGTACTGTTCAATTATAATCAAACTAAATTAGCTTATCGTCAGGAAAATATTATGTAAATAAAAATTGCCTTTTAAACAATTTTCTTGATAAATAGTTTAGATTTTACGAACGTGTTTTTGCAAAAACAAAATAAATTAAATACGCCTCTGACTGAACATTTTGCCTATTTGTTGCGTCAAATGAATGTATTTTGTCCCTACGACATACGACGGGTTTTTTTTAGCAATTCAACCTTTAAGGCGGGAAAGGCGAGATTTTGTTAGTATGAAAAATCATATTCCTTGGGTTAATAAACTTGAAAGTTGGCAAGACTACTTGCCTAATAGAGCAAGATCCCAGGGCCCCCAAACCTTACTTATTTTCTGAGTAAAAAAATATGTGGGATAGAGTAGTTGTACGCATACCTGCTAGCTTGGGCAGACGACGACGAATTTACAGGTAATCAAGTACTAAAGGTACGTAAAAACACTAGTGAATTTTCTCAGTCTGAGTGCAGATTTAAAAAAAAAAAAGTTTATTATGAAGTACTGATTTATTCTTCCATTAGAGTTAGACCATTAACAACTATTAAGCCATCAAATTATCACACTCGCGCTCATACTCACAGCGATCTTTTAATTGTGTCTTCGACTGGTCTGGCTGCTTACAAATAGTATTGAAATAGTTCCCTGAGTAGGTATCATATACAAGGTGTAACTTAAATAACGTACAACGTCTTATGGGGTCATTGTACTCATCATTATGAAAAACTTTTACTATGGTACCAAACCTGAAATCATGAAAAAATCAGCTGTACACTACATTTATGTTCGCTTAGCTTGTTAAAATGTAAGGTACAGCTGATTATTTTTTCGCGATTTCATGTTTGGTATCGTAGTAAAAGTTTTTCATAATGATGAGTACAATGACCCATTAAGAGGTTGTGCGTTATTTAAGTTACACACTGTATAAAAATTAAGACCGGACTAATAAGTAAGGTTTCGTAATTTTTTTGCAACCTTTAAAACGTCTAACTGAAATTACCGCCGACGGGAAGCGTCTCGCAGTATTGATTATTAATAATATTCTGTAAAACATACATGAAAATCAGCACTCAGCCTTAAGGGAAAGTGTTTTTACGTGCCTTTGGTACCTGTGATGCCCGTAAATTGGCTGCCGCTTTCGGCCCAAGCTAGCAAGTATGTGTACGTTCCAAGTTCGTCATACTAGCACTACTCTATCCTACACAGCAAGGTCTGGCGGCCCTGGGATCTTGGACCATAAGTAAATAATAAAGCTTGATATTATACGGTTTCCAAAGCTACGCCTCAAATGGGGTTTAGGGGGTTTTGTTTGTATGAAGAAACTCGGTATAATACTTTTGACAGAATAGGAAGAATAATGAGATTTTGCGTTTTTCGAAAACCTACCTAATATGGAAAAACAAGAGGTTTCAAAATTTAGGAAAGGTTTTAACTGCTGGCTTGATTAACTCGAAAATAGGTACTCATAAATATTTTTATGTCAAATAATGAAAACGTCACAAAACATTTTTTTTTTTATTATACAAGGAGAACAGGGAATCCCCCTTTTCACCTCCACAAGGATTAATTTTTTAAACGGTTTGTAAGAAAAATCTTATTTCTTTGATGTATAAACTTGAAATACTTAACTAATTTAATTATTAAGATTATAGGTCATCATTTATTTTCGAAAAATACCTTATAAAGGGGGATGCGGGGCGTTGAAAATCTTAGCGGAAAATATGAAATCAACGCGAACCAAGTCGCGGGAGAAGTGCTAGTGTTTTATAAAGAATGAAATTTAATTCAACAAAGGCAAAAATTGTGATAAAGCATTTTGTTTATTGTCTGTATTGATGGTATTGCCTATATCATTCACAAACAATTGTATTAAAAGTAATCAGCAATACCAATGAAGTAGAAACCTTGGTTTTAATGCCTGACTCAAATTCAATATCTTTTTACGAAATAAAATATTAAATATGATCATATAAAATAAACCAAACAAGATTATCCTCACAGCATCTGCTTCGACCTTGACTTCAGCAGCGGCAGCTTGCATGTTGTTAACTACTTCTTGCATCTGAGCTGCATGCTGAATGGGTTCCGACTCAAGCACTGGACCAGCCTGGAGGTTATAAGAAAAAATATTATATCTTAGTTTTTTGAATATAACTACATAATATAGTATGAACTTATAATAAAGCTGAAGAGTTTGTTTGAACTTGCTGATCTCTGGAAGTATCAGTTGGACTCAGAAAATTCTTTTTGCATTTGTTAGCTTATTTCTTGAGGAAGGCTATTTGATATTTATCATCACGCTAGGACCTTTAGGAACCGCGTCAAAAGAATAAATGTCAGAAAGAATATGAGGAGAGTGAGGGGCAGTCAAAACAGCATCCTGAAGACTGTAGCCGAGAGCTTCGGCTGTCTGATTGTATAGCAGTTTGTGTGGAGGCTGATCTTTACTAACACTAGGCCCTAAGTTATTTTTTTGTAGTTTACTAACACTATATGGATTTTTCTTTGTCCGAAATAAAGTGATTATTATTATTATAAAAACGAAGTAATAGTGCAAGCAGGTGATGCAGTGTGACAGGGTGGGTCAGGGATACCAGAAATTGCACACGGACAAAGTCGCGGGTTGAAGCTCATTATAATAATAATCAGCTTGATATTATTATAATGTTACAAGTTCCTTCTGTAAAATTGAGAGAGCTACATCACAAGCATCAATATATCTCATAACAAACAATTACAGTCAACATGGAATGGGAATGTCTAGCTAATGTTGACCAGCTTTCTGGCTAACTTCTGGAAACTTATAACTGGAGTAAGTAAAGCGAGAAATTCCCGGAATAGGTTACAAATTCATAGAGGAGTAGTTAGGTTCATAGAGTTGTTGCTTACCTGTTTGCAGTGGTGCATACAGTGGCAGTGATGTTTGAGGACACCCTCTGCAGCACCAACTTCATGCATATGCATTTCATTTTGCTGCATCTGGAATTCAAATACATATGAATGCGATCATTTGCTCCATTTTATTTTACCATCAAAAAATTAGTTATTGAACAGTCTTTTAAAATGGTTATTTCCAGCAATATACAAATTCAACATGGTAAATTAAAGTTTTTCCTACCTAACAATATATTGTGCATAGATCTTAAAAAAACAAGTAGGCCTCAAGTTTCGTATGCAAAAGCAACAAGGTACATAGTACAGTCATAAAATGTGTCATACTCTTTCTGAAGGGAAGGCCATTCTATTCTTACCAGTAGTTACCAGTAATACATGCGTGTATTATCAGCAAACAATTCTAACATTCGCTAGATTAGTTCACACCACACAATTTAAAATCAAAACTTTAGTGGTTTTTAAATTATTTTCTTACATTTTCAATGAAATTCGGGTCAGTATAGTTGTTCAGTTCGGAGGCCATATGCATGGCTCCAGCCAGCTTCTCATGTCCAGCAGTTGCATTGTTGATAGCTTGAGCAGTATTCAACAGATTGGTGGTCGCAGTGTCTCCTTGTTGCCCATCAATGGGGGCATTCGCTGCTAGACCAAGTTTAGCTTCCAATTGCTCAATTCGGCTTTGTAAAATTGAAATGGGGTCCATTTTTTAGATAGCAGTAGTCAGAGTAAAAGTAAATAAAATAAAACTAATCTACGAAACTATTCAAATGTCGTTACTAAAATAAATGAATCTCGCAATTTTCGAATGCAAGTGAAATTTTAATTTGTTTTTGATCGAATTTGACAATATGATGACATTAAACGTCAACTCTATTTGATAAATTGATGATCAGAAAATCATCAGAAAATAGAGTGAACTATAGATTATGTAGGAAAAAGTATTATGGCAAGAGCGTTCCGGCCGTTTTTGTGTTCCTGAACTGCGACTGTGACCATAGATAAAACTAACTGACTTGACTAAAATGTTGAACCTCACCTCCGCGCATGATCCCTTCAAACAGAAACTTGTGCAGATACAAAAAGTTTTTCATTTTGTTATCAATATTTTCCTGTGTGGTATGGAAGATCATTTATTTACGCTGACATTAGCTGTTATGCTTAAATATTCCAAAATCCAAAACTTAGTAAAACATCAAGTTCGAGTTTCGACCACGGTTCAACGTCAACATTTTGAAACGAAATATTATCTGCCAAAATAGTAAAACAAACGGTCCGTCTGCCGTCATGGCTCATGATGTTAGTAATGTTAAAATAATGTCAGTGTCAAGTAGCTGTACGGTAATTAATTGGGTATTTACAAATTAAAAACGTGCAATTGATATAAAAAAAAAAACCTACTAAGAAATAATTACAAAAATGGACGAAGAGTTAGGTGGACTAACGGAGGATGATTTCGTAATACCGCCTGTTAAATATGAGTGTTAGTATTTGTATTTAACCAAACAAGAATCAAAATAGTTACACACATGTAAATATGAATAATAAATTGAGTAAATTCGTGTATATTCATGATATTTCGTTCTATTTCAGACCTGGATCACACAGCTGATGTGCAGTAAGTATATTTAAACTAATATTTTGAACTAAAATCTAATTTTGCTTAAAACATGATGCAACAATACACCTAAGTCCTTATCTCATAGTATTATTAGAGCTGCTCTATTACTGTTTACAATGCAGAATAACAATACTTGTCAAAGTAACTACTATTATTTAGTTTTACTTTTGAAATTATTGTTTCTGATAGGTTAAATTTAATTGCACATTTTGATGTGTTCGTCATTAGTTGAAATAAGATCTTACTGTTATTTTATGATTCATAAAATAGCTTGCAATCATTTTTGTGTTTAGGTCAGCAAATATTTCTAACTTTTACATCATTTCATCTCTAAAAAAAAAAACAAACAGTCCTGTGTAACAAAAAAATTGCAATCAGAAATGAACACACATATATTAACAATTTCAGGCTACATGCATGGGGCAACACCCTGAAGGAAGCATTTGAGCAGTGCGGAATGGCTATGTTTGCATACATGACAGAAATGCCTTATGTTCAGATCAACGAAGTACACACAATAGAAGCAAACGCAGATGATTTGATGGGCCTCCTATACCACTTTCTTGATGAGTTATTGTTTCTATTCTCCGTTGAACCATTCTTAATCTGTAAGAAGTTAGTGATAACAGAGTTTAATACACAAGAATTCAGGATAGTTTGTAAGTGTTACGGTGAAGAGTTTCAACTCGGCAAACATCCGCAAGGTAGCGAAGTAAAGGCTATCACTTACTCGGCCATGCAGATAGTAGATGAACCTAAGGATAATAAGTATGAAGTATTTGTTATTATTGATATTTGATAATTATATTTTTGTTGGATACTTTCATGGTTTTCTGTTACAAACTGGTATTTGTCTTATGAAGGCACATGCTTACCATGTTTATTTAATATTTAAGGAAAGGAAGTTAACATTAAACATAAGTAGTTATGGAAATGATGAAACAAATCAAAATCCCAATTTACCTTGAACACTCACTAACACTCAGAAAAGGTGCGTGTTGGACCATGTTGATTGTTAATTTGTACTACTACTTACACCAAGCAAGTACATGTAGTTTTTAAGACTAAAATATTATATAGATATAGGTAGAATATTCATAACTACCCATTTGGTGATTTTGATTCTATAAGCACTTATTCAAATCTTTAATTAACTTATTAAAGTGCTGTTTCTGTTCTTTGATATACCATACTGAGAAGTATCCTCCTGGGCCTACCCCCATAATCCTGGGTCTCATGGCTCATTATGTCACTGAGGTCCTGTTTGTTTCTTTGCACAACTCTACCCAACTCAACATCCTCTCAACTATGAACTATACCTGTTGCTATGTATTCTGTTCCTGTCTTCAAAGTTTGGCTGTTTAAAACCACCAGGCTCTTAACAAGCTTTCCTTCCAAGTCGAGACTCAATATTCCAGGATCCAATATTATCCCATAGCTTAATACATATTTCCGAATTGTTTGATCCATCTCTGTTACCTACCAAGAATACCTAAACCTAAGTACATATTAGGTCCTTACATATGAAATTGATGTTTTATAGAACTGGCCACTTTGATCTCAAAAAGCCAGAGTTTGGTTAAGAATTCCAAACTCAAATTTATTTCAATTTAAAGCGTGTCTATTTGTGTTTCGAATTTGCGCCATTTAATTTTGCTTTGACATCGTTCTGTGGTTGATATGATATGGAAAACATAAAATATCGCATTATTTTCGAATACGAATTCCATCGTGGCACTAGCGTTGCAGAAACAGCTCGAAGGATTAATAATGTGTACGGAGAAGCCATTGTAAAAGAAAACACAGTACCTTTTTGGTTCCAAAGCTTTCGTTCTGGAAATTTTGACCTCCAGAACAAACCTCGTGGACGGCCGGAGACCCTAGTTGTCAATGAGGAATTGAAAGTGATCGTGGAAGCGGATCCATCTTAAACCACGTCAGAGTTAGCTGCAGGCTTCGGTGTGAGTGATAAAACCATTTTGAATCATTAGAAACAAATTGGAAAAGTGAAAAAGCTTGAAAAATGGGTACCGCATGAACTAAGTGAAGCAGACCAACAAACACGAGTCGACTGCTGCGTCACGTTACTCAACCGTCACAATAACGAGAGGATTCTGAATCGTATCATTACTTGTGATGAAAAATGGATCCTATACGATAATCGGAAACGCTCATCACACTGGTTAAATCCAGGAGAACCGGCTAAATCCTTCCCCAAGCGAAAGATGACTCAAAAAAAGATACTGGTTAGTGTCTGGTGGACCAGCGTTGGTGTCATCCACTAGAGCTTAGGCTTCCTAAGATCTGGTCAGACGATTACGGCAGATCTGTATTGCCGACAATTGGAAACCATGATGGAAAAGCTAGCCGTTAAACAGCCAAGATTGGTCAACCGCTCTAGCCCACTGCTGCTTCAGGACAACGCTAGACCACACACTGCACAACAGACGGTGGTGAAACTAGAGGAGCTAGGATTGGAATGTCTCGCGTCACCCACCATACTCCCCGGACCTTGCTCCAACCGATTACCACTTTTTTTCGGAATTTTGATAATTTCTTAATTGTAAAAAAATTCAATTCAGATGAGGCAGTCCAAAACACCTTCAAAGATTTTGTCGATTCTCGTTCCCGCAATTTTTTAGCAAAGGAATCAATAAACTCCCTATAAAATGGCAAAACTGCATAGATCACAACGGTACCTACTTTGATTGACTAAATAAAAAAAATAGTTTTGCTTTTTCCATATAAAACATCAATTTCATATGTAAGGACCTAATATTTATTATTGCGATAGTCGCGTTAATTTCCGAGCAAGCTAAGGGGTAGGGTAGGAGGATGATCCTCCTCGAAGATCACAGATAACTATATACTAGATACGGGAAATGCCCCTCTGAGCTGAGCGTGCCAAGTCCACTGACAGCTCGGCGCATAAACTGTAAATTACTAGGCTAGAGTGCACAAACGTCAGATTTTTTTTAGGGAATTTTGAGTGTTTATATCCTTCAGAGATTTTTCGCATACAGGATTCAGATCCTTCGCCATCTTACCTTCTACTTAGCGACATTCGTGTCAACCAAAATTACGTAATCTGCCTGTACTAATTATAATCGCTCTTGACTGAGATGGCATAGTAATAGAGCAAGATCCCAGAGCCCCCAGACCTTGCTTATTTTCTGAGTAAAAAAATGTGTGGAATAGAGTAGTGTGAGAATTTACTTTGAACGTACGTACGTACGTACGTACGTCTTAAGGATCAACAAACAACAAAAATATTAAAAAATATGTTACTGAAAGTGAAAAAATTTAAGTAAAAAATCTTTTTAAAAACAAGCTTTTAATGAACTAAAAGGAACTAAATAAAACTTTAATATTTTCTTATAAGCTTGCAGCTTAACTTAAAGTGTAAGAAGGACGTTCACGCCTCAAGCTTTTAACAAAATATTAAAGTTTTATGTTATTTAGTTCTTTTTAGTTAAATAAAAGCTTGTTTAAAAAAAATACCTACATTTTATTTTGTACTTTTTAGCATTAGAATTTCTTTAAATATCCGTTATATCACCTTCTCTTGAAAGGTGAAACAAAACGCGCCTTTACACAAGTCATGGTGTGAAGCCATCCGAGTTGCACTATCCAAGTCATGCCACACTTTAGAACAGGCTATCATCATAATTTAATGAATACTTATACAACATTTCGTGCCTGTGCTGTTGACCACTGAGGAGTACTCTCGTATGGAGCCAGTCCTGGGTGCAGCCGCCAGATTATGGTAAACTTTAGAACGAGCTATCATAATTTGTATGCGTATATAAAATTTTGTGTCTCTGCTGTTGACCGTTGCAGAGCTCCCTCGACTGGAGCCAATCCCGGGTGCAACGGCCAGCTCATGGTGGACTTTAGAAGGAACTAGCATATTTAAATGCGTACCTATATTAAATGTCGTGTCTGCGTCGTTGACTCTTAAGGAGATCCTTCATCTGGAGCCAATCCTGGGTGTATAATCACAGGTCATGCATCAAAAATGAATAAAATAAAAAAATAACATAAAAGCTTGTAAAAATAAAACAACCTGAAGTCAGGTGAGATTATTCCAAAAAAAAAAAACGATTAGCTCCTAAACTACTTATAAATAATCACTGAACATTGAACATGAACATGAGAAATTTTCTTATGGACGTCGTTTCGTGGGCCCACCAGAAGTGTCCCGACTGACACATCATCGCTCAGCCGAAACCGCTTAGGGTAGAAATGAGAAATTCGGACAGTAGGTTTCTTTTGTGACGCAGGCATCCATTATGAAAGGATTGTTGAAATTGTGTCCTACTGCTGGTAAAGGCCTTTCTCCTTCCAAACTTCTCTATTTTGTGCGATGTTGGGCCATGTTGGCCCCGCAAACATGATTAGATCGTCACACCACCTTCGATGCAGACTACCTCGACTGCGATGTCCTCCCTCATACGTCCAGTGAGTGACGAGTAACTCTGGAAAGGGTGAAAGGGTGGATTTCGTTTGCACAAAAAATCTTATTCCTTGAGTTTAAAGACCTAAAACATGGTATAGAATATAACCATGTTTTAGGTCTTTAAACTCAAGGAATAAGTTTTTTTTTTTTTTGTTTAGGGAGAACGTCGCAGTCGAGGTAGTCTGCATCGAAGGTGGTGTGACTATCTAAATGTTTTACCTAAGTAAAGAATATGTAGTTTAAAGTTTTATACTATTGGTTTTTCAAAAGTACCCCTCAAAGGGTAAAATTTGGTGTTAAAATATTTATGGAAGTCTGATTAATTCATTTGAAATTTGGTATTAATGATCTTGCCAAAAATAAAAAGAATTACGTGTAAGTATTTTGATTTCTCGCAAAATCTAAGCGTTCTTATCTCTAACTGGGTGAAAAAGGGTAGGTAGTCAACTTTTGGGTTCTCATTTACTGCTTGCTTCGATTAAGTCGAAAATTGGTATAAATAATCTTAGGGTCAGTGAATGGAAACGTACCAATGGATTTATCAAAAATCAATCCCCGTTGGGGTAAAAAGGTGGCACAAAGTTTGTATGAAAAATCTCATTCCTTCGGTTTAGAAACTTGAAACATTTTTAAGTCACCACTCCTGGAGGCTATTTAATTTTAGGTAGGTTTTGGTGCAACGGACGTAACTAGGTAGAGTTAGCCCTTCATTCCTTACCATATTGTGGTCTAGTCTAACTGTCTAACGAAATGACGTACCTAATGTGAAATATCGAAAGTGACGACACTAGCAACAGCCTTGCTATAAAAACGCTGAGAGATAACTATGTTTATCATACATTTCCTGAAGTCTGGTAATCAGAGTCCCTGGTAGGTAGATACATAATTAGATATCCGCTCCGCCCCTTTGTTAAAAAATGTGGTCTGGCCAGATTATGGTGATATACTTACATAGATTAAGGGTGATTCGTCCGAAAAACGACCCCCTCCCCTTCTCCCCACCCGCCTTTATGATAACAATGACGATTTCTGGCGGACCGATGGGTTATCATAAACAAAACAAAACTACTCACTGAATTTCAGGAACACTCTCTTCACTTTAACGACACCCATACACGGAGGGGATGACAATCATGATTACTCTATGCTGTGAGAGTTTAAAAAGCGAGCACATATTCAATCAAGTCAGATGTTATTTATTTAACTAGGCTGAGAATCAGCACTTTAAGAACGTCAAAATTACATGTGACAGTCCCCCAAACCGCCCGCCCTACACCACTTCCTAGTGCTTTAGCTGGGGAGAAGAAGTGGCGCAACAAAATCCCCAGCAGCACAGCTGGCTGTTTAGTTAGCAGAACTTGATTCTATACAACGGTAAGTAATTAACATTACGAAACACAAAACATTAAATTAAAGTATTTGCCGTTATATCAGCTAACACACGCCAATATACCTATATGTACCAACAAAAACATTGAAAATTACTTATACTCAACCAGAAATAAATAATAAAAACGTAAACAGAATAATACCTAAATAAAAGCTTCCAGGTATAAAGGGCGTGCCCGCTTGCATAATATGCTGGATTATGTTCATATAGCTGTAACTTGAAGTCACAAATGACTAACTAGGACCTTCAAGGAACCTACATAAATAAAAAATATAAAACATAAATTACTGATAACAATAACAAAACCATGGTCAGCAGGACGACCACCCAATCCAGTACTGAATTTAAAAGGTGGCTCAATTAATACACACCCACAGTCAAACCTCTACTACAGTTTTGTGGGGCTTAGTTTATAAGGGGAACACCCAAATACTACGAAATATTTTATTCCGAATTTCGATGTTACGATTTTCAAAAGTCCGAATTTTATAATACCTAAGAATTATAATGTACACATAACATACATAACATCACGCCTGTATTCCCCGAAGGGTTAGGCAGAGGTGTACCTATAGCACACCCACATTTCGCCAGTTATGTTTAAGTCCCATGTTATAATGTCTATTAATAAAAATCACGAAATTTATTTTACCGAAAGTCGTAAATGCGATTTGTTTGTTTTCCGATTTTCATACGTTCGAAGAATCAAATGCTCGATGGGTTCTCGGTCCGAAAAACAACATTCCGATTTTCAATACATCGAATAAACTGCTAAAATTAGGATTCTGATTCTGATTCAATTAGTATAATATTCAGAAATTCAAAATCTGTAACGTTTAATGTAATTTAAAAACGTCTACTTTGTTATTGATATTTGTGTATTTTTTTTGTGTTTTCTTCTCCTTATACCTGGATCCTAGATACCTGAGTCGGGTACCATCGACTGTTATTAAATCCTTTGGGTTAGGTTAGGTTAGAACAGTGACCACTAACGCGCGACGGCGAGCGAGCGAAGCGAGCGTGGCGCGGCAGCGGCTGCCTAGCGCCAGATCCCCTCTATTGTTGGTGAATCACTTGAGTTAGGTTAGAACTGGGACCATTAACGCATGATGGAGAGTAACCGAAGCGAGCGTGCCGCGGCAGCAGCCGCCGAGCGCCAGATCCCCTCTATTGTTGGTGAATCACTTGGGTTTGGTTAGAACTGTGACCATTAACGCGCGAAGGCGATGGAGCGAAGCGAGCGTGCCGCGGAAGCGGCCGCCGAGCGCCAGATCCCCTCTATTGTTGGTGAATCATTTGGGCTAGGTTAGGTTACAGTTTTACAAGGCGTTTTTATTTCGGAATTCTAATTAATCAGTACTTTAATAATCGGAATTCGTATTTTTGATGTTTCGAAATATCATTAAGTCGGACTTTTTGTAATTCGATCTATTGAAACTCGGTATTTTGAGAATAGTGATTATAGACGTTAGGAATATTGAAATTTCGGAATTATAAAAGTAGGCTGAATGATAAATCGGAGCTGTTATATTAGGAATTTTGAACCATTTGGAATTATGAAAATCGGTATTTTGAAATTCGTATTTGTGACTAACTGAATAAAGTTTTTCGTATTTATGTAGTGTACCCGTTTATAAGTTCTCTAATGGAAAACTTTTATGTCAGACAGGAAGGAGGATACCTTAGGTGAATATAAATAAATAATTAATAATAGGGTGTACTAATTACCTAGCTTATTGATCGTACAGACGAGAGACAAAAAAAAAATAAGTACTGAGAAGTGAGAAGATACTGCAGACACTAAGAAAATACAGCCTATCGGAGCTAGCTACATGCTTCACCAAAATATTACGAGGTTACGAGATTTTGGCGTAGCTCGTGGCACATTGGTCGTATGCGGAATACGGTATACAGGCAAACTTACTATTTAGCCAGTTCCCTAAAGGGAATAGGCCACTGCCTGCCCTTTAGGGAACTGGGCACCCTTTGGAAAATATGGTAAATATTCGCCTTTAAAAATCGTCTAATCACGGATGTTATTTACATGCAGGGAACAGGCCATTTGAAGTTCAAATACCTACATACCGGCTAGAAGACCAATGTCTACAGGTCATTTTTAAAACAATACCTACCTACTGAGATATTAAAAGGTAAGGTATTACATAGGGTCAGCAAAGATGTTAAAATGAATTCATTTCACCTACTAATTCCCTGGTTTCTCCCAGGTTGTCCCGTAAATAAAGGATCAAACGTAACGGGTAGGTAGATCACCTGATTTCCAACATATTTTTGTTTTGAAATGTTCGTTAGATATAAATACTCCAAATAAGGTTATTATGGAAAGAAACATTGGAAATACTTACCTCTAAGTTTCATGAAATATTCTAAAAAATGCGTAGATGGAACAAATTTCCAAAGTTTGACAATTGATATGAAATTGATGATTACCATTCAGTAAAATATCATTCCTACAGTCGGGAATCGCATTTTGATTAACATACGACTTAAAACAGAGTTACAATTTCAAAAAAAAAACCAAAGAAAAATTGAATTTGGCGGGCTACAGCTGAGGATTCACCTATTGTGAATGGCTGCTCAGTGCTCCACTTTTATTACCCGACGAAAAAAAAGGAGGGTTTTTTTTTTATAGTAGGTATCAATGATTCATTTAGATACAAATTGTTTTTAAAAGTGCGCCAATTCTTTTATTCCGTCACTTCCTTGCTGGCATTCTCAAGTTTTTGTCAACACTGGTTGACTGCATGGCTATTACCTGAGTAAAATTTACACTCTAATAACACGCTCATCGTCTTTTCACAAAGTCGGTATCAGTGGCCCGCATTGTGCATATTACCACAGTTCGTTAAAAAATGGGGCGAAAAATAATCAATTGAAAACAGACGTAGGTACCTAAATGAACTTAACACCTATAGAAGAATGCCCTGACGTAAAAAAAATATCTACCTGCATAACGAGGGGGATAGTTTTATCGACGCCGAGATAAAAATAAAGGTCATAGAAAGGTTCTCTTTTAACCCAAAAAAAAATACTGGTACCGCAACTAAGAAATAATAATATGTGGAATCTAACCGGGGCGTGCCATTAACGTGTTAAAACGACGGGTCTAGTCTTACTGCTGGCTAAACCTTGTGAAATAAAATAAGTCTTCTGGTAGGTACATACCTGTCATCATTATCTTGCCCATTATCACAGAAATTCACAGAATAAGTACATACTAATCCCTTTTTCCAATTTATTTGCAATCTGCGCATGTCTTTTTCTTTTCTTCTCTCTTCTGCTATTAGGTACACATATGGCGGTGAATTCAATAAGAAGACGAATTTATCGAACCGCTTATGACAATAAGTAGGTAACCTTACCGCCTATGACAATAAGTAGGTAACCTTCCCGCTTATGGAGTCCCTGTAATTATTGTGTTTGGAAGCCCTATAGAACCATCATGGATTTACCTGAGTGTACTAGAAAATACCACACAAACATAGCTTAGAGGAAGTTTGTCTGAAAAAAATCGACGGTGCCACTTAACCCCAGTCCAGACTCAGAAAGCGACGGATGTACGGATACGTAAACTTACAAGTATAATACAAAAATAAAACCACACACCGGAAGTTGTTTGGATTAAAAATCAATTTGAAACTCCCGATAATCAATCAATCTGCCTACCCTTTTCCAATTTTGTTGTGATTACCTTCCAGTCACCAGATGCAGCTGAATATAAGGAGGTATTAGCATGGGCGCCGGCAAGTTTATTTTCAGGAGGGTGCATCTTCAGCTCCACGAAGCGAGCTCGATAATTTTTGCACTACACCTCGGATATGTTAGGTTATTGTTTGTCCATTCATTCAAGGAGTAACTTGGTCGACATATGCAGAAAAGCTTAACAATTAAGAGAATGTAGGATGCAAGAGCAACCAAAGCGAGCTCGATAATTGTTGCATCGAATGGGATAGGTTTTATTTTGTCCATGCACACAGAAAGAAGACTAACTATGTCGATTTAGGAATTAAGACAGACTATCTATGATATTCTTTATTAATTGATCGATGAGTAAGATGCAAGAGCGAGCGAAGCAAACTCGATAATGTTAGCACCCCGCCTAGGTTCGATTAAATTATCAGAAATAGTAGTTTCGGTACTTTGTTGACTAATGCACAAAAGCTTTAGAATTGAGAGATTGCAGAATGCAAGAGCGAGTGAAGCGATCTCGATTTTTTTTGGATCTCGCTTCGAATAGGTTGATTTCTCTATTATTTTATTAGGCGTTTTTTTTTGTTCTCAATGTTTTTACATATATATTTAATTTTGAAGCTAGGGGGGTGCAAGTGCACCCTCTTGCACCTCGCTCCCGGTGCCCACGTGTATTAGAAACTCCCGATAAATAAATACCACTCAGTAAATGCGAGAGGCCGAGACCTAGATCGACGTTGGTAAGCATCGGATTAAAACCATCATCCTCATATTTAGGGATTAATGAAGTTATGGACTAGGTAAGTACTTATACAAAGTTCCCAATGAAGAAGATATCCAGCTCTCTTTCATTTTAACTATGGATACTGACAGAAGCCTCCCGTTATTTCAATACTCAATTCTTGGTCGCATTCTATAGAATGCGACCAAGAATTGAGTATTAATTAAGGACCATTTCTATTTGGCACAGTGTGTGCACCTAAGATAGATAGGGTCCATAATTCCGGGCATCGTTTACCTGGTGTAGCAGAGACGAAGGCAGCTTCTTCTCCCAGACCAAGGCCATGAGGTCAGTCTGTCTACTTATCTGAATGCTTTACGCAAAAACCACTTTAATCATTTGATTGGGCCTCCTTGTCAAAATAATTCTTGAAGTTCTTAATGTACAAATCGAAGTAAACGATTTTTATCCTCATTTAAACATAATTTGAACGAAAACATAAGCATACGATCAAATTAAAAATGTACTGACCATCTTAAAGTAGTGATACAACTGATTTGTCGGCTTTGTAGACTTATGAACACCATATAAGAATCTACTATCTAAAACTATTTAATTTTCTACACCCCCTCTCCACACATACACTCTCCTTCTTCACCAAACATCTAGAGAGGATAGCAAACCATTCATCTGAACTGTTTCCTTTTGTTCGTAAGCTCATACTTGCATACCCAGTCCGAGGGCTTGAGGCGCTGCGTGCTGAAATACAGGCTCTAAACCTAGTTCGGCAGCAGATGCTAGTAAGTAGACTCAATTGCAACTGATTTACTTTTAAGCTTATGTAGGTATAAGTAGCTAAGACAAATTGTGTAATATGTAAGAATAAACAAGTTTTGGTCTATTATAATATTATTATAATTATATAAAATACCACGATAATAGCCTAAACGAAAGTAGACACCCCGCATGTTCTTTTAGTGGGTGGAAGAGAGAAAGTGGGTTTTGTCCTATTCCAGTAAAAAAATACTATGTATGTATTCACATAAATAATTTAATAATCCATCTATATTCAAACTCTATCCGATTTCTTCCAGGCTAATTAAACAATGACTTTGAATAATTTATTTTGAAATAAACTTTACTAAAATAAGACTTTAATTAATTCATTTATGATTAGTTAATAAAATGTAAAACAATCTGGTTTTGTTAATTTTGCCACATACCATTACCATTTACCATTTTTAAATATATTTCTGAACGATTCTTGTCTATGATAGAGATGTATCTTTCATAATAAGTATAGTCATTTCCGCTTTGTTCGCGGTTTCACTAACATCCGTATCCTGTAATAAGGATGCGTGAATAACTTATAAATTCATTTTCGGTTAAATACATTTATTATTAAATTACATTAGGAAAGAAAAACATATTGTTATTTTAAGCATAAAACAGATGTTGACTTCACTACAAAAAAAAACCATTTCCAAGTCAACACTAAACATGGTACATGGTTAGTTTAATACTCAATGGTTTATTTAGTACCTACAGTACCTACTGCGGGAATCTGTTATCTTGTAAAAACTGATCCAAGCTAAAATATATAAATTTATGGAGCTCAGTTATTTATTGTATACTTACCGTGAGGTTTGATTGAACAATACCAATAAAACAATTGCAAGTAAAAAGCATTCCATCTTTTACGCATTTGCCATATTCACGTCTTTCCATTTAAAATACCCAATGATGTATTTTCACTTTGATGCCTTCGTTTATTGTTTAATTGTTGCTTTGTTTCGATTTAAATGAACATATTAACTGATTATCATTCATTAAAAAAAAAAAAGTAATAACACCTTCTTAAACATAGTGCGTCAACATGGGTTTTCGAAGTATATTATTATACCTGCCATGGGTTTTTCGTTCTATGGTTTCTAATACCTACCTACGGAACTTAAGATTATATTTATTTAAGTATTCAAATGTTTGTAATCTTCGATCTAAAATAATAATACTAGATGAAGTGTGAAAGAACTGGTAGATCTCCTTTGCTGAAAGAGTTGGTAGGTAAAACGAAACCTTTTAGATAAAGTAAATCTTTTATTTTATGTATATATGTATAGGTACCCACTTAAAGTAGCAACTATTCATAAAATAATGTAATAAAATATTCAGAAAAGTAAGACAAAACATAATCAGTAAATAGCAACTTTTAAAATAAAATCACATAACTTACGCCGCTACAAACGCTAACAAACAAACGGCTTTGAAGACGCTTCGCTTCTCTAAACCGGTCGAACAATGGAAATTCAAAAATTCGTTATATTTTTTATGGCTTCTTCAACGAGGGGAGGAATTTGGATCACGAAGCGGCGTCCGCTAGGGGTTGCTCGCTCGGTCGCTTCGCGCCTGCGCACGTAGTTCGCGCCACTGCTACGTCGCTTGCAAGCCAGATGTTCTGAAAAGCTTCCTGTCGCGCCGTTCCAATGCTCCGCATTTTTATCTAATAAGTTATTGAAAAATGTGGACTAGGACCTTTTTATTATTTTGTTTTATGAGTGAAGTAATCAGTGAATAAATATCATGTGTATTGGATAAACTGTGTGGAGTAACTTATAATTATTGAGCGTCTCGATGTCCACGAGTTCACTCGGGACCAACAAAGCGGCGGACATTTTATTTTGAGTACTCGATAATGTAGCGTTCGCGTCGAAAACATTAATGTCGTTTTATGGTTATAAATTCGGATATCGTTCGCTTACACCTTTTGTAAGTATTGTTATTTCATAGTTGGTATTTTGTGCGTAATCCTTGAATGTGTACACTTAGGTTTAGAAGCGGTTATGCCCAGGTATCACCGCTAGGTTGTCGATATTTTGGGGAAAATGTCGTTGAAAAAAGTGACGTAAGCAAAACTGGACAGCTGGAAGGGTCGCCTTGGACCTTTGGTATTACATACAGTCTGGTAAACTTGCTATCGACCCACTCCGCTTCGGAGGCTTCTCGTTCGTGATTTCCGCGCGCGCGGCGCCCCTAACCTCTTGACTAATTGAATTGTGATGATTATGATGTGTTACTCTAGAAAAGTTAAATGTTCAATAGTTCTAACATGTTATTTGTGTTAATTAACAGCGATGCCGAGAGGGGTGAAGCGAGGGCCGGCGGAGGGCGAGGCCGAGGTGGTGGTACGCGCTGGCGCGTCTCCTTCGCATACCACGCTACTGGACGACAGCCCTAGCCAGCCCATCAGCTATCACCTGCTCGACCACGGCTATGGCGCCACGCCACAGCATCAGATCCGGCGCGAGGCGCCTACAGCACCGCCGAAGACGTCTGAAGTAAGTTCCTCATAAAATGTATTTTTTTACTTTAAGGACTGAGAAATTCAAACTAAGTACCTATAGGTTTTTACTTTTCAAAATTGGAGACATTAAATATTCGCAAAAATAAAATAGGTACATACATACATTCATCATGTTTACTTTGATTCATCGAAGTTGAATGATTTGGAATGGTGTTGGAGTAGCGGGTTTAATGGCCTGCAGCATCATGACTAGGCACTTACTGAGGAAATGTAGTTCTCCATTTCTTAACTTAACTAAACCTGAGGTATTATATGTCCTAAAAACTTGGTCTATTGGGATTTCATTAAAATATCTTTTGCTCTAGGATTATTCCTTGCATGCTAATGATTCTGCTTGCAAGTGAT
Organism: Griposia aprilina; assembly: GCA_916610205.1. Lineage (NCBI taxonomy): Eukaryota > Metazoa > Arthropoda > Insecta > Lepidoptera > Noctuidae > Griposia > Griposia aprilina. The sequence goes on from OU744286.1 coordinate 17,670,696, forward strand.
GTGGCAATCGGAAGGCTATGGTAACAGTTGTGGATTATGTGGCAATTACAGTATTCAGTTCAGCCCTGATTAATGAGGCTATCAATTTTTATTTGTTTGTACTATCAAAATTGTTCTTTTTGTGATAACAAAATGACTTGTTTTTTTTGTATTGAACTGATGAGTAGTCCCTAATTTCTTTAACCGTGGATCAATACTTAATTACCTTTTACTAGTAGTACATGATACGTTGCACTTGTAACATCTATTTGGTTCAATGATTCCAGTTCAAATTACTAAAAGTCATCATCATTGACATTTTAATGTAAATTGTACATAGGACTGACTATTACATCATTGGGAGTTCCTGTATGTGACTTGAAAGATTGTTGTGGCTATGTAGTGTTATTTTAATAAATACATTTAGTTACATTATAAAACAATAATAAAAAGAATAAAAATGTACGGTCATTGAGTTGGAAAGATCTTTTATTCAAAAACATACATTATTTTGTTGACTCATTTACTCAGTAATTATTCAGCCAACTCATTTGGTTTACTTTAATATTTTTATTTAGATTTCAAAATAAGAACATTTCTCTTTATATTGGGATTCTAAACTTGTAGCATATCTTGTTGACATCTCATGGTCGACTACTGCAGGAAAGTTGATAATGATTTTGTCTTCAGAACTTTTATTGTCAAGAATATTGTTGACATATTATTGCAAAATATTGAATTCTTAAAAAGGTCATAATTATGTCTTGATAAGATTTTGCAATTGTTTGGACATTCCTAATTAGATTACTAGATAGATTAGTGAATGATGAGATAGCTATAGACTCACAAATAAGCATGTAAGAGTTTTGACTTTAAGGTTAGGTTCATGAAGATCTTAAATAAGTTACTCTTTTCAGAAAATCTAAGCAGTAGATTTAACTTGATCTGTAATAAGGGAACTTTTATCATAAAATGAAAGTATTATTTGATTAGAGACATAGGAAACTGATGAATGTGGTGCAATATTTGTCATACAGCCATGGTCAAGCAACAATTCAATGATTTATGTATTTATTGCACATTTTCCTTCATGTCTTAAATAAGTTACTCTTTTCAGAAAATTTAAGCAGTAGATTTAACTCGATCTGCAATAAGGGAACTCTTAGTCATAAAATGAAAGTATTATTTGATTACAGACATAGGAAACTGATGAATGCGGTGCAATATTTGTCATACAGCCATGGGCAAGCAACAATTCAATGATTTATGTATTTATTGCACATTTTCCTTCATATTTATTTAAACACTTATGGTAATGTTTATGGTAAGTAAATAATTTTCATTAAAAATTTATCACAGCTTGTTTGTAATAATAAGCATGGTTTTAGAAGCAGGGGTAAAGTTAGATGAGCTCTAAAATAATAATAATGAGGTCATTGGTCTCTGTGGGGTCATTGAACTGGGCAAATAGAACTGGAAGTTCAAAGAGGATGGATAGTATCACCTTCTACTTAATTTAATATTATTTGCAGTATAAGGGGTGTACACAAACATTACTAGGTATTAAATAGCTAAGACTCAAAAATAAATACCTTCCTAGGCACTTAATATACTTATGAAATATAGGTACTTATGAATTAAGAAACATTTGCATATTTTTACATTTTATCTATGACTATTTTAATCAATAGTTTTGTTTCTTCCCCAACCTATCTCATGTAGTTTGGTCCATTTTAATCTTTAGACACTTATTGATTAATAAAATAATTATCATGACCAAGATAACATATTTAATGCGCCTAATACTACGCTACTACCATAAAGCATATAATTTATTATAAATCTACATTGCGTCATTTTCATGCATTGAAAATTATGTTACGATGATCATATTTTTATAAACATAATAATCAAAAAGATTATTCCATAAAATCTGTATACGAAAAATAATTACAGCCATAACTGGTCAAAAACATAATGTAAAATTCCGGAATTCGTAATCGTTATGACGAATCAAAATGGCGGATCCTAGACGACATAATTTCGAGTGTGTAACGGTAGCGAGTACACTGAAAAGTGTTTAGTCGGTGGGACCCTACGCGGGACCGGGGTTCGGACCAATCACAGGACAGACGCTTTCGACTACATACATTTTCTCCGACCCACTCATTCAATAACTCGCATCATCGAAAGTTTACTAATATAATCTTTCAAACTGATTAATAATTATTTTGATTTATGTTATTGGTTTTACGATAAAAATAATGGTAGAAAATGAGTGTATTTTCGCGGATTTTTACTGATATTGAATCTAGTGATCAGATTTAGAATGAGATTAAATCTAGTGACACTGATCAGTTTCATTGAACGTTAGGCCTAGTTCACATGAAATAATAGTTTCGAGAAATACGATTTAATTATTTTGATAGGCGTTCGGTTCCACAAATTTCATTCAAGAAAAATTACGTTAGAATCGTGCCTCATTTTTAAAGATAACACCGTCTCGATAAAATTGTCGCTTGATTTCTAACGGTACCTCTACTCAACTAGTCCATAAAGAGATTACGAATGGATACTGCTATTTCTCTTTTGCAAATGCTAAGTAGGAATGTTTTCCTAACCTTTGATTCCGTAGATCTAAATTGAATATCCATAATAGAACGTTGAACGCCCTTTACAACATACCTTTTTAGCGGCTTGTGTAGTGCCTGTACTGCCTATTAAGTAAACGTGTCGATTATTGGTAACGAATAAACAAAATGGCGGGCGCTTCACGCCAAATTTGAGCAATGCCTCTAATAGCATAGCCAAACTTTTACAATCGGAATTCACAAACCTTAAATGCTTGTTATCGTAAAAGATGAATGCTTTATAAATAAATATATTTGGAAGTCTTTCAACCCCAGTGAAAAACTTCAATAATACATAGGTGACGACGCTGCTTAGATTCGTTTGAAGGGTTCTAGGTCCAAATTTGCATTTAATTGATTCTAGTTTTAAATACACCCCGTATTTTGCGTTTCACTGAAAGGAGCCGGTAATAAATCGTACCACCCATGAATTTTATTTCTGAACCCTTTTTTACGTTCTTGAATAATATGGATATACAAAGGATGATGAGCATTAGGAGACGTTCTATTACATTATAATTCGAGATTCGGATGACCATTGTTTTATTTATGTGTAAGAGTACTAGAATAAAAGTATAAAAATTATGAATTTATGAGCCATGCATGATTTATTTTAAGGCGGTGTTGCATTGCATGCGAATCAGACTTTATGTTATACAATTTTTTCATGAAAGTCAGCTGGAGGTATAACCTTCAACTTGGTCGTTACGTGTGGAGCGAACACAAGTAGGTATAGCAGGCGGCAAGTCTACAGGAGACGCATATGTTAGCAGTATATCATGTGAAGCGGCGTTCACCCGGCTCCCGGCCATGTGGCTCAAGCACTAGGAGGTCACGTGACCAGGTACTTACTTCCTGTCATCACACTTGTATTGCACATTTTCGGTCATTGTCCTTAACGTCTCCTGCGAACTTTGATCTTTCGCTAAGAGTAAGGGGATCCCTTGTTATAATGATTTGGGTTGATTTAATTTATCAAACGGGACAATCGTTTTTTTTGCTCGGATCACGTTTTTCGATCCCCACCGGTTGCATAATTATTATTACACGGAGTACGTTTAGGGATGTATTGATGATGTGAGCAGTTTTGCGCTGACAGTAGGGATGTTTTGTCTGCTTAGATAGCGAGCCCCGTGTCACATCTGCTCCGGTTTACTTGCTGCGCCGAGTGGCACAAAGACGCGCGGGACCCACAAATCCGGATCCAAATTAACAATAGTGCCTAGTTCTCTATTAATAATAACACAAATATTTCGAGATAAGAAATTGCCATTCTTTCGCCAGAGGTCCCTTCCGAGAGCTCGGCGGCTTTTGTGTTGATTCTAAATTTATGTCATGTATTGTTGTTACCGGGTACCCTCCCCACACACTTCCTTTTAGGGGCTTTGACCCCATTGCCTGTCAAAATTGAATTTGTTGCATGAGTTTATTGAATTTGCCTCTTGCATCTTCTTTGCTCTCCGTGACGACTTCTGTGTGCTCTTTTCTTTATATATTTTTGTAAATAAATTAGTAAGACGCATTGTCATAATTTTCCGATAATTATCATTGTCGCTATTAATTTACACGGGGTCAACGTACAGTTTAGAAATTAGAACAGTTGTCGTTAAATGTTCCGTTGAAGTGTTAAAGAGTGTGAAGTAGGCGCTTTGTTCTTTTAGTAAGTGAGTGATGCTCAATTGAAGAGATTAATAATGACTTACTTTGTGTTAGGAGTGAGTACTATTTTATCGCCACTGGTGATGTGTACACCCCGGTTTACATTGCTGCACTTTTGAGTGTCTATCTTTTGTTTCTTATAGTGTTATCAACGAAAAATTTGTTTAGTTATAAATATGTATTTACGCTTAGATAGTCTGAACCTACCTTAAAAGTGGGTAGGGAGCATGTTCAAACAATAATCTTTGTCATACGTGTGACTTATTAACCTCAAATCAGGTGACACCGTGAAGCTTTTAGTGATTTTTATGTGTAAAGTGAAAGTCATGGGGGTGAGTTAATGGAGAAAGGTCAATGTTAATTATGGTGATAACCTCATAACTAAATGCTTTATGTAAACGTGATGACACTGAATAATAAAAAAAAGAATTAGAAAGAATCCATAAATTACTAGATAAAGGCTGTACGCCTGTACCTGAGCATACGTTATTTGTTTAATTAGCAGGTGCAGACTCGTAGGTAATTGTCCCATCTACAATAATGTAAATAGATATCGAATCTCGTCCGTTTCTTGTTCCTTTACGTCATCAATGCTAGCTAGCTATCATAAAAAGTTACTACATTGTTCATTAAATTCTTTCTACGTATTTTAATCGATAAACGGACCGCAATATTCCAAGAATTCTGTGTTCTAATTTAAAGGTTATTGATAAAAAGTACCTATCATGGCACTTTATACTTTTTATACCAAAGGTTCTTTTCAAGTTGAACTTTTAACAAAGTAATTATTTTGAATAAATAAACAATGTTTGTCAATCCGCATTATCTTTGATACATTAATTCGCCATGTCTGTCAGCTTATTTAATGTTTTTTTATGCTGGGTTATTTGTTGAACTCTTTAGTACATAAATGATTATAACTAAAACATTAATGTCCATAAACTCTGCAGCTTTGCTCATCATGATTGCATGGCAAGAACAAATAGGAACGCCGTGTGCAAAAGCTGCTACTTTAATTCGCGGAATGCATTAAAAACGTGTTGCGCTAATGCATTGCAAAAACTTGTGCAAATTTTAATCACAAAGCGTTTCTAACTTAACCAACTGCCGCATTTTTATTTGCTGTTGTCATTTGAGGTTGCGCCAAAAACTAGGTGTCCAAATGGTTATAAGCCCGCGACGGATAGCTGCGAAATTTCCATAAAATATGCAATGCATTAGAGAAACGTGAATATAAGATATATGCTATACGCAATTTGAATGACTGTCATGCACGTCAAGTTTCCGGCAACTGCCAAAAGCATACAATTATGCTATAATTTGGGAAATAGGTACAAGTTTTCTTCATTTTATTACGATTTTTAACACGTGAACGATGCAACGAGCAAACATCTAGAACCTACATCCACATTTACAATCAGGCTGCACTTTCAATACCGTTTTGTTCCGTATGATAGATAGACTGGTATTCGTACTCGTCTTGGCAGGGCGTGGTTATCTGAGATCTGCTCTAAATACTTCAGAGTCAAAGTCAAATCATTTCTTTCAAATGGGCACATAAAAAGCACTTTTGAAAGTCAAAATTTACATTAAAATAGAATTGATTCTAGTCGCCTCTTCCAAAAGGTAGTTTCGTATGGAGAAGCTTTTTTTATTTATTGATAATTATGGTTTGCTCTTGACTCTAGTCTAGTTCAGAGATGACAGAGACTAAAGTAGACGATAGAGTGAGCTTACCCAGAAGAAACTTGTTCACTCTCACTTTGAAGAGATTTGAGTTGTACGCGGTCGGAAACACAGGCGTAGGTAGAGAGTTTTAAGAAATGAATAAAGAATGGGCAAGAAACTCCACCATTACTCTTTTAAATGTTTTATAATATTTTGTATACATTAATTATATAATTATATGTGAAGACGATGCACCTAGATTATAATTATTATACCAAAATACGGAAAATGAATTAAAATAAAACAATGACGGATAAATTAAGTATACGATTTTCATAAAAAAAATAGTTTGTGAGTTATAGTAATCACAGAATGTAAATCAATGACATAAAGATATTAAATTATACAATTAAATTAGCAACCAGTTTGATTTTGTCTAGACTGATTGTCCTATGGATCTGGACCAGCCTGCTTTCAAGCATTCTTATCTTGGACTAGCTGCTGCCCGCGGCTTCGCCCGCGTGGACGACGGAAATTAACCTACAGGAACGTGCTACCGGGATAATAAAATGTTGTTCCTTATAACATCAGCTATCTGCCAGTGAAAGTCCCGTCAAAATCGGTCCAGCCGTTTCGGAGATTAGCCGGAACAAACAGACAGACAAAAATTGTAAAAAAATGTTATTTTGGTATGTGTTCCGTGTATACATCCATATGCATTTAGTAAAAAGCGGTTATTTTAATATTACAAACAGACACTCCAATTTTATTTATCTGTAAGATAATAATCCTCCATTTTGTAATATGCTTGTTTACAAAGTGTACTTTTTATATAAGTTTTATATTTTCCTTCATGAGTGATTCAGACTTCACCTTCTTCGACAATACGCACGTTTCTATTTCTCTTCATATGTGGTAATGAAGATTATACACAATTTAAATTGAAATCGACACGCTTAGAAGAAGTGAAGCATGCATACAGCGCTAGATCTTGTAAAAGCAGCATTAACATTATCAGTAGTCCATAAGTTCTTGTAAAGTGCATTTATTTGGGCACGCATGGCGCAAGACAGACATAATGTTTTATGATTATTTACCTTTTAAAATCCGAAGTCATGATGACTTCCAGATCAACCGAGGCAATCTCTGTACTAACCCACTTTAAAAGGAGACGTTAATTCCCGCTGGCGAGCAATCGCAGAAACAGCACTACTGCACCGGTTACGCCCTGCTCTTCAACGTTATATTAATGCTGACAACTTGACAGGTTTATGGATATCCTTTCATATTATTATTAAAGTCACCAGCCAGAGTCTGGACTCGTGCAGGTGATGTTGACGTGTAAAGGTTGCGTGCCTACCCCTATCAACCTGTACAGCATGTGCCGAATAGTACCTCGTGTCATTCTAGCATATTTACCATAACCACTGCTATAAAACGGCGAAGGAAAACATACTTAGGAAACGGGTATGTCCAATGTGATATTAAGCTATTCGCGCTGGGCTCGCGTGGTGGTGGCACTTACTGCCCACTCCCTTTCAAACAGAGGAGGCCTAAGTCCGAGCAGTGGTAACATAATTGGCTGACTGTTATTTTAAGTATACTTACCTCTTTATAACATTATCGCGATTTCGCATTGTTCCCAGGCGGTGAAAAGAAGACTGAACCTGAGTGAGAGTAGTTCCGGCAGCCAGGGTCACGTGGTGCCTATGAAAGCCGACTTCAAAACGCCCAAACAGAAACGCGTGAAGGTTCTCACGCCCTACAGTCGACCGTCCAGTTCCATGAAAAAGTACACCGAACGTTCCAGGTACTTGTCTCAGTGAGAGGTAAATTTCCATTTTAGTGAGTAGTTTTTCTGTAGTAAATAGCGGCTCGACTCGGATAAAGACTTCTATGGAGAAGAGTTCCAAGTTGTCATGAAAATCGTGCTGAAATCGCAAGCTATTTCGTGACTACAGAACGAATAGGCGTGGCCGGATGCGTGATAGAATTGATTCTGAAGATAAAAGGCCGAACAAATTAACTTCACGTAGGAGTTTGCTTCAAAATTGAGTGCAGCAATTAAATTCGCCCTCAGCATACTTCTGTTTCTGAAGTCAAATGGCGGGCAATATTGGCAAACATAGTACAGTAAATAACAAATACTGTAATGGTGGATGAATCCAGAATACGCTGTGAACGATGTGCTGGAAACATCGGATCCTGTAGTTCAAAGCGTCAAAAATTAGCCGGAAGATTATACGGATCCCCCATTACTACGCCTGCGTCAAGGTTACGCCCTTGTGTGCATAGGAACAGAGGCAAATCGAAGGAAGTCCCTGCAAGTTATTAGAATTTAAAGAAAAACTAATTTATTTATTTAAAATCATTTTTTTTCCTAAATATCATATTGTTTGTTTCAGGTTTGACACATCATTAGGTTTACTCACAAAAAAGTTCGTTGCGTTGCTGAAGTCCTCGCCCAATGGCGTCTTAGACTTGAACATAGCGGCAGAACACTTATCGGTCCAAAAACGTCGTATCTACGACATCACAAACGTACTAGAGGGTATAGGAATATTAGAGAAGAGATCCAAAAATAATATACAATGGAAATATGGTGAGTGTGAGCTTTTTCAGCAAATAATAAAGGCTACATTCGTTGTTAAGTGTATTTTAGTTCGAAATTGATTTTAACCCTTTGGTTTGAGCATTTTTATACGTTATGAACTTGTGAAGGGCCGATAACATGTTACCTAGATGGAAACTAAAAGGCATTCAATTGCTGATCTTTATTCCATACCCTGGAACAAGGCGACAAGATTTCTTGTTCCAAATCAAAGCGTCATCAAAGTCGGTTTGACATTATCTTCAATGAAACATACTTCTGGGAGGGAGCCTGAAAGTAATCCTGAAGAAGTCCTATGGGAAACATTCAACAGACGGACGGACGACTTATGAAATTTTATCATGGTGCTTGGAGTGTTCTGTAATAAAGGGCTAAAAACGTAGGCGAAACATGCTTTAGACTCTTGAGTCGAGTTAAATGCTGCAAGACAATACAATGCTGATACAATCTGTTCATAATAAGTTGCGTAAAACAACAGGCAGTTCGAATCTCCACCTGGTTATTATAAAGCAGTTTGTTACTGTTTATCAACAGTCAAAAAGGAGAGGCCATACTTGTGGAGAGTCGGATCAGTGACCACAGGATGTTTTCAAAGCTGGAGAGGATGCTGCCTGTCTGACAAAAAGCTGTATTTGCAACTTGCAACTTGTTTGATTATTCTGCCACCTGTTGGTCGTCTCCAGCAGGAAAATGTGTTTAGAAGCTGAACTATTTATTTTCCAATCAATTAAAAGCTTTTATGCGTCGGGGGAAGTCGTCGTTATAAATCAACAGATTCGAAGGTAAACAGTTATCAATATCAGATAAAGTTGCGCTGTGATTGGGGTACAGAGAATGTGGAAAGCAACAAGTCTATTGTTGCTCCATTTTGCTGCACGGTGCTAACACGAATAATGGAAGTAGTTAAAGTTCGATGAATTTGAGTTCGATTCTCAGGACCAGCCTTTATTTTTTGTTATGATGCTCTTAGTAGCAGTTTAAGCGCTATTGCACCTAAAGACGACTTGGATTATATCGCGTGGGTCTCGAATCATGTCTTCATTGACAAGTTATTCACCATTATAACCACGGACTGTTCATTAGTGACATCTTCGTACGATAATAATTCACTTTGTGGTAAAAAGAGAGGCCGGTAGCGTGACTGATGGTCCAAGGTGCGTCGGAGGTACCGGGCCATCAGCTCTAGTTCCACGCGGTGAGTATGGTCGCAGAAGTACAGGCATGTTGTGGCACAGGCGTGGGCTCGGCGGGCGGCGCGTGCGGCGGCGACGCCGCGCGCGCGCGGCGGCTGCGGCGCGACGTGCGCGGGCTGGCGGCGCGCGAGGCGCGCGTGTGCCGCGCCGTGGGCGTGGCCGAGCACGCGCTCAGCGCGTTGTCGGCCGACCACGGCGCGCGCGCCTACATCACGTACGCCGACCTGCGCTCCATCCGGGACTTCCGCAACCAGACCGTCATACCCATCAAGGCGCCGCCCGACACGCGGCTCAGCGTTAGTTCATGTTTACATACTTGATATCTTTCTTACGCCCCTCGCCTTTTTCTAGCTGTCTACGAAGTTCTCACAACATCATCGCTATGAGCCGAAAACTTTTCAAAAATACAGAACCTCTAAGTTGCCTCACTTTTTTTTACTGTAACTTTACTTGTTTATTAGTTCTTAATTACAGTAATACTAAATACATATGATATTATTTACCATCTTTGCAGGTACCCCACCCTGACGAGAAAGGTTTCATGATACATTTGAAGTCTATGTCGGGAGAAATTGAAGTCTACCTCTGTCCAAAAGAACGTCCTCCTTCGCCAGGTTCATGTAAGTTCAATTCAAATATTTAGAGAATCAAAAAGTATCACATGCAATTGCACAGGATGTCTTCGTAAGTACTGCAGGATTAACATAAGAAAGTATTTTAATGAAATACTTCTCTCATCCATCGCCAAATAGGGGCAAAGAGCTACCTGCTTGGGTAATTACTACATATTAGCATTTTGTAATTAAAGTTATCTAAATTGAGCAACCTTTTCTCCAGGGAGCACGCTTTTTGTCATAGTCTATGTTTGCTATCATCATTTAGCCGAAAGACGTGCTGGTCATAAGAAGTAACGTCACATCGACTATTCCTCTGCTTCCTGCGTCCAGCGGATTCCCTCGACTTTCAACGGGTCGTCGACCCGCATTGTAGGGCCTACCTACGCACGCTGCACCACTTGAGAACTGTGTTCGCCACTTCCATTCCTTGAATGTGCAGCCAGGGCAGCTTGTGCAGCCTATTTAATAAAACCAAATAGAGAAAATCCGACAATCTGACAACTTTGTAATTTTTTTTTTTTTCATAGTATTCTGGTTTAACAAACACCCATCGTGAAAATGTGACAATTGTCATTTTTTGAGAAATATGTCTGATTGGCAGTTATTAAATAGGGCCTAGGTTTCCCGTAGGTGTTGATTTGTTGTCAATCTGGCTAATGTTTGTTGTAGCGAGCGGCGCGCTGCCGGCCGACCCGCTGCTGGAAGACAACAAGGCTCTGCTGGCGCCGCTCATAGCACTGCTGCAGGCCAAGCCCTCCACCTCCATCACCGCCGACTTCACGTGAGTTTGTACACTTGTGCCATCTCATTAGATAAAAGATTATGTTAATATTGATAAAATTAGAATAGGCGCATGTAGCCTATTTGGTAAAAAACAAATGTAATGATGATGTAAGATGGATCAATAAATAAATTATAGTAATACTGAAATATTTTACAGAGAAAATTAAGGTGCAACTTTTGTGGAATATTTTTTCAAAATGGCTTACGTTAAGGCACCATTTACACAATTATTTATTTTTTGCCTGCGGCAATCAATAAAATTTAAGCAACTAATGACTTGCATTGTCTATACCCTTTTTAGACGGTGCAACTTTGCTTCAACTTATGGTATGCCACAGGTAATTCAATCGGACTTTGTAAAACTGTTTTTATAGAAAGTGTTTACCCGCGCCCGTGGACTTGTGTCGTCTATCTATGTACAACAAAAGAAGAAGTCAGAAGTTTATGACTGAAAGAAAGATTTTTTTTATCCAGGTCAAGCCACACAAAATACGCACAAAAAAAAAAAAACGACAAGCTTGTGAGTGTAGGTTAATGTATGTGTTTTCTGTGCAGGACGCCAATAAAACGCGAGCCCATGAGCTCGTGCTCGTCGTCGTCGATGGTGGTGTGCGCGCCGTGCGTCACGGACCCCACGCTGCCGCTGGGCGCGCTTTCCACGCCGCTCGCCGCGCACACGCCGCACACGCCTCACACGCCACACACGCCGCACACGCCGCACACGTCGCACACCAGCCACCACGAAGCGCTTCACACTCCTGACAGTCAGTATCATGTCAAATTTATATATTTGTAGCGATTTTCAGCCCTGTTAGCCACTATTTATGTCAATCAAGGCTATCGGTATCACTGAAATAGGCAGTGCTTGCTGCAATCAAGTTGTTGTTGTATCATAAACTTCATAAAACAACTGCCAGTTTTGTGATAGTCCCTATCTGAGATGCTTAAATGTCATGAAAATCCAACTGATGTTCATGTTACGATATTATAGGTGTCAGAACCATAAATATTGTTGGCAGGCTTTACAACGTACTTTGCAGTACTCACTGAGTGTACATATTTGGGTTATTTTCTGAGGATCCTCTGTACATGACCCCATGCTTTGTTGTAGGGTTAAAGATATTTATTCTCAAAAAAAATAAAAGTTATTTACCATGAGAACAATGTTTCTAAGCTAAATTATAAGTATAAAGTTCGTTACAATCGTCACTGCATCAATCATGATACACTCATATCAGCTAATTGAGTCTTAATATATTGAATGAGTGTTATTTTTTTAAACGACTTTAAAACGGAGGAGGTTCTCAATACTCCAATTTTTTTTTGTATTTTTGTTACGCGATATTTCCGGCAATTGTGGATTGATTTCAAAAATTCTTTTCTTAATGGCTTAGGGTATGCCTCAGGGGTGGTCCCATATAAATTTTATTAACTTTGCTTAGGTAGTTTTTCAGTTAGTTTCAATAATACGTATTTTTGCAACTTCCTGTCACTGTTATTTACATAGCAAGTAGTGGTATACGAATGTGTGGGGTAAGTACCACACCTAAAATGTGAAAAACAAACATTTTTACGAAAAAAAAACAACTGACTCAAAAAATATATAATATAATCCAAAAAAAAATACAGTCAAAACAACCAACTTCCAAAAAAAAAAGCATTACAAAGTGTATGTTCAACAGGCGGCGGCGCGCGAGGCCGGCTGCGCAACGCACTCATAGCGGACAGCGACGACTTCGCGCCCATCATGGGAGGCGGGCGCTTCCAGCTGCAGACCGAGGACCAGGAGTCAGGTACGACATGTCGCTCACACTCACGCACACTCCATATACCATTATTTAGACATTATAAGCAGTTAAAGGTCTAAAAATAAGTTATTTGGTCGCCAGTCACAAATAAAAGACAGGTCAAACTGTACCCACTGCTACGTACACAATTGAAAGACGGAGATCGTAGCGTACTAGGCACAGTCTGGTGTATCTTCTATTTTTGATGGTGGGGGTCAAAAGGTTCGCTCGGTTCCTGTTTTACTTTCGGGTTTTGGCACTCTGATTTGTTGCAAACAGCAAAGCAGTCCACTGAAAGGGTTTTTGCGAAGCCTTTTAAAAGGATTAATATGGCATCAACAAATGTTTCTGTTGGTTCCACAGGTTGCGTTTTTATTCACAGGAACTGGGGCATTTCAGTATTTACATGATAGATTGATACCTTAAGTTGCCTGAAACAACAGACATGCCGTGATTATCAAGTTGTATGTCATTATGTTGATTATTATATTGATAAATCATGATCAATGGTAACAATAACTGACAGTTGATAATAGTAACCCCTGGTTAATTCAATTGAATGTGTTGTCTAATCTTATGGTAACTTATATTCAGTTTATTTTCTTGAATCAATCACAACCAAACATATGAATTGAGAGCATTAGTGACTAGGCCCCGATTTCCTGTCTCTGATGATCAGTAAATATACTGTAAATTTTAAATAAATTGCTGGGTTTAAAAAAAAAAAAGCGTCTGGTCAGCTCCTCACCTCGATCTCGCCCGGTGGAAAGCGATGGATGATTCTATGATGGAACGAGCCAGCCCAGAAGATGCCCATTCACTCATGCTTTAAATTTAAAGGCTTGGAACAAAATAACAACAACCAATAAATAAGTGGTCAGGAGATTTTACAGCAAACTATGAGTTTATCACCAGGAGATAGTTTTTGGCCATTTCAATATTAAGGTATCAATTTAACAAATAAAACAATAATAACCATGTTCAATGCGTCTAACCTTTACTTATAGTTCACAAATTCATGGGTATGCTAAGTCACGCTATAGGCAAGCGGGCTCAGGAGGGAGAGCGCACGTCTCGTGGCTAGCACTTTGGCTGTGAACTGTGTGTCGCAGTCACATCACAGTCAGAGTTCTAGCTACGCGGCCGTGCGGCGCGGCGCGAGGACTCACCACATTAGATATAAGTCATACGGCAGCGGGATTCACTAGGTTGGTTGGTTATTTATGTGCCGACGCATAAAAGCGGTGCGACGTCGCAACGAAAAAACTTGGACATTTCCTTAAATAAAGGCTTCGGGTGACCTCGCCGGTTTTTGCGATGCGACGTTGCAATGCTTTTGTGTGTTGGCGCTGATTCACTGTGCACGGAAACAGGATGGGCTAATGTTAGTTTAGGAATGAGTAATCTTAAAAAAAAAACTAAAATTTTCTTCAGTCTATTAATTCAGCCTATATCTAGGTAGAGCTCTAGCTAAACATGGGCTTAACAGATAGACTCCCAAGTAACTCACTATCACTTCCTCTTTCACGTCCAATTTTAAATGCATTCGTTTATCGTGTTTCCGAATATTGTCATCCGTGTACGAATATGTGTCATGTAGCACACCACTGACATGCATGCTTGTCCATCACGGTGCTCACGTCATCATCATGAATGCTTCACTAACTATGTTAACTGTCTCCATACTACGTCAGAGGGAGATAGGAATTGTGTTCCATGTTCCTGTCTCTCAAATTGTGTATGTGGTTTTTGAACTGTGTTGAAACAGTCTCTGTTGGGGACTGACTTGACTAAATGTTAGCCTTTGCTATGCTTTAAGTGCAGATGGAAAAAGAAAGAGGCGAGCGAAAATTAGGGCTGTAATATTTGGTTTTCCTAACATATCTTAACAGGCTGAAGTTTTACACGAAAATTGTCCAAAATCGCCAAAGTTTCTCCATCTATTTCTGCCGGTTAGTAAAAACGGTAGCAAAAGTTTCGTTTAATTTAGCTGTGTTCAACAGTCATTAATTTATCCAAGGTTATTTGGCCTTCAAGAGGGCATTATAATGCTCAGTTTTTCATTTCTATCCCAGTGTCACCATCACTAATTGTTCAATTCATGTAAATAATGCTGCGTTTCGGATGTGGATTAAATTGGTTTTTGTATTGTGTAAATAATTTGCTGCAATGTCTTTTAACATTCCTACAGACTTCCGAAACATTCGAACTGTTTGTATAAAAGCACACAATATTGTTAAAGTATTTTTTTTATTGTAAATATGTCAACTTGGTGCATGCTCACATCGTGTCACGGGAAATCAGCTAAACGTTGGCACGCATTTTTCTGGGAGGAAAGACAAAACTAGGGGTCGGGTTCCTAAATTAAAAACATTGAAAGTTTAATTAATCAAATAACTACTTTGTCGTCAATAATCCCCGAAGGATTGGGACACTAGAAAGTTTTCAACCGCGATAACTAATATAACAGTATCGTAACCTGGTTGATGTTGATGTGAGCATCCCACGGAGAGCTTGCAGCGGTTCATGGTCGGCGCGGCGGGGCGGGCGCGAGGCGCGGGCGGCCGCGAGCTGTATCCCGTGCGGCTCCAGTGCGCATGTAGCACCATGGGATTCAGCTCACGGACGCTCGCCACTAACAGCCAACTCATCTACTAACTCCACAGACAACCATCGCCAATGTAACAACGCTCTCATGTCTAACTATGTTTGCACTGTGTTCTAACTTTCGGAAAACGTCGTTTCATTCATTCAATTACCAGTCACCGTCAACACCATTCACTCGGATCTTGGGATATTCTTCTATTTAACTTCATCAGCCGCAAAACAATTCAAACAACGTTTTTCGAAGAGCTACTACTCATTTTGAATAAAAAAACCGCTACAGTAAATGTCAAAATTGCTGTTTTACATTATTGTTCAAAATGGGTAGGTCCATTTTAAATTGACAAGCGGAAATAGACAATCTTTTGACTATTTTCGTTTGAAAACTTTTACTTACATGCAATATTCATGCAACGCGCTCGCTTTATTAGGCTAAGGGAATTCCATCACTAATATTTCATTCACAAGCTTAAAACAGTCTGAGGCGAATGCCGTGAGGCTTTACCTGGACTCACGCTCTGGCCAATCCCGCGTCGGACGCGGGACGCAATACAGGCCGTACAATATTTTTAGCAGTTGTATAGCTTCATACAACAGTTAAGAAGATTGCACTAACCGTTCCGCGTCCCGCGCAGGATTCGCTTAAATGAGACTCCAGTTTAATGACCACCTTTCTTGGGCTTCAGGCGTTTAGGATGCGTGCGCGTTGCAAGAAGTATTGCACATTTTTTCCTTCGCCTCTGCTTCGCCTGTCAAAATCCAATAACGCTTGCTCTTATTGTCCGTCTGACTGTTTGTATAGATTTTGCAGGTGATGTCGGGGTGGGGGCGTGTTTGAAACTAAATTTGTAAATAATCTGTAAAATATTTAATTCGTAAAATGTTCATTTCATTTGATGTTGACGTGGGGACACGTGATATTAATGTGTTAGGAGTATATTGTAATGTATTTCCTAGGCGCGCTCATGTTATTCATCGTCTGGTCGGGTTTATACACTAAACCCGGCTATTGTTCTGATTGATATTGTATTCGGTTGATGAAGCTTGGGCTGTAAGGAGGCACGCTTACCATCTCAGTCCCCCAAGCCAATCTCACCTGCTCGTGGCGCACCTTGCTGAATAACAAACGAGGCTCTGTCAACCGACAAATGGCGGTATAACCATTTCAAAATAAAATTTCGCGGTTAAATGGCG
Organism: Griposia aprilina; assembly: GCA_916610205.1. Classification (NCBI taxonomy): domain Eukaryota; kingdom Metazoa; phylum Arthropoda; class Insecta; order Lepidoptera; family Noctuidae; genus Griposia; species Griposia aprilina. The sequence continues at coordinate 17,687,421 of OU744286.1, forward strand.
CTTACTAGTGACGACCAACAGCATCACTAGTGCGAGACGCTGTGATCTGCGATCGCCAACCCGCACGCCCAGCGTGGCGATTATGGGCAAAACCTCTAATGGCAAGCCAAAATAAACCACGGCCCCCAATTTCCGGCCGCCTTGCTATTCCTGATTTTGGCGGCGGTCACGGTAACGGGAGAGGGAGACCAGCTGTTCCAAGGCGGGGAGTCGGGTTCCTGGTAAACAAACCCCTGTGTCTGGAACAGGGTGGCGTACCTCGTAATGAAGCTAACCGAGAGGTATAGCCTCCAGGTTGTTCAGGTTTACGCACCGACCTCGGCACACTCGGATGACGAAGTGGCGGAAATGTTCGAGGACATCTCCAGGGCATTCAACCACTAAGGCCCACTACAACGTTCTCATGAGGGATTTTAACGCTAAAGTGGGAGTAGAGGATTGCAACAAATCAGTAGTAGAGGATCCTAGGGGTTCGGCAGTAGAAATCATAGGGGGCAAATGCTAGTCAACTTCATTGAGGAGGGGCATTTCCTGATGAATTCCTTGTTTAAGAAACAGCCATAAAGGATGTAGACGTGGCGAAGTCCAGTCACTGACGAAATATGAGATAGACTTCATCATAACGGATACAAAACAATATATTCAGGGATGTCTCGGTGATCAACAGGTTCAATACCGGCAGTGATCACATACTTTTTTAGAGGCTTTCTCAATATCAACTTTAAGCTTGAGCGAACTCGTATGATGAAGTATAGGGTTCGTCCAAATATGCTCCAAACTATGCTAGGATCTGAAGCGTTCCAGTCAGACCTGGACAACCGATTCGCTGACGAAAAAACCACAAATGACGTCGACCAGGTGCTCGACCAAATGGTGGAAATCCTCAGGGAAGGTACGCGATTTTGCAAAATGCGGCGTACGGGCAAGAAGTCCAAACTTTCGGAAGAGACAAAGACTGGAGCTTATGACAGAACGACGCGAAAACCCACCTATCACTTCGTCAGACCAACGGACACTCAACAAAAATATTAGAACATTGGCACGATGCGACCTCCGACGCTTCAATACACGCTCTGTAGAGGAAGCGATTGAGCAAAATCGGGGGTCGAAAGTGTTCGTCCAATCACTTGGGAGGAGCCACCTGACGAATTTGACCAAATTTTGTGGGGATATCGTCGTTTCGAAGGCGGAGATCCTTTCGGAAGTCGAAAACTTGTATTGTACGCATCGCATGCATCTCGACCTGATCCCGAAAATGAGAATTCTAGAGCCACCTTGACACGCCATTTCACGGAAGACGTGCCAGAAGTCAACAAAGACGTAATCGAGGCGGCTCTAAAAACAGCTTAAAAATTAAAAAGCCTCTGGTGAGCACGGGATTACGACCGGGCTCCTAAAAGCAGTAGGAAGTCCAGTATTGAAAGAGCTTCGGGAGCTCTTTAACTCTGCCCTGTTTTCTGGGGGAACTCCGGAAGCGTGGCGAAGTTGCGTGGTCGTTCTTTTCTTTTTAAAGGGTAATAAAAGCCTTTTAAAGAATTACAGACCCATTTAGCTCCTAGTTGATTGTTCTGTTCGCATTGGGCTACGGATGAACTTGGATAAAACCCAGGGTATGTTCAACGAACACGTCACTCCGGGACCGATTGCTGTCGATGGCGGTGCTCTCAAGGTTGTTCGACAATACGTTGATTTCGGGAAAACTCTGCAGTTTGGTAAGAACAACATTGAGAAGACGCTAACAGAAGAACTTGGCCCGGCTGGGCAGCGTTTGGGAAGCTTCATCGAGTCTTCTCGTCGCGTATTCCGTAGAGCCTAAATACTTAGTCTTCCATCAGTGCGTCTTGCCTGTTATGACTTACGGAACCGAAACGTGGACACTCACGGTTCGGCTGGTCCATAAATTCAAGGTCGCTCAGCGAGCTATGGAACGAGCTATTCTTGGGGTTTCTCTGAGGGATAGAATCCGGAATAAGGTGATCCGGGAAGAGAACCAAAGTTGTCGACATATCTCATAGAATAAGCAAGTTGAAGTGGCAATGGACCGGCCATATTAGCCGTAGAACCGATGACCGTTGGGATAGAAGTGTTCTTGAGTGGAGACGCGAATCGGCAAACGTAAGGTAGGACGCCCTCAGGCTAGGTGGAACGACCATCTACGCAGGGTGGCTGGTAGCAGCTGGATGAGAGTTGCCGAGAATCGAGTTAAATGGCGTGCAATTGGAGAAGCCTAGGTCCACCAGTGTACTGCTGTGGGCTGATAATGATGATGGAGCTTGTGCGCGCCTACCATTGCTGGCATTCTTAAAATTTTTCGATATTCATCATTAAATTTTATTTAATTATTTTGATCATTGTCAATTTATATAAAATGTAATAATGTGTTTAATCTTTTCAGTGCGCAATTGCGATATTATGAGAATACGAACCTATGTAGTGTCAACATTATGGTACTATACTGACATGGCTGTCGTTCCGTGGCATTTCAGAACCGCTGGAGCTGGAGCCGTTCCTCGCGCTGGAGCCGCCTATGTCAGCCACGGACTACGGGTTCTGCCTCGACCACGACGAGGGGCTGGCGGAGCTGTTCGACTTCGAGTTCTAGTGGCACGCGCACGCGTGCCAGAGTCGCGCCCGTGTGGTCGCCGGCCAGTTGCCGCGCCTGTCTGCACTGGCTCGCTCGCCTGCTGCGTCCGTCGCACTGGCCTGCTCGCCTGCTGCGTCCGTCGCACTGGCCTGCTCGCCTGCTGCATCCGTCGCACTGGCCCGTTCGCCTGCTGCGTGCGTCGCACTGGCCTGCTCGCCTGCTGCGTCCGTCGCACTCGTAGTACTGAGCAGTGCTCACTGCAGGCTGCCCTCGGCTCAATTTCACTGCAAATGTTTAGGGTTTCAAATGAGCTCTGTGTGCGAGTTGTGACAACCGCTCCAGGTGATGGGACGGGTGCGAGCCGCTCTCAAGCCTTGAACATTTGACGCGAGGTCGGGACGGCTGTAGTCTTGTTTACAGAACACTCTCACGGTTTACATACGTGGTGCTTATGTTTGTGTTGTGGGCAACATTGTGTTGAACATTTAGCTTTTATTTTAGGTGCAGCAGAATACTTAGTAGAGGCATGCACTGGTTGCTCGAATAACTACGCAGGCTGGTAGACTGGCAACGGCCGCGGAAGCGCTAGAATAAATTAAGCAATACCTGACGCCATTTACTAAACTAGTGTTTTTGATGAATATTTTTAAAGTTTATTTCGTTACGTCGCGTATGATAATGATGCCATTTTATTTACGGGTATAACACTGTCATCGTGTTGAGCTTGTTTTTGTTTATCCGAACATTGCTTTTGACTAGACTAGGAAATCCCTATTTACTAATTCGCCTTGAAATAAACGAACGCGCTCAAAGGCAGCATCCATGCGGGCGTGTGGATGCGTGAACGAAGCTGTTTGACGAGATGTTGAGCGCGCGTGCTCTTTTAGCACTTGGGACAAGAAATTGGTTCCACAATAACTTGTAAGTAGGTAATGAGTATTTCGCCTACACAGGCTGCGTTCTTAAGTTCTGCAGAATGCATTTGTATTGGATGACGAAGGTGCGTGAGCCATTCTTAATGCGAAACGCAGAAGTGTTGGGCGCAGCCTGTGTGTGATCTATAAGCAATATAAATAATCTGACACTGGATCCCATGTACACTTGTACCTGTACGAAAGTTAAGTAAAATATGAGAGTGTTCTGTAAAAGCAGTAATGTGTGGTATGAACATTGAACATCGCGCTCTTAGTTAGTTTTATAAATTGATTTCAACGTAAATTATTTAGTTTGATTATTTGTGACGTAGATGTCGAATACTTAACTAATGCTCCGTTCTGTGAGACTGTAGCCTGCGCATGCTGTTATGATACGATAGTTTATAGCAGATCACCGAGGTTCCGGATTTAACTGAGAATGTTATACAAGTTATAGAGAAGGAAGTAACCTAAAGAAAATTAAACACATTGCAACAGGAACTTTTTGATTTGACTCTTGCAGATTCCATAATTATTTATTGTGCAACATTCTCAATTATCACCAGGTTTATAGTTCATCAGTTTACTAAACACCGTTGACAATAACAGATAACCTCAAACAACCCAATCTGAAAAACATGGTGCTAATTTCATTTCTTCATCTATTACCGCTGACTACAGTCCCACATTACTGTTTAAGAAACTGAACGCTTATAATGGAAATGTTCCTTGAAAATTATCTAATTGATTTGTTTGTGTATTGGTATGTTGCATTGAGTTTCGACGACCAATGCTTGTCTACCACACGTGGTCGGTATCTGATGGGGGCGCATACTACAGATACAATGCCTTAAGACTTTATTGAACTTTGTAAATATTACACATGCCAAGTTTTTTATGCGATCTCTATAAGTTTGTTTTTCACATGTTCGTAGGAGAAAGAAACTAGAATTTGCAGTATGCGTCCGTGCACACATGTTGTTGCGAGCACATAGTGTAGGTTGTGTCGTGTCGCAGAGTGTGGAGCGGCGCTCGAGCGCTCGGAGTGCTCGCAGCGCTCGCAGTGCTCGCAGTGCTCGCAGAGCTCGCGTGCTCGTGTGCTCGCGTGCTGCAGTGCTCGCCCGCTGCGCGCTCGTGTACATAGAGTCGCTCAAATCAGAGGGGCGCGGGCGGGCGCGCCGTGTACATATTACACACTAATGAACGGTGATATCTTAGCGGCCTTCGATTTTACTTGTAAAGCTAGCTCTAGTGTTCCATACGTCATACGTTCACGTTAGGCCTGTCGTTTGCGTATTGCACATTGTTCCGTTATCAATATAACTGATTTGCCAAATATTTAGTTAATACCTGAGTTTGTGATTTAAGTTTCATTATGGGTTCGTTTAGTTGTCATTGTAAATAGTGGAAGCAGGGCGGGCGCGCGGCGAACGTCAACATTATGATTTCGACATATAATTTTGAATGTTTAAGTACAAAGTGCGATGCCGTAATAGCCGTCTTACCGTAATGTAAGTACATTATCGAACTCGTTGGCACGCCTCCGCTCTGCCGATTTTGAATACTGTACAGCACAAATGTCATTGTAAAAAAAAAACTATTAATAAGTGCATATCAAAATAATTTTAATGTTAGAGTTAATTTGGAGAAGTGTGTGAGCGGCTTGAGTGAGGGAGGCGCGGAGTGTCGGACAGGCAGGCGGAACCTGGTTGCAATACTAGTACGAACGCACGTAGTACGAACGAGGGCGAAATCATTGTTTTAACGTTTATTTCTCATGTTATATTAGTTACATTCCGTGCCCTTGTAAAACAAGATCCTGCGTCTTCCAGGCATTTGTACATATTTAGATTTCGATGCATGCACGAGATTAGACTGAGACCGTGGATTTTAAATATCACGTTACTTGATCAACAACAATAACTGCACGTCGATGTACGCAAACTGTTCACGTCAGATGTTCATCCACAAGGGCGCGGAACTCTCGCTGCCATGTGTGAACAAGCGACTACGTCCCGCCAGACTACCCGCTAATAGTATTAAATCACTAATATGTTTATTTATAAAATTATTTGTTATGGGTAAGCTGCGATACGATTTTATTTCACCACATCTTTATGTCAGCTCTGTTGTGCTAAATCGTTTTTAATTAAATTAAATCTAACTACAAATGAATTTTTTAAATTTTTCGTAACAAGATCGTTTTCATAAAGTTTTATTTCGGTTTGATAGGATTTTTTTTTTCGTTTTAAATGTTGTTTCCGTACAAAGCAAACTCTGTTTAATATTTTTTTGAAGTCAGACCATTGAAACAGAATTTGCTTTTTGCGGCGCTCGTGAAGTACCTAATTCTAAAGAGAAATTTTCATTCTGCAAGATACTTTAGTTACCTCATGTCATGTTCCTAAAACATCGTTGAAAATCGATAGTAATGTAATATTATCAAGTTCGTTGATATACCATTTTGATACTGCGCAGTAAACTATCCCTTGATAGTCCCTGGACATGGATGGGTACCTAGTGTTGATTTTTGAGGAACACATGCGATCAATATGTAGGTTGCTAGTCGCTTATACAAACATTTTGTTCGGCATGGCGCCGCCTCTTGCAAGAGGTGGCGTTTTAATTTTAAATTAAATTGTTAACGACACAAATTCTGGGGCCAAACGTACGAGAAAAAGGAGTACAAATTATAAACAAACATTTTCTCGTAATTTAGTTAAGGTTTTACGCCACTTCCATTGTTTGCATCGATCGATGTTTTGTTCTTAAACGAATGATTTAGTGAAATCATACAAAGCTATTGTAATGAACACGCTTTACACTGTATTTTCAGCTCAGGTTTGACTCTTATTACTTCCGGAGCTTTGTAACTTATTGGAATTATTTATTGCATTCGCGCATGTCTGAAATCAGTAAATTTATGTAAAATATTATTTGGTGATATTTAAGAAATTCAGGCAGTCTACGAGTGATATTTATCTGGCGTCCGTTTTACGACATAAATAGTTTACATTACTAAATCGACCAAGCGGTAGGTCAAAAAGGATGTTCATCACCATTTTAATGACCCTCGTAAAACTTTATATTTACGTACTCTAGTAGACTGCCGACTCAATCAATCCGATAATTTGTTAAGATAATCTCATAATGTTAGGTTTATACAATAGCTGTCAGTATTTTTATCGTTCATTTCAATTTCAATACATTGGAATATACTCATTACTTGTTCCCACTCCGCGTCGATAGTTTGATGAGGATCTCAAGTTAAAATGTTGGTATTGTTTGTCTAAGTTAATGTGTGAGACTATCGACGTGGGGCGCAACTGTTACAACGATTTTAGTCCGTACATAATAACGTCAGCTCGACGGTCCACAGGGTCCTAATGTAGTATTTCAATACAGACAATATTAAAGTTAATTGGAACTCATTGAGGGGCGACGCGCGACGTAGGCCCGCTGTTTACAATGTTGTCTTCACACGAGTCGTGCGGGATACACAGATATCATTGGTAGTATTCTATCTTAGTTCCTGTCTGTAGACGTACTTATTTTTTTTTGTATAATTCTGCGAGGTAGCCTAGTGTGAACATTGTCAATGAACGGGTTGTTACCAGACAAGTTTCAGTTTGCTCGTAGATGTAAACTAGTGCTGTTATATAAAATTGAGACTTCTTGACGGCATGTTTTTGTGTAATACTTTATCTGGTTTTTTAATGTAACAAATTGAAGGTGCAATGTTATAAATATGTATTTATAGTGTGTGTGAGCGCGGGAGGGACGCGGGAGAGCGGAGGGACGCTCGGAGTAACGATACGCTTGTTTGCGCCATTTGTTGTTGGTGTGAAGCCTGTTTGATTTATATTCATTTGTGTTGAAAGACTGAGGTTGATTATTCCAGTTTCGACGAACGTGCGAGTTATTTGTTGATTGAATTTAAATATAAAGTCATATATATAGTTAGGTTATATTTTTTAATAAATATAATATTGAGATATGTAATATATTTCTGTATTTTCTTTCGCATTTACCTAAACCCAGACAAAATTAAATTCCTGAGTTGAACATTGATGACTAGTTTATTTTTATTGTATCTGTGTAAAAACAAACAAATGGATGCCAAGTTTTGATGACTAAAATAACCCTTAATATAAGGTGATGCTTATTATAATTTAATACAACATATTTACAAACTGGCACTTATAAAATTCAACACTTAAAAATAGAACCAAAGACAGCTCGATCAGTCTCTAATAAAATTGTCAATGGGGAAGTCCTTGAAGGAGTGGCTCCAGATATCTGTGAAGCCCGTGCTGACCAGATCGTTGATGAGCGGCCTGATCACTGCAAAGCCTGGCTTCCACGTGGCATTTATCACACGGTCCAGCATGCGCTCTGAAAACAACAATTCTGAAACTTATTTGCTATTTACGAGCAGGTAACACCATTATTTTTCAATATTTTAATTTATGAAAAGAGGGATTTCTCTGCTGTTCTATGGTGTAAATAAGACGAAACTCACAAATAAGCAATGGTACAGTGATACAGATGTAAGTGCCCAATGACTATTCCTCCACTACAAATTCTACGGTGCAAACAACATTAATGCAAGGTGCTAATCTACTCATCACCCTAAAAAGAGACGTCGTGTCTAAAAGTATCTTACGCATATAACTACCGAGTATTCCGTTGCCCCTGACCAGATTGCCGACGTGGATTTCCATGTCCCCGATGTGATCAACCTCTACGTGGACATCTAATCCTGTACCGTTGCGTTTGATGCGCGTCGTTTGTGAGTAGTCCCGTAATGTTAGGTTCCAGGTACCGGACCGAAGGACGCCTAGACCGAATGCATCGCCCTGGAAAATCAGAGTTAGTGTAAGTATAGGCATAGGTTGCTAGGCACATCATAATTGAATGATATCAAAATGTTATGTCTTAAAGTTAACATTGTGGAATGCAATAAACGATTGAGTATCTACCATCCTATCCATCTATTTGCACCGATTCAGAGGGCCCTTCAATCATTAAACTGTAATGAGTAGCTTCAAGCGTGGCTGCCGTGAAAAATTTTGATAACAGCACATAACTACACAAAAATTATGTAGGTATCATAGACACGAGCGGCACGCTTCAACGACAGGCAACTTGAGCCCGACACGCGTCGAGGGCGGTCGGCGCGTGCCGCTCGTGCGTATGAACACATGGAACCCTGGCTGAATTGCATCCGCCAATTATTTCAATCTAGACTCCAGTTAGATTCTAGAGGTAAACTTTGGGTGGGTGGGCTAGATTGTGAACGGCCTAATATATCGCACCTTGGGGCAATTCATGTCATCATTTACTTAGCAGGAATATTGCAATTTACTACCTTAAACTCGTAGTCACCGTTGAGCCATTTTTCTGGGAAGTACTGTGAGTAAACTATGCGCTGGTTCTCCCAGTCGGTTCTGTAAAGAGTAATGATATATGTAAAATAAATTAATTGAATATCTAGCTGTGTGTACTGTGTAACGTTACATAAAGCTCTGTTATGTAGCCTTTTTTTTTTTTTTTGATACTGGCTTTTATGCAGGCGGCCACTCGTGGGCCTTCCCTGCGTCACCGGGCTTCGGTGGGGCCAGAAGGGCCTCTCACCTAGCAAATAAAATAATAACTAGGTAGCACAGCTAAGGGCATCCCATAGTGGGATTCGAACCTAGGCTTAGGGCGCTACCGATTGCTGAGCAAGTGGGGACTTGTTGTATCTGAGAGATATTATTATTAAAGACATTGTTTTGGATTAATGGCACCGCGCGGGCGGGCGGGCTCAATGGACGGGGGGAGGTTTGTTCTGTAGCCATCTAGCCATTCCATTTTATAGTGTATCTATGGCGGCTATTCCATAGTTTAGTTCCTAGTTCACTCACTTGGCGCTGTTAACAATTTCAAAACAAATTCTTAATAAATCGAACGCTGACCACAGACTACATTTTGGAGATTACATTTTTAATTTTGGCGGTGACTTTAAAAATAACTTACTTAATGTGTTTAATTTTCGTAGGTACTGATTACTATACCTAGTTACTTCAGTGACTCACTTGTATTTAGTGACGGTGGACTGTGACCATCCTCTTTCGTACACGTTGGTTAGTGTGAGCGTGTATCCCATACCGATGATAGCGCGCGCCTGTTTGATCTCCCGCGCGAAGTGTGGATCGAACGGCGCCACACCCATCTCCGGGATACCTGCAAATGCATTACAAATGGTGTAAACATTTGTGAATACCACTTGCCCAGTGAATTGAGGATAATACCTATTATTTTCCGTAGAAGGTTAAGCACTTGTCGACCTACCTAATAAAGAGCAGATTTTGATAAACATATTTCGACATAGGTGGAAACCACCTAGTTTATTAAGGCCTACTATTTATATAATTTCATTTAAATTGCAAATATTTTTGTTTTCTAATTAAGTTTTTAAGAAATATCTAGACACTAAAATTAGACACAATCTTACCACACAATGAAGCTTACGCAGTTTTTATTGCGTGGACATTCCTGCATGAGGCTTTTATGTGCACTCGAGCGGTCACTCGAGCTAAACTAAAGCTAACGTAAGTTTTGAGTAAGACCTTTATTGGGCAAGTGTGTGTTCACAAAATAAACCATTATTCTACGGAATTCTCCCTGCCTACTTCAGTAGGTATCTCTTTCTTAACTACCTGCTCTATGCTTATGTATGGTATAAGAGTGTGTCGTACTTACCTACTTTGAAATAGGGTCGCACCTTGTTAAAAGCTCTCTTTATGCAGCCATCGAAATCTGGGGACGTTTTCTTACACGCTGCAAATATTCTTTCTGAAACATAATAAGTGTAGGCATTAGACGAGAGGTTGGTTTCTTGCAGAATCGACCCTCTCCCTCTCCGGGGATAACTTACGCCAGCGATAGCGAACCAATGGTGAAAGTGGTGGCACGCAACAAAAAAAATGGGCACAACATCAATTGAGGAATTTAGGTACCTACCTACCTACCTTTAGTCATCTAGTTTACAGGAGTAAAAGTACCTAGCACTAATTTGTTCTTTCACTTTAACAAATATAAAACTGGTAGGTACCTAATATTGAGATTAGTACCTATAGGTAATAAACTAATTTAGGTAACAAATATAAAACTGTTAAAGTAAGGATGACTGTATACTGTAAAGGTCTATTTCTGTTTGCAAATAAAGAGTGTTATTGCATATAACACTCTTTATTAGCAATCAGAAATAACCAATATTTTATTGGTGCCGATTTTTTTGTACAAGCTAAGCTAACTTTTGGCTATGAGAATCTTAAAGGTATTCTGCAAAATATCACTAAATTTAAAAAAAAAATTGGCAGTTAGAATCGAATTTGACAATAGCGACTCCACGTGGTATTTACCCTGTGATTTTATTTAGAGCCGTAGGCGCGCAGGGGGGCACCCTCGACGTGTTTTATAACGATTTTTTCAGTTTTTGTATGGAAAATATGAAAAATTGTTACAGGTACATGTTGAGTTTTGGGGGTTTACCTATGGCTAAAAGCCGAAGCCTTTATGGCTAAATGGGTCGAAACTTTTTCATTATTTTTGCGATACGACCATTTTCGAGATATAAGTAAAATAAAAGAAAAAAAGATACAGTACTGTTTTTGCACCTGAAGTCGAGGTGGTGGTGTGAATTTTAGTTCATGACAACTAATTTTATTCCAGACGTTTTTAATCGCGATTAAAAATAGTCAGTTTTAGTAGGCAATCAAAATTTTTGGTGTAAAACGTCAAATTCAGAATAGCGAAATTGCCATTTTCACTAAATTAATAACTCCGCCATCTTAGTGCTGTCAAATTAAAATATAGTTAAGTTGTGTCGCTTTAGTCTATTTCAGAATGGGAAATCGTCGCCTGACAGGAATAAACAAAATTTTGGTGATTTTTAGTCTAGTTTAGAGGTATTTGTGCCAAGAGAATCGGCACCATTGTGAAGGTTTTTCTTCCAGAAGGAGTCAATAAGTCAAGATTGTTTATTGGCACGTCATCATCATCTGCCTGCCTTTTCTCAACTATGATGGGGTCAGCTTCCAGTCTTACCGGATGCAGCTGAGTACTAGTATTTTACATGGAGCGACTGCCTATCTGACCTCCACAACCCAGTTAATGCGTAATACGATACCGCTAGTAAGACTGGTTGTCAGACTTTTCGGCTTCTGACGACCCGTAACGAGTGTCAAAGATCCGCGAATGACAGTTCGGACCAACGGCTTAACGAGCTTTCCAAGGCACGGAGGGGTCTTGGTCTCTATGTAAAGATGATCACCCATCCACGGACTAACCGCGGCAAGCGTAGCTTAACCTGATTAGTCTTAGATAGAAAGAAAGACTTAGATAGTCTTTCTTTATTCGCACGTCATGGCTAAATATTAAAAAAATATTTGGAAAACAAACCACATATATGTAGTTATAGAGGTTCGCCGTCCCTGGCCTAAGGCCCGAAGCAACTCTTGTAGAACAATTTCCATGAAGTTTTCATAGAAATTTCTGCTAGCGTCGCGTCGCGGCTGTTTGTGGAAGCCTTTACGCTATTTTTATTAAGTTATTACCTAGGATGCCATGAAACATTCTCATCTATAGAAATGGAACGGAAAATCACCAAAATTAATAATCAAAGTATAGGTAGGTACCAAAAAAAATATCTACCCACACAGTATATGTGTTTCGCAATAGGTAGGTTCCTTATAACTTTGATGATTGCACTAGAACAGTGTTTCCAAATCATTGTTCTGCCATGGCCCGGTAATTTTCACACTGCCCCTTCGTGACCCACTTAATACTTTTAAACCCAAGCTGGTTCCATTAGGTAAAATAATACACATTATTAATAGTAGGATATGTTTTATGAATACTATCTACATATTTTGGTATCGCCTATTTAGTCACTAAATTTTAGTGCGGAGTTGCGGCTTATTTTTTATTAAAGAATCCAAGTTCGCGGAAAATGACGAAAGTTTTATCATAAGGTCTGGTTCCACTTAAAGTCGGTTTCTATATTTATTTTTAAGGTAAACTAGTGTTGAAAACCCAGCTTCACATTCATAAGTTATGACAAAAGGCATTATAAAGGTTATTGCTTGACGAGCTAATTTTGTGTATTCTTGACTACAAGATAACCAAAAATCTATCAATGGTCTTGTGTCAAATATATCCTTGAGTGCTGTGTTAGTTGACAGTTCAATTAACGAGTCGACATCTGAATTTGGCAAATTAGTTTCGGAATCTAACTTGAATGTAAATGGGTGTCTTATCCAAGCTGTGTTGCTGTCGATTGGAGGAAAATATTCTTGAAGATTCCTCTCCAGTCCTAATAAATGTTCTTTAATTTGAGTTAAGATGTCTTGTGGCAAAGCAATCATGTTGTACTCTTTTTGTATTTCACTTAAATTACTAAATGCTTTGAAGTTCCCTGTTTCCGCGCGTTGTGCCCACACATTAAGCTTTGTTCTTGCAGCTTCCACCTTATCTTCCAGTTTAAATATTGTTATAGTTATCTTGCAGTGCCATGTTTAGATTATTTAAAAATTCCCGGTACCGGGTCGCGACCCGGCTAATGGGGAACGCTGCACTAGAGGCTTGACCACATGACCACAAAACACAAATTTCGACAGTTTGGATTACTAGGTCACTGCGACCTTGTGAATGACTCTGATAAATAAACTATTATAAGGTAGGTAACTTTTGAGTGGATTGATTGTGAATGAAATATCAAAGAGAGAAAAAAATAAAAAGTTATTTGTAACGCAAGGCTGCAAAGTTGTTTTTTGGTGCGAGTACTTGTACGAGACGCAGTATAACTTTGCTGCCAAGCGAAACACACAACTTTTCACCTCACTACAGCGAACAAGGGTACAAGAAATAAAAATAAAAGCTTGTAACAGCTTAAAAATAATAAGTATATTAAATTAGTATTTATTTATTTTAAAAATACAAGTAAAATTACTACAATTGGTAATACTCGTAATTTATGACTTCTTGTAATTTTATCAAAAAACAAACCAAAATCATGGAAAGTGAAATGAAAGTGTATACATAAAGAAGAAATTTTGAAAAGTTTTGTTTTTCATGCGACCTTCGTGCTGGCTAGTGCGATTATTCTAAAAATGTGATTGGCGCACTGACATGAAATAAGTAGATACTCGTATTTATGTATTTTCAGTGGACTGGCGATGGCGGTAGGATAGAAAATGATTGAAATTGAAAGAAAGGTTCAAATTAAAAAAAAAAACTTTTCACGTTAGCGGATAAAATGCACTTTTGCATTTAGATTTCGAATGATAAACAGAATCTTTCCAAGGTTGTGAGGTGAAAAATATTTTATTTAGGACGCGCAGTGGTTACTAGCTAAAGGTAAATAGCTACCTAGGTAATTAATAGTCAACTTGAAAATGATCTTTTATGGTATATCACTAAGCTATGCTCCAAAAAATAATACTAATTTGATTTAAGTAATCCACTTCAGGAGCTAAGGTTTTTAACCACGACTTTGCACCTCGTCTCTAGTAGGTACTTATAGAATATTGAAAAACAACAATAAGTAATTCGAATATCTTGTACGGTAATATCTTGTCGGGGGCGGGGGGGTCACCATGGTTGCCGAGGAATATTTTTAGGGTGGTAAATCTCCTCGTTGGTTAGTGGTTGCAAGGGCTACTGCTGAGCAAGAGGCCTTGGGTTCGATTCCAAGGTCGAGTAGTGTTATCCCAAGCAGCACATTAGCGGAAATTACATCCATAAACCAGCTATATTACAGTCAAAGGCTCTTATGTTGCTGTACTAACGGATAAGACGATTCTTGAGACTGTATGAGGGGTGATCTCTACACTGTTAAACAGCACAGGCGAATAATGGCAGTATAATGGAGAAAAAAACAACAAAATGCATTTTGGTAGAATTTAGACAGAACTATTGTCCAGCCTTTGGTTACATATAATGCTACTAGCTGGTGAAGAAGACCAAACCTTGTAAATGGCAGCTTAACGCGATAAAGTCACACCTCTTCTAAGCTGTGAGCTGTATTAGAGAATCAAATTTTGCCATTGACTAATTCTATTATAATGCTACCTCATTGAGCTTAATAGTAGCTGGTTAAAAGCATTTAAGACGACATGAGCTGTAAATTAGTGTAGCCTTACTCCACTTTGATTCCAAAGCATAAAGTGTAAATATTAGCAATTTTACAGCCTCTAGAATTATTGAAGAGTAAACATAGGTTAGTAGTGCTATGATAACATCAATTTTGTCATAACCTCGCAACGCGAGTTAATTAATAATCGTGCAAGAAAAATACAATTTAAATGAATAGGGTTAAACTATGGAAAAAAGGAAAAGAACTGGTGCAGTTAAAAATACACTTTATAAAGAAAACAATAAGCAAAGGAGCAAGGATAGTGAAAATCTCCTTCATATAAGTAGCTGCAGCCAAGTGCCAGTGTTGATTAAAAATGAGGGTTCCGGGCACATAGATTTTGTTACCAATGATCATAGTTCCGTAAAATTAATGGATTCGTTCAGTGACCTTTCTAAAGTACAAATAGTGAAAGTTTTGAATCAAATCAGACATATGAAGATGAGGGAGAAAATATTTATATGAAAAACATTTTATTTAAAGAAAATATAAAAGAACGGACAATAAAGAGAAATATTGCTCAAGATGCACTGAAGGAATTAGTAACAATTGTGAATAATAGATTTCCAGATATTTTACCAGAAGATACGAGAACGATTCTACATACAGCTAGAAAAATACAGCTAAAAAAAGAATCTGGTGGTAAATTCTGGCACAACGGAGTAATCAATCCGCTAACTAGAGTTTTGGACAACTGGCTAGACGTTTTAGAAAATATTAAGAGCATTAGTTTGCACATAAACATTGATGGCTTGCCAGTACATATATAAAAGTTCGAAATATAAGTTTTGGCCGATTTTATGTAATGGTTTGAAATACCTAGTGCGGTAGTGCCCAACCATTTATCATTGGTGTTTATTATGGTGTCGGAAAACCGAAGAATCTTGATATTTATCGAGAAGATTTTGCAGTACAGTAACAGTTATTGAATTACGGAATCCTCCTATCAACCAGCAAGTTTATAACAGTCAAGATTTGACATTTTATCTGCCATTCGCCCGCAAGGGTTTTTATAAAAGGTATTTACGTTTTTATGCCCTCAGCGCCACGTCTTTATGAGAAGACACATTTCAATATTGTTTGGCCGTTACAAAACAATAAAGTCGTGTCTGTGGCGCTCAAACGTTTATTTTTTTCGGGTCGATGAGAGTGCTGTAGTACTGCGAATGCTAATTGTATGTTTTGACACTTTTTCGGGGGCCTGCAATTTTTATGCTTAAAATGCGTTACTGAGGGAGAGTACTCCCATAAATCTCACACTGTGATACTTCCGGGACTGAAACGCTCTGAAAGGACAGATGATGGGTTTCGCAAGTAGCTGTATGGACAGCATCACCAATCCAATTCACCTTTGCCAATAGATATGGTGAATGAGTTTCCAGTGGCCGATTTCTTGCACCTTTAGGTGTCATGAAGAGATTAAGTACTAATAGGATGGAGAGATGGCAAGTTCAAATATATCACAAAATGGTCTGCTAAAGACATAAATATTGTCAACACTTTAAGTGGTAATATTATACTGATAAGAGATTATTAATAGTGCTGGATAACGAATAGTCAATTAAAATAAAAGTAATTATAGACATTTTCTGCGTTTTATTTTATTAATCACAGACTCCAGATTTGGCTTTGGTAATTATATTTGCTAAACCTTTGGCTGGTTATTTAAACAGCATGCTGTTTTGATAACCAACTAATCTTAAATTTGTATGTGGTATTGATGTCGTTGCACTCTCCTGTATACTATCTTGACAAAGTATCTGCAATCTCAAAATTAGTAGTGTGAATAAACTTCTGACATAACATTAGAAAACCTTAGAAATAAATCTCAATTTTATTAAACAGGTAGGGAAGCTCATCGCATAACAGTAGAGCTAGGCTAAATAAGATAAGGCAAATACTCTTTATTACACATAGGGTGTTTACACGGCCCGGGAGAGCGTAAAGTTGAACAGAGCGGAGATGAATATTTAGCTAGGTTGGCTGATGTTTTAAATTTCCAATATTGGAATACCTTTTTACTTTTTTTATGCATTTCTAAGTAAGATGACAATTAATGGCTCGCTAGTTTGGCATAACAGGCGAGAATAAGTAGGGTCACAAAATCAAGTGAAGTACCTAAGCTACTTGAGTACGAAATGGTTTTCTATCAAGATTAGAGATCCCTAAGACGCTGTTGTATACTATCACTTTACTTCTTTAACCAGTCGTTAGAATAACTGAAAACCATTGTACACCTAGCGCACAGTTTTCAGCTGATTAATAGACTTAAATATGGCCATTGAACAGAAAAGAGAGAGTCAAGGGAATTTAGTTAGAATTATTGCTGGATAACAAATTAACGCCATTTTAATGTAAACAGGCCGATTACATATGAAAAATCCATTGATATCTGTTAAATTTTCATTATATTTGAGTCACATTACAGTAAAAATACATTGTTTCGTTGTTAAAAATAGATCTTAATTCTCATTAAACGGAAAATAATAGAAAAAATCCATGGATAATTCTTGTACTGTATTTATTTTGTATAATATTTTTAGTAAAACTATATTATTTTGATGGCGCGTGTAATATTTGATAATATCACCTATATATATTAACAGTAAAATGGCACCCGCAGTACAATTTATCAATAGGGATACAAAACAAACGTGAAAAATTACTTACTTTAAATTAGAAATTATTATTTGTCCACATAAATAGTTAGTTCGCTTAGACTTAAAACTTGCACTCCACAAATAGTTTTCGTTGCTATTTCTTTGTAGATTTAACAATAGCCTTTACTAAGCCATAAACCATCTTTTGGCTGTGTAGGAGAATTAAAGGAGCTGGATAGTGGCCTATTGACAGCTGTCTAAGCCATTTTACAGCCCATGTACAGCTCTTACAATGCTCTGGACAGCTGTTAACAAGCTACTTTAATGCTCAGGGCTGGTTAATTTGGGGCCAAATTTAGAATTATAAGAGCTGTGTAACCTGATATACAGCCCTTGTACAGAAAGCATAACAGCCTCGAGTTGGCAAAAATTCTGTTGTCCAGTGACTATACAGCTATGTGTGCTGCTTGGGATTCCATCAAGAATTTCTTAGAAGCAATTTTTTTTTTTTTTTGGTTGGAAATCATCAAATGACCTCTCCCGCTCTGAGCGGAGCGGAAGGGCGTGTCAGACTCTTACTGACTAAAACCCACCTGTGTTCTTTCAGTTGCCTGTGCGCCGGGGCCACGGTAACTCTTTTGAACAATCCGCGACCCCGGCAGGCCCATTCTTAGAACCAACCTGGAGTCTGGATTTGTACCCGGTTGTTGGCAGTAGGCTCACCCCGTATGGCACGGGACTTAAAAATAACTGGCGAAATATGGCTGTACTATTAGTACACCTCCGTCTAACTAACCCTTTGAGTATTTCAGGCGTGATGTTATGTTAATGTTCATATACATCTCCAGCTCCACATTACTTAGGTAAACTATTCAGGGACGCAGCTTTATAATGCTGGCAAATTGGTCGCAGCACTTTGTGATAAATAGTAGGTATTAGAACAGTACATTATGTAGGGTGAGAAGAGCGAGTGAAGCGAGTTTAAAAAAAATATCAACCCGCTTTTGTTTTATATTTTCAAACAGAAATTGGAGTTACAATGTCGACTTATGCGGGAAAGCGAAAGGAACTATGTAGTATGCAAGAGCGAGCGTCGCGAGCTCGAAAATTTTGCACACAAGAGTGCAAAATTTCCAAAATATCTAAGAGGATATGATAGATTTTCTTTTGATCATTCCAAAATAACTGGATGAAATTATTTGGTTTGTCGACTTATGAAGAAAGGCTCAAGAGTTAAGAGAATGTAGAATGAAAGAACGAGCGAAGCGAGCCTGTAAATTTTAGCACTCTACCTTGAATAGGTTCTGTTTTCTTTTGACCATTATACAGAAAGAGAACTCACTTTGTCGAGTTATGACTAAAAGCTTAAACTCTCGTTTTACAGTAGTTTAGGTTTTGGAATCTGGCCTTAACCTTAGCCTTTCCAACCTTACATTCGAGTGGGGTGCCCAAATTCCCGAATTTGCTTCGCTCGCTCTTGCATCCTAGATTCTATATTTTATAACGGGCTTTTTGAAGTAAAAACTTCTTTAGGCGCGTTGAGCGATTTTTGGTAGGGGAACATCTTATGGGTTCGCGTCACTGAAATGCTAATGTTGACAGTAGGTAGAGTACATATGTTCCGTGGTAGGTATACGTACCTGTAGCTATGAGTATGACGTGTTGCCCTTGTTGTTGCTCGGAGTGCCGATAGATGTAAAAACCAAACTAATGTTTTGTATATATATATAAAAATTATATATATATTTTTTTAATATATTTTTTATATATTAAATTTCATAATTACAAATTATGAAATTTTAATAATAAGTATGAAACATAAAAATATGAAACAGATAATTAGTAAATTTGAATTATTGTAGGTACTTTACAAATTTTGATAAGTACCAACATAGTACATACTACAATTAATTTGAAGGAAAAAACACTGTTACCTATTTCATATAGTTTTAAGTTTTCACTTCTGTCGGCAGTCACCTTTTTGTATATGCCCATCAGGGTGTTCGTGGCTCAAGTACAGTTGTAAGTTAGTAAGACAAGTAAATCATTGACGCTCTCGACAGCTTGAATGATTTTAGGGGGGTCATGCCCCCGTTACCCTCCCCCTTGGGACCGCGCCTGGATTCAGTGAAAGTACAGATGAATTACAAAGCATGTTACCATGTTGTTATTACAATACTCGTCTAAATATAGACAGTTGGAATTGCAAAATATTATCAAACAACATTACTTATCAAAAAATTCAACACCAAACCAAATCGTTGCTAAATGCATATCTAGGACAGATTGCAGTACCGAGACACAATCTACAGACGCAGTGCAATTTAACAAAATTGTGATTGGAATTTGTGGATTTTTATTAACATACCAGCTCTTGCTCACCATGTTTTCTTTCTTAAGTAATTTAATTATCAGCAGTTGAAGCTGCAGAATATGTTGCTAAAGTTTCTGCAACGAAACTTGGACAACAGTGACCAATACCTAAAAGTGGCCTGTTTTGAAATTGTTACGCATACAAAAACGAAAACTATATGTAGGTAACTGTATATTCAAAAACTTTTTTGGTCGTAAGGAAGTTTTTATCACTTATAATGGAATTACATGGCAGTGAGATCAGACTTAAATCATCAATACCTGTATGAAATGAACAAAATATCTTTCCTCTATGTTTCCTCTTTGGTTTATGGACCCTTGTAGACTGGGGCACCTATGGGTACCTACTTACGTCTAAGTCTATAGAGAACTATTTCGTTTAGCACGTTGATAAAAATAACAAAAGCTATCTTGTAGGTTAGTAGGTACCGAAGGCTTCTAAAATTAGAACAACTTTGGTATAGTTAGAACTTAAGGCGCTGCCCAAAAGTAGGACACCGTAAAACGCTCAGTTTTTTGTCGCTCAGTTAGGTGTATTAGTAAATATTACAAGCCAATTTTTTTTTGTGTATTGCAATTGATCAAAGAAAAGACTTACACAAAAATCTTTCATAAAAATAAAATAGTATCATGATAAAATAAACGTAAAACAGAGCACGCAAAAAAAATCCTCGTATAAATTCATACTACTACTTTTGAGCGTAAACTATCATGTGTTATGTAAGTTATGATTATAAAGGGAATTCAATCCACTAAAGAAATACTTACCAAAACATTAAGCCACTGAGCTGTGCATTTATTTTTGAATTTAATTAAAACTGCAAAATTACCTACTTTCTTAAATTAACTAACATCCAACGCATCGCTGTTTGGAAACTTAATTGTTGATGCGATGGGTTATTGTCAATTTACCAAAAAAAAATGCTTCTTACCGCGCCTTAAAATTGATGGCATTTCGAAACAAAAGTAGATGTGCTGTATGAAAGACCTTGTGTACGTAGGTGCCTATTATATTTATATAAAAAATAAATTGTTATTGTTAACCGAACATAATAGAGAATAGACTATTATTATTATTATACGATTGCAATTTAATGTGCGATGCATTATTATTGCATATTTCAGCACACTTCTAGCATAAGTATCTACTTCTTAAGGGATCCTACTGTTCTCAAGAAAGGGTTAGAAAATCATGAAATATGTTTAGTTGGTCAGCTCACAGCTGATGTACCTATATAATTATGATTAAACCATATTTTTTTTGTAATCTAAGTCCAACTGCACAAGCCCTTGGCCCAGAAGAAATGCCACATTATTGGCCAAACGTTCATCTCACCTTGGATGCTCTTTGCGTCAGTGTTTGTTGATGTTCTGTGAGCAACGCATGCTGCCATCTTGCTCAATGCATCCGTTACGAAAAGTTAACGTTTCATATTTCTTTCGACATGATACTTAGATTCTATGTTGTGACCTTCAACCTTTGAGTAGAGCAATAACTATGTTTATTGATTGAGTTTGAGATAAACATGATGAAAAAATTGGAATGTTTTGGAAGGCAGTTTATCCATTGCTGATGTTCTTAATCACAGCCATGGGTGCTTGGTTCCTATCATCTTATGTCCACAAAAAGGAAAGTTTTTCTTTACCGCTCTTTGAGAAGAAGCTCTGGCGCTTCATATAATCTGCTTTGGCAAGGAATGTGTTGGGGTACCTACGGGTCGTGTGCTCATCGCATGACTAAGTATGCTTTTTCTCCATGGATGATATAGCGGGTTTACGGTATTATGTACCGAACTACCTGCAAGTTATGTGTTTGATTATTTCGTCAGAAAACAGCAGGAGTAGAAGCCACCTAAGACACTAATACATAACTTAACAAACAGGAAAATAGCATCCTCTATCTTTTCAACACAACCTATTCTTGCCGAAAGGCCACATAACATCGAACAATAACATGAATATATTAAAACGATCGTTCTAATAGTATGGTAACTATAAAAACCAGTCATTAAACTTTTATAGCTCGCGGCGATATTCTGCAACATTGCCCAACACTTACGTAGCCGGTAATGTATCCGTATGACCAACACCAACCGCGGTTATGGTTGCTATACCATTAGGAACCCATTAATGGTGCACCTGCTTCTATGTCAAGGAGTCTTCGGCAAAGAGGAAAGAATAGAACGTGAATGTTACTAAATATTGTTAATTATTTGGACCTCGTGTGGCGTAGCCTAAAGGTCTTATATTTTTTGTAGTTTCTATAACTACTTATCCATTGAGAATTTGATCTTATGTCAGTAGAAATATCATTGTCAAGATTTTCAAGAGTGGTAAGATGTATTGTTAATTAATTGTTATTAATTAACAATCCCAGTCTTTACAGGATATTATTGAGATAATCGAGATTATATATTGTGTTGCTGTGGTGCCAACTGATAACAAACGTATTTCTCTTACGAAAACTTATAGGTAGCAGATAACGAACACAATAATCTCAATTCAAACAAACTTGCATAACATTTGCCAAAAGTAAGTCAGCCTATACCTAGTTATCTAACTCCGTAGCAAAATGTTACCTAGGTAAATAAAATCGAGAATTTTAATAACGAATCCATACTAATCCTAATAATATTATAAATGTGAAAGTTTGTGACTATCGATGGATGGATGGATGTTTGTTACTCTTTCACGCTAAAACTACTGAACGTATTTGGATGAAATTTGGCATACAGATAGATGGCATCCTGGGGAAGGACATAGGCTATTTTTTGTCCCAGTCGCACGTTCCCGTGGGTTGATTTCCGACATCCACGCGGTCGAAGCCGCGGGCAGAAGCTAGTAAGCTATAAGTAAAACACGGATGTAGGTATCCTATCGCTATTATTAGATGTAGATGGAATATGCTTTATAATGATTCGATTAGAATCAAATATAAAATAATTTAAAGCAAGATGGATTAAATGTACCTACCTATATTTTAATTAATTTTATTAAGGTTTGATTTCTCTAAGATTAATGAGTAGGCCTTGTGAAGTGGTAAAGACAATAAGATGCGGTAACTTTTTTTGCCGAGTGGAAGCTAGCTAGAAGGCGAAAAATATCCTATTTCATCATCTTCCTTACCTTGGAACTGTACAAGGATAGTCGAGTCGAAATATAAACTTTGGTTGTGTAGCTAATGCCGAAACGAGAGAAGATGAAAGCAGCAGGAACAGTAGTGCGCTATATATAATATTCTCCTAGGTACGGTAGGCTGCACGTCTATGGTAAGAAAACCAGTATAAACAACAGGGTAATCGCGTAACAGACTAACAGTAGAAATAGCTTTTATTTTGACAGTTCAACAACATTCATTGCATTCTTTAGGTACGTTGTTGAGCAGACACATTTTTCGAACATATGAAGCAATGGATTTGCAATAGGCTTCAAAATGATTCAGATTGAGATGGATAGTGTGTATCACAATTAGGATGCTGACCTCTTATACTGTTGAAACTCCGTGGTACGGTGGGTCAGCTCAAGGTCCTGATGTATGGGGGGCGACGGACGTCCCCAAGTCCGTCGTCCCTGGACCCATTTAGGGAGGCTGGAAGAGGGCGTTGTCCACCCTCCGTCGCCGCCCGGTGCGACCGCTGCGGGCCGGGTGAGAGGATGAGATCTCTCGCTCCCTTTCCGCAGCCTCCTTCTGCGAAATTACCGTTTCGCAGAAGGATACCACCGCGTCCCAGGACTCGTCGCCGCCGACCATAGCATTCACTACGGCCGCCAGCGACAGGTCACTGCCTACACCTGAGATGAGGGCACGGCGCGGCTCATCCCAAGCGGCACACTCTGCCAGCGTATGCCGCGCCGTGTCTGGCGTACGGCCTACTGTAACTACTGCTACCACTGTACTTAAAGATGTTGGTGAACTTGGAGTAGTTGCCACGAGATGTGTCAGGTTTATCTCCTCAAGGAATTTGATATATTTCAGCCGTGTCATAACTCATCACAACAGGGGCGTTGCTACCGCCGTATCTGCCTTATCAATGATACGGGGCCCCCAAGCTACAGGGACCTCCCGACGCGACGCGACTTGAAAATTCGTTAAATATAAAATGTCAGTAATTAATGAGTACCTAATGAAAAAAATCAAATTATTGATATTTGTTTGTGGCTTCAAATTCAAAGCATCTATTTAAATTAAGCCATTTAGATTTGAATTGTCAAGGGGTCGGTCAGTCATAAAGACGAAGCTAGTTAGCTAGCCCATTCCAAAGCTTAGTAGGGTATCTATGGAGAAAAACGGGCAAGAAAGTTACAATAATAGCTTTAATTTTCAAGTCAGTGTACTATTTTGTAAAAAAACAATACCTAGGTTAGGTACTGTTTTTTGAAGCTTCGGTGTAGACGGGTAAAAAGGTCCTCCAACAAATTTCGATACTGGGTCCCTTTAGGACTAGCTACGACACTGCATCACAAATCATTATTTCATAACAAAATACAGTGTGTTGCAATACAAATGGTAACATTGAAGTATATAAGTTGATTAACTCTTCAGTTTTTAAAATCCTAATTATTGAGCAAAATATTCTTACAGAATATGAACAGATACCTACTTATAAAAATTAAAGATTAGGCATCAACCCTTAACTACCTTGTCTTAAACTTAGGACATTAAATCTATTCATAAAAAATCTGAACTGATATAAATTTTAAGAGTATTTTTTAACTCTTACCTACTACATGAAATGCTGAAAAGCAATGTATCGAATCGTTTTGTATCAATTTAGATGATATGTGTACCGTCTAAATCGATTTTTGCTACCGACCTACAATTTAAATCAATTTTAACATTGAATTAAATCGATAATCATGATGTATGTAGGTCTGGCCCTTGCTTTAATAGAAATAGGTAAATCACACTATCGAATAATCGAAAGATATCAAATCTTTCCACACTGAATATTTGTTTGTATTCACATTTTAACTATGAAAGACGAGGTTACTCAAATATTAGCATAGCAAATATTTACTTGGGACACGTATGAGATTAAAATAAATAACGGAAGCCGCAGTCCCACAAACTTACACAAAAAATAATATCACGCTTGTTTTCCCAGAAGAGTTGGGCAGAACTGTACCTAGACATCATCGTACCATATCACTATACCTATGCAGCCCACCACATAATAATTATATAGGTTGTGACTTAAAGCATATCTTGATTTAAAAACTGTCCGTGGAGTTTCTGCCCGTTCTTCTCCATAGGAACCGACTACGATTTGGAATGGGCACCTAGCTTCATTTTTCTGACTGACCGACTCCTTGACATTGCAAAAGTGCCTGCCATTGCTTAGCGTTCGAGTTTGAGGCACCTGGTGAGGTTCCACCGAAGCTTTTATTTACTTCCTTGGTCTTATTTTAATTTGTAGCTATTTCTGGCTTCGGCCATGTTTACCAAAATGAATGAGTGATATTTAAGGTAAGGCAGTTTACATCATCAAGTTGAACAATATTGTAAAACCTCATTATGCACGGTTCACCTTGGCAGAATTCAGCATCGCTCCACTTAGCCAACCGCCCGATTTAGATGCGTAATTACCTCACTTTACCTACGCGAAGCCACTTGAAGCTCACTTCTGCAAGCTCTAGGAGTTTGTACAATTAAATTAATTACTAACATCTGGGTATGTTGGTTTCTATTTAACAATCTATACATATAATAACATCGTGGCGAAGTCAAAACTGTACATGGAATATTTTGGACAAAAAGTTGTCGCTACCTGCGGGGCGGGTATTTTGTCTGTATAAGTGATAAATGATAAATGTAAATGATTTTATTTCTGTAAATATGTTTGTACAAACATATTTTTCATTTTTTTCATCCATATTTTAAAACTAGATGAGGTCGGCGTGTCCTATCACACTACTCTGAGAAGAAAGGCCGAAACAAACTCAGAGGTCACAGTCTCTTTTAAAGTCCAGACATAATCTCGGTCAGATCATGTAAAAACCATGTAGAATTGTTTGAAATGGTCTTTTGAGGAAAAACCACACAGATTGAGTGGAGCTGTTCAGTCAGTGCACGCATTTGTCAGTAATCGTGCAGCTCAACTCAGAACTTAAGGAGCTCAACGATTCGACGAACAATACCAAGAAAGGACATTTGGGTAGGCCACATAAATTACTCAAACTGTCAGACTAAGATTAAAACTACCTGAGAGGGGAAAAAAAAGCAACAATGACCCACATAGTCTTCACATTCACAATATTAAAATGATTATCATGTATTTAATCTAGCCTGCATGCTACTCACATTCACAGACACGTTTCTCTTTAAATGTCATCAAAAATATCATAATATGTTATGTCATGTAAATCAATAAAAATGACATTATTAATTCTAAAACACATAATTACAGTATAAAATGGATTGTTGCTTGGGGTACAATGAAGTAGCTTGATTAATCCCAAGCCTTTTTGTCATCCAAGTAATCTTTAAGTTTATAGAAACTGTGAATGTATGTTCCAGCCTCGCGCAAATACTACCGGATAAATTCTGTTCAAAGGAGATGGCATTTTTTGGCATTACTTATTTTGGGAAGGTACAGAATTCAAATCTATTTAAAAAGAAAAGCGCTTATTTCTGTGTGTTTTTAGCCAGATTAACTTTATTATTGACAATCGGGATAAAGGAGAATGGCAGAAGTCCATAGAGGGCTGGCATTAAACTTTTTTAGTTTCTACAGAAATAAAAGTGGCATGGTCGGGTAGAGAATATTATGAGCAATGATTAAAAAAAAATAAAAAAAAAATGCCAATGGGGTTCTATGGACTTCTGCCATTCTCCTTAGCATGGATATTTCCTATTACTTTGGTCAGTGTGCAGGCCACAAATTATCACGCTATTTGCTATGGGGGATGAGCACTATTGCATTATGTTCGTATTCTTCTATAGTTTACCGCAAATTGTAAAAAGACGAGCCAAATATTGAGAATATTAAAGATAATTACAGATGTAACCTTTCAAATATCATCACGCTATGCCTTTATGGAGGTAAGCAGTCAATCATGACTTATATAAAAAATGGCTATTCGACTACTGCTTCGTAAACCTGTGGATGTAAGTTCGATTCGCAATAGATATTTGTTGTGATTTTTTTTATATTTTCGTATACTATTATGCTGTTCTAAGTGCTTATAATAAAATATAATAATTGGTATTTATTAGCAAATTATTATACTTTTTTAACATCCTGAAAAATTTTGGCAATTTAAAAATTGGAAATTACTTTTTATAGCTTAGCGGTTCCACGACTGCTTTGTGAACCTGTGGTTGTAAGTTAGATTCCCAACCCAACTATTCATACTTTTTTGTGAATCATTTATTTTTTTAAGTAGGTATTGTGATATCAAAATTTTAACAGTACGATGATGTCATTTTGTTCTATATAAATGTTAGTTGTTTTCAAAGTCCCACGTCAATAGATTAGGACATGCCTAGACTTTTGTACTGTTCGTGTTCTGAATAACATAATTTATTATTTTACGGTTGAAAAACCTGCGCAGTGATAACTCAACAAAATTCTCATTAGTTTCGAAAACATTCAATTCGAATTAATAAATCAACAATTTAATGTTTTCGTCTTCTTATACATTTAACAATACAGGGTCAAATTAAATTAAGTAGCGAAACTCCGCAGACGTTATGGGTACCTATCGATATCTAAAAACGACAAAAAAAAATAGATGTTTTTTTTTTGAGTTTTTTGACCGCTGCCGCTGGTGTTTTTGTTACTTGAAATGTGAGTTGAGAAAATATGTTTTTTTATTTGTTTTATCGTGTTAAGAAATTGATACATATCTTGTCTGGGAAGTAAGTATACACAAAAAAAACTGTTTTTTTTAAACTGATATTTGAAGTGACTATACTAACTGCGGTTGCTAACCCCAAAACTCATTTTTCCATTTTGTTTGATTGTTGTTTACATATCGATATATCCATCCCGTCTGCGGAGTTTCACTAGGTAATTTAATTTGACCCTGTATACCTAATTTTGTTTTTTAACCAACTTTAAAGAGAAGGACGTCATTAATTCTCCTGTAGGTATGTATAGTATAACCAACTATATGTACTTACTTCCGTACTATACATATAATATTACAAATGCGAAAGCAATTCTGTCTGTCTGTCACCTTTTAACGCTTTAACGGCTGAACGAATTTGGATAAAATTTGGCGCATGGATAGACCATGACCTGGATTAGGACATAGGGTTTTTATCTCGGTAGTATCTACGTTCTCGTGAGATAATTTCCGACCTAAATGCGGGCGAAGCCGCGGGCAAAAGCTGTCACCTATAAAGCTATTTTTATGATAAATTTGTAATCAACGAATTCAATCAACTTATTACGTTCATTAAAAAAGCTTATAAGGTAAAACCATTCTTTGTAACTACTGAGGAAGTTATGACAAGTAGAATATTTCATTGAAATATAGCAGAGGTAGTTACGCTTTATGGGTCTTTAGGGGTGCTACCGGCATCCGTTTCTCTCATTTTACATGTAAGTCGAGTTTTATAACAAGAACGCCGACCGTGAATGTCTATTTTTGAACGCATGAGCCTACTACACTGCTACTATGAACAGTCGTGCATGATGAAGCCTGAAGTAGAGGCGTGAAACATTTAGCACAATCAGAGTCATAACGCCTGGCGATCCAACGATGATCGCATTATGTTGATATTTCCGCATATTATCAAATATACACTTCTGCTTGTCCTTACGATAATAAATTACATAAGAAGTATTAAAGAACAAAATCAACAGAAAACAGTTGTAGGAAATGAAAGGAATATTGGGAGGCCTTTTCCCAGTAGAAGGACCGGGACCTGATATAATAATTATATGAATGATAAAATACATAATAATTATTTAGGTACTTACCGATTTCAAGAGCCGCCTGTTCGGTGTTCGTCACTTGCGAGCAGCACACCACCATCACACTTATGCTAATTAGCAATCTTAACGAACGCATTTTGACGGCCTTTACTAAAAATTTGATTGTTTTGTAATCACGTTACATTCATTAACTAATGCCGTGTTGAAATATTTAGCACGAAATATTTAATGATAAAATCTTATTATTTTTAAGTTATAAAACTCATTTACTCAGGTAATGTTCGTATTATATCAGAAGTTTGCAAATATTTTTTATTGTAGGCACACGAGCTGTGGTCAGTCGCAATCTGAGTGCGTCTGCGAAAGTGCACGCCCCTACCAAGTGCTGAGTTGCGCTTGCGACACTTGTCACTGAACTATCGGAGCTGTTGCAAAGCGCTTATACATAGACACCGAATTTGTTTATGTAAACAATTTGTTAGGACACCTAGTTTATATTTATTTTTGTAGATCATGGTGTAGAATCATGTAGGAGTCCAACATGGTAATCAGTTGCGAACTACCTCAGCTGGCCGCTTTAAATTTGTCTAAAACTCCATCTGCATAAACATTATTTAAACAAAAGTCATTCTCGATAATAGACTGAAAGTATAAATAAGCAAGCTGCCTGAAAAAGCAAGCGTTAGCTAGGTATTACAATGCAGAGCTGCGTAACTAGAAATTTCCGTGCTCGCTAATTGTTTTCACGTTGACAGAATCCCAGACCATGAACTATGATTTTGATCTTAAATAACCAACCAGTTTGCTTCAGTTCGACATATTACCGAAGAAAGATAAAAATCCGATTTACGTAAAAGTTCGCTTCATATACCATCTGTGTTCACTTTGCAATGGGAACGACATGAATTCCTCAGATGACAAATACGATACCATGCATTGAAGCCGTAGGCCAAGTTACGCAACTTAAGGCATAATGAAAATAATCTATAGAATACTAGCTGCGCCTCGCGGTTTCACTCGCAGCGGTATGAAGTATACTTTACGACCTATTCTCAGACCTACCAAATATACACAAAATAAATCATAAAAATCGGTCAAGCCGTTTCGGAGGAGTTCGATAACAAACACTATGACACGAGATTTTTATACATATATTAGAATATAATATTATAACAATTTAATAATCTATAGAATACTACAACACAACAACAACACAACAGCAACAACAACACACAACACACACTATTATGCAACTGGAAAGCACCAGTCCACTGTAGGTACATGATTGTGTCTGTTCTTTCAAGTTATGTGTTAGGCTGTTATGCAACTAATGTGTTGGGGGGGTCTTTGTCCGAGAGTTATGACAGGAAGAGAACATCGGGAAGACAAGCTTTTGTTTTGTTATGGTCGACTATTGATCTAGTTTCTACTTGGAATACGCAACAAGGGCAAGTCATCCAGCTCGGTAGACATAACTTAGGGAAATTAGCCGACAGAAGGATCCGGTTGGGTTTGACAGCGTTTGGAAAACTTCGTCAAATCTTCTCGTCGCCTATCCCGCAATGTTTGAAGACTAAGGGTTTCAACCAGTGTGTCCGGCCGTTTTGACATACAGTGCCGAAACGTGGACACTGACAGTCGGGCTGGTTGACAAATGCAAGATCGCACAGCGCGCTATAGAGCGGGTTATGCTCGGAGTTTCTTTGAAGGATAAAATCAGAAATGAAATTATCCGGATAAGAACCGGTGTTACCGACATAGCTTGCAGAGTAAGCAAGCTGAAGTGACAGTTGTTTGGCCATGTTTGACGAAGGATCGATGGCTGGTAGAGCAGACGAGTCCTGAAATGGAGACCGCGTCTCGGCAAGCGTAGCGTGGGACGACCCCCGGCTAGATGGACCGAAGACCTTAAGAAAGTGGCTGGGACTGACTGGATGCGGAAGGCGGAGGACAGGGTGTTGTGACTCAGGCTGGGAGAGGCCAATGTCCAGCAGTGGGCTGCGATAGGCTGAGTTAATTGATACGTACAAACACCCGTAATATAGAATCAGATAAAGCTGATATCAGACGCTTCACAAGATTATGCTCATTATTGTTTCATTCCACTTTCACACTACCGTCAAAATCACATAGAAATGAACATTCATCTGTACATTTCATTTATTTTTTCGATCATTCGGAGTGCGCGTCAAATATGCTGAATGTCACAATCCAACATATTTGGATTCGTTCTTCAAATTATTTTTTTTTCCTTGATTCATTATGCGTCAAGACGATTCACTTGGAGCGAAAGACGTCGAATGAAAAAATTTCATCATCAAATCATGAATTCAGCACATGATTTATTTAACCCTTAGACTTTACTTTTATAATTTCTTGTTCTTCTTTTTTATTTGCATGCCTGTTTAATTTTGTCATTAACACATTACCTATTATATGTATTTTTCAAATTGTAAGCGCATATCGCAATAATTTTATAACTTATTTTTATAATATGTGCAAAATGTCGTGTGTGGAATTTACTCATTATATAGCACACATTTTGTGTAATACTGTAATGTGTAACTGTTTATTTTCCCAAATAAATAAAAATAAAAATGATTCTAGACTCCCTAAAATCTGCTGTTTCATACAAAAGTGCAATACTTACGCGGTCAAAATGTATGGAATAGCATTTTTTTTCCTAAATAACCGACTAAATTTTTTAATGTAGGGTTGGTTCAGAATCGTGTACGATGGTCCCTGACAAACGGTATATTATGTTAAGATGAAAACGCAAGCACGTTTTGATTTTGAGCAAAGAAAAATAACAAAATGCCTATGAGCTACACTTTCCTAAAAAGGAAATTGCTGGTCATGGTAGACACAAATAGTTAACAAGCAACATCTAACGATGTAAGAAGCACTAAAACTATTAACTAAATGAACAAATACCTGCTAAATACTTATTATCCACATGACAACTACTAAATAATGTACTCTAATCGAGTCACCCTGCATTTTTGTCGTATACAGTGGTCTATAACGGTGGTGAATTTAAATTCTAAAGAATGATAACACCAAAATGATGTCCAGTATGTCCGCTGCGAAACTGTTTAAAAACTTTTTCTTTGATTTACTATTATTTTTATATTTTAAGCCTTTATAACCATGGAAATGCACATTGGCCCAGCCATGCATTTTAAAATTTATGTCAATGTATATTTTTAATATCGTGTGTGTTCTTGTTGTTGCACTGAATAAATACTTTATGTATTTATGTATCTACACTCGAGAGCAATGAATCCGGGTCACTTAAAGAATGTTAAAAATCTCGGAAACTAAAAATGATAGGTTAATGCAATAAATTGTATTTAATAGACAATGTAATACTCCTTAAATGAAAGTAAAAAAATATGAGTCACCATACATTTTATTAACACAAAATTACATAAAGAAAAAAACTGCTGATCTCTCCTTAAAACAAAAATAGGAAACATGAAATTTTTGAAATTTATTACGATTTTCTTGAATTTTAATACTTCGTATTGCCTCCTCGTGCTTCCATTACTGCGTTTACGCGGTTTGGCATGCTGTACACCAAGTTCCTTATACGATTTTGGGGAATATTCTCCCATTCCTCTGTGAGAGCAATTTTGAGCTCACGAAGCGTGATTGGGGGAGGGTTTCGTTGTTTTACGCATCTGCCTAGCTCGTCCCAAGCATGCTCGATCGGGTTGATATCCGGGCTGCGCGCTGGCCTCTCCATACGAGTAATGTTCATCTCTTGAAGGTAGTCATTCACAATCCTACCTGTATGAGGTCGGGCATTGTCATGCATAAATATAGCATCCTCACCTAAATTGACCATAAATGGACCAACGTGATCATTGAGGATTTCTTCCACATATCTTACGCTAGTTAAAGAGCCGTTTTCTATGATCACCAGCTCTGTGCGACTTTCAGAAGAAATTCCGGCCCACACAAGTACAGACCCACCACCGTAGGCTACTTTTTCTTCGATGCATGCTTGCTTGAATCTTTCCCCTGGTCTTCGATACACTCTGTGTCTTCCATCGTGCTTGTAGAGCATAAATTTTGATTCGTCGGAGAACATAACTTTTGACCAATCTTCAATACTCCAATTTACGTGGCTCTGGGCATATCTTAGTCTTGAAATACGATGCCCACGCTCCAGTTTAGGGCCGTTTGCAGGTCTAAGGGGTTTTAAGTTAGATTCAGCAAGCCGACGTCTTACTGTCCATGCACTTGGGTTACTTCCTCCGAGGCGTCGAAACTGATTTGTGAGTTCAGTTCCTGTGAGAAAGCGATTTCGAAGCATGGTGTTCACCAAGTATCGGTCTTCTCGTGCTGTGGTACACCTGGTTCTGCCCGTTCCTGGTCTGCGTAGGTTAGAACCAGTTTCTTCGTAACGTCGGAGAACTCTTTGTACTGTTGACAGCGACACACCGACAGTCCTGGCTGTATCGCGCTGACTCCGGCCGGTTTCCAGCATTGTAAGTATTCTGGTGCATTCTTCAGGCGTAAGCGACATAATTTCAGCTTGAATAATGAATATAGAGCACTATCAACATGGTTTATGTACCCACATAAATGACAGATTACAAACAAAAGCAAAACCAAATGCTGTAATTTCGTAGTTCCATCTTCGAAAGTGGCCCTTTTTCAAATTTGATTTTTTTATGATATAACTTTACAATAACTAAGAAGTTTTAATACCTTCATTTAAGGAGTATTACATTGTCTATTAAATACAATTTATTGCATTAACCTAGCATTTTTAGTTTCCGAGATTTTTAGGATTCTTTAAGTGACCCGGATTCATTGCTCTCGAGTGTATT
Organism: Griposia aprilina; assembly: GCA_916610205.1. Lineage (NCBI taxonomy): Eukaryota > Metazoa > Arthropoda > Insecta > Lepidoptera > Noctuidae > Griposia > Griposia aprilina. The sequence continues at coordinate 17,720,800 of OU744286.1, forward strand.
TAAATGAATCGATAACCCATTCACATGTTAGCAAAGTGCAGACACGCATCCACTTTGTAGGTCTCGTTTGGACATGTGCCTCCAAAATACTCCCTCCTCTCCTCTCAAATGACCGCTTTAATGAAATTCCACATCGATATTGCTATAAACAATCTTAATACCAGACAAGAGGTCACTGTCGCCAATCTTCCTTTTATTTCATAATTCCTTAGTTACTTTTCCTTACACAGACTTTCGCGTGGAGAAGAGGCTTGACTTCTTCTTAAAACATAAGAATATGACTCACACAAAGTTCACGAATAAAATAACTTCTTAAATTAAATACTTTATTACAGTTGTACAAATTAAGGTAAATCTAATAATACAAAAGAGACCGAACGCGGTCGAATCGAATGTATCCTACCAGCTGCCTTACTATGACGAGCTAATACCATCATGGTTCTATTGAGAAAAAGGGATAGTGCTATCGGTCATATATAGCTCCGTCTCTCTTTCATGCTGGAACAATGATGGGTTTAACACGTCATAGTACGGCCTCTGAATGCGTAGCATGACCACTTCTATCTCTACTCTACGAAGAGAAGACAAATCACTTTCTTAAGAAAAGTCATTCTTTTCTTGAATTTTGACATCGCGTCGTAGAAATCTTTCTACAATCTGTCATTTTGTCTTCCGTTTCCGTAGTGGCCATGCTACACATGCTGAAGTACTAAATAAATAGCTTACTATCTACATTTTACAAGAGAAAAACTTTTCCGAGATACAGTACTATTTGCATCTTCTATTAAAGTAGCACAAAACCCAGTGTGCTTAAGTTTTAAAGAACTCTACTTCTAAAATCTGCCAGATATGTATTTCTTGGATTCTTCCACTAGTTCTATTTTTGTCATTTTGTAGTCTTTGCACCTGGAACTGCAGGTGCAGGTTGTCATCTTTATTCTGGTTCTGATATTCTGGTATAGTGGTATTGTCATGTGTTGTGTGGAAGTCGGTTGTCATGGTGTGGGCATGTGGAGGAAAGTTTTGAGTATGAATGTGAATGACTTTAAGAGTACAGGATGACCAATGAAAGATGATATGTCTAGAAAGGCGGTCACTACCGAGATGACGACTAATAGAGATGGAAGGTAAAAAGACATGTCGTGCGGACCACAAATAAATTGGTATAAGAATGATGAACGATGATGTCATGTTCCCAAATCAAAACATCTTTCTTATTCTTGGTTTCAAATTAACCAGTTTTATCGTCATTAAGCCAGAAAAATTATAAACGGATGCTTTTCTGCCTACGGTTCAATAATGAGCTGTCTGAAAGGTAGAGCTACTTTGCATTGACAGTCCAAGATAGCATCTATTAAATGCCATATCAGCGTCCATAAATTGTGCATTTAGTTAGCTGATTTTTACCGCTTCACAAACTCATCAGCAAGAAATCTGTCAAAACTGCTAAAAGATGTCAACCAACGAACTTCATCTTTATTTCTCACTGTATTTCTCCTTAGTATCTAATCTTAACCTAAGCTCTTAACATCTAGTCCACAATCCAGTCGTCATAGGGTATCTTCTGCAGGATATTGTCAAGGAAGCGGGACATCTTCTCAGCGAGGTCCCTCTTCAGCTCGGGTTTCATCTCCTTCAGGAGTTCCTGTGCGTTCGTGTTGATGAATAGGTTTAAGGCAGCCTCTGTTGAGAAAAAAATATGGTGGATGTCAAAAACAGATACAAATGCAAAAGAACAGCTCAATTTAAAATTTCTATATCTGCATACGAGCGTTTTGTATGTTTGCAGACGACTCACAAGCTTGAAATATTTTGTAGCGAGGACGGAGAAGAGAAAGATTATAACAGCTCAAAAAATATTATAGCGAAGCTGTCTACATGATATGGTAAAGGTTGAGAGAAGCTTGATTGAATGTTTAAATACATTAAACATTACATTATCTTATACCCTTCCCTTTCCCTGTGCTATAAACCACATATGGTTCAGGAAGTTTGTATTTTATTTTTTACTATAGTATCTGCTTCGTGGACACTCCACAGTGTAAGTGTTTAAGTTTGTTGGGTTAAAATGTGTGTCAGTTTACTGCATCACCTACTTGCCAATTTGGTAGTATTAGTATCTGATCAGTGAATTAACTAGGATGATCCTCATTATCATGGTAGATTACCCACCTAGCACAGCGTTGCTATTCTGCAACTTCTCGACGCCCATCTGTATGTCCTTGACGGAGAAGTCCAGCTTCAGCTGCTGCAGCCGCAGGTACGTGCGCCCGTCGGTGTCCCGGGTGAACGGCTCTCCGCGGAAGTACACTTTAGCTTTCACACCCTCTGGGGATTAAAGAAGGAATTTGGTGATTAATGATTTGTTTAAATGATTTGATAATGAAAAAATCTCTATTCTTTGTGGAGGTAACAAAAAAGGTAAAACTTTTTAACCCATGTCGGGTGTGTATGACCATATTAGCAACATCTTATTTGATCACCACACCACCCTTATATTTATGGCTCATACGTAAAAGTATTTTTGATCTTCATACATAATGAATTATGATTCCTTGTCGGTAACCTGGACAAGTTTGGCAAAGAAAACGGGAAAGTGTTGACGCTGGTAATTAGATGATACGTTTTACGGATGATTTGCTTAGGTACGTAAACACACGTAGATACGTATGTATTTCTTGTAAAGAATCAGTAGGTTGTAGGCTCTCACCGTACTCTCCCCAGTACTCGCCACCTCCTGACGCACGTACGAGCAATAGAATTCCAGACGAACGGTAGCGAGCGCGTGCGCTGATGTGCGGCCCGAACAGCGTCAGCTGGAACTGGTGGGTTTCAAGGTCGGATCTGTATGGAGGAATAATATTGTTAGAATAATGTAGCTATAGATGACAAGTGTTGTTTAAATATCTTGATGAATTTGTAATACTTCTGGGTGCTGTGCTAATTAATCAAGTCAAGTCGGTGCTCTTGCTGGATGGTTTTCTAGATATATGTATTGAGTTTGGAACTTTCCAGGATTTGAACGAGGCGAATGACAGAACTGACCAGGAAGCTACATAATATGATCGGACAACATTTGAGTAGCAGTCAATCGTCACGAAAAGAAGAAGATAAACGATGTAATACATCAACGCAATAGTTTCTCAGCATGTACACTACATGTTAAGAAATGCTGGACCTAGATTGAAGCAGCTGGCCTTTCTAATCAGTGTTACCTCAATATGGGCCATTTTTTATGAAGTATTTTAGTCCAGAGCCTTAAAAGCGTATTTCTTATATCGGAAAAAATAACTGAACAAATTGGAATGGAGGTGTTCGACCAATAAATAGAAACGAATTATGAACCTAACGGACTAAAGAAGTAAAGGAATACACAGGAATAGATAAAACGTAAATGATAAAACACACATACACAAATATGAATAATCACACATACACTGAAGCAATAGCGATAGCAGATTATAATATACATATACATGAAACAAGGTACAAGTAATACTCTAACAGTAATGTTCCTTCTACTTAGATATGTATTTTAGAAACACCGTTCCGTGTTTATAATATAAAGGATATAATATGTGTATAGGTGCAAAGGATATATATTATCTAGTTTTGTCTAGTTCACATGATTTATCTGATGTAACGCTTACCAGTGAATCACTTGGTTCCAAGAATGCAATACGGGTAGACCAAGAGATTTCAACAAAGGAATTTGGAATGCTTCTTAATTTATTGATTCTGGGTTTCTCATGATTCAACTTGCCATCATTTACAAATATTTGTCTGATCTCTTTTCGGATTCTTTTATTACGATTTTTTATTTCTACCATGAAAGAAGGAGGATACCATATAGTAGGGGTTACAATTTATCGAAATCGTTTTCGAGCATTTTTGTATCAATCAAACGTCTTTCAATTTCAAGTAGGTAAACTAAAACAGTTCCTAATCTCAAAACCTTGAAATACTAACGTAACATTAACCTTATTGTTGCTCAAAGGTCTTATCTCAAAATCACAATACGTTAACCCTGTATTATTTGCGGTATGAGTCGTCAAGTCTTTGTTCCCTTCGACCCCGCTTGTAAAATTTGTATGGACATGTCTTTCGACGTGAACAGAATATATTAACTGATTATTTTCATTTCCTAACATTCCAATATTGCCTGTCATCGTGTTTGTGGCTTTTGGGAACAACGGTGGTTTAAATTTTGTCGAGTTTGTTTTGGAATTAATTAAGACTACTATTCAAATGCACGCAAAATATCTTCTAATAGTCAATATAGACAGGTAACGGCTATATTTAGTTATGCGTTATAGAGCCGTTGATTTAAGAGTTGATTTAGATATTGCACTAGATCCTAGGTTAAGCTCTCCGGCAGCTTTAGAAGTGTTACATTTGAAGGAAACTTACAGCGAACCAGTAAGAGCATTTTGTGATACAAGCATTTATACGGGATCATTGAAGTATGTGGAAGAAGAAAAACAATAAATCTGATTGTTTCGTAGGAAAGGCAACTGAAGATAATTAATTGTTGGCCAATGCTAATGATGATTAGGGATAGATGGTCACTCATAACATAATTCACGTTATAACAATAGTGTTGCAAAAACACAAATAATTAGTATAATTGGTTGCGCTCTTTGTACAGTTTTTCATGTGGGAACGCTTCTTATGTAAGGGTTACATTACAATACGACATACATATGGCGTCTGTGGCGCAACTTTTTATCAGCACATAATTTTTACGGTTAATTTTAGCTTAACACTAGGGTCTATGTGTCGTGCGTGCTAATACATACCCGCATACGTTTAGTCACGGAACAAGTATTAGGAGGCTTTTCAAATATGCATAGCTCTTGAGCTGGTGTTGAGATAGCGGATAGTATTTCTCACATATATTCATTGACTTGGTAGTATGATGTTATTGTTTAACACCTTTCCCAAAAGAAAAGATGAGGTATGCATGGAATGCATTTTACGCCACTGCCGTTTCTGATGAATTCCTAAACACTAGACATTTCATAATTGTTTTCTTTAAAGATCAGCCCTGATAAAGGTAGAAAATAGGGAAATTGGGGCATTAAACTCACAATTATTCACAGACACCTCGGCTTCCTGTCAGACATGATTTACCCAGGGTACCTTTAGAAATAGTATGAAAATGAACGCGTATTGATCATAAAAAGTAGAAGGATAGAAATATCGATTCGACTCGAAGGATAAAAGGAGCGATTTATCAGAGTTCTTCTTTCTTGCTAGTATCATTCACAAGAATGTGTTCTCACCTGACATTTGTGATGGTCATGTTGGATGCTCCAGTCGCGTGAATATCTTTGAAGCTGGCGCGGTAGCCATCAGGCCCGCCACCAAGCGCGATTGACAGCTCATCTATCACGATTGGTTCCGACTGAAAATTAAACAAAAAACGATTTGTCGGAAGCTTTCGGTAAAGTTAGCTATTTGCATTTGATAGTTTTTCCGATTGACATGAAATTATAAAATTGCTGAGAAATACGAAACATTGAATATCATTAAGATTGTAATTAGAAACGAACTAAGGCTTCTCTGGTAGACCATTTATTAAACATTTAAGCTCTGTTCTGAACTTCTGCCAGAGTAAATTAGATTAGGTTAGATTTGCGAAAAGAACTTGGAGTTGTTATAATTTAAATATTGGTTATCAATAACCTTCGTCCAATTTGGAAGTTACTTCTGGAAAAGAGTATATATTATAAGATTCTTTACCTCTTCAATGCCCAGCTCGGGCGCTCCGCCTTTCATATATTCGATGAGTGAGTTGAAGCTGCGAAGTAAGCAGGCATCCACGTTGGGGTCCCGCCGGGAACACCGCCCGCCAAATATGTCTGAACAAAGAAGGTTCTAGATTAAGCCACGGCCTAGAAAAAAAAAATGACACTGATGGTAAATCCAGAGTTTGTCCTCGAAAGGTGACAGTCTTCTGGAGCACGAAAGAACATTGTCCAAATAAGTACATAAGTTCTACTAGGTCATTGTGGTAATTTTCCTATAATCCCTATAACATATATTTGTTTTGATCGAAGACGGATTCTTAATGAATAATTAATCAAAATAAGCGTATAATCGTTTTAATTAACGAGTCGCCCACTTACACACCAACGGTAATCATAAAGAACATTCCATAATCAATGTTTCACGTTATTTTATTAGTCAGCTGGTATGCTAATTTGGCTTTCGTTAGTAATATGGTGACTATCATATTCATTAGTATGCTGTTGACACCACGTAACGGTAGCCAGGCATCGACGTGGTGAAAACAATAGGAACTGATAGGTAGACAATGCAGGCCTCAGAGAAGCCTTGGGAGCGATCGTGCGATTAACAATGTTGTACCCATGATGCTTCTGAGAGGAACCTCTTTGTTCGACTTTTTCTGATGAGGTTAATGACGAATGACCGTTGATAACGACGGATGTGATGGTAAAGAAAGAAATATTGTTTGTTCTGCATAAATAAAACGCACTTTACAAATACCGGATAACTGCGGAAAAGTTATCAGATCTTATGTAGAGCCAAGCATTTTAACCTAGATGTAAGGTTTGTAGAGTTAGGTCTTGTAGAGTTAGGGGCTTGGCTCTATATTAGATCTGATAACTTTTTAACAGTGAAAGCGTTATGTAATTCTTAGCAACCTTCTTTACATGACATGTTTTTGGTAAATGATAAATGGTTTTATTTCTGTAAGTAGTTTTGTACAAACACTTTATACTTCAATCATATTTTAAAAACTAGATGAGGTCGGCGTTTTCTATCTGACTACTCTGAGAAGAAAGGCCGAAACAAACTCTCAAACACAGTCTCTTTTGAAGTCCAGACATAATCTTGGTCAGATCATTTGAGGACCTTGTAGATTTGGATTAAAGAGCTCCACCACTCGACGAACAATACCAAAGAAAGGATATTTGGGTAGCCCGCATAAAGTACTCAAACTTCTAGATTATTATTAAAACTAACTGAAAAAGTGAAAAAATAAAAAGTGACCCACATAGTCCTCACATTCACAACAATTAAATAATAATATTATACTTCACAAAGTAAATTTTCATGTCATTATGTATGTAATATAATAATCATCAAATGTCAAAGTGTAAAATAAAATAAATAACCAAAAATTGCAAAAATAAATCTGAACGTTTTTTTTGTTTAGCAAATTTTTGTGTATTAGTACTATTTTTATAGTTTAAGTATTATATTATTATTTAATTGTATGCAACATTGGAGCAACTCAATTCCAAGCCTTTTTGTCCTCAATATAATCTTTAACGGTATAAAAAGCTTTCTGGCACAACTTACGCTTAATGAATGATTTGAATTTATTAAGGCTTAGTCTTGAACGACATTGACATCTGAACGAGCCACCTATTTTCTTGAGCCTTGTTGTAGGTACAACAAATTTGTGTTTGTTCCTAGTATTTATATTATGGATATCACTGTATTTTTTAAACAATTTTATATTTTTATGGGGATATAGGTATAAGATTTTCAAAAATATACTGTGAAGACACTGTCATTACATTAATCTTCTTAAATTTATTTCTAAGAGATTGTGTCGGATTTAATTTATAAATTGATCGAACAGCTCTTTTCTTCAAAACAAAGGTAGTCTGCATGTCAGCGGCATTTCCCCACAACAGAATATCGTACGACATTACACTATGAAAATAGCTAAAGTACACTAAACTGGTAGATTTCGTTTATTTTTGTAGGGTGCACTATTTATTTTTATTTCAGCGGTGATATTGTACAGGGGGCCAAGTCTACTAATTTACAAACGTCACATGGTCTCTGCACTGTTAGTTTTGACAGATTTTGCAAGTCTACTAATTTACAAACGTCACAATGGTCTCTGCATTGTGAGTTTTTGACAGATTTGCCATACAAAATCTGTCAAAACTAACAGTGCAGAGACCATGTGACGTTTGTAAATTAGTAGACTTGGCCCCCTGATATTACACATACATGTTCAAATCATAACCCTTACTTCTAGCATAGTCGGGTAAAAAAGGTATTTTTTGCACGCCAGCAGTTACTTTCTTCATAGCCAACGAAAAAGAGTTTATTTTTGTTGTTTATGTACATGATGCTAATCGAGCTGTCATAACAAATGATACTTACCTATAATATTATCCGTAAGAAATACAGACTTACACCTCCCTTTAAGAGGGTTGGAGGGGGTAAGTTTATTATTGTTGTTGTTTGTGTGGAAATCCTAGCCTGCATACCAAATTTCAGCTTTCTAGGACATCGGGAAGTGCCCTAGAGGTTTTGATGAGTTAGTGAGTCAGTCAGTGACGAAATCGACGTATTTTAGGTATTAATAAAACCAAAAGTATAAAAGCTGGACAAATGAAACTAAGTGTGTTATACAAGCCTGCTAACTAAATTTTATCTTGAGAATTTGAGCTCTCTATCATTATCCCGGCCGAAGCTATGAGGGTATGAAAAAATACGACGAAACGCTTAGAGAAAGGGTAGGTAGTGCCCCTGCTTTTGATTTTCGGCTTGTCTTGGCGGGGGTACTACCGTCCCCCAGATCCCAAGAACAACCTTGACATTGTAGTTGAAAAACATGTTCTCTCATACATTCTAACTGCAATTGTAAGTTTGTACGCACAATATTAAAAGACCATGTTATTTTAAGACCACAAACTTCCCTATAAAAAGGAACCTAGGGTATAGGTTTCCTGTAAAAACTAATTCTATGGTAATGGGTAAAGAACTAATTTCTGTATTTTTTTTAAATTTAGGTACCATTCTTTCGAATATGAGGGGGGGGGGGGGGAATGGTAAATGTTCATATATTTTTAACCGAATTCATAAAAAGGAGGAGGTTCTCAATTCGACTGTATTTGTTTTTAATGTGTTAACTCAGAACTTTTTTCTAGGTGAACTGATTTTGATGATTCTTTTTTATTTGAAAGGTGGTGCTTCTCATGTGGTCCCATATTATTTTAATCAAGATCTGACTAGTTGGTAGTAGTTTTTGTAGTTAACCTTAATAATGCGTATTTTTTCCATATAGTGGATGTTTCCTGTCACTGTTATTTATATATCAAGTAGTGGTATACGAATTTACCACGACTGAAAAGTGAAAAATAAAACCTTTTTACAAAAAAAAACTACCGACTTCCAAAACAAACACAAAAAAAAAGTGAAAAATACCTTTAATTTCTGAAGTCGGTGTTATTGTTTTTTTGTATTTTCATGTTATGCCACCGATTTCCGACACAATAAGCCACAATAAGTACACAATAAGCCCTTTCATTTGATATGTCGAACGGTACAGTTTGAAAAAATTGTTTTTAATTTTCTAGTTTGCCCCTAAAAAGTGACCCTCATATCATTTCAAAATTCATTTATTTACGTTACACGTCCGTGTTTGAGTCAAAGAAATACCTATGTGTTCCAAATCTCAACTTAATCGACCGATAGACGGTCAGACGGACTGACAGACATACACACAATGATCCTATAAGGGCTCCGTTTTTTCATTAGGACGTACGGAACCCTAAAAAGACAAACACACTTACAAAGTAGCCAAAAGGCATAGTGTTGCTGAGTGGGCCAGCTCTTTTGGATTTACTCATCTGTTTTCTTTAATCGAAATGAAAAATTAATGACAAAGCAATTTAATTATCGGATTATATTGAAACATCGCACGGTAGCAGTTTGAATTGATAATATAATCAAGCTCGATGACCGGAAATTATCCTTTGTATAAATTGACTGAATTGCAAAGGACTTGCTGCCGACTCGGACACACTGTCCGAATCCGATTTTTTTTCACTGATGATTCGAACACCAATAAAAAAAACTTTTGTACAGTCAGATAAAAAACTTCCAACGATACCATAGCTGTAGAAATCCGTCCTCCGCCCAGCAAGCAAGCAGCAGTAAAAAAACAGTTTTTAACCGGTTTTTAATGAAAGCAGCCGTTTTTAGTAAATAGTATTACAAACCCACATACATAGGTAGATACGTGCCTTGGCAGTCGGGTAATAAGGATTTGCTCAAGTGCATTACTGAGCGAAAATGCGCTAATAGATTCTTAGAAATGTCACTTTCTCTATCTCTTTTATTCGTGTAGGTCTCTCTCGCTCGTTTTGCTCCGACTTTTTTTTTCAACATGTATTTAATATAGTCTAATGTGGTGACTTACAGTGATACACACGTCCACAAAACATTTTATTACCGAAAGATGCCGCCTTAAAGCCACCCTAAAATAGTTTTGGTAACGCTTTTTTTCCATATAATATATTTTAAAACTTTTTTATCTGACTGTACTAAACAGCTTCAATAAGTTGAATGGTGCCCGAATTGTCAGTAAAAAAAATATTGAAATTAAAATGTGTGTGTGTGTGCAAAGAGTCAAAAAACTTTATTAAGAAAGATTTAAAGATAAATTTAAAAAAAATTGCTTAGTTATCTATTAGCGTAAGATTTTAAATCCTTATGTACTAATGCACCTATTTGGGTTATTGCAAATGTCAATAAAATAATAATTTCCAATGGCTCTACCTTTCTGATGTGGATAATGGAAATGGGTAATAGAAACAATTGAAAGTTTTATATTGAAACTCCTTTCACTTTGTCGTCATGTTTAACTATCAATTTAAGACTCTTGGAATTGTTCTAGGAGGCGTAAGTGAGACCAAGGTTTGTGATAGATTAATTGTATTTTATCATATTATTTGTAGCAATGCAATGGCTTATACTTATTTAAATTATAAACTAAATGGAACTTTAAACATAATAACTTTCACCATCACCATTTTGGAGTCGGTCAAAACTATAATCTGTACAACAAAGGGCCAATAGCCAGCGGCTGAACGTGTCATAAATAATTATGTTTTTTAACTGGTTGTAAAGTAACGGATCGTCGTAATGCACCTGCCAGGTCGATGACCCAGCGCGGGACCTTGTCCGCGAAACTCGATCTCGCAAAAACCATGTACTGTTAGCTCTGGTACACTGTATCGGTTTATATAGGGTGCACCATCGTAAGCTTGAAGCCATGTTGCTATAATGTAATCAGCCAGTCTTATTGTAGACTCGACTTGACTAATTAGTTTAGAAAGGTTCTTCAGAACTTTTTTGCAGAAGTTTGTTATGAATTCGTGCAGGTGTCTGGTCTCACACAGTTTGGAAGGGATGAACATAATCTAAATGCCAATTCTAAATCTGTTTTTAATCTAAATACTTTCGATATCGATGCTTATACTGGCGTCCATTATAACACATAGTATCTTAAAACCCAGCTAGAAGGATAAAATGGTGTATGAATAGCTCCATAGCCGACTGGTTTAACTAAACTTGGAGATCAATTAACCATTACCCTAGAATCTTTCATTATATCAGCCTTAGGTCAAGGTATAGGAGCTTCTGAAGAACTAGGCCAAAGACTGCCTGATAATACTAGCCTCATAAGTACTCAATAACTCAGAGTATGTACTGTGACCCCAATAGAAACCTAAAATTATATCGTTGCGTGTTAACAAAACCTAATGTACGTTAACAGGTAATACCAAGGTATTAGAGTCAATGTTATGTACCTGATTATATAACTTGGCAAGGACAAACTGGTGTACTTACATATTTAGGACGGATATGGCGATGCAAGTAAATGGCAACTTAACAAGTGTCACGCTACTTAGTATGACTTTAATTAATAGCACCTTAAAGATATTTATGCTTTAGATGCAGATATAACTTTAGCTGTTTATGGTTATTTTATTCCACTATTTGCTTTTAAAATAATAAAACTCATGTTATAAGTCTTGTAGACGAGACGTGCAAATACCTCCTTGGTAAATTTCGTGAAAAGGGTTTAGGCCGTTGTGTTTGCCACCTTGTTCATAACCCCAATCCTTTCTTAGATTGATGCAATGGTTAGGACGCTCTACTAGTCACAAAATTGCTCATATTTTAGTTCAATGATGCTCATTATAAACAAGCTAGCCATATCAAAAGTGATTTGACAAGATTAGCCAGACAAAGAAGCTGAGAACTTAAAGCAGATTTTTTATAAATCTCCCTTATTGTCCATTAGAATTACTGGAGTAGCTGCTTGCTTTCACAACAAAAGTGATATGACATTTAATTTTGAGACATGCGTAAACTACCGGGCAGTAACGACCACAATAATGTAAGTTTTTGTCGAAATGTAAGCAACATTAATTTACGTTTCGACAGTTTAGCAGTAAAACCGAATTTCACGAATGTGTCTACGGTATACACGAGTGTTATCGATGCATCAAGACAAAAAAAAACATTATCAAGTGTAGGTTGAGCAATTTCTTTATTAAGGCGCTTCCCTGACCAAACGACCTTGAGCGTTCGGTCCTTCTCTGTCCCGTCGCTGAATCTCGCTCTGTCTCGCTTCCTCCGCACGCTCATTTGTCATAAAATTCACAAAAATAATGAAATTATTTGAATAAAAAAAGACAAGTGAAGTTTTAAAATAAAATAAAACGTGTATTATTTAGATTTTTAAATTATCTATCCATTAGTGTAATCCTCAAATGAATAGAACGTCACCTTTAGCAAAAGATGCATGCAATCCATAATTTTAGTCACTTTTTTACAAGGAGATTTTAGATGTATTTATAACACATAAAAACAAATAAGAACGTGCAATGTGATGATAGGATATCGAAAATTAATAATGTGCTTTTAGATGTAGTTTATTATCCATAGTGAATGAGTTAATAGCCTCTGAATAACGGACTATGACAAGGTTTTGGTCGGGGTACCGCCTTAAAGTAAATGATGGTAAAAAGTATGTTTGCTAAATCGAACGACGAAGAAGTTGCCAAAGCCATCATATTACGATATTTTTACATGGATATTATGTTTGATGATAATTTGACAATTAGTTTTGTCAACGTGCAAAAAAATTAGCAAGGCTGGTTGAAGATCAAAAGAATATTGAAGCAATTTCAAAACAGGTATAAGAATGACCATAGAGACCATGAATGGATTGTGTGAAAGATAATATAGATAGAAATGGGTTGAATATGACGTAACGGTTGATACAGGAGTTTGAAAGAAAATCCAACACAAATTGCAGTAAGGATAGAAAGAAGATGATTAGAGTGTAGTAAATGCAATAGTACCAATCTTTTATTAACGGTGAAGACAAAAGTCATTGTGACTAGTGAGACAGAGGAAACGGCATGCTGACACGCTTGTTCAAAGGCGCACGACTATAAAATCATTACAATTAAATATAATAACATTATATGATAATTTATAGAGACTCTGATAGACCTAACATTATAATAATATAGCTTTGTGTGTTAATTTTAATTATAAATACAATATTGATTAATTAATTCTGAAGAAATATCTGTGTTTCGAATTTGTAAACCCAAATAGATTCGCCCTTCTCGTGAGAAAAAAACATCTAATAGTTTACTTTGAAGAATTGAAACCGGATGTCCGAATTATCTGTGCATAGCACATTTGTTGTTTTAATGGAAAATCATGAAAAAAGTAACTCTTTTTTAGAAGATCTTTTTAAATGGACTTTGCTCGTAAACTATTTGATTTAATATTTCGTTTCGGAGACATTCGTCCACTGACATTAGTATTACCACTGCATCGCACTGTCATGGCGCCTGTGCGTGCACAGGCATCCCTATTACTCAACCACCATAATACGCATTTCTCCTACTTTCCTAGCCTTCCGTATTTAACGCCGACTTTACGTAATAAACAATTTGTGGTCTTATAATAGTCATTATTGTTGTTACTTATGTCATCATGTTGTGCTCTATGGGGATTAATCGTATCACGTTTTTTTAATAACTTGTATGTAGGTATTACTTAAATGACAGGAAAGAAAAGGAGTATGTAAAGATCGTAGCAGGTGGCGTTCTGTAGTTTCTGCCTACCCCCATGAGAACAAGGCGTGAGTTTATGTATGTATGTAGTTAAATTACTTCTATGATTTTGATGTTCATGGGTTTTATGTAGAGACTGAATTATATTTTCATGTCAGATAACTGTTATCGTATCAACAGAAGATTTAATTTAAATCCTTTCCAGCCTTTTGTGAAGTTTGACCTTTAGTAAATTTACCTACGGTTTTCAGAATAAAAAATAAACGAATGTAACCTTGCTACCGTAAATGATTTACAGTTCAAATGTTTTGTTCAACTAAACTATGCTAATTCAGAAACTCGTGCATAAAATCATTACACTTTGAGCATTAAAGTTAAAAGGATTTTTTTTTCTATTTTTAATAATAAATTTTCCTATTTAATAAAATGTAATTTTGCGAATTCTACCAGGCCCTGTAAATTAAGTATATTTTTTTAATCACCGTAGAGTCAATAAGAATTTCTCACAAAATCAATACCGTAGGTATTTTATTTTCGTGCTCTCATCTATCAAGACTCCGTACTTACTTTACTACGTAACTTACTTTGGTCAAGGCAAAGTACCTGTAACCTACAGCAAAAATACGATTTGCGTGCAAACCTGCCCCTGTAATGTTAACCCTCATAGTCCTAGTTCATTAAAACAAGTTCTACCACAAATATCAAGGGTTAATTTTATCTGACTGGTTTTATAATGTCTGATTATTTTAATTTTTCTTTGTGGCTGACAGGATTTGCGACTCCTTGGTGCAAATGAAAGTGCCAGAAAAAGGTGCGAGTGAAAGTGTTTCTACTTTCTCGTACGTAATGGTTACTTGTATTAAGTAAATACCTATTAATATCGACTTTTTATTGATACTTTTTATTAAGGGCTGATTTCGTCGAAATTATCAAAAGTGCTTCTTGAACTATTTCAAGAAAAAAACAAAAAAAAAAATGCTTCTATAGGCATAAAAATATTTCGATACTATCATAGTTGTTTCTCGACGACATCCATTGAGTGATGGAGAAACAGCCCCAGGAGTCGGAGAATTTAATGATACGTTTATTTATTTAACAAACTGTTTTTACTAATAACTTTACCTCAAAAAGCAAACATTTAGCGAACTAATTAGGTACCTACAGTAATTTGAATATTATTTTATGGAGGAGTTGATATTTACATTATTTTGCTAGGAACGTGATCCTGCTCGTTTTCCTCAGCGTGATAAACATAGGAAAAATGTTTACTGTGTTACCGTTATTATATCATTTTAACCGCCTTTTGTTCTGAATTCCTATCACTCCAATTTCTCCGATCTCATTAACATTTACATGTCATGATTTTGACCTCTAAGGAGGTTGAATATTAATGCACAAACCGGTGTGCCAACACCCGGTGGTTTTTTTTTTTTAAACTTTTTGCCAACAGCTATGTTGGCAAAACGTTATTTAAAAAAAAAATGTGTTCTCTTATTTTCTTATCTCTTGGAAAAGATCCGCAGGACTCATTAGCATTTGAATAAAATTAAATTCTCTCCGGATTATTGACCTTTGAGCATTTTAGTTGGTTAAAATAATTAGGTAATGCAATAAATGTATTAGGTACCGTCAACTGTCGACTTTACCCATTAGTACTGTACTTAAATATCTCTCGATTAAATCGATTATAAAAATCTGTTACACAAATAGTAATTGTTCTACTTTTGTATCGCTTTTATGTTTATGGTGGCAACAGATTTTTAGTAATCGAGAGATCTATAGGTACAGTACTCATGGGTAAAGTTGCTTATAGAAAGTAAAGATGTTGACAAAGTTAAAGTTGACAGTGGTGCCGATTCTCTTGTACACCGAACTAAACTAACTAAACTATCACTAAAATTCCTTACTTTTGGCTATGAGAATCTTATAGCTATTCTGCAATAAAATATCTCTAAATTTAAAAATCATTTTGACGCAACTAAAATTTAATTTGATAATCGCGACTCCACATGGTACTTGTTTGCCCTACCCCGTGAATTTTTTTTAGAGCCGGATGCGCGTGTGGTGGCAGCCTCGGCGTGTTTTATATGGCATTTTTCACTTTTTGAATGGAAAATATTTAAAAAAAAAATACTTACATGTAGAATTATGTGGGTTTAAGGGTTTCCTAAAGGGGGTCGAAATTTCCATTATTTTTGGGATAGGACACACCGTTTTCGAGATATAAGCAAAATAAAAAATAAAATACAGTACTGTTTTTGCCCCTGAAGTCGAGGTGTTATGGTGAATCTTAGTTCATGACAACTAATTTTATTCCACACCTTTTTAATCGCGATTAAAAATAGCCAGATTTATTTAAGACAACCAAAATTTTAGGTGAAAAACGTGAAATTCAGAATAGCAAAATTGCCATTTTCACTAAACTAATAAATCAGTACCATCTTAGTGCTGTCAAACTAAAATATAGTTAAGTTGTGTCACTTTAGTCTATTTCAGAATGAGAAATCGTCTTTTGACAGGAATAAACTAAATTTTAGTGATTTTTAGTCTAGTTTAGAGAATTTTGTGACAAGAGAACCGGCACCAGTACCTATTTAAAGACATTATGAACCAGCACGAACTTTTAAATGAATGTTGAGGTTCGTGAAAACTCACAAGAAAATAAAATCATAAAACCTACACATTTCAGCATATGAAATTGGTTACTAGGTAGGTATACGAGTATATAAATA
Source organism: Griposia aprilina (assembly GCA_916610205.1). Lineage (NCBI taxonomy): Eukaryota > Metazoa > Arthropoda > Insecta > Lepidoptera > Noctuidae > Griposia > Griposia aprilina. Next base: position 17,737,415 of record OU744286.1, read on the forward strand.
GTTATTTGTGGAAGCTTTTAAATGACAACTGTAAGCGCTAAATGTTAATTGATTACCTCTAAGAAACTGTAAGCTTTCCGAAGAATAAATAAAATAAAGTAGGTACTAATAGTTTGAATTATTATCAAATCAAAATCAAGCGAATAACTTAAAACTTTTCTATGATAAACAAAAAAAAGCCATTGCAGCTCATTACGTACAAAAGCATTGACAAGAATAATTTGCAGAATATTTAATCCGTATATCAGATTTATATTGATTCACAGATTTCCTGAAAAGAAACCAACAAGATGCTATTGTTCAGAAACAATAAAATAAATGACACAAATAGTAACACTCGTCCGTCTACTTTCTTCAATCTACTTACGTGTATTTGAAGTTCCCGATGCTATCACAGCAGCGAATAATAATACTAACACTTGGTAATGCGCCATTTTAAAATTAAATTAAATTAAACGTGACAGAATGGGTTTTCTGAGTATTCCACGTTTGAATTTTTGGAATTGACAATTTAGTTTTTTCTTCTAAAAGCCGGTAAGCGTCCGGCGCGTGCTGCCTCGGCGGGAGCAATGGTGTCGTAGGCTGAAGTCTGAACCCTCTCCAAGGCACAAGATGCGTTGACCGCAGCAAAGGTTTCTATACATTTTTGCAGATACGGTTTTTTTTTCCTTTTGTGTCTTTGTAATGTTTGACAATAACATGTCATCGACTTCACATTTCACTTTCATTTGTATGTGTTTTTTTTTTTACTAATTAGGTATAATGCTTTATGTTTTTATTATTACCCTAGTGTATTTTTTTGTCAGTAATAGAAATAACACTTCATGAAGTAGGTAAAATAAAGAGTTAATGATAAATGATAAATGATTTTATTTTTGTAAGTAGGTTTGTACAAACACTTTTACACGTCAATCATATTTTTTAAACTAGATGAGGTCGGCGTTTCCTATCTGACTACTCTGAGAAGAAAGGCCGAAACAAACTCAGAGGTCACAGTCTCTTTTAAAGTCTAGACATAATCTTGGTCAGATCATGTGAAGACCATGTAGATTGGTATCTGAAATGGTCTTTTGAGGAAAGGACCACACAGATTGAGTGGACCTGTCAGTTATTTTTACTTTTACAATTGTTGTTGTTACAACAATATTTTTTTAGGAATGATTTTCTGTTATTTATCCACTGTGCACGTTGTAGGTATTTAAAATAATTAACTAATATAATTCGCCCATTTAATTAATTACACAATCATTACTAAGTACACATTTGAATAATGTATATCTAGTATTCAATTAGCTAGGTAGGACCAAGCTGGTTGGTACCTACTTAAGGAACTAGTCTTCTGGCACTTTGAAGAAATTTTGACTGGAAGTTACTTCACACAATATGTCATTATTTTGCAATTAGGGGTCTCCAACCCAAATTCAATCGGGAACTTATTGACACTGAAATGTTGATACGAAGATAGGTACATTATATCTGTAATGCAATGGATATTAGCAGATCTATTGCGGGATCATTTACACCATGCCTTCAATTTCGTGTGATAAATTTGAATCGATGGCGAATAATATTCGATCGATAACTTACGCCAAGTTTCGGACACTTTCAGAATAATTGACCTACAAGAACCTTTCAAAAAACATTGTGTCAAGAAATGAGAAAGATTTTAATGAGGTATTTTATTGTTCGATGTAACGCATATCGTATTTTTAATTTGCGTATGATGAGATCAGGATAAAAAAGGGAATATTGACCTCACGCCATTTTTAACCGACTTCAAAAAAGGAGGAGTTTCTCAATACGTCTGTTTTTTTTAAATGTTTGTTAGCTTAGAACTTTTTTCCAGGTGAACCGATTTTGATGATTCTTTTTTTATTTGAAAGCTGGTACTTCTCAGTGGCCCCATATAAATATATTACCAGTACTTTTTGAGTTATCCTTAATAATGCGTATTTTTTCCGCTAAGCTTTTATAGATAATGTGGTAATAACTTCCTGTCGCTTTTGTTTACATATTAAGTAGTGGTATACGAATTTGTGTGGGGTGGTTACCACAACTAAAAAGTGGAAAATTAAAACCATTTTGCAAAAAAATAACCGACTTTCAAAATAAACACAAAAAAACGTGAAAACAAACTTTAATTTTGGAAATCGGTGGTAAAAAACGAAAATACAAAAACCAAAGACACCAACTTCCGGAATTAAAGTTATTTTCACTTTTTTTTCGTGTTGATTTTGGAAGTCGATTGTTTTTTTTTGTGCATTTTAAAGTTCTAGCTGTCAATGCCATTTCTACTTAGTATTATTTAGTTAAACACATTTTGAAGTTACAAAAAGTAAAAATAGAGTAAAAGGAATACGGGTCAAATCGAATGAGCTAGCGAAACTCTAGCGAAAAATTAGTATCGATATCTAAACATAATAAAACAAAGAATAAAATTATTTATTGATATTTTTTTGTGGGCTTATAGACCGCATTTTGTGTAATCATTTGAAATATTCGTTTTTTTTTTGGTTAAACTTCACAGACGTGACGGCCTCGATCAAAATCAAACAAAAGAAAACAGATTTTATCAACTCATACTCCGAGGAACAACACTACCAGCGGTCGTTGACCCCAAAAAAGTCCATCAATTCTTTTTAATTTTAATTTTATCGTGTTTAGATATCCCATCACGTTTGTAGAGTTTCGCTAGCTAATTTAATTTGACCTTGAATAAAAAGAGGAAGACTGAGAAGGATTAAAGTAGCGCTCAAGTTTTGAATGTATGTACGAAAAGACAACGCACATCAACTCACTACCTTTTTATACAGGCTTTTAGGAAAGCAAGATTTTTGTACATAACAAATAATATCTTCAAGTAAATAGGAAACAGCAGGGAAATGAGACATAAAAAACATATTACATACTTATTGCATGTCCGTTGTAAATTAATCGAGATTTCTTTTTAATGATTTTCCGAAACGATACTCGATACAGCCAAATCGAATCTCGGTACCGTTACCTACTACCGGTTTGAATGCATTCGTGACGAGTACTATGTTGGTCATGTTTTTATGTGAGGCTCTTGATCTAAATAAACTTTTATTATTTGTAATTTCTGCAAGGTTAGGCTGAATTTAAGAATAATATGACACTACTGTCTGTTCCAAAAGTATCATAAGAAAATGTAAACAAACCTTGTCCAGCGGGGTATTTACGTAACACACCAACAGTAGGGAATGGGTTTCATTTTGACAGTTCAACAACATTCATTGCGTTATTTACGTTGTTGAGCAGACAAATTTATCGAACATATGAAGCAATGGATTAGCAATAGGCTTCAAAATTATTCAGATTGTGATAGATACAGTGGCGTATTTTAAGATTTAGCGCCCTGGGCCTATAAGGTTTGCCGCCCCATAAATTAACGGAAAAAAGGAAAACCTTTTAATTAAGTACTTACTTATTAAATAAATTACAGCAGTGTGTTGATTTGAATGAAAAAACTAAAAAGGCCATACAAAGAAATAAACACTTATTAATCGTAGATATTTACATTACTTTTTCCGATGGACAGAATGGATAACAGATTCTTCAATGCCATTGGTGTCGACTCTCTTGTCACAAATGCCTCTAAACTAGACTAAAAATCACCAAAATTTTGTTTATTCCTGTCAAACGACGATTTTCCATTCTGAAATAGACTATAGGGACACAACCTAAGAGTCCCTATCAATTTCGCGGTCTAAAAACAGAAATTTTTTTTTTTTTCAGTGCCAGTTTCTCAATTACCTTAAGATATCTGTTTTTTTTTAGTGCACAGTTTTTCATCACCTATTTATCTAGTAAGTGTACGAATGTAAATTTTGATAGCTACTCAATATAAATTACTAAATATAAAAATCAAAACTCGAAACACCAGATTTTTCAATTGCTTTTTTTGCTTACTGGTAGCAAATAACAATCTGAGAAAAATCCTTTTTTTTTAATTTAATGAATTAGTACTCTAAAAAAAATGCGAACCCCGCTGCAAAATATGCTGCTATATTTTAGTTTGACAGCATTAAGATGGCACTGAGTTATTAATTTAGTGAAAATGTCAATTTTGCTATTCTGAATTTTTGACGTTTATCAATTAAAAATTTGATTGTCTCACTATATCTGAATATTTATAATCGCGATTAAAAAGGTGTGGAATAAAATTAGTTGTCATGAACTAAAATTCACACAAACACCTCGACTTCAGATGCAAAACAGTACTGTATCTATTTTTTCTTTATTTTGCTTATATCTCGAAAATGGTGTAGGTATCCTATCGCAAAAATAATGAAAAATTTCGACCCCCTTTAAGACTCATAAATCCCTAAAACTCACCATGTAGGTCGGTAAAAAAAATTCATACAAAAAGTGAAAAAATCCATATTAAACACGTCGAGGATGCCCCACGGCGCGCTTTAAAAACAATTCACAGGGTATGGCTAACAAGTTCCACGGGGAGTGGCGTTTGACAAATTCGATTTGTTTCAAAGTTTTGTTTCGAGTTGTGTCAAAATTATTTTTAAAATTAGAGTTTTTCTTGCAGAATAGCTTTAAGATTATTATAGCCAAAAGTAAGGAATTTTTGTGACAGTTTAGTTCGGTGTACAAGTCTGCTTCTACATTATGAATAGCTAAACTGTATAAACTTCTGTTCTTCGCTTAAACGGGAACGTAGATAATTTTAATTTTTATAAATGTTCAGAAACCGGGCGTTCCACGCTGCAATTTGTCACCATAAGCGTAATGGTATTTCAGTCTATGGAAATCCCTCCTTCAAATCCTTTTGTTTATTGAATAAGTTGCCTTAAACTCATTTTTATTGTAATGAGACGTCAAGAATTGTAAAAGAACACATTCTTCTTGTAGATCATCGGCCAGATCAATCGGGTATACAAGGGCGGATTCAGCTTTGGTGCCAGGAGGGGGGGGGGGGGGGGTCACATAGTCGTGGTCAAGTCACAAGAAGTTATAATTTAATTTTTATAATCATAGATACAAGTAAAAATTAGGTATTTTATTAATGTATGTAAGTACTTACTGCACTTATATACATTATGTATTTAAAAGTAGTAAATCGAATTGTTATTAGGTACATTAAATAATACTTTAGGTATAGTGTTAAAACAAGCAAAATTGTTTTAGTTTCTTTAATATTTTATAGCTTTTAAAAATCTATTAATATATATGTCGGAGAAACAGCATTCTCTTTGACATCGTTATTAGTGGTCACGAGTTTAGTGGGCGTCATAAGGGTGAAATGCGAGCACAAAACAAAGTATTCACTGTTTCATACAATTTTATGGCAGTTGTTTACAACGTTGATAATCATTGAAGGAATCAATATCTCACAATAACTAATTTGCTTAAATAAATTATATTCGAGCAGCAGGTTCGCGACACCAATCTAATCTAACTTTATCTCTAGCGATCCACCTCGATCGACCACCGTTCTTCTAATGAATCCTCACTCCAACCCACCAAAGTTAAGATGGCGCCTCGACCCCACTCTAGATTTATCCTCTGCTCTGATTGGACGTTATACAATGCAGTGACTTTTAATTAAATTAGTTAGATTTACACAATATTAAAATGTAATAAATCAAATCAAATTAAATTAGGTATTAACAAGTTATTTTTAATTAACAATCAACCTTATCAATTAATCGTATGCAACCAACAATCAACTCTCAGTTTACTTCCTCCGACACGGCCATCCTGACATTTCGCACGTCCTCGTGTGATAACCTGCAACCAAAAACTCAACCACAGTGCATGTTCGGCTCGGCCAATTCTGACCATTTATGGCTTTCTATTTTTTTTATCACAAAACTTTATTCTCAATCAGCAACTCAACTCACCAACAACTCAACTTTATTCTTTATTCTTTCTTTATTCAGTTTTAATGAAACAATTTCTCTAAATTAAATAAACAAACTTTGATTAATCATAGCAAACATCATCAACCAGAGCCATGTACCACCGTTATCCACATTAACAATCGCCTTTTTCACTAAGAGCCTTTAACACCTGGAAACCCACACACGAGTAGCCACTCTAACGCCACGGCTCTCCAGCCGACCAGCAATCGCATTGCTCTCACACATCCAGCACATGGATCAAAACACTTCACTACGGCCGATAGAAAACCCCTACTCGCATGCTTTCCATAACTTAGGCTTGCTGATTACCACTGTGGTCACTATCTACTTCGACTGGTACATGATCTACTGGCATCTTTCTGAACCTATCGTGAGTGTACTGGCAAGTACTGTTAGAATTTAAAGCTTTTTAACGTATAGCGATCACCATCCAAAACTTCCGCTACCTTAAATGGACCTCTAAACTTCCGATCTAACTTAGTCTGATTTCGCTAATCAATAGGCTACATAAAACTTCTTCCATGCTGAATACACGTGTAGTCAACGCAGCAACGTTATTAACTCGTTTACCACTCAATTTAGCTGCACAACTCTCCTTTACTAACGTGAATTCAGCACCAGAATAGTAAACAAAACAATGCATATCACCTTTATGTTCTAACGTGCCTGAGGATAGTTGTTCGACGCAAACATCCATTCGCCATTCGCTGCTTGCAGTATTCCACCATCCGCTTGGCTGCACTGTTCGTGCACCGGACCGCGATATGTCCTGGTTTCCCACACTTGAATCACACGAAGGGCTTCGCTGACGGCTGCGGGGCTGCTTGGCTCGATTCTTAAAGTCGCTTTACCTTGTTCCTTGGTACGCTACTTGCGATAGTGTTCATTTTGCACACGCATTGGTAGTTATTATTACGGGATCGGGATACATCAAACTAGTAGGTTAAACTCACTAGTCTGTGCGCCGGTTAGAGACACTGTTTATTCAATATAGCGCTGGCGCAACCGGCGCGTCATTTGGCAAAGGTTTTTGAGCATACAGCCTATGCCCAACACAACAGATAGCCACGTTGATGTTGATGCTGCTCGTTTGAGCGCCTTACTGATGGCCACAATAAGTTGACCACATTGCAGTGAGTTTCTAATAAAACACAAATCAGCTCAGCACCATACCATGATCGCACATCCGTATTTTTCAAACATGGCACGCCAACGGTCACTTGCAGCGTTCTTATTTTGCACCTGAACCAACACGTATCACACTTCTAATGACGGAGAAGGTACGTCATCATGCGAGCATCATTACGGTATCTAACAAATAGAATAAGGACAAAACTTTTGTAAGATCGTTCGGCCACTCCTGACAAATTGAAACAAACGTGTATGTTTCAATTTGCACAATGACGCAATCTTTTGCACAATGACATCATCTAAAATAGATTCTACACTTTATAATAGGATAGGCACACAGCATAGGATATGAATTCTCTATAAATTGAATGTTTTTGTGGACAGTCACAGTATCAAAACAGTCACCTCGGCATTCAAACCACACCACCACCATACCACCCCATACCACCGTCTAAATGGCCTTCTCGCCTTTTTGGGCAATTTGTATCTACACAGTCTAATTGGCCACCTCGCCATTTTAGACAATTCCTATCTACACAGTCTAATTGGCCACCTCGCCATTTTAGACAATGCCTATCTACACTGTCTAATTGGCCACGTCGCCATTTTAGACAATTCCTATCGACACAGTCTAATTGGCCACCTCGCCATTTTAGACAACTTAAGAACTTGACAGCCACCACGCTGATTGGCCACCTCACCGATCAGACAGCTTAAGAACTTGACAGCCACCACGCTGATTGTCCACCTCACCGATCAGACAGCTTAAGAACTTAACAGCCACCACGCCTTTAAGACACCATACACAGAGCTTATTTAGCCACCACGCTTACATAAAACTGTAGTCATCACATACTTCACGCACACGCTCAGACATTTCACATACGCACATAGCTGAGCTTTCTAATTAATTTAGAAACAAGTAGACTTCTTTGTTTAAACTACCTCTTCGTGACATGAGTGAAGTGAATAAACGGCTTACATAGGCCGCGAGGCATTCGCCGTCTTGCGGTTTACCAGAAAACATTTTTAACACAGTCGCTGAACACGTTTCCAACGAAACAAAGCGAGAAAGGAAAATATCTTTTCACCCAGCGCACCACAGAACGCATCAATACTCTCCCAACCAGCCCACGACCATCGACATCAAGGGATGAGTCAATTCAGCTGATTCTCTATTCAGAACACTCGAACAAGGGACCCTCAAACCCGGAACCACGCGCATCTCTCACGCCCACCCCACAGACAACTAAACAGTCATCTTCAAAGAGGACCGAAACCAAGTTGCCGGAAAAAAAACATCTCGCTAAATATCCAGAATTGCACAAATTGTACATCTAACCCATAATAAACTATTTAATATTGTATTGGATTATTTCATTTTCTCGCACTTATAGTGAAAAGTGGAGTGCAACACACGGCTCCAAAAACCCACTGCAACTCGGTTTCCATTTACTCCGTCGTTAGAGCTCGGGAGTAATAAAAATAATCGGGTCATTTTAGCCCCTTGATCTACTATTAAGTTCTACCCACTTCATGCTAGGAAAAGCCACTTGGGAAAGCCACGTGGCGGCCGAACCTTACATAGTCTTACTAAGTAAAATCAGTTTACTTCCCTGTATATCAAAGTCAGACAAGCAGATAGCCGCTGTTGCTAGCCAGGCTCAGGCGTCAGTGTCTGAATTTTCAGGTTCGAAATTGGTTGTCTTCAGTAGCCAGCGGGTTGCGTAGTCTCCACGAGTAATCAAATCAAATCAAAAATATTTATTTGCTAGAATATGGTACATAAGGTGTTATAGTAAATTTGTTTCAGCATATCCTGCCATAACATGGCGTGCAAATGTTTTCACAATAAGCGACGTCAATTAATCTAAGTTACAAATTTCAGATTCTATTGATTTGTCTTCTAAATAGTCCTTAATGGTATAATATCTTTTAAATATTAACAGGTTGAAAAGTATTTTTTTAAACATTGTCAGCGGTAAGTCTTGTAAACTATTTGGTAAATGATTGTAAATAATAATCGACATGCAGTATACATTTTTCTTAAATAATTTTAGTTTTATTTGTGGCAGCCGAAGTCTATCTTTATGCCGTGTTCGGCTATTTGGCCTGTCAGTGCTAATTTCAAATAAATTGTAGTTTTTCTTAACAAAACTACATATTTCAAAAATATATAAACATGGCAGAGGTAGAATTTTAAGTTTTTGAAATAGTGGCTTACAGCTGTCTAAAAAGTGAGCTCCACAAATTGCTCGAATACATTTTTTTTGAGCTTTAAAAACTCTGTCAAAATCTACTGAATTACCCCATATTATTATGCCGTATCTAAGTACAGATGACACATAACCATGGTAAGCCAGCATTGCAGTATCACAGTTTACTGTTTGTCTAATTCTTTTCAAGACATATATAAAACGATAAATTTTTGTAAGAATTTTATCTAAGTGTGTTTTCCAATTGCAATTTTTATCGATCGTTATACCCAAGAATACACAATTATCGACAGTGGTCAAGTGAGAATCTTTACAATTAATGTCTATTTTATTTATGTTTGAATTGTATGTCTGAAATTGTATTATGTTGGTTTTAGTCATATTTATTTTTAAGTTATTTTTTTCTAGCCAATCGATTGCATTATCGAGGGCTAAGACGATTTCATTTTCTAAATTTTTGTTATTGTCACTCTTAATCATTATTGTAGTGTCATCAGCGAATAGTATGCAATCTTTACCTATATAGTAGTCGCAAGCTGTTTTGTTGCGCTTCAAATAAAGCACGCCACCCATCATTTCCATCACTTGATTTGTCCACGTTTTGTGCCTGCATCGATCCCACTTCTGATGTCGGAGAAACAGCATTCTCTTTGACATCGTTATTAGTGGTCACGAGTTTAGTGGGCGTCATAAGGGTGAAATGCGAGCACAAAACAAAGTATTCACTGTTTCATACAATTTAATGGCAGTTGTTTACAACGTTGATAATCATTGAAGGAATCAATATCTCACAATAACTAATTTGCTTAAATAAATTATATTCGAGCAGCAGGTTCGCGACACCAATCTAACTTTATCTCTAGCGATCCACCTCGATCGACCACCGTTCTTCTAATGAATCCTCACTCCAACCCACCAAAGTTAAGATGGCGCCTCGACCCCACTCTAGATTTATCCTCTGCTCTGATTGGACGTTATACAATGCAGTGACTTTTAATTAAATTAGTTAGATTTACACAATATTAAAATGTAATAAATCAAATCAAATTAAATTAGGTATTAACAAGTTATTTTTAATTAACAATCAACCTTATCAATTAATCGTATGCAACCAACAATCAACTCTCAGTTTACTTCCTCCGACATATAAATAACGTAAAAAATAGTAGGTAGGTAATTAAGATAACTATTTACTTGTTGTAAACGCCTGTTAATAAAACGCAATGATTTTGTGTCGCGCAATAGTTTTGAATTGAAGTTTTCGCTAGGTGCTTTTTAAGAGGGTTCCGGCGATTGCGACCGCAATTAATTGGGACCGCGGTCCCAGTCGCCGGATCCATTTTTTATATTTTTCTTACGGCGTTTGGGACCAATAATAGTTGTTTTTTTTTAATCTGTTGTTCAAGCCAAAAACAGTACAGTCAAGCGAAAAAATGTTTAAAAAACTCTTTGATTCAAAAATATCAATTATTTTTCATGTAATATAATATAAAAGACACCGTTTGATTACCGTTCTTGTTATGTAAAATTTACGTAAAAAAAAATACATATAAAACATGCTAACAATAATTCAACAATTTACAAACATCATCTTTTTTTTATAACCGACCAAAAATTTCTACCCTAGGGAGTTTAGAATCATATGCACACATGGTCACAGTTTGCGCACTGGATAAAAATTCAGTAAGTATTGGAATTTTAAAGCTTTTTAACTTAGTACTTTATTAACTATTATATATATAACTTTATGAGAATAATAGTTGGCTAAATAAATAAATAATAAATGTTTATTGCATCAACTTAATAACTTATTCTAATTACAATGAGGAGGATCCTTTTAAGCAAATAGTTTGTTTACTGAAGTAAGTTTAGTCGTTTCGATTGAAGTTAGGTCTAGCTACAGTTAAACGTTAGTCGAAACAAAGCGCGCGCAAGTGTCAGTGTCACACGAAATGTGACATCAAATGAAAGGTGGCGGTGGCGCGGTAAAATTCAAATTTTCGATGCGTTCGTTCCCGAATAATGCGTTTGCCATAATACGAAATATTATATTAAATTAATTAAATATTGAAGGTACCTACTTACATAAAATCTATATTGTGAAAAAAAAAACCTTTTGTTTAACAATTTTAATTAGTGGTCCACCTAGGTCCTGGACCCAGCCCAGGGGGGGGTCATGACCCCCATCACCCCCCCCCCCTGGATCCGCCCTTGCGGGTATACTTCTTGGAGTTTTATGGCATTCACTCTAACTTCTGTTTCAGACACTGTATGTAATTTGCATAAAAATGCACAATTGGCGGTTTCCTACCGCTTCCTTAACTCGGCCAACAATTGGTCGCAAATTTGGAAGAAGGTCCCTGAAATGGTCACGTCCTTATAACAACACTTCTCCCTCGCGACATTCATCGTCTCGTTTCTTCTTTCTCTTGATAATTCTCTTGTGACTGTTTCTATATTCTTCTGAGGATTTTCATTTACCAGCCTCGTCAAAAGTATCAAAAGATTCCCGTTGATTTTCTACAAAAATAATGAGTGGCTGGTTATGCCTGGATACTACGGACTACGTCTGTGTCGACACCTTGTAAAATTTTGGAAACTATATTAATTGTTTTTAATACAGATCCCCAAAATTCCGGTAAAATGGCCGTTTCTAGGGAATTTAGTTGAGCCAATAGCCTTTTTTTTTGGGTGGAATACCAGCAAATGACTTCTCCCACTCTGGGTGGAGCGGGAGGGCGTGTCAGACTCTTATTGACTAAAATCTATCCGTGTTCCTTCAGTTGCCTGTGCGCTAGGGCCACGGTAACTCTTTAGAACAACCTGCGACCCCGGCAGGAATCGGCCCTATCGGACTCCGTCAATGGTGCTGACATCTCTTTGAGGCGCGCGTGGAACACGACGCGCCGTCAACCTGGGCCTAGTCCATTCCGACGGCAACCTGCCCATTGCTCGCCGTCCGCAATCCCGCGCCTACGGTGGCCGGGAATCGGCTATCGATTCCCGACGCCCAGGGTGTCGCCTCTTGCGGCGACTAGGGGCGGGAGGGCGCAACGATTGCCTCTGCCTCACGCGCTCCGCCTCCTCCTTCGCGAGCATTACTGCTTCGTAGAAGTAGCTGACGGCTGCCCATTCCCTCTCGCCCCGTACCATGGCCAGGCCCAGGGCCGGACGCAAAATATCGCTGCCACGAGGACACGGCGGTGCTCCGCTCAAGCCGGGCAGACCTCCACCGTATACTCCACCGTGTCCTCTGGTCGATGCACAAAATGGTAACCTCCGGTCGTTTCCTCCCGCCTTATCCGAAACAGGAACTACCCGAAACAGCCATGTCCGGTGAGGACCTGCGTCAGGCGCAAGGTGAAGACGCCGTGGTGCTTCTCAAGCCACTCCTCAAAGAGGGGACTTACCGCCGTAATTGGGGCGTGCCCTGGAGCCAATAGCCCTGCACCCTAATTTTTAACTAAAGCTTTTTGAATGTCAGAGTCACTTTTTATAGCTTCAAGAACCGCCATTATTTGGCTCCAATCTTTATTAAGGCTGATACAAGCGTCGTCCCTCGCTGACCATCGCTCTCGCCTATGAACGAAAACGACAAGCGCAACGTCAAAACAACCCGACTAGTCCCGAGTCGCGACGGAGTCCTACGGACACCCCGCCGCCCCGTCGCCGGTCAGTGATACGATAGCCCCGCGTCTTGATGTCTATCAAACTTACAACCAAATGAGTTTTAGTTTTTGTTAATTAGGTAGGCTTTTTTAATTTTTTTCAGGCATATAAAATCAAAAAGAAAGGCGCTTATGGTGAGTGCGAGATGCGGCTTGCACCGCTCCTCGCAGCCTGCCGCCCCGGGCCATGGCCCTTTTGGCCCTAGGGTAAATACGCCCCTGGATAGATAGTGTGTTACGTAATTAGGGTGCAGGTCAGAGATGTTATGGATATGATATTTCGGATCTGGATACGGATATGGATGTAGGAATAAAATTATATCGGTTTCGGATACGGTTATGGATATGTAATTATTTCGGATTATCCGTTAGTTTAGGTTAGTTTTGGTTATGAATATTAGATTGAAGTAAAATATAAACACAAATAGTATGTAATAATTTGGTTTTATTTATAGGTTTTATCTAGTCTAGGTTATCATGTGGTATTACAATCAGTCATATAGGTAAGTAATTATTTAGAGATGTTATAATAATCAGTTAGTCTCCGCCCTTATACGAAACTATCCGAAACTTGTGAAATGGGTACGGTTACGGTTACGGATACATTTTTATTTCAGATATCCGATAGTTTCGGTTTCGGTTACGGATATTAGATTGAAGTAAAATATAAACACAAATAGTATGTAATAATTTGGTTTTATTTATAGGTTTTATCTAGTCTAGGTTATCATTTGGTATTATAATCAGTCATATAGGTAGGTAATTATTTAGAGATGTAATAATAATTAATTAGTCTCCGCCCTTATACGAAACTATCCGAAACTTGTGAAACGGATACGGTTACGGTTACGGATATATTTTTGTTTCAGATATCCGATAGTTTCGGTTACGGTTACGGAGCTCCATAACATCCCTGGTGCAGGGGTACCCAAGAGTACCTACTAATCAACGCCTGCATGAGAGGACGCCAGCAGTCGGTATTTTTAAGATTATTTTTAAATTGCGGGGACGCATCAGTTTGTACGTTCGTGCCAACCCAGGGAAACCCGCAACGCGTTAGAGGCTGATCCCGCTCTCCGCTAGATCACACCGTTACCGAGATATTGACATTGCGATCGCCTGGGATTGCCTGGGGGGCGATCATTATTAGAGGGTATTATTAGAGGGTAAAGAGTTTTTGACTAAACATTTGTAGAACATTTTTTCATTATTTTGAGCTAGAATAGCTATTTGCTATGTATTCGATAGTTCATACATTATATTATAGCCCCTATAAAAATCAGTACTCTCAGACTAATACTTATTTTTTTAACATTTCCGTAAAGCTGTGTCCAGGCCGGCTGTCAGAAGGTTTAATAGGTATTTAAGGTTATTTTTTGGACTAATCAAAGATCGTCTGTTTTTTATTTAAGGAAAGTAGAATGCTTGCCCATTATTTCGGGTCGCGCCCGTCTGGCAATTCTTATTTTTGGCAACTCTACATATACATTGGTTATGTTTGTAGATATTACGTACCTGAGCATACGTTAAAGTACATTCAGAGTAAAAAGTTCTATTATGCCGATTTATATGCGTTTCATTTTCTATACTCTAAAACTACCGTATTAATAACTAACTACTGCATACGATACACGTAACCTATCTAAATAACAATATTTTTAAGAATCAAAGGTAATTTCTAACGAAAGAAGAGCAGGTATAAAAAGGTTGAGAGTACGCCCTTATCGTTAGTGATTGTTATATGAGCTGTAAACGAAAACCGGTCTAAGACAATACTTTACTAAAAGAAAGAGAAGCTTTTTGAAAGAAAAGATTAAGTAATATGTATGTAACTATCTATTAGTTCAAAATGCATAATTTACTACAATGTACTAATTTCATTATTCGTTTGTCTACCATGGCGGAAGCAGGAGGCAGTAGTGGCCAACCGGTATTAAAAAAAAAAAGTATAAAGGGTAGAGACTTGTTGTTTCATGCAGGACAAAGATATTATACTATAAGAAAAAACAAAGACTCTATTGAAGCTACAAAACAAAAAACTTTTTTACAAAAAAACAACCGACTTCCAAAAAAAACACTAAAAGACGTGAAAAATAACTTTAATTTCGGAAGTCGGTGCCTTTGGTTTTGTATTTTCGTGTTTGGCCACCGACTTCCGAAATTAAAGTTATTTTTCACGTCTTTTAGTGTTTTTTTTGGAAGTCGGTTGTTTTTTTGTAAAAAAGTTTTTATTTTTCACTTTTTAGTTGCGGTACCTACCCCACACAAATTCGTATACCACTACTTGGTGTGTAAATAACAGTGACAGGAAATTATTAACACATCATCCATATAAACTAAGTCGAAAAAATCTGCAGTATTAAGGATAACTCAAAAACTACTGGTCAGACCTTGATCAAATTTAAATGGGACCACATGTGAAGCACCACCTATCAAATAAAAAAAGAATCATCCAAATCGGTTCACCCAGAAAAAAGTTATGAGCTAACACACATAAAAAAAAAAAAAAAAAAAAAAAAAAAAAAAAAAACATACAGACGAATTGAGAACCTCCTCCTTTTTGTGAAGTCGGTTAAAAACTAAAACTATTCGATAAAAAAAAAATACTAGATCGTGTACTAGTTTGTAAGATATAGTTTCCGAACCACGTTATAATTATTTTAAGGTGTTTTTTTTTCTTTTCTTATTTTTAAGGGCTTTATCGCTGAGCGATAACGTCACCCTGTAACATCAGCACAATGAACTATAACTAAAAACAAAAACAAAAAACAAAACAACAAAAAAAACAAACAAAAACATGCCAGTTTGTACAATATCCTACCTTGTTCCGATAGTGGACCAGCCAGAATAGCATTACACTCTCCAATATCATATTTATTTGTTGGACTAAGTATAATATATAAGTAAAATTTAACGTGATAATATTTGTTTTTTGTACTTGGAATTAATAAACAAAGTTTACGTTGTATGTTGCTGATGTTGCTTTGCTTAGTTTAAATAATTACTAGTCATATTATATTTTTATACATAAATATTAAAAAATTACACTACAAAAATCTTAAATAGTAAAAAAAAAAATTACACTACAAAAATCTCATTCCATTTTAAACAAATATTTAGATTTCTTAAAAAAGTCTCTTAACTCATCTCTATACTCTATTCTCTCTCTCTCTATATACTGACTGTACCTGGTGCACGCGATGCAGCGCTATAGGTAAGTATACTCATATGTAGCGTTGCCAAACAGGAGCGTTGCCAGACGGGCGCGACCTATTATTTCATCTAAAGATTCTTAAATGTAAGAAAAAGTTTCAAAAATAAAATTTCGACCTATTTATAAAATCGCCTCCTAGGCGATCATTAGTAATAAGTGGTGATAAAATAAGATTCGTATTCTAGGGTTAAATTCTCACGCAATCACTCACTAAAGGGAATTAGTAACACATTCATCTGTATTTAGAAGGTTTAAATTTTTTATCTCAACACTTTTCCTAACAGTTATTGTTTGAAAAACATTATTAAATTGTAAGTAATTGAAAAATTATTGACAAAAGTGAGGTTATAAAATTAAACAAATCAAATGAAAAAATTGATTATTTTAAAATAATCAAATCAAAGCACTCAATTTGTAAGTGGCACTTCAAATTCACATTTAAATTGGCATTCCACGGGTACGTTTTCTGATCCATTTCTTTACATATTCATCAGATACGGTTAGAACAGACCATGCGTGACTGACTTTAGGTTTCTTAGGAGATGTCAATAATTGAAAATGATTCGCATTTTTGTTCCGTTCAAAATGAAAGCGGATAATAATTTTTCCATTTGATTTTATCTAATACCTAATAAAAATAAGTATTTTTCCAAAGAAACAGAGACAGCCGTTTGTAATTTGTTTAATTTAACATTAATTATATTACTATTTAATTCCTTCTATACTTTATCATCGAGGCGATGATTCATTATAAACAATACAGTTTGAATAATGTGCAGGAACGAATAGGATTCATTTCGGATGTGTCATCGTATTTTGTTTACATAACAATACATAAGTAATAAAGAAAAAAAAAACACAAAACATCGTGACAATTTTTATTGATGTAGTACTAGTAATAGTAGTAAGTACGCATACTCGTATTACTATTACGATATTCCAAACGAAACATGTTTAAAAATTAAAGAACTCGTCTTCATCATACTGTTCTTTAGCAACCACCGGAATTTTAAGAGAAGACAATTTGAAGCCAGTCTCCTGAATTTGATCTACTTTAGGCAACTCTTGCTTTATCAGCTCATCTACATTCAGCTTATCTAGCTCTTGTTGCACTCTCTCCTTCAGAGGACCTTCCAAGCCATCCATAATCTGGTACCTCAGTAGATTAGGTATAACATTTACAGCAAATTCAATGACGTAATCCATTGTGCCAGCACCGTTCCACCGAATTTGAATGTTCCCGATATCAAAATCTATGTCCCTGAATACAGGAGTTTTTCTGGTATCAAGCGGTTGTGCCACTATTATCCTAGCGCTAATGTATTCTATTGAGAACGATGCGGTACCAGCTCTATTCATAAGGCCACCTATTGCTCCAATGTCCCATTGAGTACTTCCTTCAATTTTTTGTGTGCCAACTTCAAAGTCTGCCACTGCCGTATTGTTTTCCATCTTCAAAGTTATGTTACCAACTCGTTGAAAAGAAGATATTCCGGTAATCCAGGTGTTAGACAAATGGATAGTGAACACGCTCACGCTGGTATTGTAATCTTGAACTTGGTATGGATCTAGCTTCATATCGCTTACTTTATTTCTGAGGTCACAGATTACCATGTCTAGCGGAGAAATTGAGTTAGGAAACTGCAAATCGCCAGCTACTTCTTCAAGTTTCTTGTTTATTTCGGCTCTGGCTTTAGGGTAGACTTCCTTGAGGATCGATGGTAAACTAGAGTCAAAGATAGAAGCCCCTCCATTGTTGATAATACTTTGCAGCATACCACCAAGAAAGCCTAAGTTCTGGAAGTTGGTGGCAATTGTGCTGAAACTTATATCGACATGTATATCTTGTGCTCGAAGTTTTCCGTCGCGCTCTACGCCAACATTAGCTTTTGCTAATATTTTCAATCCTGTGATGTCTACGGTGAATGGTCCTTTAGAGGAGCCTAACCACGACGATATTGAGTAGTTGCCTCGAGCTTGCAGTGCATCTATAGTCAGTGCTGCTGTGACCTGAAATGTTAATGATAAGATATTAATGATAAAATATTATAATTAAGATGGTTGTCTTTATTTAAATAGAGATATTAAAGACACAGGTCATTATTTTGATTTGAATCTAATCTCATTGCACACAACACACAATAAACTTTACACAATAATTAACTCTTAATGGTAGGATTGCATCAGAAAAGATTTACCTCCAGATCTCCAACTTCAGCATTCACGTACAAAATCCGGAGCTTACTGATGCCATAAAGATTAGTGTTGGTAAGATATAGCGTGCTTATTGACAGGGACTCCTTCCTGTCTGGCACAGGACAGGGGTCAGGGATGACATCTCCTGGCAGGCCTACTGGGTCGGACTGCTTGAAGTGGTCTAGCAATAGCATGATGTTATCACTCAGCTTTTTCTCTCCATCTGCCAATCTTTCGGTCGTATCTTCGTCTGACTCATCTGAAAATATATTTCACGGATTTTAAATTACCCATTTAATTCACTTTTAAACTTATACTGAAGTTAGAGTTCATTCTCATATATAAGAGCTGACAATCTCGAATTTCTTCTAGTTATTCTTTTTTATTTGTGGAATTGATTCCAATATTTGTATCACCATCTCCAAACATGTGATTATATTTTGAACTGTAAAGATTTCTTATGAAATACATAGCAACCTTGACTATCTGAATTTTAGTCTTGCTTATCAAGCTTTAACCGCCACAATATTGTACCTACGTCAAACAAATACGCATAAAAATCTAATATTGACTCATCACACAATACAAAACCATTACAACAAGGGCACTATAATCAAATATTATTGAAATATCACGCAATAAATACACGTTGATTAGGTACAAACCCCAAATATAAGGTTCAAACACAAATATTATGATGCACACATTGTCATAACCTAATAAAACACACCTTGAGCGTTCACTGCGAGAAGCACAAAGAAGAATACATATTTTTTTAACCACATCTTCTCCTGGGTTTGTATTAACAGTGACTAAAATTAACCAAATATATTGTTTGGCACTCGTACTCAAGTCAGGGGTCACAATTTATCAGTATAATGACTTTATCAATAGTGCTAGGGATTTCCTGTTTAACAATTTGGGATTTCTGCTAAGTGATTTGTAGAATTACAATAATTATTGGCATGTTGGCTGAATTTACTTGATAGATGTTTACAAGATTTTTCCAAGAATTGTGTCATTAGCAGATCATCACGTGTTAGTTTCATTAATTAGGATGTCGTTGTTTGCCATTTATTATCCCTATTTCTTTAGCCGTCTGTCTTTGGTTTTGGTTAGGAGCTTTTCTTACTTTTACAATGATATGTTTAATGTTGCGTATCTTTTACGTTGCGTATTGGCATTGGCATCAATGACATTCGTGTCACTTTCCTCTTTTTATTTTCAACCGTTTATTTTGTAATTTCAAAAATTACCCTCATCGTAAGGGTTTTTGATTAACTGCTTAGAAAAACCATATCGAAAACCCTTTCAATGGGTAACCAAAATTTTAATAGCTTAAATTAAGCCGTTCAAAAGGGTTACCCACATCGTATGGGTTTTTTATTAACTGCTTAGAAATACCCTATCGAAAACCCTTTCAATGGGTAACCAAAATGGTCCCTGATTTAATAAAAAAAAAAAAAACTCTTTCCGTGATAAAAATGAAGTGTATTTATTAAATACAGATTAGTGAAAATTCACTAATCTGTATTTAATAAATACACTTCATTTTTATGTTGTTAAAATTTTATACAATTAATGGTCTCCACATGTATTCCAAGAAGTGTATCACGAAAGACAAAAGTAAATAAGGATTTTGATTTTAAGTAATTAATTATCGTATCTATTGTCAAAATAATATAGTATCTAGTTTCGTATTTCAACTTATACTACTATGTTTATGCCGCAGATGCCTGCACGATTAGTTATAGCATTTATGCTATTACTAATCGTGAGGCATCTGCGGTATGTGTACCTACATCATTTGAGTATGACTGGTTGGCAACTAAATACACTAATGTCTTTTTTTTCTAAATAGACTCTGCCATTCAAGTAACTTCTCTAGAATCATCTTCTCAAAAATGTGTTTTCTACTTCTTATCTTTTGTATCTCGTGCTTTTCTTTGAGTTGCGTATAGTTTTGTTTTGTTTTGTTTAGTAAATAGCCTTGAATTTAACGCCATCTATCGATGTCAGTAAGAAACAAAATATAAATGTTCGAAGAGACCTGGTTGAAAACATGTTTCTTGATTTCTTAGACCGACGTCTGTGTTTTGATCAAATGTGTGTGTAATACTACAGATGTCGTGGTTATCGCTATTGATGCCAATAGATACCCTAGTATTGCCCCGCATCCGGTCTATGAGTCATGCTGTTCTGAACATAGGCTCTCAGAATTTTCGCGCATGTTCACTCACTCACATTCGCCTCATGTCACCCTTATTTTGGTTCCTAAAAAAAATAATTATACAGCATTCTGCGCAAAGTTCGGACTGGCTATGATGCATCGGCCGTGTTATATCTAATGGGGATACGGGTCAAAAAGGGGTAAACATTCCGGCCCTACCGTACGCGGATTAAGGTATAAGCAGAGAAAAACAAATGAACGGACTTTTCAATGGTGTATTTACAGAACTGTGCTCTGTTTACATTGTGTTTTAAAAACTTTGTCGCAACAGGAAATTAAAGTAGAAAAACCAAATTTACTATATTTTATTCAATAAATAAGTAGATGAGCTTAAAAGTAAAAGGTTTTTGCATTTACAGTAACTAACACCTAACTAAAAGTTGAAAAACTCATCTTCGTCAAACGGCGCTTTTTCCGTCACTGAGTCTTTAAGATCTGATAATTTGAATCCTGTTCCCTGCATCTCGTCCAGTTTTGGCAATTCTTGCTTTATCATCTCCTCGACATTTAGCTTCTCTAACTCTTGTTGTACTCTTTCTTTAAGAGGACCTTCCAAAGCATCCATAATCTGGTACCTCAGAAGATTTGGTAAAATATTTACTGTAAATTCAATTATGTAATCTATAGTCCCTGCACCGTTGCACCGAACTTGAATATTTCCTACCTCAAGATCTATGTCCCTGAATTTCGGGTTTTTTCTAGTGTCAAGTGGTTGTGCCAAAATTATCCGTGCACTTATGTATTCTACTGAGAACGATGCAGTACCTGCTCTTGATATAAGACCACCTACTGCCGAAATATCCCATTGAGTTCTTCCTTCAAGTTTTTGAGTGCCAATTTCAAAGTCTGCAACTGCTGTATTGTTTTCCATCTTCAAAGTAATGTTCCCAACTCTTTGGAAGGACGATATTCCAATAATCCAAGTTCTGGTTAAAGACACAGTGAATATACTCACAGTTGCGTTGTAATCCTTAATTTGGTACGGATCCAGTTGCATATCACGCACTTTTTTTCGGACATCAATGATCACCATGTCTAGTGGAGAAATAGAGTTCGGGAACTGCATGTCACCAGCGACTTCATCAAGTTTAGTATTGATTTCAACTCTGACTTTAGTGTAAGCTTCTTTTAGAACGTACGGTTTGATTGAGTCGAAGAGGAATGTACCCACTGTGTTAATGATTCCCTGAAACATTCCACCGAAGAATCCTAAGTTTTCGAAGTTGACGGCGATGGTACTAAATCCTAGATCTATTTCGATGTCTTGTGCTCGCAGTTTTCCATCTCGCTCTACACCAAGGGTGGCTCTTGCTATGATCTTCAAACCGGTGACGTCAACTTTGAACGGTCCCTGAGCCCTGTTTAGCCATGTTGACATCGTATAATTACCGCGGGCTTGTAACACATCTATTGTCATCGCTGCGTGCACCTGAAACACATTTAAGACGAATTAATATATTTGATAGCCAAATTATAATTTAAAATGCAGAAACAACTCTGCATTTTTGTGCTTTATCTTAGTTGACGGAACCTATTTTGAGCCTCATTACAAAATTGAGGTATTGCTTGTAATTTTGGAAACATTCATCTAACGATTTGTAGTATCAAAAATTACATGATATAATTATCACTGTTTTTCATACGAGGTATAGGTATACGAGTATCAGGTCGATATAATCTTTTGTCGTTTAGAACATACCTACGTTAAAAAGACATGTTTACCTCCATTGCTCCAATCTCAGCATTCACATACAAGATGCGGAACTTGCTGATGCCGTGCACAGCAGTATTCTTGAAGTAAAGCGTGCCGAACTGCAGGGACTGCTTCATGTCTGGTACAGGGTATGGGTCAGGGATCTCGGCTCCCGGTAGACCCACAGGGTCGGGCTGCTTGAAGTGTTCCAACATTTGTAGAACGTTTTTACTGAGCTTCTTCTCTCCTTCCGCTAATTTGACTGTGTCACTCGTATCTTCCTCTGTGTCTGCATCTGAAATGATATAAGCATTGGTTGTTATCTATGGACGTCGCTCGACAATCTACTATAGTTTCATTGAATTCCTTTGCCGGAATTATAGTCAAACATTTTTGCCCAATAGCAATGAGTTATTCACCAGTTCTGGAGGGAAATGGTAGTCTTCAAACATACTGTGCTCATATTAGTAACGTGTTGTATACAGGTGCATACTTTTATGTAAGTTTTTTTAGTATTGCAAGACACATTCTACAAACATATAAATATCACTCAATAATAATTGTGGCTGAAAATATTATTGATACCTAGTAATATTTATTATGCAACCGATGCAATTGAAGAGTAGCTTCTACTAAAGGGCTTAGCAAACGCTTAACGTATCACTACGACTCAAGTTTCAAATGCACGTGTTAGTTTTTGCAGCTCATTAAACACCATAAGTAATAGAAATGTTGACCAAATAATCATGGAATTAAAATCTTAATCTTGATACAACACAAAACAAAAACATCAATACAAAGAAAATAGACCCAAATATTTTTATCACACCCAAACGTAACGTGATAATTATGTCATAATAATTATCACGTTTCCAGATGACACAGTTGATGATGAATAAGATGATCACAAAATAGATAAAAATCACAATAAGCACACCTTCACAAAAAACAGCAAGGAATAAAGAGAGGAATATCAGTTTGCGTAACCACATCTCGATAGCAAGATGGTACTACTTCGACTGAGTAATGAATGGTTCCTGTCCCGAGTCAGGGGTCACAAATTATCAGTGCACAGTGCAGTCATTCGTTATCATTGTTTGTTTGTTTGTCGTTGCATTGAACGTACGGTTAGTGGGTGATTAGGATAGTTTTGTGCTAATGAATGCATGGGCATGCTAATTAGGATTGAGGTCCTATTTGTTTTTGGACTTCGAGCAAGTTAAAAATAAATTATGTTTAATTGAATTAGGCTTTAGGTAGGTAAATTGTTTAGGGTAGGTTGGGACGGGACATAGAGCTTTTACATAAATAAAAACATTAATCATTTATCATCATACATATACAGGATGTTTGGTAGAAGGACCGACACAATTTTCTTAGTCATATGCTATAAGTTCGCACTAGAAACTAATGTCTTAAGTATCACGGTAATTGAGATATGTTTTTTTTCATGTCCTCATAACTTTTTTGTTTTACGGTATTTATAAAAGGGTGCTAATTAAGGCAGCTTCTTTAAAATGTCATTCTCGTCTTCAAATATATTTAGTTGTCTAAATAATTAATAGGTAAGCGACAAACTTTTAGCGTCTAATAAATGGTTTTCAAGCGAATATATATTGTAAAACGAGCTACTGTTAATATGACGCAGCATGGTGATCATTCTTAAGCAACGTTATGGACCAAGTAATAAATAGGGGCATTATTCATAATGCCCGCGCATTATGAATAATGACAAGCGTAGTCGATGGAGCTTCGCCTAGCGGGGCTCCTACTTCTGGGTGGTTTAAAAAAAAATAACCACGAAGGGGATGGCGGGGTCTTTTAGACCCCGCCATTCCCTTCTAACCTAACCTGTCCGAGTCGGGGTGCCCTAAGTCCCGAGATCGCTTAGTAGTTCACTTACAACATTAGTCACTTGAGTTATCAATTCAGAAGTAAATATATTTATCGGTAGCTCTGAGTCATATTAATTTACGTTCGTAAATTAACGCTGGGTTTTTGATATTCTGTTGGAATAGTAAAGATGATGAATTAATATAATTAAAGCTGTTCTATTAACTCGTTGCCTACATATAAAAACAGACGTTAGGTTGTAGGTGCTAAAGAAAACTTTTGTTGCTGCACTCATAATTTCCCCTTATAAAACAACATATTTTTTTTTTTTGTCTCTTTGTTCCGGCTTATCTCCAAAACGGCTGGACCCATTTTCACGAGACTTTCACTGGCAGATAGCTGATGTTATACTCTACTTTTTGGCCCGGTAGCATGTTCCCGTGGGATAATTTCCGACAACCACGCGGGCGAAACCGCGGGCAGAAGCTAGTGTTAAAATAATTTCATTGGTTTAGAAGCAATCTTTGGGTTCTAATTCAGTTGCTTAGCTTCATGAAAACCGAAAACCCATCAAGTTCTTTATAGCTCCTAGATAGCTCCTTTGGGTGAGTGTATCTAAAATAGGTTAATTCTGCATTCTTTGGTAATCTAATGACCTAGATGAACCTTTTGTTCTGTGACTATCTAGTCAAATTTGCTTGTGCCTATTTCTATGTCAGACAAGAGACATAGACTAAACATAACAAAACAAAACTAAACTACACATAACAAAACAAAACAAAACTAAAAAACACAAAACTATACATAACTAAATTAATAATTTTGTATTATTTAGCTCTTTCATTTGTTTTTGCATTGCCTAGATTTCCTGGCCAACTGAAGCCAACTTTCGTAGTGAGTCGTGAGTGAGTGAAATGAAATCGATTGGTTGAACGCCATCTGTATTATGTTTAAGTAAGAAATAAGACATGATTCTGGAATCGAGTTTTGTCCACCGTAAGTGTTATTAAATGTGTTTAAGCGAGCATAGATGTCGCCTATATAAGAAAAGATTATTTATCAACACAGTCGGAATATAATTGTGTACCCTGTTAGATGTTGTACTTTTGTGTTTGACAATAATCTTCCTCCTCTAAAGAAAATATAACTTAAAAAGCAATCATTATTTTGTCGTGTGTGTGTTTACAAATCTTAACATTATTTCGACCATACCCCTCCGATTCCTGTAGACAATTTTCAATTTTACCAAATTCCAAAAGAGTAAACACTTTTACTCTTTTGGAATTTGACAGACACATAACTACGTACTTACAACGATTTTTCGGTAACTACTAAGTATAATTTTCGGAATGATTTTGCTTTGAGAAAAGTCCTAACATTATATTTTGTCCTAGTTTGACAAAAGATAACTTCTATGAATAGGTAATACGAATAAGGAAGGAATTATTGAAGAGTTAGGTACAATTTTAATAACATACACTTAGTTGGACCTTCCGTGGTCGAAGAATCAAGTTAGTTTATTGTAATTGCATAGCAACAATATAAATAGTAATGAAAGGTTTCTTGTCACAGCGTGCTATGTTGCACAACAACACATACATTTTGCAACTCATGCGCATTCCTGGCAAGAAAAAAACTTAAAAACTTGACTATCCTACTTATATTATAAATGTGAATATTTGTGAGGATGGATAGATGGATGGATGTTTGTTACTCTTTCAAGCGAAAGCTACTGAACGGATTTGAATGGAATTTGGAACACAGATAGTTTATAACCTGGATTAACCATGTAGGATACTTTTTATCCCGGTAGTACGTTCCCGTGGGATAATTTCGGACCACCACGCGGGGAAGCCACGGGCAAAAGCTAGTAATAGTATATATATAAATGTTCTGTAGACTCACAGTCCAATTTATAACTCTTGCAAAAAATGCAGCCAGAACTTTAGGCACGGGCAGTTTATTCCTGTTTTAAGGAGATAACTTTAGTATGAAAAATGGTTCAGTATTGAAATTGTTTTGAAATAGGGAACATTACGCAAAACTCTGACTATGGGGCGACCCTAGCACAAACCATAAACGAACCGCCATGATGCACCATGTCATATTTTTTTGTAACAAATAATTCGTGAAAACGTGTTAAATTATAAAAGTTTTATTATTATTCATGTATTAAAAAACCTGTACTGTGATATTATGGCATCCTACGGACATTTAAAAGTGGATGATCTAAAAAAACTGCTTTGAAGGACTTGTCAAAAAACTGTTTACAGTTTGTGCTAGTGCTGCACTCTGGCGGCAGAACATTGCAGTAATACTCCCTAGTGAGCTTGCCTCATCTATGCCGTTATCTATTTTATTAATACTGCAATCATCATCATCTATCATCTATCCTTTCCCCAACTATGTTGGGGTCGGATTCCAGTCTAACCGGATGCAGCTGATTACCACCCCAGTAACACATCAAAGCAGTATAGCGGCCGACTTACAGCATTTCTGTATCGTTTTCGCATTTTGTGTTAGTTCTATAGTAGCATTATAAACGTTTATACGGCTACTGTAATGCTTATTTGGGCACAAATTATACTGCTTTAGATCCTAAATAGGTTCACAATGGTTGTTTAATTGCAAGGTATCAATCGCATTAAAGAAGCATTATAACGGTCTATAAAGTTGCCAATCGCATTACAGAAGCATTATACTAGCAATATTATTGATAATGAAGATGTTAATTGCATTACACTAGCATTAGAATGTAGCAAAAGAATGATTGGAGCTATTTAAGTGTTCACAGTTAGAACTTAAATAAACCGTACATCATTCCAAAAACATCTCTAATACCACGGTACAAATGTTATAATACAATTAACGTTGTAATTTAACTACTTTGTCTCGCAATATAATATAGACGAACACGGTCAAAACTGAGTGAGTGACACCATATTTGTTTGCATCAAAACTAAATTTATAATACTGGGAAAGATTTTCACTCTTTTGTTTTTTCATGCCTTTAAATATTACTGCGCAATGTAGTTTAGTGTAAAAGTCTATATAAGTTTCATTGAAAATTTTCACACGCCGTCCTTATTTTGTGGTTTTGATATAAAATGTTATATAAAAATATTTGTGAAATAACCAAAACAATTGTGTATTCCTAGTATAGAACGAATTTTGTATAATTAACATAATAGTATTGGTACACTGTAATGCCATTGTCTATAAAGTAGTTCTATATGGGTTCACCGGTATACCAGTAGACTTGATGTAGACTGAAATAGTGCCATTATGTGAACGAAATTTTGGGGATCCTGGAGCAAAACAATAAAGCTCATTTCTGATTTTTTGTACAACTTGTATCTTTTCCGCAATTAGTTTATAAAAAGGATCGTTATTTACTTCATTCTCGGTGTAGTGTAGTCAAGTTCAGTAGCCATCAAATATATCTGTACACTTTAGGATGGTCAAAAACTTCAGAAAACGCACTAATATATTTTTTATGGGTGATGCTTTTTATAATATTGTTTTCTTATTTTCAGTAATTTTTATACCAACCAAGTCCGATAAAAAAGAATGGAGATTAATGGACTACTTTTTAAAAAGGAACAATATTCGAACATATCAGCTTGCCGAAGCTGAATCAATAATGGAAGAAAATTAAGTCACAGACGTTAATGACACAAGCATGGCTGCACCTCGGACAGATCTTTTAACGCTATTTGATTAATATTCTTTTCAATAGCCCATCTTCTTCTAACATATTTATTAATATCACTGTCATTTTCACTGTTGTCGGAGCTCTCAAGTCTTATATTTTCAGCATCAAGCGGACAGGAATAAACACGATTTTGTTGAATGTTCTCATTCTATTCGCAATTAAAGATTTTTCGAAACACGAGGATTCCGTATCATGTGTATTTCCAATGTTGACAGGTCCTACTTGATTTTGGTGACATACGGAACCTTCTTTAATATCGCTACAATTCACTTCGCACGAATCGTTTTGTTGTGCATTGATCGGATTCGAAGACATAATACATAATTCTTAAAAGTCCTTTTATATTTTTTGCCTGATTCGTCCGGTTCTTACTCTTATTTTAAACGATTTTTTCAATATTTTGTGAAACAAAATGCTTCACTTATTTTTACCTATATTAAATTACACGTACAATGAAATCACAACTTAATTTTGTTATTAGCATATTATAATCGTTATACACATATAGTTAGGCAACACACACAGTTAAATTAATAATATATAATATCTATACGTCCCCCATAAAAATTGCTGTTGTTTCGTTGATCATGTAAAATATATATGTTTTATCTTATGCTTTTTCCCAATTTGACGGACAAATGGATTTACGAATACAGTAAAAAGAATGTATATACAGCTTTACGCATTACATTCACTCACGTGTACTTGATTAAAGAGCTGCTAGCTATACAACAGAACTCAGTTGATCTTTAAAAATGCAAGCATTACATTATTGATTCACGTTTATGCTGTTCAGTAGTATTAGGCTTTTACTTACCATTTAAAGGTGCTATTACACAAGAAAGTGCACTAAAAGCAGCTCAAAGCTATATAACGGATTCACGTTGTGTTATAATGGTACAAGTTTATGCTATTAAGCAGCATTAGGCATTATCTTACTACTTAAAAATGCTATTGTAGACCCTAAGACACTAAAAACAGCTGAAAGTGTAGCGGTATCAAACATCGCCACATGCGAACTACACGTCATACTGACGTCACGCAAATCCTGCATCTCGCAAGCAGAGTTTACCGCGCGATTAGCATATATACAACGTCCCGACATCAACCATCGGGCAGTTGCCCACCAGACACAACACCCGTCTGGTCGGAGGATCCTCCCTTTTCCATAGAGTATGAGTGAGCTATACACCCTGATCCTCATACCTCTATAAAAGCAGTATTGCGGATTTACGTGGCATTATAATGGCTCATGTTCATGCTATTAAACAGCATTAAGATTTTATTTACTACTATTGTAATGCTATTGTAGATCCAAATGCACTAAAAACAGCTGAAAGCCGTACAGCTGCCTTGTAGTTTGCTGCACTAAAACTAAAAGCTTTACAAAAGCATTTTGATATGCCACTATCCAACCGTTATACAATGTAAAGCATGATAATGGTTTTGAAATGCGAATATAAAGCGTCAAGATGCTCGGTGAACTTATATAAGAGTTTATACGGACCTTAAGTTCTACATAAGTTTACTATTAGTTTGTTAAAATGCTTCCTGTGTTACTTGGGCAGAACCTATTTTACATGGAGCGACTTCCTATCTGACCTCCACAATCCAGTTATTGGGTAATACGATACCCCTTGGTGAGACTGGTTGTGAGACTTATTGAAAATGATCAAAATCATTTATTAGCAAATATGGGTCGACAATCAGATATTGCCTTAGATATAAGTTTATTTTAATTTACTCATAACAATAGTCCCATAGTAATGCCTACCTATATAGGTATATAATTATAGGCAAGTTTGTGTTGAGATCTTGACCTAATCTGACCCAAGAAATAATTTTCCTGTCGATCACTTGCGCCGCGCGAAGGATTTCGATTCATATTGAATGAGACTATAATAAACTAGCTGTGCCTCGTGGTTTCACCCGCATAGGAATGCACAATTCGGCTTTTCTCGGTAATGCTCGGTTCTCGTTGGGCGGTCGCCCTCGGCCCCGACCCAGTTTGTCGCGTCGCATCGCCCGCCTGCGCTATTACATCGTTTTCGCTTAGCCTTCTTTCTGACTTTTTTTCGTTTTGCTCTTAATGGTCGAAGTGTGATGTTAAATAGCCTATAAACTTTCAAATAAATATATCAGTCATTCATTCATTCAAGAAAATTCATCTAGAGTGGGGTCGAGGCGCCATCTTAACTTTGGTGGGGTGGAGTGAGGATGCATTAGAGTAACGGTGGTCGGTCGAGGTGGATCGCTAGTGATAAAGTTAGACTATCAAACACAAAAAAGTTTTTTCAAAAAAAAAAAAAAAACGACTGCTAGTTCCAGAGATTAGCGCTTTCAAACCAAATAACAAACAAACTCTTCAGCTTTATTATACGTATTGTATAATATTATAGGGTCTCACATCTATAATATATATAGATGTGAGACCCTTTGAGATCGTTATCATTTGATTTAGGTCAAGTATATTTCCAATGCTTTAGTAAATAGTAGTGCATCTCAGCATATATGTAAAGAAAAAGAAAGAAATAAGATAGACAAATATTTACATATAAATATTTATTTTATTTTAAATATAATATTTATTTATTTATATATATGTCGGAGGAAATAAACTGAGAGTTGATTGTTGGTTGCATACGATTAATTGATAAGGTTGATTGTTAATTAAAAATAACTTGTTAAATCCTAATTTAATTTGATTTGATTTATTACATTTTAATATTGTGTAAATCTAACTAATTTAATTAAAAGTCACTGCATTGTATAACGTCCAATCAGAGCAGAGGATAAATCTAGAGTGGGGTCGAGGCGCCATCTTAACTTTGGTGGGGTGGAGTGAGGATGCATTAGAGTAACGGTGGTCGGTCGAGGTGGATCGCTAGTGATAAAGTTAGATTGGTGTCGCGAACTTGCTACTCGATTATAATTATTTAAGCAAATTAGTTATTGTGAGATCTTGATTCCTTCAATGATTATCAACGTTGTAAACAACTGGCATTAAATTGTATGAAACAGTGAATGAAACAGACGGGATCTGGCGTTCGGCGGCCGTTGCCGCGGCACATTCGCTTCGCTCGCTCGCCTTCGCGCTGGTCACAGTTCTAACCTAAAAGATTCAATAACAGTAGATGGTATACGACGCAGGAGTACAGGACGTTTACGGAGAAGAAGAAAACAAAAAAATAATATTAATCCACAAATATTATTAACAAAGTAGACGTTTTTAAATTAAATTAAACGATACATACCTATAGATTTTGAATTTATATGCGTAACTGAATAGTATACTCATTGAATCGGAATCAGAACCCTAATTTTAGCAGTTTATTCAAAGTATTGTAAATCGGAATGTCGTTTTTCGGACCGAGAACGCATCGAGCATTTGATTTTTCGAACGAAAATCGGAAAACAAACAAATCGCATTTACGACTTCCGGTAAAATAAATTTCGTGATTTTTATTAATAGACATTATAATTCTTAGGTATTATGATATTTGGAGTTTTGAAAATCAGAACATCGAAATTCGGAATAAAATATTTCGGAGTATTTGGGTGTTCCCATTCTTAACACACGTAACTTAATAAGGTAAATAGTTAGAACATCTAAAATTCTAGATGGATTTTGCACCATCTTGTGGTTAGGTAGATTAGTAGCCTTACCGGCCTGAATAGCTACGAGTATACCCTAGTAGAGCAATTTGTTCTGTCTTTTGAGCGTGAATTATACCTACAGGTGCATCAGAAAGGTGTGGCCATATTTAGACTATCAAATTGAACTATACTTTCTCCAGGGGACCAACATCGTTATTGCGAAAAATATATTTCTGATAGCTGTGTATTACCACCTTGTGTACTCAGGCTGTCATAAAATTATTACTAAATTTCCAAGGTAGCAAAATGGCTGGGGCTGGCTGCTAAGGATTCTGCAAAAGATGTAAGCATAGACAAGAATTAATTTAATTGTCCAATATCATTGTTCCATAATATGGTACTTATTAAAATGTGTAGCGACAAAATATATTAGGTACATATTAGGTTCTTAATTGTAGCTACACATTGATGCAATATTATAGGACATAGATTGTAGACAATCAAATGAATTCTTGTCGATGTTAACTTTTTTGATGCTAACCTTGAAGTATCTCCAAAACCGATACCAACCGAAAAAAAATTGAATCGAATTTTCTAAGAAACATTTAAGTAGGTCTTCGCGCCATCCCACATTGAGGAAAACCTATTGATTATATACCTAATGGAAATTCCTGATAGAGACCATATTAAAATATCCATACAATAATGTTGCCATAATAACTAGTTTCCCGCACTATAAACTTAGAAAAATTCCACTGAACATAATATAATAATGATAACATCAATATGCTAATAGTTAAGACAGAATAGAATTGATTGCGGAGTAAATGTGGATTTCAAGTAAAATTATAATTGCATTGTCCGTCTAACCTAAGAGCTTTGCATGCGTCACGTTCAGCTCAATCATCACAATATATTATGCAGATAATTGTAGATAGATAGAATACATACGACCCGATCCAGCCTGTACCTTGCTGCCCTCCGCCAGCGACGCCCTAAGCCAAGGTCCGTACCCCACATGGGAGCCGAGGTCCGAACCCCCCCTTAGCGTGTAGACGCTTGGTTTACAAGTTTTATGCCCTGGCTGGAGGACTTTATTTATTAATGCGTTACAGGATAGCCCGGTTAAGCAGCCGACAATCTCCTAGGTTGTCCTGCGAGATGCCCGATTGATACACAAAAAAAAAGGTGGATACTGGAATATACTTTATTGTAGGTATTATCTTCTTAATAGAATTTATGAAGGGTCGTGGATGAATAGTCTCTTCCTGAGCGAACTCTTTTGAAGGGAACCGGGTGTTGTTTTGCTTCATCTCCATAATCCGCACAATTCAATTTCCGAACTGTAAGTAACAGTTGAAGCAACTAAATGAGCAGTTACAACCTCAATAGAAGGCATTTACGTATGGACTTTGGGTCCAAGGCACACAAAGCCGGTGGTCAAGTTTTAGGCCTTGAATCCTGTTTACAAAACCTTTGACCCAAAACATTGTAACAACGATAAAAACAGGCTCATATAAAATACCTAATGGCCCGAGATGTAACACAAAGAGAGCAACGTAAACATTCAAAACACACGGACCTTTTTCACGCAATCAGTTCAAACACTTGTTTTTAAATAACAAAATGTTCCGTACCAGGATACTGTAACGGCCGAATTCTCAAACGTAACTCATTCTCATGGCAGTGTTAAGCCTCATGCTGACACTTTAATTAGTTGGTTTACAAGAAGGTGAAATAAATAGGAGAAGCTGAGGAGCTGGAAGAGATTTCTTTAGAAATAAGCATCACCTTTGTAAGTATTTTTCTATTACTTTCTTCTTGCCTGTTTATAATATGTGTGTGCATGAATGGTGAAATAAATAAATAAAGTGGCTCTCCTGATAGTAAGTTATGGTACTGCTGAATAGGCACCTACCATATTGAGGCAGGTGTGTTGTCATTTCAAAGACAAAGTGGGAATTCGTTTTGTGTCATGATGTTGAGTGAGTGGAAGTAGCAACGTCATTCTGAAGGTATTTACGGAGAGCTTGGAAGGGCATACAATGGATATATTCATCAAGCCCGTATGTGCTTGATAAATCTTCCTGTGATTGTGGTGTTTTTTTTTTTTTTTAAGTTTTATTACTGTGCGTGGATATAAAAATAAAACAAATCAAATCAAAACCAAAATACTTTATTCCACAAAAACCTACATGGGCACTTATGACACGTCAGAAGCTAGGTGCACGGTTCCAATTGGTCGTTTCCTATGGAGTCGAGCCGGCATCGGCACTCGACGATTCGACGAGAAACTCCACGATTAGATACTTTTTTTTAAATAATTGTCTTTTACAATGTTTTCAAATTGCAGTGTTATTATGTATGGGTGGACAGTGTTGGCCTGCCAACAAGTACCAGGTACTTAAGAAAGTAGAAAATGGTCTCTAAATATAGTCCACAAGTTAGGCTTACAACGTGCCTAATTGGTATACTAACATAGATTTCAGTAATTTGTAATACTATCACGCTATGGTCATTCGTAGCCTGAAAATAAATTTTATTTTTTTATTTTTATAAACTGGAACACAGCAAGTCTGGTAACTAGTACGTACTCCCCCAGGCGAGCTCTATCTCAAAGCTAAATATAGTTGTTTTATATAAATAGTATCAATATTATTATTTAGAAGAGTGTCCATGGAGTTTCTTGCCCGTTCTTCTCCATTGAAACCTACTATGCTTTAGAATATGTTTTTACAATTGAATATTATATTCGGTTTAATTGAAACAAACGCTTTGAGTTGGGTTTGGGTTGTCGTCTGTGAACTCGCAGGTAAGATTTAGATTTAGATAATACATGCCTATACAAGTTTTCGTCAACCTTCATTTCTTAATGAGACTATTAGTACTTGGACGTGACAAGTCCTCATTGTATATATCTAAACCAAGGCAACTAGGAAGGTGTGGATTGTAAGTGATACAAACGGTTGTATGTTGTACTTCCTAGCTTCTTTGTAGGTGATACCTGTTTAGCAAGATCCGATGCTTTAGAATATTTTAGAACGTAAGAAGTTCTATTTTGGCAGAGGCTAACCGCAAAAAAAATCTGCCTGATTTTTTTCGGCCGAAAAGCGATAACATAAAAAAAACATTGTCTATTTATACCTGTTTTTTATATTTCTATGATTTGTACGTTTTTGTTTGGTAAAAAGAATGATAAAGGTAAAATAAATACAGTGTACCTACAATTCTTTCTTTAACCATTAAGAACTGTTTAAACTCAAATTACACGAACTATACGCGCCCAAT
The DNA here is from genome assembly GCA_916610205.1 of Griposia aprilina. NCBI lineage: Eukaryota > Metazoa > Arthropoda > Insecta > Lepidoptera > Noctuidae > Griposia > Griposia aprilina. The sequence goes on from OU744286.1 coordinate 17,772,096, forward strand.
TTCGCCAATTTACGTTTTGGGCAGAAAAGCATAGCGGTTTTACACAAAAAAATATAATTTCCCTCAAATAAACACCTACAATTCTATAATGAAAATCCAAGGTCCAATGGCTAAAGGATTTATGCTGTATTAAGTTTACTTTTTTAAACTTCTACCAAACAAAATCCTGTCGACAAACAAACGTTTCTTTTTTCCCGTTCGGTCTATTTTCGCTTGGTCTCTATTTTTTACCCGACTACGGCTAAAACCGTGATTTTAATTGTGTGAATTCGTTTTACAGCCACGTAGTTCCTGAAAAGAAACTGCAAAATTTACAAAAATACTTTTTTTTATACAGTACTTTTCAGTGATGAGTGTTATTAATCTGCGTATATATGAATATATGCAGATGCTTATGTATTATGCATTCCGTAAAGTAATAGAATATATTAACATTAATCTATATAAATAAAAATCAATTGCCAAACATGTTTGTCCCGCATCACTTTCAAAGCGGCTGTACCTATTTGACTAATTCTTTTTGTATGTATGTAATTGTCAGGACAAGGTTTGTATGAAAGAAAATATTTGGAAAATTCACCGGGAAAGTCTGAAATTTGGATCCTATTTTTGTATGAAATTCTCCCCGGGCGATGCCGGGCACGAAAAGCTTGTAGTTGTAGTGTTCGCGGCTCCTCCTTGCAATGCCGCCCGCGCCCCTTGCCCCATCCCGCTGCCAGTGTCTGCAGCCCCGACGAAACCCCTACAAAGGGATATCGCTAGCGTCACCGCGAGTGCCCTTGGCGCTCCTAGTATCAAGCCTATGCCAAAAAAGGCGCCGAATAGAGCTGATAATGATGATGGTTTCGTGACGGTGCAAAGGAGTAAGCGCCGATCGCGAACAAACCAGAACCGCTGTGGTAAAGCTCCTGCGGAGCCTGAAGTGAGCCTGCGTGCCGCAAAGCCGAACACACCGGTATACATCTCCCGCCTGCACTACACCACTAAAGCGGAGGACATCGTGGAGTACGTGCGTCAAAAGACGAGGTACACGCCCAGGGTGCAGTTACTGGAATCGCACCGGAACGTCAACTTCAAGGCGTTCGTCGTGCGTGTACCGAACTGTTATCTGCCCCTCGTCATGGAGGAACACTTTTGGCCGCAGGACGTGGTCTTCCGTCGCTTCTGCGGACAAGTTCCACTGGACAGCACAAAGTTAAGCTAGTGCAAAGTGAAGCGGTACTAACATTGTCTTAAGCCGTTTAGTAACACAACTTTTGTTTATATAAAAATATGTATGTTTAGGTTAAGGTATTTTTCTATGGGCCTGTGTCGCCTGAAATAAATGGTATTATTATTAATAATAATCATAGTTTTCAAACAACTATGTATTAATAAAAAGATGGCGTATAAAGAGCGGAATCCTCGCTTAAATTTTGGCAGAGCACGAAAAGATTCGCGTGTAATTTTCCCTAACATTAAAGAGTTTTAACCAAAAAAACTTTCTGACGTAGGTATAATTAGTAACGTAAGCAAATTAGTTCGCTATCACGTTCTTTTTATGTAAGCAGAAAAGAAAAAATGTCACAAAAACACATCACTCGATATTATATTGCCAGCCGCAAATAACAGCGAAAAAATCTTTTTTTTTTTTTTTTATTCTATTTTTTATATTCGTAATAAAATGTTGAAGTGTCAATTTCCTTAGGTTTTTTACACGGAAGGATTACTATTAGTACAAACAATATCAGCTGTTTCTTTTGACAAGTTGAATTATAACAAAGTCATAGATTTTTTAGGAAAGGGGCTTTTGATTTATATTTTGGTTCCAAACTGGAACAGATTATCATTTTAAGGCAGATGAAAATCTAATTCTTCAAGATTTCAGTACCCCGCCGCGACATTATAGCGCCATTTCAACGAGCAAACCTGATCGAGCTATTTTTTTTTTTTATGTGTGTTAGATTTCTTTACCTAATTAAAATATATGGTGTTACTCAATCGAATTTGATGGCTCAACGATAGGCATTATTGTTGACTTTTTAACCGACTTCACAAAAAGGAGGAGGTTCTCAATTCGTCTGTATGTTTTTTTTTTTTTTTTTTATGTTTGTTAACTCAGAACTTTTTTCTGGGTGAACCGATTTGGATGGTTCTTTTTTTATTTGATAGGTGGTGCTTCACATCTGGTCCCATTTAAATTTGATCAAGATCTGACCGGTAGTTTTTGAGTTAGCCTTAAAACTGCATATTTGTTCCACTTTGTTTATATGGATGATGTGTTAATGATTTCCTGTCACTGTTATTTACACACCAGGTAGTGGTATACGAATTTGTGTGGGGTAGGTACCGCAACTAAAAAGTGAAAAATAAAAACTTTTTTACAAAAAAACATCCGACTTCCAAAAAAAACACTGAAAGACGTGAAAAATAACTTTAATTTTGGAAGTCGGAAAAACTACTGGTCAGACCTTGATCAAATTGAAATGGGACCATATGTGAAGCACCAGCTATCAAATAAAAAAAGAATCGTCCAAATCGGTTCACCCAGAAAAAAGTTATGAGCTAACACACATAAAAAAAAAAAAAAACATACAGACGAATTGAAAACCTCCTCCTTTTTGTGAAGTCGGTTAAAAACCAAAGACACCGACTTCCGAAATTAAAGTTATTTTTCACGTCTTTCAGTGTTTTTTTTGGAAGTCGGGTTGATTTTTTGTAAAAAAGATTTTTTAAATGTCCTCTTTTCGTTTTTGCGTCGGGGATTTTTAAATTTCTTAATGTAATTTTTATTTTAAATTTTTTGAACTCTTTTGAACGTTTTTCAGGGTATATTTAGACACTACATAAAATAACTTTGCAGAATCAGCTTATCGTGTTGCCACCGTTGCATTGTATGTAGAATTAAATTCTGATCACAAAACGAATCCAAACACGACATATTTGTTATTATTATATGAAGAGTCTACTAGTGTGCTGGATATCCTGGTTGTAGCATCAGCTCATCGTGTTGCTACCATTGCATTGTATGTAGAATTAATTACTGATCTAAACAAATCGAAACACGACACATCTGCTATAATTTTTTCAAGAGTGTAGGTACTAGTGTGCTGGATATCTTGGCTGCAGATCAGGTAATTATGTTGCCACCATTGCATTGTATGTAGAATTAAATACTGATCATAACAAATCCAAACACGACATATCTGCTATTATTTTTTCAAGAGTGTACCAGTGTGCTGGATATCCTGGCTGCAACATCAGCTCATCATGTTGCCACCATTGTATTGTATGTAGAATTATTTACTGATCAAAACAAGTCCAAACACGACATATCTGCTATTATTTTTTCAAGAGTGTATTAGTGTACTGGATATCCTGGCTGCAGCATCAGCTCATCTTGTTGCCACCATTGTATGTTATGTAGAATTGAATACTGATCAAAACGAAACCAAACACGATATATCTGCTATTATTTTTTCAAGACTGTACTCGTGTGCTGGATATCCTGGCTGCAGTATCGGACCAAGAATTCCATAATCTTGCATATTTATATAGCGTACATGGGTGTTTCAAATTTTAGGTTACACATATGTTTGAAAGTAAAGTAAATACCCATTATGCGTCTAAGATCCTTACCGCAGCTAAGAAAAGAGCTGATTACCTTGAAACAGCTGGACCGATTTTGATAAAACATGTCTAAGAACCATCGCTAGAAAACCTGCTTGCAAATAAAAAAAAACCGCATTCAAATCGGTTCACCCGTTTAAGACCTACGGTGCCACAGACAGACAGACACACACACATAGCGGTCAAACTTATAACACCCCTCGTTTTGCGTCGGGGGTTAAAAATACCCTTTTTACGATTTGTTTACCTTTATTTAACTATCTAAACCTTTCAAGTATAGGTTTAAATTAAACATAATCCTAAGTACCGATTTTTTTCTAGTGTTGTAAAAAAAAACGATACATACAGTTTTTATTAAAAAATAATTCATTTTTGAGGTACCTGTTGTAGAGGTATACACGACAGTAACAGAAAAATACAAAATTGGAGTACCTACATACAAAACAAGCAATGGTTTTTGAAATAAACTAGTTATGTACTTACAAATAGTTTTATCTCACGAAGCGACGCGCGCTTTACTTGTGTTAACCAAGTGTACAAACACGCTGTGAATGTGTACGTGTAGACGAGTAGCGTGAGCACGTAACACACACACTCCCGACTTCATTGTCTCGGACGGTACCGAGACTACCGAGAGCACATGGATAAAAAACTCGCGCGCTATAAGCTGTGATGTGTTAATTTTCACAGCATAAAGCGCGCATCGCTTTGTGAGATACAAATAATATAATCTTTTTTTGTGATATAATTTAAAATACTTGCACAAGATTTTTCAATTGTATGTATTCATACGTCAATTAAAACCTAGTATAATCTGTTTTATCATTCTCAGATAGTAAACAAAACACGTGCTCTCATAAACTATTATTATGATATAAATATCGTAGATATTGCCAATTAAATAAACCAACGTATAGCCGCAACCTCAAACTAGTTTTTTGTATTGGTATCATTATAAAATATGACGTCTATAGAAAAAACTTGTATTTCGATAAATCTCAATGGTTGAACGAAATTAGGTGCGGATCGACCAGGGGCTCGTGTCGGGGTCAAGGTTCCACGTAGTCGCGATCTTTTGCTAAACGTTTTTAGTTTTTTGACATGGATACCTCTGAGCAAAGAAGAACACTTTTTTTCTCTATAGGTTTTTAATATTTAAACTTATACAGCGATAATTTTTAGTAGAGGAAGAGATATCATGCATGACGGAGTTTTGGAAAGCCCTTGGCGAGAACTGCCTAAAAATCGTTTTGGACCACTGTGAACGGTCTGCCCTGTTTAAGAGCCATCATGATATACCTAACTTATGGTCAGAAGATCGAAAGTTTGTCGGCAGGCCTATAAAATAAAATAAAAAGCATTTTCTGTAAATTATTGTGGAGGTCAGATTTGATTGAAAACCAGTTTTAACTAGTTAGATTTGCAATCTCTATAATTCGTGAAGGAAACGTCTAGAACTCTAGATAGAACACTTCCGGTTTCTGAATAGACAATTTGAAGTTGAGGACTTGTGAAACTCTTCTTGAGCATTACATAATTAAGGTGATTCCTGCAATGTAGTCCGCGAAATTTAAAATATCTTACGTTTTTTTGCAAAGAAAATTATGAATTTCTAAACTGCCGAAAATTTTATTTTCTTACTTTTATTTATTACTGTAAAATCTTTAATAATAACTTTGTTGCTGTCATGAAAACTATCAAAAGCATGAGACAGCCAATTACTGCCGCTAAGCGACGGTGGACATGTTAATCAGGTTTTAATTCTACTGGATAGGTAAGATCACTAAGATTATATTATCTAATTATTATTCATACACGCAGCTTTTAAAAATAGTTCATGCTTTTTATAAGAAAACTATATTTTTTTTAACAAATAAATTATAATAAATTATGTCTAAATAAATGATATCCTTGTGTTATCCATACTATAATAATATCAAACTCAAAGCATTTATTTCAAATAAACCAATCACAGGCACTTTTGAATTGTCAAGGGATCGGTCGCTCAGAAAGATAAAGCTAGTTGCCCATTCCAAAGCGTACAGACAAGAACGGGTAAGAAACTCCACGGACACTCTTTAAAATCAAAATATGGTTACAACTGATTACATCATTCATGTTGAAATTATGCATGTGAGAACGATGCAGAACGTTAAAAGCGTCCACAATAAAACGATAAAATAAGCCGTAGCAGCTAAGAGATGAGCAGTCCCTAATGACGGTGGTCATTCACGAACATGACGCATGGAATAGCACCATTCAGCCCATTTTGAAGGGAACACATGCGCCATCATCAGCATCACATTAGAGTGAGCATGACATACTCTCAGCCGCCAGGGCACACTCAAGTCAAGGAAAGACGTACCCAGTAGATAGTAGCTATAAAGTATGTACATAGTACTCACAAATGTGCTATGCAATTATACAATACTAATAGATTTAATTTATATAACGCAAAGATAGTGTTTAAAATCTTCTGCAGCTCCAACAGTATTTTCAAATGCTAATCAATTAAGTAGTTTATGCGGCCTTGTGGAGCAGGACTAGCGTTGAGCCAAGCATTTTTATCAGCGATGTTGTCCCCCTACTTATAATAATTATGCTTGGCCGTATAGTGTGGGCTTTATACAAAATTTAAATTTCGTTTCATTCAGTTGAAGTATGTGGGGTGGTATTTTATTGTAACATTTTAAAACAGTACCCCATGAAAGATGGAGTCTACTTTAGCCAGCCTGAAACCTGGTTGAACTAATTGGTCCCTACTTCTAGTGATAGGCATAATTATGTCTTTCACCTCTATAACTAAAAATATGAAGACTTTTCCATATGTTCATGACGTTTTCATAGATATATTGACAAGGTACCTTTATGATGTTAATATCTTTAAACAGTTCTCTTAGAGAGTCGCGCCTGCGGAGGCCATGTAAGACCCTGATAGCTCTTTTCTGCAGAATAAAAATAGATTCGATGTCTTCAGCCGGTCCCCATAGTAAAATGCCGTACGAGATAATACTATGAAAGTAACTAAAATAGACTACTCTTACGGTACCTACATCAGTAAATTGACGGATTTTTCTCACAGCATATGTTGCTGAACTTAGCCGTCCTGCAAGGAATGTTAAACGAGGACCCCATTGAAGCTTTGAGTCGAGCGTTTTCCCTAGGAAAACGTTTTAATGATGAATTCTAGTTTCTCTTGATTCAATACTATCTTATAATTAGTGATTTTGACATTTGGTAATGAAAATCTTATGCACTTTTTTTTCCCATGTAATACTAATTTATTAGCAGTGAATCTGCAATAGGGTGTTATTTACGTCGTCAAGATTTGATGCACGTCTATTAATTTGAAAAATGAAGGAAGTGCGTCCGCAAATAATACCATTTGTCGGTGGGTTTTTAACTAATGGGGTAGGTCATTAATATATACTAAAACGAGGAAAGGACCCAATATTGAGCCTTGTGGTACACCCAATATACTTTTAAATCGAGTGAATTGACATCATTTATTTGAAGTTGCTGTTGTCTATCATTTAAATAAGATTTTACTAAACTGATCTCAAGTTTTCCAATTCCATAATGCTCAAGTTTCAAGAGTATGGTTTCGTGGTCGACGCATACGAATACCTTGGAGAGGTCACAAGAGATTCCTACGGCATCTTAGGCCTCTTCCCACGCCGTAAATATGTGTTTTAATAAGGTGGCACCAGCGTCAGTCGTACAACGTCTCTTGGTGAAACCATACTGTTGATCGTGTAAGGTTTTATTGGTATATATGTTATTGGTGTTAAAATAATTGAGCATTTGATTCAGCATGACCTTTTCAGACACCTTGCTGAAAACCGGCAACACGGATGCGGGTCTATAATTATTGGTGTTTTTACTGTCCCCAAATTGGAAAAGTGGTATTACTTTACTGTATTTCATTAGATCCGGGAAGACTCCTTGATCCACACACAAATTAAATATAAAGGCCAAGTACGGCGCTATAGTCTCAATAATGGAGGTACTAACTTTGCTAGACATTCCCCATTGATCTTCGGTTAGTTTTGATCTTGATTTGCTTGAAAGCTTTTTTACTATTATGGGGTTTATATGCTTGAATTTACATTCAACTAAGGGTTAGTTGCCCCTGGGCAAATAGTTTTTGTTTTCTTTTTTAGAGTAATATTGAACTCAGTGCGCACTACCTAAAATAATTCCTAATAAAATTCATTTACATTATTTATAATATGGCCCGGTAACGTACTAATTAAGTTATTATTAAATCTATTTAGATTGTTGGGAGTTATTTGTCTAGATTGTATCGGATTTTTTTGTAATGGTGTGTTGGACTTGAAAGCAATGGTTTGACCGCTGTGATCAGAAGCGAGATAATTTACAATGGCTCTATCTAAGTAGTCCCAGCAACAAAAAACATTATCAATAAAACAGATTTTTTACTTATGCGGGTTGGTTCTGAAAACACATTTGACAAATTAAAGAGACTTTTGAGAGAGAAAAATATCGACTGTTATTTGAACCACCACAGATAATTAGCGATTTTTTATCAGAATTAATTGAAAGTTAGACATTTAGAATCATAAAAACCAGTTTAATAAAAAAAGATTATTTGCATTTAATGTCTCTCTTTCACGCTTTAATGGCTGACTAGATTTGGATGATATGATACTATTATTTTATCCTGCTAGCACGTTCCCGTGGGATAATTTCCGACATCCACGTGGGTAAAGCTGGGGTAGAACCTAGTCAATAATATTATAAAGAGGTAATATTTGTTTGTTTTTAAGTTTGTATGTAGTGGGTAATCTCTGGAACGACCGGTCGGATTTGAAATCTTTAATTTTTTTTTATTTTTTTTTCTTTTCCTTGAGGAAAGCTTTAGACTATTTAAAATCACGCTATTCATCATTATTTTTTTCATCATCATTTAGAGCCGAGCAAAAAGAAAAAAAGTCAGTAAGAACGCAAAGCTAAAACGAAGTACTTAACAGCGCGGGCAGGCGATGCGATGCGACGGGGTGGGTCGGGGCAACAAGAAATTTGACGCGGACGAAGTCGCGGGCAGAAGCTTAATAATATAATAAAATATTATTTACGTCATGTTCGTGAACGGGCACTCGCTGTCGGTTGAGACTAGTCATCTCTTAAATCCCATGGCTTATTTTTATTTTTAATCTTAAAGTTGGTTTCTTAATTATTATTTATTACATTGTTCTCACTTACAGAAACAACAAGAATAAAGTACCCAGGATTTTGTAATATAGTGATTTAAAGAGTCTCCTTGGTGTTTCTTGCCCGTTCTTCTCCATAGAGATCTACGTTTTGGAATGAGCAACTGCTTCAACTTTCTGAATAACTGAGCGACTCTTTGCCAATTCAAAAGTGCCTGTAAATGGTTTAATTGAAATAAATGCTTTGAGTTTAAGTTTTAAGTTAGGTATCATTTATGTGTTCTTGGGTTTTTCAATCTTGAATTTCTCAATAGCAGCCCGGAGTCTGGATTTGTGCCCGGTTGATGGCAATAGTCTCGCTCCCTATTACATGGGACTTAAACATAACTGCGGGCTTAGCATGACGCTATCTATCTCTTCGAAGAATAGAGACGGCTATTCCCATACAAAGTGACATTTCGTTTCTCTATTTTTGACATCGCACCGTAAAAATCCTTCTAAAATCTGTCATTTTGTCTTCCGTTTCTGCCAATCGTTGTCTAGGTCCTTTTTAATGTAGACTATTTCAGAAGACAGTTGTCTAAAGTAGTGAAGACAATTTGATTTTTAATCGCCATGCTAAAGACGGTACAAAACTTTTTACTCGACGGCCACAAAGTATAAAAATGGAAAGGAAAAAAGGAAATTTTCACTTTTTGTGTGGAAAATGTGAAAAATTATTACCTACATGCTGAGTTTTAGGGGTTTAAGGGTTACATAAAGGCGGTCGAAATTTTCATTATTTTTGCGATAGGACACACCATTTTCGGGATATAAGCAAAATAAAAGATAAACTTGAATAAATTTCTGAATTTCGTAAAAAGTGCAGTTGACTCTTTCTACTTTGCTGCCATCGTACTGTCTTCACGAAACGTCATTTTTGTCTATTCTTCTGTCGACAAGACGTTGCTTGTGCTAAGCCTGCTGGTGAAATGTGGGTGTTCTATAGGTACACCTCTGCTCTACCCTTCGGGGAAACTAGGCGTGATGTTATGTTAATATTATGTATAATAATTATGCTAGACTTTGCTGGGTCCGAATTTAAGGTACCTACCTTCTCAGGGTTCCGTACTTCAAAGTCAAAGTCAAAGCATTTATTTCAAATAGCCACATAAAAGGCACTTTGGAACCTCAAAATTTACAATAAAATAGAATTTTTTTTTTGAAGACGATGCCTAGAATAAAATTACTATACTATAATATACAATGAATTAAAAATGAAGCAATGACAGATAATTTAATTAGGACTGTTATAGATACATGGTGCTCACCTAATTACAAAAGTTGTAAAACAGTAAGATTTTCCAAAAAAAAAAATAAGTCAGTGTTGAGTTAAAAAAAGTAGTCACAGAATGTAAATAAATAGCATAAAAAATGTAAGTTAAAAACCTTTTTAAAAAACATTAATTAATAACTTTTAATTAACTAAAACGTACTAAATAAACTTACGTTAACATAAAACTTTAATATTTTCTTAAAAGCTTGCGGCTTATCTTAAAGTGTAAGAAGAACGTTCACGCCTTACGCTTTTAATAAAATATTAAAGTTTTATGTTAACGTAAGTTTTATTTTGTACTTTTTAGCATTAGAATATCTCTAAATATCCGTTATATCACCTTCTCTTGAAAGGTACTTGTAAAGACAAATCCAAAGAACCCAAACGCACCTTTACATAAGTCATGGTGTGAAGCCATCCGAGTTGCACTATCCAAGTCATGCCACACTTTCGAACGGGCTATCATCATAATTTAATGAATACTTAAACAACATTTCGTGCCTGTGCTGTTGACCACTGAGGATTTCTCTCGTATGGAGCCAGTCTTTGGTGCAGCAGCCAGATCATGGTAAACTATAGAACGAGCTAGCATAATTGTATGCGTATATAAAATTTTATGTCTGCTGTTGACCGTTGAGGAGTTCCCTCGACTGGAGCCAATCCTTGGTGCAGCATCCAGGTCATGGTTGACTTTAGAAGGCACACCATAATTAAATTTCGTGTCTGCACCATTGACCGTTAAGGAGACCTCCTCGTTAAGGGTCCTTCGTCTGGAGCCAATCTTGGGTATAGAATCACAGGTCATGCATCATAAAAATGCATTGTATTCGAAACAGAATCAACGTGTGAAATTTCATCTCCGTAGGATTAGGGGAAGTGGATTTTTTCAGCTTGCAAGATTTGCCCAGAACATACTTACATACATACAAACATTACAAGTTAAATAACAGCTTGTAAAAATAATAGATTAAACAATTAAATTAGCAACCAGTTTGATTTTGTTTGTTGTCTAGACTCTAGATTGTCCTATGGAGCATGACCAGCATGTTTCCAAGCATACTTATCTTGGAAAAAATGGAAACCATCTGTTGTCACTTCGTTATCCGCCTGTCTGTCTGTTAGTCTATCAAGACCCTATTTCTCAAGAGCGCGTGGAGGTATCAACTTGAAATTAATATTGAATACGTAGGTCTACGGTACCTTGGAGTTCTAAAAACCGGGGTACTTCCGTTGACTCAGAATCATGAAATTTGACAAGAAGCAACGTCTCACAGCACAAGTAAAGGAAAAAGTGTGAAAAATCGTTATTTTGTAGTTTTACCAATTCTTTTTTTTGCCTTAACGAACCTACATTTGCAGTTGGAGAATTGACCTTGACGTATACACGGGAGAACATGTTTTTCTACTACAATGTTAAACTTGTTATTTTTTTGTTGAACTTGTGGCCTAATGCTCTGACTCTGGTTATGCCGATGTCAAAGTTGAATAAACAAGCAAAAGTCAATGAATTACAAAATTTCATTGATGTAAGGCACTATCTCATTACATCTTGTTTAGGCGTTCATCAAACGTACGCAGGTACGTGTATCAGAAATGCGTGCAAACATACGGGTGTGGTACAGAGTTACAGACCATCAAACTAAATAACTCTCTCCTTTGGACCAACATCGTAATCGCGAAAAAATAATCTGCTGTTCCAAACAAAATTTCATTACCTAAATCGCGAAAAAATAATCTGCTGTTCCAAACAAAATTTCATTACCTACTCGACCGAAATGTATGGGACAGCTGATAATTTTTTCGCGATAACGATTATGGTTCCATGGCGATGGCGGTTCAGTTCGATAGTCTGTACTAAATATGACCACTCATTTCTGATACACGCTGTATATGCTACCCAAACGCGAATTCGACAATTTTTGTAGGTTAACGTCGAGTTTCACGCCAGAAGTGACCACACTTAAAACACTGATTTTTTCTTAAAGTCGAACGTTATAGCCCGACAAGACTTATAAAAAAAACGTAAACAAATTAAAGTAGTAAACAAAGGCGCGGACGACCATGTCCACTGTAGATGTCATTCTCTAAAAAGAAAAAAAAAAGCCCGACAAGACTCTATGAACGTTATGGAACAGAAACGTAACTTGAAAATGTACTGGAAGATGTCAAACACCTGTCAAATCCAGCAGGTACCGTCCATGGTCTAAAAAAACAAAGTCTGGCATTCTGGAAGTGACACATGCTTACGTCACTATCCAGTTGCCACTTTATTGCAACAAAACACGAAGTATGGAAACATTTTCATTCACCATTCTGTTAAACAATATAAAAAAACCGTTTAAATTGTCGTTTATTTTTTCTTATCAAACGAAAAAATTCAATTTAAACAATACCAACATAATTGTTAGTTAAAACCTCTTTGTTTTATCGGATTCGCACAGGTAATAAAGGCGATTGGAGAGTTATTATTACACACTGCTGGTAACACAGCGGTGATGACGTAGGCTTGTGTCACCCCCGTGACCGGAATGCTATACCTGGCGAAGTATATTATTATACCATGGTACTTACATGTGATGTTAGTTTTCATTTCAGCCAAGTTCACATAGAGCCTAAGGATCTTGTACCGCTCGAATGACGTTGACACACAATTGTTTTATGAAATGTATTGATTAACCAAAATGGCGGCATTAGTTACGATTTACATGTATTGTGTAGGTACTAGCTGACTTGACAGACGTTGTCCTGCCTTGGATAGTTTGCGTAATTTCCCCATTTGATATATCCTTATATCAAATGCGTGCACTGACTGGACAGGTCCACTCAATCTGTGTGGTTTTTCCTCAAAAGTCCATTTCAGACACCATTCTACATTGTCTTCACATGATTTGAGCAATATTATGTCTGGTCTTCAAAAGCCACTGTGACCTCTGAGTTTATTTCGGCCTTTCTTCTCAGAGTATAGTAAGATAAGAAATGCCGAACTCGTCTAATTAAAAAAAATATGATTGGCATGTAAAAGTGTTTGTACAAACCTACTTACAGATTTTTTTTTCTTGATAACTTTTCGATGACCACAAACAAAACAAAAAATAATTATGCATATCCATCGTTTGAATCGTGACTTATGGTCTAAGAGTTCATACAAAAATTCCATAGAATAAAGGACTCAGCTTTTCGCGAATTTGAATATTTTCCGGGAAACTTAAACAAATTTTATTTTTATAAAATACTTAGTTCGTACTATTGCGAACATTTTAAAACAAAAAAAAAAAAAATGGTTCAGCTGTTCTCAAGTGACGCGCTTACCAATAAACAGCATTTCATTTTTATTAAAACATAATATATAGATAGACATACAGCTATAGTTGCATCTCTGCCGTCACCGGGCTCGATGTCCTAGAGAGACTGTATACATATAAAAGTGACCAAAATAGCTCTAAAGTTTGAACGAATGTCAATATGGCCTTGACATTTGCAAGTCACTCTCGCCAAGTTCAAGAGAACTGTATAAGCTAGAGCAAAGGTCATTGGTTGCTTATAGACTTTTCTGATTGGCCTAGTCAAATATCACAATATAATAATAAATTAAATGTTACAAATCCTGTTTCAAGTGGAAGTTTTACGATATTGCGGAAATATTTAGTTTACTGTTGCTAAACATATTCTGAATAGTACATTAATTATGGGGAAGTAACAAATTGTATGCAGGTAACGGCGTAGGATTAGCCCTTACCAGAAGTGGTCATCGTATTAGTGGTTCAACAGCTTGAATATAATCAGGATTGTGCCGGAAAATAGCAGTTCGTCGTGGACTTGGTACGACAACGGCTCCGCTGACATCATCTCTCATTGGAAGACAGCTGCCACGCAACCGTCGATGCGACGCGGGCGCTCTGCTAGAGTGACTGCCATCAGACAGTGTAACTCTTATCCAACCTCTTCGGTGATACCAGTAACTTCGTAACAAAACGAGGCGGCGCGGTGGCGGCGTCACTTAATGCGCCGTCATATACAACATGTCTTCAAATTAACGGACACCAGCAAATAACCCAATTAGAATATTAGGCCATAATCATAATACATACAATGTTTTTTTACTATTATGTATAAGACATTGTTTATTAATTAAATAAGTTATACTGATTGTGGGAGAAAATTGTGGTCACATTATAAATCTACGCACGCACACAGTCGCACATGTATAATAAACATTCATGAAAACTTAATGGAAATTTTATCTACGAGAGTGGCGTCGCGCCTGTTTGCGGGAGCCTTAAGGGTCTAGAGTAGTAGGTATTTCATCAGTTTTGGTTTGTTTTGACTATACAGCGGAAGTGTGACGGTAATTTACGTAGTTTTCATAATTTTTTGGATAAAATTTGACATACATATATAAAAAAACTTAACTTGTAACTTTAATATTTAAATACTTATTTAGTAATATTTTGTGATTCAAGCGTCGTCGAGTCAGGGGACTACATACGGTGACGAAGTGCGCCGATCCGATAGGGATATATTGATCCCATATTTGGGATTGATGATTTATTTTTAATTTTATTAATATTATTACCTAATATTTAATATTATTTTTATTTTTAAATTTTTAAACTTAGTAGCAAAAGAAGTTATATATACCATATCAATAAAAAAATGTAATTCGCCATTTTGTGGTGGCCGCCATCTTGGATTTGAAATTTGTCATAGTGTATAGTATTCTACTAGTCAAGCCCTTTCATTTGATACCTACCCATATTGAAGGAGTTGTGACAAAATATGTAATCCGCCATTTTGAGGTGGCGGCCATCTCGGACTCGATTTTCATCAAACATAGCTAAGAACACTCCCGACTAATTCACCATTCAAACCAAATAACAAAATCAAAATCAGTTCATCCGTTCGGGAGTTACGGTGCCACGGACGCACACACACACACACACACAGACACGTCATCTTATACCACCCCGTGGTTTTTGCGTATAGGGTTAAAAATAACAGAAAACGATTCAGGCCCACTTGCACCGCCCGCGCCAATCACTAAACACGTTTAAAGCTAAACGAGTTTAATTACTTGCATAATGTGCATCAATTCAGTTACACATTGTGTATCGGATAATCTATTTTAAACACCATACTTAGATTTTGAAACAGTTTTCCTCAGTGGAAACTGGGGAAAGTATCCGGTCAATTCCGGGTTTAGTTTATACTTACACGTATGTATCTAGAGATAAAGGTTATCTGTGAAGTTAGATGCAACCATATAAAATTATTCCTAACACCTTATTTAACTGTACATATATAGGAGAGCGATTGCCATCTAAATACTCTGAATACTTAGCTTACATACAATTTAAATAACCTTTAAGTTAATTATTCATTCATGCTAGAGTTAAGTAAAATCTTTTACTTGTAAAACTTACATTGTTCAAATTGTTCACATGCATAAAGTACCTACTTATTTTTTAATGCAGTTTGTAAATAATCCGTAAACTACTTAAATGTAATGATAACTTTACATTTAAGTTGCATTACAAACAGTTTTGAAAACGACCTGACATTGGTGTAATGGCAACTTAAATTTTCACATAATAATTAAATGAATCACTTATAATAAAATTATTCATAAGTTAGTATTTACGGAAGTACTACACGACGATAGAAATTATATATCACTGCACTTAACGTCTACATAGATGCTGTTAAGATATTATCATAAAATAAAATAATTGCAATAATTTACCACTGGGCCTGCAGTCTCAACTAGATAGCGAGGCTGCCGCAAACTACAGATCGCTAAATATTAAGATAAATCCTCAGTTGTAGCCCACAAAATTAAAATTTTCATTAGTTTTTTGCAAATTGCAGATCTGTTTACGTCGTATATTGATCAAAATTGGATTCTCGACTGTGGGAATTATATATTTATCGAATGATAATCACACTGGTCAACAAAATTTTGTAACAAGAAAGGTGCTTACTAATTTTGAATCTCCTACCTACCCTCATTCCAACACCATATTTATTTTGATTTGATCAGGTCTCATTTTTGTGTTACAACCATTATCCACTAGGTATATTGGAAAATTAACCATTTTTATGTTTCATTTTCACATTCAGAGTATCTACCTATTTATTATTTTAAGAGTGGAGTTGTGTTTTCTGTTTTCCGAGTTGAGTGATTCTAAAATAATGTCAAGAAAGTGTAAAAAGGACCCTGTCAAGTTTTGGCACATTTGTGGCGACATTACTTTTAAAACTCACCGAAGAAATATGACGCCATTAGTTACTCAGTAATATGAACAGTATTTTGGTGTTACCATCAGTCAACTAGACAAAGCGTGTGTTCCACACATCTGTTGTGTTACATATATGTGGATCTGAATGGGCAAAAAGATCTCGCTTGGGCTCACGAAAAACTTAGTAAAAGCTATGGATAGGAGTGGTGATGGCTTTCTACATTTGAGAGAAAATTTTCCTAAACTGAGTGATAAAAAATAAAAGATTAATAATAAATATGTATTTATTAGTCTTCAAATCAGGCAATTAACGAAAGATGATTATATTTAAAGAAAAGCGATTGAAGATGATTATATTTAAAGAAAAGCGATTGAAGATGATTATATTTAAAGAAAAGCGATTGAAGATGATTATATTTAAAGAAAAGCGATTGAAGATGATTATATGTAAAGAAAAGCGATTGAAGAAGATTATATTTGGTGATTTTGAATCTTGCTTTTGAAGACTTGTTTTCATGAAAGTGGCTTTAAATTATACATTAGACATTTACTTCTTTCCTGAAAGTTTGGGCGCCGTCAGCAATGAACACGGTTAAAGATTCCACCAAGACATTTTTATGATAGAAAAACGATATCAGGGCAAGTGGAGCCCACGAACGCTGGCGGATTACTGTTGGACATTACAACGAGACGTCGCCGAAACAAAATATAGAAGTTTACTAACTTTATGATTTATCATAAAGTTACATTGATATTGCAATAAGACGAAATAACTTCATTTTGTTGATAGAAACTGAAATTTTCTAAAATATTTTAAAATCCATTTACAAAAAAACTATTCGTATTTGGAACATTCCAATTTTATTTCTATTATCCTTATCCTTGTTCTAAACATAACTAGACAAAAAAAGTTATGTTACATACTAAAAGTGTTTTTTTGTTGACCAGTATAACAAACTAAGGTCAATTTTGGGATTATCCGCTGCGTAATTGGGTCGAAGTTACTTTGAAGGAAATTGGGGTAGGCAGAAATAATGGCACCCCGTCGTCATCGTATTTTTTTATATTCTTAAGAGGCTTACAAGAGCTAAAGCGTGGTCACTGTCGGATTGCATAGAAAAGAAAGAGACGCGCGATGACACAACGCTGGTAATGATCATCAATTTCATATCAATCATCAAATTCAAAGAAAATTTGATTTTGGCGGGCTACAGCTGAGGTTTCACCTTAATATTTAGCGATCGGTAGTTGGCGACAGCGTCGCTATCTATTTCGAGACTGCGGGCCCTGGGCACGCGTTCCCATTGTCTACTTGTAAATGAATAGCTTTCATACAATAGCAAAAAGGGAGGCTTTTGGCTAAATAATAACAGCCGCACGGTTCGATTCAATGTTAAGCTACACTTGCCACGGTCGAGTCGTGGATAATCATATATGGTATATGGTAATCATCCATTACATACTGAAACCCCTCCGTGCCTCGGAAAGCACGTTAAGCCGTTGGTCCCAGCTGTCATTTGTAGATCTTTGACAGTTGTTACAGGTAGTCAGAAGAGCAAAAGTCTGGCAACCAGTCTTACCCAGGGGTATCGTGTTACCCAGTAACTGGGTTGTGGAGGTCAGATATGCAGTCGCTCCATGTAAAATACTGGTATTCAGCTTAGCCTGGAAGCCGACCCCAAAATACATAGTTAGGAAAAGGCTAGGCAGATTGACATTAGCTGGCAAACGTCTTTAAAAAAAATGGCGCCGACTGCACAGGTTCCTTCCTGAGAATTATAGGCGCACTCACGCCCCATACAT
Organism: Griposia aprilina; assembly: GCA_916610205.1. Classification (NCBI taxonomy): domain Eukaryota; kingdom Metazoa; phylum Arthropoda; class Insecta; order Lepidoptera; family Noctuidae; genus Griposia; species Griposia aprilina. Next base: position 17,790,233 of record OU744286.1, read on the forward strand.
TTTTAAATGACACCGTATCATTGTTTTCCACGCATGTCCAAGTTATTTGCGGGCCAAACAACTGTACTGACATCTCAAGTCACAGACGTCTCAGCTTTTCGAAGTGAAAACTTCTCTAAACGCACTATGCGCTCTTTATGAACAGTGAACGAAACTGAACCGTCACGCTCGGGTCAGTGACGCTGAATCAGGTATTTATTTATTTATTTAGAACTAGCTTTTGCCCGCGGCTTCGCCCGCGTGGAGGTCTGAAATTATCCCACGGGAACGTACTACCGGAATAAAAAGTATCCTATATGTTAATCCAGGTTATTCTATCTGTGTTCCAAATTCCAGCCAAATCCGTTTAGAAGTTTTTGCGTGAAAGAGTAACAAACATCCATCCATCCATCCATCCTCACAAACTTTCACATTAATAATATTAGTAGGATAGAATAGGATAAGCACACCAACAGCACAGTAACTTACAATTTAAATTAAATAACATCTAAAATTGGCATTTCAGTAACCATGTAAATAACAAGTATGCATGTCATTGACATATGAATATTAGAAACAAAAACAAAAATAAAGTGTGTCTTACTAACCAATTTGAGCTACATAGACGTGCACTTTTCGCACTGTGCAAATAGGGAACGTCTATATGAAGGAAAACTATAAACATGGAGAAAGTATCAATAGGGTAATCTGTCAAGTTGGACCTATCATTATATTGCCATGCCATACGTGTTAGGGGGCTATTAAATGTGGTATTTAAGGTGGATGTGGGCAATTCAAAAATACTATGATGACGTTTACTTCGTTGGCTAGACCCAAAGTTAAATAAGTTTACTAATTGTGCATCTATGGAACCGTTTATAATTTTATGAAGTATTAGTAAGTCAAAATGGTTACGTCTTTCTTATAAGCCCTGTCATTGTAATGAGGTATAGCTTTTCAGATCCCATTCTTCATACATAAAAACTTAAGGCCCTACCTTGAAAATAAATAATTGTTTGATGGGCGTGGCTTATTTCTCCCGCACGCGGGGAGTGGCGTTTCTATCTTCCGTGGTCGGTGGCCACATCACCGCTATAAACTTATCTGAACGTGACCAGTGGCCAAAAGTGGAATTAATAAAATACTGACCGGAATTTAAAAAGGTGCCTCACTTAGCATGGGCTTTGGCTAAGCATCATTCTTGTCACTGTCGCACAACTGTCAATCTAAAAGTGCAAGATAAAGACGGAAAAAAATTTAAGAAAAAAGTGTGTGCAAAGTAACGTTAATTTATCTCGGTCTATGAAATTTTCGGACTATGCATCTATGGAGTAGACAAATAAGATAAAATATTTAATCAATATCCAAAATATTTATATTATTACACAAATTATACAACATCAAATTAAAAATAGTTAATTATTATTCTTTAGTTAACTAAAATGGATGTTGGTTTATAGGAGATTGATAAACTCCAACACCGTTTCACCGATCACCATACACTGGCTTGGTAAATGACTTTCTTTTTTTTTCACTTACCTAATATCACATACATTCCGTCAATAACGTAATAGTTACTCTTAATTTTTCCATCGTGTCCTACTTTTCAAGTAAATGTATTGTTAGGGTTTGTGAATTTTGATTTTGCTAATCGATTATTTTAATCGATATTCTTATTAATAGAGAGAGCTCTCATTTTAATATTTTACGCTGGCAACTTTACCCTTTTATTATATTTGTGGTTGTTCTGTGATTGGCTGTTGCAAAATGGCGGGAACCAATCAGAGAGCTCGCTTTTTCCCGCTCAAAATGGAGGGGTTAACATGGCCTAACCGAACGCTTGGCGAGTTGCGTGGTTTTTTCTCTTGAATTTTGGGACTCGATGCGATAGGTTGTATTAGTGTTAATAAGTACCTAGTGGTAATTATTGATTCTGTATGTGCAGCTCAAATAAAATATAAGACCGTTATTTATAATCGTTGTATCATTGTTCGACTACGTCCCGTTCCTGTTGGTGTTTTCTACATTTCAGAAGTGGGATTGAGCCATGAACGAGTCAAGCTCCTGGAGAGGCAGCTGCTACAAGAACGGGAGCGTCTCTACATGCCAAGACCCGCAACCGGAGTTCCAACCGACGCAGCGAGCGGCGCACATCGTCGCGGCATGCCAGCCAGCGAAGCAACCGCAGTCGCAGCCATCGCAGCGGGACACCCGACCATCAACGGCGACGAGCGGAAGCCAATCGGTACGGCGGTGACGGCCCACGTGCAGAGCATCGTCACGTCGCGGGACACTTTGAAAGGTCACGAAGCCCATCTGCATCTAAAAAATACATTGTTGATGTTTTCAAATGTTTGAAAGATAGTTTGGCATCTCAACCCGCCCGAGACACACGGTCTTTTCAGAAAATTGATCACACGAACATACTGCCTAATTTTGATCCGTCTACAAAAAACCAACGAATTGATGTATGGCTCAAGAAAGTCAATGAGTGTGCTAGTGTGTACGGTTGGGATGACAAAACTATCGTTCACTTTGCTATGCAGAACTCCAAGGCCTCGCAAAAACATGGTATGAAGGTTTAAACTCTGTTTTGTTCAACTGGCAAGAATGGCAAGAGAAACTAATAAACGCCTTCCCTTGCGAACAAAACTACGGCCAGGCCTTAGAGGAAATGCTTAAAAGAAGGAGTAGGTATAATGAACCTATAGAGGTTTATTTTTATGAAAAACTGGCTTTACTTAACCAATGTGACATAACTGAGAAACGCGCAGTAGACTGTATCATTCATGGGATCAGTGATAGGACCCTCAAATCAGGTGCTCTAGCTTTACGGTCCTCTCACCCCGATCAGCTCTTGCAATTCTTGATGAGCAGCAGAGATTCTTATCAGCATTTCGATCGACACCATAACAAGAACAAAAACGATCACTCTAATACCCCTAATGGTCAACCCACTCAGAGGTCAGGTGCTAAATCGGGTTCATTCCCTGGATGTTACAATTGTAAAGAAAGGGGTCACAGCTTCTTACATTGTCCTAAACCGCTTATAAAATGCACGAAATGCAACAAAATAGGGCATACAGTTAACAACTGTAACACGCAAGTAGAAAATAACGTCGTAAAACCCAGTAGTAATATTCCAAAAGCCATGTGTATTGATGTAGCTAGTCAAGGACGGAACTCGCACCCGAACTCGAAGTTTATGAAGGATGTAAAAATTAACGGTACGTTACAGCAAGCCTTTGTAGATTTTGGGAGCGAAGTCACGCTTATAAAGGAGTCTGTAGTTCATGAGTTAGGCTCGACCCACGATCACAAACCATCGTTATTGAAAGGGTTTGGAAACGGTATAGTAGAGTCACTAGGAGAGTTGTTACTTAATTTTGAGGTGGATGGCGTTAACGCTCAGGTTAGATGCAAGGTTGCGTGTGATAATTTGTTAGAGAAATCCGCGCTTATAGGGCAGTCCTACACCGAACAACCCCACATCATAGTATATAAGGATGTAACTAGGCTGCAATTTATCGATGTTGGCAATGAAATGCCACTTCCAGACCCGGATTTAACAGAATCCTCTCTTAAGATTAGGGCAACAGGATTGGTAGAGCTCCACGGTGCAGCATCAGTGAAGGCATGCATTGAATCTTCTACATGTGGCACCATTGTCTTGAAAAATGTTATCGCTGGGAAACCAAATAAACAGTACTTTGTTTGTGGTGGTCTCTATCGCTCTGAAAGTAGTCGTGTCTATGTAACCGTGTTTCCATGTTCAAGCTCCTGCTGGATAACGAATAATTTAGTTTTATGTCGTGCAAAGCGAATAGAGGTTGTCAGTAGGGTAGTTGTCGAACCACCAGAAATCCTTATGGCGATTGAGGGCGACTTCGATGAGAATCTGATTCGTGTCGGTGATAAGGTTCCGGAAGATGTGAAACAAAGGTTGTTTGAGTTGCTCAGAAAATATCATCGTTGCTTCGCATCCTCTCTTAGGGACCTAGGTTGTACCAACGTGACCGCAATTAATATAGAGTTAAATAGTGAGCGCCCTGTTGTCTATCGCCCATATAGGTTGTCGCATCATGAACGTGAGAAGGTACGGTCAATGGTGAAGGAGATGTTAGATGCAGGGTTAGTAAGGGAGTCGATCTCAGGGTACGCTAGTCCGATTCTACTCGTACGCAAAAAGGATGGGTCGTTCCGAATGTGTATCGATTACCGTATGCTTAATTCTATCACACTGAAAGAGCGCTATCCTATGCCCATTATCGAAGACGAGATAGCACGTCTTACTGGCCAGGCTTGTTTCATTTCGCTCGATCTTGCATCAGGCTATTACCAGGTGCCGATCTCAGAACGAAGCAGACACCTCACCTCGTTTGTCACGCCAGACGGACAGTACGAGTTTAATCGCATGCCGTTTGGTTTGGCTAACGCACCGGCTGTTTTTCAGCGGATGATGAACTCAATATTAGGGTCAGCTCGGTTCAACAAGGCAACTGCTTATTTAGATGACGTCCTTATCTTCGGTAAGGACTTTAATGAATGTCTGGTACGGCTTGAGGAGGTATTGCAAGTTTTGGAGAAAGCAAATCTCACTTTGAATCTTTCCAAATGCGACTTCTTACGGGACAAGATCCATTATCTTGGTTATGAAATCAGTGCAGCTGGAGTTAGGCCAGGTGATAAAAAAATCATTAGTGTCATGAATTTTCCACGACCTGAGAATGTCCACAACGTACGCCAGTTCCTTGGTCTGGCTAGTTATTTCCGTAAATTCATCCAAGATTTTGCCCGAATTGCCTTGACTCTCAGTAAGTTGCTAAAAAAAGACACCTCATGGACATGGGGTGATAGTCAAGAGGAGGCTTTTGAAGTCTTGAAATCTAAGTTGGTTGTCAGGCCCATTCTTGCCATATATGATCCTGCAGCAGAGACAGAGCTTCACACCGACGCAAGCAAATTAGGTGTTGGAGGTATATTATTACAGCGCTCCGAAGGAAAAGATGCTTTCCGTCCAGTAGCTTACTACAGTCGACAAACCTCTCCTGAGGAGAAAAAATTCCATTCGTATGAACTGGAAACTCTAGCAGTAGTCTGTTCTTTGCGAAAGTTTAGGGTCTATCTGCTAGGGAAATCCTTTAGGATCATTACAGACTGTAGTGCTTCGGAGCGCTGTAATAATATACCTCCAACACCTAATTTGCTTGCGTCGGTGTGAAGCTCTGTCTCTGCTGCAGGATCATATATGGCAAGAATGGGCCTGACAACCAACTTAGATTTCAAGACTTCAAAAGCCTCCTCTTGACTATCACCCCATGTCCATGAGGTGTCTTTTTTTAGCAACTTACTGAGAGTCAAGGCAATTCGGGCAAAATCTTGGATGAATTTACGGAAATAACTAGCCAGACCAAGGAACTGGCGTACGTTGTGGACATTCTCAGGTCGTGGAAAATTCATGACACTAATGATTTTTTTATCACCTGGCCTAACTCCAGCTGCACTGATTTCATAACCAAGATAATGGATCTTGTCCCGTAAGAAGTCGCATTTGGAAAGATTCAAAGTGAGATTTGCTTTCTCCAAAACTTGCAATACCTCCTCAAGCCGTACCAGACATTCATTAAAGTCCTTACCGAAGATAAGGACGTCATCTAAATAAGCAGTTGCCTTGTTGAACCGAGCTGACCCTAATATTGAGTTCATCATCCGCTGAAAAACAGCCGGTGCGTTAGCCAAACCAAACGGCATGCGATTAAACTCGTACTGTCCGTCTGGCGTGACAAACGAGGTGAGGTGTCTGCTTCGTTCTGAGATCGGCACCTGGTAATAGCCTGATGCAAGATCGAGCGAAATGAAACAAGCCTGGCCAGTAAGACGTGCTATCTCGTCTTCGATAATGGGCATAGGATAGCGCTCTTTCAGTGTGATAGAATTAAGCATACGGTAATCGATACACATTCGGAACGACCCATCCTTTTTGCGTACGAGTAGAATCGGACTAGCGTACCCTGAGATCGACTCCCTTACTATCCCTGCATCTAACATCTCCTTCACCATTGACCGTACCTTCTCACGTTCATGATGCGACAACCTATATGGGTGATAGACAACAGGGCGCTCACTATTTAACTCTATATTAATTGCGGTCACGTTGGTACAACCTAGGTCCCTAAGAGAGGATGCGAAGCAACGATGATATTTTCTGAGCAACTCAAACAACCTTTGTTTCACATCTTCCGGAACCTTATCACCGACACGAATCAGATTCTCATCGAAGTCGCCCTCAATCGCCATAAGGATTTCTGGTGGTTCGACAACTACCCTACTGACAACCTCTATTCGCTTTGCACGACATAAAACTAAATTATTCGTTATCCAGCAGGAGCTTGAACATGGAAACACGGTTACATAGACACGACTACTTTCAGAGCGATAGAGACCACCACAAACAAAGTACTGTTTATTTGGTTTCCCAGCGATAACATTTTTCAAGACAATGGTGCCACATGTAGAAGATTCAATGCAAGCCTTCACTGATGCTGCACCGTGGAGCTCTACCAATCCTGTTGCCCTAATCTTAAGAGAGGATTCTGTTAAATCCGGGTCTGGAAGTGGCATTTCATTGCCAACATCGATAAATTGCAGCCTAGTTACATCCTTATATACTATGATGTGGGGTTGTTCGGTGTAGGACTGCCCTATAAGCGCGGATTTCTCTAACAAATTATCACACGCAACCTTGCATGTAACCTGAGCGTTAACGCCATCCACCTCAAAATTAAGTAACAACTCTCCTAGTGACTCTACTATACCGTTTCCAAACCCTTTCAATAACGATGGTTTGTGATCGTGGGTCGAGCCTAACTCATGAACTACAGACTCCTTTATAAGCGTGACTTCGCTCCCAAAATCTACAAAGGCTTGCTGTAACGTACCGTTAATTTTTACATCCTTCATAAACTTCGAGTTCGGGTGCGAGTTCCGTCCTTGACTAGCTACATCAATACACATGGCTTTTGGAATATTACTACTGGGTTTTACGACGTTATTTTCTACTTGCGTGTTACAGTTGTTAACTGTATGCCCTATTTTGTTGCATTTCGTGCATTTTATAAGCGGTTTAGGACAATGTAAGAAGCTGTGACCCCTTTCTTTACAATTGTAACATCCAGGGAATGAACCCGATTTAGCACCTGACCTCTGAGTGGGTTGACCATTAGGGGTATTAGAGTGATCGTTTTTGTTCTTGTTATGGTGTCGATCGAAATGCTGATAAGAATCTCTGCTGCTCATCAAGAATTGCAAGAGCTGATCGGGGTGAGAGGACCGTAAAGCTAGAGCACCTGATTTGAGGGTCCTATCACTGATCCCATGAATGATACAGTCTACTGCGCGTTTCTCAGTTATGTCACATTGGTTAAATAAAGCCAGTTTTTCATAAAAATAAACCTCTATAGGTTCATTATACCTACTCCTTCTTTTAAGCATTTCCTCTACGGCCTGGCCGTAGTTTTGTTCGCAAGGGAAGGCGTTTATTAGTTTCTCTTGCCATTCTTGCCAGTTGAACAAAACAGAGTTTAAACCTTCATACCATGTTTTTGCGAGGCCTTGGAGTTCTGCATAGCAAAGTGAACGATAGTTTTGTCATCCCAACCGTACACACTAGCACACTCATTGACTTTCTTGAGCCATACATCAATTCGTTGGTTTTTTGTAGACGGATCAAAATTAGGCAGTATGTTCGTGTGATCAATTTTCTGAAAAGACCGTGTGTCTCGGGCGGGTTGAGATGCCAAACTATCTTTCAAACATTTGAAAACATCAACAATGTATTTTTTAGATGCAGATGGGCTTCGTGACCTTTCAAAGTGTCCCGCGACGTGACGATGCTCTGCACGTGGGCCGTCACCGCCGTACCGATTGGCTTCCGCTCGTCGCCGTTGATGGTCGGGTGTCCCGCTGCGATGGCTGCGACTGCGGTTGCTTCGCTGGCTGGCATGCCGCGACGATGTGCGCCGCTCGCTGCGTCGGTTGGAACTCCGGTTGCGGGTCTTGGCATGTAGAGACGCTCCCGTTCTTGTAGCAGCTGCCTCTCCAGGAGCTTGACTCGTTCATGGCTCAATCCCACTTCTGAAATGTAGAAAACACCAACAGGAACGGGACGTAGTCGAACAATGATACAACGATTATAAATAACGGTCTTATATTTTATTTGAGCTGCACATACAGAATCAATATTCACCACTAGGTACTTATTAACACTAATACAACCTATCGCAATTCAAGAGAAAATGATGAGATGCACTGTCCCGCAATCCAATCGAGAACTCGGAAGAGAGTACCATCGATACATTTTCAGTTATGTCGATCAGTGCTGAGGATTGGTTACATACGCTTCAGCTTGGAGATACCGAACTCAGTAGGATTAAAACATTTTAAATGATAGTCTTAATGAGAAAGAACTCCGATACATAAAAGATAATTTTGTGGTCAAGGATAACAAATTGTTCCGTTGTATAGGTAACGATAAAAATAACGTTCGTTGGGTGGTGCCAAAAGGTGCGAGGTGGCAAGTGTGCCGGATGAACCATGACGATATTGGCCATTTTGGGGTGGAAAAGACTCTCGAAAGAATAAAGAAGCACTATTGGTTTAGTAAAATGTCCAAGTTTGTAAAAAATATGTTAGTTCATGCATTGAATGTGTATACGCAAAGAACAATACTAAAACACACGAGGGTCTGCTCCATCCCATCACCAAAATAGAAGTACCATTTCATACGGTGCATGTTGACCACCTCGGGCCTTTTGTCAAGTCAAAGAGAGGCTATACCTTTTTACTTGTAGTTGTAGAAGCCTTCACCAAATTCTGTTTTATCAAACCTGTTAGAAATACCAATAGTTTGAATTCAATTAGAGTTCTTGAAGATATATTTTTTACATTTAGGGTCCCTGACCGCCTTGTGAGCGATCGTGGTACCTGCTTTACATCTCATGCTTTTAATCGATTCTGCTTAGACAAGGGAATTAAGCATATTCTTAATACAGTAGCCAGTCCGAGGTCAAATGGCCAGGTTGAACGCTACAACCGTACGATTCTCGACTCTTTGAAAGCGATGACTGTTAAATACGGGGAAAAGGATTGGGATAGTCATTTAGGGAAAATTCAGTGGGGTCTAAATAATACTTTTCAGAAAACCACTGGTAGGATGCCGTCAGAGGTACTATTTGGAACTAGTATGAATAGCGAAATAAATCCTATTCTTAACGAAGTTACCGAAGAATCTCGCGGAAACTGCGAAATTACCGCTATTCGAGAGAAAGTCAAGAATAGGATTGATAACGAGCAAATTAAGCAAAAGCAGGTTTATGATAGGGACAGGGTGCCCGGATCTATGCCGAAGGTGAACTCGTCAAAATAACTAAGACTTGTTTCAAAAATGACGGACAAAGTAGAAAGCTCATGCCCTCGTTTATAGGGCCCTATCGCGTTACCAGAGTCTTAGGCAGGGACAGATATAAGGTAGCACCAGTTCCGGGTTTGGCCAGCATGCAAAATAAACGGCCCACTACCGTGGCAGCAGACCGTATGGTGCCATGGATACACATTGCGGCCCTAGAGGTGAATAATTCGGATACCAGTGGCACTGACGACGAGGACCATACTGAACCATAATTTGACCATTTTATTGTAATTTTCCCAAGTTCTTTATTGTATCCCACTTAGTTTTAGAGACACTTAACTACAGATGCGTGTCATTCGGTGTTTCAGATCAGGCACGAGAATCGATCGGATCTTGACTTGATTCAACAAATGTCCTACTGGCTGCCACAAGTAAATCGATCGTCTTGTAGGCATCAGTTAGGCCCCCGAAAAATCGATCGTTCGGGTTAGTAGTTCGATGATGGGTAAACTGAATTAATCGATCGTTCAGACCCCAAAGCAAAGTTTAATTGTAAGTGACGGAAAACATAAATCGATCGTTGTTTTCTGATCAAATTCAAAGAGAAATTTATGAATATAAATTATACAAGATATTACTGATCCGATGAATGTAATTTAATAACTAGACTTATAAATTGTTACAAATCTATTGAGTTAATTTGTACTCTACGTTCCTTGACAGTTGAGTCAATCTTATGTGTATAGTTGAGTTTAATATTTACATCAGATATTTACTTCAACCTAATGAATTGTTAGCTATTGCATTTATACCTTATCGAACTTACCTAATTAAAATTAAACATATTTTTATTATGTTATCATTACATATTATTAGTTTAGTAAATTCGTATGAGAATTATTATTCATTGTAGTCATATTATACACTTACCGCAATTTCTGGGGAACTGATTAACTAGTCATACTTGATTAGTCTTAGGGAAGCAGGTTACGTAATACTGTAATATTATGATATTGAAACAATAAATATGTAAAAACTGGGCAACCCGCCAGCGTTCCGATTGTTAGGGTTCCACCTGGTGTCGTGTGCGGGGACGCACACGTTGTCAGGACGGTCGATTGTTAGGGTTTGTGAATTTTGATTTTGCTAATCGATTATTTTAATCGATATTCTTATTAATAGAGCTCTCATTTTAATATTTTACGCTGGCAACTTTACCCTTTTATTATATTTGTGGTTGTTCTGTGATTGGCTGACCATAGATTATACCATGCGTCTGTCTCATTTTATTTGTCAGTTTGTTTATGTTTTGTTATGCAGTTTTATTTAATACTATACTAATTAATTAAATATCCGTTATTATTATTCTCTTACAATCATTTATTTTATTTACATAAGTATACATATATACACACATTGCAGTACAAAACTGATTTACATCCGTCACCTCACCACACTTCAGGTTCAGTTGAAAACCAGCGTCAGGCACTAGTTGTCTGACATTTTTGCTGAACTGGACCTATTTAGTGCAGCCGCGAGGCACACTTTCCTACTAATTTCTCACTATACACTTTACACTTTTTATTTGTTTGTTTTATTATATGTTGTGTTGTGTGCCTTGTAGTTTGTGCTAAATAAATTCATTTTCTTTCTTTCTTTCTTTTCTTTCAAAATGGCGGGAACCAATCAGAGAGCTCGCTTTTTCCCGGTCAAAATGGAGAGGTTAACATGGCCTAACCGAACGCTTGGCGAGTTGCGTGGTTTTTTCTCTTGAATTTTGGGACTCGATGCGATAGGTTGTATTAGTGTTAATAAGTACCTAGTGGTAAATATTGATTCTGTATGTGCAGCTCAAATAAAATATAAGACCGTTATTTATAATCGTTGTATCATTGTTCGACTACGTCCCGTTCCTGTTGGTGTTTTCTACAGTATGTTCACCTCACAAAAAAAAACACACTACTTGTTCAGTTTTCTCTTTCAATACTGACTTTTCGGTGCTTGTAAGCATTCCATTTGAACTATAAAGTGCATAGTCATTCCATGCAGTGTATTATGTATATAATAAATAGATAAAAAAGATTTTCCGGCATAAGGTAGGTACTCCAAAAAGTTTTGTACACCTGAAAAAAAAAGCAAAAACGAAATTGCTATTTATGCCAGGCTCTACGTTAGCTTAATAGCTCATTGTACATGAACTAAAATTAAAATAGGATTTATCCACATTTTCTTCAAGATCGATTTCGTATGGCAGTGGTAATCTGTAAGAATTATGCCCTTATTACATGAGATATATTTTATAAATTACGTTACGTTACTCCGGTTCTATACGAAAACCGAAACCGATGTTATTTTGTTATTAAGTCTTGTTTATAACTTTTTAGCTCAGATTTCGGTCGTAGTTGGGCTTTAGTTTTTAACTTTGTTTTTTATTTCAATTATTGTGGGGTTAGAAATCATTGAGGGTAGGTAGCAAATGGAATTTGATAACAATAATTTGCTAAACAGCCTTCATAACATTTCAGAAGGATGTTTAGTGTTATTGAAAACAGTCTGAGTGAAACATAATTGTTTTGATCTTATTTCGGGTTTAGTTATCGATATCCAACATATTTTCAGAAAGTACTCTTTAAGACCTTTTTTTAGACACCAAACACTATAGCACTTCACATCCGCTATTAGCTGCCATGTTGAATTTTATGTGATGTCATGCAGCATATAACCCGCGGGACAACATGACGCTTCCAACGATATCTCGTTTGTCCAAATATGACGAGGAGTTATGAGGAAACAGATAAACATATATACATACATAGCCTGTAAAATCAATACCGTCCTTTGGCTTTGCAGTAGTCGGGTAAGAATTGACGTTTTTTCACAATTCAAATGCGGCTCCATTCATTTTTTGTGTCATTCGTAGTGACAGTATTTGATATATTTAAGTATTTTTTACGTATTTCAAACCTAAAAACGAATAATTTATTTTAGCCTATTTCTTTATGTAAACGATTATTATAAGTTGTAGGTATAAAAGCAGACGTTCTTCTCTAGAAAATAGATAGCTTAGGTACCCAATATTACTTTGCAAGGCGAGAATAGATTGTTGCTGGTAATGCTTTAGTGAAGTGCTTTGCTGAATTCGACTCACTATTATCATCATCTTATTGCTATTGGATGAGTTCATTGATTGCCCTGTGCAGACAGCAGATACTCCTAAAGGTTTCGACATACGGATTATAAAGCCAAGCATTATTTTAGCCTTAGACATTATACTATATATATGATTGCGGAAAGATAAGGATGTATCGAAGAAGACCCCTAGGTCACGGATGACCGATACTCTGCTCAGTACTGTTCCATCAATATGATAGTGTAATTTAATGTAGTTAACTTTATTCGTGAATTTAATAGTCTGCCATTATTTTACATTGTGCGTCATTCTGTTTTTATAGCACCATTGTTGAAGGACATCAAGATCTCTTTGAAGCCTCATACAATCACTCAGGGCCGATATTCTAGAGTATATTTTTAAATCATTAGCATAGCCTAAACAATCGCAATTTATTAAATCTAAAATATTATTCAAAAATACCAAAATAAGCAAAGGGCCCAGTTTAGAGCCCTGTGGAACCACAGAGCCAGGAGAAAAAGGTACAGATTCATAACCAGCCAAGGCAACTATTTGAGAACGATTCATTAAATAACTCTCGAACCACCGCAAGAGAGAGCCATGAATACCAGCGCAATTAAATTTCATATAAAGAATAGTAACGCGATCGAAGGCTTTTGTAAAATCTGTGTAAACAGCGTCAACCTGACCCCCTATGTTCAAAGGTGTTACTAATGAAATTAGTGTAAATAAGTAAGTTAGACATAGTAGAACGGTTAGACACAAAGCCATGTTGCTTCAAACAAACTACATTGTTTATAAGACCCTTGAACATCTTCGCAAATTGTGATCTAATAGAGATTGGTCTATAGTTAGTTACTTTATTCTTACTACCAGACTTATGTATGGAGATAATGTGTGAGATTTTCCATAAATCAGGTAATGTACCTTTGATGACGACTACCCACCAAAGAAAAAAAAAATACGTAATGTACCTTTCATAGGGGATTTATTGTATATTATCTGCAGTGATATATTAAGAGCATCAATGCAGAGACGAATAAAAATAGGAGGAAGCCCACCCGGACCAGCTCCTTTATTAAGATACTGTTTGATGCTATCTTGTAACATCATTTTCAGTAATGTCAATGGAAGATATACTTTAATTAGAAGAGCAGTACCCTGGAGACCAGTTACTAGGCTGTTGATTAACCCCGTACACAGATGCAAAATCGTCTGCAAAGGTCCTTACATATGAAATTGATATTTTATATGGAAAAAGCAAAACTATCGTTTATTTTTATTTAATCAATCAAAGTACGTACCGTTGTGATCTATGCACTTTTGCCATAGGCAGTTCATTAATTTCTTTGCTGAAAAAATTGCGGGACCGAGAATCAACAAAATCTTTGAAGGTGTTTTGGACTGCCTCATCTGAATTGTTTTTTTTTGCAATTAAGAAATTATCAAAATTCCGAATAAAGTGGTAATCGGTTGGAGCAAGGTCCGGGGAGTATGATGGGTGACGCGAGACTTTCCAATCCTAGCTCCTATAGTTTCGCCACCGTCTGTTGTGCAGTGTGTGGTCTAGCGTTGTCCTGAAGCAGCAGTGGGCTAGAGCGGTTGACCGATCTTGGCTGTTTAACGGCTAGCTTTTCCATCATGGTTTCCAATTGTCGGCAATACAGGTCTGCCGTAATCGTCTGACCAGATCTTAGGAAGCCGAAGCTCTAGTGGATGACACCACCGCTGGTCCACCAGACACTAACCAGTACCTTTTTTTGAGTCAACTTTCGCTTGGGGCAGGATTTAGGCAGTTCTCCTGGATTTAACCACTGTGATGAGCGTTTCCAATTATCGTATAGGATCCATTTTTCATCACAAGTAATGATACGATTTAAAATCCCCACGTTATTGTGACGGTTGAGTAACGGGACGCAGCAGTCGACTCGTGTTTGTTGGTTTGCTTCACTTAATTCATGCGGTACCTATTTTTCAAGCTTTTTCACTTTTCCAATTGGTTTCAAATGATTCAAAATGGTTTTATCACGGACACCGAAGCCTGCAGCTAACTCTGACGTGGTTTGAGATGGATCCGCTTCCACGATCACTTTCAATTCCTCATTGACAACTAGGGTTTCCGGCCGTCCACGAGGTTTGTTCTGAAGGTCAAAATTTCCAGAACGAATGCGTTGGGACCAAAAACGTACTGTGTTTTCTTTTACAATGGGTTCTCCGTACACATTATTAATCCTTCGAGATGTTTCTGCAGCGCTAGTGCTACGATGGAATTCGTATGCGAAAATAATGCGATATTTTATTTTTTCCATATTGATAACAGATGTCAAAGCAAAATTAAATGGCGCGAAAACAAATGAATTATTACATTCAAAACACAAATAGACACGCTTTAAATTGAAATAAATTTGAATTTGGAATTCTTAACCAAACGCCAGCTTTTTGAGATCAAAGTGGCCAGTTCTATAAAACATCAATTTCATATGTAAGGACCTAATACTCGTAGTTTAGCCACACCACTACCACCCTCTCTAACACGATCACCCCACAACACTTGGTTAGGGACACCTCTTAAAGATTTTTTTGACTTAGTATAACTTTTACATTAGTTTTTAATTCACTTTCATTTATTTCTATATATTCTTTAGTAGTAACAGCTTTCCTTATCTTTTCCTGTACGCATCCGTAGTGTACCGAGAGTTTTTGTACTGTTTTAACCGAGTCCTGAATTTATGCTTTTCTTTAAAAAGTGTAATCAACGAAGCTGAGAACCAAACTGGATTACAATTATTCTTAGGTTTACCCTTAGGAGTGTATTTATCTATATTTTCCCATAGTATATTATAAAATGTCAGAACATAATCGTTACAACTCAAATCACAAAAATCTTCCCAATTTACTTTATGTAGATCACGAACACATGCCTCATAGTCCGTTTTAATGAAAATATATTTAGACTGTAAAATATTATTATTTAAATTAGAAATTGTAGTTTTAGTAAGGGCTAATTCTAGTGGCAAATGATGTATATCTGGTTTACTGATGGGGGGTGCGGAAGACATAGAAAGACTGGCATTCTCATACATCAAGATGAGGTCTAGGATAATATTATTTTCATTGCAGTCGTTATTCATTTGAATATAGCCGGTGATGTTTAGGAAGTCCCTTATATCGCTAAAGACTTAGGGTCACTAATTCCTAGAAAGTGATCATTAGACTGAAGCCATTTAAAACTAGGAAGATTAAAATTACCAATAATCGAAGTGGTGCAGACCATATAACGCAAGAAAATTTTGGCCCAAATTTGAAATTAACAGAATGTATTCTCCATGGATGAGGATATGTATTTTTGATTGTATTTTAGTATCGCTACTCTACCTAAATACCATCTCTTTTACGCGTCACAAAAGTTTTCCACAGCTACTGAAATAACCCAGAAACAAACTCAATGGTCAAGGTCTCTTTCAAAGTCCAGACATTTATAACTATTATCGGGTAGTTGGTACCTCACATAACGTCACGCCTGTATTAACTAAAAAACGATAGTTACATCTTAGTTAAAAGAATCAAAGAAAAAGTATCTATTATGACTCACACAGGAAGTCCACAAACTAAACTAAACACAATATCATCCTAATTCGAACTATCTTAAATAAAATTATAAATGCGAAAGTAATTTTGTTACGCTTTCACGCTAAAACCGCTGAACGGATTTGTATCAAATTTGGCACACAGATAGACCATGATCTGGGTAAGGAAATTGTACAGGACATACTTTTCATCCTGGATCGCAGACGTAGTCGCGGGCAATAACTAGTAAAACTATATAGTTCTAAATTATAGAAAAAGAAAATAAAAAATAGAAAGGCCTGTACGAGGCCATAAGGCTCCTACAACAAAGAAGATGTTGTTTATAGTTCTTCATACAAAAAAAATGGTAACGGCTAATGTGCTTAAGCAAGTATGAGTTTTCATAAGTGTATAAATTGAAGATTCGTTGAGTTAACCAGCACTGAATTAATTAAAATTTTCCCGCTCTACTTTAAAATTAAAAACACGTTTTGGTTGTATTAAAAATGTTGCTCAAGTAGCTATTAATACTCTTTTTTTTGTATCGTTTTACGAGTATCTTATCCTCAACCATCTTCCCGTACAAGGCGATCTTGTAGTGTATAGGATTTCCTTACAATGAGAGATCAGCTTATACTGGAATTGTATAGCTTGATATGTAGCCGTGTGTACCTACACTAGTTTGGCCTAATCGTGAAAACCAAAGCTACTTCATGATTATTTACGTTTTTATTAACTAAATAAGTGCAGAGTAATCCGTGTGCGTGTGAATGTTTTTTAGCTATGTAATAATGGTGGTTTTTACTTCCAAACCGTTTTTGTTTGTTTAACTAATAACCTATAATAATGATTTCGTTGCACGATTATTATACCTAGATACCTACATTTTGCATTAAAATGCGTTTTTTTTCAAATTAATGGTAGCGGATTTTTTTGTCTATTTTTAATCACAAAGTGATTACCGATGCATAAACCAAGGGGCCTAATCGCGAAACACGTCAACGAAGATACGGACCCGTCCGAAAGTAGCTTGAAACTTTGAAGTGAACCGTAGCACCCGCTTAATTAACTTTATCGGACAGGTAAAAACACATCGGGAGTAGGGACAGCTGTCACATCGTGCTGTCATTCATTCTTAGGTCGGGCTCCAAACTAATCTTATGTCCGTAGGTCATACGGAGTAGGAAGCGCCCGTGACGACGGCCGAAACTACAGATTTCGTGCTTAGAGAGTAGACCCCCAGGTGAGGTGGTTCCTCTTTTAGCACAACTCCTCGTCCTTTTTGTTTTACAGCGCGACGCAACTCTTATAGAACAATTTCCATGAAGTTTTCATAGAAATTGTTCAACTAGAGTTGCATCGCGCTGTCGCGTCACGCTTGTTTGCGGGAGCCTTTATAGTGTTTAAAAAATATTGTGTGACAAACGAGTATTTTCAATTTTAAAACTGTTCGCATTTCGTTACGTTATTCGCGCGTTCGTGCTGGACAGGTTAGCGCAGAGCCTTAGTACCATTGTAGATATAAGAACGAAGTGGTTTTTTACATGTTATGGTTTAGAAACTTTATTTCCTCATAAGAATTAAGAATAATTCACTTACAAGGTTTACAATGTATGTTTAAATAACAAGCGTACAGAATAGTTATTTATGATACTAGTGCGGTAAGTTGGTTTTTACAAACGAGTAGACGAATGTAAGCCCGAGACGAAGTCGAGGGTTTACCATAGTTACGAGTTTGTAAATATCAATTTCCGCACGTGTGTCATACAACGTTTTTCAAAACATTTGCGAGAAAACAGTACAATATTAGTATCGGATTCCTTGCTTGAACTCATTTATTATTACTTTGTTTATAAATATCAGTCGGAAAGTCGCAACAATCTTTGACGTTTTTAATATGAAAATGGCGCGAATTGCAAATGGCGCTACGTGCGCCTGGTGAAAATTAGAACTACTTACATCTTTCGGATCATTTTCTCTTTAGTATTAAAGTGAGAACGAATTGAGCAAAAGTACTTCCAAGGAGTTTCGATTATTCAGCTTATTTATTCTCGTAATGTGAAACTCCTTGGTGTAGTTCTTATATATTTTTTATGGAAATTTAAAATAAACCTTATATGATACGCACGGCTCTATACAACGGAGTATGCGGTAAAAAAGATACTTATGTGTGAGTACCTATTTTACCGCACGCTCCGTTGTACGGTGCGTAATTTTTAACTTTCGAACCATGTACACAGGCATCGTAAATGCATTTACACACCTAAGTACTTGTTTTACCGCATACTCCGTTGTATAGCGCCGTGCGTATCCTTTACGGTTTATTTTTAATTTCTATAAAAAATATATAAGGACTAGCCATCGAATCCTATAGTGAAATATTTACAGAATGATACCACTAAAGATCACTAACATTCTGAGCTATATTCTGTATCTGTTCGCTCTGGGATTTTTTTGAACATTCCCCTTTATGGTTTTGGTAACAAAAATAAAGAATTACGTGTTTCAGAGTTATTTGTAAAATCATCCCCCATGGGGATAAAATAATCAAAAAATATTATGTTTTTAAAATCACAATTTTTTTGTACCTGTTTTTAAGCGATTTAAGTGATTGGAAAATATAGTCTGCCTTTTACCTTTTTATGCCGTAGCGGCTGAATGGAATTGGATGAAAGGCATACATAGGCCATGACCTGGGTTAGGACATAGGATACATTTTTATCCCGTTAGTAAATTCCTGTGGGATAATTTCCCACACGGACGAAGCCGCGGGCAAAAGCTAGTCCAGTATAAAGCAATAATTCTGTCGATGACACTGCACACTAGTCTACAAGTGATCTAAAGAATGTCAAACCTGTTAAAGCATTCAAGTAAAACCGCAAAAACTTTTGGAAGCTACTTATGAATAATACAGGATAAGTGGATTTATATATTTTTATGCTTGAATACAAAAGTAAACGCAATGTTTTTTCTTTCAGGTGTTAGGTCATTAAGAAACAATGAAATAAAGTCGTTTACTTAAACAAATCCTTATTTCGTCGGACCATCGGCGTGTCCGACCCACAGAAATATGCCCCATCATGTAATGATACATTACATAGCATATCATCACGCCTGCAATCCCCGAAAGGTTAGGCAGAAAATATACCTATAATACACCTAGATTTCGCCAGTTATGTTTAAGGCGACAATAAGTGCCAGCGACCTTGAGCGAGTGGGAGGAGCATGCGAAACTTTTAAGCGAATAAAATTGCACAGAGCGTTAGCGTCTACCCGGATATTGGTCAGCGATGCATTGCCGCCCGTCGCCCGCAAGAGCCCCCGCTTCAACGCGCATCAAGTATATTCGCAAAAACCACCCACCTTGATTTATCAAACACAATACAAATAAAAGCCGTATACAATTTTTTTTTGTAATTAAATTGTCTTTTAATTGGTGTAGATTTCATGAAAATACGCCCGATAGCTTTTGCGTGATTATCGTTTTTGTGTTCGCGTTAGACGTTACTTTACAAATTAATTACACTATGTTATAGAAATATAATTCAAATATTCACATATCAAATTACGAAGAAAATAGTCTAGTTTATCATATATTTTTTTCAAACAAATAAGACTATTCGTTTAGACGTGATGTTCAATTTGAAATCATTAAAAGTCGTATATCTGCGCCCTATGAGCGCTTACACGGGTACACTAGCGCCACTCCTTTAAAAAACTATTAGGGGGCGAGCCTATTGCCTTCAACCCGGCACAAATCCAGACTGTTACTGAGAAATTTCTAATGGAAAAACCAAATAAAATTTTGCCCGACCCGGAATTCGAACCCAGGATCTCATGCTCAGCAGTAGCGTTTGCGAACACTAGACCAACGAATAATACAATAATAAGTCATCATGTAATGTAACCGTATGTTACAAAGATCTAAAAAGCACAGAAGTGTGTGTTAAGAACTAATCGATAACAAGTATACGTCATACACATTGTTATTGGGCGTCTGCACATTTGCACAGTTCATGCTGTACACACATTAACCAATAACGCGCATATTGTGCAGCCTAATTCCGTAATACACTCACAATCACTATCGATTTCATTTGACAATTCAACAAGATGGTAACTACTGGTCTATAGGATCCTTAAGTTTTGAGTTGAGCTGCACGATTTCTGACAAATGCGTGCACTGACTGGACAGGTCCACTCATTCTGTGTGGTTTTTCCTCAAAAGACCATTTCAGACACAAATCTACATGGTCTTCATATGGTCTGACCAAGATTATGTCTGGACTTTAAAAGAGACTGTGACCTCTGAGTTTGTTTCGGCCTTTCTTCTCAGAGTAGTCAGATAGGAAACGCCGACCTCATCTAGGTTTAAAATATGATTGACTGTAAAAGTGTTTGTACAAACCTACTTACATAAATAAAATCATTTATCATTTAATCCAAAAGGCATTGGTGAACAGAAGATGTAATCTGTGAAAAACCGTGAAAAATTTGGTGAAGTGAGGCGGCTCTCACATCAAAGAGACGTCTGCTAGATAAGCACATCGAGGACTACACAAATACATTCAAGCATTTTGATTGTACCGAGCGAGTGAGTGGTGTGGTTGTACAGCTCACTTCACTTTAGTACGATGATATTTTTACAGAACAGATCGGCCGGACACAAATGCCTTTGTATATCTGTAATACCAGAGGCATTGCAGGTGCTTTTGTCGTCAAAGCTTCAATGACGAAGCCAGTCTCTCCACTACTGCAAGAGAGTTCATTAGGGGATTTTCAGTGTGTTCGTAATCCAATTGCAGTAAGTAATGTACCGTCAAACGGGGTGAATAGGGATGCAGGGGTGAATCGGAACGAAACCTTAAAAGGGATTTTAACATTTAAATAAAATAGTTTATTGGCAAAAAAAAGTAATTTAAAAAAAAAAAACTATAAAACGCGACTGCGTTTCTGTGTAATTTGGAAATGTATAAAAACCCTAAAACAAGAAAGTCGTCATACCCGATTGCACTTAACTTAAAAGTCGCCAAAGTTGCTAACGCAATGCTTATAAGCGTCAAATCTATATAAATATGTAAAAATATTTTTAAATACAAGAAAAATTGTAGCAGTCGGGCCCCATTCTAGAAAGTCAGCCGTCTAAATCTGCAATTTATTATTATTTATTATTTGTTTATTTGCTAACATGTAAAACACTGGTTAGTAGGCATGCATTAAAATTTCATGACACAGTATTCAGACATGCACCCTGTAAGGGCACTGCAATTTGGTTTGTATCAATTTATTAAATTATCTACATAAAATATTGATTCTAATTATTACCTTTTATTACATTATACTAAACTTTAATCAGTAATTTATTACATTTTATTTTAAAATACATCATTATTATCAATTAGTTCATTCTTTTTGCCTTAAAGGTACATAGTTATTTATTATTTAACATTTACGTCAAGCATATTATTACTAGGTCGGTCGTTTCACAATTTGTCACTTTTAATTCCTCAACGGTATAGTAGCCTTTCTTTATTAACAGAGATTTTAACTGTTTCGAGAAAATTGAATCATTTGGTAGGGATTTTAAAGTTTCCGGTATCTTATTAAATATGTTAGCTAGTCTTGAGTGTGGGCTTTTCCCGATAACTTTTAAGTTTGTGATGGGTAGTATTAATCTATTCTTATTACGTCGGTTATAGTTTTCATTTAGCTCGATGTTAGATTTGAAGAGGTGCCTATTTTTCCTAACGAATATGCAACTTTGCAGTATATATATTGCTGGTAGTGTAAGAATTTGTTGTTTAATAAAGTGTGGCCTACAACTCTCTCGTTGATCTATGTTTATTAATATTCTGATGCATTTCTTTTGTTGAATGAAGAGGTCCAAAAAGTCAGTACTTTCTCCCCACAGAATGATACCATAATTTAGCCAGGAATAGGCGTACGCATAATATGCGGATAAGGCGGTTTTATAGTCTGTGTTGCATTTCAATATGCCTAGCGCATAAATAAATTGGGACATTTTTGCTCTTGTACTTTCTATATGTTTCTTCCAATTTAGGTTTGAGTCTAATGTTAGGCCTAAAAGTGTAAATTCGTTTATTTCTTCTAATTTTAATTTTTGCGTTAATGTATTTAGATTTATTGGGGTTCTTTGGTAAGTTCTAAATTGACATATTTTCGTTTTGGATAAGTTTATTTCTAAGTTATGTTCCTTTAGCCATTGTTCAGTTTCTGTGAAAGTTTCTAAAATAGCTAAATGGTCGACATTCGCGGGCGTTTTAAATAATAATGAAACATCGTCAGCGAACAAAATACACGACGTACTTATTTTTTTTGGCAAGTCATTTACGTATAATAAAAATAAGGTACATCCTAAAACACTTCCTTGGGGTATTGAATTATTAATGGTAGCCATGTCTGATTATGGCGGGACCCAAAATAAATTCCAGATTTACTGCTACAATTTTTCTTGTATTTAAAAATATTGTTAAATATTTATATAGATTTGACGCTTATAGACATTACCGTAACAACTTTGGCGATTTTTAAGTTAAGTGCAATCGGGTATGACGAGTTTCTTGTTTTAGGGTTTTTACATTTTCAAATTACACAGAAACGCAGTCGGGTTTTTTAGTTTTTTAAATTACATATTTTTTTATATACCCAGTGTCACTCTCACAGTAAATACGAATCTAACTACGCCTCTCAAGCTAAAATCCATCAAGCCGTTCAGGCTGCAGAGCGTGCCAAACAATTATACATACATACTTACTCTTAAAAAAAATAACCCTCCTTCTGGCGCAGTCGGGTAAAAAGGACTCTAATGTGTTTACTGTATTATAATTAATGATCAAGTACCCTTGTTGGCAACAAACTATATTCTTTCAATGTCAAAATCCCGTTTAAAGTTTCGTTCCGATTCACCCCTGCATTCCTATTCACCCCGTTTGACTGCACCTACTGCAATTGGATTACGAAGACACTGAAAATCTAATGGCCTTTCATGTATAATCCTATCTACCACACAAACACATACACTTTCCTCACTTACTTCATCACTACATCATTCACACACATTCCTCTATTTCACCACTCATATTAACACACATACCCACATCCCCTGAAATACAGGTTCCCGTCTAGTTCAGGGACTAGGGTCACTACTCTGTGCTCCTTATTACGATCACCAAAAAGATTTTGAAATACTTTCATGTAACAATTTGTGTAATTGTAACTTTTAATGGTGGGAAATAAACAATTTTTATTTATTTATTTAAAGTTCGAAAATATGCATTTTAGGTAGTTATCCACACTTTTTAAACCAGTAGGTTACAAATAACACCGCTGGAAGGCAGATTAATAAAATAAGATATAAATAGCTCAGCAAAAAGCACATAACTACATAACACTCCAACGAGTCTCCCGCGGTTGTTTGTTAGAAGTTTTTTGTCTGAAATAATTGTTTTTACTTATGGTTATATAATTATGGACTACTTAATAGTATTCGTGTTTTATTAGATGCGGTTTCTAGAGATATCTGATCGTAATTAATTTTGTTTTTTTTATATCATTAGAGGTAAAAAATTAGGCTGGCGACTATCGTCTGTATTCGGCCCGGATGCACCAATTGCCTACTGGGCATGAAAAGTAGAATTATTAAAACCAAGACTATTTTAATCAACTCAGAGTATCGCAGTTCACTGCTGGACATAGGCCTCTCCCAGGCTGCGTCACAACACCCTGTCCTCCGCCTTCCGCATCCAGTCTGTCCCAGCCACATTTTTGAGGTCGTTGGTCCATCAAGACTATTAAATCCTTACTATATAATATATATATACCTAGTCTTGCCATAAATATTGACACGTAGTCATCTAAGTCCTAAGTCATCTTTTAAAATACGCGACATGGTTCTGGGTGCTATCTTCACTCCCGAGATAAAATCTTTTGCTTTCGGACAGGATTTCTTCGAATTCTTTCCCTTACTGCTTTGACCACCTTTTTCGTACGAACACTACGTGGACGGCCAGATCTTTTTCTGTCACAAACAGAGGAGGTCTCATTGTACCTATTAATAGCCCGGTACACAAACATTTGACTACTACCAAGCGTATGGAGAGTTTTAAAAATTGCATTTGGATCTATACCAACTTTGTGTAATGCAATCACAGCGATTCGGTTCTCTTTATCACCCCACTCCATTTTAATATCGCATAATATTGTACAATGTATTGGCGCCAATATTAGAAAACTCAATGAAAAATCGTATAAAAATGACGGATTCCAAATTCAAATGTAATATCTTTCTTATTTTTAACTGTAACAGTATTTATGGCCAGACTAAGTATATATAAACGAGGGTGAATCAAAAAATTCTTGGAATCAATATAAAAAAATGCAAAGATTTAAACAAATATATTTTATTTTTGTACATAATCTCCCTCTAATGCAATGCATTTAGAATAACGCGTTTCTAACTTCCTTATTCCTTGTGAAAAAAATTGTTTTCCTTGACTCTCGAAAAACTCCTTCTACGATAGCCATAACCGCGTCATTATCGTAAAATTTTGTTCCACGAATGTCCTCTTTTAATTTTGGGAATAAGTGAAAATCACTTGGGGCTAAGTCCGGAGAACATGGTTGGTGGTCAAGGAGATTGAAGCCAGCACAGCGGATTGCGTTGAGCGCAACTTCCGATCGATGAGCAAGAGCGTTATCTTGAAGAAACAACACGCCCAACGATAGTTTTCCACGACGTTTTTCATTAATCGCTTCACGCACTTTCGGGATTAAATTTGCATAATAGGGTCCAGTAATCGTCTAGCCTTTTGGCATGTAATCAATAAAAAGGATTCCTTCACTATCCCAGAACACTGAGGCCATAATTTTGCCAGCAGTAGGAGCAACTCGAAATTTCTTAATGGATGGAGAGGATGGTCCTTCACCGTTCGTCTCTTAGTTTCAGGATCGAAATGTTGGACCCACGTTTCATCCATGGTGACAAGGCGACGGCAAAAATTATCCGAATCACGCTGGAACATTTCGAGATTACGCTTAGAAAAGACAATGTCCAGAATCGCCCTGTGCAATAAAAGCATCAAACATACACGATAATTAATTGTCTATTTTATTAAATTAGTTGCAAATACTTTTATAACACGGACTAGCTACATGCCAATATGAACATTAAAAGTATTTTACGCGACTAATATCATTAATCACCGCCATCTTCGCCAAACTTTGTCATGTCGTGTCGAAAAAGATTAGGGATACCCAATCGATCGTAATCGATAGATATTGTTTTTTTTTTTTTTTACTTTGGGCCATGGAGTTTCTCCGAGAGAAGAACGACGAGCTCCGAGCGGACCTGGCCGGCCTCCGGGAGCCAGCCCTCGAGAAGTGCCACAGGAGGGGGAGCAGCATAGGCAAGACCGGCCGGTGCCGGTGCCTGCGGAGGACCGGGTTCTGACCCTGGTGCGGCGAGAGCTGGCTGCCTTCCAGAGTCGGTTTTCCGCTCTGGAGGCCATTGTTCTGCGTCCCCCGCTAGCGGCGAGCCGGTTTTCTTTTGCCGCCGCTGCGGCCAAGTCAGGATCGGCAGGGCGATCTAAAGGCGGGCCTGTGCCGGAACTTGCGGGGCCAGCCCCGGCGAAGGCGGCGCCTCTCAAGCCCAAGAAGGGTGGGGGGCCTACGCAGGCGGCGACGGCCCCAGCCCTGACAGCGAGACGGCCGCCGTCTGCCCCGCCTCCTAATGCTCCTCCGGCTGCCATCGATTGGCAAGTAGCCGGAGAGAAGAGGAAGGCGGGTAAGCCTTCAAGGGCAGCCAAAAGGAAGGAGAGGCGGCAGCGGCGCAAGGAGCGAAGCGTCGCGGCTAGGGTCAGCGCTCCGAAGTCCGCAGCTGTAGTGATTATACTACAGCGGGATGCGGAGAAGAAGGGCGTGTCCTACCGCGACGTGCTCACCAAGGCGAGGGCGGCGGTGAACCTGGAGGAGCTAGGGGTCATCAATGGAATCCGTGTAAGGGTCACTGCGACTGGAGCCCGGATGCTGGAGGTCCCCGGTGCGGCCAGCGGCCCGACCGTTGACGCTCTGGCCGAAAGGCTTAGGGCGTCTCTAAATGCGGACGAGGCCCGAGTGTCCAGGCCCGCCAAGTGCATTGACATGCGCATCGTGGGCTTGGACGACTGTGTGACGGAGGCTGAGGTGGTGGCCGCCGTCGTTAGGACTGGGGGGTGCTCTGCCGAGCAGGTGAGGGCGGGCACTATCCGTCCTGAACACACGGGGATGCAAGCCGTTACGGTGAGCTGCCCCGTGTCAGCGGCCAGAAAAAAATCCGGGGAGAGCCGAAGGCTCCTGGTGGGCTGGGTTTCCGCGCAGGTTAAACTGCTGGAACTCAGGCCTCTGAGGTGCTTCCGATGCCAGGTGGACAACCACGTGGGAGTGCAATGCACCTCAGAGGTAGACCGCAGCGACCACTGCTTCCGTTGTGGTCAGCCCGGTCACAAGGCCAGCACGTGTATCGCCACGCCGCACTGCTTTATATGTGCGGCAGCTGGCAAGCCGGCCGATCACCGGGCTGGGAGTAAGGCCTGCGCTCCACCAGCAAAAAGCCAGGGGCAGGAGCAAGCCTTCCGCCACTGCCGTCACCACCGTCACCGCCGCACCCACCGCCACTGCGGCCTCCATCGTAGTCGCCGCCGCAGAAACCGCGGCAGGGCCCTCACAAGGGCCTCGGGAGGAGGCTGATATGGAGTGCCAATAATGGCCCCATTACGCCTCCTCCAGGCGAACATCAACCACTGCGTCGCCGCTCAGGATCTGTTGCTCCAGAGCATGGCACAGTGGTCGATTAACATCGCCGTCGTCACTGAGCCGTACTTTGTCCCGCCCAGGGATGACTGGGTGGCGGACCTGAGCGGCTCAGTGACCCTTATTTCGTCGGCCGCCGCCGGCACCCCGTCGCTCGAGGCAGTCAAGATGGGACGGGGTTGCGTAGCAGCACGGTTCGGGGAGATTGTTGTGGTAGGGATATATTTCTCCCCGAACCGAACTCTCGCCGAGTTCCTCAACTCCCTTGCGGAGTTGAGAGTCATTGTCGTCGGGTACCATACCCTCCCCGTGCTTGTGCTCGGGGACTTCAATGCCAAAAACACGGCTTGGGGTTCCCGGTATACGGACACGCGGGGCAGGATGGTGGAGGACTGGGCTCTGGAGGCAGGCCTGGTCATCCTAAACCGGGGTTCTGTCCCCACGTGTGTGCGGATGCGGGGTGAGTCAGTGGTGGACATCTCGTTCGCCAGCCCTGCTCCGTCGCCACGTGTCATTGACTGGCACGTCATGGAGGGGGTGGAGACGTATTCCGACCACCGGTACATCCGGTTTGACGTCTCCGCCCAGACCTCGCGCGCGCTGGTCCGACAGGCCCCGAGTGGTCCGCGGTGGGCGCTGAAGCGGCTGGACTGGGAGCTCCTCCTGGAAGCCACGATCGTGCAGGCCTAGGTGTCATCACCGGACAGGCCTGCTGATATTAACGACGAGGCGTAGTGGTTCCGGGAGGCCATGTCCGAAGTATGTGACGTGGCAATGCCCCGGGTCCAGCCCAGACGCGCTTGGCGCCAGGTGTACTGCCCACTGTGAACTAAATGACCAAAGACGACGACGATGCTCCTGAGGTGACCGAGGTAGAATTGAGAGTGGCGGTACGTAGGCTGAGTGCCAAAAATATCGCCCCAGACCCGACGGCCTACCTGGAAAAGCCTGGGTTCTGGCCTTGGAGGCTCTCGGGCCTCGACTTAGAGGGCTCCTAAGCGCATGCTTGGAGGGGGGCCAGTTCCCACTTCGTTGGAAGACGGGGAAACTGGTCCTCATTAAGAAGCCGGGGTGCCCTGCGGACTCTGCGTCCGCTTACCGGCCCATCGTGCTGCTCGACGAGGTGGGCAGGCTCTTTGAAAGAGTCATTGCAGACCGCCTCGTCGGGCAGCTGGTGCGGGTGGGGTCGGATTTGGCGGAGAGCCAGTTTGGTTTCCGCAGGGGGCGCTCTACGGTGGACGCCATCATGCGCGTGCGAGCCCTCACGACGGGGAATGCTGTGGCCCGGGGTGGGGTTGTCTTGGCGGTGTCTCTAGACATCGCCAATGCCTTCAATACCCTGCCCTGGAGTTGCATCAGGGAGGCACTCCGGTATCACCGGATGCCGATCTACCTCTGTCGTATAGTCGAGGCCTATCTGACGGACAGGGCCGTAATTTACCCCGGTCACCAGGGAGAATGGAACCGGCGAGAGATGTCGTGCGGTGTCCCACAGGGATCGGTTCTGGGGCCGCATCTGTGGGACATCGGGTACGACTGGGCGCTGCGCGCCGACCTCCCTAGCGGCGTCAGCGTCATTTGTTACGCTGACGACACGCTGGTCCTGGCGCAGGGGAGGTCGCACCAGGCGGCGGCTGACTTAATGACACGCGGGGTTGCGTCAGTCGTTGAGATGATCCGGCAATTGGGACTCGAGGTGGCCCTGCACTAGTCCGAGGCCATTTGTTTTCATGGTCCTCGGAACGCGCCACTGTCGGGTTCCCAAATAATGGCGGGAGGGGTTCACATCGGCGTCGAGTCGACGATGAGGTACCTGGGGGGGGTCGCGATTGAACGCCAAAACTGCTGAACTGATTTAAATTAAATTTGGTACACAGATAGTCTAGAGCTTGAGCAAGGACATAGGCTACTTTTTAATGTGAAAAAAGGGTTGTAAGGGGTTGAAAGGGGGGGATGAAAAGTTGTATGGAAGTATCGTCATTTTTAGAGCTAGAGGCTTGAAACAATTTTTTTTGACTTTTGATTCGATATAAATAAATATGACATTCAAAGTTTGTAAAAGTTTTACCCCGAAGGGTGTAAAATAACAATTGGGAATAGGGGATTAAAGTTTGAAGTTTGATTTTGTTTGTTTGAAGTATTTATACGTATGTGTCTTATTTGTAAAATAATTAGCCTAAATAATTAAAAATGCTACCCAAAGACACTAACCCACGCGGACGAAGTCGCGGGCATAGCTATATTAAATAAAATAAGAGTTTTATATTAATTCCAGCTGTGTAGCCAGGATAGTAGACGCTATTCAATAAATCTATAATAAAAACAAACTAATTACCAACCAATTTAGACCTCTTAAAACCAGTTTAATCATCCTGCATTTGCGGATTTGTAAAGGAAATCGATAGTGATTAATTAATTGAATGCTATAATCAAATATTAAAATAACTATTAACAAAAATAAATTGTTAAAACATAAAAAAATACAGAAATGTGCTTCGTCATGGTGCAAAAAACGTTGTTTTTTGTTTTTAGCTAAGCTAGCGTTTGGAGGACGTTTTTTAAACCGACCAAGCACACACAAAGATTGGTTCCGTAGGTCGGATGAATTTATCCCAAGAAAAAACTTAACATTTTAGTTGAAAAACATGCTCTTCCGTACATCGATATGCGTCACGGTCAATTCTCCAACTGCAAATCTGTTTGTAATCGCAAAAGACAAAAATAAATATGTGATAAAACTACAAATTAACGATTTTCGTAGGTACTATATTGATCGAAGCAATTTTCTGACTTTTTCTTTTACTTGTGCTGTGAGACCATGCTTCTTTCCAAATTGTATGATTCTAGGTCAACGGGAAGTAATCTTATGTTTTGATTTATTTGCGAGTACCTATTATAATATTTCGCATAGTCGTATTTTTTTAATGCGTTGACTTAGAAGCTTGATTATTTTAGAGCTCCAAGTGACCGTAGTCCTACGTATTTGATATTAATTTCAACTTGATACCTCCACGCGTAGCTTTTACTGCCAGCGGGGTAATTGCGTAACACACTAACAGTAGGAATAGCTTTTATTTTGACAGCTCGACAACATTCATTGCATTATTTACGTTGCTGAGCTGACAAATTTTTCGAACATATTATTATTATTTTATTTATATATTTTTATTATCAGTTACAACTATTATATGAAGCAATGAATTAGCAATACGCTTCAAAATTATTCAGATTGTGGTTGATAGTGTGTTAAGGCAATTAGGGTGCTGGTCTATTGTTAATATTTGAAATGGTGGTTGTTTTGGGTTATTTCTATAGAATTCGGTTGCAGCAGCGCTGATATCGTTTCGTTGATACAGGTCTTTGTCCATCTTTCTCAATCCTTCTAGGCAAGTTTTGTTTGTTCTGAGTTCCTTCATTTCTAGACAAAATCAAACTGGTTGCTAATTTAATGGTATAATTTATAATTTTTATGACATTGTTTTTTACATTATGTAACTACTTTAACTCACACACTAAATTATGACTTGTGAAATTTTGGAAACATCATTTACTTTTCAATATTTGTAAATATGTGAGCACCATGTATCTATCTCATAATTGATTTACCTGTCATGCGTTGTATTTTTATTTATTTTTACCTATTCTGGTATAGTAATTTTATTCTAGGTGCATCGTCTTCACATATAATTATTATGTATACATAATATTGTAAAACATTTTTAAAAGAGTAACGGTGGAGTTTCTTGCCCATTCTTCTCCATACGAAACTACCTTTTGGAAGGGGCAACTAGAATCAATTCTATTTTTTGTAAATTTTGACGTTCAAAAGTGCCTTTTTATGTGCCTATTTGAAATAAACGATTTGACTTTGACTTTGACTTTCCTTCTTTGTATTTCCTGTGTAAATTTCTTGTCACACCACCTGCTCGACTATGTCAAATTATATGTCATGCAAACCTAACCTACAATAAGTCATTAAAGCCCTGGGGTCTACACGGGCATTAATGTTGTACTGAATTTCATTATGACCCGCTGGTCATTAATGTGATTAAAATTTGGAACACTGGAACCTCAGGTAAAAATAGCATACAAATATTTTCCATAGTACATACTAATTCCATGCATTTACCATTGAAACCTGCACTAAAAATATAATTTTTGGGAAATCGAACTGGCCACCGAGAGTAGAAAACAAATTAAAAAAATGAACATAAATAAAAAAAGGCGCGAATACAGCAAATCGCTTTGCTGATAAACAACAAATTAAACTACAATTTGTTACAAAAATTTGGAGTGACGATAGTGATTTGACTCCGGAATACATTAAATCCGATGCCATTGGCATTGCCAACAATCTCCTCCCAGAAAGTCCAAGGAATCATACATGAAAGCCTACGACGATTTTTACA
The DNA here is from genome assembly GCA_916610205.1 of Griposia aprilina. NCBI lineage: Eukaryota > Metazoa > Arthropoda > Insecta > Lepidoptera > Noctuidae > Griposia > Griposia aprilina. The sequence goes on from OU744286.1 coordinate 17,821,530, forward strand.
AAAGAAAAACTATAAAAGGCGTCATGTCTTTAACTTACTTAATTAGCGATTTTAGTCTACTTCCAGCATTTATTATGTACAAAGAAGTCAAGTAGCCTATGGTACATCTATTCGATTCTCAGGTCAACAATAAGCATTAAACATAATGTTCAAATTAATACATAGGTAAATTACTAGCATTTTTTTAAAGGAAATCGGAAGGCCATTGTGCTAAGAAATTAAAAGTATTGACAGCTAAAAATGTGGAAACGTTTCTTAATGAAGCCCCTGACCACAGCTTTCTTGCCACAAAAGTAAGTACCTATCTAATGATTGATTTTTTGGTAACTAAAATAGCTACATACCTACTTACTTACCTATACTTACTAGCGACCGCTCATGCATCGATCGCTTGTGTGCGGTCTACTGAAGCGTTGCGTAATATTTTTGGACAACCCAAAATGTCGAGGTTTCTGCGCTCTATCCAAATGTGTCAATCAAATCTAAGAAAGTGTATAACTTGTAATACATACGAATTAATATATATTAAAGTACTTAACTTACCTTACTACTTACTAACCTACCTGACTATTTTTGTTACAGGTGGAGGAAACATTCAGATTTATTGCTCGTGAATTAGTCAGATACAAAATCAAAGAAAGCACGGTCATTCGTAGTCCGTGGAGAATACGTAAGAATTGTCGAAATTACCAAGCTCTACGCCCCCTCTAAAATAAACAATAACATATATTTCGTAGCTTAAAATAATGGCAAGTGCACCAGGCAAGTCATCGGCAAAAATAAGATCAGCACCATGCCGAAATACCTGAAATTGACAAATGCCGAGCTCTACGCGAGCCATTATGTCAGGAGAACATCAGCTACTATATTGGCGGATTCAGGAGCAGACATAACCCAGATTAAAATACACGGTGGATGGAAATCTGATGGTACTCCATCAGATTTCCATCCACCGTGTATTTTAGCGGAGCGGAGTTTATAGCGGAGGGCTATTTGAAAAAATTCTATACAGAATAAGGATAAAATAAGCTGCCGCTTATGGGTGACATCAAACTAAAATCACCATCGATTACTGATCATTGGACACCTTTGTCACCGCAACCATCCATATCAAAATACTATTCATCTAAACCGCTGCCTCAAGCACAACCATCACGATCCATAATGATCCTCAGCAGACCTAAGTTTCTGAAACTTTACTCAACAGCAATACGCAAATAAACTCTACCTCCACTTCAATAAATGAACCGAATAAAAACATAACTTTGTCTTTCCACAACTGCACCCTAATTGGGTAACAAACTATCAATCACAATCTTAATCCATTGCTTCATATGTTCGAAAAATTTGTCTGCTCATCAATGTAAATAACGCAATGGATGTTGTTGAAATGTCAAAATGAAAGCCATTCCTACCGACTGATAGTGTGTTACGTACATATAATAATTACCCCGCTGGTCTAATGTATCAAACATTACCTTCAACTTTTAATTGTTTTAAATAGGTCTACTAACTGTAATTGTAATTTTTATAAATACTTCGATTCTAGTAACTTTTTGTTTTATGTTTTCGGGGGAAACCTTTTAAAGGCACCCAACCTCTGAGGACGGAGGTCAGGGAGTGTGGGATTTTTACCTCACTAAAACCACCCCGGTGATCACCATCAGCACATAGGGTTCCCGGTTCCTTCGATTCTAGTACCTTTTTACTGTTTAGTATATGGTGTGAAAATTATAGTATCTTCCTCGGGGATAAAAATGCCTACGTCTTGGGCGAGCTTGAATCCCTCGCTGCAATCAGGATTCATGTCTTGAATCCCTCGCTTTACTCGGGAGTTAACTTAAAACTCCCTTGCTCCGCTCGGGAGTTAACACTATAATCTTTCTTTACGCTCGGGATTCAATACGGCGCCCGTGTCACAATAGACTGCTTTATCCCCTTGGTGCATAATCTATTATTATCTGTTGTCTAGGATATGAATATGAAGTGCATTTTTTTACAATTGAATTGCCACGTTGGTTCAGTGGTCGCAAGCGCAACTGCTGGGCCTGGGGTCTTGGGTTCTATCCTCCGGTCAAACCTCTGGGTTTCCCAACCCAGAGGAAGCCGGAATCTCGAATTGTGCCCGTTTCAAATGCAAATAGGAAAGCCCCCACTAAAACTTATTTAATTGGCGAAATGTTGGTGTTTTTGCCTAAAATACTGTACATCCCTTCGAGGCGTCGTGATTATTCTCGTTACAAAAAAGAATAAAGTTTTTTTTTTTTTAGTTATGTTATTGTGTGAAATTTCTACGTTTGCAACTCGCTGTTACGAATTCATGACAAATTCTAACCCCACTGTCGTCATGTGTGTGATTACTATAATTTTCTCACTAATTACCTAAGAATAGATATCTTAACACGGTGTTTTAATTGTAATTAATTGCCGATGACTAAGCGCAGTTGGTTTTTATAATATGATAACTGTTATAATATTGTGTAAGTAGTGCACGAGCTGATTATGTTTGCAGGACGGCTTTATAAGTAAAGCTATATGCTAAAGGTATAGTATAGTCCTCCAGACCGTATTTCGGCTATGGCGGCCAATCTCAACGGAAACTAGACTTCGGCGCGGGAGATATTATAGGGCACAAGTGTGTGCGCAGACACAGCTGCACTCTCTCTTCCCTCACTTTCATAGTCCAATGGGACGGCAATCTGACTCGACTGGGCAAAGATCAGGCGCAGGACCAACGTGCTTTCCGAGGCACGGGGTATCACACCGCTAACTTCCAAACTCCGGGCTGTTATTAAGAAATTCCTAATGGAAAAACCCAATAGCACTTTGTCCGACCTGGGAATCGAACCCAGGACCCCACGGTCAGCTGCCGTGCTTGCAACCATGAGACCAACGGGGTACTAAAGGTACATACTATACTGCAGAAATCCAGAACTAAGTTTCCCACAGTAGGTAACTAGGTAAATATTTGAGGTCAGTTAGGAGTGTTTCCAAAAGAAAACTCTGAAATGCAGCCGCAAGAAGTAACGTATACCAACCAGAAACGAATCCCAGCTAATGAGGGACAAATGTATCAGGATGATGATGAGGTCGGTTTTTGACGGGACAAACCCAAAAAAGGGATGACGCAAAAAAAAAAACGCGACACAACGACGCGACGCGATTCTGGTAGAACAATTTCCATGAAGTATTCAGAGAAATTGTTCTACTAGAGTCTCGTCGCGCCTGTCTGCGGGAGTCTAAGTCCTATTTACCTAAGAATGGAGCTATAGACACAGAGAAATCGACCGTAAATATAATTGTTTTGTTTTACTAAGTATTCGAGCTGACTTATCTTTTTTATATGCAGATGTTTCTGTGACAATATTATTTTAAAATTACTTTAAAAAAAAAAATTAAAGAGTTAAAAGTGGGGGTAATCTCTCTCACCCACAAGCCATGCCAGATTTTTTAATCAAAATCAAAGAAACGTTCATTCATTCCGATTTCAAACCTTGCATCGGATGCGAATGGAAATTTTATTTAAATGCCAGTTTTATTACAATCATAATTAGGTATTTTAAAGAAAAAATATTTTTTTACGCATATTTAAAAACCTAACATAGATGTGCCTACTTATCATGTGGAAGTATCAATTGACCAAAGTACTATCTCCGACATCAAGACTTTTTGTCGGTTCTTATATTTTTTTTTGTTGTGTTTATATTTTTATTATGTATGTGTTTTATAAGTGTGTTCTAAGTCTGGTCACCTTGGTTTTCGCTGTCGGTGGCGCTTCTGTCAGCAAGGTATATAATATGTTTGATCTCGGAGCAAGGTTTAGTGGCGAGTGAGTCTTTGTCGGACGCACTAAATAGTTCTCCGCGTCATAAAAGTCCTGCCGTGCAAAATGTTGTCTTTAAATAGATTTTTAATTTCATCTTTTGTTTTCTTTTGTGTTATCAATGGCGGTTTATTTAAAGAATTACGTGAGTATATTAAACAATATTTTTGATGGTTGGAGTAATAATTATTACGAAAATACTAAAAGTAGGAAATTAGTGTTACTAATTTGGTTTAGGTATCTAAAAGGCTCAGATTTATTAGTCAAGGAACAGAACTAGGACTATGTCTATTAGATTATGAAAAATCTTTTAATAAACTAATGATAGACTTACGTTAATATAAACGTTAAAAGTGGGCATCATAATACTTACACAATACTGAAAAGTTGCAAATAATATAAATTAAATAAAACAACGGATCAAAAATTAGCTTTCAATTAAAACCAAGTTAATAAAAATAATAAAAATACCATAGGATCTTCGTTGAAGGTCATGTTTAATGTTCAAACTTCCTTATTTTGTTCACCACTAAAAAAATATTTACGCCAATCAAAATCAAGTTCTTTAGCTGTTATTATCTAAAAATAATACCAAAGGATTATAATTTTATTAATAATAAAATCACTATCTATTAATAAAATGTGATAATCGATTTACATCCTGGTAGCGGTAAACAGGTTCCAAAAGTTACATTTTATCTAACACAAAACACATAGTCACGATCAATATTTCCCCAAGAGTTAGGCAGCAGTGCTCCTTTACTAACCATACTCCTTTATTACCCATATTCAATATTAAAAAATAACTAAATGTCAATCTATTTAAATGTAAAGATAATATCCTTAGTCTAGGTCATTTCCGAAGACAATGTGGTTATCCTATATTTATAAAATAATTAGTCTTAATTATGAATATGTCATTGAATGAGGCTATATAATTCATGATTCCTAATACATGATTATTTATTAAATGTGGATTGCTTTATTTTTATTTATTTTCGATACACAGATCTTAAATAGGAAGTCTTAATAGAATTAATAAGATTTTAGCGTTAAAGCGACTACATAATATCTTGATTAAAATTCGTATTCGTAATATTTAAATTTAATTAGTGTTTATGACACTAAATACATTGATAAAGCAAAGCAACAGGTTACAAATTAATAATAAACTGTTATAATAAGTAGGTACTTAGTATTATTAAAATTGTATGCAAGTGTAATAGTTTAATATAGAGAATACGCGTTATAAAATAATAGTTCGTGTTGAAATGAAAAAATGCAAAAAAAAATACGCGTTATAAAATAATAGTTCGTGTTGAAATGAAAAAATGGAAACAAAATACGCGTTTTAAAATAATAGTTCTGTGTTTAAATGGAAAAATGCAAAAAAAAAACTAGTTATTATTTTAATTTACGTACTACCTATGTAAATTAATTTGCTTCATATTAAGTCATAAGCTATCTACGAAACAAATAACAAAAATGTACCGCCACCTAGAAATATATTTTCGTGAAAGTCCCGCAAGAAATGAAAATAACAACTGGATATTATTAAAAACAAACAATCAAATCATAATAAACACATCGAGGTTAATAAACTACATGATATACATAATGTATTCAACTTTTTAAAGTTCAAGAACAAATAAAAATTAATTGAATAATTTCATTCAAATTACTTAAATTAGTAATTCACTTCCTCTACCTATAATTTTATAACCACTTTTACGTGCATCCAATGTTTTTAATAAATTATTACATTGTTTATCAAAATTGAAGTGCCACAGGGTAGCGAATCTAATACCACAGATTAGTTAGTTACTCAGCTTACCAACGAGAATGAATAGATCATGTCATACCTATGTACATTATAATAATAAAGCATTGTCGTATATAATTTGCAGTTTCTGATGCGAATAATAAGGCATTAGGTGCTGTTGAGTGCAATTACCACATAAGTAATTTTATTGTATGTGTCATAAGTACCTGCATTGCAATGTTATGTTCAAGTTTAAGGTCCATGGGCTCGGGCTGTATCATTTAGATGTATCTTATTACGACTGCGTTAATTTGCTAACTCCTTTTCTTAGACATCTTATCGAGTGATTACCAAAGGGCATTGTCTACGTTGTATGGGAATTTGGCTCGGTATGAATAGGCACTTTAAGTATAAATAAAATATAGGTTTAATAGCTTATACCAGTAGGAAAGTGTATATAATATTATGGTTGTATAATTATTTTTATACTTGTATAATTTGTTTCTTTTCGAGCATCGTGTCCGTTGTGCCGAGAATTAACAATTTCCTTTATACGTCTATATAAACATATTATAAAATAGAGTAGCTTTTGGTGTGTGTCCGTGTGACCGTTTAGATCTTCTGAACTTCACATGGGGTTCTTATGCGGTTTTCACCATCATTTAGAGCATTTATTCCGGAAGCTTTATGAGTATGAATATATATTTATTTTATATTAGATGCTGCACGCGGCTTCGCCCGCGTGCACGTTGTAAATAATCCTACAGGAACGTTCTACCGGGATAAAAAGCCTATGTTACTCCTTATAATATCAGCTATCTGCTAGTGAAAGTCCCGTCAAAATCGATCCAGCCGTTTCGGAGATTAGCCGGAACAAACAGGCAGACAGACAAAAATTGTAAAAAATGTTTTTTACGTATACGTACCGTGTATACATCCATATACATTTACTAAAAAGCGGTTATTTTAATGTTACAAACAGACACTCCAATTTATTTATATTGATATTATTGATTATTTTATTTTACAGTCTTAGGAAAACTTACATCTAAACATTTTCACACGAATAACAGAAACAAAAATAAGGCCAATTAAAACTTTCACAAATAGATTTACCTTAGATATTTTAACACTGAAATCTCGGCGATATGATATATGTATCCACATTAGTAGATTGCACCCGTGTGAAGTAAGTGCGGGTCACTAGTATAATATTATAAGATACTATTGTGAAAGATTTAGGTAGGGTACCTCCTTTTTTTTTTTTTTTTTTTTTTGGGTGGGAAATCATCAAATGACCTCTCCCGCTCTGGGCGGAGCGGAAGGGCGTGTCAGACTCTTACTGACTAAAACCCACCCGTGTTCCTTCAGTTGCCTGTGCGCCAGGGCCACGGTAACTCTTTCGAACAATCCGCGACCCCGGCAGGCATCGGCCCTATCGGAGCCCGTCAATTATGCTGACATCTCTTTGAGGCGCGCGTGGAACACAACGCTCCGTCGACCCGGGCCTGGTCCTTACCGGACGGCGAGCTGCCCATTGCTCGCCGTCCGCAGGCCCGCGCCTACGGTGGCCGGGAGTCGGCTATCGACTCCCGACGCCCAGGGCCACTCCCGACGCCCAGGGAGGGTACCCCCTACATTGTTGCCCTTTGCATCCCATCGACTGTTTACAGAGGGATTTAAAAAAAAAAACTTTTACTGTGTGCAGTAAAAGTATTTTTTTATAAATACAGGCTGTATACAGCCTGTATCTTACAAGTTCAAAAAAACAGTGTTTGTAATCTGACTGTCAACTTCCATACTTTTCGTATTGATGAACCATGAAAATGGTATAGAAATTATGTATAGATATATTGTGTATTCATTGGAACCACTATATTCGCATTGATAGCAAAAATAACTTTTTATTTGGTGAATTTGTTAGTACTAATTGCCTATCATATATCACGCGTACCACAGCCTCACCACATCGCAACCACAAAAAGTAGGCAAGCTGTGGTTACGTGTCAACAGTCGCACTGCAGTATCTTTTATTTGAGAGAAGAAAGAAAGAAAGAGATATTGTTTATTCTGCACAAATAGACGCACATTATAAAATAAACACTAATCTACAAGGTGACGGGGACACCGACGCGCAAACCGACCATGGATTTAGTACATGATTCTGCAACCGACGAAAAATTTCAACCTACTAAAGGTGGGTTAATTTTTTTTGTCAGTTATGAAATAAATATTTGCTGTTCCAGACATTTTGACCGCGTAGGTATTGCGCTTTTCTATGAAACACGTTTTTTTTTTAAATTGATAATCGACTAAAAATGTCTACGCTGGGGGGGGGGGGGGGGGGTTGGGCGTCGGATGTCCCTTACAAGCTGGGCCCCAATTCTGTATTGTAATTATTATTAATAAAATAAATAAATGAAATCCATTTATTTCAGGCTCTCCCATATTACAATCACAACACACGTGTTACGAAACACGAGATAAATACAAATCACAATATAAAAATAAATACAATGTCATCAAATCATAAATACTATGCCAAATAAAAATAAGCAACTCAATTTCAAATGAAAATAAAAATTAATCGGAAATTAATAAAATAAAATACAAATAAAAATAAAAGTTTAGGGCAATTTTTTTGATAAAAATAATAACAGACATTAATAAAACACAGCAAATCTCACGTCAGTCATTAACATGCCCTATATGCCTACTGCAACATTTCCTAATATAAGGGCAGTCCAATCGTCCAGCAATCATCTCTAGGACAGCATTGGAGCTGAGCCGCACCCTGCGCACCAAGGACGCGCACCGATCGCGCATTATGGTGTGAAAACAGTCGGTGCGCGCTTCCGCAAACATGCCCGAGGCACTGCAGAAACGGGGCAGCCCCAATACCGCCCTGAACGCGTTGTTGTACTGGACGCGGAGGGCAGTGTAATTCGCCTGTGTATAGCCTGTGTATAGCCCACAGGCTACACGTGTATAAAGAAGTGCAGTATGCTTTAAAAAGTGTGATCTTAACTTGATCAGACCAGCGTGCAAACCTGCGTGCCAACATATTCGCTCTTATTGACAATGCCCTGCGCTCCCTTTCGATGTCAGTATGATCCCTGAGGCCAGCCGTGACCAATTGCCCCAAGTATTTAAATTGTTTCACCTGGTCTAGGGGAACACTATTGAGATAAACTGGTGATATACTTTGCGGGCATTTAGCACTACTCGCCTCAAAGACCATGCACTGGCTTATGGTCACATTATATTTAAGGCCGGGCCCACTCGGGTTATTCCCCGCGGTAATCTTACCTCGTCAATATCGTGTCTTGTAGAAACGGTTTCGTTTATTGTATCATAGATAATACGTTATTAGCAGATGTCGTGGTTAGATAAGGAATTGACGTGGTTTCGAAGTAAGGAATCGTTTAGTGCCCATAGTGAAATAGGGCCTTGCATAGTGCTGCGATGCGGTTGTAGTACGTGTAAAAGCGCCCTATGACGTAAATATTTTCCTTCCAGCGGACTACATCCACGTGTGCAAGCGTGACCCGAACACGCTAGATAGCTGCGTCACCAAATCAATAGAGTCACTCAGGCAAAAATTAACTGAGGGAATCAAGGAGCTGGATGTTCCTAGTTTGGATCCCTTCTTAATTAAAGAGGTTAGTATAACAAAAATGAATATAAAAATGACTGGTGTTTTATACATATTACCTACTATTTTTGTGGATAGGTACTTAAGCGTTTATACAGCAAAAACTCATGCTCAATCGTGTATTTGATTGAGGCTTTAAAGTAATTTTTTTTGTCTTTCAAAAATGGTCAGTTGCCTCCTAAAGCCTCTTACCTTTTTCTCTCGATGGATCGTGTTTTTTTTGTGTTCTTTATACTGGGTAATACATTACCCCTTTGGTTGTCAGACTTTCGGCCTTCTGAGGATCCGTAACTATTGTTAAAGAGCCACGAATGACAGTCGGGACCTGCTTTCCGAGGCACGGAGGGGTTTCGGTATGTAAAGATGGTCACTCACCAAGCGTAGATTAATCTGATCGATCGACCCGTGCGACACCATGCGGCATATCGATATCGAGCCTGAATTTTAGCATTCCACCTCGGAATATTAAGATTTTCTTTTGACCATTCATAGTATTATTGGCAAGATATAGGCTCCCCCCCCATGTCTTTTGGATTACGATGCAATACCTACTTATGTTATTCTAAAACCCTCTCGCGGACTGCGGCCCTAGGCCTGTGTCTTTTTGATTAAGCAGACCTCCCTGTCCGGACGAGGAGTGGGCCCATAATCACCGCGGGCCCTGGGGTCCTTCACCACTTTGCTCCTTAGCAGTTACGCCACTGGAGCCCAGATGTGGATCTTTTTGACAAATGACTGTCTATTGACATTTCAGGTCAAAGCTCTGACAGCTGACAACACGCCGATTCGCGCTTCAGGTCATAACATCAAGGTCACCGGCGCAGGCGGCTTCATCATCAAGAGCTTGACGTAAGTTTTATTTATTTATGTAGACACAAGGTAAATTAACAGCAAAGGAAACATAACCACAATGTAGTCAAACTAGGACTGGTTTTTGTTTTACAGAAAATAAATATAAAATGAAAAAATCTCACGAAAAAAATATTGTAGGTAAACGTAAGTTTAGGTGTTATGGTGCTGGTGAATGGTGGAGAACGTTGATTTTCCTTTTTCTATTCAGTCTACTTTTTAAAGAAGTGTTATTACTGCGAATTATGAGCTGATAATATTTTAAACCTTAAAGTTATAATAAAACTCTCTCTATGGGCTTTAATTCTATGTTTAGGGTCGACAACTTTGATGTCAATGTACATAACCATCCGTATGAGTATAGCTAGCGCCATCTATCCGCAACCATATTATCTACTGAAGCTTAGCGCCATATTGCGCACACGCTTTCTCTAGGGCTTTAATTTAGTACTGTATCAGTTTAGACTCGTTAGCATAGTGGACTCTAGGCTGAACCCCGAGTAGCTCGAGTCAAAAATGATATGGGGCTGTGACCTCCCTCGGTTAAATAGTTCCATGGACAAAATAATGCGACTAGTTTTTCTAAAATAAACAAACTGCATAGCAATGTTACCTTCCAACGGCTTGCAGCGGAGGATTTCCTACAAATCAAATAATTTGATGGAAGACTAAAACCTTAATCTTTCCACGCTGACTTTGAATTCTTTGCAAATAATATAAAAACTTCATCTTAACTCCTACATGAAGCAAGGTAACCTACGGGCTCTTTTGAAATGGGTAATAGTAAGAAATATACCTATAGAAGAAAGAACACATAACATCACGCTTGTAATTCCTGAAGGGTTAGGCAGAGGTGTACCTATAACACACCAAAATACACCAAGAGTGCGCCAGTTATTAAAAAAAACAGCACATTAATTGTGCTAAAAGTAACACATGTCATGTCGAGCACAACTGTTTGCTTTATGAAGTGATTCAATACGCTTGCTAATGTTTTTTCACGACTTTTTTTGGATTTGGAGCTTCTTAGAGTTCTGCTCTTGGCTGATGTTAAATTTATATATGTAGAGAAGGTTAATCTCATTCAGCAGCATAAATCTTTGAGTCATATACACCATTTTTCTCCATAGGAAGCTACCTTTTTAAAGGGGCATCTAGAATCAATTCTATTTTCTTGTAAATTTTGACACTCAAAAGTGCATTTTATGTACCTAATTGAAATAAACGATTTGACTTTTGTACTTGTAGGAACTAATAACTTCTCGATCATTCCAGAGTGGATCTCGACACGCTAACGATCAAGGTGCGCCTGCGCTTCCCCAAGCTTCACTTCGAGGGAGAGTACAAGCTGGACACGAAGATCCTGGTTTTGGCTCTGACTGGAGATGGAAAATTTGACGCTGATGCTAGTGAGACTTTCATAAAATTACTTTTTTTAGACATTTATTCTGCTAAAATTTGTATATTATGCAGAAACTGTAAAATGAATAATAACAGACATCATGGATTTGTAATTGAACAATAGTAGCACTTTTAGGCGATCAGTGCCAACATTTACCATAATTCGCAAGAATACCGACCTGTATCTGTTCTACTGCAAAATAAAAACCTCTTTACCTACAGAAAAGAAACGGGAAATTATGAGTGCAGCAACAAAAGTTTTCTTTAGCACCTGCAACCTAACGTCTTTTTTTATATGTAGGCACCAAGTTAATAGAATAGCTTCAATTATATTACTTCATCATCTAATATTCCAACAGAATATCAAAAAACCAGCGTCAATTTACGAACGTAAATTAATATGACTCCGAGCTTCCGATAAATTTATTTACTTCTGATTTGATAACTCAGCGACTAATGTTGTAAGTGAGCTACTAAGCGAGCTCGGGACTTGGGGCAACCCGACTCGGACAAGTTAGGTTAGAAGGGGATGGCGGGGTATGAAAGACTCCGCCATCCCCTTCGTGGTTATTTTTTTTAAACCACCCTGAAGTAGGAGCCCCTTCAACTACGCTTGACATTATTCATAATACGCGGGCATTATGAATAATGCCCCTATTTATTACTTGGTCCATAACGTTGCTTAAGAATTATCACCATGCTGCGACATATTAACATTAGCTCGTTTTACAATATACGGTCGCTTGAAAACCATTTATTAGACGCTAAAAGTTCGTCGCTGACCTATTAATTCATTAGACAAATAAATATATTTGAAGATGAGAATGACATTTTAAAGAAGTTGCCTCAATTAGCACCCAAAAGAAACTACACTAATTCTGCGGTTTCAGATCAATTAAGTCTGATCCTAACGATATTTTCCTTTACCGGACGTCTGTGGTGCCTTTACAATAATATCCATTAACTCCATGGATTTCATTTGAATGCTCCTAATTTCCAGTAAAATGCGACACGGAACTGGTGATCCACACGCAGACGTCCACGAAAGACGGCAAGGAGTACATCAAGTTCAAGAAGATCGACGCTGACATCAGCATCAAGGACTACAGGGTCAAGTTCGATGGGCTCTTCAATGGAGACAAGAAATTAGGTCAGTGATTTTTTATTACCTACTTATGATTTTTAAGCCAGTAAGTTTTAACAATCTACCTATAACTAAGTCATCATATATTTATGTAGTCTATGACGTTGCATGGATTAGTAAAATAAGAATAGATTCCTACAGAAGCAGTTATAGTAGTTTTTTTTTGAGGAGCCCGATAAAGTCGTCGCGCCGTAGCTATATTATCTGCAGCCAAGGAGCATTTCTGTGTTCTGGCTTAAAGGGTGTAATCTCAGGCACATACACATTACAGTTTTGAATTCGGGAAGGTAACGCATTTGCAAAGTCTTATTGTATTGCTCATGTCCATACGTTTTAATCCAATAAAAAAAAAATATTAAAAGAATTCACATAGGGTTAGTGAGCCCTCGTCTTCTGATAGATCTATAGATACTCTAATTATCAACATCTATATTATCTGCGTTCAAAATGATGTCAGTCAAGTCTTCAAAACTTTTTCAAGTCGTCAAAACGATTATAAAATTCAACACAACGTTAAATAAATATTTTCGTTTTTTTTCAGGTGAAGCTACAAACGATGCCATCAACCAGAACCGAGGAGAAATCTGGACCACCGTCAAACCTCACCTGGAAAAGACGGTCGCGACGAATCTGCGGGAAATTGCCAACAAGATCGTGGAAGGCCTCACGGTGGACCAGCTGTTGCCCAAGCCCTAGATATAGTTCCCAAAGTAGGTTTACTTTTAGCTCACTGTGATTTTTACTCGTTGGGTTAGATGTTGCATTACTCTTCTTCTAGACCTTTGGAAGTAAAGTTGTATAATTATAGTTTCAATGTTCAATTTGATCTTGTTGTAAAGATCACAATATCACGATCTTTATAAAAAATAAGGTCACATAATTGATCGTGCCAAGTGTTCCTAAATAATTCTTCATGAAAATCCTATCTTTACAAGTTTGGAGACATAGAAAAAGAGTAATGTATGTATTAACTAGGCTTTTTTTGAGAAAGTGGTTGTAATTTTTAATTAGTTTTATATTTTAATGAAGATTAAATTACATTTGAAGGAAAGTAGAATTTGTCGTTTACATTTTTACCTACTCATGAGGGTGCAGGGATGCCTGGTTTTTTCAAACTATATTGGGGTTGGTTTCCAGTCGTAGGTACCGGAAGCAGCTGAATCCGAACACAAAGCACGGTATTTTATTTTATTTATTAAGGTATAATAAACAACTACAACATATAATATAATACATAAGGTTAACAAAACTTTAAGTAGTCATGTTGCAGTCCACTGCATTATCCGCAAATAAGACATATTTAAAAATCAGTGGTTGCCACTAAACGAGCATTACCAAAATAATATTTTTTTTAAAATAAATAAATAACTTACTATAAAGCTAGCTATAGCTACAAAACCAAATCAGATAAAAAACAATTTCATTTACTTAAATTATGAAATATTAAAATAAAAAATATAATAAGATTACAATTACCTAAGATAAAAAAAAGTATAATATTAGATTTAAATTTATTTTTCGAGCATGCAAATATATCAATATCAATGAAATTTGAATTATAGGATTAGGAATAGGGCAGCTTAAGTCAGAGTTCGTACGACAAAAATTTAGCGCGAACAGAGTATGTGCACGAGCCTGACACACATGAACTGTTCGGGGGACAGAATAACACAGCTTACTCGTTAGATCAATGGCATCAAAATGACTGTGAACAATATCATGAAACACGTTGGCCTCTATTTGCGCCGGTTCTCCAAGCTGATAAGCTTGCACTTATCAAGAAGTTGGGAGTATGACAGATTCGTTTTAGTCCCATAACATCTGTAGTACATAGCACGGAAGTACTTGAGCTGGACCCTTTCTATTCCGACCACGTACTTTTGGTAGAAGGGGTTTCAAAATGGGACAGCGTATTCTAACTGAGAGAGAATAAGCGTCTTATACAGATAGAGATAGGTTGAGGAACGCTTAAATTCTGTTGAAAATCTCATTACAAATCCATACATTTTAAAAGCACTATTGACTATGGCTTCAATATGCTGGTTCAAGGATAGTTTGACATCAAAGAGAACATCTAGATCCTTCACTATGGAAATATTATTTAAGGGGAACAGTTACGGTTATAAATGAAATTGACGATAAAATTATTCTTTGTAAAGTGTATATAGTTACACTTGGAGATACTAAGATGCCGCTTATTTTTAATACAGTAGGCAGTTAGTTTGTCTAGGTGGATCTGAAATAACTGGCAGTCGTCCATAGTACGTATCGCTTGAAACGCCTTCAAGTCATCAGCGTACATCAAGAATTTTGACTTTTTAAAACATTTCTTTATATCATTGATATAAATAATGAATAATAGCGGTCCCAGAATAGAACCCTGTGGAACTCCGGAAGTAATATTAACAGAGACAGACTGATGACCATTAACCACAACCCTTTGTGACCGGTTTTCGAGGTACGACACAAACCAACGCAACAAATTTCCGAGTATTCCATTGTAAGCATTTTTACTCATATCATGTTTATGTAGCTTCGGTGTTACGTTACGGGTTAATACTGTTGGGAAACTCAACAGAATACCAGAGGGCATTTCTATCTCAAAAACATTGCCTAAGAGCAATTTGTTGGCATTCCTCCATAAGACTTTTGTACACCTCACCTTAATAAACTCAAAATATTACCCCTACCGAGTATGTACATTTTTGAAATTTGTGTGTTCGTAAAATCAAATTCTAACCTATTTGTGAATGCTAGCGATAGTATATATTAGTATTATATTATTATTAATTTATTTATACAAGTGATAATACCCATCCTCGTAAATCAAGGCATGGTCAGCGACTAGTGCTTGAATGTGCACCAAAAACAGCGGTGTTTAAAAAAAATTGCTCAGCTATTTGTGTTAGAATTTATAATAGGTTATAATCAGACATTCAAGATCTTTCTCTAGCATAATTTGAGAAAAAGCTTAAAGAGCTACTTCTTAAAAAAAAAATAACTCAATAAATGAGTGGTTCCAAGAATAATGTGTCATTTTTTAACATTAAAAAAAAACTTTTACTGGTACTGGCCACTAGTTGGCCAGGTATAATTGACATTAGGCACTATGAATCTCAGAGAGATGTATTGATTGTGACTAATTACCCATCCTTTTTTATATTATCTGTACGCTACATTATAATATCTTGCATGATTAAGCTTCACATGCCATACTAAGGCATTTAGCCTTAGTATGGCATGTGAACCTTACTTTAATATTATAAATGTGAAAGTAACTCTGTCTGTCTGTCGCGCTTCCACGCCAAAACTACTGAACCGATATAAATGAAATTTGGTACACAGGTAGTCTAGAGCCTGAGAAAGAACATAGGCTACTTTTTAATGCGATAAAAGGGTTGTAAGGGGTTGAAAGGGGGGGATGAAAAGTTGTATGGAAGTATCGTCATTTTTAGAGTTAGAGGCTTGAAACTTATTTTTTAGGCTGTTAATTCGATATAAATAAATATGACATTCAAAGTTTGTAAAAGGTTTACCCATACGGGTGTAAAATAACAATAGGGGATGAAAGTTTGAAGTATTTATACGTATGTGTCTTATTTGTAAAATAATTAGCCTACCCTCCCCCCCCCACCACCACCATCCCCCCTTCTACCATCGGACATCTAGGCGCACTGCAAGTTACCATCCCTACCTATTTGCTATTCCACCAATTCGCACTAAGCGCTTCCAAACATCTTTTATAATGCGCACAGCAAAAGAGTGGAATTCTCTACCTGCGCCTGTGTTTCCGATCGCATACAACCCAAATCTCTTCAAAGTGAGAGTGAACAGGCTTCTTCTGGGTAAGCTCACTCCATCGTCGACTTTGTCTCTGTCATCTCTGACCTAGACTAGAGTCAAGAGCAAACCCATCTAAAATAAAAAAAATAAAAGAATGCTACCCAAAGACCTACTACCCAACTACCCATATTTGAGTCAGTAATGGAATATGTTCTAGCAAAACTTGCTAGTCTATTTTAGTTACTTAACATAGTATTATGTCGTACGGTATATCATTCATGTCGTATCATTTCATATATTTAAAAGAGTGTCCGTGGAGTTTCTTGCCCGTTCTTCTCCATAGGTAGTAGGTACTACCTACGCTTTGGAATGGGCGACTAGCTTTATCTTTCTGATCGACCGACCCCTTGACAATTCAAAAGTGCTTGTAAATTGGTTTATTTGAAATAAATGCTTTGAGTTTGAGTTGGGCATAATCTTTGTCAGATCATGTGAAGACCATGTGGATTAGTGTCTAAAATGGTTTTTTAAGGAAAGAACCACTGAGATTGAGCGGACGTGTTCAGTCAGTGCGTGTTTGTCAGCAATGATGCAGCTCGACTCAGAACTTAAGGAGCACCACTAATCGACGAACAATACCAAAAAAAGGACATTTGGATAGGCCGCATAAATTACATACTCAAACTACCAGACCATGATTAACACTAACTAAAGAAAAAGAACGAAAATATAATACAATGACCCACATAGTCTTCACATTCATAATTATTAAAATAATATAATACTTTACAAATCAAATGGTTCATGTCATTGTATATAACACGGCGGCGAACCCAGTGCCGTCTCTCACCCGTCTCCGGTGTAATTCTTCGTTGATGGTAGATAGGTAGTTGGTTTTCAATCACACACAACATTTAAAACATTTACAGGCACTTTTGAATTATCATCCAACAACGAATCGTTCAGTTTGAGTTAGTAAGTGAAGCTAGTTGCCCGCTCCAAGACGAAGAAGGTTCCTTATACAAACCAATCCAACCATCAAACCATAAAACCCAATCATTAAACCTAACTTGATTTCCGTACGTCATTTTTGGGTAAGCACTGAAAATTTGCGCTGTACTGTGGGTCCCCCGTAGCACAGCATCATGTTGAGTGGAAGCCTTCTTGACACAGTCATGACATGCAGCTGTCGACTATTTCTGTTTTTTGCTCGTGATTATAGATCTATTTTGTTTGTTTTTATTTTACATTATTACCAGAGCTTTTTTGTATACATGTGTTTCTGTGAAAAATAAACCTACTTTTTTTTCTTTCTATCTTTTTCTTCATGGAAAAGAACGGGCAGCAAACTCGATGAAAACTCTTTTAAATCAAAACATTATATATATAAGGTTTCTTGTTCGACAGTTACAATTTCAGTCCTTTCAACACACTTCCATTACGAGCAAAGAGATTTAAGATAGATGAGAGGCTATGCGAAGAAATGTCATAGAAAAACTGTGATCCCACGTCTCAGTGATGCCATCTAGCATAATATAGCAAAATTAGAGCGGCTACTGGGAACATTTTCATACAAACTTTGATCTAGAGCGTCAGTAACACCATCTAGCTTTGAATAGCAAAATTATTTAATTCTAATTACAGAGTAATTTTAAAAAATAAGTACGAAGATAAACCGAAGTTAGGTCCAGTCGTTTTACCATAACGATATTTGCAATATCGCAATGCGTAAATCAGCATATTTTCTTAGAAAATATTTTTATTTTTGTGGACACGAATGCGACTTGACAGTCTTGAGTAGTCTTGACATGCAAACGTACCACACTAGACTGAGCGACTTTTGTCCACTAGGAAAAATGTATCGGATTACGATTTTGTTCGTTATGTCCCGTCTATTGTTATAATAGTTTAATGTCTTTGATTACGAGGGATACCAAAGTGGGGGGAAACACTCCTACTACCATATTCAAATCTTATTACTTAATTAGCTGAATAGAACTTACAAACAATACTAAGATGCTTATCACTTAATTATTTTATCATTAAACAATGCTAATATTCAAAAATTCAAAGGCGTTTTAAGATGAAATTTTAAAGGGGAAGCGCCAGGCTGACAGCGAAATTCAAATTTTCTTACGTTTTTTGCAATTGACGGGACAGTGTCAGATTGTATGTTGAACAAAATATGATTGGCGACCTTACGTAAGTTTATGTTTGCACGGACCTAAAAATATCGGAACGGGATTTTTTCGCGCACTGGATCCAAGGTGTTCGAAGCACTCCTGCTGCGACGTCTCCAGCCTCACATCGCGCCACGACCAGACCTGTTTGGGTTATGGGCGGAGCACAGCATGATACGCCAGCTGTCGAGGGTACTGCACCATCTCGCAGCTGCGATAAACAAGAAGGAGTACTCGGTGACAGCATTCCTCTACATGAAGAAGGCCTGCGATCGTGTGTGGCACGACGGCCTTTATATAAGATGGCCACTTCAGACGCGCTCCGTCGTGTTGTAAAGGTGGTCTCTAATTTTCTCTCCAACATGACCTTCAGGGTGGTGGTCGACGGAGCGCTGTCAGGCGCCCACCCGGTGCTGACAGGTGTGCCGCAAGGCAGCTGCTTGTCGCTGGCGTGTTACTCGCGTTACACAGACGACATTCCCACGACTCCAGCATCGATAGTCGCGCTGTATGCAGATGTCGCCGCGTACATCACTTCATCGCTTAACGCGAAATAGCCAGCGGTCAAGATGCAGCGTGCCCTCGACCTTCTTCCCGACTGGCTGTCGAAGTGGCGGCTATTGGCGAACGTGGGTAAAAAGCAGGCGATGGTCATCGTGTCCACCCCTCTCCAACCACCCTTGAAACTCTAAGGTCGCCCCGGGTCAAATACCTTTGTGTCAACATCTACCATCAGCTCACGATAGGGCCACATATCCGCAGGGTCGCCTGCAACCGCCTTCGACCAGGGCTCTCGTCCCGCATCCCGGCGCGCGTCAAGTTGGGCGTGTACAAATTGTACGTGCGCTTAATCTTGACGTAATCCTGGCATGGTTCGCCCTCACGAGCGAGTCGAGCCAAAAGCTGCTCCGCGCGCAACAAAACCTCGTGCTGCGGACGATAGTGGACGCCCCTCGCTTTGTGAGGAACGATGTCATCCTCCGAGACCTCAGGAATGAGAGACTGGATGAGTTTGTGCGGCGCCTCGCGAAAGGAATGTTCGCGCGTGCCGACGCATCTGCTTGGCCACATGATAAGCAGATAACGCCCTGAAATGCGCGCCCCCTTGACGTGAGACCCCACAGTGTGATATTTCACTGAAAAAAAATCCCTATGCTGTTTATCGCGTAAATCGATCAAGAAATGCATTTTAAACGCAAGAGTAGAACACCCACGTGTGTATTTCAAACACTTTTTTTTATAAAAAATAATTTATATTTCCTCATCTTCGCCTAGAAAAAAGATTAAATAAATTCTGTAAGCGTATCTGATCAAGATATTTTTACATTGATAAAGGATCTTTAGGCGCATATTTACCAGTTTTTATTTTTGCAGTATAACCTCTGGTTACCGTGTTATTAATTTTATTCAGTTTTTTGTTTTTATTTTTTTTCTACGAAGAACTCAAAAGTGCGACTTGTGACCGGCACTGAAAGAATGCTCCTAATTAAGTCTATCATTGATAAAAAAGTCACGTTGCACTATCGCGGCGTTTGGGAGTTACGTATAAAGTCAAACAAATAAAAAAACAATCATATTTGGTAAAAACAGATTTCCATAACCCTCAGGACGGTTATGTTTCATTTCAAGCATATAATATATGCTATAACATATAATATATGCTATGCATATCACATATTATGTATGTGGAAAAGTATAATCCTATTTTACGGGCTTCTTAACGGCTTTTCTTGCATTTAATACTTCATGATAGGGTGGGAAAGCGGGATAACCTCGACTCTTCAAATCAAATTTTTATAAGTCTCCACACTCAGTTTCCTATCGACAATGAAAATCCTCCGGTGTCTAAGGTTCTGCAACCGTAGAAACTTTTTTTTAAACTACGGATGGTTCCCTTGGTGATGTCAGACAAAGTTTTATTACTACTTCTAAATCTTTTGAAGCTTTTGGGGTTATTTTGCTTCCATCTTCTGAAGACGTCGTCGTCGTCGACGCAAAAGATTTTATTACGATTTTATTTTATTAGGCGGTACTTTTTCTTGAGTTTGACCTTGTAGGGACTCCGTGATCCGTTTTCTAATTTTGGGGTCTTGGATAACTTATATTGGAAACATTGAGTTTAGAAGATTCCAACAATGACGACATGCCAGTCGAATCCAAGAGCGTTTCTGCGGATTGTGTGACATCCAGTATGGTGTAGTGCGTGCACACCTCACTGGATGTCTCAAAGTCCACAGCAATCCTTGCCAGAAGTTGTGAGTGTTGCATAATTCAGTGGATGTCGCAAAGTCCGCAGCAACCCTTTCCAGAGGTTGTGAAATATTGCACATCTCATTGGATGTCGCAAAATTCGCAGCAACGCTCTTAAATTCGACTGGTATATATCGTCAATGAACAGTTTGTTCAAGAAAACGGTATGCTTGTCCCTTAACCTCTTTTTTTTCCGGTTGCGTTTTTTATAAAAAATCATGGCTTTTCCAAGAAATGGCTAAACAACTATGTGTGTTGTGGTTTTTTTATTTTATTATTATTATTATTATAAGTCTATCCTGCAGGCTTAGCAGTATTTCTACGAAGAATAGACACAGCTATTTTTATATAAAGTGACATTTCGTTTCTCCATTTATGACATCGCACCGTAGAAATCCTTCTACAATCTATCATTTTGTCTTCCGTTCTACCGATCTTTGTATTTGATGAATTTTATTTTAATTGCAATTGTATAATGTTATTTTTTAATTTAAATTTTTCAACACAATGTATCTATATTGTTATGAAATAAATTACCTATGACTTATGACTTGTCTAGGTCCTTTTTTATGTAGACTATTTCAGAAGAAAGTTTTCTATCGGTTCTTTCGTTGTGATTTTCACAGTTTGTCAAAATCACAACAACAACAACTGACATTTGTCTAAGGTAGTGAAGACAGTTTGATTTGTAATCGCCATGCTAAAAGACAGTAGAAAACTTTCTACTCGATGGCCACAAAGTTTATACGGCTATCTATAAAATCATGATTTTACTAAAATCGAATTTGAAAATCGTGAGTCCAGGTGGTACCTACTTGTTTGCCCTACCCCGTGAATTTATTTTTTGTGCCGGAGGCGCGCAGGGTGACAGTCTCGACCTTTAATTTTGCACTTTTTGTATGGAAAATGTGAAAAATTATTACCTACGTGTTGAGTTTTAGGGGTTTAAAGGTTTTCTAAAGGGGTTCGAAATTTTCATTATTTTTGCGATAGGACACACCATTTTCGAGATATAAGCAAAATAAAAGACAAACAGAAATAAACTAAATTGTGGTGATTTTTAGTCTAGTTTAGAGGCATTTGTGAGAAGAGAATCCGCACCATTACCAAGGAGTTGGTTAAGGCCACTATTACTGTAATATTTTTTTGTTCCAAAATACGGTACTTCGACACTTTGAGAAAAATTGTAGTTGTTGTCTTTATATACGTAAGTTAATATTAGTATTGAGAATCAAACTTAAAAAATATCCTATGTCAAAACAAAGAATTCTTAGTCGAATTATGTAAAAGAGTGAATTTCGTATAAAGTGCAGTTGACCTATTCTACTTTGCTGTCGTCTTACTGTCTACACGGAACGTCATTTTTGTAGAATCTTCCGTCGAAAAAACGGTGCTCGTACAGTAGGTTTAGGCCTACTGTTCACTGGGCTAGAGATCTTTGAGCTGTTGACCCACTTCTTTGAAAAGTACGGTCGTCAAGACAGATGGTGTGAGGTCATCAGGTGACCCGTTCTTTTTATATTTTTTACTTTCTGCGTAAAAGCAATCAAAAATATGAAATCGCGTACAACCGCCTTGCATATTTGCGGTTACAACAGATCTCCAAAAAAAATCACTACCTATTTTTTTTAAGTATGTACCTAGAGTTATATATATATGGGAAAAAAATCTATGTATAAGATATATTTTATGTGTAAATAATATCCAGGTTTGTAATTAAGAGAAAAAATCAAATAAGTCTGACTAACATGAAAGGTCAAGTTGAGTGACAACCCTAACACTATATTTTGAAATTCAATAACTATTAAACGCCGCAATAGTGCAACGTGACTTTTTTACCAATGATAGACCTAATTAAGAGCAATCTTACAGTGCCGGTCAAAAGTCGCACTTTTGAGGTTTTTGGGAAAAAAAATAAAAACATAAAACTATATCCACCAGAAGTAATACTCCAAAAATAAAAACTGGTAAATATGCGCCTAACGATCCTTTATCAAAGTAAGAAAAAAAAAATATCTTGATCAGATACGCTTACAGAATTTATTTAATCATTTTTCTAGGTAAAGGTCATGAAATATCAATGATTTTTTTTATAAATAAAAGTATATGAAATACGCTCGTTGGTGTTCTAATCTTGAGTTAAAAATACATTTATTGATCGATTTATGCGATAAACAGCATAGGGATTTTTTTTTTGTGAAATCAAACACTGTGGACCCCTACCCCGTGTTCTCTTAGCGGACAACAACCCCATCGCATCGGATTTACGCCCGAGTAAACTGCATACAGGTTACATGTGGGTTACTCGAAACAACTGAACTCTACACAACAACATAGTTGCGTAGCGTGTTCTAGGTTAATCTAGATACGTTACGTAACACGGCGTGGCATACGCTTGCAGAGTGTGCAGCTTGGGAGGAGCCACGTCGTGACATCGTTTCGGAAGTGGGAAGCGACCTGTCATTGCCGGCTGTGATTCATTCTATGGTCGGCAGCGCAGCGTCGTGGGACGCGGTGATTTCCTTCTGCGAAAATGTCATGTCGCAGAATGAGGCAGTGGAAAGGGACAGGGAGATGTCGAGTGTTCTTCCGGCCCACAGCAGGCGCACCGAGCGTCGGCAGTGGGCAGATAATGCCCTCTTCCGGCCCCCCTAAATGGGTGCAGGGACGGCGGACTCGGGGACGTCCGCCGCCCCCTGTCATATAAGACCCTAGGTGGCGGCGCGTAATGTTCCACGCGCTCCTCTCTTAGAGGTCGCGGTAGGAGTCAAATACCTCGCTCCCGCCGCTTGACCAGACTGGGCCCGCAGAGGCGGGCCCGGCACCAGTCCGGGGTTGCATTAAAGAGTGCTTAAGTGCCCCCGTAGCCCCCGGTGCAAGTGTGCGAGGGAACACGGGGTGGTTTTAGTCAGTAGAAGTTTGACAGACCCCTCTGTCCGAACCAGGGCGGAGGTCATCCATGAGGATTACCAAGACGTAAACAAAAAAAAAAAAGTACGTTACGTAAACGAAATACAGGCATTCACCTCTAAACAGGTGCCTAAACTCACACGCGAATGCACGGCACCGGCTCGTGGTTCACGTTGACACTGAGCGGTAGTACACAGTACAATACCGCTCACACACACACACGACAGCTCTGGAAACGGGGCGGGCGGGAGTCACACACCCTATTTTGTAGGAGCGTCGAGTTGGCACCCTCGTCGTTGGTCGTCTTTCGCCGGATCTCCCCCAGGTAACTGGGGCTCTCACCTGGCGGGGACTGACTGCCGAGGTGTCGTGAAGAAAGCGGCGCTGCGAATCAGCGTCATGGCGCACCTACAGAAAACAACATAGCAACCACTCACATGGGCGCGCGTAGCTAACGCGCGCCTATCGGAATATCAACAAACCATTGAAAGCGAACAGATGAAGGGGGTTGTATTTACAACCCATCGCAATGCAATCCGCGGCCGGGGGGCGAAGCCCTGGTACTGCTCACCACGCCCCCTGATGGGGGCGACGCGATTTCCAAGAGTAACGAGTCAGTAGCCAGCTATCCTCCAGAGAACCAATATTTCTACAAGTCTCCGCCTACTACTGCGCTGCGCTCCAAATAGTACCAGTCAGTATAAGGTATAAAGATAGCGTTTAAGTGCGTAAGTTGATCCTCCTTTTAACTGATTTAACTGTGCTACGCGTATGCCTATGTGTAAAAATGGTGTGCCTGCATAGACAATATAGTACTGTTTTTACCCCCGACTAGCTGGTTTTAATTCACTCCTTCGTCACGGGAGCACCATCACCCCCACCTACATCACCTGACCCCCGATCATTAAAATCAGCAATACAACCCTCTAAGTTCACATACGATAACATAGAACTTTAATATGTATTTTCTTAAAAGCTTGAGGCTTTTATATGCGTTTATAAAATTTAGTGTCTTTACTGTTGACCGTTGAGGAGTTCCCTCGACTGGAGCCGATTCTGGGTGCAGCAGTCAGGTCATGGTGGACTTTAGAACAGACTATCATAATTAAATGCGTATATTAAATTTCATGTCTGTACCGGTGACCGTTAACGAGTTCCTTCGTCTGAAACCAATCCTGTGTGTAGAATACGGGCATTCATCATAAAAATGCATAGTCTTCGAAACTGATTCAACATGCAAAATTTCAACCCCGTAGGGTAAGAGGAAGTGGTTTTGATTCAGCTTGCAGGATTTGACAAATACATACTAACTAGTAAACTAACCAACAAGGCAAGTTAAATAAAAGCTTGTAATAATAATAAAAACTTTTTTACAAAAAAACAACCGACTTCCAAAAAAAACACTAAAAGACGTGAAAATAACTTTAATTTCGGAAGTCGGTGTCTTTGGTTTTGTATTTTCGTTTTTGGCCACCGACTTCCGAAATTAAAGTTATTTTTCACGTCTTTTAGTGTTTTTTTTGGGAGTCGGTTGTTTTTTGTAAAAAAGTTTTTATTTTTAACTTTTTAGTTGCGGTACCTACCGCCACACAAATTCGTATACCACTACTTGGTGTGTATATAACAGTGACAGGAAATTGTGTAAGTGGAAAAAATATGCATTATTAAGGATAACTCAAAAACTACTCGTCAGACCTTGATCAAATTTAAATGGGCCTGCATGTGAAGCACCAGCTATGAAATAAAAAAAGAATCATCCAAATCGGTTCAGCCGGATAAAATTTCTGAGCTAACACACATAAAAAATAAAAATAAAACATTCAGACGAATTGAGAAAGGCATTAAGCGACGGGAGAGATGTATGTAAATCAGGTTTTAATTCTACTGGATAGGTTCAAGATCACTAAGATTAGTAGGTATCTCATTGGCGTCGATTATCTTGTCACAAATGCCTCTAAACTAGACTAAAAATCACCAAAATGTAGTTTATTCCTGTCAAGCGACGATTTAGAAATAGACTTAAGTAACACAACTTAACTATATTTTAGTTTGACAGCACTAATATGGCACTGAATTATTAATTTAATGAAAATGGCAATTTTGCTATTCGCTAAATTCGTTAAGCGCAAAACCTTAGTACCATAGATATAAGAAAGACGTTCTTTTTAGGGTTCCGTACCCAAAGGGTGCCAACGGAACCCTATTAATAAGCAGTCAATCATGATATATACAGGGTGTTTTTTTGAGATGGGGCAATAAGGGCAGGTACCTTAACCGATTGTCGCTACAAAAAAAATGGTGTTAGGAGACTGTCTGTTCAAAGATTTTGGAAAAATAAAAACAGTCAGCAAGAAAATGACCAATTATCACGTAAAACAAAAAATTGGTGCCAGTCTATCCTGTTTCTTATAAGGATCAAAAGTCTCTATCGGACCAACTGAGGCTTGGGTACTAGAAAAGTCAGAAATCGCAAATCAAATCGCAGTCAAATTATTCCATTACTTCACTGGGCTGGATAGGGAACGAATATAGCAGATAGTTACAGATTTAACCTTTTAAATGATTATCATCCCGCTATACCTTTATTTATGGAGCCATGCAGTCTCTTGTTAAAATTAAAGAAACTTGTGTCATTAAATTATTGATTTAAATTTCTGAATAAGCTCTTTTATTTCTGTACTTTTTTATTTGATTTCCTCAACTATCTTATACCAGTTTCAAAGCTAGAATGCCGTTACATTTTAATGTTTTGTATTTAGCGGTATTTAAGAGGTACACCGTACAACGGTACACTAGCGTCACTCCTTTAAAAAAATATTATCTCGTGACTGAGAAGGAAGTATGAATAACGGTTTGTAAGTGTGTCTAGAATGTTCTAATACCTTCTATATACCCTGGCGGGAAGAATGTCAACTTCAAACAAACAAAATGTCACCAATAATGCGCGCCATCTCTGTCGTGCCATCTCAAACTTTTTGAGCGGGAATTTTGAATTATTAAATTTTCTTGAGCGGAAATTTTGAATCATCAAAATTTTCTTGAACGGGAATTACGATTCATCTCAAGTTTTATGGCTACACATCAAGCTATACATTTCCAGTTTACGCTGACCTCGCATTGTACGGAAATCCTATACAATGGGAGGTTAGCTTATACTGGAAATGTATAGCTTGATGTGTAGCGGTGAGTAGGTATACCTAGGCGTCATGCATGGTTGCTTAGTTTAATAAAAAATGATTTTAAAATACCATGTTGCTTGTGTTTTACGTTTCAATCATATTTGAAAACAAACGCACAAGGATGTTAGTTGTCAATTATGGTACTTAAAACAGGAACTGTATTAGGAACGGTTATTTCATTAAACTAAGGTACATAATAAAAAATAAAGAAATGTATATCTCAACTCTGGTGTGACACCAGAATTGAGATATGCAAAATCTTTTTTATTTTTTGAGAACGACATCTGTCCTTCTTGGTTTCCTATTCGGGTCACTGGTCATTTTTCTCTTTGGAATGTTACTGAAGTTGTAGGTTCAGAAATAAATGCTTTTCTCGCCACGACAAGTCCCAATATATTTTATTGATTGCTTCTCGCTGGTAAAAGTACATTTCTATAAACAAGTTTCGTTACATCCCATTTTAACAGTGTTCTAACCTTTTTTATTTTTGGTATCTATTTTTCTATCTATCTATTTTTTAAATAAGCCTTTTTTACAGTCCGTTCAACCGATTATGACTTCTATTCCGTAGGCATAAGGATGGCATTAAAAGCAAAAACGTGGTTACAATACCAACTGTTTACTGCAGAGCAGCTGTCATTTGTCATGCCAATGCCACCAACGCAATATTTAAGTCCAAATCGGTTGAACGGACTGTGAAAAAGGCTTATTTACTTTTTAACCGACTTCCATAAAGGAGGAGGTTATAATTATGTTCGACTGTATGTATGATTTTTTAACCGACTTCACAAAAAGGAGGAGGTTCTCAATTCGTCTGTATGTTATTTTTTTTATTTTTATTGTTTTATTGTATTTTAGTGTTTATTGTATTTTCGTTTTTGGCCACCGACTTCCGAAATGAAAGTTATTTGTCACGACTTTTAGTGTTTTTTTTTGGAAGTCGGTTGTTTTTTTGTAAAAAAGCTTTTTTTTATGTATGTTCACCGATTTCTCCGTCAATTGTGGACTGATTTTGAAAATTCTTTTTTTGTACGAAAGGGTATGTTCTCGAGGTAGTCCCATTGTCACCAAGTCAGAATCTGATGAGGGGATCCCATGGAAATCGAGGAAAATCCTCAAATTTTATAGCCACACGTATAGCGATTCGGGTATTTTTTTATAGTGACTCGTACATTTGCTCTTGGAAAGCACCATTCAGTGAAGTGGAGCTGATGATGAAGACCAGAGGTGGCCACCGGAACTTCTCAATAATAAGTATTTTACGGGTTGCGATTCGATTTTAATATGGTTGCTAAGCAATTTATGCTCGTCACAATGCATATGGTGAAATGGAGCTGATGGTGGCTTCACCATCAGCTCCAGTGGTTTTGGTTCTTAACAGGAGAATTCCTCAACAATTAAACGTCCCTGCGTCGGGAAAAAGAATATTTTGTAAAAGGTGATGAGCAGTTTACATTAGGCTATTGTAACTTAGATTTATTAATAACTGACTCACTAAAAAGTGAAAAATAAAAACTTTTTTACAAAAAAATACAACTGACTTCAATAAAAACACTACAAAGTGAAAAAATGGAGTTATAGAGATTACGGTTAGCACGCGTGTAATTCGGAAATCTACTTAATTTCGGATTTTCATACCAACTTTAAACCCCTATTTTACCACCTTATGAGTTGATTTTACAAAAACACTGAATCATATACCAGTTTTTTTTTATTTTCAATCAAAAAGCTGATTACAAACATACATCTAACTTCAAAACGACGGATTTTCATGCAAACTTTCAATCCCTTTTTTACCGCCGTTGATTTTATAAAATCATTGAAACACATATTTCTTCATTTTTAACCAAAATAATCATAATAAGATTTATCATCAATTTTGAACTGTTTTTCCCTTCTGTATGACACAACGAAGAAATAAATACATCAACGTAATTTTGCTTAGACGATTGATTGTGGGAACTGACTGGCATCGAACTATAGAGTATAGTAATAGAACAGAGGGCCTAGGCAAAGTAACATTCGATTAGCGATGACGCTAGTAGAAAAGTTAAAATGTATGGGGTTGACATAAGCTATCGAAATGTCACGTGATCATAGGTCAACGAATAAAAATTAGCTAGACAATGTTAACAACATTCGATTATGAAATGAATCGACAGCGTCGAAAGATTAGGTACTTCCACAGAGATGCATAGCCAAGGGACACTTTTTGACGAGCGTTATCGCTAGTTTTTGGAATCATTAGCGAAAGCGATAGCGATTGTAGAAATAGAATCGCTCCGAAGCGAATGACATTTGTCTAGGCCCTCAGAACACTGAACACGAGCGAAACTATTTTAGCGAAAATTTTAGGTAAAAAAAGTGCATCTGTGTGCGTAGGCGCAACGCAGCAAATGCTGCGATTGGCCGATGCCACGATAATCAGTCCCTTTCCTACAATTCTCTGTATTGCTGGCAGTGTAGTTATGGATATATAGGGTGTCTGACGTGATGTGTAGCCGTGTGTACGTCTATATCCAATCCAGACCTCCTTCTAAGCTTACTGCAACAAATCGTACCATTATATTTTTCCGAGGTTTTCGCTCTATTCATAATATATAAGTTAGGTAGCTATGAGCTATTAAGTTTGACCGACTTCTCGCAAATGTATGCGTGACACATGCGATTAGTGTTACAAGTTTTATATAATATAATGGACGCTTTACATGGCCGCAGTGACATGTACAATGGATTTACATAATTTTCATTTTGTTTTGATTAAGTATTGCATTTGTGCAATAGCTGCGATGGTAGTAGGTAAATGAATATCTAAATGGGTCATACACAAATAAGAGTCTCAAAAAGAAAATTAAAGTCACCGATTTGAAATTTGGTATTTATTTAAAAGTAATCGATAACAGCCTTACAAAAATATCAAAATAGACCAGTCTTCATTAATTTCGACAAAAATCATATTTTTTATATTCTATGTCTACAGGTGAGATCGCTTAGTCTACAGAAAATAACAGAAATATACTTTAATTTAATATCTTATACAAAACAACCATGTCAAATTTGACTTTCATAACAATCATTAATACTTATTTTTCTTAATCATATCATTCATAATAATATACATAAACAAAACAATCAAGTTAGGAACAAATAAAAAAAATCGAAGAATGTCCACATAAAAGACATATCCTCCTGTAGAAGAAATATTAAAATATGGCTTCATCATCGGAATCATCCCATATTTTAGGAATTGGTCGCGTTTTTGGGGGAAATGTTTCTATTGATGAATCAGTCTTCTGATTCGACGATTAGCCTTCTGATTCTACGATTAGACTTCTGATTCTACAGAAAATATGTTTACAGGAGAGATATACACATAGTTAATATAAAATAGTGGGCTAATTTTTGAGGTTTGAAATCCAACAAACGAGCATTTGCACATCATTCCCTTAAATATACATGGCCGCTATAATCAAACATGTTTAATCATTGTACTTACTTTTCAACACGTCACGAAGGAAAGACGCATTGAGGTTTGACAAAAACATACACACAATTATTGATTAAAAATATGTTTTTGTAATAATTTGCACACGCGGTTGTAAAACTTTTAATCGGTGACTGACAGACACAACAATGCTACAAACCTAAACAATAAAAACTAAAAGAGGTTCCTATAAATGCAGATATTTGACCTATTTTATGTGTCGACAGGAAGAGACCAAGAAACTGAGAACACATGTTTTTTAATTTAATTTCACTAATAAACACCGTGAATATTTTGCTAAATAATTTAATGTAAACCTAAGTATATGTTGGAAATTGTAGCAAGAAGACCTATGGAAAAACTAAATATTGAATGTTTTTAATTGCCACTTAAAGTCCAGTACTCAGTATCCGAATAGTCTACAGGAGGGGACTTTTTTCATTAAACATTGAATAATTAAAACGTAACGAAAACACCTTTGTCTTTACATAGAATAATCAATTAGTAATCAGCCTAAGAAAATAAATAGTTCAAGCGAGTAAATTTTTTACCAAAACGATTTAACAACAAGCGAACACTTTATTTACAAATTTTGTGTATGACCCTAATGACAAAATTAAAATTCACTAAATTCATTTTTAGGTACCGCCACGTTTTTATTTCGCGATAACTGAACTGAACTCGATGTATTGTACTATGGCTTACTCTAAACACACGTCCAGCTTGCTTAAGGCTGCAGGTTGGGTTCCGATCGAAATGGTGTAAGGCTCGTTTTCCAAAAGAGGTTGGAACGTGACGCGGAGCAACTCCTTCATGAGTGTTGGGCACTAGGTACGTGCTGATTTTCCCCGATCCTTTGGACAGCTCCCAGGATTGCCCGGACGCTAATAGGGTAGAAGCGAGTTGCGCCGTATCTCTCACGATAAATACGTAGAGTTAAAGCTGAATTTTGGCGGCATTCGCCATACAATATAATCATTTCTGTATACTCTTTAGCACTGTAAAAATGCTGTTATCTTGGCATTTTGTTAAAAAAAACAAGCGTACATACAAACGTCAAGTAATGTCAAATTCAACGTATAAAATGAAAACAACACAATTTACACACACACAAAGTAAAAAAAAAAGGAAAAAAAGCTTTTAAATGATAAATGATTTTATTTCTGTAAGTAGGTTTGTACAAACACTTTTACACGTCAATCATATTTTTAAACTAGATGATGTCAGCGTTTCCTATCTGACTACTCTGCGAAGAAAAGCTGAAACCAACTCAGAGGTCACAGTCTCTTTTAAAGTCCAGACATAATCTTGGTCAGATCATGTGAAGACCATGTAGATTAGTGTCTGAAATGGTCTTTTGAAGAAAGAACCACACAAATTGAGTGGACCTGTCCAGTCAGTGCACGCATTTGTCAGTAATCGTGCAGCTCAACTCGGTCCATTTTATAAGTGTCAATTTCACCGTTTTTTTTTTTAATTAATTGTTTTTATTAGTTTATTTTACTAAAATCACTTGAAGCAATGCGCGCAAGTAGCGAAAGGCACACACACGATATTCCGGAAGAATCACGGTGAACTGGCAATGAAGCGGAATTTCCAAAATGGCGATAAAATAAAAGTCATAAGTAGGCATCGAGGTAGTACGTTAGTACATATTACCTCAATGTAAGTAGGGCAAACGGCGCAATTATCGTTTAGCGATACTTTTTTACACTCACTTACCTACTATCTAAACGTGGCTTTAGAATACCAGTATTTTTTATTTATTAGAATGTTTTAATATTTTTAACAATTGACAAATTATTGATTGGATAAACTATTAAAAAAAGTTTATTTTTGTACGATTGAACTTACGAAACTACTGTTTTGTGAGTGACTTCCTGAGCAGCAAACGGGCAAGTAGGTAAGATTTTATAATAGGTTGCTTCCTATACGTAACTGTTATTAAAAACAATTAATTATCTCTAAATCTACTTAATAATATTTAAAAAGCTGTGGAGATTGAAATACTTAGGGCATGGTGTTTTTAGAATTATCACGCTAATTCTAAAAACACCATGTCCACAACAAACACCATGTGTGTATTTAAAGTTAAACAGGTTTTCTTTTTATTTATCAATCCTTACTCTCTTTAAAAGAAGCTAATAGTCGATAACAGGTGTCCTACCTTATTTTTATTTATATAGATTAAGTTTTTCAACAATGAGTCTACTGTTACTTTACAATTTGTACATTGGAAACTTAAGTCTAAGCGCCACAATACTAGAAAATTTCACATACAGTAGTACTAATGTACCAAAAAACAACAATAACCAGCCTACAATGATTCCTATCTGAGCTCCACAATCCAGTTCCTGGGTAATACGATACCCCATGGTTAGACTGGTTATCAGACTTTCGGGTTTCTGATGACCCGTAATGACTGTCAAAGATGACAGCCGGGATCAACGGCTTAACGTGCTTTCCGAGGCACGCAGGGTGTGTAAAGATGGCCACCCATCCATGGATCAACCGCTGTGGCTGTTGTTGCTTAGCTACAGGCACCTTAATTCATTAAATCCCAGCCTGTCCCAGTCGCCGGAAGAAAAATATTTAAATTAAATGGATCCGGCAACTGGGACCGCGGTTCCTTTTAACTGGGGGCCAGTCGCCGGAAACCTCTAGAAGTGTTCTGATTTAAAATTTTGGGCAAATAAGTAGAATACGTAACAGCGTCGCGATAGTATGCACTGCGTGGCAACGTCGCATTTAAATGTTCAAGGATTCAAGTTCATTGAATCATTGACCTAGTGATCAAATTGTACAGAGTGTTCAAAGCTCAAAATTAAAACTCTACTGTTTGACCTAATTACTGGACCAATTTCATTGATTTTTAGAGTTCCGTACGTCCTAATAAAAAAACGAAGCCCTTATAGGATCACTCGTGTGTCTGGCTGTCTGTCTGTCCGTCTGTCATAGCCAATTTGCTCCGAATCTACTAGCCTGATTAAGTTGAAATTTAGTGTACACAATTATGAATTTCTGTGACCCAAACACGGACGCGTAACGTAAATAAATATTGATAATGGGGGTCACTTTTCAAACTAAAAATTTAAAAATAAAAGTTTTGCAAACTGTACCGTTTTTGACACATCATATGAAAGGGCTTATTGTGAGGGTCTCAAATATATTTTTTGTATAATTTTAAAATAAACAGTTTTAAAAGCAAGCTTATAAAACTAGGTTTTAATTTTATTAATACCTAAAATTCGTCGATTTCGTCACTTACTGACTCGCTCACTCGCTCATTAAAACCTCTAGGGCACTTCCCGGAGTCCTAGAAAACCGAAATTTGGTATTCAGGCTAAGATTTGTACAAAAACAACAAAAAGAACTCTAAGTCCCTTAAAGGGAGGTGCAATTTTGATTTCTTACGAATAATCAGTATACCTAGTTCTGTTTGTTATGACAGCTAGATTAGCATGTATATGAACAAAAAAAAAAACTCTTTTTCGTTGGCTATGAAGAATGTAACTGCTAGCGTGCAAGAAATACCTTTTTTACCCGACTATGCTAGAACTAAGGGTTATTATTTTAACATGTCTGTGTAAAATCAGTACAATATCACAGCAAAAATAAAAAGAAATAGAGAACCCTACAAAAAGAAATGAAATCCCACCAAAAACATTTCATGTAAAGTAGGTTATAATCCAATCAAATCAAATATGTTTATTTTTGTCAAGATTTACATAACGCTTTCACTGTTAAAAAGTTATCAGACCAAATGTAGAGCCTGTTTCGTTGACAATGACATTTGGATAGTATTGTCTCGCTTACTCATACTGAAAATAGTATCTCTTCATGCGTGATATGTCAGCGCCTTCGGTGAGGTCACTCTTTTCAGTCCTTACTGAGAAGTGTGAGCTCACGTATCACGCATAAAAAAAACAAAAATCAAAATCGTTAGATTTGCCCGTACTTGTGTCGCGAGTCCATACTCGCGACCCAAGTACGGGCCAATCTATCGATTTAGACATAAACGGAGTGAGAACATCATAGTTTTTTTGACGCATATTCCTTAACTGGGTCGCATTCTATAACCCCGGGTAGGACGTGTTTTAAAATTTTCGTTATTCGAGAGTTGTGGAAGCCTATTTTTATACAAAAATCTATGCTTATGTAAATATAATGTTAATTATTAGGAGGAAGTTCTCAGTAGCATCCCGGAGTCTGGATTTGTGGTCGGTTCATGGCAATTGGCATTATAACTGAAGAAAATGTGGGTGTATTTTATACGTCTTCCTAACACTTGGAGAGTACAGTGTGATGGTTGTTTCTTCCACACTTCTCAGTTTACGATTAGTACGATTGTTACTTATCTACAATTACAACAAACGCCTGTTTAAGTCAGATTATTACTTGTTAATAGCGGAAGATAGAAACTAGTATAATGGTAGGTTGCGCGCACGCAGTTCCTAGATATTTGCTGGCATCCTACATCCGCCGGCATTCGTTACGCGTTAGTGGAATGACCTGAAGAATTGACCTTCAATATATTTGACTAGTTCTAAAACATTTTGAGGGCTTAAACTGAAAAGTTTAGCTACATTGCTACGGTCGAGTACTCGAGTCCCAGGTCACAGCGTGTCGTCAGGGATGCGGCGAATATAAGTACGTCGAATATCTCGCGGACCCCGAATCATGGTAGCGGAAGGAACTGTGGGGTTTTATTTAGTCGGTAGGAATCCGACGTTACCCTCTGTTCTCCCCAGATGGACGTTGACGATGAGAATATCCCCACAAAAATAAAAAACGGTCAGTGTGTTATAGAAATATCTTTAAAATACATATACTGGGTGGCACGCACATCGACGCGCAACGTGTTACCATGGATTCAGCACATGATTCTGGACCCACCTTTTTTTTTTTTGGATGGCAAATCATTAAATGACGTCTCCCGCTCAGGGCGGAGCGAAAGGGCGTGTCAGACTCTTACTGACTAAAACCCACCCGTGTTCCTTCAGTTGCCTGTGCGCCAGGGCTACGGTAACTCTTTCGAACAATCCGCGACCCCGGCAGGCATCGGCCCTATCGGACCCTGTCAATTATGCTGACATCTCTTTGAGGCGCGCGTGGAACACAACGCGCCGTCGACCCGGGCCTGGTCCTTACCGGAGGGCGAGCTGCCCATTGGTCGCCATCCGCAAGCCCGCGCCTACGGTGGCCGGGAGTCAGCTATAGACTCCCGACGCCCAGGCTGTCTCCTCCTGCGGATTCTGGAAACCCTGCGTTGAAATATTTCGTCGGTTATTAAAAAAAAAATGCTTTTCCACCCTGTATAGAACCTTTGTCTCCAGTTTTTGCATTTTGGAAAAAGGCAAGTTGGAAATTGGAAAACTGAACTTAAAGAGTATCTTTTTCAGGGTTTACGTTCAGATTCTGCAGTGGTATTGGCAGGTAATTAAACATGTCAAACTGAAAATTACTATACTCCTTCTATTCCTAACAGCGGGGTAATTGCTCGCGAAGGAGAAGGCGCAGCACACCCTGGGCGTCGGGAGTCGATAGCTGATTCCCGGCCACCGTAGGCGCGGGCTTGCGCACGGCCAGCAATGGGTAGCTCGCCGTCCGGTAAGGACCAGGCCCAGGTCGACGGTGCGTTGTGTTCCACAGGCGCCTCAAAGAGATATCAGCACTAATAGACGGGGTCCGCTAGGACCGATGCCTGTCGGGGTCGCAGATTGTTTGTAAGAGTTACCGTAGCTCTGGCACACAGGCAACTAAAGGAACACGGGTTTTATTCAGTATAAGTCTGACACGCCCAGAGCGGGAGAAGTGATTTGATGCATTCCCACACAAAAAAGAAAAAGCAGGGTAATTGTACCACTAACAGTAGGAATGGCTTTCATTTTGACAGTTCAACAACATTCAATGCGTTATTTACGTTGTTGAGCAGACAAATTTTTCGAGCATATGGTGCAATGGATTAGCAATAGGTTGATACCTAATGATACCATTAGGTATCAACCTATTGCTAATCCATTGCATATATACCAACTTGTGATTGATATTGTGTTACACAATTAGGGTGCTGGGTTATAGAGGCATCTAATTGGGCGTAATCTATGTGATGGATCTAAAAACCGTCCAAATATGAGCTCAAGGTTCCTTAACACGAATGGTCACCATAGTGGTAAAGAGAAACGCGCCGCGAATCAATTTCTACGTTCCTTTTCTGTAGGTTCATATCATAAGTAAGATAGGCTTCAGAGCGTTGTACCAAGAGTACCAAACAGAATGGCAAACTCAGCTAATTATTCTATTGCTTCCTGCCGGTATAACGTAACACACTAGCAGATCGATGACCTGCCGAAGGCCACTTTTATTTATATGAGTAATATCATTAATATTCACGCTCTATTTCTTTTGGGGTCAGCACACCTCAAGGTATCGCCAAATTAAAGAGAAGTTATTTAAGACTATGCAATCGGAAAAACAATCACGTATTATATTGGATTGATGAAATATTTCTTTTGCCCTTGAATTTGGGCTGTGATTGACACAGTGAACAAATATGGCTCCATTGATTAAACATAGTCACAGTCACGGAAATTATTTGTTAATCAAATTGACATCCTATGTCAGTTGACCGTATTATAGCCATTTCATACAACTGTCAAATAATGACAGATGTGCTTTATACGGACAATTTATGTTGGTTTTTGTTTTTCCCTGACTTTACCTTATTTGAAGATGTAGATAGTCCTCTATAAGGTTCAATAAATGTATAATATATTATAATCGACCTTCTCAAACGAATTGGTGTCTGCAAAAGTTTCTATTCTATTATTATTAAATGGCAAGCAAAGCTGATGTCGACTATTCTGCCAACGTCTAAAGTGAATTGGAAAAATAAGTGTGCATGCATTTTTTTTTTAACGAAGAAACAACAACTGAAGACACAACAAGTAAAATTCATCGATTGATGTAGTTGAACACAATGTAGATCTTGTTGGGTTAGTACTTTGAGCTCATTAAGTTCTGAGCTGAGCTGCACGATTACTGATAAATGCGTGCACTGACTAGACAGGTCCACTCAATCTGTGTGGTTTTTCCTCAAAAGACCATTTCAGACACAAATCTACATGGTCTTCACATGATCTGACCAAGATTATGTCTGGACTTTAAAAGAGACTGTAAGCTCTGAGTTTGTTTCGGCCTTTTCTTCGTAATTTGATATGTGAATATTTGACATTATATTTTTATAACATAGTGTAATTAATTTGTAAAGTAATGTCTAACGCGAACACAAAAACGATAATCACGCAAAAACTATCGGGCGTATTTTCATGAAATCTGCACCATCTAAAAGACAATTTAATTACCCAAATTTTTGTATACGGCTTTTATTTGTATTGTGTTTGATAAATCAAGGTAGGTTGTTTTTGCGAATAAACTTGATGCACTTTGAAGCGGCGGCTCTTGCGGGCGACGGGCGGCAGTGCATCGCTGACCAATGTCCGGGTAGACGCTAACGCTCTGTGCAATTTTATTCGCTTAAAAGTTTCGCATGCTCCTCTCACTCGCTCAAGGTCGCTGGCACTTATTGTCGCCTTAAGGTAACGTTTACTAGCATAGAATGATATACAATTAACACACGTACACAACACACCACCACCTTCACTCTCACCGAAACACACCCACACATACTCACCCCCAAATCAATAAAGAGTTACTTTGCCATCAGAATTGTTTTACTTTAATTTTTAATTTTCCATTTTGTGTCACTTTTGTTATTATTAATTTGTAATAGAGTTTTATTATGTACAGCCTCTATGTTTATTTAAAACAGTAATAGCTCATAAGTGAGTTGTCCATTGGAGGGTAAGCCGGGTGATCAGGTATATACAGGGTTAGTTTTCAAAGACCAGCCAAATTTAAGGGTGTGGTACAGGCCAGCGTACTGAACAATTTTCTCCTTGGGATCAAAATCGTAATCACGAAAAAAAAATCAGCGGTCCCATACACTTAGGTCAAGTAGGTATTGAAGTTTTTTATGGGACAGTTTATAAATTTTTCGCGATGATGATATTGGTCCCATGGAGAGAGTTGTTCAGTTTGATGGTCTGTACCACATCCTTAAATTTGGCTGGTCTTTGAAAACTAACCCTGTATATATATACCTACAACAACCTGTGTTACCTACAACAGACACCAGTTTCTAGTATCAGTAGTCAGTTTCAGTAGTCATCAGTTTCTATTATGTGTTACCTTGACTTTCTACTGTGTTTGTCATTTTAAGAAAACAATATAAAATATTATATTACTAACTGCGCCCCGCGGTTTCACCCGCAGTGCAGTGAAATATACTTTACGACCTATTGTCAGACCTACCAAATATACTTACACAAAATAATCATTAAAATCGGTTAAGCCGTTTCGGAGGAGTCCGATAACAAACACACGAGATTTTTATTTATTAGATATTATATCATACTAGTAATGTGTTTAACAAAAAAAAAAAACTATTATAACACGGCGACGTCTCATATCGCAAATGGATTCTTCATAAATATTTGAGTGTTGGCAATGCGTACGATATGTCAAGAGGTGCAGATCGCCTTGACCAAAGACGGTTGCTTCATTAGCCTACGCGCCACAGCGACCCTTTGCCGTTCTCACCTCTAGTTATTTGGCATAGTAATGTGTTATTACCAGACTACGGTAACGCCTAAAGAGAAATAATTATATGAAAGAATAAATTGTTGTTTTGCATTGTATAGCGTCAACTGAGAAACCCGCACATAATAAATGGGAAAAACCGTCCGGTCGATATCGCAACAATATTTTGAGAACTGTGTCCTTATCACTCGGTTTCTGCATTGAGAATTTGAAGTTGAGAACTTGTCAAACTCTGCTTTAGCATAGATACAACTAAACACAACAACGCTTTTAACAACACGTTTCTGTAGTGCATCAGGGATATTCGCATCCGTGCGTACAGATGACTTCTTTGCTATCATGCATAAAAGATCCGCGGATTTGGATGCGAGACAGCGATAGCAGTCTCCTGAACATTGTTGCTAGTAAGACGGAAGTCTACCTGATGGCCTCGTCAGGTAGACTTCAGTCCTGCGCGGAGTGCATGTATTGTTGCTAGTAAGACTGAAGGTGACCTGGTGAGGCACCTGTGCGCAGTGCATATATTGTTGCTAGTAAGACTGAAGGCCACCCAATGAGGCACATGTGCGAGGTGCATGTATTGTTGCTAGTAATACTGAAGGCGAACTGGTGAGGCACCTGTGCGCAGTGCATGTATTGTTGCTAGTAAGACTGAAGGTCACCCAATGAGGCACCTGTGCGCAGTGCATATATTATTGCTGATAAGACTGAAGGCGAACTGGTGAAGCACCAGCGCGCAGTGCATGTATTGTTGCTACTAAGACTGAAGG
This sequence comes from Griposia aprilina, assembly GCA_916610205.1. Classification (NCBI taxonomy): domain Eukaryota; kingdom Metazoa; phylum Arthropoda; class Insecta; order Lepidoptera; family Noctuidae; genus Griposia; species Griposia aprilina. The sequence goes on from OU744286.1 coordinate 17,861,381, forward strand.
TGAACTGGTGAAGCACCAGCGCGCAGTGCATGTATTGTTGCTAGTAAGACTGAAGGCAACCTGGTGAAGCACCAGCGCGCAGTGCATGTATTGTTGCTAGTAAGACTGAAGGTGAACTGGTGAAGCACCAGCGCGCAGTGCATGTATTGTTGCTAGTAAGACTGAAGGTGAACTGGTGAAGCACCAGCGCGCAGTGCATGTATTGTTGCTAGTAAGACTGAAGGTGAACTGGTGAAGCACCAGCGCGCAGTGCATGTATTGTTGCTAGTAAGACTGAAGGTGAACTGGTGAAGCACCAGCGCGCAGTGCATGTATTGTTGCTAGTAAGACTGAAGGTGAACTGGTGAAGCACCAGCGCGCAGTGCATGTATTGTTGCTAGTAAGACTGAAGGTGAACTGGTGAAGCACCAGCGCGCAGTGCATGTATTGTTGCTAGTAAGACTGAAGGTGAACTGGTGAAGCACCAGCGCGCAGTGCATGTATTGTTGCTAGTAAGACTGAAGGTGAACTGGTGAAGCACCAGCGCGCAGTGCATGTATTGTTGCTAGTAAGACTGAATGCGACCTGATAAGGCACCTGTGCGCAGTGCACGTATTGATACCAGGTATCTCTAGAAGATGGCATAATAGATATATTATTCCACAAGTTGTATTCTATTTTTATAATTGTTTCTAATTTGTTTATGTTTATGTCCTAATTAATTGTACTAACGAAGTTTAAGTCCTACTAACAAAATATGGGTAATGGGCCTGAATTAAAGATGAAAAGACGTGAGAAATTTTGAATTTCGCTGACTGTATTGAAGGAATCACTAAGATTCACTAGAGTTTGACATAAGTTCTCAACTTCAAATTCTCAATTCAGAAACTGAGTCTAAGGCCCATATTACAAAACCTAACTCAAGACTCAAGCATTACCTTAAACTAGCTTAAAGCCATTTCATTGGTTGAAAAAAGTTTTAAGTAGTCTTGAGTGAGAGTGAACACGAGCTCTGAATCAATGTTTAGTAGACCATATTGTATTTTAATAATAATAATTATTATTTTATTTCGAGCAACAAGACTCATAGTGTTAGTAAAAATATACTTACAAACTATGTTAGTAATACACTTACAAAGACAAAAAAAAACAAAAAAAAAAACAGAAAAGAGATTTTGTTATGAGTTCTTTTATTCAATGAAGTGGATTAATTTTTATCTAGGATGCCAGATATGAAATAAAATTGTGCGTTGATGTCTTTTGAACTATAGAATGATCAATGAAAATAATTATATATGGTCAGCGCAATATTTTATAATTACACCTAATAAAAAATAAGTGCCGATATAATAATATATCTAAAGAATTACTAGCAGTATCATTAAGGCTGATTGAGACGCATTAATAGAAAAGACTAGGTTTAACCCGTGGCTTCACCCGCGGCATAGAAGAAAAAAAAATCTGTAAATCATTCTCCATTAAAAATACACATTTATATACTTATGTGGCAACTTTCATGGTGTTAGGCCAAACGGTGTTGGAGTTCACTCTCGACTCACAAAATGTGTTACTTATATTAAAAAAAATACTCTTAACATACTACTAAAGTTTCTAATCATATGTATAATTCAATCATGACTCGAAAGACACGTAGCGCCATCTAGCATCCTAAAGCAATTGTGACTGCCGAAAGTTATTGTTCTTTCCATCTGGAACAGTCCTTTATTCTAGATGAAAGGTACCGTATGTCCTTTTCTGTACACCTGACAACGTATGTGCAAAATTTCATGATGATAGATTCAGTGGTTTAGGCATGAAAAGGTAACAAACTTACTTTCGCATTTATAATATTACTAGCTTTTGCCGTCGTTATCGCTCGCGTTAATTTAGAATTTGACAATCAATTCGGGTTGTTCGGGGAATTATTGTTAGGAGGATGAAAAATCGGTCTATGGACACTCTAGACTCATAACATGTATTAGGGACTTAAATAAAAATAAAACTCTTAATACACTACTAAAGTTTTTATACAATAATATAATTCAATATAATTCGAAAGACTCGTGGCGCCATCTATTATCATAAGAACGTTATTGTTGTTTTCCTCGGGAACAGTAATTTTTTTCGGGATGTAAGGTATCTTATGTCCGTTTCTGTACAGCTGACAATTTATATGCAAAATTTCAGGATGATCGGTTCAGTGGTTTAGCCGTGAAAAGGTAACAAACAAACAAACAAACTTACTTTCGCATTTATAATATTAGTTAGGACTTAGGATTAAGATAATTATGTGTTACAAACTGGACGATCGTCGAGAATAAAATAATTTTAAAAATAACGATCTATTCGATCGAGTTGCAATTACTTTGTCACAATACTGTTTTAAATAAATTGTTGTATTAAATGATTCAATTATCTTGCAGTAATGCCACATGATTATAAAATGATGGATTCATTGTTTATAATTGAGATTATCTAGCATTTTTTTATAATTGAGAGTATCTAGCATTTTCTTAAACTGATTGCATCTTTGGTGTAGTGGTCGCAAGTGCGACAGCTGTGTTTGAGGTCCTGAATTCGATTATCGGGTGTGGCAAAGTGTTATTGGGTTTTTCCATCTCAAATTTCTAAGTAGCAGCCTGGAGTTCAGCCGAGAGTCTGAATTTGTGCACGGTTGAAGGCAATAGGCTCGCCCCGGTTACATGGGACTTAAACATAACTGGCGAAATTTGGATGTACTATTAGGTGCACCTCTACCTCCTCTACCATGCTGACCTCTATCATGCTGTGTGGAAGCCTTCTTGTCACAGTCATGACGTGCAGCTATCAACTATTTCTGTTTTGTGCTCGTGATTATAGATCTATTTTGTTTGTTTTTATTTTACATTGTTACCAGAGCTAATTATCTTTATTGTATGCACGTGTTTCTGTGACAAATAAAGCTATTTATCTTTCTTTCTTTCTTACCTAATCCTTCGGGAAATACAGGTGTGATGCTATGTAAAAAACAAGCCCTCCTAACGCAGTGTTTACACCAAGGTAAGTATATGACGGAGAAGGTATGTCTCTCTTGTTGTCATCAGCCATATTTTAAGTACTGTGGGCGTACGATGGGGAGTGTTGGTTATGGCGCAATATAAATCCCGTTTGCAGTTCAAATCAAATTATAATTTACGAATAAATTAACCATACTAGCGAATCACACACTGTAGGTTCACGACACAACTATGCAGAACGCACGATAGTTTCTAATCGTGTTCACTGCTTGACCGTGCCACCGACCAACCCTGCTTTAACTCTGGTCGAGCGTTATGTTATAGACTCTATCGAGCGCCGCCTGGTGACACTAGCGTCCCGATTAGTCAAAGTTTATTTAGCGTATTTTCAACATCTACAATGCATATACATGTATTCTACTTATTGTGTCCATTACTTTTGTTTAACGTTTACACGTAAAACCAGTTGCAAAGGCTAGTTGTGTACAGATCTTGTAGAAAACATGTCAAAAAGATGAACAAAACAGTTGTCAAAACATTTCTGAAACCACGTTACATGTTTTATACACGACGTATGTGACAAGTCTTTTACACGACTTGTTTAAGACAAATATCACAACATTTTTATGGATGTAAATGCGGGGTAATGAGGTTCACGACTTCTTTGTCCTCATGACAATAGGTAAAGCATTACTCGATTTCCCGGTTCCCACTCCTTAATTCAGATTTTGCAGAAGTACAAGTTATTAGCTGGCCTTAAAATTGAGGATTGAGGTTCTGCTAATTTTATTTTCGCATATTATGTTTTGTTTTTACCTCGTTAAACTTTTCAGCGCTAGATAAGGTACGTCACGCTTCCACGACATTGTGTAAGTTGAATTATTTGGCAATATGCAACTTCAAATTGAGAAAAAAAAATACAAAGTTTAAATCCTTATGATCAAAACATAATTATTTAAATGTTATTGTTGTAATGACAGCTAAAATTCTTTTAAAACATCTTAAAGGATCGTAAAGGTGTTAAACATTCTTCCGGTTGACCTTTTCTCAGCTCTTCTGGTGTATTGTCAACTTTAACTTATAAGGGTGTAATATGCAGTCACATGGTTAAAGGTCAAACGATAATTTATAACTTAAAGGCCACTGTCGTACAGTTTTCTTAATCGGAACCCATGGCTATACGGCTATAGGCTGGGTATACACTATGTTTGTGCTCTAACTGTGCTCTGTGCATCTTCATTATCTTCTTAGTTTGCATAAAATTGGTTACCACGACGAAGCAGAGGCCCTAGCACGGACGCGCGACATAAACGTAACCTAATTCCAATGTTTTTTGAATCGAAAATAGAACTTGTATCCTGGGCAGTCTTGCTATATACTGACTGAAGAATATCTTTGTAAAGCCATGAACTATTTCCATTGCCTGCCATGGATTAAGTGTCCACCAAACCGCACTCGGCCCGCGTGATTTTTATTGCTGACGGGACTAACAGCCCCCTTCCTCTCACAGAGAGGAGGTCTGAATCCCAATATTTTGAGCATATTGACTGATGAACTATTCTCATATATAGATCTACCAGGATCTTTTGGGGCGTGGCCAAAATCCGAACAAATGCCGCCATCTTGTATTTTCAAGACACTTCACAAAAAAAATGCGGAAATATTTACCATCAGCGCTCCCCCCTTTTTTTTGTGTGGGCAATCATCAAATAACTTCTCCTGCTCTGGGCGTGTCAGACTTTTACTGACTAAAACCCACCCGTGTTCCTTCAGTTGCCTGTGTGCCAGGGCCACGGTAACTCTTTCGACCCTGGCAGGCATCGGCCCTAGCGGACCCCGTCAGTGTGTGCTGACATCTCGACATCTCTTTGAGGCGCGCCGTCTGCAAGCCCGCGCCTACTGTGGCCTAGAATCGGCTATCGACTCAAATCTCAAATCGTTTATTGCAATCCATAATGTACACTTACAGGTGGTAAAAGAATATAATAGAAACAATTATGGACCCTGTCGGGCACAGCAGAATTTTAAATAAGTTGAGAGAGGAAGAGCGCTTTATTAATTTTCCTTGTTATTAAGTTTGAATTATTTTATATCCTATTAAGTATTTTATATTTCTATTCATTTACTTATTCTTTTAATATTATATATACAAATCTGTCTATTCATTTATTATTAATTTTATTATACAATTTAAATAATGCTTATTTGTTTACTACCTTAAAATTTGTTCATTGATATTAGTCTAGTATTTATTATGGTTTATTTTTGTTATTTTACTTATTATGTATCTGTTATTTATTAAGTATTATTATTGTATTTATCCGTTAAATATTATTGTACCGTGCAATAGCTTTTTTTAATTAAGTATTGCTTTAATTTATTTAAAAAATTACTGGTTTTGTTTTGTTGTTTTATTCTTCTGGTAATTTAATATATATTTTTATTGACATTGAATATGGACTAGATGAGTGTAACTTCAGGCGGGAGGGGGGCAAATTTAGTCTGTTATTATGGCGCAACGGATAATTAGTTTGTATGTCTCCCCGTGGTTTGTAAGAATCTGGATATTTGCGGACTAGTTTACATAATTCCAAAATATAAATACTGACTAAGGTGAGAATCTTGTGTTTCTGGAAGTAAGGCTTGCAACTATCTGTTGGTTCTATATTAACAATTATTCATATTAGCTTTTTTGGAGGGTAAATATATGATGATGACAATAAGATGATGCCATAGTTAAACCAAGCGTGGGCACAAGCGTAGTATGTGACTAGTGTGGTTTGTAGTCTTTTTAATTTCCCGGAGAGCATAAGAAAACTTTGAAATTTTTGATTTTACTGTCTGTATATGTGGTTTCCAGTTTATGAGTGTGTCTATTGTTAAACCCAGGATAGTGAAATTGTTAACTGTTTCTAATTTTTGTTGATTAACGGTAAAATCTATATTTATTTGTTTTTTCTGCCGGGGGTGAAACGCTATTAATTTGGTTTTGGTAAAATTAATTTCGAGATTATGGTCTCTCATCCAGTTTATAGTTTTTTCAAGAATAGTCGTAAGTTTTTCATTTAAATTAGCATTTGTTTGGCATGTGGTCAGGATCGAGATATCATCCGCAAAAAGTACACATGGCCCGTCTATGGTGTTGGGGAGGTCGTTTATATTGTTTATATATATGAGGAAAAGGAGGCAGCCTATAACACTTCCCTGGGGAATTGAAGCATGTATTGATTTAACATCAGGGGGCCTAAAATGGACGCTTTGGCAGCATCATAATATGATCTGCCTACAATTCGTATATCCCGCAATTTATCTGTTTGACAGCTGCTATTTGACATTAGATTTCATTAAAGCAATGCATAATTTGTGGACCATTTTACGAAACTTCATACAAAACTGTCAAACAGATGAATTGCGGAATATTAATTGTACGCAGATCATAATATGATTCTGCCCAAGCGTCCATTTTAGGCCGACTAATCTTAAAATCTGTGCTTCTCTTGTTTTTTTATTGTAATATTTAATCTCAACTAATTGCTCTCTATCTTTTAAATATGATGCGAACCAGTCATGGGCTTTTCCACGTATTCCTATTCCATACAGCTTATTTAATAATATTTTAAATTGCACTTTGTCGTAGGCCTTCGTTATGTCGAGTAATATCCCTATTGCATATTGTTTATTATTTGTTATATTTAATATTTAAAGCTTCTTGGATGTATTTATAAATAGCTAGCGTTGTAGATCTGTTTTTGCGAAATCCATTTTGGCGGTCATCGAATATCTTATATTTTTCACAAAAGAAATATACACGATCACACATTGCTCTTTCGAAGACTTTGGATGCTGTAGGAAGAAGGGAAATCGTTCTATAGTTACTTGGGTCTTTTTTAACCGACTTCAAAAAAAGGAGGAGGTTCTCAATTCGCCTGTATGTTTTTTTTTTTTTTCCGTTTTTTTTTATGAATAGTTTTTATTAAAGTTTTTTTTAGTTGAATGGCGAAAGTGCCCTCTTCGAAGGATTGATTTACTATTTTAGAGAACGGTAAGGTAAATTCGTCAGCGCACTGTCCGAACAGAGTCGGTGGGAGTTCGTCTATGTCGTGGCTATTTTTATTTTTAAGGTTCTTTATGAACTGGTTTTCTTCGTATCCGTCGACAGGGGTAAGAAACATGGTGTTTTCATTGGGGTTAATCACTGATGATTGATGGCAATAGGCTCGCCCCCCTATTACACGGGACTTAAACATAACTGGCGAAATGTGGGTGTACTATAGGTACACCTCTGCCTAACCCTTCGGGGAATACAGGCGTGATGTTATGTTATGTGTTAATCACTGATGTTTATCTCTGTACACTGCCAGATTTTTGGGTGGTATTTTGTCCAATGGATGCGAAAAATGTATTGAAAATGACTCCCGACGCCCAGAGCGTCTCTTGCGGTGACTAGGGGCGTGCGGGCGCAACGATTGCCTCTCCCTCAAGCGCTCCGCTTCCTCATTCGCGAGCATTACTGCTTCGCAGAAGGAGCCCCTGTTACGTCATTCGAGCGCCAAAATATCCTTATAGTATTGTAATTCATGCCAATACGAGAGAAGCAAAATAACTACAGTCAATTCACGATTATTTTACCTCTGGCAGCAGCAACACAATATCAACCTTATGGTAACAATTATAAAGATCACTATTATTTTGACAGTGATGCAACCTTCGAGGTAGAATAACTGTGAACGGACTGTACCTACGTCTAGGTAATCAAAATAAGAATAGGTTTTACCTCTAATCATTTAAGCTGTCAATTTACCTTTAGTTGAGTTGCATTATATGTATAAGAATTATTATATACAATGTGCTTACTCATTCATGTTATGACAGTCCACTTCGGGTCAATGCCAGCGAACTATTCTCATTTTAATCGTACTATTGTTGGTATAATCTTTTTTTTATATGATATAATGTGTGTGTTATTTTTGGGTTCAAATCCAGGCAAGTACAAATGTGACTTTTACAATTCATATGTACTTTCTGCGTTTATCTTGGACATTATTGAAATCGGTGAATGAAAACATCGTGAGGAAACGTGGACTTGTATGGTTCATATAAATCTGAAATCGCCAACCCGTCCTTAGCAAAAAACAACAACAAAAGCGAACAAAATATAAGGGCTAACGTATATATATAAGTTTAGTACTGTTAACTATAATATGTTTATATTATTATATTTAGTTCAGAAGACTATTAACTACTTGATAAGCTAAGTTTTTGAAAGCTCTCCTGTTTATTTTTGCTGTGCCCGACGGGGTCCTTATTGATCACATATTAAGTTACCACCTATTTACACATTGTGGAATGTAAATAAATTATTGAGTACTAAGTATTGAGCAAGCGTGGTGATCAATGCACGTGCCTTCTCTGTATGAGAAGAGGCCTTTGCGCAGCAGTGCATTGGGACAATAGAAGGCTGTTATTACTTCCTTTACTATGTAATTCGCAACAGCGCACAACGGTTCTTATCCATCTTTGTATAGGATAAAAAAAGTGATCTGTTAAATAAATATGGATAAGTTAAATCGATTTATAGTATTCTGTATCAAATATGTCAAGGTGTGTCACCATTCATTTGATTTTATTTGAGACCATATTATTGCCAATTTGTTCAGATTCAGCAGTTTGGGTGCGGTTTAGTTATTGGTTATTATAATTATGCTTTGTGTAGCATAATTATAATAACCAATAAATTAATGACCCTGGATGGGGAAGCTTTAGGCAATTGCTCTGGAAGTGTAGACATACACTTATTTTTATTTATAGACTAACTAACCCGACAGACGTTGTCCTGCCTAAAGAATAATTTATACAAAAAAGCTATAGAAAACAGGACGTTTAGTTGCTCCCGGATTTTAATATTTTCGGGAAAGTTTTTCAATTTTTCTGTTCATAAAAACCCAATTCGGGCTATTACGAACATTTTAAAACCAAAACTTACGAAATCTGTCACTCCGTTCTCATGTGATGGACTTATCAACGAACAGCATTTAATTTTTATTTATATATGTATAAGATATATATCAATTCTGTGCTCTATCAGCGTAAGGTAATTTGTGATGAAAAAGAACAATACCCAGTTCTGATACCGAAAATGTTGATACAAAAAAACAACCGAATTGATATTAATTCAGCATGATTGCAAAGAAAATAATCACAAGCGTATTGAGACATCGAATCAATATCGTTGCAATATTAAAATTTTGTTTATATGATGCATAAATAACCTTTCGCAAATGGCAGCACTTTAAATAATAATAGCTAACGTATTTATTTATGTTTACATCGCAACACCGTTGTTCATTCAATGTTTTCATTTTTACGCTTTGTAATTTCGATTATTTTAAATATTAACACATCAGCATTTATGTGTTACGAAGATGTACGTGTAATGTTATTTTAATTCATGAATATCGGTATTTTTGTGTTTATTGTGCTCTACATTATTTTGAGAGGTTACAAAGCTGTAATGAATACATATCGAAGACAGTTTTCATGTATTTGAAGAAGTGTCCGTCAGTTAGCGTAGCTGCTAAAGATGACTACATGAAAGTCATTATTTTTTTAAACTTAATTTAGAATCTAAAGATCAAATTGCTAGCGACTACCATTGATCGGTTGGCGTAAAAACTACAATTAAATCAATCAAAGGAAGATGGAGGCAAAGGAGATGTTCCAGAAATGTATGGAGCCTGGGCTAGCACTATGTACACTATTTGTAAATATCGCTATACAATGTAGTAACCGTTTTTAGATGTTAATTTTCTATAATCTTACTTCGTTTCAATGTAAATTCCGATAAACTTGGTCAAGGAGAGCATATGCATATAAATATGGTAGATCAGCAGTATGCGAAATGTCAATTTGACAGGGACATTTGATTGACTTGTCTATGTAATATCTGCGATAAAAAGCAATAAAAAAATGTCCGTAGTAGTACTGGGTCGCAAAACAAAAACAATCACTAAAAACTCCGAAACATCCAATTCAACACGCCCTAACACACCGATTTAAAGATAACTGACAAAGTCCGAAGTGAGTCTGGAGTCTGGATTTGTGGCCGGTTGGTGGCAATAGGCTCGCCCCCTATTGCATGGGACTTAAACATAACTGGCGAAATGTGGGTGTACTATAGGTGCACCTCTGCCTAACCCTTCGGGGAATACAGGCGTGATGTTATGTTATGTGTCTGACAAAGTCAAAGAAAGACGTCATTTCACAAAACTTAAAACTGTGAAAGTCGTCAAACGTCATGTCAAACACAACTGTCATGGCTGCTGTAAAAATAGGGTTATCTTATTGAAAAACTTCCCAAATGATCATTTTTGTACGCCTATACCCTTCTTCAAATTAATTTGTTTGTATTTTATGAAATTTCTCTATTTTTTCCTATTTATCTATGTAGCCCATAGTGATAGCCCAAAATCAAAAATCTCCTTTGACTACAGAGGAACAGTGATCATTCTCCTTTTTAAATTGGGTTAAAGACATTATTCTCGTTTGGGGACAAAAAACGTCTAAAATCAATATATCAAAACTGGAGCATATTATTCAGATCGAGTTCACAATGGCGGAAGGTCTGCTAATGTAATCACGTGTGCAAACGGAAGGCTGCGCGTACCCATCCAGGATAGCGAGCGCGCCCGAGTTTCCCCGAAGTGGTGCAACGACGGAACTCGGTTATCATGCTGTGTTGTTATTGATTATTGTCCAGTACATAATGTTTGTTTTTTTCCTCGATTAGTAACTTGAGTTTACGTACTGAGTTTGATGCGGTCTCCAAAAATATACTGCAATAGACAGCTATTTAGAATAGCGACGCTTTAGTTCTGGGGCTTATTTAATAAAATCGACACGTTGCAGGTGACAATCTGACAATCCGACAATTTTGTAAGTTTCTGTCATATTTTTCTGCTTTATTAAACAGCACTTGTCGTGACAATGTAACATTTTTCTCCGAAATTTTCACTTTGTCAGTCGTATTAAATAGGTAATTGTAGAATTGTAGATAGATTCTGGGATACTGTCAAAAAGTAGCAAGTTGTTGATAGTCACCAGCTTGTTTGATGAACAGGCCGGTGCACAAAAGAATAAGAACCGTGATGTGTAGTTTATGTTATCAGCTACATCAACACTTGAATGAGCAACATTAGTACAAGTTTCCTTGCAGGTGGTGTTACATAAAAACTCATAGGTAAATCGCTTTTCATTCAGCGAAAAGCAACTGCGATTAGAGTCTAATAATAATAATATTGCGATTAGAATCAACCTACAATAAAATAAATCTGGAAACCGCTATTATCTATTATATAGAATCCTATTTCCAGCAATATCATTGAGTTTATGGGATTGTATTGTTTTAATAGAATATTTATTCAATTAGTTTCGTTTAAAGTTTAAACACAGGTTTGCAGTCGTTCGAATGTTCATGTTTTTTTTTTTTCAATTAAAGTATGACTACATAATACCGACCTTAGTGTCTATGCTTGTATAAAGGCTTCCTTATTCTTCAAATAAAGTACCAAAACGATAAGCAGGCGACAAAAACATCGTTAATTTTATTGAAATCCTGTCACTGATGAAAACGACAAAAATTTTGAAGGTCATAACGCGACCCTCGATACCACCATTCGTTTACAAGGAAGCTTACAGCGAAGGTGACAATAATGAATGATAAACATCAGATGGCCAAAGGACAAGTATATAGTTCAGAATAGGGCTGATGCACGTTCACATGTCCTTAGCGTCGTGCGTGGTGGTGGAGTGATCGCTGCTTGCCAGTGCCGGCCGATACAGCGACCTGGCTGGCCGATTCCACGGCTCCTCAATCGGTTTCCACATCTGTGAGAATTGAGACATAATTCTACGTATATTGTGCAAGCTCTATCGAAATGTTGCCTCCCACGGTACTCCTGTTTGTGCTGCATTTCGTCGCCGCTGATATTCGTAAGTTATTTTGAATTGATTTTTGGAAAATTGAGGGTTAAACTATGGGATGTCTATGATTAAGAAAGTTTAGATTAGTAAGTAATTATCATGTAAATGATAATCATTTCTGATATCTATAGGTTACATTGGTCACAATATCGCCAAAAATTGCGCTTATAAAATTAAATTAGCATGATATCAAGAGAGTGTAATGGTTTATTGTTATTAACATAGATTAATTACGAACATTTACAAAGCAATTGACCTAGATTATTTACACTGTAACAAGTTATCCAACATATTGGAATTTCGATTGCAAAACAATTTCAATCACGTATTTATTTTCTCATTTCTACTTTCGCAATCAAAAAATTATCGTCCTCATTTACAATAACAATTTACGCAAAAACAAGTAATTTTAATAGTATAGTAAAAACTGCGTCGGTGCCTCGTAAAGTCGCAAGTAAGCGTAGATCGAGTCCAGTCGCGTTGGGACATTATTGCAGAACGCGGTTGCGCTAAACGACTACTATATACTACTGACATAGATGCTGCTGCTCGGGTAAAACCAACTTACGAATGATTTAGTTCAGAATCACTTGATTTTCCTACTTGTAATTATACAGTTATGTTTTTCACGTACTTTTCTAATACGTTTTCGGAAATACTAGGTTTGAACTTGGTATATTGCATTCTTTTGCGACCCAACACTGTGTTATGCCTCTCAAAGCTATCAAATGTAATTTATCAGCTTGCTATGAAATCAAATAGGAAAAACGATTGTTTCAGAGTAAGTTAGTATAATAAATACACGTAACTTAGTGACACAATCCATTTTAAAAGTCCTAACTCTGAAATCTCTATTTTCTATCTTCTTTCCCTAATATTTTGTCAACGTAGGAACTAGGAACTACATCTTGTAGGCTTAGAATAATACATTTTTGGTAGGTCCTGCGATTGCCAATCTACAATTAGAAGTGTGTCTATTCATTTTCTTACACTACTGTTTTGGCACCAGTCTATGACGGCTATATACATAAATAGCTACGTAATTCTATGGCTTCCCGATAACACTAGGATAGATAACATTGTTTTCACTTGTGGCAGGAAGTCCACCTGCTTAACACAATAGATAGGTATCCCTTTCCCAGTTAAGACTCGCGCATTTGGTTAGACAATACAAACGTATGAACGTTTGTATTGTCTAACCAAATGCGCGAGTACTGGCTCGCTGTGGTTGGAACTACATATCGACGGTGAAGTATCAATATCTAATAACTAACATTTTAGCGATTTTCACTTTATTGCATGTTCGTAGGTAAAATATGAAAGACCTCGTATCAGCAAAGACATAAGGTCTGAAATCATTATCACGATCACAAGAGTTTCCTACTAATTTTTAAATATTTTTGATTCAAATGTTAAAAACTATAGAAATGAAACGTTTTTGCGCCTCTTGTAAAATCATGGTTTTTTAGTTATTCAATATTGATACAACACCGTCGATATTTCAATAATTTAGACCGTGAAGAAATGATAAGCTAGTTAAAAGGCTTTAGCAGAGGGGCTGGACAAAATGACATCACCGATGGCAATGTTAGAAAAGTCCAAAAATGTACAGGGGCTGGCATTAACTACCGAAAAGCTCACGTCTATCATGTTGAAAGTCGTTGTAGAAATTAATATGAAACGCATTGAAAGCAATTGTCTCTTGTGCAGTCCCTCTGGACTGATAATCCAGAGCGTGCCTGACGTAGGTTTTTAAATATATGCCCTTCATCATCATCATTGGCAGTCCTGTTCTACCCACTACTGCTTATAGGCCTCCTCCCTTTTGAGCTACGCTACCCTGGTCTGTGCGAGTCTCAACCAGGTGCTCCCCACGATCTTTTGTAGGTCGTACACCCTGCTCCGGATATCTGCCCTTATTATACTCTAAACATTTAATTTTACAAATATTTCTTGCAAACGTATCGAAGTATATTGTTATTTTGTAAAACTATGGCGCAGGTGACTAGTTTCTGGAACCACAATTTCTTCACACGCGTGATATCGGTTGGGAATGACCCAACCGATATCACGCGTGTGTAACTGAGAAATATATTGTCGTTTTGAATAATTTGGTAACAATTTTTAACACTAATCCTATGTCTTCACCTTATGGTATTCTCAGACCTATTGCCTTGAGGGCAATTTAGCTATGAGGCCAATTTATAAAAAGGCCGACTTTCCATGCGTTTTTTTTGCTATCCATATATTTTGTTCTTGACCCTAAATTAGTAAGTATCCATTAACACAGGTCATAGGTGTGTAGGTCCTTAGGTTAGATACCCGGGTCGGGCAAAGTGTTATTGGGTTTTTCCGTCTGGAATTTTTCAGTAGCAGCCCGGGTCCTGGGTTTGTGTCTGCTTGATGGCAATAGGCTCGCCTCCTATTACATGGGACTTAAACATAACTGGCGAAATGTGGGTGATTCCATTAAATGCTATTTAAATTGGTATTCTTTCATGTCGTTATGTAAATCTAAAAGGTGTTTAGATATATCAAGAGACGCCTTCAATATTATTTCTGATTCTTATTATATTTTTATGAGTAAAACAGACAGCTGTGAATGATATTGAGGTCGTAAGGTCAGATCTTATAATTAGTAAATTCTAATATTTTTCAGCTGCTTATAACTTAATTCGAAACAAGAAACTACAAATAGAAACATTAGTGAAAATGCACAAAGATTCCTACTTAAATTAACTTTCATTTCATTTATTTATTTATTTTACTTTAACATAAAACGGCCAAAGGCCAATTACATTAGTTAAAGATACAACACGTTTAAGTATAAAAAGAAAAAAAGAAAGCAAAAGTATACAGCTACTCGACAGTCATACGCTCATCTCACAATACTCCAGACATGTTGACAATATCTTCTTCCATTCATCCGCAAACACATCACAGTGAGGCATAGCGTCCAAGAGAGCGTTGAGCGCAGAGAGTGTGCGAGGGACAGGAGACTGGGCTCGAGCGACGGTTCGACTCCAAGGTTCATTTCATTTATTTATTCATTAACAACCAATATCCATGCATTATGTTTACCATTTTCCCATTATGTTAAAAATTCCGTATTAAATACCATTATTACATAAAAAAACAATACGTTTAAAATCCTAATTAAAATTTATGTGAAATGTTTAGTTCAAGTGTCAATTAATTTAAAATATATCAACAAATAAGAAAATTGTCAAAATATTAAGAGTACGTACAACTTCATCAAGGTCCTAGTGATGAGCACAGTGTCTGAACTAACAAGAGCTAGTATGACAAACTTTATTGGAAGACCCGATTGACAATAACTTATTGAGTACATACTGTACTTCAGTACATTCGTAGGTATTGTTGCATTTTGGCGTACATCTCTTTTAATCGTGATTAACTGATTACACACGAACAATATAAACATGACATCACGCCTGTAAACCCCGACGGGGATAGCAGAGGTGTACCCATCACGTCACAATTGCGGCGGTAAGTCTCCTCTTTGAGGAGTGGCTTGAGAGGCGCCACGGCGTCCTCACCTTCCGCCTGACGCAGGTCCTCACCGGACATGGCTGTTTCGGGAGGTTCCTGTTTTGGATAAGGCGGGAGGAAACGCCCGGGTGTTGGCATTGTGTGGATCGACCGGAGGACACGGTGGAGCATACGGTGGAGGTCTGCCCAGCTTGGGTGGAGCACCGCCTTGTCCTCGTGGCGGCGATCGGCGGCGGCGATCTCTCGCGTCCGGCCCTGGTACAGGCCATGGTAGGGAGCGAGAGGGAATGGGAAGCCCTCACCTCCTTCAAGTAATGCTCGCGAAGGAGGAGGCGGAGCGCGTGAGGGTGTGGCAATCGTTGCGCCTTCACGCCCCTAGTCGCCGCAGGAGGAGACACCCTGGGCGTCAGGAGTCGATAGCCGACTCCCGGCCACAGTAGGCGCGGGCCTGCGGACGGCGAGCAATGGGCAGCTCGCCGTCCGGTAAGGACCAGGCCCGGGTCGACGGCGCGTTGTGTTCCACGCGCGCCTCAAAGAGATGTCAGCATAATTGACGGGGTCCGATAGGGCCGATGCCTGCCGGGGTCGCGGATTTTTCGAAAGAGTTACCGTGGCCCTGGCGCACAGGCAACTAAAGGAACACGGGTGGGATTTTAGTCAATAAGAGTCTGACACGCCCTTCCGCTCCGCCCAGAGCGGGAGAGGTCATTTGATGATTTCCCACCGGAAAAAAAAAAAAGATGTGTACCCATAGTACAACCACATTTCGCCAGTTATGTTTTAAGTCCCATGTAATAGGGGCGAGCCTATTGCCATCAATCGGGCACCAATCCAGACTCCAGGCTGCTACTGAGAAATTCCTCATGGAAAAAGTCAATAACACTGCTCGACCTGCATGCGGAGCATGACCACTACAGAAACAGGAGAAACGGAAGACAAAATGACAGATTGTAGAAAAATTTCTACGGCGCGATGTCAAAATTCAAAAAAATAATGACTTTTTGTTAAGAAAGTGATTTGTCTTCACTTCGTAGAGTAGAGATAGAAGTGGCCATGCTACGCATGCTGGGGATCGAACTGAGCAGTAGCACGTAATCTTAATAAGTAGGCTATATTTATAATATTTATGTCTGGACTTTAAAAGAGACTGTGACCTCTGAGTTTGTTTCGGGCTTTCTTCTCAGAGTAGTCAGATAGGAAACGCCGACCTCATCTAGTTTTAAAATATGATTGACGTGTAAAAATGTTTGTACAAACCTATTTACAGAAATAAAATCATTTATCATTTTTATCATTTAACCAGACTGCTACCGACTAAAATAATTGTTTATTCAAAGTCAAAGTCATTTATTTCAAATAAGCACATAAAAGGCAATTTGGAACGTCAAAATTTACAAGTAAATGGAATTGATTCTAGTTGCTCCTTTCAAAAGGTAGTTTCGTATGGAGACGAATGGGCAAGAAACTCCACCGTTACTCTTCTAGAAATGTTTTACAGTAATTAATTATGTGATAGATACATGGTGTTCACATATTTACTAATATTGAAAAGTAGATGATTTTTCCAAAATTTTAACAAGTAATAATTTAGTGTGTGAGTAATGTATAAAACAATGTCATAAAAATGATTTATTATACAATTAAATTAGCAACCAGTTTGATTTCACTGTCGTAATCAAATAACTTATCTTACGCGGTCTGCTGCATTTTCCACATCGAATTTCCGCCTTCCGCATCCAATCTACGCATCGTCATTAAAAAGAAAGACCAAATAAATTACCAAACAAACTCACAACGGAAAGAAATCAACTGCAGTACATTAGAATGCGCATGCGCTGATTTCGGAGCTGCGCGTTGTTTAGTTGTTTACGATGAGCGATGTAAGTCGGTGACATAACTCAAACACGCGAATATTATACCTGTTTACAATCAGTGAAAGCGGGATATCTAGACTTCAGACTATTATAATTTGCTTAGAAATTTCAGTTTAGTATCAATTATTCTGTATTATTAGGATCTTCTATTAAAAGTCTTAAGTTCATTCACTGCCAGATAACGCCAAGCTTAAACCGCTCGGTCTGGAAGCATGCAATTTTGCTTACGGGTTGCTTTTGTAACGAAAGAGAGCACTAAGCAAGGATTTTTTTTAATTCATCCCCAGAAAGTGTTAAATACGGGATGAATGTTTGTATGTATGGAAGTTCGACATTTTGCCGAATTGAAATCCCATCAGGCGCACGACTTGTAGATCTACATATAAAAGGTAATGTTACATAGCTCAGCACAAAGTATTGGTTAGCAAATTTTTTGAAATGAATAGAATAAAGCAATCGAAAGTGTGATTATGGGCTTTGTCCTTCAGACGAACTCCTATGGTTGATAAGTTCTGCAACCATAAAATGTGTAATAATAATCGCCGTATCTCTACGTTGACGTCGTGGTGGGGCTTGCACGCTCCGAACTCTACGTCTGTACCGGTAGAGTTCACTTTTCCAGAATAGGTCTAGGGTGAGAAGCCACACCAAGAGAGATATAGAAGCCGGCAGGGCAGCATGTGGCGAGCTGTTGGGCAGTATCAACCCCACGGGCCCTGTCTCCCGGGAGTAGTCTTGTTCCTCATCTCTGGCGTGCCTTTATTGGCCGGCTGGAGCGAACACTGAAGAGAAACAGAGCTCCCACCTCTTTTTTGCCTTTATTGGCCGGCTTGAGTGGAGATTCGCAAGAGCAAATGTGCTCGGAGGAAGGAAGTATTCCAGTAAGTGCTGGTAGGGATCTTGACCATCTTCCGGGCTCTGGGATTGTTCTGATTGCCGTGGAATACCTCTCCACTCATCAAGCAGCTCAGCACATGTTGCTCCTTTTGTCACTACGTCACTATGTGCTAGCGACAGTTCCCAGGGGCCCATTATTGAGTGTGGAAGTAACCCCCTGCCATTTTATCTGTGTATTTTATATAAAACATTGGTCAGGCAGGGGCTATAGTCTTTCCATAGTTCTTGTTAATCAGTCCACTTTAGCTACCCAAACCCATAGTTCAATATGTTTTTTTTCCATATCCTACAATAGTCTGCACCAACCGGGGGTTGTCTTTGGGTACACTTGCATAGTGCATACAGGGATAATTGTCGGTTGGTGCCCCCTTGTCATTTAAAATTTTCAAAGGGGCATCTGCTAGTTTGCTTCGGCCCCTCGTACGCCTTCCAAAGGTCCGGGACCCGAGGGTCCAGAGATATATCAGACATTTAAAAAAAAAAACAAAAAAATGTTTATTAGTACACTCTGAAAAACATACAAAAGTACACAAGGATTAAAGAAATGTTGTACAATAGGGTCACATTAAAGGGCGAACTGAAGCCTCCTAAACTAGACCAAAAAGCCTGTGTTTTAGGAGCCAGTGTTCCTCCAGATATAATGGCAACGACCGGTATTGAATGTCATGCAAGTACCATAGAAATAACAACATAAAATATACAAATAGTGGCTAAATTTAAATACAGTATTGGTTCTATTACGAGACAATTGTAATAACATTCTCGGTTTCGTGATACTCGTACGTTAACTTCTGCAACCAATTTGTGAGTTTGATTTTAGCTTCGCGTTTAGTCAGGGAGTGTATGTGTATAAGTTTATTTATTTTATTATACAGTCGAGAGCTAGTTGCCGCAAACTGACAACTGGCAAACCTGGAAGGCATTGGTCTATATCGCACACGGGAGTGCCTTTGTGTGTTTTCAGCTTATCATGATCCAGATGTAACGTACAGTGTTTCCGAAGGACGGCGCGGAGCACAAAAAGCTGTCTCACTGTCAATACTTCGGCTTCTGAATAAAGTTGATTCGTCGAAAAGACCCTACGCTTAAAGAGCATGACTTTTAAGGTCGCCCTTTGTGTGATTCATATACATGGTGGCAGATACATCGACGCACCACCTGTTACCATGGGATTCTGTACATGATTCTGAATACCCCACCGCTGAAATGCTAAGTCGGTTTAAAGAAAAAAAAAATGCTCTGCCATACATTATGACCGTGTAGATATTGCACTTTTCTATGAATGCGCTGAATTCATAGTTTCAGTTTGTGTGGCGATGTGCCTGCCACCTTGTATACAACCAAAAAATTAAAAGCGACGGAAAATATTAAAATTACTTAAAACTTATGTGCCTGAGTCTCTTTATAAAGAGTTTCATACACAAACCATTTGGTGTAATTTTCCAATGAATAATAATGTTGCAACCTTTACTTAGGTATATTGGCAATATATCAATTTGATACTATTGCATATTCCAATTATTTTATCTCAAATAAACATACTTGTTAGTATTTTGATTGCATTTCATTCTAATTTATACATATTCTACATGTTTATGAAATAGCTGACCTTACAAGTTATTATAATAATAATGTTTTTGTTGCAGCATCGTATATCAAAGTATGTCAGAGGAACGACCCTCAAGTTGACAAATGCATCATGAGCTCTGTGGATTTGTTACGACCTAAAATGATAGAGGTAAGTTTATACTCATCACACCTGAATGTTCCGAATGATTAAGCAGGGGTGTATCTATTGTACACCTTCATTTCGCCAGTTATCTTTAGGAATGTATGTGTTTTGACAGTATTTACGTTTAGTGTGATCACCCTAGAGAATATATTGGGACCTAACCTTTCATATTCATTGGAAAACTGATCTTAACCGTAGGTAACTTCATTTTAACCAACCATAGTTTACACTCGAGGTTTAATAAGTATGAAGTAGTTATAAGATACTGCTGACAAACATTCCAGGTAAAATTAGTCGTACTTAACGATTGATTGGACAGTTAGAAAAATAGACGTTATTTCTCAATTTTTTAATAACTTGCTGTTAACTTTAAACTACAAACAATGTTTCATAAAAATCTCTTATTAGCCTAATTTTCTATACAATGAAATATATATACAAAATATACATATATAAACTTAGTACTTACATACGTTTTTGGTAGGTACCTTATGTTAACAAAATGTAAGAATCACCGTCATTAGTCTCGGCTGCGTTATCTGTATCAGAAGTAGCTGTTGAGTCACCATCGCCGCTGGTGGATCCAGTATGAGAATCTAACGTGGCTGTGTTATCACGTCGTAGAAGCACCATTCCCACTTGCGGTCCCAGCGTCTGCACTAGATTCTGCTTTAGAATCATCACCCGTGGCTGATGCGGCTGAACCCGTTTCTACCTTCGAATTGCCATCGTCATCGGTGGCTGCTTCGCTTTCGTCGTCGTCTGAGGTTTTGGCGGCTGAACTTGACTCTGAGTTACCTTTGCCATCAGTGTCAGCCCCACTTACATCGGTGGCTGCTGCACTGTCTTCATCATCAGGTGGAGTGTCGTCAGCTGGGGTACCACCAGCTGAGGAATCATCAGCTGGGCTATCATTTGCTTTGGCATCATCAGTTGGGGGATCATCAGCTGGGGTATCACCAGCTGAGGAATTACCAGCTGGGGTATCACCAGCTGAGGAATTACCAGCTGGGGTATCATTTACTTTGGCATCATCAGCTGGGGTATCACCAGTTGAGGAATTACCAGCTGGGGTATCACCAGCTGAGGAATTACCAGCTGGGGTATCATTTACTTTGGCTTCATCAGTTGGGGGATCATCAGCTGGGATATCACCAGCTGAGGTATCACCTGATGGGGTAACACCAGCTGGGGAATCATCAGCTGGGCTATCATTTGCTTTGGCATCATCAGTTGGGGGATCATCAGCTGGGGTTTCACGAGCTGGGGTATCACCTGCTGGGGTAACACCAGCTGAGGAATCATCAGCTGGGGTATCACCAGCTGAGGAATTATCAGCTGGGGTATCACCAGCTGAGGAATCACCAACTGGGGTATCATTTGCTTTGGCATCATCAGTTGGGGGATCATCAGCTGGGGTTTCACCAGCTGGAGTATGACCTGCTGGGGTAACACCAGCTGAGGAATCATCAGCTGGGGTATCACCAGCTGAGGTATTATCAGCTGGGGTATCACCAGCTGGGTTATCATTTGCTTTGGCATCATCAGTTGCGGGATCATCTTTCACTGGTTTAGGTTTGTTATCTGGTTTAGCGGCAGGTATAGGTTCTGGTTCATTGCTAGGTTTGGTCTCTGGTTCAGAATCCGGTGTAGGCTTTTGTTTAGTGTCAGGTTCTTGGTCCGGGGAAGCCTCCTTTTCTCCGTTGTCATCGGATGGCTCCTCTTTGCTTCCTGCTTCTGCTTCATTGCCCTTACCATCCTCACCTCCTCCATCATCATTGCTGCCCGTATCGCCGACAGTGGAACCCGAATCCTTAGCCGAAGAGTTGCTCGTTATAGGTTTTCCTTCTTGGTCCTTTGTTGCAGGTACCTCAGTTTGAGGAGGAACTGCAGGTTCAGTTGCATTTTTATTTTTTTCTTTATTTGATTTTCCAACTTCTATTATAATATTTACATTTGTTTTCTGTGGACCGTTAGGTCTTTGGTTTACAGTACTAGTTACGTTGGATTTTATACCATCAATGATTATGTTTGCCCGGCCAGATTTGGAGGTAGTTTGAATTGATATTTTGACGGCACCTGCTTGAAGTCTAGTATTACACCTTGGTGTATTACACTTCTGGTGGTTGGGTAAAGGTTGGTTGTTGGCATTAACGTATTGGTACGGCCATGGAAAGTAAAATGGATAATTCCGTTGGTTTGGAAACCTGAATTGTACTGTTGTTGGTCTACGGTTGTTGCAGTTACATCTTGCAGTTTGTGATAAATCGCACTGTAACAATAGATAGAAAATGTTGTAGGCACAAAAAATACCTCATTGAGTCCTATGTTGTTAATTATGGCTGCTCCATTGAAAGATTATATTTTATTATATTTTGAAAGATAGATCACATGCGGAACAGAAACCAATATTTTAACCACCAAACATAAAATGTACAAATCTAAATTATTCGATCAGATTATTAATGACTTACTTGTAATACTCCTATAAAGGTCACCAACACAATAACTTGACACCACCCCATATTGGACAATTGAACGGCTCACATATTCAAACAAGCTTATATACCTTCGGCACAAAACTGATAACTGAAATTTACGTATTTGTCACAAACTTTAGTCATTGTTGGTGTCAAATCGGATGCTACAAGCACGTAGGAATCGTTTGGTTTTTACATAAAAACAGATAACAATGTCAGGTGTTGAATAAATACTTCATGAGACTCGTCTTATCGTGCGTACCTAGTAGCGTCATTAGGTCGAATTCCTATTTCCGATTGTGGTGTCAATACGACTAAATTGCTCTAGTTTTTTTATATCCATTTACACAAGGCAAAACGTAGGTATCCACTCACGCGCCCGGGTCAACGCGTGACGTTGACAGGATCGCCTGGAACATTTTTTGTCGGCGCGCCACGGGGCGCCCTGGCACATATACACGACTCTTAAACAAAAGATTTCTATGAACCGATAGTAAGTTGGGTACGCCAGAATTGTGGCGGTAAGTCCCCTTTTTTAGGAGTGGATTGCGAGGAGCCGCGGCGTCCTCACGTTCCGCCTGACGCAGGTCCTCACCGGACATGGTTGTTTTGAGAGGTTCCTGTTTCGTATAAGGCAGGAGGAAATGCCCGGATGTTACCACTGTGTGGATCGCCCGGAGGACATGGAGGAGCATACGGTGGAGGTCTGCCCGGCTTGGGCGGAACACCGCCGTGTCCTCGTGGCGGCGATCACTCACGTCCGGCCCTGGTCCAGGCCATGGTACGGAGCGAGAGGGCATGAGAAGCTGTCCCCTCCTTCTGCGAAGCAGTAATGCTCGTGAAGGAGGTGGCGGAGAGCGTGAGGGCGAGGCATTCGTTGCGCCCTCACGCCCCTAGTCGATAATCGAACCCCTAGTCGATAGTCGATAATCGAGAATCGATAGCCGATTCCCGGCCACCGTAGCCGCGGGCCTGCGGACGGCGAGCAATAGGTAGCTCGCCGTCCGGTAAGGACCAGGCTCGGGTGGACGGCGCGTTGTATTCCACGTGCGCCTCAAAGTGATGTCAGCAGCAATTGACAGGGTCCGATAGGGCCGATACCTGCCGGGGTTGCGGATTGTTCGAAAGAGTTACCGTGGCCCTGGCGCACAGGCAATTGAAGGAACACGGGTGGGTTTGATTAATTGAAGATTAACATGCCCTCCCGATCCGCGCAGAGCGGGAGAAGTTATTTGATAATTTCCCACCAAAAAAAGAAAAGGTGTGTAATTATAACACATAGATAGACAGAGTTACTTTTTCAATTATGACATGAGGATGGGAGAATGGATTTTATCCGTTATTTTGTTATTGTTTTGTTTTAAAACTCGAATTCGCTTACCCCGTGCTCGTGTTTTACTTCACAGTACACAGTCTGATATCCAAAACTTGTTGAACGCATCAAAAATCCGTACTAAAAAGGGCTGTGGTTAAAAAGACAAAGATGTTATTTTAGTAGCTTCCAATCCTTTGATTTAAACGACACAATAATTCTTTACTCCTAAAGCGGTCCAAGTAAACAAAACCACTTGATTTTATGAAAGTAGACATGTTGCAACAGCGAAGGGACAACACACGGCATCAAGTGTTGCGGAGTTGTGCAAATTCAAGTAGGTACGTATCCTTGAGCATTGAATTAGGGTGAACGGCTAGACCGGTCGGTTGGGAAACATCTAACACCAATAAATTGTTAATTTGATAGCTTACTCTACGCGGATTTGGTTACTGAATGGAAATTGATGTACTCAGGTACTTGTGTTGCTTGATTAAGTTCTCACAAAAGCATACGATTAGTCCTTATTGTTTAACATGAAGAAGATGGTAGAGAATAATTTAACGTTTTAGATATATACATATTTCTTCCGTTTGCTGGCTTTAACAATAAGATTCATCTATACTCTAGTGTTTCCAGTGTGATTTTGTTCAGATTTGGGGGCTTAACATTTATGCTTGCGTAGATCTTCAACACGATTTCATTTAGATTTTGGAATTCAACGTAAATGTTTACTTAGTTTACTCGAATATGGTTTAATGTTCGCTTAAGTATATCATTGGCCTAAGAGAGGGTTAAATGCATCTACTGGCAGAAAGTGTGCGCACATAACCTGTACATTTTCTTATTGTTTTTAGTTCAGTTTAATTTTGTACTATCCTTAACTCTGAAAATGTCGCAATGCCGACCCCCAAGGTACAAGTAAATCCCTCGTTTGGGGGTCACGTCCAATCTATTTTTGTACAATCTGATTATTCATTATTGACGTGTAAAAGTGTTTGTACAAACCTATTTACAGAAATAAAATCATTTATCATTTATTAAATAAATACTACTAATAACACTTTTAAAATTCTGGTTAAAAAACACTTCTTCTGTCCTCATCCTTACTCTTGTTTCATGTTTATTATTGTATATATATGTAGATAAGTATATGTTTTGTGTATGTGTGTATGTATGTATTTGTTGTATAAGTAAATGCCACACACCCTTGACCACCTACAGTATTTTCTCTCCTTCTCCCTATAATCCATCCAAAAGTTGTCTATAAAAGATCGCTTTTAGCGATAATACCGCCCACTTTGTCACCCTATGTAAAATTTCTATATTTATATCTGTAATTTTTATAATAAAGAATATTCAAAAAAAAAAACTATTTTAATTTACTCATAAAGTTCTAGAACTGTCTAGCATGAAAAATCACAATGACCTTGACTAGCCCGCAATCAGGGAGAAAAAACGGAAAATATTTGCTTCTCAGAGAATTTGAAAGTATGCCATTGTCAGCAGTTTCAAAACAATCAAATTAGTATGTCAAGACCATCTTTGATGCAAAATGTAAACTAAGCAACCTGCATCTTGTTTGATATGTCAGTGTATTCTGTGAGTCATCGTGTGGATTTTTATGTTAAGTGCTAAGTGGACGTTTTGAAGTGGGTAAATAATGTTACAGTAGCAGAGAAATGTAAACAAATAGATTTATCCTACCACCTGCCTCGTTGGTCTAGGTTCCAAGTGCTCCTGGGTTCGATTGCCAGGTCGGGCAAAAAGTTATTGGGTTTATTCATTAAGAATTACTCAGTAGCAGTCCGGAGTCTGGGTTTGTGCCCGGTTGATGGCAATAGGCTCGGCCCATATTACATGGGAGTTAAACTTAGCTGGAAAAATGTGACTGAACTATAAGTACACCTTTTCCTCCCTCTTCGGAGGATACAGGCGTGATATTATGTTTTGTTATGGTATATTCTACCGCCTGCTTCTTCGTTAGGGAAAGAAATAGTTTAATATGTATTCCTTAATCGACTTTAGAAACATTTGTTAGTAGCTCTTGCCCGCGACTTCGTCTGCGAACCAGGATAAAAGTAGGCTATGTCCTTACCCAGGTCATGGTCTATCTTTAGCGCAACAAACAAACAAACTTACTTTCACATTTATAATATTAGTTAGGATTTTTTTCTTTCTTTCTAAAAATACATAGGTATATTATGGTCAATGTTCACCTTTAATTTTAGTGTTATTATCTATTTTCTGATCTAAGGTTCTATTTATTATGAAATTGTGTTTATTGAAGGTGTCTGATTTGACTTGATATAATGCATTTGACGTGTGCTCTTGGCTATTCTGAGAGAGACTGCAATTAGCAAAGAAATATGTATGAATTAAGAGTTCATTGAAATTCCTAGTAGGTTTGTTTAGATACGCACTGAATATACATAGCCTTATAACCATTGAGTCAGGGTCCCATCTATTTTGTATTCTGGAAACATTATTTGCCTTAAAGGGCTTATGCAGATTAGAATTAATTGTCACGGTCTGCATCTAATTAATTACGGTTTGTAATTGTTAAGCGTCTATCCCTTTTTTCAGCAAGGTTATTTAAATCTTGTGTCAAATTTTATCATTGTTTTTTTGTTTCAATATTTTATATATATTTGGAAGCAGTTTTTTATGGATCAGGCTATATACACCATTAGGAATTGACAATTGACACATTTTTATTAGACAAATGCTACTATACCATTGACGAATTCCTACTTGTCAAAATTTCATGTGACTGACCATTTTATGTATTTATGTTTTAATGTTTATTCATATACATATGTCTATTAATTTATTACAATATATTATATCTTGTATTTTAATTTCTATAGATATGAATAACTTCAATATATTTCATGTAAATGGTTAACTTAATTTCTAATATTGTAATTTAATAATGCATGCCTTAATAGGGTAGAATTTTGAGCCAAAATCCGCATTAATAAAAACTTTGGCTTTGATTTTGACTTTGACACTTCCATTCGTGCCTGATATCATTTTTATCGATTTTTTCAAAACTTTATTTTGCTTTGACGTATAGTCGACTAAAAAAAATCTCTTCAAATTCCAGGGTATCCCAGAGCTGAACGTCCCAGGTATCGAACCTCTAAGCTTGGGTCAGATCGCGTTGGCTCGAGGGCCTCAGGGTGCCAAGCTGACAGCAGTCGTTAATGATGTCAAAGTCCGAGGACCCAGTAACTTCATCATTGAAGAACTCAAGTGAGTATGACGAGAACTTGAGGGTTAAACGTTTAGTGGAGTGATTAAATAGTCGCCTGTCAAAATAGAGGTGAAGTGAAGTGAGGTCGTTGTGCTGCAAACAACTTTTTCATTTATATGTACAAAGTTGTATGACTGACTACTTTTGTAAAGGAAGTATTTTTTTCACGTATCGGATTCGAATCTCATAGGCAATACTGTTCAGAATTACTGATTGAATTATACCCTTAAAATATGCAGAAGAAACCATTAGACCAACAGGCAGGTTGTGACAAACTGCGATTATTGTATCAAGTATTCGTTGATACAGAAAACGCCGTTGTTTGCTATTCTCCCTACCTGATGTTAGGGACAGTGATAAAGAACGGCGTTTTATTTAAATTGTTAGAACTAGACACCTCATGATGAATTCATCACGATGATAACAAAATGGTCATACTTAATAAAAAATGAGTAATTGTATTCAGCACGTGCGTGGCATCAAAATAGGTCGTTGATTCATGCTGACAAGAATTGCTGATGAGAGCATTACAAAATCGGAAGGCCGCTTTACATTATTTTTAGGTTCAGTAATCATTACCTGCATTGTAATCTAATATTAAAACAAATCAAATCAAAACGTTTTTTTACAAAAAAATATGTTATTGGTTTTCGGAATGAAATTAATATATAGCTTTAGAACGACTCTTCGTTAAGTAGATTAAGGAAAGTTATTTGGATTCGCGTAGTCTAGCCAACAGCACTTTGTATAAAAATTGATAATCTGATACTTGCGGGTCCTATAAGAATTGAGACCGCTTCTGCAAACGAACATGGTCGGGAACGACATGAGTAGGTATACAGGGTGTGTCGGAAGGGTGTGGTCAAAATTTAGGATGTGGTACAGACCATCAAACTGAACAACTTTCTCTAAGGGACCAACATCGTAATCGTGAAAAAAATATCAGTCGTCCCTTACAAAACTTCAATACCTACTCGACCCAAATGTAAGGGACGACTGATATTTTTTTTACGATTACGATGTTGGTCCCTTAGAGAAAGTGGTCCAGTTAGATAGTCTGTACCACATCCTTAATTTTGACCACACCTTTCTGATACATCCTGTATAAAGAGATTCATCTTCGTTAAAAAAAACCACGAGTCTTGTTTATAGGTTTAAAGATAGCTTCCGCATTATAATAGTATGTAAAGTCTTACCGTCATTGAGAAAACAGTAATTTCCCTTATGAACTGTGTATTTATTACACATATATTACAGGAAGTTACTCTGTATTTCAGCACCTTATATAAACGCTTCCTGGCCTAGTCCACCCAAAGGATCTGTTAACATTTCCGATAGTTAATCGATTAGTTGATTTATTCGTCATTAATGAAGGCCAGGAGCTGAGGAGAGAGTTCGATCAATTATGTACTCTTACGAAATATATAAGTAGCTATTCAAATTTAAAATTCCGAAGCCCTCTTGCACCACAAACGCTTAACGTATTTAAAACATCATTCTGTCTCCGTCACCTTTTTTGCTGTAAGCCGAGTGAGAATTAATGCTACTGTATTGGTGAAATTGCGTTTTTCAAAGCGCAACGGACCTGCCTTTAGTAGTTGTTAGTCAAATGCAGGGGTTGTACCTATCACATATGGATGATTATATTCGATATTTGGAAGGCAGTGTTTTTTACATTTGGTATACCTACAGAAATGTCTTTACCGTATGCCACCGACAAATAAGATTTTACTAACCTTCCAAATGGTTTCGACATTATTGTTTATTTTGCGGTTTCGTGAACGCAAACATACGAATTCGAAGGTTAATGCACGAGGTTTGGCATATGCTTGCCGAAATTGAAAGGTGTATCTATTTGTTGTAATACATGCATACATAAAACATACATACACACATACACATACACATATACATATATACATAATACATAACATTTTGTTCTCAAAGCGGAAGCTTCAGGGTAGCCCGCGAAACTCAAATTTTCTTACGTTTTTTGCAATTTACAGGTCAGTATCAGGTTGTATGCATGTAAAAATATTTATTTATAGAATTATTATCATAAAAATCATCAATATAACTCTCTAAGTTCATATTGTCCTATTGAATGACTATTTCATGAAATCATGACATTTGAGGCCAATTCAACTCATGGAGTTGTATTGCTGATTCTAATGATTATAATTCTGTAAAGCCGTATTTGTTACGGTCGCGAATCAAAATTTTATCAACATACAACCTGACGCTGACTTGCAAATTATAAAAAACGTAACAAATTTTGAATTTCGCGGGCTACCCTGAAGGTTCCGCCTTAAGAGGTTTCTGGTATTTTATCAATAACCGTGTATATTAACTATAACTCCAGATTCGCTCACGATGTTTTTTTTTCCTTCATCGATGTCAGTGATATCCAAGGTAAACTCAGAATGTACATATGAATTGAAAACGTCTCATTGGTACTTGCCTGGATTTGAACCCATAACCACGTGTATGAGAGGCGAGGCTTTAACCACAAGAGATTTAATATTAATCGACATAGGTACCTGTGCCAGCTCCTCTACCAGCTACTCTACCATCTTAATACCTGGTTAATATTTTGACCCCGACATGAGCTAGGAGTATTAAACAAGAGCAGTGGTGCCTCAGTGGTAACGGCTGTGACTAAGAGCCCGTTGTTTGATCAGTAGTCAAACATACTAATAGTTAAAATGCGTTAGTTAAACTAACAATTTGTTAAAAATGACAGAAGTATGTTGTTTGACAAATGGTTAACCTAACTAAAGTTAAAAAAATGTCAATTTGCTATAAAAAAATAAACTTTGACAGTTTTTGACTATTGTCAAGTGACTAATTGTTAAATTGACTATTGGTCATGTTTAACTATGTATCAAACATTTTGTTTGATACAAAATTGACAAAATTGAAATTGAACTTGACTATTGGTCATGTTTAACTATGTATCAAACATTTTGTTTGATACATAGTTATTCATACATAGCTATTCATAGTTCGTGCCGGTTTGAGAGAAGATTTAGAAGAAGTCCCTTTTATTCTAATGCTCTAACAATGTTTACTTGTAATTTTCCAGGTCTGACCTAGACAACAACAGGTTTGACTTCAAGCTGCTACTGCCAAAGCTTGACTTCGCTGGCAAGTACAAGATGGACATCCAGGTGTTACTGCTCCGTCTGCAGGGAAGAGGAAACATCACTGGGACTTTCAGTTAGTATATACTTTGCACTTATGACAAGTATAAAGGCCCCTACAAACAGGAGCGACATGCGACGAGACACAAAGGTACGGCCTGTCGCGCGACGAGCGGTGCCTTTGTGTCGCGTGCGATTCGCGACGCGTGTCGCGCCTGTTTAAAGCAGCCTTAAATGTGGCAAAGAAAGAAATACTTTAGCCACAATTTGGTCTGTTGCTCAGGTTTTGTTTTTTTGGATTCCTGAGTGTAAAGGTTAAAATCTTTACCAGAGATTTCACCTCAACTTTTTAAATTTCTCTTTAGCCATCTTATCGATGTTCGACATAAGAAAAGCATGATTAAAATGCTTCTCAAATCAATAGACCGATCCATAACTTATGAAAGCTCTCATTTAAAGTTAAATTCCATCAGAGATCAGCTATATTGCCTTTACAACTTGCATTTACGTCAGCCATATTATCTCTCTAAGCCTGAAAAGTACAGTTCACCGAACTTTATAATTGACATGGTTATTTTTAGCAAAAACCCAAGTCATCTTTAATTGCAACTTGTTCTTGCATAACAAGAAGTAAGAACTCGATCATGAAAGAAAGTTATACAACGAGTTGATCGCATAAATCGATTGAGAGTTATACAATCACATTTCTATGTCAAGTTCGTTCGTAATTTGTTACAATTGTAATTGGTAAAAAAAATGATATAATGCAGTGAAGCCAATTACGAATGAAAGAAATACGAAACTTACGTTGGTCAAGAAACATAACCAAACTCATATATGTAACATTTTCCCGGATTAACTCACAGATGAAATAACGCACCGACGTAATAACTGAAGATAGACATGAAGTTCTTAAAATATGTTTTGTTTCAAACATAATTTTGATATTCGTGTGAAAGAAGTCGTGAGCAACAGGTTTTTTTTCTAGAAATGCAATCTTGAATAAATTTTGTATCTCGGTTTGCCGGGGGCTACGTTAGAAGCAGTAATAGCTTATGCTGTTCGGTATGTCAAACATAACAAAGCGCCTCCAGGAGTAATGATACTCGTACGTTATTTATGTTCTGGACAGCCAGACGTACATACAGTATATTAAAAGACAAGTTTTTATTTTTTTTGTAAATGTTTTATGTTTCAGGAAGTCCATTGAACTTTATGCGTGGCATTCCAAGTTCTTTGTCCGTGTGTTATGTCAGCAAGCAGTGCATTTTGCGTTATTATTTTTGCATTTTATTATGAAAATTTGTTTAACTAACCGGAATATATAATAAAAGTAAGGAAAAGAGATGTATATAGAAGATCAGAGTAATTTAAGTTCGTAAAATTCAAAGACCGCTGTAAAATAAAAAAGAATGCATTTGTAAATTGGCTATGAAGGGTGCACAGTGCAAGTATATTCTATAGACAACATTATTCCAATTAATTAGACGTACTTTCTGAAAAGAGAAGCGGCTTTTCCAAAACAAAAGGACTGTTTGTCAAACAGGCAGAGGAAACAGCTTCGGAAATGACAACTAATCTTTCACTGAATTCTGACAAAAAAACCCAAAATTACAAGACATAAAATCTTAGGATCCCACTGATCTTTCGTCACAAACATTCCTCGTATCCAATACAACAAATTGAGATTTCTTAACTGCATTAGTAAATAGTGTAATGGCAAAGTTTGTTGAACCGCGTTGCTTAGGATGACGTATGAAGCTCGCTGTTGCACCCGTCCATGGCGTCATGTGCTTGCATTGCGGTCAGCACACAGGGCCCAAGGGACAGATGGGGGCGGAAAGTTCTACTTGACTCTTGCTTGGGCACTCACTATACACGGTGTAGCGATCAATGTGCAAACGACAGAAAAAATTACTGTTTCACATAAAAGTGCAATACCTTCACGGTCAAAATGTATGGAACAGCAGATTCTTTTATATAATGCGACGAAAAATTTCAACGGTGCTAGGGTATAGAATAATGTACTGTCGATTTCCTTTACAACCTGTATTTATCTCATAGGTAAATATGGATCTCGGCGCAATCTTGTCCATTTCTCTTTTGTTGGTAGAACAAGGATTGTAGCAGGGCTAACTGTCAAGGGTGTTTTAATGTAGCTCATTTCTTATATTTGTGTTCGTGACATACGATTCGAAGATTATCGTAGGAAGATATCAAGCTGCTCACATGGGCCAATAATAAATTAGCGTTAGGAGCAATCTGTGCACCAAAATTGATATTAAGAACTTGGCTGTTCATTGTAGATGTAGCAGCCCGTATCTCTATGCTTACAATTAGGCAAAAAGATTTTCAATATTGTAGATATTACATTTAATAAATAAACCTTGATCTTTAATCATGACTCTTCTGTTTACTTAAATTAATAACAAATTGCTCAGACAAATATGTAAGTACCCATGTAAGTAAATTATTAATAAGTAGTGGACTAAGATAATACTAAAATATTTATATTAGCTGTTACATCCTTGCGAAACAATGCATTTTACCTTGGCATTGGTGCTGCTTGCTAGTAATAAAATTAAAAGTATTTACTTAACTATTTGAGTAAATACACTTAGCCAATATTTAATTTAACAAAAAGAGCCACACTAGCTGTAGATAATATTGAAATAGATGAACATGTTTATGAGGTAACGAGTGCATTACATATCAAACTCAAACTCAAAGCACTTATTTCAATTAAACCATAGGCACTTTTGAATTGTCAAGGAGTCAGTTAGTTAGTTAGTCAGAACATATAAAGCTAAGGGCCTGTTCCAAAACGTAGATCTCTATGGAGAAGAACGGGCAAGAAACTTCATGAACACTATTTTAAATCAGGATATTACAAAATCTTCAGTAAATTATTTTTAATAGGGATCATGATTAGAAATTTGCCTTGTCACCAGCGGGGTAATTACGTAACACACTAACAGTAGGAATGAGTTTCATCTTGACAGTTCAACAACATTCAATGCGTTATTTACGTTGTTGAGCAGACAATTTTTTCGAACATATGGAGCAATGGGTTAGCAATAGGCTTCAAAATGATTCAGATTGTGATAGATAGTGTGTTACGTAGTTAGAGTGCTGCTTCAGCAACATGTTATAGTCATTCATTTCTACGCTTTATTGTACATAAGATATAAAGATTATTGGACTTTATTCTGCAAATTCAGCATAACATACATTATTTGACTTAGCAACACGTTCGTCGCTTGCGCCGCTACCACCGTTTACTAATGCGCCATGCAATGTTTAGCATAGGTGTTAATGTTACAAGCTTACACGTGCGTTCTTACTGTGTTACCATGTCACTTTATGTAATCTTAATCAGTGTTTTTAATTAAGCAATTACTGAGGACCTGATTGACAATCAATTCAGGGTATAGACCTGTACATACTGTATGAGTATTTAGCGTTTAGTCGTATGTTTTTTCTTTTTCATCCTCAACCGGTACCTACTCATCTACTGATGGATTTGACCCATTATTGTGTTATTTTCCAATTCCTTAGAACTTTTTTTTAATTTTGGCATTTCTATCAAAATTTTTATCTAAAGTTCATAAAGGTACTTTAGACGAGTGATATAAAATAACGAGTAGGAAAATATAAAATTCTGATTAAATTCTAATAACATAATATTATCTAATATCAATGTTCATACTTGGTTACTTGCTGAGAAAGCCAAGATCTTGTAAATCAGGAATTATCGTTGCGTAGGCGAAACTTGACTACGCTTATCTAACTGCAACTTCCTACATTATGTATGTAGCTCCAGATATGGCTCAAATTACTCATAAAGACAACGTAATTATTAGTTAGGTTCGAGATATGTAGAATATTTTAACTTGCATATGATATGAACGTTAACTAGCATTATATTTATACAGAACCGTTTTTACCTTAAAAGAACTGTTTGTTTGTTATGTGTACTCGTATTTAGATTGCGTAGGTATTGGGTGTTAAACTTTACGTACTCTGATTGTAGGTTGAGATGTACCTATTTGTAATTCAGTGTCAATAAGTGTTTACCATAAATATTTCTGGAAAAATTAAACAGTTATTTTGTCATAACCAATAAATATATTTATTACTTTCAGGGGACTACGCTTGCAATGTTACAATGAGAGGACACAAAGAAATAATCGGAGAGGAAGAATACCTACAGTTCGATCCTTTCAAAGTGAAGCTCCGTGTCGGTCAGTCCTCCATCTACCTGACTAACTTGTTCGACGGCGATCCAGTCCTGGGACCCGCCACCAACAGGGTCATCAACGAAAACTCACAAGTATTCCTTCAAGAAATCAGTCCGGTCCTAGAAAAGAGCCTTGCGGACCTCTTCACGGAAATGGCGAATAAAATAACATCAAAGTTTACTTACAAAGAACTATTCCCCTGATTTGTGCTCATATAGGGTACTGTATAGTATTAAGTTGTTTGTGATTTTGTCTGTACGTCTGTCCACGAATTTGTTAGCCATTAACAGTGTCGAAAGCCTTTGGAAATTCTAAAAATAATTTTAGGGTTGGTACGTTACTCTCCACCACATTCCATTTTCATTAAGTGTAACTAACTGTATCATTTTCATCAATAATTTTCAGGTGTTTCATAACATTCATAATTATATTCATTTCTCATACCAACCCTGCAAGACTATTTTGTACAGTGATTAGTTTCAAAGTGTTAACACTGATACTAGTTGTAAGGTATTGGTTATTTAAGTGGTAAAGTAAGATTGTAAATAAATAGTTAGTATTATTTAACAATAGGTACATGTGCCGGCTGACGCAAAAAGAGATTCGTGTAAATAAATTCCTTCTGGAAACGGATGAAGTACGCCATTTTGGACGAAACTTTGACAGGTGTTTAATGACTATCTGTTTTTGTTTACCTATTATGTCTATGGTACTTATTTTATCGATATATGTTATATTTCACTGTATTACTTTTGTTTTCATTATTTTCATCTTAATGATTGCCATGCGATTACGAAATATTCATTTAAATTCGATCAAGTCGTATAAGCATATGGCTTGATCGAATTAAGATGCATTGCATTATTTAATATGATTTCTAAATTAAAAAAAGGACTTGAACTATCAACAGAATTTTTATCATTACATAAATACTTATTCCACCATAAATGTGGCTCTTTGGTGGGGTACTTGTAGCTAATTAACAGTATTTTGCATGAAATTACACCTGGCTAACCATCATTCTAATATCGATACTTCATGAATATAATTTATGTATTTACCATTAATACTTTTTATCTTTGTATTGATCATCATGTCATTCTCATGTGCTTATCCGTTTCGTTTCGAACTAAAACGTTTCAACTAGGCTTGTATTTGTCATTACTATAAAATTGACATGTGATATCAAGAGATAATATAAAAATTAAACTTTCGTCAGTGAATTGTCATTGTTTTATTATTTTCTTACGAATTTCTCAGTAGCAGCCCGGGGTCTGGATTTGTGCCTGGTCGCCCCGTAATACATGGGATTCAAATATACCTGGTAAAATGTAAGGTGTGTACCTGGGCGCAACCCTTCGGGAAATACTGGCATGATATTATTTCTTACAAATACTTCCTTTTGTTCATTTTGGGTTTGCAGAAAATGACCAAATCCAATGTCAATAAAATATATGATCTTTAAAAAAAAAAAGCTTTAAGAAGCTTTGCTAACTGAGAGATTTTTCCTATTCTTACCTCTGAAATAATAATTAATGAAATTATTCCTTCAGCCATTGCCCATCTCTTCACCATACCTAACAGTAACAGGCGACGTCAAGAGGTGAAACAGCGTCTATTCTTTCCACTAACATATGACAGCAATAATTACCAATACAATTTGCTAAGCTTATGGTCATAATATATTTATAGTCTTCGACACTTAGCCATTGGGGAAATATGATGAAGTGATTGGATCAATGGTCAAAATAAATTCCCGCAACGATTGTAGCGCCCCTGGCGGTGAAACCAATAACGTGATTAGTATAATTACTATACTGCCTGCGACGTTAAAGTTACTGATGGCTGGTGTAGTTACAAAAAGTACTGATGTAGTATGGCCTGTAACCGTTAGATGGCAGCGGCGAGCGGCATTGAAGAATCTCAGCAGAAGAAGTCGAGTAAAATATTTAACCAACTGCACTAACAATTAATGTTCGTAAAATTTCCACACGTCACCCAAAATTACTTCATTTTGATCGATGTCTTTTTATAATGTGGTTGTTATAATTTTCAATGTGCTGAATGGAATCAATCGGACTTTATAATAAAAAAAGAAGTGGACTGTATTTAAATACGTGTAATAGCTTAATTTACAATATCAACGTATAGAAAATAGTATAAGAAATGCCCGTAGTGGAGCGCGTCTTTGAGTTGAGTGGTATAGAGAGGGCGCAGCGACCGTCTCGTACGAGTTCGGTACCCCGAAACCGCGCCTTTCCACCGTCAATCACGCGCATATAGTTATATGATGCGCCGACGACAGTGCAAATTAACCCGCCCCGACCCTTGCTCGAGCCAGTCCGCGAGCCTGTAGCTTTATATTCGTCCCCTAATAATAATAATTCCGATCCAGCCTGTCCCTTGTTGCCCTTTCCTAGCGACGCCCTATGCGCCGAGGCTCGTATCCCCCTTAGCGTGTAGTAGCCTAGTTTGAAAGTTTTATTAAGCCCTGGCTGGGGGCCTTAATTTATTAGGGCAACCATAGCCATGTCCGGTTAAGCAGGCGACAACCTCTTAGGTTGATCTGCGAGAAAACAATCACAAAAAAAGTGCAAAATAAATTTTATAAATGCAATTGCAATTAATTTATTTTTGTTGCCATACTTTAGATTTTACGCTCCGATGCATCCTGGTTGTTATTTGACTTTGGCTTTTTACGAGTATGTATGTGGGGTTATGAGAAGTTTATAATTTTTTTTTTTATTTAGCTACTAATTACTATTCCCCCATTTGGATGAGGCCTTTACCCGTAGAGGGGTTCTTACAGCATAACCAACAATTTTATTCTTGCTTTAAAAATCAAAGAAAACATTCTAGAACTAATTTATAAAATAAAAATAAGCTATTTAATCTAGTTATAAAATCCTACTAACACTAAATTTAAATTAAAAAAAAAAAAAAAAAAAAACAATATATATATATATATACACTTTTATGTTTTATGATACTATATGATACTAACACTACTACTTTGTAAACCTAGATTCTGTAAGAAATATAGGCTTTTTTATTTTATTTATTTATTTATTACTATTCCCATTGCGAACATGATTTTTTTTTGGTTCTCTGTATGAATTGTAAAGATTTTATTTATTTATCTTAGCTCAAAAATAATAAATCATTCTATGCCTATTATTAACATCTACCTACTAATCAGGTAAGAAAATAAAGCATAATCATTTCCTAACTATTGGCTAGAGGAATTGTTAGACAGGCTTTTAAAGTGCATTGTATCTGCTTAAATATTATTATGGACAGGAGGCAGCTTAGTCGCAATCTTTGTATAGTATAAAATAAAGTCGCTTTTTTTGTCTGTACGCTTAGATCTTTCAAACTTCGCAACGGTTTTTAATGCGGTTTTCATGAATAGACAGAGTGATTCAAGGGGAAGGTTTATATGTATATAACATACATATTATAGTAGAGAAAAGCCGAATGTTTCAAGGATTTGTAATGTGATTTCGTAAAAAACATAGCTTTGTGCGCTTACATTGCAAACTCTGGCTAAACCTTATGAGATAGATCAAAATAATGTACTGTACTACGGAATTGTATATCTTAAAAAGATGTACAAAAAAAGCCCGGGATGGCATATGTCTATCTCCTAAGGATAACCCACAGTAACTATTTTTATCTTTTACATATTACAAAATAATAATGGGTTATTTACGAAGCTATTTTAAACAATACAGTATTATTCCTTATCCAATTAAATACGTTAGATACGTTGTGCATTTAATGTAAATCAAAATTGCCCTACACAGCGTATCATTAAAATTAATATCTTATAAGATATCAGAGATTTAAAATGCGGGGGCAGAGCAGCCATCAGGCTGTACGTCCATCCCGGGTGCCAGCGGCTGGCGGGCGCGCCGCGTGCATATAAATCAATCCAATATGTTACTTATTAGTAACATATATTATTAATCACTCCACACTGACACCATATTAGTATCAACATTGCACCCGTGCGAAGCCGGGGCGGGTCGCTA
Source organism: Griposia aprilina (assembly GCA_916610205.1). Taxonomy (NCBI): domain Eukaryota; kingdom Metazoa; phylum Arthropoda; class Insecta; order Lepidoptera; family Noctuidae; genus Griposia; species Griposia aprilina. Next base: position 17,899,820 of record OU744286.1, read on the forward strand.
GTGTTTCAATAAACAACAACTGACTCTTCGTCTAGGCTTTTAATTACTTAACCTAAATTAATGAACAGCGAAACAAAACTGAAGGCTTAGGTTGCCCAACTTATTCAACAAAACTCAGTCAATAACGTTATTAATCTGTAAGCAAACATAATGAAATAAACTAATAATAAACGAAAAACATGGTAGTACAAACAAAAATAAAACTCCTGAATACACAGAAATTAAGAACGAAATAAGTTTCGTAATAAACTGCTGACCAAATATTGCGAAGAAGTTCGTTTGAATGAACATGTCCGTTTTGTAAGAGGAAAATAGATAACGTGAATTTATAAATATCAAAAGATTAATGGCCATTCTAGTTTTGAGCGGTCACGGTCCGGCTAGTGGCGGATCTGTCGAGTTTGACATTTCGCGCCTCTAGGAAAAAGGCGCAAAATGACAAAACGATAATTCAAAAAATAATCTTTTATTTTCTTGTCTATGAATGCTGCTTCACTGAAGTTTTAAGCCTTGTGTTTATGGTAAACCAAGGTTGAGAAACAGTGTTTTCAGCAACATTTTGATGTTGCAATTGCAAGTAAGTAATATTTACTCAAAAACATTTTCCAGAATGACGATAACGAGGCTTTACTATTTAAATATCAAACAACGTAATATTCACAAAAGGAGCATTCAGCTATGGTGATATATTGAAAAAAGTGTCCTTATCTTTTTAGTGTACCTTTTTAAGTATATGGAATAGGTATTTAACAATTTGGTGTTTGTATTATGACTATATTTCCTAGCATCCTATAAAAGGAATACACGATACAATGAAATTTTCTCGATACAAAAAAAAAGCAATGGTCTATCTATGTTTATGTTTTTTTGAGTACTAAGGCGTAACGCTTATGAGTTATTCATTGGAGTTTACTATAAAACATAGTAGTCGTATTAAAGTTTAAGTAAAGCAGTTTTTGTTTTAATAATACTTTTTATTCAAAAAAGACGGCGTTTCGTTTTGGCACATACGTTGTTTTATTCCGAGCACACACACATTATCGTCATCCCTTCTTTTGCCTATCAAAAGTAATGTCATCACTCTCGTTCGTTCATAAATCAGTCGCCCACGGTGCTGTAACTTAGAACAAAAGTATGGGAATCATATCCGACCAGTTTAAGTAGGCTTCTGCTTTTGCAGATACACTACTCAATTCTATAGAGTTTTAATTTACTAGTAGAGTAATATCAAAGATGAATTTTCTTATTGGTAAATGGCACTGTTCTCAAAATGTTCATGGGTTTCGTCTAAACCACAGACTACATAGAATTACTATGTATAAATCATGGACCTAATATACAAACTGGACTGAGCTCTCCAAAAATCGTATCATACAAAAATGAACCACAACTGCTACATACATTTTAGGTTTACTTTTGTTATGCTATCTTAGCCGAGGCAAAACGAGCCGAGAGAGATAGTCAGAGCAGAGGCTGTTTGTCCCTTTTTCTCAATTGTTAGAAAATAAAAATGTTATAGATGGTAGAAAATATTTCACCAACTGCAAGTAAAATAAGTAACGTATAAATATTTTTAGCTTTTAGATTAGTTTTAAATAATTTTATATAAAGGTTTACAATCTGTACATAGTAGTAAATAATTTAATTTAAATAAAATAATCAAAATAATAATTGTTTGGTAGTTATCATAAAATTACTCTTGTAACTATAATCTGACATACGAATGACTTTTTCTGTTATTTTGTGAAGACGCATCGCATTTAAACTTTTAGGTACGGTTCTTTTGTAATTTTTATGGTGGAAATGGTGGAAAAGTGTTGTATCAAAACATTTCATATATATATTTTTCATTTCATTTCACATATAAATACATTTCATTCATTGGTAAGGAATTACAAAGATTTTGCTCAATAACAATATGTAGTATGACCATCCTCTAGAAGTTTCGTAGACGGAAGAAACCAACGCTTTAGTGTATTTCTGATTAAAACTATTAATATAATGCGTATAATAAATACAATTGGCACCTATGTATCGCATGATTGAAATAGCATTATTTTTATGTTGGTTACAGCTTTCCATCATAAGGAGAAATGAAGCAAAAATGGTTAGATGTAATTCCCGAATCACAAACAATTACCAAAAATTCTGTTGTGTGCAACCTTCATTTCAAGCCGGCAGATTTTTATATTGGTTTATTGGTAATTGGTTTACTTATTTGAAATAAATGCTTCGAGTTTGAATTTGAAAAAATGTTTGTCACACCCACTTAATTTTATTTCCCTTTACTTCATTTAAATAGCTTGCCTACTTCATCATAAACCACGTATACGTAATCATATTTGATTATTTAACACAAGACATGTGTCTCCTCAACAATATTTTAGTCTAGGTATCATAACCTCTTTTTTAAAACATGGGTACATGCATGATTCAACACCGACATAGTATACAACAGGCACACGCTAGGAAATAATAATTTCAAAGGGTCGCCGTTATCGAAATCGATAAGGAGGACTATATATATAGTACGAGTATACAACAATGTCAGTTTCAAATAATCAGCTTTCGAGAAAAAGTCTTTTCCGATATGTATAGTTTTTAGAGGTTTAATTTTCTTTTTTTTTTCATAAATTATTATTTCACTATTTGAACATCAAATAGTGAATTAATAATTTATTACAAAAAAAAAATGAAATGAAGTTACTTACAATGAAGTTAAGTAAGTTACAAACTATAGAGGTATGAGGAACAGGGTTTAAAGCTGATCTGATGAGATCCTCCGACCAGACGGGTGTTGTGTCTGGTGCGTATTTCCCTTTCCGTGTTCAACTGGCGACACCGGTCTCGCGAAATCAACACGCTTTTGTTTTACTACGGAATCCTACGATCCCGTGTTCAATTCGCGTCAACTGAGCACGCCTTTGTGATCAAGTGGCGCTGGGTAAGGTTTAACAAAATCGTGTGCAGTTGAACTGAACACTTTTTTGACTTGACTCTTAGACTGTTTGAGTCTTCAAAAGCGTGTTGAATCAGCGACGGTATTATTCTATAGTAGACAGTAGGTTGTATTATTAACTCAATATGATTTCAATGAAATATTACATACAATACAATTAATGAAACATTTATTATCAGCACAAAAATAACAAAAAAAACACCGACAAGACAACTATTTTGCGGAAGGTTCGTTTTGGTCTATGTTCACAGCGATATTGTGTGCACGTTTCTTTTTAACAGGACGGCCGGACTGAATTCTACCACTGCTGGGTAATTGTTTTTGATGCCGTCTCGAAATATATGTAGGTTGGACCTTTATTTTTCGTGAACGTCGTATTTTCTTATCATGCATGTATGAAACAATAGAGGAAGGAGTCTGCAATCGAGATAGTTCAGATGAATATTTTTTCAGTATTTGTGTGTTTACTGGATTTGGTTCTTCTTTAAGTACTTTGATTATTCTAATAAACTCAGACTCAATTGCGTCTACAGTAATCATATAATTTTTTTGAATTGAAGACTGTGTGGAAATATTATTTTCTGTGTTATCAGGTTCATTAATCGGCAACGTAAACTGTTGCTGTGTGGTGCCTTGACTTTTTTCAGCCATCTCCACGTCATTTGAATCCAGTGTTATATTTTGGAAGAAATAGGGGTTATATTCGTCTCCCAATGCCAATTTGGCCAAATCTTGGCGACAATCTTCAGTCAAATTTAACGATGTAGTAATCGTTATGCCAAACTTTAGTTCCACAGCACATACATGCTTGCAGTAGTTTCCACCTTTCCCTGATAAACAGTCACACTTCCCATTTCAGAATCAACTACATACACGTCTGTTTTTTCTTTTATTAAGTAAGACGTGTCATCAAGTGGTGATATTTGAGTTATCGACTTACTTTTCTGACAAAAATTTTCGTAGCTTACTGTTAACTTTCGCTCTCTCCCATTAGCAAATTGCAACAATCTTTTTTGTGGTAATTTTCAAACGTGTCAGTGATAAAATCCAGCAGGGCACACATATTGAAAACTTTACATCTTTGCAATATAATATCTTTAAAAATTCTTATAGACGCCTCGCAAAAGTTGTTTGTGTTATGTCCTCTATTGATAATGTCATGCCTATATGACAAACACCATTCTTCTCGTCGGGCCCACATATTTGTTAAATAATTTTGCAATTTATAATTTGTCGCGACTTTTACATCTTCATTCAATATGGACATATTTAATTCGGCCTCTGCTATAGTATTTGAATACATAACTTTGCGGAACAGTTTCATTATGTATTGTTTGTCATCTTTATTAACATTATGCTCTGTTTGCCAAAGCCAACGCCATATTGCTTGATTAACGTGAAATATGCAAAGCAAAAGCCGGGTGTTACGTAAAACTGACTTCAACGCATTTCTTTCAGCTCTGCTGTCATCGGTCATGGCTACACTTGGCTGAAATAATTTGTTGAATTTATTTTCGAGGAACTCTTTCAGAGTTTTGAACGCTAAACTCTATTGTTCTTCTGTCTGATTAGCGTGTAAAATTATTGCAACAGGCAACGCACCAATATTAGAAGCTGCAAAAATAAATGTCACACATGTGTTTGATTGATCACATGATCCGCTGGTATCTATAAAAACTATTTCATCGGCTAATCCTTTAGTGAAAACTCGCTGCATTATTGGTGTAATAATTACACAAATAGTAGGATTCTCCAGTATGATCAAGTCTATACCCAACTTCCCTAACTCGTCTTGTTTTCTTTTCAAAATTTGTAACACAGTCTGTTCATTTCTATTTCCATAATTTTGTTTACGCCATTGTTCGTAAAGATACACAACTTGACGATCTAGAGGGTTATGCTGAGCGTTAGCTAAGATTTTGTAGGCATCGCTGTCATAAATACTTATAATATTTAATTCATGGTACATCTTAGCGGCCGCGGCAGTCATACCTCTATCGAAATAAGATATAAATATTTGTTTCGTATCGTTCGAACATCGGAGCAAGGATAACGATTGAGCTACATTAACTCTGTGGGAATGATTGAAGTGGATGTCAACTATAACATTATATCCTTTTCTCAGCAGGGCTGAACTTCTCAGAGTACTTGGTGTAGTTTTCAAAAATTTTATATTAAGAGACGACTTGCAATTAAAGTTTCTGTTAACACCTTGCGTTTTATTTATCAATTTATTTCTTTCCGAAAGATGGCATACAAACAATTTTCTGAATTCATAACGTATGGGTTCTGCAAACCGTCTTTTCATAACCCAGTTAGAATTTGTTTGTTTTGAAAAACATTCCACAAATCTAGCACATTTTTCGTCGTATTCTCCGTCATAATGTAATAAGCACTGAACTTTACACTTATAACTGTCACTGGACTGTCCGTCATAGTTGAGTATTTCAAAATCTTTAGTGATTTCACTGAAAACCCTTTTAAACTCTTCCATTATGCACTATGTAAACAAAACATAACCTTGAACGCACAGTAACAAACTGCAATGAGAATCCAACTTCGGGCGCTCTCGCCTGCTTCGGCCCGCACGATTTATCCCGAACATTTACGAACGCGCTAAATCAGTACGGATTTGTTTCGAATAGACAGGTTAAAAAACCGTGTTCAATTCAATTACACACTGTTTTGTAAAACTTCTTTTAACGTTGCTTGATCACAAAAGCGTGCTCAGTTGACGCGAATTGAACACGGGATCGTAGGATTCCGTAGTAAAACAAAAGCGTGTGGATTTCGCGAGACCGGTGTCGCCAGTTGAACATGGAAAGGGAAATACGCGTGTCTGGTGGGCAACTGCCCGACGGTTGATGTCGGGACGTTGTCTAAATGCTAGTCGCGCGGTAAACTCTGCTTGCGCTATGCAGGATTTGCGTGACGTCAGTGTGACGTGTATGTAGCTCGCATGTGGCGGTGTAGATACCGCTAGAAAAGAATATTTTGAAATCACTTAGTATCAACCGGACACAAATTATCTCTTTCAAAACGAACTTTCCTGTCTGTTAAAAAAATGTTTGGTCACCCTATTAGAAAGAGATGAAAGCCTCGGTATGCATTATTTCTCTCTGCTCGTTTTTCTGGTCCTCTTTAGCATCATTGGACGTATCTATCTCCCTATATAAAATGTACTCTGTGTAGTCGCCCGGTGGGGCTGATTGAGAATGAATCTATGTCACTTTTTTGCAAATCGGTGCGATCTAATTTACGTGATTTAAATAATTGTGTTTACAGAAAAAGTGAGTAGCTTAGCAAGTCAAGGTAATTATTTAATACAATTAGTGTTGGATAGGTATTTAGACTCTGTGTGTGTGTATTCTTGTGACTGTGAACAATATAACATTTTTTTTTCTATTATTATTTCGTTACGACATTTAAATTATTTTTGAAAATGGAAAGAAATAAAAAACCAAAACTGAACAGTACCTTCAACGTTAGGAGTATCTGCTGTCTGCACAGGGCAATCAATGAACACATTCAATAGCAATAAGATGATGATAATAGTGAGTCGAATTCAACACCTTTCATTAAAGCATTACCAGCAACAATCTATTCTCGCCTTGCAAAGTAATGTTGGGTACCTAAGCATTCTATTTTCTAGAGAAGAACGTCTGTTTTTATACCTAGAACTTATAATAATTTTTTACATAAAGAAATAGGCTAAAATAAATGATTCGTTTTTATGTTTGAAATACGTCAAAAATACTTCAATATGTCAAATATTATCACTACGGGTGATAGAGCACAAAAAATGAATGGAGTCGCATTTGAATTGTGAAAAAAGGTGAGTTCTTACCCGACTACGGCAAAGCCAAAGGATGTTTTCTCATAATTCCTAGTCATTTTTGGACAAACGAGATATCGTTGGAACTTTGGAAGCGTCATGTTGTTTGTCCCGCGGGTTATATGCTACATGACGTCACATAAAATTCAACATGGCAGCTAATAGCGGATGTGAAGTGTTACCGAGGAAAAAATATATATCTTGTTTGGTATCTAATAAAAGGTCTTAAAGACTACTTTCTGAAAATATATTGGATATGTATAACTAAACCCGAAATAAGATCAAAACAATTATGTTTCACTCAGTCTGTTTTCAATAACACTAAACATCCTTCTAAAATGTTATGAAGGCTGCTTAGCAAATTATTGTTATCAAATTCCATTTGCTACCTACCCTCAACGAACCTTAGGTAACCCCACAATAATTGAAATAAAAAACAAAGTTAAAAACTAAAACCCAACTACTACAAAAATCTGAACTAAAATGTTTTATACAAGACATAGTAACAAAATAATAAAATCGGTTTCGGTTTTTGTATAACCGGAGAATGTAAGGTAATTTATCATACAGATTACCACTGCCATACGAAATCGAACTTGAACAAAATGTGAATAACTTCCATTTTAATTTTAGTTCATGTACAATGAGCTATTAAGCTAACATAGAGCCTGGCATAAATAGAAATTTCATTTTTACTTTTTTTCCAGGTGTACTAAACTTTCTGGAGTACCTACCTTCTCAATCTCAAATCTTTTATCTATTTATTACACTGCATGGAATTACTATGCACTTTATAGTTCAAATGGAATGCTTACAAGAACCGAAAAGTCGGTCTTGAAAGAGAAAACTGAACAAGTAGTGTGTCGTTTATTTTGTAAGGTGAACAAACATTTACTTGAAAAGTAGGACATGATGGAAAAGTTAAGAGTATTACGTTATTGATGGAATGTATGTAATAATAGGTAAGTGAAAAATAAAATTAATTGTCATCTTCCAAGCCAGTGTATGGTGATCGGTGAAACGGTGTTGGAGTTTATCAATCTCATATATACCAACATCCATTTTATATAAATAAAGTAGATTAATTAACTATTTTTAATTTCATGTTGTATAATATAAGTAATAAGATAAATATTTTGGATATTGATTAAATATTTTGTATTATTTGTCTACTCCATAGATGCATAGTGCGAAAATTTCATAGACCGAGATAAATTAACGTTACTTAGCACGCACATTTTTCTTAGATTATGTTTCCGTCTTTATCTTGCACTTTTAGATTGAGAGTTGTGCGACACTGACAAGAATAATGCTTAGCCGAAGCCCATGCTAAGTAAGGAAACTTTTTAAATTCCGGTCAGTAATTTTGTTAATTCCACTTTTGCCACTGGTTCAGGAAATTTGTAGCGGTGACGTGGCGACCGACCACGGAAGATAGAACCACCACTCCCCGCGTGCGGGGGAAATAAGTCACACCCAACAAACAATTAGTTATTTTCAAGGTAGGGCCTTAATTACAATTTCCGCGATGAGACCGCTCATTTTATATTTTGTAGTGTTTGATTTATTTATGTCCAAGAAGATGTCGCAGTATTTTCTGCGACATCTTATTGAACATTGTTAATTGTTAAGATGTAAATGTTATGTGTGTTGTTTAATGTTTTAAAACGATTATGATAACTACCTTCCCTCCTTTGCAATTCAATGTGGAGTACGTCGATTTTATAGATCGTTTTCATGTTAGAAATTTGACGAGAGACAAGATAACATTACTGTGTTTCTTCATCATACAATTTGAGAAATATCAAGAGGTCAACCTAGCAACGGCTTCACGTTTTGAAACATGATGGACAGAAAGGAAGCGATGGGAGGCGTGTCGTTGCGTCAACCGGATTCCTTTGTTGGTTTAGGGTTAAGAATGGTTAATTAAATTGCTAATACTACTGCACTTCATGGTAGGTATCACTAGCTTTTTACCGCGCCTTCGCCCGCGTGTTGGTCAGAAATTATCCGACGGGAACGTAATACCAGGATACAAAGAATCTTTTGTCCTAACCTAGATCATTATCTATCTGTATGTGATCGAAATCTACTCAGCCGTTAAGGCGTAAAAAGGTAACAGACAGAGTAACTTTCACATTCATTTCATATTAGTTTAGAAGAATGGATAATCATAGAGCCATGAGAAGGTGACGGATTTTCAGGACTTGAGTAGGTAATTTAGGGAAAGTTTCGGCAGGTACAACTTGAAAGAACATTAATATCTGACCTGATCTGGTTAACTGGTAGAAAATGCCTCAGGCATTAAGTCCGCCTTTGTACAGTATTTTTTTGACTTGTGCATAAATAAATAAATAAATATCTAGACAAGAATTGTGAGTAGCGAGAATATAATTTATCTCGACTTCGACAATCGGTGCTTTGCTAAACTGGTAGCTAACCTTTCCTGAGGGCCTACTCTCTAAGTCTGTAAACGAAGAAACGGCCCGTCCGAAAGTAGTTCGATACTTTGGAATGAACACTACTCCCGATCAATTAACTTTTTCGGTCAAGGCAATAACACAGCGGGAATATAACGACAACTGTCAAGTGTTGCTGTCATTCATTTGTAATTCGGATTTGGAGCTTAGAGATTAGACCCCCTGGTTTAAGCGCCTTAAACCATTGATGAACCTTGCAAATAGTCATATACCCATTAAGACCTCAGATTCATCCAACTGGAAACTAATAGGCTTCGGTACAACTAGTGTCGGATATTACAGCACGACCACTTGACCAGTACTTCCCAATCTGTTTACGATGAGATAACACTTGTGTAACAGTAATTGGCCACGCTGGCCGGCCAGCGGTCACACCTTTATGCAACAGATCGCGGAACTACGGACCGATACTGTTACGGTTGATCATGAAGCGGTTGAAAAAAAAACGGGAGGTGAATGACTCATCACATATTGGCCCGTGATTTAACTACTGGTGAAAACCACCAACGGCTGAAAACGATAGCGCGATAAGCTCAGTTGGAGATGGCGGGATGAATTTAATTCGTTCCCAAACTTCGATAGATAGGGATAAGTTGGCGGAGAAGGGAGGCCATTCGCTTGCAGTGGGACACTAAGACTAATGATTAATTAAAGTCGCAGCAGCGTCTAGGTTCTTCAAGGTTTTGGGACATGCGGCCGTGTTAAACCTCTGGGGGTCGACGGCAAAAGGCCAAAAGTTTTCTGCCCAGTCGTGCGGCGACGAGAACCCAGTGGTATCTGTGTATTTTGAAGCACAATGCAGTTGGCATTTTAACATTTTCGAGGCTTGCTAGGGAGGAAAACCCAATTACATTTAAGCAGAAAAGAAGATACCTACCTACTATCCTTTATAGGGATAAAACTTTAACAGGATGAATGATGCGCTTTTTCGTCTGGAAAAACCCCGCCATAAGGATATGACATTTTTCTTGTCAGTGGCGCTTATTTATTAAAATGTACCTCCTCATTTAAAATACAATAAGAAATGCTTATTTATTTTAACCAAAGCCTACTCATATATCGGTATATTCTCCTCTTCATTTAATATGCTAAACTGTGTAAAGTGAAGCGACTTTTAATCATACATGGACGTCAATTAAAATAAACATATAAACATACCTATGTACGTCCGTATTATATCCGTATTGTACTAATTAATAGTTAAATTGCATAAGGGAAGGTAGGTATCACATTTCCTGGTGGTTAACTAAGCAGCAGTTACTTATTGTGTGAAGGAGGATGTTGTCCAACGAGGCAGCAATCTTCTTTGGAAAAGAAGACTGGTGGGTAAGGACACCTAATAAATAAATAAATGGGTATGTTTAGTGATAAAAAAAGAAAAAGAGAAAAAAAAGAAAAGCAAAGAGTAAGCTTAGATGGTTTGGTCTTGTTGAGAGGATAAATGAAAGGCGACTAACAAAAGGTATTTATAAGTCAGATGTGACTGGGAATGCCGAGAGGTGTCGCCCCAGGAGGACATATAGTGACCTTATTGGTGATGTTCTTCAGAAAGATCAGGTACTACGCACCTGATCTTTCGCATCCGTCGTGCGTGTATGACCAGATGTATAAACGTAAACGAGGCGAAAGCAGTAAGGATACGTAAGGATCGTAGCAAGTGATGTTCTGTTATTTCTGCCTACCCCTATGGGAAGAAGGCGTGAGCTTATGTATGTATGTTTAGCGCTAATGAGCGCTAAATGTAGTTTGGAAGCAACTCTATAAGATATAAAATTAGCACAGGCTCAGAATACAAAAAATAATAGAAATTAGTATTGATTCATTTTTCAATACTCAGTACTCAATTATTTATGGGCAGTCTAACAAAGTAAAATATAAATTTGGACCCTGTCAGGCACAGCAAAATTAGGCTTGTCCTTAACTTTATACAGCAGTAGACTTTGGAAGTTATTTCGGGAAAATTGATAAAGATTTTCCCCTAAGCAAAGTCACGGATACAGCATGTTGCTACGTTGGAATACCGTTCTTTATATTTCCGCTAGTTACGACATTAGGAGAATTATTAAAAGTGTGATATTATCGCCTGTGTAATTATAATAATTATGTCGTGTAATGATATTAAGGACACGCTAGTCGGTCATTCTTCCATACAAACTTAGTATGGTGATTACTCGTCTGTTTGATGGAGTACGTTCGAAACTAAAAATTATATCAATTTGTCTCGCCATTATCTAGCTCTGTATGGAAGCAGATCGTAAAAAAAAAAATTGGTTTGGAAGTTATGAGCGTCGAAACTTTGGGCGTAGATATATAACTTCCTGAGTATGAAAATGGCAAAATTATTACCATACAGGGATAGATAATTTATTAAAATTACAAATAACATTGTTTTCAATAGATAAATCCAGTAGTTTTTTCATGATATCTATACGCCCAAAGGTCTGTTCATGAAGTTTTACGCTCGTTTTCGTTATAATTCATCGTCTACTTCAGTAAATAAATAAATAAAAACTAAATAAACAATACAAAATAAATACAACTAAATTAATAAATAAATAAGCTAAATAGCATGCATATTGCCACACCTAGCAACGAATTCGAGCCGTCGACTAGTGCAACCTTAATTACTTGATTTAATTAGTGTCGTGTTTCTTGTAAGGACACAGCTTTATTATCTTTAGTATGTAGTATGTACTTACCTATATTCAAGATGATAGCGAAAACGGTTCAGCTTCTCTACTGTGCGGCATGGGCTATACAAGAATAACTTAATGTCCTGTCGAAAATATTAACAAGTAAACACGTACGGCGTGCGTGATTCATCTGAGTGCGTTGGGCATATTTAGATATCATACAAGCTCTTTTCATTTAGGGCGAAAGCGTCAGAGTAGCCCGCGAAATTCTAATTTTCTTTTATTTTTTGCAATTTGCAGGTCAGTATCAGGTTGTATGTCATTCTAAATACGATTCGCGGCCGTAGCAAATATTTATTTATAGAATTATAATCACAAAAATCATCAATACATCTCTATAAGTTCATATTACCCTATTGAACGACTATTTCATGAAATCTTCACATTTGAGGCCAATTCCAACTTAAGCAGTTGCATTGCTGATTCTAATTATTATAATTCTGTAAAACCATATTTCTAAATCATATTTTAATCAACATACAACCTGACACTGATCTGCAAATTGCAAAAAAACATAAGTAAATTTGAATTTCGCGGATTACCTTAGCGCATCCCCCTTAAGTAAGTAGGCTCATAATGAAAATCAACTACCAGCAATCCCTAACTTACTCTTTGCACAGTTACTGTTATCGTATTTTAGCAATGGAATTTTATGGAATTAGTCATGATCTACCTACGATAGACTTAACTCACAGAAAGAAACATTTTTTTTCCGTATCATTGTATAAAAAACTTTGAAGTTCAATTTTTTTTCCTTTTTTGGTCTGATAAACTATATTCCTCCAATATGGTGATAGCCACCTAACTGAGGCTAGAACTAACTGGTCCTCAATCAGGTCAACAGACAACATTATAAGGCTGGTTTTCCTCAAATGACATGATATAATATAGTTAAGTGTTAAATAACTGGCCTAATAGAAACCTGGTTAAACATGGTAGCCATGACCGTATGGTAATGAGAAACGATTAAGTTTACAAATAAAAGGTAAATTAAAATATAGGTCCCTGTCATCAGATCAAACTGACAGAATAATTGTGTGAGATTTTCGTACAGTAAGCAGTAGACCCTAAGGTCTCGGCTGAATACTGAAGTCCTAGTTTATCGCTACAATAAGCAGTCTTGAAGCAGATCGTTACAAGTCGTGATAAATTTAATCTATCATGCTAGACACCCTGATTTTGGCGCGAACTACCAACACAACGGCTAAACAGCAGGTACAGTTTCTTAAAATCCGGCTAACCCGGTCAATGCCAGTTGCAAACTGTGGCAGAATACTGAGCATCTTCTTGCAGGGTGTAACCTTCCTTGGTCCACTTGGAAGTCCCTGAACCTTCTCCGAACACAGGTGGGAAGGTGTAAATCCAACCTTGTAAAGTGGGTCTACCTCGACGGAACGGCAGCAGGGTGTGGAAGTGGAGCTGTGTTGCAAACTATGCTCCACCTCCTATCCTGCTCTCTGTGCCCTAAAGCATGCGTCAAAGTGACCTCTGCGCTGCCACCGATAACGCCATGGAACTGGCGAACTTTTGGGCCAACAAAATTAGAGTTACTGTCGTGCCAGCGACAGAAGAAGAAAATCATGCTATGATCACTTTGCTTAGTAAACGAATTGGTGATTGCACTATGCTGTTATTGTCATACACGAGGTCGCCTACCTAAATCTTTGACCTATGTTCCAAGTCTGTCATTTTATGACAAAAGGACTGGTTGTCTACTTTGGCATACGTCAACCAATGGACCTAGCTTTTTGCCATTAAATTCATTGTAGAGATAAATGATTTTAATTACCTACGTACTAAAGAATAAATTGGTCAATTAAATTTTAACATTCAATGACGTTCGAATGTCTTCAAGTTATAAAATCGGATCGAAACACTGCAGCTCTCGTCACATCCTTTATTTTTATGAACGTAGGAATATTTTTATGAATTTAATTAAACAAAAGGGATTTTATATTGTTACTTACATTTATGAGAATGATTGTTAATGTATGCAAGGGCCCTTAACATTAATATGATGTATAAATTAAGAGGCAAGCATGTTTATAATTTTCTCAGAACCATCACAGCTTCATCCGCGTGAAAACTCTACAATTTTCCGTTAAGTACATACTAAGCTACCTCTTTACAAAAGTTTATCAAAATGGCTTCAGCAGTTTTTCTATGAGAATGTACCAAACTAACAGACAACTTGAGATACGTACTTGTGGATGTGACTAAATTAAATAATATGGTAATTTCAATTTAATATATTCTAAATTGCAAGAGTTTAAATGGAAGGAAATGTGAAATAAGTTTCGAAAAGAGTTAAGTATATTTAGTATCTTAAATCTTAAGTGAATAAATAAATTAAAGATAATGTGGTAGTTAATTTTTGATAGGGCAGTATATCATGTTAGTAAGGGTCATTTGAAAATGGTTATCAGGAAAAAACCATTGAGTTTTCGTGTTTTAAAACTACCTTACTGAAATCGAAATTCGGAGACGTACCTACTTATCTGAATGTGAAGACTAGGTATTATTATTTCAGTAATTGCAAGCTAAACAAAGTGTTTTCCTTACATGATGACGCAGATTATATTAACTTATAAAGCTTGATCTTTCCTCAGATCATTCTCAAATTAAATATAGTAGGTATTATTTTCAGGTAAAGAAGATAACCTTGTTTTAATTTACATAAGTGCTTTTATGCTTTATTTTTCACGTGTGAATATTTACAGAGCCCAATTAAAAAACAGCTGGTATTTCCCCAAAGTATTTTCCCTAGGTTGCCCAAGCTTGACTTCTCGGGGCGGCGTTCGCGCCACTACAAATATCAGTTAATTCGGCGCGGGCGCACATTCGCGATCAACTTGCCGTTGCAACCTCACCAATAACTGCATCCTGTATAGTTATATCGGAAAAAGACAAAATGAAAGTGTTTATAGTTTTTTTGTTCTGTGTTGTCTGTGCTCAGTCTAAAGTGACGCGTAAGTATTCTTTTTTTAAGTTTTTGGCGGGAATAGGACGAAGTGTTCAATGATTTTTTGTGATGATTCCTGTCACGAAGGTTTCAGGGATACAGAGGCTTTTCAGTGACGTAAAATTAAAATACGTCGCTGGCGAAATGTGGGTGTGCTATAGGTACACCTCTGCCTAACCCTTCGGGGAATACAGGCGTGATGTTATGTGTGTGTAAAATTAAAATAGATATAATAATTTGGACAGCTAAATTATGGAATTGCATTGTTGACAATTATGGAATTGGATTGCTAATTCAATTAAGCGATGTGTCTTTCCCGTTTGTTTACTTAACCGTTGTTATGCAAAGAGGCTTAATTAAAACGGTGTTGTTAATAGTTACTCTACTTTTTACGCTAAATGCGTGACGTGATGGCATTTATTTGCGTAATTATTGCCTATTTTATTTCTAATTAGAGTAATGGCGTGATTTTCTTAATGGTTTAAACAAACCACAACGCCAAACGAGTTAATTAATTGCAATTTTATGTAGTTACATTAAGGTCAAATTGTAGCACTAATATTAAATTAATAGCATTCTTCCACACAATAGTTAAATAAACTTGAAAGTTAGTATTTTCTAAAGACTTTGTCTAGAATATTTTTAGTCTCGATTTCTATATCAATTCAGTTGGTTAAGTTACGAGAAGAATGTTTTGCTCTATTTATTCGACTCAAATTCAAAGATTGCATTGTCGTTGTTACAACATCTTGTTTGCGGCTATTATTTGTATAAAACTAGACGGTATACTACCTATAATAGATAGTGTTCATTGTACTTGCTATTTCATTCGATATTATTCCTTTATGTTTGGTTAGGTTAGGTTAGCTAGTAAAGCTTTTTTTTTCTTCTTTTTTTTATATATTTAAAGACGGTTTTAATCTAGGCATATTATTCCACCCTCATCGTGACAAGTCGACTTTAATACTACTACACATCTAAAAAAAATCTAACACTACCTCTGCTATTAATACCAATGTTTACGAGCCTGTACAGCATCCTGGCTGCTTCTGAAGCAGGAGCAGCAAGGACGCTGTTACATACCCCAGTCTCGCACATGCTATTAAATACCATTAACAAATCTCGTATTTCCGGCTCGTTCCGGACACACTACAAAATGATATGATAAGAATCTTCAATTAAGTTGCATTCCACACAATTGGTGACATTACCCATTAGGAACGGAACGCTTTTAAGGACGGTAAATATCGCTAATAACCAAGTTACGGCGACTGCTAAGTTGTCAACTGCAGACATAACATAATGACCAACAAACAGAGGGTCAACAGATGGAGGGAGGGGGATTTCATTCATTTCATTTATTCAATTTACATATAAATACAAAAAAACTACGAATTATTAGTTAACATTCCAAGTGAAATTCAATTACAGTGCCAAACAGTTTAATAGATAATGTCAAACAAGTATAAAATATAATGTTCTTACAGTTTTCAATATATGTCAAATAGTTTTAAATATAATGTCAAAAGATTCTAAAAATTTTACAATGTCAAAACAAAAATGTGTGACGTTAGTTCCGATATAATAAACAGACATTTTTCTAATAAAACGGGGTTTTAATTTTGTTTTAAACAAGTGGGTGTCATAAATCAGGATCTTTAGCTCAGTTGGCAGCTTATTAAATATCTCTACGGCTTGGTACTTCGAGCAATGCTCTACTATATTATATTTAGGTGCTATTTGTTGCTTAAAGAATTTTCTACGCGTGCTCTCTCTAATCTCACGTTCTTCTTGTGATTCAAAGGATATATCGGACATATAGGGAGGATATTATTTGAGTAGATATACATCGATTTTAGCTTTGTTTGTCTATTTAGCTTCCCACAAGATAAGGCGCAAAAAATAACATAGATTTATTTAATGAAATCAATGATATTTTTTGTCTGGTCTGTAGACGTGATCTAGTATTCTGCTATCTATGTTGGTAACCCAAATTGCGGACTATTCAAATATTTCCAATCTTATCCATAATGGCGATGTTCTACCCTTCCTTCTCTGCAAAAATGATTCCGACATCACAGTCGTCACAAATAAAGAGAAACGTATACACATTTGGTATTACACAGTACCGGAAGCACGGAACACTTTTGAAAAAAGTAAAAACTACGACCATATAAATAAACAAAATCGCCGGCCGTTATTTTCCTTCAAAGCTGTTTTAAATAGATAGATTCTTGTGGTTCTACAAGGCATATAATTTCCTAACCACAATATGTGGTCGCGCGACTTATACCATAAAACCGAAAGTAGTTTCGATTGTATACATCGCATAGTACACTATAATACCTAAGTATACAGCTATAATGCCTTCATAATTTCAAGGATAACCGACAATCTGGGACAGTTACACGTATGAATCGAATCGTTACGTGCTTCGACATTTTAAGTGTGTGCTTAAGGCTTAATACATAATGCATGTATAATACTCGTAAATGTAGTATTCTTGATGTGTATGCTTCTATGGTATTATTTTTACCGATGATTGAACTGGCATATTTGAATTTAAATGGTGTTGTTGGACCACCCGTTAAGGGGACTACATGACCTAAACGCAAGTTTTATAATCAAAATCAAAAAATCAAAATCAAAATATTTTATTTCACATAAACCAACATGGGCACTTAAGAAACGTCAGAAGCTAGGTGCACGGTTCCAATTGGTTGTTTTCTATGGAGAAGAGCCGGCAAGAGACTCCACGGTTACTCTTTTAAAAATAAGGGGCTTTTACAATGTTTCCAATTACAGTGTTGATAGATATGGGAGGACAGTGTAGGCCTGTCAACAAGTAACAGGTACTCAACAAAATATAAAAATGTCCACAAATGTACAGTCTACAAGTTAGGCCTACAACGTTGTCACATTCACAAAATATAGAAGCATCTATATAAAAATAAAAGCCTAAAAGTATATGATCCACTGCAGTAAACAAAATTAGAAAAATATACGATATTCTTCAGGATATGCTAGTTAGATAGTGTGTTGAAAATATAATACAACTAATTAGATACGATACAAACAAAATCACGAAGATACCTCTAAACATTCTGATTTTTGTCAGATTATTGTACAAGCAACATATTAACGTAATAGCGATTTAATTTTTTACGTCCAATCAGAAGATTTTTTGTAAATAGATAAATACTTCATACTTTTGCAAAAAATTACCAGCGTTGTGTCATCGGGCTTCTCTTTCTTTTCTATGTAGTCCGGCAGTGAAATAAAACTCAAGGATAAATTGGTAACTAAATAAGAAGATCTGACAGTTTAAGTTATTTCAGAAATATAATACTATTACTTAAACAATGACACAACATTCAAACTCGCTCTCTATATTCTTAGCTTCTGATCCATATTTGTTGACAAAATAGCAGTGACAAGCAAAATAAGAGCTAAGTTAACATTCCAAATTTCACATTGATTTTAACAATGTTCGCGCGATATTTAAAATCAATCAGCCATTACGTTAAACTGACCCTAATAGTTTTTTTAAGGTTCTATCAACACTTCAGAGACTTTCCAGAATCTCGCCTGTCCGGCGAGGTAAATGCGTAACTCACTAACAGTAGGAATGGCTTTCATTTTGACAGTTAAACAACATTCATTGCGTTATTAACGTTTTAAGCAGACAATTTTTTTGAACATATGAAGCAATGGATTAGCTATAGGCTTCAAAATGATTAAGATTGTGATAGATAGTGTGTTACGTAATTAGCTGGTCAGTTTCGATTTCGAAGCATTCTCTCTATGACGTAAAAATAACGTACTGACCGCAACGAGCCGGAGTACGTAAAGTCCTGACCCGGAACTTTGTGGAAGGCTTCGTGCCGCTTGTCATAATATATTGCACCAATAGTTTTACTGATATATGAATTGTTGCATGCCCCTTTTATCCAAATATACATGATTAAAAACGAAAAGGCACTCAGATCGCTATTTTTTTATTATAAAATTTTTCATTTCCTAATAAATTAATTAATTATTAGTCTAAACTTCTGAAGTCATGCCACAGGTCAGGCGTTAAATCGCAGGTAGGCTTTACGCAAAGGAAATTCATTTAGCCCAAGGCTGCATCCGTTCACCGGGGCCCAAGTTTTGAACAAACCTGGCGATTATTTGTCGCTAAGTAGTACGATGACAGGAAATTTGTATGGTTAGATGCACTTCAAAATTACGTGTTGAAGCAGTTGCTAGGGTGTTATTACGTTGCTATTGTCTTAATAAGTTAATACTCTTTTTCCGTTATGTCGGTATTATCTAATTTTGATGCGGTTTTTCCGCTGTTCGAGGTTAGGTCAGGACTTTTACGATATGTTTCGCAAAAAGAAAACGATGTATTTTCAGAATAGAGTATCTTTTTAGAAATTAATATACAGATTTAGCGAAAAAGACACAATTCAGCAATAAAAGTATGGGCTGTCTGCTGTTTCTCTGACCCACTCGCAAAAAAATACCATCCAAGTTATTATTAATAATTGAAACTTTTATTTTATCCACAGCTGACTACTTTCCATCATGCAAAAGGAACGACCCTCAAATAGAAAAATGCGTTCTCAATGGTCTGGAAGCAATGAGGCCATACCTCAAGGATGGTATACCCGAGGTGAACATCCCTGCACTGGACCCCTTCACGGTGCCGACCCTGAAGCTGGACAGAACAGCTTCCAACCTGAGGATAAAGGCGACTGTGAAGCGTGCGATGGCCATTGGGGGCAGTGACTTCAAGATTGAGAAGTTGAAGTAAGGAACTTAATGATCATTTCAATAAGTTTGTAGAGATAGTGTTGTAAGCTGTCGCTAAACGGAATTGTAAAAAAACTAAACTAGGAGAACCTAGTTATCCAATGTAGGCGTGCATATACGTTACTACTTATTACGCGATAACATGCCATTTACGAATTAAATAACTGATCTGGCTTATCTTATGTTCGGCCATAACAGTTAGTTTCTTCAGTAGAATATAAAAAAAAATTGTCGGCAGAAATCTAGATTTTCTTGAGAAATAATAAAACTTATATCTCCAATGACTGCGTGAGAATATAGGTAGGTACATGACTGTTATACGATTCTGCGGTAACACCGTGACATGCCATTTACGAATTGAATAACCGGCCTGGCTTAACTTTTGTACAACTACGAATTGTGTATAGTTTGTAGAGTATATTTAGAAAGAAAAATATCATAGAACAATCCCGAAGGGAGCATAAAAACCGAGATGACATAAAAAACTTAAATACAGGACCGACATATTTTTTAGGGACAATGATTCGATTCGATTTTCGAATTTCGGGATTCGAAAACGAAAATGAAAAAAGGAATATGAATAGCTACCGAAACTTAGTAGCTTCATGAAAATTAACAGTTCGTCTTATGACTTCCAGATTGAACCTGAACAACAAATACGCTGGAGAGCTGAAGCTGACGCTGCCGAAACTGATGGTGATCGCCAACTACGATGTGAAGGGATCCAGAATCCTGGCCCTAGACATCAACGGCAAAGGACGCCTCCGAGGAAACTTTAGTGAGTGTTTTTTTTTCATTACACTATAGGAGATATACCTACTACAAAAATATTTCTTACACGACGTATACGACTTTTTGACTGAATCTCAGCCAATAGAAACATTTACCGCCAAAATGTTAAGCGGTAATAGTGTGAAAATAAATGCCAAAACTGAAGAATCCTACAGAGTGATTGCCCGACGCCTAACAGAAAATAACTGTTTATGGCACTCATACGAGGAATTATAAAAAAATTATAAAAATATCCCCAGGGTATGATCTTATTACAGGAGAAATCCTAAAACATCTCCCACGTAAAGCCATCGTTAAGCTTACTAGGCTCATCAATGCTGCATTCGTGCTAAAACATGTTCCTGAGCCATGGAAAGTTGCTGAAGTGATTATGATTGCAAAGCCCGGTAAACCTCCTCACGAAGCATCATCATACAGGTCCATTTCCCTGTTGCCTATACTATCAAAGCTGTTTGAAAAATTGTTTTTAAAACGGCTAAAACCTATTATAAACGAGAGAAACCTGATCCCTGACCATCAGTTTGGTTTCAGAGAGAAACACTCAACAATAGACCAAGTACATAGAATTACCAACATTATTGAGAAATCGCTTGAAGATAAAAAAGTCTGCTCCACCGTATTTTTAGATGTGGCACAAGCTTTTGATAGAGTTTGGCATAAAGGTTTGACATACAAGCTAAAAGTAATGCTGCCCAATGATTTTGCCGATATATTGCAATCATACATTACAGATAGAATGTTTCGTGTAAGGCACGAGGATGCCTTTTCCGAGTTAAAAGTTATTAAAGCTGGCGTGCCTCAAGGTAGTGTGCTGGGTCCCGTCCTCTACCTGTTGTACACGTATGATATACCAGCGCTGGAAAGCAATACTATTGCAACCTTTGCGGACGGCACTGCCATTATGGCGACAGGGTCATGCCATACGGAAGCAATAAAAAAGGTACAAATCGCTGTAAACAAAGTTCATGACTGGGCACATAAATGGAGAATCAAATTGAACGAATCGAAGTCACTTCACATTGATTTCACCAACAAGAATTGTGATTACCACCCAATCTTCATAAATGGCAAACAATTGCCATACGCCAATACAGCCAAATACCTTGGCATAACGCTTGACGCGAAACTGCGCTGGAAAGCGCACGTTAAAAAGAAAAGACAGGAACTAGACATGCGTTTTAAAAACATGTATTGGTTGATTGGACGGGAGTCCTGCCTATCGATACATAACAAAATTTTATTATACAAGCATATTCTTATGCCAATATGGACATATGGCAATTTTAAAAATCGACCGCGCCTACTTACATGACGGACATCTGTCTCATCTCAGTTTATACCAACTTAAAAATTTTAAACCCTCGGGCCCAGGGGTCCGAGTGCCCATGTTTTGTTCAACGAAATCTCTAAGCGCCTGTTTGACACTTCCCGTGAGCTGGCTTTTGGCTTGGCCAGAGACTAACCAACTCCTGCTCTTGGATACATTACCAGTCGAGTGCAATGCGGAGGAATTTTTGGACGCCATAATTTAGTTTATTAGTACTTTAAGTCAGGTTAGGTTATTTTATTTTCATTGTAAATACTGTAATTTCTTATTTGTAAATACGAATATACTTTATCTCAACTAATAATATCTTAAATAATATTATACGTTTATACCATTCTTCATACCAATCGTCTATCTTTTCTTTTTCTGAGTTGAAACCGCAAGATTTATTGCAAGAAATGCCTGATCTTATCTGCATTTGAAATCTCTCTCATCTCAGCACAATTCAGAAATCGAATGAGGCTGTGCTAATATACACCTTCGTCTTCGGTGCTTCATTCATCGATCTATCATTTGAAATCTTCATTCACGTAAACATTGACATTGCAATTGATCGTTTCGGGGGCCCTTTAAAACTTTTTTAGGCTAGGTAGTTCGAAACACAAAAATAAAATCACGTTTTAAAATGTATTAATTGTGATTGCGTGAGGCAAATTTTAGAAATTTTTAGACTAAATTAGCCTATCATAAACAATTTATGCACAGAACGGATTTGAATCAGTTTCATACTAACGTTAACCTGTGATTCACAACATTGCATCAATTATAAACAGCGGGGTAATTACGTGACACACTAACAGTAGGAATGGGTTTCATTTTGACAGTTCAACAACATTCATTGCATTATTTACGTGGTTGAGCAGACAAATTTTTCGAACATATGAAGCAATGGATTAGCAATAGGCTTCAAAATGATTCAGATTGTGATAGATAGTGCGTTACGTAATTAGGGTGCCGTTTAGATTCAGTAAACAACAAGTATTTAACTTTATTTAAGCACATGTTCTAGAATGATGTACACGTATGAATGCCATGAGGTATTTCAGTGTTCAGGGTTCGAAACAGGCTCATGGGAATTCGACGAAGAAAGTTTCTTTAATTGAAGCAACAAATGACTTCAATCAGCTAAACACTGTTTAGATAATACAACTTTCATTTATTGTTGCTTAAAGTTACTGTTTGCCACAAGCAAGAAAAATTCTTCGTTTATAAGGTCACATAAATGCCTTTATCGTAAGTTCAGAAACCAAAAGAAAAACTGTAATTACTGTCCCGCAGGGGCTTTCGAAAGATTTAACAAAACGTTGTAAAGGCTTCTACACACTATGCCGTAATAGTGAATTTGTAATAATAATTATAATGCTGACAGTCCTCCTAAATATTTACAACAACATTAAAATATAAATCTGAAATTGTAACAGTCGACTGATAGTGATGTAAAGAGTACCCGTTTAAATCAGGCATGTTACCTAGGAATAGGCAATAGGCATCAATATTACCAACCGCCTCAATGCATTATTTAACGTATGGCACCAATAGGTAGGTGTACATGGGATAGAACAACGGTAGTTACCACATTTTATTGGAGCCTAATCATGTTCGAAATCGTGATTGGTCAAAGTGAAAAAAAAAATTGGCACCTAAGTGAGGATTTCACCAATGAAACTGAACGCAATCAGCACTTCTAAGCCGCGTTTAATAACTGTCAGTGTCAATATTCCATAACAATTATTACACTGACAGCTCTTGAACCCGGGTTAGATTGTGCTGAACACGTTCAGTTTAATTGGTGAAATTCCCCCTTAGAAAATTAAAAATGAATGGTGGAGTTACAAAATGGAAACGTAAGCTTAATTCGCATTAGTTAATAAAAAAGGTTAATAAGGTTAGATCACCAATTTTCTAAAGTATATTAATTGTTATATTATTTTCATTCAAATTAGCTTTTTTTTAGCTTATGCAAGTACACGCCTTTTCATTTCCATTTTGTAACTTTGACAATCCACATACCTAAAATACGTAACTAAAAAAAATGGAGGTAAAGCTTTCATGTTTCGTGTGTTCAATAATAGAACAATGAATGCTGCAAGTAATTCAATTAATAATTTTTACGATGATTTTATTACCATTTACAAACACAAAAAAAAACCAGCAGAAATTCCTCAAGCAATGTGGATGAATTACAAGTCGATGGAAAACCTTTGCAAGTTTAGACATGAATAATTTTGACAGCACAGATTGCCAACCCAACGAAATCGCGGGAATCGATGAATAATGTTACCTAGAAAATAATGTAGTAAAATTTTGTAGTTTATTTTTTACAAAAATTTAGGAAATACGGTTACAAAGTGTAATATTCCACTACGTCCAAAATCGTAGGACACAATTAAAATAGATTTTTTATTTATTATTTTGCTGTAATTTATGTTTTATTTTAAAAGCTATCATACATTTGAATATACTCAAACCTTTTTTACCTGCATGCTTAATTATATGTCATCATTGATAATCTAATTCAAAGTGTGTTACGACACTGTGGGACACCTTAAAAACTGGGGGGTTCTAAACATATTTTCGTCTTATTTTAACAATTATTATCGTAAAAATAGACTAATTAACTGTTATTTACCGAGTTTAAATATTATACTATCATAATAAATAGTAAATTACAATAATCCTTCGTTCTCCTAATGAATTATATATAAAGTCATGGGACAGCACAAAATGAGTGTGGACATTTTTTTACGGAAATGCTCAGGTACCTACTTACCTATCTACTACTGAAAAACAAATCACAATCGCTAAGTATCTTACATCTTTTCAATTAATATGTTTTGTTTTTTTTCTATTATAGCTGGCATCACCGTGGTTGTAAAGGGCTTTGCGAAACCAATTGCCAAGGAAGGTGTGGAGTACCTGCAAGTTGACAAGCTCGTCTCCAGAGTTAGGATCAACCACGCACATATCGAGATCGATGAAACTGACAGGCCGTTAGCAGGTAATAATTTAACACATTTATTATGATTTAGACAACTATAGAGGTTTGAGGAACAGGGTGTAAAGTTCACTCATACTTCTATAGAAAAGGGAGGATCCTCCGACCAGACGGATGCTGTATCTGGTGGGCAACTGTCCGATTATTGGTGTCGGGGCGTTGTTTATATGCTAGTTGCGCGGTAAACTCTGCTTGCGCGATGCAGGATTTTGCGTGACGTCAGTGTGACGCGTAGCTCGCATGTGGCGTTGTAGATGCGCTACACAATTTAAATTAGGCATCTAATTACTGAAATCCCATCCACAATAATTTGTGAAGAGTATAAATTCAATAGACCTTTATAACAGTGACGGCAGACAAAGTCAAAGTCAGCATTACCTTCCTACATTCGGGTAAAAAGCAGCTGAACTTTTTCTGATTGGAACCCTACTAATTATTTCTTATTGGATAATACGTCAGGATAATTCTTTAATTCTTGAAAGCGACCACAGCTCCCCAGTTAACCATAACTGAAGTTTAAGGCTAAAACGAGAAAAAGTTAAGGGCACCATAGTAAAGATATTTAAAAATAATAATGTTTTTATCTCATCCACAGCGTCCTCAGCAACATCATTCTTCAATGCCAACCCCAACGTGGTCCTGGACATCTTGAACCCTCTCATTGACGAGACCGCGGCAGCAGTCATCAAGGCATTCGTCAACAAAGTGTTAGGAAGCATACCCATCACTGAATTGCTCACAGACGATGCACCAGTCGTCTAACATATAAGTTAGGTTACGATTTATGTTTTATATAGATATGTGAGAAGCCTTTAAAAAAATACAGATTCTATATTTGAATTTGGCCCTTCTCTGGTTGGTCCTTTTAGTCGTCCTGACCTGTGGTCCTAACCAAAAGGACCAACCTTCGAATAAAAACTGGTATGTCCCGAAATGATCAGGGAAAATGCATTTCATGCTTATTCAACACAGTAGTAAGGACTTCTGGGGTCTTCGAGTAATAAAATACAATGTTAATTAAACTCAGTAATAAATTTACGAATTAATTAGCATTATTGGCCAATTAATTGGTATTTCAATACATAATGGCGATAAAATTAATCCATATTGGCTCATTATACAAGTCTTCTCACATGATAATAATTTTTTAGAGTTAAGACACTAGGTAGAATATTTATTGATTACAAAAATATATTGTTAAGTTGTCGAGGACTGTCCAATTAATAAGTATTTAAGTTTTTGTGGTTGACAATACATCCGGGCCAAACTATCATTTGAAAGTTTGGCATTTTGAAATAGGAATCGAGTTCAGTCGATTTTGATGGTTAAATGTATGGCACGAGCACAATGAAAATCTGGTGACGGGAGTTCTTGGTCACAAAATATCTCCGAAATATAACTTTAGGAAAGCTTCAATTAGAACAAGAAAACTGTTACAGCACAATATACTTAAAGAAGGAAGCTGTTTTGTGGGAAGTCTCTTTACCTACATATATGTAATGTAAAAAAAAACCCTTATAAGCAACCAACATTTGGCTCGTACCTGCTTGATTTGATCAAGACTGTCAATTATGTTAAGTCTAAAAATAAATTAAAAGTTACCATTAGATGCCTTTCATTGAAATTAATAACCTATAAAGGTATGAGGAACAAGGTGTACAGTTCACTCGTACCTCCATTGATTAGGGAATTCTCCCTTTTGTGTTTGTTGTCCTAATGTTTGTCGAAGCAACAAAATGCGATCTAAAGAAAAGCAGCCACATTCCTCTAGATCGCATTTTGTTGCTTCGTGTCTCAATATGAAAGTTTATAAAAGGTATTAGAAAATTCTAGACACACTTACCGAAGGTGCTGATTGAGCCGTTATTCAAAATTCCTTCTCAGTCACGAGATAATTTTTTTTTTGAAGGAGTGGCACTAGTGGACCGGTGTACGCCCTCGTTTCACATGATCCTTTTCCCGAAAACTCTTCAATATAATAGGTAGAGTTACTGACATAGCCTTCAGATTAAGCAAGCTGAAGTGGCAGAGGGCTGGCCATGTTTGTCGAAGGAGCGATGGCCGGTGGAGCAGACGAGTCCTGGAGTGGAGACCGCGTATCGGCAAGCGTAGGACGCCACACAGCTAGATGAAGCACCTTAAAAAGGTGGCTGGGATAGACTGGATGAGGAAGGCGGAGGATAGGATGTTGTGGCGCAACCTGGGAGAGGCCTATGTCCAGCAGTGGGCTGCGATATGATAGGCCGAGTTGATTGATTTATTGACAGGTAGACTTTACGCAGTGAGCAGTTGCCGGGTTGCTCCTGCGTAACCAGCAAGATGCATTACCTACCGACAGATTCTAAAATAATAATGCCTAAAGCCAAGGCAATACGTCAACTTGCATAGTTTACTATTATAAAGCCAAAGACAATATTGTTAATACAGCATGTATCAGAAAGGTGTATGTTGTATGGGATAATTGACATTTTTTTGGCAATTACGAAGTTGGTCCCATAGAGAAAGTTGTTTCGTTTGATGACCTTTACCACATCCTTACACATGACCACACCTTTCTGATGGTTCCCTATCCATGTGCATACATTTTTAAGACATAATATAACATTGACATAACGAAATGCAGCATAATGATCATTACGCATAAATGTTTTGCCATAATGTTTATTGCCATAAATCAACCTTTTTTTTTTTTTGATCCGGGGTGGAAAATCCTCTTGGATGTCCCCCGCCCTGGGGGGGCGAAGGGGTCTGTTAGACTCTTACTGACTAAAAACCACCCCGGTGTTCCATCTCACACCTGCGCCGGGGGTCACGGGAACGTACGAATCTTCCGCAACCCCCGACTGGTGCCGGCCCGCCTTAGCGGACCCCGTCCGGTCGAGCAGGGGGAGTGAGGTGTTTAACTCTCCCCGCGACGTCTAAGAGGGGCGCGCGTGGAACTACGCGCCGCACCATAAATCAACCTTTTTTTTTTTTTTTTTGATCCGGGGTGGAAAATCCTCATGGATGTCCCCCGCCCTGGGGGGGCGGAGGGGTCTGTCAGACTCTTACTGACTAAAAACCACCCCGGTGTTCCATCTCACACCTGCGCCGGGGGTCGCGGGAACACACGAATCTTCCGCAACCCCCGACTGGTGCCGGCCCGCCTCTGCGGGCCCCGTCCAGTCGAGCGGGGGGAGTGAGGTGTTTGACTCCCCCCGCGACGTCTAAGAGGGGCGCGCGTGGAATACTACGCGCCGCCGCCTCGGGTCCTGATGTATGGGGGGCGACGGACGTCCCCAAGTCCGTCGTCCCTAGACCCATTTAGGGGGGCTGGAAGAGGGCGTTGTCCGCCCTCCGCCGACGCCCGGTGCGCCTGCTGCGGGCCGGGTGAGAGGATGAGATCTCTCGCTCCCTTTCCGCAGCCTCCTTCTGCGAGATAACTGTTTCGCAGAAGGATACCACCGCATCCCAGGACTCGTCGCCGCCGACCATAGCATTCACTACGGCCGGCAGCGACAGGTCACTGCCTACTCCTGAGATGAGGGCACGGCGCGGCTCCTCCCAAGCGCGCGGCTCCTCCCAAGCGAAATCAACCTAACCTAACCTAACCTAACCATTGCATTATGCTAAAGTATGCCATAGTATCATTATGCTATTAAAAGTTATGCGAAAGCGTTATGCCAAACAATATTATGCCTTAAAATTTTACGCCAAGAGGCAGGTTCCTGTTTCTAATACATGCTGTATAATAGGATACAGGACCAGTCATTTCTAGGAAAAGTAGCATATTTTGCAACCCAGTAAGTCACTCACTGGACAAATCATAATATAAGTGCATAGAAATAAGGATGTAAACAGACATCAAGAGCACGACAATCTCGTGTAAGGCTGAGGTCACACTGCACTCTTTCCTTATTTCATTTGAACTAGTAATTCGCTACTTCCTGATACAATCTACATATGTGGAACAGAATTTAAGGACCAGGTAAAACTTGTTTAAGCAATTTTTTTTCCGGATAAGGGATAGATACTACCAATCAGATCATCAAAGATCAATCGTTGAGCTCCTTAAGTTCTAAGTTGAGCTGCACGATTACAGACAAATGCGTGCACTGACTGGACAGGTCCACTCAATCTGTCCTCCGTCTACCACATTGAGTCTGTCCCAGCTACCTTTTCAAGATCGTCAGCAGTGGGCTGGCAATGTTTGTCAAAGGACCGATGGCCGATGGAGCAGACGAGTCCTGCGGGGTTATTACGTAACACACTATCAGTAGGAATAGGTTTTATTTTGACAGTTCAACAATATTCATTGCGTTATTTACGTTGTTGAGCCGACAATTTTTTCGAACATAACAAGCAATGGATTAGCAATAGGCTTCAAAATGATTCAGATTGTGATAGATAGTGTGTTACTTAGTTAGGGTGCTGGAGTGGATACCGTGTATCGGCAAGCGTAATGTGAGAAACCTCCCAGCTAGATGATCCTATCAGATATGTTTAGTGAAATCTGCCAGATAAATTCGTCAGACCATTATCCGGAGTTGGTGGTGAAAATACATTAGTAAATAAACTACACGGTGGTTGTTTTAGTATGCTCATTAAACACTCTGAAGGAGAAAACCAGTAACATGATGAATTCGATTTCAGAATTAAATAATCTTGGTAGGTCATGTACACAGTAAGATTCGCAGACGGGCAATTGAATAGCGTCAGGACAATCTTTTTGATTAAGCATACTTGCGACTGAAATATTTATTTAAGATGCACATCAAAGGAAATTCAGATAATTACAGTATAGGTAGTTACTACTTGTATGCAATCGTGTTAAAATAAAAATCCGAATTGAGCCAAGAACAGATAGACCCACTTAAGTTCATCCACTTAAGCGTTATTAATTCTAATACGTATGTACATATTTGAAATGTTTTTATAACTAGAAGATACTTGCAATGTTGTACTCGCGACCTCATTCGAGGTTTTATTCCACATAAGGTAACTAGTCATACCATCGGAGCTATTATAAGGGACACTCCTCCATTTGGTCTCTTAGATGAAGTAGAATTGTGAATAAGAAAGGTATCAATATGGATTTTTTCAAGTTAATTTTGTTAGTAATTTACGTGAATTGTGTGTTTGGAAGACGTATTGCCAGGAATGGGACGGTTTATGATGATTATCATAATAGCAATAGTAGCTCGGATATAAGTAAGTTATTATAACATTTTACTGATAATCTATGAATTTCTGACATTCTCTGCAATTTTGGGGAGTCAAATATAACCAACCCTGATATATCCAGTATGATCATAAACTTTAAATACAGAATACGATGTTAACAGCTAAATTCCAACAGACGTCTCTTAAAAATTGGTACCAATTTTTTTTTATGAATGCGTCTTACTTTTTCGAGCTTTAGGTAAGAGTCTATTAAATCAATTGAATTACCATACAACATCGTAAGATCACGACAAGTTAATTCATACATTAATGGAATTGGAAAGCTTTATCCTGAAACTTATTCCAGCCAAATCAATATGCCACTACACGGACCCAAACGTAGCAGACTGTATCCAGCGTATCGCTGAACAAGCAAGGCACCTCCTGGCTCAAGGAGTACCGTCCCTGAACATCCAGCCGCTGGAGCCGCTAAAGATCCCCAGCATTAGGCTGCGGCAGCACAACATGCCCAAGAACAGCTTCAAATACGACGCCTGGCTGTCTGATGTCGCACTCGAAGGACTTACGAATTATACCTTTAATAAGTTGGAGTAAGTATACTTACCCGATATTTAAGTACTTTATAAAGTGCATCAAGTGAACATAAAGTTAGGATATCAAGAGGCCCGAGACAAGTGCCAATCGTATCAATTGATCGTAATCGTACAACAGTATTGACACAAGGCGGAACCTTCAAGTTAGCCCGCGAAATTCAAATTTTCTTACGTTTTTTGCAATTCGCAGGTCAGTATCAGGTTGTATGGTGATCTAAATATGATTCGCGACCGTATCAACTAAGGCTTTACAGAATTATAATCATTGGAACAGCAATACATCTCTATAAGTTCACATTACCCTATTGAATGACTATTCCATGAAATCATGACATTTGAGGGCAATTCTAACTTAAGGAGTTGTATTGCTGATTCTAATGATTATAATTCAGTAAAGCCTTAGTTGATACGGTCGCGAATCATATTTAGATCACCATACAACCTGATACTGACCTGCGAATTGCAAAAAACGTAAGAAAATTTGAATTTCGCGGGCTACCTTAGCGCATCCCCCATAAGCTTTTCAGTATAGTTTGGGGGGGCAGTGCAGGCCGCTCATTCGTCAACGCTCACGGCGTCCCGCCCCCCACCTCGCCGCGCGTACCTGAGGCACGGTACAGCGGTATCGGTCAAGCTATAGTTTATGTCAATCCAATACATTTCGGACTTTTCCATCTTTGTTATCGCTGATATCACTTTGTCTAACTTCGGGACCTCTGTTTATCGTCCCTTTAAGAAATGATTCTAACGTCTTTAATCAGTTTCACAGTGTATTTAAGTAACTGTCTTGCAAATATCAATGCCACATTGAGTTAGATGAAGAGACTTCTTCTGCAAGTAGATTCAAGAATAAGTAAATAACAAGAGATCTACGCCGTTTCAGATAGTGTTGATTCGTAAATAGAAGAATAGATTAAGCCAATCTTAATGCCAAAGTAATTGACTATATTTTAACTTTTCCTGTTATATCAATATCTTTACCAATCCCCATTCATTGCAGCGTATACCCTGAGCAGATGAAAGTGACAGCTAACATCAGCTTGCCACACCTGATGATGTCGGGAGACTACGTAGTGCTTGGAGACTTCCAGATGCTGGCCGTCGAGTCGACCGGAAAAATGGCTGCCAATTTCAGTAAGTACCTAGTCGGTTTCGCTTTGTGGTAAAGAGTAGAGATGAGAACAGAAAATATTTATCAGTCGATATACCTTCTGTTCTCGTCTCAACCTATGGTTTGATTGGGATAGGTGATTGATGTTTGTACCGCCTTATCACTATCACTACATATTATAAAACAAAGTCGGCAGTATGAAGTAAAGAACGGATTTTTATACAGTTGTCACCAATGGACGGAGTGATTCATGAGGAAGGTTTAGCTGCATAATTCATTTAGGTTTTGTGTAAATTGGCTGAAATATGACGATGATTGTTGAAGATATCGGAAATAATCATGCCGACCGGGAACTTTACTGGCGCGCGCCGGCGCGTAAACTAATCATGAACACAATTTATTACGGAATTATTCCTCCAGAGTACTTTTAATCCCGGTAGTCCGTTCCGGTGGGATATTTTCCGACATCCACGTGAGCGAAGCCGTAGGCAAAAGCTAGTAATGTATAAAAGCTATGCCTTACATAAAGACATTTTCTTTATTGTACTGGGTGCCATTAGTACTCTTTTTCATATTTCACCACATCCAAATTCAGACGAGCTCGCGTGGTGAAGGTTTTAAAATCATATTCGTTACGCATAAGGGTCTTATTTTGATATGAAGCAATTCAATGCTAATCAAACCACTCTATCTGTTTTCGACCTGGATACAGACAATTTTATCTATCTCACATTAAAAAGCCGCTTTTTCCAGCCTTAGGCTTGTCGGTGGTCAAGGTTGCTTACTGATTGATCGATGTTACCATATTTTAGACAATTTTATCTTCTACAGCTCAATGTACAGCAGCACTGGAAGCATTAGGAGCTAAAGTGCATAAGAGGATGGTAATCCGGGATGCGACAGTACACCTGCGTTGCACTGGACCACTGCAAGCGAGCCTCATGGAAGCGCACTCTACTACTGGCGAAATGGGTCAGTTATGTTGATTTTGCATTATGCTAATTATACATTATTTTAATGATTATTGAGGTAGTACCTAGTTGGTCGAAGTTATGTTTACGAACAATTGTGGAGAATACTGCTGTGGAAAAGTGAGAAGAAGAAATAAAGTACGATGGGCTGATACTAAAAGACAAAGGAGCTGCCAAGAAACAATTCTTCTCCACACTGTGTAACCTACTTTGTAATAGGTACCCAGTTATGATTGGCGGCTATAATAATAACTCTTAATTTGAGCGACAGAGTCACCAATCAATTGGCCAGCTAGCGTAAAGAGTATGGTTATTATTAGATATTCGAGAGGCTATAATATTAGAAGTATTAATACATGTTTTTTTTTCAATTCTAGAAATGATAACAAACCACATCGCCCACATGCATTCAACGGACATCGCGAAAGATGTACAGCCGGCTGTGGAAACAGCCCTCGGCATGGTCCTTGAGGACATAGCCAACAAGTTCCTCAAACACATCCCACAAGACATGGTCTTTCCAAACTAATGACGCAGAGAACCTGAACGGTTAGATATTTTAACACGACTTTCAGAGGGATTGTTATAGACAATTTAAAGTGATCAGATAATTTATATTTCTAATGACGTAGTGGAGTTAAAAGATGATTAAAATTGACACTAGTCTTCTTAGCCATTGCAATTTCGGACCCCTGATAGAAAATGAGCAGAATGGGGTCTACAGTGCTTGTGATGATTATCTATTGCCTTAAGGACTGTTACCTGCAACAGCTTTTCGAGGAATACAGGCATGACGTTATGTTATGTAAGAATTTAAGTTGAAAATCATATTGTTTTCATAGCATCTTTGACGCAGATGAGTCTTGTCACCATACACTTATTTATAAATAGGATGGACAGGGATATTACTGATTATTGAAGTGAAAACTTCTTTAGGCGCGTTGAGCACTTTTTGGGTGAACAAAAATCATGAAACTCGCGTCATCGTCACCGAACGCTTTCCGTGAGCTATATGTATACTGTGTATATAATATTTGTGTACTTTTTGGGTGAACAAAAAGCGTGAGACTTGCGTCATCGTCACCGCACGCTTCGACGATACAATTCACAAGTTACTTAGTTTTGACTTCTATGGCAGTCCCCAAAGACTGCCCTGCATTTTTTTTTAATTTGTTATTTGTACCTTGTATAATTAAGCGTCATGTTCGTGAACGGGCGCCGTCAATAAGGACTGGTCATATCATAACTGCCACGGCATATTTTAATTACAGAATTGTTTTTTTTTTTTTCTTTTTGTTTCTGTCTTCTTTATTACGGACGCTTTTAACGTGCACGTCTTTCTATATCGTTTTCGCATGTATAATTTCAACATGAATGATATAACCAATTTTTTTGTAACAATATTTTGATTTGAAAGAATGTTCGTTGAGTTTCTTGCCCGTTTTTCTCCATAGGTATCTACTACGCTTTGGAATGGGCAACTAGCTTCATCTTTCTGACTGACCGACCCCTTGGCAGTTCAAAAGTGCCTGTAATTGGTTTATTTGAAATAAATGCTCCGAGTTTTGAGTTTGAGGCACAAAGTGTACCTCAAGAGTTAATAGGTACCTTGTGTTATTTTCAAGTCCTAATGTTTTTAACTTTAAGTTTATCAAATAATGTAGTAACTACAAAGTCAGTAGCTAGATGACTAACTTATGTAATTTATTTCATGTGTATTGTGATAGTAAATAGAAGTTTTAATAAGACACGGTCCCTACCCATTTTATTACATATTTATGAAGGTATATTACATAAGTAATAATTGCTATAACAGCTAATAATATAGATGGTACCTCCACGTGTCTTCACGTTCTAATAAATATTTAGTGAAAATATTTCGTTATTTGCCTTGTTTTATTTTCTTGAGAAAGACCGGATGCAGATTCGTGAATGTAAGTAATAATTTCATTCAATAATTAGTGATAATTTTACAATGATAGTGATGAGTCTTCTATCAGAAATAAGTAGATTAATAAGAGATGTAACAGCAGGTTTACGGATACATGACTTAATAAGATTTTAGAGAACATTATTATTCTTTCTCTATTTTAAAACCAAGTTCCAATATAGTTTTGTTTCAGTTTTATTCTTCATCTGGCAGTTTAAGCAGTTTATGCGGCCTACCCAAATGTCCTTTCTTTAGTATTGTTCGTCGAATCGTTGAGCTCCTTAAGTTCTGAGTTGAGCTGCACGGTTACTGCCAAATGCGTGCACTGACTGGACAGGTCCTCTTAATCGGTGTGGTTCTTTCCTCAAAAGACCATTTCAGACACCAATCTACATGGTTCTAAAACATTATGTCCGATTTTTTATATACACATTGACATTGTTGAACTTTATATATACAGTGACATGAGTTTTTACTTATTTTAATTATTGTGAATGTGAGGACGATGTGGGTCATTGCTTTTTTTTCTCAGTTAATTTTAATCATGATCGGGCAGTTTGAGTAATTTATGCGGCCTACCCAAATGTCCTTTCTTTGGTATTGTTCGTCGAATCGTTGAGCTCCTTAAGTCCTGACTTCCTGAGTTGAGCTGCACGATTACTGACAAATGCGTGCATTGACTGGACAGGTCCACTCAATCTGTGTGGTTCTTTCCTCAAAAGACCATTTCAGATACCAATCTACATGGTCTTCACATGATCTGACCAAGATTATGTCTGGACTTTAAAAGAGACTGTGACCTCTGAGTTTGTTTCGGCTTTTCTTCTCAGAGTAGTCAGATAGGAAACGCGGACCTCATCTAGTTAAAAAATATGATTGACGTGTAAAAGTGTTTGTACAAACCTATTTACAGAAATAAAATCATTTATCGTTTCGGAAGTCCCTGGTACAGCTTAACCGATTCTCGTGATAAAAAAAACCACATAGGTACATACCTAATAAACGCACGTATTTTTCCCATGGGAATAGGCAGACACTATAGAAAGCCACCGGCTACGATCCTTACATACTCCTTTAAAAAAAGGAAGAAAAAAGTATTTAGTAGGAGTTTATAAAATAATAGCAATAATGAAAGTGATTAATCTA
Source organism: Griposia aprilina (assembly GCA_916610205.1). Classification (NCBI taxonomy): domain Eukaryota; kingdom Metazoa; phylum Arthropoda; class Insecta; order Lepidoptera; family Noctuidae; genus Griposia; species Griposia aprilina. The sequence continues at coordinate 17,935,577 of OU744286.1, forward strand.
TTTTCAATCACGACAAAACTATTTTGCACTCCTCTTGCTCAAAAAATCCGTCATTGTAGCGTACCAGCGGGCTTAGCATGACGCTGTCTATCTCTTCGAAGAATAGACACGGCTATTCCCATACAAAGTGACATTTCGTTTCTCAATTTTTGACATCGCACCGTAAAAATCCTTCTAAAATCTGTCATTTTGTCTTCCGTTTCTGCCAATCGTTTTCTAGGTCCTTTTTAATGTAGGTGTTATGTATGTGAGTAGTGCTAAGTAGGCGAGCGGGCTGCGCCCCGCCATCCCCACGCCGGGTGCTACCGTCTAAGGATTAAACCAGTGTGCAACAGGCTAGCGAGTTTGATTCACGAGTGTCACCGTCCTTCCGCGTAATACCTACCTACCTCCATATCTAAAACGTGGCGACGAGCGGACTCACATTTATAATAAAATGTCTACGGTAGCGACTTATGGGGTTCTTTCCACATTTGACCACCAGTCGCAAGAGTGGAACAGCTACAAGTTGCGATTAAATCAGTGGTTTATCGCAAACGACATAACCTCAGAAACGGACAAAGCAACGATCAAACGGAGGGCGATATTGTTAACGTCATTATGTGAATCAACGTTCAAGCTTGCTAGTGACCTGGCGTTACCCAACAAGGTGGATGAATTACGTTACGAGCAAATAGTAAAACTACTCGACGACCACTTCACACCAAAAAGGTTCGGGTTTGCAGAGAAGTCAATCTTCTATTCGGCAACACAGCGACCAGGAGAAACGCACACTCAATGGGCGGCCAGGATAAGAGGATTAACGACACACTGTGCGTTCAAGAATTTGGAGGAGGCTTTGCTTGACAGATTTATCATGGGCATGGCGGCAGGACGAGAACGGGACAAACTTTTCATGCAGGATCAGCGGGAGTTGACCCTCGCAAGGGCCATCGACGTGGCAGAGAGCATGCGCTGCGCGCGCGATGCCTCGTCGCTGGCAGCGTCAGGCACTAACGGCATCGGCGCAGCGAGCCCGGACGGCGTCTTCAACATTTCCAAAAAGGAAAAGTGCAGTGTGTGTGGATTCACTAATCACAAAGCAAATCAGTGTCGTTATAAAACCTATAAGTGCAAAAAGTGCGGAGATACGGGCCATTTGCGAAAAATGTGCCCAAACGAGGGTAAAATAAAGTTCGTGAAGGAAGGGTCTGTGCACGATGGAGGCGACGACGGTGAGTGTTTTTACAATATTCGGTGCGTGAAAGGGAAACCAATGACGGAGCGCGTAATGATCAGTGGTCTGGCTTTAGAGTTTGAAATCGATAGTGGTTCAGCAGTAAGCGTAATATCAGAGAAAACCTACAAATCAAATTTTAAACGATTACCGTTGTTAGTCACCAACAAAAAGTTATTTAGTTATACGGGGGAAAATATTGAAACTATCGGAGTTGTTTATTTGCCAGTATCATATCTGGGCCGAACGCATACTATGAATGTGTACGTAGTGCGCGCAGGCGGACCGCCGCTGCTTGGACGCGACTTCATTCGTGAGTTTGACCTTGAGTTGGCGCCTACACGTATACCTGTACACGCCGTGCTCGACCAAGCGCAAGCGGTATGCGAGCCTACTAACCATGCCAATATTGACAAGCAACTCCTTAACATGTTCCCTAAAGTATTCTCAGGCAACCTCGGATCGTTTAACAAACATAAAATTGATTTACATTTAAAACCCGACGCGAAACCGATTTATTTTAAAGCAAGACCGGTTCCGTACGCTCTAAAAGAACTGATAGACAGGGAGCTCGACCGATTGTTATCACTAGGCATTTTAAAGCCTGTGGAACACTCAGAATACGCATCACCAGTTGTGCCAGTTCTGAAAAAGAACGGTAGCATCAGATTATGTGCAGATTACTCAGTAACAATCAATAAACAGTTAATAATCGATCAATATCCCTTGCCTACGGTACACGATTTGTTGGCCAAGTTACATGGGGGTATACATTTCAGTAAAATTGATTTATCAATGGCATATAACCAATTTATATTAAATGAGGAATCACAGAGGTTAACCTGCATTAATACGCACCGCGGTCTTTTTAATTTCACTAGACTAGTATTTGGGTTGGCCAGCGCACCCGCCATTTTCCAGCGCGCAATGGAATGTTTGCAATCGGGTATTGACGGAATCATATTTTTGCTAGATGACATCCTAATAACGGGTACAAATAAGGAACAGCATAGGCAGAGACTCATCACGGTTTTACAACGCTTAAATGATGCCGAATTAACGGTTCAGTTAAGTAAATGTGAATTCTTTAAAGACGAGATTTCGTATTTAGGGCACGTCATAGATAAACAAGGAGTTAGGAAGTCTCCAGAGAAAGTCAAAGCAATTTTAGAAGCTCCTAAGCCAACAAGCGTGTCACAGTTACAGTCGTTTCTAGGTTTAACTAATTATTACCGGAATTTCATGCCGGACGCGTCATCCGTATTAAGTCCATTATATAAATTATTAAACAAAAATACAAAGTGGGAATGGACTCAAAATCACGACGACGCATTTAACCGAATAAAAAACATTTTAGCGTCCGATAAGACATTAGCGCATTTCGATCCGAACGCCAAGTTAATATTAACTGTAGACGCGTCACCAACGGGGTTAGGAGCTGTCCTGTCTCAAATAAGTGTTGGAGGGTTAGAGAGGCCAATATCATACGCTTCTCGGACGTTGTCGACAGCGGAAAAAAATTACGCGCAAATACAAAAGGAAGCAACTGCGATAATTTTTGGGGTAAGACGATATCATCAGTACCTATATGCTCGGTCCGAGCCCTTCGTGCTACGAACGGACCATAAACCCCTGTTAGCTATATTCGGGCCCCACAAAGGCATTCCCGAAGTGACCGCCAACCGCCTGCAGAGATATGCAATATTTCTAGCTGCGTATAACTATACCATCGAGTACATCAGCAGCAAGCTTAACAGCGCGGACTACTTATCTCGGGCATGCGGGGGCAGCGGGGGACAGAGTGGGACGAAGGCGCCGGACGAACTCGTGGACTGCGAGGATCGCGCGACCTACGTCAACTTTGTAGTGGAGGGAGACCTACCGGTGACCCTAAACGACATGCGTCGCGAGACGGCTCGCGACACTCATTTGGCTACTATCAAGCATTACGTTTTAAACGGCTGGCCAAGGACAGTTAATGACGCAGGCTTAAAACCATTTTACAATTGTCGTACACAGTTATCTTACGAAAAAGATATCTTAATGCGTGGACATAAAGTCGTTATTCCTTCATCTTTGCAAGAAAAAGTATGTCGGGAACTACATAGTTCGCATTTCGGGATAGTAAAGATGAAGGCAGAGGCTCGCAAGCGGCTGTGGTTTCCTGGCGTAGACGCGGCGCTGGAGCGAGTAGCGGGTGCTTGTGGGGTGTGCTGTGCATTGCGCCCCGCGCCCCCGCACGCCCCGCTCGCGCCGTGGCCACTGCCGCCACACCCTTTTTACCGTATTCATATAGATTTCTTGGGCCCGTTCCAAGATTACATGTTTTTAATTATTGTAGACGCATATAGTAAATGGGTGGAGTGTTATGATATGTCCTCAACTTATAATTCAAAGGCGGTCATAGGTAAATTAAATGATTTTATGTCGCGGTTTGGTGTTCCACACTCGTTGGTGAGTGACAACGGTACATCTTTTACATCATTAGAATTTAGGGATTTTTGTAAACTTAATGGTATCGAGCATGTCCTATCTCCCGTATATCACCCGGCCAGTAATGGGCAAGCCGAGAGTTTTGTGAAAATAGTAAAAAAGGGGCTAAAAGCTATAATTTTAGAAGGCTGTAATAAAAAAACAATCCAAGGAAAAATAGCAAAATTTTTATTCGACTACAGGAACTCTAAAAACAGTACCACTGATAAAACGCCTGCGGAGATAGTATTCGGGCGAGCGTTGCGCTCGCGGCTAGATCTGCTAAACCCGACCGCGCCGTCACCAGCGTCCACAGACCTAACTCAAACCGTCGCGCGCAATCAGTCCTTACAGGCTAAAAATTACAAAGGAAAACACAGAAAAGACTTCACAGGAAACGAGAAAGTATGGATAACCAAAAACACAAATAATAAAAAACGCAGTTGGATACAAGGAATAATAAGAAAAAAAGTCGGCAACATAATGTACGTGGTATACGTGCCACATTTGGGATGCGAAATCACCAGGCACATCGACCAAATAAGGACAAGACTACACTCATCATCAGCCGACGACCAGGACTGGGACCCAGACGTGGTACCAGATTTAGCGACGCTTGTCGCCAATCACCCAGAGCCCATCACGCAGCCAGGAGAGGGAGGAGGGTCGGTAACGGACCCCGGACAGGGCACTCCGCGCGTCACGGTAACACGCAGGCGGCAGGAAATAAGTCCCACCTTTTCGACACCTACGGCCACTCAGCACGTCAGTGATGACGATGATGATGACGACGAGCAATCAGTAACGACATAGGTTAAGTGTAGTTTTAGAGATAAATACGATAAGAGTATTGCCAAGCATAAGGGGAAGGGATGTTATGTATGTGAGTAGTGCTAAGTAGGCGAGCGGGCTGCGCCCCGCCATCCCCACGCCGGGTGCTACCGTCTAAGGATTAAACCAGTGTGCAACAGGCTAGCGAGTTTGATTCACGAGTGTCACCGTCCTTCCGCGTAATACCTACCTACCTCCATATCTAAAAGTAGGCTATTTCAGAAGACAGTTCTCTAAGGTAGTGAAGACAATTTGATTTTTTATTCGCCATGCTAAAGACTGTAGAAAACTTTTTACTCGACGGCCACAAAGTATAAAAATGGAATGGAAAAAAGGAATTTTTGACTTTTTGTATGGAAAATGTGAAAAATGATTACCAACATGTTGAGTTTTAGGGGTTACATAAATGGGGTCGAAATTTTCATTATTTTTGCGATAGGACACACCATTTTCGACATATAAGCAAAATAAAAGATAAACGAGAATAAATAACTGAATTTATTAAAAAATGCAGGTGACTCTTTCTACTTTGCTGCCGTCGTACTGTCTTCACGAAACTCGCTAAAACTCGGGAGTAAAACTACCTACCTCGTATAAAATGGGTCATTTTAGGCCCTTGTATAACAATCTACTATTTGATCATCACGATGCGATACCTTTTCAACTTAGTTCGTTCAACAAAAAGGTTATTGTGTAATGTGCCTTAAGTGTGCCAATGTGCTGACTGGGCCACGCGGTCAGGCCTACCAATTACATCAGACGTACTTACAACATTTAAATAGCACCCTACTAAATAAATATCAACTCTACGGTAACAGACAGAAGGTTGAAGTTTCAGTGGTGAGTAGAAAAGGTTTTTAGGTCAAAGACCTATCATGACGATGCTAAAATACAAGTTACATTGTCACATAATTTCGCTTTTGTTATGTTTCTTGTGATCGCCAATTATTTAATGAATAATTAGGCTAGAAATGTTTTGATGCAGTCATTATTTCAATGATGGGAACTAGCTTTAACTAGCCTATAAAGGCAAGTTACAATAAAGTTTTACTATGTGTGCCTAGAATTTAAATACATCTTGACAAACTACATATTTATATATTATAAATAATTAATTAATTATATTACAATTATGTGTATTTTTGTGTGAGTATATGTTTTATGTATGTAGGTATGTATTTGTTGTATATGTAAATGGTACACCACTGACTACCAGCATTATTGTCTCTCCTCCCTTGAATCCATCCAAAGGTTGTCTGTAAAAGATCGCTTTTAGCGATAAGACCGCCCATTGTGTCACCCTATGTAAAATTTCTACATTTATATCTGTCATTTTTATGGTGTACATAATAAAGAGTATTTTATTCTATATTTGTATAATAAGGCTCAACGAGACCCTTTTTACCATCTTTAGCATCTATGGAGAATTAATGTAGATTATTTAACAGTTCTTAAATGGGATTTGGATGTTAATTAATTTTTCTTCTATCCGTAGGCTTTAGAAGCTTAGAAGAGGTCTCAATATCTTCCTCGGAATGCTTGTAGGCACCAACAGAGTCTAAGACGCAATCAAGCTACTGTTTCAAAACATTGTCATTATCATAGCTGGCTGCATCAGGTTGTTATATTTTCTATGGATTAGTTCTGTCTAATGGGGTTCCCGGCTACGAAAAAGACATCGCTTCTCTATATGCTTAGCATAATCATAATCAGCCTACAGTGTTCCCACTGCTGGGACAGAGGCCTCCTCTCTTTGAGAGGGAATGGGCTGTAATCCACCACGCCGGCCCAGTGCGGGTTGGTAGATGTCACATGTCTTCGAATTTTTGGTTTTAGGACATGCCGGTTTCCTCACGATGTTTCTATATATTATTATATATATTCTTTTATTTCCTTCATATACGTCGTTAGAAAAGATGAAATAATGTCGAATTGACTGAGAGCTTATTTCCTTCTTGTCTGTCATAAATAACCTGCGCACTTTAATTACTAATTTTATCTTCAATTCACCATCAAATTATTACTAACGCTCTGTGGGACACTTTTTTTTGATAGTGAAAATGCTTGGGTCAATATCACAATCACAATCGGCCTATAATGACCCCACTGCTGGGACACAGGCCACCTCTCTGTGAGAGGTAGTGGCCCATAATCCATGACCCGGACCCAGTGCAGGTTGGTGGATGTCATATGTCTTCGAATTTTTGGTTCTAGGACATACCGGTTTCCTCACGATGTTTTGCTTCACCGCTTTAGGAGCAGTGGTGATGAAATTAAATACACAAAGTAAAGTGCCCGTCTGAGTTGGAACTCACGACCTACAACTCATAAAGGCTCCTTCAAACAGGCGCGACACTCGACGCGACACAAAGGCACCGCATGGGGCGCGACGAGCGGGCCTTTGTGTCGCGTGCGATTCGCGTCGCATGTCGCGACTGTTTGTAGGAGCCTATAGTCGGGGCCGATACCACTGCTCTCGATCAGGGTCGATAAGAAAAAAAACATTGTGTAACCTAATTTGCCATCACTTTGATCAAAGGCTATGTAGCAGTAATGATTTCGTAAATAATCACGCATTATCTATCAACCAGATGACGATAAAAATGATGTTGATCTGTTATCATCACGTTTCTTTTTATATTTAAATTAGAACCACAGTACTATTCTAGTACTAATCAGTTAATAGGACGAAGATGTGGTCTGTGTTGTGGTGTCTGTCCGTGGTTCATTTTGTTGCGGGTTTTGATAAGAGCTTCATCAATTGTAAGTACCTACCTACTTTAAATTTCATATTTACTGAAATATTGGTGCGGAATCTCGTCGAGGGGCTCGTGGCTAAATAATAACAGAGTCGATCGAAGGCTAAGCTACGCTTGCCGCAGTCGGTTCGTGGATGGGTGACCACCTATTACATATCCAGACCTCTCCGTGCCTCGGAAAGCACGTTAAGCCATTGGTCCCGGCTGCTATTCGTAGATCTTTGACAATCGTTACTTGTAGGAAGTGCAAAATTCTGACCACCAGTCTTACCAAGGGGTATCGTGTTACCCAGTAAATGGGTTGTGGACGTCAGATAGGCAGTCGCTCCATGTAAAATACAGGTATTCCGCTGCATCCAGTTAGACTGGAAATCGATCTCAACATATTTAGGAAAAAGCTATGCAGATTGATTGGTGCCGAATCCCGTGTTATTCAAGTAAACTAACGCTGGAGTTAAATTTTACTATAACGAACAGCACAAAGCTTAACCGTCACTGTACTTCGCTGTGACGGTTCAAGTAATTGATTGACATCTTTAAGATTTAGTGTGTTGTAGACTGAGTCAGTTAAAACTCTCATTTTCTAATGCCCCAGCACCAACGAGCGTCGTAAACGTAACGTAAATAATAACGATTTTTAAATCGAAAATACAAGTATAAAATAGGGATTTTGGTTAAAAAATTTGCGTCTAGCGCAATTAGTATCGCATAGATATGAATAAAGTTTTAAAACTAAATAAATAAGTATTATGTGTGTGTTAGTGTTTTGAATGTAAGTACTATCGAATTCATGTTACGTTTAGATACTCCGCCGATACTTCTAAACTTTGCCCAGAAGAAGACTTGCTGCATAGAAGTATTATATATGAAAATCGATGTAATTTTGTTTCAGTCGGTGGCTTCATATGTCCCAGAGAAGAAAGAGCGCTGGGCAGGTGTCTCCGAGATGCCCTGAACGCCTACATACCACAACTAGCAACAGGTAGGAGAATTGTGAATGTTATACGCAAAGTTAGCACGTTTATCAATATTTAACGTCAATATTATTAGAGTAATTGCTTACGGTTTTTTAATTACATTAAATAACATTAATTCATACCTGCTCCTGCAGACGAAAATCCAAAATGCTAAATATATAATTTTTATCTATTTGAAACTATGATAGTCTAAAAACGTTGGAACTGTAAGATGTTGATTATTTCCGCTGTTTGGTCAGCAAAATCGTTACTGCTTTTTGATTTTATTTATGGAATATTCCTAAAACAAAACCATTTTTGGGTGCATACAAAGAACAAATGACATCCCACTTAATCTTGATTATAATCTTTCGGTGCTCGTTATTATAATTTTTGTAATGTTTTAGGAACTAAGTATCAATCATTCGAGCTACATTATCTTTTTACATGCACGTGTTTCTGTGGCAATAAACCGATTTTTATTTCTTTCTAATTACGACCAACATAACCTGACCTCACTCACCTCACCTTCACCTCTTTCTTCCTAGAAATTTGTTTTCATCATGTCGGCTATGATACCGATTTACTCTCCGTACCTACATTATTTGTGACTGGCGAAATGTAATCCTTTTTAATTTAAATAACAGGAGTACCAGAATACGGCGTGCCACCATGCGAACCCATGGTGGTGCCAGCGTTGTCCATCCAGCAGTCTACGGGGCCCATCTCCGTCAAGTCCAGCTACTTTGACGTAACCGTCAGGGGCCCCTCATCTATGCGTGTCAAAGATGTCGAGTAAGTATCTTTTGACTAACTGTATTTCTGAACTTTCATTTGGGAGCTCTTGAGACCTTTCCCAGTGTTTCTAGCTTGATAATTCCAAATGATTGGAGAATTGTCCTATAATCATCTACCAACTTCTCAGACTGTTCCTCTTTTTTTTGCTAAAGCATGATATTACATTCATGTGGAGACCTTGCCCTCTATGGGCAATGTTGTGTTTCCCCAACAAAACTATTCGGAATTCCGTAACGATATGTTTCTCGCTAACAATTTCCTTGATGATAAGTTCCTAATATACTTACATACATAGTGATGTTACCCTTTCTATCCAAAATTCGTCAGCTGCGATCGACAATGTAAACTAACGACGACGGTAATGGTGATAGTCGAGAGAAATGATGCTGACTTTTGTGTTTGGTTTTGTGTTTCAGTGTGGATTCCCAGCAGCACCGAGTGGTAGCGAGGTTGTACATCCCTGAGCTGAGAATGAAAGGCAACTACAGGCTGGAGGGGAAGCTGCTGATGCTGCCCATCGATGGAGAGGGACAGTTCTCCGCTAAATATGGTACCTACATTTTTACAAACGCTCAAGGGTTCCAAGGAACATCCATCTTGAAAAAACAATTACCCTATCATTGTGTTAATGTAGTAGTAGATAAATGTATGGGTTCAATACTCGTAATATGGATATGACCACCTACAGTTTTAAGGGTTTGATTAGTTACGAATAAGTTTCTACTTTTAGGGTGTCTACATTCTCATTGCATTTGTTCAAATGGGACGCTCAGTCCGAGCGCTATAACGACACTTTTTTCATTGGCCGTCTTTCCTATTCCCAGGTGATATCGATGCGACAGTGATTATAGTCCTGGGACGTCAGCCGCGCCATAACGAGGTGGACACCCTCAAGTGTGAGGAGCTGGACGTGTCCTTCCACGTGGGGTACGCCTCCATGAAGCTGGAGAACCTGTTCGGTAGCGATGGGGATTTAAGTATGTATACAATCTTTACACCCTCCATATAACATGGGGCTTTATTATAACTGGGGGGATAGGGATGTACTATGTATAGGCAGGCAAAGGTATGCCCCTGCCTACCACTTTCGGAGAACAACCCGAATTATGTGAGGTACCATCATTACTACTACAGTCAATAAAAGCCAGTGATGTTTATATTATTTGGACCTACACATAGACAGCCATGATAACAGATTATGTCGCAATTTTGCGATACGTAAAAGTCATGTATTGTTGACGGATATATTGCAATATGTTGTTCTTTCTATTATCATACTTAAGTTGAGTATTAGAGTGGAACTCTTGCTGTCAACTCCACTATTTTACAACAGTAGGATTCTCTTTTACTAGGATGTAATAAGACCAAAATAGGGGTATTTTTTTTTCCTTCTGTAGTCAAGCAGCCTTATTTTCCTTTTACAACACCCACATATTGACCCCCGCCTTGTCGTGCGAGTTCGTTGCCAAACAAGTGACGTGTTCTTTTTGTAATAAATATTAATAATACATAAATATTTACATAAAACACGTGTATACAGAGATTGATCGCATTTGTTAAGAATTATTATGAGCATTATATAAGCAGCTAGTTAGCAAAGACAATTAACAATGTGGCGACGAAATGAGATAGAATTTCTTCATGTGTTACTATTAAAAGAGCTGTCGCAATACCTTACTCATGTAGAAACGAAATGTCCACCTCAAAAACATCTCACATTTTTTTCATTTACGTTGTTCTCATTAGCAACGTAATTTAGTCCTGCTTTAGTCCTTAGGTCCTGACTTCCTGAGTTTAGCTGCACGATTACGGACAAATGCGTGCACTGACTGGACAGGTCCACTCAATATGTGTGGTTCTTTCCTCAAAACACCATTTCAGATAGCAATCTACATGGTCTTCACATGATTTGACCAAGATTATGTCTGTACTTGAAAAGAGACTGTGACCTCTGAGTTTGTTTCGGCCTTTCTTCTCAGAGTAGTCAGATAGGAAACGCCGACCTCATCTAGTTTAAAAAATATGATTGACGTGTACAAGTGTTTGTACAAACCTACCTACAGAAATAAAATCATTTATTATTTTGTTCTTAGTTTAAAAAGCGTACTGTGTCCTTCCGTGATTGAAGAAGCGCACCAGAGAAAAACTTATTTCCTTAATAAATTGTGATTTATTTGTTTCAATTTTTTGTTGGGGGTCCTCAATAAATAAACGATAGCAAAAAAGGAGTTGCTAGGCAAACTTACTTATAGAATACCAGCTTGTAACTAACCAAGGCTTCTACGAAGGGATGAGTTACTAAAAACCCTGCAAATTACTTGGCCATTCACCCTAATGACCAATAGATCACATTCTACTTGAAATGACACCCGTCCTCATAACTTTCTTTTACTTCTAGGTAACACGATGAACCAGTTCCTGAACGAGAACTGGCAGAAACTAATTGAAGAGTTGCAGGCGCCGATGGAAGAAGCTCTGAAGGATTTCTTGAAGCCACTCGCTGATCATGCGTTCTCAACCCTTAATGCGGATGACATTCTATCTAAATAATGAACCTGTTATTACACACGCTGTATGTGTATGTTTGTGTGCTACTGTGCGTTGCACTTTAGGAGAAAATAAGTAAAAAAAAAAAGGATGAGGATTCCTGCAACTGTAAGACAATTTTCAACACTCAGAGGGTTTAAGTCTCAAGGATTTTGCTTAAATTTAAGGATTGCTATTTAATTAATTTATGAATAAATTATAGAAATATTTTATTTTGATTCTAATTAACATTTAATTTGTAAGAAAATGCGTGCAATATTTGCTTCATTGTTTTACTACTCCTTTATGCAGAGACTACTTACTGTTTTCGTACAGATTTATTTCTTCAGGAAAACTCCATTGAAATTTATAATATCACGTAATAAAAACAAAATAAAGTTGTACATAATAATATATTTTTACAACTAAGTACATTTTAGTCATCACAATTAAATTAAATCTAGTGTCTTAAGTACAAACTTTAAGTACATCTATAGTATCGGGTTACGTAACTTAAATAAATAAAGCTTATGCCCTAAGAATGGCTAAATACCCCTGTACACAATGGCCTAACTGTAGCATCCATTGCTTCATTTGTATGTAACAAATATAAAAAAGCAGTAACTGATTATTCAATGTAAGACAACATTAGACCATTTTAAACAGAGGAGCTTAATATTAATCGGTATTTAGGACTGTCATTATACCGTCCGAGTTTAAACACACGATCCCTGTAAAAAGGACTCAAAATAATTTAGCGGAAGTTCAATAAAGGTCATAATTTAATCACTTCGACTGTACGCAGTAAACGAGTAATTTGTCTGACGGTGTTTACGAGCGCGGCACAAATAAATAAAAAGATTGACATCTATTTTTAAATTTTGCTTGAACTTAAAAAATAAAAGTTGTTTTGAGATTTTTAAACCCTGCAAATAACAAAGAAAAAACGCGGTGGATATGTAACACAATATCAAAATATCTATTTGACAGAAAGTCATGGATTCTCAAAAAGTATTGCATGAAAAGACATCAACGCATAGAGCTATCATCGAAATATCAAAAAACTTGTCGATTCTCAAAATCGTTGAATAATAGTACAACTTCGGATTTTATCAATCCCACTTCAACATTTCATATTTCTACTATTATCCGATTGAAGAAACTTCCATCAAATTAAAGTCTACAAATCAGTGAATACACTTAAGAAAAACTCACAACAGTAAATACAACTGAACTACACGTAAACCGAATTTTCTTAAGTTGACTCACAGGCCTAAGGCATGAGCCACAGGTCGACGGGAATCTTGGAGAAGGCAGTGTTAACGAACGCCTGGAAATGCTTCGCGATGGATGCGGAAGCAGCTGGCCTCATCTCCTCGATGATCTCAGCTGCATTGTTATTTAAGAACTGGTTCATCGCTTCACCTGGAATTTTGAAAGGAGGACTTTAATAAGTGTGACTAGGTATTGCATAAATCTTATGGAACTCATTTTTGTTTATGGCATGGACTATAGAAATAAACTGGGGAAGAGTTATCATGAAAAAAAAGAGGGCCATAATTCTTGATCACAATTCAGGGTTAATAATATTAGCTCGCCGTCTAGTAAGCACCAGGCCCGGGTCGACGGCGCGTTGTGTTCAACGCGCGCCTCAAAGAGATGTCAGCACACACTGACGTGGTACGCTAGGGCCGATGCCTGCCAGGGTCGCGGGTTTGTCCGAAAGGGTTACCGTGGCCCTGGCGCACAGGCAACTGAAGGAACACGGGTGGGTTTTTGTCAGTAAAAGTCTAACACGCCCTCCCGCTCCGCCCAGCGCGGGAGAAGTTACATGATGATTTGTCACCCAAAAAATAGGTTTAATAATATTCAAAAACCTTTTAATCTTGAGCACAATTATCAGGTTTAGGTATAAAATAAGTTACTTCTAGGCAAGCGTGCTTCATCGTCAACCGCACCGCATCATCGATTACAATCAGCAGTGTTATTTGAAAAATATGCACACACACGCGAGCCTATCTAAAATTTAATGAATATTTTTGTGATGAAGACTAATCAGAGACGCATAAAGAATTAATTATCTAGTAGTAGGATATTTTCTAAATATTATATGTATCAAAATGCATAATCAGCCCATAATATTCCCACTGCTGGGACACAGGCCTCCTCTCTGTGCGAGGGAGTGGGCCGTAATCCACCACGCGGGCCCAGTGCGTGTTGGTAGATGTCACGTCTTCGATTTTTTGGTTCTAGGACATGCTGGTTTTTTCATGATGTTTTCCTTCACCGTTTTGAGAGCGGTGATGATTAAATAATTTACACAAAGTAAAGCGCCTTTCTGGGTTCGAACCTACAACCTACAACTCGTAAGTAGCGGGCTTTACCACTGGGCCACCACTGCTCTAATAAATAATGTATCATAATGATACATAATAATCATTGCATACATAGGGGAAGTTCAAACTCACCAATAACACTTCCATGGTTCACAGTGTCCTTGACCTTGAACCGAGAGTTCCTTAGTTTGAAGTCCACTAGCATTCTGTCAGCCAACATGTACTTGACGTTATCCCGGGTGATCTCCTTGCCGAAGATCTTCGCGATAGCCACCACGTCACCTTGAATGTGAAGGAGAAATCATGTCATGTGTCTGATTTTTCAATAGTTACAGTAACTTATTAAATATTTCGGCTTGACAGTTTTTGTGTAGAAAATATGTCAAACTAAACTAAATGAGATAAAATTATAAATCGAACAATATATTTTCATACAGCACTTATGCAAAAGTAGGGACAATCAATGATGTTTTATCACTAAAGTATCCAGACGATTCGTATTCAAAGCATTTGCATATTGAATATTTTTTTGTGTCTATGAATGAGTTTGACCCCGTCCAGAAAAAATGGCCTCTACAATGAACTTCAGCCTCAGACTACAATTATTATCATTGTCAACGGTGCCATTACTCGTACAAATATACTTATTCAGAACAAATATAAATATTAAGCCATATAAATATGAATTCCACCCGGAAGTCGAAAATGTGACCCTGTATTTATTTGTATTTACATGTAGGTATTGCTTTTTCGCGTGCAAAGGACTTTTATCCGTTCTATGTCAGCCTTGTGTGAACCTTCTCTTTGCATTTTACTGGTTTTATTTATGAAGCTTAACAGAACATCAATTACTGTGAATTCATTTATATGCCAATCTAGATTTCTTTGTCTATCATCAAACGCTTTTCGACAAACTGAGCAGCATTATGTTCAACTATTATAAGGTCTTCATCTGTATCTACTTGTAATTATATATGACTTACCGAATGATGCCCAGAAGTCTCCCTGTGACCTGACAGGGAACAACAGCACTTGTCCAGAGACCTCGTATCTTCCTGTGATCTCAATGCGAGGCAGTACCAGCCCCATGTCAATACGCAGCTTCTTCAAATCAGACCTGTATACATAATCAGATCGGGTCAGCATACATATTACATTGGAGAGAAAAAGACGAGGGTATAGACGAGGACGAGGGGTTGTGTAAATGGGAGTGTTCTCTCTAGTTTGATGCTAACTAGTCGTCTTCCAGGATCAAATGATTCATTTCATTACTACAATATATCTGTAGTACAAATATTTATTTTGCCTCCTCTTTGTTTGCATTTTTTTTTTAAACTTTCCCCACACTAGGAATTTCTCCTGTATTGTGGGTGCGTTTACAAACATTCAAACTCACATACACAAACAGCCAAACCCGGAACAACTACTTGTGGTCACACAAATATTTGTTCCGTGCGGGAATCGAACCCGCGACACGCAGCGCAGCAATCAATCGCTTAACCACTGCGCCAACCGTGCCATCAAAATTATCACCATTTCTGTAGCCCTGCTTAATGTAAGTACAAATGTTAATCATTTTCATAGCCATTAGAAGATCATCATTAAAGCATTGTCACAAAAATTGAATAGAATGAATCATTTCGTCCGTCCCTTTGTAAACCTTCAAGATTTACGTTACAAAATTCGGCCTTTACGCTCGAATTGTCCCACCGTCGTTCCTAAGGCTTGTGAAATGTTTTGTGCTCCTAATTCTGTCACTATGCCAAGCCTCCCACCGTATTGAGAGATCGGAGGCAATGGTGAGTATTTCGAAACGGCGAGGAGGCCCAAATTACTACTATTTTTGTACCTACTTACTTGATATTTGTCTGTAATACAATTGAACTTTCTTGTGAGATACAAATAATTAAGTGTAGTAACCTAGTTTAAATTGGACCTGAGGTTTCCTATGCAATTATGCACACAGAGGAATTCGGCCAAAAATTGGTAGACAGATTTTATTTTTGTACTAGAATCTTTCAAAGATTACCCAAATTCATTGCTTCGAAATTTTCCTCCTACTATATTAGCTGTTAAAGATTCATAACGAAATATTTGTAATAGGTTGGTGACCGATCAGTACATTTGTGATAGTGCTATTTTATCACCATCTACATTGTCAGGTAGGTATTTGGCACGTATTATTACTAGGTACATAAGTATTACATTAGTCAAATATTTCCATTCATTCATCACTGGTAAATAAGGCTTGTCTTGAATAATGAAACAGCCTAGGGGTACCTACCTACTTACACTTTTATAACTTGCCTATTTGGAACTTACCCTACAGTAACATATATTGGTACTATACCTACCTATTTTTGCAGTACAGCTTTAGTTCTTTTTCAACGGTATAACTAAAGAATTAATAATTTTAGTAACATTAAGTGCCATGACTATACGTATTACGAAAACATCTTGCGATGTCGGCTGGCTCGGATATGGAGGTGTCTGTTACAACATTTCGGCATTTTTTATAGTTATCCGTTTGTAATAACGACAACACAGACTTGACCTTCACCTTGTTCTTAAAATTTTTAGTTTAATACTGAATTAATATTTCTAATTATGCGTTTCGAAATAACCACTTCTAGTTGAGATCCAGGCCCAGAGATCTAGATTGCGAGAAAAGTAGTTTCTATTTTGAGACACTAGCCCTCATTTAATAATCATGGTATGATAATTTTACCATAACTTGCAGATTCTTAAACTGTATGACTCATTGCTTTATGAATGAGTGTGTTAGATACCCACTTAGTATAGAACAATAAAACTAACAGCTGGAAAATTTCTGTGTAATAATCTACGCTTTGGCATAGCTGCCAACAGTAGAACAGCATTCTAGCTTTATTAAGAGAGATGAATTAATTACCTATATCTTTCTAACTAAAATGTCATCGAAGAAGAAGAAGAGTTATCAGCCAAATGACGCTCAACGACAGTCTTACCTGATTTTAGTAATGGTATAATTACTAGGTCCGAAAACGGTAATGTTACTGAAAGCAGCCGTGACCCTGACGGGACCAGCATCGTTGGCCATGACTAGTCGGTCAATGTAGAGTGGCTCCACAGGAGGAACCCCCAGTTCAGGGATACCCCTGGACAGGTAGGGTCGCAGGTGGTTGAAGGAGTTCTTTATACAGGTGTCCAACTCAGCATCTTTTTGACTGCATGGTTGGATGTATTCCGCTGAAAAGAAAGAGAATATTAAATGTTTAATTATGGTGCCTTGGTGTTCGATGAAACTGATAATCATTGTTGAACAAAAATGTGTGATTATATAGTTATAATCATTCAAACACTACACTCAGCAAGCACACATTTTAAGATAAAATTCATACTGGACCAACTGGTGAATGAACCGAAACTGAATAGAGTCAGATATATTTCAACACATCAACTAAACATTCATAGCGCAGAGCATGCCTAATGACAACACTCAACTCTCGACGGCATACCACCCAAATCATAGGTATGTTTCAAAACAGAGTATTAGCATACAAACATAAACAATGCGTACATACGCAAAGTAACTGTTACGTAAAGTATACAAGGTGAGGCTGACTGATCACCGAACTTTCCAATATTCAGGTCGCTGACAAATATGCGTGCGAACTTGGAAATACTCGACCTAAAATTACTGAGTTACGAGTACAAATTAAATACAATGAACGACTTCTTTAACATGATCGATACAAGCCTTTTAGATAAAGAAGCCAATAGACGCATAGTTTTATAATACCAATGAAATGGACCCGAGTGCGCTACCGAGCAATAACAATGGTGTGGAAAATGGCAAACTTTACTGGCATATTTACTGTAATGTAAAAATTGCAACGAGCAATTTCTAAACAAATATTTAAACTTCTCTTGTTTAAAGAGATTTATCAAACGCGAGACTGAATTCATGAATGAAATGATGAGACAGTTTAAAATTTACTTCACATTTTACATTATTCTTACAGTTAAACCAACAAAATTCATTAGTCCATAATAATTACACTATGATGCATAATTTATGTAGAAACATAAAGTAATATATGTAATTATGGTAATCTTAGGAGTAATTCTCATCACGATCATAATGCGTAGCGAAGTAAACGATTTCTAATCAAATCATTATCGAGAACTCTTGGCAAGGTATACTACAGAAGCATAGACAGAAGAGTGTTTTAACGCGGAAATTATGTTTTCTGAATCTATAAACGGGCGCCTAGCCAACTGCTTTGCTTTGGTATGCAACTACATTCGAATAAAACGCAGAACTAATGATGATGGTAAAAATAGCAAACAAAACACTCCTAAATGTAATTCTGATACATTCCGTAGACGGTCAAATATAATTCACGATTCCATTGCTAAGGAGAATGGATCAAATGAACTTAAGAAGGGAAGTAAGTGATAGAAAAAGATGGTAATTGATGAAGTCACACGTCAATTTGAAAAGCTTAAGTACCTACCAGAAAAGGACCAACATAACAAGAAACATTATTTAACAAAAGACAACAAAACTTACAAAGCCTTAGCAAAATTGCTTACTCAACCCAGTAAACAATTGACTAACCAGAGAAACCCAAATACAACAGCAATCGTTCACCGCAAAATACACAAACGTTAATACAAATATAATAAAATCCAAGATGAACTTGAACGCTTCGTCAGTGCTGTTTTACAAGGTCATCCATTACATAAGTCTTATGCAACTGATTGCCGACCCGGTAACCCACTTGATAGAATAGCGTATATTTTGAGAAACACCCAAGGAAATTGTGGTGGAATTCAGAATATGTACATAATCAAATTGGGTGATTTTTGTGTATTTTGGTTGCGTCAGGTTGTGGAACATGGTGATTAGATTATGATTTATTTTTATCGTTTGCTGGATTGAAGTTATTTCATTTATACTTTTGATTGCGCGAGTTTCGTTTCCAATTCATTCACTTCTTGTATGTTATCTCCCACTTTCTTGAGGTTTTCTTGGGTTCTGTATACATAATTAACAGTTTTTATGGATGCTGTTGTGAGCTACTTACCACCAATAGAATTTAAAAAAATCTGCATTAACGTTGAATGCCAATTTTTGTGATATTATAATAAGATAATGTACCGTATTTTTAACGACATATTTTAACAAAAACTAAGTTCATTTTTTTACGTTTTTTTACAGTCTACCTTGAACTTCATTCTGACGATATGATAATGTTCGAATATTGATTAATTCATTCTAATATCTTCATCATGTTCAAGACGGAAGTTAACAATGTCAATATATGATTTATTTATAAAATAATTATATCTTTTGACCGGTCACCGTGATTATCAGCGACATTGATTGACACCTTGAAAAATAAGTTGTTAAATCGTATTATAATGGCCAGGGTATTATTTTTTAATAAAAAAAAATGGTTTGCATTTTCTCTTTTTTAGTAACCTGTATATTTCCACTGCCGGGTAAAGGGGTGTGTAATATATGGCATAATAACAGATATCATAATATCACTTGAAATAACGTTCACATGATATAGTTTTCATATGCTATAAAAACAAATAACCTAATTTCATGTAACTTTCTTTTACTCTGATAACATTTAGTGTAACGTTAATTTCATATAATGTTCAACATGTCTAATGCTCTTTCTGTACAACGTTCAGTTGACCTAATTTTCATATTTACTCATTTTCACCTCATACTGTTATAACCTCATCTAACACAAATGATTCACCAACAATAGAGTGGAACTGGCCCGCAGCCGCGGCACGCTCGCTAAATCTAAAAATCCAAAAACGTTAATGGTCACTGTTCGAACCTAACCTAACCGAAATTATTTAAAATCTAATCAGTTTTTGCAAAGCTGAACAAAACAAAGTAGACGTTTCTAAATTATATTAAACGTTACTTTTAGATGTTTAACATTATAGTAACTGAATATTATACTAATTGAATATTAATAATTCAAATGTGCATTATAGAAAATGTTCTTTATACCATATAAAATTAGGTGAAATGAAATTATATCAATAATTCATTATATCATTTCATAGTTATATAAAAAAAGAGTATATTAAATTAAATTAGCTCATATGATCATTAGAACTATTGCCATTATTTCAAACGTTAGACACCCGGGTAAAGGCAGGAACTCTTTTCTTGCGCCACCGTTCATAAGATATAATATTTTGAATGAACTGTGCAAGACTATATCAGTAATTCAGTATGAAAAGATAACTGATTGGTATCCGCTTATACAACAGGAATTATAACTGTGTCGACATTGTTACTAAAAGGCATATAAAATTATGCCTTTTAATAAAGATTTTCTTACGTTGGTCTTGGATACTCGCTCCTATATTTTACGTTGCCATATAAGCACAATGATTTGGACCCATAAGCCATCTTTTTGCATAGTAGTACTTAGAACTCGAATACCCTACAAGGCACTTTAGCTTTTTAGTTCCACTTTCGAACTTTTCCTCACACCAGCTGATCTATCATCTGTCAGTCAAATACATGTGTTGTAACGAAACTGTATCGGTCATGTAACAGCGTAACGTGGTATCAAATGTAGTACCTAATGTAAGTAGACGGTTCCTCTCTGTTCTTGTGAAATGATTCATACAGTGTTTTAGATGAAATAGCTTTTCTCAGCCGATTTTATCAACAACGAGATTTGAAAATCTTTTTAGTTTTTTTATTGTCTTTAAACAGCATCTTGGAAAAATAGGAGATCTCATCCACCAGGACCGTTTTGCAGTTTACTTAAACACGTAAAATGTCATTAATGATACTTGGAATTTTATAGAATGAACAGCCTATCAAGAGTTTTATAGGCAATAATGGCTGATTATTTAAGAAACATAAAACGCATAACTGATTATGTAATTGGTAACATAATTAAAATCTATATCTCTAACTACACAGTCGTTATACAATGTAAACATGAGTAAAAAAAAAACTGAAGTTCTAATTAAGACTCAAGACGTTTTAGGGAAAGAAGAGAAAGAACATGTGAATGCACAACCAATATCAGGGGATCATTGATTAAACCCTGCATCTTACAATGAGGCCAATATGGACACAATTCTAGCGTTGCCATAACAGTTCAATGACTAATATTATATTGCATTTTTCACCTCAAAACTATAAATACTAGTGTAATAAACATGATTGCATTCCTCTCTCCAACACATTAAAACCGCGTGCCACTTTCTACCCGCTGTCGAAACTGTTTCGAGAGGAGAGAACAAATTTTCCAGCAATGTTTCGCAAAAGGCTGACTGCAGCAGTAATGTCATTATGTGTAATGAACGCTGGCAACCCATCTAAATGATTAAGCTAGCAAATCCTGCTGCAATGGGTAAAGCACACTTGATTAATGAATTTGCGGTTGCATGCATGCTTTCAAGAGAGCGGGTAAATGAATATTAACTAGGTTAGCCTATACAAGGCTTTTCATCATAACTGAAAAGTTCAATTGATGGAAATGTTACCTATGTCTAACACTATTTCGACTTAGCTGGTGTTCACCAAAACTTAATTGGATATCAGTAAAAGGAATTAATCTTTAAAACAAAGGAGCAAGAAATATATTAAAAGTAGGAACAGTTGACGTAGAAAATATTTAACTAAAAGCTCACATTCACACAAATAAGCGAAGTGTCTATATGACTGACGCTAACGGCTTGTCGTCAATGATGTAACTCTCATTTGTAAGCAAACGATAGTTTAAACAAATGCAACATGTACACGAACTCAATACATTTATGACCTTTGACCAAACAATACAGTGACACATGAAGAAACAGTCAGGATAACAATCTTTTTTGAAAATGCATTGTCTTAAAAAATGATTAACCTAGATTTTTCTCCTAAAATTTCAATTGTAGTAGGCTTGACATTTACACCACCCACTTCATTATATCATATCAGAAATCCAAGGTAGATCATAAAGCAGGGAATCGTGAGGTGACTTGTGACAGGATGGCGCAACGTGTGATGTAACGCCGCCGGTGTCAAGGCTGCGCACGCACCGGCCACCGACTGACCGGTTCCCTACGTGAAATTTGTATTTCGAAAATACGTCACCTTTGCAATGACTCGCTTGGCGATGACTCGCTGTTGGGTTGAAATAGTGCATTGATTCTGGTATTAATACGCTGTTGTCCAATTGCTGGACATTGGATTGCTTTTTGTTGGTTTGCTTGAGTTTTTTTTTTAAACCTGTATTTACGTTCATTTGAGTAATTTAACTTTCATGCAATCAACAGTCGATGAATTTAATGAAGTCGTTGTAAAACAATAACATCAGTCATTTATCAAATTCTTTAAGAAACGACTGTTGTCGTATCAATGATTTTAAATCTAAGTTATTTAAAGACTGAATGAAAAACATTTGCATAGTTTGTTTTAAGTTATTAATTGAAATCAGAATAAGGTATATTACGTTATTTCTTGCAAATTCGTGGCTGATGCAAGGTCGTTTTTAAATATTAACACTAATTAAAAACTCATTTTTGAATTTTTTACTCTATATACTTTTTTTTCCTTACAGTTCTTAATTTGAACTGGTGTCCACTTCTGTGGTCCTTCTATACACATATAGCACCTACCTATTTTATTTCTAAGGCAACTACCCCTGATCCATATCTGCGTAAGTTTACCTGCTACCTTCCAGTCCTATCGGATATGATTCTATTTTCACACTATTTCCAGTATCTACTTCATTATCAACAACGCATTTTAATGTGACATCGGTCTCGTTATCATTATTATTTGACTATCTATCGTTTAGTTCGTCTGTACGCTTGTTCATATGGTTATTAGCTTTACCTCCAACCCAATCAACAGTCACTCCTAATTCCTTGAACCTTCCATCCTCAATCCCCCTGAGTCAGCTCACAAATCAAGCTCCATTGCCCAATCTGCGTCCATTCTTCCCACGTATAGCGCACCCATTAAAATGTTATATGTATCACAAAAGGTGAACCAAGGTTGTACCTGACTATCTTCGCCGGGAATATATCGATATATTATGCGAGTCAGGCGTTTGTTGGACAGTCGCAGCAATCTTTCATTGTCAGTCTATTTCTCAAGGACAGTACGTTCGAAGTACGGATTATATGCTATTGTATTATTTTTAGATCTTCTGTGACTGATTTATTTGTAGTGTTTACTATTTTCCTGGTGTTTATTTTATCGATTGTATCCTCCCTGATAGCTTTGCTTCTATAGCAACTAAATGTAGTCGTCTACTTAGGGTTTTAAGAGCAAGGAGTTGTGGGTTGCAGATTTTTTATTGACAATTCAAAAGTGCCTATAATTGGTTTATTTGTAATAAATGCTTTAAGTTTGAGTTTAAAAAATTACAAATCTACTAACGACTTTTGTTATGATGACAAATTTTTAAGTATGATGAATATCAGAAGTTACAAAATATGGTAGAATCATTCATCTTTAAAAATATTTTAAAATAGTGTGAGTGACAACATAATTTAGTCATTAATATTAGATTAGTAATAGTGACGACATTTTAAATAGCTACCGACTTCTTTATTCAATGAATGAACTTCTCATAATAAAAGAAAAAATAAAATTTATTATATAACTCTTTCAAACGAGTTTTAAATTATGTACGTCAACAAAAAACTAATTAATAATGCCTAAAACTTTTCCATAACTGAAGCTGAAAAATCAATATAAAAATATTATTCGCTATTATAATTGAAGTATCAGTACCCGTGTCTTGTAGGCTATTGACCTCTAACTAACCACGCATTATCATTGTGCTCAACCCTGGCACATTAGATTTAGTCCTCTTTGTATATAAAACGTCTAAATATACTTCTATTTGTGGTCTTTGTCGAAGGCAAGAAAATAGGTTACTTATCCGCTGGGACGCTTTTGATCAGTTTGTGAGGTCACCGCAATGCGCCCATGGTATGAATTTCCTACCAAAACGTGTTCAGAGTTTTGCGCCCATGGTGTGAAAGTCATACCAATTTTTTTTGGTTTTATTTTCATCCTTGTTTATCCTTGTATCACCACTATTAAGCAGTACTTTCCAATTCCATGGATTTAGTTTCATACGTTATCTGTTTCCGAACCGTTTGAGATATGACAACCCTAGAAGGAATTAGTCTATGACATTAAAAAATATTATTTTCGCTGTCATTGAACGAGCGACCCGTCGTGAGTCTCAACTTTGGATGCTTTTAAATAATTAATATTGTACTGTGGTAAGTGGTTTTATTCATTTTTCGTATGAAGAACTAACACACCATGTTTTTTAAACCATAAAACATATAGGACAACCCCTGTTTTTCTTATTAGAAAAAATCTTGTTGGAATCTATGAAAAAAGTGTCTTTGTTCATCTTAAACAGTCGTCTACAAACGGAAACAAACACAACGCACACTTTAATATAGCCCTACTCACTAGCATTCATAAAAAAATACAACGGTCGCAGAATACCAAGAAATGACGCCGCTTATCGGGTTTGTTTACAAACACTCGACGCGCGAGCCGACGCGTCATATGACGTGTACAATGTAGTGGGAATACCTAAGCGCGTGAGTACAATTTAGTGTTAGAAAACTCTGGTATGCTTTTTATACCAAAAGCGTCCCAGCGGCTACATTAAATTACGGCATGAGGATAGAACATGCTTGTCTACAGCTGTTCTATTCTGTAAAAAACTCACCGTGTAAATTTAAGTGAAGTGAGTTTTCAATGAACTGTCTTTCCACCTTGTCTTTGAATTGACACTATTGACAGTTCACTTCAAACTTCGCCTTTACGGTGAGATGTTTACAGAATAGTAAAAACATTTTTTTTTAAAGTATAGTTTCTTATTTTTAAGGAACCTAACCTTTAGGTTTTCACTGCATGCATTTTTACGACATTCACTGCATGCTAAATATTACCATACATTCATAAAGAAATGAGCAACATACACGATTAAACATTTTCGTAAAAAAATAACTATCAAAAGCTACCCCGACTCTCCCCTTGTATTGCCATCTTCAATACATAAAATAGTTCCAGATACATCGCAATTAATTTAGTTTTAATTATCAAATGCATAAAACATGAAGATAACAAGTAACTAAATCATGAATTAATTAATTTAAATGTTAATTAGGCAAGTATGGTTATTTACTTGTTTATACGCAGTTGATACGACCTGAAAATATGATTAAAACAAAAACGTAGGTAGATGTTGATAGGAACAGTAACTTTGACCTGATGCGTACGCACATGTAATATTATTTTGCGCAATGCTTGATAAATATTTTTGGGTAATTTTATTAACATTCTGAAAATGACTTTAAGTAAAAATAAACCTTGATTAATACCTATATAACCAACTTCAACAAAATATGTGAACGCAAAAACGACAACTTTTTAATTCATAAAACAATCATTTATTCTCAAATCCATGGTCAGATGATAAAAGAGCATTTAACCGTGCAAGTTACACGTCATAATTTGCAGCAACCACTCTATTTTTTTTTGCAATTCTTTTTTAAAACCTTAACTTGTTAATTACCAAAATAGTTCCAAGACATACAATACATTCGCAAATTGTCGATTCATGCAAATGCACATACGGACCCGTATCTATTTAAAAAATAATCTATAGTAAAGACTTCCGCCTTTTGAGCAGCTATTGGCATAATATGTATATTACAAACACTATGTATTCTGAAAGGATCTTACGGAAAGCTAGGTTGGCAATGTTAACAATGGATTGTATGGAGATAAAGCTGAATGTAATAAGTAAGGTTGGTATGTATATGCATCAAGATTAAGATCAGGACGCAGGATTTATCAGAATGAATACAGACTTGTACAGTGCCACCAGGATCCTTTGGCGCCTGAATGACACTATCAGGGGGCATTGTTTGTAAACGGGAAGTTACTCGGAGATGGTAAGACAAGTGCCTGGTAATTATTTACACATAATTCATATTTATTTATCTATGCGCATGTAGGTATTATATAATTATTTTATTTATATTTATGAAATTTTCTAACTATATATATAAAAATGAATCCCTATTTCCCTTGGTCACGCCATCACGCGTGAACGGCTGGACCGATTAAACATTTTTTTTTTGTTGTGTTCGTTGTTGTCAGGAGAAGGATCTTATGAAATAAAAAAATAAGGAAGTTGATCGAAACGTTACAAAATTTAAGAAAACTTAACGCCAATATTAATTTTACATAACTGTCAGTTGTTTGAAATAACTGTCAGCGATTGACAGAATGCGCGCTGCAAATATCGTTTAACATAGATGGATCGGTTGATAAATGAGTCGATAGTTTTAGTTTTAGTCAATAGTCAAAACTAAAACTAAACGACATATGACATTCATAGTTAAGACAGGACAACGTCTGTCGGGTCAGCTTGTGTGCAATAAATGTAGGTGTACGTGTGCGTGTGTGTGTTTGTGTGTAAACACAAACACACCCTCACACACTACACACCCTGTCACACACATACCATCAATCAACTGTACCACGTTGAAAACCTTAACTATGTGATTAATCTAAGCCTAAGCCTGTATTTAAGAACTCCAGGACCCCCATTATAGTCACAAATTACAAAATTTTGATAAAATACCTATCAACGTAATATTACTAGTAAAAAAAAAATGTTATTAATTTAATTTGTGGAGATAAAATAAACATTATAAATAATGTTACTATATTATTATTTGTTTTGTGAAATGTCACTTGAAATGTATTCATAAAACAAGATGGCCATGCTAGTTCCGATATTGGCCACGCGTCATACTATCCTTGTAGTGCTATAACAATGAAGGGATCCAGGAAGTTCGGCCTGTAAATTGTTTACTATTTGACAAAATATAATGTTCGTATTGAATTTTTGCAAGTATTTGGTATTGCTGATTCTTAATTTTTGCCCTGACCGAAGTGTTATTGGGTTTTCGCATTAGAAATTTTCCCAGTAGCAATCCGGAATCTGTATTTGTGGCCGGTTGATTGGAATAGACTCGCCCCCTATTACATGGGATTTAAAACATAACTGGCAAAATGTGGGTGTTACTGCACACCTCTGCCTAAAGCTTCGGAGAATATAGGAATGATTTTTATAATAATAATAATAATAATACGCCGTATGTCTACATTGACGTCGTAGTGGGGCTTGCACGCTCCTGAACATTGGGTCTGTGCCATAGAACTATAATCTTTGTTATATCTATGGTCTGTGCCGATAGAGTTTACTTTGCCGAAACAGGTAAAGGGTGAGGAGCCAGACCAAGAGATATATATAAACCTGCAGGGCAGTATATGGAGAGCAGTTAGGCACTAGCGACCCCAAGGACCCTATCTCCCGGGAGAAGTCTTGTTCCTCACCTCTGGCCTCCCTTTATTGGCCGGCTAAGTGAACACTGACGGGGCACAGAGCTTCCACCTCTTTCTTGCCTTTATTGGTGGGCTTGAGTGGAGGTTGGCAAGAGCGAACGTGCTCAGAGGAAGGAAGTATTCCAGTAAGATGCTGGTAGGGAACTTGATCGTACTTCCGGGATGGTCCTGATAGCCGTGGAATACCTCTCCACTCCTCAAACACCTCAGGACCTGTTGCCCCCTTGTCGCTACGTCACTATATGCTAGCGACAGTGTCCGGGGCAATTTTTATTTTTTATTTTTTTCATCGTGTATACAATTCACCCCCTGCCATTTTATCCGTGTATTACACAAAATTGATCAGTCAGGGGACATAGTCCTCCTATAATTCCAAGTAACCAATCCACTACAACCTTCGAAACCCATAGCCCAATATGTTTGTTTCTACGTTCTGCAACAGTCCTGCACCAACCGGGGGTTGTCCTTGAGTGCACTTGCATAGAGCATACAGGGATAATAGTCGGTTGGTACCTCATTGCATGTAAAATTGTCTAAGGGCTTTAAAAAAGGCCTCTTCGAGTTGGCATTAAAAAAGGCCTCTACGAGTTGGGATTTAAAAGCGGCCTCTACGAATTGGCTTCGGTCTCTTAATGCGTTCCAAAAGACCGGGACTTTATGGTCCCGAGATACGTAAAGATAAAAAATAAAACCTTTATTAACCAAATAGCGTTTATGTTATTTTTGTATGTTATCAAATCTACATGAAGGCATGGCAAGTTACACTGACGGTACCTATGAGGTAAAGTTCAGTTAATTACATGATTGTCAGTACATAATTATTAAGATGTAATTAGAAACAATGTCTACGGTTCTTACTGATACAATGATAATAAAATTGCACCTGATAGTAAAATTACTTTTAAGTGAGCAAAGCTGCTTCAATACGTTTAAAAAAATCTGAGTTTAAATTAACTTTCATCTAAACAGCAGATAGCTCACAATGTACAATATTTACAACCAAATAGAGATGTAAATAAACGCATTTTCTTTCTTTTCTATCTTTTAGATGACGTGCTAAAAGCTTGCCTTAAAAAATACTGTTACTTACTTGCGAAACCCTATCAAAACCTTCTTCAAAAACAGATAATTATTATGGTTTATTTCATGTCTGAATGCAATACGCAAAATATAAATTACTATAAATTAGGTCTTACGAGCTAAGCACCCTTTAATTAATAACCGAAATTAATCTTCAAATCTAAACTCCCTTTAACAAACTTACTTAGATTAATAAAGTGTAAGATAAGAATACGGTTACCCAACAGGCCTTGGGCAACCAAGGTAGTGAAATAAGAACCGTAGCCAGGCCGTGACGCAGACTACCGTTAGATAACTAGGATGACGGTGACTTACAAAGAAATGTCACGCGAGATCACGTTATATCACTGTGAAATATTCAGACCAGTTCTCTTTAAATGCTTGGTCTTTTGATATAGTTTTACGGAAACAATTATCTGGTTTACTCGTGGATAATCGGTTTAACTGATTATTTTAATTGGTTGATTTTGCCACCTATTTTTTCACTAAACAACTATGCTGTATGTATGGTATAATTAAAGTTTCGTGTTTTAAAAATGCAGTTTTTAAAGACGTTACAAAGAATTCAAGCTGTTTTGATAAATTCACCGCTAATATTGGTCTTTACCTATGAAATTGCCGTTCTGCAGTACTGGCCATTTCAAATCAAAATAATTTTTGTTTGGCTAAGAATTCTAATTTCAAATTAATTTTATTTTAAAAACATGGATTTTTTTTTCTAAAAGTAGTCATTTCTTTATTGATTAGTGTTACATTTTCATCGCATTTCAATCTTTTTCGTCATCATGGATACGTTAAAAATTCGAGTAATTATGGAATATGAGTACCGTCGTGGCAGCAACGCGGCACAAGCGGCACGCAACATCAACGACGTTTACGGAGCTAACACTACAAACCAACGCACCACCTGTTATTGGTTTGCTCGCTTCCGTTCTGGAAATTTCGACCTGAAAAATGAACCTCGCGGTCGTCCGAAGACTTTGGTCGACAATGACGAATTAAAGGCGATTGTGGAAGCTGATGATACACAATCTACGGCTGAATTAGCAGCAGCTTTCGACGTTAGCGTCAAAACAATATTGGTCCATTTGCGTCAAATTGGCAAGGTAAAAAAGCTTGACAAATGGGTGCCCCACGAACTCAATGATCGCCAGCGCGAAGTACGCGTCGAGACGTGCCTTGCACTGCTCAACAGACACACAAATGAAGGAATTTTGAACCGCATTGTTACCTGCGATGAAAAATGGATTCTGTTTGATAACCGTAAGCGCTCAGCAAGTTGGTTGGATCCTGGTTCAGCACCTAAACAATGCCCTAAACGAAAACTTACCCCTAGAAAAGTGATGGTCACTGTTTGGTGGTCTAGCGCCGGTGTGATTCATCACAGCTTCTTACCAAACGGGGTGAGCATTACTGCAGATGTGTACTGTGAAGAACTGAACACAATGATGGAGAAGCTGGCGCATCTCCAACCAGCATTGGTCAATCGCTCGTCTCCGCTGCTCCTGCACGACAACGCGCGACCTCATACTGCACAGCAGACGGTCTCCAAGTTGCAAGAACTGGGGTTGGAAGCTCTCCGTCATCCGCCCTACTCACCAGACCTTGCGCCTACAGACTACTACTTTTTCCAGAATTTGGATAACTTCTTGGCGGGAAAAAAATTTAATACCCGAGAGGCAGTACAAAATGCCTTTGAAGAATTTGTTGCCTCCCGTCCAGCTGATTTCTTTAAGAAGGGCATCAATAAACTGCCACTGCGATGGCAAAGATGCATTGATTGCATGGGTGATTACTTCGATTAATACAAATAAAAAATTCATGAAAAAAATTCGTTTAAATTTTTTCATACAAAACGGCAATTTCATAGGTAAAGACCTATTATCACAAAAAGTCTGGGATGAATGTTCACATTAATCTTTGCCCACAGAATTTTTCTTCCCGCTAAATTCACTTTCTCATAACTCACGCCCAATAAAGACCAGTTTTTCTGCAAACATGAAATTATGAAAACCAACGGACGTATTAGCGTGTTTGCTAATTGTCCACCTTTGTCGGTTAAACAGCGGACACTATCGGAGGCCTTGACACAAATGACAAAAATCACACTTTTGACTCTATGTGAAGGTGCATCATTAGTTGAATTACTTTTTTACTGCATTATGCAATATACAATGATTCGGACAATTAGGAACAATTTTTTATAAAATTGCCTTCGTGATTGGAGCAGTCTCTGTAGTTGTTGGTCCTTGGTGCTAATTGACGATGGAATTCGTAATAGAAATATATTAGATAAATAACCAGTGCGTGTCGACTACCTACAATGAAGGGTTCCGTAGTTGCAATGAATTTATCCCAAGAACAAACTTAACATAGTAGTTTGTTATACATGTTCTGCCATACTTTCCAAGTGCGAATGTAAGTTAGTGGACTATTACTCGTTAACTTGTTAAGCCTACGTAGCTGTGATAGTTTTCTTTTTAACTATGGCATATACATACTAATGTCGAGATTTTTTTCACATATCCAAAAACAACCATTTAGATGGCGGGAGGGGAGGGAGGACACGCTTGACTCGAACAAAAATTTGCACTTTAAAGCTTGCGCTAAAGAATCCCTGAATCGAAAAATGGTTATACAGGCAATATTTTTGAACGGCCTATTCAACGACACCCCCAAATGAGATACACGTGAAAAAAAAACCCCTTTACGTGTACGGAAGGTAGCCTAAAAAGATTTATACCCATGCCAAATTACAGCTTTCGAGTACTTAGAGTCTCTGCGCTAACCCGCAGACAGACAGACGGACGGACATGGCGAAATTATAAGGGTTCCTTGTTGGCTACGGAACCCTAAAAATGATGATGATAACTTGAAATGTCGCAATTATAGCGTGGACACAATAATGCTTTTGACGCAAAATGTAAGAGGTTATACAAAGAGCAGAGAAGATAAGCAAGACACATTGATTGTCCGTTATCATAATATTATAGGATTAATAACTCCCAAAGAGAATAACATAATTTCACATGACTTACAAAAAATATGAAAAAACTTAAATACTTTTGATCCTTTGTCCTTAAGAATGTACTGAAATCAGGATTCAGTTAAAGGAAGACTGTTTTCTTGCAAATGTAAATCATAATGCTTGAAAAGATAAAAAAATATCCAGAGTTAATTGTAATGGCCTATGGCCTTAACCCTAACACCAATTATTGGATACAAAACGCTTTATCTGTATTTTTATTACAGAGTAAAACATTGACGATAACCCGTGCATTATTTTTGTTATACCTATGTGTATGAGACTAGCTGGCCCGAGCCCGACAGACATTGTCTTCTCCAAATTTCAATAATTCATTCAAAATTCCTATAGAAAAAGCACTTTCAGTTTCCCTGAATTTTCCAATTTTCCCAGCAACTTTTAATTTTTTTCTTTGCGTGAGAACTGGGTGAGTCCGTAAGTGATACGGAGTAGGAACGGGTGGTACATAATCCGTATCACTAACGGACATAAGATCAGTCCGAGGCCTGAACTAAAATCTCATGATAACACGATTTCACAGTTGTCCTTACTCCCGATGTGTTTAGCCCGTCCGAAAAGTTAATTTATCGGGAGTAGGGTTCACTTCTAATTATCGAACTACTTTCGGACGTATAGTGTATCTATTTAATAGATATGTAAACACTGTCTCATTTACAGAAGAGGGGTCGCTGCTGTCGCTAATATCATCTGTCAGTCACGAGGAATGGCGGGAAGCAGACAAAGTGAAGCAGTGTGTCTGCACGATATAGAGCTCGGTGAGCCAGTGAAGTGATATAAACAACTTAAATACGGAAACCACAGGACTCTACAGGACGGGCCCGTATCTTTGTTGAAGGACTTAGAGAGTAGACCCCCTGATTCGGACTATTAAGAACATTTTAAAACAAAAAATAGCCACATCGGTCCAGCCGTTCTCAAGTAATGCACTTACCAACGAACAACATTTCATTTTTATTAGATAGAAGACATCATAAACAATAGCCCATCACAATTAATTCAGATCGTCAATGAAACAAAACTATAGAATAAACCGGCAGCGATTCTTTGTCTTCAAATTCATAGACACTTCTCATTTATTATATTTCTTGACTTTATAGAGTAACTATTGGGCAACGGTCTTTAAAACCCATTTACACAGTGCAAGTTGCTTGCCTATGACATGTGTACAGTAAAATTGAACCAACGAATGACTTGCATCGTTTAAACAGTTTTTATTGTTGTTTCTACTTATGACATGTCACAGGCAATTAAATTTTTAATTAAATCATGTTATTGTTTGTATTAATTTTGTTTGTTGTATTCATTCAATATTTGGTATTCAGTTATTCAAGAAGAATGACTTAATTCATAAATCTAAGCTTAATTCGTTACCGAATTTCGAATCAAAATGAAAGATTTTGTTGTTATAATTTAAACGTGCAGAATTGTCTGAAAGGAGCTTTAGGTAGACTTTTAACGGTTGTTTTATACAATTTTGCAGTTTGTCGTAAAATAAATACCATTAATTGCAAAATTATAACAGGGTATATAAGGTATATTAAAATGATTATGCTCGTTGTATTCTAATTATATAAGGAAATGATCTAGGTCTGGGGATTTATTACCCTCAACTGAACCTTTTTTTTCTCTCTCTCTGTTAAGAAAAAAATAAATAAAAAAAATAAAAAAATAAAAATAATAATAATTAAATTTTCAATTTAATTAATAATAATTTGTATGCATTAACAAAGTTTCTTAATTAAATCATAGACAAATTACAGAAACATATAACTATTTAAACAATAACATACAAGGCTTTATAAATATTAGGTCGGGGAAAAATGTCTTTCGTATTTTATATACAAATTCAAGACTAAGAGCTCGTGTAGCACCCAAATATCGAGCTTTTTTGTATACCCAGATTTTTTCAAATGGGTCAAAACTGTTCTGTGGTCAATAGCTAACTCTTCAGCTATGTCGTAACTATTAATATACCGAGCTTGCTCCACTTTTTCAAAAGTAGGATCCACTGCAACATGGCGATCAGAGCAAGTTGCATGTTTGACATCAAAATTCCCGTACTGAAAACGCTTGAACCAACTTTGTGCTAATCTTACTGACACTGCGTTAAGTCCATAAACGCCACATATCTTTTTCGCGGCTTGTGTCGCATTTTTCCGTTTTTTGAAATGAAACTTCAAAATGTATCGAATTTCTTCGTTAGATTCAATCACTTTGGCGGACAGAAAAACAATTCAAAAATGGCGGGAATTCGTTTTTACTTTTTAAAATGTCATCTATTTAATGGTATAAAAACCAGCCAGATACAAACAGTACAGGCAAAGACAACAACTACAATTATATACCTATAAAATACGAAAAAACTTTTTCCCCGACATATTATTTTAATAAAAATGTCCAAATTATGTTAGCACCGTAGAATGTTAAAATTCTAGGTTTAGTATTGAATGCGTGCAGCATCTAAAGGTCAATATTTTTCAAAAAGTTAGTTGCAAGAGGTTTGTTTCAACACACTTGCGCACGCACACCAAATCTGATCCACACCATTTCCTAATACAATATTTGAATACAGCCCATGGCTGTATAGTCTTTGTTCAAGTAAAAGTTAAGGTTGACTTGTTGATCATGTGTTTTATTTCATGAATGTCGGTATCACGCAAATTCTACTAGTTAATATTGCTATTCTTTATGTAATACTTCCAATTCTTTGATATTTTTATGATTAACTAATAATAAAAAATATTTTAAGAATAAATAATCATAAAAATCGTTCATATAAAAAATATCAAAATATAGAAATGTTCTATTACCATTCGTACAAAGAGACGTATTTATTCTCAGATTGTTGTTATTTTGGTCCTACGAGTCACAACTCTTAAAACTAAAATAAGTCTTTTCTTGATTGTGTTATGGTCATGTCCATGAACTTTAGTAGCATCTTATGACTAAGAAAAGTTTCTTAACGGCGTGCAAAACGTGTTAAATTATCGCTTATTTCGTTTGCTACATCGTAACATGTAGTTAAATAAAATATTTCGCAAAGTTTTTCTCACATTTAACTTTACAATCGACAGTAAGTACCTGCAGCATTGATAGATGTTAAGCCACAATCAAATACAAGAGAGCATTAGATCTGTGATTACCACACAATTATTACGCATACCTACTGTAGTTGAGCAGAAATATGTTAATAAAATCTCGGACAACGCTGTGGCACAAACTAGGCTTATTTTGACATTTGTGTTATGTCACGCAGAGGCTTGTGAACAGATACTACTGGGTGATTAAAAGGTACTATTATTTATATTGTAATATTGGAACAAAATTCTTATCTACCATGCGTATAGGCAGTTAAAGTAAATATTGATTTTCGAAAAGAAACTCACTTTTGAAGGTATCATTGTAGGTAATCGCGGAATCATTGGGTTTTATGCCGAGATTACGCCTACTAAGTATTATAGTATAAAGTTTTCAGAAAAGAAAATTGGCAGTGAAAAATATATATTTCTCAGATAAGTTGACTTTTATAAATATCTACAAAGAGATAAAAACAATTTATTTGCCATGAAAAAATAAAATGAAATAATAATAAATTATCTAAAAACTCGTACTTATTTAAATTATATTTTTCAGATATTTTGTCGCGGAAAACGGTAGTATGTATGTTTTTATAACTTAAAATTTAAGTAACTGTACCTGTGATCGGGTGATAGGATATTAAGTGATTATTTGTTAATGATGGCTATTAATGAAAATAAAATATACGAAAACTTACGTATATTGGCTGCATCCGCGTTTTCCGCAGCTTCTCCGTTGTGGCATATAACAGTCAAACATAACATCAACAGCGACAAAACACACCGGTCGGCCATTTTCATTTTTGTTAAAAATTAATTTGAATTTTATTAACTAACAAAATGATCTAATGTAAAAAAATATTTAAAACTTTTTAATGTTTCAAACAATCCATTTTTCACTGAACGTTCGATTTTCGAAAAGCACTTTATTCTTCTTTTATTTGAATTCGTATTTTTTTTAAGTATTGAATGTTTTTTTACGTTCGAATTTTTAAATTAGCCCGCGTCCGTTGTACGGCGGTTTTAGTTAGCAATAGGCTCGTGCTTGGATGGTAGGCGGACGGTCGCACGACTCATTTTGTTTGAGGTGAAAGCAAGGAGCTATGTGTTTTATTCGCTCAAGATTTTCGACATCCCTGAGTGGTCTCCCCACCGCCTGCGAACTATTTACTAGCTAGGTCAGGCAGGACGAAAAAATTATAGGATTTGTGAGGTTCTTTATGGTGTGCGAGCAAGCTGATGAGTAATTACGGTTATGTCATGGTCTAAAAAAACAAGGTCTGGCATTCCGGGAGTGACACATGCTTACGTCACTATCCAGTTGCCACTTTTTTGCAACAAAACACGAATTATGCAAACATTTTCAGTCACCATTCTGTTAAAAAATATATATAAACCATTTGAATAGTCGTTTCATTTTTCTAATCAAACGAAACAATTCAATTTAAACAATACCAACGTAATTGTTAGTTAAAATTTCTTTGTTTTATCGGATTCGCACTTATAATAAAGGGGATAGAGGATTTATTATTACACACTACTGGTAACACAGCGGTGATGACGTAGGCTTGTGTCACCCCTGTGACTGGAGTGCTATACCTGGCGAAGTATATTATTATACCATGGGTTATGTCATGTGAGTCAGCGCTTGAACAAAGAGGACACGTCTTGGCTAATAGTGTTCGCTTCCTACAGTTGGTCATGCCCTAAAAGTGCAGACTAACAGACGAACATCGACAATTTGCTCGCTATTTTAATGACCGATTGTTTCGATGTTATTCGAAGAAACTACGTGGTTGCGATTATTACATCCCTAATTTTAAGTATGTGCAGAACTTAAGGAAAACCGTTGTGGAATATTCGTGACGAATTTTTTGAGTGGATATTTTCCGATTTTTTGGAGTGTTGGTTTAGTTGGCGCCTATGTTTGTTGATAACTTATAGGTGGGTACCGTTCCACTTATCTCTTTAATTATATGGATGAACCTTGAAAATGTTTTATCAAGAAACGTAGGTAATGGGCAATCTTATGATTTTATTTATAGGATCTGAAGTGGCTTGGTGGGGGTCGATCCCTATATGGTGAAGCCCTTGTATTTTTTCACAGCACCTGCTCATGTTCCCTTTTTCGGTACTTATAAATTACAAATTGGTGATGGTCAATGCGAAGATATTTTTATTAAAGTGAAATTTTATTTTTTGTTTTTTAACTTTCTATCTATTCATCTTCTTATCAATTCACCTTTTGAAATGTAATTCAATTAATGAAGAAACAGATCGATTACAGGACAGCAAAAACATTTCTTTTCTCCGAGTCGCTAGTTTTCGAACTGAAGGCCAGTTAGATAGATAAAAAATTAGAGGTGTTTTTGACTATACTCCATTTAAAATAGCATTAGACAGAAGTTAAAAAAGGTTATTTTTAATGCACACTTTGTAACAAAAGTACAATAAACTAATTATAGTTATGAATGACGCCAAATTTATTAAAACCTATTTAAATACCAATTGTCACACTTCATTGTAATCATTTTAACTATTTATCTTCTGAAATTATGTGGCTTTCATTTAGATAAATTATTTTATTCCAATTAAAAATTAAAGTGTCAATGCTAAAAACCTAAGAGAAGCAGAGGTGAATAATACCGGGAACGTTTTTCGTTTCACTATAATTCTACAAAATCTAAAATATCACCTAATCCCTTCAGAAGCTGTGACAGCCGGGTTTTCCTAATTTTTCCGGTTTATATCATCTGTGAAATTGACGTTAATGTTCTGTGATTGTCATGTCATTAATGTCATTCATTTGTGAATACTTGTGAATGCTACGCCTTGTTTTTTGTTATTACCGAATTTTCCTGATTTAGTTGTTATTTGTTACTGCTTTTCTTTTGTTATTGTTTTGTTAACGTTATTAGTGTTGTTATTTGGTTGTTTTATACAAAACGTTACGTTTTGTTGCACTATGAGTGATCCCGGTGCGGGCGCGAGTAGCTTACAACATAATATAAGTTCTGAATCTGACCAAAACCAACGGCAAAAAAAACGTGGCCCTAAAGTTGACCACGACGACATACTAATGTCTCCCAAGAAAAAGAGAATGAAGCAAACTGTTATAAATATTTTTAAGCAGTTTAAGGAGTCCTGGCCTGCAGGTACACC
This sequence comes from Griposia aprilina, assembly GCA_916610205.1. Taxonomy (NCBI): domain Eukaryota; kingdom Metazoa; phylum Arthropoda; class Insecta; order Lepidoptera; family Noctuidae; genus Griposia; species Griposia aprilina. The sequence continues at coordinate 17,973,265 of OU744286.1, forward strand.
TTGTTATAAGACTGAGATGATTAAGAAAACCGCAGAAGTTGCCGGTAAGGATGATTCATATAATTATTACTATAAAGATATTTGAAAGTAACAAGCATTGTGATAAAACATATATTTCCTTATTTATAGGCATATCTCGGGCTACTGTGTACAATATACTCAAAGAATACAACACAGAAGGTCGCTTACAATCTCCCTCCCGCCAACGGACGCACTTGAAATATGATTTTGATGATATTACATATAGTGGAAATTAAAATAATATACGCAGGAATACGCAGGAAAATTCATTCCTTCTTCTTTAATACGAGGGCTGCACTAAAAGTATCGGGAATGGAATATTTCCACTGTTCCTGTCATATTAAAATCTTTTTAATTGAAAACTCCTTGGTTTTAAAAATTGAATACCATTTATTTATTTAAAAAAAGATTCTCGGTCTTGTCACAAGGTTTTGTCAGACTTGTTTAGTCGTTGAGAAAATGGAATTGACTCGAGAAAATTCAAGAGCGATGATTTATTATGACTTTCGAAGTGGTTTAACACAAAAACAGTGTGTTGACCGGATGATTTCTGCATTTGGTGATGAAGCCCCATCCAAAACCACAATTTATCGCTGGTTTGCTGAATTTCAACGTGGACGTGTCAAGCTCAGTGACGATCCCCGTCAAGGTCGTCCAAAAACTGCAGTCACCCAAGAAAACGTTGATGCTGTGCGTAAGCTGATTGAGGAAGATCGACATGTGACATACCGCGAAATTCAGGCAACTTTAGACATTGGCATGAGTCAAATACAAATAATCTTGCATGAACAATTAGGTGTAAAAAAGTTGTTTTCCCGATGTATACCGCATTCGCTCTGTGAAGAGCAAAAAGCGGCTCGCGTTACTTGGTGCGTCAGAACTCTCGAAAGATTCCACGCAGGATCCTCAAATGCTGTATACAACATCGTATCAGGTGACGAATCCTGGATATAAGCGTACGAACCCGAAACAAAAAACCAGTCACGAGTTTGGATGTTCGAAAATGAGTTAAAGCCAACAAAAATTGTTCGTTAACCGAGTGTTGCAAAAAAAATGGTGGCCACGTTTGTCTCCATAACCGGCCATGTTACGACTATTCCTCTTGAGGAACAAAGAACGGTTAATGCAGAATGGTATGCTAGCATTTGTTTGCCACAGGTCGTTTCTGAACTCCGTAAAGAGAACTGCAACCGCCGCATCATCCTCCATCACGACAATGCGAGTTCTGACACCGCGCACAGAACAAAAGAGTTTTTAGAGCAAGAAAACATAGAATTATTAGACCATCCGCCGTACAGCCCCGACCTAAGCCCTAATGATTTCTATACTTTCCCTAAAATAAAGAATAAATTGCGTGAACAGAGATTTTCATCACCTGAAGAAGCTGTGGACGCCTACAAAACGGCCATTTTGGAGACCCCAACTTCCGAATGGAATGGTTGCTTCAATGATTGGTTCCATCGTATGGAAAAATGTGTCAAATTTCGCGGAGAATACTTCGAAAAGCAATAAATACATTTTTAAATAGTAATGTTGTGTCACTTCCTTGATTCCCGAAATTTTCAGTGCCGCCCTCGTAATGAGATACCCACCTTGGATAAGATATTGGAAGCAGTAAATAGTGATGAGTCTCTGCCAGATTTTAAGAGAAGCAGTCTGTATAAAATAATTAAAGTTCAATTATATCAAACGGAGCAGAAAAAGTGCACTCATACACAAGCAGGAGATTGTCCTAAGGAGACTTAAATATCTTCATGAAATAAAAGTGCTAAGGAATGAAGGAAGAAGAATATATTATTTAGATGAGACTTGGCTAAAGGAAGGTACAGTGCTTCTAATATATATTCTTAACAATTTTTTTTGCACCAAGCAGTGTATGACCTCCGGCATTCAGTAACAATAAGATTTATTATACACAAAAAATAAAAAAAGTTAAAATAAAAAACTACAACATAATTTCATAAATTTGTTTTGTGAATATTGTATTTAAATTAATAACGTTTTATCGTATATACAGGTCACACAAAAAGTTTAATATGGCAAGATACCACTATTAAGTCCTCAAAAGAAGCACATCGGGCAGGTCTATCCACTGGTTTAAAGAACCCAACGGGAAAAAGAAGAATGGCTTATTATTGGTCATATTGGTATGTACTTGATTTACTTGCATTTGCTTTTAATATATTTTGTTGACTGTCCTCACATAACAAATGACACCCTATTGTCATTGACTATTAATTAATTAATATTATTGTATTAGAAATTAACACATGCAAAGCGAACTAAAAGTTATAAAATGTTGTTGCTACTTTATCTTCCTTACTACAGGGCTTGCATGATAGTGACAATAGCACCCTGAAAATGATAGGTGCCAGACCGGACTTTCCTTTTCAGAGACACTGGGCGGGGACAGGCATAGGTCAACATAAATAAATAATTTCTGAAAACTAACAATACTAACCAACCTATTTAAGCACCATTGTTACTAACACCAAAATACTAACTAAATTATGGACCTTATAGTCTGAAATAAAGTTTTATTATTATTTATTATAGTATGTATATAAGACCTATTTCCAGCAGTGAAATTATAAAGGGGGAAGTTATATATATATTAATATATCACAATATATATGTACTTACTTGTATTAATTTTATTTCACAGGATCAACTGAAGGGTTTCTAACGGATGCTGCATTAATATTTGATGCAAAGAAAGGTGATGGAGATTATCACTCCGAAATGGACTCCTTTAATTCTGAAAAGTGGTTTAAGTTAAATTTGACCAAAATTGAGAGTGGCGCTGTAATTGTGCCAACTACAGCCACACTAAAGGCAGGAGTGGTTAAAAAGCAAAAATATTCCCTTTGAGGAAAAAGACCTTAGGGCAACTTTATTAGAAAAAGTAAAAAAACCAAAAACATTTATACCAAAAGTTAGTTGTAGATGAGATGGCTAGAGAGAAGGGTGTTTCAGTATTGCGCCTCCCGCCCTACCACTGCGAGCTCAACCCTGTAGAATTAATATGGGCTCACATGAAGGGGTATGTGGCCCAACATAATAAAACATTCAAATTAGACAATGTGAAACGATTACTCCCACAAGCTCTGGATAGTATTACACCAGAACGATGGCAGTCTTGCGTTGCTCATGCAATTAAAGAAGAGGAGACGTTTTGCCAACTTGATGGTATAATGGATGATGTGGTAGAACTATTTACTATAAACGTCGGTGAAACTTCTTTATCTTCATCATCTGATGACAGTGACTAAATTAGATGATGAAGACAAAGAAGTTTCACCAACGTATTGAGTGTTGTAAATTGTTATTTTAAATCAAGTATTGTTAAAAGAACGTCTTATGCGGTTGTTTCATTCAATCGTTTTGTTGTAAGTTTGTAATGTGTGATGAAGATGTTATTATAAATAAAGCATAATTTAAAACAAAGACTCGTTTTCCTAAGTATCTAGTCCTGTCTTAGGTATATCTAACAAAGTTATAACTTAACTTTGAAATAAAATGTTTTGCATTCCTGCTTCTACGAGCCTCTTTTTTCCAATGCTAAAACAAATCGAGTATAGTCGGCAAGGGCAAGTGGGGATAACTAAAAATTAAAAACGGTGCTCCGAACGTGCTTATTTCAGTATCACTACAAGCTTTTTCCTTAATAACTTTGGAAGCAAGTAAAATTCAGTTTCAATTCTGGTACAATTGTAGTTCAATCAAAGTGAAATAATTTATTTAAAATGGGCACATAAAAGGCACTTTTCAACGTCAACATTTTCAAAAAAAATTAATTGATTCTGGTTGCCCCTTCCAAAAGGTAGTTTCGTATGGAGAAGAATGGGTAAGAAAATCCAGCGTTACTATTTTAAAATGTTTTACTATATTTTGTATACATTAATTATTGTGTATACATTATCATGAAACTCGTTAAAACGAGACGTAGGTAGGCACGTCACGAGGGTCACAATCACGACCTCTCTCGTTTTGCGTGTAGGAACTCGCCACGTACAAATTTTTATGTTTTATCTTGGAATTCGCTAAGACGCGTTGCAATGTTGCCTGTTTCGTTCTCGTAATACCATCACCTGATGTCGTAGACATCGATCGCCTTTTCCCCACTTTTGGGGCTTGCTACACTGTCTTTTAGGCCTCTTAGTCTTCGCTGGTTTTTAAAATTGCTAGCCGCGTCTCTTCGGGCCTGCTAAGTTGATTTTTGAGCCTGCTAAGCTGACTTTTGGAACTGCTACGGTGTCTTTTGCTACCGTTTGAGGCTCACTGAGTAGATGAGGCGACACAATTTACCTGCAGATCTGAAAATTATTTCAATATACAGTACAGTGTTTATAAAGACAGTCTTGCCACAACTTGTATCTTATTATATTGGCGCCATGTCATATTGAACTCACCCTTACAAATTCGTCGATTAATAAGTCGTATTCAAATTATTATATACAATAAAATAAAAAATAAACATTCAGTGACATATGTTTTATGATCACGTGAATCTGATAGTGATAGCCATAAAAATATTGTATACAGTCACGTGTTAACTACAGATATTCATTACTACGACACGTTTTAAACTCAATAAACGGATGTCTATAAGTTTTTAGTCTTCAGGAATTATTCTTATTATTTTATAGAACATAACATAACATTACGCCTGCATTCCCTGAAGGGTTCGGCAGAGGTGTAGGTACCTATAGTATACCCACATTTCGCCATTTATGTTTAAGTCCCATGTAATAGGGGCCGAGCCTATTGCCATCAACCGGGCACAAATCCAGACTCCGGGCTGCTACTGAGAAATTCAATCGAACCCAGGACCTGAACCCACGGAAAATTCTAGACTAATTGCGGGCTCAGTTTGTCCATTACAGTTAATCCAAAATGGCCAAAGACATAAGTTATCCCAGCTGGGCGCTAGGACATCGGCATCGCACGGAAGCTCTTCTGAATGCATCTCTGAGCTCCCCATCACTTTATGCGTCTAAGTTAGTTTCTCTGCCTTTTCAGACTTTCAGTTACTCGAAAACTATTGTTCATGATTCTAAAAGTCCCTTACTGGACAAAAAGCACAATTAAGCACAAGACTATAAATGTGATATAATATAAGCTAACACATGCTATAATATAGTATATGACTATAATATCATAAGGATGCTCAGTACAGCGACCCAAAATTGAATAGGAGAACGATGGCATCCTTCTATTCTATTTCACGTCGATGCAGTACGTCTTTTATTTACTACCATACATCTATGAGCCGTCAGCACAGTGTTCACATTCTTCCTAGCTATATCCTCTTCCACACAATCCATCACCTTTTATTTATTACAAGCTTTTAATTAACTTGCAATGTTTGTATGTATGTTCTGGGCAAATCTTGCGAGCTGAAAGAAAAACCTATTTCCTTTATCCTACGGAGTTGAAATTACACAGGTTGATTCTGTTTTGAAGACAATGCATTTTTATGATGCATTACCTGTGATTCTACACTCAGGATTGGCTCCAGACGAAGGATCTCCTTAACGGTCAACGGTGCGGATACGACATTTAATATACGCATTTAATTATGATAGTCCTTCTTAAGTCCACCAGGCTGCTGCACCCAGGATTGGCTCCAGTCGAGGGACTCCTCAACGGTCAACAGCAGAGACACAAAATTTTATATACGCATACAATTATGATAGCTAGTTCCAAAGGTTACCATGATCTGGCTGCTACACCCAGGACTGGCTCCATACGAGAAAACTCCTCAGTGGTCAACAGCACAGGCACGAAATGTTGTCTTATAGGTACAACATTTCGTGCTCATTAAATTATGATAAATAAATAATAATAAAACTTTATTTCGGGTGGCATAGACCCATAGAAACCTTGACTTGGTATTTTTTTATTTGACATGACTCGCCACACCTATACACGACATGACCCACTGATTCTGAAAGGGACAGTCATAACGTACAGCTATTACGTTCAGAATGCCGTTGTTGCGGTAGCATCAACAGCATTCTAAACGCAATAGCAATAAAAAGCAGCTTCCCTGATGGCCCATACACGGAGTACCCTGAACGGGCCAGCAGGGAAGCTGCTTTTTTGCGCATGATTGCCTGAAAACCATAAGTGCGCGCTTCAGCAAACATTGTAGGTGATGATGATAGCCCGTTCTAAAGTGTGGCATGACTTGGATAGTGCAACTCTGATGGCTTCACACCATGACTTGTGTAAAGGCACGTTTGGGTTCTTTGAATTTGTCTTTATAAGTACCTTTCAAAAGAAGGTGATATAACGGATATTTAAAGAAATTCTAATGCTAAAAAGTACAAAATAAAATGTAAGTAAACATCCTTTAAAAAAAAGCTTTTATTGAACTAAAAAGTACTAAATAAAACTTACGTTAACATAAAACTTTAATATTTTCTTAAAAGCTTGAGGCGTGAATGTCCCACTTACACTTTAAGGCGCTTCCCCGACCAAACGACCTTGACCGTTTGGTCCTTCTCTGTCCCTTCGCTTTGTCTCGCTCCCTGCGCACGCTCATTTATCATAAAATTCACAAAAAAAAGAAACATTTTGAATAAAAAAAGACAAGCGATGTTTTGAAATAAAATAAAACGTGAATTATTTAGATTTTTTAATTATCTATCGATTAGTGTAATCCTCAATTAATAGAACGTCACCTTTAGCAAAAGATGCATGCAATCAATAATTTTAGTCACTTTTTTACAAGGAGATTTTAAATGTATTTATAACACATAAAAACAAATAAGAACGTGCAATGTGATGATAGGATATCGAACATTAATAATGTCCTTTTAGATGTAGTTTATTACCCATAGTGAATGAGTTAATAGCCTCTGAATAACGCACTATGGCAAGGTTTTGGTCGGGGTACCGCCTTAAGATAAGCCGCAAACTTCTAGAAAATATTAAAGTTTTATGTTAACGTAAGTTTTATTTAGTACTTATTATTTCATTAAAATATTTTTTTAAAAGGTTTCTTACTTACATTTTATTTATTTAAACAAAGCATTATTTGCCAGCCAAACACTTGAGTTGAAAAGACTACACTGTGGTTAGGTGTACAAAATAATCATCTTTTCTTTGATCTGCCTGTCTTCCAATAGTCCCAACTTTGTATTATTTTTAACCGACTTCACAAAAAGGAGGAGGTTCTCAATTCGTCTGTACGTTTTTTTTTTTTTAGTCCCATTTAAAGGACATCCGCCAAATTTGCCCCAGGCCCGGCGCAAAAGAAATGTATCTCAGATTTTAGAGTAATAATAATAGAAATATTGTACAGTATCGCTATTGCCAAATTCGGTGGCTAACATAGTTTTTTTTTTGCCCGGAGAAGTTTCATAGGCGCTAGATGTAAAAATTACATTTTTAAAGAAAAACTTCATTCACTTGTACGTAACAACATGTGCATGTATATGGTGTATTTACCCTTTATTATAATTACATGCTTAAATACATTATTTGCAGTTATATTACTAAATAAAATAAGATGTGAATTAGCGCGTAATTAATATTATTAACATGGACAAATACAAAAAGTTTGTGTTATCGCTTCACAGCCATATGACCTTCAAATAATCGCAGGTATAAAAGCATGAACACGAGCCTGTGACCGTGTGACGTGAAGTGACAACGAAACTGGCTACGCATTGTTGTCACACTCATACCTATTGCTATTGTAACAATGACAACAAAACAACGATGCGTAGTCCGTGTACTGTTTCTCCCTCTAAACCAATGCGTATAGGGAGAAACATAGTGACGCCCTATCGGTGAGTTGGTTGTCTTACACCGATGCCCATGCGCAGTCCTTCGCTAACGTTTGTTGTGTTGTGTACTGTGCGATGTCTTTACAAAGAGCAACATTTACCCGGCTGGATGCAAACAATCCACAAGTACCAGATTTTCCGGAGCTGACGTATGAGGAACTCATAAAATTCGCCATAGGCACGTACCATTTAAAACTCGCACGATCATACTGCAGCGAACACACGAAAAGAACTGGCGTATATGAGATCCAGGTGTATAGACACTGAACAAATCGCCATAGTAAACGATCAAGTTATTAGGTCACAGTCGCAGTCAAACAATGTCTTGATTCGCTGCAGAATAAATACAAGCCATGTAAAATCAAAAACGTACCACACCTAGTTGTTAATTAACACTGCGATTTCTGGAATCGATGCAATTAAAGAACATTACTGTTCTTGTTATCAAAGTAAAAGGAAACTTGGAAGCTGTGCCCATATAATAAGTGTTATGTATTATCTTGGTTGGGCTAGAAACAATTAACATGATCTGGATCACCCAGCTATACGTTTAGAGTCTATTTTAATAGATTTGGATGACTGAAGTACCTAACTGAGACAACTCTTATAACAATGTATAAACGAAACTTAATAGAATATACATCTAGAAAATGCCATGGTTTTATTGTAATTTATATACTTTTATATATACAGGGTTTCAAAAAATGATTTTGATAAAAACCCAGATGTCCGCACCCAGCTCTAGCTATTTTATTCTAAATATACATACATATGCAAAAACTGTAAAACAAGTATAGCATAGGTATACATATGCCACATAGAAAAATGGCTAATTATTTTGCAGACGACTAACAACTTAAAGGGCTACTAACTATTTGCTACTAGAAATCATAGGCGAGGTACTATAAATAATGAAATGGTGACTAATATTAACAGTAGGATAGGATACAAGAGCGAGCGAAGCGAGCTCGGGACTTGGGGCACTCTGACTCGGACTGGTTAGGTTAGAAGGGGATGGCGGGGTCTGGTTATTTTTTTTTTAATCGCCCAGAAGTAGGAGCCCCGCTACGCGGGGCTCCGTCGGCTACGCCTTATTGTGCAAATCAGATAAAACCCAGGATAAACCAGGATTTATTTTTTGTCCAAAAATAAAAATTCAGAAATAGGAGGCCTCGCCAAAACAGAAACTCGATGCCAGTTTAAATTAAAACAAAGCTAACAACTGATTATTAAGCTGCTACTTTCTACTTAAAATTATTCTTCATTGTAGCTGCCAACCTACTATTTTTGCTACCGGCTTTAATTATTTTTTAATCCCAATTTCAGATTAATTTGTCGCCGCGTTAAATACATGCCTAGAAAAATACATACTTAAGTTGTCAATTTTAGTTAAGCACAGAACTCGGAAAGATGTAGTTTTTCCTTATGAATGTCATTTTTACATCTAGTGCCTATGAAACTTCTCCGGGCAAAAATACTATGTTAGCCACCGAATTTGGCAATAGCGATACTGTACAATATTTTTATTATTATTACTCTAAAATCTGAGATACATTTCTTTTGCGCCGGGCCTGGGGTTTTTTTTTGTATGGGATTTGGCGGATCTCCTTTGATCAAGGTCTGACCAGTAGTTTTTGAGTTATCCTTAATACTGCATATTTTTTCCACTTAGTTTATATGAATGATGTGTTAATAATTTCCTGTCACTGTTATTTACACACCAAGTAGTGGTATACGAATTTGTGTGGGGTAGGTACCGCAACTAAAAAGTGAAAAATAAAAACGTTTATACAAAAAAACAACCGACTTCCAAAAAACACTACAAGACGTGAAAAATAACTTTAATTTTGGAAGTCGGTGGCCAAAAACGAAAATACAAAACCAAAGACAATGACTTCCTAAATTAAAGTTACTTTTCACGTCTTTTAGTGTTTTTTTTGGAAGTCGGTTGTTTTTTTTTGTAAAAATGTTTTTATTTGTTTTCACGTGTTCCTCAGTACTCCTCACATGTTCACGACAATAGGCTACGTCAAATGTCGCTTTATACGTCTTAATTATACTCAATAAAAAACAAACCGATTGTTTACAAGAAATCTAATTAACAATAAAAATGTTAATGACAATAATGTTATCTGTTGCTGATATTTTAGTCTCGTTTATCATAAGTGCAGGTCATTACTTCTTAACTTATTACTCCTTCAAGCCAACTGACCTTATGTAGTGGAAAATCTTCTGGAATTTGATATACATCGATGACTTACTTCAGGTTAACAAAAGAGAGAGCTAAAACAGCAAGCAATGTATGTTTTTTATACAATAATGATTAAAGTCCACTCGGTTGGAATGAGAACATAATAGTAATTATATTAAAGTAATAATTTACTTGTTATCCAGAAAACGATACATCTTGACTTAGTGTCGGTCCCGCCTTCGAAACAAAAGCTCATTTATATGTGACTTAATTATAGAGGCTGTGATTTTATTTTAATTATAATTAAATTGACGGAAAATCAAGAACTTTTTTTTATTAAAAGGAAGAATTATGTTGCCCCAGTATAAAAGTTTTCTTTTTTTATAATAGTGTTTTTTTAGTGCTTATTTCAGAAACTTTATCTAGATTTTTATATTAATTAAACAAGACTGAAAATAATTTAGTTAAAATGTTTTGCGGTTTGGACTTTACGAGGAGACAGTGGTTGACCATAATTGTCATATCGATAGCTGACTTCTGCAACGCAATCTGCGTTGCTCTACAAGCACCATTTTATCCTCAAGAGGTGGGTAATATTACCTTAATAAAAGTTTTTCAAACAAAGAGGATTTTCTAAATTCAACTGTATTTTTTTTTTATGTGTGTTACCTCAGAACATTTTTCTTGGTGGACTGATTTTGATGATTCTTTTTTTATTTGAAAGCTGTACTTCTCATGTGGTTCCATATAAATTTTGATCAAGAAATGATCATAAGTTTTTAGGTTATCCTTAATAATGCGTATTTTTTCCACTTAGTATAACAATAATATTTTATTATTTTCAGAAAAAAAAGACTATATTGATGATGTTTTAATAACTTCCTGTCACTGTTATTTAGATATCGAGTAGTGGTATACGAATTTGTGTGGGGTAGGTACCACAGCTAAAAAGTGAAAAATATAACCTTTTTTTCAAAAAAAACAACCGACTTCCAAAAAAACACTACGAAGTGAAAAATAACTTAAATTTTCGGAAGTCGGTGGCTAAAAAACGAAAATGCAAAACCAAAGACACCGACTTCCGGAATTAAAGTTATTTTTCACTTTGTAGGTAGTGTTTTTTTTTTTGGATGTCGGTTGTGTTTTTGTAAAAAAGTTTTTTTTAAGTAATCATAAGTCACTTATTTAGATAAGTGACTTATGATTACTTTAAACTCCGCAACCAAGAAAAATAAAACGATGATCGATTTCAGTCTGGACACATTTTTAATGGAGTAAACCTATATCATATCCAAAGGGTCCTATTTAGTTTTTCTCATTAATAAAGTACTTAGATAGCATTGGTGACAGCTATCAAATTGGTCAGCATTCTCATTCTAGCCTAAATTAACCCGCTTCAGTGTTAAACATAAGACTGTTCATATCAACTGAAAAAATTGCATAGAGGATAAATAATTTGTCGAAATCTGCACAGTTCTCAAACCGATTGGAAATCGTGAATTCCTACACGAGGTATAAATACAAAATATACCTTTTTATACAACTTTTTCTAAATTGTTTAAAGGCGTGTATCCACTACTCGTCCTTGGCAGTATTAACGATGCGGTCGATTCGCTCTCTAATATTTCAACATCAATACGAAAGGTTCACAAAATATGTAAAATTAATATAGTTAAATATTAGTTCGATATACATGTTCAAGACTCTTTAATAATGTTTAACTGGATAGTTAAACATTATTAGATAGACAAGTGATACATGACATTGATAATTTATTTATGTAAGTATATTATTTACAAACACTTTTACAAGTCAATATTATTTTAAAAACTAGTTGAGGTCAGTGTTTCCTCTCGAACTACTCTAAGAAGAAAAACCGAAACAAACTCAGAGGTTACAGTCTCCTTTAAACTCAGATCATGTGTGAACCATCCAGATTACTGCCTGAGACGGTCTTTGGAGGAAAAAACGACACAGATATTGCACACATATTCTGTCAATCAGACTGGCTATTGGTAAAATGAGTGGCCAGTTTATCAATTAATCGCCGCACTTGCTGCATTTTTCATTGGCTACCGGTCTTTTAACATAAATACTCCTTTGGACCTCAAATAACACTTCCAAGTCAATTTTAGGTGACCTCAAAATTATTATTATTACAAACAGATAAGAATGTGTTGGGGCACATCGCTGAGGGGCATCATTTTGGCCCTCCTTACGGACACCAGCCTCATTTATGAGGTACAACTAGACGAACAAAAACTATCCACTAATAATAAATTATTTATTACTTGTAAGTTTCAATTAAAAATGTTCCATAATTTAACTTTATTTAACTTATGGAACATTTAAATTAATATATATTACACTATAATTGAATTAAATGTAAAAGGAAATAGTTAAAGTACCTACACATACTTACATACATAACATCACGCCTGTATTCCCCGAAGGGTTAGGCAGAGGTGTACCTATAGCACACCCACATTTCGCCAGTTATGTTTAAGTCCCATGTAATAGGGGGCGAGCCTATTGCCATCAACCGCGCACAAATCCAGACTCCGGGCTGCTACCAAGAAATTTCAGATGGAAATACCAGATAACACTTTGCCCGACCCGGGAATCGAACCCAGGACCTCATGCTCCGCAGTAGCGCTTGCGACCACTAGACCAACGAGGCCTAAAGTACCTAATGAATCTAAATAGGTCATTGCCCACTATAATTTTAGCCTATTAAGTATGTTCATAACTATTATTAACCCATTTGAACTCGTAGTTACCGATGCCCTGTCCAGTCTTTACTGTGTCCCATTCATATTCATTAAAGTAGATACGAGGCCTATGACTCTGTTTTGCAGAATGAGTAAAGTGTCAATTGTTATTTTGACGTCATTGGTCAGTAGAGTAGAGTTCATCTTTAAGTCTTGCGCCCTAGAGTTAGAGTCAGAAAACAATTATATTAATCACGTTCAACCTGTAACAGTTTTTTTTTGGCATAGACTGGTCAAAGATGTCATTTCACAATGTGGACGAAGACTCTCCCATTGGCTAAAAACTTGAGATTTACAAAAAAAACAAAATATGAACCGACGAACGCCTTAAATATTTAAAGCAGCCTCCTTTCTTCACATGTCTCTTACTATTACTATTCCTACTTTATATTAATGACCTGCCACGCCATATATCTAATCCAATGATTTTATTTGCAGACGACAGTACTTCAATTGTTTCATGTACCAATAAAGACTCATACGTAAATGACATCAATAACTCGATCAGCAGTTTAATAGAATGGCTTGACAATAATAACCTAGTTATTAATCTACATAAAACTAAAACTATGCATTTTCACCAACGTATATCTACAGGTGACATGGATATCAACTACAATGGCCAAACTATCGATAAAGTGAATAGCACAACATTTCTAGGAATCTTAATTGATAGCCAGTTAACATGGAAGCCGCAAGCAGAAGATATCTGTAAACGTCTGAGCACAGCCGCATTTATGTTATACAACCTATCCAAAAAAGTAAATCGGTCAACAATTCTAGTGGCCTACCATGGTCTTGTAATTTCTATTTTGAGATTTGGTGTTATATTTTGGGGTTATTGTAGTGAACGAGAAAGCATTTTTAAAGCTCAAAAGCGCTGTTTGAGAACTATATTTGGCCTCAAAGTTACTGACAGTTGTGTGCCTATATTTAAGTCTCAGAAACTATTAACTTTCCCATGCCTCTATATCCTCGAATTAGCAATATTTGTTAAAACAAACCGTAATTTATTTGCCACATTAACAGAAACCAGAAAACGGAGTACATCATTAAGATCACAATATCAGAATTTACTTCACACAGGCACATTTAAAACGAGTTTATTAAAAAAAAATGTGATTTGTATGGCTCCTGTTGTCTTTAATAAAATTCCCGATCATATGAAAACCTTGCCCTTGATGAAATTTAAAAAATGTTTTACTGAATTACTTGTAGGTAAATGTTATTATTCTGTCCAGGATTTCCTAAATGATACATCTTAATAACCTATATTGATAACTTGTATAATAATTATTGTGTTTGCATGCCAACAAGGCAGAATGTACACGGTTCTTTATTATGTTATTTACGATCCTATTTGTATGTACCTGCATTCAAAGCAAATAAAGTATATTCTATTCTATTCTATTCTATTCTATTCTTAGCGAAGATCGTGCAAATCACAGCAGCTCATAATTCCTTTAGTACCGTCTGTGTGTCCGTCCGGGCGATAACCTTCGAGCAAAAAGTCGTCTCTTATCAACACAATACAATCACTAGGCGCTCGCGCATACGTCTATGTATATGGCGATCTTATGTAACTTGTGTCTATAACAACTGTTTCGAAAATATGAATTAAAAGTTGTGGATTTTCCTAAATTAAGAAATCCTCTTGGATTGGCTTAAGTTATACAGCAAAGGGTCAAGTTAATCTACTTATTGCATATTATCACAGCGTGGAAAGAATATCTATTTTTAGTACATTTAAAATTGGATATTAGCACCGAGTGGAAAGAACCCCTATTTCTAGTACATTTAACATTGCATATTGTTATTATTTACCAACAACGTAAAAGCAATAGTGTGTACCCTTTTTTTTTTTTGGGTGTGAAATCATCAAATGACCTCTCCCGCTCTGGGCGGAGCGGAAGGGCGTGTCAGACTCTTACTGACTAAAACCCACCCGTGTTCCTTCAGTTGCCTATGCGCCAGGGCCACGGTAACTCTTTCGAACAATCCGCGACCCCGGCAGGCATCGGCCCTATCGGAGCCCTTCAATGATGCTGACATCTCTTTGAGGCGCGCGTGGAACGCGACGCGCCGTCGACCCGGGCCTGCTCCTTACCGGACGGCGAATAGTGTGTACCCTGGCATGGCTTTGTGCAAAACCTCGAGATTTGCAAGACTAGTGCGACTTTCATCCCTTGTTTACTGGAGAAGAAATAGACGCTTCAGCTATGCAGAATAAGCCTGTATTTCATTAAAAGTCAAACAAGTCAAATCATTTATTTTAAATAGGCACATAAAAGGCACTTTTGAATGTCAAAATTTACAAGAAAATAGAATTGATTCTAGTCGCCGCTTCTAAAAGGTAGTTTCGTATGGACAAGAATGGGCAAGAAACTCCACCGTTACTCTTTTAAAATGTTTTACATTATTATGTTACATTAATTCTATAATTATATGTGAAGACGATGCACCAAGAAATAAATTACTATACCACGATAGATAAAAAGAATTAAATATAAAGCAATGACAGGTAAATTAATTATGTGATACATACATGGTGCTCACATACTTACAAATATTGAAAAGTAGATGATTTTTCAAAGAAATTATCAAATTATAATTTAGTGTGTGAGTTAAATTAGTTACAGAATGTAAAATCAATGTCATAAAAAATGTAAAGTATGTAATTAGATTAGCAACCAGTTTGATTTTGTGTAATAATTATCGAAGTATCTTTTGCCCGGGTAACAGGAGGCTAGTTTTTGAAGTTAGGAGAGCAAGCAAGTAATATCCTGGCTAACTATCCTGGTTTGGCACATGTTAGAGCAGTTTACACGATGCAAGTAAATTTTAAGCTAAGAGCAGTGCGGTTACCGAGTCCGTGGAGTAAAATCATCGGACTGGATACTAACTTTGCTGGTCACACGGGGCTAGTACACACGCCAGGATAGTAAAATCGATGTTGGGAGACGCTAGTAGCTGAAAAATAGAACCACCATCGTATTTTACGCACGACTAATTTCTACGTATACGACTAGATTCCAAACCAGTTACGTCTTATGAAATATGCTACTCTCTTCATGCTAAATTGCTAAATCGATTTAATTAAGGTTATAATGACGACTAGAATATAATGTTGAGGAAGGTTAGTTCAGACAGTTTAAGAAACACGGTGGGTAAACGTTGCTCGTACTTTAGGCTGACTTTTAATAACATTGGCAATCTTTCAGGGGGTGAAAGTGTTCAATCAAAAACAACTCTTTCCATACAACCATTGCATAAAGCCTGCATTATAGACTAAACTCAGAAATAATTTTCCTACCTAATAAATTTTTGTAGGTATACCGGGTAAATTAAAGAAGAGCGAGCTGTAATTGTAAGTATATTGATACTTATGTAATTATAATAGTTATGACATTATCAATCACAATTTACAATTATGTATATATTCTTAATCTGACATTTTATTAAACTTTATCTCTTGAACTGACATAGGTATAACTTTGACATTAATTAACTAATTTGTTTCTATAAATCCTAATGCATGAGCTCTTAGCAGTTGTTGCGGTCTTTTTTTTATGTAATTAAAATAATAACATTATGCAAGTTAAAATTAAATATTTGCATACCTACCATATTGTAATGGTAGAATGTAAAGGGGCCACTATAGTCTTAAGACATTGTTAACCTACATTCTGGCAAATAAATGCATTTGATTTGATTTGACTTATATAACCTTCAAATAAGCACTTATTTTTAACCCTAGGGCTGATTTTATTGTTATAGGACATTAGGTATTGTAGAGGTTGGCTGCATGTGTCAACCTTAGTTATATTCGAACAGTCAAGCATGTTTGGAATAAGCATTCGAATGGTTTAAAAATAGTTTTTTGTTTCGGTAGAAAGAGGAAGGGTAGGCTATTAGTGTTCTGTGAGCGCTAGGCCCTACGAATGTAACACGTTAATTCCTTTCTTGAAAAAAAAAATAACTTACTTATAAATATAGGGAACACGATTTTGCGTGACGTCAGTGTGACGTGTAGCTCGCATGTGGCGATGTAGATACTGCTACAGTATCCTTTCTCCTACGATCCTTATATTAGAAAGGTACCTATGATGCGAGAAACTATCAATACCTTGATTTATTCATTTCTAGAACCAAGTCTCAATAAGATATTTTCTATAGTTATTATAAAAGTCGTATAGCTAAACTGACATAATAACATTGAATTTTCGAGATTTACCCGATATGTAAAGCCTAAGTGTGAATAAAACATGAAAAGGGGATCAAACACGATATCATCTTATCACGAATGAACTAATCAGGGCACATACTTAATTGACAAAGCGGGATTTTCATTCGAAAATAAATATTTAAATTATTATTACATAAAACACTTGGAAATCGCAACAGGGCTACCTACATAATTCAAAAAGCGATTCTCATTAAGTTTTGAAATAGTGCTTATTTAAATCTACATGTATACTTATTAAAAATTAAAATCGCTTTTCGTGTCCGTGTCACCGCATTGTTCTTATTACTACGCAACGAATTTTGAAACGGTGTTCACCATCATTTAGACAATTTATTCCAGAATGTGTATGTGTAATGCATTTAAATTAAACTTACTTAAATAAAAAATCTCGATGTTTTCTCAAGTTATAAAAATCTTGCTAAGCATTGGCGGGTCGCTAGTGAAAAATAAAACATCTTATTTTTTTTTAAATCATAGTGTAGGGTGACTTTGTTCTTTTTTTAAATTCCGCTTTGGTCCAGGCAAAAGTTGAAGTCCCCGGACGAGTGAAATAAGTTTGATCCTTGACTATTTCAATCAGCTAGTTTAATAAGATAATCTTATTGCAACAGGTCCATTTCTTTGACCTGTAATAATAACATAACATCAGTAAATAATTGATTTAATTAATGAAGTCATGTGAGTACAATTTATATAATTGCATCGTTAGGGTCTTGATCTTTTATTCTATGATTCAGTACCTATTATAGCGAAATAGAAGAGCAGTCACCACATAAATACGTATAATTTTGATAAGAAATAAAAATACACCGAAAATTATCAAAAATATAAATAGTAAAAGATAATCAAATTATTAAAGAATTACGTCAGAAAATTGCTACTTTGAACTATGAAATAAAGTTATTTTAACCGAGTTAAACTTAGTGGTAAACTGATTCTATAAGCAGATTATTTCGGTACACGACCCATCTCGAACCAGGCCATAAATATAGGCCTATGCACGCAAAATACTGGCTCTTTACGGTATACCTACTACAATAAGTGTGAATCATGGCTCAGTACAAAGTCAGGTTTAACCTTAAATATAGGAGATAGAACGGTGAAGGAAAACATCGTGAGGAAACCGGCATGACCTAGAACCAAAAATTCGAAGACATGTGACATCTACCAACCCGCACTGGGCCCGCGTGGTGGATTACAGCCCATTCCCTCTCACAGAGAGGAGGCCTGTGTCCCAGCAGTGGGAACATTATAGGCTGATTATGGATAGGAGATAGAACAAGTTACCTAGTTATTGGCAGTGCCGAGCGGTAGGACTAATTTGCTTCTAAAAGCTCCAGTTACTCGCGCCTTACGGACACTTAATGAAGTCGCCGAAAGGATTGATATTTTTTACTGTTCATTGAATGAATTCGCAAGAATAACTGCATACCATTTGTGTTATAATTTGTAAAATAAGCATAAGTTAAGTACCACCCTATCGCTTTGGGATATCCTGTTAGAAGAGCTGTGTAAATAAATAAATACTATAATAAAATTAAGATAAATAGTAAGAAAACGGAAGTCCGATATAAGTCGTCAGCGCCGTGTGCACGACTGGTAGCTCGTAGAGTGTCGTAGACGACAAACTGACGCAGCACGATAGCGTCGGATTGGGTCACGAGCTGTCTTTGAAGTTCTGAGCAAGACGGGAGAAGCCGAAATTCGGCCTGTATAAACGGTCGTCATCTAGAGATAAATAAATAGACTGATCAAAATATACAATCAGAGTCCCTGATAGAGCGGGTGAGGAACAAAAATAGGATCACACAAAACAATAATGAGAAAACTGACGGAATACGTACCAATTTTCAAAAGAACCAATAAGTGCATTAAATTTCGCAGGAACACAGCTGAGATATATTAGGTCTTTACCTATGAAATTGCCGTTCTGCAGTACTGGCCATTTCAAATCAAAATAATTTTTGTTTGGCTAAGAATTCTAATTTCAAATTAATTTTATTTTAAAAACATGGATTTTTTTTTCTAAAAGTAGTCATTTCTTTATTGATTAGTGTTACATTTTCATCGCATTTCAATCTTTTTCGTCATCATGGATACGTTAAAAATTCGAGTAATTATGGAATATGAGTACCGTCGTGGCAGCAACGCGGCACAAGCGGCACGCAACATCAACGACGTTTACGGAGCTAACACTACAAACCAACGCACCACCTGTTATTGGTTTGCTCGCTTCCGTTCTGGAAATTTCGACCTGAAAAATGAACCTCGCGGTCGTCCGAAGACTTTGGTCGACAATGACGAATTAAAGGCGATTGTGGAAGCTGATGATACACAATCTACGGCTGAATTAGCAGCAGCTTTCGACGTTAGCGTCAAAACAATATTGGTCCATTTGCGTCAAATTGGCAAGGTAAAAAAGCTTGACAAATGGGTGCCCCACGAACTCAATGATCGCCAGCGCGAAGTACGCGTCGAGACGTGCCTTGCACTGCTCAACAGACACACAAATGAAGGAATTTTGAACCGCATTGTTACCTGCGATGAAAAATGGATTCTGTTTGATAACCGTAAGCGCTCAGCAAGTTGGTTGGATCCTGGTTCAGCACCTAAACAATGCCCTAAACGAAAACTTACCCCTAGAAAAGTGATGGTCACTGTTTGGTGGTCTAGCGCCGGTGTGATTCATCACAGCTTCTTACCAAACGGGGTGAGCATTACTGCAGATGTGTACTGTGAAGAACTGAACACAATGATGGAGAAGCTGGCGCATCTCCAACCAGCATTGGTCAATCGCTCGTCTCCGCTGCTCCTGCACGACAACGCGCGACCTCATACTGCACAGCAGACGGTCTCCAAGTTGCAAGAACTGGGGTTGGAAGCTCTCCGTCATCCGCCCTACTCACCAGACCTTGCGCCTACAGACTACTACTTTTTCCAGAATTTGGATAACTTCTTGGCGGGAAAAAAATTTAATACCCGAGAGGCAGTACAAAATGCCTTTGAAGAATTTGTTGCCTCCCGTCCAGCTGATTTCTTTAAGAAGGGCATCAATAAACTGCCACTGCGATGGCAAAGATGCATTGATTGCATGGGTGATTACTTCGATTAATACAAATAAAAAATTCATGAAAAAAATTCGTTTAAATTTTTTCATACAAAACGGCAATTTCATAGGTAAAGACCTATTATTATTTCGCCTTACAACCCTAGGGGGACGGAGGCGATTCAAATTCAAAATAAATGTAGGCGTTTTTGATCAAAATAAAAATGCTTCCATCAATGATGGAGTAAAATTCTGTAATGACGCATCATGGACGCATCAGTCAGAGGAAAAAAAAATACCTAAATTTTTCGAGTAAATCCAAGTTTAAAATTCCAAAGATAATATTGACCAATTTGCCAAAATAGGTTGCAATACAAATAAAAAAGCTACACTAATGTACTAAATATTTATTTATATACCCACCTATATAGGTACTATATAACAGTATGCCTATATATTTGTAGGCATTCTCATCTTTAATTTAAAAATTAATCTATAGTTAAGTTTTAGTTTTAGTCTAACTATTTATTTTATTTTTTGGGATGTTTGTAAATTGAGACTATAAAAGACTGACTGGACGTTATTTATGTATGTTTATGCACTTTGTGTTCTGTGACCGTCTGACTTTTTACATTTAAATTCAAATACTTTAGACTTACGAAATGTACTTAGGAATTCCATGAATTCAAATCAAGTTTACTGCAACTGTCATCCATTTCTTTTTCTATTTCAGGCAGGGAAAAAGGGCTGTACAGCCACAGAGTATGGGCTGGTGTTCGGCGTGTTTGAGCTAGTGGTGTTCCTGGTCAGTCCGATCTATGGCGCTCACCTCAATAGGCTAGGTCCAAAGCTTATGTTCAATGGAGGCATACTCACCACAGGCACATGCGCCATCTTCTTCGGGTGAGTTCGGAGCTTTCAACATTGTGAAAATATTTTTAATGTTAAATATTTGCTCCTATTAATTACTAGTAAGAAGTTTCAATCATATTATTAAATCTAATTGGCTGATATGCTTGAATAAAATAAGGACAGCCGGCTTTCCTGGAGATGTTATTTTTTATGGCTTTACTCATTTTTTACTTCGTAAATGGCCAGTCGCTGTTTTTATTTTGCAATAAGTAACACTAAAGAGGTAACACATGCCTACCTACATAGTTTATTTGAATAAACATCTTGCGTGATTTTATAACATTCTTTCTTTACTACGAAGTGGATCATCCATGATTGATAATTATAAACAAGGAAAGCACAGCGATAAAATAATTTAATCATTTTTAAAAGGTTCATAAAAAGATTCAATTCTATTAATTTCCTTTCAACCAGCTGATACGCATGTAAAAAAAGAACAGCCATTAAATTTCTGAAGAAGGAACAATAAAGAAAAAACCTTTAATGGCATTACATCATTTTTCGACCGAAAATGGCCAGCACCTTGTTACAACACTAATAAAAAAAAATGCACCTTAACCAACCTATTTTATAAATTATTGTCAAGCGAAGTTATTCAAGCAGATGTGATTTTTATCATTTTAATTTTGTTTCAATCGACAGAAAATAAGTTCGCAATAAATAAGATTTTGGTCTTTATAGGATGCTGGATAAGGTGGAGGGCCACGTGCCGTTTATCACCCTGAGCTTCATCATACGCATCGTGGAGGCCATGGGCAACGCTGCCTTCCTCACTGCTTCCTTTGCGATCATCGCCAAGGAGTTCCCGAACAACGTGGCTACTATGTTTGTAAGTCAGCCTTTAAAAGATTATAAAAAAAAAAATTAAGCTACATTTTTATCAGTACGGAGTCTTTGGTTGATTTGGGCTTTGGATAAAAAGGTTGAATTTGAACGATTTAACATAAATATACCTACATGAAGTCAAATCTTTTCCCCATGTGATGAGGGTAGGCAGAAACTGCAGAATGCCACTTGCTACGACCCTACTAGTACATACTACGTTTGCTTCGTTTACGAACGTACAAACGATTTTTATCATTTTTCCTTTCGTCCTTGCGTCCACCACTGTTTAAAATGGTGTAAATAGTGAAAAATATACTTGCAATTTGAAACTATTGCACCTTATATAACGGTGAATTTGATGCCAAAAGTGATCGACA
This sequence comes from Griposia aprilina, assembly GCA_916610205.1. Lineage (NCBI taxonomy): Eukaryota > Metazoa > Arthropoda > Insecta > Lepidoptera > Noctuidae > Griposia > Griposia aprilina. Next base: position 17,995,453 of record OU744286.1, read on the forward strand.
TCTAACCACCAGGCGCATGAACCAAGGTTTCATCATCCAAACTAAATAATTAACACAGGTCTTGTACAATATTACATCAGATAAATGTCACTTGAATGTAACGTTCGTTGAGATTAGCCACGCGCGGTTCGGTTCAACCCAGGGTCGCGTGATAGTGAGTCTAAACATTGATCCCGAGCAGAGGAGATAGCGTGCCATTGACCCCGAATCGCCTATTGACAGTTTAAAACATGGCCATTTTGTACCTATAGGAGGTCCAAAGTATCATAAACACCAGGGTCTTTTCACCAGGTCATGGAAATCTTATCGTTTTATTTTTCCATGTACAGCCAGGGAAGATTCAGATTTTCGATTTTTGCTCGATTAATTATTTCGGAATTCATTCAGATTTTCTTTGAAGTAAAAATTGACCTAGCATTTATCCAACTGTCTGTACGGTTCCTTCCTCAAAAGACCATTTCAGACCATTCACCAGACATTTCACCAACCTAACATATATCCTCTACTCAAATGATCTGACCAAGATTATTTCTGGATTTTTATATACCGTACACATTGACAGAGATGCATTTTTTAGATACATTGACATGAATATTTACTGTGTAAAATAGTATATTATTTTAATTATTATGAATGTATAGACTATGTGGGTCATTGTAATTTTTTTTTCTTCTCAATTAGTTTTAATCATGGTCTGGCAGTTTAAGTAATTTATGCGGTCTACCCAAAGGTCCTTTCTTTGGTATTGTTCGTCGAATCGTTGAGATGCGTGCACTGACTGGACAGGTCCATCAGGTCAGGCCAGGTCATTCTGTGTGGTATTTCCTCAAAAGACCATTTCAGACACAAATCTCCGTGGTATTCACATGATCTGACCACGATTATGTCTGGGCTTTAAAAGAGACTGTGACTTCTGAGTGTGTTTCGGCCTTTCTTCTCAGAGTAGTCAAATAGGAAACGCCGACCTCATCTAGTTTTAAAATATGATTGACGTGTAAAAGTGTTTGTACAAACCTACTTACAGAAATAAAATCATTTATCATTTACTCTTGTCAGAATCAGTTGGTCTACCTTAAAATTTATAAAATTACTACCTACATAGCAACTTTATCACACCAACACACGTCGTCATACCCACATAATACAATTGTATTTCTCGCAGGCTCCAAAAACTCCAAATTCAGAACCAATTGGACTCGCTCCAAAAATAGCAAATTAATATTCGATTCACAGTACTACCAAAACCCTCCTTTGAAACTTCCAGGCATGCCTAGAAACGTTCTTCGGCCTAGGTTTGATCGTGGGCCCGACCTTGGGGGGTGCTCTGTATGACGCCGGAGGTTACTCTTTGCCGTTCGCTGTGCTTGGGTTTGCCCTGTTCTGTGCAGCTGTCATGAGTTGCCTGGTGCTGCCGGAGAACCATGATGAGGAGGACCTTAAGCCTAGTGGACGTAAGTAGATCCTTAGGTGAAGTCTGCAATGGCTAAGGGCCAAAATGTTGATGAACCTGGGTGTTAGGTCCGCTTGCTCAACAAATCACTAAATACGTTTAGGGCTAAACGAATTTAAAACATCGTTCTGTTCCTGTCTATTGTTTGAAGATGACAGAGACAGAATTATGTTTTAAATATGTTTAGTATAGAGGTATGAGGAACAGGGTGTAAAGCTCACTCATAGTCTATGGGAAAGGGAGGATCCTCCGACCAGACGGGTGTTATGTCTGGTGGGCAACTGCCCGACGGTTGATGTCGGGACGTTTGTATATATGCTAGTCGCGCGGTAAACTCTGCTTGCGCGATGCAGGATTTGCGTGACGTCAGTATGACGTGTAGCACGCATGTGGCGATGTTGATACCGTTACATTTAGTACTAAACGCATTTAATAATTTGGGGTGCAAACGGGTCTTAAAATAGTGAATAAAACAATGGGAGCAACATTTTTCGAATGTACCGTGGCAGACCATTTTTTAACAAGGCGCTTTTGTTTTGTTTCATATTTGGCTTCACCATAAGAATGTAAAATCTAATTTTCCGAGTCATTAAGGCACTCAATTATTTTGAGTGGAGTAATAAAAATGTGAAATATTACCTTAATATATAGTGAGGTATCGCCTACTATGTAATTAATTAATATTTTCTTTGCAGCGTCAATGATATCTCTACTGAAGGTGCCTGGCGTGGTTCTGTCCGCACTGAGTATCATAGTCACCAGTATGAGCATAGGATTTCTGCAGGCGACTCTCGAGCCACACCTGCGTGATGTATGTATTATAATATAGTGTATATAGTTACTGTGCCCCGTGTCATCTACGTAACAAAATATATTAAAACCTAACGTGTTCAAAGAGCAGCTTATACCTAATCGATAAATCGCTACGCAAATAATCATAGTGTGGGGAAATGTGGTCATAATACCATGTAAAATGTTGATTTTCATTTAAAAAAAAACATGAAAGCTATGGCAATGTTTCAAAAATTACTCTTATATCATGTATTCATGTCTAGCTTTCATTCAACAAGTTCTTAAATTATGTCAGACGGTCATTAGAAAACGCCTGCCATGTTTCAATTCTCTTTCATAGCTTTTTGCTTTGTTATTCTTAATCGATTTATGTGAAGACTATCGAGTTAACAATGTTGTAATGTTTTATCTATACACTAGTGCCCATTCCATCTTTGGATTGTATAAGAAGCCGAAACAAGACTAGGCTAGATAAGTAATTTTTTGCAGTAAATAGAATGACATCGGCATAAGTAGGTACATAACTACCGAGTACCTAATTAAGTGATTCTTCTACAAAAAATATAATTTTCACTCCTCTTGCTCAAAACAGACCACCAGAGCGCAGATAAAATAGCATATTTTCCTCTAGGGGAAAAAGTTTTAATTTCGTCTATTACCGGCTAGCGCGAAAAAACGAAAAAGTCAAAAGTAAAATAATCATGAATCATAACTCGATTTATTACGGTTTCAAAATGGAAATGGAAGTAAAAGCGGCGATCTCTTCGGTAGAATGCGTGCATTGCGTCGCAGCTACAGAAGAAATTAAAAAAGGCATTGGCGCGAAATCTTAAAAAAAAAACTCTGATCACAAATTGAATCGGTGATCGTAATTTATTTTTGATATTGAATTGGATTATTTAATTTTCTCGCAATCGTAGTGAAAAGTAGAGTATAACACACGGCGCTAAAAACCTATTATAACTCGGTTTCTATTTACTCCCTCGCTAAAGCTCTGGAGTAAAAGTACCTCGTATATAATGGGTCATTTTAGCCCCTTGTATAACAATCTACTACAAGTATTAACCTTTACATTAAATTTGGGACCTGTAGCGTGCCATCCACCTTCCACCTTTATGGCAGTCGCTTTTTATTTTGTTACTGAGAAAAAGCGGAAATGCTTGTTTTCGTTCTTCCGTTTTGTTAACCCTTCATTCTCGTTCCCCAGTTCCACTTCTCCTCCATGGTCTTAGGCCTGATGTTCGTGATTAACGGCGGTGTATACGCGGTGTCAGCCCCGGGCTGGGGCTGGCTGTGCGACCACCCTGCCGTGCGCCCCAAGTATGTGATAGCTGTGGGCTGCGCGTTTGTGGCCGGAGGGTTCCTGCTGGTTGGACCTGCACCCTTTTTTGATATGGAGACGTGAGTTTGGTTTAATTTGATTATTATTAATGTCATTGTTAATTGCATTGCCATAGCCATATTAAGAGTCTTTAAAATCTCGCCATAGAGCTCGCTTTTGTATCTGCAGTACATGTATGAGTACGTCGTGTTGACCCTGACACATCTGGCATCTGCTAATGCGGATATAGACTGACTTCGATAGTGAGGTCCACAAAAAGGCACCCTACAATAGCTCTCTGTAGTGTATTTACACCTACTTTTATATGGAACGCCTGCAAGATAACTTCGGCAATCATACGAGTCGCAGCACGATACCATTTTAACCACAGGAGTCGAGAGAACATATAAGAAGCTTGCGATCACATTAGAATAAAATAAAACTTTTTAATCTGGTTGCAGACAAATTTGGGCAGTTATAGTTGGTCTCATGATGCATGGATTCGGTATGGGCAGCCAGCTGGTCGCATCCTTCTCTGACGCACTCGGAACAGCCATGTAAGTACCAACTTCTTCTTACGCAAACTCCGTATCACCAGTGGCACTTATAATGTTCCACAAATGGGTGAAGACACTGACTACTGTAACACTGATTGCCATCTAGCTCAGAACTCACGGATTCAATTGAAATTGTAACAACTTCCTTATGTCAATAAAGATTTTTTATTATTATTTATTATTTAGGCCCAGAAAGCTACCTAGTTGACCTTCTTTTTCTTTTCAAATCGCTAGACATTTTTAAAACTTCTAACTGTCTGACCCTGTCTCCTCGCTAAATGAAAAGGACAGAATCGGTCAATTTTAGATACTCGTAAGTCATGGATACTTTTGAAATTTATATTACATTACTAGGGATCTTCGCCAAAAGACGTCATCTGATTAAAAATTAAAGGCCAGAATAGAAAATATCGTATGGCAAACTAACGACTCAAAACCAGGCCCTGCAGTCTCGACAAATATAACGTCAAAAATCGGTCGTTAAGTCTAAATCGTCGATGTCAAATTTCTTTAATAGATTTTCAACCTTAGATTTTTGAAATAAAGTTGAAAATCTATTAAAGGAATTTGACAACGATATGACTTAGCGACCGATTTTTGTCGCTGTCTAATGTCGAGACTGCAGGAGCTGATCACTAACCAGCACCCTAATTGCGTAACAGACTATCAATCACAATTTGAATAATTTCGAAGCCTATTGCTAATCCATTGCTTCATATGTTCGAAAAAGTTGTCTGCTCAACAACGTAAATCACGCAATGAATGTTGTTGAATTGTCAAAATGAAAGCCATTCCTACTGTTAGTGTGTTTCACAATTACCCCGCTGATCTCGTGTGAGAAGAGGCCTTGGCCCTGCACTGGGACAATAATACTAGTATTGTTTTTTTTGACATATTGGAACCCTCGGGTACCTTTGGAAGGCGTACGAGGGGCCGAAGCCAACTCGCAGAGCCTCTATTATTATTTGTCTTTTTTTTTTTTTAAATAAAAGTTTATTCCGATTTTTATTTTTATTATGTTTACTCATAGGTTTTTTACTTGCTGGTTATATGTGTTTTTTCTTTCTATTTGATATTGAATTTAAGTCACTTCCAACGGTGATTAGCGTATCGCGTATTGTATAGTATAGTGCGGATCTCATCACGGATCTATTGGCATGTGGCCAAAATGTAAACTAATGCCACCAACTTTTTTTTTCATTACGATTTTTACCATCAACGCTTCCCTTTTAATGTCATTTAAACGCCAAAAGATACTTGTAGCCATAGACAGTATTTTAATTTTTATTATTTTTTACCTACTTTAGTACTCTGTCTACGCTTGTAGGCCTGTACATCTGCACTTCTGCGGCCACACTACGAAAAACACTTTATTGTCGCGTTTAAGCCTGGCAATAGCAGTCATTGGTCCACCTACATTTTCCAGCATTTTTAATTTAAAAAACTGAAATAGAGTCCGTTAGCGTCCTGAATTAAAATCTATCGCGGTCTTCAACATGTTCCAATAACGAAAAATCATAAATAGTTTTAATGTTTGGATTCCTATAGAAAGATATTAGGGATAGGGCAATGGCTAAAACGCGACAACTATATCAGTAAAAACCCAATTTATATTTTCAACCCCTCCTTCCCCAGTGCGAGCGGTCTCCCGAACTCCATAGAGACCTACGGGCTGGTATCTGGCATGTGGACATCTACATTCGCTCTCGGCGCGTTCATCGGGCCCACCGTCTCGGGCATGATGTTCGACACCATCGGCTTCCGGAAGTCCACGCTCTTCGTCTTCATACTGCATGTTCTAGTGGTAAGTTTTGACTATATTTGGAAATCATAATGACCGATAGTGGTGCCGATTCTCTTGTACACCGAACTAAACTAACTAAACTATCACTAAAATTCCTTACTTTTGGCTATGAGAATCTTAGAGCTATTCTGCAATAAAATATCTCTAAATTTAAACATCAGTTTGACGCAACTAAAATTTAATTTGTCAATCGCGACTCCACATGGTACCTACTTGTTTACCCTACCACGTGATTTTTTTTTAGAGCCGGAGCCGCTCTTGGGTGGCAGCCTCGGCGTGTTTTATATGGAATTTTTCACATTTTGTACGGAAAATATAAAAAAAAAATATACCTTCGTGTAGAGTTATATGGGTTTAAGGGTTTCATAAAGGGGGTCGAAATTTTCATTATTTTTGCGATAGGACACACCGTTTTCGAGATATAAGCAAAATTAAAAAAAAAAAAACAGTACTGTTTTTGCCCCTGAAGTCGACGTGTTGTGGTGAATCTTAGTTCATGACAACTAATTTTATTCCACACCTTTTTAATCGCGATTAAAAATAGCCAGATTTAGTTAAGACAACCAAAATTTTAGGTTAAAAACGTCAAATTCAGAATAGCAAAATTTGCCATTTTCACTAAACTAATTATTCAGTACCATCTTAGTGCTGTCAAACTAAAATATAGTTAAGTTGTGTCACTTTAGTCTATTTCAGAATGAGAAATCGTCTTTTGACAGGACTAAACAAAATTTTAGTGATTTTTAGTCTAGTTTAGAGAATTTTGTGACAAGAGAATCGGCACCAGTATCAATGATCACTCACTAGCTGTGAAACAAGAAATTAAGGAAATACAATGTGCTCAGACTAAGACAAAGTTATTTGATACAAATAATTTGCTAGCTCCTGTTTCTTTTTCGCCCCAAGTTCCGCCATTTGTGTGACTGAAGTTGCAGGTACTTTTCACAATCAGTATTTCAGTCCTGTCGCGCTGATCACGCCAAGGCACACAAAGGCACTTAAAGTCAGACATATTTTTAACAGATATCATTGCTACCTATACAGATGGTGTTAATGCTCATGTTCACGTGGACCTGCGACCGCTCTTCCAAGATGGACGTCTCAGTGACCGCCGGAGACCTACTACAGATGGATGGAACCCTGGACGAAAGCGTGCTTATTGGAGACAAGTTCTTAGCTCCTCCTAGGACTAAGAGGTAATTATATAATCTCCTTTCACATCTTAAGAAACCGGTATTCATGGTGTTATTGGATCATGGTAGCAATCACGCTTATCGTTACCATCCTGACTTCACGACAGACAGGTACTCACTAGCTTAACTGCCACGTCTTTGAATCTTCAAAATCAGTTTGTCATCTGCCATTATGGTTCCTCATCTTCATCAAAAGCATTGGATTTTGTCGCCTGTTTGCTGATCACGCCATAAAGAGCATGGCTATTGGGGAAACGATCTTTCAGCTCAAGGTAAGACACCATCACTTGCCTAATCTATTGATATTATCATCAAGGATCACCACAATGGCATTAACATCAGCTTTGAGGGTACAAAACTGTCTCTCAAACAAATTTTGGAGATCCCGGCGTGATGGTTATTTATATATATATTGTATGTCAAAGATTTTCGAGCCGGTGCCAGGTGGATGACCCACTAATAGAAAACATGGTCATCGGTGACAGACTACAGCAGGACAAGACGAGAAGGTAACTCAAATAGATTAGCGTACATTTGTATCCAATAGCATTAGTCGGAATTTAATGTAGAACACCAGCTCCTTACAATTCTTCGTTTGACAATTTTTTATAAATGCCAGCTTCTTTTGCCAAGAGGCAAGTTAATCCTGAAGAAGAAAATGGTGGAAGTGCCAATTTTCTGTAGGATAGGATAGGATTCCTCCTGTAGGCTTAAGTCAATTGATAATCTTTCAAGCTGTGTTTGGATAACTTCTTTGTGTGAGTTGTGGCTGACATGCACGGCAATGTTTTAAAGAAACCTGGATGGATAAGACTGCCAATGAAACGTGGATACTGCCAATGCGAATTCAGAATTTAGGATACCTACCTTATCTGCTACGTCTCTAACCACCACATTCCTTCTAGCCGTCACTGCAGCATCAGCGTGGCAAAATCTCGTCCTCCCGCCATGAACAGCCTCATAGCCTGCTCCAGCTACAAGAACCGGCGCAGCCCGTGGAGCCAGCGCACCCCCCGCTACCGCCCCACATACGGAAGTCTCGACCACAGGTACAGGGGAGCCTATAACACGTAGATCCGTAAGCAGCAGTAGGATAAGAGGATAAGTAGGAAGTTTTTTACGATGTGTGATAGGTTGGCTGGATGTTGCAAGAATGTTTTATTGTCTTGTCATTTTTGTTTGTAAGTTTATTGCTTCGTTGACACCTTTAGTTCTGAGGTCTCGGATAAGCATAGTTGAATACTTTAAGAATTAGCTTATTTTCGGACTCGAGTTCGAAAATAAGCTAATTCTTAAAGTATTCAACATTGATGTTGTAACATTGCTTAAGTGTAATTTTGCTCAATTGTAATTTAGGTCAACAGGAATTGTGCTCAAGTGTAATTTTGCTCAAATCTTATTTTTAAGTTAATTGCATTATCATCATCATCATCATCATCATCATCATCATCATTATCACGTCTTGCATTTAAGTAATATTTATTTATGTAGTTTCAATTTCACGAGGCATTAATTTGAGGATATTCTGCATAATGTTTAATTTTATAATAGAAATATAAAACTTATATTTTTTTAATTTGGATATAGAACTTCTAAGCTAGAAATAGTAGATTTAAGCTAAATATATGCTAAATATACATAAGTAGATACCTAGATAATCATCAACTTCCTATTTTATTTCAATGTTTTATTTTGTAAATAAACTATGATTATAATTTTGTAAAAATATTTTAATAATAAAAATATATCTTTCAATTTGATTTTTTCGTTATCTCAAAAGGGTATTCATTCCTTATAATGTGGCGTGGCAACAAAGCTTTTCCAGCTTTAATGCTATGTTGTGTGTTGTTTTCTTCAACGGTTATTGCTTTTTTTTTTTTTTGAGCGACTCCCTTTTTTTCTGCTCTTATTTGTGGTATCATGATGATAATTAAAGATTGTCTTGCTTGTCCTTAATGAATATTTATAATCTCTGAAATTTAATGAGTTGCTGTGTGAATATTGCGTGGTTTTTACAACGTTATAGTGGTGTAAAAGGTAAGTTCTTATGTATGAGTACTTACTATGCAATGAGTACCTACTTCTGCATCCAGTTTGCCCTGGATGCGAATTCGCTATAGGGAACTACAGGATCCATCTAGCTGATCTAGCAGTCTTTTCACGAGTTGTTTTTTTTTTTAACGCTGCCATCTGTGTTTGTTAGCAGATTTACTGATCTCACATGGACAGCCTTTTGGAAAACAGGTACTGTCTTTAAATTATAAAAAGTCTCACATGGTAACCTACAACCCAGAATTTATAACAAAATGAGGACAAGGTTACATCAGTTCTGGTCTGGTAGCTGCATACCAAAATCAAAATACACGTAGGTACCTATTTAAGTATTCCATTCGCAGACGTAAACACCAATAACCAAGTGTTTCTTTTGTTAATGAAACACGATATTATCAAGTTGTAAACCTAAAGTATGACTTTATTTTTGTATCCAGTAAAAAATAAGGCTCATCGTAGACGTAGTTGTCAACATACTGCATAATCAGCCTACAGTGTTTCTACTGCTGGGACACAGGCCTCCTCTCAGCGAGGGAGACTGGGCCACAATCCAGCACGCGGGCCCAGTGCGGGTTGGTAAATAACACATGTCTTCGAATTTTTGGTTCTAGGAATATTATACACGGTGCAGCGATTCCGTGCTCTGTGAGGTAAACCAATCACATCAGCACATATGATTTGATCGTGGCCCCAGTTTTTAGGATAATTGGGTCGTACCATCTTAAGATACACAGTGGCATTTTGTTCTTACTATAATAAAACTTGTTATGCAAGTTTCATGCTAATTTTAAAGAGAATAAATCACTAATTAATAAGATGTGTACGGCACCAAATTCTGGTGATTTATTGCAGGTATAAACGTTTTATTGACGTTACAGGTCGCTAATTAAATTATTAAATAATTTAACAGATTCAAGTATAGGTCTCTTCACGATGTTTAACCTCCAACGTTTTAAGAGCAAAAATTATGTTTTTATTTATTTATTTATTCAGTAGTACAATATATTTAAGTTGGTGCCAACATAAACTCATTAGAGTTTTACCGTGCACCGAAGTTATCGACTACATAATTTAGAGCATTAAAACCACTTAAGGCGCAGATATACGAATTTTAATGATTTCAAATTGAACATCACGTCTAAACGAATAGTCTTATTTGTTTGAAAAAAATATATGATAAACTAGACATTTTTTTTCGTAATTTGATATGTGAATAATGTGAATATTTAAAATGATATTTTTATAACATAGTGTAATTAATTTGTAAAGTAATGTCTAACGCGAACACAAAAACGATAATCACGCAAAAACTATCGGGCGTATTTTCATGAAATCTACACCATCTAAAAGACAATTTAACAACCCAAATTTTTGTACACGGCTTTTATTTGTATTGTGTTTGATAAATCAAGGTTGTTTTTGCGAATAAACTTGATGCGCGTTGAAGCGGGGGCTCTTGCGGGCGACGGGCGGCAGTGCATTGCTGTTCAATGTCCGGGTAGACTCTAACGCTCTGTGCAATTTTAATTGCTTAAAAGTTTCACATGCTCCTCCCACTCGCTCAAGGTCGCTGGCAGTTATTGTCGCCTTAATAAAAAAGATCGAGAAGCTAGGGAAGTACTTATAAAAAAGAACAACAAATAATATTATAACGGGTATTTAAGCAAAATATTATCTAATACCAACGAGCGACCATCGGTGACCAATCTGACCGTCCGTCCTTACAACAAAAGTGGCGGAGGAATGTTTTCGAATGAATACAGGTTGTTCCTAAAAGTATATGTTTTTAGTAGTATGTAGGTAGTTATTTTTGTTTTTCGTTTTGTGGTATTATTTTTCCTTTATTGTGTATGTTTTAATCTGACTGACTGTGAGCCTATGTTCTTATTTTTTGTGTCCATGTTTTCCTCAGATAAGATAATGCTGGCTAGAATTGAGCCAAGTCCACAGCGATCTCACTATTTTACTTACACAGGACTTATCAAACCATAACCATCCAATACATTTTAAAATCACAACAATACCAAACAAAACTGCAGAAATAATCTAGTTATCCGTAAAGTACCTAACTGTAACTTGCCTCGCGACAGTAAATTCACGACTGAAACGCATGATTGCCTTCCATTACTGCTCCAAAACATTCGCACTCTTTCAACAGACTGTTCAAACCAACGATCTATTAAAAACAAGTGAGTATCTGAGAAGAATTTCATGTTCATAGGTACAAATCGTGCAGAATTTTTTGAAAGCAAGGACGTTGTCGCTATTGGTAACTGAGTTATTTACAAACTGCGGTTTCTCTCGCATAGGTTGATAAACTCTGGCATTGTTTATGATTTCACTAGTAAAGGTAGTAAAATCTTAAGGTTGGTGGGAGAGCCAAGGAGTCTTTAGGTTAGGGTATAAGTCGATGTCCCCATAGACGCGCTAACTGTTACCATGAATCCAGCACATCATTCTAGACCCCCCAGCGTATAAAATTTTATGGGTAAAAAAAGCTTGTAAGAACAGCTATGTCATACAAACGTGCAATAGCTATACGGTCATAATAATGTATGGATCAGCAGATTTTTAATTATTTTTTTTTTACTTGGCTTCATTTTTCACGTCGATGTGATCACACCCAGTAGGTTTGTTCGTACGAAAACTTTTTTACAAAAGAAACAACCGACTTCAAAAAAAACACTACAAAGTGAAAAATTACTTTAATTTCGGAAGTCGGTGTCTTTGTATCTGTATTTTGTTTTTGCCACCGACTTCCGAAATTAAAGTTATTTTTCACTTTGTAGTGTTTTTTTTGAAGTCGGTTGTTTTTTTTGTAAAAAAGTTTTTATTTTCTCTTTTTAGTGAGTCAGTTATTAATACATCTAAGTTAAAATACCCTAACGTCAACTGCAGATCACGTTTTACAAAATATTCCTTTCCCGACGGTGGGACGTTAACTGTTGAGGAGTTTTCCTGTTAAGAACCAAAACCACTGGATGGTGAAGCCACCATCAACTCCATTTCACCATATGCATTGAGACGAGCAAAAATTTCTTAGCAACCATATTAAAATCGAATCGCAACCCGTGAAATACTTATTATTGAGAAGTTTTGGTGGCCACCTCTAGTCTTCATCATCAGTTCCACTTCACTGAATGGTGCTTTCCAAGAGCAAATGCACGAGTTACTATAAAAAATACCCAAATCGCTATACGTGTGCCTATAAAATTTGAGGATTTCCCTCGATTTCCATAGGATCCCCTCATCAGATTCTGACTTGGTGACAATGGGACCACCTCGAGAGTATACCCTTTCAAACAAAAAAAATATTTTCAAAATCGGTCCACAATTGACGGAGAAATCGGTGAACATACATAAAAAAAATATAACCTCCTCCTTTTTGGAAGTCGGGTAAAAACTACATACTGAAATACTTAATACTTATTGGAATATCTTTTCTTTTCTAGAGAAAATTATAACAAGATATACTCACAAAAGAAAATCAAGTGTGGTTTTCGAAAAGAGCAGTTATACCTATCCCAGCGGGGTAATTGCGTCACACACTAACAGTAGGAAAAGCTTTCATTTTGACAGTTCAACAACATTCATTGCGTTATTTACGTTGTTGAGCAGACAATTTTTTCGAACATATGAAGCAATGGAATAGCAATAGGCTTCAAAATGATTCAGATTGAGATAGATAGTGTGTTACGCAAGCAAGCTGCTGGATATCCTGAAAGTTAGCTAAATAAGAATATTTTTACTAGCTTCTGCCCGCGACTTCGTCCGCGTGAAATTTCTTGTTCCCCCAACCCATCCCGTCGCCTACCCGCGCTATACTTCGTTTTCGCTTAGCGTTCTTTCCGACATTTTTGTTATTTCTCGGCTCCTAATGGTCGTAGCGTCATATTAAGTAGCCTTCCTCGAGAATGGGGCTATCAATAGCAAAACATATTTCTCTAATCCGACTGATAGTTCCTGAGATTAGCGCGTTCAAGCAAACAAACAAACAAACTCTTCAGCTTTATTATTAGTGTAGACAAACTCTTCAGCATTATTATTAGTGTAGACAAACTCTTCAGCTTTATTATTAGTGTAGACAAACTCTTCAGCTTTATTATTAGTGTAGACAAACTCTTCAGCTTTATTATTAGTGTAGATGTAGATGTAGAATCCAGCATAAAGTTAACTATCCGGCACTAGTTTCCCAACATTTTTAAAATGACAAATAATTAGGTATGGTTATAAGTTTACGAAGCTAAATAATATAGTGTCATAGGTAATTAACTTAATACAGCATACATAATATAAAATAACGAATGGTAGATGACCATGTAATGAGGATGGTCTAGGAATACAGAGGCGGGTTTGCGACAGAATTTATTTATATATTCGACAAACACTTTATCATAGTTAATTAATATTCCATTTTATACATTACATTCACCAGTTGTATACTGACATGAGAGTTTGATATTTTTTTTATTTTTGTATTTTTTGGCAAAATACCTATATGCATTTCTGTCCGTGTTAGTCAAATTATCGGTTTTATCGGAAAAAAACACAGTACGAGTAATTTATTAAATTATTGCATCTAATAACTGCGATAATACTTCTATTTTCCCATAAATATAAAAGCTCAAATGAAAATTACATATAACTACCAACATTACTATCACGCTAAACACAAGACAATTTAACAAACACACCTTACAACTCTGTACACATCCATTGCTGTCCACAAACACCGCTCTTAACAACCATTTATTACAAAACCAGAAATGTAACGCATCCACTACTTTACATTCAAGAGATGCCACAGTGTTCCCAGGCGTAAAGGTCAGGTACCCACCGCGATGACATAAAGGTCGTGGCCCACTTGACATGAAGCTCGATAGGCTGCTGAACAGACTAATGTATACGTACATAATAATAGGATAGGTTTGTCAAGAAAGTTATGCCGAAGTGGGTTCTTAGACTGAGTACAAGTTAAGTTGACTGCTCCGTTGGTCTCGTGGTTGCAAGCGCGACTGCTGAGCGTGGGCTCCTGGGTTCGATTTCCAAGTCGGGCAAAGTGTTATTGAGTTTTCCCATTAGGAATTTCTTAGTAACAGCCCGGTGTTTGGAAGTTGGCGGTGTGATACCCCTGTGCCTCGGAAAGCACGTTAAGCCGTTGGCCCTGCGCCTGAACTCTCTCCGGTCGTGTCGGATTGCCGTCCCATCGGACTATGAGAGTGAGGGAAGGGAGAGTGCACCTGTGTCTGCACACACACACTTGTGAACTATAATATCTCCCGCGCCGAAGGCTAGTCTCCGTTGAGGTTAGCCGCCATGGCCGAAATACGGTCTGGAGGTCTACATATACATAAGTTAGGTTGGACAATAAAGTACATAAGTAGGTAAACATAGCTGATTTTTTTAAATATGACGAATTGTCTTTTTTCTGAATAAGGGAGAATCGATAGTGCAGTTTTCTATTATTCTGCTTAAGATGGTTGTTAGGGGCATTCGGTGTTCATATCTTTCGTATCTTCGAATCTAAGATTTCATCAACAAAAAAACAACCGACTTTCAAAAAAAACACTAAAAGACGTGGAAAATAACTTTTATTTCGGAAGTCAGTGTGTTTGGTTTTGTATTTTCCTTTTTTGGCCACCGAATTCCGAAATTAAAGTTATTTTTCACGTCTTTTAGTGCTTTTTTTGGAAGTAGGTTGTTTTTTTTGTAAAAAAGTTTTTAGTTTTCACTTTTTAGTGGCGGTACCTACCCCACACAAATTCGTATACCACTACCTGGTGTGTAAATAACAGTGACAGGAAATTATTAACACGTCATCCATATAAACTATATGGAAAAAATATGCAGTATTAAAGATAACTCAAACACTACTAGTCAGACCTTGATCAAATTTCAATTGGACCACATGTGAAGCACCAACTATCAAATAAAAAAAGAATCATCCAAATCGGTTCACCCAGAAAAAAGTTCTGAGTAAACACACATAAAAAAAAAAACATACAGACGAATTGAGAACCTCCTCCTTTTTGTGAAGTCGGTTAAAAATACAGAGAAATCTCTGTGTTTTGCAAAGACGTTTAAATATTACTTTCGATCGACGGAACGAAGCGGACAACATCAAAATCTACTTGGTATTACCTACTTTTTTTTTTTTTTTTCCTATTTGGCAGCTCGTAGTTGTGACCACTAAGGTCCTGGCTACTTAACCGGGCAAACCTGTGGGTGCCTTAAGCTACTAACTTAAAGCCTCCAGCCAGGGGCGAACAATACTTAAAATTTAGGTGACCGCACGCTAAGGGCACCCCCTGTGGGGTACGAACCTCGGCTTAGGGCGTCACTGAGGGGAGGGCAGCAAGATGGGACAGGCTGGATCTAAATTATATTATTATTATACTGGGGAATTTAAAACTACAGGCTCAGCTACGGCGCGGGCTGGCGCGTCGTCGAGCAAGGGTCGGGGGGGGTATTACCTACGGGTCACAGAGTACTTTATATTGGTTCTAGTCTCGTGCCATACGCCCAACGTGTCAGGTCGCATTGTGTGCAAAGGAAAATTATTTTCGAAGAAAATATGTCGAATTGTACATTGTGATATTGCAAAACTCTTAGTTATTTTCATTAGTATTTCACAATTTACAGTGTTTTGAAAAATTTAATAATTTTCTAAGATATTTATATGTACTTTAAGACGGTTGGTAAAGGTTGGTGTCGGTAAAGGTGTATTGTGTGGCGTGTCATACTTGGCTATTACCTATGTATTTTTGCTACATTATGCTAGATGGCGTCACTGAGACATGGGATCGTATTTTTCCTATGACATTTAGCCTCTACGTGCCCAGAAATCGACCGACATACTGTAGATGGTGATAACTTTGGTCAAGCCCTCCCAAAACAACAAAACATATGCTATAGTTTTCGAATTATACTGTATTAATAAAAAAAAACCGCCATTAAAATCTTTTTATTAATAACTTTTTCCATCAAAATATTTTTAAATACTTACTCTATCCGTAATTACCTTTGATTATTCATAAAAACTTATAAATTTAACATAAATTCACTATTATTTGATTTTTTCCTAAAATAAATTATATTAATTTTAAAAAACTATAAAATTTTGCAGAATATATGTTTTGTTATTTTGGGAGGGTTTGACCAAAGCTCGACCTACACTATGTGGTCGATTTCTGGGACAGCCTGTACAGTATCTTAAATCTCTTTGGTATTTGTTAAAACCTCAGATTAATTACTAACAATGTATGTAAACATTGTTAATTCATCAATTATTTAGCTAGAATTATAGATGAGCCAATCTGCATAAGTTTATTTTAAATTGCAATCAATTCAATCGTTATTCAGTTGTACGAGTATAGGATGCATTTTGCCATCTAATCAGACCCCTAATTAAAATTTTATAATTAAAGCAATTGACGCTGAAATACCAACGGAAATAATCTGTTCATTAGATTAGGAATATCTTATTGATATCATAATGATAAATAAAATCAATCAACAGGGACATAAAATATAACAACATTGCAACAACATTAAACCCGGAAGGCTAACCTTGGTAGACTAGGTGTCTGAATATGTCAACAATCAATGATTCTAACATGCATTTTAATACTAGTGGCTCTGTGAGCTGCAGACCTTGAAACTGAATTTAGCTTAAAACGAAACACAAAAACAATAAACAATCTTAATATTCAATTTGATAATATAAATATCAATGAAGCTGACACAAAAAAAAATCTGGGACTAATAATAGATTCTAGATTGAATTGAAAACCTCAAATAGAGGCACTTAGTAAAAAATTGAGTAGTGCAGCCTACGCTCTGAAACAGCTTGCTGTGGTTCTCAACACAGATGCGCTAATTACTGCTTACTATGGTTTAGCCGAATCGATTCTTAGATATGGAGTCATCTATTGGGGGAATAGCACAGACAATGAAATAGAGTTTCGGGCACAGAAAAGGTGCATTAGATCGATGTTTAGACTGCAAACAACGGACAGCTATAAATCTTATTTTATCGAACGTAAGATATTGACGTTACCCTCATTATATATCCTGGAAACAGTAATGTTCATTAAAGCGAATACTCATTTATTTCAGCTTTTGTCTGATGCTGTCCCTAGGAATAGACGTGATAATTTCAAACTCTGTGGTCATGGCGCTAAAACCACTCTTATCCGTAAGAGCATCTTTTGCATGGGTCCGACCATCTTTATTAAATTGCCTAAATCATGGAGAACATTAAATATATCTGCTCTTAAAAGTAAATTGAAGAGTTTACTAAGATTTTATGAAAGAGGATAATTTTTCTTCGTTTTTGAGATGACGATGTTGTATTTTATTGACATGTTATTGTGATTTATTGTATTTTTTGTGGAATAATTGAAATTTGGAATTGATATTTTAATGACAGTAATTCATATTTTTTATTGACCAATTTATTTAATGATTAATTTGACATTTAATTTTATCAAAAAAAATGTGATTGCAGAATTGTAATGATACGTAATATTTAATGAATACTGATGATTTAATAACAACCTATATAATTTCAATAATGTAATTTTGATGAATATTATCACGGTTTATCCACCATCTCTTCCTACCAATTTGTACGCCACGATATGCGGCTGAACATGTTAGAACTTTTCTGTATCTTTTATTATCTTGCATGCAATATATCATGTACACCATGTTTAAACAAATAAAATTTTCCTTACTTACTTACTTAACGTATTTTTTTTACGTTTTCAAACCCCCATACGTCCACCATTTTGAAAAATTTCGAAAAACTGAATGGACTGAAACAATCCATATAATTATCGAACCTGCTCACAAAATTTCACGAGAATCGGTTGAGAAATGCGACCTGTATAGGAGAGCAGCCATCTGCCGGACATCCGGACATACGAAAGCATTTTTGCCAAAGCTGAATCGGAGACGCTTCGCTCGCTCAATTTAAAAGAAAAATTGATAAAATTCTAATTAAAACAGACAATGACGCATCATTCTAAAAATTATTTCTGATAATCCTCTAGGAAGAACAAAAGAATAGGAATTATCGCTTTTCTATGCAGGGATATTACAGTCGATTAGTCATAGTACCTACGTACTTACTTATAGGTTCAACTTTTGAAGCGTGCAATTTTGCATCGCTTTTATACCTACTTAAATAATTGTAATTAAATGAATAAAGAAAAATACTTGTAAAAATAGGGACTGGAGCATCACAAACACAACAACTAAAAACCTTGCATTTCTCGAGATTACTCTACTAATAGTGGTTTGCAACGTCAGCGACTGCTTTATAAAATTAGACTTGTTCTCTGTCTTCCCCTGTTTTAACCTGGCCTATTATTTAACCTGGCCTATTATTGTTGACCTTTAGTGTCCGAGCACAAGCCTTCCGTCCCTTCTTCCCTTTATGTCTAGGTAGTAACTGAGGGCCTACTCTCTAAGCACAAAGTCCGTAGTTTCGGCTGAAGTTACGAATGCTTCCTACAACCTATCACTTTCGGACATAACATTAGTCCGGGACGCGAACAAAAAATTAATCAAATCAAATCATTTTTATTTCAGGAATAAACCCATATTGAAACTAAACCAGATTACAAATTAATTATTAAAAAATAAATGATTAAATACATACAAAACAATGCTTTAAAATAAAATAAATAAAATAATTAATAAGACATTAGAACAAAGCAATAGATAAGTATTATTTTAGCTGGAATATTAATGACAAAACGATTTGACAGATTGTTCTTACTACCGATGTGTTTTTGCCCGTCCGAAAAAGTGAATTAATCGGAAGTAGGGTTCACTTCTAGTACCGAACTACTTTCGGATGGGTCCGTATCTTCATTGACGGACTTAGAGAGCAGGCCCACTGGCTCCCTGTTACGCTGGATGCGAGAATCACAGAACCGGGCGAAGTGGCGATACTTGGGGGAGGCCTATGTCCATAAGTGGACGTATTTTCGCTGAAATGATGATGATGATGATGAAATATGTTATGCTTTGTGTAATCAATCTTTAGGCACAGAGTCGCGTTCTCCCGCCATCTCTTTCTAGGCCTAACACGCTTGGGCACGCCACAATTGCGGCGGTAAGTCCCGTCTTTGAGGAGTGGCTTGAGAGACGCCACGGCGTCCTCACCTTCCGCCTGACGCAGGTCCTCACTGGACATTGCTGTTTCGGGAGGGTCATTTTTCGGATAAGGCGGGAGGAAACGCCCGGGTGTTGTCATTGTGTGGATCGATCGGAGGACACGGTGGAGCATACGGTGGAGGTCTGCCCGGCTTGGGCGGAGCACCGCCGTGTCCTCGTGGTGGCGATCGGCGGCGGCGATCTCTCGCGTCCGGCCCTGGTTCAGGCCATGGTACGGAGCGAGAGGGAATGGGAAGCAGTCACCTCCTTCTGCGAAGCAGTAATGCTCGCGAAGGAGGAGGTGGAGCGCGTGAGGGGGAGGCAATCATTGCGCCCTCACGCCTCTAGTCGCCACAGGAGGAGACGCCACCATAGGCATGGGCCTGCGGACGGCGAGCAATGGGCAGCTTGCCGTCCGGCAAGGACCAGGCCCGGGTCGACGGCGCGTTGTGTTCCACGCGCGCCTCAAAGAGATGTCAGCATACTTGACGGGGTCCGATAGGGCCGATGCCTGCCGGGGTCGCGGATTGTTCGAAAGAGTTACCGTGGCCCTGGCGCACAGGCAACTGAAGGAACACGGGTGGGTTTTAGTCGGTAAGAGTCCGACACGCCCTTCCGCTCCGCCCAAAGCGGGAGAGGTCATTTGATGATTTCCCACACAAAAACTAATTTAAAAAAAATAAGGCCTAACACGCTGCCGTTTGCTGCTGTTTACTGCTGTAAAACTGTTACCAGATTTTCCGGTTTATTGAAAGGGGGTCCTTTCAATAAACCGGAAAATCTGGTAACAGTTTTTAACAGATTAAGGAGGATGCGCCAAGGTAGCCCGCGAAATTCAAATTTAGGTTATTTGCAATTTGCAGGTCAGTACTCGTATCAGGTTGTATGATGATCTAAATATGATTCGCGGCCGTATCAAATATGGCTTTACAGAATTATACGTAATCATTAGAATCAGCAATACAACTCCTTAAGTTAGAATTGCCCTCGAATGTCATGATGTCATGAAATAGTTATTCAATAGAGTAATATGAACTTATAGAGATGTATTGCTGATTCTAATGATTATAATTCTGTTACGGTCGTTAATCATATTTTAATCAAAATACAACCTGACAGTGACCTACAAATTGCAAAAAAAACCTAACAAAATTTGAATTTCGCGGGCTACCCTGAAGGTTCCGCCTTAACAACTATTGTATTGTCTCTCAAACTTGTTTCTTTAACACTACGTCAACAGCTAAGCTTAACTCTGACACATCCAGATGTTTATCTCTGATCTTTGTTAAACCATCTCTTTTGTTTGTTCTTTGAAATCAGACGTTGAATCAGACTTGTCAGAATTTAATTGAACTGGTTCCAACTTGAAGTTGTGTTAGTAGCTTAGCAATTGAGTGTTGGGTAAATATTAAGTAGACTGAAATAAATAATAGTGTCTTACCTTTGCAGTTATGTTTGCAAGGTAATGAAGTAGTTCTAAGTAAGATTTATTTTATTTATATCTGCTCGTTCGACGTCCAAATGGGTGTTCTGTTTTTATAGCCATCCCTTTTCGTATAAAAAAATATTCATGCTATAAAATTAACGCTTTCCATATTAAGGGGGAAGTACCAGGTTGCTCGCGAAATTTACATTTTCTTACGTTTTTTTGCAATTTGCAGTTCAATATAATCCTATTTCGTAAAATATCAATCAATGAGATTATTTATAGGGTTGAATTGATAATTTCAATGATTAAAATTCGTTTCGGTCGCGAATCATATCTTGTTCAACATACAACCTGACACTGACCTGCAAATTGAAAAAAACGTAAGAAAAATTGAATTTCGTGGGTACCCTGGCGCTTCCCCCTTAAGGTAAATGCCGACAAGACTTATCTATTATATTGGCTAAAATCGCGGAAAACAATAATTTTAGCGTCTACATTAAATTGAGAAGATCGTGTTATTCGCCTTACCTTTTGAGACTACCTACGTGCTTACTTACATAATATTTAATCAGTGTAAAAAATTCGTTTACGAAACACCAATAATAAAAACTGATCAGCTATTAAAACTCATTATTAGCATTTTAACGCGTAGGTAAATAGAGGTTTTTGATATTCAACAAAAACTCATGGATGGCTAAAAACTTAAGATAAAAACAAACGAATAACTACATATTAAGGATAAATATTAAAATATTGGAGAAGTACCTAACTACTAGAAATTCAGTGAAAAAGAAAAAAAATGGGAATAAAATAAAAGTACTTAGAAGTTTTTGATTTTCATTCCGACATTATGTAGGAATGCGCTAGTGTGATGTATGCGAGCGAGTGTGTGTGAGTGTATGTGTGTGTGCGTGTGTGTGTGTTTGTGTGAGTGTGTGTGCGTGTAATAGTGTGCATTGTGTATATGAGATAATTTAATTTAGGTTCATCTTATTTTTCATTTTTTTAGGTTTAGGTTAGCCCTGCGACAAAGTCTTGGGATCGGAAGAAGCCAGGCACAGCTTCCTCCACTAGCAACTTCGTTACCGCGGTCCTGTTAATTATAGGATAGTTATGTTATGTTATGTGTTATGTGTTATGTTTTACGGAAGCGATGATACTAAGGACTCAATCTCGTCGTAGGTTTTATTCTTGAGCCATTCAGTCACAGCTAGTTTACAGTCACGGAGTTTCAGGGGATAGATGTGTAGCTCTTTATTCAGTAGGTTGTATAAATGGGAAGATTGTCTTTCATACTGTCTCTTAGCAAAAACAGATCTGACTGGGACAGTTGGAGCGACTAAGTAGCTTCTCCTGCTACTAATAGTCGGATTTGAGGGATCATACGGAAGGGATTTGTGCTTTCTCAGGATAAGATGAAGTAGGTAAAGTTTCCTTACAGAAAGGAGGTCAGAGGTTAGGTAAAGGCTTTGGGTAGGGAATCTGTAGGGTTTAAAGAGCATAACCTTAAGCAGGGACGTTGTGCCCTCTCAAGTTCCAAAATTTTAATTTCCGTTGTCCCGCCCCAACATGGCAAACAGTACGTAAGTATAGATTGGGCCAATGATACATAGACTTGTTGCAGAAGATTTTTTGAGGCAACGTGTCGCAATGTTTTATCCATATTAAATTCCTAACCCTCTTCATTAATAGCTCAGAAATCAATCAGAGCTCATTTCAAGAAGAAATGATTCTATTTTGAAAATTGAGAAAAGTCAGAATCACTGAGCAACACTTGTTACCATTTTTCAACAGCAGATTATGTAGATAAATAATATAATACTATAATAAAATAATACTATAATTATTACAGAGTAGGGTTGGCAACCCAATGTATAAGCAACACGCCAGTGATGAGTCGACACTATACATTATGTGCCGGACGGGCGTGATCGTCGGACGCGAAGGGTGTAGGGAGTGTGTAAGCCTATCCAGGTGTATCCCTGTGTGTGTGTGTGAGGATAGGCCTCCCTGTCCAGACGGCGCTGACGTCCTGCACCTATAGGTTGCAGATATCTTCAGACGGCTGCCAGCTGCTTATCTTCGTGACTGTTTCCTGCTTCCCATCTTCCAGGTGGCTTCCTGCTTCTTATGTGTACCAGTGTTTATGACTATTCTGATTAAAGGAGTACGTTTTGACCATGTTTTTGACGCTCTCTGTGGTGTTATATTTACCTGGGTGACTGAATAATAACACAAGTCTTCATGAATTTTCAGGAAGTGATTTTCGGAACTTTTGTGAAAAACTATTTGAACTATTTGAAGTATATAAGACAATATAAATACTCTGCCGATGACTACGAAATTTCTATGTTTTACATGTTTACTAACGTACTATCAAACTTTACTTTAACGGGGACCGCTAATTACTTCCTGATTCAAAGTTTTTATTACACGAAATTTTCATCTGACATATGTAACATTAAAGCATATATACACGTTATTTACTATTAATACATAAGGCATGTTACATATCAATGAAATCCTTAAAAAACTACCTATCGTCTGAGGTCTCTATAACAACTATATCTGTTTCCACTGAAAAATTATTTCAGGGGAAACAGAGAAAATATTACAATTTTCGATATAAAAGTGTTTGTCAGCTGTGTTTCTCTGAAACCGCTGAACCGATTTTCGATTAAGTTAGAGAGAACTGAAACAATGTAATATTTTAAATATCACAACTATAGTTTTCAGGGCGTGACGCGCCCTGAAAGTATGTTTCATTAACCAAAACAATAAACAATTCATAAACTATCGCAGCACGACATTCAAACCCAATTAAATGGGCTTATTCAAAGGACTAGATATACGAAAATTAGGTCCAGGGCTAGGTCTTGGTCTAGGTTACCTGGACACACTAAACAAACTACGGTTTTCGACTATTTAATCCACTTAATTGAGGCTTGAATGGGTCGTGCTTACGGTTTTATGCACTAAACAACATATTATAACTGTTTCTATGGTATAACTAGCACTGTTATCACTGAATTTAAGTTATCTTACAAAAAACTATCTAAATACACTATAAGTGACGCATCGTCGCGAACATATTAGAAATGGTCCATCACATGCAAGTGTGTGGGCAGCGGCAAATCAAGGGCTCCGTAAAAGTCGCGAGTACCAGGGCTATAGGAAGAGGTAAGATATCATCAGTGAAGACCCGCTATGTAGGGTGGAAGCACCGCTTCATCGACGGTACATTAAAGTAAGTACCAATAGTAAATGGGTAAATTAAATGTTATAATGCAGTTAAAAAAAACGTTACATATAAATAACTGTTTTTCAAAATTATTACTCCAACACAACATTTAATTAATTAATCATGACAGAATAATGGTAGATAAAACCAGCCTAGCCAAAAAAATTACGATTTAACGAAGACAACAACATTTCGGTTCTGTGCTCACAAAACACTAAAAAATTCATAAAACCTCATAAAATTATAAAACCCCCAAACTGTATAAAAACCTACAATTTGGCTGATCTTGTTGAAAACGCAAGGTCCGATTGACCGTGCCATTAAAATTCTCGACCAATCAATTACAGTACCGATATTATTGCATTTCACCTTACAACTATGTCCGCCATACTGTGGAACCCGTCTGACGGGCCCTGAGTCACGAGTTTGGGTTCAAATTTCGAACCGTTTGGACCCTACGACTAAATAAACCGCAAAACGTGCAAAGAGGTAAAACAGTTGAGGTTGTTTAAAGCACCTTAGGATTAAACACACTAGTAAAACTTGGACTTTATATTGGTTAAACTGGTAATAAAACTTCGGAATTGTGACTATATTATTGAGTTTCTTTAGTAGCTGCACTTGCAGTAAATATATTGGAAGGCTGTTCAGTTGTTGTCAATATGTCGTAAAATATTGCACACAAGTTAATAATTAGTTCAAGGAAAAGCCAATATCAGCAATATGTGGAATTATGAAATTCTGTATTACAATCCCTTTTTATCAGACATACATATTTTAGAAAGGCCTACGGGTGCAGCACACACTTGAAGTGACTTGAGATGATGATACCGATGTCAAGTTACAAATGCCAAGGAAAGTCCTGGAGAGTGTTGTCCTTTCTCTAATTAACAAGAAAAAGCAAGAGCCGGTCATTGCTATTCTATCACCAGCCTTATATAAAAGTGAATTCTTGAGCCTATGCCAGAAAAAAAAATAAACATGAGGAGAGTCTTTGAGAGTGGCCAGTATAACTTGAGGTTTAAGGTGGCGCTGCTAACCAAGGAAAAAAAAAACATGTCAAATTCAGTACATTTTATTTAGTTCCTTATTTTTCCGCGTGTCAAGTTAAACTGGTTATTCTAAAAATATTGTAAGGTCAGATGAGTGGAGTATTTTATTGAGTGACAGACAACCAGTGGTCGAGAGTCAAGTGTGAGTAATAAGTTAGGTACACCTGACGTTGTGACCCTTTGGTAACTTTCCTCTTGCAGGGGTATGAAACCTTTGGTGCATTACAAATATTATTCAAATATTCCATGCGGCCCTAACTGGATTGTAAAGGGACTACCTCGGACTACGACCATTTTCCTTAGAAATACGGCTTGCTGTTTTAGTTATACATTATTATAAGGTATCTAAAACTCCTTACTCCTTTCAGAAAACATTTACCATTCAGTAACTACTTACATCCTACACACGCAGCTTAGCTGCAATCAATGCTAATAATAATGTTGATCGCAAACAAATTACATAAATAATGTATGTTAAATCGTTGATTTATTATCTAAGTATGTACTATATAATAAACATGTACTAAGAAGTTGCAAATTAAAACGAGTCTTGCATTTCATACATGTTTATTCAAGATACATGACTAGGTAGTTATTATAAGAACGACGGGGTAATTGCGTAACACACTAACAGTAGGAATGGCTTTCATTTTGACAGTTCAACAAATTCATTGCGTTATTTATATTTTTGAGCAGACATATTTTTCGAACATAATGAAGCAATGGATTTGCAATATCCTACGAAATGATTCAGATTGTGTTTTAGTATCACATCAGTATTTTTGCACATTAATTTAACTCATCAGAAGTTTTAATTTTCATTTCGATTGTAAAAGAGAAGTTTGTTCGAAACGTGTGAAGGAATTTTAAATCAAAAGTCACCTTGCATGACCTCGATTAAGATTTTAAATACAAGAAATTAATGAAGATCGTCGCAGAAGAGGTAATAAATTGACTATAAAGATATTCACTTAAAATAACATCACACTTTGTTTTCCCAAAGGGTTAGACAGAAATGTACCTGTCGTACACCCACATATCGCCAGTTATTTTGAAATCCCATGTGATTGGGGCCAGCTGATTGCCATCAACTGGGCACAAATCCAGACCATCTACTATAGCTATTTTTCCTATAGTAAGATCATAGACTGGTCTAGTCATAGCCTAGATGACGTTAGAGTTTCTTACCAAATCTGAATTATTAATCGAGACGTACATAAATAGTTTTGATTTAAAAGCAAATTCCAAAGTTATCGTTAACACGATTATTGTTACAAGCGACATGTGAACACTATTAAAAGATTAACATCAGACACGTGTTAACTAACTCCTTTACAAAAACTATGTTACTTATAGCCTACGTCATATAGCTCGGAACTCGGAGGGCCCCTGGACCGGTTTAACGGACCTAAAGAAGATCGGTTCACCTTGACACCTCTCGCAAATGTCAGTGACGCTATTGTAACAAAACTGTTTGGTGTTATAGCAGAAATATTTGGGCTGTAAGACTGTGACTACTATATTTGTTGATTATAGGGGGTATGTTGTAAATAATGACAAGCAAGACATCAGAACACTGTCACAGATGATGTTCAAATAAGGTAGAAGGATCATTAGATGTAAGAAGAAAAGAAAACAACTCCAACGTCTACTGGATAGAAGATAAGTTATATTACAATGGTAAATTGATCAAGTTATTCAAGATTCTGTAATAATGACTATGAATTAAAGTAAACTGTAGCAGAATTCGAATATTGAACGCCAAAACCGTTAAAAGGACCTTCGATCGAGAAAAACATGTCAGTGATCGTATATTCTTCGCATGTAAAAAAACTTGTAAACGTTTTTTCTGTTTAATTAAAACATAATATGAGACTCTATTTTTGGTATTTATCAGATCTCTGATATCTATATGTTATGATCACATCCAGGAAAAAGCGAAGAATCTTCATTTTATAACACAATTTGTATAAGGAGGTACTTAGTAGTATTAACATATAAAATGCCAGCACGTGCCTTTGAGTGGCTTGTCTTGCTAAGTTTTAATTAATTCATTAGGAAAAAACACATGAAATCATTGTGTTTTCCAGATCGCTGCCAAGTATGGGAAATTACATTCCACGTCGATCCTAGGTAGATTTCTTTTTCCTGACACATTCGTGAAAATAAGAATATGTAAGAAAAACCTGCTCTTGGACGTCATTTCCATGACAAAAACAAAACAATGTTTTGAACTATGTAAAAAATTAAGAAAAGGTTGAGGAGCTCTGACTACTTTGCAACGTTTTTTACATTTTTTTCGAAGTCTTGGAAAGAGAATGACGTAATCAGCAAATCAAGGACTCCAAGGGTGCAGAAAAGGATCAGAAGTGTAAGTCTGATTTGTACAGAAATATGTACTTATAACGAATCCCTTTAATAATAATTATTTTAACAAACATTACGCATACACAATGCCTAATGTTTGTTAGTAATACGAATCACGTGAGCAAAGATCACGATATAGAGCTAAGCTGAGATTATGACCAATATGATTGGGATGGAATAGGATAATAAATATAATTACGATTTTCACAGGTTCCTAGAGACTAGAAAGAAAGAAAGAAAAGAAAGAAAGAAAGAAAAGAAAGAAAGAAAGAAAAGAAAGAAAGAAAGAAAAATGCGTTTATTGGCATTGCAGCAACAAAATACACCTTAAAACTAAAAAAACAGAAAAATTAAGATTATAATGCCAAAGGGGCCTCAGCTCAGCATAATGTCAGATGACAATGACTAGCCCAACGTTTTCATTTACTATCGAATCAATTACAAGGAAGGTTAATTTTACCGTATTTCCTCAAAGCCTTTTTTCCAAAGACAATTTGAAAGCCTCTTTTATCCATTAAAGGCATACATTACGACTTATACTTAATTTACCATCAGGCACCAACGCAACTCCAGGGAAATAAGAATAATTTTCTGACGTAGTTGTTGTCATTATTGACGTAGTTGACGTGTAGATACGGATCTCATCCGTACCTACGCGCACCCTACGCGTCAGCTGCGGTCCATCATACGCAGGTTACAAGTCAACGCATTGGTGGCTCATCGTAGCATGTGGGCGGTGCGATTACAGATTTGTTTCGACAAACAAAGATACTGCAGCTAAAGATATTAAGTGCTTCGTATAAAGGGTACCGTCAAATGGGGTGAATAGGGATGCAGGGGTAAATCGGGACGAAACTTTAAAAGGGATTTTAACATTGAAATAACGATTACTTAAGTGCCCTTGTTGGCAACAAACTATTAGGTCCTTACATATGAAATTGATCTTGTATATGGAAAAAGCAAAACTATTTTTTTTTTTACTTTTTTTTTATTTAATCAATCAAAGTAGGTACCGTTGTGATCTATGCACTTTTGCCATTTTATAGGGAGTTCATTGATTCAAATCTTTGAAGGTGTTTTGGACTGCCATAAATTATCCAAATTCCGAACAAAAGTGGTAGTCGGTTGGAGCAAGGTCCGGGGAGTATGGTGGGTGACGGAGACATTCCAATCCTAGCTCCTCTAGTTTCGCCACCGTCTGTTGTGCAGTGTGGTCTAGCGTTGTCCTGAAGCAGCAGTGGGCTAGAGCAGTTGACCAATCTCGGCTGTTTAACGGCTAGCTTTTCCATCATGGTTTCCAATTGTCGGCAATACAGATCTGCCGTAATCGGCTGACCAGATCTTAGGAAGCTGTAGTGGATGACACCAACGCTGGTCCACCAGACACTAACCAGTACCTTTTTTTGAGTCAACTTTCGCTTGGGACAGGATTTAGCCTGTTCTCCTGGATTTAACCACTGTGATGAGCGTTTTCGATTATCGTATAGGATCCATTTTTCATCACAAGTAATGATACGATTCAAAATCCTCTCGTTATTGTGACGGTTGAGTAACGTGACGCAGCAGTCGACTCGTGTTTGTTGGTTTGCTTCACTTAGTTCATGCGGTACCCATTTTTCAAGCTTTTTCACTTTTCCAATTTGTTTCAAATGATTCAAAATGGTTTTATAACTCACACCGAAGCCTGCAGCTAACTCTGAAGTGGCTTGAGATGGATCCGCTTCCACGATCACTTTCAATTCCTTATTGACAACTAGGGTCTCTGGCCGTCCACGAGGTTTGTTCTGGAGATCAAAATTTCCAGAACGAAAGCGTTGGAACTAAAAACGTACTGTGTTTTCTTTTACAATGGCTTCTCCGTACACATTATTAATCCTTCGAGCTGTTTCTGCAGCGCTAGTGCCACGATGAAATTCGTATTCGAAAATAATGCGATATTTTATGTTTTCCATATTGAGCACAGAACGATGTCAAACCAAAATTAAATGGCGCGAAAACAAATGAATTATTACATTCGAAACACAAATAGACACGCTTCAAATTGAAATAAATTTGAATTTGGAATTCTTAACCAAACGCCGGCTTTTTGAGATCAAAGTGGCCAGTTCTATAAAATATCAATTTCATATTATGTAAGGACCTAATATATTATTTCAATGATAAAATCCCTTTTAAAGTTTCGTCCCAATTCACCCCTGTATCCCTATTCACCCCGTTTTACGGTACTAGTTTTTGTTCGCGGGTTCGCCGTTCGCCCGTGTTCAAGTCGGAGATTATCCCACGATAACGTACAACCGGGATAAAACTTATGTCCTAACCTAGGTCATGGTCTATCCATGTGCCAAATTTCATACAAATCCGGTGTAAATGTGTCTGTTCAGGCGTGAAAAGGTAAAAGACAAACATAATTACCTTCGCATTTATAAAATTAGTATGGTTAACAAAAATGGAGTGGTGAAAATCAGAATTTGATAGATTCATATACCGACTTAAAACGTGATAAGGTCTAAAATTTTAAACTAGCTTGTAAGTTGAAATGGCGATGGGCAGGACAAGTAACCAGAGCCACAGATGGATGCTGGAATAGAGAAGTATAAAAACACACAATGTTTTTTTTTTCACAATCTTGAAAAGCAACATGAAATAAACTTGGCACCATAGGATTTTTTTCTCAGTTTTGGTTTTTTTTTCAGATAAAGTGAAATACGGTACCTAAGTAAAACACTAAATGTGATTGTTTTATTTTTAATTAAAGTCAAATTATGTTTAAATCAATGAAATTAGAAATTATACTTGTAGGTATTGGTAATGACAAATGGTTTGGTAATTATTATGAACTTAAAAAATACTTATATTTTCAGTGTTACAAGTTACAATCTTGTGTATCAGTGTCAGTAGCTACGCTTATTTTATCGACAACGGAATAATTTACATGTTCTGTGTCTTTTTTTGTTTCATCTGATTCTGAATCAACGACTATAACAAATAGTATTTCCTTATTAAACATTTTTTTTTAATATTAACTCATACTTAACGATAACCACCTTAATATATTTTATTTTCGTACTCTTCAAAACTACTCCAGAAAAACAACCTGTTTTTTTTTTCATGTTTGTTTAAACTTTTTTTCTACTCAGAAGAAAAGTGGTTTTCTTTAACTTTATTTTTTCAACTCTACGCTAGAGTACGAGGGTTCTCCATTGGTACCGTCGCGATGCACCGTGCATCCGAAGTAGACCTACGCGCCGCGCCGCCGTGCCCGGCCGCCACGATGGGCTGAAAACCGCTGCATCGGCGCACGGTGGGCCGAAAATCGCCTTTCATAGTAGACATAGAGACTTGAATTTTGAAGGGTCCTTTTTTGGCTAGGAATGGATTCTGCTGATCATAAATATACTATAAAATTTCGTATGAGGCAATTGCGTGTACAAATGAAGGAGGTATAATTTTTTTAAGAAAAAATGTATGGCGCTGACATGAAAAATGAGGCTATCTCTGGAATCATAAGGTTGGCCATTATATCCTTACCCACAGATATAGTACTATTTATTTGTAATTTTTAGACATACTTCGTGTTGCGGCACCATTTCAGATTTTTTTATTAAAAATGCTCAAAATTTAACAAGAAATATTTATTTTAATGATTCATTCGAATGCTTAAATGCTTTAAATTTATGTATGATTTGTGTATTTTAGGATTTTTTATAAAAAAATCGCAAATGGTGCCGCAATACGAAGTATGTCAAAAAATTACAAATAAATAACACTGTATCTGTGTGTAAGGATATAATGGCCAAACTCATGATTCCAGAGATACCCTCATTTTTCATGGCAGCGCCATACAATTTTTTCTTAAAAAAACGTATAACTCCTTCATTTGTACACGCAATTGCCTCATACGAAATTTTATAGTATATTTATGATCAGCAGAATCCATTCCTAGCCAAAAAAGGACCCTTCAAAATTCAAGTCTCTATGTCTACTATGAAAGGCGATTTTCGGCCCACCGTGCGCCGATGCAGCGGTGTTGGGACGATGTTGTGGCCGTGCCTGGCCCCACCTGGACTAGATTAGCCCAAGACAGAGTGGAATGGCGAAAGATGGAGGAGGCCTTCGCCCTTAAATGGGCACCCAATAATAATTGAATAAAAAGATATTTTGTAGTTAATTTATTTTATTTTATTTAATCTGTCAAATCAATTTATCTATTTAATAATCTATTCTTGTATAAATTATTATTTTTGAAATGCATGTCTAGATTTTTAATGAATTAATTGATATTTTAGGATATAATTTAAATTAATGGTATAAAAAGTGGCCCGGACCTTATCACATTAAATATTATGCCACGTGTACTACGTGGTATACTTAGACGTTATACAAAGTTTGAATGAGATCCATTTACAAAAAAAAACTGCTGTTCCTTAGATTTTGTTACACGTAAGCTCTACAAAATGTAAGGAACAGCTGATTTTTTTGTGGATGGCTTTCATTCAAATTTTGTATTCCTCCTAAGTACACCATGTAGTACACGTGGCATAATTTAATATGATAAGGTCCGGGCCACTTTGTATTTACTTTTTGGGAAATAAAAGGCTTAAATATATATAATACTAGCTGACCGGACCGACGTTGTCCTGTTTCCTAGAACTCGATCGCAGTGCCACCTACCGGGTCCAATTGTGAATCTAAACCATCCAGGGCGCCACCCAAACGCATACAAAAAATAGTTTAAAAAAACTAAAAAATACGCTTTTATAGAAAATTCAACAAAAAAATGAAAAATAAATAATAGTTTAAAAAAACAAAAAAAAACGCTTTTATAGGAAATCCAACTAAAAAATAGAAAATCAATTTTAATAAATTTGATTTAAAAAAGATGTCTAAGAAAAAATTAGGTAAAAATTTCGAAATACGTCGCCATTTTAAGGAGTTGTGAGTGGTTGGGGGGAGGGGGGGAGGGGTCGGATCTCCCCCTCACCATTGTCACCCGCCGGAAATACTTGGTTTCCATAGAAAAAATAAAAAACAGAAAGTACAAAAATTGTTTATTCCACTTTATAAACATGTTTTATCGCTTTTATTAATTCCATGAATGGATCTTTCCTGTATTTTACGTTATTTCGCCGCCACAAATATTCAAAAATAATCAATCATACCGAGAACCCAATGGCCCTCAATATGACGACCTATAACAAAAAAAAATATATATAATTAAAAACTGGCTTCAATTATTATGAGTCGACGGAGCCCCGCTACGCGGGACTCCTATTTCTGGGTGGTTTAAAAAAAAATAACCACGATGACTAAGGCGGGAGCTTCGCTGCGCTGCGCTCCCGCCTTAGCATCTAATCTAACCCAATGAAGTCGGATTGTGCCAACTCGGAGTAATACATTGCTATTAATTACCTAAGAATTATATCCTGTTCTTATACATTTCGTATAACACATAATATATAAAATATAATTACCTCGATTGTATTTTCTTTTTCCAAATTTACGATACGAAAGAACACATTCACTTATCCTCGAAAGCAAAGGAATGACGCACAAATCTGACATTAGCTGTCAATATTATCTATCCAAGACGGCGGGTTGCGTTTCGTTTCACGTTTTTCACATAAAACCTAAAAATTACATTTGAAAAACTAAAGCATAAAAATTACGTTCCGTTTTGCATAATTGCTATAGTATTTAAGAATTTTTGGAAATTGTTTAAAAATATTTAGACGCAACTCCGGCAGCCAAAATTACTTTGGGGGGATTAAGACTAACTCCCTTAAGCCCCCTACACCACCAATACCCTCAAATTCAGGCGACTCGTTTTAAAATCCAACCCAAAAATTATTTTATTGTAAAAAAAAAGCGTGGGGTGCATGGTATCAATAGTTATAAATATTTTATGAACAGATATGAGTAGAAGGGTTATTTTGATAATATCCTGAAAAGCCCCCCACGCTTTTTTTACAATAAAATCATTTTTTCTTAGACATTTTTTTTAATCAAATTTATTAAAATTTATTTCCTATTTTTAGTTGGAAAGCGTTATTTTTTAGTTTTTTTAAACTATTTTTTTTTTTTTTGTGATTATTTAGCAATAGCTTTATGATATTTACATCTCTATTAGCTATTGCATAGGAGAGCGGTGTTTCACCTAGACGGTCTCTGCAATTGTCATATGCTCCTTTATTTATTAATAAATTAATAATTTTACGCTGATGATGACGGCAGACTATGTGTAGCATGCAATAGTTAAAATCGTTACTTAAAACAGTGTTGTGATTAGCTCCCTATTTTAACAGCGAATAATACAGTGAAACACGTTTCTTATGTGTTCTCTTAAATTTTAATATCCTATTTTGTAAATACTAATAGATCATTTGTTAAATAGTAATAAATATTTCGTTCGTACTAAAAAATAGCCACTAATAAATGATTTATTAACTGTTAATAAATATTTGTTAAAAACCTTTCCTTTAACAAATCATTTATTAACTATTAACAAATCTTATTAGATACAAAAAAATCCTTCTATCAGTGTGTATGTTAGAGTATTTTCATGGCAAGTATTGGGACGTGTGAGAATGTTGGCTAAGTTTGAGGATCGAGCGTATGTTAGTGAGTCTGAGTATTTTCATAGAAAGTATTGGGTCGAGTATGAGTAGTGAGTAAGTTTGGGGTTCCTAGGGGTCCGGGAGCAATCTCGGTGAACGAAGTGTGGCGTAGATAAAATAAAATTGTGTACCATCTATCGTTAATTTATCATCAAAAAAAAACTACGTTACGTACTTTGTCGACGTATGAAAGAAATTTTATATCAAATGTAAAAAAAACTTGATAGTAATTACATGAATTTACTATTAAAGTAGATTTTCAATAATTATTGGCTGCAGTCGAAATAAAATCGATAAATATTGTTTTATATCAGAACTCTTGAAACGTACGAAATTACCTGACTTTTCTGACGAGTAGTCATATGTTTGTCTCAATAAATAGGTCATGTATGTCTCTAAATGTGGCCCAATTTTTTTTTCATTACTATAATTTACTACTAAAGTGAGTTTGATTTTCATTACATCAATTTACTACTAAAAGAGTTTAAGTATATATTGGCTGCTTTTAGAATATATTCTCGATATAGCGAGTTGACGAACTATAGCACACAATATTTTCGATATCCTACTATGAAAATCAATGATTTTCAATAAAATTGAGCCCTCATTGATGTTTATTCTAAGTCTGTAACTTATCCGATAAATGGGTAAATTGAGTGCCTAGTCTCCTTGGATGAGATAGCCTGTTCTCAGGTTCCCTCTCCGAAAATTTTATCTTAATCACAGTCTATCTTATCCGAGAAATAGGTGATCGGCGCGCCAAGTAGTTTCCTTTATTGGTATTCCTTATTATTCCTTTACGCAGACACTCCGGGTATCAGGAAAACAAAAATTCGCTAATCCTGATTATCCTAGTAACGGGTCAAACTGTTTAAAATATTGAATTGTCATCGGTCCTTAATAAGTATGCCAAATTTCGAGTTAATCCGACGTTTTGAAGGGGGTGAAAATCATGTTCGAAGATTCCGTTACATACTAACATACGTATGAAGCTAATAAAAGCGTATTAAAAATTCATTCAAATCGGCCCAGCCGTTTAGGAGGACTTCAGTGACATACACACGTACAGTAGAATTATATATATAAAGAAGATAAGGTCTAAAATGCATCAGTATAGATCAGCCTGTTAAAGCCCACACTGGGCCAAATGCCTCTCCCTCTTCCAAACATTGATTACATATTATTGCATTGCACTTGCTGACTCCCTGTTGGCAATTTTTGACTTCTAAACAAATAAGAAGCAATATCTAACCTAACATAATCGTTATTATTATCCAGCATGGTTTCCAAATTAACACTAACATGAGAATACGATTGATTATTGACCATTACGTTATATTTCAACACTCTACCGGTCACATTGTTGTTTTCATGTTGATAACTACTACAATTGATAATCAACCCTATCTGTACATGTTCTAAAGTTAATATTTGCATGTGGTCTTTCTAGCCTCTCTTAACTTTGGTTTTTAGCTTTGAGCAGATCCTTTTATTAAGTGCTGGGTCTTCTGGGTGTGAGTCACCAAAAACCATCAAAGCTGCTTGTGCGAAGTCTAGTGTGACCAGTGCTGTGGCTAGATTAGCCCTAGCTTACTTTATGCGTACTTTTGAAGCCATCTTACCTTTATACTAACGTTGGGCGCGGAACAGTCGATAAAAAAAATATTAAAACATGAGGGGTGCTACCATGTTCGGGTTGGCATGATTTGCACGATTCGGCACAACCGGTCGGCAAAATCGATTATACAGGGTCAAATTAAATTAGCTAACGATATTCCGCAGACGTGATGGGTATTGATATCTAAACATGATGTGTGCCAAATCATGCTGACCCGAACAAGTGTGTAACTCACCTGAAAGGCAGGATAGTAGTGCGAAAATCAGTTTTTCAGCTAAGAAAGAAAAGAAACGCCTGCTGCTTTGTTCTTCCAATTATATTGTTACATTGATTAAGCATCCGTTTAGCTGAATGCAAGCGATAAAGGAAAACCCAAAGAAATCCTCACATAAATTACAAATTCCGTACATGTTTAGTGACCGAGCTATAGGTTACCTCCTGCCAGTTGACACGACCCAAGTACATAACAAGAATATTTTAACTGCCATGCACAACTAGGCATTCAGTAAATACTTAGTTTATGATTTTATCAATACAATCTGCTCATAGTAAATGTAGAGGTGTGCGACTTGCGTTTTTCTTAATTTATTTATCAAGTGGTCGTCAAAGTCAAATCATTTGTTTCAAGTAGGCCATTAAAAGGCACTTTTGAACTTCAAAGTTTCTTCTAGGTGCCCCTTCCAAAAGGTAATTTTTTATGGAGAAGAACGTGCAAAAAACATCATAGTCTTTTTTTTTTACAATATTTTGTAGACCTACATTATCTAATTATAATTATATGTGAAGACGACTTTTTTTTATAGACCTGTAACTATAATGATAGGATGGTTACTACGAGTATCCACAGTACCCCTATTAAACAAAGACCGGCTATAAATAGCCATACGAGAAATGAATTAGCATATTAACACTATTCTTTGCAGACGAATTGATAAACACATTTTTAGATTTCAGTTTATTTGCAGACAAGACGATCGTGGATGCTGCAGCCAGATCCTCTTTACATAATTCAAAAATATGTTTAAGTATACTTCGCCCACCACAAAATTAATTGGGATGATGGTAGGAGGATGCTAAAGTTATGGGATCGGTGTTACATCCTTCAAGCAAATATGATAGAGGCGAATTAAAATAGGGCTTCTTCCATCTATTAAATTTATTGTCATGTAAAAATGACAGCTCATATCTGCGTGAAGGTCTCCTTGGCGACAGCTTTTAACGAAGATTATATACCATAAGGCACTTGCCCCACCGCTGACGAGGCAGTGACTACCTATTGCAGTATAATTCCTACATTTACATTACATACTTTTTGGTCACAAATTGATTAAATTCTTTTTACACGTCAATCGGTTTGCCTTATATTTTTCTTCTTATTTTTAATTTTCAAAAGTTGACAATGGTTCTAAACAATTTTGTCAAGAAAAAAATGATGGTTTTTTTCTGATTCCTGTCGTTGGGATTTTTCAGTGAAAAATATCTTATTTCTGCATTTTAACCACGTTGCACCAGTTTAACCACGTTATGTAATTATTCAGCGTATATGTTTATACGAGTAGACTGTACGTTCCCTGGAATTTATCGTTTCTTTTTCTTTTGATTGAAAGGCCACCTTTTTTTGGTCTTTGGGGCTTACCCAGCCAATTATTATTCGCCTACTTCTTCCATCGTCTGCCGGCTGCTGAAGTCCGAGCGTGCAGAGACCCACGGGACCGCTATTTAGCAGGGTCGACGACTCAGGTCCCTGTTCGGGCGCCATATTGCAACGTAAAACTTGTAGAGGACACGCCGGGGAGTCGAACCCCGGCGTGAGGTAGCTAAAAAATGAAACACTCACGAAGCAAAAACACGTAAAATTTATTAATATAATATAAACAATCCGAAAGGTAGAATAAAAGTAAATTAGGAAAAAATAAAATAAGATTTTGTCGTTGGAATTTAAATAGTCAAAAATACTAAGAAAGAAAAATCACAACTCGAATTTGAGAGGAAAACCTTAATCTTCTGCTTATTTTTGGTAGAACACTTTATAGAGCTACACGAATTTCGTACGATTGCAATCGGATTTAAATTCGTCAGAATACATTTAAAATACGGTAACATCTTTTAAGATTTTTCTCTCAAATTCGAGTTGTGATTTTTCTTTCTTAGTATTTTTGACTATTTAAATTCCAACGACAAAATCTTATTTTATTTTTTCCTAATTTACTTTTATTCTACCTTTCGGATTGTTTATATTATATTAATAAATTTTACGTGTTTTTGCTTCGTGAGTGTTTCATTTTTTAGCTACCTCACGCCGGGGTTCGACTCCCCGGCGTGTCCTCTACAAGTTTTACGTTGCACTATCGACTATTTACTCGCTCAAGAAACGTACAATGGATGTATGTCCCGTGTCAGTAAAAGAGATGTATATATTAGTAG
This sequence comes from Griposia aprilina, assembly GCA_916610205.1. Taxonomy (NCBI): domain Eukaryota; kingdom Metazoa; phylum Arthropoda; class Insecta; order Lepidoptera; family Noctuidae; genus Griposia; species Griposia aprilina. Next base: position 18,033,534 of record OU744286.1, read on the forward strand.
TAGATCGCTGTTCACACTACCGGCGAGAAATCTCTCTCCACTAGTTACCAAAGCGACAAGAGCTATCAAAGAAAATACTCGCTCAGCGAAAGAAGCTCATTTGGCAGGCAGAACACTCGACACGTGACTCTCGCTTGGTACACACACTAGTAAGCTAGTGAGCAGTCATTCTTCTGGTCGCACTCGCGCATTTGCTCATAGCCCAGCGACAAAACTACATACTCGCTACTCGCCAACTCGTTTCTAGTTGCTAGCTCTATTCGCTTCTCACTAATCGCCGACGGTGGGACCAGTGCGATTTATTGGCGGCCATCATATCTCCACTTGTGCGGAGTTATGAGCTTGGACCTTGAGGAACCTCTTTGTTGTATAAGCATTATCTTAAAGAGTAAGTTTTGTTGGTTTTATTTGCGACCTGAAATACTGAATTGATAAAGCTACATACAAAAGAAAGTCCTCTTATACCCTGATATTACTAAGCATCAGGCAGGACATCTGTAAGTTGTAGAAATAAAAAAACTTTAGGTAATTATAACGAAAAAAACATCATCATCAACATCATTGCAGCCCAAAGATGTCCAGTGCTGGACATAGGCCTCCCCCAACCATTGCCTCATCGACCGGTCCTGAGGGCCTAGACAAATGGAGCGATTCTCTTTCTACAATCGCTATCGCTTTCGCTAATGTTTCCATCATACGAATCGAAAACTAGCGATAACGCTTGTCAAGAGTGCCACTTGGCTACGCATCTATATGGAAGTAATCGTTCGACGCTGTGGATTCGTTTCATAGAATCGAATGATGTTATCATTGTCTAGCTATTTCTATTCGTTGACCTATGATCACCTGACACTTCGATAGCTTATGTCAACACTATATATTTTTTGGCTTTTCTACTAGCGTAATCGCTGATCGAATGTTACTTTGTCGAGGCCCTCTGTGATTTTCGCATCCAGCGGATTCGCGTGAATGAAAAAAAAACACGAGGTTCATAAAAATAAAGCCTCCACAAATGGCAATACTGTTAGTATAAGTACTAGTATATTTAGTCCAGCGTGCTCTGAGCAGTTCGCCCCGCTCCATCTTGTTGAATAGCTAATGCATATTTTAACTAAAGCACGAGTTATGTTCATACTTTTGGTCAGCGAAGGATAGAAACACGAATGTTTTTTGCGCTGAAAAGGAGCTTGTGAAATCTGAGTTCAAGGAAAAATTTTGGTTTTGCTCCATTTATTATTATTTACTTCCATTCAATAACGGAAAAATTATGACCGGAAAATAAGCAAGGCAGCAAAACCACTTACCTACATAGGTTATTAACTCTATATTTTACTTTTTTAGGGTTCCGTACCTCAAAAGGAAAAAATGGAACCCTTACTCGGAACACTTCGTTGGCCGTTTGTCTGTCTGTCTGTCAATCTGTCAAGACCCTTTTTCTCAGGAACGCGTGGTGGTTTCAAGTTGAAATTAATGTCAAATACGTAGGTCTACGGTCCCTTGGAGTACTAAAATCAAGCTTTTAAGTCAACGGAATAAAAAAATACGGTCATTTATGCGATGTACTTTGATACTCGCAAATAAATCAAAACCTATAGAATACTTCCCGTTAACCTAGAATCATGAAATTTGGCAAGAAGCAAGGTCTCACAGCACAAGTAAAGAAAAAAGTCCAAAATTGATTAAACTGCAGATATATCACAAAAAAAAAATACGGGGCAGTCTTTCGGGACTGCCGATAGAAGTGAAAACTAAGTAACTTGTGAATTGTATCGTCAAAGCGTGCGGTGACGATGACGCGAGTTTCACGGCTTTTTGTTCACCCATAAAGTACACATAATTATATACACAGTATACATATAGCTCATGGAAAGCGTTCGGTGACGATGACGCGAGTTCCATGATTTTTGTTCACCCAAATAGTGCTCAACGCGCCTAAAGAAGTTTTCACTTCAAAAATGATAACAAACTTACATTTGCAGTTGGAGAATTGACCGTGACGTAAATAGATGTATGGGAAAACATGTTTTTCAACTGCAATATTAGGTTTGTTTGTTTGAAATTAATTCATCCCACCTACGGAACCCTTCATAGTGCGTGGTCGACACGCACTTGGCCGGTTTTTATTTATTTACCTTGATCGAGGAGTAAGGACAAAATAAGAAATAATAAGAATGAGTACCTACTAATTAACGTGTCATACAAAGGAAGTTAATGGGCGTTGACCCTCAACTTGGGAAATTCATGCGACCTCCCAACATCGCCAAACCAACTTCAAAATTAAATTAAAAATAAGTGTTAATCGCAATTTACTACTGAGAGTATACCTACACAGTGGAAAGTTAGTCACCAAACTGAGCATATGAGAAAAGCTCTTGGAGTGATGACATACCTATTACGTAGGTAATAGGTATGAATATACAGAATGTATCAGAACGATGTGGTCATATTAAAGGTGTGTTACAGACCATCAAACAGAACAACTTTCTCCAGGGGACCAACATCGTAATCGCGAAAAAATTATCAAATGTCCCATACAAAACTTCAACACCAACTTAAAGCTGCTGCAAATAGGTACGACGCGACTCTAGGAGAACAATTTGTATGAAAACTTCATGTTCTACAAGAGTCGCGTCACGCCTTCTATGGGAGCCTTTACTCGACCCAAATGTATGGGATGGCTGATTAAGATGTTGGTCCCAAGGAGAAAGTTGTTTAGTTTGATGGTCTGTACTGCACCATTAAATATGACCAGCACTCTAATTACGTAACACACTATCTGAATCATTTTGAAGCCTATTGCTAATCCATTGCTTTATATGTTCGAAAAAATTGTCTGCTCAACAACGTAAATAACGCTATGAATGTTGTTGAACTGTCAAAATGAAACCGATTCCTACTATTAGTGTGTTACGTAATTACCCTGCTGGCCTTTCTGATACATGCTGTATGTATGAGTATATAAAATATATAATTTAATCCTGCGGGGTAATTGCGTAACACACTAACCGTAGAAATGGTTTTCATTTTGACAGTTCAACAACATTCATTGCGTTGTTTACGTTATTGAGCAGGGGTAAGTAATAGATGATATAACAACAAAATCTCTAATATTAACAACATATAACAACGGAGCCTATAATTTTATTTAATATAGCGATTAGTTAATATAATGAACGATTGATATTATTTTAAAATAACTAATTTTTATAAGCATAACATACATTAAATATAACATCATTTGACATAACATACATTAAATATAAAATCGTTTGACATACCACTCATTCAAAAGTAAATTCATCATATCATTCAAAAGTATCATCATCAAAAAAGTAAAAGTCATTCAAAAGTATTTTTTCTTTGTTTTATTCTTTGTAAGTTCTATCGTAGTTATTGGTAATAGTAACCTAAGTAGATATTAAACATAACTAGTAACTGATTACCACCTGCGCTAAGATAGGTCGACGGAGCCCCGCTTAGCGTAGAACCATAATGACGTTTTTTATACATATTAAACGTTAGACCTAATGATTTTCGATTAAATAAACAATATACATATTAAACGTTAGACCAAATGATTTTCGATTACATAAACGTTATATCAAACAACGTTATACTAATTAAGTTTTAGAATAAATAAATGTTATATGTAAAGAAATTATATCAACAGTTGGTATATCTCACGTTGATTATATCTTATGAACGATGATAAAATGAAATTAGACCAAATGAGTTATACGTTATGAGACGCACCTGTTGAGCAGGCAAATTTTTCGGACATATGAAGCAATGGATTAGCAATAGGCTTCAAAATGATTCAGATTGTTATTAATAGTGTGTTACGCAGTTAGGATGCTGGTCAGTTTTCAAGATTGCATTATACCACACTCTGCCTCCTTTTTGATCATCCACCAAATCCCAATTATTTACTTCTGCATCCTAATGCTGCCTTAGCTGAGTCACTGTTAACAAACCACCCAAACGTTACTCTATTAATCTTAATGGCCATCGGAAGACTGCTGTTTCTAAAGGATATGACAGTAGTGAAATTGCTTCACTCAGTAGGTACCTGTTCCATCGCCGGCGTTTACCGAGAAGGGAGTAGAACCAACAACTTAAAACTAAAACTAAAACGTGCACGAGGGCGACGAGCTGTTTGTCGCTGGTATGCGTATGTACCAAGCGTGAGTCTTTCAATGAGTGTTCTGTCCGCCAAGCAAGCGTCTCTAAGCGAGTACTCTCGTTGATAGTTCTTGTCGCTGCGACAAACGAATTCTCGCCGGCGCCCGGCGCGGCAGAGGTGTAAACAGTCAACGATCAACTATTAACATATGCATCTCTTTTCCTTCACACGGGATCTCTTTTATACGTTTCTTGAGCAAAAATCATCGAAAGCTATAGTCGCTTCCTCGTCGGGGAGGTGAAACAGAGGGCCTAGACAAATGGCATTCACTTCGGAGCAATTCTATTTCTACAATCGCTATCGCTTTTGCTAATGTTCCATCATACGAATCGAAAACTAGCGATAACGCTTGTCAAAAAGTACCACTTGACTACGCATCTCTATGGAAGTAATCGTTCGACACTGTCAATTCGTTTCATTGAATCGAATGATGTTATCATTGTTTAGCTAATTTCTATTCGTTGACCTATGATCACGTGACATTTCAATAGCATATGTCAACCCCATATTTTTTTTGGCTTTTCTACTAGCGTCATCGCTAATCGAATGTTACTTTGTCTAGGCTCTCAGGTACCTTAAGGAGGTAAAAGCATAAGCAAGTACAAGTTGTCTATCGTGTCATTCAATATCCTTCCACACAGCGGGTGTATGTACTTTTCATATACGAAAAATATCCTCCCCATTTACGTATGCGAACAAACCCATCGTCAGGGGAAAACATAAGAGTGACGACATAACGAAGAGCATGTCTGAACCTGAGTCATTCCATAGATGCCTTTTAAATTGTAGGTAATAGGCATTGGCAATCAAATATACAGCCTTCACCTTGAGCCTTCTAAGTGAATCATTAGGACATAATAGAAGGCGTGAATCCGTGAGATTATGACTTATAAAAAGTACAGTGTAATAAAATTAAGGCCCGCTTGCACCACAAATCGCTAAGACTCACTTGCACCACCAATCACTAAGTTTAGCGCTAAACGAGTTTTAAACACCATAGTGTCTCTGCCATCTTCAAACATTTGACAGAAACAAAATTATGTTTTAAATTCGTTTAGCGCTAAACGTGTTTAGTGATTGGCGGTGCAAGTGGGCCTTAGTGTCTAAGCTTATGGAGCTGCAAGTCTGTATTTAATTGCATTTTGGAGGTCTTTTAAAAATACCATTCCTGTCCATTGAGCACGATTTTCAATGTGTAATAAATAAGTAATTCAGTAAGCCTGCCTTAAGTTAGATTGCCTCGTTGGTTTTGTAGTCGTGGCTACTGCTGAGCTCATAGGTTCTGAGTTCGATTCCTAGTTCGGGCAAAGTATTATTGGGTTTTTCCATCAGGTATTTCTCAGTAGCAGCCCCGAGTCTGAATTTGTGCCCGGTTGATGGCAATAGGCTATTACATGGGACTTAAAAATAACCATAACAATAAGTATTTACAAGGCAGATGTGAGTGGAAACGCCGCAGGGGGCGCCCTGGGAGGAGATAATAGTGACCTTATTGGTGGTGTTCTTCAGAAAGGTCAGGTGCGTAGTACTCACAACCGGCGTGCGTTTATAACCAGATGTATGAACGTAAACGAGGCAAAAAGGAGTATGTAAGGATCGTAGCAGGTGGCCTCCTGTAGTTTCTGCCAACCCTCATGGGAAGAAGGCGTGAGTTTACATATTTATGTGTATGTTAAACATAACCGGCGAAATGTGGGCGAACATTGTACTATAGGTACATCTCTGCCCAACCCTTCGGAAAATGCAGGCGTCATGTTATGTTATTGTAACTTAGTAAGAACCGGCACAGAAGGATATTATCAGGTCGATTTTTTCAAACCTACCAACTGCGCGGCGATTCCACTCATGAAGGGTTCCGTACCACCGTGCAATATTCAACACTATATATGAAAAAAAACGCATTTAATTTTTAAATTTATATTACTTTTATTACTTATTGTTATAGCAGCAATAGAAATACACACTCTGTGAAAATTTCAACTGTCTACCTACTACGGTTCATGAGATACAGCCCGCTGACCGACGGATGGATAGCGGAAGCTTGGTAATAGGGTTCCATAGGCACCTTTTGGGAACTGAACCCTAAAAATGAATAGAAATTGTCTGTATATTTGCGACACAAGGGTAGTAAATCCATGTTCTATAGGAACAAAGGCTGTCTGAATCACACAAGTACAATATTTACCCGACTTTTATCACAAGGAGTCCGGTATTTGCAGTCCTGACACTGCGGGCTCAAGCATACATTTGTTACTGTTAAAACACCTACATAATTTGGTAAATATGAAGACCATACCACATGTTACGTAAAGAGTAGAGAATGAGTTGCAAGCTTGTTGCAAGTCTGTTTTGTTCTTTGATCATAAACAGGGCAAAAGAGGTCTGTAAACATCGTAGCATATACTTAGCATCGTTATATCCTATTGTAGCGGTATCTACACCGCCACATGCGAGCTACATGTCACACTGATGTCACGCAAATCCTGCATCGCGCAAGCAGAGTTTACCGCGCGACTAGCATATATACAACGTTCCGACATCAAACGTCGGGCAGTTGCCCACCAGGGACAACACCCGTCTGGTCGGAGGATCCTCCATGTTCCATAGAGTATGAGTGAACTTTACACCCTGTTCCTCATACCTGTATACTATAAATTGGGTTTTATCTGAGCCAGAGAGGGGGTCTACTCTCTAATTCCGTCAACGAAGAAGGGCCCGGCCAAAAATAGTTGATGCGTCCAAACAAGTCAAATAAAATTAGAATTCGTAAATGTAGGTTACAATACAATAGGTTATTATAATAAGATAGTCAGTTCGCTACATATTATGTCAAAAATTACAAATGTCAAATAAAAAAATTCGAACAGGCAAAAACAAGTCGGGCATTACTGTCAAATCGTGTGTCATTCATTCTTTGTTCCGGAACCGAACTTATTTTATGTTTGTAACGACCGTAAATTTGGCCGAAACTGCGGACTTCGTGCTTAGGGAGTAAACCCCTACACCCACAGAAAAAAAGGTCTTATGCCCGTTTTCAACCACTCTAAGTGACACCTAAACCATTGCCTAGATATCAAAGCACGCTTTTGGATTTTCAACGCTCGGCTCAGCGCCAAAAGGTGAAAATCCAACAGCGCGCTTTTGTTCTTGCATTCACTAGCTTTTGCCCGCGGCTTCGCCCGCGTGGAGATCGGAAATTATCCCACGGGAACGTACTACCTGGATAATAAGTATCCTACGTGTTAATCCAGGCTATTAACTATCTGTGTTCCAAATTCCATCCAAATCCGTTCAGTAGTTTTTGCGTGAAAGAGTAACAAACATCCATCCATCCATCCATCCTCACAAACTTTCACGTTTATAATATTAGTGGGATTTAAGTGTCGCGTTAGGGCCCGCGCCCACTGGCGGCACGGCACAGCATGGTATTTTTATGCGACAAACAGAAATATAACTTCATCGTTGACGTTGAGATTTGTTTTTTTTTTGTTATGACAAAAAAAAACAAATCTCAACGTCAACGATGCCGCGGTATCCTTAGGCATGCCGCAACGTCCTAAGACAACATCATTGAAAATTGAATTTTATTGTCATACATGTAAGTTATATTTTTATTCGTCGCATAAAAATCCCATGCCGTGCCGTGCCGCCAGTGGGCGGCCCTTAGTGAACATGGGTATTAGTTTATAAATTAGCTAGTGACCCGCTCCTGCTTCACACGGTTTTTACGACTTGACAAAACAACGAGCTTTTTATTATATGTAACTTAAATAATTATTTAATAAACATATAAACCTTCCGGAATAAATTCTCTAAATTATGGTGAAAACTGCATCAAAATCCGCAACGTCGTTTAGTGTCACACAGACGGACACGAAGAGGGACTTTAATATATAATATTTATAAATGTACGATCAAGTTTACGTATTGGATTTTCCACAATAAAATTATTCAACAAATTATAAACACTTATGTAAACTAGTAAGTAATGTACAGGATTCGTTTTCCTTTTCAACCAACAATCTAAAACTATTTAGTTAGGTACCTTTAAAGGTTTTTATTTATGATATGATAATGTGCTGAATAATCGATAATCTATTATCTTTGGATCTTAGCCCCGATACTGTTGATATAATATTATTTAATAATAGTTTCCTCAGTTTCAATCACCATACTATACCTACCTATTTACTTTATGGCAACATTGGTTAGTATTAGATATGTTCTGTTTTTAAATACTTACATTGGCTTCACCACATATGTCATCATTCCTTATCTAAGTTAACCAACCTTTAGTGAAATCATTTTTAAATAAAAGTCCCACTGTCTAAAAAGTGATAAGTTCAGGAGTTCCACTAGTAGCTTTAGAGCCGACATCGTTGAGTCATCATCGCTCATCGCGAGGCTCAACGGCTCAACGGTCGGGAACACCCGACCACCGACATGTTTTTTGTCTGTACTAGTTATACAACCGACTTCGCATGTCTCACGGAAGTGTAGACACTGCATTCTTATTTTATCTTTTGAGAACTTAAATATTTTATCTTTTTTAAATTTTTATCTTTTGTGAATGGAGAATTTTATCGAGCTTTCTTGGGTCCGCACGAAGAAATTACAAACATAATACAGTATCTGCAAAATTTTATCAGTGATTGATGATGATGACTCATTACGAGTAAAAGAATTTTCTACATATAATCATAATCTCGAAATTATTGAAGTAATAAATAAATTTTATCCATAAAATAACATAACTAAACTAAACCTAACAACAAACTAAAATATGGCATAATTATATTTAAACTTCAGAATAAAATAGGGGATTGATAGTAAATAAGGTCATTCATTCATGAGCTTTCAGTAAAGTACATAATTTGTATAGGTATTCTTTTTTTTTCGAGGTATGTCAAATACCAGTGACATTAATCAAAATACTGATACTAAACAGCTTCCTTCCAAATTCCATCTGACAAACTCCCACGCATTTTTTCTCCTATAGATGTAAACGGGAGCGAATCACAGATCACACGGCATTTTGTCGGTATTTTTTAAAAGGCTATAGAAAATGATACCCGATACTTTGTTAAAATAATAAAGACTCATTAGTATCGGTTAGGATGCTGACATTCAGGAAGGAAAGTAAGAAATAAAATGAAGGGAAAACTAAAGGCTTTGAAAAGCTTTAATTACGTTTCTTTATCGACAAGAAACCCAATGATATCCTTGATATGCAAATGTTGTATGAATAGCCTCGTTTTTCTTGATTATAAAAATCATTACACTCACAATTATTGAAAGAATATTCTATCAGTGTTTTCCTAGTAAAAGTAGTTTCAAATAACCTACGTGAAGTTAACGAAGAGGACAATGGTGCCGATTCTCTTTTACACCGAACTAAACTATCACTAAACTTCCTTACTTTTGGCTATGAGAATGTTAAAGCAAAAAAAATTGCTAAATTAAAAAATAATTTTGACGCTACTAAAATCGAATTTGACAATCGCGTCTCCACGTGGTACTTGTTTACCCTACCCCGTGTTTTTTTTTTAGAGCCAGTGTGCAGTGGATGCGCGCAGGAGTGGCAGCCTCGACGTATTTTATATGGAATTTTTCACTTATTGTATGGAAAATATGAAAAATTATTACCTACAAGTTAAGTTTTAAGGGTTTATAGGTTCCATAAAGGGGGTCGAATTAGTCAATATTTTTGCGATAGGACACACCAATATCGAGATTGAAGCAAAAAAAATATTTAAAAAAGTTACAGTACTGTTTTTGCACCTGAAGTCGAGGTGTTGTGGTGAATCTTAGTTCATGAGAACTAATTTTATTCCACACCTTTTTATTCGCGATTAAAAATAGCCAGATTTAGTTAGACAATCCAAATTTTAGGTGAAATTCGTCAAATTCAGAACAGCAAAATTGCCATTTCCACTAAATTAATAACTTAGTGCGATCTTAGTGCTGTCAAACTAAAATATCGTTAAGTTGTGCCACTTTAGTCTATTTCAGAATGGGAAATTGTCTTTTGTCAGTAATAAACTGTGATTTTTAGTCTAGTTTAAAGGCATTTTTGACAAGAGAATCGGCACCATTGTCGGATAAAACCAGTCTCCGGCCGTATGTGTCAAGATTTGTATAAGCTATATTTCGTTTTCTTTAGCAGTAAGAATATTCTAGGTCCTTAGATAAAACGATTGCTTTACTGTACTGCAGAAACACAATCCTCTTTCAGTATTCTGATCACATTTTATATTCAAATGCTGTATTGAACTGCAATGTGAATTCCCGTATGACCCCTAAAAAGATGCGTCCACTCCCTCCATTCAGAAGAAGTGCCATTATTTCTACTAAATTGCAATTTTTTCAAACATTAACCTTCATTTTCAGACTGAACGACTAAATCTCTAAATTAGACTATCAAAGTTCTTATCTTTGTTTCTATAAACAAAGAAGCATGGGACCGGTTGAGTGGTGATATCATTGAGGCTGAGGATTCGCTCCCCTGCGCACATCCTCTCATTCATGCCAGGTAGATAGATGTGTCGGATATGCGTCGCGGGTTTATTGTTCCTTTGCAGGTAGTCTTAATGCCCGTGTACACGAGGCCTTATGTTGCCCGGTCAGACTACGCGAGTTTGAACCGTTCAAGAACTTGACCAATTAATGATGGCGGAGTGCGGAAGGCTTAAGATTGCGTGAGAATATTAGAGCATGCTTTGTAAAAAATTGGTAACTATCCTTTCGAGGAATTTTGCCTTACTCGGAACTTTATTGTACGTTTTGCGACTTTGACTTACCAGAAACGTAAGTAGGTAGGTAACTAATTGGACCATAACCGAAAATTCTAGAGGGTTAATATTACTAGGCTATGCCTGCAAAATTCCTTGAAATGTTGGCCCTTTTTCCATGGTAAAAAGACTTGCCTTGCGCACGGTACAAAAGCGTGTAATAAATCCTAACGGTACGCAGCAAAATTAACTTACAAATACTAGGTATGTGGGCAAACATTCTATTTTTCACCATAGTAGATATTGTTAAAAATTCGCAGCAGTAGGTATATTAAAATGTTTCGTGAGACGTAACTTGCATGTGTTTTGCCCGAGGCAAGATTCCGCTCTGCCTTGGGTTGCGTGAGGCGGTGAGGTAGACTTGTGCAGTGTGCTCTCGCCTTTATATGAGGTCAAACTGTGTAATTTATTATTAGGACTAATATTTTTTCTTGACATGTTTGACACTAAGTTTTTTATTCATATTTATAGGAAGACAAGCTGACCCGACAGACATTGTACTGTCCTAACTATGAATGTCATATGTCGTTTAGTTTTAGATTTGACCATTGACTAAAACTAAAACTATCGACTCATTTATCAACCGATCCATCTGTGTTAGACGATATTTGCAGCGCGCATTATGTCAATCGCTGACAGTTATTTCAAGCAACTGACAGTTACGTAAAATTAATATTGGCGTTAAGTTTTCTTAAATTTTGTAACGTTCCGATCAACTTCCTTATTTTTTTATTTCATAAGATCCTTCTCCTGACAATAACGAACACAACAAAAAAAAAAATGTGAAATCGGTCCAGCCGTTCACGCGTGATGGCGTGACCAAGGGAAATAGGGATTCATTTTTATATATATAGATATATAGATGATAAATACAGATCTTCAGTCTGTGACTATTAAAATGTATGCTCCTGCTTATGCAGGATGGGCTGAAAGCTATCATTTACAGTATCTTATGATGTCATATGAACAGCGGAGTAGTTGCGTAACACACTAATATGCAATAGCAATAGGAATAGCTTTCATTTTGACAGTTCAACAACATTCATTGCGTTAATTACATTGTTGAGCAGACAAATTTTTTGAACATATGAAGCAATGGTTTAGCAATAGGCTTCAAAATTATTCAGATTGTGATAGATAGTGTGTTACAGCAATTAAGGTGCTGGTCCCTCTTTTACTTTTAGAAAGGTACACCAACTAGATATTATTTTCTATGCTTAGTTTAGTAGGAGGAAGATACTTTTTTTAACTGTCATTCTACCTTGAGTACTTAAAAAAATGGCATCCTCTGTTAATTACGAGCGTTTAGTGTGTGAAATACGATAACGAATCACAGCTATTAGTGAACTACCAAATTAATTAATTAAGGGAGACCTTCAATTAACATTACATAAGTTCCTTTTCAGTACTAGAAACCGAATAATTTGATTAACGTAACATCCTCATTATACTGGCCTTTTCACTAAAAGAAATCTGGTAGAGTCTGCAGAATCGGTCTCTAATATACGCGATATGAGTGGTAAATTAAAAATTAGGACAAAAATTTTGCACATTTCAACCAACATGGTAAGAATTTAAAAAAAATGTCTGGTTGTCTCTGCCCTGATTATCCCTGGTGACTATCAAATTATTTCGAGGCACAAAGGGAGCTTGAGAACCTTCTTTCCAACCTTTTGTCTTCTATCTTTGAATAATTTAGGTTAACTTACTATGGTTAACCTTTAAAATAATTACCCAAAATAATGTACGTCTTTCGACTGGTCAGTACATACAATCACACCAAGGTTACAAGAAGTGGGGTAGCAGGTTGAGTGGTCGTCTCGCCTCAGTGCGCCGGCGCATCGTCTCGACGCACTTGAGCGTCGCCCTCCACTTCCTGCGAGCTGAGGCGAGGGCCGAAGGGACTGATTGTCATGTGTGCGCCCTACTTAACCGGATATTTTAGATGAAAATAATACGATTGGATTTCAGTGACAAACACTATTGCGGTAGTGCTAAATATTGTGAAGATGGGTTGAAAGGGGGGATATTTATAACTCGAGTTAACGCTTATAAACTTTCAGCAAAATGCTATCTACTAACCTGGTTTATGTAGACAAACCTTTATTATATAATAAAAAGTTAGCTACACTAGTTGATACACATACACATACACACATACATAAACTCACGCCTTCTTCCCAAGGGGGTAGGCAGAAACTACAGAACGCCACCTGCTACGATCCATACATACTCTTTTTGCCTCGTTTACGTTCATACATCTGGTCATACACGCACGCCGGTTGTGAGTACTATGCACCTGACCTTTCTGAAGAACATCACCAATAAGGTCACTATATGTCTTCCTTGGGCGTCCCCTCCCGGCGTTTCCACTCACATCTGCCTTGTAAATACCTTTTGTTAATCGCCCTTCATTCATCCTCTCAACATGACCTAACCATCGTAGCATACTCTTTTCAATTTTTGTCACTACATCTTCCTTTAAACCGCACCGTTGCCTTATCACATCATTCTTCAGTCTATCATTCATAGTCACACCACACATGCTTCGCATGGAACGCATTTCCACACCATTTATTGTGCTTTCTGCTTTTTGCTGCTTTCATAGTGAAACAAAACAATAAACAGAATGCAACAGAAAACATTTCAAGTATTGATATGACTGCACAGTACCTACAAGTTCACAATCCAAATCACAATGTCTTTTATAATTCCATCTAAATTTTCAATTAAAGTTCAATCATGATTATCGTGTATTACGGCCTGATGGGATATTTGAAAGCTTTCCATCGTTTGGCATGACTCGCTTCGCAGCCAATTACTGTAATTGAAGACATCGACCATGTGCTGTTACTTACCTTTTTAAGACGTCTAGTCGAGCCACGTTTAATGTTTTTTTTGAAGAATACTAAGTTGGTTACGTATAACTTTGTCTTGTGCTTCAGTCACCTGTACCGAATATTAATTATCTTTGTTTTGCTGTGCTTTCAACTCAGCCTATCGCAGTCCACAGCTGGACATAGGCCTCTCCCAGGTTGCGCCACAACACCCTGTCCTCCGCCTTCCGCATCCAGTCTGTCCCAGCCACCTTTTTGAGGTCGTCTGTCCATCTAACTGGGGGGCGTCCCACACTACGCTTGCCGATACGCGGTCGCAATTCCAGGACTCGTCTGCTCCACCAGCCACCGGTCCTCCGACAACCATGGCCAGCCCACTGCCACTTCAGCTTGCTTACTCTGCAAGCTATGTCGGTAACTCCGGTTCTTTTCCGAATAACTTCGTTTCTGATTTTATCCTTCATAAAAACGCCGAGCATAGCCCGCTCTATACCGCGGCGAGCGACCTTAAATTTGTGGACCAGCCAGACTGTCAGTGTCCACGTTTCGGCACCGTATGTTTTAACGGGCAGGACGCACTGATCGAAGTCTTCAAACATTGCGGTATTGGCGACGAAAAGCCATTGCAGTGATTAAAATTTCGGTAAAACCTTTTTTCAAGTCTGTATGAGAATCATCTTCATCACCGGGCAACCTTTGTCTAACTAGATCTGGTGGGTTCCCATCTAACAAATGTAGCCGAGCTGTGTGAGGACATGATGGCTTTATGCTTGGTTGAACAGCGTCATAATATTTGTCTTTCTTTCATTGTAGGTATGGTACAGTATCAGGAAGATGGCATAGACTTAGTTAAAAAGAATTTGACATAATATTATTATCTATGAACTATCCAGATTGTTTATCTCATAGTTTATCTACCAAACAAAAGCACAAAAATATTCTTTGGTTCAACAAATTCTTAGTCAATTGTTAAGTTCCTCATTATCATTGTTATTACGAGTATACCAATGTATTATTTATCGTATCGAAAACAAAGGAAATGCCACAATAGTTTTACTTAAAACAGATAGAGGAATAAGTAAGTCTTAATAATGGTGGACTCGGATGTAAAAACAGTGTGATGAATAGATTCGGTGACACGTGTTAAAAAAGAATGCTAACAATCCCTTTTGTGTGACCTATCAACCACGTACAGGGAAATTGGTAACTTTGAAAACATAAAAAGGCCTTAACAATTCGTTAAAAGATTACCTATCTTCTAATTTATCTAAAAAATGATCCCCGAAACGATCAATTGCAATCAATTGCTATTGTAGTAATATTGTCCATCGCTTCAATTGCATTTGCTAGACGATCAATTTGCTCAAAAAAAAAATGGACAATTGCAATTGATCCTTTCGGGGACCCTTACTCTGAAAGAAATCCTGAAAGTTGACCTTGTAACATAGGACAGCTGGTTGTATATCAATGTACTTATTGCCTAGCTATTTCTTATTAATATATCCTGTTATAAAATTTAGTGTAACGTGTTTACGAATAAGTATACATAAAGATCATTATGTACTAGGTTTATAACAATTTATTTCAAATATTCTCTAGGCTCTAAGTAACCAAACAAACATGGTAAAAAAGCTGGTAATAAACAAAGGTAAAACCCAAAACCAACCATTTAAAAAAACTATTTTACAAAAAACAACCGACTTCCAAAAAAAACACTAAAAGACGTGAAAAATAACTTTAATATCGGAAGTCGGTGTTTTGTATTTTCGGTTTTGGCCACCGACTTCCGATATTAAAGTTATTTTTCACGTCTTTTAGTGTTTTTTTTGGAAGTCGGTTGTTTTTTGTAAAATAGTTTTTTTAAATGGTTGGTTTTGGGTTTTACCTTTGTTTATTACCAGCTTTTTTACCATGTTTGTTTGGTTACTTAAAGCCTAGAGAATGCTTGAAATGGAAGTCGGTTATTTTTTGTAAAAAAGTTTTTATTTTTCACTTTTTAGTTGCGGTACCTACCCCACACAGATTCGTATACCACTACTTGGTGTGTAAATAACAGTGACAGGAAATTATTAACACATCATCCATATAAACTAAGTGGAAAAAATATGCAGTATTAAGGATAACTCAAAAACTACTGGTCAGACCTTGATCAAATTTAAATGGGACCACATGTGAAGCACCAGCTATCAAATAAAAAAAGAATCATCCAAATCGGTTCACCCAGAAAAAAGTTCTCAGCTAACACACATAAAAAAAAAAAACAGACGAACTGAGAACCTCCTCCTTTTTGTGAAGTCGGTTAAAAATACAAAAACCTGAAATCTTCCTTACTTTAAAAAAAAGTTCCCATGATATCACAACAAGCTAAAGGAAGCTACGTGCAACGTGTCGTTGTCGGTAAAAGGGCTACGCGGCGTAATGCCTGGGGGCGTCTACTCTCTAAGTCCGTAGTTTCGGGCGAAGTTAGGGGCGTTTGCTGGATCGTATCACCTACGAACATAAGATTACATCGAGGTCCGAACTAAGGCTACATTCCGAATTACGATATAATCGATCACAGCGCTCACATCGTTATTTTGCGTTCCGATTTAGATCTCACGATTATGACAGCTGAGAACTGTCAACAATTCGGAACGCTCGTGAACGCGCTCACGGTGCTGGATCAACTTCAACCCCAAACCTTGCAAAAGAAAGAAACACCGACTGGATATTTTTTGAAAGTTCTGCGCATTGGCACTTCTGTTTTGTTGGTTGAGATGTATGAGAACAAAGATGCGACTCAAAACAACTCAACAGCACAACGGACAGCTGTCATTTTTGACAGCGCTCACGATGATATTAATCTCAGGCATGGTCGACGTTATCGCAAGATGGCGCATGTCATGACGTCATCTATGACGATTCACGGAACATCGTTATCGCGCTCACGCTAATTCGGAACGGCTGTAAGCACGCTCAAATCGATTACAGTGCAATTCCGAATGCAGCCTATGAATGAATGACAACACCATTTGACAGTTGTCCTTACTCCCGATGTATTTTTTCCCGTCCATAAAGGTTAATTAATCGGGAGTAGGGTTCATTCGGAAGTATCGAACTATTATCGGACGGGCCTGTATCTTCGTTGACGGACTTACAGAGTAGGCCCCCAGTTCTGAGTATTTCCGAGACTTTGCGGAGCGATAAGCTCATACCTGAGCGAGCTTTTGCAACCGACTGTTAGACGGACAAATTGAGAAGTTCTCCGAGCTTTGATTTGCTACTTCTGTCTCTCATTATTGTTTAGAACGTTTGCTGTCGAGACGGATTTTCTATTTTAGAAAAAGGTGTTTTAATAAATAAAAGTGGTCTGTAGTTTAACTGTTTTTGATAATAAAGCTTTTGAACCTAGGAAAAGTTAACTCCATTGTTAACGAAACCATAAATAAATAACAAAAAAATACATAAGTAATGAGATTCTAATCACACAATTGCTACCATCATGTTTTTTATTTTTCATTATTGTAAATCCATATATTTTACTTATGTACAGAAATGCACTATCACTTTGTTATCCTAAGTTGACAGGGCGCAAACTTTAAACTTTTGAGCAGGAAAGCTGCGACCAACACGGTGCACACAATATGGTGTTATGTGAAGACAGGTGGCTGCAACCACGTCATAATTTAATACTCTTGTCAATTATCAGGACCACTACGAAAAGGAAGTGATCCAAAATCCATTAAATCGATATCATAAGGAACGCACGGATACTCAAACAAACTACTTAATTATCTTCAATTGTTATAATCACGATATTTAGAACAAAGTTCCTATCAATTACAATAGCTAGAATTAATTAAAGAAACGTATATACGTACGTAAAGGATATTGTTTTTCCGTAATAAAAACTTATTGAAAGTTCGGCTTGCAGCGACCTTGCCGTTTTTTGTATCGCCTTCATTTTTAACTAATTAGAAAGGATTTGTTCTGAGGCTACTTAAATAAACTATACGGATTTAGAATAACCTCTTTCTAAGTTTGTTGAACCGTGAAATAATCTCTAATTAAGGATATTCGAGTGATTTAGCAATATTCTAAAAATAACTTAGCTTTTAAAACCACTGTGTTTTGGCATGAAACGACTCTCGTTCAGATTAAAATCCGGAACAAACACTTTGTGAACTCTTCGATATAATAAATCTCTAAGATGTTCTTGACAAGTTGCAATATCAAATTAAATTAGGTACCGATCCCGAAATCTATTCACGAAAATCGTGAAAAAAACTTTCAACAATTTACCAAATTGCTGAGAAAGTACTGTAAAATATTTATCAAAACCACCGACCCTTCAAACAAAAACTGCCAACAAATCGTGCCCCTATAACTCGCGTGCCCTATTTCAAGACAATCCAACCTGTCCCTCAAGGAGTCAAGATAATTATATCTATAACGTCATCAAAAAGGAAGCGGAAAAGGGAAAAAACCAATCGTTGGGGTGCAGGCTATACAACTTGGTTGGGTAACAGGTGCCGCTCTGCGCCTGCTGCACGTGACACGACGCCATTCGCGCGCGCGCCGCCATAGCCGCCGCTTCGAAAATCGAACGCGGGACATCCGACCGTTATTTTTCAAACATTTAAATTCGAAGTGCTGTGCAACGAACATTTCACTGAGGATTTTGTGCCAGTGTTGGTTTTTTTGTGTGGTACTTTTTTTGTACAGGTTTGTTGATTTTTTATTTATATATTTTTTTAAATGATTAAATATCCTTCACTTATAAATTAATTACCATATTTTAATATTTTTATTAAACGCCCATTAAAAATAAGAGAAAAAAAACTTGAAAGTGTTTTTTTCTCAAAGTATCAAAATTTCTTAAGAAAAGATTTCAACGAGCAAGCATCGTAAGCTGTTTTATGCTTTGTCACAGACGTTTGCCAACGGAAACAGAAATGTTCAAATAACAATATTTATGCATCTATTGGATGGATTATACGAGCGATAACGACGGATTTATGGTCAAATTATTATTACTACGCTATTATGTAACGTTTGGGTTAAGTAGTCAACTGATGAATTGAATACGACGATTTTTCTTCAACCTTTTACTTAAAAAATGCGAGTGTTGAGTGCTTTTTATTTTTACTTTTCCTATTGAAACTTTTCTTTATTTACAAAAAAAAGGTCTTGTCTGATATAAGTTTAGTACCTAGTTTTTTTTAGTTTTTCGTTTGCTCCCAATAAAGCCCCAGCAAAACAGGTTTCGAATAACTTATAATGAAGTTCCTAAAACATGACATCACTGCATTATGTTCCCGCACCTGATCAAATCAGCTATTAACCCCTCCTGGCAAGCTTACTTAGCTAAGTATGCGTGTACACGGAAAGGGTCACAGCAATGTTTGAACGGGACGGGACTTGAACCCGTGACCATTTGATCGCTGGTCAATGCCTTCAGCGCAGGACTGCTGCCTGTAATGTATTCTTATGTACACGTCTGGTTATTATTTTTACACTGTAGAGGTATTTCAATTGTGTGTTAAATTTAAAACTACATTCATGGTAACTTGATTTTGCTTCTAGAATTTGTAGGACGAACCAAATTCGAATTTTGAAAGATTGTTAGGGTATACTAGGATTTTGGGATGATACGTTACAAATACAATTCCAGAAACTGTTGTCTTTAAAACGGTCAAAACGAAAATGCGGAAATATACCAAGCTTTTTTTTAAGACTTCCAAAAGGATTTTTTGCATAAATAAGTAAATACATACATGCTTAGATAGGTATTCAAAAATTATAAAATAACAAGATTAACTTCTTTATGACGTTAAACGTTAAGCCGTGACCGAAGATCACGCTTGCACACAAGGCACTCGTTATTTACCATTTATATAAGTAATAATTACAATATTTACGTATATTATGTACTTATGCAATAAAAGGTAGCACGAAGATTGTAGTGTATTAGGAAATAATATGAATATGATAACATTTTAGTTGCGACAGTAATTAGATAATGTTAATTAACATTTTCTTCAGAGTTCTTATTTCAAATGAACGCTATTGCGTTCACTTGAAATAGGAACTCTACTACCAAAGAAACTATATTTAAAAAATAATGTAGGTAATCATTTCTCAAGAAACCAGAGAGTATTGGATTGAACTTCCTTAAAGTATCATCATTACGTCATTAACTTAACGGTTTAGGAAACAGTCGACACGTTCAGCTAAAGTATTTGGTTAAGTCAATGGAGCCTGCTACTCGAAAGCAAAATGTGAATCTGTACGGAGACATAATCTCGGCTTTATCCAATTGTTATCAAGGATGAAATACTCAATAATAAAAAGAGAACTCTGATAATGGACCCTAAGAAAACGTTGTAATTATAATAATTACAACCACGTTTTCTTCTTAAAAAGAAGTGATGAACATAATATACAACATGATTCAAAGAAAACCGATACAACTAACACAAACTCAGCTGTTTTCAACTTCACAGATTGATATAAACACAAAAACTCACGTAATACTTATAAATAACTAATAAGAAAACAAACCACACAGCAGATTAATATTCTAAATGATTTATGACTTAAATCATATACAAGCTCACGGATATAATATAGAGGGAAAGGCGAATCAATTTGTTGGTCGACTCACTTTTGACAAGTTTAGGTGAGAGTCGTTATATCACAGTTAATAAGTACGTACAGAAACCTCCAGCCACTGTCAGTCACAGATCAGTCAAATCAGTCGATGATTTGGCAAAGATATTCGAGATAAGTGTAAAAGCTAATAAGATTAATAAGACTGTAGAACAGTAGAACTATAGAAGTTGCGTACAGAATCGAAGATTGACTTGGAATTCAAATAGAATGTTGACATTGCCAGCTTGTGGCCTCTTTAATTGCCTCACTCTCAAAAAAGAAATCTGTAATTTTATTTTTCTCAGACTCACAAAAAAATACTCCTTAGGTCATAATTTTGTCAGTAGGTATAAGGATAACACGTTTCTCATTCAAATTAATATGAAGAATAAAATTATACGACAAATAAAGCAAAAAGACGCTGCTAAATCCAGCCATAACTTTAATATATTGACAAATAAAAGACTAAATAAGGATGTGAATAAACATAATAATATAATATCCACTTAACACAAAACACCCTAAAATGAAGGTCAAGCAGCAAAAGTGTTTGTACTTCAAAAACCAGTTTCATATTTTGATGCAAAACTATTCATTCCTTGCAAAATAACGTCTGGAAAATAATATCTGATAAATAAAACAAAAATATTGATTGCATATAAAGAGGTGTTTATGAACTAATCTGAATTAATTGAGAACTGCAGATAATAAAGAAAAATAAAAATTATAATTAGATACTATTACTATAACAGTGGCGTGTTACTAACAGACGCAATTCATATTCGCGATGATGGTAATTCAGTGTAATTTCGTGTAGTTTTTGTGAAATAAAACATATTTGTAAATGCGTATTTATTAAAGCTCTAATACTACTTTAGTATACTTCCAAGTTGATTGAAAATATTTATTATTTTCTTTAAAGAAAATAAATTATGTAAATTATATTATATATATATATAATAAAAAATCCTTAAGGATTTAAGTTTTTATTCTACTTCACTGTATTCATACTGGTCCTTATCGCTTTAGTTATATAGTTAACTGATTGTCTCTACCGCAAATATTTCTCAAGTATATCTGCAGCTCAAATTAGGAGCTCAAAAAAGATAGAATCAATGACCTCAGCTCATTAGTGTTAACTTTAATCTTCATCTGCTACAAACCAAGGCTAGTGCAGAAAAACATATATATGTATATAAATCATCCTACGGTCACATGTCGAAATTGTTATTAGTGTTCGCAGCTAATCTAAAAAGTAAAAACAGGATGGTATTTTGCATTTGTTGGTTTGTTTGTTGTAATTGAACTGTTTAATCTTAAACGCTCTAAAGCATGGAATCCGTATTGTTTAAAAAGATAACAAATTTAACCATACTTATTATTCTCAAATGACAATGGTTCGTTCCACCGTGTTTTAGTTATTCCAAAAATGCTTTTATTTTACCGCACGTTTTTAGCTTTAATTTGTTTAAAAGCTTGAATAACAGGCAGAATGGCGTCTAATCGCAACCCCATATTTACATTGTGCTCACCCACTCCGTAATTTCTCATTTCCTGTATTGATATAACAACTGGTAAAATTCATCACCTTTCTCCCTACACACATTTGCATTATATTATATCGTCCAGTCTCACCAGGTTCTATTGTAGTTATTTCATTTGTATTATGATTATGAGTGTTATTTTTCTGTTCATATGTAGGTCCATTACCGTTACTATTTATTACTTCTTAATCATCTGCCGCCTTATCTAATTCTTCAACGAAAGTTTGCTTCATGGCAACTCTAAGTACCGAAACTGTCAATACTATGAGATCTTCTAAAATTAAATTAGCTGATTATTGACTTGATCTGAAATTGATCTATCTATACCAAAGTGTCGCAAACTCCTTACCTTTTCTTTATTGTACGCAACTTGCACTCGCCTTACCAATTCTCAACCATTGGTCCCTGGACCTTTCCAATACTTCCCTTTTTGTAAGTCTCGGTCTCAAGCCTGCCTGCCCAATGCTGTATATTTACAAACACCGCCCGTGCTCTCGTCACGGGGTGCGACAAGAACGGGAACAGTGTGCGAGTGAGGCGCAACAAGTTTCGGCTGTAGTGTGACTTGCAAGCGTGCACTATGCGTTTTTGCGGCTGCATTTCTGCAATTTTGCGCGTGGTGTAAGGTGGAAGAGGGCTATTGGTTTGAAACTTAAACCAAAACAGGTCAAAGCCTGGACTGATAATAGTACTTTCTGCTATCACTCACAACCACAACAAAACGACCCAAACGATCCAGGGAAAAACGAAAATATCCATGATAACTTTTTACAGCAGTTTCTACGGTTTAAACGCGCCTAAATTATTTTGCGATACCCGGTTATTAAAAGCATTATCACGCCTGTGATCAAATAAGTAAATCTATTGTTCCTACTTATGATTACTATTCTGCTGACCTATCTTATGATAACTGCTCCGACTAGGCTGAATTCAATAGACTTTCAGAAATTTGAAATGAATCAGTATCAGGAAGCGACAACCCCGCTTCCGCTGCCTCCTATAACTTGAGGCTGAGCGTTAGACAAAAGCGGGCGGTCGGCCTTCGAGCGACCGGTTGCTGGCCGCTTACTTTCGTATTGCAGCCGCCAAGCCGCACTATTCAATTATTGCTCCAAATCGCACGCAGATAACTTTGGCGTCGTTTACCTGATTTTAAGTGATAGATAACGGGATATTACAGATAGGAAGTAAAGTGACATAGACTTAGTTGTCTTGGAAATTCTTCTGACAGTTTTTTATGGATTACATTAAATGTAGATCTAGACGACGATCATTAACTCCTTTGCCATAATTACACACACTTCAACGTCTATGCGCTCTAAAAAATGTATAAACGTTTCCTCTAACTTTCTAGTTATTGCTGCTGAATAAGTATAAAACTAGTCTAGGTACCAAGAGTACCACATTATATACACTTACTAAGGTTGTCTTTAAAAGATCGCTTTGAGCGATCACCTATAAGACCACTCATTGCGTCACCCTATTTAAAATTTCTACTTTATATCTTGAATCCATGTGGTACATAATAAAGAGTATTCTATTCTATTCTGACTTATACATAGGTAACCTACCTACTGCAGGGGTAGGTACCTAATCCAAGAAACCATGGATGCTTCTAAGGGCTAACCGAATGATTTCGAAGCTGACGTCACTCTCGTATTCATTCGGATGACTTGGTCCTTTAAAGATTTCCGACAAGATTTTATGAGTCACAGCGAATCCCAGGTTTTTTTTTGGAAAACCGAATTATTTTTTAACAGTTTCCAAAGTTAGATGATTCACGAAATAATAAAGATTTATTATAATTATGTATGAATTTTAAGATCTTCTAAAAGTTAGTCACGTAAAGAGCAGTCAACTTTGTGGTGATACAATGAACTTTAGATAGGTACTTTGAGAATATTTTTAAATGCTTATAAGTAGTTACAAATGTTAAGAATATATTAACATGATTCAAAGGTCATATACCTAACAAAAATCGTCTATACAATCTGACTTATTCATTCATATAAATATATGAATAAATAAGTCAGATTCACCACACACCACATCGACCACGTCTTAAACCCACTTGCACAACTCACAAAAATTCAAATATTAGTGGTAAACACTGTGCCTAAACATTCACTAAAATATCATTATATATCTGTCAACTTGAATGAACCAAGAATACTGACAGAAATAGAACTATTTTGAATTTTCGTACTAGTGGACCTTAGTAATTATTCCTAAAGAATTTAATTACATAGAAAAGCCCTGACCGAGACCACAATTGACAAATATCATGAACTTAATGCTGATTGATGATCGTTCAAGGGAAAATTAAATTCCTGAGACTTATCCAGCCATCCTTTCTAGAATACATGATGAATAGCTTCTTGTGAATGTACTTAACTAAGAAGTAATTACAGATTCAATGACTGATGTCTCCGTTCTACGTATCGGCGGGGATTTTTGTAGCGGAATATACTATAATAAGAATTAAATTGTAAGTAAAGGAGCTGTTCTCATGAGAAACTTTTAATTTAGTCATTGTTAAAAACAATTAAAACGCAATTAAGGACCAAGACCCTAATTGCGTAACACTATCAATCACAATCTGAATCATTTTGAAGTTAATACATTGCTTCATATGTTCGAAAAATTTGCCTGCTCAACAACGTAAATAACGCAATGAATGTTGTTGAACTGTCAAAATGAAACCCATTCCTACTGTTAGTGTGATACGCAACTACTCCACAGGATTCTGCTTAAACATAAATTCTAAAAAGCTGTTCCACAAGTCTTAGTTATTTATTAGTGCGCCACTTTTAACTTTCATTGAACAAAAACAATATTTTTCTTTTAAATTGAGTCTTGTAATTGGCAAAGGCAAGTATTCAATACAGCCTATATTCACTCCTAAACTCACTCTTCAGAATTTGATACAACCTTACTCCAAAATCCGTGCTGAATGTGGCTTGCCTTTGCCTCGCGGTCGTTCTAACAAGTTTGCGGATTGGATCACGTTGAGTTCGCCGTCTCTTGCGCAATAGCTCTAGTTTTTAGCTTTTAGCACTTACCGCCTTATTTGTAGGAACCTTCGAACCTTTGCAAGTATTCATAGATATATCGGTCCATAAGAACAGACGATATATTGTTGGAAAATCAGCTTTGATTCCAGAGTACCTTTAACTTTTTCTCAAGTTTTCGAGTCATAAAGTGATCTAAAGTGGTTCGTTAGCACAAATTAATTTATTTTGAGGTTTGAAGTAAAACAAAAGTAGTAGATAGGAATCTACAAATCATTATTTATAACTTATTTATACTTGGAACTACGTTAGACTGCAGCCCAACCAAACATCCTGACTCTTTCAAGATGCTTTCAAGCTTTTGCAAATGAAAAATCTTCGTATCTTTCTTGTGCCACACCGCAGACAAGCACGACGCGACAGCGCGACGCGACTCCTGTAAAACAATTTTCATGAAGTTTTCATAGAAATGGTTCTACTAGAGTCGCATCGCACTGTCGCGTCGTGCTGTCGTGTCGCGCCTGTTTGCGGGAGTCTTTATCCGAACGTGATAAACAACTTTTCACTTACGCCGATGTGAAAAGCAGTTCCATTTAAATCAATTTAACTGATCAATATCTTTCGCAAATCCTACAATATTTACATAAAGAGTAACACTCGTAACTTTTCTTTCAAACCTTACATCATTTAAATGAATGCTCATACACGTAAGGGTTATAAAAATATAGAATTTATTGTGCAGCTTTAGACGACATCTAATAACGTAATTCTACATTACTACGTGTCTATAATATTTCTATAGATATTTCCTTGTAATAAAAATTGTAATCTATCGCAATTGCACAGACATGACACTTGTAAGCAATTAATGTTATGTTTCATTATTCGATACAGAAATAAAATGTTTGTTTGTTTATTTTCTGTATGGGAACATAGAATAAGAACATGCAGGTCTAAACAAAAATGGGACTGTTTTCAGATTTTTTTAAAGCTTAAAGATATTTAATTTCAATAACTTTGTCTTCTATTACTTACTAGATACTTCGATAAATTATGCAAGTTTTATTAGAAAAAAAAACTGATATTCCAACACTCAATCAATTACTGGTTTCTAGAACTTGTTATCACAAAAAAGGCGCTAAAATTCAATAATATCTATAATAAAAATAAGAAATAAGCGATTAGCTAATACTCTTAAAATGTCTTCAGTGTGATTTTAGATACCTATTATTATGAAAACTAGTTATTTCTTTAAAAAAAATATAGTGCGACACTCTCACTCAGTAGTGATAAAAATATCTTCTGGCATATACAAGTAAATAGTAAATATCGTTTGCCTTGCTATAACTCTTTTATTTTATATTGCAATTTACAAAGAAAACTCACTTAAAAAATAATACTTATTATTCTACCTACTTTGAATTCCTAATTTCAGAGCTTTCTTGATTAATTACTAGTAACAAGTCTCATGAAAAAAATATTTAATAAAAACAAAAGACAGTTTCAATTTTACCACAGATCAAAGATAACACAGATATCATTATATTAAAAACTAATTTATTACGAAACGCAAAGATACGGCACGCAAGTAATATCCAAAGCTTATCAGTTTTCTCATTTCTTAAGCCATGTCCACACTGTTACGTATCTTATAAATTACGTAAAGTTGGTAAATAGTGGCAGGTGGCAGCAGTGGGTCAACATTATCGTGACGAGGACGTCGAGTAGCCATTTGACATTTTGAATTTGGAATCCGTCGGGTTGTAGTCTAGTCGTATATGGCAGTTAGTGACGTAAGGTTGGTAGATAGACGACCTTGCGACTAACGATTTTTATGTGATACTAAGGTGATGCTTGATAGAAAGTTTTATTGAGCTCTTCGGAAATGGGTAACTGCACTTAAATCATTGGTACCGGTTTCCACGTTCCTCAATATTGGAGTTGCCTTAAAATCGCACTCGCCTGTCTTATAGACTGAAAACCTAGCAATATACCTATGATACGAAGGCAATGTCAATGGTCAAGGTGAGCTCAATTTTTATGTCTTTACCGAAAACCTTACTGAAGTCACAACGCAAATAAGAATCAAACTCATTGACCAAACATGGTCGCAATTCATTTAAACAAGTCTCACACATAGCTCCTTCATAGTAACTTACCAATTTCGCGTCCCCATTCGTTCAATTATCATGTAAAAATCATTAATTCCAGCAATTTGCCAATCAATTTCTTAGTACCTTCGCAACAGCTGCAATTTCGACGCATCGGCGAATTTATAAGCTCATGCATCTAGTTCAAACGCAACCGATTGCTTCGCATCGTGTTTGCGACATGGAATTCGTGGTTAGTCGTGCGTTTCTGACCACTCTGTGTTGGTGTGCCTTAATAATCGATTAAGAATTATCGATTCGGTGATTTCATGTGAATGGGTGTTCAACTTCGATAAGCTATGCCTGTGTTGTATCTGTTACTTTTTTGTTTATTTTTGCAACGCAATACCCTTCTTAATTTTATGACGTTTTGGGCAATATAATATCATGAAATATATTTCGAAACTGACCAAACAATAAAACCCTTGTATCAAAACAATTGACAGTATCGATGTCGTTCAAATCACGATTCGATTATTGTTATCAAACAATCGCTCGACTTAAACCGCCTTCGAACCATGCACTTAGTTGACCCGAATTTTGTGCCCGGTAGGTAATTATCCATAATTACCAGACTACCAGTGCGCCAAGCCTAATTACTTCTTATGTATTGGAATGCGTATTAACACGAATTGTAAGTATTTCATGTAATAACTATGATAATAACACGGGCTGTTTGGAAAATTCCCAAGCTTACATTATAGTTAAAATGTATTATTATTGTGTTTATAAAATGTTGTACCTACTGAATTATCTTGTATTAATTTATTCGGCATCTTCGCGCGAACTTCTTCACGCTACTTAGTAAACAACTTTGACTTAAGTATATCGTGTCCAACATGACAAATATCAAGTAATAGGTATATACAAACCTTCTTTGTATATCTTTCTCGTCTTTCTGGTTTTTAGATCTAGCAAACGTTAGGTTTACTTAGCTAAAAGTAGAGCTACTACACGCGTTTGGCCACTTACATACTGACGTCTAAAGTGTTAAGTAATTATTTGGCGAGTCTACTTGTCCACACACTGGTACAAAAATGCGCTTGATAGAGATAAGTACAGAACAGACAGCTTAAAGCACAGCAAACTGCTAAAGAAATGTTACGGTGTTAAATGTTACTTATCAGAAATCAATCCTTGAAAATATTTGTTCTTAAGTTTAGCAAAAGAAAAAAGGTCTGAAGAAAAGTAAATACAGATAATACAAATAATCACTCATATACAGTGATCGGAGTAGGTAGATTGAACTGGGGTCATTGATCCGAAACGTATATATTACTATGGACATTCCTCCGAAATTGGTGGATTATTAAAAAAAAACCGGAACTTATGTAGGAATTGTATTCTGCCAGAGTGGAAGGAGTCATTTGATGATTTGCCATCCTCAAAAAAAAGGTAGGAATTGTAATAAAATGAGCAATTTTATTCTTTATTATTCTTCCTATTTTTTTTTTTGTCACGATTTGACGAAACCCAACGACCAATCAGAACAAAGGATCATGGGTGGTACAATAACCGGTTATCAGAACAATGCGTACGCCCGCCGGAAATACTAAATCCGGAAATACCGGAATTACTTTCCGGAAAAATGGCTTATCCATGTTATTCTTTCTGTGTGCATTTATGATACAAGTACTAAAAATCAATCTACCTACTCCGATCACTGCTCATATATGACTAAGTAATACGAATAAAGAACCCAATTCACCCAAGTACTTACAATCCTAAAACAATATTATCTCTACCAATTATGGTCGCATTAATATAAACTGCAGGCTCTAAACAAAAACGTTAAGTGTTTCAGTACATTGACCGCATATCAAAACGTTAAATCTTACGCTAAAAAAGAATAAAACAAACACTAGTTACCATAAAAGGAAAACAAGCAGACAAAGCCACTGGTTAATGAAGCTACAAGTACACTGCCTCTATTCTTGTAAGTATCCTAAAAGATTTGAGTCATAGTGGAGCTACATTTCCTGGATACATCTGGTTCCTCTGAGGCTTCTCGAGGTCAAACGGTAGTCGCACCTTAAACGGAAAATATATACAGAAACTCGATATTATTATAGTTAAAACTGGTCACACTCCTTTTGAACCGCTAGCCATTGAGGAAGAATACGCTGGAATATAGAAAATAGTACAGCTCGCCTATAATACATTTATTTTTATATTAAACAAGTACTTATTTGCATAACCTACAAGTTTTAAAACTAGAGGCACTAGCTTACAAATTTCATGGAGGCGTAGTCGGCTTAATAGGTCAAAATTTACCACAAAATAATGGCAACTAATTGCTTGCCTATCGCCCACATTCTCGTAACGCGCTAAAAGGCAAACCTGTCCATAAAGCATAAATATATTCATGTAGTGAAGTTTACCATAAAAAATCGTATTTTTAGCCGGAGCCAGGGGCCGAGCAAACCAGAACAAATAAAACAATTTGTCAAGATGACACTATAATCCAAAGATTTGTGATTTTTGGCAAGATGAAGAGAATGTCGAACGCTGTTGTTGCAAACAATTATCGTTGTGGTGGTTTTCCACGTGTTGAGTGCAAAATCAAATATTAAACTTAAATACAGAGTCTATAATTAAAATCAAGCAAGGTTTAACGAAGTGATTGTACATTGTAGAATTGGAAGACGAGGTGACCATAATATTTTGAAGCCCGAAATTGGAAAGGGCCCAGTATAGGGCCTTGAGAGACGCCCGCGTAAACTAATTTGTTGTATCCTTAGTGTTCGGGTTAGTGATCAGCTAATTCTAAACACGTGGATACAAGATGGCAGAACTAATCCTAGCATGTTAACCTTGACCATTAGAATCGTTCCACATACGGAATCAATGTTTTTTATCAGATGGTCAAAAAGATATTAGAACTTTTTGCTATAGATCTTGTCTGTCAACTGAGACTACATGATATTATTATGCCCATTATCAAAACCAATGAACTGAAGGAATACAGGAGCGTAGCACCAATGATATTTTTATATGTAGGAATAAAGGTAGCCCTATCCCACCGAAATGAATTCAAATTCAACACTGAATTAAAATATAAATCACCCATTTTTACAACAACAATGTCATAATAAAACAGAAGTAAATGCGCTTTGTCATGAGCATTGCGCTGGTAAATATTTTGCGCAGTCGCAGATTGTTTTGCATACTTGTAACTCGATACTCGTAAGGTCGTAAAACCTAGTAGGTACTAATAATTTCTTGTCATCCACTGACCTTCGCGTGATTCACTTTGTATTTGATTTCTCACCACATCCGGGAAACGGTGGGAAACACCAAAAATTCCTAGATTTTTAGATCCTGACTTCGCTCGATGGATTCTTCAGGTCGAACCAAGTATCTGCTAGAGATTTTTCCTGAGCTATAAGCACCTGTATGTCTGCCATATATAAAAGACTAGCTTCTTCCCGCGACGTCGTCCGCGTGAAATTTCTTGTTACCCCGACCACCCCGTCGCATCGCCTGCCCGCACTATTACTTCGTTTTCGCTTAGCGTTCTTTCTGCCTTTTTTCTTTTTATTCAGCACCTAAGGGTCCTAGCGTGATGTTAAATAACCTACATATAGCCTTCCGCAAGAATTGGATTATCAAATGCAAGAGGATACCCCCCCCCCCCCCACATACAAACTTACAAACAAGCAAAGAAATGTTACCTCTTTATAATATTAGTATAGATAGGCAGTGCGATTATCTTAAGAGCCTTACAAGAGCTAAAGCGCGGTCACTGTCGGATTGCATAGAAAAGAAAGAGAAGCGCGATGACACAACGCTGGTAATTTATTGCAAAATATAAAGCAATTATGGATTTACAAAAAATCTATTCATTGGACTAAAAAATTAAAACACTATTACGTTAGTATGTTACTTGTAGAATAATCTAAAAAAATCTGAATGTTTGTATGTATATTAGTATGGTTTTTAATCGTTAAAATATTTTTTTAGAGGTATCTTCGTGATTTTTTTCTATCATATCAAATTAATTTTATTATGTTTTCAACACACTATCTAACTAGCATATATCCAGAAGAATATCATATATTTTTCTGATGTTGGTTACTGCAGTGGATCATATATTTTTAGGCATTATAAATTTTCGTTTAGGTCATGTAGTCCCCTTAAAAAACATTTTCCATCAAGATCTTTTTGATCAAGACAATTATTTAAATAGCAAATTCTACGAAGAGTCGTAAATCTACTGCGTCCCCTTGGAAGACTTTTAGTTGTATGTGATTTTAGTGAAGATTCATCTCTTCACACAGGACAGTTCTACTCAAATCTGTGTGGTTCTTTCCTCAAAATACCATTTCAGACATTGATCTACATGGCCCTCACATGATCTGACCAAGATTATGTCTGGACTTGAAAAGAGACTTTACCCCTGAGTTTGATTCGCCATTTCTACTCAGGGGTAGTACGATAGGAAATGTCGACTCTATCTCGCTTATTTTTTTTATACGACGTGTAAAAGTAATTCCGATATTCTATTTACAGAATAAACATTTTCATTTCGTTACAACTTCAGAAAAGCTTGGATTTTTCTGCAGGTTATTAGCTGAAAGTGAATTAGATATCACTAACGAATTATCCCACCGTGCTGCATACTATTACTCCGTTGCAACTCAATTAGGTACAATTTTAACATCTACATATCGCTCATTTGGAGAAACATCGACATAAATGTAATTTTTCCCAAAAATTAGTTGTTGATATTTGTGCTCGAACAAATTTTCAGAGGAGCAGACGAGTGAAATATTTAATGTGTTGGGATTTGTCAACATTTCAGAACTAGACTTTACCGTCTCATTCTGAAATGTTGAACCCCATTACAAAGAAAAAACCAATTTAAATCACTCTCCTGTTATATTTGAAAAGCACCAGTTATGTCGTTGTTTCTCCAAATGAGCGATATTACGAGAACCTACCCACAGGAATTACAATGCATTTGATGAAAAGTCTACCAGCACTCTGCCTAACACACTATCAATCATAATTTGAATAATTTTGAAGCCTATTCCTAATCTAGTCTATTGCTTCATACATTCGAAAAATTTGGCCGCTCAGCAACGTAAATAACGCAATGAATGTTGTTGAACTGTCAAAATAAAAGCAATTCTTACTGTTAGTATGTTACGCAGTTACCCCGCAGCTGATAAAAACTTTGTATAAACTTTGCGGTCAATACTGCAACTGAGACTAGAGATATAGATTTATTTTTAGCTTCTCTATGGTCTTTACATATAACTATGTTTATTATGAATAAGGTTAGCAATAACAAACTAAGGCATTATAGCTTCATTGTAAACTTTATTAAGTACTTGTTTCTTCCTTATGTAGTTTCCATTTATGTGTCTTTAGAATGCTGTTAAAACATCAATGGATGCTACGACAGATTCGATCTGATGCATTTTATTGGACTTAGTTCCTAAATTTAGTAGTTTGAAGTCTAATAACTTAGTGAAACTTGAATTAACATTATTTTGATCAATATAATCTATACATTTAATGATTACTGCAAAGTTGTTAGTTAAGTTTGCATCATTCTTTAAAATATTTTATTTCCTTGTTACAGAACGCAAAGGAATTGTCGCTGACTGTGAAATGTTAAAAGAGTGTGTCTAATAGTAACATCGAGTTAGTAACAATCGTGATAATCGACTAAAGTGCAGTGCTTTGTGTCCCGGATACATTGGACAACGCTTCACTACTAGGCTGTATTGCCTTGGTAAGTTTCCCCATTTTTTTTTTTCCTTTTAAACCAAAATCTCTCATCTTTTCTTTTAATGTTTTTTTTTATGACGTTCGCGGAAACTTGATCAGTTTTCTGCTTCTCAATACCGCACGTGATATTAATGACGTATTCCATTTTTAAAATGTTATAATGATAATGATGGTAGTGATGCCACAGAATGTTCGCAGAGTGTGTGATTTGCATAAAAAAATGTAAGTAGTTTTTTTAATGATTATTTGATACTAGTGTAGGCCTAATGTATGTTACTACTTGTAACTACTTCGGAATTCGTTAGCCTAGATTACATAAAATCCTACCTTATGCAATAGCCGCTAGATTGATAACTTCAACATTGCCTAGTATTTAGGAGTGACTTAGGCCAGTAGTGGTTAAAAGGATAGTTCTCTAATCGATAATAATTGTATTTTAGGATCGTAATTCATGAATTCTAAAGGATTTCGATTTCATTTTCTTTCTTTATTTTTTTTTAATACTTTTCGGATGCTCAGATAATATAAAAATACTTCATTTGAAATCCGTTAAATTCTTCTCCGATAAGTTTGTCCAAATTATGTAATGTCATTATGCATAACAGTTGGTGGCTGAAGGCCTCTTCCATACCGGTTCACACATCCGGCTTCGCTTGAACTTGTACAACTTTTTACTCGTCAGTGTTTTTGGAGGGGACTTTGCTCAGTACCATCAAGACACTCTTTTTAATGCATTTCAGCAAAGATCTGATGACAAAAAATCTTAAAAGCAACTTCATCACAAATGTACAAACACCATAAAATTATTTCGTTAACAAACTTGCAAAGCCAAGTAAAATTAACAAATAACGAAATGAATTGCAAAAAATCCTTACCTTTCATAACTTCACGGCAAATATTCACACCAATCATACAACAACACATTTTATTGTAACTACGATTCATTACAAAACAGCAATTAACAGATTACAGTAACTATGAATCGATTATGAAACTCGGTTCTTTGACAGCACTATTTCCCGCGTTTTTGCAATTATGCCGGGCAATATGGCGGCTGCGCGGCTGTCAGCGTGATGGGGCTGTTCCGGCAATGTTTCCGCTGCGTGATGTGATTACCGTCCTTGACAACAATGGCCAAGGTCGCGGACGCGTGACACTTTATATTTGCCATGAGAAATTGTTCGCGTGATTTGTGTCGGCCATTCTGTATTTGATGATTGAAAACAGTCTGTAGCGTAGGTACTTACATAAAATCAACATCATTTAGAAGAAATCTGTATTTCGAATATATCTAAAGCACTTACAACTTGAGACGTAATGTGTAAGTCTAGTCAGCCGGATTAAAAGAGTTCCTTGCGCATTTTCCATACATTCACTGAAAACATTCACACAATTTCGAAATGGTTATTTAATTCCAATGAAATACACACAGTTTAAACAACAAAAACGAAATGTAATGTAAGTCAGCCTAATTCAGGAAAAACTGTCACAAATAAGAAGAAAAAAAAGAGGAAAATGTTAACCCTTCAATGCCGATGCGTCCCAAAGTCCCAACTGCCTTGACGTTAGCCATGCGTGTGGTCCCACATACTCTCCCACAGGCAAAGCGCTAGTGATCACACTGATCACGTGATCACTGACCACTTATATTAACGCAGTGTACCGTGGGACCGCACGGAAAGTACAGGGTGTGACCACTACTATGTGGAATAGTACCACAAGACTGGATAGTGGGTAGGGTTCTGATCAGAACCACCTGTAATGATCGCGACTACGTTTGCATAATTTGATGTTGATGACTAACTTCCCTGTGAAAGATGAATTTTGAGATAATTGTAGGCGTGACTGCATGAGTTTCATTTGCTGTGATGTTTCCTAATGATGGCTATCTCTGTGTAATAAAAGTAATAGGAAAGTAATGGTGGTAGGGTAGCACAGATGTAACATTGGCAGTGATCCTCAACCAGTTTTATGCGATGCACATCTATTTCTAATTTACGAGATTGAGCACACCATACACGCTAAAACACCATCGCAAAGTCCATAACTTAAACTGTTCTCAAGATCGCTCGCTTTTCCAATAACTTACCAATCAACACAAAGTTAATGAAGCATGCAACATTAACAACAAAAACAAATAAAACAACTAATATAAATACTTCAATATCTAAATTGCAATTCATAGTAAATACACACAGTGCAATAACTTATTTTAAATTAAAAAATAATTTCTAGTCTTAATAAACAAAGAATCGTACAATAAATTAAGTATAATAACCGAGTATCATAATTTGAACAAATACTAAACAACAGAATTAACTGACTAAATAAAAATATATAAGTATAAATAAAAAAACCTGCTTACTCAATTATGTGTTATTTATAACAGAGATAAAACAAAAATATTATTAAAATATAAATTAAATTTTAGAAAAAAAATAAGTAGTAATAAAATAAAAATATATTTACCAGACCCTCCCTATCGCCCCCTATTACATGGGACTTAAACATAACTGGTGACATGTGGGTGTACTATTGGTACACTTCTGATGATGTTCTGGTGATGTTATGTTATCTTTACATTTACCAAAATACATAAATAATATAAACCCAAATAGGTAAGCGCTCTTCATCCTCTCTCCTACTATGCTGTGCCTGACAGGGTTCATAATTGTTTCATTCATTTTAAGCCTACCAACTGTTTCACCAGCATTATAGAATGCAATAAGGAATTGAGGATTAAACAGCTATTGAAAATCTTTAAATAAGAGCATTAAATTAACACCTAGGCTTGCAACAGCACGGTATGCACAGGATCGTAAACTATTCAGCCGGCAGTTCCGACCGAGGGCAGGGACCGCACGCAGAAAGCTCGCCGACCCACT
Organism: Griposia aprilina; assembly: GCA_916610205.1. Lineage (NCBI taxonomy): Eukaryota > Metazoa > Arthropoda > Insecta > Lepidoptera > Noctuidae > Griposia > Griposia aprilina. The sequence goes on from OU744286.1 coordinate 18,069,307, forward strand.
TACAACCAGAACCGAACCTGTTCCAACGCTTTTACATAATTCCAACTCTCGCTACTGCCTTTATCACATACAAATATTTCCGAATTACTGTTAAAGATGGTTCTAGAACCGGTCGCCAAGCACAACCCACAGGCACGCCCGAACATTCGCGGGTTAAGACGGTCTTACGTAATTCGAAAGGCGATCGAAAGCAGATTTTAAAAATAAACATACGACGAAATTATTTAGCTATTACATGCACAATATTTGCTTCTGAATATAGCAATGACAGCATTTGAGAAGGCCCAACCTACTTACATACAATTATAATCTTGAAGATTTCCATAATATAATATAACGAACTAGCTGTCGCCCGCAACTTCGTCTGCGATCCAGGATGAAAAGTAGCCTATGTCCTTCTACAGGTCATGGGCCATATTTCAACCAAATCTGTTCAGCCGTTTTAGCGTGAAAGCGTAACAAACAAACTTACTTTCGAATTTATAATATTAGTTAGGATATTTGATATTCGTTTGAACTCAATCGAAGCACGTGTGGAATTCCTAAAGAACCTGTTAATAGGTTTCTTAGTCATTAAAACGAGAAATAGAATGTACTATTTTCTTATCGCAGATTGCAAGTTTCAAGATTCGAGCGAACTACTTTAGCTGTAATGCAATCTTTACAATTCTTGAACCGAACTATTCATTGTATAGGTTCCAATTAGCACCCAGACCGTTTGAAATGCGTTCACATTCAAGTATTCAAATCAATACTACATGAAAACTAATTCAGACCAAAAAAAAACTAACAAGTCGACCTCGAACTACTTTTATATAAAACTAAACGTTTGCAAAACTGCAATAGCGACAATTTCGGCGACTACCACAACACCAAGCGAAATAAATATTTATCAGAATCAGACGGCAAAATAAGTTTCGTCATTTACCGTTTTTGTCAACAACAGAGGTAACTGAACTATGAAATATCTAATAACGACTAACAGTATTCTGTAATGGAGTTAAAATAAAACAAGTTGTAAGCGAAAGTGAATGAATAGGTATTATGACAAAGTCTAGTACAGTGTAGACTAGTCCTTATTCCCGCAAAAAATATTTAATGTCTTACTGTTCAGAGCTGGCTTTTTTACTTTACAATTTAGTCGTTGCAAATCTTCAAAAGAGGAATATAATGTCTGCAATTCAGCATTGATTCTATATGTAGGTAAAATTTCAGATTGGGTTTGTGGCTGTGTGGGTTAAGACTGAAAACGCTTAACCTTAATCTATTTTCATTTCGTGTCTTCGCAGTCGCCATCTTAGCAAAAGGTTTCAGCGCTAAGGGCTATTAAATCTATTCTAGTTGTAATACCAAAATATCGGCGTGACAAACGTGACTAAATGACTGAGCAAACGACTGTCCAGAAATCGTCTAAAAGTAATAATTTCCTATCAATTTTGAGCGGCCAATAAATCTTAATCGAAGTGAAAAGTGAAAAACTTACATTTCCCCACCTGCTGTTACCAGGACAACAGAAAGTTCTTGGAGTCAGCCGTTTTCCCAATATGCAGGTACTGCTTTTGAAGTCTGCAACACCGGCTTACAACACTAAGTTGAGTATTTAACGTCGTAAAGATAATGTGATCTTCACTTTCTAGGCTTATTCAAAGTACAACTAAATTATGTCTTTCACGATCACCCGAGAGTGCCAATAGTTTAAATAGATTCAATTAAAAGTTCGATTATTTAACTTCTTACTAAATTTATACACTCACATATTTGTCAACTTGTTTCTGTCGATAGTATGAAATGATTTGCAAACATAATTAATAAATGCACCGATTTACATTCCACAACATAAATTTTATTGATAGTAAGCACAATGGTTTAACAAAATATATACAGACATTGATGTAATATGTATTTAGCAGGATTTGAGCAACAACTTATCTTGCATAATTGTGTTCTAGCGGCATCTTTTTGTCAAACTTACAATAAAAAACTTTTTTACAAAAAAAACAACCGACTTCCAAAAAAAACACTAAAAGACGTGAAAAATAACTTTAATTTCGGAAGTCGGTGCCTTTGGTTTTGTATTTTCGTGTTTGGCCACCGACTTCCGAAATTAAAGTTATTTTTCACGTCTTTTAGTGTTTTTTTTGGAAGTCGGTTGTTTTTTTTGTAAAAAAGTTTTTATTTTTCACTTTTTAGTTGCGGTACCTACCCCACACAAATTCGTATACCACTACTTGGTGTGTAAATAACAGTGACAGGAAATTATTAACATATCATCCATATAAACTAAGTGGAAAAAATCTGCAGTATTAAGGATAACTCCAAAACTACTGGTCAGACCTTGATAAAATTTAAATGGGACCACATGTGAAGCACCACCTATCAAATAAAAAAAGAATCATCCAAATCGGTTCACCCAGAAAAAAGTTATGAGCTAACACACATAAAAAAAAAAAAAAAAAAAAAAAAAAAAAAAAAAACATACAGACGAATTGAGAACCTCCTCCTTTTTGTGAAGTCGGTTAAAAAGGAGGAGCATGTACCTATACTAACTACTCAAGTTAGCAAATTGTCAGTAAAAAATGTAATTGATAGTTGTGCAGTTAATAGATTACAAAATTATAATTATTTGTGTGTACCGTGTATCAGGCCTTAGTAGCCTGAATTTATTTTTCGATAGGCTTGACAATGTACTGAAACGTATCTCTAGAATAAGTTGTCATAATACTGTTATAGCTGGTGATTTTAATATAGATGTCATGAAGTTCAACACTGCTACCTTGGATCTTGAGTATCTATTACTAAATCATAATCTCAAACAACCTACAAGGCTGATCAGTAATACTTGTATAGACAACATTGCACATTATTAAAAAAAAACAATGCGAGACTTTCGTTTTGGAGCTTGGCTTAACAGATCATAATACCCAACTGATAAAACTGCCAGTCAAAAAATTTTTTATTGAAGTATTAGCATAAAATAACACGAGATTACAGTACAGAAAATATTCAAAATGAAGTCTTTCATTGAAGTATATAGTACGAATGATCCATCTAAAGCGTATCCCAAATAACCAAATTATCATAAAGGTACATACCAAGCCAAAATGGATATCGCATGGGATTAAGATCTAAAGAAAAAAATCTTCCTGTGGGATTTCAGACGAAAATCGACAAATACAAATGAACAAGTATTGGGCCCACCATTGTTCTTACTATGTATAAATGACCTACCAAATGCAACCACTGAACCTATGTCATTATTAGCAGACGACAGTACTGTAACCTTAGCGTCTAAAGATATAAACTCATATAATTCTGAAATTAACAATACAATAAATTCTATAATTACGTGGCTTAATAAAACAAATATAATGCATTTTAGTCAGCGAAATAAATTGGATCCTACACAAAGCATCAAATTAGTTTATAGCGATAAGACTATAGAAGAAGTAGAAACAACACGATTTCTGAGATTGACAATTGATAAAAAAGATATGTAAAAATCACGTTGATCAACTTTGTAAAAAAAATCAGCAGTTCATCTTACGCTCTTTATAGGCTGGCTCCGACTGACAACACAGACACTTTATTGATAACATATCATGGTCTTGTTGAATCTGTTCTGAGATTTGGAATCATTTTTAGGGCAATTCAACTTATAAAGAACCTTCAAAATACAAAACCGTTGCATACGAGCTATGTTTGGGTTGCAAACTACTGACAGTAGTAAGCTAATGTTTGTAAAGCACAACATTTTGTAACTTCCGTCGATATACATTATAGAAGTAGCACTGTTTGTAAGGCAGAATATGTATTTGTTTCCACGGTTATCGGATAATTGCGTTAGAAGTCGACGCAACAATGATCTCTGCATTCACCATTTTAAACTGCAATGCTGCACAAAAGCATAATCTGTATGGCTCCTAAAATATATAATAAAATTCCAAAGGACATTAAACAAATAAATACACCTTTATTTAAGACAAAGTTGAAATACGAATATGTTGACCATGAAATGTTACTATAGCATTATCGACTTCTTAAACGATTAATTTTGACTTGTAAAAGTTGTGACAATTTCGTTGATACAATTTAATATTTTATAATTTTAATGACTAGGTATTTGAAAACCTGTATGATTTGTACACCTTCGATGGTATAGTATGTAGCACGTACTTATATTTAACACCATTGCATGCATCTATTTATATTGATTTTTATCTTTACTAATTTGGACTTTGTATGCTTGAATTTAAATTCAATCGGGCAGGATGAAATGTTTGCTCCTAATAAGTCAATAGAACGCGAGGGTGACGAGTTTATTATATAAATTATATATAATTGTTTAAATAAAATATGTCATGGTTATGAGGCCTCGTTTAATAACATACAACTTACAATGTTGTTATTTTAGTCAAACAGTTTTAGTATCCTACTCATAACAAGTTGTAGCGGTACCTACATCGCCACATGCGAGCTACGCGTCACACTGACGTCACGCAAAATCCTGCATCGCGCAAACAGAGTTTACCGCGCAACTCAACTTGTCGACATCAATCGTCGGGCAGTTGCCCACCAGAGATGACAACCGTCTGGTCGGAGGATTCTTCCTTTTGCATAGAGTATGAGTGAACTTTACACCCTGTTCCTCATACCTATATAAAGTAAATTTTCATTAGAAATTTAAACGTCCATTATAATTTTATTTACATACAAACAAATCATAATTTTAAAGTAAAATATTTTGACAAACGTCTGGCATCAGCAAGCAGTAGTCGCCATTATTATGTATTATTTGAACATCTATGCAAATCTCGGCACTGAATTACAAAGCGAATTTGGCGAAGAACGTCGAATTGATTTTGACAACATTTTCTAAAACTCATTATAATACCTACTCATTATGTCGTATACGTTTGCAATCCCCGAAAGATCATGCACACAAACAGTAGCACCATCGCTCCAAGAACACATAAAACTTGACAAAACAAACACCAGCGTATGCATGCCTACTGAACATAGGCCTCCTAATGACCGCTACTACAATGCACAGACATTAAATCATTGATAGGGACACACAACTCGACTATATTTAGAACGCAGAAATAGAAAATAATTTGCAAACATCGCCATTGCCATGAAAATCATGATCTCTATCTCACGCACTATTACCACACAGAACCCCTTACTTTGCTAGTACATAGCGCGGCTGTTTACGAACGTTTACAAATCTAGCTCACTTTTGAACCTATATATGAAGCAATTTCCATCTTTTAGGCTTATTTTAAGGCATACCGGTGATCCCTTTGTAACGTACTTTTAATTTAACCTGGAAATGCCTGTCCATTATGCAACCAAATATACGTACATTCATGCTTGCGATATTTATCTATCACATCACTTCTTCGGGGCTACTTCCATCAGTTAAGTTATTTCCAAATGTGGCCAATTCTGCAATTCTGCAAAAGCTTCTGTTTCTGCAGTATGAACACAGTTTCATCATTGAAAGTGGAGTTTTTAGCCATCTACGGCCAAAAAAAACACGCACGTGATATACGACTATTATATAAATCCTATATCATTTTCGTCACCCGAAAACAGTCGTGAATTCATCTTTAGCATCTCAAATAAACACCAAGGAAGGTTGCAAATATTTAGAAGATAGTGAAATCGCAAACATAGGTCGTGCCGGCGCAGACGCCTCGTGATCCGTTCATCTTGTGTCGAAACTGCGGTTCACGTGTCAATTAGTGGCAGTTACGTAGGAATGTGATGTGCTCATTAGTTTACCTACTGTAGATGAACTATCCAAGCATGCACCCACGCATTTCATGATTTGCGTACGAACTCTGTTAAGGTCGGACTTGGATCTTGGACCATTTGTCACAATTTCAGAAACACTAATAGGAAAAATAACCTTCCAAATCCACAGGTTGATTCATCATGCCTCCTAATTGAACCGCGAGGAATGGTTAAATGCTGTTGAAGGTATAAGTTTATCTTTACATCTCTCATAGAATCCCATATGACTAAGAATGGGAAAATGAAAATAGATACAACAGCTTTAGTTAACATTTCACAAATTACTTATATCAACGCAGTACCATAAACTGTTAGGAATGAGGCAGCCCTACCCACTAAAGTCAACTACCTATTCAAAACCAATCCCTACTTGACATGTAGTGGTATTTCAAGTATCGCAAGTGATGAAGCAACTCCATACGCGGTGCGAAAGTGAACTGTTATCTCTTATTAGCAAGCAGACTCGCTTTTACTCAAACAACTAATTGCTGGCCAAAGTAGTACAGACAGGTAGAGTTGATTAACCTCGGCACGAGGTTGGAAGGAAACTTTTTAAATAGAATCTTGTGCCTCAGCTTAGACACTATAGAGAAATGGTAGATGAATCTTAGATCAATGGTATTGAGTTCATACAGCCGCCTGAAGCGTAGTCGTCAATCTTAATTATATATGGTATTGACCATTAACTGTTTACTGTAAGGCTGTAGCCCGGTACACCGCAGAAGCAGGCCAAGAAACAAAATACGTAATAAAACAAAATACGGGTCGCAAATGTCATGAGTGATCTCCAGTCTAAAAATCTTATTAGATCAGCGAGTTCATTTGTTTCTCGGCAATCGTCCCGCTTGTTGCTTGCTCTAGTGACGTCGCAGTCTTAGCTTTCCTAATATAGGATAACCATTAAATTCTTACTCTCATATAATAAATGGTACATTTCAAGAAATTCGCACTACCTACTTTATTGTTAGTCTGTTCTAAATAGTGGTTAGACTACTTTCCGTAATATATTGATTTAGAATATTTTATTACCACTCGATATGTAAATTGTTCCTGTTTTCGTATTTATCGATTATTCAAATAAATGTAGTAATATTATCGTAATACTTAGTGAAATCATCCTAATACGCAATAATTTATTTAAAAACAATGTGGTTTCGTACGACTCTATTTTTAACCGACTTCACAAAAAGGAGGAGGTTCTCAATTCGTCTGTATGTTTTTTTTTATTTTTTTTTATGTGTGTTAGCTCAGAACTTTTTTCTGGGTGAATCGATTTGGATGATTCTTTTTTTATTTGATAGGTGGTGCTTCACATGTGGTCCCATTTAAATTTGATCAAGGGCTGACGAGTAGTTTTTGAGTTATCCTTAATAATGCATATTTTTCCACTTAGTTTATATGGATGATGTGTTAATAATTTCCTGTCACTGTTATTTACACACCAAGTAGTGGTATACGAATTTGTGTGGGGCAGGTACCGCAACTAAAAATTGAAAAACAAAAACTTTTTTACAAAAAAAAAACAACCGACTTCCAAAAAAACACTAAAAGACGTGAAAAATAACTTTAATTTCGGAAGTCGGTGGCCAATAACGACAATACAAAACCAAAGACACCGACTTCCGAAATAAAAGTTATTTTTCACGTCTTTTAGTGTTTGTTTGGAAGTCGGTTGTTTTTTTTTTTGTAAAAAAGTTTTTTGTAAGAGTCTAGTTTTATTTAGTTGAATGTCGAAACAGATGTCGAATCCCTCATTTCAGCATGATCAGCAGCACTATCTTCTTACTATTTACTAAGGCCATGAAATCATAAATTTACTCATAGAAAAGCTCTCACAGGAACTTTCATAAGACCCATTGAATTGACCTATTAAAAGCCAGAATCGCAAAAACATGAAAGAAAAATATGCTTCTAACAACAATATAATCGGTGTTGTATGTGAAGCTATAGATACTCCACCTGGTGTTATTACCGTAACAAGTTCCTAGTAAAAACTAGAAACAGATCCATTCACTGATACCGGAGCTTTCTATAAAGCATTGTTTTGTTTTGATCGTACAACCTGTTCTACTGTTACATTTTGATAACTGCTAATGGATACAATTATGTACGCACTAACTAAGATAAAACTTTCAGAGAAGTCATGATGATGTTGGCAGAGAACAGAGGCAAGATTGAAGCTATAAAACTGCTCAATGATAATGTTACAGTGACCATGGTTAGCAAGCCGATTGGTCAATCTATGTATATTATACGGTGGCGAAGTGTCGGTGTATTATATGTACAGACGACGACATATATCAAGCTATACATTTCCAGTTTTAGTTGACCTCGCATTGTATAGACTTTTCGTACAATGAGAAGTCAGCTTATAGGTACAGCATGCGAAGCATGACCACTTCTATCTCTACTCTATGAAGAGAAGACAAATCACTTAACAAAAAGACATTATTTTCTTGAATTTTGGCATCGCGCCGTAGAAACCTTTCTACCATTTGTCATTTTGTCTTCCGTTTCTTTCGTTTCTATAGTGCTTATGCTACGCATGCTGGAAATGTATAGCTTAAGGCGGTACCCCGACCAAAACCTTGCCATAGTGCGTTATTCAGAGGCTATTAACTCATTCACTATGGGTAATAAACTACATTTAAAAGCACATTATTAATGTTCGATATCCTATCATCACATTGCACGTTCTTATTTGGCTTTATGTGTTATAAATACATCTAAAATCTCCTTGTAAAAAAGTGACTAAAATTATTGATTGCATGCATCTTTTGCTAAAGGTGACGTTCTATTCATTTGAGGATTACACTAATAGATAGATAATTTAAAAATCTAAATAATACACGTTTTATTTTAATTTGAAACTTAACTTTTTTTATTCAAGTAATTTCTTTATTTTTGTGAATTTTATGATAAATGAGCGTGCGGAGGGAGCGAGACAGAGCGAGACTCAGCGACGGGACAGAGAAGGACCGAACGCTCAAGGTCCTTTGGTCAGGGAAGCGCCTTAATATACACTTATGCCTACCCCTACGGGGAATACAGGCGTTATGTTATGTTATTATTATTATTACTCCACCAAAATTTTTCTCTACTTCCTGGTGCATGCTACGTTCAACTCCTTTGGTAAATAAATATGTACGTTAAAATAACAGTTCCGGCTTTTCACTGAAATTCTTTACTTGTATTGTCTTTCGCTCAGCTGTGAGCAGTTGGGTAATAAAATTTAACTTTCGTATTTACGAAGTTTTTACGACTTACACGCAAATATGGCGGTCTTCAAAGCACCCATCTTATGTCATCTGTATCATGCAATATAAGATCTCGTGTAGCAATTTAAAATTCAATTAATGTTATATCGATCTAGATGCAATTTTATTCGTAAATTATTACGCTAACTTTACTTTTTTACAATTTGTTTGATGCTACTTTTTTGTAGTATGTACCTCGTAGCTAGTTGTGGTCGTTTTCTTTTCATATTTACGAATAAAGTTGTTTATGGTTTAGTGAATGCTAAATAGAGAAGTTAATTTATTCATATTTGCACAAAGACAATCATGTTTATATGGTGAACAACTGAAAACGCAGCTTTTAATCATAAATCTTTACTTCATATCTTAAATGACGTATGAAATTATTTTTAATTTACTTTCTGTCACATATTCGTCATTCCGTTTTACGGACAACATAAAATTAAAGCTCAGCAAAATGAAAAAGAGCGTGTAAAACTCACACAGGTGTACTAACGATGTTGAGTGTTCAATACTTTCCATCATTACCAGCCTGTTCTCGATCCGAGGTGTCTTCTCATGTAGAAAGTCAGGTCCGTGACGCAACGAGCGCGGACAAACATTACAGTTTACAGTGCATTATACAATCAATTTAGCGCTCGATTGCAGCTCGTTGTCAACTAGGCGGGCTTGGGCATGCAAATTAGGTGTTTGTTTTGTTCTAAGTTATTAGCCTGTTTGTCGAAGTCCTAGGTGAGGTGCTAACAGCGTGCGACACAGCATTATTTTCATTATTCCCTTATTCACAACTAGCTTTTGCCCGTGGCTTCTCCCGCGTAGAGTTCGAAAATTAACCCATGTGTAACGGGATTAAAATTATCGTATGTTCTAACCCAGGTCATGGTCTTCATGTGTGCCAAATTTCAACGAAATCCTTTCAGCCGCGTTCAGGCGTGAAATGTAACAGACAGACAGACTAACAGTTACTTTCGCATTTACAATATTAGTTGGGATGATGAGATCTGGTTCAAAACGTCCTATTGGATTAAAGATGCACATGGAGAGGATTCGTAAAATGTTACTATTTTTGATTGGTCCATGAAAAAATCGTAAATAAGTACTGCAGTTAAAGTTACCGGTCTGTCCTTTTGCAAGGTTTCTTGAAGAGTTTAAAATAAACCTATTATTAAACAAAAATAAGAAAGAATTAACCTTCACGTACATACACATGAGGAATCAGATAAATGAACATATAAAAACTATTTCCTTCCGGCGACCAACGTTTATACCGTACCGTTACCGTTTAACGTTTTTTTTTTTTAGTTTATTGTAAGTTATTAGATGTTAATTTGTGTATTTTATCTATGGGCCTTAGTAGCTTGATAATAAAATTATTATTATTATTATTATTATACAAATTGCTTGTGGTTCTTAAAACAGGATACAGTTTGTCTTTGCGCATGGCATTGATGAAGTTCGTAATCTAGACACACGGTAGCGAGTCAAGCCAAGTTCAAATAAAAATAAACTGGCGACTCAGCAGCTGTGTTACACGAAACATTTGGAGACACTTTTGACCCCTTAATAACTTAAAATCTGTTTAACGTAAAGACATGATTCATTACATGCCCTTAGATTAACTAGAATCCCAAATTTCATAAATACAGCTCAAACGGTTATTGAGATATTATCGTCTAAAAATCATCATCGTCAAATGTTGAGCTTCGATTTATCCTAAATTATCTGCTTTGTGTAAATAATTCGACTGTTAGAATTTAAGAAGTTGTATTTTTAAATAGCAAACATTGATGTAGCAGAAAGAAACAATAAATTGTGTTTTAAATTTATTTTAGAATGTTGTTAGTTCTTATAAATAAAATTCAGGATTATCTACAGAAGTTACCCATTGTACCATTTAGATCACAATTGTTTTGTCGGTGTACTCGACTACCACGCATATTATTAATATTGAACTTAGATCCCATTTTCACATTTATGTTTTTGATGGGTTTTGATTCCAAAGTTAGAATGATTTGACGTGATACTTTGATAGATGATAGACAAGTATAGGTCTTCTGCAAGACATCGTTGCACGTTGCAATGAAAATCAACAAAATAAGTTTTTTTTTTAAATGGTCCATAACTCCCATTAGACGACTGCAAGATTATTTTGTCTATTAAACAGATGCGAATTGAATTTCAAAAGCCTACACTAAAAATAATGACAATTCAGATAAGGTATTCGTAAATATGAAACTCAGAAATTATTTCACGTAGTTGGATGGATATGAAATTATGAACATTACTTGACCTATCCAAATGGCTACCGCATCAGAATGCACTCAAAATCATCGAATTAAACTTTCACTTATTACAACAAACACGACTAAAGCTATTGATGTCAGTCAAATAAACCCAACGCAAGCATTGGACAACGAGTACATAACACACATAATACATACGTAATTACGGACCTAGATACATAATGTAAAGTCATTTCTATCAATTATCCTCTTAACGTTGACATAAGAAACGGAGTCACTGGTCCAATGATTATAGGCTTGGATACTAATGTTGGACAAAGTGTAATTGAGTTATTTTGTAAGAAAAATCTTGGCGGGACAAAATTTGAAATATGGTATGTCTCTAATGATTTAATGATTGCTACGTACACATACCTACATTCTATCATGTCTTTTTTAAAGCCCCATACAATACATTAAGAAGAAATAAGTTAACATTGTTTTCATACAGAATCACATATATGCGTTTTGCTGCAGTATTTTACTGCCAGTCTTCTCCGCTTTACTTTGATTTGTATGACCCCAGGGGTCATATACTTAGTTCCTTATTTATTACATCACCGTATAGGTTCACTAACTTCACTGCTGTTATAATGAAGAATGTAACTACTGTCTACCAATCATTACTGTCAACTTAAAAAAAAAACCACCTCGGTCTAGTGGTCGTAAGCGCTACTGCTGAACATGAGGTCCTGGGTTCGATTCCCGGGTCGCGCAAAGTGTTATCGGGTTTATCCATCTGGAATTTCTCGGTAGCTGCCCGGAGTCAGGATTTGTGCCCGGTTGATGGCAATAGGCTCGCCCCCTATTACATGGGACTTAAACATAACTGGCGAAATGTGGGTGTGCTATAGGTACACCTCTGCCTATCCCTTCGGGGAATACAGGCGTGATGTTATGTATGTGTAAAAAAAAAAAAAAAAAACTCCAAGTCTATTCTCACCCCGTAAAGATCATAACTTCGTTACACAATTTACTAAAATGTTAAGAAGCCAATAAATTATTTAGTTTCGACACGCGACCAAAATGAAATGGTGTTGACTTACTCGTTGGCTCATTATAGTTGGCCACACCTTGGAGCTGGGTGGAAAGTATGACAAACATTCAGGTGAAATTCTAGAAAAGTGTTGCCCAATGTTTTTCCCTATTTAGCATTATTGGAAGTTCTACAAACTTGTGCATCTGTGGCATTGAATGGAAAACGAGAAGCACAGTAGCAATCAGTTCCAAAGCTATCTAACCTTGCTTGATCCGTATATTAATGTGGTATAAGTATACCACTCACTCCATCAAGGGTGAAGTTATGAGGTAAGGAGTATGACCGACCACTACAAAGATATTTAGTTGATCAGGATATTGGTCCCATGTTGTTATGATGTTTACTTCAGCAATTTCGTAAAACACAAGCCTCGGATGTGTCCAAGGTGCCATTAAACTGTACAAATAAGTAAGAGTACTTATCACCTCGCCTACTTTCCAGTTTCCATTTGCCTTCGGACAACAACATGCTAATTTAGTTAAACATACAAACTTTCACAATCTCTGCCTAAAGGGACATAAACAAACCGTCTATACTGGACACCCTCGTGACATCTGCCAGCTTACTACTCATATAAATTGCACCTCTAGGCCAAGGCCCTCCATTTTTTAATCTGGTAAAGTATCTAGTAGTAATTTAACTCTTCAGTTGTCTTCTGTTTTTACACCTACAATCTTGATGACAATAAGCTTGCTTCTACTAATGGTTAATCCTATGTAATAGCGTATTTTGTTTTGTACGACCCCAGTCCGCATATACTTGTTGACTACACAAGCTAAGTAAAAGATGATGAGGCCTCAAGTATCCTATGAGTATCATCCCAGCCCACATTTGGCCTGTTAAGTTATATTATTCGCCTATGATTAATACCTGAACAATGTACATTCTCCGTAACCTCGTGTGATGTCGGCGTCACTCAGGGCCAGCGCCTACGCATCACTCTCGTTTTCAACACCACATGCGCAAGAGTTGACGGCGCACAAATGTTCAATGATAGTAAAAGTTCGTGATATAGACTTTTTATGTAGATGGCTGATGAGTAAGTGGATCATAATTTATGAGTGACACTAAGAAAATTGGTTTATTATTAAAACCGTTCATGAAGTTTTAGGGTGTGACAAGAGCTTTGGTAATTTCATGGCAGACACATTCATGTTATTATAAACAAATTGAGAACGTTGGCCAGTATAACAGGCCCCTAATACGCTCAGACATGTTTACCAAATAAGCATAACTATTGCCAAAATCTTGTAAGTTTACAACGTTGCATCTGAAAGTAAACCTTCATATATTTAATGAGTGATTGTATCATTACACACTAATGCATTATATTAAAACTGAAACATGAAATCGCCATTTAATCGCTACAATTATAATATTTCGCATGTTTTTTTCATATAAGAAGTCATAAAATGATCGAAGGTGGCTTTCAATGGCCGCTGGTGATGGTTACAAAAGCCGTTCACATTTGTACATCCGGTTGCAGCGGAAGTAACGGTGCAAACGTCGCGTGCGCACTTGTGACTCTAGGGTTGTAAACTGTTAATAGATATTAATTATAATCATTTCTTAAAGAAACAGAAAGGTTGGGGTGGCAACCATAAAAAAGAGCACTGCGCCTGTACCAAGTCTTGTTAAGCAAACTGACACTCTACGTCAATGTGACGCGTTTTATGCAGTTGTGATTTGAATATACGGATAATAATTTGCTGAACAATTAATTTCCCTGGTTTTAAATAAATAAATGACATAAAGAGAAGAGGCAGTAGGAACATTATAGTCTCATTATGCTATGCCAAAGAAAGCGCCTAGAGTAGAGAAGCGATTTTCAAAAAATTCAATGTTTTAGCATGTTATGGAATCAAAAGCATTAATGATGAAAATCATAGTTATGAACTTTGATCACATGATCAATATTGTTACACAGATTACGAACAGTAATGAATATAGTCTCCTTTTTAATAACACGCTGCCTTTGACTATTAATCTCCATAGACAGCCCTTTACTACAGAATATAGATCAGTAAGATCTGACCACGAGGTCGGCAGGCACATTACACCAGTTCATTGTCAAGTAAAAGTTGCACTACTACCCGTTTACTTACGCAATACAACTTGACTGCTGACCAGCCATGCTTAATATATGAATTCTTGAACAAATATGTTGAAATGGTGCAGGTTTTTGAAAAACGGGTTCATGTAATTGGTGAAAGAATTTAATGATTCTATAAGTAAGTCGTCAATTTTAATGTCACAGAAAGTGGTAATGTGTGTATTTATTATGTTACATTATATCTTTATTAGCTTTTTTGAAAGCTGATTAAGACATTTTACAGCCCTTTCTTCTTTATCAATGATATTGATGATTTTTTTTTCTTTTTCTTTGTTTTCTTCTTTATTTATTTTTTCTTTACTTATACTGTATCAAACTTAACAGTTCGGTGGCCCTGCTTGGAACGCATACCGTTCTTTTAATTTGCATGATCTTCCTTTTAAAGGTAGGTGACATTCATACTATATTCCTGATCTTCCGATGTCTCTGCATTCCTCAAGAGCAGCTGCCACTTTTCTTTAATCTACTTCATACAAGTAGTTTATCTCTTCTATCATTAAGACGTTCTCCATACAAAGTTCAGTTACCTTCAAAACGTATGATTGCCGGTTTTCTTTGATCTTCATATTATCTTCTTTAATCCTTTCCAATACATCGGATTACCTCACCTCGTCTCTTAGCAACAGCTTATACAATTTGCATCTCAACCGCCATTCCTCCACGCGTTTCTTTCGATGCTAATCAGCGACTCATTCAGATCACTTCCATTGTGTGAGGGGGCGTGGCCCAGCGCCTGCGCCCGAATTCTTGCGCACTGACAGCTTACGGGCAAGTGTCATAATCGAGTGGTGTTTAGTCATACGGAGTGCGGGATATTTTATTAGTTGGGTTGGTAGTATAGCATGGGTAAGCTATTAGTTGCATGTTGTATAGTGTGGTTTGATTTCAAGGTTTGATTTCGGTTTGTATGGAACTTATGTAATTTTATTAATTGAATAGGAAGTCAATTATTATAATTAACGGAAAGGGAGGTCTTGATCAGAAAGGGTGTCCCCTAACTTGAAAAGTATTTCCTTATTATTTTTATAAATAATCAACCGTCATAATTATATTTATCAGCATTGTGTCCTATTCACAAAATATAATTAGTTAAGTATTATGAAACACCTAACAAAAGAGTTCGTGATGATTATTATCAAATCAATCGATATCTTTGTCATATTTCCGCGTAACGCGCCTACCGCAATAGATACCTAACTGAAAATTTATACAAAAGGGCCACTAAGTGTAAATAATGCTGCTAATAAATCTGACAAAACGGAGTCCTATTTAAGTATTAATATATTTATGTGTGAGTGTTGCCGTATGCGCGTGTGATTGCCGATCGTCAGCGTCATCGCCGCGCCCCGTCGCGCGTCGGCCGACTAATGTGTGAATGTGTGTGTACAGCGGCCTGTACCTATGTATACAGCAAGCTGACCGACTTGAGTAACACAGATTTTTGTTCGCGAGAATCTGTCCGACTTTTTCTGTTCGCCCATGGTAGACAAGTAATTTTCAAAACACTAAGTAGTTAAATCGAAAACCAAATGCTTTCCCTGCAATAGCGTGAAAAAAAGTTTTTGATATGGCGCTCTAAATCGAGAATTTGATTGAATTAACATGAATACATCTTTCATCCAATGTTGAATCAAGTAAACCTTCATCAAACGTTGTACCAAGCAAACCTTCTCACCTTACTTGTCAACTACAAACAATAAGTCGCGTTGCACTCGACAATCGTCACGATCAATATCGACTGATTTATTGCATCGCTCGACAGGAACGCGGGTGCGGCCTTGTGTTGACTGCTTTCAGAATAGGACACCGCTGCACCGGTCACTTATCACAAGGAAATATTTTTCCGGTGTCTAACAAAGGATTTGATTCAGCTGTCTCATTGTTTCTTGCTAACGAGTTTGTGTAACGATATCGTGAGTTTATATCTTGGTAGGCAGCAACTTTTTTCTCCTTACTATGATACTGAATATTGGCACATTCTAGTATAAATAGACGAATTTCTTCGGCGTCCAGGGAACAGTTTCCGCCTCTCATATCGTCTAAGCATTACTTTGGTGGTACCAGTTTGAAACCCGCACCCTAATTCCATAACACACTATCAATCACAATTTGAAACATTTTGAAGCCTATTGCTAATCCATTGCTTCATATGATCGAAAAATTTGTCCGCTCGACAACGTAAATAACGCAATGAATGTTGTTGAACTGTCAAAATTAAAGCCATTCCTACTGTCGGTGTGTTACGCAATTACCCCGCAGGGTAATCAATTTATACTTGATTATCTTTTGTTTTTGTATGTAAACCTACAGTTGTTTCCTTCTGTAACCTCTAAATACCCACTTAGTTATCAGCTGTGTATAAGATGTTGCATCGTATCTATACTTACGATTACCATAAAGCTCGTTTCTGGTTTTCACGCAGCGACCATCTTCTGACCTCCACAACCCCTTTGATTTTACTTTATCTGAGTAAGTGCTACCACAGATAACGTAACAAATTGTAAGTAGTTACTGCTTATCTTCATATCTTGCCAATATTACGACGTGGGAAAAGTTCCGGGGTTGATTTTAAAATTAAGTAGTTTATCTGAGAAGTTACTGACGTCCGTGAAGGGAAAACATCGTGAGGAAACCTGAATATATAATTAAGCTTGAAATCGTCAACCACACAACAGGCAACGCATGAGCATTGATCATGAAGCTTGCTTAAGAAAGCAAGCTTCATGATCAATGCTCGTGCGTTCCCTGTATGAGAAAATGAATTTGCCATGCAGTGGGACAATAGGTATTAGGCTGGTATTATTATTATTATAACTAAATCGAAAATTGACAGGCCTACACTGTCCTCCCATATCTATCAACACTGTAATTGGAAACATTGTAAAACGCCCCTATTTTTAAAAGAGTAACCGTGGAGTTTCTTGCCGGCTCTTCTCCATAGGAAACAACCAATTGGAACCGTGCACCTAGCTTCTGACGTTTCATAAGTGCCCATGTTGGTTTATGTGAAATAACATATTTTGATTTGATTGAAAATAAAGGACACTTCGTATTTTTAACCGACTTCAAAAAAAGGAGGAGGTTCTCAATTCGACAGTATGTTATTTTTTTATGTGTTTGTTCAGAACTTTTTCTGGGTGAACCGATTTGGATGATTCTTTTTTTTATTTGATAGCTGGTGCTTCACACGTGGTCCCATTTAAATTTGATCAAGTTCTGACCAGTAGTTTTTAAGTTATCCTTAATACTGCATATTTTTTTCATTTACTTTATATTGATGATGGTTTAATACTTTCCTGTCACTGTTATTTACATATCAAGTAGTGGTATACGAATTTGTGTGGGGTAGGTACCGCAGCTAAAAAGTAAAAATAAAAACTTTTTTACAAAAAGACAACTGACTTCCAAAAAAAAATATATCTTTAATTTCGGAAGTCGGTGCCCAAAAATGAAAATTCTAAACCAAAGACACCGACGTACGAAATTAAAGTTATTTTTCACTATTTTTTTGGGTTTTTTGGAAGTCGGTTGGTTTTTTAATGAACTGCCCTGACTCGGGTCACTTACTTTAGTTACAATCAGCAATAGCAAGATTAAATTGACTTCATAATGACATTATTACTCACAGAACAGCTATGAATAAAACAACCTACCATAAGTAAGCTTCCTTATTCGCCTATAAATTACGGCCTGACTTCACTATGGTATAATCATGACCATTTTCAATCAATTTATACTTTGTAATAAAACAAAAGAATTACCATTGTGCTAAAGCAAAGTACAATCAATACCATTAAAACATTATAAAAAAAAATTGTACCTTTTACGAATCTGACGTGTTTTTCCATTAATAGTAAAACCAGGAACACACTAAGTGAACGTGTGTTATTGAATGTTAAATGGTTCAATAGCGAACCACGCTCACTTTTATACTGATGGTTGAGGATTTGACACCTAAGCGGCTGATCGTTAATTTTTTTAGGGTCTGAGTATATTTGAGCAATAATTATCATTGATAAAAGTGGTTAAACACTTTAAGATAACATATAAGTTTTTTGTAATGTAAAATAAATACATTTTTTTCTTCTAGGTACTTTTTTCTATAATAATATCTGGAGAAATTGAAAAGAAACAACAAAACCTTAACCATTTTTATTTACTCCATGAATTTTAATATCGTTCGGAGTTTGAACCGATATTTCTCCAACCCCGTTTACCAGTCTCAAGTCATAAAATCTGCTTCTACCTGTCGAGTTCCCTCGTAAAACTGGATGGAACACATTTTAACTTCCCAATAAAACATGATTGCGTCTAAACAGACGCGACTTCGAGCCACTCCCACGCAAGAAGGTTCGATTACCTCTGGTCTCCTCATTACTGTCTGTCGCTGGACTTCTAAGGTTGTCAGTACTGTCTAAGAGACATTAATTGAATGAGGAAATTAAACGCTCGTAAAATAGCTGGGATCGACTATAAAGAAAGCTTGATTTATTTGCACCAGCATAGCAGGTCCTAACAGCAATTCGCAGTTTACAAGAAAATTTTCAATTTCTGGCAGCTGTTTTTGCAGCTGGTTTTGCAAAACAAAACTACTGTCAGAAATAGAAAACTGCATTTATATTTATCGGGCAAGAAAAATATTCGAGTGGTCGCAAAATGTAAAGCCTGGCTGGTAGAGGAACGAGAAATTTCTAAAAGAGCACGATGTCCTATTCAGGCGCCTGTCAATAATGATATAACATCCTTTGACTTTAGATCGATAGCTGCCAAGTTATGAAGACATCTATAGGGTTAACACTTTTAACTTATTCATTGTCAGTTGGATGACTCCCATCCCTACTCCCTAATAGACAGTTAATCTATTCCCATAGCACCCTGGCAGCCCTGTGGTCAGTGACCACACACTACAGTTACGCCCGAAACGAGCCGAGACACGGAATCGTTTCCGACTACGTGACCACTCCGTAATGGCGGTGATCAATCAGACAGCCGTCCGAATAAATACCGCGTAATTCGATTCACAACTATAGACACCGGATATTTCTAGATAGGTAACTGTAGTTTTTGGTGAGAAGTAAAAGCACTGTAATAAAACTATTAGAGACCTAATAACATTTTCGCACTCGGTGTGCCATGCCACTCTCGTGTTGTTAATTTGAAAATGGAATGGCGATGGATGGCTAAGAAAAAAGTTTGAGATTTTCTTTTTTCAATCAATCTTGATTGTATGAAGACTTTTTATTGTTTCTTTGTTAATGCAATTTTGTGGTTGAAAATAATAAGTTGAAGAAATGTAATTTAATTTTAATATTGTAGCACCTAATATTTCCATTAAAACAATCACTAATGGGAATTGTAGTACCTAATTGGAAATCCTATATCCAGCAAGGGACGTTTACGGACGTAATGATGACGATAACATGCAGTTTTATTCTCACACCGCTAAAGATGGACATCATTCTTAAGATGTATTTTATTCTGTGCAAAAACGTTATCATGAAAAGAGCTGAACTTATCCTTATTTGTCTATACTCAATTAATGAAACTACTAGCAATAATTATATAAAGTAATTACAAGCGGTCGACACAAACTACTCTTCAGTATGGTAATACATAGTCGTTAGCAATACATAATGTTACTGTACCTAATGCACAAGTATTTGCCTACTACTCCACCACGCAATGTAATTACAAGTAATTGTATACTTATTAAGTTTTTAAGTATAGTATTATTCCGTTAATGTCAAAGCTGTAGATGACTTACGTACCACGAACGACAGTGAATGTGATGGATGTATCTGGATTAGTATTTTTGCTCAACAGATTCGATTCAATTGCAACCACTCACAAATGCGAGATGGCATAAAATATTCATAGGTAGAGAAGAAAAAAATTGAAGCTTAAGTCCAGCGTCAAGTCAGTTCAATTATAGTGCTTTCGAAAGGGAAAAAAAAAACAAAAGAATCTAAATTATTTTTAATTTAAGAACACTCAGAACACCTATGGACATCAATTCCTAGGAGAGTAGGCGAAGGCACTCTGCTTGTTCCTCAAACACATCAACAGAACATCAAACGAAGAGTTTATCTGAAAATTGTTTATTAAGTATCGAATCATTTTGTACGACAATTTATGCGAACACACGCACTTTCTAAGAAGTCTTAGTAAAACTGAGAATTTATTAGGTTTTCAATTGCTAAAAGTTACGAAAGAAAACTAAAATAAATTGTGCTATTATTAGTACCTACAAATTATTTTAGTTAGCTACGATATATTATTATATCGTAAAATTAAACTGACTGTGAGAGCGTAGTACTTCGATAACAAATATCTATAGGAATCTTTGTATGAGATCTCAAACTCGAAGCATTCTTATTTCAATTAAACCCTTTATAGGCACTTTTGAACTGTCAAAGAGTCGGTCACTTAGTCAGAAAGTTGAAAATAGTTGCCCATTCCAAAACGTAAATCTCTATGGAGAAGAACGGGCAAGAAACTCACACACTTTTAAAACACACTCTTTTAAATCAAGATAGTTATTACAAAATCCTAGGTACATTATTCTTGTTCCTTCTATAAGTGAGATCTAATAAATAGTACTAGTAGTACCTAGTGTTGAATGATTATAACTAATCCTGTTGATAATGTTGCACCAAGTTCTCAAAAATAGGTAGAGCCTGTCCACTCTGAAATGACGCGCCCCACTACTTAACTATTTGATTTAGATGTGTGAGTGCAAATATTAATAAAGACACTTCATCTGTGTGGGAGCGTCGACTGTTCCGTGAACAGTCGATCTGTATGCGAACATCGCGGTCGACTAGTCCCGTGATAAATCCGACAACGCTCTCTGTATGTAGTAGCGCTGGCTCATTGTACTGAGCAAGATGTCCGCTCTCTCACGCGTTCAAGACAATTATGACTAGTTGGACAACAAATCCTGTGCTCCTAAGTTGGGAATCTAACCGGCAACTGAATGACAAATCGCAATGGTGTTTTTGTGTGTATTGCGTCCATATTTGAAATTTGCTTGTGTGCGTAAATGCGGTAGAGGGGCGCGTCATTTCAGAGTGGACAAGGTCTAGGTAGTTGTGCTTTAAACTCTTTCAGATACATTAAGGCGAATGATTCACTCAAAATGCTGTTTGATTTCCTGTACAGTTACCAAGTTGTAGCAAGGTTGTTGACTGCACGACATAATTTTGACGTAGGTATGTTAAGAAATAAGTCACGCTTTTCTTCCTTGCAATGTTAGAAATCTTGGTTCTATAACAATCGACAGGGCCACTTAAACGTTAGTAAACTATAAAAGCTTTAGAACAAGCGAATCAGTTTCACTATCATGGGACATAAATGTCCAGTTTCAATACCTCTTAAAAACTCTAATTAAAGATAATAAAAAACCACCATCTTTCTGATAACTTTAAAAATGGAACAGAATTTGTATGAATACGTGACAAATCCTTATTTGCTTTTTTTCTGTTTACGTGCCAGACATTGAGGAATAATCTCTTGTCACTTCATAGCTTTCTTACCGCAAAAAGTACGACATTTCAATGATTTCTACTCATTTAATGATTAACATACCTACATAATATATATTTATCTATTACTACATAAATAATATGAACTCTAACTGGTAAATACACTTACACTCCACAAAACATAAGTAAACCTATTTAATTTCAGGTTCTATAATTTCGACTGGTTCTCCAAAGTCGCGGCGAGGTCGACCGGTGTCACGACACTTGAGGCGGTTGCAAAACACCACTCCAAATACATACCTTGTACCAAATCGAGTCGATGCTGTTCATCGGTTCATTTGTACACAGCCTAATATTCAACAAATTCAATGAACTAGCACGTAGAATCTATCACAACTCACCTTTAGCCTAGCACGTGCAACCAAGATGGAGGGCTTCGAACGCTTAAAATTTTTAGGCCAGCTTCGTTTTTCAAACGATTTTTTTTTCTATATTAAGGCTCACGTTCGGTTAAAGCCGCAAATAGACGCGACGCGACTCTAGCTGAACAATTTCTATGAAAACTGCATGGAAATTGTTCTACAAGAGACACGTCGCGCCTGCCTGCGGGAGCCTTAAAGCTCGTCGGAAAAATGTTTCGTGCAACAATAAAAATACATTTAGTGACAAACTTTTTGCTAGATGTTTTGTTATGGATGTTGCGCTACTTTATGTCTCTTAGACGCTGTTGCGACTATTTCAGAATAAACTTGAGTTACTCACGTTGCATTTAAATTGAGAATTTGTAAGCTTTGGGGCAAACGACCAGCCTTGCTATAAAATTGTGTCAAATTCAAACTTCTATAACAAAGGAATCGATTGAATGCAAGTAAAGTTCGTTTTAAAATAAACTTTAATTTGAAAACGAAAGGAAAGTAATAAGAAATCGTCTCCATAGTGAAGGCGAAGCGATCTATCGAAGCGCAAAGCAATGATAATAATAACAAAAGCTTTATACCACCTATTAATTATACATTGAAATTACATGATTATACTGAAGCCGGAATGAAACAGAATCCCAACATAAACAGGTTATTCCTGAGCCAGCTATTAGTAGCAATTAATATAGACGAGTAACCAAAGAAGTGAAAGATGGCGAAAACAAATAATTACGATGATATTACAAGAAGTTTAGCAAAGAAAACCCACAATTTCAAAGAACTATTCAATTTCAAATACTCAGGAAATAATATCAAATGCATAGGATCAGGAATTAATTAATTTTAATACGATTTCTAGTAGCCATTACATTTGATATTGTAAAACCGTGTTGGATAACGTATAGGAAATAGTTGGAATGACGAGAGCTGCCTTGACGAAGGTAGGCGAGAGTTGTGAATAGCTTCTGACTCACCCGACCTTTGCGTAAAGTTCGCACAGTTATTTGTCTGATCGACTAACGTATACATGCGTAAGAGTTGCAGACATCCGCAATTGCTAGTATAATTATAGTAGTGAATAAAGTAACTGTATATCAAAGAGGGATGTCTGCAGAATGCTTTTAAAAAATGACCAAGGCTGCGTTTGCTTTTTAATGAGCCCTCACATCTAGTAGCTAATCCTCTAATAACAATACTTAGCCATTAGCTACAAGATTTTCCTGTCATTTATATACAAGATGTACCATATTCCATTCAGTAGGTGCTCTACCAACACAGTCACTAATACCATAATTCTGATCACATAAATAACTAATACCAAATGCATGAGCATGAATAAAACTTAAAACCATCCGTGGAACGGTATGTAATAATTTACTCGTGAATCATAGAAGGTATATAGAATGTACGGCCTCACGCTAAAGCTCTATTGTTTGATGGATTTAGATAAGCGGCTTTCTTAGCTGCGCCTGCGTCTGTAGGCAACTGTAAAGCTAATAATTACCAACATTGCTTGGTATTTAAGTATTAAGGTACGCTTCTACAAATATCTTATGTGTCATGTCGGAGATGAGTGGGTTCTTAGTTTTTGTCTTCCATGTGAATAACAACAGAAGATCGCCTAACTAGGTTAGGAGTATACCTTATTCATTTGTCAGTGCCACAAACTGACAAAATTACTCAATCCGACATCACGAAAATTTTGGTATTTTTAATTACAGGTGTACCTCGTTTAATTCAACCGGAACTAAGATAAAACATTTTAAATTACTTCTGAGCCGGAAAACCCAGGAAAAAGAAAATCACCAGTTAACCACGTAATATATACAAGCTTTTGCTCATCTAATCTTTAATACAATTCATTGCGCAAGCGTCGTACGTCAGCTTCGTGTGTGCGCCGCTAGAGGGTGGTAACTGCGAACAATTATGAACTCCCACGCACTCCTGGGAAACAAACTGCCACCGTTAGCTTTGAACAATTGAAATTAGAGGTCGGTGAACAATTCATTTGCCAAAATAGTTTGATAGATGCTGTTTAGATACGGATTAATTAGCGCAAATGGGGACGTTCTTAAGTTAATTCTTTAAAACTTTATGAATGTGTCGAACAGTGACAATTTTGTATGCATATGACTCAATTCCCTGTATCCTTTTCATTTGCTATAATATGAAGAAATAAAAACTTTTTTACAAAAAAACAACCGGCTTCCAAAAAAAACACTAAAAGACGTGAAAAATAAGTTTAATTTCGGAAGTCGGTGTCTTTGGTTTTGTTTTTTCGTTTTTGGCCACCGACTTCCGAAATTAAACTTATTTTTCACGTCTTTTAGTGTTTTTATTGTAAAAAAGTTTTTATTTTTAACCCACTTCACAAAAAGGAGGAGGTTCTCAATTCGTCTGTATGTTTTTTTTTATTTTTTTTTTATTTGTGTTAGCTCAGAACTTTTTTCTGGGTGAACCGATTTGGATGATTCTTTTTTTTATTTGATAGGTGATGCTTCACATGTGGTCCCATTTAAATTTGATCTAGGTCTGACCAGTAGTTTATGAGTTATCCTTAATAATGCATATTTTTTCCACTTAGTTTATATGGATGATGTGTTAATAATTTCCTGTCACTGTTATTTACACACCAAGTAGTGGTATACGAATTTGTGTGGGATAGGTACCGCAACTAAAAAGTGAAAAATAAAAACTTTTTTACAAAAAAACAACCGACTTCCAAAAAAAACACTAAAAGACGTGAAAAATAACTTTAATTTCGGAAGTCGGTGGCCAAAAACGAAAATACAAAACCAAAGACACCGACTTCCGAAATTAAAGTAAACAGAAATAAAATCATTTATCATTTATCATTTAATATAAATTGAACTACCATTTACCAGTGAGCAAAGACCACTCTACCGCATTTTACTTTCGTTTTTTATGCGTTCTTCATCAATTAAATGTTATAGATCAACAGCACGACTCGCTTTTGCATTGCATGTAGGTATGTAACCTATACATTCATCATGTCGACAATTATGTACAGCTTATCTAGATAATTCTACTGGCCCAATGACCACCTCCTTTTAGCGTAAGACTACATCAGTTTTTTTTCATGAAAAACCCGCATGAAATACCGCAGATATTTTTGTTTCTGTGCTCATAATATCACAGCTGTCAGTTTAGCAACACTAACCTATAATCTGCTCTACATAATCCATGCCATAAGCCGCCCTAAAAGGGAAAACTAAGTTCAAACTACGAGCTTGCAAATCGAACCAAACATAATAGAACTGGTTGCCTACGATTCACGATTGTATGTAGATGTTATGTCGCAAGACATGATCGGAATTGCCTAATGTTGCCGAGTAACTGCGGCACCGCTGTGAATCTCTGATGGGGCCAATTTGTAAACAAGACATGGCAATATAGACCTTACGGCCTTGGGGAAGCATGCGCGGAATTTCGATTGTAGTTCGAAGGCTGTATTTAAGGGCGATTGGGTAAATTGCTGAGTGTATCCTTAGTATTGGTAGTTTGTTCCGAAGACGCACCTAAATGTCATAGCCTTCGGGTTTTTTCGATTAATTTTAAGCCCGTGCTTGAATTTAAAGACTCTCAGATAGGTGTTAAAAGTTTAAACTCATAATAGTCGAGATACAAATTAATCCTTTCGAAGACTTGTATTACTTATAAAGGAAATGTTTTCTAGAAGACAAGGTACTATAAAATACAATTAAATTAAACTCAAATGATGGATAAAATGTATTTACAACCCAAACACGATATAAACCAAGCTTAAACTTTACTCGCAGCAATAAATACTGCTATTAGCATATAAACCCATCATTTACTGAATATTTAATAGGAACCTACTGCGTCAGTTAAAATAGTGGCTACCTAATTTAAATACACATGTTTCTATTTTGTTCAATAATTATAATTTTAATTAAAAGCAAAGTGTTTGTTTTATCATTAGATATTCACACATAAACGTACATTATGATACCTACTTTAATTATTGACTACATGAATTCATAGGTAAATGCAACTGTTTTTTAAAGTTTTGTTTTATTTTTTCTTTTGGCTAGTAGCTACCACCCACTGTTTATAACTCTCAACGTTTATCGTACAAGAAACCAATCCTTCAGGAAATACATGCGCGATGTTATCATATAATATTCAATTTATAAAATAAAAAAAACACCCGACACAAACAAAAACTTCTAAAAACGGCTGAACAGGTTTTATTTTTGTTTTCATTATTTTTTTTAGCTAACAACTCTCTCGATCAAGTCGCCTTTCAAATAAAACAAAAAAAATCGGTTCTGCGATTTGGGAGCTACGATACCGCAGACAGATACACAGAGATACTTACATTAAACCTATAACACCCTTCATTTTTCGTCGGGGGTTAAAAATAGAATTTAGCAAATCATCATGTTAGAACATCAAATATAAAGACTTCAGTACTGCTCCAGTTGGTCAAAACACCAATAAACTCTCACATAATTAGTTTTCCTTATCACCTGCAACATGTCGTACTTGGCTACCTGTTTATTTATGACTGCCTTACCCTCATTTTCTAGGACATTGGCAAGATCAGGAAAAAATATCTTAATACTTACAAGATTTTCTCAATGCTTTCCGGTTAATGTGCATTTTAACTCTCTGACTCATTAACGGGATTTCCTGCTCCTTTTGTTATATTTTACAATTGCCTGGTATTTCCAGATCTTAAAAATGCGTATAGTAAAACGTCAATATTTCTGTGGAAAAGTATCAATGAGCCTGTGAGCAATTTTTCAATGCCAGGGCATTTTATATTGAGTGATTTGTGTGAATAAAGCCATTGTGATACTTTTTTAATTGCCTGGAAAGGCCAGCAAAGAGCTATAAAGTCATCTTATAAAACTTGTGCAACTAGTTTTATTCAAGACAGCTACAATTTATACAGAAAGGACATAACCTGTACATTGTTTATTTCCTTTTAACTTTGCAACAAAATACTTTATGGCACATAATAACATAAATAAAATATCACACTTTGAACTTTCACAAAGGAATCATGTATACAATTGCAACTTGTCACTGATGTCACCTCTAAAGATTCCGGTCACACCCGGATGCGCAGACGCACACAATCGAGCTTTTTTTACAAATCAATAAACAGGTATGTAGGTGAGCATCCATTGAAAACGCT
Organism: Griposia aprilina; assembly: GCA_916610205.1. Lineage (NCBI taxonomy): Eukaryota > Metazoa > Arthropoda > Insecta > Lepidoptera > Noctuidae > Griposia > Griposia aprilina. The sequence continues at coordinate 18,096,888 of OU744286.1, forward strand.
TTATTACCTGACAAGTGTGAGGTTTTATTTTATTGCTAACATTCTATTAGAGGTTTTATTCCAAAGAGCCTTGTTCGAAAGTCTAGTTAGTGTTTTGTTATTTCTGTCATGTCATTTTTTCTTTATCTCATTTTGTGATGCAGTGAACACCAGGCTTTGGTACATAATTTAATTGATATTATTTTATAATCTCTCTGCTCATAAAAAAATAATTGACGTGTTATATAGTGCTTATTTTTATACATGATGGAAATATATTAGAAAAGAAAATAGCTCGTCCCGTCTGTACCTTCTGCGCAGTCGCTTGCTGGAAGACCGCCGAAAAGATTGAATGTAAACACCTCCAACATCCTAAAAATAGTTCTCCCACAAAGTATTGAGCGCTAAAGCAGCCAGGCACAAGTCTTGTGACCTCATACCTTTCACTGGCTGCAAATAATACTGAACGGTTCACTTCACCGACACAAAGGAACTACAGAGAGAAAATACCAATACTTATGCACTAGATCCGTAACAGAACTTATTACGGGGACTACCTTATTATGGAGTCAATCAAGATTGATCTTTGGCTATTTTTGGGCAATTTTAAAAGCAAAGAGACTCCAAAAATGATTCATATGACTTAAGTTTATTTCCTGAATGCTGAGACGTAGGTAACAAACTACGATAACGATAAGAGCCTTTAGATGCAACGCATATCAGAATTGTTGCCAAAATACTTCAGAAATAACGTTTGCTTAACCGCAGCCTGATAAAGATATCCTGCAATAAGAAAAAGAGTAATGGGAAAAGCACAATCTTAGATTGGGCAAAAAGGCATTTACTCCTGCGATTGCATCTCCTGAAAAATACTCAGTAAAGATGTGCAGACACTGAAAAACTGATAATGTTATTACTGCAAATGATCAATATATAAAGATAGATACTACAAATGATAAAATGTCTGATATCTACTGTTATCTAAATCTTGCATCTCCAAGCCGCGTTTAAGAGCAATTTAAAAAAAATATCGTAGCGTGTCGTTTGATTCTAAGAATCTAAGGCATCCCAAGACGAGGACGACCAATAAAATCATAGGCATTTGATATTCGAATGATACCTAGATATAATATAGCACTTCAAATATGATTATATAACCTGTCACCAAGTAAATATCTAATCCCAAGTTGTGGATGCCAACAGTCTAATAAGTATGTAATAACATAGCATCAGATGCAATTATAATTATAATTCCTTGGTACTGCAGTAAAATCTCTAATATTTTATGCAAATGTACGGTTAGCCAAGCTGCTTAAATATTAAAACTTAGAAATGATATGGAAATACGACCCAACAAAATAAAAAAGAGCAAGCCAGATTGCATGCACAAGCGTGCTGTATGTTAACTGAATTAAAACAAAATTATACTCAGAAAATAAAAATGCTCTAATGATGCTAAGAACGATTCAGTTTTTACTGCCCAGTCATTAACCTAAGATTATGTAAACCAAGGACAAGCACCTTAATGTAATTTGTACTGAGATTAGTTATGATCATTAGATCGCTATAAGTTTTGCTTATCCAGATATTGCGCGTCCGTGGATAACTTGGTGGGTTGGTACAGATTGGAGATGCAACCTTTTTTTATTTGTCAAAAAAAGTTCCGCAGTTCAGCAGTTGAACGAGAGAATGTATTTTCTATTTTGATTTTGGAACACTAATTCGTTATTTAAGATTCTTTTATCGTTTTTTTACAGACAGTGGTAATCAAGTTTTGCCAGTTTTCATAGCGAACGATAAGAATCGCATTGCCGCGATTATTAAGATTTATGGTCAACATAGCCATGAATGTAGTAAACTTATCACCATCTTCACACTTCTGACGTAAACACGCAATAAACAAAGACTCGTTACCAAAACGAATTACCGATAATAAGCCAAAAATAACCGTATCTTTATATGATTTTAACTCGATATTTCGTAAAGACACATATGCACTACCTTTGTTAAACAGGGTGTAAATTTCATGCTTTATAATTAGGTGGTGTTGGCCAACGGTTCACATTCTTGCGATACTAGTGAACGATTGACAAATTAATATTGAAACCGATGATATTATAGATTTGAAACATAGTGGCTTACCTCATCTTGTCCATACGTTACTAATTCGGTGGGTTCCGTCATCGAATATTTTAATTTTCTAGTTGCTACTACTCATTAACATAATTATGTCATTATAATTTGTTTTGCTATGTGTTAAATCATGCATTTTGGGTTATTGAACTAAAACTCAAATGGTTTATTTATTTAGTGGTTCACATAATAATAACGAATTAATGCCTTAAAACAATGTATTAATAAAATCCATCTCATAAATCTTTAAAAAAAACTGCGTCTTTCATTACTGAAAATTTACTATTTTTTATACAATTCAACTTTACAGAGAAGCTCGCCAATTTACTTTAAAACTACAATTTATATTATTCTTTATCAAACCTAAAGATAGACCCTAGAACCTTGATTTTGATTCGTCTGGGCTAAGTAATCATTACTGAACTCGAATTGTAACACCTAGGCTATGAGGAAACTGCTCAAACAAATTGGAAATCTACTGTTATTTACCGTATCGATTTCAATGGCTAACTTTATGAAATATTTGTAGTTTCTTTGTCAGCAAACGTTATTCTCATCTTATTAAGCCCCTAGTAAATACGTAGATCTTTCTGTTATGAGCTGTTTTCTAATCTTCGGTCCGTTAAATACATTTCTTAGAACATACTCATTGATCTAAAAATATAGTAGATAACCACTTAAATAAGTTGAGTATTAACTTTTTGGATGTCTTTAAAAGAAGCTACACAGAAAAAACGCAATTAAGTTATATTCTAAGAGCGTTATGTCAAGACAGACATTTAATGGATGGACGAAAACGAATCGTGCCTTCAATTAATTTGGATATAATTGCATCAGTTAAAATTGCAAAGAACATTAGACGCAGATGCGACACAAAAAAATAGAAAAGTTACAAAATTATAAAAGTCTGTTTATATAATATAATAAAGAATGAAGAAACCCTTAATTCAATATGAGATTATAACGTATATAGAATACAAAATAACAAAACAAAAACGAAAGTTCTTACCTCACTTTTTATGACAGCAATAAATTGAAAAAAACAATAGGGTCTCACTCTCCCTTTCAGCATCAAGTATCATAATTTTCTCATAAAACAAACACAAAACTTTAACAATGAAGGTTATCATAACCGCTACGATACAGGTCTGGTTATTAAAAATTTTACACGGACTTTAGCATTGAAAACGCAAGAAATAGCGAGACTAATCTACTCGTTGCATACGTGAAAGCGCAAGTTGCAACGATTCGTGTCCCTGATGTAGGTAGGACAGTACTCAACGTGATTCGTATACATACGATTCAATCTCGTATTGATTTAAGAGCGAAAAACTGGGACGGTTGAATAGGAAATGAGGTTGCAACAGATTTGCCCTGGTTGTTTGAAGGCAGTGGAATAAGGCTGCGTCTGTCGGTGCTGCATACGAACGCGTTCATCTTCATAGTCTATGCCAAGACGTTGATAATGAATATCGTGCCAAATGTTTCGAAACTGCTGAATAACACGAAACGTTTGGTATAATATAGATAAAGGGGATATAAACTTAAGACAGCAGTTATCGAGCTTATGGATGTAATATTTTGGTCTCAATCGACAAAGTAAAAGAGAGGGCAGAAATTTGTTATAATTTTGTGTGAGATCTGCATAACAGATAGGTAACAGAAAATATCTTGGCAATCTTGGCAACTACCAAAAGATGCCAGCGAAGGCCTCATTAAGGGCCCGTTGTTTGATCAGTAGCCAAACATACTAATAGTTAAAATGCGTTAGTTAAACTAACAATTTGTTAAAAAAAAACATTAATGTATTTCGTAGTTTCCATAAATTGATAACTATCCACTATCGGTGAGGTAACAACTCTTGTAGAACCGTCTCAGCGAGCTACAAATCTAAATTCACAATCTAACTGGACAATTTGAGGGTGCATCCAAAACATCTATCAAGTATTTTCAAAGTCGATTTACTATGACAGAAGTATTTTGTTTGGCAAATGGTTAAGCTATCAAAAATTACTAACCAAATTGGACCCAAACAGAAGCAATCTTGGCAAGTACCAATAGACGCCAGCGAAGGCCTCACTAAGTACATATCTCCAGCAGTAATTAGTCCAAGTGAACAGGTGCCATCGTACGTCATAGATTAAAATGCAGTTAGTCTAGTATTTGCTAAGGCTGCTAGGCCTTTCACAACGGCGTGCTTAACATTCTTGTAATGCAGCAAAACAGCCGCGCCTGCGCCGGCGACGATATACCGACGTGTTTTACTTTACCGCCGTGTTTTACTTTACCGCCGTGTTTTACATTACCGGTGTGTTTTACTTTACCGGCTTGTTGTTAGTAATACTGTTTGTTGATTAAACAACTATGATGGATGACGTAATTCATTTGGTAATGAGAAATGTTCTTCTTATGCAGCTGAAAATGTTAGTTGGACCAAATACAAGAATCTTCTTCTATAAAAATAAATAAAATTAAAGTGTCTGTTTGTAATGTCAAAATAACAGCTTTTTACTAACTGCATAATTATGAAAGTATATAGGGTACCTAATTAAAAAAAAACTTTTTTTATTTTTGTTCGTCTGTCTGTTTGTTCCGGCTAATCTCCAAAACGGCTGGATCGATTTTGACGGGACTGTCACTGGCAGATACTGATGTTATAAGCAGTAACATAGGCTACTTTTTGTACCGATAGCAAGTTCCGATAATTTCAATTTAAGCTTATATAAAATATAAATACACTGTTAACTTAGTTAAATCTACTACTACCACTTTCTACTACCTATCACAACATAATGCGTGAACAATGTCCCTAAATGTTTACGAAAACCTCTAAAATAAGAGAAATAATCGCAATATTAATAATATATGTGTGTTTTATAGTAAACAAGCGATTATGCGTCAATTTGTTGAGTGATCAGCCTATTCTTTGAATAGTAACGCATTGTACGGGCATCGCTGTATTCTTTTAGCATGAAGTCATTGATGTTGAAAATATGTCGATACAGGATGTTAAGATTCATACTTTTTTTATCTGCTTTTAAATCGTTCTCGACGGATGTCACTTCGAACTGAATCAGTTCCACGAAGGCATTTTTCCTTTCTAATTTTCTTTTACAGAAGTCTTGGTGGGATGTCGTTTTTGCTAAATTGCGGATCTTGGGTTATTATTGTTGCAGACTTTACAAAGTTACGTGTGAGTCAGCGGTTCATTCGAAGTCGTTTTACCTTGACATTGATTTAGAACACGTTCTAAAATACTAAGGCGGTATGAAAATCTGTACTCAGAACACTGCATTGCTAATTTAAAATACAATACTGTCTTGTTACTGTTCGTTTTATGATATTCTTAATAGGACCTAGTATTGACCCTTGAGGAACACCAAAAACACACACGAATTTCACTGAAATTGGCTAAATACCGCCGCCGCCGTCTACTGGCAAATTATGCTGCCAAACGGTTCAGAAATTAATAAACAAAATACAGAGCATCCCGTACGTCGCGAAACAGAACAATATTATTGTTTACAAGATTGTTTTCTTCGTCACCTGAATACGGACGCACCACGAGCCGCGCGGACGTCAGTATTACAAGAGAATCGATCAAATAACCACATTTTTAGTGTAAAAGTACAAAATTTGCATTATTTTGCATAAGCGGTAGGATGTGAGTGAACCATGCCTAGTGGAGGGAATCTGGTGAGGGCCGAAAGGTTCCGCAAGGCGCCGCGCACGCCGCGCACATCGCATGCGCGCTATTACTATACAAGATCTTTGGTGTTAGATTCTCCGAATAGGAAGAGACCTAATACGCCACGGATAAGGTGAGAAATACATTTTGAGATCAGCAATGTAAGAGTCCAGAAAAACGACACGAGAACAAGAAATAGAAAATAAAATGCCTGAAATCTTAAACGTACCTTATATTGGTATTGTTCGTCGAATCGTTGAGCTCCTGACTTCCTGAGTTGAGCTGCACGATTACTGGCAAATGCGTGCACTGACTGGACAGGTCCACTCAATCTGTGTAGTTCTTTCCTCAAAAGACCATTTCAGATACTAATCTACATGGTCTTCACATGATCTGACCAAGATTATGTCTGGACTTTAAAAGAGACTGTGACCTCTGAGTTTGTTTCGGCCTTTCTTCTCAGAGTAGTCAGATAGGAAACGCCGACCTCATCTAGTTTAAAAATATGATTGACGTGTAAAAGTGTTTGTACAAACCTACTTACAGAAATAAAATCATTTATCATTTACCTTACTCCAGGAAAAAAAAATTGAGTAAGAAATGAAAGAAGAATTCTTCGACAGATTTGGAGAATCTTCTTACTTTCATTAAGAAATTGAAGCAGAGTTGTAAGTGGTATTTAAATTAGCAGTGTTCATTTGCGGTGTAAATTAGCCGTGAAGAAAATCGTTAGTCAATGACACAAATGTAACAACAGATTCTTATGTAGCCTTTGTTTTAAAACGAGAACCAAACCTTTTCATAAGTTACATAAATAATAGTATTAAATTTAATTGAACATTCTCTTGACTAGAGTCACGTATTTAACAGTTGCAACACAGTAGAAGAGGCCAGCAAAACAGACCATAAAGTAAATGTTACTTACTCTGTACTGCGGAATCACGAGCATTCATTGCTATCAGGTCAGCTTTGAATTTGGAACTTCCAAAGATTAATTTGAAATTATTAAAAGCAAAACGCAAATTCCAAAAATTGTCACGATTTTAAAGATTTGGATGAAATTCAGTTCAGACAACATTGATATGACTGAATAGACTGTCTCCTCGGTCTAGTGGTCGTAAGCGCTACTGCTGAGCATGAGGTCCAAGGTTCGATTCACGGGGCGGGCAGTGTTATTAGGTTTTTCCATCTGGAACTTCTCAATAGCAGCCCGGAGTCTGGATTTGTGCCCGGTTGATGGCAATAAACTAGCCCCATTATTTACATGGGATCTAAACATAATTGGCAAAATGTGAGTGTACTACCTATAGGTACCTACACACCTTTGCCTAACACTTCGGGGAATACGGGCGTCATGTTATAATGATGTTATGTAAGTTATCAATGTCATTTAAATGGTTGTAAGTCACGTAGATCTCGATAATGAAGTATAGTAAAGTGCGATTCAACACCAAAGTTATAACTAAATTATAGTTCTGTAGGCGTTTTTTTCTTTCTTTTCTTTCTCCACCCATCTTTAATTATAATTTTTTCGTACATTATATGCACGTACGTAACTAAGTAGGTATGTCTTGTTTATTTTTACGAACATCAACATCAACAGCTATTTGTAAACAGCTATTGTTTTCAACCGGTCGACGTATTCGCTTTTGTCTGGCGACCTAATAAGCGTTAAAATGTTCACCTTGATCAAAATACCACTTACTATCCGAAATTAGGTACTTCTTTGTAAGTTTTATGTCACCGTGATCTTTCTGAAAATTTTCATATTTCCCACTGTTTTCCCAAATCAGCCTTGTCCAGCCACTCCTCATATGCAATTTTATAAAATCTTTATTATTTGTAGCTTTCTGCTATCGTGACATTTCAACACAAAACTAGCAGCCCTGAGGGCCTAGACAAAGTAACATTCGATTAACGATAACGCTAGTAGAAAAGCTAAAATGTATGGGGTTGACATAAGCTATCGAAATGTCACGTGATCGTAGGTCAACGAATAAAAATTAGCTAGACAATGTAAACAACATTCGATTATGAAATGAATCGACAGCGTCGAAATATTAGGTACTTCCACAGAGATGCATAGCCAAGGGACACTTTTTGACGAGAGTTATTGCTAGTTTTTGGAATCATTAGCGAAAGCGATAGCGATTGTAGAAATAGAATCGCTCCGAAGCGAATGCCACTTGTCTAGGCCCTCTGAAAACCTAACTTAAGACTCTTGTAAATTCGTGATTCCATGTATATAAAGTAATAATTCTGACAACAATAAATAATTAATTTAACATCGACATTGTATTAGGTACCTATTTAAAATGATTCAAATTGATATTTCATCTAATACTAAAGAGATCGACGTAAACAAAAAGTTATAAGTATCTATGGCTAAAAACAAAGTGACAACATAATCTGTCATAGCTTCCAAATTTAGGCAAATACCACATATCAGAAATCTATAAGCATTTATATCCTGTCCTAGCACAGCTGAACCCCGACCTCTAAGTGGTTTAATTATCACAGAGTAGAGAAGCGGAGGAACACACGCGGTTCAGTAAAAGGTGGATAGCCTCGACAACTCGCGTATTGGGACTAAGGACAAACGCCTTGTCTCGGCTCACCATTGATCGTGGGCTCATTACTTTGATACCCACGTTGTCACATTCATGCATCTTCTCGGTACTTGCACATTGGCTAAGCAGCATATCTAAGCAGTAGAAATATATTTAAAAAATGACTTTACAAAAGACATGATGCCATTTTATCGCATACGTACAAACGTATCCAAGTCTACCCTGAAACAAACTAACCTATGAATTTATAGCTACATAAATATATTTAGACAGTTGTATTGTCCCGAGAGTCTACGCATTGGGCCTAGACCTTCAAAAAGACAGCTAAATTCTAACAAATCATCTTAAAGAATCTGTTGAATTAAATTGCATCATAGTCTGACACATCGGCACCCTAATTACGTAACACACTTCTATCACAATCTGAATAATTCTATTGCTAATCCATTGCTTCATATTGTCGAAAAAATTGTCTGCTCAACAAAGTGAATAACGCAATGAATGTTGTTGAACTGTCAAAATGAAACCCATTCCTACTGTTAGTATGTTACGTGATTACCCCGCGGATCTCATTTAAACAAGTTGTAATAACTTAGATGATCTTTAAGCGACGACTAATTTAACAACAAATGTTTGATGTATGTCTGTGTAAAGCTTCAAATTGCCAAATTAAGCTGTCATTGTAGCCTAGATTGCATACCAGTTCTGGCTAGGATCAAAGGTGGGGAAAGCCTACGGCATTTTGATTATGCCGAAACGCCGCAATCAGCGATAGCGGTATAATTTAGACCGGTCAATTTCCTTAGAAATTGAATTTGATTCATATCGCGGAAGTCACTTTCCTCGGCATTTTGGGATGAAAAGCTAATTTAAGTTTAGTTTACTTGCATATATTATCTAGTGTCGCACGATGGGTCAACTACTTCCTATGTAGCAGACTTGGAAGTTTCCAAAAGGCATCGTAGGTACTTATGAATCGCTAATCATTTTAAATTTTTTTTTTTTTTTTTCCTAATTGGCAGCTCGTAGTTTTGACCACTAAGGTCTTGGCTACTTAACCGGGCAAGCCTGTGGGTGCCTTAAGCTACTAACTTAAAGCCTCCAGCCAGGGGCGAAAATTCTTAAATACTAGGTGACCGCACGCTAAGGGCACCCCCTGTGGGGTATGAACCTCGGCTTAGGGCGTCACTGAGGGGAGGGCAGCAAGGTGGGACAGGCTGGACCGAAATTATATTATAATTATCAGGGGAATTTAAAGCTACAGGCTCAGCTACGGCGCGGGCTGGCGCGTCGTCGAGCAAGGGTCGGGGGGGGGACAATTACGTCAGGGGCGTCGCGTAGGACCTCGCCGGCGAGGTCGGAACGATGGCGGTCTGTTCTTGTGTACTGTACTAGTGGCCCTACTGCTCTCCTGGAGGAGGGTTATGGGGTCATCGGGGTCGGACAGGGCATGCCTTGGACGGCGGGTATGACTAATGCGGGAGGGGGTATATCTGGCAGCCTCGACAACCAGAGGGTTGCGATGTGAGGCCGCGGAGTCGAAGAAACGCTTGGAAATGCGCTTCATGAACTGACGGATAGTGGGGATTTTAAGATCGAGATGGAGGATCTCGTTCCGAACGAACCAAGGGGAGCCGGTTGCCCTACGGAGGAACCGGTTTTGGAGGGTCTGCATCCTATGGATGTGGTGGGGTTTCGAGTGTGCGAAAACCACGCTCGCGTAGGTCATGAATTTTAAAGATGTTGTTAACAGCTGCTTATTACTATAAGCTACTGCTTATAACATCACTATATTAGATAGCACCATCGCGAACCGACATTGACAATATTTTCTCTTCCAAAACTTCGTTATGCTATAATGTATTTACCGGACATTAAAGTAATATGGTTCGCTGCAGTTGCCAAGCACAACCAGGGTTATTATTGTAGCGTACAGTGGACCGTGACCGAGTGGCTCCACGTTATTCGGAACATTCTAATTTGGCACGCCAAAGGTTTTTATTAGAATCCACTTCCGCATCCATTTGAATAACTTGAGCAATTCGGCCAAAATGTCACGTCATGTTACATTTGTCACAGACATCTCATGTGCATAGGTATCTAATGCATAATCAGCCTATAATGTTCCCACTGCTGGGACACAGGCTGAGCAGGCAGGCAGGCTGATCTACCACGCAGGCCCAGTGCGGGTTGATAGATCGGGGGGTACTTAATAAGATTCGGCATCTACGTTCTTGAACTTTGATGCCCCTAAAACTTCCGATTGTTCACTTTATCATAAGTGAATGACCATTTACCACAACGATGACAATACAATTTGGTTTATGAATACAACCTATGACCTTTCTCACGATTATCAGTTATGCAAACATCATATTCATAGATCATGAAATCATTACACAAATGACAAGTAATTTAAAAATGTTAGCTGTTGTCCAAACACAATTCAAAGAAAACGTTTACTGCAAAATATCTACAATTTTTGCTAAAATAATAGCCAATACTTAGCGTAATTCCGAAGATATTAACGTAACAAACATAATGTCCGCATTAATGACCCACATATGCAAATCACCACTTAAGGTGCAAATTAGATAATGACACACACAGTGCCGAGAAAGGTTCGCTTGACTAACCGTGTTCATTTGTTTGCAGATGTCAGTCCGCTCCGAAAGTAATGGATAGCCACAGTAGATCGGCGTCGCCGCGCGAGCCCATGCGGCCGCAGCACCGACCTCCTTCGCCCCCAGCCTCCCCTGGAGCCTTCGACAACCGGGCCTATCAACACGACGAATCAGACCCCAATCACAACGACTCTTTCTCCTCAAATGGAACACAGCAGCAAAATGGGCACACTAAAGAACCGAATGGAGAGACAAAAACCCTGGAAGCAGTGAACTTAGAACTGATCAACCTCACCCCGAAGAATGGCAGTGCGAAGAAGAAAGACGTGGAAGTGGACATGAATGCCTCCAACCCGTACGATGAGTACTTCGTGCCGGTCAACGAGCATAGGAAATATATGAGGTCAGTGGATGTTCTATTCTTTACCTAACGAATGCCACACAGATGGTATCTCTAAATATTATTGATTAAGGTTTGATTTATAGGTACCATATTTTACGGTCTAAAATTTCAACTAAAAATTTTAAGATGTTACAGACAAAACAAATCATGGACAGTTGACAGAAGTCGACTATCAATATTATTATCGAACAAAACAGATGAATTGATGCGATTTCTTTAAAACAAAAGACAATCAATCAAGGCCCTTGATTATATAGTTAAACTAAATAGAATTTAGATTTTGATTAGATACGATATGACCATTGATTACAAGACTTGGTACAAATCTCTGTGCTTCCCACTCCTCTAAAAACCGTTACTCGAACAGTCGTAGTAACATAAAATATCAAGCTACACATTTCCAGTTTTAGCTGACCTCCCATTTTATAGGCTTTTTGTTCAATGAGAAGTCAGCTTATACTGGAAATGTATGGCTTGATAAGTAGTCGTGCGTACCGTGCAGTTTTTTCTCGACTACATCTAAGTTTATCGAACGAACCTCCGCTTTTTTTTTTGGTTCATCTTTTATCAAAGAATGTGCGTACTCTTCATTTGATTGGGAGTTTCTATCAATGGCCAATTCATGAGAACCTACAACAGTATTATTATGTCTGATATCTTGGACCTATTTGAGATCGTAAACCATCTTTAATTGCGGACTGTAAAAAAAATCTGTAGACTAGCATAACTATTAACAAATGTCATAAATACTAACACTGTTATTAAGGTAAGTACCAGATAAAGATAGCTTTTAACAAAACCGTGAGAGTCCCAGTCAAATTAAAAGTTCCTATGAGAGAATAAATTGTTCCACCTTGTTATGGCCGTCAATCAGACATATTCAAAAGAAAAACAACAAGAGCAAACTATTAAGCGTAACATAATAATGCTGGCCAGTAAAAGCTGACCATAGTGAAAAAAAAACTACAACTGCAGTATTTAATCCCATGAAAGAACGGCAGCGATAGTCAACCTTTTTTGTCTCGGGCCCGTTAGTTACATTACGTGTATCAATGGCGGTATCGATTGCGCGTATTGAAGAGGACAGCTGGAAATTAGACAGATTAGACCAAAAGGCAGGTTATAATACTATGCTTGATGAGTTTAAGTCAGGGTGATTAATTAAGACCAGCGAGCCTTGGTAAGTCGCAATCGCTCTCAAAGCGTTATATTTCTGCAACGATTTTCAACAGGATTGACATAAGCTTTTCCGTAGCTTATGTCAGTCCCATACATTTTTGACGTTTCCATCATCATTACTGCTGATAGATTGTCACTTTGTCTAGGCCCTCGGCTGATTCTGTGAAACTGTAGAAAACCTACATGAAAGATTTAAAGTGCCTCATATCATCTTTGTTAGAAACTTCACATGAATATCATACAGCCGACACTTGAGTATCGCTGATGTATTGACTCACAACAGCGAAAGAAGTGATGGTTATCAGTGAGTACCGTTGCGCATGGGTCCGTACAAATCGTACAAACTCGGCTGCGGAGCGAATTAGTGACCTCGACGGATCTAACACCGAACTAACTATTACATGATTACTACCAGTGAAGATAGTTTAGAATTGAGATGAACACAGTGAACTTACATAGAGTAAGATTCAGAGAAGTTAATAAAATTATATAATATAGGTAATCATTCAGTAGTCCTTAAAAAAAACCAGCTTCTAAGGTTTCTCTTTATTACAATTTAGTCAGTTTTTATATTTAAATATTGTGCTAGAAATAAGTAGGTCCTTATCTAAAAGGCCCGTATTACAGCACCTCAAGACTCAAGCATTACTTAAAACTAGTTTAAAGCCATTTGATTGGTTGAAAATAGTTTTAAGTAGTTAATGCTGGAGTCTTGAGTGTGGTTCTGTAATACGGGACTTAGTTTCGAACGAGCTAAACAATCATTGTTATATTTTATGGACATAAACCTACTTAATTAAATGATGACTGTAAATGTTTTGCAGTGCGTTTAATGTCACGGCTAATGGTTGTGTGCCTTCTGCAATTGTACAATAAATAAATAATGATTGAGATTGTCTTTAGACATACCTTGGTAGCAGAACATTGATTATTCTAACAAATTTGGAAGCTTTTAGCTTAAGCTATAACCGTCCATTTTTTTGTCGTGCGTTCCGTGTTTTTGCTGCGATTTACGAGAAGGATGGGTACATGCCTAATGCCTAATGAATGAATGAAACATAAGTCTACATGTAGGTACTAATATTACTTTATACTTAATTACTTGCACTACTACTACAGTAGTTTTACTAATAACAGGTACCAATGATTTGCTTAAATATTTAAGATTCACAATTGGCAAAGGAAAAAGGAATGGTTGCAAAACATTGCAACAAGACAATTTGTTAAAACAAAGTTTACCACATTATTAAAATTAATGTAAAAGAATATACAGGCTACTTGTAATTTACGTCACCCAAGTCACTATAATATATTTTTATCTTTCAAGAGTTGCATAAAATCTTGGTCCGAAAACATACTTAATAAATTCTTGTTGTGATTACGGCAATCTGTGCAACCGAATGTACAATTTCTGTCAAAACTTTAAAATATATCGTGTGAACAAAGCTCAACGCAACCAATTCTCAGAACAAATTGTATTAGCATTAACAATCTTATCAATTATCTTCACCAATGATATTGACACTGTTACCATTAGCATACAGTGTCAGTCATCACTGTATGCTAATGGTAACATAATATTCCCCGTTGTCTGTCCATTAGTAGCAACAAGCTCTCCGACATTGTAGAAAATAACAGGTAGGCCTCCGAAATAAAGTAGGCGAGCTGTGCCAAGAACATCTCATTTAATGGCTGTGAAACAGGAACGTGTAGATATAGCTATGTCTTAACACAGTGGCATTAGGAGCAATGCAGCAGCTAATAAATGAACAAATTGGTTCAGAATCCATGATGGTTCTGTTCCTATGTATGCATAGAGCACCACCGATTTTTTTTAAAACTAAACTACTTTAAATATAACACCTCTCATTACTATAGACTATGTAATGATAAAAGACAATTAGGTATGCCACACCACAAATTCGCCATCAGTGTTTTTTACAAACCATGTTGACAAAGGACTTAGAACTCAAGATTCACAGAGCGTATCTCCAATTGGTCACAGGCCTGCTTTCCGCCTCAATACCATCTCAGAAGCCAAACAACTCCTGAATAGATCGGACATAGTCCAGGGGTTCACGACCGAACTGTGAAATTGGAATTAGCATTTGCTTGTTTTAAAAATCCCGTGAATTATTTAGTCTGAACACGTCATTAGAAAAGTTATCTTTGTGTTATTGATTTGTGTCGGGTTCTTGTGTGCTACTTACGTCATGTTATGCCAATTTATAATGACATCGACCTATTTTCTTCTGTAATTTATTATTTTATTGTTAATTCTTTTTACGCGTCACGGTTAGATTTTAATCAAAATCTCATTCGTTCTAAAACTTCTAAGCTATTCAACGTTTATTATTATGTGCAGTTCAAAACTGGTGCTTGGTAACTATTTCAGATTTAATCCAGCCAACATTTTAGTAAAAAACACAATAAGGTACAGTATGTTTGTAAATAGAGAACGAAACTCTTCCATTTTTACCGTTCCAAGGCCTGCTACAAACAGATATATTGAAAGAAATATTTGAAAAAATAACAAATGAAGTAATTCATCATTGCAACATCCGATGAACCGTTCAATTACGCGTTCGTGCCGATGCGCTGCTCTTGCGCAACGCAGCAAAAAGGTTCACACTCCGCGACCTCTGTGGAATGTAAACACAAGCTTAATATGACAAACACTATTAAATATTCAGAATGCAATTTGGAATAGTTGATGGCAATTCAAATAATTTTGCTATTCGAATCCAAGTTGGTGGATGTGTTGTATTATTAAAATTCAAAATGACTAGACTTACCCACCCGCTACCTTTTCAAGTCGATGTCAAATGCTACATGAGTTGACCCCTGACCAATCCATGTCCGCCCTCATATGTTGTAGTGTTCAAGTGGACATACACCTACACTTCTGAGAACCTAAAAAGCGCCATTGATGCCGCGATTGGCGTGGCTACCTAATGCGACCTCAACTCATCTTACTCATAATATGATTTTTATTTGCAAATATATGCCCAGAGTGGTCTCATTTCACTTGTAGATAACTTTGTGGACAAAAACTTATGTCCTTGCGTCAACAAAGTAAAGCGCTATCTCGATTGTAAAGCTCATGGACCGTCATGAATCTAGCTTCTCGAGAATAAATAAGCTCAGTTGGAATACAAATTCTTATTTGAGAGTTTGAGAATTGCGGAACTGCATCAATTATATGTACCGTAAAACGGGGTGAATAGGAACGGCAGGGGTGAATCCTAACGAAACTTTAAAAGGAATTTTAACATTTAAATAATATAATTTGTTGCCAACAGGGACACGTAATCGGTTAATTATAATACAGTATACACGTTAGAGTCCTGTTTGGCGACAGACTATAATATTTCAATGTTAAAATCCCTTTTAAACTTTCGTTACGATTCACCCCTGCCGTTCCTATTCACCCGTTTTACCGGTATTCGGTTATGTTTGAATGTGTTTAACAACACATACTTTACTTTTCGCATATAAAAGCTCCTTCGTCACTTCAAGTGCTGTCTACCAAATACCGATGTTAACCTTGATATTTTATCGATCGTTAACAGGCGATAGTAACGATAAAATCGAGCAAATCTATAAGAAGCTGACTGATTTTATTGATCCCCAAAACACAGCTCGAACGACAATATACATTTTAACTACAATTAAACGTAAGTTGTGCCAGAAAGCTTTTTATACCGTTAAGGATTATATTGTGGACAAAAAGGCTTGGGATTGAGATGCTCCAATTTTTGCATATATAATTATTTTAGATAAATTTTGACATTTTGATTATTATTATATATACAATTTCATGACAATTTACTTTGTGAAGTATAGTATTATTATTTATTTATTGTGAATGTAAGGACTATGTAGGTAACTTTTATTTTTTATTTTATTTTTTCACTCTCTCATGTAGTTTCAATGATAATCTGGCAGTTTGAGTGCTTTATGCGGCCTACCCAAATGTGCTTTCTTTGGTATTGTTCGTCGAGTGGCTGAGCTCCTTAAGTTCTGAGTTGAGCTCCAGGATTAGTGACAAATGCGTGCACTGACTGGACAGGTCCACTCATTCTGTGTGGTTTTTCCTCAAAAGACCATGTCAGACATAAATCTACATGGTCTTCACATGATCTGACCAAGATTATGTCTGGACTTTAAAAGCGACTGTGACCTCTGAGTTTGTTTCGGCCATTCTTCTCAGAGTAGTCAGATAGGAAACGGCGACCTCATCTAGTTTTAAAAATATGATGGACGTGTAAAAGTGTTTGTATAAACCTACTTACAGAAATAAATCATTTATCATTTATCAATAACAATCGTCAAAAATCGAGCAAATCTGTAGGCTTGGACACCGAGGTACATAACTATATAGATAGGTTGGTTTTTAAGCTGTTTGATGAAGAATTTCCTTACCCACAATATCACGAAGTAGGTAAATTCAACAGTGCTAAATACCAGAATAATTATTAATATCACAAATTGACCAGCAGCGTGGGTAGCCAGTCTGTGACAAAGTGCGGTTCGATGCGGTCAGCGTTATGCAAACTTGCGCAATGAACCGAAACGTCACTCAATAAAACACAGTATTGATTTACTTTGACAGATTCGCGTTTTCTATTATCTGACACCGATATTCAACTGGAGCGGTTTCTCGTCATCATATTGTGGAATTACGTATCATAAAAGGCTAATTAGAGCCAGGATCGATGGCTTTTAACATGCACGATTGTCGATAGACTATTTAAACAGCACTTTAGTATCCTTGCCCTCGAAGATCTTATCTTAATGTTATTTTGACATTGATTAAATCTCCATCAGCTTACATAAATTTAGCCTTATGAATCATATCTTCACAACAATTTTGCTACAAAAGACAACAAAATATCGAAATTATTATATAAATTCCACATTATCGTGTTATTTTTTGATAAAAACAAGTTTGAATTTCTAAAAGCCGTTGACTACATACGAACAATTTGATTTGTTAATAAGATCTGACCTTGACAGGATTCCAACGCGAAAAATTGTCACGTATTTAAGCGCTCTTCAGAATTGCAAATTAGTAACGTATTCTGAACGAATGTTGATCATAAACATTTTGTTTATTCATTATTCTGCCAGTTTTTATGATCTTAATAACATTCGGTTTTTTTTTTATAACTTCTGTTTTTACTCTTATAAGTAGGTACCTACTACTACTTTAATTTTATGCATATAACATGCCTAATTATGCACCTACTTCGAAAATTGGTCGAATTATTATTCTTGTAACTAAAATACATAAATTGCATTACAAAATAATTGCTTACTGATTATGATGTAAGTAAATAGATCAAAGTGAAAAACATTGCTCTTCACTGTAGCGATATCAACATCACCACATGCTAGCTACACGTCATACTGACGTCACGCAAATCGTGAATCGCGCAAGCAGAGTTTACCGCGCGACTAGCATATTATATACAACGTCCCGACATCAACCGTCAGGCAGTTGCCCACCAGACACATCACTGGTCTGGTCGGAGGATCCTCCCTTTTCCATAGAGTATGAGTAAACTTTGCACCCTGTTCCTAATACCTCTATACACAAATTTTTCATTTAGGTTGGTACAGTAATTATAAACATAGTGTACTGAGCCCATCTTCAAACAATAATTACTTAGCAAGTTTAAGTAGATGACTTATCTCAAGTTGAGTGACTTATAAAGGAACAAAGGGTTTGCGAGTAACTTCCACTAACATAGTTTGTTATAAACTTATAATTATAACTCAAGATATTTACACTTCAATTAGCAGTTCCCATTCCGAAGGAAATTCTCTAGGAAACTCCGTAACGAGCAATATCCTTTTCCTGAAATCAACACGTAAAGAAATCTGGTAGGTTTCGAGAAATCAACGATTAATGTGTGCAGTACAGACATTATTTCTTATCGTATGAATAAATTATTGTTAGTCGTCCTGTTTCTAGGCTATCAACAAAACAATATTTCCTGCGGTTATTTTTAAAGTGGATCCTGTCTCACGTACAGATTCAGTATAACGCAAGAGTAGATCTTTTGGCCAATCAAGCTGTGTCAGATGGAATTTATATAAGTGTTCCTCCTTTATATACAGATTATATAAGATTAATAAAACAACAGTGTACAGATGTGTGGAGCGAATACTTTAACCAGTAGTCAACAGAAAGGGGAATTTGGTACAAGACCATCCAACCACAGCTTCCAGTGTATAGTTGTACTGATCAAAATCTGCTTAACAGAAGTGATTTAGTTATGGCACTATGACTTCGTTCCGGACACATTCCATCAAAGAAGTTTGGTTTTCTGATGAAAAAGGTTACGTCACCCAACTGTGAAGAATGTGGAGTAGTCGAAGATGTGCAACATGTTTTGATGGAGCGTATGTGGAATGAAACTTTGCGATTTAGCATTCTTAGTCCATTGGTGGATATTGGAGAGTGTAATGCTATCCTGGCTTGTCCTCTATCGGAACAAGCTTCTTATTAATTATTAATCTTACTTTAAAATAAAAAATGCCAGTTTGTACTGCTGTACAAACTGGCATTTTTTTTAATTTTAAATTAAGTGTTAACTGTTTTTAATTTTAGTTGATTGTGCTGATGTTACAGGGTGTCGTTATCGCTCAGTGAAATAAGAAATATGTATATATACACTCGAGAGCAATGAATCCGGGTCACTTAAAGAATGTTAAAAATCTCGGAAACTAAAAATGATAGGTTAATGCAATAAATTGTATTTAATAGACAATGTAATACTCCTTAAATGAAAGTAAAAAAAATATGAGTCACCATACATTTTATTAACACAAAATTACATAAAGAAAAAAACTGCTGATCTCTCCTTAAAACAAAAATAGGAAACATGAAATTTTTGAACTTTATTACGATTTTCTTGAATTTTAATACTTCGTATTGCCTCCTCGTGCTTCCATTACTGCGTTTACGCGGTTTGGCATGCTGTACACCAAGTTCCTTATACGATTTTGGGGAATATTCTCCCATTCCTCTGTGAGAGCAATTTTGAGCTCACGAAGCGTGATTGGGAGAGGGTTTCGTTGTTTTACGCATCTGCCTAGCTCGTCCCAAGCATGCTCGATCGGGTTGATATCCGGGCTGCGCGCTGGCCACTCCATACGAGTAATGTTCATCTCTTGAAGGTAGTCATTCACAATCCTACCTGTATGAGGTCGGGCATTGTCATGCATAAATATAGCATCCTCACCTAAATTGACCATAAATGGACCAACGTGATCATTGAGGATTTCTTCCACATATCTTACGCTAGTTAAAGAGCCGTTTTCTATGATCACCAGCTCTGTGCGACTTTCAGAAGAAATTCCGGCCCACACAAGTACAGACCCACCACCGTAGGCTACTTTTTCTTCGATGCATGCTTGCTTGAATCTTTCCCCTGGTCTTCGATACACTCTGTGTCTTCCATCGTGCTTGTAGAGCATAAATTTTGATTCGTCGGAGAACATAACTTTTGACCAATCTTCAATACTCCAATTTACGTGGCTCTGGGCATATCTTAGTCTTGAAATACGATGCCCACGCTCCAGTTTAGGGCCGTTTGCAGGTCTAAGGGGTTTTAAGTTAGATTCAGCAAGCCGACGTCTTACTGTCCATGCACTTGGGTTACTTCCTCCGAGGCGTCGAAACTGATTTGTGAGTTCAGTTCCTGTGAGAAAGCGATTTCGAAGCATGGTGTTCACCAAGTATCGGTCTTCTCGTGCTGTGGTACACCTGGTTCTGCCCGTTCCTGGTCTGCGTAGGTTAGAACCAGTTTCTTCGTAACGTCGGAGAACTCTTTGTACTGTTGACAGCGACACACCGACAGTCCTGGCTGTATCGCGCTGACTCCGGCCGGTTTCCAGCATTGTAAGTATTCTGGTGCATTCTTCAGGCGTAAGCGACATAATTTCAGCTTGAATAATGAATATAGAGCACTATCAACATGGTTTATGTACCCACATAAATGACAGATTACAAACAAAAGCAAAACCAAATGCTGTAATTTCGTAGTTCCATCTTCGAAAGTGGCCCTTTTTGAAATTTGATTTTTTTATGATATAACTTTACAATAACTAAGAAGTTTTAATACCTTCATTTAAGGAGTATTACATTGTCTATTAAATACAATTTATTGCATTAACCTAGCATTTTTAGTTTCCGAGATTTTTAGGATTCTTTAAGTGACCCGGATTCATTGCTCTCGAGTGTATATATACAGGGTTAGTTTTCAAAGACCAGCCAAATTTAAGGATGTGGTACAGACCATCAAACTGAACAACTCTCTCCATGGGACCAATATCATGATCGCGAAAAATTTATAAACTGTCCCATACAAAACTTCAATACCTACTCGACCCAAATGTATAGGACCGCTGATTTTTTTTTCGCGATTACGATATTGGTCCCAAGGAGAAAATTGTTCAGTCTGATGGTCTATACCACACCCTTAAATTTGGCTGGTCTTTGAAAAATAACCCTGTATATATATATTTCTTATTTCCTATTTCCTGCGGTAATTTAACACCCATTTCCATTTGTGCAGAAAATAATATAAGCTAATAATATAATATATCTAAATTCAACAATATCCAAGTTTTCATTGTCTGCCATAATGGCGCTTAAACTACAGCATATTATAAACTAGTTTTCATAAACTAGATTTCAAGGACACAATTTTGTCAATCAGTTTAATCCCAAATTCGTCACGTGTTGATCAACATTTCTTTAAATCGATAAACGAGTTGTTTCGTATAAAACGATCGAAGGTCGTCCACTACAAAATTAACATTCTAAAAAGTAGGTACGAACGCGTTTACTTTAACCGATTGTTTCCTTAGTAATTGGAACGTTCCTTGGATTTCTTGTAAAAACTCAACAGAAATAGATTTGATAATTGTGCCTTAATAAGTCGCAAGCGCAGCAAACCTTTAACGGAAATACACGTTTAGCTTTAAATTGGTTTCGGTTATCATTGTAATAGCAATGAGTAATTTCTTCGATTACTTTAATAATTTATCGCATAACTTTGTAAAGAGGTCTTAGTTTATAAGATTCCGGTTTTAGAAGTTGGAAGCTTTGATCTTCTTCGCCGTAGCGTTACATTCTTGCGCATTTTTAAGGCATGTTAACATTATAATTAAAGCTTGTGAAGTTGGAACAGGTGGTCTAGCGAGGTTTGCTTTCTTTGAAACTCTTAAAATGGCGTTTTATCGTTAGATATCTCATTCTATCATTAAGTTTAAGTTTCATAGCTTAAGCAGTCTTGTAGACTGTACATTTGAAGACCTTTTTATAGTTTGTTGAGTACCTGTTACTTGTTGACAGGCCTACACTGTGCTCCTATATCTACAAACACTGTAATTTGAAATATTGTAAAAACCCCTTATTTTTAAAAGAGTAACCATGGAGTTTCTTGCCGGCTCTTCTCCATAGGAAACAACTAATTGGAACCGTGCACGTAGCTTCTGACGTTTCATAAGTGCCCATGTTGGTTTATGTGAAATAAAATATTTTGATTGGATTTGAAAGCTTAACATGACTGAAATCAATAAAACCTTAGATGCTATTTCTAAAGTATTGGTGAAGACATCTAGCTATCTTAAAATTTGCATATCTTCGAGTGCACCAATAGGAATCTAGTTTTAATATTATTTGCGATTATGTAAAGTAGTGACAGTTTGCTCGTTTGAAGTAGCGATAAGCGATCAGACAAGTATTTATTTTTAAATCTTGTTTTTTTAACTCGATTATTATTATGGAAACTTATTTTAATAGTTACTTGACATACCTAGTCTTTTATACGTATTCATTAGAAAAAGGAAATTGTTTTTTTTTTTTGTCTTTGGTTCCATTAGACCAGTTTCATAATAAATCTTTTTTTATGGTTGGTCGATAGAACACGTAGACAAATTTATAATCTATATTAATATTAATATTTTTCATGTGACACATGCCTGTTGGCATGAATTAAGAAACAGATTATAGATGGCTGAGTCATTGGCGTCATTCTTAGATTAAGCAATTGCCTTATTATTAAATGGATAATAATAATGAGCCTATAATCTTCCCACTGTTGGGGTACAGGCCTCCTCTTTGTGAGAGCGAGCGGGCCGTAATCCACTATGCGGGCCTAGTGCGGGTTGGTAGATGTCACATGTCTTCGAATTTTGTGGTAGATACACACGCGGACATGCCGGTTTCGTCACGATGTTTTCCTTCACTGTTTTGAGTACAGTGGTGATGAGATAATTTACACAACGTAAAGCACTCGAAACTACGGCCTACAACTCATAAGTCGCGGTCATTACCACTGGGCCACCACTGCTCTCCATGGATAACAAATACAAAATGTACCTAAATCAGTTTTAGACAAAACAGACATCCTTCTGGGCAGCGTCAAGATCTTTTTACAAACGATTACCTAGATCATTTAGCAATTTTATTAGACATGAACCCTACTTCTCACAACACATCTTTTAAATCATTTTATTTTTAAACAATGTGTTTTACACTCAACGTTAACTTTCACCGTCAAATAATGGCAAAATATTAAACAGAACATGTTAATCCCACGACAGATGAGTATTGTTGAAAGGCCGGAAGCCAGGAAGTGCACATCACGACTTGTTTCATTATGCAACATGTTCTGTGGCGTTCGCCGGTCACTCACGGTCGAGCCATAAGGATGTTCAGTTATTTTGTTTTACAGCTTTCTTTGTTGCTTATAAATCGTGGATCTATGACAGTGCGCCTTTGCCTGCTTGGAACAGTCAGAGAGTTGAACTTGTTTTTGTGATTCTACATTTGAATGATGACAGTTGACATATTATGTTAAAAAAAAACATATTAACAGAACAATTCCCGTTACTTCGAACGATTGCATTCTAATCTGTCTCTATAGTTTATGTCAAAAATACCTCTAATTTTCATATATTTTTGACAAGCTTTTGATATTGATTGTCGCTGAAATGAGATTGCGACGGAAATGACTTTCCGAATATCACAAAAAAAAAACTAAATCATATTATTTTATTTCATATAAACTTACGTGAGCACTTATGAAACGTCAGAAGCTAGGTAAGTGCACGCATTTAATCGATAAGTTTTCATTCCAACCCGACTACTTTTGAAATCGACTAACGACCCAGCTCTAATCACATTTTACTTAAGCTGAACTCGAAAATCGACTACGCCATGAGCTTCCTCATTAATCTCTGTAAGATAATGTCCCAGTGTCCAGTGTTCAGCAATTTCATCGTTAGTTAGAAAGTTTACTCATAGATTGAATTAATAACACGCTGCTTTCCAATTATTGTCGTTTACACTTTCCTCGGTGGGGTATGACAGCAGATAGTTGATTATTAGCATAAACATTTAACAATAATACCCTTTAATTATATATACCTGTATATAATTAAAGAATAGACCTGTAGGCTATGCGCGTTAGTTAGATGACGTTGGCAAAGTAGGTAGACTATGGATATCTTTAAACACACTATACAAATAGGAAAACAATACTAGATCGAATGCAAATTGATACCTATACAGTGAGTTGCCGGTAACATGCCTAGTATTATATTTTAACAAAAGCCTGTCGGCTCGATTAGTTTCAAATTACGTTTCCTTGACTTTCAAATTACGTGCCTGAACAGAGCGGTTTCAGGTTGCACAACCGTTGTTTTTGTAACAAACTAAAATCCGGCAGAAAGTATTTAAAACAACCAAACAACCTGGACTAGTTGTAAACAAAATAAATAACACGTTAGCTGTAACTATTAGTCATTGTTTCTAGAAAGCCGTTGCATATTCAAACTTGTTTCACAAAAGAGTGTGTCGTCGGCTGAAAGAAATTCATAACAATACGAAATGGAGCTCGCTCCGTAGTTAGGCCATGACGAAAACATTGGCATTGCATTTCAAAGCCTTCGCCTCACTATTGAATAGTGTAACTAACTTAGTAATTAAATTTAGATCCGCTAGGAGTCGATTGTTTAGTCGATTAGTTCGTGACTCACGATGTAGACAAAAAACTGTAACGAAAAGAGTTTAGAAAAAATGCTTCCAGAGACGTCCCATCTTTGTTAAAAAGCAATGTGACAACATGATCTTTTAAAAAGTTTTTCATTGACCTTGTTCAGCGTAAAAAATCTCTTAATTTTGTCCCAAAAAATCGTTTATGAAATCATTTCATATTTTCACCTCTCATCAAAGAGTAAAAATAAAAAAAACGAAGCTCTCCACTTCCAGCCATTTCATATTTTTATTTGTCAACTTTTTTGAATTTTCAGAATACCTACGGTTTGGGTGGTTTAATTAAATAACACTAAAGAAACCAACTCGAGCTCTTGCACGCCTGTTAACTTAAAAACCAATTCTTACTCACAAATGAACTGTAAAAACATGTAATATGTGTTAAATATTTAATTAATTTCACCTCAAATGCTCATTATAGTCTCTGACCGCGTTCGTGTGTATGGGAGCAGAGAGACCGAAACTGCTTCGCGTCGCCTTAGGGAATATAAAGTAGACCTCACATGGCGGCCCGTGGCTTATTTTCAAGTATAATGTACACGTATTTGGCGGAAATTTGATACGAACCAGTTTGACCACATATACATTGACATAATCAACTTGTATTTATAGTCTATTTTAGAGTTTAAACGGCTTTGAATATTCTTTAGAAGAGTTGAGTTCTTGGCACTTTACAAACACCCAAAGAAAAAAATCAAGAGAAATATGGGAATTTTACTGACTGATCTAAGTAAAGTCTAGTCTAGATATCGGGAACAAAACAAAACTAAGAAAGTACGGTAGTAGAACAAAATCTGAAATACATATTATTATATCCAAATACATAATCCATGAACTCAGCTTATCGCTATCCAGCGCCACAACACACACACGTTCATGCATACTACCTACTGTTAAAATGTTTGGGATGCCAGAGAGAACAAAGCTCATCTATAGAATAGTTTGGTTGTTTGTGTGACTAGTAGCTATTGTTATAAAAAACAAAAGAGAATCGCTGCACTGGCCACGCTGGCTCAAATGAAGACATAAGCTCGCGTCGAAGATTTGAGTCACTTTACTGATATACACTATACTGTAAGTTCCTGTGCCTCTGCTTAATTTGCTTGAAAAGTTTGAAAAATCTAAGGTGACGTAAAAATCTAATAAATTGTTTTTGTGAAAGGGACGTTATAAACAATAACATAAGACTCAATTACACGGTTAGACCTCCTCGCAAAATATAAACAGCTAGGCAAAGGACTTAATTTCTATAACACATTTCAGTGAAGAAAAAAAAGCCAGTACTTCAAAAAATAACGGTAAACCTGTCTTATGTAGATCGCTTCGTTTATCGCACGCCCTCTTGCCATGTAAAACGGTACTCAAATGAGATGCAGTACAACACAACCAAATATTGTTATACAAATCCATAGTCTCTAAGCAACTGCATTGAAGCTTGCAGCACAAACACCGAAACACAGTCACCAATAGCTGATTTAAGGCTCCTGAGGGCCTAGACAAAGTAACATTCGATTAGCGATGACGCTAGTAGAAAAGTTACAATGTATGGGGTTGACATAAGCTATCGAAATGTCACGTGATCATAGGTCAACGACTAAAAATTAGCTAGACAATGGTGCCGATTCTCTTGTCACAAAATTCTCTAAACTAGACTAAAAATCACTAAAATTTTGTTTAGTCCTGTCAAAAGACGATTTCTCATTCTGAAATAGACTAAAGTGACACAACTTAACTATATTTTAGTTTGACAGCAATAAGATGGTACTGAATAATTAGTTTAGTGAAAATGGCAATTTTGCTATTCTGAATTTGACGTTTTTAACCTAAAATTTTGGTTGTCTTAACTAAATCTGGCTATTTTTAATCGCGATTAAAAAGGTGTGGAATAAAATTAGTTGTCATGAACTAAGATTCACCACAACACCTCGACTTCAGGGGCAAAAACAGTACTGTATTTTTTTTTTATATTCCTTATATCTCGTAAACGGTGTGTCCTATCGCGAAAATAATGAAAATTTCGACCCCCCTTTATAAAACCCTTAAACCCATATAACTCTACACGAAGGTATTTTTTTTTAAATATTTTCCGTACAAAAAGTGAAAAAATCCATATAAAACACGCCGAGGCTGCCACCCATGCGCGACTCCGGCTCTAAAAAAAAATCACGTGGTAGGGTAAACAAGTAGGTACCATGTGGAGTCGCGATTGTCAAATTAAATTTTAGTTGCGTCAAAATGATTTTTAAATTTAGAGATATTTTATTGCAGAATAGCTCTAAGATTTTCATAGCCAAAAGTAAGGAATTTTAGTGATAGTTTAGTTAGTTTAGTTCGGTGTACAAGAGAATCGGCACCAATGTTAACAACATTCTATTATGAAAGGAATCGACAGCGTCGAAAGATTAGGTACTTCCACAGAGATGCATAGCCAAGGGACACTTTTTGACGAGCGTTATCACTAGTTTTTGGAATCATTAGCGAAAGCGATAGCGATTGTAGAAATAGAATCGCTCCGAAGCGAATGCCATTTGTCTAGGCCCTCTGGAGACAGACGTGACGCGACGGTGCGATACGATTCTGGTAGAACAATTTCCATGAACTTTTCATAAAAATTGTTCTACATGTCGTGTCGCGCCTGTTTGCTGGAGCCTTTAGTCGAGTTTTGAGAAACAAAACCGGCCGTGCGGGTCGGAGCACGCACAATAAAGGGTTCCGTAGTTGTGATGAATTCATTCCAAGAACAAACTTAACATTGTAGTTGAAAAACATGTTCTCCATAAGATCCAATTGCAAATGTAAGTTAGTCGACTATTACTCGTTAACTTGTAAAGCCTAGATTGCTGTGATAGTTTTCTTTTTAACTTCATTATATGTATCTACCGTGAATTTTTTCACATATCCAAACACAACCATTTAGCTGGTAGGGGGGGGGGGGGGGACACTTGACTCTAACAAAAATTTGCAATTTAAAGCTTAATACTTCCCAAAGGGATCCCTCAATCGGAAAATTGTTTTAGCAAACCCGCAATATTTTTGAAAGACCTATATATACAACGACACTCCACACAAAAAAAAACATCTCCACTTTACGAGTAGATGAGGTATCTACACAAAAACATTTTTTTTTTCAAGATTTTATTTTACCATTTTGTCGATCCATGCCAAATTACAGCTTTCTAGTACCAAGATTCTCTAAGTTAAACTGCGGGCAGACGGACGAACGGACAGACGGACGTGGCGAAACTATAAGGGTTCCTTGTTGACTACAGAATCCTAAAAATAGATAAATTAACCAAAAAATGTCATTCAAATTCTGCTTCATTATGCTGTATCGATAAGTTCATATCGATACAGATTAATAAAGCTGCATTTGAATGACATTTTTTTTTGACCACGCTGTTAATAATCCCGAATGGCTAATTCAGTCTCCTAATCATTTGTTTATTTACGTATAGATCATGATAATCCAGAATTAAACACAATAAACAAATACAATACGCCACACAGTTTTCTCCCAAGTTGCGCAATTCCAAACGACACACTGATATTTGAGCCCATTCATGATCTCAATAGACGGAGGCTTGCTCAATGGCTCGTGCTCTGATTGATCGTTGATCATGATCACACACGCGCCGAATGTGGGTCACTGCTGTTCACGGCTTTTCGGCTGAGACAAAACAGGTTTCGCACTAGCTAATTGCTGTTTAAAATCGCCTTTGAATATATGGAGTAATATTTGAAGTTACGCAAACGTTGACAAGTCTGCGCGAACTTAAAATTGGCCTCATTAGACTTTTTAAGATGCTTAATGCTTATTCGCCAATTATGGGCGGATTAGTTGCTCTTTCCAAACTTGGAATATAAAACGATAAGGAATTATCTACTTTAACGTTCTAGGTTACTGTTATACCACTGTGTGGATTTAGTCTAACTTCGCAATTACTTTAATTAAGTCCTTAACAAGCATCATTGCTCAAATGTCCATGACTAATTAATTAAAAGCTTACAAAAACTTGCTCCAACAAAATACTTAGTACCTACCACTTAACACAGGAAGCCTTTAACTTAGCAAGAAAGTGCCAAATCCTGGCAAGGAGTCTCACTTCCACTTCAAACACTAGGGCCGAAGGGACATAAGGTGCAGGACTCGCTGTTCCGGCAGGCGCGCGCCGGTCGCGGGTCGCGGGTCGCGGGCGCGGGGAACAAAGCACAGGGCGACGACCCGCCGACCGCGCTCACCTCGCGACCACCGGCGGATTTTATAATAACCGACATGTCTCACTGTTCTATAACATGTCTATGGTCCACGTCGGGCCTTGTCGCGGTCGGTGTGAGTGAGAAGTGCATAGTGCACATGAAAATGTATGCAGTTGCAGCAATGAACTTTAAACTTGTTAGTACAACCCTCTGTTTCCATATGCTATGTACTGTTGTTGTTTTTATGTACTAATAAACTTATTGGTATCGGCCGCAACTTACGATTTGTAAGTCGTGGGTTCGAACCCAAGCAGGCACCTTACTTTGTGTAAATAATTTCATCACCACTGCTCTCAAAACGGTGAAGGAAAACATCGTGAGGAAACCGGCATGTCGTAGAACCAAAAATTCGAAGACATGTGACATCTACCAACCCGCACTGGGCCCGCGTGGTAGATTACAGCCCACTCCCTCTCGAAGAGAGGAGGCCTGTGTCCCAGCAGTGGGAACATTATAGGCTGATTATGCATTATGCAAACATATTATTATTATTAACTTTTCTTTTATTGGAGAATTATGGTGAAGTTTCCTTTTACAAAGTCGTGGAAACTTTTGTCTAGTCTAGGTAGACTTTAAATCCACCTCAAATCCCCAAATAATGAAGATGATAAAAATTGCTTATAATATCATCATAAATAATGGAGGGTAGGTTTTAACCTTTCCGATTTTGCAAACGAAGCGTAAGATCCGTCTGGGTTACCAAATTATAAAAAAGAAAGCTACAGTGCATTAAACTAAGTAGGTAGTTGTATAGTTCCAAAAAAGATAAAGTTTAGTATTACAGCTAAAATATAATCTAGAAAGATCATCATAGCCGGATTATGCAATAACGAACCAATGACCGATACCTACTTCTATTTATAAAACATGAAACGCAAAATCTTTCCAAGATAGACTCAGAAATAAAAGAACCTCAGACATCTGCTTATATCACAGTGGTCACTGAACAAAACTAGTTCTGCTTAGACTAGCACCTGGCACTATTTATGCACGATTGCCATTTTTAACCTCAGTAAACAAAGGATGTATAACCGTAGTTAACTTGTCCACACAAGCTTATGCTAATCTGTGCAAAATTATGCATCCTATCATACACGGCGTGGCGTGGCATGGCGTAAGTCTTAACCCCTAAGGGAGAACTTCTGTAGTTTTTAGGGTAATTCAAATTAATCAAAATATTTTACGTTCACTGAATTTTCAGTTATTAAGCTTTCACCAGCATACATAAAAGCACTAAAATCTTTTAACAAAATGGGTTTTTTAGCGTTTCACAAAAGAAATCCTTCGGTACGATTAAGGTATGTGATTACCTAATTCGTACCACCTATAGCCTAAGTCGTACTTAGCACGTGTCAGGCACGATATGTACCTAAATAAATCTAAAGAATAATAAAACACGACGTCAATAGCACCAATGCACCAATTAAAAACTACAAACAAATAATTTCTCAGGGATTTAAGTGAAATTCTTCTCTATTTGGAGTCATCAGAATAGTAGGTAGGTATATCAGGTAATTGACTGAATGAAAAGTTAGGCCGAAACTAGACTAATTTTTATTTATATTTTTATATAAGTTATAGTCCATTTCTGCTGTATTCCTCTGTGTTAATTAATACTAGGCCTTTAAAAATTTGTTTAGTTCTCTTATTACGATTTAGGAATTCTCCGCAGGTACGAATTAAGCAATGGGGCCCTCAAAGTTTAAAATATAAGCCACGGACATAACTTTAGGTAAATATGGTTTGTCATGCTTAAATGAATGTTAGAATACCCTAA
The DNA here is from genome assembly GCA_916610205.1 of Griposia aprilina. Classification (NCBI taxonomy): domain Eukaryota; kingdom Metazoa; phylum Arthropoda; class Insecta; order Lepidoptera; family Noctuidae; genus Griposia; species Griposia aprilina. Next base: position 18,127,574 of record OU744286.1, read on the forward strand.
AAATAGCCATGAAGATAAATAATATTTTCCTAGTCATATTCTTTTCAGAAATACACTCGAGAGCAATGAATCCGGGTCACTTAAAGAATGTTAAAAATCTCGGAAACTAAAAATGATAGGTTAATGCAATAAATTGTATTTAATAGACAATGTAATACTCCTTAAATGAAAGTAAAAAAAATATGAGTCACCATACATTTTATTAACACAAAATTACATAAAGAAAAAAACTGCTGATCTCTCCTTAAAACAAAAATAGGAAACATGAAATTTTTGAACTTTATTACGATTTTCTTGAATTTTAATACTTCGTATTGCCTCCTCGTGCTTCCATTACTGCGTTTACGCGGTTTGGCATGCTGTACACCAAGTTCCTTATACGATTTTGGGGAATATTCTCCCATTCCTCTGTGAGAGCAATTTTGAGCTCACGAAGCGTGATTGGGGGAGGGTTTCGTTGTTTTACGCATCTGCCTAGCTCGTCCCAAGCATGCTCGATCGGGTTGATATCCGGGCTGCGCGCTGGCCACTCCATACGAGTAATGTTCATCTCTTGAAGGTAGTCATTCACAATCCTACCTGTATGAGGTCGGGCATTGTCATGCATAAATATAGCATCCTCACCTAAATTGACCATAAATGGACCAACGTGATCATTGAGGATTTCTTCCACATATCTTACGCTAGTTAAAGAGCCGTTTTCTATGATCACCAGCTCTGTGCGACTTTCAGAAGAAATTCCGGCCCACACAAGTACAGACCCACCACCGTAAGCTACTTTTTCTTCGATGCATGCTTGCTTGAATCTTTCCCCTGGTCTTCGATACACTCTGTGTCTTCCATCGTGCTTGTAGAGCATAAATTTTGATTCGTCGGAGAACATAACTTTTGACCAATCTTCAATACTCCAATTTACGTGGCTCTGGGCATATCTTAGTCTTGAAATACGATGCCCACGCTCCAGTTTAGGGCCGTTTGCAGGTCTAAGGGGTTTTAAGTTAGATTCAGCAAGCCGACGTCTTACTGTCCATGCACTTGGGTTACTTCCTCCGAGGCGTCGAAACTGATTTGTGAGTTCAGTTCCTGTGAGAAAGCGATTTCGAAGCATGGTGTTCACCAAGTATCGGTCTTCTCGTGCTGTGGTACACCTGGTTCTGCCCGTTCCTGGTCTGCGTAGGTTAGAACCAGTTTCTTCGTAACGTCGGAGAACTCTTTGTACTGTTGACAGCGACACACCGACAGTCCTGGCTGTATCGCGCTGACTCCGGCCGGTTTCCAGCATTGTAAGTATTCTGGTGCATTCTTCAGGCGTAAGCGACATAATTTCAGCTTGAATAATGAATATAGAGCACTATTAACATGGTTTATGTACCCACATAAATGACAGATTACAAACAAAAGCAAAACCAAATGCTGTAATTTCGTAGTTCCATCTTCGAAAGTGGCCCTTTTTCAAATTTGATTTTTTTATGATATAACTTTACAATAACTAAGAAGTTTTAATACCTTCATTTAAGGAGTATTACATTGTCTATTAAATACAATTTATTGCATTAACCTAGCATTTTTAGTTTCCGAGATTTTTAGGATTCTTTAAGTGACCCGGATTCATTGCTCTCGAGTGTATGTAGCTTACAGACGTGCATGAAAAAAACATTTTTTTTTTCAATATCCCGCGGTTTATTCACTTGTTTTAGTTGACTCACGGGACTAAATAGCAGATTCTTACATCATTAGGCATCAGTTTTTATAAACAGGAGAGCAGATATTGTTGTAGGTACGACTTAGGCGCTGGTACGTCTAATGCAACCTTATCCTATGTACATAGCCGGGTTATTTATTCCATATTTCTGGCTAAAACACAGGACTAAAAGAAATCAAGTAGGTACTTGAGATTAGCGTGATTGATGGGTTGATGTCATCTTGACAGTTCACGTAAATTGGCGAGAATGCAGGAAGGTAGGTAAGGATAGGTAAGTACCTACGTTTTTTTGGTACACCTTGCTAAATTCCATAACTTGAATGGTTTTCAACATGTCCTTTCGGTAAGTAGCCTAATCATATGTGCACATAGAAACTGTTGTAAATTATGCTAGAGAGAGATTATAAATCTTCTGGAATCTAATGACCAAAGACATTTACTTTATCTGCCTACTTTGAACTATGGTAACTAATAACTATTCGACTTCTTATAAGGCAACATTTCATGCCAGGAATGCGACACACCCTGACTGTTGGCTTCCGACCTTCAAATAACTCAAGCCATGTATTTGCATAGGTGCATCCGAAATCAGTCTTGAAAGCCATCGTGTAGTTTCAAGTATTATGCCATTCAATTTTGTACTCTATCCCACCAGATTATAAGCTATTTTTGGGATTACAGACTTTTTTTATTATTATACCTAAGTTTATATAAAATAATGCTTCGTATTAAAATCCTTTGTCGAATTAAATCCAAACACTGCCGATCAAAATTAGACATAGCAGCACTCTTTAGATTCCTTATGTAGATTGAACTAGGTAGCCAAGTCAAATCATGAGCTTCAGTTTATCCTAAGTTATCTACTTTGTGTAAAAACTTCGACTGTTTAAATAAAAAAAATAAAAAAAATTATAGCAAACATTTTTGTACTAGAAAAAAACATGAGATTGTGTTTTAAATTTATTTTAGAATGTTGTACGTTCTTATAAATAAATTACAGGATTATCTATAAAACTTCGCTTGGCACACATTTAGATCTCAATTCTTTTGTGGGCGAAGTCGATAACCACTCAGATTCTTAATATTGAACTTGGTTCCCATTATCACATTTATGTTTTTGATGGGAGTAAAATAAGTACTTAAACCGTTAAAAAAATGTAACGTAACCCAATCGTTAAGAAAATGACTATAACTTTCTACAAGTGGAGTAAGAATAACTCGTTAAAACTCATAGGAACTAAATACTTAATTGTGTTTTGCAATTTATGCTACCTTCGAATACCTACCACAACCTGGCAACATTTACTTTTACCAATAAATAATTTAATGTGGGTACATAGTAAAATATATCAGCTAACGAGAAAACGTTAAAAAAAAAATTGTAGGTGTCCATTCATCAGTCGGGCAAAAGTGAATTACTTACAGTGTTTGTTGCAATGGAAATCATGGAAAATCCCACAGAAAGGCTTTTAACCTCTCGCGATGAAAACTCAGACGTTGAAGAGTGCGTATAATTAATTTTAGTTATTTTTTATGCAAATCAACCATGTTTTGTGACCTCCTGGGATACGGTGGGTGATTTTGCCCACCGTGTAATTATACAATCTATTTTGTAATTGAATAATTATTGATAGTTCTTTTTTGTCTATGTAGAAGCGACGGTAATTATGTGTTTAGTTAAATAGTCGGTGAAGCAAGTCTTGCTTGCAAAATTTTGATGAAAACGGCCATGATGGCGGTAGTTAACTACCGACACGTTTTATTTTCTTGTTATGAGATTCATTTTATTTGAGATTTATTGAATAACTTCGAACGATTATTTTAATGGTATGAATAAAATTCTGAAACCTTTGCCCCTAAATATTTTTACCCTTTCTATTTCAAGCCATATCTACCCAATTACCCACATTCACAAAATGTTTCTTTATGTAAATGAATATTCATCTTCATTTTCTTTTTCATAATTATTACTAACACATAACTTTTTCGTTGTTCGCAGAGGTGAAAAGCTGTATGTGACGGCAGACAAACGCGGCGAGAAGGGAGGCTGCAAGCGACCTCTCTGCTGGACCCTCCTGGGATTAGTCGTCGCAGCCATCGTCGCCATCATCGTGCTAGCAGCCAGTAAGTCACACCACTATTCAGCCGATCGCAATTAAAAGCTCCGACAGACAGGCGCGACGCGACAGCGCGATGCGACTTTAGTCTAGCACTTTCATAAAAACTTCATGGAAATTATTCAACCAGAATCGCGTCGCGCCTGTCTGCCTTAAGTGCGTCTTTGTACAGTTTTTTTACTTGTGTATAATATATTAATAAATAACGCGGCTGAACGTGAGCTTCGCTCGAAAAGGGATGTGCCTACGTAGTGAACCAACTTGGTGGGTCCAAGTTAACGATCACACAGCAAGTTCGGGGTCTCCCTGTGAGGCTGTCTAGAGCCGTTATATTCATTAGAGTATTTAGTGATTAAGGTACCCTCTTTCATAGTTTTACTTCTGAGATAGCTTACATAAATGAAGTTATTGAAATAGCTTCTCCATTACCTACTACTCGTGGGTGTCTCGTGTCGTAAAGAGTCGTACGAGACGCCAAGTTGGTGAGCAGAAGCATCATTTTGTCGGTTAAAGTGCAAATATATTCATGTTCAACAATTCATATATTTCTCAGGTTCCGTGGATTGATTGTGACCTCAACAACAACCTAGTTGCCTTAAGACTTAGACACCCCTCGCTCACGTTAAGCCAGTGCTTACCTACTGCCAATATTTTGCCGGCCGTACAGTCACTTACCCTGACCATTAAATAATTTCCAGCGGGCGTCCTATTCACGAACTCGCCAACTCCTCTGGAGCAATACAACACATCTGTCAGCTCGGCGCGGGCACTGGGCGGCATCGGCCACGTTCACCACGACCACGACCATGTTCATGACCACGACCACGACCATGTTCATGACCATGACCACGACCACAATACCAGCGGGGAGCCCGACCAGAGTGCGGACCACGACCACAGCATGGAGACGACGGAGCATCAACACGGACCTGAACCGCAGAGTGATGAGGGTCACGAACCCTCCCTCATGTCGGACGAGACCGGCGATTCTTCTATGTATGGTGAGTAACTTATCACTATTTTTATAGTCAACGCGATCCGAACAATGCGGATAGCCGGATGATGTTAATTAACCAATTCGTAAGACACTAGCCCCTTTATTTATAAACGTTGCTTAAGTTAAGTAGTGATTAGCGACTGTTTAACCATACATTTATTATGTTTAAACGCCTCGTAACTTTAAGCAACGTTTATAAATAAACCCCTAAATGCAATACAAACATCAATTAGACATTATCGGAATCATCATTGATAATATCACTTTGTTAACAAAATTTCAGCAATATATATAGGATATAAAAAATCTATATGGATTACTGTAACTTAACTCGTGCCGTAACTAACTTGTCTTTATTCTAACCCCGCAGTGCCCAGAACTGTAGAAGGCGAGCTGAAAATTGATAACGAAGAATTTACCAGCGCGCTTCAAGATCCTGAGAGTAACGAATACAGAGAGTTCGTCATGAACTTCGCTGATGGAATCAAACGAGCGCTGTTCGATAGGAACAGCCTGGACAACGGAGACAATGAAATTACATTCGAAGTTATACAGCTCAAGTAAGCTATACTGTTACAGCAGAGTAGTACATACTCGTATACCTACCTAATATTATTACAGCCTTACTAATAAACATTTACACACTTCGTATACCGGAGTTATAATGCTAACTCTACCAATAAAAGATATTTGACAGTTCAGTTGTACACATTGGTATAGCGGGAGTTTTTATTGTATGAGATATTACACAACTGTTATAAAGTCCTCAACCCTTGTTTAGTGAGCGTGTAACCGTAGTAACCGGACATCTGGCCGGCAATCTTACTAACTTTTAGAACAAAAATCGTTTCGATCCTTTTACTTTACGACGTTCGTATGAAATATAGATTCAGTAAAATATATGTATGGACGGAAAATACATAGTTGAGTTAGTTAGAAGTGATATCGAACTGTAAGCTCATGGTAGCGGGCTGACTGTAGAAGTTTGTACTGCTCTCAGGACGTGGGCTAGGCAAGAAGTTCAAGATGATGCAGCAGACATTCATGGACTTAGCTATCAGTCCATTACGAATGTATGCCGAAGAATGGCTCTCGCTTTGGCAAATAAAGCGGCACAATGTATACGCATGCCTGGAACTCTTGAAGAGCAAGAACAAGTAGTTTCTGGATTTAGAAACATTTGTAGCTTCAGAAATGTGATTTGGTGCTATAAAAAAACACAATCGATTGCACACAATAAAATTGCGACACTAGTTTGACATTTGAAAGGTGCGTTCTTAAATGACGAACTTGGAAAGTATGTTTCATTCTTTCTTTCGTTTTGCCGTAAAAAACATACAATTATTTTTAAATACATTTTGAAACAACAATTTGGGCCCAATTTGTATTATTTATTAAAAATAAACAATTTTTATGCTGTTTACAAGGTTTCCTAAATGCCTCTACAATTTAGTAATTTAGTTTCAAAACGTTTCCGAAGAATGTTGCCAGTGACTTTAGTTATAACGAATTTATAACTATACAATGCTTACACACCCATTATTGGTAAAGGGAGTGTGTAACTCTTATTCTCTTATCTTCTTTTCTTTTAATGTATAACTATACTACCTACAGTTGTTAAGCAAGTGTGTTAAATATTTTTATTAGTAAGGCTGTTAGATGACAAGAAAATGATAACTACCTACATACTTTTTTAGGGTTCCGACACAGAGGGCCACAGAGGTTTTGTGGTTTACTGAGACTGCAGGATTTTTTTTATTACAATATTACAACTGTGGTAATTACAATAAATAATATTAATATTTTTATTTACAGAAATGGCTCGGTCGTCGTCACCTACAGAATCCACTGGAAGCCCAAGCTGCACAATGAACCAACAGAAGACTTGTTGGACGCTACACAACTTGAGGCCAGACTTGGTGCCTACCTTACCAAGAATAACAGAATGATCAACGTTTACCACATTGCCGAAGACAAGTTGACCATTAGACCAGTCCTAGATATCTGTCAGATAAACAAGAATGGTTGTGAAAATGGCTGCGAATTCGATGAAATGACACTTGAATTCACTTGCACGTGCCCATATGGTGAAATATTAGACATGGCTAACCCCAAACGGTGTATATCGCTATTAGGCTCAGAAAATGAAAAGAGCACTGAAGATACAAAAGGGAGCGACTTTACGGTACATAAAGTAAACGCCAATCCGGCCACTACTAAAATGGTTCCCGAAGAAGAAAATCAAACCACTGAATCGGTTCATCAACCCCGTCATACTTTCGACTGGACTGAAACTCATCACAGAATGCCAGAGACGACCACTGAAACTGAAAATGACGTTAATTTTTCGCACATTTTTGGCCACTCAACCAAAAAGCTGGACGAGTCGGAAACAACTAAACCTGATTTTAGCGAAGAGAATCTGGCACCTGAGCCAGAACCGAAACCTGAGTCTGAACCTACACCCGAACCTGAACCAAAACCAGAGCATGAACCCACATCTGAGCCTGAACCCTCATCGGAGCCTGAACCCACATCTGAGCCTGAACCCAAATCTGAGTCTGAACCTACACCTGAGCCTGAACCCAAGTCTGAGCCTGAGCCGGAAGCCGAGCCAGAGATCCAACCAACTGCTGAGCAAGCACCCGAACCTACTACAGAACCAGAACCAAAGGACGACAAAGAACCGGAACCGACATCTGAACCAGAACCGACATCAGAACCTGAACCGGAATCAAAAGCTGAATTGGAATCAGAACCTCAGCCCGAACCTTCTCCAGAACCGAAACCAGAGCCAGAACCAGAACCACAGCCAGAGCCAGAACCAGAAGTTTCATCCACAACACCGGTGACTGTCGCATTGAACCCTGCCTTTATGTTGCGAGAGGAACAGCAATCAAAGGATCATACTCAACAGGTCGCGGACTTCAAAACGACAACCGAACCCCAGCCTGAACCCGAACCAACGACAGCACCAATGGCAGAATCTTCCCCCGAAGCTAACACACAAGCTTCACACTCTATAGAAAGAGAAATTTCTGAAACATTTGAACATGAAGCCGGGCACGAGTCTACTGCGGTCACAGAGGAATATAGTATTACCACAGTCGCAGATAACAACCAGCATTTTGAACATCACATTGATCAGTCAAATAGCTCAGAAGAAAAGTCAATTTTATACACTAATGAAGGCAAATTCGAATATAAACCTATTGAAGATACTCAAGAAATGACAACCAGGCGAATTTCTTTATCTGAACCAAACCTTATAAACGAACCCTCGTACGAACCAAAACCCGAAATTATTTCAATTTTAAGTGCCAAACAGGAAAACAAGCCAGCAAACAGTCAAAGTAATACAAACGATGAAACTCGCACAACAACTGAAATGACCGATTGGCTTGAACTCCAATCTTATAATTCGGCTAAAACGGTCGATCACAACCAAACAGGGTTTGAAGAGCTTCTAAATAATAATGCTAACAAAATCGTGGACGAATCAGAACAAAGGTCGTTCAAAACATTTGATGATGATTTCTTATTTGAAACAACAACAGCCACAAGCAAAAACCCTGTAAACGAAAACGATTCACTCGATTTAGTCAGCAAAGATATCGAGAACCCAAGTACCGAAATAACAAGAAGGATGGAGGACGAAACCAAAATGCCAGTTGCAATTTTACCCATTAGCGAAGAAATATCTGAAGGAGAAATTAGTAATACAGGAACAACGACTAAAACTGTAAGCATAATGCCTACCGTCGAATTGGAAACGTCCACGTTTGAAACTGAAACAGAAAATGAAGACGCGTCAAAATCTAAACCGGGATCTATGATAACTTCTATCATCGAGGAAGTCAAGTCAATAGAAACCAACAAATCGATACCAATTGAAACAACAACTTCAAAGCCTGAAACGATGCAATTTTCTATTAATAAACACTATCAAGACTCTGATGGAGATAAATTGCTTGAAATTTTAGAGAAAAAACCTCATTCTGAAAATAACGAAACATCAACCGAACGCGAACCTGAAGAAGGTATGGATATCACTTTTGATGCAATAAACATGCTTTACAACCGTTCCTCTAAATCGATTGAAAAGAAATCTGATACACCCAGCAATTACAGTAGCATACAAGATATAACAGAGGAAACGAGCGTCAGCCCAGATAGTTCTACTGATTCTGATTGGCTGTCAGAAGCTGTTACTGAAATAAACTATGATGAAGCTATGAACAAAATGGCAAAACATGAAACAACAGAATCCAGCGTAAGCAAAATAGAAGAAATAATGAAACATGGACTGGTGAAAGATGATTTTGAACCCGATTACTTAAGTAACATGGGTCCCAATGGTAACAAGCAGGAACAGGACGAACCGTTATACGGTATGGTGCATGACTATGATAACGATGATACTCGTTTTAAAAGAGTTAACAAAGCAGTAATACCTGAAGCAGCAAAAAATGTCTCCACAACAGCAAGGGACATCGGAAAGCACAATTCTGGAGTGATAGTTAACACAAATGTACCTGTTGAAACTACTACTGTCAACGAATATATATATAAAGTAGCTGGAAAATCCGCTAACGATTCCGATGTAACCGTAAAGGAGCATGGAGAAACAGAAACCAATAACTCATCGTCCCCAGTGATGGAACTTGAGCCGCAAGCAATTGATAATGGTGAACCAGCTCTATTAACAACTGAAGAACCAGAACCAGCCGTGAAGGCTGAACCAGCACCTGTTTGGGAAGAGTCGGACTCTGAAAAATATTTGACTGTCAAAGAATTGCCCAAAAAGAATGAACAAAGCACTGAAATCCAGCATCCTGTTATGATCGACGAAATACAAATATCCACTTCAACTGGTTCACCAACTACTATGGTACCAATGAACGAAAACTCCGAAAATATTACGATACCCGAAACAGAAAATTCAGATCTTTCTGACTCCCTAAATACAACACAGTTAAGTAATCTAAACGTAACTATATATGAAATCTCTAGTCATAGCGGTAATAATTCAGTACTGTTAGGGAAACCTGCAAATGCACAATCAGCGGAGTACGATGATCGTGAAACTGAAATGAATCCTTTCTTACCAGAGGTGGAGAACAACAAAAGCTTAGTCAAAAAACTTCAAGAAGGTCATGACCTTGAGCCTAATAACCTTACTGAGACTCAAAACGAGAACACGGAGGAACATGTCAAAAACCAATCGGAAGGACTCTTATCTTCAAATAACGATTCTTTAGCTGTAGTAGGGAAAGAAGCTGAGACAGTCAATAGCAAGCATGAACAAAGTCTACCATTAGCCTCAGAAGACGACACCTCATTTAATGAATTGCTCATGGGCAGTAATAGAACAGATATCACCACGACTCCAGCGACAGTAAACAAACCCGAGACGTTACCTATTTCCACATTCTTATTGGACACTGATGACCTAGAAACTCTAACAACAACGATAAATAGCAACAAGGTAGATGCGACTACTTCTGTACCAGTGCTCAACAATGACGGGGTGTTCCTCAGTGTTGTTCCCATTGAAGAACAGAAGGAAGGCCTGCTAGTACAGCACAAAGGTGAAAACATTGCAGAGCTCAATGACATAAGTGATTTGCCAAAAAGTGATAAAAGGACATTAGATGCTACCAAATTTGATTCATTAATTAATAATGAAGCGTAGTATGCGCCGATCAATTTTAATTCAACACACAATTAGTTTTAACGTTGCTATTTCATTTCCTGTGATTCCGTTGACACCGTCGAACAAATTATTCTAAACACTTATACCAATGTAAATGCAATATTATTATATTATTAATTAATCCAATTTACTGGATTTCGGTCCTTCAGAAACTTTACGCAGTACCTTTAAATGTTATCGTGCTGTTTTCATATCGTGAACAATTTATTCATTAGACTAGTCAAACTAGGAAGAGTCATCGTCTTGAATGAAAGATTTAGATTTATTTATTGCTTTGTCTATATAAAAATTATGTGGATTGCGTAAAAATGTATAAATAACTGGTAAAACGTATGTACTTTAAGTATTTTACGCGATTCTTGCTCTATGGAGGTACACAAAAACCTTGGATCTTGTAATATTACGCCCTCGCTCTTAGAGGATTACCTGACAGTCCTATCTTGTAATTGTTACCATAGCTAAATGTATATTATTATTATTATTTTAAATAAATTACTCTTGAATCGGACGCTTTATCGAGTTTGAAAATAAAATGGCGTAACCGTTAGACGGCTTTTGTTATATATTCTTGTGATCGTCTGCCATGCCGTATGTGATAACTCGCAGATAAACTACATTCCATTCGTACTTATTAACTTAGTGATATTACACAGAAGTGAGGTCTGATTGTAAAATAATAATTAATTTAGTACTTGTTAACTAAGATAAATATTTTGTATAAATGGTTGATTTGTAAAATAATTGAATTATGTTGTAAATAAATATAAAGTTAATAATAATTATATTGGAGTGTTTATTATTCCTGCACCCTTGGTATCTTAGACTTTCAATAACATAATTTAGAAGTATACATAGACTTTATTAAGTACCAACAAACTATATATCTCCAACATAGATAACAACATTCAAGTTCATAACAGCTTTGTATTTTTGTTTAATCACAGAACATTTGCAGCGGCGTAATATCGTCAATCTCCTGAGCAGTCGCTTGCTCATCTAGGATCATCCTCGCACATAGACACCCGTCGCCCATAGTTCCATTCCCACTTACGATGCAGTTACCCAAAACAGCCTTGCAACTGTTATATGGAATGAATTTGACATTATTTACACTATCAACTTCTACTTTAACAGTTTTAGCTGGAGGAAAATCCATTTCAAATATGTCCTTTAATTTCACAGTGCCATCAGCCTTATATTCTATTACAGGCGTGCTGTCGCGATAGTCACCAGTACTTCCATTTTGAATATTGCAACGTTCAGAACATTCGCAGCCTTTACAGAAGTTGCTAACGTTGTTATCTAATTTGCTCATGTTTATGGGTTCATTTTCAATAGGTGTAAAATCGTAGTCTTCATCAACAGTGTTGGATATTTGTGCACAAACGCATTTTTCGCCTTTATCAATCATAATACAACTGCCTAACACTAATTTACAATTGCGGACTTCATCATCATCTTCACTGCCTTCAGAAGTAGCAACTGGTACATTATCAGTGACGAATTCTTTAACATTCTGTACACAACTAAATGTATGTTTTTCATACTGAGACTTGAGTATTATTAGTCCACATGAAGAACAAGTTATGGCATCTGAAATTAAAAAAGGAAAACAATAATACTTTCATGAACTATGGACAACATCTTTTTGATATTTTCCTTCACCACAAGAATGGAATATAGTTAAATATTTAATTTTAAATCTCTCATAAAATAAACTCTCACTACGGTAACTGAGCTGCTCAAATAAGTTCAATAAACCTTCAGGGTTTTAAAAAGATAATTTATTTAAGTTTCCACAAATTGAAGCTTACCATTTTCAGTTTTCTTCTTTGTCATACATGACAAATCACAAGCTGAATTAGAATCTGATGATATTCCACTGTCTGCTTTGTCTAAAACAAAATCAATAAAAAGATATTGCACTGATAAAATTGACACTCAATTACTGATGAAAGGGCTTTCCATTGACCGCTACAATTAAAATTTTGGAAGGATTGCCAGATTCTCCATACTTGACACACGAATCATATAACAATGAAACCTCAAGTTAACTTCCAAGGGAACAGCATTGAAGATGGGTCAAACACAAAAGGGGAGTGAGTTTCTTTGAAATCGAGATTCGTGACTGAATATTGTTCTAGAATACTGGCCTCAGAATTGAAGGTTTTATCGCCTTTGCAAAACAGAATGGTTTATTCTTTAGAGGCCAAAGGCATTCCACTATGTAGAGAAGGATGAGAGCAGCATTCAAGAACTTCATAACAACAAAAACAACTTACGATGTTTAGCCAGATGTCTCTTTTTCGCGTATGGAGTGGCAAACTTCTTACTGCACTCAGTAAATGAGCAGCATAGTGAAGTATCTGCAGTGTGTGTCTTTAGATGAGTCTTCAAATGATGGGACTGTATGAACCCTGGAATTAGATAATTATATTATAGATGTTATGTTTGTGTTAATGATGTTGGGAAGTGTTTGTACAAAGCTACGTACAGAAATAAAATCATTTATGATTTAATAGTGGAAAAAATACAAAGCCAAGTTTCAGTAATGAAATGGGGGTGTATCAAAAGAAGAATAGCAGAAAAGTTGATATCCTGCACCAAATCAACCAAGTTGATATTCATCAATCACCATCAACTTATTATCAAGGTTTGACTGACCTCTCAGAGGAACACATGGTAATCCATTCAACCTAGGAATCAGCTAGGTTATTAAAAGATCTAGTTGGAGTTCACCCTGCAATATCTATTGTATTTAGAATCAAAATACGACTCACCCTTATTACAAATTTTACAATAATGTTGCTTCGTGTCAGTGTGTGTCAGCTCGTGATGTTTCAAATGATGTGCAAAGTTAAACTTCTTTGAACAGCCTGTGAAGCTGCATTGATAACGTCTCTCGGACAGTGACTTGTGTGACTTCATATGTGTACTGAGTGCCGGCTCACTGCTGAAGACTGCATTGCATTTTGTGCATGTATATGTTCCTGGAAATATAAGGTTATTTCATCTTTGCATTAAATTTGATCCATTACAAGAACAGTAAAATAATTAGATGCTGTGGCACTTTAATAATTAGATGCACTAGCACTTTAATAATTAGATGCACTAGCACTTTAATAATTAGATGCACTAGCACTTTAATAATCCATTTCCAAAACTATTTTTGGCAGCAGATAGCCTTAACTGAACTGACTATGTGACCTTTGTCACGCAAAGTAAAAAGTTATTTTTACTAGAGTTCCTGCCCTTACATTTTATCTTATGAATTTTCTACAATCAAATGAAACTTTGTGAACATTATTTACCTCCATGTGCATAATTGGTGTGTCTTTTAAGAAGTATGTTATCGCGGAACTCTCTGCCGCACTTGGAACATTGAACACTGCCTGTCCTCTCATGTTGTTTCTCATGGCGACGCAGAGCAGATCTAAAAACATTTGTTAACATTGCATAGAAAGATTGATCTTATTTCAGTTTTACCTCATTAATCTCATTTTCTTGTTAGATATTTCAATTGTACCTATGTCATTATTAATGCAAGTTAGAATAGGTTTTTAATAAAATATTGTGTATTACACAAGGTACTGATATCACCTCACAGGTCAGTTCAAGATAATTATGAGTCATAGAGAACTATAGCTACATTACGATAGATTTATTGACTCGACACAAGTTGCAGAGATAAGAGAACAAATAATTGTGCTAACTCACATGAAACTAAAGTTTTTGCTGCAGACTTTACACTGGAACTGTGGACTGTGGCTCTGCTCATGCCGCCTCCTTTCACTATCGTATTTGAAGCTCTTGGAACAGTGATGACATTTCAGCATAGTTTTCATATCAGGCATTGTAAACTGAAGAGCATTCTGCGAAGTGCTCGTCAATCAATCGTATTTTACACACGCAGATTTTATACAAATATTACCGTGCACTTTTTCATGCGACGCTTAATACACTTAATATTTGTTTAAGAATGGAAAAAATTCAATAGATCAATAATTTTACAACATTTTGGGTAATTTACTAATAAGCACGGCAAACAACGAAATCAAAACACTGCAAAACTAACAATTGACATTGACAGGAACGTCTCAGCTGGCTGTCAAAAATTAAAAAGTAGCAATCAGCTGATAGGTACGTTCAGAAAATATTTATTCAATGCACCTAACCCACCACTACATTTTTAACCGACGAAACAAAAAGGAGGAGGTTCTCAAATCGACCCGTATATTTTATTTTTATTTTTTTACTGAAACGTCTTAGAGCAGCAAGAACAGTCCGTAATCTATGGTACAGTCCCCAGCAGGTCAAGCTACACGAAACTGTCAAATGTTTACAAACGATTTTAAACCTTAAAATGGTTAGCAGTTAAGTTCAAAACAAATGAGAAAATGTAACAGTTTGTGGTAACTTGATGGGCTGGCGACTGTACACACGGCTACTTAACAAGGTATATATTTTCAGTCTAAGTCTAAGCTGATATCGCATTGTCTATGATTTACAATGCGATATCAGCATATTCTGGAATTGTATAACGTGATATGTAGCCGTGTGTACAATCCGTTCGTGAAAGATGGAAGATTTTTCTGGCGAATGCAAAAACTGATTGAAATATCATTATAGGGGTTCCCAACCTTCTAACATACGCCCACCCCCCGCCCTTACTTTATTTTAATATATCACTACCCGTATACTTAAAGTACTCTTTGACTATGCCTCGCGCCTCCGAGTTAGTTTCGCGAGTTATGCAGAAAAACTCGAGAATTATCAGAATGCTTATGCAAACCGAGTTTAAATAATCTTGCACAATGCTTGCACAATAAAATTTTGAGTAGGTACCTACGTTACATTTTGTTTTTGACCATTCAAGGAAAACTTTAACATTGAATATATTGAGCACATTGAGGACGGCTTAGACTTCTTCACACGTAATTGAATTGCGCCTCATTCAAGACATAAGGTGGAGTAGATTCCATATTAATATCGGATTCCTCGCTTGAACTCATAATATTATTTTGTTTTTAGTCGGAAAAGTCCTAAGGAGGAAGCGCCAAGATAGCCCGCGAAATTCAAATTTTCTTACGTTTTTGCAATTTGCAGATCACTGTCAGGTTGTATTTTGATTAAAATATGATTCGCGACCGTAACAAATACGGCTTTATAGAATTATAATCATTAGAATCAGCAATACATCTCTATAAGTTCATATTACCCTATTGTATGATTATTTCATAAAATCATGACATTTGAGGGCAATTCTAACTTGAGGAGATGTATTGCTGATTCTAATGATTATAATTCTGTAAAGCCATACTTGATACGGTCGCGAATCATATTTAGATCACCATACAACCTGATAATGACCAGCAAATTGCAAAAAACGTAAGAAAATTTGAATTTCGCGGGTTACCTTGGCGCATCCCCCTTAATAATCTCTGACGTTTCTATTATGAAAATGGCGCAAATTTGCAAAAGCGCTTCCAAGGAGGTTCGAATAGTCAGCTTATTAATTCTCGTAATGTGAAACTTCTTGGTGGAATTCTTATATATTTTTGGAAATTAACAAAAATACCGTAAAGGATACGCACGGCGCTATACAACGGAGTATGCGGTTATGAGAGTACCATGGAGAGTGCCTATTTTACCGCACATTCCGTTGCATGGTGCGGAATTTTTAACTTTCGAACAATGTATACAGGCTTCGTAAATGCATTTCTTGAGCCATTTGCTCAAAAAATGCAGTTGAAAATATAATTATCTTTAGACCCACCGCCCCCCGCCCTCGCCTCATCGGTCACTCTACGCAACCCTAGAGAATATAATTTTATTATTATACTCTCATTCAACCCAATCCAGGGGAGCGGCTTTTCAGGCCCAGTTGGAAGCACATGCTATGTTATGATGATAACTAGACGATGAGGATGACGTTCGACGTTCATGACGGTGACTTGACGTGACGTTGTTGTGACGTAAAACGTTTGTGTTTTTGTGTTCGTCATTGCCGAATATTTCACATTCCCAAAAACTAACAGTTTATTACCGAGAAATTAATAATGCAAGAATATTTTATCGAATCGAAACTGAGTCTATGAAAGTATTTTGTGCAAATTTAAGAAGATTACGTATTGATCATCAGCGACATGATACTGATTGATACAAAAACTGAAAAATCTGTGCCTAGCTAAAAGCAATTCGGAAAGCAAACAGCGGAAACAAATCGATCTTAGAGTTTTACGTAAGTTTTGGCGCGAAGGACAGATGCTGGCGTGCTCACCGGTGAGAGATGCGTGGAGCGAGGCAAGCGCGGCATCGCCTCATCACCATCAGTCGGTATGCGGGACGTGAGCACATTGCACGGCCGCTGACGACCACCAAGGACAAAGTTGTGCGAACATTTTTTCCACATTTATTACATAAAATTGTGTTATAAAATGCTGCCTTGGATTCAAGTGACGCTCATATTGTGCGCTTTCGGGCTACTGCGAGAGATCCGGCCGTCCGAACCATTCGTTTCAGAGTTCCTCCTCGGAGAATGGAGGAATATAACTGAAGAACAACTGAACAGAGATGTATATCCTGTTGGAACTTATTCCTACCTTGGGCTGCTTGTTTTGGTGTTCCTGATAACAGATTTCCTGAGATTCAAACCTGTAATTATCCTATCGGGTGAGTATCTTAACTTGGTATCTGTGCATGATCTATTTGTGAGGTATTTAACATCTTTACACATGACCATGACTATGACTTACACATGTGATATTATATGTGCTTAACATTAGTGTCCCATAACAGATATAAAGGTTGATAAATTTTATATCTTAGCACATAGCAGGTTTGAGATTTTTATGTCTGTTATAATTTTATAAATATTTCAATTCAATCTACTAAGTAATTATGTAGTGTTATCAGTTGTCAGTTTATCTGTAGGTAAATGAAATGCATTGTGTCTGTGATTCCAAGCTATTCATAATTAAACCATTTAATTTTAAATATTCCATGCAGAATTTTAAGTACTATGTTAATTTATCAATAAATTCGACACAAACATTTTCTTTACTTGAACTTCTTTTTTTGTAAACATTATGCTTTCACCATCATCAAACATCATTTTTTACCGGATCTACTGATAAAAAATATTTTCACTAAAACCAGCCGAGGGCTAAGAAACAACTGAGTATACCTAAATAAAAACCAGAACTCAAATCATAGAAATATGATATGGTATGTTAGAATATATTTATGTCTGCCTGTTTGCTTATTAAGCAGAGGTATATTTCAGCTCAATAAATTGAACAAAAATAGTCTGAAGATGGCTATGACTAGAAAATAGTCATTATTATTATCTATTGGTAGTCAGGAGCTCGTAGCTAATTAAAGAGGGTTGATTCAATCAAGGTTAAGCTATGCTGGCTGAGATCTGTCCATGTATGGGTGACCATCCATTACATACCGAGACTCCTCCGTGCCTTGCAAAGCACGTTAAGCTGTTAGTCCCGACTATCATTCACAGATCTTTGACAGTCGTTATAGATGGTCAGATGTCCGAAAGTGTGACAACCGGTCTTAACAATGGGTATTGTGTTACCTAGTAACTGGGTTATGGAGGTCAGATAGGCTGTTGTTCCATGTAAAATACTGGTATTTAGCCGCATCCGGTTACACTGGAAGCGGACTCAACATACTTGGTTAAAGGCTAGGCAGATGATGGTAGATGGAGTCACTGACAGTTCAATCCATACTTATATTAATTACTAGCCTCTGACCGCGACTTCTTTCGCGTGGAAGTCGTAAAACACCACACTAAACTAAAAAAAAACAGCCCATGTTACTTGCTGATAATGTAGATTTTTATAGGTGAAAGAATTTTTTAAATTGGTTATGTACCTATTTATTGAGTTTATCCATTACAAAAACAACAACCAAAAATAAAATTTATATGTTTTTATTGCCTAAAAAAAGAATATTGTTTAATGAAGTAAAGGAAATATAGGAAAGAGTCACTTTGAAAAGATTTATATGGAGATTACATCTGTGTTTCAAAATAATATTGACTCTCTGATAATTATCCTTGACTTCATAATAAGAATCAAATGCAACGAGGGATCAACATTATCAGACTACAACTGATAACAGAACTCTAGGATTGTTCTATCTTTATTGCCTCTTGAAGGATAAATATCTAAGACATTATTATTCTAAGATTAAACTTGTACACATTTGATAAAACTATAGATTTCGGGTGGAATGCATTTCACCTCCTGTTAAACTGGTCTATTGTAAGATACAAAATTTAATTTTTTTGCAGATGAATTGTAAAAGAATATAAAACAGTAGGAAAAAAGATTTAAAACTTGTAGATAAATCTTATAATTATCTTACCATGTCAGTACATAAACTAAATGATGCTACAACGAAATAACGTGACAACATATGACCAATTTTCCCGTGAAAACCTGGGTACATTGTAGATGCCCTGGCCCTACACACACACAGCACGGGCTGGCCGAAGTCGATACCTACTTATCGTGTCCTTGAGTGACCGCTGTGAACCGTGTAGTCACCTATTTTCATCAACCGGGCATACATCCAGACTCCTTGCTACAGCAGCAGTTAGCACTTGTGACCACTAGACCAAAGAGACAGTAGGTATGTAAGTTTAAATAATACCTAATTTAAAATAAACACAATCCAACTATTCATAGTTTTAAATAGATACAGTGTTTTATAAGCAGGTCATGAGACAAAAACATGTGCAATAAATACGTCACAGTTGGTAGTTTTAAAATTTTCACGAAGTCCTCGATGTAACATTTCCGCGACCCGCTCAAAAATGCAATGCAGCTGTTTTATGCAATAAACTGCATACGATTGAATTACACAATACAGTTATTAAACAATACAGGGTCATATTAGCTAGCGAAACTCGGCAGACGTGATGGGTATCGAAACCTAAACATGATAAAACAAAAAATAATAGGTCTTTACCTATGAAATTGCCGTTTTGTATGAAAAAATTTAAACGAATTTTTTTCATGAATTTTTTATTTGTATTAATCGAAGTAATCACCCATGCAATCAATGCATCTTTGCCATCGCAGTGGCAGTTTATTGATGCCCTTCTTAAAGAAATCAGCTGGACGGGAGGCAACAAATTCTTCAAAGGCATTTTGTACTGCCTCTCGGGTATTAAATTTTTTTCCCGCCAAGAAGTTATCCAAATTCTGGAAAAAGTAGTAGTCTGTAGGCGCAAGGTCTGGTGAGTAGGGCGGATGACGGAGAGCTTCCAACCCCAGTTCTTGCAACTTGGAGACCGTCTGCTGTGCAGTATGAGGTCGCGCGTTGTCGTGCAGGAGCAGCGGAGACGAGCGATTGACCAATGCTGGTTGGAGATGCGCCAGCTTCTCCATCATTGTGTTCAGTTCTTCACAGTACACATCTGCAGTAATGCTCACCCCATTTGGTAAGAAGCTGTGATGAATCACACCGGCGCTAGACCACCAAACAGTGACCATCACTTTTCTAGGGGTAAGTTTTCGTTTAGGGCATTGTTTAGGTGCTGAACCAGGATCCAACCAACTTGCTGAGCGCTTACGGTTATCAAACAGAATCCATTTTTCATCGCAGGTAACAATGCGGTTCAAAATTCCTTCATTTGTGTGTCTGTTGAGCAGTGCAAGGCACGTCTCGACGCGTACTTCGCGCTGGCGATCATTGAGTTCGTGGGGCACCCATTTGTCAAGCTTTTTTACCTTGCCAATTTGACGCAAATGGACCAATATTGTTTTGACGCTAACGTCGAAAGCTGCTGCTAATTCAGCCGTAGATTGTGTATCATCAGCTTCCACAATCGCCTTTAATTCGTCATTGTCGACCAAAGTCTTCGGACGACCGCGAGGTTCATTTTTCAGGTCGAAATTTCCAGAACGGAAGCGAGCAAACCAATAACAGGTGGTGCGTTGGTTTGTAGTGTTAGCTCCGTAAACGTCGTTGATGTAGCGTGCCGCTTGTGCCGCGTTGCTGCCACGACGGTACTCATATTCCATAATTACTCGAATTTTTAACGTATCCATGATGACGAAAAAGATTGAAATGCGATGAAAATGTAACACTAATCAATAAAGAAATGACTACTTTTAGAAAAAAAAATCCATGTTTTTAAAATAAAATTAATTTGAAATTAGAATTCTTAGCCAAACAAAAATTATTTTGATTTGAAATGGCCAGTACTGCAGAACGGCAATTTCATAGGTAAAGACCTAATATATTGAATTGATGTTTTTTTTTTGTGGGGTCATTCACCGCTCTTAGTGTGTACGCTAGAAATATCTGTTTAAAAAAAAAAACTTTTATGTAAACTTCACAGACGTGATTGGTAAGTTTCGATATCTAAACACGATAAAACATATTTTTTCAAATCATAGGTACGTAATTCATGTAACAAAACTACCAGCGGGCCCCAGTTGACCCCTCAAAAAAAACATTAAGAGGCTTACCAGAGCTAAAGCGCGGTCACTTACGGATTGCATAGAAAAGAAAGAGACGCGCGATGACACAACGGTGGTAATTTATTGCAAAATATGAAGCAATTATGGATTTCAGGGTATTACTAGATCAACACACATTTATTTATTAAAGTTAACATTATTGAGAAAACACGGATAATTAGACAATAAAATACAGGTACACACCTATTCATTAAATGCGTAGTCAAATAACCCACCCCTAACTGTTCCCGGCGCAAAGGTGCCCAAAACGCTTGCTGCATTGCCTCGTTGGATGGCAATAACTAACCTTTGCACCAAGAACGAGCCGGAGCGGGAGTCACCCGTTTTGTCACGGAGCTTGTGCCCTATCTCACCAATGAGATTCCTGGCCTCAGTGCACCAAGCACCCATGGTCTCCACGGCAATGGGCACAAAATGGTAACGGTCCACCAACGGTGCGTACTTCGTCCTCTTCCTCTCAGCGGCGTCCTCCGCTGTTGCTGACGGTGAGTGGACGGTGCGACCAAGGTGGCTGGCAGCAACAGTGCTGACGCAAGTTGCGTCCCAAATTAGGCACTTGCCGTTCCTCCAAGGCACCAGGGTCAGCCCCCTACATGGATTTACAAAAAAACTATTCATTGGACTAAAAAATTAAAACACTATTACGTTAGTATGTTACTTGTAGAAT
This sequence comes from Griposia aprilina, assembly GCA_916610205.1. Taxonomy (NCBI): domain Eukaryota; kingdom Metazoa; phylum Arthropoda; class Insecta; order Lepidoptera; family Noctuidae; genus Griposia; species Griposia aprilina. Next base: position 18,149,284 of record OU744286.1, read on the forward strand.
AATCTGACAAAAAATCTGAATGTTTGCATGTTTATTAATAGTATGGTTTTTAATCGTTAAAATAGTTTTTTAGAGGTATTTCGTGTTTTTTTTCTATCATATCAAGTTAATTGTATTATGTTTTCAACACACTATCTAACTAGCATATATCCCGAAGAATATCATATGTTTTTCTGATTTTGGTAACTGCAGTGGATCATATATTTTTAGGCATTATAAATTTGCGTTTTGGTCATGTAGTCCCCTTAAATCTTATTTATTTTTTATTTTATCGTTTTTAGATGTTGATACCCATCACGTCCGCGGAGTTTCGCTAGCTAAATGTCCTTCTCCAGGTCCCAGGCTGCTTATCTGTTAATTTCATAACGATCGGTTCAGTGGTTTAGGAGTAAAAGGTAACAGACAGACAAAGAGTTACTTTCGCATTAATAATATTAGTAAGTAGGGCGTTATTATTCTAAGTAAGTAGGTATTAGGGCTTCCATTCCGTAATTACGTAAGTACGCAGTTACGTAATTACGCAAAAAAAATAACTCCTGACAAGTCCGTAACTGAGGGGTTGAAATCCGTAATTACGTAAGTCAAGTTGGCAACATTTTTTTTAAACAGTATGACATGACAAGACAACCCAGCCAACATTGAAACAGACCAAGCGGGTATTCCCCCGTAGAGAATAAAATCAATCCGGAATATAATCTGTAATTCTCGGTACTTCCCCGCAATTTATTTCAGCTTTGGATAACGTAGGGCACTTATTCTCTTTGACATGTAAGAAATAGAGTATAATTTTGATAAACAATAGGTTCACAGGGAATCCCCGCGTCTTTCAATGTGTGAGTTTAGCTCTGAACTCTAATGTATGTAGGAAATAAAGTCTCAGTACTCATTCGTCTGTTATTAGACTTATACGTTCACACACAGTTCACACCTCGAAGTTCACGACTGACCTAATGATATTAACCTGGTCGATAAAGTATTTTTGTTGAGTGACTATGACATGTTACGTGTAATTTTGAACACTTCCTCGCTGGAGATATTTCATTTAAGTGTAAGGAACTAAGGAACTACAACAAATATGTAAGTACCTGAATAAAATCTATTATTTTATTTTTTCCAGAAAGTTAGACATACTTAGTATAAATTGTGATATCACTGTTTCATTATAGAATCAGCTTGAATAGGTTCTACTAATTAATGTGGCATAGGTTTAAAGTCGCATGTTTATATTTTTGTCCGCGCGTAAGTAGCTCAAAAACTATCGTTTCGTTCGACGATAGTTAAATGTTAAGGCTGGCACCGACTTAAAAAAAATTGTCGGCGTAAGGTTTATCTCCCTTTTTTCATTAATAAATTAAAGTTGTGAAGTCGGTTTATTTTCTAAAAATATTTTTATATTTGTGTTTGTCATTCTACCACGTCAAAACGGAGCAACACAGTTCAATGTGATTTTTGTATAGATAGATATAGTTGGGGGACTACTGACTGGAGAGTGCCAATATTGCTATAGCATATTTAGTTGTTAAATATATTGTTGTAATTGTTTTAGGTCGTCAACAAAGAAGACAGTTTTCAAGGAGTTCTTAAACAAACGGACAACATCTTCAATCTGGGAACATTTTCTAAGAGCCGATAATGGACAAACCGTCGAGTGTAAGCACTGTAAAAAAGTTTTAAAAACGCCCGGTGGTGCAACGGGAGCATTACATACTCACTTGCGGGCCAAACATATCACTGAAGTGCCACAAGCGAGTACCTCAACATCAACGTCCGATAGTGCTCAAATTCAAGAAAAAAGAAAGGGCGCCCCGGTCCCACATGAATCACCCCAAAAGAAAACTAAACTCACGGATTATTATGTGAGTGAGTCTTCCATGGAGTTAAGAGTGACTAGAATGGCAGCTTCGGATGGTATCCCGTTGAGCAAATTTTGTACTTCTGAAGACCTGAGGTATGTTTTCAAAAAATCCGGCTATGATCTACCGAAATCGCCATCAACTATAACCAGGATAGTTTTAGAGCTACATGATAATACAAAAAACGCTCTGATACGTCTTTTAAAGGAGATGAAGTCCCAGAACAAAAGATTTACAATGACATTCGATGAGTGGACCTCTACTCGAAATAAGAGATACATGAATATTAATATCCACAGTAAAGATCTCGAACCAGTTTATTACAAAAATTTGGGTCTGGTGAGAATAGAAGGTTCAATGCCAGCAGATGTAGGAACCCAATTATTACAACAGCATTTGAACAATTTCGGACTTAGTCTTGAAGACATAATTGCTTTCACAACCGACGGAGCCAGCGTAATGGTTAAAATGGGCAAAAATTTTGACGGCCACCATCAATTGTGTTTTGCCCATGGCATACAACTGGCGGTGCTCGATGTGCTATATAAATCACAATATCAGTCAACTCCCAATCCCAACCCAGAGCAACAAGATATAGAACTAGATTACGACTCTGAAGATTCTGAAGAAAACTATGGAGGATTTGATATAGAAGTACCAAGAATTACAGAATCTGAATTTCTTTACAAAGATACTATAAAAAAAGTACGAGATTTGGTTAAATCTTTTAAAAAGTCACCCTTGAAAAACGACTTGTTGCAGAAATACTCTGTAGAAGAATATGAAAAGGGCCTCGATTTTATACTCGACTGCAAGACACGGTGGAACAGCCTGTCCGATATGATTGGCAGATTTTTAAAATTAAAATCATGTGTCATGAAGGCATTATTGGATTTAAAATCAAATATAAATTTTACAGAAAAAGAAATTCAAGACCTGCAAAACATTCATCATAGTTTAGATGTAATAAAAACAACTGTGATGTCTTTGTGTCGCCGGGATTCAAACTTATTGACGGCAGATGCTGCTCTTCAGTTTATGTTAAATAAACTTGACTATCAGCACAACGAACTCAGCGAAAGGCTTGCTAATTCCCTTAGAAAAAGAATAAAAGAGAGACGAACTAGTGTATCTGGTATTTTACAGTATTTGCATAACAATGAACAATTTTACGAAACAATATCAACAGAAACCTTCACAAAACCGACGTCAGATTATATAAGGACATATATCACTAGATTATTAGAAAGGCTGAAATTTACAGCTAGCACAACGTCTGCACAGACAAGTCAAAGTCCAATACAACAAATAAGCACAGCACATACTGACTCCAGTGATGAAGAGTTAACTGTGGCCGAGGAATTAGAAAAAGAGATATGCAAAGCCACGTCACAGGTAAACAAATCTACGGTTAACACAGATCTTGACTCCATTGTTAGAGTGGAAATGTGCATTTATGATACTGCTGGCGGTGGTCGTGGATTTTACCTAACAGCAGCGTATAATTATTTACTATCGATTACACCAACAAGTGTTGAAGCCGAACGTGCTTTTTCTTCAGCTGGTTATCTATGTAGTAAATTAAGAAGTTCATTAAGTGATAAAACACTAAATGCGTTGTCGTTTATGAGATCTCATTTTCAAGAAAAGTCAAATAAGTAGATAAGTAATAAGCATTCCGTTTAGGAAAAAGATATTCTTATTTTGTTACGAATCTAAATACTATCTAAGCGTTGTCACAGAATATTTATAATAGAGCGTTGTGTTGTGATTGTGATTAAATTAATAGGAGAATCTGTTAAGTTATGCTCTTGATAATGTAACATTATTCTGTATGTCCATATTAATCAATAAAAACTTTAGTTTAATCAAAGTCTTTTTACACTTCTTATATTGTCGATTGCTACCTAAAAAATTAAACATTCGATTTCAAAAATTTCAAAAATATGTTTTAAATTACGTAATTACGTACTTACGTAATTGGACCACCAAAATTCGTAATCAATTACGTAATTAATATATCCGTAATTTTGGAAGCCCTAGTAGGTATGGATGGATATGGAAGTATGGATTAATTAAAAGTTGAGATACTTTGTATTTAATTGTGTCTCATTGTGCATGGCTCAGGAGTCAGGATCATTCTGATCTTATGCTGTTCCGCATCAAAAGTACAAACAAATTAAAAAAAAAATGACAATTATTGATCGCCCAAAAAGGAAAGCAAGATTGATGAAGCTTATCTCATCTCATTAGTATCGACCTTACTCATACATATAAACTCACGCCTTCTTCCCATGGGGGTAGGCAGAAACTACAGAACGCCACCTGCTACGATCCATACATACTCCTTTTGCCTCGTTTACGTTCATACATCAGGTCATACACGCACGCCGGTTGTGAGTACTACGCACCTGACCTTTCTGAAGAACATCACCAATAAGGTCACTATATGTCTTCCTAGGGCGTCCCCTCCCGGCGTTTCCACTCACATCTGCCTTGTAAATACCTTTTGTTAAACGCCCTTCATTCACCCTCTCAACATGACCAAACCATCTTAGCATACTCTTTTAAATTTTTGTCACTACATCTTCCTTTAAACCGCACCGTTGCCTTATCACATCATTCTTCAGTCTATCATTCATAGTCACACCACACATGCTTCGCAAGGAACGCATTTCACCTTACTCATATCTACGAGTATCTAGATTCTAGGATTTTAGAATATTCTACAAGATAACATTACACCATAACACGGACAATGATCTGCACCCTAATCGCGTAACACACTATTAATCACAATCTGAATCATTTTGAAGCCTATTGCTTATCCATTGCTTCATATGTTCGAAAAATTTGTCTGCTTAACAACGTAAATAACGCAATCAATGTTGTTGAACTGTCAAAATGAAACCCATTCCTACTGTTAATGTGTTACGTAATTACTCCGCTGGTTCTGTAAAAATGGATCTGCAAGCTAAAGGCTGTGACAGAGTGCCGTCCAAGGACTGGAAGACGAGATGTCGGTCGTCCGGCGGCGAGATGGGCGGACGACATTGTTTCCATCGCGGGTAAGACCTGGATGAGGCTGGCACGGGATCGTGGGGGTTGGCACAAGGAAAGAGAGGCCTATGCCCAGCAGTGGGTGAAGTGGCGCTGTGGATGATGATGGTGAAGCTAAAACCAGAAGAAGAAACAAATGTCTAAACCAAACACTAAGACCACGCTCCCACAGACGTAAAAATATCGCGGCTGGATTTTATCGCGTACTGGATTTTCAACTTTCGGTATTGAACCGATGCGAGCATTGAGAATCCAGCAAAGTGCATCGTAGCGAGTCAAAAAACATACTGTTGGATTTTCAAGTCTCGGCGCTAAGCTGTGCATGAAAAGTCCAGTGCGTCCTTGTGAACGTTGACTAACAAATTGGCCAATTACTGGCCAGATACTTGGGATTCATTTATAAACGTTGCTTAAAGTTAAGAGACGTTTAAACGTCTAAAATGTATGGTTAAACAGTCGCTAATCATTACATATCATTAAGCAATGTTTATGAATAAAGGGGCTGCTGCATAAAAAACACGGTACAGGAGCACCAGCATGCACAGTAATTGATCGAAATAGTCGGCTAATATATTTCAATTTATCAATCTTTGCAACTAGTGGCTCAAGTCCATTGCCATTCGTCAAATAAACCAACGCAACAACGGTAGATATCATTTTATTCGGCGACAATGATTCTTTATTATTGGCCGGATTACCTGATATATGATTAAACGAAATTAAAGAATCATACAAGTATTAGTCATTTACTCTGATGAAGTCTCGCCGATCTTTTAACACCATCTACCACCAGCATGTACCTATGTATTGTAGTCCAGTATTTTTGCTTCTTTTCAAGCCTGCGACCACCAAAAGCAACGTGAACGTAAGACTAGCTTGCGAGATTCATAATAGGTTTATCCCATAGCCGTCACAAGTTGTGGTCAACACCGCAGCGTAGCGTAGGTACTTACGAAAGGAAACCGTAGATTGAGACCATACAACCTTGCAGTTAAAACCCTTGGACCATGTATGCTATGTAAATCGCCGCACTTAGGTTGCTACGTAATTTTCAATGTGACCCAGCTATGAAGACCTGCGGGGAAATTACGTTACACAATAACAGTAGGAATGGGTTTCATTTTGACAGTCCAACAACATTCATTGCGTTATTTACGTAGTTGAGCAGACAATTTATTCGAAAAATTCGTCTGCTCAACAACGTAGGTAACGCAATGAATGTTGTTGAACTGTCAAAATGAAACGCATTCCTACTGTTGGAGTGTTACAAAATTCCCCCGCTGTGTTATTGTTGACTAATGGAACAACAGTTAATACCGAGACCTACCTACTGTAAACTTCATATTGTCCTCACTTCCTTGCGCAACAAACGGGATTTACAAGCGATGCGTGTTTACAAAATACGGTATCTACTCCTTAACCTATATTTCAAAAGATTTAGTATCTAGTCGCCAGATTGATGAAGAGCAGGCGAAAGCTAGCGTTATTGTGCTATTGATTTACCGATTAAGTATATTCACCCAACCCACATCAATAGGTCAATGGTTCGTCGTTCTATGTACCTGCATATTCTCTCTAGGCATCAATATTCTTATCTTACATTAAGAGATAAAGATATTTTATTTTGCAAATATGGGTACAATACATGTTGTTAAAGTGAATAGGTTCAGCCATTTTTTTACCAGTACGCATGCAAAAGTTACAAAATTAAAATTACACAAATTATACACAAACTAAACCTACTCTACTAAACTTTAACAAACAGAACAAAAATTAAACAATAATAAAATTCACAAAAACTAAACATAACAGTCGTAAATTTCAATTTTTTTTTCACTCAAGATTTCTGTTACGTTATAGTATGCTTTGACTGTCAGAAGCTCCGAAGCCTTTTTTTTTTTAAATAACAATAGCGGCAATTCTTTCAGCATACATTCAGCATTCTTCAGTACCCAAACTATTTCATCGATGTTACAATGTTTTCTATTTTCCAGGGCTGAACGGCATAGCTGTCTACGCCATTCTGCTATGGACTTCAAGTCTAGAATGGCTGCAAGCGTCGCAGTTCTTCTATGGCCTGTACATGGCCACAGAAGTCGCCTATTACACATATATTTACGCGAAAGTAAGCTATTCATTTCAGACCAAATAAAAAATTAAGGCATAGCGCTGCGAACAATACTGTGAAGCATGCAAAACTAAACCTCACTAAATGCAAACATGTTTACGAAACCGGCCTCACGTCACTGTATACAGCGTCATGTCTTGACTTTTTATTTGGTCTGAGCTACTTATAAAGTGCTATTCCAATGCATTGTCAGACGGTACTGAATTTAATTTAAAAAAAAACCTGCTAAGTGCGTGTCCGACCACACACAATGAAGGGTTCCGTAGAACTTTGTAGTTGACAAAATGTTCTCCCATACATTGGTATACGTCATGGTCAAGTCTCCAACTGCAAATTTAAGTTTGTAAATGTGATAAAACTACAAATTAACGATTTTTGGACTTTTTCCCTTAATTGTGATGTGAACCTTACTTCTTACTAAATTACATGATTCTAGGTCAACAGGATGTATCCATATATATGCCCAGGTTTTGATTTTATTTTATTGCGTTGTCTTACATGCTTGATTTTTTTAGAACTCCAAGGGACCGTTTTTGATATTAATTTCAACTAATCCGAGAACTTCTACTTTCGTTTCTGAGAAAAAGGGTCAAGCTAGACAGACAGACACACGGACGGACAACGAAGTTATTCTATAAGGGTTCCGTTTTTTCCTAATGAGGTACGGGACCCTAAAAGCTACCTAATCTAATTTAAACACACAGAAATATAGTCTTACTTCTCGCTGAAGCCCGAGCCGCTTGTATTCCAAAACTTTGTGACCTAGCCGTCTTAAGTGCCGTGCACACCTGCATTGACATTTAAAGACAGAAATGCACGTGTTTAAAACCGGAATATCGAATCTTAGCAGACAGAAATAAACAAAAGTAAAATCGGATATAAATTTAATAAGCATTGTGCATCATACTAAAGATAAGTAACTATATTTAACATAATAAAGATTGATGGTAAGATAAAATAGTACGTCAGTTTTGAGGCAAAGGCGTCATAAATATTCGATATTTAAATTCCTGATTTGCTTAGGGCTGTTTTACAGAGTCACCATCTCACATTGCAGAGATAATCAAAATAGCCTCTTGATGCACGACTAATCCTTCTGAAATAATTAAATGGGACATCTTTGAAGTCCAATATTTTTCCTATTCGATGTTTATGGTTTTTAATTTCTAAATAAACACATATGTAAAACAAATGTTTTCTACAGGTGGACCCGGCGAAGTACCCGCGCGTGTCGTCCTACACTCGTATCGCAGCGCTGTCCGGCCGGTTCCTGTCAGGAGTCAGCTCTCAACTGCTCACTCACTTCGGACTCATGGACTACAGGGACCTCAACTACATCACGTTCACAGGTATACCGGTAGCCTTCAGCTGTTCGAGTTTTTTTTTGTTTTTTAACACTAAAATCAACGCATGCGTAAAGCAAAATATTGCGTATAATGAAATAACCTAAGTAGGCATACCTACCTACAATTACTATATACCTGGGTACCTACGCCCAACAAGCGGAATGTTAATAGCAGTATTTTTATTACATATCCATTACAGTTTTATATGTATATTTTCATTGTAGATCTATTACAGTTACATCGTTCTAGAATTTAAATAAAAGTAATAAATAAATATCTACGACGTCGGTCACACGACTCACACAGTTGTTACCGGCGGTCAAGAGTTCAAGACTTACACAAAAAGAGAAATCTGAACACCGAAAACCTATACCCATTAAACTAACATGAAGCGAATACACGGCCCTCCTCTCGGTTTCTCAAACAACACTCAACTTTTAGACGTTCTTGAGGGATGAGCCCGACGTTCCCATTGTCCCATACCTCTCTCTGTCGCTCTGCAGAATCATTCTTCACTAGATAGAGAGAGAACTGACTACGGGCGGCTTGCAAGCAATCTTAGTTCTGCTGTCAGCAAGATACTCAACGGAGACCACAAATGACTAAATACGTTTAACGCAAAACATCATTCTCCCTCTGTTATCTTCAAACGAATTGGCAGAAACAGAACCATGTCAATGCGTTTAGCGCATTAAGTGATTAGTGGTGCAAGCGGGCCTTGAAAGTTTAATTTCGTTTGAGAATTCTGCCGTGAGTAACACTACGATGTCTCAGCTCAGGTCCTGGCGACGGGCTGGGCGTTCTGGCTGCCGACTGTGCAGTACGGCATCTACTTCCACAGGAGATCGTCTGCTGACGACCCGCCGCTCGACAAGGAACTGCACCACCAGTCTAGTGCGGTTAGATCAAACTCTTGAACCCATAGAAAGAACGTAACATAGCATCACGCCTGTATTCCCCGAAGGGCTAGGAAGAGGTGTACCTATAGTATCTACACCCACATTTCGCCAGTTATGTTTAAGTTCCATGTAATAGGGAGCGAGCCTATTGCCATTAACCGGGCTGCTACTCAGAAATTCCAGATGGAAAAACCCAATAACTTTGCTCGACCTGGGATTCGATCCCAGGACTTCATGTTCCAGTCGTTCGTGTTTTAGTTTGACCGCATAAGCTGTTGTGTTTGGTAGGTGGAAGAGACATAGCAGATACGGAGAGGGAAAGCGCAGTCACTTCGATGCTAATTACATTTAATACAATATAGTCGCAAAAACCAAAGGTCAAATACTCCAACGTGTGGTTACATAAGAAGCAAGACATCAATTAAACCTTGTTGGAAAAAAGTAGCGTTTTTTAAAACAGCACCTGGACTTCGATCCTTGTTTCACCTCCACAAAGTCAACTTACAACAATATTCCCTTAACATTTCCAGCAATTGATCCGCTCCAACATGGTAGAAGCATCAACACTGATCGCGCGACACGCCCGAGCTGCGTATACGCGGCCCAAAGTGCTGGCCTGGTCAGCATTGTATGCTGTGGCGCTGGCGCTGTTCGTGCAGGCACAAACCTATGTACAGCTGCTGTGGAAACAGATACAGGACGAGAGTAATTCACCGGTGAGTTATTATTATTATATTCTGCCCGTATTGTCCCACTGTTGGGCATGGGCATTACCTCCATATCTGCTATCGGTCACGATTCTTCGCTACCTAGTACTAATTCCTAAGGAAGACTTCCAAGTCGTGAGTGTATTAGCAGAATAATAATTGTGTATCTACTTTTTTATTTTACTTTGTAGTAATAAAAAAATCAGACAAAAAAACTCCATAGGCAAGGCAAGGTTGTTAGTAACAAGAATTTTGCTCATAATTAATGTTAGTAACTAAAAGTAAAACAAAAACTAAATAGACCGTCTATCCTTGCAGTTTATTTTTTTTTGTAAACTTAGTAAATTTTTCTACGCCAGGGGGTCTAGAATCATGTGCTGAATTAATTCATGGTTACAGTTTGCGCTTCGATGTGATGCCATCCTGTATAAATTCTTGCATGATAGATGACACTCTTATCAAAGTTGTAACAAAGGATCAGTGTAAATGTCTGTATCTCCATTAAACCTGGCAAACATTTTAATCTCGTTCGTCAAAGTTCCATCTAAGGATAGTTGGGAGCTTATGTGCAATGTTTTCACTCAGCATACAACGCAATCTTGAAGTTTTAGTTTCTTTTTATACTAGTGCACATTAACTGCACCTCATTATTGTTTCTTAACTAATATTTAAATTGTGATGTGAGTATAGGAGTTAGGAAGTGAATGACCTGCCACCAGAGAGTAATAAGAAACGATGACTGTAGGATAATGGCTGTTTTCTACTGTGCCATTGCTATTGTGAAAGTCAGGAGTATCAATTATTTACTCAGTGTGGTAGCTAATATTTACAGAATAACTTATAATATTAAAGATCACCTAACTGATGTACTGAGGGATGGCCACTATTCACGAATTTCACCAATTTTTTTTTTAACTATTTTATTTATTTAATTTTGCTATAGGTATAACTTGTAGACGTAAATAAACATATTTTTTTAATTTTATTCTCCAGGTAGCATACAACGGCGCAGTAGAAGCGGTACAAACACTACTCGGCGCAGGCGGCGCGTTCCTAGCGTCGATAGTCGCGTCGTCGGGCGCGCCTGCGCCGGTGGCAGCCGTTCAAGGAGTAGCGCTGTTTGTGGGCACCTATGCTAATAACGTGTTCGTGTCTTATGCCGGATACATCGTCATGGGCATGCTGTTTCATTATACAATCACTATGGCGAGGTAAGTGTTATTTAATTATACATAAATATACTTTTCAACACATTTACTCAAAAAATGCATTTACGATGCTTGTGTACATGGTCCGAAAGTTATAAATTACGCACCATACAACGGAACGTGCGGTAAAATAGGTACTCACACCTAAGTACCGGTTTTACCGCATACTCCGTTGTATAGCGCCGTGCGTATCCTTTACGGTTTATTTTTAATTTCCATGAAAAATATATAAGAACTACACCAAGAAGTTTCACATTACGAGAATAAATAACCTGAATAATCGAACCTCCTTGGAAGCGCTTTTGCTCAATACGTTTGTCTCACTTTAATACTAAAGAGAAAATGAGACGATGTAGTTCTAATATTCACCACGCGCACGTAGCGCCATTTGCAATTCACGCGATTTTCATATTAGAAATGTCAAAAATTGTTGCGACTTTCCGACTGATTTACATAAACGAGTAAGTAATAATAAATGAGTTCAAAAGAGGAATCCGATATTAATATTGTACTGTTTTCTCGCAAATGTGTTGAAAAACGTTTTATTACACACGTGCGGAAATTGGTATTTACAAACTCGTGACTATAAAAAAAACGAATGTAAGCCCGAGACGAAGTTGAGGGCTTACCATAGTCACGAGTTTGTAAATACCAATTTCCGCACGTGTGTCATACAACTTTTTTCAACACATTTGCGAGAAAACAGTACAATATTAATATCGGATTCCTCTTTTGAACTCATTTATTATTACTTACTCGTTTATGTAAATCAGTCGGAAAGTTGCAACAATTTTGGACATTTCTAATATGAAAATCGCGCGAATTGCAAATGGCGCTACGTGCGCGTGGTGAATATTAGAACTACATCGTCTCATTTTCTCTTTAGTATTAAAGTGAGACAAACGTATTGAGCAAAAGCGCTTCCAAGGAGGTTCGATTATTCAGGTTATTTATTCTCGTAATGTGAAACTCCTTGGTGGATTTCTTATAATGGAAATTAAAAATAAACCGTAAAGGATACGCACGGTGCTATACAACGGAGTATGCGGTAAAACAGGTACTTAGGTGTGAGTACCTATTTTACCGCACGTTCCGTTGCATGGTGCGTAATTTTTTTACTTTCGAACAATGTATACAGGCATCGTAAATGCATTTCTGGAGCAAATGTGTTGAAAATAACTATTATTGTTATTGTACACCAGACAATAAATATTACCAAAATAAATTACACGAGTTATTCCGTTTATCCACCCAAAGGAGGATACGCGGAAACGCATGTCCGAGAATCCACCCTAGCCTTAGTTGGATAAACGGAATTTATAGGCTTAGGTTGGATTCTCAGACATGCGTTTCAGCGTATCCACCTTAGGTTGTAATTTTGGTGTGGACAAACGGAATAACCGAATTACAAACTACAAACTTACAATGGGCAGCCTAAGGGTGCGTTTCCACGAGAGATGAGCGAGAATGCATAGCGAGCAATGTGCGTACAACTAACCAATAACAGCGCTAGCTTAGCTGAAGCTATGAAAACGAAGCGATGTTATTGGATAATTTTACACACATCCTTCGCTACGCATCCTCGCTCTTCTCTGGTGGAAACGCAGCCTTATCGCTTTCTGCTTTCTCATTCAGGCAACCTCGTGTTACTGTGTAATCTACAGTACTAGACCGTAAATATCGCATTTCTACAGCACGATTTGTCACACATACATATTTAGGCCCAAACACTTTTGTTAGATGGTAGTCCGGTTTTAAATGTTCATGATGGGTTCCTCAGCCGAATATCTGCTGAATCGATGAACTTCGCGTTACGCACTGTCATATTTTGTTCTTAAATAGCACTACAGTATTATTTATTAGGGAGAGCAGAGTTATAGGTCTTGGGTGCGAACCCAGGCAGGCGCTTTACTTTGTGTAAGTAATTTCATCACCACTGCTCTCAAGATGGTGATGGAAAAGATCGTGAGGAAACCGGCCGACATGCCGCACTGAGCGCGCGTGGTAGGTTGCAGTCTACTCCCTCTTGAAGAGAGTAGGCCTGTGTCCCAGCAGTGGGAACATTATAAACTAACTATGATTATTTATTATGTTGCGTTTGGTAGTAGGTTTAAGAAAAAAAAAACCAGAAACCTAAATAAAATTACCATAGGTCACAATAATTCATACTTACATTATTTAAACCTTCGTTTCCATCATTTCAGTGCAAAAATAGCGAGCCAGTTAAGTGACGAGAGTTGCTTCGGCTTAATCTTCGGCATCAACACTTTAGTCGGCACGGGACTGCAGTCCATCCTGACGCTGGTCCTCATCCAGAGCCTGAGGCTGACCATAGTTTCCCAATACTTCGCCATCAGCGGCCTGTACCTACTGCTGGCGTCGGTCTGGCTGCTCGGCTGGATGGTCAACATGTGCCGCCAGAAACGAAGTATTAGTCATAACAATCAATATTGATAGCAGGCTGGCTTTCTATTGATTTATACAAATTGTTGTGGCACTTTAAACTTACTTCAGAAGTTCAGACTCCATAGGCATTATGATAAAGTGGTATTACAATGGCAGCTAAGTTTAAAGCGCGTCTTTTGTTAATTTTCTTGGGCGATTGCGACTAGACAAAGTAACATTCGATTAGCGATGACGCTAGTAGTAAAGTTAAAATGTATGGGGTTGACATAAGCTATCGAAATGTCACGTGATCATAGATAGGTCAACGAATAAAAATTAGCTAGACAATGTTAACAACATTCGATTATGAAATGAATCGACAGCGTCGAAAGATTAGGTACTTCCACAGAGATGCATAGCCAAGGGACACTTTTTGACGAGCGTTATCGCTAGTTTTTAGAATCATTAGCGAAAGCGATAGCGATTGTAGGAATAGAATCGCTCCGAAGCGAATGCCATTTGTCTAGGCCCTCTGATGTAGCAGTTTCCTCAATATTGTTACTTGACAACACTTTGGTCGTAGTCGACTTCCTAATTGCTCCACGTTGGTCTTGAAAGTAAAATATCGCTTTATGACGTGCAAGACGTGCGTGACGTGTACCTTAAATCCCTACACTACACGCTATTTATGTGATGTGTTTTTTTATAGGGACCCTTCCTCCGTTTCTTTTACTACACCATCCCGATTTAGGGAAAGGGTCCCTGATTATCGCGTAGAGTAATATGGCTTTTACGGTGGTAAAGAAATTACGAGGGCGGCTATACGTTCATATTTCTCCAAAATGATGATAATTTAACCGATGTAAATCTAGGATATTTACTGCTAAATAAACTATGTGTGTAGTGTAGTTGTAGCTGTTGCCCTTCCCACGCATTCTTAAAATTCACTATTCGATTAACTACTTTATTGAATTTTAAAAATGAACCATAATGTCTTGTGGTCAAAACGGCCAGGGTGTCCGACACAGTACATACTACTTTGTACCTAAGTTATTGTAGACATACGGTATTCCAGTCATATATGAATTTAAAAGGCCTTATGGTATAAATCTTAACAATTGAGACGTTTGCCCAGCAATGCACAATGAGGCAAAATAAATTAATTAAAAAAAAACTATTTTGTACATTTTAGAATATCAATCGATATAGGTAACTTTAGTTTTAACAAAGGCTGTGAGTTTCACTCATTATCTCAATCTGCTCTGCAATATTGATACATTTTAACAAATGCAATTTTTTTTATCGTTTGCTTTTTGACCAATAGGACATAGTTGAGTTTAAAATACAAAATATTATTGCAAAAGTATAATAATACTACGTCAACATTCACAACTATTAACAGTTGTTTCAATTCGATTCTTCATGCTTTAATACTAACATAAGTAATAGGTACAAAACTCAATTTAGCCAGGAAGCGCCTACAGAAAATAAAAAATTCTAACCAATCAGAAGAAAAGAACGTGATAAGCTATCGTGAAATCGTGATACGAAATAGCCTAAGCACACATATTAATGCATGAAATGACCGACAAATTGTGATATTTATAGGTGATGGCACAACATAAACATAACAACGCCTGTATTCCCGAAGGGTTAGGCAGAGGTATACCATAGTCCATCCGCATTTCACCAGTTATGTTTAAGGGGGATGCGCCAAATTCAAATTTTCTTACGTTTTTTGCAATTTGTCGATCAGTATCAGATTGTATGGTGGTTAAAATATGATTCGCGGCCGTATCAAATATGGCTTTCAGAATTATAATTATTAGAATCAGCAATACAACTCCGAATTGCCCTCAAATGTCATGATTTCATGAAATAGTCATTCAATAGGGTAATATGAACATAGAGAGATGTATTAAGGATTTTTGTGATTATAACTATAAATAAATGGTTGATACGGCCGCGAATCATATTTAGATCAACATACAACCTGATACTGACCTGCAAATTGCAAAAACCGTAAGAAAATTTGAATTTCGCGGGCTACCTTGGCGCATCCCGCTTAAGTCCCATGTAAACGGGGGCGAGCCTGACAGTGATGACTATTGTGTTATATTTATATTCACACCATCATTAGAAATATCCTCGTTTTATTAGATTCGAATTTATATCTATACTATTAATAAATCTTATGAGTTTGTTTGTTTGAATGTGTTAAATTCTGGGACTACCAGTCAGATTTGAAAAATTCTAGGTGCATTTGATAGCCCAATTCTTGATGAAGGCTATAGTCTACTTAACATCACGCTAGGACCCTTAGAAGCCGAGAAAATACAAAAAAAGCCAGAACGAAGACTAAGCGAAAATTATGTAATAGCGCGGGGAGGCGATGCGATGCGACGGGGTAGGTCGGGGGAAAAAGAAATTTCACGCAGACGAAGTCGTGGGCGGTAAGCTAGTTACTTATAAATAAATAGGGCTATAACCTGTTCAAGGTTTTAAAATGTGTTCTGTTAATTGTCTGGCAGCAAATACATACTTAACAAATTTGACAGAACTGGTTTAATGTTGATTTAATTTATACTTAATGAAATTTTACCTTTATTTTTTTGTTCTTTGACAATTGTTCAATAATTAAAAAGATTGTATTCTGGAATACGGCTTGAGCCTTGTAAATTAACTGTTGTATATATGTTACTTTGTTTTAGATATAATGGAAAAATGTAATTAGCTCAGTATAAGTTAGTATTAATACAAAAAGGACTATTTCCTTTTAGCATTATAATATAAATATTTATTACAAAATAATTAAGATAGAAGGAAGACCTAAGTGTATGAAATGTTATTTTTAATAAATTATTGTTTAAATTGACTAGTTTCATTTATGAAGTTTGATTTCTATGTTTACTGCACAAACCAAGTAATAACTTGAGGAATTGTTTTAAGAGTCAAATAGTTAGTGCATTATGTTCCATCATATTGCTTTCACTTGAGCAAAAACTTGCAAGCTAGCCTTAATTTTGATGTTTGTAAAGAGCTGATTCTCAGTCTAATTTGAATAAAAAACTTCTGATACAATCAATCACTAATATGAATTTGGGTACATTAAAACAGACACATAATTAAATAATTTTATTTTAATACTTACATTAATTTTGTCACTTTTAGAACAAGAAATTAATGTTGATATGTGGACGAATAATATGGAATGTCTCATAGCACACTTCAGATATTAAAAATATAGAAATACTCTGTCAATAGGTACTCGGTATTATAATAAATTACTTAACTTGAGCTCACAACCTTAGGATAGTTTTAATAAAATTTCCCAAACCCAATATAAATTGATGGTACCTATTTATAATTTACTATGTACAATTATTTCACACAACTTAGAGCTATTTATGTTACGCGTACTGCATCGACGTCGGCCTGGTTTTTAAGTACACGTACACGCAAATTAACAGAAAAATTACCGCAAATGTAGGCAAAACAACCGTATGGATTTGTTGTCGCATTTGAGCAAACTCCTGTTTCCTTTCACGCTTTTGTCTCGCTGTTTCTTTCACTGCCCCTTTTAGTTTCCTCATTGTGATGCTGAAAAACAAACTTACATGGAATATTATGAAATATTGTGAAGATATGCCACGTACAAAAACATTATCAATAACATTCTTATCAGACTACAGATCTGAAACAATTTCCTGTCAGCAAGTACCAAAGTTAATTAATATTAATTCGATACCTTTAAATGCAGACAATAGTCTATTTTATATTATTTGAATTTAATTTCATATAAATCCTGGATAATTTCAGCCGAAAAATACACTCGTCACAACGCCGCGCCGCGTCCGAACGTCAGTGTGACAAATGACAAGACATGAAAGAAGTTGACACTTGACAGACAACCGACCCGACCGACACATCCCATTTTGACACGTCACATTCCACGTCCAGTCAGTTTTGACAGTGACACTCAGTGTTGCCGTTTTAGCCACATTGTGGCTAGATCTAGCGGATTTTCGACTGTCTTAGACAATAAAAAAAAATTTTTAGCCACCAAACCGTATCTAGCTACTTCTGGTTTATTTTAAAATTATTTATTTATACAACTTTTTTATATCATGGCTAAAAAAAAAAAAAAAACTTGCCACAAATATGTTATGCCACCTGAAGTTTTAACCAGTCACAAAAACGGTTAAATGAATAAAACAAACTGTAATACCATCCACGTCATCATCCATTGACAAAGACATTCCAGAATTTCCAGATGACATTGTAGACTTTCAAATTGATTTTGAATTTTTAACTATAAATTTAACAGTAATTTTAATGTTTTACTAGCTATAAACTTTATTGTTACCAGTTTTTAATCAATTTTTAACACTATTTTATATTGTTTTACTACACCCACTTATCCCCACCCCTATATAGGCTGGCGAGGCAAAAGTAGTATGTAAGGATCGTACCAGGTGGCGTTCCGTAGTTTCTGCCTACTCCCATGGGAAGAAGGCATGAGTTTATGTATGTATGTATGTCCGTGACTACCGTAGGACCACCAACGCAAATCGCTTCCATATTTTGTAAATAATTAGTACTCAATTGGTACTAATTAGTAGGTACTCGAACAACAAAATTGGTACCTTAGTAGTTTTCGAGAAAATCGTGTTTGAAGGTGGTCCTGCGGTAGTCACGCTCACTTCAGCAGGACCACCACGAGCGTCGAAACAGGGGGCATGCTACAGCTATTCTAAGTATACAAATATTTGTACCCATAAATGTGATTCATTTCGTAAAAAGAAAAAAACTTTGACTTCGAGTTTTGAATTTCTCAATACCTAGGTTTATCGAACCGTGATCTATAATTAATAAAACTTATTCGATTTATACATGTGTTTTCGGTTAAAAATACACCTACTAATTCATAACCTAGCTCTAACAAAATAGGTAACTAAAAATACACCCTAACCCAATCACCCAAGGTCCACAGATAATGTCGGTGGAAATTTGATAAAATCGACTTCAGGTATTGAAAAAATACATACCTATTACTTATGTTATCCTTTTATACTTACGTTATTAGCAACATATTGTTACTGGCGTAAATTAGGTTTTTAATACTTACGTACTGTTTGCAGCAACGGTAAATTAGTAGGAAAGAAATAAATAAGAAATACCTATCGCTCTTTAATGATATTCATATAACAACACAGAAGGTAGGTACTTACAATACAGAAAAACAATGATTTGATTACCCTACCTACCCACGTCATTAACAAAGGTATCACAGGCCATGGGTAACGATAGGTTATTTTTTTCTTAATATGTACCTACACAGGTACACAGTATAGGTATATAGGTACACAGTTGATATAACAATTTTAGATATTGAACTGTTCCTGCCGGGGTCGCGGATTGTTCGAAAGAGTTACCGTGGCCCTGGCGCACAGGCAACTGAAGGAACACGGGTGGGTTTTAGTCAGTAAGAGTCTGACACGCCCTACCGCTCCGCCCAGAGCGGGAGAGGTCATTTGATGATTTCCCACCCAAAAAAAAAAAAAAAAAGATATTGAACTGTTGTTAATACTATTCCGACATCCATAAATTTATGTGCACGAGTGTATAGCTCAATACCATTGACAACTTAGTTTGGTCGGGTTATACGCGGAGATTTATTATGGAAAAGTAATGAAAGCTAATTTCTCTTAAAATACACCACTTATGAATCTGAATTTTTCGTCACTATAGCTACTTTAGGAGTACTAATTTTGTATAAATTTGGGAAGAAATCACAGTTTTTAATAGGGAAATCTTGAAATGAAAATTTAACACCGTGACTACCGCGCTCGTGGTGGTCCTGCTGAAGGGAGCGTGACTGCCGCAGGACCACCTTCAAACGCGATTTTCTCGAAAACTACTAAGGTACCATTTTTTTTGTTCGAGTACTAATTAGTACCAATTGAGTACTAATTATTTACAAAATATGGAAGCGATTTGCGTTGGTGGTCCTGCGGTAGTCACGGCATTATCCTAATTTATTTTCACCACCCTAATTTCGTAACACACTAACTATCACAATCTGAATCATTTTGATGCCTATTTCTAATCCATTGCTTCATATGTTCGAAAAAATTGTCTGTTCAACAACGTAAATAACGCAATGAATGTTGTTGAACTTTCTAAATTAAACCCATTCCTATTGATAGTGTGCTAAGTAATTACTCCGCCGAGTAGGCCTGTATAGACGAAAGGAGCGAGTCCTATTATACATAATAATTATAACGACTGTTGTATATACTTTTGACAGGAATTATGGGATTGCACGTGCCGTGTCTTACACAGTAAATAAAACATTTTTTTTTAAATCACGGTTTATTCATCACGTTATAAGTAAGCTCATCAACTTTAATTAGCACAATTATCTTTTTTTTTTATTAGTGAACTACTACTTAGTAAATTACCTCATCACAGAATACGAAATATGTCGGGTTACAAAACAGTTACTTTTATTTTCTTAATTACTATTCAATAAAAAAAAAACAATTGGCAATACCTAACTTTGAATTTCTTACTACTTCTAAATGTCAAATACATTTCTTTAATAAAATGAAAACGATGTTGTAGAAAAACAATTCTGCCTACCGTTCGGGGAATACAGGCATACTCAGAACGTCTAGTTAGTACTTAGTAAATTATAGTTTTTTATGTTTGGATTTACTGACTGACTGATAGTTTAGTAGGTATCTAAAAGATAAAAAAAAATCAGTAAACACTATTTGGTATTTAAATACAATAATTTATACATGATATTCTCCGCCCTCGACCTTCTCATCGGACAACGACGCTACGATTGAAGCGCAGGTGCCTTGAGAAAGCCATAGTAATTGCATTAGAGATCCTTCTAGGAGCCCGATCATAACTCCACATATTACGTCCAAGATGTAGTGTCTTTCGGCTAGAACTCGTGTGAGGCACACCGAGCCCACCCAGGCGAGAAGCGGCGGGGCAAAGTAGACGGGGACTTCGTTGAACATAAGTATAGATACGATCATACAAGCTCGGCTCGCGTGTCCAGACGGAAAGGAGAACTTGTCCGGCCCGACTTCTAGCAGCTTGTTCATTGGAACCGGCCGACGTCGACGCACGAACGCCTTTATCACAGCTATCACCACGATATCCAAGATGAGTGCTGCGGAAAATACATCATAACATTACATAATTATCTTTACTTACCTATATTAAGTTACGATCGATCTAGCTAGGTAGGTTCGCTCACTGACAACCAGTCATTCGAAGTGGGGTATTGTAAAACCATGTTTTTTAACTTAGTTCAGCAGGTCAGATAAGCAGTCGCTCCATGAAAAAACTGGTATTCAGCTGCATTAAAGTAGGATGGAAGCTGAATCCAACATAACTAATGTATTTGGAAAAGACTAGAATTTTTTTTTCTCAACGCAGAGATTGAATGTGTCAATTTAAATATGGGTAGTAATAAAAGCTCCGAAAAAGAATTAAAATATGAGCGTACTCAAAATATGAAATTTACTGCTTTAAATACTAACATTCCGACAGCTTATATGCGAATACAAATAAAGAAACGACCGAATAAAATACTGAAAATTCCAAAAAATTAATACAATATTTGCTGACGTAAAAATCTACAGGTAGTCATTTTTATTGTAACCTTAGTTTATATTTAGAATCAACCTTACACCTAACATACCAAACCTCGGGGTGCCCCTGACGTCGGCCGGCTAGGGTTACGGTTAATAAGCAGGTCGACGGAGCCCCGCTCTGCGGGGCTCCTATTTCTGTCTAAAGGGTTTATAGGAACCTAACCAACCGAACCTCGGGGTGCCCCTGACGTCGACCGTTTAGGGTTAGGATTTTCGGGAACATATTATATGTTTTCGGCAACTTAGTAATTTTTTCGGAAGATTAGTGTTTTTTTTTGGAAATTTAGTTTATTTTATTAGAAAGTATAGATTATTTTTCGTAGAATTATAATTTGAATAAGTTCATGTTTGTTCGTTAAATACAACATTTTTGTCGGTTAATTTTGTATTTATTTTTCGGTAATTCATTTTAACACATCTAAGTTAATATTATAGTCAACCACAGATTGCTGGAAGTTAATTTGTTGTTCGGAAGCTTTATTATTTCCCTCTAAATAATTTTATTCTAATGACATGACAGCCTTTTTTTTTTTTTGGTTGGTAAATCATCAAATGACCTCTCCCGCTCTGGGTGGAGCGGAAGGGCGTGTCAGACTCTTACTGACTAAAATCCATCCGTGTTCCTTCAGTTGCCTGTGCGCCAGGGCCACAGTAACTCTTTCGAACAATCCGCGACTAGAACTCACGCGTCACTTATGGTAGTGAATGGAAATCTTTATCATAGGTACTTTATCTCTGGCTTCCCTTCGGGGAATACATGCGTAATGTTATGTTTTGACAAGTAACCTATATAATAATACGTACCTATGAATTTTAGTAATTTGTTACACAAGTCTCTAGTTTTCAACTACTTTTTTAATTTAGTAGTAGGTTTATGTCATTGAAAATTGTAAAGAGTATGCTAAGATGGTTTGGTCATGTTGAGAGGATGAATGAAGGGCTATTAACAAAAGGTATTTACAAGGCAGATGCGAGTGGAAACGCCTGGAGGGGACGCTCTAGGAAGACATATAGTGACCTTATTGGTGATATTCTTCAGAAAGGTCACGTGCGTAGTACTCACTACCGGCGTGCGTGTATGACCAGATGTATGAACGTAAACGAGGCAAAAGGAGTAAGTATGTAAGGATCGTAGCAGGTGGCGTACTGTAGTTTCTGCCTACCCCCATGGGAAGAAGGCGTGAGTTTATGTATGTATGTATATGTCCTAACATGTGGTTACGTCGAAAGTCTAGTGTTGGTGCGTGCGGGTGACGCCCGTTACATAATTATTAAAATGCTATTCATGTTGACGATCACCGCGCCACTGCGCTAAGATCGGCGATCGTGTTACACAATACGTTGACTTGACACTGAACGCTAGAACAAAGTTCTTATAGAATAATTGTCTCTATTTATCTTTGTAGAATCATTTCAAGGCTGGCTTTTTAATTAAAAGTCTATTCATCAGTCTTATTTACTTTACATTATTTTACTACGAGACTTGTGTCTCGACAACGAAAGAGCAAAAAATAAGTAGATTAAGATATCTAAACATTAATCTGCTTAGAGTTCATTGGACTGTAGTGACATCCTGACTCATAGTCTTTGTTTCATACATGAGTTCTATGTATAATTAAATTAGTTTATTGTGAACAAGACACTTTATAAAACAGAGCCAGCCTTCTGTCATCATAAAAACTTTTTTACAAAAAAACAACCGACTTCCAAAAAAAACACTAAAAGACGTGGAAAATAACTTTAATTTCGGAAGTCGGTGCCTTTGGTTTTGTATTTTCGTGTTTGGCCACCGACTTCCGAAATTAAAGTTATTTTCCACGTCTTTTAGTGTTTTTTTTGGAAGTCGGTTGTTTTTTTGTAAAAAAGTTTTTATTTTTCACTTTTTAGTTGCGGTACCTACCCCACACAAATTCGTATACCACTACTTGGTGTGTAAATAACAGTGACAGGAAATTATTAACACATCATCCATATAAACTAAGTGGAAAAAATCTGCAGTATTAAGAATAACTCAAAAACTACTGGTCAGACCTTGATTAAATTTAAATGGGACCACATGTGAAGCACCACCTATCAAATAAAAAAAGAATCATCCAAATCGGTTGACCCAGAAAAAAGTTATGAGCTAACACACATAAAAAAATAAAATAAAAAAAAAAAAAAAAAAAAAAAAAAAAAAAAAACACAGACGAATTGAGAACCTCCTCCTTTTTGTGAAGTCGGTTAAAAAATAATATCTTGTTAGAATTTATTAAATAGGTATAATTATGTAGAAGTTTTTTTAGGGTCATGAAGACTGATCATTGTTGTCATGTTTAAATACTAACCCCTTTATTTATAAACACTGCATAAAGTTAAGTAATGATTAGCGTCTGTTCAACCATACATTTTTGACGTTTAAATGTCTGTTAAACGTCTAAATGGTGAAGTGGTTAATCATCATTTATAAATAAAGCCCTAAATGATTGACTTTGTAAGTTCCATTAAATTATTTTTAAGAAAATCTAATTAATACTGTTTGTTAGACAGGAAGTAGAGGCATATAACTGTCATTTAAAATGTTATAAAAGATTGTGTAACTTTATTTCTGGTCTCTTTTCTGTATGTGTCGCTGGACTGGCAACAATATACAAAGTTCTAAGTAATTGGTTAGTTATTTTAAACATCAACCTCCTTCCCAACACCTGCATTACTTCATGTAGTAACTAAGTTCTATGTAAAAAAAGGAGTTATATTTAGATCTTGCACCATCCAACCCATCCATCAATCTAGTTTTGGGTTAGTACCGCTTTAGTAAGTATATAGTTACAATAAAAGTGTTGTCATACCTATGAGTGTGTTAACTTGCAACTGATAAAGTTCCTTGTTGTTAAAAAGCCAGATAAAGGTGAGCCAGCCAGCCAACCAAACAATCCCATGGCAAGACACCTGCAAACAATATATAGATAACATCACTACATGCATTCTTCTACGCACATTTATTAAAACAGTGTTTATGTGTAACTTTAATAAGACTACCAGCTAATAGAATATGCTGTGGCCTGAAATTTATTTATCTTATAAGTTGTCTTAAGTTGAATAGCCAATTCTTTTTATAATTTTTGACAGCTAAGTTTTAACCTTTATAGAATCCTTTGTGTATATAATATGTACCTCAAATAGCCTGTAGTTATTGCGTAGGGATCTTGTCCAGGTAGTTTTCACCCCAAGCTCCACAAGTTTCTTTGTGCACCGTACATCTTCCTGTAATATTTTCTTCAACATTGGAGGTACTTGTCGCTTTGACTGTTGGTTTCTTCCTATTAACTGGAAATCACATAATATGCACTTACAGACTCAGAAGTTACAATAGTACTTAAATATTATATTTTTAAAGTTTTTTCAAGTGTCATTTGAAGACCAGCTTAGTCCAACCTTATCACTAGAATCATTTTAATTTCCAAAACTTTCTCAAACATAATATATTAATTATCAGCACTCAGCAGTATGCAACTGATCATTAAGTATAATTTTTGCCATTTATCTTTTACATTGAAAATCATACAGAACATGCATTATGGGAACATCCCTAAGCTCCCAACATGTCTCTTTATCATACCGAATGTAGCAGGTACCTAGTTAAGCCAGTTAATATTGTATAAACAACACACATTCATTTGTCAGGTTTTTTATGTCTAATGTTATAAAGTCTGGATTCTGCACTGATGCTATTTCTAATCTAGATTTCTATAGGAATAGGATGTAAGTAACAATTATTATGAAGAACAATAGTGAATATTGGCACTAGCAAGTAGTGTGATAGGCTGATTTAGATGCTGTTAATGCTTTGATAAAAATGACAAAGCCGGTGTGCCGGTAGGCTGGCCGGGTACAGGGATAATTTACACCGTAAAATAAACATGTTCTGTAGACATAGAGGTAAGTATAAAGTGTATGTATGCGTTAATAGGTATTAGGTGTAGCTCACCTCCTCCATGCTGCCCAGCTGTAATTTAGGAAGATATTTTCAACAAGCGAACACACCTGTACAAACATATGTGCAAAAACTAAAATGAAAAATAAATAGATGCAAAAACAAAGGGATTTGTTCAGTTTACAATGTATTTACACACACAGGAGCTAAAATTTCTTACTTAAAAATATAGTGCAAAGAGTATAATAACCATAGGTGTCTTACACTCACAAATATTATTATTTATTCCAAAAAATGGTTAGTTATCCAACCTGTTTTACACCTAAGGCGAATTACACCAATGATACTGAACTGAACGCGATCAGCATATCTAACTGCGTTCAAGAGCTGTCAGTGTCATCTTTGTTTGGGAGTATGGACACTGACAGCTCTTGAACGCAGTTTAAATTGCTGAACACGGTTCAGTTTCATTTGTGAAATTAGTCAGCCGTTAGTCATTCCTGAATTTATTCGTCAAATCAAATGACGTCAAAAATATTGACATTA
Source organism: Griposia aprilina (assembly GCA_916610205.1). NCBI lineage: Eukaryota > Metazoa > Arthropoda > Insecta > Lepidoptera > Noctuidae > Griposia > Griposia aprilina. The sequence goes on from OU744286.1 coordinate 18,175,008, forward strand.
GGACTATGAGTCATAGTCCTAAGGAGGTTATGATACTTTGACAGATGAAGAAGTACTCGGTCGCTTATAAATAACACTAACTAGCATGTAAGCAAATCTCGAAAGGAGAAAAAAAAGGTGTACCCACTTTTATAAAAAAATTGAGAGCCTGGGTATATTAAGGTGAAACGGTGTAAGCCGGGACCCGCCCTACCCCGGCCGCACAAAAAAAACTTGTTTCGAGTAACTAGTGCAACAAATTTAATTGTTAAATTCCATTGGCGTGGCTCTCGTAAATTACTCCAAACTCGACTGGATAGAATAAGCTCAACTATTTTGCTATGAGCTTGCAGCAATGGACGTTAACCGGTGCGGGATGCTCATTTATTAGTCGAGTTTTTAAGTAAATCACTACTTATAGTAATGTAGACAAACAAAAGTTTCAAATATTTACAAGGCAAGTACGGTATTGGCATTGTCAGTTGAAAAATGTGCCATTCGAATCGTCGAACTGCGTCGAAAGAATCTGCGAACGATTTACCGGCGGCATCATCAACAACAGGCGCACAAAAACAATAAAATCGTTGGAATTTATTAGAAACCGAAACAAATAAGTTTACTGCACAGATTTTTGTGGTTTGTTGTTTCAACGTCACTGACTAAAATTGTCTGCGAGTTGCTTAAAAGTTGAATCTCTTTAATTAGTGGTCAAAAAATCAGAACACAAAAAAAAAATCTATTCTCCGCCCACTCTGAACATAATAGTGATCAATAATATATCATCACTCTGTATAAACTAACTGCAAGTCTAAAATGAAGAGTCTATTCGAAGTGAATACAATTTGCAGACTATGCTTAAGAGTTAATGAAAAAGTTTATAGATTAGACAATACACATCACAAGGCTTTCATCGATAGTATTATCAAATTAAAACAATTTCAACATGTAAGTACCTATTCAATTTGGCGAAGAATTCGTTAGTGCAATCTTACTTGATGAGGAGAAACTGAGGTAATACGCGTCAACGCGCGTATTTTGCGTTGAGGTCAAACTTATTCATGCCCATGTGCCCATGGGGGTGACGGGGGTAATGTAACAATAGTTAGTCAAGAGTAGACAGGAGGAATATAATTTAATAATCAATAGAATGTTGCTGAATGTTGTTGTTGTTGTTGTGCCTCGTTGGTCTAGTGGTCGCAAGCGCTACTGCTGAGCATGAGGTCCTGGGTTCGATTCCCGGGTCGGGCAAAGTGTTATTGGGTTTTTCCATCTGGAATTTCTCGCTGGCAGCCCGGAGTCTGGATTTGTGCCCGGTTGATGGCAATAGGCTCGCCCCCTATTACATGGGACTTAAACATAACTGGCGAAATGTGGGTGTACTATAGGTACACCTCTGCCTAGCCCTTCGGGGAATACAGGCGTGATGTTATGTTATATTATGTGTGTGTTAGAATGTTGAAGTTGGGGTAAGTCCAAGGGTTTCCATTTCATCCATAATACTTAAACCCACTGCTGCCGCTACACTTATGATTCAAATTAATAACAATAAGAATGCTATATATACTCATTTGTTTACTTGCTTTCAGGTCCCAACTGATGATGACCATATTTGTTACATCTGTAATGCTCTTCTGATGAAAACTTTTAATTTCATGCAGACTATTTGGAATGCACAAGAAATTATTTGTGTTTTATTAAAAAACACCGATAAGGTAAGTACTTTATTTAGTTATACCATTTCTGTTAACTAGTGGCTAACGTCTGGTTAGTAAATAATATTAAAAAGAAATTAATACACAGTTTTTTTTGACATATTTAATATTATTATGACTTGTGAACACAGCCTAAGAAAAAGATAAGAATTGCCTGAGATCTTTGACCATAATAATTTAACACCAACAACAATGAAACAAGTGATTAGGTTAATGGATTGTGTGTGTGTGCCAAATTCATTAAATTAAACAAGTACTGGATGGTTCAAAATGCAATTAAGCCTATATAAACTAACACTGTTATTATTGCTTTTAGATTACCAAGACTATGCTTGAATGTATAGATAGACACGACAATGGACTAAACCCTATTAATCTCAGCTCAGTTGTAATATGTGAAAATGTAAAGCATGACAGCTCTGATGGTAACGATGCAAGTACAGAGATTGAGGAATTAGATCTTGACATTTTAATTGATAAAATGGAAGGACAGAGTAAGAAAAAGCAGAAGCATAAAATTAATTGTAACATAATTAAAATTGAGAAAAATGCCAAAACTGAAAAAAAGCAAATTTTAAGTATAAGTTCTAGCAGTGATGAAGATAATAAAACAGAGAAATGTAATTTAGATGAAGTGGAAGTAGAAATAGACAACATTAAAACAGAAATTGGTGATCCACTTACAAAAGATTTGAATACAGATACACATGAAGATCCAAAACCAGAGCCTAAAAAAAAGATAGACATAACAAAAAAAATAACTATATATAAAGCAACTTCTGGTAAAAAAGGAGTAAAACGCAACAAAAAAGAGGTAATAGATGATGATTACCAACCTGACTCCACAAGCCACTCTGAAGATTCAGATTATGACTCATATGATGATAACGGAAAGCGAATCAAAAGGTCAAAAAATGATAGAGTTTATCCAAGAAAATGTGAACATGTAGGTACAGCTAAGCTTTCTGAAAAATATAATTACATTGCTGTTTTACTTTGTATGTATGTTGATCAAAATTTAAGTATTTTAATATTTGGTACTTAATTTCATTTCAGTGTGATTATGAAGTGCTGCAAGGAAAGGATCACTACCATCATTATCTATATGCGCATCCCAATGTCGAGTATCCATATAAACAGGAAAGGAATTATTCTTGTTCGATTTGTGGCAGACTGTATGTAAGTAGAATAATCAGTTTATTTATTTCATAATCAACAGGTTGTATCAAACACATTTTAGAGGCCTTCTTTTAAGTATGGAGATACCTGTAACAGAAGACCTCCCTCTTCCATGTTTATGTGTATATATACAAAGCCTGTTATCAACAGAATCAATAACAAAATAGTTACAATGAGAAAAATAAAACTAGTGAATTTACAGATAATTATTTAGGTACTTGGAATTCATAATCTCAGATAATTTACATTTCATCCCCACTTAGAAACGATACTGAGAAATGCAGAAAAAAATTGGTTGCTATAGAATTTGAATCCAGTTGTGTATGTCATTGAGTTTTTGTTCTGCATTTGATAATTATCTCAGATTCTAATTTTAAGTATAGTTATGTGTGGAGTGTAAGTCTGTGAGTATGTGTGAGTTAGGGTGCGACAGCTTGTGTGTGTGAGTTAGGCTGCATGTGTGTGTGTGTGTGTGTGTGTGTGTGTGTGTGTGTGTGTGTGTGTGTGTGTGTGTGTGTGTGAGAGAGAGAGTTAGGCTGCATGAGTGTGTGTGAGTTAGGCTGCATGAGTGTGTGTGTGTGAGTAGGAGTGATGAAGAAAGGGAACCAGAAACATATTATTAGTGTGAAGGATGTGGTACACAATTGTTAGTACTTATCGATTTTAAGATATGTGGCTTTTTATTTTTGGATAGGAAATCGTCCGCCGCCCTGGCCCTGGGGTGGAGGGGTCTGTCAGACACTCGTTTAGATAGATAGTTGGTAGAACACGTCATATACAACACCATTTGGATTAAGTCAAATCCAGAGACTGCCCGGGGCATTGTATCGGCCCGCCTGGTATTCATTCGTCGCCCTACAGCCGTAGTTCCTCTTGAGGGGCACTTGCAAAAGACGGCGCACAGTCGTTTCGGGCCTTCTTATACAGACGACAGACTTCCCAAGTCCGTCGCCCGCTGGCCACACCCTATCGAGGCCGGACAACCCGGTGCGTCTGCTGCAGGTAGGGAGGCCGTATCCTCCCATTCCCTTTCCGACGCCCCCTTTGCGACTATCAATCACATCCTCGAAAAAGCAGGCTACGGCGTCCCACACGCTTTTATTCCCGACCGTGGACTGAAAGACACGAAGCCAGAGTAAAGAGTTTACCTGCATCACCGACGGCCGCGATGAGATCAAGGTGTCAATTTAAGACATTGCCTTGATGATTCACGATCATCAATTTTTAGGAGTATTGATGCATTTAATGTTAACCTAAAATGACGACCCTATACTTTAGCTTCAGTAGTAACTGTAACTACAACTACCTATTGCAATAATTTCTCATGTACTTTGTTATTTACAGTCAAAAGCGAAATTAGGTGCACATGAAGCTAATCATGCTTCACAGAAACTGAAGTGTACTTTATGCCCAAATGTATATTCTAATAAGCTAAGATTGTACAGGCACATGCAAAGTGTCCACCCAAAAAAGAAATTGACCTGTGATTACTGCTCTAAAACATTCAAGACAAGAAATGATATTACGCGACACATTCGGGTGAGTTAGACATATTTTTTTTTGCAAAAAAAAAAAAAAGTTGCTTATTACAAACAGTATTGTGTTTATTCTTTAGTTGTGTCCTTGCAGTCCTTGTGCCTAACAGCATTTGCAACTTATGCTTTGTTGCTAATTTTAAATTGAGTCATTCATAGAGGCATAATGAATTTGTGAATGTGCGGGATAGTATAGTCGCCGTCGTGATTGCTGTACCACTTTTGACAACAATTCTCACTAAACTTAAACTTCAGCATATTATTAGTCTATAATGTTCCCACTGCTGGGACACAGGCCTCCTCTGTGAGAAGAAGTGGGCCATAATCCTTCACGCGGGCCCAGTGCGGGTTGGTGGATGTCACGTCTTCGAATTTTTGGTTCTAGGACATCCCGGTTTTCTGGCGATATTTTCCTTCATCGCGCCTGCTTGGGTTCGAACCCACAATCTACAACTCGTAATTTGGGGGCGATAGCACTGAACCACAACTGCTCGTTCATTTAAACTTCACTTAGGTTGAAAATGGTGCCGATTCTCTTGTACACCGAACTAAACTATCACAAACATTTCTTATTTTTGGTTAAGAAAATCTTAAAAGCTATTCTGCTAACAAGATTCTCTAAAGAAGATGTTCCAGAAATGTATGGAGCCTGGGCTAGCACCATGTACACTATACGTAAATATCGCTATACAATATAGTAAATGTTTCTTAATATTAATTTTCTATTATTTTACTTCGTTTCAATGTATATTCCAATTAACTTTGTTAAGGAGAGCAACACAACATGAATATGGTGGATCAGTAATATGCGAAATGACATTTGATTGACGTGTCTATGTAATATCTACGATAAAAAAACAACACACGAATTCCGAAATTACTTGGGTTTCGTTATAATGATAAAATAAGACTACAGGATATTCTACTCGATGGCGGCAGCAATAATAAAATAAGTGCAACCCTAGTGCAACTTGTTATTGTAGAATACCACGTACACGACGAAACCCAAATCACAGGTGAATCAGAAACCATATACCAAAGCTTGGGTCAACAGAGATGCAATCAATCAATGTTCTTAGTAGTAGACTGGGTCACAAAACAAAAACAATCACTATTTTTTTTCTCCTTTTTTTTCCTAATTGGCAGCTCGTAGTTTTGACCACTGAGGTCTGGGCTACTTAACCGGGCAAGCCTGTGGGTGCCTTAAGCTACTAACTTAAAGCCTCCAGCTAGGGGCGAAATTCTTAATTACTAGGTGACCGCACGCTAAGGGCACCCCCTGTGGGGTACGACCCTCGGCTTAGGGCGTCACTGAGGGGAGGGCAGCAAGGTGGGACAGGCTGGATCGAAATTATATTATTATTATAAGGGGAATTTAAAGCTACAGGCTCAGCTACGGCGCGGGCTGGCGCGTCGTCGAGCAAGGGTCGGGGGGGACCATTACGTCGGGGGCGTCGCGTAGGACGTCGGCGGCGAGGTCGGAACGATGGCGGTTTGTTTTTGTATACTGTACTGGTGGCCCTACTGCTCTCCTGCAGGAGGGTTATGGGGTCATCGGGTTCGGACAGGGCATGCCTTGGACGGCGGGTATGACTAATACGGGACGGGGTATATCTGGCAGCCTCGACAACCAGAAGGTTGCGATGTGAGGCTGCGGAGTCGAAGAAACGCTTGGAAATGCGCTTCATGAACTGACGGATAGTGGGGATTTTAAGATCGAGATGGAGGATCTCGTTCCGAACGAACCAAGGGGAGCCGGTTGCCCTACGGAGGAACCGGTTTTGGAGGGTCTGCATCCTATGGATGTGGTGGGGTTTCGAGTGTGCGAAAACCACGCTCGCGTAGGTCATGATTGGGCGAATGCACGCTGTGTAAATGCGCAATTTGCACTTGAGTGACAATTTGCTGCGTGCATTCAATAGGGAGTGGAGTCTACCGAGAGTGAAAGCGGCGCGCGAACGCGCCTGCCTTATGTGCTCACCGAAAGAGAGTTTATGGTCCAGTATGACACCCAAGTATTTGGCTCGCTTCTCCCAAGGGATAGGTTTGCCGAACATGGTGATCGGGCGGGTCACAAAAATCTCCGAAACACGTCCAATTTATAGTCATGGCAAATAAAGACGTCACTTCACGAAACTTAAAACTGTCAAAGTCGTCAAACGTCATGTCAAACAACTGTCATGGCTAACCTAATAATAGGGTTATCTTATTAAAAAACTTCCCAAATTATCATTTTTGTACGCCTGTACTCTTCTTCAAATTAATTTGATAATATTTTTATGACAATCTCTTATTTTTTTACTATTTATCTATGTAGTGTACATAGTAGTAGCCCAAAATCAAACATCTCCTTTAAAAGCAATTTTCAAGTTTGACAATCGCTAACTTGAGTACCTAGACGATAGACCAAGATTTGTCTGAAAGTAAAATAAAGATCGTATGAAAAGTGAACGAAATGATACAAAGTGCAAAAAACCCGGAGTAAAAACAAATAATTGTTTTTAGTTGTTCATCAATAATTATTTAAGTGAAATACTTAATGTTTATAATTATATATACCTAACTGTATTTGTTTTTACTATTTGTGACCAATGTGATCGCTTGGGTTGTTTACTGAAGACGATTTAGAACATCGGCGATATTTTTTGGGTTTTCAATAAGAACAAAAATTTATTCAGGTAGCATGAATATCTTGCTATTTATTTCAGAGTAATAATGTTAATTTACTAATAAAAATGTGCTCTCGAGAAATGATAATCCTGTTTTTCGTTCAGTAAGTTGAAAATCTCCGGTATTCTCGTCGCCATAGGAAAACCATATCAAGGACATCTTGAATTTGTCTGAGTCTGTCTGTTTGTAATGTCGTGAATCGACAACAGTTGCAATCACATAAGCATCCATAATTATTTCCAAACTCACAAGCATCCAAACTTTCAAGAACTAGTAATGTGTTTTGTAAATTGTAGTTTATGACAAATAATTCTATTCCACACCTTTTTAATCGCGATAAAAAATTGTAGTTTGGCGATCAAAATTTGTAGATGTAAACCGGCAAATTCAGAATTGAAGAATTGCCATTTTCTCTCAATTGAATAACTAAATGACATTAGTGCTGTCAAACTATATTACATTTTAGTCAATTTCAGAATGGGAAACGTCGTTTGACAGGAATAAACTAAATATTGGTGATTTTTAGTCTAGTTTAGAGATATTGTGTCAAGAGAATCGGCACCAATATCTAACTTACACATAGACAAATAGACCTTTTTGTTTTGCCCTAAGGTGGTAAACCAATTACGAAGTTGATTATATCTACGCCTATTAACTGAGTTTTTGACACCTATTTATTTTAATTAAATTAACTTTTTTTTTAATGTATTTTAACCTCTAATAAGCGTCCATTACCAGTTGTATAATACGTGTTTAACATTTTCAGACTCATACTGGAAGTAAACCATTTAAATGTCATATTTGCGGAGATGGGTTTGCGCATAGCGGAAACAGGAGTATTCACATTCGTACTAAGCATCAAAATTATAAATATGTGCCAAAGAAACAAAAACGAACCCAAAAAAATAAACGGCGCAGAAACAATAAAAACTACTCAACCGATACAGAAAGTACATCTTAACAATAAGAAAACTACGAGGGAGTAAAAAAAAACAAAACAAAAATGTAAAAATAATGTAATGAACTTGAAAAAGTTCAGGTTTCGGCATAGCTATTCATAACGTTCGATTCGGCACCGAACGCGTACCGAACGCTTCCGTGCCGAATCAAACATCAATGAAACATTCATTCGAATCGAAGGACTTCTCTAAAGGCTGATCACAACCCTAAAATCGTAAATCAAACAGACAACCGCTATTCCGACAGCTATTTGCTGGGAGTCAAGTCAAATCAGTAATTGAAAATGTGTATTTTTCTACACGACAGCCTGTCGAATGGTTCTGAATAGCTATGCAGATCTCGAGAATAAATGCTGTGATCTCGACGGGGAAAACGCCCACGGAAAGTGATTATGGAAATGTGATCCCAGCCTTATAGACGTAAGTAGTAGGTACCCAGCTGTCGTGGAGTATCCACAGAAACGCCACATTAATATTTTTATTTTATTTTTATTGTTGCAACTTGCAACGCTACAAGGTTTTTTTAGCGCGTGGCCAAAATCGGTACTAACGCCGCCATCTTGTTTTGAAAATACAATTACTATATCAATTTCACAAAATATGTTTACCAACAGCGCCACCCTGTCAATGTCATTGAGGCGCCAAAAGATCCTTGTAGCTACTATGATTTCTGCATGTTTATTGATTAAAATAATATTTTGATTGTAACAACTACAACAAACTGCTATTAACAATAGTTAATATCTTGTTTATCTCCAGACATGGCGCAGCGCGGTTTTCTCTGGTAAACCGAATGGTTAAAACAATATAAAAATTGCGATCATTAAAATAAAGTCGAAATAAATAAACTCAATCACTCTGCCTCTGTCCGCCTTTATGGCGTTGATGCTCTCTTAGACTAGATAGAGTTTAATACAGTTTTTATTATTTATTTATTTTGGATCGCCAACAGAGGCTACACAATAACATGCATGTTAACTAACACAGGGACAAATAACAGTGTGCGCCTCCAATTACAGGAGACCACATCATTCACTTAATAACTAGGTAGGTACAAAAAGTTTGACAAGGTAAAACATTAAAATACAATGATACAAAAAATAAAAATACAAATTACATAGCAACAAATTCAAAAGATTAAAAATATAATTCAAAAATATAAAATAAAATAAAAAATACCTTAGATTGTCAAAGGAAAAACAATAACAAAATATTATACTTTGGATATTATAACTCTTATGTCCTTTTTAAACTTTGCAATTTTGCATGTAATATTTATTCTTTATGTTTCGATACTTCGTTATACTGCCTACAGATCCTTGGCAAAACCTTGGCCTTGGCCTTTATAGTTAATATTTATTGTTTACTAGCAGATCCAACAGCCGTAGTCCTGTTCAAACAATAATTCATACAAAAATCACATGAAGAACACTATTTTCAGTTTTCCGGGCAACATTTCCAATTTTTCTTTCCCTAAAAACCTATTGGGACTATAACAAGCAATTTAAAAAATAACCAAATCGGTCCAGCTTTTCTCATGTGATACGCTTACCAGCAAACAGCATTTTGTTTTTATTTATAAAGATTGGTAGTTTGTATAGATTGGTAGGTAAAATTTGTAAAAACCGCGCAGCGCTCCGCCTGGTCTGCTTCGTCAAAAATTCATAAGCAGTTTTTTTTTATATAAGTAATTTGTTAGGTACTCAAATTCTGTAGTTGACTATTAATAAATTTTATTTTTTTCGTAATGTTTTTTTTTATTAGGGTTCCGTAGTTAACAACGAACCCTTATAGTTTCGCCATGTTCGTCTGTCTGTCCGTAGCTTAGTTCAGAGCCTCTTAGTACTAGAAAGCTATAATTTGGCATGGATATACCGGGTGCGGCGATTGAACTGTCCGTATGTGAAAATGAAATATTTCTGTTAATTTTAATATTTATTTATACACCTTTGCCATGTGAAAATAGAAAGTTCAAAGTTTTACTATGACTTATTCCGAAGGGTTAAAACCGCCTTTTGCCTTTACTACAAGCTGAAATCTCTTCCTGAAAGAAGCGCAGGCTGCTCGAACGACGTCGTCACTCAAACAATTCCATTCTCGCGTAAGAGTAACTTTGAGCACTTCCACCGAAGTGTGTTTTTTAGCACAGGCCTTGGCCTGTAAAACACCCCAAATACAAAAGTCCAGCGGATTAAAGTCGGGCGATGACGACGGCCACATATCTCGGTCGATCAGCACTGGAACGTTTGCTTTCAACCAATTTTGCGTTCCAATTGCTCTGTGCGATGGTGCCGAGTCTTGCTGAAAGGTCCAACGCTCAGAAACGAATGTGTTGCGCGCCCACGGTATCAGCCCTGGTCGCAAGACTGTGTCTCGCTAGATTTGTTGGTTTATTTTGACTTGGCTGCGACCCATTGGAAGAAAAACGAGCGGAGAACGGCCTTTTTCAGACACCGCCGCCCAGATCATGATTTGGTCGGCTCCTTGGCGCCGAGTGACTTGCAATTCGTCTGAATGGTCGCTGACACGTCCCTTCAACCAAACACGGTCATTTTGTTTGTTTAAAAACTGTTCAACGCAAAAAGTTTTCTCATCTGAAAACACCAAATTGGGAAGCTCGCCAGAGTCGAGCAAGCGAATCAGCTCTTTCGATCGATCCAACCGTTTGCTACGTTGTAAAGCAGTGAGTTCCTAAGAAAGGTTTTTTTTTAATGGTTTGACTTTAAGCTTTTCCTTCAATATGCGACGAACGCTGCGATCGCTCACCTTGAGATCCTGCGCGAGCTGGTTTGCTGAACGCGCTGGATTTCTGTCTAATCGATGACGCACCTTTTCGACAACTGCTGGCGCTGTTGCAGTGCAGCGTCGTCCGCCACCGTAGCGTTTCTTAACGCTACCAGTCTCATTATAACGTTGAATAATGCGATGCACAAATTTCTCGTTCAATTGAAGATTTGGCAGCGCTCGACGTATTTCGATATTCGATTTTCCCTCCAAATGAACAGCAATCACTGAATTTCGTTTTAAATCCATTTTTCTAAATTCGAATGTGTTTCTCTCACAAGGAATCACTTCAAATGATGATAGAGAACATGTCAAAGACCAACATTTGAAGTTTTGGCGGCATTCGATTCAGTGGTTCGAATTTTAAAACAGTTAGATAGAGACGGACAGTTCAATCGCCGCACCCGGTACATACAATATTAATCAAGCCGATAAAGTGCTAAAATAAAATCAGTTTTTTTTTTTTTGTCATTGTGAGTACCTCCTGTACACGTAAAGTGGGGATGTTTTTTTTTTCGCCTATCCCATGGAGTATCGTTAGATAGGCCGTTCAAAAATATTACGGGTCTGTGAAAACCATTTTTCGATTCAGGGATCCGTTTGCGTAAAATTAAGCTTTAAATTGATAATTTTTGTTAGAATCAAGTGTGTGTATACCCTCTCAGCTAATTGATTGCTTCTTGATTTGGATATGTGAAAAAAATCACGGCAGTAGTTTAAACAACGAAATTAAAAGGAAAACTATCACAGCTAAGTAGGCTTTACAAGTTTACAAGTAATAGTCGACCACCTTACATTTGCAGTTGGAACGTATGGGAGACCATGTTTTTCAACTACAATGTTAAGTTTGTTCTTGGGATAACTTTCATTCATCCTAAACTACGGAACCCTTCATTGTGCGTGGTCCGACACGCATTTGGCCGGTTTTTATCTAAGTATTTAGTTTAATAACTAAGGAGCTGTTCACTTATTACATAAGACAATTTTAACCACTTTCTGACCACCACCCCCCCCCCCCCCCATTTACGTAAGAAAAAATAATTTCCCCGCTGTCAATCTTACCTACCAAAATTGCAGAGAAAAAGTAACAAAAATATAAAAACGCGTTGGATCGTGTTATAAAAAATCGGTGTGAGTTGATTTGGCACTCACGAAAATTGATGTGTAAACATGTGAGCTCGCATCAGTTTAGTTCACGCGCTCACATAGACACGGGTCTTACGCTGATGTCATCCGACGCTCGAAGTCTTACGCTTACGCGTCTGACGCTCGAAGTCCCAGCTAGCCCCTACCGTAGACCGAGCGCTAAGATGTTTACACATCAAAAATTAACATTTTAAGTAAAAAGTAACGTAACGGACCGTGCGGGACTGCGCGCGTTTTGAAATTATAATTTTTCCATACTAGAAGAAGAGAAATACTAATAATATGTTATAGGTGTGTATTTATTGTATACATATGTAAATGGACACACAGACTGTAATGTAACTGACTGTAATGTATGTGACTGTAATGGATGCCACAGACTACCCTACCTGCAGTATTGTCTTTCATAGGTTGTCGAGATCGCGTTTAGCGATAAGACCGCGCATTGTGTGACCCTATGTAAATTTTCATCATGTACAATTCGCACGTCTTGCCGAGTCCAATCCACATCGAAGGGTCGCTTCTCGAAGTTGTGAAGGAGTATGTCTACCTAGGGCAAGTCAACCAGCTCGGTAGACACAACTTTGAGAAACAAGCCGACAGAAGGATCTGGTTAGGTTGGGCAGCGTTTGGAAAACTTCGTCAAGTCTTCTCGTCGCCAATCACGCAATGTTTAAAGACTAAGGTCTTCAACCAGTGCGTCCTGCCCGTTATGACATACGGTGCTGAAACGTGGAGACTGACAGTCGGGCTGGTCCATAAATTTAAGGTCGCTCAGCGCGCTATGGAGCGCGCTATGCTCGGGGTTTCTTTGAAGGATAAAATCAAAAAACTCAAACTCAAACTCAAAGCATTTATTTCAAATAAACCAATTACAGGCACTTTTGAATTGTCAAGGGGTCGGTCAGTCAGAAAGATGAAGCTAGTTACCCATTCCAAAGCGTAGTAGGTACCTATGGAGAAGAACGGGCAAGAAACTCCATGGACACTCTTTTAAATCAAAAAATGGTTACAAAATATTGATTACATCGTTCATGTTGAAATTATGCATGTGAGAACGATGCAGAACGTTAAAAGCGTCCGTAATAAAAAGACAAAAGCAATTCAAATATTAAATTAAATTAAAATAAGCCGTGGCAGCCAAGAAATGACCAGTCCCCACTGACGGCGCCCGTTCACGAACATGACGCATAGATCAGCACCATTCAGCTCAACCATTTTGAAGGGAACTTAATGATCCAACACACACGCCACCACCAGCGAGACATTAGAGTGAGCATGACAAACTCTCAGCCGCCAGGGCACATTCAAGTCAATGAAAGAAAAACCTATTAAATGGTAGCTTTATAGTAGGTGCATAGTACTCACACCTGTGCTATGCAATTATACAATACTAAAACATTGAATTTATACAATGCAAAGATAAGTTTTTAAAAACTTCAGCAGCTCCAACAGTAGTTTCAAATGCTAATCAATTATTTTATGCGCCCTTGTGGAGCAGGACCAGCGTTGAGCCAAGCATTTTTATCAGCGATGTAATCCCCCAACTTATAATATGCCTGGCTGCATAGTGTGCGTTTTATACAACATTTGAATTTAGTTTCATTCAGTTGAAGAATATGGGGAGGTATTTTATTGAAACATTTTAAACAGTACCCCATGAAAGATGAGTCTACTTTAGCCAGCCTGAAACCTGGTTGAACTAATTGATCCTTATTTCTAGTGATATAATTGTGTCTTTCACCTCTTTTACTAAAAAGATGTAGATTTTTCCTTACGTACATGATGTTTTCATAGATATATTGACAAGGTACCGTCATGATGTTAATATCTTTAAACCGTTCCCTTAGAGAGTCGCGCCTGCGGAGGCCATATATGGCTCGGATGGCTCTTTTCTGCAGAATAAAAATAGACTCGACGTCTGCAGCCCGTCCCCATAGTAAAATACCGTACGACATAATACTATGGAAGTAACTAAAATAGACTAGCCTCGCGGTACCTACATCAGTAAATTGACGGATTTTTCTCACAGCATATGCTGCTGAACTTAGCCGTCCTGCAAGGGATGTTAAATGAGGACCCCATTGAAGCCTTGAGTCAAGCGTGATGCCCAGGAAAACAGTTTTATCGACGAATTCTAGTTTCTCTTGATTTAATACTATCTCACAATTTGTACTTTTGACATTTGGTAAGGAAAATCTAATACACTTAGTTTTATTCCCATTTAATACTAAATTATTAGCAGTAAACCAATTTTGGATCTGCAGTAGGGCGTTATTTACGTCGTCAAGATTTGATGCACGTCTATTAATTTTAAAAATTAAAGAAGTATCGTCAGCAAATAACACCATTTGTGGTAGGGTTTTTAACAAATGGGGTAGATCATTAATATATACTAAAAAGAGGAAAGGACCCAATATCGAGCCTTGTGGTACACCCATTTTTACTTTTAAACCGAGTGAATTGACACCATTTATTTGAACTTGCTGTTGTCTATCATTTAAATAAGATTCTACTAAACTGAGAGCAAGTTTTCCAAGTCCGTAATGCTCAAGTTTCAAGATTAGGGTTTCGTGGTCGACGCAATCAAATGCCTTGGAGAGGTCACAAAAGATTCCTACAGCGTCTTGGGCTTCTTCCCACGCCGTAAATATGTGTTTTAATAAGGTGACACCGGCGTCAGTCGTACAACGTCCCTTGGTGAAACCATACTGTTGATCATGTAAGATTTTATTGGTGTTAAAATGATTGAGCATTTGATTCAGCATTACCTTTTCAAACACCTTGCTGAAAACCGGCAACACGGATACGGGTCTATAATTATTGGTGTCTTTACTATCCCCTGATTTGAAAAGTGGTATTACCTTACTGTATTTCATTAGATCCGGGAAGACTCCTTGATCCACACACAAATTAAATATTAAGGCCAAGTACGGCGCTATAGTCTCAATAATGGAGGAACACACTTTGATAGACATTCCCCATATATCTTCGGTTATTTTTACCTTGATTTGCTTGAAAGCTTTTAATACTATTATGGGGTTTATATGCTTGAATTTAAATTCAGTCGGGCAGGATGAAACGTTTGCTTTTAATATGTCAATAGAACGCGAGGGTGACGAGTTTAAGGTTTCAGTAGTTTTAAGTGGGATACTGGTAAAGAAATTTACAAATTCTTGAGCAACTTCTTTGTTAGTGCTTATGGGACCACGAGAAGTCTCGAGTTTGAAATCATTATTATGTCTTTTATTCCTGTTAGTTTCATTATTGATAATTTTCCAAACCGTTTTTATTTTATTATCGGCTGATTTGATCTTGTTGCTAATGTACAAGGCTTTAGCTACCTTGCAGGTATTTTTAAAAGTTTTAGAGTAAGTAGCAACGTATTTATTAAAAGTTTCAGAGTTAATATAAGGCTTAAGGCCATACAGCTCAAATAATTTTTCCCTACTTTTCCTAATACCCTTAGTTGCCCAGTCACTGAACAAAAAATTTGGGCAAATAGTTTTTGTTTTCTTTTTTAAAGTAATATTGAACTCGGTGCGCACTACCGAAAAGAATTCCTCATACAAGTAGAATTCCTCATACAAGTTATCCGGAAAAGAACCGGAGTTACCAACATAGCTTGCAGAGTAAGCAAGCTGAAGTGGCAGTGGGCTGGCCATGGTTGTCGGAGGATCGATGTCCGGTGGAGCAGACGAGTCCTGGAGTGGCGATCGCGTATCGGCAAGCGTAGTGTGGGACGCACCCCCCAGTTAGATGGACCGACGACTTCAAAAAAGTGACTGGGAGCGACTGGATGCGGAAGGCGGAAGACAGGGCGTTGTGGCGCAGCATGGGAGAGGCCTATGTCCAGCAGTGGACTGCGATAGGCTGAGTTGATGATGTAAATTTTCTAGATTTGTACAGTCACCAAAAGAGATAAGTAACCAGGGTCGTCGGATGTAGTTGAAGTTTAGTAAGAATCCGAGGGATGTTTCGAATTAAATTTAATTTGATAAATGAACTGTTTGATTACCATTAATTAATTTTATTCGAAAACATCCATCCGTTTCTTAAATAATCTTCTGTATCCGACGACCCTTGTTACTTATCACTTTGCGACCGCACATAATAGAGAGTATTCAATCTAACTAATATAAAATCTATAGGTAGGTACTTTCATATTATGTCTCGTAGCAGGTTTGTTTGGGCTCGAGTGAAGAGGTCTTCCTCTTCAGGAAGGCCGCATTTAGCCATCTCTGTCTCGATAGAGAGTTCAGGTTATTTCATACTTGTAATCCAGGTTAGGTACCCCTTTTTACCCGACTGCGCTACAGCAAAGACAGGGTTATGTTTTTAGAGTTATGAAACCCTAGGTATTATTAGCTACATGAAGGTTTTCGTATCGAATCAATGAACCAATGATTGGATACCATAGGTAACCCAGATCTAGCACCCAGACGAACAGCATAGAAGCAGTCGGCAGGCGCGGCGGTGCAGGTGTAGGACGAATATGCGCACCGGTCTGCGATTTTGGTAGCAACACAACAAACAAATAATTGTTGTTTTGATTTTGTATGTGTTGTTGTTTGTACAAGGACACAATGGACGCAATTATCTATATTGCGTCAGAAGCATTTGTGACAGATGACAGTAAAAATGAGCACAGAACACTATTTAAATAGAGTACCAAAATTATGACAGATATTCATTCTATTCGTTGTCGTATGCGTCTGTACACACGTCCGTCGCGTCGGTCGGTTTGATATGATAAGCTTTTTTCAACGACTAAAACGTCGCGTCGTTGTCGCTTCGCTTCACTTGGGACAAATAACTTTTTTTTTATGTGGAGTCCGTACAGCCTTTTATCGAAGTCATTGACACAAGCAAGATTGACACCTCTTTGATTGCACAGAATCAGAATACATTTTTCTAAAGGTACCTACTGATTTGATTGATACAAGTGTTCACAGAACATATCTAAGGAGCAAGTGTTCTGTGGATACAAGTCATCACACGTCATTTATTAGATTCAAATTCACCTTTTGGTTTTTTAATATATAGGTATTAACATTATTGTTATACAGTTAAACCTACAATACTTGCTTAATTTAGTGGCCACTTCCCATTTTTTATTCTTTGTGATAAAAATTTACTTTTTCAATCATGGAGTTCTTTGGTCTTACTATGTATGGTCCCCAGAATTATATCCACGATATGGTGATAGATAAATACAAAGTACCTATGAATAAAGAAGCTGTTAAACCTTTGATGGAAAAAGTCAAGGAATATTCAACACTGCCAGAAACGGTACCTACCTATCCCGATTTGATATTATTAAGCTTTGATGGAGATCTGGCATCTGTTCGTTATAAATAATAATATTATTTATAACGAACGAACGAACGAACATATTATGTAGAACAGAAGCAACCTCTTCCACTGCTCTAACGATTACACAATACAGGCTTCCAATTTGGCGTAGGTAGTATGGAAAAGCAGGTCGTGATCGTGACACGTATGGGGTAGTTAAGGACGCAACACACGGTCTACTTTTCTATACTAAATTCAAGTTTTATTGATCACATGGGATGGGTCCAGCCAGGTTTGGAGCCGTGACCGCTTCAGTGCGCGTCTAGCCATACGACCAACTACTCCTAATGGGCTGGCTGGCCTAGAGAATTTCTTGTTGTGGCATCGCTGAGGATCGTAAGGTACCTTTACTGTCCTATTCAACAGATACAACGCCCGGATGTTGATGTGATTAGAGTTATTGATCTTTACATGGGAAGAGTTAATGGATTTTCTTATGGCTCAGCGGAAAGATTTATAAAAATGAAACGCAAAGGGGTTATGCTACCTCCTTTTCCTTGTGATATATACAGGATCCCGCCGACGACTTATTCTGAGGTAAGTTAATATAGATATTAGGTACCTATATTTAATCTGGTAGGTATCTATTGCACGTTGCCCCCCTTGGGGTCTGGCAATCATACTAATATTAAAAAAGTGAAATATTTTAGTGTTGTTACTCAATCACGCAAAAACAGCTGAACGGATTCGGATGAAAGGACATTATTCAGGATTCGAAGATTTTATACCAAAAAAAACAAAGTGCCAGCCAGAAAAAATAAATAGAGCCGTCACGGGACGCCTGGCAGATGTGAAACATACCATCCTACCATAAGTTTGCCAATTCGCGGACTCCACTCAAGAATACGTCTACCCCAATGGTTGGTTACTCGTATTCTGGAAACTATATCCAAGGGCGGATTCAGCGGGGGGGGGGCACAGGGGCACGTGCCCCCTCCCCCCAAACGGTTTAAGTGAAATAATCGAATCGTGTGGATGGACTGGCCTGAATGCATATCCATCATGACATTGCTTCAATGATGAACGCTGAAGAAGTACCTAATATATCTTCAGCAGCTATCGCGTAACTATTAAGGTTCAAAATGGTGCAGTCAGTTCGTACTCGGGTACTGAGGTCTGCTAAGCCTATAATGCACCGGCCTAGAGTCGGCGAGAGGATTTCAGGATAACTTAAATAATGCTAAAAAGATAGCGCGGTCTGAGGGGCCTCGCGCGTCAAAAGATTGTACAGCTTTCTTCAACTCATGTAAAGTATATAGCTAATACTGTGAACGGTCAAAAGAAAAACTAACCAAACCAATTCGAGGTGGGGTCCTACAATTATTGAGCTTGCTTCGCTGGCTCTTGCAGCCCAGGGTCTCTTAATTCTTAAACTTTACTACCTATGTCGACAAATTTACTCATATTTCTGTATCTATGGTCAAAAGAAAATCAATCCTATCCGAGGCGGGGTGTAAAAATAGCATTTTTTTTGTTATTCTTAAATGTTAGGTATTGAAAAAGAATTAATCCCAAAAACAACATAGTGCAATACTAGATGTGGGAGACACTTCTTGACTGTCTGGCCCATGTGCCCCACCCAGAAATAAATCCTGGATCCGCCCTTGACTATATCGACAACTTTGTTGCTCTGCCGGATCACTTCGTTACGAATTCTATCTCTCAGAGACATTCCAAACATAGCACGTTCCATAGCTCGCTGAGCGAACTGGAATTTATGGACCAGCCGTACCGTGAGTGTCCACATTTCAGCTCCATAAGTCAACAAGCAAGACGCACCGATTGGAAGACCTTGGGTCTGTGGAATACGCGACGACAAGACTCGACGAAGCTTCCCAAACTTTGCCCAGTCCAGTGAATTCTTCTGTTAGCCAGCCTCTTAAAGTTGTTCTTACCAAACTGCAGAGTGTTCCCGAGGTTAACGTATTCTCTAACTACCTCGACTCGTCGATTCATCATTACTTCGCAGTCAAAGTGACCTCTGCGCTGCCACCGACGGCGACGACCTACCCCGTGGGAGTGGCAAAGTTTTGGGCCAACATGATTTGATATAGATACCTACTGTCGTGCCAGCGAGATGAAGAAGGTATTATCATACCTTTGTATACCTAACGCTCGTGTCCATTTCTACCATGGGGTAACAGGCTTAGAACAAAATCCAGCGAATCAATAACTATCTGCATCTTAAACGAATATCCAAAATATTGTTTGCAAAAATTAGATTTTTGGTAGGTACTTTCAAACTCAAATTATAGCAGCCAGGCAGTTAATTGTAGACCTATAGTGTAATATTTGTTATTTTCCATTCAAAGTCGGTATTTTTTTAAATGTTACGCCTAAAACATTATAAATAAAAATAACGCAATAAATGTTGTTGAACTGTCAAAATGAAAGCCATTCCTACTGTTAGTGTGTTACGCAATTACCCCGCTGGTCCCAGCACCCTATTCGAGTCCCACTATAGTACGCCCTTAGCTGTGCTACCTAAATGTTTGTTAATATCTCGGAGAGAGGCCCTTCTGACCCCACCCAAGCCCGGTGAAGCAGCAAAGGTCCCCCCGGGACCAACAGCAAAAACGCAAGTTTCAGAAAAAAAAAAAACCCTAATTACGTAACACACTATCTATCACAATCCGAATCATTTAGAAACCTATTGCTAATCCATTGATTCGTATGTTCGCAAATTTTGTCTGCTCAACAACGTAAATAACGCAATGAATGTTGTTGATCTGTCAAATGTTACGCAATTACCCCACTGGCTACACATAATTACACTACAGAGCTTATTTAAGAAACTACTTGTATGGTTTTAGTATGGCTGGTGGCTACACGATCCTGCATTATTGAAAGAAGATTGGTATATGACGAATCCAAGATTTCCACAACCTGCTTCACCGAATACTTTGATTCTAGACAAAGTGCGAAAAAACAATAAATACGCAACTCTATTTTGATTATACTAGGTATTTTAGAGTTGTTATTTGAATACCTACACTATTTATTTTATTATTTGTCAATGATTTGATTAATTATCTACATAATTTTAGTACATTAAATACATATTTATTTGGAAGTACAATATTCACTTATCTACCTACTCTACCCTGTTTCCATAACTGCGCAGCTGCGGTGCGACTTGCGAAGCCCGAGTGCATGAAGTGGATATTAAACAGGGTGGAAAGTAAAAGCGAGCGGGGATGAATGTACCCTAAATATTGATGTTACCAATTTCTACTCAAAATACATTCGGTTTTTTTTGAAGAATTAGTAAAACCGCATTCAAGTATTTTGAGAAGTCGCTTGCCTAGACCGGAAATTGATCACATCAATAGGTAACTTCCCTTCCGGGGCCCGCTTCAACTTTCTACCCTGAATATGGAAGTGTATGAACATGGATATATGTTTTATCCGTCTCCAGTTTGCAATATCATGCCGTATATCGTCAGGATTTGCATCTGCATCTAACAAACACAGCCTTATAATCGGCAAAGAGTTACATTTTCAGTGTGTCTACGTAAGAGCTGATGGGGTAACTTTACACAGAGACGTAAAGTGTCGACGCGACCCTGTATAAATGGTGTTTTTTTTTATTTTTTTTATTAGTCGAATAAACAATTCGCTTCACTATAACCGCCGTCACCACGGTCGCTACACTAGGCCAAAAATACTGGAAAAAAAAAAGTTACAACACTTTATTTGTCAAAGTCAGAAATCCTTCTTTCATATCGTTGACAACGTGAAGGGAGGACAACTCTTCTACAATGTCGTAAGTAATCTGTATTTATTTTAGAAATCAATACAACTTATCTATGCGTTTTTATTGCAATCTTCATTTATCATGTAATATAATTGGTTCTATATTTAATTTTTTTTAAAAATCATACGGCTCCACTTATAACCTCTTAGAAGTGATACATGTTTGTGATGTCTGATAAATTCTCATTCCAGGTCCAAAGTATCGCGTGATACGCTTTACGAGTGCGTAAATGCGGTCCTCCAGAATTCGAAGGACAAAAAACGTAACTTTTTGGAGACTGTCGAGATTCAAATTGGTCTGAAGAACTATGACCCCCAGAAGGACAAGCGTTTCTCAGGCACCGTCAAGTACGTTTACCTGGAAAGAGCATTTTAGTGGGATATCTTTTATTTACAAGTTCCACCAAGATGAATCTGGACAGGGAGTCGGTGAAAACTGACGGGACTCGACCCAGAGTCTTAAAATAACGGGTAGGTTTGCCCCGGCTTACCGAATTAGCATAAGATGTTGAAAACACGGCTTCAGGTATGCCTCATTGAATGTATTAGTAATGGTAAAATTGTAGTGTTCATATTTAATTAAAATAACACATGTGGAAACACCATGTGCAAATACATGTTTACGCTAAGTGATGTTTAAAATTGCATGTATTATCTGTTGATATTGATGAAGACTTTACTACTGATACACTCCTAAAAGTTACTTTAACATTTTCTCCTATGTGTTCAATTATTGACCATGATGATGATATTACTTTGCAGGCTCAAGTTCATCCCCCGCCCCAAAATGCAGGTGTGTGTGCTTGGTGACCAACAACATTGCGATGAGTCCAAGACCCTGAACGTACCCTGCATGGATGCTGAAGCACTCAAAAAACTTAACAAGAACAAGAAGCTTGTTAAGAAGCTAGCAAAGAAGTGAGTATTCTTTATATAAACTTCAAATATTAGGTCTTTACCTATGAAATTGCCGTTCTGCAGTACTGGCCATTTCAAATCAAAATAATTTTTGTTTGGCTAAGAATTCTAATTTCAAATTAATTTTATTTTAAAAACATTTTTTCTAAAAGTAGTCATTTCTTTATTGATTAGTGTTACATTTTCATCGCATTTCAATCTTTTTCGTCATCATGGATACGTTAAAAATTCGAGTAATTATGGAATATGAGTACCGTCGTGGCAGCAACGCGGCACAAGCGGCACGCAACATCAACGACGTTTACGGAGCTAACACTACAAACCAACGCACCACCTGTTATTGGTTTGCTCGCTTCCGTTCTGGAAATTTCGACCTGAAAAATGAACCTCGCGGTCGTCCGAAGACTTTGGTCGACAATGACGAATTAAAGGCGATTGTGGAAGCTGATGATACACAATCTACGGCTGAATTAGCAGCAGCTTTCGACGTTAGCGTCAAAACAATATTGGTCCATTTGCGTCAAATTGGCAAGGTAAAAAAGCTTGACAAATGGGTGCCCCACGAACTCAATGATCGCCAGCGCGAAGTACGCGTCGAGACGTGCCTTGCACTGCTCAACAGACACACAAATGAAGGAATTTTGAACCGCATTGTTACCTGCGATGAAAAATGGATTCTGTTTGATAACCGTAAGCGCTCAGCAAGTTGGTTGGATCCTGGTTCAGCACCTAAACAATGCCCTAAACGAAAACTTACCCCTAGAAAAGTGATGGTCACTGTTTGGTGGTCTAGCGCCGGTGTGATTCATCACAGCTTCTTACCAAACGGGGTGAGCATTACTGCAGATGTGTACTGTGAAGAACTGAACACAATGATGGAGAAGCTGGCGCATCTCCAACCAGCATTGGTCAATCGCTCGTCTCCGCTGCTCCTGCACGACAACGCGCGACCTCATACTGCACAGCAGACGGTCTCCAAGTTGCAAGAACTGGGGTTAGAAGCTCTCCGTCATCCGCCCTACTCACCAGACCTTGCGCCTACAGAATTACTACTTTTTCCAGAATTTGGATAACTTCTTGGCGGGAAAAAAATTTAATACCCGAGAGGCAGTACAAAATGCCTTTGAAGAATTTGTTGCCTCCCGTCCAGCTGATTTCTTTAAGAAGGGCATCAATAAACTGCCACTGCGATGGCAAAGATGCATTGATTGCATGGGTGATTACTTCGATTAATACAAATAAAAAATTCATGAAAAAAAATCGTTTAAATTTTTTCATACAAAACGGCAATTTCATAGGTAAAGACCTATTATTATAGTAGCACACTGGGCAGATTTCTTTGCCTGTCAATCTTTTGATTAAATATTGCATATTGTAAATACAACCAATCTATACACTACTCATTTTACATTTTGAATTTATAAATCACTAATCTTTGGACTACATTTTTGTGTGTGAATTTTCTTGTTTTAAATTAAAATAGGACACTGCAATACTGCAGCTTCTCACAATTGAAATAGTTTTCGGAATTGGATCAGTAGTTCTGAAGATTAACCCCTACAACAAACTCATAAATGTTACCTCTCTAATATTAGTATAGAAGTAGATTTTGTCCTAATATTGTGTAAGCCAAAAATTTAAACTTTTTCAGATATGATGCCTTCCTAGCATCAGAATCACTCATCAAGCAGATCCCGCGTCTGCTGGGACCTGGTCTCAACAAGGCCGGCAAGTTCCCTGGTCTCCTCTCCCACCAGGAGTCCATGACACAGAAGATCGATGAAGTCAAAGCTACTATCAAGTTCCAGATGAAGAAGGTATGTTTTGTTTAATGGATGTCCTCATTTCACAACTAAAAACAAGGGTTGTGCAAACAGTCTTTGGAACACATATTATTATTTAGGAAACCTAATGATTATTATGCGGTGGTGGTGGTTAGCTGGTTTTGGAAGAGACTGATTACGTTGCAACCTTTCGAGAATTAATAAATAAATGTTCTTTGGATGTAAATGCATAGTCATCGATTTTTATCTATTAAGAAATTGATATTTAAAACTTATAGCAATTTTGATCTTCATAATTCAAGCAGATATCTATTGATATTTTGAGCCTAGAAAAACTTTCATTTTAATTCAGTTTTTGCTGGACATCAGCCTGTTAAATGTTAAATTCTAATCACGTCTGTATTTTTTTTTTCGTTTGAGACTGTTGATCCATCACACAGGGTATCCTAGTATGGATGCCAGTCTCTCACAAGGAATCATATTTTGTGCATTGTTGTCAAAATGCTATAATTTTTGTCTTTGTTTATTTTTATGTGAACCTTTGTGAAGAGAGAAAAATAAAGATACATTATTATTTCCTTCTGTTCATTTCAGGTATTGTGCCTGTCGGTGGCGGTCGGCCACGTGGACATGACCCCCGATGAGCTCGCGCAGAATGTGCACTTGTCCATCAACTTCCTGGTGTCCCTGCTCAAGAAGCATTGGCAGAACGTGCGCTCGCTTCATATGAAGTCCACGATGGGCCCGCCCCAGAGATTGTACTAAGCCTACTCCAATAAATATGACTATACTATTTCGTGTTTTTTTTTATCAAGTGATATTGTAATTCCTAAAACAAAGAACCAAACCTAGGTAGTTGAGGTACATGTGCCTATTCTGTTTATTGGGTCTGCTGAATAGCTAATTTACAGCAGGGATCACACTAAATGTGTTTTCAGTTGTGATGAAAATACTGCACTTGC
Organism: Griposia aprilina; assembly: GCA_916610205.1. Lineage (NCBI taxonomy): Eukaryota > Metazoa > Arthropoda > Insecta > Lepidoptera > Noctuidae > Griposia > Griposia aprilina. Next base: position 18,199,747 of record OU744286.1, read on the forward strand.
GCTCTTAAAGCGCTTCATTCCCAGTCGTCCCCGCTGGGATTGCCACCGGAGGCAAATGTCGGAACTTATTGCCCCCACTTCAAATCGCTGTACTATAATGACAAATCCTAACCCTAGACGGTCGACATCAGGTGCACCCCGAGGTTCGGTTGGTTAGGTTCCTATAAACCCTTTAGATAGAAATAGGAGCCCCGCTATGCGGGGCTCCGTCGTGAGCGTCAAAATGAAGGGACCAAATCTCCAATGTATGTCATACATATATAAAAAAAATATACCATTAATCTACTATTTCCTACCTTTGCTATAATTTTTGCTACCTCATCTTAAACATAATATTTTAACAATTTGCTTAGTCCCTCCATCATGATATCAAGATGGAGGGACCAAACTCATAGACTACTCCCTGGAATGTTCTACCTACTCAGTGTTATATATAATACCTTAATATTATTGATTTTGGCTGCCCGAAACATATATCGTTTTAAAGATATCGATTATATAAGTTGGTCCCTCCAAATTGACGATTCAATTGTATAGTGCAACAGGTAAATGGGCGGTTTATTTTCGATCTTCGAAGATTAAATATTTAATACCTATTTACTACCTTCTAATCGTCCAAAATTTCTTACGTTAAAGTTTATTTTACAGAACCAAAATAAATTAAAGAAATAAGTAGGTACAACGTACAATTTTTTATCCAAGTAGCATTAATAAAGGTGTTTTTTTTAAATAAGAATAGCACATAAATATCTAGCTAATATAAAATGTATATTTAGTTTTTAAATATTACTATTTATTGGTTAATTTATTTATTTCTCGTAGTACTCAATGTAAGTAAACACAAAGAAAAATATTGAAGGTACTATTATTACCTTCAAATCGTGCAAAATTACGATTAAGTTGTACCTACTTATTTCTTAAATTTTTATTGACTCGTTAAATTAAACTTTTAACGACGACTTGCGTTAACATGCGACAACTTCCAGCGAAAGTATGAACTATTGAAATCTGGACAGGTTACCGTAGCCTTGATTTCAATACCTAGTCAGCTAGGGATAAATATTTTTCAATAAAAACAATAAAAGATTTTTGTTAACGTATAAATAGGTAGCTTATATTGAAATTATAATAATTCAAACAATATCACTGAGACTTCTAGAATCAGGATTAAGCATTTCATCATCCGTATCGTCACTTTCTTCGTCTTCCGGCAACTGTTCATCACAATCTTCAACGGATTCCTCACTTTCAATGCTCTGTTGAGAAACAATTACATCGCCATGAATATCCTTATTTTTGAGATTACCCATCCAAAATGCCTCTGAACAATTATTTGCAGCTAAGACAGCTTTGACTTTGTAAATCAAAGTTTCAAGAAGCTGTCTCATGTGTGGGACCTTACTCATCAGAACAGTATCTTTTTTCAATCTCGAATGGCAACATAATGTCTGCAAGAATCTAGTGGATTGCTGAAGAATTTTCAAAATTTCTAAAACTTCTTGATTCTCATGTTTGAATTGAATTTCCAAAATAGGGATTCCTTGCGACATAAATAGTTTAAGGACTGGAATGGATTTCTTGAAAAATGCTGCTAAGTTATTTCTGTTCTCGAGAGTTTTCGCAATTTCAGACATGTTCTTCATTATTGTTGCTACGTCTTTCCACAGATCTAAATGTTCAGAGTTTGTTATTCCTTTCTCTAAGCGAGCTTTGGTTGCTTCGTAAACTGCCGTTCCTAGATTTCTATAAAGAATGGGGAAATTGCTCTTGGTTATGCACTTGAACGATTTTAGAGTGTTTTTGCTTGTCTGCAGCAACTTTATATCTTCTGTAAGTTGCAAAGTCAAATTTTTCAAAGCTAGGACTTCGTTATTTATAAAATAAATGGAAGCCAATCGATCTACACTTTGATTAAAATGTAACCCCTTTTCTAATATACCTTCCGGAGTTTTCCACTGTCGCGACAAAAAGCTTTGTGCTAATGTTTTTAAAATATCGAGTATGACTCTGTTATCAGAGAAGTTTTGAATACTTTTCAGGAATTCAATTAGTGAAACTGCGGTTGATAATTGCAAACAATATTTTTCATGTTTCTGTAGGTGCTTGGCAGCAGCTATCAGTAAGTCTTTCAGTGATACTGTAGCAGTATTAGGATTTGCTAAAGTTCTCAGTGAACTCTTTAGTAAGGCACCATGCTGTTGATTTTTAAAACCTATCCACTTAAAATAAATGGTGCACAAGTTGTAGATGCAGTCCAAGCATGTAAGAAGATTGATCAAATCTGATGTATATAAAATTTCATTGTCTACTTGTGTATTCTCAGTTGTTAACTTTTCTATGCACAATGTCACGAATTTCAAATGTTCCACCAGTTGTGGTAATACTTCACTGACTGTCTTAGCGCATTGTTCAGCTTTAGTAGCATCGTACACAGCAATTTCCTGTTTAGTGAGAAATGTTTTCCTTTTGATTTTAGAAATTAAAACATTCTCAATGTTACTATTAACACACTTTAGTAAGAAGGTTAAAGTTTTCACGGTTAGCTCGGTTTCAGACTCTTTGTCTTCAGTCATGTCAGTTTTGATTAAATGGAGTAAATTTAAATTTAATTGTCTGAAGGGCATGTTGAGGCTTATTTCAAGGCTGCTTTTTACAGAGACATTGCTCTGCGTTGCTTGAGTGCGCGCCGTTTCAGGTAGCACCGTGTCATCTTGTGCTGGCTTCTTTGCCACTTTTTGTTTAACAGATTGTACTTTTACAGGCTTTCTTTCAAATTGTTCACCAGTGTACTTATTAACATTGAATGTACAAACAGGTGGTTTGTAAGGAATTTTGGTTTTAATAAGGATTTCTTTAACAAACATTTCTGACTCCTCAATTTGTAACACCCTCTTTAATGTTTTTGTCTTCAAGTCATCATCATCTTGAGTAGCAAAAGCATTGAGTAATTCCCTGAACCAATTAATGCAATGGACTAAACAATTCAAGATATTACTAATTGCCACTAAATCCATGTCTTCAACCATGTCTATGTCGAATTTGGGCATCACAACTGGACATCCCAATAGTGCATCTATGCTAGATAAATTTCCTTCATGCTGCTTAAAATGCAAAGTCTGAACAAGTTGAAAAAGTGGTGACAAAATACCAATATACACTTCAGACTTTGATTCTAACGTCATGCCTGCAATATTAATGGCAATAATCTCATCCATTTCACTGTCTGCATTAAGACAATACTGCATGAACAGCTTTATTTCACCAATTCTATCCATTTCAATTGAATCCACTATAAAGTTTTGTTGCAGGTCATTAGTCACTGCATCAGTGAGCCATGACAAAAAGTTTTTATTTATAAATGATGCAGGCAAAATTACTTTAGACAATTCATCATAAAAGAATGCAATCATATCTGGAAATTGTCTAGTACTCCGGCTTATTAGTTCTATAATTTGAGCTGCTTCACGAAGATCCCCTTCTGATAAATGAGTAACTGATCCATAACTCACATCATCGGGCATTTCTCTGGTCTGATCATCTTCTGAATTTGCACCCATCAGGTACTTTACAGCATGAATTGCAGCTAGGATACCTTGAACTTTGATTCTTGGATTAGATGACCCTAGTTCTTTTCTTATGATCATATGAAGATCATCTCTTATAACCGAGTTTTCATAACTGTAGGCCAAGCCACATAGTAAATTCATAACAGCCCTTACTTCATCTAGAGGCATGTCATCCATTCTGTCCAATAGTGTTAGCATTTGAACACTCTGTGGTTTCAAAAGTGACATGTCTTTTGTTGCAACATTGTTTAAGACAAGCAAAATACCCATAACACACTGTTTCGAATCCAATCCCAACTGCAACAGTTCAGCAACAATTGTTGGACAACATTCCTCTAGTTCTGCAAACATAAGAGAGTAAATATAAGAAGCAAATGACTCTACAGCTGGGTCCACTTTTGTCTTCATTAAGGAATTGGAAAGATCAATCAAATGTCTTAAATATTCCTTCAATATTGGTTTGAATTTCTTAAACACATCATCTAGTAACTCCTCTTTTAGAATATTAAGTTTGATCTGCTTTCTAATCAAGTTTTCTACTTGTCTTTGTTTTTCTTCTGATGTTGAATAGGCAATTAAAAGTAAAATAAAATCAATAGGTTTATGATCTGTGTGCACTTTACACAAAGATACTGCCTTTAACCATGAATTGCCAATAACTTTTGATGACACCATAGAATTTCGTATAGCGGAGGTAGTAAGTACCTGGCTTGTTGCTACTTCCTGAGCTTGTGCAACTGATGTGGCCCATCCAAGAGCATTCCTCAAGCCTTGGACTGCTTCTAAATAAGCATTGTCACTCATTCTTCCTGGTATTAGCAGAAATTTAACAAAATTTGAGAAATAATTACATTTAGAAAGACTCATTAGGAGATTTAGTGTTTTTTTCTGCAATTGCTCATATTGATCATCAGATAAACAAAGGTAAGATAGACAGTCTAATATAGCAGGAATAAGATCATGATCTTCACTTAGGATTCTGCTCATTTCAGCAGAGATATTGTCATGCTCTTGATCTCCAATAATGTCTGGAATAGCAGTTATTATTTCCAATTTGACCATTTTTTCAGATGCAACATCTAAAAGGTTTATCAGATTTGTGGACATCTTGTCTGTATTGACTATACTATCTAAAGACGAGAAACATTTAAGTATCATTTGTATCCATGGGCCGCATTTTGATTCAGCTGCTAAATCAATAGCTTTTTCAAACACATAATCAGTTAGTTTATTTTGGAGAACTGGAACGCTCAGCAGTATTTTTATAACACTGTCGCTTACCGGGAACTCTTCAGCGCTGTCTTCAGATATCCTCACAATATTTGGAAACAAGTAATGTTTGAAAACATCCAAATCTTTGCATTCATTCTCCAAATTAGTGAAAAGATCAGATAAGTTTCGTGGATAGTCAAAATGTTTTTCCAAGCTTTTCTTAATATTACGAACAGTATGAACTGTTTCATGAGAAGCGACACACTTTTCCGGTGGGTGTTTTAAAATAAGTCCGCTATCTCGTAGGGATACGTGAAAATACGTACTGTTAATATCCGATACTTTTGATTTCTTGCTTTGACTAATATTGTTGCGTTGAGATAAAACTCTTTTGGAACTCATGTTTTTGTCTGCTCTACTTTGTATATATAGAAATATATTTACTTCGATACCGCTGTGTAAGCCGCTGGAGGCTGGAGGCCGCCTTTTCAAAACAAACTTTAATACATGTCAATGTCAAACGTCATGACCCGATAGAAAACTATTTATTTTGTCAATTTTCCCAATAGTGTTTTACTTACAAAAATCGACTAAAGGCTAAAGCAGCTTTGGGTGGGCCACCCCGCAACGTAACTAGTACACACGGCTACGTATCATGTTTTAAGTTTCCAGGTCTAGGCGTCAGCTGTCAAGTGTCAACTGAATGTCAAATGTCAATAAGATAGACATAACATAACCTTAAATCTTAAATTAAAATTTTGCATCACAACTTTTTTATTAAAATTGTCTATTAAAATGAATTTAAATATATCTGGTCTTGCAAAATATGTCTGGAAATCTCAAACTGTTGCTGGGTTCGGGGTTCGTTATTCATTACACACTTGAGCGCCATCATCTCCAATAATCTTCTTTTTAAAATATCTCGCAGTGTCTCATTGTAGAAAGCAAATTATCATCAAAAAAAAAACTTTAGATAGTCTACAATAGTTTACATCTTGCAGTTCCAACAAGTGAGAAACAAATGGGCGAACTGGCACATGATTCGAGACGTGAAAAGGCGGCGAATGAGTGCGGAAAACTTTCTTGAAAGAACTCGAATCAATGCGATGAGGAAAAATGATGTGCTGCCTGTGGAGATTAGAGAACTTGCTGACAAAGACATCAACAAGTTTGAGATGAATGCCATCCCACTCAGAATTAACAACAGATGCGTTGTCACATCAAGGTTTGTGAAATAATATGATAGGTACCAGAAAATATCAGACCAGGGAAGCATGCCACAATTGGGAGGCCTTTATTCAGCAGTGGGTGGAATATGGCTACCAATGATGCTGAAGAAATAAAACAAAACAAAATCCCAATCTTGATCTGTCTGGAGCATAACCTATAATGCTAGCTGATTAAAGAACCCTATATGTATTTTAATTAACAATGATAATAATATTATATAATTTATAATATATTATAGGTACTTATTTAAAGTTCCAAAGACTAACTTGTTTTAAATTTGCAGGCCCCGAGGTATAGTGAAGGAATGGCGGATGAGCCGTATAGTGTGGAGACACCTGGCTGATTACAACAAACTGTCTGGTGTACAGAGAGCTATGTGGGGATAGCATGGAATGTGTGCTTAGATTATGTATAAGTAGGTTAAAATAAATAAATTATATTGTTGCTAGTCTGTTGTGCTTTTTTTTATTGTAGTAGAGCCACTAGGGTCAAAGGTGTATTTGATATTCAAAAGTAAATTAAAAAGTAACAGCTTCCTACACATGTGCTGCATTAGACAATTTAGTTTTGGATACATGGATTAATGAGACATTGAATCTCTAGGAACTTGTATTTTTTTAAACTTTTGATTCTACATGGACTTCACATGATGTGACCAAGACTATGTCTGGACTATAAAAGAAACTGACCTCTTGAGTTTGTTTCGGCCTTTCTTCTCAGAGTAGTCAGATAGGAAACGCCGACCTGATCTAATTTAAAAAATATGATTGATGTGTAATAATGTTTGTAATAAACCTACTTACAGAAATAAAATCATTTATAATACTTTGGTCAAAGTAGGTGCTTCATATCTCAAACAGAATGTTGAGCACTTTTGGTACTTATGCACCATACAAAGGTACACCACTTCTTAAGTTCTAAGTTAGATGACATTATGAGCAGGTTCATTCAATCCCTTAATAATTTATAGTTGTGGCACAGATATATCTAGTCCAATTTTACACACCTCAAAGGAATGTTATAAAAAAAAATATAGAAAATCCAAAAGTGCATGCCTCATCTCATTTTCTATTAAAATAACAAAAAATTTAGAGAATAGGGAACTAATTGATTAAAAGAGAAGATGAGATGTAATATCCAGCTACTCAGCTAAATTTTTCTGTATTAATTTATAACTCTACAGGTTTACTTACGAAAAAGTTGAAAAGTAATATAAAAAAAGAACTACATTCAATTAGATCGTGATTTTCGCAAGGACTTAGTTTTCGATAAAACTGAAGCATTTAAAAAAAAAAGGACTCAATTAGTTGGAAGTTTTTCGGGAGTTATCGTGACCAAACCAGGATTCATACATACAGAATTACAAACACACGGACTTCCACAGAATAATGTTTTTTAAGCAGTTTTTCCATGATTTTAAATAGCAAAATGTCTTTTGAAATTAACATGTGTTAAAACTAGTGTTTTTTCTTGACATTTGTGTGTGAATATTATTCTACAAGTGCGATAAGAAGTAAATAGAGACATTTTTAGCTCAAGGAATTACTTGTTCTTTGTAAGGCGAGAGTAGAGCATTACCTCACGCGCTTCGCTTATGAGGCGTGCAATTATGAACATGTGTTAACAGTAGGTAACCGCAATAAACAAAACAAAGCTTAAGTTTAAAAAAAACTTTATTATAAAGTCATTTAATCCTTACAACTAAATAAGCTTCATAAAGCTTACAATGGAATATCGCAGCTTCGATATAAAGCTTTTTAGTCGAAGAGACCTGAAACAAGACAAAAACGAAATTAGCATGGGTATAAATTTAAATTAGTTTTGACTGTGTCTGAAATGTGTCAGATAAAATTTCTTCAATCATTAGATTCTGAAGCTAATACATGATAAATCAATCATCATTGGAATGTGGGATTTAGTTTAAAGTAAATAAATGTAATGTAAAATAATAAATGTAAATAATGCCATGATGAGGCATGTGTAATTAATTTAATACCGTTTGCTATTAGCGGGGATATACCATACATTCACAATCAATTATTAATAATTCTATGTATTTGATTCTTACCGAAGCCCATGTCGTCGTCGGACTCCTCAGGTTCTTCCTCCTTCTTCTCCTCCTTGGCCTCGGCAGCGGGTGATGCGGCGGCGGCGGCGGGCGCAGCGCCGGCGGACGGCGCAGCTCCCACGCCGGATCCGATGTTCGTGATCAGGTCGCGCACGTTGATGCCTTCCAGCGCCTTGGCGAACAGACCCGGCCAGTATGGCTCAACATCAACGTTGGCCGCCTTCAAGATGGTGGAGATCTTCTCACCCTACAAAACAAAAACAACATCAGTATGGGAATTCGCGCCACGACTATTACCACTGCTAAGGGTTAAAATATAAGTAATCACACGTACTTTCACATTTAAATTAGCGTTCTAAATGGTTTCATGCCATGTTTACATAGAAACAGACACGATGAAAGTGGATAATCTCATGACGAGACCCTAACCTAGAATAAAAATTAAGAAAAACATAAATACTTACAGTTACGGCAACGTCATCATCAACGAGGATGAGAGCGGAGTAAACGCAAGCTAATTCAGCCTTTGATGCCATTTTTAATTATAAGACGTGCAAGTCGCCAACAGGCCTTAGCTCTCAGAGAACAAGCACGTTTGACTTCTTGATTTGGAAGAGAAACAAAAAGGTAGAGACTTGTCAAAGGTTTTGGATCTGTCAAACGCTTGACAAGGACTTGCTTGTCTCTGGCTAACTTTTATAACTGTAGCATGCATGCATCTTGCTTTGGCCAATGCAGTAGCTCATTGGTATGAGTGAGAGAGACGTGGTGAATAAAATGTTGTTGTTCATGGAAATTCTGGAACGTAATTAATCAGTGTTACCAGCTAATAAAAACTTAACCTGACGCTTTTGGGAAAAACGTTTTCCTGCGTTCATTCATACACGATTGATGATATTGATAAAAATATATCAGGGATTGAAAAGGATCCTAAAATACTGGTAAAGAATCGGTATTTAGTGGTTCCGTTACTAGAACCCGAACCGGAACAGGAACCTAAATTGGAACCTTTATTTTACCGGTTCTTCTTCAAAGCGGGTTCAAACCAGTTCATACGATGCCGTTTAGCGTAGGTCGAAGCTTTGTACGATAGCTGCGAGGTACGGGCCCCGCCGCGGCCGGCGGGTGAAGGGGTTTGAGTTTTTGTGAGATGGGCACTTTTGCTTTGATAGATCCTTTGGTAGTTATTTTGTAGAGAACCTCTAAATTGGAGGGTACGGAACCGGTAAATTGAAACTTTTATGTAGAACCGGTACTTTGGAACCAGAACCAAACCGGAACCTGAACCGGAACCGTACCGAAAACGAGAACCTTCTAAAAAACCGAAATGAAGAACCAGAACCCATATTCGTACCGGTTTTCAATCTAATAATATCAATCGTGTATGAATGAACGCAGGAAAACTAATATTTCTAACAAAAGAGGATAAATAAGCGAATATGAAATTTTAAACGCAAAACTGTTTAGCTATATATTTTATTTAGCTCTTAGAATAAGCGTCAAGATTGTAAAATTGATAGAATAGGCAAACAGTGCACAGGTACAATTACATTATGTATTTACATATTTTATAATTTGGTAGCATTAATAGAAATAACATTAAGCTTTAAAACTACTCATTACGCTAAATAAATAATTACAAGTCCCATGAAAATAAATGATGTTTTACGAGCATGTCTCTCACTCCTTCTTTTAAGGGCTGATTTTGCGTGTCCTTTTTTAATGGAAGTTCCCAATCTGGATTTAAATTGAATCCGAATTGTGAGAGAATTCTCAATTCACATTTAATTTGTACCCATCCTGGAGAATTAATAAACGACCAGGGGTGGTACCATTTTTGAACAACATCTACGCAAGAGCATAATACTTCCAGCCATAAATGCAAAGCTTCTTCATTTAAGCCCATACAAATCAATGTACGTAATTTGACGTCCATTTGGGCATGAGCGTTATCATGCGACAAGTTGATAGCCTGGACACATCTATATAGTAATTCTTCTGGCGTCAGAACTTTACCATCTTCATCCAAACGATAGGTTTTGCACAATACCAAACGGCTATACACAGAATTAAAATCTTTTTCAACTTCTCGCGATGATGCTTCTTCTATAAAAAGCCACGGGTGGCATGGACCATCCAAGAAACTAGGACGTTTTATACCATGTAGGAGTACTCTTTTGAAAGCTGGAGCTAAAACTCCTCTGACTAGATGTGCGGCTTTTTCTGTTACAGAGTCATCTCCAGCCCTGCTATATTTAACGCCTTTTTCGTCCAGCAGCTTAACAAATCTTGCTGGAAACCAACCTCTTAAACCATTCAACTCGCCAATCCAACAGTGTTCATCTCTTGAGCTGATCACTTCGATAACGTCATTTTTCCTAAAACCTAATTCATCTCCATCTCTTCTTTCAAAATCTAAGAGTGCTTTGGCTCGTCTCCTTTTACTCCTTGACACATTAACGTATCTCTCTCGATCAGCTGCATGACTTTGCATTGTGTAGTCTGCTGTCAATTGAACCTCAGAAGCTAGTTGTGGTTCAAGGGCTAAGAAGTGACGAGCAACTTGCAAAATTGCTTCTCTGAGATCAACTAAAATTTCTGTCTGCTTGACATTCTTCGACACAGCATCTTCATTGTTACTATCTTCCCCGAAAAGTATTGTTTGTATTACTGACTTGCTTTTCTTAATCTGGCGTCTCTGAAGCTGTTGCTTAGGTAAGTTAGGTACGGCACTAGGATTGCCTACCAGAGCTCCCTGATCAGCCATCAGATATGCTAAATGTCTTCTTCTATGAGTATCAATCAATGTGGGACTTAAAGTGTCCCCACAAACTTCATCAATTGTTTTAATCAGAACCTCAACATCGTCAATTTCACCAGGAATGTCAGACAGTGCATTAAAAATTTGTGCGGAATTTGATATTTCCGTAAATCTGTTCTCTCTAATTTTCAGCATAGCCAAGGTCACCTTAAATAGCACTAAAGACCCATCCAAAAAGAACAAATCCCAAATTCTGAGTAAAATCTTCATGTGAACAACATTGGCATATAGAGTCAAAAACCAATGCATTGTTATCAGAGAGAGCTCAATGTCATGGGCATTTAAAACCTGATCAATACCAGGCAAGTAAGTTGAAATCAGGCTTCTTAAAACTTTTTGGTCTGCTTGGATTCCTATTAAAGTAGAAGAGTAATAAGATGCTGGTAGCAAGTCTTCTACTGTTGTGCACATTATCCAAAATGCATCTTCTTCTTCCATTAACAGCAGCAGAGATGCTGCAATCATTCCAGTTCCCTGGCAGTATCCAATGTCAGGGTAAAGCCATGCTAGTGCCCTCAGTATTCTACGCAATCTTGGTACACCAGTGCTAGTTGGGTGTGAGAAGCAAACATTATTAGGTAATATTTGCACCAAGTCCTTTTCAATTTGTTTACTTGTTACCAAACCATCGTCACTTGACGCTCGTACAATCTCATGGTATGTTATTTCAGTAGAAGCTCTTTTTTTGTTTGCACCACATAAATGCATCCAAACCTGAGGGCGAAGCGAATGTGGCACACCATCTTTCACCATTTTTTGCAGTTTGTCAGTTTTTTCCAGTTTTCCTTCTCTTTCAGAAAAGTTTATTTCTTTGCTGTAAAATTCCCACTGCAGACGGTGTTGGTCATCTTCTACAAACGCATCTGCTAATAATTTATTCGAACTTTGTTCTGGTCCATCTTCTTCTTCAACACAAAATCCAAACTCGTCAAATCTGTAATCTGGGAGTCCACCACCGTGACCTTCAGATTCTGGTTGTGCCAATTTAGCCATTATGTCTTGAGGTACCATACTAGCCGTCAGTGCTGAGAATGGTCCTCCAGGTGCCGGAAGAAGCTCATCAGCGATATTCAATCCTCGTATCGCATCGATCATATCTTCAGGGTCGTCATCAGCTAATGCAGCACTTATTTTACGTTCATGGTCTTCACGACCCACATAACCCACATGATCGCGCGAACTAAACAGAGACTTTGCTAAATCCATTTTACTCAAAGTAAATTCGCACTTTAAATATCAATTGTTGATGTTGGGTAAGCTTTCTTTTTACAAAACAGTTTCACTTATACTAATTGTTGAATATGTTAAACGTCAAAATAAATAAAGGTCAAACGTCAGTCCTGATTTGAGACCAAAGTTACATTCTATCGTTGGATAACTACTTCTTGTAACCGCAAAATGCATGTTGTCCTTGTCATATTTAAAATAAATCCTATACTATGTCCCTTTCGTACTTAACAATGATGCTATGTTAAAAGAGGTGACGATAGCAAAATTAATTTGGTCTTTTATTGCTGCGAGTTATCGATTTTCTATTCTATTGGATCAAAGACAAGTAGACAAAAATTAAGTGTTGGCGGGGTGATAGATATAATTATGTCAAAACATTATACATTGACAATAACAATGAAGTTATTAACTAAATTAAGAATGTATAAATGTAAAGTTAGAGAAATTGATATAATTACAAATTTAATTAAATCGACTAACAACCGAGATGACCAGAATGTATCAAATGTAAAGTCAGATCAGTTGGATAATATCGATAATATTTTGGACAGCCTTTTTTTTTGAACATATTTATTGCTTTCCATCCATCGTTATCGTTTGGAAAAATAAAAAAAAAACGTTTTTCATAACGATGTTTTTCCATATTCCTCCGGGCGATAGCAACACTGTACCATTTCCCATTTAAAAATAAACTTACCTTCTCTTCTCTCTACTAACTTACTATCTCTTCTCTATAGTTACATGCTCTGTGCTCTTCTCTTTGGTTGGCAATCAAATCAATTCAATGTAGGTAATAATGTTGAGACATAACATGTGTTTTTATTATTAAATGCCGTTGTTGAAGACTAAAACGATTTGCGTACAACATTGCAAATATTTATACTGTGTTGATTTATACTGTGTCGATTTATACTACTATTAACTGTGACTATCAGGTTTGTATTCTCTGATTTCTTTATGAAATTGCATTGTGTTTACTAAATTACATTGTCCGTAATATCAAATAGGCAATTACGAAAAATGTATTACTTTTACTAACATTTCATTTCATCTTTAGCTGCTTTCACCGCGTGGAGTTCATAATATCCTATGTTAATTATTTTTGTCAAGAAAAGAAATTATTAGATTCTAATAGGAGTATTTCTGCCAGCTTGCTTGGACTTAATGGGTTTGCCATTCGTTAAATCGTTACGTTGTGTCCTTGGGAGCTTTGGGTCTTGTGGTGCATTATGTAGGAATACTCTGATGTGATCCAGGATTAAAATTTTCTTTCTTTCCAGCTTTACAGCTCAATCAACTTAATAAGTTGTACTAAGGTTGTTCTAAATTTCTATATTTGTTTGATTCCGATATGGTTATCTTCTCTGGGATCTTCTCAAGTTTTACATCTTGCTGTATTACTAGACTGGTCTTATTTGAAATGATTATTGTTTTAAAACTGTAAAACAGTAAAACTAAAGATCAATTCTCACTATGCAAGCCACAAATAACAAAGTAAACTCGCTACATAAACACTAATTAATTACAGATTTCATTAATAAAGGATGCTCAACACTGTACTTTAACATATTACGTAACTAATGACACTACAATGTAGGAATCATTAAAAAAAAGGAATAGGTAGTAATAGTTTGTTTTAATATAAACTTGAGAAGTGTGTTTAGAATGCATGTGGTGTGTTACTGATGGAAGTACAATAGTTTGAAATGATGCATAATATTACAGACTTCAGTTAAAACTTGCACATACCAAACTTAAACAAGAACACTTTCATACAATAGTTTCTGTATTTATTGTCACTTTTCTATTGACTTTCACCAATAAGCACCTGTTAATAACATTGTTAATACATCATATATTAACATTAGGATGGCTGTAAAAAAATGTTGCATTCGCAACTGTAAGTCATGTTCTACAAGAAAGGAGGATAAAGGTGTAACATACCACAAGTTTCCAAAGAATGTTGCATTACGTGACATTTGGATAACCGTAACACATAACAGACACACAGACACAGAGTTGCCCAAGTTTGTGTGCTCGCGGCATTTCTGTAAAAATGATTTTCAAAGTTTCAAGGACTCTAAATACAAATTGAGAACAGGTATTTAGTAGAATGTCCGTATTGCTTGTTGGGTTATTTTTTATTATCAATGGTTTAAGTTGATTATGATTTGTATTCTTTTTGTATGTGGCCACTTAGATGTTATTTCATATATTCTGTATTGAATGGTACTGTAGTTTTGGTTGCTAATTTTAAACGGCACTAGTAGCTGTGTCTCTATGATTTCTGTCTATTTCATTGTATTGGCTAATAAAGTACACTTGCTAAACATTCTGCAACATATGAATGTAAATATTAATTTTGGCTTAGAAAAAGTTGCTATATATTGGATCTTTTTGATTTTCTGTCATACTTTTTGTTATTGCTGTCATTAGACAAGACTTAAGAAATATTGAAGTATGAAAATTGAAAATGTTATTTACATTCATTCATTATTCTTCCAGGATGCATTTGTAGAAACCACTGCATAATCATTGCATGTTATAGATATTAGAAAAAAACAATTATTGATAACACAGTTGATTGCAGACGCAATTCCATCAATATTTCCATGGGATTCTGACACTGATGAAGAAATGGAAGACATAATTGCCCCAGTCGAAGGATTTAGCAAAGATTGTGAGGTTGAGAATGTGGATGCTATAAAGAAATTTATTGAAGCACAAGAGAAAGAGATACAGGACCAGAAAGAAGCAGATATTCAGATTAGTGAGAAAAATAATGCTGCTGATGTTAATAAGCCAAGTCAGGAAGAGACACTTTGTGTGGCCAGCAGTGTGATAGATATGATACTCAATGAGTCTGAGCTAGAAGTTGCCAGGAAGAAAGTTGTTGCAAGTAAGGAGATTTTTAGTCCTGTGGACAAAGGTAAGAAAAATTAAGTAATCATCTTTTCACAGATCTGCAATATTCATGTAAATACAATGACAGACGTAGCGATCCTCTGGTGAAAACGTAGAACCACGTGGTTGGAACTACATGCCACAATCAATTTCATATTTATTTCCTAGGGCCTAACAGTTTTGATTACATTTGTGACAATCCACCATTTTCAAAGATTCCTCTTCATCCTTTACAGGTAACAGCAGTATGGCACTCTCCATTGGTTCTAAAGTTGAGGTTAAAGACTTTGGAGATGAATGGCATCCTGCAGATATTATAGAAGTCGACTATGAAGATATGGAAGTGCTCATACATTATATTGATATAAAAAGGTTAGTACTATATTGATAATTACTAAATCTTAATTACCTTGCGCAGGATTACCAGCAGCACAAGAATGCGTACAGTGTACTTGACCATGTCGCCCTCTATCAGACAAGCACCTATACTCGAAAGGTTTAGGTAGTTAAATAAAGGTAAACAAATCGTTAAAAGGGTTTTCTATAATTGACATTTTCTTGTATAAAAATACGTTACAACATAATTAAAGTTATTTGCGATTTATACGATAGTTTCCTCTTTTATTTACGTATGTTAAACTTTATAATTTATTCGTAAACTATACTCTTCATACATGTAATTGCAAGAACACAATTTTTTTCTTAGATTTATATAATAGTATAATATTTTGTAATCTGTCTATTGTAAAGAGCCCAAAAAGACAGGTTCCATAAACCTTTTAGAAAATACAACGAATTATATAACATTGCTAAACTGAAGAGTACACATAAGACGTAGTATGGCAACTAAAGTAGCAGATATTACGTTTAAGATATAGGTTAACAAGATGCCGTTTATGTTATGGATGAATATGAAAAAATGTTAAATAGTGTCACAGTATTGCGGCTGCCACCATACCACTGTGAGCGCAATTCAATTGAGTTAATATGGGCTCAAGTTATAGGGTTTGTAGCCGAAAAAAATAAAACTTTTAAAATGTCTGACCTAAACATTCTTTTGCCAGAGGCTTTAGCTAATGTGACTGCTGAGAATTGGAAAAGTTGCGAGGGTCATGTAATAAAAGAAGAACAGAAAATGTTTAAATTAGACAAAATAATTGATGATACTACTGAACGCTTTATTATTAATGTGATAGCAGATTCAGAATAGAGCCTATTAGTTAAGGGACTCAAAATAATATGATTTTAACATTTGAAATAACAGGTTTAACATCTATGAGTCACGTGTTTTTTTTTTTGTTTACCTTTATTTAAACCTTTCTACTACCTAAACCTTTCGAGTATAACTACAATACAATTTAAAATGTATCAGAACGGCCGTATGTTTTACGTAGGGCCATCCTCGATGCGATAATAATGAAAATATTTACAAAAAAAAGTTTGCATGCATCTACTTTTTTTTAAATACTTTTTTTTTTAAAGGCAATACAGGCTGGCTACAAATAAATAAAAACAAAAGTGTCATTATTTTATGATTGCATAATTTTTGGGTTATGAATTGAATAACTATTTTATCGTAATTGTAATGTCTTTCTCGTACAATACACGTAATAAAACATTGCGTGAAGGACGCAGGTATATTGTTGTTTTTGTTTTTTCATTGTATTTTTTTGAACAAAAAAATTCTAATGGTTTTTTTCTCTTTGCTTAGTTTGCTCACTTGATTTTCGTCGATTTGTATTTCTGATTTTCGTAGTAGGTACTTATACGTTTCACATCTTTTATCCGAGAATTTTCTTAATGTTGTGGTAAAGTATTTGTCGTACGGAATATACATGTAGGTACTTATGTATAATGGCTGATTTACATTGATCCAGTATTTCAACCCAATCAAAAATTTTCATATCGAATCTAAAAAGTTGAGCCAGTCAGCAGTTGGGTATCACGACTAGTACTTACTTATTTTATTGCGCCTTCCAAAATTATAAAACATTTACATTATTTTGGTATCATAAAAAAAAAATGGCTACCACTAATACAAAAAACAATTCCAGACATGACGAATGGATAAACGTGAGCAGTCCACGCTTACGCCCGGTTAATTCAACCGCTGCCAGTAGTGTTACACCTACAACCACGGTAAAGCCCGGTCCTAGTTCTGAGGAAAGCCTTACTGATACTATACCGATAGCCAATTTGAAAGAGGAACCTAAAGATGTAAAGGTTGAAGAGAAGAGTAAGCTGAGCTACGCGGTGGGCGAGCGATGCCTCGCAAGGTGGCGCGATAATCGACGCTTTATAGCGACTATTCTTAGAGATTTGGGGGATGGTGAGTATTAATCCTATCCTACTAATATTATAAATGTGAAAGTTGGTGAGGATGGATGGAGGAATGGATGTTTGTTTGTTAGTCTTTCACGCAAAAACTACTGTACGGATTTAGATGGAATTTTGAACACAGATAACGCGGGCAAAAGCTAGTTTATTTGTATCTATACTTATAGAAAGCTAAAATTCTTTGCCCAGCCCAATTCTTGAGAAAGGCTATCGGCTTAAAATTACGCTAGGACTCGTAGCAGCCGAGCTAAAAGAAAAAAAAGTAAGAAAGAACGTTAAGCGAAAACGAAGCAAAAGCCCGAGCAGGCAATGCGATGCTACGGGGTGGTTCGGGGGAACATAAAATTTCACGCGGTCGAAGTCGCGGGCACAAGCTAGTTATAATCTATCTAGCTAGCGTCTAGCTTCATTTTTCTGACTGACTGACCCCTTGGCAATTCAAAAGTGCCTATAATTGGTTTATTTGAAATAAATGCTTTGAGTTTGAGATAAATAAAATGCATTTGCATGTAATACACGTTTTATTTAGTAGGTAATTTTTTATACTCGAAGATTAGAAAAATCATGAAAATATGAAAAATAATACTTAAATAAAACTAGGTTTCTAAACGCCAGAAAAAAACTTTGCTCGATTATGGCCCCATGACAAATGTTTAAAAACATATATATAGGTAGTAGCTATACATACATTTATTTTTACTTTTTTTTTGCAGGTAATTTCGAGATAGTATTCGATGATGGTTGCCATTGGACTTGTAACACGAGTAGGCTTCATAAACTGCGCTCGAAGGCGGGCGAAGTTGACGCGACGTCGGCTCCCCTCACGTACGGCGCGGGGCCTAGCAACACCACCCCACAAACAAACACACAGTTCCCTAGCCCTGCCTTCCACACACATCTCTTCGATCCCACAAGAGACTACTTAGGATCAAAAAGCGAACGTCGTGAAATGAAACGTAAACTTAACATAAAAGAAATATTTAATATAGGACAGAAAAAGTCGCGTAAGGAGAAGATTCAGAAGGAAATCTCGCAGAAGACAATTGTAAGGAAACCAAGGATTCTGAAGAAGACAAGAGAGAAAGTGGTCAAGTTGAAGCTTGAGAGTGAAGTGAAGACTGAGATAAAGACTGAACTACCTGGTGGGTGTATTTTAGTTTCTAGGCTTGTATTAATTATTCAGTTTCACAGTTTTGTTATTTTCTAATAAAAATCTTAGCCGTAGATGCCGTAGCTTCCATCATTGGTACTGTAAGCCAAGAGGACTCTGTACCTCTGGAAGTTAAGAAAGAATTGGAGGAAGATGAGAAACTAGAACCAGTCCTGGAGGATACTAAGGAGGAAGTAGAACAAGGAACCACTGACATGACGAATGAAGAAGTGACTTTGCCTGCAGAGCCACGAACCAGTATTGACAATGAAGACCTTATTCAATTAGAAGACCTGAAAGGTGAACTAGACCCGGTAAGTGAAGTTTTTGTTTCTAATTATTCCATGGTGCATCTTATATTGGTTTTTCTCGTATATAATTGTCTATTCCTTTTAAAGCCGGCCTTTGGTAATGAGCAAGTGAGTGGTCTTAAGGTGCGTATCGATTATGCGCAGCAAACTCGCAAACAGATGGCTCGCGCGGCTGCCGCGCTTTATCGATATGCACCTTGAAACTTTTAGCTATAGCTAATTAATTTTTGTACCTGTGTTTATTGTCTATTTTATGATTAGGTACTCGACGAAGAAGTGAAACTTGAACAATTCGAGAAACCAGACGACGTCAGGCACGAGGAAGTTATTGATAGAATCAAAGAGGTCATCAACAAACTAGAGGATGGTCTGAACAACGTTGAAAAGTTCGGCTCACCCAAGCTAGAACCCTCACCCAAGCGAGAACCGAAAGAAGAAACACTGACATCTCCAGAAATAAAACTTGAACCAAAAGTAGAAGCTAAACAAGAGTTGGGAGAGGTGACTGAACCAAAAGATAGAAGTAAAAAATTATCAAAGATAAAGAAGGGTAAGAAACTGCGGATGTTACGCGAGAAGAAAGTGAAGAAACAAGTGGAGAAGGTGAAGAGCGAGCTGGAGATGATGAAGAAGCAAATGGACGAGATGCGACAGCAGATGCTGCAGGGGCAGGAGTTGGGCAAAGGCGTGGCGATGCCGGAGTCATTTCTGATGCCGGGTGAGTGGTGCTGCCACTGGGTGAATGGCCAGCCTGTGGGCGCTGTGAGTGAGATCGAGTGCGAGCCCAGGGCCGAGCCAGGTGCTCAGGCGCCGCTACCTAGGAGGAGCGTGCAGGTAGGCAGTGATACTTCTTTTATTCGTAGTGGTACAGTATTCGTGAATACATTTATTTTCTTAATATATATTATAACACTTTAAATCTATCATTATAGTTAAGTACTACATATAAGTGAATCTACATATTTCTTTAACTTTGCACGCTTGAAGTTTGTTGGAAATAGGAGGTCGGACTTATCAGCTACTATCTTCCTATGTTTGTGTTAGAAGTTTGGTAAAAATATGTGGCAACGAGATTACTGTGATATTGAAATGGTCACGCAAATGTTTGGGCATGTATTTAGGCATTTCAACTTCGCGCCATACGGCAGCCGTTTGGTTTTCGGAAAAAATGCCAGCCTTTTGCTTTTTTAACATTTACGAGTATATCGTTTTGTTTTGTCAAATCAAAGCATAAAGAAATGTCTATTTGTATTCTAGGTCGAAGACAAAAGAATACCAGAGGGTTGGACCAAGCACATGGTTCGTAGGAGCTTCGGGCATTCTGCAGGGAAATGGGACGTTGTGTTAGTCAGGTACGTTACCTCGACAACCTCACTCAAATATCTCTTTTTATTTCTTTACTAGCTTTTAATTTCGGCTTTGCTCCCGTCGTCTATCCTACGGGATCCGTGCGTTTTTCCGGTCCTCACAAAGCGTGAAGATGTGTGGACGAGATGTGTGTGTGTGTTCATAAATAAACTTAAGGTTTAATGTGCTTTTTTTGTTGTTATCATGATTTTGTTGGATTGAATGTTCTTTTTAATGTTTTGTATTTCCTGTGCGTGTCGTAAATAAAATATTTTTCATTCTTTCTTTATATCTTTGTCAATTCTAGCCCCGACAACCGCAGATTCCACACAAAGAACGAAATGCGTCTCTACTTAGAGAACAAGCCAGAACTTATGGAGCAAGGGTACGAACACGCGCTCACAGACTTCGGCGTGCATCTAAAGATGGCGCGGCGCCTCGGCTGGATCTCGCACACGCCCGATGGAGCCCCGGGCGCCGCCCCCCTGCCGCCCGGCACGCTCAGCAGCACCTCGCCGCTCGTCAAGCGTAGGAAGTTGAGTCTTAAGAAGAAGAGAGACCGAGATAGTAAAGACAAGGGGAGGAGGCCCAGGATAACTATTAAGATGAAGATGCCGAAAGATGTAAGTGTCGGCTTCTATACATCTATATATATAAAAATGAATCCCTATTTCCCTTGGTCACGCCATCACGCGTGAACGGCTGGACCGATTTCACTATTTTTTTTTTTTGTTGTGTTCATTATTGTCAGAAGAAGGATCTTATGAAATAAAAAAAATAAGGAAGTTGATCGGAACGTTACAAAGTTTCAGAAAACTTAACGCCATTATTAATTTTACATAACTGTCAGTTGTTTGATTGAAAGTGATTGAAAGAATGCGCGCTGCAAATATCGTTTAACACAGATGGATCGGTTGATAAATGAGTCGATAGTTTTAGTCAATAGTCAAAACTAAAACTAAACGACATGACATTCACAGTTAAGACAGGACAACTTCTGTCGGGTCAGCTTGTAATTATTATAAATTAAAGTCGCTGGTCGTGTCTGTGTGTGTACGTTGTTCTTTTACACTACGCAACCAATTTTGATACGATTTTCACCATCATTACAACATATAACAGAGATCGTATATTCGGATGCATATTCACCTAAAGTTGAAATGTTGGCTAATATGGAATGCGCTTTTGTATCGAAAAAATCTTAATTTTATCTAACACAGCACCCTTTCTCTTAACCCCTATATACACATATTTGCATCGGGGTTACACATTAATTTAAAATAAATATGCATCAGAATAGTTATGAAATCTAAGAAACCAGGGGTTTCTTTTTTAAATGAATATTTTTTTAGAAGTCGCTCTCATACTATACACCCGACTAGTTATGCATTTCCGGTGTTCCTGGCATCCCGTTTTTTTTTTTTACAAAAACAAAATATTTTAAGAAACCCTTCCTTACTTTCATAGCTAAAAATTAACTATAGGTAAATATGCATCCGAATATACAATCTCTGATTATAACATACACATACACATTATAAGTCATTCATATTAAAATTACGTAGATATTTAAAGAAAGTTTGATGTTTTGTAAGTCTAAATAACCTTTCGAAGCAGGGGCGGGTTGCTAGTTAATAAATAAAAATGGCTTCACCCACGGCTTTGCTCTCGTGGTCTATCCCACAGGATCCGTGTATATTTATAGGGTACTAGTTTCTGCCCACCCAGTCGCATCGCATCGCATCGCCTGCCCGCGCTATTACTTCATTATCGCTTAGCGTACTTTCTGACTTTTTTCTATTTGCTCGGTTCTTAAGGGGCGTAGCGTGATGTTAAATAGCATATAGCCTTCCTCAAGAATTGGGCTATCAAATGCAAAAAGAATTTTTGAAATCCGACTGGTAGTTCTAGAAATTACCACCTACACACAAACTAACAAACAAATTTTACCTCTTTTTATAATATTAGTATAGAAAAAATTCTATGTCCCGCTACGGCTAACTTTGTCTGTGTAAAAATACACGTCGATCCGTTACCCTGTTTATTTATTTTATTTCTTCAGAAAACTTAGAGCTAGGCTACAGAGAACAAAGCACAACAGACAAACAAACATTAGTGAAGGAAGGCCAATTATAGGCTGTTACTGCGTAAAAGGAAAAACCAACAAAACACTTTCCAGACTTCCATATTTATAATACTAAGATTATGAAGATAGTGATTAATCTCAAGATTTCAGTCAAAGCGTGACTAAAGATGTCTGTTCTTACCAATTTTTTTTAATGTAAAATACACTAATGTTTCATTTTTCACTACAGTACGTACCCTCAGAAGACACTGTGCCATCTCCAGGTAGTTTAAGCGTCAGTGACAGTATTCCTGGTGAAGCTTACCTCGATGCACCGCCATTAGAAGATGGATATGGTACGTATCGAGACCTAAAACTTTATTTTTTTAATAGCTGTTAGATATTTTTCATCTGATGACTCCTTCTTTCCAGTATACGTGGGCTCGCTAAAAGTGCAAGTAATCGACAACCTTCTCCGTTGTCCGGCTGATGGTTGCGTCAAAAACTTCCGAAACAACACTTTACTACAGATGCATATCAAACACTATCACAAAGAACTCAGAAAGATGATGGGAGCGACTCCTAAAGTGTTAGATTTAGCGTACGCAAGAACCATGCCAGTGGGCTTGGAAACTCCTCGTGTTAAAGATGACCACAGGATCATCAAAGTGAAGATACCTCGACCAGCGAAACGTGAGGAACCCAAACCAGAAGTAAAGGACGTTCAAGCTGAATTACAAGTGGATACAACAATCGTAACGCCGGCCAAAGATGGCGTTAGCATAATTGTGCCCAGGAGTCAGGACTCGCCCAAACTGCGGCGGGCTCTCATCAACAAGCCTGTGAAGCGACCAAGAGTATTACTACCCGTTCGAAGACCAGAACTCGAGCAGGTCATACCAGACCCTATGAACGAAGACATAGATGTAGAAGACAGAGAACCTGACCTGGAAATACCAGCTTTAGCAATACCGTTAGACTTCGAGAGTGCTATATCAACTCATACAGTGACCAAGGCTGTGTTTGAAAAGAAGCGTAAAGGCGATAAGCGTAGTAAGACCTTCGTGCTGGCTGCTAAGAGGCCCGCCAGTGAAGAAGAGGACTGGTTTGGGGCGAACTCGGACTTTGAAACCAGGTCTAGTTTCCCCAGGTCTGGAACACCAGACTCGAAGGTCGATTGTAAAGTGGCGCCTGTGTCTTCGGAGTCTAATGAGGAGATTAAGGAAGCTCATATGTATATGTTTACTGAAAGTAAGTTGTATTATTATTATTATTAAATATTTATAGATATTATAAAACAAAGTCGCTTTTCGTATCTCTTTGTGTGACTGCTTATTTCACCGCACAATGGATTTTTATGCGGTTTTCACCATAATTTAGAGAAATTATTTTTTAAGATTCATTCATATTAAACTTAAAAAATCGCGTTGTTTTGTCGCTAGTTATTTATACTGTTTTAATTCCAGATTACACTGAGATAAAAAGAAAAAGCATTCACTTTTGTGAAGTTTCGCCAGTTAATTTAATTTGACCATGTATGAAACATGAAGCTTATCAATTGTCTTTGTTTACAGACGGCGAGAGGATAAAGATAGTGCACATGAAACGCGAAGAGATTATCAATTGTCACTGCGGGTTCCGCGAGGAGGACGGGCTCATGGTGCAGTGCGAACTGTGCCTGTGCTGGCAACACGCCATGTGCCACAACATACAGAGGGAGTGTGACGTAAGCATATCTACTTTTCCTGTCAAAATCTAGGACTCATAAACCAGTGCACAAGAAAAACCATGTCTAAAATAGACAAAAAAAAATAGAATAGTGTATAGATAAAAAATGTTGAACGATTTTTGTTGCTTGTCTTTAAAATTTTTGCATGCTATGATTTATCCTAGCTAAACATGCTTGTGCCTGAATTTATATTTAACACCCTTGTATACCATGTTTTACGCAAATAAATATTCTATTCTATTCTATTCTAAGATATGAGAAACAAACTAAACACCTCGAGATTGAACTTCAATAGGTTTTGTACACACGATAGACACTCAGAGAAAGCCAAGCAACGAGAGTAATGTCTCATCGACGAGGTGCTTTATAATATAAATATGGGAATGCCGCCGCTGCAACTCTGGCTAGCATAAAAGATTAAAATTTTACGCATATTTTATATTTGCTTAGATTCCTCTAATTTCAATGCTCTCCTACTATCCAGGTGCCAGAAAAATACACATGCAGCATCTGTCTGAACCCTCGCCGCGGCCGTCGGTCGCAGCGGTTCCTGCACGACCAGGACCGAATGTATGAGGGTCTGCTGCCGGCCGGCAAGCCGTGCGAGACGTTGCGACGCTCGCACGAGGTGGCCGGCAATCTGCTGAGGATCGAGGATGCTCTCCATGCGCTGAGGGTCAAGTACTATGTGGCTACGTGAGTATCGAAGTTATGGTTATGTTATTTAGGGCCTTTTTCACCAAAATGCCGTTTAATTACTTGGTCGGTAGTATTAAACAAATTCAGACACATTAATTTATTTATTTGGTAAGTATAGGTTATTTGGACAATACGAAACAGGCCCTTAGTTGTTAAGGCTTTATTTATAAACAATGCTTAAAATTAAAAGACGTTTATACGTTAAAAAATATGGTTAAGCAGACGTGTATGTAATGATGAATCTGAAAAGCACAGATATTTGTGGAAAAATGTGATGGTGTAGTAATAAACGCCTTTATTTCCTTTCAATGGGATGCTTATATATTATTTAAATAAAATGTTCTTTATTATAATATTATATTATGTGGTATACGGAATCCTGTTCGGTAATATTATTCAGTTAGTTAAAAACTCCTCAGATACTTAAACTAACAGCGCCCCATGGTTTCTCCCGTATGTCTCTCTCGATCCCGTGGGAACATTGGGATAAAAAGTATCCTATGTGTTAATCCAGGTTATAAAGTATCTGTGTGCTAGATTTCATCCGTTGAATTCAGCACATGATTCTAGACCCCCTAATGTAGAAATTTATAGTTGGTTATTAAAAAATATATATCTGTTCTTTCATTGAAAAGTGAAATACCTACGCGGTTACAATTAAAAGGCAAATTGTTTTTTTAATAATTGACCAAAAATTTCAATGCAGCGGTTTCGGAATCATGCACTGATCCATGGTAACAGGTTGGGCGTTGATATCCGTGCCGCCCGGTATATAAAAACCAATTGCTGTGCCTTAATCTCGCAAAAAAATCGAAAATGGCTGGGCCGATTGTGGTGAAATTTTGGTAAATTTTTGTGTGCGCGCCGGAGAAGGTTCCAAACAAAAAAAAAGACATTGCAAAGCCGGGCATTACCTAGTCTATCTATATATATAAAAATGAATCCCTATTTCCCTTGGTCACGCCATCACGCGTGAACGGCTGGACCGATTTCACTAATTTTTTTTTTGTTGTGTTCGTTATTGTCAGGAGAAGGATCTTATGAAATAAAAAATTAAGGAAGTTGAGCGGAACGTTACAAAATTTAAGAAAACTTAACGCCAATATTAATTTTACATAACTGTCAGTTGTTTGAAATAACTGTCAGCGATTGAAATATCGTTTAACACAGATGGATCGGTTGATAAATGAGTCGATAGTTTTAGTTAATAGTCAAAACTGAAACCAAACGACATATGACATTCATAGTTAAGACAGGACAACCTCTGTCGGGTCAGCTAGTTTATAATAGTAGTAGGATTAACACTGTCATTTATCAAATAATACCGTTTACTCCTTAGGAACCAAATGTTACATAAAATACTCAGAACAGATTAATCATGTATTCGTTCTTCCACAGCAAGAAAGACCACCCAAAACTCTACCTCTGGGCCAAAGACTGGGAGCAGGTGGAGATCCAGTACACGCAGGAGAAGCTGAACTCGGACTACTCGGATCTGAACATCATGATCAACAGCATGGACAAGGAGAACCAGCCCCTTAGGCCGGACGACGTGAAGGACTTGCCGCTGGACATCCGCCCCCCGACCTTTGATGAACAGGAACATGAGAGGTAGGTTTGCAGGGTTGCATTCTAGCTGGCTGCTCATATTCGATGGATTCGTACGGTAATAAAAACATTTTTACAAAAAAACAACCGACTTCCAAAAAAAACACAAAAGAATGTGTAAAATAACTTTAATTTCGGAAGTCGGTGGCCAAAAACGAAAATACAAAACCAAAGACACCGACTTCCGAAAATAAAGTTATTTTTCACATTTTTTTGTGTTTTTTTGGAAAGTCTGTTGTTCTTTTGTAAAAAAGTTTTTATTTTTCATTTTTTAGTTGCGGTTCCTACCCATCACAAATCCGTATACCACTACTTGATATGTAAATAGCAGTGACAGGAAATTATTAAAACATCATCAATATAAAATAAGTGGAAAAAATATGTAGTATTAAAGACAACTCAAAAACTTCTGGTCAGATCTTGATGAAATTGGACCACATGTAAATCACCAGCTATCAAATAAAAAAAGAATCATCCAAATCGGTTTACCCAGAAAAAAGTTCGGAGCTGACACACATAAAAAAAATACACAGTCGAATTGAGAACCTCCTCCTTTTTAACCGACTTCAAAAAAAGGAGGAGGTTCTCAATTCGTCTGTATGTTTTTTTTTTTGGATGTCAGTTGTTTTTTTGTAAAAAAGTTTTTATTTTGAAGTTGGTTGATAATAAAAAGAACGCAGAAGCGGTGAGAGTTCTTCCGTCCAGTTTTTAGTTGTCTTGGGTCTACTTAAAAGGGAATATTGGTGTGCGGAACCTGACAAAAGCTACATCGAAATAATTTTTCATTGTCTGGTTATAACGATAAAAATGACTTAAAATGCCTGAACATAAGACTATTCTCATTGATTGACTCTCCTACAACTTACTGTGTTCAAATATTATGCTATAATTTTTTACGTTACGATGTTCTGCTTTCTTCAGGTACACACAAAGTTCCCAGCTCAGTTCCCACACCCTGCTGAGTGGCCTAATGTCAAGTCCGGGCGGAGCGTCACTGGACCTGCCCATCAGCACGTCGGAGTTGGAACGACTCGCCAAGTCTGTTCAAGGTATGGCGCTACTTTTATTGTTTAGTAATAGCTTGTTTGTTTATAAAATAATACTTAAAGCCGTGGTTTATTATTTTAATTACATTATAATTATTAATATTGTAGTGATATTTATTTTAGAAGTATGTACCTATGTAATATTTATGTTTGTATGTATGTAATTAAATTCTCATACTATTTGTTGTATTTTATGAAGTGAATTGTTTTTGATTTTGTGTATTTTATTTTCTCTTACGCACGCTGTCTACTTTCCTATCGCAAGTAAGCAGGAAGAGATTTAATTAGAAATAAGCATCACCTTTGTAACTATTTTTCTTGTCTGTTATGTGTGCGTATAAGTAGTTAAATAAATAAAAATGTTAGCCAGTCTACAAAGTTTTAGTGAGGCTGGACAACCCAGGGTACACCATTATGATCCATGGTTGTTGCTTGAACATTTTTAGGGTATTTACAACTACTTTATGTTTAACTCCTTGGATTGGAGTCAGATTCTGTTAATCTCATTCAGTATAAAAATGATCAAATTGATACTCATTATAGAGTGAGTAATTAGCTCATAATTAATGTTTCCAGAGCAAGAAGCCCAGCGTGCTGTAATCTCGGCCCCGCAACCTGAGGCGCCGATAGAGAACGCGGCGTGTCGCCGACAACTGCTGAAGCACCTGCAACGTTGCCAAGCGCTCATCGACGCTAGGCTTGACTCTATCGAAGCTCAAGTTGCAGGTAAAGGAGCCTTAAGTTTTGTAATACATAACCACTAGTACTTTCTGGCAATCAAATGGCTATCTTGTCGGACTAGCCAGCGCTGTCGACGTGGTCATGATTTCTTATTTAGCACTTTTTACCTGAATCCTGAATACTTGAAGGAATTCACAGGAATACTTATGTAGACATATCACTAGGGTTTTTGAAGATCAAAGTCCCGGAACTTCGAGACTTCTCAGAATAAAATTAGAATCGAGTTAATTTTGGGCCAGATGTACCATTAAAAAACATTATTTTTATGTTTTTTTTTTTAATAATGCCACTGGACAAGGAGAACACTCTTGTTTGTAACAGATGTCGGTTTTATTGTGTTTATATTATAT
Organism: Griposia aprilina; assembly: GCA_916610205.1. NCBI lineage: Eukaryota > Metazoa > Arthropoda > Insecta > Lepidoptera > Noctuidae > Griposia > Griposia aprilina. The sequence continues at coordinate 18,228,161 of OU744286.1, forward strand.
GTTTACTTTGTAATTTAGTTTTAAACGTTCAGTACGTTTTCCGGTTGCTTCCAACAATTGGAACTCCTTTTTTAATGCTGCTCTTGATTTTTTTGCAGGAATTACGTAATTTTCATCGATTTTTTATTTGCCTGTTCCATTTGAGCTTTGAATGACTCGTAGGGTTCGTTGTGTACTATAAAGTTACTGGTACTAGGTTAGGCGTTTGGATACGACTGATATTTCCAAAAAGTGCACTTCCACAAAAGCAATAAGTGCATTTTTACTGAAATTCGAAGTAAAAAAATACGTGTTTTGGCACTGTAAGCTGGGGTGGCCAGTGTATCGAGTCTCGACCCGGGACAACTAAATTTCAAAAAGTCCAGGGACTGCGAGACACGAGACGTCCACGGACCCAAATCCTAGATATCATAAATCGTAACCCATAATCAATCAAATCAAATCCAAAAAATTCGTATTGTAACGCCATATCAATATTAATTGTATATCACTTTCAGAACTAGAATCTCAAGACCCGTCATTTGAGGACGACGAGACAGCGGACTACTTCCCGCGCACCAAACAGACGGTACAAATGCTGATGAGAGACCTGGATACAATGGAGGAGCTAGGAGTCATTACTTAAACATATACATGCTGAGGAAGTGCCCTAGGATAGCTCGTAGATGTGATAAGCATACATTTTCATGAATTTAATACATAATAGGAAGTATTGGGATATTATAGTGATTTATGCATTGCATTGTTAAAATGTTATTATTCAAAGTAAATTATGATTTTGAAGTAGTTTATATCCCTGTTACACAGCTGTTCCCAGCTACAGTATATATTTCTGTTTATGTAATATCTCATGTAACATGGAAATACCAAAGTGAGAAATAAAGTATATTTAACATGAAATTGTTGTTTTTATTTAAACTTCTGTTCTCATGAATTCTTTGTTATGAAATGTTCAGTTTACATTTTGGAGCACATGGGAATTTGCTATGGGGCACACAGTTTTAAGTGTTGTTTATTACAAGCCAAGGAAATTGACTATCTTTTTGTTGGTTGCAATATGTAATGTAAATCAATCACAAATTATTAGAAAAAAAAAAAACAATCTGAAAATACTTGCCACAGAGTACTTTTACTTGAACACTACCACAAATAAAAAAAATCTCTTTTCAAAAATTTATTACCTTACAAAATAGAATATAAAAACTAGCCCTCATAGAATTTGGGCAGCTGATCTCCAAGTATGACGGAGCGTTCAACACCAGCTTCCGTGATGACTCCAAGTCTCACCACACCACCAGATGAGCCGTCACGCAGCATGGCCAAGGTCAGGGTGTTGGTGACGAATTTGATGGCCTCCTCCTTGCTCATGTTGGGCTTGAAGTTGGCGTCCACATAACCATATACGTAGGTTGAACCTGACCCACCGATGGAGACGGCTTGGCGTTGCACCATACCGCCGATTGGGACTGAGTAGATTTGTCCTGTAAAAATAAATAGCTGTGTTAAGAAAAGTGGTTCTTTTATCCAGCGTCGTAGGTAAGGGCTGGTCTGGCGGGCAGCTGTACGGGGCGCTACCTTCAGGGGGGCGCACTTTGCAGACCCACAGCCCGCGGGCCACCGCTGGGTCACAGGCACACAAAAGAAAGTTCCAGGTTTGATGTGGCCATAATGAGTCCACTTAAAATTCGGCGCGATCTCAGGTCATGGGGGTCATGACCCCTCCCGAAATCATTCAAGCTGTCGAGAGACTATGATCTACTTGTTTTATTAATTAAGGACCTTTAAACTGTACTTTAGCAACCAATGTGCGAAACATCAGGAAATAAACATTATTATAATAATAATATGAGCGCAGCAAAGTCTGGACTTAGAGCATCCCTCTTGTATGTTCGGTTTGAAGGGCTACAGGTTAAGACTAAATCCCAAAACCTAAACTTAGGTAGGTAGGTTAAAAGACTTAGGTGCTATGAAACAAGCTCTTTCTTTGAAGTCACACTCAACAAAATAACTAATATTTCTGTTTGAATGATCAAAAGACAGTCTAACCCATTCAAGAGAGTGCAAGAATTTCAAAGCTCGCTTCAACTCTGTATTTTCATTATTCTTGAGGTTTTTTGCATAACTCAACAAAGTAACTCCTATTTCTGTTTGAATGATGAAAAGAAAATATAACCTAACTATCCGAAAAAAGGGTGCCATAATTTGTTATACACCATATTATTTACGAATGTCCTTTGTCAGGGTTTGGGTCTATTACAAACATTACTTGTGTTATTGTGAATTTATTAGATCAACTGAAAGTTAGTATAGACAAAGTGAGTAATAATGACAGACCCTGGAACCAGTTTTCCAATTTGAATAAACACACTGAAGACATTCTATCCATTATTTAGAAATCTGAACCTTACCTCCATTCTTCTTATCCCAGCCTGCCACCAGGATACCAGCGACCAAGGAGTCACGGTAATTGTAGCAAAGCTCACGGAATATGGCCGCTGCAGTGTGAACAAGAGGGGGCTCGCCCAGCTCCATCTTGTGGAAATCTGAGAACAATAGCTTTTGATTAGGGAGAATAATGATGCTGAAATGAAACATTAGTAACATTTAATTTAGTAAATTATGCAATTCAATAAATTTATTGCTGACTGGCTTATTTTGATAATGGCATGATTGTATTACCTATTCTCAAGTAAATATGTGGCCCAATGCAAATTGCCAAAGTTGTTGTGGTTGAATAACTGATGTGCATGCTTCGACACATAGGCACATACAATAATGAAAGTTACAGATAGCTACCTCTTTGTTCAGACTTTCATTTTAGCTTTAGGGATGATCTGGTTTGAATAGATGGAACAGTCAGGCCTTTTGTAGCTCTTATTTGATTTTCTTATTAAAGATAAAGGAATACAATCTATACTCACTCAAATGATAAGTAACAATGTCAGCAATGGCTTGCGTATCAGCCGCCGACCCTGATCTGCAGCAGTAAATATGATCGGTAATTTTCGTCAGTTTGTCCGTCACTCTATTAGCGATGTAGGCGCCCGTGGTGGTACGCGAGTCAGCACCGATCACCACACCGCCGTTAAACTCGCAAGCCATGATCGAAGTTCCCGTACTGTGCGGGGCATTCATCCATTCAGGAATGCATGGATCATTGTAAGCGTTGATTACTGACGCCGCCATGTTTCTGAAATAGGTTTACAAAGACTTGATTAGACTGCTCTACTGATCAGCAGATGGAATTATTGATGATGAACGATGATAGCGTGTATTTTGAGTAGGATCTTCGATTGTTTGTTGTAGCGTCATTCTGGAAAGGTTATGGTTGTAAATTGTTAGTACCATTAACAAATGTTAATAATGCACTGAGAAAATGCAAGTGCTAGACAATACGTACATTATTTTGTTTTAAAAGTTGGAATATTTAGCTAAAACAATTTTTGAGAGTCACGGTTTGACTGCGGCGAATAGTTGTCAGTGTCAAAATTGGAATGTCATCGAAACTATCAACTCATGTATCCTGCTTCGGTACAAGCAGTATTTTGAACAGATGGAATCTATTACAATTTTGATTTTAGTTATTAAAGTTATGTGACAAGAGCTAAATAGGCTTAACAAAAATAAATCTGTTTTGTAGTTAATATTATGTATTGTTTACTTGTAAATACATTATGATATAAACTTAAAATCCATGCCAAACTTTTGTTCTAATTTCACTTGTAACGAAGCGTAATTTGAAATACGTTTCATTTTACGTAAGGTTTGACACAGTTACTGACCAAAAAGGTTTTATTTTGTCTATACTTTCCATTCTAATTTTGTTTTGTCTCCAGATAAACTCTCTGATTGAATAAACACGTACATGTAAATGACTGAATTGCGAAAGATAAATCACTGGAGAGTTTGACTAATTGGCCTGATAATTAAAGGGTGGTCAGTGGCCAGGCCAGGGCCAACAAACGTGTGGTAAAACCACCAGCTCGCCACTTAAGTCCAAATATTTCCGATTGTTAGGTGGCATTAGCACTAGCGGTTTTACAAACCGCGAACGAATCCTGATACCTAAGTTCGCGTAGCAGTCACCGTACGAAAGCCACTTCCTACTTATGTGTTTATCGTAATGATTATATAATACATATTACGTATGATTAAAAATTAGCTACTTAATCTATAACATTGCAATGATAAATTTAAGGCAAATCCGTCTGTTCAGCTCCTACTCCTATTATCTACTTAGCAATAGTGTGATGATTTACAGCTAAGTTTATGACCTCCCCTATATAAAATAATCACGTATTTTTTAACAGAATCAAATGTAGTTAACCAATATTGTAAATCTGCAAAAAACGAAAAATAATCAGTTATCCAGCTTTGGATACGTACTAGCAAGGGCAGATCCAGCTTTGGTGCCAGGGGGCGGGGGGGGGGGGGGGGGGGGGTCACATAGTCGTGGTCAAGTCACAAGAAGTTATAATTAAATTTTTATAATCATAGATACAAGTAAAAAGTAGGTAGGTATTTTATTAATGTATGAAAGTACTATATTAAATTACTTAAATATTGAAGGTACTTACATAAAATCTATATTGTGACACAAGAATATATAAACACATTATGTTTAAGAGGGCGCAGCCAGCCAGAAAAAAATCAAGTTTTACCCGCGCCTCTTTGCCTACCCCCTGTCATCAAACACGACGAAAGCAAAACACAATCCATTCCCACCAGCAGAAACTTTTCGCCCGGCGTATATCTAGGCATTTGAATTTGAATCTTGTGTGTATTATGTATACGCAAAATAATCAGATGAAACCGCTCTATTCAATGTGCCTATGTATGACTACTGTGTACAAAAAGGTATATTATTCAATATTATTGTATGCCCGTGAATCTGTTACCGATGCTGGTGGGTTGTTAGATTGGAGAGTAGACCAAATTGAATGAAATAAAGACTAAATGTTACTTCAAGATACGGCCTATTTTTCGATTCCGAATTGAAGACAAACTTAACCGTTGTTGCTGAGTAAATATTGTCCTCTACATAATGTAATATAACTACAATTGAACGATTTTAAGATATTTTCCTGAACCTATTTGTTCTGTGAGACCTTGCTTCTTGCCAAATTTTATGATTCTAGGTCAACAGGATGTATCCTATGGGTTTTAATTTATTTGCGAGTGTCAAAGTATGCAAAATGAATGGCAATTTATGCGAAGATTCTAAGTCAACGTCTTAGAAGCTCGATTTTTTTACAGCTCTAAAAGACCGTATATCTAAGTATTTGATATCAATTTCAACTCAATATGAAAGCGAATAATTATAATCGCATCTCTTAACTTCCGCTTTTTCACATTATGAAAATGAAATCCATTGAACAAAAATATCAATAATCTAAGAAAATTAATTGGACAGCAACCCTATTCCTCGAATGGTTTTTCAATTACAATATTTAAACAAATTATGATCATTGTCCAGTCCCTTAATTTTCAAAGAAATTCTTCAGTAGGTAAAACATCTGTTTATTTTGCCTATACTATACGCTGAGCTTGAATTCAGATTCTTACATGTTTTGGAACTAGAAACTCAATGCTGTCGTGACAAAGTTCAAATTCCAATGTAACCAAATTGTATTTAGGGCCTTGTACAAGTTGGACCTCACGACGTCTTTGTGGAAAACAGTGTTAACCAAGTAAAAAAATATGATGGTATATCGTGGATATTGCTTTGCAGGATGGTGCAAGGTCAGTTAGCAACACTGTTACCAAGTAAAATATAATATTGGTATTGTGGATTTTGCACTGTATTGTGCAAAGTGAAACGGCATGTGTCATGAAAACCTATCCTGCGCGGAGCGCGAGTAGAAAATGTCTTCGCCGAAAACATTTGTGAAAAACAGGCCAATTTCGGAACAAATTAGTCGGCTTTACCGACAAAATAATTGGCATCTGTATAAATACGTGCCAAAGAAAGTCGAAAGTTTATTAGGTTCCTCTTTTGTAATTTTTGTTTTTTGTATTTAGCTTTGAAACACAAGCCGGCAATCCCAAACATTGTGATCCGTCACAACCTTTACTCATCTCCACCATAAAAAGGGATCTAGTCACGAGAACACTATCCGTATGAAAAATGTCTTATCCCGTGCAAACCATTTCATACTTTTGTCCGCATTAAACCCATTACCTATTTAGTTTACCAATAACCTACTTATATGTTAAATTTCGAGTTTCTTCTTGATTCTGGGGTTGGGTTGGTCAAAAGTCGCTCGAAATGGTTCGTGTAAGGTTACCCTTACTCGGGGTTTGTCAACGAAAGTGTGAGTAATTGAATTTGGATCTTGAAATAATAGTAATAAGATCCAAAATCTCCAGCACGAACTTTCAAATGAACGTGGAATTGGCTACTTGGCTATGTTGTAAATTTTCTCCGCAAGAAAATTGACCGAAATGCCGAGCAATGGCGCTAGTTGTACTATACCAGTCGAAAATCTGTCAAATAAAATGTGTACGTCATCTTGAGTTTTCAATTACCAACATTGAATTATTATAATATTTTTGTCTTGCGGTTTAACCGCGGTATTTATTTAGTTTATCAATTCTTAACGATTTTAATAATGGTTTCGGAAGTGGTTTTAGTGTTTTTTTCATGTTTTCTATTTCACAGTCTCTTTCCTACAATGTGATAAATTACGATATTATTATTTACCTACGCAAATAAATTATATCCCAGAGCAGCCGAAAATTCAAGCGCAGTCCTCTCTTCTCAACAGAGCGACGGCGACTGATTTGTGAAACAAAAATATGCGTGATGTTCAAAAAATGCCTCCACAATTTTTTTCGCCTTGCATTAATACAAATAATCATCAAATTTTTATCCTATTAGTCATTAGCATACTAAGTACAAATCGAAAAAACGTGAAAATTAGAGGTAACTTTGTGATGTTGTTTTATCGAGAAAATTTTAACATTTTGTGTTTCTCTTCCACAAAAAGTTTGAAAATATCATGTAGTTACTCATATTATATTTATTTTATACCTAAGTTTTATCAATTTCATGAAAAATAAAATTGAAGATAGGCAATTTTGGTTACTACCCGCTCTTAACAATTTTAATTAGTAGCCCACCTAGGTCCTGGACCTAGCCCAGGGGAGGGTCATGACCCCCATGACCCCCCCCCCCCCCTGGATCCGCCCTTGGGTACTAGATACTCCACAATAAGTACCTAGTGAAAAACGGTTGTCTAAAAGTAACAAATAGCAATGACCAAAATCCACATGGCGTAGAAGATTCGCAAACATTGTCCAACTTTTAAAAAGAAAACGCTTCGTCATCATAGCGTGGGTGTCCTCCACTCATTAGTATCCCTTGTCCCACTAAAAAGACACTTTCAAAAAAAAAAGAAAGAAAAAAGTCGCTACGCGCCATTTTGTACGTCATCCCAAAAACGATGTTTATTTAAAAGTTATAAAAGACTATCCTCTATTGAATGCTCCCGACATTTATGATAAATCACCTTTTTATTCGACGTTTTCATTCAAAAAGAATATCGAATTTATATTTATTCATGAAATTTGCGATTCGCCACCGTTGTTCAATACGATAGCACACGTCTTAGAAAAATCTTTATTCAGTCAGTATAGTCTTGATACTTTTTAAAAGTGCTTGAGGAATGTTATCAATGTTAAAGGCAAGTTTGGCGGAGGTGAGCACGTAGATACAGCAATAGAAGGCTAGACAAGTTTTCGCTTTTTATGAATCTGCTTTCTAGTTTTCAGCCGCCTCTGTGCCTACGCGTCCTACGACTTGTAACCAAAAGTTTCAAGTATTTGGATACTAGTCGTAGGCAGAGATCCCATACTTTCCATGCTACTATTGGATGGAGTGGTACTATACTTATTATACACTTGCATATTACGTAGAGGGAAAGTTATTTTAGCATAAGGATAAGAGTACCTATAAGAGTTCTTCGGGTGAGATGCTTTGACGGAGGAGTCATGTTCCTAAATTTCTGATGTTCAGCATCATTTCGTACGACTGATGAATGCCGAAAATAGTTAAATTCTGTCTGCCCCGATTTATCTTGTACAGTCATAAAAGCTCCGAAGCCCCAGTCAAGCATCAACCACGTTTCCTCGCGGTAGTCACGCATTGCTCGGCGGCAATAAGTAGGCGTATTATTGAGGCCGCGGCGACCCCGCGCCATGGAAGTGGCTGTCAATCGCACTTGAATAATGACGCGTGCGGTGGCGACGTTTTGTTATTTATTTATTTATTTTATTTCACAGAGACTCCCCCGCGACCCGTACAATGGCCAGATGTTGATATTTTTTTCGACATTACAATGTATTTTAAGTTCGATAGCCATTGTCGTGTGAAGCCTGTTTCCGTTAGACCCTCGGTTGCCAGTCAGCTGAATTGTCAGTCATTCCCTGTTTAAGTTCACTCGATTCATTAAACCTACATCTACAATAATATTCGTCAAATTCACAAACGGCTGTTTACGTAATTAAATTAAATCCACAATTTTTTGGTACTACACACGTACCTACCTATTTTATTTTAAACTTATTGCAGCAGGTGTTCTACCACCTAAAAGATTACTTCCTACTGATATTAAGTAGGTAGGTATTTAAAATTAATTCAAGAAGGTAAGTAAAAAAAAAAAAAAATTACGAATCCAATAGCGATTCGAAGTTCCGCGTCTTTGGAACTCAGAAAGCTGCAAGCAAGCCTCTACTGGAGTCTGGAGGTCTCAGATGGAGACAACGCAAGTAAAAGCTAGCTCTAAGTATCTCCTATCTTCTTGTACATTTTTTGTTTTTTGTTTTCGGGGGAAATCCTTCAAAAGGCACCCGACCTCTGGGGACGGAGGTCGGGGAGTGTGGGATTTTTACCTCACTAAAACCACCCTGGTGATCACCATCAGCACATAGGGGGGGTCCCGGTTCTTCTTAAAATACCAATTCCGGAACCCCCCCTGTGCAACGCCTGTAAGGCACATTCCTGGGGAGACTGTAAAGGGGTCTCCCCTGAGCCTCGCTATGTACGGCAGCACGTGACCACTGTGCCACCGTCTTCCCTGGGGTCACTCGGTGGGCGGATAGAGTCCCCACTCTGTGCGCCTGCGACCCCAAAGGACCACCTTCCTTGTTCGGTAAGTTAATCTTCTTAGGTACCTATGTAACAGTGGTTAAGGAAATAAACAAAGTCTCAAAAAGTACACACCTACCTACTTATAGAAAATTTGTCTTACGTTATCCTTCTTAAAATCGTAACTTATACAACGTGTATTTAACGGACAGGATCCAAAAGGGATCAAGATTAGATCAGGTATAGAATCTCTATGCAGTTTCAGCTCAAAATAAATTGATCAAAGAATTCACACCAATTTTTTGGTTTCTTAAAATCAATAATCTAAATCAAAAGTCATTTATTCAAACTAGGCTGAGAATCAGCACTTAAAGAACGTCAACATTATACACGAAAGTCCCCCAAAACGCCCGTCCTTCACTACTTCCTAGTGCTTAAGTTTATTGAATTAAGTCATAATAAACGTCTCACCGCACTACGAAGGTATTTTCACGTAAATCAAACGAGCCGAGAATGCGGAGAAGCGCGAGCGGTTGGTTTCAACAAGCCGAGAATGCGGCGAAGCGCGAGCGGTTGGTTTCAACAAGCCGAGAATGCGGAGAAGCGCGAGCGGTAGGTTTCAACGAGCTGCAAATATGGAGAAGCGCGAGCGTAATAAACGTGTCACCGCACTACGGTCATTATCTTTTCACGTCAATCAAACGAGCCGCGCATGCAGTTCTCCGCATTCTCGGCTCGTTGAATTACGAGCGGTTGGTTTCAACTACCTGCATGAAAATGTGGAGAAGCGCGAGCGGTTAATTTCAACGAGCCAAGAATGCGGACAAGCGCGAGCGGTTGGTTTCAACGAACCGAGAATCCGGAGAAGTGCGAGCGGTTGGTTAGATGTACCGAAATTACTCATTATGTTTCTAACATGTAGCTATATAGGATTTAAAAACCCTTGCCGTACCTATAGTTTGTTACCATCCAAAGAAGCCGTGCACTTGATTGTATATGCCTTTCCGTTTCACGTTGTATAGGTAGGTAATAGTCCTCCAGACCTGATCTAAACGGAGACCAGCCTTCGGCGCGGGAGATATTATAGTGCACAAGCGAGTGCGCAGACACTCCTGTGTCTGCGCAGAGAAGAGAGAGTGCTCCTATACTCTCTCTTCCTTCACTCTCATTGTCCGTTGGGACGACGGCAAGTAATACGACACGACCGGAAAGAGATCAGGCGCAGGACCAACGGCTTAACGTGCTTTCCGAGGCACGGGGGTATCACACCGCCAACTTACAAACTCCGGGCTGTTACTGAGAAATTCCGAATGGAAAAACCCAATAACAATTTGCCCGACCTGGGAATTGAACCCAGGACCCCACGCTCAGAAGTCGTGCTTGGACCACGAGACCAAAGTCAAAGTCAAATCATTTATTTCAAATAGGCACATAAAAGGTACTTTTGAACGTCAACATTTACAAGAAAATAGAATTGATTCTAGTTGCCCCTTCCAAAAGGTAGTTTCGTATGGAGAAAAAGGGACAAGAAACTCCACCGTTACTCTTTTAAAACGATCAACGGGGCATTTAGGTTCGGTGATACAGTCAGCCGCACATAGTAACACTTATTATTATAAACACCAGCCTTTTACTCTCCAAGTGCAGGGCAAAGGCCCCTTCTCATACAGAGAAGGCACGAGCGTTAATTACCACGCTTGGTCAAGACGGGTTGGTGATTTGAGACTTATATAAATTTTACATACATACATAAACTCACGCCTTCTTCCCATAGGCAGAAATGACAGAACGCCACCTGCTACGATCTTTACATACTCCTTTTGCTTCGTTTACGTTCATACGTCTGGTCATACACGCATGCCGGTTGCGAGTAGGTAAGTACTACGGACCTGACCATTCTGAAGAACATCACCAATAAGATCACTATATTATTTCCTCCCAGGGCGTCCCCTTCTGGCATTTCCACTCACATTTGCATATTCATTTTATGTTCAGGTTTTCTCACAATGTTTTTCCTTCACCGCCGATGTCAGTGATGTCTAAGATATACTTAGAAAGTAAATATGAATTGGAAAAGTCACCTTGGTACATGTCCGGTTTCGAACCCATATCCTCGTAGGCGTGCGGGCGCCTTAGCTACTGAATCATCACGATCTTTTTCACGTGGTAAATGATAAATGATTTTATTTCTATAAGTAGGTTTGTACAAACGCTTTTACACGTCAATCATATTTAAAAAATAAAAACTAGATGAGGTCGGCGTTTCCTATCTGACTACTCTGAGATTCTTCTCAGAGTAGTCAGATAGGAAACGGAACGGAACGGGAACGGTTTGTTTCGGCCTTTCTAGGCCGAAACAAACTCAGAAGTCACAGTCTCTTTTAAAGTCCAGAAATAATCTTGGTCAAATCATGTGAAGACCATGTAGATTTGTGTCTGAAATGGTCTTTTGAGGAAAAATCACACAGTTTGAGTGGACCTGTCCAGACAGTGCACGCATTTGTCAGTAATCGTGCAGCTCAACTCAGAACTTAAGGAGCTCAACGATTCGACGAACAATACCAAAGAAAGGACACAAATGTCCTTCAATAATGTATGCGGCCTACCTTACTCAAGCTGCCAAACCATGATTAAAATTAACTGAGAAGAAAAAAGAAATACCAATAGCCTTAATAACAATAATCTTTACATTGACAATAATTAAAAATAAAATAATATTTTACAAAGTAAATATTAATGTCAAATATGTATGATGTATTTATAAAATTCAACAATGTCAATGGCTAGGTATATAAAAATCCGGAAATAATCTTGGTCAGATCATTGAGGACCATGTTAGATTGGTGTCTGGAATGGACTTTTGAGGAAAGAACCATACAGATTTGGTAACATGTAAACTACGAGAACCGTAAGAAAGTAAGTATAATAATTCTATCTATCTTAGTACTTACAAAAACCGCCCGCCCTCGTTGCTACGAAATTAAGATGGGTGCAGTCAATATGAAATTATAAACATTACCTACTGACCTCAATCAACTCAGCCTATCGCAGTCCACTGCTGGACATAGGCCTCTCCCAGGCTGCGCCACAACATCCTGTCCTCCGCCTTCCGCATCCAGTCTGTCCCAGCCACCTTTATCCGCAACACGCACCCACCTTTGCCTACTGATCTTACCTACCTAGGCTCCTTTTCTTCTGATAAGCTGAAAATACAATAAAAAGTGTTTTCAGGATCCCTGAAAATCGTTTCTATGGTATATTTAGATCCCTGAATCAGGAATCCTATGAATTTCATTGTTTACAATCTAAAATGAGATGGTTGTTTTATTTCGCTGTACGAGGATGTCGTAAAAGAACCTATGTCGATACGGAATCTGGTACCTTTGACATAAATGTGCTGCCTCTTATCTAGTTTTACATTTAGTACTACTAATACTTATTTGGTTATCGGCTACCATAAACTTATTTGCGCAAGAGTATCAGAATCGTAAATAAACGTCAAACAACCATTCTAGGTTGATGAATGATGATGTAGGAACAGCATAATGCTGAGGGTCAAAATAGGTGAAGTACTTAAGTTGGGGTAAGTGTATCATACAAGTAAATGTTTGTTGCAGGTACTTACTTGCTTACCACTTTTTGTTAAAATTATTTTGCATCTATTTTAGGTAGGTAGGTAGCACCCACGTAGCAGGTGTAGTAAATACTTAGAGCCCACCCTTGGGAGTAATTCACCAACTCGTCCTACATGCCGACGGCCCATTTAGGACAACTCGCAGAAAATCAAAATAAATAATATTTTCATTCTGCAACTCGTCCCACGTTACTATCAAAATGAGAAAAGGTACAATCAGTAGCAAAATTGTTAGTGTGGAAATAATAAAATAACTTTAATTTCGGAAGTCGGTGGCAAAAAACACCGACTTCCGATAGTTTTTCACTTTGTAGTGTGTTTTTTGAAGTCAGTTGTTTTTGTCTAAAAATGTTTTTATATACTAATCTTTAGCATCCTTAGAATATGCTAAACAGGCCCCGCGCTGACTTAATTCCGGCCTTGGTAGGTATCACCCATTTTCCTTAGTGACGACAGTTGGCAATAAGAGGCTATTCCAGTGTGCATTTTAGTTCCTATCTACTATTCTACATTGATGTACTTACCTACTTTAGTAATAAAATGATTAATAGATAGGTACCTACTACCATATTGCGTTGTTTTCGAGCAACCAAGTGCTAATTTAGGATTTATTATTTGCAATAATTACGAAAATCACATTTGAGGTTTTCCTTCCTCAATGTGCAATGTACCTAATATTTAATTATTTCCGACGTGCTTATATAATTGTCTGCCTACTATTTAATAAAAAAAAACGTGGTGATATAGGTAAAATAAATTGACCAAATTCGTCCATAACATAATATTATATTTTGCGCTTTTTTTTACCGTGGCTATCACAACCTAATTTCCCAATGACGCAGCAACCAAAAGATTAATGGCTACTAGTAAATAGGCTGATATAAAAACTGGCTAATCTCTGCTTATACTTCAGTGAAAAATCATTACATCAAAGTTAATCTCTCTTGCTGGCTTCCGCCCAACGCGCAACGTTCGAAATACAAACTTACTTTTACAACGCCGGTTATGAAACCTTCTAACGTTTCAACGTTAGGTTCGAAGAAAAGCTAGAAATCTAATACGTATCGCACACTGAGGTACAATTAAATACAGAAAATATAAGCACTTATATGTTTCTCTTTGCTTTATGACTTTGAAAGATCGTGAGGAAGTTTAACGTTTTAATACGTTTTGTTCCGCCGTTTTCCAGTAGTTGAAAATGTAAGGGTTCCTAATGTTCTTAGGTATTGCTGTGACGGACTAAGGTATTTCTTTAATAACCTGTAGACTGCTATAACACTGGTAAGCAGTAGTTTTGTTTTATGAAGTTTCATACCTGATTTTGTATGTTTCCGCCACGCTGATTCCAAATCTGTTGTCAGTTTTTCTCTAGCAGCTCTAGTTTTTGAAATATTAACATATTACATTTTAAGCGAAAAATACTCGAATTATAAAATGAAAAAAAAAGTAACCTAACATGAAAAAAACTTTCTTTTATAAGATTTTCTTGCATGAATCGAAACTTCAGCCTTGTTTTGAATGCTCCAGCAGTACTCCACAGTTTGAATGCATCAGCATGGCTGATTGCCATCATATTTGCGTTCCAACGACCCTGGTATCGCTTTTCCATCGTGCGAATGTCCTGATGAAAGCGTTCTCCTTGTTCTTCGCTCAAATCGCCTAAATTTTCTGGGAAGCGTTCTAAATGGCTGAAGAGGAAGTGCATCTTGATGCTCATGTTAATGTGTCGAATGTAGTCCGGAGACTTTTCATTTCCTAAGAAATTTAGCACAGTCCAAACAAATTCAATCCATGCAGATTTCTCTTTATCTGTCATACAGTCAGTAACATTTTATGATCCTTTATTGGTTGCCTGATTTGAGGACCGAAAAATACCAGCTTTTATCTTTTCTGTGCTCAATTTCGGGAATATTTTATTGATGATTAGTCGGTTCACGCCAAAGCTTAAGACTTTTGAACTTCAAAATAGGTCTTTTTTTAACTAGCCCATAAACGCAATGATTTTACGCAAATACCACATACAAAGTTTGGGATCCATGGCTTACTAAACACTTGTAATGGCGTCCCAAAGAAGTCCAATTAGGCTTTTTTTATAAAGTCGGACGCACTTAAACGACATTCTCGAAACATATATTCACCACAAACAGCACAAAAACTATTTGGATCGTTTAAGCAAGTTCTTCTTTTAATGTAGACATATCGATTTATTTATGGAATTTAATATTTTTTTGCACTAAAAAATCTTATTAATTAGCTGCGTAGCGAAATTTTAAGAAGTACCCGTATAACAAAAACTAGAGCTGCTAGAAAAAAACAGAGTGTAGATATGAAATCAGCGAACTCAAATTACTAAGAAACAGTTTAGAAACTTCGGAAAACAAAAAAAAAAAAAATGTTTACAAGTGTAATGATTGAATACACACTACGAATATACATAGGTATCTTACCTACTTATTCATGCATGAGTATGAAGTGTCTAAATATAATAATGTTTGAGGTCCAATAGGCCTCCGAAGACGAGGTCCTTGGACCCTTGGTCCACAAACTCTTTTTTTTTTGGTCCTTATAGTGTTAATGAAACTCAGCGACGAACGAATCCCAACTGCCATTTCCAGTCAGGAACTTCCCATGTGTCACAAATGGATGGAGATCGTGGGATGCTAAGATGCTGCACATCTTGATATAATCACCTAGTTGCTTTTAAGAAAGAAGAACCGGTGGTTTATAGTGGAACCACGATCTAGGCTCTGCTCTGGCTTTAACGACCATGTTAATAATTCCTTTCCCATTTGAGGAGTCAGAGTCTCGAAGTGGACCTTTTCATAAAATTATTAATTTTCGAAATCCTTTAAACTCAATCATAGAAGTGAGTAAATCAACCTCAACACTTTGGCTACACCTACCTATAGGTATCAAGATACCGGCCGCAGTTCCACAGCATCCCCGCAGATCGTTAAGTAATATCCGCGGTTCACTTCCCTAAATCCATCATAACAGCCCTAATGTCCGGGTCCTTTATTCCGAATAAGTTTTTTTTCCTCTTTCCTCGTGCCAACAAAGGCACTTCCCATTATATAAATTTGATACGATATTTTATAGAGTATTGTAAGCACGCGCTGGAGCTCGCGTCGATATTTTTTTATATATTTCGGTAGGTGGCACCGGCGGCGGGCGGCGGCCGGGGGGGTAGGGGGGGACGGCCGCCCCTAAAAAGTTATGTATTTTTTTTCCTCTTTTTTCCCATCGACGTGATGAAACGGCGCGCGATATTGATCCGCCTCGCGTTAGATGTTATAAGCTCGCTGGCTCTCATATTATATACCCTTGATGTTTTCTGCACTAGTTCGGATTCTCATTAAGTTTTTTGGCTCGAGAATTATTTATGCTGACGCTTGCAATTAGCGGGATGAAGTTGGGAAAAAAATAAGACGCTGATTAATTATTCTTTGGTTTGTACTTTTCGTAATTTTTTGTACTTACATGCATATCGGTTTCAGCATAGTTTTTCATATTATTGTCTAAGATATCAACTGAAACCAATATATTCAAAATTGCATAAGAGTCTCGTTAGCTTAACCAGGAATAAGATATTCCAAGTGAAGTATCGAAGCAAGCAAGTAAGTAACTTAATTAATTACCCGATGACGTATGTAATGGAGAGGCTAACATTATAGACATCGTTACATTATGATCGATTCGGGTTAATCACACTAGGTACCTGAAATCTGTAAACGAATACTTACGTCGTTCGCTGGATCCTGAAATATATAGAAAACGAAAAATGTCTTCCAAAACCTGCACGCTATTTGCGTAACATAGTACTTTCAATCACGATCTGAATCATTTTGAAGGCTATTGCTAATCCATTGCTTCATAAATTCGAAAATTTGTCTGCTCAACAACGTAAATAACGCAATGAATGTTATTGAACTATCAAAAATGAAAGCCATTGCTACTGCTAGTGTGTTACGCAATTACCCCGCTGGTATTTAAAAGTCGTTAATTTTCGTTATGTAAGTTTTCATTAGGTAAATACTCAATATCTAGTTCAAATACTTAGGTCGGTACTTTCGATATTAACTCTTTGCACTCTCTCCTTCTACTTCGTTCTAATTTCAAATCATACGATTTTTTACATCCATTGTTTTTTTTTTTTGGTCTTTGACAAGCATCCAAAAGTCCAAACTCAAGGTTTGCCAACGTGCAATGGAGCGCAATATTCTAGGCGTAAAGCTGACAGACTGTATTCGCAACAACGTTGCTCAAAAAGCCACTAAGCTGAAGTGGGACTGGGTTGGCCACGTCTCCCGCATACCCAATGAGCAATGGGCCAAAATAACTAATACGTGGAGCCCTGACACAGCCAGAAGGCGTCGCGGCAGACCCCGTAGAAGATGGCGGGACGAGCTAGACAAAACAAACGACTAGTGGTCCACTCTAGCCCTGGATCGAAAGAGCTGGAAGTCATGAGGAGAGGCCTTTGCCCAGCAGTGGGATGATGCAGGCTAATAATAGTAATAGTTTTTTTTTTGGAATTTAATAAACTAGATATTAACTATATGCATATATACTGATACGCATCTCTTCAAACATCGAATACTAAGCTTCGCTTAGCAAACTCTTTGCAGCGTTGTTTATACTGTTTTAGTGATGTATTGGGTTTCAGTGAAGTCTGCAAGCAGGTGCGACAGTGGCGCGCGGCCGGCGTGCGTCCATCCTTTATGTGAAGGGACAAGCTGCTCGGCCATAGAGCACGACTGCACGATGGGCACATGTCACTTTACAGGATGGTTCTGTTTATTATCCACTCACATAACGATGATGTACAAGCGCAGAACACATAGCTATACAGTTAAAGATTAAATTAATGTGACATGAAAATTGATGAAAGTCATCACCTTTTCGAAAGAAAATATCAATTAGAAGTAGGTAGGTACCTACCTAGTTACACAATTATTTATAAGTCATTTAAAAGGCGTTTACCTACCGAGATACGAGAATCTATCTGTGAAAAACGTTTTATTTGGGAATTAACTACCTGAAAATTAATAGGTAATAAGAGAATTATACAACACGGCAAATAATTTAGACCTGTGAATTTTTAATCGACTTAAACTTATAACAAAGTGTTCATTATTGTGATTATGATTTGCGTATCGAAGCTATTTTGTGCTACCTACGTCATAATGTAGGTACACTTGAGACAATATTGTTTTTATAAATAGCACATTTGTTTTAAGTTGTGTTAGAAAACCTTACATGTTCCATTATCATTTAAATATAACCTTTCAAAATTTATTGAAAAACAAGTGTTCTGTTTTGTGACGTGTAAAGAATGCCTCAGGTTTAATTTTTTTCGATGAACGTAATATCTTGTTGTGTCAGGTGAACGATCTATGTTTATTATACCTACGTTTTCAAGTCTCGAAATAAAAGACACCGAATGGAAAGCAAACACAGCTTAAAATAAATATTACACTTTTTAATTGTAATTAATGAATTCAGAAGCCAGTGAAAAACCAACACGCTGTACATACGTGTATCAGAATTCTGTACAAATAGACGATTATATTTTTTTGTGCACACCGCTGCTGTGTGGGGCTACGGGCAGTATTCAGGGGCACAATCCTGAGCACTCTTTGGGGTCACTTTTTGGAGATTACTGCGCATTGTGGGCCGGAGTCGAAAAACTTGGACAAAGAGCGAAGAGGCGCTGTTGACTGACCGACCGTTTTTGAACAAGGGATGAAGTAACGGCGGATTTCAATTTGGGGATTGGTTACATCTTGATTTTGGTTTCATGTCGAGTGCCTGGAAGATGTGCAGCCGAGATACAGATCTACAGATGAAGATATTTTATTACTCGTGAAATTGCTTTTAGATTATCTCTTGGGATAAAATATTGAAGGCTCAATTACGTGGGTGATTTGAATTTACGCAAAACAACTATTGGGAGTTCAGCTGGTAGTTTTTTTGGATTCAATCAATCAATTCAAATGAATTATTGTCGATGTACCTATATTTAGGTATCTTTTTGAGGCTGGCTGTGGTCAGTTCGCAAAATTGTAGTTATCACCAAGCCAAATAATTTGTAAATTACTAATGCTCGGTTCCTATAAACAAAAACGAATCGTTTTGCTTACCAATGGTAGCATTTTTTATTGCTAAACTGGACATATAAATAGATTCGTAAGCAAATTTTACCTGTGATGGCTGCATCCATATGGGAGAGTCTACTATGCAAAGCTATGGGGTCTTAGCTTCATTATTGGTAAAGTTACAAGAGTCAATCGGCCATAAGAGAGCGGGTTTATAACTAACGACGATGGATAAAAGAATGAAGAAAATGATTACTTAACGATCAATCAGAAAGCAACATGCTTGAAGTTGTACGTCAAGTTTTTTAATTACACATATAATTGGGTTAAAAGATTACTACACACACTTAATGCTAGTTTTCTCTTTTTTCGGATTCATTAGTAAATTAGTACATGTGCTTAGTATATGTGCTTTTATGTAATTGTGTATTTTGCAATGTAGGTGCTTTTACTAATCACCAGCATTAACCGGTATGAGCAGCGGGGTAGTTGCGTAACGTACTCACACTCACAATCGCAACGCCATTCATTTTGACAATTTGACAACATTCATTGCGTTATTATTATTATTGAGCAGTGGTGGCCCAGTGGTAACGGCCGCAACTTACGAGTGTAGGTCATAGGTTAGTAAATTATATCTTCACTACTCTTAAAATGGTGAAGGGAAACATGGTGAGGAAACGGGCATGTCCTAGAACCAAAAATTCGAAGACATGTGACATCTCCCAACCCGCACTGGGCCCGCGTGATGGATTACGGCCCACTCCCTCTCACAGAGAAGAGGCTTGTGTCCCAGCAGTGGGAACATTAGATGCTGATTATGCATTGTTTTATTTTGAAATATTTGAGGCTTGTTTTACAAACCTTCAAAATCCTTAGGATTTTGATACAAAGTGTGTTTCACACAATTACAGTACAGTCAAGTAGGCATTGAAGTTTTGTTTAAGACAGTTAATATTTTTTTCACGCTAACGATGTTGGTTCCATAGAGAAAGTTGTTCCGTTTGATGGTCTAATCTATACCACAGATTACTAATATGTTCGTTTATACCACAGATTACTAATATGTTCGTCAATACCACACCGTTAAATATAACCACACCTCTGTGATACATTCTGTATCCTAGAAATATGTCATTGTACACTTTAATAAGGACTTAAAATACTTTTCTGCCCTAATTATATAAGTAAGTGAGTGCGCGCAAGATAAGTCTGCGCGTGTGTTTGTCCTGCTAGCACTTTTAATCATTTTCGGTATTATGATGGCGATTATTTACTTTGGAAAGCACGGAACACAGCACACTCTCTTGACACCTGCATCCTAATTGCACACACTATCAATTATTTTGAAGCCTATTGCTAATCCATTGCTTCATAATGTTCGAAAACTTTGTCTGCTCAACAACGTAAATAACGCAATGAATGTTGTTGAACTGTCAAAATGAAACCCATTCCTACTGTTAGTGTGTTGAGCAATTAAGGTGCTGATATAAACATCGAGTTGGCGGCAAAAGATTATTTCCGATTTCGGCCGCGCGCACTTTATTTTCCAGGCTGAAAGAAGTCGGTTAATAAGTGTCAAGGGTTTGAATACTTAGGTAAATACATAATTACCTTTCGATACGGTTATTATAGAAAAAAAAAACTTGTAAAAAGTTCCCCTTTATTTTTTAATGTAGGTAATCTAAATTAAATACCCGCATTTTTACAAAGGGGATCGTTTTTACAGCAAAGAGATTAGTGCTGACGGAAGTAGGGGCGCGGCGTAAAAAGTATATTATCTAGGGAGATAATATACTTTTTACACCCGTAAAAAAATATCTATGTAGGGAAGGGTCCCTAAATAGATATTTTTTTACGGGTGTCGGTAAAAAACTGGTGTAATGTCGGCACCACAAGTTTATGGTGGTATCGTTGTTGGAGAGCGGTAATGCCACCCAGAAACATTAATGATGGTCATAAAGTAAAATATGTACCTATGTGAGCAATTTCAAATAATGCTTAGGTACGTAAGTTTGATGCTGGTCCTGGTTTCTGCGGGAGAAGTATGTAGGTAGGTATATATATCTACGGCGAAGTGCCAATAACACCTAACTGACAAAGTAAAAAATTTATACAAACTGAAAAGAACGTTTAACGTCATAAAATATATAAGTACGTTGGTTAAGTTAGGAGGTATTTCCACATTTTAATTGAATGCTGTTGCTACAAAAAATACACTTAGGAGATTTCACTAAAGCATGCGATTATCGCCTATAAATTCAAAACGATAAAAAAGTGAATTTCTCCAAAAATGTCAGTTTCAATTGAACTCAGTTTGATTGACGTATTTCGATTTTAACATAATTATTAATTAATTAAATAACCAATCAAACAGAGTCGTATCTAGATAACTATAGTTACGTTTAAAATAAATTGCATGAAAACAATGAATCCAAATAAAATAGGTACTCAGAAAAAAAACGCAGAATAATATTTTAAAAACACTGTTTTTATTTAAAGTCTGCGGTAGGTATATTACAGCTTAAAACCTAAAAGGCATAACACTTCAACGGTGCCATTCATTATCAACCAACTAATGACTTAAAAAAGCTCTATAATTACCCTGACATAAAAAAAAAACAAAATAACACACGCCACTAGTTATCATTATTACCCTAGTTTAAAAAAAAACCACTTAAAAAACCACAACAACAGCTCAAGCCTCTAATCACGTCATCAAATTACAATTACTCGCGTGCTGTTTTTTTCCTACAAAAAACCACGAAGGGAACTATGACACCTCACACAGGGGTGCGTTTAAAAAGTTATAAATAAACAATTGAGCGTTTTTTGACGGTCGCGTGCGAGTTTTTAACCGCGGGGCGTAAATGTCAAGTGTGCACGCTTCCGGTATTGTGTGCGACCCTCTATAATTTGGAAGTTCTTTGGGGTCACGGCTTTACTTGTTACGGTGAGGAAGACGCGTGTTTAGTTGACAGTTTATAATAAGTATTACGTAGTAACTTATTAAGACATTTCATACACTTAAATGAAGATGGAGTTTTGTGTCGGTGGTTGGAAATCGTAAAAATCACAAGGTGAATAATGTTTTAATTCTAACTTAATTAGCTTTCGTTTTTTCAGTATTGATAGACAATGAGAGAACATTGACTTTTATTGGTCCTTCGAGCCGCATTTTCGTACAATATGTATATTTAAGATGCATGCCAAAAAATTGAAAACGGTGTTTTAAAACATGGTGTTATCATTGGTATCGGTAAGTACCTATTGTAACAGGATTATCACGTTAAAAAAAAAAGCTAAGACGTCGGCAAACTTTAATTTGTCAGTAAAACAGTTAAATCCCGTTTATTTAATCCACGTTGGATTTTTGGCAAAATACCGGTCGGGCACATGAAAGTCTCCATTTCTGTCGCCGTTATTCTAAATACACGCCTAGCTAAACAAAGTCTTGAAAAATTAATTCCATTGTCCATTAATCAAGTTAAAAGGATTTTCTATCGCAAAAACTATCCGCTTTTGATGTCTAACCCTTTTTTTATCAATGCCGGTCGTCCGTACCGTTACCTCGGCAATATTTAGAACAACCTCTTTGTGTATTTTCTAAGCTTTTTACGACGGTCCACGACGTCGGGTGCCGTCCATTGTTGTGAGACGTAAAGTAATATATTTGCATATTCAAACATGAAGATTTGCATTTTGTTCCCGTAGAACTATTGACGGGTTAACTACATTTTATTTCATCCACGTCCACTAAATGACAAAGAGTTAAAATAATAAAATGCAAATCAATAGAAAATGGATGAGTCTTTTACTGTTTTCAAGTATTGTTTTGTATGGACCAGTTGCCGTCTGGTACGATATTTAAATTTTGTTGGAATTTGTTAAAAGCAAACTTCCGTCATTTAAGTGATTTTTCAATGGTTTGCCAGGGTCAGAATTACTTTAGGGAAACGGAAAAATGTCACATTAGAAAGCCAACCCAACACAGTCCGTGTGATGGGATAGTATGGTGAACAGTATATAGAATAAAAATAAAGTTGTTTTACGTATAAATCAAGCAAATGCAAGAGTTTATTTGAAGAAAAAATAAAGTCAAGGTCGAATTATTTATTTCAAATAGGCACATAAAAGGCACTTTTGAACGTCAAAATTTACAAAAACAAAAAAATAGAATTGATTCTAGTTGCCCCTTTCAAAAGAAGAATGGGCAAGAAACTCCACCGTTACTCTTATTAAAAATGTTTTACAATATTATCTATGCAAATCAATGTCATAAAAATTATAAATTATACAATTAAATTAGTAACCAGTTTGATTTTGTTTAGACTCTAGATTGTCCTATGGAGCAGGACTAGCATGTTTCCAAGCATTCTTATCTAGGATATAATCCTCTAATTTGTAATATGTTTGTTTACAAAGTGTATTAAATTTATGGTATTAAAATAAATACCTCACCGTTGTTTGCATACAACGGAGGGGGACGGGGGTTTATTTAATTTATTTGAATTAATTAATTTTATTTTGATTTAACTTATTCTAATTCTCTAATACTTATAATAAACTAGCTGTTGCCCGCGACTTCGTATGCGATTCATGATGAAAATTAACCTATGTTCTTACCCAGGTCATGGTCTAACTGTGGGCCATATTTTATCCAAATTTGTTCAGCCGTTGTAGCGTGAAAGCGCAACAAACAAACAAACTCACTCTCGCATTAATAATATTAGTTAGGATTAAGATAATATATATCAATTCAGTCAAAAAAGTATCGGGAATGGATGATTTGTCTAAGTTTCCAAATTCAATTTTTTGTTTTTAGAATGGCACAACTGTTTTCCATTTTGGCGCGGAGTTTGAGTTGCATCTGTCATTTAGATTAAATACAGTGCTCTTTTTGGTTAAGAGATCATAAAATATCTAGTAGGTATTGCGAATTTCATAATGGATAAAAACATCCAACAAAGAGTTTGTCTTAAATTTTGCATCGCCAATGGAATCACTGAAAATGTTACAGAAGGCTTACGGTGAATCGAATTTATCAAAAACACGTGCTTATGAGTGGTACAAAGCGTTCAAACGCGGTCGAGATATGCTGGAGGATTTGCCTCGCCCTGGTAGGGCATCAATGTATTCAACTGAAGTTAACATCGCAAAAGTGAAGGAAATAGCGCAAAACTGAAAATCCTCATTCAAGTTCGAGAGAGATAGTCGCTGAACTTTCTGGGGTTTCACGAGTCGATCCGTATCATTTTAATATTCACTTGGGCATGAAACATATTGCCGCTCGGCTAGTCCCAAAAGACCTCAATTTTCTCCAAAAGCTCAATCGCATAAGAGTCGCTGAAGGCACGCTAGAACGTGTCAATTCCAACCCAATGTTAATGAAACGCATTGTTACTGGTGACGAGACGTGGGTTTACCAGTTTGATATGCAAACTAGTCAACAAGCTTCGGAGTGTCGCTTTCCAACGAAACCGAAACCGAAAAAATCACGCCAAAGTCGATCAAAAGTCAAAGTCATGTTGACTATTTTCTTTGACTATCACGGTGTTGTGCACTCTGAATTGTTACCGGAAGGTCAAACGGTAAATAAAGTTTATTATTTGAGCGTTATGCGGCGTTTAAGAGAGCAAATTCGACGAAAAAGGCCAGTATTGTGAACGAATTTTGACCAAAAACTCAACAAATACCATCGAGCAACCACGTTATTCACCAGATATGGCTACAGCCGACTTCTTTCTTTTTCCTAAATCCAAATTACCACTTCGGGGCACCCGTTTTCATTTGGTAGAAGACATAAATGAGAATTCACGGCGAGACTCTCAATACCGGAAAAAGCGTTTGAAAAATGTTTTCATGATTGGATTATTCGTTGGCGTAAGTGTATCGTTTCTGAAGGAGTATACTTTGAAGGCGATAAAATAAATTTGGATGAATAACTAACATTTTGTGTTCTAATTATCTTTTCCCGGTACTTTTTTGACAGAGTAGTATATAAATGTAATTCGATAGTTACAGCAACTATAAACAATAATTATTCTATTCTATTGATATGATAATATTTTTTGTAAAAATGTCACTTGATATAAAATGTATAATTGTAATGTACATTATTTATTTATTTTGTTTTGTTTTACAGTCCCCGTGTGCATGTTTGATACTTTTAATCTTATTCCAACCTCTGTACAACATGTTTGCAATAAACTGCGGGGTAATTACATGACCACCACCTGCCACCTGCTACGATCCTTACAAAACTCCTTTTAATTCATTTACGTTCATACCTACATCTGCGGGGTAATTACGTAACACATTAACAGTAGGAATGGGTTTCATTTTGACAGTTCAACAACATTCATTGCGTTATTTACGTTGTTGAGCAGACAAATTTTTCGAACAAATGAAGCCATGGATTAGCAATAGGCTTCAAAATGATCCAGATTCTGATAGATAGTGTGTTACTTAAATAGGGCGATGATTTGATTGAAATGTAAGGTGCAACAGTGTGCCTATAGACTGTAAACTCTACCTACATAAATATAAGAGAAGGAAAAGCAGAGAAATGTGCAATTATATTACTTACATACTAGCTACTGCCCACGGCTAACCCACGTGGACGTCGGATATTATCCCATGGGAACGTACTACAGGGACAAGTAGCCTATGTTACTCCTTATACTCGTAACATCAGCTATCTGCCAGTGAAAGTTACGTCACAATCGGTCCAGCCGTTACGGAGATTATCCGGAACAAATAGACAGAATAGAAGAAAATTTGTTTTCTTGTTATAAGTTCCTTAAATACTTTCCTAGGCATTTAGTAAACAGCTGTTATTTTGACATTATAAACAGACACTTTAATTTTATTTATTCGTATAGATAGTTACAACCTACTTTATATAATTTTTTATTGGAACGTTGTTTTGGAACGAAGTTCTTTATCGAGCGTTGCGAAAGGGGGCTAGACGGAAAAAATTAAGACCAAAAGTTGTAACGACACTTTTTGCTATAGTTGTAATTTAATTTCTATTAATTATACGGCGTGCGCGTGTTTCTCTGTCTGTCTCGCTCTCTCTCTTTCATAGAAAGCAAGTCAGTTTTTTTTTTTTTCGATGGAACTCCGTTCCATCCGGGTGTCCCTTGACACCTCTCAAGTTTTGTTAGTCTATGTTATCCCACTGCCGGGCACATGCCTCCCTATCTTCTTTCCTCTCCTGTCTGTCTTGAGGCTAGAGTGGACCAATCCTGTCTGTAGGTGTCAAGCTCGTCCCGCCATCTTCTCCTGGGTCTACGTCGATGTCGCCGGACTTTCTCTAGGATCCACATGGAGGTACATTTGACCCAAAACTCGTTCGACATGCGGCAAACGCAAACCCAGTCCCATTTAAGCTAGACTGTTTTTAGGGTGACGTCGGCGATTTGTGTTTTGGAGCGCAGCACTGTGTTTCTAACACGGTTCCATTGCTCGCTGGCAAACCTCAAGCTTGAACCTCTGCTGAACTGTCAAAGACCCGTACCCAAATTGCATATCACACTATAAATCACAATCTGATTTTTTTTGAAGGATATTGCTAATCCATTACTTCATATGATTGAAAAATCTTATCTGCTCAACAACGTAAATAACGCAATGAATGTTGTTGAACTGTCAAAATGAAATCCATTCCTACTGTTAGTGTGTTACGCGATTACTCCGCTGGTTTGAGCGCCATAATTTTGTGAGGCTAGGGAGTTTGCACAAGTCCATTAATTTGCGGTTATGGTAAAGTAGGTCTCCTTTAATGAGGTTTTTTATCCTAGTTAGGTACTTAATATTTAATGTTATACAAAATTGACACATTTACTCTGTTTAATCAAGTGAGTGTCCCTTAGAAATCTTCAAGTTTTGTAACAAAATTATAATACAAGCGTAACATAAAAGGATTAAAAATGTGGAGCATATTTCGCGTTCTTCCCTATAACTGTGCAAAAAAGTTTGTAATATGACAAAGGATTTTTTCGCATGGCAGAGATGGATAGTTTATGAAAGATATATTTTTTTGATGTGGCAATCACTGGAATAACATTTAAAAATGGAATGCGCATGTGGCTGTAAAGGGACAGTGCGGGGCAGGTACTCGCGTTTTTGCATTTCCTTTCCTTGCTTTTTACAATAAAAACTTTCTTTTAAATAAATAATCCCGACATCGCTTGACAGGGATTCATCTAAAAATAATAATTTGTTACCACTGTTTTTTTTATCCGTAAATTGTAGGACGTTTGGTTTGTAACTCTGTACCTTCATATTATGTCAACTCATTACACAGCCATTCCAAAATACATTGATCCAAATTATTAAACATACAATAATTTTGTATTTTCTCCAGGTTTTTTTTGCCAAAGAGAACCTGTAAAGAAACTCACGTCATGAATGATCAGCTTTTTCCTCCAAAACAAAGCGAAGCTTAGGTATCTACTCATAAAAGTTCCTCGCGCATCGATCCTCTTATTTCGGAGTAAGTAAAAAGAGGGCTCTCCCTCAGTGCGAGGGCGGAGGGCCATAAATTCGGCCAGTCTCATTTAAATTTCCAATCAGTGCATCTATTACTGTTACTAAGACTGGGGGCGATAGGGACGGCAGAATATAAGGCTATATGTGATACGAATACATTTACAGAAAGATTTTTTATTTGATGTTTCGCAGAATAAAGGTTTCTTGTTTTGAGCTAGTTGTATTGTATGTACCTAAATGTTTTCTTGATGGTAGGTTGTTCAGTATTCATTTGCACAGTAGAGGAGAAAAAAATCGAGATATAAATTGCACGACTCATGATGCGAAGCATCAGAGAGGGCTTTACGATCGAAAAAATTTTTTCGCCTCATTTTGGCGGCTATTTTTATTATTATAGCCTTGTTAGTTCACGGAATCAAGATATTTTGCATACTATTGTCGAGATAATTTAATGGAGATTAATTTCATACTTTTAAAAATTGATTTACTGCAATAGAATTGGAAAAAAACACCAAAATAGGTCAAAAAATTTTCCTGTCCGTCATGTGTGAAACCCGGAAACACTGTAACTTGTGAAAAAATCCATTATTTGAGTTAAATTTTGTTTAAAAAAATTCTAATCGACTATTGTAGGTCACTGAATGCGAATGGCTAATTAATTCAGTGTCGTTTAATTACAATTAATAAAAAACGAAAACTACAAGACTGTACATCTATTTATATCGATAGAAAATTAACATATGGATGGTGATATATCTATAGATATTATGTACATTTATTCCACCAGGGGCGCTTGTGCAGTACCTTCTTCCTACTACAGCTGTTTTTTCGGCAATTAATTTTGAACGACTTAAGTTTTTTTTTATTTTTATATTTCATAATTAAATGAGCATTATGAGTCGTGCACTTTTGGATTTTCCAAATTTCTTTATTGTCTTAAGTAGTAAACAGCGTGTTTGTAAACCATATCTCCTGTGTTAGTATGTTTTTTTTTCAGGACCCAGTGTCTTCTCATAGAAGAAATGTCCTTGTAACTTAGACCAGACGAAGTTTCTCATCCTGCCATGTCTTAGAATGGCAAATGCAATGACCAAAGCTTATTTAAGATAGTATACCTACTTACCTACTTAGTTTGCATAACGACTCGATATAACATCCACATAGAGAGACCAACGATTAAATGGTTTAAAAAGCGATAAAATCATTCTTAATTCTGTGATTTCTGATAACACTTTGTTACCTGTCGTTCGGAATAAGTTATGAGTCGATAATATCGAAGTTAAGCAGTTGTTGCACTGTTTTATTGTTAAAAGCGTTGTCCTTAATCCTTAGTGGTGCGGCTTTGTGGTGGGTGTCGATTGCGAGATAGATGTTGGTCCTTTGGTACGAAACGTGGCGAGAAATGGATGGTTGTCGGTACCACGGGTCGTCGGTTTTGCGGGATGTCTCTACTTGAACTCGAATGAGAAATATGCGGTAATATGTGGTTTAGCAAGATCAGCACCCTAATTGGGTAACACAGTTTTAACTACTATCCGACAGTTTGAAAGGATATTTCTAATCCATTGCTTCATAAGTTTAATAAATTCGTCTGCTCAACAACACAATGAACGTGGCTGAAAGAATGAAAGAAATTTGGATCAGTTGCCATTTTATGTGTGTTACGGAATGACTTCGCTGTTTTTAGTTTTAAAATCTGTAGGTACCTATCTTACGTCCTCTTCTTCTTGTAACTTTCTCGGCAATAAATTAACGTTTTTGAAAAGAAAGACTAAAGAAAAACACTTATCGTCCTCCAGCCCTGCGGGCCTACTCTGTAGGTCCGTCAACAAAGGTATGGGTCCATCCAAAAGTAGTTCGATACTTAGAAGTGAACCCTACTCCCGATTAATTAACTTTTTCAGAAGGGCAATAACACATTGGGAGTTAGAACAACTGTCAAATCGTTTTGTCGTTAATTTTTGTACCAAAAATTGCCGGGACTAAAGTTATGTCCGAAAGGGATACGGAGAAGGAGATATCCGGAACTTTGGCCGAAACTACTGACTTCGGGCTTAGAGAGTAGACCCCCTTTTTCCAGTTTATTTGGGGCCTGCGCAGCAACTTTTCTTCTTTCAAACATCTCTATTAGCCATATCTGAAACACCAAGACCAACAAGAACCTCTTGGGAAAATTTTAAAAGACATTGGAAAGAAAATAAAAGAATTCATTCGAAGAAGCATTTGAGATTTAAAATCTATTTCTCATTTCAAATATCGAGTAAAAGAGCATTACCTTTCCTTTTAACTGTGAGAATTTATATACTTATGTATATAAGTTTATTTATTTTAGCATTATGTATTTATTTAAGTATAAATGTTATTGTTATTTATTTTTGAATTATATGTAAGTATATTTAATATTCTAGTTTAAGACGTCACAAATCAAATTCTTCTCTTCTTGTTCTCACACACTAGCGACAGCCGGCGTTGACGTGATGGCGTCAACCAGTGCAGCATTCGAAAATTAAAAGTAACAAAATATAAAAATATAAAATAAATACAATATACATACGCACTGGCGATATACCATCGAGAAACTGTCGTACCCAAATCTATGGACCCGAATTAATTTTCTAAAAACATAAAAAAATGGAAGAGCCAACGCAGAACACGTGTCGTGACAAAATCACAAAATAATGCTGTCTTGCACGACACAGATTAAGCAAGTGCCTCGCTTCCTAGAAACGGCAAATCGATTTTTATTCTAATAACATCCATCCCCAACGTATTCGTTCCTCTTGTTTTGGGGATTAGGAACCCGTTTTTATAAGCTTTGTGACAAAAAAGATATTTTTGCATGCTGTTCGAACTATTTTTAGTTATTTTGAATAAGAAGTGATATAAAGGCGCACCTGGCTGGTGGCCACATGATGCGAATGAGGAATAGGATTATAGAAGTTTTTCGTGGTCTTAAAACAAGGATTAAAAAAGAAATGAAATAGGTAGGTATAAGCTACAAATAACTTTTACCGTGGTTATTACTCAAATTTCTAGGTGACGGTATACGTATATGTAATGGACAATTCCTTGGTCCTTTACCTGATGGTGGAATTGTGGCTAAATGTTCACTGGCTTCACCACCACCACCCCCACCATCACCGTCACCATCATCTATGAAAAGTATGTTTTTCTTAGGAAAGTATCGTCGGCGGCAAAAAGCTAACTTTTCATTTTGCAAGTGACTTGAGTAGTAGGTGACTTGACCCTAAGCCTGAAGTCGGAAGACCCGAAGGAACTGACACGCATATACTTATAATTTTTAGCTTTTTATAACTAAAGAGCGGGGTAATAATTTTTCGAACATATGAAGCAATGGATTAGCTATAGGCTTCGAGATGATTCAGATTGTGATAGATAGAGTGTTACGTAAGTACGACTAGGGTGCTGTTTTGGAATCATCCCTAAATCAGCATCTAACTTACCGAACTAAAGCTTTACTAATAAGAAAAAAAAAAAACTCTAATCTCAAGTAACGGTGAGTCCTTTCAAATGCATCTGGTGTAGTCTACATACGTTCAATCCACTCCAATCATAGTATCGTTTAACACAGACCGTTCCATATGAACAAAAAATCGGACAGTACGAGTGGTCATCAAACAACAGCTGGCTTCTATGGAAAAAAGATAGATTTAAAGAAGAAAAAAATGGTCCTTGTGGAAAAAGAGCGCGTTTTGAGGTTACGGAGCGTGCCGCCCCGAAGACGCCCCTTGTTGCAGTTTTTACTTTTTATTTTTACCGAGAAGGCTAGTGGGTTGTACTGGCTCCGTATGTGGTCAGTGGCCACCAACCATATGGTGTCGCTTAATTTTGGTTATTAATAATATAAACAATATTGTTAAGTGCTGTTTGAAAATTCTATCTCGTGGATTTGGATAGGTATTGTTTTTTCGTGGTAATGTTACTTTTTTGTCTTAAACATCAGGGTGGCAGGGACATAGACGCGCAGCCTGTTACCATGGATTGGTACATGATTTTGAACACCCCTGAGTCGATACTTTCCATCGTTTATAAAAAAAAAATACTCTGTAGTAAATTTTGGCCGCGTAGTTATTGCACACTGATTGATTTTATGCAATCATTCGTAAGCGAAAGGCTTCGCTGCTCAGACGCGTGCATGGCACTGCAAACGGCATCCTGGACGCGTTGGCAATAGGGATTGAAATCTGGTACGAATTTGGGTTTCGGTTCTTCTTTTCGGTACGGTTCCGGGTTGGTTCTGGTTCCAAATAAAGATGCCAATATACCGGTTCCGTGCCATCCGATTTAAAGGTTCTCCAAGAAAGAACTACCACATGATCTACCACCCGACGGCGGCCTTCCGTACCTCACCGCTATCGTACAAAGCTTCGTCCTGCGCTGAGTGGCATCGTATGAACTCTTTCGGACTCGCTTTGAAGAAGAACCGGTAAATTAAAGGTTCTTAGAGGTTCCAATTTAGGTTCCTGTTCCGGTTCGGGTCCTAGTAGCGGAAATACTAAATCCCGGTTCTTTACCGGTATTTTAAGCACCTTTTCAATCCCTGGTTGGCAAACAAGTGGGATTCTCTACTGTTGAAACAGTGGATGAGTGCGCATGCGATGGGTGATCAGCATGCTTAAATTAAATTGCATGAATAAACTGTACTAACAATAGGCTAAGTTTATTGTTACTAACACCCATGAATATAATTTTTGAGTCCTAAATAAATATATTTGATTTGATTGCACTTTTCTATGAAACAGCAGGTTTTTCTTTTGATAACCGGCGAAAACTTTCTGCGTTAGGGGGTCTAGAATCATGTGCTGAATTTTATTCATGGTTACAGTTTGCGCGTCGATGTGATGCCATTATTAATTATCATTCACAAAAAAGAATAATTAAATCAACATTGTAATTCGACACTTCACGTGACCACGGGGCCAAGTCTACTAATTTACAAACGTCACAATGGTCTCTGCATTATGAGTTTTTGACAGATTTGCCATACAAAATCTGTCAAAAACTAACAGTGCAGAGACCATTATGACGTTTGTAAATTAGTAGACTTGGCCCCGTGAGGGCTGGCCTATTTTTTGGCCAAAGAATCATACAACGTGGTAATGCTGCCAGCCTTTTGGGCACTTTTCCTGTTGACAGCGATGCGGACGAATTTTTTGATGCCCTATTCTTTTCCTTCTTTTTTTATTAACACGTACTTACATATTATTGATATTATTTTAATTCTGTTAGCTTATATAATATATACCTTGTAATTATATATATATTTTGAATTCTTTGTGTTACCAATTTGTATGTAGACTGATATTATTCAGTAAATATTATTTTAGGTGCTAAATACGATTTTGCGAGTTTCCTCAACCTACTGACAAAGTTTGTATTAAAAACGATATTCAGTTTAAATTCTAGAATATAAATTAAATCAAATTAAATTGTGAAATATTTTCAATTATAGGTTGGTGGGTTATTTAGTTAGGTATAAGTAGGTATATCTTTTTGGATACCTTTATGTCTATTCCTTATATATTT
This sequence comes from Griposia aprilina, assembly GCA_916610205.1. Classification (NCBI taxonomy): domain Eukaryota; kingdom Metazoa; phylum Arthropoda; class Insecta; order Lepidoptera; family Noctuidae; genus Griposia; species Griposia aprilina. The sequence goes on from OU744286.1 coordinate 18,261,024, forward strand.
CTGCTTTTTCAATAGATAGTTTGGAAGGAAATCCCATTTGAATTTCTCTTTAAATAAGGAAAATAGTATAAAATGGAAACAACAACTAAGTAATATATATAATATGTTACTAAAAAAAAGTATCATCTGCTAAAGTATCAAATTAATCTTTTCTGTTACAAAACTCGATCAATCACTGTTACCACATTTTTTAAGATTTTATGCGAAAATTGTTAGGGTGTGTGTGAAAAATCACAAATTAGAGGTCGATTGTAAGCTTAAAAGGTCTCCATAGAAACTCTGGCGCCGCCTCTTGATAAATGGCTACGAAGATTAATTGTGTTATTAAAACTATATTTTAGAGAGCGGTTTTTAAAAACACTTTTTTTCGAGCTAATAATTAGCTGCTTTTTATAACTGGCCAGAATTCAAAATTCGAATATGCTATACTGGACAGGAATAAAGGACGCGGACGGTCGAATTTCAACGCATACCTACCTACTTCAAAAATACTGAATGGTACAGTCCGATACGTTACACATAAGTTACCAAAATCTTTTGTACCAAAGGACCATTAAAGTAGAAGTGCGTTTTACGCAGGTCCTTTAGTGTTTTTTTTACGGGTTGCCAGCACCTGCGTGGCACGAACCTGGCAAAAAAGCACCACATTATTCCATTCACACACCGATTCATGGATTTATTGAGAAACCATTTTAGAATAGAAGTTATGTAGAGACGAATTTTACATTCCGCCGGAGCTAGTTTAGGGTCTTTATTTAAAACTGTGTCTTTTAGTTCTAGTAAGTTTTTTTTGTTATACAAAACCAAAAGCATGGATAAGAATGATATTTTATTTGTCTGTCTGGCTTTTTTAGTTCGATCGAAGAGTCGTAAGATTTTTCACATTTGCATTTGTTTTTTTTTCGATATTTGGAAATTAACAGAATTTCTATCACTGTATGTGGGTTTTCCATTTACCTACCTTACAAAAAAAAAAACAAATAGGTAAGTACTTATTTCGTTATCAACTCCACAGATTTTTGTTCCCATACCACTCGTATGGAGTTAAGACGAATTCTTTTTAAGCGCATTTTTTTCTAAAAACGGTCTTTTCATTGTGAAAACTGCAACATCCGCTATGGATTTGGGTCAGGCGACAATTGTGGGTGACTCGCGATACTTGCAAATATTATAATTATATAGATCAGATATCATTATGTAGGTATAACCTACCACGACGATTTGCAAGTGTGCAAGGAAAACATGTGCAATCAATTCCTAGATATGATTCTTCATGTCGTGGTCAGTGTACTCGTGACTAAATTCGCTTAGTTTTTTCTTAAAACTAACGAAAATCGAGTTTGTCGATTTCCCTCCAATTGTCTTCCGTTTTTGTAAGTCGGTATATTTACACAGTCTGTGTAGTAACATGTGTTAAAATTATGAGAAAATCATTTTGTTTGAGAAACTGCGCAAAATAGGTACCTAAAAATAATTTGAAAAATGTCACGTTCTGTGTAATGAATGTAATGATTCACATATCGGAATGTTTTTTTTTTAAATCCATCACCTGTTTCTTTATAAATACACAAATCTGCATGACACGTATACGTGTGTAAAACAATTGTTTAAAAAAAAAACTAGGTAGGCCTATGCATATAACAATTGCTTTTCGAGGACACATGTGTAAGAAAATTTTCCATACAGCCTGTTTGAAGCTGCTAAATCGGTTTTTTCTTTACATAAACACTCAACAATGACGTCAATCTGAAATATACTTTTTTCGCGTAGTCAAAGTTCGAATTTTGGATATTTTATATAATAAACGTAATTCCTATATATTAATAATTCATTTATTCAGATAACAAAGAACCATTGGGTTAGTAACAATAGTCTTAACTTAACCTATGTTAGTACTTAACTAATAACATAGACAGTGTACAGGCGATAAGTGACGTCACCAACGGGCTGTCATGTCTCGCGGCTATACCGCGCAGAATGCTGTTGGGGCTGCCACGGAGTCTGTTTAGCAGCGAGGCCGCTTTCTTACGCCGTACAGCTTTGAAGCAGTCGGTACGTGCTTCAGCGAACATGGATGACGCGCTACAGAACCCAGGCAGACGCGACAGTTTTTTTTTCCTAATTGGCAGCTCGTAGTTGTGACCACTAAGGTCCTGGCTACTTAACCGGGCAAACCTGTGGGTGCCTTAAGCTACTAACTTAAAGCCTCTAGCCAGGGGCGAAAAATACTTAAAAATTAGGTGACCGCACGCTAAGGGCACCCCCTGTGGGGTACGAACCTCGGCTTAGGGCGTCACTGAGGGGAGGGCAGCAAGATGGGACAGGCTGGATCTAAATTATATTATTATTAACTGGGGAATTTAAAACTACAGGATCAGCTACGGCGCGGGCTGGCGCGTCGTCGAGCAAGGGTCGGGGGGGGGCAGACGCGACAGCACTCTAAATGCGTTGTTATACTGGATCCGCAGAGTATTGTAGGTAGGCCTTTTGGGTGTAGCTGAATATATGCCATCTAAAAACGATTATGTAACTTAGTACAGTGCTTCAAGCTCTTGTGGCGCTTGATTGACATCGACAAGAGGGCGCTGTTGGTAAACATTTGTGAAATTGTATTGAATAAACCGGCCAAGTACGAGTCGGGCTCACACACGAAGGGTTCCGTATCTCTTTACAATATTTATTACTACATATTTAAAAAAAAAAAACGGCCAAGTGTGAGTCGGACTCGCACAGAACAGTTCCGTACCACAAGTTAAAAAACGCCGAAAAAAAAACCATTTCTTGTATCGAAACCCCCTTAAATTTTGTACTTTATTTTATTTTTATTATTGGTTATCATAGCGGCAGTAGAAATACACACTTAGCAAAAATTTCAACTTTCTATCTATCACGGTTCATGAGATACAGTCCGCTGACAGACAGACGGACGGACGGAGACTGGAGGCTTAGTAATAGGCTTTCGTTGGAATCATTTGGGTACAGAACCCTAAAAACAAGATGGCGGCATTAGTTCTGATTTTTGTCACACGCCAAAACATCCTTGTACAGTTGTAACTTGTTCTAGACTATTAAGTAGGTATTCCTTTACCTAATTAATCGTCTGGGACAAGTACACACCACCATCATTAACCATAGACTAGCAATGCACTTCTTAGATGATTTCCAAAAGTCTTTTACTTTTGTCTCTTTAAGGGGGATGTGCCAAGGTAGCCCGCGAAGGGGAGGTTCCTGTTTCGTTCGGGAGGTTCCTGTTTCGGATAAGGCGGGAGGAAACGCCCGGGTGTTGGCATTGTGTGGATCGACCGGAGGACACGGTGGAGCATACGGTGGAGGTCTGCCCGGCTTGAGCGGAGCACCGCCGTGTCCTCGTGGCGGCGATCGGCGGCGGCGATCTCTCGCGTCCGGCCCTGGTTCAGGCCATGGTACGGAGCGAGAGAGAATGGGAAGCAGTCACCTCCTTCTGCGAAGCAGTAATGCTCGCGAAGGAAGAGGCGGAGCGCGTGAGGGAGAGGCAATCGTTGCGCCCTCACGCCCCTAGTCGCCGCAGGAGGAGACACCCTGGGCGTCGGGAGTCGATAGCCGACTCCCGGCCACCGTAGGCGCGGGCCTGCGGACGGCGAGCAATGGGCAGCTCGCCGTCCGGTAAGGACCAGGCCCGGGTCGACGGCGCGTTGTATTCCACGCGCGCCTCAAAGAGATGTCAGCATAATTGACGGGGTCCGATAGGGCCGATGCCTGCCGGGGTCGCGGATTGTTCGAAAGAGTTACCGTGGCCCTGGCGCACAGGCAACTGAAGGAACACGGGTGGGTTTTAGTCAGTAAGAGTCTGACACGCCCTTCCGCTCCGCCCAGAGCGGGAGAGGTCATTTGATGAATACCCACACAAAAAAAAAAAGTAGCCCGCGAAATTCAAATTTTCTTACGTTTTTTGCAGGTCAGTATCAGGTTGTATGGTGATCTAAATATGATTCGCGACCGTATCAAATATGGCTTTACAGAATTATAATCTTTAGAATCAGCAATACAACTCCTTAAGTTAGAATTGCCCTCAAATGTCTTGATTTCATGAAATAGTCATTCAATAGGGTAATATGAACTTATAGAGATGTATTGCTGATTCTAATGATTATAATTCTGTAAAACCATATTTGTTACGGTCGCGAATCATATTTTAATCAAAATACAACCTGACAGTGACCTGCAAATTGCAAAAAACGTAAGAAAATTTGAATTTCGCGGGCTACCCTGAAGGATCCTCCTTACGTACTTTTGGGTTGAGTCAAATCTACTAACATCTGTCGCCCTAGGAAGCTCAAATAAGGTTACAATCATAGAGGATTTCCTTATTTTATTAATGCTTATTAGTGCACCTTATTCTCAATCGAGACAATTATACGTAGTTACCTAATGCGCAATAGGTGATTATAAAGCAGATATAGGTACCTCATATGCCTTTCGAATTTAACTATCTACATTCTACAATATTAATGTATTTATTAGAATAGGTAACAACTTCGGTGGTAAAAACCGCCAATATACTTAATTAAGCATGTAAATGTTAAAACACTAAAGTTATTCGACCCGCGTTTTGGAATAAAACACCGTATCTAATTAAAGCGTATGTCCAAATTAAGACGTATATAAATAGGTTGTCGATAAGTGTAGCCGTTCAGGGAAATGTCGGTCGGTATGAAACCAGTTTTACACCTAACTGGCTTGATACTACGATAGGTACGATTTCCACGTTCTTAAGTAATGTCAAGAATTTTTCAGGTGGTATTCAGCCGTTTGAAGAGGGGCTTGTGGATAAGAAATGACAGCCGCACGGGTCGATCGAACATGTTAAGCTACGCTTGCCGCGGTTAGTCCGCGGATGTGTGACCGTCTTTACATACCAAGACTGGGAGCACGCCCCCAGATCCCAAGACGGGCCAAAATCAAAAAGCAGGAGCACTTACCTACCTTTTCTCGCAGCGTTTCATCGTATTTTCATACCCTTATAGTTTCGGCCTGGATAATGCTAGAGAGCTCAAATTCTCAGGATAATATTTAGGTAGCAACCTTATAAAACACACTAAGTTTCATGAGTCTTGGATTTTACGAATACCTAAAAAACGTCGATTTCGTCACTGACTGCAGACTTACTCGCTCATCAAAACCTCTAGGGCACTTCCCGAATTCCTAGAAAGGTGACACTTAGTATGTAGGCTAGGATTTGAACAAAAAACAACATAAAAAACAAAATGTAACTTTTATCCTCCAACCCTTGAAATGGAGGTGCAGGTCTGTTTATAAAATCAAACCTCTAGGGTACTTCCCAAAGTCCTAGAAAACTGAAACTTGGTATTTATGCTAGGATTTGCACATAAACAACAAAAAAATAAGAAATTTGTTACTTTCACCCTCTAAATCTCTTAAAGGGAGGGTGCAATTTTGTTTTTCTTACGGATCATCGGTACACCTACTTCCATTTGTTATGAAAGCAAGATTATCAACAAAAGAAGCTCTTTTTCGTTGGCTATGAAGAAAGTTCCTGCTAGCGTGCAAGAAATACCTTTTCTACCCGACTATGCTAGAACTAAGGGTTATGATTTTAACATGTCTGTGTAATATCAGTACAATATCACCGGCAAAATAAAAATAGAGCACCCTACACAAGAAAATAAATTCCATAAAAAAAAAACATCTAAAGTAGGTTGCCAAGACTTACATAACGCTTTCAAAAGTTATCAAATCGAATGTAGAGCCAAGCTCGGAGAGGCCTAAAACTACAAACCTCACATCTTGGTTTAAATGTATGGCTTGGCTGTTCCATTGAATTATCGCATGACACAACATTAAAGACCAGTGACTTAATTTCTTACGATATGCCCATAGGAGTGTCTGTGCGACGGCCGCGAAATGGCCAAGTCGTACATTTTGACCAAGTTGTAAGGTCTGTAGAGTTAAGCCTTCTAGAGCTAGGCAGTAGGCGCTTGGCTTTACATTAGATCTGATAACTTTAACAGTGAAAGAGTCTTGACAACCTACTTTACATGTAATGTTTTTGGTGGGTAACATATTTACCGTACGGAACCCTCTCTACGCGAGTACAACTCGCACTTGTCCGGTTTTTTAAACTGATATTTCAAGTGGTAGAAAACCCCACAAAAAAATATCATCAATTTTTTATACCCTCTAATATCTATATCCACCACGTCTGCAGAGTTTCGCTACCTAATTTAATTTGACCCTGTATATGTACGTATTTGACTAGAGTTAAGCATTATCACATTTTCGTTATATTTGATCGGTATTCTGCAAACGTAACACCTAATACTTTCAAAAGCCTATAATAAGTATTATAGGGCTCAATCTATCACAATCTGAATCACTTTGAAATCTATTGCTAATCCATTGCTTCATATGTTCGAAAAATTTGTCTGCGCAACAATGTTAATAATGCAATGGATGTTGTTGAACTGTCAAAATGGAAGCTATAATTCCTACTGTTAGTGTGTTACGCAATTACCCCGCTGGTGCGAGTGAGGGGATATAAACAAACAAAAACAACAACAATACAATTTAGACGTATTCTCATATTATTTATTTCCTACTTTAAATAAGCACGTTATTGAATTTTAGCTATTTATTTCACGTTTCGAGACTACAATCATTGTGTCTTATTATAAAAAAAAATTGCTTCTTTTACAATTTTGAAACTGATTCTAAATTCGATTGAGTGTTCGAATGCGATCAGAATCATTTTACAGCCAGACTGCATGATTTAAGGTTCCATTTTGCAGGCACGTTCTACTACATATTTATATAAATTCACACCTTTTCCCATGGAGGTAGGCAGAAACAACAGAACGCCACCGACTGCGATTTTTCGTACCTATCTATACCTATTCCTTTTGCTGAATACCATAGACCACAATACCATCTGAACTAAGGACAATAAATTAAGATTAACTCATTCATTCTAATTTTAAACTTATAACATTCAATAGCCCAAAAATAGCGTCTTTAATGGTTATAGAATAACCAGAGACAAATTCCTAACTGAACATTCATGTGTTTTCGGCTCAAACAATTAAGCATTATTATACACAACTTCATTACAATTTGATGGTTATTCAGAGGACGTAACACCTAATACATATTCATGCGCAGTTTTTACCCGAAACGCCGACATAAAAATAGTATTGTTTCGTAAAAAATAGTCGCTTCATAAATAACAATTAAGTTAGAAACAAAAGAATATGTTATCTGTTAAGTTTCTACTTAGGTATGACGTTCCCTTTGTTTTTCACAAATGTTGGTTACCGTTTGGAAAATAAAAAGTCTTATTTTTTGCAACAGCCGTGATGATTTCTATTCTTATTATGCTTATGTGAAAGAAAACAATGGGAGATAGAAAAGAAAAAGAAAAAATGGAAAGATAATTCTGTAAAAAAGAACACAATTTCATGAAAAAGCTCGTGCGTCGTTTCAGTGAATAAATGCAGCAACTGTAGCAGCTATTTTACATACATACATAAACTCACGCCTTCCTCCCATGGGGGTAGGCAGAAACTACAGAACGCCACCAGCTACGATCCTTACATAATAATTTTATTGCCGAATAATTTACATTCCATAAATTGTTGGTAAGTAATGGTAATGATACAGCATTACTCTCTACGATAGAATAATAATAGCTTACATATCTTGGAAATTCATTTAGCGTAGACTTACTAGGTGTGATACTCTACAAGCATAGTCGTCCTCGTAATTCTTTTACCATTTTTTTCAATATCTACATTGAATTTTCACTAAGGTTGAAATTGACACATTGACAAATAGTCCCTGTGACATTCAACCTTAGGACACCACCCTAAGGTTGAATGTCACAAAGACTTCAACCGAGGTCGACTATGGATTGAGGAAAATCGCAGCATTTCATTCAAATTTCGAATTCGGATTCAGTTGGAATGCAGCGCGCAAACGCTGTAAAACAGTGATACTTACGTAATTATTCCAAAAATAAAAATGCAGCTTACTGAGTACCTAGTACCTACCTCATTAATTTATAATAAATTATTAAAACAATGATGTTTTTCCTCCATTAGTTACGTGAGCTCAATTTAGTATCGAAACGAGATAATTTCATATTTTGTACCCATTTTTAAAAACTCATAATATAATAATAACATGTTATGTGTAAAAATAACATAATTATTGTATGAGCTGTTTGTGCCAATAATGTGTTTTATTATTTTATTGTTCTAATAGGCTGGCCTGTACCTATGTACAGTCATCAATAGAGATAAGTAACCAGGGTCGTCGAATATAGTTGAAGTTAAAGTAAGAAGCCGATGGATGTTTTCGAATGAAATTTAATTTGATAACTGGCCTGTTTGTTTTCTATTTATTTAATTTTATTTTATTCCAAATCATTCATGGGTTTCTTACTAAACTTCAACTATATTGACGACCCTGGTTATTTATCACTTTTGGTGACCATACGTACAATTTTTTTTTAAATGGCGCCTTGAAGACTCGAGACGAAAACGTAAGAGTTAGTCCTAATCTGCCTATCCTTTGGTCAACTATGTTGGGGTCGGCTTCCAGTACAATTGGATGTAGCTGAATACCAGTATTTTACATGGAGCGACTGCCTATCTGACCTCCACAACCCAGTTACTGGATACTACGATACCTGTTGGTAAGACTAGTTGTCAGACATTCGGGCTTCTGACTACCCGTAACGACTGTCAAAGATCTAAAAATGACAGCAGTAAGAGTTAGTACTTACTTCGGAAAAATAACATCAGATTTTGGAAATTATATTTTGGTGGGTGATACCTAAATTTGGGTGAGAGAAAGCACAACGTAGGTAAGTCTGACACGCCCTTCCGCTCCACCCAGAGCGGGAGAAGTCATTAGACGATAGCCCTACAAAAAAAAAATGGTGGATACCTAAATACTTGCAAATGACAGGCGTAGGCGCAGTGGCTGAACAGAGCACTTGCTGAAGTAAGTTCGCTTCCCGCATGGTGACAATAATATTATCTATTTGTAAGAATTTTATAGTTAATAAAATATAAAAAATACCTACAAAAAACATACCTATATATTAAGTAGGTAGGTACTCATGCGTATTTCTATTGCAGCATTTCACGGTCGCGTGCCACTGACGTGAATGTAGGTATTGTGACCATATTTTTTGTTTTATTTGCAACTAGCTGCGCCCCGCAGTTTCACCAGCATAAGTCTCGATCCCGTGGAAATATCGGGACAAAAAGTATCCTATGTCCTAATCCAGATCATAGTCTACCCATGTGCCAAATTTACTTCAAATCCGCTCAGCCGTTTTAGCGTGAAAGCGTAACAAAGAAACATACAAAAAAAGCGGCCAAGTGCGAGTCGGAATCGCCCATGAAGGGTTCCGTAGCAGCAAGTAACATAATATGCGGTTTACGATTTATGACGTATTAAAAAAAAACTACTTACTAGATCTTGTTCAAAATAATTTTCGGTGGAAGTTTACATGGTAATGTACATCATATATTTTTTTTAGTTTTATCATTCTCTTATTTTAGAAGTTACAGGGGGGGGGGGGGGGGGGGTCGGACACACATTTTACCACTTTGGAAGTGTCTCTCGCGCAAACAATTCAGTTTAGAAAAAAATGATATTAGACACCTCAATATCATTTTTGAAGACCTATCCAAAGATACCCCACACGTATGGATTTGATGTTTTTTTTTTTTGAGTTCAGTTCTAAGTATGGGTTTTCTATTTCTGTGTGAAAATCTTAACGCGGTTCACAGAATACATCTACTTACGAAGTTTCAACAGTACAGTTCTTATAGTTTCGGAAAAAAGTGGCTGTAACATACGGACGGACAGACAGACAGACATGACGAATCCATAAGGGTTCCGTTTTTTGCCATTTGGCTACGGAACCCTAAAAATCAAATCTTTCCACGTTATAATATTATACAAGGTCAAATTAAGTTAGCTAGCGAATTTTTGCAGACGTGATGGGCATATCTAAAAACGATAAAATAAAAAATAAAAGAATTGAGGTTTTTTTTGGGGGTCAACGACCGCTGTTAGTTTTGTTACTTGAGGTAAGAGTTGAGAAAATCTGTTTGCATTTCTTCTATCGTGGTATACCAATCACAACAATGAAGTTTACACACAAAAAAAAAAAAGTTTTAAATTGATATTCAAGTGACTACGCTAATTGCGTACAACGACCTGACAAAAAAAAAAACATCAAAATAATTTATTTTTGTTTTATCATATTTTGATATCGATACCCATCACGTCTGCGGAGTTTCGCTAGCTTATTTAATTTGACCCTGTATAGTTTACACTAGCCACTAGCCCCTGTTTGCACGATTTTGGACGACTTGACATCGAGATTTCTTTAGTATATTGTACGTTTAATATTAATATATTAAACACATAAACCTTCCAGAGGGCCTAGACAAAGTAACATTCGATTAGCGATGACGCTAGTAGAAAAGTTAAAATGTATGGGGTTGACATAAGCTATCGAAATGTCACGTGATCATAGGTCAACGAATAGAAATTAGCTAGACAATGTTAACAACATTCGATTATGAAATGAATTGACAGCGTCGAAAGATTAGGTACTTCCACAGAGATGCATAGCCAAGGGACACTTTTTGACGAGCGTTATCGCTAGTTTTTGGAATCATTAGCGAAAGCGATAGCGATTGTAGAAATAGAATCGCTCCGAAGCGAATGCCATTTGTCTAGGCCCTCAGAATAGCTTCTTTAAATTATATATTATTAATATATATATTTTTATTTTAGGTTTTTTTTTGTATGATTGTGTAAACCGCATCAAAATCCTTTGCGGAATTTAGAAGAACAACGTGGTCACATAGATAGATAGAAAAGCGATTTCTTAATAAGAAAAAAAAAAAAAAAAAAAACGCATACTGTCGAGCATATAACCTCCTCCTTTTTGGAAGTCGGTTAAAAAATACGAACGATTTGCGAAGTATTTGATTGTATTTGGACGCGCTTGACTTTTCGCTAAATTGATAGATAGGTAACTTACCGGAGGGCCTCGACAAAGTAACATTCGATTAGCGATGACGCTAGTAAAAAAGCCAAAAAAAATATGGAGTTGACATAAGCTATCGAAATGTCACGTGATCATAGGTCAACGAATAGAAGTTAGCTTGACAATGTTAACATCATTCGATTCTATGAAATGAATCGAAAGCATCAATCGATTACTTCCACAGAGATGCGTAGGTAGCCAAGTAGCACTTTTTGACAAGTTATCGCTAGTTTTCGATTCATATGATGGAAACATTAGCGAAAGCGATAGCCATTGTAGATATAGAATCGCTCCGAAGCGAATGTCATTTGTCTAGGCCCTCGGGTGTAAAAAGCCTCGTAAGGAAGCCGCGAGTCACTTGTACTCTATGTCATTATAATCATTTAAAAAAAAAACAGTTTCCGTAACCAGAAGATTCCCAGGCATGCACCCATAAGCACAATGTTTTGCGTGTGCTACATTGTGCACTACCGCAAACAGCTTTTCATACCAAAACTAAAAGTCGTTTTCCAGCAATTATGCTTGTGCAATGTTACTTAGTTTGATGTTCAGAATGCGTAGTTGACGGCTATGTGGTGGGTCTTTTTACACCCTGTATAGGTAACAGGTATCTAATAATTCTGTTTCCGTTGGCATGATTTAACAAAATAAGGGATTTTATTTCCTAACTAGCTAACCCGATACACGTTTTTAAACAAAAAATTAAAATGTTCATGGATTCATACAAAAATCCTACAAAAAACAAGCACTTTAAAATTTTCCCGAACTTTTCAATTTGCCAGGCCACTTTTACAATTTTTCTTTCCATAAAGACCATATTCGGAGTTTCGGCCTATTCCGAACATTTTAAAACAAAAAAATAGCCAAATCAAACAGCATTTAATTTTTATTGTACTTAGCTATAGTACTTTTTTTCATAAACGAATCCTTTTTTAACTTGGCAATTAGTTGGTCATGTCCGACAATGAAAGGAAAATGATCGCCATGTAATTTTGTCGCAATCCTTCCTGTAATTAAGCATTATATGAGGCAAAAATATTATGTTGATTGTAATTATCTGTGACTCGTTGATAGCCGAGCTATGAGGATACAATATCATAAATTTTATGGTTCTATCAGTTTTTCGCATCACACTCACTTTTTTACCCGACTGTGGTGAAGTTCAATAAGAGGGTAAGTTTATTAATACATACATACATAAATTCACGCCTTCTTCCCATAGGGGTAGGCAGCAACTACAGAACGTCACCTGCTACGATCCTTACATACTCCTTTTGCCTCGTTTACGGTCATACATCTGGTCATACACGCACGCCGGTTGCGAGTACTACGCACCTGACCTTTCTAAAGAACATCACCAATAAGGTCACTGTATGTCCTCCTAGGGCGTCCTCTCCCGGCGTTTCCACTCACATCTGCCTTTTAAATATACCTTTTCTTAGTCGCCCTTCATTCATCCTCTCAACATGACCAAACCATCTAAGCATACTCTTTTCAATTTTTGTCACTACATCTTCTTTGAAACCGCACCGTTGCCTTATGACATCATTCTTCAGCCTATAATAGTTAAATATAAGTACTCTTCCTTGCCTATGCTTCAGTCTCAACTCTTAGGAGAAGCTTCGGAAGATAAGTAGAAGATTAGGCACAAAGCCATAGTGTAATAGAGCCAACTCTTTATTAATAACAATCTAAAACATAAATCATTATAGAAATTGATAGGTATGTCTGTTGTGTGCACCATGGTAAAAAAAGGATTATTTAAAAAATATCGCCTAAATAAATATCAGTTTCAAACAAAAATTTGGAGCATAGCTTTCTTCTGACAAGATAAGTAAGCAAGTGCCCCGAATAGGATACCTAGCCACTTTGCTCCTGTCTGTCTTACGTAAGTTCTTTTTTCTTTTTTTAATGGCTTTATCGCTGAGCGATAACGTCACCCTGTAACATCAGCACAATCAACAAGAACGAAAAATACTTAGTTACAGTTAATACTTAGTTTAAACAAAAAAAAAAAAAAAATGATATGAGAAAAGTTAACTATGAGAAGCACATTCTATTCTTGCTCGTTCTTCTCCATAGAGGTCTACGTTTTGGAATGGGCCGACTCCTTGACGGTTCAAAAGTGCCTGCATGTGGTTTAATTGAAATAAATGCTTTGAGCTTGAGTTACTGGATGCCTTTTATTGACACAAACATCCGTGAAATACTTTAACTGTTTATATTCCCAAGCCGATTAAGTGATAAAAACCTTCACCACCGCTATGTATAAATATAAACACTTCAAACTAACACAAACTCTTTGATGAGAGGAATTTATAGTGTTCTAAGTTCTAAATAAATAAGTGATAAATAGATAATATTAATAATTCCCGGCTGTCATCCCGTAGATCTTTGACGGTCGTTACGGGTAGTGAGAAGCCCAAGTCTGATCTGATTACCAGTCTTACCAAGGGGTATCGTGTTACCCAGTAATTGGGTTGTGGAGGTCGGATACGCAGTCGCTCCGTTTAAAATACTGGTATTCGGCTGCATCAGGTTAGACTGATAGCCGACGCCGATATAGTTAGGAAATCGAAAGGCAGACTGGTTGAGATAATATTAATAAGTCTAGGTATTATATAAGAGTACTTAGTAGGTATTGAGTGGACGTCAGGAAGAAGACAATAGACATGCAGCATCAACCACAAATAAATTGAAAAAAGGGCACAAAGAATATGATGGCGATGATGGTGTAGTGCAAATTAAACAAAGAGATTAAGATAAAACTTCCAATTTTATTATGTATCCAGCACACAAAATTATTCAACAATAATTTACACTCGATTTTTCATAGTTTACCTAGTTGGTTTTCTTACTATTTATTTTTTCGAAAAACTGTGCCTACAGATCTACAATAATTATTAAATAAAAATAGTGGTTTCTTTGCATCTATTTATTGAGATATATATTGAAATTTTTAGTCATAAAACCTTGAAGATGTTTGACTAAGGAAACATGCTTTTCATTAACTTTGTACGTAGTCGGGTAATTTTTTTATTGAATCAACAGAACTGTGTATACCAAGCAAGGTCAGATTGCAAAATATGTTCTAAAGAAATTACAATATTGAAATTAATATGTGACAATGCACCAAATTACGACTCCCCTACATACTACATAGGTACACAATAAGGATAAATAAATAAAATAAAATCTTTCTTCGTACGTTATAAATACACTCTGATTTAATTATAATTTACATTAAATTGTTACTGTTAATTTTTTATGTTTAACACTAGTTTAACGCTATGACTAATAGGTAACTTCACCGTTGTTTTTAATAATGTAGGTACAGAATGTTAAACTTTATGTTTTTCTATATGTAACACTTCACAAAGAAAGAGCGCGTTATTTTTAGACTGAAAACAACAATGGCTTGTTATTTAGAGCTAAGATTAAAAATGTTATTCATTTGTTGCAGATCTTGTCTGTAATTACGAAGCTGTTACATTTAGATAAAAATATTAGAGAAATTAGGCCTTACTAATAGTATTTTTTTGGCTTACCGTATTTTAGTAAGTCCTCATGACTCCAATACATTGTAGCTAAAAACTATACTAAACTAAAACGCGAAATATGAACTGTTTTGTACTTAATCGAGAGTTACAGTCTTGTTTATACATTGGTCACTCGTAACTACTTCTTCTAAATCTACTCAAACACAGGGTAGCATACAACCTTATTACATACATTATATCTATGACTAAAACGTGTGGGTAAGCATAAATATATCTATTTACATATTAAGGCAAATTAAATATAAAGTTAAACACAATTTCAACAAGTTTGTTAAAGTCAAAAGTGAATCGCGAAAAGATTGATCATGGAAAACCTTCTCCGATTGACTTTTGCTGCAATTACAGATACAATACAAAGTCTTTGGCCTTAATAAAAATACTCTACAATAATTTACTTGTCGCTAACATGAAGCCTCAACTACAAGCGTTGCCTGCCACACGTGTGAGCTAGTTGTGCTGCGCTCTGCCCAGGTGGATGAAGAACGCGACGCGGTCCGCACTACGCTCCCCACACTTGTTACACATAAATGGATCATTGTAACCATGGAAACCCATGTGAATAGTGTGCATTGTTAAATCTCCGAACGTAATGTCGCAGTACTGACAAGAATAAGACTGTGTGGTGGCAGGAGCTTCCACAGACCCTTCCGACTCTGAATCGGAAATTTCCATATCTCTAATCTTCTCGTCCTCGTGTTGAAGTCTCAATGCTGCTGGTTGTAGTTTGAAGGCGCGACCTTTCCGCCTGTTTTTGAGGGCAGTCGTCGGAGTCACAGGCATCGGCCGCTCTGTGCTAGGGGGTGGCGTACCTGCCTCGCTGATCTTGGTGTTCGTGAGGTCGAGAGCGTCATTGTCCGCCACTGCGGGCACCTCTCGAGGAGTGGTTGGTGTTTGTGGCAGGCTCGCAGGTGATTTAGCAGGCGGTGACGTCGTGCCGCTGTCGATAGGCCTCTCACTGTACGCAAGACGCTGGTGCAGTAGCGAAGGCGGAGGAGAAAGCGTTTGACTTTTCTCAGACGGCATTTCATGTAGTGTGGGTGATGTGCGGTGTTCATAGTTATTGTTCGGAGGGAATAAGAATGAGTGAGGTAGGAGTGGTGGGAGGTAGGGGAGGTTGACGGGAAAGTGGTTACCAAAGATTGGGTGCGGTGGTGGGGGTGGTTGCGATTGGTTGTTGTTGTTCATCGGCGACGAGTGATCAAACATCTTAGAGTGCGACTTCTGCTTAGGTCCGCGCCGGGTTCCGTACACATCAATGATCGGCAACGGGTTTGGTGTACCGTCGGGGTTCAGTACCATGGCAGGGTTGTGCTGGTACTTGCGCAAGTGTAGCTTCAAAGAGTGGCAGTACTTGGTGGCGTAGTTGCAGTCAGCACAGCGGTACTGGTACACGTTGGAGTGAGACTTCAAATGAGAGTTGAGCATCGACTTGTTGACACACGAGTATGAGCACTGCGTGCACTGGAATGGCTTGGATCCTAGATGATTTCTCATATGGTACTCCAGATGGTGTTTGTACTCTGTTACGAAAGGACACTTTCTACAACATAACATCTTCTCTGGTTTGATGTGTTCTTTGCTATGTTCCCAGAAGCTCAGTTTGGTTACGGCTACAAACTCGCATTGCTTGCACTTGAATGTTTTAACTTTGCCGTGTGAGTTGACGGCGGGGACGCGGAGGCCCGGTTCATCATCCAAGTCTTCATCACCGGAGATGTCGCGGCCATCGTCGCCGTCGGTCTTCTGTCCGATACCATCGTACCCAGAGTCATGGTATCGTTCGAAAGATCTTCTATCATGATCCCTATCGGGGGATGAAGGTGTTGTTGGGGGTGTTTTCGGTGGGGTTGCGTCGGCACGTGCTAGGGGTGTCGACACATGTGCAGGGGCCGCTAAATTTTTCGGTGAGTAAGATGTTTCATAGCCGGGTGACGGTTCGCGTCCGTCTTTGTTGCGAGACTCGAAGCCGGGTGGTGTGAGCATACTGTACGGTAAGCCATTGCGGAATGCGTCCAAATGCATGCCGAGATTGGCTTTGGCTTTAAGGGACATGGCATCGTAGAAGGGAGAAGGTTCTCCGGAACTGCCGACGCTACGCGGAGAGTGCCCGTTCGAGTCTTTGCTGGAGGAGGAAGGCGACGCGCTGTGGAAGCCCTCCGAGTAGAAGCCGCTGGTTTGGTCTTTCAGAAAGCTTCCGTCTTCCATTGGTTCCGATTTCTATAAAGAAGGGAACTAGTTGTAGAATATTGCGGTTCAGAGCTGTTATAGTAAAGGTTACTTCAAATTTAAAGATACATACCACTGTGGGAGGCTGTAGCAGTGATCCCCAAGCCTGGGGATGCGCGGAGTGATGCGCAGGCGGCATGCCAGCGGGTGACGCGCAACTGATCATACCTGAGGGATGAAGCAATCCATGAGAATGATGCAAACCATCCGATTTTTTTTTGCGATGAAACTTATTTGCGTACTAACTTGAATATATAGAAAACCGCTTTGTAAGCAAATGAGTGAGTAATGTAAAAAAATGCGGAACGAAAGGTCACGTACGTTGGCATAATTAATTTTTAGAATACGTATGTATATACGTTAAAAATTCTGCGAAGATAGGCGATTATTGCAGTAATGACGAGTCCTTTTTATAGATTGAATGTCGTAATTATGATTTCCGCTGTTACGTACACCTACATAATATTTGTTGGTAAACATGGAACTATTAGTTACTAGGTATGTTATATATTAGTTATACTATTGATTGTCTATCAAGGAAATATACCTTGAATAAAAACAATAGCTGAAAGATTTGCTGTTTGTTTTTGTATCTAAAATAAAACACTTCGCATTTACGAACACCTACTTTTTGAATATTATAAAAACTAGTTAATTTCTAAGGTCACATAGCTAGAGGATAGTGTTAATAGCATTGTCTAATGCATTTTTGACAGTACACAATAAGAATGACGAATGGACAGCATAAATAATGAACATTTACAACAAATAATTGTTAAATTTTCCTTAATTTTAACAAAACCTCGTTATCCGTCTTGCAAATGAAGGAAAATTTGCAAATTATGGCATTATTTACTGTTTTGAGTTTCCTAAAATATTCCACAAAATATGTTAGTAGGTTCACTAAGTATTTATAATTATTTGAGGATATAGTATCGACGATTGGTTTTTAGCGCCTTTTTGATTATCCGTGATTTATAGGTACCTAAATATAGTAGGTACCGTAATACGTTACCACCCGGACATAGTAGTAAGTTATCAAATGAAGGAAGTCAGAGTTTGGATTTATGTTTAAAAAAACCTTAGATCAAAGTTAATTAATTCAAGTTAACAATATTATTGTTGATTTAGTAACAAGGCTAAATATGGTTTAATTCGTGCATTGAATTTAATAGTAGGTATATACCTACTAGCTTTATGTTTGTCTCTATCAAGTTGTTCATAGATACATATGTACAACTTGATAGAGACAAGCATAAACAAAAAAGAAATAGTTTATTAGAGATTTAGGAAGTAGATATCTTAATCATTTGATTAAGATACTTACTAAATTGGTACGCGGTCAAATTGAAGAGCATGAGACATTAAAATAAAATCTGAAATAAAAATAAACTAAAGTAATGAAACTCACCTGAACTCTAATTTAGAAAGTTTCAGAACACACAGCACAACAGATATTTCATGAATAGAATCCAATAAAGTTCACTTTAGTCCTTAAAACCACTGATAAATAAATTTTCATACACACGATAAAATATTGAGCGTTTTTTGAGACAACCCTTCGATGCGACGGCGGTCGGGATACGTCTGCCCGACGCCACTTCTCACAATGAACTGAAAAAATCTGTCAATTTATATGCTCCAAACATCGATAAATGTATTCTATGTTTGAAGGCGACGTGTTGCTGTGGGAGGAGGACAGCAAATACGTGATAGATACGTCCGTCCCTTTCGAGCCCCCACAGCCTACTTTACTCCACCAATACGGCACGAGCTTCTGTGGGTGGGGATCAAGTTATTAAGTTATTGTTTATGCGATATTAATAATAAAAAAATAAGCAACCCCGCGTATTTTGTCAGTTGTTATTGTAATAAAGCCTAGACGTATTATATCGGGTATTATTGGCCGATAAAACTGCGTGTAGGGAAATTAGATTGTTTTGGTATTGTATCACTTAATGTTTAGGGTTATAATGTGATTTTTATGTATGTTTACCCGATTTATTAAGTAAGATAATAAAATATATGAGGGCGAGTGTTAAAACAAATGGATTGTTTGCTTAACGGTCATTAGTCGTAAAAGCATATGTTGATTGTGTCGCTTTAGAACTAACTTCTACTACCAGATAAATAATGATATACATATCTAAAACAACTCAAGCCCCTATGTATTGTTCCCCCCAGTCCCCCACCCCTAAACGGCTACGTCGCTTTTTATAGCGTAAAAAGTAGAACATAAAAAACTCACGCGGTCGTTCGGTGAAGGGGCGTTGAGCTTTTTACGTCACACGCCAGCCAATAGCAGAAAGCAGATTAAAAAAGGAATGCCGTTCACTTTTTTATCTGTATCGAGCAACCAATTAAAAACTGTTTTACATTTTTGTGGAGCGGGGTTTTTTACTGTGGAGATAGGAGGGGTAGGGTGACATAGATGGATCATATTTCTAAGTAGAAATTCTAAATTCAAAGATGTTTCAACATTTTATTTTCTATCTGAATTGATAAACTTGAATGAAAAGTAGAAACTAGAGCCGAAATTGTTGAATAACTTTGTATGTATTCGACATAGAAATATATTCTTATATCTAAGTATGGTACTTATTCGACAAGCAAAAACAATAATTTTACGAAAAGAAAGTTCTCAAATTGTAAATAATTGCATTTATTTAGTTAACGCTTTTTATTCAGAGTTGAATCTAATAAAACAACAAATTGATTAATAATTTATTTTACAGTTTGAGTAAAATAAATACCTACTCAATACAAACTAAACTAACTTTTATTTACTTATCCTTTTATAAAATGCTGCCGAATAAAGGCTCCTACAACAGGCGCGACACGCAACATGAATCGCGCGCGACGCGACGCAAAGCCAACGCTCGTACCGCGACCAGCGGCGCCTTTGTGTCGTTTTGTCGCGTCGCGCCCGACAGCGGAAGCCTTAATTCGAATAGCGTTTTCTATTTTAAGATAAAAAAAAAATAAACCACGTAAACTACGTAGGTAGGTAGTTAGGTACCTAAGTAAGTACCTACTATTATACATAACTGTATAGGTAATCTAGTCAATCATTACTTTCGACTTTTTTTTTTACTCCGTGGTTATAATTTGACATTGAGAGTGCTTTTAGTTAGATACTTTAAGGCGGTACCCCGACCAAAACCTTGTCATAGTGTGTTGTTATTCAGAGGCTATTAACTCATTCACGATGGGTAATTTACTACATCTAAAAGCACATTATTAATGTTCAATATTCTATCATCACATTGCATGTTCTTATTTGTTTGTATGTGTTATAAATACATTTAAAATCTCCTCGTAAAAAAAGTGACTAAAATTATTGATTGCATGCATCTTTTGCTAAAGGTGACGTTCTATTAATTTGAGGATTACACTAATGGATAGATAATTTAAAAATCTAAATAATTCACGTTTTATTTTAATTGGAAACATCGCTTGTCTTTTTTTATTAAAATATTTTCATTTCTTTTGTGAATTCTATGATAAATGAGCGTGCGCAGGGAGCGGGACAGAGCGAGACTCAGCGACGGGACAGGGAAGGACCGAACGCTCAAGGTCGTTTGGTCGGGGAAGCGCCTTAAAGCAGAACATAAGGGCGATTTTCGATTCTCGTAATCAAGTAAAATTTTACACAAAGGTACAGTCAGTGACCTGCGTAACCTGACCCCTCTTCCCCTCTTCTTCTTTGTAAAAGGGGTCAGTTAATGCAGAGCACTGACCGTACTACCTACATACTTGAAGTTGACCGTAACTATTTTACAACATAGTCTGCGTAGGTATAATGTTTTGTGTAGGTATCTACCTGCTGAACTATGTAGACAATGTTTATCGATGGTTCCGTAACTTACGTAACCAGCAAATACAGGGTTAATTTAAGGTACAGACCTATGTTACTTAAGAAGGAAAGTCAGGAAACTTATTTCGGTTTAAAAATTCTTTATTTATTTTAAAAGAACATACATTGTTCACTTAGCGAATAAATACATAACTTAGGCAGTAGTCCAGTAGTTTTTTTTTTTTTATGTAGGCCGATAGCATGTCGCATTATAAGTGCATGACTAGCTTATTAGTTCTGTGTCTTTAGTGACGTACTGCTTGAGTTTGGCTTTAAATATGTTAAAGGAGGATGTGCTCCTGATATTTGCTGGTAGATTGTTATAAAGTTGTACACCTTCGTATTTTATATTTTTCCTGCCATATTGCGTTCGCGGGGGGTGCGTCTGTGTTTGGATGGTTTTATGTTAAAGGATATTTGGATTTTGTTTTGAAATCAGCCATATAAATATATGAATATGATTCCGTACTTATCTACTGGCATTCTATGGGATACTAATACAGAATAAGCGTAGTGTTCAAAACCAACATTGTTGTTTTTGAAATTTGGCTTACGCATACCGACAAACAGATTAACGTAGATTAAGTGCACCTAATTAGTGACAATAATTCAAATTATACCTACTTCAAACGGCACAATAAATGATATCTTTACATCTTTCTCTCACTTTAATTGTTATTCTTATAACCTAATTACCAGCGGGTTTTTATTTGGCGGCAAATTGTTCTTAACGATAATATACTATAATGGGGTAAGCGATAACCAAGATACGTCGGTAATATATAAGAAAAAAATCATTATAAAAAAATTAATAACCTCTGTCATTAGTGCATTACCTAACCCGACACATCGCGGTGTTGTCAACATAATATCATAAAATGTTGCTAATGAGATCACAATATTTTTCACTTTATTTGATAAACATTGTCACCCTCTACCGTAAGCATCGCTAGGGTTGACGACGTCATGTTCGTGAACCGGCGCACACTGGTCCCGAATGATAAAAAAGTGGACATTAAGAAATTTTTGACAGAAGGTCAACGGATTCGGCTGTTTTTTTTTTTGTAGACAGCTGATGCAATTACAAATCACTTTTATAGATTGAGTTTTTGCCAAAAAAGCCGTATTTTCAGAGAAAAAAAATATTGAAATATTTTTTGTATGAAAGAAATCCTAATTTTGTCTTTATCTTCCAAGATTCAAACGTATTCAAAATAAAACTTAGCGCAGCTTGTAGAGGGGCTAATTGCTCACTACTTTGTCATAGACACTCTTCTGCGATTTTGTGCTCCTTTTGAGTTACAGGCACTTTAAATATTTTTTGTATGAAAAAATCCTAATTTTGTCTTTATCTTCCAAGATTCAAACGTATTCAAAATAAAACTTAGCGCAGCTTGTAGAGGGGCTAATTGCTCACTACTTTGTCATAGACACTCTTCTGCGATTTTGTGCTCCTTTTGAGTTACAGGCACTTTAAATATTTTTTGTATGAAAAAATCCTAATTTTGTCTTTATCTTCCAAGATTCAAACGTATTCAAAATAAAACTTAGCGCAGCTTGTAGAGGGGCTAATTGCTCACTACTTTGTCATAGACACTCTTCTGCGATTTTGTGCTCCTTTTGAGTTACAGGCACTTTAAATATTTTTTGTATGAAAAAATCCTAATTTTGTCTTTATCTTCCAAGATTCAAACGTATTCAAAATAAAACTTAGCGCAGCTTGTAGAGGGGCTAATTGCTCACTACTTTGTCATAGACACTCTTCTGCGATTTTGTGCTCCTTTTGAGTTACAGGCACTTTAAATATTTTTTGTATGAAAAAATCCTAATTTTGTCTTTATCTTCCAAGATTCAAACGTATTCAAAATAAAACTCAGCGCAGCTTGTAGAGGGGCTAATTGCTCACTACTTTGTCATAGACACTCTTCTGCGATTTTGTGCTCCTTTTGAGTTACAGGCACTTTAAATATTTTTTGTATGAAAAAATCCTAATTTTGTCTTTATCTTCCAAGATTCAAACGTATTCAAAATAAAACTTAGCGCAGCTTGTAGAGGGGTTAATTGTTCAACACTTTGCCATAGACACTCAATTGCGATTTTGTGCTCCTTTTCAGTTACAGGCACTTTAAATTTTTCGTTGTCGGATGAGCTTTACTAGTTTTTTGTAGACAGCTGATACAATTACAAGTAACTTTTAAAGATGTATTTTTTGTTAAATAAGCCGTATTTTCAGTGTTAAAAAATTAATTCAGGCGGATTAGAAATAATCTTGTTAAAGATAGACTAAGATGTAATAACATTTTTAAGTACGCCTTAATACAATACCTATATTATTATATAGGTTTGTATTTTGACGGTCCTAAGCCCGTTAAAGTACGAAGGAAAAGTTTTAATTGCAATTTATACCTTTTTATCATTCAGCGTTTCCGACGCATTCACTAGCGTTAGATGACCAAATATAGCCCAAATTGTAAGTAATCGGCTAATTAAGCAATGACTCATTACCAAAAAATGCTTATAATCTGAATATGAGTCACACAATAAATTACCTGTACCTGAACATGTCTGTACACGTTTTGAGATATCCAAGTTGTTTATTTGATATATTTAAAATAAGACTTTTTTTAATAGAAAGACATTTATAAGAGTTACTTATTAATGAAGAAAATGTTATTACATCTTAGTCTATCTTTAACAAGATTATTTCTAATCCGCCTGAATTAATTTTTTAACTCTGAAAATACGGCTTATTTAACAAAAAATACATCTTTAAAAGTTACTTGTAATTGTATCAGCTGTCTACAAAAAACTAGTAAAGCTCATCCGACAACGAAAAATTTAAAGTGCCTGTAACTGAAAAGGAGCACAAAATCGCAATTGAGTGTCTATGGCAAAGTGATGAACAATTAACCCCTCTACAAGCTGCGCTAAGTTTTATTTTGAATACGTTTGAATCTTGGAAGATAAAGACAAAATTAGGATTTTTTCATACAAAAAATATTTAAAGTGCCTGTAACTCAAAAGGAGCACAAAATCGCAGAAGAGTGTCTATGACAAAGTAGTGAGCAATTAGCCCCTCTACAAGCTGCGCTAAGTTTTATTTTGAATACGTTTGAATCTTGGAAGATAAAGACAAAATTAGGATTTTTTCATACAAAAAATATTTAAAGTGCCTGTAACTCAAAAGGAGCACAAAATCGCAGAAGAGTGTCTATGACAAAGTAGTGAGCAATTAGCCCCTCTACAAGCTGCGCTAAGTTTTATTTTGAATACGTTTGAATCTTGGAAGATAAAGACAAAATTAGGATTTTTTCATACAAAAAATATTTAAAGTGCCTGTAACTCAAAAGGAGCACAAAATCGCAGAAGAGTGTCTATGACAAAGTAGTGAGCAATTAGCCCCTCTACAAGCTGCGCTAAGTTTTATTTTGAATACGTTTGAATCTTGGAAGATAAAGACAAAATTAGGATTTTTTCATACAAAAAATATTTAAAGTGCCTGTAACTCAAAAGGAGCACAAAATCGCAGAAGAGTGTCTATGACAAAGTAGTGAGCAATTAGCCCCTCTACAAGCTGCGCTAAGTTTTATTTTGAATACGTTTGAATCTTGGAAGATAAAGACAAAATTAGGATTTCTTTCATACAAAAAATATTTGAATATTTTTTTTCTCTGAAAATACGGCTTTTTTGGCAAAAACTCAATGTACAAAAGTGATTTGTAATTGCATCAGCTGTCTACAAAAAAAAAATAAGCTGAATCGGTTGACCTTTTGTCAAAAATTTCTTAATGTCCCCTTTTTTATCATTCGGGACCAGTGTGCGGCGCCGTCAGTAGGGACTGGTCATCTCTTGGCTGCCACGGCTTATTTTAATTTAATTTAATAAGAATTGTTTTTGTCTTTTTACTGTGGACGCTTTTAACGTTCTGCACCGTTCTCGATGAATGATGTACGATCACAAGTTATTAAGTACTTAATTAATAGAAAACAAACCGGTCATTTATCAAATTAAATTTCATTCGAAAACATCCATCGGTTTCTTACTAAACTTCAACGATATCCGACGATCCTGGTTACTTATCTCTTTGGTGACTGTACATAACCAATATTTTGTAACCATATTTTGATATAAAAGAGTGTCCATGGAGTTTTTTGCCCGTTCTTCTCCATTGGTACCTACTACGCTTTGGAATGGGCAACTAGCTTCATCTGTCTGACTGACCGACCCCTTGACAATTCAAAAGTGCCTGTAATTGGTTTATTTGAAATAAATAAATGCTTTGAGTTTTGAGTTTGAACAGGTAAACCAACATTCACATTGCGAAGATTTCATTAATATAGAGGACTAATGTAAGTTCTCCAAAATCAAAAACTAAGCAGAATGTTTTTTGGCATACATTTTCTTTGTCTGACTTTCAGATTCAGGATGGAGCAGGAAATTAATACACAGTTATTACTTTCTTGGTTCCTTCGGTCCGCTGTCAAAGCAAATTATATTTTATCGAGGGGAAAACTAACCCTTTCCATAATTCGTATGTGATTTATCACAATTATCACATACGAATTATGGAAAGGTAAAGTTACTAAAATAAAAAATAAAATTGGTTTAAAACATTGACGATGTACTTAGTATCAATATCTAATAACTAACTAAAAAACTAAACTTTTTACTTTTATGTAGGTAACTTATCACATACGAATTAGGGAAAGGGTTAGTTACTAATTTTTTTTTGGGTTAAAACATCGACGATGTGGTATCAAATCAATATCTAATAACTACAAAACCATGATTTTACAGCAGACGAAAAAAACGTTAAATTTCAATAGTTTTTAATATTAGAATCAAAAAGTTGCTTCTATTTAAAAAATACTAGGAAACGCTTGTGATGGTGATTTCAGACTTTATGTCTTTGCTAATACGAGGTCTTTCATATTTTACCTACGAACAGGGGCGTATTTACCCTAGGGCCAAAAGAGCCATGGCCCGGGGCGGCAGACTGCGGGGGGTGGCGTAAGCAGAAGCTCGCGCAACTTAACATACAGGCAACATAACTTATTTAATAAACAAAAGGATTTGAAGGAAGCATTTCCATATACTTAAATAGCATTAAGTACGCATATTTCTTTTCACTGCGGTGCCAAATTGCAGTGCGGAACGTTAGTTTTCCTTACTTTAAAGAATAAAAAATTATCTACGTTCCCGTTTAAGCGAAGAACGTTTAAAAAGTTTAGCTATTCATAATATAGAAGCTGACTTGACAAAAAATCGCTAAATAAGACAGTGGTAATGAAGAATTGGTTGACCAATCTAACCATAGGGGAAAAAAATGGTATTTAATTCATTGTATGGCCTTTTTAGTTTTTTCATTCATTATCATCATTCTCAGCCCACATTAACACACTGCTGGATTTTATTTTATAATAAAATTGTTTGCTTTTTTCTGTTAATTTATTGGGCGGCAAACCTTACAGGCCCAGGGCGCTGGCTCTTAAAATACGTCACTGCCTACGAATATGCAATAACGTGAAAATCGCTAAAATATTAGTTATTAGATATTGATACTTCATCATCGACATGTTCTTTATCGAAAGGGTTAATAGCTATACTTAGTTAGTATTTTTAATGTGAGTCACAGTCGGGCGACGCCGACAAACAACGGTATCTTAAACAAACTTCAGTTAATTACAAAATAATGGTAACTGTGTTATCACGTTATGCGTATATGATTTGGTAATTATTCTAGATATTTAATTAAGGAACTTTTGATGTTTTGTATCCGGTAGAGAATAGGTACCAACATCTCTCTCTCTCTCTCTCTGTCCCCTATACAAGATGGAGACGACAATACGAAAATAAATTAAACATAGTATATTTAATGGCGTTCCCAGTCTGCATACAAAAATTCAATAAAAAATATCCAATACTTTATTCACTATAGCTAGGCAAAGATTGGCACAACCCATCACTGTTATTGAGTTTGTATGAAAAATTCATTATTTAATTAATTTCCTCCTTAGGATTTATTTGATAGGTTCAAAATACTCTTATGGTTCCCGCAGACAGGCACGACGCGACTCTTGTAGAACAATTTCCATTAAGTTTTCATAGAAATTGTTCTACTAGAATAGAATAGAATACTTTTTGTTATGTACACTATAAAAAATTCAGATATAAATGTAGAAATAGAGAGTCGAGAGTAGTAGAGTTGTACTAGCGCCACGTCGCGCGTGTTTGCGGGGGAGCCTTTATCGTTTGTGTTGCCAGTATTTTAATTAATTATCGTATTGTCGTCTCCACATTGTATAGTTTTTCTAGTAGTACTAAGGTAGTAGGTATTCGTAGATGAATCTGGATGGTTTTTGTGATCACTAATGTAAGAAGTTCTGATATAACCTAACAACATTTATCAACTCAAATAGGTATCTGGTTTTCACTAGTTCGATCTGCAAAGTTTCGGTTTTTTTTAAAGCTGATGGCATTGTGGCATTTTATTTTGGGATGGAGAATGTTCCTTAAGCACACTCCTAAAGTATATTAGTATATATTTTAGTTCTAACTAAGAAAATCTGCAGCAAGAACAGGGATAATTTATAAAAAAGAATATGTTTCTGGCTTGGCAAATACCAATTTTAGTTGTTTGCGATGTTGCTACTATTGCTAACAAGGTGAGATCCGAAAACGTGAAACAGATGGTCGAATACATACCTACATAAACTCACGCCTTTTTCCCATGGGGGTAGGCAGAAACTACGGAACGCCACTGGCTTGTTTTGTAGAATCAATTCAGTAAAATGAAGAAGACCTACCTACATACATTAGACAACAAAGGCCTCTATCGCTTCCGGCAGGAATAATTTAAATAATCAATTTGAACCCATTTTTTTATTTACTCATCACAATTTACATATTAAACAACAGAAATAATAATGTTTAACTTCGATAGCGATGGCGTCAACTTGAGTAAATAAATATAAATCAACATAATTAACGGTTACAATGTTTTGTTTTAATCTATACATATTAAAATAATTTAATTTTAATCTATACAAATAAATAAAATTGAAG
This sequence comes from Griposia aprilina, assembly GCA_916610205.1. Classification (NCBI taxonomy): domain Eukaryota; kingdom Metazoa; phylum Arthropoda; class Insecta; order Lepidoptera; family Noctuidae; genus Griposia; species Griposia aprilina. The sequence continues at coordinate 18,288,803 of OU744286.1, forward strand.
TGACTGTTTGTAATGTCAAAATAACATCTTTTTACTAAATGTACCTATAATAATATTAAAGTATGTACGGTACAAGAAATAAATAAAAAAATGTGGTTTTCTGTCTGTTTGTTCCAGCTAATCTCTAAAAGAGCTTAACTGATTTTTATGGAATTTGGTATGGCGATACTTTGAACTCTAGGGAAGGAAATAGGCTTTTTATAGACATACCACGCGATCTACGTACCTCTAAATTGTTCATACTTGTGTAAGTGTTACTGATTGCTTCCCACCACTTAAGATGAAGAAGAGGTTCTTGCATCTTAAAATTAAACACAGTTTTATAGGTAGGGTAGAGATTGAAACCAGCAAGAGGGTTAATTGCGTAACACACTAAGGCCCGTATTACTCAACACTAAGACAAAACTCAAGCATTACTTAAAATTCGTTTAAAGCCACTTGATTGGTTGAAACTAGTTTTAAGTAATGCTTGAGTCGTGAGTGAGATCCTGTCTTATACGGACCTAACAGCAGGAATGGGTTTCATTTTGACAGTTCGACAACATTCGTTGCGTTACTTAAGTTGTTGAGCAGACAAATTTATCAAACATATGACGCAATGGATTAGCAATATACTTCAAAATTATTCAAATTGTGAGTAAGTGTTACGCAAATAGGGCGCAGGATGGATTTCTCATCCCACCTCCACGAATATTTATTATGTTAATGGCATATTAAGAGAACACTATAAAAAATAATATTAGGAAGAGTAGGACAAGAAAAGACAGCCAGCTCGGATAGCTGACAGCGCTCTTCTTGATGTAAAATAATTAGATTATTTAATAACAATTATTCTATTTTAACAAATAAAACGTCTTACAAAAAGGCGCGACGCCACAGCGCGACGCGACTCTAGTAGAACAATTTCTATGAAAACTTTATGGAAATTGTTCTGCAAGAGTCGCGTTGCGCTGTCGCGTCGCGCTTGTCTGTGGGAGCCTTAAAGGTCAACGGTCCCCTACAGTTCCTACCTCTTTCTCATACAATAACATATATCCAGCCAGCATAAGAAGCATGTCTGTTTTTCAGAATATCAACTAGTAATATATTTAATACATACTTTGAACACTCGCAACTGAAGATTAATTATGTTTTTTCACCGATGTAACCTAGCTACTATCGACGATCTTGTAATAGATAGTCTTTACCAACTAAATATTTGGATAGAGTACCTACTCTATCTGAATATTTAGAAGAAGTAGTATAGAGTAGAATCATCATCTACCAAGTTTTTTTTTTGTCGGGTTCTCGTCTAACCCTCAGATGCAGCTGAATACCTACCAGTATTTTATATGGAGTGACTGCCTATCTGACTGTCTTAATTAGGGTTACGAACTTTTTTTTATATCAAATATAGTATTTTCGAAGCTATTGCCTGTAAAAATATAGTAGGTATATGGCGAAAAAATTAATAAAAAAAACATGGCTTTTGCTACTTTGAGCCTATATTAACAAGATTTATTATAATATCTCGAAAATATTATTTAATTGTAAAAATAAATTATGGTTACAAAATACCTTTATTTACTTTTTACGAGATTAATACTGGCCTTGTTGCGATTATCTCGCCATTTTGTATTCATCACTGAAAATATGCTATCAGCAAAAGCTGAAGTTGTTGGTATAGAAAGAAGATATGAGACTATTTTGAAAATATAAGAAAAGTCAGAATCACTGAGCAACACTTACATTTAGCCACACATTTTTTATCACAAAGAGCAATAGCCAGAATTTTATTAAACAGATTTATTTCTGAATAAAAATTTCAAAAAAGCATAACGGCTGCGTTACACTTATTTTAATACAATAATATTATTTAAATTTTCATCGAAAATGTAGAAGTTTCGCCAAAAATTTTTTTTTTTGATATATCTTATTTAGGCCTCTAATTACTATATTTTATAGTAGGGTTGGCAACCCTATTCACAACCCAGTTACTGGGTAATAGAAGAAGAAACTTGTGTGGATAATCTGGGTAACCAGTAGTATGTCAAAATTATTAACGTTAACAGCTTGCAGATAACCGAAGACAAATATTTCCTTAAGGAATAGATTACTGAAGTTAACGCTCTGCTGACCCGAAAACGTGTATATTAAAAATACCAGTTTTTACCCTATAGGGAAAAGAATAGCCACTAAAATTCAGATAACGGTTCGCACAGGAGCGCGGTATCCAATATTTTGGCAATAACTACCCACGGTCGTGGGCGGGAGAAAATTCCCATTTTCCGGTCAGTACACTCGCGTAGATATGCGCTACTTCAGTGCGTGGGAAGGCTGTGTGCATACGATACCATGGTGTTTCAGTGTTCGTGATCTTTTAAGGCCTGAGCAGACGATGGGCAATTTGTCCGCGGACACTTTGGAATCGTATGGAAATTCTGGGAGTCTATTTGTCCTAGGTGTGCGTTATTGCATACGCTCTATCGTTGCGGACAAATTGTTCATCGTCTGCTCAGGCCTTTAAGAACACGTCAAGCAGTTGAGGGTTTTCAGAAGTTTGACGAAGTGTGAGCAATGTTTGGTCATTGCTGATGATACATGATGTATTCGATGATTTTAGTCAAATTAATTTTGCTAGAGAAAGTAAAAATAAATACGTACTTTTTAGTAGCTTAACTTACCATATCTTATCTGTGCCCTGTTAGTAAGTATAGTGATCGACTAATTTAAATTTAAAATTGCACATCATAAAAATTTCTATATAAACATTTGAAATATGTATGCAAAAAAGTAGTACAGGGGCATTCAATTTTAAATTATACGATCTCCACCTATGTATATAGTGTCGTGTGCCTGTAAATATACGAAAGTTTTGACTCTTACGAATTGATAAATAGTTGGTGATTTTAACAAACCTCTTTGAGATGAGAGGGCGTACAACGGTACACTAGCGGCACGCCATTCCTTTAAAACAATATTATCTCGTGACTAAGAAGGAACTATGAATAACGGCTTGCAAAGACCCTCGGTAAGTGTGTTTAGAATTTTCTAATACCTGTTATAAAGTTTCATATTGAGACACGAAGCAACAAAATTCGATCTAAAGAAAAGCGGCCACATTTCTCTAGATCGTATTTTGTTGCATCGTGTCTCAATAACCTACGCCCTCTTAATTCACAAACCTAAACTATCAATAATTATTTTTAAGAACATTCTAGACAACAAAAAAAAAATCGAACCTTATATACTTACCCCTATATAGCCGTTAGCTCCACATACGCGTCCGCTCGTATGTCCAAGTCCGAGCGTTCTTATCGCAGCGAGTAAAAAGTAATGCGTCCAGCCTTTATGGCAGTTTCGAGACACGCTCTTTATTACGGAGGGCAGGGCTTTGCGATCGGCTTGGGATGCACACAGGGCAAAGGGAATAAATACTAGGATTTTTTAATGTTAATTGGCGAAACTTCGCGACTTTATGGATATCGGTATTTAATACCTAGTTACCACTACATGATTACTGAAGTTTTGGTTTCTTAGGAAAGCCGTTCCGATATACAGGGTGTAAAAAGACCCATCACATAGCCATCAACTACACATTCTGTACATCAAACTAAGTAACATTGCACAAAAATAATTGCTGGAAAACGACTTTTATTTTTGGTGTTCATGAACATTTTCTGTGTGCTATAGTGCGCAATGTAACACACGCAAAACATTGTGCTTATGGGTGCATGCAACGGTATAGGGATCCTGGGGGTATTTAAAGTTGTGTTATAAAGTTAAACACAAGTTTTCGAAAAAAAACCTAAGTAAAAGTTGGAATTTTGACTTTCAATATCTCCGTAACCAGAAGGTTCCCAGGTGTGTTGCAGTACAAAAAAAATATAACAATGACGGAGAGTACAAGTGACTCTCGGTTCCGTTAAGTGTCTTTTTACACCCGTTGTTATAACGGCTATCATGAAAATTTGTAATTTTTACCAGTATGTATTTGACATTAAGTTTCGAAAAACTCTCTGTATTTCGACGGCCGTAATTGTTGTTTGTTTTTCGCCGCTTTCTTAAGAAATCAAGGCTTTACAAATGCGTGCACTAACTGGACAGAGCGCCTAGCCAACGTTTCGGAACGATTCTATTCTACAATCGCTATCGCTTTCGCTAATGTTTCCATCATACGAATCGAAAACTAGCGATAAGGCTTATCAAAAAGTGGCTACGCATCTTTAAGGAAGTAGGTAATCGTTGGACGCTGTCGATTCGTTTCATAGAATCGAATGATGTTAACATTCTCTAGCTGATTTCTATTCGTTGACCTATGATCACGTGACATTTGGACAGCTTATGTCAACCCGATACATTTTTTAGCATTTCTACTAGCGTCATCGCTAATCGAATGTTACTTTGTCTAGGCCCTCAGGTGCACTAAAGTCATTGTGGTTCTTTCCTCAAAAGACCATTTCAGACACTAATCTGCAAGTTACTCATATGACCTGACCAAGATTGTGTTTGGACTTAAAAAGAGATTGTGACCTCCAAATTTTTTTTCAGAACACTGACCTCATCTGATTATGTATGTAGATAATATTCAGAGGTAGTGTCTAATTGATTGGGTAATATAGACAGATTTAGTAACCCTTAAAACAGTTTACACTACTTAGAAAATAATATCAATTGCCTGATTGGATCAATTGGTAATGTGTATGCAATGGTAAAAACTGCTTAATAATGATTTTATCACCAGTTAGCTTAATTCAAATTGGAACAGGTAAATTAAAAATCCGTTTCTTAATATCTTATCATTATTCTTACAAATTAAAATTGGATGCTACGTGATTATAACCTCGAGTTAATTTTAGGATCATCTAATGATAACAAAAGTAGCTAATAATGAGGCGCCTAGAATGAGATACCTATGTTTAATTATTTACTAATGTAAATAGATACTTAAATCTATTTATTAAACAGGTTTTAGGAAGAGTTCTGTCTCCCTCTTGCGTTCCTAAAGACCAGTTATTTTAAATGACACTAAATCACATTCGGGTTAATTTAAAATGGGTTAACATTTTTGTGGTTTTGTAATGTAATTATTAGGTAACTAATGTATTTGTACATTTTATATTTTTTCATATCTATAGAAACTTGTTTATTTTCCCCTGTTTTAGACGTTTGTAAGTTATATTTAAAATCATTTATAAATAATATCATTCCATTAAAAAAAATCTAAGGAGTCTCTGCGAGTTGGTTTCGGCCCCTCGTACACTTTCCAAAGGTCCGGGACGACAAGGTCCCGAGATAATATGTTAACATAAAAATTAAATAATAATAAAACCTTTTTAGTGTTATTGTTGTTTATGTAGGTTTCACCTGAACATAAAATGCTCCCTATTCGTGTTAACCTTTAATAGAAAACATTACCAAAATAACCTTAAGGTTATTTCGTTCAGGCTGAGTGTGTCCCCGCCCTGACCAGCATTATTTCCCCTCGCATAAAAAATGATTGTACCTTCAAATCTATCCCGGGTGGAGGGCCGCTCCCTCTAGCTGCCTCCCTCCCTCCTAATGTCCTCTCTGCCCAACCTATATGAATGACTTGAACTATACCACCGTAAAATGAATCTTTTGAGTGCTTTTTCCAAGATTTCGTAGCTTTGAAGAAAAGAGAAAGTGGTTTTTAATATTTATGAAAGATTTTGGTATGTTTTGTTTGGGTATGCTTGCTTTTCTTAGAGGCATAATTGTGTTGAGAAATAATAATAATAGGTTATAATAATTTATTGACATAAACAAGTATAGGTACCATGACTATGCCTGTGGTAGGTACTTAGTGAAAACCTGTATAAAGGAATTGTTTCTAGTTGCCCCTTCCAAAAGGTAGTTTGGAAAGAGAAGAATGGGCAAGAAACTCTACCGTTACTCTTTTGAAATGTTTAACAATATTTTGTGTAACTGCATTAATTATATTAGGTCGGGGAATAAGTTCTTTCGTACTATTTTTATATACAAATTCAAGACTAAGAGCTCGTGTAGCACCCAAATATCGAGCTTTTAGGTATACCCAGACTTTTTCAAATGGGTCAAAACTGTTTTGTGGTCAACCCCTAACTCTTCTGCTATGTCGTAACTACTAATATGCCAATCATGGTCCACTTTTTCAAAAATGGCATCTACTTTATCCGTATCCGTAGGGCGACCACAGCGAGCTGCATATTTGTAGGTAATCAAAATTCCCGGACTGAAAACGCTTGGACCAACTTTGTGCTACTCTTACTGACACTGCGTTAAGTCCTTAAACGTCACATATTTTTTCGCGGCTTGTGTCGCGTTTTTTCCCTTTATTGTAATAAAACTTCAAAATGTATCGAAGAGTCTTCATAAGATTCGCTCATTTTGGTGGACAGAAAAAAAAATTAAAAATGGCGGGAAATCGTTTTTACTTTGTATGTTTCTGTTTCAAAATCTCATCTATTACAAGATCCTACAGCCGCAAAGATTTTACTACAACTTTACTTATAAAATATGAACAAACTTTTTTCTCGACCAATAAGCTGACCAATGATTGTATCCAAGCTCGATTGTAAAAGCGCTTTGTGTAACCTTCTGTTTCAATTAAAATTACAAACTGCAGCCCGATGTTCCCATAGAAACTGGTTGGCAACACAATAAATAATCTTCTTGAACAAGAACACACAGTAAGCAGCATTCACTACCATCAAATTTTAATCACAATTTGCCCAATCTAAAGTCACGAGCTACCAACGAGGTTGACCAAAAAAAAATCAACTGACTTCCAAAAAAAACACAAAAAAACTGAAAAATAACTTTAATTTCGGAAGTCGGTGTCTTTCGGTGTTGTATTTTGGCTTTTTGCCACTGACTTCCGAAATTAAAGTTATTTTTCACTTTTTTTGTTTTTTTTTCGGAAGTCGGTTGATTTTTTTGTAAAAACGTTTTTATTTTTCACTTTTTAGTTGTTGTACCTACCCAACATAAATTCGTATACCACTACTTGATATGTAAATAATAGTTATAGAAAATTATTAAAACATCATCAATATAAACTAAGTGGAAAAAACACGCAGTATTAAAGATAACTCAAAAAGTCCTGGTCAGAACTTGATGAAATTATGTGGGACCACATGAGAAGCACCAGCTTTCAAATCAAAAATTAATCATTCAAATCGGTTTACTTAGAAAAAAGTTCTGAGCTAACACACAGAAACAACAAAACAGTCGAATTGAAAAACTCTTCCTTTTTTTTGAAGTCGTTCAAAAATAGTACAAGATTTTGTGACATTCTTGACGATTCTTGCCCATTGTCCTCCATTTATATGAAACTATCTTTCGGAAGGGGCAACTAGAATCAATTCAATATTTTGTAAGTTTTGACGGTTTTGACATTCAAAAGTGCCTTTTATGTGCCTATTTGAAATAAATGTTTTGACTTTGATTTCTCATTCGCCAAACCATCCTATAATAGGGTCTAACTAAGTGCATAATGGCAGTAGATATACCACACAATCTTATCATAGTTATTTAATTCTATTTTAACATAGAAACAGGCAAAATAATCTCCTGACACTAATTTGTGTTATTTACGCACATTATCTGTGGTCGACTGTTTAATAATTTAGTAGATCGTGTTTAGTTACTGGCTGTGAGTACTTTTCGAGTCGTTACTGATACTGTTGTTTTTTTTTCTTCTTTGCGAATGGGAACTTATGAAAACAGTTTTTTTCATAGAGGTTAAGTGACCAAAGAGATTTTACACCTCCAACTTGGAAAATTAAGACAACTCGCCTTTTTTTTAAAAGATTATTTCATAGCCAGTTGATGCTATAATTATAGATATTAACTGTTACATGTATGTTTAAATTAGTGACCGAAATGGTGGTTTATCATGGAAAGACGTTTTCCCAAAGCCTCTGGTCTCCTAACGACCGATATGTCACCATATATCAGTGATGGATGTCCGAAGCACTCTTATAAGGAAAATACCATAAAAACCGCAAACGTTCCGGAAATTCAGATATTTCCCGCTACAGTTCAGTGGTGATGGTCCATGTTTGATAATATGATAATCTATTTTATTTTCCTCATAACAGATAAACTTAGCAAATCAGTAAGTCATGATATTTCGACCTAAGAAACCTGAGGGCCTAGAGAAAATAACATTCGATTAGCGATGACGCTAGAAGAAAATCCAAAAAAATTAGGTATAGGGTTGACATAAGCTATCGAAATGTCACGTGATCATAGGTCAACGAATAGAGATAGGCTAGACAATGTTAACATCGTTCGATTCTATGAAACGAATCTACAGCGTTGAACAATTATTTCCATAGAGATGCGTGGCCAAGTGGCACTATTTGACCAGCGTTGTCGCTAGTTTTCGATTCGTATGATGGAAACATTAGCGAAAGCGATAGTGATTGTGGAAATAGAATCACTCCGAAGCGAATGCCATTTGTCTAGGCCCTCTGGTCCGGACCCCAACGAAGCTTAACCCAAACGTATGCATAAAATTCAAAAACTTGTCAAAAAACGAGACCTCACTAACTGCTTATTAAGAACGCTACACTAAACCTAAGTTAAAAGTTAACAACAGCCACGTGTCGTTATTCGCTTCGCATCGACCCGGAAACAAAAAACTAGTAGCAAAAAGCGAGAGTGGCCGTAAAAGCGTTTTGTGCTAAAATAAAATAATTTATTACAAAATTTCCAACCCTACAATGCTCGCGATTGTTTCGGACAGCGGCCAGCGGGTCCTTAGGACCGCACCGTTTTGCGAACCACCGGTATTGTTCGCGTTTTATACCTTATAGGCTGATGTTTATGTGGCGGGTCCATAAAACTGTAGGTAGATGTTAAAAGTGGGTTTACGTGGATTATATGAAATTAGGGATCGGTCAACGGATTAGGTTTTTTTATAATAGCGGATTTTTATTTTACTTTGGCACTTGATGTATTACGTTTTTTATAAGTTAGGTACTAAATAGTGCCTTTAAAGTGTCAAAAACACTACTTTTAATGATAAACAAAACAACATGGTTTGCGTTTTATGATTATTATAAAGGAACATTCTACTGCATCTCGCAGCTAAGCTGTTCAACCTGTAGCTATTTTTCAAAACGGTCTTCCTGTATATGCCTCTAACAAACTGACCTATGAAAGCGAACGTCGTTTTACTGCAATTTTTTGCTGCAAAACTAAGGCAAATACCATCGGTGAACTCAGCTGCCAGCCACCATAAATCAATGGCTTGCCCATTCAGTAGCCCAAATTGGCGATGCATTGTGGCGTCATTTGCACCTTTGGTGATATTTTATTGTTTTATTTTAATTTTTTGGACTGTGACGGGTTTCACTTTTCATGACTTAACGTCAATGTCGTCGAGTCATTATTATGTTCAATCATTGAATTTTTACAAAATATAAAATGTTAAAAAAATGCCTTTTTATTTATTTTTAATTTAATGTACTTAACTGTTTTTAATGTAATCTTTAATTAAACAACGGCTACAAATATGTAGAAATAAAACTATTTTACTTAAAAAGCTATTTATTATTTGGACTTTTTAAATACAAGGTAGAACATTCGATATCGATAACACATGTTACAGAACAGAAGTTAATGTTGAATATTTTCTTAATAAACATCTGAGTTCTAACGTCTTCTTTCTGGGTTTAAAAAAATAGGTACCAGTAACGTTCGAAAAACAAAAAAAAAACAAAAAATATCGTCATGTGTGTGTATGTGTGTGTTGTGCGTGCAAAAACTGGCGCAGGCGCAAGTCCTAGCCGGCACGAGACGCAGCTGCCGTGCTTCCTCTTCCGAATGAGAAAAAAACGCAAAGTATTGATTCTCGAAAGCTGTCACCGAAGAAATCAACGTTTTCGGAATCCGATATTTTTGCAGACTGTTTAAGTGTAAGTTTAAAAACTTTAAAAAGAAACGTTTTTTTTACTTCCTATCTTGAGAATGGCAGACAATATGCAAATTAAGATTCGACTGTTTAGTATAAATTCCAGTAGCTTCACAAACAAAAAGGTTTTTTGCGTAACATAAAAGTAAAAGCTTTAGATATTTTTTACCCTGGACTATTTCACTACAGTCTGATATTCCTATTATTCAATATTTTTGTAAAATAATGATGTCGCAAACCCGGTAGCTGATCTGCCGGAGTTCCTAGAAGGACTTTGCACAAAACAATACGAAAGTGAATGCTAAATATCTTTTGTGTAAATAGAAGAAACGGAAAGTTTTTGTTACCAATGTTTATTCATAATGAAACCTTATTAAAATTTTGAAGGTGGTTTTTTTTGTTTTTCGAGGTCGAATTGAATTATTTTACTAGTAAGTAAATAAGGTCATAGTAAAAAAAAGTGAATTAGTTCATTCTAAAACCAACCAATAACTGAAATAAAAAAAATCAGGTGTCGTAATCGACTAGTTAACTTTACACGAAATCAACACATACATTCATACACCCTAAACCCTAAAGTCAAACGCTTTATAAAAACACAAAAAATGCGATTAGCTGCAAAAACACTTCTATCATGAATGAAAAAAGCCGATTCACATTAAATACAAGGGTGGCTTGTAAGATCAGGTTTGTAAAAAAACATCGGCAGGTTTTTTACCCTAAATCGTTTTGCGATCGCTGGGGTACTTTTTACCTACCTCGGCAATACGAGGGTTGGTTTTTGTTAAGATACTGATCTCTCTCACGTTTTTTAAAACGTTTTTATTGATGTATCGCGTTAATACCAATTGATTAGGGGATATTTACGCGTGTCGACTTCTTAGTAGATCGTTATTGTATGGTTTTATGTATTTTTTAAACTTTTAGGGAGAAAAATGTAGTTACTTAAGACCTATGTGGATGAGATTATGATAAAAGGTATATTTTTTTCGGGTAAACCAAGATACATGTTAAAAAAATTAAGAAAATTTGTAGGTAGGTATAGTTTTTCATGTTTTTCCAAGTTTTGATGGGTCAGTAGGATCTATGATATTAGGTACTGCCTAACCCACAACGATGCAAACATAAACATCAAAGTACACAGATACAAACTAATTTGACCGTTGGGCCATAAACGATTTATTTCTCTGTGACCTTTGTGCAATACTATTGTAAAATTTGGTATAATTTTTGTTATCTCAATAACCATTGTAATTGGAGTTATTATTACGGATCATTCGCCCCAAGACGTCTGCGCCCATTGTCCATGGACCATGGGGTCAAAATGGTCGAGGGTCAAACTATTTATTGAATTTTTGCAGAAATGTAACACCCCGACATTGTTGTCAAAATGTAAAATGAAAGCATCGGTGATGTGTCTCCTTTGTATTAATATTTCGGTCATTGATCATTTATATCGTAAGCAATATTAAAATAATGATTCATAGTCGACGGGTTCAAAATTATTAATGAAAAGATGTAATGAACACTCATAAAATTACAGCATTCTTTCATTCATAACATTAATTTTGTAATTAATAATTGGTAAGAAATGAAATATGCAGAATGTATTAATTAATACATTCTGCATATTTCATTTCTTACCACAGATACAGAATCTTAGATACAGATTCTATTAACGAATAGCATTGTTAATTAACAATGCTATTCGTTAATAGAATCTGTATCTGGATGCTTAAATTTTTAACCATGTTTTAATGAAAATTAATTGTTAATAATGCCAATTAGATTTAAACCAAAAGTTTATTTAAATAAAAACGAATTCAATGGAAAAATAAAATTGATTCATTTATACTTACTGAAGAAAGGCTTGCAATGAACACTCATAAAATTACAACATTCTTTCATTCATAAGATTAATTTTGTAGTTAATAATTGGTAAGAAATGAAATATGCAGAGTGTATTAATTAACGATGCTATTCGTTAATAGAATCTGTATCTGGATGCTTAAATTTTTAACCATGTTTTAATGAAAATTAATTGTTAATAATGCCAATTAGATTTAAACCAAAAGTTTATTTAAATAAAAACGAATTCAATGGAAAAATAAAATTGATTCATTTATACTTACTGAAGAAAGGCTTGCAATGAACACTCATAAAATTACAACATTCTTTCATTCATAAGATTAATTTTGTAGTTAATAATTGGTAAGAAATGAAATATGCAGAGTGTATTAATTAACGATGCTATTCGTTAATAGAATCTGTATCTGGATGCTTAAATTTTTAACCATGTTTTAATGAAAATTAATTGTTAATAATGCCAATTAGATTTAAACCAAAAGTTTATTTAAATAAAAACGAATACAATGGAAAAATAAAATTGATTCATTTATACTTACTGAAGAAAGGCTTGCAATGAACACTCATAAAATTACAACATTCTTTCATTCATAAGATTAATTTTGTAGTTAATAATTGGTAACAAATGAAATATGCAGAGTGTATTAATTAACGATGCTATTCGTTAATAGAATCTGTATCTGGATGCTTAAATTTTTAACCATGTTTTAATGAAAATTAATTGTTAATAATGCCAATTAGATTTAAACCAAAAGTTTATTTAAATAAAAACGAATTCAATGGAAAAATAAAATTGATTCATTTATACTTACTGAAGAAAGGCTTGCAATGAACACTCATAAAATTACAACATTCTTTCATTCATAAGATTAATTTTGTAGTTAATAATTGGTAACAAATGAAATATGCAGAGTGTATTAATTAACGATGCTATTCGTTAATAGAATCTGTATCTGGATGCTTACATTTTTAACCATTTTTTAATGAAAATTTGTTGTTATGAATGCCAATTAGATTTAAACCAAAAAAGTTTATTTCAAATTACTAATATCATAAAATTATTAGCTTCTCATAAAAAAAAGTGTAGACTAAAGAATATAAACTAGGTTTATCTGTGGTAAAGATCTTCTTATTTATGGTCTGAGTCTGATATCACTATAATGTAGATAAATAACTATGTGACCACCAAACAAACTGCAATTAAGTAAGGTAATAATTAAAACGTCTAATAAAATTGTATACTTAATGTAGTAACCGATAGATACCTACCGATGGTCCAACATAATTACCTAAGTATGCAGTGAGAATAGATAATTTAAACTATGAAAGAAGATAAGTAAGGTCCTGTTTTATATATGTTGTTTCGAAGAAGTAAAAAGAGACTGGCCAGTATCTTAAACCGTTAACCTCTGTGATCTTAAGAAGTGTGCGACCTTGCGACCGTTATACAATTTATATATCTCAACACAATTGACACCATTGACCCATGGACTAAACAGTCTCCCATATCCTTAACGATACAATTTCAAATAATCCTCACTTTACAACATAAATCAAACGATCGAACATAAGGAGTTCTTTCCAAATTCGAAAATGTGTCAAAAATCGAACACCAACGGTCCGGCGGACAATGGTCCTACGGTTACATTTATTTTATTTTATTTCGCAAACTGTAACAATGTACAATTGTTATTAAGGAAAAAGGGTAGATTTTGGTAATCTTCTTAATGGCGTGTGTGAAAAGATTATAAATTAAGTTTCTGCAACAAATAAAAGTGACCCCTGGGCATTGTTGGGGTGTCAATATGTGTGACCGTGCCTTTGTCCGTGACCCTAGCGGGCTTAGCACCAATTTGCGACCGCTCCGATTCACTCGTGATCGACTCAGTCCTACGAGGATTTTGAAAGATTTACAATTCTATGTCATTACAATAATGGAATCCTAGATTTTTTTTCCATTTCCCAAATAAACGACCATCAGGCATTATTGTCATGGTTGAGCACAGAATTTTGTTTTTCGTAAGTACATTATTATTATTTATCTAAAAGTGCATCTATTTATGTATGTTGCTAAGCTATGTATAATATAATATTCATTGTTAGATTTTTTCTAGATTTAATTTATTCAGGTGCTTAAGCCTTGAACGTTAAAATTGCAAAACATTTAGTTGAAATAACAATAACAAAATAAGACATTTAGGTACATTATACAAAACAAAAACTGCTTTGAGGACGGTTGTATAGAGGACATTTTTTATACAGACAAATAGTTTTAACTAAGTACATTTAAATTTCAATATTCAACAGACAAACTATTAATTTAATGTAAATAAGTTGTCTACTGCATTTATAATATTGTAAAATAAGCAATTTAATGACCAAAGTGAACATTTTAGTGTTTTTAACAACGACTTTTTATAATAGACAACAAAATAATGACTTTGTTAAATAAAAATTGTAAATAATTTGGCAGTTACGACATTTTTCCATCGAGGGAGAAATGAGAGCATACTTCTTGTGTTGGTATTACCTATAAGTATAAATAAAATTTGTATCCAGAAATTTAGAAACGGCAATAAAACCCACTCAGGGAATGAAACCCAAATGGCAAGTCATTGTGCTTGACCCCTCGCTCTAAAATAATGCCCGGGGGCAGATAAATTAAAAATGGCTCAAAAATGCCCCTTGACGTGCACGATTTATTACACACTATGTAAGTTTCCGATATTTTGTTCATTTGGGCGGGAAATGTACGGAACTAAACAACCGTTGCATTGACTGTCCATACAGCCATTTTTCTTTTTGACATTGGCTAATTTAATTTTCGAAAAATCTTAATTTTTCCTCCATGTACACACTGCGACATATCAATTTTAGCTGACCTCGCATTGTACACCTTGCAAATGAATACCTTGAAATGTCGTCGTGCGTAGTACGTCAGTGTTACCATATATTTTTTGACGTCCTAACTTTAAGAAGCGTTTATAATTAAAAAATATATCGAACGAAATATGGGGGTAGTAACATTCGATGAGGTACAAACTTACCTACTCGAAAGTCCGCAGGAAATAAACTAAATTGCTCTGTGCATTCGCTTAGCGGGACCATAATTCTAAAATTCTAATGGTAGATAACTTTCAGGTTATACATACTTCTCAATACAACGTCCCATAGGCGACAGTTTTGAAACTACAATGCGTTACCTATTTGGCGGCTCCTACCTTTACAGGTTTCCTTCTTGTTACAAACAAGTAAGTTACCTTAAACGTGTAATAAATAAAGCTACCGATACTCCATGTAATGCACAAAGCACGTAGAAATTATAAGTAAGAAATCTTTTACTGCCACAAAACGCAAGATCGATGTCCTTTTTTATATTTGGCACATTTTTTAGTTGGCAACTAAACTTTCGAAAGCTGAACGCGTTGACAAATCGATTGCCAAGCTAAATTCAATCGTATCCAGTAAATATAAGAACTTTCAATATTTTTGGAACTTTGAGTCGTTATTGCCAATTCACAAAAGCAATCTTTTTACATGAAACTCTTTTGTTATTTTTTAAAAAGGACAAGGCAGATTAGGAATGTCCATTTTGTTTCGTTTTATCGTTGGCAAAGGAATCGACGGTAAATGCCACATTTGATCGATGGGCGAAGTTGGCACCTGCAATTTTGAGAATTACCCAGTAATGACGGATAATATATTTTTTGTGTTACCATACAATTGATTTGTCGTATTTTTGGTGCAGGTTCTTAAAATGGAGGGAAAACAAAGTTGTTCTTTAGATAATATTTTATTTTTTCTATCACAACCTGTTTTCCTGAAGGGTTAGGTAGAAAGAAGTATACACTAACATTAGTCACATTTCATCAGTTATTTTTATTGTTGTTATTTATTTTTAGTACCTAGTGAAAAAAAAGTGATATTATCCGGCGAAATATGGAGGATTCCAGCTGATAGATAAGTACCTATATTATTGAGGAAACCTGGTGGCACTATTTTAGTAAACTAAAGTGTTGCTTATAGGCATAAAATAAATATCAAAAGACGGCCTCTTTCTCAGTGACCGGAATTCCGGATAGGCACAATTTTCTTAATAAGTACTTCTTAAATTCAAAAAAAAGTGCACGCCTCATAATCTCATTCAATTCTATAAAAAATAAAAATATAAATAGATGTACAGTCTTGTAGTTTTCGTTTTTTATTAATTGTAATTAAACGACACTGAATTAATTAGCCATTTGCATTCAGTGACCTACAATTGTCGATTAGAATTTAAAAAAAAAAAAATTAACTCAAATAATGGATTTTTTCACAAGTTACAGTGTTTCCGGGTTTCACACATGACGGACAGGATTTTTTTTTGACCTATTTTGGTGTTTTTTTCCAATTCTATTGCAGTAAATAAATTTTTAAAAAGTATGAAATTAATCTCCATTAAATTATCTCGACAATAGTATGCAAAATATCTTGATTCTGTGAACTAACAAGGCTATAATAATAAAAATAGCCGCCAAAATGAGGCGAAAAAATTTTTTCGATCGTAAAGCACTCTCTGATGCTTCGCATCATGAGTCGTGCAATAAAATATAAAAAAACCTTTCCTAAAAGTTAGCTGTAAAATATCGAGGTTTGTGAAAAAGACCTTTTCAGATTTGTATTAAAAAAATAAAAAATACATGTAGCAATATTATAAAAACATTGCCGATAATCATCAGGAACAATATTGTTCCATAAAACATAATTAATAAAACTGTTTACCGTAACCTTTGACCAACAATTGAAGGAAAAAGTTTATTTTTAAATATGAAGCGAATCCATTTGTTTTGTACCTTCTATGTAGATATATAAATTTATTTATAAAAATCATAGTTACCACGTTCACAATATTTTATACTTTATTTCATTGTATTATTCGACCTAGTTTTTAAGGAACAAGAAATAATTGGAAATCGTTCACGTAAAGCTTTTTTCATGACACACTTTTCATGATAGAAAAAAAAGGGTGTAGTTTGCATATCCTCCTCCATTGTCGCAGTCGGTTAAAAAATCTTCATATTTAAATTGGTGTGCTGAATACATATATGATTTTGTAATACTTTTTTTTGTTTTGAATATTATAGCATTTATTTCAAATAAACCAATTACAGGCACTTTTGAATTGTCAAGGGGTCGGTCAGTCAGAAAGATGAAGCTAGTTGACCATTCCAAAGCGTAGTAGGTACCAATGGAGAAGACCGGGCAAGAAACTCCATGGACACTCTTTTAAATCAAAATATGCTTACAAAATATTGGTTACATCGTTCAAGTTGAAATTATGCATGTGAGAACGATGCAGAACGTTAAAAGCGGCCGTAATAAAAATACCAAAACAATTCAAATAATAAATTGAATTAAAATAAGCCGTGGCAGCTAAGAAATGACCAGTCCCTACTGACGGCGCCCGTTCACGAACATGACGCATGGATTAGCACCATTCAGCTCAACAATCTTCATCAGCCTACAGCAGTCCACTGCTGGACATAGGCCTCTCCAACTGCACGCTATTCAGCTCGATTCTCGGCAACTCTCATACATCTGCTACCAGCCACCCTGCGAAGATCGTCGCTTACCTTAGGTACGTTACTATCCTACGTATACCAGTAGGTAGTTATTAAAAAAAAACACGTCATGGATACCTATATTAATTTTATAATATTCAACAGTTAACAAAAAAAAATAGTTTACAAAAACTATTAATGCCATGTCTAGTTTTTACAATGACAGGAAAAACAAAAACGAAAATATGATTTAACTTCAGTGCTTCAAGAAACAATTGAATGTAGAAAAACAACTTGAGTAATTACAAGCATTCGTTTTTGTATTCTGTCTACATCTATCTTTCTATATTTAAATAAAAATGAATTGCTGTTCGTTAGTCTCGCTAAAACTCGGAAACGGCTTGACCGATTGGTTTTTTTTTTGTCGTCTGCACCTCTTTACTGGGGTGGTTTTAAGAAAAGAAAAAAAGGAAAAAACCCAAAGGAAAATTTTCGACAGTACAACGTCTGACGGGACAGCTAGGTGGGAAGGTAGGGTAGGGTAGGGTAGGTAGGTAGGTAGGGTAGGTAGGGTAGGTAGGTAGATAGGGTAGGTAGGTAGGGTAGGTAGGGTAGGGTAGGTGTTAGATTCGTATTGCTACCTGTGCGAAACCGGGCCGGGTAAAGCTAGTTTTCAATATTATTCTTACGTGATTGGCGCAGGAAACCAGACGACGAAAAACAGAAATATATAATTAGAAAAAAAAATTTTTTACTTTTAATTAGTAAAACTGCCTCGTTGGTCTAGTGGTCGCAAGCGCTGCCTGCTGAGCTCGATTCTGCTCTGTCCTGGAGTTGATTCCCAGGTCGGGCAAAGTGTTATTGGGTTTTTCTATCCGGAATTTCTCAATAGCAGCCCGAAGTCTGGATTTGTGCCCGGTTGCTAGCAATAGGCTCGCCCCCTATTACATGGAACTTAAACATACCTCTGCCTAACCCTTTGGGGACTTACAGGCGTGATGTTATGTTATGTAGTAAAACTGAAACTAAATACATTATTAACGATTATAAGTATTATACTTATTATATTACAGTTTTTGTCCAGTCTCTATGATTTATAATACTTATGTTAAAAATAAAGGTGATTTAAAAAAAAACCTTTTATATACTATTTAGAGGTGCAGGAATATTATGACTAAGAATTTACCTACCTATATATTCCTATCTACGAATGGCGAAATTACGAATGTAGAAAATATGTACATACATGTTTTTTTTATTTAATCCGTAATAATAAAAAGTTTTACTTCAATATAACATCTGCAAAACTGCAAAGCAATTTGTCGGCAGTAGGTTCTCGTGGAATCTTTGCTTAAGGGGCTTACAAGAGCTAAAGCGCGGTCACTGTCAGATTGCATAGAAAAGAAAGAGACGCGCGATGACACAACGCTGGTAATTTATTGCAAAATATGAAACAATTATGGATTTACAAAAATCTACTCATTGGACTAAAAAAATAAAACACTATTACGTCAGTATGTTGCTTGTAGAATAATCTGACAAAAAATCTGAATGTTTGCATGTATATTAGTATGGTTTTTAATCGTTATTTTTTTTTTAAGAGGTATCTTCGTGATTTTTTTCTATCATATCATGTTAGTTGTATTATGTTTTCAACACACTATCTAACTACCATATATCCTGCAGAATATCATATATTTTTCTGATTCTGGTTACTGCAGCGGATCATACATTTTTAGGCATTATAAATTTGCGTTTAGGTCATGTAGTCCCCTTAACTAAACAATACTAAACATTATTAAAATTTTAGTTAAAACTAGGTAGGTTAAAACTCAGACCAAGACTACGGGTCTTTAGGCTACGACTCCGTATGTGGATACAGAGTAGCTACCCACACATCCATAACTTGACATAATAACTGAGGAGGTTAGGATCAAAACCACTACCTATCCACTTTTTTCAATAAGGCAGAAATCGAAAAAAACTTAATAAATAGTGAGCACATTTATTAAGTTTTTTTGAAGTGAAAACTTCTTTAGGCGCGTTGAGCACTTTTTGGGTGAACATAAATCATGGAACTCGCGTCATCGTCACCGAACGCTTTCCATGAGCTATATCCTATACTGTGTATATATGTGTACTTTTTGGGGGAACAAAAAGCGTGAAACTCGCGTCATCGTCACCGCACGCTTCGACGATACAATTAACAAGTTACTTAGATTTCACTTGTATCGGTAGTCCCCAAAGACTGCCCCGATTTTTTTTTTAACATGGATAGATTGAGGTTTTGATCTAAACATTAGACATCATTTTACTGAGGAGAATAAGCTGCTAATGTTTAATGCTGCTGATTTATCATTTTGTGCAGAAATCTTGAAAAAAAAAAACGAAATTGCTAAAAGTGGATATGATGTGGTTTTGATCCCAACCTCCTCAACTGTTAAAGTGATAAGTTACTAAGTACCTACTTATATTGAACGTATGAAAATGAATGCACAATATGTAAACTAGTATTTTATATTGAGGGGACTACATGACCTGAACGCAAATTTATAATGCCTACAAATATATGATCTACTGCAATAACCAAAATCAGAAAAATATATCATATTCTTCTGGATATATGCTAGTTCGATAGTGTGTTGAAAACATAATACAATTAACTTGATATGATAGAAAAAAATCTCGAAGATACCTCTAAAAAAATATTTTACGATTAAAAACCTTATTAAGATACATGCAAACATTCAATTTTTTTGTCAGATTATTCTAAAAGTAACTTACTAACGTAATAGTGTTTTAATTTTTTAGTCCAATGAATAGATTTTATGTAAATCCACAATTGCTTCATATTTTGCAATAAATTACAAGCGTTGTGTCATCGCGCGTCTCTTTCTTTTCTATGCAATCCGACAGTGACCGCGCTTTAGCTCTTGTAAGCCCCTTAAGAAAATAACTGTCACTTTGTATAGAAAGACCTTAGTACATACTAATTCCATGATAGAAAGAGATCTTCGCAGATTTATGTGGTCTTACGCGTGCTGGAATCCTGATTACTTGAGCTTGACTCACTACTGACCGGAATTTTTACTTTTAAATATTTATTCAGTATTTTGTATTTGTATTCGTAAAGCAGTGAATTGTGCCACGTGTTAGTAAAGCTTAAAGGTTGATTGAGTACGAATTTAATTTCATCGTTTTATGTATAAATATTTATTACCAATGCTTGGTAATAAGGAAGTCTATATGGTCTGTACTTTGGACCTTAGCGAGTGGCAGCACGTGTATCCGTGGGCAGCCAGACTCGCTAAATGTATAAAAGTGGCTGTCGCCGATGACCACTTAATTAGCTGACTGCCTTTTCCCAACTATATTGGGGTCAGCTTCCAGTCTGACCGGAGGCAATTGAATACCAGTATTTTACATGGAGCGATTGCCTATCTTACCTCCACAACCCAGTTACAGGGTAAACCGATAAACTCAAACTCAAACTCAAAGCATTTATTTCAAATATACCAATTACACGCACTTTTGAATTGTCAAGGGATCGGTCAGTCAGAAAGATGAAGCTAGTTACCCATTCCAAAGCGTAGTAGGTATACGTATGGAGAAGAACGGGCAAGAAACTCCATGGACACTCTTTTAAATCAAAATATGGTTACCTACAAAATATTGGTTACATCATTCATGTTGAAATTATGCATGTGAGAACGATGCAGAACGTTAAAAGCGTCCGTAATAGAAAGACAAAAGCAATTCAAATATTAAATTAAATTAAAATAAGCCGTGGCAGCTAAGAAATGACCAGTCCCCACTGACGGCGCCCGTTCACGAACATGACGTATGGATCAGCACCATTCAGCTCAACCATTTTGAAAGGAACTTAATGATCCAACACACACGCCACCACCAGCGAGACATTAGAGTGAGCATGACACCCTTTGGACGAAGACTGGTTGTCAGAGTTTAGGGCTCCTGACTAAGTGCCTGTAAAGCCTGTAATGATGACCAATATAAATCAAATTGTTAGTAACCATTTTCGATCTTATTATAAATAATCAAGCTCAGGGCCTATATGTACCTACCTACTTCCAAATCAAGCCATGGTAAATAGCCATCAATGGGTTAATAACAAAAAGATTTGATCCCAATCTCCGATACAATTCTGATTCGGTTTGAACGCGTCATGAATAAAACATGGTGGTTTGACAGGGTGGTGGAGGGAACAACCCTTTCCCTCGACTTATTAAATGTGTTCCATCCATGTGGAGGCCCCCTCGGTTTTTTGTGACAGTTCTCTCGAAGGGTTCGGTTCGGTTGGTATCGATTTTTTCTTTTTTGGGGAATCGCGAAGCTGCCAGCCAGGATTGGAATTGCAAATGTTGTCTATGATATTTTAGAAAGCTTTGTATACTTAGGTGGTACATTCACTGTGTACACGATTGAATGTTGTTATGTGAATAATTATATCGTTTCAGGGGATTTAATTTTAGATTTTTTTAAAGTAGGCAAATAATTAGGTAACCTACCTGTAGTTCTTGCTAACGGTTTCCTCCTTGTGGACTGTATGGATGCTCTGAAAACTTACAAACATACATACCAGAGATGTTATGGATATGATATTTCGGATACGGTTACGGATATGTAATTATTTCAGATTATCCGTTAGTTTCGGATAGTTCCGGTAATAATATCCGGTATGTAATAATTTGATTTTATTTATAGGTTTTATCTAGTCTAGGTTATCATTTGGTATTATAATCAGTCATATAGGTAAGTAATTATTTAGAGATGTTAGACTCCGCTCTTATACGAAACTATCCGAAACGGATACGGTTACGGTTACGGATATATTTTTATTTCAGATATCCGATAGTTTCGGTTACGGTTACGGAGCTCCATAACATCCCTGTTACATAGACATGATCTCACCCCTTTTTCCAATGGGGTACGCAGAAACTACAAAACGCCACCTGCTACGATCCTTACAAAACTCCTTTTAATTCATTTACGTTCATACCTACATCTGCGGGGTAATTACGTAACACACTAAACGTAGGAATGTCTTTCATTTTGACAGTTCAACAACATTCATTGCGTTATTGACGTTGTTGAGCAGACAATTTTTTCGAACATATGAAGCAATGGATTAGCAATAAGCTTCAAATTGATTCAGATTGTGGTTGATAGCGTGTCAGCAATTAGGAGCTGGTCATACAAGGACGCCGGTAGTGGGTACTACGCACCTGTTTGTCGTAAGTAAGACTGTATTTGATTGAGTAACAAAAAAAATAAAGTGATTATAATAATTTTCAAAAGACAGGAACAGAAATTATTTCTAGTCGCCAACCCGTCTCGAGCAGGCGTGGTGATCAATGCTCGTGCCTTCTCTGTATGAGAAGAGGCCATTGTCTTGCAGTAGGACAATAATAAGCTGGTATTATAATAAACGTTTTCCAATTGTATCTATGTATTTTTTTGCATAGTGACCTTATTTGTCCTTGATTTATAAAATACAAAATGTTATTTTACAAAAACGAATAGGTTTGACATTTCCAGTATAAGCTGACCTCTCATTGTACGGAAATCGTATACAACGCGAGATCAGCTTATACTGGAAATTTATAGCTTGATATGTAGCCGTGTGTACAATATAGATTACGTAATATTAGGTAATAGACGTCAGGATGTGAACATTATCATTATCGTTTAGTTAGAGAAATATGTGGGCCATATTATCACTCACCAGCATGTGAATATAGAGGTCCTCACATCTGGGAGTCTTTTTTTTCTTGAATGGCATCTCGCAGGTCAACCTGCTTAACCACTGGTTGTCGGCTGCTTAAGCTAGCTATCCCGTGGATACCTTAATAAATTAAGGCCTTAAGCTAGAGCATGGAATCAAAATCAAAAGTCATTTATTCAAACTAAGCTGACAATCAGCATTTTATGAACGTCAAAATTACGTAAGACAGTCCCCCAAAACTTGCCCTTCACCACTTTTAGCTGGGAAGAAGAAGTGGCGGTGGTGGTGGTGGTCCAGCAGTACAGAAGTTTAAAACTAGCTGTCATAAAATTTATATACAACCGACTATACCACTACTACCTCTCTGGGGGAGGGCAGCAACGGACAGTCTGCATAAGATATAACTCTGGATGAGGGTGCCCGAGCGTCGAGATAAATGAAGAGCGATTGCAGAAGCCTACTTCCAGCAGTGGACTGCTCCAGGCTGATGATGAATACCTGAAAAACGCTTACCTACACTCACCATAAATATACAGTCTCTTCCAAAAGTATTCGATGGAACAAATGCATCAGAAAACGTACCTGTGGATGCCAACTTGTAGTGTCACTTACAAATTGAGCGCTTACATTCGATTTTTTGCATACCTAAACCCGTAATTCTAAATTTAAATCACGATATCGATGTTTTTCATTTGACAGTTCAGGTAAATTTTATAACCTCAATTTTTATCGATGACTTTCGAATTACAATTTAATAATGAAAAAAGTGTTGCAATACTTATATAATTTTATAATGTTGTAACCTTCTAAACACAGAATGTGTTACTTTATTATTGATTGCGTAAGATTTTAACCTGTTCCCTAATTGCGAAACACGTAGGCAGTTTCAATCACAATCTGAATGATTTTGAAGGATATTGCTAATCCATTGCTTCTTATGTTCGAAAAATTTGTCTGCTCAACAACGTTAATAACGCAATGAGTGTTGTTGAACTGTCAAAATTAAATCCATTGCTTCTGATAGTGGTTACGCAGGGTGTCTTTACCTTTTCATCAGATCATAGCAGACCATACAACAGACTATTGGTACTATAAATAGCGGCCACAGTGAGATGACAAAACTCTTGCACCGAATAACTGCAGCTAATGTGGTCCCCACCGGCACCGCCTACGGACGACGTGACGCCTATGGCTCGGCGCAATCGGGCCACCGACCACAGCCACTGGTGGCCAGCGACAGCGACTTAACACAGTTTTTCATATATTTTGTATAGACGCGCCGCACACGTGTAGCCGGTGGCGGCCACTCGCTACAGCAGTGTCCGCGACTCGCCACTTGTGGTCGCTACGGGCCACACAAGACGCCGACACCCGCCACTGTCGCATTGCTCCATACCCCGCGCAGTTAAGACTCTTGTTCACTGGCGCGACGCGACAGCGTGACACAAAGGAACCGCGTGCCACGCGATGAGCGGCGCCATTGTGTCGTGCTGTCGCATCGCGCCTGTTTGCGGGAGCCTTTAACCGTTAGACTAAAATGTGGTGGCTTCCGAACACTGGTGGCTGTCGCTCGCTTCTGACGCTATTACAAATGTGGCGGTAGCGCGCGACAGCCACCAGTGGCTGTGGTCGGTGGCCCGTTTGCGCCGAGCCTATATACCCATCGGTGTGAGGTCAAAATCAAAATCAAAAGTAATTTATTCAAATAAGGCTGTGAATCATCACTTTTTGAACGTCAAATTTACATGTGACAGTCCCCCATAACGCTCGCCCTTCACCACGTCCTAGTGCTTTAGCTGGAAAGAAGACGTGGCGCAATAAACTTCCTAGGAAAGTTGCCATTGTAGAGACAAAGCTAGAATGATCCTATATGCCTATATAGACCAATCAACTGTCAGTTTTTCGGGTTTCATGTTTCACTTGTAACGACTATTATATGGCCATTATCACATAATATTTTATATACAGGGGGAAGTTTTTTCATTTGCTAAAGTGACTTAGCGAAAGGGGTGACGTACAAAAGAGTTATCATTTGAGATTGCACCCTTTTATTGACGGACGCACATCACCCCTAAAAGTATCGTGTGAACTGCAATTTGATGTTTCATGTACGTACATTATTTATCTAGTATATAAATATATACTAGGTAAAAAATATATACATACATATAATATATATGGTGTAAATATATACTAGGTTAATAATACCTAATAAAAAATAATATTGGAGGATGTAAAGAATATTACAAAAAAATAAGCTGCAGTAAACTTCTTAAAAAAATTACTACGAACCCGAAATAAGTGAACGGAAACTATGAACAAACTATTACAATTACAGAACAGAAATAATGTATTTATTAAGGGGGATGCCCTCAGGTAGCCCGCGAAATTCAAAAATACTTACGTTTTTTTGCAATTTGCAGATGTTGATTAAAATATGAGTCGCGACCGTAACAATCGCGGCTTTACAGAATTCTAATCATTAGAATCAGCAATACAACTCCTTAAGTTAAAATTGGCCTCAAATGTCATGATTTCATTAAATACTCATTCAATAGGGTAATATGAATTTAGAGAGATGTATTGGTGATTTTTGTGATTATAATTCTATAAATAAATATTTGATACGGCCGCGAACCATATTCAGATCAATATACAACCTGATACTGACCTGAAAATTGCAAAAAACGTAATAAAAATTGAATTTCGCGGGCTTGGTGCATCCCCCTTAAATAAAACATTTTCCATATGTAGTTCTTAATAGGACAATTCAACTCAACTGCACCGACTTTCTATGCCGTAGGCCGTACGCAGCAAAGCAAGCGTATGAAAAATTCAAGACAACAAAAACACTATAAATCAGTAAATGATCATTTTCCTCTGTCGTTCATCAACTCTAACGAAAGTAAAACTACTTGCTACGACAATTTTACCGAAGCGAAATAACGATCGACTACGTTCTACGTTACAAGATTTATGAAGCGATTCGCTCCAACATTCCCTTTTCATATAAACGCATAAAACTTTCCTTCGCGCTCATAATTTTAGATTCCCTACGAGAATATTTTTTCCTTTGGCGCGGGAGGGAGACGTCTTGTGTGCGAGCGAGATAGGTATAAAATCCATACTTATAATATTTGCAGCCTCCACTCTCAACACTCACACATACAAAACACGATTTAGCACTCCATGGAGAGTTTCGGACAGCGTACAGGGGGTTTGAAAAATTTAGTTTTTCATGTTTTTCTTTATTATTATTATTCCGTTAGCACTTACACAGAAGATTCGTATGAAAACGGCTGGGAAATGCAAATGAAATGACTAGTTTTCGCTATTTCGTTGTCAGCGGAATTTAATGGAAATAGATTATTTATTTTTGTAGTTGCCCTTTGATCAAAACAGCGAAGAATAATAGAATTATATGTCGTTAATTCTGTAAGTATTTCGTTGGCTGTCATATCTGTTAAATACTAAAACACAATCTTCATCTCAGCCTCATTTCGTATTGGGGCCAGCTTACCAGGTGCGTCTGGTTATTACCATATTTTTTTAACAGTTTTCACGGGAAATGCGTAAAAACAGATAATCGATTAATCGCAGATCTGTCAATGGTGAAGTTACAGGTACCTATTAATTAATATTAAGTGGTTTTTCATGTAAATAACGCTAACAACAATTGGCAGGCAAGGATAAAAATAATTTATTTTGTACCTAACAAAAAAGTTACGTGTCGCTTAAATTATCCATTAAACAATAACACGAAATAAATATGTGCTTGAATTTACATATATTAAAAATCAATGAATCGACGAACTACAGAATTTGATTGACATCTCGGTTTTTTTGGGTTACTGGTAAATAATAAGACGGGTGTTTTGAAAAAACGCGTAGCTTTGACCTAGGTGTGGTCATCTTGCGTCATTAGTCGCACCTGTGTTATTGAATAAAACAAACGTTACGCAGTATTTGTAATAGTGTGTTTTGGAGGAAGAAGGGTTTATGAACTTTAAACAATTTCTGTAGCGGTTGATTATAATGTCATAAAACAGAGCAAGAAATTCGCAGATCATCAATATTTTTATTCATTTTCTTTTGCATGATCACCGTAAAAACGAAGAAACGAAAGACAAAATTACAAATTGTAGAAAGATTTCTACACCGTGATCTCAAATAGGATCAAAATAAATATCACTTCGTATTCGTGGAATAGAGATAGATATGTGGAAGAAAAGCTGTTAACTAAATACCTACTAAAGTATTTGATCTGGCATTTGTATGGGTACCCACGTCATCATCACTAAAACGACAGAGATCATCAAGAGCTAATTGGATGGATTAATCGAATGGAATGACATCATACCTAAATATAGGTATCTACTAACATTACCAGATACGCTAGGTATGGTGGTACTGTTTTTCAGTAAAGTCAAAGTCAAAGTCAAATCATTTATTTCAAATAGGCACATAAAAGACACTTTTGAACGCCAAAATTTACAAAAAAATAGAATTGATTCTAGTTGCCCCTTCCAAAAGGTAGTTTCGTATAGAGAAGAATGTGCAAGAAACTCCACCGTTACTCTTTTAAAAATGTTTTACAATATTATGTATACATTAGTTATACGTGAAGACGATGCGCAAAGAATAAAATTACTATACCACCATAGCTACCTAAATATGGGGCCAGATGTATTATTTTAAATTATTACTTTTATATAAACAATTATACATCTAAAAACAGTACGGGCGGCATTTTTAAATTCGATAAAATGAATCTTTATCCATCGCGATTTTCGAAACACGCTGTACACTACCTCACGCCCACACGGCCGAGCTCGGCGTCGCGGCGCTCCCGAGAAAAAATGTACGATGCCATAAAAAATCAGCGTTCGGTCGCTCCCGTAATTTTTACCCGTTTTTTCCCCTCGGAGGGTCGCCCGTCTCCATGGCAACGGGGACCGCCCTCTCCCCGACCACTGCTAAAAGCTACATCAATATTTTTATGGGAAACGAGAGCTATATTTGCTTTTGAATCTTAGGTTTCTTCGTTTTATCAAGAATTTATTTTCTTTGAACAAATATGGCTCCTGAGTGCTGCTACCATTAGTTGTGTGTGATTTGAGGCAGAGTTTGGGAAAGATATTGGAACGCTATAATTTTTTTGCAAATCTATCAAAAATTTAAAAGCAATAGGAATGTAGAAGGAAAGAGGAGAGCTAGGTTACAAACAGTCCAATCTCTTGTTAGGAAGGCCCATCCTGGGGTATTTTCCTTCGGATGGAAGAAAGTTCATGCTGTCAGTTATTCATAAAGTCAAGGGGTAAGTGGGAAAGTAATTATGTGTGGTCATCCAGCTAGTGCCGTATTTTTTCTTGCATCCACATGTTTCTAAAAAACGTATTTGAGGAACCTATATTTCACATTGATTTTGCAATGCACATAAGCGTGTTATAATAAAATTGTTAATATAATATATTGATAATATAATGTTATAAAAATATAATTGTTGAATCCACAATTAAAATAATTATGACGTTTTTATGTGACTTTGTATAAGTGTTCATACACACGAGCGGCACGCGTCAACGATCAGAGGCAACTGTAGCCGTCGCGTCGACGTGTCAGTCATACTCATTTTAAACTACACTTAAAAAACTAACTATTGTATGAATTTATTTAAATTGGAAACATATTCATTTTAATATATATTATTAATGTATTAATAAGTATTACTGGGCAATAAAAAAAAAAAACTGAAATAGTGTTAGGTCTACATTATGTTTTAGGTAAGTAGGTACCTATATTCATTTAACATTTCTATTGTTCATAATTCATAACTTAACATATTGTAATTCTAGATGTTTTTCATTTTATGGCATGTAAAGATATTTCTTATTGTTCTATTCTAGGTAACCTGGAGATCGAAAATAATGCGTTGTGCAGACAGAGGCGGTTGCGGTGGCGTATTACTGACATTGACAGTTTGTAGGTACCATCTGACAATGTGTCTACTTTTCTTTTATTGTTACGCATACCGCAAAGTTGACAGTACAGATGTCATCAAAAGTGAACAGTGAAGTGACTGAACATAGAAATGCCTCTAATTGAAGCCTTGGCAGATAACGGTTACTTTGTTATCAAACATAATAAAAGATTTACCTTTACCTGTGAACATAATTGCTAGTACAACAACTAGTTAATTTATCTAGCTAAGTTGCCGAACACGAAAATAAATAGAGCCATATCTATGGCAAACACAAAAATATATCATTTTCTTTCTACGAAGTAGACGCACAGGCAAGCAAACATACTGCCAGTAACTTAATATTTGGAAATCATTTATCTATAAGAAGTATTTGTTGGCCGGAAAATAACTGGATTAAGGGAATAATATAATGTCGTATATTTCTGATTGCTATGATATATTCGTAATGGAGGAGGCTTAGCCGATTCGTTTAGAATATTAGCTTTTGAAGAAGTACTTAAAAGGTTTTTATTTGGTAATTAGAAGTTATAAGGTTTATTAAGGTAATTTCAGCAGGTTCTACGCTTAGTAGTTATAGGAATACCAAGTTCATGAAACAAAACTGTTAGGTATTTCTTAGTTTTTACCTGATTTCTGGCAATGTGTTATTGAGAATTAGGTATAACGTTACCTGTAGATATGTCTGACAATGTTGTAAATTATAATAAAGTAATTTCAAACTATTTAAATTCTTCCAACTCATATGTATGAACACCGCCCAAAACACACGCCTCCCGCTAAAAAACTAACACATACTCTATGTACAAACATAAATAAAAACTCCCCTAACTTTTTACAAATAAAACCCCTCTGATTGGCTGTGCTCCCCAATAAAAAAGCTAAAGACGCGTGCTGCGCGCGCACGCGTTCCTCCATTCAATTCAAATAAGGAACGCACGCGCGCCGTATGTTACATACGGTAGCGGCTGCAACTTATTATTAAAATTTCGTCCATTTTAAAGTGATCCCTCGCGCCCCTTGCACTAGAATATAAAAAAGGGCGACGCGGGTAAAATGTGCATCAGATTGGGGATCAAGTTGAAATTGTGGGTTGGCGTAAAAATAAGCGCGCTCAGGGAAAAAATATAAAATGAACGGTGGGGAAGTATTTTAAAAATAGAGAGGTCTCCCTTCCGACTTAGGGGAGTGAACGCGGTTGATATATTGACGGAGTTACTGAGGATTTTAATAACACCGTACGTGTGTTAGTTTACTGAGGCCGTAAGATTTGTCAATGTGGCGTTTTGTGGCCGCTATTTTAGGTCGGTCACGTGTCCTCGCCCTGCAGTAAGTATCGAGTTTCTAGATATTATTTACCTGTTATAAGTTCAAGTTACTGGCTTCCGTTCTGTCGAGTACGTGCGCCTTGTGGAGAATTTTCGCATATATAGGTTATAAATAGTTGGGGTAAATTAGTCCATTAGTTATCGTAAACTGCACATAGAGATAGAGCTTAGTTGAGTCACTAATGTGTCATATTTTATTCAGAAATACCAATTTTCCTTTTCGCTACCAATGTTTTCGATTGAATTACCTCAGAAATTCTTTACTAGCACCCAATTAACATTCCTGGGTATAAATTATGACATCAAGAACGTAAAACAAACGTGTCTTATATTTAGCGATATCCATTAAAATACATGTAAATTATGAAATTAAGGCCGAAAGAATGTGAAAGTAAATATCAATGACCGTATATCTAAAACATAAAGAGAGAAAAACAAGGATCAATTTAATTATCATTACTCACACGCTCTAAAGCTGGGTTGAGACCGACAATTTATTATTATGGACCCGTATCCAATTTAAAACAACGCACGGCCGAATGGAGCCATTAGGTACGAGGGGACATTGTTTTGGTACCGTGAACACGGAGGGGAATCCTTGTGGAGTAGAAAAAACAATTTAAAAATAAAATGTAATAATTATAAAAGGGAGGGAGCGCGCGTGTCACTGCCGCCTTATTTATTTCGATCCTCAGCTGCTGTTTGAATTTCGAATGCTACGTTGTTACCGCCTTTACTATTGGCATGAAGTGACATGTGGTTTATGAAAAAAGAAACCTAGCATAGAGAAGAGATGTTCTGATACACCTGTCAGGCTGTCATTAATTTATGAAAGATTTTGAACTTTTCTTTTTAGGCATTCGATTGACTTACTTTTTTCTCCGGCTGAAGGAGCATTTTTATCAGTAAAGTAAGTGTTAGAACTAAGTCTGAAGAAAACATCGGTAACTAAGAGTGTTTTTTACATTATTTACTGATAATAGAAGGAATAATAAAAGGAATAGTCGCGCGAGTAAGTGATCGCCGCAATCGTTTGTATGACTTTTGACGTAAAAAACGCAACTTGATTGATCGCGCGACTATGTCATATTCCTTTTCGTCTTGTTTATGACGTCAAGTATTAGTGTTTACGTAAATTATGACATAATAAAATAAATAACTACCTATGTGACTATTCTCAAAGCTTATGTTAAATATTGTTAAGAAATCAGTTGTCCTAATAGTAATTGTAAGACCTCATGCCACCTGTGATACAAGTTTATCCTAGTACCAGGCATCATACTTTGTAATACCTACTTATTTTATTTCTAAGATTTATAAGTACTATATTTTACCTATTTTAAATTTTTTTTTTATTCGTAAAAAGAGCACGACGATCGCGTACTCGCGCCACGGTCTATTTTGGTTAGGATGCGGCCTTATACATACAAAGTAAAAACACGTTATTCATAATTGTACTTTCCGGTTAGTACTCTTTAAGCTATAATTAAAAACAAAAACTGCTTACATACCTAGTTTACAAAATCTGATTATGTAACAAAAACCGCAAATGAGTAATTAATTATTACCTAACTACAGAATTGATTTACTCCATACAGAGACAGAGATACATTTAACATTATTATGTGTGAGAAATGGTTTTTTCATGGATACAGACATCATGTAGAAAATATGCGGGCAAATGTTAATTAAATTAAGTATTGATGTGAACAGACCCGAGTTTTTATGATGGCGGCGTCGTGATTTGAGTTTTTGATAACAGATTGTTGGGGTAACTGTAATTATAGATTTTAATGATAAACTTCTGCTCTCCCTTATGTATTTTTGGAAGAGAAATTAGAGCTTTATACATAGGTACTTATTATTCGTGTAGGAAGCAAATCAGTAGTCTTGCCAGTCTTAACCATCACGGTTAATGCACAAAGAGAAGTTATTTCTATACATATTAGGTAGGTACTACGCAACGGTGTTTGATGCTGTTATCCCCATCATTTAGAGAATTTATCCCGGAAGATTTATGTGCTTAAAACTTTCCTATAGAACATACATATAATAAAGATATCTCGATATTTTTTCAAGTCATAAAGAACCGTGCGCTAGTTTTAAGTAAGTCGATGTAACTAAAACGAAATAGATACAAAATCAAGAATACTACGAAATTGAGTTACTTCTTTAAAAAAAAAGAATAGATAAATTCAACAACGTTATGTGTTATACTTAGTAAAACAGTTGCATTGTTTTTGCAACTATTAATCTCTATGTGTCAAAGTATTTAGCTATTTGTTAGCTGTGTAGGCTGCAAATTGTCATATCTTTGCCCGAATCTCGCCACCTACGCGTTACCGCCAAGAAATGTGTTAGTTTTGTTTATGGGACACTTTATTTTGACGGTCAGTGGACCACGGACGGACCACCCGAATTTCGAAAGTGACAACTCAGTGCCCCTTTTTAGCCTGCATACGTAATTATTTCTGTTGTATTCTCTGCAAAAAATTGTATAGTTTATTTTATAGTTTTAGTGAAGTAACTTGTCATTGGTTTGTATTTAAAAAGCTTGACTTTAATAAATTATTGATATCATATTCAAAATGACTTGACATAAGAACATAGTTACTGAAATAAATATAACCATGTTTATCTTAACAAACCCGCAATAAAGAACCAATTTACTCAGTTTCTTGCAACACTGAATGAATCACCAAATTTTTACACACCATTAAGCCTAGATAAGTATCTCATTTTTACCGTGTAATCCACACTTTCTTTACGATGTCCAACGTTCAAAATAACAGAAATAGCCTCAGCTGCGCCATTTAACATAAGGGGGACATTTGAGAGACATCTTTTTACAATGGCCCCCAAAATGACCAGAAAAAATTCACTCTTTTTAGCCAACAATGGTGTCTGAAGCGAGGGTGGACTATCAATGATCGAATAAACAAAAAAACAGTCCTAAAATAATTGTAAATTCACTGGAAAGATTTATGTAGTTAGTAGTCATTGTGGTGAAGAATGGTGGAATGTTATCGTCCTCTGCTGGACCTCGGTGTCCGGTTGCAGATGTGTTGTGTTAAAAAATCGACCATTGTGAATGCACTATGCCAATTCGGAGCATAGAGTGAAGAGAGAGCGCTTCTTTTTTTATGACCACCGGCGCTTTTTCGAATTAGGAACGCTTCTTTTTAATGGTAATGAAATTATGGCTTTGATTTCTGCCGGTTTTAATGATTTATTGAGTGCGTTAATGTTAAGAAACTTACTACTGACACGTGTGAAACTCCTAAGAAGTTTTAAGTTCCTGGGCGAATAACTTTAAAGCTACTACTTTTTTATTTATCTCATTTAAGGCAAAGCGCCAGGATATCCCGCGAAATTAATTTATTCTTACGTTTCTTGCAATTTGCAGGTTATGTTGTATGTTAATCTAAACTTGATTCGCGGCCGTATCAAATATTTATTTTTTAGAATTATAATCATAAAAATTATATATAAGTACATCTCTCTAAGTTCATATTACCCTATTGAATAACAATTTCATGAAATCATGCCATTTGAGGCCAATTCTAACACATAAGGGGTTGTATTGCTGATTCTAATGATTATAATTCCGTAAAGCCATATTTGTTACGGTCGCGAATGATATTTTAATCAACATACAACCTGACATTGACCCGCAAATTGAAAAATAATATATAAGTAAATTTGAATTTCACGGGCTACGTTAGCGCACCCCCCTTAAGCAGACCTTAGTGTCAGAAAGTCCTCAAAAAGATGCCTTAAAAAATCTAACTAAAAAAATATTCAAAGCTCTAGAAGTGCTGATGTCCTCACAACAGAGGCATTCCATACCATATTCCTTAAACATTCCTTCTCAGTGAAGACAAGTGGCTGTAAACGTGAGACCTCATCGAAGTCTGACGAGGGTTATACCACTCTGAACGCTGACAGACCACGTCTGCACTTGCATACGTTCCAATTGACTTTGCCATGTGGTTGCTTAAAACTGCCGATTGAATTTGAATCTATTTTCTTGCCTATTAAGGTTGAATGTGCATTGTAGAGATGTATGAAAACGATTCTAGTCCATTGATTATTTTTAGCTTCAAAACTATCATTCGGTTTTGATCAAAGGAATTATTCAAGTTCTGTGGGAATAGTCCTATGGGAATTACTAGAGGTATTCTAAATATTCACTGTTTAATTAAATAATAGTTATATTTTCCGTGAGCCTCTGGGATTTATCGTATCTATAGATAGTTCGATATTATCATGTATTAAAAAGGTTGCGACGAAAATATGACTATGGCTAGGCTAAGGCTGACTTAATAAAGATGACTATGGGTTAAGGCTAACTATAATAATAATAATAATAAATGTTTATTATCCAAAAGTTATATACAGATTAGACATAAGGTGGTAGGTCATGCATAGAGATTATTTGACAAAATCTATATAACCAAAATTTATAAACCCTGTCTCTTAAACTAGGAGACCTGTATCTTAAGAGACAGTGTTTGGCCAAACAGTTCATTAAGTTGTCTATAAAGAATGAACGCGTATTGATCTACCAATACAAGTGTAGATTAACATTAACAATATTGATTTAATCTGAAGCTGAGATTGCAGTTTAATGGGTTCGGAGTACTCGTAGTTAGTAAGGTGTAGGCGTGTGTGTGTGTATGTGTTGTGTGTGTTTTGGTGCATGCGTGTGTGTAGGTAGGGTGAAGTGATTATGTGGCTATGATAATAATAATAATGCGTGAATGTTTGTTAGGGACATTTTAAGTGATGTATGCTAGTAAGGATTCCGTTTTAATATAGTCCTGCTGCATGAGCCAATCCGTAGTCTTAGATTTTACTTTATATTTATTTAAGTCAATTATGTCTAGTTCCTTTTGTAGTTTTTTATATATATGAATGCTCAGGATATAATGTTGATGTTTTGCGAACGACGTTTTGTGTCGTATACCTGGGGGAACATATGTTCGCTTCCTAGGGTCAGAAGGTGGTAAGCAGCCATGAATTCTGAGAACAGAATGAAGAACAAAGAGCTGTCGAACTGTTAATACTTTGCAGTCAGTGTAAAGTTGCGTTGTTGGGTATCTATGTGGTTTCCTTGTCATAACCTTAAGTACCGCCCTCTGTGCCCTCTCTGCTCTCAGAAAACAAGTCTTCGCTGCTCCACCCCATACAGTTATGCAATATCCAATGATTGATTGGCACAATGCGAAGTACACCATTTTGAGAGTGTCAAACCCAGCTGATTCACGGAGAGATTTGAAGATGTGAATAAGACGAAGTGTTCGATTTGATAGTGTATCAAGGTGTTTCTCCCATCTTAACCCATCGTCAATATGCACACCCAGGTATTTCACACTATCAGCTCTAACAATGGTAGGGCATGAGCACAATACCAACTGATCCTGACATGAGTGAGCTGTTATCGCGAAGGTATTTGTGGGTTTGGTATTGCGGCGGATTGCAAAGGGTAAACTTAAAAAAATATGACTATAGCTAGGCTAAGGCTGACTTAAAAATGCCTCAAAACGAGTTTGTTTAATATCCTTTAGCTAGCACATGCATTACTCACTCCTGTTTCCGAAGATAATGCTTTCAACTAATCTAATCAACTTTGTATGTTATGAAAATTTTATTAAATTCAATTTGTTTGTTTTATGACCGTAAATAATTTCTTGATTTTAATTGATATTATTTTTAATTTATTTAAAGATATAAATGTTTTTAATGAATTTAATGATGATTGCGATTTAACTTATGAATTTATTTTACAATTTGGTTTTATGTAAGTACTACTTCAGTTATTTATTTTTGTTATAATCGTATTGTTATGGCATATATTTTAATCTTTGGTTACTAACATAAATATGGATCACTGTTACTGACATAAATAAAAAAAATATGAAAAAATAAAAAAATGGTTTCCTACCACGCTCGTATTACTTCTTTAACTTAATCAACTTATAGAACCAGTAGTTTAGTAAGATAACGTATGACTTTTTAGTTCCCGCCTCAAATAGATGATATAATCATTTAAACGGTAAACTATCTCCGACACAAGCAATGAAGACGAATGACCTACCTAATGAATCACTTTACTTTGGTCATAGACTATGGTAAACTAACATAGAATGGACAACGTACTTTATTTTGTGCCTATCTGTCACTTAGCTCTACGAAGGATCATACAATACTGCTCAATATGCTTCCACAACCCGGCAGTCATGCTGCTGAACGCTCTGATCGCTCAGGAACCGGTTGTCGAGTTATTTATGTATCTATGCTCAATGTTTTCATGAAGTTGTTAAGTTAAATGTTATATTGGTGGCTTGCTGCTCGTTGTGGTGTAAACTGTAAGTGCAATTGCAGCAAGCACTTGTCATGTAAAAAAATAAAAGGCAACGCCATTTTGTAGCAAAAAGAAAAACCATTTTAGGCTAAAATATGCTATCGTAGCACGTCTCGTAGCGCTTTCGTAGCATGTCTCGTAGCGCCTTTGTAACCTACGTTTGTGCAATACTTCTTCAATATTCATCAAAGTTGCTTTCTCGTATTCAGTAAGTATACTGCTGAAGTTTTGCATGATTACGAGTTATTATATAATTACATTTACCTACTAGCAAATATTTAATGTAAAATCATGACCTTATTTGTCTAAAAGTAAAGACATGAAATGACAGCTACAAAAATATGCTCAAAGATTTAACATAGTGCTTGCGAAAGTTATCTACAGAAGCATTTAGCATAATTTTAAGTACTTATGTACATACAAGTAACAAAAAAGGGATAAGTCGTACTAAATTAAATTTAAGAAGCTTTCCAATACAGGACATAACTACAGCCTGTATATTTAGTATCCTAAGTATATGCCTACTTTTAAAAACTGTCAAATCTCTGTCTACCTCCTCTTTGGTAGCTGCCGTAGGGCGGTTGCACTTGTTCATCTACCGCATGCAGTCGACTTTTTACTGAAGTTTTTTTTTTATATATTAGTATAAAAAGTAACGTAACACGAGCCGAACGGTATGCGGATGTCGCCGTGTCGATCCGCTTGTTATTGTTAATTAGTTGAGTCGGAGAGATGTACCATTGATTAAGATGAGGATTAGGAGAAGGTTACATGGAGTAGGTAGGTGCTAGTATAGAAGAAGAAGACAAGTTGAGCCGATCCCGAATAAAGGCTCCCACAAAGGCGCCGCTCGTCGCGCGGCACGTGGTGCCTTTGTGTACGCTGTCGCGTCGCGCCTGTGTGCACGAGCCTTTAATTGGGATAAGAGCAGGAGAGTGATGATGATGATGGCTTAGGGTTCAGTGATGAACTTAAAAAGGTACCCTCAAACGGGATGAATAGGGATGCAGGTGTGAATCGGAAGTAAACTTTAAAAGGGATTTTAACATTAAAATAATATATGTAGTTTATTGCCAAAAAGTACTCTAATGTGTTTACTGTATTACAAATAAAGCAAAAAATATATATCCTCCTATGTAAAATTTCTACATTTATATCTGTAATTTTTATGGTGTACATAATAAAGAGTATTCTATTGTATTCTATAATTAACGATTAAATGCCCTTGTTGGCAACAAACTATATTATTTCAATGTTGAAATCTCTTTTAAAGTTACGTTCCAATTCACCCCTGCATCTCTATACACCCCATTTGACGGTAGTTGGGAAAGACTGGATGTGTGTGTGGTGGAAACATATTATAATCAATCAAGAATAGGTACCAGTTACAATATATTGCGCGATTAAACTTGTTTTTTTGTTGCTGTTATAATGTTCAATAAATAAATAACTTTCCTGTTTATCAGAATTTTCACTAAACTTTTTCCTCATTTTAAAACTATAGGTTATCCCGTGATTTCGAATTAACTTCGTTACAGATACCTACTTCTTTTTAACTGCCCGACTGAAAAGAATGGTCTTGTTTTTATATAAATCTGCATTGTACAAAGCTCTGTTACTAAATGGATTGTGGTTTCGAATAGTTAATTTAACATTGTACTAGAAACAAGAGCTCGAACAATTGGGTCAAGCAATGAACACAGACCGCAAAAGCTGCTGAAAACAACACAAGGAACACAAAAAAGTAGCGTCACAAAAAGATAAACGAGGACCTAGGAGCCCAAAAATCTCACAAACAAGCAAAAAGCTTTCGCTAAGAATGTTTGCTGTTATTTTTTCCCAAGTTCAGCTGAGTGGCAGTGCGTTCTACCAGGAAATGACGCTCTGGAATGAGGATACGTACTCGTTAATTTACACCATAAATCATCGAAAATGTAGTTTTTGGCCGCGCCTCTTTGCCGATAAACCTTTTTGTAGGCCTCGGCTAAGTTCGGTAAGTGTCGGGTTTCAAATGTTTTGGGACTTTTTTTTAAAACTTGTTTGTTTAGGGACATCTTGAAGCTGTGATGTCCGTTTGTTTTTTGGGTTCATAGAAAGTTTTGTAGTTAGCTGATAATGATACAATGTGGGAGCAGTTATTATGTTTTATGAATTTCGGGAAACAATCATCAGGCAATCGTTTTTTCGGCATAGTAATTATTAAACAGTTTTTCTGATTTGTTTATGGCTATCGCACAAAAAGTTCATTCAACATCATGATCATCGTTTCCTACATGGTAGGAGAATGATGATCATGATGTTGAATGAACTTTTTAGAGTCGTCATCTCGGTAGTCACACCCTTTCTAACCATATCATCTTTCAGAAAGTCCATCCATTGTCTCTGTAGCTTTTTGTTGAATGATCTTTAAGAGTAGGGGAAGCCTCCCCTACTCTTAAAGATCATTCAACAAAAAGCTTGAACTCATGACTAATTCTTCGCAGATTTCATACAGACCCGCGGGGAAATTACGTAACACACTAACAGTAGGAATGGGTTTCATTTTGACAGTTCAACAACATTCATTGCATTATTTACGTTGATGAGCAGACACATTTTTCGAACATATGAAGCAATGGATTAGCTATAGGCTTCAAAATGTTTGAGATTGTGATGGATAGTTTGTTACGTAATTAGGGTGCCGGTTGCAATAGGCAGCGATTTTTTAAAGAATACTATTGTATGATGACTTCATCCTCCAAGGCGAAGGCGATGGCGTCTTAATAATAATAATACACATACACACATACATAAACTCACGCCTTCTTCCCATGGGGGTAGGCAGAAACTACAGAACGCCACCTGCTACGATCCATACATACTCCTTTTGCCTCGTTTACGTTCATACATCTGGTCATACACGCACGCCGGTTGTGAGTACTACGCACCTGACCTTTCTGAAGAACATCACCAATAAGGTCACTATATGTCTTCCTAGGGCGTCCCCTCCCGGCGTTTCCACTCACATCTGCCTTGTAAATACCTTTTGTTAATCGCCCTTCATTCATCCTCTCAAGATGACCAAACCATCTTAGCATACTCTTTTAAATTTTTGTCACTACATCTTTTTTTAAACCGCACCGTTGCCTTATCACATCATTCTTCAGTCTATCATTCATAGTCACACCACACATGCTTCGCAAGGAACGCATTTCCACAGCATTTATTCTACTTTCATGCTTCTTTTGCCACACCCAACACTCACTTCCATACATAAGCGTAGGCACCAACACACCATTGTGAACAGCCAGCCGTGCTTTTTGGACATCAACTGGTTGGTCACAATTGCATGTGTAGCACCATTCACTTTATTTCCCGCATTTACCCTTCTTTCCACATCTCCATCATAATAATAATATTATAATAATAATTTCTTTATTGCCATAAATCATTTTCAACAAAAATAGTGAGGCCCTGACTCCTGCGCTAGGTATAGCACCTGTGTTACAGAAGCCGGTGTCTTCTCCCAATTACATGAGTCGATTTTTATGCAATAATAATTAATCTAAGACATACAAATAATAAAAAATTAAAAGAAAAATAATTAAACATGTAAAACATCACTTACGTGGAGTAATTTATGAGAGTGTATTGGTGTATAGTGTATATGGTGTGTAGTGTTTATGATGTATGTGTGTGTGTAATGTAGGTATGTGGTGTGTGATGTTTAGAAACGTGTGCTTGTGTGGGATGTATACATTGTTTTATTTGTACCTATTTTAGAAGGAGTTCGGTTTGGTTATAGTCACGAGTAAGTAGCCATGATTTAACCTTACTTTTAGCTTCCTTCATTGTGAGTGGATTTATATTAAGCTCTTTGTTTGTCCTATTGTACAAAACATGGGACAGATACTTATGTTGCTTTCTAGCTGATGCAGTTCGACATTTAACCAGTGAACAGATGTTTCGTACGGTGCGTTTCTTCGCACTCCAGAGAGAAGAATGAATATTAATGAACAAGTTTGTGAAATGCGAGTTAACTATTTAGGATAATTAAATGAACACTCATAAGGAAAAACAGCAAAAACAAAAATTGTCATATAAAAAATAACTCTATATCACTAGACTAGGTCATAAACGGTAACAAGATACAATTCCATGTGGATAAGACAGCCATCAATTTAGTTTTAGCATTTATGACAACTAATTCCTGCGGAAGTTATGTTTTTCTTATTGCGTATAATATTACGATTGTTTTGGGAATAAGCCAAGTGGCTTCAGATATAGTGACTTATTTGACCCCTGGGAGAGGCTCCGGAACTTTTCGATAGTTCTCATATTAAAAGTTGACGTGATATATAGGTGGGATGTCGAGAAAAAAGTCTTGCTTTTTTGGCACGGAAGTTTGTGTGGAGTTCCTAGTTTCGCAAGGAAGTAGGTAGGTAATAAGGTTTTATGCAGGGTTATTGGTAAAACATCAGCAACCTCTTAAGGGGTCATTGTACTCATCATTATAAACAACTTTTACTATGGACCAAACCAGAAATCGCGAAAAAAGAAACAGATATTCCCTACATTTATGTTCGCATAACACGTCAAAACGTAACAGCTAATATTTTTTTCGCGTTTTCGGGTTTGGTCCATAGTAAAAGTTGTATATATAATGATGAGTACAATGACCCTTTAAGAGGTTGCTGGTGTTTTACCAATAATTCTGTATAAGTTCTTATTTACGAGAACATCGTTTTCACCGAAATTACAGCTGTTTATTAAGCGTTTTTTTTTCATTCTTGCATAATTTCTATACGACGATATGACGTGGTACTTACTATCTGAACTGTCCTGCAACAAAAGTCATTAAAACAGAACTTACCGTCGCCCTAATTAAAATTTCCCACCCTATGTACCACCTTCAGCGTCCATCTGCTCTTAACCCCAGATGCTGATCATTGATCATTCCCATTCATTACAGACATACAAATGTCGTGAACCGTCCTAATTAGTCCTGGTCCTCAGGAAATGCCTAACATCGGCAGTTTGGCACCCGTGGGACTGCGTAGCACGTGGACACTTGAAAACTTTTTGCGACACTGTTTCACACTCTTGTAGTTCCGTATAGGATGTTGTTCGCACTTTAAAATGGAGTCGTTGGATCCGCGGTGTTGGGATTTAAGAAGCACCTTAATTAATGAGTTGTTTTGTTGGTGTACCTAGCAAATAGACTCTGACTTTGAGCATTTTAATTGTCTGTTATTTTATTCCGTAACTTTTTTATTGTTTAGAAATTCGTTGGACCTGGAGTAGTTTGTTTTTTAGGGTTCCGTACCCAACGGGACCCTATTACTAAGACTTCGCTGTCCGTTCGTCTGTCTGGCCGTCTGTCACCAGGCTGTATCTCATGAACCGTGACAGTTAGACAGTTGAATTTTTTCACAGATGATGTATTTCTGTTGCCGCTACAACAAAAAATATTAAAAAACAGAATAAAATAAATATTTAAGGGGCTCCCATACAACGAACGTCTTTTTTTTACCGTTTTTATAGATAGAGTACGGAACTCTTCGTGCGCGAGTCCGACTCGCACTTGGCCGGTTTTTATTTACTCAGATATATATGAGAAACACCTTTCCACCGTAAGTGGTGTCAATTCCTTATCAAAAGATCCCTCAAAAGACCATTTCAGACACCAATCTACATGGTCTTCACATGATCTGACCAAGATTATGTCTGGACTTTAAAAGAGACTGACCTCTGAGTTTGTTTCGGCCTTTCTTCTCAGAGTAGTCAGATAGGAAACGCCGACCTCATCTAGTTTAAAAAATATGATTGACGTGTAAAAGTGTTTGTATAAACCTACTTACAGAAATAAAATCATTTATCTTTATAATAATATAAATCATCCATCTTATGAATGATTAAAAAAGCATTTGTCAGTTGTCAACGGTCAGTTGTAAAATGCAATTGACGAGATTTGCCATGAGATAAGCACGATATGACTAACTTGAGTTCAATTATTCAAATCAGAAACAAAAATATGTTTAGGTAATGTTTTGGTAGAGTTTGACAAGTGATCAACTTAAAATTCTTAATTCAAACACTGGCTTAGAGTGAGTACTTTATTGTGGACGGAATTACCATTTTATGAACAAAACATGAAAGTAATTTCGATTAATATTAGGTATGTAAGTACATGAATGTTGAATAATAGGGTGCACGTCCCAAATGTCATACTTACTAGGAAAAAGATCTTAAGATTTTTTTCGCGATTAAAGTGAGCATCTTGCGGATCTACGGATGTATAAGTTCTCGTGTTGATCATCGCAATCTCTATAAGGCCCACTGGCCTAAAACCCCGTTTACATCAATGCTTGCCATCTTCTCATTTTTTGCGAAGCTTTCGTTGTAGTCTGACATAACACTTGCGCAGGCGATTATTTGACAAAAATCTTTCACTATTTGTTTACCTGGAAAGGTGTTCTATATTTTGTTGAAGGGTGAATGTACCAGTTACAGGAAGTAAGATGCGAATTAAAAAAATTAAATGATTTTTTTCATAATATTTACAAACGCATCTTACCTCTCTGAAGTAGTATAATATAGGTCTAATGAAGTGAATATAATATAGGTCTGCCGAACTGATGCAAGTGTTGTTATCTTCTTATCTGTGTGTTAGTTATCTTCCTTAGGTGACGTTCATAATTCTTTTCCAACGAAGCCTTGCCGTTTAACCTAATTTAAAAG
Source organism: Griposia aprilina (assembly GCA_916610205.1). Classification (NCBI taxonomy): domain Eukaryota; kingdom Metazoa; phylum Arthropoda; class Insecta; order Lepidoptera; family Noctuidae; genus Griposia; species Griposia aprilina. The sequence goes on from OU744286.1 coordinate 18,332,254, forward strand.
TTACTGTTTTCTCGTTATCTTATTATGTAACTTCAACGTTTTATTCAAAAAGTTTCATTCTTACACCAAATCCCGACCACTGTCCACTTTTACCCCATTGGTAAAGGTGCGTTTCACGGACGGGTTGAGTGTATGTGCTTTCTAAATGGCTTTGTTAATAGAATAAGTGTTTATTTGCGAACACATCTGCGCCAGAACATTATGTATGTTTTTGACAAATGAAATAGAATATTCAATATTTTATTACAATATCAAAGGGTATTTTTGCACAAAAGAGGTTTTCGGAGAGAATTGATATTTTTAGATAGTTGACAATGTGGTATTAGGTATTTTTTCACGTGGTACTACGTGGATAAGAAAGTAAGAAATGTAAGCTGCAAAACGAATTTACCAATTTAGGATATCTTTGAAGCACCAACCATAACGAACATTGCAGTGTGAGAAAGAAGATAATTTTATTTCAACTGATCAAAAAAATTAGGGCACACAATTTACACCCAATAAAAAACAGAAAAAAACTTAATTAAAACAGCAGAAGTAGGTCACAAAATGTTTGAGAAGGATTATAACTAGGTACTTAGACAATATTTTAAATTTCACTTGGCTCCTATTAGTTAACAAGACGAGAAATACTAAAAAAATACTAGGACCATTAGATTGTAAGATATCGGCCACATTCTGCGATTTTTTTATTACGGATTAAAAAATAAAATAAAAAAAAATAACAGCCGCCAGTAAACCGGTAATTTTAAATCAAAGGTAAAATTGACCGGCGAAGAAATAATCTTGATCATAAAGAAGCAAAACGGTGATACAAACAGTGAAAAATAACTGTTCAAACCTATTGTGTCAAGATATTATCTCCAACTCTTTACAATCATAAATTCATAACAGCTTTCTCGCACTTCTATTAAATATTGCCCTATTTTCGGTAAACAAATGTTTCGACAATTAAAATTTACTCAGGTCCGCACGGACGATTTTATACCGCTACGATTTTTTTTCATGCGATTGATTTTTAACGCTCGGTATTGACCGGAGCATTGACAATCCAACAGAGAGAGTCCCAGCGCGTCAAGAAAACACTCTGTTGGATTTTCAACTCTCGGCGCAGAGCATTGAAAATCGAGTGCGCGAAAAAAAATCACCAGTGCAAACCTGAGGCGAAGAAAGTTACCGTCAAGGGTGAGCACCTTTTAATACCGTAATAAATCAGTTTTGTTAGTTGTTTTTGCCGCCAACTACTATAAGAAGATTCAGTTGGATGCAGTAATAAAATTTACATTAAAACTTAAGTCAAAAGCATACCCAAGTAGAACTGTTAGGTACGATGTTTCAATTAAATTAGGTAACGAGGATAAAATAATGAAGTACGTACTGTAGAGGTTGTCTGCATGTGTCAACCTTATGTTGACTGGCTGAATATATATTATCGTTGGTTTGCCTCGAACAGTCAAGCGAGTTTAAAATAAGATTTATAGGAAAAGTGATGGTAGGTTGTTTAATAAGTAGACAGGCAGAGCTAGGGCCTGCCGGTGTATAATTTCTTGATATGAATATAATTTGATTCTAAGGAGTACTGCGTGTATTGCTTTATCTCTACGATCCCCTAGTAATTATTAAATACACGTAGGACTCCCACAGTACCCAAGAGATTTATTTTGGGAATCATTCCATATAAATAAATATGTTCTGAAATACCTACATATGTGTACCTATGTATGTGTAAGATTAGGGATTTATATTGGGAAACGTTTCATACAAGTAACTTAAACTGTTTGGACATATATAGCAGTAACACAAAAGGACATTATATAACATAAATTCAAGTAATTTTTTATTATATAAAGTGCCATGTAAGTAATATATAATTTATATTATGAGGATAATTAATTTGTAAAACAACAATTATCATGGATCATATATATGTATACCTAATATGGAAATTAATTTACATAATAAATATTTTAGCACCACATTTTCTAGCAAAAATAAGTGACTCACTATGAGAACATTTTTTTCATCTTTACAAACCTATTTGCTCTATATTCCCATCAACCTCTTTCAAAACGACAGGTAACAATTTTTTTATGGAGAAAAAATCAAGCACTTCTATAATGGACCCCCGGTGAAAGTTTTGTACAAGAATCGGTTCACGGACCAATGTAATGCTACTTTTTTTATGCACGTCGAGAGATATTCGCAAAAAATATTCGTTTGAATACTTGGACCTTTCTCCGAAACCAATGGTTACCACAAAAGGGTTTTAGATTTCACAAACAGATGTTTTTTTTTATTTTTCGTGTATCTAATTTTTGTGTATGACATCTGTCAAAAATGTGCATGTTATGTGTCTTTTACCTGTGTGATATCAAACAATGAAAGCGGTGTGATTTTATCATCATTAAGGTATCGGCAGTTCCTCATCTGATATTTCTATAATTCCCTTTTACTGTTACTTCAGACAGACAAGTACCTACCAAGCTAAATAGATGTTAACATCTTTCTTCATACTTTAACAACCATAATACAAGTGACACGATCAATCGCTCCTTATCCCTAACAAAAAAATTATAACATGAATCGAAGAATTAAAAATGAAAGACCAATTTTACAAAATTTGACGCTCTGCTGACAAGAAAATTATTGTGCATGTCGGTTCGATATTTGATGGACAGTCACCTTTAGATGCCCTTTGTACTTTGGCCAGCACGCGTGCCCTTTCAGTACATATAATATTTATACAATAATGCTTTTTGTCTGCCAGTTCATAACTGGCGTGTCTGAGTTCAAATGCGGAAAAAATGGATGACAGCTCGAATTAAATGTCAACGTATTAATATTTGATAATGCTTTTGGAATAGACTTCAATGAAATGTTTTTTTTTTCAATTCGGAAGTAAGAAAGAATCATACGTTACTTTTTATGTACACAATGTAATTGTAAAATTATTTGAGCGGTTTCAAAACCGAGGTTTTTCATTTAGATGTTATATAAAGAGTGTAAGGAGTAGAGAGTTGAAACGAGAGAAAAATAAAAACCGTTGCTATTTAATTTTTTATTCAGTTATCGTTTTGATTTTACATTTCTAATCTCAAATTATTCTATCTTAAAACTAAACCTTAAAACTAGTAAATGCATTATTAATTTGCGAAAAAAATCTCAAAAGGTAAATAATTATTAAGACACAATTTTATATATACTTATAAATAACAGAGGTCAATTTCTATTATGAATCACCGAAAAAAATCATTCGACTAAAATCAAAACATAAAACATTAATTTATTTAAATACAAAAGGACAGCTATAGTGCCTTTTACCCTATTACCTAATAGGGTTGTCATCAAAAAGGCTCGAGCTGGCGTGCCTAAATGACAAGAACCTAAGTTTGCTACCAACATAACATCTTCACAAAAAGGACAACAGATATTCCAGCTAATGTATTTTAGTGATATAAGGATACTCTTAATCCGAATAATATATACTTATATAGACTGCCTTAATTAAGTACTGCTTTGTGTCATGTTTATTTGCTATGTTTGCAAAGAGATCTAAGTAAATAATCAAGGAAATGTTTCTTATATGTCTGATACACATAAATCCACCGATTGATTATAATATCAGCCTATTGCAATACTAGTTCAGGGCACAGGCATCTTCTCATACTGAGAAGGCACGAGCATTGATCATCACGCTTGCTTAAAAGAGGTGGGCCATCATTTTGAAGGATATTGCTAATCCATTGCTGCATATGTTTGAAAAATTTGTCTGCTCAATAACGTAAATGACGCAATGAATGTTGTTGAACTGTCAAACTGAAAGCCTTTGCTACTGTTAGTGTGTTACGTAATTACCCCGCGGGGAGATTTTCTTTCACTGATGTTATTAATGTGTGGTGATAAAGAACGAAACCCTTTTCAGTAAAAAAAAAAAAAAAAAATATGTGGATTATCAAGTCCAGTAATTTACTCCAACATAAACTTTTCTAGATAAGCTAGAGTTAATTTATAACTGTTTTGCTATTCTTTCATTATGTCGGCAGCAAACATCCCGATTTTCCCCGACGCCAAAGATATTCGTAAAACTAATATTAGAAACTTATTATAAGTATCATTAAATATTAAATGCATTCGATGGCGAATATTTATCTTAATAAATTAAATATAAAATAATACCGAAGTGTAGTCCGTGCTACGATCACTTTATTTTTAATGTCAAATTTTTGAATTTCGATTCGTTTGTAAAGTACTAAACGTGTACTTAAGTATTTTATAAATAATAGTGTAGGTACTTACGGGGCAACCTTACTTTGAGCATTTTTTCAAACTTAAATTATATACTAACTTATCTATGTGTAAATGAAGAAAATAAATAAACATGAGCATTTTTGAGCGCCATTTCATTTGCATTTATAAATAAAACCAATTGTATTTTGATTAGGCCTGATTCTACTATAGTTTCTTTGACGTCAAATAAAAAGAAAAAAAGGTTAAAGATACAGCCGTACCGAGACGTATTAAACCAATGAACCACTTATAATTACTTTTTTAGCAATAGCGAGAAATAAATCGCCATTGAAAATACAAAATATCGTCAAATTATACGTTAGAAACGAATATAAGATAGGTACACAAATCACATAACTACATAAATACGTATTTTTTTGTGTTAACGATAAAATTATGTTATTTTCATTTGATTAGTCACCAAGAAACTTTAAGACTCTAACCACTACAAGCAAACCCACGTACTAGTTGTCAATAAAAAATGGTGTGTCCTTATGACCACACGATAGAACTAAAAACGAACGTCTGCGTCACCGACCTTCACCCAAATTGTGTAACACAGTAGCAGTAACAATCTGAATCATTTTAAAGCCTATTGCTAATCCATTGCTTCATATGTTCGAAAAATGTGTCTGCTCAACAACGTAAATAACGCAATGAATGTTGTTGAACTGTCAAAATTAAAGCCATTGCTACTGTTAGTGTGTTACGTAATTACCCCGCTGAACGTGACGATTCAGTTTTGCTCACAGTTCAAAAAGATCGCAGTGCATCTGAAGAAGTTTTCACTGCAAAAATACAAACTATTCGAGAACTTATCGCTTTATGACCTAACATCTTAAACCTAACACATGACGTCACCAGTTACTCTACATACGAACTAAGAATGACTGAACTAGACTACATACTAAGGCTCAGTCTTAAATGTATAAGTCGAAGTCGAAGCCGCCTCCTCCGCTGAGGTAGTCGTAGAGGTAGACCTCCATCTCCTCCAGGGCTTCGATGCTGGGGTCACGTAGAGGTACGTCGCGGATGGAGCGGGCTGACCGGGAGAGGCTGGGGAAAGAAATTATTTAAATTATAACCCAAATCATAAGTACTAATAAAGAGAAAAATATTGTTTGTTTGTTAGTAAGTTTGCGTGGGCAGGTGATACGATTTGACGGGGTGGATCGGGGGCATAAGAAATATCACGCGGACGAAGTCGCAGACAGTTTTTCTGGTCATACAATATAAGGCCCCTTTTATAGGAGGTCGTCCGAGTCCTAGAAATAGGAACAAGAGACAGCACTTTAAAAAATCGAATGAATGATTCAGATGGTACATAGTTGACGTCGTTCTGCTATCAAGCTGCTCCCTAATTGGGGATTGAATGAATGAATGAATGATTCAGATGGTACATAGTTGACGTCGTTCTGCTATCAAGCTGCTCCCTAATTGGGGATTGAATTAATGAATGAATGAATGATTCAGATGGTACATAGTTGACGTCGCGCGTCGTTCTGCTATCAAGCTGCTCCCTAATTGGGGATTGAATGAATGAATGAATGAATGATTCAGATGGTACATAGTTGACGTCGTTCTGCTATCAAGCTGCTCCCTAATTGGGGATTGAATGAATGAATGAATGATTCAGATGGTACATAGTTGACGTCGTTGTGCTATCAAGCTGCTCCCTAATTGGGGATTGAATGAATGAAAGAATGATTCAAATGGTACATAGTTGACGTCGTTCTGCTATCAAGCTGCTCCCTAATTGGGGATTGAATGAATGAATGAATGATTCAGATGGTACATAGTTGACGTCGTTCTGCTATCAAGCTGCTCCCTAATTGCGTTACACACTTTCAATCTAAAGCACTTTCAATCTAATCTAAAGCTCGAGCTTCGCTATTAATTGAAAAATGTTATTATACTGTTGCAGATTTTATAAATGATATTTTTTTTATATTTTGGTAGTTTGTTTTTTTGTTTTTTTTTTATTTTGAAGTATTTACGTTTTAGTTTTATTTTACTCAATATTTGTACGCCTTCACGACAAAACATAGCGCCCAAATATGTTAACCTGATATTCAATATATGATAAACAAATAAATATTCTGATTCTGATTCTGAATCACAATCTGAATCATTTTGTAAGATATTTCTTATCCATAGCTTAATATGTTCGAAAAAATTGTCAGCTCAATAACGTAAATAACGCAATGAATGTTGTTGAACTGTCAAAATGAAAGCCATTGCTACTGTTAGTATGTTACGCAATTACCCCGCTGGTCAAGGAACAGAAATTGACTAGATATTTTAGGCTTGTGATAGTAACTGCTTGTAATTTGTGTCGGATTTGCATTATCATCTAAAACCAGTGCACCAAATTAGCGTAACCTCAGATTGTTATAGATTACAAGTCGAGTGCCCGATTGCTAACTTCCATCTACACTATCATTCCCTATTTAACTCCTTTAGGGGATACAATTATTACAGATCCTTTCATGGTGCTCACTTTCGTTATAAAAGTGACTCTCGACGTTCATTCTTCTAGAGTCAGCAGTGTAGGCTGCGTTGTCTGTCAATGAATGAATGAACGAATTTAAGACTTTAGAAAAATATTAAATACATCGTGTACTTACGCGAAATCCGTGTCGGAGTCGAACATGTACTCCTTGTTGAAGTGCTCATTGACGTCCTTCATGATGCAAGCCTCGAGCTTCTTGTGCTGGAAACAAAAGAGAGATATCTCATTAATCCTCCATGCCAGACAAATGGTAAAAATACAGGAATTATTAAAAGTGAAAGCTGAAGGTATACCTTGTAGCAGCGGAAGAAGAAGATGGCTCTGATTTGCTCCTGTGGACGTGGCACGATGTCACGTTTGTCTTCTGGCACACATTGCTGCAACAAAGGAGTTTATTTAAACACTGTGTATACTCACATATAGGTTGTATGACTACATTGCCACAAAGCTCTGGTAGAAAAATTTTGCACTGTAAAATTGTTCCAATCATTCCATCAACTTGCCAATCATTTCACTCAATCACTTATGTAATTAGTAAATAAGTTCTTTCTCATTGTTTCGTTTAGTTTCCAAACTCACCGAGAACTTCTGACAGAAGTGCAGCCCCTCTTGTATGTCAGTCTTCAGCTCGCTCGACACCGGCAGGTTGCTGATCCTCTGCGTGATCTGCTCGTAGTTGGGCTCCATGTTGCTGTCGATGTAGCCTAGCTCTTGCATGACGCAAGTCACGTTCTGGCCGGCTTGTGCTCTTGCGTTTATGCCTAGGCGAGCGCGGAGGCCGAGGTGGCGCTGAGAAGAAATGAGGGTTAAATGGTGCAGATAATTTGAACAAAAATTCAAATTTCAGAATATGATTTGGCTTGCAAAGCTAAAATTATCAGCTTACCGATTAAGTACCTACATTAGTCGATTATTCTAAAAGTTCATTTTATGCACATTTTTGTAGACTAGACGCCTGTTAAGTATGTAATTGTTACTCTGTATGGACTGTAGGAAATTATGTCCAGTGTTAGGTAGAACTAATTTTATTTTCAAACAAGATATTTACATATTGTATAAGCATAAAGTCTTAAAATAATAATATGTAGGAATGTACAGTCACCAGCACATCAAGAAGTTACCACAAACTGTCAGATTTTCTCATTCGATTTTGAACTTAACCATGAACGTATTAAGGTTCAAAATCGTTTGGAGAATTTTGTCAGTTTCGTGCCCTGCTGGCGACTGTACATGAATATAAAAAGAGGATAAACAATTATAATCTCAAAAAATATATATGTCCACATCGCTGTCAACAGGAAAAGTGCCCAAAAATCTGGCAGAATGTTAGGTAGGTAAGTAGGTAGATACAAAAATAACAACACAAACTCACCGACATCCGATTGTTCCCAAAGAACGGTTGCTGTTGCTGATAGAAGGGTTGCTGGTACTGTTGTTGGGCAAAGTAGGGGTTGTAGGGTACATTCGGAGGGTAGAACACAGGCGCGCTGTAGGGCATCTGATAGTAAGGGTTGGCGCTGTAGGGACGGAACTGTGCGGGGATCACGTACGGAGGGATCGCTGACTGCGGTTGCGGGAATGGACCCTGTGGAGTTTACATTGATTAGAAATGGAAACTAAGTAAATATAGTATCGAATTCGGTATGGAACAGTTGGACACTTCTGTCACTGATTGTACTGTGATGGTATCGGTAAATGGATATTGGTAGGAGTCGTCAAAGACTTTTGTTACTGACTGTATTGTGTTTAGAGTAGTACAGTCAGCTACAATGGTCGCTGATTTTATTTATTCCGGAATAATGATTAAATATTAAGCTTGTTTATTGTTTTATCCTGTTATTATAGGTAGGTACTAGTCTTTAAAGATTACTCTTTAATTATTTCATACAAACACGTCAAAATAAATAAGCGTTAGGTACATAGTACTCAGATAAGTTTCTCTTTCATTCAATGATTTATTATTCATCATAATATACCTACATATAATTTAGTAAGTAAGTACCTAACTATATCTTTTCTTATGAAACTTTGGATAGTGACAAGTCAACATACCTACCTACTTTTGGTGCTATGCTATCATTAGTCATACTCAGAAATACCTACAGAAGTCCATTATAACTGTTTGAACCGAGTGTCATTAAATTAATGTTTATTTATTTAAATCTGTTATCTTTGTAATAGATAAGATACTGAAATATGTGTAAATAGATCTGCCTCATAAAAACATTACTTTACTTAAGTATAATAAAAATAATTAAAAGTTAGGTATATAATAAATCAATAAAGACTCAATAACTATCATGTCAAAGTCTTCTTTACGTAAACACATAAACGGACGTTGAAAAACCACAGTGAAAAGCTAACGCACTTCTTTATTTAGTAATGAGATATCAAGCTGATAAAACAATATTTGTTTTAAAAAAAAACTTGTTTTCATACGGCATTCCGACTTATGGCGTAATATTTCGCGACCTTCATCATAGCCTCTTTAGCTCAGTGGTAGAGCACTGGTCTCGTAAACCAGGGGTCGTGAGTTCAATCCTCACAGGAGGCATCATGTGTCTTTTTGTATTTTCAATGTCAACGTTTCATTTTTTAAAGTACTTACATTTACTCCGTGTGGCCTAAATGATAAAACACCGCCCATTGTTTGTTTTTGTGGTTGTTGTCCTTGATCTTGAATATTTCCTTCATCATCTTTGTTAAGAACAGCGCCATCTAGTGGCTTAGTTATGGTTTGCGAATTCGGGTCCATAGAGAAACCAGGCGGTAGTTTGCTGAGGAACAGTGGCGGTATATGAGAGTTCAAGGGTTCCTTCATAGGTGGCGCTGTCGAACATTTTGCGTAGGCATCTTTAAGCTCTTTGGTTATTTGTTTCAAAACTTGCGTGCCGAAGCAGCTTTCGTAGATCTGTAAAAATGATATTCTTATTAACACTTATTTTTTATTTGAAAGTTATATTAAGTAACTATTGTAGTGTATTTTCGATTTACAAGCTTACAACTTAATTATGAGTTAAAACAAAACAATTTGAAAATGTTCCGAAATAAAATGGAAAAGGAGTGAAAACAAAAGAAACTTCTTTGTTGTTCATAATAGAATATTAATTACTTGTGTATGAACGAAAATTTCGTATAACATATCATAAGCAGCCGTGGCCGAGCGGTTAAGGCGTCTGACTAGAAATCAGATTCCCTCTGGGAGCGTAGGTTCGAATCCTACCGGCTGCGAAACTTTTTGTGAATTATTTTCGTATTTCATATTTCATCAGTTTATTATAATTATTTTACCTTTAACATGGCATAATCCTTCATGAATTTGTTATCTCCGCTGTCCAAGGCCTGGGCAGACGCCCAGATGAGGAAACCTAAAAATATTTGAGTCCGCATTTTGTATCTGTGAACTAGATAAAAAATAAAATTAATATTATGCACGAAAATCTTCACGTTGGGTCAATGGTTGGGTAGGTACCTCGTGTTCTATTGGAAAAGTAAAGAACCCGCCAAATTTTTTTTTTACGCTTTTGCAATTTGCAACTCAGTAACGCTGCATGGTGATCATTCGATGATTCGTGTTGTCGCTTCGAAGACAGGACAAAGACATTATTTACACTTAAACAAGTTATTTTGATTTATGATTTAATTATTAGTTGATTTATTTGTTAATAACATATTATTACTAAACTTTTTAGAGGCCTACTCAAAATTAAATACGTTTAACTTTTTTTTTTATTAAATAAATTTACTGATTAATATTTAGATTGGCAGCACTGGTGTCGCGTCAATTTTGTTCCGTTGCGAACTTCCGGAGCAGTGGTGGGGCGACACTTGCCACACGAATATGATACCAAAGAGTAATAAAAGTAATATAGCTTTTGGATATAGTGCGAGCCACATCTCCAGAATTGATAAAATAGTGTGGTCTTATTTTAGACTAAATAAAAATTAAAGTCATAATTATTGTTTACGTGTGCAGTTTGATTAAAGTTATTTACATTCGCGACAATAATATCTAATTACCTAAAGAATAATCATTAAAATCATAAATAAGTTATAATTCAACGCAAAGTCATGTTTTCATGACTTAGTCATTATTTTCGGCTGAACTTCGACGTTGTGTTGATATCTAATTCTAAACTGGTTAAAAAAAAAACGGCGATTTGCGAGTCGGACTTGCACACAAAGGGTTCCGTACCACGAGGCAAAAAACACCGAAAAAAACACGTTTCTTGTATGAAGACCCCCTTTTAGTTTTTTTACTTTATTTTATTTCTATTATTTGTTGATAAAGCGGCAATATAAATACACACTACTTATTACGGTTCATGAGATAGAGCCCGTTGACAGACTGAAGGACGGACGGACAGAAGACGCTTAGATAGGGTGCCGTTGGTACCCTTTGGGTACGGAACCCTAAAAACACTTTTACCCGTCAAAATAGTTGTTAATGTATATATAGACAATGTTCGTTCTTATACAATTGTAATGGCTAATTGAACATTGAGAAGATTCGCAGAAATAATAATTATATATTTTAATTATGCATTTAATTTCGCAAAAATAATAAATACCTATGTATTTTATAAGTAATAACAGTCGCACGGGTCGATCGATAAAGTTAAGCTACGCTTGCAGCGGTTGGTCCGTGGATGGGTGACCATCTTTACATACCAAGACCCCTCCGTGCCTCGGAAAGCACGTTAAGCCGTTAGTCCTGGCTGTCATTCGTGGATCTTAGTCAGAAGCCCGAAAGTCTGACAACCAGTCTTACTAGGGGTATCGTATTACCCAGTAACTGGGTTGTGGAGGTCAGATAGGCAGTACTCCATGTAAAATACTGGTATTCAGCTGCATCCGGTTAGCTGGGAAAAGGCAGGCAAATTGAATAATTATGTATTTTAATGATTATTTTGGAAAAGTTGTACGGACTCGCTCGGCTGAACTTTTGAGAGATGTGTTCCTGTTCCATGTTTTTATGCCAATCATTTTCCGCTACACAGTATCTGTTTCCACTTCGTTCGTGAGAAAATACGCTTAGATATACCATAAAGGTGTGTAGGTACCTGCAATTTAATTTTTTTGTCGTGACTTGGTGTAATGTTCTTTTTAGGGTTCCGTAGGTCCGTATGAAAAAATGGAACCCTTATTAGGATCATTCTCTGTCTGTCCGTTTGTCACAGCCAATTTGTTCCGAATCTAGTGGATTGATTAAGTTGGGTACACATTAATAATAATAAAGTCAAAAGTCAAAGTCAAATCGTTTATTTCAAATAGGCACATGAAAGGCACTTGTGAACGTCAAAATTTACAAAAAAAATAGAATTGATTCTAGTTAATAATCGTTTATTGGAAATAAGTATAAAACAAATACATTCATTCAAAGACAAACAATGTTAGCTGCAAATATAAGTTTCTATGCCTCAAACACGGACATGTATATAACGTAAATAAATTAATTTTGAATATGGGGGTCTCATTTGGGAGCAAAATGAATTTTGAATATGGGGGTCTAATTTGGGAGCAAAATGAATTTTGAATATGGGGGTCTAATTTGGGAGCAAAATGAATTTTGAATATGGGGGTCTAATTTGGGAGCAAAATACCTTTGAAAATTAAAAAATGTTTCGCTAACTGTACCGTGTGACATATCAAATATTTCTATACCTACATAATTATAGATTAAAGGAAAACCTATGGTCTATGGTCTAGAAGTCTATGATCTTAAAATAGAATAGAATATTTTTTATTATGTACACCATTAAAATATATAATATAAATGTTGAAATTTTAAATAGGGTGACACAATGGGCGGTCTAAAAGAACATGAGGGCATAGACAAAGTAACATTCGAGTAGCGATGACGCTAGTAGAAAAGCTAGAAAATGTATGGGGTTGACACAAGCTATCGAAATGTCACGTGATCATAGGTCAACGAATAGAAATTAGCTAGACAATGTTAACATCATTCGATTCTATGAAGAGAATCGACGGCGTCGAACGATTACTTCCACAGAGGTGCGTAGCCAAGTGGCACTTTTTGACAAGCGTTATCGCTAGTTTTCGATTCGTATGATGTAAACATTAGCGAAAGCGATAGATTGTAGAAATATAACCGCTCCGAAGCGAATGCCATTTGTCTAAGCCCTCTTGTAAATCTCTCAATATGGTGCCTACAAACTCACATTTGCAGTTGGATTGTATGGGAAAACATGTTTTTCAACTACAGTGTTAAGTTTGCTCTTGGGATAGCTTCATCCCAATTACAGAATTCTTCATTGTGCGTGGTCCGTCACGCACTTGGCCGGTTTTTGTCTTGATATGATGTGCCCTCTTGTTCTAATTTATGATGCAGAAATTCAGTTGTAGGTAATATAATTAATTTGTATGTACAGAACTACTTTATACGTACGATATGGATACAACACCATGTACAGTCACCAGCACATTAAGTTACCACTAACTGTCAGATTTCTTATTCAAATTTAAACTTCACTAACAACAGTATAAGGTTTAAAATCGTTTGGAGAAATTTGACAGTTTCGTGTAGCTTGACCTGCTGGTGCCATAGTTGTCTTTTAAGAAAGTTGTGGGTTTCAGATCACACCTACGTTTATGAAAACTTGTAAGTAACTTAGGCTTGTAGGGATACTTTAAATCATGTCTTTTGCCTAATTAATATTAGCTGTACTTCGTTCTGTTTGTAGGAACTCATAAATGGAAACATAAAACAAGAACATTTTCCTTATGAATGCCTCCTGTGAGGATTGAACTCACGACCCCTGGTTTACGAGACCAGTGCTCTACCACTGAGCTAAAGAGGCTATGATGAAGGTCGCGAAATATTGCAACAGGGGCCAGAAAGTAAGTGAACAATACTTACTGTCTGGCCCCTGTGAGAAACTCATTCCCGCTTTAATAAGCAGGTGTACTTTTATATGGGGCCAACTCTGAACTAAACGAAAATCAAATCCATGCAAAAAAATTAACAACTAGGTAAGTAAGATTTGCATAGGAATTTCATGAAAAAAAAGTTAATTTTTCGATATTTTAATCTTGATCCCATAATACGTATAAACTATGTACAATACTAAGTAGGTACTTTTAGTCACCCCTTAAAATGATGCGAAATCAAGTCAAAATCTGTAGAACTAAATTGAAACAAGCGAGATATTTACTCCTCGAGTCTTTCCATAATCCAAAGTCAATGAGCCCCACTTTACTTACTTCCGACTTAACCATAGAATGCACGTGGGCGTTAAGTTAATAAATCCATCGCTTAACTGTGAACATAACTTACAACTTAACCGTTAACTTGCTTGTAGAAATGTTAAGTAGGCTTGTTTTAACGGCAATTCAGTGCTGTCGATATTTTGACTTTACAAGATAAATTGTTTATTATTCAGTTACCGCTACTAGCTAGGCAGAATGGACGTCGAAGCTATCACTTCAGGAAAAAATCGGGGCGGGAGGATAATTATTCCTTCAGGGGAAATCTTCAAAAAGCCGCCCGTCGTTCGGGGAAGTGACCCGGGAATGTGGATTCTAATCTAATTTAAACACACAGGTCACCTAACTTTAACCATCAGCACATAGAGGGTCTGGGTCCTCACAAGAGGTCACCCTGGGCAACGACACATCCCTTGTGAGACAATAATAGGGTCTCCCCTTAAATCCTCACTACGTCCCTAAGACTACCTACTGACCCTAACTTCTGCTTTTTGAAACCATATTTTCACTCTAATCAGACGGTATTCTAGAATTTCTAGACGAATGACTGATAGGTGTCGCTTTAACGCTTTGTCGTCCACAATCGCACTTTCATGAAAAATAATCAATCAATGTTAAAACCAGTAACAGAATTAATGAACGTCTGTAGTAACTGCAGTGCGTCTGTGAAGTTACTCAACTTTGGACACAAAACAATGGATTTCCGGTGCCCAGTTTACTCTTATAAACACAGTTTTTTCTGTTCCGTGCACAGAACCGATAATAATAACATAACAGAACAGAACAGATAATATAAACTATTAGGTAGGTACCTAAGAGTTACATCTTAAGAGAAAATTAAAACAACCTCACGCCTGCACAATCTCGAGATTACGAACAAAAACAAATAACTTACGGTTATAATGTGTTAAACGGCTAACTGTAAGTATGAAGACCGTACCAACACGAAACACTTATGAGATAAGGTATTCAAACTTTTTATAGGCCAAACCGTACAGGCTGGCTACATTTTATTTTGACACTGAATACTGTTCGGACGTTCGGTACTTACTAATTCCATGGTTAGTACTGAAATAGGTACTTACAGGTGGCTGCATTAATTGAGTTTACCATCTCAAAAAAACTTTACTAAAACGGGGTAATAGCTAATAAATGCAGACATCCATATCACAAATTAGATAATTAGTTCTTTTGATTTTGGGGGTCTACTACCTAAGCACAAAATGTGTAGTTTCGGCCGAAGAACGAAGTACGAAGATACGAAGAACGACTACGAAGATGAAATTAGTTTAGAGCCCGAACTAAGAATTAATGACAACACGATTTGACAGCTGTCCCTAATTCCGATGTGTATTTTCCTGTCCGAAAATTTTTATTGGTCACGTTTTTGACGGATCAACAACATTCTATCTAGTTGACCAACTTAGAGAGAGAGAGAGAGAGTAGACCACTGATTTAAAAATTATTAAACAAACTTTCAATTTATGTCAAAATACAGCTTTAAATTAATACGTTTTTGGCATGTCAAATCATCTGAGTATAATAAAAAAATGGACTAAGACAAGTCAAGAACTCATCGTAGTTAAAGTTGGTGCAACACCATTATTACAAAGGCAATAAGCCACTAGAATATTTTAACCTTTCATTGTTTCTAGCTCTGCGTCATTCAAACGCACTACTAAAGGTTTAGAATTTACTATAACTACCACAGCCTACACAATTTCACAGACTTGCAGAACAGCACAATGCACATAATCTATGTTTCTTAACTGACACACCATTAGCCAATGGGCGCGCTTCCTCGTCATTCCTTCATAATTATTGATGGGATTATACCTATAATTACTGGCTGCAGAATCTCTCAGTCAAATAAAAAAAAATAAATAAATAAATAAATAAATTACACCTGGCAGTTAGGTCCCGACATCCTGGTGCACTAGGTTCGACGTTCTCACCATAAAAACTTCTGCAGACTTGTATGGGAATTCCTAATGAGAATTTTCTATAGATACTAATAGAATTTTACCGTTAAACCGTATTCCTAATAACGTTCACAACGATTACGGTAAAGTGCACTGTGGAGTTGAAGTTATTGGTGACTGAAATGGCGATGACTCGGACCGTATGGAGCTAGAAACACTTCTATGCTCGGGGTCGGGTTAGATTTCCGTATAGAAACAAATAGGTAATGTTTGGGTATGGTCTTAAAATAGGCCTTCAAAAGAATGAAAGAAAATAAATATTAAAACACAATATTCACACAAAATCAAAAAAACATAAAATAGTATTTATTGTGTGCCTCCAGGCTGCGCCAAATAGGCCCAGTTCAGCCTAAATGCCAGACAATGAGCGCATGACGCTGGTTTTCTTCACTAATATCGATGTAGGTAAAGTGGTTATAGATTTATAGAAGAAAATACGCAATTTGTTTATAGCAATTGGACTTTCAACAGTCACTAACTAACCGCTTAACCCGAAAATACGATGACATGCGCCAAAGAGCTTGTTCGCTTGGTTTGGTTGGGCGGTTGGTTGGTTGGTTGGTTGGCTTGGTTGGTTGGTTGGTTGGTTGGTTGGATCTTATTTATGGAAAATAATAAACTTTACTCACAAAGTCACCCACAAGCCAGGCCGCGGGGTACAGCTAATTATATTAAAATTCAATAAATGCATAACATCTTATCAACGATCAATGTGCAAAGCTTATAAATACCTGCATACAGTTGTCACACCGCGTTGATAAATTACTTGCCCACTTTTCACGAGATATCATCTTATGGATCTGATGGTATCTATTGGTTTTCTAATGTAGGGGTAACTCGTTCGTGAACAACGAGTTGTGTTCTCAGTTGTGCAAAAAGGGTTCAAGACTAAACGATTAGGTACAGACAGTGTTGGGCACGCCACAATTGCGGCGGTAAGTCCCCTCTTTGAGGAGTGGCTTGAGAGGCGCCACGGCGTCCTCACCTTCCGCCTGACGCAGGGCCTCACCGGACATGGCTGTTTCGGGAGGTTCCTGTTTCGGATAAGGCGGGAGGAAACGCCCGGCTGTTGGCATTGTGTGGATCGACCGGAAGACACGGTGGAGCATACGGTGGAGGTCTGCCCAGCTTGGGTGGAGCACCGCCGTGTCCTCGTGGCGGCGATCGGCGGCGGCGATTTTTCGCGTCCGGCCCTGGTACAGGCCATGGTACGGCGCGAGAGGGAATGGGAAGACGTCACCTCCTTCTGTGAAGCAGTAATGCTCGCGAAGGAGGAGGCGGAGCGCGTGAGGGTGCGGCAATCGTTGCGCCCTCACGCCCCTAGTCGCCGCAGGAGGAGACACCCTGGGCGTCGGGAGTCGATAGCCGACTCCCGGCCACCGTAGGCACGGGCTTGCGGACGGCGAGCAATGGGCAGCTCGCCGTCCGGTAAGGACCAGGCCCGGGTCGACGGCGCGTCGTGTTCCACGCGCGCCTCAAAGAGATGTCAGCATCATTTAAGGGGTCCGATAGGGCCGACGCCTGCCGGGGTCGCGGATTGTTCGAAAGAGTTACCGTGGCCCTGGCGCACAGGCAACTGAAGGAACACGGGTGGGTTTTAGTCAGTAAGAGTCTGACACGCCCTTCCGCTCCGCCCAGAGCGGGAGAGGTCATATGATGAATTCCCACCCAAAAAAAAAAAAAAAAAAGGTACAGACAGTGTGTCCCTGGATAAAGTACACAAACGAAACTGGGTGAAACTAGACAATTATAATTCATTGACAAAAAATACAAGTATATAAAAGAAGTTAAGGACAAATTTCAAAATTTCTTCAAAGAAACGTGCCTTTTTACTTAATGACTGTTTTTTAAGGGTGTCATGCAACATCAATAAGATAATAATTGATGTTGCATGACGCGTAATGATGATATGATAATTATTATCATCGATAATTATTGTTTTTATTTTAACGAAATTAACTCAAATAATAAAATGTTATTATGGTTTAAATACAGGGAGTCTTTAATAGGCAATAACGAAAGCAAAAAAATCGATAATAATTATTAGGTTTTTTTTTTTTTTTTTTTTGAATTATGGTCTAGTTTCACCGATTTTCATTTGTGCACTTTGTCCAGGGACTCACTGTATAAACACAAAAGAGTTTGCCCATCAGAAACTGTCATTTAGCTCTTATCGAATACCTCCAATTTATAAGAATTGACGTTTAAAACCCCTAAAAATAGTGATGATCGCAAGCACAGGATAATTGCTAGGTAATTTAAAGGATTTTTGTCATCAAAATCTGCAATCAAACAAGCGCTGTCAAGCACAAAGCTGTAAGGACAAACTCGATCACTATTATGGCTGATTCACATTTGCATTAGTGAAGCAGCGAATTTAGTTCAAGTAGGAAGATTTGTGTCAAAAAACGTCAGTCCAAAAATGTCAGTTTTTCATGATGTGTCACGTATAAATGACCTTCGCTACATACACTGCTTTAAGGATCATGGTCAATTTGTGTCCATTTTACGATTTTTTTATATGGTTCATAATAATTATCTTATTACTCTGTAGGCGCTCGAGTGATGTTGACAGAGGGGGCAATGTTGGAAAATGTGACATTATGGTGCAATTATGGCTTTGTGAAATATTGAATAAACAAGATATTGCTTTGTGAAATATTGAATAAACAAGATATTGCTTTATGAAATATTGAATAAACAAGATATTGCTTTGTGAAATATTGTATAAACAAGATGGCGGCGTTACATCCGATTTCGTTTACGCGCCAAAAGATCCTTGTAGGTGGCTACAGCTATAACTAATACAAATGTAAATCAAGCCTTAGTCTATTGGGAAAGTACCCCAAAAGTGTATCATAAGCGCCTGCACAAGTAGGTGCATTCTTGCCTAGCTATTCGGCGACACCATCATGCATGAATATTCTAAGAGCAGGTCATACATTATCATACACTTGATTAAGAAGCATAATATTATGCAAGAACACGCAGTGAATATGCAGTTACCTGCACCTTGCCTGCTCGATCACATTTGAGATCACATCTTATCTTTGACATTAACACTGATCGAAGTAGCTAAGGCATACTTTTTTTCTTAAGAAACAACTGGTTTGAAGCGTCAAATTATATGCTGAGGGCCAGCTAGAGGAATATGCCACAATGGCTTCCCCTAACTGGTTTACTGAAGCCGTCATGGCAGAATTCCATAGGTTAAAATATTCTTGAACATTATTACCCATCCTATTCGTGGAAATAGCAAATTTTCGTTTTATTTTGTAATACCTATAGTATATGTATTTCAACTAACGGTATTTATCACGTTCTTTAGTAGTTAAGTTCTCTACTAGTGTTGTGCACTTCTTAAGTGACGAATTCACAATACCTAAACTGTATGTGGTTTTAGTTTGTGTATGTATTATATTAGTGAGTTAGACCTATTGTGGTATAGTAATTTTATTCTAGGGCATCGTCTTCACATATAATTATATAATTAATATAAACATCATATTGCAAAACATTTTTAAAAGAGTAACGGTGGAGTTTCTTGCCCATTCTTCTCCATACGAAACTACCTTTTGGAAGGGGCAACTAGAATCAATTATATTTTTTTGTAAATTTTGACGTTCAAAAGTGCCTTTTATGTGCTTATTTGAAATAAATGATTTGACTTTTTTTTTAGACGTTGAAGTGCCATATCAATAAATAAATAAATTATTGGCTCCTTGATGGTTTTCGAAGCGTTCTTGTTGTTGCGGTTCTTGTTCAGCTTTCAGTTACAAGACACGGAAGAGATACTACGCAAAGCTCACTCAAACAAATCATTGTTTTGTTAATTAGTTGATTCTGATTGCCTGTTTGTCTAAACGAAGGTAAATTTTTGAGGCTTACTGTTTAACTTGACTCAAATGACATTCTCTCAAAAATAAGGTATCATCAGCAGACTCGCTTTCTTGTGGCGATTTGCAAGAAAGCTCATTAGTAAGTCAAACTACACCATAAAAAGTTGTGAGCACTTTTCAAACCCCATTTACAATGACTAATCGCGCACCTAGATGAGATTCCGATCGTCCATTTTACCTCTAGTAGAAATGCTCATTACGCAAGTACAGTGGCAGATGGCTATGTCTACGCATACCTTACAGCAAGGCCGCGGGGGCAACGACCTCGCACAACCAGTATTTGTATGTAATTTAAAAAATAAGATGGGCAATCATCGATTTTTTGTACTTATGCCTGTTTTGTGACGGCGTAATTTGAATTTCTATCTATTATTGTTATGTATTTAGTTTTGGTTAATAATAAATGGATATTGATGATGTAGTTTTTTTCATGGTGAACTGTAAAAAGTTATTGAAAATGGTGGCAAGTATTTTTTTGCCACATTTCTCACGTGAGTTCAAACTGAACCTGTTTCAAACTGGCGAATAATTTCAAGTTGGGTTCCAACTAATGAATTAATCTGCTTGAAACTAAAAGTTGACTAAACCGACAAAGTTCTTGATAAATTCTGGATCTACGAAATTAACTAACTTTGTCACGCACATCGTAAAAATACTGATCTTGCCGTATCAAACTTTCGAGCACTTGATTCTAATGTAGATCTCATACGGATCACTATTTTATAATCAACTCATGTAACGATCACGCACATGGAAAAATCTCGCAAATTCCCATTTAACGAGATCACGGAGGGCCAACCATATAATTTACACTAGCCATGCACCCACTGCCGATGCACGATGGCTGAACCATACAATCACTCACTCCAATTTGTTGGTCTAACCATAATTTCGAAACACCGCAAAAAAGCCATCGAAGCTTCACAGTTCACTGAGTCAGAATATGGGATACTTCGTGATCTGTAAACTAGGTAGGTAGGGTGCTTTGGTTTTAAACTAGGTCTTGGCGTTAGCCACCTGGGTCTGAGTTCGAATATTTTTTGACAATGACCACAAAGAAAGTGAATGGCGTGGGTTGCCAGGCCCGAAAATAGTAAAGCCGGACACAGATTCATATTTAGCCGGACATTTTGCTCAAAAAGCCTGACACATTGAGTTTTCAAAGAAAAATGATTCTTTTATTTGTGTATATATATTACCATTATTCATTTGAGACTTACTCTACACTTAATTATGTATATGTTATTATGAATCACATTTTGTTCGTACTAAAGTAATTTGTAACTTCTTTACTTACATTGAAAGTAACTAAAACAATCAATAATCAGTCTTATCATTTGTAAATAAATTACAGGTAAGCGTAAATTTCCAGTTTACAAAAATAAAATATTGAAGTATCTTTACTCCACTTTACACTTAATAAGAGACAAGGCAGGGTTGGCCTATCAAAAGCCGGACAGGCCGGCCTTGTATATACTTGGCCGGACACGATTGTAAAAAACCGGACATGTCCGGGTAAACCGGACACCTGGCAATCCTTGGCGTCAGCTATCTAGAGACTGCGTTTGAACCATCTGTAGCTCTATTGACGGTCTTCAACTTAATTTTTTTTTTTCCTAATTGGCAACTCGTAGTTGTGAGTTGTGACCTCTGAGGTCCTAGCTACTTAACCGGTCTGTCCTGTGGTGCCTTAAGCTACTAACTTAAAGCCTTCAGCCAGGGGCGAATTACTTAATTTCTAGGTGACCGCACGCTAAGGGCACCCCCTGTGGGGTACTGGCCTCGGCTTAGGGCGTCACTGAGGGGAGAGCAGCAAGGTGGCACAAGCTGGATCGAATTTATAAACCTTCAACTTACTGCTGGGACACAAGCAGATAACAGGACTATTATACCGACCAATTCCAACTATAATGTTTTGTGTTTTTGGTTTCTTATTATTTCAAGGACGATACACAAAGGAGCGAAATTTATAGAAGAGACGCATTTATAGAAGAGAGGGGATACAACTACATGGAGTGAACTATTTCTACCAATGAGATACTATTATGTAAGTACCTATGTTGATAATCATGGAAGAGTGTAAGCTCCCATATTTCCAGAACCAAAAAGCTTGAACCTTCAGATTTTAATCTTACCGTAGTTGTTTATACCTACATCTAGTATAATATGCTGACCAGTTTTTTCATAATTGTTCAGCTCCAGAACCGTACAATCATCTCTTTATAGCTCACTAGGTTCAAATAACAGAATCACCTCATCACCTCATGTACCAATTCTTAATAGCACAGATTAGCTTTTTGTTGTACCAGTGGTAAGATAAGTGGTCTGATCCGGCGCTATTCAGGGTCATTATGGAACCACGCCTTGAAATCAGGTCATCGATGGGTTCGAGGTTAGTTATTGTAGGTAACAACAGCGGGGTAATTGCGTAACACGCCAACAGTAGCAATGGCTTTCATTTTGACAGTTCAACAACATTCATTGCGTTATTTACGTTGTGGAGCAGACAAATTTTCATGCTCACTCAAATGTTTCGCTGGTGGTGGCGTGTGTGTTGGATCATTAAGTTCTCTTCAAAATGGTTGAGCTGAATGGTGCTGATCGATACGTCATGTTCGTGAACAGGCGCCGTCAGTAGGGACTGGTCAACTCTTGGCTGCCACGGCTTATTTTAAATTAAATTTTTGAATTTGATTTTTTATCTTTTTTATTACGGATACTTTAAACGTGCACGTCTTTCTACATCGTTCTCACATTTTTAAACAAATGATATAAACAATTTGTTTTTTGTAACTATATGTTGATTTAAAAGAGTGTGCATGGAGTTTCTTGCCCGTTCTTCTCCATAGGTACCTACTACGCTATGGAATGGGCAACTAGCTTAATTTTTCTGACTGACTGACCCTTTGACAATTCAAAAGTGCCTGTAATTGGTTTATTTGAAATAAATGCTTTGAGTTTTGAGTTTTTTTTCGAATATATGAAGCAATGGTTTAGCAATATCCTTCAAAATGATTCAGATTCTGATTGATAGTAACGCAATTAGGTTGCTGAACGGATGTACGAGAAGTAAGTAGTTGGTTGTTTATATGTCCGTAGACGTTTTATTAGGATTTGTTTTCTTCATTTGCTTCGTTACAAGAGGGGATTCTCGTATTTTTGTAACGTTCGCCATTTAATCTCAATGTTTTCTGATTTCCTTACATATTGTTGCTGAGATGAGATGGTAACGTAATTTTAATGTCTTTTTTTAAGTACGGGAATTTAGCGTTCTGTTCTCATGCATAAAATTACCTATAGGTTACATTACATCACGCCTGTATCCCCGAATGTTTGAGCAAACGTGTAGCAGGCGTGTGAGCAGGCGTGTGCACATTTCGCCAGTGAACAAGTTTGTCTATCAAAAAAGGGGGGGTATGTCCAGGTAGGTATGTCCTTCTCGAATAAAATACAATCCTAACTAATATTATAAATGCGAAAGTAAGTTTGTTTGTTACCTTTTCATGCCTAAACAAGTGAACCGATCATCCTGAAATTTTGCATATACGAGTATATGTTGTCAGGTGTGGAGAAACGGACATAGAGTACCTTTCATCCCGAAAAAAAGAACTGTTCCCGAGGAAAACAACAATAACGTTCTTATGATAAATAGATGGCGCCACGTGTCTTTCGAATCATGATTGAATTATAACCCGAATTGATTGTCAAGTCTAAATTAACGCGTGCGAAGCCGCGGGCAAAAGCTAGTACTTATATAAAAAAGAAAAGGATTCATGATGATGATGATGATAAATGATGATTGAGGATGATAAATGACTGTATGGTTTGCTCTTTGCTGCATCGCAACATGGCGAGTCCAGGGCCGGCAGTCTCGACATAGATAGCGACGCTGTCGCAAACTACCGATCGCTAAATATTATGGTGAAACCTCAGTTGTAGCGCGCCAAATTCAAAAGGCCCAGGAAACATCGTTTCATCAAATTAAAGTATGATCTACATAATTATTATAATCTGATAAGCCAGCTAAAAGACCTAGACTAGGTAATACTAATAATAGCCTACATACACAGACCGCAAGAGAGAATGAGTATGTAAGTATATGTAACAGGTGGCGTTCTGTATTTTCTGCCTACCCACATGCGAACAAGGCGTGAGTTTATATGTATATACTGAATATAAAAAAAAAAACTGATCTGCTAAAGTGATTTACCATTTACATAGCCTGTAATTTATACAATTTGTTGAACGAAGCCATTCGATTCAATCAAGATGCTGATCTAATCAATGATGCATGAGAAAGTAAGTACCTACATACTAGGCTTATTCTAGTTTATTCAAGTTTTAGTATTCTGAAACCTGATTGACTGCTATTTCTTTTTATTCTTTAATTAGAAGTGATTCCGAATAATTGACGCTTTCGTCTTGTTCTATGTTTTTATCGTTTTTTAATCTGTTTATTGCTTACAATTACATCGTTGTGCATAATTGATTGACGATAATTCATAGTTGTAAATTACTTTAACGATATGCTGAGTAATTAATTAATTTTATGGTTTTCTGAAGATTTTATCTGTACTCGTATCACTCAGGTAGGTACGTTGTTATATGCAAGTTTTCGGTTTAATTAAACGTCTTAACATAACGCCCATTTTACATAGTTATGTAAAATTTTACATTTCCCGGCTATTTTTAAATGTCGCCCAAGATATAGAGAACACGCGACTTCCGGCTATATTCTAATACCTACCATACAACAATTCATTAAGGCTCCTACAAAACAGGTGCGACTCGCGACGTGAATCGTATGTGACACAAAGGCACTGCTCGTCGCGCGACAGGCGCGAGGCGGTGCCTTTGTGTCGCGTCGCGTGTCGCGCCTTTTTGGGGGAGCCTTTATTCTTTAGTGTACCTATTCTATACCTAATTTTATCATGATAAAACTACTCCAGCTACGAAATAATCAATAAAGGCTCTTACAAACAGGCGCGACACGCGAAGCGACACAAAGGGACCGCCTACCGCGCGACGAGCGGTGTCTTTGTGTCGCGTGTGATTCGTGTTGCGTGTCGCGCCTGTTTGTAGGAGCCTTAAATCTGCAATATCTTCTGCAAAATCAGTTCGGAAGTATAGCGGTCGAAAAACAGCAAAAGGGTCAGACAGACACAGAGCCTCACAAACGCATTAATTACCTGTGGGTAGTGGGTTCCTATTTAGGTACTTTTTATTTTCGTACTATGTCCAAATCTTGACTTGACTTGTGAGTGCACAATAAATCAGATCATTAAAAAAAAAGGTCCTCTATTGATAAAAATTTAGATTTAATTAAAAATTAATAAAAATGTTACCTTTAATTTTACTTACAATAAGTTTTTTTTGCATGTATAAATAAGTCCTCTTCCTTAAAAATTTTATTTTGCTGTGCCCTGCAGGGTCCACGATTGGTACAACTAATGTTTACTTACCATCTAAGCACATTGTGGAATGCAATAAATGATTGAGTATTGAGTAAAAAAAATACACACAGATGAACATAGAACCTGCTCCATTTTTGAAGTTGGCTAATGAGTAAACTTGTGAAGCGACCTCTCAAGTAAACGCAATTTATGGTCGGCTTACGGTCAGCTTCCAGTACCTACCTACCTATTAGATTTTCAAGAACTGCTGTCTGATCTTCAAGTCCTTAAGCGAATCTGATATCCTGGTACCGTATAGGTGTAAATAGTGATCACCTGCACGCGTAGCATGACCACCATAGACACGGGTTTTGTCGACGGAAGAATAGACAAAATGACAGATTGTAGAAAAAACTCTTTAGAAATCTGTCAACTTTTGTCGATTCTTCTGTAGACAAAACCCGTTCCTACGGTGGTAATGTTCCGCGTGCTGAGAGCATAATCTTTGGGAGTGTAGATGAGGACCACATCTTATCGTAAGAAGTACTGTTACGGCTAGATGGTAGGGTTTTTCTTGTATAGGAGCGTTTAGACTGTCCAGAACAAAAACAGGAATTGGACTGGAATTTTCTTATTTGGGATGTTAAGAACATTTCTTTTGTAAACGTCCCTTTACTGTTATAAAAAGAAGAATTACGCGATTAGGATAACAATTTAAAAACCAAAACGTAAAGTGAATGAAAATGAACGAATAAATTGAAACGCAAAAAAATAAACTATAAGATTTGGTGTCGTTGGGACTACGTACGGTAAATCATTTACTTGTTATGATTATGTAGTTATTTATTTAAACAAGAATTTAAATCGATTACCGACATAAATGAAGACAGTTTTATTTGTTTTTAATATCTGCAACGCATGCAATACCGAATCGCGTGCGCAATGCCGTTTTGCGCATCATTTTGAAAATTGGCGACTAAAACGATAAAGACCATACAAAATTACAGAGTAACCGATTGGTGAGTGCAATAATAATAAGTTCTACGAACATAAAAAATAACTATTGCCGAAAAATTATATATATATGCTATTGAGATATTGTTTTAATAACTATTATTATTTATAATAACTGGTTATTTTTAACTATGAGTTATAGCTGATTTTATCAATATTGATAAAAACAGTTAAAGTAACGCCTCTTTGTTACTAGTAGGCGTAAGCGCAGCTGTTGAGCGTGAGTTTTTGGCCTTGATTCCCAGATTAAGAACGGTGCTAGTAGATTTTTTGAGTTTCCCTCATTAGTGTCTTGGGGCTAATAAAATTTAAATGACTTTATCGGTCAATTTAGATTTAGAATAATGACCCTTTGTGTGGGTGTAACTCCTAAAGTTATTAATTTTAACTTTTGTATAGCTTTTTTCTATTATTGTTTTCTTGTAATTTTAAACAGATTTTAACGATAATTGTGAAACCTTAACTCATGAATTTTTATCGTTGTTCAGTTACGTGCCTCATCAAGTCATCAGTCAGCTTTAACGACACTTTTAAAACGAGATACTTACCTAATATTGTCTACTCTTAAGTATTTTTAACCTTAGACCCACACTACTAAATACCTGGCGGGCTCGCGGCTAATAAATAAGATATAATGCCATAGCCTGTAGGCTTATATTCAAGGCAGTAAATAATCTAATCAGGATCTTAATCGGATCGTGATGACGGTTTGATACATTAACAGTTATCTGTTGATTATGATTGATGATCCCGTAGATCAGTAAGTAGGTTTATGTTGCTTCAAGGTGGTATGTGCTCCGCGCGCCTCTCTTAGCCGTCGCGGCGGGAGTCAAACACCTCACTCCCCCCGCTCGACCAGACGGGGCCCGCAGGGGCGGGCTGGCACCAGTGGGGGGCTGCGTTGAAGAGTGCTTAAGTACCCCCGTAGCCCCTGGTGCAAGTGTACGAGGAAACACGGGGTGGTTTTAGTCAGTAAGAGTCTGACACGCCCTTCCGCTCCGCCCAGAGCGGGAGAGGTCATTTGATGATTTCCCACACAAAAAAAAAAAAAAAGGTTTGAATCGTAACGAAACTTTAAAAGGGATTTTAACATTGAAATATTATAGTCTGTCGCCAAAAAGGACTCTAACGTGTATACTGTATTATAATTAACGATTACGTGTCCCTGTTGGCAACAAATTATATTATTTAAATGTTAAAATTCCCTTTTAAAGTTTCGTTACGATTCACCTCTGCGTTCCTATTCACCCCGTTTTACCGGTATACAGTACAGAAATGAATGAATTTGTGGCAAATAGGTCTTTACCCATGGGTAAGGTGAAGAAACACTAGCTAGCCGCACCGCAGGATAATCGTGTGAGCTTGTAGGTGTATGAGCCGGCAATCCACCGGTTGCATGGTATACGGCGACGGCGGCGGCGACGTGCCATAGTGCCGCCGTGATTATCAACAAACTTCCATAGTGGTCTATACAACACTGACGACCGTGCCTACACACGGCGAATCAAGGCTCCTACAAACAGTCACGACACGCGATGTGGATCGCGCGCGACACAAAGGCACCGCTCGTAGTGCGACGAGCAGCGCATTTGTGTCGCGCTGTCGCGTTGCGCCTGTCTGTAGTTTTAATGGCAAAAAAAGTGTGTACAACGGGTGTTATAGTTATTTCGTTATAGAAGTCCAATTGACAGATTCCACTGCGCTTGAGTTCTTGCATCAGTGGCACTTAAGTAAGCCTGCCTGTGTAACATGTCCCAAAGTTCCAAGGCATCTAGGACAGCTTGGGATTTTGGTATAGCATGCTATGCATATAAAGCCGAAATGTGCAAACTGGACAAACAAACGCACCACAAAACAGCACAAACAAAATCAAGCTGGATGAGGGTACGTAAGTGATAAGGCTCCAATGTCGCAACACAGACTCTGTGTTGCGACACTGACCAAAGACAATAAACATTGCTCTGTCTCCCAGAGCAATGTTATTGTCTTTGGTCCTTGGCCTTAGCATCATGCAATGGACAAAATTGACAAACTTTTTATGGATTGAATACGAGGCTTTTGGCTATTTTTTATGTATGTATTTTAATCATTTTTTCGTAATGTGCGTTTTGTTTGTGCAGAATAAACAAATTTTCTTTCTTTTCTTTCTTTTCTTTCTCCTTCAAACAGGCACGACACACGACGCGAATCGCGCGCGGCACAAGGGCACCGCTCATCGAGCGACATGCGGTAACTTTGTGTCGCGTCGCATGTCGCGCCTCTTTGAAGGAGCCTTTAAGTGAATAACATTTCATGTATGGTATACATAAACCACTCTTACAACAGCTGTTCATCAAGTTCACGATAACGGTTCAAGCGACCGTGTAACATCGAACCAACAATGAGTTGCTACATAACTGTTCTGTCGTTGTTTTGATGGCGCAGCTTTTTATGGCCACCATATAGCGAGAGGTACAGCGTAACACGCAAGTTCATGGTGTTTGTTAATGGCTTCTGTAGATCGGTGGCACGATATGCGATGAGAGGTGTACTGTTAGGTGAAGAAGTGTTGTCTTTTTTTTACTTTGGCGAAGATGCTGATGAGACAAATATTGCAGGTTGTGTTGTGTGATATACGATCATAGTACAGTTTACGCAAAACTTTATGAGCTCTCGGAAGTTTCACGCGAGTGGATGCTCAGTATGCATATATGTGTCCAAGGGAACTCTCTCACTCTCACTAATTGCATAGCACATGTGTGAGCACTATGTGCCTACTATAAAGCCACCATTTACTAGGCTCGTCTTTCATTGACTTGAATGTGCCCTGGCGGCTGAGAGTATCTCGCTAAAATGTCTCGCTGGTGGTGGCGTGTGTGTTGGTTCATTAAGTTCCCTTCAAAATGGTTGAGCTGAATGGTGCTGATCCATACGTCATGTTCGTGAACGGGCGCCGTCAGTAGGGACTGGTCATCTCTTGGCTGCCACGGTTTATTTTAATTTAAATTTTTGAATTGTTTTTATCTTTTTTATTACGGACGCTTTACAAGTGCACGTCTTTCTACGTCGTTCTCACATTTTTAATTTCAACATGAATGATGTTAACATTTTTTTTTTGTAACTATATGTTTTGTTGTTGTTGTTGTTGGTTGTTGTTGTTGGTTGTTGTTGTTGGCTCGCCCCCTATTACATGGGACTTAAAAACATAACTGGCGAAATGTGGGTGTGCTATAGGTACACCTCTGCCTAACCCTTCGGGGAATACTGGCGTGATGTTATGTTATGTTATGTTATGTTGATTTAAAAGAGTGTCCATGGAGTTTCTTGCCCGTTCTTCTCCATAGGTACCTACTACGCTTTGGAATGGGCATCTAGCTTCATTTGTATGACTGACTGACCCTTTGACAATTCAAAAGTGCCTGTAATTGGTTCATTTGAAATAAATGCTTTGAGTTGAGTTTGACTCAACTTCAGAGGGCTCATAAACATTTGCGCGAACTCTAATATTATGATGATTTGGAATTACTTAGATTAGTGGATACTGAAGCTATGATACGTAAAGCGCATGTTGTGTGGTTGGGTTCTATGCTAAGAATTCTGATTTTATTGAGAGGTTGTTTTTATATAACACATAGAGATTAAGGTATTCTAATCAACGTCTAAGTCAGATAGGTAACGCTGACCTCATCTAGTTTAAAAAATATGATTGACGTGTAAAAGTGTTTGTAAAAACCTACGTACAGAAATAAATTCATTTATCATTTACCATTTATCATTTATCATTTACGGATAGAGAAAAGTATGACCAAAGTCCTTAATGAAATGACTAGGTACAGTTACAATAGCTAGTCATAATTTTACAAGACTACACGAAAAGATCCTCAATAATCAAAGCTCATCAAAGATTTATAGCCTGTAACGAATCGGGCGCAGTGAGTGATGTGCTACCATTATCGAGTGAAAGGTACGAGACCTGAATATAACAGCTGTATCCATCCATTTAATTTTATCGATCGTGCGATTCGATTCGAGTAATTATAGTCGCAAATACTGTTATGTTAATTTTAGGTTGGTTTGGGCAAGATTTTGCAGTACTTACCTACTTCGAAGTAATAATATAGGTCTTTAGATAATTGTTAAAAAGTAGTAGTTGTTACAAAGTATAAAACAAAGTGACTTTTTGTCTGTCTGAGTGACCGCTTAGTTCTTTAAACTCGTTTTTTGTTCTTTTAAAGCATTTATTCCGGATTGTTTATGCATTAATTAATGTTAAACTTCCATATAATAAAGAAGTTTCGGTGTTTTGTCAAGTCGAAAACACCGTTCGAAGTAGGGGTGGACAGCTGGTAAACGAAAAATGCTAAGCGTTTTAGCGATTTCTCAGAGCCAAGTTCTGGGTTCCACGCGATGTAGTTACTGATTATCAAAATTTTCTAAGAAAGCACTTAGTCTATAAGAATTCGAATGAAGTATTAGGAAGGTATTGAAACCGACGACAAAAGGTATTTACAAGGCAGATGTGAGTGGAAACGCCGGGAGGGGACGCCCTAGGAGGACATAGTATAGTGACCATAATGGTGATGTTCTTCAGAAAGGTCAGGTGCGTAGTACTCGCAACCGGCGTGCGTGTATGACCGGATAAAACCGGACCGGTAAGAACGTAAACGAGGCAAAATGAGTATGTAAGGATCGTAGCAGGTGGCGTTCTGTAGTATCTGCCTACTCCCATGGGAAGAAGGCGTGAGTTTGTATATGTATGTTGAAGCCGAATTTTGCATATTTTGGCATTAACGCTCCTTGAAACAGGCGCAACATGCGACGCAAATCGCAAGCAACACAAAGGCACCGCTCGTCGCGCGACAGGCGGTGCCTTTGTGTCGAGTCGAATGTCGCGGCTGTTTGAAGGAGCCTTTATAAATAATAATAAACATAGGTATCTATGATCGTGATCTCATGCACGAGGTTGTGGGTTTCAATCTGAGCAAGTACCAATGTGACTTTTTTAATTCGTAAGTACTTTCAGAGTTTATCTTGGAAATTATTGATATCGGTGAAGAAAAACATTGTGCGGAAACCGGCACTTATTAATTACGTGGACTTATTATTCGTGAGGAAAATTATTAGTTAGTATAAGTCTGAAATCTCCACCACGTCTTGAGCAAGCGTGGTGATCAATGCTCATTCATGCCTTTGTGCCAAAATGTACACTTAGTTTGCAAATAAATCTTTGACTTTGTTAAGTTCCTTTCAAAATGGTTGAGCTGAATGGTGCTGATCCATGCGTCATGTTCGTGAACGGGCGCCGTCAGTGGGGACTGGTCATTTCTTAGCTGCCACGGCTTATTTTAATTTAATTTAATATTTGAATTGCTTTTGTCTTTTTATTACGGACGCTTTTAACGTTCTGCATCGTTCTCACATGCATAATTTCAACATGAACGATGTAACCAATATTTTGTAACCATATTTTGATTTAAAAGAGTGTACATGGAGTTTCTTGCCCGTTCTTTTCCATAGGTACCTACTACGCTTTGGAATGGGCAACTAGCTTCATCTTTCTGACTGACTGACCCCTTGACAATTCAAAAGTGCCCGTAATTGGTTTATTTGAAATAAATGCTTTGAGTTTGAGTTTGAGTTTTGACTTTGTGTGTATGTAATTAATTCGATCCTTAAAAATCCTAATGCGTATTGTTGCTATATTTTTTTAATTTAATTAAAATAATAGCTTTGCACAAGAGAAAATTAAATATTATTTGTACACAATGTAATCGTAGAATTTAAAGGGGTTAGTTTTCAGGTCATAGGTACGTTGTAAACCTACCTTCTCTCTATGAGAAGAGGCCATTGTCCTGCAGTTAGACTGTAATAGGCTGGTATTATTGTCTTTGGTTCGTCAGTTGGAAAGAAGCAAATAAAATTCCAAAGTTCTCATTAAACATTTCATAGACAAACTGCGTGAATATCGTTCTTCCTTTTCAAGATGGTAAAAAAGATTTTATTTACAGCAATAATTCAGTTTGACCTAACTTAATCTAAAGTACAGTTTAATGTTTATTTATTCGCACGCGAGAAACGGTAGGCCCAAGTCAAATGATTTACACCGTTGTTTTATAAATACGTAACTATTTCAAAGTTAACAGAACCGGTTACTTTGAGTATTTTACGCAAAAACTTTGTTATTTATATTATTTTAATTTAATTTAAGTGCGTTATGACTTTTTTAAATTCATGAACCGTGAAGCTAATTATTAAATATAAAAATCCATTCATAGTATTTCTACTACTTACGCCATTGTGAACTTGATGCTAATAAAAATTAACTATTAATGTTAGTAATCAGTCAATGGGATACAAACATTATTTTACTGTGAAAATTTTCATAAAATCATCAGGTACCTAAAGATTCAAGGAACCACTATGTCATTTAAATAAGATGAGTAAGCAAAAAAATATTTTCGTCACTACAAAAAGAATATAAGCTTACAAAAATGCTTTTAACACTAAATATTTATTTATTCAATTCCACTATCAATACGTCCCGCGTCGATGAGTTTACTGGGCACACGGTTCATTCAAAATGTTTATTGATCACTTGCATTTAAGGCGCCTACAAACAGGCGCGACACGCGATGCGCACAAAGGCACCTCCTGTCGCGCGACGAACGGTGCCTTTGTGTCGCGTGCGATTCGCGGCGTTTGAAGGAGCCTTTAATGCATGGACGACGGAAATAAGCAAAAAAATGACCAACCATTAAAGATCTCCATATTATTGACATTCAGTGAATGATAAACTTATATTGACTACATACTAGTAAGCTGGAATTGAAAAATATTTTACGGTTTTAGAGATAAAATTTATACATACATGCATAAACTACAGAACGCCACCTGCTACGATCCTCACATACTCCTTTTGCCTCGTTTACGTTCATACATCTGGTCATACACGCACGCCGGTTGCGAGTACTACGCAACTGACCTTTCTGAAGAACATCACCAATAAGGTCACTATATGTCTTCCTAAGACGTCCCCTCCCGGCGTTTCAACTCACATCTGCCTTGTAAATACCTTTTGTTAGTCACCCTTCATTCATCCTCTCAACATGACCAACCCATCTTAGTAAAATATATCAAATTTATCTTGCAGTTAATAGTGCTCCCTGAAATACGTCGTGGATTTAAAATCGTCGTAACATTTGTTTGTTAAAGTAATATGTGTGTGTGATGAGCCGAGCAAGAGTGCCTCTCAATTAGCAGCCAATAAAATCGAATAGAATACTCTTGTTAGGTAAACCATAAAAATTACTCAATGCCAATTGCCATAGCCAATGTTAGTGTAGAGAGCAATGAAATATAAATAAAATATTAAATACCGAACCCAACCCCCCTCCCTGCCTTGCCTTTCGGAGATTACAGGCGTGATGTTATATGTCAAACTCAAACTCAAAGCATTTATTTCAATGAAACCATTTACGGGCACTTTTGAATTGCGCAGTAAGTCAGAATGTTGAAGCTAATTGCCCATTCCAAAACGTAGACCTCTATAGAGAAGAACGGGCAAGAAACTCCGTTAAAAGTTGTAAATATTAAAAATTATAAAGGACGAATAGCAATAAAATTATGAAGCATGTGAGACCTTGATGGTCGCAATTTGATGTTATTTGCAGACGTGATCCTACCACATGGGCAGAAATCGTAAAGGATCGAGAAGAAAACTGCCTCGTAACTATTTGTTGAATTCCCATTTAATAGACTACCATTTTATTCCGCCATTTCGTTTCCGTTAACTGTTTCGAAGTTTTATTTTTATCTCTACGTTTTATTAATCGACTGCATAAAGATTTAAATGCAATTCAAATCAAATGGCAAATTACTCAATAAGTGGTAATTTAGCAGTAAATGGTAAATAAATTGAGTTGTTAATTTCTGAAATTGCTTGCATTGTTACGGTTAATCACTGAAGAACAGTTTTTCGTTTTAATAGGTATTGTTGAAGACTTGAAGTGGGGTTTCGGGGGCTCGTGACTAAGTAATAGTATTAATAGTAATAGTAGTAGTTGCCGTGGCCGGTCCGTGGTTGTGTGACCATCTTTACATACCGAGGACCCCCTGTGCCGTGGCTGTCATTCGTAGATTTTTGACAGTCCGTACGGGTAGTCAGAAGCCCGAAACCCTGACAACCAGTCTTATTAAAGGGTATTGTGTTACCCAGAAACTAGGTTATGGTGGTCATATAGGCAGTCGGTCCATTTAAAAACTGGTATTCAGCGGGATTCGGGTAGATTTGAAGCCGACATCAATAAGTTGGGAAAAGGCCAGGTAAATGATGGTGTTGAACAGTTGAAGTCCAATGAAATGTTCATAAAGAATAGATTTTATGTGTGTACAACTGCGCATCCGTCGGACAATGGTTGACAAAGATGCGGAGAACTTTGTAAGTTAGCATTAAATCTTACCCATTCATAGGATTACAATACGCAATTTAAAATAGAATGGTTTTCAGGGAGGACTATAAAATATTAGATAGGTATCCGTCTTTCAGAGGAAATCTTCTTTTTAACTATTTAAAAACAATACATTTTTTCTGTCACTTTTATCTTCTATGTTTATAAATAAAAATTAAATACGTTCGTTGGTAAGCGCATTACTTGAGAACGGCTGGACCTATTTGGCTATTTTTTATTTTAAAATGATCGGAATAGGCCGAATTAGGTTTTTATTCCAAAGAAAATTCGGGAAATACTGATAGTGCTTTTTTCTGTGGGATTTTTGTAAGAACTTAAGACCATATTGAAATGACAACATCTGTCCGGTCAGCTAGTAAGTGCTCAAATAAATTCAATCAATATTTTTTTTGCTATATCCACTAATTAAATAGCCAAGCGTAGGAGTTTAAATGAACAAGTCAAATAAATTCACTTTCAAAAGCACTCACCGCGCATTCACACACCTACACATTAAAAAAACAACCTTAAAGTCTTTGAACCCCTCATGTTATAAACTCGTTAACCATCAACGTATTTTTTAGCAATTGTAACAAACGGTACTCCGTACTAAGATAGCATTCATTTAATTGAAGATGGCGGATAAAAAATAACGTAATTACCCGCGGCGGCTTCCGGCCGATGTAAACGTACTTGTACAACGCGAACGAAGAACGAGTGAACGAAAGAGCGAGGAGCTTTCGTTTGATGTGAACTTGAGGGATTATTGTATTGCGATGTGGTTTCAAGATACTGTTACGTATAACTTTATTAACGGATTTGGATGGAATTTGGCACACAGATATACCATGACCTGGGTAAGAACATAGGCTACTTTTCATCCTGGATCACAGACGAAGTCGCGGGCTACAGCTGTTTTTCTATAAACACAACTAAAAGGCTAACAACTACTTATTGTTTTATTCTTTTGGTTAAAAATTACATACCTACATAGAATAACCTATATAAAAACCACCCGTGCAACCTGTGCTTGTATTCCCCGAAGGGTTGGCCAGAGGTGTACTTATAGCCCACCCATATTTCGCCAGTGTAACAGGGAGCGAGCCTATTGCCACCAACCGGGCACAAATCCAGGCTCTACTGAGAAATATCAGATCGAAAAACTCAATAACAAAAACGAGCAGAGATTTTTTTTTTGTTAAAATTGTTAGTCACTAAGTTCATTCCCTCTCAAAGAGAGGAGGCCTGTGTCCCAGCAGTGGGAACACTATAGGCTGATTATGAAGTTCATCATCATTCATTCAATAAGGTTAAAAAGCTAAAGCGTTATGGCTCCTTCAAACAGGTGCGACCCGCGACGCGAATCGCATGCGACATTAAGGCACCGCCTGTCGCGCGACGAGCGGAGCCTTGAGTCGACTTTTATTGCGGACCGTACCTAATAATATTATCTATACTCGAAAGGTTTAGGTAGTTAAATAAAGGTAAACAAATCGTAAAAAGGGTTTTTTATAGTTGCACTTTCTTGTTTAAAAACACGTTACAACAAAATTAAAGTTATTTGCGATTTATACGATAGTTTCCTCTTTTATTAATGTATATTAAACTTTATCATTTATTCGTAAACTATACTCTTCGTACATGTCATTGCTTGAGCACATTTTTTTTGTTAGATTTATAAAATAGTATAATATTTTGTAATCTGTCTATTGTAAAAAGCCCAAAAAGACAGGTTCCCTAAACCTTTTAGAAAATACAACGAATTAGATAACGTTAATAAATTGAAGAGTACACCTGTGACATAGTATGGCAACTGAAGTAGCAGGTACTTCGTTTAGTCAGTTAACCAGATGCCTTATAAGTTGTGGATGAATTAGAAAAAATGTTATATGGTGTCACTATATTGCGGCTGCCACCATACCACTGTGAGCGTAATTCAATTGAGTTAATTATGGGCTCAAGCTAAAGGGTTTGTAGCCGAGAAAAATAAAACTTTTAAAATATCTGACCTAAACATTCTTTTGCCAGAGGCTTTAGCTAATGTGACTGCTGAGAATTGGAAAAGTTGCGAGGGTCATGTAATAAAAAAGAACAGAAAATGTTTAAATTAAACAAAATAATTGATGATACCACTGAACGCTTTATTATTAATGTGACAGATAGTTCCTCAAATTCAGATTCAGAATAGAGCCTATTATTATGGGACTCAAAATAATATGATTTTAACATTTGAAATAAAAGGTTTAACATCTATGAGTCACGTGGATTTTTTGTTTACCTTTATTTAACTACCTAAACCTTTCGAGTATAACTGTCAGTGTGTCGATAAAGTTTATAATTAAGAAAATTCCCAATAAAAAATTACTTCAGTAGGTAGAACCGTATCTCCTAACTTAATAAATAAAGGGGATTACATCGCTGATAAAAATGCTTGGCTCAACGCTGGTCCTGCTCCACAAGGGCGCATAAAATAATTGATTAGCATTTGAAACTACTGTTGGAGCTGCTGAAGATTTTAAAACTTATCTTTGCATTGTATAAATTCAATGTTTTAGTATTGTATAATTGCATAGCACAGGTGTGAGTACTATGCACCTACTATAAAGCTACCATTTAATAGGTTTTTCTTTCATTGACTTGAATGTGCCCTGGCGGCTGAGAGTTTGTCATGCTCACTCTAATGTCTCGCTGGTGGTGGCGTGTGTGTTGGATCATTAAGTTCCCTTCAAAATGGTTGAGCTGAATGGTGCTGATCTATGCGTCATGTTCGTGAACGGGCGCCGTCAGTGGGGACTGGTCATTTCTTGGCTGCCACGGCTTATTTTAATTTAATTTAATATTTGAATTGCTTTTGTCTTTTTATTACGGACGCTTTTAACGTTCTGCATCGTTCTCACATGCATAATTTCAACATGAACGATGTACCTAATCAATATTTTGTAACCATTTTTTGATTTAAAAGAGTGTCCATGGAGTTTCTTGCCCGTTCTTCTCCATAGGTACCTACTACGCTTTGGAATGGGTAACTAGCTTCATCTTTCTGACTGACCGACCCCTTGACAATTCAAAAGTGCCTGTAATTGGTTTATTTGAAATAAATGCTTTGAGTTTGAGTTTGAGTTGAGTTTGAATGAACCTAAGTAAGTACTGACATGTAAACATGAGTCTACAACTTGTTTTCCTGTTTAGTTAGTAAATTAGTTCTCGGGAAGGTAGCTAAGCGTAAACAATTACTCAGTTAGTCATGTTTTTAACTAGACTGGGAAGGGAAATGAACAAAAACTTAGATCGTATCACTCACGGAGTTATTAACCTGTGTACCTTAGTTTATCATCATAATAGCTGAGGGAAAAGCTCTTTAATTACCTACTAGGTCTTCACAGTAAAAACGATGTTTAAAAAATAATTGCTAGCTTTTGTCCTGAACTCTGCGTGATTGAAAGTAATTTCAACTTTTATACGTTACTAGCTGACCAGACAAACGTTTTTCTGCATTTTTTGGTATGAAATTTACTTTACGAACTATTCTCATACCTACCAAATATACTTATATAAAAATAAAAAAAAACATAAAAATCGGTCGAGCCGTTTCGGAGGAGGGCGACCACAAACACCGGGACACGAGGTTTTTATGTGTATAGATTTTAACTTGTTCACTTTTATAAGTAAATACCTAAATCCTAAATGTAGTCTGTCTAACTTTTCGATCAAACGTAGGTATTTGATCGTCATGAATTAGCTCTTAGTCCTTGCTATTAGGGCTGATTTTCCAATCGTCAGACAATTTCTAAAGATTAAATACGATGGATTGAAAACGACACTTGTGTTATAATTTTATAAAAGCGGTCAAACCGGTAAGATCAAGGCAATGAAATTATTTATTCTGTAAATACGATAGAGACCTGAATCGGTATTACAGGTCATGTTTAAAAAAAAGCTAGATGAAGTCTGACCAATGAAAAATTGGATTAAAAAAAATACTATATTATCTATATATATTTATATATACTCGTATATAAATGAATCCCTATTTCCCTTGGTCACGCCATCACGCGTGAACGGCTGGACCGATTCACTATTTTTTTTTTTGTTGTTTTCGTTATTGTCAGGAGAAGAATCTTATGAAATAAAAAAATAAGGAAGTTGATCGGAACGTTACAAAATTTAAGAAAACTTAACACCAACATTAATTTTACATAACTGTCAGTTGTTTGAAATAACTGTCAGCGATTCACAGAATGCGCGCTGCAAATATCGTTTAACACAGATGGATCAGTTGATAAATGAGTCGATAGTTTTAGTTTTAGTCAATAGTCAAAACTTAAACTAAACGACATATGACATTCATAGTTAAGACAGGACAACGTCTGTCGGGTCAGCTTGTATAATATAAAATTGGATTGAAATTCACATCGAAGTCTTTGAATGGACTTTCAAAGCTTTGCCGCAGTAGGTACCTATCTTAATTATAGTTACATTTTTCATAACAGTAGACTAAGTAGTGCGGTACATTATATCGTTCGTTAGTTAACTTTCATTTCTTCAGTTAACTGTAAGGTAATTTTGGTGTCTGCTCAAATTCAAATGAGCGTGAACTCCATAGATCAACATAAATAAAATATGTACCTAGAAATCCTAATTCTGAATAGAATATCCTATCCTATTCGCTGACTTCTTAACTTTGCCAGTTTCGATCATATTGGTTCGAAACTGGCGAAGTTAAGAAGTCAGCAGATAGGATAATTATTTTCTATTTAGAATTAGGTTACCTAGGTACATATTTAATTTATTTTTCTTTGAAATAACAACGTTTTGTTTTTTTTTCTAAGTTTTAAGTTCAGTGAAAATCATCGTCGTTCTGATGTTAATTTATTTATTTATTTATTAAGCAATAAAACATTTATAATATTACAAAAATACCTTGCTTAATTACTTTGAAAAGTTACTAACAAATAGACCTACATTAAGTTTCTCATGAAAATGCCAACTAGTATGTGGTAAATGATTGTTATAAATCGACTGGTTGCAGGTTGTTGCAATTTAAATACATAGCTCAATTTTACGCACCAGCACCTATTTTTAATTAAGGCATAATAACTAGCTGCGAGTCGTCAAAAAAATAAAGAAAATAATGATTTAAACCTTTCTTATAAAACATACCATGACAATAAAAGCATTTACGATGATTCGCAATACAGTCCACCACAACTATGGATAATAGTACTTTATTATGGTTTATTCTTCTAAGAGTGGTAAAAATAGCTGGACCCTTCATTACAAATGGCTGACTAATTTATTAACCAAAAATAGTTTCATGCATCTGTAATTAAGTAATTAAAGATGGAGGTTCGCGCTTCTAGACTTAAATCGAAGGATTTAATTGCATACCTTCAATGCACTTAAGAAAAACATAAAATAATGATATGTGAGCATACGTTACAGCTGCGATGCATGGGATAAGATAAGACTTCAGTGCTGGTCGTTATTTTTATAGAAATCCATACTAATGTTGTAAATGCGAAAGTAAGTCTGTCTGTCTGTCTGTTACCTTGTCACGTCTAAACCCCTGAACCGATTGTAATGAAATTTGAAAGATAGGTAGCCTGGGACTTGGAGAAGGACATAGTTGACTCTCCATCCTGAATTTTTGTATTTTTTTTTTTATTGAAACACATAATAAACGCACTCGAAGTCGTGGGTAACAGCTATAGTACCTAATAAATTACGTGAGAAATTGTTTTTTTGAACACTGATTTTGAGAATAAGACAGAAGTTACTGCTTTACGTATTTAGAAAGATTAATTTACTCGTACCTCCACAATGAAAATGTTGAAATTTTTGGTGAAAAATATTTAGGTACTTAGATAAACTTAAGAATCGACTCTAACATGGGGAAAGACTTATACAAGTAAAAACATTCAAAAACACACACAAAAGACAAGACATATAAAAGTGTTGATTTTGGAAAACTTTTAGGTTATTCTGAGATGGGAAAAGCCTACCTACTGTTCGTTCAGGTAGCTATATTTTTAAAAATAATTATTTATCTTTTGTACAGATAGGACGGATTAAACAGAGACCTTCCTTTAAAACATTTTCATTTCAAAAGTTACTGAAGCCTGAAACCCAAAACTAACTCAAACAAGTAATAGCTTACCTTTTATGTTATTTGACTTAAGGACAGAAGTTTTATTGTTTGTCAACCCTAATAAATCTCAGAAGTGCCGCGTGGTACAATAAAATCTAAATAAAGGACCAATAAAGTTGCTCTTAATGTACCACAGGGATCACTGAAGGGTTTACTCTATTAATGTTAACATCCTGGATGCAAAATGCTACTGTAGTGTGGGAGGGTTAAAAATAGAGGCAGCCAGCTCTCTTTTGTTTTTCGAAGTCGAAAGAAACGTTCTAGAAAATATGTTAATAATAAGACTATATGAGGTAAATGCAGTTTACTTAAGTTTGAAAAAATTTAGATTTTCTATAATTGTGTGGTTTGAAACTTTATGTAAAATTTAATACGGGTATGTTAACAGTTTAATAATAATATCTTAAGTGTTAATAGGTCACAGTATTCAGGTTTCACGATGTGTTTTGTTTTGTTATTATTGGATCATGTATTTTTTAATTTAGTTAGTATTCGATATGTTAAGAATATTTTTTGCAATAATTAGCGGCTGCAATTTACTTAGACTTAATTTAAAAAAAAAGCTCACACAACTTATAGTATTTTCATCGCTCCACCAGAATTACTACAAAACAATTCTAATGTTTATCCCAATTATTTTTCAAAACAAAATAAATTCCCATCTAAAATCTATAAATAAACTGAAAGCTTAGCAGCTCTGGACTCACCTCGCTCCGTGGAACACCGGGCACTAATAGCTGCGCCTGCGCAACTATGCGATGCTCACACGAAGAGCAATGACTCGGACGGTCGCACTTGACCTTGCGGGGAGCGAGTATACGCGAAACATCAACCCGTACTCGTTTTATACTAGCTTTCTTGGAGGGACATACAGCTGAGAAGTTTGGGCAGCTTTTTGAAGATTTTTACGATAAAGTTCTACTAAGCAATGTCGTGATAGCCCAGTGGTTAAGTCTCGCCTCTCATGCACGAGGTTGTGGGTTCAAATCCGGGCAAGTACCAATGTGACTTTTTCAATTCTTATGTATTTTCTGAGTTTGTCTTGGGCATCATTAACATCGGTAAAGGTAAACATCGCGAGAAAACCTGGACTTATAATTAATGTGTGATCAAACTTCATGCCTTTTTTATATGAGAAAAGGCCTTTGCCCTGCAGCGGGTCAATTATAGGCTAGTATTATTAGTTGAGGAAGGACGCCACCAGCCTAGGTGGAGCGACGATCTTCGCAGCGTGATTGGTAGCAGTTCTAAGAGTAACTGAGGGCCAAATACCGAGTTCATTGTCTTGCAATTAGAAAGGTCTATGTCTAACAGTGGACAGCTAGGTATATGCTGATGATGGAGTTTGTTGCCTGACCAGTTAAAGGCCCGAGATTGCGGCGCGCCGTGTTCAGCGCGCGCCTCTGAGGGCGACGGGGTCCACATGAATTTATGCGGACAAACACCTGGCCAGAGGAGCGTGACGAAATGCGCAAGCACTTCACCACCCGGCTAAAGGTAGCAGCAGAACATCGTGTGGTTTTAGTCAGTAAGAGTCTGACAGACCGTCCACCCGCCCCAGGGTGGAGGACATCCACGAGGATTTTCACACGATAATAAAAAGGTATATGCTGATGATTCATATTTCTGACTGACCGACTCCTTGACAATTCAAAAGTGCCTGTAAATGGTTTAATTGATATAAATGCTTTGAGTTTGAATTTGATGAAGGAAAGAAAAAGAAACCATATTTTTCTGCTCCTCATATTTACTCGTCTGATGAATGTTTTTGCTGGGTTCATTCAAGGAGTTTTATTTCTTTATGGATTGATGTTGACTGCAATCATTAATGCTGCTAGCTCACAGAAGCAATAAGGAGTTAAGACTGAATTCGATTGCCTTGGTGGACAAAAGGAAGTTGGACTTTTCTGACGGTATTCTCTTATTTTACTAGAAAATCCTTGAAATAAAAACAATAAAACGGGTCAATGAGGCTCGAACAGACCAGTACCCTAATTGCGTAACACACTTTCAATCACAATCTGAATGATTTTGAAGGATATTGCTAATCCATTGCTTCATATCTTCGAAAAAATTGTCTGCTCAACAACGCAAAAACGCAATGAATGTTGTTGAACTGTCACAATGAAAGCCTTTGCTACTTTTAATGTGTTACACAATTACTCCGCAGGGAAGCATGACAAATGGGATGAGGGCTAAACTTAGCCGTGGGTGTGGAACATGGCTGCCAATGGCGATGATGGTAATTCCTTAAAAGAGGTAAATTGCTTATTGATAAAGGCATCCGTCGTTGGAAGAAGTGTTATATCTGTAAAAGTCAAAAGAAAACTTGTAAACATAATCAAGCCAAATACATAATATAATATATTGAAGTATAATGTACTATACTTCAATGATAATAATGCTTAGATATTATAAAGAGGAATTTGATAGCTCAGTTCTTGAGGAAGGCGAAGCTATTTAACGTCACGTTACGACTCTCAGAAGACGAGCAGAAAGAAAAAAGTCAGAAAGAACGTAAATCGAAAACTAAGTAATAGCGCGGGCGGCCGATGCGATGCGACGGTGCTCACACCGACATTTTAAAAATCAAAGTCTAATTTATTGTACCCCCATTGAGAAGGGGGTACAATAAATTTCACGCAGACGAAGTCGCTGGCAGAAGCTAGTACATATTATGGTGATTGGCTAACTTCGTAGGTCTTTTTGTGTTCCATCCTACTTTTGCCTGAAATAAACAAAATTGCAGGGTATTAATCTTTTATAAAAAACAAAAAAAAAATAGGATATTGATT
Organism: Griposia aprilina; assembly: GCA_916610205.1. Taxonomy (NCBI): domain Eukaryota; kingdom Metazoa; phylum Arthropoda; class Insecta; order Lepidoptera; family Noctuidae; genus Griposia; species Griposia aprilina. Next base: position 18,375,937 of record OU744286.1, read on the forward strand.
TAACTTCATATTCAAAATAATTACACTCATGTCATGGTTCTGTTCGATACGGAAATTGATGCCGATTGACTAATCGACTAGCAATTTTTATTTTATATTTTTTAGTATGTCAACATTTATTAGGATTTATAAAATTATCATAATCATAGATTACAATATACAAGCTAAAACTAAAATATATATACCTACTATTTACAAGTTTATAATGTAACGCAAGAGCTCATAGGGCATCAAAAAATTCGTTCGCATCGCTGTCAATGGGATAAGTGCCCAAAAGGCTGGCAGCATTGCCACGTTGGATGGCAAATTAAATAATATTGAACATTATTACACAAAAACACATTAGTATACTACATTACCTTAATCCTACATAATATGAAGGTAGTACAGGCCTACAACAAGAACTTTTGTTCGACTACCGAACAAAATGGCCGTATGTATACAGTGCAAGTTCAACTCCCCAGCTTACTTAGACCTCCTTTACTTAGCAAAAGGAACCAGTACAGGTGTCTAGCTCGACTGGTTACACTTTTATAGTACCGGCCACGGGATGAAACTAATGTTATAAACACAGGACGTCCAGATATGTATACAGATTACTAATTAGGTTTCCTTAATTGATGCCAATTATGTAAATAAACAGCAGGAAACTAGCTGTGTTTGTTGATTTGAATGATTTTTAAGCAACTGCAAAGACTGCGTGACAAACCAGCTCAGCTGCAGTAAATAACAGAATGTTTAAAATCTTTTGATGGTGAAGACTTACCCTAAGTTTCTAAAAGTCTTTTCAATTCTAGGATCATTGTTACTGTTCACAAAAAAACTCAATACTCAAGCTTTCTTAGGTTTGCCTTGATAATCAGCATAACAGACAATAAAAAAAAAAAAAATATGTTTGATTATAGCGATTCTGTAAGCAATGCCTTTATTTTATATGGTTCAGTTATGATTATTACCTGAGGCTTCCTTGAAAGAATAATCCTCACTTATAAACTATACGTATGTGTCGTAAAAAGGACTATAATATTACTTATAACCTCACGTAAGTTTCGTAAAAGGCATTTAGGACTTTCGTCAAAAATATGGGCATCAGCGTCGTTATAGCAAATAATGAACACAGTGGTCGTCAATCCGCCTGCGAAGTAGCTCGTTCTTTTTGACCATTCATTGCGGCTGTTATTGGGTGTGATGGTGAAGATATTCTTCATATTTCTTGTTGGTCTAGAGGTCACCAGCACGACTGTTGACCATGGAATCCTGGATAATGTGGGCGATCTCCAGGTCGGACAAAGTGTTAGTATGTATCTCGATTCCACGGATGCCTTAGTAGTCATCTCAATTTATGCTTGATTAATGGCATAACGTTGATCTTGGTATCTAATATGCCTCGATAATTGGCCTATCACAGACGAGATTAGTATGCATGTAACGCATGGTGGCGCCTTAACGCCCTGGCGCCTGTAGAACAGTTGCACAAATTACTAGTAGGGGCTTCGGCGTCGCGGGCTTAGTTAAAGCGTTGTACCTGTCTCGCAGGGAAGGTTATGCACTTGAAGCATATTTACGGCTGATCACAGCCTTCTTTGGAAGGTTATTCTTGAAGGCCAGAATAACTTTGTGTGCTTGGCCTGCTGAACCTTCACTGATGAGTGATGAGCAATATAAAAAAAAACCGTTAACTTATCATGAAATATTTCCGAAAAGCGAAATTCAAATGTATCTAATAACGCATTAAGAAAACACCAAATTGAAACAAAAAATAATAATAATTTAAAGTGTTAAAGAAGGAAGAAACAAAATCGAGCCTTTTGGACAAAATACAATTAACCCACTTAAAGTGGGTTTACGAAATTGAAACTTAATTTTTTAATCATTCAATATTTCGTATTGCTTTGGCGTGCGCTCAATACGGCTTCTACATGATTTGTCAAGCTGAGTACCAGATTCCTCAGCATAAGCTAAGGAATATTTGCATTCTTCAATAAGTGCATTTTTCAGGGTATGAAGTATGACTGGAGGTAGATTTTGGGTTCTAACACATCTGCCAAGGTCGTCCCAGGCATGTTCGATAGGCTTTAGGTCAGGGCTTCTCACTGGCCACTCATGTGATGAATTCCTACGTCTTGAAGGTACTTGTTTACCACATGAGCTGTGTGGGGTCAGGCATTATCATGCATAAACCATTGTTTATGCACGAATAAGAAATTACTGGCTGGCTACGTGACTGACGTGGCTCTGAAAACCCGCAGGGCAGCATGTGGCGAGCTGTTGGGCAGTAGCGACCCCACGGACCCTATCTCCCGGGAGAAGTGTTGTTTTGCATTGTCGCCTATATTGACCATTTACGTATCTCATAGCGGTCAGATTGCCATTTCCTATCGGCACTAGCGCCGTGCGACCATCTGATGAAATAGCAGCACACACGTGTACAGAACCTCCCCCGTATGGGACGGGACTTTTTTTTCGTATCATGCCATGTAAAACTTTCCCCTGGTCGTCTGTACACTCGATGTCTCCCGTCATGATTATACAACACGAATCTCGATTCATCAAAGAACATTGCTCTGCCCGATTTGTCCTCACCCCATTCGTTGTGCTCACAGGCATATCTTAGTCTTGCAACTTTGTGATGCCGTTCGAGATTTTGGTCATTTGCTGACCGGTAAGGCTTTAAATTGGCTTCTGCAAGAAGTCTCCTAACTGCCCACTCGTTAATAGGGTCCCTTCAGGTCTGCAAAAGTTGCTGCTGGATCACAACTCCTGTCTGATGTCGATTTCTGAATACAGTTGGCACAATGAACTGATCTTCTCGGGTCGTTGTGCACCTTAGCTTGCCATTGCTTGGTCTTCTTAGGTTAACTGCAGTCTCCTTAAACCTCGGAAGCACTTGTTGGACAGTAGAAAGTCTTACATTAGGAAGTCCCCTTGTTCTGGCCGTTTGACGCTGGGATCTCCCCAATTACACCATAGTGATGATCCTGGTACAATCCTCGGGTTTGAGAGGCATGATGAGACCTCTATTGACCACTTTTAGTAAAACAATCGACACGCCAAGGTAAAAACAATAATAAAAGTAATCCAATTTGATTTTAAATTCTTTTTTTTTCCATCAAATCAAATCAAAATATTTTATTTCACATTAACCAACATGGACACTTATGAAAAGTCAGAAGCTACGTGCACGGTTCCAATTGGTTGTTTCCTATGGAGAAGAGCCGGCAAGAAACTCCACTCCATGATTTCGAACAGGCCAGTAAGTAATAAGGTTTTAAGGTTTCAATATAATATACAAATCTTCACGTCAGGTCACATCAGGTCTTCACATTATCTGACCAAAATTATGTCTGGACTTTAAAAGAGACTGTGACCTCTGAGTTTGTTTTGGCCTTTCTTCTCAGAGTAGTCAGATAGGAAACGCCAACCTCATCTAGTTTTAAAAATATGATTGACGCGTAAAAGTGTTTGTACAAACCTACATAAAGAAATAAAATCATTTATCATTTATCAATACTGCTTTCAAGATTGTTTTTACTTCATGAAACTAACTTGTGTGGTTTAGGAGATATTTAGATTTCTTATGCATTTTGCAAGTGGCACTTTTATATTGTGGTGGGGTTCCTGTCATCAGTCGACCACTTTATTGATTTGTTTAGGCCAGCAGAATGGACACTGTCGATATTGACTACTAACAGTATCATGCTATCACAATCACAATATATATGTCGCAGCCATCTGGGTAAATTAGCCAGCTAATTGGACGCCTAGGCCGTTCATTAAACGCCGCCTTCAATTAAATAACTGAAGGACAAGTAGCCAAGTCATTGAGCGCAAAGTTTAACCAGATGGCTGAATATCGTGTAGTTATTTAGTTAAATTGGATATTTATGAATTTGTGATGTTTGGTTAGGTTAGGTTAGTTTGAATCACTTGGCTGAGTCTTGGTCAGTTATCTTTAAAGGGCCAGTCATCTTCAAGGGGCTGACGTTGTTAAACGTTGAATGTTTCTAGTTCAATTAACTATCGGCCGAGGCATCCAATTGGATGCGGCGTGTGTAATTTAACCAGATGACTGCGACATACACACGACATCATGTACGGTCAATATCAAATTGTCATTTTACGTCAATTTGCCGTGTGACGGCCATTTCATCCAACTGTCAAACAATAACAGCTGATGTGATTTCAATATACGGGCAATTTAAGTTGGTAGTCAATTTACTAAACAATTAATTTCACATACGATGATGTTGTAGGTTACGTCTAGATAATGATTTCAAGCCAATCATTAATGAAAGGGGTCGTGGCTAAATAATAGGTCTTTACCTATGAAATTGCCGTTTTGTATGAAAAAATTTAAACGAATTTTTTTCATGAATTTTTTATTTGTATTAATCGAAGTAATCACCCATGCAATCAATGCATCTTTGCCATCGCAGTGGCAGTTTATTGATGCCCTTCTTAAAGAAATCAGCTGGACGGGAGGCAACAAATTCTTCAAAGGCATTTTGTACTGCCTCTCGGGTATTAAATTTTTTTCCCGCCAAGAAGTTATCCAAATTCTGGAAAAAGTAGTAGTCTGTAGGCGCAAGGTCTGGTGAGTAGGGCGGATGACGGAGAGCTTCCAACCCCAGTTCTTGCAACTTGGAGACCGTCTGCTGTGCAGTATGAGGTCGCGCGTTGTCGTGCAGGAGCAGCGGAGACGAGCGATTGACCAATGCTGGTTGGAGATGCGCCAGCTTCTCCATCATTGTGTTCAGTTCTTCACAGTACACATCTGCAGTAATGCTCACCCCGTTTGGTAAGAAGCTGTGATGAATCACACCGGCGCTAGACCACCAAACAGTGACCATCACTTTTCTAGGGGTAAGTTTTCGTTTAGGGCATTGTTTAGGTGCTGAACCAGGATCCAACCAACTTGCTGAGCGCTTACGGTTATCAAACAGAATCCATTTTTCATCGCAGGTAACAATGCGGTTCAAAATTCCTTCATTTGTGTGTCTGTTGAGCAGTGCAAGGCACGTCTCGACGCGTACTTCGCGCTGGCGATCATTGAGTTCGTGGGGCACCCATTTGTCAAGCTTTTTTACCTTGCCAATTTGACGCAAATGGACCAATATTGTTTTGACGCTAACGTCGAAAGCTGCTGCTAATTCAGCCGTAGATTGTGTATCATCAGCTTCCACAATCGCCTTTAATTCGTCATTGTCGACCAAAGTTTTCGGACGACCGCGAGGTTCATTTTTCAGGTCGAAATTTCCAGAACGGAAGCGAGCAAACCAATAACAGGTGGTGCGTTGGTTTGTAGTGTTAGCTCCGTAAACGTCGTTGATGTTGCGTGCCGCTTGTGCCGCGTTGCTGCCACGACGGTACTCATATTCCATAATTACTCGAATTTTTAACGTATCCATGATGACGAAAAAGATTGAAATGCGATGAAAATGTAACACTAATCAATAAAGAAATGACTACTTTTAGAAAAAAAAATCCATGTTTTTAAAATAAAATTAATTTGAAATTAGAATTCTTAGCCAAACAAAAATTATTTTGATTTGAAATGGCCAGTACTGCAGAACGGCAATTTCATAGGTAAAGACCTAATAATAACATCCGCACGGGTCGATGGAAGGTTAAGCTGCGTTTGCCGCGGTCGGTTCGTGGATGGGAGACCATCCGTTACATTTTATTACGGATACTTTAAACGTGCACGTCTTTCTACATCGTTCTCACATTTTTAATTTGAACATGAATGATGTAAACAATTTGTTTTTTGTAACTATATATTAATGTAAAAGAGTGTCCATGGAGTTTCTTGCCCGTTCTTCTCCATAGGTACCTACTACGCTTTGGAATGGACAACTAGCTCCATTTTTCTGACTGACTGACCCTTTGACAATTCAAAAGGGCCTGTAATTGGTTTATTTGAAATAAATGCTTTGAGTTTGAGTTTGAGTAAAGTCGTTGGCCCCGTTGTTACGGGTAGTCAGAAGCCAAAAAGTCTGAGAACCAATCTTATAATGAGGTATCGTGTCAGTAACTGGGTTGTGGAGGTCAGATAGGCAGACAGGTCTTCTCTCTAAGTACCTCCTACGCTTTGTAATGGGCAACTAGCTTCATTTTTCTGTTTGACCGACCCCTAGACAATTCAAAAGTTCCTGTACAATTACAGGCACTTTGGTTTATTTGAAATAAATGCTTTGAGGTTGAGTTTGCAGGCAGTCATTCCATGTAAAATACTGGTATTCAACTGCATCCGGCGAAACTGGAAGCTGACCCCAACATAATTGGGAAAAAGCTAGGCAGATAGAATCCATTAATGGAACCTAATTAAGACGGAAGAAACACTTGCGGACAAAGAAAGTATACGGATTAGTACGAAAAACTAAAATAACTCTTAAAAGAATAGAGCTAGAGACATAATGAAACTGTATGTTGTAGATAATTTACCAGTTAATAAAACAACACCAAATGTTGGAAAGATTATTAGTTTACTTAATTGTCAAAATTACTTAAAAAAACAAAATATCAATAATTTTTAGGTTGAAAAAATAATGGTTGATACCTCACATAAAACACAAAAACGGGTACGGTAGCTGGGGCGGGGTTTCGAATTCTTACACACCTCCCAAGCTCGCCCCAACCATGTTCAATTGGATTCAGGTCCGGGTTTCTCACGGGCCAGTCCATGCGATTGATGCCAACGTCTTGAAAATACTCATTTACAATTTGAGCTGTTTGTGGCCTGGCTTTGTCATGCACGAATATTGAATTTTCACCCATACTAATTAAAAATGGGCCGAAATGCTCATTAAGAATTTCTTTTTCATGTTTTGCACTAGTTAGCGTACCATTTTCTATCAGCACTAACTCCGTGCGACTCTCTGAAAAGATTCCAGCCCAAACCATAACAGATCCACCGCCAAACTGCACTTTTTCCTCAAAATAAGCTGGAAATAAAACGTTCCCCTGGCCGTTAGTATACTCATCGCCACCCATCTTGTGCAGCATAAATCTGGATTCGTCAGAAAACATTATTCATGCCCATTCTTCGTCTCCTCATTGTGCGTGTACGCGGGCGTAACGTAATATTGCTACCCGATGTTCCCTTTCAAGTTTTGGACCATTTGGGGTGGAGTCAAATTAGCTTCAAGGAGCCGCCGCCTTACAGTCCGTTCGCTTACGTCGTCCCTACAGGTCCTGAAGTTGATCTGTTACTTCAACTACCGTGAGGTGCCAATTTCGAAGCATGGTCGTAACAATAAATCGATCCTCTCGAGCCGTAGTACATCTCGGTTTGCCGGCTCCTGGTCTTCTTGTTCTGCCCAGTTTCTGGGAAACGTTGGACGACTCGCTGCATTGTAGAAAGTGACACGCCTATTGTTCTTGCATTACCTCGCTGAGTTCTGCCTTCTTCTAACATAGTGACGATACGTGAACATTCTTCTGGTGGTGGTTATGATAGTAATTCAATAATAATAGTGAAAAACGACAATGAACACCTTTTATCATTTTGATTTGACAGATTGAAAACAAAAGTGAGAAAACAAGCACGAGTACAACAACCGCGCATTGAATTTATTTCCAAATTCGGGGTTTTAAAATTTTAAGTTTTTTAAATTATGTTGTCAATCATCTATGGTTTTATTTTATACTTAAATTCTCTATACTATAAAGTTGTTTTTATGCATGTTACAGGGGTAGAATAAAATAGAATACTCTTTTACATACCTACCTACGCCATAAAGAATACAGATAGAAATATAGAAATTTTGTCGATTTTCGTCATCGAACGGTATCATTTGACCGCGAGTGTAGTAATATCGAGGGTCTACAGTAGTCTAACTTATACCCTGTCCCGGAATTCCGCAATCCTGGATGACTGCTGTAGGTTTACAACCAACAATTAAACTCCGGTTAACGACAGTTGCCTGACCTAAGCACATGATAACTATTTCCCTTGATTAATACTTAATTGCCTTTTCATATCCTCGTACTAATAACTTGACGCCTAACAATATTATATTATGGTATTTTTAATGTTGGTTGGTTTGCTGGTGGCCTGCCTGATCGAAAATGAATACCGTCACCTGCTTCTCAACTATAAGGCGATTGCGACCTTGGAGATTAAGTTGAAATGTCTCCTCTCATGTTTCCTCTACTGGGATTTAATTCCCGTCTTTGTTTGTGAGAGGGTTGGGTCGTAATCCACCAGGCAGGCCTAGCGCGGTTGATGGACGTCATCGTCACCATATCTTGCCGGCTTCCTCACGGTATTTAGTGTATTTACCTTCACCATCTTTAGACCAGAGATGGTGAAATAGTTTGCACAAAATGCGCTCCTGTTAGTAATTTCACCTACCACTTTACAAACTTTAGAAATGCGAATTCTTTGCTTTCAAATGACAAGACATGCCTACACGCAGCCATTGATCTGCAGATATCGAAATCGTTATAATATTATCGTGACAGAAAGCTCGAACATTCATACCAAACTTAACTGTACCAAAATCAACAAGGTTCTTGTGAATTCTTACCATTTCGAAAACATCTTGAATACGAAACAGTTAATTTAGATTTTTTGCCTTGTTTTTTTTGCTTATAAAAAAAGCTTTAACAATCATTGGAGTTTTTACGTGCCTTCGCTGTTTACGGTCAACTAGGGTCAAATCAATAGTGAGATGACAAATAGATAACAAACATTGGTAAGGCATTGTAAAATAGTCAGCAAAGCTATAGATTTGGTCAACTGCATAATTTGGGCTTGCTGCTTACATCTTTTACGTAATCCGTCCATCTTATTTAATACAAAACCTCCCTCCCACCTCCCCTCTATTTAACCCAACACCTTTTTTTTTTTTTTTTTTTTTTTTTTTTTTTTTTTTTTTTTTTTTTTTTTTTTTTTTTTTTGGATGGGAAATCATCAAATGACCTCTCCCGCTCTGGGCGGAGCGGAAGGGCGTGTCAGACTCTTACTGACTAAAACCCACCCGTGTTCCTTCAGTTGCCTGTGCGCCAGGGCCACGGTAACTCTTTCGAACAATCCGCGACCCCGGCAGGCATCGGCCCTATCGGACCCCGTCAATTATGCTGACAACTCTTTGAGGCGCGCGTGGAACACAACGCGCCGTCGACCCGGGCCTGGTCCTTACCGGACGGCGAGCTGCCCATTGCTCGCCGTCCGCAGGCCCGCGCCTACGGTGGCCGGGAGTCGGCTATGGACTCCCGACGCCCAGGGTGTCTCCTCCTGCGGCGACTAGGGGCGTGAGGGCGCAATGATTGCCTCTCCCTCACGCGCTCCGCCTCCTCCTTCGCGAGCATTACTGCTTCGCAGAAGGAGGTGACTGCTTCCCATTCTCTCTCGCTCCGTACTATGGCCCGAACCAGGGCCGGACGCGAGAGATCGCCGCCGCCGATCGCCGCCACGAGGACACGGCGGTGCTCCGCCCAAGCCGGGCAGACCTCCACCGTATGCTCCACCGTGTCCTCCGGTCGATCCACACAATGCCAACACCCGGGCGTTTCCTCCCGCCTTATCCGAAACAGGAACCTCCCGAAACAGCCATGTCCGGTGAGGACCTGCGTCAGGCGGAAGGTGAGGACGCCGTGGCGCCTCTCAAGCCACTCCTCAAAGAGGGGACTTACCGCCGCAATTGTGGCGTGCCCAATCAACGTCAACTAGGGTCAAATCAATAGTGAGATGACAAATAGATAACAAACATTGGTAAGGCATTGTAAAATAGTCAGCAAAGCTATAGATTTGGTCAACTGCATAATTTGGGCTTGCTGCTTACATCTTTTACGTAATCCGTCCATCTTATTTAATACAAAACCTCCCTCCCACCTCCCCTCTATTTAACCCAACACCTAAGTTCACATTGTGGAAGTAAATACACTGGATCGCAAAAATTCCGGATCGCTAATAAAAGGCGTGATAGCTTCTTAAATACATAAGACTAATTTGCGAAACTATAATATATTGTACATGACTGATTAATATATATAAAAAAATGTGTAATACGTTTTGTATACTATATAACTTTAATTAAATACAAAAAAATAAATCGCTTCTAAATTATGACAACAAAAATACACTTCGCAGAAAATCTTATAAAATAAAAGTTTTTTTGTCAATTTAATATTTTGTATTTCCTCCACGAGTCCGTATCATTTCATTAGGAGGCATGCTGTAAACCGAAATTTTAATACGTTTTTGGTCTATGTTTGCCCATTCTTCCACTAGCGCATTCCTTAACTCGTGTAAGGTAACGGGAGCAGGAGAGCGTTGTCTCACGCATCTCCCGAGCTCGTCCCATGCATGTTCTATGGGATTTAAGTCTGGGCTGCGATCTGGCCACACCATGCAGGTAATACCGACGTCTTGAATTTACATATTGACCAAACGAGCAGTATGGGGTCGCACATTATCGTGCATTAAAATGGAATGTGCACCCATATTCACTAAGAAAGGACCAGCATGCTCATTTAAAACCTCTTCTACGTATCTGACAGCAGTCAGAAAACCTATTTCTATGATCACTAACTCCATACGATCCTCTGAAGATATCCCAGCCCAAACCATTATTGATCGTCCACCGAATGGCACATTTTCTTCAGAACACGCTTGATGATACCGTTCTCCTGGTCGTCTAAATACTCCTCGTCTCCCGTCGTGCGTACATAAACAAAATCTGGACTCATCGGAAAACATAACCTTGGACCAATCTTCATCTGTCCATCGGATGTGTTCTCGAGCAAACCGTAACCTGGCAACTCGATGTTCTCTGAGCAGTTTGGGGCCGTTTGCTGGTTTATAAGGCTTTATATCAGCATCCCGAAGACGTCGCAGAATCGTATCAGAGCTCACATTGTTGTGGTGAATTTCTTGAAGACTGTTTCGTACCTGAACAGCCGTGACATGTCGATTTCTTAACATAGTGCTCACGATGAATCGGTCTTCTCGTGTAGTTGTGCACCTTAGCCTGCAATTTCCAGGTCTCCTGATGTTCATGCCGGTCTCTTGAAATCGCTGGAGTACTCTTTGGACCGTTGATAAAGATACTCCTACTGTTCTAGCAGTGCTAACTACGCGGACTTCTTCCTTCTTGTACCATATGGTTAACCCGTGTACATTCTTCAGGTGTTAACGACTTGATATTGCAATGAATACTCCGATCAATCCAAGGAACCATTTACCTATATAATGACAGCTCGGTTTGAAACAAAAGCATAAAACATATTCTTTTCTTAATTTTAAATTTTGAAATTTTTCAAAGAGCAGTTTTTTTTTGTCTGTAACTTGTACAAATGAAACCTCTTTAGAGATTTAGAACAAGCATTAGTAACCTGCTTACTACATATTATTTATTCTAGCGACCTAGGTATATAATTTATGGAGATATCACAGTTTTTATTAGCGATCTGGAATTTTTGCGATCCAGTGTATATTGAGTAAGTATTGAGTACCTAGTTACCTACATTATAGCATGTAGCTAGAGGCAGGTACAGTTCGCGCAAAACTTTATGTATGTGAGCTCTCGGAAGTTGCACGCGAGTGGCTGCGCAATATGCATACCTATTATAGGTGTCCGAAAGAATTCCCTCACTGTCACTCTTGTAACTTGCGCGGTTTTGTACTCGGGCCTACATTCAGAGGGCTCATAAACTTTTGGGGGAACTGAATCTACTTCCTCAATTTTAGTGATCTATGTATCTCATAGATTGGAATGGTCAAGATGGAACAAAAGTTTTTAATGTTCAAAAACACCTAGGTACATTACAACAACTGTTTTCTTGTACATTCTACTAAGTATTCCGTACGTTTAAATACTGTTTTACTTTCGCGGTAAACTAATCTACATTAATTTCCGGTGGCCCACTTTCCTGTTTGTCACATTAAAGCAATATTTGCGATGTGCGGTACCTTGATTATTTCCTGTAGAACTAGGTTTTGCTCAAGGTGTTAGCCTAATGGAGAATTAATTATCATTTTCCATGTTCGTTTGTTTTTGAGGTTTTAAGTGGTTCTCGGCAAAGTATACCTAAATTGAGCTCAAAGATAAGGACTTAGTTTAGTAAATCAACTGACGATTTTTGGAAAAATAATGGAGCTACTGTTTTTGCCTTTCGTCCATGTAGACACGGAAGGACCCTGTTGACTATTTCAAATACACCATTAAACCACATCGTGAGGATAAGCAATTTGTATTGCACGCTTTGCATTTTTTTTATGGCTGTAAATGTGAGTTACGTAAGCATAGAATAAAAGAGTAAACTAAATAAAATAAAAAAAATACAAAAAAAAACCCCAATGCAAAAAAGAAAAGCGAACATTTAAAAAGTCAAAAATAATGCCTATCGTTGAGCCATCAAATTCCATTGAGTAACACCATATATTTTAATTAGGTATAGAAATTGATGGATGGCACGATAAGGTTTGCTCGTTGAAATGGCGCTAAAATGTCGCGGCGGGGTACCGCCGCTTATGTAAGTCAGACCCATCATTTGATTGACTATCTATTAATTTACTAGCCTTTCCAACCAACTTGCTTCGATACGATATTTTTTTAAATAGAAAATCTAGTTGGGTGTTAAATTGTTAAGCCTGGGAGCGCTATGAGTAATGAGTATGCAATCTCCTATTTTAGCTATTTTTATTGCTATAAGCTTAGCGGTACCCCGCCGCGACATTATAGCACCATTTCAACGAGCAAACCTTATCGTGCCATCCATCAATTTCTATACCTAATTAGAATATATTGTGTTAAGGCTCGTGCACACTGGCGCGACGCGACAGCGTGACACAAAGGCACCGCGTGCCCCGCGACGAGCGGCGCCTTTGTGGCGTGCTGTCGCGTCGCGCCTGTTTGTGGGAGTCTTTACTCAATCGAATTTGATGGCTCAACGATAGGCATTATTTTTGACTTTTTAAATGTTCGCTTTTCTTTTTTGCGCTGGGGGTCCTTTAAATTTTTTATTTAATTTTTATTTAAAAATAATTAAACTTTGTTTAGTTTTGTATATGAGTTAACAGTTGTGAGCGTTTTTCAGGGTATATTTAGACACTACATCAAATAGCTTGTTTTGGCGTTTACGTAATCCCCAAACACGACATATCTGCTACTATTTTTTCAAGAGTGTACTAGTGTGCTGGATATCCTGGCTGCAGCATCAGCTCATCATGTTGCCATCATTGTATTGTGTGTAGAATTAAATACTGATCAAAACAAGTCTTAACACGACATATCTGCTATTATTTTTTCAAGAGTGTGCTAGTGTGCTGGATATCCTGGCTGCAGCATCAGCTCATCATGTTGCCACCATTGTATTGTATGTAGAATTAAATACTGATCAAAACGAAACCAAACACGATATATCTGCTATTATTTTTTCAAGAGTGTACTGGCGTGCTGGATATCCTGGCTGCAGCATCGGACCAAGAATTCCATAATCTTGCATATTTTTATAGCGTACATGGGTGTTTCAAATTTTAGGTCACAGATATGTTTGAAAGTAGGTAATGTAAATACCCATTATGCGTCTAAGATCCTTACCGCAGCTAACAAAAGAGCTGATTACCTTGAAACGGCTGAACCGATTTTGATAAAATATATCTAAGAACCATCGCTAGAAAATCTGCTTTCAAATAAAAAAAACCGCATTCAAATCGGTTCACTCGTTTAAGACCTACGGTGCCACAGACAGACATACAGACACACACACACACACACACACACATAGCGGTCAAACTTATAACACCCCTCTTTTTGCGTCGGGGGTTAATAAAACACTTTTAAATAAAATATTAAGAGTGCTACCGGCACAGGTTATAAATCTCAAGAATTTATCGCGCGTCGCTTGCACAGGATCCTCGGCATTAAAATACGAGATGTCTTTCTTACATTTAAATACATTTTCTTTTTTTACTCGTACCTAACCGGTTTCAAGCTTTGCTCTGCGAAGTCTTGGCAATTGCTTGCGTTTTTCGTAAATAAACTTGTTTGATGCAGTTTTTACATCTATTTTTGGTATCATTATGTTTAATGCTATCTTGGGAATAATAGGTGCTTTGCTTGAAATTAAATGACGATGTGCAACTTTCATTCAGTCTCCTTGGCGATGCGCAAACGCAGCCCGCGAAATTCAAATTTTCTTACGTTTTTTTTGCAATTTGCAGGTCTGTATCAGGGTGTATGGTGATCTAAATATGATTCGTGGCCGTATCAAAGGCTTTGCAGAATTTTAATCATTAGAATCAGCAATACAACTCTTTAAGTTAGAATTGCCCTCAAATGTGTTCATGAAATAGTCATTCAATAGGGTAGGTACTATGAACATAATAGAGATGTATAGGTATTAATGATTTTTATGGTTATAATTGTATAAATAAATGTTTGATACGGCCGCATATTTAGATCAACATACAACCTGATACTGACCTGCAAATTGCAAAAAACGTAAGAAAATTTGAATTTCGCGGGCTACCTTAGCGCATCCCCCTTAATAAATACATTATTTCTGTTCTGTATAAATATAATTGTAATAGTTTGTTCATAGATTCCGTTCACTTATTTCGGGTTCGTGGTAATTTTTTTAACAAGTTTACTGCAGCGTATTTTTTTGTAATATTCTATACATCCGCCGATTTTTTTTTTATTATTATTATTAACCTACTATATATTCTACTATTCATTCAACATACGACGTATAACAGAGCTGAAATTTGCAAAAACCAAACAAATTTTGAATTTGGCGGGCTACAGCTGACGATCCACCTTAATGACTGGGTTTAGCGTATCGATAGACTTCTCTCGATTACAACATTAAATTAAATTAAATTAAGGTGTTTACAGGTAGTCTTTAGGGCGGAACCTTCAGGGAAGCTCGCGAAATTCAAATTGTGTTACGTTTTTTGCAATTTGCCTGTCACTGTCAGGTTGTATTTGGATTAAAATATGGTTCTCTCATGAAATCATGACATTTGAGGGCAATTCTAATATAAGGAGTTATATTGCTGATTCTAATGATTATAATTCTGTAAAGCCATATTTGATACGGTCGCGAATTATATTTACGAGTACAACCTGATACTGACCGGCAAATTGCAAAAAAACGTAAGAAAATTTGAATTTCGCGGGCTACCTTGGCGCATCCCCCTTAATTCAAGAATTTCGGTCTATTGACCTGAAAGCTCGCAAGCTACTTAAATTATTGAAATAGAAAAAGTCGAAAAAAAAATAGTGCAGATGCACAACATTTTTTTCGTCTATTTTTGTATTTTTTTTTCTACGGGACTTGCTATAAGTACATGCATATCCCATAGAAAAAAATCCCCATTAAGTAGGATAATAATTATGATGACTTGGTAACGAGTGTGACGTGTGTGACGACACGTGATTATTGTGTACCCGGGCGATAATAAGACACATCAAGCTGTAGAAAGAAACTGTCATACAAGCATAAGTGGAGGAGGTGCCAACGCCGAACTGTAATTAGTAGAACCGTTTTTGTAATTAGAACTTTTACTTTACCAAAATAAAGCACGAAGTACAAAAATGGCTCGATCGTTTAAATATGGGTCTCACTTCGTCGCTCGCATGACTAAAAGTTCTATGTCATTTTTTTGTTGATTTTTGAGTTAGGATAACTACAACGAACGTGATTCTTTACATTTTTCACTAACCGTCGTTTCTCTATGTTATTTGGATCTCAAAATTTATAACGATTTTGAAAGGCAACGTATCTCATATTTTTTTTGTTTTTTTTTAAATATAACTAATCACGAATAGAAAGATGTAGTTGTCCTAACTCAAATCAGCTAAAAAATGAGATAGGACTTTTAGTCATGCGAGCGACGACTTAAGGTAAACCTTGTTTTGTAATAAGGCAGACAGTGTCTTACTTACATCCAATACCGCTTACCTCTCCAGTCAATTCCCATAAGAATAGAAGAGGCTGACTGGTGCAGACGGGCGTGTTGTTACTTTCTCCGCGCGTGTCGAATCAATTGTGCACGGTCCTTACCGATTGTGAACCCCGCACGATTGTGGGTCGTCCTGTCAGATGCAGACGAGCGATTTTGGATGGATGTGACGATACCACCGACTGCCTTGTAGGCATGCATCTTAACTGTATCACATAGATATCTACAACCGTTAGACTAGTGTCTCTGTGAGCGATAGATCTCGCCAATTTGTCTTTGCACAGCTTAAAACTATAAAAAGAAATGGGTGTTGTGTAAAAAAATCCTTAAAACAAAAAGCTCGCGCAAAGAGCGCGAAATGCTTGTTTTTTTTTACGTTTTCAACCCCCATATAACAGGGCTTGAAATACCGTTAAAAATATGGTATCGTTACAGCCTTTTGATGCAGGTATCGTTACCTAATATATAACGTTATAATATTTAACGTTATATCTGGCACATTTTACCGTTAAATATACGTAACGTTAAAACATACACTATCGAAAAATTTACCGTTATGAGTTAGTTTTGTTACCGTCGCTCTCGTCCAACCGCAAAAGAATCTCAGACTACATCGACGCTAAGAATTGCGTGTTTAATATTATTTTTAATCGACTTCAAAAAAAGGACGAGGTTCTCAATTTGACTGTATGTTTTTACAAGATTTTATTTAGTTTCATCTGTCCCGATGTTTGTCTGTAATAGAATCTTGCAAGTTAAATTTGATCCACTTTCCGGCTGCCGATTGAGCTGAAATTTTGCATGCATATGTAAATCGAATGACAATGCAAAATTATTATTACATGGAGCTGATCTGATGATGGAGCTGGAAGATGGCCATAGGAACTCGGTAATTAAACGACACAAACCAATCGAGTTTGGGCTCGTATGATTCGTCTTGACGAGTACTTTGGTACTAGATGGTAACCAGGGTCTGATGATGGAGCTGGAAGATGGCCATAGGAACTCAGTAATTAAACGACATAACCCCATCGATTTAGGGCTCGTTGGATTCGTCTTGACGAGTACTATGGTGCTAGATGGTAATCAGGGTCTGATGATGGAGATGGAAGATGTCCATAGGAACTCAGTAATTAAGTGACATAACCCCATCGAGTTAGGGCTTGTTTGATTCGTCTTAACGAGTACTATGGAGCTAGATGGTAACCAGGATCTGATGATGGAGATGGAAGATGTCCATAGGAACTCAGTAATTAAGCGACATAACCCCATCGAGTTAGGGCTTGTTTGATTCGTCTTAACGAGTACTATGGAGCTAGATGGTAACCAGGATCTGATGATGGAGCTGGAAGATGGCCATAGGAACTCAGTAATTAAGCGACACAATCGCGTCGAGTTTGTTTCGTCTTGATGGGTGGACCGTTTTTGATGGGTGGTGAGTGATGGTGGTTTGATGGAGGTGGTTATGCGACCCCATCTTTGGGAAAATAATTTCGTTCGTTCGTTCGTTCCGTTTGTAATGAATGTGGATTCTGTCTTTGATTAGATGGATTAGATGGATGACCCAATGGCAAGGTGAGCACGTGCCGAGGGTGTATAAACATGTCATATCGCTAACGTTGCGCCTCAGAGTATCAGGGCGAACCCTGTAGTACTGAAGCCCGTAACCCCCTACGATGGACCGTTTTTGTCCTATACTCGAGGGAACAAAATGATAAAATAATAAATCTTTCCGTTTTTATCACAGACTCAATTTTTTTATAATTAAAGCGTGTTATATTGTGGTTGCAAAAGAAAAATAATTAAGGTGTAATAAGCTAAATGTTCTTTAATGATCCATCAAAATGTAACACGCTTTTATTTATAAAAAAATGGGTCTGTGATAAAAACGCAAACATTTAATACAAGGTGTAAAATTTTAGGGTTAGGTTAGGGTAAAAATATATAATTAGGTAGGTATGTACGATATGGGATTATTGTGACGTAGACGAAGAAGATTAATTATCGTAAAAGGTTGCAATGTAGGTACCCATACAATGGTATTTTTCATATCAAATTTAAATTATTTTTAACTTTTTAGTTCTTTTTATTAACAAGTAACAAAAGCTTGTTTTTAAAAAGTTTTTTTTTTCTTTGAATTTTTTTAATATCTATTAGCTCAGACGTTTTTTATAGGTGAGCAGTCTTTGGTATATCCTGAATACTACGTATTTTTTCCACTTAGTTTATATTGATGATGTGTTAATAATTTCCTGTCACTGTACGAAAAATCGTAGAATATTCATAGGGATTATTCGGATTCGTCTAGGGATAATCTATAATTAATTTAATTCATTAATTAATTAATTTAAATCTCTAAACTCATCACCCACTGCTGCAGAGTCTTTACTTAAGGAAAACGTTCCTGTATGTGATTCTGAATTTCATTTCCAATATGTCACCTGCAAAGATATAATTAAAACCTTTCACACATTAAATGTTAAAAAGACCGCAGATCTATGGGGTAATTCTGTGGACGTTGCTAAGTCCATAATAAACATTGTAGCACCTACTTTAGCTGTTATTTTTAATAATTGTATTGATCGTGGTGAGTTTCCTGATCTTATGAAACACAGTAAAATAATACCGTTATTTAAATCGGGTAGTTCATCAGACCCTACTAATTATAGACCTATTTCGATTAGATTTTTTTTTATATACACATTGACATTGTTGAATTTTATATACACAATGACATGAGTATTTACTTGTAAAGTATTATGTTATTTTAATTATTGTGAATGTGAGGATTATGTGGGTCATTGCTTTTTTTTTCGCAGTTAATTTTGATCATGATCTGGCAGATTGAGTAATTTATGTGGCCTACCCAAATGTCCTTTCTTTGGTATTGTTCGTCGAATCGTTGAGCTCCTTAAGTTCTGACTTCCTGAGTTGAGCTGCACGATTACTGACAAACGCGTGCACTGACTGGACAGGTCCACTCAATCTGTGTGGTTCTTTCCTCAAAAGACCATTTCAGATACTAATCTACATGGTCTTCACATGATCTGACCAAGATTATGTCTGGACTTTAAAAGAGACTGTGACCTCTGAGTTTGTTTCGGCCTTTCTTCTCAGAGTAGTCAGATAGGAAACGCCGACCTCATCTAGTTTAAAAATATGATTGACGTGTAAAAGTGTTTGTACAAACCTACTTACAGAAATAAAATCATTTATCATTTATCATTTATCTCTGGGCTCCAGCTGTACTATACTTTTTGGGACATATAGGTAGGCACGTATAATATAGATAGGCAGTCAGACATATCCGGATAGATATGTTTTATACCAATTGTGCATAGGTTTATGATTCAATACAAATAATTCATTTTATAGTCAGGTATTTTACATTAATAATAATAATAAACCCGCAGGGCAGCATGTGGCGAGCTGTTGGGCAGTAGCGACCCCACGGACCCTATCTCCCGGGAGAAGTCTTGTTCCTCCCCTCTGGGTTGCCTTTATTGGCCGGCTGGAGTGAACAATGAAGAGGGACAGTGCTCCCGCCTCTTTCTTGCCTTTATTGGCCGGCTAGAGTGGAGATTCGCAAGAGCAAACGTGCTCGGAGGAAGGAAGTATTCCAGTAAGATGCTGGTAGGGATCTTGACCGTACTTCCGGGATTGTCCTGATAGCCGTGGGATACCTCTCCACTCCTCATAAGCACCTCAGGACGTGTTGCCCCTTTGTCACTTCGACACTATGTGCTAGCGACCATTTTCGGGGGCCCATTATTGAGTGTGCAAGTCACCCCCTGCCATTTTATCTGTGTATTTTATATAAAACATTGGTCAGGCAGGGGCCATAGTCTTTCCATAGTCCTAGATAACCAGTCCACTTAAGCTACCCAAATCCATAGTCCTATATATTTGTTTCCATATCTTGCAATAGTCCTACACCAACCGGGGGTTGTCCTTGGGTGCACTTATATAGTCCGAACAGGGATAAGCGTCGGTTGGTGCTTCATTTCATTATAAACGTCTAACGGGCCTCTGCGAGTTGGCTTCGGCCCCTCGTATGCCTTCCAAAGGTCCGGGATCCCAGGGTCCCGAGAAATGTGAAGAGATAAATAATAATAATAAGAAGTGTGAACTATAACAGTATTTACTAGTGATTATTAAAATTAAAGAAAAGGTTTAGGAATAAATAAATCAAAGGCAATTTAAGTTCCAAAAAATATATATATCGGACTTCAAAGCGATACATTAATCTTTAATGTTGAATTAGTACTTAATTAAAAAATAAAACCTTAGTTAATAAAATAATTGTTTTTTTTTATGTTCCTAGGTAATCATTATGGTTATAAAAATACAATAAATTCATCACCTATAATGAGGGTTCGGAGTTGCTCACCAGCCCTATTTAAAAAAAACTACTTGTATAATAACATTTTTAATCAGTAGCTCAAAGCTACTTATTAAAAATGGTTAGTATGTACCCGAACGACGGCAACAGTCGCACGAATTCAAGTGGTTGTCTGTGAAATAACATTATTTTATTATAATTAGTACGAAATGAAAAGAAAAATATAAAAGTATGTCACTATTCTAACGAAATCCTGCGTTACATCTTTATAGTTACAGTTGACTGCATGGTAATAACATTTTGACCTTGACCTGGCTTAGCGCGGGGCGTTTCATAAGAATAAGAGGCCAGGTTATAGGTAGGTATTGTTAGGTGTCATCGCCATGCAGTCGATCATATAGAAAATCGGCACTGAACTACATAGGTACAGATAATAATTAATTATTTTAAAACTTACCTTTATTTTTTTTCTACACTGGCACTAAACAAGTTGAGGTGTTGTCATCATTTATTTCAATATATCTATAGATGAAATTTCTTTTCGTACACCTCATCTTGCACTTTTCGTAATCGTGACTTTTAAGTCACGATTACACAAGAACACAACAACACAAACAAGAACACAAGAACTAAATCAGTTGTAGTAGCTAATCCAAATTGAAGTAATAATTCGCGAGCGTATTCTGTAAGCGCGTGCGACTGCTGTGAGAGATAAGAAGACGGCAAACAAAATGGCAACAGCGCCGACAGCGTGTGAGAGGGGCGCGCGCCGGCCGCCTTAGAGAAAACGGCAACGTCGCATCAAATAACCAAAATAATACCGGTAATAGTTACCGCTATTTTTACAATAACATAAAAAATACTGTTACTTTTTAACGCAATTTTTAACGTTATTATTATGTTATGCTACTAAGTAACACTACCAAATCGTACCGATATCCAGGTATCTCTACGGAAATACCGTTACTTAACGTTACTTTTAATGTGAATTGGTAACGTTTTCAAGCCCTGCCATATAACCGCCATTTTGAAACATTTCGAAAAACTGAATCGACAAAAAATTCCATGTAATTATCGAACCAGAGGGCCTAGACAAAGTAACATTCGATTAGCGATGACGCTAGTAGAAAAGTTAAAATGTATGGGGTTGACATAAGCTATCGAAATATCGCGTGATCATAGGTCAACGAATAAAAATTAGCTAGACATTGTTAGCAACATTCGATTATGAAATGAATCGAAAGCGTCGAAAGATTAGGTACTTCCACAGAGATGCATTGCCAAGGGACACTTTCTGACGAGCGTTATCGCTAGTTTTTGGAATCATTAGCGAAAGCGATAGCGATTGTAGAAATAGAATCGCTCCGAAGCGAATGACATTTGTCTAAGCCCTCAGAGGGCCTAGACAAATGGCATTCGCTTCGGAGCGATTCTATTTCCACAATCGCTACCGCTTACGCTAATATTTGGCATCATACGAATCGAAAACTAGCGATAACACTTGTCAAAAAGTGTCACTTGGCTACGCATCTCTATGGAAGTAATCGTTCGACGCTGTCGATTCATTTCATAGAATCGAATGATGTCTATTCGTTAACCTATGATCACGTGACATTTCGATAGCTTACGTCAATTCCATACATTTTTTGGCTTTCTACTAGCGTCATCGCTAATCGAATGTTACTTTGTCTAGGCCCTCTGTTCACAAAATTTCACGAGAATCGGTTGAGACATGCGACCTGTAGAGGAGAACAGCCATCCGGACATAAGTACACATTTTTGCCCACGCTCAAACGGAGGCCCTTCGTGCTCGCTCGGTCAATAATACTGAGTAATTTTGAGGGATTGGTACCAACCCGAAATATACCTAAATAACCAGTAAGCTTTCCATACAAGGTTTCTTACGAGAATACCATTTTTTTTGTCTTCTAACTGACAGCTATGGCCCAAAAGTATTGATGAATTAATTGTCTGTAGAATGTAAAAGTAAATAGGTAAAAAGAAGACGAAATAAAATTAATTCTATCGATTCAGTTCTGTTAAATAAAAATAACAAAGCGTTTTAAAGGCTCCTGCAAACAGGTGCGACACGCGACGCGAATCGCGGGCGATACAAAGTAACCGCTCCTCGCGCGACGAGCGGCGCCTTTGTGTCGCACTGTCGCGTCGCGTCTGTCTGTGGGAGCCTTAAAGCTTTAAAACGCAGAGTTTTGAACGCTAGTCTGACACTTGGGATTAGCATCTCAAATCGTATCTATTAGAGTACATTAAGATAATTTTCACTTATACGATACCTTTTATTTCTAACCTTTATTTTTAATGAAGCAATGTGCGTCAGTGAGCGCAGGTAGGCGCTGGTTCGTATTTTGTATGTGGGACAAAGTTTGTTGTAGGCACATTTGCCAGCAGGTCAAGCTACACGAAACCGTCAAATTTCTCCAAACGATAAAATCGTTTGCAGAAATTTGGTTTAGTTAAGTTCAAAATCGAATGAGAAAATCTGACGTGAAATTTGATGTGCTGGCGACTGTACAATCACGAGCATACGTAGGGTAGGTACCTATTTTTATTCATTAGGATAGAATAGAAAACTTTTATTTCAGATAGGAGTCCATAGGGTTAGTAACAATGTTACATAATTAACTTCTAGTGTTAGTAGGTTACAGACACAGATCAACATACTACAATTAAAAATCAGCGTGGAGCTGCATCCACCCCCACAACATTAGGGAATCCCACCGATCTGCGAATACACTGAGAATACAGTTGGTGCTGCCGCGAACACGCGTCATCAGGGATGCACATCTATTCCTAATAATGGCGGCAAAACCACTAAGTAATATTAGTATCCGCAAACATCCCTGACGCACTACAACACCACGGTAGCCGCATCAGCACTCTCAGAGCATTATTACGAGTTGAACGCGCAGGTCGCTGAGTGCCCGCTGAGTGAAGTTGATCCACAGGCACAGGCTTTGAAAAGCGCACGCGCATACACACAGCGTGCGCATCCGCATGCGCGCGTACATTACACCTACCTACGCAAGATTCAAACGCGTTTTTTCTTGTGAAATATAAATTGCCATTGACAAAATTGCCAATTGACCAATTTCATAATAGTAGCGTATCTACGATGTTATATTCATAACACCATAGCATATCTATCAATAGGTACTTGAGGAGGAGACCGCTTTTGAATCTTGCCCGAATCGAATGGGACTTAAAAAAAACTGTTAATATGTGTCTTATTCGTTTTAGCAGCTAGTTTCTCGTTTAGTAGCTAACAGTTTCAGCTTCTTTACAAAAAAAAGAACTTAGTTTTCAATAAGTCATTCATTGTTTCAGTTCGGGAAGCAATCCTCCTATCCTGACTATCACTCCAGCGGGCTTAGCACGACGCTGTCTATTTCTTCGAAGAACATGACATGACATTATCGGTTCTCCATTTTTGACATCGCACCGTAAAAAATCTTCTCAAATCTGTCATTTTGTCTTTTGTATTTCCGATCGTTGTTTAAGTCTTTTTTAATGCAGACTATTTCAGAAGACAGTTGTCTAAGGTAGTCTAGACAATTAGATTTTTTTATCGCCATCGCCATGCTAAAGACAGTAGAAAACTTTATACTCGACGGCCATAAAGTATTACTATAATAATGGAATGGAAAAATGGAAATTTTCACTTTTTGTATGGAAAATGTGAAAAATTATTACCTACATGTTGAGTTTTAGGGGTTTAAGGGTCCCATAAAGAGGGTCGAAATTTTCATGATTTTTCGATAGGACACACCATTTTCGAGATATAAGCAAAATAAAAGAAATACGTAAATAAATTACTGAATTTCGTAAAAAGTGCAGTTGACTCTTTCTACTTTGCTGCCGTCGTACTGTCTTCACGAAACGTCACTTTTGTCTATTCTTCCGTCGACAAGACGGTGCTTGTGCTAAGCCTGCTGCGTGGTATTTGCGTAACACACTAACAGTAGGAAAGCTTTCATTTTGACAGTTCCAGTTCCAGTTCAGTTTTGACCTTTCTAGTATAGGTCTAGTGTATTTATTTTATTTCTTACTTTTTGTTTATTTTTCATATGCTGCACTGATTTTGACGTCATCACGTTAACGCCGTCAACATCAACGCCGGCAATCGCTGAAAACCAGCGCTGGGGCTCTGTCTCGCATAGGGTCGTAGCATTATGCTGAGCGATTGCCGTTTTGCGTGGATATGACGCATATTTTCCCCCCAACTCGTTTAATTTTTTTGTATTTGTGTGTTTTTTCTTTGCGTCATGTTTACCGCAAATAAACGTATTTTCTTTCTTTCTTTCTTAGTTCAACAACATTCATTGTTGAACAGACAAATTTTTCGAATCTAAGAAGCAATGGATTAGCAATAGGCTTCAAAATAATTCAGATTGTGATAGATAGTGTGTTACGTAATTCGGTTGCAGCATTCATCCATAGAAAACATCCTATAAATACTTCAATCACATAAAAAGATACAATAAACTATCAATCGATATGTACAAAGTTAAATAATTCATTACCTAGAAATCACGACCGCGTAGCAATCGCTGCCGTAGTAGCTAGCAGTTGTTTTATGCTAGTTGCTAGCAACTGCAATCTGCGACCAATTACAAGTACACTTTATGTTCCCGATTGCAACGGAATTTAGTTTGTAGATTCGTAGGAAGATCTAAATTATTGTGGATATCTTTAGATATCTGTAGGTAGTTTCTGAGTTAGTCTTGGACATTAATGACATCGGTGAAGACAAACTGCGTGAGGAAACAAGAGAGCCTCGACAAAGTAACATTCGAGTAGCGATGACGCTAGTAGAAAAGTCAAAAAATGTATAGGGATAACATTAGCTATCGAAATGTCACGTGATCATAAGGTAACGAATAGAAATTAGCTAGACAATGTTAATATCGTGCGATTCTATGAAACGAATCGACAGCGTCGAACGATCACTTCCATAGAGATGCGTAGCCAAGTGGCACTTCTTGACAAGCGTTGCCGCTAGTTTTCGATTCGTATGATGGAAACATTAGCGAAACCTGAAAGCGCCCCAAGCAGCAAAATGTGATCTAGTAATTGTCCTGGAACCACCATTTCATTAGGACTATAACGGAATAGTAAGCAATTATAACCACGGGAAAGGGCCCAATTTATAGGCGTATTATACCTAATTAAATATCTATACTAGACATGGTGAACACCACTTTTACCAATAACGACCTTATAATTGGACTACGTAAAACTATTTGCGCCCGCGAAGTTAGCTTCGCGGGCGCAAATATCAGCACTTAATGGAACCAAACACGACAATAACGACCTTATACTTGGACTACGTAGAACTATTTGCTCCCGCGAAGCTAAATAACATCGCTTATTGGAACCAAGTACGACAATAACGTACACAGTGAATCTCTTACAAGCTCATACAAAGTGTTGTGAATTGGTGAATGTTGCTGCGCACATTTGTAAAGATTAATTTTGATAAAGGTAAGTTATTCAGCCATTTCTTATAAATATTAGCTAGAATTTAAATTGTGAGTGAGTGTTGAGTTAACAATAAGTCAAGATGTATGATGTGATTGAATGTGCATGGCGCACGTATATTTTCGGTGAAGTATAATAAGTTTCTTATCAAAATTTTTACACGCCCCTTGGAATTTGCGTTTTCATTAAATTGAATGTTAAAATAATGTTGGTTTCAGTAAGACATACCTACAACGAAAAGTCGCCATTTTGACAAAGTTGGTTTGCCCAAATACATTAACAAACCGTTATAGGCGTATTTTGTTTAATAATGGTAAATATCAGAACCATTGCTTGGCCATATTGTTTGGAATTAGAGTTCCGCAAATATTTCTATAACCGGACGGTTATTTTATATTGCTATTTGCCGCCCGTCGCGCTGCAAGCGGTGCCTTTGTGTACGCTGTCGCGTCGCGCCAGTGTGAATGAGCCTTTAGTGTAAGAATAATTATCAGATATCTGCACATCAATTTTTCATCCAATCCTACTACCTTCTTAATATTATACATGCAAAAGTTTGTGTCTGTATGTGTTTGTTATATTTTCATGCTAAAACGACTGGATAGATTTGGAATGAAGCTACTTATAGCTAATAAGTACTCTGGTTACGTATAGTATGCTACAACTCTTTATCTAGGTCTACGCGAATGAACTCGCGGGCGGAAGCTACTTCGTTCATAAAAGTGGAGTCTTTCGCTGTTTTAGAATATTAGTAGGTATGGATAATTTACAAGGACGGGTTTGAGCATTTTTACTAGTAGGTACCTATGTTTACTGTTCTAGGTATGGTTTAATGTGATCTATGTTTATTCTTTTGCAGAGTCTTGCCATGCCTTTTCACGTGGTGCAAACCAAGGAAAAAGTCAGTTAAAGTTACCAGCTGTACCAGATCTATGGGTACACAATAACGTTCTTTTTTGGCCGAAAAAATCACCAGAAAAATTAAGAAGACAAGAAAATTGTCCACCCGACGCTTTCTTGGGAAACTATGGTGAGAGGGAAATGTCAATGTAACCGTATAAACTTGTGTTCTTTTGTAATAAAGCTCAGTATTGTATCAGCATTCGTTGTGTCATTTACTCATAATATCACTCATCCGTACATGGCGACCCTGCCAGGATATTTGTATACATTTCTCTCACCAAATCGGGACAAGTGGTGTCACAATATATGTCAACGAGACCAATCTTCTACCGGGACTTAGCGCGGTCACTATTCTATTTTGTGAATATTTACCGCGACAATCACAAAATGGGTACAACTAACTCGAAAGAAGAAATTATAGTTCCACAAAACGCAACAGGTGGAAGTAACAGCGCTTACATCAGGCAACTGACGGTGCATGCCAGCACGACTAACATAAAGTACTAATAAAGAGTATGCATTCCTTAACAAAAACCTTTAATCATAGCTCTGGCAGGTGAATCGCAAACAAATGCTCGAATTTTCACATGCACTTTAATCTCTCTTTGTGACTTAGTAGCTACTGTAAATCCATCTTGAAGTTGAATCATTTCTGCCACAAAAGGTGCCAAAAATTCGTCCAAATCTGAAGGCTTGCCATCGCCAGCATAGATACCTATTTAAAAGAAACAAAATTACATAGTCATATCACTTAAAATTGAAACTTCAATTAAAGAGCACAGAATTTGCCAAAACTGATATTTAGAGGTTTTGAATACAGGCAATCCGTCAATATTTATATTTAAAGAAATCTCTTCGGGTGGAATGGGAAGTTGTTGGATTTTTTTTTTTAAACATTTGATAACGCCATTATGCCAATATTCTCCTGGTGCTGAATTAGTAATATGCAGATTTTCTTTATTAGTGTCAAGAAGTGTACGGACATCCTTAGGCAGGACATCTTCAATCTTCTTGTTCAAAATTTCTAATAATGAATTTAATGCCGCATGTCGTATATTGTATTCTACAGCCCATTTTCTAAGATCACTATGTAATTGAAAATTGGAATAGTCTTCAATATCGCTTTCATCTTCTTGCACAGGTTGCTCACTAATACAATCATCCAAGTCTAAATTTTAATCGCTTTTTATCGATAATACGTCGTTTTGTGCAGAATTATTGATATAAACATTTTGTCTAAAATTTTCACAGTAAATATTTTGTACGGAACCTTTTCCTATTTTTACGATTCGTTCTTCGCCAGATACAAAGCTAGAACCCGACACCTGAATTATTCGTTTATAGGTTTTCTGAACTTTTCGTTTGTAATAACCACTTCTTTTTAGCTGTTTCCATTTATATAGATCCATTTTTGAAAGAAAAGTAAATAGAACAGCACGTCGGCAACGAATAAGACACAACAAAATCAAAATGTCCGTACTGAGACTATAACAGCATTTGCAAGACCATTATAAACCAATGTATTCTTGGACAGGACACCACGGATATAGTTTTGGATACTAAATATATTATATTAAACCTTTATAATCGTGTTAAGATTATAATGATATAGGTTTATACCACTATAAAACCGCTCCATTTCTCTTATAATTGTTCCTTAAAGTGAATTTATAAACCCTTATAAAACCAAGTAATAAATGCAAATAGTTTCCAGTATGTTTAGTTCTGTTTATCACTCTTATTGGTGTACTTTACTTATAGTAGTTCTATAATGCTTCTTATTAGCAGTTATAAGTATAGCTTACCAGTTTATCACAGTTATCCCTCAAGCGGTGTGCACTCTCATAGGACTATTATATGTGATAACAAGGTGTTAGAAAAACTTAAAAATGTATCATGGACAGAACTTTTGAATTGTAAATGCCCAATAGACTTATATAACAGACTTTGTACAGTAATCTCTGATGCTTATGATGATGCTAAAATCCAAGTATCTATATGTAATAAGAGAAAAAGTAAACCTTGGATTACAAAAAAACTTAAAAACATGATTAGTACTAGGGACAAATTGTTCAGATATTGGAAAAGTAAACCGAAGGATATGAACTTGCGGATTCAATATACTAAATACAGAAACAGGGTGAACAAATGTATTAATAAAGCTAAAAATAAATACCGTCAGGATGAAATAAAAAAGTGTAACAAAAATATTAGGAAAATTTGGGCTAAAATCAACTCATGGATAGGGAGAGAGAAAAATAGTGTAGATTCGGTTATTTTAAAATATTTGGGAAGAACGGAAAGTATTATTAATATTTGTAATAAATTCTCAAAAACATTTACCAAAGAAATTTTAGATATGAAACATGTTTGTAGTCATAAGTTTTTAGACAGGTCTAGCTATATCAATAGCAGTAGCGTGTCGTTACGGTTTCAAAAAGCTTACCCAAAGGATGTAGATAAAATAATAAGTATTCTAAGTAGTGATAAGTCTGAAGGTATAGATAAAATTAGAGTAAAGGAAATAAAATTGTTGAAATTACAGCTGAGCCCTGTGATAGCTTTGTTCATTAACTTATGTGTTGAAAGTGGTTTGTATCCTGATCAGTTAAAAACAGCATTAATAAGACCTATATTTAAGCAAGGTGTGCACAGTGATTACTCAAATTATAGGCCAATAGCTATATTGTCTGTAATAAATAAAATTATGGAAAAGTTCATTATGAACCAGGTAAGTGCTTTCTTGGAAAACAACAATATTTTGTCAAAGGCTCAACATGGTTTTCGACGTGGACGGAGCACGGCGACGGCTCTGGCACAGTTTGCGGACGACGTCAATGAATGTTTGGATCAAAGGAAGCAGGTGGTGGTGGTCTACATTGATTTCAAAAAAGCGTTTGATACCCTTGAGCACCACCAGCTGCTTCAAGCCATGGAGGAATGTGGCGTAGCGGGACCACTTAACAGGTGGTTCCGTGCCTACCTCACAGGCCGGGCACTGCGAACCGTCATTGACGGCGTCATTGGAGAACCCAGTTACGTCACATGCGGTGTGCCAACCGGTTCCGTGTTTGGTCCTGTCGGATACATCATGCATGTCAACAGCATGTGCAATGTGGTTAGAAACTGTCGCATATACATGTATGCCGATGATACTTGCTTAGTGTATACAGATAAAGAATTAGATGTAATTGAAAGGAATATTCAGGAGGATTTCACAAATATCATTAAATGGGCCCATGATAATGGGATCATAATAAATATAAATAAAACTAAGTGTATGCGTATACGGTCTCCTTATCTTAAAAATTGTGAGCGTCCGCCGCGTGTGGTGGGGCATAGCTATGAGTGCCTGCACGATGACGGCGCGACGTATTGTGCGTGTGCAGATATTGAGGTGGTGGAGGAATACAAGTACTTGGGTTTAGTTATAGACAACAGCTTCTCGTGGAAAACACACATAACACACCTTTGTGACAAACTCCGATTAGTGCTTGTAAAATTCCACCATCTTAGTTTTGTACTGGATAGGGCTACTTTGCACACGGTCTACTATGCGCTGGTTGACTCGCTACTTTCATATGGACTGGCATGTTATGGTAACACATTCAAAACATATTTAGATAAAATAAAATTATTACAAATCAGATTTATGAAACTTTTAGTTGATAGAAACACAAAAACACGTTGTAAAAGTAGTGATTATGAAGAATTATTCTTAGAGTGTAAGATGTTGCCAGTTCATCGAAAGGTGGTATTGTTATTGGCTATAGAGAACTATTGCAAGGATGAGTTTAAAATCGAGACGGTATGCATAAGACCTAAAAGGAATAAATGTATCAGAAGATTTGTGGTACCCACTTGTACTAATTATTATGGGCAAAGATGTAGAAAATGCTTAGTGCCAACAATTTTTAACGACATACCTTCCGATTTAGAAAATAGCTGTACCACGAAAGTATCTTTTAAAAACAAAATGGGGAAGTTTCTTTTTAGCACCTTTTGTCAAAACTTCATGACTGGAGATGTGTAGATTCCGTTTATGATTGTTTGTTGTTGTTTAAATTTAAATTTATGTCATACTATCTGATTTTTGCGGCTTCACCGTTGTGAATTTAAATTCTGTTGCGCAACTTAAAATGTTTTAACTTTACGCTTATAGTCAGCCTTTGTTTAAAATAAGTGTGTTTAGTTTTAGGTAAAAGATTGATATAATACTAACAAATAGTTTACATCAATATTAAAATTGTATATGGGAGCTACATCTGCCAACAAACTGTTTTACAGTTTGGCAGGAGTAAAATATTTTGTAGTACGGATGTAACAACGAATAAACGCTTTTTCATTTTTTTTTTTTTTTTTTTTTTTTTCATCTACTCTTGAGTGCATTTACACCCTCGCGATACTTTTATAGGTCACCTAAGCTTATATTGCACCTTTAATTTCTACCTATAAGTAATTATACCTAAGTCAATGTATAAGATCAGATATACTATAAGGCCCAACTAAGTCCATGCTTGCTATTATAAGCGTGGCAGCGAATACTGGAACCGTTAAGAGAATATTATAAGTGCTGGAGGCCTATATCATCTGCATTATAGGATAATTTTGCTGCTTGGGCGATAGCGATTCTAGAAATAGAATCACTCCGAAGCGAATGCCATTTGTCTAGGCCATCTGAGGGCCTAGACAAATGGCATCCGCTTCGAAGCGATTCTATTTCTACAATCGTTATCGCTTTCGCTAATGTTTCCGTTATACGAATCGAAAACTAGCGATAACGCTTGTCAAAAAGTGCCACTTGGCTACGCATCTCTATGGAAGTAATCGTTCGACGCTGTCGATTCGTTTCATAGAATCGCACGATATTAGCATTGTCTAGCTAATTTCTATTCTGTGACCTATGATCACGTGACATTTCGATAGCATATGTCAATTCCATACATTTTTTGGCTTTTCTACTAGCGTCATCGCTAATCGAATGTTACTTTGTCTAGGCCCTCTGGACGTAAAGACAATATCAGTCTGAAATCGCCACCCATTTTTGAGCAAGCGATGTGATCGATACACGTGCCTTCTCTGTATGAGAAGAGGCCTTTGCACTGTAGTGGGTTAATAATAGGCTGGAATTATTATTTATATGTACTTATTATAGTGTATGGCTACTGATTTCAGACTTTTGGAATTTGAACTACACCATAATGATTTCCTCTGGTAGCCTGAGAATTTCAAATGAGGGTTCGGTTCAGAGCTTGAATTTGAATAATATTGCTTGTAAGGATCTCGATCCAGATTCAGTCAATTTGATGTCAAATACGAAACAAAAAAATAAAAAAAAGGAAAAAAACAAAAAAAACTGGACATGCGTCCTCTTCCTACTGGTTAATCTTCAACTTTCCGACCACACACGACGTATTTGCAAATTAACAAGGGTGGTCCTACCCCTGGCCAGTTTTATTGCAATCATCACCAGCAAAACGAGTCCGTAGGCAGTTAACTTATTAAGCCGTGGGCACACACGCCTACATATCAAGCTAGGTATACTGTTCCAGTTTTAGCTGACCTCTCATTGTATAGGCTTTTCGTACGATGAGAAGTCAGCTTATACTGAAAATATATCTAGCTTATTATGAAGTCGTGCTGAGGTACCCTTTATTTGCGTTCCTACTTAGATTTTTTCTAGGCATTATAATAATATACATCCAATAATTACTGGACACTAGACTTGCTACAGACCTACTCTTTCACTTGTGCAGTGGTGGCCCGGTAGTACCGGCCACGACTTGCGAGTTGTAAGTCGTGGGTTCGAACCCAGGCAGGCGCTTTTCTTTGTGTAAATAATTTCATCACCACTGCTCTCAAAACGGTGAAGGAAAACATCGTGAGGAAACCGGCATGTCCTAGAACCAAAAATTCGAAGACATGTGACATCTACCAACCCGCACTGGGCCCGCGTGGTAGATTACAGCGCACTCCCTCTCGAAGAGAGGAGGCCTGTGTTCCAGCAGTGGCACCATTATAGGCTGATTATGCTTATGGTGCTTTCACCTGAAAGTGCATAATCTTTTTAAAATATACCTAAAATTTAAGATATGGATATTATGAGCAAAAACTGTCACCTTGGGTCTGCTGGGAATTTCTAACCATGAAATCAAAATCAAGAGTCATTCATATAAACTAGGCTGAGATTCAGCACTTTTCGAATGTCAAAATAACATAAGACAGCCCCCCCAAAAACGTCCGCCCTTTACCACTTCCTAGTGGTCTATTAGCTGAGAAGAAGTAGCGCAACGAACTTCCCAGCAGCACAGCTGTCTGTTCTGTTAGAAAAACTAGTTTCTAAATATGAATTCCCAACCAATCTGGTGAATCTGGATCTCATCCATAGAGCTGTGCTGAATTAGCGTTTTCAAATCCGCCGCCCATACTAGTTTAGTATCTCTGATCAACAGACGCTCGTAAATACATGAGCGCGCCCGCATCCCTCTAATTATTACAGCGCTTTAGAATGCTGCTGATGGATTTATCTAGTTATTTCTCTGTTTTAATTTCTTTGCTATGATATCTTTTTTTTACTTTCTCATTTTGATTTTTATTTAAAACCTGCCCGGCCCGCAATTCTGGTATGCCTAGACAAGTGCAATCCTTACGTCTAGACTTGTTAATTAGACCACGGGGTTTAGATTAGTTGCACCTTGTAAATATTCAATATCTATGCGTGATTAGATTAGGTATCTTAAATAACTCTGCTAAGGGTAGCTATGTCATTGAATATAATTTTGTTAATAAATCGATCCTAAAAGACCACTTACCAAACCAAAATATAAAAAAAACCCATTGTCCTAGGGATTACACGAGGATTACACCCTCAGAACAATAATGCTCTGTGTACACCTCAGTAGGTACCTACTTTGTCCCACCAGTTGAGTATTCACACAGAGTTTAGTAAATTGTTCTTTTGTAGCGGCGCCTTAACTTATTTTTTTTTATAACTTTACGGAACGAAACCATCATAATGTGTAATCAATCACCCAACCCTCAAAGTATATTTAAATAAACGCAGCTTCTCTGAACTAACTTGAGTTCAGAGAAGCTGCGTTTATTTTAATATAATTATATTTAACTGTACTTATAAATTACATATACTTATCCATTAAACAAAGCAATCAATTAAATCAAATTAAAATCAATCAATCAATTAAATCATTAATCTTATTTTACATTACAACGCTCTAACAGAATCTTAATACTACTTGTAACCACACTTCTTAAATAAATTGACAACACTTATCTTAAGCTAGCAATTTAATATGTCAACAATGTCAGATTCATTTTGGCGTTTACTTCTGAGGTTATAAACAATCAACAATAATTATTTTTACCGGTAAAGTAGTTTAATTTTATAATAATGTCTAGTAAACCTAATTCTAAGCGTACTATATACGTCGGTGGGTTAGCAGAGGAGGTGGACGAAAAGGTACTAAACGCGGCGTTCGTTCCGTTCGGAGATTTAGTTGATGTTCAAATACCTTTGGATTATGAGACTGAGAAGCACAGGGGCTTTGCTTTTATTGAGTTTGAGAATGCTGAAGATGCTGCAGCGGCTATTGACAATATGGTGAGTGGTTTTTAATTTGTTCTTTACAATAATAACCATCGATAACTATCTTAGAATGTCTGGGCATCGTTTTACTGTTTTTCATTCATTGAATGGTTAGATTCTGTGTAATTTACACGCTTACCAATTAATACAAAAATAGTAACTCTGTAATTCATTTTTTTTTTACTCGAATTTTTAGTTTAATGTCAAAACTAAGTTAATTTCGACCTTTGTCAACATAACCTAACTTGTTTTATTTCATAACTTGTTTTCTAAACTTTATAGAATGACTCGGAACTCTTTGGTCGCACGATCAGAGTGAACATAGCTGCCCCACAGCGCATCAAAGAAGGTTCCACTCGGCCCGTCTGGTCTGAGGACACCTGGCTGCAGAAACATGCTGGAGAAACATTGTCGGTTGTCAAAGATAAGGATAAGGACGTTATTATGAAGGATGACGGTACAAAGGAAAATACAGAGAGTAGTAGTGTAAGTATTTTATGCTAAATCTTTTAACAAGTATTTAAACCATAATTGTATTTTTAATAATTAAAAGTGCCAGTAATTTAATTCAACTAGATTTATAGTTTTATTTCAAACTATGTTTAGTATTTCTTGAATTTAAAGCTTTTGCAACCCATTGCCATAAAAATCATAATTGCAAGGTCATGTAAATATTATGAGTGATATGTAAAGTTTATACCATTTCAAAGTTAAACTGTGCGTGTAAATCTAGTACATAAGTACGCCTACTACCCAAATAATGTGTAATTAATAACTCAACAAGTTCACATTTCATCATCTTTCTAAGACTGTAACTCTGTTATTTATGAATGTTGCTTAAAGATAAGTAGTGATTAGTGTTTATTTAACCATACATTTTTGACGTTTAAATGTCTCTTAACATTAAGCACCGTTTATAAATAAACCCCCAAATGTACAGTGTTGAATGTGTGTTTCTCATAATGTACACCTCAGTAAATGATTTATCTTTAGATGAACCGAATTGATATGCAAATACTTTGACCATTAAAAGAGTTATTCTCAAAATTACTTGATTCACGATAAGCGATGAAGCCCTATAACTAAATAGACACAATGTTGCTGGAAATTCATCTCATCTGTTCAGTCTACCAACTGATTGCAAGATTACAATTACAAAACAAAAACGAATCATCAGAATCGTTCACCTAGAAAAAAAATCTGAGGAACACATAAAAAAAAAGAAATACAAAAAAATACAATCGAATTGAGAACCTCGTCCTTTTCTGAAGTCGATGAAAAAATACCATGCTGAGGTTTTTCAACACAGCTAAAACACTAAGAAATGGTACAAGGTGGACGTTTTGGGGGCTATGTTTTGTAATTCTAAAAGTGCTGATGTTAACCTGATTTAAAGAATGTTTGTTGATTTTGTTTAATTATACATTTTCAGGTACCAGTCAAGCCAGCAGAGAAGCGCAACCCTCAAGTGTACTTTGACGTGAGTGTTGGCAAACAATCATTGGGTCGAGTGATAATGATGCTGAGGGCAGACATTGTACCGAAGACTGCAGAGAACTTCAGGGCTCTGTGTACGCATGAGAAAGGTTTTGGATACCAGGGGAGCTGTTTTCACAGGATTATACCTGATTTTGTATCCTTTACAAAGAGTTGACAGTTTAAAAAGGCATTGGAGGATAGATTACTTAACCATTTTTAATCAGTTCATCTCTGAAGTTGGCAACATAATATCCTCAAACCCATACGTGTTGTTGAACTGTCTGCTCACCAATTACTTAAAATTATGTGTAACTGTTTATGAAAGTGGTATTCGTATAAAATAAACTTAGACAGGGCAGAACCTTATTCTGTAAAAAAATCTTTAAAATTATTTTTTTAATGTTTTGAAAATCTAATATATAAAAATCTCGAGCCGTTTCGGAGGAGTTCGATAACAAACACTGTTAAGTGTTTGTTCTCGAACTACTCGGAAACGGCTTGACCGATTTTTATGAATTTTTCTGTGTATATTTGGTAGGTCTGACAATAGGTCGTAAAGTATACTTCATACCGCTGCAGATGAAACCGCGGGGCGCAGCTAAGTACCTAATAAATTTTGTTCCTTAACTTAAACTTCCACCTAGATGTGTCAAGGTGGTGACTTCACAAACCACAACGGAACGGGCGGCAAGTCGATATATGGGCGCAAGTTTGAAGACGAGAACTTTACGTTACGACACACGGGGCCCGGTATACTCAGTATGGCGAACTCGGGGCCCAACAGTAATGGGTCGCAGTTCTTCTTGTGTACTGCTAAGTACGTACTTGTTTTTTTTTTCCATTACGCAGTGTTATTTTTGTAAGTAATAAAATAATAAACAACGAAAAATACGAACTAAAAAGTTTGTTGTAGATAGCGCCATCTATTGGTTTGAGTCGAAACTTCTTACCGAGACCGTTGCTGCGCCATCTATCGAGATATGACGCGATGTTAGTTGGTCATTTTACTGCTACTGGTGGTTTTCATTGACAGGACCACAATAAAGACCAAGACTACTACCAGTTTCTGGACATGATTGCAGTTTGGAAATATGATATTGGTTACGATTAGTACCTAGGCAAAACGCAGGACAATCGCCGTGCTAGCCACCATCAAGCAATTATAATGTGATTATTCAGTATTAGCCCGAGATTTGAAATTGTGCCCGATTGATGGCAATAGAGTTGCCCCCTATCTCTACTTTAGATTTAAATGAGTGTAAAAATGCTAATATGCTATAAGTACACTTCTGCTTACATCTTCGAGGGATATTGGCGAGAAATATTAAAATTATCATTCCTTTCCAGGACCGACTGGCTGGACAGCAAGCACGTGGTGTTCGGTCACGTAATATCAGGGCTGGACGTCGTGAAGAAAATGGAGAGATATGGCAGCAAGGGCGGCGCTGTGTCCAGCAAAGTTACCATCAGCAATTGTGGAGAATTACAATGATAATAACTAAATTAACTTTTGTTTAATTTAAATACATAAGTTCAAACGACAAGCCTTAATGCCCCAAACAGCAGGTATAGCTTCAAAGAAAGAAAAGAAAGAAAGAAAACATGTTTATTCTGCACATACAAGACGCACATTACAAAAAAAATAGACAAAATACATACACTAATAAAAAGTAGCCAAAAGCCTCGTATTCAAAACGTTTATGGTTTGACAAACTTGCGTCAAGAAGTGTGAACCCAAAATTTAGTAAGTAGATATACTTATGAGAAACCAGCTTTCTCTACCGTACCTTATTAAAAATGCCCATGTAGGTAAACATCATAACATACAGGATGGCATGGAGATCGATGCGCAACCTGTTACCATGGATAACTCAGCATTCAGTATTTGTTGTATAATTATGTAAATGGTACCTACATCACTGAGTACCTGCATTATTGTCTTTTCTTCTCCCTTGAATCCATCCAAAGGTTGTCTGTAAAAGATCGCTTTCAGCGATAAGACCGCCCATTGTGTCACCCTTTGTAAAATTTCTACATTTATGTCTGTAATTTTTAAAGTGTACATACAATAGAGTATTCTATTGTATTCTATAATTGTGAAACCCGGCGTTGAAATTTTTGGTTGTTGTTTAAAAAAAAAATTGCTGCGCCATATATTTTGACCGCGTAGGTATTGGCACTTTTCTATGAAACAACTTTACTGATTTATTTTATGATAACCGACGATTTTTTTTTGCGCTAGGGGGAGTGGCGCACAGTGGTCTGAAAATCAAGCTCCATACTCATAGAAACATAATGTCAGAAATTAATAAATAAAAATATGTTTTGTGTTTAGTATACCTCCCTTTGTTTTACTAATATAGTATGAAGGGTATGAGTAGCTGCGTAAGTTTTTTTTTTATTTATTTTTTTGTATGGAATGAAACATTTAAAGTGCTTTTTTTCAAAACTGAATAGAACTGATGGGCTGGTACTCACATGAGCTATTGCACCATACACGGCTATCAAGATAACATACAATTCTTGTGCCTTTCGGTGCCGCTTTGCATGTAGCAAGCTTTGGAAATTTTGAATTTACAGTTGGTGATCTTTCAAATCTTTGATGGTATTTTGTGAAGTTACATATCGCTTTGAATATGAAAATAGTATGTAAACTAATACTCATACAAGAAGAGACAAACATACACACACACACACACACCCCCACACACTCACAAACTTTCGCCTTTATAATATTAGTGTGATTATAAAGGCGAAACTTTGTGTGTGTGTGTGTGTGTATGTTTGTCTCTTCTTCACGCCCAAACGGCTGAACGGATTTGGATGAAATTTAGCACAAATTTAGTTTATAACCTGGAATAACACATAGGATACTTTTTATCTCGATATTCCCACGGAATCGAGACTTATGCGGGTGAAACCGCGGGGTGCAGCTAGTAAGGAATAAATATATACTAAGGATGTTTTTACATTTTTAGTTTTAAATATATGGTTAAAAGTGATGAATGATAAAAACATGTATTAAATAGTTAATGTAAAATACGTTTGGGGGAACTGTTAATGAAATAGTTAATACTAATACATTACAACAAAAATTATGTGCAAGAAAGGCAATAACAATAAAAGTAACGTCAAAATTGTACATTGGTCAATTTAAGACTACAACAACTATTTACAGCTCCTATAACTATGATATATTAAATATTACTGTTTAATTATATTACTAATTAATTATATTAATTAACTAATTTAATTATATTCTTATTATTATTTTATTATAATTATTTGCTATAACTACTTATAGAAAAACGATTAGCAGAGAGTACTCTATGCTAATCGTTTTTGTTTGCTTTGCTGTCGTCAGTGCTCTAAATCCGAGTCCAGGATTGACGCGTTAATATCAATAAATTCAACATTCTCTTTGTCTAGATCTGCATCGTCACCAATGAGAATAGATTTCATATCATCAGTAATAGATGTATTTACTGATTTTCTCAGCACAGGTCTTATGCTCGACAGGTAGGGATCTGACGAGACAAGGAGACCATCGAAAATGTCTTCGTTTGTAGCTTTTCGACAAAATTTGCGCGAAGGCTGTTCTCGGATTTTCTTGAAGTCTTTGTTTCTGGCTTCCGATGCCTCTTCAGATAATTTGCCAATGGGCATAATATTGAAGTGTTTAATAACTTCAGCACCGTGCAGTAAAGCCATAGAGCTCCACATACAATTCTGCTGTTTGGCTCGCAAAGTTTTTAAACGCCTCAACATTTATGGGCTCCCCACAGGCCATCAAACGCAAAAGTGTTGCAAATCTTTGGATCAAACTAGGATCCAAGCCTGTAATAGCTGCAGTATTGGCAGGATTACCAAAAAAATTCCTCGCTGTGTTTCCATCGTATGTGGTTCCGGAACCTGAAACAAAAATTATAAATGAATCAAAATTAATCCGCAATTTGGAAAGAAAAAAATAAGATTTAAGAACAACGACTGTTATCATAACTCACCTTGTTTAACGATGTCTACTAGGAGGCCCATTTCATCACGGAACTTCTGCTGTATGGTTTGTTTTTTACTCTTCAATGACTCTTTGCTGTCTGCATCTCTGGCTTGCCATGTTTTGAAGTCTAGTCTATACGAAATATGGAGTAGGCACTCCATACATCTAATCCAAGCATGAAGTGTCGATAAACCATACTGATATATATCTGTTGAAACAGGTTTTCTGGAAAGAAAGTGAATTAATTAATAAAAAGATACACAGCATTACGGTAATCTGAAATATATCAAATTACTCAAAACTTACTCTGAGATATTCTCTAACTTATTCATTTCCGAAGGGGTAGCTTTACAGATGTCACAAGTCTGCGTTGAAGTATTTGACAGTTGCGAAGTGATTTTACCATCTATCATGGTCATAAGCATTGAGTGCTTAACAGTATGAATTCCCATAATAGACGGATCCAGTGCTGCAATCTCAGCTTCAATCAAAGCCTGTTCTTCCTTAATATTTAATTGGTTTTCATTTGCAAATTTAAAATAGAGCGGTCTGCAGAACATTGTGGGAGATGGCTTTGGATTCTCCCATAACTTTTCTTCACCACAAACTCAGCACAGAGGCACAAAAGAACACATAAAATTGCTTGAATCATCTTCACCCGCCATAGTTTGTTTGTACAAACTTTGCCCTGAAGCACCATCAAAGCCCCACTTGCCTATCAATGTTAGCTCTTTGCCATCTAGCGAAGATTCCAAACGTAGGAATTTCCCAAATCTGGCAACAGTTTTGTCCAAAATCACTTGAAGCTTTACTTTTACCCCTCTTTCGGTGATTTCTATGGTCTCTTTTGGTGAGTAACAGTCCTTCTTCGCCTCTAAGATAGCAGTATATGAAGGATATAGTAGTATTCCTTCTTCTTTTGCACAAGCTCTTAATGTTGTATACTGCCATTTCGAAAGCTTCAATGAAGTCAGAATTCCTAAAGCTTTATCAGCGGAATAGCGGAATATAGCTTTCTTGGACTTCAACAATTCCTTTATCTTTGTAGCCTCTTCGGGATGCTCTGTGATCAATTTTATTATATCTGCTACATTTTTGTTATTTGCACTTAAACCATTTCAGTGCTATGCGTGAGGAGCTCTTTCACTCTACATCTCTTCTGTAGCGGGCTTAGCTCCGAGAACACTTTTCTTGGACTCACAACAGTTGATGTTCCAACACTGCACGTCTCCGGTTTGTATGATGTTGATGCACCCTAATTTACACCGAAGTCAAAACTGGAACATGGTTCTCTTCTAACACTAAAGAAGGTGTCATCTTGTCCTTCATGAACTCAGGCCATTTTATGTCTTCTTGCAGCCATGTCTCATACTTTTTTATGAAAGTATGTCTCGTGCGATTACACGAGATCCATTTGTTCCTCAACGAACACACATGAGTGACAGAATTGTTTCAATTCTTTATTTTCGTTTTCTGACAAATCAACGACATTGACAAAAACTTCATAATAGGTCTTTACCTATGAAATTGCCGTTTTGTATGAAAAAATTTAAACGAATTTTTTTCATGAATTTTTTATTTGTATTAATCGAAGTAATCACCCATGCAATCAATGCATCTTTGCCATCGCAGTGGCAGTTTATTGATGCCCTTCTTAAAGAAATCAGCTGGACGGGAGGCAACAAATTCTTCAAAGGCATTTTGTACTGCCTCTCGGGTATTAAATTTTTTTCCCGCCAAGAAGTTATCCAAATTCTGGAAAAAGTAGTAGTCTGTAGGCGCAAGGTCTGGTGAGTAGGGCGGATGACGGAGAGCTTCCAACCCCAGTTCTTGCAACTTGGAGACCGTCTGCTGTGCAGTATGAGGTCGCGCGTTGTCGTGCAGGAGCAGCGGAGACGAGCGATTGACCAATGCTGGTTGGAGATGCGCCAGCTTCTCCATCATTGTGTTCAGTTCTTCACAGTACACATCTGCAGTAATGCTCACCCCGTTTGGTAAGAAGCTGTGATGAATCACACCGTCGCTAGACCACCAAACAGTGACCATCACTTTTCTAGGGGTAAGTTTTCGTTTAGGGCATTGTTTAGGTGCTGAACCAGGATCCA
The DNA here is from genome assembly GCA_916610205.1 of Griposia aprilina. Classification (NCBI taxonomy): domain Eukaryota; kingdom Metazoa; phylum Arthropoda; class Insecta; order Lepidoptera; family Noctuidae; genus Griposia; species Griposia aprilina. The sequence continues at coordinate 18,417,781 of OU744286.1, forward strand.
ACCAACTTGCTGAGCGCTTACGGTTATCAAACAGAATCCATTTTTCATCGCAGGTAACAATGCGGTTCAAAATTCCTTCATTTGTGTGTCTGTTGAGCAGTGCAAGGCACGTCTCGACGCGTACTTCGCGCTGGCGATCATTGAGTTCGTGGGGCACCCATTTGTCAAGCTTTTTTACCTTGCCAATTTGACGCAAATGGACCAATATTGTTTTGACGCTAACGTCGAAAGCTGCTGCTAATTCAGCCGTAGATTGTGTATCATCAGCTTCCACAATCGCCTTTAATTCGTCATTGTCGACCAAAGTCTTCGGACGACCGCGAGGTTCATTTTTCAGGTCGAAATTTCCAGAACGGAAGCGAGCAAACCAATAACAGGTGGTGCGTTGGTTTGTAGTGTTAGCTCCGTAAACGTCGTTGATGTTGCGTGCCGCTTGTGCCGCGTTGCTGCCACGACGGTACTCATATTCCATAATTACTCGAATTTTTAACGTATCCATGATGACGAAAAAGATTGAAATGCGATGAAAATGTAACACTAATCAATAAAGAAATGACTACTTTTAGAAAAAAAAATCCATGTTTTTAAAATAAAATTAATTTGAAATTAGAATTCTTAGCCAAACAAAAATTATTTTGATTTGAAATGGCCAGTACTGCAGAACGGCAATTTCATAGGTAAAGACCTAATATAATACACTGTGCTGTGAGAAACAGCTATTGTTAGCCACAAACATAAAAATATCCAAATTGGTACTAAAACCTTCCATCATAACACGAAAACAAATCGAACGTAATAAGTATAGTAAGCGCGCACAAGTGCAAAGAGCTACTCTGAGTGAAGTTAGTTTAAATGTCCTATTTATATTATAACTACCCTCATTAACGCTCGCTATCCCATAAGGCTTATTAAATTAAAATTCAACAATAATGACGGTGATTAACAAATGAGTTATTTCGTGAAATGAATTTTGTAGTAAAATGTAAATAATCTACATCGTTTTCTAATATTTTCATTATAAAAGTCATTAGCAGGTTAATAACTAACGACATCAGTTATGTGGTTGGTTACTTCATTTAATTATGTCAAAGATTTGAAAGATCACCAACTGTAAATTCAAAATTTCCGAAGCTTGCTACATGCAAAGCGGCACCGAAAGGCACAAGAATTGTATGTCATCTTGATCGCCGTGTATGGTGCAATAGCTCATGTGAGTACCAGCCCATCAGTTCTATTCAGTTATGAAAAAAAGCACTTTAAGTGTTTTATTCCACATAAAAAATAAAAATAAACTCACGCATGGAGCTACTCCTACTCTTCATACTATATTAGTAAAACAAAGGGAGGTATACTATACACAAAACATATTTTTATTTATTAATTTCTGACGTTAAGTTTCTATGAGTATGGAGCTTGATTTTCAGACCACTGTGCGGCGTCTAGAAACATGTGCTAAATTCATGGTTAGTTTGCGCGTCAATGGTGCCGATTCTGTTGTCACAAAACTCTCTAAACTAGACTAAAAATCACTAAAATTTTGTTTATTCCTGTCAAACGACGATTTCTCATTCTGAAATTGACTAAAGTGATACAACTTAACTATATTTTAGTTTGACGGCACTAAGATGGCACTGAATTATTAGTTTAGTGAAAATGCCAATTATGCTATTCTGAATTTGACGTTTTTCACCTAAAATTTTGGTTTTCTAACTAAATCTGGCTATTTTTAGTCGCGATTAAAAAGGTGTGGAATAAAATAAGTTGTCATGATCTAAAATTCAACACAACACCTCGACTTCACGAGCGAAAACAGTACTGTATTTTTTTAAATTTTTTTTTTGCTTATATCTCGAAAATGGTGTGTCCTATCGCAAAAATAATGAAAATTTCGACCCCCTTTATGGAACCCTTAAACCCCTAAAACTCTACATGTGGGTAACATATTTTTCAATAAAAATAAAAAAAAATCCATATAAAACACGTCGAGGCTGCCTCCAATAAAAAAATCACGGGGTAGGGCAAACAAGTAAAACGTGGAGTCGCGATTGTCAAATTAAAGTTTAGTTGCGTCAAAATTATTTTTTAAATTTAGAGATATTTTTTGACAGAATAGCTCAAGACTCTCATTGCCAAAAGTAAGGAATTTTAGTGATAGTTTAGTTAGTTTAGTTCGGTGTACAAGAGAATCGGCACCAATGTCTCGGCCACCCTGTATAGAATTTCACTAATTCATTTTGTGATAATTATTCCAAACATAGCCTTATTACTTGCACTCTTGTAATAGTTAGTTCGTATATTTATATTTTAATATGTTCGTAGTTGGCTACGTGGAAAATAACGTTGGTTACCGCGTCAAATTAATTCATCCATTATTCATAAACGTACCGTACGTATTAAGTTCACTGATAGGCAATTATAGGCACTATAGCAATCAGAATAAATGCCCTATTAAAATATAGTTCACTGATAGGCAAGTATAGGCACTATAGCAATCAGAATAAAAGCCCTATTAAAATAAATCAATCTCCCAACCAAGTGTACAAACACTTTCATAATTATACAAATATATTCATAACTTTTGAAGAGCGAACAAAAATTTACCTACTAAAGGATAAAACGAGGAAGATGGGTACCAAATTTTCGTTTGGGGAAACAAATTAGAGGAGCAGAAATGTAGGTATCCGGAATTGCGCGTTTAAATTAACTTCATTGACCCAATTGAGCAACATGCTTGCTTGGAGCGAGAAACGTTGAGTTTAAAATACATCTAAGTACCTACCTATATAAAACATGCACTGTCATCTACGTAATTTAAACTCACAGCATTTATTTCAATTAAACCGTTTACAGGCACTTTTGAACTGACTAAGAGTCGGTCAGTTAGTAAGAACGTTGAAGCTAGTTGCCCATTCTAAAACGTAGATCTCTATGGAGAATAATATTAAAGGGTTAAATTGACCTACTTAGCCTAGAAGTCATGGCCATCATGGTTATAGTAGGTAAATACTTATAATACAAGTATCTAGCTTGTATGCTTGCCTGTCTTGGCAAATTTACTACTACCTACCTTTCCACAACGTTCCGATTGCTGGGATAAAGGCTTCGACCCTGTGAGGGGGAGTGGGCCATAATCTACCGGCACCGGGCATGTGAGCAGTGCGGGTTGGTGGATGACACATGTCTTCGATTTTTTTTGGCTCTAGGACATGCTGGTTTCCTCACGATATTTTCATTCACATTTTTGAGCCACTGTTGATTTTGTTTAAATAGGAGATGCTGTAGTAAGGTAGGTAACCCAACCCAGGACGGGTTGGGCGGCGAAGGGTCCTGAGTTCAATACTTTCCCGCAAAAAATTACTTATTCCCAAGGAAAACATTGCTAGTGGTCGTTAAAAAAAAAACCGAGTTTTGGAGCAGGGTAGGTTAGGTTAGGTTAGAGATCTCATCCTCTCACCCGGCCCGCAGCAGGCGCACCGGGCGTCGGCGGAGGGCGGACAACGCCCTCTTTCAGCCCCCCTAAATGGGTCCAGGGACGACGGACTTGGGGACGTCCGTCGCTCCCCATACATCAGGACCCGAGGCGGCGGCGCGTAGTGTTCCACGCGCGCCCCTCTTAGACGGCGCGGGGGGAGTCAAACACCTCACTCCCCCCGCTCGACCGGACGGGGCCCGCAGAGGCTGGCCGGCACTAGTCGGGGGTTGCGGAAGATTCGTACGTTCCCGTGACCCCCGGCGCAGGTGTGAGATGGAACAACGGGGTGGTTTTTAGTCAGTAAGAGTCTGACAGACCCCTCCGCCCCCCCAGGGCGGGGGACATCCATGAGGATTTTCCACCCCGGATCAAAAAAAAAAAAAAAGGTTAGGTTAGCCTAAGCTTTATTCATACAGTATTTTTATCTCACGAAGCGACGCGCGCTTTACTTGTGGTATCTATGTGTACAACAAGCTATGTATGTGTGCGTGAAAACGAGTAGCGACAGCACGTAACACACACGCACACACACTCTTGTCTCGCGCAGGAGCTCTCGGACAGTACCGAGAGCTCCTGCGCTTACACACACATTCACAGCGTGTTTGTACACTTGGTAACCACAAGTAAAGCGCGCGTCGCTTCGTGAGACATTGATTCTGTACTTTAGGTGACTCCTTCAGTGTTGCCCGCAAAACTAAAAATTTCTTTGAAAAAAATCGTAAAGAATGTTGAATTCTCGGGCTACACTGAAGGAATCACGAATAAAGAGTATGACAAGTCTTCAACTTAAATTATCATTTCAGAAATTGGGTGTCAAAATAAGGTAAATTTCAAAGAAACACCTGCCTCGGTCTTGTGGTCGGAAATCGCTACTGTTCAGCACGAGGTCCTGGGTCCAATTCCCAAACAGACCGCAGGGTAACTCCCACACTAACAGTAGCAATGGCTTTCATTTTGACAGTTCAACAACATTCATTTCGCTATTTAGGTACGTTGTTGGACAGACAAATTTTTCGAACATATGAAGCAATGGATTAGGAATATTCTTCAAAATGATTCAGATTGTGATTGATTGAAAGTGTTTTACGCAATTAGGGCGCTGAGTTTAGATTTGTGCCCGGTTGATAGCAAAAGCTCACCCTCTGTTACATGGGACTTAAACATAACTGGCAAAATGTGGGTGTATTAAAAGTGCCTACACTTCTGCCTAATCCTTCAGGAAATACTGGCGTGATATTATTTTATAAAAAAAAACAATGCGATTTATTTATAGCAATGTCTCTGAAGATTGAACACACAAAAAAAAGGTACAGTACCACTATATTCTTAAAGTCCCTCGGCAAACTTAAATTACATTATGTGAAAAGAGTATTATCAACTCTATATACTTCCAAGTCGATTGAGAGCGTCCGGTCTGCACCAAGTACAAAGAGCAACTGATAGAAATCCGACGACTGGCGAAACACGAAGTTTGCCAAAGAATATTAAGAAAATAGTTGTACTGTACCTACCTATCTAGATAAAATACAGAAACATGCATATTAACCTTGAAAGCTAGAGGTTATCATGCAATATGTTTGTACAGCCAAGTCTCATTGTTCATTTCCATAATACTGCAGAGTTTAACCTTTCAGCTGCTATGTTGAAGGCTAGACCTTCATTGAGAGTACTTCACAAGAAATTTGTAGATTGTGAACATACTAGGAATGTTTGTCGTAAACCTTGCCTTGGTCCTTTATATTAAGACTAGCTTCTGCCCGCGACTTCGTTTGCGTGGAAATCGTAAGACACCACAATATCTAACGGGTGTAAAAAGACACTTAACGAAGCCGAGACTCACTTGTACTCCCCGTATTTTTTTTTGTAATGGATCATACCTAGGAACTTTCTGGTTACGAAGATATTGAAGGTCAATATTCCTACTTTTACTGACGTTCTTCTAAGAAAACAAGTTTTTAATGTTATATAGCACAAATTTTAATACACCCACCCACCACCCACACACCCACCCACCCTTAAGCACAATGTTTTGCGTGTGTTACATTGCGCACTACCCCAAATAGCAAAAATAAAAGTAGTTTCCCAGCAATTATTTTTGTGCAATGTTACTTAGTTTATGCGTAGTTGTCGGCTATGTGATGGGTCTTTTTACCCCTGTAAACCTATTATTATAATAAATCGGCAGAGCCGCGGGATAGTACCTTTTTGACATAGCCATGCACAGTTCGGCTCTTTTCGGCAATGCTCGGTTCTCGTCGGGCAGCCGCCCTCGGCCTCCGACCCACCGCGTCGCATCGCATCGCATTGCTCGGCCGCGCTATGACTTCGTTTTCGCTTAGCATTCTGTCTGGCTTTTTTCTTTTTGCTCTGATCCTATGAATCGTAGCGTAATGTTAAATAACCTTATATACCTATAACCTTCCTCAAGAATTGGGCTATCGGATGCAAAAAGAATTTTTCAAAGGAGAATGCCAATAATTACCCAGAGTCAATGAAAACATAACTTATATGTACGATAGTACAGTAAAAAATTGTTTTTATTTATTTATTTATTTATTAAAACTTCTTGCACACAATAGTATACAAAGGCGGACTTAATGCCTTAGCCTCATATTCCACCATCCAAACAACGTTACGAAAGTCACTGAAGCATGAGAGTGCTAATAAAACTTTTTTCAACAAAACAGCGTCGAATGCATGAAATGAGTGACTTTAGAATTGCAGCAGCTCTCATTCATGCGTATCGAGAACCCTACCCAGACCTACCCTGTCTTAAACATTGTAAAAAAAAAAAAAACTGTCGTCGTACGTTGGCAAGTTGTGCGCATGTAATCAGCATGTTGCATTATCTTGCCTATGCTGGGCATGAAGACACTATGCAACAACCAGCTAGTTTTCTAGATTATTTCTTAGTTGATCACGATATAAGTAACAGCCATTAATTTTTTGGAATAAATATCAACCTACGGTTTTTTGTATGTGTCTTTTTATATACTTTATACTGGTAACCAACTTTGTTTACATGAAGACAGCAAGAAACGCATTACCTGTTATTAAAATGAAAAAAAAATACATAGCTAATCATGGGGATAAAAAAAAAAGTAATTTCATATTTACACATACATACATAACATCACGCCTGTATTCCCCGAAGGGTTAGGCAGAGGTGTACCTTTAGCACACCCACATTTTGCCAGTTATGTTTACGTCTCATGTAATAGGGGGCGAGCCTATTGCCATCTACCGGGCACAAATCCAGACTCCGGGCTGCTACCGAGAAATTCCAGATGGAAAAACCCGATAACACTTTGCCCGACCCGGGAATCGAACCCAGAACCTCATGCTCACCAGTAGCGCTTGCGACCGCTAGACCAACGAGGCAGTCGAGGCAGGCGGTAATTTCATATTTGTTATCTACAATTGTTCCTGGCGTCACATTAGGCTATTCACCACACCGCGATCAAGAGCTTCTTCACACTCGCTCGCCGACACCTTAAGCGTGCACATATATAGGTCGTCTCAATAAAATTGTAATTAGCGACCTCAAGAAGTGCAGTATTTTTTATTTTTTATTAAGTCAAGCCTTCCAGCAGCACACCTGGAGCTTGATACTGAACGACAATTAATGCCCTTTTTCACCACATACGTACGTTATTTTTTCTATCGCCTCTGGGTTTTTTGCTCATACATTTTTGGGCATTTTCCTTTGACTGGAGAGATTAGCGCGTTCAAACAAACACACTCTTCAGCTTTATTCTGTTCCAAAGAATAGATACCTACTTCTATGTAGAAATTCATATTAATATTGTGCCTGCTTAGTTGTGCTATCCCTAAAATGATTACCCAGCAAAATAGAAAATTACTAACTGTTGCCGTTTCACAAAGGTAACTATCAACATGTACATACCTAAGATGTTAGGTACAACTGCGCCAAAAGAGCAGAGAGAGTTTATTTCGAACTAAACAAATATCTTGACTAATACATTATGCATGGAAATTGGCAAGTGAGAAGTACCTACCTTAGGTAGATAAGTACCTAAAGTATCGTTATGTAGATCCATTGTACCTGCACGTTATTATTTAGTGCTAGAGATTGTTTGCGAACACTAGGTCTTATCACATGCGCATACACTCAGTTCCGAAACCTTATCTACTTACGTATCTACTATGGATGTAACAGAAGCCATCTTAGCGGAGGCGGAGATGATGGTGCAAATCTTGACATGCACGCGAGCGGAGGCGCAGGCTGGGGAGGAAAAATAAAGAAGAAAGATTAATTCAAGAAAAAATACCTACCTATCTTACGGGAATCGCAACGCACAGCACACAACCTAAGGCACTTATAAAACCTTAAACATCAGATGCAAGAACGTACCTAATCCTTGCAAGAGTCAGCGATAAACTCCTTTGAGCATCAAATCTTACCGCCGCAACCCGCATGTAACAAACCGACCGTCATTTTATTAGCAGCGGGTCACGGAACACTAATCCTTCTCTTAAGGTTGCACTAGTCGATATTTTTTCTATAAAAATTTCGGAAGGGGATTACTCCACTGTTTGACATTGTATATCCACAGTCAAACATGATATCGTTTTGTCTCATTATTAATTTTATCTGTGCGAAAACAGAATAGAAAAATAAAAAGCCATTGAGCCAACAAAGATTCGTTTTTCTTGCGCATTTTACAACATTTTAACGCAAGTTTGGGCGTAAATAAGTAATAAAAAAGTGTAAACTCTCCAAAACAAATTCGCCCCCGGCAAAGCTCCATTAACTTTATTTGTAATTGATTCATGTAGTGTTTTTTCATAAAACTCGATTTTCCAAAGGACTTTTCGTAATATTTTACGCGCTCTTTTTACTATAAATTAAAATAACGGTATTTGTGTGCGTGCGAACTAGACGTTGTGCGTGTAGACTAGCATCTAACTGCTCATGACTGATACTATCTCTGTCGTTCACGATGCCGGGTGGCACAGCGTGCTTTTTGGCTACGCCCACCAGTGACTTCGAGCCCGCGACTAGTTCAACCTTAAAGGAAGATTTCTCTAATAGCGAACAAGTTAAACTGGGAATAATTTTAAAGTTTAACTCACGAAGCATTTAAAAAGGCAAGCTTTTATGCTTAGCAGTCTTACCTACTTTCTTTTCTTCATTCTAGATTTCACGGGTTTTGCCAATGAGATTACTGGGTATTTGATATTAGTGTAAGATGGGGCAACTTAAGGAAACGGTGGCTGATGGGCATACAGGACCTAGGTAGACAGCATGCAAAAAAATAAAAACCGGCCAAGTGCGAGTCGGACTCGCGCACGAAGGGTTCCGTACCATTATCTACAAAATCGGCAAAAAAATCATGTTTGTTGTATGGGAGCTCCCTTAAATATTTATTTTGTTCTATTTTTAGGGTTCCGTAGTTCTGACAAGAAACCCTTATAGTTTCGTCATGTCCGTCGGTCTGTCGGTCCGAGATTTTGCTAAGAGACCGTTAGTACTAGAAAGTTGTAATTTTGTAGGAGTGTGTATATCAATTACGACGACAAAGTGGTAAAATAAAATTTTGCCAATGTTTTTTTTAGGGTAGCTACTCTAAAAAAAAAATTGCCAAAGTATTCAAAAATATTCATCCCCACTTCACATGTAGGGGAGCTCCCCTACATGTGAAGTGGGGATGAATATTTTTTTTTCCGTCTAACCTATCGTTTGGGGTATCGTTGAATAGGTCTTCTAAGATGACTTGAGGGTTGCTAAAATTATTTTTCGATTTAATGCTCCATTTACGAAATATTAAACTTTAAAGTGCGCCCTCCCCCTCTAAACGCTAAACTGCTGGTTTGAAAAATCTGGAAACAATTACGATGACAGTGCGTTTCAAAAACTTTAAAGAAAAATTATAGCGGTTAAGATAACTTTATTAGTTTTACAGTAATAGTCGTTGAACTTGGGTGTTGGATAATTTCGTACCAAATACAAAATCCTAAGCATTAATCCTTTAAAAAGTGACTATAACGGGCTACTACGGAACCCTACACTGTGCGTGGCCCGACACGCACTTGGCCGGTTTTTTAGTATTTGCTGTTATAGTGGAAACAGAAATACATCATCTGTAAAATTTCAGCTAACTCTGTCTCTGTCTAACTATCACGGTTCATGAGATACAGCCTGGTGACAGACGGACAGACGGACGGTCAGTGGAGTCTTAGTAATAGGGTCACGTTTTACCATTTGGGTACAGAACCCTAAAAAGGTCTTTGTTACCAAAGTCAAAGTCAAAAGTCAAATCATTTATTTCAAATAGGCACATAAAAGGCACTTTTGAACGTCAAAATTTACAAAAAAATAGATATGATTCTAGTTGCCCCTTCTAAAAGGTAGTTTCTTATGGAGAAGAATGGCCACCGTTACTCTTTTAAAAATGTTTTACAATATTATGTAAACATTAATTATATGTGAGGACGATGCATCTAGAATAAAATTAATACACCACAATAGGTAAAAATAATTAAATATAACGCATGACAGGTAAATTAACTATGAGATGGATACATAGTGCTCACATATTTACAAATATTGAAAGGTAAATGATTTTTCCAAAATTTCTCAAGTAATAATTTAGTGTGTGAGTTAAAGTAGTTACATAATGTAAAAAAATAATGTCATAAAAATTATAAATTACCTAAGTATACAATTAAATTAGCAACCAGTTTGATTTTCTGTGGACTCTAGATTTTCCTATGGACCAAGACCAGCATGTTTCCAAGCATTCTTATCTAGGATATAATCCTCTAATTTGTACGAGTAATATGCCTGTTTACAAAGTGTACTTTAAATATGAGTTTTAAATTTTCTTTCATTTAATTGCAATATATCGCAAGGTATTTTGCTGTAACATTTAACACAGTACCCCATAAAAGATGTATGTACTTTAGCCAGTGGGATTGTAGTAATTAATCTCAACCAGTAGGTGGGATAAAAAAGTCAAAGTTAAATCATTTATTTCAAGTAGTGCCATAAAATCCACTTTTGAACGTCAAAATTTACAAGAAAATAGAATTGAATTTAATTGCCCCTTCCATAAGATAATTTTGTATAGGGAAGAATGGGCAAGAAACTCCACCGTTACTCTTTTAAAATGTTTTACAATATTATGTAGGTAATAATAAAAATAATATAGAACCATTAGTTGAACAAGATAGTTATAAATATTTAGGCTACAAACAATCACGACAGAAACACTATAAAGAAACTAAACAAAAATTAACACTACAATTTCAACACATATTAAACACAATTCTGAAAACGCAACTATATTCTCGAAATACTATAAAAGCGATTAACACATTCGCTATACCGGTTCTCACATATTCTTTTGGGATAATCAATTGGACTAAAACCGACCTAAAAAACCTGCAAAGAAAAATAAATACCACAATGACTAAATTCCGGAAACACCACCCACGATCCTGTCTGCAGAGATTAACACTGCCGCGAAAAGGAGGTAGAGGACTAATTGACATCCTAAACCTACACAATAGACAGATACAAGCAACTTAGACAAATCTTTTTTTCAAAAACCGGATCTTCTATTCTTCACAAAATTATAACACATAACGACCAAAACTTAACACCTCTAAATTTAAAAGATACATCTGAACAGAAAGAAAATTTAAAACTCATATTAAAAGTACACTTTGTAAACATGCATATTACAAATTAGAGGATTATATCCTAGATAAGAATGCTTGGAAACATGCTGGTCTTGCTCCATAGGACAATCTAGAGTCTAGACAAAATCAAACTGGTTGCTAATTTAATTGTATAATTTATAATTTTTATGACATTGTTTTTTACATTATGTAACTACTTTAACTCACACACTAAATTATTACTTGTTTTTTTTTTTTTGAAAAATCATCTACTTCTCAATATTTGTAAATATGTGAGCACCATGTATCTATCTCATAATTAATTTACCTGTCATGCGTTATATTTAATTATTTTTACCTATTGTGGTATAGTAATTTTATTCTAGGTGTATCGTCTTCACATATAATTATTATATATACATAATATTGTAAAACATTTTTAAAAGAGTAACGGTGGAGTTTCTTGCCCATTCTTCTCCATACGAAACTACCTTTTGGAAGGGGCAACTAGAATCAGTTCTATTTTTTGTAAATTTTGACGTTCAAAAGTGCCATTTTATGTGCCTATTTGAAATAAACGATTTGACTTTGACTTTGACAGAGAAATGAGAAAGTAATCGACGACAAAATTAAGCTTTTAGAGTGGACCCAGAAATCTCTACACGGAAGACATCGCCAAGACTTATGACACATAAATGTCGACAAAGAGGCGTCGAACGCGTGGTTAAATCGTGGTGAACTCTTCCCGGAGACTGAAGGGTTCATGTTTGCTATACAGAATCAGGAAATTGAAACCAAAAATTTCAGAAAGTTTATCATAAAGAATTTAAATAATGACACATGTAGGAAATGCAATAGTTCTCCAGAAACGATTCAGCATATCACAGGCGCGTGCAAGTCAATAGCCTAAACAGACCACACAGCACAGCACACCAGTACAAACTTCCATTATATCATACTACAAATACAATCCAGAAACTGTTTTAGAAAACCCCTCAACAAACAAAACTATATTTTGATCGCGCCATTCTTACCGATCGAACAATCCATTTCAATAGACCAGATATTACACTTATAAATAAGATAAACAAAACCGGATATTTAATAGATATTGCTGTAACAAATACACATAACATACAGACAATAATAGCAGAAAAACTGAGCAAATACTCTGAATTAAAAGATGAAGTAGCCCGACTTTGGTATCTGCAAAAAGTTACAATAGTACCAATAGTATTGTCTACAACAGGACTAATACCGGAACAACTCCACCAGTCCCTTAATTCCCTTAACTTACCTCCAAATACCTATCATCTGCTGCAGAAGGCAGCGATACTAAACACATGCAGACTCGTGAGAAAGTTTCTGCAATGTGAATCAGAAAACCCACATCAAAACACAAATACGCTACCATCTTCTGTGCAAACTTCTGCACGTGATCGCACTTAATCCAACTGATAATCACGGCTTAGGCCCGTGTTATTAGGTCTTTCCGGCTAACCGAGAAAATAAAATAAATTATAAAATAATAATAATTATATAATTATATGTGAAAACGATGCACCTAGAATACAATTACTATACCACAATAGGTAAATCATCTATTGATTTGATTTTAAAATCTATAAAAGCTTTTATAAGAGCCTGTGGGTTAGTATGCTGAAACCTAAAATTCAAAGGGAATGCCATTACATTATTTCTAAATTAGGCAGCAGAAAGCGCGGGTGAGGAATTTAAAGTTTCAGTGGTGTTAAGGGTAATATTAGCAGACAAGTTTTCAAATTCCTGAACTATTTCTACATCTGAGTTGATGGGGCCGTGATATACCTAAGCTTTAACTATTTTGCACATAATTTTAAAAGGTTTTGAATATTTAGCAAAATGCTGATAAAAGCTTGTATTATTCACATGTGGCTTTAGGCCATAAAGTTCAAATGGATTTTTCCTGCTTTTAGGAATACCTGAAGTCGCCCAATCACTAAATAAGAACTTTGTTTAAATACTTTCTTCTTTAGCGGAAAAGTGTCATTAAATTGCGTGTTTAATAGTGAAAAGAACTCGGCGTAGAACTCATTTTACTGGCATTCAATTTACTGGCCACAGATTTATTTACCACCAATAACCATGGCTATTTTAATTAAATAATTTTAAAGTATTGTGCTCTCCCTTTGGCTTTTCATTATTATGAGTTGAGTGCCAGAGATACCTTTTTATTATTCTCTAACAATAATTGGTTATTTGAAAGGGTAACATCTGTTGTCTTACTGACTAGTTTGAAGAATTATCCGGTGTGACTTCCACAACTACAACCGAAGAGTATATAATGCCCGAAATAGTTCCAGTAGGATGTGAATACCCTATCTGACTGGTGGTGGTGTGGTGTATGTATGCACATGTACCTATGTATAGCGCGCGGCGCACGGCCGGCGCGCGCCCACGTTTAGTAATAAACTAGCTTGGACGCCACCTAGTTGTTTAATTACTTCCCAAACATACCATTTGGCGACGAGAATAATTGTTTACCCGCGTGTGTGTCAGAACATAGAAAATTAGTTTTATTGGAACTTTAAATGTATTTGACCATAAAAATCAAGAATGGCAAATATTTTATGGAAAATTAAACCAGTTTATGAAGCTGAATAAAATAGAAGGGGGAGACAAAGCGTCCTTATTACTCACGCATTTGTCAGATGAAACACATCGTCTGGCAAGGAACCTGGTTCATCCCAAGGAACTGGATACAGTATCCTTCGAAGACTTAGTGTCGAAGCTCAACGGTCATTTCAAACCCAAAAGGTCGACTTTCGTAGACAGAGCCAAGTTTTATGACGCGTTGATATCCGAAGGCGAAAGTATCGAAGACTGGGCGGCGCGTTTGAGAGGACTCGAATTCGGCGAGGAGTTATTGGACACTTTGCTACGAGATAAGTTCATTTTAGGCCTAAGAGAAGGGCGTGAACGGGACCGTCTATTTGAGAAGGATTCGGCAACCTTAACCTTTGCAAAAGCGGTCGAAGTTGCTCAAAAGGCGGCATGCGCACGTGGAGCTCGCACCCACTTAATTGTGGATGGCGGGCCAGGAGCAGCGGCTGTGAAGGAAGAACCTGTCTACAGGGTTGGGTAGGCTCGCGAACGGCGAGATTCATCAGCGGCTACTAATTCGACTGCATGTGGATCCGTTAACAGTGTGCGTTGTTCAGTGTGTGGTTATAAAAATCACGAATCAGTGAAGTGCCGGTTTAAAAATTATACTTGCCAAAATTGTGGCGAGAAAGTACATTTAAAAAAAATGCGCAAAGCTAAAAGTGAAAAATCAAAATTGCATCACCTAGTTAGTGATGAACAGTCTCACAAATGTGAAGAATGCGACCTGTTCAATATACGGTATGTTAATAATGATCCCATTATTATTTCATTAGAGATAAATAAATCGAAATTTGATATGGAATTAGATTCTGGTTCAGGTACTAGTGTAATTTCAGAAAAGTTATATCTACAATATTTCAAAAAGTATAATTTAATTAATACTGATTTGAGAATGTGTTTGTACAATGGGCACAAAATTGTTCCTATAGGCTATTTCATTTGTACGGTTCCATATTTTAACACGTGCCAGAACATGAAGTTTATGTTATACAAAATGGCGGACCACCGTTAATAGGCCGTGATTTCATGTCTAAGTTTAAAATATATTTTACTTCAACTTATGTAAATAAAATCAATGTTGATAATCAATGTACAGGGGAGGTACAGCAGCTGTTAAATGAGTTCCCTGACCTTTGGAAGAAAGAACTAGGATGTTTTAATAAGTTCGAAATAGATTTTCAGCTCAAAGAGGGGGCGAGGCCTATATTTTTTAAGCCGCGTTCTATTCCTTTTGCCCTTAAAAATAAAGTTGAAGATGAGTTAGTCAGGCTCGTAGACTTAGGTATTTTAGTTCCTGTAAACTTTTCTGAGTACGCAACACCGATTGTTCCTGTATTAAAGGCGAATGGACAAGTAAAAATTGCTGGAGATTTTTCGTGTACACTGAATAAAATACTAAAAATTGATAAATATCCATTGTCGCGCATAGAGGAGGTATTTGCCAAAATTGGGGGAGGGTTGCAGTATTCGAAATTGGATTTAAGTAATGCTTATAATCAATTCAAATTGAGTAGTTCGTCACAGGATCTCACTACAATAAATACACCTAAAGGGCTATTTAAATATACCCGCCTAGTTTACGGTCTTGCTAATGCGCCAGCCATTTTTCAACGGGCTATGGAAACGTTGTTAGCGGGTATAGAGGGCGTTATTTGTTGGTTAGATGACGTCTGTTGTACTGCTCCCACTCGGGAATTGCATTTGTGTAGGATTAAGGAAATTCTTAAAAGGATGCAGGATGCGGGATTACGATTGCAAAAGGACAAGTGCGCCTTTTTCCAGGACAGTGTCACGTACCTAGGGTACGTAATAGATACGAATGGGCTTAGGACGTGTCCCAAGAAGGTAGATGCGATTTTAAAAGCGCCACGTCCAACAAACGTCCTGGAAACCAAACGTTTCTTGGGCGTCGTTAATTATTATCGAAATTTCGTTCCGAATGCTTCTTCTTTATTAAACCCGTTGTACACATTACTGCGTACAGGCATAAGATGGCATTGGGGTGAAAGTCAGCAAAATGCATTTGACAAAGTAAAGGAGGAGTTGGCCTCCGACCGGCTGTTAGCACATTTTGACTCATCAGTACCATTGGTACTTACTGTGGACGCGGGGCCGTCGGGTTTAGGTGTGGTTCTTTCTCACGTAGACAATAAGGGCTGCGAGCGTCCAATTGCTTTTGCTTCTAGGTCGTTATCAGTTAGCGAGAAGGTATATAGCCAGATTCAAAAAGAGGCAACAGCAATCATATTTGGTGTGAAACATTTCCACCAGTATCTTTATGTTAGGCACGAGCCTTTCATTCTTAAAACAGACCACAGACCTCTTCTATCCATATTTGGAAAAAAGAATGGCGTGTCCGTCACCGCAGCGTTAAGATTACAACGATACGCAATAATAGTGTCTGCATACAACTATGTAGTACAATACATTACTGCAAAAAATAATTTAGTAGCAGATTATTTTTCTAGAGCGCCGTTACCTCAGTCACAACACGTCTGTAAGGGGGAAGATAAGCACAAAGATATTTCTTTTCTATTTCTTGATGCCACTACGAAACCGATTTCATTGGATGATATCAAGCAAGCCACTAAACTCGATTCAGTGTTAGCCACCGTGGTAAAGTATATGAATCATGGCTGGCCACGTAAAATTACATGTCAATCCGTATTGCCATATTTTTACTGTAAAACTGATTTGGAAATGAATGATGGGTGTCTGTTCAGAGGGCATAGAATAATACTTCCAAAGATTTACAGGGACAGAATGTTAGAAGAATTACACTCGGCTCATTTTGGCATTGTAAAAACCAAAAGTACAGCCCGCAGTAGAATGTGGTGGCCGGGTATTGATAAAGACATCGAGCGGTGGATAGGTGAATGTAACGAGTGCTCGCGAGTTCGGAACGCACCGCCCCGCGCCGTTCCCGCGCCTTGGCCTCGCCCTTCTCAGCCGTGGTATCGTATCCACATAGATTACATGAGTTTAGGCCAGAGTGTTTATTTGGTTGTATATTAACAGCGGTACCATCACAAATGCATTGATTATGAAATTGAAAGGCATATTTTCAACATTTGGAATACCAAACGTTATAGTATCTGATAATGACGCAAAAATTCGGTCCACCGAATTTCAGCAGTTTTGTTATAATAACGGTATTAAGCATTTAACTTCCCCTGTTTATCATCCTGCTAGTAATGGTCAAGCAGAAAATTCAGTAAAAACTTGTAAAAAGATGTTAAAATGTATTATAGACAACAAAAGCATCTCACTGCGTGAAATACACGGGAAACTACTGAGTTTTTTGTTTGAATATCGTAACACTGTGCATTGTTCAACGGGAATTACACCAGCTATGTTAATGTTTGGCAGAAATTTACGGTCTAGGTTGGATGTGATTTTACCATGTAAAAATGTAAATATGAGTGACGAAAAAGTAAAACTAAAATCAAGCAGAAATTTCCAGGTGGGGGAAGTTATATGGTGTAAATGGTTTACAGGTAGGAAAGAGCAATGGGAATTATAAAATAGGTATAAGAGTTTTTGATGTGTATATTGACAAATATAATACTGTATGTAAAAGACATCTTGATCAAATTTGTAAACAAAAAGGAAACGTAATTACTAAATCTATAGATAATTATTGTGATGAATATTTGCCAGCTGAGACTTCTGAATGCACGGAGTCCCGGCAGCAGCAGACAGTGTTAAGTTTGCCTACTAATGAGTCATCAACCGCACCACCATGCCCACCTTCACCCTCACAGTCGGCTATTGAACTCCAAGGTGGACCAAACATTCCTACAGAGGAAAATATAAAAGTTATAGATTGTATGGGTAGAAGAAGGGTTGGATGTTGTTGTGGGGGATGGGTTAAAGGAAACAGGAAGTACCGAGCCCGAACGATCAGCTGATGCGGTATCTTGTGGTTACAAACAAACAGAACCGGACAGTGGGACGTCCGGACTCGGTCGTTCCGTTAGGAAAAGAAACGAAGTATGTTATAAAAAGTTCTTTTAAGTTTACCCTAACCTAACGTATGTATTATTTATTGTTTTAGAGTATTTAACGAGTAATGGCGGAGGAATGTGGTGTATGTATGCACATGTACCTATGTATAGCGCGCGGCGCACGGCCGGCGCGCGCGCACGTTTAGTAATAATCTAGCTTGGACGCCACCTAGTCGTTGAATTACTTCCCAAACATACCAGGTGCCCTCTAAGGTTGTTGGTATTATAGGTGGACCCTCCTTCGTACTACATGATAATTCATAAATAATCTATCTTACTGTTGTTACTATGTTGTTAGTTTATCTAGACAACAAAGACTCGTCACTATACTACAATTTATTATATTAGCTGTTATACCTCATTAATAACAAGTTTATGACACACTACAAGGTTTTATAGTATGAATAAATAACAATCATTAAGCTCTAATGAGCCTATTTGTTGTGTAGTATCTTAATTATGTAGTGTTTATTGTCTGAGCGACTGTTTTCGTCGTCAATTTTGCTTCCTCTAGTTGTGAAGCAAATGGAGACATTAACCGTGCCAGTGTGTCACGAACGTAGATCAGAGACCTGAGCAGTATTTTAAGATGTTCTGTGGTATGTAAATATTATGTACAAAAAAATATATTTAAAATCCCCTAAAAAAACTCTCCTATTTTGAAATCCGTCACCGTTGAGTTGGTTGAGTTGAGCCGGAGAAATATACTTTTTGTGCGATGTTCTCACAACAGAAAACACTGTATAATCATTGGATATACTACTTAATAACTAGGTTTGATTATGTTACACTAATTTAGCATAAGTTAAACACTTTTTTATTAATTTTCTAAATTAATTAACCTACAGATCGTGTTTTGACGAGCGGCCATCACTTCAGAATTCGTAGCTTGATCATTTGTATCTCTACTTCAAGAAGAGAAGACAAAAATCACTTACATAACAAGTCATTCTTTTCTTGAATTTTGATATAGTGCCGTAGAAATCTTATTGCAAACTGTCATTTTGTCTCCAGTTTCTATAGTGACCATGGTACGCATGTAGAAGCAGACGCTACTCGTTTACTTACCATTTCACTCCTGCCGCAGGAGCAAAGTTCCTGTTCTTAAACTCCTGCGGAAACCTGAAATACGATGGTGATATTTAATGTTTATTGGGCTGAGTGAGTTTTTCAGCTTACACCAAATCTTGCCATTTTAAACAAGCCATCCGATACATGCCTGTAACTAGACCATGTTAAGAAAAACAAAAACAAAATGTACATTGCACGAAACTCACATTATTTTGCAGTTTTTATTACACTTAATTAACAAAAAGGTTCAATTTATGCAGTAACATCATGGCTAATTAAAAGATAGAGATCTTGAGCACATCTTTTACATACTTTGGACAGTGTTAGCCTATGCTGCTGGTGCAAACAAAACGCTCTTAAGTAGCATTCAACTAATTACTCCCAACTCGTGACCCACTGGAGTGTACCCATATGGTAAGGGTTAGGTTTAACTGAACGCGATTAGCGACAAAATAGTCGCAGTGAACCCTCGTTTCGCTATCTTTACGAACTTTTCTAAAGAACTAAATAGGAACTGCCATGATACCTAGAGCCTGCCGCAATGTATTGGGAAACTGATCCAAAATCTCGATAAGATGAGAAGGGTGGACGACCGTTGTATTGTGGCAAGGAATCATTTTCAACCAATAGAGTCCTTGATGACTGGCTAAGCACATTATCTTGATCGACAGGAGCTATTCGTTGTAAATGCTGGTGCCTTGACACGACACAAGAAGAATTATCTCCATAGAAATATACTTAAGTAAAGGTAACTTGTAAAACATCTCCCGCTTACAGTCGCACCTCACCTTACTAAACCCCACGTGTACTCTGTGACTTGATTATTTATCTGTGTTATTTCCAGTAGAACGCATGATATCGCCGCAGACTGAAAAAAAAGCGGGCTTAACGTCGCGTTTCTTTTGAAATGTTTTTGATGTTCTATCTAATGTTTTGAATGTAGATATTTTGTCACTGAATATGTGTTCTTGATCCGAGTCGGTGTGGAGGCCGCGTATCGGCAAGCGTAGTGTGGGACCGAAGATCTTAAAAAGGTGGCTGGGACAGAGAGGATGAGGAAGGCAGAGGACAGAGTCTTGTGGCATAACATGGGTGAGGCCTATGTTCAGCATTGGACTCCGATAGACTGACTTGATCGAACCACATGTTATATTAACACAAACTTAAACTAACATCGTAATATACGAGGCCTTCCCGGAAAGTCAGGTCAAATTTTAATAATTTTTGAAACTATTAGTTACCAACTGTCTATTGTTTTATGCTTTGAATGTTGACCAATTCACCAATAATTGGCTTTGAGGTCAGACAGATAAGTCACTTCGTGTAAAATACTGATACTATGTCAGTACCTACCTACTTATTATTATTGTCTACTCAACTCATGAAGGAAAGAATGATCACGGTTATTTCAACATAAAAACAGTATTTTCAGAACCGTAACCCGAAGAAATATGTCACCATGAATTGTTTATCCAAATCACTAAAGCTCACGACACTTCGCTTGACATTGAAGCATTTCCTATGTTGTCTATGAAAATACTTTTCCCGCGCTGTGTCTGACATATGACAGCTATCATGTTTGTTTGTGTTAGCGTTTAAATATTCAAACCTGGGGCTGTATGGTAAACAGTTTATGGTTAGCTCGTCGATCTTTGGCGGTGTTTGTGGTCATAAGGTGATTTACCGACTGGCTGGTTTGGTTTCATAATTAAGAGATTACTTTATTAATAGTTCTTATTGTATAAAAGCAGCAAAACTCTACAGGTGTGCGCTGACTAGCGAGGGGTTACAAGTTTGAATCCTGTAAAATGTGTAAGAAGGAAATAAAGCAATTAAATCTCTTGATGGGATACAGTATAAGAAGTATCAAGATCTGGCAATAATGCCGTCAACATATTGTTATTTAATATAAAACTTACTTTCAGATTACCCGACAAGAACTATGCGCTCCAAATTATTTCTGAAGACGTTCCATATGGAGAACAACCATCATCTCAATAATAGAGAGATGTGTGGACTCCATGGGACCATACGAGGGACTCTGTCCTGCAGTCGAGTGATGGGACTGCTACCTCTTACTGGGCTGACCAGTCCCACTAGCCATAAGTTGAGGTAAGAATGTGATTTAAGGGTCATTTTCAGGTCAAAAGGATTTCTATTTTTTTTAAAGTACATCTTTTTCCTAGCTAGGATAATATTCTCTCTGTTTCTGCGTTTAGGCTGCACTAAAAGTATCGGGAATGGAATATTTCCACTGTTCCTGTCATATTAAAATCTTTTTAATTGAAAACTCCTTGGTTTTAAAAATCGAATACGACGTATAAGCACAAATCACATTTGCACTTGCAAAAATCTAACGATATTCATAAATTGAAATTGAACCCACGATTTTTAGCGCAGCAACAACCGACTCGGATTTTCGTTAGAAAACACAGGGTTCTGGAGAGCTTCCTGTAAAACGTACAAAAAAGACCAATCAATTATATTACAAACTGAACATAAAGAGTTTTTCTTTATAATCGGTTTGTAATATAATTGATTGACGCGAAACCATTTCTCATAAAATATAATCGCGAAACACAAAATATCAATCACTAAAGCGGATGTTATGAATACGCTCCATTTCGTATTTTAGAGGAGTACCTATAATGTAGGTTTGTTAAATAAAAACTATGTTAATATCTAATTTACATTATCTACATTCTAGATACATAAAATAATATCACTGTGAGGAAGCACGCGAGTTGACTAGTTTGGTAAATGACAAATAGTTAGCTGTAGTTATTAATCATTATTTCTAGTAGGTGTATGAGTAACTCAAACACATAAATTACTTAGGTATTGAAAGTTGAAATTAAATTATTATCGTAGGCTAGAATCGTTCTATGTGTGGAGTCTTTTGTGAAAAACTCCATGCAGTCTTTTGTGATACTGAAAAATTAATGACTAAAAATTGGTTTTATATTCCAATATAAAACCAATTTTTAGTCATATTTTTTTTTTAGACTCTGTGTCTTGATAACATGTCAGTAAATACTTTTTATATACCCACAGGTATAAATATATACGTTATAACGACACGCACAACAACTAAATAAACATTACGCCATTAGAGCCTCACTCAAAGACGTACTGTTTTAATAACATTACGCTTCGCAATCTCGCGAATTTACTATAATAAGTTAACATACCTCGCGTCACTATGAAAATTTCAGCACCTGAGAGACTTCTAATTCAGCCTTATGAGTAATTAAATAAATTAGGAATTAATGAAGTAGGTGGGGTATGTGGTGGTACATGGTAATCTCGTTAGGTTGATGCAAATCAGGATCGAAGTGCTCGTTGGGTCTGTGGGTGCCAGGAATAAAATATAATGTTGAAAGCTTTGCGGTAGTTTTAGCATTACGAAGGTATTTTAAATTGAAGACAGAAAATCTCCAAGGCTGTTTGACATATATTATTCTTTAATTATATACTGTGTATTGATAAATAGTAAATGATACAAACACTTTTACACGTCAATCAGATTTTTAAAACTAGATGAGGTGGGCATTTCCTATTTGACTACTCTGAGAAGAAAGGCCGAAACAAACTCAAAGATCACAGTCTCTTTTAAAGTCCAGACATAATCTTGGTCAGATCATGTGAAGACCATGTAAAGAGGTATCAGAAATGGTCTTTTGCGGAAAGAACCACACAGATTGAGTGGACCTGTCCAGTCAGTGCACGCATTTGTCAGTAATCGTGCAGCTTAACTCAGACCTTAAGGAGCTCAATTTTGTTTGTACCTGTACCTACTAGATAATACAGAGGCTTATTAAGATGTTCTATTGGGACTTACATAATACCTTACTATATCATTAATTAGTTAGGTAATTAGATTAGCTCTTACGTCAATTCCATTTATTGATCCATCTCTAAACGGATTAATGACTAGGTTTCAATAATTAGAAAAGGCCAAATCGAATCATGTGTGTTTTGTACCTAAGTTTTAACGCTAAAAGTACCTCACTGAACATAGTAGAAGCAGCTGGTAGTGGTTTTAAAATAATTTTCTAAATGAATATCTGATCATTTTTTTTTTCCTTCCCCATACATCCACAATCCTAATTGCATATCATTAAACACCCAGCATACTTCTACCCAATAAAATATACACCAAAGTACACCACAAAAAAATTGAGGCAAACCTCCGTAAAAAATTCACCATCTACAATATAAGTAATGTGACCCGTTACAATAGCTATTACGCCCTCAGATTCACGCTCCGCTCTCCGTACACGATCTTCTACGCGATCAGTCTCTTCGGTCAGGTATTGATGTTCATCATGACTTTCTGTTGGCTTATCATGAATGGGATCTCTTTGGCTAACATCAGTAAGTTATCGTTGTTATTCTTTTGTTTTGTCATTTGAATTTGGAAGGTTGAGATATTGGTAGGTATTTGAATGTGATATAGAGAACGTTCTTGAAAAATGTTGCGTAGTTAAATGTAGTATGAACACATGTTCGCATAAAAAAAAGATTTAATATTATAGCTTTTAGTTGTCACCGTGTGTACATTTTCTAATCTAAAGTTATGTAACGTAACGCTAATTACCTAAACCTTGAATGAAATTGAGTCTATTAGTCTGCTTGAAAAGTTTTCTCTTCTTAACTACCAACGATTTAGACAAAATAAATAGTGTGATTATGAAACACTTTCCATGAAAGAAATTGTAGAATAGAATAGAATAGAATAGAATAGAATAGAATATTTATTTATTTGCGTAAAACATGGTATACAAGGGTGTTAAATATAAATTCAGGCACAAGCATGTTTAGCTAGGATAAATCATAGCATGCAAAAATTTTAAAGACAAGCAACAAAAATCGTTCAACATTTTTTATCTATAAATTCTTTTAAACTATAAAAACTACACTCGAGTAACCACTTATGAAATTTAATTTTAAATAATTTTGTATTTAAAGCTTTGAAATGCCTTGGTATTTTATTATAAATGCACACACACATTGCCAAGCAGTTACTATTATATTTAGACAGTCTAGGCAAATCATTTAACACTAATTTGTACGGATCTCGTCGGTTCCGAGGATTGACATCATTTGCAGTCTTAAATAGTTGCTTATTTTTCATTACAAACACAGATATTTCGTAAATGTAAAGCGACGGTAACGGTAACAAACCAAGTTTTTTAAATATTGGTCGACATGAGTCGTCGGGCTTAAGTCCACAAATTGCTCTCATGCACTTTTTTTGAGCGATGAATGCTTTTTGGAAGTCAGTGCTGTAGAAAGATTAAGCCAAAGAAATAGTTCTGAATCCATTTTTTTGGGCACCTTTGTCTGATTGTAAATTATTGTCTTTATTTTTCAGCTAATTCTGTATTCTACACGTGCAGCCTCATATCATTTCTAATACTAATGCATATTGGTCGTTCCTGGCCTAACCTGGTAGCCAAGGTCGAGGCTATTGAGTGCAAATTGCCCCCGTTTACGAGAAACGTGGGAGCTATGAGCAATGTTACAACTATTTTTATTTTAACTGCGGCAATTGGTATGTATGGTTTTTTATTTTAACTATATTTGTCCGCTGAAATCTTATAATAGCGATTACTCAGTGATTTTCACCTGTCTCATCCATTTAATTTAATCTACGCGGAGGCAACACTTGTGTCTTATCACGACACAATAATAATGAGTTTTCTTTATGATAAGAAGTGTTTCTCCATAAGAATATAACTAACACGACTAAGGTTACGAGGATTATGTTAATTAGGATTCATGAATGAATTGTGAGTAAAAACACACTTTACTATGCTTAATATTGAAAGAAAAAAAACTTGGACCTACTTGCATGGTCTACGAAAACCCGCGGAGTGTGTCTTTCCAAGCTACGCGCTGTGCTACGGCGTAGCACGCA
Organism: Griposia aprilina; assembly: GCA_916610205.1. NCBI lineage: Eukaryota > Metazoa > Arthropoda > Insecta > Lepidoptera > Noctuidae > Griposia > Griposia aprilina. The sequence goes on from OU744286.1 coordinate 18,442,547, forward strand.
CTGTGCTACGATGCTACGAGTGTGAAGACTACACGATTTTAGACTTAAAATATATGTCTTTATCATAATCTAATTCTATTATTGCTCGAGGTCTCTTCAAACGTTCAAAAAATATCCAATTGTATAAACTATAAAAATCTATTTTGTGATTTTCAGTGGAACATCTCCTATCAATATTTTACGGAGTAAAAGTGGCATGCGCTTGCGATATCAACAATGTCGCAGAGAACTACTTTCACTTCAATATGCCCTGGATTTTCGACAACACACCTTATGCTGTATGGAAAGCAGTTCTTAGTGAGGTAATAATTCTTTACAAACTTGTGATATTACCTACTTTCTATACTATATACCGATTTTTGTGAGTTTTTTTTTTTTAAACACACCTATTTATTACATGTCAACTACAGTCTAGTTCAAAACCAGTCATATATATTGTAGAAACCTGTCACTACAAAATTGTATAGACTTTAAAAGAGACTTTTACCTCTGAGTTTGTTTAAGTGTTTCATCTAAGAGTAGTCGGCTGGAAAACACCGACTTTAAATTGACGTGTAATGCGTGTGTACGAGTTATATTTAACTAATTTATAAAATAAATATAATTTATGTATCTGGATATTTCTATGACCTCGATTGTTTACAAAAAAGAGGAGCGGATATCATATTTTACGGACGGTCAAGTTATCATTCACTGGTGTCATTTCGGTATGGCTACCGGAGTTAGGTCCAAAAAATAGGCCACGGTCCGCTTGCAATGGTGTCAAACGACATTTGAGCGTGTTTGGGTCACCGGTTGACACAATATACTTAAGGTCGCCGATCGTCACGTCCGTTTATACACGATCAAAATTTAACCAGTGTACAAACTGTAACCATGAATTCAGTATTTTCGTTTTTGGCCACCGACTTCCGAAATTAAAGTTATTTTTCACGTCATTTAGTGTTTTTTTTATGGAAGTCGGTTGTTTTTTTGTAAAAAAGTTTTTATTTTTCACTTTTTAGTTGCGGTACCTACCCCACACAAATTCGCATACCACTACTTGGTGTGTAAATAACAGTGACAGGAAATTATTAACACATCATCCATATAAACTAAGTGGAAAAAATATGCAGTATTAAGGATAACTCAAAAACTCCTGGTCAGACCTAGATCAAATTTAAATGGGACCACATGTGAAGCACCACCTATCAAATAAAAAAAGAATCATCCAAATCGGTTCACCCAGAAAAAAGTTCTGAGCTAACACACATAAAAAAAAAACATACAGACGAATTGAGAACCTCCTCCTTTTTGTGAAGTCGGGTAATAATCAAAGACACCGACTTCCGAAATTAAAGTTATTTTTCGTCTTTTAGTGTTTTTTTTGGAAGTCGGTTGTTTTTTGTAAAGAAGTTATTTGTATGTTACAATTCATACAAACGAATGCGTCGATCACGTACTCGCGCGACGATCGCTTTCAGTAAGGTAAATTAGTATGGGCATAGCCACAACGATATAATGTTAAATGTGAAATCAAAATTAAAAAGTGATTTTTATTATAGTTAACCTCCTTAAGTTCTGAGGTGAGCTGCACGATTACTGACAAATGCGTGCACTGACTGGACAAGTCCACTCAATCTGTGTGATTCTTTCCTCAAAAGACTATTTCAGATACCAATCTACATGGTCTTCACATGATCTGACCAAGATTATGTCTGGTCTTTAAAAGAGACTGTGACCTCTGAGTTTGTTTCGGCCTTTCTTCTCAGAGTAGTCGGATAGGAAACGCCGACCTCATCTAGTTTAAAAAATATGATTGACGTTTAAAAGTCTTTTTAAAAACCTACTTACAGAAATAGAATCATGTATCATTTATCATTAATTAGACAGAATATCACAGCCCCAAAGTGCACAAATTCAACATTACCTAGTATTTAATTTGAAAAAAAAGTAGCAAAATTAACTTCGGTATCAAGAAAACCTCCGAAATAAACCCTTTAAAAACAAAACGTGGCATAATACTTCATATTGTTGCAGCTTTTCAACATACAGTCGACGTTTATATGGAGTCTCAACGATCTACTTATTATGGTAATAAGTATCTACCTGACGGAACATTTTCTCATACACAATGAGCTCTTGAAGAAAGCTGCGGACCAGGTACGTTCCTCATTATGTTAGAATTATTATAACAGGATAGTTTTAAACTAGATTTGAAATAATTTGAGCGGAAACACACCTACAACACACTAAAAACATACTGAATACTGATTGCGCCTGGTAAGATAATCGAAAATAATAATAAAAAATATTGATTTTCTGCAAAGCAATTTATTAAGAATTTAGGACGGAGGATTCTTATTTATTCTGATAAGATTTTGAATGTAAGATAAAATAATGCTCCATCGAGCAAAAATAAACATATTTTATAAATATTTAAAAATAGTTTTAAAAGCAATTTGGGACTATGTACTCATACAAATATCTATTGTGTAAAATAAAAGTACTTTTCCCTCCAATTTTGTTTTTGGAACTAATAATCAAGAGATAGTTTCTAAGATGGCGCGTTGCCAACACGGAACCGGCTGCGCTTCTTGTGTTGTGCATTTCGTTATTTTATTATTTTTCCAAAAATAGTTTCCTTTTTCCTAGTAGCTGCAGAATAGACTTTTATGTTTAAAAGTGTGAAGTTCATATACTTTAGCAATTTACATTTATTATTTTCTGCATTTGTTATGTTAATTATTGTTTGTGATATTGGTATCTAAAGAAGATATCGCCAGCTAGTCTATCTATACATAGAGCTATGTATATGCCGATAAAAAAAGAGTAATTCTTTGTGATATTTTTATAAAGGATGAAAATCCTACAGTTTTTGATCCTCTTTGCCTCAAAGAGTTAGATTTCTGTGCCCAGAATCAGCTTACTGCATGTGTAGATTGTTTACTCCCAGATATGGGTACCTACTGCGATACCATTCGCAAGGCCGTTTTGTTAATAGAAGCCATTACAGCTATATTAAAATGAATCCGTTAGCAAATTTTCACAAGAAAGATGATAACAAAACCGTCGAAAATGAACAAATTAATTCGGATACTGAGACAATCTATCCTACTTAAGAGTCAGTTATCGTAGTTTTTCTCGTCAGTGCCATTACTGATTAGAATTTTTATGATCTAGAATTCTAGACGTTCCTCTTTTCTCTCGGAAACTTAGCCCCTTTCACACGCTCCGGCTGCCGGAATGCTAGCGCCGGAAACCCGGATGAATGTTCTTATATCAGCCTATTATTGAAGGCAGGTCGAGTTGATGATTTCAGACATATCCGGGTTTCTTCACGATGTTTTCCTTCACCACATTTTGGATGTTTCTTTTGTTTAACTGCAGGCTATGCTCTCATACTGCGAGAACAACCCTCAAGTGCAAAAGTGTCTTCTGTATGGCTCCTACCATATTTAATAAATTACCTAAAGGTTGGAGAGAACTGCCCTTGTCACTTTTCAAAAATAAGCTGAGATTTTTTTTAGTTAGTAAAGTGTATTACAATGTTACAGATTTTTTAAATGAAAAGGACTTTTCTATTCCGACTTCTAATATACATAGTTAGGAATAATAATTGAATAATGTGAATCTTAAATCAATTGGCTTTGGCATGATTCTATTTGACTGCATAATAATGAATATTCTGGTCATAATTTAATCTATTTTGACTATAATGTACTTATACAATCTTATAATATCTTAACATCACTTTTTTTTTTTGTATTTTGTAATGAAATTTAGAATGACTAATTATGTAAAATGCAATTAAATGTATTTTTTTTATACCTACAATATTTGTACGCCGCTATTGGCAAAACATGGACGCGCACAACATCTATTTCAATACCTTGCATGTCTGATTAAATTAGTTTATGTAAACGCATGTTTGACAAATAAATTATCTTTATCTTTACCAATATCAGTCCGAAATGTCTAAGATAAACTCGCAATCTAAGTAAGTAAAGTACATAATATGAATTGAAAAAGTCTCTTTAGTACTTGCCCGAATTTGAACCCACAACCTCGTTCATAAAAGGCGAGGCCTTGTATGTTGTGTTCTTATAATTTTTCCTCTGGTGTACAATAAAGAATATTATTTATCTTTCCATTGTAGGTTTAAAAGCTTTCATACCTACCCCTATTCTGTACCACCGGCCTCAGGCGCCGACTATCCGGCAGCCTGACAGTGTGAAAAGGAGCTTAGAAAGACTTAGATCAGACAGTTGGAAAATCTAGTTTTGATCTTTTAAACCTTGAAACTGTTTGACGTAATTCTTTCTTTTTTGTATACAACTTATGATAAATTATTTTATTTAAAGGATTTTTAAAAGGATTTCTTAATCTGATGAAAGGACTTGGTTTTGTCAAGTTATAAAACTGTTGGAAAATGTCATTCAATAAACCATCACGGATCGCTTAGGCCTTTAGGCTATTACCGGTTTGAGGCCGGAATCTATAATCGTTACCTGCTTAACACATGCTTGGGCTTGGGTCACTGTTGTCGCTGTCACACAACTATCAAACTACAAATGCCAGATGGAGACCGGAACATGTCTTAGCCAAAGCTCGTGCTAAGTAACGTTTGTAGATCTCGGCCCAATTTTCACTAGTCAAGTAGCCATTTTTATAGCTCTTAGGTATAATTATTATACTTCTAACTACGGGCCTTACATATAATTTTTATGTTTTATTCCTACAGGAGCACTTCTCCTGCCAGGAGTTCCGCACTCAATACTTGATGATCGTCCGCCTCGTGAAGCTGATTAATGGCCAGTTCGGTATTTATATACTGACCTCGTTCGGGAGCAACCTGTACTGGATCTGTACGCAGCTCTTCTATAGCCTTAGGTTAGTTTCAATGGTATTCACCAACTTGATAAATTGTACAAAAAAAATAACACGTTACTTTTGAATTTAGAAATAAGGAAATGTCTCATGCCGAATTCTCAGGTCTTAAAATAATTTATAATTGACACAGTAAAATTCCAGCTTGTTCGATAAGTTAATTCATGGCGTGAATCAGCACCATTCTCTTGTTATTTGATGATTTTTGTATACCACATGGCTTTGCTAATTTTAGAGTAGTCTGTATGCTAGTTATTCTATTTTCGTTATTAGGTTTAGAAAATCAATTTGAAAATCTATCTATTCAGGCTAAGAAAGTAAAGACAGTGTCTGCTGTTCTTATAAATAAATTAGTCTAAATTGGCCTAACCAACGACTATTTTATCTTTAAATGTAGGTAATTAAGTACAAAAAAATAACATTAGAATAGCGTTAACTAACACTAAACAGTGTCCTCTCGCCGAGCGCTGTGTAGTGCGTGATCATAGGGCTGACCATACATAATATCATTTGTTTAGCTTTAGCCCCATGTGGGCCTAATTTGAATGTTATACTCCTAATACTCCTGGACAACAAAAATGTATAAATTAAGTAATTTTTTGTATTTATTTCTGTAAAAGTGATTTGTAATCTTTAGAAATAAATGAATTCTAACCGTATATCTTTCACAGCCGGACGCAAACCGGACATTTTATTACTTGCATGTTCATGGATTCGGAAGGCACTAAGTGAGTATAAACTAATTTGTAAATGTTGGTTTTGTGATAAATGATTGAATAAAAATAAAAATAAACTTGTGAAGAGGTGTCCACCCCGCCGCCAGCATTGCGTACCTTTTTTAAATCAGCATGAGTTTGCAATCGCAATATATTATTGGACCAGAATGGAATTGTCGCAACCACGTTGTGAACCATGCTCACATTTAAATGCTCACTAAACTTTGCGTTGGCGGCGGCCACTTTGGACAGGATTTTTTAAAGTAAGGTATAGAAAATAGTTTTGATAACTATTTCCAATAACTTAGTACAACTGATGTACCTATTATAAAAATAATATAGAAGCTATTTATATTCATTTCAGTGCGACTCTCAATAAAGAATACTTGACCCATCCTCTTTGTATGTGGATGTTAAGCGAAAAAAGGTATGTCAAGAGAAATCTAAAGTTTTAAATACCAAAACAAACTATTTGTGAAATATAATACCTAGTGTTAATATCTTATATATGTTCATATACATTATCTACAGATACTTTGGTGATATCTTTCGAGCACTGGAAAGTAGTTCTATTACTTGAATTAAGGTTTAACTTCTATTTTTCCACAGGGCCTTAAACGGTGTGGAACATTCAATATATTTCACCTACTCGTTTTCATTTCTACTTCTACGAACCCTGCTTGTGTTGTTATTGGCTGCTAGGATACACTCCAATTCTATTGCTCCTCTGTATATATTGTATGGGATCCCTAGCGCCAAGTTTCATCCCGAGGTAAGTGACAATTATATTTCTAGAACGGTAGGATATAGGATGTATCATTAAAAACAGAATGATATACACGATAATATACAAAAAAAAACTTTAAAATATTTAAAACATCAATACCTACTAAGTGTAAAATATACATAGAAGGAAAAGCATCAATTTTGAAGTGAGACAAAATATAGGAAAGCATTAAAACTGAATAATGATGGCGTTGACCTAGGAAAGTCATTCGATAAGTTCAAATAAATAATTAAACGGTGTGAAACCCAGTTACTGAAAGCCTAATCAAGGATGTGATCAGTAGGTTTGACGTCAAATTAATGTTAGCTACAGTGATTGATTGACTCAAATAACAACAATATATCAAATCAGTTGGCAAGTGATTTAGAGGCAAATTAAATTTAATAGATTGCCGGATACCTGGAAATCCCATGATCAAATCTAATCAAATACGTACGTTTACTTGAGCATCAAATATGTTAGGTATTTGATCGAAATTGTAGCTTATTATGAAGCCGTTGACAGCTATTTAAATAGTAGAAAGAGAAAGCATACACTGTTACTACGATCTTTTGGAGCTCGAATGACGTTGAGAGGGGCGCTGTTGGTTAACATTTGTGCGAAATGTCACTTAAAATGTTTTAAAAAACAAGATGGCGGCGGTGGTTCCGAATTTGTCCACGCGCGCCTTGGAGCGATTTACACACATTTTAAAGTCTTCGAATGTTTAGCGCAATACATTGATATTTATTGTAGCCTGCTGCCGAGTACACAACATGATATTATGTTGAAACTCGTATGACATTTAACTTAATATTATTGCAGGTGGAGAGATTTATAGCTCAAATAAACCACTTGAAAGTTGCTATGAGTGGGCTCGACTTCTTTTATGTTACAAGGACTATGATTTTAACTGTAAGTTTTAAGAAAATTTTAACTGTAAGTTTTAAGAAAATTTTAACTGCAAGTTTTAAGAAACACTGAAAGTTTTAAGAAAAACTGAAAGTTTTAAGAAAATTTTAACTGCAAGTTTTAAGAAACACTGTAAGTTTTAAGAAATACTGTGTTTAAAATAAAAAAATTAAAAATACCGAAGTAAATATTTTTTTGGAGGCCTGTGTCGCAGCAGTGCGAACATTATATGGTCTGATTATGTATGTAAATGATTTTTTATGAACTTTTTCATTTTCAGTAGAAGTACCTAAAACTTCATAGTTAGTCAAAAAAACCCTGAACGGGCAAGAATCTCACGTTTTTATTACACCATTGAGTTGAAACAATACAGCTGCACAAAAACTTATTGTTCCATATATTTTGACCATGTAGGTTATGCACTTTTGTATGAAACAGCAGTTTTTTTTTTAATAATCGTTGATTTATTTCTTCGCTGGGGGATCTAGTATCATGGTGCTGCATACATGGTAACAGTTTGCACTTCGATGTCCATTACACTGAGTATATCATTATGTTTATCTCTATAGACCTCTTTTGTCTATGGTTTTTGTTTCAGCTCCTTGGAACTGTTGTGACGTACGAGCTAGTGTTGCTACAATTCAACAGATAAAGATGGAGAAAAAAGAATATACATATTATAACAAAAAACATAAAATAAACGCTTTTGTAGATAACGCTCAAGTACCTAATTGAAGTTGCGTCTAACAGCACGAATACAAAGAGTTTGTAATATTCAGTGTCTTACTTTTAATAAATGTTTTCATCTTAGAAAGTACGTACTTTTATTTATCTTAAGGTACTGATTAGCAAAACTGTGCACAAGACCGTTATTCAGACGAAGTTAACATTTCGAGTAACGGATTAACTTTTAAGTTAACTTAAAAAAAATATTAACGGACTCATTAACTTCTGTTAACTTTCCATAAGTCCGTTAATCGTTAATTAAGTTCCTACTATACGCAAAAAGGCCATCGCGCGGACCGCGCCGCGCCACGAAAAGCACATTCTAACTCACATGTCTAAATAATAATTATTAAAATACTCTAATGATACACCCTTATTTTATTCACTTTACATGTCCTATCTAAACTTCCATGGCCCATGCCATCATTTTTTTATAAGTTAATCACTAACGTAACGACAAATAGTAAAAAAAGAAAGAAAGAAAAAAATACGTTTCGTTTCGTTTACAATGCAATTTCTATCACGAGTTAACGATTAACGTTAACTGCCGTTAAATCTTCCGAAAAGTAACGCTATAACTTAGTTAACTTTTTTCGTAACGGATTACCGATTAACGAAGTTAACTATTTGATTAACGGTGCCCAGCTATGCTGATAATTCCTAGATCAGAACGAAATATAATGTAAAATTTCCAGCGAACATACATAAGTGTATTGATACTCGAATTTTGTAGTAAGTACCAGCATCTTAATTGCATAACGCACTATCTATCACAATCTGAATAATTTTGAAGCCTATTGCTAATCCATTGCTTCATATGTTCGAAAAAAAAATCTGCTCAACAACGTAAATAACACAATGAATGCTGTTGAGCTGTCAAAATGAAAGCTATTCCTACTGTTAGTGTGTTACGCAACTACCCCGCTGGTCATGCTGTCAAAATTGCGTAACACACGTTATCACAATCCAAGGGTTTTGAAGCAGATTCCTAATCTATTGCTTCATAGATTTGTAAAGTTCGTCTGCTCATCAACGTAATTCACGCAATGAACGTGATTGAACTGTCAAAATGAAAGGCTGTGCCATCGACTGCCATTCTATGAGTGTTACGCAAATACCCCGCTGTTTAAATTTACAAAAATTAACCAAAAATAAAGTAAATTAACAACTTCCGACTTTTTCCACTTCATCTCTCAAACTCAACCCCTCGTTCGCTGTAACATCTTTAAAGTAACGAGTACCTACTGCAGTTTTTCACCCATTAGATGCTTTAACCCTGCATTGCTGTGGGCAGACATTATTCACGTCTAACTAATGAGCTAGATACCTGCGGGCAACGCTTTTCTGCTCAAATACTTTAATGACCCAGCTAATGCGAGGGATGTGTGCTTGATGCTTTATTTCAGGGCTAGCGGTGGAAAATGGTAGGAAGGCCAGTTTATAATTGAGATTTCGCGGTAGGTTCAGTCCTTAAACGGACTGGAATATAGTTGAAATAATTTGTCTGATACAAGACTGGATACTTATAATAATAACGCATAGAAACCTAGTACGAGTGCAAAAAGTGAGGCAACTAAAACTGAGCCATTAGTGGCTTACCTCTCTCGACGAGCTGTGCGTACTCAAGGTCACACACACGATATCGTTCGTGTTTTGTTCTAGACGCGGCTTCTATGCGGTATTACGAGTATTCTAAGACTGGATATTTGAGTTATTGACTGCGTCGTTTCTGTAGTGGTCACAAATTCTACTGCTGAGCATAAGGTCCTCGGTTCGATTCCCAGGTCCGGCATAGTGTTATTGGGTTTTTCCATCAGGAATTTCTTAGTAGCAGCCCGGTGTCTGGATTTGGGCCTAGTTGATGGCACTAGGCTCGCCCCATATTACATGGGACTTTAGCATAACTGGCGAAATGCGGGTGTACTTTAGGTACACCTCTGCCTGACACTTCGGGATTACATGAGTGATGTTATGTTAAGTTGTTGCACAATCTTCTCACTACATATTTTTTTTTTTGGGGTGTTAAACCCACCCGTGTTCCTTCAGTTGCCTGTGCGCCAGGGCCACGGTAACTCTTTCGAACAATCCGCGACCCCGGCAAGCATCTTACATCTTCTTACTTCCTATGTTCTGGTTTTAACACCGGTTTCCGATTTTCTGAAAAACCCTGAAAATAAAGGAATTTATCGTAACTTCGCAAGTATTCAGCCTATCAATATAGCTAGTAGGAAGAAATTAAATTATCTAATAAGAAAAGTAATACCATATTATATTTGACCGTCTTCCAATACTACACCTAAATACTCGTATTACCAAAGTCACCAACATGTAATCTTCCAAAATTGTATTTCATTCATTTACTTTCACATTTCTTCATTCTCATCTTATAAATATACCTTGGACGGAATAAGTCGTTTTTAGGGTTTCGTACCCAATGGGTACCAACGGGACTCATATTAATAAGGCTCCGTTGTCCGTCCATCCGTCTGTCACAGGGCTGCATCTTTTGAACCGTTATAGGTAGACACTTGAAATGTTCACAGGGTGTGTACTACTATGGCCGCTATAACAACAAATAATAATAATACAATAAAGTAAAAAAAAAAGGGTTCTCCATGCAAGAAAAGTGTTTTGTTCGGCGTATTTTGCTTGATTTTAATTTTCTAAGTATTTCAAAAGAAGCAGTATTAAATATTGTATAGTGCTACGGAACCCTTCGTGTGCGAGTCCCATTCGCACTTGGCCGCTTTTTTATATTATTACCTACAACGAGAAAAGAGTCTTGTTAACAATTTTCATAAAAATGTAAATAAAATGATCTCGGGGATGCTCGTTCTAAATCGGCTTATCACACGCGACAGATTCTTTGGCGTAAATTAAAAATGTTTTTGTGAACATTCGCCAAAGTAGCTTTTTACGTGATATTTTATGACGGATTGGATTAAGTACTGCGGAGGAAGAATATTTGAGTTTATATTTTGGGTTTAAGTATTTGTGAAGTTTTAGATTAGTGTTAGTAGGTACAGTTGTCATCAGTTGTTGTCAGTTGTTGTTGTTGTGTTGTTGTGTTGTCTATGTCGTTTACAAATACACATAACTAGCCAATAACGTTCCCACTGCTGGGGCACAGGCTTCCTCTCTGTGAGAGGGTGTGGGCCGTAATCCACCACGCGAGCCTAGTGCGGGTTGGTAGATGTCATATGTCTTCGAATTTTTAGTTCTTGGACAAGCAGGTTTCCTCACGATGTTTCCATCACCATTTTGAGAGTAGTGGTGATGACATAATTTACACAAAGTAAAGTGCCTGTCTGGGTTCGACCTAAGACCTACAACTCCGATGGGGTTCTACGTTGGAATGTCCGTAGGTGTGTCCATGGCACAGCGGACCCTATCAGCATACGAGCGACGCGGTACTTATTTTTTTAAATATCGCAGCATTATGCTGAGATAGGAGCCTTTATGGCCTCGCTCAGGTCTTTAATTTTTTACTTGTTTATTGTTAATTTTGTTAGTTTTAAATGCTCCTTTTTATTATTATTTTTACTCTTTGTATTAACTGCGCGTGTCCCAAATAAAATGTTTTTCTTTCTTTCTTTTTTCTTTAACTCGTAAATCGCAGCCGTTTCCACTGCTTCAACTGCTATGTGGTTAGATTATGGGTGATTGGTCACAAAAAGTTTTGTAACGAAGTTCCTGATCGCACGTTAAGAGGGCGCACATGGGTCCACTAGCGCCACTCCTTTAAATTAATATTATCTCGTGACTGACAAGGAATTTACCAACAAAATACGATCTAAAACAATGTGGCCGCTTTTCTTTAGAAAAATCGAATTTGTTGCTTCGTGTCTCAATATGAAAGTTTATAAAAGGTATTAGAAAATTCTATACACACTTACCGAGGGTGCTTATTGAGCCGTTATTCAAAATTCCTTTCGGCAACTGGCCAGTTCTTCTCCATAGGTACCTACTACGCTTTGGAATGGGCAACTAGCTTCATCTTTCTGACTGACCGACCCCTTGACAGTTCAAAAGTGCTTGTAATTGGTTTATTTGAAATAGATGCTTTGGGTTTGAGTTGAGTTCACGAGATAATATTTTTTAAAGGAGTGGCGCTAGTGGACCCGTGTGCGCCCTCTTAAACTCAGCACACTTAGCAAAGTCAAAGTCAAATCATTTATTTCAAATAGGCAAATAAAAGGCACTTTTGAACGACAAAATTTACAAAAAAATAGAATTGATTCTAGTTGCCGCTTCCAAAAGGTAGTTTCGTATGGAGAAGAATGGGCAAGAGACTCCACCGTTACTCTTTTAAAAATGTTTTACAATATTACATATACGTTAATTATATGTGAAGACGATGCAAGTGGGATCTAAACCGGAAAACCGGCCAGGTGCGTGTCGGACCACGCACAATGAAGGATTCCGTAGTTGGGATGAATTTATCCTAAGAATAAACTTAACATTGTAATTGAAAAACATGTTCTCCCATACGTTCCAACTGCAAATGTAAGTTGGTCGACTATTACTCGTTAACTTGTAAAGTCTATTTAGCTGTGGTAGTTGCCCTTTTAATTTCGTTTTATAAACTACTATCCTGAATTTTTTTACATAGCTAAAAACAACCATTTCGCTGGCAGGTCGGGGGACACTTCACTTTAACAAAAAAATCCAATAATAAATTTTCAATATTTCACAAACGGATCCCTTAATCGTTTTTTTTTTGACAAACCCGTCATAGCTTTGAAAGACCTATCCAACGGACATCCCACACCATGGGGTAGACGAGAGAAAAAAAAACATTCCTATTTTATGTGTAGAGGTACCCAATTTTTTTTTTCTTGATTTTATTTCACTACTTTGTCGGCGTAACTAATATGTATATCCAAGCCATATTACAGCTTTCTAGTACTAGAGTCTCTGAGCTAAGCTGCGGACAGACAGACCGACGGACGGACGGACGGAATTGGCGAAACTATAAGGGACTACGGAACCCTAAAAAAGTGTAACATTTTGACCGTCAGGATTTTTTTTTTAAAAGTATTCTTCTTATGTTATGACGATCTTATACTGGGAGTATAAATGAAAGCTTACGAGTACTTTTATAAACACACAACTTTTATGGCTTGTTTAAAAATATGCAGAAAAGTTGTTGAACAATCTGAGCTTAGCTATTATCCGGCCCGACGATGCAGAGTTAACGAGTTTTAAAATAATTTAATACTTTCATCTGAACGACACTAAAAGTTACCAGACACTATTTCAAAACGTTATTTTTACGATATAAATTATTAATGGTTCTATGCGGAAGTAATACTAGAATAGTAGATTGTTATACAAGGGGCTAAAATTACCCATTATATACGAGGTAGTTTTACTGCCTAGCTTTAGCGAGGGAGTAAATACAAACCGAGTTATAATGGGTTTTTAGCGCCGTGTGTTACACTCTACTTTTCACTACGATTGCGAGAAAATAAAATAATCCAATACAATATTAAAAATAAATTACGGTCACCAATTCAATTTGTAATTAGAGTTTTTTTTTTAAGATTTCGTGTCATGCCTTTTTTATTTCTTCTGTAGCCGCAACATAATGCACGCATTCTACCGAAGAGATCGCCACTTTTAGTTCCATTTTCAAAAATAAAATGTTCTTCCCTTTTTATGAAACAGTAATAAGTCGAGTCTTCATTCGTGATTATTCTACTTATCAATAAATACTTTTTCGTTTTAGTAGGCTCGCTGGTAACAGAAAAGAAAAAAAACTTTTTCCCCTAGAGAAAAATATGATATTTTATCCTCGCTCTGGTACGGTACAATGACGGACTTTTTGAGCAAGAGGAGTGAAAAATTATTACATCGGTAGTTGATGATTCCTTTTATGAAAAAAATTGCGTTGTTATATGAAAACATTTTGGTACATATTATTGGACAGCTGCCTCGTTGCAAGCAAGCGCTACGCTGAGCATGAGGTCCTGGGTTCTATTCCCATGAATTCCACAGTAGCCGCTCGGAGTCTGGATTTGTTTCTGGTTGATGGCAATAGGCTCGGCACCTCTTACATGGAACTTAAACATTACAGGCTAAATGTGGGTATACTTACAATTGGTACTAATAGTACACCTCTACCTTATCCTTCGGGGACACAAGGCGTGATGTTATATTATTGGAGTAAGTACCTCCTTCTTATAAAAAACAACATCTAATAAAAAAAAACTAGGAACACAAAACAGTAGTTACTATCCTAGGTCACGCAACAAAGGCATCATAGCCTATTTTATTTGAGACCCTCTCACTATTATAGACTTAATGATTACGATTTCATTTAATATCTCCACACTATAGCCAGAATGATTACGATCAAACAAAACGATAGTAATTTTGGCTATAATCCAAATTCGCGTCTTGTCTGTTTTATTTATTGCTAAACGTGGGTTCCGTGGTAAAATAAAACATTTTTGTTTGTGTTTTGTACTATACGTGTATTCATCACAACAAGCAACGCTTTTATGGCCGATTCCTGTAATTTACGGACCGTTATTGGTTGAAATTAAGACTCTTGTGTCTTTACCAATAATGAAGCTTATTAGCTTTGCATAGTACATCCTACTGCATGGAAGTAGCTGTCACGGGCAAAATTAGCTTACAAATCTATTTACCCAGTTTACTAATAGAAAATGCCACCAATTGGTAAGCAAAACGATTCATTTTTGTTTATAGGAACCGAGCATTAGGGCGCTGTTTCGACTGCCACGTTATTGCAATGTATCTGCAATGTTTGCTCAAGCCAGAGTAGATAGCTTCTCGGCTGTCGTGCGGAAATATAATGCATCTCAACTCACCAGATTGCAATACAGAAGCAACAGCCTCTTAAAAGTTATTGCTTATATTCATGACGAAAGCCCCATGATGAGGTATGTTTTATACACCACCCAAATTTAAGTAATAACATAGCATATAAGTTAAATTTTGTACTAGCACAGAAATGTAAGTGTTTTTGTAATTGAGTCCAGTTATCTGATAAATAAATAAATAATTATTATTATTTTAAACCCACCTTATAAAATAATGCTTTAATTTTTTGGAATTAGGTCATAGGCTAATCATTTTTGGTTATTTCAAGCTTTGAAAACATAATAGGTAACATGAATTAAAAAATTGGGTGATATAATGTATATGATAAATATATTTATAGGTATTATTATATCACCAATTATGATAATGATAATTTATGATTTTATAAAAATCACCCAACTTTTTATTTCAAGTTCATAACTAAGCTCTTTTAATTGATAATCACTGTTTTGTAAAGGAGACGTATACAACGACTGGCATAGGTATTTACAAATGAAGATAAAGAGAGAGAGAGAACAGGGGTAGCGGTTAAATATTTTGCGCTTCGGCTACAGAACCCTAAAAAGAAAAAGATCTAATAGCTTTTTTTCATGGCTTTGCTTATAGGAAGTGGTCAGGATGTTGACAAAGTTCAGCCTTTTGTGCAGACTTTCAAAGTCGGTCGTTTTACGATCAGAGATGGTCAAGGTCAACGGTTCAGAACAAATCGTTTTCCTTTTGTTTTTTTAATGCTATGGAGTGGTAACCAAGCTGGCGTCCCATCTGTTGGTAAGTGGTCACCACCGCCTATGGACAGCTGCAATACCAGGGGCGAGGCCTACTCTTTTCGAAGAATGTAACGTTACGGTTAACCCTCTTTTTATTTTGAGAGGGCTAAGTGTAAGTCACCAATTTTTTTAATAGAAGTGAAGTTATATAGTGCAAATCTTAGTAACAAATACCACAGTGATTCGCCATCAGCACGCCGAATCAGCAAACACCAACAGCTGGCCGTGTCAGGACTCGTCGATAGCATGGCGAATCAGGGAACTGCAGCAGCATGGCGTCAGGAATCTTCGGTTGCACAGCGGACCAGCTCCAGTCGCACGGCTGACCAGCTCCAGTAGCACGGCGGACCAGCTCCAGTAGCACGGCTGACCAGCTCCAGTAGCACTGCTGACCAGCTCCAGTAGCATGGCTGGCCAGCTCCAGTAGCATGGCTGGCCAGCTCCAGTAGCATGGCTGACCAGCTCCAGTAGCACGGCTGACCAGCTCCAGTAGTACGGAGGTCCAGGTACCTCCAGGTGCATGGTTAGTAATGGACCTCCGACAGCAATGTGGAAGACGTTATGAGCTGGTCGCCGGTGCTCACCGGGATGAAAAGATACTTGAGCTGGTCGCCGGTGCTCACCGGGATGAAAAGGTACTTGAGCTGGTCGCCGGTGCTCACCGGGATGAAAAGATACTTGAGCTGGTCGCCGGTGCTCACCGGGATGAAAAGATACTTGAGCTGGTCGCCGGTGCTCACAGGGATGAAAATAAAAAAGCAGTAGTTGAGACTGTTTATTTTAGCACGGAGGCCAGTATTTATATCTAGAATGACATTCATATTTTGAAAAATAAATAAATTACTTTATAAATGGCATGTTTACTAAATAGCCAGCATTAATAAAGTGTTTTTTGAGAGAACTTGACCTTATTAACACTGGCTTTAACAAGTTAGCTACGTGAAAAACAAAACTGACAAGTGACAATTTATAAAAATGTCAGTGTATAAAAATATTTTAAGATTACAAAAGGATGGCAATAATGGTATGAATACAGAGTTTAAAGATAAAAACAATGAAAGATAATTGTAAGTAACTAAAGGTTTGCTTTACAGCGATAATCAGTGTTCAGAAATGTGAGTAAAATGAATGTTCTGTGTAATAGGTTCAGCATATAGTAAATAAACTAAAGACGTGGTTTCGATGAAACGAAATACCACATTTCCCCGACAAAATGTCGCTTGACCTTACTGACCATGCAGCTGGAGGTACCTGGACCTCCGTACTACTGGAGCTGGTCAGCCGTGCTACTGGAGCTGGTCAGCTGTGCTACCGAAGATTCCTGACTCGCCATGCTGCTGCTGTTCCCTGATTCGTCGTGCTATCGACGAGTACTGACACGGCGAGCTGTTGGTGTTTACTGATTCGGCGAGCTGATGGCGATTCACTGTGCTATTTGTTACTATGATTTGCATTATATAACTTCACTTCTATTAAACACATTGATGACTTACAGTTAGCCCTCTCAAAATATCAAGAGGGTTAATCGGAACGTTACAAGAGGACCTACATAATTTTTTCCTACATTACTTTCCTACATCACTTTCCTACATCAGAATCTTACTCACCTTCCTACATCACTTTGCTGCATCAGTTTCCTACATCAGTTTCCCATATCAGTTTCCTACAATAGTTTCCTACATCAGTTTCCCACATCAGTTTCCTACATTAGTTTCCTACATCAGTTTCCTACATTAGTTTCCCACATCAGTTTCCTACATTAGTTTCCTACATCAGTTTCCTACATTAGTTTCCCACATCAGTTTCCTACATTAGCTCCCTACATCAGTTTCCTGCATCAGTTTCCCGCATCAGTTTCCTATATCAGTTTTCCACAACAGTTTCCTATATCAGTTTCCTTCATCAGTTTTATACATCAGTTTCACTACTAGGTGACGGTCTAGCCAGAAGTTTTACTCAAATGATAAATTATTTTATTTCTGTAAGTTGGTTTGTACAAACACTTTACATGTCAATAAAAAAAAAAAAAACTGGATGAGGTCGGCGTTTCCTATCTGGCTACTCTGAGAAGAAAGGCCGAAATGAACTCAGAGGTCACAGTCTCTTTTAAAGTCCAGACATAATCTTGGTCGTATCATGTGAAGACCATGTAAATTAGTGTCTGAAATGGTCTTTTAAGGAAAGAACCACACAGATTGAGTGGAACCGTCTAGTCAGTGCACGCATTTGTCAGTAATCATGCAGCTGAACTGGGAACTTAAGGCAACAATAAGTGCCAGCGACCTTGAGCGAGTGGGAGGAGCAAGCAGGAAACTTTTAAGCGAATAAAACTGCACAGAGCGTTGGCGTTACCCGGATATTGGTCAGCGATGCACTGCCGCCCGTCGCCCGCAAGAGCCCCCGCTTCAATGCGCATTAAGTTTTTTCGCAAAAACAACCCACCTTGATTTATTAAACACAATGCAAATAAAAGCCGTATAGAAAAATTTGGGTAATTAAATTGTCTTTTAGATGGTGCAGATTTCATGAAAATACGCCCGAATACAAAAACGATAATCACGCAAAAACTGCGTGATTATCGTTTTTGTGTTCGCGTTAGACATTACTTTACAAGTTAATTACACTAAGTTATAAAAATATAATTTCAAATATTCACATATAAAATTACGAAGAAAATAGTCTATTTTATCATATATTTTATTCAAACAAATAAGACTATTTGTTTAGATGTGATGTTCAATTTGAAATCATTAAAAGTAGTATGTAGCGCCTTAAGGAGCTCAACGATTCGACGAACAATACCAATGGAAGGACATTTGGGTAGGCCGCATAAACTACTTAAACTGCCATACCATGATAAAAACTGAAAAAATGACCCACATGGTCCTCACATTCACAGTCATTAAAATAATATATATTTTCTTACAGTAAATATTCATGTCTAAAATAGTCAGCAAAATAAAATAAAAAATCAACATTCACGGCGTCAATCCCAAGCCTTTTTTTCCTCAATATAGTCTTTCACAGTATAATAGGCTTTCTGGCATAGTTTCCGCTTTATAAAAGATTTGAATTTATTAAGGATAGATCTTGAATGTGGCTAGGAAGTTTATTATAAAAACGTATACATTGTCATCTAAACGAGCTACCCTTTTTCTTGAGCCTGGTTGGAGGAACAACAAACTTGTTCTAACTTGGCCAGTACTGCCTATAAAATATTTGTAAATCAAGGCTGCTCAACCCTAGGCCTGCGGGCCATAACTGTAGGCAAGTTTAATTTACTAGATGGCCCCTAGCTTACACGGAATCAAAATTATAGCCCACCTTCATAAGTGGTTGGGCAGCTTTGTTGTAGTACGATTATCGATTCTAGAGCGTTTTTTAGATGAAGAATCTTACTCATGCAAAGGATTACAAGCAATATTCACCGTCGATTTTTTTATGTAGGTGTGTGAGATTTATGTCTGCAAAAGACCGAAAGCATAATAAATGTAAAGTATTCTTTAATAAAAAGAATTTTGTCTTTTTTATCTGTATTTTCCCACTGCTGGGTAAAGGTCTTCCACATAGCTTTCCAGTTTTCGCTGTGTGTTGCTTTTTCCGGTCAATCTCCCATAAACGACTCTAAGTCCTCGTCAGTGTTACCTGGGCGTCGGGATTCGATAGCCGACTCCCGGCCATCGTAGACGCGGGCTTGCGAACGGTAAGCAATGGGCAGCTTGCCGTCCGATAAGGACCAGGCCCGGGTCGACGGCGCGTTGTGTTCCACGCGCGCCTCAAAGAGATGTCAGCATAATTGACGGGGTCCGATAGGGCCGATGCCTGCCGGGGTCGCGGATTGTTCGAAAGAATTACCGTGGCCAAAAAAAAGCGTTACCTAGGCCTCCTTCGGCGGCCAGTCTTCTGGCATCCACTGCGTAAAGACTCTACCCCATCCGACACGATGCATTCATGACTTTAAATATCTAAAATGTACGTTTTGGTGTCGTTACTGCGAATAGCCCCGGCCTATACCTTCAATTACTTTTGATCCGTTTAATAGAAAGTTTAATAAGGTGCAAAATATTGAAGTGAACCCCCCGTAATTGGACATTAAGGCGGGTTGAAAATTCTTCGCCAGTTATGATAAAAATATTACATAGTGATCTTGAAAGTGGTGAAGTTTTAGGGAATTTACTATTTAATATGGGCTGTGTTTGAGAAGATTTAATTAATATTTTATAGAAAGACTAGCTTCTGCCGGCGACTTCTTTCACCTGGAAGTCGTAAAACACTGCATTATATTAAACTAAAGTAACACCCACGTTTCCCGCCCGCGCTGTTTCTCCGTTTTCAAGTCAAAGCGTGATGATAAGTAACTATAAACATTCCTCAAGAATTGGGCTACCAAATGCATTTTTTTATTAAATCCGATTGGTAGTTCCAGATAACGTGCGTTAAAAAAAAACAAATAAACTTTTCAGCTTATTATTTACCGTTTTACTTTTATTATTACCTATTACCAACGTTAGTTATCTTCTCTTCGCTGCATTAAGTTGTCATCTGACAGTTTTTGCATGGAAAACTGTTAAATACTCAAAATTAGACCTCGAACGTGATTTCTGTCGTCTATGTTTGTATTTTTATTAATGTATTTTTTTTGTAATGTGCGTTTTGTTTGTGCAGAATAAACTATTTTTCTTTCTTTGTCTTTTTTTCTAAATCAGCCCTGTCCTTGTTAGTTTTCTTATAAAAGAAAAAATATTATAATTTGTTATAGGTACTCTCGCATACGCTCGCACTCTCACCCATACTTCACTCGCACTCACACACACACCCTTTCACAAACATACACACCCTCAAACACCCACACACACGTAACTCCATACAAACACACTAGAGACATCTATAACACTTTCATTTAATGTCTTTTTTGTTTTTAATTATTTGTTTATTTTTTCCTTTTTATATTTTCTGTTTCTCTTGGACTTGCCCTAATGGGTTATTGTGTGTGTCCTATTTTCTATATACACATCACTAAGAAGGGACACTGGCTTCTAAGATACAGGTACATACACCTAGTTTAGAAGGTAGGGCTTTTCACTTTGAAGCACTACTTAAACCATTTTGAGATCAAAATAATGTAAATTGATTTATGGAGAAATAAAGAAAAGAAAAAGATTTATTATAGTTTCTGTTCTGAGGTTTTATCTGCCCTTGCCTATTGATGAGATGGAGCCACCTTTCAGTACAAGTACATTTTATTCAGCTGTATTTTTTGTATCATGAAACAGAATTAATCAAAACTAACTGCATGGCAATTCATTATAAAATCAGTTTCCATTTCGTTGACGTTCTTCCAGGTTTCAGGTTACTGCTTAGATACGAAGAAATGAAAACATACGGAACAATATAATGATTCAGAAATTTATACTTACGTTGATTCGACAATTCTTACGGTACCTAATCTAGAGTGACAAGTTTGGATGGTTTGCAACTTAGTTTTCTAGGAGACAAAATGTTCAGCTGGGCCTATAAAATGCATGTTTTCTAAATATACATGGACATGTCAAACATTTATTTCAATTAGGATAGATAGGCAGGATAAGGTTTGAAATCGGGAGATTATAGCATAATAGCTTTTTCCCGCGACTTCGTCCGCGTGAAATGTCAGCCCCGACCCACCGCGTCGTCGCTGCGCATTGTTCGCTCGCGCTTTTACTCGTTTTCGCTTAGCGTTCTTTTTTGCTCGGCTTATAAGCGTCGTAGCGTGATGTTAAGTAGCTTATAACCTTCCTCAAGAATGGGCTATCAAATGCAAAAATATTTTTCAAATCCGACTGTTACTTACTTCGAAAGATTAGCGCGGTAAAACAAAAAAAAAAAAAAACAAACCCTTCAGCTTTACTAGCAGTAGGTATAGATTAGAATTAGAATTTTACTCTTCGAGCATTTTGTTCTGCAAATAACCGATGGCCTTGTTATCTAACTATTATTAATCTGATTGTCTTGTCATGATTTTCGATTGTTAAGATCGCGAGACTCGACTTATGCAGAAAAGGTTAACATCAATTAAGACAATCTAGAATGCACGAGCGAGCGAAGCGAGGGCGAAAATTTTAGCACTGTGCCTCATATAAGTTAGAGTTTTTATGTACTTTTAAGCATTAAGAGTCGCTAGGCTGCAAGAGCGAGCGAAGCGAGTTCGAATATTTTGCCAGCAGTATACGAGTATTAGTCAGATTTTATAGATCGATAATGCTCCAATCCAATAGGGGCGCCAGCGCTGAGATAAAAAAAAAAGGAAATCATGACGCCTTTGCACTTACAGGCATCGCAAACGGCGAGACGACCGGCGCCCCCACTATGCGAAGTAATATTAGGTCTTTACCTATGAAATTGCCGTTCTGCAGTACTGGCCATTTCAAATCAAAATAATTTTTGTTTGGCTAAGAATTCTAATTTCAAATTAATTTTATTTTAAAAACATGGATTTTTTTTTCTAAAAGTAGTCGTTTCTTTATTGATTAGTGTTACATTTTCATCGCATTTCAATCTTTTTCGTCATCATGGATACGTTAAAAATTCGAGTAATTATGGAATATGAGTACCGTCGTGGCAGCAACGCGGCACAAGCGGCACGCAACATCAACGACGTTTACGGAGCTAACACTACAAACCAACGCACCACCTGTTATTGGTTTGCTCGCTTCCGTTCTGGAAATTTCGACCTGAAAAATTAACCTCGCGGTCGTCCGAAGACTTTGGTCGACAATGACGAATTAAAGGCGATTGTGGAAGCTGATGATACACAATCTACGGCTGAATTAGCAGCAGCTTTCGACGTTAGCGTCAAAACAATATTGGTCCATTTGCGTCAAATTGGCAAGGTAAAAAAGCTTGACAAATGGGTGCCCCATGAACTCAATGATCGCCAGCGCGAAGTACGCGTCGAGACGTGCCTTGCACTGCTCAACAGACACACAAATGAAGGAATTTTGAACCGCATTGTTACCTGCGATGAAAAATGGATTCTGTTTGATAACCGTAAGCGCTCAGCAAGTTGGTTGGATCCTGGTTCAGCACCTAAACAATGCCCTAAACGAAAACTTACCCCTAGAAAAGTGATGGTCACTGTTTGGTGGTCTAGCGCCGGTGTGATTCATCACAGCTTCTTACCAAACGGGGTGAGCATTACTGCAGATGTGTACTGTGAAGAACTGAACACAATGATGGAGAAGCTGGCGCATCTCCAACCAGCATTGGTCAATCGCTCGTCTCCGCTGCTCCTGCACGACAACGCGCGACCTCATACTGCACAGCAGACGGTCTCCAAGTTGCAAGAACTGGGGTTGGAAGCTCTCCGTCATCCGCCCTACTCACCAGACCTTGCGCCTACAGACTACTACTTTTTCCAGAATTTGGATAACTTCTTGGCGGGAAAAAAATTTAATACCCGAGAGGCAGTACAAAATGCCTTTGAAGAATTTGTTGCCTCCCGTCCAGCTGATTTCTTTAAGAAGGGCATCAATAAACTGCCACTGCGATGGCAAAGATGCATTGATTGCATGGGTGATTACTTCGATTAATACAAATAAAAAATTCATGAAAAAAATTCGTTTAAATTTTTTCATACAAAACGGCAATTTCATAGGTAAAGACCTATTATTTCTAAAATAAGTTTTTTTCCTTAAATTTATACCACAAAGGCGCTTATCCGCCTCTGGTTCGCAGCGGCGATAGATCTGCGCATGAGATAAAAGGTTAGCCTTTTTTTGTATCGCCAAATAAAAGTGGAGCATGTGCTTTAAAAACGGAGAGTTCCTGGCAGAATTTAACTAGGCCCCGCGCAACCTGCTCACACCGTTTGACGAACTATCTCTACGCTAATCACGTAGTGAGTTCCTCAGAGCACCACCCGCAGAGAAAGATAATAAGTATACAGCATCTCATTTATCGCTAAGTTGCGGTGCGCTAGGTGTGGTTCACTTGTCTGCCATGCTTGAATTTGCCGCCCCCTGAAGTTGGCGCCCGGGACACGGGCCCCGGTTTGCCCCACCTTTGATCCGGGGCTGATAAAATGCAGTGTTGGAAGTTTAAAATTCTACAAATGTCTGATTGCTTAGGTCTAACCCACTGGTCTTACAATTTTTATTTTATTTTGTAATATTCAAATAGGTCGCAAAAATACCTAGGCTGCGTAAAATCTGGGAGATCATGAAGATTTTTTAATTATCAGTTTAGTAGTAAATAAAGTAATGTCGGTATTCCACCCCCTGTGTTTCCATTTAATAATTTGCATAATGTTACGATTGCAAATTTCTGGATCTGGCATCGGAATAATATCAACGTTTCTATTTCAATATTCTGGCTCGAGTTCGCTTATCTTATTTAAGGACAATGATTTCAGTAAGTCGCATAAATCTTATTAAAATTGGGGATCGTGTTTGTTGGCTGGTATACAAAACAGGAAAATCTCTCGTTTTCCTCAAGACCAAGGTTTTAAAACAAATTAATGCCTTAGGATGATTATACTAAAAGCCAACGTTCTTATCAGTCGCGATGATAATACACGGGAACGTGACGACATGAGAGTCCGACCTGCGGGGTAATTACGTAACACACTAACAGTAGGAATGGGTTTCATTTTGACAGCTCAACAACATTCATTGCGTTAGTTACGTTATTGAGGAGACAAATTTTTCGAACATATGAAGCCATGGGTTAGCAATAGTCTTCAAAATGATTCAGATTGTGATAGATACGTCTGTTACGTAATTAGGGTGCCGTACTAAATATTCTCCGTCCTACGTCCTACTCGCACGTTTTATGACCGCAACTGCCACGAGTCTTGGTAAGTAGTATAAATTGATGTTATCATTCGACAATGGCTGACAAACAGGCACATTACATTAACACTAATGTAATTTTGTTCATTAAAATTATGTTGATTGTTAGGGTCTTAGCCCATATTTTAAGGGGCGTAGTTTTTAACCGTACTCTGGATTTCCAACTCTTGGCGTCGAATCGAGCGTTGAGAATCCAACAAGGTACATCCTAAGCACGTTGAAAAAGTGCACAGTTGGATTTTCAACTCACGCCGCTTTCGCCGAACGTTGAAAATACAATGGGCGGCACGAAACGTCGCGTTAAAACCTTTTTACAAAAAAAAACAACCGACTTAAAATAAAACACTACAAAGTGAAAAATAACTTTAATTTCGGAAGTCGGTGTCTTTGTATCTGTATTTTGATTTTTGCCACCGCCTTCCGAAATTAAAGTTGTTTTTCACTTTGTAGTGTTTTTTTTGAAGTCGGTTGTTATCTTTGTAAAAAAAAAAAAACTCTTTTTAGTGAGTCAGTTATTAATAAATCTAAGTTACAATAGCCAACCAAGTTACAATAGTCAACTGTTCATCACCTTTTACAAAATATTCCTTTTCCCGACGCAGGGACGTTAATTGTTGAGGAGTTCTCCTGTTAAGAACCAAAACTAAGGGAGCTGATGATGAAGCCACCATCAGCTCCATTTCACCATATGCATTGTGACGAGCATAATTTGCTTAGCAACCAATAGCAACCCACAATAAAATCCAACAATAAAATCGAATAGCAACCCGTGCAATACTTATTATTGAGAAGTTCCGGTGGCCACCTCTGGTCTTCATCATCAGTTCCACTTCAACGAATGGTGCTTTCCACGAGCAAATGCACGAGTTACTATAAAAAATAACCAAATCGCTATACGTGACCCTATAAAATTTGAGGATTTCCCTCGATTTCCATGGGATCCCCTCATCAGATTCTGACTTGGTGACAATGGGACCACCTCGAGAGCATACCCTTTCAAACAAAAAAATAATTTTCAAAATCGGTCCCCTATTGACGGAGAAATCGGTGAACATACAAAAAAAAAAACATACATACAGTCGAACATACAACCTCCTCCTTTTTGGAAGTCGGTTAAAAAGAGCGCGCGTGTGAACGTAGGCTTACGTAGGTAAGTTATTAGTCTTGAGGTAACAATCACCTGTTCCTACCTTAGGTTACGTCCTTGTATATTCTACCGATGTTGGTTAGTACCCGATACCATAAACTACAAAGGTATCCATGCAATGCATATTAAGTTGATTCACATAAATATGGAAGGGTGGCTATTACGTAAGTATTTATAAGGGTACCGCAAACGGGGTGAATAGGGATGCAGGAGTGAATCGGAACGAAACTTTAATAGGGATTTTAACATTGAAATAATATAGTTTATAATAATAATAATAAATTATAATAATAATAATATAATAATAATAAAATTTATTCAAGTATAAAATAAAATTATGTTTTGCATTAATTACAATCGAGGAAAATGTTTAATTCTAACTGTAATGTAGACCTGCCTGATCTAGGTTTATAAACACTGTGTTTCAGGGTTCTTTAGTCTGTTGCCAACAAGGGTACTTAATCGTTGATTTTAATTCATTAAACACATTAGAGTCCTTTTTGGCAACAAACCAGTGTTACCAACTCCAAAAAAAAAACCCCACTTTTTTTTTTTTTTTTTTGTGTGGGATATCATCTAATGACTTCTCCCGCTCTGGGCGGAGCAGAAGGGCGTGTCAGACTCTTACTGACTAAAACCCACCCGTGTTCCTTCAGTTGCCTGTGCGCTAGGGCCACGGTAACTCTTTCGAACAATCCGCGACCCCGGCAGGCATCGGCCCTATCGGACCCCGTCAATGATGCTGACATCTCTTTGAGGCGCGCGTGGAACACGACTCGCCGTCGACCCGGGCCTGGTCCTTACCGGACGACGAGCTGCCCATTGCTCGCCGTCCGCAAGCCCGCGCCTACGGTGGCCGGGAGACGGCAATCGACTCCCGACGCCCAGGGTGTCTCGCCCTGCGGCGACTAGGGGCGTGAGGGCGCAACGATTGCCTCACCCTCACGCGCTCCGCCTCCTCCTTCGCGAGCATTACTGCTTCGCAGAAGGACGTGTCGGCTTCCCATTCCCTCTCGCTTCGTACCATGGCCTGGACCAGGGCCGGACGCGAGAGATTGCCGCCGCCGATCGCCGCCACGAGGACACAGCGGTGCGCCGCCCAAGCCGGGCAGACCTCCACCGTATGCTCCACCATGTCCTCCGGTCGATTCACACAATGGTAACACACGGGCGTTTCCTCCCGCCTTATCCAAAACAGGAACCTCCCGAAACAGCCATGTCCGGTGAGGACCTGCGTCAGGCGGAAAGTGAGGACGGCGTGGCGCCTCTCAAGCCACTCCTCAAGGAGGGGACTTACCGCCACAGTTGTGGCGTGCCCAACCCCCCCCTAAGATCAAGCTTAAATACCCCTAAAGAACCCTAAATGTAAAATTCAAAAGCCCCAAAAATAACCTTGTATTGTTTATGTACCTATTCAAGGGTATTGTTTAAAAGAGTTTCCTATTTTATTAAGGTAAATAAAATATAACTTAGTTTTAATTTTCTGTGGCGTGAACGTAACCAAAGAGATTACTCTTTGGTCACGTTCACGCCACAGAAAATTATAATACTCGTTAATATCTGTGTATTAATTATAATACACAGATATAAGTACTGGAATCAAAATCAAAAGTAATTTATTCAATATAGGCTGAAAATCAGCACTTTTTTAACTTCAAAAATGACACTATGCCAACTCGCTCTCACAGCAGCTCAGCAGCTTTTTTTTTACTCGTTTTGGTCAGTCATATTAGTGATGCATGAAATATTATTTATGCCTCTAAAAATAGCCCAACATTTTTTTGGGCCCTAAATAAAACCCATTGTGCATATTTCCGCCCTAAATTTGGGGCTAAAAGCCCTAGGGTGGGAAGCCTGCAACAAACTATATTTTTTCAATGTTAAAATCCCTTTTAAAGTTTCGTCTCGATTCACCCAGCCCTGCATCATTCATTCACCCCGTTTGACGGTATTGAAGTTTGAACATAATTGAGTGAGAAAGACCATTGTTGGTTTTAAGGGTGTAAATGCGTACATTAACGAACAATTATAATCACGTATATTTCATGTTGTTTCTAAAACAGTATTTTGGAACCTATACTATTATGAAATAGGTCCTAACTTAAAGTCACAATTCACGAGCAAAAGGATTTTGAATTTTGCTAAGTGCAAATATTTATGTGCTCGTTACTGTAGTGTACACACGACAGAAGATTTACATTGTAGGCAAAACATGATATATCAACCTGCCTGTATTTTATGCCCACTTTACAAATGACGGATAATGTCTCAAAATGTCTCTTTGATCCTGTATTTAGAAGGAAAAACGCCAAAAGCATTTTAACGTTAGGCATAATTTTAATAAAACAAAACGGTTTTGCTTTGTCGCGTACCTACTCAGATCTTAAATAATGGGGGAACGCTAAAAGAATTCGCGTATTACACAGAAATGTCATAAAACAGAACGTTTCGCCTAAATTTGAAGACGTGAAGTTAGTCTGAAAATAAAAAAAAATGTCCTTAGTATGGCTAAGAGTTCTTGCGAGCCCCTGAGTACAGACTGGATGTTATAAGAACCTTGTGAGTCTGACTTTAGGGTCGAAAATTCTTAAATCCTGATAGGTACTGTGGTTTATTACAAGCAGAAGACCAGGGACGTATCATGAGGTGATAAGTTCATCACTGGGCCAGTTCTATAGAGAAAGATTGATCTATACAGGACGGTGGCAGCATCTACAATGCCACATACGAACTACGCAACATAATGACGTCACGCAAAATCCTACATCGCGCAAGCAGAGTTTACAGCACAACTAGCATGTATACAACGTCCCGACATCAATCGTCAGGCAGTAGTTGCCCACCAGACACGACATCCGTGTGGTCGGAGAATCCTCCCTTTTCTATAGAGGATGAGTAAACTTTAAACTAGGTTCCTCATACCTCTATAGGACGAATAGCACCATTCTTTTTTCGCAATAGAACAATGATGGTTTTAACGGCTCAAAATATGATGCCAGGCCTAAGTAGTACGACCAGGTCCAGGTCGACGGCACATTGTGTTCCACGCGCGCCTCATAGAGATGTCAGCATAATTGACGGGGTCCGATAGGGCCAATGCCTGCCGGGGTCGCGGATTGTTCGAAAGAGTTACAGTGGCCCTGGCGCACAGGCAACTGCAGGAACACGGGTGGGTTTGAGTCAGTAAGAGTTTCATACGCCCTTCCGCTCCGCCCAGAGCGAGAGAGAAAAAAGAAAAGAAAAAAAGGCGTATATAGTAGGTAATATAAAATAATTTACTTAGAAATATCTCTTGGGATATCTAAATCCAATGAGGTTATATAATACTAGAGAAGCAACGTCGTACTAAAAAATTCAGAAAAACGTAACCACTTACGAGTTTATAGTCGTAGCTTTGAAACGTATACTATTATGTCTATCTGTCAAAATAATCTATGTTTGTCTCATTTCTTCTATCGTCAAACTAATTACATTGGAATGAGACAAGACATTGTTATCGGAAAAACGGCCAGAGTTGCCAATGATCAACATAATTTCCCCAGTATGAATTAAAGTATTTTTTAAATCAATTAGGTACTATATAGATAGTTTGTATTATGGAACTTTCAATAGATTAAAGATTTAAAGAAACTGACAAGGTTTGAGAACATATAGGAAGAATAAAAACTAATGCGTAAACGTAAATATTATATTTCAAAACTATTAAGATCGTGTCAAATTACTTTTGTTTAAAATGGAATGATATTATTTCTGTGTACAATCAATATTATTTCTATGTACAATCATTTATACACTATATATGTATTGTACAATATATATGTTTATACCAAGCAGACAATAATAATAATTTAGACTTCCAGAAAGATATATTCGTCGTTCACTAAACTCCCAACAGTCTGGCAAAATCAAAATCATTTTTACAGGTAACACTGATGGTAAAAACAATGTTTGATAAATTCGTGTCCTAATGTTTTGTGGATAATCTGAATAAAATTGAGCAAAATTATTTATAAAATGAAACACCAATTGCTTTATTGATCTTTTCAGACCGTGTCATACAAAGATTAATCGCATATTTCACCATTTTGTATTTTTTTTGCGCTAAGCAATCGCTCACTTAACGTCAAGCTGACGACTGAAGTCAGATATGCCTGCGGACATATACGACGTAGCAACGCATCGGCGCCGATCTAGTCCTATATAACATCATTGTCTAAATCCGACAGGATAAAAGTATTGCCCTTTTTGTAACGTCCGATCACATCAATCCCTGGAATGATAATTAAAAACAAAAAACCAATGAGTCAAAAATTTTACTTACTGTTTTAACTAATAACTAACCCTAATGAGGGAATCGATTACTTTGAGGCCAGCAGGATCGGATTCAAACGTGGCCAAAGTCTATAGCATGCTGAAAATCGAATGACCAACAAGAACTTAACGTCTAATTTAAAAATGAGATCCTCCAAACACGGAAGCTGGTAAAGCGCTGCACTAACGTTTCCTGTACGAAACTACCTATTGGAACTAGAATCAATTCTATGTCCTTGTAAATTTTGAAGTTAAGAAGTGCCTTTTATGTGCCTCTATTCATACTAATATTATAAATTCGTAAGTAACTCTGTCTGTATGTTACCTTTTCACGCCTAAACCACTCAACGGATTTCGATAAAATTTGGCAAGGAGATAGATGGCATCCTGGGGAAGGACATAGGAAACTTTCTCCCGGTAGCTCGTCCCCGTGGGATCATTTCCGACATCCACGCGAGCGAAGCCACGGGCAGAAGTTAGTTTGAATTAAATGATTTCACTTTGATTTCGACTATTTAAGTAGGTTATTCCATTTCTTATAATAGCCAATTTGCTAAAAATACGCAGTGTACACTGCTCCTTACAACAGCGGTGAGTGCATCGCTTTAATTGGACAAATAATGTCGATAGCTCCACTTTGTAGACCGGGTCTTAGAGCATTCTTTCTTTAAAATAGCGCGGCTTTTAAATTGCTATTGTGGGTCCAATTAGGTCGATAGCTAGATTTACTGAGAAGAAATGCATTGTTACTTGTTAGAAATTGCTTTTATATTTAGCCTTTGTTTAGTTTAATAAAGTAATGTATGCGTATTGGCAACAATTTTGTTGGCTTCAGACTGAGCAGAGGGGCTAGACAAAGAAGCATTCGATTAGCGATGAACCTAGTAGAAAATCTAAAAAATGTACGGGGTTGACATAAGCTATCGAAATGTCACGTGATCATAGGTCAACGAATAGAAATTAACTAGACAATGTTAACATCACCCGATTCTATGAAACGAATCGATAGCGTCGAACGGTTACTTCCATAGAGATGCGTAGCCAAGTGGCACTTTTTGACAAGCGTTATCGGTTGTTTTCGATTCGTATGATGGAAACATTAGCAAAAGCGATAGCGATTGTAGAAATAGAATTGCACCGAAGCGGATGCTATTTGTCTAGGCCCTCAGATGGCCTAATAAAATCGAATCGAATGATGTTAACATTGTCTAGCTTATTTCTATTCGTTGACCACATACACACCTTTAGTTTAAATGGTGCGATTTAATTGCACAGTTGAACCTGCCGGGTAAAAACACACTTAAAATTTACAGTTCAACAATATTTCATGCGTTATTTACGTTGTCAAGCAGACGGATTTTTCAAACATGGTACAATGAATTAGGAATTTACTTCAAAATCCTTTAGATAACAATTGAAAGTGTGTTATGAAATTGTGGAGCTATTCACATAAATTGTTGGGTGTGTAGACCAGACAATTGTCACTAACACTGGTAGAACTAACAGTCCCGACCATCGTTAGCCCGGTTTTCCAAATCAGCGCACTTGAAACTTTGATAATTGACAGCCTTGATTATTTCGAGAAAAAGCCCGAAGACGACAAATACAACTCAGTCCAGAATTCCATAATCCATAGGTCAATAGGCGTCTGAATGTGGATGTAAGACCAGAGTATAATAAAAGGTCTTGATATCCGAGTTCTTTAACAGTTCTTACCAACTAACACTGTATATCCGAAACCCGTAAAAACATTAAAAAAAGGGCAACAATTCCAAACGTTTGTTCAAACTAAAGTGAACCCCTGAAACGCCTGAACAATGCAAAATATTTGTCCTGAACATACTTTACGTAAGTACCGGTTGCGTAAAGCTAAATGTAAATTTTATTGTTCATATATTTTTGGCGGCGTAATGGCAGGCATGACTAAGACGAGCTATTACGTACACCACTTTATGAAACCTTTTTAGAGTTCCATACCCAAAGGGTAAAACGGGACCCTATTATTAAGACTCCGCTGTCCGTCCGTCTGTCTGTCCGTCTGTCACCAGGCTATATCTCATGAACTGTGATAGTTAGACAGTTAAAATTTTCACAGATGATGTATTTCTGTGGCTGCTATAACAACAAATACTAAAAAACAGAATAAAAAAATATTTAAGGGGGCTCCTATACAGCAAACGTGATTTTTTTGCCGTTTTTATAGATAATGGTACGGAACCCTTCGTGCGCGAGGCCGACTCGCACTTGGCCGGTTTTTTTTAAAGAAATATCTTTGGTAGAGGGGAACTGAAATGATTTCGTAAGAAGTTACTTGAAGTTACACCTCCAACACTTCGTACAAAAATTTTCTGACTAGCCTTTTTCTACCTATGTTGGGGACAGCTTTCGGTATAAACAGAACCAGCTGAATACCACTATTTTACATGGAGCAACTGCCTATTTGGCCTCCGCAACCCAGTTTCTTAGTAACACGATGCCCCTTGATAAGACTGGTTGTAAGACTTTCGGGCTGCTGACGAAACTTAATAACGATTGACAAAGATCCACAAATATCAGTCGGGACACGCTTAACATCCTTTCCGAGTCCCGGAGCGGTCTCGGTATGTAAAGATGGTCACCCACCCACGGGCGGCTGCAGCAAGCGTAGCTTAACCTTATCGATCGACCCGTTGCTACTACTGCTACAGAAGTAACGGCCTGTCCGAACACGTCTGCCGTCATTCCTTCTCAATCGTTGTCTGAGTCGAGCTAAGCCAATCACGGCACGACGGTACTGCCAGGCCTATTGCTGCGTTCCGAGAGACGAGAAATTGACGGGTGGAATGAATGTAGGTACTGCTCGAAGAATTCATTCAAACTCAAAGCACTTATTTCAATGAAACCATTTACAGGCACTTTTGAAATGACAAGGAGAAGTCAGAAAGATAAAGTTAGTTGCCCATTCTAAAGCGTAGAAGGATCTTATGGAGATAAGTAGAAGAACGGGCAATGAACTTCATGGCCACTTCTATGGAGTTTCTTGCCTGTTCTTCTCCTTGTAAATCAAAATATTGGTTAGGTACATCGTTGATGTTGAAATTATAGGTACATATGCACTCAGCATATTCAAGTCATGTTCCTCTTTTCTTTTCGGACGCAATTTACGAATACCATCAATAACATCATTTGAAGTAAATCGTATTCTCTTTTGATCTTGAAACAATATAAAATGATGACCTGTATATAATAGAGTTCCTTTGTTTTTTTCCGAGAAACACACGGGCTGTGGGTAACAGCCTAATAATACCTACCTTCTTACACTTGTCTAGACTCAATTTGATAAGGTACCTAATACAGATATCTTATCTTAGAAGGCGTAATGGTAGACTATAAATAATATCAAGATTACTTGCGCCTGCTTTATGAATACCTGGTACTAGTGTAAAGTAATGGTTCCAAAATAAATCTTCCTGATGAGACCACCTGTTGTTGCTAAGCTCATTGTTTCTAGCCCGGTTAGTCTAAATAGGGAGTATTCTATTGTAATTGAAATCCACATTTCATATTTTTTTGTTACGATTCTCTCGCAGGTCTGTCTGTGGAGGTTTCTTTAGAATTAGTTTTATCTTTTTGTTTTGTCATCTGTATTTTTTATGAAAATGATTACCGTTGTTTTTATTTTTATACAAAAAAGAGTATCTGGTACTTTTTTTTGAATTGGTTAAATAAAATTCTGCTAGCACATCATATTATGCTCTATAATTTATGACGAGAGCGGCTATTATTTTAATACTAGCTGACTCGACAGACATTGAGCTGTCCAACTTGTAATGCGGAGTAGCGCTCTCTAGAATTAATTTTGCGTTATTATTTCCTATTCTACCGATTTTTTTCCTAATAACGTTTCCATGACTACAAATAAAACAAAAAAAGAATTACGCATATACATCGTTTGAATCGTGAGTTATGTCGTGAGTCTTGAGTTCATACAAAATAGTGTCCGAAGGACACATTTTAAGATAAGCCTTAAGCTTTTAAGAAAATATTATAGTTCTACGAGTATGTTAACGTAAGATCGATTTAGTACTTTTTAGTTCATTAAAAAGTTGGTTAAAAAAAGGTTTTTTCTTATTTTTTTTATTTATATTGATTACCTAACCACCCATCTTGCTATAGGACTATAATCTGCTGGAATATGATTTTAGGATAGTAATTAAAAGGCAGATTCTCAAGATGTCAGTGTAGTAGTTGTCAAGGTAGATTCTATATCAGGCAGCGTAGTCGATGAAGTGCTGTTCAGCGCCGGTGTCGATGATGAGTTGAACTGGAACATCACTAGCTCATATGTCACTATGGTGCCGGCTATCTGTGGATAGAAAAAAAAGTCAGTTCATGTTCCTGGATTTAAAAAAAATTGAATACAGTACAAACAAACCACTAGTAAGTTACTTATTTGTGTTTAAACATAAACAAATATTGTTTGCATTCAAACTCTGTTGTGTGCTTTAAAAACAACAACTTTAAAAAATAACGAAATTAAAAAAAAATACGTACTCGGTTTTTCATTTTCGAAAGTAAACATTTTGCAATTTTCTGTTTAAAAGTGAAAGTTATGGTTACATAGAAAATCTAACTAACTGTAGCACTGGCTTCAAAAAACTGCCTTTAAAACAGACATAACGTTAAACTCACAGTTAAAAGTAATCCTCTGGTTACCGAGAAGAACTGGAGGCCACTTAACGCCACTTTATCCCCGTTGACCTGATCTAAAAACCTCTGCACCTGTGAAACGGAATGGTTAATGTTTTAAGAAGCTTTATGTGTTTTTCTGTTGTGGTTTTTTGTCATTGTAGGCATTTATTTCAGATCTGTTATATGCTCTTACTGCTTAACATGGGGTTCGGTCCCATGACATCTCATCAAGTCTTCTCCTAATAGCTATAGGTACAAGGCCGGCTTATCTTGGCGTGAAATAGCACATATGCAATAATTTGCTAGACAGCGAGGTTGGTAGCGAAACGGACTGCCCAGGGTGGGCCAATTATTCCTTAGCATGTTCACTCATAAAAACTCTTTTTATGAAGGCTTTCGGCAGCTTAGTACCAGTACCCT
Source organism: Griposia aprilina (assembly GCA_916610205.1). Taxonomy (NCBI): domain Eukaryota; kingdom Metazoa; phylum Arthropoda; class Insecta; order Lepidoptera; family Noctuidae; genus Griposia; species Griposia aprilina. Next base: position 18,477,532 of record OU744286.1, read on the forward strand.
AATTGCGGAACGCACTATTAATCACAATCAAGAAAGAAAAGAAAAGAAAGAAAAATAGGTTTATTTGTCACAGAAACCCTTGCATACAAAAAAGATAATTAGCTCTGCTAATCCGCCTCAAAGAGATGTCAGCATAATAGCATAATTGACGGGGTCCGAGAGGGCCGATGCCTGCCGGGGTCGCGGATTGCTCGAAAGAGTTACCGTGGCCCTGGCGCACAGGCAACTGAAGGAACACGGGTGGGTTTTAGTCAGTAAGAGTCTGACACGCCCTTCCGCTCCGCCCAGAGCGGGAGAGGTCATTTGATGATTTCCCACCCAAAAAAAAGCTCTGCTAATCAATTGCTTCATATGTTCGAAAAAATTGTCTGCTCAGTAACGTAAATAACGCAATGAATGTTGTTAAACTGTCAAAATAAAAGCCATTCCTACTGTTAGGGCCTCGTTCACCATCTCCAAGTAAAGCGTTGGTTAGTTACTTCCTAGTTAACGTTAATCGGCAAGTAAAAGTTACGAGTATCTTTTGTCAATTTCACTAACGAAAATAAAGCTTCGAGTAACAACTTACTGGTTAAGTGAATGACATTACAAATCATACGTTATATTCGTTCAATAATACGTCAATGTTACTCGTCAAACGTCATTGGCAGTTGTCAATTGACATTTGTGGTGTTTTTGTGCCTGGTTTGGAAAGCGTGATTTTAATTTGTTACTTTAATGACCTATATTTTTTAATTAGCATAGATAAAGTTAAAAGAGATAGAAGTGCACACTTTTTTATAAGCATCCAAAATGAATTCAATGCTCGATCTGGATATACCTACTCGGAACTTTACCGTACTGCAGGTGGTCAGAACACAGCACCTCCGCTAGACTATGTGGAAGGGCAAATAAAAGCTATGATTACTTTAAGCACCGATGATTTGGAAAGTATTTACGATTTCGAAGTTAAGACCTTGGTTTACTGTATACTTCGATAGACGAAATCTAGCAACAAGTAATAATCAACTAGGAATTTAAATACACAAAACCTAGGGACTCGTTGTGTTGTAGTATATTCTAATTCATCCAATTGATGACAAATCAAGTCAAATAAATCCATATTTATTAATACATTTTAAAATAATCGTTGATGTTACCTGATAAGTCCCTACCCGTTGTCATTTTTGACAATGGACAACCTTTAACTGTAAAGTAAACACGCTAATTGCCAGATGTCGTGGCAAGTAAGTTATGGGTCAGTTAAATCTTATGATTAGTGCTACTCGAACGTCGTGAAATCCGCACATGATGTTACGGGTGACTTTAACTGGCGGTTAGCCTACTTGAAACTTTACTTGAGGATGGTGAAAGAGGCCCTTAGTGTGTTACGCAAATTACCCCGCTGTGAGTAAAATCTTCATGGCTCTTAGCTCAACATTTTGAACCGTCTCGGTTTCATTGTCGGACCAGCTGAGAGTTGGATATCGACGCCGATCAGTTAACGCTGCACAGCAACCGACCCAGTTTTCTATCTATCAGGTCATCGTTTCTTTAACAGGCTGGTATTATAGAATATCTAACTACTACTGCAGGGCTGTTTCTTACAAAGAGAAGTAGAATGCATTAGCAAATTTATCGCTGCTCACCTTTCTAATTCATCATGGTTTCTTTTTGTTATGTAAAACTACATGTCATTGATGAAGTCTGCCGTAAGCAAGATTTTGATGCTGCAACTATGTGCCACTAAACCCATACACAACAAGTAGTAAGTTATACGATTTTCATCATCTGACCAAGATTATGTCTTGACTTTAAAAGAGACTGTGGCCTCTGAGTTTGTTTCGGCCTTTCTTCTCAGAGTAGTCAGATAGGAAACAACGACCTCATCTAGTTTTTAAAATATGATTGACGTGTACAAGTGTTTGTACTTACTTACAGAACCTACTTACGGAGGAGAGGAGAGATCATGAATTACAACTGTTTTCTTTCGTTCGTACGTATATGAGTACTTTAATCATATATGTACAAACAAGTCTTAGTTTTCAACTGATGTTGTAGAAAATGTTAGGAATGTACCATGACTTCACGTTGCTATTAAATAATAATGCCAATACAATACATAAACACGTGAGCGAAGCCGCGGGCACAGCTAGTAAGTAATATACATAATTTACAAGTTGTGACAATGCTGATTATACACACATCAAAAGTGTCTAGGGATCAAGGTATTTAAAAAATATGTTTTATTGCCCTATTGAAATTAAATTAAGATTTCTATTAAAAGAAAGTACATACATCGTCGAACTACACATAGTATGTGTAGTTCGACGATGTACTCTCTGCTTTTTCATTAATAAAGACTTTTCGCGATTTTTGCTCATGCTGGATTTTTCACCCTAGTTAATCCTGACATTAAAATGTGATAACAAGATAAAAATAAAAGGTTTTTTAAATGTTTTTTATTCCGTAAAATAAATAATGAGTAGTCTGTATTTCCTTCGTTAACGCATATAAAACAATCGCAGCGTTCCAGCATACTCAATATGAGTTCATCCCAATCACGTTGCGGAATGGCCGCCCACGTCCGTTGTAACAGGCGAAAAATATTTTCTGTTGTGTGTACGGCATCCATATTTGGCAGAGTTCTTATTTGAAGCATATCCCATGCGTACCCAATGGAATTCAAGTCTGGCGATTGAGCAGGCCATGGAAGGACGTTTATATTAGGTAACTGCGGCAAGTGTGTTTGCAACGACTGGCAGTGTGTGGACGTGCATTATCATGCATAAGCAGAAATGAAGCAACAAACTGGGTCCGCAAAGGAATAACAACATCTGATACAATCGTTTTAGCGTAAATATGTGCATTGAGATTGCCTCTGATCCAAATCAGTTCGGTTCTTCCGCCAATCCAAATACCCGCTCATATCATGGTTGTCCCACCACTGTATGCATGGACTTCCTGGCGCGATTTTAAACGATCTTGGCGTCCAGGGGTCTTATAATACCGTGTACGTCTAGTATCTGGCCCCATACCAAAGCGAGATTCATCAGAAAAACACACAAAACGCCACTCTCCATCAGCCTGATTTCTGTGTTCACGAGCCCATTGTAAACGGGCTCTGCGACTGCGGTGCTCAATAGCTGGTACACGTAGCGGTCTTCGGGAAAGGAGATTGACCATGCTAGCAAGTTCTTATGGTTTAATCGCTTATAAATATCCCTGAAGATCTATGCAGCCTTGTAATCAACCTCATTGCGGTCATTGCACGATGTCGTCGAGCAGTAATTTGTATGTAACGATCTTGTCTGCGTGTGGTGATGCGAGCTCGTCCTCCATGTCGCTCTGCCACGCTGCCAGTGCTGCGGTAACGTGTCCAAAGTCGACTTATAACACTCTGCGTAGTGACCAGAGCGATTGCCACAGCACTTTGCCGAGAACCAGTTTCGAACATTCCCACGGCTCTGATCATTTTCTTCTCGGGTCTAATGACGTCTTCTCTCCATAATAACGTTATTTTGTATTGATTCCACCCAGAAGTATGACAGAAATTTTACTGATTTGGCCTCAAACCCGTTGCAGGGTTATATAGGAATACGACTTTACAGAAGATTTTCATCTTTTGACCGAAATTCAAAAATTTTCAAATGATGAAATTTACTCAAAAAGTATCGATAGGAGTTACGAAAAATATAATAAAAAAAACAGTTTTTTTTCCACTAGCTAAAACGTGTTTTATCATATAGATACTTTTGATGTGTGTATTATTGTAAAAGTTTTACGAAGGAGCTCCACATCGAGTGCCTGCGTTTTGTCACGGGCCTATATGTCATGTAAAAGCTGGTATTCATTTATTTTATTTGTGTTCCCGTATCTTTGATCCCTGTGTCTAATTTAACATGTAACGTGAAATCTAACCAAAAACATACCGACTTCGGCACCGCGCATCGGGCCTTGTATATGAACCTCCATACTCTTAAGCAAGGGTTTCCTAGAAAAACGGTGGCCGCCCACATAGCGTCTGCATTTTACCGGCGAATGACGTCACTGTAACGTTATTTTTGAAAGTAAGCTGGTGTTTTCCTAGAGAACGTTTTTTGACATCGTAAAGTCAAACCCACACACACACATACATAATCAGCCTATAATGTTCCCACTGCTGGGACTCAGGCCTCCTCTCTTTGAGAGGGAACGGGAAGTCAAACCCCGCTGTCATAATTTTCATGATAGCTGTCACTGTGGCAGTCATGTGGCGGCCATTGCTATTCTAAGAAACCGTTGCTTTACCTCAATACAATAAACCGGTGAGGGCACATCATACAGCACGGGCGCTGGCACAGCAGATGCGCTGTTCACTTGAGATGCTATCAGGGATACTGCCACCGACCGTGACAGCAGATAGACCAGGGAGAAGAGGAAGTATGCCACAGTTTCATGGCCGCCTAGTGGACCGGACTTGGAGACGACAATCCTGTGAATTATAAAATATACAAATAATACGTTACAGATAGGGTCAAATTAAATTAGCTAGTGAAACTCAACAGACGTGATGGATATCAATATAAATACATGAAAAAAAAAAGGTATTATTATTAAAAATATAAAAATGTTAGATAGCTAGAAAAGGAAAGTGAGTTTAAGTCGGTAAAATCTCATTAGTTACATTTTTATCCAGCCTTCTACTTTATTACTGCGAAGTGGTCCAGTCCTACATTTATCTGGGAGCGTTAATCTCAAACGAGGTTGGATGCATAGATGAAATTAAGAGACGTATGGCGATAACTAAATAATCGATACACAAACAGAAACAAAACGGAGGAAAGGAGAACTTACAAGAGCCATCAAGATCCGGCTTGTCCAAACACTGGTTTTCCCTATGTTCCTATACGTTGCTGAGACGTTGATGCTGCGTGACATCGAGAAGAAGATAGACGTTCTGGAAATGTCGTGCTGGAGAAGAATGCTTGGGGTATCGTGGATCGAGTTTCGCACCAACACCTCTATACGCCAAGAACTAGTCATCAAAAAGCGTCTATCTGTTCTGGTCCAAACGCGCATCCTCAAATACTTCGGACACGTCTCGAGGAGTAATGGTGACTCTATAGTGCGCCTTGTTGTGCGCAGGGTAGAGTGGAGGGCACTAGACCACTCGGTTGCTCACCCAGGAGATGGACTAACCAAGTTAAATCGGCAGTGGATGATCCCTTGAGTGCACTAAAAATACCAAAAATTGGAGTAGGTGGCAAGATATCGTGAGGTGAATTACATCAGCCCTTAGAAAAGAAACTACACGAGGACCAAAACCGCTCTGACAAGAGTGTTATAAAGAAGAAGATGACTGCTTTATTATATTAAAGAGGTAACCAAGTAGGTAGGTCCCAAATAACCAAAAACATCAGTATGAAAGTTATAGACGTACTTTATCAAGCTAACTTAGTACTGGAATTTTCTATCATGACCAAATTTGACGTAGAGAAAATATGCAGTATGCGTTAGTTAAATGTCCGTTAAAACTTACTTTTTTGCTTTGTTACCGGTGCATTCTCCGGTACCCTTTAAGCCATCCCTGAAATCAAAGTATTAACGTTATTTACATGATTTAGAAAGCTTTACAAGCTAACACTTCATTGTAGTGTCCAACGGTATTATAAAGATTTCTTTCCATGCAAATAAGGAACAGTTTTTTATTACCACGTTGGCTTGCTTGTTGGCGATCTTTTATTTTTTTTAAGTATTTATCCACGAGGATTATATACTTTTGTTTAGAACCTAGTTACGAAATACTTACTCTAAAGTATTGAAGAGCTGCAAACAGATGAAGAACAAATTGTTAGCGAAGGATATGAAGACCACGCCGCTGATGACGCCGTCGACCTTGCGAACAATCTGCGTGGCTCTGCAGTAGTCCTCCCGAGTTACCCTCCAGAAAATCTCTGGTAAATACTGGAAGGGAGATGGGTATTACGTCAACTGATTATAGAAATAGATATATCAATGTCCTTTAAAATATACCAGGATCTGAATTTGACCGTCACATTTTTGTGCATCTTACGGTAAATTATTTTATTATTTATTTATTTATAGCTAACTAACACAGTACAATACCAATTACATTAACTAACATATAAAGAAAAGAAAACTATACAATGCAGACAATTGTGTCCTATAAACAATAATTATTCGCTACTTACTAACATGGAACAGTGGACACCCTCGCGTACTGTTTCTCACAGAACATCAGACATACGCGCTTAATTTTACTCCATTCGTCCGCAAACACATCACATTCAGGGTTGGCCATCAGGAGGGCATTGGCCTTACAGGTTACCGTGAGCTGATCAAGGCCTCTTCTTACCTCCAATGAGTCGAAACCCAAAGTCCCTAGGATATAGTTGGTGGGGTACATGTAAGGGTAGAAATTGTAGGTTCTTTTAAAAAGATATCTAAGAAAAAAAGTTTTCTGCACTTTCTCGAGCATTAACATTTGAGCCGCGGTATAGGGATGCCAGACACAACTACTAGTCTCCAGCTTACTGCGAACTAGATTAGTGTACAGTAATTTAATAACATCCAGGTTGTGAAAATCACGAGCATTTCGCAAGACAAATCCTAAGCGTCTGAAAGATTCTTTCGCTAGGGTGGAAATGTGATCTCTGAAAGTCAGACAGTGGTCGAAGGTCACTCCCAGGTCCTTTACGTTGGTGACTCGAGTAATTTTTTCACCACCTAAGCTGTACACAAAATGGATATGTGTGTAAAGCCTGATTAACACCTTACCGCATCACTGGCAGCGTGGCAGAGCGACATGGAGGACGAGCTCGCATCACCACACGCAGACAAGATCGTTACATACAAATTACTGCTCGACGAAATCGTACAATGACCGCGATGATGTTGGTTACGAGGCTTCATAGGTCTTCAGGGAAGTTAGTAAGCGATCAAACCATAAGAAATCAATTGCATGAATTCAATGTCCGTTCCCGAAGGCCACTACGTGTACTTCCTATTGAGCCCCGTAATTGTAGAGCGTAATTGAGTGAGAGAAAATGTGCAGAAGAAGAGTGGCGTTTGGTGTGTTTTTCTGACGGATCTCGCTTTGGTATGAGGCCAGATACTAGACGTACACGATATTGGAGGACCCCTGGACGTCAAGAACGTTTAAAATCATGCCAGGAAGTCCAAGCATACAGTGGTGGAACAATTATGATATGGACGGGTATTTGGATCGGCGGAAGAACCGAACTGATTTGGATTAGAGACAATTTAAATTTCAATGCACACATTTACGCTGAAACGATTCTATCAAATGTTGTAATTTTTTTGCGGACCTAATTTGTTGCTTCATTTCTGCTTATGCATGATAATGCGCGTCCACACACTGCCAGTCATTGTAAACACACTTGCCGCAGTTAATATAAACGTCCTTCCATGGCTTGCTCAATCACCAGACTTGAATCCCATTGAACACGCATGAGATTTACTTCAAATAAGAGCTCTGCCAAATATGGATGCCGTACACACAACAGAAAATCTTTTTATCACATTTTAATGTCAGGATTAACTAAGCTGAAAAATCCAGCATAAGAAAAAAATCGCGAAAAGTCTTTATTAATGCAAAACCAGACAGTACTTCGTCGATCTACACATACGAAACAATCTAAATACACATATGTATTTATTTAATTTCAATAGGGCAATAAAATATTTTTTTAAACACGTCGATCCCTAGACACTTTTGTTGTGTGTAGTTTAAGACTTACAAATCAAATATTTTGTTAAAAACAAATTTTAAAATAAAACTACAGGAAAAAGTGCTGATAACCCAGCAATAACAATTTGAATATAGGTGCGATCAGTGGAAGTTTGTGTAGATCATGTAGCCATATAATAAAATCCATTAAACAACCATAAACAAAATGTGAAACAATTGCTATGCTTGTTTCGTGAACATTCGCTGCCAAACGCTCCGGTTATCATTGCCAGCTGCGTGCAGACCAAAAGAAAGTTGTTACTATACTATAGAATTTGATATACCTAAGCAATAGTTACCTAAGTCGGTACCTACCTATTACCTATAGTCTGCTCCAAAAATATCTGATGAGAATGTAAACAAATGGATCAGAAAACGAACCTATAGATACCAATTTGTAATGCCACTTATATTTCACATTGAACACATTGCTTTGATTTGATTATTTGAATAGGTAAGTAGTTAAATCCGAAATGTTTTTCATTTGACAATTGAGGTTAATTTTTAACCGACTTCACAAAAAGGAGGAGGTTCTCAATTCGTCTATTTTTTTTTTTTTAATGTTTGTCAGCTCAGAACTTTTTTCTGGGTGAACCGATTTGGATGATTCTTTTTTTATTTAATAGCTGGTGCTTCACATGTGGTCCCATTTAAATTTGATCAAGGTCTGACCAGTACTTTTTTGAGTTATCCTTAATACTGCATATTTTTTCAACTTAGTTTATATGGATGATGTGTTAATAATTTCCTGTCACTGTTATTTACACACCAAGTAGTGGTATACGAGTATGTGTGGGATAGGTACCGCAAGTAACTAAAAAGTGAATAAAAAAACTTTTTTACAAAAAAACAACCGACTTCCAAAAAAACATTAAAAGATGTGAAAAATAACTTTAATTTCGGAAATCGGTGGCCAAAAACGAAAATACAAAACCAAAGGCACCGACTTCCGAAATTAAAGTTATTTTTCACGTCTTTTAGTGTTTCTTTGGAAGTCGGTTGTTTTTTTGTAAAAAAGTTTTGTAACTTAAACTTTCATCGATGATTTTATTATTTTTATTCAAACAACAATAGTTGGAAAACGTGGTGAGATATAAAGTTGAAACCTTCTAATTACAGATGAATGTGTTACTAGTTCTCTAAGAAGGGTAATTTAACCAGGACAAGGTTTGTTTACACTTTCAACAAATACTTTTAGAACATACAATATTTCTGTTCGGTTTCGAACTGGCTGTGAGAACAGCGCTCCCTGGCGACGTAACCACTCACTTACGTTCAACGAGAAACTTCGCTAAGTCCCTGATAAGAGTATTATGCTGTCTGAGTTGGTCTGCCTGCAGCTACATTAAGTGGCAAGTCCAATGGACTTGACTTGTGAGGGTTGTGTGAGGCTTTATGAGTTTAAGACGTAGTTTACGAGAAAATTATGGTTCGTAATCTTAAATTGGAAGAAAAAAAGGTTTGTTTAGGAGCTTAGCTGCTATTTGGTGTTCTTAATTCAAAAATAGAGGTAAATTTGATGTAATATGTGAAAGGGTGCGTTTTAAATTGGCGAAAAAGCAGTTTGCCGATAAAAGCGTAGGTATTCATCATGTCGCGCATAGCCTAAATCTCTGATGATAGAAGGCGATAAATAACAAATTTTATGAAGGAGGTAACGTAGTATTGAAGCTTGTACGCGAACGAATTCACGAATTAAAGCTAGTCATTGTATAAATAAGCTGCTGCCTTGTATTCACAAAATCAACATCTGAATGAACCACAAAGTTTCACTTTATTTTAACGTAGATACAAAATACAAAACACAAACAAACAAACAAAACAAAAACAAAATTCAGCGCTGAATTTTTGTATTTGTACTGAAAGTACGCCAATGCCCTGCGATCCGTATAATTATATTATTGTACGTATTGCGGTATGCCAAGTTCGCACTTATTTCTGGAATGTGCCCGCGGCTGCACGGCTGCAGTCCGTAGTATTTGGACATACCTTTACAAATTGTGCTTCAGGTAATACAATTTGGAGTTTTAAAATAATGAAAAAGCGTGTTGTGAGTGGAAATGCCGGGAGGAGACGCCCTAGTAGGATATATAGTGACCTTATTGGTGATTTTCTTAAGAAGGTCAGGTGCGTAGTACTCGCAACCGGCGTACGTGTATGACCAGATGTATGAACGTAAACGAGGCAAAAGGCGTATGTAAGGATCGTAGCAGGTGGCGTTCTGTAGTTTCTGCCTACCTCCATGGGAAGAAGGCGTGAGTTTATGTACGTTTATGTATTTTTTGTTGTGGTGTAAAATGTGATTAAAACAACTTAGACTTTTCATGGTAAAAAAAGACACTTTGTAGTGTGATCTATGTAAATGATTCTGTAATGAATTGACTTTTTACATGCCAATTTTAGTTTTTAACTGTAAAAGCTAAGCGATGAAGGAAGGTGGTCAACTCCTTAGGTCTCCTTCTTTACCTACACAGGTATAAGGAAAGCGATCCAAACCATACTTTGCCTTGTGCTGACAGCAGCTTTTTGTTGACCTGCTCCAGTATTGATGTCAAGTAGTAGCTCATGCATATCACGAACAAATCGGAGAAGTTCCATATAAACGTTGATTGGAAGTGGAGGAACTAAAACAAAGCACAATATTAAAGTTTAACTTTAAAGATAAAAAGTTAAACTCTTTCTCCCTTTTCTAGTCGGAAGTAATTTTAAGCACTAAAGTTAGGAAATTATCTAAAAAGAAAAATCTGGTACTAATAATGATTTTAAGAAAATCAAGCTTCCTTTTAGGTTATACGGAAATGAATAAAGATAAGTAGATCAAAATAATATTAATTTTTAAATATTTTCGAGTCGTTTGGGGTTAAAACCCTTTGGCCTTGGGGCCAAGTGCTTATGGTTTTTTCAACGAAATCTTCAAACGGCTGGTTGAAACTTCTCGTAACTCAAGGGCTGGCTTTTACCTTGGCCAGAGGTTAAGCATTGCCATACAACGTGGCAATGCCGCCATTCTCTTGGGTACATTACCAATCGACAGTGACGCGGAGGAATTTTTAGACGCCATATTTTAGTTTGTTTATAGTTTTAGTTAGGTTAGGTTTTTATATTTTTATTGTTTGTTAGTTAATTTAATATAAAAACTTTAAATAAATAATAAAATTGTCAATGTTAATTTTGATGGATATCAAAATAGAGTTTCCTTTACCTGAGTAACAACGCCCAACACGATGGAATACGGTAAAAAGTTGAACACCCAGGGGTAAAAGTGTTTGACGAACCCTTCATAGGTTTCCAATTTTGAGAAACAAGCGGATGCTCCTGCGAATGCTGACAGAAGAGACAGGATGTGTTCCACTGCAATAAAATACATCATCGTCATGATAGCAACAGTAAAAAAACTGCCATAATTTGATATAGATTATATATTTTTTGGTTTTTATTTAAGTGTTTATTCAGCGGAATCTTGTAAATGGCTTTCAACGTTATATTTTTTACAAACACTATTAGCCGTTCCAAAACGGGGATTCTAGACGTAGGCAAAAAGGCGGCCAAGCTGAAATGAGATTGGGTGGGTAACGTCAGCCAGCACAGTGACCGCTGGGCAACAGTCTCCAAACGGTGGTTGCCTGAGGATGGACGGCGCTGCGAGGTCCGCTCAGGATGAGGTGGCGAGACGACCAAGACGCGTACCGCAAGGGTCGATCGAGGTGGTTCTAGAAAAGGGTGCCTGGAAGGATTTCGGGGAGGCCTTTGATCAGCAGGGGGACAGTGTAGCTTAACTTGAAAAAATAAAAACGCAGTTTGCACGGTGGTATGGTAGGCTACCCTCAAGAATTTCCTGTGCTGTTGAATTTTGTTCTAGCGTTCAGGACAATGTATCGCGATATCAGACGGCTTTAGTTTTAATTAAAAACAGGGAAATTATCAGAATAGAATAGAATAGAATACTCTAAACAACAAAATAACAACAACAAACTAAAGAATCGCATTTTAATCTGAAAAGTTGTTAGCCCAGCAACTAAAGAGGTGAGATATCCGAGCGGTTGTTGGGTTATTTGTTTATTGTTTATGTTTGTGGATGGAAAAATAAATAAAATATAGTAATAGTTGCTCTAGTTTCTTACAATAATGCGAACCCTTGAAATTTAATTAGCTGACTATTAAATAAAAGGACAGACGAGACCTCAAAAGCAGAGCGAGGCTAGCACGACCGCGCGACGTATGTAAAGTTAACGTAAATTCGAAATTTTTTTTTTACGGCACTGCTCAAACATAGTACACCGAAAACGCTGAGTTTTTTTTCGCACAGTTAGGCGTATTGGTATATACTAAAAGCCAGACAAAAAAAAATGTGTGTTGTCAAATGTGCAAAGAAAATACTTATTCAAAAATATAAATAAAACAGTACCATGCTATAACAATCAGGGATGTTATGGAGCTCCGTAAACGTAACCGAAACTATCGGATATCCGAAATAAAAATATATCCGTGACCGTAACCGTATCCGTTTCACAAGTTTCGGATAGTTTCGTCTAGTCTAATTATTATAATAACTCTAAATAATTACTTACCTATATGACTGATTATAATACCAAATGATAACCTAGACTAGATAAACCCTATAAATAAAACCAAATTATTACATACTATTTGTGTTTATATTTCACTTCAATCTAATATCCGTAACCGAAAATATCCGAAACTAACGGATAATCCGAAATAATTACATATCCGTAACCGTATCCGAAACCGATATAATTTTATTCCTATATCCATATCCGTATCCAGATCCGAAATATCATATCCATAACATCTCTGATAACAATTGTAAAAAGAATTGAAAAAAAAATATCGTTTCATTATTCTCAAAGTTTTCAACGTTATCTACCATATTTTATGTAAAAATAATAACGGGAATTCAATCAAATAAAGAAATACCTAAAAATTATTGCACTGAGCCGAGCATTTTTTTTTTAAATTAATTAAAACTGCAAAATTACTTTTATTTTGGTGGTCATTCGATTCAACTAATAGCAAACGCATCGCTGTTTTGAACCTTATTTGTTGTCGCGATGCGCTATTGTCAATTATTTAAACATTTGCTTCTTACTGCGCTTTAAGGGAAAATACAACTATCCTATACCATTTTGGTTTAAAATTTTGCGATAATCACTCTTAGTACCCATAGATATGAATAAAGTCTTAAAACTAAGGAAATATATTATGTGCGAAACGAATATTTTCAATGTTAAATAGTTATTTTATTCGAATTTATGTTACATTTTATCTGAGCGTTTGTGCTTGGCCCACCGAAATTCTACTCACATAAAGCCAGTATCAGAACCACTGCACAAGTAATATTGCACTTCCTGGTCAGACTGCAATCAAAGTTGGGGTCCAGGTCCTCAGCCTTAGCTATGTGCTGGACCAGCTGAGGCCAGCGTCGGGCCACTTGGAAGAACATCAACATCGTCACGCAGGTCGTCACGTAGAAGATTACTGGCGCTAGAAAGAGAAAAAGTATAGATAAGATAAGATAAGATAACAAATTAAGTAGGGAGCTATCTAAAGAATCCTTAACAATAATTTGAAATCACAGTAAAAGATAATTTATTTGTAAAAACATGAGTGTACAGTACTGTAGAGGTTATACCTATTTGGTGCTTGCATGCAACCTCCGCGAGTCCGTTAAAAGTTAATGGCAAGAATTACGAGACAAACGTTGATTTATATAAAGAATAAGAAGAACGGAGTCAGATAAGCTGACAAGTGGATGACAAAAGACGAAAAGTATAAAAATGTGTTAAAAGTCGAAACGTTCTAAGGAATAATTATCGAAGTTATAAGAAAAACCCTTGTTTTATTTACTTATGGCGAGAGCTCGCAAAGAGCGTCGCATGTGGTGGAGGCGCCGTATTTTTGACGTTGTCAAGGTAAAACGCAGCGTGCGCACAGCGTAAAATTGTGTGAAGTAGAAGGGTTCAACCAGTCTAATTACTCTAAGGGTTCACCCTATATAATATATTATGATAAGGCGAGGCCTATCGCACGCCAAGAAGAATGGAAATACAGAGCTTGGTGGTTTTGTTTTTTTTTTAAAGAGAGCGGGATGGCTCAGCCGATGCAGTTCTTTTCGGGCATCAACGGCGTATGCCTGGAGAATTTTATAGTAGAGTTCAAGCTAATTGCCGCCTCTAATGAGTGGCGTGAGAGCGATCGGGCGCTGATAATGCACGTATTTCTTGAGGGCCCGGCCCTATATTTTCATAATTATATTTATTATATTTTATTATATCACGAAGGTATGAGTTTTAGCCGAGTTCCGGTGTAAATGTCACCCAATAAGGCTGCAAGCTGCTGGCAGTGTGCAGTTAGAAGCAAGAGCACACTATCTGTCTATGGAATGCAGACAGCAAAAGGTTGTGAATATGATATGGTTGTGTTGTGTTGAGGTTATGATGATGTTGTTGGTTGTGTTGAGGTTGTGTGGGTGTGTTGAAGGTTGTGTAGATGCTTATACTGATTCATTTCCTAGCGGAAGACAGGATGACTCGCAAAATGATGAGCAACGCTACCAAGAAGGCAGTGATGATGATGTTAATGATGATGATGAGCGCAGCTGCCAAGAGTGCAGCCTTGAAAATGATTAGAAGGAGGCAAATAAAGTGTTCGAGAAAGAACACGAGGAACAGGGTACAGAGTCGGGTCAGTCCAGTTCATATATTTTATATAGCTATGTTTCAAAGCATCAAGAGGTATCCTCGTCAAGAGAGCATGAGGATCAGGATGTGGAAACAAATAAAAATAACATCGTTGAAGTACATTTTTATGGGGATGATTTTATGAGTGAACTTTACATACTGTTCCTCATACCTCTATATATCCATGTATGCGCCTCTTCAGGCCTCTCCAAAAATTTTCCACTAAAGTTTCATTAAAGAGAGAAAGACAATTGCGCTTATTGACAAAAAAGGATATAAAAACCAAAACGCTGACAACTTATTTTTTTGATGTAGTACTTGCCCGCCGGCTTCGCCCCCGTGTATGTCTAAAATAATCCCCACGTTCACGCATACCCTTTACCCAAAGCCTGATCACGGTCTATTCTTGTACCCAAGTTAAGGTTAAATAGGTAACAGACAGACAGATAGGCACACTTTCGTATTAGTATGAATAGTATCCAGGATGTTGGTTTTACTTACATGTTGCAGTCAGGGAAACATTGGACTTGGCTAGCTTGTTGATGCAGAGCACTGCCATGAATATCTGACCGATGAGCGACAGTAGCGAGTATAAACACTTCCACGATGTTTTCACAAACCTGGAAAAAGAATGTCTGGAAATTAAATAGATCAAGCTTGCCCGTAGGTTCACTCGTTGTACTACAGACGTCAAAGCAACCCTTTTTAAGGCGTTCTGTTAATCTTTTTACACGAGTGGCCTGTGGGTGTCATACACGCGTCCGAGCCTATAATGTCCTGCGTGTTCAATTTAATAATGCTTTTAGGATGCTTTTGGAACTGCCATGGCGTTGTAGCGCTTCGGGAATGTTCGTGGAGATTCGCACAGATGGTTTGTATGCTATGGGGTGGGTATATTTTGGGGTGGTATGGGATCTACCTCCTAGTGGTCCACCCCGGGCAACGGCACCACAGGCTTGCCTGTGGTACGGCTGAACGATCCCACTTAGCGGCGGTAGACTCCGCTAGGGGCCGCCTGGCTTGCGACCACCATCCCACCGGAGTCCGGCGCCAAGCAGCTTGCTGTGTTCCGTCGGTGTATGGGAGTACCAGTGCCTTTTGGGGGATAAGGAGATTGTCAGTTGCGCTGTTCAGAACCGGTCTTGGTCTCTGGGCATAGCTTGCCGGGTAACTCATTTTGGAGGGTAGCGGGATCCGAAGCACGGTGCCAGCCGTTGGCCGACCGCAGTCAGTAGGGGGCCCAAGTAGCACGCCAGCCACGTGCCAAAGGCTGCCCCGCCAACTCGCGAAAAATCCCGATATACTCCACCGTGCCAGCTGGCGACTGGATGGAAGGACCCGGTGGCCATATTCGGGAAGGGGTTCGGGCGTCCCCGCAGCCTCCAGATGAGTTCCCCATAGGTTTGGCTAGCTCTAGTGTTCCACTTGGTTCACTGAGCAGCGCCTCGACAAGTCGACTTTTTTCCCCAACAACTCTACTTTTAATGAAAGCAAGCAAGAAAAATACCTCAACTACCCGAGTTACTCTCTTGAACACAAGTTCAAGAAACAAGCTGGGGTCTGTGTGTACGTCCGTGATGACATTTGTTGTCGTCGTCTCCGTTGCTTTGAGAAACCGGGTTTTTCTGCCATCTGGCTACTTGTGGACACTGGCGTGGAGAAATCTCTCTACATCGGCGTCTACCGATCGCACAGCGGTGACCAGGAGACAACAGCGCTCTTTAATTTCCTCGTGGAGTCGACTGACGTAGCCCAGCAGCGGTACCCAACAGCGAAGCTCATTTTTCTGGGGGACTTCGACGCCCATCATAAAGAGTGGTTGTTCCGGTACCGGAAAACTGACCATGCCAGGTTAGAGGCGCGCAAGTTTGCTTTAACGCTAGACCTAACCCAGATGGTGAATGTGGCAACGCGGGTACCGGATGTTGACGGCCATACACCCAATTGCTTAGACCTTCTGCTGACAACTGATCCGGACAGTCATTCAGTATCGGTCTCAGCCTCGCTGGGAACATCTGACCACTGTCTGGTGAAATCCATATCGACCTGCTCTCCTCCAGATGAGAGTCCTAGAGGCACGAGGTGAGTATGGCGTTACGGCTCAGCGGATTGGGATGAGATGCGGCACTTCTTTGCGACTTATCCATGGCGGCAAGTGTGCTTCTCCTCGGGTGACCCCTCGTGCTGTGCTGACGTGGTTGCGGACGTGATTCGGCAGGCGATGGAGTATTTTATTCCTTTCTCCGACATCCCGCTCGGACACAAATCCCGGCCTTGGTATAATGCAGAATGCGCCCACACTGAGGACCGAAAGGAGTCTGCCTATCAAACCTGGGTCAAGGCCCGTGACCGGAAAGTTAGAGTGCGTAGGGTTCGCGCGAAGAAAAGAGCCTTTAATTCTGCCGCCAAGCTCTGCAAACGGTTTCTGCGTGGGACACGTTTTGACCATGTTGGACATATTGGGGCCAAACTAGCAGCACACCCTTCGGGTAGTAAACAGTTCTGGTCCCTGTCTAAAGCGGTTGAAACGAATTTCTGTCGTCCCACTTTACCTCCAATGATGAAACCTGATGGCTCGCTAGCTCACTCGGCAACTGAGAAAGCAAATCTTTTTGCATCTCTCTTTGCAAGCAATTCACGTCTGGACGCTGGCTTCAAGCAACCACCTACTGTACCTCAATGTGAATCAACGATGTCGGAGATCGCAGTTCATATTAAAAAGGTCCGAAGAGTATTGTGCAGTCTAGACGTGAACAAAGCCAGCGGGCCTGACGGCATTCCAGCGAGAGTGTTGAGGCAGTGTGCACCTGAAGTGTCTCCTGTGTTGATACGCTTGTTCCGCCTCTCTCTTAAAAAGAGAACGGTGCCAAACTCCTGGAGGCTTGCGAATGTACAATCAGTGCCCAAAAAGGGCGACCGTGCAAACCCTGCCCATTACCGGCCAATCGCCATTACCTCCATTCTGTGCAAGGTTATGGAAAGGGTACTGAACAGTAAATTACTGACCTACCTTGAAGACAATGATCTCCTCAGTGACCATCAATATGGCTTTCGCCGGGGACGGTCAACTGGCGATCTTCCTGTGTATGTCACGCACTGTTGGGGCGAAGCCGTCGAGAAACACGGCGAGGCACTTGCTGTATCGCTTGATATCTCGAAGGCGTTTGACAGGGTCTGGCACGCTGGTTTACTCAGCAAGCTTCCTGCTTATGGCATCCCGGCTGATTTTTGTAGCTGGATATCAGACTTCCTTAGCGAACGGTCGATCAGAGTAGTCGTAGACGGCTGCTCCTCCGACCTTATGGCTATTGATGCCGGAGTTCCTCAAGGGTCTGTTCTCTCTGCAACTCTTTTCCTGCTGCACATCAATGACCTACTTGTTGCCTGTTATTGTTGTTGTAGCCTGGTATTGTTGGGTACGCAGATGACAGTACTGTTTCAGAGAGATACTTGTCCAGCGCAAAAACCAGCGGGGCCGAAGTTTGTTCCTTGAGAGAGGCCATGGTAGAGCGGACAGATTTGACTTTATGCCTTGTCTCCCAGTGGGGTGATGACAATCTGGTGTCTTTTAACGCCACCAAAACACAGGCGTGTCTTTTTACCGCTAAAAGGAGTCAAATCAACCAATCTCCTACTTTTCGGGGTACATCTGTTCCTGTAACTGATCGGCTCGAGCTCCTAGGCATGGAGTTGACATCTGGTCTCAACTTCGGCGCCACCATTGAGTATAAAGCCCAAACTGCGGCTAAGAAGCTGGGCATCCTAAATAAGGTGAAGCGATACTTTACGCCTGGACAGCTTTTAACCCTGTACAAAGCGCAAGTCCGATCCTGCATGGAGTATTGCAGCCACCTTTGGGATGGCTCAGCTAAATACCAACTTGCCGCGCTTGACTCGGTGGAACGCAGAGCTAAGAGACTCATTGGCGACATAAAACTGGTGGATGCCAAGCTTCACAGCTTGGCTCATCGCCGTAAGGTTGCCTGCTTGTCGGTCTTCTACAGATTGTACTTCGGTGAGTGTGCCCAAGAACTCCACGACCTCATTCCACCGGCCCCCTTCTACCATCGGACATCTAGGCGCACTTAAGTTACCATCCCTACCTAGTTGCTATTCCACCAATTCGCACTAAGCGCTTCCATACATCTTTTATAATGCGCACAGCAAAAGAGTGGAATTCTCTACCTGCGCCTGTGTTTCCGACCGCATACAACCCAAATCTCTTCAAAGTGAGAGTAAACAGGCTTCTTATGGGGAAGCTCACTCCATCGTCGACTTTGTCTCTGTCATCTCTGACCTAGACTAGAGTCAAGAGCAAACCCATCTAAAATAAAATAAAAAGTATGCCATACTACAACGCCTGCATGGTAGTGACAACAGAATTCTGAAAATGATTGCTACCAGAGCGGACTGTTCCTTTCAGGGAGACTGGGTGGCGACAGTCATAGGTCTCATAAATGATAAACTTGTCGAAACTAGCAATACTAAATAATCTATTTACCTAAGCACTATTGTTACTAACAGCGAAATACTAACAAAATTATGGACCTTAGTCGGAAATAAAGTTTTAATTAATTTTATTTTAAATTGTTTCCATAAAATCCTAATATTTTTATTACTATGGTACATATATTGCCCACATCACAAACGTTGTTATCCTGCCAATAAATATTTCACAACTGGCAATAGGTGATCAATTTACCAACCAGAATACTTTGTGTTGGTTTTGGGCAGCTCAAAACATCAAACTTCAACAAACTTTGCAGTAATCATTAACTCAATGCTTCAACTTGACCATCGGTCTCCAAGTAGTGTGTCGTAAGTACTCTTTTAAAAAAGTATCCTAACAACTTTTAATTTTTATACAAGCTTCAATCTTACTTGACATTACTAGCGACATTGGTGAACACGCCAACAAAGGGGAGCAGGGAGAAGACCTGGCCAATGATGAGAGTTGCTCTCAGTGCGTCCGGGAAGGTAGTGATGCTCTTCTGAGACTTGGGCTTAGCCACGCCCACCTTATTCTCTGAAAGGATGAAATACAATGATAATTATAAATGGGTAGATTAAGGTACACGATACACTATTTGTAAGAGTCTTTAGCCTGCATGGTTTTACCCATGGTATAATAATATACTTCGCCACGTATAGCATTCCGAGACACAGTAGTCAAGTGAGAGACACAAGCCTACGTCATCACCGCTGTGTTACCAGTAGTGTGTAATAATAACTCCCCAACTCCCTTTATTACCTGTGCGAATCCGATAAAACAATGAGGTTTTAACTAACAATTACGTTTAATCGAATTGTTTTGTTTGATTAGAAAAACGAAAAGACAATTTAAATGCTATATATATATTTTTTAACAGAATGGTGACTGAAAATGTTTCTATAATTCTTGTATTGTTGCAATAAAGTGACAACTGGATAGTGACGTAAGCATGTGTCACTCCTGAAATGCCAGGCCTTGTTTTTTTAGACCATGGTTTTACCATGCAACCTTTACTTATGAATAAGTATAGTAATAAGTAATAAGTTGATGGCATGATTATGAGATAAGCACTATTTTGTATTAAGAATATGGGAAAACAATAGGGAGTCAACCTAGTGAGTACTAAATGTGATAAAATTGTGTTTGTGTATGTGTGTGTTTATGTGTGTAAATCGAAATAAGTATTTTATTGTACCGTACATATCCGGCCACTGTTACTTATTACAGGAGAACAAGCAAAAATATCACCCATCTACCCGCACTGGGAACTTCAGGTGGTTTACAGTCTACTTCCTCTCACAGAGAGATGGCCTGGGCTGTTCTCCAGTAGTGGGAACATTATATGATGAATACGCTAAGCAAAGCTATAAAAAAAGTAGAATAGACTGACATAAGCGAAGTCAACGATTTTTTAAAGAATATTGGATGCGCCTTCTTCACTTTTAAGATCTAGTTGCTACATCACAATTAACGAAAAAAAAATCGAGGCCGTCTTTGGGGACTGCCGATAGAAGTGAAAACTAAGTAACTTGTAAACCCGCTTATGGGAAGCGTGCGGTGACGATGACGCGAGATTCACGTTTTTTTTCACTCAAAAAAGTACACATATATACACAATATACATATAGCTCATGGAAAGCGTTCGGTGACGATGACGCGAGTTCCATGATTTTTGTTCACCCAAAAAGTGCTCAACGCGCCTAAAGAAGTTTTCACTTCAAAAATGAATACGTACTGCTCATTAAAAGAAGCGGTGGCATGTTGAACACCACTAATCAAACTGCACGTTGCAATACTTCAGACGAATACCACCATCAGTAGATGATTGCCAGTATACCATGCTAGATAATACTTCATAGTATTTATTTATTTAGAATAAGCACACTAACAGAAACAGCACGGTCACTTACAATTCAAATGAAATAACATCTAAAATTTGCATTTCAGTAACTATGTAAATAACAGGTATGCAAGACATTGACATATGAATATTAGAAACAAAATAAAGCGTGTCTGGAAGACATAAATCTAGAACACTACAAAACTAACCAACTTCTACCCACTACTGTCATAACATTTTAGCATCCAATACCTATAATAGTTTCTCCAAACATTATGGAAATGTTGTTCCATATCCGAAGTATATACTTAAGGTCGGGAAACATGTTTTGTTTTTGTAAACACAAGTTAAGTGTTCAGTTAGGCTGTTGTCCTTGTAAAGGATGACTTCCACCAAATGGCTCGCATCGCATCTTAACGGAATGGATTTTACAATCTTTCAACGATATTAAATCATGTACACAGTATTTAAAGTCTATATTACCAAGCCGCGCACAGCAGCTTGGCCGCGGCCGTGTTCCGTGACACGCGATCGTAGCCGAAAGTATGCTGCGACGCGCGATCGGCTCCGTTCGCCTGTCGTCGTATCCGATCACATATTCATCCGAATTAGAACACGTCAACACGGTAGAAATGAAACTATTTGACCTGGCGCAGAAACAGATAATTTTCCAAGCGACGGTACGGAGCTAATCGTATGCGTCGACATCCTGCCGGACGCGATCGGCTGTCGCCGCATCCGTTCGTATCCTTTCCGATCCGATGCGAAGCGAGCCGTTTGGTAGAAATCATCCTTAACTTTTTATATCTAGAAGCCAAAACTGAACGTACTGTTTTGGGAAACGGGTGGAGGGTGACACAGTGTAGCAATGACCTTACTTAATATAGTAGGTCAAGATCATTAAATGGGTTTCTTTAGTTACAGAGCGTGTCTGGTTATTGTTACTTAAATTGAGTAATACGTGTAATATTCGAAACTAAAAATATTAAAGAAGGTCGATAAATTTATGTAGGTACTGTAAGAAAAATGAAAATAAGATAAGGCGATTTATTTATTTGCTCAAAAATGAATATAATACATATAACACAAATGGAAGAGATGTTAAAAGTAAATATAACAGATCATCACGATTGCCTTAAACAATGGCAAATATTAATACAATAATTTTAAATATCACTACGAGGAGTCAAATTGTTTAAAAATGTCATGATATACTCGTAATATAAGAATATTAAAAATAATAAATTAGTAAAACATAATCAAAATCTCTCATCTAAAAACTCATTTAAAATATATTAAGTAGGTTTTATCTGCTAGAAAATTTATAACTTAATTTTTAGATAGTTCATTAAAAAAAATTGGAGCCATGCAAAAGACACTTTTTCGCACAAGTGCCGTTCTATATTGATATAGGCTTTGACTATTGTCACGTCTATTACGAGGAAATCGATCTGCCATGCAAGAAAAGAGGAGAGGGTTGGATCTTAAGAGCATTGCATTTTCTAATATATCGAGTGAAGGTAATGTTAAGCTCATTTATTTTTGAAAATAAGACTTGTAACTCTGAGTAGTTCCAAGTTTGAACATAAACCAAATATAACCCTTTTGAGTTTTAAATATACGAATAAGTTCCCGGTCAGTCAAGTTGTCCCAAAAAATAACGAATGGACTGTCAAGCCGTAGTATGCGGTGAGCAAAGCATCTACACTAATTACTGCTGCCAGATTGTACAGAGCATATGCTGAGGTACTTTTTATATCTTAGTAAAAAAAACTAGATAAATAACTTCTTGCATTTATCAAACTTTGACGAAATTTTTCAGGAATGTTTCTTATGGATTGCATGCACTTATGTAGCATGTTTACTGGCTTCTTCCTATTCTGAGTCATCAACTGTTTGACATTTGAAATTATCCTGCTTAAATGTCAAAAGGTCAAAGACGTTAATCTACTGTGAAAGTACGATATACTGTGGCGATGGCGTGTTATACAGGGTGCACGAAACTGTTGATAGGTATGTTATCGGTAACGTGTCAGTTATTGTTTAATAAACATGTTGTTTCAACTTTAGCGTTTTGTTGATTCATAGATGTCATGTCTTGATAATTTAACAATTCTAGTAGCAGTTTAACAAATTCCTTTTTAATGATTCTGCAATTTATTTTTTTATGATGAATGTATGCTTGTGTCAGTATGACGCATACCATAATTGTGTATTTATGTGTGTACGTATTGTACGTCTTAATATAGCCGAGGTAACGAAAATGAAGCTAAAGTTTTCTGGGTAAGAAATAACGGATTTATGATTCCTAGGGCTCATGATTATACGATTGTCATTTGTCACCAAAATAGTAGATCAATTACATTTTAATAGATAGTTAAAACTGGCATGTCCTAGAACCAAAAATTCGAAGATATGTGACATCTACCAACCCGCACCGGGCCCGCGTGGTAGATTACAGCCCATTCCCTCTCAAACACAGGAGGCCTGTGTCCCAGCAGTGGGAACATTACAGGCTGATTATGTTATGCAGATAGTTAAAAATCTACCTATGCTGGACATGCTACATTCACATTGCATAAGATTGGCATATAGAAGGAATACTGCTATAAAACTCAAACAAAAAAAAGGCACCACTTCAAATGTAGGCACTTATTTAGGTAGAATTGAGTGAAGGTCTAACTGATAATCATTAGCTAGATAAACCTGTGCCCTTTAAAAAACTACGCCTAGGAATTGCCTGCCCAATGATTTGTAATATGGAGTTTCGTCACCCAAAGAACGTTGACAAGTCTCAGTTACCTGTAATTTTATTTTCAGCTCACCCATAACCTTAAAACTGAGACACACTATGCTGCTGTGAAAGAATTAGTTGTTACTCCTTCCTTAGACGATCCCTTTTATAAGTTGTGTTGCCAACTATCACTATCAGGCCAAGATATATTTAATATAATTATAGCTAGGTTTTATTTTATTCAAAGCTTGAGGTAAGACTCAGTATTTCTAGATTCATGGATAACGTCAAAGATACAAATGACACATGAAAAAAAACTGTCAACTTAGGCCATAAAATCATCTCCTCAATAAACTTGACTGCCTTCTAAATAACTGCTTTCGATTCGTTTTCAATCTTCGTAAGTACGATCATGTGTCCGCGCACCGGTTGCTTTTAAAATGGTTACCCATTCGTCAGCGCAGAGAGTTGAGGGCTCTGTGTATGTTGTTTCCTATTCTCGACAAACCAACTTCTCCTTCTTACTTCACTTCAAATGTTCAATACTTATGCTCCGCGCATAGTAAAAATCTTCGTTCCACCAACAATCGTCTTCTACGATGTCCTTCTCACCGCTCTGGTTTCATTCACAATTCTTTCTTTATCCAGGCGGTCTTTCTTTGGAATGCGCTCCCTCTGAACATCAGGATGGCAACCAGTCGGTTATCTTTTAAATTGAAGGCACGTGAACATATTCGTATGAAATTGGCAGAATCATCCCAGCGCTGAATTGCTGGATTCGTTTTCTCCTCTTCCTATCGTTATTTCTCTTGACTAAGTTTATTTTCGTTATATGTATGTATGTATGTATGTATCTATGTATTAGTATTTATTATTTTTCAAGTTATCTATCCCCTATGTTGCACCTGCCATGTTTTGTCTCTGCCCCACCCTAAGGTTGACTGGTAGAAAATGCCTCAGGCATTAAGTCCACCTTTTTACAGTATTTTTTTTACTAGTGCATAAAGTTTTCATAAATAAATAAATAAAATGAGGCAGTCATCATCATCATTTCAGACGAAAGACGTATACTGCTGGACATAAGCCTCCCCTAAGCATCGCCACTTCGACCGGTTCTGTCCTTCTCGCATCCAATGGATTCCACCTTCCGCATCTTTGTTACGAATTATGGCTCCATAATTGTAATTTCTAACGTTCACACAGACACTGGTATTCAAATAATTACCATTCACAACCATTCACCTACACGTTCACCACCATTCACTTACACATTTACCACCATTCACCTACACGTTCACCACCATTCACCTACACATGCACCACCATTCACCTACACATTCACCACAATTCACCTACACGTTCACCACCATTCACCTACACATTCACCACAATTCACCTACACATTCACCACCATTCACCTATATGTTCACCACCATTCACCTACACATCTACACGTTGACCACCATTCACCTACACATTCACCACCATTCACCACATTCACCTACACATTCCACAAACACCTTTAACTGCTTTTGTTGTTACTTTTATTATTCTTTTCATTTAGGTATTAATTTTTTTTTAATTTTTTTTAGTAGCAATACATGTTACCTGCCTGTTAAGTTGTATGAGGCCACTACGTGGGGCCTGGTGACCTATAACACAGGTTTTTCGTAAACCTACATCAGGCACCAGCTCTCACAATGTGAATTTATATTACTATTTCTATTCCTGCGGCGTTCACCTAGTCATCGGTTCTCCCTGTGGGAGGCTTTCCTACTTTACGTCTTCAAGTATGCTACTCCAGAACCTTTTGGCCCCATCGGTCATCTGTTCTGCAGCCTAGTACATTGCAGAAAATTATAGAGTCTAGAACCAACGAGCTGTACGATTACTGACAAATGCGTGCACTGACTGGACAGGTCCACTCATTCTGTGTGGTTTTTCCTCAAAATACCATTTCAGACACAAATGTACATGGTCTTCACATGATCTGACCAAGATTATTTCTGGACTTTAAAAGAGACTGTGACCTTGGAGTTTGTTTCGGCCTTTCTTTTCAGTATAGTCAGATAGGAAAGCCGACCTCATCTAGTTTTTATTAAAATATGATTGACGTGTTTTAGTGTTTGTACATACCTACTCACACAAATAAAATAACTTATCATTTATCAATCGGCTAGAGCCTAGACGAATTAATGACATAGTCAATTAACCTTATATAAGAATTGTACCGATGTTTTTTACAATGCAAGTCTTGATATTTGATAAAAATAAAATAGTACTTACTTTTAACAGGGTACCAAGATGTCATGTTTCTCCTGAAGCTCGTTTGTCCCATGTTGGCTACTGTGTGGAAGGATACCCGTGTTTCTGAATACTTCTATTTACTGCTATTAGAGAAACAGCCACTAATGGACTGCTTGTTTACTTGTGTCGTGACAACGCATTAGGGGTCCTCACGGTATTTGAAATGTGCTTTTTCTGGCCCGATTTCTACAAATGATTAATCTGTTTTGAAGTAGATGGGACTTTATTTTTTAAATATACCCATCTTCTAGCTTCTATCTATCTTTTAATATTATAAACTGCAACCTAATTGTGTAACACGCTATTAATCACAATCTAAATAATTTTGAAGAATAGCAATATTCTTCAAAATGATTTAGATTGTGATTCATTGCTTCATATGTTCGAAAAAATTGTCCGCTGAACAACGTACTTAAATAACGCAATGAATTTTGTTAAACTGTCAAAATGAAAGCGATTGCTACTGATAGTATGTTACGCAATTACCCCGCTGATGTAACTTTTCGTGTCTGTCTGTGTGACCGCGTTCTTCTTCTAAACTGCGGAACGGATTTTGATGTAGTTTTCAATATCATTTAGAGAGTTTATTCCGGTAGGTTTGTGTGTATAATACATTCATATTTAACTTAGATATATTAAAGAAATCTTTATATTTGCCAATGGCCATTTGCTTTTCTTTTAATAGTGTGGGACAGTACTCATTGGCTGGAAATCTTTTCAGGATTTTCTATTTAAATTATCTAAAAAAAATATATACGGGACCATCTACAAGTAATTTAAGTACAAAACGATTAGTAATTTGATTAACAAAGTACCGTAATTCAAGTTAACAACGGGTTATGATCACCAGTTACTATTTAACGAATACCAGTGTTGTTTAATCAGTATTCATGACGTGAAAGTATGTAGGTAACTGTTAACTGTGTGGGCATTAGGAAGTTAATAAATTAGAAGCTTCAGTTGACATTGGAATTGATAAAATTATCGGACAAGATTGAATGATAGCAAGTTTGAGTTAATTTGTGTTTGAACTTTGAAAAGTTGTCGATTAAAACTTCTGAGTTGTCGGACGGTTGATCAAAAGATTATGCGAAAGTTTTAAATTAGGTATTAATTATCGGTTTTGGAGAGATGCTGTGTTTTGATACTTCTATCAACGTTCTTCTTCTTAGTGTGTCGATGGCAATCTAAATGGACTCTGCCCAGAATTCGGCTACGCGTTTGGCGTTATCACTTGCGTCCATCAGTTCCTGCAACGTTCAGCTGACAGGAAACGCAGGACATGATATTAAGTATCCCATTATTTGTGGAACAGCACCACATTTACACTCCAAGGCGGAGTTGTCTATGAATCTCCACCTGAACAGGTTTTCCTTGCTTCGGCCAACCTGTGTCCGGAGTCTGTTTAAAGACTTCCAGGTTATATTTGTGCCGGGGTCGGTTTTAGACAACCAGTGATGACCGTTTCATTCAAAGCTGTAGCCACTAAATTTGCATGGGAAAAACAATTCCACACGGGCACGTGAATTCACCTTCAGAATAAGATAGCGCCACACCTAGTCCGCATAACGTCAACGTTAATAAATTTCCTAATTTCAAGTTATTTCTTTGATCAATTTGAAAATTGATTTGTTAGTTCAGCTGTAACAAATACACATACATACAAATGTACTTGAATGAAGAGATGAGTAAGCATTCGTTGTTGGTACGATGTCAAAGTCTTGTAAATCTTACATTATTTCTCCTTCAAGAAATTTCCGACTGAAATTATGTAATATTATCGATATATTTATGTGTAATATTTTGCTTCCAAATATTTTGAGAAAATAAACAATCTTGGAAAAGACCTCGCAACTAAGTCATCCTATTAGGAGTTGATAAATGCATTGAAAGAGAACGCGTGCGATGCATTAGAATTCCAATACATAACATTATACATAAACGTTATACATTATGAATCTTCTATTTTCTGGCATTGAAACTTCTAATGTTCGCTGACTTGCTGGACTATGGTTTTGTTATTGTTACTATTAATTGTTCTGCTTATTTATTTTACTCCGATGGTCCTAGTTTATCAATTGTGACTTCGAGTTACAGCTATGTGAATATAATCCAGCATTGAATACTGCTGTCACGTCCTTTATGCTTGGATACTTTTATGTAGGTATTAAGTTTTGTTTACATTTTTATTTTGTAGCTTGAGTATAGTTTCATTGTATTTGTTGATATATTGGCGTGGCTAGCTGACATGGCAAATAATTTAATTTAATGTTCTGTGTCTCGTAATGTTAATTACTTTGAGTACCTACTTTTGTATAGAATCAAGCTTTTTTTCTAACTGAACAGACAGCTGTACCGCTGGGGAGTATGTTGCTCCACGTCTTCTCCCCAGCTAAAGCACTAGGAAGTGGTGAAGGGCGGGTGTTTTGGGGGACCGTCTTATGTAATTTTGACTTTCAAAAAAGTGCTGATTCTCAGCCTAATTTAAATAAATGACTTTTGATTTTCGTATATAGGTCGCAAACACGACTGTCGACGGGATTCTAGGTTGAATCCCCCAACTCGTCCTCGACAGCCGGTGGAACTTGGTCGAGCATTTCCGACGTTTGGCTCCCAGACTGGACCGGGCCGGGGCTGCCTTGAAGCGGCTCCTGCCCAATCTGGGGAGTCCAGACGCCTCCTGCCGGAGGCTCTACGCGGGGGTCGTGCGGTCCATGGCCCTTTACGGGGCACCGGTGTGGGCGCGTTCATTGAGGCTCCGACCAGCACGCCGGTTGAAGGCGTCCCAAAGGGTCATGGCCATCCGGCTGGTCCGGGGATACCGCACGGTCTCCTGCGAGGCGGCGAGCCTCCTTGCCGGATGGTCGCCATGGGATCTGGAGGCAAAAGTCCTCGCGCAAATTTGGGAGTGGCGCGAGGAGGCGAAACGCCGGGGCGTTACTCCGCTGCCGCGAGAAATCGCGGCACAGCGGACAGAGCTCCGGCGGGATCTCATGGCGGCATGGAGAGTGCGACTGTCGCAACCCAGCGCTGGGCACGCCACAATTGCGGCGGTAATTCCCCTCTTTGAGGAGTGGATTGAGAGGTGCCACGGCGTCCTCACCTTTTGCCTGACGCAGGTCCTCACCGGACATGGCTGTTTCGGGAGGTTCCTGTTTCGGATTAGGCGGGAGGAGACGCCCGGGTGTTGGCATTGTGTGGATCGACCGGAGGACACGGTGGAGCATACGGTGGAAGTCTGTCCGGCTTGGGCGGAGCACCGCCGTGTCCTCGTGCCGGCGATCGGCGGCGGCGATCTCTCGCGTCCGGCCCTGGTTCAGGCAATGGTACGGAGCGAGAGGGAATGGGAAGCAGTCACCTCCTTCTGCGAAACAGTAATGCTCGCGAAGGAGGAGGCGGAGCGCGTGAGGGAGAGGCAATCATTGCGCCCTCACGCCCCTAGTCGCCGCAGGAGGAGACACCCTGGGCGTCGGGAGTCGATAGCCGACTCCCGGCCACCGTAGACGCGGGCCTGCGGACGGCGAGCAATGGGCCGCTCGCCGTCCGGTAAGGACCAGGCCCGGGTCGACGGCGCGTTGTGTTCCACGCGCGCCTCAAAGAGACGTCAGCATAATTGACGGGGTCCGATGGGGCCGATGCCTGCCGGGGTCGCGGGTTGTTCGAAAGAGTTACCGTGGTCCTGGCGCACAGGCAACTGAAGGAACACGGGTGGGTTTTAGTCAGTAAGAGTCTGACACGCCCTTCCGCTCCGCTCAGAGCGGGAGAGGTCATTTGATGATGTCCCACCCAAAAAAAAAAAAAGAAGTTGAATCCCCAGGTCAGGCAAAGTACGAGTGTTATTAGGTAATTCCAGTAATAACTCAGTAGCATGGAGTCACGATTTGTGCCAGGTTTATGGCAAAACTCTTAGGTAAACAAAACATACTTGGCTGATCCTCTGGGAAAAACGGGAGTCATGTTATATTTCTTATTCTATTATATTTTTTATTATTTCGGGAGTTATCTAATATTCCTTAAAAATACCTAAAAATAGTCAAAGCCAAGAGTCAAATCATTTATTTCAAATAAGCACATTATAGGCAGTTTTGAACGTCAAAATTTACATGAAAACAGAATTGATTCTAGTTGCCCATTCCAAAAGGTAGTTTCGTATGGAGAAGAATGTGCAAGAAACTCCACCGTTACTCTTTTAAAATGTTTTACAATATTATGTATACATGAATTATATGTAAAGACGATGCATCTAGAATAAAATTACTATACCTCAATAGGTAAAAAGAATAAATAAATAGCCACCCTACCGTTTATTGTCACCTACAATTTCTGAGTACTGTAAGTTCGCGTGTTAGCCCCATAAATTATGTCCCCCGCCCTACTCGACAGTGGATTGTTATCGACTCGACTCCAAATTAGTATTGTTTACTTTGTATCAAATAGTAAAGGAGCTTCTATGTCGTTTATCCTTGAGTACACTTTACATTTTGGTTCACAATATAATTAGGAGTTCGTTGGAAAGTGATTTATTTGAATCGTATTTAATTTCGGTATTTATTGTTGGCATTGAAAGTAATTGGGTAATGTTAATTAATTTGCTTGGCATAATAGTTCTACGAGATTGTTGATAAAAAAATGTTTGAATATCACACATAATAGGTTAGTAGGTATTAGATACTGAATAGTCATGCCGAGTCTGATCATTGATGAACATCATAATTATAAACTGGAAAGTTTGTGAGGATAGATTTATGAATGTTTGTTACTCTTTCACGCAAAAACTACGGAATTAATTTTAATGAAACTGTACAACTGTAAAGTTTCAATAAAATCCGTTCAGTAGTTTATTATATTTTATAGCTTAAACATCAGAATAACACATATTATGGTCTTATTTATAAAAAAGTTATGGAACATCTAAAAAGTTCCTAGTCTGCACCCTAATTTCGTAACTCTGAATCATTTTGAAGGATATTGCTAATCCATTGCTTCATATGTTCGAATTATTTTGTCTGCTCAACAACGTAAATACCGCAATGAATGTTGTTGAACTGTTAAAATGAAAGCCATTCCTACTCCCCGCTGGTTGTCAAAAAGTGTTATTCATAACGCATTTTAACACTTACACGTTCTATAAACCTACAATAAAGTTATAAAAGCCAGAACCCTACTTTAACAGTGCTATATGGAAAAAATGGCCGACTCTCTACAACAGCTGATTAATAAGAAAATGTCATTTGACGTACAAATGTAATATGTTTGCCAACAAATGTCAGTTTCGTAAACAGTAGTACTTCGAGGAAGCGGCAGTTGTATTTAATTTATTTTGCATGTCTGTTTAACTAATTTAATTTGTTATTATATATGTCGGAAATACGTTAAATCAAACGTTTGACTAATCGGGATGCCAGTGCCACCAGGCGGCGCTCGACAGACTCTACAAGATAACGTTTGACCAGAGTGAAAGGAGAGGTTGGTCGGTGGCGGTCAAGCAACGAACACGCTTAGAAACTGTCGTGCGTTCTGTATAGTTGTATCGTGTACCTACAGTATGTGATTCGCTAGTGTGATTTTATTGTTCGTAATTAACAATTTGATTTGAACTGCAAGCGATTTTTCTATTGCGCAATAATCAACACTTAGTACCCATAGTACGCCCACAGTTAATTATGGCTGATAATAACGAGATAGACGTACCTTCTTCGTCAAATGCAATGCAAGCTTTACAAAACTTGGAATCAATCATCAATACATCAGAATAACACATAGGCTAAAATGCATAAAGGTATTGTGTAAATTGGCATCCACACGAGCGGAGCCGCGGCTAGTGGATCATTAACCCTTAGAAATATTGGCATTAAAGAAGCATTTTTTTGTTTTATGGGATGAAAACTAACATTACTTGAACTTTTTGAACGATAAATTTGTTATGGTGATGAACTGGGAATAAGGCGTAATATACACGGTACAATTTAATTTCCTGACCATACCATTACTACTTGAAGCAACACTTAAAAGTTGCATCGTCTAAACACTGTTTAGACGATGTAGATCATTCGTTGCTTTAATTTGATTGTATGCCATAGGCAGGGAACTTGCTTCGTGTAAATGTGGGTTAACTCACAATCAGCCAAGCTACTATCTATAAGAGCCAACCCTATAGGATTTCTTTTAAAAAAGGACTTTTAAACCAATAATCTCGTTCAGATGGTATTCGTGCTCTCCTCCTCACATTGAGGATTACTACAGACTCCTGTACTATGTAGGTAGTATAAAATTTCTATATTTTTATTTTATCCTGTTTACGCCATTGTAATAAGAATGCTCACCCTTGACATGTTATTTTTTTTCTTTCATTATTTTTCATTTATTTTCTGAATTTTTATTTGTATCGTGTTTACACCTAGTTTTATTATGTGCATGGTCTTCTGTAAGTGAAGGAGCACACGTAAAAAAAACTACTTTATTATTGTGATTTATATTGTATAGATGTGTGTATCCTTTGTTGGTGATCCCTAATAAATAAACAAATAAATAAAATATTGGAAAATATATAAAATATTGGTATTTTTCCTAAATAACTGTAATGGTGTAATGGTGGGTACAAATATGGTGAAACGTAATATGCAATGTAATATTCGTTGAAACGAACATGCCCCCAAATATGTATATGCAATGCAACATGAAATGTAACACACTGTTTTGCAAGAAATTCAATAACCTCGAACATAGACCCATAGTTACCTATAGGTCTACGTTCGAGGTTATTGAATTTTATTTCACTATTTTGTGTCCTACCTAAAGTTATGTAGGGACCCTGTGGAATTAAAGATGTCAAGTCTTATTATATCTACAGGGTCAAATTAAATTAGCTAGCGAAACTCCGCAGACGTGTTGAGTATCGTTATCTAAACATGATTAAACAGAAAATAATTTATTTAGATGTTTTTTTTTTTTGTGGGGTCTTAGACCGCTGTTAAATTCATTCGAAATATTAGTTTAAACAAAAACTGTATTTTTTGTTTAAACTTCACTGACGTGATTGGTATCGCTACCTAAATACGATAAGACATTTATTTTTCAACTTACACTTTAGTTTACAATACTACCAGCGGTTGTTGAACCCTAAAAAAACATAACATCTTTTTATATTTTATTTTATCGTGTTTAGCCCATCACTTTTGTGAAGTTTCGCTAGCTAATTTAATTCGACCTTGTATATTCCACAGGCTGGACTGCACATATAGTTGTCTCGATACTGCTTGGTAAGAGAAATATTTGTAGACTCGCAATTGGCTCCTATCTCACCCTCACTATGTGGACGATGGTTGATGCTTATCTACGTAGAAGTAACTTATTCATTCAAGACTAAAATATTCCCAGGTTATAACTATCGAGCAACTCAGACACAGGAGCCAATGATAGTTCCCGAACCAGCTAGAAGCGAACTACTAAACTATACCATTCAATGTGTAATATTCTTTGAATACCGTTTTCTCGATCTATATTGCATTTAGACACATTCAATTTTAAAATCTTTATTAAGGGCTTTCAATTTACAGTTTTTCCTTGACCAAACGGACACTAACTGTGCTCAAGAGATAAATGGTAAAATAAATTCAGCGGCATCTGGCTGCCCGATCGCCGCCGGATCGGCGAGTGATGGCGATTGTGTTTCAGAATACGTTCGTAGTGACCTGTGTAAACACAGAAGCTGGTCATTTTCTTTCATTCTGAAGTCATTATTAGAACCCTAATCCCTTGGTCTGGACTAACACGCTCTTGCGACACGCGTCTTGCGACAACGACAGCGGAGAAAACAAATGAAAGAAGTTGCTTAGAACCGGCCACGACTCACGTCTAACTCGCGCGACGGAAACAGGTGACGAGCGATATGACGTGCGAGTGAATCAAATATACTAGCTAACAGCGTAGCGGTCACGGCGGGTGTTAACAGCGAGCCGAGTCTGACTAGTCGCCGTCGCCACAGGGTCCTGGCATGGCATGAAGTCGCGCGCGCTTGACGCAAGTCGCATCGCCCGCGGCCATGAACGGGGCCTCACGGAAAACATGGTATTCGTAGTGACTATGTCTGTATACTACATTATACGCGCGTATGCAAGTGGACTTATTTTAGAACCTATTCTATTATTAATTGGTGTATGTCGCTCAAGATCTAGCAACCTAAGTTCAACTTGCAATAACTTGCGCTAGCTAGATGTCCTCACAACTCGCAGGTCACGAACTACACGCTCAAGCGACACGCGTCTTGCGACAGCGACTGCGGAGAAAACAGATGAAAGAAGTAATTTAGAGCATGGAACGAGTCACCGGATGCGACTTGCGGAGCGACGGGCAGAAATAGGTGACGCGCGCGCGTTTCGCTTGACGCAAGTTGCATCGCTCGAGGACGTGAAGGAGGCCTAAGACTACGTTCATAGAGTAGCAAGGAACTTGCTGGAGCTTGCATTTTAGAATCCAATTTACTGGGGCAGTTGCAGTAGCACCGCCATCCCCCAAACCCTCATCATTGGCTCCCAAAACTGTTTTGCGAAAATTGTAACTCTCGAGCAAACCGCTACTCCTGAACACAACCTAAGATGGTGGATGAAAGACACAACAAAAATAATGCATGTTTTTTTATCGAACCATCATTCATCATCATTTTTTATCTAACTTTCAGCCTGTAAACTATTTTTTTGAACTATAGTTAGCCGAAAATCACCTTGTTATTTTGTTGATCTGCGGATGGAACAAAGAGTTCTATTTTAGCTTTATTAATTTTTTTTAACAAATGATAAGATAAGAGGTAGTATTTCTTCTAATATCAGGCAAAAATCCCATGACAGAAATCAGCACTGTTTGCGAAATAAAACTAAAAATATTGCAACTTTTTTTTTATAAAAATCCATATTAGAACCAAAAAGCTAACTTTCTGAAGCCACTCTTTTCAATTATCAGTGACCGATAATCATCATGTTTCTTTGTTGATCTGTAAATGGAATAAGAATTACATTTCTGCTGCCCTTTTTAACGGATTGAGGATGAAGACAAAGAATGAGACGTTAAAGTATCTTCATAGCTCGCATAGCTGGCGAGTATTTGCACGCATCTACTATAATACTCAATTCAAAAACACGCCGCACACGATGCAAGTCTCTCTTCCGGGGAAGCTAAACTCGTTGTACTACAATGAAATGCGAGAGTGGGACAGCGAATACGTTGTGTCACCTTCTACTAATATACCACCACAGGGCCCGTATAAATAATCAAAATATCACGCCTGTATTCCCTGAAGGCTATCGCTTCAGGCCTTCAAGCCCGAGCTTCAAGCCAAGCTTTAGGGCATAGTAGAAAGTAGCCGTGCTGGTGAGTGCGTCAGTGTTGCCCGCTTCTATAAAGATATTCTAGTGTCTATCATGATTATAGTAACATTATGTGAGGGGTACCGATCCCATCCTCGTCATCCAAAGACAGCCATCTCAGTTCGTTGTGGATGTTTTCCAAGTTTTCTATATTATTCATCTTTTCCTCCCTTAGCTGCGCTTCTGATAACTGTAACGGAGAAATAATAAATAATTTGTAATTGTATTTCATTGTTCCAAATATGAATCTAACACATTTATTTCGCTTGAGCCCGTGGAATTAGTATGTACTATATAACATTGAGCCGCGTTTCACACACTGTCACTTTTCTTGTAAACGGTCGATCGTCAATACATGACATTTTTGTACTGACGGAATTTATAAGGATTGTGATGAAACCTTGTAAAACCAAGCAGCGGGGTAATTGCGTAACACACTAACAGTAGGATTGGCTTTCATTTTGACAGTTCAACAACATTCATTGCTCTTAACGTTGTTGAGCAGACACATTTTTCGAACATTGAAGCAATGGATTAGCAATACTCTTCAAAATGATTCAGATTGTGATGAATAGTGTGTTTCGCAAGGTGCAGGTCTGAGTTATTCAATTATTTTTCAATTTCGATTTGTCAGCCGTCATGTGCAATCAGAGAGGATGGTAGGATGTTATTTGTGCAATAATTCTTGTTATCAGTTACCTAATCGCCAATTTCACGGCGGTGTAAAGTCAATGTAGCTGTGGACTACTTGAATGAAAAACATATTTTTCTATGATTTATTAAGGTTTACAATACTTATGCATAATTTTTATAAAATATAAATGTAACACTATTATGCTCTGCTTTGATTTCTTAACGATGTAAAATTGTTTTAACGATGGGGTATATTAAATGCACTAATTTATGCGTAATAGTTATAACTAGCTGCTGCCCGCGGCTTCAGCCGCGTGGATGCCGGAAATTATCCCCAGTAACGTGCTACCGCGACAAAAAGTAGCTTATTTTACTCCTCATAACATCAGCTATCTGCCAGTGAAAGTCCTGACTAAATAGCTCCAGCCGTTTCGGACTTAGACGGAACAATCAGTTTTAAGTACCGTATATACTTTCATATTATATGCATTTAGTAAAAAGTTGTTATTTTGACATTACAAACAGAGAATTCAATTATATTTATTTGTATAAATAGTGTTATGCCTTTAAGTTAACCCGATAGTTGCTATGGGAGTGACATGTGCTTGTCATTATTTCAGTGGTGTTCTCAGCCAGATGGCCGCGTTTAAAACATAGCTTGACCAAAGAGTTTATCTAATCGAACACAATTCCAAAGTTTCAGCATACTTTGGCATCTAATAATAAGATCTATACTATAAGGTTTGTGTCTCGTTACATTTTGGAACCTTTTGATACCTACTCTAATATGTTGTGAGAATTTCCCTGCACAACAAGAAAATAATGATAATCATCTTTTACCTCGAACCTTCGATCAACAATATCTTCTTTTTCTCGTATATCTCTGGTCCTCCTATAATTCAGGTTTGTCTGTGCATCCGCACCGTATCGTCTTCTGCTATAAGGACTGAAGTAAGGATTCAGTGGTCTTACTTCTCTCCGTCTTAGATTACCAATAACCATGTGATTGTTGTCATTATAATAAAAGTCTTGAAATTGAGAATAAACCATTGCTACTTGTACAGTGAAATAGGCACATAAGAAAAACGGATAAACCATTTTGAAAAT
This sequence comes from Griposia aprilina, assembly GCA_916610205.1. Taxonomy (NCBI): domain Eukaryota; kingdom Metazoa; phylum Arthropoda; class Insecta; order Lepidoptera; family Noctuidae; genus Griposia; species Griposia aprilina. Next base: position 18,514,434 of record OU744286.1, read on the forward strand.
GGAACGTGAAGTTAGTTGTAAAAGTCACGTTATAATAATTTGTTTGATTTGAATACGGAACGGATTTGGTCACACACAAATAAACAGTGGTGCGATACAGACGTGTTTGTAAAAAGGTGAAGCAAACTGGAAAGGAAAATATCAATCAAAACTATTCATTGATAATCTGGAAAACAAACATTTTACTTCAATATTATGACCTACGTTTTGATTGAATTTTTTATTGAGTTGTAAACTTTTTTCGATATGATTTTCAATGATGTAGGCAGTTCAATACATCCAATGGTTTTTTTATTAAGAAAATAATAACGCATTAATGTAAAGTAATCGCAGTCGGTACTCTTCATGTCAATCGTTTATGGCCTGTCTTGTTGTAGTTAATTTCTCTTGTATTTTATAGTATATTTTTCTTGCTGCGTAACTTAATTAATAAATCCCAAATATTGTCGTTTTATTAACATAAAATACACATACATACACACACCACCAGTACTAAGTGTCCTTCGCGCAAGTGTCTTTTGCGCAAATTTCCATTCGCACAAAAGTCCATTCGCGGAAAAGTTCGCCCGCGCAAAAGGCCATTCACGGAAATGTCTTTTCGCGGCAGTGGGTTGGCGCAAGTTTCTTTCGCGGAAATGTATTTCCTGCTACCTTCTAAAGCTCGAAAATCAAAATTGGGTTTTTTGAAGTTTTGGTCTTGTGGTAATTGTGGATCCAACCCGAATAACTACGACTGCTGCTACATGTATTGATTATGTTTTTTGTTGCTGCGACTATTTAGATAAAACCATCGTTAATGATCACCCTTCTGATCACAGTGGTCAAACCGTAACTTTTGAGTACAACAGTCCAGCTTCGCGCTGGCTAGTGTCTTCGCGGGTTTCGTTCTTTCGGTCTTTCGCGAGTTTCGCGCTCTGCCTCGGCTACGATTCTTCTGCGCTTCTTCATTAGATGTACTCCATTAACTGGGCAAGTGGTAGAGCTGCCAGGCCCATCGTCCTTCCCCGTCCGTCTCTCTCTGTGTCGATCTTGATTGTTGTCTGGGTTGGCGATGCTGTTCTGCACGATGATCTGTTGCCAAAAGGTTCGTGGGAGGCGTAGTGGGTGAGGGCGTGAGGATCGCAGCCGGAGTAGTGTCTTTTGGCGCGTTGGTCGCAGCCAGGGTTGGGTATTTCGGCGCGTAAGTCATAGTCTGGGTTGTAGGCGCTAAGTCAGTAGTCGGCCGTGCCGAAGATCGCGGCACGAAAGTGTAGTTGGTTGCCCCACCTCAGATTACGTTGGGTGCTGACCGCCGAAGTGGTTGGGGATTCCCCGGATTCGGGACCCACCTGGGTATTAATATTTTCCTTCTGCTTTATGGTTGGGTGGGCTTTTTTGGAATTGAGGTTTCGCCACCTATGGGACCAACGGGATATAGGGATAGGGGGGAAATTATTGGAAGAAGGGTATGGGTTCTTTATGTCACTATAGGCCTAGGATTTGGCCTGAGGATTTGGGATCGACGGAATGTATGTATAAATAAAGATGGCTTGGTTATATGATAGGTACATAGAAAAAGATGTATAGGTTACCCCAAGCTGGTATTTGGCCTTTGTGAAGTTCGCTTGTCTGGGATCTCTTTTAAGATGCTCCAGGTACGGGGTCGACCGTTGCCAGTCGGTCCCGCAGCCGGAGTTGGGCTATCCGCAACCTGCCCACCCGTTTAGTTGCAAGAGAAGAAGTACCTGGCAGTCTGGGTCATCCCACCACTGTTGTAGGTATACATTCGCATTGGAGCGATCCAGCCAGCCCCAGGTAACGTGTATGTCTTGTTTACATCGTTCTCATATTATGTCGCAGCGTCAACACTGATCAGCTATCTTTATTTTTGATTATTAGTAACGTTATCTATAATTATTACTAACCTGAAAGGTCAAGTAGTGCACTTAGGTGAGGTCGATATAGGAAGTGGCAACACTGGGTTAACGGTTGTCGCTTGTCGGTTGACATTTGATATTTTTAACCGACGAAAAAAAAAGGAGGAGGTTCTCAAGTCGACCCGTTTTTTTTTTTTTTTTTTTTTTTTTTTTTTTTTATGTATGACCACGCATAACTTTTTACAGAGTAGTCCGATTTTGATGATTCTTTTATTAATGGAAAGAGTAAACTCCAAAGTTGGTCCCATTTAAAATTGAAAAACGAAATCCACCCCTGAGGGTAGAAAAATAGGGGTTAAATTATTTTTCACCTACAGAATGTTCCCTTGTGAACCGATTTTGTTGAAACTTGGCACATATACGTAGTTCTAATGATGCTTCAACAAAAAATAGACCTGAAGATCATCTGATGATGGAGACGGATGACAGTCGAGAGGGCTCCTCGACAGCTGACAGCAGTTAGATCGTGTTTGGGCTTATTTCATACATCTTGATGAGAACTTTAAGCCTAGCTGGAGTATGACTGTCATAGAGGGTGTGATGTTGGGTACGGAAGGCAATCGAGGGAAGTTCTAAATATTAGCAGTGAGAGCATACTCAAAACATTCAAAAGCTTATAAATTAATAAAGATAATATTTATTACAGCTATAAACAACAAATCCTTAACTTCTGGCATATTCCCTATAAAATGGAAAGTGGGAAAGATGGTGACTATACATAAATGGGATAACAATTTCAACATAAAAACTATAGGCCCAACTCAATTTTGAGAGGGAAGCCGATAGTAGGATTCAGCTGGGATGGGCAGCATTTGGTAAACTTCATCAGTTCTTCTCGTCGTCTGTCCGCAGTGCCTAAATACGACAGTCTTCAACGCGTGTGTCCTACTGGTTACGACTTACGGAGTAGAAACGTCGACACTCACGGTGAGACTGGTCCATAAGTTTAAAGTCACTCAGCGAGCTATGGAGAGAGCTATGCTTGGAGTCTCTCTGAAGGATAAAATCCAAAACGACGTTATCCACCAGAGAACCAAGGTAATCGACATAGCTCAAAGACTAAGCAAGCTGAAGCTGCAATGGGCTGGTCACATCTCTCGTAGAAATTCAAGAGTGGAGAACACGTTTAGGCAAACGTAGTGTGGGGCGCCCGCCGGCCAGGTGGACTGACGACTTGCGAAATGCGTCTGGCAGAGACTGGATGACGAGAGCCAAGGATCGGGCTCAACGGCGTTCACTAGGAGAGGCTTACGTCCAGTAGTGGACGAATATAGGCTGATGATGATGATGATGAATGGTGCAAAAATAAAGAAATGTATTTGAACTCAATGAAGTGTTACTACGTTAAATATACAGGAACAAATAATCTTATAATTAAATGCAAAGTAATAAAAATAATAATATTAAAACAGACTATACACATAGACACAATCAGGTAGCAAAAGTCATCCATCAAAAACTAGCACTCAAATATAAACTCATACAAGATATGAACACTCCTTATTACAAGTACGTACCACAAACAGTTATACAAAATATCACTCTAAGACTAAGTACCAAAGTAAAATATGTTAACTTCAAATAAAATAAACCCTCTCTATACCGAGGTGCCTAAAGAACAACGCCTTAATTTCCAAAATAATTATCATTACTCATTAGAATAATTGTACGTGTTGTATTTATATTCTTATTGCCTACCAAAATGGATAAATGCTTACCAAATCTAACCATAGAAGGTCGACATCAGGGGCACCCCGCGGTTCGGTTGGTTAGGTTCCTTTAAACTCTTTAGACAGAAATAGGAGCCCCGCGAAGCGGGGCTCCGTCGACCTGCTTATTAACCCTAACCCACGCCGACCGACGTCAGGGGCACCCCGAGGTTTGGTTGGTTACAGAAATAGGAGCCACGCGAAGCGGGGCTCCGTCGAGCTATCTTGGCAGGTAGTAAGAAATTAAAAGACGTTTATAAATCTTTATGGCATAGAATAAAAAGGAAAATAGGTTCATTTCTACAATACTTTATGAAACACAATTTGGTGAGCATTTATCCATTCTGGCAGGTATTTCAAATTTGTTGGTAGTAAAATAGGCACTTTTCTGGTAGGCGTTTAAATACAAGCCCCAAAAAAGCGTCCAAGATGCTGGGTTTTTGTCCTAAGACAGTGTACTTTACACTTTGTAGTTGATATGTAGCAGAATACTGTAATATGATTTGGCGGCCGCACTATGCTACGAATATTTTGCGTCTAGAACACGTTCAAAAACGCTTTGATTGGCATCTAGCTGTTTCTGTTGGCATAGCTAAAAAGACATCTTCTTATAAAAATGGATTGAATTTCTTCAACACTTTAGAATAACGAAGATGTTTAAACGACGCAATGTTTGTATGTGAATTTCTTAAGGGAATTATCGACTAACCTCCACTGCTCGCACTCAATATCTTGCGTGCTCCGTCCGTCATGAATTCCGCGTAGATCTATTACTACTCTTTGTCCTCCACAGAGAAAATCGGTATTGCATGTAACTGTCTATATACTAGGTTTTGCAAGGTTTTACTATGTAATAGCGATCTAATCGATCTACACTTTGATTCCCTAAGCTGAAATCTAAAATTCATGACTGTTTGTCTGATTTGTTATGAAACCTTGAATCTGAATTTCTTTCTTTTCTTTCTTTGAATTTGATGACTTTTGAATCTAGCATATTTTTCCCCTGGTATTAAGTTTGCTTGAAAACTTGTCATGTACCCAAGCTGTCAATTAACATAATTTAATTTGGGTAATGTGGTGTTTACCTTAAAGTAATTAATCCACTGTACTAAGTTTTAATTTCATATTTTTTTCAAGATATATGTTGTGTAAGCCATTGTTGGTAGTGCTAAATAAATAAATAAGTTCATTTATTTGAAAAGGAAACTGAAAAGCGAAAAATAAAAACTTTTTTACAAAAAATTAAACCGACGAAAAAAGAAACTGAAAAGCAAAAAATAAATCTTTCAGTCTAACTAGATCTTAGATTAATGTAAATTACAAATTTTGAGTCGGCGCCAAACATACAAGGCGCCATGAAAACTTGTGGCAGCTTGATTGATCGTCGTTAATCGATCTGCGGTGATTGTTTGGCGCCGACTCAAAATTTGTAATTTACATTAATCCAAGATCTAGTTAGACTGAAAGATTTATTTTTTGCTTTTCAGTTTCTTTTTTCGTCGGTTTAATTTTTTGTAAAAAAGTTTTTGAAGTTTGTGAACGTTCATGTTAGACGTTAAAGCTCACGGGGCTCACTTTTGACTTAATTTCGAGAAGCGCTTGCAAAAGGTTGTCTTGCCATCCTACATAGAATTCACCGCGTTTCCATATTGTAATCTGATTACATCTGCCTAATCAAGTGATATTTTTGTAATTAGTGAACTATAGTGCATTAATAGATGTCTGTACTTGATGTTTTGTTTATTATTTCGGTAACCCATCATGTTCGACCATTCTGATAACGAAGAAATCCAAATGCCTTCGTTATATAATTATAAATTCGACATAATGTTGTAACAATATAATTTAAAAGAATGTCCATGGAGTTTCTTGCCCGTTCTTCTTCTTTGGTACCTACTACACTTTGGAATGAGCAACTAGCTTAATATTTCTGACTGACCGACTCCTTGACAATTCAAAACTGCCTGTAAATGTTTTAATTGAAATAAATGCTTTGAGTTTGAGTTATATTTTCAAAGGTGGGTATTTAATTTGACGTGCTGGTCGCATGCTATATTATGATGGTCCACAGATAGACAGTGCACCTGAATAGGTACCATTTTATTACTACGAGTGAATATGCCAAGAGTATACTGGCCATTTAACGCATTTAACATCATGATAATACAATGTATAGTTGATTTTAGGGATTCGTATCCAAATGCAAACAGGACCCTATTACTAGGGCTCCTCTGTCCATCCGTCTGTCACAAGGCTGTATCTTTTGAACCGTAATAAGTAGACATTTGAAATTTTCACAGGGTGTGTACCTGTGTATGGCCAATATAACATTAAATAATAAAAATAATATAAAATAAAAATGAAAGGAGAACGTGAAGCCATGCGAGAAACGTGCTTTTTCGGCGTTTTTTGCTCGCGTTATATGTTAAATATTGTAAGGTGGTACATACAAACCGTGAACCCTTCGTGTGCGAATCCGACTCGCACTTGGCTGCTTTTTGCTTAGGGTTTAAGCAGTGCGCCCGATGGGATTTCTCATGGGCAAAAATGACTAAATACCAGACCTACAAACTTTCTTCCCCTATAAGGGAAAAGGATGAATTTTCAATAAATCCTTTGTACTTACTTTCGGTATTAAATTTTCGGGACTTTTGTGCAAAATTGCATGTTTCTAGCCAGAGGTTTAGGGGATTTATGTTATGATACATGTTTAGTCGGGTTAAATGAATAAATATAGAGTTACAAACTTGGAGTTGAGTAATTATCATTTTAACTCTTAAGACGCGTTGCGTACTAAAAAGTAACACCGGGTTAGTAAACTTCATATTTGTGTTTTTTGAGTTGGGAACATTGCAGGTCAGTCAACGAAACATAAAATAGAATTGCAATGTCTATGCCCTGATAAGTAATCCGACCAAAAATTAATGAATGAACAATGAACGGAAATTGTATACCTATCTCTTTTACACTACATCACGATACGTAATACTTTCTTGTCTTTGAATTTTATAACATGACATTTAATTTTAATAGTATTGTGTGTGGTTTCCTTGGAGATGTTTATTGATTTGGGACCGTCATATGGAAAAATATGTTTTAAGTTTTTTTATAATTTGTATTTATTTATAAATGAGTTCATGAAGAATACTGCCTGCTGTTATAGTACTTACCGAATTTTCACCTACTACAACGTCGAACTATATAAAATACAAAACAAGTTATCCCCCCTTATAACGTCAATTTATTTTGACATTACTGTCACTAACCCAGAATTTAGCGACTTAGCTCTCCCACATCGGCGGGTTTAACATTTCAAAGTTTAACTCTAGGTTTACCTCTAACTCTTGGTGGCGCAAGATGAATTATTTGATAAACCCTGAGTTAGCTGATAACTCCGAGTTATTTAGGATAACCCATGAACGCGCAAGTGGGCCTTATTCATTTCTATTGCGATATAATTTAATAGCTAGATGAAGTTTCTTCCTCAAGAATTGGTTAGTTAAACAAAAAATTAAAATAAGAAGTGGGGGGAGGCCCGAGGAGTAGAGCTGCAGGTACGGGATAGCATAAAAACAGACCTACACTAACAGTAAAAGAAAAGTTGTGAATTCTAACAAAACACGCCATCATTGGTACATAATCATGTGACATGCCATACGTCTAACAAACACATGTTTAATAGTTGTTTGTTCTCACGTAACAACAGTTTAAACAATTTTAAAACAACACGAGCTATTTACAAAGCACGCGATACATGCATTGTTTGATAACTATCTGTGTAGAATAGTTCCAGGAGTTAAGTAAGATGGGAAATTAACTTATTGCTTGATAAAAACTACTTCATAAACTTTGCTTTTTATAAGACAGTTTAAATGCGATTTTAAGGTAAAGATGACATAATTACTCACGCCTTCTTCCCATGGAGGTAGGCAGAAACTACAGAACGCCACCTGCTACGATCCTTACATAATCCTTTTGCCTCGTTTACTTTCATACATCAGCACCCCAATTACGTAACACACTATTAATCACAATCTGAATCATTTTGAAGCCTATTGCCAATCCATTGCGTCATATGTTCGAAAAATTTGTCTGCTCAACAACTTAAATAACGCAACGAATATTGTTGAACTGTCAAAATGAAACCCATTCCTACTGTTAGTGTGTTACATAATTACCCCGCTGGTCATACACGCACGCTGGTTGCGAGTAATAAGCACCTGACCTTTCTGAAGAACATCACCAATAAGGTCACTATATATGTCTTCCTAGGTCGTCCCCACCCAGTTTCCACTCACATTTGCCTTGTAAATACCTTTTGTTGTCGCCCTTCATTCATCCTCCAAAGCGTGAATTTATTTATGTATGTGTATGATATAATTATAGCAGCTAAACTCGTCTATTTACCGTAGACCCATGAATTAATGGAAAAGTACTTGTTTTGGGTTCCGCACCCAAAAGGTGCCAACGGAACCCTATTACTAAGCCTCCGTTGTCCGTCGGTCTGTCTGTCCGCGGGTTGTATCTCATGAACCGTAATAAGTAGACTGTTGAAATTATCACAGTGTGTAAAAATAAATAGTAAAAATAAAATAAAGTAAAAAATAAAAGGGGGTCTCCATACAAAAACGTGTTTTGTTTCGGCGATTTTGCCTTATGGTACGGAACCCTTCTGTGCTAGTCCGACACGCACTTGGTCGGTTTATTTGTATTTTGTTTCTAGCTAGTCCAAATGTTGTTTCAGAAAATCGAATTAAACCTCTCTCTTAAAACAAGCACATCGCGCCTTTTAAAGGGTTCGCCGCAATTTTAACGTTTTCGTTTTTAGTTGTTTGACGCCGTTCACTAGAAGTTGGGCAAATATGTGGGCAAGCCGTGGTTACGTGTGAACAGTGTCGCTGTAATTTCTTGCAGTTGCGTTGTGGTTGCATTATCGCTTGTAGTTACGATGTGATTTCGTTGTGGCTAAAGTTTGCAAACAGACAGATCGTTGCGGTTGCGTTGTTGTCGGCCGCTAGTGCTCGGTCTCGCTGGTGGTTGCGTTGTGGCTGCGACGTGGCCGGCAGCTAGTGCGCGTTCTCGCTGCGCTGGTGGTTGCGTTGTGGCTGTGACGTGGCCGGCAGCTAGTGCGCGTTCTCACTGCGCTGGTTGTTGCGTTGTGGCTGTGACGTGGCCGGCAGCTAGTGCGCGTTCTCGCTGCTCTGCTGGTTGCGTTGTGGCTGCGACGTGGCCGGCAGCTAGTGCGCGTTCTCGCTGCTCTGCTGGTTGCGTTGTGGCTGCGACGTGGCCGGCAGCTAGTGCGCGTTCTCGCTGCTCTGCTGGTTGCATTGTGGCTGCGACGTGGCCGGCAGCTAGTGCGCGTTCTCGCTGCGCTGGTGGTTGCGTTGTGGCTGTGACGTGGCCGGCAGCTAGTGCGCATTCTCGCTGCTCTGCTGGTTGCGTTGTGGCTGCGAAGTGGCCGACAGCTAGTGCGCGTTCTCGCTGCTCTGCTGGTTGCATTGTGGCTGCGACGTGGCCGGCAGCTAGTGCGCGTTCTCGCTGCGCTGGTGGTTGCGTTGTGGCTGTGACGTGACCGGCAGCTAGTGCGCGTTCTCGCTGCTCTGCTGGTTGCGTTGTGGCTGCGACGTGGCCGGCAGCTAGTGCGCGTTCTCGCTGCGCTGGTGGTTGCGTTGTGGCTGTGACGTAGGCGGAAGCTAGTGCGCGTTCTCGCTGCGCTGCTGGTTGCGTTGTGGCTGCGACGTGGCCGGCAGCTAGTGCGCGTTCTCGCTGCGCTGGTGGTTGCGTTGTGGCTGTGACGTAGGCGGAAGCTAGTGCGCGTTCTCGCTGCTCTGCTGGTTGCATTGTGGCTGCGACGTGGCCGGCAGCTAGTGCGCGTTCTCGCTGCGCTGGTGGTTGCGTTGTGGCTGTGACGTGGCCTTGATATGGTCGGTATCGCTGAAATGGTTGATTTTGACGGCAAAATGTGTAAACTATTCATTTTCATACAAATTAGCACCCGACCACGTATTTTCGTTTTTCGGGCACTTATACTTATTTGCCATTACTTTTCCATAACTTATACCATAACAGCTTACCATCGCGCCTATATTCTTTGAAGGTTAGCAGAGGCGTGTAGCTCCTTCCCTCTACATTTCAACATTTAAGTTCATGAGCCATTATGTATGGCACTCACCGCCAGCATTCGATTTACGAATTTGTTTGGCAAACTTGCGTTGCGCGAAATTTTGTTTATGCAACGAACAAGCACAGTTTTGTGAGTACGTGAATCCAGACACTAAAAACAAATGCTAATAATAGCTGTACCTACTCGTGAAGGAATGTTCGTTTTGCGAATTAACGTTCGCGCGCGCTACGAATGTTTGCAAAACAAATTCGCAAATTGCTCTTGGCGAATACGGTGCTTTATAGGTAATACTAGGCCTCCTGGCTGGTTTTGCCATAACTTATAATAGAAAAGGTCGAAAAAACATCGCCAGTACTAATCGCGATTCTTTCCAAATTTAAAAAAATTTGGAATTCTGTAAGCATTTTTCTTACGGTCTGTCATTTATGTGCAGTTGCACATTATTTAATAACAAACAGCTTTTGTGCAAGTGCTTCATGTAGCCGGCTTTGTCCGTGAAAGGAATAAATTACTCTTTAAATGTAGCTGCTGAAATTTAGCTCACAGTTGAGTACGTAAAAGAAATGTAGATTTTCTGCTTTTAAGTAAGACAAACATAATGTGTGTTCAGTGCTTTGTTCTCCACTGTACCTACAGTTGAATTTAAGGGGACTACATGACCTAAATGCAAATTTATAATGCCTAAAAATATATGATCCACTGCAGTAACCAAAATAAGAAAAATATATGACATTATTTTGGATATATGCTAGTTAGATAGTGTGTTGAAAACATAATACAATTAACTTAATATGATAGAAAAAAATAGCGAAGATACCTCTAAAAGAATATTTTAAACTGCAAAGATTCAGATTTTTTGTCAGATTATTCTACAAGTAACATATTAACGTAATAGTGTTTGAATTTTTTAGTCCAATGAATAGATTTTTTGTAAATCCGTATCGTTGAGCTCCTTAAGTTCTGAGTTGAGCTGCACGATTACTGACAAATGCGTGCACTGATTGGACAGGTCCACTCAATCTGTGTGGTTTTTCCTCAAAATACCATTTCAGACAAATCTACGTGGTCTTCACATGATCTGACCAAGATTATGTCTGGACTTTAAAAGAGACTGTGACCTCTGAGTTTGTTTCGGCCTTTCTTCTCAGAGTAGTCAGATAGGAAACGCCAACCTCATCTAGTTTTAAAATATCATTGACGTGTAAAAGTGTTTGTACAAACCTATTTACAGAAATAAAATCATTTATCATTTATCCATAATTGATTCATATTTTGCAATAAATTACCAGCGTTGTATCATCGCGCGTCTCTTTCTTTTCTATGCAGTCCGACAGTGACCGCGCTTTCGCTCTTGTAAGCCTCTTAATATACTTGTAAGGATCTTGACAGTGAGTAACCAAATATTTTTTTCGCTCGAGGTTTCTGTACTAAGTAATAAACACCTATGTCACCAAGAAAATGTAGTCGTACAATATCTGTACTAATTATTACATAATTTAATATTATAAAGTGGTGAAGTTCAATATTCCGCGTTAGTTTTAAATTAAATTAAACGTAATTATTGTTAACGGAATAATTATTTCTTTGTTAATTAATGTAATTAGTGGTGTACCGTTCATGTTTTTTAGTTTGTATGTAGGAGGTGATCTTCGAAACTACTCTCCTGATTTCAAAAATTCTTCAATACAATAATACTCAATACTTTTATTGCATTCCACATGTAGGTATCATATCATATCATCCGCTCGGAGAAGGAGGCATCGGGGAGGCAACCGCCTTGGCGCCTAATACGCCGAAATCCACCTACCGAACAAGGTAGGTGGTCCTTTGGGGTCGCAGGCGCACAGAGTGGGGACTCTGTCCGCCCACCGAGTGACCCCAGGGAAGTCGGTGGCACAGTGGTCACGTGCTGCCGTACATAGCGAGGCTCAGGGGAGGCCCCTTTACAGTCTCCCCAGGAATGTGCCTTACAGGCGTTGCACAGGGGGGGTTCCGGAATTGGTCTTTTAAGAGGAACCGGGAACCCCCTATGTGCTGATGGTGATCACCGGGGTGGTTTTAGTGAGGTAAAAATCCCACACTCCCCGGCCTCCGTCCCCAGAGGTCGGGTGCCTTTGGAAGGTTCCCTCCGAAACCCAAAAAAAAAAAAGGTATCATAGGTGGTAAACTTATAATTAGATCACAAGGACTCTGTCAGGCACAGCAAAATATGTGAGTTAGGAGAAAGGAAGCATTTGATAAGGTATATAACATTACTTAGGAAACTACTATCAGGTAGAGGTCAGATAGGAAACGCCGACCTCATTTTTAAAATATGATTGTCATGTAAAAGTGTTTGAGCAATCCTGCTTACAGAAATAAAATCATTTATCATTTATTATTTACTATATTATAATAATGATGTAGGTATTTTCTGAGATAAGGTAATAGCTTTAATATAAAATATAAACAGGTATTTATTGAGAGATGTAATAATAATTAATAAATCAAATAAAAATTTAAGTCTCGGGTACTTAAGCTATGACTTTATAAGATCTTCACTTCTTGATCACTTAGATCTTCGTTTATCGAGTGGTAGTTTTTATTTAGCAAAAAAAATCTAAGTTTTTTTATTATTATGTTAATTATCTTCGTTCGTTTTCTTTTTCTTCTAACTCTCACTGAATATATAAGTATATAACTTTCTATCACTGAAGATAGAAAGTTATGCTTATTGCCAAGTGCAACAGGATACGTGGACGCTGTCGCAGGCAGAAGCTAGTAATAAATCTTTCAGAATGTCGTAACTTTATTTTTAACTTTTAAGGCGCTTCCCTGACCAAACGACCTTGAGCGTTCGGTCCTTCTCTGTCCCGTCGCTGAGTCTCGCTCTGTCTCGCTCCCTCCGCACGCTCATTTATCATAAAATTCACAAAAATAATGAAATTACTTGAATAAAAAAAGACAAGTGAAGTTTTAAAATAAAATAAAACGTGTATTATTTAGATTTTTAAATTATCTATCCATTAGTGTAATCCTCAAATGAATAGAACGTCACCTTTAGCAAGAGATGCATGCAATCAATAATTTTAGTGACTTTTTTAGAAGGAGATTTCAGATGAATTTATAACACATAAAAAAAATAAGAACGTGCAATGTGATGATAGAATATCGAACATTAATAATGTGCTTTTAGATGTAGTTTATTACCCATGGTGAATGAGTTAATAGCCTCTGAATAACGCACTTTGACAAGATTTTGGTCAGGGTACCGCCTTAATAAGACTTTCTCAGAATTAAAATACTATGTGACTCAATAATCATTGTAGGTAAGTAAGTTTACTTACTCAATAATAATTTCATTATACCAAAACTTTCAAATTAACTTTTCCGGCCGTCGATAATGTGATCACCAAATTTAATAGAAATTTCAAGTTAGCAATAAAATAAATACGTAAATATTTGATTCTTAATATTCTACGAACGACACACTAGACTTGACGTTCATATAGAGCACACAAGTCGTGATCAAGACTGGAAAGTTCTGGAATAAATTGTAACAAACTTCAGTATCGAACAGGTATGTAAGTCTTAATGGAACTCATTTACATACGCAATGTACAAGGTACATATACTTTTATATTTTATTGATAAACTTGGGTAGAAAGTTTAAAAATATGTGTACTGATTGGGCGAAATCCAGAGGTCTTTTTATGAAGTATTGACTGAAATACTCAGAATCGAATAGGTATGTGTAAAATTCTGTCTTGGCCAACAATTTGGAATCCCAAAACTTTTTTGCACATTTGATTGAGCGTATTTATCTTTTTTAACCGACTTCACAAAAAGGAAGAGGTTCTCAATTGGTCAATAGGTTTTTTTTATTTATTTTTTTATTTGTGTTAGCTCAGAACTTTTTTCTGGGCGAACCGATTTGGATGATGCTTTTTTATTTGATAGCTGGTACTTCACATGTGGTCCCATTTAAATTTGATCAAGGTCTGACTAGTAGTTTTTGAGTTATCCTTAATACTGCATATTTTTTCCACTTAGTTTATATACACTCGAGAGCAATGAATCCGGGTCACTTAAAGAATGTTAAAAATCTCGGAAACTAAAAATGATAGGTTAATGCAATAAATTGTATTTAATAGACAATGTAATACTCCTTAAATGAAAGTAAAATAAATATGAGTCACCATACATTTTATTAACACAAAATTACATAAAGAAAAAAACTGCTGATCTCTCCTTAAAACAAAAATAGGAAACATGAAATTTTTGAACTTTATTACGACTTTCTTGAATTTTAATACTTCGTATTGCCTCCTCGTGCTTCCATTACTGCGTTTACGCGGTTTGGCATGCTGTACACCAAGTTCCTTATACGATTTTGGGGAATATTCTCCCATTCCTCTGTGAGAGCAATTTTGAGCTCACGAAGCGTGATTGGGGGAGGGTTTCGTTGTTTTACGCATCTGCCTAGCTCGTCCCAAGCATGCTCGATCGGGTTGATATCCGGGCTGCGCGCTGGCCACTCCATACGAGTAATGTTCATCTCTTGAAGGTAGTCATTCACAATCCTACCTGTATGAGGTCGGGCATTGTCATGCATAAATATAGCATCCTCACCTAAATTGACCATAAATGGACCAACGTGATCATTGAGGATTTCTTCCACATATCTTACGCTAGTTAAAGAGCCGTTTTCTATGATCACCAGCTCTGTGCGACTTTCAGAAGAAATTCCGGCCCACACAAGTACAGACCCACCACAGTAGGCTACTTTTTCTTCGATGCATGCTTGCTTGAATCTTTCCCCTGGTCTTCGATACACCCTGTGTCTTCCATCGTGCTTGTAGAGCATAAATTTTGATTCGTCGGAGAACATAACTTTTGACCAATCTTCAATACTCCAATTTACGTGGCTCTGGGCATATCTTAGTCTTGAAATACGATGCCCACGCTCCAGTTTAGGGCCGTTTGCAGGTCTAAGGGGTTTTAAGTTAGATTCAGCAAGCCGACGTCTTACTGTCCATGCACTTGGGTTACTTCCTCCGAGGCGTCGAAACTGATTTGCGAGTTCAGTTCCTGTGAGAAAGCGATTTCGAAGCATGGTGTTCACCAAGTATCGGTCTTCTCATGCTGTGGTACACCTGGTTCTGCCCGTTCCTGGTCTGCGTAGGTTAGAACCAGTTTCTTCGTAACGTCGGAGAACTCTTTGTACTGTTGACAGCGACACACCGACAGTCCTGGCTGTATCGCGCTGACTCCGGCCGGTTTCCAGCATTGTAAGTATTCTGGTGCATTCTTCAGGCGTAAGCGACATAATTTCAGCTTGAATAATGAATATAGAGCACTATCAACATGGTTTATGTACCCACATAAATGACAGATTACAAACAAAAGCAAAACCAAATGCTGTAATTTCGTAGTTCCATCTTCGAAAGTGGCCCTTTTTCAAATTTGATTTTTTTATGATATAACTTTACAATAACTAAGAAGTTTTAATACCTTCATTTAAGGAGTATTACATTGTCTATTAAATACAATTTATTGCATTAACCTAGCATTTTTAGTTTCCGAGATTTTTAGGATTCTTTAAGTGACCCGGATTCATTGCTCTCGAGTGTAGATGATGTGTTAATAATTTCCTGTCGCTGCTATTTACCCACCAAGTAGTGGTATACAAATTTGTGTAGGGTAGGTAACGCAACTAAAAAGTGAAAAATAAAAACTTATTTTACAAAAAACAACAGACTTCCAAAAAAAAGAAGTCGGTTGTTTTTTTTGTAAAATAAGTTTTTTTTACGAAAATACTCACAGAATAAGCTAATTCCTGGTAGGCAAATACTTTATTAATGAATTAGGTGCTTCCCAATCCCATTTTTGTAAACAAACACAACACAACAACACCTTTGGATAGAATGTGACCTCGGAAAAAAATACGGTTGGTTGCTGAAAGGCTATCCAATAAGAATTCAATCCGTATCAGAATTAAACTACATAGATTTAATTCCGTCAGTAAAAGCCTGCTTTTTTCTTTTGTTGCTGTAAACAAGTAATTCTTTGTACACGACACTATATAGGGCCTGGGTCAATATTGCCGAGTCTGGGTTCAATTGGAACTTTATATACAATGAGAATGCTTTATATGTGAGAACGTTGTAGGCCTAACTTGTAGACTGTAGATTTGTAGACCTTTTTATACTTTGTTGAGTACCTGTTACTTGTTGATAGACCTACACTGTCCTCCCATTCCTGTCAACATTTTAATTTGAAACATTTTAAAAGCCCTCGGTTTTTAAAAGAGTAACCGTGGAGTTTCTTGCCGGTTCTGCTCCATAGGAAACAACCAATTGGAACCGTGCACCTAGCTTCTGATGTTTCATAAGTGCCCATGTAGGTTTATATGAAATAAAATATTTCGATTTTGTTTTTATTTTATTTTGAATGTCTAGACATGTTTGAAGTTTACTTAGCCTTATACTGATCAATACTGGAAATTGGTTTCTTGCTGATTTTGATTTTTGGGGAAATATTTTTTTTGGTATGTTGTTAGGTATTGTATATTGCCACAATTGCGGCGGTAAGTCCCCTCTTTGGGGAGTGGATTGAGAGGCGCCACGGCGTCATCACCTTCCGTCTGACGCATGTTCTCACTGGACATGATTGTTTTGGGAGGTTCCTGTTTCGCATAAGGCGGGAGGAATCGCCCGGGTGTTAACACTGAATGGATCGACCGGAGGACACGGTGGAGCATACGGTGGATGTCTGCCCGGCTTGTGTGGAGCACCGCCGTGTCCTCGTGGCGGCGATCGGCGGCGGCAATCTCTCGCGTCCGGCCCTGGTCCAGGCTATGGTACGGAGCGAGAGAGAATGGGAAGCCGTCACCTCCTTCTGCGAAGCAGTAGTGCTCGCGAAGGAGGAGGCGGAGCGCGTGGGGGTGAGGCAATCGCTGCGCCCTCACGCCCCAAGTCGCCGCAGGAGGGGACACCCTGGGCGTCGGGAGTCGATTGCCGACTCCCGGCCACCGTAGGCTCATGCTTGCGGACGGCGAGCAATGGGCAGCTCGCCGTCTGGTAAGGACCAGGCCCGGGTCGACGGCGCATCGTGTTCCACGCGCGCCTCAAAGAGATGTCAGCATCATTGACGGGGTCCGATAGGGCCGATGCCTGCCGGGGTCGCGGATTGTTCGAAAGAGTTACCGTGGCCCTGGCACACAGGCAACTGAAGGAACACGGGTGGGTTTTAGTCAGTAAGAGTCTGACACGCCCTTCCGCTCCGCCCAGAGCGGGAGAGGTCATTTGATGATTTCCCACCCAAAAAAAAAAAATGAAACTAACACACACCACCCCTCCTCTTACACCTTACATGCACATATTTGCATCGGAGGTTAAACATTAATTTTAAATAAATATGCATCTGAATATATATGCAATCCAAGAATCCCGGGGTTGTTTTTTAAATAAATATTATTTGGAAGTTACTTCCATACTATACACCCGACTAGTTATGCATTCCCGGTGTTCCTGGCATCCCGGGTTTATTTTAACAAAAAGAGTATTTAAACAAGACGCTTCCATACTTTCATAGCTAAACATTAACTTTAGGTAAATATTCATCCGAATATCCGATCTCTGGTCATGATGCTGAATTATCAACCTTATGCCTGTTGGATTTAGGTATTTCTGTTGAAATACAAAAATAACCATAGCTACTTACTTTAAAGAAGAACAAGGAAGTTAATTAAGGGAATAACTAGAAATAAATGATGAGTGGAGAGACACAACCTGAAATTTAAACAAGACGATGTCAATTACGGTGGCCATTTGTATTAGCATGGTTAATGGTGACCGCACATTCGAGTTAATGACGCCGAGTTCAACCCTGACTATAAAGCTAATTTGAATGGGTTTTTGAATATTGAAGTAAATGTGAAAGTCGTTCAGTTTAGTAAAGTTTAAGGCAGTTATTAGTTGTGTGTAGAACTTTTATAATCTTGTAAAACTTGTATAATGATAAATTGTGTTAGGAAAATAAAAAGAGGGTTTTATCCCGCAATGTCGACCGGGCGCTGTTGTTGTGTTCCGGTTTGAAAGGTATGGGTACCAGTATACTTAATTATTATACTATATATATATTCCTTTTGTAGATAGGACTTTGATTCAGATTTGTTACAGTTGTAATGGCAATCATGTCATTTGGTCTAAATAGGCTGTTATTTTTATATAGATTCTTCTATATTTTGTGAATGTGAGAACGTTGTAGGCCTAACTGCAATATGAAACAATCTATTTAATCAATTTTACGAATTTTATTATTATTATTTATATTTTCAGTTTTTATTACGATCTGTTTTCATTTTTATTAGTCAATTATTATTGTCTGTACCATAAATGGAAATAAAAACCGGATGAAAATCCGTTTCGTAGTTTACAAGAACACCGCAGTCACACGATTTTGCCTTTAAGGTCTAAGGACTTTCTATTTATAGATTTATTAGTTTAATGTACGCAAGTATTGGGTATTTATTTTAGTTTTACATCAATCACAATACAACACACACACCCATGTCACAGCACTTTTAATTTAATAGAACGGACACACACTTCCCTATTATTATTTTATTCTAGCGTATGGCACTCGTGGGTTGCAGCTGAAAATCAGCGTCAGGTGATACACGTTGTGTTGTCATCTGACATTATGCTGAGCTGAGGCCCCTTTGGCATTGTAATCTTAATTTTTCTGTTTTTTTTAGTTTTAAGGTGTATTTTGTTGCTGCAATGCCAATAAACGCATTTTTCTTTCTTTTCTTTCTAACTTGTAGACTGTAGATTTGTGGACCTTTTTATATTTTTTTGAGTACCTGTTACTTGTTGCCAGGCCTACACTGTCCTCCCATATCTATCAACACTGTAATTGAAAAAAATGTAAAATCCCCTTATTTTTAAAAGAGTAACCGTGGAGTTTCTTGCCGGCTCTTCTCCATAGGAAACAACCAATTGGAACCGTGCACCTAGTTTCTGACGTTTCATAAGTGCCCATGTTGGTTTATGTGAAATAAAATATTTTGATTTTGATTTTGTTAGACACATATCTACGTCATTTTTCTCTGGGGTGGCTACGCATCTGCGATGCTCCTGGTTATGTAGATATCAGGAGGGCTAGACTTTTCAAAACAGTTTTTTTTTTTTATTATTGGATATCATATCCATAATGATACATATACATGACGGAAGACGGAAGGTAGGTACGTCTCTCTCGTTATTTTAAGCCTTATTTGAACTACTGTGGGCGTACTATGGGAAGTGTTGGTTATTGCGCAATAGAAAAACCGTTTGCTGTTTCAAATCTAATTATAATTCACGTACAATAAAATCACACTAGCGAATCACACACTGTAGGTACACGACACAACTATACGGAACGCGCGACAGTTTCTAAACGTGTCCACTGTTTGACCGCCACCGATAAACCTCTGCTTTTATTCCGGTTGAGCGTTAGCGTTACGTTGTAGACTCACGATTGATTGAAACGATTGATTTAACGTATTTCCGACATATATTAGTATACAGTGTAGTAGTAGTGTAGTATACGTAAGCATATAATTATGTAGAAGTATATCTATATGTTTGTTTGTTAACGTTTCATGCCTACACCACTGAACCGATCGTCGTGAAATTTGACGAATGGGTAGCTTGGGCATAGGCTACTATTAATTTTTGATCGCTGATAAAGTCGCGGGCAACAGCATCATATATTGCCCCCAGCCCTTTATTTGATAATAAATGAAAAAATATTTTCAAAATCGGTCTACAATTGATGAAAAAATCGATGAACATACATTAAACAAAATACATACAGACGAACATAGAACCTCCTCCTGTATTAAACTCGGTTAAAAAAACTGTAATAGAGCCCCATGCTCTAGCAGAAAGCAGAGCCCATCCAATACCCGAGGCTACCAAGTCAGCCAGGGTGCTTCCATCATGCCAAGGGGCGATGTAGTTAAGTGGTAATTAAGGCCACGTACCGAAACCTCAAAGCCTGCAAGCATCTGAATTAATAAATCCAATTTACTTTCGTAATAACGTGAGCTTCTTGGATCAATAAAATTGCGAGATGAAGAGGAGTAGTGGTTTCTTTAGTAGAAAGCCTGAAGATGTGTATGATTTGAAATGTTATTGATGAAGATGAGAATTAATTAGAGTTAAGTGCATGTGTGGCGGATGGCATATTCATTCGTCTTTACGATACTAAAATCGTGTGCTAAGTAAATACTTAATTAAAGTCTGTTTGCAGGATATCCTTACCTACATAATGTATTTTAATGAGAATAGTACCGAGGTATATTTTAAACTTATTTGACATCAGACATCTTTTTCATAAAATTCAGCGACAACTTACCATTTTACTACACACTATTACCCTGTGTACAGTACTTTACAATTTAGCCAAAGCTATCAAATTAGAGTCTAGTAGATGAGCATAAAAATGGTAAAAACATCGTCTTAAATCGCAAATAATATTCAATATCATTATTTCAGCAGAAAAAAGAACTTTGTAACTTCTTTCCTATTATTGCATTCAATATTATTTTCTGTAATTGATAGGAATGGCGTGTCTTTAATACTTCGTGTTTAGAGCAAATTGTATAACTGTAGATTTCGTTTTAACGATACTCTATAAGGACTAATTTTGACTACAATATTTTGGTTTCTTAATGCACGAGTTGCTTTCTCAAGTCAGGTTTGAATTTAGAACATTCCAATGAAGTTTATTGTAGACCCAAAGGGGAAGATAGACCAAATTCATTTTTATGTTTGATAGAAGTGTTGTAGGTATCATTTCATGCAAGTTTTAAAATAATCATCATTGTCAAAGCTGATGCAAGTTTAAATAAACCAATTTGGTGAAATTAAACGTTAAAATTTCGTAATTTCAAATTGCTAAGTGAGAGGATACGTTTTATTAAAATAATTTCCAGTTTTAATGTCTGGACGAGCGCCATTTTATTTCAATTCATGAGATTGAGCGTATTGACGTACAGTCAAAAACAAAATACAAAACGCTTTTAGGCAAACCAGAAAAGGCGATGACTCTAAGCTTACCTTTTTGACGCAATTAGGTTTTTATATCACAATGTTTTGTGTTGTAGAGCTACGGAGCATTTTATTGAGAGTTTTTGATTGATGTTTAAATAATGATAGATATGATATGCAATTGAAAACTGCTTTGGTTCAAACCGACTGACATATACCTTTTGCGAATAAAACTATAATTTCAGGTATTCACATCACTGACATTAGAAGAATACAAAAGCAATGCAAAGTCGATAGTATTATAACTGCATTTGTTTATACATTAAATCAAATTGTAGCTACAGTCATTGAATAATATAAACTTACCTTACACTGTTTGCAAAACTTAATCAGACGTATTTTTAAACTCGTTGTTGTTGCTGACTGTACCGGCGGAGACAATACTTCAAGATAAAACAATTTAATTCGTGTTAGAATGTTGAAGTCCTGCCTCATTTTCTACGGCTTACAAGATATCTTGGGCATTGAATAAGTGGGAAAAAGGATAGATAGGACGGTGTATAACTTATCGTGTGCGTATTGTAATAGCGTTATTTATTTGACACCCATTTTGTGCAACGTCAATCAATCTGCCTAACATTTTCTCAACTATTTTGTGCAACGTCAATCAATCTGTCTAACCTTTTCCCAACTATGTTGTGCAACGTCAATCAATCTGTTTAACCTTTTCTCAACTATTTTGTGCAACGTCAATCAATCTGCCTAACCTTTCCCAACTATTTTGTGCAACGTCAATCAACCTGCCTAACATTTTCTCAACTATTTTGTGCAACGTCAATCAATCTGCCTAACCTTTCCCAACTATTTTGTGCAACGTCAATCAATCTGCCTAACATTTTCTCAACTATTTTGTGCAACGTCAATCAATCTGCTTAACATTTTCTCAACTATTTTGTGCAACGTCAATCAATCTGCCTAACCTTTCCCAACTATTTTGTGCAACGTCAATCAATCTGCCTACTATTTTCTCAACTACTTTGTGCAACGTCAATCAATCTGCCTAACCTTTCCCAACTACTTTGTGCAACGTCAATCAATCTGCTTAACCTTTCCCAACTATTTTGTGCAACGTCAATCAATCTGCCTAACATTTTCTCAACTATTTTGTGCAACGTCAAATCAATCTGCCTAACCTTTCCCGACTATTTTGTGCAACATCAATCAGTCTGCCTAACATTTTCTCAACTATTTTGTGCAACGTCAATCAATCTGCCTAACATTTTCTCAACTATTTTGTGCAACGTCAATCAATCTGCCTAACCTTTCCCAACTATTTTGTGCAACGTCAATCAATCTGCCTAACCTTTTCCCAACAATTTTGTGCATCGTCAATCAATCTGCCTAACCTTTTCCCAATAGTGTTTTAGCTAAATTGGACTTTGTGTTAGTCATCTTAGCTACTTATTCTATTTTGTTTTTCGTTAGCCTATGTTGTACTCGTATCTCATGGCTGGACAAATGCCTCCCCTTTTTCCTTCCATACCCCTCTTTTGTGCACGATCTCTGTCCATGTTGGCCCCGCAAACATGATATACATATACAGGGTCAAATCAAATTAGCTAGCGAAACTCTGCAGGCGTGACGGGTACTTTACATGGAGCGAATGGCGATATGACCTCCATAACCCAGTTACTGGGTAACACGATACCCCCTAGTAAGATTGGTTGTCAGACTTTCGGGTTTCTGACTACCCGCAACAACTGTCAAAGATCTACAGATGACAGCCGAGGCCAACGGTTTAACGTGCTTTCATGCTTCGAGATGGTCACCCATCCGTGAACCGACCGCTGTAAGAACCTTCGATCGACCAGTGCGTTTTATTCTAGTGGGGCTGTTAACTTTTCTCTTTGAGAGGGAGCGGGCCGTAAGGTACCACGCGTGCCCAGTGCGAGTTGGTAGAAATCACACGTCTTCGAAATTTGGATTTAAGAATATGCCGCTTTTCTCACGATGTTTTCCTTGACCATTTTGAGAGCAGTGGTGATGAAATAAATTGCTCAAAGTAAAGCACTTGCCGGGGTTAGAACTTATGACCTACAACTCGTTAGTCGGGGCCGTTTGTACCACCACTGCTATAGCACACACTAATATACCTAGAAGTTTGTCGTCCTAGCTAGAATTATGCCTTGTTAGGTACTAATAGTAGTTAGTTATTAGTTAGTAGCCAAGTTATTTATTACGTAATCAATATGTCAAAATATCAAACCTATAGTTTTATGACAGCTGCGCGCACAGATTATAATTATTAAAGGCCGGCGGCGCATGAGTCGTTGCCCGGAATGTTACCATTTTATAAATATTATGATTATATAAAAAAAATTAAACTAGGTATAGTGTATTTATTTTATTTCTTGTCTTCGCTTGCTGCACTGGTTGACGTCATTACGTCAACGCCGGCTGGGGCTCTGTCTCGCATAGAGTCGTAGCATTATGCTGAGCGATTGCCGTTTTGCGTGGAAGTGACGCATATTTTCCCCAAACTCGTTCATTTTTGTAAATGATAAATTATTTTATTTCTGTAAGTAGGTTTGTACAAACACTTTTACACGTCAATCATATTTTAAAAACTAGATGAGGTCGGCATTTCCTATCTGACTGCTCTGAGAAGAAAGGCCGAAACAAACTCAGAGGTCACAGTCTCTTTTAAAGTCCAGACATAATCTTGGTCAGACCATGTGAAGACCATGTAGATTTGTGTCTGAACTGGTCTTTTGAGGAAAAACCACACTGATTGAGTGGACCTGTCTAGTCAGTGCACGCATTTGTCAGTAATCGTGCAGCTCAACTCAAAACTTAAGGAGCTTAACGATTCGACGAACAATACCAAAGAAAGGACATTTGGGTAGGCCGCATAAATAACTCAAACTGCCAGACCATGATTAATACAAATGTAGAAGAAAAAAAAAACAATGACCCAATGTATTTGTGCGTTTTTCTCTGCGTCGTGTTTACCGCAAATAAACTTATTTTCATTCTTTATTTTTCTATCTAGTGTTCAAAGCTGTTTTATAATCCATCCAAGATAAATTGACCTTTCTGCTTAATATTCCAATATACATTAGAAAAGCCACCTACCAGCACCAACCTTTACATTTTCTTGTCACGTATAAAGGCTAGGAAAGTTTATAGTTGTCAGTAATACTTAAACGAGGTCTCAGCTGAAATATATCTCCCAGGTGTAATCCATTACTTTTGGAGGGGATATAAAATATTTTTTCACGTTTCAATAGTTCGGGAGCGTACTAAAACTCAATTTTGGATTCTGCTGAAATTGATGAGTGCTTTAGCAGGTGAAAAACCTTATAAGGACGAGCAATTAAAAAAAAAAACATTCTTAACTTTTTTCAAAGCCATGTAGGTTTCTTCACTTTTTTTTATTGTACATGTTAATTAAGCTCCAGATGAGTTCGAAACTGGTTGGGTAATTCCTATAAAAATCACCAAAATAAAGCCATTTGATAAAACTAAAAACGTGTTTGTGGACATAAAATTGAACACAAACTGGCCAACCAGCCAGGCCGGCCGGCTGTCGCTGAAAACTAGGGCTGATGGGGATTCCTCTTCCTCATCCTCATAATGCAGAAGTTCCTCATTTTTTTGCGATTTCTCATCCTCTTGCACATCCCCAAAATTAAGCATAAAATATTCCTCTTCCTCTTCCACTTCCTAATTCATTAAGGGGAATTTATGAGGAAGTGTTGTTGACGTATTCTAAAATATTTTGAATTTTACGGAGCTGGGTGCCAGTATCTTTCAGCCTCTCCATCAAGTGTCCCTAGTAAGCGCCTTTTCAGTGGCGCTGAATTACGAAACCGTATATCTGCAGAAAGAGCTTCACAGTTAATTTTCATTAATTTAACCTCCCTATTGTGAATTTTGATTATTGAATTGTTTTTTTTATTCTAAATATTAAAGGGCCATTATAAAGGCCCATTTGCAACTTTTTATTTATTTTAAATTTCAATTTGAAATCACAGGTTCTATCTTCCTCATCCGCATCCTCTTCCTAATAACCACTTCCTCATCAACCCTACTGATAACCAGCGCTGGGGCTCTGTCTCGCATCGTAGCATTATTTATTTATTTATTAACAAGGCAACTGCAACAGGTGACAATCACACTATATCACTAGGTACAGATTCTAGGTTCCGACCTGATTATCACCCAAAGCGTAATCAGTAAAAGCTATTTCACAAAATTACAGCTGCAAGGTTTGTGCGTCTGCCCTCCGTCCGACACACTCCTACTTAGGCGCGGAATGTGTAGGAGACCAAACACGCCAGATAAAGTATATAATTGACACAAAGTTACATAGTTCACAGAGTCACAAAGTTACAAGACACAAGTTAAAGAAAACAGTATTTTTACAATATTAAAAAGAAAGAGTACATACATGCCTTTTGACAAAACCGGCACGAGAATCGAAAATGTCAATAATGTTACTTTGAAATTTCATTGTAAATCGACACATTCTAACAATAGGGATGTAATATGAGGTGTTATTTGTAAATACCTGGGCCAGCAGTTTCGGCTAGATAGCGACGCTGTCGCAAACTACCGATCGCTAAATATTAAGGTGAATCCTCAGTTCTAGCCCTCTAAATTCAAATTTTCTTTAGTTTTTTGCAATTTGTAGCTCTGTTTTACCTCATATGTTGATCAAAATGGGATTTTCGACTGTGGGAATTATATATTTATCGAACAATGATCATCAATTTCATATCTATCGTCACATTCAAAGAAAATTTTAATTGGGCGGGTTACGACTGAGGTTTATCCTTAATATTTAGCGATCGGTAGTTTGCGACAGCGTCGCAATCTAGTCGAGATTGCCGGTCCAGAAGTGCAAAAGTTTTCGGTATCCAGGTGTTATACCTAGTATTGATGTTTATGAGGGACAGCATTATGCTGAGCAATTGCCGTTTTGCGTGGATGTGATGCATATTTTCCCCCAACTCGTTCTTTTTTGTGTTTGTGTGTTTTCTATGCGTCATGTTTACCGCAAATAAACGTATTTTTTTTCTTTCAATTTAAATAAAATAAACGATAACATAACAAAAATAAAATTACCATAAGTGACTGTAGGTCGTGGGATCATGTGTGTATCCTTTGCAACTATTATTCTGATCACCTCACGGTCCAAGTGTGACCATAAAATAGGTGAGACTTGTTTATTGTAAAAGAAAACTTATTGCCTTCTACAATTTAAGATGTAGAGTGCAAAGTGCATGAAGAGTGCAGACAATTTAAAAAAGAGAGAGTGTGTAAGAACGGCTGTAAAAATAAACTTAACGAAGCCGAAAGTCACATGTACTTCCCGTCATTGTATTTCTTTTTGTACTGGACCATACCCGGGAACCTTCTGATTACGGAGATATTGAAGGTCAAAATTCCAACTTTTACTGACTTTTTTTACGAAAACAAGTTTTTAATGTTATAACACAACTTTAAATACCCCACCCCTGTACCGTTGCACGCACCCATAAGCACAATGTTTTGCGTGCGTTACGTTGCGCACTACCGTAAAAAGCGATTTTTCACATCAAAAATAAAATTCGTCTGCCAGCAATTATTTTTGTGTTAGGTTACATAGTTTGATGTATGTATAGAATGCGTAGTTGACGGCTATGTGGAGGGTTTTTTACACCCTGTATACAAACTGTAACCATGAATAAAATTCAGCACATGATTCTAGACCCCTAGCGTAGAAAGATTAAATAGGTCATAAAACAAAAAACACTATTTCATAGAAAAGGGTAATGTGTGTGTGTGTGTGTGTGTGCATGTGTGTGTTTACCGCAAATAAACGTATTTTATATTTGTTTTTTCTTTGCTAATACCTACGCTTCGCGGTCAAAATGTATGGAATGGTATTTTTTTTTATCCGACTGCGCCAGAGGGTTATGTTTTTCGAGAGTATGTAATATGTATGTATGTATGTGTGTTTGTATGTATGCATAATTGTTTGGCACGCTCTGCAGCCTGTACGGCTTGATGGATTTTAGCTTGAGAGGTGTCGTTAGATTCGCATTTACTGTAAGAGTGACACTGGGTATATATAAAAAAAAAACAATAATTTAAAAAACCAAAAATCCCGACGGAAGTCGGTGGCCAAAAACGAAAATACTAAACCAAAGACACCGACTTCCGATATTAAACTTATTTTTAAGTTAAGTGCAATCGGGTATGACGACTTTATTGTTTTAGGGCTTTTCCATTTTTACATTTCCAAATTACATAGAAACGCAGTCGGGTTTTTTAGTTTTTTAAATCACTGTTTTTTTTTTAATTTCAACGCAGGTGCGTTCAGAATCATGTAGGTACTGAAGCCATGGTAACAGGTTGCACGTCGATGTTCCTGCCAGCCTGTATAATTTCCATAAAGTGTTTATGAATCAGATCACGTTTAGGATCTTCCTGAATAAAAAAGTAGATTAGTATAATTATTGTTGTTAACTTAAAATGTAATATCATTCGCCTCTTCGGTAGGACAAGGGCATAACTGACAAGAAATAAAAAATTACTTAAGTATGCCAAAGTGCTTTAAAAAGTCTCTTTTATCCGGAGGAACAAAGACCCGTATCAATATCATCATATATCAACCGTGCCTTTGTCATATTGGTACATTTATTTGACTATCAATATAGTCATTATTAGTCATTTTTGTCATCTCTCCTGTAAAATAACTAAAAGTGCAGTAAAGCCCTTGTCCTACCGAAACTCCGAGTATTGGAACCTTACGTATCTATATTTTTAGGGATCAGACGAAAGTCCACACAACTCCAGTAAAGTTGGAACTACTCACATTTGTCTCACTAACGTTATAATATGTAATGTAAAGTTATATAAAATATACTTTGTCATATAAAGCCCCCATTGGAGGCTGTATTTCGAACAATAGACGTCCCGCGCCGTCACTCATGTCAAGAATTTTAATTTGTTAAAACATTTCATACCCTCTCTTATATGAGAGCCTAGTATGTTCAAAGCATTATTGTTGTATGAATTCTAGTTTATCGTTGGGTGTAAAAGTATTTTCTATTTTTATGTACCTACCTTTGTATAATTTATGTAAGTAGTTTAGGGAAATCCCTTTCACAATCTAGTAGACATTTTTAACGTCTTTTTTATTTTAATGACGTCATAGGGTGGCATACAAACTGTAACCATAAATTCAGTACATGATTCCAGACCTCTTAGCGTAGATATTTTTCGTTGGTTATTAAAAAAAACGAATCAGCTGTTTCATAGAAAAGTGCAATAACTATGCGGTCAAAATGTATGGAAAAGCAGTACTTTTTTTTATAAGCGACGAAAAATTTTGTGTTTCTGAATCATTTACTGAATCCTTGTTAAAAGGTTGCGCGTCCCTGTATAGGTTTTTGTGTATGTATATAAATATATTCTTTGTGCATGTATGTATTTATTGTATATGTAAAAGGACCACACACAGACTACCTACAGTATTGTCTCTCTTTCTCTCTTTAATCGACCCAAAAAATGTCTTTAAAACATCGGTTTCAGAATAGGACCGCCCATTATGTTACCCTATGAAAAAATTCTACAGTAATTTCTCAGTAGCAGCCCGGAGTCTGGATATGTGCCCGGTTGATGACAATAGGCTCGCCCTCTATTACATGGGACTTAAACGTAACTGGCGAACTGTGGCTGTATTGTAGTTACACCTCTGCTCTTCCTTTCCGGAAATACAGGCGTGATGCCATGTTATGTAACTCTAGAGTTTAAAAAAAGACCTACCTTTACACCGATAGATATCTTCTTAAATTTAATTTAATAGAAATTAAATCGTTCAATGTCAGGTATCCTTTTCAGGTTTGTGACGTAATTCGAGCAATTTAAGTGGAACAAGAATATTGAGGGCTGCTACCTCTCAGATAGATTTAAGTACGAACATAAATCAAATGTACATTTGGGTCAGGGGATCGAGACAGCGATTAGGGCCTAGTTTGAAAGTAGTTACATTTAAATGTAGGTTTGTATGATTTTTTCTATTACGGGTTATTAATTGTAATGGGCGTTTAAGGGATTATAATAATTATAGAGTAATTTTATTTAAAATTCACCTCGAACCTCACCACGAAGACAAACACGCACACAATAATCAATCATTTGAGTCTCGAATTCTATAAAAATATATCTACCTATATCCTATGTTTTGACCCAAGATATGGTCAACATACATCACAGTGGCTGACTAATAGATTTATATCTTCCTCTTACAGATTTATGGGTGACATAGCGAAAGCCCTTGTGCTCAAAACAAAGCAAACTGTGGTACAATGTAGCCCTTTTCGTGACAAATTTTTGGAAAAACATTGTATCGCTAACAACCTTTTCAGGGTTTCTTGTAAAAACTTTAAAAGTGTGAGGAGAGGTCCTTTAACCCTTCGATGGTTGTATTTTTAACCGACTTCAAAAAAAGGAGGAGGTTCTCAATTCGCCTGTATGTTTTTTGTTTTTTTTTTTTTTTTATGTGTGTTAGCTCAGAACTCTTTCCTGGGTGAACCGATTTGGATGATTCTTTTTTTGTTAGAAAGGACATACCTCAAGGGTGGTCCCATGATAAGGAAACCAGGATCTGATGATGGAATCCCGGAGAAATGCAGGGGAACCTTCGAAAATCGTAGGAGCGCCTAGTGCGTTTGTTAATTTTTTCATTAAGTATTTTAAAGAACTACAATTTAATGAAGGTCTGGAATCGATCTGATGATGGAGCCGAAAGACAGTCGAAGGAATTCCTCAATGATTTACAGCAGGTACCTTGTGTTTGGGCTTGATTAATTTGTATTTATGAGAACTTTACACCTGAAGGGTTGTGACAGTCATTAGGGGTCTGATGATGAAGACGAAGGACAGTTAAGGGAACTCCTCAACTGTTTACAGTAGCTTCCTTGTGATTCGTTTTAATTCATTTATATTGATGAGAACTTTGTACTCATATGGGTTATAAGTGCCATTACAGGTCTGATGATGGAGACCATAGGCAGTTGAAGGAATTCATTAACGATTTACAGCAGTTACCTTGTGTTTGCGCTTGATTAATTTTTATTGATGAGAATACTATACCCAGATGTGTTATGACTGTCATTAGGGGTCTGATGATGAAGATGAAAGACAGTTAAGGGAACTCCTCAACGGTTTACAGTAACTACCTTGTGTTTGGACTTAATTCATTTATAATGATGAGAACTTTGCACCCACATGGGTTATAAGTGCCATTACAGGTCTGATGATGGAGACCATAGACAGTCGAGGGAATTCCTCGACGATTTACAGCAGTTACCTTTTGTTGGGCTTACTTCATACGGTTCAATATTCCAAAATATTCAGGTCGTACAAAAATAATACCCAATTAAGATTGAAGTTTTTCATAGGGCAACCACTACCTACTAGTCATGCTGATGCGTCAATTTGAGACGGAATTTAAGTTGCGTAATCGCGTCATCTCTAGCAATGCTCTTTCGTTGGTTGCTAAGCAATTTATGCTTGTCACAATGCATATGGTGAAATGGAGCTGATGGTGGCTTCACCATCAGCTCCAGTTCTTCTGGTTTTTACCAAGAGAAATCCTCAACAATAAACTCCTCAATTCCTTGCATCGGGAAACGAAATATTTTGTAAAAGGTGATGAGCAGTTGACATTAGGCTATTGTAACTTCGATAAATTATTATCTAACCCACTAAAAAGTGAAAAATAAAAACTTTTTGACAAAAAAAACAACCGACTTCCAAAAAATACACTACAAAGTGAAAAATAACTTTAATTTCGGAAGTCGGTGGCAAGAAACTAAAATAAAGATCCAAAGACACCGACTTCCGAAATTAAAGTTATTTTTCACTTTGTAGTGTATTTTTTGGAAGTCGGTTGTTTTTTTTGTCAAAAAGTTTTTTGTAAATTGGTTATTCACCTATTAAAATGTTTTCCTCAGTGTCTTAAATTATGTTTACTTTTTATTTTAATTTGGGAAGATTCGAACGTTTTATTAGTTTGTTTTTGCGTTTATTTATTCATATTGGCTTTAGAAAAGTGGTGTATTTATTTTCCGCAAACTTATTGCAGAAACTAAAAAGATTACACCTACTTTTTTATTTTACAAATACAATTAATCGGGGGGCTCGTGGCTAAATGACAACAGCCGCACGGGTCGATCGAAAGTTAAGCTACGCTTGCCGCGGTCGGTTCGTGGATGGGTAAAACCAGACCCTCCGTGCTTCGGAAACCACGTTAAGCGGTCGGTCCCAGCTGTCATTCGTAGATCTTTGATAGTCGTTACAGGTAGTCAGAATCCCAAAAGTCTAACAAATAGTCTTAACAGGGGTATCGTGTTAAATGATAAATGATTTTATTTCTGTAAATAGGTTTGTACAAACACTTTTACATGTCAATCATATTTTACAAATAGATGAGGTTCGCGTTTCCTATGGGACTACTCTGAGAAGAAAGACTGAAACAAACTCAAAAATCACAGTCTCTTTTAAAGTCCAGACATCATCTTGGTCAGATCATGTGAAGACCATGTAGATTTGTCTGAAATGGTCTTTTGAGAAAAAAACACACAGATTGAGTGGACCTGTCCAGTCAGTGCACGCATTTGTCAGTAATCGTGTAGCTCAACTCAGAACTTAAGGAGCTCAACGATTTGACGAACAATACTAAAGAAAGGACATTTGGGTAGGCCACAAAATTTACTCAAACTGCCAGACTAAGATTAAAACTACCTGAGAGGGGAAATCCAGTAACTGGGTTAAACAGGCCTGATAGCCAGTCGCTCCATGTAAAATTCTGACCCCAAAATAGTTAGGAACAGGCAGGCAGATTGATTGACAAATACAACTACAGGTATTTTACTAAAATACTACTACTGTACTACTGCAGATACACCTCTGCCTAACCCTTTGGCAAATACAGGCGTAATGTTATGTTATGTTAAGTTACCAATCCAGTTGTGTGAACCAATCTATCTGGCAAGGACATGCTTGCCAGATAGATTGGTGGTAATCTACATAGTTTATGACAATTTCCCTCTTGATCAACAATTTCTTAGTCCATGACAATGTTATGTCATGTTAAGTTTAGAAAATCTGTAGGTCTTCCTTCGTTTCCTAATAACGACAAGCTTCTATCACCAATCTATCTGGCAAGCATGTAGATTATGACAATTTTCCCTTTTGATCTACAATTTCGTAGTCCATAACAAACAGATTTTCTTCATTAATCAACCACGGAACAGCAAACAATAAAAACCAGCTTATGATCAAGGAACTGAAGCAGAAAATGTATTCAAAGTAAGGTGCTTTTAAAACGATTTCGGTTCTCATCAAAAGTTACGGTTTAGGGATGGGCCCTCATACAATTTCTTTCCTGATTTGGTTTCATTCGGAATCCAGGAATTTTTCATCGTTTTCATTTCCGCAATGAGGTAGCTTAGAACGTATCTGTTCTAGAATCAATTGCTTTCTGAAATATAGTTAGGAAATAACTAATAAATAAGTACAAAATCACATACGATTCAGACCATATTCCACGTAGACGGAATTACCACCGTTTAGACGTGGCATTCCTTTAAGATGTTTTATATAAAGTACACAAAATGCATATCCCATCGAAAACAGTTGCTTCCCAGTCTAAATACCCCTTGTGGTATAAAAGTCCATTAATAAAAATTATTAAAGAAAAATCAAAATTCCACGCAAAATTTAAAAAGCATGGGAGCGATTCGGACCGCCAATCTTTTGTTATATTACGGCAACGTGCAAAGGATTTAGAGAAGTTCATGTTCGATGATTTCATGGCAAACGTAGAATCCGCTATTAGCAACAACCCTCGAGCCTTCTGGAGCTACATAAAATCAAAAAAGCAACACAACTCCTACCCTTCTGTGCTGCGGTATGGAAACCTGTCCTCTAGCAATGGTGATGAAATTTGCAATTTCTTTGGCGAGCATTTTCTGTCAAACTTTCGTGAATTTTCGAGCTCTGACAATAATGCGCAATACCATTGTACCAGTGAGCGGACTGATTACAGTCCATACGATATTGCTGCTATCGAGGTTTGTGAAGACGAGGTTATGAAACTGCTAAAGCATTTGGACATAAATAAATCTGCTGGTCCAGACAAGCTTCCACCGGTTTTCATTGTAAACTGTGCTACAAGCCTCTCGGTTCCTCTTACAATCTTATTCAGACGATCTCTGTATACCGGGGCTGTGCCTGCCATATGGAAGTCGGCTTATATAACTCCTATTCACAAAAAGGGACCGAAAAACTGCGTTTGCTAAAATATTAGAAAAAATTGTGTACAGGCAAGTTTACTCTGCTCTCAGGCTCAGTTTCAGTAAACACCAGCATGGATTCTTGGGTGGTCGATCAACAACTACAAAACTCGTTCTCTGTAGTGACTCGGTGGCTATGCTTAATCGGTCCCAAATCGACGTCATTTATACTGATTACGCAAAATGTTTCGACAGAATTGATCACGTCGTTCTCATGCGTAAACTTCGATCTATGGGCATTAGGGGTAATCTCTTCCGTTGGTTTAAGTCGTATGTAGAGGACAGTTGTCAGACTGTTGTGCTGAATGGGTATTCTTCAAGATCAATGCCTATCCCATCGGGAGTTCCTCAAGGTTCTTTATTGGGGCCGCTCTTATTCAATTTATTCGTCAATGATATTGATTCCTGCTTCCTTCACTCTAAAATACTTCTATATGCAGATGATATGAAAATTATGTCAAAGATGTCCTCCTTATCAGATGCTCTATCATTGCAAGAAGATCTAGATAGGTTCCAGTACTACTGCATCACTAACAAGCTCCATTTAAACGTCTCCAAGTGTTATATGTGCTCCTTCACTAGAAAGCCCGTTCCTATCACATTTGACTATAAACTTTTAGACAGATCCCTAGCTAGGGTTAACACAGTCAAAGACTTGGGAGTTGTATTTGGTTCAAAATTATTATTTGATCAGCACGTAGATACAATCATTAATAAAGCATCAAAATCACTAGGGTTCATTTTGAGAGCCTCGTCTGAGTTCAGGAGCATCAAAACCATTTAAATTATCTACTGTACTTTTGTTCGCAGTCATCTCGAGTATGCCTCTCAAGTTTGGAATCCCAATTACAACATATACATCAATCGATTGGAAGGCATTCAAAGAAATTTTTTGAGGTATATTCAATTCCGGTCTAAAACTTATTCTCCCACTTATCTCCTACGCGGTAAAAGATTCCATCTACTTCCTCTTTCTGAACGTATAAGAATTGCAGACTTGGCGTTTTTATTTAGAATTGCTAACGGATCAACCGAGCTTCCCGAATTGCTGTGCAAAATTGGACTGCGAATTCCGTCTGCTTTTCTGTGCAATCCATATCTATTGCATACTCCTGTGGTAGGAACGAATTACAGACGAAATTCATGCTTAATAAGAGCGAGCCATACGTATAATGCGTTCTGCCGGGACGTCGACATCAATGTTTTCAGTACTAGCATTCCAAAATTAAAAAGGACTCTTTGTACTTTCTTCTTTGATAACGTAAACTAATTGATATTACAATTTACGACGTTTGAAAGACATATATTTATACACATTCCTACTGCCTTTACTTAAAACACTGTCTACCTTCTCAAATATTCTTGTTTTGGTTTATATGCTCTCTTCTATCTGTGAAAACTTTTAATTGGCCTTATTTTTGTTACTTTTATTCGTGTGAAAATATTTAGCTGTAAGTTTTCCTAAAACTGTAAAATAAAATATAATAACTGTAAAGTTATTAAACCCTCACATTTGAGGAATAGTTAAAAACAGTTTTTATACACGCTGAAATTTTAATGGCTGTTTTCCCGCTGCGAAATGATTTTCTCTTGGTAGTACAATCGATTTGTAAAAAAATTAAAAATAAATATTAATAAATGGGAGATTTACAATCGTGAAAAACAAAACTAGAAAGCGACCTCGAACCAATAGTAATACAGCGCGAACGGCCGATTGCGCGCGGCGCGGGCGCGTGCGACGTGTGATCGTTGATCCTCGCGCTACAGCTGATAACTACCTACTATACCTACTCTGTATATATTATATAATAATGAAACACAATACAGTGTAAACTCCATAACAATATTTACGGGACTGCGCATTTTATGGCGTTATTGAGAGTTGTCGTTAAATGGAGAGAAGAAGGTCCATATTATTTTACAATTAGGTATAATAAGTATTAATTAATAAGTTTGAAAGTTTGTGAGCAACTAATAGAATATGATAAATTGATAACGTATAGACAATGCAAAACAACCTAACGACAGTCTAGCAGCCGAGGTAAACTCGTAAGATAATTACAACAAACAAAATACCGAATTTCTTAGAAACATCCTGACAGTCGAGGTAAACACGTGCTAGAAAAAGAACGTACACAGTTGCAGTTCAACAATACAGGTGTGATGTTATGTGTTATTTAGAAAATACTGTTTATTACTTAATAATGACGTATTGGTGTCGTTATTTAGAGTGGGTGTGATGCTATATACAGTATATCATTGTGTGGACAACAAGGTAAACAAATCAAAGTCATGTAGTTTCGACGTTTAGGGAGTTTGTTGTTAAATCGAGTGGCGTTAAATGGAGTTTACACTGTATTTACTGAAAAGTTATTCCAATTTCACTTCATACTTTTACGGGCTTAGGACCGTCATAAATACTTTATTACTTACAACTTACTGAACACGAAACTGAAAAACAAGTTTAATAAGTTAACTAACTTACAATTTTTTTTTTTCTCATTTAGATAAATTCACGGCGTATTTAGAAAAATTGGAATCAGCTTATTTACAATGATTTTAATTAACTAACCTACTTTTAAATGATTGCTATTTACAAAGGTACGAGTAGGTACTTACACTTCCCGGTAACGGAGTAATTATTCGAAATGCAAACCACTGCGTTCAGTACACAACCGAGCACGTTTTATTAGATTGTCTTTCAGTTTTACCAAAGTGTCACCGTCACGTCTTACGATATTAAAAGCGTCCACTATCGCACTAAATAACGCGTCACGAGTTTTGTGTTCTTCACGATACACCAGGCGCTTGAGCTCAGACCACAAGTAAAAGTCCAACGGAGTCAGGTCCGGGCTTCTAGCTGGCCAAGGCACTGGCTCGCTGCGTCCGATCCAGCGCTGGGGAAACACCGAGTCCAGGTGTTCTCGCGCGGCGCGCTGATAATGAGCCGGGCACCCATCATGCTGGTAGTGCAGATTATCGACAGGCACCGCTAGCGGAACATCGTCTAATAAGTCCGGGATAACATTACGTAGAATTTCTAGGTAAGTTGCACCTGTCAATCCGGTCACGAAGTGCGGTCCAATGAGATGGCCATTAAGTATACCGGCCCACACGTTACCTCTAAAACGCACTTGATGCCCACACTCTCTAATAACATGTGGGTTATTAAAAGCCCAAAAATGTTCATGTAGGTTACTTAGATCCGAAAAAAGGTTGCCTACATCCGAAAAAAGGTTACCTACACCAGAAATAAAACCTGTATTCATGTTTTACGGAGTTTTTTTTTTAGATCTGAAATCCACGGATTATAATCTACTTCGCTTTTCGCGGCTGTCTGTGTAACCACATTGTTCTTTTAAACTAAGCAAGGGATTTTAATGCAGTTTTCACCATTATTTGTTGATGTACATTAACAATAAATAAAGTCTTAAAAACCGTGCGCATTAGAGGTAGTATTGAATAAAAAAATAACCGACTTAAAAAAAAACAGTACAAAGTGACAAATAAGTTTAATTTCGGAAGTCGGTCTTTGGTTTTGTAATTTCTATTTTTGCTACCGAATTCTGAAATAAAAGGTATTTTTCACTTTGTAGTGTTTTTTTTGGTAAAAAGTTTTTATAGTTCACTTTGTAGTTGTAGTACCTACCCCACACAACTTCATATACCACTACTTGCTATGTAAATAACAGTAACAGGAAGTTATTATAACATCATCAATATACACTGTGGATAAAATACGTATTAATGCAGCTGACTGAAAAACTACCAAATTTAATACAATTTATATGGAACCATCCCTGAAGCACACCCTATCTATTAAAAAAAAAGATATTTCAAAATCGATTTACAATTGCTGGAGATATCACGTAACAAACGTACAAAAAAAAACATACTGACGAATTGAGAACCTCCTCCTTTTTGGAGTCGGATAAAAATAGTGTAACTAAGTATGAGCAAGATAATAAATACATTCTTGCTTTATATGAAACAAAACAGAATCAAGTAAGATTAACAGACATTCTTCAAACGTAATCTTTAACTCCATCAAGACTTTATTTCAATTTACTGTAAGCTGTCTTTAAGCCAAATTCATCTGAAGAAATATTTGCAAATGCGTTAACTGGCAACTTTAAAACTTGCCAGATACGATCTCATGAAAAAGTTCTCTTTAATCAGAGCTTGGAATTTCAATTTATTCAAGACTTTCTTGATTTTGATGCAATTTAGTTTTTGTTGGGGTCAAGGAAACTGTATAAGTGGAATCAATTTCAAGTACATTGCAAATTGAATTTTCGAAGAAAGCATCTTCATTTTAAAGTGTTTTTTTACCTATCTCATTTATATTCTGCTGTAAAATCACTTGGCAAATATTTTTTGTTAGTATATTTATCAACTAATCATATTAAATTCCGTTTACGGATTCATCATTTGACATAATCCAGCCTTTAGTATATTATTGATACAAAATAATGTGTTTTCAATATTAATAGTCAAATGGGACC
Source organism: Griposia aprilina (assembly GCA_916610205.1). Lineage (NCBI taxonomy): Eukaryota > Metazoa > Arthropoda > Insecta > Lepidoptera > Noctuidae > Griposia > Griposia aprilina. The sequence goes on from OU744286.1 coordinate 18,552,065, forward strand.
TAGTCTATAATGTTCCCACTGCTGGGAAGCAGGCCTCCTCTCAGTGAGAGGGAGTGGGCCGTAATCCACCACGCGGGTCCAGTACGGGTTGGTAGATGTCATATGTCTACGAATTTTTGGTTCTAGGACATGCCGGTTTCCTCGCGATGTTTTCCTCCACCGTTTTTAGAGTAGTGTTGATGAAGTAATTTACACGAAGTAAAGCCCCTGTTTTGGTTCGAACCCACGACCTACAACTCGTAAGTCGCGGCCGTTACCACTGGGCCACCACTGCTCAAATGGGATACCGACTACAATATTAATGTCAGATAAACGCATTCATGTGCATTCCTAGCACCTGAATATTTTAAGTATGGAATGCCAAAGATTACCGTTTCAGAGTCTTATAAAAACCGCATAAGCAGGTCGCCTCGAGGTGACGGTTCACACGCTATCGGCTCCTACTCGAGCTCTGATAAGCTCCCAATTCCATTCGCCTCTCGTCTCAAAGCTGCTCTTGCTTGGTTTCTACAGGAATCTTAGAAATTGTAGTATTGGAGAAGGCTTTTAGAATAGAATACTCTTTATTATGTACACCATAAAAATTACAGATATAAATGTAGAAATTTCACATAGGGTGACACAATGGGCGCTCTTATTGCTAAAAGCGATCTTTCGTTTATTACAACAACAAAAAGAACTTTTAAATTGACAACGTAGGACACCTGCACCATTTTTGCTTACAGTGGAGTGTGGCTTAGCTGAGTAGCAATGTATAGCCGCGTGGCATTGCGTAGCGATGCATAGTAGAGTTACGATACGTAGCAGCGTAGCGACACGTAGTAGCGGGACGATACAGAGCTGCGTACCGATGCGTAGTAGCGTTACGATGCGTAGTAGCGTTACGATACGTAGTACCTTAGCCATACGTAGCAGCGTACAGCGTAGCGATTCACAGTACCGAAGCCTTGCGTAGTAGCGTAGCGATGTGTTGTACCGTAGCCATGTATAGTAGAGCGTAGACAGTTAGCGTAGCATCAGTGTGTAGCTGCGTAGCGATGCGTAGCACCGTAGCAATACCTAGTAGCGTAGCAACGCGTAGTAATGTTTAATATCGTAGTACCGTAACTGGAGCCGTTGCTAACTCGTCACATTTATTCAAAGAATTCCGCATAAACACATAAATTTACCACATCCATCCATAACATTTCCTACTTCTAGTCAGAACTATTTTCCAGAACGCAATACGTCTAAGCTACTTTCTCGGGAGCATGTCCGCAAGATTATTCGCCCTCAGTAGAGAGTAGTCTAGGAGTTCGTATTATTTAATTTGCATAATGTGCGCTTATAAGGTTTGGACGCAGTTCCTTTGTGTGTCGACTGAAGTATGCATGGCCGGTGGAGAGAATTTTCTTTCGTTTATGAAAGAATTGTTATGTTCTATGAATATACAATTCATAAAGTAGCTTTGATTAAAGTCACTTGTTCTTTCCGTTATTATGTTTTTTTTTTCTACTGGACCATTGCCACAAACCTTCCGGTTACGGAAATATTCAAGGTTCCAACGTTTTTTTTTATGAAACTAGGTTTAAATGATAAAATTAATTTTAAATACTCCTACGATTCTTGTACTGCACTATCGTAAACTGCGAATTTTCACACCAAAAATAAAAGTCGTTTACCAGCAATTTTCGGCAAAGTTACTTGGTTTGATCTACAGAATACGTAGGTGATGGCTTCATGGTGGGTCTTTTTAAACCCTATAATGACACATTGTAAAGCGTACCTAGTGCACTAAATACATAGACAAGTAGTTGATGTACCGTCGGGTGCTGACACGCGGAGTACAATAGTTATAAATATTTTATTTTTAAAATGTTATGTTACTTATAATAGAATAGAATAGAATACTCTTTATTATGTACATCATAAAAATTACAGATATAAATGTAGAAATTTTACAGCTTATTATTTTCCCACTGCAGAGCAAACGCTTCTTTTCATACAGAGAAGGCTTAAGCATTGATCACCACGCCTCCTCAAGGCGGTTTAACGTTTTCAGACTTTTATTAATTATATGTTTACTCAAGATGTTTTTCTTCAGCGATGCCAGTGATGTCCAAGATAAACTTCCAGTAGTTTGAAAGGTGAAAACCTTCTTTGAATGCTCGTGAGTCATAAAGATCCCTTTATAATAAAACTCTTAAAAGACACAATATTCCGTTTTCCACAGATGGCTCTAACAGCCTTCTTCAAACTCCCAGTTCGTTCGTATACAAATAAATAAGAAAAACAATCGACGTAAGTGCTTAACAAAAGAAGATTCTTTCATACAACAACAACTGAATTGTACTCACTGTTACTTGTTAGTGCTTCCCGGGCTAAGTTTTTATCTGCGAATACGCTAATTACACTACTTTGCCCTATCTAGCTTTTTCAAAGAGAAAAAAACAATCAATAATACTTGCTTGTTAAATGATCAAGGATTTCTTCTGCTTTTATTTTAGACTGTCTTATCATCGTAGCGGTTGTAAGTATGACAGCTGAGCGTTGAGTCCTGGTTTTGATCCCGGGCAAGTGTTTTTGCTTCTTCCATTAGGATTTTTCCATTAGCGGCTCAGACTCTGCAAATGTGTCTGGTTAATGGTAATAGGTTTGCCTCTCATTACATGTATAGATGTATGAGGAACAGGGTGTAAAGTTCACTCATACCTCCATAGAAAAGGGAGGATCCGCTGACCAGACGGGTATTGTGTCTGGTGGGCAACTGCCCGACGTTTGATGTCGGGACGTTGTAATGTTAGTTGCGCGGTAAATTCTGCTTGCGCGATGCAGGGTTTTGCGTGACGTCATTGTGACGCGTAGCTCGTATGTGGTATTGTAGATGCCGCTAAACATGAAACTTAAATATAACTAAACGTAGGTAGGCGAAATGAAGGTGCACTATACCTATGCCTCGTACCTCTACGGGAAAAACAAGCGTAATCGAACTTAAATTAAGTTAACTTTTGCAACCATTTAGGGTAAATGTTTCGCTTTTCTTTACTAATTTTTAAGGAGCTTTTTCCTTGATTAGTGACCCGCCCCTGCTTCGTACATTTTTTTACGACTAGACAGAACCGCGTGCTTTTTATTATTGTTAATGTTAGTTTAATATTAATTTATTATCCTCAAAAACTTTCCAGAATAAATTCTCTAAATGGTGGTGAAAACTTAATCAAAACCTGTTGCTTAGTTTGGAAGAACATCGAAACACGAAAAGTGACTTTAATTTGTAATATGTTATGATAGAAAAGATACGTCTCTCTCTTTATCATCAGCCATATTTTAACTACTGTGGGCGTACTATGGGAAGTGTTGGTTATTGCGCAATAGAAAAACCGTTTGCAGTTTTAATCAAATTATAATTTACGATCAAACTAATCACACTAGCAATTCGCATACTCTAGGGACACGATACAACTATACAGAACGCGCGACAGTTTTTAAACGTGTTCACTGCTTGACCGCCACCGACAAACTCTGCTTTAACTCTGGTCGAGCGTTATGGTGTAGACTCTGTCAAGCGCCGCCTGGTGGCGCTGGCGTCCCTTTAGTCAAAGTCATACGATTGATTTAACGTATTTCCGACATATAGATATAGTTTGGTATAGGTATACAAAAGAAAACCGCTTATTCTAAGTTGAATCACGTAAAATAATCACTACGCCGTGTAAATCAAGATGTAAGAAACTTTTCTAATTACAACGACAATTACGTTTTTTAAGGATTGCTTTAAATGTTGCCCTTTGCTAATCTATATTTGAGTTACAAGTTTGTTTTCGGAAGTTTTTGTGGAAACGTTTTATTAGGGTTGCAATCTAATTTCGAAGTTTTGGCTATGTTTAGATCTGTCTGTTACCTTTTGACGTTATATTATTATTGGGTTTGACTATAAAAAGTAACTTAAAGATAATGTAGAAGATCAAGTTCAGGTGATGTGGCAATATTATTTTCATAGACTAGGCTATGTATTTGCCCTTCCTTCCGTGTGCTTTCTAAAATATAATATGTAGATCCATAATCATCTCTTCATTTTGCATCCTGTTATGAACTATAAAAACCAACAAAGTCGAGATGGACAGGCCACATGCTAAGAGGCACTTAAGACAAGCGGAGTAAAATTGTGAAATAGTGGTACTCCAAAGATGGCAAAAAGAACAGGGGAAGACAATACAAAAGATGGGAAGACAGATTAAAGGTCACAGCGGATCCAAATTGGAGAAGAATTGCGAGAGATAGGAATCAATGGAAGTTGTTAGAGGAGGCTTTTGCCAAGAGGCAAACTGAACTAAGAAACATTCTGTAAACTACTTCTGAAAATATCACTACGAAAAAGATTCAGAATTAATGGGCTTATATTATTATAGGTATTATAATCAACTATAAAGTATTTTCAGATCGAGTTCTACGAGTAAGTACCCTTTAATCAATTACTGTAAACACAGATTTAATAAAATCCAACGCCGCGTTGATATGAAATTTTGAAAAAAATGTTTTACTCCGTGCGCGTTTAGTTATTATTTTAAAAGCAATGTCCTCGATGCCGGTGGGCGTAAAATTATAAATAATGCTCTAGCAATTTGTTAAATGGATGTTTCTCTTCAATATCCCGGGGTGGTTGTCCCAAAGGAGGTAGGCAGAGGTGTGCTTTTGTTCAACTGTGTTATGTCAATGATTATGATATGGGTTGCATTTATTTACAGCGTTGATGTATCGAGGTTACTTTGCTTGAGATTTGATAAGACTGAAACAACTAAAGATTAGATATGTATTAGACCTGTACAAACGTATTTTGAAGAAAGCTGTGTAGGCAATAGAAAATGGTTGATCCTACAATCACTAATGGTTGTGTACTCGTACCTGCATCTTTCGAGTAGTAAGGACAAAAATCTTTTTTTTCATTGCCATGATGAAGCATAAAAATAAATAAAAATGTCAAGAAAAAAGGTCACCAATTCTGACAAAACGATCTTGGTTCATGAAAAATTCTGTGTAATGTTTGTTAATGATTTACCGTGTACCTCAAAAACAAAGCACCAAAAAGATTACATGACATTATACACTCGCATATCCGAAACGAGTGATGTGACAACGTTTATATACGAGTATTATAGGCGTACGTTTAAAATACTTGCGAAAAAAATTCTGTGTTTTTCAACAAGTAAGCCGACAATGGAATATTAATGTCAGCTTCGACAACCGCATTTGAATAGGCTGTAGGTCAGTGTCGTCTTGTTATACTGTTGTTTTTAGGCTGCGGCATCCTGATGGCTGTTAAAATCACAACTAAATTTTAAGATTTATTTACTCTGTCGTTTTGATACGTTTGTTTGGAATAGTTAGCCTAAGAAAGACTAACGTCAATTAAACAAACGTCGTTTATAAGGGAAAAGCTGACCCGACAGACGTTGTCCTGTCTTAACTATGAATGTCATATGTCGTTTAGTTTTAGTTTTGACTATTGACTAAAACTAAAACTATCGACTCATTTATCAACTGATCCATCTGTGTTAAACGATATATGCAGCGCGCATTCTGTCAATCGCTGACAGTTATTTCAAACAACTGACAGTTATGTAAAATTAATATTGGCGTTACGTTTTCTTAAATTTTGTAACGTTCCGATCAACTTCCTTATTTTTTTTTCATAAGATCCTTCTCCTGACAATAACGAACACAACAAAAAAAAATATTGTGAAATCGGTCCAGCCGTTCACGCGTGATGGCGTGACCAAGGGAAATAGGGATTCATTTATATATATATAGATTTATATGTTGTCTGGCTATAGTTAAGTTTGGCAGTTATTCTCCGTGGGTTCACGAATGACGTCATCTAAACCGTTAAGCTTCGTACTGTTATAACCCTGAATTGCGAATAAATTAAAAACAAATAATTAAGAGAAGTACATCCTGCACTTCTCAGGATTCCAGTCTCGGGTATCGCTGATAAGGGCCAACCGCCGCACCGTCGCGCAATTCCGAGGTCACTGTATTAGTCTCTCTCCGTCATCTGAAAGGGCCACACATTTCCAAACAATTCCTAATTTTATAATTTCTATCTCTTTTATTCTCTCTTTATGTAAAACAGTTGGCCTTTTTAACCGACTTCATAAAAAGGAGGAGGTTCTCAATTCGTCTGTATGTTTTTTTTATTTATTTGTTTATGTGTGTTAGCTCAGAACTTTTTTTTGGGTGAACCGATTTGGATAATTGTTTTTTTATTTGATAGCTGGTGCTTTGCATGTAGTCCCATTTAAATTTGATCAAGGTCTGACCAGTACTTTTTGAGTTATCCTTAATACTGCATATTTTTTCTACTTAGTTTATATCGATGATGTGTTAATAATTTCCTTTCACTGTTATTTACATACCAAGTAGTGGTATACGAATTTGTGTGGGGGTAGGTACCGCAACGAAAAAGTGAAAAATAAAAACTTTTTTACAAATAAAAACTTTTTGACAAAAAAAACAACCGACTTCCAAAAAATACACTACAAAGTGAAAAATAACTTTAATTTCGGAAGTCGGTGTCTGGTTTTGTATTTTCGTTTTTGGTCACCGACTTCCGAAATTAAAGTTATTTTTTACGTCTTTTAGTGTTTTTTTTGGAAGTCGGTGGTTTTTTTTTTTAAGTTTTAATTTTTCACTTTTTAGTTACGGTACCTACCCCCACACACTACTTGGTGTGTAAATAACAGTGACAGGAAATTATTAACACATCATCCATATAAACTAAGTGGAAAAAATATGCAATATTAAAGATAACTCAAAAACTACTGGTCAAACCTTGATCAAATTTAAATGGGACCACATGTGAAGCACCACCTATCAAGTAAAAAAAGAATCATCTAAATCGGTTCACACAGAAAAAAGTTATGAGCTAACACACATAAAAAAAATACATACAGACGAATTGAGAACCTCCTCCTTTTTGTGAAGTCGGTTAAAAAACAACCGACTTCCAAAAAAAAACACTAAAAGACGTGAAAAATAACTTTAATTTCGGAAGTCGGTGGCCTACAACGAAAATACAAAACCAAAGACACCGACTTCCGAAATTATTTTTCACGTCTTTTAGTGTTTTTTTTGGAAGTCGGTTGTTTTTTGTAAAAAAGATTTTTTTTGAAGCCTCCCGCAATGGCACGGCCTGCCAGTACACACTATCCTGCGTAACGTCACAGTACAGTGTAAACAACGCCTTAAATCTCTGATAAAAACAGTATTACTCGGTTGTTCTCAAAAATATCTGTTTAAAACTGACACCAAGTAATGCCATATTTTACTCGTAATGTTATTCGCCCAAAGAAGGATCATTTTGTAGGTACAGAGTACTTACTTTGAAAATGAAAGAATTTTAATCTGTTAAGTATTCATATAGTTGCGTAAATTGTTGAGGCTTTTTGCCTTTCAACGATCTGGGTTGGGAATTCCCAACAATTTCAATAAGAGTGTAGATATCGTGTGGGCGGCCATTTCGTTTCAGATACAAGTTAAAAAGTTTAACAGTATCTACTCTTTAATTAATTTGAGATCCAGTATTTCTAAGTCAATCAATCTGCCAGCTTTTTCCCAAATACGTAGTAGGGTCGGCCTTTAGTCTGACCGGTTGCAGCTGAATACCAGTATTTTACATGGAGTGACTGCCTATCTGACCTCCACAGCCCAGTTCCTAGGTAATACGATACCCGTTGGTAAGGCTGGTTGTCAGGCTTCTGGCTACCCGTACTGACTTTATTTTTAAGTATGATATGACATCATATTGAATGGAGAAAAAATTGAGTTTATTAATCAGACGGTTTTCCTAGGAATCAAGCTAAACGAGAAATGAAAGTGTGGACCTCATATAATATCTCTTGTGGCGCAGATAAGCTCGGCCGCTATACTGTTAGAAAAATATGACAATTATTAACAGATGTAGGTCGAAACCGCGCGTTTGGTCTATTTTAGCTACTTCCACAGCTTTATGCTTGGAAACTTTATGCTGGTCCAGCTCCAGTCTAGACAAAATCAAACTGGTTCCTAATTTAATTGTATAAATTATAATTTTGTGACATTGAGTTTACATTATGTAATTACTTTAACTCACACACTAAATTATTACTTGTTGAAATTTTAGGAAAATCATCTGCTTTTGCAATATTTGTAAATATGTCAGTATTTGCAATATTTGTATCTATCAAATAATTAATTTACCTGTCATTGGTTTTCATTTAACCTATTGTGGTAGAGTAATTATTTTTATTGTAGGTGCATCGTCTTCACATATAATTATATGATTAAAGGGGTGCTAATTAAGGCAGCTTCTTTAAAATTTAATTCTTATCTTCAAATATATTTAGTTGTCTAATGAATTAATAGGTCAGCGACGAACTTTTAGCGTCTAATAAATGGTTTTCAAGGGACCATATTATATTGTAAAACGAGCTACTGTTAATATGACGTAGCATGGTGATAATTCTTAAGCAACGTTATGGACCTAACCTTTTTTTTTTTTTTTTTTTTTTGTCGCTGAGAAATGCTTTATGCATTCCCGCTCGTGGGGGGACGAGACGGGATATGTGGGACTCCTGTCGGAATGACAGTATACCCACTAAAACTCAGCGGTGTTCCCACATCGCCGTGATGGGAGGGCCATGGGAATCCGGCTCAGCCTTTGCATCCACAACCCTCCCGGCGCGTGCCCACCTAGCTGGCGGGCCCCGCATGCCCCCCAGCTTGGGGGGCTACGGGAATGGCCGGGAACACCTGGCCATTCCCGTCCGACACTGGTGGAGGCTTGTGCAATACAGGCAAGGGCGCCCCCGCACCCGCTGCCTGCTGGCCTCCACCTGGGAGGAGTCGGAGATGACTATCATACTGACGTCTTCTTCGACCCCTCCTCCGCCTTCGGAGCGACGCCGCGTGAGGATCGTCCTCCCGCGCGCGCTCGGCCGCCTCCTTCTGGGACATGACGTGTTCGCAGAAGGAGGCGACTGCCGCCCAGGACCTCTCATCCTGCAGCATGGCGTTAACCAAGCCGGGAAGCGAGAGGTCCGGTCCGATCACCGCGATGAGACTGCGGCGCGTCTCGAACCACGACGGGCACACCTCGAGGGTGTGCTGCGCCGTGTCCTCCACCGCGCCACAGTCGTGGCACGATGGCGTCTCCTCCCGTCCTATTCGGTGCAGGTACGATCCGAAGCAACCGTGTCCGGACAGCACCTGCACCAGACGGAACGAGAGGAACCCATGCGACCGCTCGAGCCAGTCTCGCAGCACTGGCCCAATCGCGTCAAGGGTTCGGCGGCCAAAGGCTGCGGTGGCGAGTTCCCCCGTCCAATGGAGGACGATGGCATCCCTCGCCTCCCGCCGGACGGCCTCCCGCTCTTCCGGGGCTGGGCGTTCTCCTTCCGCCCTCCGCCCCGCCGTCCATTCATAAACTCTGGCGAGCACCCACGCCTCGAGTTCCCAAGGAGGGGTGCCGGCCAGAGCACATGCTGCCGCGAAGCCCACTGTGCGGTAGGCCCGAGCCGCCCGCTGGGCTATGGCCCTTTGGGGCGCCCGCAAGGCGGCGGCGTTCTCCCTCCTTTGGAGGGAGTCCTCCCAGATAGGAGCCCCGTAAAGGGCCATACTCCTCAAGATACCGGCGTAAAGTTGCCGGCATCGCGCGCTGGGCCTCCCCAAGTTGGGAAGCAGCCAGGAGAGGGCGCCTGCGGTCTTCAGCAGGCGCGACGACAACCCGCTAAAGTGCGGGCCGAAGCGCCACCTGCTGTCGAGTACAAGGCCCAGATATTTCATCTGGGCCTTCACCTCAATTCTGACGCCCTCCACGAAGATGTGGGCATCAGGTGGGGGGCGCCGCCGAGGCCCGTGGAAGAACACGGCCTCGGTCTTGTGCAGCGCCACCGTTAAACCTAGGCGGTGGATCCTCCCCGCGACCAAGGATCCACCCGCCGAGGCCAGATTGGCCGCCTCCCTAAAACTCTCCCCCCGGGCGGTGAGGAGAGTGTCATCCGCATAGCAGATGACACTCGTGCCCCGAAGGAGAGTTCCCCGCAAGAGCCAATCATAGGCGATGTTCCAGAGGACAGGTCCTATGACTGACCCCTGCGGAACGCCGGCTTCAACGGCGTACCGCCGGACTTGGCCAGCCCTATTAACGAGGACGATCGCCCGATCCTCTAGGTAGCTGGCTAGCAGACGACGCATGTATAGGGGCACTCCGTGGAATCGGAGTGCCTCTAGGATGGTGGAGTGGGGAACGGAGTTGAAGGCATTGGCTATATCGAATGACACAGCCAACAATCCGTCCCTCGCCTCCATCGCCCCCTTCACCTGGCCCTTGAGGCGGGCCAGCGCGTCCACCGTGGAGCGCTCAGCCCGAAAACCGAACTGAGCGTCCGACAAGTCCGGCCCGATACTCCGCAGGTGGCTGTTTAGGCGGCCAGCGATTATCCCCTCGAACATTTTGCCGACCTCATCGAGCAGAACGATGGGCCGGAATGCCGAGGGGGAGTCCGCCGGGCGGCCCTCCTTGCGAAGGAGGCACAACTGCCCCTCCTTCCACGGTTTCGGGAACCTCCCACACGCAAGACATGCGCTGAAGAGGTCCCGAAATCTCTCCTCCATTTGAGTGGCAGCGATCGCCACCACTCTTGCCGGAACACCGTCGGGGCCCGGAGCCGTCTTCTTGGCGCGGATGTGGACAATCGCCGCGCGGAGTTCCGACTCCGTGACAGGGGGGGCCTCCTCTTCTTCCTCAGCTGGCGGAGCTATCCCTAGCGGTGCGCCCATCACTGGTGGGGTGAAGTTGTCCCTGCACGGGAACAGGGACTGAACCACCCCATCCAGGAATGAGGGCTCCAGGGTCTCGGCCACTGGGGGACCAAAGGGGCGCAATTTGTTGCGCGCCGCCTTATAAGGTCTCCCGTAGGGGTCGCTGTCGAGACCCTCCAGCATCTCCGCTCTCGCCGAATCTCTGGCGGCGGCGATGGCCCTATCGAGGACCATTTTTGCCTCCACATACACCTCATAGAGGTGGTCCTCGTCGGCGTGGTCTCGTCGACGCCGCCGCCGGCTTCGCGTGTAGGCCCTCCTTGCCTCCACACACGCTGCTCGGAGCCCCGCCAGCTCCACCGACCACCAGTACACGGCGCGCCTGGGTAGTGGTCGGCGAGACCGAGGCATGCTAGAGTTGCATACCTCGGTCAGAGACCCCCTCAGGCGCCGCGCCACGGTATCTACATCCAGGCCAGCGGAAGACGGCGAAAACCAGTCCTGGATGAACGCCGCCTCCCCCGCTGCCTCCCTGTCCAGGCGGGTGAGAGCCCACCGCGGGAACGGCGATCGCCCCGACAGGGGCCGCGTTTCTCCGGGGCCACCGGTGGAGATGTCGAACCGTACGTAGCGATGGTCCGACATAGTCTCCACCAGGTCCACCCGCCAGTTCAACACGCGCGCGGCCAACGCAGGGGTGGCGAAAGTGACGTCCACTATTGAGCCACCCTGCCGCCGCACGCATGTCTGGACGTTTCCTCTATTCAAGAGGGAGAGTCCAGAGGAGGCTGCCCACATCTCCACTGCCCGCCCGCGAGCGTCGGTGGCCGGGCTACCCCAGTTCACCGACTTGGCATTCAGGTCTCCCAGTACGGAGACCTGACGCGGCGCCGCCCTGCCGACCACGGCGGCCAGGACTCCGAGATAGTTCTCGAAGTCCTGAAGAGGGCGGTTTGGGGAGAAATAGACGCCCACAAGGGCTAATTCTCCCCACGCGGCAGCCACGTATCCCGGTCCCTTCTCTAACAGTGAGAGGGGAGGGGAGTCTGTGGCAGACCGCGCCGCTAGTGCCACCAAGCCGTCCTCGTCACCCAGCCAGCTGCCGGGGATTGAGTAGGGCTCAGCGACCACCGCTACGTTCACCAACCACTCGGCCATGACCTGCACCACCAGGTCCTGGGCTGCCCTGCAGTGGTTGGCGTTCGCCTGGAGGATGTGGTAGTTGGAAACCATTATTCCAACATCCCACATCCCTCCTCCTCTACCGCCGCTGGAGCTACAGCGGCGACGACGGCGGTGGTGGTAGCAGCAGGGCGAACCTGCGCCGGCACTATGCCCTTCCTCGCGGGCGGCTTGCAGCTCCTGCCCGTCATCCTGTGGTCCGCGGGGCGGCCACTGGCAGCACACGCCGCGCAGCGTAGCGTGGCAGCGCGGCAAGCGGCACTCTTGTGTCCCTCCTGCCCGCACCGGAAGCAAGACTCTCCCCAGTCGGACTTGGAGGGACACGTGGCTCGGGTGTGGCCGAACGCGAAGCACTTGAAGCAGCGCATAGGCTGGTCTTCAAGTGGCCGGACCACAGCTGAGCTGAGCCCCACAAGCAGCCGTCCTTTGGTCGCAGTAAGGACGGCCCCGGCCGCAGCGACTGGGCACTCGACGCGGATGGTGCCCATGCCGCGGCGCCCGAGCCTGATTGCTCCACCCTTTACTGCGCCAGCGTCGCAGCCTCTGGCCGTCGCAACGGCCGCCACCACGTCCTCTTTGGTGACCGAATCGTCCAGATCGGCCACCTCCAAGGCTGCGGTCTTTACAGGCCTGACGACCGTTGCCGCATCCGCGATGACCTCCTGCAGCATTCCCGCGAAGAGGTCCGCGTTTGCGCCGCGCTGCTCCCCCGAAAACTCGAAAATTCGAGCCCCAGCCAGGGTACGGCGGCACGTGATGTTGCCGATCCCCAGCCGGGAGGGATCCGCATTGGTACGAGCCCGTCTTAGGATGGACTCGTACGTCTCGCCTCTCTCCACGGCCTCCGGGGTGATGGTCACCACGACCGCCGCGGTTTTGGGAGGAACCAGCTTCTTCCCGCCGGCTAGACCCTTTTTCGCCGCTGGGGCAGTTGCACTGGGGTTGGGGGTCGACCTTTGCCCTTTTCCCCCCTGACCACTTTCGTCCACGGCTGGTTGGACGGGGTGGTGGAGAGAAGAAGGGCGTCCTCTTCCTGTGAGTTCCGGGGGGCCGCTGGAGCGGCAGATGACCCAGACGCTCCCTCCGCGCTAGTGGTTGGCGTTTGAGGGGGCACAGTGGTCCTCTTGCCCTTACCTTTGCCCTTAGAGGGCTTCTGGGCCCGGGGCTGCTCGGCCAATGCCGGGCCTCCCAGAGGCGCAGGGTCCGGCTCCGTCGGCAGTGGACTCTTATCCGCCGCTAGCGGCGGGCGGAGCCGCTTCTCTGGCAAGAGACGGTCTTCGATGCCCGCGAAGCAGCCTCTGATGAAGGCCCTCTCCTCCATGACAACCCCGCGGATTACCGCCTCAAGGCTGGCATGGGAAGAGGAGCCCTCCACCACCGTACCCGGGGCAGATTGGGCAGGCTGGGCCGTGACCTCGGCCAGCTTCTGGTGTAGCTGGCTGCCTCCGCCTGCAGACGATCTACCTTCGCCTGCAGCTGCCGCGTCTCGTCCGTGGCCGTCCGCTTCACCAGCTCTATCACGATGCCGTGCATGCTTGCGGCCCGGCATTTGAGGGCCTTCTGGAAGGTCCCCTTCAAATTGGAGGACTTTGAGGCGACCTCCAGAACCTCCTCCTTGTCCTCCTGCGCCATGCGCTCCAATTCCGCCAGGGAGTGGTCAGCATAAAGCACGTTAGACGCACCATAGCCAGCCCTCGACCTGGCGGCTTGCGCCTGCCGCTCCTTTGCGGCGACCCTCTCCTCCAGGTCTTCCTGGAGTTGCGCCCTTTTAGCCAGGTTTAGCTGGCGCTCGGCGTCCACCAAGCCCACATCGTGGGCAAGAGCCGAAGCAGAAGTCGAAGCCTTTTTAGACTTCGACTTCTTCTTCGACCTACTCGCAACCGACTCCGAGGAGCCCCCGGACCCGAGCCTCAGATCGGCCCTCTTCCGCTTGGGGCGTTCGTTTTCGGCCGCCGACGTGTCCATATTGGACTCGTCGGCGTCCGACAACTCGTCCGGCCTGCTGAAGAAGCTGACCGCAGATGGTGCGCAGTCCGCTTCCGACGCCAAAGCGCCGCCGGCGTGGCCCTGAGAAGGGCCGTTGGGTTGGCCCTGAGAAGGGCCGTTGGGTTGGCCCTGAGAAGGGCCTTTGGGTTGGCCCTGAGAAGGGCCGTTTGAATCACCCTCGGAGGAGCGATTAGCGTTAAAACAAAGACGCCCAGAGGCGTCACGGCTTGGCTTCTTCGGCATATTCATAGACGTCCGCGTTTTTGTCTGCGAATCACAGCGCACTTTAGCCGCCGGTCTGCCACTCCGTTACGGTGGTCAGACACGGCGTTGCCCGGGGGAAACTACGTGGAAGTATGCGCTGTGGGGGATCCCCCTTATGGACCTAACCTAACCTAACCTGTCCGAGTCGTGGTGCCCTAAGTCCCGAGCTCGCTTAGTAGCTCACTTACAACATTAGTCGCTTGAGTTATCAATTCAGAAGTAAATATATTTATCGGTAGCTCTGAGTCATATTAATTTACGTTCGTAAATTGACGCTGGTTTTAGGATATTCTGTTCGAATAGTAAAGGTGATGAATTAATATAATTGAAGCTGTTTTAATAACTCGTTGCCTACACATAAAAAAGACGTTAGGTTACGTGCAGGTGCTAAAGAAAACTTTTGTTGCTGCACTCATAATTTCCCTAATTAATGTATACAAAATATTACAAAAAACAAAATTATAAGAGTAACGGTCAACCGTTACTCTTATAACTCCAGTTTCTTGCCCATTCTTCTCCATACGAAACTACCTTTTCGAAGAGGCAACTAGAATCAACACTATATTTTTTTTGTAAATGTGGACATTCAAAAATGCCTTTTATGTGCGTATTTAAAATAAATGATTTGAATTTGACTTTGACTTTGGTATGAAATGACAATTAAGTGAAAAACTACATTCATGCCCACCGAGATTGAACTGGGTGAAGGTCGCGGAAAATCATGGAATCCATGCTCAGCCCATGAAGTCCATGAATCCCCGCGAACAGCATTACTGACCACTGATGTCCACTGCTGCAGTAAACATCAATAGTCAGTCAATAATGTAGACATTAATGCTTTGAGCCGATACCTACAAGAGCAAAAATATGCCGTAATCAATTCCAATTTTTCTGCTACAATTTTCCTCACTAGTTCTCCCTCGTTCTTACTCTTTCCTAATCACCTCACTTCTCTTCGCATTGCTATTTTTTCCGTATGGATTGTCTTTGCCAATCATAGCATAAGTAATGTAGTAACGTAATATTAGCGCATCATGGTGCATTAGATAAAATTAGTGGTTTAGTTGTCTGTGCCGGATTTTCCAATATCCACTTGTATTGTAAATCTATGCGGTTAAGTGGTTACTTTTTCAGTTGATGACCCTGGCAATAAATGAATTGGCATAGTTTTTGTATACTTAACTGAGATTTTAAATGAACGAAATGTTGGTTGCGATTAAAAAGAAGACATTTTTTGTACGGGGATTAGGCCCATCTTACACTGGCTGAGGATTGTTATCAAATGCATGTCATTTTTATTATTATCCTAACATTGTCTATATGACATTACGATAAATTATTGTTAATAATTATGTCGTTAAACTAAAAGTAGGTGAAGAAGTTATGCATACCTATACGGTATAATTGGTTTAGGAAATTTCGATTAAACAAAAACAAAATACAAAACGAAACAAAATACAAAACAAGTAAACAAAATATTTATTTACTTTCCTCGTTAATCAGTATCCTCACAAAAAGCCAATTAAATTTGGGAACTTTCCAAGAACACGAAACATTGTGTCATTTATTTTCTTAATTATTTACTCTTTTTTCCTCTTTCTGCGAAAACACAGAGAATATTACACATCAGGTTGGCACGTGCCCTTTGCAGAATATATTATGCGTTTATAAATATTAATAGAGGTGCAAATGTTGATAAGAGATGCGTGTAGTCCCGCTAAGTCGAATAAGTTTACTAATATAATAAGCCAAAAGGAAAACATAATGGTAACTATTTTAGTATAAACCAGCACCTGAATTTAGGATTACTGCAATCCTAAATTAAATTCTGACAATTTCGCTGAAAACGACCGCCATCTTTAATGTGCGTCTTATGTAATCAAAATCTTACCTAGATATAATTTTTTCTCGTAGTTTTGGTTTTCTTTGAAATCAAACTGGATTGAAAGACGGTTTTCCATTTCAACACTTCACTCTATGAATCATAGAGTAATCCTACAGAAGATCGCGAGGAAGACTTGCGGAGTAATTACGTACCACTAACAGTAGGAATGGCTTTCATTTTGACAGTTCAACAATATTCATTGCGTTATTTACGTTGTTGAGCAGACAAATTTTTCGAACATAAACTCAAACTCAAACTCAAAGCATTTATTTCAAATAAACCAATTACAGGCACTTTTGAATTGTCAAAGGGTCAGTCAGTCAGAAAAATGAAGCTAGTTGCCCATTCCAAAGCGTAGTAGGTACCTATGGAGAAGAACGGGCAAGAAACTCCATGGACACTCTTTTAAATCAATATATAGTTACAAAAAACAAATTGTTTACATCATTCATGTTCAAATTAAAAATGTGAGAACGATGTAGAAAGACGTGCACGTTTAAAGTATCCGTAATAAAAAAGATAAAAAAACAATTCAAAAATTTAAATTAAAATAAGCCGTGGCAGCCAAGAGTTGACCAGTCCCTACTGACGGCACCCGTTCACGAACATGACGCATGGATCAGCACCATTCAGCTCAACCATTTTGAAGGGAACTTAATGATCCAACACACACGCCACCACCAGCGAAACATTTGAGTGAGCATGACATACTCTCAGCCGCCAGGGCACATTCAAGTCAATGAAAGACGAGCCTAGTAAATGGTGGCTTTATATCAAGCATTGGATTAGCAATATCCTTCAAAATGATTCAGATTGTGATTGATAGTGTTTATAACCGACTTCAAAAAAAGGAGAAGGTTCTCAATTCGTCTGTATGTTTTTTTTTTACGTGTGTTAGCTCAGAACTTTTTTCTGGGTGAACCGATTTGGATGATTATTTTTTTATTTGATAGCTGGTACTTCACATGTGGTCCCACTTAAATTTGATCAAGGTCTGAAGATTAGTTTTTGAGTTATCCTTAATACTGCATATTTTTTCCACTTAGTTTATATTTATGATGTGTTAATAATTTCCTGTCACTGTTGTTTACACACCAAGTAGTGGTATACGAATTTGTGTGGGGTAGGTACCGCAACTAAAAAATGAAAAATAAATACTTAAAAAAAAAAAAAAACCGACTCCCAAAAAAAAAAAACACTAAAAGACGTGAAAAATAACTTTAATTTCGGAAGTCGGTGGCCAAAAACGAACATACAAAACCAAAGACACCGACTTCCGAAATTAAAGTTATTTTTCACGTCTTTTAGTGTTTTTTTTTGGAAGTCGGTTGTTTTTTGTAAAAAAGTTTTATGCAATTAGGGTGCTGGATGAGACTCGCACAGACCAGGAAAGCATGGAACAAAATGGATGAGGCCTATACTCAGTAATGGGTGGAACAAGTTTGACAATGATGACAATGAAGACTCTATAAGTTTTGGTTCTTTTGCCCTTGTGTCCTAACTAAAAACGCACCTACCCTGTATACCTTTACTTTTGATTAGGTACTAACATTATACGGGTTTGTTCTTGATAGAAACGATAGTATTCGGAAACATCAAAAGGAGCAAATTACCATAGATGAATATTTGCCCTATGATTTTGTCTACGAAATACTCAGTCTGTTTTGAAACACAGATTGAAGCAAGTGATTTCGAGATAGGTATCATAATAACAGGCAGGTTCCCTTTTAGCATATTTTTGTTGTAAAAGAGTAGCCTGAGAAAAAAACATTGAGTGTCGTGGAACACTTGGTTGGAACGACGTTCCTTTCGTACGGACAGCCTCGACGTGTTATATATGGAATTTATTACTTTTTGTATGGAAAATATGAAAAATTACTACCTATGTTGAGTTTTAGGGGTTTTATGAGTTTCATAAAGGGGGTCGAAATTTTCATTATTTTTGCAATAGGACACACCATTTTCGAGATATAAGCAAAATAAAAGAAAATCCGTCTATACTAAAGAAAGGGTCGGGAAGGAAACTCGTGACGGAAAACTCTTAACTTTTTTTCGCCTAGCCCCCATCTGCTAACTCCATACCGTGCGATAAGGAACTTCGTTCCAATAAAAATAAGATATGTCTAGACATATCTTAGCGTGACAATAAAAAAAACATACTTTTAAAAAACACTTACGTTTTAAAAACTCAATCTGTGTTTATTTAATGATAATCTGGTACTTATTTAATCCTTTATAAGGCTCTGTCTATTTCTGTCATAAATAACATAAATGAAATCACGGTCGCTAGTCTCAATCTCGAGCAGCAAGGGACAAAACATCTACCTTAATTCCTGAGCAGAATACTCTACTTTTCACACCTTCTGCGAGGTAATAAAAAGTAATTTGATTTTCATTTGTTTTTTTTTCGTAAACGTTTTCATACAAATTTTTAGTTAAGGTTCCTAATTCAAATCACATTATTGACCAGCGGGTTACAATGAGATTGAGTACAATATTATTGCCCGACTAGCGTCATGGCTTTAATGACTTACTTTAGGCTAGGTTTGCATGACATAATATAGTTTGACATTATCGAGCACTTGTTGTGAAAATAATTATAATATTATCAATGATTACAAAATAAAATAATCACAGAATACCATTTTGAACTTTGAAACCTGAAAAGGTAAAGGAAAACATTCAAAAAGTGCAAAAAAAAATCAAATTCTATTTATCTGTCCGGCCGGACGTTTGCCAGAGATCTCATTAATTAGACAATTAAGAGAAAGGGGTAGAAAACTCTTTGTAAGGGATTTTTAAAGGAAAATGAATAACCTAATTTGACTAATTCTTTATTTCTTTTGTTTTAGAACTTAAGTATTTTAGGTCACGATGCTTTTTTGTTTCTTTCCGGTGAGGTCGGGTTTTTAAACTACGGGCAGGAAGAATTGGTTGCTCATCTTACATCTGCTTGGATGCACGATATGTAGCACTGTAAAAAATATATAGAAATGAATCAGGAATGTTTTTTTGTCCACTTATGCTCAGGTAATGTTGAGTGGTGGACCTTTTTATCCCACCAATCCCATTCGTTTTTTCTTATTATCTAGAACACAAAACAAAGATAAAATAAACGTGATTCAGCTTATTCGGCACGTAGGTACGTAGATAAAAGACTGAACAATTACAGATACATCCTTCATCGCTTAGCTTTCACAGTTAAAAACTAAAATAGGCATGTAAAAGGTCAATTCATTATAGAATCATTTACATAAATCACATTACAAGGTGTCTTTTTGACCTTGAAAAGTCTAAGTTGTTTTAATCACATTTTACACCACAACAAAAATACATAAACGTACATAAACTCACGCCTTCTTCCCATGGGGGTAGGCAGAAACTACAAAACGTCACTTGTTACGATCCTTACATACACCTTTTGCCTCGTTAACGTTCATACATCTGGTCATACACGCACGCTGGTGAGGTTGCGAGTACTACGCACCTGACCTTTCTGAAGAACATTACCAATAAGGTCACTATAGTCCTCCTAGTGCTGAACAATTTGGTAAGTTAAACCAACAAGCATACAGGGTCAAATTAAATTAGCTAGCGAAACTCCGCAGATATGATGGGTATCGAAATCAAAACATGATAAACAATAAATAAATAAAATTGATTGTTTTTTTTGTGGGGTCATTGACCGCGGTTAGTGTAGTCACTTTGAAATATAAGTTTAAATAATCATTTTTGTTGTGGAAAATTTACAAATGTGATGGGTATCGTATGTAAATACGATAAAACAAAAGAAAACAGATTTTCTCAACTCATACATCAAGTAACAATTCTACTAGCGGTCGTTGAACCCCAAGAAAAAACATCAAATATTATTTTATTTTATCGTGTTTAGATATCGATACCATTACGTCTGCAGAGTTTCGCTAGCTAATTTAATTTAGCCCTGTATACCTATAACAAAATTGACATAAAATACAACATAAAATAATCCTCTAAACTGTTCTACATCCATGTTAACCTACTCCTCAAACAAATATCTTAAGAATGAATAAGGCCTGTACACACACACCCCCAACCTATAGTAACCCTCGGATTACACGACACAATCGAATTTAGATGTCGCCAGTGTGTACACGGCGTAATCCATTAACACCATGTTTCGTGAGGATGTAAACTGTGCTAACAATATTACTTAATGGTATTGTGTTGTAAAATTGGGCTGGATTAAATGTTAAATATTAAATTATAATATATAATTGGGGTACAATAGCGTATCAAATCAGCGCTGTTGACAATAGGTTCGTCCGAAGTCACAGCATTTTGCTGAGCAACGACCTGTTCTTGCACAGATGCGACGTACGGCTTAATTGTTCATAATATTGTTGTTTTTTTGTTACAAAAGTAGTCATTTTTCCACTCTGCTATCGGCATTTTGTTTTTGTTTTCATCGTTTGTTTGTTGTCATTTGAGAGTGTCGTAACACAGAGCAAATTATATAGGTTCCTTGCAGAGCAATGTGTATTGTCTTTGGTCCCTGGCCCTAACCTCAAGCAATGGACAAAATTGTAAAACTTTTAATTTTTGGGTACGAGGCTTTTGGCTACTTTGTATGTCTGTATTTTTATTAATGTCATTTATTTGTAATGTGCGTTTTGTTTGTGCAGAATAAACTATTTTTCTTTTCTTTTTTTTTCTGTTTTATCTATCCATTCTTAATATTAATTCAAACTTTAATATTACAAATATAACTGTGTAATATTGTGTCTTTTCACGCTTTAACTGATGAACGGATTTCGATGTAATTTGGCACAAACATAGACCATGACTTGGGTTAGGACATAGGATACTTTTTATACCGAAAATTGGTTCCCGTGGGATAAGCGGGCGATGCCGCGGACAAAATCTAGTCAGAATAAATGGATAGTAAAGCTTAGATTGAAAGGTCAAATTATACAAATTGAACATTGTGCTTCTATGGGTCTTTTGTATCCTGTTGTAGACACGGCACATACAAGTTCAGTGGTGCGTCTATTCTTACGTTCTATAGATCTTTGGTATCGTATCAATAGATACAGGTAGGCGATATTGCCGATAATTACAGTACATTTCATTATGATTTGATCATTTCACTATATGACATAATAGTGACCATAATATGACATACATACATACATACATACATAACATCACGCCTGTATTCCCCGAAGGGTTAGGCAGAGGTGTACCTATTCCCGAAAGGGTTAGGTAGAGGTGTACCTATAGCACACCCACATTTCGCCAGTTATGTTTAAGTCCCATGTAATAGGGGGCGAGCCTATTGCCATCAATCGGGCACAAATCCAGACTCCGGGCTGCTACCGAGAAATTCCAGATGGAAAAACCCGATAACACTATGCCCGACCCGGGAATCGAACCCAGGACCTCATGCTCAGCAGTAGCGCTTGCGACCACTAGACCAACGAGGCAGTCAATATGACATAATAAGGTCTTATTGGTGATATTCTACAGAAAGGTCGGAATCGTAGTGCTCGCAACCGGCGTGCGTGTATGACCAGATGTATAAACGTAAACGAGGCAAACAGAGTATGCAAGGATCGAAGCAGGTGGCGTTTTGTAGTTTCTGCCTACCCACATGGAAAGTAGGCGTGGGTTTATGTATGTATGTATTTCCTCTTATCTGTATACATGTCTCTGTATCTGTATATCTGTACACCTACTTAGATTTAAGGCACTTTTCGTGTCTGCCTTATTTTTATTTTTTTTTGGTTGGGAAATCGTCAAGTGACCTCTCCCGCTCTGGGCGGAGCGGAAGGGCGTGTCAGACTCTTACTGACTAAAACCCACCCGTGTTCCTTCAGTTGCTTGTGCGCCAGGGCCACGGTAACTCTTTCGAACAATCCGCGACCCCGGCAGGCATCGGCCCTATCGGACCCCGTCAAGTATGCTGACATCTCTTTGAGGCGCGCGTGGAACACAACGCGCCGTCGACCCGGGCCTAGTCCTTACCGAACGGCGAGCTGCCCATTGCTTGCCGTCCACAAGCCCGCGCCTACGGTGGCCGGGAGTCGGCAATCGACTCTCGCCGCCCAGGGTGTCTCCTCCTGCGGCGACTAGGGGCGTGAGGGCGCAACGATTGCCTCACCCTCACGCGCTCCGCCTCCTCCTTCGCCAGCATTACTGCTTCGCAATAGGAGGTGACTGCTTCCCATTCCGTTTCGCTCCGTACCATGGCCTGAACCAGGGCCGGACGCGAGAGATCGCCGCTGCCAATCGCCGCCACGAGGACACGGCGGTGCTCCGCCCAAGCAAGGCAGACCTCCACCGTATGCTCCACCGTGTCCTCCGGTCGATCCACACAATGACAACACAAGGGCGTTTCCTCCCGCCTTATCCGAAACAGGAACCTCCCGAAACAGCCATGTCCGGTGAGGACCTGCGTCAGGCGGAAGGTGAGGACGCCGTGGCGCCTCTCAAGCCACTCCTCAAAGAGGGGACTTACCGCCGCAATTGTGGTGTTACCGCCTTGTTCTTCTAAACTTTTCAATGGATTTTAACGCAGTTTTCATCATCATTTAGACAATTTATTCCGAAAGGTTTAAGTGTTTATTACATTTATATTAAACTTACATATAATAAAAAAATGTTTTGTCAAGTCGTAAAAACAGTGCGAAACAGGAGGGTCTAATTTCTACAATAATTTGAGCAGCCGTGAAGGTTATTGGGTTATTAACATAATATAACTAGGTGTTCTTTTAAAAGACTTTATAAAATTAGTAACCAGCACCCTATTACGTAACACACTATCTATCACAACCTGAATCATTTTGAAGCCTATTGCTAATCCATTACTCCATATGTTCGAAAAAATTGTCGGCTCAACAACGTAAATAACGCAATGAATGTTGTTGAACTGTCAAAATGAAACCCATTCCTACTGTTAGTGTGTTACGTAACCACCCCGCAGTTCTGGGAACTAGCCTTTAAGGTATCATACCAGCAGTAATCCTACTAATCCTATCCTTTTTTGTATGCACGTGTTTTCGTGACAAATAAACCTATTTTTCTTTCTTTACATTTATATAAATGTAAAGAAGATGTAAAGAGGATGGATAGGTGTTTGGTACTCTTTCACGCAAAAACTACTGAACGAATTTGGATGAAATTTGGCACACAGATAGACAATGACCTGGGTAAGAACATAGGCTACTTTTTATCCTGGATCGCAGGCGAAGTCGCGGGCAAAAGCTAGTAATTAATATTTCCAATGAAACACTCAGAATATTTTAAAGATACTTAAAATTCCGCCGAATCTACACCACCAAAGGTAATCTTCGAACTCTCTCCTTTCAAATTCACCTTTTCAACTTTTTATTCTGAGTACTTAAAGTTTTGCTGACTTGAGTTTTCGAGGGTACTTTAGCTCTCAAACAGTGAATTTCTTAACACAATGAATTTTTAAGAGCATCACAATGAACCACTTGGCTGCGAGTTTGGGCTGAAGTACTTAGGATGTAGGTATCTATGTATAGGTATGCGTTGCTTTGAAAATTTAAATTGTAGAGAAAGTGTGAGTAATTGAGATTTTGAAGAGGTCTTCTTTTTTGTTTCGCTTTTACAAAGTTCCATTGAGAAAGAGAAATGAATGAGAGGAAAGGCTCCTTCAAACAGGCGCGACACGCGACGCGAATCGCAGGCCACTCAAAGGCAACTATCGGCGACAAGCGGTGTCTTTGTTATAAGGAGCTTTAAAGTCAAGCAAGCGTCAAATATAAAAAAAAATATGAGTTTATTTTCTATACCTTTTTGTAACAATTTCGCGTTTATAATTTACATTTTTTGGAAATTGAAGGACGATAAAATATTACCAACTTCAAAATGGCCAGAAGCAGCTCAAATAGAATTATTGTTAATTTAGTCATCAATTCATTTCAATATTTTAAGTTTTATCAATCACTGAAATATTTTGCGATTTAGAGGCGTAATAAGTTCATAAACGCTGGTAACGCCGGGAGGGGACGCCCTAGGAAGACATATAGTGACCTTATTGGTGATGTTCTTCAGAAAGATCAGGTGCGTAGTACTCACAAGCGGCGTGCGTGTTGGTCCAGTTGTATGGACGTAAACGAGGCAAAAGGAGTATGTAAGGATCGTAGCAGGTGGCGTTCCGTAGTTTCTGCTTAACCCCATGGGAAGAAGGCGTGAGTTTATGTTTATGTTAAGTTCATAAGTGGAGGTTTTCAGACGAATAGTTTCAACTAAAGGGTTTCACGGAGAGTAAAAGAGGTGCCTGGTAAATTATAAAAGGTAGGTACACACACGAAGACCGTAATGGTCGACCTATGAACCTGGGTTACGACATAGGATACTTTTTAAACCTATAGTACACGTTGGGCGGCTATACTTACCTAAATTCTCTTTACAAATAGCCCTCCTCGCGTGGCACATGTTGACAAAGGACTGGAAGCCCTTCTTGTATCTGCTGAACATCATGCAGACCGGCTCCAGGTCGGTCTCGGGCAGGTCCTTGCACACATGGTTACATTTCTCGCTACCTGGTGCATACTCTTTTAGAAGGTCTGATAGCTTTGGTTCTGCGGATGCTATAACTAAGGAAGCAATGTGAAGCGTAGTTAAAAGTTTTATTTTAATAAATTTAAAGACGTAAATGATTTTAAAGATTTTAATGAATCTAATCATGATTGAGATTCAAATGATTAATTTATTTTACTCAGTTTTATTTCATGTAGTTCAGTTAGTTAATTTTTTTATAATAGTAATTTTGTGGTATGTATTTTAATCTTTGGTAACTAACACAATTATTGTTAAGTGTACTAAGAAAAATATGGATCACTGTCTGAATTAAATAAATAAATAAATAAAGATCAATCTCAAATCATACTCATATACGAAACAATCTCATTAGTGTAAACCGTTCGCCTCAGAGAGTGCAGGTCGCTCCGGACGTCATAGATTATAGAACTTGAGGCCCTAATAACCTTAATCCAATCCAGCCTGTCCGTCGTGGCCCTCTCCCAGCGACGCCTTATGCCGAGGTCAATGCCCCACAGGGGTACTTTGAGTGTAGTCGTTTAGTTTTTACCTTTTTTAAGCCCGGGCTGGAGGCCTTAATTTATTGAGGCACCCACAGGCCAGCCAGGTTAAGCAGCCTTTAGAAAAATAAGGACCCTAATAACCATAAACAGTACACACAGCTAGACACGATATGCATTTTGCTGACCAGACGATGTTAGAACTAACAAGGTATGGCTGTCCTCTAGAATATCAATGAGGGTTTACTTTTAAAAACCTGATCATTCATGAAGTAGGTACCTACGCCTTCGAAATTCAAAATACTTAAAAATATGTTTAATGAAAAACCCGCGAAATTCAAATCTTTTGTTTTTGCAATTTGCAGGTGTATTGATGAACCCGATACTGAACAGAAAATTATAAAAAACGTAAAAAATAATACCTGGGCTTCTTTAGCGCATCCCCTTAAGTGATCTTGGCCCTTAATGATTAACAAACACGTGTTCCGACCTCCTTGCTGCTTTTATACTATTTATGTTAAATAAATGTTTCATTTCTATAGAAATTACATTCGCTCTTGTACCTTAACATTCATGGCTTTATGGCATTATTTTAAATTAAACCATAAATATTGTTACGATTACACTCAAACTTGACTGTTAGGTCTGGGTCACATTATAACCCATTCGTGTCTAGCGAGGATATTAATAATATCTTATTTTGAGTTGCCAACATATTTTGTTTTGATATTTCTTGAATTCGATCATCTAATGTAGGCCCAATATTAACTCTATAGTATGGTCTTGGCACTAAAAAAACTGTCTACAGCAAATAATGGCCAAAATACAACGTAGTCTTACCAATTATGCAAAATAAACTGAGAGTGGTTGGCAAAAACATGGCAACAATAGAACACCAACATTCAATTTAAAATTCAATTTAATTTTGTTGCTTTTTATTATTTATGAAAACGACTTTTTATTTATAAAACTTATCGAGTTTCTTTAAATCGTTCCATTTTTAAAATATGATTTCAATCAAAAAGTTCAATAAAAAAGTTGAATAACTGTATTCAACTTTTAATTGGAATTTAGACCCGGATGGTTTTTCAAAATAAGAACCATTATTAGAACTGATTACAATTTATTCTTATTTTAAAAGCAACTTTATTGAAAGTTTATTAATTAAATACTTTGTTATATAAGTTAATCGATTTAATAAGAACGATTTTCATTTGATTCTATGTTTTATTTGTCGTCATCGCTGAATTGTAGGAGTACCAGTTCGTACGTCACTATGGTTCCTGCGACCTGTAATAAAGAGAAATAGCACTATTATAAAATTACACAAATGATTTTTTTACCAGAAATACGTAAGTAACTATTATTATTTAAAAAAAAACTGTATCTACCTTTTTTTTTTTTTGGGTGTGAAATCATCAAATGACCTCTCCCGCTCTGGGCGGAGCGGAAGGGCGTGTCAGACTCTTACTGACTAAAACCCACCCGTGTTCCTTCATTTGCCTGTGCGCCAGGGCCACGGTAACTCTTTCGAACAATCCGCGACCCCGGCAGGCATCGGCCCTATCGGACCCCGTCAATTATGCTGACAACTCATTGAGGCGCGCGTGGAACACAACGCGCCGTCGACCCGGGCCTGGTCCTTACCGGACGGCGAGCTGCCCATTGCTCGCCGTCCGCAGGCCCGCGCCTACGGTGGCCGGGAGTCGGCTATCGACTCCCGACGCCCAGGGTGTCTCCTCCTGCGGCGACTAGGGGCGTGAGGGCGCAATGATTGCCTCTCCCTCACGCGCTCCGCCTCCTCCTTCGCGAGCATTACTGCTTCGCAGAAGGAGGTGACTGCTTCCCATTCTCTCTCGCTCCGTACTATGGCCTGAACCAGGGCCGGACGCGAGAGATCGCCGCCGCCGATCGCCGCCACGAGGACACGGCGGTGCTCCGCCCAAGCCGGGCAGACCTCCACCGTATGCTCCACCGTGTCCTCCGGTCGATCCACACAATGCCAACACCCGGGCGTTTCCTCCCGCCTTATCCGAAACAGGAACCTCCCGAAACAGCCATGTCCGGTGAGGACCTGCGTCAGGCGGAAGGTGAGGACGCCGTGGCGCCTCTCAAGCCACTCCTCAAAGAGGGGATTTACCGCCGCAATTGTGGCGTGCCCAGCGCTGGGTTGCGACAGTCGCACTCTCCATGCCGCCATGAGATCCCGCCGGAGCTCTGTACGCTGTGCCGCAATTTCTCGCGGCAGCGGAGTAACGCCCCGGCGTTTCGCCTCCTCGCGCCACTCCCAAATGTGCGCGAGGACTTTTGCCTCCAGATCCCATGGCGGCAATCCGGCAAGGAGGCTCGCCGCCTCGCAGGAGACCGTGCGGTATCCCCGGACCAGCAGAATGGCCATGACCCTTTGGGACGCGTTCAAACGGCGTGCTGGTCGGAGCCTCAATGAACGCGCCCACACCGGTGCCCCGTAAAGGGCCATGGACCGCACGACCCCCGCGTAGAGCCTCCGGCAGGAGGCGTTTGGACCACCTAGATTGGGCAGGAGCCGCTTCAATGCAGCCCCGGCCCGATCCAGTCTGGGAGCCAAACATCGGAAGTGTTCAACGAAGTTCCACCGGCTGTCGAGGACGAGTCCCAGGTACTTCATCGTCGACTCGACGCCGATGTGAACCCCCCCTGCTGTTATTTGGGAACCCGACTGTGGCGCGTTCCGAGGACCATGAAAACACATGGCCTCGGACTTGTGCAGGGCCACCTCGAGTCCCAATTGCCGGATCCTCTCAACGACTGTCACTACCCCGCGTGTCATTAAGTCGGCCGCCGCCTGGTGCGACCTCCCCTGCGCCAGGACTAGCGTATCGTCAGCGTAACAAACGACGCTGACGCCGCTAGGGAGGTCGGCGCGCAGCACCCAGTCGTACCCGATGTCCCACAGATGCGGCCCCAGGACCGATCCCTGTGGAACACCGCATGACATCTCTCGCCGGTTCCATTCTCCTTGGTGACCAGGGTAGAGGACGGCCCTGTCCGTCAGATAGGCCTCGACTATACGACAGAGGTAGGTCGGCATCCGGTGATACCGGAGTGCCTCCCTGATGCAACTCCAGGGCAGGGTATTAAAGGCATTGGCGATGTCTAGAGACACCGCCAAGACGACCCCACCCCGGGCCACCGCATCCCCCGTCGTGAGGGCTCGTACGCGCATGATGGCGTCCACCGTAGAGCGCCCCCTGCGGAAACCAAACTGATTCTCCGCCAAATTCGGCCCCACCCGCACCAGCCGCCCGACGAGGCGGTCTGCAATGACTCTTTCAAAGAGCTTGCCCACCTCGTCGATCAGCACGATGGGCCGGTAAGCGGACGGAGTGTCCGCAGGGCGCCCCATCTTCTTAATGAGGACCAGTTTCCCCGTCTTCCAACGAAGTGGGAACTGGCCCCCCTCCAAGCATGCGCTTAGGAGCCCTCTAAGTCGAGGCCCGAGAGCCTCTAAGGCCAGGACCCAGGCTTTTCCAGGTAGGCCGTCGGGTCCTGGGGCGCTATTTTTGGCACTCAGCCTACGTACCGCCACTCTCAACTCTACCTAAGTACCTAAGTATTCATTCCAAAGTCTCTATTAATATTAAAATTATTATGTTTTCACAACACAATATTTGATGACAAAATCGGTTTAAAAGGGTCTTCAACATTTTGTCATCAACAAAAAGTTGAAGAGCCTTTTAAACCGATATTAATTAAATAACTTGTTACGGGGACACAGGCACGGGCACAGCTATTATTAAATTAGGTACTATAATTATGTGCGAAACGTTAATCAGCAAACCATATTTTGGAACCAAAAGTATCCACTGCGCTACCCGACTGCGGCGAAGCCCACAATTTGTTTTATACCTTTTATTCACCTACATTATGAAGCTTTGAATTTATTTTTACATACAAAATAAATTCAATACAAAAAATTCAAATATTTTTTTATGAGTGTGTTCCATATTTCGATTCCTGTTAAAAAATGTGTCAAAACGATGCCCTGAACTAATCTAGTCTAAGAATCACTCAACTATAAAGCTAGAAATAAAACCGTTGACCATTGAACAAGAAGTATCTTTTTTATTGACAGCATCCATTGTACTGTAGTCATTGATTTAACTTTAGTCAAGTAAAAAGCAATAAACATTTATTTTATCCATTTATATTCATTGATTTCCGCGTCTCTATACATAATATATACATTTTTGGATAAGAATTTTTGGTGGCCAGGCATTTTTTGGAGACAAAAATTTAAATATAGAACGGTGTGATTGATGCAGTGTCCCAAGGTAAGTTGTTGCACTACCAGTGTCGAATGCGGCATGGAAAAAATATTTTATCATTTCTCATACTCAGAAAGTAGAGTTTGTTTGATCCGAGTAGCGGGTGGAAGACGCTGCTCCCCATCTTTGGGCGGAAAAGACTCATAGTAATTGCTTCCCTCACTAGGGCGGGAATGAATTTTAAAAATAGAACTAAATTTATAAATAATACTTATGTTATAAATAAATACTTTTGTTATCTTTTTAATATTTATTATTATTATTAGTAACGCCTGTTAAACAGAGCACCTGCCATCTTATCTCTTCACCACCCTTGGTTGACTGGTAGAGAATGCCTAACGCATTAAGTCCGCCTTTGTTTGCTATTGTGTGCGAGAAGTTTAAATAAATAAATAAATTTGGTTAGGTTAGGTTAGCTACGAATTTTTTTTCATAATTAAGAAAAATATCGATTTAAATAAAAAATAAATGCTGCAGTCTTGTGACTGTGTAAACAGCAAGTGTGAATACAAAAAAAAACTATTAAGCGGAACGGCCCGCGGCGGTGACGCGGTGTGTTCATGTTTCAATTTTTAAAAAGACTATATAATTTGGCGGGATACTAACTCTGTAAGCTATACCAAAATATAAAATATCGGTTTTATAGACTAATATTTAATTAAAAACGAGTCTCTCTCTCTCTCTCTCTTCTCTCTCTCCTATCCAACTAATATTATAAATGTGAAAGTTTGTGAGGATGGATGGATGGATGGATGTTTGTTACTCTTTCATGCAAAAAGTACTTATCGGATTTGGATGGAATTTGGAACACAGATAGTTTATAACCTAGATTTACATATAGGCTACTTGTTATCTCGATAGTACGTTCCCGTGGGATTATTTCCGACATCCACACGGGCGAAGTCGCGGGCAAAAGCTAGTTATAAATAAATATTTTAGAAAAACTACTATTTTTACTTTCCTTATATACGAAATGAAAAGTAGAGTGTTTAACACTGGCGAAAGTCATCAATTCGTACTCGGACTATAGCCTCTAAATACCTCGTATGGGAATTGATTCCTTTCGACCCTTGTGTAACAATCTACTATTGTACGACTATATTTATGTGAGAGAAGGCCTTTGTCGAATACTATGTGTCTGTGACCCAGCTGACGCGGTGAGAACGATGAAGGCTGATTATGATTATGCAAACAGATTTCCTATAGATAGGCCCGGGTTTGGCTATTCGTGCATGTGGGGTTTTTGTACGCAGTACGTAAGTAAACGCACAAACAATGCAAGAGAAATTACATGCATGAATGAAAAACAGTAGCACCTATTCAGCATAATTCGCAATTAAATTAATAAAAAATACTTAACTAATATAATAAAAATACTTAACTAATATCGTCCCAAAATAATATTCTCTCATTAATTATGAATATTTTATCAAGTTAACTTCCTGTCTCCTCATAATTATTATTTTGAAGAACTTAATTAAATTCCGTAAGTATTTTGAGTTCTTAAAATAAGTAAGGTAGGTACTTCATCATTTTGTCGCTTCCTACGCAAAAGAGATAAGAGACTGGCCATCATTTAACTATATTTGCATCATAATCAATCTATAATGTTTCCAATGTTTGGACACAGGCCTTCTCTCTTCGAGAGGGAGTGGGCTATAATCTACCACGCGGACCTAGTGCGAGTTGGTAAATGTCACATATTTTCGAATTTTTAGTTCTTGGACATGCCAGTTTCCTAACGATATTTTTCTTCACCGTTTTGAATGCAGTGGTGATGAAATGATTTACATAGGGTAAAGTGCCTGCCTGGGTTCGAACCCACGACCTACAACTCGTAAGTCGGGGCCGTTACCACTGGGCCACCACTGCTCTTTATTTGCATGATTATCATAAATTCAAATAAAGAATTCTGACATTCGAAATTAAAGCAGTGATTTGTTTTTTCATTACTTCGAAGTTCGTTTGTTTATTGAAATTGATGAAAATGCAATTTTCTCATTATTTTGTAGTTAGATTGTATTTTAAATAAAAATGTTAGTTTATAGAAAAAAAATGGAATCACTTAATTGCTATCGCTAGCAGCTCAACCAAAATATCTACTTATTTTGAGCAACAAATTATAATGAATAGATTCGAATTATATTGAATAGATTCCTAAAGAAATTATTATTAAAAATATATTTTGAACAAAAATTATACTGTAAACTGAGTTTTATTAATAACGCAGAGGCATAATTTTAATTTTATATTTTGTACCCTTAGCGGTAGCTACCGACCGCCAAAGAATAGACGACGGACGGACTGTGTGAAAGATGATAATTATGGCTAGAAAGGGGATGATTACTGAAATGACTGGTGAAAAAAATGAATGAATGAATGAATGGAATGAATGGTTGGGCAGGAGAATGATGATGATGACCAGTACCTACTTATTTAGGTAGATCAAACAGTATGTACTGATTATTGTATACAAGCTTTTTCCCGTGGCTTTGCCCGCGCGATTGTCGGAAATTGTCTCAGGGGAATTTACAAAAGTATCCTTTGTCCTACACCAGGTCATGGCCTTTCCGTATGCCTTTCATCCAAACCTATTCAGTCGTTAAGGTATGAAAGATAACAGACTATATTTCCAATACCTTAAATCGAGGATCTCCTTTAAAAAGAGGTACAGAGAGATTTCAAAATCACATGTGAATTTTAAAATTAACCCCTATTTTACACCCTTGGGGGATTACTTTAGAAAAACGGTAAAACACGTAATTCTTTATTTCTTACCAAAAGCATAAAGCAGATGTTTGATTTTGGGCTACCACTATGTACACTACATAGATAAATAGGAAAAATACAAGGGATAAAAATACTAACAAATTAATCTGAAGAAGAGTACAGGCGTACAAAAATGATCATTTGGGAAGTTTTTTAATATGATAACCCTATTTTTAGGCTAGCCATGACAGTTGTGTTTGACATGACGTTTGACGACTTTGACAGTTTTAAGTTTCGTGAAGTGACGTTTTTCTTTGCTTTGACTTTAAATTAGATGTGTTTGGGAGATTTTTGTGATTGTTTTGGTTTTGCGACCCAGTTTATTACTAAGGCCATTGATTGATTGCCTCGCTGTTGACCCGATTCCAGCTTTGTTATATGGTTTCTGATTCACCTGTGATTTGGG
Source organism: Griposia aprilina (assembly GCA_916610205.1). Classification (NCBI taxonomy): domain Eukaryota; kingdom Metazoa; phylum Arthropoda; class Insecta; order Lepidoptera; family Noctuidae; genus Griposia; species Griposia aprilina. The sequence goes on from OU744286.1 coordinate 18,584,690, forward strand.
TTTCGTCGTGTACGTGGTATTCTACAATAACAAGTTGTACTAGGGTTGCACTTATTTTATTATTGCTGCCACAATCGAGTAGAATATCCTGTAGTCTTATTTTATTATTATAACGAACCCAAGTATTTTCGGAATTCGTGTGTTGTTTTTTTATCGTAGACATTACAGACACGTCAATCAAATGTCATTGTCAAAATAACATTTCGCATATTACTGATTCATCATATTTATGTTGTGTTGCTCTCCTTTACAAAGTTAATTCGAATGTACATTGAAACGAAGTAAAATAATAGAAAAATAACATTAAAAAACAGTTACTATATTGTATAGCGATATTTACATATAGTGTACATGGTGTTAGCCTAGGCTCCATACATTTCTGGAACACCTCCATTGAATTTTCGTATACCTCTGGGTTTCTCATACAAACTTTCATCCCCTATATCACCCTTTAGGATTATTTATGAGATAAAAAATAGCCTATGTCCTTTTTCAGGATGCCATCTGTCTCCTTGCCAAATTTTATCGAAATCCATTCAGTAGTTTAGGCGTGAAAAGGTAAAATACAGACAGAGTTACTTTCGAATTAATAATATTTGTATGGATACTTACCGTGAGGACCATATCTCTAGTGATATAAAAGAAGTGCAGACCGCTGAGTGCCACGATTTCGCCGTTAATTTGGTTTTGGAACCTTTCAACCTGAGGAACAAACCAAACGAAATTTAAAAATAAGCAAAATCATTCTTAAAATGTTTTCCAGCATTCAATAAATTTTATGTAATTTGTAATATTTTTCTTTTCTGCACATTTTAGTTTTTAATATTTAGGTACTCAGCCTAAATAATAAAGCTCTGGCCAAACTGAAGCAGGTGAGTGAGCGGGACGCGGGACAAAATTCGCTCGTGCCAATTGTATAAACTAACGTTTATGGAAGGGTTAAGATACTTGTCCCTCCGGCGCCGCCGGCTATTGACGAAAAGCGAGTAGAGCAACTAAAAACAAGTTGGCGAGCAACAAGCAGTGAGTGCGCGACAGCGACGAGAGATTACTCGCTTGTATGCGTATGTACCTAGCGTGAGTTTCTCAGCGAGCGTCGCTGAGCAAGTACTCTCTTTGATAGCTCTTGTCGCTGCGACAAACTAGTGGAGAGGGAGTTCTTGCCAGAAGTGTGAACAGTCAGCGATCAACTATTAATATAATGTATTTCTTTTACCTACAATGTTTGGTACGTTACTTGAGCTAGAAAATCGTTGATCTAGTACATCACATCTAGCTGGTCGCTACCTCGTTGGCAGCGGGACAGGTGCCTTAAATGGGCGCGAATAGCCGCGTCATTAAAAAAATTGACGCGCGCAGTAAGTTCCCGTATCCCGGTCGCTCGCTCGCTTCAGTTTGGCCAAAGCTTAATTTAATAACTGTAGGACGGGTTGACTGTTTTTACTGAATTGCAGAAGGCAGCGATAGTCACACCGTCTTTAAATTTTAATCAATCAAAATATTAAACTACTTAAATGGAAAAGGTACTAACCTCTTTATTATAAGACGTCGTAGGCACAGTATACAGGGCAGGAAGAGGTAACAGTGAGGATGTGTTCACACCAGAAGCTACTAGCGCCACCGTCAGGAAGCGGGCGCAGAGATAAACAGTGGAGTACATAAGGTACAACGGGTACACGTAGGTACGGAATATACTGAAAAAACTAAAAGTGTATAGTATTTTAGGGCTGTCTGTCCATTTGAATGGACAGGAGTGATGTTTTAGTACCCACCTGTTCTCACGCCCAGGACATAAATTATTTAGGATTTGCGCTGATTGGACGCCGTTCCTAAAACATAGAACGTATTGAAAAATACAGGATGAAATTGAAAACTTGCGCCAACTCGAAATAGGAGGTTCAGTAACTGTTACATAATCATTATATATTTTTTTGTCATTTCACAAATCTAACTTCTTAAAAAAATCGTATAATTATCGTCTTAGATAGTGCAAACTAAGTTATTGCCTACAAGTAGACACAAATTAGCGTCATTCCAGTAAAAAAATCAAATAAGAAAATTATAGTATCATTTTTAGCGCGCGCCCAAAGAGAAATCCATTAAGGGGACTACATGACTTAAACGCAAATTTATAATGCCTAAAAATATATGATCCACTGCAGTGACCAAAATCAGAAAAATATATGATATTCTTCTGGATATATGCTAGTTAGATAGTGTGTTGAAAACATAATACAATTAACTTGATATGATAGAAAAAAATCACGAAGGTACATCAAAAATTTTTTTTTAACGATTACTAACCATACTAATATACATGCAAACATTCAGATTGCTTGTCAGATTATTCTACAAGTAACATACTAACGTAATAGTATTTTATTTTTTTAGTCCAATGATTTTTTTTTTTGTAAATCCATAATTGCTTCATATTATGCAATAAATTACCAGCATTGTGTCATCGCGCGTCTCTTTCTTTTCTATGTAATCCGACAGTGACCGCGCTTTAGCTCTTGTAAGCTTCTTAATCGCAGAGATCACATGTCATCATGAAGCAAGATGGCAGGGCGTTCAGCTAGCGGTCATTTACCTAATTGTGACCGTTCTTACGATAAACAGAGCGCGTGGCTACGTTGCGAAATCGCTTGCCTATGCGCACGTATGTGCAACCATTTCCTTCCTCACGGCTGAATGACATGTTCTAAATGTTCTATAAAACACGTTGAATTATATATTTTAAATTGGCGCACCTATTCAACTTCATCCTGTATTAGTTGTGAAAGTGGTTCTGCACCCCAATTGCGTACAGCGTAACCTAACATACTTTTTAACACAATCCGAAGGATTTTGAAGGAAATTCCTAAACCATTACTTATGTTTGAAAAATTCGTCAGGTGGACAACGTTAATAAGGCAATGAATGTTGTTGAATTGTTGAAATAAAAGATGTGTTACGCCATTACCACGCAGAAAAGTAAATATAGGTATTTTATTATAAAAAGAAATTTCCAAGCTTTTAATGTATGTTATTATTTTTATCAAAAAAATGCCCTAAACTTTTATTTTTATTTGTATTTTATATTATTAATTACCATTCATTTTTTAATTTTAACTTTTATTATTTTTAATTTTTATATTCATTTGACATTGAGTTGCTTATTTTTATTTGACATTGTATTTATGCTTTGATGACATTGTATTTATTTTTATATTGTGATTTGTATTTATCTCGTGTTTCGTAACTTGTGATTGTAATATGGGAGAACCTGAAATAAATGTTTTTTTTTTATTTTTGCACTTAGCATACTTACGCTAGTACATTGTAAAGCTGTAAACATATGAAGAACAGGTCATTTGCAAATGTGACCAGCACAATCCCGCTGAATACATCGTCAAAATGTTTGACCAAGTTGGTTGCGTGTGTATAATCCTCCCTTAACGCACCCCAAGTTGTTGCTGGCACAAAATTCTGAAAAAAAACTCATTCATTATGGATGTTCAATATACACTGGGCCGCAAAGAAAGCGGGTCGATTATATAAAAAATGCGATAACTTTTAAAATATTTGAGCAATCCTTTCAAAATAAAAAATTAATTAAAGTTTATTTTATTACAAAGGAAGAAGTAAAGTCTTTTTATTTAAACCATTAATTAAAAAATTTGAACAACTTTGAAACCATTTTTTATACTTTTGTTTCTGTTTATAAATATGGCATTTATTGTAAGAAATTCATTATTCTGATCAAATTCAATTATAAACATGCCACTAACCCCTGAAGAGTGTACCAGATTTCTGACAATGCTTACATACGGGCACAGTCAGCGTTACACAGCGAGAATTGTTGTTGTATCGCTATCAACCGTTCAAAGAGTGCTCCAGCAATTTGTAGAGACTTGATCCAATATTCGCAGACCGGGAACAGGCCGAACAAGGTGCACGACAGCGCGGGAGGATCGATATATGGTGTTAACAATGTTGTGAAATCGATTTCAAAAGGCTCTTGAAGTCAAAACTCACCTTCTACGTGCTGGAGGGAGCAATCCGAGCACGTGTACAGTACGGCAGCGTCTTGCTGAAGCAAACTTGAAACCATTTAGACCTGCAAATGTACCAAACTCGAAAGGCAGCATCGAAATTCAAGACTGTGTTATGCTAGAAAACACATGAATTGGACTCTGGATGACTGGTCAAGAGTAATGTTTTCGGACAAGTCGAGGTTCATGTTATTCACGCATGTCGGAGGCAAAGAGTCTACAGAAGACCAAGAGATTGCTTTAACCAAGCTTGCATTGAAGAGAAAGTGCCATGCGGGGGAGGCTCCATACACGTGTGGGCTGCAATTACCAAACTAGTGGTGATAGAAAATGGCGTTTTAACTGCAGAAAGATACGTGAATTCAATCTTAAATGAGTTGTTGGCCCATTTTTAGTAAACATAGGCGAGAACGCCATCTTTATGCAAGATAACGCTCGTCCCCATACAGCTCGGATAGTGTTTGACTACCTTGATTAGGTCGCTATCACACGCATGGAGTGGCCAGCACGCAGCCCAGACTTGAACCCCATCGAGAATGCCTGTTACGAATTATGACGACGTGGTACGCCAGCGAAATTCCTCTCCAATGACGCTTCGTGAACTGAAAGAAGCGCTGATAGAGGAATTGGAGAATATTCCTCAGTATCGGCTCAGAAATCTGGTGGGAAATAGGCCAAACTGTATAGCAGCTGTATTAACAGCTCTTGGTGGCATTACAAAATGCTAAAATATGTAAAAATTGCATATTTGATACCGTAGCCCATTCGAAATCTAGTGCAAACTGTTGTTTTTACTGAACTTACTTTTATTCAAAATAATCTTCATAATCTTGAACTTGTATGACATTGATTTAAGCATCATAAAATGGTCTATAAAACCGTATTTATTTCATAAAGCTGGGTCCAATATTTTGGAAGTTATTCGAGGTTTTTATTAGATACCGACCCGCTTCTTTGCGGCCCAGTGTATTTGAATACACAATTGCGTTAGTTTAATGAAAAGATTCTAAAATTAAACTAAATATCATTTACCTAAAAAATTCATAATATTAATTGTTTTTTTCTTTCTTAATTTTAAATGGAAAGTTGCAAGATGATTGAGCAGACATGAATTTTTTTTTAAATAAGAAGTTACCTACTAGATATAATTTTTATTCTTATAATTACACATAAATATGACGGAGAAAGTACGTCTTTCTCAATACGTTGAATATGCATCTCAGTTGAGGTAGATTTACATATTATTGGTTACTAATTGGTTACATAGATACGTACCTTACTAGCCGTTAAAGCAATCTTTTTATTAATCTGTTCCAATATTGAAGTCAAGTACAAACTCATGCACACAATGAATATATCTGCGTAGTTCCAAGTGGCTGTGGCTACTAAATTCAGATACTGAAACAATTAAAACACAATTTACAAACGTTTCGAAAGGAACTTACTACTAAAAATATTTGATATGCATTTTTCATGTGCTTATTTTTACCGTTATTAAAAATGGATTGTCTGTAATGGTGGTCTAAAGAAAGAGCTGTATGAAATGTAAAGAACAAGAAATAATGTTAATGCGGTCAGATCGCATAAAGCCTGGAACACACATGCTACGTCGTAGGAACAGATGCTGCCTAGTAACACATAATTAGCAAGTCTGTGTATACGAAAAGAGATATAATTATTTTACACACACGGAGAGCATTCTGTCGATAAGCATGCTACTTACTAGCAAACAAGCATGTTTTTTAATAGCTAAACGTCAGGATTGATCCCCAGAATAGGCCCCCAGTTTCGGGGTGTATGATAAAAATCATACACCCCGAAACTGGAGGCCTAATCTCTAAGTCTGTTGATAGTTGATACTTAGAAGTGAACCCTTCTCCCGTAATCGTAAAAACCCGTAAGTTAACGAATGTTAACTTTTTCGGACGGGTAAAAACACATCGGGAGTAAGGACAGCCGTCAAATCTTGTTGTCATTCATTTTTAATTCGGGACCCGGACTAATCTTATGTCCGTAAGTGATGTGGAATAGGAAACGCCCGTAAATTCGGCCAAAACTAACGTAGTCCGTGCTTAGGGGGTAGGCTCCCTGTAGTTAGCGAGATTTTTAGTGCGTTTGGAGCAGGATTTTCGCTTCCATACGATGTAAAAAAACTGTAGAAAACATACCTGAACAATAACTGCCAACCATTTAACGTACGGTACATTCAAATCATACAGCCAGGGAGATGTCACCTTAACAAACAACTCTCCGGCATCGAAATCAGCTGCGTCCCCAGAGCATTCCAGTATTCTCGAGATCCTTGATGTTATTGACATGATGTGTTCCACTGAAACATGGACAGAGTGTGGCAGGGACATCGACGAGCAACCTGTTACCATGGATTCAGTAATGATTCTAAACGCCACTGCGTTGAAATTTTGAGCAGGTTATTAAAAAAAAATGGCTGTTCCATAAATTTTAACCGCGTCGTTTTTGCACTTTTCTATGAAACAACTGTTTTTTTTTTTATAATTGACATAATGTTTCTACGCTAGGGGGTCCACAATGCCTGCCGGGGTCGCGGATTGTTCGAAAGTTACCGTGGCCCTGGCGCACAGGCAACTGAAGGAACACGGGCGGGTTTCCAACCCGAAAAAAAAATAAAAAAAATCATTTACTGAATTCATGGTTTCAGCTTGCGCGTCGATGTGCCATCTGTATAGTTCAATGCTTCTGTTTATATAGCTACAAACCTTATTATCTAATAATGTAGTGGTATTAAAATAGATTTTCTATAGGATCGTCTTTAGATCCGCAGCCTAACTGAACACACACTTTCTATCACAATCTAAATCATTTTTAAGCCTATTGACAATCCATTGCTTCATATGTTCCAAAAATTTGTCTGCTCAACAATGTAAATAACGCAATGAATGTTGTTATGCAACTACCCCGCGGGTCGAGGGCCACTTATATAGTGATTTGTATGTTTGATATGATTGCTCAGTATGCTTTAATACATGCTTTGAAAAACCGTGTTCTAGTAAATACCGTAATCTTTAATATACTTTTTAGAAACTAGACACTTTAGTTTTTATTAATGTTCTGGTTAAGTTCCGGTTTAACTCAACTTATTTTAATAAGAAAATGATTGTCTGTAAAGTCGGTTTACGGATGATAATTTTACGTGATAACGTCATAAGGAGTGGAAGAGAGATAGATGCGTCACAAGCCGAACGCTTAGGCCGATCGTGCCTCTGTATCGCTTGTTCCGCGCTCTCGCTTGCACGCTCGGCTCAGGCGGAACGTGACAATGAGTATGCTTTTTCGTGCGTGCAGCCGTCTCTCATCGATTTATAAGACGTTATCGCGTCAAAAACAACATCTTCCTTAAGAAATGAGACTGTAACGCCAAAACTAACGGTGGTTTGGATTTTTTTTATCCAGACTGAGATTACGTTCCATGGCTTTATTTTTATACAATACCAACTTATTTTTATAAACACGTCAAAATATTTTTAACATTATAATTTTCGGTCGTGATTGACCAGCGAATGTCATGGTACATGCCTACTGAACTGATCATGAAAAGGATATGAAAATGAAATGGACATTTAAAACTCTCCGACACGTAGCTTCAAAGAATCTTCTTCAGCGAGTCTTCGTCTCTTTGGCCCAATAGATCCTAACGTGTTGTTTGTCACGCTGGGGTGGGACCACAAACTTTAGATTTTTTAGAACTAGTGAGGGCTCAGAGATCTCTCCATAAGGCCATGCTACCCAATGCCTTTACCTATCTTCTGACCGTCTGTCTATATGAACCCTTATATCCTCCAACTCATCCTAAGAAAACACAAATCCCTCCCGTACGATCCCTCAAAGGTCAATAGACGAAGGAAATACGCAGTCGCTCCAACCGTCACATTAAGATCTGCTTTTGCCAAAAGACTGTGTGCGACAATCATCCCACCTATGCAACCTTATAAACAAAGAACTAAGTATATACTCTCTGAAGCTGCGTGACAATTTAAAAAAAAAAACAAATTGGCTTAAGGCGCTTCCCCGACCAAACGACCTTGAGCGTTCGGTCCTTCTCTGTCCCGTCGCTAAGTCTCTGTCTGACCCGCTCACTGCGCACGCCCATTTATTATAGAATTCAATTTTTTTTGGAATTATTTTGTAGCGGTATCAACATCGCCACATGCGAGCTACACGTCATATTGACGTCACGCAAATCCTGCATCGCGCAAGCAGCGTTTACCGCGCGACTAGCATATATACAACGTCACGACATCAACCGTCGGGCAGTTGCCCACCAGACACAACACCCGTCTCGTCGGAGGATCCTCCCTTTTCCAAAGAGTATGAGTGAGCTTTACACCCTATAATTTCTATACTTTTAATAAAAAACGACAAGCAATATTTAGAACTAAAATAAAATGTGAATTATTTAGGTTTTTAAATTATCTATCCATTAGTCTAATCCTCAAATTATAAGAACGTCACCTTTAGCAAAAGATGCATGGAATCAATAATTTTAGTCACTTTTTTACAAGGAGATTTTAAATATATCCATATCAGATAAAAACAAATAAGAACGTGCAATAATTATGATGATAGGATATCGAACATTAATAATGGCTTTTAGATATAGTATAATAATGCACTACCACAAGGTTTTGCTCGGGGTAGCGCCTTAAGACTAAAAGCCATGATGAAGTTGAATCAATGGTATGAACTCTTCAATAACCTGACTATACATACCGCGGAGTTTACGGTTAGTGGAAGAGGCTACTTTAAGTTTCTTCCGATCCCAAGACAATGTCGCAGGGTTAACCACTAGACCTAAATTACTCACACGCAAAACTGCAGACATTCACTCATCCTCACACACTATCACACTCACACGCACATACCTTACACTACATTACACTACACTACAAGATCACCTCTTCGCCTTTTTGTGTATTATTTAAACCTTAGTTCTCATTTTAATCAAAAAAAAAATGAATTACGTTTTTTTTTTCTTCTGATAATTATAAGTGGAAGTGTGGACTTAAAAGGGGACTCCTAATCATATAATTTAACGAAAATATGTTAGTTGATATATAAATATATATATTTTAATTCTATCTCCATTACGAACAAAGCTTGAAAATTATAAAAACTTACTGAAAGCCATTCCTAAAAACACACCGCAGGCTACGTTGCACCTCTTAACAACATTAGGATGGATATACTCATCGAGTCGAGAATTGATCAGCTGTTTCATCAAAGTCGGCCATTTAGGAGCGACTCTTATGAATGAAATTGTAGTACAGCAAGCCGTCGAGAAGAATGTAAAGTAACCTGAGAATATTATACGAAAATGGTTTGGAAAAAAAACTTTTTTACAAAAAAAACAACCGACTTCCGAAATTAAAGTTATTTTTCACGTCTTTTACTGTTTTTTTTGGAAGTCTGTTGTTTTTTTGTAAAAAAGTTTTTTTTTTCACTTTTTTAGTTGCGGTACCTACCCCACACAAATTCGTATACCACTACTTAGTGTGTAAATAACAGTGACAGGAAATTATTAACACATCATCCTTAGTAACTAAGTGGAAAAAATATGCAGTATTAAGGATAACTCAAAAACTACTAATCAGACCTTGATCAAATTTAAATGGGACCACAAGCTATCAAATAAAAAAAGAATCATCCAAATCGCTTCACCCAGAAAAAAGTTCTGAGTTAACACACCTAAAAAAAAAAGAAAACAGACGAATTGAGAACCTCCTCCTTTTTGTGAAGTCGGTTAAAAAGGAAAAGTTGGAGTTTTAGAACAAATATCTAAATCATAGACTTACCTAGTGCAGAGATATTATTAGGATTCTTGTGCAGTCTGTAGAGACACAACATGGTTCCTATGATTTGAGCAATGGTCATAATTAAGGCGACCATAAACTTAAGTGAGCATTTCGTGAATCTGAAAATGTGTACACAATTAGTATCAACACGGAAATATCTATGTAAAGTCTGGAAAATTTATTGTTAATAAATTGACTACAAGTAAATCATAACCGTCATCCATTGACAGTTGTATGAAAAGGGAAATAAAACAGCAAATTGACAGAGTGTCAATTTAACTAACAATTATTTGCCCCGACTGTATTTAATGATTCAATTTTTTTTTGGCTGGCTGTGCTTGGTCAATAGGTATATTTTTGAATGATCAATGGTGTATCTTTTAAACAATTTTATGGTTCCTTTTATCTTCAAACCTCATACAAATTGGTACACGTAATTATTTATATTTCCCATAAAGTAAATGTGCTTGTCTCTAATCAGATACATCTTATATTTACATATTTACTTATTCTGTTATTTTACCTCATTTTCGAGACATCTTTTTGCAGTATTCCTGTCACGGGATTCAATCCAATGCATTGTCCCCATACAATTACCCCTCGCATAGCTTTTTGAAACAATTTGAACTGATCTTTAATTTTATTTTTCCCGTCTTTGTCTGGTTTGGCTAAAAGCAACGTATTTTTGTTAAGAGCTGAATAAAAATAAAAGTTTTAATACAGTATAAGTTATAAATAACAAAAATTTAATTGATGAACATAATTTAATATTTTTGTTGAAAAAATAGAGATAATGAATCTTTCAAAAGTAGGTACGCCACTTTCACCCTTGGTCTCAATTACGAACTCTTACGAATCGTGATTTTGGACAATGCAAAACTCAAACTCAAAGCATTTATTTCAATTACGTAAACCATTTACAAGCTCTTTTGTCAAGGAAAAGTCAGAAAAATTAAGCTGAATGACTCTGATGAAAGCCCATTTCAAAGCGTAGTAGGATCCTATGAAAAAGAACAGACATAAAACTTCATGACCACTCTTTTAAATAAAAAATATTGTTACAAAATATTATTTACAGTCGCACTTGGTTTTCTCCAACGTTAACGAATCAAAATTTTAAAAAAAAACTCACTGTCATCCGAAATCCAATGCTTAGCGCTCCCCTCTTTGGCTTTACTGAAAAAATAATAAATGATAAATGAAATAAAACAATATTACCACAAAATTATAACAATCCGATTATGCATGCTTACCCATCCAACTGATTCTCTTGCAGAACTCTGAAATTGATAACTTCTAATTCCTTTGAAAGTTCTGTAAATAAATTAGCGGTTATTATAAGATTTAATTTAGCCTTTTTTCGGTCTGAAAAGACCAGGTTTTCAATATGATTGCTGAGTTTAAGAGCAAACTAGTATTTCGAAAAACTTTTTTGGAAAGCCGGTCACGATTCCAGGTCACGATTTGTCTAGTCATACGGTTTCACCTTCATGAATCTATCAATATCACTTATCATAAGACCACTAGGAGCCATTCAATTCTTCTAATTTTCGAAGAATTTTCGCCACAGCGTACAGAAGAAGAAACGCGCCACGTTTTAAGAGGCTTACAAGAGCTAAAGCGCGATCACTGTCGGATTGCATAGAAAAGAAAGAGACGCGCAATGACACAACGCTGGTAACTTATTGCAAAATATGAAGCAATTATGGATTTACATAAAATCTATTCATTGGACTAAAAAATTAAAACACTATTACGTTAGTATGTTGCTTATAGAATAATCTGACAAAAAATCTGAATGTTTGCATGTATATTAGTATGGTTTTTAATCGTTAAAATATTTTTTTAGAGGTATCTTCGTGATTTTTTTCTATCATATCAAGTTAATTGTATTATGTTTTCAACACACTGTCTAACTAGCATATATCCAGAAGAATATCATATATTTTTCTGATTTTGGTTACTACAGTGGATCACATATAATTTTAGGCATTATAAATTTGCGTTTAGGTCATGTAGCCCCCTTAACGTAATGTAAATTCGAACGATTTTAAAATTGAAATACCTCGTTTCAGCTATAATATTAATTTAGTTTCAAGACTTTATTCGTATCCATGTTTCCATACTTATACCATAAATTCGAAAGTAACTCTGTCTGTCTGTATGCTACCTTTTCACGCCTGAACCACTGAACAGATTTCGATAAAAGGCAAGGATATAAATGGCATCCCGAGGAAAGACATATGATCATTTTTGACATAAAAAGATTCCAAAACGGTTGTTATAGGGGTCAAAGGTTGTATTTAACATGTAGTCTTTATTAAATTAAAATCGGTCATCTCGGTCCAAAATTATTACAATGTTAAGACACAAAATAACTTGGATAGAGTATTTTGAAATGAAAGGTGAAAATATTAAAGTAAATAATGATTATATTTTAAGTTAGACATTTAGTCCAGGCTGGCACGGGCGATTTTTTATCGTGCACTGGATTTTTAAGTCTCCGGGTTGGGCCGAACATTGAAAATCGAACACTGTAGGTACATCCCAGTGAGTCAAATAAAAATCACTGTTGGATTTTCAACTCTAGGCGCTAAGTAGTGCGTTGAAAATGCAGTGGGCGATAACAAAAATCACCCGTGGTAAGGAGGGCTTAGAATCATTAAATCCTATTTTATTTTTAAAAGAAAATGATTATTTGAAATTATTGTCTGTTTATTTTTTTATGCTTTAACGGCTGAACTAACATGGATGAAAGGCATACCTACGTATCGGTCACTCTGGGCGTCGGGAGTCGATTACCGACTCCCAGCCACCGTAGGCGCGGGCCTGCGGACGGCGAGCAATGGGCAGCTCGCCGTCCGGTAAGGACCAGGCCCGGGTCGACGGCGCGTTGTGTTCCACGCGTGCCTCAAAGAGATGTCAGCATAATTGACGGGGTCCGATAGGGCCGATGCCTGCCGGGGTCGCGGATTGTTCGAAAGAGTTACCGTGGCCCTGGCGCACAGGCAATTGAAGGAACACGGGTGGTTTTTAGTCAGTAAGAGTCTGACACGCCCTTCCGCTCCGCCCAGAGCGGGAGAGGTCATTTGATGATTTCCCACACAAAAAAAAAAAAAAAAAGGGCCTCAGTACTTAGCTTTCTGCGTTCCGTTTTACTTTGACATCTGCCTCAGTTCAGTCCGTCTAGCTAAGGATACTCTATTATTAAAATCAAAAATAATAAAAAATATCATACCAAAAAGCTTCCCACCGAAATCAGTACCTTTCATTTTAAACACCTTGTAAGTACTGCCACAAACAAAGTTAATACATCTGTTTAACTTTAACCTAAGCCTACAATTTGGGTCCACTTGTTTTCATGTCACTTTACTCAAAATGATTAATGTGTGTCATCAGAATATGAATATTTTATGACGCTGTCACTTCTAGAATAACACGGGGGTGATGTTTGTGTTATAGTTTTGGGACGCGTCAAATAAAGTGCGTTTTGAAGGTGGTGGATTAAATGTTCTGAAATGTAATATTCTTTTGTATTCAAAACTTCTCAAAAAACTAAGGAGACTCTCCTTTTTTTTCCTGGGTGGAGCGGAAGGACGTGTCAGACTCTTACTGACTAATACCCACCCGTGTTCCTTCAGTTGCCTGTGCGCCAGGGCCACGGTAACTCTTTCGAACAATCCGCGACCCCGGCAGGCATCGGCCCTATCGGACTCCGTCAATTATGCTGACATCTCTTTGAGGCGCGCGTGGAACAAAACGCGCCGTCGACCCGGGCTTGGTCCTTACCGGACGGGGGATACTGCCCTTGCTGCCCCATCTTAACAATCCACACAGTATATATATTTTTTTTTTCAGATAAGTTTGCCTAACTATGATAAAAGTATGATCTTACACATAACACAACATAAAATCACGCCTTCTTTCCTTCAGGGTATGCAGAAAATACAGAACGCCACCTGTTACGATCCTTAATTAATCCTTTTTTCTTCATTTACGTTTATACATCTGGTCATATATGCGCGCTGGTTACGAACGCAATGCACCTACCCTTTCTGAAGAACTTCACCAATAAGGTCACTATACATAATCATGTCCTTTTAGGGCGTCCCCTTATATGGCGTTTCCACTCACATCTGCCTTGTAAATACCTTTTGTTAGACGAGTTTCACTCATCCTCTCAACACAAAGAGATTTAAGATACTATAGAGAGGCTATGCGAAGAAAGGTCATAGAAAAACTGTGATCCCATGTCTCAGTGACGCCATCTAGCATAATATAGCAAAATTAGAGCGGCATGTAGGCGTACCACGCTAGACTGAGCGACTTTTGCCCACTAGGACAAATGTATCGTATTACGATTTTGTTCTCAATGTCCCGTCTATTGTTGAGTAAATAATTTAATGTCTTTGTCTCAACATGACCAAACCATCATCAAGTATTATTATTGTGAGAACAGTTCGCTGGAACTGTAAACACAAATATACTTACAACACATTTCCGACGCTTTCTAATTTCGATTTTGAAAAATGATCCTGTCAGAGGAATCCGTGGCTAATGATTAAAAAAGACTTAAACATATAAACTAAAGTTGGGTATACGGATCTGGTAGATTTTCGTCAAGATAATGAGCAGCAAAGTCCTCCTAAAAAACGGCGATCATCAATTCATCTGCCAAACGGGAAATTTCCTATTCAGCCGTACACTCCAAGGCTTAATTTCAGCAGTGGGCTTAAAATAACCGCTTTAATGATACTGTAAAATGTAAATACAAAAATCCCAAGTGATGCGCTCACCAACGAACAGCATAGCAAAATACTTAAATATTTTATGTTATGATCATTTCTCGTTTTTTTGTAGCAATACATTTTTCTTAATATTATTAACACCACCTTTTTATTGGTAATGGTAACCCAATTTACTCTACTCAATATAATTATAGTAACTTGTTGTTATTTCTAATGCCGTTATAAATTGATACCTACTCTATATATAGAATATAATAGAATAGAATACTCTTTATTATGTACACCATAAAAATTACAGATATAAAAGTAGAAAATTTACATAGGGTGACACAATGGGCGGTCTTATCGCTAAAAGCGATCTTTTACAGACAACCTTTGGATGGATTCAAGGTAGAAGGAGAGACAATAATGCAGGTAGTCAGTGGTGTACCATTTACATATACAACAAATACATACCTACATAAAACATATACCTAATCTACATAATATAATATATACAATAATAAACATGAAACAAGAGTAAGGAAACTAAATGTAATGACAATGTTTAAGGAGAGAGGAAGTGTTTTTTAACCAGAATTTTAAAAGTGGACAAAGATTGAGCACGCCTTATCGACATGGGCAAGGCATTCCATAACCGTACTGCTTGAACTGTAAAAGACTTGTCATAAAAACTGGTGGAATGCCTCGGCATCTCTAGTCTTAAGTTTTCCGATGACCTCAGGTATCTATTATGTGTGTGATGAAGGAACATGAAACGAATATAGTACTTTCATCAATCACGGGAAAGTATAATTATGTTACATTAAGTATTAAATAAAATTATATCATAACTAGTTTCCGCCCGCCGCTTTGCCTGCGTGGTATGCCGCTAAAAAGTAGCCTATGTCCTTTCCCAGGGTTCAAAGTATCCCTATACTATATATTTCATCAAAATCGGTCTAGCCGTTTAGCCGTGAAAGCGAAAAAACAAACTCACATTCGCATTTTTATTATTAGTAAGGATAGGATAATACGCACTATTTTGATAGTAAATGTACCTATGTACACATACACACATTATTTAGATTCCAAGTAATCTCATTACATTTCTTATGTTTTTTTTTTTTGTTTTAATCTGATCGAAATTGCACACACTATCCCAAAAACTTTAAAAGCTGCTTGTATGATCAGTAGCTTTGAAACCAAACTTAACCAATACATACATAATATCTTCTACTACAGACAAACGTAAATACATTGCTACTTTAACCCAACACCTACATAAAAAAAGTGTAAGCTACATACGAAGTAGCTCTCTTAACGATACCCAATGACACCCTTATTCAGCGAATATAAATATGATCGTGTGCAAACGATACCTCACTTCGTAGTTTACCCCGAAATGAAAGTAATACGACAAAAATATTCTGTTTAACAATTGTGACTTTCACCCTTTGTGCCACAGAACAAAAATTTCACTCACAACTAACATACGTTTTTTACAGTGCATCAAAGTTCCCGTGTTATATTTTGTCAGCCTGTGGTGAAGGCCTGTGGGGAAGCCTCAAAAGAAGGGATAAGGTTTAAAAAAAAAGGTTTCGTCAGCTGTTTTAGTTGTTGTCCGGTCTAGATCTGTTTGTTTGTTTCCAAACAAATTGATGTCACTTTTGTTGATACGTAGGTACTTTTCTGATGCCCAAGGTCAGTAGTTAGGAAAGCATCTGATAAGGTTTTCTGTCTAGTACCTATTTGTTTTTGTTGTTACTTGTATACTTCTACACATTTTTTATGTTGAATTCAGATTCTTTATAGTTATGTTTTCTTTAGAATAAAACTCAACTCCTTTGATCACTCAATTCCCAGCGCAGATAGATCATATTATTTGTTCCGGGTTGTGCTCACAAGTCATAAAACCCTATCCACAAAACCCTGTAGGTTCATCCCAAACCGAATCTACTATAATTTACCAACTTCAAAATATGGCATCCGTTGCTTTACCGACAATTATATTTTTTTAGAGGATCAGTTAAATATTTCCCGTTTACATAAACGGGAAATATTAACCGATCCTCTAAAAACTTATTGATCCTCTAAAGATGAACTCTTTTTTAAATTATAGAGCCTCTAAAAACTTTTTGCAGTTCTAATGATGTTCACCTTTTTAAATAATTGAGCCTCTTTTTAACTTTCTAGCTTGTTCTTACAATTGTTCGCAGTAACTAAGCTAGGGCCATCCGAGCAACTGCATGCTCCGAGCGAGCGAAGCGAATGGTGCCGCGGCAGCGTCCGGCGAGCGTTTAATCCAAGTTGATCGGAGTAATTTAGCTATTTAATGTTTTAGGACCTCAAAATAAGAATCATTTGAGGTTTACAAAATAAGGCGCAATCATTATATTAGAGCTTTCAATATAAGTAATAATTTAATGTTTCAATAACATTTTTAGGAGCGCAAAATGAGAATTTTAGAGGGTCGTTTAAATACTTGCCAATATAAACTAGAAGTGTCATTATGTGCCCTGCAAGTCTATGGCAACATTCGACGTCTATTCAAGGTCAAGAAATATTTGCATAAATTGTGCTGTTTGTATTAAAATGAAAATGTAGGGACTTTGGACTTCGGCCCGCATTGATCTAATCAACGTGCATTTCGATGTAGAGGGTAGATGTGATTTTTTCGTGTAATTTTCGTGGCTTATGAATAAAATATTGTCGATTTTACATATTTTGGTGCTGAAATTTTGGTGTTGTGTTTGTTCTGGTTGAAAAGGAAAATAGTTTATGACGTGAAAGCTAAGCCAGTCCGAAAAATTATCAATCAGTATCATTTGATTTGGAGTGAAAGCTTCTTTAGACGCACTTTGCGCTCTTTCTGAACAATGAACGAAACTGAACCGTCACGCTCGGGTCGGTGACGTTGGATGAGGTATACTCGGCTCCAGTCAGTCAGTGCCGCTGAATTGCGTATACTCGACGCTGAATCGCGTAAACTCGGCTACAGTCGTAAGTTTGAGTTTGAGTTGTTGTTTGGGTTGGTTGAGTTTGAATTGAGTTGTTTCTTTTGGTTGGTTGGTTGTTTGTTTTTTATAAATGATAAATGATTTTATTTCTGTAAGTAGGTTTGTACAAACACTTTTACACGTCTTCATATTTTTTAAACTAAATGAGGTCGGCGTTTCCTATCCGACTACTCTGAGAAGAAAGGCCGAAACAAACTCATAGGTCACAGTCTCTTTTAAAGTCCAGACATACTCTTGGTCAGATCATGTGAAGGCCATGTAGATTGGTATCTGAAATGGTCTTTTGAGGAAAGAACCACACGGATTGAGTGGACCTGTCCAGTCAGTGCACGCATTTGTCAGTAATCGTGCAGCTCAACTCAGGAAGTCAGGACTTAAGGAGCTCAACGATTCGACGAACAATACCAAAGAAAGGACATTTGGGTAGGCCGCATAAATTACCCAAACTGTTTTGTTTATTTGTTTATTTATTTGCACACCTATTATGGTTTAAAGGACTTTTGTTAATTTTATGGATCACGTCATGTATCCATATTCAAGCAAATTAATGATTTGATTAGATTTTGATTTGAGTTTTCACTTCTATCGTGTGGTCATAAAATCAAAATATTTTATTTCACAAACCTACATGGGCACTTATGAAATGTCAGAAGCTAGGTCCACGGTTCCTATTGGTCGTTTCCTATGGAAAATAGCAGACAAGAAACTTCACGGTTACTTTTTTTTAAATAAGTGGCTTTCGCAATGTTTTCAAATTAAAGTGTTAATAGGTATGGGAGCACACACCCTCTTTATTTTATGAATAACCACGGACGCTACTGTTCATTCACTGTCATCTTTTACGTCAGTCACAGATGGCAAAGGGTTATTTTACATTCCATTCTCTCATTATATTACATTCTCCACCTTAGGTCGTGCTAATGTAACTATGTAGTTATTTATTATAACCGTATACTTGCTTCCTAGGGTTTAGTTTCTGTATTTTTCGTTAACGTTTCTAGTTTTCATGAGATTCATAAAAATATTGGGTTATTTTATTTAGCCTGCCATTCAACGCAAAAAATAAATACTTACATATGCGGGGAACGGAAAAACATCTCCGCGTCATTGATCCCGTCATTCTTGATTTGTTTTCTTCGCGACAAAAACATCGATATATCAAACACTATGATATTCATTTCCGTACGCATTGTAAATGACGAACAAATATTTATTAAGGACAGTCTCACAACATAATATTCTCCATTTTGCTCTCCTCAGAGAACGGTTTTATCGGAACTCATTCCCTTCACACTCGAACCCTCCCTTAGAACTCAGCAAGTTTGCTTAGCTGGGTGTACTGGTGGCTGTGCTCAGCATATTGATATACTGGTATGGAAACCAAACCAATTTTGTGAGGTGGGCTAATACATTCTCTGAAGCATACAGGTTGGAGAGCGGGATGAGACAGGGAGGACTGACATCTCCCAAACTCTTCAACCTGTATGTAAACTGATCTCATCGTCGAGCTCAGTAGCAAGAGCGTGGGTTACTCGATAGATGGCGTTAGTATCAACAACATAAGCTACGCGGACGATATGGTGCTGCTGAGCCCGACGGCGGCGGCGGAGGGTCTCGGAGAGCTATTAAAAGTGTGTGAGGCATATGCAGATGTATATGGCCTTTTGTACATTGTACAGAAGAATGGGACGCTGGTAGATCGTGTCCCGATCATTCTCAAAATATTACCCTAAATAGCTTGAGCGAAAATCGTGTCGCGAAGTTTAAATATCTGGGACATTTCCTTACTGACGGCCTTGAAGACGATATAGACATTGAGTAGAGGGCTCTTGTGGTAAGAGGTAATTTGCTGGCCCGCAGATTCTTCCGTTGGTATGAACAAGTGAAGATTACGCTTTTTAAAGCATATTGTCATAGCTTTTACACTGGAAGTCTGTGGGTCTGTCACACCAAAAGGTCGCTGGATGCCTTGCGCATCCAGTATATCTATAGGACGATGTTGGGGCTGCCACGTTTCTGTAGTGTATCAAGGATGCTCACGCTGTTTCGCAATGCTGGCTTTCATGCCACCATCCGCAAAAGGACGGTATCCCTGATCTGCAGAATGCGTGGCAGCCGCAACGAAATCTTGGAGACTATGGCTGATAGGATCTTATCCCCGCTTTGGAGGTCCTTTGTGAAATCAGTGATCTAATCATAATTTTCATTTCCATTTTAATTCTAATTATCTTTTCAATTTCCATTTTAATTTCCATTTTTGTAATTGTTCAATCTTAATATAATATTGTTATAGTTATGGATCATGATATCTGAATTAAAATATTTTTATTTTATTATTTATTAGCGCCAGAAATAAGTAGGTACATACACTTATGGTTCCCTACTACTGTAAAACATAACACCGCAACAACTTCAACTTTTACATCATGTTACCGCACACTCAAATGCAGTTGTAAGTTTTCTTAAAATTTATAAAATAAATTATAAAAAATCTTCCCTGATCAAATTCTTACTTGAAGATGATGCAGCTTATGGACAGGACTTTACCAAGCCTTAAAAGTAAGACATGTTATTGTATTCAAAAAACCTCTAACGTCTAGAGTCAGAGAGTCAGCCGCAACCATGCACAATTGCTGAAAGCCTGCATCTTTTACAGTTGGTGCCTACCTAAGTTTTCTTCCTGTGGCGTTTGTGTACCCAGGATTTTCTAATATCTTAATTTAAAAGAGAGTCTATGAAGTTTCTTTGCCGTTCTTCTCAATAGAGACGTTATGGGTCGGGCCAGCTTCAAGTTTCTGACGAACTGACCGACTTTTTGAAAACCTCCTTGTCCCTTTACATGTGATTTACACTTGAATTAAAGAGGTGTAATTCAAGAGTAAAACCTGTAAATGGTTTATTTGAAATAAATCCTATGAGTTTGGTCTATCCAATCTTCGTGTCTCGTATTGACTCGAAAAATAAAAGCCAAGCTGTAGTTTGAATATAGCCAAATAGCCATTATTTTACCTAATTCAACTACTATCAAATTAACGAAACTTCATTTCCGCCTCTTAATAAAATAGCAATATTTTCCTCGGGAAAATCACTAATTTATTTTATAAGTCTGAAGATTGCAGGCCGTGTACTCCCGTGGTAATTTGCGCCTAAATTTAAAAGGCTGGAAAGGGGAATTTTCCTCGGAATGCTAACGACCGATTAATTTTTAAATTGTGCCCAAATGGACTACCACTTTTTTAATTGCTGCTGTGGCGGCAATCAGTAAATGTAATTGTATATTGAGTTTTCTTCTAGAGACTGTACTCTTGCATTTATTTATGTATAGACTTCAGTAGCACACCTCTTTTCTGAATAAAGGCTCTCACAAAAAGGCGCGACACGACAGTGCGACGCGACTCTAGTAGAACAATTTCTATGAAAACACTATGGAAAATATTGTTCTACAAGAGTCGCATCCCGCTTGTCTGCATAAGCCTTAAGGGGACAAAATTAGTTATAATGGAGCAATGTTTGAATTACCTACAACCCGAAAGGTAAGTAATAGGTTCAGATAGGTGTACCTATTATTTGGAAATTAAAAAGATTAAAGTAAAAGAAAATCAATCTCATGTTTATAAAATTGTTTACAAATAGTTCAACTCTATTAATTTTACTTCAAAAATAAATGTTAGTCTTTGTCAACAACTTGATTGATCGACTTTTAATATTAGGCTTGAAGATTGAGTTGTAAACATGTTAATTTCCAAGTTCAATATTGATGGGTCCATGGATAATAAACTTGATCAAATCGACAAATTGTCTTATCTAAATACGTTTCGGTAAATTGTTGTATTTTTTTTCACAAATATTAGACAGTTTTTTTTTTCATAATTTTAATGGATAATTCATTCATTTAAAAATAGGTTTAAATACAGTAAGTAGTATATCAGTAATATATTATATTTTAATATAATAATGCTGATGAATTTGTTTGCTTTTATTATGTTTTTTTTTGTTTGATCGTGCCGATCTCTGGAACTCTTAGTCTGATATGAATGATTCTTTTTGCATTTGATAGCACAATTCTTGAGGAAGGTTATAAGCTATTAAACATTACGCTACAACCCTGAGGAGCTGAGAAAAAAAAGTCAGAAAGAATGCTGAGCGAAAACGAAGATATAGCGCGGGCGGGCGAAGCGATGCGTTCAGGTGGGTCGAGGGAACAAGAAGTTAAACGCGGACAGAGTCGCGGGTAGAAGCTAGTTTATTATAAATGAAATTCACTTTTCTTGTCTGTCTGTGTAATCGCGTTGTTCTTCTAAATTACGGAACAGACATAATAAATACATCTCGATGTTTCGTGAGTCGTAAAAACCGTGTGAATCAGGGGCGGGTCGCTAGTTTCCTGTAAATGTTTAGGACTATTCACAGTTAACAGTAAACAATAAACAGTTTTGAGCATAACGTGCTTGCGAGACCATCTTTCTTCATAAAGAAAGAAAAGAAAAAGAAAGAAAATACGTACATCTTGCTACAATACATCATACATTCAACACAGCTACATTTCTCACATCTACTCGTATCAACATTGTAGTTAGCTTCTAACACAACACAGCCTCTAAAGCAAAAGGAGCGTGAAGATGAATTAGGTTGTAGATAACAATGGAAGCATTTTAACGGCATTTTTACGTGACCCACTGTACCAGCGGTGCTCAATCTTTTGGGACACAGACTTACTTTTTCTTTTGTAGGAACCGCATGGATAATTATTAAGAAAAATATCTGAGAAGCAGCAAAATAACATCGTGGACTGCTGCGTGGCTTTCATCAGTGGTTTAGTATATTCTAAGTATGACATAGACAAGTCTAATAGAGGTAGCCCTGTTTGCTTTTAGTTCAATCCACGTTACCTATAATAATGTTGTCCAGACAGACCTCATTAATAAACGCGTATTAATTTCAGTATACCTACCAAGTATTAACCAGTATTAACCTCAGATTACTCATATATTTTTATAGGTTTAAGTTTGGCGTAACTTTACAATACTGACTGTCTGTTGGGCAAAGGCCTCTTCTCATATATAGAAGGGCATTGATCACCACACTTGCTCAAACGGGTTGGCGATTTCAGACTTTTAACTACTACAGATGCGGGTGTTGCTCTTCTGAAACAGATATTTAACGTATGGGAGAACTTGCAAAATGCTACTGGAGTTTTCTGTGATCTCTCCAAAGCGTTTGATTGCGTGCACCATGACATGCTTTTGCGTAAACTACGTCATTACGGTGTCAAAACCAAGCTCTGAAAGTAATAAAAAAATATTTGCATAATAGTTTCCAATGTGTAGATGTTAATGGTGTGAAATCTTCCGGGCTACCAATTCAGATAGGTGTACCTCAAGGCTCAATACTGGGTCCATTAGTGTATATCAATCACTTACCATCCTAAAAAGAGTATCTGTGACTTTGTGCTATTTGCAGATGATACCTCTCTAATAAGACAGTAATATACACAAGATTTTAGGAAGAACACTCTCAATGGTTACGGATGGGTTTACAACAGATAACTTAGTTCTCAATGCCAAAAAGTAAATGTATAAAGTTCACCTTACCGAATGTTAGAAAACTGGGACCCAACATCGTCTTAGATAAAGAGGTGCTTGAAAGTGTAGGCTCGGCAGTTTTCCTGGGTATAACAGTAGATGCCAAAGTTCAGTGGAGCTCACATATATTAAGATTATCTGAGGGAAGGCTCAGTTCGGTCGCCTACGCCGTTAGGGAAGTAAGACAATACATTGACGTTGATACAGCTTGGTTAGTCTATTTTAGTTATTTTCATAGCGTTATGTCCTACAGATTTTTGCTGTGGGGCAAAGCCGATGACATTCAAAATGTATTTGTTCTTTAAAAACGAGCTGTTCTTGCAATTCATCAGGTAGGTACTAGAGTTTCACTGAGAGTTTTTTTTAAAGACGTTGGTATTCTTACGGTGGTATCACAATTCATTTTCGCCAACATCTTATAATAACATTAGGCAAAATATACACTAATACACCAAAAACAGTGATTTTCACAATATTAACACCAGAAAAAAGGACAAATTACGTGCTTCATTTCACCAGCTCCATAAGGTTTATAACTTATTTACTGTACTGTACTAAACTTAGCCTGAAATAAGTCCTCCCGACGGAGCCCTAGGTGGAGGCTGAGGAAACCGTTGCGCATGTACTCTTTGAATGCATAGACGTCACCCAGATTAGGACACAAACCCTCGGGGCACCCAGATCCTACACAGATGCTCTCAGCAGACCAGGAGATATTATTAACTTCTGGAACGAGATGGGCTAACCACCGACGGCCGCCTTGGCCCACGTGGAATGGTCCACATGAAAGAATAAGTGCGGAAACCAAAACCCCTAAAGAGGAAGAAGAAGACGTCCCCCGAAAAAAATTGAGAACCACCGCTATTTAGCGAAACGTTGTAACTTTTCTGACATATTTGTTGCGACACTAACTCGTGACTATACCCGGCGAAGTCAATGAAAAATTGTATTTTATTACGTAATTGTAATAAAGAGGAATACTGCATGAAATAAACGAGCTTTCATGTGTGAGCTGAATGAGAAATGAGAGCAATAAAGTGAACATCCAACTTTACTAAAATTCATTCTTCATACTGCAGATTTTATAATAATGTCGCATCGCTCTTACTCGTGCACAGACGATATAAAGGAAGAGAATTTCACACATATTGCAAAATGAAAATGCAATGGTGTCTTATCTCATTGCGTTTAGAAGATATCGCTCTTCTATCGTTATAGAAGACTATAAAAAAAAAATTAAGGAAAGAAAGAAACACTAAAAAGAAAAATAAGTTCGTTTTCAATGCACACATACACAAAAATAAACTCACGCCTTCTACCCATGGGAGTAGGCAGAAACTACAGAACACCGCCTGCTACGATTCTTGCATACCTCTTTTGCTTCGATTACGTTCATATAACTGGTCATACACGCACGCCGGCTGCGAGTACTACGCACCTGACCTTTCTGAAGAACATCACCAATAAGGTCATGTTCTTTTCAGGGGTATCTTCCAAGCAATAACAGTTTAAAGGTGAACAAGAAAGCTAGTAATATAAATTTTTATTTCCCAACCAATTAGTGTAGGTACCTAATTTAATTAACGCCCAAAAACTCATTAAGTGAAGAAGCTCTACAGTGAATAACTACTTGTTCCATAGTAGATATATTAAACGTCACAAGGTGTAATAACACTTCCACCTGCGGGTGTGTACTGACAACAAAACAGATAAGTGTACAGGGACCTACCTACGACCAAATTTAAACTGATCTGTCTTTGACTTTGTCTTTTCATACAAAAAAACAACCGACTTCCAAAAAAAACAACCGACTTCCAAAAAAAACACTAAAAGACGTGAAAAATAACTTTAATTTCGGAAGTCGGTGCCTTTGGTTTTGTATTTTCGTGTTTGGCCACCGACTTCCGAAATTAAAGTTATTTTTCACGTCTTTTAGTGTTTTTTTTGGAAGTCGGTTGTTTTTTTTGTAAAAAAGTTTTTATTTTTCACTTTTTAGTTGCGGTACCTACCCCACAAAAATTCGTATACCACTACTTGGTGTGTAAATAACAGTGACAGAAAATTATTAACACATCATCCATATAAACTAAGTGGAAAAAATCTGCAGTATTCAGGATAACTCCAAAACTACTGGTCAGACCTTGATTAAATTTAAATGGGACCACATGTGAAGCACCACCTATCAAATAAAAAAAAGAATCATCCAAATCGGTTCACCCAGAAAAAAGTAATAAGCTAACACACATAAAAAAAAAAAAAAAAACATACAGACGAATTGAGAACCTCCTCCTTTTTGTGAAGTCGGTTAAAAAAACACTAAAAGACGTGAAAAATAACTTTAATTTCGGAAGTCGGTGTCTTTAGTTTTGTATTTTCGTTTTTGTTTTTTACTTTTTAGTTGCGGTACCTACCCAACACAAATTCGTATACCACTACTTGGTGTGTAAATAACAGTGACAGGAAATTATTAACACATCATCCATATAAACTAAGTGGAAAAAATATGCAGTATTAAAAATAACTCAAAAACTACTAGTCAGACCTTGATCAAATTTAAATGGGACCACATGTAAAGCACCACCTATCAAATAAAAAAAGAATCATCCAAATCGGTTCACCCAGAAAAAAGTACTGAGCTAACACACATAAAAAAAAAAACATACAGGCGAATTGAGAATCTCCTCCTTTTTGTGAAGTCGGCTAAATATCATCACGCATGCTACATATTTATTTTAAAGAAAGTCTCCAGACATTACAATGAATATCACCTGCGACTTACAATGATTTTTATGTCTTGCCTGCAAACCAATCTGTTTTGCTGTGTATACCTAAACCGGCAGGTTTAATCAAGATGCATCTGAAGTTGGTCGCCCCTGCTTCCACTAGTTCATTACTCTTACTTATGACGTTGTCTAACACCAATTACAGTCAGCAATGTTGTCTACATGGTCTTAGTATTGCATTTCTAGGAACAGTAATATTGGACCTCGGAATATACATAAGTAGGTATGTGATGGTCTGATGTTCGTGGTGATTTGTCAAAATGTATTTTCAGGTTCAGTGTAGACTACTGCCTGGAATTCGTTTATTATATTTGCCAAATCGGATTGGCTCTGTCAGTTCTCATTTTTGACAGTCATGAAAACTGGCATTATCTTTTTCAAGCTTTCGACTTGTAAATTTATGCATCATCAAAATTAGTTTTGCTGTTTGAATTTACCAGACAGACTGACAGATCACAAGATGAGACGGCAGCTATTGGTTGTTTTTTTTTTTTTTACTAAGAACCATAATATGACAATTACATTTATTTCAGCGGTTGATAAAATAATGAAGGTAACAACATTAAAAGTAAACAACATTTATTTATTTGTCCATTATTAAATCTGTCCGTATACATCCGTAATATTTTCAACGATTGTGGCCACAGTTGTGCCATTGTAGTAAGCCTCTGGCGTTATGGAGTACTGTAGTAACACTATTTCGTAAGTTATAATTGTGCCCACTACCTGAAAGTAGAAAACTAATTAGATTTTTTATTAAAGTTACATAATCAAGCGGTTTCTAAAAGCGTTTTGGATCGGCGTTATTAGTTGTCAAATTTTGGTTAAGCGCAGACCAAACTAAAGCGAATCCATGCGGTATGCTGGACGCAACTGCGCGCGCTGACTATTTTAATTATAAGGAGGTTCCACGACTATTCGCGCCCACTTGAACAATTATTCAAGTTAGTTGACATTGAAACCATCGACGCTAGAAAATTTCATCCCGCATCCCGCATGGGATTCGGTTCAGTTTGACCAGAGCTTTATTCTAATTTCAAAGATGGTACTTTTACTGAAGCCAAAGTTTTTTTTTCTTTTACTTTATGAGTGATATTTAACTTACTTTTAGTATCATATTCCTAGTTACGTAAAAGAACTTTCCACTTAATCCGACGTTAGTATGATGTAGTTGTAACTGAAACCGACGAACCTAAGGAGAAAGTGAGGGCTAATGTTATTAACAGTAATACCTTAAAGGTCAATGTGCAATATGCATTGACTCGAGATTGAATTTTCATGGTCACAATTGACTTTCATCCGGCTCGAAGGACCATGTATGATGATGATGATATACCTGATGATTGTTAGCCTGGGCTTGATGTAAGTTATTAATTCTAGACTGAACTGATACATGACAGAGTTATAGATGATAATATTGAAGAGGTGTAAAAGTTGAACCAATTAACGAAAACTACTAAATTACTATCATAAAAATAAAGATTCTCACCTCAATATCATAAACTGAAGAAGGTATATCATAAACGGAGTAAATAGGTTCAAGACCTGCACAATGCACATTAGAAGCAAATAGTGATAACATCAGTGTTCGAAGGACCAGGAAGATGACTGAGTACAAGTAGTACAGGAGATAGTATGGAGATGATAGTGCTCTGAAAAATTAAGACAGTGTTAGCGCGGGGAGCAATAAAAGAGTGGACTGTATAAATAGGCAATGGTTTATTGCCGTCTGTTCTTTACCAATATTTAACTTTTCAGACAAACAATTATGAATTATGGTTTAGAGAGGCGTATCGTCGGTCGCGGTGGAGTCCGAGGAAGCGAGTGGTCGTCGGTTCATGTCGCCGCCGTGCCCCGCCTCAGCTGATCGATGACGCGCTGGTCACGCTGTCTACGAGTGCAGACCGCGTGCTAGTGTTGTGTTGGGTTCAATTCCCAACAAATGACTATAGAATTAGGTGATTTCATAATGAATATTGGTTTTTAAGTTAGATAAGCTACGGTTCCTAAAAAGAGCGGTTCCACATAATGACTGCAGTGATGGCTGTCAGAAACATGATGGCAGCGGGCTTTGATTTTACGGTGTCAAAAACGCTCTCCAGGAAACACACCAACTTACTTTCATAAATAACGTTTCAGTGACGTCATTCGACGGTAAAGTACAAACGCTATGCGGCGACCTCGCTCTTACAGGAAACCGTAGCTAAATAAACATGCCATTGGTCAAGTGTCATGACTGCCTACAGACGCTTGCGGCAATAAAAGTTAGCCGTTGAGTTAGATAAGTTAGAATTGTCCCAAGATTATTTTCTTTTTATTCATCCCTTTCAAATTGTCGGTTCAGGAATAAATAGGTAGGATACCACACAAGTTTAGTTTTGAAAGGGGATCCCAGACCTTTGATTAGTAAAATGAACTACTTATGTCACTATTGCTATGTTTATCTTTTGCTTCTTTTGTTTTCTTTTTATTCTTCGTTTAATTAGGGGCTTTTATGACCGCAATGCGTATGTCAGTCCCATCGTACCCTAAACATACATACTGCTACAGATTATATTTGGGCCATGAACCTGAACAGACTGTTCGCATCATCACCATTTGGTTGAGACAAAATTTTATGAAATATGCCTTATCAAGTCGGTTCAACCTGAAGACCCCAAACAGATCTTTTTTTTGAGACTCATATCTAACACAATCCATTAATAAGTGATGTAAGTCTTCCATAACTCCACACTCCATTTGCTTCTTTTTATACTTACTGACTGGTTTGTTCTTCGTCGCAATATTTAAAACTGACATGATTCCGACTGCAAAAGAAACCAACTTTCATTAAAATATATTTAAAGGAACCCAACAGGGACCAAAGCTAAGGCTCTGTTTTCAGTGGCAACTGTAGGTAAGTTTGGCTTACTGCAAAGAGTTGAAGAGCTGCAGACAAATGTAGAAGAGATCAGTGAAGAAGGAGATCAGAATGAACGAGCTGATCTGAACGTCTATCTCTTTTACTAGCTTCACTAAGTTTGAATAGTGTACTCGTAGAACTGACCAAGGAATCCCATTCTGTGAATAAGAAAAATTATTGGTTTTGATAACAAAAGTCTTAGGTAACTAGCCAAACGTGTGGTCGGGGGATTATCCGCACTTGGTGATAGGGCCCGCTAGGCAGGGCGAGCTGATACCAGTCGGGGGGCGGAAAATGTACATGTAACTCCCGGGCCCCCGACTTATGGTAGTAGAAGGAACAGTGGGGTTTTAGTCAGTAGGAGTCTGATATAACCCTCCATTCTTCCCAAACGGGTAGGGTATCCATGAGAATTTCTCCACGGAAAATAAAAGCTAACTAGCGAAGCAATATTGCGCTAATACTCGACTTTCAATAGACAGATGGGTGTATGGCATTCAGAAAATTGCGGGTAAGCTTAGCTTTCTATACTTAGGCTGTGTGGAACAAGGTCAAGGATAATGATGACTTGTGTCTCTCATAAAGTGATTTGAAAATTAAAAAAAAATATTATTAAGTACTTAAGACCTGGTTTTTTCAACTTACTTTCTTCTTTTTAACGTTGGCAGCGATAACCTCATTTAAATTCCGAAAGTATGCTGTAATGTAAATGCTAAAACAGATGATCATCACATCGTTAAAACTCCAAAGAAAAGTAGCTTGAAGGCATATATACTGAAAATAAAAATGAAATATTAACCGATAATACTAATGCTAAATGCAAAAAGTAATAAAATAGTAAAAAGGCTTTCAAAACAAATAGTAAGCAGAAAACAGCATATTTGTCGCTTTATGTCAAATAGCAGTATTTTATATTATGAAGCTGCATCGGGTTCGACTGGTAGCCGACCCCAACTTATTTGAGAAAAGGCTTAGTAGATGATGAAAGCAGCTAAAAATAGTGATGGAGACGAATTAAATAAATACCTCAAACACAAGGGCGTTGAACGCAGTGTAAGGAATGTAATTAAAAACATAAGGCATCCTATGAACGACGTAGTTTTCCATCACATTGGAAGTGATTCCCGCTTCTTGTAGACAGTTCATTACGAACTTGATGTTGAAATTCGTGCATAGGATATGTTCAACTATCAAGGAAATAAAATAAGTATGAAACTGCTTAGATGGTCGGAGAATAAGTTGAGAAGAATCATTTAAGTTTGTACGACGAAGGAAAATCATTTCTTATCAGATCTGAACGTAGAAAGATATTTCTAAAAAATTAAGGTGCAACCATTTACAATGACGGTTGACCATTTTTTAACCATAGATTTTACTAAGGGCGGGTGAAAAGTGGTTAACTGTCACTGTTCGTGGTTTAATTTTATGTTTTAATTTATCATATTTTGTATAAAAGGAGTCAAGAAGACTACATACCAAGAAGTTCAAAGTTTCAAAGTTACATTCATTAGTAAGAAAGCACAAGATATAGATTATAAAGAAGTCCTGATTAAAAATAATAATGACGACATACCCAAAGCCACCGTCATGATTACGTAAGCAATCACAGTAGTTTGCACAATTGTTTTGTTTTCCAATTTCAATTCAGTAAAACCTTGTTCGGTTTCCGTCGCCTTCGCCATTAGCTGTGGCCATTGTTGGGACAATTTTAGAAGTAATATGGCCGAAATAATACCCGTTACGTAAAATATGATGTTGGCTGGAAAATTTTGGAGTGTTGTGTAATCAACAAGTGGTTTCGTAGGAAGGGGAACTAAGAATTTTCTCGAATTTGGGTTGCTTATGTCAACATATGGTTACGTACTTAACAGGGTAGGACATGTTATCTCATAAGGTGCTTATAATAATCAAAAGAGGCTATCACGCTTCCTAAAAGTTTGATTAAATCCAGAGATGGTATTTTGACTCTTATGATAAAAACCAGCAAAGTGCGTGTCGGACCACTCACAATGAAGTGTTCCGTATTTGGGATAAATTTATCCCAAGAACAAACTTAACTTTGTTGTTAAAATAAATTAATAACGTTTGAGAGTGACTAATAAAAAAAACCGGCCAAGTGCGAGTCGGACTCGCGTACGAAGGGTCCCGTACCATTATCTATAAAACGGTAAAAAAACACGTTTGTTGTATGGGAGCCCCCTTAAATATTTATTTTATTCTGTTTTTTTTTTGTATTTGTTATAGCGGCAACAGAAATACATCATCTGTGAAAATTTCAACTGTCTAACTATCACGGTTCATGAGATACAGCCTGGAGACAGACGGACAGACAGACAGACGGACGGACAGACAGCGGAGTCTTAGTAATAGGGTCCCATTTTACCCTTTGGGTACGGAACCCTAAAAATGTTCTCCCATACATCGATATTCGTCACGGTCAATTCTCCAATTGCAAACATAATGTTGTAATCGCAAAAATAATAATAATATGTGATTAAACTTCAAATTAACGATTTTTGGACTTTTTCTTGCCAAATTTCATGATTCTAGGTCAACGGGAATTACCCTATAGGTTTTAATTTATTTGCGAGTATTAAAATTAAGTCGCATAGATGGCTTTATTATTTTATTGCGTTGGCTTAGCAGCTTGTTTTTTTAGAACTCCGAGGGACCGTAGACTCTACGTATTTGACATTAATTTCAACTTGATACCCCCACGCGTTCCAGAGAAAGGACAAAACGGACAACGAAGTGATCCTATAAGGGTTCCGTTTCTTTCTTTTTCCTAATAATAAGGTATTCTAACTAACACAATAATTTGATACGATACTGAAACAGATACTCCCAACATCCATGTGCTACCACTAGTACTCACATATAGTATTCAAATTGACTTCATTATCGAAGAAATACAGTATACTTAAACATGACATCACCGCCTGTCCTATTAATGTGGCAATGTAGTGGAGGCAGTAGTAGCTCTTTATTTTGAACCTGAAAATAAAAAATAAACAATCAAGCATGTGATTAAGGGGGATGCGCCATGGTAGCCCGCGAAATTTTTGCAATTTGCTGGTCAGTATCAGGTTGTATGTTGATCTAAATATGATTCGCGGCCATATCAAATATTAATTTATAGAATTGTAATCATAAAAATCATCAATACATCTCTCAAGTTCATATTACCCTATTGAATGACTATTTCATGAAATCATGACTTTTGAGGCCAATTCTAACTTATGGAAATGTATTGCTGATGCTAATGATTCTAATTCTGTAAAGCCATATTTGTTAAGGCCGCGAATCATATTTTAATCAACATACAATAGGACACTGACCTGAAAATTGCAAAAAACGTAAGTATTTTTGAATTTCGCGGGCTACCTGAGCGCATCCACCTTAAGGAGCTTATTTAAATTTGCTCAAGAAGACCAAAGAAGTTCTATTAACGCCATACTTGACAAGAACATTATAAAATTAAGATTTGTCAATTTAGTGCAGTGTGTTTGCTAAGGATTGGAGTAGTAGTGTTGCTTGGATCTACTGCAAGCGTTTCACCAAATTCCAATAAACCTAAACCTAAACTATATAGACTTCTAAACCCGAAGCTTCACCTACCTCGTTCCATCAGCACAGGTTTGCCCAAGCCCCTGAACTGGAAAGAACCCAGTCCATCTGGCCAGCCTTAGCACGTGACGTAAACACGCATGTAGACCACAATGTTGGCCAGGTCTCTGTACCGTCAGCTTGTAGACTTTCATCGCTCCCCTGAAAGAAAAAAGGCTTTAATTCCTTTGTTACCGTCCAACTAAAAGGCAAGAGACTCTTCTCATACCAGTGTTGACGGACTTGATTATCCAATGTATGTTGAAATATTTTTTTCGAAAATGGTGGCCGGAGATGGTTCATTTCTGTGTGATGCTCCGCTCATTTACAGTTGAAGAATGAAAAGATCAAGCAGCTTTAGGACAGGTTTTCCTTACGCAGTGCAAAATATTTATTATTTTGAGAACTTGCCACGATTGAAAGAAAATTACAGTTTAAAAAAGTGACACGAGTCTGGTCTACGAGAATTTATGCCTTTTGAAAGACGAGTGAGTGAGTGTACGTTAGATGTAAAGACGGATTTAAAAAAAGTTTTTCATAATAACGTCTACTCTGTTACATGTCTGCTATATTAAGTGTCTAGAAGAACTGAATGAAGCTTAATCCGATTGTTCCCAACAAATTACTCAATGTCAAACACCGATGTTAATCTTCTGTTTTTAGTGTAATTCAGACTAAACCAGTGGGTTTATGTTTTAGTTAAAATAACTCAGTTTGAAGGGTAAATAGATACTTAAATGATTTTAGGTGTCTGCCGTTTATTTGCTGTGGAGTTTAACTGGTTTTATTGGTTTTAGGTAAATGTAAGGCGGGTTACATATTAAGGAGTATTTATTAGGAAATAGATTTATGTAGATAAAAAGAAAAGAAAGAAAACACGTGCGGTAAACATGACGCAAAAAAGAACACAAATACAAGAAAGACAAGTTGGGGGAAAATATGCGTCACATCTACGCAAAACGGCCATCGCTCAGCATAATGCTGCGACCCTATGTGAGATAGAGTCCCAGCGCTGGTTTTCAGCGACAGCTGGGGCGTTGACGTGATGTCGTCATCCGGTAAATAAGAAAAAAAAATAGTCCATGTGAACACCGAATGAAATATGAATAAACCGGGCAAGTCAGACTAACATCGTAATATTTTCATTATTTGCCATGACTGAAGCCTCTTTTGCAATTAAATGTATTTCAACTGGCTACCTATTTTGGTTAAAAAGGAGAAAGACAGACTGACAAACAGGTGGCGTAATCTTAGTACAGTGCTTTGACAGTTCGTTTATCTTTAACAGCAACTATTATGAACCTTATAGTGAAAACAATAACGATCACTGTGGTCCAAAACCGGAGGTAAAATATCTGTCTGGAGGACTGTAATAGGGTTCATAGGGCACTTTCTGTTGGTACCTACTGCAACATTTTGAAACAGAAATTATCGATGCTTCGTCTTTGGACGACGATAAGAGAAAGACAGAAAGAAAAAAAAAATTTGGGACATTGGGACACGCACAGGAAATAGAAACAATAAAAAAATGGAACATTCAAATTAACAAAACAATCGAGAAAAAAAGTGCGAGGTCAACAAGCTATAATCCTGCGATATTTAAAAAATAAATACTGCAGCGCTGGTATAGCGAAAGGGCCCGCTGTGTGACACCTACGAACATACTGGGTGTTTGGCAGAACGTTGAACATACGAAAATGGTGGATAGGTGGGGTCATCTGCTACTTACTCAGCCCTAATTTATTTGGCCCTGGCCCCCTGGATATTTAAAAAAAATTAAAAATTGTTTTCTTCTAGTTTCACCACTGTCTAAACTTTAAATTGTATTTTTTATTAAAAATGGGTAAAACAGGCAATATTTTGTTTTTTTTAAATCTTTAATGTTGGCAGATTCTTATAAAATGATTGCTTTATTCAGATGTTAGCTAGAAAAAAACTTATGAGTCCTCAAAATTACAGAAAGATGTAAAAAATACTTAAATCTTAATTTCAACTTAATTACACTTTAAAGAACCTAAACTAGAAGAAAGCAAAAAAAAAATAAAAAAAATATCCAATTGGCCAGGGTCAAATAAATTAGGGCTGAGTAATAAGCAGATGACCACCATTTTCGTATGTTCAACGTTCTGCCAAACACCCTGTATATTTAGCCCACTAAGAATAAAAAAAAAATTGAAGAGAAGGTCAATTATATCAAAGTACGATAGCTATATATCCCTATGACCCAATAAAGTTAAAGTTTACAATATGTTTTATGCTAGACAATTTGCCAAATGTCACGATAAAATATTGTAGGGCCGTTAAGAATGAGGTCAAGCGTGAGTTGAGTCTAAAATATTTTATTGGTTGTAAAGTTTGTTTAGTGTATTGCAGTTGTTGGGTAATATTGCACATTGATGTCCACTTCTACCACTTTAAACTTATTTGATACACTTGCGACCTTGTTCTCGTAACACAGCTTAGGAATAGGAGATTGCAATTAATGATAACCATTTGAATCCAAAATTTGTCGGAACGAGTAAATGTGCATAATATAAGATATTCGTTTGTTAATTACCTATTATGTCCTCTGAACTGTGAACGGTTAATTACGCGCAAATATACGCATCTGGCACGGTACTTCTAGCAGGTAGCGCAGAATAATTGCGCCCTTGATGAAAACGACGATATCTCGAAAGTTACTCACATCAGATGGCTAAAAGTTGTGTTGTTAGAATCTTTAGGAAATAAACTAACACGTTAAAAAGGTTGCAGCAAAGATTCGCTTTGTAATTTATTTTTTAATGCATGTGTTGTACATACTTTCATAACTAAGAACTACTTGGATAACATGTTAAAAAAGAACCCCGTGGCTGTCACTACGATTGTAGTGACATGATGGGAGAACTAATAGTTCAGCGGTGTCCTAAAAGAAATCCAACTCAGAATTTATGTAACTTAGATATGAAATCAAACACTACACGAAAAAACCCCCTTCTATTTTGAGGTCAGTTCAAAACCTCTGTAATCTTTCGCGGTTACAGAGGTTTTTGTGTCCTCTTGCGTGTCGCATGATACCTCATAGGTTCATAAAAGAAAGTACTCAAAATGTCAACGTCTATTATCCATCCCATTGTTCGAATTGTCCTCGAGAT
Source organism: Griposia aprilina (assembly GCA_916610205.1). Lineage (NCBI taxonomy): Eukaryota > Metazoa > Arthropoda > Insecta > Lepidoptera > Noctuidae > Griposia > Griposia aprilina. Next base: position 18,620,306 of record OU744286.1, read on the forward strand.
TACGTCGACAATTAGCGCAAGTAGGTAAACGGAGGTCGAGCAGACCAGAAGTTAAAACAGCAAGCGGGCACCGGGGCCGGGGCGGGTTTCACCGGGCAGAACGCCAGCCAAAAGGTGGCTGACGCTATTCATTATCAACAACATCATTCATTTCAACAACAAAAGTATTTCTCAGTTGGTTCTGGCACTAAACAAAATTTCTTTGAAGAACTTTTGGAATTGAATTCCAGAAAATTGGTCTGGTTCTGTTATAGTTTTCCGGGTGTAAATTGCTCACGGATCGTTGGGAGTATTATTGTTTGATTAACACTTGATTTTTGGAACTCTTGTTAAGAAACATTGCCTAAATAACATATATTGAATGACTGTTGGTATTTTAGTCAACCGAACACAGATTTACCAGCACATGTATTAACTAAAACTTAATTTGTTTACAGATGATGTTATAAGCTGGCATTCTATAAAAGACACGCGGGCAAAATAGAAAACTCCTTTCAACACTTCGATCAATAATAGTACTAGATTCTCGATAAGCGCTTCAAAAACGGCCCGAAAAATAAGAGCACAAATACATTTGTGCTCTTATTTCAAATTAGTATTGTCCAAACATAGTCAACGTTAAGACGTCAAAATAACACAGTGCGCGTTTAAACGTTGTATAAATAACCACCGTAACACCAAGATTTTGGAAGGAATATTTTTTTTCGGTAAGTTTATATCACTATGTATGTGTTTATCATAAAATAAAAATAATTAAATAGTAAATATAAATCATTTAGCAAATATTATGATTGTTTGATCAATGTTTGTGACAAATCGCCAACTATTGTAACAAACATTGACTGTTCTGGAACAGAGAATGCACGGAGTAGTATTGTTTTTCATATGTTATTTTTCATCTAAGTTAGATGTCCTCCGGATTGGTTCAAAATCAGACAAATCCAGAGTAAATCTAAATTAGAGAAATGTATTGATGATTTTTATGATTATAATTATGTAAATACACATTTGTTATTGTCGCGAATCATATTTTGATCAAGATACAACCTTACACTAACCTGCAAGTTGCAAAAAACGCAAGAATATTTGAATTTCGCGAGCTGTCTTAGCACATCCACCTAAAAGAGACCGATTACGATTGTCCAGATACATTATTTAAAGCATCCACCTCGTATGCACCTTCAGACATGGTTGTTTACCTAATATACTCTTATTTGCAGTTTAATTTAAATGAAAAAATTATTTGATTTAAAACAAATATTTATTATAACTTCTATATCGCGTACATGAGTAGACGCACCCATTTTTACACGGTTTTTATGAGCCAACCCGCAGAAAATTAATAGCAATGTCATATAAAAAATAACTATAGTACTAATTTAGTCCTACTACTTTTTTTAAATCGGTTAAAAATATTTGCTACCATACAAAACGAACCTTCGCCTAAATAAATATTTTCTGCAACTCTACGTCTTTCAATACTTACTGTGTTCTGAGCATTGAAATGTCATACCAAGAACTACGTCTAGTTCCAAAATAGAGTAAGCATCAAATTGGCAACAAAATGTTTTTAACTTTATTGCTTAGGTTCTATGTTTCATTTTAGAATAAATATTTTTGTACTTATTATAAAAATGACTTTTTATTTATTGCTTTTACATTTCTCCGATGACAGAATGACTTAGATATAAATATTTTGCAATTGTAATTAAACTTTATGCTTGAGTGTTATGGTTTATAATGACTGATGTTGTTAATATTATAAAACCTTTGTCTATATTTCGTAGTATGAAATGTAAATGTTTATGTTTGTGTAAACGTGGCCATTTCAGCGACTTGTTTTTGTTCCTGATCCTGTATCTAGTGCTAATATTGATCGAAGTTTCAACAATATCCCCAGCAACACTGTTCTGTCTGTTTTGTTCCTCATCAAACAAAGGAATGGCGACGCATAATAACCTAGCAACCAACCAAAGAATAACTTTGAATTCCAAGGTTAAATCTTCGTTGCAATAAAATTCACCTGATTTAGAGCTATAGCGAAATAGAATACTGTAGCGAAATAGAAAAAGAAATTCAACATATAAACACGTATAAATTATAATTGTATATATTGTAGTAAAAAATACACCGAAATTATAAATATAAAAAAGTAAAAAAGGATAACCAAATTAAAAATATATATATAAGTCGCAGATATGGCTGTCAATATAAAAAAAAGAGAATTACACAAGGAAAACGTAAACGCACAAGATCGTTAATACCTTTTTGGTATTGTTTTACGCTATTCGTTCTGAAGAACTAGATTGCAATCGGTATTCTAAGGACGCGCACATTAATTATAAGGTTTCTAGGAAATATACTGTTTGATAGACGGCACTAAGTTAACACTTTCACGGACACTTAGATGAAGTTGACATTCTGAAAATGACACAAAAAAAAACATATAAAATAATACCACGCATATAGCCGAACTGCCGTAAAAAACAAGTCAAAGTACATGTAATATAACACTAGAAAAATTTAATTGAGTGCAATACAACACTGGATCACATGATTTCTTAGTACTATACACAAATTTACACGGCTATAAGCGGTTTGTCTGTTTTGACTTGGTAAAATTAACCGCCTCTGGGCGTAGCGTCATGTCAAACACGAAAAAAAAATACGTCTCTGGCCGTGACGTCAGTTAAAGTGTTAAACCATGGTCCATAGTACGATTTTAAATTAAGAGGTAAAAGACTTAGAATAATAAAAATATAAATATCTGGAACATCCACCAATCGGCGTGCACCTTCAAGCCAGGATCACGAAGTATAGTTGTGTAGGCTCGTTGCAGACCGAGGGGTTACTTCACTCTGACTCACAGGCTAGACATTTAACCCGGGGGGTGAGACCGAAATTTAGCTTGATAAACGCGGCCAATACCTACGACAAATAATAGGGAAAAAGTTTCGCGTTACAAGCAGAATTTTTAATAATACGGAAGATGAAAAAATTTACATATCGTTTTGTCGAAGATAGGATTCTTAATACTCTAAGGCACCCCAAGCAAAGCGTTCATTGACCGTTCCTATGACAAATAAATATAACATAATAAGGATACAAAGAGACAGAGGATTCGATAATTTGAACGAATAAGAAAAAAAACTTATCTATCAGTTTACAACGGAACAGCTAATAACTTAATTGGATAAATCTAGTGATTACCGTTAAATCGAATTCATTATTGTATTCCGAAATTTTGGTTTATATTGGCTTAGTCAAAAAATCAATCAACCATTTCGTTCTACAAAAAAAAAATCTGCACAGACATTGTATGAAAATTTTGCTTGTCGAACAAAGAAGTTCTAAGTTTCAAAAAAATCAAGATGTAAATTAATTGCCGGTCAAGTAAAACTTAATACAGGCTGAATATGTTTTAAACGAAGGTGTATTACAAAAAAAAAATGCAGGTTTATAATATAGCAATAATACTGCTAATTTCCGCGATCAAGTCAATCTGAGACATATTTGAGCACTTCACTTTTCATGCAGAGTTAAAGTTGAAAATTCTCAGCATTGCTGTATTCCAATTTTAAAAAGTAAAAGTACCGTTCAAATAATAGGTAAATATTATTTGAACGGTACTTTTACTTTTTGAATTGGAATACAGCAATGCTACATAGGGGTAGATGTATATCACATGTACAGATGATGTGTTTCTTACAAGGAGTTCCACATTACTAACCCACTTGTTTTTTTAATCAGTCGTGGCCGGTGTGTTTCTTGCGGTCTATATGATAGCTATGACTAAACAAACAAAATGTAGAATAACAAACTACTAACGTCATTTTCAATGTAAAACAAAGTTTATCCAATTGACACGTGCAGGCTACACAAATTATAAACGTGCCTCAACATGTCATTTCCGCATTTATCGACATCCGCAGGTCAGTTATCATGTTGATGTTGTTGCGATTGCCTGCTGTATTTTAAAGTTATCTATTAATTTTAATTTTATAGTTTTTAAGAGTTTTTTTGTTAGGAAATTTGCCTGTATCACGATATAGGCAAGACATGCATATGCACTCAGAAGCAATAACTAATAGGCCATACACATTTATGTTTTGCGTGGGCTTTTCGGCTAAAGGTCTAAGACAAAAGGCCCGAGTCGCTAAGCCATATTAAAAAAAATACACATATATGGCGGTGGTGGTTTCCATGGTGTATAAAGGCAACTGACTTGAAGACTTGAAAACGGGTATGATGATGTAACGAAGGTTTATTTTTATTCCTTATGATTGGTTTGTTTATTATGATTGCTTTTTCATCTTCTTAGGTGGTTTTCTAGGCTTCGTAGTATTTTGTTTGTTTTAGTAACACTTAACTTTTAGACATTAGATGTAAGTCTTTCTGTCTCAACAATACTTCTTAAAGTGACATCGACTGCTTAATATTTAAAAACGACACCAGGTCTTGATTTTCTAGGCAGGTCTTTAAACGTATTATTGACAATCTGTAAATCTGTTAAATCAATCAATATATATAAAACATGAAAAATGTTTCTACCTATGTCCGTTATAGACTTTAAAACAGTCCAATCGAAGTGCCCCAAACCGGTTTTGTTAGAAAGGCAATAATGCGAAGATGGTTTTAAATTACTAAAACAATGAAAAAAAAAACTAAAACTTTATTAATGGACCGAATGTGCGTAATGCAATGTTTTATCATAGTAACATACGCGGGGTATCCGCTAATAAACAATAATCTGAAAAATGTTCTTCTCCCACAGGCAATTACAAAAAAAAAAAGTATATTTTTTGTTCTTTTTTAATGTTTTTTATTTAATTATTAGTAATTAAAAAATGTACTTTTTAATTGTGGTGAGAAATAAATCATTATCATAACTTATCTGTATTTCTCATTATTTATATAATGTTGATAGGGTATGGAGTCCCAAATATCCCTAATTTATGACAAGATTTAGCATAAAAGTTATGAAAAAGTTGAGTGCTGTCTATAATTCGGTTTTATTACTCAATTTCGTACCTGTGAAGTTTAATCATGAAATAGCTTTGTGAACGAATATCAGAATTATTCAATTATAGTAATTTATGTATCTAGGAAAATGTTTTATGGCACCATTTTGCTGAAATAATCTTTTATGTAGAAGTTCTGGCTGGGCATTGGAATCTTGGGGTAATCTGGAATCTTAATAGGCATTCCTATTGCTTATCAAAATCAGTAAAATAATATACATAACTACTAACACCAACATTGCGTTATTTTGTTTAGTTTAATTTGAATAGGTAGTCCTTTAAAACATAGTTAAATGAGTTCAACTAGATTCTTGTTTCAGTTCTTCATTTGTTTATAAAAACAACAACCAGCAAGTTGTTATTTCATAACATCATATTAATTTGAAACAAAACACGAAAGCCTTCAAAATAAAAGGAGAATTGTTGCTCGATATATATTTGCCGAACATTTAAAAACCATTAGTGGCCGCTTTAAATAAGTAATCGTTTCTGAAACAAAAAACTATCGCAATACTCGATTTAATTGCCTGCATTTTAATCTGCACCGATCGCTTTTGTATCACAGATAGGCCAATTATTATTTTTCATGATTTTGTTGTTATTTTTCAAACGGTATTTTTTTATGAAATGTGGTTTTATTGTACTAGATCATGCTTGTATCGTCGTTTGTCGGGGGTGTTATTAGACAAGCCCGATTCCTATTCAAAGAAACTATTTTCTAGGTAACAACCTAGAAAATAGTTTCAACCCTGCGTTGCTCAAATATTAGTTGTCAACTATCTCCTCAACTCGATGACCTTTCTATTTCAATGATGATGAATGGAGACAAACAAATTTTTGAGGGAAGAATTAGAAAACGTGGGTAAGTGTTTAACCAGGAAGTATCTGTATCTTCGATGGTGTGGTCATGTTGAGAGGATGAATGAAAGTCGACTAACAGAAGGTGTGAGTGGAAACGCCGGGAGTAGATGGGATGCTCTAGAAGGACATAATAGTGACCGTCTTGGTCATTTTCTTCATAAAGGTCAGTTGCGAGGAACTCGCAACCGGCGTGCATGTATGACCAGATGTATGTACGTAAAAGAAGCAAAAGGAGTATGTAAGGATCGTAGCATGTAGCGTTCTGTAGTTTCTGCCTACCCCCATGGGAAGAAGTCTTGAGTTTATGTATGTATGTATGTGTGTCCGCTGTAATTGTGTAAATTAAATATTCTGACTTACCTATTTAAATTGGGCTACAATTCAAATGCTCACCAAAATTTTTAGAGCCTAAGACTAAGACCAAGTAAAATATGTTAACATCAAATAAAATAAACCCACTCTATACCGAGGTGCCTAAAGAACAACGTTTTAAGTTCCAAAATAATTATACACTAATCAGAATAGTTGTACGTTTTGTATTTATATTCTTTTTGCCTAACAAAATGGATAAATGCTCACCAAAACTTGTTTAAGTTGCTCACCAGGAATAAGTTTGCTTCAAAATGCAAGGGTGGGATAGGATGCAAGAGCGAGCAAAGCGAGCTCGGGACTTGGGGCACCCCGACTCGGACAGATTAGGTTAGAAGGGGACGGCGGGGTCTGAAAGATCCTGCCATCCCCTTCGTAGTATTTTTTTTAACCACCCTGAAGCAGGAACCCCGCCATGCGACGCTCCGTCGACTACGCAATTATATAATAATAGGTTCATTTCTACAATACTTTATGTAACACAATTTGGTGAGCATTTATCCATTCTGGTGGACACAATTTGGTGAGTATTTCGAATTTTTTGGTAGTAAAATAGGTACTTTTCTGGTAGCCGTTTAAACACAAGACTTTAAATTGTCTCCTTTTTTGTATTTATTTTTAAATTCTATGCCTCAAAGTTGCACAACACTAACCCACTTTAAAGTTTTACATCCAATAATAGGAGAGAAAAACAATGCTTCAATCGGTTGCAGGGAAATTGTAAAACTCAAGTGGTTTTTGTTTCATATACAGAGTGTTTATACTTGAGCTTACTTCACCAAAGGAAGAGGTCAAGGTATAAAAAATATCCCGGTTTTTCTTACTAAGAAAAAACCGGCCAAGCTCTAGTCGGGCTCGCACAAGAAGGGTTCCGTTCCACCGTACAATATTTAACACTACATTTTTATTTTTTAATACATAAATACACATACATAAACACACGCCTACTTCCCATGGGGTAGGCAGAAACTACAAAACGCCACCTGCTATGATCCTTACATACTCCTTTTGCCTCGTTAACTAGCTTCATCTTTCTGACTGACAGACTCCTTGACAATTCAAAAGTGCCTGTAATTGGTTTATTTGAAATAAATGCTTTGAGTTTGAGTTTGAGTTACGTTCATACATCTGGTTATACACGCACGCCGAGTGTGAGTATTCCTGACTTCCTGAGTTGAGCTGCACGATTACTGACAAATGCGTGCACTGACTGGACAGGTCCACTCAATCTGTGTGGTTCTTTCCTCAAAGACCATTTCAGATACCAATCTACATGGTCTTCACATGATCTGACCAAGATTATGTCTGGACTTTAAAAGAGACTGTGACCTCTGAGTTTGTTTCGGCCTTTCTTCTCAGAGTAGTCAGATAGGAAACGCTGACCTCATCTAGTTTAAAAATATGATTGACGTGTAAAAATGTTTGTACAAACCTACCTAAAGAAATAAAATCATTTATCATTTATCATTTATCATTTACGCACCTGACCTTTCTGCAGAACATCACCAAGAAGGTCACTATTTATGTCCTCCGTGCGTTTCAGCATTGTTTTTTAAATACTTTAGTAAAAACACGTTTTTTGTATGGGGACATTTAATTTTTAACTTTATTTTATTTTTATTGTTTTTTGTTAATAGCGGTCATCACACTCGGTTTTAACAATCTGTGAAAGTTTCCAGTGTCTACCTATTACGATTCAAAATATACAGCTCGCTGACTGACAGAGGGATGGACAGCGCAGCTTTGGTAATAGGGTCTCGTTGGCACCATTAGGGTACGGAACCCTAAAAATACTCTTATGTAAATCGTAAGGTCGTTTTTGCAAGCAAAACAAAGGTAGATGTTAAAGTAGAATGAAAGCAAACTCTTGACAATATATTTACTTTGTTGTTTGTACTTTTAATCAAGATCAAAGAACTCGATTAAGACTTGATTGTTTTAGGTGAACAATAGGGTTCTGAGTCTGATCTACCTACTTGTCAGTTGCTTGGAAGAAGATCCTTTCTAGGAATATTTCAACCTGAAAACAATTGGTTTGATCAATGTTGATCTAGTCACATTTAATTTTAAACAAAGTATTTGTATTAACTGAAACAAAAAAGTGCCTACTGATAACGAAATAATATTAGGTAGTGTCAAAAAGCGTCATCAATTCTGATCCTAACATAAAAGCTGATGTTTACTTTGTTCATTCTGCCATTCACTAGAATGATATCCACGAAAAGAAGAAGAAATAATTCGTTTGAGAAAATAACCGATGATCCAATAACCAACGAATTTTGATTGCTGTACCTTAAGCCAAAGCCTATCTTAAAATAAATAGAGTACAGTGCCACTAGTTGTAAACTGTGTTACTTAAGGGGACTACATGACCTAAACGCAAATTTATAATGCCTAAAAATATATGATCCACAGCAGTAACCAAAATCAGAAAGATATATGATATTCTTCTGGATATATGCTAGTTAGATAGTGTGTTGAAAACATAATACAATTAACTTGATATGATAGAAACAAATCACGAAGATACCTCTAAAAAAAAAAAAAAAAATATACGGGTCGACTTGAGAACCTCCTCCTTTTTTTTTCGTCGGTTAAAAATTCTTTCAACGATTAAAAACCATACTAATATACATGCAAACATTCAGATTTTTTGTCAGATTATTCTACAAGTAAAATACTAACGTGATAGTGTTTAAATTTTTTAGTCCAATGAATAGATTTTTTGTAAATCCATAATTGCTTCATATTTTGCAATAAGTTACTAGCGTTGTGTCATCGCGTTTAAAATAATCGTTATTTTAAACTTTGTTGATTTGTACGTTGTTCTTTTGAAATTTGCTCGAGAAAGTTTTGATTTTCTAATATGCAACCCTTTATGTTATGTATTGTCATTGTTGCATAGAAAAACGTAACCCTGTATAACAAAGGATTACCCCTCTCAATAACAAAGATGATAACTATATGATAAGTCACCACTTAAAACTTAATAATCCTCTGTATTGCAACAGTAAATAGTTATTAACTTTTACAGAACCCTAATGCAAAATGGATGGACTACCGTTATCTCGAATATCGGCGTCGGCAGAGTAAATACGGTTAATTACTTTTACAAAACATGGGGCAGGATCGCACCGGGCGGCACGATGGATCTCTACTCTCTCGACAAGTTTAAAAAATATAAGAGCGATTGGAATTGTGAGTACCTACTTATTTTATTACATTTTATATTTGCTTAAAAAATAATTTTTGAAAGTAAAAATAGTAGGTTAGGTACTTATTTGAAAGTGTTATGTCATCGGTCCTTGATTTCATCACAGCTGCACGATGGATCTCTACTCTCTGGATAAGTTTAAAAAATATAGTATTTTGTAGTACTTTAATATTATCTTAAACGGATTTTGCGATCGAAAAGTGCATCATTGGTTTTTGCCATAAACGTTTTTGAGTTAATAAAATCTCATGTTTTTTCCCTTTGTATGCGAACGACGAACGGCTATGTCGGATTCAGCGAAAACCACACCAGGTGACTACGGTTTTACAGCTCTTCGTGCAGTCCTTGGCCTGAGACTTTGTCTGCGGTATCCTGTTGCCTTGTGTACTATGTGTAACCTACTACAGTTAACCTATCTTTTAGAATTCATGGAGAATGTCTCATTATCTTCTAAAATCCTTAATTTGTTTGCTGATTTTATGCACATACAAGTTTGCCGTTCGCGTATTGCTCGTTAAGTTATAAAAGTAAGTTTATACGTTGTACACGTGACAAGTGGATTGAGAGTCTTATTTATTGAAATGGTAAACATGTAAAAATAAAGAAATAATTAATTAATAACGATCATACATAAAATATTTCATTTCAGTTAGCCAAAGATGTAATAATAAATTTGTTATCCCTAGCTGTCAAAACTTTTTGAATTCAATTTTATTTTTGTCACGTTTCAGAATGAAATACTCAATTTAGTTTATTTCCCTACTAAAAACTTTTACTTCGAGGCGACAACAAGAGTATTAAACGAAATAATGGGACCTTACCTGCACACTTTTGCCTCCTTAGTTTTAGACCAAGATTTGTTAATTGTGGATAAGCATTTCCAAAAATTGCTAATCGTAGGTACCAAATGTAATTTTGCTTTGTCAACTGCGAACAAGGAATTTGTGTGGGGCGAAACTGTGTGTGCAGAATGCGGTGGAACTGGTATTTTTTACCTCTTGTTTATTTCAAAGCAATGTTTCCAATATATAAAGTTGTCTAAAGACAACTTTACGTCTTCCAAGTAGAGGTATCTAATCATTTAATCTACCTTTTCATAGGTACAAGAGAAATTTAAAATTAATAAAATAAAGTCTTAAAAATAAATCATTATTCTTTGTACATCCTGTATATTATCACATTTATCACTCTAGTGATACAATTATTTGATTAAAATTCAGGACGTACTGAAGAGATACTGACTTATTTATTTTATAGGAGTTTATTTTTATTCATTTTGAATTTCTCTTTACGTATTAAAAGTTTGATTAAATGATTAACTCTACTTGGAAGACGAAAAGGTCAAAGCACATTATAAAGTCTACACCATAAAATATTATTTACGGTGCTACCTACGAACATAACTTGTCTCCACATAATTAGTAAACTTCAAGTTACTTCCTATCCCGTTTCGACTAATCCAGGGCTTAGCATAAAATATCTATTGTTCCCCCGAGCATAAATACTAAAGTAAAGGATTTAAGCAAACAAGTAGAATCAGCTTCTTTGGAAATAAAACGTGGATTCACTTGACTGAGTAATGAGAAATCTTAATTAGTAGGTTTTTTTTTTGCTTGTTAACACTTATTTATAAATGTCGCAGCATCATGGCTTAGGATATAGGCTAATTATGTCACCACGTGGCCACGTTGATGGCGGCTTTGAGGAGCAGGGAAACTTTGATACTCCGACCAGCGGGCCATCGTCTGGTCAAGAGCACTAGAGACATACTGAGTGTCTGAAGAACCTTTTATCCTCCATTTTGCCAGATTGTGTTTGCAGCTACCTACTTGGGTGCCTAATCTGTTGTGTGCTTTCCATGTAGGCCGCTGCAGGTCACGTCCAAGTGGCAGATGACCCTGTGGTGGTGTTATCTACCTATAGCTTAAGAGCTTGCTTGCTTGCAATATGTACTAAAATGTTGTTCTTTTCAGATCCTGTACAAGTTCGGTACCAAGAACATGTGGTACCGCCAGAGAAGGACAAGCCACGTACAACCTTCCAGTCTGCTATGAAGGTGACTCTGACTGTGGGGCAGTGCTTCGGGCTGAACCCAGTTCAAGGCATATATGAGAACGATGCCTCCAAATTAAGGTGAGAGACTTTCTCAATTATGAATTCAATTAAGGATTATCTTAGTAGGTTTTCATCAGTAACTAGCTGTGCACCACGGTTTCACCCGCAGCGGTATGAAATATTTTTACGACCTATTGTCAGACCTACAAAATACGAGTCTACGCAAAAAAAAAAATATAAAAAATCGCAAACACTGTGGCACGAGATTTTTATATATTAGATTAACCTATTGGCCACTTGTTTTTTATCAATTGCCGTACTCCCAGCGCCCAGCTCATAAATTGACAAATAAATATCCAAAAGGGATAATTATATTATACCAAAAGGGTTGTGCAATAAAATTAAAAAAAAAACAAATAACGAACATAGGTTCTCAGTCGTTTAGCTCATAAATTGACAAATAAATATCCAAAAGGGATAATTATATTATACCAAAAGGGTTGTGCAATAAAATTAAAAAAAAAACAAATAACGAACATAGGTTCTCAGTCGTTTAAATACGCCTGAGGCGGTTACGGACACGAAAACATTTGGCATATTAATCCGACTGGGGTGGTCAATAGGGTTATCATTATGTTTTGTCTTGTACGCCTGTTAAAAAGCATTATAACGAAGAAAGGTTTGAAAAACCTTAATACAAAGAATTAACATTTATGGACAAAGTTTAGACAATACTTAAAATAATACCACAGTTTCATCCTTCGAAAAAAATTGATTCTATTTGTATAATAATACAAACACAGCTACTTTTTAATAACATAATCTTCCTGTTGCTAGACGGGTTACAAATAGTACCTGGAAACAAAAAGCTAGTAACATAGTTTGACATCAAAGAGGCATATTCCCATAATTTTAAAATATTATTTAAAAAAAAAAATATACATGTCATAGCAAATTTTTTTTGGTGCGCTTTTATAAATAACTAGAAATACCGTTGAGTTAGTTTATCAGCAAAATTAAATAATAGAACAGCCATCTTTTTTTCTCGAGGAGTGAATTGGCTCATCAATTCTTTGAAGTACGATCGCAATCACGAGACTATGAATATTTCATTTTGAATTTATTTGTAATGAACTAAAAGTAAAGAATATGTCATGTGTTGTAGTAGTTTTAATTAATATTTTTCCACATGTTATTGTGCAAATTTATTTTATTAAAAGTCTAGTTTATTTTCTTGAGTTTTTTATTATTGCATAATTCGTCATTATACATAGGGCGCCGTCCATTTGCCGTTATGTATAATGCCTACGGCAAAATGTATAACGCCTAGGAATGCCCGTTAAGCCGTTTTACTGCTTAATATTTATTTAATTACCTATATAATAAATATTTGTTATGACTCATTTTTATTTAGCTTACTGCTCAGTTTTTACTGCCGAACTAGTTAGTAATCTTGGTTACACTAACATATGACTCTCGACGAAATGGATGAGTACAGAAGCGTCATCAATTTGCCTTAGGAATTATACATAACGGCGACAGTATGCAAACAGACGGCGCTGTATGTATTGACGAATCATACAATCGGCCGGCGACAGATACACCGTTAGGTGAATTTCAGTTAAGTACCAAATCAAAATTCTCTCTACACTTGGAATTCTCATGTTTTGAGTAAATAATTGAATATTAAACATTAGTTTTGAAAAGCATAAATTCCTGCAGCAACGTTTGTGACAACGCATACCTCTCTATATCTATCTCTGTCACGGATTTTTACTGACTGTAGTAGTTTTTTATTTTGTTGTTTATTCTCTCTTGAACGTAAACGACTGACAGATTCGTGAGGTTATAGTGTCGTTAGGATTGCTATAGAATACTCTATATAGTCCGCAGTCCACAGAGCATCTTAATAAATCTACATTAAGTTATATGTAATGTTATATACTAAATTCTTATGACATGCAGTTTTAAGTTTTAGTTGGCTGAGCATCATATACATAGTGTAAATATTATACCTAGTGACCGTAATTAAGGCTGGCTAAATCCTCGTCTTATCGCAGAATACTAGGCCCCATATTTATAAACTTTGTCACCCCTTCCTTATGCCCTAGAAATTCCATATTGCCTTTTAAAGATTAAAATTATTTATTAGAAATTATATAAGTAACACGTTTTTGAATAAAGGATTGAATGAATGTACCTACACCGTGATTATTTGGAACACGAAAGCTTGGTAGATACGCTAAAGATACAATTGTATGCAGAATGGCATGTTTGTGTGAGTGATTATTAGTAGGTACATCTTTGTTCCCGGAAGCACAGAGAACAATGCCTGTTTGTTTTTACAGATTCAGATTCATATCATTTCGCTGTTTATACACGTATATATCTATGGTGGGCCAGTTCACTATGGCTTTCGTGCTGTTCCTGAGCTTATTCAAAGAAGCTTCATCGGCAGTGGACACTGGCAGTAAGTAGAATGGAATCACTTTCTAACTTTGATTGAAATGCTGTCGCTTGTGATTTAATTGACATTTCCAAATATTAATGTAGATATTGATGTTACGGGGTACATTTGTTTTGGCTTCCTTGGTGTGAATGCTAGTTGCGCGGTAAACTCTGCTTGCGCGATGCAGGATTTTGCGTGACGTCAGTATGACACGTAGCTCGCATGTGGCGACGAGATGCCGCTATAGTGGGTTGTTTTATTGTTATTTTTCTTTACTGTTTACTTAAAAGTTCAATTTAAATTTTATGGGTGCTAATGCCAGAAATAAACGATTATTATTATAATATTCCTGCACCCTTTCGATAGATTTAATCACAATCTACAATCCGGCCGTCGGATAGAATGCGTTCTTGACAACCGTCAGTTTCTAGCTAACTTCATAACTTACACATATTTAACTTCACAGCTAACTAGCTTCATCTTTCTGACTGACCGACCCCTTGACAATTCAAAAGTGCCTGTAATTGGTTTATTTGAAATAAATGCTTTGAGTTTTTCTTATAAACGAATACGTGTTTTGCGAATTTGTTCTTTATTAGTTACTAGAATTGTTGCACTGACAGGATTTATCAGGAATGCATTCTCTCGACGGCCGGACTGTAAAGGATTTTAATTAAATAATGCAATGAATGTTGTTGAACTGTCAAAATTAAAGGCATAGCCACTGGAGGTGTGTTACGCAATTAACCCGCTGCTTTTAAAACCTCGGACGATCAACAATAAATAATAACGGATAACCAACAGAAAAAATCATATCATAAAATCCATCATACATACCGATCTGTATTTTTTTACATTTTCAGGTGCACTATTATTCTACAGTTTCGGTTTTACAACAACGACATTGTTTTTGCGGATCGCAATGAAATGGCCAAAGTTATGCATGCTCATAGCTAAGGTGGAGTCGGGCGATCCTAATACAGACATGAAATTAGCAAGGAAGTTTAATATCTCTTGTGTTGTGGTGCTGTCGTTGGCTTTATGTAAGTGTCCAAACTTGTTTTATTAATATTTTTTACTAAATTAAATATATACGAGTAGATATAGTTATTTATTTATTTATTTAACCATTTATGTACACACATATATAAACAGACAAGAAGAAAGGAACAGAAAAATAGGTACAAAGGTGATGCTTATTTCTAAAGAAATCTCTTCCAGCATACCTGCGATAGGAGAATATATTAAAGAGATGAAGACAACGTGTGTAAGAGTAGAAGGGAATACGTTAAATAAATTGTTTGACTTTGACTAATCGGGACGCCTGCGCCACCAGGTCGCGCTCGGCAGAGTCTATAACATAACGCTTGGCCAGAGTTAAAGCAGAGTTTGTTGTTGGCGGCTATGCAGTGAACACGTTTAAAAACTGTCGCACGTTCCGTATAGTTGTGTCGTGTATATGGGCGCCAAGTCATTATTTGATTCTATTTTTCAGATTGTTTTTGATTATTTTGTACTTAATCTGACTTCCAAGTTATTTATTAAATTAATACTTGTATTTCCGATGAAGTCTTTTTTTGTTTTTTTTTGCGGTGGGTAATCATCAAATGACCTCTCCCGCTCTGGGCGGAGGGGAAGGGCGTGTCACACTCTTACTGACTAAAACCCAGCCGTGTTCCTTCAGTTGCCTATGCGCCAGGGCCACGGTAACTCTTTCGAACAATGCGCGACCTCGGCAGGCATCGGCCCTATTGGACCCCGTCAATTATGCTGACATCTCTTTGAGGCGCGCGTGGAACACAACGCGCCGTCGACCCAGGCCTGGTCCTTACCGGACGGCGAGCTGCCCATTGCTCGCCGTCCACAAGCCCGCGCCTACGGTGGCCGGGAGTCGCCTATCGATTCCCGACGCCCAGGGTATCTCCTCCTGCGGCGACTAGGAGCGTGAGGGCGCAATGATTGCCTCTGCCTCACGTGCTCTGCCTCCTGCTTCGCGAGCATTACTGCTTCGCAGAAGGAGGTGACTGCTTCCCATTCCCTCGCGCTCCGTACCATGGCCTGAACCAGGGTCGGACGCGAGAGATCGCCGCCGCCGATCGCCACCACGAGGACACGGCGGTGCTCCGCCCAAGCCGGGCAAACCTCAACCGTATGCTCCACCGTGTCCTACGGTCGATCCACACAATGACAACACCCACGCGTTTCTTCCCGCCTTATCCGAAACAGGAACCTCCCGAAACAGCTATGTCCGGTGAGGACCTGCGTCAGGCGGAAGGTGAGGATGCCGTGGCACCTCTCAAGCCACTCCTTAAAGAGGGGACTTACCGTCGCAATTGTGGCGTGCCCAGTCCGATGAAGTTTACGTTAAGTTTTATTTTGATGTATTTAAAATATTTTTGTTTCCGGTTGAATTTATATAGTTTCTATTCTTATACTTCCTTTTGATTTTTTTTGAATATTGTGCGTTTCCATTTGAATTTATATACGAGTAGTTTCTATTTTCCTACCTTCCTTTTGATTTTTTTAAAATATTGTTCGTTTCCGTTTGAATTTATATAGTTTTTATTCTCATAGTTCCTTTTGATTTATTTAAAATATTGTGTGTTTCCGGTTGATTTTATTTTAAGTTTCTATGTTGGTATTGAAAGATTTATCTTGACACATCCGCTTGATTTATATAAATTCTACTTGGCGGTAAAGTTTCGCGGTAATTTTGTGTATAAAAACTGTTTTACTGTGAATGGGAGGACATTCTTTGTTCGCTGCTCCCGGAATAAACAACCTGAGTTGAAGTAAGGAAGTAAGGTATTTTCTTTGTACCATCCTATACATTTCTCTGCCATTTCCTATTGCTGTATATTTTTGTGATATATTGGTGCAAAGTACCATTTCAGACACCAATCTACATGGTTCTCAAACATTATGTCCGATTTTTTATATACACATTGACATTGTTGAATTTTATATACACAATGACATGAGTATTTACTTGTAAAGTATTATGTTATTTTAATTATTGTGAATGTGAGGATTATGTGGGTCATTGCTTTTTTTTTGCAGTTAATTTTGATCATGATCTGGCAGATTGAGTAATTTATGTGGCCTACCCAAATGTCCTTTCTTTGGTATTGTTCGTCAAATCGTTGAGCTCCTTAAGTCCTGACTTCCTGAGTTGAGCTGCACGAATACTGACAAATGCGTGGACTGACTGGACAGGTCCACTCAATCTGTGTGGTTCTTTCCTCAAAAGACCATTTCAGATACCAATCTACATGGTCTTCACATGATTTGACCAAGATTATGTCTGGACTTTAAAAGAGACTGTGACCTCTGAGTTTGTTTCGGCCTTTCTTCTCAGAGTAGTCAGATAGGAAACGCCGACCTCATCTAGTTTAAAAATATGATTGACGTGTAAAAGTGTTTGTACAAACCTACTTACAGAAATAAAATCATTTATCATTTATCATTTATCAGTATTATGTCTGACTCCGACAACGGAGGCGATCATGCGCCGACATGTACCTACAGTGTGCAAATTTCTAGTGTGATTAGTTTGATCGTAAATTATAATTTGGTTTGAACTGCCAAAGGTTTTTCTATTACGCAATAACCAACACTTCTCATAGTACGCCCACAGTAGTTAAACATGGCTAATAATAACGAGAGACACATACCTTCTCCGTCATATACATCGTTGTGACGTTATGAGTGGGTAATGAAGAACGCGACCAATCAAACGAATAATAAAATGAATATACTTTGTATAAAAAATTTACCTACTACGTAGTTTAATATAAACTCTTATAAATCCGTACTTTTTTGACACTTAAAGAATAATAACTTTGTAGTTCTACCATACTATTCTACCTAGTATATTTATAAAATAAGGCTATTATTATGGTGATCCATATTAGCATTATTTCTACCAAATTATTTGGTAGATGGATTGGTGATCGCAGTAACTTATTATCTCTTCTTTGCTTTTTCATATAATTAGCAACAATGGACCACGACATCCTTTTGATCAGCCTCTGACTTCTGTATAGCTACAGAAGTCAAGGTTGTAGCTACAAATGAAGTTGGTAGGCTTATATCAATTTTACTTGTTCTAAAACTCCATACATATTTCTAATTTTCAGTGGAGCATCTTTTCTCAGAGTTGCATGGCATCTCCCTGGCTATAGACTGCGAGCCAGACATTCCCTTGTACGAAAGTTTTATGAAACACAGTTTTACATGGATTTTACTTTACTTTCCTCACAACTACCTCGTGGGTATAGTATCTCAAGTAAGTTTCTATGAAATATTTTGACCAAACAGACCATTTTATGAAAGAAGACTCATGTCATGACAAAAATTTAAGCCCATTTTCACTAACACTAGGCGACACCTAAATTAATGCCTAAATAAAAGCGTGCTATCAAATTTTCAACGCTCGGCTCATTAATGAAAGTTGGAACTCGAACTGCGCTCTTGTGTTCTAGTGTTAGTGAAAACGCGTATTATTGTTCCACTAAAGTCCTAATAAGAAATAACAAGCATTGGTACCATGCTATTTGAAAGTGTTTTGCCGATTAAAGGCCATTCAGTCTGCATTCATTCGCTACCTTTTTCTATCACTGCAAAGTGGCAACATAGATAAATATTAATACTAAAGTCGACCGCACGTCCGTGGTGAGCTGACCTAGCGTAATACGGAGTTTCAATAGAATGGCCAGCTTATACTGGGTTTATTACCACTCACGTGCGGCCCACTGTACAGGTTTTCGAACCTCGTAAAGCATTGGCACCATGAACCTACACATTTGTTATTGTTGTATGTTTTCTTTTCAGTTTTTCAACTTTCAATGCACATTCAACTGGAACTTTACCGACGTGTTCGTCATCTGCATGAGTATGTACTTGACGTCGAGGTTCAACCAAGTCAATAAAAGGATTATTGCAGCTAAAGATAAGGTAGGTGTTTATAATATAATCATAATATTATGAAGCTGCAGTCCTTCACAACTTTTGATGGGCTTATAGCTAAGCAATTAGAGCCGCACGGGTCGATCCATCAGGTTAAGCCTGCCGAGGCCGATCTGTGGATGTTTACATACCGATACCCTTCGGCGTCTCCTAAAGCACATTAATCCGTTTTGGCTGTCACACGTGGATCTTTGACAGACGTTAAGGGTCAGAAGCCCGAAAGTCTGACAACCCGTTTATCAAGGGGTATCTTGTGGGGTAACTGGGTTGTGACGACTGATAGGTAGAGGGTCCATGTAAAATTCAGATGCATCCCATTACATTGGAAGCCGACTTCAACATGTTGGGAAAAAGCTAGGCAGGTGATGAATCCTCACTATTTTCAATGGTGATGGTCTATAAACACATGAATGGTCACATTCTTTCGTCATATATTTTTGTTTGCAACACGTGTCACTCAGTTACGTGGAAAGGATATTGGCACTATGATGCATCATATTTTTCCGCAAAAGCGTAGACAAAGGTGTACTTTGTTGTACACCCCCATTTTGAAATCCGGACTCCAGGCTGTTAAGAGTGCGTACACAGGTCCACTAGCGCCACTCCTTTAAAAAAATATTATTTCGTGACTGAGAAGGAATTTTGAAAAACGGCTCAATAAGCGACCTCGGTAAGTGTCTAGATTTTTCTAATACCTATAAACTTTCATATTTATTGCTTTGTGTCTCAATATGAGAGTTTATAAAAGGTATTAGAAAATTCTAGACACGCTAATTTCTATATAATTGCTTGAATAATTCATCTGCTCGAACACGTAAATAAAGCAATGAGTTTACAAAATGAAGGACGATTAAAACGACGTTCTTATCTTAAAGACCGTTTCAAGTTCCTTCATGACACACATAATAGATACATGAGGTCATCGGAAAACTTAAGACTAGAGATACCGATGCATTCCACCAGTTTTTATGACAAGTCTTTTACAGTTCAAGCAGTACGGTTATGGAATGCCTTGCCCATGTCGATAAGGCGTGCTCAATCTTTGTCCACTTTTAAAATTCTGGTTAAAAAACACTTCCTCTCTCCTTAAACAATTACATTTAGTTTCCTTATTCTTGTTTCATGTTTATTATTGTATATATTATATTATGTAGATAGGTATATGTTTTATGTATGTATGTATTTGTTCTATATGTAAGTGGTATACCACTGACTACCTGCATTATTGTCTCTCCTTCTACCTTGAATCCATCCAAAGGTTGTCTGTAAAAGAACGCTTTTAGCGATAAGACCGCCTATTGTGTCACCCTATGTAAAATTTCTACTTTTATATCAGTAATTTTTATGGTGTACATAATAAAGCGTATTCTATTCTATGTTTAGACTTTAAAATTGACGTGACGTCTGAGTTGGTTTCGATGTTTATTCTCAGAGTGGTCGGATAGGAAAGACTTACCTCATCAGCGGGGTAATTACGTAACACACTGACAGTAGGAATGGGTTTCATTTTGACAGTTCAACAACATTCATTGCGTTTTTTCCGTTGTTGAGCTGACAAATTTTTCGAACATATGAAGCAATGGATTAGCAATAGGCTTCAAAATGATTCAGATTGTGATGGATAATGTGTTACGTAATTAGGGTGCTGGTCTTAATACATAATTAATTTTTGACGTGGAATAGTGTTTTATAAAACCTAATTACGGAAATAAATAATTTCCATTTATCATGTAAATACTTCGCAGAACTCACCACCATCATTCTGGCGCACAATGCGTGAAGACTACAACAGGTCCGTCCACCTCGTGCGCCAAGTGGACAAGATCATAGGAGGCGTGGTCTTCATATCCTTCGCCAGTAACCTGTTCTTCGTCTGTTCTCAGCTGCTGCATACTCTTGCGTAAGTATTCCACTTGAACGTTCAAGGATGGTAAAATACATTGTTTTCCTAAGAAGCAAGAGCCTCATAAATTACTTTCTGTGCTATAACTTTGGATTAAACTAGCTTTTGCCCGCAGCTCCGCCCGCGTAGAGGTCGAAAATTATCCCACGGGAATGTACTACCAGGATAAAAAGTATCCTACATGTTAATCCAAGTTATAAACTATCTGTGTTCCAAATTTCATCTAAATCCGTCCAGCAGTTTTTGCGTGAAAGAGTAACACACATCCATCCATCCATCCATCCTCACAAACTTTCACATTTATTATATTAGTAGGATTCGACAGAAATTAAATTAAAATAATGGACACGTGGCATACGTGTTGATTCAGAGGATGATTAGAGCAATGTTCTTTCCGAATGATTTTTGGTCTTTCATATATGGATAGTTATGTGACCAAAGCTACGAAACTTGGTCATTGTTTGTGAATCAAAAGATATTGGTCTCTGATACTGCCGGAAGTCTTGTATAATAAGATCAAGACTAAGGGCAAGCATGATTAGTCGGAAGTAATACCGGCTTTCAATTCATATGATAAAATAAAAGCTATTTACACTGATCGATTACTGCAGCTATGTGACTTTGAGAGGCAGTTTGAAAGAGCCGATGTCAGACGCCTCATTTTTCGTTCAATTTTGCTTTTCATTATCTTTAACTGGAGTGAAACGTCTGAAAATAGAATGAATCAAAAGTGAATTCATTAGTAAACCGATCAAACGATGTTGGATTTTGACACTGTTGTTAGTATCTTTCACTCGCACACACTCGATGTTGATAACTTTCACTCGCCTACCGAATGTTCGAAAAATGAAATGAAATGTGCAGATGAACGTTCATTTAGTAAACTATTCACTCGCGTGAAGCGTGTGATATCAGCTGAAGACAATAAACCGTAACTGACGAATAATTGAAAACTGTTTACAGAGGAGGAATAAAAGCAACTCCAAGATGCAGAACAGATTCTACACCAGATCCGAGGTAACATCATGCAGGGTGCCAGGGACATCGAATCGCAAACTCTAACCATGAATTCAACTCATGATTTTAGACTCCCGGGGTAACGTAGAAAATTATAGTCGGTTACAAAAAAAAAATACTGCTGTTTCATGGTGTTCAGTACAATACCTACACACTCAAAATGTATGGAAAACTTTTTTTTTAATAACGACGAAAATTTTCAACGTGGGAGTTCAGAATCATGTGCCGATGTCCCTGCCAGCCTGTATATTACTGATACAATTGCTCACTTGCCGTCCATTGCTGACTACGTATGATATTGCAGATGGCTCAGCGGTTACGAGTATTCGATCTACTTCGCGTATTCCTTTGCGTTCCTGGTAGTTAGGTCGCTGGCAGTGTCCCTGACTGCGGCTAAGGTTCATGCTGCCAGCTTGGAACCGGCGCATTCGCTGTATGATGTGTCTTCAACTAATTATTGCTTGGAGGTGAGAATCAAAAGTTTTGAGACACTTATTCGTGAAATAACAGTTACACTTACTTATGAGTAGAGATCGGATATTCGGACGCATATTCATCTAAAGTTGAGATGTTAGCTAATATGGAATGCGCTTTTGTATCGAAAAAATCGTCCTCTTACACCTTATAAACACATATTTGCATCGGGGGTTAAACCTGAATTTTAAATAAATATGCACCTGAATAGTTATGCAATTGAATACCGGGTACTTATTTTATAAAAAAAAAATTGGTAGTCGCTTTCATACTATTCACCCGACTAGTTATGCATTCCCGGTGTTCCTGGCATCCCGGGTTTATATTTACAAAAACAATAAGCAACATACTTTCATAGCTCAAAATTAACTTTAGGTAAATATGCATCCGAATATCCGATCTCTGCTTATGAAAGATTACACACGACCCACCAAACCCAAGTCTTTGGTGACCACTGGCGAAAGGTATTGTCTGTTGGAACACTAAGACGTCTCTCATCGCATTGCAAATCATTAACATAAAGTTAAGATCCCCACATTATAAAGTTCATACATGTTCTGTTTTCAAAAACATCTTTATTTATGAACATTGACAAAAAATAAGCAAGTTTATTTAGAGGACCTTTCAAAATAAATAAAAGTTGTATCGAAGCTAACTAGTCTCACGAAACTTCCCAAATCTCTAACTAGGACAAACTTGTTTATTTTTACCAAATTCATTCCACCACAGGAAAGTACTGCAAACAAACATGTACTTATGAAACTTTGGCAAATTGGGAAACTATTAAGTACGAAGATTATGGCACGATATAAGAATTTACCGAAGGTCCACCTTTTATCCAAATAAATAGTAAATATGGCCTACTTTACAGCTCGACATTTGGACCATTAATTCTATGGCTACTGATTTTAACGCCCATATTGTAAACCAAAAATTGATAGCTCTTAAAATATAAAATAATAAATAAAAGTAATCCAGCTGCCGTTATGATACTAGGAAAGAAAGAAAGAATATGTTACATTTATTTGGCAATAGTTAGCTAAAATAAAAAAAAATAAAAAAAAAATAATAACAACCCATTTTCGTACAGTGTATTTAGGGCAAGTTAAGGTGTTAAGTTGAAGTACAAATTGTCCAAAATTGTTTCAGGACCAGAGACCGGATATTCGGATGCATATTCACCTAAAGTTGAGATGTTGGCTAATATGGAATGCGCGTTTGTATTGGAAAAATCTTAAGTTTATCTAACATACACCACTCCTCCTCGTACACCCTTATACATACACATATATTATTTGCATGGGGGTTTAAACATTAATTTTAAGTAAATGCATTTGAATAGTTCTGCAATCCCAGAATCCCATTCTGTTTTTTATAATAAATATTTTTTTGAAGTAGCTTCCATATACTGTACGAGACTAGTTATGTATTCCCGGTGTTCCTGATAACATGGGTTTAAAAAATAAAATAAGAAGCCGATTCCATACTTCCATAGCTATAAATTAACTCTATGTAAATATGCATTCGAATATCCAATCTCTGATCATGACACTTCACCTTTTATCCAATAGTGACCTGTTATCAGAGGGTATTAACCCTCCAGTTCAGCGACCATGGCATATATAATATTGGAACTTCTGTGTACTACATTTCGTAGTAAGACTGTCAGTAAAGTAAGTTATTATGGCAGGTGGAGAGATTTCTGGATCAGATACACGGAGACACGGTAGCGCTAACTGGCCTTCAGTTCTTCCATGTGAAGCGGGGATTAGTGTTAACGGTAAGAACATCTATTTTATATGACCGCTGCGCGCTGGCTAGCTGTTAGCTGTTGACTCTTCGTTTAATGGTTCTGATTAGAGGAGGCTATTCGACACGAATGTAATCCCCAGAGGAGTAGCCTGAGGTAGATAGGACACAACATTTCGTAGATTATGCTATGGATTTTCTATTCTTAGGACTTACTTTCATATTTGACTGTATATTCAGTAGTTAAACCTGTGATGTCTGTCTGATTAGTTACGTAAGTATGTAAAGAGTTGGTACATTTTGCGCTTTATATAACCACCATGTTACAATAACTAGGGGCGGCATATTTCAAAGTTCTATACGTATTCGTGACTTCCATAAAACGATTTGGTTAATTGTCAACTTATGCGTGCTTGACTGATGAAGAATCAGTTTGTTATATTCTGATTTTATTTTTCCATTTACGCAATCATCTTTGTTATTTGTGTAATCATACGTAAGTTTGTAAAGCTCGGGTATTTTGTTTTAAAAGACAATATGCTTAAATTACTTATAAGTAATGCATGCATTTTTTTGATTTTTAAGAATACCGCATTGATCTAGATTCGTCCATTTCAGATCCCCAAAAATTTCTAACACGTTTACAAACAGATACACACATAAATTCTGCTTACCTACTTAATTAACACGTGAATCATAATTGTAAAGTGTAACACTACACCTCGAGTTCGTATAATAATATTAAATGAACTTGTTGAGGCGTCTCCGGACTCTTGTGAAAGACTGATGTTACTTTATAGGATGTAAGTTATTTGCGAAAAGCGGTTAAATTTCAAGAACTTAAAGAAAGAAAGAAAGAAAAATATTTTATTTGGAACACGCACAGGAAATACAAAGTGTAAAAAATTTAATAAAAAAGGAGCATTTAAAACTAACAAAATTAACAATAAAAACAACAATAAACCATTAATAAAAAATAAAAAAAATAAACCTGTGTGAGGCCAAAAAGGCTCCTATCTCAGCATAAAGCTGCGATATTTAAAAAAAAACAAGTACCGCAGCGCTGGTATTCTGATAGGGCCCGTTGTGATGCCACGGACACACATACGGACATCCTTATATCCCACTAGGGGTTTATTAATAAATAAAATTTAAAAAAGCTTAACTTACCAGATACCGTACCATAATCAGCCTATAACATTCTCTCTGCTGGGACACAGGCATCTTCTCTGTGGTAGGGACTTCCCAGATAGTTAAATATAAAATAACATAAAAAAAATATCGAACACTTTTTGCCTTACTTAAGGGAGGTCCTGTCCTCAATATAAATAGGTACTTTTCTCAAATATGCTTGGAAATTCGAACATTATTTTGAAAACCTTCTTCGAGATAAATTGAAAATGCTGTACTGGTATAATACATGCGAGCAGCGGCCGGCAATTTTAGTATGAAAATCCATATCTGTCATGTTGAGTGGCCGCATAAATTACTATGATAACTCATATCTGTCGTGTTATTTAAAAATGGAACGAACTTTTTACTTCGACCCATGGCAAACAAGGAGGTAACTTATCAAAGATTTTATTTAAATCTCGAACTGGCTAGTATGTGGAGCTGTTTAAAGTGAAAAAGAAACTACTGAACATATTGGCCCGAGAAAAGTTATCGTTGTTCGTCATTGATACTGGAATTTATAACTAATTTACTTAGTTTGAATTTCCGCGCATTATTTGAAAAAAGTACTATACGAGCCTTGGCCACAACCAGATGAACACACGTATATACCTAAATGATAAATGATTTTATTTCTGTAAGTAAGTTTGTACAAACACTTTTACACGTCAATCATATTTTTTAAACTAGGTGAGGTCGGCGTTTCCTATCTGACTACTCTGAGAAGAAACGCCGATACAAACTCAGAGGTCACAGTCTCTTTTAAATTCCAGACATAATCTTGGTCAGATCATGTGAAGACCATGTAGATTGGTATCTGAAATGGTATTTTGAGGAAAGAACCACACAGATTGAGTGGACCTGTCCAGTCAGTGCACGCATTTGTCAGTAATCGTGCAGCTCAAATCAGGAAATCAGGACTTAAGGAGCTCAACGATTCGCCGAACAATACCAGAGAAAGAACATTTGGGTAGGCCGCATAAATTACTCAAACTGCCAGATCATGATTAAAATTAACTGAGAAAAAAAGCAATGACCCACATAATCCTCACATTCACAATAATTAAAATAACATAATACTTTACAAGTAAATACTCATATCATTGTGTATATAAAATTCAACAATGTCAATGAGTATATAAAAAAAAATGGGACATAATGTTTGAGAACCATGTAGATTGGTGTCTGAAATGGTCTTTTGAGGAAAGAACCACACAGATTAAGTGGACCTGTCCAGTCAGTGCACGCATTTGTCAGTAACCGTGCAGCTCAAGCTCACCCTACTTCCATTTGTTATGAAAACTAGGTACATAAACAACGAAGAAGAAACTCTTTTTCATTGGAAGAAATACCCTGGCGTGCAAGAAATACACTTTTTACCCGGCCATGCTAGAAGTAAGGGTTATAATTTTGACATGTAGGTAAGAGTAATATTAGTAAAATATCACCGCTAGAATAAAAATAAATAGAGCACCCTACAAACAAAATAAAATCCAATCGAAAACATTTCATGTCACTGGTCATTAATGTTGTGTCATGCAATAGTTCAATGGAACGGTCAAGCTGTACATTTTGATCAAGATGTAAGGTTTGAAGAGTTAAGCCTTGTAGAGTAAGAGGCTTGGCTCTACATTAGATCTGATAACATTTGAACAGTGAAAGCGTTATGTAAGTATTGGCAACTTACTTTACATAAATCTTTTTGGTGGGTTATTCATCGTGCGAAACCCTCTGCACGCGAGTTCAACTCGCACTTTTCTGGTTTTTTTTATATGCTAGATATATTTTTCTTTCGGGAATTGATTTTAAATACCTACGAGGGAAAGGTAAAACTGAAAGAAAGAAGAGATGCCAGATATATTTTATTCAAGAACTTTAGTCAACACATTTATACCGAAGCCTACAAACGTAAATTTTCTGAACTTTCAAACATCAAAGACTGATGAAACTAAAGTAAAAAAAAAAATACTGTGACCATCAACAGACGATTCCACCATTATAAATAAAAAACTTATTAACAGAAAGTCTCCGCTACTACCAAAGGATATTTAAAAAAAAAAACTATATCTCTTATAACTTGAACGTTTTCCGTAAGATACCGTCTTCAGCTCTCCAAGGGAGTTAGTAATTAAATAATAACATCGTATTTACGATGCTTCGCTGCGTCTACACCGAGCCAGTCCTGACTTGGGATGTAAGGCTGTTCACATTGACTATTTTAGTAGATTTAAGCACTAGTAGCGGATGTTTACATTATTAGGTCATGCATATAGCTAAGCAGTAGTTTGTGCAACGGAAATATTAGCTTCTACTCAAGTTATCACATACAGCCAGAAGGCGTCGCGGTAGAACCCGTAGAAGATGGCGGGATGAGTAGGACAAAACAAACGACTAGTGGGCCACATTAGCCCTGGACCACAAAAACTGGAAGTCATGGGGAGGGACCTTTGCCCAGCACTATGACAGTAACAGCCAGTGTTTTAACGTACATGTTAAACCAATGCTTCAAATAGTATATTGTCTAAAATATGAGCACTATGTTTTGCAAATATAAAAAAAATATAAAAAAATATGTCAGTTAGGTTAACAGGTCATTACAATTTTAGATAAATAAACACATTCATAAAATCACAAGTGTTTAATTAGCAAGTCGGAATCGTCATACCTCATCGTCATATCGTCTGCCTTTTGTTCGACACATTTGCTGTTTTAGCTAAATTTTTAAGACCAGGTGCCTGGCTTCAAACGTTCTTGAGAATACAGAATCTACATTTAATTTTCTCCGTCATGCTTCCGCAAATCTCACAACACCCAAAACAAAAAATCTACTTTAAAATGTCAGTATGACTTAATTAAATGGCATCTGATTCATATACGAGTACTTTATGACAACAGTACTCACTGCGCTTGCTAAATTCGGGACCTCTCGATCTGAACCTCCCTTAATACGAAACAATTCACTTTAATACCGTGCGGTTTTACTATTATGAGAATCCTTTGTTTGAAAGCCGGCGCAAGAAGAGCGGAGATATAATAATTATGACAGCTCCTAACTTAGGAGTATAGGGCTGTTATAGCAACTTGCCTGTTTCTAATTTTAATTTGTATTTTAATGTCGTTTTGCGGTTTATAGCACGTGATAATTAACTATTTTGACTCTTCTGCAAAGTTCAGCGTTGCATGATATACCTGGGGCCTCAGACCAAATTAATATCAAGACATAGCGCTGTCAACAGTAACGTGAGGCCGGTTTTGTAAACATGTGTCCAGTTAGTGAGGGGGTAGTTTGGTTGTAAATGTGTGCGTGCGAGCGTGCATGCACAGAGCAAGGTGTAGTTTTGCATGCTTCACTGTATTGTTCGCAGAGCTATGTCTTGATTTTGATTTGGTCTGACCCTGGGGCCTATTTAATTAAACCGACAGGCCCAGAGATGACAGGTGACTGCTGCTGATCTGCCTATCTGACAATTTTGCAGTCAAGGCCTGCCCTTCATACATTTACTGCTTTATTAAGTAGCACGTGTCGTAAAAAATCTGAAAGTTTTAGACAAATATCATATTGTCAGCTATACTAAATAGGACCCTGGACAGCTTTGTGCTTTGGAGACCACGATGTATTATCATCTGACATAGTTGTCGTCAGATTGTGATTCGCAATCGTTTAAAGTAGTCCGAAGGCCGAAAGTTTGACAGCAGACTGGTCTAAGCTTTAAAGGTCATTGTGGACCAGCCGGTGTATTCTGAAAGAAAACTTATCGTGAAAACGTGGGTGAAATAAACATGAAGTGAGGTGCTTTCTACCTGATGCTTGACACTATTGACAGCTTACATCAAGCTCACTTCACGTATGTTTTCACGCTTCAATTTTGTTCAGTATTCTAGCATTACCAATGATCTGCTTTCCCTCGTTTCAGATTGCGGGCACTATAGTCACCTATGAGTTGGTGCTGATGCAGTTCACAGGAGTCACGCCTGCGTCACCAGACCCTGAATAAGTTTATGGCTCTCTAGGATTAGAAGCAGCTTTCTGCAAAAGCACAAATGTAAAAAGATGAAAGCTTATTAATTTATTTAATTGACTATCAATTAATAGTGGAAGGATGGATCTTATTAGACTATATAAAAAATGCTGTACAGTAGGCCGCCGGTCAGTGGTGACCATACCAGTATTGAAAAGAATAGAAAACTTTTATTTCAGACAGGAGGCCATAGGGTTAGTAACAATGTTACTTCTGGTGTTAGTAGGTTACAGACACAGATCAACATACTACAATTAAAAACCAGCGTGGAGCTGCATCCACCCCCACAACATTGGGGAATCCCACCGATCTGCGAATACACTGAGAATACTGTTGGTGCTGCCGCGAACACGAGTCATCAGGGATGCATATCTATTCCTAATAATGGCGGCATAAATACTAATATTAGTATCCGTAAACATCCCTGACGCACTACACCGCCACGGCAGCCACAGCAGCACTCTCAGAGCATTATTATATTGAACGCGCAGGTCGCTGTATGCCCGCCGAGTTAAATTGCCCCACAGGCTGCACGTGTAGAAGGACTGACAGTAAGCTATGAAAAGCGTTATCTTAACTGGCTTTGTACATTGTGCAAACCTGCGGGCCAGCATGTTACAACGGACAGCCAGCGATCTACGCGTATACGCTGGCCTCTTATTTTATCAAATACTCCATGCTACGCTAGGGTAGCTCAAGGTGAAAGTGTTACCACCGATGTGACGTGTGCTCGGCTGTACGTATCCATGATAGGATATTTGATAGAGTTCTGATGGAGTTCCTAAAGATTTAGAATCAAAATGTGTTTGTTTCTTGTAATTATTATTATGTGTTTTTAATAGTTTAAGTAAGAATTATGTTTCATTTCAATTCCGAAGTAAAAATGAAGATGTAATACATCCTATCGATTTCTAGGTTTAGTTGTTGCAATTTTGGTCAACCATTCACAAAAACTGTAAGCATTTTTTTCAATTATACCATTTACAGGCACTTTTGAATTGTCAATGGAGTCGATCAGTCAGAAAGATGAAGCTAGTTGCCCATTCCAGTAGGTTCCTATGGAGAAGAACGGGCATGAAACTCAATGGACAGTCTTTTAAATTATATTGTTAGAAAATATTAGATAAATTATTAATGTTGAATTTATAACGATTTAAAAGGACTTGCATGTTATAAACGTTCGGAGTAAAAGCAAAAAAATAAGCATTAGGCAGCTAAGAGATAACTCCAAATGTAAGATTCCAAAATCGTAGCGAAGTCAAAACTGTACATTGTTTTTTTTTTAAAGAATTTTTTTGAGGTCTGCGAACCATTCTAATGCCGAAAATATAATTTTTAGAATTTTGTCTGTTTATCTGTTTGTCAGTATGTTGTTCCAGTAAAATATTGTGTTTTTTGCATAGATATTCTTTACAAATCTGGCAAATCTGTAGGCTATAAATAATAACGCTATTTGCTATGGGGAATGAGCAATATTGCAATTTGTTCGTATTCTTCTATAGTCTATAGTAACTTGTAAAAACACGACCCAAAATATTGCAGATAGTTACGGATTTACCCTTTCAAATGATTATCATCACGCTATTTCTTTTTGGAGCTATGCAGTCAATCGTGACATATACAGGGTGGATTTTTGAGATGGGGCGATAAGGGCAGGCAACTTAATGGTTGTCGCTACAAGAAAATGGTCATTAGGAGACTGTTCTTAACTTTTTGATCTGCATTCACAGATTTTGAAAAAAATAGTTCAATCAGCAAGAAAATGGGCAATTTTCACCAAAACAAACTTTTGATGCCAATCTATCCTGTTACTTATACCCATAGATCAAAAAACCATCGGACCACCTCAGTAGGTTAGAGAAAAAAAGACAGAAATCATAAAAAAGCTTCCCATAAATTTCGTAGGAAATGAGACTTAGATGAGAGAGAACACAATACTTATACCAGTGTATGACAACAGTCGCATTATTCGATTACTTCGCTGGGCTGAATAGGAAACGAATATAGTAGATAGTTACAGATTTAACCTTTTAAATGATTATCATCCCGCTATACATACAGTCAATCATGTCTTAAGTAAAAACGGCTATTTCAGTCAACTTTGAACAAAGTAAATAGCTTAGCGGTCCGACGACTTTTTTGAAAACCTATGTTCGATTACCAACACTTGATATTTTTCCTTATTTTAACATTTTGTTATACTACTTCATTATGACTGTTCGTAAAACGTACACAGACAAATATAAAGTTTAGGCCTCTTCTGTCCGAAGGAGGAGGCGGAGCGCGTGAGGGAGAGGCAATCATTGCGCCCTCACGCCCCTAGTCGCCGCACGAGGAGACACTCTGGGCGTCGGGAGTCGATTGCCGACTCCCAGCCACCGTAGGCGCGGGCCTGCGGACGGCGAGCAATGGGCAGCTCGCCGTCCGGTAAGGACCAGGCCCGGGTCGACGGCGCGTTGTGTTCCACGCGTGCCTCAAAGAGATGTCAGCATAATTGACGGGGTCCGATAGGGCCAATGCCTGCCGGGGTCGCGGATTGTTCGAAAGAGTTACCGTGGCCCTGGCGCACAGGCAACTGAAGGAACACGGGTGGGTTTTAGTCAGTAAGAGTCTGACACGCCCTTCCGCTCCGCCCAGAGCGGGAGAGGTCATTTGATGATTTCCCACCCAAAAAAAAAAAGGCCTCTTCTGTCATCCAAAAACCTAAACTTTATGTTTTTCTTAGATATTATATCTTTGGTTATAATAACAATAAATATCTATGGTTAGGTAAATGTTAATGGGAAATACCGTGTGTTTACAATCTACTCTTATATTATTTTAGAGATAGCTGTTCGTGAGGAATAATCTCCCCTGAACTGCACGAAACTATAAAGTCACCGTTTCGCAATAACCTAAAATACCCGAACGCACGAAACTCACCACTTCAAAACTACAGCCCACCTCTTGCGTTCCAGGTTCTTTGAAAGATGGATAAATATAGCATATTTTTGCTACAATCCGTGCGTGCGTCGTAGTTATGAAATAAATTATCTGTGGATGAAAATCAGTTTTGCGAACTCGGCTGTGGTTGTGCGTTCTGTCAAATTATTACTTTAAATTCTTTATATTTCAAAACTTTGGAAGAACCCTGGTAAATATTATTATTTTATTGTTTAGTTAATGAATGGCACTTCACTTTAGGCCAAAAAAAAACATAGGGTCTAAGCTATTGAAAAAAAAAACTTTTGTTTGTTTACATAGTTAATACAGTTTATTTTTTATGATAAAAAAGTAAATAAAATTAAAATTTCTATTGTTCTAAAACATGTGGAATAATTAGACTTGGTCTGTCCATAAAAGGAAACAATCATTTGTTTACTATCGGTTCTAGGAAATCTTTTGTTTACGAGTTATGTATATGTGCCGTGGCGCACCGTGGCGCGCCGACAAAAAATGTTCCGGGACGGTCCTATCGACGTCACGCGTTGAGCCGGGCGCGTGACTGGATCTGTAAGAAAGCATCAGTCAGTGTATCAGTGTTGTGCCATTAGGTAGTATACAGGGTAGCAGGGACATCGACGCGCAACCTGTTACCATGGACTCAGTACATGATTTTGGACAAAAATAGCCATTTCATATATTTTGACCACGTAGGTATTGCACTTTTGTAGGAAACAGCAGACTTTTTTTTTAATAACTGTCGAAAAATTTCAACGCAGGGTGTTCCAGAATCTCGTACTGAATCTATGATAATAGGTTGTGCGTCGATGTCCCTGCCATTACCCTGTATACAGGCACGCAGGCATTCATTAATTCACAAAAAACGAAGAACTTTGCAAGCAATGGGAAAGGGAAATTACTACTGAAAGCTTCGGGTGTCGACCTCAAGACAAGCTGCTTTTCACACAGATAGTTGTAAGTCGGTTGCTCCCGCGTCACCAGTCCTGACTCTCTTCATATTTTGGCTGCTGAGACCAAAACTACAAACGTAATTTACAGGAAAGTTTTATAAAAATGTGGCTGTTACTGTAGAAAAATTTCGTGTCTTACGACTTCCACGCGAACGAAGTGCATGCAGAAGCTAGTCCGTGCTATACATATATAATATTATAAATTTGAAAGTAATTCTGTCTGTATCAAAGAGATTTAAGATACTATAGAGAGGCTATACGAAGAAATGTCATAGAAAAACTGTGATTCCATGTCTCAGTGACGCCATCTAGCATAATATAGCAAAATTATAGCGACATGTAGGCGCACCACGCTAGACTGAGCGACTTTTGCCCACTAGGACAAATGTATCGGATTACGATTTTGTTCGCTATGTCCATCTCTTGTTGAGTAAAGAATTTAATGTCTTTGGTCTGTATGTTACCCTTTCACGCCTAAACCACGGAACTGATTTTGATGAAATTTGGCAAGGAGATAGATGGCATCCCGATGAAGGACATAGGCTACTTTTTGTCCCATGGGATAATTTCCAACATCCACGCGGGCGTAGCCGCGTGTAAAAGCTAGTAATTAATAAGAAATTTGATTGGGCTCCTAGAAACAAGGGTGAGTCTAGAACGTCACGTACACATTGGGCACAATTGCCTTGTAACGTGCTTCTATGATTTATGCGACTCTTGTGACATAGGGACATTAATCAGTTACGTTACAACTAAATTATAATTTACAGTTGTTTTGTATACTTAGTGATTAAACGAACTTACCACTAAACTATGGTTTTCTAGAAAAGCGATGACGGCACATAACGGGCGACCGTTATGTGCGGTCATCGCTTTTCATCATTTTCATGACAGCTGTCACTGCGAAGTGACAGCTGTCATGAAAATGATGACAGCGACATCTCAAATCACACCCAACTTACTTTCATAGTCTATAACGTTTCAGTGACGTCATTCACTGGTAAATTTTATGATACTCTCGTCTGAAGAGACTAGCATTGTACACTAGTACATATAATGTAACTTCTATATGCTCTTTAGTTTAGCCTCCTAATTTTTTTTTAAAGACGGATACCTTATTCTAGCTGTCAGTTTGCCTTCAAAGCTTCATTAATTTCAGAGCTGTAATATTAGGGGTCTACTGAAAAGTAAAGGCAAGGGTGAGTTGCTAATCTCTTCGGAGGAGGATATCATATAATTATGATAGAACTTCACTTACAGATAAGTTCGGTTAATCACTAAGTATACTCGCCTCGTCCTCGAGATTAGCATTGTACACTAATTGTAGATCTTGAGAGATTATAGTAGAATATAAAATTAAAGAAGAAGATTAAAGTATATTAGTACTTAAAATTATTATTGTATTTTCCTTTTTTTTCACCTTAAACATTATCTTTTATAATATTTAAAAATAACTGACTCGTGCACGGTGGCAGTTTCTTTAATAGTATCTTAAATTTCCCTTAACGCTCGTGTTTTAAAGCCAACTGCTTAACTTTAGAGAAAATACCACAGCATCTACGACCTTTATTTTTACGCTGACATGTTGTTATTTATATCATTACGGCATTTATTTGTTAAATCAAGGTATGAAAAATTAGGTAGGTACCTTAGCAGGGAAATGAGCTGGTTTATTCTTAAAACGAGGAAGAAAAAAAGAAAAAAAAATTGAGAAAATTGAATTGATTGATTGAATTGAATTGAAATTGAGTTTGAAAATTTTCGCAGCTGCCATCCTAGATATTTTAATAGAATCAGTGAGATCGTAATGAATATCCAAGATGGCAGCTGCGAAAATTTTCAAACTTTTCCGGTGTAACAAAACAAACGGTGTTGTTTTAACTTTTTTTCGAGGATGCTAAAGCACATGTAAATGGATTCTATCATAAATAAATAAAGCATATTCACATGATGTGTTTCATTTAGTTAACATAGATTCATTTTTTCAACAGTCGGTTAAAGTAAATAGGAAAGATATGCTTTTGGTAAAATGCAAGCAATATTTCCAGCCCTTCGAAGGATATTAAAACTAATCTCATCTATGAAAGCCACATAATGGGATTTTGATTTACCTACGAGTACATTGATAACGTAAGATATTGGATTCACAGGGCCGTATTTAAATGTTTGTTAATAGATTTATTCTAGTAGGTATCTAGTTAGAATACGACTGTGTACGAACTCAATATTAAGTAAATTAAATGTGAAAAATATATTAAGAAATGAGAGATTTATTGTTTCTTCCATTCCTCAATAGAAATGTTTAAACCCTGTATTGGGTAAGTGTAATTAGGTACCGGATTTTGACCTAAAACTATACGTTTACTCTGCAAGGCTGCAGAGAGGCTGCTCTATGTTTGGTTCTGTTCTCTCTCTGATGTGTTTGAATATCTGTAGCACCCCAAAGAACCAAACCCGTTTAACAAAACACAGAACAACTCCTAAAGTATTCTACTGAACATAGCCTATAAAAATGTTTTGGCAATTATTATTAAACGAGGAGTTTTTGCACCCGTTCTATTGAAATTCGTCCCTGTAGAGTATTTGGGGTATTACACTATGAATCCAACAGGTCGACAGATTGAACAAAGGAATTGAGGGAGCGGCTTATTGCGTCTTATCCCGCTCAATTATTATTAGTATTATTATTGTAGGAATATTGAATGTAATATAATACAAGATACTATTATTATCTGTGAGTAAATATTGGTGATTTATGCTTAATTATTTTATGCATATTCACGTGACTTATTTTTATATAGAAATACAATAAGTACTGATTTGCAAAATAATCTTGTTATATTTACAGATTGATGATTTCATAAAACATACAGCTTACAATTTTTGCCTTATAACGAAATAATATTATTTTTTACTACACTACTGTAGTTAGTTTATTGACTTCTCTACTACCTTGACGTGTTATGATAAATCAATCCTTATATCTAACCTTAATATCAATTCATTGTAATATGTGTACACAAAAGGTCTCATACTAATTTTATGGCCTCGATCAGGTTTTTGTTTACTAATGTGTTCGATAGATGGCGTTGCACCATTCGGGTGGGTGGCTGAATCGCGGTGTTAACATTCTCCGCGACTGACTAACCTCCCTCGCGAACTCTAATACAGTACCGCTTCTCGGCCTCTTGGCTAAGATCTAAGTGTAGTATCTGTTCTTTTCAGCTTAATATCTGAAAGTTCCCTCATTGAGGAACCAGTTGATTAAACAGATTTTTGAAAGCTGAAGCGATTTTCGCCGTCGCGGGTCGTCCCGGCGGCATTGCAGTGCTGCCGGGGTCGGCACAATACATCTACACACTATAAGGTTAAACTACTGGGACACAGGTCACCGCTTTGTGAGAACTCAAACTCAAAGCATTTATTTCAAAAAAACCAATTGCTGGCACTTTTGGATTGTCAAGGTGTCAGTCAGAAAGATGATGCCAGTTGCCCATTCCAAAGCGTAGTGAAGAAGAACGGGCGAGAAACTCCACGGACATTCTTTAAAATCAAAATATGGTCTCTGATAGGCACAAAACATCTACTGCGTAGTAAGTGACACATATAGTAGGTGCCACGATCACAGACTGGTAACTTCCCGTGATGGTTATCAATAATAACAGAGCAATGCTGCTAAATCTGCTATATCTTATCTTATCTTAAAATCTGGGGTAATGGAGGTTTCCGGAACCAGAAAGAACATTGCATGGCTCATCTTTTCCAATTTCTCTTGTTTCCGTACGTACAGAGAACCATCAAGCATAAATATTATGATAGTATAATAATCACCCTTTCCAATGAACTATCCAATAGTTTGAACAAAAGATTTAAAGATCCACTTTTCATTTGTTTGCACTGTGCTTAGAGAGAACCTCTTTGTCAACTTTGTAGGGTATTGTTTTTCTAGCATTTCCAGATCTCAATTCTGGAAGCTTTCTGACAAAGGTATTGATCGTTCGTCAGTCTAGACTTGACTTTAATGAAGCCTAAAGTTAAACTACGCTTTCTAATAATAACATAACGCCATTTTTCCACTAACGGGTAGACACAGATACGCGAAATTTGGCCAACTATTATTATGAGCTCCTTAAGTTCTGAGTTGAACTCCACGATTAGTGACAAATACGTGCACTGCCTGGACAGGTCCACTCATTCTGTGTGGGTTTTCCTTAAAAGACCATTTCAGACACAAATCTACATGGTCTTCACATGGTCTGACCAAGATTATGTCTGGACTTTAAAAGAGACTGTGACCTCTGAGTTTGTTTCGGCTTTTCTTTTCAGAGAAGTCAGATACGAAACGCCGACCTCTTCTAGTTTTAACACTATGATTGACGTGTAAAAGTAAAGTATTAACCTACTTACAGGAATAAAGTCATTTATCATTTATTATCACATTAAAATAAAAACGCCCGGGTATTATCGGGTTTTTCCATCTGGATTTTTTCAGTAGCAGCCCGGTGTCTGGATTGGTGCCCGGTTGATGGCAATAGGCTCGCCCCCTATTACGTGGGACTTAAACATAGCTGGCGAAAGGTGGGTGTACTATAGGTACATCTCTGCTTAACCCTACGGGAAAAACAGGCATCATGTTCTGTTATGTTAAAATAAGAATAAGTTAAGCTACAACAGAACAGTCTAAAACAACGGTCATACTGCCAATAAAGATTTTCACGACAATGATAAAGAAAATAACAAAGTTAAAAACTTTAGTAGGTAATAAATAGGCGGGCCCTTAAACTGTGCGCAGATTGGTGAATTGAGTTTGTAACACGTTACTTTTGAGTCGTGGACTATGGGTCTTAACTTGCAACAAAAACGTCTGGTAGTCAAAATATTTGCACGACGAAACTAGAAATATTTGCACGATTGATAAATCGAATATAGTGAGACTAACATTATTTTACCATGTTAATATGCAAATACCTATATTCTGGCGAATAATTTTAATTTAATTTTAAATAATAATAATGCCAGCCTATTACTGTCCCACTGCGGGGCAAAGGCCTCTTCTCATACAGAGAAGGGATAAGCATTGATCACCACGCTTGCTGAAGGTGGGTTGGCGATTTCAGACATAATTACTTGTCGGAGACGGTCATTAGTATGGACACTAAACGAAGCGCAGCACGAGTTCCGGGAGGTGGCAGCACCGTGGCGATGACGTGCATACGCGGCTAACTTCGTGCCAGAGCCTGGCTAATGGAGGAGCGCTGGAACGAGTGGATACTTACCATTCTGTCTTCGAGGAGATCAGTACCTCCACCCTAGCAACTGTCACGCGTTTCGTATAGTGGTGTCGTGTACCTACAGTGTGTGATTCGCTAGTATGATTATTTTGATCGTAAATTATAATTTGATTTGAACTGCAAATGGTTTTTTCTGTTGCGCAATAACCAACATTACCCATAGTACGCCCACAGTAGTTAAAATTTGGCTGATGATAACGAGAGAGACATACCTTCTCCGTCATACTAATTATAAGTCTGGGTTTCCTCACGATATTTTCCTTAACCGATGTCAATGTCCATGATAAACTTAGAAAGAACATAAGAATTGCAAAGTTACATTGATACAACATCGGGCATGAGAGGCCCTAACCTGGACATCACGACACAAAACAGTGTCATGATAACACGTTTGTTACGAAACATAAATGTCGTGATGGTCAAAAGTTCACACTTTTTTTGATCTAACTCTAATTCGCCAAGTGTGCAACGTAGGTACAACGTGCGATAAGGATTTTAAAAAAACTGTTCTGTCTACGGCAAACTAATTTGCTTTGCTTCTAGGTGCGTCCTGTCTTACCCACTATACTTTTACCGACAGTTATACCAATAATGACGCGTAAACGCCTCCTCAAGGAGTACGTCTGAGACGTGACGAGAGTACGAAACACCGGAGAAATCCCGAAAGGATTACATATCATGTGGAGAAAATATTGAAAGTGCGGATATTTCCACTGTACTACGTGCTGAGGGTCTTAATAATGAAGATCAGTCAAGGTGTAGTATAACGAAGGATTTAGCAATATCAGGATTTTTTTGTAATAAACCTTGATACAGTCAAGGGCGCATCTAGGATTTATTTCTGGAAGGAGCACATAGGCACTATGCTGTTTTTGGGATTAATTATTTTTCTATTACATAATTGTGTTATGATTATGTAAGTATAAAGAATAACTAAAACAAAAACCTGATGGTTAGTGTCGAATAAACGTTTCATTCCCATTCATTCTGTCGATGTTGATTTGCTACTTGCGTTATATGCCCCTACTTACGTATGCAAATAGAGACGTAATTTACTAAAGCGGTACGTATAAAACTGGCTAGGGGGCCCGTGCCCCTTTGCTGTGGCCCCAGAATATGTCCTTGCACAGTGATCTAGTGATTGCCTAACGTAGGGTAATGCGCGCTCAGGCTAGGTGGAGCGACGATATAAGCATAGCGGTGTACAGTTGAAGAGACCTCCAATTTTAATTAAATCCATTCACAAAAATATCTGCTGTTCTTTCCATTTTGTCACACGTAGCTCGATAAAATGCTTGGAACAGCAGTTTTTTTTGTGATTGAATTTCATTCAAATTTTGTATACCGTCTAAGTATACCGTAAAGTATACGTGGTATCATTTAATGTAAGATCCGCGCCACTTTGTATAGCAGAGGATCGCTATTAAACCAGGGCTGAAGCCTTTAAAAATAGTAAAAAGTGAAAAAAAATAGTAGGTTGAAACGCATTGGAAAAGGAAGAGAATATAACAAAAATGAAAGGAAAAATAATTTACGGGTGATCTGAGGTCGGGAAGTGCGGTGTATTTACACTTTTTTCACATAACCTCAATTATGTGAATAAAGTGTAAATACAAAAGTTGTAGATCTTTTTATTACCTACAACTTTGCCATTTAACTTTTTTCCATAGGACTTGTAGTTTTGCCGGAAATCGAGATACACCGTTTTTTACCCTTAAGCCCCCCCCCCCCCACTTCCCAACCTCAGGTCGCCCGTAATGTTTTTTTCTTTTTATTTTTGTTATATTCTCTTCTTTTTCCAATGGGTTTCATACGGCTATTATTTTTTTTGGTTTCAAAAATTATCGACCCGGTATATAGGCGAATGTGCGGTTACGGTTGCAGCGAGGAATATTGAACTATGTACTACTATTCTAATACTTACATTTGAGAATATTATTGTTTTTCTTTACCTGGCTATCCTGGGTAACCTGTTTATCTACCCTGACTGTCTATATAGCTGTGAACTATAGTGCTTCTTTACAGCTATTTTGAGTGTTCATTCAGAAGAGGGTTGGTAAAGTTATTTTTATTATTATTTTGGGCTGAATAACGAGTCAATAAATCTATGCATCTTCTATACACATAAAGCTGAAGTGTCTGTTTGTAATGTCAGAATAATGTTTTTTTATTAAATGCATATGAAAGCATATGCGGTACTCATAACTTTCATTTTTTGGTCTGTCTGTTTGTTTCCGACAACCACGCGGGCGAAGCCGCGGGCAGCAGCTAGTTAATTATATTTTCAACTAGCTGAACCCGCGGCTTAGCGCGCGTAGATGTCGGAAATTATCCCACAGGAAAGTGTCACCGAGACAAAAGGTAGCCTATGTTACTCCTTATAACATTAGATATCTGCCAGTGAAAGTTCGGTCAAAATCGGTTCAGCCGTTTCGCAGATTAGCCGGAACAAACAGATAGACAGAAAGACAGACAAAAATTAAAAAAATGGTATTTTATTCTAAGTACCGTATTATATTTTCTTAGGCATTCAGTAAAAAGCTGTTATTTTGACATTACAAACAGACACTTCAATTTTATTTACTTGCATAGAAGATAATGAAAATATAAAAAAAAGCTGATCAGTGAAATGATTATTTTCTTCTATTGTTACTTTTTTTACAATGCTATAGAATTTTTATTAAAAATAGTTCAAATTATACCAGTACCTATCCAATAACGTTGCCTTTTATTTCAAGTGTTTCAAATGTTTTCTACTGAAACTCTGTTATTGGAGATTCTATTGTGAGGAGAATCGCATACCTACTTTTTGTTTTTAAATCACAATACCCGCATTGTTCGCTTGATCATACACTACCTGGAAGTCTTTGCAGCGAACTGTGTTTTATTAAACCCGTGCATGGAGGGGAAAATTAAAAAAAAAACTGTCCGACTTTAATTGTATAGCGTTGAAGTTTGGTAGTAATTTTACACTAACAGTATTCGCACTATGCGCTTCAAAATATATACTATCTTCTTCTTCTTCTTCTATACTATATAGCTGAAGAGTTTGTTTGTTTGCTTGAACGCGATAATCTCAGGAACGTTTAGTCCGATTTGAAAAATTATTTCAGTGTTAGATAGCTCATTTATCGAGGAATGCTATAGGCTATATATCATCACGCTAAGACCAATAGGAGCGGAGCACCAATGAGGAATGTTTCAAAATCAGGGGTTTTTTTTCCTTTTGAGAGCTTCCGCTGCGTACGCTGCGTAAACGGTTAAAGTTTCGCAAAAATCATGTAGGTATGACAATATTGTTTCCCTTTAAAAGTTCTTAAAAAAAAGTCCGTGTCAGCATATGTCTATCTTTTAAGGTTGGCTCACTATATATAACCTTTTTTATGCTAACCAAATTTGTTCTAAAATAATGCATTATTTGCGAAGGTGTTTTTATAAGCATGATATTAATCCATATCCAAATAAATACGTTATTCATCACAAGTATTTAATTTAAAACAAAATTGCCCTTTACATCATTTGATTTCAATGAATATCTTTTTATTTTATTTTATTGATTGCCTAGTTGGTCTAGTGGTCGCAAGCGCTACTGCTGAGCATGAGGTCCTGGGTTCGATTCCCGGGTCGGGCAAAGTGTTATTGGGTTTCTCCATCTGGAATTTCTCGGTAGCAGCCCGGAGTCTGGATTTGTGCCCGGTTGATGGCAATAGGCTCGCCCCATATTACATGGGACTTAAACATAACTGGCGAATTTGGGTGTGCTATAGGTACACCTCTGCCGTACCCTTCGGGGAATACAGGCGTGATGTTATGTGTGTGTGTGTTTATTTTATTTTAGATGGGTTTGCTCTTGACTCTAGTCTAGGTAAGTACTAACATAAGATAACACCAACATTGTAACACTTAGTTCGCAATAAACGTTTTGACTTTGACTTTGACTTTAGGTCAGAGATGACAGAGACAAAGTCGACGATGGAGTGAGCTTACCCAGAAGAAGCCTTCACTCTCACTTTGAAGAGATTTGGGTTGTATGCGGTCGGAAACACAGGCGCAGGTAGAGAATTCTACTCTTTTGCTGTGCGCATTATAAAAGATGTTTGGAAGCGCTTAGTGCGAACTGGTAGAATAGCAACTAGTTAGGGATGGTAACTTGCAGTGCGCCTAGATGTCCGATGGTAGAAGGGGGCCGGTGGAATGAGATCGTGGAGTTCTTGGGCACACTCACTGAAGTACAATCTGTAGAAGACCGACAAGCAGGCAACCTTACGGACATGAGCCAAGCTGTGAAGCTTGGCATCCACCAGTTTTATGTCACCAATGAGTATCTTATCTTAGCTCTGCGTTCCACCGAGTCAAGCACGGCAAGTTGGTATTTAGCTGAGCCATTCCAAAGGAGGCTGCAATACTCCATGCAAGATCGGACTTGCGCTTTGTACAGGGTTAAAAGCTGTCCAGGCGTAAAGTATTGTTTCACCTTATTTAGGATGCCCAGATTCTTAGCCGCAGTTTGAGCTTTAAACTCGATGGTGGCGCCGAAGTTGAGACCAGATGTCAACTCCATGCCTAGGAGCTCAAGACGATCAGTTACAGGAACAGATGTACCCCGAAAAGTAGAAGATTGGTTGATTTGGCTCTTTTTAGCGGTAAAAAGACACGCCTGTGTTTTGGTGGCGTTAAAAGAGACCAGATTGTCATCATCCCACTGGGAAACAAGGCTTAAGATCAAATCTGTCCGCTCTACCATGGCCTCTCTCAAGGAACAAACTTCGGCCCGGCTGGTTTTTGCGCTGGACAAGTATCTCTCTGAAACAGTACTGTCATCTGTGTACCCAACAATACCAGGCTGAAGTAGGTCATTGATGTGCAACAGGAAAAGAGTTGCAGAGAGAACAAACCCTTGAGGAACTCCGGCATCAATAGCTATAAGGGGCGGAGGAGCAGCCGTCTACGACTACTCTGATCGACCGTTCGCTAAGGAAGTCTGATATCCAGCCACAAAAATCAGCCGGGATGCCATAAGCAGGAAGCTTGCTGAGTGAAAGGCTGCTCAAAGCTGTCAAAGGCCTTCGAGATATCAAGCGATACAGCAAGTGCCTCGCCGTGTTTCTCGATGGCTTCGCCCCAGCAGTGCGTGACATACACAAGAAGATCGCCAGTTGACCGTCCCCAGCGAAAGCCATACTGACGGTCACTGAAGAGATCATTGGCTTCAAGGTAGGTCAGCAACTTAATGTTCAAGGTTCAAGATTCAAGATTCAAGATTGTTTATTTATGGAAAAATGATTACACATACAGAGCACGCGAGTTATTAAATTACATACATCATAGTTTAAGATCAGTCATGTTTGACCTTAGTGGCGTACAAATATTTAAATTTATTAACCCTTTCCATAATCTTGCACAGAATGGAGGTAAGGGCGATTGGACGGTAATGCGCAGGGTTTGCATGGTCGCCCTTTTTGGGCACTGGTTGTACATTCGCAAGCCTTCAGGAGTTTGGCACCGTTTTCTTTTTAAGAGAGAGGCGGAACAAGCATGTTAACACAGGAGACAGTTCAGGCGCACACTGCCTCAACACTCTCGCTGGAATGCCGTCAGGCCCGCTGGCCTTGTTCACGTCTAGACTGCACAATACTCTTCGGACCTCTTTAATGTGAACTGCGATCTCCAACATCGTGGAGTCACATTGAGGTACAGTAGGTGGTTGCTTGGAGCCAGCGTCCAGACGTGAATTGCTTGCAAAGAGAGATGCAAAAAGATTTGCTTTCTCAGTTGCAGAGTGAGCTAGCGAGCCTAGCGAGGTTTCATCATTGGAGGTAAAGTGGGATGACAGAAATTCGTTTCAACCACTTTAGGCAGGGACCAGAACTGTTTACTACCCGGAGGGTGCGCTGCTAGCTTGGCCCCAATACGTCCAACATGGTCAAAACGTGCCCCACGCAGAACCCGTTTGAAGAGCTTGGCGGCAGAATTAAAGGCTCTTTTCTTCGCGCGAACCCTACGCACTCTAACTTTGCGGTCGCGGGCCTTAACCCAGACTTGGTAGGCAGACTCCTTTCGGGCCTCAGCGTGGGCGCATTCTGCATTATACCAAGGCCGGGATTTGTGTCCGAGCGGGATGT
This sequence comes from Griposia aprilina, assembly GCA_916610205.1. Taxonomy (NCBI): domain Eukaryota; kingdom Metazoa; phylum Arthropoda; class Insecta; order Lepidoptera; family Noctuidae; genus Griposia; species Griposia aprilina. Next base: position 18,664,884 of record OU744286.1, read on the forward strand.
CGGGGAATGGTATAAAATACTCTATCCCCTGCCTAATCACGTCCGCAACCACGTCAGCACAGCACGAGGGGTCACCCCAGGAGAAGCACACTTGCCGCCATGGATAAGACGCAAAGAAGTGCCGCATCTCATCCCAATCCGCTGACCCGTAACGCCATACTCGCCTCGTGCCTCTAGGACTCTCATCTGGAGGAGAGCAGGTCGATATGGATTTCACCAGACAGTGGTCAGATGTTCCAAGCGAAGCTGAGACCGATACTGAATGACTGTCTAAGTCTAAGCAATTGGGTGTATGGCCGTCAACATCCGGTCCCCGCGTTGCCACATTCACCATCTGGGTTAGGTCTAGCGTTAAAGCAAACTTGCGCGCCTCTATCCCAGGTCAGTTTTCCGGTACGGGAACAACCACTCTTTATGATGGGCGTTGAAGTCCCCCAGAAAAATGAGCTTCACTATTGGGTACCGCTGCTGGGCTACGTCAGTCGACTCCACGAGGAAATTAAAGAGCGCTGTGGTCTCCTGGTCACCGCTGTGCGATCGGTAGACGCCGATGTAGAGAGATTTCTCCACGCCAGTGTCCACAAGTAGCCATATGACAGAAAAACCCGGTTTCTCAAAACAACGGAGATGACGATAACAAATGTCATCGCGGACGTACACACAGACCCCAGCTTGTTTCTTGAACTTGTGTTCAAGAGAGTAACCCGCATCCGACGGGGTTGTTATCTTCGTCTCCGTTAGGAAAAACAGGTGCGGCTTCTCGGCCTCAAGGTGGTGATGGACCGGATCGAGATTGGAGTGCAACCCTCTGATGTCAGTAAAGTGCAGTTTTAGTACTACTACTATATCTTAGGAGATATCGCAGTTTTAAAATAATATCGCAGCAAAATAATGATCAAGTACTGCGCCGCTGCACGGCTCAAACGCGCGGTCGGCTCCTTTAAATTTGTTTTTCCAAAATATCATCTTTTAATTTTTCTGCCGGAAGTAAACTAAAATAAAAATATAGTGTACGCAGAAGTACTTTAAAATAACACTAGTTCTGAGTTTTTTTGAGAATAACCCACAATCTATATGATTGATTAAAACCCAGTACTTTTACCAAACGTTTTAAAGTTCCACTCTTACACGGAGGAAAGATTGCTTGAAATATTCCAGCATGCTTAATGCTTAGCACGAGCACCGTTTTGTCGACTGAAGAATAGACAAAAATGACGTTCCGTGAAGACAGTACGACGACGGCAGCAAAGTAAAAAGAGTCAACTGAACTTTATACGAAATTCAGTAGTTTATTCACGTTTTTCTTTTGTTTTTCTCATAAATCTCGAAAATGGTGTGCCTTATCGCAAAAATATTGAAAATTTCGACCCCCTTTAACTCGTAATACTCACCATGTAGGTATAATTTTTCACATTTTCCATACATAAAGTGAAAAATTCCATTTTTATGCTTGGTGGCCGTCAAGTAAAAAGTTTTATACTGTCTTTAGCATGGCGATTACAAAATCATATTGTCTTCACTACCTTAGTCAACTGTTAGTTGTTAGTGTGACTTTGACAGTTTGGAATAGAAAACTTTCTTCTGAAATATGCTACATATAAAAGGACCTAGACAACGATCGGTAGAAACGAAAGACAAAATGGCAGATTTTAGAAGGATTTTTACGGTGTGAAGTCAAAAATGGAGAAACGAAATATCATGTTGTATAGAAATAGCTATATTTATTCTTCCAAGAAATAGAAAATAAAATTTGGCTTCATAATTTAATCCTTCGGGCCATAAAGTACACATGCTTAAGTAGAACCTGCCTAAAGACTAAAGCTTATGGTCGAAATGCATGTGGAGTGAAATTTATTTATCGTTAGGTACAAAAATTAGTATGGTTAACCATGTTTCTTTGGTGAAACATCAGTTTAGCTCGGACCTTTTATCTATTTAACTTAATAAAATTAAGTGAATCGGTAACCCAGTAAAATTTCTAAGACATTAAATTTCTTTTTGTCCAAGAATTTTGACTGGGTCACCCAGTAAATTTTCTTGAATTTGTGCATATGGTCCCGCGTTACTGCATAGCCCCAGTAAAAATTCATAAACTCCCCAGGAATATTTCAAGAAATCTTTTCTCCTTGTACTGATAAAAGCGTGATGTAGGTACCGAAAACAGCTCCTTAACGTACGTATTATTTAAAAATATTTTCACCTTCTACGTAAACGACCGACTTCGTTAAAGTTAGCGTTAACCCAAAGAAACTATTCCACGCGGACGAAGTCGCGGGCAGAAGCTAGTATCTTTTATAATGCGCACAGCAAAAGAGTGGAACTCTCTACCTGCGCCTGTGTTTCCGACCGCATAGAACCCAAATCTCTTCAAAGTGAGAGTGAACAGGCTTCTTCTGGATAAGCTCACTCCATCGTCGACTTTGTCTTTGTCATGTCTGAGCTAGACTACAGTCAAGAGCAAACTGAACACAAAAAAAAACAGAAATTAAGTACTCTATCTGATTCTAAAGGACAAAAATGATTTTATTTATAAAGAAAAACAAAAGTTTTAATAGTTTGTTCTTGTTTAATTAATTTTCACATTAATAAAATATACAGATTGTATTTTATTTATATAATTTTATTTGTATGTAATATTACTGACAAATTTAAATTACTTACGACAGTTTTGAGAGACTACTAATTATCATATTGTATTAAAACTAACTCGTACTTCAAAATAGCAGCTGCTACCTGAAATCAAAGTAATTTAAGTTAAAAACTTCATATAGGGTTAATTTAAAATGGCTAGCAAAACTCCGTAGACGCAATGGGTATCGATAAAATAAAATAAAGAATTGATGTATTTTTAGGGAGATCAACAACCGCTGTTACTGTTGTTACTTGAAGTATGAGTTGAGAAAAACTGTTTTCATATGTCTTATAAAATTCATATTTTTTTTGTTTTATCTTGTTTGGATATCGATGCCTATCGCGTCTGCGGAGTTTAGCTAGCTAATTTAAAATTAAATAACCCTGTATTATATTATAATTACCAGTTACATACACATACATAAACTCACGCCTTCTTCCCATGGGGGTAGGCAGAAACTACAGAACGCCACCTGCTACGATTCATACATACTCCTTTTGCCTCGTTTACGTTCATACATCTGGTCATTCACGCACGCCAGTTGTGAGTACTACGCACCTGACCTTTCTGAAGAACATCACCAATAAGGTCACTATATGTTTTCCTCGGGCGTCCCCTCCCGGCGTTTCCACTCACATCTGCCTTGTAAATACCTTTTGTTAATCGCCCTTCATTCATCCTCTCAACATAACCAAACCATCTTAGCATACTCTTTTAAATTTTTGTCACTACATCTTCCTTTAAACCGCACCGTTGCCTTATCACATCATTCTTCAGTCTATCATTCATAGTAACACCACACATGCTTCGCAAGGAACGCATTTCCACAGCATTTATTCTACTTTCATGCTTCTTTTGCCACACCCAACACTCACTTCCATACATAAGCGTAGGCACCAGCACACTATTGTGAACAGCCAGTCGTGCTTTTTTGGACATCAACTGGTTGGTTACAATTGCATGTGTAGCACCATTCACTTTATTTCCCACATTTACCCTTCTTTCCACATCTCCATCAATCTTTCCAGCCCTTGTAAATAGACTCCCCAAATATACGAACTCACTTACTTGCTCCACACACTTATCATTTAATTTCACATCACATACCGATACATCCTCTTCTCTTTCAAACACCATGACCTTCGTCTTATTCACATTTATATTCATCCCTTTCATTTTAAATGATTCATCCATCACAGTCACCATGTCTTGCAACCCTTCCGCTGACGATGCAAGTAGAACTTGATCATCTGCGTAGAGAAGGCATTTGACAGGCAACTCATTCATCGTCAATCCATACTCACCCTCTTTCAAATCTGTCAGACAACTATCCATGTACAAGTTGAACAGCCATGGTGACGTTACACAACCTTGTCTAACACCCCTCGAGATGCAGAACCAGTTCGTGAATGCCCCATTTATCCTAACACAAGCACTGGAGTCCTTGTATAAAGATTTCAGTGCCCGTACTAAGCGCCAGTCCACACCGTACAAGGATAGTGTCGACCACAGTTCTTCCCTCCACACACTGTCATAGGCCTTCTCCAAGTCCACGAAAGCACAGACTTTCTTGTGCTTTGCCAGATGTTTTTCGGCTATGCACCTTAGGGAGAAGATCTGATCCATACATCCCATTCCCTCTCTAAATGCTGCCTGCACATCCCATATTTTCTCACCTGTCGACCAGTCCTGTCCTGTTACCAGTTCTATTGCCTAAAGAGATATCCAGAGAAAGTCCTACCATAATAGCCTTGATTTGAGGATGGAGACTTTTACGACAAATGAGGCATTTCTAAGCGCAAAAGTTTAAGTTCAGTAATAAACCTATAATGTTCTATACTTACTTGTAGCAGAAGTTCCCTTCTGAGTGAGAAAAAACCCATCCCTGTTAACGCAACGAATTCATGAGCTAACTGATAATGAAGTCTTTTCATCTGAAAAGTTAAAAATAATAAGTTTTGATATACGTCTTCAAAAAAAAAAGATATATTTTAACTTTGTAAGTTTTATTGGGATATAAAAACAGCTTACTCCTTTTCTAGACTTTACACTTAAAACGTTATGACATGGGAGAAGTGGACAGACATTCAAGAGTTGTCCAGCAGCTTTTTACGTCAAGTAGCCCAATAGGCAAATGTACAGATGTAAATACCAACCTCAACATTATAAGAAACACTAGGACATGAGTGTAGACTCTTCAGAGCTCTTTGCGAGTGAAGGTGCACGTCTGAGGCAGCCAGTATTACACTACAGGCTCTAAATATCAACCAGCTCAGTGAGAAGAGGAAGTAACAACGGTTGATCGTGTCTCCACTGCTCTTGCTATAAAAAAATACACAAAAAATATTATCTGAAACTCACAATACAAAACAAGGGTATATTTAGAACCAAGCTTAAACCATCCAGCCATTTTTGAATTTCGAACTCGATTCTGTCAAATTTAAAGTTCTAATTACAAAATTTTACGTCAAACTCGGCTTTGACATCAAATTTTATTTTGATTTTTACGTTGCTCTGAATAACATTTAAAATACAATAACTGGCTCGCAGGTTTGGGCTTGGACTAAAGTAAATACTATTTTTATAATAAGCCGGACTGTATTTCAGTTTGAATCCAGCTCACTTAGAAACAGAAGAAATGAAAGACGCCAGATTGTAGAAAGATTTCTACGGCGTGATGTCAAAAATTAAGAAAAGAAATGTCTCTTTGTGTCTATTCTTCATAAAGTATATGTATATAGTAGTGGTCTTGCTACGCGTGCTATTCGTTCGCGGTAGTAACAAAAAAATTATATCAGATCAATGGATATGATGTTTCTTTATCCAATAAAATCGACTCTACTCAGTCTATCGCAATCCACTGCTGGACAAAGACCTCTCCTAGGCTGAGCCATAACACCCTGTCCTCCGCCTTCCGCATCCAGTCTGTCCCAGCCACCTTCTTAAGGTTTATGGTGCATTAGCTGGGGGAGCCCCCACACTACGCTTGCCGATACGCTGTCCAATTATATACAAAATTTATTTAGGAATGTTATTAAACATTTTTCGAAGAGATATTGTAAAAAAAATATCATAGGGAAGGACAAAAGGTTATTTATAAGCCCGAATATAAAAAAAAGACCTTTTAAGTGGACTGAACGAGTAACACTTAGTCTACTTGCATCAAGAGACTTGAAGATCGAAAAACCCCGAACGTCTCTTGAATAACCTTCTTGAGCATTAAGGTTCATCCAGTACTACCCACACAAAGAAGCAAGTAGCGCTTTACCTTAAGTGGTCAATCAGACTGCACTAGCGGGGGCGGGGGCGGGCGCAGGCGCTCGGGTCTTAACGTGTGCGTGTTCACAGTACCGAAAGAGCTACGAGTTTCATTGCTCGTGTGTTTGGTCGTTCTCAAACTTTGCTGCGTAGTTAGAAGACATGGATGACGATTTGATTTTATTAATGGAAAATTCGTACTTGAAATGGAAACTGCAATACATGTTTGCTTTGCCAAATAGCAGTGCGATGTTGTACTGCAGATATAAGTTCTTCTGAATTGATATCCATGACGACGCTTCGGCGGGTGAATCAAAAGCGTTTAGAATCCACACGCGCAGTCACATAACAGACGCTATATCCCTGTGAACGATACGGCTACGGGCGGACTGAGCTATTACAAACACTTGCGCCACCCGCGCCTGCGCTCGCTTCATGCAGACGCGCGGGTCGCGGGAGCACTGTGAACGCAACTGGCGTCTGTCTACATACTTGTTGTTTTACACGCGCTCGCGCTAGCAACCGCGCCCGCCTCTACTCTGAAAGAGTACTAAGTGAAGTGCGCAAAGATCCTCTTTGCGAAGCTGACTCGGCAAAGTGTACTTAATTCAGGTTTCTTGACTTTCAAAACTCGGTATAATTATTTGAGAAGGAGCCACTATTAACTTTGTTCTGTTTAGCTCCAGAGGCCCTTTAGTGTCTACCCTAATTAAGATAGCTTAATTAGCAAGTAATGTTAGAAAGTTTGACTTGATTATTTTCTTATCAGTTAGATTGGGCATTATTGTAAGTACAGTCGGTGATAGTTTTTGGGTGTTTTCGGTTTTCGTGAACTTTTGCCGTCAAATACTTTCTTTGTTTTAGTCGTTCGTCTGCCTAGCTGACCACAACTATGGTGGGGTCAACTTCCAGTCTAACCAGATGCAGCAGAATACCAGTATTTTACATGGAGCGACTAGCCTATCTGACCTCCACATCCACAACCCAGTTACTAGATAATATGAAATCCCTTAGTAAGACTGGTTGTCAGAGTTTTGGGGTTCTGACTACCCGTAACAACTGTCAAAGATCTACGAATGACAGCGGGGCCAACTCCTTAACGCGCTTTCCGAGGCGGTATGTAATGTATGGTCACCCATCCACGAACCGACCGCGGCAAGCATAGCTTAACCTTCAATCGACCCGTGCGGCTGTTATAATTGAGCCACGTGCTCTTTATATTAAGTCGAGTGTTCTAAAATTTGCCTTTATTTTTGATCCTCAATTTGTTTGCTGACAGTCGTGGCAGGCTCATTATAATAGATTGACATAATTTTAAATAAGGTGCGGTCTAGCTTGTTATTTGTACGGGAGAGATACTTAATCTATAAAATTAGGTTTCTTACTTGATATTCAGGCTTTTCTTGTTGAAGGTTCCAACGCGCTTTACTTAAGAAGTCCAAATATGTTCTTTAGTTTTATTATCTATTCTGCGAACTGAGAAATGCTCCATGTTCTGTGTGTTTTTACATTTTGCAACTGTTTCAAACTCAAACTCAATGCATTTATTTCAAATAAACCAATTACATGGCAGGCACTTTTGAATTGTCAATTGGTCGGTCGATCAGAAAGATGAAGCTAGTTGCCCATTCCAAAGTGTAGTAGGTAGATATGGAAAGAACAGGCAAGAACCTTCACGGACACTCTTTTTAATCAAAATATGGTTATAAAATATTGGTAACATCATTCATGTTTAAATTATGCATGTCAGAACGATGCAGAACGTTAAAAGCGTCCGTAAAAAAGAGACAAAAACAATTCAAACGTTAAATTAAATTCAAATAAGCCGAGGCAGCTAAGCGCTGACCAGTCCCTACTGACGGATCCCGTTCACGAACATGACACTTAGATTAGCACATTTCAGCTCAACCATTTTGAAGGGAGCAAAATGATCCAACATACGCGCCACCATCAGCGAGACATTAGAGTGAGTATGACATACTCTCAGCCGCCAGGGCACATTCAAGTCAATGGAAGACGTACCCAGTAATGGTGCTGAGCAAAGGCCTCCCATGAATCCTTCCAGGCATCCTTTTCGAGAGCCACCTAAATCCAACTCTAACGGAACGCGTCTAGGTCGTCTCACCACTTCTTCCTGGAATGGCCTCGGCGGGTGGCGCTGCCCATCCTCAGGCACCCACCGTGTGGAGACTGTAGCGCAGCGGTCACTGTGCACGCGGCTGACGTGACCCGCCAAATCCCAATTTAGCTTGGCAGCCTTTTTGCCTACGTCTAGGACGAGTTTTAGAGCGCAGCTTAGTGTCTCGTATTATTCATTTTATATTAATATACGAAGAAACCCTTTAAAGGATCAAATCTTCAAATCTTATACAATTTTTAGATCAAATTCCTCTCATCAAATTACATTACGAATACAAAGGGCCAGACAAATCCAGAATGTATCTGACCTGTGAAAGCCAAGATCTCTAAGACGATTTTTACCGTTTTTATTATCTGATAAGAAAATATAATGGTAATCTTATTTCATGCGCATAAATCAAATTTAGGATAGTTTTTCTGAAGGACTATATTTTTTAGAGCAAAAAGGTAATTTGAATTATTGATTTTGGTAGCAAAATACCTATTGATTTATGTGAAATATTTTAAATTTATGAATATTTATGTTACTGTTTTAACAAAACATAACAGCACGCCTGTATTTCACGAAGGGTTAGGCACAAGTGTACCTACGCGAAATTTAAGTTATATTTCACTTTTTTTGTTTTTTTTTCGGAAGTCGATTGTTTTACGGATAAATTGTATTTGAACCCTATATTTAACACTTTCACGGACACTGAGATGAAGTTGACATTCTGAAAATGATACTAAACACGGCTATAAGCGGTTTGTCTGTTTTGACTTGGTAAAATTAACTGCCTGTAGGCGTAGCGTCATAATAACAAACATCAAACACAAAAAAAACAAAAAAATACGCTTCTGGTCGTGACGTCAGTGAAAGTTTTAAGGCGATGCTAGAGGCGCAAAATATAAGCAAAATGTGCAATTAGATCGAGATCTTAATCAGAAGTTTTTCATACTACTTTAAGTATGAACGTAACCGATGCAAAAGGATGTAAGGATCGTAGCAGGTGGCGTTCTGTAGTATCTGCTTACACCTATGGTAACTAGTGGCTCTGTGATCTGTAGACCTCGCGAGTCCATACACCTTAAAACAAAAAGCGCGTGCAAAGAGCGCGAAATGCCTGAAATATGTTTTTTTTACGTTTTCAACTGCCATATCTCCATTATTAAGAAAATTTTCGAAGAACTGATTGAAAGAATAAACCATAAAGTTGTCGAACCTGCTCACAAAATTTCACGAGAATCGGTTGAGAAATGCTACCTCTAGAGGAGAACAGACATCAGGACATCTGGACATACGAAAGCATTTTTGCCCAAGCTGTAACGGAGACGCTTCGCGCTCGCTCCTCGGTCAATACGGCGTGATTTTATGTATGTATGTACATATATACTACTAAAGTAGGTCCTTTATTAGTCATTCAATAAAACATACCATCATGCATTAGTACCCCAAATGGTTAGGCAGAGGTGCACCGTAAGGATACCCACATTTCGCCAGTTATGTTTAAGTCCCATGTAATAGGGGATAAATTGTACTTAAAATAATTTTAATTATTATTTCTATCATTTAATAAATATCTCTTAATTTATCATTAATTTATTTATTTAGTCTTCAGTTGCTTAAATTATTTATTTTTCTATCAATAATGAAATAGTGTTACAAGAATATTCAGAACCGAAATATGAAAAAGAAAGTGGAGTAGATATTTGTGACGTGGCGCGAATAACTGGACCTAATGAGCGTAGCAAACGAAAATAGAAAAATAATACCTATTACAGTAATATTTCCCTCATTAACTCTTGTTATCATTTAGTTCAGCCAAGTGTGAAACATGAAAATCTCTTTTACGAAGATATATAACAATAAAAAATATAGTAAGAAAGTTTTTGTATTAATTTAATAATTTATTTGTAATTTGGTTTAATTTCTATATGGGTGTATTCCTGAAATAAAAATGATTTGATTTGATTAGATATTTGATTTGATTAATGCTGAAATGAAACTTTTTGGCGCAGCCGTGAGGCACACACTGTTCTCGTTAACACCTTTTTAATTGTGATTTGTTTTTTGTGTTTCACCAATATTTTTTATTGTTACTGGCCACTAGCCCTACCCATGTGTTAAATTTATGTCACCATTGTAGCGCCACGCTGTATAGATAAATCTATTTATGTGAATTGATGCAAGCAAATATCGATTTCCAAGATCAAATGCCTACACGATATTACTTTTAACTGTGTTGTGTAGATCAGATAGGCAGTCGCTCCATGTCAAATACTGGTATTCTGACCTGAACTTACTTGAGAAAAGCCTAAGCAGATGATTACTACTTTTCTGATTCTGAGATAGCTTTTTAAAACCAAAATCTGACCGTTGTTTATTATTGTCAAAATGTATTGCAAATTCGAGTTCCCAGCTTTTGTTTCTGTTAATTTGGTCGGCTATTGTTACTCTTTTCAGTTATAGCTAACATAACGATTTAACCACAGATGTGCAGTTTAGCAGTAGAACAAACATACTTACTGTATCCCAAGATAGATCTGAAGACAGATGAAGTACAAGTTGTTGATGTTGGACAACAACACCAGCGATCCAAGATGGCGGTCGACCATGCGCACGAGTGTCGATTGACGCACGTACGCCTCCCGAAGACGACGCCATACTTGGATTTGTAGGTACAGGTCGGTGCCAAACTGGAAGAAGTATTGAAAGTGAAAATGGAGAGGAAGTTTGTTGTATGAGAAAGAGAGCTGATTGCGATTGACTTGTTAAAAATACTTCTGATGAAAGCTAGAAAATTTGTTGCTTCTCGGCACGCTTTCGTGATTTACGTTCTGTGCGTTTCATAGACATAGTTGATAAGTGGAATACCCACATGACGTTTAAATCAATGCGTATTGAGGTCCCCTATAGTACTGTTTCCTTTGATCTACTCTCCCCTTGTAACTGTTATAAAAATAGCACTAATACAATACTGTCGGCATGGTTGGTGCAGCGGTTAAGCGATTGACTGCTGAGCTGCGTGTCGTGGATTCAATTCCCGCACGGAACAAATATTTTGTATGACCTACGAGTAGTTGTTCCGGGTCTGGTTGTTTGTGTATGTGAGTTTTTAAATGTTTGTAAATGCACCCACAATACAGGAGAAATTACTAGTGTGGGGCAATGTTAAATTAAAAAAAAAACAGAACCCAGTAGGCGTTAAAAAGACACATCGAGCTTCGACAAATTGCTGCCAAAATCTGTTTGTGGACGTGAGATTTTGAAATCGCCATCGCCGAGGGCTAAAGCCACTGTGTTTGTATCTAGCATTACTACATTTGTACTCTAGACCGAATTTTGGCTATGGCGGCCAATTTCAGCAGAGACTAGCCATCGACGCGAGAGATATTATAGTACACAAGTGTATGCGTAGACGCAGGTGCACTCTTCTTCTCTTTTCTTGCTTTATCTATTCAAAAAAAAATCAAAATATTTTATTTCACATAAACCAACATGGGCACTTATGAAACGTCAGAAGCTAGGTGCACGGTTCCAATTGGTTGTTTCTCCATCTGTATCTGTATCTCCGGTCGTGTCGGACCAAGCTATAGAAAGCGACTGTCACGTAGATATTAGGTACATTAAGAGACTGCCGGGCGCGGCTCTACAAAATCGTTTTTTTTAAACACCATTGGAGTCATATTTACGGCTAGCTACCGTAAGAGTCATATTTTTATCGCAAAAACACATCATTCAATTTACTAAACACTATACATCTTAATGATATTGTTGTGTAAGAAATTAGGGATCCACTACAGAAGGAGAGTAAACAATGTAATACACAAGGGATACATATTGTTTTCGTGTTTAAGACCTTAATGAGAAGCTACGTGTCTGTTGATGATCGTCTTCGCAAGTTAATAAGTGTGAGATGAGTGCTGTGTGATTGATGGAGTTTTGTGATGAGGCTATATTAGTTAGTAGTAGACACAAAGTGGGTACTTAAAAAATAATAATACTTTGGTGGAAACACTTTGATGGAAAACCGTTTTGCAAAATGAAATTATCCTTATTGACAATCATTTTACAACTTAAAGAGTGTGGTCTTTTGGTCTTTGGAAGCAAACATCATCATTACTTACACAGATATTACTAATAACATAATAATTATATGATGGTATGCACAAATTGTCGCTCGCATGACTAAAAGTTCTATCTCATTTTTTAACTGATTTGAATTAGGACAACTACATTTTTCGTATATTTTTTTAGTTAATATGATATACCTTGCCTTTCAAAATAATAATTTTTGAGATCCAAATAACATAGAGAAACGACGGTTAGTGAAAAATGTAAAGAATCACAAGTAGGAAAGTGTATTTGTTCTAACTCAAATTAGCTTAAAAATGAGATAGGACTTTTAGTCATGCGAGTGACGATTTGTGAGCTCGGGGGATACTGAACGATTTTCAATCAATAGTTACTTAATATGCATTCAAAAAAAAAAACATTAACAACACACAAGTAAAAGGTAAAAATACAAATCTACCCTCTGTGTGACCTCGAAACGTTTTTCAATGGTAATCACACGGCTCACGTACAGGTTGAGCCTATGGTACCGGGAGGTAAGACCCATGCTGATGAGAATTATGATCAAGTCTTGGAAGTTCCATAGAGCAGTTGCTAGTTTGCTAACTATGAATATCGGTATACCATACCATAGGGTGTAGTCCTCTGAAATATTTTAAGAAGTTAATGAAATCACACCTGTTTTTTCAAAAGGGTTGAGCGCAGGTGTTGTTGGCCATTTCACCAGTAGGTATCCTATTAAGCTTTCCAGGACCCAGAGATCAAACCCAGTATCCTAAAATGTTGTATTATTATGTCCTGTTTGTCTTGTAGTGTACAATAAAATATTTAATTAATACATATAGACATCGAACACAAAAAAAAAACTACCTATGTCCGTTATATACTTTAAAATCATATAACTTATCTGCCCAAAACCAATTTAATTAGAAACCAAATAATGCGAAGATGGTTTTTAATTACTAAAAATATATAGAAGATACTTTTTATCCCAGTAGTACGTTGCATGGTTGCAAGACGATATTCTGTTCACGACACTTTGTGCACAATTTCTAATCAGAAAACGAACTAAAAGTACTAGGGTTGCATAAATTGTCGCGGATTACGAGTATTCGAAAGAGTTACCGTGGCACTGGCGCACAGGCAACTGAAGGAACACGGGTGGGTTTTAGTCAGTAAGAGTGACACGCCCTTCCGCTCCGCCCAGAGCGGGAGCCGTAATTTGATGATATCCCAACCAAAAAAAAAAAAGGTCGCATGAATTCACGATAGTATTTCAATCATTAGTATGAATTATGCTTCTAATAGGATTTGGATGAAATTTTGCACACAGACAGTTTATAACCAGGTAATAACACAGGATAATTTTTATCCCGGTACTACGTTTCCGAGGGATATATTCCGACCACCATGCTGGCGAAGCGGAGGGCAAAAGCTAGTTAATAATAAAATAGCAGTTGTCAGAGACAGTCAAGAAGAAAAATTGAATAGAAGAGCAAAATAAATTATATTTTTAAAGTAAAATGCGATTTCAAGAGTAAAACACAAAGCCATACTGAGTTCAGGGACATGCATCACGAATTGAATCCAATTTCGTAGACAGGGTGCTAAAAATCCTAGACAGGTCTTTTCACTCAACAGTGACATTTATATATATATTCTAAAGAACTGGCATCCCTATCAACATATGGACGCAAGTTCTTTATAATATACGAGTATATATGGCTAAGACTTACGAGTTCTTAGCAGGAATCCATGAGAAACGGTGACGTATCTGTAAAAGAATTCTTCTGGAGGGAAACCGATTCCTGTTGCTGATAACATGCTCAGTGCGTGCTCAACTGAAAGGGAAAATCAATCTGAACATCTTTCAAATGTGTCATGTTTTGTGTGATTGTGTGGTATTAGGCAGTCGGGTTGTAAATAGCTACTACCGCTACGGAATTATCCTGTGAGGACACAGTGTAGATGCTAAAGATTTATTTATTGCCCAAAAGAAATGTCTACGAATAATATATCATATTAAACCAAGAGATATCTGCAAACCTCACTTTATCAAGGAAAAATTCCTAACGTTACCCTCGATTTATATTCTAGAAATATCCATATTTGTCAAAAAGAATATACAACTCTTTAATTTTGATAAGAATGAGCGCCGCAAAACTAAATTAATTCTACCAGTTCCTAGACCAGTGATGTATAGAAATAGCCCAGAATACCGAAGCATCCAAATATATAATAATTTACCGGAACATATAAGATCCACAAAAACACTTTGCATATTTAAATTTAAACTTAAGTCATTATTTTTAGAGAAAAGTTATTATAATATTAAAGAGTTTATGGAAGATAAGCAGCTAAAAATAAAGCACAAATGTTATGTAAGGATCTATGTATAAAATAATTTTATTAATGTTACTATATATTTCAAATTACTTTAATAATTATAAGTTAAATATATTATGTTATAAACAGTTGTAAGTATGTATTGGTATAATATATATATACGTATATATATAATATATATATACATAATGAATGTTTTGATATTGTTAATAGTAGTAGGCATTGCAATATAATGTTAACTTTTAAGTTAGAACCTAGTAATAAGTTTTAAATGGAATAATACTTGCTGCGACCCAACGGGGTCATGTACTCTTAAGTTTTAGCCTAGCCTGTAACTGAGTGTACATTATGAAAAATAAATAAATAAATGATTATGCGTGTTACAATCACTCGTACATCAACACCAAACTCAAAACTCAAAGCATTTATCTCAAATAAACCAATTACAGGCACTATTGAATTGTCAAGGGGTGGGGTCGGTCAGTCTGAAAGATGAAGCTAGTTACCCATTCCCAAGCCTAGTAGGTACCTACACAAAACCCTTAAAACTGAAACACAGCTTCTACTGACGTTTTCTGACAAGCCAAATAATTAGCAAAACAAAGAACACGCTTTTTTTTCATAAAACAATCATCAAAGTCAAATCATTTATTTCAAACTAGCTGCTGCCCGCGGCTTCGCCCGCGTGGATGTCGGATATTATCCAACGGGAACGTACTATTGGGGCAGAAAGTAGCCTATGTCACTCCGTATAACATCAGCTATCTGCCAGTGAAAGTCCCGACAAAATCGGTCCAGCCGTTTCGGAGATTACCCGGAACAAACAGACAGTCAATCACTTTTGCCTTTTATATATATATATAGATTTTAAGTAAGCCTTTTAACGGAATATAAAGTTCCATATAAACTTAAGTACATCCCCTATGAATTTTGAAAAATCCTTCCTTAGTGGATACCTACGTCATAAGAGGAATACGAAGTTTCATCCCCTATTTTACCCTCTCAGGGGTTGAATTTTGGAAAACGCTGAAATACGTGACTCATTATTTTTGCCGTACTCAATTCATACGAAATTTCATGCAAATACGTCCAAGTAATAAAAAGTTTCATACAAACTTTTATCCACTATTTCACCCCCTTGGGGGTTAAATTTTGAAAAATCCTTCCTTAGTGGAGGCCTACGTCATAAGAGGAATACGTGTGCGAAATTTTAAGTTTCTAGCCTTAAAGGTTTGGCCTGTACGTTGATACATCAGTCAATCACTTTTGCCTTTTATATATTTAGATAGGCACATAAAAGACACTTTTGAACGTCAAAATTTACAAGAAAATAGAATTGATTCTAGTTACCCCTTCCAAAAGGTAGTCTTGTATCGTATACCAAAATCTAATAAAATACTAACCAACAGCAAAACTAGCAACAAACACAGTGATAAAAATTGTCCTCTTCTTTATTCTGACATCAGGTGGAAAGTCGAGTGCTGAATTGGTCTCCATGCTCAACCAGTACGATGATAGGTTTCTCCAAGAATGCGCCAATTTTGATGACAAGAACAGCGACATTACTGCGTTAGCATAGAATATAGCTCCTGAGAGGCGACCAATCAGACTATCTGAAAATAGGATATACTGTTATATTTAAAGACGAGCTTTTGCCTGCTCCTGTGCGCCCATATGAGAGATTTTTCTGGGAGATCAAGTAGCTTATGCCACTCCGAGGCAAAAATTATTTTAGCAAAAAATCAAGTCTATTAAATGTTGCTGCGTGAAAGAATGAAATCAAAGATATCCACAAACACACTTTCGCATTTTTAATGCGAAAGAGCCAATATCCTGTGATTTTATTAGATAGTAGTCCAGCATTGTCTTAGCCAAATCAAGAGTATCCACTAGATTTAGGTACCTACCAAACGATATTGAAACTATTAAAAAGCTTTACCAAAATTTTTACATCAAAAATTTGTTACCAAATGGAATCAGGTGCTACGTGGTTTTTTTTTTTTCATAAAAAGGACAAAATCTGATTATCAAAGGATCTTAATTAAACTTACTGTCAGAAGATTGCATAAGCTGACCTCCGAGTAGCGTGATAATCCTCCAGATAGCAACGCATTCTGTGACCACCAGCAACATAAACAGGATCAGACACCAGGCGAAAGCCAGGGTCAGACCAAAGCCTGAGATGCCGAAGTACCGGGCCTTATAAAAAACACAGTTCAATACTGGAAGAAAATCCTGAAAAAAATAAATTCGTAAACCTTTTTATATCGCTTAAGTAATTTTTTTCTATTTCCTTTGTTTTTAAAAAGTTATTCGCGACTAATTTATTTTACTTTACCATAAAATGGCAATTGGCGACTTACATCAGTTGAAGAAAAATGATAATGGTAGGTGATCATCATTCATTGACGTGTAAAAGTATTTGTACAAACCTACTTACAGAGATAATTTAATTAAACAATAAGATGACTTTATTTTGAGGTATTGGAGAATCACGGGGTTTTAGACTGCGTCTATGAAGTGGTCATAGCGGTCAGTATCTTTGAAAAATTAAAAGTGTATATTCAAAATACTTTTGAACTCTATTCACGATCATTTCTTACGGAATGTACACAATTATGGCAATTTTTTATTTTTATTTAAGGCTTTTCTCGTACTGAAGCCTCAGTAGATCTAGAAAACACTTTTAATCCTTACACGAAACTGCATCGATTGGCACCATTAAAATAAAACATAATAATTGTAATTTTTTTTGCTGGCATTTTTACAAAATCTGCGAATGTGAATTGCTAACTGCAATTAATCAAAAACTTAAGGACAGTCTTTTAAGACCGTTTTTCTGTAGCTACAGCGTCTAAGGTAAATTGTGAAAGTATATTTTTCTCAAAATGTCTGGGTCAGATTTTGATGCCAATCAAATCAATCAAAATCCTTTGCAGAAGGGTATAGATGAGGTATCCCTACACAAATATCAAAATCGTATCGCTATTGGTCCATAGACCATTTCCCATAAAAAATCGCCCAGTCTCCTTTCAGATCATTATCCAATGACTCTTAGAACTAGGCTCCAATATTTGAGAGGTACGGAAAGCCAATTCCCGTAATTCAAAACTTTCGAAATCTTTTCGAAATCTCATCTCAAGGCCAATCAATGTCAAAAAATTGTATAAAAATTACATAAATTAGAGGTATTTTTGGCAGGTTGAGACTACGAACGTTCCTAAACATACGGAAATTGCACCTCTGGTATAAGATCATAGGCTATCTTTGTGCCCTCACGGCCCTAGTCGCTGCAGGAGACGCCTTGGGCGTCGGGAGTCAGTAGCCGATTACCGGCCACCGTAGGCGCGGGCGTACGGACGGCGAGCAATGGGTAGCTCGCCGTCTGGTAAGGACCAAGCCCGGGTCGATGGCACGTTGTGTTCTACGCGCGTCTCAAATAGATGTCAGCAGACACTGACGGGGTCCGCTAAGGACGATGCCTGCCAGGGTCGCGGGTTATTCCGAAAGGGTTACCGTCGCCCTGGCACACAGGCAACTGAAAGAACACGGGTGGGTTTTAGTCAGTAAAAGTCTGACACGCCCTCCCACTCCGCCTAGAGCGGGAGAAGTTATTTGATAATTTCCCACCCAAAAAAAAAGGTATGAGATCATAGTCTAGGACCAGTTGGAATATAAATAAATGAATAGTCTAACATCATATTTCTTCTTGTTTAGTTCCGTAACTTTCCCTTTCATATTATATTCTTCACTTTCTTCACTCCTTATTCCTTTAACATTTAGCTTTGTGATACTGAAAATTAAAATTTTAATTAGAATTTTATTGAGTACGAAGTAGTAAAAGTGTATGCTGTGGAAACGGCACTAAAATTTTTAGTAGTGAAGAGTTCAGCACTTAAAGACTACGCTTTACTGAATTGGAACCCTTAATAAAATACTAAAGTAATTAACTGTGAAAGTAATTCTAACTGCAAGGTTATCAATCTCTAATTCGAAATATAATAGAAAACTCTTTAATATGCACACCATACGAATTACAGATATGAATGTAGAAATTTTACATACGGTGACACAATGAACACACAAACAAACAAATACACAAAACACACAAATAGGTAAACAAGTTTTTTTTTTTGAGAACTGCCAATTGTATATGTATGACAGACTATAATTAAACAAATCCAGTCGATCATTTTGATGGTCCAATTGGGTATACTTTCCCTAGTTCTTAAATTTAATATATTGTCATTTGTTACTGCAGAAAATAGAAAAAAGGAGTTAGTACTCGTAGCACATAGTAAGAAAAACATGAATTACTTACAGGAAAATCAATATATTCAGTAGAAAGTAGTGATTCACTCAATGTTTGGTCCCCATATACATTATTGAAACACTGAGCCATTCTATGATCACCTTTACAATACTATGTAGCATCAATAAAACATTTTACTTTGTCCCAAAGAGCCCGCATTTATTATGAAAATGATTGTTTTACACATCTGAATCGCATGACAGGCACAATTATTGAAATGTCTAACAAAACTTTCTACTGAATAAATATACATGCCATTTCAGCCTTTGCTGCTTTCCGAATAGAGGTAAGTATTGTATAAATGAAGGATTCTGAGTTTAGTTTTTAACATAGAATGCTACTTAGAATCAATTTTGTAAAAATTACATGTTATTTTATGTCACAATTTGTACAGACACAATTATTATGATTTTTTCTGTTGATTATATCTTTCTAATATTTACACAGGTCTAAATTATGGAATTTGCTAACTTTTTACATGTTTGTCATACTTGCATGCAATTGTTTCTGATATTGCAATAATAATATCAACGTTCAAATCTTTTATTTATGCATGAGTGTTTTTTTGACTTTTTAGACTTTTATGACTTCGACTTTGATTGATTAATTTTAATCTTATGGTTGACATATAATTGGTTGGTGGTTGGTAACTGATGCCCAATTCATTCGAATAAGCGCTTTTATAATTTGTAACGTGATGATATCGTGAACGTCCACATCGATGGCCATAAGTAATTTGTATTTGTAAAACAGCATTTCTCCACAAAATAAACGCGTTTTAATTTTTTTTTCATTTCATTTCATAAAATGTATGGAAATACGTGCACGTTATAACACGGTTATCATGGATGAAAATTTAAAAACGACTTCATACTAGTCCATACATATTACTTCCCTGTGATATCGTGATGCCGTGGACGTTCACGATAATATCGTCATGATAGAAAATATAAAAGCATGCATTTTCTTATACAATGACTACTATATCTGTACCTGATATACGAAAAATAAAATAAAAGTGCGCATTTTCTTATACAATGACTATTTTAGCTGTACCTAATATATGAAAAAACCACTGAAATATGGGAGGCGTATAACGACGTAATTGTATTTATTGATTTCCTAAAGGTCCAATCACTAGGTACCTAAAAACTTTAAGTTCATTAAATAAATCTGAAAGATACTAATAACTAAACAAAAGAAAAAATAAAATGATAGGTATTTCGTTTCGGTTTCGTAGGTAAGCGTAGGTAGGTTTAAATGTTAGCTGTTATATTTAACTGAACATCATCGCTTCCTTGCTCATCAAACTGAATGAGAACAAGTTCGTAGGTTATGATTGCACCGGCCATCTGCAAATATAAATTTAATTAGTTTTTCATAGCATATTTTAATTTCTCATCATAGCTAATCTCATACAGGATATTTTTTTAACCAGTGCGCAAAGTGTAACCATAAGTTCAGCATATAATTCTATACCCCCTAGCGTAGAAAATTTTCGTCAGTTATAACTTTTTTAATTAGTTGTTACATACATTTTGACCGCGTAGATATTGCACTTTTCTATGAAACAGCAATTTTTTTTCTTCGCTGGTGGGTCTAGAATCATGTGCTGCCTTTATGGTTACAGTTTACGCACTGGTTAAAAATTTATACTGTATATGAGGGGATGTGCGCTGACTCGAGTAATAGAAATACTTTAGTCAGACTATATGAAAACAGCTCGCAATAAAATAGTCTCATAGTTTTCTAAAACCTATGAATGAACAAATATTTATATAGTTCACGCATTTATAATAAAATAAATAAAATTATTCCGTTGTACAAATACAACTTACATGAAATTAAAAATAAATTAAGAAAATGGCTCTTATCCTTAACTTATGATGAAACAGAAAATATATTGGCTATACAATCATAACTTTATTAAACCTACCTCGTAGGAAAGCTTATCAAACACTCACACTTCACATACACACCTCCCTACACACACACACTACATTCATATACACACTCATAGATCCACAACCCAATCATTCACTCTATCTGCTGTGTTAACAACCACTGTAAACAAATAGTAAAGTCACGGTTGTATTTTATAAATTGATGTTGCAAAAACTCTCCGACTCCTAAGATACAGGTCTGCGTACCTAGTTTAGGAGCCCGGAAAGCTGACTTTAATTAAATCTTAGTAGTCCAACCCTCTGTTTCCATGCTATGTACTGTGTTGTTGTTTTTATGTACTAATAAAACTTATTATTATTATTATTATTTGGTCTCAAGACAAAGTTGTTGCCTTTTTTTTGGCTACTTTGTATTATTTTATACAATTTTCTGCCCGAGACTTCGTCGGCGTAAAATTTCTTGTTTTAACATAAAATATATACTATGACACTCGGCAATACTGCAGCTTCCGATTAGTGAAAGAATCGTCTGAATCGGATCAGTATTTCCGAGGATTATCCCCTATATACAAACTATAGATTTATTTTATAATGTGCGTCTTATTTGTGAAATATAAACAATTATTCCCTCTTCCTTGACTGTTCTGTCTGCAGCAGATGAAACCGCGTAATGAGCTCTGGCTTGCGAGCTGTCTATCATTATTTATGAATAAGAAGAATTATATGTGTTACCGTGCTGAAAATCCAAATTGATCGCGTAATTGTCATATTATTTCTATCTTTACCAATGTTTTGTAATACAATATCAATTTTAGTACATAATCCGTTCAGAACTTAGTAGCTGACCACTTACAAATAGCTATAAATTTGTACTCCGGCTCGATACTAATAACGGTATATACCTATGTTTTCATAAATCAACGAACCGACAAAATTCACACATTTATCAAAGCCTAGACTTAGGATCTAACATCTAATGTTCTGCTATATACAACGCTTTATCAATTCCCAACCTAATCCCCACACTACACAGTCCAAAATCTCTTAGCACAGAATCATCAACAAACACAGTTTCAGTATCGACCAAAT
This sequence comes from Griposia aprilina, assembly GCA_916610205.1. Taxonomy (NCBI): domain Eukaryota; kingdom Metazoa; phylum Arthropoda; class Insecta; order Lepidoptera; family Noctuidae; genus Griposia; species Griposia aprilina. Next base: position 18,686,618 of record OU744286.1, read on the forward strand.
TCATCTCATGCTCAACTTTACTTGTTAAATCTTTAGGTGCAATTTCGCTTACAGCTAAATCTAGAACAAAAATAATACTACCTGTAACAAAATAGTTTTGTTTAGATAGAAGAAGCCCATTCCGCTGAGGGCGATGTAATCTTTCGTTAGTTGGTCTTGAAGCCGCTCCACCTGCAAAACGAAGTTCTAATTGCGATTACGTGTGGCAATTAGATGGACGACCAAATGAGCTGGAAGTTTTGTACATTTTGCAGCGTGACCTCTGCGGTTACAACCAATTTTGTTCTAATTCGTATAACTGGTAATCATTTTTAAAGTAAAACTTTTATTACCTCGTCTCAAACTTTTTCGTCTGTGTATTGCATGACGCGTGATGGTCGGCCGCGGAGTAGGGATATAGTGAAAGGAAGGAGGTTTTTAGTTAAATGTCTATAATGTGAAAAAAAGGTTCACTATTACCGTGGTTTCATAAAACCACTCAATCCTTTTTTTAAAGTGAAACTTTTATTACATCGTCTCAAACTTTTTCGTCTGTGTGTTGCATGTCGCGTGACGGTCGGCCGCGGAGTAGGGAAAAAGTTTCACTTTTACCGTGGTTTCATAAAACCACACAATCCTTTTTTATTCTTAATATTTCAAAATTTGACGTAAACAAACAAGGCCCTCATTTAATTATTGGAAAAAAAATGTATTGAATACAGTCGATCTCTATAAATTTTCTATAACACCCTATTTTACGTGTCGTACGTAGGTGTAGGACCATTTAAAAAAGGCTGCTTTCCGCCCTTTTTCCGGGTAGTGGACTATTCACCAGGGTTGCGACCTCTTGGGACGCTTCTACCAACCGCATACAATCCTTGGAGTTCGAGATCAGCTACGCCGTTCTGGCCCACGACACATGATCGTCGTGTCGTCAGCGATTCCGTCAAGGCGTGCTACACTTTGAGGTTGCAGTTTAGGTATCAGGATCTACTTGTTACTTTAAACCTTTTTACTTAACTATTACCTACAGTAATACGGGTACAGTATTAGTACCTCTAGGATTAAAATTTAAACTAGCTGAGTTTTAACCAGGACTGTTTATATCGGGATAACATAGATTCATCTTTATAAGATAATATTCATTTGAAAGTTTACTGTATGTTTATATTTAAATTGGAAAATAGTTTTCGATTTATCTATTTTGTTGTACCTTCTACTCTTACACACGTTGTCTACATCTCTTTTAATATACTCCTCTCCTAGGTATGCTGGAAGAGATTTCTTTAGAAATAAGCATCGCCTTTGTATGTATTTTTCTGTTCCTTTCTTCCTGTCTGTTTATGTGTGTGTAAATAAATATAAAAAAAACGTCGAATGATACTTACTTCAACATTATAACATTTTGTATCATAAGTATACAGATATTTAAGAGCTAGTTTCGAGTGCGTATTGACATCAGCTGCTGCTAACACAACACTGATTACTCTGATACAGAGCCAAGATAATGATACCATGTGGTAGATGCCTGTCATTAGGTCAGTGAACAGACCTCGGCTAAAAGTAGGAGAAGAATATATTATTGGCGAGGAAAATCTCAAAATTAAAGGGTAAGTAAGGTTTAAGAAAGCTTTCAAAGAAAAAAAAATACTACAAGGACAGATCAGCCTCGTCTTAAATAAAATGATGTGATCAGCTTTGCGACGATGTGGTCCAAGCATATATCTGCCTTTTTATTTTAGCAACTTAAATACAGGGCAGTTTTGATTATTCCTAATCGTTTTACCATAGAATAAGTATTCTCGTATTATGTATATCCAATGCCAACATGATAGAAGAAAAGTTTGGATGTGTTGACAGGCATTCGAGCAACTGCCCTTCGGCTAGGTGGGATTCCGTGGGATACGAGTAGTAATCAGAATAAGAAAAAAAGAGATGGACTCAAACTCTAAGCATTTATTTCAAATAAACCAATTACAGGCACTTTTGAATTGTCAAGGGGTCGGTCAGTCAGAAAGATGAAGCTAGTTGCCCATTCCAAAGCGTAGTAGGTACCTACGGAGAAGAACGGGCAAGAAACTCCATGGACACTCTTTTAAATCAAAATATGGTTACATCGTTCATGTTGAAATTATACATGTGAGAACGACGCAGAACGTTAAAAACGTCCGTAATAAAAAGACAAAAACAATTCAAATATTAAATTAATGAATGAAATGGAGAAGCTTCGTTGCAGTACTTATGGTTTTAATTCAAGAGTAACTTACCTAATCCCCAAAAACATCTGCAAGCATATGAAGTAGAAGTTACAGGAACAAGACAGAATGATGGTGCCACCAAGCGCAACGTCTATTTTGCGCACAAGTATCGCTTGCTTCACATACGCCTCTCTTATTTTGCGCCACGTATACACTCTTACTGCTTCAGATTGCTGGAATAAAAAGTTTGATTTCAAATTCCTGATTATCTAAAAATTCTTGGTAATTCTGTAGCAATTTTAATCTTATTTTGTATCCACTCGTTTTGGTAGTATTTTGACGACGAAATACGGATAATATAGATAATTGTATCATATATACACATATTGTATATTCTAGATAATACCTAAGAAATCTTTTAGTTAGCAATGAAAATAATTATGATGTTATAATACTTTATTTGAAGCTATGTTTATTACATAAATATACTTAGGTCCGCTATCGCTAGCACCACAAATCACTAAATACATTTAGCTGCTTCATTTAATTGGGATGATGGCTAATATTACAAATGTTCGAACAAATAATGTAATTTCAAGAAAGGCATAGTAAAATGAGGTATTTTTTTTTTTAAATCTATGGGAATATGGAGAAGCTACACGTTTTAAAAGTTTTTGGAAGGGAATATTCCCGTCCTTGTCACGCGGTACGGCCAATGTATGGCGCTAATATGAAGTTACATAGTCGTGACGTCACTTCTGTGATAGTGCCATCTTTGTCTAGCAGTTACTTTAAAACGTTTATAGCTTGATATTTTTTTAAGCTTTTACACTTTTTATACTAAGTGTGCAAACAAATATTTTTTAGCGTTTAAAATAAAATAAATGTGATCATCCTTATTGTTTGAAGTTGACAGAAATAGAGTGATGTTTTAAATAATTATGTTGAAACCTAAACATATTTAGTGATTTGTGTGCAAGCGGGCCTTAATGCGTTTATCGCTAAACATATATTTAAAACATCATCCTGTCTTCGTCATCTTCAGACGATTGACAGAAACAGAACGATGTGTTAAACTAGCTTAGCGCTAAATATATTAAGTGATTGTGGTGCAATCGGGCCCTAATGTGAGGTTAATCTTTCAACGCTTAAATTCTTCTCCTTACCTTATCAGAATCCATCTGCGATTTTTCCAAAGCACATACTTTGGCGACGCACTCATTCAGTCTACGATACCGAGACGTCAGGCCCATACTGATAAGTACTATCAGTTGGTCTTGAAAGTTCCATAACAGACTGGCTATAGTACTTATGAAGGCTAGTGGCATGGCAAACCATTCAGAATAATCCTCTGAAATTTTAGAAAATTCGAAATCTTTTATGTACTGAAATAGTATAGTTGTAAAAGATCAAGTTAGGGGGCAAGGCACCGGCGCATTGTGTTCCACGCGCGCCTTAAACAGATGTCAGCATAATTGACGGGGTCCGATAGGGCCGATGCCTGCCGGGGTCGCGGATTGTTCGAAAGAGTTACCGTGGCCCTGGCGCACAGGCAACTGAAGGAACACGGGTGGGTTTTAGTCAGTAAGACTGTGACACGCCCTCCCGCTCCGCCCAGAGCGGGAGAGGTCATTTGATGATTTCCCACCCCAAAAAAAAAGAGCCACATGCCAAAAATTCAAAAAATGTCAGAGTTTTTTAATTGAATAACAGTCTTAATTATGGATATCATAAAGTGCAAAAGATGTGGAAACATCGCCGCAGATATAAGACAGCTCTTCGTGTCCACGAGCTTTATCGCGCAGGGCAATTAGGTGGCTCCGAGTTCTATCTATGGTCTGTGCTGAGCTTTATCCAATTAATGACATAATTGTATGGTATTACTTACGGCTCAGAAAAATGAATCCATGTGAGATAAGGACGTATCGCTTCAGTATCAATGATGGCGGGCAGTCCAGTCCTATTGATGCTACCATACTTACAGCATGTTCAACTAGAAGTAAATAAATAAGAGTAAAAATGACACATTTCGTTATCATGACTAGATACTAATAGGAAAAGTGATTAATCAGAAGACCTTAGAAAATCACCGAATTTTGAAAATCCACTGGGGCTACTACTGATCACAAAGTTTGCTTGTATGATGTAAAATCTGGAGTTTAACGGTAGATTTAGAATAATTATATTTAAGTATACATTTTTTAACAAACACAATAATATTTACAATTAAAACTAATAACAAATTAAAAGATGGCGTCAAAAAATTCCTCCGCATCGCTGTCGACTGGTAATGTACCCAAAAGACTGGCGGCATTGCCACGTTGTATTGCAATGCTTAGCCTCTGGCCAAGGTAAAATCCAGCCCTTGGGTCACGGGAAGTGTCAAACAGGCGTTTGGAGATTTCCTTGAACAAAACAAGGGCACTCGGACCCCACGGCCCGAGGGTTTCAACCCCAAACGGCTCGAAAATATAATTACCAATAAGGTTGTTATACTTACGCCGCTTGAGGTTTCCCGCAGCCGCAGCAGCGGCGCCAGCACAGCACGCCGAGACAGGAAGATGGGATGGCGCAAGAGTATCGACACATGTTGCGTCCCACACTAAAGGCCTACCCACCTTCCATGGAAATAAAGACATGCCGTCCGGTCTCTTGCCATCGTCGCGTGCCAAGCCATTAGGTTCTAATACAGCTGGAACGCCGACGGTGACAAGAGCTCGCCGGATTATGTCATTAATGTTCGCGTGCCGCGGTATGCGGCCCGCACTTCGGCTGCAAGACAGACTGTGGTGGCCGAGGCTGTTGACAACTTCGCCACAGTGACAGCGATAAGGGGAACAAAAGGGAGCTCCTAGTCGCAGGGAAGCAGCGAGGCGGAAAGTAGTGTCGTCGAACAAAGATTTAGAATTAATTATCATTTATAAAAAAATACACTATTTCTTTTTTTCTTTTCTTTATGTTTCCAAGTCGTCAACATAAAAAAGTACACGTAATGGAAAAGGAAACTCCTAGTTACATTATGCTGACTGAAAAATTTATACTAGGACCAAGAGCTCAGCGGTTGGTCTTGCCACCCCAAGACCAATTAGGCAGTCGAAAATCATAACGAATAATCATAAATAAATATCATATAACTCACAGATTGAGAAGAATGTCATAAAGCCAATCACGAAATGCATTCGTCGCTTCAAATTATTGTCTTTCGGGACTTTCATGCCAACAGACCTTTCCACTTTAGCCCACAACACAGATATATTCCTTCTCCAATAGTAGCACAGTTTAGAAGCTAAGAAAAGTGAGAGTATAGTTATTGAATAAAAAATGGTTCCAGCGAGTCGGGCTGTTATACTTCCTGAAAGAAAATTCACATTATTGTTATCTTCAATTTGTATCCGTCAATCCTTTTGCCAATTATATTGGCTGTTGATTCTTTGATAATGCGGTTGACTTCTAAGATTACAACTTTGCTTAATACAAGGTGGCAGGGACGTGGAAGCGCAAACTGTAACCATGAATTCACCTCATAATTCTAGACCACGATTCTAGATAACCGACGAAAATTTTCTACGCAGGGGCGTAGAAATTTTCTTTTTTTGCACGACTCATGATGCGAAGCATCAGAGAGTGCTTTACGATCGAAAAATTTTTTTCGCCTCATTTTGGCGGCTATTTTTATTATTATAGCCTTGTTAGTTCACGGAATCAAGATATTTTGCATACTATTGTCGAGATAATTTAATGGAGATTAATTTCATACTTTTTAAAAATTGATTTACTGCAATAGAATTGGAAAAAAACACCAAAATAGGCCAAAAAGAATTCCTGTCCGTCATGTGTGAAACCCGGAAACACTGTAACTTGTGAAAAAATCCATTATTTGAGTTTTTTTTTTTTTTTAATTCTAATCTACAATTGTAGGTCACTGAATGCAAATGGCTAATTAATTCAGTGTCGTTTAATTACAATTAATAAAAAACGAAAACTACAAGACTGTACATCTATTTATATTTTTATTTTTTATAGAATTGAATGAGATTATGAGGCGTGCACTCTTGGAATTTCTCAATTATTTTTTTTTCTTTTTTTTTATCAGGTTGCACGTTGCTTTTCCCACCACCCTGTATAATAATATTTTATCAAGCAAAGTAAAGTAAGTAAGTCTTAAAATTTAACATTCATACCGTACATCTGTCTATTATTGATAATTTGGTACTCATTGCTTGTTATTTACTTGTACATATAGGCACAAACTATTCCAAGTTCCAAATTAGAAAAACGGAAAAATATAATCCACTCAGAAAAGTGGTAGTGGACCTGATTTATGTCAGACATAAATGATTTTGAAAACGCTACATCGTACAAAATGATTTTGAAAACGCTACATCGTACAAAATATGCACTCGTACTCGCCAAGTCAAATGCATCATAATTACATGAAATACTTACGATGTCCAGTGATGTCTGTAGCAATTCCAGCAAAAGCTCTTATAACCTTCCAGATAGCCAAGAATTCTATGATGATTAAGGATCCTAGTATGACTGTGCTCCACATCAGGCTGATGTATCGCCTGCATCCAAACACGCCAAACAGGCTAGACCAGTAGAAAACCTTATCTATGATATCCAAGAAATCCTGTTGGAAGAAAATGATAATATTAGTATTAAATGAGTTCTTAAGCTTTCAGGTGAAACGCTTGGTAGTGGCGAAAATTTAGAGTACTAGGAATCATGTTTAAAAGGAATAATTACATCGTGACAATACATAACTTATAAGTTAAGTCTTAAAGTAATATTATGTACATATATAAATTAGATATAAAACTGATAAATTGGAAAGCTTTCTCCAATGATCTGAGAACATTCCTTTAAACAAAAAAACTACTTACATCATGAATCGGTTGTTCCGGTAAAAGCAACGTATTTTTACTTAAAAACGGGTTAAATTCATGACCAGACATTTTTCAAGCAAAAGTATATGAAACATTTATCTAGTTCACTATGTGCATATAAATCAATTACCATATTCGAACAGAACCACGGAAAACACTCTTTAGAGTGAAAACTATAATGAATAGATTTTTGAAACACCATAATTGGTTTCAATTAATAAATAAACGTCCAGTTCTGTTTGAGCTTTTGTATATAAATCATTATCTGTTTGAGCATTAGTATTACGAACACGATGATTGAAAAGATAATTATGTAGGTACAGTACCTCAGTAAGCCAGTGCGACTAATGTCCTTTCTCTCAGTATTTCAACTTGTTTTCACGCTTTCATGTTATATCACAATCTTCTTAAACCAGCGCTTATTATTTTTATCATATTATAAAGAGGTCATATTGAAAAGTTTCCTACTATTTTTAACCTCAACTATTTCTGAGGATCAATGAAAACTGGCCACCAACTATTAGCGAAGCAAAAAACACGCGATATGATCGTCCGATTTACTTTTATCAATAATGTGAAATCGTGCAGGCTAACTCACTATTGATGACCTGCTGAATTTTTTACTGGAACTACCATGAATGTAAACCAACTGAAAATTCGACTGGAAATTTCTAGAACATTTATTATATACTTACTAAAGTTACTAGTGACTACTGTTCACTGATATCTATGTACATAGTATTTGATTTATCACTGTTTTAAGTCTGTACGTCCGTTCCGTACGTCCTAATGTTTTTTTTTTTTTTTATGAGGTTACTCTTGTGTCTGTCTGTTTGTTCGTCTATCACAGCCTATTTTCTCCGAATGTACTGGACCGATTAAGTTGAAATTTGGTGCACATATAAATTTCTGTAACCCATACACGGACGTGTAACGTAAATAAATGAATTTTGAATATTATGGTCACACTTTTAGGGAGCAAACTAGAAAATTCAAAACAAAAGTTTTGCAAACTGTACCGTCTGACATATCAAATGAAAAAACTTGTTGTGAGGGTCTCCCAGATATTTTATGTTTAATTTTAAAGTAAAGAAATTTGAAGTTCTTTAAGAATTTATATGAAAATTGACCATTCCTCCAACCTTATCTCCGAAACTACTGAGCTAGAAGTTTTGAAAAAAAATACAGAAATTTGTTCTTTACTTACAGGTAACAGTAAAATCTTTAAGAACTCTATGGTCTTAAAACCGCATGGTAAATCTTTCAATATTGTGCGTACAAACTTACTTTTGCAGTTGGAATGTATGGGAAAACATGTTTTTGCACTACAATGTCAAGTCTGCTCTTAGAACCTGGGGCACGGTAGCGCCCCCGCCAAGACGAGCCAAAACCAAAAAGCAGGGGCACTATCTACTTTTTATCGAAGCGTTTCGTCGTATTTTCATACCCATATATATGCTCGTAGCCTCGGCCTGGTTATTGCTAGAGAGCTCAAATTCTCAGGATAAATTGAAGATAGCTAACTTATAAATCACACTAAGTTTCATTTGTCTAGCTTGTGTACTTTGGATTTTATTATTACCTAAAATACGTCAATTTCGTCACTGACTGACTCACTCATCAAAACCCTAGGTCACTTCCCGAAGTTCTAGTAAGCTGAAATTTGGTACGCAGTCTAGGATTTGCGCACAAACAACAAAAAATACAAGTTGTAACTTTCACCTTCCAACCTTCTTAAACGGAGGTGTAAGTCTATATTTCTTATGGATAATCGGTATACCTAAGTCCATTTGTTATGAAAGCTAGATTACCATGTATATAAAAAACAAAGTAGAAACTCTTCTTCATTGGCTATGAAGAAAGTAGCTGCTGGTATGCAAGAAATATCTTTTTTATCCGACTATGCTAGAAGTAAGGGTTATGATTTTAACATGTCTGTGTAATATCAGTACAAAATCACCGCTAAAATAAAAAGAAAAGAGCACACTACAAAAAGAAATGAAATCCCACCAAAAGAATTTCATTTAAAGTAAGTTGCCAAGACTTACATAACGCTTTCACTGTTAAAAAGTTATCAGATCGAATGTAGAGCCAAGCCCCTAACTCTACAAACCTCACATCTTGGTCAAGATGTATGGCTGTATGGACAAGGGAGGATCCTCCGTGTAGCGTACTGACATAATAAACTAACGTAGCGGCGCACGCCTGCAGTGTGGTCAGTTGCTTGCTGGCACTCGACCGGTGCGGACGTGCGACCTCTGCTGTTGTAGAGTGAACTGTTGTTTAATTTACCTTCCCGAATACTTCCTATAACGTGGTGAACCCCACATTGGCGATCCTGCCAGGATGAAGGTTAGTGTTTGAGTTACATTACTCATTCAGAAAAATAGGAAGTGATCAAAAATGTGAATACTTGTGTTCGGAATGATATCATAGCCTAGTCACCAAATAAGATAAAGTAAAACGTGTTTTCACGCTTAATAGCAATTTGCAACTTAAACAAAACAAAAAATGATATCGAAAAGTGTGCCTATTGTTATTGCCGTTTTATTAGCTCATTTCTGTTGAAATCAAAAGCCGAGATTAAACGACTATCCATTTGTAAATACAATATGACGGTATAAATAAAATAAAGCAAGCATTAAAAAGAATATCTCAAAAGATCTCATGTTTTGACAGCTTAATTAACAATGAGGGTAGTCGGTAATGTACTTTGGAGAGGTAAACTATTAAATAATAATAGTTGGTACCTACAACTTAGCAACAATTCATATGCTGCTGATTTATTATTCATTCATGGGCTGCTATGTTTATTTTGTAAAGTAATCATTTATACGAAGTAAACGGTCCTCAATAAAATTTCTGCTGCAGCTACACTTTTGAGTGAGTTCCGGCGAATAGTGATATTATAGCCGATTATTGTTTTGCTACACTTTCTACCGTACTTACCGTACCGGTACCTAAAATAACTGCGGAGAGTGGTAAAAGTGTAAATGAACAAATTAACTTGGTGACCTTTGAATAATTTGGTCAGGCAAGTCTTAAATCCAGTGCCTGCTAATAGTTGTATGCCAACATAAATTTATTGTTTGTTGTTGTGTGGTCGGTCAGTTTGTACTTTTCATTAAGTTGGCACATTTTCTAAATACCAACACTACCCATCAAATATAAATAGTAATTCGTGAAAATGAAAATGTATTTATTGTTTGATAAGCGTCAATGCAAATGGGTATAGCAGATTATTGCATTTGAAGTTGTAAATATGTAACAACTGTCACTTATATACATTTTATAAATTAATTATTGCCTACCCTCGTTTTCTTTTACCATAGCAAAAGTCACTATGGTTTTGAATAGGTACTATTACCCTAGTGCTTACAGCTGTTGACCACACAACAGTACCGCCTGCACCTAAATATTAGCCAAGTCTGAAAGAAATTGACTGCAAGTACATCTTACGTAAATAGTTCCAATGGGTTAATACCCTAGTGGATGAATAGCAAACTGACAAAGTCAGTTGGTGCTAATATACCATAAATAGGTCCAATGGGTTAATACCCTGGTGGATTAATAACAAACTAACGAAGTCGGTTGATGCTAATATAACTTAAATGATTCCAATGGATTAATACCCTAGTGGATGAATAGCAAACTGATAAGTCGGTTGGTGCTAACAAAAATTAAATAGTTCCAATGAGTTAATACCTCACTGGTTGAATAGCAAACTGACAAAGTCGGTTGGTGCTAACAAAACTTAAATAGTTCCAATGGGTTACTACCCTAGTGGATAAAAATCATACTAGGTAAGTTGTTAGTGCTAGCAAAAACATTTTGGTATGTATAAAATAGTAAACTATCAAAATCAGTTGGTACTAAAAAAACTATTATAGGTAGGGTGTACTACAAACAAAAGACAATTGTCGCAGGTACGAGTAGCCGAAGTATTCTTGAAAACATTCTGGCATAACTTTTGGTATCTACCCTTGAATTGTATAATTATTTGTACAATGACGTGGTTGTGGTCGAGACACATCTTCGCAAGTAAAGACTAGGAAAATCCTATATATTCCCTAAGTACGAGATTAATACAGAAATTGGGTCAGGGCCAATAAAAATAATAACCAACTAGTTGTTAAAACTAAACATCTCAAGTATTATCTCGGAACGAAAACTTTATTATAAGCACCATTTAGTGTTACAAGAAACGTGTAAAGTTATGACAGAAAAATTATGTGTTTATATGCAGTACCAACAAACATAAAAAACATAATTAGAAAATTGTTAAAAAACAAAAATAAAATCCCATGGAATTGCATGGAGAGGATAAGAATGCGATGGGACAATCTAAGATTAAATCAAATTAATAACAGTAAGTATTAAAACTAAAAACGTTAAAAGTTGTATAGTAGATAATTGTTGTAAAGGACACTTTAGTACAACTGAAAAAATATTTATTATGCTCTATTAAGAAAAAATTAACAAAATTAAAGACTTAGTATAAACAGACTTGAAATGAAACAGTACCTAGTCATGTGCTACAAAACAAGCTAAAATAGTAATCATTTTAGTTAAACGGCTGTGAAGTACCTATTTACCTAATACAAAAACAAAGTATAATATAATATTATATTAATGAAAGCCATATAATATAATATGATTGTTTACTACATTGACAAAGTAGTCAGTAAACGCTCTTTAGTTACACATGACATTTTATTTATTTAATGCACTATAATTTAAAATTGTTACATATTCTGTAATAAAGAACAAAAACACAATAATAGGGCAAACACTTATAAGTGTGTTACTTAAATTAAATGGCAGTACAAGAAAAATCACACTTGCAGTGCTTTCAAATCTGGGAATTTAAGAATCTGTACAGTATACTCGTACATATTCTAATGTAATGTTGTTTTCCGTGTCTTATGTAACCGTTTAGATCCTTTGAACTGACTAAGTAATAGATTTAGGGTGTGATTTTTGCCATCATTTGGAGCATTTGTTCCATTTAACTTCGTGAATAAGCTTTATTATATTTGAAAATAATTATGTAAATAAAAGTTAACAGACTTAAAATAATATTAATAGTATGTAAAAGTAAATAAAATAAAAGATGGAAAACAATCATAAGATATCAAAAAAAATGTCCACATCGCTGTCGACAGGAAAAGTGCCCAAAAGGTTGGCAGCACTGCCACGTTGTCTGACAATGCTGATTCGTTGTTTGTTTTCATTTGTTCCATTTCATTTGTTTACTGCTAGTAGCCGCTGTTCCGTCTACAGCTACTTTTATGACTAGAGTTGCAGTATCCGTAAACGTCCCAGGTACTTTGTTGGCTTCAGTCGATTGTTGCGTTTTGGGTCGGTTTTGTACCGTGGGCACACTGTACAGATGCCAAAAAATTACACCAGGTGGCTCCTTATTAGTTTCCGCGTACAATAGTATGATATAATCTGTGTCGACCATAAATATTTTTTGCAAAAAAAAAGTTGAATGTCAGCGCTCCGTCAATTTGTACAAAATTTTCTATGAACGATGCGCGCTCCCTAGATATTATGTGTTGGTGACTTAATTAATAACCCAATGTATTAGTGTTATATACCGTAAAAATCCTCATTAATCAAGGTTTTAGAATATCTATATGTGTCATAGGTTTTGAATCAGTTTTATTGTGTTAAACTCGTTATGAAAAATTGAGGCCGTAGCGACACGCTACGCGCCGGCATTTTCGTATTAAATTACGTATTTTTTACTAAATAATCTATTATGTAATGCTTGTAATATGGACATAAGTTAATTATTAGTATTTAAAAACGCTCAGAAAGTTTTAATACTATGAAGATAGTTCAAGATCACCAGTAATCTAATTTCGTTCCGCAAGACATTTTGCTAAGCAACCAAAGTAGCCGTGGGCAGTTTTTATAGACGGCGAATAGGCTTCGGCCAAATGTTAAATGCACACACGCTTCGTTTTATTTCCAATTCTTTTGGTATGCAGGTACTGAATTGTTGTTAAATATATATAATTATTACATACAAATGAATACCTATCATTTCAAATATAATCACACAATAATCATCTAAAATAAATTAAATCCTATTCGTAAATCACAGGTGGGAGGACCCTTATGTCGGCCCTCTGGACCTCGCAGGGGGCATCAAATTGTTGCGGGAATGGGGTGTTTGTTTTGGTGTATTGTGCTACTCTGAGCAAACCAATTATGGACATATGGGTATCAAAAAAAAGCTTAGATAGTCTAGTTTAATAATAAATAGGTTTTATTGACGCAAACTACAAATTAATGTACAAAAATTCAGTAAGAACAAATATTTTACGGAAATTCAACACATATTCTTATTTTAACATTTTTTTACAGTTCTTTCGACTATGAAGTTGTAATGTAGTTTTAACACTTGTTGATTCTGTATGGTTTCAGCTACACACACGATTTTTTATTAAGGTATAAGTTTGGTAGTTTTCAAGTTATTACACTTTATGTTAGAAATGACCGGTGCGCACGCGCAGTTTTAGGCATCTTTTGTTGCCTGGACGTTGGACACGCCGACATGCGCGAAACTTGGACGTTTCAATATAATATTATTTTTCATGGTTAAAGTTTAGGTGTTAAACATGAACAAACTACTAAAAAGCTGTAACTGGCGTTTGTATAAATTAAGTCATATCTACCTATATTCATAAATTCTACTAGAATGTCTAAACAGTGAAAACCTTGTTGATTGTGATAGAAAGGCGCAATAGCTTCATTTTTCGCTATGACATGTTGTGGTGGCATGGATCACAATTGAGTTAGAATTTATGGAATTATAAAATAACTTTTGTGGTAAGTACTACTGGGCTTACCCAAATAATAAAAATAAACGAATGAACATGATATATTATGTTGTAATAAATGAAGTTGGTATCTACGTAAATAATGACCACATGAAAATATTTATGGCAATTTTAGAGTCCCATCTAAATAATAATTTAGTCTAATGTCTTAACAATTATGCAATTGGTTTTAGTCATAAAACAATTCATACCATTTAATACACCTTGTGCGCACTACTGTACTTACATTCATTCAAGGCGAGGGAGTTTTAAGAATCAATATTTATTTTATAAATGAGCATCAGCATAATAAACCTGTAATGTTCTCATTGGTAAGACCGGCCTCCTCTCTGTGAGGTGGTGATTTTTATATAAGACATGAATTGCAGAGTGTGTGTGTGTGTGTGTGTGAGCTATGGTTGCGCCTCAACCTAACTAACCTCGACTAACCCTTCGGGGAGAGGAAGTGCAAAGTTATGTAATATCATTATTCCCTGTATTTATATTTTTGACTGTGTTAATACATTAGCATCTTAATAGCTACTTGATGTTGAAAGCCCATTTATATCCAAACTTCAGTTATTTTAGTTTTATAAAAAAGGAAAAGTAGAGGCGACATGAATGCGAAGATAGGCTTAAGAAGTTTATGTAAAGAATAATATTAAAGTCAAGTAAAAGGAAGTTGTAAGTCTTCCTTTAGGACTAACTAATTATAAAATACGAGTAGTAAATCACACTAGAAAACATTGGCCGCTGTAACGGGGATAGTAAATAATCGAAAATAATAACACATAAATAATTATTCCCCATTTATTATATGTGTCCAATTCGGTACTTGTCATTTGCTATTAGGTAAGATTCAATCATTGTAGAAACTGTCTCATTTAATGTATTCTTTTAAATTACAAATGCCATTGATTTGTATTACTGTTAAACACTAGATTCCTAAGGAAACCTAATCAAGATTGTAACAAACTAAAATATTCCTAATTATAAGATACTGCTTAATGAGAATTGTTAGAAAACAAAAATGCTTACTTATAAGCTTAGTAGGTAATAAGACCTATTAGTTATCATAATCTATGTTCTTTAGTAAAATCTGAATTTGATAAAAAGGGAGAGATGTAGCATACTGACATAATAAACTAACGTAGCGGCGCACGCCTGCAGTGTGGTCAGTTGCTTGCTGGCACTCGACCGGTGCGGACGTGCGACCTCTGCTGTTGTAGAGTGAACTGTTGTTTAATTTACCTTCCCGAATACTTCCTATAACGTGGTGAACACCACACTCCGACTAGACGAACTTCACACACACGGACAGAGTGAACTTTACACCCACTTCCTTATACCTCTATAGGTGTCTAATTATTATGTAATCATTAGCTGTCAAGCAACATAATACCCAAAAATGTTCTGACTGTCGAGCTGCTGGTTACATCAAATGCCTTTTCTCATCAGTATTGGAAGGTGAAGAACGAACTCGTGGCTAAATAATATCGGCAGTAGGGGTCGAACTTCATGGTTCAGCAATGCTTGTCGTGGTCGGTCCCCTCGGTGCCTCGAAAAGCACGTTTTACGGGTTGTCAGAACTCCGAAAGTCCGAAAACCAGTCGTGCCAAGGGCTATCCTGTTACCTCTGTGTTACCGACTAACTGGGTTGTGGGGGTCAGATAGGCAGTCGCTCCTTGTAAAATATTGGTATTCAGATACAGTTAGACTGGTAATTGACCCAAATATACTGCGGAAAAGGCTAGGTAGATGTTTAGAAGGTAAAGAAGAGAATGACTGAGCCCTGCTATTTGGAACTGGTCATCTCTTTTGCTGCCACGGCTCATTATAATAATGTTATTATTGGATTGTTTCTCTTTCCTTTACTCTGGACGCTTTTAACGTGTACGTATTTTTTACATTAATCATGTAACCAATATTTTTGTAACAATACTCGTAGAATTTAATAGAGTGTCCATGGAGTTTCTAGCCCGTTCTTCTTCATAGGTACCTATTACGCTTTAGAATGGGCAACTAGCTTCATATTTCTGACTGACCGACTCCGTGACAATTCAAAAATGCCTGTAAATGGTTTAATTGAAATCAATGCTTTGAGTTTGAATGAAAGGATTCAAATAAAACAAACAATTCAATTCAAGTTTATATTCCAATGGCATTCATAGTAAAATTCAGCTCAATAGCGTCAGTGCCTTTGTCATCAAACTGTATCAGCATGAGCTCGTAGGTTATTATTGTACCGGCCATCTGTAAAGACAAGTTAGATTAGACCCTTTTATATTGAGGAGAAAGAATCTTACTAAATGATTGTTCTACGAAATTTGTTTCAGATTTGTTCGTTTATTTGTTTAAGATTGTCAGAGTGGCCCTCCTGAGGGCCTAGACAAAGTAACATTCGATGAGCGATGACGCTAGTAGAAAAGTTAAAATGTATGGGGTTGACATAAGCTAACGAAATGTCACGTGATCATAGGTCAACGAATAAAAATTAGCTAGACAATGTTAACAACATTCGATTATGAAATGAATCGACAGCGTCGAAAGATTAGGTACTTCCACAGAGATGCATAGCCAAGGGACACTTTTTGACGAGCGTTATCACTAGTTTTTGGAATCATTAGCGAAAGCGATAGCGATTGTAGAAATAGAATCGCTCCGAAGCGAATGCCATTTGTCTAGGCCCTCTGGTTTTGGTCTGAGATGTCTTGAGTAGACGTTAAACCATATTGTCGTATATGTAGTACTTCATTTGTAATCGATGGTGAGCATACAATTTGCCTTAGGAAATTGAAACATTGTGTTAGCGTGTACTCGTAGAAAGTCATCCCAACCTTGGGAAGCTACTACAAGTAGTGAACTCACTGCATCATCCTAATTCTGATGATTAATTCCCCTCAAAATAAGTTGAAAATCCAGAATTAAGTCAGCTACAAAAATATCATCCGTTTTTATCTAAAATGCGGTTTGTTCGTAATCGCATCACTTAAAAATGACTGGACCGATTTGGCAATTTGTTATTTGATAATGTTCCTAATAGTCTGAGTTAGGTTCTTAGGGAAAGAAAAGTCTGCAAACTTTACCAGAAATTCTGAAATTCGGGAATATCTCTCTTTTTTCATGGGATTTTTTTATGAATTTTTGGACAGGACAACGATCGTCGGATCAGCCTAGACTAAACTTTTATTTGACATTGTTGTCATATTAAAACTCTAAATATAAATGAATAAATATTTTAACACCTTCTTTAGACCAGAACCGATACTTTACCTGCAGTAAAATACTTTTACTTAAAATGAAAAAGCCCATTCCGCTAAGAGCGACATAGTCCTTAGAGAGTTGGTCTTGAAGACGGCCCATCTGTAAAACGAATTATACTTATTTATGTTTTTAGGGTTCCGTACGTCCTAAAAAAAACGGAACCCTTGCTTCGAAACTACTGGACTGATTAAGTTGAAATTTGGTGCACATATGAATTTATGTGACCCAAACACTGATGTGTAACGTAAATAAATTAATTTTGAAAATGGGGGTCACTCTTAGGGGCAAACTAGAAAATTAAAAACAACCCAAATCTCTTCAAAGTGATATTGAACAGACTTCTTCTAGATAAGCTCACTCCTGTGTCGACTTTGTCTCTGTCATCTTTGACCTAGACTAGAGTCAAGAGCAAACCCATCTCAAATAGTTTTTTTTTTTTTTGCAAACTGCAATGCTATTCTGTAATCATCTCACCGTGAAAACTTAGGTGAAGTGAGCTGTCAATGGTGTCAATCCTTAGTATCAGGTGGAATTAAAAGTCACTTCACCTCAGTTTTCACGGTGAGATTTTTACTGAATAGACCGGCAGTACCATGTGACTTAACAAATGAAAGGGCTTGTTGTGAGTTTCAAATATACTTTTGTATAATTTTAAAATAAACAGTTTGAAGTTATTTAAGAAAATATATGAAAATTTACTCCTTACCTCTGAAACTACTGAGTCTAAAATTAGTTCTTTACTTACATATTACAGGAAAACCTGTAAGAAGTCTATGGTATTGAAATTGCTATTAGAATGTATGGGAGAACATGTTTTCCAACTACAATGTCAAGTTTTTTCTTGGGATCTGGGGGCACGGAGTGTCCCCGCCAAGACGGCCCTAAACAAAAAGCAGAGGCACTACCTACCTATTCTGGAAGCGTTTCGTAGTATTTTCATACCCTTTTAGCTTCGTTCTGGGTAATGCTAGAGGGTTCGAATTCTCTGGATAAAATGTAGTTAGTAGATTTATAAAACACACTAAGGTTCATGTATCTAGGATTTATACTTTGAATTTTATTAATACCTAAAATACGTCGATTTCGTCACTGACTGACACTCGCTCAGCAAAACCTCTAGGGCACTTCCCGAAGTCCTAAAAAGCTGAAATTTGGTATGCTGGCTAGGCTATTTGCAACTGTTACTCCCCAACCTCCTTAAAAGGAGGTGCAAGTCTAAATTTCTTACGGATAATCGATATACCTACGTCCATTTGTTATGAAAGCTAGAATAGCTTGTTTCTTTTTCTTCTTTCTTTAATTTTCTTCTTTGTTTCTTCAACAAAGAAGAAACTCTTTTTTGTTGGGTATAAAAAATGTAGCTGCTGGCGTGCAAGAAATACCTTTTTTACCCGACTATGCTAGAAGAAAGGGTTATGATTTTAACATGTCTGTGTAATATCAGTACAATATCACCGATAAAATAAAAAGAAATAAAGCACCCAACCAAAAAAAATAAAAAAAACCCACGAAAACATTTAATGTACAGTAGATTGCCAACAAGCCCTTAACTCTACAAGGCCTAAATCTACAAACCTTACATCTTGGTCAAAATGTATGGCTTGGCCGTTCCATTGGACTATTGCATGACACAACATTAAAGACCAGTGACTTAATTTCTTACCATAAGCCCATAAGAGTGTCTGTGCGACGGCCGCGAAATATCTCGTATATACGTCGGAAATAAGTTAAATCAATCGTTTGACTTTGAATAATCGGGACGCCAGTGCCACCAGGTGGCGCTCGACAGAGTCTACAAAATAACGCTAACGCTCAATAGGAGTAAAAGCAGAGGTTGGTCGGTGGCGGTGAAGCAGTGAACACGTTTAGAAACTGTCGCACGTTCCGTATAGATTTTTCGTGTACCTACAGTGTGTGATTCGCTAGGGTGATTAATTTGATCGTAAATTATAATTTGATTTGAACTGCAAACGGTTTTTCTATTGCGCAATAACCAACACTTTCCATAGTACGCCCACAGTAGTTAAAATATGGCTGATGATAACGAGAGAGACATACCTTCTCCGTCATATATATTTCAACTTATTAATTGTTACTGTGCTCGAAATAATTGAAGAACGCTCACGACATGGCTACAGTTATTTAATCGTTTTTTCGCTCTGATTTTGCATCACAACGATCTTTATTTTCGTTGCAAAGCTGGTGGGATGCTGCTTGGGTTTCCGTTAGAGGTCAAATGACTGTGCGAGGACTGTAGCCAGGTTATGATCCACATTCAATTGTTTCTCATCATCATCTTCCTACACCAAAGGGAGCAAACATTACCCTACCTCAACATTATAACAATGAGTATCATGAGAGTAGATGTATTTGAGGGCCAGTCGGGAGTGGGCGTTGATGTCAGAGGCTGCTAACACGACGCTGGTGACCCTGAAGATCAGCCAGCTTAGTGACACGAAGTAGTAAGCTGTTCTGATAGGTTCACTGGACTGGCCTTGGCTGAGAACAAAATTAATAAAAATGTTTTTATTGTTACGCACACAGTCTCTACATAAAAAAATATAGTTAGGCTGATGATACAAAACTTAGGAATCTAGTGAGCTTTTAACATTAAACTGTGTTGAGATACTGTTTGGATATTATCAATCGCTCTATATATAAAAGTTAAATTTAAAATAATAAAAAATCTCGACATACAAAAACCTCAAAAAACAGACGAATAGATTTTCGTCCTTCTTATTTTTAGCCAAGAATACTCTCGATCAAGTCACCTTATAAACAAAACAAAAAAAAAAAACAAAATCTGTTCAGCCGTTTGGGAGCTAAGATGCCGCAGACAGACACACAGATACACGCGTTAAACTTATAACACCCCTCTCTTTCCGTCGGGGTTAATAATACTGGTATTCAGCTGCATCCGGTTAGACTTGAAGACTGCAATACAGTTAGGGAAAGCCTAGGCAGACGAAGATGTTTGGATGTAAATCAAACTTCCATGTATGCAGTTACCAACATTACTGTTTTCATTTTATAATGAATGTCTATAAACTAACTACCAACTACCTCGTTCATATTTATCTTTGCTAGAATAGTCGTTGATATAGAACTTCTTTTTCCAGCAGTATCTAGATCTCTTAAGGTGTATCCACACCGCACTTAACTTTTGTGGAGCAACACTGTGAAACACGGTAACATTAGGTAACTGTCTGTAACTTTTGTGGCTACTTGTTACCATTTGTTGAATGTTACTCACCGCGTCCATATCTCCAATAACATTATCATTACTCGTATTAAGAAAATCTAACAAAGAGTAACTTTCAGCAACAAGCGAGTTATAATCATATCTCATCTCATCTCTCATTCTCTAACAACGTTATCAATTGTTACCACATGTTGACTATTTTCAAAAGTTAGGCAACATTACTTAACATATACTAACACGGCAACATATATTAACAAAAAATAACTCTTTGCTATCGGATGTTGCTCAGTAACATTTGGAAACGTTGTTCTACAAAAAGTAACTGCAGGGTGGATGCACGTTTATAAGACATTAAAGGTGCCTAATAAAACCTTGTTCCTAAGTACCTACATTACACGGTATGTATCAAACGTGATGAACGTCTACAGCTGTTTCTAAGCATTACACACATTAGGTCCTATTACGGACGTGTCAGCCCACTTACGATGTTTTTCTTACACCGTTAGGCCCTAATAATGGATTAAGTACTGGCGAAAATGTTTGGAATTGTGGGAAGTTGGTGCTAACGTACTATTTAGTAAGTACTTTGGTAATAGTTTTGTTTTTGTTTGGAGGCGAATTGACAAAGTGTTCTTGATAGTAAGAATTATTAACATTAACTTGTACTGCCTGATTTGTACCTACATATTATAAGTCTGAATTATTTTAATATGTAGATATCTTATATATTAATACAGGAGATGATCTAGCTGTTTGCCCAGTTTTATCTTAAATCGTTCAGCAGTTTATTCGTGAAAGAATAACAAACAAACATACAAATTAGTACTACTACTACATTCATACAATTGATAAGAAGGACATTTGATTTAATATGCTTGAGCTATTTTTGATTGCTCTTAATTTATTAAGGGGGAAACGACAGATGGCCCGCGAAATTTAAATTTTGTTACGTTTTTTGCAAATTTGCAGGTCAGTGTCTGGTTGTATGTTGAACAAAATATGATTCGCGATAGTAAAAAGTTCGTATCATAAGTTTATCCCACTAAGTTTATATATTCCTATTGAATGAAAATTTCATAAAATATCAATCAACAGGAGTATATGGACCTAGCGGGTTGTACTGATGATTTTAATGATTATAAATAATTCTTTAATAATACATATTGTTACGGTCGCAAACCATATTTTGTTCAACATAAAACCTGACACTGACCTGCAAGTTGCAAAAAACGTAAGGAAATTTGAATTTCGGAGGCAACTTGGCGATTTCCCCTTTAAACTAGCAGATGGCTTAGCTCAGTTTGAAAATTATTTTTGCACTGCAATACCTCATGGGTCTTGTCTACTTAGGACGTGAACGTGTGTGCATTGCACCAGCTTCCCTGAGGCGGAGTTAAAAATTCTCGTGTACCAGTAACTTCAACAAAATGTATATACCTTTCAATCGTGTGCCTGTAGGTAATTTCAACAAAATGCATACGTTTCAGATTGAAAAAAAATTGAGGTTTTAAGGGTAAACTTTTAATTCCTTATATTATATACCAATTTTGCACGGTTTAGTCCAAAGCGCAGAAATTAAACGTACGTCTGACGTTGAATGATTCACTTTTGTTAGCGTGCATGACTTCCTGTGTGCATGTTGTCATTTATTAATAACAATAGAATAGAATAGAATACTCTTTATTATGTGGCCACACCATTTAGGTATCAAATGTTCTAACAAACACTGCTTTAACTTCCTGTTAAGATCACCCCGCACCCCGACTCGGACAGGTTAGGTTCGAAAGGGATGGCGGGATCTAGTGAGCGAATAAAAACCCCGCCATCCCCTTCGTGGTATTTTTTTTTAAACCATTCAGAAGTAGGAACCCCGCTAGCGAGGTTCCGTCGTTATTTTTTTTTGAACTCAAAGTTGTATAATTTCGGAAACATTGTCCATTTTGGACCAACTGAGAATTGGATTTTTTTTTGAACATTAGACCAATCGCAAATTGGTCCAATAGCGCCTAAATGTACTTAATTGTGTAAGAGCCTACCAACCTATCTGTGTATACTGTAGGTTCTCAAAGTTTAAATTCGTGAATTTTAAAATATATTATTATTAATAGGTACCTACTTGTGCTTAACAGAACTTACGTAATCCCCAAAAACATTTGCAAACAAATAAAGTAAAAGTTACAGAAGCAGGATAGCATGATGATGCCGCCAATAGAACCGTCCACTTTGCGTACCAACATCGCTTGCTTTACGTATGCTTCTCTTAATTTGCGCCAGGTGTACACTTTGGTAGCTTCGTTGTTCTGAAACCAAGCACGTCACTATTGTACCACAGTTTATCTAAATTATCTTACAGTAATGCCAGGAACGAAACTTCGGCAAATACAGACGTAATGTTTATGTTCTGTTAATTTATCATCATAATCTGCTTATAACGCTCCCACTGCTGGAGCACAGGCCTCCTCTCCGTGAGAAGGAGTGGGCCGTAATCCACCACGCGGGCTCAGTGCGGGTTGGTAGATGTCACATGTCTTCGAATTTTTGGTTCTTGGACATGCCGGTTTCCTCACGATGTTTTCTTTCACCGTTTTGAGAGCAGTGGTGATGAAATTAAATATACAAAGTAATGTGCCTGTCTGGGTTCGAACTCTCGACTTACAAATCGTAAGTCGGTGCCGATACCACTGGGCCACCACTGCTCAACTATTAATTTATACTTGATTGCAATTCTACCAGTAGAATTGTGGGTTACCAACCTACACTATTACTGAAAGATGCGTGCACTGACTGGACAGGTCCACTCAATCTGTGTGGTTTTTACTAAAAGTCCATTTCAGACACAAATCTACAATATGGTCTGCACATGATCTGACCAAGATTATGTCTGGAATTTAAAAGAAACTGATCTTTGAGTTTGTTTCGGCCTTACTTCTCAGAGTAGTCAGATAGAAAACGCCGACCACATCTAGTTTTTAAAACGTGATTTACATTTTAAAAGTGTTTCAACAAACCTACTTGCAGAAATAAAATCATTTATCATTTACAGATTACGTTTAACATCAATCAAAACATAACATCACGCCTGGTTTTCCCCGAAGGGTTAGGCAGAGGTGCAGGTGGGAGAACATTAATCATTGGCTTCAATAATGTTTGACAAAAAACGAATGACAAAATAATCATTTACAAAATAACCTTTTAAAAACTAATCATTTGAAAAACATTTAATTTCGCAAACATATTACTTTATAAGTAATCGTTTGACAAAATACAGATTTAGCAAATTTTTTACTTTCCATTACATATGGAACCCCTCCGTGCCTCGGAAAGCCCGCTACGCCTTTGGTCCCGGCTGTCATTCGTCGATCTTTGACAGTCATTACGAGTAGTCAAAACTCCAAAAGTCTGACAGTCTTACCAAGACGGTAAAGTGTTACCCCGCAACTGGGTTGTAGAGGTCAGATAGACAGTCATTCCATTTCCAATACTGGTAGTCAGCTGCATCAGGTTAGACTGGAAGCCGACCAGCCGAAATCATAGATGGGCAAAGGCTAGGCAGATTAATTGATTGGTAGTCAGTAGGTACTTTAACACAAAGGTTTTTTTTTAAGTTAGCCTGCGTTCACACGGACGTAAAAATATCGAGGTGGGATTTTATTGGATACTGGATTTATAACGCTCTGCTTCGTGCCGAAAGTTGAAAAACCAACCTTTTTTTTTTTTCGACGTGCTGGTATGCACTCTGTTGGATTCTCAACGGTCGCCTTAAGAGCGGGTAGTAACCAAAATTGCCTATCTTCAATATGATTTTTCATGAAATTGATGAGACTTAGGTACAAAATAAAAATTATATGAGTAAATACATGATATTTTTAAACTTTTTGTGGAACAGAAACACAAATTGTTAAATTTTTCTCGATAAAACAACATCACGAAGTTGCCTCTAATTTTCACGTTTTTTCGATTTGTACTTAATATGCTAACAACTAATAGGATAAAAATTAGATGATTATTTGTATTAATACAAGGCGCAAAAAATTGTGGAAGCATTTTTTGAAATTCCTTTTATTTTCAGTTTTATTACGACTACAAGCTTTATGCACTTACGACGTTTTTAGTTCATGGAAGAGGTAATTTTTCGTCGCACGTTGCGGGAACTTCAAGCATATTTTTAACCAACTTCACAAAAAGGAGGTGGTTCTCAATTCGTCTGTAAGTTTTTTTTTTTTTTATGTGTGTTAGCTCATAACTTTTTTCTGGATGAACCGATTTGGATGATTCTTTTTTTATTTTATAGGTGGTGCTTTACATGTGGTCCCATTTAATTTTGATCAGGGTCTGACCAGTAGTTTTTGAGTTATCCTTAATACTGCATATTTTTCCACGTAGTTTATATGGATGTGTTAATAATTTCCTGTCATTGTTGTGGTATACGAATTTGTGTGGGGTAGGTACCGCAACTAAAAAGTGAAAAACAAAAACTTTTTTACAAAAAAACAACCGACTTCTAAAAAAAAATACTAAAAGACGTGAAAAATAACTTTAATTTCGGAAGTCGGTGGCCAAAATTTAAAATATAACACCAAAGACACCGACTTCCGAAATTAAAGTTATTTTTCACGTCTTTTAGTGTTTTTTGTTTCAAAAATCAGTCGCCGTCACTCTGTTGAGACGAGAGGACTGCGCTTGAATTTTCGGCTGCTCTGGGATATAATTTATTTGCGTAAATAATATTTTCGTAATTTATCACATTGTAGGAAAGAGACTGTGAAATAGAAAACATGAAAAAACCAATAAAACCACTTCTGAAACGATGATTAAAATCGTTAAGAATTGATAAACTAAATAAATACCGCAGCTAAACTATAAAATAAAAATATTATAACAATTAAATGTTGATATTTGAAAACTCAAGATGACATACATTTATTTGACAGATTTTTGATTGGTATAGTACAACTAGCGCCATTGCTCTGCATTTCGGTCATTTTTTTTGCGGAGAAAATTTACAACATCGATTTTTATTTTTTTACGGAGTTCGTGCTGAAGATTTTAGATCTTATTGCTATTAACTCAGGATCCAAATTCGTTTACTCCCACTTTCGTTAACAAATTCCGTGTAAGGGTAACCTTAGACGAACCATTTCGACCGACTTTCGACCAACCACCGAATGAAGTTGAAACTCGAAATTTAACATATAGGTAGGTTATTGGTGTAATAATATTAGTGGAGTTAACAAAATAAATAAACCGGAAGCCTAAAATAGGTAATGGGTTTATTGCGGGAAAAAGTACGAAACGGTGTGCACGAGACATGACATTTTTCATACGGATAGTGTTCTCGTGACTAGATCCCTTTTTATGGTGGGGATGAGTAACGGTTGTGACGGATCACAATGTTTGGGATTATCGGCTTGCTTTTCAAAGCTAAAGTTTCAACAGTTACAAAAGAGGAACCTAATAAACTTTCGACTTTGTTTGGCACGCATTTATATATTATATGCCAATTATTTTGTCGGTAAAGCCGACTAATATACTGTTTGTTCCGAAATTGGCCTATTTTTCACAAATGTTTTCGGCGAGGACTGTGTTCTACTCGCGCTCCGCGCAGGATAGGTTTTCGCGGTTTTCATGACACATGCCATTTGACTTTGCACAATACAGTGCAAAATCCACCGTACCAATATTATTTTTTACTTGGTAACACGGTTGCTAATTGACTTTGCACGACCCTGCAAAGCAATATCCACGATATACCATTATGTTTTTTTACTTGGTTAACACTGTTTTCCACAAACACGTCGTGAGGTCCAACTTGTAGAAGGTCCTTAGTAAAATTTGGTTAAATGATAAATGATTTTATTTTTCTAAGTAGATTTGTACAAACACTATTACACGTCAATACATTGGAATGTAAAGTTTGTTACGTCAGCATTGAGTTTCTTGTTCCAAAACATGACTATGATCTATGATTCTGAATTCAAGCTTAGCGTGTAGTATAGGCAAAATAAACAGATGTTTTTCCTACTGAAGAATTTCATTAAAAATAAAGGGACTGGACAATGATCATATTTCGTTTAAATATTGTAATTGAAAAACCATTCGAGGAATAGGGTTGCTGATCACAGGGGTCCAACAAATTTCCTTAGATGATTGCTATTTTTGTTCAATTGATATAATTTTCTCAAAGTAAAAAAGCTGAAGGTAAGTGATGCGATTATAATTATTCGATTTCATATCGTCAAAAAAGCAAGTTTATCGAGTTTGTTTTCATCATAATGTAGGTAGTATCATGAGTATGTAGTATAAGACTTTGACGGAAGTGCTTTGCTTTTTAGCGTTCCGTGCCTCAAAAGGAAAAATCGACACTTATAGGATCACTTTGTATCCATCTGTCTGACCCCTTTTTTCAGGAATGCGCGGGGGGTATCAAGTTGAAATTGTACTACCTTACTTTGGAGCTGTAAAAAAATCGAGCTTCTAAGACATTTACTTAGAACCTTGGTATAAATTGCCATTCATTTCGCATATTTTGACACTCGCAAATAAATTAAAACCCTTATGATATATCTAGTTCACCTAGAATCACGAAATGTGGTAAGAAGCAAGGTCTCAATAGTACAAATAGGTACAGGAAAATATCTGGAAATCATTCATTTGTAGTTATATTACATAATGTAGGGGACCATATTTTCTCAACTACAACGTTATTTTTGTCTTTCAATTCGGAATCGAAAATTTATAGGCCGTATCTGGAATTAACATTTAGTCTTTATTTTATTCAAGTAGGTCTACTCTCCAATCTAACAACCCACCAGCATCGGTAACAAATTCAGGGACATACAATAATATTGAATAATATACCTACTTGTAGGTACACAGTAATCATACATCATAGTACATTGAATAGAGCGGTTTCATCTAATTATTTTGCGTATACATACTATACACAAGATTCAAATTCAAATGCCTAGATGTACGCCGGGCGTAAAGTTTCTGCTGGCGGGAAGGGATTGTGTTTTGTTTTCGTCGTGTTTGATGAGAGGGGTAGGCAAAGAGGCGCGGGTGAAACTTCTTTTTTTTCCTGTCATGCTGCGCCCTCATAGCACCGAGAGTTGAAAATACAGTGCGCAATAAAATCCTGCCACAATATTTTTACGTCCGTACGAAGGCGTGGGCTTAAAGTCTAGCTAGCCTATAAAAGCAATAGGTACACGTATATAGAACTACGGTAGTTCGATCTACCCGCAGTTATCTTGATTTCCCCTGAGGGCGATAAGTTTCAATTTGACATAGTTGACATGAGACTTAAAGATATATTTGTTGTGTTTATAATAGAGAATTGTTGAAATGTTATGGATTATTTTATTGTTACCTGCGTCCTATTTGCTTAACACACTATCAATCATAATCTGAATCATTTTGAAGCTATTGCTAATCCATTGATTTAAATGTTCGAAAAATTAGTCTGCTCAACAGCGTAATTAGTGCAATGAATGTTGTTGAACTGTCAAAATGAAAGCCATTTCTACTGTTAATGTGTTACGCAATTACCCCGCTGGTTTATTTAAAACTGGTTTCAGTTGAAATTATAGATAGTTTTTTGTAAATACTTATCATAGTCTTTGTATCTTATCTTACGGGAGGAAGGTATACGGAGAAATATACGGAGGTAAAAATGGCTGTTAGAAATCTTTACCTCTAAATATCTCGGCAATGTGACACTTTGGGGTACCATATTCTGCGATTTATTTTTATTTTCTTGAGTTATAATGTCAATTTAACAATACTAGGCTAACACATTCCATTCCATTCTATTACTAGGCTATTACATGGGACTTAAACATAACTGGCGAAATG
Organism: Griposia aprilina; assembly: GCA_916610205.1. Classification (NCBI taxonomy): domain Eukaryota; kingdom Metazoa; phylum Arthropoda; class Insecta; order Lepidoptera; family Noctuidae; genus Griposia; species Griposia aprilina. Next base: position 18,714,837 of record OU744286.1, read on the forward strand.
TGGGTGTGCTATAGGTACACCTCTGCCTAACCCTTCTGGGAATACAGGCGTGATGTTATGTTAGGCTAACAAAGCAAACAAAAAAAAGTTAAAGTCATCGTGCATCGCAATATTGTACAAAAATCAAAATGGCGATGGGCTGATTATGCTAGTTTCCATAAAAAAAATATCCGAACCCCACCAGAGTTCGAATATTTTGCCTTCACGAAAACAATTATTAACTCTCTGTAAGCAGACAACTAATATCGTTTTAGTTGGGGTGAAGGACGCCATATAACTCATGACTATTAGGTACAATACCTTTTTTGAATCTTAAGAAGTATTTCCCATCTGTCATATGCAGAGGTTCCTCCACAGGTACCTTATCTTGTTCAAACAAACAAAAATCATTATTCAAACCATCTGGATTATTCGCTGAGCAGTCTCTGCAAAATGCAAAGAACTGTAAGCCCAGTGCCGAATTTTCACAAAGCGGTCCATTAACAACAGCTGATAAGTGGTGACATTTATTACTAAAATCCAGGTTGTAAATTCAAACCGCTTTACTTGAGGCCAAATTGATCGGATATTTTGTTTGTAGGTCGAAATCAAGTAGAGAACTAACCGCCATCTGTATAACTATTGATGCTTGCAACTCTATGGTATTATCAATGCGATTCCATACTCAAAGACAATTTATTTATATATGTTTAATTACACTATCTCACAGAACTCCAAACGTACTGACATGATCGTCACCCATTAGCCCACGAACACGTCACAGTCAGGTTTAGCGTCCAAGAGAGCATTGAGCGAAGTACAGGAGGGACTGGGTATGACTCACAGGCACAGTAAAAAATCTGTCTCCTATTGCGACTATATTTTATCAGGACACAAAGTTGGGAAAGAAGTTGAAGTCTTGCTTAGAGTTGAAGTCTTGCTTAAAGTTGAAGTCTTTCTTAAAGTTAAAGTCTTGCTTAAAGTTGAAGTCTTACTTAAAAACTTGAATGAATCAATACTGTTTTGTAGAACGTATGTAATAGGGACAATATTTTAGCTCTAAGTTTGGAATTATATTGTTGTGGTTGGTGCTGCCCTTTACCATTAAATTAACTGTGGTTTCCTATTCATTATACTTTGGGAAGTTTCACTACAATACTAAAATGGATCTATAAATATATTCATAAACTAATTATAGCGGTGAAAGCTGAATGAAAGGGTCTACTGAACATGAAAATTAATATTAATCATTTACGGTTGGTAAATTATCGAGGCAGAAATGGAAGCATTTCGAGGAAACTACACCACAATAGGTGGTCCTTATACTGAAAATGACAATTAAGTGACTGTAACTAACACACAATAAACGCGTAGCAAGAATTAGGGTAAGATGGGTTGAAGATATAATTAAACTTGTCGGAAACACCAGCATCCTAACACACTAATAATCACAATCTGAATCATTTTGAAGGATATTGCTAATCCATTGCTTCGTTACCAAAAATTTGTCTGCTCAACAACGGAAATAAGACAAATAATGTTGTTAACCTGTCAAAATAAAAGCCATTCCTATTGTTAGTGTACGAGTATTACGCAATAACCCTGCTGGTCAGGATTGGCTCAAATAGGTAGGAGTGGTGTAAAATGAAGAAGGTTTATCTTATGAGTTGAAAAAGGCTGTGAATGATGGTGATCCTTGCTTCACAAATAGAATGAAACCTACTTGAGAAACTCTAGGAGTCAAGGATGTAAATGTAAGAAATCAATATGCATGCCGTTGAATATGCACAGCTCAAGACCGGATGACGTACTAGCGATGTTTAGGAAGGCGTCTCAAATATCGTCACAACTACAGGTAGATCTAGAAGTCTTTCGGCTGAGATGGTGATAATGCGTAATACCTACAACATATAAAAAATAATCTTTTATAAAAGCTCCTTACTTTATCAGATTCTATCTGCTTCTTCTCTAACGCACATATGTTTGCTAGACACTGGTTCAGCCGATGATACCTTGAAGTCAGGCCCATACTGATCAAGACTATCAGTTGGTCTTGAAAGTTCCAGAGTAGAGTAGCTATGGTACTCATAAAGGCTAGAGGAAGCGCATACCAGTCCGAATATTCATCTGGAAAGTGAGACATATTATTTTTGTTTTCCCATGCATAGTTATTTAGATTTATATACCAACATTTTGTTACTTGTAAGTCCCATATTTCTAACAGGGGGAATAACTATTGCCATTACCCGGACTCAGAATTTTCTAATAAAAAGCCCACCAATAAATACTTTGCCTGTCCCGGGGATCAAACCTAGGAATCCAAGCTTAGCAGTATCGCTTCCTGCCACTAGACAAACGTGGAAAAAAAACTGGACAAGACAGGGCAAGAAATAATTTTATTATCAGTACCTAACATGAAGTAACTTACGCCTCAATATCATAAATCCATGTGATATCAGAACGTATCGCTTTATAATCAAAGATGGCGGACAGTCCAGTCCAATGGCTGAGATAATACTCATGAGGTGTTCCACTGAAAAATTAAACAACATGAAATTACAAAGTGTTTTTTTTTCTCTTAAATAATGGCTTTTGCAGTCTATCTGCTCGCTTACGGGATGTTTATTAATGTAATCAAAGCATTGTGTACCGAACTGAACATTGCTGCAGAGGTAGTGTGTGTGGTATGCGTTGAAATAGCAAGATTCAGAATGTTTGCCAGTTTCAATTTTAGTCAGTTTTCTGGGCATGATCCATAAAACTATGCCTGTGTTTCTTGTTGGGATAGGCAGAGGTGTTTAATTTCCTCACATCAGCCATTTATGTTAAAGTTTCATAGCGTTGAATGCCATTAACCGCAAAAAAAATACAGACATTGGACTGCTACCAAGAAATTCGCATACAGTATCTGTTAGTGCAGCTGTTGCTATTACGTTCTTGTTAATGAATCAATGCCGTACAGACTTCCAAGGAATCTGTGTACTACAGAAAAACGTATCTATAAAGGGTCAAATTCAATTAGCTAGCGAAACTCCACAGACGTAATGGGTATCGATACCTAAACATGATAAAACAAAAAAGAAATTAATTTGATAATTTTTTGTGGGGACATCGACATATTCACCTGAAATATTAGTTTAAAAATTCGTTTTTTTTTTGTGTAAACTTCACAGACGTGATTGCTAACGATATCTAAACACGATAAAAGATATTATTTCAACTCATAATTCAAGTAACAACACTACTAGCGGTCGTCGACCCTTAAAAAAAAACATCAAACCCGTTTTATTTTTTAACCGACTTCCAAAAAGGAGGAGGTTATATGTTCGACTGTATGTATGTTAACTCGTGCATTTGCTCTTGGAAAGCACCATTCGGTGAAGTGGAACTGATGATGAAGACCAGGGGTGGCCACCGGAACTTCTCAATAATAAGTATTTCACGGGTTGCGATTCGATTATAATATGGTTGCTAAGCAATTTATGCTCATCACAATGCATATGGTGAAATGGAGCTGATGGTGGCTTCACCATCGGCTCCAGTGGTTTTGGTTCTTAACAGGAGAACTCCTCAACAATTAACGTCCCTGCGTCGGGAAAAGGAATATTTTGTAAAAGGTGAAGAGCAGTTGTCATAAGGCTATTGTAACTTAGATTTATTAATAACTGACTCACAAAAAAGTGAAAAATAAAAACTTTTATGCAAAAAGAATAACCGACTTCAAAAAAACACTACAAAGTGAAAAATAACGTTAATTTCGGAAGTCGGTGGCAAAAAACAAAATACAGATACAAAGACACCCACATCCGAAATTAAAGTTATTTTTCACTTTGTAGTGTTTTTTTGAAGTCGGTTGTTTTTTTTTGCAAAAACGTTTTTTATTTCATCTTGTTTAGATATCGCTAGCTAATTTAATTTGACCCTGTATAATAATCTTACTCCAACATCAATAAACTTACACATTGAGCAAACCGTCATAAAACCGAAGACAAAATACATTCTCTTCTTCAAAGTTTTATCAGCCGGCGCTTTGACACCCATTATTCTTTCAACCTTGGCCCACAATGCTGAAAGGTCTCCCCAGGACCTGTACAGTTTTGATGCGAGGATTATAGACAGGATTGCTATGGTGTAGAAGATGGTACCTGCCAAACGCGCCGTGACGCTTCCTGAAAGGCAATTATTACTTTACATTAAAATTACCTATGGATGAGAAAAAGAAGGTATAATAAACAAGCAATCATATACAATATAAAATGATGATCCTTCCAAGAAGTTCCTATAACTCAGTTAAATTTTCGTACGTCATAAGGTTATGAATTATAATAATTACAATTGATTATTTTGATCTTTCTAGGGTTCTGTAGCCAAAGGCTGCCAACGGAACCGAATTACTAACCCTCCGCTGTCCGTCCGTCCGTCTGTCTGTCAGCGGGCTGTATATCATGAACCGTAATGTGTAAACATATGAAATTTTCACAGAGTGTGTATTTCTGTTGCCACTAGAACAAAAAATTAAATAAAGTAAAAAATTAAAAGGGAACCTCATTCAACAACGTGTTTTTTTTTAAATATATAGTTTTATATTTTAATATTGTACACTGGTACTGAAACCTTTCGTGTGCGAGTCTGACTCGCACTTGGCCTGTTTTTTGATTGTCTTATAAATCAAACAGTCATAATAATATAAATCAATGGAATAACGTTTTTAGTTTTCTTTGTCTTAGAATCGAATAAACTTTTTGATATCCATGAGTAAACATAAAAGAATTAAGTTCCCTTTTTAACCGATTTCCAAAAAGGAGGTTATTTATGTTCGGCTGTATGTATGTTTTTTTTTATGTATGTTCACCGATTTCTCCGTCAATTGTGAACCGATTTTTTATTTTTTTTGTAAGAGTAAGCTTTCGAGGTGGTCCTATTGTCACCAAGTCAAAGTCTGATGAGGGGATTCCATGGAAAACGAGGAAAATCCTCAAATTTTATAGGCACACCTATAACGATTTGGGTATTTTTTATGATAACTCGTGCATTTTCTCTCGGAAAGCACCATTTGGTGAAGTGGAACTGATGATGCAGACCAGAGGTGGCCACCGGAACTACTTTGCGGTTGCGATTCGATTAATTTAATATGGTTGCTATGCAAGTTAAGCTCATTACAATATATATGGTGAAATGGAGCTAATGGTGCCTTTACCATCAGCTCCAGGTCTTCTCGTTTTTACCAGGAGAACTCAACAATTAACGTCCCTGCATCGAGAAAAGCAGTAGTAAAAGGTAATGAGCAATTGAAATTAGGCTATTGTACCTTAGATAAATTAATAACTGACCCACTAAAAAGTGAAAAATAAAAAACGTTTTTACAAAAAAAAAAAACAACCGACTTCTAAAAAAAACACTACAAACTGAAAATAATTTTATAAGTTGGTGGCAAAAAACTAAAATACAGATCCAAAGACACCGACTTCCGAAATTAAAGTATTTTTTCAGTACGTAGTGATTTTTTGAGAAGTCGGTTGTTTTTTGTTTGTAAATAAGTTTTTAAAATTGTATAATAATTACTTACTTTGACCAGCAGTATCAACAGCCCAGCCAGCAAGTGCCTTTATAACCTTCCAGATCGCTAGGGTTTCCATATAAATTAACACAATCAGTAAGAAAGCACTCCAGAAATAGCAAATGTATCTCTTCGACCCCAGCACACCGATCAGGCACGACCATTTGAACACTTTCTCCATAACAGTTAGAAACTCCTAAAAAAGAGACTTATTTTTATTAATAAGCCATGTTGTTTATATAGTTTGTTGTGATAAGTGCTAAAGTAAGAGGTGGCATCTATATAACTATAATAATAAGCCAAGAAAGATTTAAAAAAAACAGTATCTTGACTTGGCTCGCGAGGTTTTCGACATGTGGGATGTGGACTCAGCGATCATTGTGCCGATAGTCGTGACAGCCAATGGCTTAATAGCCAAGAGCCTCGACCAATATCTGAGGAGGCTCTCGTTGGGCAGCTGGATCAAAGGCTTGATTCAGAAAGTGGTACTTCTGGACACGGCTCGCATTTTCAAGAGGTTCTTCTCTCTGGAGCCCTGACTGCCGGTAGCTTAGAACGTGTTCCTGATACCGGTGGGCTACTATTTATATTATTTTAAAATGTTTTTATATTCTATTATTTAAAAATATAATTTGTAAGTACATAATTATATAAACAAAATAATTGAGATAGTAATAACGTATAATTGGACTCAATAAAAAATAGCCTACTATAGTTATATTACTAGGAACTAGGATACAAATAATGTAACTGAGTAGACGGCTAAACTATAATATGAACTCCTGAATTCTAAACTAGGTAAAAACCTGTATCTTGGAAGTCAGTGCTCTTGCCTGGTAAATTAGGTGTAAAAACTTACAAATCACATAATAATAATAATATTATATGACAATTCCAGAATTAAATGACTTAGACTATGAAAGGAGGTACTTGAGTGTAAAATTTGACGGGTGAGTAATGCGTGTGGTGTAAGTGAATGCGTGTGGTGTGTGTAGTGTAGCTATAGGGTGTGACTGTGTGGTGTGTGTAGTGTAGGTATAGAGTGTGAATGTGTACGCGAACGTGTAGGTGTGCTTTCGGTATGTTAATTGTATTTTAATATATCTAGTGTTTTTTCCGTATTGGCTTCAAGGCTTAGGAGCCATTTGGAGCCCACTATTGTAGGTACATTGTTGTTTAGATAAAATATGTAGTTTTAGTAAAACCAAGTTTACAGCTTCGTTAGAACTGTGCTAACTGCGAAGTGCTCGATTTTAAAATCTCGAAATTTTCAGACTTCTTTCAGTTTTGACTTACCTATGATTTCAAAAAAATGGATCCTACATTTAAGGCACCATTTATTTAAAATATACTACAATTTGAGCGCAGACGTAGCTCTGCAAGTCCAATAGAACCCGAGATAGAGCACATCAATAATTGGCAAATTTTCCTACAAAGTTGATAATTGTAGTTTTAGCCGTCTTCCGAGCAGGATCCTCACTCAATTGCCGCCTGAATACTTCACCCTTAGCCATGGCTGAGTCAGGTGAAGAAGACAATTTCGACGAACCTCTACCACTTGATATGTCGCCGTGTGTACGAACCATTAAATCTATAAACAATAAGACTTTCTTCTCTGTAGAAAAAACTATCCATGTGAGTGTCGAACTGATATCCCTTTCTTCTGTGAATTTCATAAACATTTGTTTTGTGAATGAACATTATAACCATGGGTAACAAACAGTCATCTTTTCTTTTCCACTGCTCACTACACAAACACAATAATTATTAGTGTACAACAAACACTAATAGCCAAAAACTGAGAGTCAAAGTCACGCAAAGTCCGAGAATTTCGAGGATTTCCGAGTACTACGCAGTTAGCATAGGGCTTTAGAAGCTGAAAACTTGGTTTTACACTATTGGTATCTATTCTAACAATATCCCAAAAACAATGCGACTTACAATGTTCTAAATGACTGGACTATATTATAATATATATCCATTTAAGTACTTAATTTATTATATAGGAGGGGACGCCCTCGTAGGACATAAGTGATCATAAAAGTGATGTTCTTCAGAAAGGTCAGGTGCGTAGCAACCGGCACGCGCAGTACCCTAAGGAAACATTGGTCTGCTCAACAACGTAAATAACGCAATGAATGTTGTTGAACTGTCAAAATGAAAGCCATTTCTACTATTAGTGTGTTACGCCTTTATCCCGCAAATGTATGAACGTAAACGAAGCAAAAGGAGTATGTAAGGATCGTAGCAGGTGGCGTTCTGTAGTTTCTGCCTACCCCATGGGAAGAAGGCGTGATTTTAAGTGTATGTTTTAATCACACTCACATCATGATTCGGCTGCTTAGGCAGAAGTAACTTATTATTCCGCAAAAACTGACTAAAGTCCTTATTTGTCATTGCACAAAGTATAAGTTACAAATCACTTAGCGGGACTTATATCAATGAGTTTATTTCAATAGCGGTATGAAGTTATCGTGTAAAAAAAATGTAGCTGAGTGCAGATACCGTGTTTTTCTGTTTGCGAGCAGATAATTAGTGGTGACACTGGTGACCAGTCTTCGTTGAATTTCGATACAGGCTGTTTGTTCATATAGGTACTTTGGCGTTTCACAATTACTGTCAAAAATCTGTGGATGTGGTATATTATTGATAATTGTTTTTGTCAAAGATCATGAATTCAAATCTTGTTTTGTTGTTTAACCATATTTTGTGAAAAGAAAACTTGCCACCTTTCTACTACTGATAAATAGTTCAGTTTTAAAAATCATATTTGTATCTTGAATGATAAAGTTTATTTATTTATAATTAAGCTAACAGACTTAAAATAATATTAATAGTATGTGCAACATATAAACATGTAAATAAATATATAAAAGAAGGAAAAGAATCATAGGGCATCAAATAATGAAACACTACAAAATATATTCGTACAACGGAAACTTCTGAAGGATCTAGCTTCGAGTCATTCTACTCTCATTAATTAAAATTATTTAGGTTTGTCTGAGTCTACCTTTATAAGTGTGAAAAAAAATCCTTCGGTATTTTTTTTAACAATACTTAACAAATATACAGGGACCAAGTTATACCAGTCTTAAATTATTTGCAAAACAACAACACGCGATCCGATCGTCCGATTCATTGTTATCAAACATGAGAGATCGGACTAATCAATAATAACAGTTTAATTGGTTGTGAGCCAAATATTCTTTGGAATATTTAAATATATTTTTAAACGATTCAAGTAAATTTATTTACTAGAAATCAACAATCCATTAAATATACAATTGTTCACGATCATGGAAATATTCAATTCAATTTATTTAATCAAGTAACCATGACTCATTTATTAGTCAAACTTATCCTATGTTAGTAATTACAGTACTGTTTCAGAGAGATACTTGTCCAGCGCAAAAAACAGCGGGGCCGAAGTTTGTTCCTTGAGAGAGCGGACCGATTTGACCTTAAGCCTTGTCTCTCTCTCTTGCGGGGTGATGACAATCTGGTCTCTTTTAACGCCACTAAAATACAGGCGTGTCTTTTTACCGCTAAAAGGAGTCGTTTCGACCAATCTCCTACTTTTCGGAGTTCACATCTGGTCTCAACTTCGGCGCCACCATCGAGTATAAAGTCCGAACTGCGGCTAAGAAGCTGGGCATCCTAAATAAGATGAAGCGATACTTTACGCCTGGACAGCTTTTAACCAAAGCGCAAGTCCGATCCTGCATGGAGTATTGCAGCTACCTTTGGGATGGCTCTGCTAAATACCAACTTGCCGCGCTGGATTCGGTGGAACGCAGAGCTAAGAGACTCATTGGCGACATAAAACTGGTGGATATCAAGCTTCACAGCTTGGCTCATCGCCGCAAGGTTGCCTGCTTGTTGGTCTTCTACAGATTGCCTACGTACTTCGGTGAGTGTACCCAAGAACTCCACGACCTCATTCCACCGGCCCCCTTCTACCATCAGACATCTAGGCGCACTGCAAGTTACCATCTTTTTTTTTTTTTTTTCCTATTTGGCAGCTCGTAGTTGTGACCACTAAGGTCCTGGCTACTTAACCGGGCAAACCTGTGGGTGCCTTAAGCTACTAACTTAAAGCCTCCAGCCAGGGGCGAACAATACTTAAAATTTAGGTGACCGCACGCTAAGGGCACCCCCTGTGGGGTACGAACCTCGGCTTAGGGCGTCACTGAGGGGAGGGCAGCAAGATGGGACAGGCTGGATCTAAATTATATTATTATTAACTGGGGAATTTAAATCTACAGGCTCAGCTACGGCGCGGGCTGGCGCGTCGTCGAGCAAGGGTCGAGGGGGGACAATTACGTCGGGGGCGTCGCGTAGGACCTCGGCGGCGAGGTCGGAACGATGGCGGTCTGTGTTTGTGTACTGTACTGGTGGCCCTACTGCTCTCCTGGAGGAGGGTTATGGGGTCATCGGGGTCGGACAGGGCATGCCTTGGACGGCGGGTACGACTAATGCGGGAGGGGGCATATCTGGCAGCCTCGACAACCAGAGGGTTGCGATGTGAGGCCGCGGAGTCGAAGAAGCGCTTGGAAATGCGCTTCATGAACTGACGGATAGTGGGGATTTTAAGGTCGAGATGGAGGATCTCGTTCCGAACGAACCAAGGGGAGCCGGTTGCCCTACGGAGGAACCGGTTTTGGAGGGTCTGCATCCTATGGATGTGACACCCAAGTATTTGGCTCGCTTCTCCCAAGGGATAGGCTTGCCGAACATGGTGATCGGACGGGGAGGGGTGGGGTTGAGTCTCGGTTTCGAAAATAGAACCGCTTGACTCTTATCGGGATTGACTTCGATTCTCCACTTCCTAAACCAGTCACCGAGTTGGTTGACTGTGGTTTGGAGAGTGCGAGATATCGCGTCGGGGCTTACGCCGGTGTAGTAAATGGCCGTATCGTCTGCGAACAGAGCCAACTGAGCCCTTTTACTCTTGGGGATATCGCTGGTGAAAAGCGTAAAAATGAGAGGGGCGAGCACGGAGCCCTGAGGGACTCCGGCGCGAATGGGACGGGGGGAGGATAGCGCTCCTTCGATGCGGAATCGGAAGGTGCGGTTCGACAAAAAGTCTCGCAGGATGAGCACGAGACGATCTGGCACTTTAAGTTGGTATAGCTTATATAATAAGCCATTGTGCCAGACTTTGTCGAACGCTTTCGCTATATCGAAGAAAACAGCACCCGTCAACGAACCACGTTGGAAGCCAACGCTTATGTGTTCGACGATACGGTGGACCTGTTGGACGCACGAGTGTTGGGTTCGGAAACCGAACTGCTCGTTGGGAATGAGACCTTTCGTCTCGGCATAGTCTCTGAGACGCTTATAAATAAGCCTCTCATAGATTTTGCCGATGACATTGAGGAGACTGATGGGGCGGTAGCTGGAGGGAGCGGATTTAGGCTTGCCCGGCTTGGGAATGCCGATGACAGTGGCCTGTTTCCACGCTTGGGGGAAGATGTTATTGCTCATGGCACCATTGAAGATGGTGGTCATTAGCATGATCAGGTGGGCAGGGAACAGTTGGAACACCTTATTGGTCATTCCATCAGAACCGGGGGCTTTTCGGGGCTTAAGGCCTTTTATGAGCTCTTGCACTTCGTCAGGGGTGACGGGAGGCAGAGGGCTCTCGGGGTCTTCTACAGGGGGGAGGGAGGCTCTCCTTTCGACTTCGGCGTCGACCTCAGAGAGGTGAGCTTGGTCTACAGGTTGAGAGCTGGGCGAACATTGGGCCTCAAGACTGTCGGCTAGGCACTCGGCCTTGTCGACATCATCGAAAGCGATGGTATTGTCTGGGCGGATCAAGGGGGGCATAGGGACTACTTCTCGGGATTTCAGTTTCCTCTGAAGCTCCCAGAATGCTAGGTGGGTAGGCTCTAGTTCGCTCAGCAACTCATCCCAGCCCGTTTCCCGATGCTCCGCTACACGTGTCCTTACAGCTCGCTGTAAGTAGCGCATATGGGCTCGGTTCGCGTCGCAGGGAAAGTTGCTGTACCCACGGACAGCCGCGTTCTTCTCAGTCATCAGTTCACGTACATCGTCCGGCAACTTCCAGCGACGGTCGTCCGTCGCTGGAACTTCCCTTGAACAATCGTTCAGGACTGATTGTACGTGTCCAGTGAATGAGTCGATCGCAGCCGTCGTGTCAGCGATAGAGTCGAAGAGGTCGGGGATGGAGTCTAGGTGGGGGGACGTGTTGGATTTCAGGCGTTCGCTTACTTTCCTCCAGTCCGTTACCACTTTTGTGGAGAGGGGTTGATCGGGGTCGGGGAGGCCTACGCGAGGGGTTAGCTTAAGCACAACTGGTCGGTGGTCAGATGATAGTTCGTGTATCACCTCTATAGAATCCAACCGTAGGTTGATATTCTTTAAATGTGATACATCGAGCACGTCAGGGGTATGGTCAACCGAGTGGGGGAAGTGAGTGGGAGTCATCGGGGCGATGATATCGAAATTTAGAGGGGTACAGAGGTCGAACAAGTGTCTCCCTCGGGTAGAGATTCTGGTACTATTCCAGGCGTGATGTTTGGCGTTGAGATCCCCCGCTATGATAACGGAGTCACTCAGGCCGAGGAGTAAGGTCAGGTCGTCAGTCAGGAGTTGGAAGTTCTCTGATTGGTTCGTAGGGGGGAGGTAGACCGATACCAAGGTGATCGGTTGGTGGCCTGTCATGCCTAGCCGGCAAATGGAGACTTCTAGTCGTGAGAGGGGGGGTGGGTCCAAGGGGATGCAGTAGAGGGATTTCCTGTAGTAAATGAGGGTGCCACCCTTGTGACACCGAGTCCTGTCGTTTCGAACAACCCGATAGTTCGCTATCGACGGCGTTCGCATGTGGGGTTTTAGAAAAGTCTCCTGTACGAGGAGGACATCGATCTGGTGGTCGCGGAGGAAGGTACCGATTTCGTCGCGCTGACCTTGGATGCCATTGGCATTGAAATAACCTAACTTTAGGGATCGGGGTTTTAAACGCGAGAGGATTCCGTTATCCATTAGTGGGATTGGGGGAGTTCACAAATGACTGTAGCGCGTGCGTAATGTCCGGGTACGCGTTATATATGCACTGAATGGCATAAAGGTTACCGGCATTTCTGCGGCAACGATTTCATTGGCCATTTGACGGGCGCGAGGGGTGAGGAAGGCAGTGAATGTGCCTGAGATCACGTTGAACGGATCCATGGGGTTGGGGCCTACAGCCACGGGTGTGGTTGAGGAAGGAACGGGCGCGACTGGGGCGGGGGTGGTGGCTTTAGGAGTCATCCTCGGAGGAGGAGTTCGTCAGGGTTTCCGAGCCGGAGGAGTACGGGGAGACGGGGCGTCTAGTTGTGGACCGTTGGTCGGTTTCCATCGGTACGGGGGGGAGGGGGGCGGTTTGCACCGGGGGGGGGGCCTCTAGAGCATCGCTAAAGTTAGCGATGGCGGCAGAGTTGTCGGGAGGACAGGGGGTGGGGGGCTGCAGAGCAGCGAACTTAGCGCCATATTTGGCGATGAACTCGGGGTCCTTTAGGAGGACCTCCTTGAGGAAGGTTAATAAAATGGCATCCCCCATGGTTGGGGGGTGCGGGGCTATTTACTTGGGAGGGATGGTGGAATGTAAGATTCCGGCCTAAATTCCCTATGCCTAACTTCCCGGGTGGGTGTTCCCGGGGATGAGTTACCCTCCCTGTCGGGTATAGACAGGGAGGTGAGTACCTATGGTGAGCCTTAAGCTTGTAAACCCGTCGCCAGTCTTATTGTGCGAACGGGGCCCTGACAGTCTAGCGCGAAGGGTGTAGACACACCCTAGAGACACTAGGTGAGTAGCTGGGAAAGGAAAACTGTCACCAGAGCCGACTAGGAGATCCCCCAAGGCCGGTTAGCTCTGGGACCCGTCCAACTGACTGCCTCGCCCTGAAAGGGTTCGGCGGGTGTGTTGGGACAACACCCCACTCGGATCGTTAACACCGCTAGGTATCCACCGAGGACCACGAAACTGTGGTTTTGCCCAGAAGGGGCCTAGTGAAGCTACTCACACTATCGCGCAGTTAAAGAAATATCACTTTGCCTTGAAAAAGGCAGTTTTTAATTGATCACTTGATACGACCAATTAATTAAATAAATTTAATTAATTGTTCGACGATCGGATGCAGCCGGGGCGGCTACGAGGGCGCTACGAGGTTCGCAGCGAGAAGAATTAAACTTCGACAAAAATCGAAAACGGGAGAGCGCAAGCACACAACCGTTCGCGACCGATGCCGAGAGTCTAATGGCAAGTTACCATCCCTACCTAGTTGCTATTCCACCAATTCGCACTAAGCGCTTCCAAACATCTTTTAAAATGCGCACAGCAAAAGAGTGGAATTCTCTACCTGCGTCAGTGTTTCCGACCGCATACAACCCAAATCTCTTCAAAGTGAGAGTGAACAGGCTTCTTCTGGGTAAGCTCACTCCATCGTCGACTTTGTCTCTGTCATTTCTGACCTAGACTAAAGTCAAGAGCAAACCCATCTAAAATAATAATAAAAATAAAAAAATAAGAGTATTGTAAGTAATTATTAGTATTATTGTGAGTAATTATTAATATTGAGAACAGTAGTTAACATTTCATTTTTTACCGCTAACATAATTTTGAAACAAAATATGCTTCGAAAGAATACAGAACTGTAAACAAAAGCACAAAATATGTAAATGCACGATGGCATCGCGGCAGACCCAGACGAAGATGATCGGTTGAGCTTCAAGACAATATTCGATTCGATTGTGTTGTACCTATGAGCTAAAATAATGGAAGGTGGTACATTAAGGAAAGAGAGTTACATACTAAACCAGTAATATTCACATTTTTAACACCAGAAACAAGGACAAATGTAATATTCAACAATATTAATACCGGAAATAAGGACAAATGTGATATTCGCAATATTAACACCAGAAATAAGGACAAATTACGTGCTCCATTTCACCGGCTTCATAAGGTTCGTAACTCCTTCCTTTGGCGTACCTTTTATAACACGCTACCCACTTCTTTGCTAGATTTGCATTTTAATGGTACGGCTACATTGTCGCGATAACGCGAACTACACTTCGCCCGCTCTCTCTTGCACACCGCTCGACGTCTCGTTAAACAACCCGTAATGATTACCTTCTACGGAATCTTTTAATACGCACGCTTCACTTTTATTAAATTAGTCCTAAATCTCAAGAAGACACAGGTAGCTCTTTTTAACCTACAATTTCAAAGCGGAATAAAACCCAAGAATTTTTGACTGTAGTTTTAATTTTAAAAGCACATAAATTCGTATAACGAGCTACCTTGTTTCAGACTGCGCTGAGTTAAAATGACTGTTATTCTTGGCAACATTTTTCATCCGTTTCCTTGTTAGAATTTTCTAGAACAAAAGTGGTACAATAATCTTGGAAGGATGATCCTATTTCCTTGAAGAATTGTTTGTGTTTTTGCTCGAAAATTATTCTTTGTTGGTAGGTACTTTTTCTTGGATCTTCTGACATTGTCAAGCAGTTTTTTTGGTGAGTGAAGGCAGCTGATTAATTTTGTATCTACAGTATTATATAGCTTACTGTATACATTTAAATTCTTAACACAACATTTATAGCACAACTAACTATTGGAAAAATTACAAGCCTAACTATGTAACTATACATATAAATACAAATACAATAGGACCTAAGCGTCGAAGTACTCGTCCGCATCGTTATCATCCCGAAACGTGCTCGGACGACTGGCACTATTGCCACTTTGAATGGCAATGCTGATTGCCCCTAAAGGCTCGTGCACACTGGCGCGACGCGACAGCCCGACACAAAGGCGCCGCCGGTCGCGCTGCACGCGGTGCCTTTGTGTAAACTGTCACGTCGCGCCAGTGTGTACGAGCCTTCAGTTCTCATTGTGGAATGGAGTTTTAAAATGTCGGTAAAATGGTAGTAAACAAAATAGCAACACACATTTCTTTTGCATATGCTTAACTTGCATACAAAGCAATTCTTTGTTTTTGTAATATCAATCTCAGTAATTATTAATAAATGCTATAATAATTTGTAACCATCTAATCTTAATAACTATTCATGTCCTTTTTTTTGGTAAATTAATTTAAATACCTACATTTTTTATTAGTAGTAGTTTTAATTTTGTTTTCTGTGATTTTAATTTTACACTTTTGCTGAGGTCGTTCAGGGTATTTTTGTACCTAGCTTTATGCCTTTTGTAACATCTTTTTTACAATTTGAAATGCAATAAATTAATATGTAATCTTTGGCTAAAGAACGAGCCAGCTCCTCTGGACACGTCAAGTGTCCATCAGTCGGCGAAGACGTGCATGTGACGTGTATTCAAACACTGAATTTTATATTCTTAAATATTCATATGTCAATTACAAGCCTTCAAATTCTCCATTAGGAATGTAAAACTTTAAAAGCTAACTTACACATACTGAATTAAATCGTTGGATGGAAAATAATCAACATTTTTTTTTCAAAGGATTGTAATATCTATGCTTGGAGTATTTAATCTATTTATATAAATACGTAAGAATCACGTCATAAAAAGTATTTCAATAATGAAAGCTCTTTGAATTTCTAATATTGTAAAAGATAAATGCAAGAGCAACTTCCTGTCCCTGAAACTCTTGAAACTCGTGGCCTTAATATACGAACTTCTTACAAATTCCTCAATTTTAATATCCAATGGTTCAAAATGAGGACAGTGATATACAATTAATATCTACTGGAATATAATTAATATAAGGAAAAGTATACTAATATTTTATAAATTAATTGAAAAAGCAATTTATTTGTAAAATATTTTACTAGAGTTTTCATAATGATGAAATAAAATCGTACAAATAAAAGCATTTACGAAACGTTCTAACTAGCGAACTTTTTAGTCCCTAAAATATTACATCCAAGGAAAATATTAGTAAGAATATTAAAAATAAAAATAACTTTGCTGCTTTGGTAAAAACTAACGTTATTATTATTATATTTTTATTTCATTGTACCATTATTATTCTAAATAACATCGATTTGGACTTTTGACTTTAATCTTAAGAAAATACTGCATTGAATATTTAAATACTTCGTATCAGAAAAATATTGATCGGAAAACTTCATTTCAATTAGAAACAAGATTATGAACACAGAAATCTAATTATCCTATTATTAATACTTCTCATTTATCCTCCATCTTTTGTAGAAGTGCATTAGTTACCGTTCTCTGAGTCTTAATTACATGCAATTTGTTCCTGGGGCCCTACTCTCTAAGTCCTACGAAGATACGGGCCCTTCCGAAAGTAGTTCGATACTTAGAAGTGAACTCTACTCTCGATTAATTAACTTTTTCGAACAGGTAAAAACACATCGGGAGTAAGGACAACTGTGTCAAATCGTTTTGTCATTAAGTCAAAGTCCTATGATGAAGTGGAAAATATGGTGCAATCGATGAGACTATAATTATACGCATAATATATTACGCTATGAAATTTCTGCAGTTATTTGAAGATAATGTCCTACATTATTTTCCGACCCCAAGACTAATCGTAGGGTTAGCTAGCAGAAATTCTGCATTTTATCTCAAATTACAGTAGAAAATAATTAATCTGCACCATGTATAATAATAATTATTATTATTATTATTTTATTGTCAGGCAACTGAGGCCCATAGATAAAATACACAAATTACAAAATAACAAACTAATACATAATAAAACTAAAACTAGTGATAATAAATATTGTTTATAACTATGTTAGTAGCACTTCACTTCACTAGCTCATTGACCTTGTGCTGTCCTGTGGTATTTGCCCGCGGAAGCGACGGAACACCACGTCCTGTGTAGGTACAAACTTCAATCCCCCACTAAATCACACCCACTAGTCACATACACATTCACCCCCACACCATCCTACACACATAACACATACATTTCAGCGCGATTTTTTGCTTTTCTAAAAAATACTGTTTTTCCATTAAATTTTGTTTTTATTTGTTTAAGTTTATATATCTTGAACAGGCTCAATAACTTAATAGCAATTATATAACCTGGGGAAAAGCAGAGCATCCTAACACAAGCAAACTTAAAAGGATCTTCCCCATTGTAATTAGAATTAGTTATTAAGTTGATGCAATAAACATTTATTATTATTATTATTTTAGTTCGGGATTCGGGCTAGTGTTATGTCCGAAATTTATACGGAGTTTGTACCATTCGTAACTTCGGCCGCAACTACGGACTTCGTGCTAACAGAGTAGGCCCCCTGTGCCGGCCGGGGCACCACTATTAACCTAATTTTCTGAATCTCTGGACGAGAGCTCTCGATATGGCGGCAATATTACTCGGTCGATGGCTTACGATTTAATTTGAATCAGTTTAAAAGCTTTCCGATACGATTTTGCTTGTTGAAGTCTATTTGAATGTATTTTTAATTTACTGCTGCTGCTGGCTGGAGTTTTAACAGTTTTGTCTAATTATTTGCGTATAATATGCTGTTTCACATATACATAGATTAGGAAGATTTTCTTGTGTTAGTGTTGTAGTAATTTTTTCAAGCTTCTTCATATCACGTCGAGGTAAAAAAAAAAAATTATGCTGAAATGTTATCTAATCTGAAGTATCCTTATTTTTTCGCCATTAACTAAGTTTAATGGCGAAAAAATAAGGATACTACTATTGATTGGCCCCTTGCTACTAATAGCAAGGGGCCAATCAATAGTAGCTATGCTTTCATCTATTACCACTTCCAACTTACTGCAAATCAGGGCCCCGAAAGGTGATTTGTGGGCCCCACTAAATTAACCCTACCGACCGAGTGTGAAATTGACCTTTTCGCTACCCATACTTGACTCCCTGATTTTTATGTTACATCTTAACTTCCCCTACATTTATTTCAGACCCAAATAATAAAAGGCCAATTGCCACAGGTTGAATTAAACCAAATTAAGTTGACAAAATTAAAACTTTACGCAAACATTGTTTAATTACAAGCCTACCTTCACAAAGTTTGAACCAACTACAAACGTCAAATGGTTTTGGGAGTACAGTCAAGCAAAGAAATAAATATACAGCTAAATTGCAAAGCAGCAAGTACAAATAATATCGTGAATCTACTGAGGGAACGTTCCGAATTGCACTGTAATCGTTTTGAGCGTGCTTACACGCGTTTCGAATTAGCGTGAGCGCGATAATGATATCTCGTAAATCGTCATAACATTCGCCATCTTGCAATAACGCCGACCATGCCTTATATTAATTGTGCGTTGTGCTATTGAGTTGTTTTGAGTCGCATCTTTGGTCTCATATATCTCAACCAACAAAACAGAAGCGCCCATGCGTTGAACTTCCATTTTCAAAAGAATATTCAGTTGGTCTTTCTTTCTTGTGCAAGGCTTGGGGTTGACGTTGAGCGAGCACTGTGAGCGCATTCACGAGCGTTCCGAATTGTTGACAGCTCTCAGCTGTCATCATCGTGATATCTAAAACGGAACGCAAATTATTGATGTGAGCGCTGTAAGCGATTATGGCGTAATTCGCAATGTACCCGAGTAGTCAAGTGTTTTACATCACTTACGCACACAATAAAATTTCAAATTGCAGTAGAAACATTACTGCGTCGTTGGTCTAGTAGTCGCAAGCACTGCTGCGTGTCCTGGTTTCAATTCCCGGGTCGTGCAAAGTGTATTAGGTTTTCCTTCTAGAACTCAGTAACAACCCGGAATCTGGATTTGTGCCCGGTTAATGGCAATAGGCTCGCCCCTGTTACATGGGACTTAAACAAAAGTGGCGAAATGTGGGTGTACTATAGGTACACATCTGCCTAACCCTGCGGGAAACACAGGCGTGATTTTGTGTTATTTATAATAATGAATATTTTGGCCTGTATACCCAACTCTTTTTTTGGCGGTACCATGAAACTGACACCTTGTACAGGCTTTATTTTCGTCGCAATATGTATTTACATGTGCCGTGTTTGGTCTCAACTTCCGTGCAGAAAGTTGGGACATGTTCGGATGAGCGGAATTAGTGGAAGACGTGTGGCTACTCGTTGAGCTGGACTGTTGAGCATAGTTGTTGTATAGGGTAGATGTATACGACTGTTGGGGTGAATTAGTATTTTCTGTAGTGGGCCAAGCCTACATCCTTGCTAGGTAGATCTGTGCTGTGTTAATGTGTCTATAATTAGGTCACTTGCAGTCCTTTATTCAACCGACGAGTGTTGTTTATTGGCTCAACAGTTTTTTAAAAACTTACGAGAAGATCTGAAAATCACCAAAAACCTAAATACGTAGTATTTTTTCAGTCAAGTAAAAGGCCCACAAAAGTGCTTAGATACGTCTTATATGTATATATGTACCAGCAGGTCAATCTACACGAAACTGTCAAATTTCTCCTAACGATTTTAAACCTTAAACTGTTGATGGTTTTGTTCAAAATCGGATTAGAAAATCTGACAGCTTGTGGTAACTTGATGTGGTGGCGACTGTCCTTTATGCAGTTACGATTCTATGTGATTTTCATTCCTATCTTTACATTTCATTCATCTTTTCTAGGCCATCGCCTTACAAAAATACTCAAATAAATAATTCACTAAATGAACTTTCTCTCCATATGCAGCGCCACAATCATTTATTCATTCATCTAGCTTTGTATCATCGTTGTCCTTAACTAAATTATTAACGCTGTCTTCATCCAGGCCGTGGCCTTAGTTATGGACTTGCCCTTATAATGAAACACGATAAAACTTTGAGGGTAAACTTGTTATCCTCCAACTTTTACGTCGCCCAACCTTCGCAGTAAGCAATGTACAGCACCCGGGCGTAATAATGACACATGGAGCTCGAGTATCGAGCGAGCTAAAGTGGCAGAGGGCTGGCTATGTTTCTCGACGGACTGATTGTCGGTGGAGCAGACGAGTCCTGGAGTGGAGACCTCGTATAGGCAACCGTAGTGTGGGACGCCCCCCAGCTAGATGGACCGACGATATTAAAAAGGTGGCTGGGACAGACTGAATGCAGAAGGTGCAGGACAAGGTGTTATGGCGCAGCCTGGGACTGGCTTATGTGAGTTAGTTGACTTAGCTTTAGAAGGAGAATGTCACACAGGTATGAGTGACAGACTCGTCGCTCTACAAAGCGAAAGTTTGCCTAAAACTCAATGTGCCAAAGTAATGGCTGATCACTTATTAAAATGGTACTCGTGGCTAAATATTCGTAGATGGGTGACCATCCATTACATATCAAGACCCCTCCGTGGCTCGGAAAGCGTTGCCGTATTCGTAGACCTTTGGGAGCCGTTACGGGTAATCAGAAACTCAAAACTCTGACAACCAGTCTTTCCGAGGGGTATCGTATTACTCAGTAACTGAGTTGTGGAGGTCAGATAGGCAGTCTCTCCATGTACAATACTGGTAGTCGTGCATCCGGTTAGAGAGGCAGATTCATGAAAGAGGTGCGAACGTGATGCTATTTATTATAAGAGAATGTACGATGAATTTCATTACGAAGGCATTATTGTTATAAATATTTTATGGACGGTGCCTCATGTCGGATACATTGTGGATTCCTCTCATTGTTCCTACTTTGGGAATGTTTCGTTGTTGTGACAATGTTTAGGAGTGGAGTTGTCCGCTCATTTCGTTTTTCACCACGTGGTTCCTTGAAACGATAATTATTCATTCTGTGTTTTGTTGTTCTTAAATAATTGTAGGTATGTTCTATAACAATTATTAATGATCATAATTATTATAGTGTCTAATTATTTTTGTGATGAAACGGCCATTACAAATGAGTGAGAAAATAATGAAACACAGTATTCGAAAATAACGTTTATTTCTAAATAACATGTATTTTATGCATCCACAAAAATATGTAATTGAACATCTTTTGAGAAATAAATAAGTTCTATACACTACCTAGATTCTATACTTAAGTAGAATAAAATCATTGCTATTACTTATAAATTCACAGAATTTGTTTTAAAAACACTATTATTCTAGACATTTTCTTAAGTAATCCTCAAATGGCCTTTAGATTATCGCGTTAGGAAAGTGATTCAGAAAAGACTTGGAATTTGTAGAAAGTAATTTCGATTCCAATAATCGCGATTCACGGTTTGAAAATTGAATATAATTTCGGTTTCTATCGGAAATAAATTGTAGGATAGGTCATTTCTTTTATGTCATGAATTCTGTTCAAAAAGTAGGCTTTTCGAACAGAACTCATGGCATAAAAGAAAGTATCAAGATTTATGGTCCAAGTGTGTTCAGAATCGCATATTTTTATTGTCAAATAAATATTACAGATTGTAATGAAACACACTATGTAATTGTAATTTATCACTTGCTAACTCATTTCAATTTATATTAAATAAAGAAAACTATAACGTATTGTGTACATTTTGCAAACACAGTATTTTAGCAATGGTTCGTAAAATTTGCAAATGTCAAATACTGTGTAATTAAATTTTAATGCATGCCTACTAATCAGCGTCTTGTAAATTTAAGCAAATAAATAAATAAATTATACGTCGAAAATACGTTAATTCAATCGTTTCACTTTGACTAATCGGGATGCCAACGCCACCAGGCAGCGCTCAACAGAGTCTACAACATAACGCTCGACCAGAGTTAAAGCAGAGTTGGTCAGTGGCTGTCAAGCAGTGAACACGTTTAGAAACTGTCGCACGTTGTGTATAGTTGTGTCGTGTACCTACAGTGTGTGATTCGCTAGTGTGATTAATTTGTTCTTAAATTATAATTCGATTTGAACTGCAAACGATTTTTCTATTGCACAATAACCAACAATTCCCATAGTACGCCCATAGTCGATAAAACATGGTTGATGATAACGAGAGAGACGTACATTCTCCGTCATATAAATTATTGTATGCACTTGTGTGTAAAAAAATATTGAACGATCTCAAAAATTACAATTAAGATTTTTCAGCTACTTGAAAATTAAACAAGACTCTGTATTTACGATTCGCATAATTAATAAGTTAATTCACTCTTAGAATGTATGCTTTACACCGAACAACTTTAGAAAGACAAGGGATTACTTAACTTTTATCGTTTTCAAAAAGCTGCTAGAATTTTGATTGCAAGACATACAGACCAAAAAAAAAGTGCAGATTTTGTCATCCAGTATCTTAACTGTCAACTTTTTAGTTTTTATGCCATTGAATGATGGTCGCCATTTTCTTGCTTATCTCAGGCAAAAATTAGAACAAAATTAACTTTTTCAAGCAGAATTACGTTTTTGTTGCCTCTAGTGGTTAGAAAACAGGCCCTTCTTGAATTCTTTCAGCTTGAAACTACACCGGCAAACAACAAAGAAGTGAAAGTTTTGTAGTGACCATCCATTAATCTTGTGTGAAGAGAAAAACTGAAGTAATTAGGCGATTAACGATACTTCAGACTTGCTGGAAGTATTTAACGAAGAACAATTTATTTAATTTGGTTCAGAGTTTTTTTTAATGTTTTCTGCTGTAGCAATTGTCGTTGACACGAGGATGTTAGGGCGCAACCAGACAGCGGTAGTTCAACCGTCAACATCGATTGGCTGTGGTGTGTTTGCACCTTTAGAGGGTAAAAAGGCCTAATTTTATAAACTGGACGTACCTGAACCTACTATTTTTTTTCAACATATCTAGACAGTAAATGGATATCTGATCTTTCTAGTTTCCACAAACATACATAAATATTTTCGCTTGAAATCCAGTTATGCACGTAACAAGCCAAAAATAGGAATATTTCACGAAACTAAATATTTTCAGGCCCGTTTTGGATTTGAATTCAAATTAATTTCCGTTGAAACAGATGGATTTCCCGGTGACACGACGATGGACGAACGAGATGTAAAATTTGACATTTCGTCGTATTTATTACAGTTTAATATAAATTAAATACAGTTAAATACGAGAAAGTGGGTTTTATGAGTTATTGGTAAAGCAATCGACGTGTTTTTCGGTCAAAATTATTTCCCAAACTGTCTAGTATAGGAAATTGTTCAATTCTTACTTTAGTCTGTTCAATTTGTTTATTATTTGTTTTATTTAGGACTTTGATCTTTGAGACTACGGTTACCTACATATTATTTATCTTTAGCTTTGTTAATCAAAGGTTCATCTAATTAACCATCATCATTAGACTGTTTCTCTTTTAAAAACTGGTTCTTTTTGTGGTTTAAGTTATTTTATGAAAACTTGATTTTGTTATCATTTAAAGATTTCATAAATAATTCAATTTGTCACGAAAAAAAAAACATATTTGAGCAAAAACTACGTAAAACATATTTGCATTTTATTTGGCAAGGCATTTTATTCTGGTGATTAGCGGGAGTGATGCAGCAAACACCAGCGTGTGGCCACTAAAACAGCGATAAGCTTTGGCTTTGAAAACGGCATACCTACGTTTACTAATTTTATTGGCAACTTAGAATTTCGTTGATGAAAACAAATGAAAATTATGAAAAAAATTGACGTGATTTTTTTAAACTCTGACCTATTTTAGTGCAAGTTGACTTAATACGCGAATGAAGAAATATGCCTATTTTAAAGACCCGCGTCTGGCGAGAATATGTCGTCATAGGTTACTTGGTAGTTAACAAGTCCCTAGGTATTTTCACTGCTTTTTATTTGCCGATTTTCAATAAAATATTGAGCCCTGTATTGTGACAAAGTTGTCAATATTAATCGAGCCTTTGTTTCATACAACATTGTTGATCATCGCTATCGCTGTCCCCTATCTCTATTACAATCGCTGGTTTCGCAGCCCCATAGACTTCACAATGAAATATTGGCAACGACGCTTTTCAAAATATTATTTAATACGGAAGAATATTTTTGTTTTTCACGCTGTAGATTTTTCTTTTCATTTTCTTCATTAATTTATCAAAGACTGTACCTACGTCAATCATTGAAGAAATTTCACGAGATCGCTGTCAACAAAATTGTGACGAATAAAAATGGAACTGAAATCAAATATCAGACATTCCGTAACAATTGTCATTTTAACAGTTAGAAGCGAAGGTATAATGAAATGACTGAAATTGTTCATTAATAAAAAGAAGATTGGTAGGTATTTTTATTTGTATTGCTTTCTGAAATGATACGGTAGCCTAGAAGCTACTCAAGTCTTTATGAAATATAACAAGTTTGTAAATATTTACATAAAGCCCCATTTACACGATGCAATAAGGATCTTGCCTGCGGCATGCAAATAAAATTTAAGCTAGAAATCAAACAATTGAAAATCAATAATTTGAATTTAATTAAATTTAATTGAAGCAGCAACTTTTATTACTGCTTCAACTTGTGGTATGCCAAAGACAATCAATCGCATCGTGTAAATAAGGCTTAGGAATGGAAGAATACGATCCAATAACTTATCCTTATGGAAAACACTACTTTGGCACTAATCAGATAGTCAATTACCTCCTAGATATAAAACACAATTATATCAGACTTCAAATCTAATACATTCCTCACTTTGGCAGTAGATTCCCAATTTGAAAACAGAATATTTAACATTGGTTCAAAATCTATCATTAAAAAATCTCTTATAATATTTGCCAATCGTGAGCGCGCGTCATGTGCCTTTTATGTCGATGACTTAGGGTGTTCTTCTGAAAGCGACCGCAACCGCAAACCGCAGTGGACAACATTGCTCAATAAAGACCGCAGTGACTCAATACGCTGCTGCAGTTTTTCTTTCCGAAGCGGCGTCACAACTTTGACGGAAGCGATATTTTTCTTCAGTTTCGCGATAGTAATTTATAAACAAAAAAATCCTCCATAGCTCTGTTAGTGACAGTAAGTGATGGCTCTAATACTGGATTTTGTTCTGCGGTCGACGCCCGCAGCATCAGGCGGCCAACGCCACCGACGACATATACGGAAGCGTTTTCATAGAGTTGTACAAAAACCAGTCGTGTCACTGTGGTCTGTCATTGAAACTGGGTGACGTTATCGCTTGCGGTTTGCGGTTGCGGTCGTCTTTGGAATAGCACCTTTAAGATTTTATTTTGATGAACGAATGATCAACGCGCGCTCGTGAAATGCAACAACTATAGCTTTACTTAATATCTAATATTAAAATCTCCTATAGGTTGTTCTATTAATACTGTTTCGGTGGTGTCTGGTACTGGTGGTGACGCGGGTGCTAAAGCTGATGGTCGTAATGATATGGCTAGAGGTAAAGCTGATCTTGCGCAGAGTTGGGACGCTCCGCGTGTTGAGCCTGTTGACCGGTAGCGGGTGCAGCGGCCGCGTCTAGGGACAAAAAAGTTAGATTACAAAATACGTTAAGATATAGAAGGACTATATTTCCGGATAGATGGATGTACCATAATGATCTTGAATTTATAGATCACAGTGATTATCAAGTGAAACTTCGATGAACACATTTTACAAAACATTTAAACTTTTCGAATTTGCAAATAATAGTGTTGACTCTTACATAATATCTTAAGTGGATACATAGTATTGTTTGGGCAAACAAAAATTTAAAATAGCAGCACGTTACGGTGAATTTATTACTGTTCGCGACGATGCGTCACTTATAGTGTTTTAAATAATGTTTTTGTAAAGTAACTTAAATTCTGTGATAACAGTACTAGTTATACAATAGAAACAATTATAAAATGTTGTTTAGTGCATAAAACTGTAAGTACGACCCATTCAAACCTTAATTAACTGGACTAAATAGCTGAAAACCATAGTTCGTTTAGTGTGTCCAGGTAACCTAGACCAAGACCTAGCCCTGGACCTAATTTTCGTATATCTAGTCCTTTGAATAAGCCCATTTAATTGGGTTTGAATGTCGTGCTGCGATAGTTTATAAATTGTTTATTATTTTGGTTAATAAAACATTCTTTCAGGGCGCGTCACGCCCTGAAAACTATAGTTGTGATGTTTAAAATATTACATTGTTTCAGTTCTATAGACCGGCCTGAGGTATCTATAACTTAATAAAAAATCGGTTCAGCGGTTTCCGAAAAAAAACAGCTGAGAAACCCTTTTGTATTGAAAATTGTAATATTTTCTCTGTTTCCTCTGAAATAACTTTTCAGTGGAGCTGTTATAGATACCTCAGACGATAGGTAGTTGCCTAAGGATTTTGTTGATATGTAACATGCCTTATGTATTAATAATAGATAACGTATTTATAAGCTCTAATGTTACATAGGCAAGATGAAAATTTCATGTAATCAAAACTTTGAATCGGGAAGCAATTAGCGGTTCTCGTTACAGTAAAGTTTGGTTGTACTTTAGTAAACATGTGTAAAATAGAATTTCGTAGTCATCGGCAGAGTATTTATATTGTCTTATATACTTCAAAATAGTTCAAATAGTTTTTCCTAAAAGTTCCGAAAATCACTTCCTGAAAAATCATGAAGACTTGTCAGTCACCCAGTCACCCAGGAAGCCGCCTGGAAGATGGGAAGCAGGAAACAGTCACGAAGATAAGAAGCTGGCAGCCGTCTGAAGATATCTGCAACCTATAGGTGCAGGACGTCAGCGCCGTCTGGACAGGGAGGCCTATCCTCACACACACACACACACACACAGGGATACACCTGGATAGGCTTGCACACTCCCTACACCCTTCGCGTCCGACGATCACGCCCGTCCGGCACAATTACAAATATTATGCAAAAATATAAATAAGAGTTTTAGAATATTAAAATCTGCATAGAGTTACACAGTACCTACCTATAAGTCAGAATGTTATCACAATTACATCAATAATATTTTCAAAACTTTTGAAGTTGCTACTAAATTCTAAATTAACAACACTAACTTTCTGCTTCTCGTGTTATTTTCATACCAATCAATCAATAGTCTTTATTTGTAAACACAGGTTAACACAGTGTGCAAGATTTTACAATTGTTATATTAAAGTTCCTCTATGTTTTGCCATTTGGCGTACAAATATACATTTAAGGGAGGCTTCTGCAAATTAAGTAAATTAATTTATAATAATTCGGTAGTATCAATATAAAAAAATAAATATGTAATTTAGTAAAAAGCAATACGTAATGTCAGGTAATGTCAATATATTTTAACGAAATGCTTCAATATCAATACTAAATAATTATATTGTCCTTAAGTTACTGATAAGAAAAACATTTAAAATTGACGTTGTCCACAGATTTACTATTAGAGTCATCATGAGTCATGTTACGAGTATGTTGCATTATTAGTATGTCAAAGAACTGTCATTAAAATAGTCACTGAGACATAAGAAAATTAATAAAGCCTAAAGTATCTATGCATTCATTTTCTGTGTGGTTTTAATCATGCACGGGAAAGTTATTGTTTTCTTAATTAAAATTGTAGCGGTTTTACGCAAGAGTTATTGTCTCTCGGTTTAACACGTGACATGTATTCAAAATATTCTTTGTTTGTTTATTTTTCCAATGAGAATTACAAAAAAACAAATGAAATGATCTTTTGATTCTAAAATACGTATTTTGAAATATATTTTGGTATTTGTTATTGTGTAAAACATAGTTTCTTTTGCGTTTTATGGTTCATTGTTACGATTTTTATTGGCTACATTTTTCTTTTCACATTGTACGTACAGACCTACCCACTGAATAATAAGTAGGATTAGGTACGTTTTTACAAGATCTGGTTGACCTTATTGATTTTTATACAGCATGTCTCAGGAAGCTCTGGTCACATTTAAGGGTGTCGTACAGACAATCAAAGTGAACAACTTTCTCCTTGGGTCCAACATCGAAATCGCGTAAAAAAATCAGCCATCACATACATTTTAGTCGTATTGAAGTTTTGTATAGGATAGTTGATATTTTTTTCAAGATTACGATGTTGGACCCTTCATTCTCTATCTTGTACCATTCGGTAAAACGATGACAAACCCTTTTTTTTTTTTTTGGTGGGATATCATCGAATGACTTCTCCCGCTCTGGGCGGAGCGGGAGAGCGCGTCAGACTTTTACCGACTAAAACCCATCCGTGTTCCGTCAGTTGCCTGTGCGCCAGGGCCACGGTAACTCTTTCGAACAATCCGCGACCCCGGCAGAAACTTGAATTATTAAGTGTCATCACTAAGTTAGGTACGTCGCCGGATCACAAACTGTTTTGGACACAAGCCAGCGAAAACAATTTGAAAAATCGATGCAGAAATAGTTGCTAGCTATACTTTCTAGCTGAATTGGCTGTTTTTTTCTGCAAGATATCAGTTTTTGGACCATTACTGATTTATTTTGCACGCCAATCTGTATTCTATAGCGATCAGCTCAGTCAATGAAGATAACTATTATTAAGGCGACAATAAGTGCCAGCGACCTTGAGCGAGTGAGAGGAGAATGCGAAACTTTTAAGCGAATAAAATTGCACAGAGCGTTAGCGTCTACCCGGACGTTAGTCAGCAATGTACTGCCGCCCGTCGCCCGCAAGAGCCCCCGCTTCAACGCGCATCAAGTTTATTTGCAAAAATAACCCACCTTGATTTATCAAACATAATACAAATAAAAGCCGTATACAAAAATTTCGGTGGTTAAATTGCCTTTTAGATGGTGCAGATTTCATGAAAATACGCCCGATAGTTTTTGCGTGATTATCGTTTTTGTGTTCGAGCTAGACATTACTTTACAAATTAATTACACTATGTTATAAAAATATAATTTCAAATATTCATATATCAAATTACGAAGAATATAGTCTAGTTTATCATATATCTTTTTTCAAACACAAGACTATTCGTTTAGACGTGAAATTCAATTTGAAATCATTAAAAGTCGTATATCTGCGCCTTAATAGTGGAAATATGCAACAGCATAAGGCCGCGTCTTAACCAACGCGATCGTCGCACGAGTATGCCATCGTCGCCTTCATTTTATTCCGCGAATCAGAACGCGTGGTCGCGTCGACAGATGCCTTCCGGCTTTCCGAACAATCACGTATTAGAAAGAGAGTCAATACGTTTGTTTACGATAAACATGACGCAAAGAAATACATTTTTGTTTAGGACGCAGGGTAAGGGACAAACCTTAAGTTTTCAGGAGGTTATTTTACAAAACTGACCATAACTTTTGTCTTTACATACTTAAAAGAGTGTTTAATACAATATAAGGCCTGTAGTTTTAAGTATAGCATGTCTGTTACGTTCAAAATACATAATAGGGTTCTTCCATGTTAGCGTAGGTTTTGGTAGGTAATACTATTTTGACTAATTACGACCTTGAGTCAAATACTTGTAGTGCCAGAACTGATTCCCACTGATTCAATTTATTTACTAAGCCATGAGCGATTTAAATTCATAAGCTAGTCATCTCTAATCATCATTGATTGTTCAATAAAATAATCAAATAACGACCCTTCAGATCAAAGAAAATAATAAATGATCATGATTCCAGATTCAGTTTTTCTTTCATAAAACCACTTGATTCTATAACTGTCTATAAATACTAAAAGGTTTGAGCCATTAAAATAATTTGTTAGGCATTTTTGTTATAATAGCAGCGCATTACATCGTTTCATACAAATTGATCGTAGCAAAATAAATGTTTTATTTAAATTCTCTTAACTTGCTATTTTTCCTATTTTATGAGCATTTCATATACTATGCTATTATTTGATTATGATTGATAAAATATGAGGCATTAATATTTTTCCCAAATTAGTAGACAATAATTTGGTAATACTTCTACAAAAATCCAAAAAGAAAACCAGTAAGACGCTAAATAATATTCTTCCTTACCTGGTGCAATGACACCTTAATAGCCTAAGAAAGGCGGCCCTGAAAGTCCTGTTGAACACGGTATAGATGATGGGGTTGATGGTAGAAGACACGTAGCCCAGCCATAAGCAGATGTCTACCACGTGTTCTGTAGAAAAGAGTTTGGTATAGAACGTAGATATAGGATAAAGAAGAGAAGAGATCATAGAGATGTAAATTCCTTGGCGTTAGCCTAAAAATAAGGCCCAGTTGCACCACAAATCACTGAATGCATTTAACGCTAAACGTATTTAGAACATCATTCTGTTCC
The DNA here is from genome assembly GCA_916610205.1 of Griposia aprilina. NCBI lineage: Eukaryota > Metazoa > Arthropoda > Insecta > Lepidoptera > Noctuidae > Griposia > Griposia aprilina. The sequence goes on from OU744286.1 coordinate 18,745,388, forward strand.
TGTCATTTTTAACCGATTGATAGAAATAGAACGATGTTTTAAATTCTTTTAGCACTAAATCTATGTAGTGATTTGTGCTGCAAGTGAGTCTTAATATTGTCGTAGTGTAGGAAACTATACTTCTATCGATGACCGCCTTATGGGCCTCTTGGAACTGTTAATGGTACTAATGGCAACGAGCCTTAAATGAGATCCTCAGCAAAACTCTCAATAGCTGTTGATCTAACAATGTTTTCTATTGAAGCAAAATTGTACTTTAGCCGAGTGTACAGAAACAGAATGCGTCAAGATATTTAATTAATATTTCTACTGAATAAATAAACTCCGGTTCAGAATACCTCAGAACCAAGCATGAGAACTATTTGTAATGCATTTTTTTGCCAAATTGTGATAGCCATTTGTGCCAGATGATGTGACGTTGCAGATTTGCAATAATGCACCTATCATGTTTGGCACGCGGAAGCATGAAACATAAACCGTTCGGTGTTGCCATATCTCTTGGCACGAGACTCAATTCTGTCCGCAATACAAGACTTTCTTATGCAGTCGCCGAATGGAACATTTTGCAAAATTATATTTTCGAATTATGTCACATGTTTGCTCCAAGCATATGAAATTTTGAACATGGCCCATTTTACCCTCTATGAAAAACTAAAAACTGTTATTATAGACCATTTTCTAATAAAATAACGTGAAATGTGTTTAGACGTTTTAGGAAATATAACTTCGAAGAAAAGAGAGAAATATATTTTATTTGGGACACGCACAAGGAATACAAACAGTAAGAAACGAACATAATTATAACTTTACTCCTTTTGACAAATTACAAGTCTACTGGCACCTTAATAACCCGTACGATGGCGACACTGTGTGAGGGCTTGTGAACTTTGCACGTTTTTATGAATTTTCATTCATATTGACTGCTAAATCGAAACAGATTCCATACTAACTAAATTGTTGTACGAGCGGCAATAATAATGAACTGAAGAAAGAAAGAAAATAAAATTATTTGACCCAGGTTTAGGCACAAAATATCAATTAATTATCCATTTATCGAATGGATAACCGATACTTATAATGGATATTTTTTAAATTTGTAAGTTGTCAAATGCGCCATAATACTGTGCTGCTGGTTTAGTAGCAATTTGACATATCCAACCTCGGCTTATTCCATAGTTCCATTTTCAAATACATAATCAGTAACCAAAAGTCAATTCAAACCAGATATGATTTCGCTTCCCATTCAGACACGGTTAACTGTTAGCTATAAATCAAATCTAATCACGGTCATAGCTTACCTGGGACTATACAGGCTGGACACGCAGCGAACAGTATATTGAGTAAGAAGAATGGTGCCCAACAGAGTACGAATGTGAAGAAGACTAGTCCAAGGACCTTGGTCGCTTTTTGCTCGTTGGCCACCGCGTTTGCTGAGAGGGAGCGGGCTTTTTTGCGATTTGCTAGGAATCTGAAACCAAAATTATACTATTTAGGGCTTTCACCAATGAGAATGAATGCTATTAGCACGTATTTAAACCGCGTTCTAGAGCTGTCAGTGAGTACTATGTACCTACTATAAAGCTACCAATTACTAGGTTCGTCTTTCATTGATTTGAATGTGCCCTGGCGGCTGAGAGTATGTCATGCTCACTCAAAAGTCTCGCTGGTGGTGGCGTGTGTGTTGGATCAAGTTCCCTTCAAAATGGTTGAGCTGAATGTTGCTGATCCATGTGTCATGTTCGTGAACAAGCGCAGTCAGTAGGGACTGGTCATCTCTTAGCTGCCACGGCCACAGCAATAATGACACTGACTTGACGCTGGCAGAATAGTTGACATCGGCACAGCCAACAAGCAAAAAAAAAAAACAAAATGCCCAAAAGGAAAAAAAAACTCTTGAACGGTGTTTAGACATGCTGATCGCATTGGTGAAATACGCCCTTAATTCTTTCAGGAAACAAAAAATGTGGATTATTTAATTACGAAGCTAATAATAAGTTAATCATTCTGCATTATTATCATATTCGGTCTTCAACATGGAACCATAGGCCTCCTGTTTAGAATTCCATCGACCGTGCTCCCGTCCTGCTAATTGAATTGCGTTATTAGTATGATGTTATGAATCTTTTCTTGGACGAACAATATTCCTTCTACTTTTTTTAAATCGACATTATAAACATAAATATAACAAAACATCACGCCTGTATTTCTCGAGAGTTTAGGGGTGTACCTATAGTATATCAGATTTTACCAGTTACGTTTAAGTCCCATGTAATAGGGGGCGAGCCTATTGCCATCAACCGGGCACAAATCCAGACTCCGGTCTGCTACTGAGAGATTTAAGATGGAAAACCCAATAAAACTTAATTGCCATCATTTCTTCTTATAACAATAATACCTACTGCTCAACTTTGAGTAATCGAACTACCTAAGTGAATACAGTATTCACGTTTTCTTAGCGACCCCAAAAGTCTCTCACAATTTATTTCACGCAAGTTTATCAATGTTCCCGTCTTACAAGCGTCAAGCGTATAAACGTCAAGTGCCTTCACCGGGTCCCATACAAATGAAGGCATAATAAGGTCCCTTTAGAAGACGTAAATCTTTTAAACCTTATGGTCCCATTGATCGATAGTCCCCTATTTACCTTGCGATATTTTAAGCCTGACAGATTTCGCTTGATTGACACTTTATATTAAATGACAGCTTTAATACGTAATTTTGGAGATTCAGGGAGTGACACTGTTTCATTGGTCTAGCGGTTACCAGTGCTACTGCTGAGCGGGAGGTCCTGGGTTTGATTCCCAGGTTGGGTATAGTGTTACTGGATTTTTCTATCTAAAGTTTCTCAGTAGCAGCCCGGGGGGTATATTAAACCTCTGCCTAACCTTTCGGGGAATGCAGACGTGATATTATATTATGTAGAAGGCGCAAATCTTTTAAACCATTTTCTCCCATTAATCGATAGACCACTATTTACCTTTCCATATTTTAAACCAGTCGAGATTGGTTTGATTGGCACCTATTGAAGGATTGGTTGAATGGGAAATTTTGGAGATTAAGCAATATCGGTTTTAAATTTTTTAACGGTCCCTTTTATTTTTATCGGGTTGAATGAATTTTGTGGGTAATCTCGTGTCATTTTTATCAATGGCACTGTCATGTTGGTTGGATATTGATATCTATCTATCTATCTATCTATAAATAACAGCTATATAATAAGTAAAATAACAAAAATAAACTATTTTAAATACTTAATAAATTATACTACACTAATATCATGAAGAAATTTTAAGGGAGTAAACAAATAAGCATTATTTAAATTGTATAATAAAATAAATAATAAATGAATAAATAGATTTGAATATATAATATTAAAAGAATAATTAAATGAATAAAAACATAAAATACTTAATAGAATATAAAATAATTCAAACTTAATAATAAGGAAAATTAATAAAGCACTCATCCTCTCTCAAGTTATTTAAAAATTTTCTGTGCCTGACAGGGTGCATAATTGTTTAAATTATATTCTATTTACCACCTGTAAGTGTCCATTATGGATTGCAATAAGCGATTTGAGATTTGGATGATTATCCCAATGACAGCTTGTGCTAATCTATGAGCAGGCTCTTTAAGTTAAACCGCCATAGCGCAAGTCCCATACTGCCCAAGTAGTGTCATTTTTGGGAAACGTAGAAATAAAAAATTATGAGTAGTTGTTCACGGCACATTCATGGTGCGACACCAAAGATTCTCGGGCCCTGCAAGTCCAATAATAACATCGCAAACAAACTCCTATCAACATTATGCCTAGATAATGATTATCGTGATTATTATAATGGCGAAAACTTTTCTAGTAATAATAAAAATTGCACTGCAACATAATAATAACTGAAGCAAAAACCGCACGTTTTGGTGTTTCAAGGCTAATTTGCAGAAAATAAAGTTGGCCAGATATTTTTATTCAGTTGCAGATTCATAAATATGTAGTTATGCATTTTCAGGAGCATGAAAAAATATGTTAGCAGTAGTTTTTGTTTAAAATGAATTATCTTAGTCTCTTTGTGGATGTGGTAAGAAGTAATTAAGATAACTTCCGGCTAAAGGTCTAAAAGATAAATAAAATTATAATTTTTTATTTATAAAATGATATAAAATTTTCAACGAGGAAGACACAGTTGAATACACGAATAGAATTGATCACATTCTCTTCAAATATTTTATTTTATTTAAGACCAATAAAATGAATTTTTCCCACTTTTTTGTATTTCGTATTCTTAGTTATTGTAAGATTTCTAACAAAGAAACAATGGAAAATATGTATAATTCAGTCAGGTTTTTCTTGACGTGTTCATAAATTCTAAGAAGATTTTTCTGTAATTATTAAAAACAATATAGCTTTGTTTTTAATAATTACAGAAAAATCTTCTTAGAATTTATGAACACGTCAAGAAAAACCATTAGGACAAACATTATGGTAATTTTCCTTCCTATTCTCGAAACTTCTATCTACCACCTAAATACCAATAAACTAGACGGAATACAAAATCATGCCTATATTAAAGTTTAAGATCTCTATACGTAATAAAGGCTTTCAAGGGTCTGCTCACAATTTAGTATTAATTGGAAACTCAATAAAGACTATCTAAGTGATTCAGGTTTCCTTTTAATGAACGAAATCAAAGATGCAAATGCGTTCTAGTACTACATAGGGACCTTTTTCATCAGACTAGGTGAGGAAAAAGGTTAATAATGAGGTTAATGACGTTAACGTTACCTCGTGAGGCTAACGATTTTTACAAAGTGCCTGGCTGCAGCTGGAGGAGACCTACCGAAGACCGTGATTAATGGATTGAGCTCAATTAGTGAGGCTTATGTCCAGTCAGGAAGCAATTTTTAAAGGCCACAAAAACATTTCGTAAGTTTTAAATGGAGAAATAATGAAAATAACAGATTGTAAAGTATGATACTAAGTTGGACAATTTAATAGTAAACTTTACTTTCACAAGTCTTCAAATATTGGGCACGCCACAATTGCGACGGTAAGTCCCCTCTTTGAGGAGTGGCTTGAGAGGCGCTACGGTGTCCTCACCTTCCGCCTGACGCAGGTCCTCACCGGACATGGCTGTTTCGGGAGGTTCCTGTTTCGGTTAAGGCGGAAGGAAACGCCCGGGTGTTGTCATTGTGTGGATCGACCGGAGGACACGGTGGAGCATATGGTGGAGGTCTGCCCGGCTTGGGCGGAATACCGCCGTGTCCTCGTTGCGGCGATCCGCGGCGGCGATCTCCCGCGTCCGGCCCTGGTCCAGGCCATGGTACGGAGCGAGAGGGAATAGGTAGCCGTCACCTCCTTCTGCGAAGCAGTAATGCTCGCGAAGGAGGAGGCGGAGCGCGTGAGGGTGAGGCAATCGTTGCGCCCTCACGGCCCTAGTCGCCGCAGGAGGAGACACCCTGGGCGTCGGGAGTCGATAGCCGACTCCCGGCCATCGCAGGCGCGGGCTTGCGGGTGGCGAGCAATGAGTAGCTTGCCGTCCGGTAAGGACCAGGCCCGGGTCGACGGTGCGTTGTGTTCCACGCGCGCCTCAAAGAGATGTCAGCATAACTGATGGGGTCCGATAGGGCCGATGTCTGCCGGGGTTGCGGATTGTTCGAAAGAGTTACCGTGGCCGTGGCGCACAGGCAACTGAAGAAATACGGGTGGGTTTTAGTCAGTAAGAGTCTGACACGCCCTTCCGCTACGCCCAGAGCGGGAGAGGTCATTTGATGATTTCCCTCCAAAAAAAAAAAAAGGCTTCAAATATCAATTTCAACATTATCACTAGTTATGTTTGGTTAATATCGATAGTCAACGGTCTATTTTGAAACTAAAGATCTCTTCTCAGCCATTTCCGTTCAACGAATCTCCTAATTATGTTGTTTTTCTGGACCAGTTAACCTCATCATAAAAATCTCAAAACACTAACTTACCAATGCAAATATAAACACTACCAGAAAACTGAATAAATCATAATGCGACAGGTTAGAATAAGTTGCCAACAATATAACATCTGGCCATATAAATATACATGAAGATGGCCAACAATGCAAGAGCCACTGGAACAACGAAACAAACAGAAATTAATTCTGAATATGTTTCAATGGGAATGGCGAAATATTTTGGCTTTATTTCGCGCATGAAGATTTTAAATTAGAAACGGTTTTATGTTAACCAGAAGTGTGGTTTCTACTGAAGATTATTTTTTAATTTCTGAAAGTATAAGATTTCCTGACCTTGGTGCATTCCAGCATCTTATAAAGCAGTCATATTTTTGTCTTACGACGAGAGAGAGGTGAGAGGAACTGAGTAAGAAATACATAAAGTGTTAGGTTACACGAGGGACTTACTTAAGAGGCTTACAAGAGCTAAAGCGCGGTCACAGTCGGTTTGCATAGAAAAGAAAGAGACGCGCGATGACACAACGCTGGTAATTTATTGCAAAATATAAAGCAATTGTGGATTTACAGAAAATCTATTCATTGAACTAAAAAATTAAAACACTATTACGTTATAATGTTACTTGTAGAATAATCTGACAAAAAATCTGAATGTTTGCATGTATATTAGTGTGGTTTTTAATCGTTAAAATATTGTTTTGAGGTATCTTCGTGATTTTTTTCTATGATATCAAGTTAATTGTATTATGTTTTCAATACACTATCTAACTAGCATATATCCAGAAGAAAATCATATATTTTTCTGATGTTAGTTACTGCAGTGGATCATATATTTTTAGTCATTATAAATTTTCGTTTAGGTCATGTAGTCCCCTTAAAAGGAGTGTAGTAGAATAGAATAGAACACTCTTTCTCCTCTTTCTACTCTTTCGTTTCTTTTTCTCTTCCTTTTTCTTTCTTTCTTTTTCTCTTTAGTACCTACTCATGAATAGATGACTGGATTGTGTGAGGAATAAATAAGAAAGAAAAGAGGGTGAATGATATGGCAACAGTTGTCAGGGGAGAATAGTAGAAGAAAACTTATTATACCGACTATAAGTAATATAGGACAAGGGCAGGAAGATAATGATGATGTGTACCGACTCATGAAAATGAACATATTTTACAATCAAAAGTTTTTTCTTGAACATTTTTGGGTACCTGTTTTTTTTTCAAAAAACAGAAAAAAAACTGGTCCCCGGATACAGTACAACTATTTTCTTAATGTCCCTCGGTAAACTTCGTGTTTCATCAGTCGTCGCATTTCTAATCGACTTGCAGCTTTCTTCTCATCTTTAAAATAAATTACAGTAAGTTAAAAGAGTATTAATAATTGTATATACTTCCAAGTCGATTAGAAATCCGACGACTGACGAAACACGAAGTTTGCCGAGGGACATTTAGAAAGTAGTTGTACTGTACATAATCTAGGCACGACATTATCGAACGAAGATTTTCAGCAGTTACCAGTAGATACAAAACTTTTCAGTTTACTACAAAATATTGAATGCATAAAGATATTATCGTTTAGCCTTTTATTCGAGTAGTAAAAGCTACATTTAAAATAACCAACTAACAAACGCCAGCACTATTCATTTTGTTAACTCAAAGCGTAGCCAATTTGTGTTTTAATGAAGTATCAACTGCATAATACCGTTGGTTACCATAAAGCAGCAAATATTTAGCAAATTTTGAATGTCCTGATATAAAATGAGAACATTTGTTAACACGGTAATTAGTACAACTCATCACGTTAACAAATCTGACATTTTAATCACAGAGATTATGATTTAAAATAAAACGTGTAGTCGTGGTTTATTTTACGCTTCGTTGTGATCTGTCGCATTTATAAAGTTCTGGTAAAGAAAATAGAATGATAAACTAAATACTAATATAAAGAAGTATTATGTAATCGTGGTTTGAAATCAGCACGCAGTCAGCAAGTGACGTGATCAATGAGCAATTCGTGTTCGCAATGTACATAATAATAATAATCAAAGGACTGATTTCGAAACCGGTACTTCTGGACACGGCTCGCATTGTTAGGAGGTTCCTCTCTCTGGAGCCCTGACCGCCGGTAGCTTGGACCCTGTTCCTGATACCGGTGGACTATTATTTTTTATATTTTTAAATATTTTTATATTCTAATATTTAAAAATATAATTTATATGTATATAATCAAATAAAGGACATAATAATAACTTTATTTAAGACTATACATGCAGTCATACATTCATATTCGTGTTAGTAAGTACTTGTATAGTCCTCCAGACCGTATTTCGGCCATGGCGGTCAATCTCAACGGAAACTAGTCTTCGGCGCGGGAGATATAGTGCACAAGTGTGTGCGCAGACACAGGTGCACGTGCTTTCCGAGGCACGCGGGTATCACACCGCCAACTTCTAAACTCCGGGCTGTTACTAAGAAATTCGTAATGGAAAAACGCAATAACACTTTGCCCCACCTGGGAATCGAATCCAGGACCCCACGCTCAGCAGTTGCACTTGCAACCACGAGACCAACGGGGCAGTTAAGGACACGTGGAGTGCGATCCAGTGCCTAAGAAATAAACCGTCTAACCTATATTACTGTAGAAGAGGTCTTTGTCCGCAGTGGAACAACAGTACTTACAACAGCTGGTGTTCGACAATTTGGCTTTGAATATAACTTTATTTACCTATTAATTTCCAGAAAACCTTCCAAGTACCATCAGTTTCCAGATTAATATTTTCAGTTAAATACTGGTGGAGGGTTAATTTATCCAGTGCTAATATTATTACGTTTGCGGTGACATTTTAGGTGTTGTGCGCGGGTTCGTTACTAATTACGTGACGCGTTCGAAGAGAGCATTCATCCCTGAGGAAGGGAGTAAGGACTGACTTGGAATAATGTTTTGAACGGTTTAGCTGGCTCCACGTGGCTTCATTAGTCGGTGGTTTTTTCGACACGACATCACTGCAATCAATCACGAATAATGTTCACTCAAAGTTAATTCACTATTAGCAGCCCTACGTTATGGTGGTTATAAAAGTCCCAGAAATTGCGTGCGATTCCAGCGGTGTCTTGATGCGCAGTGTCCTTCGTAAAAAATGTCGACTCCACAAGCGCATTGCGTAAGGAAGTGTTCCGACATTAGCCGAATATGGCCGAAGTAAGTCCTCTTGTTTCTCAATCATTATGGGACGGAAAGGGATAGGTATAGGATGCGACTGAAATGCTCTCATAATGACAATCTTAAACATTTTATAGATTAATGATTTTGCGTACTAGGCCTTTTATACTATAAGAGTCAAATGAAATTATTCATGCAACATTTTTGGCGTAAACAACTGGTATTCATCATTGAGCTCCAACGATTAACCGTATGATGCCGCGGTTAAAACACGTGACGATCCCAACCAAAAATAAATCTCGTTTAAAACAATTGTTTTAGTAAATTAAAACAAGTTTTGGAATCGCTTTTACAAACTCAGTGTAAGCCTTCTTGAAAACCTTCATTGTAAATATAAGAGAAAATTTTCTTTGCTAGCGTTACTGAAATTGTGTGCCAAATTAGCTCCTTTTTGAGCAGTACCTAATTATTGTGGACTTTGACATTCGTTAGAGGAGTTGAATTAAATATTATACCTACTCATAAAGTTTTCAAGTGATGTTTGAGGAAGACTTTTCTTGTACTTATTTTTTTGTATGAAACATGTTTCATCAGTGTACGACAAAATTTCAATATACAAATAAACAAGTAGCATTCGTATTTTCCCTTAAAACGACTATTTTACTAGAATTTTAAAAGTAGGTAAAATAAGGGAAATTATTTTTTTATCAAATTTACTACCAACTTAAATTGTCCGAATATTCGAATCACGACTACCATCCTTTGACAATTTTACATCGTATCTACAGTGGACAGCAAAGAAACCGCGCCACCCACTACCTTGGAACTCTGATTCGATTTTCTCAAAAAGTATATAACTTACAACTATCCTTTGATAGTTGCATAGCATGAAATGCACTTTCTGTAGGTATAACTTTTTATACCTACAGAAAGTGCATTTCATGTTGATTAAAATTACTATTTTAACTAACAGACTAAGTTTTAGTTACGTCTAAATGTTAGAAGAGGCGTTCACGAATTCACGGGGCTCAGAACATCGGGAAATACATCCGTGTTCGTCTAGCGACCGTATGGTTCACTTTCCAAAAATAGAGTGTCCAAAATCGAAACCCTTTGCCTTTGAGCCTGGGTCCCTACTTCCAGCCCCTCGCCCCGTGACCACGTCAGCAGCAAAAAAAAATATGCCCGCCTCTGCACGTTTACCTAATTATTTTCTAAAAACTAAAGTTTACAAAAACAACATGAGAGGTAATAAAGATGTTAGATTTATGGCTAGTTTATGAAGTGCTCGGGGAAAGGAATAAATTATCGTTTCATCATTTAACCAAGATAACATTATGAGATTTATGACATGTTTACTTTTAATCTAATATTGGTGAATTTTACAAAGCATTTAAATAGCATGTGAGTAATAATCATGCTTAAAATATGTACTGCAGGCGTTGTTTTGGCTACGGTGGTCCGCGCCCTGGCCTGGCGCCGATATACTCGTATACAAAATATTGTAAAACATTTTAAAAAGAGCAACGGTGGAGTTACTTGCCCATTCTTCTCCATAGGAAACTGCTTTTTTGAAGGGGCAACTAGAATCAATTCTATTTGTCTGTTAATTTTGACGTCTAGAAGTGCCTTTTATGTGCCTATTTGAAATAGATGATTTGTGTTTGACTTTGACTTTGAGTTGTATGAAATGGCTTTAGCACGTCAAATTGACGTAGTGTCAATTTAATAATTTTCGGGACTGTACACAAAATAAAATACAAACATTACACAACACTTAAAGTTGAATTATTTAATCAGAGTATTAATAACCCATTTTTTTATAATGACATCTCGCAGGTCATCCTAGGAGGTTGTCAGCTGCTTAACCGTACTACACTGTTGTTGCCTTAATACATTAAGGCCTCCAGCCAGGTGTAAATAATCCAACTTTTATAATGGCACCTCGCAGGTCATCCTAGGAGGTTGTAGGCTGTTTAACCGGACTATCCTGTGGTTGCCTTAATAAATTAAGGCTTTCATCCAGGTGTGAATAACCCATTTATTTTTCTTATATTAATTTACCAAACCTCCATGAAAAGACAGCTAAACTTTGAGTACCTCAGTCTCAAAGGCCACTGAAAGTTTTGTAGCCATACTTAACAATAGCGGATCTTATCTGAACTGGCTGTAAAAGGGATTGTAACCTTTTATTGCTTAAATTGGATCTAAAATATCTGGACGTGATTTATTTTTATAGTCACAACCTGAGAATAGAATCTAGGTTACAACGAGTAATATTTTATGGTAATGGTTATTAAACTGGGCTTAGTATTTCTGTGATTTTGTACTGATTAATGCATGTAATTAATACTAAAACTAATAATAATTAAAACAATGCTTTTTTGAATAATTTTATCTGGTTGGTTTTATGTTAAAAAATTGTCTTCTATTTACTATTGACTATTCAAAGTGAAATTCTTGCACATCATTAATACTTTAATAGACAACTGGTCTGTAACTGTCTGTATGTCTGTTGAGTCTGGTATTCTGCTGCAACCGGTTGGACTGGAAGTCAACCCCAACACAGTTGAGAACATGCTAGGTAGGCAAGCAGACAAAGGGACTGTAAGCATAATAAAAAAATAAAAAATGAGCAGAAAAATAAAATGTGAATAAAATAAGCAGTAGTTGAAAGTATAGTAACAACTTCTTTTGTTTTTTTAAGGGATTTTTAGAATTGATGAGTTATTCTTTTACAGTTACGATTAATTCTTAGCCCTCGTTCTCACGGACGACTTTATAACGCGTTTTTTTTTATCGTGTGCTGGATTTTTAACGCACAGCTCAGCGCCGATAGTTGAAATCCAACAGTGCTATTTTTTGACGTGTTGGGTTCCACTCTGTTGGATTCTCAATATTCGGTTTAACAGAGAGAGTTGAAAATTCAGTGCACGATAAAAATTCGCCCGTGCCTACCTGGACTTAACCTTATAAGGTTTCGTCTTGCTGAATTCACGGTGGGTACTCTAGTAAGCATTACTTTTATTAATACGAGATTATTTCCGAAAATCACGCATGACCGTGCCATTTTTGCCAATTTCTTTCACTACACTCCATCAAATCTTTGGTAACATGATGGCTTAGAATCAAATGACATAAATGGCAATTACTTGACATAAATGGGCGAAGGGTTCCGGAAGGACACGACGGAAACTCCATGATTGAGCACTTTTCCTGTCGAGTGTCCTTGTACCAGGACATCTCGATTATGACAAGTATCGATTCCTTTTTGGGTTGTATCGATAATACCAATGGATGAAAAGGTATACTTTGATAATACTAGGAAAAATGCGTTCTATTATCATTCGGCATCTCAGCTGGTGTGGGTTTTTAATTATATTCTTGCTTGCTTTGTTTTGCTAAGATCACCATAGAAGGTGTTTTCATAATTTAGAAGCCTTCACACATCATAATATATGACGGTGCAACAAGTGGTGCCATCTAGTTTAGTTATGAAGATACTGGAATCACCGAAAATAAAGGTGACACTGGTTGATTACTGTCACTCTAGTAGAGCGTCGCATCGATGGATACGTGGCGGCTGCCTTTTAATGACAGATGATTTCAAAAGTGCCAATATCGTACCACGTACACGACAAACTGCAATATTCCGGCACAATCCTGATTATATTCAAGGTACTGAACCACTAATACTATGACCACTTCTGGTAAAGGCTATCTAGCTCTAATCTAGCTATAATTTACCTGTCATGCGTTATATTTAATTATTTTTACCTATTGTGGTATAGTAATTTTATTCTAGGTGCATCGTCTTCACATATAATTATTATGTATACATAATATTGTAAAACATTTTTAAAAGAGTAACGGTGGAGTTTCTTGCCCATTCTTCTCCATACGAAACTACCTTTTGGAAGGGGCAACTAGAATCAATTCTATTTTTTGTAAATTTTGACGTTCAAAAGTGCCTTTTATGTGCCTATTTGAAATAAACGATTTGACTTCGACTTTGACTTTATCCTGCGCCGTAATAAAATAACTAAATAAAAAAAATAACTGACTAATAACAGTAGTAAATTTTATAACGGCGCAGGATAGCCTTTACCAGAAGTGGTCATCGTATTACTGGTTCAGTAGCTTGAATATCATCAGGATTATGCCGGAATATAGCAGTTTGTCGTAGACGTGGTATGACAGTGGCACCCTTGATATCATCGGTCATCAGAAGGTGATACAGAACGATTATATTGCATGCGTAGCCTGTTGATTAACAATGTTATTATGCAGCCACATTAGAGAACATCCGAATATATTATTATGCAGGGTAAAATTAAATTAGCTAGCAAAACTCTATCCAACACTCATGGATGGATATGGAAATCTTATGAGGATAAAACAAAAAACAAAAAAGATTTTCTAATCTCATAATTTCATTTAACGGTCTGTATTCGAAGATACTGTATGCAAAAGGACTTAGAAATTATTTCAAACGAACACATTACATATCTTTGTTAAACTCCGCCAATCTCATGAATTAATTTGTTGAATTCTTCACCATGTTTCCGGCTTGACTTTTTCTCTAAATGTTTTGCCATCTCATCAAAAGTGATGGTCCACGTTACGAACTTAAATATTATTTGCAAATAGCCTGGCAACAATGTACCCATCCTTATTATATTCCTATAGCCACCACTTACCTAAGAGTCAAAGCATTCGGTGCAGCGAGTGTCAGCTTCAAAGGCCTAAGCCTGGCTCTCCTGGTCTCAGCAGCTATGCTGGGTGGGGTCTGTGTGGCGACGTCTCTCCCTCGTCTCTGGCCCGAGGAGCCCGTACCTCCACAACCATTCATGTAGGAGAGCTGAGGGTGGGAGACACTCATGCCCACTTTATTGCGTTGTGCTCTGCTGGGGAAAAAAAAGTTTAAGTTTATTTATTAATGTAGGATTTTTACTTTAACATAAAACGGCCATAGTTCAATTACATCAAAATATTCACAATCATACGCTTGTAGCGGTATCTACATCGCCACGCTGCGCGTCACACTGACGTCACGCAAAATCCTGCATCGCGCAAGCAGAGTTTACCGCGCAACTAGCATATAAACAACGTCCCGACATCAATCGTCAGGCAGTTGCCCACCATACACGACACCCGTCAAGTCGGAGGATCCTCCCTTTTCTATAGAGTATGAGTGAACTCTGTTCCTCATACCTCTATACGCTCATGTCTTAGTATTCCAGAAATACTGACAAGATATATTACTGAACATTACATCTGTACATCTCTGCCTAACATTTTGGGGAATATGCGCGTGATGTTATGTTAATATGTGTTTGACCCTTGAAATATTGTACAGTTTGGTTAAAGAAATATGAACCAGAGTTTTTAAAGCCAACCAAGCAGAATAATATGCAAAGCTCCTTTTCGCTGTTATATAAAAACCATACATTAATTAATCTATTTGCTAAGTGTGTCGATTATGTCAGATTTCCTTCAAGAGTACACTCTCCAAAGTAAAAAAAATGGCCAAGAATCAATGACAAAATCGACAAGTGAAACTTCATACTGATATTTGTTGCTAAATTCAGAGATGACTAAAATATTCAACCAAAACCAATTCCCGTAATTTTCGTCTATGGCTGCACCATATTTCAAATAACTAATACAGCCAACACGGCCTCGTACGACTTAATTTTGCAAAACACGGCCACTCCGGCCCGACGAGGCTGTGATTAAGCATTTTGGTTGAGTTCCCAACCATTTGGGCACGGAAACGCCGGAAAATTTTAGCGAATGTGGAACCCACATGGTGGAACGAGAAAATTACTCTGGAAAACCTATTATTTTAAAGTTGTTTGTGTGTTTACCAGTTTCAAGTCTATCCTTATTAATTTGGATCGGTTCTGTTAAACACGGAGCCTCTTTATTGAGTACACTTTCATAAACTGCAGTTTTACTCTATAGAATATGGCTTGAAGTTAACATTATGTAGAAAGATTTAGATTTACGATAGACTGACTGAAATCGTTGAATCGAGATTCATGCATGATTTGATTGGGCATCGTTTTAGAATACGGTTTCTGAATTTTGCTAAAATTACTGAAGGCCTAGTATCCATCGCGCCTCAGAATCAAGACATATTTTTAATTACCTTCTTCATTTAAATGCATTTCATTGCAAAACTAATAATAGCAATGACGCTCGGTCACTGAAATTATAATGAAGAATAATGCTTTTTACTTCCATAGTAATACCAACCAATTAAATTAAAATCAGCACCCAATCAATTCATTTAATTAATTTGTGGAATGCCGTGGTTCATGACTCTGTGGTCACAGATCGAACAATTATTTAGACCTTCCAATTTACAATTTAACCATTTTGTTTGCAAAGGTTTTTTTTTGGACTCTTTTGTGGCCTCCACCAATTGTCAATAACCACAGCTATCCGTTTGAAGTACGCTTTGATTGAATTTACTATGTAACGAATCTAGGTTTTTATTTGGAGGTTTCGGTCAAAGGCAATCGAAAGGGTTGCTTATTATTCATATATTTTTGGTTATTTCAAGGTTATCAGAAATGTGTGTGGACAGTTGGTCATTTTGCTGTTGCCGATAGGTTTTTTTTTATATTCGAATAAGAAGATTTTTTTGGTATTTCTATTTTGCTTGCTATGTACACACTAGGCTTGTAGAGTTCCTGCTAGGGTCGCGGATTGTTCAAAAGAGTTACCGTGGCCCCTGGCATAGGCAACTGAATGAGGTTTTTAGCCAGTAAAAGTCTGCCACGCCCTCCCGCTCCACCCAGAGCGGGAGAAATTATTTGATGATTTCTTACCCAAAAAAATAGCTTGTAGAGTTACTGAACAGAACACTGTTAATATCACATAATACCATCTTTTCCCAATTTACTTGGGATCGGAACCGCGGGTTTTTTTCCTAAAACTGCACCAGTTCCTTCCAAAAATTCAAGTTACCAAGTTTGGGGACATCCTTACGAACGAGTCCAAGTTTATTTTACTGATTAAACTTCATAGAGTTACATATTTTATGATGGTAATTACCTGGTAGCATTTGTGATCCTCCAGGTAAGCTGCCTGCTCACAGTTCTGTTTGGAGACAGATCTGGAGAACTCCTCACGCCGATCCGTCGCATGCCTTGACCTGTTGGGCCATTGTCGTAGCCTCCACATTGCCTGCCAACAAAGTTTAAAGTTTAAATAGCAGAACAAACTTTTTAGAGTCTATCAAAGGTGTCTTTCGATGCAGATATTTTTAGAACTTCTTTTTAGTGCTGCCTTAAGTCCTGTTCCATTTTTGAAAAAGCTCACACATCCCGATTTTACAAGCTTTTATTTAGTTTCACCTATCACGATGTTTGTCTATAATCTAATCTTGCAAGTTAATTTTGATCCACTTCCCGGTTACCAATTGAGCTGAAATTTTGCATGCATGTGTAAATCGAATGACAATGCAACATTATTATGACATGGAGCTGATCTGATGATGGAACCGGAAGGTGGCCATAGGAACTCGGAAGTTAAACGACCCAACCCCATCGAGTTTGGACTCGTTTGATCCGTCTTAACGAGTACTTTGGTGCTACATTGTGATTGCAATAGAAAAATAATGAAGGTGTTATATGCTAAATGTTCTTTAATGTTCCATCAAAATGTAATACGCTTGTAATTATGAAAACATTGGGTCTGATAAAAAAACGCAAAGATTTAATACAAGGTGTAAAGTTTCAGGGTTTAACAAAAACATATAATTAGATATGTACGATATGGGATTATTGTGACGTAGACGAAGAAGGTTAATTATCGTTAAAGGTTGCAATGCAGGTACCTATGTAATGGTATTTTTCTTATCAGGTTTAAATAATTTTTAACTTTTTAGTTCTTTTTATTAACAAGTATTATAAGCTTGTTTTTAAAAAGTTTTTTTTTTCGTTTATTTTTATTTTATAGGTACGGGTTTGTTTTCAGGATTCTATCGTCAGTAAGTACCGTCCATTCTTTAACTACAAATTACGTCCCTACATTTCAAACTGGAGCCATATTATGACAGTGCATGTCAATGCTAATAGTAGCTCATGTGCCATGAAAATATTATGTATTCGAAATCATAATTGTTTACAACAACATAAATACGAGTAAACAGACCTAACACGTGTAGGAAGTAATAAGTCTGGCGTACGAAAGTTTAGTTAATCCGAAATAACTCAATTCCATTAGGTAATTCATCGTGCCAACACGATATCTTTGATAAACAAGTACTACACATTGATCCAATAAGTCTATTGTCCCATAAACAACTGATACATTACACAGATGCCTGTAACTCCTAAATTAGAGCAGAAACTGAATCTACGCCAGAAACGTAAAGCCACTCACCTATGGACATCATGAATGCCAAGCTCAACGAATCGCCGCATCGCCAATGAAATTTGCCACGTCCACAGGATGCTCACAGTGAGCAGCCAGAGATGACAAACCATTCGCGGCACATATCTTTCAATGTCTGTACGCAGCTTAAAGTATATAGCATAATGAGCCTATAATGTTCGCACTGCTGGGACACAGGTCTCCTCTCTTCGAGAGAGAGTGAGCTGTAATATAGCACGCAGGCCCAGTGCGGCTTGGTAGATGTCACATGTCTTCGATTTTTTGGTTCTAGGACATGCCAGTTTCCTCACGATGTTTTCCTTCACCGTTTTAAGAGCAGTGGTGATGAAATTATTTACACAAAGTAAAGCGCCTGCCTGGATTTGTTACCACTGGGCTACCACTGCTCCCCAAAGTACATAACAGATGACTAAATATCCATGAAAGATATTCGAAACGCGCCATAAATTCCTACAATAATGCACAAGATGTGAACAGTAAAACCAAACGTCTTCAAATCAACGATGCGATTATTGATGGCTTCACATAAATCGAACCACAGCCAACTACAGCCAATGTTGGTCCATAAGCCCAGACAAACAATTACATTAAAGCTTTTATGGCCGATTATAACGTAGCCGCTATTTCATGTATCGATATTTATGGCCAACAATTTGGTTCGTTTTATGGCACCAATTTGTTATGATCTTGTTTACAATAATGTCCTTGTGGACAGATAGTTTATAATAACTGAGTATATGATTGGAAGTTGCTGGTGAATTAATACTTGGAATTCAGAGACAAAAGGTTTGGGTTTTGTTGAAGGGATGGCGATATGATAGAAGAAGGTAGGACGAACTAGAGAAAATAAACGACCATTGCGTGGTCCACTTTAGCCCTGGATCGAAAGAGCTGGATGTCTGCGGACCTGGGGAGAGGCCTTTGCCCAGCAGTGGATGATAGTAGTAGTAGAAGTAGTAGATAGGATAAATAATAATTGCAAGAAAGCAGAAACTATACCTATATTACATTTTCTCGCAAAAACTCCACTCTTAAGAGAGTTGTTAACTAATTTAATATATTTTTATCAAAACATTTCTTGAGTAGCCGTCGTCCGGCACAAAAACCTTCGGATTCAGAGTAGAAGTCATTTGTAATACAAATCATCGACCAAATTCGAGACAAGGAATGTAAGATCCATTTTCTTTTCACAGGAGCCATGTCGAAATTCGATAAAAGAACATTCAATAAGCTAAATGTTAAATCTCCATGTAATATGAACTTCAATTCACATTGGTAACCTGATGAAAAAGTGTTTTATTCAAATATCCCGTTAAATTTACGATTTTAAGTCATGCTGAAATATGAATAAGGTTCCAAATAGCTTACATCTTGTTATAAGCCTCGTATGGCTTTTTAAAGATTGATTCAGTCAAAACGAAGTTACTGTAATAGTCCGTAATCTGTTACAAAATGAAATAACTGAATCTGAATCTCAACTCAACTCTTTCTTTCTCTCCAAGTTGCTTTATCAGACTTTTCATTTATTAAGACTATCTATACAACTGACTAGTAGTACCTATTGAATACCTGTATATATCTTTATATCTACATATATATATTTAATGAAAACATTTCCTATTAACTGATATTATTTACTTATTCAAAATCCCGAAAAGCTCATTAGAATGTGTATCTATTACATTTCATCAGGCATTTACCCGTTTCAACTTTCCCAGTACTTCCATAGCTATGCTAACTGGGCGAGTGGTTTTTTTATGATATTTACCTATACAGAGTCAAATTAAATTAGCTAGCAAAACTACCTATTAAATTTCATTAAGCATTTACCCGTTTCAAATTTCCCAGTACTTCCATAGCTATGTTAACTGGGCGAGTGGTTTTTTATGATATTTACCTATACAGGGTCAAATTAAATTAGCTAGCAAAACTCCGCAAACGTGATGGGTATCGATATCTCAATACGACAGAATAGAAATAAACTCAACCGCAGGTAGTTTACTCACTTGAAATGCCAGTTTAATAAAACTGTTTTCTATGTGTAAACTTCACATACGTGATGGGTCGATATCTACCTGATAAACCAAAAAAAAAACATATTGTCCTAACTCATACTTCAAGTAACAAAACCACCAGTGGTTGTTGACCCGAAAAAAGTCATCAATTTATTTTTAAGGCTCCCACAAACAGTCACGACGCGACAGCGCCACGCGACTCTAGTAGAAAAAAATCGAATTACACTTCATGGAAATTGTTCTACAAGAGTCACGCCGCGCTGACGCGTCGCGACTGTCTGTGGCAGCCTTAAAAATAAATTGATGACTTTTTCGGGTCAACTAGCACTGGTGGTTTTGTTACTTGAAGTATGAGTTAGGACAATATGTTTTTTTTTTGGTTTATCAGGTAGATATCGACCCATCACGTATGTGAAGTTTACACATAGAAAACAGTTTTATTAAACTGGCATTTCAAGTGAGTAAACTACCTGCGGTTGATGATCCTAAAAAAAAACTCATCTAATTAATTTCTTCTTTATTTGATCATGTTTAGCTATCAATAGCTATCACGTCTGCGGAGTTTCGCTAGCTAATTCAATTTTACCCTGTATTATAAAACCTACCGCTTCAAACTTTCTCGATAACACATATTATATCGATACCGTCCTCCTCTACCTCTCGGATACCGATCTTGCTCATTGGCTTGGAAGATTATTATGCCTAGGTTCAATCTCATCCATTTTTTAACCCCGTTTAGATAAAGGTTCCTTTGAACACCTAATCCCTTAGGAATGAGTTCGGAAATTCAAATCTGTTTCGCAAATACCTTCATGTTCATTCTATATAAATCTTGGAGTAAATCTTAATTTAGTGAATGGATGGAAGTCTGCATGCCTTTTATCCTTTGGGAGCAGACTTCGTTGCAGTAGGTATGGTTCTAAATAAAGTAGCTTAGATTCAAGAAAATTTAATGTTGCCTTGAAACTCCAACAATCAGCCTTTTTTAGGGTTCCGTAGTCAACAAGGGACCCTTATATTTTCACCATGTCCGTCTGTCCGTCCGTCCGCAGCTTCACTCAGAGACTTAGTACTAGAAAGCTATAATTTGGCATGGATATACATATTAATGATCGACAAAGCGACGGTGGCGGTAAAAATAAAATCATGAAAAAAATTGTTTTAGGGTACCTCCTGTACACGTAAAGTGGGGATGTTTTTATTTTTCTCGTATATCCCATGTTGTGGGGTATTGTTGGATAGGGCATTTAAAAATATTACGGGTCTGTAAAAATCTGTCGATTCAGGGAACCGTTTGCGTAAAATTAAGCTTTAAATCGATAATTTTTGTTAGAGTCAAGTGTCCCCCGCACCTGCCGGCTAAATGGTTGTTTTTGGATATGTGAAAAAATTCACGGCAGTAGTTTACAAATTAAAAGGAAAACGATATTAGTTTACAAGTTTACGAGTAATAGTCGACCAACTTACATTTGCGGATGGAACGTTTGGTAGAACATGTTTTTCAACTACAATGTTAAGTTTGTTCTTGGGATAACTTCATCCCAAATAAGGAACCCTTCATTGTGCGTGGTCCGACACGCACTTGACCGGTTTTTTTTTTAGTCAACCTATGTATTCCCATTGCTAAGCAAAGATCTACCTCATATTTTTCCAGTTCTCATAACGTTTTGCCGTTTCCGGCCAATCTGGTAAGAACAAGATAAGATCGTTACGCTAGCATTTCCTAGGCCTGCCTCGGCGAAGACGCCCGTCTTCAGGCACCCACTGTGTGTCAATTCTGACCAATCTGCCCTCATGTATACTGTGAGTGTGACCTGCCTAGCCCCATTTCACCCTCGCAGATTTATCGGCAACATCAGTGATGCCTGTCTTGGAGCATCTTTTGGTGTTGCGAATTCGATCGGTCAGCCAGACCGTTGTGTTAAAATGGTACTCGTGACTACGCTCAATGTGTCATTCTCTTGAGGTATCCATGACCATAATTTAAGAAAGTCATGGGTGCAGATCATTGTTATTCCAAATACATATTTTTAGCCTCTTTTGTCTTACTATCCTTAACTTTCATGGTCGTCATTGAAATGTATCTTTTGTTTACATTTTGTATGGAATAATTAGTGTATTAATGCAAATGTTCTTAATTTCACATTCACATATTATTGCAAACGGTGGGATATATATGGTTTATTTTCGGAGTTTGTGTCCTATTACGGTTTATTAGTAATCATACGGGATTCATACGGAATTATCTCTTTGGAGACATACGAGATTTGGAATGTGAAAAGAAAGGAGAAACTAAGCTGATTGTGTTTCTCTAATAATAATATGATTATTATTATTTCGTCTTTGATATTTCTCGGGGCCCTGGGGTCCCGGACCTTTGGAAGGCGTACGAGAGGCCTAAGCCAAGACACTAACCTATGATTATCTCTGTACGCACTGTACAAATTATTATTATTTGTTAAGACACACTAACAGCTAATGAGCTGATGCGTGTGTTTCACGATCCTTTGAGTTAAAATATTAATCAAAAGGTTAATCTCATAATCTCCTCTGATTCAATCTACCAGTCCACGAATGGGTTCTGTACTGGACCTTTTCCACATTTATCTACAACACATATTTCAAAACAGGACACGTTTCATTCCAAAACTTCAAAAGAAAACTACAAACAAAGCGACAGAACCAACACTCTTCTTGCATCGCTTATCCCCTATAAGTGCTTCAAAGACTTAGACGCCGCAAGTCGCCTCTAATCCACCTAACTACCGAACATCGCGCTCGCTCCCAGGAGTTTCTCGTATATTTCCACCCTAATTCTACAGAATAGTACCTTCAGAAGGTCGGCTACATACAATGAGCAAAACCAAGTGCACACACAGATAGACGTGTTACAATGCCAGTCGCGAATGCGCTTGCACGAGAAGCATGTCTAAGGAGGGCCTTAGACATGCTTCTGCCAGAGGGACTTAGCTCAAAATATAGGTTGGCTTTAGGAAGCCGATGAGCGTAAAAAATCATACTGATAATCGCATTGTGAACATGAGTTCACAAGGCGACGATCAGCATGATTTTTTACTGTATAGTTTTGGGATCACATAACAGTTTCATTCGGCATTTGTTTTTATTCGTCAGAACATTTCGTTCAGTGGAAAGTTGAAGTGTGATTCTAAGTTTTTACTGTAAAATATCATACAAGAAAGTGCCTTGCCTTGGTACTTCTACCGAAGGCACCCGGTGTCGAGTATACAAGGCTTTCGTATGATCCCAAACATAAAATCTAGAGGAGTAAGGTCAGGCGACGTATGTCAAACTATTAGAGTACCTATGTACGTTCGCTGTATGTTTCAATGCACGCAAACTAAGCGACAAGTGAACCGTGACCGTAAAAGTCGCTCCGCGACTTGTAACCTGGTCATGACGACCTGGATGCCTAACCTGTGATGTTGGGAGTTCAGAAAGTAGTGGGATGGCATAAACCAGTTAATTAAATCGATTATCACACATTTATTTTTATTTCTAGTTTTCCATTTTCGACCTTTGCCAGCATTATCGACTGTTTCATCAGCAACTCTAAATATTTGTTTTAC
The DNA here is from genome assembly GCA_916610205.1 of Griposia aprilina. Classification (NCBI taxonomy): domain Eukaryota; kingdom Metazoa; phylum Arthropoda; class Insecta; order Lepidoptera; family Noctuidae; genus Griposia; species Griposia aprilina. Next base: position 18,768,484 of record OU744286.1, read on the forward strand.
TTTGTACATCTTTAGATAGCTGATTAAATTAAGATGTGTTCCCAGGAATTTGTACGCTTAATGCCATAGTGAAAACTAGATAACTGGTGTTAAAGTTCATGTATGTAGATGATTTTTGAAAATCGTTAATATAGTATTGCCTTTGACTATTAAGTGTTGTATGCTTTAGAAAATTCGGGTACATTCAAAGGTTCGTTAAAGCATTACGTACCCAATGGAATAGCAATAAAGGCCATTCAATTTGAGTGTTTATAGAAAAGTGATATTTAGTGACGACTCTAGGAAATTTTCAAAAACACGTTATAATTGGGTTTTCTCGTATCCCATGAATTTTCGCCTAGGTTGTAGGGGGTGCTTAATTGTTGCAAACGGGTCTTACTATCATGCCCTGGAAGGAATTCGTCACATTACAAGCGATCCAGTATAGGTGGGTAGGTAGGTGTGTGTGCATGCATTTTCGCTCATTGCATAAAGCCAACCTTCTGTACCTATCCATGCTAAGCTTATTCCCTCTGGCTGACTGCCAACCGGCTTACAAAGAGGGTCGGGTCGTTCCATCGATCATAATGAATGGGTAACTGGATTGTTTTTGATCCTCAAAAAAGGGCAAACTCCTCAAATAAACAAAGTTTTCTTGGATTAAAAATGTTAGGCTTTGATCCGTTCGTATTGAGTACGTGTTTGCTTATTGATTGAATGGTCAAGGGTAACTTTGACGTCACAATCATTTTGAATTGGGTCCGTAGTTAAAAAAATCCTCTCCGAATGAACTGGAATGTTCTGCGATAAATTGTGACGGGCTTACCATTCACATGTTACGATCTACTGTTATCTGATTAAGTTGGATGTGAAGTAAATGAAACGTTTTGGCTGCAAGGACTGAAATTATTTTCGTGGGTAATACCTATATGTATAACTTTTGGGAGTGGAATTTATGTGCAAAATGAAGTGACTTACGTAATTTTTTTGGCATTTACGATTCGGAAAAAATATGTATCCTTTACTCGTCGACTCGTTTTTCGTAAATAGTGACAATTTAATAAAAATAAATAGTGACATACACAGGTAACTTTAGTCAAGCAGCGGTAATTTTAAACACATACTCGTAATAGGTGCATGTCAACTTTTCGGACTGTCATTTTCATTCAAAATACTAATGACGCCTTAATCGGAAAATAAATTCAAGGTGCAAGTAAAAATAAACCTTAAGGGGCTTACAAGAGCTAAAGCGCGGTCACTGTCGGATTGCACAGAAAATAAAGAGACGCGCGATGACACAACGCTGGTAATTTATTGCAAAATATGAAGCAACTATGGATTTACAAAAAATCTATTCATTGGACTAAAAAATTAAAACACTATTACGTTAGGATGTTGCTTGTAGAATAATCTGACAAAAAATCTGAATGTTTGCATGTATATTAGTATGGTTTTTAATCGTTAAAATTTTTTTTAGAGGTATCTTCGTGATTTTTTTCTATCATATCAAGTTAATTGTATTATGTTTTCAACACACTATCTAACTAGCATATATCCTGCAGAATATCATATATTTTTCTGATTTTGCTTACTGCAGTGGATCACATATTTTTAGGCATTATAAATTTGCGTTTAGGTCATGTAGTCCCCTTAAGGTGCTTAACATAATTGTTTTTTCATTGACTGAGCACCATATTTAACTATTTTAAACAATACCACCTTCTTTGACTTCAACTGAAACAAAAGCGCATTACACCACACTACATTATCGTAGGCCTACCTATCTAGCTCGCCGTCCGGTAAGGACCAGGCCCGGGTCGACGGCGCGTCGTGTTCCACGCGCGCCTCAAAGAGATGTCAGCATCATTGAAGGGGTCCAATAGGGCCGATGCCTGCCGGGGTCGCGGATTGTTCGAAAGAGTTACCGTGGCCCTGGCGCACAGGCAACTGAAGGAACACGGGTGGGTTTTAGTCAGTAAGAGTCTGACACGCCCTTCCGCTCCGCCCAGAGCGGGAGAGGTCATTTGATGATTTCCCACCCAAAAAAAAAAAAAAAGGCCTACCTATCTGTACAGCACTTCCTGATAACTCCCACGTCTCTGCGTTAATAGGCGGAGTCGAGTGCACTCTAGTCTGCTTTGAAGCTCCGGTATATACTTAAGTGCCTTATATTATGTATGAATAGTGCATGCTTTAAGCAAGACTTAAGCTACCAAGGTGGTTGAGGAATGGAGAAGATTGGAATTATGTTGAACATGACTGTGTAATGGCGTTACGGACAGTTTAAAAATGATAAATATTTGACAACGTTCCTGATCAAATCATCAATCTATAGTGACTTACTTGGGTATCTCTCTACTTATAGTCATCCAAAATACCTTCGTCACCGTACTCAGTATTGTACACGGTGGCAGGGATATCGACGCTCAAACTGAAACCATAAATCCATGGTATAATAATATACTTCGCCAGGTATAGCACTCCGGTCACGGGGGTGACACAAGCTTACGTCATCACCGCTGTGTTACCAGTAGTGTGTAATAATAACTTCCCAATCGCCTTTATTACCTGTGCGAATCCGATAAAACAAAGAGGTTTTAACTAACAATTACGTTGTTATATTTTTAAAAATTGTTTCGTTTGATTAGGAAAATGAAACGACAATTTAAATGGTTTATATATAATTTTTAACTGAAGGGTGATTTTTTTTTCCATAATTCGTGCGTTGTTGCAATAAAGTGGCAACTGGATAATGACGTAAGCATGTGTCACTCCCGGAATGTCAGACCTTGTTTTTTAGACTATACATAAATCCATCACACGATTCTAGAGAATAGAGCGTAGAAATTTTTCATCGTTTAGCAAAAACAAACAGCTGTTTGATAGAAAAGTGCAATATTTACGCGTACATAATGTATGGAACAGCTAATTATTTTTCAATAATCGACGAAAAATTTCAAAGAACTTCAGAATGATGTACTGAATCCATGGTAACAGGTTTCGCTTCGATGTCTCTGTACTATATAATCTGCACCATTATATTGCACTGACTCAGTAATGCATATTGCATCGCTAAGTCAATACTGCAGAATGTCACTCAGCAATGTTGTTTACATATGAAATCGAATTACTTCCTTCCCTTTTTGTGTATATATATAGTATATGTATAATGTAGATATATCCCCGATCATCCCATAACCCTCCTCCAGGAGAGCAGTAGGGCCACCAGTACAGTACACAAAAACAGACCGCCATCGTTCCGACCTCGCCGCCGAGGTCCTACGCGACGCCCCCGACCTAATTGTCCTCCCCCCCGACCCTTGCTCGACGACGCGCCAGCCCGCGCCGTAGCTGAGCCCGTAGCTTTAAATTCCCCTGATAATAATAATATAATCTCGATCCAGCCTGTCCCACCTTGCTGTCCTCCCCTCAGTGACGCCCTAAGCCGAGGTTCGTACCCCACAGGGGGTGCCCTTAGCGTGCGGTCACCTAGTACTTAAAAATTTCGCCCCGGCTGGAGGCTTTAAGTTAGTAGCTTAAGGCACCCACAGGCTTGCCCGGTTAAGTAGCCAAGACCTCAGTGGTCAAAACTACGAGCTGACCAATAGGAAAAAAAAAAAAATGTAGATATATATTATAGTAAATATGTACGTATGTGTATTATAAGTTTATATTCTGTTTAGGTACTTGTATATCTATTTTATTTATAAATACTTATGTTATCTTTTTAATATTTTTTTAATATTATTATTAGTAACGTCTGTTATACAGAGCACCTGCCATCTTATCTCTTCACCACCCTTGGTTGACTGGTAGAGAATGTCTAAGGCATTAAGTCCGCCTTTGTATACTATTGTGTGCAAGAAGTTTTAATAAATAAATAATTAAAATGTGACATTGACAGAATCTACCAATAAAAAAAAAATGGTGAGGCCATTAAAAAGGTTTTAAGTTTATGTCAACTCGATATTGGGCAACTAGGTGTTATTTGGTGCTATTTTGATGTTTGTTAACAAGCACTGAAATATAGTTATCCATGCAATAGACAACTCAGTGCTAAAGGCAATGATGTTATATAGGACTAGATCAGCAGTGTACGGCGCCGATGCGGTACTACGTCCGCAGGCATATCTGACTTCAGTCATCAGCTTGACGTCAAGTGAGCGATTGCTTAGCGCTAAAAAAAAATCAAAATGGTGCACTATGCGATTAATATTTGTATGACATGGTCTGAAAAGATCAATAAAGCAATTGGTGTTTCATTTAATAAATAAGTTTGCTCAATTTTATTCAGATTATCCAAAAAAAACATTACGACACGAAATAAATTTATCAAACATTGTTTTTACCATCAGTGTTACCAGTAAAAACGATTTTGATTTTGCCAGACTGTTGGGAGTTTAGTGAACGACGAAAGTATGTTCCTGTAAGTCTAAATTATTAGTATAGTCTGTTTGGTTTAAACATATATATTGTACAGTACATATATATTGTATAAATGATTGTACATAGAAATAATATCATTCCATTTTAAACAAAAGTAATTTGACACGATCTTAATAGTTTTGAAATATAATATTTACGTTTACGCATTTGTTTTACTTCTTCCTATATGTACCTAATCCTTGTCAGTTTCTTCAAATCTTTAAACTATTGAAAGTTCCATAATACAACCTATATAAATAGTAATTCATTCAATAAATACGTTAATTCATTCTGGGGAAATTATGTTGATCATTGGCAACTCTGACCGTTTTTCCGATACTAATGTCTTGTCTCATTCCAATGTAATTAGTTTGACGATAGAAGAAAATTCAAATTCAAATTCAAATTAATTTATTGTAGAACATAGATAAGGTAAGAGAAAAAAGAGACAAACATAGATCCTTTTGACAGATTGACATAATAGTATCCGTTTCAAAGCTACGACTTTAAACTCGTAAGTGGTTACGTTTTTCTGTTTTTTTTAGTACGTCGTCGTCGTCGTTGTGTAGCCGTTGGACAAGCTTCACTCAAAAGGCCGTTAATGCTCTTCGAGTCCAGTACAATAATGCATTCAGGATGCTGTTGGGGCTGCCACGCTTCTGTAGTGCCTCAGGGATGTTCGTGGACGCCCAGACTGACAGCTTCGCTGCAATCAGGCGCAAGCGAGCAGCTTCCTTGTTGCACAGGGTGCGTGCCAGTACCAACAGTCACCTGAGTGTCATTGCCAACAAACTGGATTGTCCTTTCATCCGGTACTTAAGTCAACTACATGCTCCTGTAAATATTGGTTATGTCTACTAACATAGTTTTTTAAGTTTTCATGTTACTAACATCTTTGTATTGTATTTGTACGCTAACATAGTTTTTAAGTGGTCATGTGCTAACAAATTTGTATAAGTAATTATGGAATTTTATTCCCAAATAAAGAGATTATTATTATTATTATTTTATTATATAACCTCATTGGCTGAAGGTATGAATAGTCTTGACTTGATAAAGGACTGAATTGATTTCAAAACAGAGAAGGGTATAATATATTTGACTGTAGGTACATGTGTCGCATCTTGAATCGTTAACTCTGTCATTATTCCCTCGCCTTTCGATTAGGCTTGTGTAGGTGCATTGTATTTAACAAAAAAAAAAACTACTAATAAATTGATTGAAATTATAAGATGCTCAGCGTTAATCATCATCGGACACACGTTTTTTGAATTGTATCATCTAAACTAATAATAAAAAAAGAGAAAATATTAGCTTTTGTATGTTATTTTGTTAAACACTCACGTTAAAACTGCTGAAGGGATCTGGATGAAATTCGGACCGTGACTAGGGGAACCTGTACTTTTCATTCTGGATCGCAGACAAAGTCACGGGTAACAGCTAGTAATTAATATAATAAAATTAAGAACGAATAAACTGTATCAAATACAGTGAAACTAGAGGAAAATTTCAGAACTAACATATTTTTCTTTCGTTAATAATTACCAATTTCTTTGAATTCCAATGCTACCATTGCTGTTCATTGTGCCAAAAAGTTAATAATAACAAAAAATATGAATAAATTATAATTTACTTTATACGTCTTTAATTAATTTATGTCTACTTGGTAACACAAACTAAATTATACTATTGCGAATTTGTAATTACTTCCGGCACCCTAGTACCGGAAATACGATCAAAAACATTACAAAAATTCTTAGTTCCTTACCTAAATAAGTACGTCAAATTAATTAAGAAAGACATTCCTTCCAGCCTTTAATTAAAAACATCTAAACGTAAACTAAGCTCACAAAGTGAAAGACGCCAAGAGCTCTAAACTATTTTTTGCTCTTTTAAGTTCAATGAAAGTCTTTGATTATCAAAGAATTCTTCAGTAGAGCACTTGTTTTCACGTGGTAGATCAAAGTGAGTTTATTTATTGCTTTTTCTTTGGCTAAACAATCGTTTGTACATTGAATCTGCTTTATTTGGTTGAGTATTCAATCGTTTCGAAACCTCTACAAGCGAAAAACTTTCTAAAAAGGTAAGTAAAGTTTTACTGAATGAAAAAAAACCTTTGAGTTGCAACCTGTAATTTTCTTAGGGATGTATTTTCTAGAATCTCCATACTACTTATTTAATCAGTAATACACTAGCAGCCCGGAGTATGGAATTGTGTCCGGTTGATGAAAATAGGCTAGCGACCTAATAAATGGAATTAAACATAACTGGCGAAATATCGGTGTACCTATAGGTACATATACCTCTACCTATCTCTTCAGGGATTACAGGCGTGATGTTTTGTTCTGTTATGTTAGTGTTCACTTTATACTTGTGCTAGAATAACTACCGTGTTTTAAATTGTATCTCTTTTTTGTAGTATGGGAAGTTCTATTATAAGAAAACAGAACGGATTGGGATAAGAAAACCAGCAGTGTAACGTTATAGTCGTTTATTTTACACGGAACTAACTTTTAAAATACACTACCACGTGCTTTTATACCCTTTTACAATAAAAAACGGCCAACAGATGGCGTGCTAAGCAACTTCCGGAAATAAAATATTAAATATTATTTTAATCTAGTTTGCAACGACTTCCGTTTACTAATCGGAGGCGGTATTTTGAGCACCGGCAGTCAGTTGCAAAATGTGCCAATTAATTTACACAAACATTTAGAAAAAAATCTGCACCCAGTAACATTTAATTACACTATAAAACCAAAAACTAACACTATGATCACTATTTTCGTACACTATGCCTAAATAAAAAAACAATTGACATTGGATCATTCATTTCTCTTCCCCAAATCACATTCTGAAACTAGTTTATCAGCAAAACATGAAGACCAAGGGGCTTAACCACAAAAAGATCCCCTAATAATCACAAATGGTAAGAAAATGATGATCTTTCCCCAGAGTGACCCAAGCAGATTAACCTTTGTTTGATTTGATTCCCTTTAGGCCTCGTTTTCCTCATCATGAGGTCAATGATGGACGGTTTGACAGCTAAGTAGTTACTTAACTAAAGTAAAGTAAAGTAGGTACATACTTAGCTGTCCGTCTGTGTTGAGTACTTTATGTGGCGTACCCAAATGTCCTTTCTTTGGTATTGTTCGTCGAGTTGTTGAGCTTCTTAAGTTCTTAGATGAGCTACACGATTAGTGACAAATGTTTGCACTGCCTGGATAGGTCCACTCAAATATGTGTGGTTCTTTTCCCAAAAGACCATTTCAGACGCTAATCTAAATTTTACTCACACGATCTGACCACTATTATGTCTGGACTTTAAAAGAGACTTTGACCTCTAAGTTTGTTTCGCCATTCCTTCTATTAATATTTTTCAATTTAAACTTCACGACTTTATTTCGATATGATAGCTTTCATCAAATGTTCGGAAAACTGGTTGCTTTGTTAAAGATAAAACTAAAAAACATACTATCGAAAAACATAACCCTCCTTCTGGCGCAGTCGGGTAATAAAGGGTGGTTGCTACAATTCCTGTACGAAATTATCGATGGCAACGTGATAAGGGTGACTACAATATTGAATAATAGTTCGTGCTAGTGCGGCGCACCGCAACGCGCGTATTGACCGACCCTCAAATTCTTATTTTTTATTGATTAATTGTACCTACTGTATTTAACAAAGAATTTAAGGCACTGCAAACTGATCCGTCATGAATTTTCAAGAATTTTTAGGCTCATGTTGGAAATGTTTCCCCAAAATAATCTCGCTGAGAAAATTGTCCGCGGTTAGGTGATTCCCGTTTATACCGAAAAGCTCTGCCATACTTAGCATACGTTACAATAAATTGTGAAGGTCTATTGTGACTCTACTACGACTTTCGATTAGAAAATATGTTGGTTTTGTGTTGTCTTGGTTTGAAAATATAGGATTCTCAAATCTTAGATGGCTTTGAAATTAAATCCTGTCTAGTCCTTAATCTGTTAGACGTATCTCTAGTCACGTGCAAAACCGTAATGTACCGGATAAAATGATGATGAAATAATATCAACAATATAAAAAATCTGGACAAAGTAACGGATTTGATAAGGCCACATTTTCTGTATTTATCACCAACGAATCTCTTTTACTTACAAAAGTCATGTTCTTACGATGTATATGATACCGTATAATTATGAACATTGTTAGTTTATAATCTATCTCGCCAGATTATAAACTGTTGAAAAATTGTGAACTGCAACAAACCATTTACAATTTAACGCATTCTTTTTCGATAGTTTATAATCTGACCATGGCGAACAAACAAATTGTGAACTGGTATCAAACTTGCGTGCGACGGATCGCACCTTGCGCTAATACTAAATAGCCAAGTAACTGCGACCAACTTAGAATTAGCGCTCGCCGGCCGCTACCACGGCAACGCTTGCTTCGCTCGCTCGGCTCGCTCGCTTTTGGTCACAGTTCTAACCTAACCTTTTTTTTTTTTTTTTTTTTTTTTTCGCTGAGAAATGCTTTATGCATTCCCGCTCGTGGGGGGGACGAGACGGGATAATGTGGGACTCCTGTCGGAATGACAGTATACCCACTAAAACTCAGCGGTGTTCCCACATCGCCGTGATGGGAAGGCCATGGGAATCCGGCTCAGCCTTTGCATCCACAACCCTCCCGGCGCGTGCCCGCCTAGCTGGCGGTCCCCGCATTCCCCCCAGCTTGGGGGGCTACGGGAATGGCCGGGAACACCTGGCCATTCCCGTCCAAAACTGGTGGAGGCCTGTGCAATACAGGCAAGGGCGCCCCCGCACCCGCTGCCTGCTGGCCTCCACCTGGGAGGAGTCGGAGATGACTATCAAACTGACGTCTTCTTCGACCCCTCCTCCGCCTTCGGAGCGACGCCGCGTGAGGATCGTCCTCCCGCGCGCGCTCAGCCGCCTCCTTCTGGGACATGACGTGTTCGCAGAAGGAGGCGACTGCCGCCCAGGACCTCTTATCCTGCAGCATGGCATTAACCAAGCCGGGAAGTGAGAGGTCCGGTCCGATCACCGCGATGAGACTGCGGCGCGTCTCGGACCACGACGGGCACACCTCGAGGGTGTGCTGCGCCGTGTCGTCCACCGCACCACAGTCGTGGCACGACGGCGTCTCCTCCCGTCCGGTGCAGGTACGATCCGAAGCAACCGTGTCCGGACAGCACCTGCACCAGACGGAACGAGAGGAACCCATGCGACCGCTCGAGCCAGTCTCGCAACACTGGCCCAATCGCGTCTAGGGTTCGGCGGCCAAAAGCTGCGGTGGCGAGCTCCCCCGTCCAATGGAGGACGATGGCATCCCTCGCCTCCCGCCGGACGGCCTCCCGCTCTTCCGGGGCTGGGCGTTCTCCTCCCGCTCTACGCCCCGCCGTCCATTCATATACTCTGGCGAGCACCCACGCCTCGAGTTCCCAAGGAGGGGTGCCGGCCAGAGCACATGCTGCCGCGAAGCCCACTGTGCGGTAGGCCCGCGCCGCCCGTTGGGCTATGGCCCTTTGGGGCGCCCGCAAGGCGGCGGCGTTCTCCCTCCTTTGGAGGGAGTCCTCCCAGATAGGAGCCCCGTAAAGGGCCATACTCCTCAAGATGCCGGCGTAAAGTTGCTGGCATCGCGCGCTGGGCCTCCCCAAGTTGGGTAGCAGCCACGAGAGCGCGCCTGCGGCCTTCAGCAGGCGCGACGACAGCCCGCTAAAATGCGGACCGAAGCGCCACCTGCTGTCGAGTACAAGGCCCAGATATTTCATCTGGGCCTTCACCTCAATTCTGATGCCCTCCACGAAAATGTGGGCATCAGGTGGGGGGCGCCGCCGAGGCCCGTGGAAGAACACGGCCTCGGTCTTGTGCAGCGCCACCGTTAAACCTAGGCGGCGGATCCTCCCCGCGACCAAGGATCCACCCGCCGAGGCCAGATTGGCCGCCTCCCTAAAACTCCCCCCCCGGGCGGTGAGGAGAGTGTCATCCGCATAGCAGATGACACTCGTGCCCCGAAGGAGAGTTCCCCGCAAGAGCCAATCATAGGCGATGTTCCAGAGGACAGGTCCTATGACTGACCCCTGTGGAACGCCGGCTTCGACGGCGTACCGCCGGACTTGGCCAGCCCTATTAACGAGGATGATCGTCCGATCCTCTAGGTAGCTGGCCAGCAGACGACGCATGTATAGGGGCACCCTGTGGAATCGGAGTGCCTCTAGGATGGTGGAGTGGGGAACGGAGTTGAAGGCATTGGCTATATCGAATGACACAGCCAACAATCCGTCCCTCGCCTCCATCGCCCCCTTCACCTGGCCCTTGAGGCGGGCCAGCGCGTCCACCGTGGAGCGCTCAGCCCGAAAACCGAACTGAGCGTCCGACAAGTCCGGCCCGATACTCCGCAGGTGGCTGTTTAGGCGGCCAGCGATTATCCCCTCGAACATTTTGCCGACCTCATCGAGCAGAACGATGGGCCGGAATGCCGAGGGGGAGTCCGCCGGGCGGCCCTCCTTGCGAAGGAGGCACAACTGCCCCTCCTTCCACGGTTTCGGGAACCTCCCACACGCAAGACATGCGCTGAAGAGGTCCCGAAACCTCTCCTCCATTTGAGTGGCAGCGATCGCCACCACTCTTGCCGGAACACCGTCGGGGCCCGGAGCCGTCTTCTTGGCGCGGATGTGGACAATCGCCGCGCGGAGTTCCAACTCCGTGACAGGGGGGGCCTCCTCTTCTTCCTCAGCTGGCGGAGCTATCCCTAGCGGTGCGCCCATCACTGGTGGGGTGAAGTTGTCCCTGCACGGGAATAGGGACTGAACCACCCCATCCAGGAATGAGGGCTCCAGGGTCTCGGCCACTGGGGGACCAAAGGGGCGCAATTTGTTGCGCGCCGCCTTATAAGGTCTCCCGTAGGGGTCTCTGTCGAGACCCTCCAGCATCTCCGCTCTCGCCGAGTCTCTGGCGGCGGCGATGGCCCTATCGAGGACCATTTTTGCCTCCACATACACCTCATAGAGGTGGTCCTCGTTAGCGTGAGCTCGTCGACGCCGCCGCCGGCTTCGCGTGTAGGCCCTTCTTGCCTCCACACACGCTGCTCGTAGCCCCGCCAGCCCCACCGACCACCAGTACACGGCGCGCCTGGGTAGTGGTCGGCGAGACCGAGGCATGCTAGAGTTGCATACCTCGGTCAGAGACCCCCTCAGGCGCCCCGCCACGGTATCCACATCCAGGCCGGCGGAAGGCGGCGAAAACCAATCCTGGATGAACGCCGCCTCCCCTGCTGCCTCCCTGTCCAGGTGGGTGAGAGCCCACCGCGGGAACGGCGATCGCCCCGAGAGGGGCCGCGTCTCTCCGGGGCCACCGGTGGAGATATCGAACCGTACGTAGCGGTGGTCCGACATAGTCTCCACCAGGTCCACCCGCCAGTTTAACACGCGCGCGGCCAACGCAGGGGTGGCGAAAGTGACGTCCACTATTGAGCCACCCTGCCGCCGCACGCAGGTCTGGACGCTTCCTCTATTCAAGAGGGAGAGTCCAGAGGAGGCTGCCCACATCTCCACTGCCCGCCCGCGAGCGTCGGTGGCCGGGCTACCCCAGTTCACCGACTTGGCATTCAGGTCTCCCAGTACGGAGACCTGACGCGGCGCCGCCCTGCCGACCACGGCGGCCAGGACTCCGAGATAGTTCTCAAAGTCCTGAAGAGGGCGGTTTGGGGAGAAATAGACGCCCACAAGGGCTAATTCTCCCCACGCAGTAGCCACGTATCCCGGTCCTTTCTCTAATAGCGAGAGGGGAGGGGAGTCTGTGGAAGACCGCGCCGCTAGTGCCACCAAGCCGTCCTCGTCACCCAGCCAGCTGCCGGGGATTGAGTAGGGCTCGGCGACCACCGCTACGTTCACCAACCACTCGGCCATGACCTGCACCACCAAGTCCTGGGCTGCCCTGCAGTGATTGGCGTTCGCCTGGAGGATGTGGTAGTTGGAAACCATTATTCCAACATCCCACATCCCTCCTCGGCTACCGCCGCTGGAGCTACAGCGGCGACGACGGCGGTGGTGGTGGTAGCAGCAGGGCGAACCTGCGCCGGCACTATGCCCTTCCTCGCGGGCGGCTTGCAGCTCCTGCCCGTCATCCTGTGGTCCGCGGGGCGGCCACTGGCGGCACACGCCGCGCAGCGTAGCGTGGCAGCGCGACAAGCGGCACTCTTGTGTCCCTCCTGCCCGCACCGGAAGCAAGACTCTCCCCAGTCGGACTTGGAGGGACACGTGGCTCGGGTGTGGCCGAACGCGAAGCACTTGAAGCAGCGCATAGGCTGGTCTTCAAGTGGCCGGACCACAGCCGAGCTGAGCCCCACAAGCAGCCGTCCTTTGGTCGCAGTAAGGACGGCCCCGGCCGCAGCGACTGGGCACTCGACACGGATGGTGCCCATGCCGCGGCGCCCGGGCCTGATAGCTCCACCCTTCACTGCGCCAGCGTCGCAGCCTCCGGCCGTTGCAACGGCCGCCACCACGTCCTCTTTGGTGACCGAATCGTCCAGATCGGCCACCTCCAAGGCTGCGGTCTTTACAGGCCTGACGACCGTTGCCGCATCCGCGATGACCTCCTGCAGCATTCCCGCGAAGAGGTCCGCGTTTGCGCCGCGCTGCTCCCCCGAAAACTCGAAAATTCGAGCCCCGGCCAGGGTACGGCGGCACGTGATGTTGCCGATCCCCAGCCGGGAGGGATCCGCGTTGGTACGAGCCCGTCTTAGGACGGACTCGTACGTCTCGCCCCTCTCCACGGCCTCCGGGGTGATGGTCACCACGACCGCCGCGGTTTTGGGAGGAACCAACTTCTTCCCGCCGGCTAGACCCTTTTTCGCCGCTGGGGCAGTTGCACTGAGGTTGGGGGTGGACCTTTGCCCTTTTCCTCCCCTGACCACTTTCGTCCACGGCGGGTTGGACGGGGTGGTGGAGGGAAGAAGGGCGTCCTCTTCCTGCGAGTTCCGGGGGGCTGCTGCTGGAGTGGCAGACGACCCGGACGCTCCCTCCGCGCTCGTGGTGGGCGTTTGAGAGGGCGTGTTCCTCTTGCCATTGCCCTTGCCCTTGGAGGGCTTCTGGACCCGGGGCTGCTCGCCCGATGCCGGGCCTCCCAGAGGCGCAGGTTCCGGCTCCGTCGGCGGTGGACTCTTATCCGCCGCTAGCGGCGGGCGGAGCCGCTTCTCGGGCAAGAGTCGGTCCTCAATGCCCGCGAAACAGCCTCTGATGAAGGCCCTCTCCTCCATGACAACCCCGCGGATTATTGCCTCGAGGCTGGCTGGGGAAGAGGGGTCCTCTACCCCCGTACCTGGAGCAGATTGGGCAGGCCGGGCCGTGACCTCAGCCAGCTTCTGGTGTAGCTGGCTGACCTCCGCTTGCAGGCGATCCACCTTCGCCTGCAACTGCCGCGTCTCGTCTGTGGCCGTCCGCTTCACCAGCTCCAATACGATGCCGTGCATGCTGGCGGCCCGGCATTTGAGAGCCTTCTGGAAGGTCCCCTTCAAATTGGAGGACTTTGAGGCGACCTCCAGGACCTCCTCCTTGTCCTCCTCTGCCATGCGCTCCAATTCCGCCAGGGAGTGGTCAGCATATAGCACATTAGACGCACCATAGCCAGCCCTCGACCTGGCGGCTTGCGCCTGCCGCTCCTTTGCGGCGACCCTCTCCTCCAGGTCTTCCTGGAGTTGCACCCGTTTCGCCAGATTTAGCTGGCGTTCGGCGTCCACCAAGCCCACATCGTGAGTAAAAGCCGAAGCAGAAGTCGAAGCCTTTTTAGACTTCGACTTCTTCTTCGACCTACTTGCAACCGACTCCGAGGAACCCCCAGACCCGAACCTTAGATCGGCCCTCTTCCGCTTGGGGCGGTCGTTTTCGGCCGCCGACGAGTCCATATTGGACTCGTCAGCGTCCGACAACTCGTCCGGCCTGCTGAAAAAGCTGGCCGCAGACGGTGCGTGGTCAGCTTCCGACGCCAAAGCGCCGCCGGCGTGGCCCTGAGAAGGGCCGTTGAGTTGGCCCTGAGAAGGGCCGTTGGGTTGGCCCTGAAAAGGGCCGTTGGGTTGACCCTGAGAAGGGCCTTTGGTTTGGCCCTGAGAAGGGCCTTTGGATTGGCCCTGAGAAGGGCCTTTGGGTTGGCCCTGAGAAGGGCCGTTTGAATCACCCTCGGAGGAGCGATTCGAGTTAAAACAAAGACGCCCGGAGGCGTCACGGCTCGGCTTCTTCGGCATATTCACAGACGACCGCGTTTTTGTCTGCGAGTCACAGCGCACTTTAGCCGCCGGTCTGCCACTCCGTTACGGTGGTCAGACACGGCGTTGCCCGGGGGAAACTACGTGGAAGTATGCGCTGTGGGGGATCCCCCAGTTCTAACCTAACCTAACCTAACCTAAACCGTTTGGTCGGGATGTTAGGATGTTAGATGTTCGGCTTAGTTACTGCAACCAATTAGGCTACCGCCAAGACCGACAAATCTCTGACGGTTCACAATTTGATGGTATATCTATAAAATCGGAAAGAATGTGAACCCTGTCGGTGAGTGTAGGTTCGTTTGAGTGTAGGTGTAAACAATTTGACGGTTTGACATGGATATATTATAAACTATCGAAAATTAATACGTTATATTGTAAGCAGTATGGTAAAGTTCACAATTTATCTAAAACTAACTCAAACTCAAAGCATTAATTTCAATTAAACCATTTACAGGCACTTTTGAATTGTCAAAGAGTCAGTCAGTTAGTCAGAAAGCTGAAGCTAGTTGCCCATTCCAAAACGTAAATCTCTAGGGAGAAGAACAAGCTAGAAACTCCAAGGACACTCTTTTAAATCAAGGTAATACGAAATCCTGGGTACATTATTCTTCGGTTAACGGTGTTCACAATCATACTGTGACGTTTACCTACATCAAACACATGGAAATAGAAAGTACTGTATATATAATATATATATATATATATACAGGACTTTGAAATCAACTCAATGTATATACATTGAGTTGATTTCAACATTTTAAAGCTAATACAAACTTCACTATGATTTATTGAAATTAATTAATTTAAAAAAGCATCCCAACGAAACTATCCCTACAAAAAATACTGCCCAATTTTTCACTTCCCATTTACGTATCGTCGCAAAAACGTATAGTTGTTTTGACCTTAATATGTTCTCAGCTGTGGCACCTATCATGGCTGACTGCACCCATCTGCGCAAGACACGGTCCAAATGACATGCGGTTTTTGCACGTCGCGGCACGGAATTGAGGGCAGCGAATCCGTAATGAGGTGCAGAGAAAAATAGGGATGTTGACATTCCAAAAACTATTTGTAACAAGATATTAAAAAAAATTAAAAAATACATACATACATGTATGTGTGTGTGTGTTTATATAATTGTGTATTATTATTGTATTAAAAAAAAAAGGTAATGGAATAGCTCAAAAATAACAAAGCTTTATGCTTTTCAAAATAATCTGCTAGACACTAATTATTCCTGTTACACTAATAAGTACCGACATAAAGGCAAATCAAAGTAAGTCTGTCTGTCTGGCTGATTGTTTGTATGTTACCTCATCACGACTAAACTACTGTACCGATCGTAATGAAATTTGACAAAGAGGTATTCTGCGACCTGGAGAAGGATGGAGGGTATATTTCATCCTGCTGTATATTTATTATGAAATGCAAAATACACGCAGACGTAGTCGCAGGCAAAACTCTTGTTTTCAATAACATTAGTTAGCAACCCTATTGGATAGTCCCTCTTCGATACGTATTTATTTCGATACCTGTTCGGGACAGAGGTTTAGTGGGAGTTAAAAGTGGGTTTAGAGTTAAGGATACCAGAGGGTTGAAGTGCGGTTTTCGATTTGTGGTTGCATTTCACTTTAATGTTTTATTTAGATTAGATTGTACTTTAGTTTAAAAGAACGATGAAAATATAACTTTGTTCGTTTATTAAGTAGGTAACTGTTCTGTAACCACTTAATTGATTTATAATATAAAAAGCAAAGTAATTGAGTACAAGACCACTTTCATTTTTGTCACCAGACTTTTGGGGTTGCATTGTGTGTGCATGCACCGGACGCCGGACCAGAGTCCAACACAAAAATGTGAGAAACACAGTCCGTTCTCCGGTAAAAAGACAAGCGGCCTAATGGTACCTACTACTAACAAGAATTAGTCAGCAATTAATTGGTTTCAAAGTGACTTGTGTCTAATATCTGTACAGATTAACTCGTGTGGCTAGTGTTGACGCGGCACTATGTGCATACCATGGCTATGTCTCATCAATTCTGCGATATTGCATTATACGCGTAATATGGGGTAATTCTGTAGAAATTAACAGAGTGTTTCGAGCTCAGAAAAAATGCGTCCGCTCAATATGTGGAGCGCACCTACTTGACAGCTGTGTCCCATAATTTAAAAAATATAAAATATTACCACTCCCAGCAATATATTATATTTTTGAAATCTGTATTTTTGTGTACCAAAATAGGCTCGAATTTGATCTGCATATTGATCTTGTATCTAGACCTAGCCGCAGAGTTCACCTGCTTCGTGTACCGAGACGATATAATAAACTCTTCTGTAATAATGTATTTTGTATGGCGACCAAAGTTTATAATAAACTACCAGATTTTTTTTAAACTCATTACTTTGTAACATTTAAACGTAAACTATTCAATTATAAATAAAAGTAAATGCTACTACTCGACTAATGATTTTATGAATGAAAAGTAAACATAAATATTAGGAATTATCTGTATTATTCTCTTCGCATTATCTTTTTGACTTAATTCAATCCTTTTGACATTTCTATTACTAACATTTGACTAACTTGCAATTTGAATGTTATCCTAATTAATTTAACTGTTTTAAATTTAACTAACTTTAAATTTAACAAAATATTCTGAACTATAAAAATTATGTAACATCTCTGCAACAATATTCGGACAAATAAATGAACTATTACTATTACTATATTTCTTGCTAATAGCTGCACTATGCGACCACATCTTTCAAAGCCTTTAGCATCAGTAATACATAATGACAGATTCCACCGCCCACTACATATATACTCCAATTGTGTGCAATGTAGGTTGACTGGATATTGTATATTGTTTTTATTCCGTATCTATAACAGAAACATCAAAGATTTAAATCGCTAGATTTGCCCTTACCGTACTTAATCACGCGAAAAAGTGTCTATATTGAGAAGAGTGAGTTCACATTTCTTAGATAGCGTTTCCATGACAATCAACTCAAGTCACTGAGTCATTGTGTTTCAGAGGTTTCAAAACGAAACAGAAACACGGCTATCTTTTGACGCGGTAATCCTAAGGATTTAATTATTATTATTATTTTATGTTAACATATCTCGGGGCACCTTTGGAAGGCGTACAAGGTGCCGAAGCCAACTCGTAGAGGCCCGTTTGACGCTTTTATTTTAATTAAATGAGGCAGCAACCGACGATTATCCCTGTACGAACTATGCAAGTGCACCCAAGGACAATCCCCGGATGGTTTAGGACTATTGCAGGATATGAAAACAAATATATTGGATTATGGATTTGGGTGGCTAAAGTGAACTGGTTATCTAGGACTATGAGAAGATTAAGGCTGAAATTAAATTAAATTACCTGACCAAAGTTTTATATGAAATATACAGATAAAAAGGCAGGGGGTGACTCTTGCACGCTTAATAATAGGCTACCGGGAACTGTCACTAGCACATAGTGACGTAGCGACAAGAGGGCAACATGTCCTGAGGTGCTTGAGGACTGGAGAGGTATTCCGCGGCTATCAGAACAATCCCATAACCCGGAAGATAGTCAAGATCCCTACCAGCACTTACTGGAATACTTCCTTCCTCCGAGCACGTTTGCTCTTGCGAATCTCCACTCAAGCCAGCCAATAAAGGCAAGCCAGAGGTGAGGAAAAAGACTACTCCCGGGAGATAGGGTCCGTGTGGTCGCTACTGCCCAACACCTCGCCACATGCTGCCCTGTGAGTTTCTGTATCTCTTTTGGTCTAGCTCTTCACCCTAGACCTATTCCAGTAGAGTAAACTGTACCGGCACAGACCCAGAGTTTGGAGTGCACAAGTCCTAACACGAAGTCAACGTAAAGATACGGCGGTGGGGTTATTTTCTCCCATTTTTTTTTGATCTGCAACCAGTCTGTCAACTATGAGCAGATGTTGAGTAAGTATAGGGCTTTAGAGAGTAATTTCTTCATTATGAATCCTCTTTATTTGCAGTAGACTTAGTCTAACTTGTTATGTCTGTTATGACAAGCCTTTTAAGTCTTCATCTGTGGTCAGACTTGGTTAGTGCAACTGCCTGTGGTTTTGGATGCTTTTCAAGTCTTGTCTTATAGCGTGCAGCAATAGACTTTATCTCCTGTTGCAAAGTGTTCATTTTTAGAATGTCGTAATTCTGAGTTTTTGATAAACCATGAAGCACTTGATATTGCTTTTGGAATGGTGTTTTGTGCCCTCTGGAGTATGTTTTTAAGTTTGAGAGACTTGCTGTGCCCCAAAGCTGGATCCCATATGTCCAAATTGGCTGTATTATGACATTGCACAGGAGCAACTTGTTATCTATGCACAGTGTGGAGTTTCTACTCCAACAAGAGCCACTGTAGACTTTTGTGATTCATGTTAAGTTGATCCCTTATAGCTTGCATTTATTTGTAACAAAGAATTCTCTAACCACAGGTTTTATATCGAAATACTAGGCACCCTATTTTTTTTTGTCACAAATTTGGCTAGAATAAAGTATATTATCTAATTATTCTGTAATTCACTTTTCTATTCATTATGTAGAAAAATTACAACCCCACTTAAAAAGCAAACTTTTATTTTTTCTCCACAAAAATGACTTAGCCAGAACGACTTATAAATTACTTAAGGCAAAAAAACTCTAGCTAAGGAGTTTGCTTACAAAACTCGGCCAAACTTAGCCATGTAACCTGCGAAATGAGAGTTATGAAACTCTTAATCTTGCGCCAAGCAGTCGAGATGAAATTATTCTTAAGTTACATACACTTTAGTAAAAGATTTCAGAGATCTTGACTCGCAAAGGTTTACATTATGTATGGTATATTACAATGTAAGATACGGTAAAGGAATATAATTATAACCAATGGTAGTGTCGTGTAATTAGTCTGAATTGGTATAGCTGTATAATTATTATAATTACCTACCCACCCTTTGAGCATAATAGTAAGGTTAATCTAATATCACATAATATGAGAATATATTACTATTATGCTTTTTCATGACTTCTGTCATTTAGTATTTATTCATTATTATTAGTCTTCGTAGTTCTGCAAAATATTTCCTTCGCATTCTTCCAATTTTATCTATATCTAGGATTTGTAAATAAGAAACCTACTTTAGGTCAGATTGACTACTGTATAGAAGTATGAGGAACGGGGTGTAAAGCTCACTCATACTCTATGGAAAAGGGAAGATCCTCCGACCAGACGGGTGTTATGTCTGGTGGGCAACTGCCCGACGGTTGATGTCGGGACGTATATATGCTAGTCGCGCGGTAAACTCTGCTTGCGTGATGCAGGATTTGCGTGACGTCAGTGTGACGTGAAGCTCGCATGTGGTGGTGTAGATACCGCTACAACTGTACTACTTTTAGTCTGTAGATGAATATAGTACCATCGTACAAACTGACAACCAGATGTTCTTTTTCTTCGTAGTATCGATGATTCCACAAAATTATTGTCATCTATAATTATAAGTTTTGACCGGACCTGAGCCACGTCGATGGCGTTAGTAATGAGCTCACAAAGGTTTTTCATGGTGCAGGAGTTGCACAGAGAGCACGACAGGATGTGAGTCATCGTTTGTGATGCAGCTCCACTATCGCATTGTGCATCATTGACATTATTCTTTTAGTTTAAAAAAAAATACTCTGTGATGTGTTGTTTTGAAAAACTAGAAATGCCAATCTTTATTATTTAATGAGGTAAATATTGCCAAGTTTCAAGTTTATTAACCAAAGGAATAAGATTTTTCAAATAAACTGTATCACGCAGTAAAACTTCCCCTTAAAAATTAATTAACCCCAGTGTCCATTCAGGGGTCGATTTCCGAAAAATCGGGTTACACTTTACTCTTTATTTTTGGCCTTAAGTATAAGTACTGAGTTTCGAGTTAATCGGTGCTCACTTTAAAATTGTTCTATTGACAAGGGCAGTTTGAAAAAAAAATACAATTTTTATAAATTACTTAGAATTATGTATTCGTGTCAAGTTTCAAGTTTATTAGCATATCAGCATATAATGTTCCCACTGCTGGGACACAGGCCTCCTCTCTTCGAAAGGGAGTGAGTTGTAATCCACTACGCGGGCCCAGTGCCAAGTTTATTAACTCAAGGAAAAAGATTTCGTATATTAACGAAATCCCCCTTTTCACCCCCTTAAACGTCGAATTTCCAAAAACCCCTTCTTAACGGATGCCTACGTCATAATAACTGTCTGCGTGCCAAGTTTCAGCCCAATCCATTCAGTGGTTTTAGCAATTTGTTGATAGATCAACGAGTCAGTCAGACACGGTCTCCTTTTACCCACATATAATATAGAGATTTTTGTAACTATGTTAAACAACAGAATAAATGACTTATTACCTATGCAGTACCCTGACTAAGTTGTACCATATGTTTAAAAAACATCATATTCCTTGCTCCAACTGCTATTTTTGAGAGGGCCTCTCGTAATCCAGTCGTTGTCCAAAAATGATTTACTGAAGATTTGATTTCTTAATTTGAAGAGTCATCTTACCTTCTCTGCGTCCCTCCGGGCACAGGAGTTGCTGCCAGTCGTGCTTGTCGCTTCAGCAGCTGTACAGTCAGCGCAAAAGACACCACCATGGTCAGCATAGGAATGTAGAACGCGACCAGCGAGCCGAAGATCCAGAACAGACGGTTGTTGATCACGCAGAGGTCTGGAGTCGGCATTATGTTAGAGCGGTTGATAAGACCTGGGAATTAAGAATTTGATTAAAAGCGTGACTGAAACAAATGTTTATTTTCGATGATTTTCCTGCTGAACAATGAAAGTTTTTGACTATACTTATATGTTGAATGCGGTAACAAATAAATAGTTATTTGTGCCACAAGCGAGCAAAGTTGGTTTTTGCTGCGAGTTTTGATTTTGAATTCCGAGTATGCGAAGGATTCTATAATTGAATCACTCGCTACGCTCGTGATTGAAAGACACAAGATGTAAATAACTTTGGTCTCGAGTAACACATACAACTTTTTACCTCAGCAGCAAGAACATATTACTTAAAGGTAAAAAAAATACAACATGGTAAAAATTAAACCATGTGTATATTTGTAAAACAAACAATATCAAAAAAATTATTACATTTAAAACATTAACAGATGATTTGGAATTCATGGGTTATATGTGTATCCCTTCGATCAATAATAGCACGTGTATCCAAACGTTTTATTGTTGGTTTCTTTTTTGGGCCCGCTAGGTATGGAATTTGAAAACCGAACTTAGAATCGACTTGTTTCTATCTCTTCCTTTTTTTGTATCGAAGTGAGAGTGACATAGGACTTAGAGAAAAACAGTACCTAGGTCTTGGATATGTCCCGTAATAAAACCAGACCTACTAAATTGCACGCCTCATAACCGAAACTCGTGAGGTAGTGCTCTGCTCTCGCCTTAAAAAGAACAAGTAATTCCTTGAGCTAAAAATGTCTCTATTTACTTCATATCGCACTTGTAGGATAATATTCATACACAAAAGTCAAGAAAAAACACTAGTTTCAACACTCATGCTATTTTCAAAAGACATTTTGCTATTTAAAATAATGAAAACACTGTTTAAAAAATATATTCTGTGGACGTCCGTGTGTCGGTATCTATGGATCCTGGCGTCGTCACAATACTCCCGAAAAACGTAACTAATCGAGTCCATTTTTTTTAAACGCTTCTTTATAGTACTAAACTAAGTCCTTTCGAAAATCACGGTCTAATTCAATGTAGTTTAATTCTAATTATTAATATAAAAATACAACTGGACATTTCGTTCGTTGTATATTTTTTATAGAATTAATTGAGATTTTAAGGCGTGCACTTTTGGATATTCAAAATTTTCTTTGAGTTACACTAAGAATAAGTGCACTGCTCTCAAAACAGTGAAGGAAAACGTTGTGACGAAACCGAAATGTCCTAGAACCAAACAATTCGAAGACATGTGTGATATCCAGCAACCCGCACTGGGCCCGCGTGGTGGATTATGGCCCACTCCCTCTCACACAGAGGAGGCCTGTGTCCCAGCAGTAGGAACATTAAAGGCTGATTATGAGTGAAGAATAAGTATAAAAATGTCTGCCAAGATCAATAATCTCCAATTAAAATCCGAAAGGCACCAGCCAAAAACACGACGACCCTCAAATAACAAGAATCCGCGAATAAACGACACTGCCTATGACTTGTAATATTTAAAACCTCCTTCTCCCCCAGTTCAATCTCAAGTTCACGTTGGCAGGAAGCCAATTCTCCTTTACCCAACTCCTTGTTCGTTTAATCACGTAGGTACCTATGAAATTAAGAAACTAACACCTGCATTCTAAGTACAGTTTAATGTCTAATTTGTGTTCTTGTAACTTAAACTGTTGGGCAATAACTTCAAGTGTCGGGCGATGTTAGACGATATCTTCGACCGGCTGTTGCCAGTTTTCAAGTGGAGTTTAATTATTTCTACGAGTAATTGATTGTCATGTAGGAATTTCATATGATTGTACGTTAGGCACTTGTCCCACCGCCGGCGATTAATGAGAAGAGAATCGAGCTAGCAACTACAAACGAGTTGGCGAGCAACGACCAGCGAGTGCGCGAAAGCGATTAGCGATTACAATATGCTGATATGCGTATGTACCATGCATGAGTCTCTTAGTGAGTATTAGCTAGCTATTTCCTATTCTCTTTGCATGATAGCTCTTGTTACTGCTGACAAACGAGTACTCAATGGCGGTGTGAACAGTAAGCGATCAACTATTAATAATATAATAAATGTCAAAATGTCAAACCTATAGTTTTATGATATCTGCGCGCACAGATTATCAAAGCCCGGCCAGCGCATGATTCGTTGCCCGGAATGTTACTATTTTATAAATATTCTGTTATAAACATTTAGAACTAGGTATAGTGTATTTTGTTGTTGGTTTTTTAATTTTCGTATGCTGCACTGGTTGACGTCATCACGTCAACGCCGGCTGTCGCTGAAAACCAGCGCTGGGGCTCTGTCTCGTATAGAGTCGTAGCATTATGCTGAGCGATTGCTGTTTTGCGTGGATGTGACGCATATTTCCCCCCAACTCGTTATTTCTTGTATTTGTGTGTTTTTCTCTGCGTCGTGTTTACCGCAAATAAACGTATTTTCTTTCTTTAATGTATCGCTTTTACTTACGCGGGACCTATAATCTTTTCTACGTTTTTTGAGCGAGAAAATCTTTGATGGTGCATCGCTTCCTCGTCGGCAGTGTGACAGATGCCTAAGTTGTTATGTTGTATGTGACTGCTTCCTCGGTCTAGTCACTAGACTCTAGTGGTTGCAAGATTGATTTTTGAGCAAGGAGTTATGGGTTCGATTCCCAGGTAGGCCAAAGTGTTATTGGGTTTTTCCATTAAGGTTTTTTTAATAGTAACCCGAATTCTGGATTTGTGCCTGGTTAACAGGAATAGGCTCGCTCCATTTTACTGGAACTTATAATAATTGAATTGATCTCTGACGCCATGTGAATGAACTTACACTGCCCATCCGTTTGTGAAATACAGGCGTGATGTTTTGTTATTGTTTGTTCTCAAGAGTCATTATTTTATTTTCGCTTTAATTTCTGATCAAATGAATCTTATTAACTAAGTTTTATGTTTCCTGAGAAGTAGGTATAAGGTTACATTCGTTTTTCGCTTTTGTTGTTTCTATCAATATGAGAAAAAAAAAACATAAAAAAATTACTTAGGGAAAATATCTGCACTCTAATTGTGTAACATACTTTCAATCACAATCCGAAGGTTTTGAAAGAAAGACAAATAATAAGGCAAATAACGCAATGAACGTCACTGAACTCAAAACTAAAGGCATTTTATGTGTTACGCAATCAGGTACCGGCGGGTTATTCTAAGGTCGATAAACTTACCTATATTCATATTGACACTCCGCTGAAAATTTTATATTATACCTTTTTTAGAAGGATGCGAACACCCAATAAAAAGCACAGACCGATGCTTGTATTAATTGCCTGGGACAATAAAATGGCTGCCCCATATGAAATACCCAGTACGAGCAAAAAGAAGAAGGTTTTTCACATCTCTACTTTCATGGTAACTCACGTCAAATTGTAAAAAAATTGGAAAATCCAAAAGTGCACGACTCATAATGCACATTTAATTATGAAATATAAAAAAAAAAAAAAAACTTAAGTCGTTCAAAATTAATTGCCGATAAAACAGCTGTAGTAGGAAGAAGGTACTGCACAAACGCCCCTGGTGGAATAAATGTACATAATATCTATAGGTATATCACCATCCATATGTTAATTTTCTATGGATATATATAGATATACAGTCTTGTAGCTTTCGTTTTTTATTAATTGCAATTAAACGACACTGAATTAATTAATCATTCGCATTCAGTGACCTACAATCGTCGATAAGAATAAAAAAAAAAAAAAATAACTCATATAATGGATTTTTTCACAAGTTACAGTGTTTCCGGGTTTCACACATGACGGACAGGAATTTTTTTTGACCTATTTTGGTGTTTTTTCCAATTCTATTGCAGTAAATCAATTCTTAAAAAGTATGAAATTAATCTCCATTATAATATATTATCTCGACAATAGTATGCAAAATTTCTTGATTCCGTGAACTAACAAGGCTATAATAATAAAAATAGCCGCCAAAATGAGGCGAAAAAAAATTTTCGATCGTAAAGCACTCTCTGATGCTTCGCATCATGAGTCGTGCAAAAAAAATTGCGTTACAATTTTAGCAATCACGGAGATTTTAATATAGACAAAACCAGCGAGTACCATTTACTATCTAAAAACTAATAAAAGACATAGTAAGTCACTTTAACCATTTCAAAACTAATAGGTTTTTAAATGGTTAATTGTCTTGCCACTGACATCGGTGAAGGGAAACCATCGTGAGGAATCCTAGCCGTATGGTTAATATATGAGTGTGCAGAGGCCCGTATGACGTTTTGAATTAAATCAGGCAGCAATCGACGATTATACCTGTAGGCACTATGCAAGTGCACCCTTTTTTTTTGATCCAGTGTGGAAAATCCTCATGGATGTCCCCCGCCCTGAGGGGGGCGGAGGGGTCTGTCAGACTTTTACTGACTAAAACCACCCCGGTGTTCCATCTCACACCTGCGCCCAGGGGTCGCGGGAAAGTACAAATCTTTCGCAACCACCGACTGGTGCCGGCCCGCCTCTGTGCACCCTAGGACAACCCCTGCTTGGTGTAGGACTATTGCAAGATATGAAAACAAAAATATTGGATTTTGGGTGGCTGAAGTGAACTGGCTATCTAGGATTATGGAAAGACTATAGCCCCTGCCTGACAAATGTTTTATAAAATACACAGATAAAAAGGCAAGGGCACACTTAATTATGGGGTTCCGAAAAGGGTCGCTAGCACATAGTGTCGTAGCGACAAGGGGGTAACATGACCTGAGGTGCTTATGAGGAGTGGAGAGGTATTTCACGGCTATCAGGACAATCCCGGAAGTACGGTCAAGATCCTTACCAGCATTTTACTGGAATACTTCCTTCCTCCGAGCATGTTTGCTCTTGCGAATCTCTACTCAAGCCGGCCAATAAAGGCAAGCCAGAGGCGAGGAACAAGACTTCTCCCAAGAGATAGGGTCCGTGAGATCGCTACTGCCCAACAGCTCACCATATGCTGCCCTGCGGGTTTCTGTATCTTTCTTGGTCTGGCTCCTCACCCTACACCTGTTTCGGCAATGTAAACTCTACCGGTACAGTCTATAGAGGTATGAGAAACAGGGTTTAAAGCTCACTCATGCCTCCATAGAAAAGGGAGGATCCTCCGACCAGACGGGTGTCATGTCTGGTGGGCAACTGCCCGATGTTTGATGTCGGGACGTAGTATATATGCTAGTTGTACGCAAAACTCTGCTTGCGCGATGCAGGATTTAGCGTGGCGTCAGTGTGACGCGTAGCTCGCATGTGGCGTTGTATATGCCGCTTCAAGACCTAGAGTGCAGGAGCGCGCAAGCGCCACCACGACGTCAACGTAGAGATACGGCGGTGGGGTTACTTTTATTATTATTTAGTTGTCTTGTTAGTATAACGCACATTAACAAGAAAATTTACTAATAAAAACCTACTAAGCCATTTTTGCGCTTTCCTCGAAAATTTTGTTTGAAGCATATACTAGGGCAGCTGACTGGGTTATGTAACAAACATTAAATTGCTCAACTCAAACTCAAAGCACTGATTTCAATTAACCCAATGCCAGGCACTTGTGAATTGTCAAGGAGTCGGTCAGTCAGAAATATGAAGCTAGTTGCCCCATTCCAAAGCATTGTAGGCCTATGGAGACGAACGGACAAGAAATTCTGTGGACGTTCTCTTAAATCAGAATGATGTTACATGAAAAAAAAACTACAAACACTTACCTAAAACTGTAATAGAACTAGAGACGACCATGCTAAGGAGCCAGACTAGTGCGATTTTGATGATGACGACTCGCTTGGTGGAGTGGTGCCGACTCTTCAGAGGGTTGCGGATGCCCAGGAATCTGTGGACAAAGGGATTTAATGAACTGGAGGTAAAAAATACGGTATAGAGAAAATACGTGAGCTAAAATTGATAATCATGCCTATATTATAAGTATTTGGCCAAGTGGTCGCTAGCGCTACTGCTGAGCATGAGGTCCTGAGTTCGATTCTCAGGTCGGGCAAAGAGTTGTCAGATTTTTCCATCAGGAATTTCTCAGTAATAGCCTGGAGTCCGGATTTGTTCCTGGTTGATGGCAATGAACTCGCCCCCTATTAAATGGGGCTTGAACATAAGTGGCGAATTGTGGTTGCACCTCTGCCTAACCCTTTGGGGAATACAGATGTTATTATTTGTTATGGAAATATTTTACTCAAACATCCGAAAACCTTAAAATTAGTTCGTAATGACCGATGCTTACACTAATTTTAACTTGATTAGGCAAAATTAAAATTTTATCAACCTAAGTTAGGGTTTAGGAATACAATCACTCTGCCTAGTTTTTTCTCCACCATGTTGGGGTCGGCTTCCAAGCTAACTGAATGCAACTAAATACCAGTATTTTACATGGTGCGACTGCTTATCTCACCTCCACAACCCAACAACTGCATAACACGGGTAGCGTGTAACCCAGTGACTGGGTAACACGGGTAGCGTGTACCACAGTTACTGGGTAAGGGCCGCCAGCGGTTGGCGGCTCGGCACGTCATGACTTTTTTATGCGACGAATAAAAATATATCGTAAATGTGTGACAATAAAAATTAAATTTCAATGATGATTTCTAAGGACGTCGCGACATGCCTAAGGATACCGCGGCATTGTGGCCGTTGAAATTAGATTTTTTTGTCATACCATTAATTTATATTTCTATTTGTCGCATAAAATTGCCATGCCGTGCCGTGCCGCCGGTGGGCGCCGGCCCTAACACGGCTAGCGTGTAACCCAGGTACTGGGTAACACGGGTAGTGGGGTGGGTAACTTGGTTGTTAGTCTTTGGGCTTCAGACTACCCGTAACGACTGTCAAAGATCTACAAATGACAGCCGGGACCAACGGCTTAACGTGCTTTCAGAGGTACGGAGGACTCTCGATATGTAAAGGTGACCCATCCACGAACCGACCGCAGCCAGCGTAGCTTAACCTTCCATTGACCAGTGCGGCTTTTATCGTTTAATGCTACGGGCCCCTCCATTTAGGAATAAAACAGTCACATGTTTTATTAAATACCTACTAGTTTATACTCGTTTTGGTAAAATTAACCATATTTTATCTTTTAAAGATGAAAGAAAGCCTCAAATTGATATCATCACTGTTTACCTTGGACCAATATACAATATCTTTAACTGAACGAAGGATTATTTTACTTTATCATTAGCCATTTCGTAGTCCTAAAAGTTTTAAAAAGTTACAAGGACAAAAGTTTGACGAAGAAAAAATCGATTATATAAGATTCATACTCGTAAGAACGATAATTTATCAAACACGTTGTCAATAAGTTTATAACAAACTTTCAGTGAATTTTCTAATTGGTTTATTTTATCTGGTTTTATTATCGTTTGACGGGGGATCCAAAAAGTATTTTATGTTTTCTGACAGTAAACTGCTTCAATTCAATCAAAATATATATATATATTTTTGTCTTTTAACTGTGATTATAATTGCGTGTAATTTCAATGTTTTTTAGTTGCATTAGGCTTTTTAGTTAAATGTTTCCAGTAAAAATATGAGTAAAAACAGAAACAAAGACACAAACTTAAAAAAAAAACCGGGTCGACTTAAGAATCTCCTCCTTTGTTTTTCGTCGGTTAAAAATAGAACAGAATATCAACGTAAGCTAAGGACAAAGAGTCAACGGCATTTTTTACGCAATTCACTTATTTCATAATTCGACATAGAATTCTTTGTTTTATCATAGGATTTTTTTTTCTAATACTAAGTCGTGTATATAAAGATAACTACTTACACCTATTTTTCACAAAGTGAGGAAGTAGACACGGATATAATTATACCATTAGTCCGTGTATTGTATACATCGGACAATCGGTGCGATCACATGTTGTAAACAAATAATTATATCACTCACACTCACACGGTTAAACTTGCGTTATTTTAGTGCAACAACAATAATAAGGCACGTCGGCGTTACAAATAATGGTTAAATAAGGAAAATTATTAATTATTGTAGCAATGAACAGTAATAGTAATATCTGATTTAATATTTAAAATTATTAAAGCTTAAATAAATGATAAAAGGTTAAAATTATAAAAGTTTAACAATTAAGAAGTCTCGCGTAATCGCGGATATATGGCGGTTGACTCATTTAGTTTAGTTTTACGAAGTAGATAAAGACATCTTCCGTATTTTGTTAATAATATAAAAAATACAGTAATTGGCCTTAACCATTTTCTTAGTAATGCCCTGTTAACTAAATGTTGTAAAGCAGAAGAAGATAGCTTTGTTCTTCCATTAATTAACACAGTATTGCGTTCAAAACGCTCTCCTATAAAATCATGATTTTGTAGATAACCGTATATACTTTTGCGGCCGTCGATATGATAGTGAGTATAAAAATAAGATTCCCCATACCCCAACTAAATACAATGTAAATCCGCCCACATGGTAAGAACAGCGAAAAATCAACTAAAATGTAAGCGATTTTTGAACACTAGAATCGGAGAAGTATAATAAATCTAGTAGTACAGACACGTCAGTTCTTAACAGTCTGGGATTGGGTTTTCATTTGAAGTATATTGAGACTTTACGTGCTCATAAAGTTTGGAAGCATAAAGTTGTGAATTGTGAGCGCAGCAGTAGCTATTTTGTGTATGCATTATTTATTCATAATGGAATAAGAACATTATGATATAACTTGTAAACTAATAATTTCAGAATGTTTACTGGAACGTGTTTATGTAATTTTGCAAAAGATTAGAGTACATTTAAGGTTATATGCATATCTTAAAAATAAATAAAACAAAAATAAATAAATTAAATTAAAATAAATAGTATAATACATAAATAATTAAAATTAATTTAAATAATTGTCTACATTTATATCTGTAATTTTTATGGTTTGCATATTATAGAGTTCAAATCAAATCAAATCATTTTTTTTTGCCAACATGGGAAGGGGATAGAGATGTTAGACATGTTTTGATAATGTTTTCCTCTGCCATCACTTGGATATGCAAAATTTTACACATAAATTAACTATCTACCATCAAAATACCATTCTGTATAACAATAATATTACAAAATCATTAAATTGGAAAATCATTTTAACCATTTTTTTTTCAATGTCAGGAAGTATCAAGTAGTCAAAATTTTCATAAATAAATAAAAGCCCCAGATAAATAATAATTGTGAGTACACGAATAAGAGTATTCTATTTTATTACATTTATATTTCTAGTTTATGGTTCATCAACCTCTTCATCAGTCATGCTGAAAGATTGATTGCTCGCACACTGTTTCATTGCCAAGACTAACTTGAAAAGACTTTTGTGGTGACAAATCAAATATTGCAAAAAAAAACAGGATTAGTGTAGAATCCTGTTGATTCGGTATTTAAATTGAATATATCACTACACTGGCTCATCACCTCACCAAAGCCTTTCGTGCAGGCCGCTTCTCTTCGTATTCGTGGAGAACTGACAGTTGACATTAGTGCTACCTCATTCTGATGTGGATGAGATAGTTATTAAATAGATACACTTTATGTAGTTTTATAATTCTTTGCCAAAAATAGGCTTAGCACATTTAAAGTCATTTCAAAAGTACCGATAAATAAATTCATCTGATTTACGTTGATTTCGAATTATTCATCTTTTATTTTTTTTTTATCTAGCGTCCCTGCCCAACCCGAACGCCCGTATCTTTCCGATTTTTCAATAAGGTATTCTGCACACGGACCGGTTGGTTAGACTGTAGTCTGCAGCCGCATCGTCATCGCTATAAATC
Organism: Griposia aprilina; assembly: GCA_916610205.1. NCBI lineage: Eukaryota > Metazoa > Arthropoda > Insecta > Lepidoptera > Noctuidae > Griposia > Griposia aprilina. The sequence continues at coordinate 18,799,637 of OU744286.1, forward strand.
TTGTAGGAATACCTTATTTCCCCGTTACAGGTTATACTGATGAGTTTTTAGTATCGACGATATGGTTGGACGAGGTGTTATATTGGTTATGGCTTTAAAGCTAGCGGTATAAGTACTATATATTGATAACAAGCTTCTGCTCGCAACTTTGGCTGAGTGAAAATTTGGCCCCCAATCCACCGCGTCGCCTCCCATCGCCTGCCCGCACTAGTTTAATAATAATTTTCTCTTAGCGTTCAAATCCGACTGGTAACTCCAGAGATTACCGCGTTGAAACAAATAAACAAACAAACTCTTCATTTTTAATATTAGTATATACAGGCTTATTGGGTATATGTCGGCAATCCGTTAAGGGGATGTAGGAGAGGTGATTTGCAACCGAATGACCCCTATGCAAATGTCAAACCTTTTCGAGTAATTTGACATTTTTTTGAAGATATCTGGTATCTTATTGTAGCTCGTTGGATAGCTGAGAACTTCTACATGTTTTTGCTATGTTCTGCCGATAAAGTACATCCGTGTTTTTTTTTCCAGTAATCTACCACTTAAGTCAAATAACCTGCTCAAAATGATAGAAACTTGTAAGGATTTGTAAAACTATTAAAGATAATTGTCATTTTGTGTTTGATTATTATGTATTGAAGTAGAAGCAAATATTAATAATTAAAAAAAAACATGCATTGTTTATTTTAAATAAATTTTCAAAGTTGTGTACCGCTAAAAAATATAAAATGTCAAACTACTCGAAAATGGTTGACATTTGCATAGAGGTCATTTTGTTGCAAATGACCTCTCCTACATCTCTATAATGGATTACGGACATACTATAACCAATAACCCTGTATATAGATGATAGTAAAATTAATAGCTTATAAAATTTGTAAATTTTCTTCTTCCAAAGTAATAAGAGAACTGCATCTGATACTGAGTGGGACGACTTAATTATCAGCAAAGTTGGTGCTGGTGATATTATCAAATGGGTCTTCCTATAGCGTTTTATTTGAAAGGCGATAAGAGGGCCTCTTAACAATTGTGATTGCTAAGATTGATCATCATCGATTGTTGTCTAGGTAATTTCGACAGCACTTTTCAACGTAATTGACGTAAGCATTTCGATAGCTCATTTCAGTCCTGTACATTTTGAACTATTCCATAATCGTTATCGCTGACAGTACATCACTTTGGCGTACGGTGGTAGGAAGGTGATGACGATCTATACATGAATCCCCAGGCGCTCCAAGTATGAAGCCAATGCCAGAAAAGGCGCCGAATAGGGCTGATGATGAGGGTTTCGTGACAGTGCAAAGGAGCAAGCACCGGTCGCGAGCGAACAAGAACCGCTGCGGCAAAGCTCCTACGGATTCCGGAGTGAGCCTGCGTGCCGCAAAGCCGAATACACCGGTGAACATCTCCCGCCTACATTACAGCACTAAGCCGGAGGACATCTTGGAGTACGTGCGCCAGAAGACAAGGTACACGCCGAGGGTGCAGTTACTGGAGTCCCACCGCAACGTCAACTTGAAAGCGTTCGGGGTGCGAGTACCAAATTGTTACTTGTCCGTCGTCTTGGAAGAAGACTTTTAGCCACAGGACGTGGTGTTCCGTCGCTTCCGCGGGCAAATACCACAAGACATCACAAGCACAATTAGCTAGTGAAGTGAAGTGCTACTAACATACTTTTAAGCAATATTTATAAACATGAGTTTAAGTTATATTATGTATTAGTTTGTTATTTTGTAGGTAATTTGTGTATTTTATCTATGGGCCTCGGTTGCCTGACAATAAAATAATAATTATTATTTATTATTATAATATGTAAACATAATTCAAGATATTTACACCTTCACGACTTAGAAAACAGAATATCTGATTCCCTAAGCAAAATAAACGTAGTAGCTTTTTCTCCCGTCTCCCGAAATGCATTTCCGCCAACCGTCGCGCCGAACTGTCCCAGCTGTTTTCATGGCTTCACACATAGTGATACATTGCCGCAGCAAGCAAGCAATATATTAAAATTACCTGGCCGTACGTTTCAGCAAACTCCGGTATACATCGCATTTTGCTGACGTTGCAAAATATGGCGACTTGGCTTGGGTGATTTATTTTAATATTTTATGCAATATTTGTCTTAGAAATCACTGTCACGCGGTGCAGGAAAACATCGTGAGGAAATATGGACTTAAAGTAAACGTTAGCAACACGCATTGCACAAGTTTAGTGTTGGTGAGCAATGCTCAATTGCTCATTATAAAATCAAATCAAATCAAAATCATTTATTTGCATAAATAAAGTACAGAAGGTTGGTAAAATGTAAAAATTGTTCTCCTATTCTGCCTTTAATTTCGGCGTGCAAATATAAAATAACGTTACATATCTTATTTAAATTAATTGTTGACCATAATCATGCAGTCATTAAACCGATAATCCTATTAACATTATATTACAAAATTAAATAAAAGTCAATATAATAATGAAAAATAATAATCATAAATGTCAATAATCATCATGTCAATAAATAATTATTTCTCTGTAAGAGACGAAGCCTTTGTTTGGTCTACAATCGAAAAATGTGGTTTGTATTATTACTTTATGCATTACTAGCTTTTGCCCGCGGGTTCGCCCGCGTGGATGTCGCAAATTATCCCATGGAAACGTACTACCGGGATAAAAAGTATCCTACGTGTTAATCCAGGTTATAAACTATCTGTGTTCCAAATTCCATCTAAATCCGTTCGGTAGTTTTTGCGTGAAAGAGTAACAAACATCCATCCGTCTATCCATCCCTCCATCCATCCATCCTCACAAGCTTTCACATTTATAATATTAGTAGGATTAAATTTAAATAGGTATGAAATGTATTGCTTGTGACTAGAACGTGAGGTTCCGATTTTTTACAAGCTTTTATGTTTAGCTTTGTGTTTTAGTTTCACCTGGCCCGATGTTTGTCTGTATTCTAATCTTGCAAGTTAAATTTGATCCAGTTCCCGGTTACCAATTGAGCAGATTTTTTTAAAATAACTTCTGAAAGTTCGCCTTCTGAGTCTTTTTGTTATATTTTCATGGTTAAACTACCTATAAATGAATAAAATCCTTGAGTAAAATGCTAAGTACTTTTTAAGATTTAAATCTATGCATAAAAGTGAAACACAAGTATCATACAAAATAAAATCAACAGAGCGTATAAGATGACAAATTTATAAGTTTATGGTCTTCACAAATTGAGTGGCCAGTCAAGCATTTTACGAGTGAAAGTTATAGACTATTAAATTCTCGTGACTGGCCAGGGAACCCTGTCTTTATTGGGACATTAACGACTTTAAATGTTATTATTTTTCAATCATTATCTTGAAGTAGGTATGTACCTACTTGATTTCTGCTAATTTTAATTTTAATAAAGTTTTAACAAAAACGTTTTTACAAAAAACAACCGACTTCCAAAAAAATCACAAAAAAACGTTAAAAATAACTTTAATTTCGGAAGTCGGTGTCTTTGGTTTTGTATTTTCGTTTTTGGCCACCGACTTCCGAAATTAAAGTTATTTTTCACGTTTTTTTGTGTTTTTTTGGAAGTATTTTTTTGTAAAAACGCTTTTATTTTTCACTTTTTAGTGGCGGTACCTACCCCACACAAATTCCTATACCTCTACTTGATATGTAAATAACAGTGCCAGGAAATTATTAGAACATCATCAATATAAACTAAGTGGAAAAAATATGCAGTATTAAAGATAACTCAAAAAGTACTGATGAAAACTTGATCAAATTTAAATGGGACTACATGTGAAGCACCAGCTATCAAATAAAAAAGAATCATCCAAATCGGTTCACCCAGATGAAAGTTCAAAAAAAAAAAAAAAACATACAGTCCAATTGAGAACCTCCTCCTTTTTTTGAAGTCGGTTAAACATCGCAGTGATCTGTGGTTCCTGCCTGCATCGGAAAAAATCTAGAGAGATTATACATGTATGTATGTGTGTAAACGCTGGCTATCTACCAAACACATACCAATGTAATATTATTTCTTATATTCTAACAAACATCTCCTTGCAGCTGTTATGGAACAACAAAGATACACCTTTCTGAAAAACAAACTAGTTGTGGTATGAGAAATCAACACATTTAGAATTTATGAAAAAAAAAACTTACTTGTAATTTTTCTTATACTCTTTTTATGTCTTGTTTCATGGCTAATAAAGTGTACATAGTACATATATCTTAGTATCTTATGTATTTTGGTATGGTTGGTCAAAGAATGGCAGCTGTGTTTTAAATTTATTGACAATCTAAGTTGTTGGTCAATGTGCTGAAAATCAGGGAACTTGAGTGTTAACATAGGGAACATAAAGAATAAAAAATGGTATAACATTAATTAAATCAAGAGAAAAACGCTGTTTTTGTACACAATATTTATCAACGCATATTACCGTATTCTCTTTATCAAGCCTAACAAAGCAGTGCATAATAAATCCCCAGAGTCTCTTCATAGGGACATAGAAGAGACGTCTCAAAGTTGATGGAGAGAGACCACAACAATATTTATGAACATCTCACTTGACGTTGCTTGTGGGATAACTTACGAGATAGTATTATGTTCTAAGTTAGAGGGAATATGCGTCTTATCTCTTCAGTATTTCATTTTATGATTCTTTTGCTGGACATTCGAAAAATAGTTCGGAATTGTTTAAGAATTTTTGTACCGACATTTTACTTCAGATTCCATAGTCTCCGTCTACTAGGACAGTAACTCGTTTCATGAAAGTTTGTGACACTATTTAGGTACAGTCGAGGTGCTAAAACCATCGTCAGTTTTCAACTTCTTTCCTTTATCATCTCTTTAGAGCCTACTGCACTACCTTATACACATGCAGCCTATGGACTAGCTATACGCAAAGGTCGTACAGCGCCCTTCGAGTCCAGTTTAACAATGCGTTCAGGATGTTGTTGGGTCTCCTCCGTTACTGTAGCGCTTCGAGAATGTTTGGGGAGGCGCGCGTAGATTGTTTTTATACAACAATGCGCAAGATAGGCGGCGGCGGCGGCGCTGGTTCGGCGAGTGCGGGGGAGCTCCAACAGCATGTTGGCCGCGCTAGCGGACAGGGTCGATTGCGCCTACGTTAATCACTGCTGTAGGTTACACATTGAACGCAGGTAATGTGCGCAGGTAAAGTAGGTACGTAATTGTTGTTTTGTGTGAATATTTTTTTGTTTTAATTTAATTTATTTCATAATTTTATTTTGTATTTGTAATTGATTATTTAATGTGAATGAGTGTGTATAAATATTTAAAGTTATGAGTCTGTGAAACTTGAAATAAAATGATTATTATTATTATTATTTATCAAGTCAGGGCAAAAATGTATTTTTAAGCTAAGACACTGAGGAGAGTACTGTATAGAAAACTATACAGAGTGGCAGAGACATCGACGCGCAGCCTGTTACCATGGATTCAGTTCATGATTCTGCTGCCGGGGTCGCGGATTGTTCGAAAGAGTTACCGTGGCCCTGGCTCACAGGCAACTGAAGGTACATGGGTGGGTTTTAGTCAGTAAGAGTCTGTCACGCCCTTCCGCTCCGCCCAGAGCGGGAGAGGACATTTGATGATTTGCCAGCCAAAAAAAAAATGTACATGATTCTGGACCCCCTGTATTGAAATTTATCGTCGGTTATAATAAAAATATGCTTTTCCATACATTTGACCGCGTAGGTATTGTACTTTTCTATGAAAAGCAGTTTTTTTTTTTGATAAATGACAGAAAGATCCTGCACTAGGGGTTTAGAAACATGTGCTGAATTCATGGATACAGTTTTTTATTTATTTTTTATTTTAGATGGGTTTGCTCTTGACTCTAGTCTAGGTCAGAGATGACAGAGACAAATTCAACGATGAAGTGAGCTTACCCAGAAGAAGCCTGTTCACTCGCACTTTGAAGAGATTTGGGTTGTATGCGGTCGGAAACACAGGCGCAGGTAGAGAATTCCACTCTTTTGATCTTTTGATTGCACGTCGATGTCGGGATACCACCCTGTATTTAATCACTTAAAAACAAAGGTCCAAATATCATAAATCGTTGACTAATAGCTAGCTGATATCACCCTAAAACGTTTTTAATGGACTGGCTATTTTATGAAATATATTATATTACATTACAAGATTTTTTTTCATCTATGAACTGAGCTTCATTAAGGGCCAGTTTTTGATACATAGTTAAAAATGACCAATATTCAATTTAACAATTAGTCACTTGACAATAGTTAAAGTTTAACTACTCTGTCTACGCATGGTGAACTTTCATAGGAAATTGTCTATTTTCAACTGTAGTTAGCTTAACCATTTGTCAAACAATATACTGATGTCATTTTTAACAAACTAACAATTACTTTGATTAACGCATTTTAACTATTAGTATGTTTGACTACTGATCAAACAACAGGCCCTAAGTGACATTTACATTGTGCCAATACTTAGTCAGTAAAGCAGGTTCTATCGTGCACGGAAAAAACAAAAATAGACCTTAGGGTGACGAACGTATTTTTATTATTACTTTATACTTGACTTTGAGTTCTGACTTTGAGGTAGTAAGTTCGTAGAAGGTAAGTATGTATTACGCCGCTAGATAAAGAGATGAATTACCAATTAAAACCATAACATTGGCACTTCTTCAGAGCATTAAACAAACATTATTACTTGAATTAAATGACTACGATAAAACAAACATAAAATGGGAACAACCAAATTCCAACGTAGCAGAAAAAGTTATCGGTTACGAAAGCGTAGCAGGCGTAGCCTCGTCAGCTACGCCGTAGCAACTGTGCGTACTTTTATCGAGCAGAGGATGTACTTTTTTCATTTGATTGAAGGTTCTTTCATTTATCGATAGGAGTGGTGGTATTGGAACAATAATGGGTCCAAGTAATTATAATTAAGAAATATGGGTATACTGTATGTGTTTGTTTTCTTTTTTTACTTGTAGTAAGTATAATATGTTGTGTCGTGTGCCTTGTAGTCTGTGCTAAATAAATGTGTCTTCGTTCTTTCTTTTCTTTTAGTCGTCCTCATAATTGCTTTATCACTTTTGACAACAATTCCCAGTAAATTGAAACTTCACTAAGGTTGAGTGTCACATAGACAAATATGTCGGAAATAAGTTAAAACAATCGTTTGACTGACTGGTCGGGACGCCAGCACCACCAGGTGGCGCTCGACAGAGTCTATAAAATAACGCTTGACCAGAGTTAAAGCAGAGTTTGTTGTTGGCGGTTAAGCAGTGAACACGTTTAGAAAATGTCGCGCGTTTTGTATAATTGTGTCATGTATGTACCAACAGTGTGTGATTCGCTAGTGTGATTACCTTGATTGTAAATTATAATTTGATTTGAACTGCAAACAGTTTTTCTATTGTGCAATACAAATACTTCCCATAGTATGCCCACAGTAGTTAAAATATGGCTGATGATAACGAGAGACATACCTTCTCCGTCAAATATATCTTGTATTTTTTGCTGAACAAGTGACATTAAAATTTAGATGGTAGAGCAATTACGAGGTTGACTGTATAGTCAAGACTGTTTAGTCTGTATAGGGGCCAAATCCTGTATATAAAATTGTATTATCGGAACCCCAGGAAAAGTAGAACCCATACGTGTTAATAAATAAACATTAATATGCGTGAGGAAACCGGCATGTCCTAGAACCAAAAATTGGTAGGCATGTGACATCCACCAACCCGTACTGAGCCCGAGTAGTGGATTATGGCCCACTCCTCTCACAGAAAGGAGGCCTATGTGCCAGCAGTGGGAACATTATAGGCTAATTATGCTATGTTTATCTAAAGAAAAACATACTTTTCTTTAGTTTAAATATTGCCGCGCTGCAAGCGTCATTGTGGTAGTCCGCAACATAGACAGCCAATATATTTTATAATCTGTTGTCGGATTATAATCAATACTCAATACTCAATTCTTTATTGCATTCCATATGTATTACATAGATGGTCTAAAAAATTAAAAGATCAATATGGACCCTGTCGGGCACAGCAACATTAGGAGAGAGGAAGAGAGCTAAGCAGCAATTCAAGCAATTCAATATTATTAAAAATTATTAGATGAGTTTAATTGGGTTTATAATTATGTATATTTATATATTAATAGGTTTGTGTATAGTATATTAGTTATTTTTATTTTATTTTATGTATTGCACAATAATAATGTAGGTAATTATTGTGAAATTCTTAGTAGTACTTATTTTTATTATTATTAAATTATGCTATTATTTATGTATTCATATTTTCATATTTATGTTTGATTTTCTATATTCTTATTATATTATACCTATATATTCTATAATGTTTGGTGAATAAGAGAGAGATTTTTATTTTTTAGTTTGCAATAGATTTGTCATCTAAAAACTCCTTTACTGAGTAGTATGACTTAGATTCCAGAAATTGTTTCAATTTATTAATAAATACATTTGTTTTTCTTACTTCTCTAATGTCATTTGGTAATTGGTTATATATTTTAATGGACATAACTAAAGGGCTAGTTGAGTGCATTTTGAGTCGGGATTGAGGTATGTTTATTTTGTTTTTGTTGTGTCGAAAGGTGTATCTTGTTTGTGTTTCTTCGCAAGTGGTGTAAAAATCTGGGTGATTTTTGACAAATTTACATAATTCTAAGATATATAAACATATAAAAATATAATCTGTCAGGTGATGGGAGGTGGTGTGAGGTATGTGATCTCTGTGTGTGTGTGTATGTGTGTGTGTGTATGTGTGTGTGTGTGTAATCTGTACCGTGATTGTAATTACAATTAGGAACATTAATTGTCGTTCCTTTCCTTACAGGTAAAGTTTCAAATCAAACGTGTAAACATTGCTGATAAATAAATATTTCTTTATAGAGAAACTCAACTGTGTTTTAGTTGTATATGTATGTATTTAGTATGTAAAAACAGTAACCTAATTCTTAAGAGCGCGCACACAGGTCCTCTAGCGCCACTCACAACTTTCATATTGAGACAAGAAGCAACAAAATACGATCTAGACGAATGTGGCGGCTTTTCTTTAGATCGAATTTTGCTGCTTCGTGTCTCAATATGAAAGTTTATAAAAGGTATTAGAAAATTCTAGACACATTTACCCAGGGTGCTCATTGAGCCGTTATTCAAAATTGCTTTTCAGTCACGAGATAATATTATTTTAAAGGAGTGGCGCTAGTGGACCCGTGTGCGCCCTCTTAATACATAAACAGAAATGGTGGACTAATCAAGTTACCCCACACAGCATACAAACTAGCTAGAAAGTCTCTACTAAGTATTATTCCGGTCTGTTGCCTTCAAAACTTCTGCCGAAGTATTACGAAACATACATTTTAATACCGAAACACTCGCTTCAGAAATGTATTCAAATTGTAAAGGAAAACTTGCAGGTAATGTAAGTTTGTACTAAGAAATAACAAGAAACGTTGAAACTTAGGTACAGTCACGAGCATCAATACGTTTACATTTCACAAAAATTGTAAGTGATTTTCACATGTAATGACGATTGCAACTTCGAGCTGCGATTACAACATGCAGATGTGCTGCTGGGGAGTTCCCAGCTAAAGCACTAGGAAGTGATGAAGGGTGGGCGTTTTGGGGGACTGTCTTATGTAATTTTGACGTTCAAAAAGTGTTGATTCTCGGCCTAGTTTGAATGAAAGACTACTGCCTTTTTTTTGAGCTTATAAGATATTTTTTATAATAGTCATCTTTCGAAAACACTATGGAACAACACAAATATTCAAACAATACTTTAGGAGAAAATCAGCTTTAAACATTGCTAAATATTAATATTATTATTTCCTTTCCATTATATACATATAAATTACATTTTTAAATATTAGAATATAAAATATAAAAACATTTAAAAATATAATATTATTATTATTATTTTTATTATTTATTTTATTATTGTTATTTATGTTCGTGTTTGTACAGTCACCAAAAGAAGTAACCAGTGTCGTCGATTAGTTGAAGTTTAGTAAGAAACCGATGAATGTTTTCGAAAAATAATAATTTAACTAAGTAATAGAAAACAAACAGGTAGTTTATCAAATTAAATTTCATTCGAAAACATCCATCGGTTTCTTACTAAACTTCAACTATATCCGTTACTTATCACATTTGGTGACCGTACATGAACCGTATTGCAACTAGACAGCCTGATTGTGGTTTTGACTGAAACGGAAACTGAATTTCAGCGAAACGTAATTAGTTTGTGGGACACCAAAAGCGAAGTTTGGACGCAATACCAAACAATTGATGTTTTCTAGATGCTGCAGTGTAGTTCCTCATTCATTTAAGATTCATAAGACAAGAAACTATTTAATACTAGCTTTTGCCCGCAGCTTCGCCCGTGTGTAAATCGGAAAATTATCCACCGGAAATGTTCTACCGGGATAAAAACTATACCATGTCCTAACGTAGGTCATAGTCTACGTATTTGTAAAATTTCATCGAAATCCTTTCAGCCGTTAGGGCGTGAAAAGGTAACAAACTGACAGACAGAGTTACTTTCTCATTGATAATATTGTATTGTATACTTAAAGTATGTATAGTATAGACTAAAAATAGAATTTAAACGATGAAAATCTAGGCGAATAATTGTGAGTCTGTAGCTGCATCTACATCGCCCCATGCGAGCTTCGCGTCACTCAGTGTGACGCAAAGTCCTGCATCGCGCAAGCAGAGTTTACCGCGCAACTAGCATATAAAACACATCCAACGTTGGGCAGTTGCTCACCAGACACGACACCCGTCTGGTCGGAGGATCCTACCTTTTCTATGGAAGCATGAGTGAACTTTACACGCTGTTCCTCATATCTCTGTAGGTCTCTAAAAATATATATTTAAGAATAGGGTATTATAACTACTCCAAAAAAGAAGTGTACTAGTAGTACTAGAGAACAAGTCTAACTATATTCATGAAATACTTGCGTATCTGTTACTACTTCTTCTGCTAAATGGCCAAACTGTTTTAATTTATAGTTAGGAAAACTTGCCCTGAGCCACCATTTTCGGCCTAACTTATAGTCGGAGCCAAAACTTCAGTCAGACGCTATCAGTAAAAAATTATACCCACGGGAAATATTCTAGATTTTTCGGTTGGCAACACAAGATCTACGCACCTGGTCCCTAGCACGTGCCTACTGCCTAATATGTCATATTTCTTATGCCCCTTTTTTTGATATAATAATTCGTAAAAAAAACATAAATCATGCTTGTATGGTGATAAGGTTTTTTTTTTAAATCAAATAAATTATTAAAAAGGTTTTCCAATTGTACTCGTAAGTACTGACAAATCTCAGTCTGGGTTTTGTATCATTTCGGATCGGGTATTTTGCTACCCAGTTGCAGACCAACAAAAAACAACCGACTTCCAAAAAAAAACACTAAAAGACGTGAAAAATAACTTTAATTTCGAATGTATTTTCGTTTTTGGCCACCGACTTCCGAAATTAAAGTTATTTTTTACGCATTTTAGTGTTTTTTTTTTGGGAAGTCAGTTGTTTTTTTGTAAAAAAAAAAAAAAAACACTTTTTAGTTGCGGTACCTACGCCACACAAATTCGTATACCACTACTTGGTGTGTATTTACTGTTATTTAACAGTGACAGGAAATTATTAACACATCATCCATAAAATCTAAGTGGAAAAATATGCAGTATTAAGGATAACTCAAAAAGTACTGGTCAGACCTTCATCAAATTTAAATGGGACCACATGAAAAAAGACCAACCTACCAAGATCACCTATCAAATAAAAAAAGAATCATCCAAATCGGTTCACCCAGAAAAAAGTTCTGAGCGAACACACATAAAAAAAAAAAAAACATACAGACGAATTGAGAACCTCCTCCTTTTTGTGAAGTCGGTTAAAAAATACGCTGCAGGCAAAATTTTACCTAAATATGAGGGCTCCAACCCCATACCCCCCCAACCAATACCATATTTTCATAGCCAAGCAGTAGTGCTTGGCTATGAAAATATGGTATTGGTCAAGGTATGGGAGTGTTGATTTTATAGTAGGTACCGAGGAGACATAAGTCCATTAATAAGGCTACCATGTGCTACGACAAAACGGACCTCAGGACCTAGACAAATAAAGAAAGAGAGAAAATAAGTTTATTTGCGGTAAACACGCCGCAAAAAAAACCACACAAATACAAAAAAAAACGACTTGGGGGAAATTATGCGACACATCCATGCAAAACGGCAATCGCTCAGCATAATGCTACGACCCTATGCGAGACAGAGACCCAGCGCTGGTTTTCAGCGATAGCCAACGTTGACGTAATGACGTCAACCAATGCAGCATACGAAAATTAAAAATAAACAAAAAAAATAAGAAATAAAATAAATATACTATACCTAGTTCTAAATGTATATTATAAGCATAATATGCAAATGCCATTCGCTTTGGAGTGATTTTATTTCTACAATAGCTGTCGCTTTCGCTAATGTTTCCATCATTCGAATCGAAAACTAGCGATAACGCTTGTCAAAAAGGGCCGCATCTCTATGGAAGTAATCGTTCGACGCTGTCGATTCGTTTCATAGAATCGAATGATCTTAACATTGTCTAGCTAATTTCTATTCGTTGACCTATGATCACGTGACATTTCGATAGCTTATGTCAACCCCATACATTTTTTAGCTTTTCTAGTAACAACATCGGTAGTTGAATATTACTTTGTCTAGGCCCTCTGGGCTACTACGAGTACCTAGTCACGACACCGACCAACAACATTGTGGCGAAACAAAGGTGCACCGCACTGCCTAGCTTATTCCCCTCGACAGTGGTGACCACACGTTCGTTTGTTTTCAATATAAGCGATACTATTTATTCGTTCAACAAAGCATTTATTGGGTTTGGAATCACGTACACTAAACAATAACACGATTGTATGTACAAAAAAAGGATTGTGTAGTTTTATGAAACCACGGCAAAAGTGAAACTTTTTCCCTACTCCGCGGCCGACCGACACGCGACTTCCAACACACAGACGAAAAACTTTGAGACGATGTAATAAAAGTTCCACTTTAAAAACTCTATCATTTTTCATGATAACCAATGATACACACCAAAGTGACATACCAACTTAAAGTGTCCGCATATTGAAATCATAACTGTCATTCTTTGACTGTTGGATGAAATGGTTGTAACACGATAAATTTGGGTAGTGTGTCCATTTGATTTACAATTTATTTCTCTGACTGTATAAAAGGTACCATCTAACTGCTAGGAAAAGATCTCTTTAGAGAAGGAACGAGGGCTGGTCATCTATCACGTTCACTCACTGCGTGTTTACGATTTCACTCAATTATTTTTCCCACGTTTTCTTTGGACCATTAAGTCAATGGCATCTACTTGTAAAAAAATATTGTGATTCTTTCAAAAGAATAAGACTACCGACTATTCAAAGAAGAATTTTCGATGTACAATGCGGGAATTTAATTGCCAAGCAAATTGACTACTAACTTAAATTGCCCGTATATATTCAAATGACATCTGTCATTCTTTGACAGTTATATGAAACGGCTACAACACGTCAAATTGACATAGGGTTACAATTTTTTTAACAATGAATTTTCCTGACTACAATTATAATTAAGAAAAACCTGTCAAGAACTAATTTACTACTGAAAAGCCAAACTTAAACAATAACCATACTAAACAAAAGGTACCAACGTTAAAGGTAATTTACAAAGGCGTTCTCCACGAGTAGGTAAATACCAAAGTGATTGGGATACAATTCGGACGGTTTTTGTACGAAGTCACGTCCCAACTAAGATTTACGTCTCCTATCTCGATGAATCGAGCCCTAAAATAAATAAAGACCCTGTAAAATCCTTTTTAGGGTTCCGTGTGGTCTTTGTCAATTATAGCTGCTGTCAGTTTTTTTTTTTTGCTGTGATTCAACTCTGTTAGTTTACTGTATATTCTATTTTTCAAACGTTATTCTTTACCACTTGGTTGGTTGGTATACCAGCTTTATTATTTGTCTAAGCTATTTAATTTCCCAACGTAAGGAAAAACCTATTTACTCTGATACAGAGAAGAAAATACTTGATCACTGCGAGTTGATAATTTTCAGACTACAATTTCAATCTGCGTTTCAAAACGATGCTTTAAATATTTTAAAATGGCATATAATTTTCTCAATCCGATTTAAAGAAGAAGCTTAGCATAATCTTTTCAGACGTTCATTTGTTTACCCACTTATAATAGTCTAATCCACTTATCGGGAAAGCGAGAAAAAATATATTTCAGATAAAAATGATATATCGGTAATATTGAAATACGGAGCTATATGCTATAAAGTAAATTGCTCCGATCAATTGAATGTGAGTCATCGAGTATTGCCCTGTTTGTAAAATTTGTGGATCGATATCCAGTATATTGAATTGTTAACCCTTTTGCTCATACAAAGTAGTACATTTTTATGCCTTTTTGTATAATTGGATCTTCATGTTTAGGTAACAATGATAACCTAACATCGACTGGAATTTTCAGTAAAAGCTTGAATTTACAGGAATAGTGTTACACGTCGTGAGGAATGTTTTGAGTATGAATGTGGATGGCTATAAGAGTAGCGGAAGACTATGGAAACGTTGAATGGACTGTGTGAAAGATGATATGGCTAGAAACGGGGTACCGAGATGACGACTAATAGAGAAGTTCCTAAAATACCGGTAAAGAACCGGTATTTAGTGGTTCCCTTACTAGAACCCGAACCGGAACAGGAACCTAAATTGGATGGTTTAAGAACCTTTAGTTTAGCGGTTCTTCTTCAAAGCGAGTCCAAACGAGTTCATTCGATCCCGCTCAACGCAGGACGAAGCTTTGTACGATAGCGGCGAAGTACGGGCGGCCGCAATCGGGTGAAGAGGTTGGAGTTTTTGTGAGAGGGGACAAGGGCACGGAAGCGGTATATTGGAACCTATATTTGGAACCGATACTTTGGAACCAGAAACAAACCGAAACCTGAACCGGAACCGTACCGAAAGGAAGAACCTGTTTAAGAACCGTAATCCAATTTCGTACCGGTTTGCAATCCCTGAATGGAAATAAAAGATATTTTGTGCCAACCAAAAATAATTTTATGTATTGGCAGGAGCATAAGTAATGTTGTTCACTTCCGTTATTCCATATTCTGTTTTCATTGCACTTTCTAATAAAATACCAGTACAGTTTTCCGTATATCGCACTCAGTAAAAATTACTTTGTGTATTTCAAAACAAAATTGTATAAAATCTCAGCATACGGAAGTCTTAATTAACTCGTCGTTTTTGCCGATCCGTCTTGGAAGCGCAATATAATCGACATTCCAGAATGGTGGTCCCGACTGTTACAAGAGTTCCCATAATATCCCTTTTATGTAAAATAATTCACACGGCTCGCAAACTAAATGAACATACTGCTTTTGTTAAAAATAATAATCACTTCCTTTTACCAAAATGTATTTTAGCCGCTGTTTGTATTATTTCGTCCTTTTTTTACTGAAAGGGAAATGAAAAGTAACAGGAAATTTAAAAAGATAATATTTCACGAAAAGTAGATCATAGATAAGTGCTAGTTACTTAGGCCCTTATTACAGAACCTCACTCATGAGTCAAGCATTACTTAAAACTAGTTTCAACCAATCAAATGGCTCTAAACTAGTTTAAGTAACGCTTGAGTCTTGAGTGAGGTTCTATAATACGGAGCTTACTCGATAGGTAACGTTACACTTTATAATAATAAACCCTTAGTCGCTTTTACTAGACCTTCATAAAGTGATATGTCCTCGACGAAGTATATGGTTCTATCCATAACCCATAAATAATCCAAGAGGACAATATTCACAAACTCACGCTTGATGTCTCATGGACAAGACGAGACATGTCTGGATATAGCGATATTATGTCCATTGAATATGGGATCCGATAACGATATCGTATTTCAGTGCGCAGAGGCAAGGGTCAGCTTCGGATAAACTCGTAAACTGTTAAGATACGGAGTTGAGTCATGCTTTGATCAAAATATTATAGTGTCAATAAATGTTTGTTATTATGGATGCCTTTTTGGTGTTAAGAGGCTTACAAGAGCTAAAGCGCGGTCACTGTCAGATTGCACACAAAAAAAAGAGACGCGCGATGACACAACGCTTGTAATTTATTGCAAAATATGAAGCAATAATGGATTTACAAAAATTCTATTCATCGGACTAAAAAATTAAAATACTATTACGTTAGTATGTTACTTGTAGAATAATCTGACAAAAAATCTGAATGTTTGCATGTATATTAATATGGTTTTTTATCGTTAAAATATTTTTTTAGAGGTATCTTAGTGTTTTTTTTCTATCATATCAAGTTAACTGTATTATGTTTTCAACACACTATCTAACTAGCATATATCCAGAAGAATATCATATATTTTTCTGATTTTGGTTACTGCAGTGGATCATATATTTTTAGGCATTATAAATTTGCGTTTAGGTCATGTAGTCCCCTTAATTCGGGCGAGGAGACCAATTGAGAGGAATGTTTAGCTTGCTCATTTTGTTGAGTCAGCAGAGTCGGGAGTAAAAAATAAGAATTGCCATGCACATAACTAGGTACGTATAACGTTTTGACAAGCATATCATATAAAGCATAGGCAATTTGTTTTTTAATGTGCCGTTAATAAGTATAAAGATTATAATTGCTGATTCTGAAACGTGGCAAACACAGTACAAATATCAAAATATTTTATTGATTAAATGCGAAATGTTGACAAAAAGTAAAGTGTGAAAAGATTTCCACGCGAGCAATTAATATTTAAGGTTGCACTAGTCGACGGCTCGAACTCGTTGGTGGGTGTGGCTAATATGCATGCTATTTAGTTTATTTATGAATTTATTTAGTTTCATTTCTTTATTTAGTGAAATATTTGATGATTTATAACCAAAAAAAGCGTAGAATTTCATGAACAGACCTTTGGGCGTATAGATATTATAAAAAAAAAAAACTACTGGATATACATATTTGTTCAAAATAAAGTTATTTGAAATCTGGGATTTATGTATTATCTATCCATGTTTTAACAATTTTGCCATTTTCATACTCCGGGAGTTATTTATTTACACCAAAAAATGCGTTGAAATAATGGAAGTTTCGACGCTCATAACTTTCAACCATTTTTTTTAAAATTCTGTGTCCGTATAGGGTTAGATAATGACGAGACAAGTAGGTATAAATTTTAATGTACACTTTAAAACAGTGGAGTAAACTCCATAAAACTCGTATAGCGCTAAACGTTTTTAGTGACTGGCGGTGTAAGTGGGCCTTAGTTATCGACCAAATGTTTTAAATGCTCCTTTTTTATTTAGTTTTTACTCTTTGTATTTCCTGTGCGTGTCCCAAATATTTTTTTTTCTTTTTTTTTTTCTTTCTTTCTTTACATTACATTAGTATGGAAAAAATACTGACTAGTGTAACCTTAACTGATATTCCTGTAACTTACTCTGTTTGCTGTTATTTTCTCTTAAAACTAATTAAAATAAGGCTGCATACATACCTGCCGATACTGATGAAACACATGTGCATGATGCTCGCAGAACACGCGAGTACATCGCATGTGACGTAAACATTGCACCACACCACACCCAGCGGCCAATACCCTGAGAGGAAATAGTTTTTGAACCAACTGTAGCTGTATATGGAAATGAGGAGGTGGTGGGGGTGGTGATTCCACGTTCACATGACACCGACAAAATTACATAGGAAGAAACGTTCATATGTTCTTTTCATTCAATTTTGCGATCATTCGGCAGGCGAGTGAAAGATGCCGCGTTCCGAAATTCAACTTCGTTTGATTTGTTGACTAATTAAATATTTTTTTCACTTTTGATTTATTATGTGTTCAGACATTTAACTTTGAGTGAAAGATGCCGAATGAAAGACAAATATGAACTAAAAGTGAAGCGTCCGATGAATGGAATAAAGTTATGACTCATTCACAAAGGAACGTAAGATGAGAGGTCTTGTAATAATATAATTAGTTGTGTATAATTTATCGACGCCTAATAAGATAAAATTAATCTTAATAAGTTAAAAAAAAATCTTTAGCATGATCAGCCTATAATGTTCCCACTCCTGGGCCACAGGCCTTGTCTCTTTAGGAGGATCATATTCAGCAATCATCAGTAATCATCTTTAATTGTAACTAGCGAGAATGACAATAACTAAAATAATATTTTTAAAGAAGGTTTAAAAAAAGTCTAGATTTCCTCAAAATATTTATTATTTATATTCGTTTTGGGTCTGTGACTCACATTTCGCACTCTCGCACTTGTGCAGTCGACTCGGTCTTGACACAAGTCCCCATACTTCTGTCAAGTGCGAGTGTTTTTAGACGCGGACCAAAACACTCGCACTTGACAGAAGTGTGGGTCAACATTTTAGATTTCAATCTTCATTGTGCACCAACTGATTGTAATTCAATAAATACCTCTAATTATTTAAATTCATGAGGATAAAAAGTAAAGGTAGGTGTACCGACTCTTCCATTTTCCCCCAAATATTCGTAACTACATTTTCACACCACAATTTTTTTACAGCCCAACATACAAAATCGGATTCCGAGACGGCAGTCATATTTTTATGAATACTCGATGATTTCCTACGAATTTCCATATAACTATGAGCAGAAGATTGCTTCCTGCTGACAAATATGCCAAATTCAAAGGAGCAAGCACTAGGAATAAGATTGTATTGCCCCCTGTTGTGTGACACACGGTTCGTGCAAGTGAAAAGGTGGTGAAGTGTTTTGATAAAAGAAAAACAAATGCCTAAAAAAAGTAGCGACCAAGTTTTAGTTATTATGTCTAAACTAATATTATAAAGAGAAAAGATTTGTTTTTTTATGTTTGTTTGTTACGCTTTCACACTAAAACGGCTAAACGGATTAGGATTAACTACCGATCGCTAAATATTAAGGTGAACCCTCTGTTGTAAATTCAAAATTCAAATTTTCTTTAGTTTTTTGCAAATTGCAGGTCTGTTTTACGTCGTATGTTTATCAAAATGCGATTCTCGACTGTGGGAATTATATATTTATCGAATAATAATCATCAATTTCATATCAATCGTCAAATTCAAAGAAAAAATTAATTTGGCGGGCTACAACTGAGGTTTCACCTTAATATTTAGCGATCGGTAGTTTGCGACAGCGTCGCTATCTACGAGTATGTCGAGACTGCCCTGGATTTGGACATAGAATACTTTTTGTTCCGATAGGTACTCTTACGGGTTTAGACTTATGTGGGTAAAACCGCAGGGCAAAGCTAGTTGAATATAATAATATATTATTTGAGCTTTTTAAATGTTTCCTGGAGAATTAATCTATTCCTTTAGAAGGTAGTTTTAAATACACATGGTTTTGCAAGATTAAAAAGTATTGGAGTACAATAAATGCTGATTTAAAAAAAATACATGGATAATGCAAAAGTTTAATAACTTAATCCTTGGCGTGTGATGAAAACACGATTTTTTTGAGAGCAAATAAAAAATAATTGTGTCCTATTTACTCTTTTTACTGATTATTCTGTAAATACCAGTTACCTAATGAGTTCTATATGAGTTCGTTTTTTATTTATATGCGGCCACTGGTTTGAGGTTCGAACAACGTTACAGAATAAAAACAAAATAACATTAACTTTAGTAATGACTAGCTGTTGCTCGCGAGTTCGTCTGAGATCCATGATGAAAAGTAAGTTATGTTCTTAACCAGGTCATGGTCTATTCTTGTGCCAAATTTTATCCAAATCCGTTCAGTAGTTTTTGCGTGAAAGAGTAACAAACATCCATCTATCCTCACAAACATTCACATTTATAATATTAGGTTAGGTGATGTACCAAGTATTGACGCTCGCCGTTCAACAGTCCCGTCTGTCACAACAGTTTATATTATAGATAGCCATAGTCGAAAGCGTTCACCCAATTGGTTGAACTTCCTTCCATAGAAGGCTTGCGTAGTAGGAAATAGGTACAATTTGTAAGGCTCTGGTACACGTTGGTATGAAAGATGTGGACTGTCTGGATAAATGGATATTCTGTGAGCAGTAATAGGTACAATGTGTTACCGTTTTCATGCAATTTTCTGGTGCCCCTTGTGAGTCGTTTTATAGGAATTGTTGAAGATTTTGTGTAGATGCAGTTGAATGATGATAGTGAATAAAAAATATTGAGAAATAAATAGGAGATTGAAGTAGGTACCTTTTTAAGGTCACCACATGTTTTTGTGTCTATATTTCTTACTGTATTGCTTTTTTAAATAATTTATTGTAGGAATGAGCATTGAGAGTGACAATATTTTTAGTGACTAAATTATAACAAGATTTATTTTTGTTTTCTATCCCAAATTTCAGTCTGATTGATTAAATTGAAAGCTGCATGGAATTTTAATGCATTTAGTAACAAAAAAAAAAAAAACAAATCAATTTGATTCGTATTTCAATTTAATTCGTGATTTAAATTATGAGATTGAAAACTTACCTAAAAATCCTGGAATCGCCCCCATAGGCATTACAAACAAGCTGACTAATAAATCAGCGATCGCCAGCGACAGAAGAAAATAATTCGTAACATTCTGCAGTCTCTTATCTAAACACACTGCTAAACACACCAATATATTACCCACGCCACCAGCTATTATAAATACTATCACAAATAGAAAACTCCAATCGTAACCCACTTTATCCACCACTTTTTCCGTTATATTTCTAAAGTCATAACTACATTGAAAAGTTTCCACTCCACGCAACATTGAAGTTTCATTCAAAGCATCGATGTACAACGTCCGGTTTCGAGTTTCCGTGTAACAGAATAGGGTGTCCAAGTCACAGAATAAACTTGGTAATCTGAGCCAAAGATTCTTGAGTGCACTCTCGAAGATTATCGTGACCATGTTCAGCTTGAGGTAAGGAGTGCACAGAGTGTTGTTGCCACCAACATTTGTAGTATTACACGAAGTGCACGTATATTTGGTTTCATTTTGAATATCTATGTTTAGTTCACAATTATAGTTGATACTGTTATTATCAGTGTTGCAGTCGAGACCGGAAAACGAATCGCCGCAACCTCGACCCTGGATCAAATGACATTGGAAGTCTTGAAACGCTGTGTCCAGGAATGTGAGATTATTCATGTCAAAGACCATGCTAGGTCACATGTTGTACTCCGTCTTTGCTGGTCATCCTTACGGGATCTGAAACAAAGGAATAAGATATTTTAATCTACAATTTTGTAATTAATACTTTCATTGATTTGGCAGGATATTCATTCTAGCCAAAAGTCACTTTTAATAACTTTGCCCAGGCTATGTAGGTACATATTTATTCCGTTTTATAAGCTAAAATTTCACAAACACGTAGGCTATACCACAGTATAATAAATTAAGCAGTATTACGTCTTCATACAAATCGGCCGAAACAATGCGCTTCAAAATCTCGGTGTACACCAGTATTCAACTGTCGCGCGTGCGCCGCAATTATGTAAGGAAGCGGACGGTGCGAGGCGCTCCCGAACATTTATTTACTGACTTATAAACTACCGTTACAACCCAAGAGACAGTCAGTGAGAAACCCTAGTGCGTGTTTATCTACCGAACGGCCGTAGTTAAGTATTTCAAAGACTTTGCCGAGACCTAAAACCACTTACTTTAATATACTGTGGCTATAATTTTGCAATATTTTTGGCTAAAACCATTTTCGGAAGTTGGGATTTAACAATATTCTATTGTTCTTTACCCCGAACGATAATCTACCCTCGTCAAAAAAACAAAAGAAGCTAAAATTAAAGTCATAATAAACAGCCATCTTACAAAATCTTTGGTGTGAGCATTTTTAATTTTGTTCCTTGTTGTAAATTAAGTTGAAAATAAAAATGACAAATAGATGCTGATATAAATGAGCCGTTAATTAACTAAAGATGAATTATTCCCAGCAAATTGTTACAGTCAGTATGAGAGCATTAATTAAACTGTTTAATGATCATAAATTCAAGCTTCATTTGGCCTTTACTAACTACTATTCAACGCGTAATTTCCGAGTTACTGACAACTTAATCGACCGTTAGTTAACGTGTAGACTGGTGAGAAGTAGGTAGTCAGTGCCATCGTCAATTTACAATTATATCAATACAAAAACGATTTTTCCATAAAGTTTCGATGAATAAGATACAATTCATGCAAACGTGTTGTCGAAGATACTCAAAAAACTTATACGTGAAACTGACCGAATGTCAAATATCAAACCTGACTCTTTAAGATGCAATGGATGTACTTATTATATATCTGTGCTCTAGTTGTTACTTGAGGAGTTAATTCAAGTTTTTTAATTTGATTGCACTACAAAAACAATTTCAACTATTTTGATAATTACAGTGTGTCATTATTACCTAGCTAACGATAGAAAAGTATTTTCAATCTACTCCATTCCATAACCACCTATAAAGTCTAGCATAAAACAGGACGTATTCATGTTTTTTATATATAATAAAATCGTAGCGACGTCAAAATTGTACATTGTTTTAAAGTAATTTTTGCGAGGTCAGGGAACGATTCTAATACAAAGTTTTGTTTTTTTTTGAATTTTTATATATATTTTTTCTGAATGTATGTTCCAGAATCACGATAATAATAACTGCTGGATAGATTTTGCATAGATATTCCTTATGGATCAGGTCAGTCTGTAGGCTATAAATTATCACGCTATTTGCTATGGCGGATGAACAATATTGCAATTTGTTCGTATTCTTCTATAGTTTACCGCAAAATGTACACGACCAGCCAAAATATTGCAGATAGTTACAGATTTAAACTTTTAAATGATTACCATCCCGTTATACCTTTAAGGACCTATTCAGTCAATCATGACATATAAGAATGGCTATTCTAATCGACTTTCCACAAAGCAAAAAGCTTAGCGGTTCGATGACTGATTTGCAAACCTATGTTCGATTCCCAACAATTTAAAGTTCCTTTTTTTTCTTCCTTTTTTAGGGTTTTGTACTCAAAGGGTGCCTACAGAAACCTGTTACTAAGCCTCCGCTGCCCGTCCGTCTGTCTATCAGCAGGCTGTATCTCATGGACCGTAATAGGTAGACAGTTGAAATTTTCATAGAGTGTGTATTACAATTGCCGCTACAACAAAAAATAATAAAAATAAAATAAAGTAAAAAAATAAATGAGGTTCCCCATACTAAAGTTGTGGTTTTTACGATTCCGTACCCTAGTGATAGCTGTTCGTCAGGAATAATCTGTACGAAAGTATCAGATAGTGTATCAGTGTTGTAACATTAGGTAGTATATACAAGAACGCAGGCGTTCATTAATTCACTAAAAACGAAAAACTTCGCAAGTAATGGGAAATTACTACTGAAGGCTGCGGGTGTCGACCTCAGGACAAACTGCTTCTTACATGGACAACTGTACGTCGCTTGCGGGTGTCTCCCTGTCCATGTGCTTGAGTCCTGTCTCTCTTCATTTTTTGGCTGCTGAGACCAAAACTACAAACGTAATATATAGGAAAGTTTAATAAAAAGGTGGCTGGTTTTTTTTTTTTTTTTTTTTTTTTTTTTTTTTTTTAATCTTTGTTTATTTAGAGGCTTTTACCTTACGTCAGCCTCATCATACCCTAATCTAACTAATTATTACACGTAATTATTACATTATTAATATAAATATATTATTGCGTACGCGAGGGAGATATTGATGCAGCAACCATTTCATAAATCAGTTTCGCTTCTCCCGAATTAGGTGTAGATAATATTCTAATGAAAGCCCCAACATCATACATATTAACTTTTAACTCCCGCATCACTATCTCCCTCTCTCTCTCCTTGTGTATACTTATTGTGGTGTCTTAAGACTTCCACGGGAATGAAGTCGCGGGCAGAAGCTATACATAATTTTTCAATACAACAATGCGCACATATATTTTGACATTCTAAAACATTATAAATTGGTGTAATTAATTGCAGTAATTTGTAATGATTTAGACTCAAATCAAATGAAATATTTTTGTATTTTCTTGTTTTTTTATGTATGCAACACTGTTGTGCCTTAAAGATGTTTTTTAAGTCTGGCAACACACACCTTTTCTTGTCCCTTGTAAAACAGCTTTGAGTGTAACCCGCCATTGTTTTTAATTTAATTAAAATACAAGTAAATTCTATATTTTATTTTCTCTGTGTGTATTATTTCATACATAATATAATCATTATAATGGCACGTATACACCGCTGCTTCAAAGCAGACTAGAGTGCACTCGACTCCGCATATTAACGCAGAGATGTGGGAGTTATCACAAAGTGCTGTACAGATATGTAGGTAGGCCTACGATAATGTAGTGTGATGCACTTTTGTTTTAATGGAAGTCAAAGAAGTTAGTACCTATTGTTTGCGATATTTAAATAACGGCTGTTATGGATATGAGATGAGGATATCAGTTTTTTTTTGTTAAAAACAATGTAAGTAATTTAAAGATGATTTTCGTAGATATGAGTAATGAGCAGAGATCGGATATTTGGATACATATTTACTTAACGTTAATTTTTAGCTTTGAAAGTATAGAAGCCGCTTCTTAGTACATTTTTACTGTAAAAAAATCAGACGCATATTTATTTAAAATAAATGTTTCACCCCCGATGCAAATATATGTATGTAGGGTGTAAGGGGACGGGTGGTGTGTGTTAGTTAAAACAAAACAAAAAAAAAATTTACTAAATTAAGTACTATATCCTGATGGGGCGTAAATATTACCTCGGCTACAACAACTTTATCACTACCTTTCGATCGCTAAGATTTGGTCCGGTTTGGTCACTGAAATCTGACGTTAGCGGGAGATTCCTTTACAAAAGGGCATTCTATGTTAACCAATACTCAACTTTAGGTGAATATGTATGTACGAGTATATATTACGTATTTTCAGAAGTGTTCAATCATTGCTACACCGTATACCCTAGGTGATCAAGTTCTACCTAGATCGAACTTCATCCGTGATCTGGGGATTCATCACGATTCCAAGCTCAGTTTTGAATTACACGCTGATGCAATAGTCGCTAAGGCCTCAAAATCACTGGGTTTCATAATGCGCTTATCCAAGTGCTTCACTCAAGCCAAAACTTAAA
This sequence comes from Griposia aprilina, assembly GCA_916610205.1. NCBI lineage: Eukaryota > Metazoa > Arthropoda > Insecta > Lepidoptera > Noctuidae > Griposia > Griposia aprilina. Next base: position 18,824,827 of record OU744286.1, read on the forward strand.
AAAAACTATATTGTACTTTTGTTAGAAGCGACTTGGAGTACGCGTCTGAAATATGGAACCCATGTTACCATAAATATATTAATCGCATTGAAAGCATCCAAAAAAGGTTTATAAGGTATCTATGTTATCATCAAAAAGTACCGTATCATGCGGAAATTACCATATCCTATGTAAAAAAAACATATATTTATTACCTTTACTCAACCGCCACGATATTTCTGACTGTGTGTGTGTAAATTGTTCCGATATTTTGACAAAATTTTATTTCAACATTCCCATGAAGTCTAAGCGATACAATCCACCTTTGACATTTCCTTCAACCAATTATAGGCAGAATTCGTTTATTGTGCGAGCACGCAGAAATTTAAACAAGCTTTGTAAACAGTGCGATATAGATCCGTTCCTAACTAGTGTGTCGTCAGCCAGGAAGTGCTTTAGCCGTAACTTTTTCATGTAGCTCATTTTGTAATGATGTTTGTTATGCAGTGCGAGCAAAATGGTAATTATGCTGTAGTTTATAGTAACTTATTGTGAATGTCCTTAGAATTTACTTCTTTTTTACTTTCTGTATTTTATAAGTGGAGACCTGTAATTGGCTTTCAGAGTAATGTACTGTCCTTGATCTGTTTGTTTTAGTTGTAAGTCTCCCATGTTATTTAACACATAACATAACATAATATCACGCCTGTATTCCCCGTGTTCCACATGTGTATTGTGTTTGTCGGGGGACTGATGGCCGGTAGAGCAGACGAGTCCTGGTTGCGACCGCGTATCAGCAAGCGTAGTGTGGGACGCCCCCCAGCTAGTTGGACCGACGACCTCAAAAAAGTGGCTGGGACAGACTGGATGCGGAAGACGGAGGACAGGGTGTTGTGGCGCAGCATGGGAGAGGCCTATGTCCAGCAGTGGACTGCGATAGGCTGATTTGATTGATTGATTGATTGTATTCCCCGAAGGGTTAGGCAGAGGTGTACATACAGCACACCCACATTTCACCACTTATGTTTAAGTCCCATGTAATAGGGGGCGAGCTTATTGCCATCAACCGGGCACAAATCCAGACTCCGGGCTGATACCGAGCAATTCCAGATGGAAAAACCCAATAACACTTTGCCCGACCCGGGAACCGAACACAGTACCTGATGACCTCACCTTGCCTTACCTTGATGGACCTTATTTATTTAAATAAATAAATATGCGTCCGAATATCCAATCTCTAGTAATGAGTATGCTATATCGACGGTGTAGTATCAATATTTAATAACTATAAAACCATGATTATACTGGAGGCGAAAAAAACATTTCATATGATCTATAGCTTTTAACATTTGGATCAAAAAGTTACTTATATTTTTTAATAAATAGTAGGAAACGCTTATGATGGTGATAAAGATTTCAGACCTTATGGTTTTGGAAATACGAGGTCTTTCATATTATTTTACCTAAGAATATGCAATAAAGTGAAAATTGCTAAAATGTTAGTTATTAGATATTGATACTTCACCGTCGATATATTACCTGTCAGTGTATGCCATAGGAGATAACAACACTCTTTGACAGTCACTTATAAACTGGTTCCCAAAAAGGAAAAACTGTTGGTATCTTAATATTTGTAGTCAGGTAATACTTTCCAAAGAAATCGTACCGTGACAGTAGAATTGTTGGGTCACACTCAGTTGTTGGCTAACAACTGGGATCAGAAAACAAAGCTGCATACGTGAAACAGATACAGAAATTATATTTATGTCGCGTTTACTCTTACTACTGGATCCAATAAGTCTGTCCTTGTCTATTTATTGTTATTCCTTAGTGACTTGTCTTAATTGCTCATACTCTGTCTCAGATTAATTTGGAATTTTAAGCGATCAGGGGTAAGATGTCATTTTATTAACGACGAGCTTATTAATTTATTTTTTTCCGAATCGCAATCTCCAATAATTTTACCATCAGCAAAAGTTAACGAAAATAACTACAGTCCTTGTTGCCAAAACTAATCATTTATATCACTGTCCTCCCAAATCTATTAACACTGTAATTTGAATTGTAAAAGCCATTTGTAAAATCCACATTGTAAAAGCCACTCATTTTTAAAAGAGTAACTGTGGAGTTTCTTGCCGGCTCTTCTGCATAGGAAATGACCAATTGGAATTGTGCACCTAGCTTCTGACGTTTCATAAGTGCCCATGTAGGTTTATGTGAAATAAAAGATTTTTATTTTGATATCACATCATCATAATCAGATAACAGCAGATCGTAACGTGTGAGTGGTAAGCTAGTCATAGTTTATCGCAGAACATTCCAGTTCATTCAGAGAGGAATTTTCTGATTACGGATCCAATTCGAAGGTTTGTAACGTCAAAGTTGAGGACTACCTACTCGGGAATGGGTGTGCATGAACGATTTGGCACTATTTGGACCCTAGAACGAGCTTCGAGAACAAAGAGCTAAGTTGACGCGTTGGGCTCTGATTTACGAACGATTTCGTCAAATAAGCCAATGAATGTTCCTACTGCTGATGGCGGAACACGAGAACTCTTTCAATCGCTGTCAATGTGGCTTCAAAGGAATATTTCAGTGAATAAGTAGTCAAGCACACTCATTGTATGTCGTATGGCCCTCTAAGCCACTATTAAAAACGTAAGTAGGTAACACTTTCAAACCTTTTTAACTTATAAGAGGTATAAAAGTGATCCCTACTTAACTTTGTGACGATTCATCCGAGTACAAGATTAAATATAATTTCGCGCAATAAATAGTCAAATAACCTTAGTAGTTCTAAGTCTTAGCTTGCATTATTCTTTCTGAAAAGAAACCTTTTTACAATATTTAAATCCTATTTTCACCTTTAAACTAAGACAATTTCTTAAGCTACAAACCACACGTCTTTAGCACTTAATACACAAGTGTAGCAAGCTGTACTGAGTACTAATGGGAACGCTTTATGTTCCATTCAGAGTGTCCCTTCCTCTCGAGTGTACAATCGCCCTTACAACACGTTCAGTGCTCGGAGGCGTCTTAGTTAATACAATATGTGCTTGAAAGCGTGATTCGAGCGAGTAAAGAGAGTAGTTAGGAGTAGAGATGAAGAATTTTTGTCTTAGTTAATAAACAGTGGTTGTAGTATTATTAAGTCCTTTAAATTAATGAGAATAACCCACTCATGCAATTTATGAAACCTTTTTACTTTTGTCTGAGTTTTTGAAAGTCTCTGAATCAAAATTTTTCCTGCTAAATATGATGATATCATAGTGATATTTTCTCGTAATACTTGAGCAGGTTACTCAAATAATGTCAAATACAGGGATCGCAGCCATTAAAATGGTTGGTCGACTATAAGTTATATTTACCGTCTCATCTATTTTAGTTTATGGCCGTATATATAGGTATGAGGAACAGGAAATAAAGTTCACTAATACCTCCATGGACAAAGGGAAGATCATCCGACCAGACGGGTGTCGTGTCTGTTGGGTAACTACCCGACGATTGATTTCGGGACGTTGTAATATGCTAGTTGCGCGGTAAACTCTGCTTGCGCGATGCAGGATTTTTAATCGACGTCAGTGTGACGCGTAGCTCGCATGTGGCGTTATAGATGCCGCTACAGCCACAGTGATGAAGATTTTCTACGCGTCTCCTTATCACAATATTTTATTAATATTTATTTTAAACACTATAAATTTCGGAGCAATGCAAATTATGCACCAATTCCAGATAATCTTTAGTACATACAAGTCTATCAAAGGTAGAGTTTTATAAAAGGTATAAGTTCAAAGTTCATTGCAAACAAGTTAGCTTGTTATTTTTGTTTTCTTATTTACAGTTACAAGTGGCCATTTAATTATTTTGCCCACTGCAATCTGGAGAACTCCGAAGTTCACGACTGCTTTTCAATTTTTATGAGGCTTTTTTCATTCAACTTTCAGTCTGAGCGACTACTTCTTTGCTTGGGTTTAGTTAAAAGTAAGAGTTGGTGACTTTTTATCGTTATTTTGAAATTCAATATTTCAGGAATCTTTGTCTTAATGTTTTTGTTACCATATCTTAGCATTATGGTAATAATATCAATCAATCTGCCTAGCCTTTTCATTATATTGGGGTCGGCTTCTAGTCTCACCGAATGCAGCTGCCTGTATTGCTGCCTGCTGTTGTATGCCTGTATTTTTCACCAAAAGACTGCCTATCTGACCTCCACAACCAAAATTGTGGGCTTCTAATTACTCGTAACGACTGTAAAAGATCTACAAATGACAGCCGGGACCAACGGCTTAACGTAATTTTCGAATGACGAAGGTTTCTCAATATGTAATGGCTGGTCACCCATCCGCGAACCGACCGCAGCAAGCGTAGCTTAAGAGGGCGCAGTAAGACAGCAAAAAATCAAGTTTCACCCGCGCCTCTTTGCCTACCCCCTGTCATCAAACACGACGAAAACAAAACACAATCCCTTCCCGCCAGCAGAAACTTTTCGGCCGGCGTACATCTAGGCATTTGAATTTGAATCTTGTGTGTAGTATGTATACGCAAAATAATCAGATTAAACCGCTCTATTCCATTGAATAAAGCGGTTTCATCTGCCATGATGTATGATTGCTGTCTACAAGTAGGTATATTATTCAATATTATTGTATGTCCCTGAATCTGTGACCGATACTGGTGGGTTGTTAGAATGGAGAGTAGACCGACTTGAATGAAATAAAGACTAAATCTTAATTCAAGATACGACCTATAAATTTTCGATTCGAATTGAAAGACAAACTTAACATTGTAGTTATGGTCGAAAGTCGCTCGAAATGGTTCGTCTAAGGTTACCTTACACGGAATTTGTCAACGAAAGTGGGAGTAAATGAATTTGGATCTTGGGTTAGTAGCAATAAGATCTAAAATCTCCAGCACGAACTATATGTTGTAAATTTTCTCCGCAAGAAAATTGACTGGAATGCAGAGGAATGGCGCTAGTTGTACTATACCAGTCAAAAATCTGTCAAATAAATATGTCATCTTGAGTTTTCAAATATCAACATTGAATTATTATAATATTTTTATTTTATAGTTTAGCCGCGGTACTTATTTAGTTTATCAATTCTTAACGATTTTAATAATCGTTTCGGAAGTGGTTTTTATGTTTTCTATCCACTCACGCGCTTGTACTTACGCGTGACGTAGGCCGAAATGCCCGCGAACATTTTTTGTCGGCGCGCGCCGGGCGCCTAGCCACTTATACACGACTTCTACACGAAATATTTCTATGAACCGATAGTAAACTAATGACTGTTTCATATAGTGGACAGACCAGGCTTGATTATACAGTTTGTTTTAGAACTATATATGACGTAGTTTTTTTTTTATTCGCAAATAAATAATAAAATCTGTTTTATTTCACTAACTAAAGCGTTGACCCTATGTTTTTTTTTACACAAAATGAAGTCCCATTCATTAACTACACAATGACATCATAATATTTACTATTTTTTTCCAAAGTTTTGAAATACAAAGTGTGTGAAAAGAAAGGAAATCTCTTTCCTACAATGTGATAAATTACGAAAATATGTATTATTTACGCAAATAAATTATATCCCAAAGCAGCCGAAAATTGAAGCGCTGTCCTCTCGTCTCAACAGAGCGACGGCGACTGATTTGTGAAACAAAAATATGCTTGAAGTTCCCGCAACGTGCGACGGAAGATGAATTCATCCACAATCTAAAAACGTCGAATGTGCATATAAAGCTTGTAGTCGTAATAAAACTAAAAATAAAAAGAATGCCTCCACAAGTTTTTTCGCCTTGTATTAATACAAATAATCATCAAATTTTTATCCTATTAGTCATTATCATAATAAGTATAAATCGAAAATACGTGAAACTTAGAGGTAACTTCGTGATGTTGTTTTATCGAGAAAATTTTAACATTTTGTGTTTCTGTTCCACAAAAAGTTTAAAAATATCATGTATTTACTTATATTATTTTTATTTTATACCGAAGTCTTATCAATTTCATGAAAAATCAAATTGAAGATAGGCAATTTTGGTTACTACCCGCACTTAACCTTCGATCGACCCGTGTGGTTTTTATGATTTAGCCATAAGCTCCTCATAATATTAAAATAACTTTGCATAACAATGAAAACATGTATGTACTTTCTCTCAGCGACCTGCAGAATAAAGTAAAATCTTCCATTCAAAGAAAAGTAGTTTTAAAAAAAAAAAAAGTCTAGATATTTTGGTAAAATTCGTCATTTCCTTTCGATATTGCCCGTACCTACACACTAAAATTCTTCCCCAAGTTTCTTTTGACAACTTAGTTGTTCCTTTCAGTGAGAAAGTTAAAAACTTGGGGATATTCATTGATAAGAAATTCTCTTGGACAGCCCAGCTACAGGAAGTTAGCCGCATCTTTGAAGAGATTGCGTAATTTTCTACCGACTGCCACCGAGATTGCGCAATTTTCTACCGACTGCCACCAAGATTGCGCTTGCACTAACTCTTCTTCTACCCATTCTTGAGTATTTTCTGATGCCAGCTATCTTCACCTTACTCAAGACCAACTCGATTATCTTGAGCGGCTTCAAAATTTTTGTAATAGTTTCATATTCTGTTTGCACAAATACGACCATGTTTCCGAATTTCGTGTGAAGCTCAAGTGGTTATCAATTCGCCTTCTCCGGAATACTCATATTCTTTCCCTTCGTATAATGTGCTCTTTCCCCTCCCACCCCTCTCTATCTCCAGAAATGTTTCCAGTTTCTTTGCGACTCCCTCATGAAATTTTCAAGGTCATCGGATAACTTGAAGCTTAAAATGCCTATGCATTCCACAACTTTCCTCGACAAATCCTTTACTGTCCCGCCCGCTCATTTGTGGAATGCATTTCCAGTTGAAATAAAATGCACGCAGTCGTGACTTGTGTTTAAATTAAAAGAATCGTGAAGGAACATTACTGGTCGTTGTGATCTTGTTCTCGTAACTGTAATAAATTATGATTATCTATATAGTCTTCATTTATTTTTGTTGCTTATATATGTAGTATGTTTGAATAGAATAGAATAGAATGCATTTATTTGTCAGAATATTGTAAAAAGTTGTATGTTCATTATGTATTTCGATCATAATATTCTGCCGTTTCCGGCGTACAAATATGGTTTGTAAAATTATGGGTCATCATTACATTAAAATTAATTTAGAATTAGAGTTACAAATAATTTAAATAAATTGAACAATAGTTATAAAAGAGATTAATAATATAAGTTAAAAATTCAGGCTAAGGAGATACAATATGATTTATAGGCAATAATGTCAAATATTTAGGTAAATTTTTCATTTATGAAATCTTCAGTCGAGTAATAACATTTGCTTGAAATAAAGTTAAATAATTTACATTTAAATGTTCTGAGGCTGAGAGTTTTGAAGCCATCAGGTAATTTTTTATAAACAGTAAGTCTGTATATACGAGTATGTATCTATTATTTAGGATGTGTTTTTATCTGTGTATCTATTTTAGTGTATTGTATACCTATTATTTGCACCAACGACAGCCCCATTTTATGTCCAGGCAGATTACTGTTCATTCCAAGGTTGCCTTGACGAGCTCGCCGAAAGCGTTAAGGCCGCCTATTGTATATTTTGTAGTGTTTTTTTTTTTAAATGAATTTTGTGGTGTACAATAAAGAATATATAAATAAAAAATAGGTAGGATTCCGGGCGAACAATATTCATGCACAAATGCAATTTGAGTCACTACTCCATCAACTTTATAGTACATTGGCGAATGCTCCCCATAACCCTAGTTATCGATTATACCTACTTACTTACGTGAGTTATTACTTAAGTAAAATTCTTTACTACCTCCATGCATTGTGGATTCAGAGGAAATATGCATAAATTGCACGTACTGTCAGCAACAAAATTCAAGTTAACACTTTTTTTTTAAGTTTTCTTAATGTTGATTATTAAGTAAAATAGCTTACCTATTTAATAAATAATCGGAACAGGAGTAAAATTTAAATAAGATTACCTCTAATTTATTATAAGAAATGCGGAAAAGCTGTTTATTGAATCATTTTGTGTCTATAAAGATGATACTTTCCTACATGTAACGTGTAGGAACATGATTACTTCAGGATAGCACGATTTAATTGATGTTTTTTTTTTATTCTAATCACTTGAAGCTGTTATTTAAGGTCATCTTACATATCAATCAGCTTTCCTGAAGAAGGTATGAAACATAATATACTTAAGTGCCGCTCAAAAAGCTGTCATTGATATATAGTGAAAAATATTTTTTTGCTGCCTGTACACAATGTTGCCACCGTATTAATGTAAAATAACTTCTATTCATTTTACTAATTCCATAAAATCTAACATTTGCTGCGACCAAAACGTATACTTATTTAAAGTCAGAAACCCAAATGTTACCGAGTAAAATTTAAAACTTTGCTAATTTTGAATCCCGTAACAGACTAATTGGCGTTTCGATCCTCGTGTGCTGGTATGGTTTTAGACTGGTTAAATATAGGTTCTGTTTTTCATTAATTTATTGTATTGAAGAGTATATCATGTAGGTAGATAGGTACATGTTTTATGTATGTATATATTTAGTGTATATAAGTAAATGGTACACCACTGACTACTTGCAGTATTATCTTTCCTTCTCCCTTTAATCCATCCAAAGGTTATCTGTAAAAGATCGTCCGTAGCGAAAAAAACACCGATTGTGTCACCCTATCTAAAATTTCTACATAATATCTGTAATTTTTATGCTATACATAATAAAGAGTATTCTATTCTATTCTATATAGTATATATACTTATATATATATATAAAATTAACTGTTAATTCAAAATTTTGTCAAAAATCCTGGACCTCCGTGGTCTAGTGGTCGCAAGAGCTCCTGCTGAGCATGGGTCGGGTTCGATTCTTGGGTCAGGCAAAGTGTTATGGGGCTTATCCATCTAAAATGTGTCGGTACCAGCCCGGAGTCTGGATTTGTGCCCCCTAAAACAATTTGTGTTTGTGTTTAATTAAACAATTTGAAGGTTACAAGAGACATAGTGTGCGTGTGAGAGATTTGAGAAAGTCTCTCACTCGCACACCGCTTCCAGTGTTTAAGCTGAGAAGAACAAGCTGGGCGCTAAAACTACCCAGCAATACTTCTGTCTGTATTTCTATACAAAACTACGAAATAGTTAGAATTGGTTAGATTTGCCCCGGAGTGGGCAAAATGTGGGTGTACTATGGGTACCCTTCTCCCTAACCCTCCGGGGAATACAGTCGTGATGTTATGTTATTTTGAACTGAACTAGCTACATGCAGTATTTTTACCCATAAGACCTGTTAAGGGGGATGCGCTAAGGTAGCCCGCGAAATTCAAATTTGCTTACGGTTTTTGTAATTTTCAAGTCAGAGTCCAGTTGTATGTTGATTCAAATATGATTCGCGACCGTAATAAATATGGCTTTACAGAATTATAATCATTAGAATCAGCAATATGACTCCTTAAGTTAGAATTGGCCTCAAATGACATGATTTCATGAATTAGTCATTCAATAGGGTAATATGGACTTAGAGAGATGTATTGATGATTTTTATGATTATAATTCTATAAATAAATATTTGATACGGCCGCAAATCATATTTACATCAACATACAGCCTGATACTGACCTGCAAATTGCAAAAAACGTAAGAAAATTTTAATTTCGTAGGTTACCTTGGCGCATTCCCCTTAAAGGTCAGACATTAAACAGGGGTAACAGGGGGGCGGCTTGATAGCTAACAAGCTACTTCTTATTAGGTATACTGTTCCTGAGTCTCTTGGGAGTCGGCACTAGGAACTGGTGAAGTTTGGGTTTTTGGAAGACTGTCTTATGTAACTAGTTTTGACGTTCTAAAAGAGCTGATTCTTAGATTTTTAAGCTATTGCATAGCTTCTATCGCGGGCCTTGAGCGCAGGGACCGAATCCAGAAATTCCGTAACGAAAAATACCTCACGCTCCCCACTCCGACGGGCACGGAGGTGTGGCTTGAAGGCCGTGCATTGTCTAACGTCGTTTCTTTTCGGCAGTCTTCGACACGGTGTTTGTGTGCGTGCAACTAGACGTATTGTACGACTCTACGAAGCTCGCACGAATCGAGACGAGCTGCTCCGAAATCGGACGAATACATAAGCAGCTGTTTATGAGAAAGTATATAGGTGTATAGGTATTAATCAGAAAGTGTAACTTGAATTAATATTTATTTATTTCCATTTACTTTCGTACCATTTATCATTTACCAGTTGGACACCATACATTTATTATAATCACCACTATCTTAAAACTCAATATCCCAATATCTCGGAAACGGCTGGGAATATCAAAATTGTGACCAAATTTCCCCCCCCCCCCTATAACCCGCCTCTCAAATAGTATATACATACAGACAAGCCCCTTTGACCCCCCTTTTTTGACCCCCTCTTTTTCGACCCCAATATTAAGTTGTATTATATTTATTTATATTTAAATCAATCCCACTTATATATGATCCCGGGACCCCCCCGCGACACCCCTTTTGACCAACCCCTCCACCCGTCCAGGGCTACTTCACCCCCCCGGGTCTTAACTTTTGAACCGGAGGTCGTAGAGGTATCGAGTTTGGGGTCTTTGGAATCGGCAGTGAAGGGCTTATCTTTTGGCCCCGATAAAGTTAGGGTAAAGCGCCTCATTTTAAATTTATTTTAGATTTAAAAAATTTAAATTCTTATTTTTAATATTGATTTTTGAATGAATGATTTCAGATTTAGATTTTCTCAAAAGTTTAGATGGTGTTTTGAAAAATTGTTATGCTATGCGTGTACACATTTCTGGATAAAACAGTTCTATCTTCTATCAGTCAGTCAGTCACAGAAAAAGATAAAGGAAAACACTCGGTTGGAACGAAGTTCCTTTCGTGTCTGCACATTTGGCGAATGAGAGTTAGACCAAAAAAAAACAACCGACTTCCAACAAAAACACTAAAAGACGTGAAAAATAACTTTAATTTCGGAATTCGGTGTCTTTGGTTTTGTATTTTAGTTTTTGGCCACCGACTTCCGAAATTAAAGTTATTTTTCACGTCTTTTAGTGTTTTTGTTGGAAGTCGGTTGTTTTTTTGTAAAAAAGTTTTTATTTTTCACTTTTTAGTTGCGGTACCTACCCCACACAAATTCGTATACCACTACTTGGTGTGTAAATAACAGTGACAGGAAATTATTAGCACATCATCCATATAAAAAAAGTGGAAAAAATATGCAATATTAAGGATAACTCAAAAACTACTTGTCAGACCTTGATCAAATTTAAATGGGACCACATGTGAAGCACCAGCTACCAAATACAAAAAGAATCATCCAAATCGGCTCAACCAGAAAAAAGTTATGAGCTAACACACATAAAAAAAAAAAAAAAAAAAAAAAAAAAAAAAAAAAAAAAAAAAAACATACAGACGAATTGAGAACCTCCTCCTTTTTGTGAAGTCGGTTAAAAAAAAAATACCTTTTTTACGTAACAAAAGTGTCGTGATGGACAATTTTTTTCACTTTTTTCGGTCTGGCTTTTATTCGCCAAGTGTGCAGAGTATCACGTACAATAAAGAACTTCATTCCAATTAATTTCCAAGACAACTTAGTACATCCTCCAACCTTGGCATATCGCCATAGCTCAGTGCACGCACATAAATGAGCGTAGAACAACAACACTGACATATTCTCAGCGCAGCTTAGCTAACACGGATGTCAAGTGAATTGGTATGGAAATGACATGCCGATGGCGGCTCGAGGGTTAAGGCGGAGGCTGATCTGCGTGGTCTATCGTTGTGATGTGAAGGTTAATTAAAGTAAAATAGTCTTATTATTGAGATTGGTTAATCTATAACGAATAATAAATAACAAAAACAGAAACGATGGTGAAAACAAATCACCGTTCCAATTATTATTATAGTAGAAGAATAGAATCAACTTTTTAGGCCGCATATTTTTAAACTGTTCTACCAAACAGCACTTAACAAAAAAATGTTGGTGCCGTCAATGGAATAACATAGGTGCCATTCGGTCAATTGTCGTTCAAATTAGTGCTGTAAATGGTATAACTCCGCTCACCAATATCATTGTTTAATTTTAATTTAAGGGGGCTACATGACCTAAACGCAAATTTATAATGCCTAAAAATATATGATCCACTGCAGTAACCAAAATCAGAAAAAATATATGATATTCTTCTGGACATATGCTAGTTAGACAGTGTGTTGAAAACATAATACAATTAACTTGATATGATAGAAAAAAATCACGAAGATACCTCTAAAAAAATATTTTAACGATTAAAAACCATACTAATATACATGCAAACATTCAGATTTTTTGTCAGATTATTTTACAAGTAATATACTAACGTGATAGTGTTTTAATTTTTAAGTCCAATTCATAGATTATTTGTAAATCCATAATTGCTTCATATTTTGCAATAAATTACCAGCGTTGTGTCATCGCGCGTCTCTTTCTTTTCTATGCAATCCGACAGTGACCGCGCTTTAGCTCTTGCAAGCCTCTTAAGAGAAACCAATGATGACTTTTATTCAAAAATGAATTTAAAAGGTAAGTCTAGATGGATGAGACAAAAGCAAACGAAGACTAAAATTTAAATAACTTAACACTATTTGTCTTTTTGCACAGTAATAAAGCGTGCGACAGATACAACCATTTTTCTTCGTACCCCATATATATTTTCTCAGGCACCTCAACCAATTTTTCAATTTTCTCTTACCCGCATGTTCTTTCTAACAGTATTAGGTACCGACACTCGTTCAAATTGCGTTCATTTCAGCAAGAGCACAGGAATGAGGAAGACAGGAGTCCGCAGAGTTGTTTGCGATGTTATTTATGTTTGTTCATTGTATACTGACCGTGAGCTATTTCGGGAAAACGGGGCAATTAAGGAAAGTTTTCTGTGTCGACAACTCGATTGACTACTAAAGTAATTCTTAGAGTGTGTCAGTCAAAGCAATCATGACGCAGTGGTTGTTTTATGTCTCAAAATCGAAGTATGAGATTTATTGATTAGTTGGCTATTTTATTCGCTTTTTATTGGTATTAGCATAAAACAATGAGATATTCTTGGTCATGGTCTGATATACATACTGCAGCGTGACCTCTGCGGTTATAACCTATTTTTTTCTAATTCGTATAACTGGTCATCATTTTTTATTGTTAATATTTCAAAATAACAGCTTTTTACTAAATGCATATGGAAGTATATACGGTACATAAAACATTTTTGTCTGTTTGTCTTTCTGTCTGTCTGTTTATTTGTTCCGGCTAATGTTCAAAATGGGTTAGACTGATTTTGACGGGACTTTCACTTGCAGATAGCTGATGTTTTAAGGAGTAACATAGGCTATTTTTTTCCCGGTAGCACGTTCCCGTGGGATAATTTCCGCCGTCCACCTGGGCGAAATCGCGGGCAGCAGCTAGTAATTTATAATTTATATAATATACTAGCTTCTGCATGCGTCTACGAACCCGCGTGGATGTTTGCAAATTACGCCAGGTGAACGTGCTACTGGGACAAAAAGTAGCCTATGTCCTTCCAGACGCTACCTATCTCCTTGCCAAATTTTATTGAAATCCTTTTAGTGGTTTAGGCGTGAAATGGTAACATACAGACAGACTTACTTTCGAATTGATAATATTAGTATGGATTATGTTTTTTCTACCACAGAGCAGGTTCAAAAGTCGATAACACTGTTACTTTAACGTTATCATCTAAATTAATACGAAATGATTTGACACATTGCGTTATAACATGTCATGTAATAGCTAAAACCTAATATTCTTCTAAATATTATATCAGTTCCGATTTTTGCGAATATGTCGCTAAATATATACATTTAAAAATGGAATATTCAATCGACTTTTGGTGCTGACCGTATCTAATTTTTTTTTTTTAAACCAATATAAAACGTGAATCAAAATAATGCACTGTTGATATTCAACTCATATGAAAACAATTGACTGCCATTTAACCATGTCAGATATAGGTATATGTTGTAAGCAAAACTACCAGTCAAAAGTATTTTTAACTAGCAAAATCAGTCAAAAGTACTTTTGACTATAAGCTCTCGACAGTAGTACTTTTGACTGAAATTATAGACAAAACAAGTTTTGCCCAATGGACCTGGTTAAAAGTAGTTTCGACTAACTAATTTCGTTAAAAGTAGTTTTGATTGGTTCTATCAGATAATTAAACACTATAAAGTAATAATTTTATAAACAACATAATTAAAATACCTACAAAAATAATGGTTTGCACTATAACTGTCACGAATAATAATAAGGCGTAGTCGACGGAGCCCCGCCTTGCGGGGCTCCTACTACCGCGTGATTTTAAAAAAATAATCACGAAGGGGATGGCGGGGTCCTCCAGACACCACCATCCCCTTCTAACCTAATCTGTCCGAGTCGGGGTGCCCCAAGTCCCGAGCTCTCTTTGCTCGCTTTTATAGTGGAAATCATTATTTTTAGTTCATTAAATTAATTTTAAAGCTAAACATTTTAAAGTGTGAAACATTCTTTTTAAACCTTCTTATTAAACGAATTTACAACATATAAAATCTTTTATTACCACTTTTTATTTTTTATTATTTGTGTTTTGTGTTTCACGTACTGTGTCCAAATAAACTTTATTCTTTCTTTCTTTCTTTCTATTACATACTAACAGCTGGTTAAAAGTGTTTTTGACTGATGCTCTAGTCGTTAAAAGTAGTTTTGCCTAAGAGCGTCAGTCAAAACTACTTTTAACCACATTTTGTCAATTAAAATCACTAATCACTACAGATTTTCAGACAAAACTACTTTTGACCAACGTGTTCAGCCAAAATAACTTTTGCCTGATTTTTTCAGTTAAAAGTATTTTTGACTGATTAAGAGTCTTGACTGTGACATATACATTCCACTTGAAGTAAAACCACCTTTAAAAGTCAGTTTAACAGAAACAACTAATTTATTTAAAACAGTAACACTAGGCAGATTTTTCGCATAAAGGAAGTATCATCATAAAAGCATCGCTGACATATGAGTCACATGCACTCTATGAGATGCGTCCTTTGTTACATCTTCAAAAGAAATGCAGAAAACTGCTCGAGTGTTAGTTCTAGCCAATTTTCTCTCCACTCAAAACGACTTGTTAGCAACGTCTTAGATAGAAATTTAGCGAACAGTGGTGTAGATTTTTTTATTTAGGATTTATTACCATATTGACTGAAAAGTTGTGTCGAAATCAGTTGTCATGGTATGGGCATGTGATGCGCAGGAGTGAGGAAAATGTCGTGAGGAAAGTTTTGAGTATAAATATGGCTGGCTATAAGAGTAGGAGAAGACCAAAAAAACGATGGATAGCCTGTGTGAAAGATGAAATGGATAGAAAGGGGAATATTACCGAGATGAGGACTAATAAACAGGTATGGCATTAGTTTCCTTGCTCTTGTTTCATGTTTATTATTGCTTAAATATGTAGATAGAAAGAAAAGAAAAAAGAAAGAAAGAAAAATAGTTTATTCTGCACAAACAAAACGCAGATTACAAATAAATGACATTAATAAAAATACTGACATAAAAAGTAGCCAAAAGCTTCGTACTCAAAAATTAAAAGTTTTACAATTTTGTCCATTGCTTGAGGTTAGGGTCAGGGACCAAAGACAATACACATTGCTCTGCAAGCAACATAAATAATTTGCTCTGTGTTACGACACTCGCAAATGACAACAAACAAACGATGACAACAAAAACAAAATGCCGATAGCAGAGTGGAAAAATTACTACTTTTGTATCAAAAAAACAACAATATTATGAACAATTTAGCCGCGCGTCGCATCTGTGCAAGAACAGGTCGTTGCACAGCAAAATGCTGTGACTTCGGAGGTACCTATCGTCAACAGCGCTGATTTTCAGCAACCACCTCTCGAATGACGTAATGACGTCCTCCTGCGTGACTTAATAAATCGGGGAAGTATTATTTTCTACAGAACTAAGTGTGATTCTAGGTGAACATGGTTCATAAGCATAAGTTATTTGATGTATGTATGTATTTATTGTATATGTAAATGGTACACCACTGACTACCTGCAGTATTGTCTCTCCTTCTTCCTTTAATCCACCCAAAGCTTTTCTGTAAAATATCGCTTTTACCGTTAAGATCGTCCGTTGTGTCAACCTATGTATTTTTTACATTTATATCTGTAATTTTTATGTTGTACATATTAGAGAGTATTCCATTCTATTCTATTCTATGGTAGAATAAGAAATGAAGCGCCGACCCCAAATAAATTAGGATAAGGGCAAGAAAATGATGAATAATAAAAATAATTTAACGTATTAAACGTATTTTCTTTGTTTCTTTTTGTATTTTGTCCATTTAGTCTATCTAGTTTATGAGTGGGTTACCACTATCACGATATCCATAGATAAATATTTCAGATAGAAAGAAATCAAATAATTAAAGTAAAGTAAAATTATAAGAACAAAAATTATGTAAAAAAGCAAAATTAGGTATTTAATACATAGTTGAAATATCAAATATCATAAAAAACCATTAGATTAATCGTTCTTTAGTGTGATTAATTTTAGTTTAATCAACATTAAGTAAGAACTGTAGTTGAGTCGACCAATATGCGTTATGAACATATATGTGAATCAACCGTAGTTGCCTTCAAAATAGTTAGAACCTTTTTAACGTGACGTCGCGTTTGCTGTCCCGGACGTTATTGTAAATCCTACTAATCCTACTAATATTATAAATGTTAAAGTTTGTGAGGATGGATGGATGGATGGACGGATGTTTGTTACTCTTTCACGCAAAAACTAGGGAACTGATTTGGATGGAATTTAGAACACAGATAGTTTATAACCTGGATTAACATGTAGGATACTTTTTATCCCGGTAGTACGTTCCCGTGGGATAATTTCTGACCACCACGCGGGCGAAGCCGCGGGCAAAAGCTAGGAATTCATAACTGAGAAAACAATGATTTTTCGGAAACAATGGCACGGGTAGGTGTTTAAATAATTCATTAGGTGGATCGAAAGCAAATATGATTAAAAATTCTTAATTAAAACGTCAATATTTTACTTTGGTTTTCCATGTAATGTTATGGGTACGCTCATTTTGTTTGATTGTAAAGAATTAAATCATTTCGGCATTGAGCCGGTTATTTTCGCTGTTTTAAACAGTTGGAAATAATTTTATTGGTCGTTGATCAGGGGAATTAACTGTTTGCTGTGTTAAAGCAATTTTATACAACTAGTAAATAATTACAGCTGTGATTTGAATATACGGAAAATTTAAGATAGTCAATTCGATAAACAATTAATGTTCCTTTTCAATTAGTATATTTTGGGCAAACTGACGCACTACAAAAATATTTGTAAAAATACCACCAAACCATAAGTTAAATTATCTGGCAGCACAGATACTGAATCAAACGAGGATAAAATAGTCAAGTTTTCCTATGAATCATTTACCACACTCTGATTAACCACAGTCTAAAAGATTCCAGTACACCCGAATGCATTTCATTAAAGTTTTACAGCCGTCAGTCTGAGTAATATGTGATGTACGTCACAGCATGCTTACATTACGATGGGCTATGTCAAGGATTTATTCTGCCATGGAATTATTATGGGGTGGGGCTTGAGTTATAGTTGTTTTATGAGTTCTGGCTCGTTCTTTGTCCAAAGAATTAGCATTGCTATTCAACGCGGCAAAGTTGCCAGTCATCTGGGCACGTTTCCGGATGAAAGCGATGCGGACGTGTACTTCGTCGCTAAATTGTCTTTTTGATTTTGTATTTATTTGTATATTTAGTTAGTTATTCATTTAATTTAGTACCTAGTGTAAATACATAGTTAGATGGATTATACAGGCTGGATTTTTGAGATGGGGCAACAAGGACAGCTACCTTAACCGTTGTAGCTATAGGAAAACGGTCTTAGGAGACTTTCCTTAACTTTTTGAGAAATTTTGAATTGAATTCACAGATTTTGAAAAAAATACAGTCAGCACTAGTTATACATTTATTTTCAAAATCTGTGAATTCAATTCAAAATTTCTCAAAAAGTTAAGGAGTCTCCTAAGACCGTTTTCCTATAGCTACAACGGTTAAGGTAGCTGTCCTTGTGACCCCATCTCAAAAATCCACCCTGCATATTGTATATAATCATTTTAATGTTAACAAATAACATTAAAACGAACAGTTGACAGTTTGATTTTAAAAGTAATAAAATTCGATCTAGGATAACGAATGTCGATCTTAATGATTCGGGTATTTTTTTATTTTAATTTTATTAAATAATTAGATGATATTATTGATATTATAGATGATTAGCTGTTGCCCGCAACTTCGTCTGCAATCCAGGATGAAAAGTAGCCTATGTTCTTACCCAGCAGGTCATGGTCTAGCTGTGTACCAAATTTCATCCAAATCCATTCAGTAGTTTTTGCGTATATATTTAATATATTATATATATATAACATTATTGAATATATATGTAGATAAGTTGTTTGATGCATGTATGTATTTATTGTATACAAGCTGACCCGACAGACGTTGTCCTGTCTTAACTATGAATGTCATATGTCGTTTAGTTTTAGTTTTGATTATTGACTAAAACTAAAACTATCGACTCATTTATCAACCGATCCATCTGTGTTAAAAGATATTTGCAGCGCGAATTCTGTCAATCGCTGACAGTTATGTAAAATTAATATTGGCGTTAAGTTTTCTTAAATTTTGTAACGTTCCGATCAACTTCCTTGTTTTTTTATTTCATAAGATCCTTCTCCTGCCAATAACGAACACAACAAAAAAAAAAATGTGAAATTGGTCCAGTCGTTCACGCGTGATGGCGTGATCAAGGGAAATAGGGATTCATTTTTATATATATAGATTAACGGCTGACGTACAAAAGTGCGAATGCAAAGATTCTACATTATATGCCTGGAATTGTAAGTACGCAAAGCAACATAGTACTATTTTTAACCAACTTCACAAAAAGGAGGAGGTTCTCAATTCGTCTGTATGTTTTTATTTTTTATGTGTGTTAGCTCAGAACATTTTTCTGGGTGAACCCATTTGGATGATTCTTTTTTTATTTGATAGCTGGTGCTTCACATGTGGTCCCATTTAAATTTGATCAAGGTCTGACCAGTAGTTTTTGAGTTATCCTTAATACTGCATATTTTTTCCACTTAATTTATATGGATGATGTGTTAATAATTTCCCGTCAATGTTATTTACACACCAAGTAGTGGAACACGAATTTGTGTGGGGTAGGTACTGCAACTAAAAAGTGAAAAATAAAAACTTTTTTACAAAAAAACAACCGACTTCCAAAATAAACACTAAAAGACGTGAAAAATAACTTTAATTTCGGAAGTCGGTGGCCAATAACGAAAATACAAAACCAAAGACACCGGCTTCCGAAATTAATGTTATTTTTCACGTCTTTTAGTGTTTTTTTGTAAAAACTGTTTATATTCAATGAGCTATCTACTAGCTTTGATGACTTAACAAAAAGTAACTGTTAATTAGTTAGGTAAAGTTAAAGTTCAGTGCTGCCTATGTTTTTAATTAGAACCGTTGCTTTAAATAAAAATCTGCTGTTTCATAGACTTGAGCTATACCTACGTAGTCAAAATGTATAGAATAGTTTTTTTTTTTAAGAACATGGTAACATGCTGAGCATCGATGTCTCAGTCACTATGATTGCAGTTTCCTTAACCTAGTTTTTCTTTTGCAGCGCAGAGGCTAGCAGTTTGTTTAAAAAAGGTGTTAAATACTTGACAGTTCATTACTGTCAGACTCTTTTTTAATCGACTTTTTAAAAAGAAGGAGGTTCTCAATTCGTCTGTATTTTTTTTGTATATATTTTATGCGATATCGCCGGCAATTGTGGATCGATTTCGAAAACTCTTTTTATCGTTTTCTGTTATATTTATTTTTCTTGTTCCTTGGTATAAACAAACTGATTGTAGATTGCAGTACACAGGCTGAAAACATTATTGTATTATTAAATTATCTACCTACCTATTGAACATGGCTTCTTAATTATTAATCTTAGAAACAAAGTTAAAACGATGTAGACATGCAAGTCCTGTTTTAAACAGAACTCATTAAGAGGCTTACAAGAGCTAAAGCGCGGTCACTGTCGGATTGCATAGAAAAGAAAGAGACGCGCGATGACAAAACGCTGGTAATTTATTGCAAAATAATAAGCAAATAAGGATTTACCAAAAAATCTATTCATTGGACTAAAAAATTAAAACACTATTACGTTATTATGTTACTTGTAGAATAATCTGACAAAAAATCTGTATGTTTGCATGTACATTAGTATGGTTTTAATCGTTAAAATATTTTTTTAGAGGTATCTTCGTGGTTTTTTTCTATCATATCAAGTTAATTGTATTATGTTTTCAACACACTATCTAACTAGCATATATCCAGAAGAATATCATATATTTTTCTGATTTTGGTTACTGCAGTGGATCACATATTTTTAGGCATTATAAATTCGGTCATGTAGTCCCCTAAATAAGGGCAAAAATGTGGAGATGTTACTTCCATCGATGACTTTTCCACTATTACAAAATAAACTATCTCTTAACTCTTACACTGTGCCCGAACCCCACATACAAAAGTTATGTAATGAACCCCCACGTAAATGAGAAGATGAAACGCTCTCTCAATTGCCTCGACTTCAGAGTTAAAAACTGGATAGGTATAATTCCGAGAGAAGCCTACAATTTGTATGTACGAATATAATTATTTTATTTTATTTGAAAGGTACACCTATGACCTATCCATTAGAAACATTAATATAATAAAAAATAACATATGCATTGAGTTATGGTGAGTTAGTCACTTACAGGCGTACAGAGCACTTACATAAAAAATAGCTTCATATATATACGTTATATCAAGATTTTTTTCTCGTAGTGACGATAGATAAATTAATTAGAAACAAGAACAAAACATTAAGTAAAAAAAAAAAACAATCGAAATTAGAATCAAAAATTAAAATCAAAATTATTATTAGAATCAAAAAATTATGTTATTTAATTACGCAAACCTTATCATCGAGAAATGTTATTGTATTTTTTCATGTTTTAAGTAAGTTAAAATAATCTTTTTATGTCAAAAAATCCGGACAAGTGACAAGGCTGGACAAAGTCCGGACTGGGGCCAAAAAGCCGGACTTTTCTGGACAAACCCGGATGGATGGTAACCCTTACCTTGGCATCTAGCAATAGGTAAAAAAAAACAGCTATGCTTCTTGACTCCAGAAAAAGGTACAGAGATAAAATACTCTAAAGGAAAATCAATCTGACTAGCCTTTTCCAGCCAGTTGCAGCGATTGCAACCTGATGCAGCTGAATAACAGTATTTTACAAAAAGCGACTGCCTCTGCAGAAGCAGATATTCTAAACGAAGAACTCTTTTAATCGAATCCCACATCCTACAAATTTATATTTTAAGCATATCGATGGTAAAAAGTTGAAATATGTTTGCCCAAGTTTGGTTCAACTGCGTGAAATCGGCTCACTGACGCAGTCATAAGATCTTCAACTGCACAGGGGACGGCACGGGATGGCAGGTAGAAATAATAGTAGAAGATAAATAATAACGATTCACATAAAAATCAAAATGGATTCCAGTTATACGGAAATTATAAGAACCATCTCATTTTTATAATGAGAAAACTACTCCAAATGCAATTTTACTTTCAAATTGATATTTTATGAGGGTTCCGATATTTTTTTAATAAGAGATTATTTCCATATCAAGTCGGATAATATTCCTCTAATGTCCATATATACGGAGCAATTTTATTGCTTACTGCATGCCATAACGACGAGCGACATAAAAATTCAGCGCTGAAATAGTGGACACATCATTTATTAGGATTTATTTTATTATTTTTTTACTTTAAAATATTGCATGCGACGTGCAATTTTAAATAACTTCTAATTGAGAACCTCAAAAGGCTGATCTTGTTGAAATATCTACTTAGTTGTCTTTAGAGACACCCACCCATACTAAAATAAAAAAAAAATGCTCAAAATTATGTAGTCGATGACTTTGGTGCACGCTAAAACTCAATGAGTTTATGTTGGCACCAACTTAAATATACGAGTATAAAATGTATGTATACTACAGAATACAAAATATATATACGAGTATATAGGTAAAAAAATTACGCATTCTTCACTCAATACTAAATATTGCTTTAACGTAATGTGTCTTAGGTGGTAACTATATAATTGAGATCATTATGGACCCTGTAGGGCACAGTAAAAGAGTAGGAGAGAGGAAGCCCTGTTTAAGGAGATCATTAAGTTGTTATAGTGGGAACAAGTTTTAACTTATGTAATAATATAATCAAAGTCAGGAGATCGCGAATAAGATACAAACATTTCGCTGATGTATTTTTTTACACCTCTAGTAAATCCCTGCTCGTTTTTTGCGGAACGTAAAGGCTGAGTTTACACCACATTTTCACCGCAATTTTTTAACATAATTTGATTTAATCTGAATCAGTAGCTGGATGTTGGTCTAAGAAGTCAGTCTTTATGCAGCAAAAAAACATGCAATATAATAATTATATAAGTACCTACTGTATAGGTTTTAGCCTGCATGGCTCCCCCACGCAACCTCTGTGAGTATTTTATAAGTTGATGGCATGTACGAGTATAATGATATGCACACTACCTTATATTTAAAAGATTAGAAAATAATAGAGGATCAGTTTTGGGGAGCTGACAGAGCGCGTTATGACGTAGAAGAAGTAGGATAGTTCATAGAAATGATTATGATATATTATTACCAAATACACCTTTCATTCATTGATAATCCCGGTTCTGTATGCGCGTGGCTTTTACAGTACCGTGTGTACGTAGTCTTATTTGAAAATAGCGTTCTTTAGAAAGAACTCAAAGTAGACTTTGAGTTCACGCTTCATTAATTACATCCCAAACAAAACTAATAAACCAATCGATTTCCTCTAGCGTCCACTTCAGTTAGTTCTAAATCGATTACTCACATCACTGATTCGATACCTTTTCGATTTGAGAAGTCCGTTCGAGTGTTCTTTTGAAACGGACAGTTCTTTTAAAAGTATTTTGTGAAGTTACTAATGACGCAATTTAGGTTATCTTCAAGGTGGTCTAGGTATTGTAAATGAGCGGTATTGGCTCGAAATTCCTTTGAGAAAGTTGTTTTTTCTTTGAATTGTAATTAATTTTATTCTTCGGTGATTTTGAATTTTAAATAATGAATGAAGGTGTTTCGGATAAGATAATCGAGGATCTCTTAAGTGTGCAAGGCATCAGAGGTTTATGTAACCGATTAAAGACAAATTCGGGGGAAAATTTCGTAAAGTATCCTGGAATTTATAGTCTGAAATCAACTTCAAGTGTGACAGAAAAGGCTTGTTTTTAACCCCCGACGCAAAAAGAAGGCTGTTAAGGCTCCCGCAAACAGGCGCGACGCGACAGCCCGACACAAAGGCGGCGCCCGTCGCTCGGCATGCGGTGCCTTTGTGTCACGCTGTCACGTCGCGCCAGTGTGCACGATCCTTTATAAGTTTGACCGCTATGTGTGTGTGTATGTGTCTGTGGCCCCGTAGCTCTTAAACGGGTGAACCGATTTTTTATTGAAAGCAGGTTTTCTAGCGGTGGTTCATAGTCATATTCAACGCACGCTCAACCTCATAGCGAGTGAGACGGACTTATTCTGTTGTTCTCTGAGTGAATTCACAAGGAATGCATTGTTCATAATTAGTTATAGATGTTAGTTTATATTAAGTTAGTTTTAAGCGCATTTATCGCATTGGGGTTAACCTGTAATGGTAGATATAATAAAAAAATAAATAAATATTTTATCAAAATCAATTCAGCCGTTTCAAGGTCATCAGCCATTTTTATGTCGGAGGTTTTTTAATTTTACCTATTCTATGTCAAAAGTGCCACAGATCATGTAGTCGCGGCGTCGGCAGCTTCTAGAGGAAACTGTAAGTGTAAAACTTCTATCACGACCGCTTTTCAGTTTCAAAACGTTATTTGTGTCGTAGTGCAGATAACTAGTAATACGCTTGGTATGTATGGAAGGTGTTGATGGTGCTGCTTCTGGCTGCAGCCGTCAAAGCTTCTCAGTGCTCTATGGTCTTTGCCATATTCTGGGATAGCTACAAGAAAATATCAATACCCAAAGGCTATAATAATCGTAGTAGTTCTCCGTATTCCTAGGTTTGATTCCCGTGTCGAGCAGTGTTATTTGATTTTTCCATTTGGAATTTCTCAGTAGTAGCCCGGATTCTGGATTTGTGCCCAGTTGATTGCAATAGGCTCGCCAATAAGACTTAAACATAACTGGCGAAATGTGGGTGTACTATTAGGTACGGCTCTGCCTAACCCTTCGGGGAATTACAGGCGTGATGTTATGTAATGTTAGTTCCCTGTTTATTTCCCTCTAATTGGATTTTATCGTAACCGTACTATAAACAGCTCAATAGCCAAAGCATGTCAGCTGACCAAATGTCCTTTAATGTTTGGCTCTCGATATACTGCCAGAGCAAATTGAATGCAGTGAGCAAATATTTACTAGTTCTGTGCATCTTATCGACATCGATCCACAAAAAGAAACATTAAAATAATGGTGATGCGACGAAAGATAAATAAATACAATCATTACCTATTTTAAATTACAAACAATGTGATACAAATAAGTCATTTTGCATAGTTTTTTAATTTATTATTTTATTGTCATTTCTTTTAGTATATTTTCGGCTGAAATAAACTATGATTTAATTTATTAATTGCACAATGCGCAGGTAGGATATTATAATGGGTACCTAATTACCTATTTACTGAGAGAATCCACACTTCAATATTTCGAACAGAGCTCTGAAATATTTCTAAAAGTCAACAATATTTCGTTATAACATCCCACGCAAATGCTAAATGTATATTTCGATGAAAGTGCTATTAACACTTTCCGGGACAGAACGCCTCTCAACGTATAATAATTCGTAGGCGTTGTGATTGACAGATTTTAATCAGTGCTGTGCTGATCGTATATAAATGCGAAATAGGGATGTGTCGTGATGGCCCAGTGGTTAAGGCCTCACCTCTCATGCACGAGGTTGAGGGTTAATATTCGGGCAAGTACTAATGTGACTTCTTCAATTCATATGTACGAGTACCTTCTGAGTTTATCTTGGAAATTGCTGACATCGATAAAGGACAACAAAAAACAACGTGAGGAGACTCGGCAACGCGTCTCGAGCAAGCGTGGTGATCAATACTCGTGCGTTCTTTATATGAGAAGAAACTATTGCTCTGCAATGGGTCAGTAATAGGCTGGTATCATGGGTGTTAATCAAACTCGAGTAGATGCCAGTAGATGTTAACCTAAAATCTGGTAAATGTGCGATCATTTTCATTATTTATTTATTCATCTTTAATTCAGGCACATTACCCATAATTTGTTAGTATTACTTACAATTATTATAATTAAATAAGGCAAACTTATACAATTAGAAACAATAAAAAAAATATAACACAACTTACAGAACACTATATCTATTAGGCCATCTTCTGGACTCATGGAAAAAAAGAGGCCTCCTTTTTTCCATGGGTTATTTTTGTAACATCTGTAAAAACCGTTTTACTACCAGTAATACTGAGCATTTTTGCCAGTAAATCTGAAGGCCACCTGATAGGGCACCTGTATGCAGTGCATGTATTGTTGCCAGGTGTGTCCAGAAGATGGCTTAATAGATATAGTGTTCTGTAAGTTGTGTTGTATTTTTATTATTATTTCTAATTGTTTATGTTTGCCTTATTTAATTATAATAATTGTAAGTAATACTAACAAATTATGGGTAATGTGCTTGAATTAAAGATGAATAAATAAATAATGAAAATGATTGCACATTTACCAGATTATAGGTTAACATCTACTGGCATCTACTCGAGTTTGATTATCACCCATGATAAAATAATACCAGCCTATTACTGACCCATTGCAGAGCAACAGCTTCTTCTCATACAATGAACGCACGAGTATTGATCACCACGCTTGCTCAAGACGGGTTGCCGAGTTTCGTCACGATGTTTTTTGTTGTCCTTTATCGATGTCAGCAATTTCTAAAATAAACTCAGAAGTTACTCGTACTTAATTTAAATTAAATTATCGATAAGTGAAGGCCTGCACGTGAATCATAAGGTATATTTTATCCTCAAAAACTACTCAATCATACGTCAAAACAGTCATAACCCAATTTTGGATGTCAAAATGCCTTCGTCATCATCAGTCAATTATTTTAAGTCCTGATTTTTGTACATAACATTTCAAATCAGTAATTTGTATTGTTTGAAGGCCTTCACTTCTCACAAGCCTAACAGTACAAAGCTGTTCACATTATTATTCAAATCACATCTCTTATTTCCTATTTTATTGTTCCATTTTGTGTCTCGAAATAAATAGAAAAGGAAGACATTACTTTAGTGTATAATAATATCTCGTGTCGTATACAATTTACTGCGGGAACTAAAACTTATCGCTCGATCAGAATTACGTGGTTATTTAGCGTTTTTTCTGTCTGAAGATGTATATTACAATATCTTGGAAGGTTTGTGTGCAGTGGACCGAATTCAGATGTTTATGCTCACTTTAGAAATAAGGGGTAATGGGGTAAAGGTGTAATGTAGCGCAAAAAAATTAAATGTTTCTAATAAAAAGTGACAGAATAGGTTAGAAAAATATATTGAAGAAACATGAGCACTTTATTTAATCATACTTAACAATACATTTTCGAATGATTTACAACAATCATAGAAACATAAAATATTACAAAAATATTCCAAGTAATAAAGACATTAATCACACAACCGACACTGAAATATTTTACAACGTTTTGCACTCAGATATTTCCACCGAATTCTCACATAACAATGTGTATTACGATATCGATGGTACAGCACTAGCGTATTCAACAGTAAAGCCCTCGTCACAAACACTCGAGCACGCGAATGCAATGCGACTTGACACGGTCACATAACTATGTACTATCGTGGTGTAATAATATTTGCGGAATTCACCGTATTTTGGAATTGTTGTTGCTACTGGAGATTTCGGAAGTTACGTATGCTGAATCCATGAAAGGGTATTTAGTTTGACACGTCCTGGGTATTAGGGATTAGGGGCTAACTCATGGCCTGGCAACAGTTAATTAGCATGTTGGTTGCTTATCTGACTTTCCCAGGGTGCGCTGAACGAACGCTTGGCAGAGTAGGCCGCACGTCACTGGTAACGTTCAGCTGGCCTAGCGTATTATAGAGTTTCAATTGTATAATAGGCAAACTCCTAAATGTAGATTTTCTTACCATAGACGTGCGGCAGTACAGTCACTCCCTAATTCTTTTTTTTTCACCATACCCGATTACTTAACCTGCACGTAACACACTATCAATCACAATCTGAATCAATTCAAGCCTATTGCTAATCCATTGCTTCATATGTTCGAAAAAATTGTCAGCTTAACAACGTAAATAACGTATTGAATGTTAGTGAACTGTCAAAATGAAAGCCATTCCTACTGTGAGTGTGTTACGCAACTACCCCGCTGTTGCTGCAGGATTGAGATTTTATTTCTCTGTGCACTCTCTGTATGTCTCCACATAGTTTTTTTTTTTTTTTAAATAAAATTCAAGCTTTCATTATACCTGCATCAATGGGAGAATAAATTAAGTAAACAGAAGCGTGATCTTCGCGGTAATATGTTACAAAGGCGTTTGATTATAAAAAGTAGGAAGTGTCCACCTATTTGTCTCCTTTTAATTGGACGTCCCACGCTGTTATATTAAATTAATGAGTGTTTCATACGCGTAACTTTATGCTGGGAGTCGTGACGACACGTGTAGGTTTAACAAAATTAGGCTGTGCACAGATTGAGTCAAGTCTGTTTACCCTGCGGTTAAACTCATTTTCAACAAGTCTTGTCAAAGACTTGTTGAAAATAATGTCGTGTATAAAACATGTATCTTAAATGTATGTATGTTGTATCCTAAATGTATTGATGTTGTATCATAAATGTATAGAGGTATGAGGAACAGGGTGTAAAGTTCACTCATACCCCCATATAAAATGGAGGATCCTCCGACCAGACGGGTGTTTTGTCTGGTGAGCAACTGTCCCGACGTTTGACGTCGGGACGTTGTATATATGCTAGTTGCGCGGTAAACTCTGCTTGCGCGATGCAGGATTTTTGCATGACGACAGTGTGACGTTTGCAGATGCCGCTACACATTTATTGATGTTGTTTGAGACATGAGTTAAGTTTTGTATACAACTCTCAACACAAGTCTTTAAAACTTGTTTTACGTGTCAACGTATAAATGAAAGCAGTAGACGCAACATGTAAATTGCATGTTTTGTACCTTGATGTAAACTTTTGGTTAAACAGACTTTTGCTCGATGAAAACTATGATAGCGTACATACTTGCAACAAAACAGTGGCATAGTCAAAATTTCAAAATGTATGGAAAAACCTGTTGTGTTAGGAGACGAAACTGTCCTATGTAACACGGCTACATATCAAGCTATACATTTCCAGTATAACCTTAGTTACCTCTTATTATACGGAAATCCTATACAATGCGAGATCGGCTTATACTGGACATATCGCACGCTTAATAATAAACCGAAATATGTCAAAAATTAAGGATTCCCACTTTTGTTAATAAAACGAACTAACTCCGATTAAAGAATCTATAGGTACAATCCCGCCATGCGAAACAAACCAAAATAGCCGATTGTTAGATCACCCCTCTCTTTTCTACAAAAGCACGCGACAATGCATTTCATGCGATAGAGAATCATTCAGTGATGCGGCGACCGTGATGTGAGATAGGAGTCGTGGTTTTGTGACTACGGTGGAGTAAGGTGAAATAATTCGGTTTATTTTCAAACGCAGGTGAGACTATTCTACTTCATTTTTTTTTCTAAACTAGCATGTTTTCGTTTTACTTCACTTTAGTTGAAAACGGTGTTATAATACAGCATGTACTATTTAGACTTGTTGCAGTTTATCATTAAATTATAATTGAATAGATAAGAAAGATTGCGTATTAGTGCGTTTTAGTATAAAATTATTACTTTTATTCGAGAAGTAATTCATTTTATATCACTTTATTACCAAAACTATCAGTAAATTTAAATAATACTTGTGTTTATGTCGGTTTACGTTTTAAATGATCCTAAAGTCTAAAAGTGCTCTAATAATTGCTGCAGTTTATTACAAAATGTCCTTTCAATTTATTTTAAATACCCATTTATAAAAAGTATTAAATTTCTAGTTTCATAGTTTTAATCCAGGAGATGTCGTCGTCTGCAAATAGGAAGCAGCGGTGCCTAAAACTTCTTATGATGAGTAATAATGCTGGATGTACTGATACGGGTAATTGTAAGCCAGTCGAAATAAAAGTAAGTAAATAACGTCGTGTTTACGTAGTTAAAAGTGCAGTGCCCCGACTAAATTTGCAAGTGAGTAAACGTAACTATCGCGTTTGCGTTAAGATTTTTATTCTCACCCTTATAATTTATTCTTAGCATTATGATCTATCAGTCAAAATTTAACGCAAACGAAATAGTTATGTTTACTCTCTTGCAAACCTCCACTTGGGGTACAGTATCCAAAATACATTTTCACGTAATATTCTCTGAATTAATTGAGGGTTTTACCTTTTTATTTAATGTTGTGTATTACTTATTTTAGAGTTTACTCAATGAAACAGACGATAAAATCCAGCACAGCATACAGGAAGACAAGGTCTCCAGCTCACCATGCAGGAAATCAAGGTCACCACGTAGTACATCAAGATCACCACCATTCAGAAAGTCCAAGTCGCCAGCGCCACCATGCAGGAAGTCCAGGTCATCCTCAAGCAGTTCTTCAAGTTCTTCTTCAGACTCGTCTTCCTCGGACTCATCTTCCACAAGCTCTGATGATAACTCACGTATACCCGAAAAACCGTCTCCGATACTGTGTAATGATGACGAACGGGACAGTAAGGAAATTATTGAAGATACCCCTCCACGCCTTATTAAAAAAATTACTATCGTAAGTAACAACGTTTTATTGTTACAATTAACTGTTTTATTATTATACTTAAGTACAATCATTTATTACAATTCACTTGTTGACCTATAATTTCAGAATGAAGAAAAATTATCACACACTGCAAATACCATTACCAAGAACTTGCTAGTTTCATATTCTGATTATTCTTCTCAAGATTCTGACGAGTGTGAACAACAGCTAGCTAACCAGAAATCTGTAGCTGTTCCTAATAAAGAGGCAAATGACATTGAGAGAATTGTGAATCCGGACCAACAACACCTGGAAATTACAGTAAATATGTATTCAATAACATTATAATGAATAATACAATACGAGGAGGAGGGACTAATACAATTAATAATTATATATAATATTTTCTTATTTTTAAATATACATAATATATCAATTAATAAATACCTACTATACATAATTTTAAATAAAATAAATACATGTATTTCAAAATAATCTAGTAAATAAATATAAATTAAAGTAATGTAAGTTCAGCATTAATACAGTATTATTTATATTATGTTTTATTGTTTTTAGGACCCCACTAGCACAGGAGAAAATCTAAATTCCATACCAAATTATGCGATTTCTCCGTTATATTCTGAAGAGAGCGATGTAGATCTCAGTGACGATGATCCTAGTTTTGTGTACACGACTGACAACAGAAACAAAAATAAACCAAGAAACTTCTTTATTCCGCCATCTGGATCGTCATCAAGTTCCTGTGACTCTGATGGTTCAAATACTGAGGTTAAAAGAGGCCGAAAACGAGTGAGGGATACTTCAAAGTGGAAACAAAACAGAGCCAAACGTTTACGTAACTGCGGTCAGTCATACACGTCTGTATCAAAAAAAGGGCAAAAATATCCAAGTCGCTGTCTTCAACCACCGTGTACAGACAAATGTAAACTTAAATGCGCAAACCAAATTGGTAATGAATCTAGATACGAGCTGTTCAAATTTTATTGGGGATTACGGGACTTGAACCAACAAAGAGCTTATGTTAAATCATCTATGGTAGATATCAAGCCAAGATATCAATATACGAACGCAGAGAATCCCCGAAAACCAAACAAAGCCTATTATTTTACAATTGACAATCAACCAATTAGTCTGTAAAACTTTTTTCAAAGCTACCTTGAACATTTCGGATCGAATGATATTCACCACACAGCAAAAAACAAACAGCAATAACTTTATAATAGATGACTTACGTGGAAAACATGGTAATCATAAAAAAAAAAAACCCGAATTAATAAAAGATATTAAAGAGCACATAAACTCTATCCCGCGAATGGAATCACATTACGTAAGAGCTACTACCTCAAAAGAATACATAGATGGGGGAAAGACAATCAAAGACCTTTATGATGATTTTAAAGAAATACAAAAACGAAACAAGAAAGAGACAGGAAGTTACATGACATATTATAACATATTTACAAAGGAGTTTAATATATCTTTCTTTCGACCTAAAAAAGATATGTGCGATTTTTGTTTGTCTTACGAAAATTCAACTGCGGACCAAAAACAAGGGCTTAAAGAAAAATATGACCAACATCATGAGGAAAAGATACTGAGTAGAGATGAAAAAAAGCTAGACCGAAAAAATATTACTGAAAATAACAAAGTTGTAATTTACGACTTGCAAGCTGTTTTACAATGCCCACGTGGTGACTCGTCAGCGTTTTACTATAAGTCCAAACTCAATAGTTACAACTTGACAGTAACTGAGTTGTCTCAAATAGATAAAAAAGGCGCTTTTGAATCTGTACATAGCTACTTTTGGACGGAATCGGATGCGAAGCGTGGCGCGATCGAAATAGGTACATGCGTTTGGAAATACTTGGAGGAAATTGGTAAGGACGCACAGGAACCATTGTACATAATTTTTTATTCTGATAATTGTGCGGGTCAGAATAAAAATAAGTTTATAATGACGATGTATATGTATGCAGTTTATCTTTTTAACATCCAAAGCATCACTCATAAGTTCATGATCCGAGGGCATACGCAGAATGAAGCAGACAACAAACACAGTTTGATAGAAAAAGAAGTTAAAAAAAAATTAAGTCCGGCCCAATCTATACCCCTGTTCAATATATAACACTAATTAAAAATGCAAAAAACTGTAACTCCCCGATCAACATCCATGAGCTAACATTCGACTGTATTCTGGACTTTAAACTGTTGCAAGAGGAATGGGGTTTTAATTTTGGTACAGATGAAAGCGGCCAAAATGTCAACTGGAATGATATAAAGGTGTTA
The DNA here is from genome assembly GCA_916610205.1 of Griposia aprilina. Classification (NCBI taxonomy): domain Eukaryota; kingdom Metazoa; phylum Arthropoda; class Insecta; order Lepidoptera; family Noctuidae; genus Griposia; species Griposia aprilina. The sequence continues at coordinate 18,857,285 of OU744286.1, forward strand.
AAGGTCACAAAAGAAAATCCGTTTCTATTTTACTTTAAGACATCTTACAAGGACGAAAACTACAGAGAAGTTAATGTCCGAAATAAGCGAAGGAAGATGAAATCAGTCACAGAAATAACCGTGAAGGCAGCATATACGCAAAAACAGGACCTAACCACTAATAAAAAGAAGGACTTGAAAGAGTTAATCGCAAAGGGGCTGATTCCATCTTATTATGCCAGTTTTTACAACTCAATTCTTTAACTTTTTTATACGCATCTTTTTTCGTTTAATATACATAATTATTTTGAGTAGTCACAACTTACGAGACTGATTAAGACTAATAGGTAAAACCTACTTAGCTCTGTTGATTCTAATTATTGATTATAATTATTGTTGGTAGATGTACCAAGTACAAGTAGGTATATAAGAAGTTTTTATACTTTTGTATTACAATGTTTATTTTTCTTTAGCTTAATTACGTAAAGCTAGATCTCTTAAGCATTTTGTGATGACTATGAAACTTTAATTACCTACTATTTTGTGATTGTTAAAACATTACGTTAATTAATTAGTACAAATTAATGATTATTAGTTCCTATTACGACTGATTATTATAACTACTGTTGTTACTAGGTGAAGAAAGCAGTTACGACAAAACTTAAAATCTAAACTGTTATTTTACATTAACAATTAGAAAGGTGTTTTGCGAAATATTTCTGTATTTTTATTTCCGTTTTACTTCTAAAGTGTAATAAGTATTATACATCAAAATAGATTATATTATTTATTAATACTAAACTGAACTATTACATATTAGTTTACAACATTTTTGAAAATTGATCATTATTTTTTATACTAAACTGACATAAGTCGGAACTTTAGAAAATAAACTTCATTTATTCATTTGATATAAATAATATAATTATATATTATGTCAGTTATATTCGCTATATATCTCTCTACAATTTAAGACCAAGAACATAAAAATAACACCATAAACACGTGAAAACCATCAAAATGTTTTCAACAAGTTATAGACTCAAAACTTTGACCGCGATTTCCCAAAAAAGTGAAGTTTTGTCTTATTCCGGTTTATTATTAAGCGTGCGATATATACCTTGATATTTAGCCGTGTATACAATCAACGGAACCATAGATCATAAACGAAGTTTTGATTCCAATGTGCGCACTGTATGTGCACAAATCGCTCAAAGATAATGTAGTAAAGACAATATTAGATTATTTTCCTGTCATTTTACCATCAGGTACATTTGGGTACTTATATATATGTATATATTTAGAAAATGTTCACAGTAACCACTTTCAAACAGTTGTGTACCTTCTGAACATAACTACCATACAATATGCATTTAACTGAGTACTGTAATTGGAGGAAATGGAGCGGTAGTCTTAATTACTTGCAGTCTTAGTGTTAAGTGCTGTAACACATATGCATCTGGTATGATTATTATATTCCCTTGCGCTATGGAATTTTCCGTGTTACATCTCACACGAGGGAAGAGATGTAGAGCAATTAAATCTTCAGAATTAACTATTTCTGTATGAAACGAATCGTTGTTTTTCTAAATGGAAATATTTTGTTTTTGAACACAATCTGTTCTAGGAAATGCTTGTTTGTGATAATCTTAACCCGTCATTCATGAAACTTGACGTTAATTTATTTTTTCTCATATTGGTAGTAAACAGCGGTCGTCTTTTAGTTTTATACAATTTTAATTAAATGCTTAAGAATACAGGTGCTGATATATCACACATTAAAAAAAGATAATCATCTAAAAGTAAAAACAAGTGTAACAAGTATTTTTTAAAGATTTAAAAAAAAAAACTATTAATATATATATTAATAGAAAAATGTAAATTTCACTTTCATACCATGAATTATATGTAAAAAAAAACATATATACATATTCTCACTTCGAAAATATTGAGAAGAGGAAAAGCTCATTAAAATTCCAGATGCACTTTAGTTATTGAACGTTCAACAGCGGATGTACCAATTACACACAAAAAACATAAAGATTCTAATAAAATCTTTCATCAAACACCTTCATTCACACGGTGAACAAATTTTTCTATAAAGTTTATTACTATGCAACATTTTATTACCTCGATCAAAGAGTCTGTTTATTTTTGTTATCATTTCCATTACGTTGTTAGAGTTAGAAAACAGTTTTTTTTAAAAGCTAGTGCCAATGTGTTTTTCACATTCGTCTGACAATAATAACTAACAAGAGAATCACACGTTTTCTTGATGTCTTTATGAAATAAGTCTCGAAAACGGCATTTAATCACAGCAAAAACCGCTGTGTTTTGAACTAGGTCATAACTCATAAGTATGAATTCTATTTGTTGCATCAACCACTATAACTAGCCGTACCCGTTAAAAGTTAGGAGGGTAGGTAGTTTCCTACCTATGAAACAATTGAATACTAAGGTATTTATCGGGTCCTTTACAAATGTAGATAATTTTGCCTGTTATATATTTTATTATTTTAAATGGTTTTTCCATCCGGAATTTCTCAGTAGCAGCCCGAAGTCTGGTTTTGTGCCGGGTTGATGGCAAAAGGCTCGTCCCCTGTTATACATGGGACTTAAACATATGGCGAAATGTGAGTGCATGTACTATAGGGACACTTCTGCCTAACCTTTCGGGGATTACAGGCGTGGTGGTATGTTATGTTAAGTATTTTATTAACTTACAAACATGACGATAGTTTGCAGTTGTTATTAGAAGTTTTAATGTTGCTCTTTGCAAATGAACTGGCTATTTATTTTGAATCAGCCGTCCTATAATAAATCCTGCTAAGTTTACCTATTGCCTCATATCGCGTAAAGCCATAAAAATATTGATACGAGTATAAAACGCATTCAACACAATGAAGTCTCACTGAAAATATACAAACTCGTAGATATTGGGAAGGAATGAAAATGAAGATGATTTATTAAATACAAAATATTTTTTATTTTCAGGTTTTGACGCTGTGGGCCATACAGCGTCGCACCGTTTATCCGTCGAACAATACTTCGGCAATTATAAGATCAATACGCCACTGAAACTAATCTTCCTCTCTTCTCATCCAGTCTCTGCCCGCCGCCTTTCGCAAGTCGTCACTCCACCTGACCGGCGGGGGTCCCACACTAAAATTGCATAAACGTGGTCTAGAGCTCGTTTTCCCCAACGATTATCGGTTCTGCGAGAGAGGTGAACAGCCGATTGCATTCAGCTTGCTTAGTCTTTGGGCTATGTCGGTTACCTTGGTTCTCAGGCGGTGATCCGCCTGAGAACCAAGGTATCTCATTTCGGATTTTATCCTTCAGAGAGACTCCAAGCATAGTTCACTAGGAGAGGCCTACGTTCAGCGGTGGACGAATATTATAGGCTGCTCGTGATAATGATGATGATTATCAATACGACTGAACAAATTCCACCTACAGATTTTACCTAATGACGCTACGTCTTATTAAAATCACGATTTATTTGTTAGCTAGGTATATTCCTTTGATTAGTTTTCTGTAATCGATTTTATTAGAGTTCGATTCGGTATTGGGTTTAGATTACATTTGGAAAGCTGGTGAATTTACCATTTATTGTTTTTTGCAACCTCGTCATACTTTCCAGTTTAACAGTATTATGGTTTTATTTTGTGTAATTTACCAGTGACGGTTAATAAAATATAGTACCCGCATGTTATCCAATCAAACCTACCTACTGACGGTTGCCATTGATTGCTCGTAGAGTACCTACTCGTTAGGTGTTAATGATGATTGCAGCCTGTGTTACGGGTTTAATGAAACTGTGAGCAAATAAGTTTACTATTCATTTACATTCTTCGTTTGTTTACAATTAACAAGTTAAACAAGAATGTGGTGTTCAGACACCAACTTGAATTTAAAATAAATACATTATTTACTTAGGTAAATACCTATTTGTTTGAAATACAAGTTTCAACTTGAATTAATATTTATTAAGCATCCTTGAGATTTATCTAAGTACATTCATATTTGCGGAGGCTTATCGTAATATAATAATGAATTTATTTTTGTATAACCTGAACTTAGTTTGAATAAATGCCTGAAAATACTATTACACTCCATACTTAATATTATAAATGTGAAAGCAACTAAAGCTGTCTGTCTGTCTGTCGGTCTTTCTGTTTCCTTTTAACACCTTAACTGCAGAACCAATTTGGATAAAACTTGACACCCGGATAGACCATGACCTGGGTTAGGAATAGCGTTGAAAATAATACAATGTATAATAAATGCCCCTGTATTTTTCAATAAAATACAGAAACTTTCCGCAAGATCTTTCCCTTTGATTTTTAAACATGAAAATACACAGTACTACACAGTGGTACAAGTATTAAACGTGTATGATTGTATTTTTCAGAAAAACGTGAAATATTTTTTTTCGCAAAAAATAACAAGTATTTTATAGAAAAGAAACAGTTACGAAAAAAAAATCTATCTTTCGCAATTTTCAACGCTAGTTAGGATATCCACTCAACTGCCCGAATTAAAAAGTCACCACATTTGAAAACCCTAACATGTCCGAACGCACAAAACTCACCATTTCAAACTGACAGCGGAAGCGCGCGTTCCCGCCTCTTAGTTTTTTATTTTTCGCGGTAGTATTATGTTCCTGTGGGTAATTTCCGACCTCAACTCAGGCGAAGCCGCGAGCAAAAGCAAAACTTAATAATTATGATACTAAAACATCATCCAAGAACAGTCTCTTAAAAAATCTAGTTTACCAAGAAAGTCCTAAGTATCTTTAACTTAAGCTATGAGTACACTAAGTGGGGAGGTCACAGACATTCCCAACAACAAGTCAACAGAGTGGCGACAGTGAAACTTCGCCTAATTTAATATACCTTGCTAACTAAGGTGCCTGAATTATGGTAATATCATGTAAACTATCTGGCTTGGACCCTGGTTATAAAGGTAAATATGTACCAGCATATACCTAGTATAGACTTTTATATTAGCTCTGTTGTTTCTGGTGCGTCAGAATAAGCGGGGTTTTTATGTATGAAATAGGCTCTCACACGGTCAATCTTGATGATTCTGAACTATAAAAATTACTATCCGTGAACAAAAAATGCGGAGTAATTGCGTAACATAATTATGTTAACAATTTCATGTACAGTACAACTATTTTCTTAATGTCCCTCGGCAAACTTCGTGTTTCGTCAGTCGTCGGACTTCTATCAGTTACCGTTTGCACTTGGTGCAGTCCGGACGCTCTCAATCGACTTGGAAGTATATAGAGTTGTTAATACTCTTTTAAATTAAAGTAATTTATTAAAAAAAAAAACAACCGACTTTCAAAAAAAGCACAAAATAGTGTAAAAAATAACTTCAATTTCGGAAGTCGGTGTCTTTGGTTTTGTATTTTCGTTTTTGGCCACCGACTTCCGAAATTAAAGTTATTTTTCACGTTTTTTTGTGTTTTTTTTTTGGAAGTCGGTTTTTTTTGTAAAAATATTTATTTTTCACTTTTTTGTTGTGGTACCTACTCCACAAAAATTCGTATACCACTACTTGATATATAAATAACTGACAGGAAATTATTTAAACATCATCACTATAAGCTAAGTGGAAAAAATACGCAGTATGAAGGATAGCTCACAAACTACTGTTCAGAACTTGATCAAATTTAAATAGGACTACCTGTAAAGCATCAGCTTTCAAATAAAAGAAAAAAAATCCTAATCGGTTCACCCAGAAAAAAGTTCTGAGCTAACGCACATAAATAAATTAAAAAAATACAGTCGAATTGAGAACCTCCTCCTTTTTTTGAAGTTGGTTAAAATAGGAGGAAACGGACGAAATACGAAGTTTTCCGAGTGACACTACGAAAATAGTCGTACTGTATGTGATTTATGTTTTTGTGCAGACCAATTTTTCAAACGTATGAACCAATGGATCACCAATTTTAATTCAAAAGTCGTCGGATTGTGATTGAAAATGGGTTACGCTATTAGGGTGATGATCACGATCTAGATTTTGGCAAACCGTGGAATGGGATAGAATGTAGATAGTTTTTCTGCTCGGATTACTGAAGTTAATAGTTGGTACCTACCTATGTTGACAAAGCTGAATTTAAATCTGTTTCTTTCAACACACGTCATAATTTTTGACTAATTATGTTTCGTAGCATGCAATTAATAACAGCACATATTTTTCGTGATACTAAAAACATAAATAATTCGTGATTATAAATCAGCTGGTCAATCTAATTAATGGTAACGCTATTTTTAATTGGTTACACAATTTACTGGTTAAAAAGTCGTGCGTTTTAAAAATAAACGGGAAACAGGATGTGACAGGGAAATAGGTCATTTATTATGATCACTATAATGTATTGGTGATTTTAATCAAATCACCAATACATTATAGTGATAATAATATTATAGAGTACTTTTAGATATTACTCATCAGCTTATCTGCGACTTTACCAGCAACTACACGGATTGGTTTTAATTTTCACGCTAAATGTTTCAGGAATAATCATAATTTATCGCTCTTTATATTTAAGTAAAATGACTAAACTATTAATACAGGTTTAGGCAGAAAACATCTTGGTTATTTTTTTATTAATTTTCGTCACCCGTTTACATTTTTTTTTTATTCTATACCGTTCTACTGTCGAGCGAAGTCCTTCCAGGAAGCGTTTTCCCACGCCACCTCAAACCAGCCCTCACGGTACACGTCCAGGTCATCTCACCACCCCTTCCTGGGCCGGTCCGGCGGCGCCATTCCCCTTCAGGCACCCATTGTGTGTAGACTTTTGGTCAGCGATCACCGTGCATGCGGCTGATGTGACCCCCCCAATCCCATTTGACCATTAGAACCAATAACTAGCAAGCATATAAAATACCTCTACCTTAGCCCACCCATACCTAATAAAAATTTCATGCAGAACTAATATTCTTGAAGGACCAATTCTTAGTGTTTTTCATGAATGTTAATAGAACAATTTATATCAACGAAATGACCAACTTAAAAGTAAAAGTCCCCGAATGTAACTAATAACCATATTTAAAACTTTTTCACGGCCAAAGAAGCACGATTCATCTTTAGAACGGGGCTCAAATCGAGCGGCCCGAAGTTATGGGGCCATAACTGTCATACAAACAGGCGGGACTCACCATAAAACTTACATTTTTTCCTTTACACTAACTGATGATCTATTATAGGCTCAGTAGAAAGGTGTTTTTACTTTCAGGGTATAGCTGGCAACCCTTTTGTGAGGGTTGTACTAAAATGGGATTAAGAAAAGCTTTGGATTTGGGGGACAGCTTGAGTGTAGGCTCGGCTCAATGTTATTGCAATCTCTTAAGATTATGGGATTTCGTTTTCGTTTACCATGGTGGATACTTGATCATGCATAAAGTTAAAGGCATCATGTATTTAATCGAACCTCAAATAAATCCCTTTTCGATTTCCTCAAAATATTATTGAACACGTCTCTAAGGAATAATGATTGCGCCTCTTTTTGTGAAACTTAAATAATTGAAATTTTGGTGTCCTCAAAATACTATTTAGCCAAGTGACTGCAACTAACTTAAATGTAGGCGGTTGGTCACAGTTATAACCAGAGATCGGACATTCGGATGCATATTTACCTAACCCTCCCCTCCTCCCCCTTTACCTAACCCTTCTAGGAATACAGGCGTGATGTTGTGTTGTGTTATTTACCTAAAGTTAATTTTTAGCTATGGAAATAGGGAAGCGAGTTCCAAAAAAAAATTGTTTAAGAAAAACCAGGGGTTTCAAGTACACCGGGAATGCATAACGAGTCGGGTGTGTAGTTTGGAAGCGACTTTTAAAGAAATATTTATTAAAAAAAAAAAACGGGTTTCTTCTTTAAAATTAATGTCTAACCCCCGATGCAAATATGTGTATGTAGTGTTAGTTAAATTTAAGTTTTTTTCGATATAAAAGCGCATTCTATATTAGCCAACATCTCAACTTTAGGTGAATAATGAATATGCATCCGAATATCTGATCTCTGGTTATAACGTAACCTATCCTACTTGGTCGGGGTGCCCTAGTTAAGTTACTGTGACCAACTCGGCAAGCGCGTGGTTGGTCACATTTCTAATCTATCTTTACCCGTTTGGTCGGGGTACCCTAACTTAACTACTGCGACCAACTGTGAGAAAAGTAGTTAAAAGCTATCTGAGTAAAGTAGCATTTAAAGGTAGAGGGGCTCGTGGCTAAGTAATAACAGCCACATGGGTTGATCGATCAGGTTAAGCAACGCTTGCCACGGTTGGTCCGTAGCTGGGTGACCATCTTTATATACCGAGAACCCTCCGTGGCTCGGAAAGCACGTTAAGCCGTTGGTCCCGGCTGTCATTCGCGGATCTTTGACAGTCGTTACGGGTCGTCAGAAGCCTAAAAGTCTGACCACCAGTCTTACCAAGGGGTATCGTATTACCCAGTAAATGATTGTGAAGGTCAGACAGGCAGTCGCTCCATGTAAAATACTGGTATTCAGCTGCATTAGATCAGACTGGAAGCTGACCTGACAAGCTGACGGCTGGAAGTTGTGACTGTCTATCTGACCTCCAAAATCTAGTTACTGTGGAAAGTGCATTTGCAGTAGTTGTGTGACCTTATTTTTTTTTCTGCTCCGCTTCCGTGTTGTCAATGGCCGTACCCTCTCTTTTTTGTGTGGAAATTCCATAAATTACTTCTCCCCCTCCGGGCAGAGCGGGAGGGCGTGTCAGACTTTTACTGACTAAAACTGACCCGTGTTCCTTCAGTTGCCTGTGTGCCCGGGCCACGGTAACCCTTTCGGACAAACCCGCGAGCCTGGCAGGATGGCCGTACCCCTATGTACGAATCAATACTCGTGCTAATCCCATCAGTTCGTTAAAACTAACTGGATCAGCCCAATCACATGGAACTCACGTAATGCCCGCGACAAAACAAATAGTTTATATGAATTGGATATGAAAAAGCGGTTCAGTAAATATGAATACTGAAGATTAGCTGGTTCAGGCTCAAAGAACATTTGGGTTGATTATTATTGTCTACTGTTGCGCCGAATTTAGAACAGCAATAATGTATCTACTTGGGATGTGACTTGTTATATATTATTTGTTGAAGGATTTCCAAGGTAACATACGATTCAATATTAGACTCTCTGTTTGTTTTTGTGGGGTCCTTCAAAGGAAGGATTTTAAGAAAATGCTTTCAATATTAGATATGTGGTGGAATTATGACAATTTAAGTCTTATTAAATGCTTCTGGGTCCACCTATACATAATGCTAGGTGGATGTAGGACTGCTTTGTTGAGCACCGACTATTTTTAACCACATTCCTAATTCCATAAAAGAGGAACCAGTAACAACTTTCAAAAAGAAACTTAATTTACTTCTATTGAATAAATTTTATTACTCTGTATCGGATTTTCTAGCTAATGAATTTTAGTTGTGTATCAATGTTTCTATGTTCGATGATGAACTGCATCAATGTTTGCATGCCAAAATGGTAGGATGTACAAGGGTTCTTTAATATTATTATAACCACCTTATTGTTAATACCTACATTCTGAGCAAATAAAAAACTTTTTTACAAAAAAGCAACCGACTTCTTAAAAAACACTAAAAAGCGTAAAAAATAACTTTAATTTCAGAAGTCGGTGTCCCTGGTTTTGTATTTTCGTTTTTGGCCACCGAAATTAAAGTTATTTTTCACGCTTTTTGTGTTTCTTTTGGAAGTCGGTTCTTTGTTTGTAAAAAAGTTTTTATTTTTCAGTTTTTAGTTGCGGTACCTACCCCACACAAATTCATATACCACTACTTGATATGTAAATAACAGTGACAGGAAATTATTAAATCATCATCAATATAAACTAAGTGGAAAAAATACGCAGTATTAAGGATAACTCAAAAACTGCTGGTCAGAACTTAATCAAATTTATATGGGACCACCAGCTATCAAATAAAAAAAGAATCATCCAAATGCTGTTCACCCAGACAAAAGTACTGAGCTAAAACACATTAAAAAAAACATACAGTCGAATTGAGAACCTCCTCCTTTTTTTTAAGTCGGTTAAAAATAATACTCTATTCTATTCTAGGTATAGTGACGGAAAGTGATAGTCGACATGAAGTAAGGAAAACAATCCATCAGCTATCAACATTGCAAATACCTAAATGCGATCAGCGCCTGTTACACAATGTTTTCTTTATATAAGATGACTGTCGATAGAAAGAAATGAAGATGAAACATGCAAGATTATCACGGGGCTTTCATGAAATCATCCAAACTCCTTTATGAAATGTTTTAACTTTCACTTATTATTATCACTCTAAAGTCTAAACTTATTAAATCCATACTAATATTATAAATTCGTAAGCTTGTATTTCAATGTGTATGTTACCTTTTCACGCCTAAACCACTGAATGTATTTCGATAATATTTGGCAAGGAGATAGATGAGAATTTAGCAAGGGGAATATGTAGGCTATGTTTTGACCCGGTAGCACGTTCCCGTGGGATTATTTTCGACATGGGCAAAGCCGCGGGCAGAAGCTAGTAAAACATAAGATAACAGTTAATTAAAGTGCAACAATAAAAGATGATTTCCACCAAACGGCTCGCATCGCGTCGAATAGGAAAGGATACGAACGGATGCGGCGACAGCCGATCGCGTCCGGCAGGATGTCAACGCATACGATCGGCTCCGTACCGCCGCTTGCGAACGTATCCGTTTCTGCGCCTAGTCAAATAGTTACATTCCTACCGTGTTGATGTGTTCTAATTCGGTTGACGAGATATGACGATATTATAGACGAGAATATGAAATGGAGTAATCATATTGAACATTTAATAAAAAGACTAAATCAGTTCCAGTACGCTTTGCATAAACTCAGTAAAGTAGCAAGCCGCGAAATCGTACTGACTGCATATCATGCATACGTGTCTTCTACATTACGCTATGGCATAATATTCTGGGGAAATTCATCAGATAGGGAGCTAGTGTTTAAGGCACAAAAAAAGTGTTTGAGAGCTGTGTGCCAAATAAAAATTACTGACAGTTGTAGACCACACTTTATTGACCTAAGAATAATGACTTTTCCAGCCCTATACGCGTTTGAAGTAGCAATGTTCGTTAAAAAACACTTGTATTTATTTGAAGCCCTGACTAGTAAACGTCACCAGGACAAAATTCACGCTGTGCCTCATAAAACAGCATTATATGCAAAAAGTTTTCTGGGCATGGCTCCAAAAATTTATAATATGATACCCACGACTGTAAGACTTGAGAAGGATGTTAACAAGTTCAAGAGAATGTTAACAGACCTTATGGTTAAAAAAGCGTACTATTCCATTGGTGAATTCTTAACAGATAAGTTAAATAAATAATAATTAGATATGTCAAATGACCGAGTTATTTAAGCTTAATTCTATCTAAATGCAATTATATAATGTAATTAGAATGTTTATTTAGTATGTATTTTTAATTTCAATAATAATTTTAATATTACAATGCATGTTAAATTATAAATTGGTAAGTTCATTAATTATTTGGACATTGTTTATTCTGACATTACTTATAATTTGAATGTATATTATTGCACAGGGTATAACTATTCTGCCGAATTTATGACATTATATAACCGATTAATTGAATTTTATGAAATTGTCTAACTATTATTTTTAATTTTGCATGCCTGAATTGGTAAATGCAGTGGACTGCGCATTCACTTAACACCTGGAAATGCATATATGTACTGTGTTTTGCAATAAATATTTGAATTTGAATTTGAATTTGAATTTGAATGTGTGATCGGATACAGCATACTTTGCGCGACGCAGCATACTTTCGGCTACGATCACGTATCGCGGAAGACGCCCGCGGTCAAGCTGCTGTGCGCGGCTTGGTAATATAGACTTTAAATACTGTGTACACGATTTAATATCGTTTAAAGTTTGTAAAATCCGTTCCGATCCAATGCGATGCGAGCCGTTTGGTGGAAATCATCTTTTACTCTACGAGCGTGTTTGAGGTCATAATTACGAGGTAGCCCCGTGGTTTTCTCATTTACCCACTACGAATTTGTAATGAAAAGCTTGTTATACTCCTTCAAAACGCAGTGAAAGTACAGAAGGTTCAATAAGAATTTAAATGGTAGATAAGTAGTAAAGCTATAAAGAGGTATGAGGAACAGGGGGAACCACGCTGATGTACTGGCACGAAGGCTACGCTGACGTTCATTTTCGGGGTCACCAGTATAGAGGTATGAGGAACAAGGTGTAAAGTTCACTCATCGCCTCGCCTCGCCTCGCCTCGCCTCTCTGGATCTTCTTACTTCTTACTTAAGTGATAGGATTCAGAGAGTTGATGTTAATGGAAAAAGATCACCCGGATCGGTAGTAAGAATGGGAGTCCCCCAGGGCTCAATTCTTGAGCCATTTTTATTTCTTATTTATATAAATGACTTGCCTTACCTCATAAAGGATAAACATGATATAGTGTTATTTGCAGACGACACTTCACTTTTATTTAAACTGAAACGTCAGCAGCTGATTACTGACAATGTAAATAGCGCCCTTGCAATAGTAGTTAACTGGTTTAATGTTAATAACCTACTTCTTAACGAGAAAAAAACTAAATGTATTAAGTTTACGATACCTCATGTTAGACAAGTAGAAACTAGTGTTCTCATAAAGGGTGAAGTGCTGAAACCCGAAAATACCACAGTTTTCTTAGGCATAACTTTGGATACCAAGCTTCAATGGGGCCCCCACATAGATAAATTGTCAAAAAAGCTTAGCTCTGCAGCATACGCCGTTAGAAAAATTCGTGGTTTAACTGATTTAGAGACAGCCCGTTTAGTATACTTTAGTTATTTTCATAGTGTGATGTCGTACGGTATTCTGTTGTGGGGAAATGCCGCCGATATCCAGACAATTTACGTTTTACAAAAAAGGGCAATTCGTTCTATCTATAAATTAAGTCCCAGACACTCCCTGAGAGATAAATTTAAAGAGATTAATATAATTACTGTGCCTTCTCAGTATATTTATGAAAATCTTTTGTATGCACATAAAAATATTAATCTGTTTAAAAAATACAGTGATATCCACAATATAAATACTAGAAACAAACACAAATTTATTGTTCCTACAACCAGGCTCAAGAAAATAGGTGGCTCGTTTAGATGCCAATGTATACGTTTTTATAATAAACTTCCTAGCCACATTCAAGATTTAAGCTTTAATAAATTCAAATCTTTTATAAAACGGAAACTATGCCAGAAAGCCTATTATACTGTGAAAGACTATATTGAGGACAAAAAGGCTTGGGATTGAGCTGCTCCAATAAATTTACACGGTGAATGTTGATTTTAATTTGCTAGCTATTTTAGACATGAATATTTACTGTAAAAAGTATTATATTATTTTCATTATTGAGAATATGAGGACTATGTGGGTCATTGTTTCAGTTATATTCTTGATCTGGCAGTTTAAGTAGTTTATGCGGCCTACCCAAATGTCCTTTCTTTGGTATTGTTCGTCGAATCGTTGAGCTCCTTAAGTTCTGAGTTGAGCTGCACGGTTACTGACAAATGCGTGCACTGACTGGACAGGTCCACTTAATCTGTGTGGTTCTTTCCTCAAAAGACCATTTCAGACACCAATCTACATGGTTCTCAAACATTATGTCCGATTTTTTTATATACACATTGACATTGTTGAATTTTATATACACAATGACATGAGTATTTACTTGTAAAGTAGTATGTTATTTTAATTATTGTGAATGTGAGGATTATGTGGGTCATTGCTTTTTTTTTCGCAGTTAATTTTGATCATGATCTGGCAGATTGAGTTATTTATGCGGCCTACCCAAATGTCCTTTCTTTGGTATTGTTCGTCGAATCGTTGAGCTCCTTAAGTTCTGACTTCCTGAGTTGAGCTGCACGATTACTGACAAATGCGTGCACTGACTGGACAGGTCCACTCAATCTGTGTGGTTCTTTCCTCAAAAGACCATTTCAGATACCAATCTACATGGTCTTCACATGATCTGACCAAGATTATGTCTGGACTTTAAAAGAGACTGTGACCTCTGAGTTTGTTTCGGCCTTTCTTCTCAGAGTAGTCAGATAGGAAACGCCGACCTCATCTAGTTTAAAAATATGATTGACGTGTAAAAGTGTTTGTACAAACCTACTTACAGAAATAAAATCATTTATCATTTATCATACTCTATAGAAAAGGGAGGATCCTCCGAACAGATGGGTGTCGTGTCTGGTGGGCAACTGTCTGACGGTAGATGTCGGGACGTTGTATATATGATTTGCGTGACGTCAGTATGACGTGTAGCTCGCATGTGGTGATGTTGATACCGCTACAGCTACTTCGGAGTTTGGTCGTCCAGGAAAGTATTCCCACCGTACCTACATGTTTTTGCAGCTTGTTAGCTTGTTTTGGTTTAAAGACTACGGTTGCTGGTGCTTTCTTTTTGTGAAAATCAACCTGCCCAGCCTTTTCCTAACTATTTTGGGGTCGGCTGCCGGTCTAAACGGATGCAGTTCGATATCTCTTGGCGAGAATGGGTGTCAGACTTTCGGGTTTCTGACCATCCATAACGACTGTCAAAGATCTACGTTTGACAGGCGGGATCAACGGCTTAACGTGTTTTCCAAGGCACGGACGGGTCTCGATATGTAATGGATGGTCACCCATCCACGAACCGACGGCGGTAAGCGTAGCTTAACCTTCGACCGACCCGTGCAGCTGTTATTATTAACATACGTCCATAACTTCACTCTCTCTTTCCATGGAGGTAGACAAGAACTACAGAACGCCACCTCATACGATCCTTACATAGCTCTTTGAAAAGATTTACTTACAGAAATAAACATAATTTCATTTAATTTGAGGTAAAAACAGGCTCATAAAACTTATAAGCAGGTCTGCTATCGTTCTCACTAGAGACAGTCAGTTGTCAGGTAGCTAACAGCGAAAAGATTAATTTGAAGAATTAGAGTAAATTTTTCTTTATTTGAGTGTGACAGACATTACCCGGTTTCTGAATTGAGAATTTGAAGTTGACAACTCGTAAAACTCTACATATGTGAAAGCTCGCGAAATTCAAATTTTCTTTGCAAAAATCCTAAGAAAATTAAGATCAAAAGAAATGCTTGCGATCGTTTACCAAATTACAATCGATTGATAGTTGTAAACCATTGTTTAAGGAACTTAGCTTGCTCACTCTACTGGCTATGTAAATATATGAAATGGGAGTGTTTGTTCGCTGTGACCTGCATTTATATGAAAAACTGCGCTCTCGCCGTTATCAGAATATCATTCATGTTAACCTCTCATAAAACCGCATTTTTCGGCAAAAGTGTGCTAGGTATGGCCCCAAAAATATATAATAATATACCAGCAACTATTAGGAATAAAGAGTGTATGGGATCCTTTAAGAAGTCTTTGTTTAGATTCCTTTTAGATAGATGTTACTACTCCATCACTGAGTTTACTACTGATAAACAGAGGTATGACGAGTCCGACTTGCTAATTAAACACTTATGATTTTATTTATAGATTAGGTATGTGTTTATTTATCTAAAATTGTAATGACCTGTTGACCTAACAGTTTTTTTTTTTTTTTTTAAATATCTATTTTCATGTGTTCAATTTTGTACGATATATATTGGCAAAACATAGTGCACATATTTTAGACAATATATAAGTACTATCTGTAACCATACATATGTTTAGCAAAATAAATGATTGATGGTCTGAAAAAACTAAAAGAATATTTTCGTGACTACATTGAAGGAATCACCTTAAGTAATTCTAAAGTAGGGTTTGACAAGTTCTCAAATTCAAATTCTCAATTCAAGAAACAGGGTGTCAATGTAAAGGTATGTAGATAAGTCTGTTCAAAATGGACCTGACTTACAAGGTATAGTAGTACGTAATGAGCAGAGGTGATGGACTGCCAATTCTGTAACATGGTCCACTTATCAGTTCGCGAAGGTATATAGTGCACCGTCTGAAAGTTGGTTACTTCGTAGCAGTATACAGCGGTATAAGAATTTATTGTCTATAAAGTAAACTCTGCGATATGATGAAGGACCCAGGGCCGGCAGTCTCGACTACATAGCGACGCTGTCGCAAACTACCGATCGCTAAATATTAAGGTGAATCCTTAGTTATAGCCCGCAAAATTCAAATTTTCTTTAGTTTTTTGCAAATTGCAGTTCTGTTTTCCGTCGTATGTTGATCAAAATGCGATTCCCGACTGTGGGAATTATATATTTATCGAATAATAATCATCAATTTCATATTAGTCGTCAAATTCAAAGAAAATTTGAATTTGGCGGGTTACAATTGAGGTTTCACCTTAATATTTAGCGATCGGTAGTTTGCGACAGCGTCGCTATCATTCTATGTCGAGACCGCCGGCCCAGATAAAATACGGCCGTTGTAGTACAGATAAGGTAAGGTAGGAAGGTAAGCTAGGCAGGTAGATAGTAATTATTTTTAGTTGTTAGTATCTCAACTACTAGTTTTTAAAATTTTCATAGTTTTAAATTGTAAGTAAGTTAATTTTAAGACTGCGCTATCGCATTAGGTATTACACCTGTAACAGTAGTGGTATTGTAAAGGAGAGTTAAAGAAATACATACACAATAAATAATAATCAATTAATTAAATGTTCATAAAATTTTCAAGGTTGACTGACGATCATGGCCCCATTTTTTTTACTGCGTTCTTTTTGTTATTTTCGTAAAAAAATATAATTTTAGTTACTTACCTGTAAGTATTGATCGTTTTAAGTTGTTAACGTTAACTTACTTTCGGTAAAAAACTGGACATCAGATCATCAACAGGGAGAATATGAGCTTATATTATAAACAACTGGCTTTTGCCCGCGGCTTCGCGGACGTCAGAAACTATCCCACGGGAACATGCTACCGGGATAAAAAGTCTTCTATGTGATAATCAATAATTCCGTAAAACATTTTTTTCATACAGGTAACTCATATTGGTCTACGCGGCGTACGCCAGTAAAGCTTCCATGCAGTCGGCCTGATTTTTACTGACATCTTCAACAATCATCGTCATATTTCAGCCAATTTACACAAAACCTTTAATGAATTATACAACTAAACCTTCCTCATGAATCACTCCGTCCATTGGTGAAAATCGTATAAAAATCCGTTCGGTAGTTTTTGAGATTATCGCATTCAGACAGACAGACAGACGCGGCGGGAGGGATTTTGTTTTATTGTATGTAGTGATTCATTTTAAAGTTTGTAATGACAGAAAATGTTATATTGTGGATCAGTCTTCAAAGCTATATGTTTCACTTTTATTTTATTTCAATCATTGGAGATAAATTATAAAGGGACAGCTCAAATATTTTACAATGTCTTTCCTTTAGGCACCCATACAAAGGCCCGCCGCGCCGGCATGAAAGCTAAATTAAAATAGATAATTTATTAGTTTGGGCGACTACCAGAACTGTGTTATACTTTAATCCTAATTAATTAATCTCTCAGATAAGCGATTAAGAGGTATCTCAATTAGTCTTAACCAGTATTGAAGGCGATTTCTCTATCTTGAAAATCGGAGCGTAAAACCTACGATTAATTTTCAATTATCAAACAGATAGTGACAAATAAAAACAAAAATATTTTTTTTAATGTATCTGGTATATACTGCCTACCCAGACACTATGAAATAGGCCCTTAGCAACGTAGATATTCGGTTAAGAAGATATTCACCAACAGAAGAAAAAAAATGTTTTTGCAAGACATTATCGGGAACCAAATCTACGACCTCTCGTTTGCAAGTCTTATTTAAGATAAGCTGGGTCCTAGCCAAAATCTTTGAAAATCCATTTTGTTACAATAAGATTCGATGTCCTCAAGGTGAAACCCAGGTTTTTGGTGGACTTAGGCCGGAAAAGTGTGTTTAAAATGGAGAGTGGCACTTGTCATTTAAATAGGCATAATATCTAGTGATATGTAGGTACTCTGTAAATCGTCATGATGACAGATGCCTGAGTCCTGGAAAAGGACATAAGGCTACTTTCATCCTGGAAAATTATATTTAAAAAAAAATATGAAATATAAAATACCTAAATAATAGTTTAAAAAAACTAAAAAAACACGCTTTACAAAAAACCAAACTAACACAGAACAAAATTAAGAATAGCGTGATTAACAAAAAAAAAAATATTGTAAAAAAACATGGGGTGCTTGATATAAATTGTTATACATATTTTATCGACAGATATTGGTAAAAGTAGAGTCATTATGAAAATAGCATAAGAATCACCCACATCACCATATTCTTAATTATTTTCTACTTTTTAGTTTTGTATTCTATTTAAGCGCGTTTTTTAGTTTTTTTTTAAACTATTATTTATTTTAAACTTTTTATTTCGTCTAACCACAAAAATCTTATTAAATTATCCTATTCTCATCGCTCCTCATCAAGTGTGAAATGGGTGAAAATCACGTTCAAAGATTTCGTTACAAACAAACATACGTACCAAGCTAATAAAGGCGTGTTAAAAAAGAGTAAGTTCTGTGTAAAAAAAGTCTTGATCTATAATAGGTAATAATAAAACTCTGTATTGCGAAGACAAAGAAACTAGCGATCTTGACAGTGAACATGTTCTAATACAGCAGAACCTGGCAGTTTGCCGAGGAAATACTAAGATGAAGCACCTATTAAAGATGCCCGAGCCAAGAGACGTCGTATTTAGAAAGCCACAAACAGGTCTAAACCCCAAATTTTACCACAATAACCTAGATGCCCTTGAAGCAACCCTAAGGCTACATAAGCACTACGATTTTTAAACTGCGAAATAAAATCGTAAACGAAAATAATTCTTCAAGCGACTTCTCAAGCGATTTTTTTACCGCAGTGCGCGGATTCTAGTATTGGTATTGTTCACAGATTTACGATTATTATCCGCAACGATTAAAATTCGTAGTGAGCGCTAAGCCTAATAGTCGTACTTAAAATAAGACTAAACTGAAATAGTATTCATAAAGCTACGTATAGATATTCTGAGACTAAAATGTCCAAAAAAAATATTGCAATTTATTACAGACATATGCATATTCAGCCGATAAGGTTCCCACTGCTGGGTCACAGGCCTCCTCTCTGTAAGAGAGAGTGGGCCGCCGCACTATGGAAAATATAGGTCGGTATCGGATCAAAAATCTGTAACTTCATGAATTTTTGTTGTATCGTGATGAAATTTGGCACAAATATGCAGCAAGGTTCGGAGATTCGAACGATGTGTAGTTTATAGGGTTTTCTTGTATATCTATGTATGTTTTTTTGCATAGAATGAAAAAAATGGGAAAAAATCACGAAAAAAATAGTTAAAAATTTATTTCAAGTGGAATACAAGTTTATAATGACTAAAAAGATTAAACCATGGTTAATTACAACAAGCAAAGTAAACAAAATATATATATATGAAAAAAAAATACTAAATTAAAATCATATTACTAATAGGTACATCCTATACTCTGGCTTCAGGAAATGATGTAGCTAGGTACAAATATAAGTAATAACTAAATATAAATATTATTTTTAACTTATACCACTTCAGGATCAGGGTCAGTAAATGTGGGTTCACTTTCAGGTGCCACGTTTAAAAGACTTAGTGCCTCTTCTTCAAGTTCTTTCACATTTCTTACGTACGGTTTTCTCAAACTTGTTATATATGGATCTGACGTGTATAAAAGCGTTTTAAAGACATCTTCATTTGTAGCAGATCGGGAACATTTTTTGGCATGATGAAGTCGTATGTTTCTGTAGTCTTTGTTGCGAGACTCTTGTGCGTCTTCCGATAGCTGTCCAATAGGAAGCACCGCAAAATGTTTGATAACGTTTTGCCCGTGTATGAGTATTTTATGAACGGAGGATGGCATATAATACCAATCGTAATTACTTACATAGATTCTTGCAGTTTCTATTGCATATTCCCCAAATTTTTCAGGGTCGATCATCATTCCAGAAGAAAGAACTTGCAAGATAATGTATAGGCGTTTAATCAATGCCTCATCTACACCTGTTATTTCCGATGAGCAAGTGCTATTATAGAAGAATCTTCGTGCGGTATTGCCATCGTTCGTATTCCCGCTAACTTGCCGAGGTTTGTCGACGATTAATCCCAACTCCTCCCTGAAACGTTTTTGAACAACTTCTTTCTTTTCTTTTTTTAATCTCTTATTTTCCTCAGTTGAAGCAGACCAAGTCTTAAACGAAAGATTATAGGAAATATGCAATATCATTTCCATGCAGCGAATCCAGGCGTGTAAGGTGGACAATCCGTATTGGTAGGCGTTTTCGTTTTCGGGTCTGGCAGTTACTTTCGATAGGTCATTCATTAGCCGTGGAGAAGCCCCACATATCGTGCATGTGGAACCAGATGGAGTATCTGTAAGGACCTGAGCCACCTTTCCATCGATCATCGTTAGAAATAGTTCATGCTTCACATTTACTACAACACCATCTTTGTTTATAAGTGATGCTTGTGCAGCCCTAATTTGTTTTTTAATATCATCAACAACTGCCTTGGTTTTTTCTGGAGTTTCCTTACAAAACTCAATAGAAATGGGTCTGCAAAAACGGACAGATGAAGGTACCGGATTTTGCCAAACAACGGATCCCGATTGCACATCAACTAATCTGATGGGGACTAATGAAGTGATGAACAAATTGGCATCTGAAATTGTTTCTGACTCTTCTGCAAGTATTTGCTTGTATTGGCTTTGACCAGATGAACCATCACATCCCCATTTAGAATAAAGGATCAATGTTCTATGTTGTTTTTGGAAAACAGAATCGATTTTTAAAATTCTAGCAGCAGTATGATCCAATAAATCTTGTATATTAATCACTTTAGCATAAGTATTCGTGATTTCGATTGTAGAAGATGGTGGATAACAGGATCTTTTTATTTCTTGTATTTTGTAGTAAGGCGGGAATATACAACACTTTCGTTCGTTGGTTAAGTTTTTCAGGTACATATATTGTGCTTTTGTTAGATCTAAATCTATAAAAGCACTCAATGCTTCCGTATCGGAAAGAATCTTCATCTGGTCTGAGTCGTTCCACTTACTTGAGATATCTAATTTCTTTTGAGTGTCAGCGGTTCTTAATTCTTCGACAAGATGAGCTTCTGTGTACTCACGTAAAGCCCGTAGTCCCTGCAGATAGGCGTTTTTTATATGCTCGAAGCCATAGTCTTGGAGTAGAAGAGTGTTTTTCCTCTTCTTGGTAGATTCTGAGGAGTCTCCATAAGCCACGCATGCTCGTCCTCGTTGGCCAGATGTTGATGGCGTAGAATATTGTTCAGAATCCGGTAAATTTAACCTTGAGTCCAACCAAGTACAATACTTCTGTAAAAATGTTTCTTTTTTCCGAGATGCCAGGGCCCAGCGTTTGTTGAAAATAGGAAGAATGTGCCTTTGTATGTCATTAATTATAAAACACAAGTTGTTTTCAGAAACATTCAGCTTTTCCACTAAAACTTTGGATAATGATTCCATGGTCTTGCCGCCCTCTATATAGGGGATTATGAAGTCTCGTTTGGTACAGCTGAAGGAAGACATTTTAACACTTCACAATCTGCAGAAATAATAGGCGTAGATGAGATTTGCTTCACTTGAAGTTACACTGATGTAGATGGTTCGAATAGTTTTTGCTTCCCTTTAAATACTCATTTTACAATATCGAATTGGTACCTACATCATTATTATCTTGTAATTTCCCACGCAAACCGAGTGCAAATTTGATAAGGTCCCTTTGTTATCACGAAATAATGAAGAAAATATCCAAAAAGTTCTATATTGTTCATGTGAATGGTGTCAGTGGTAAACCGCAAAAGATACTAATTTTCGGGTTCTGACTTTTATCAGTTTTTTTCTCATATCTTCTAAAACCGCAAATATCCGCAGCTGATTTTTTTTGCATTCTATTTATGAATAGTTAGACTACTAGTCGACGCAAAAAGTAGCGCTCGGGCAAACGTGGGTAATACTGAAAACCTTCGACGAAAAAACATACAAGTGAAAAAAAAGGTATGTCACTTTTTAAGTAATTACTGAAATATTTTTCTTTACTTTTAAAATCATTAAGCTGTATCGCAAAAAGCATAAAATAACCTTTCTAAAAATGTATAATACTGCATATCTGTACCAAGTATTTTTTCACAATATGGTATTGAAACATGTATACGCAAAGACTTGAGTTTGGCACTTCTGTTTTCTATGTATTTCTATCTAAGAAAAAAAAAAAAATTCGCGTATTAAGAAAAAAAATCGTAATGAATATTATAATTTGACTATTAGAAAACCTAAAAGAATAGCCATATTAGCCAAATTATGATATTCGTAAAAAGCATTTTTGATATGCGCTTGTTCTACCATTTTCCATAGTGCGCCGCGCAGACCCAGTGCGGGTTGATAGATATCACATCATCATTATCTCCCTATCCTTTTCCACACTATGTTGGGGTCAGCTTCCTGTCTGACCGGACCAAGCTAAACACCAGTATTTATTTTATTTATTTATTTATTAATAGGTTAGCCTACAATTGTTTACACATACATTCATTTAAAAGGACACGATATACATTTATAAGTGCAACAATTACTTACAGGCTAACACCACATGCACTATATATTTACATTTACATTTTTATTATTGCAATTAATTGTGAATAAAATTAGGTTGTTAAAAATAATTTAAAAACAAAGCACAAATCTAGCAATACAACACACAAATCAAACATCGAATTAAATTAATTTAAACAACAAAAAAATATTTTATGTAGAATGGTGATAGTGACAGATAGACAAAATTAAACTAAGATTAACTATTTGGATTACCTTTAGTAATAATTAAAAGTTAATTAAAAAATTAAATTATTTTACATGGCGCGACTGACTATCTGACCTCCACAACGCGATACTCCTTGGTAAGACTAGTTGTCAGACTTTTGGGGACGACCCGTAACGACTATATACGTTGATAGATGTAGCATGTCTTCGATTTTTTTACTGTAACAGTCATAGTAATAGTAAAACAGAATAAGCGTTCAAATTCAAAAGTCATTTAATCAAATTACGCTGAAAATCAGCACTTTTCGAACGTCAAAATTACATAAGCATTCCCCCAAAACGCCCGCCGAACGTCTATTAATTAATTATTAGCAGACCCATTAACTTGTTTTCAAAAAATAAAATTCTTTGTTTACTTTATTAAGTTGGTATACTGCTTAATTTTGTTGTGATTTGGCATCTTTATATAACTGTGTTATCTGCTGTTGCAAGCCTTGTTTTTCCTCAAGTGAAATTAACATGCCCAAAAAAATATCTTGACGAGGAAAACGCTTTGTTTTAACACAGCCTTGTGACGCATTATTGAAAGTATAGTATAGAGGTTGCAAATTCGGAGGCCCTGATTCTAAAACTATGTTCGAACATAAATCTTTATTCAAATCTAACCGATTTCGTACTAGTCTGTACTAAAAAAACCTGGTTTTAAATCGAAATTCTAGCACGAGTATCGGTTTAGAAGGTTCTTACAAACTGAATTACTGGTCCTAGAAAGTTAAATCGAGGAAAAATCTTGGCTGCAATTTCCAATGAATATGTAAATGGGTTTCGACCAACGCATAAAATAGCGTTTCGTATCTAAAGTAGTACCTTACCTAAACGAAACTAATTTAACTGTAGTTTCTATAAATGCAGTTTGCTAATTGAGTTCCACTTCATCTTTAACTATAACTATTTCATATAAATCTTTAGAATGTAGGTTCTATAGGTATTTTAATCATGTTTTTTTTCAGAAAAACTCTGAAAATAATAATAACTGTGATGTTAATGAAAGACCAAACACTTCTTAAGTAAGTGACAACCCCCATTCATTCAATAAAACCTTTTACGATAAGAACCAGACTGAATCCATGCCTGTTTTCGTCTAAGGATCGGACGCTGTATTGGCTATAAATTGACGCAATATTCGCATCGTAAATTCGTAGTTGCCACATCGACATGTCGTCGACACATGGCGCTTGTTCGTCATAACAACAGAACTGGAGCAAGTTCAAAATACTTCGAAACAATTTTGTGATAATGCTAAATTTGAGTATGACTGCCTTAGGCCTCTGTGCTTGTCTTTATAATGGAGACATAAAAAACGAAGACTAATTACGGTTGAAATTAAGCTTATTCACAGATCCTTGTGGTAGTCCTGTGTTAAATAACCATAATTCTATGATTATTTAAGGGCAGGCGCACACTAGGCAGCCTGGCTACGGCAGCCAATCCAACTTAGTATAATGTCTAATTAGAGACCACGCACTAGCCAGAGAAGAATTTTCTCAATATACCGGCTGCTACAGCCTGGTGGTTCCTTCGTGACAGCTTAGTGCGTAGGAGCTCTTAGTTTATTACAGTTTAATAATATAGGGACTTCTACAAGGACTGAGCTTACTACAAAAACAAAAAAATAACAACAAGGTTATCTACTAACAATTCATTCCTTTTCCCATGTTTTATAATAATAATAAAAAAAAACGGCAACACCGCCATGTCAACGAGACGTCTAATTTTGCAATGTTTTAAAATATAAACTGTGTAACAATAATTTCAACTCCTAATACAATAGTTTATCATTTCCAACCCAATATAAAACCTAAAAACTATTTTTAAACCAAATAAGAGCCATAATATCAGAATGTAACAAATTTGAACATGAACAGCCGAATCGGAGGTGACATGACAGATGTCACCTCCGATAAAACAAGAAGAAAATAGGAAAATGAAGACATGTTGACAAGATCAGCCCCACGCCGTGCACGCCCACCAACTCCGGATTCTTCGCTCAGCTCCGCCTCGCTGCCGCCGGTATCCAGCACCACCGTGAGCGCTGTGACGACACCGGCCACGGTAGTTGCGTCGAGCTCGAGCGATGAATATTTTTCCCCGCCCACGACGCCACCACCTGCTTGTCGACGGGGAGGACACCGGCCGCCGGACGGTTTAGGACCTCGAGGCCCACCGGCCTCTGATAGGGTCCCAGCTCCCGGCGGAAGTGTGCAGCGCATGAGATGGACACGATCCATTAACGAAATCGTCATGCGCTCATACTATGGGGCTACAGAGGGGGGAAACAATCTGACCGCGTTTCAGGCGCTTGAGCCAGCTGTCAACGTTTTGGCACAACGACTGTCGGATCAGGTGCGGGTCATCCAACGTAATCATATGTTGGATGATACTGTACTTGATCGCCTGCGGAATGAAATACAGAGTAGTCATGTCATCGCCCCCCCGTCGCAGACTGTTGTAGTACTACCACAACCTATAACAAGCCAAGCAGACGAGGGCAGGGATGACAGGGCTACAAACATAAGTACCCAGTTCAATAAGGAATTGCGGAGTGCTTTGGAGGGTGCGATTCGGGAATATCGGTTCATGTTGCCTGAACTTAGACCACGCTTACCTCGTTTGCCCATGCATAACAAAAATAGGGCGCTGGTGGCGACTCTGGATTCGCAGTTATCAAACTATATTGATGATTG
Source organism: Griposia aprilina (assembly GCA_916610205.1). NCBI lineage: Eukaryota > Metazoa > Arthropoda > Insecta > Lepidoptera > Noctuidae > Griposia > Griposia aprilina. The sequence goes on from OU744286.1 coordinate 18,882,894, forward strand.
CGAAGACCTCACCGATACTCATTCGATTCTGTATTGCGCGGCTGTAGCGGCATGTCGTGTAGCTCACGTCAAATTTGCTAATGACTCTAGAGCTACACGACCGAAACCAGCCGTACCAGCTTGTCAGTGCAGAATTGAGCGCCGTATTGGTGGGGCCAGAGCGCTCATCGGCAAACTAACCTGCTTCAGGGAGGGCAATACGCGCCCTAGAGTGATGCGCTTTGTGAGACGCGCGTTCGCAGGGACCAATATCAGTCTTCAGGGTTATATGTCCTGTGTCACAGAGCGCATCGACTTCCTGAAGCAGAAAGTGTATGCATGGGCAAACCGTATCCGTAGGTATAAGCGGCGAGTGAAGCGATACACTCAGAATCGCACCTTCCAGCGCGATGAAAGGTGGGTTTATAGGGATTGGGAGCGACCGGAACAAGGTGTGGCTTACACGTACCTACCAGATGATAATGCCATGTGCTCTTTCTGGCGCAATATCTGGTCAGTGCCTGTCAGTCACACCGAAGGTGATTGGACTCGGGAAGTCGAGCGAGCCTGCGAACCAATACCGGAAATGGGGGCTATTACCATCTGCCCCTAAGACGTGGCTCGTGCAGTCCGTCCGTTGCCTAACTGGAAGTCTCCAGGGCCGGACGGGCTGCACAACTTTTGGATAAAAGTTTTTTAGGTCGCACGCTCGCTTGGCGGCTCAGTTCCAGGTTGCTTTGGAGTCTGGTCCACTACCCCAGTTCTTAACGATAGGAGTTACCCACCTGCTTCATAAATCAGGTAGCACTGCGGAACCCAAAAATTATAGGCCGATCACGTGTTTACCGACGGTCTATAAAGTTCTTACATCCATTTTGAGAGCTAAAATTAACAACCGTATAGACACCAACTTCATCATGTCTCCTTCTCAAAATGGATGTAGGAACGGGTCCCGTGGTACTAAGGAGCTACTCCTCATTGATATGGCCATTAGCCAACAGGTTCGTCGTTCCCGAAAGGATCTTTCGACATGTTGGATAGATTACAAGAAGGCCTATGACTCGGTGCCACATACGTGGCTTATGAGGGTGCTGGAGTTGTATAAAGTAGATTCAACTCTGCGCACCTTCCTGAAGTCATGTATGGGGCAATGTAGAACGGTCCTTCACTATCCAGGATGTCGAAATGTTCAGAGGAATAGCGAACCGATAAGGATCGAGCGAGGCATATTTCAGGGTGATAGTTTGAGTCCACTTTGGTTCTGCTTAGCCTTGAATCCTCTAAGCACATTGCTGGAGAATTCAGGTCTAGGCTATTAGCTGAGGAGAGGTGGTCAGGTTATATCTCACCTCCTCTACATGGATGAACTAAAACTCTTTGCCCCCAACAATTTGCAACTGATGGAGCTGCTGAAAGTAACTGAAACTTTCAGTAGCGCCATCAGGATAGAATTTGGTGTGGACAAATGTGCGGTCATGCATGTAAAACGACGGGAGATTGTGGAATCCGTGGGAACCCAACTGTCGGATTCCGTAAACCTTAGAGCCCTCTCCGCATCCGAAACCTATAAGTATTTGCGTATATCGGAAGCGTTGGGCATCAATGGTACTGACATGAAGCAGTCGTTAAAGAAACGCTTCTTTGGCCGCCTGAAAAAAGTATTTAATAGTCTTTTATCAGGCGGAAACAAGGTGCGTGCCTTTAACGGTTGGGTCATGCCAGTTTTGATGTACTCTTTCGGCATACTCAAATGGACTCAGACCGAACTCGACGCCCTGGATAAGAAGGTCCGTTCGCTGCTAACTGCAAATCGAATGCATCACCCACGATCATCGGTAATGAGGCTGTATATCCCGCGAAAGTGTGGAGGTCGAGGCTTTTTAAATGCTAAGACCCTCCACAATCGCGAGATATGCAGTCTCAGGGAATATTTCTTAGAAGCCGACGTGGGGATGCATCGAAATGTGGTCACAGTGGACAAGGGCCTCACCCCGCTCTCCTTGGCTAAAGAAAACTGGCGAAAACCAGTAGTGCTTGACACTAATGATCGCATGGAAGTATGGCAGAGTAAGGAACTTCACGGACCCTTTTTTCGGGCCCTACATGGACCTCATGTAGACCAACAGGCATCCGTAGCCTGGCTGCGTTTCTGTGACCTCTTTGGAGAAACCGAAGGTTTTGTCTGTGCAATTATGGACGAAGTTATGATGACGCAGAATTACCGGAGATTTATTGTGAAAGACGGCACGGTTGACATCTGTCGGGCATGCCACCGTCCGGGTGAATCAATCAGACATATTATCTCCGACTGTTCTCGTCTAGCTAACGAAGAGTACTTGCATAGACACAACCTTGTAGCCAGGATTATCCATTAGCAACTTGCTCTGAAATACAGCCTTGTAGTATCGGAAGTGCCATACTACAGGTATGTGCCCGACCCAGTTCTCGAAAATGGACATATCACATTGTACTGGGATCGATCCATCATCACTGACCGGACCATTGTTGCCAATAAGCCTGATATAGTGGTGGTGGATCGAATAGAGCGGCACGCAGTGATCGTTGACATCACGATTCCGCATGACGGGAACCTCGTGAAAGCCGAGAAAGATAAACAAATCAAGTATCTTGACTTGGCTCGCGAGGTTGTCGACATGTGGGACGTGGACTCAGTGATCATTGTGCCGATAGTCGTGACAGCCAATGGCTTAATAGCCAAGAGCCTCGACCAACACCTGAGGAGGCTCTCGTTGGGCAGCTGGATCAAGGGCTTGATTCAGAAGGCGGTACTTCTGGCCACGGCTCGCATTGTTAGGAGGTTCCTCTCTCTGGAGCCCTGACCGCCGGTAGCTTGGACTCTGTTCCCGATACCGGTGGGCTACTATTTTTTATATTTTTAAATGTTTTTATATGTTTTATATTCTAATATTTAAAAATATAATTTATATGTATATAATGAAATAAAGGAAATAATAATAATATCATTTATTTGCTAGAAACATGTTATAAAAGATGGTAATGTTAATAATGTGAACAGACATGTTTTACCTTATAGATATAAGCGTTCAAATTTTACATGCATAACGATAAAATCAGTCATCATGGGATTTTATGTTCCAGGAACTCCTTAATACTGTAAAAACTATTAGCTGATAGCCATTTGTACAATTAAATTTTAATCAATCTTGTATTTAATGTTTTTAATTCATTTGGTATTCTATTATAAACCTAGACACACATAAACATGCAGCTTTTATTATATTTCGCAAGCCTTTTATTATAGTTGTAACCCTCGTACAAACAAGTAGGTAAGTACCTACTATACATTAATGTTTCATGCCGAAGGTTGCAATAATGCCCATATAATAAATCAATTTAAAAATCAGTTGCCTTCTACCTAATCCAATATTTTTCCGTTAGTACACTCGAGAGCAATGAATCCGGGTCACTTAAAGAATGTTAAAAATCTCGGAAACTAAAAATGATAGGTTAATGCAATAAATTGTATTTAATAGACAATGTAATACTCCTTAAATGAAAGTAAAAAAAATATGAGTCACCATACATTTTATTAACACAAAATTACATAAAGAAAAAAACTGCTGATCTCTCCTTAAAACAAAAATAGGAAACATGAAATTTTTGAACTTTATTACGATTTTCTTGAATTTTAATACTTCGTATTGCCTCCTCGTGCTTCCATTACTGCGTTTACGCGGTTTGGCATGCTGTACACCAAGTTCCTTATACGATTTTGGGGAATATTCTCCCATTCCTCTGTGAGAGCAATTTTGAGCTCACGAAGCGTGATTGGGGGAGGGTTTCGTTGTTTTACGCATCTGCCTAGCTCGTCCCAAGCATGCTCGATCGGGTTGATATCCGGGCTGCGCGTTGGCCACTCCATACGAGTAATGTTCATCTCTTGAAGGTAGTCATTCACAATCCTACCTGTATGAGGTCGGGCATTGTCATGCATAAATATAGCATCCTCACCTAAATTGACCATAAATGGATCAACGTGATCATTGAGGATTTCTTCCACATATCTTACGCTAGTTAAAGAGCCGTTTTCTATGATCACCAGCTCTGTGCGACTTTCAGAAGAAATTCCGGCCCACACAAGTACAGACCCACCACCGTAGGCTACTTTTTCTTCGATGCATGCTTGCTTGAATCTTTCCCCTGGTCTTCGATACACTCTGTGTCTTCCATCGTGCTTGTAGAGCATAAATTTTAATTCGTCGGAGAACATAACTTTTGACCAATCTTCAATACTCCAATTTACGTGGCTCTGGGCATATCTTAGTCTTGAAATACGATGCCCACGCTCCAGTTTAGGGCCGTTTGCAGGTCTAAGGGGTTTTAAGTTAGATTCAGCAAGCCGACGTCTTACTGTCCATGCACTTGGGTTACTTCCTCCGAGGCGTCGAAACTGATTTGTGAGTTCAGTTCCTGTGAGAAAGCGATTTCGAAGCATGGTGTTCACCAAGTATCGGTCTTCTCGTGCTGTGGTACACCTGGTTCTGCCCGTTCCTGGTCTGCGTAGGTTAGAACCAGTTTCTTCGTAACGTCGGAGAACTCTTTGTACTGTTGACAGCGACACACCGACAGTCCTGGCTGTATCGCGCTGACTCCGGCCGGTTTCCAGCATTGTAAGTATTCTGGTGCATTCTTCAGGCGTAAGCGACATAATTTCAGCTTGAATAATGAATATAGAGCACTATCAACATGGTTTATGTACCCACATAAATGACAGATTACAAACAAAAGCAAAACCCTTTTTCAAATTTGATTTTTTTATGATATAACTTTACAATAACTAAGAAGTTTTAATACCTTCATTTAAGGAGTATTACATTGTCTATTAAATACAATTTATTGCATTAACCTATAATTTTTAGTTTCAGAGATTTTTAGGATTCTTTAAGTGACCCGGATTCATTGCTCTCGAGTGTACTTCGTAGTTTACCTACGTAGCTTTTTTTTAATGTATCAGTCTATCAATTGCCAATCGCATAGGGGTTATGCGGCCCGGTGAAGATGAGTTATTAATAATTTAAATTCTGTTACATAGTCTATGCAGTTTCTAAGCGTGTTTAATAGTTGATAAGGTATGATAGAGTTGGGATGTCCGTATGGATAAAAAATACCCTTTTGTTAGTAAACTTTTTTATTGAAACTTCATTAGACTATATATCCATTTTTTACACTATTTGAATTTTGGATTATACAATTAAACTAAATATTAATAGTATGTACATCTAAATAAACAAAAAAATAAAAAAAAATAAAAAATGAAAAGAATCATAGGGTATCAAAACATTCGTCCGCATCGCTGTCGACAGGAAAAGTGCCCAAATACCATTTACAAAATATTACTGAGCCATCAGAGAACCAGAATCTCCACAAAATTCCGCAACCTTAAAAATACAACCTACTTGAATTCCTAAGTAAACCTAAAGCCCTGAACACACGACCTCCACATCTCAGGTCCACCTTGTAACCTGAGTCGATACGCTCTATTAAGAAACAACAAGTTTAGGACCGGTCTACATGTGCGCAGAAATGCATGGTCTAATGCGTCCTTATTGTGCTTGAATGCATTCTTCGCGGTGGCATTTCTAAGTTGCAGTACAAATACGCAAGTGTGTACTAAAACTAGTGGCTCTATAAGCTGTAGGCCACGCGAGTCTGTATTTTCATAGCTTAAAACTGAATAAATATTCACTGCACTATTTAAAACAAAACAGCCCGAAATGGCTGAAATATGTATTTTTTTACGTTTTCAAACCCCCATATCTCCACCATTTCGAAAAATTTCGAAAATCTGAATCGGTTAATAATTTCCATATGATTATCCGACCTACTCAAAAAATTCCACGAGAATTGGTGGAGAAATGCGACCTGTAATGGAGAATAGACATCCGAAAACATTCTTGACCAAGCTGAGCTGAGCTAAGCTGAGCTGCTTCGCGCTCGCTCGGTCAATAAATATTTTGAATAAATTGTATTGTGGTGCGAAATTGATCTGTTATTGATTCAAAACAAAAATGTTATTTATTGTATTTGAGAATACTGCATTTTGTTAAGTCTTTATAACAATAAAGGAATATAATTATAGGAATAATTGTGATTTCTTTTAAGTTTTTCTATACAAAAACTGGCATACGTCAATTTTATTCCACGGATAAAAGATATTTGACGTTGCAAATATCAGTCCTAAGTTAATATTTCCGTCCCTTATCAAAATTTATTTGGGGTTGGCGTGGCGCTTGAAGTATTTAGTTAATATCGGAACGAGTGTGCTTCGAACAGATTACTTGTAACCTTCACAAACACTTAAAGCCATTTTTGTTTCGTCCCCAAAATCCGCGTCGGAAACTATTTTTCTAATAAATCCCGCCCTATAATAGTTGCATGTAGGCGACTGTCTGTCAATACGACATCTGTCACTTATTGCACCAGCGTCACTCTTGTCCCCTGGTCGCTTGCCTGACATTTTTCCACAAATATTCCTTTACCCGCTGACGTACCGTAATTCAATATTTTTTGGAGGCAGTTTTAGATTAACTAATAGAAGAAACTGGATTTAATTTGGTGATTCTATTTCGACTGGATTATTGGATTTAGATGTAGGAGTGTAGGATTATAAGTCTCGAATGTATTCAATAATATTGTAACAGTCGAAATTAGTTATACGATAATGTATTTCAAAAAAACAAAATCGAAGTATCGTGGTTTTTAAGCCATTTATATTGTAACTTACAACAAATGAAAGAACTTTAATAAAAGAACAATTAGAAATGGCAGAGTGTAACTTCGTGAAATACGATCGCACAAAGAGAATTGTGCAAACACAAAAACTTAATTGTAAAAACGATGAGACTAAACTAAGGATCGAGACTAATAAAATGGAGGTAAAAGCCGTTCAAAGAAAAAAGAAAAAATATACAAACAAATCGAGAACCTGATTCCATTCAGTGAAGCCAAGTTATCTACACTACACATACGTACATATCTCTACAAAATTAAAGTGGTTGGGAGTTCCAAGGCAACGTTTATTTGGTAAGCTAAACCGGGTACTGAAGAATTGCTTGTTTTGATTCCCTGGACTTACACCAGATTCCTTCCTTTACAAACATTTGGAGAGCTCACAGTGTTGGGTGGTTTTATTCGTATACCTTCCTGTATTAATGGTGGAATATCTTTTTACTGAATACTTATATTAAATCTTGTGTATCTTTGAGTTCATCTCGAAGGCATAATAATATAAACTTCATCAATAATTTTGAAGGTATTTCCAGTGTGTGTGATTCAATGGTATTTAATTAATAGGAAATAAACGCGTTTGGAGCGAACATATCGTATATTAATTTTCAGTTAAAATGCTCGATTGAAATCAAAATTTATAATGACTGATAACGAAAGGCGAAGGTCATTGTGTATGTTTTTTTTGTTGTACAGCTTATATACAGTGAAGTAATACAAATATAAACTCCACGAAAGCATACCGTAGCTAGTAGTTCTGTGAAATTGGACAATAACTTATGTTTCGGTTTTCCCTTTTATTGTAACTTTGTATTGTGAATCAAATAGCTTTGTAGTTGAATTTAAAGCAGCTGTATTTGGTCGGGTCTAAAGCGCTGACCGAAGTACTAACGGAAAAATATTGGAGTAGCTAGAAGGCAACCGATTTTTTAAATTGATTTATTATATGGGCATTATTGCAACCTTTGGCATGAAATATTTATGCATAGTAGGTACCTACTTATTTGTTCGAGGGTTACAACCATAAAACATGGGAAAAGGAATGAATTGTTAGTGGCAACCTTGTTGTTGCTTTGTTGTTTTTGTAGTAAGTTGAGTCCTTGTAGAACTCCCTTTATTATTAAACTGAGCTGCTAAAAGCTTCCGCGCACTAAGCAGTCAAAAGTTTTGTCTGTCTGTTTGTTCCGACTAATCTCCGAAACGGCTAGACCGATTTTGACAGGAATTTCACTGACAGATAGCTGATTTTATACGTAGTGATACTTATAGGCAAATTTATGTTCCGGTAGCTCGTTTCCGTTGGATAATTTCCGACAACCACGCAGGCGAAGTCGCGGGCTAGTTAAACATATTTTCTTTCTCTCTTTACTATTAAGATCTTTTAAACAGGCGGAACGCAGTAAATGTATCTCCAAGTCGTCTAGTGCATTCAAGAAAACACCGAGAACGAACTGACTACTTCAACATTTTTGATAAATAAAATATAAAAGAAGTAAGATCTCAAATTCACCAGCATATTTCACCCTTTCACCCCGATTAAAACGGAAGTGGGTATCTTGAAATGGTACACTTCATTTTTATTATTCGTGGTTTTATTATTCATAAATCCAGTCATACATAGCTCGTATAATATGGTACTCTTATGACGCTTCACAATCAAGATGGCTTCTATAATGACTATGCGTTTTATGTGCTAATAATGTGTAGTTACGATATTTTTTTCCTGTGGGGTGACAAAAGTAGGTCTTATGCAATTAGCTGATTAGTCATATATATAGCTTTTTCTGCACCTTCTTTTTATGTATCAGTCCTTTTGGCAATAGACAAGCTTGTTCAGCCATCTGCGTCCGGAATCAATATTTATACTAATAATAAAGCTGAAGAGTTTGTTTGAATCTGGAACTACCAGTTGGATTTGAAAAAAGAAATGTTTGCATTTGACAGCCCAATTCTTGAGGAAGGTTATAGGCTGTTTAACATCATTCTACGACACTTAGGACCCAAGCAAAAAAAAAAAAACGCTCAGCGAAACTAAGTAACAGCGTGGGCGGGAAATGTAACTGTTATTTTAGTATTTTGTGGTGTCTTACGACTTCCACGCGAACGAAGTCGCGGTCAGATGTTAATATGGACATTAAAAGTCTACGGACAAGATTAATAGAATAGAATTATTTTTATTCAAGTATCATATCACTCAAAAATGATTAGTAAGACTTACAACTATATTAGTAAAAAATGCCACTTCACAAAAACAAAAAAATGTTAGTGGATCACCGCTGTGGCAACCCACGTGAGATGGCACAACAGCGACTTACAAAAACACAGTCTAGGCGACTTGAAATCATGCTTAAGATACTGTTGGAGCTGCTCCACACCCCGCGCACCATAGAAGCGCATCTTTTTCGCATGATTGTGTAGAAACAATCCACATGCACATCCGTGAACATCCCCAACGCACTACAGAAGCGGGGCAGCCCCACCAGCATCCTAAACGCATTATACCGAACAAACGTTGAACGTTGAATTAACAAACGTTGCTTAGCACAAACTTTGTCTTAGATATGGTCATCTATCTATCTTGTACTTGTAGGTTGTCAAATGTTTGTATGACAAAGCCAGGGATTTATAATACTTAACCAAAGCACGTGCTTATTAACGTTTATTAATCCTGCGGGGTAATTACTTAACACACTAACAGTAGGAATAGCTTTCATTTTGACAGTTCAACATCATCCATTGCGTTATTTACGATATTGAGCGGACAAGTTTTTCGAACATATGAAGCAATGGATTAGCAATAGGCTTCATAATGATTCAGATTATGATTGATATAAACACCATTGACTTCCATTAAACAAGCATTGTGATTTGGTAATCAATGCATTCGTACATAACATAACATGACTCCTGTATCCTCCGAAGGGTTAGGCAGAGGTGTACCTATAGCACACCCACATGTTGCCAGCTATGTTTAAGTCCCATGTAATACAGAGCGAGCCTACTACCATCAACCGCGCACAAGTCCCAGAGTCCTACTCTGCTACTGAGAAATTTCAGATGGAAATACCGAATAACACTTAATGCATTCCTGTAAACCTCCAGACCGTATTTCGGCCATGGCAGCCAATCTCAACTGAAACTAGCCTCGGGTGCGGGACATATTATAGTGTACAAGTGTGTGCGCAGACACAGGTGCACTCCTCTTCCTTCACTATCTTAGTCCAATGGGACGACAATCCGACACGACCGGAGAGAGCTCAGGCGCAGAACCAACGGCTCCTACTCTGTATGTAAACGACCTTCGTAGTGACGAATGCCATAGCAAGTAATATACTTATAACTTTTATCACATAAAGAAAATTTCAAATTTAGTCCATTTTCATTACCTTCAATAAAACGTCCATTTCAATTATATTACAGGAAAAATCTTTCACTGCTGATGAATGTATGAGTAATTAATTTGAAGTACATTTCGATGTTTTATCTGTGGTATTCTCTTCGTATTTACATTTTATTTGTTTTATGCTTTTTATACATCCTTTCGTTATAATTTTGACAGATTTTTATTAAGTAAAACTCAACATCAACTTTAACATCATGCTTTGTTTATTCCGAAGAGTTGGGCAGGGGCGTACCTAAGTACACCTAGATTTCGTCAGTTCTGTTTATTAAGTCTCATTTAATAGGGGGCGAGTCTATTGCCATCAACTGGGGACAAATCCAAACTTCGTGCTGCTACTGAAAAAATTAAGATGGAAAAATCTAATAACACTTTGCCCTAACCGGGAAAGGACCCCAGGACTTCATGCTCAACTGTAGCGCTTGTGACTACTAGACCAAGTGCGGTTAGTGGAAGTGTTCAGGTGTGGTTCGGTCAAGTGCTGTTGAAATCAGTGGAATACCTCTTCTTGTTAGTTAGTGTAGTCAGATCTATGTCTGTTCTAAGTAAAATGAGTATAAAATCACCTAGGTTTGTTTATGTGAAAGGTATTAAATGTTACTTTATGTTTAGCTATTCATTCGTGGGCTGCGCTTGTTCTTTTTTCAACAAACCACATTTAAAACAGAAATATTCACAGATCAATAGAACCAAGAACTTTCAAAAACTGATAGAGTTGGTTGTATGTTAAAGTTTTAGGTGAGATTCTTAAGTTTACTTCAGATTTCATAACAAATTCTTATCGGACTTATGAAAACCGGGACAAAGTCTTTCCATATATATTTGGCTGAATAAAAACATGACTGTACCCGCACGCTTATGTAAACGCAATCGCTTTCATTATCTTGGTTACGATAACCAGGCTTAACACAATGTACATTGTTGGACCGTTAAAACAAATCCTATTGTGATTGTGTTACGCAATTAGGATACTGAAATTGAAAAGTCTATCTACAGAATAATATTGACTAACCGTACAACAATTAGGTAATGAAAATGTTTTAAGAAGTTTTTAAGTACTCATGAATGTATGTATCGGCGGAATATGCATTACAAACTTTTTACAAAAACTCGGCTGTCATTAGAACTGTCAAGCGATTTTGAATCTTATGCGGTGCAGCTATTCTCCGTACCTCAAAAAAGCACGTTATCCGCTCAAACGTAAACGTCAAACGCCTGCAGGAGTGTCATACGCAAACGTCAAACGCCTGCAGGAGTGGCATACGACGAGGTCACTATAGTCGCCCGGCCACGGCACCGCGCACCGGTCATTTCTAACATAAAGTGTAATAACTTGAAAACTACCGAACTTATACCCTAATAAAAAATCGTGTGTGTAGCTGAAACCATACAGAATCAACAAGTGTTAAAACTACCATACAACTTCATAGTCGAAAGAACTGTAAAAAAATGTTAAACTAAAAATATGTGTTGAATTTCCGTAAAATATTTGTTCTTACTGAAATTTTGTACATTAGTTTGTAGTTTGTGTCAATAAAACCTATTAATTATTAAACTAGACTATCTAAGCTTTTTTTTGATACCCATATGTCCGTACTTGGTTTGCTCAGAGTAGCACAATACACTAAAACAAACACCCCATTCCCGCAACAATTTCATGCCCCCATAAGGGTTCTGCGAAACGTGTGTTTATAAATAGGATTTAATTTATTTTACATGATTTTTGTGTAATTATATTTGAAATGATAGGCAATCATTTGTATGCAATAATTATATATACTTTACAACAATTCAGTACCGGCATACCAAAAGAATTGGAAAAACAACGAAGCGTATGCGCGGTTAAACATTCGTCTGAACCCTTATCTGTTAAATTCGTGAACGTGTTAAAACGTCACACCCCTCAACTGTTGCTGATTACAAATTGTACTGCGGAACGAATTAGATTATTCGTGATCTTGAACTATCTTCATAGTATTAAAACGTTCTGAGCGTTTTAAAATACTAATAATTAACTTATGTCCATATTACAAGCATTACTTTAGTAAATTTTTTAGTAAAACACACGTAATTTAACACGAAAATGCCGGCGCGTAGCGTGTCGCTACGGCCTCAATTTTTCACAACGAGTTTAACACATAAAAACTGATTCAAAACCTATGACACATATAGATATTCGTAAACCTTGATTAATGAGGATTTTTATGATATATAACACTAATACATTGGGTTATTAACTACGCCATCAACACATAATATGTACGGAGCGCGCATCGTTCGTCATCCAAAATGGCGGAGCGCTGACTTAAAACTTTTATTTTGCAAAAAATATTTATGGTCGCCACAGATTATAGCATAATATTGTACGCGGAAACTAATAGGGCGCCACCCGGCGGAATTTTTTTGCAACAGTACAGTGTGCCAGTGGTATTTAAATCGATTTGAACGCAGCAAACCGAATCGGTCACGATCGGGGGGTCTGACGTTAGACCGGAAAATATTTTCGGCAACGATCGGGGGTTTGACGTTAGACCGGAAAATATTTTCGGTCACACTCCGGGGGTCTGACGCTCGAGCGGCTATGCTGTTGTTCCTGGCTGTCATTCGTAGATCTTTGACAGTCTTTACGGGTAGACAGAAAACCAGAAGCCTGATAACCAGTCTTACCAAGAGGTATCGTGTTACGAAGTAACTGGGCTGTGGAGGTCAGATAGGCAGTCACTCCATGTAAAATACTGGTATTTAGCTTCATTCGGATAGACGAAAGCCGATCCCAACATGGTTAAAAGGCTAGGCAGATTGATTTTGTGCAGTGCAGCTATTACTGCTACGTTGACCTGACTTGTGTTTAAACTGCCCTGCAAACAGCAAAGAAAACCGACCCAAATGTCCTTTCTTTGGTATTGTTCGTCGAATCGTTGAGCTCCTTAAGTCCTGACTTCCTGAGTTGAGCTGCACGATTACTGACAAATGCGTGCACTGACTGGACAGGTACACTCAATCTGTGTGGTTCTTTCCTCAAAAGACCATTTCAGATACCAATCTACATGGTCTTCACATGATCTGACCAAGATTATGTCTGGACTTTAAAAGAGACTGTGACCTCTGAGTTTGTTTCGATTTTTCTTCTCAGAGTAGTCAGATAGGAAACGCCGACCTCATCTAGTTTAAAAAATATGATTGACGTGTAAAAGGGTTTGTACAAACCTACTTACAGAAATAAAATCATTTATCATTTATTTAAAAAAAAACCCGTGCCCGTGTCTTTTTTTCGCGAGATCAGAGTTGGTAGCATTGTAAAAAGCTTCGGATTCATACGTACTATCACCTCTGAATTTTTTTAACACTATTATTTTATTATAACACTATTACTCTTTATTCACAGGGAACAATTTCATCATTTATATCAAAGACAAAAAAACGTTTCTGAGTTCTCTTCACATTAGTATGATTTTCTGATAAAAATAAGAACTGCGAAGGTTACTGATACCTAACAAAAGAATATGGTAATGCGTCCGCCTGAAGACGTCATTAAAAGATGGCAAAGAGCTTTCTGGCGCCCTCTTGACCTTGCCTCGGAAAGTGCTGGTCACTATAATCGGTTTGTGCTATCATACTTATGGTTTTATTCTCTACCACTTCATTTCACATTCTATTTATAGATATGACGGCGGCGATGATTTAGTCGATTTATTGTAACACTTTTTAAAAGTTGTAATCGATTATTTTTACTCTGTGGTTTAGAATTTATTTCTATAGTGGTATTTTTAACTTTGAGAGGGTAACACCGAGTGGGGTTGTGAATGTCATGGCGGCGATGCCGAGCACTTTTTGATGCGATCATCACGCGGTGCAGACGCACAAATCCATTGGGGCTCTAAATAAAAGTTCAATGATTGTGATTACACTTAATCAGTGTTAATCATTGTAATCATTACATTTTATAGTCAATTCTCGTTGCGATATTAGATAGTAAATTAAGTGCGTTATTTTGCGAGTATTATTTTCCAAACACCTGCACGAAAATCCCGTCAGATATGATAATACCATGCCTGTATTCTCCGAATGGTTAGGCAGACTTATAATACACCCACATTTCACATACATACACACACTCGCGCCTTCTTCCCATGGGGGTAGGCAGAAACTACAGAACGCCACCTGCTACGATCTTTACATACTCCTTTTGCCTCGTTTACGTTCATACGAGTACATCTGGTCATACAAGCACGCCGGTTGTGAGTACTACGCACCTGACCTTTCTGAAGAACATCACCAATAAGGTCACTATATGTCTTCCTAGGGCGTCCCCTCCCGGCGTTTCACATTTCAACAGTAATGTTTAAGACCCATGTAATAGGGAGCGAGCCTATTGCCATCAACCGGGCTCAAATCCAGACTCCGGGCTGCTACTGAGAAAGTCCAGATGGTAAAACCCTATACCACACGATCTGGCCAAGATTATGTCTGGACTTTAAAAGAGACTGTGACCTCTGAGTTTATTTTAGCCTTTCTTCTCAGAGTAGTCAGATAGGAAACGCCTACCTCGTCAAGTTTTTAAAATATGATAGATTACAGAAATAAAATCATTCATCATTTAACACTCTGACCGACCCGGACATCGAATCCAGGACCTCATTATCAGCAGAAGCACTTGTGACTACTTGACCACCGAGGCAGACAATAATAATATATTTATGGCTGTATTTTAGAAAGAAATAAAATAAAAAAATACGTTTATTTGCGGTAAACATGACGCAGAGAAAAACATACAAATACAAAAAAGAACGAGTTGGGAAAAATATGCATTACATCCACGCAATACGGCAATCGCTCAACATAATGCTACGACCCTATGCGAGATAGAGCCCCAGCGCTGGTTTAAAGAGACTGGGTTGTTTCGCTATCGGGTGTTTGACTACACTGTAGGGGACTAACCTTACCTTAAAAACGTGGGGAAAGTATGACAAAAACTGAATGGCACTGATACCGCTTTTGAATATTGCTAAGTGACTTTTCTGCTGTTTTCGAAAGAATTGAAAACTATCAGGTTCCACTTTTTCTATGTAATACTTCAATCGTTTATGATAGGGGCATTAATCGGTTATGATTACAGGTGAATTCAAACAAAGGTGGGTCAGATTCAAATAATTTATTTCAAGGCCATTTAAAGGGACTTTTGGACGTCAACATTTACAAGAAAATAGATTTTATTCTAGTTGCTCGTTTCAAAAAGTAGTTTTGTATGGAGAAGAATGTGCAAGAAACTACATAGATACTCTTTTAAAATGTTTTACAAAATTTAAAACGTAAGCCTTACAATTCCTATTATTACCTACTCTGTAGAGATCACAATGTCGTCAGTCAAGCGCAATTTTATTAATAAGGCTCACACGATCTTACAAACTTTCTCTGCAGCCTTATAACCAGGCCCATATTCAGACCGTGGGCGTTTACGGCCTGATATGACGTCACAGCAATAAAGAACAACAGTGTAGCCTGTCTTTTGTCACGAAGGCAAGTGCCAGCGTTTATTAGTACTAGAAAGTTGGCAGTACAGTCGAGGAGATAAGAAGTCGTGTGTTGAAGTAATGCAGTTTGTGGCGGTGTCTGTACCTAGGTATGAAGTTGTGGTAAACAGGATATATTAGAAGTATGAGTTTTGTGTTCTAAAGAAAACTGTATTATGTCTTTGACTAAGAATTTGTTTAAATGTGTATTTTACGGGTGTCAAAGAGACGACCAACTAAACTTGATGAAGTAAGGAAATAAAAGATTTACTGCTTCTAAAAACAAATACATGGGAGTTCCCATTGCTTATGTAACGTTTTATCTGTAAAAAAGAATTGAGAGATTTCTTCATTGTTCTAGGGATCACTGAAGAAAAATCAAAACACATTAAATTATTTTTATCACTGTTTTAAGATGCGTTTTAAAACTATTTCAATTAATCCTTTGACACCATTTACTTTCATAGTGTTTTCCAAACATAAATAACCATACTAGAAGTACACACAACACACACACACACACACAACAACACACAACACAACAACATACAGTACAACTATTTTCTTAATATCCCTCGGGAATCATCGCATTTCCGAATACAAACGAATGCTAATTTCCATGTCCCTCAATTATTAGATATAACGTGTATAATAATTTGAATTCAGAACTAAGTACTTTAGTGTATAAAAACAAAACAACAATAAAGTACTTAGTTCTGAATTCAAATTATTATACACGATAAATCTAATAATGGAGGGACATGGTAATTAGTATTCGTTTGTATTCGGAAATGCGATGATTCCCGAGGGACATTAAGAAAATAGTTATACTGTACAACTGTTAATATATCAACCTATTCGAAAGCACGCAAACAATTTATTGCATAACGCATGCTGCTGCCAAACCTAGCGTGACCCAATAAGTACCATCAGCAGATTAGCAGAACAATTTTAGTCATGGCCTCTAGCCAATTTTGAAAGCCCTAGCAATTATTTGGTACGGAAGTCTTGGATGCTTCGTAATAATAATAACCTGTAAACGTGCTACTGAAGGGAAAATACTTACAGATATTTCGAAACCGCTTCTTTGTTAATCTAAAGACATCTGTTAACTTACAGTACAGAAAAAAAACATCATGCGGATTTTCAGATGTACACTCATCGTCACATCTTATAATTAACTAGCTTCAGCCCGCGGTTACAGCCGTGTGGATGTCGGAAAATATCCCATGGGTTTTAATTTTTTTGCGCGGAACCCTAACAATTTTTCTAAAATAAAAATAGCCTTAGTTACTTCTTATGAAGTCAGCTATTTTCCAGTGAAAGTACCGTCAGAATCGGTACAGCCGTTTCGGAGATTAGCCGGAACAAACAGACAGACAGACAAAATTTAAAAAACGATTTTTTGTTTGTTATATGTATTATGCAGTACTAATAGTATGCATTTAGTAAAAAGTTGTTATTTTGACATTAAAACAGAAACTTACATTTTATTTATGTGTATAGAGTTTATATAGATATTTACAGATGTATATGTAGATGTCAACACTACACGTGACCAGAGGGCTGGCTCGTTCTTTGGCTACAGAATTAGCATTGCCATTCAACGCGGCAACGCTACCAGTCTTGTGGGCACGTTTCCGGATGACAGCGATGCGCACGAGTACTTCAACGCCTTAAAGTGCCCCGTGTTTTTGGTTGTTATTTGTATATTTAATCATTTCATTAAGTAGGTACGCACGACTACATTTCAACCTACACATTTCCAGTTTATAAGCTGACTTCTCACTGTACGAAAATCTTATACAATGCGAGGTCAGCTAAAATTTGAAATGTATAGGATAAGTCGTCGTGTGTACCTATAATAGTGTAAACAATTAATGTACCTACCATTACATTTTAAAAGAGTAACTAAGGAGTTTCTTCCCCGTTCTTCTGCATATAAAACCACCTTTTGGAAAGAGTAAATAGAATCAATTCAATATTCTTGTAAATTATGACTTTTAAAAGTGCCTTTGATTTACCTACTTGAAGCCGTGCATTTACTTTTTAATTTAATTAGAACTGCAAAATTACTTTTTAATTATTATATTTATTTTGGTGGTCATTCGATTCATCTAAATTATAAACTTCAATCGCATTGCTGTTTTGAACCTAATTTGTTGCCGTTATGCGCTATTTTGTCAATTACCTAAAGCTTCTTAGCGAGCCTTAAGGCGACAATAAGTGCCAGCGACCTTGAGCGAGTGGGAGGAGCATGCGAAACTTTTAAGCAAATAAAATTGCACAGAGCGTTAGCGTCTACTAGGACATGGGTCAGAGATGCACTGCCGCCTGTCGCCCGCAAGAGCCCCCGCTTCAACGCGCATCAAGTTTATTCGCAAAAAAAAACCCACCTTGATTTATCAAACACAATACAAATAAAAGCCGTATACAAAAATTTTGGTAATTAAATTTTCTTTTAGATGGTGCAGATTTCATGAAAATACGCCCGATAGTTTTTGCGTGCTTATCGTTTTTGTGTTCGCGTTAGACATTACTCTACAAATTAATTACACTATGTTATAAAAATATAATTTCAAATATTAATATCAAATTACGAAGAAAATAGTCTAGTATATCATATTTTTTTTCAAACAAATAAGACTAGACTTCGATTAGACGTGATGTTCAATTTGAAATCATTAAAAGTCGTATATCTGTGCCTTAAGCAAATTCAATATCAAATATTAAAAAACAAAAATACCCTCTTTGACAGTTGTATTAAATTGCTATAACACGGCAAATTGACGTAGGGAGTCAATTTACTTATTGGTTTATTTAGAGTACTACTACATCACGTACATAATTATACGTAATATTATTGACCTTTAATCTTGACATAACAAAAACTTCTCAATTTTACTGTTTATAAAAAATGATTAAGTAATAATAATGTTAAATGCATGCTAATTTAGAATGATAATGGCAGGCGAAAAGGCTGCTAAGTCATAAGTACTAACATAAGATAACACCAACATTGTAACACTTAGTTCGCAATAAACGTTTTGACTTTGACTTTGACTTGACATTACATGCTTAACAATTAATTTCCCTGACTGTACACTATTAATCTAAAAATCCTGGTAGTGTTTGATTTGCTCCCATGGCCTTCTGCGTATGAGAAGAGGCCTCGTAATTTAAACGAGGAAACCATAAGATGTTCAACTCATTGCCACATTCTGATATTCAGAATACATCTCTGGTTTAGTCCAAAACATTTGGTCATGAAAAAGGACCCATTTGACCTTGACCGATAGATTCGGGTAACAAAATATTTCAGGAATATGTATGAAGATTGAAAAAACCTTTTTGGTAATATGAATATTTGAATAGATCATGGCGGTTCCCGTATTTCATATTATTAAGTACTATACATATTTTCACACTTTCAGGACGAATCGGTTAACGTTTTTAGAGACGTTTTTAGAACTATTTGTGATGACAAAAAACTATGGCCAACTTATTCTCCTACGTTATCAAATAGCTCTAGCTGTTGTCAAAGATATTATAGTTTCAATAACATTGGTAGAGAGACTGACTGCCCAGTATGTACTGAAGAGGCTTTTTCATGCATCTCAATAAAAGTGACAAACCATTACCATCAAACAAAGGAGAAGTTTCCAGAATCAAATTCTTATTTGCAAATATTGGTTAACAATATGTAACAATAGTATAGTAGTGTATGTGTGTGTGTGTGTGGTTTTGTGTGGGCTGTAGACCTCGCGAGTCTATCTCTGCATAGCTTAAAATTGAATAAATGTTCGCCGCGCACCTTAAAACAAAAAGCGCGCACGGAGTGCACGCAATGGCTGAAATATGTTTTTTTTTTACGTTTTCAACCCTATACCTTCGACATATTGAAGACTTACGAAAAAATTAATCGAGAAAAAAAAACATATAATTATAGAACCTGCTCACAAAATTTCACGAGAATCGGTTGAGAAATGCGCCCTGTAGAGGGGAACAGCCGGAGATCCGGACATACGAAAGCATTTTTGCCCAAGCTGAAACGGAGACGCTTCGCTCACGCTTTGCACTCGCTCAGTCAATTAAACAGCCTTGGTATCACCATACTTTACCTTTCGTCATGAAAAGTACATAAATCACCAGACTTTCTAGACGGATTGGCGATTTTGACTGTTGGTATGGATAGACAATGTGATAAGCTGAGTAGATAAGTAGACGGAACCCACAATGTGATAGACTGAGTAGATAAGTAGACAGAACCCACAATGTGATAGGCTGAGTGGATAAGTATACAGAACCCACAATGTGATAGGCTGAGTACATAAGTAGACAGAACCCACAATGTGATAGGCTGAATGGATAAGTAGACAGAACCCACAATGTGATAGGCTGAGTAGATAAGTAGACAGAACCCACAATGTGATAGGCTGAGTGGATAAGTAGACAGAACCCACAATGTGATAGGCTTAGTAGATAAGTAGACAGAACCCACAATTTGATAGGCGGAGTAGATAAGTAGACAGAACCCTTTATTCTCAGTAGTTCCACATGGAACTATTGCAACCTTAAAAAATGAATATTTTGTACCATTACTTCCATGTAATTTTAAACTAGTTTTATAAACCGACATTTCTTTCATATGGAACTGCTGCATCTATTTAGTTCCATGTGATTACAGTTGAGTTCCATATTGTACTACCTTAAAATGTGAAGAATGCTATGCTGCAGCTTCATGGTATATTAAAAATCTAGTAGCCTGTTCTGAGCTACAAGTTGGGGAAAGGACGAATTATCAGGATAAACACTTATTAGTTCATCTTATGTTTAATACCTATGTAATTATACTCATCCTCTAACACGATAATATAATCTAAACCTAATATGCATAATATTCAATAAGGCAAGGATTTCTTGTGGAAATAACCTTAAATACCAACGATACCTTAACGTTGTTTTTCTTATTTTTTGTATCTTTCTCCTAGCCTAGTATATACAAGCAATTTTGCAGGGATTTACTCTTCATATTATCTTTCATATAATAACGTTATGATGTAAGGCAATCATAATAAACAAAATAGGGTACTTAATTATACCAAAAAATAGCGTACATACATAAACTCACGGCTTATCATGGGGATAGGCAGAAATTATAGAACGCCACCTGCTCCGATCCTTACATACTCCTTTTTCTTCCTTTATGTTCACCTATCTGGTCATACACATACGCCAGTCGTGAGCACTACGCACCTGACCTTACTAAAGAACAACACGATTAAGGTCATTATGTCCTTCTAGGGCGTCCCAGCGCTTCCAAAATAATAATAATCATAATTTAATTAGGAAAAAAATATTTCACTGTTTGGTTAGTTAAAGCCTGTGGCTACAGCAAGCGCTCAAAGACATCTTTACTATTAAAGTTATAAACGGCGGTCTTCACATTAAAAATGGTCACCTCTTTTCTTCAGTACAAAAATCAACTCGAATATATTTCTGATTCTATTTGTCTTGCTACTTTGTTTACAATTTTTTTTATAGGCAACGTTGGAGTACTTTTTAAATTTCAGCCAAATGCATTTGTTGCGCAAAAAAACATATTAGGAAAATTGAATAAGCTGTGTGAAGACAGAAACGTGAATTATAATAATTTATAATTCACGTTTCTGTCTTTTATGGCCTTGTAAGGCTCGAGGCTTGTCTGTCTTTTTTAGCCAATTATGGCTCGATAAAAAGGATTCATAAAGAAGACATTAAATCGCTATTTAAAACGTGTACCTTCAAGACGTCCTATCATGAAACCATCTAAAAGTTATATCAAAAGTCAAGGGTTATTATTTTTTAGGGCATGTTGAGAATACATTTTATAATTTTGTTATTATTTTTAAAACATAATTATACAAAATCTAGCAGTTCAAGCGCTCGCACCAGCAGCCGGCCAGTGCCCGTCGAGATGCACTACAAGACACACCGCATTAGAGAGGGTCTTCTGGTAATTCCGATCCAGCCTGTCCCGTACTGCCCTCCCCCAGCGACGCCCTAACCCGAGGTCCGTACTCCACATTGGGTGCCCTTAGCGTGTAATCGCCTAGTTTGAAGTTTTTTAAGCCCTGGGTGGGGGCCTTAATTTATTAAGGCAACCACAGGCATGTCCGGTTAAGGACCAGGCCCGGGTCGACGACGCGTTGTGTTCCACGCGCACCTCAAAGAGATGTCAGCATAATTGACGGGGTCCGATAGAGCCGATGCCTGCAGGGGTCGCAGATTGTTCGAAAGAGTTACCGTGGCCCTGGCGCACAGGCAACTGAAGGAACACGGGTGGGTTTTTATGATGACTCCCACCCAAAAATAAAAATAAAAGTCATGTCCGGTTAAGCAGCCGACAACCTCCTCGGTTGACCTGCGATAAGCCAATTAGAGGACCTTCTGCATTGAACCGTCGTTTCAGCTAGATTCCACAACGAAAAAAAAACTCGGTATACCTAATTAACTATTACGTAAGTAATTTTAAAGAAAACAGTAAGATAGAGAAAATTGTTTCATTCCTGCCTCAATTCTCCCCTCTCATTCTTTCTTTCCCTAATAACAAAAGATAGCAACACTCTTATCCTTTAACGCCATTATCAATCACATTATCTACCCTCATTTACACTAACAATATCCTTTACGCCCAAACAATTAAACTGTTCAAAACAAACTCCAAAGGTCTCAACATTACATGATCGGCTCAAAATAAACAAGAAATATTATATGAGTTTGTTTAAAACTTTTGATCAATAAATGTTAAAACGATCTTACCTCCTTGTTTCATGTTATCTTGAACTTCAGGGTTTTATTTCAACCGACTTCGGACTTGAGGTTTATTTTCGACGAAAGATTTGACTCCTTCGCAGGTTTTTGTGTGCTTAAGAAAGGGTATTAACACTGTACGTCTGGAGTGTAAAGTTCAAGGGAAAAATCACTAAGTCCAAAAACCTTCCAAACTTATATAATTGGCGGAGAAGGTACAGTTACGGGCATAAATATGGATAAACTGGGCAAAATTCAAAAGTGATTTTCGCCTAATTTTTTTTAATGAAATTTTATGTTGTTACGAACATAATATTTTCGAACTCATAGGTTTATGTAATATGTCGCATTTTAACGTTGCATTCGTTATTTCGTGAAAAAATCTTAGTTAAAATATTAGTGCTCGTGACTGTACATCTCTCTCGTTATCATCAGCCATAATTTTAACTACTGTGGGCGTACTATGGGAAACGTTGGTTATTGCGTAATAGAAAAGCCGTTTGCAGTTCAAATCAAATTATAATTTACGAACAAATTAATTACACTACCGAATCACACAATGTAGGTAAACGACATAACTATACAGAACGCGTGACAGTTTCTAAACGTGATCACTGCTTGACCGCCATCGACAAACTCCGCTTTGACTCTGGTCGAGCGTTATGTTGTAGACTCTGTCGAGCAGCAGCAGGTGGCGCTGGCGCTGGCATCCCAATTAGTCAAAGTCAAACGATTGATTTAACGTATTTCCGACATAATAAATGTAACTCCATTTATTAATGGATTATTTTCAATTTTGATTTAACATGCACACTATTTAAAAAAAACTTTTTTACAAATAAACAACCGACTTTCAAAAAAACACTAAAAGACGTGAAAAATAAGTTTAAATTTGGAAGTCGGTGTCTTTGGTTTAGTATTTTCATTTTTGGCCACCGACTTCCGAAATTAAAGTTTTTTTTCACGTCTTATAGTGTTTTTTTTGGAAGTCGGTTGTTTTTTTCTAAAAAAGTTTTTATTTTTCACTTCTTAGTAGCGGTACCTACCCCACGCAAATTCGTATACCACTACTTGGTGTGTAAATAACAGTGACAGGAAATTATTAACACATCATCCATATAAACCAAGTGGAAAAAATCTGCAGTATTAAGGATAACTCAAAAACTACTGGTCAGACCTTGATCAAATTTAAATCGGACCACATGTGAAGCACCACCTATCAAATAAAATAAGAATCATCCAAATCGGTTTACCCAGAAAAAAGTTATGAGGTAAAACACATAAAAAAAAAAAAAAAAAACATACAGACGAATTGAGAACCTCCTCCTTTTTGTGAAGTCGGTTAAAAAAGAGGCGCAATCATTATATTACAATGTTCAATAATATTTTTTTAGAAGCGCAAAACGGGAATGATTTTAGGTTCGATTAAATACATGCCTTTAAAAATCAGTGTAAAATATTGTATCTACGTAAACAATCTTTTACACTTATTTTTATGATGTCATATTATCAGTCACTAGGTGATGAATAAAGTACTACTACTACTATTACTACTAGTACTTTTAACCGACTTCAAAAAAAGGAGAAGGTTCTCAATTCGACTGTATGTTTTTTTAGAAGCCCGATACCACATTAAGTGTCGGTGTTATTAATTTTTTTACGGTCTTATCTAAATACCAAAGCCGAAATATCTAAAATATCACTGAAATATTACTTTATCAATGCAGCTTTTGCTGTGATAAGAGCCACTGTCGACCTTGCTTTATCTATACATTTTCATACGTTTTTTTTTTAATATTTTATTACCATTTGTGTTGGCAGTTCAATATGAGTTAAGGGGCAGATATACGACTTTTAATGATTTCAAATTGAACATCACGTATAAACAAATAGTCTTATTTGTTTGAAAGAAATATATGATAAAGTAGACTATTTTCTTCGTAATTTGATATGTGAATATTTGAAATTATATTTTTATAACATAGTGTAATTAATTTGTAAAGTAATGTCTAACGCGAACACAAAAACGATAATCACGCAAAAACTATCGGGTGTATTTTCATGAAATCTGCACCATCTAAAAGACAATTTAATTACTCAATTTTTTGTATACAGCTTTTATTTCTATTGTGTTTGATAAATCAAGGTGGGTTGTTTTTGCGAATAAACTTGATGCGCGTTGAAGCGGGGGCTCTTGCGGGCGACGGGCGGCAGTGCATCGCTGACCAATGTCCGGGTAGACGCTAACGCTCTGTCCAATTTTATTCGCTTAATAGTTTCGCATGCTCTTCCCACTCGGTCAAGGTTGCTGGCACTTATTGTCGCCTTAATACGATAACATATTGTTGGCCTTCCTTGTTGGCTCAATACTTTTTTTATCTTCTTTAATTATTTTATGAAAATCATAATTTTTTGTTACTCAATAAATTATACATCCTATAGGAAATATCTAAGGGCATCATTCATAGATTTCACTTTAACTTAACTTTGAAAGTAAGTGTCTGTTATGAATTTGAACTTTACTTGTATAAAAATAACCACAGCTTAACCAACGGGTCTATCAAAGGTTAAGCTATGCTTGCCACGGTCGGTACATATCAAGACCCTTCTGTGCCTTCGAAAGCACGTTATGGGATGATTTATGCTAGAGTGTCTTGGGCGCGAGGCACGTCCGTGTCTGCTCAATTTGTAGGGCCCAAGACTCGGACAGGACACGGATGCTGCAAGGTGTCGCATTAAACTGCTTCATATAAAACGTTGGTGAAGTTTGGAATCCGTGACTCGTCCGCGCCTGGTTTAATGCCGGGTCCACATAATTATGACCATTTGCCCGATCATATCACCGTGCCCGTATCACCGTATCATTCGTCGTACTGGACTCGCTGGACTGGCTCCGTATCTAGTTATCGACGAATTTATTTAACTCCGTATCATACCTGTCGTATCCTCAGCATTGCCATGATCGCGTATCGAATAGCCAACAGTTTTGTGTCAGCACCGTATTTCCTTTGATGATCGGACAAAAACCGTCTCTAAATGGAACGGGCCATATCGCGCTTTGTATCAGAGCGGCGCGGCGTATCAAGTCTGCGTATCATGAATTCATGATCGCGTATCATCACCCGTCCAGATAAGCGATCATGTTACGCGTCGGCGATACGGATATGGTGATGGGATCGGGCAAATCATCATATATGGACCCGCCTTAAAATATTCGTGAAGTTTGGGATCCCTGCTTCGTCCGCGCCTCGTTTAATGCCGGGTCCACACATGATCATTTGCCCGATCCGATCACCGTACCCGTATCGCTGTATCATTCGTCGTACTGTATCAAGCTCCGTATCTAGTTATGGACGCCTTTATTTGACTCCGTATCATATCTGTCGTATCCAAACGCCAAACCGTGCCGTATACGTATCTCCTTTGATGATCGGAGAAAAACGGACTCAAATTAGAACGGGCCGTATCACACTTTGTATCAGAGCGGCGTATCAAGACTGCGTATCAAGATCGCGTATCATCACCCGTCCAGATAGGTGATCATGTTACGCGTCGGTGATACGGATACGGTGATCGGACCGGGCGAATGATCATAGGTGGACGTGGCTTAAGGCACGGCTCGCGGCCGACCTGTCCAGCTTAAGCCGTTGTTCCCGGCTGTCATTCTTAGATCTATGCCAATCGTTACGATTAGTCAGAAGCCCAAAAGTCTGACAACCAGTTTTACCAAGGGGTATAGTGTTAACCAGAATCTGGGTTGTGCAGGTCAGACAGGCAGCCGCTCCATGTAAAATACTGGTATTCAGCTACATCTGGTTAGAATTGAGAATCTCCTCCTTTTTCGTAGTAATAAGATTCATATTTGTATGAACCGCTTACTTAACTTAATTGAACAAAGTAAAGTCAAAGTGTGATCTTTGAGTATTGCCCTAAAACTCAAAGTTTAGTTGTCCAAGAACACGTTTCTGCCATTATTTCTCTAGTTTGTATTGTTAAGGCATTATAGGACCCCAATTTAACATTGTTATACGACTTTAGCTGAATTGCGGTCTGTGTGTTAGGATCTGAGTTAAGGTCTACCCTATCTTTGGTCAAAATCTAATATTCTACGTAAACACAAACAATACTATTTATTTCTTCATTTACGTGTTATTTTATGTATAGTTTGGACTTTAAAACAATACTATGCTTTCAACACTAATAAATAAATTAAGTCTTTAAACACCCACCCAAAACGTGATCTACAAAATGGCAAAAGCTATTTTCCAAGTACTTATTCAAAAATAGAATACTAATAGCCATTCTATTTCTGAACTTACTCTTGAACACTCAAAACAAAAATAAATATTGGCATTCAATTACTTTGAAAACAAAAGAAGACAGCGTCTTGACTACGTGATTGTCCTTTTGACAAATCAAATTCCAATTTCAAATAATAAATGTAGACAAAATGAAGATGGTAGCGGTATTTTGAAGTGAAAACTTCTTTAAACGCGTTGAGCAATTTTTGGTATAGGTGATAATCTTATGTGTTCACGTCACAGACCAGCTGACCTATTCTGTAAAAATCTCACCGTGAAATCTAAAGTGAAGTGAGCTTGGTGTGATCTGTCAGTAGTGTCAATCCCTAGCATCAGGTGTAATGACAGCTCACTTGCAGCTCACTTGAAGCTCACTTTATCTAAGTTTTTACGGTGAGCATTTTAACGGATTATACCGGCTATGCGGTTGGCCAGCAGTGGAAAAACCACCGTTATTTTATGGTTTCAAGTTTTAACTTCTGTAAGCAGTCCCCATGACGGCCTGTTTTTTTATTTCTCTTTGGGAGATGTTAATAAAAGTTGCGTTAAATTAATAACATTTTAATGCCGTAAATCAACCGTAAAAAGTGCCGTAAACCACCGCATTAGCTTTTCTTTTCTTGAACTTTTCTGTCAATCATGACATGTTTGTACTAAAAAACTGTCGATGTTTCACTCGTCTATTTAGCTAGTTTAGAAGTAATAGTTGTATGTAGTTTTAAATATATTTTTTTGCCGGTTGATGGCAATAGGCTCGCACCCTATTACATGGGACTTAAAAATAACTGGCGAAATGTGGGTGTACTGCAGGTACACCTCTGCCTATCCCTAGAGGGATTACAGGGTTGATATTTAGTTTTGTTATATTTTTATTATGATTTTAATGAAATTATAAAGTGAAGCAAAACGCACTTTTAAGGCTAAGTATTCTAGCTGCCAGGGTCGCTAGTTTGTCCGAAAGGGTTACCGAGCCCTGGCACACAGGCAACTGAAGGTACAAGGGTGGGTTTTAGCCAGTAAAAGTCTGACACGCTCTCCCGCTCCGCCCAGAGCGGGAGAAGTTATATGATACGAGAGACACAGCAAAAAAAAAGTGTTCTAATTCACATTTTGACTACTTCCATATTACTATCCAAGATGTCAAAATCATTTACCAAAATAGCCACCAGCCCGCTAGCTAGAAATGACGAAATACATTTTATTTAAGCAAAGCTTACTAAAAATAAAATGCCTGCCTAAATAAGAATGTGGTCGTTTTTCTAGATTTCCGATATCTTATAACATTTCCTTGGGAAATAGAATACTTTAAAGGGTTTCGCGGGAAGATTTGTTAAATAGGTTACTGTGCCGGAAGTGATTGGTACTTCAACTTAAAGTTACAGTATAAACTTTAAAGTAGGCTCTTACCGCCGCACTCACAGATAAAAAAAAGTTAACGAATCATTAAAATGGATTTAACAGTTATTTAAATGTAGCTCACTACTAAATTCTGCATCTGGAAAATGACGCGTGTCACTCTTAAATAATTGTAAGTTTATGTTTCACCAACCTCTGCTGGGTTTTTAATACTTTTTACATAGTGAGTATAGTTCGTTTTTCAAGGTACATTGACTTCACATATGTACTAGCTTCAGCTCGCAATTTCGTTCGTGCGAAATTTCGGCCCCCGACTCAGCGCGTCGCGTCGCATCGTCCGCCCGCGCTATTATTTCGTTTTCGCTTAGTGTTCTTAATGACGTTTTTTTTTCTTTTTGCTCTTCTCTCCATGTTATATAGCCTTTCTTAAGAATTGGGCTATCAAAATCAAAAATATTTTTTTCATCTGACTGGTAGTATCCAGAGTCCAGTTTTGACGTCCAAATGTGACTATTAATGGCCTACTTGAAATAAATTATTTGATTTTGACTTTGACTTTCAACGGTAATGAATGTCTAAGGGTGCGGCTGTTAACCAAAAACAATATCAGATTAGCGCACATAATGTTACCACCAACCAACCAACCACCAACCATCTAACCACCAACCAACCACCAACCAATAACCATCAATTACCATATTCCATTCCCATTTGGATTCTGATTTTCAATTTCCATATTTTTTAATTATTATTTTGAGATGTTATTTAATTTTATTTTATTTATTTGGGAAAACAAACAATTACACATTAAGAATTACAAAAAGATAGGATACAGAAATGATACAAATGTGAAATTCAGACGACTCTCATTTTGTAACACTTGATTTGTGTCTTGACTCCATCCTCCTCAAGATTTTTAAATTTTTGAGCTATTAAACACAATTCAAGGAATTGTGGAATTTATTTGTAAAAGCCACACTAAATAGCTTTTGATTAAATTCATTTTCTAACAGTCCACCACGCAAATAACACATTAAATTTAAATTATAAAAACTAAACACCCGTACAGCCAAATAGAAGTTGTCATTTTCATACAAAATACGTTTAGTTTCTCTATATTACATTTGATATTGACAGAATTGTCGACATCGGCACAATTGCCATGAATAAAACTGGAATAGAACTCTATCCTTTAGCTTAGAACCAGTCGGTCATCCCAAGTACCTACGTCTTGAATAGGTAAAGCCAGAAGATACCTAGGTATAACCTGCAAATGTGTTAATGACCTAACGTGGTTGTATATTAGGTGTGTTGGGGTGCTTGTGGCTTTTAAGCAGTATTGGAACACCTGGTCTCGATATTACGTTCAATATAGGTAGGTACAGAGTACCTACGTACTCTAGGATATTGGCAACATCGGTAATAAAACAATGTCAATATACTTTGTAGAGGTAACGGAGAAATTTTGATGTAAAATGCTGGTAGGTACAGAGTACCTACGTACTCTAGGATATTGGCAACATCGGTAATAAAACAATGTCAATATACTTTGTAGAGGTAACGGAGAAATTTTGATGTAAAATGCTGGCTTGGCCACTTAGAAGTTACTTATTGTAATAGCAAAACTGTTTTGTGTTTTGTTTGGTTTTGTCACTTGCTTATAACCTTTTCTATGTGATTTTTATACAGGAACCTGTGATACTTAATCGAAAGTGTGTGTTATGAAATAACACCCAAATTATGCATTATCAAGACCTTAATATATGTTGATATATCAACAGATACAAAAAAATATTCTTCATGCAAAAATAGGACCCGTCGCATTCCAAAGAAAAGTCGTCGAATCCGACAACAGGCTTCCATGAAAATTGGCGGCTCACAATGTAACTCAGCAATTAAACTATTTACTAATTAAGAAACTGCCCACAACAAAAAGTTAAAAACTGCACACAAATTAAACGTAGTCAGCTAAATTACTTTAATTCCTCGCACTTTCATAAATCTTGCAATAAACAAGCGTAGCGACGATGCAAAAATGCTGAAATACTAAAATTTTACTCCCACTTAGTTATGAGGAACTTGTAGAGATACATTGCGATGAGACAAGGTCATACTGTGAGCTAAGCGAGAAATGAAACCCCTGAACATCATTAAAGCATTCCGCTACAGTTTTCTCAGGGAATCACGACCTTGCGAGCAGAAATGAGCGAGAAATTACTTATATTAACTCGCTTTGCGGACCCACCTAGCCTTATTCTCTGGAATTGCTCAGAATCCATTTATTTTAAAATTCATTTTCAACTTTAAGCGACATCTGCGCTGAAAAAAATATCTCCAATTTACATTAACATAAATGGCAGCGCTTTACTTCTTGATGGCGTTTTCTGTACGTCCATTGAAGGCATTAGAGCCTCATTAAATAGAGGAGGCGTTAATTGGCGATGGTGTTAGTAAATGATTTAATTAATTTGCAGTGTTATTTGGTTTTTTTTGTATGTGGAATACATAGGTGCAAATTAAAGCAGAAGTTTTGAAATGGAAAATGGAAAGCACTTTGTCTGACCTAGAACCCCAGAAAGCACGGAATCGCTACGCTGGTATAGCGACTAGAGATGCCTTTGCTGTTGCTTATTGTGTCTGAAATTAGCACAATTGAGCGCAAATGTTGTCACAGGCATTGTTTAAATTGTCACTGGGCCGTCAGTTTCTGACGCGCATGGTTTGTATGGAAGGTGTTGACGATACAGCCTCTAGAGGCATCTCCGTACTCTGTGCAGGGCTCCATGTTTAAAAGTCGCGTTTAGAACCACTAGAACAGCGAGGGAAACTACACGTCATCACTAGGATAAAAGACTAGAAAGGTGACAAAAGGTAGTCAAAATCTGTGACTGCATTCTCAGATTTCGACAGTTGTTACACACTGGTGACACTGCACACTCTGGGTACACTGGCGGTGGTGGTGGCCGGTTAGATGAGATGAGAGAGAATACTATTGTGTTCTCTCTCTTCTCATTCTCACTTTCTACGAAATGTATCGGAAGTTTTTGGAATTTCTGACTTTTCTAGTACTCAAACCTCAGTTGGTCCGATAGTTTTTTTTTATTCTTATAAGAAACATTTTTTTTGGTGAATATTGCCCTTTTTCTTGCTGACTGTATTTTTTTTTCAAAATCTGTGAATGCAGATCAGACTTTCTCAAAAAGTTAAGGACAGCTTCCTCAGACCGTTTCCCTGTGGCTACAACGGTTAAGATACCTGCCCTTACTGCCCCATCTCAAAAATTCACCCTGTATAAGAGTAAAACAATCAACTTTTAGTACCATGTTTGCGACGTTGATTGGCAACCCAATCAGTGCACGTTTGATCAAGTATGATTCAATATTCATGCTTATTACCTTGAGTGTTCGTTAGTGTGTTTAGTGAAGTCCAGTTTACGGGTAGAAAAATATGGTTACAATGCAACTCATTGGAGGATTTAACTACCGACACGTAGGGACAGCAGTGTCATTCGATGCAGCAGTCGCAGAGTTTGACGCTATAAAATCCAGCTGGTACAAGCTGGATTTACAAAAAAAAAACTTTCTACTTTTTTAAATCACGTGCTCATTACCACGTAGGAGTTGGAAACACGAGGAAAAAGATTTCTAAACCTACTGAAGGGCACATGGGGAAAACTTCTGAAAGAGAGCGGCTCTTTTGAAATGAAGCCCTTGTGGCGACGCGATTTAGGATTTTTTTCTTTTCACGTTCTTAGACCGAGAATTTTTTGATTTGTTATTTTATTATTTTTCTTGTTGTTACTAACACGGTTTTTAGCAGTAGTTAAGCAATTACATACTTTTGATTTTACCGTGCTGAAACATTTTTGTTTTAGTAAATAATGTAATGTCTATTCCAAATGTATCAGATGAAAGTGAAAACAAACGCTGTTCGGGTTACAGTCCTACTCAATCACTCACTAAAGAGAATTAGTAACACATTCATCTGTATTTAGAAGGTTTCAACGTTATATCTCACGACTTTTTCCAACAAATTGTTTGGTTAACATGATTAAATTGTGCTTGAAAAATCACTAACGAAAATTGAGATAGTGAAATAAACTTTTGAAAATTTTGAAAAAAAGACATCTTTTAGCCGATTTAAAAATTGTGGGCATATATGTATTAAAAAAAAGAAAAAGGATTGTGTGGTTTTATGAAACCACGGTAAAAGTGAAACTTTTTTTCACATTATAGACATTTAACTAAAAACCTCCTTCCTTTCACTTTATCCCTACTCCGCGGCCGACCGTCACGCGACATGCAACACACAGATGAAAAAGTTTGAGACGATGTAATAAAAGTTTCACTTTAAAACAAAACCAAGCGTTCAATTTGTAAATGGCACTACAAATCGGCATCCACAGGTACGTTTTCTGATCCATTTGTTTACATTTTCATCATCTACTTTTGGAACAGACCATAGGAAAGATCTGACACAGCTTACCTTCATTATAGCAACAGCACTGACAAACAAAATTTCCTTTATTAGTGTCTTCCACATAAATATTTGTTTCACTTGCTACATTTTTATGTGTGTTATCGTTAAATTTTATGCTCATGTTGTACACAAAAATATCGGTTTACTACGAATTTTTGTTTATTTTTATATGAGTAATGTAGTTACTTTGTGGAGGCCTTGATCTTGAATGTCGTCAAAACGCGATTCATAACGTAATGTTCATTTTCATATTCATTGGGGAATAAAAATTCATCGTGTGGTCGTCGCGGGATTTTTATTTATATATGTACAAATATTTAGGAGAGAAACGTTTTTGTTACTCGGAAAATTATCTTTGTTTTCTTGCGTACCTACCCCTGGTTTTTGGCTCAGTAAATCTGTTGTAAAAACTCTTGAGAGACGTTGTGATTACCATAAAATGTATAATAATGTACTTTTTTTGTTATTATTGATGACTTGACTTTATTATTGAAAGAAATTTAAATTTTATGTATTAATAAGCTGACCCGACAGACGTTGTCCTGTCTTAACTATGAATTTCATATGTCGTTTAGTTTTAGTTTTGACTATTGACTAAAACTAAAACTATCGACTCATTTATCAACCGATCTATCTGTGTTTAACGATATTTGCAGCACGCATTCTGTCAATCGCTGACAGTTATTTCAAACAACTGACAGTTATGTAAAATTAATATTGGCGTTAAGTTTTCTTAAATTTTGTAACGTTCCGATCAACTTCCTTATTTTTATATTTCATAAGATCCTTCTCCTGACAATAACGAATATAACTTAAAAAATAATAGTGAAATCGGTCCAGCCGTTCACGCGTGATGGCGTGACCAAGGGAAATAGGGATTCATTTTTATATATGTAGATAGATTAGAATAGATTTTTAATATTATGTATTGTTTAATTTACGACTAACATATAATTAATTACTACTAACAACTACAGTGTAGACCAAAAACGAGAAACGATTTTTTTAAATTTACCGATCGTTTAGCCCTAATCACCGCAATAGAATATTGAGTACCTAACAAGAATAATGTACCATCAGCTGTAATTTAATTTATTTACTAATCCCTTTTTACAAACAAAATTATTTCACTTTTACCATTCATTATTCTCTTTGTAATTGGTTACTTTGAGTTGCGTCTGTGACGAACGGGCTTAGTAGGTACCTACCAAGCAAAATAAGGTGATAATAGGCCACTAATTAAGATGCTATACACCAACGCCTTTGCGATCAAAACTATAAACACAAGAATAAATAATAAGTTCGGGTTTTCCGTCTGAAACCCTTAAAGATATAGGTAGATGCATACATTTTTAAACTTCTTATTGAATTTTATCAAGTTTATTCTTATGCTACCTACCCAAGTTAATTCCTTTGATTTCGTTATCAGCAGCTCGTTCAATTCCTTGATCGCCTAAACTCTAACAATGAATGCCAGCAATGAAGTTTGATCGTTAGCGTTCAAGCCTCCGCTCATACAATTAAGGATATCATTATGATTATGGTCGTAATGTACGGTACATATTTAACTACCAGTGGTGGCCCATTGGTAACAAACCTGACATACGTGTTGTAGGTCGCGGGTTTGTACACAGGCAAGCGCTTTACTTTGTGTAATTTATTTCATCAGCACTGCTCCGTAACTGATAAATGGAAAACATCGTGAGGAAACCGGCATGTCCGAGAACCAATCATTTGAAGACATGTGACATCCACCAACCCACATTGGACATGCGTGGTGGATTTTAGCCCACTCCCTCTTTCAGAGAGTAGCTGCTTGTGTCCCAGCAGTGCAAACGTTTAAAGGCAGATTATGCTAATTAACATAACATAACATCACGCCTGTATTCCCCGAAAGGTTAGGCAGAGGTGTACCTATAGCACACCCACATTTCGCCAGTTATGTTTAAGTCCCATGTAATAGGGGGCGAGCCTATTGACATCACGTGGTCACAAATCCAGCCTCCGGGCTGCTACCGAGAAATTTCAGTTGGAAAAACCCAATAACACTTTGCCCAACCCGGGAAGCGAACCCAGGACCTCATGCTCAGCAGTAGCGCTTGCGACCACTAGACCAACGAGGCAGTCATTAAGTCGGGCTAATTAAGTAGCTACGTAAGTATGTATAATTATACCTAATGGTAAGAATGTCACGGTCTTGTAACAAAAGAAAAAGATTCCTAGGTTCTTCTGTCATAAGAACCTTATGAGAGAGTAAAAAGCGTTGGCTTGCTATCGTGACAGTCTGTATGAGGAAAATGAAATAATCTGACAACGAGCATGTAATGAAAAACTTTACTGTTTGAAATGAGACAAATGAACTTGATTCCGTAGCGGTAACTACATCGCCACATGCGAGCTACGCGTCACACTGACGCCACGTAAAATCCTGCATCGCGCAAGCAGAGTTTACCGCGCAACTAGCATATAAACAACGTCTCGACATCAAACGTCGGGCAGCTGCCCACCAGACACAACACCCGTCTGGTCGCAAAATCCTCCCTTTTCTATGGAAGTATGAATGAACTTTACACCCTGTTCCTTATACCGCTATAATTCTGTCTCATACTTGAAAAGGTTATAATTGATAAAGTGGCCACTCCATTTTAGAATCTTTAAATATAACTACAGAACAATGTTATGATATTGTTCTGTAGCGCTAAATCTGACAGCTATCTTCATAAAATAATCCCAAGAAATAATTAATTTATTTCTCTCTCCTAGCTCAGACATTCTCATTAGAATCAGTATTTCTCAAGATTAGACACTAAGAATGATGAGGACATCCCTTTGCACTTTGTCTAGAATGGTCTGGTCTATAAATTGCAAAAAAGCAGTTAGCACTTCGGAGTCTGTGTTAATTGATCTCTAGTTCTTTAGAGGGTAAAATAGGGTAGAATAAGACTTTATTTTTAGGATAGTAATTGCAAAAGGTGTTTTTTTTACACCTCCTTCCACCATTTTTCAATATCTTCATTAGAACGTATGAATGACGTATGAACTTATAATTTAATCTTTTAATCCTGAAACTGTTGTGTCATGTTTTGTCATTCAGATTGAGAAAGAAAGAAAATAAATTTATGATAAATTTTGACCCAAGTTAAGGAAAACAATATTCAAACAAAAACAATAAATAGAAAAAAACTTAAAAACATTATTGTGTGCCTGTTTAGAATAGAAAATAATAGAATACTCTTTATTACCTACACCATAGCCAGCCAGTCTTCTTCTTCTTTTCGAGCGAAAAATAAATAAATAACAGTAGTTTATGAAACTGTTGCATAATGAGGGGTATTAAAACACGAGTGTGTGTTTAAAAACCGAGCCGTGCGCGAGGTTAAATAGTATCACAAGAGTTTTTAATACTGTAAAACGGGGTGAATAGGAACGCAGGGGTGAATCGTAACGAAACTTTAAAAGGAATTTTAACATTTAAATAATATAATTTGTTGCCAACAGGGACACGTAATCGGTTAATTATAATACAGTATACACGTTAGAGTCCTTTTTGGCGACAGACCATAATATTTCAATGTTAAAATCCCTTTTAAAGTTTCGTTACGATTCACCCCTGCGTTCCTATTCACCCCGTTTTACCGGTACCTATTTATGTGCACTTTCATACACTTTTTTTATCTACTCTCATATATTGGGATTGAACCTACTAAATTAAAGATCAAGTTTCCCACAAATTTCAGTTCAACAAAACGTATAAATGACGCCAAAACCCAGCACATTACCGAGCATGCGCTAAAGCGGGCGCTGCCACAGACAAGTAAAAATTGTAATCAAAACTTTTTTGTAATGATATAAAAATGGCGAGGCCCGCATATGCGTTCAATTCGAAAAAAAAAATATGGGAACTCCTTGGTGACATTAACTTCTTGGATTTGCCCCGTATCGTAGGTACTGGTAAAAAAAAAAAACGTTATATGAGTTGGGTTCAGTAGGTGGCTACACCAATCGCGGCGTCAGAGTCGTTTTTAGGTATTTTTTTTGCCAGTACACATTTTTTTATTATAGCTCCAACTAATTGTATTCAACAGAAAATTTAATTGCTTCTCTTACTTACTCATGAAACATAATGTAGCAGCTTGTTTTTACCCTTAGACAGCCTAATATTTATGTAATCACCCTAATTTTATCTCTAGTCCTAAGTTATTTCTACAGCTATCTTTATTTCTTGTAATTAATTTCGTTGCGGGTTTCCAGACAGCCTAGTGTGACTCTTGGGAGGTTCTGCGGGCTTTCTGTAACTTGGCTAAGTAAGCTACTCCTGTCAAGAGTACCCAGGATTAATGTTAAAATATTAGTCTCGAAAACATTTGCCCGCGAATACATTCGCATCCCAGTGAAACTACCTTAATATTCGGATAAAAGTATCCAATCTGCTAAGCCAGATAATATGATGTATCCGTGTGTTAAATCAGTTTTGCGTGATTAAAGGACAAACATCTACACGATTTTTGTTTGCAAGATTTCTTTTTACACATAGTTTTAAAAAAATATCTAGGTAGGTACGATTTTTCCTACTTTATTACGTATAATTATAATAGTATATTATAGAATAGAACACTCTTTAATAAGTACAATATACCAATTACAGATATAAATGTAGAAATTTCACCATCTAAATGAAACCTTTAACTAACTAAGGTAACTTTTATTTTATTTTTTCACTTTCTCAGGTAGTTTCAATGATAATCTAGCAGTTCTTCTGAATCAGAATCTTCTGGCAGTTTGAGTGCTTCATGCGGCCTACCCAAATGTCCTTTCTTTGGTATTGTTCGTCGAGTGGTTGAGCTCCATAAGCTCTGAGTTGAGCTCCACGATTAGTGACAAATGCGTGCACTGACTGGACAGGTCCACTCTTCTGTGTGGTTTTTCCTCAAAAGACCATTTCAGACGCAAATCTACATGGTCTTCACATGATCTGACCAAGATTATGTCTGGACTTTAAAAGAGACTGTGAACTCTGAGTTTGTTTCGGCCTTTCTTCTCAGAGTAGTCAGATAGGAAACGCCAACCTCGTCTAGTTTTAAAAATATGATTGACGTGTAAAAGTGTTTTTATAAACCTACTTACAGAAATAAAGTCATTTATCCTCTAACCAAAACGCGTATGCAAACTATAAAGCAGAAGATAGTTGCGTTCCATGTTCATATACCTACACAGTTTTCCAATATAACCTACTCACAGGAAGAGGGAAAGTTGTTCCTCTGCTTAGCGCCACGGAAATCCTGTACCTGATATGCTGTGGCATTTGATGGCCTGTATAAAAGAATTACAGATATAAATGTAGAAAGAACAATGGCAGCTTCCCATACATTGTTTTATTTGAAATTAAATTATTACGTCTTTAGATGAAAAATATCTTATTAAACTCAGCGTCATTTTCTAAGATTTTTTGTTAGAGAAGGCGGAAATTAATAGATATTCAGTGTTGAACATTTCAATAACACAGGACTGAGTGCAAACTTCTGGCCAAGGGTTGTAAACTGTCAATAGTTGTCAATGTCAACAACCAAGCTATATTTTTCTAAGAATGTAGTTATACATAGATACTAGTATTTTTAGTTCAGAATTGCCATACCATTTGATATATTTCCCACTTTACTGCAATATTCTTATATAAGTAAGAACACAGAATAAACTTAGAGATAGGTAGGTATAACAAAATAAATGTGGTATTTATTCATTTACGTCAGGTTAATATAACAACAAACTAAAAATGTTATCAACACCACGATAATTACGCTATACCTACTATTTAGGAAAATAAATATAAAATGGCAATACTAAACCCATCCAACCAACATTTTTTTT
Organism: Griposia aprilina; assembly: GCA_916610205.1. Lineage (NCBI taxonomy): Eukaryota > Metazoa > Arthropoda > Insecta > Lepidoptera > Noctuidae > Griposia > Griposia aprilina. Next base: position 18,921,344 of record OU744286.1, read on the forward strand.
AATCTTTTAGAACGAAGTAGTCAAATAACTTTTCATTAAACATATTTTTTTTACTCGGCCTTTACTAGATAAAATGATATATAAAAAAAAAAACGTAGCTAATTAATTGAATTTACGAGGTATAAGTGTCACTTTTAGACTTTCAAATTTATTTCAAATAAGAATTTGCCAATGTTCTTTCACCATCTAAAGGAAACCAAAACGCGTATGCAAACTATACGTCAGAAGATAGTTGTGTTCCATGCCCACACACAGAGTTTGCTAATAACACCTACTCACAGGAAGAGGGAAAGTCATTACTCAGCTTAGTGCCACGGAAATCCTGTGCCTGATATGCTGTGGCATTTGTTTGCCTGCATAAAAGTACCTATAGGGCTGGTGAATTACATCGCAGTGCTTTGTTTTTATAAAAGTAATATATTTGTGCAAAAGAAGATTGAAATACAAGGTGACACACATTTATATAATGTAAGATCATGGATTACCCTTTCTTGCCTATGACATCCTCAGATCTGATCTTAATTTTTCACGTGCATCCCACCTTTTTTTTTTTTTTTTTTTGGGATAGGAAATCATCAAATTACCTCTCCCGCTCTGGGCGGAGCGGAAGGGCATGTCAGACACTTACTGACTAAAACCCACCCGTGTTCCTTCAGTTGCCTGTGCGCCAGGGCCACGGTAACTCTTTCGAACAATCCGCGACCCCGGCAGGCATCGGCCCTATCGGACCCCGTCAATTATGCTGACATCTCTTTGAGGCGCGCGTAGAACACAACGCGCCATCGACCCGGGCCTGGTCCTTACCGGACGGCGAGCTGCCCATTGCTCGCCGTCCGCAGGCCCGCGCCTACGGTGGCCGGGAGTCGGCTATCGACTCCCGACACCCAGGGTGTCTCCTCCTGCGGTGACTAGGGGCGTGAGGTGTGCATCCCATCTTGACGTAAGAATCCCTGACTTGGTCTTTGACAAACATTCAAAAGTCCAAACTCAAGGTTTGCTAACGTGCAATGGAGCGCAGTATTCAAAGCGTCAAATTGACTGACCATATTCGCAAAACCACATTGCGCTCCAAAACAGATTACTGACGTTGCTCAAAAAGCCGCTAAGCTGAAGTAGGATTGGGCTGGCTACGTCTGCCGTATGCCCAATGAGCTGTGGGCCAAAATAACTACAACGTGGAGCCCTGACACAGCCAGAAGGCGTTGCGGCAGATCCCGTAGAAGATGACGGGAAGAGATAAAGAAAACAGACGGATAGTGGTCCACTTTAGCCCTAGATCGAAAGAGCTGGAAGTCATGGAGAGAGGCCTTTGCCCAGCAGTGGGATGATGCAGGCTAATAGTAGAAGTAGTAGTGGTAGTAGGTATGATGCAAAGCACACAAAAGTAAAGGAAAACAGACAACAGACAACGGACCGCCCACATACAAGACAGAGGCTTGTCTTTTTCTTTCGCAAATGCGGTTTTATGCAAATGAAGTCACATAAAAATTTGTGTCACTTTTACATTCAATTAAAGCTATGTCCATTCTGTATACAGAATGTATGCACGCACTATAGACAGTAATCAATCAAGATTGTTGACCCACATTTCGGTGATGACGGACGAAAAACAGCGATAATTACTTAACTTATACACAAGGAAATTATTAACAGTTTAAATAAGCTTAAATACTCAAGCTCCCTATCCAATCTCACTCGACAAACACCAAATAACCTTCGAGTTTATTTAACTTGTATTTATCAGTTCAGATTATTAACGAAACTTCCCCTAGAGGCTATTGGCCCGAGTTCTTGGTGAATATTTGGGCATAATTTCCTTGTTTCAGCTTTATTGGGGCTGAAGTTTTAATGTGCCTGCATTATTGAGAAATGTTTGGCTATCTTACAGGGTTGATAGGATCCCGAGGAAGGGTTACGAAGTAGGGTTTGCATATTTGTGCTAATATTAAGATTAAGTTGTTGTTAGGTTATCTCATCTTTCATGGGGTACTGTTTAAAATGTTACAATAAAATACCTCCCCATATACATACTTCAACTGAATGAAACAAAATTCAAATCTTGTATAAAACGCACACTATGCAGCCAAGCATATTATAAGTTGGGGGATTACATCGCTGATAAAAATGCTTGGCTCAACGCTGGTCCTGCTCCACAAGGGCGCATAAACTAATTGATTAGCATTTGAAACTACTGTTGGAGCTGCTGAAGATTTTAAAAACTATCTATGCATTGTATAAATTCAATGTTTTAGTATTGTATAATTGCACAGCACATGTTGTGAGTACTATGTACCTACTATAAAGCTACCATTTAATAGGTTTTTCTTTCATTAACTTGAATATGCCCTGGCGGCTGAGAGTATGTCATACTCACTCTAATGTCTCGCTGGTGGTGGCGTGTGTGTTGGATCATTAAGTTCCCTTCAAAATGGTTGAGCTGAATGGTGCTGACCCATGCGTCATATTCGTGAACGAGCGCCGTCAGTGGGGACTGGTCTTAGCTGGTCTTAGCTGCCACGGCTTACTTTAATTTAATTTAATATTTGAAATGATTTTGTCTTTTTATTACGGAAGCTTTAACGTTCTGCATCGTTCTCACATGCATAATTTCAACATGAACGATGTAACCAATATTTTGTAACCATATTTTGATTTAAAAGAGTGTCCATGGAGTTTCTTGCCCGTTCTTCTCCATAGGCACCTACTACGCTTTGGAATGGGTGACTAGCTTCATCTTTCTGACTGACCGACCCCTTGACTATTCAAAAGTGCCTGTAATTGGTTTATTTGAAATAAATGTTTTGAGTTGAGTTGAGGTTAGGTTAGATGCATGCAAGAATAAAGAGATAGAACTTTACCTAAGAGGAACGCGGTCACGGGGTCATTGGCGTTCATTTCATACTAACGTGTTCTTCTGTTTTCTCTTTGGTTAATGATACTAGTCCAATTTTTTTTTACGATATAATGTGTATTATCTACCACTACTATGGCCCTATGTTTTGCTTATCGACGTATATTTGTTTCAAAAATTAATTTAATTACTTCATAAAACAATGTTTGGGCTAGTATCATTAACCAAGGAGAAAACAGAGGAATACCTTTGTATGAAATGAATTCCAACAACCACGTGAACAAAGCGAATCCCGCGCAGGATACGCGACGAAACTCAATCACGCCGATTCGATTGTAAGAACTAACTTTTATGGAGGTGTTGACACTCTGGCGCGAATAGTCATGTCACTTGCTAATCATTAAAATCGCATCCCCCGCCGGATTTGCCTCATTGTGGCCAGAGCTTTTTCGTACACTAGCAACCCATCCCTGCTTTGCACGGTTTAATTATTATACAAATAAGCCTTTCGAAAACCGCATTAAAATTCATTGCGTATCTACTTCAGAAGAACAACGCGGTCACACGAACAACAACTTTAATTTATAATATGTATAGACTCGCATAATTTACTGTGTTTTGAACCACAAAATTGCAAAGCGTTCTCCTTTGTTTTTGCTGAAAATCATTGTTGATTCGTTGATTCACTGATAGTTTTGTATCTCTCCTTATTTTAGCACTCTTGCAATCCTAATATATTTCATTTAGACAATTCAACAATATACATTGTGTAAATCTGTTTGGCGAGAAGACAGATTTTCCAAACATACGGAGCAATGTATATTGTTGAACTGTCAAATTGAAATCTATTGCGACCGTGCATGACGCAAGTAAGTTTGCATTTATTAAAATTGTTTTTAAAAACTGTGTCATTGGTGTTAATTCGTCTTAATACGACTTTAAAAAAAGTAAAAACAACAACAGAAATCTCTTATGGTATTATTTTAATAAACACTGTGTCATTCTTCTCTCATTCACTCTCTCTCGTAGAGAGATGGCCTGTGTCCCAGCAGGGGATTAAAACCCAAAATAAAATTGTGATAAACATTACAAAAAAATCAGATTCGTATAAAAAATTATAATTAGGTATGACAAATATAAAATTGTCAAATTGTGAAATGTTATAAAAAATTTCAAAATATGAAAACATTAAAAAAAACAGAGAATAGAATATTATTATTTAAAAATATTATAGTAAGTACTAATTATAACTACGTTTGTATCTGTGTGTATTATGTCTTTCAAAGAACAGAAAATAAGTAAAGATGAAATCTCTTAAGGTGCCTGTAAAAGTAAATGTAGGTACCTAATGGGTTAAGAGAAACATATTAAAACAACAATATTAATCATTTGCAGGAATTGGTATAAATATAGAAAATTAAAGAAAAAACTATGTGTCAATGCTTCAAATGTTACGTTACTCCACCTTACTGGCTGGCCTTCGATCAACAATAGCACTAGATTAAGGATTAGGGTCAAAAACACATCGCTCAACTGGCGATGATTGCTTATAGCTTGATTATAAACCTTAAAACTCAAATATAAAGTTTATTATCGTTTGCAATATATTTACTACTTCGATTGAAAAGTAAATGTATTTTTAAAATAAGAACAATAATATTTATGGAAAATTAAAACATAATTTCTAAGCAATAAGGTTGAAAAAACTATGTTGCAAAATAAGATCAGAACATTATTTTTGGTCTTATTTCATTTCCGGCCGTTTTTGATGCGCGCATTGGAAATCTATTACTATTGTTGATAGAAGTGACTGGCAAATATTTTTTGGCATAGCCTGCACCCTAATTACGTAACACATTACCAATCATAATCTGAATCATTTTGAAGCCTATAGCCAATCCATTGCTTCATTTGTTCGAAAAATTTGTCTGCTCAACAACGTAAATAACGCAATGAACGTTGTTGAACTGTCAAATAAAACCCATTCCTACTGTTAGTGTGTTACGGAATAACCCCGCTAATCTTTTATTTTATTGTTCGTGAAGAAGCCAGTGAAGAAGAAAATGGAGGATTAGGCAACTGACGTAACTTGCCATGACCTTTTTACATTGTAAGTTATCTGAAAAGCGTTGCTATCAAACTAAATATAGTAACGCAGGGCCGGATTGAGGAGATAAGGTTTCACGGACGCGGACCTAGCCACTCCTAGTATTTGATTTCGGTTGATATGAAACTTTTTGTTGTTCAAATGAATGACTGGTTTTACTGTAGAATTAGTTTTAAAACAACTACCTACGAGTAGTTACAGTGATTAGTAGTCTGTGCTGGCGAAAACAAATCGATTCATAATATGAATTGAAACAGTGAATCGTAGACGTAGTATAGAATGTGGCCAAGAAACTGGGAATCCTAAATAAGATGAGGCGCTACTTCACATTTGGACAGCTTTTAAGTCTGTACAAAGCACAGGACCATTCTTATATGGAGTATTTTGCAGCCACTTGTGGGATTGCTCAACGAAATATCAGCATTGCGGCACTTGATTCAGTGGAACGCAGAGCAAAAAGGCTCATAGGCGATGAGGCGCTGGGGACTAGGCTTCACAACCTGGCTCTGCGGCGTAATTATGCTTGCCCGTCGGTCTTCTACAGACTTTACTTCGGAGTGTACGCAAAAGCTCCACGACCTACGAGGTAAATATTTTTGTAACACACGAACAGTAGAAATGGCTTTCATTTTGACATTTCAACAACATAAATTGCGTTATTTACGATGTTGAGTAGACACATTTTTCGAACATATGAAGCAATGGATTAGCAATATCATTCAAAATTATTGAAATCCTGATTAATAGTGAGTTACGCAATTAGGGCGGTGGTCCCACCATTGTCCTTTTACTACCGGACTACCAGACGTACTGCAAAGTATCATTCGCGCTTGATTGATATCCCGGCCAGTCGTACTCAGCGCTTCTCCACATTAATTATGCGCACAGCCAAAGTGTGGAACTCTCTACCAGCGTTTGTGTTCCCTTCCAAATTTTAACCCGTCTGCCTTCAAAGCAAGAGTAAACAGACATCTTCTGGGCACGCTCGCTGGGTAGGCGTGTTCGAGGACAAGAGCAGGCCCTTTTTAGCAATAACAAAAAAGTTTTTTCTTTTCTTGCCATCAATTTAAAAATGAAAGTCAGAACTACGTATTGTGCATACCAACCTGTATTTAGTTTAAAAGGTGCTGTAAAAATATATTAAATTGTAAAAAAAAACTTCATTTTTCTTATTTTAAATCAAGTGAAACGTTAATGAAAACAGACCAAACGAAGCAAAGGAGTGTGTAAGGATCGGAGAAGGTGGCTTTCTGTAGTTTCTGCCTAACGCCATAGGAAGAAGGCGTGACTTTATGTATGTGTATTTGTAGACTGAACGTTGTTTAAGTTTTTTACAACGTTTAAACCGAGTACGTCCCTGTCATTCCGCTCGTAAAGGTAATAGGGTTGAATGTAACATCTTCCACTTTCTTTCAGCCCAAGTTAAAAAATAGAGAGCGACATGTTTTAGGGTCCCGCGACCGCATCAAAGGGTTCCGTGGTTTTTGTTGCTAAGTACCGTCGGTAAGGGTTAAGATCTTGTTGTTACGGGGTACTTATGCTGGTGTTTAGGGTTGACCCAACGCCTAATGTACGGTACAGGAAATGTTTGAATTTATACCGTCGTTTTTTTTATATTATTACCCGTACAAATGTACTCGCATTGAGCACAAGCTTAGGCAGGCTGTCCGTTGAAGCGGAGAGGAGCGGTCAAGTGTGAAGTTCGGTTGGTTAATCTTGCACTTCTCCACTGATCCAGTAGACAGGATTTGCCTGACCAATGATAATTATTGATAACTGACATTTATTTCGTTTTAAATAACAATCAAACAATAATTAAGTCAAATAATATTTTTGGGCTAGATCAGTACCCTAATTGTACACACTATATATCACAATCTGAATCCTTTTGAAGTATATTTGTCCGCTCAACAACGTAAATAACGCAATGAATGTTGTTGAACTGTCACAATGAAAGCCGTTCCTACTGTCAGTGTGTTACGCAAATACCCCGGTGGTCAATGTTTATTATTTGACTACTCTGAAACGATACACCGAAACCCTATGAGGCACACGATTTTTTTACTTTTTTATGTTTTTGTGTGAATATTGTGTGCCTAACTTGGGTCAAATAAATTTATTTTCTTTCTTTTAAACAAATTTAGAGGTCAGTCTTTTTTATTTACAGTTCGCTAGTCTTTTTTTTTTGTTGTGAATTCTATGATCAATGAGCGTGCGTAGGGAGCGAGACAGAGCGAGACTCAGCGACGGGACAGAGAAGAACCGAACGCTCAAGGTCGTTTGGTCGGGGAAGCGCCTTAAGTAAATACAGTGAGCACTACGCACCGATTTTTGAAAATTCATCACCGATAAGTGTTTAAATAGGGTATAAAAGTTCGTATGGAAGCTTGTTATTTTTTCCGATGGGAAATTCCATCGGGCACACAGCATTATCAGCCTATAACGTTCCCACTGCTGGGACACAGGCCTCCTCTCTGTGAGAAGGAGTGGGCCGTAATCCACCACGCGGGCCCAGTGCGGGTTGGTAGATGTCACATGTCTCCGAACTTTTGATTCTAGAATTTGAATTTGAATTTGGTTGGTTTGGTTGGTTGGTTTGGTTGGTTGGTTTTGGTTCCTCCCGATGTTTTCCTTCACCGCATTGAGAGTGATACAACAAATAACACAAAGTAAAGCGCGTGTCTAGATTCGAACTCACGACCTAGGTACAACTCGTAAGTCGGGGCCGTTACCACTGGGCCACCCCTGCACTGCACTGGCCACCACGGCTTGTTCCAATAAAATACGCAAATAAGGGTCCGTTGTTTGATCAGTAGTCAAACATACTAATGGTTAAAATGCGTTAGTTAAACTAACAATTTTTAAAAAATTACAGAAGTATGTTGTTTGACAAATGGTTAAGCTAACTACAATTAAAAAATTGACAATTTGCTATTAAAGTTAACCACGCGCAGACAGATTATTTAAACTTTGACAGCTATTGACTATTGTCAAGTCACTAATTGTTGAATTGACTAATGGTCATGTTTAACTATGTATCAAACAAAGGTCCCTAAGCTGCTTTAAGAGGCTTACAAGAGCTAAAGCGCGGTCACTGTCGGATTGCATAGAAAAGAAAGAGACGCGCGATGACACAACGCTGGTAATTTATTGCAAAATATTAAGCAATTGTGGATTTACAAAAAATCTATTCATGAAATTAAAAAATTAAAACAGTATTTCGTTAGTATGTTACTTGTAGAATAATCTGACAAAAAATCTGAATGTTTGCATGTATATTAGTATGGTTTTTAATCGTTGAAATATTTTTTTAGAGGTATCTTCGTGATTTTTTTCTATCATATCAAGTTAATTGTATTATGTTTTCAACACACTATCTAACTAGTATATATCCATAAGAATACCATATATTTTTCTGATTTTGGTTACTGCAGTGGATCATATATTTTTAGGCATTATAAATTTGCGTTTAGGTCATGTAGTCCCCTTAATATATTTACCGCAAACAGGAAGTAATCTATCAGTCAGTAGCTCGGAAAGTCAGGTTGTGTTTGAGCCATTGACAGTAAGATTAACATATTTTTGTTGTTTACAAATTTGGTACATATATTGCCTCGATTGACTGCCTCGTTGGTCTAGTGGTCGCAAGCGCTACTGCTGAGCATGAGGTCCTGGGTTCGATTCCCGGGTCGGGCAGTGTTATTGGGTTTTTCCATCTGGAATTTCTCGGTAGCAGCCCAGATTCTGGATTTGTGCCCGGTTGATGGCAATAGGCTAGCCCCCTATTACATGGGACTTAAATATAACTGGCGAAATGTGGGTGTGCTATAGGTACACCTCTGCCTAACCCTACGGGGAATACAGGCGTGATGTTATGTTTTATGTATATTAATTTATTTATAAAACAATTTTATTGCTTGCCGTGCTTACAGTAAACACCTAAGCGCGCAGCAAGACAACCTAAAGAACTTCAGGCAAACATTGAACATAGATTTACTGCTATACCTACATAAATATGTCAACATTTGGCTCTTGAGCAATCGGGGCTTTCGCGCATTCAGCAGATTGATCGCCTGGGTTGTGGGGTCCGCTATACACACATTTCGATATGACAAAAGGCATATAATCCTTTTAAGGCATGTCATCATGTATTCCACCATTAATTCAAAGTACGTGAAGGGCTGTTTAGTGTTGCTTACTATAAACTTTTTTATGAAAAAAAAACCAACCGACCTCCAATGAAAACACTACAATGTGAAAAATTACTTTAATTCCGGAAGTCTGTTGCAAAACACAAAAATAAAACCAATGACAACGACTTCCGAAATTAAAATAATTTTTCACTTTTTGGTGTTTTCGTTTTGGAAGTAATTTGTTTTTTTTTGTAAAAAGTGTTTATTTTTCACGTTTTGCTGTGGTAACCTACCCTACTCAATTTCGCATACCACTACTTACTATGTTAATAACAGTGACAGGAAGTTACTAGGTATAACATCATCAGTATATACTAAGTGGAAAAAAAAATACGTAGGTAAGTATTATTGAAGCTAACTGAAAAACTACCCAACTGAATTTAATATTTAAAATTAATTTTCGAAACCCATCCAAAATAATTGTGAACGCTTTTTTTTTCCCGGCATTGTTGCCGGAGATACCGCGTAACAAAAATACAAAAAAATAAAAAAAACAGAAGAATTGAGAACCTCCTCCTTTTTGAAGTCGGTTAAATACAGGAATAATTATTGTACCTCCATGCTTAATTTGAAAAAAAAGTTTCCAGCAGTCTTAACAAGGGGTATCGTGTTACCCAGTAACTGGATTGTGGAGATCATATAGGCAGTCGCTCCATGTAAAATACTGGTATTTAGCTGCAACCGGTTAGACTTAAGTCAGTAAAGTTAGGGTTAAGTCAAAATAATGGGCAGTGCGTGCGTCTGCTGATATCCACAATCCGCGATCACCAACTTATTCTACACAAATCTGTGTAGTTTTTTTCCCCAAAAGACCACCTCAGACATTAATATATGACGGCGCCAGCGATGGCTGAGCGAAAGCGTCGTCATCATCTTGATTAGGTGGTACAGGGTTCATTGCGTAGGTAATAGAGAATAATAACTAATGCAATAGTTGAATAACAATATCACTTTACAATCCACAAAATTAACTGGGTAAACCGACAGTTTCGTTTTAGACGAGTGACCCGGTTGGTATCCGAATTCAAAGTCAACTCTGCACAAACCCCACTCTCCAACACGACTCTGTCCACGTCCTCTATATTTGTTTAAAAGAAAGAAAATAAATTTATTTGACCCAAGATAAGGCACACAATATTCACACGAAAACATAAAAAAGTAAAAAAAAGTGTGCCTTATCTTGGGTCAAATAAATTTATTTTCTTTCTTCTAAACAAATTTAGAGGTCAGTCTTTTTTATTTACAGTTCATACAATATCTGCTCATGATAATATCATATTAGGATCATGTATATGTCGTGGGAAACGACATCGTTTAATGAAATGGTTGCTCATTTGATTATTGTAGTACCAAGGAAATGGTAAACACCGTGACGTCAGTTGTTATTGTAACGGCGGCACATGGACAGAGTCGTGTAGAAGAGTGGGGTTTGTGCAGAGTTGACTTTGAATTCGGATACCAACCGGGTCACTCGTCTAAAACGAAACTGTCGGTTTACCCAGTTAATTTCGTGGATTGTAAAGTGATATTGTTATTCAACTATTGCATTAGTTATTATTCTCTATTACCTACGTAATGAACCCTGTACCACCTAATCAAGATGATGACGACGCTTTCGCTCAGCCATCGCTGGCGCCGTCATATATTAATGTCTGAGGTGGTCTTTTGGGGAAAAAAACTACACAGATTTGTGTAGAATAAGTTGGTGATCGCGGATTGTGGATATCAGCAGACGCACGCACTGCCCATTATTTTGACTTAACCCTAACTTTACTGACTTAAGTCTAACCGGTTGCAGCTAAATACCAGTATTTTACATGGAGCGACTGCCTATATGATCTCCACAATCCAGTTACTGGGTAACACGATACCCCTTGTTAAGACTGCTGGAAACTTTTTTTTCAAATTAAGCATGGAGGTACAATAATTATTCCTGTATTTAACCGACTTCAAAAAGGAGGAGGTTCTCATTTCTTCTGTATGTTTTTTTTTTGTATTTTTGTTACGCGGTATCTCCGGCAAAAATGCCGGGAAAAAAAAACCGTTCTCAATTATTTTGGATGGATTTCGAAAATTAATTTTAAATATTAAATTCAGTTGGGTAGTTTTTCAGTTAACTTCAATAATACTTACCTACGTATTTTTTCCACTTCTTCCTGTCACTGCTATTAACATAGCAAGTAGTGGTATACGAAATTGAGTGGGGTAGGTTACCGCAACAAACAGTGAAAAATAAACACTTTTTACAAAAAAAAACACCAAAAAGTGAAAAATTATTTTAATTTCGGATGTCGGTGTCCTTGGTTTTATTTTTGTGTTTTGCAACAGACTTCCGGAATTAAAGTAATTTTCACATTGTAGTGTTTTCATTGGAGGTCGGTTGTTTTTTTTTTTCATAAAAAAGTTTATGTTAAGCAACACTGTCAGCCCTACACGTACTTTGAATTAATGGTGGAATACATGATGACATGCCTTAAACGGATTCTATGCCTTTTGTCATATCGAAATGTGTGTATATCGGACCTCACAACCCAGGCGATCAATCTGCTGAATGCGCGAAAGCCCCGATTGCTCAAGAGCCAAATGTTGACATATTTATGTAGGTATAGCAGTAAATCTATGTTCAATGTTTGCATGAAGTTCTTTAGGTTGGCTTGCTGCGCGCTTAGGTGTTTACTGTAAGTGCGGCAAGCAATAAAATTGTTTTGTATATAAATGAATATACATTATACAATGTGATGAAACTAAAAGCACATTATTAATGTTCGATATCCTATCGAACATTAATAATTTGCTTTTAGTTTATTACCCATAGCGAATAAGTTAATAGCCTCTGAATAACGTACTATGGGAAGGTTTTGGTCGGGGTACCGCCTTAAGGAACCCTTGTGCAAAATTTCATGTCTGTCACTGAATAAATTTAAGATTTTTATCAAGTAAGAAGCAGCTAAGTATTTATTTTGTTGGTGACGAGGCAAGTGAAATTTTATTTTTAAAAAACAACCCTAATTTACGGTCATCAATCACTTAGAAGTACAAGGTGGTGAAGGGCATTACTTACAGAAAAGGGTCAAGTCCGTTGACATTGGAAAATGTCCTCTAAAGCATATTTTGTCTCTGCCTCACCCTAAGGTTGACTGGTAGAAAATGCCTCAGGCATTAAGTCCACCTTTGTACAGTATTTTTTTTTTACTTGTTCATAAAGTTTTAATTAATAAATAAATAATAAAACTCTTTTCTTTCAAACAATGGTTCTCCGTGGAACCACGTTTAATACTCGTACGATCCCAGTGACATCACGTGTTATTGAATGAAAACCGACAGGAAGCCAAAAGAAGTTGCGAGTAAAGTTACAAATTAAACCTTACCTACTTAAAAGGGGTTACTTTTTCCTTAACTACGTTGAAGGACGGGTTTATAAACTTCGCAGAAAGTTATTTGAAATTATTTGTAGGGTACCGTACTCAATAGGTGCTAACGGGACCCTATTATTGAAGCTCTGCTGTCCATCCGTCCGTCTCTCACAGGGCTGTATCTTTTGAACCGTAATAGGTAGACGGTTGAAATTTTCACAGAGTGTAAAAAGTGTGTATAGTGTGTGTAGTGTGTGTGTGTGTGTTACTGTGGCCGCTATATACATAAAATAAAGGTAAAAAATTAAGGAGGTACCCATACAAGAAACGTGTTTTGTTAGGTGAAGCAGAATATAAAAATAAAAAAATGTTAAATATGATACGATGGTACGGAACCCTTCGTGTGTGAGTCCGGCTCGCACTTAGCCGCTTTTTCTAAAAGAAACAAAAAGGAGAACATTTGAAAATTAATTGAAATTCATTTGTTCATTACAACTGCAGCACCGAATTAAATAGAAATAAACTATTTCTAGCTATCCTAAACTGTGTCCTACTCCTATAGATACATTATATCGACACAAGAATTTAAGTACCGACGCTGGAATATCAAAATCAAAATCTAAATATTTTATTTCACATAAACCTACATGGGCACTTATGAAACGTTAGAAGCTAGGTGCACGGTTCCAATTGTTCGTTTCCTATGGAGACGAGCCGGCAAGAAACCACGGTTACTCTTTTTATAATAAGTGGCTTTTACAATGTTTTCAAATTGCAGTGTGAATAGGTATGGGAATAGGTATGCAGTATAGCCCTGTCAACAAGTAACAGGTACTTAACAAAATAGAAAAAGGTCGACAAATATACAGTCTAGAAGTTAGGCCTACAACGTTCTCACACTCACAAAATATAGAAGAATCTATATAAAATATAAATAAATAAAAAATGCCTATTTAAACCATATGAAATTAAACACTTTCCTTTTCAATTTGTGTTTTCAGTATGCAGTTTAGTTCTATAGTAACAAGAGAACTAAAACCTGCATACTAACAAAATTAGTTTTAGCAATGGCCGGTTTCAGTAACACTTTAAATGAACCCCTCAATATCATTACACTGTTGGATTTTCAACTCTCGACACCAAACCAAGCGTTGAAAATCCAACAGCGCACTTTTATAAGCATTCGTGTAGGTCGTGTTAGTAAAAGCCAGATTTAAATAAATCTCTCAGCATGGATACCGTTTCACTAGCTAACTCGCGAAAATTGTAGAACACTGAATAATAACTAAAATTCAACAACTCTCCACGGACTCTCACAGTTCATTCAAAATGGCCAATTTTCGTCAAAATGTTGAATAAAGTTTGTTAATGTAAAGTTGAATGTACGATTTAAATTGGGTCGTAAAGGACCATTGGTCCTGTTTGCTCGAACTAAGATAAGTATAGAAAGGTCTACTGTAATATTGAACTAGTGTTATTTGGTTTGTATAATCCGTAGGGACAACGAAACTGTAAAATAAAGTTTAAAATATCGTTCGAGAAAATGTTGGATAACCGCATAGTGGCGCATGACAATCTTGTTTTTGATAAGAAGACAAAGAGAATGACAAAAGTCGTTCAGTTCAGTCTTCCATTCATTAGTTATTTATATACTAGCTTTTTCCCGCGGCTTCGCCTGAGCGGATATCGGAAAGTACCTTAAGTGTTCATCCAGGTTATAAACTATCTACATACATAAACTCACGCCTCCTTCCCATGGGGTAGGCAGAAACCACAGAACCACCTGCTACGATCCTTACACACTCCTTTTGTCTCATTTACGTTAATACATCTGGTCATACACGCACACCGGTTGGGAGTACTACACACCTGACCTCTCTGAAGAACATCACCAATAAGGTCAGTATATGTCTTCCTAGGGCGTCCGCTCCCGGCGTTTCCTCTCACATCTGCCTTGTAAATCTATGTGCCCAATTTCATCCATATCCATTCACCCCAAAAAAATATACTTAAATCTATGGTTGAGCCGTTTTTGCGCCCATCTGGAACATACTCGTACATCCAAATAACCAAACCAATAAAAATTCTAAAAATAAAATTTTCAGGATCAGCCTCGTTCCCACACCTCATAGTTTTTTTTTCTTCAAAAATATTCATTCTGCATTTTTGACATCGATACTATTTTATTATATGAACGATTTGTTTATGGATACGACACTTCAACGACTTACTCACTAAAATATACACAACCAAAAAAAAAAAAACATACCTACAGTTTCAGGTATTATGAATTCGTTAAGTACAGACGTGCACAACACTAGCAGAGAACGTAAAGCTCCTACAGACAGGCGCGGCGCGACTTTTGTAGAGCAATTTTCATGCAGTTTTCATAGAATTTATTCTACTAGAGTAGTGGCGCGCGCTATCGCGTTGCGTCGGCGACGTATAAGATATCGTTAGTTGAATTATATAAGTCACAAAATAAACCGAAAATGTTACTTACATAGATCTTGCGACACTTTTAATAAAATCGATTAGTTTAGCTTCAAAACGCACCAATCAGAAAGTCACAGAAACTTTTCCATTTAAAATATGAATGTAGATGATAAGAACAATATAATAATTTTATTCCCATTCCGGAATAAAATGTGTGCTGAATTTTAACCATTAACCCTGAACTGGGGTCTGTATTGGTATTTGTAATGGGGTATTGTAATGGGGTCCTGTATTCCCCGAAGAGTTAGGCAGAGGTGTACCTATAGCACACCCGCATTTCGCCAGTTATGTTTAAGTCCCATGTAATAGGGATTAGGGGGATTAGCCATCTACGCTGGCCATATTATAGTGGACAAGTGTGTGCGCAGACACAGGTACACTCCCTTTTCTCTCACTCTCATAGTCCAATGGGAAGGCCATCCGACACGACCTCACAGAGATCAGGCGCAAGACCAACAGCTTGTGTGTGTAACGTGCTTTCCGATGCTCCGGGGTACTACACCGCCAACTTCCAAACTCCAAGACTTGTTATTGAAAAATTCGTAATGCAAAAACCCAATAACACTTTGCCCGACCTGGGAATCGACCCAGGACCCCACGCTCAGCAGTCGCTCTTGCAACCACGAGATCAACGGGGCAGCAGACAAAGACAACGATTAGATTGTTTTATTTTTCTTTCTTTCTTTCTTTCTTTCTTTCTTTCTTATTAGTAGTAGTAGAGAACAGTAATATTATGACACATTCTGTCTTTGTCAACATCAAACGATTAACAAAAGTAGGATGTTTTGAAATAGTGCTATTTGTATTTTAGCGAGTTCACAAGCAATTAGAAGAGGAAGTGATCTTTTGATCTCTTAACGGCCCATTCTCTGTCACGGTCAGTAAAATGGTTGACAGGTTTTCTCATCTTGAAATTATTCATCCAGATAATGTGGAAGAATATTATGTTTTGTCAACAAAAATAGTTAAAAAAATATCAAAACATTTCCCAATATTTTTGTTTAAAGGTTTT
Source organism: Griposia aprilina (assembly GCA_916610205.1). NCBI lineage: Eukaryota > Metazoa > Arthropoda > Insecta > Lepidoptera > Noctuidae > Griposia > Griposia aprilina. The sequence continues at coordinate 18,937,356 of OU744286.1, forward strand.
TTGTTTTCACTTTTTATTTGTTGTGAAGTCGTATATCACTATTTAGTATGTAAACAACAGTGACAGGAAGTTATAAAACATTATTTACATACACAAAGGTGAATTACGTATTATTGAACTCAGGACCAATTCCTCCTATATCAAATGAAAAAAGAATCACGTAAATCGGCCCCGTAATCACCGAGAAACCGGTGTGCATCAATGAAAACCTCATCCTTTTTTTGAAGTCGGTTAAAAAGCAATGAAATTACATCCAAGAACATGATTTTTTATCAACCGTTAATGGACCGAGCGAGCGCGAAACGCGAGCGAAGCGTCTCCATTTCAGCTTGGGCAAAAATGCTTTCGTATGTCCGGATGTCCGGCTATTCTCCTCTACAGGTCGCATTTCTCAACCGATTCTTATGAAACTTTGTGAGCAGATTCGATAGTTATATGGTTTCTTTTTTATCGACTCAGTTTTTCTAAATTTTTCAAAATGGCGGAGGTATGAGGGATTGAAAACGTAAAAAAAAACATATTTCAGCGCTTTCGCGCTCTTTTCGCGCGCATTTTATTTTAAGGTGCACGGTAAACATTTATTCAGGTTTATGCTATGCAAAGACAGACTCGCGAGGATACAAAAATAGTACTTACTTACAATTCTAGAGGTTAGTAAACAATTTAACTTATTTGCTATGTTAGTACTTAAATTCTACTACCAACAGGGTGGTTTTTAATGGCCATGGGCGTTCTGATATCATCTTTAGTCAGTCCAAAAATATTTTGTTGACAAGAAACTTAGCTAAATTATTTTTTACTGATAAATGCAATATAGTCCCCACTGCTACATGAACGATCTTAACCTGCACCATACGTAACACACTATCTATCACAATCTGAATCATTTTGAAGCTTATTGCTAATCTATTGCTTCATATGTTCAAAGAATTTGTTTGCTCAACAACGTAAATAACGTAATGAATGTTGTTGAACTGTCAAAATAAAACCCATTCCTTCTGTCGGTGTGTTACGTAATTACCCCACTGGTTAGACTATCATAGAGAAACAGGCATAATACTTCCCCTCCCATAAAAATGTTATTCAAACTAACATTGACCTTATTCTCAAGGGTACGAGAAAGCCTGTTATAGAATATTTATCATGAGCGAAAAAATATAATAATAGGATGAACAGAATAATGGATTTGCAGCGTCATCCTGAAGGACTGGCAGCTTTGTAACGACTTTTTTTGGTCCATATTAAGACTCCTACAAACAGGCATGATACGCCACGTGACACAAGGGCTCCGCCTGTGCCCGTCGGGCGACAAGCGATGCCTTTGCGTCACGTGCGCTTCGCGTCGCGTGTCGCACCTGTTTGAAGGAGCCTTTAAATGAAATCATAACGTGCCCTAATTTTTTTTTTGAGTTAGCTGTTATCATTACGCCACTTATTACAATGTGGGTATAAAAACACCCGCGGGGTAATTACGTAACGCACTAACAGTAGGAATGGGTTTCATTTTGACAGTTCAACAATATTCATTGCGTTATTTACGTTCTTGAGCAGACAAAATTTTCCAACATGTGAACCAATGGATTAGCAATAGGCTTCAAATTGATTCAGATTATGATAGATAGTGTGTTACGTAATTAGGGTTCAGATCTTTATTCCACAAATAGAGTGTTATATTTTTTTCCCGCCATTGGATTATTATTATATAGATTATGACGGCACTTTGACCTAAAAATTATAAATAGTAGCCTTTCCTAAGTTCTACTGCTTTACGTTAATTGCAAGAACGTCCTCTTTTCAAAGCAAGAAGTCTTCGATGTTACTGAAATGAGTGTTAGTTTAGATCAATAACAGTCGATTATAACACTAATCGACTTGGGATCTAACTCTACTAATTTACAAACGTTGCAATTGTCTCGTGATTGTTAGTTTTTGTATGACAAATCTGTCAAAAACTCACAATGCAGAGACCATTGCGACGTTTTTAAATTAGTAGACTTGCCCCCCAGATTTCGAGCTCCTACTTATAGAAAAACTTATTGGGTGTAACTCTCATTACAGCTTAATTACACTCACAAAGAACACAGGGTGACTCTCAGCCAATCACCTCATAGCATCAATCATGACGAGACCAACCTGTCTCTGCTAATTCACTATCATAATTTATCATGGCCGCAAATGATAATGGAATGACCAAAACAAGTAAAGCGCAATGTCATTCAGTCTGGACATGGACATGTCCAGTTTCACTACGTAAAGTTTTATTTTTCTCGCCCTAAGTATTTTTGCAACGGATCTATATTTTTGTTGCTTCGGTTCGGTACGGGAATTTGTTAGGTTTTTTGCGGTGAAAATATATTTTAGCTATAGAATTTTGAATTTTGGAAAATTTAAAAGAAAAATATAGTTAAAGTAAGTAGCAACCAACGTTCTCATAACGGAATGTGCTAGGTATGTAAGCACATTCATCTGTATGTCTTGCATGAAGTTCATTAGATATGCCAAATGAGTTGTTTTTTTAATCGACTTCAAGAATGAAGTTCTCAATATTCGTCTAGGTATTGTTTTGTATGTTTGTTACGCGATGTCTCCGGCAATTGTGGAACAATTTCGTTTTTTTTTCTTTTAATGGATAGGGTACGCCTCAGGGGTGGTCCCATATAAATTTTATTAACTATGCTTGGGTATTTTTCAGTTAGCTTCAATAATATGCATGTATTCCACTTAGTGTATATTGTTGATGTTAAAATAACTTCCTGTTAATGTTATTTAAATAATAAGTAGTGGTATACGAATTTGTGTGGAGGAGGTACCACAACTAAAAAATGAAAACTTTTTTACAAAAAATAAACCGATTTCCAACAAAAAAAAAAAACTTTAATGTCGGAAATCGGTGGCAAAAACGAAACCGCAGAACCAAAGAACCGACTTCCGAAATTAAAGTTATTTTTTTCACTGCGTAGCGTTTTTTTTTTTAAGTTGGTTGTTTATTTTTATTATTGGAAAAAAATATTTTACTAAACTGATGCTGTTATAATACTTTTCTTTCACCAAGTTACTAAAGCGTCCATCTTCTTCCCCACAGCAACATAGAAACAATCTTATGCAGACTTTCATAACTCACGAAAAGGTAATATTTTGTGTAGAGTTATGAGCTGTGCTATAAAAGTAAAATCTAAATTCGTCCGGTAGCATCCGTTTCGACGGACAGCAGCGAAAATTAAAACAGACACGGTTAAAGTTTTAATGAAAAAACATGTGGAATTTGTACTGAAATATCATGACTATTTTTGGGTTTATGAACATTTTTGTTTGGACGATCTGTCAATGTTTTTGGCTGTTTATTATTTAGGAAAGAAAGAAAGGAAATACTTTTATTTATTTGATATGTTTTATACATAAATACAACAGCAAAAGACGACTAACAAAAGGTATTTACAAGGCAGATGTGAGTGGAAACGGAGGGGACGCCATAGGAAGACATATAGTGACGTTATTGATGATGTTCTTCAGAAAGGTCAGGTGCGTAGTTCTCGCAACCGGCTGCGTGACCAGATGTATGAACGAAACCGAGGCAAAAGGAGTATGTAAGGATCGTAGCAGGTGGCGTTCTGTAGTTTCTGCCTAACCCCATGGGAAGAAGGCGTGAGTTTATGTATGTATGTGTACGTAAAGAAGCTTTGTTCTAACCGGGTTTCCCACGATACCTCTCGATTTTTTAGACTAAGTAAGTAGTCTAAAAACATGTGATTGATGTGCCATTAATTACACCGAAACTCATACCCTGTAAGCACTGTTAAGCTGGGCAGGTATGGTAGCGATAGTAGTAAAAAACACCTATTTGTATTTGTAGCAGCTGTTCTCATTTTCCGTCAGGTGACATTTCAAAAGGTCTTCCAGCCTTTATTTTTAACACCTTTAGAAAATGCACGGGTATAGCTCGTATCAATTATGTAATTGTTAAAGTAAATTCAACATAAAAATTATGAACTTAATTTTGTAACAACTTAATACTCAATCTGTAATAATATGTCATTTTAGTAAGTATAATTGTAATCGATTACTAAGTCATTTATTAAGTTGCAACATTGTGATCAAGCTTAACATTTTCCGATGCCTAGCAACACTCTCTTTTTCTGCTTTCATTCCTCCAACGGGCAAGTCCATTTCTTTATCCACTTTTGTAATTTTATAAAAGTTTTAAATAAAAAAAAAAAAAGTAATAAATTGAACGTAAACGAGGCAAAAGGAGTATGTAAGGATCGTAGCAGGTGGCGTTCTGCAGTTTATACGTACCCCCATGGGAAGAATGCGTGAGTTTATGTATATATGTATGTATGTAATAAATTCAATATATATTCCACGCCAGAGATTTATTATACAGTAATTAAATATCTGTCTCACTCCATGCTCATCGATCAATCTTTCCTGTCGCGTAAGTATATCGCTGCAAGCAACATTATTAAATGCACCGTACATAGTGCGTTTACTTTTATAGATTGGTTCCGTACGTTAAATTGAAACAGTTTTTATTTATAAAAATTTGTTTTGATACCGGTAGTAAGAAGTAGAGATGAGTCCGATATCATGTCGCAAGTAAAGATCATCGAGATTTTAAAATGACATCATGCAATGACAGTGACAAAATCATCAATGCCTAAATCATTACTTGAATGAACGTGAATTCGGTGATGCGGACGGACCGTCTCGGGCGTTGCGAATGTTTCGAGGCTGCATTTGACTCGTAACTAATGATAATTTCACTAAGCCGTTCCGCGACCATTTCAGCACTCATCATTGAAGTGACGCGATATTATACTCTACTATTAAGGCGCAGATATACGACTTTTAATGATTTCAAATTGAACATCACGTCTAAACGAAATGTCTTATTTGTTTGAAAAAAATATATGATAAACTAGACTATTTTCTTCGTAATTTGATATGTGAATATTTGAAATTATATTTTTATAACACAGTGTAATTAATTTATAAATTAATGTCTAACGCGAACACAAAAACAATAATCACGCAAAAACTATCGGGCGTATTTTCATGAAATCTGCACCATCTAAAAGACAATTTAATTACCCAAATTTTTGTATACCGCTTTTATATGTATTGTGTTTGAGAAATCAAGGTGGGTTGTTTTTGCGAATAAACTTGATGCGCGTTGAAGCGGAGGCTCTTGCGGGCGACGGGCGGCAGTGCATCGCTGACCAATGTCCGGGTAGACGCTAACGCTCTGTGCAATTTTATTCGCTTAAAAGTTTCGCATGCTCCTCCCACTCGCTCAAGGTCGCTGGCACTTATTGTCGCCTTAATCATTGATGATGTTGTCATTTTTCCTGTCATCGATATTTTTTGTCATTATCATGCAGTCACTGATACAGAAAAATCATCACTCCGCCCCTCTCTAGTCAGAAGCCCGAAACTCTGACAACCAGTCTTACTAAGGGATAGCGTGTTATCCAGGAACCGGATAGTGGAGGTCAGATAAGAAGTCGCTTCATGTAAAATACTGGTATTCAGCTGCGTTGTGTAATACTGGAAGCCAACCCCAACATACTTGTAGTTCGGAAAACGATGAGCAGATGATGACTATTTCATTTAAAATAAGGCTATAAGGTCGCTTTTGAAAGGTTCAGATTTTATTTGCACATTTGTTAGGTGCCCACTACGTTGATGGCGAGCAATGGGCATCTCGCCGTCCGGTAAGGACCAGGCCCGGGTCGACGGCGCGTTGTGTTCCACGCGTGCCTCAAAGAGATGTCAGCATCATTGACGGAGTCCGATAGGGCCGATGCCTGCCGGGGTCGCGGATTGTTCGAAAGAGTTACCGTGGCCCTGGCGCACAGGCAACTGAAGGAACACGGGTGGGTTTTAGTCAGTAAGAGTCTGACACGCCCTTCCGCTCCGCCCAGAGCGGGAGAGGTCATTTGACAATTTCACACCAAAAAAAAAAAAAAGTTGCCTACTACGTTTAATTTTTTAATTCTGTATAGGAATATTTCGGGACAGTACGAGAAATAGATAGGTATAATTATAATCTTGCTAAAACAAAGGTCTTAATCACAGTAGACAATGGCTGAAATTAAGGTTGAATATGGAATTTTTGACGTACATATATAGTTAGGTATTCCTTTTGATGTTAGGTAGGTAGGTAATATTTGAATTCAGTCATATATCTTATATACCAAGGAGTCGATTTGTGAAGACTTGAATACGTTTGAAAAAATATTATAGTATTTATTTTGGCGTCCTTATCACAATGACAGTTATCGATTATTGATCGATGTTATTTAACTAGCTGTTGCCTGCGGCTTCGCCCACATGGATATCGGAAATTATCACACGGGAACCTGCTACCGCGACAAAAAGTAAGCTGATGTTACTCCTTATAACATCAGCTATCTGCCAGAGAAAGTCCCGTCAAAATCGCTGCAGCCGTTTCGGAGATGAGCCGAAACAGAAAGACAGACAAAAATTTAAAAATATTTTTTTTTTGATTTATGTACCGTATATACTTTCATATGCATTTAGTAAAAAGCTGTTATTTGGACATTACAAACAGACAGTTCTATTTAATTCATTTGTATGTATTCTACATAAATGTGAAACTCATACCTACTCTATAGCAATTTAGTTATTTTAGACTAGCAACACTGCTATTATATAAATACAAATTATTTGGAAATGTGGCGATGTTGCGGTCAGATTAAAATTCATCTAAATTGTACATTGTGCAAATTCAATTATACAGTCCACTTTATTTGTGTGTTTAATTTGTTTGTTTTAATATGCGTGACCACGGTTTACATACAATTTGTTTTTTGAGAACCTGAATTTATACAGACTGTCTTTGCATACCTACATAGACAATATTTAAGGAATTAGTACCTACTTATGAACATATTATACAAGTACTAATTGAAACATAACAAAAAGGAAAAATTATTTTTAAAAAAATGTTTGCAAAACTTACTAAACGTATTAAACAGACGCTTATTTTTTTGAAAAAATCAAAACGGTATTGAGACGCTCTTCTTTTAAATTAGATTTTATTAATCAGGTATTTAGTAATTGACAAATGAACATCACCTGCCATCCTTATTTACAAAAAAAAAAGTTAAACCAAAAGTTGATCACAGGATCAAGACAATTTTTCCCAGTAGACTTCTAAAGACCGGGATCTATTTCATTTATCTTTTACTTTCATGACAGGCTAAAAGCAAGACTTGTATTTCAAAGATTAAATTTCTGATACTTGAATGGATCTCTAATATAAACGAATAACTGTTAAGGCATCAATAAAAAAATGGCGTAAAATCCGAATTGACAATTCAAATTCCAAATTAGTTATTTTAGGACATCTAGATCCAAAGGTTATACAAAAACATAGATACTAATGTTAGTAGGTACCTAAATACAATTACAAAGGACAACACTCATCAAGAAACGAATGTTAGTACCTCAATACAATTACAAAGGACAAGACTCATAAATACATCTAAGTTTATACACAAAATGCCCCTGTGCTGAGACACCCCGCCCGTCAAGTTGAACAACAATGACGATTGATAATGTTTTACACAATGTAGAATTTTTAATTATTATATCATCCTTGCTGCTCCTGCTTCGGAAGCAGCCAGGATGCTGTACAGGCTCGTAAACATTGGTATTAATCGCAGAGGTACTGTAAGATATTTTTTTTTAGGTGTGTAGTAGTATTAAAGTCGTCTTGTAACGATGAGGGTGTCTTAATCTGCCTAGATTAAAACCCTCTTTAAATAAAGTAAAAAAATAAAAATTCATTACTAATAACAATGGAAATGGGATCTTCAGGCGTAGGTAGGTAACTTATTAGGGTATTTTCAGTAACCAAATTTATATGAAAGTCTAGATAATAAATGTATCCGTTCATATGAAAATTTTGTAGCTGAGTGTTGATCATTGAACTGATTTTATATTTTAAACTATTATTTAATATTACGAGAAATATGGTAAAATTGTTATCTAAAATAAATAATGGGAAAAAAATACTTAAATAGGCTTATATGGTTAATTTAATAGTAAGTCTCAAGTATTGCTGAAAATGTCTGCAAGAATTTTACGTTTTTAACTTTAAATAATTCTAAAATCACCGATTGTATGTTGATATTTATTTGAAATAATCGCATTACTTAATTTTATTTAGAGTTTCTTAAGCATTCATCCCTTCAGAAAAACCAAGTAGAGTTTAATTAGCTACTTTTCATATTACTTGCTTTAAATACCCTACTGATAAATATATAAATAATCGAATAGAATCGTGGAAAACTATTTGAACTTCGCAGGAAGTTCAAATAGTTTTCCACGAAATAGAATTAAGCAGAATTTTTTATTCAAAATAAAACATAATTAGTAAAAGTAGGTCATTCGATAGAATCAATAATTATTTGTATAATTATATTTATATGAAAAATAAACCTTATTAAAATCACCTACCTTTTTCAGAAGAAAAGTTAGTTATCCATTTATCAGCAACTCTTGCTCTAAACAATTCTAACTAAAAACACTGAAAACCAATTTTAAATCTCACTTTTGAAACTTTAAATCCACTGTCAAAATTTAAGTAATTTCTAATAATGTTAAAACAACACATGCACTGGCCGAAGAAAACGAAACTTAAATTTTTATGAAGAAAAAATTTCGCGCGCGAATTTCATATTTCGAACGGGTGGTGACGTCACGGATAACGCGTCCACAGCTTTCAGTATCTCGTGGGAAACTGGCGGGAAATCTTAGCGGACGGGAGAATTCGCGAGAGTCTGTGCAGAAGTACCATGATACGGAACGAAAAAATAATATTTACTTATTGTATCTGTTCATTTATTTGGTATTTAATCTATGTAATATAATATAAAAAAATATATGTAAGGATCGTAGCAGGTGGCGTTCTGTAGTTTTTGGCTACCCCCATGGGAAGAAGGCGTGAGTTTATGTAGATATGTGTGTATGATTCAGCTTTTCTAGAACGGAAAGACTTTCAATAAGTTCCGTAACATTATATAAAAAAATGCAAGTGCGAAGTACTTAATTTTTTTATCTTGATGACTATCGAAGGAGCAAAACAAAGCTTGGCGTCACTTAAATCTCTGTTTATAATGTGATTAGTTTTAACAAAAAAACAGTAATTAAAAAAACTAAAAAACCCGACTGCGTTTCTGTGTACTTAATTTGGTTTGTAAATGTAAAAACCCTAAAACAAGAAAGTCGTCATACCCGAATGCACTTAACTTAAAAATAAGTTTAATTTCGGAAGTCGGTGTCTTTGGTTTAGTATTTTCGTTTTTGGCCACCGACTTACACAGAAACGCAGTCGGGTTTTTTAGTTTTTTAAATTACTGTTTTTTATTTAATATTTTTTTTTATATACCCAGTGTCACTCTCACAGTAAATACGAATTAAACTACACCTCTCAAGCTAAAATCCATCAAGCCGTTCAGGCTGCAGAGCGTGCCAAACAAGTATACATACATATATACATACTCTCGAAAAACATAACATAACACCCTCCTTCTGGCGCAGTCGGGTAAAAAAGATAACATCATTATATTTAGCAATACAGCTTACCAATGACGCAAAACAATATTTCTTTACCAATAAAAACAGTATACGTATGGTTCTGTATATATTTATCACAGTTGCTAAGATTAAATTGGATAGGCGTGCAAACCTAAGAATCTAAATCCAACCTAGTACAGGACAACGATTTGTAATCTGTGAACGATACTTAAAGATTTAAACTGCATTCTCGCTTGCACTACCCATACCGCGACAAAATATGGTCACGTTTCCGTTTCATTTTGACATCTCCGACACACATAATGTCACAGATACTTGACTTTGTTGTCATGGAAACGTCACTATTACGTGTGAGCTCACTCTTCTCGCGCGACTTAGTACCGTGAAGACAAATCTAACGATTTAAATCTTTCGTGACACTACACCCTAGGTTTTCATTCAGACACGAAATAAGAGAGAATTATGATAATTAGTTCTAAAGATAACCTTCATCCTCCTTCCTTGCTATCCTCAAAGGACGTCCTTTAAAAACATTTTAAATTCCACCTTTTTCTCTCTGTCTACTATAAGTCTACGTCTGAAAAAGTCTCTAAAGAATTCATACCTACCTATCTATAATATTGCGTGAAAATACAAACGAACGGTAGCGGAAGAGTGGTTCCGGGTTCTTCACTCAGGAGACGGAAGACGGCACTTTGTATAGAACACAAAAAGAAAAAAGAAAATAAAGAAAAATTGTTTATTCTGCACAAACAAGACGCACATTACAAAAAATTGGACAAAATACATACACCAATAAAAAGTACCCAAAAGCCTCGTATTCAAAACGCAAAAAGTTTCACAAAGTTGTCCATTATCATTAACATTATTTGTTGTTGTTGTTATTAGTTTTCGTTATGTCATTGTTTTGTACTATGCAGGCATCTACGAAAAAAAAAAACTAACTAGCATTTTCCCAGTCAGCGTGGCCGAAAAGATGACAAAAGAATATCAAGATATTTTATGACCACTCATATACATGCAATCAACGATCCGTCAGTCATGATTGTGTGCCAAATTTTATCGAAATCCGTTCAGACGTTAAATCGTGGAAAGGTAAACGACAGACACACAGACGGAGTTACTTTCGCATTGATAAAATTAACTAGTCTCCACCAGATAAGAAAAAAATAAAAGTCGTTAACACCCGTCTAACAATGTAATCCAATATTTCAAAACGATACGAAAAAGATGTAAAGGAAGTGTCGCTAACACGATCGTAACAAACGTATCGCGGTGTTTGGTGTTATGAAACTCGACCGATGCATTCTTAGCGACAGTTTTGAATGACGAGCGATCTCTAACGAAATTTTGCGGACCTTTTGGTACAAGTCGGGTCCATAACTTTTATGTTTTCCTTATCTGGCGGAGACTTTAGTGACCTGCACCCTAATAAAATAACGTAACACACTATCTATCACAATCTGAATAATTTTGAAACCTATTGTTAATCCATTGCTTCATATGTTCGAAAAAATTGTCTGCTCTACAACGTAAATAACGCAATGAATGTTGTTGAACTGTCAAAATTAAACTCATTCCTACTGTTAGTGTGTTACGTAATCACTCCGCTGTTCCTGCCTCGCACAGCTTTAAGGCTTGACATAACATCAAGATTTCTTCATTATTTATACGATAAAATAAAAATAATATAATAACCTAACCTATTATTATATTTTTATTATGTTAATAAAAATCTTTTAACTCAGTACAAAAATATAGTGATAATAAATTTGTAAGTTTAAAATATTATTAATGTAGTAAGTAGGTATCACATAAACCTTCCAAAAAAAAAATACTTTAAATGTTAGTGAAAACCGCTTATAAATCCGCTGCGTAGTTTAGAAGAACAATGCGGTCACACAGACGGACACGAAAAGCGACTTTAATTTATAATATGTAGTATAGATATTACCAATCATCCATACGGATGTAGAAAACATAGGTACGTACCTACTCCATCTTCGAATACTGCCAACTCCCGAACTAAAAAGAAGCGTAAATACAAACCCTCCTTCACGGAATACCTGAACAAATAGACATGTCGAGGCACCCCGATCGCTGCATGTGTTGGGCTTACATTCTTCAGGCGATGTTTATAAATTGCCTCCGTGAAGCTCACACGGATGATTGGAGCAAGAATTTTTCTTTTTATACTCTTGCAGGGAAAATTTATTTTACTTCCTTTAAAAAGCATTGGAAGTTTTATTTATTCACGTACTCAAAGAAAAATGGATAATAAAGAGCCAGTACATACTAAAGCTAGGATTTCCTTACACTACGGTGCCTGCCACATAGCGTACGCTATTTAATTGTTACCTTGATATCATCCAGTATCCAGTATTATTAATAACTAGCTTCTGCCCGCGGCTTCACCCGCGTGTATGGCTAAAATTATCCCACAGGAACGTGCTACCGACACAAAAAGTAGCCGATGTCCTTCCCCAGGATGCCATCTACCTCCCTGCTAAATTATATCGAAATCCGTTCAGTGTTGTAACCGTGAAAACGTAACATAAAAAGTTACTTTCAAATTATATTAGTACTAGCTGTTGCCCGCGACTTCTTCTGCGATCCGGGATGAAAAGTAACCTATGATCTTACCCAGGTCTATCTGTGTCTGGGTCTATCTGTGTGCCAAATTTCATCAAAATCTGTTCAGTAGCTTTTGCGTGAATGAGTAGCAAACATTCATCCATTCATTCAAATCAAATCAAATCAAAATATTTTATTTCACATAAACCAACATGGGCACTTATGAAACGTCAGAAGCTGGGTGCACGGTTCCAATTAGTTGTTTCCTGTGGAGAAGAGCCGGCAAGAAACTCCACGGTTACTCTTTTAAAACAAGGGGATTTTACAATGTTTCTAATTACAGTGTTGATAGTTATGGGAGGACAGTGTAGACCTGTCAACAAGTAACAGGTAGGTACTCAACAAAATATAAAAAGGTCCACAAATCTACAGTCTACAAGTTAGGCCCACAACGTTCTTATATTCAAAAAATAAAGAAGAATCTATATAAAAATAAAAGCATATTTAGACCAAATGACATGATTGCCATTACAACTGTAACAAATCTGAATCAAAATCCTATCCACAGAAGCCATAAATAAGGAGTTGAAATAAAAATCTGAGGTATATAATGTCAAATAATGAGATTATGTCAAAGAAGTAAGTTAAAAGAAATTAAAACCTTCGTAATTTGGGAACAGTTAATAGACATTTACTTAGTGATGCCGTTTAAGTGGTACCAGGGAAGCCACATGTGCAGAAGGAATTATTGTCAAACTTCCTTGTCCGCTCAAACTTTCACATTTATAATATTAGTAGGATAGGATGGATAATATTACTGCCGGCGAATGACGTCACTGAAGCGTTATTAATAAAAGTAAGTTGGTATGTTTTCTCCTAGAGAGCGTTTTTTGGACAGCCTATAGTCAAACCCTGGTACCATAATTTTCATGACGGCTGTCACGGCGGCCATTATGTAGCGGCTACCGCTGTTCTAGAAAACCGTAACTTTATTAACATGACTGTATTCATAGCGTATGTTAAGACCGCTCCTCTCAACGTCGCCGTGCGCAAGCGGCAGTGAACGAGGGGCGCAGGGACAGCGGTGAGCACCACACCAGTCAGCTATTGCACGCATCCACACACGGCTGCGCTTGCGCGTTTTATTAACGTCCTTACATTTAAACCAACCTTCTATTACCGTTGTAATTTCATCTTTCATAATAATTATTAAATACTTGTTAAACAGTCCACTACTTATCACATGTACGGCTACTGCCTTATTGGTCTAATGGTCAAGCGATCAAGCGCTACCTACTGTTGGCATGAGGTCCTGGGTTCGATTCCCAGGTCGGGCAAAGTGTTATTGGGTTTTTCTATCTGGAATTTCTCAGTAGCAGCTCGGAGTTTGGATTTGTGAACGGGTGATGGCAATAGACTCACCCCCATTAGGTACATGTGACTTAAACGTAATTGGGCAAATGTGGGTACACCTCTGCCCCACCCTTTGGGGACTCCAGGCGTGATGTTATATGTAGTAACAATCCAAATGTAGTTTAACTTCAGCATACGTTCAGCTGATCCTATACTACATCCTGTCAATCTCTCAACATACACAAACAGGCAACATACGACCTCAAAATATTAGGTAAACATACCATAATTTCGGACGTCAAAGTTTGCAAACTGTATTACGATTCAGCGCAGTTTGAAAGCAATTGAACATCAAACAGTCCTGGATAAACATTGGTGCAATGATGCAGTTGATTTAAGGAAATTCCTGCATTAGTGATAATTGTTCAATATTTCTACAACATGGTCTTGAACTAAGAATAGAGTATATAAAGAATATAATTTACGACGTAGTTAATAATCTACTCCTTTAACAAAACATAGTAAGTACTACATAATGTTTTCAATGTAACTCAGACCCCGTGAGGGGAGTGGGCCCGGTTCGGATTGGTGAATGTCACGGTTCTTTGAATTCTATGTTCTAGAGCATGCTGGTTTTCTCGTTCACGGTTTTTTACAGCATAATCAGCCTATAATATTGCCACTGCTGGCACACAGGCCTCCTCTCTGTCAGAGGGAGTGGGCCATATTCCACCAAGCGGGCCCAGAACTAATTGGCGGATGCCACATGCCTTCGAATTTTTGGTTCTAGGACATGAAATTTCCTCCCGAAGTTTTTCTTTACCGTTTTGAGAGCAGTGGTGATGAAATTAAATACACAAAGTGCCTATCTGGGTTCGAACTCACGACCTCCAACTCGTAAGTCGGAGCCGATGTACTGGGCCACCACTGCTCCACTGCACTATTTTTAGAGCAGTGGTGAAGAAATAAATTGGAGGTAGACAATGCCTGCCTGTGTATGAACTCACGACTTGAAACTCTTTAGTCAAAACATGAGTTACCATTGATTGATCTTGCTCCATAGTATAGCTTCTACGAATTGTCATGAACTAGTGATTCATCCTGCTTCACACGGTTTTGAAACACCAAAACACCATTGACCCGCGCAATTCGGGTTATTAATGATCTTCACGTGAAGATCAATGTATTTACATGCCATTTGCGTGAATTCGCAAAAATACTGTTGTTTATTTTATGTTATAGTGTAGATTAGTAGGCTATAAGTTGTTGTAATTTTAAATATTGTGTTTTTTAGGATTTTTTAAGTTTTAAATAGTAAGTTAATTTTAAGACCGTGCTATCGTTTTAGGTATGCACCTGTTATGATAGTTGTAAGGGAGATTTTAATAAATAAATAAAAAGATATATGTAAACCTTTCGGAATAAACTCAAAATCTGTTGCGCAGTTTAAAAGAACAACGTGAACACACAGAAAGACACGAATTGTTTAGATATAGATAATAATATAGATGATAAATTGAAGTGTGTATAGATGTATAGATTAAGTGTAATGTCGTGACCCAATCACATTACAGCAGTCTAAACAGAGCACTAAAGTTCAAAAAACTCACTCAAATAAGAAAACAACACAACAATTGTCCATGTTCATAAGTGTAAACCCTGCCAAGGATTGCCGAGAGTGGGGCAACATTTAGCAAATTGCTCTGCTGACGATACGCGCCGCGAGCGCCACCTGTGTTACTTTTGCTCAAGCTTTTTTTGTTCTGTCATGCATTAAATAAGGATCCGCTTCGTAGAATCTTGTGTAGCTTAGGTAATAAAGAGTGTTTGTTTTATTTGATTAGTGTAGCATTTGTGCCCGGTTGATGGCAATAGGCTCGCCCCCTATTACATGAGACTTAGACATAACTGGCGAAAAAAGGATGTTCTATATATAGGTCCACCTCTGGCTAACTCTTCGGAGATAGCAAACGTAATGATAAGTTAAGTATTATTTGATGCAAATGAAAGCTTATTTCATTTAGTTGGTAATTTTTTATTTCCGGATGGTTTGGGCATTGATAAATAGGTACATCAATTACATTTTTCAGATTAGATAGTTAGAATTTGGTCTGTTTTTTAACCATTCGATTAAAGTTAAACTTACCTACTTTAAGGCGCTTCCCTGACCAAACGACCTTGAGCGTTCGGTCCTTCTCTGTCCCGTCGCTGAGTCTCGCTCTGTCTCGCTCCCTCCGCACGCTCATTTATCATAAAATTCACAAAAATTATGAAATTATTTAAATAAAAAAACACAAGTTAAGTTTAAAAATAAAATAAAACGTGAATTATTTAGATTTTTAAATTATCTATCCATTAGTGTAATCCTCAAAGGAATAGAACGTCACCTTTAGCAAAAGATGCATGCAATCAATAATTTTAGTCACTTTTTACAAGGAGATTTTAGCTGTATTTATAACACATAACAACAAATAAGAATGTGCAATGTGATGATAGGATATCGAACATTAATAATTTGCTTTTAGATGTAGTTTATTACCCATAGTAAATGAGTTAATAGCCTCTGAATAACGCACTATGACAAGGTTTTGGTCGGGGTACCGCCTTAAAGCATTCCTAGCCTTTTCCAATCAGCTTCCAGTCTAACCAAATGCAGCTCCAATATTTGACATAGGCCGACTGCCTATCTGACCTCTTATCTGACACTTACATAATTCTTGCCCTTCTCTTAAAAGATTATATTCCAAACAGTAGCTAAGATCACAAACACAAAGTTATGTAAGTATGCAAAATTGTTTGACGATACAGCATTATTATGCACAAGTTTAAAGTTCATAACACAGCGTAAACACTGATAGTTCTTGCGGGACTAACTTAAGACCATGCAAACGAAGGAGGTAAGAAATTACATCATGTGGGTATGCCGCTTCAATATGAGCAAAATTGTCATATTGAAGTATTTTAAATATATGCTTGTCGAAAATACGTTAAATCAATCGTTTGACTTGACTAATCGGGACGCCGGTGCCACCAGGTGGCGCTGGACAGAGTCTATAACGCTCAGGCTTGTCCAGAGAAAAGCAGAGTTTGTTGTTGACGGGTAAGCAGTAAAGACGTTTAGAAACTGTCGCGCGTTCCGTATGGTTGTGTCGTGTACCTACAGTGTGTTATTCGCTAGTGTGATTAATTTATTCGTGAATTAATATTTGATTTGAACTGCAAACGATTAATCTATTGCGCAATAAGCAACATTACCCATAGTACACCCACAGTAGTTAAAATATGGCTGATAATAACGAGAGAGACATACCGTCTCCGTCGTGCTCATTGAGATAGAATCTGGCTCGTCTCAGGATAGAACATATTGTGTAAGTATGTCGAAATTAATAATTATTATAGCTAGCCTGTAATATCCCACTGCTGGGCAGAGGCTTCTATCCATTGTTTCCATCGTTCCCGGTTCTGCGCTATTTCGCAATCCTCACGAAAGACATCCAACAATATTTCGCCAAGGAGGTCGTGAAAAGATTCGTGACGTAACGTGAGAAGACATCTCATCATGCAGTCGCAGAAATCATTCCTCTAGTGAATACGTGTGTAATGTGACCCAAAAGACAGTAGTTTTGGTGTCATTTCGAAAATTCATGAGAAGTTAACGGAAAAATACGAACACATATCACTACAGTCTACGATGTGTGATCCTAAAGCAGTGGCGTACCTAGTCCTAAAGGGGCCCGGTATCAAAATTTGTTGGGGGCCCTTTTTACCCAACTGCAGCGAAGCTTCAAAAAACAACTATCTTAAGTATTGTTTTTTACAAAATTGCACACTGACTTGGAAAGTAAAACTGTTATTGAGAGTTTCTCGCCCGTTCTTCTCCATCGATACATACTACGCTTGGGAATGGGCAACTTACTAGCTTCATGTTTCTGACTGACCGGCCCCTTGACACTTCAAATGTAAACGGTTTAATTGAAATAAATACTCTGACTTTGAAGCCACAAACCAATTTTATGAATGTGTTTTTTTCATTAGGTACTCATTTATTATGGGCCTCTTATCAGTAAGAATTACGTTAATTGTTACGACTTTTCTCGTCGCGTATGGGCCCCTGTAGCTGGGGGGCCCCGTATCATTGATACGTCGGTAGCTACGCCCCTGTCCTAATGTTTGTATTATGAACTTATCAACAGTGGAAACCGACAGCTATCGCGGATAAGGGACATAAACTATTAAACTAAATTTCATGTATCCATGTCAGTTTCATTTTGGAATATATTAATAAATTAATATTCAGTGAGTTTACAGTAGCTTCTAGTTAGAAGTCGGAAAACTAAAGTTTTAATTTAGGTCAATTATGTATACAATCATAAGCTTCTTTTCCAAGAGTCATGATTATTATCCTCCAGATCTTCTTTCAATTTCTTTTTGGTGGCGCAGTAAGTCTTCTTCATAAATACCTATGTCTAAATCAGTCAAGCCGTCACTTTAATGTTCACTTCCTTTCTAGGCATATCGTTTTTCACTAAATCCATCTATATTTTCATTGATATTTTGTTTCAGTCCTTTTTCTCATGACTGCAGGCAGAAATGATAGAACAATACATGCCACTGTCCTATGATCCTAAGACTGTCCTAAGAGACTCCATTTTCTTCATCTACGTTCATACATCAGAGAGCTAAAGAGAGATAAAGGAACATTCGATTAGTGATGACGCTAGTAGAAAAGCCCAAAAATATATCGTAATACCGATTAAGTGCAAAAATCGCGTTTTGAGATAATGCCATTTGAAAGTTTGGATGTGCTACCAAATCATCAATTAAGTTACCTTAAACGGTGAGCTATGTTCGTAACGAAGGGTCGTATCAAAAAATGGGTTTTACCAGTTTGTACAGCTTGAAAAATTAATTCTAAAGGTCTAAAAAAACATTTTCATCATAAATTCACTTAATAGGTATTTGCAGTAATAGGACGATATGGGGTTGACATAGGCTATCGAAATGTCACGTGATCATAGGTCAACGAATAGAAATTAGCTAGACAATGTTAACATCATTTGATTCTATGAAACGAATCCACAGCGTCGAACAATTACTTCCATAGAGATGCGTAGCCAAGTGGTACTTTTTGACAAGCGTTATCGCTAGTTTTCGATTCGTATTATGGAAACATTAGCGAAAGCGATAGCTATTGTAGAAATAGAATCGCTCCGAAGCGAATGCAATTTGTCTAGGTCCTCTGGTCTTATGGTCAAATATGTAGTTTGTAATTCAAAGAAAAGTATACAAGAAAGGTTTTTACTAAGTTTTGCTACAAGTATATTTCTTTGCATGTTCTTTTCCTCTACCCCTTTATCTCGATTCACTTGGACCGTGTGATTATTTTCTGAGTCAGCTTATTATTTCCAGACTTACCTATACTCATCTTTATGACCGCCTTTGTTAACACGTTACTCTAAGTTGAAGCCAGGAATTATTCAACAGCTGTTAATGATAAGGCTTAATACACTTGTGACTTACTCAAGTCAGTCAAAAGGATAATTTAGTTTAACAAGGTATAGTGGGGTTGGTTGCTCAGAAACCGCCAAACAAACAGCTTAGTCAGAGTCGTGTAGGTAGCTGACTGATTTATGATAATCATGATTTATTTGGTTATTTAAAGACTTTGGAAGACTTACAGCTAAATACAATGGTGATAAATAACTGTATGATAATCTGACAGCCAATTAGAGGTCTTCACGTCTAGAGCTTGTCTGGAATAAAAGTACTTTGGAACAAAATAAACACACTGCCAAATATTTCCCAAAAAAAAACATAAATTAAAATTAAAATTTGCAGGTAGATCATCACCTAAAATATGTAAAAAACTAACATAATTGCGACTGGTTATTTTCTATGAAAACCAAGATGTTAAAAATTAAATTTAAAGAATAAAAAGAAAAAGAAAACAAATAATAAAGAATTTAAGTTTTAAAGAAATTAATTGCTAAACACTTTTTTGCCGAGGTCACACTTGTTTTGAAAAGATCAAAGTCGAACTGTTTGCACACCTTATTAAAATACATACTCACACGCAAAACGTAGGAATTTTGTCAGTAGTTAGTAGTTGCAAATGGCACCCTTATTGGTGGATTAAACCGTTGGATTTGCTTGGAACGTTGAAGTTGAAAGTTGACAAAATATCAGAACAATTTATGTCACTTAAAAAAAAATATACAGTCAGAGATCTCACGACGATTAATAAATGATAAGAGATGATATATTTTAAAGAGACTGAGATACTTATCGGGCTGATATGGTACCCTCTGATGAAAGCATAATTTTTTTATAATTTTTATATGATGTCTGTTACTTGATATAGAACTGATGACCATTGGGTAGACGTGTTCTTGAATTGAGACCGAGAGTCGGTAAGCGCAAGGTAAGTAGGCTGGTTAGAAAGAGTCACGATTTTCGTAGGGTGACTCTCACTGGTCACAATCCACAAAAACAAAATTACAAATTACTCATCACCTTTTTAATATTCAACGCTACACCCAAAGTCATAAGCGTTTACACAAAACGTTTCAAAAGTGTAACAGGACAAAGTTAAGATTACCTTCATTACTACGTACTTGGTAAACGTTAACGTGTGTTATTGCATATTAAAACTTGGGCCCAACCGCCATCGCGCGGTTATGTTAATCCCAGGTTGTTGAGTTCTGGGAGCTACCCTTGGGAATTACGTTTGGCGAAAAATTTCACTTTTGAGAATTACGTTTGGCGAAGTATTGTGCCTTACGGAATTATGTAGGCCACACAAAAGCACTTGTCTCGCAAGCGCAAGGTCAACTGGAACGCGATCAGACTAGTTCTGAACGTCCCAGTTCATTATTCTGCAGGAGAGAGGGGGTGTCCATCTTACCCCGGGAGCTAACAATGTCCCGGCTTCCCCTACCTTTGACAAACCTTTTTACCTTTGAGCTGGCCGATTTATTTGTAGAGTTTTCTTTTTGTACTACTCGTCCGATTAAATTGTTCTAAACCTTTAGCCCTGGTTGAAGAATATTCGCGAATTGTACTGGAGACACGAGTGCTGCTGTTGAGCTATTTCACCTCTCTAAGAACATCTAGACGTGGGGACCTATTCGAAATTGCTGGACTTGCTGGCCAACAACATTATTTGGCTGTAAAAAATGTTTTCAGATAATGAAGTTATTACTCACTTGGATATTCATTTTAAAACTATAATTTGGAACCAAGAGAAAATTGTCTTTTGTTCGTTGACCATTTTCAGAATACTTTCATAATTATAATTTTCATGAGACACATTCGTGTTTGTTAATATTTTCGGTTTTTCAAATGTTTGTTTCGGTATTACCCCTTAAGTTTCGATGATTATTCCGTAAAGTAATTCTGAATTTAAAATCTAGAGTATTACGATAACATTAAAGTATCATTTTAAAACTTGAAATGTATGTTTATTCCTAGTAATTACATGGGACTTAAGGGAATATTTTTTTCTGGCGAAAAGTGGGTGTACTACAAACCTTTGCATAATCTATCAGACAGTACAGACGTGATGTAATGTTAGCCTGTACCTCTTTCCAGAAATCGTAGCTCTTATGAAACATTTTATTAACAGAACATTTGATCCTTGTCTTACAAATCACAGTATGGAAGTCGAGAACTTCGTCGGCTGTCTTAATACTTTGGAGCCCCAGGATTTGGTTTCACGACAGTTTGATTGATTGATGTTAGAAGTTTTGAAACGTGATTATTGTTCCATAATGTTTTAATTAAGACTCTTTGCATTGTAGGGATTCTTGTGGTTTAGGCGCATTTGGGCTAATTCTCATTTTGGCAACCGACTCGCTAATGGACTACTTCTCATTAGGGCTACTTCTCACTTGGGCTACTTCTCCCTTGGGCTACTTCTCACTTGGGCTACTTCTCACTTGGGCTACTTCTCACTTGGGCTACTTCTCACTTGGGCTACTTCTCACTTGGGTTACTTCTCATTAGGGCTACTACTCAAAATTTGGGAATGTTTATTGAAATAAGTACTGTATTGAAAACAAACATTGCATTCATTGACATCATTACAATAAAAACAAACGCTACACAATCGGGGATAGGATGCAAGAGCGAGCGAAGCGAGCTCGGGACTCGGGGCACCCCGACTCGGACAGGTTAGGTTAGAAGGGGATGGCGGGGTCTGAAAGACCCCGCCGTCCCCTTCGTGGTTATTTTTTTTTAAACCGCCCAGAAGTAGGAGCCCCGCATAGCGGGGCTCCGTCGGCTACGCCTTATTATGCAAATCAGATAAAACCCAGGATAAACCAGGATTTATTTTTTGTCCAAAAATAAAAATTCAGAAATAGGAGGCCTCGCCAAAACAGAAACTCGATACCAGTTTAAATTAAAACAAAGCTAACAACTGATTATTAAGCTGCTACTTTCCACCAGGATGGATAGAGTGTCGTAGAAATGAACCTATTCTCCTTTTTTATTTATAAGGCGTAGCCGACGGAGCCCCGCTTTGCGGGGCTCCTACTTCTGGGCGGTTTAAAAAAAAATAACCACGAAGGGGACGGCGGGGTCTTTCAGACCCCGCCATCCCCTTCTAACCTAACCTGTCCGAGTCGAGGTGCCCCGAGTCCCGAGCTCGCTTCGCTCGCTCTTGCATCCTATCCCCGATTGTGTAGCGTTTGTTTTTATTGTAATGATGTCAATGAATGCAATGTTTGTTTTCAATACAGTACTTATTTCAATAAACATTCCCAAATTTTGAGTAGTAGCCCTAATGAGAAGTAACCCAAGTGAGAAGTAGCCCAAGTGAGAAGTAGCCCAAGTGAGAAGTAGCCCAAGTGAGAAGTAGCCCAAGTGAGAAGTAGCCCAAGGGAGAAGTAGCCCAAGTGAGAAGTAGCCCTAATGAGAAGTAGTCCATTAGCGAGTCGGTTGCCAAAATGAGAATTAGCCCAAATGCGCCTAAACCGGATGAATGAAGGGCAGTAGTGGAGAATTGGGGATCCTGGATCGGGGATCCAGGAACCCCAATTCTCCATTGGAAATTAGCTATCTATCAATCAATCAATCAATTAATTAATATTTAGGGTTTCTGGATTAGATAAGGTCCAGAGTCGTGAACTAGACAATCAGTGAATCAATCAATATTCGTCAATACATTTCATTCATTCATTTACTCAGATTCTACATTCAACTATTCTCGAAAAAATAAATAGTGTGGTCTACATTTCATCTTAGTTATATTTAAGTCCCATGTAATAGGCAGGGCAGCCTATTACTAACTACTGGACACAAATCCGATGAGAATCGGAAAATGGGATTGAACTCAAGACCTCATGCTCAGCAGTCATCATTCCACTATTCAAGTGTGCATATTTATGGTAACAGTAATACGCAGTACATACTGTATACGACACGGCGCGCGGCAGGGCATTGAATATGGAATGCTCTCCTGTTACCCACAACCGCTGCCTTTTATAGCGCAGAGGCTATTTACGCTAAACTGTTCTATTAAGTACTTCATATTTTTATTAGGTAGAAATAAAATGAACTATTTTGTAAATATTTTTTTATTTTAAATACAACAGTTTAATTACCACATTTTACATAGTTGCTTGTTTACCTAATTATTACCCCATACATTTAAATACTTATATTTTACAGAACGCTACTTAATTTTATTTAATCTATGGTTTTGGATCGAAATCATCCTGAATTCTTGCTATTAATTCCCTCGTACTGGAATAAATATCATCAAATAATATGGATTTTACAACATGCTGAGCACACACATCAGCTTGACAATTGCACATCGGCTGTTCGGATTTTGGAAAACTGTCCGTATCGTAAATTTCAATCTTGATTATTTTTGCCCCGCGAGTGACAGGTTTCTTTATGTATTGAAAAAACGTTTGATCTGTTTTTTGTCTCTTACGAGCAAGACCTAGCGTTTTCTGTCCAGATGTTTGTTGAACTGCTGGTTGATTCATAGGTACAAAATTGAAAAGATCTTCCGAGTCCTGGAAAAAAAAAATAACTGCTTTAAATAAGTCTCAAATCTTAATACGAACATTTTTGTTGAAACAAAGCGTAATGTTGAAATAAATACTGACAGTGGTGTACCAGACACATACTAAATAATGATCACCTATTACTTAATGCTTTTTTTATTTTATTGTTAGTTATACTGTTAAAGAAAAATATTATTAACACTTACCGACATTACACGATCATAAAAGTTCTACCCAGCCAGGAGGATTCACATGCAGAAATTGAATGATTGATTTTAAGGTTTTTTTTTCCATTTATATTATAATTTTAGTTTTATTCAATAGAGTTTAAAGTCGTACGTTTTTTGTTAAATCCCAGACAAAAATGGTAAGGTGAAATTGAAACCACTAGGCATCACGTCGCCAAACATTTTATTGTTTATCGTAAGTATATATTGGTAAAATAAGTACTACTGTACGTTTGTTCGCTGTAATCTATTCATACATTTTATTGAGAAGATACGGCAGGCAAAATCATCGTATGTAAGTAGTACGTCATTGTTAGTGACTTTGCAAAGTTGTAATTCTTTATAAGGAGACGGATCAAAACAAAATAGCAAAATCGATATACTATTGTTACGCCTGGTTTTGCCCTGCTATTATTATTATTATTTTTCAAACTTAATAAAGAAAAAGTATTCTTTATACTAGATTTTAGTTTATTAATTTACAAAGTAATATCCGTATGCTGAAATTGAACACAAGATTTACTGATGTGATATGTGATGTGGTTTACACCCTGAAGCAGTATTAAAATTAAGTACGCGTACCTAAGTATCCCCTTTATATGTTTGTTACTTAATCACACAAAAAACTGGCCAAACAGATTTTGATGAAATTTAGCACACAGATAGTTTATAATCTGAATATGCACCTATCTTTCCAATAGCCATTTAAAAGGAGGAAACAAATCCAGGTGTAATACTTAGTATGTGGTTGGGGAACAATCCTATTTAGATCTACAATTCACTTTCATCGATTTTATGTCTTATACGATGTACATAAAGTTGAAATTACGTGATATCAATATGTTGACAAGTAATTTTTCTACAACTTAAATTACTTATTTCATATTTGGGTGGTACATCTGACAAAGCATTTTAGTTACACATGCCCTAATCCTTAAATGGAATACCATCACGTGGATTTACTACTATTTAAGAGCTAACCTGAAGAAGCTGGATCATACGAATTCTCCTGGTCAAGGCAGTCACATCTGAACTTCAACCTACCTAAAAAAAAAAAACAATCTGCTAAAATGTAAGTACTAACCCATTACTTTTTTAAAGTTAAATATTTTTAGCAACAAATTAGTAGTTTTTCTATTAGAATTTCTAATTGATACATTTCTTACTAAGTTCATATTTCACTATTCAATTGTTTTTGTATTTCTTTCAATCAAGTGTACATCCAATTAATAAATTCATATTTTATTTATTTATTCAATCGTTCAATTATTACATTCATCCAATTGTTTGATTAGTCAATTCATAATTGTTGACTTATTCTTTGATTTCGTATTGTTACAGGCCTAAGAACACAGCCGACCATCTATTCCCATCGGACGACGAATCGCTGAGTGACACACCAGTGAAAGCCAAGCTGAAGGCGCATAAAAAGCGTAAGCCAGCGTCAACGAGCAGCTCGCAACCGTCCACCAGTAAGAAAAATAAGATTCTCCCCATCACTCCTGCGACCAAGGCTACTGCTCGTGAACTGTTTTGGGAGTGACAGCGATGACGACGCGCTTGAAGTTAGTGGAGAGAAGAAGCCTCCTCCTATTTACTCTTACATTACGAGGAGATTGGCAAACGGCTTTTCCCGTCAAATGGATGAACAGAAGAAAGGTGCGTTCTACATTGAAGTTAAAATTTATAGGTCGGATGAGATAGAACGTGTACATCCTGTAAATAGATGGCGTCATTCCATCATCACCATTAAAAATAAAACCGATGAAGATTCAGAGTCCTGGAATCATATGAATGCGTTTATCGCCACTACTAGAAAAGAGTTCAAAAAATGTCCTCCAACATTTATAAGCTCCTATCAATAAAATAATCACATTGTATTACCTATACCATATAAGTACATATTTACGGTTAAATAATGTAATAATCATTTATCAACATTTATCATGTTAAACTATCTATATTCATTTTATGGCCTTATGTAATCGATTAATTCTATTAATTAAACTATGTTGTACGTATAACATTCGTTGTTTTTCTTTTCAGTTCAACCTGCCCATCACATCTCGCAAAGTTCTAATATTATTATTAATAATGATACAAGCCAATTTGATATCTCAGAACAAGAATATGATACAAATGTTTATGAACCTAATTGTTTATCAAAGACTATTCATTGTGACAAATGTAAACTTGAGATCCCAGAACATAAATACAGGTACCATAAGAGAACGAATATCCATAAATCGAATTGTTTAATGAAATCAAGATTTGAAAATGTTGAAATTATAGCAACAGCTTTTAAGAATAGAATTATGACTTATCGCTTAAACCCATCCAAAGAAGACGAGAACCTCATACCAGAGGCGTTCTTAGATGATAAGCGACAATATATCCTAGAAATAATTAAGTTTTTATTGTCTAAAAATACCACTATCAAAGTTAACTTTGAACTGTTTGCTTATTTTATATTACCTAAATCAAATGAGCAGCAGTTAAAATCATTTAATACGCAATATGAAATTATTTACAACAGCACTGATTTTAATAAGATATATTCAAATTTAATGGAAGTATTTAAAAGAAAACTTACCGAATTCGAGCATTGTGAATCTGGATGGTCATTTGTTTCCATAAGTCATTTGGAAATAAATATAAATAAATATTGCCCTTTGCGGGGTGGTACTTATTTAGACCTACCTGATATTATTAAAAATACAAAAAGTTGTTTGAATGTACAGAATAATGATGAGTATTGTTTTTTGTGGAGTATAGTCGCAGCGTTATATCCAGCCAAAAATAATGTCTGCAGGACGAACTCCTATCCACATTTTAGTTCAATGTTTAATCTAGAAGGAGTTACATTTCCACCTTCATTTGGTGATATCAAGTTATTTGAGAAGAATAACTCTGAGTTAAGTATTAATGTTTACGGATTAAATGAATACTATACTGTAACCGGTCCTCTTTATGTGACGAACTGTAAGAAAGATAAACATATTAACTTACTGTATTTTGAAAAACACAACAAAGGACATTACTGTTTAATTAAAAACCTTTTACGTTTAGTGCGACGACAAGTTTCATACCATAAAGGTAGAATGTATTTATGTGACACTTGCTTGCAGTTTTTTACCTCTGAAACAAAGTATAATTCTCATAGTTGCTCTAAAATTTTAACTATACTACCTGACGAAAACAGTGCATTACAGTTCAAAAATTATGAACGAAAGCAAAAAATAAATTTTGTTATATACGCTGATTTCGAAAGTATATTAATGAACTGTGAAATAGAGCAGAGTGATAAAAATACGATAAAGAGGAAACTACATCAACCGTCTTGTTTTGCATTTTATGTGTGTTGCTCACATGACAGCAGTTTAAATAAATACGTTACATATAGAGGGCCTAACTGTGTTGAAGTATTTGTTAAAAAATTGATACAAGAAGCGAAATTGATTCATAAAATTTTGATGACAAAGAAACCAATGCAATCTATGACAAGAGAACAAATTAATAATTATCGTGAAGCAACTACATGCCATATCTGTAATAATTTGTTATTTGATGATAAAGTTTGTGATCATGATCACATTACATCCGAGTACAGAGGCGCAGCACATTCGCATTGTAATTTAATTTATAGAGTGTGTCCCTTTATACCTATTATATTTCACAACTTAGCTGGCTATGATTCTCATATATTTATAAAAGAATTATCAAAGTATGGTGGTGAGATAAAAGTTATAGCAGAAACTAAAGAAAAATATTTAACTATAACAAAAATAATAAATACGGGGAAAGGATGTAAACCAATACAGATAAAATTCATAGACTCGTATCAATTTCTTAGTTCAAGTCTTGAGAATTTATGTAAAAGTTTAACTGAGAATGATTTTATTCATTTGTCGTCACATTTCCCAGACAAAAATCAATTCAATTTACTGCAAAGGAAAGGCATATTTCCGTATGAATACATCTGTTCATGGCAAAAATACAATGAAAAACAACTGCCTGCTAAGGATAATTTTTATAACACTTTACAAATGAAACATATAACTGACGCTGAATATCAACATGCTCAGACTGTGTGGAAATATTTTAATATAAGTTCTCTCGGTGAATATACAGACTTGTATTTAAAGTGTGATGTACTATTATTATGTGATATATTTGAAAATTTCAGAAACATTTGTCTACAGCATTATAAACTCGATCCTGCATATTATGTAACTTCACCTGGATTGAGTTGGGATGCTATGCTACTTTATACAGGCGTGCAGTTAGAATTGATTCATGATTTGGAAATTTATGAAATGTTGGAGAAAGGAATACGCGGAGGGTTAGCTCAATGTTCTCACCGATACGCTAAAGCTAATAATATTTATTTACCTCAATTCGATAATTCAAAACCATCAACATATTTAATATACTTGGACTGTAATAACCTTTACGGATATGCTATGACGAAAAAATTACCGATATCAGGATTTAAATTCATGACAAATAATGATATGAATAAGTTTAATGTACTTAATGTGCCTGATGATGGGGAGTACGGATACATTTTAGAAGTAGATTTAGCGTATCCAGATCATTTACACAATTTACATAGTGACTTACCTTTCGCTCCTGAGAAATTCATACCCATTGGAGGGAAAACTCAAAAACTAATTGCAAATTTATATGATAAATATAAGTACATCATTCATTTCGTTCATTTAAAAGAATGCATTAAAAATGGTCTTGTGTTGAAAAAAATTCATAGGATTCTTTGTTTTAAACAAGAATTATTTTTGAAAAAGTACATAGAGTTGAATACTAGATTACGGCAAGCAGCTTCAACATCATTTGAAAGAGATTTTTTCAAACTTTTAAATAACTCCATATTTGGTAAAACAATAGAAAATAAACGTAAGCATGTTGATGTGAAATTAGTTACCAAATGGACTGACACTTCAAATATAACGAATAAATTAAATGGTGCTGAGAAATTAATCGCAAAACCTAATTTAAAAAGTGTTTCTATATTTAGTGAAAATTTTATAGCTATACAGCTGAGTCCTGAAAAACTTGTTTTAGATAGACCAATATATATTGGATTTGCAGTACTAGAATACTCTAAGCAACATGTATATAACTTTCATTATAATTTCATTAAGAAAAAATATGGTAGTAAAGCTAAATTGTGTTACACTGATACAGATAGCTTGTTATATTTAATACATACTGAAGACTTTTATAAAGATATGTATGATAATTTGTTGGAATTTGACACTAGTAATTTTGAAACTAATAATCGTTACAATATTCCTAAGGTCAATAAAAGAATTCCCGGTTTGTTTAAGGATGAATTAGGAGGAGACCCAATCACCGAATTTATAGGTTTAAGAGCAAAACTGTACTGTATTAAATCATTAAATACACAAATTAATAAAGCTAAAGGCGTGTCTAAACCTATTACAAGATGTTTAAAGCCACATAACTATAAGGAGGTTTTATTTAAAAACTCAACACTTAAGCGTAAAATGAATATGATTAAATCAATGAAACACGTGCTTTACTCGCAAGAAGTAAATAAAGTAGTATTGAACAGAATAGATGATAAAAGACAAATTGTATCAAATCAAATTGAGACTGTTCCTTGGGGACATTGTAATTACATATGTTAACTGGTTGTAATCATAAATGTTCTTTGATAATTTAATTATACGTTGTATATTTTTTTAATAATTACTAATAAAAAATAAAAAAATCACAACACACTACTTGACTTTTCATTTGTTTCCTTAAGTACCTAATACCAGTACCTTCCACCAATATTATTTTGTTACTTTCATTAGATTTTTTTATTAATAAAACACCGTTTTATAGTATTTTTTATTATATTAAACTTAAATATACACATATGGTTATAATAAACTCTAAATAGACACAAACTAACACAGACCTAATAAAACACATTTCAAATACATATTATGAAGTCGAACTTAACTTTTTAACTATTTTACTCACTAAGTGCTCAGTTTCACACATGATATCATCATAATCACTTCTCACTAAATACTGTACATTCACGCTTGCACTATCAGGTTCAGTGTCTATTTCATCCATGTGGCGACCATCCAAATCATGTATAATTATTTTTATTAGTTGGCGAACATGCCCTGGCTCTTTACGCATGACAAAGGATGTGTTTTTAAAAGATTTTGTTTTAGTATTTTTCTTTTTCTTCTTCTGTTTTTGTTCTTCTTTGCTTTTATGCTGACTCTCTTCACACACACTTGCCGCTACTTCAGCGTACCAACTCTCTCTATCTTGTGCATAGTAGAAAGGATTTATAACTGGATCGGAGATCAAATTCTGAAAAAAAAAAACAAAGATATTATTTTTTTGCGTTATTAAACAGCACCAACTATGAATTTATTTGATAATAGCAAAACTGGCTTAGATACTTACATTGCACTGAGGGTTAATATTATCTAGAACAGGACTGTAGGATGGTGACCGTGACATGATGCTGTAACAAAAAAAAAGATTATGCATTATTTTTATTAGATCAAATAATAAAATAATTAAACAATAAACTTAAAAATATTTACCTTGACAATGTCCTAATAAACGATAGCTATACGAAACGACTTACTTATGGAAAAGAGGGTAGTGAAGTGAAGTGATTGCTTATTTTATAGTAAGTACACTCCTTAGGTCAGATTACATATTATGTATAAATTTGAAAGATGAGAATAGCATCATTCTTGTACTCAACACAAGTTTCGACTTGTTAGTTAAACAAGTATAAATGTGCATGTTAAGTAGTTATTTGACTTAATAGGTAAGATGAGGTTGATTAAGCAACCCATATCCCTCAATGTTAATAATATAAAATTAAGTGACTCCATTCACCACATCAGACATAGCGCTTTATTGCCAAATACCATTCGCTGTATAATATGTGGTCCATCAAACTGTGGTAAAACGAATGTTATGATTAGTTTACTGCTGCATCAAAATGGGCTCAAATTTAGAAATCTTTATCTTTACTCTAAAACTACTTTTCAACCAAAATACCGTTTCTTGGCTGAAGTTTTGAAAAGAGTACCGCAGATTAACTTCTACGAGTTCAGTGACGATAAAGATGTAATTTCTCCGAATGAAGCTTTAATGAATTCTGTATTTATTTTCGATGATGTTGCGTGTGAAAATCAAGTAAATATCCGCAATTATTTTTGTATGGGTAGGCATAAACAAATCGATTGTTTCTATTTATCTCAAACCTATTCAAAAATTCCAAAACAATTGTTACGTGACAATGTAAATTTTCTTATTATATTCAAGCAAGATGATGTGAATATAAAACATATTTATGAAGAGCATGTTAGTTCCGATTTACAATGGAAAGAGTTCAAGAACATTTCGCATGCTTAATAATAGACTGACCTAACTAAAAAAATATGTTTTTTGGGAAAACGCATAAAACTTTTTGGCAATCATGACTTGTCTTACATAATGGCTTATAAATCAGTGAAAAAGCATAAAAATAATGAAATAATGTATTGTAGGAATAGTTGATGAACTGATTATTGATACAGAAATGATATTTTGAAGAAATTTCGTTTTTTGATTATATTTTTAAAGGTTTAAAAATGATGTTCATAACTTAAGTCTGTTTACTATTAAAGTCAATTATTTAATGTTCAAGTACTGATGTCATATTTTGTAATATGTTTGTATTTTATTAAATATCTACCTATATCTTTAACATTCTTATGTTTTTAGTCCTATATTGGATAAAATAATAAAACATTTTCTATATTTTAACAGACTTAATCAAAAATGGGTCATGGTTTTATGAATGATTTGAATAAAACTTAGCTTAGATTTTTGCACTAAACAGACTCAATTATTAACCTGTCACTTTAAAATAAAAGCTCCAAGTGTTCAATAAGACAGTGCCCGACGCATAATGGTTTACGCCACTATCTTGTAAAAATCCATGTGAAAACGTATGAGAGTGAAAGAGACAAATAAAGTTGTGTCTTGCTTTAGGAACGAGATATCGAAAAAAATCCGAGACTTCCAGATAGATGGTGTTAAAATGAATTTCTTTGGTTGCTTATCTCATTTTGGACCTAAACCGTAATCGGTCAGTTTATTATTAAGCGTGCGATTTGTCAAACTGTTTGGAGTAAACCTTATAATTTTCTACTTATTAATAAAGAATCGTCATTAAATAATGGAAGGTACCGACAGAATTTTGATGTTTTTTTTAAATTTGACTGACTGTTTTTACGTATAAGTAATTAATATGTAAAAAACAAATTCAGTATAGTTTGTTCTTTAGCTGCACGTAGTTGTTATACTATAAAATGGAGAAAAATATTAAAATAGAATTAATGAAGTCTGTAGACTCCATAAAGAATAAAATAAAACAAATGAAGGATCAGGAGCACTCAATGAACTTGTCACTCGATAAAATGTTAAAACCTGTCACAGATCCCCTTAAAACTCTAGTTGATTCGAATATAAATATGGAAAAAACAAAACATTTAGAAAACACAACACTCACTAATTCTGGAGATATTGAATTGGATGACGTTAATACTAGCTCATCTACAAAGTTTGAGGACTGTTACGAACAAAAACTTAATTCTACACAGTTGGTTAAAAAGTCTCCTAAAATTGTATCACCAGATGATTTAGAAATTTCATTAGAGATTCCTGATATCTATGATATTTACGATGGTTTAAATATACCGTTTGGTATAAGAAGAGAAAACAAAATTTTATTAATGGGAAATTCAGTAGTATCATTTTCTAAAATTGATAGTTTGAATAACGATGCTGATTTTTTTTATTAAAATCGATGATAAATCCTACAATTTAACTCCTGGGCTGAAAGAACTTTTACTTCGAAAGAAACCTGATTTAAAATTAATATCCAGCAAAGATAAACTTGTCTACAAGGATATATTACATTATACAAATGCTCATAAAAGAGACTTCAATCCCAAAGGGCAAATAAAAGGTGATAAAGGAATAAAATATCGTGAAATAATCAGACCATTGTTTTCTGAAACGTCAAACGATAATGTTCACACTAAACTTGGAGGAAACTTGCCAAAGTTAAAGAAATACAAATACAATACTGACCTGGTATATTGGGACGACCCCAACGAATTGGTTGAGAGACTGAAACTATTAGTTGCTTCAAGAGATGCTGGCAATACAAACCATGATAATGAAATTTTATCTATAATAGAAGAATTAAAAGAAGCTGACATAATTAAAGAATAAATAGTAGCACTAACATGGTTTTCTTTCAGTATCATTGCCGGATTCATGATAAATGTTTATATACTGAATTCTGAACATGAGTAAAGCCGATGTGGTAAACGAAATTCATAAAAATGCAAGGGTAAACTTTCCACGAAGACATGTTATTATGAAAGATATTGATGACCTTTGGCAAGCAGACTTAATTGATATGCAATCAATTTCTAAAGAAAATAAAAAATACAGATTTATTCTTACTGTTATTGATACATTTTCGAAATACGCTTGGACCTTTCCATTAAAAAGTAAAACCAAAGATGTTGTATGCAACTCTTTCAAGATTTTGTTGGATAAAGGCCGTGTCCCTAAAAATCTGCAAACGGATAATGGAACAGAATTTTATAATAATAAATTTCAAAAACTTATGAAAACTTATTATATAAACCATTATTCTACTTTCTCAACAAAAAAGGCATCAATAGTTGAGCGATTTATCAGAACATTGAAATCTAAACTGTATAAGGAATTCAGTTTAAAAGGTGACTATAACTGGATAGATAATACCATCAATAATGTTATTTACAAATACAATCACACCTATCATCGGACTATTGATGAAATCCCCGCAAACGTGGATAATACTAATAAAGAACGTATATTAGGGAGATATTATAGGTTGGTGAAAACCAATAGTATAAAAAGTAAATTTAAAGTTGGTGATTATGTACGTATCAGTAAGTACAAAGGAACATTTGAAAAAGGATATACCCCCAACTGGTCGACGGAAATATTTAAAATTCGAAAAATACAATATACAACTCCTATCACCTACTTAATAGAAGATGCGATCAGAGACCAACCCATTTTAGGTGCATTTTATGTACAAGAGCTGCAAAAGACTAAACATCCTAATTTATATCTAGTCGAGAAAGTTCTTAAAAGTAAAGGAAATAGAGTTTTAGTAAAATGGTTAGGTTTGTCTTCTTCTGAAAACAGTTGGATTGACAGATCGAATATTTATTGAGTGTTCAACCCATGATGCATCAGTCTTATGATGGGTATTGGGGAGAGCAGTCTTCTCAATTGGCTTATAAATAATTTACCGTTTGAATTACATTTACCAGGATACAATTATTGTGGACCTGGCACTAAATTAATTAAAAGGCTTACACACGGAGATAAAGGCATTAATAAATTAGATGAATATTGCAAAGAACACGACATTGCCTATCACAAGTCATCAAATTTAAAGGATCGTCACAAGGCAGATTTAATTTTGTTAAATATGGCTAAAGATCGAGCACTTGCCTCAGATGCGAGTGTAGGGGAAAAACTGGCAGCACGTTTAGTAAGCAGCGTTATGTCAACAAAAATTAAAACTGGTTCTGGCCTAAAAAAAAGTAGCAAAAAGTGTTCTCCAAAAATTCAATCTGGAAAAGGGTTGAAAAATAAATTTAAAAATGTTATTAACAAAACAAAAAGACATATAAGAAAATTAAAACCAAAATGCAAAAAAGTGGCGATAGAATTAGCTATGGCCGCTAGCAGAGAATTAGCTAATGATTCATCCATTAAACTTCCTCGTGTTATTCCTATACCAAAATCTGGTGGAGTATTACCTTTGATTCCTATTTTTGCTGGTTTATCTGCAGTAGGTGCCCTAGCAGGTGGTGTAGCTGGTATTACTAAAACCATAAATGAATTCAAGATAGCAAAAAAGTTGTATGCTGAATCGAAGAGGCACAATGAAAAGATGGAGGCTCTCTGCATTGGAAAAGGACTACACCTTAAACCACATAAAGATGGGCTCGGAATTTTCGTATCGAAAGAAAAAAACTAAAATATCGGCTACCTAAACGAGCCTTGAGTAATTTAGATATTTTGAAGTATGGAAATAATATTCCCTATTTTAGAGGTGTCTTTATGAGAGATGAGCTCCCTAAATACCCGTTTAAAAATGAATGTGGAGTTATTAATTTAGATAGCTCTAAAAATCCTGGTTCTCATTGGGTAGCCTATGTAAAATACAATGACTATATTGAGTATTTTGACAGTTATGGAAATCTTAAGCCTCCAAAGGAATTTATTAAATATGTGGGTTCCGAAGTTCACTATAATTATGACAATATTCAGCGTGATCATCCATTCAATTGTGGTCATCTTTGTTTAAACTTTTTGAAGAATTTTTGGTATAGTGAAAGAATAAAATAAACAGAATCTTGCAAAAGAGTTCAGTATACAAGCATGTCTACAACGGTTACCATCTCTGGAAAATCTGAACTGGTTACGT
This sequence comes from Griposia aprilina, assembly GCA_916610205.1. NCBI lineage: Eukaryota > Metazoa > Arthropoda > Insecta > Lepidoptera > Noctuidae > Griposia > Griposia aprilina. The sequence goes on from OU744286.1 coordinate 18,972,659, forward strand.
ACTTTCAACCACCACTACATTTATCTGACCAATACGAGTGCGGTTTGCTATACTTTTCAGTATTAAATTCAAGACCAAATATCCCTATTAATAACAGCAGTCTGTCTGTGATCAGAATTGAATGTGATCTTGTTCACGGTTCGTACTGCAACGGATTACCAACTCATTTCATTCATGAGTTTGTATCTGATACCCCTCCAGGTAATCAGTGCATAGAAATACCGCAAAACGTTATTTACTATCCAGTAAACAAAAATATTATTTCATCTATATCTGTTAGGATTGTTGATCAATTTGGTAACTGTATTAACTTTGGAGAAGAATATCTTCAACTACGTCTTCATTTAAGAAAAACAAAATGATAGTATACTATAAAAACACCCCCATGAAAACAAAACGTCTTAGTTCTTCTACGAATGCTAAAGTGCAGAAACGTAAGAAAAAAGTTAAGAAATTGACTGAAGCAAATAAAGATTTTCTTAAAGCCCTAGGGTTTAAAGTATGAATATACTACAGATTACTGAATCACCACACTTCGACACTTCGATTGAAAGTTATGAAGTCCATTCATACAATCCCTACAATAACAGCTTTAGAGAAAACGATGAAATCAGAATCCCCATACACCAACAAGATATATACGTGTTACCATCAGCCAGTTCAATTTACATCGAAGGTCAAGCAAAACTCTTCGGAAAAGATGGGAATCCAATCAAGAAAACTGTTACGTTCACTAATAACCCTGTTATGTCTTTGTTTCAAGACATCAGGTACGAAATAAATGGTATTGAAATAGACCGTATAAAAAATTCAGGAATAACGTCAACAATAAAATCATACATCTCATTAAATGAAGCAGAAAATAAAGTTGCTGCCCTATGGGGTTGGAGTTTAGAGGGATTTCAAAGTGATGGATATTTTAGTGCTGTGATACCATTAAATAAGGTTTTAGGGTATGCAGAGGATTACAATAAAATAGTGATAAATTGCAAACATGAGCTAATATTAAATAGAAGTAACACTAACTTAAATAGTGTTATTCTTACTGATGATATTGCTCATTTTCAAATAGACATACAAAGGGTTCAGTGGAGGGTGCCACACATAAAAGTATCAGACCGAGAACGACTGACACTTTTAAAACATTTAGAAAGAGATAAACCGATTCAGATGGCGTTTAGAAATTGGGATTTACATGAGTATCCGTTACTACCTAAAACCACAAAGCATTCTTGGTCCGTTAAAACTGCTTCACAATTGGAAAAACCCAAATATGTAATTTTTTGTTTACAAACTAATCGAAAAAATAATAAAACTAAAGACAGTTCATTATTCGATCATTGTGAAGTAACAAACGTTACGCTCTATTTGAATTCACAATATTATCCATATGAACCTTTAGGTTTAAAGTTTTCTGAGAGCAAATATAGTATATTATACGAAATGTTTGTGAAATTTCGTCAGTCGTATTATAACTGTCCAGTAGACCCGTTGCTTAGCCTAAAGGAGTTCAAAGAAAAAGCCCCTCTTTTTATCTTAGACTGCTCAAGACAGAACGATAGCCTAAAAACAGGCCCAGTGGACGTGAGGTTGGAGATTGAATGTTCTACAGCACTACCAGATAAGACAACTGCATATTGTTTGATTATAAACGATCGACTTGTGGAATACAAACCTCTCAGCAACATTGTGCGCAGGTTATCATGATTGCTATTGTGGATATTCAAGGCTTTAAAACAGAAACAAATGAATTTATAATAAAAGAAATCGCTATATTATGTAACAAAACATTACAAGTGTTTTTAATTAAGCCACCATTTCCATTCGAAAAATTAACGAAACAAGAAAAAAAACAAGTTAGTTGGATTGAACGTAACAGAAAGATACACTGGCGCGAAGGATTTGTACCCTATTCTAATCATCAGAATTTGGTTATAGATATTTTAAGAGATAAATGTATCTACATCAAAGGTTCAGAAAAAGTGTTGTGGTTAAAACATATTTTAGAAAATAGTAATTGTAATATATTCAATCTAGAAGATAAAGGTTGTTCTAGTTTCATAAGTTTATATGATCAATATAAATATTCTCAAGATTTATATAACTGTATTTATCATGACTCTGTATGTGCTTTAAAAAATGTATTGTGTTTAAATAAGTGGTGTTTTGATAATAAAATTTTACAATAAATATTTTCTTGTTTTTATTTCTATAGTTTGGTAAAACGCATCTTAGAGTTTTCTATCCCCCCCACCTCTATCAGGTCTTTATAAGTTGTTGACAAAAGCTGAAAGATATCATTCTACGTTTATAATTGAATTAGAAAGTAAATAACATGTCTCAAAATGAATATAAACCTCGATATGATATGTATAACACGTTTAAAATGCGTGAATTTTCATTTAATTATTACTGGAGGACGATTAATTCAAAGAATAGATTAGTGAGGGAAATGGCTGATGCTGGATTCTTTTATTGTGGAAATAGTATAAATGATAAAGTGGCATGTTTCTCATGTGGAGGGGTTATAGAAGATTGGGAGATTTATGACGATCCTTGGATGCAACATGCGATACATTATCCTCAATGTTTTTATGTGAACGCTGTGAAAGGAAGAGATTATGTTGACAAGTCAAAACGTCTATTTTATAAAGAAACAAAAATATAAAATTATTCTAAAGTGGTGGAGGATAGATTGATTGTCTGCTGATTAAGCAACTAAATGCAATGAAGCCTAACTATAAATTACTGACACTAATTTTATGGGACATTCCATGCCTACAATTGTAGTCAAAAGGTTGAATCATAAACTGAATTAAACATTTAAAAACAGATTAAATAAATTATATTAGCTACAATGCAAGATTCAGTGAAATATACTTCTGTAGATATTAGTAAAATTATTATTCAGAACGCTAATGGTGAGGCCATATTTGTCCGTGATATGCAACCCGCTCATAAAAAATCGAGTGCAGATTCATCAAAACCTCAGGTCAAAGATACAACGAAAGAAGATTTATTCTATCAAAGCATGTGTGATGCATTAAATTCGGGAAACATTCAAGAACTTGTGTTTAAAAGTGGTAATAGAGAGCTAACATTCGCCCGAGTCAACGAGTGTCGGGACACCGACACATCATCAATGAGGAACGTAATGCATGATGTAGTGATACCTGATACAGAAGACATTATATGCTACCAGATTCTACCGGACGATGAAACTCCTTTTATTTAAAACAGTTTGAAAGAAATTTCAATTCCAATCAGATGAGAAGTGAAACTGAGATTGAAAGTTACTCATGGGGGCGATCTGGATATTTCGAATACTTGAATGTACTCGTAGAACCTGAGTATGAATGAATGAATGAAATGTATTGACGAATATTGATTGATTCACTGATTGTCTAGTTCACAACTCTGGATCTCATCTAATCCAGAAACCCTAAATATTAATTAATTGATCGATTGATTGATAGATAGCTAATTTCCAATGGAGAATTGGGGTTCCTGGATCCCTGATCCAGGATCCCCAATTCTCCACTACTAAGGGCGACTAACAAAAGGTATTTACAAGGCAGATGTGAGTGGAAACGCCAGGAGGGGACGCCCTAGGAAGACATATTGTGACCTTATTGGTGATGTTCTTCAGAAAGGTCAGGTGCGTAGTACTCACAATCGACGTGCGTGCGTGTATGACCAGATGTATGAACGTAAACGAGGCAAAAGGAGTATGTAAGGATCGTAGCAGGTGGCGTTCTGGAGTTTCCGCCTACCCCCATGGGAAGAAGGCGTGAGTTTATGTATGTATGTAGGTATAATTGCACGGCAATTTATGTACTTAGATTTGTAATGTTAGACTACTTGCATAATTACTAACTGAGTTTCTGAAAAGCATTTGTTCTATAATGCATCTAGGTGTTTGATCTCCTTTCCCTCTCTCTCTCCTCGTTAAGTTCGAGGTAAATAGGGAATTTTTCTTTAATATTTTTAGTAGCACCTATTATTTCAGGAATGTGTAGGTAACCTCTATACATAGTATGTAGGTACCAACGCTAATAGTTATAGTGACCTATGACCTGACAACGACTAATATTTTGGCCATAAAAATAGCCATAAACTTTATGTTGTCCGCAATCATAAATGAAATCGAACTTTGATTTTTATGTTACCATAAAAATATATTTTTTTATTACGGATGACACAAGTTTTCGGACAAGATATTAGGTACATTCAAAAGATGTCAAAGACATTTTTGTTGATAGTTGGGTAATAAAATTTATATGTAGTTGCCTTTGGGGTTGGAAGTCTAGATATTTTCATTTTGCGATGATTGCTTGTAACCAGCGGAGTAGAAGAAATGGGTTTGACGATCAATGTTTTTGAGATTGGAATGTTTTGATTTTTCGTGCAAATAGACACGAAAAATCGTGCAAATAAAACATTTTTAGAAAGTTAACGTTCAAGTTCACCTGGAACAGACAGTACCGATGTAACAGATCTATTAAAAAACAGAATTAAATATTATCGATAAGATTTAGGTACATAACTATCAGAATCAGAATTCAATGTTATAAGATAACAAATAATAATGGGATAAGGTTGTTGTTGTTGTTGTTGTTGTTGTGTGATAAGAAAGAGGTATTTTAATATATGTTTGGTGTATTAATTCAAAGATTCACAAACATTCGTGATTAAATTTTTATTTTTAACTATGGGACCCAAATTCGAATGTTAATTTTCTCCCACCTGTTGGTGGTATTAAAAACTGCACGCTCACTGTGTTTGATCTTATTCATAAAACCGAATATAGATGGCGCTGTTCACTAGACAAATCAGACGGTTTCTGTTTTCCGACGGATGTAGGAGGAAAACGTTTCAAGTAGGTAACAGCTACTTCGCTAGATGTAGCTTAGCTAAACAAAGAAATGGTAGCTTAGAGGCACTACTGTCAATACAATAAAATAAAACCAAAAAATGAGGATAATGTTGATGGTTGATGCAAATAAAACCACTGATAACTTTTTTCTATTGGGTTTCATTATATATTTTTTAATTATTCCCAAGAGTTCTCTAATACTTTCATACGTCACTTTTAGATTTGTCGGTAGCGTGTAATTCAGATCCAAAAACATTCAATAAAAATGCTTTGTATTCTTCTGTTTTCACTGAGTATGCTATTCTAATGTTCGCCTTTTCTTTTTCCACGAAATCGTTTGTATTGATTCCTCTCTTGTCACCTGGAAACATATATAAAATTAGCACGATGAAAACAATGAGATGAACAATCTATAACCTACTTAAATTGTTCCTATAAATATTGCTTGACTCATCTGATATCGTTTCTTCTTCTTCGCTTCTCACTTGAAAAAGCGGTCGTGGTCACTATGAACTGTGTCCAATCACAGGTGTATTTGTTGCCCGCCTTGCTATATCGTTTAACATCATCAACTTTGACAGTCTTGTTTCAACCACAGCCAAAGCTAAGGCCTCTTCCCTTTTGTCATGCATTAATCATGATCACAATTTTAGCACTATCATCATCTCTACCATTAACTGTTGGACAAAGAATTCCCTTACAGTTCACTACAACTAATAGCTTTGAGCTGCCTTTTTCTACGTCCTTCACTAGGTCCTCGGTCCAGTATGTACGGGGCAGGCCCTCGCTAAATCTTCTAATACACAATCATTACTACAAACTTACCACAAACAGTGATATCGTTCTTCGAATACTTGTACTCCGCCACTAGATCTGGCCTTAGGAACAGTGACACCGTCGCAGGATCCAACGCTTGCCAGGTTGGTTCTTTTCCTAGGGTTACTTTCTCATATTTATTCTGGGCTTTCATTATTTCCGTGTCTATTGCTCCTAGGTAATTTTCTCTCCACTCCTGAAAAATTAAAATTAATTCTTTAGTCACTGGGCAGGCAGTTTGTAATTGGAATATTGTTTTAGTTTATTTTATATTTAATCAGTAGTACACATATATTTTTAACCGACTTAAAAAAATGGAGGAGGTTTTCAATTCGACTGTATTTTTTTATGTGTGTTAGCTCAGAACTTTTTTCTAGGTGAACCAATTTGGATATTTTTTGGTCATGGGGTGCCATATAAATTTGATCAAATTCTGACCAGTAGTTTTGGAGTTATCCTTAATACAGCGTATTTTTTCCACTTAGTTTGTATTGATGACGTATTAATAATTTCCTGTCACTGTTATTTACAGATCATGTAGTGGTATGTGAATCTGTGTGGGGTAGGTACCACAAATAAAAAAATAAAAAAAAATAATGAAAAATCAACCGACTTCCAAAACAAAACACAAAAAAAAACAAAACCAAAGACACCGATTTCCGAAATTGAAGTTATTTTGCACTTTTTTGTGTTATTTATGGAAGTCAGTTGTTTTAAAAAAAAAAAGTTTATAGATATTTAAGTTGGTGCCAACATAAACTCATTAGAGTTTTACCGTGCCCCAAAATCATCGACTACATAATTTAGAGCATAAAAACCACTTATGTAGGTACTTCGTAAAAAAGAAACAACAAATAACATTACAATACAACTAGTATTTTAGCAAAATATTATCTAATACCAACGAGCGAACATCGGTGACCAATCTGACCGTACGACCTTACAACAAAACTGGTAGAGGAATGTTTTAGAATTAAAACAGGTTGTTACTAAGAGTATATGTTTTTAGTTACTTGTTATGGTCGCAAAGGGCGATTGATGTGCTTGAGGTCCTGAGGGCCTAGACAAAGTAACATTCGATTAGCGATGACGCTAGTAGAAAAGCCAAAAAATGTATGGGGTTGACATAAGCTATCGAAATGTCACGTGATCATAGGTCAACGAATAAACATTAGTCAGACAATGTTAACATCATTCGATTCTATGAAACGAAATGACAGCGTCGAACGATTACTTGCATAGAGATGCGTAGCCAAGTGGCACTTTTTGACGAGCGTTATCGCTAGTTTTCGATTCGTATGATGGAAACATCAGCGAAAGCGATAGCGATTGCAGAAATAGAATCGCTCTGAAGCGAATGACATTTGTCTAGGCCTTCAGTGATTGATTCACATGGCCGGACAAAGCGTTATTGGGTTTTCTATGAATACGTTCTCAGTAGCAGGCCAAACTTGACTTGACCGTATTCAAGACGAAAATCCAAAATCTCCAAAGATCGATCTTTGGAGATTTTGCCAGACAACAGTTTGAATTTAATCAAGTTTACGGCTATACATGGGAATATGTACTAAAAATAAATAAACCAAATACTTGCCTTGGTAAAATTGAGGAACTTCTTAGCCTGTGAGAAGGGGAAGACAGTAACTTTATCTGGAGTGGCATTCTGTGCCACTACATGATACGCTTCTACATCCATGTGAGCGTTGAATTCTGGAGTTGGGTTCTCTTCATCTGCAAACATTAGAAAAAGTATTTAAATCCTAGTCTTTATCTTTTTCTTCTTTATACCAATAATTTCCAAACCCTCAAACTGCAGAGAAATTGTCTAAATGTACTTTGTTTTACTATCTGCTTGAGGCATAATAATTTACGGATTGTTCCTAATTTTCGTATTCACTACGGTCCACATTACCTCTATGATCATTTAATTTTTTTACTTACTATGAATATGTCCTGCGCCTATATATAAATGATTCAGCCTTGACAAAAAACCAGGATCCAGTTTTATGGCTAAAGCTATATTTGTCAACGTCCCAATTGTTATCACAGTCAAATCACCTGAAATGAATAGACATAATTTGGTTAGATTTCATTCATATGCTTTACCAGTGTCTAAATATCCGTCATTCTAAATCACAATGCATCTGGCATGTGCTTTAAGCCCAATTGCACTACTTCAAAAGGACCTATACTAAGTTCTATCCTTGAAATCCTACGCCGTGGTAGTATACTTTTATCCGTACCTTCATAAGTCTTAGAGTAATCAATAAGAGCATTTACAGCGTTCTCAGTCTTTGCTGGCACCAGATCAGGGAAAGTATCACCACTGTCTCCTAAACCATCCTTGCCGTAATAATCAGTCACTGATGGGGTTGTTACCAAAGATGCTTTGGATCCTCTGTAAATTGGCACCTGGAATTTGTTATTTTTTTTATTATACTGTGGTACAGTCAATCGTGCAACCTGCTCTCAAAACGGTGAAGGAAAACATCGTGAGGAAACTGGAATGTCCTAGAACCAAAAAAAGAAAACGACTTGAAGACTTGTGACAGCTACCAACCCGCACTGGGCCCGCTTGGTAGATTAAAATAACCCACTCCCTCTCGAAAAGAGGAGGCTTGTGGCCTAGCAGTGGTCACACTAGCATTACGAAATTGACCCTTATTGCTATGATATAAAGGTGTTGTCAATGTAAAATTAACTCTGACGTGCGGCTTACTGTTAAATGTCAATGTGTCGATCAAGGTTTTCATTGAATTACCCCATGCGCCACTTGCGAAGTGATTTAAAGCATCCCAAGCCCTTCAAATTAAGTAAGCAAATCCTAAAATAACGAAGGATCAAAATACTCGGTCCTTTGCTCTTTATTTAATTTAATATTGTCTGTAATGTAGTTGTCTTTTGCTCATAGGTAATTCCAGTAGATTATGTCAAATATTACCAAAAGTTTTCAAAACTATTTTTCATCGTATATAAACAGCTATCACTGGTCTTCTTAATAGATCGATTTTCAGAATTAACTTCTACCAAATAAGATTAACATTACAACGGACAACATATTTAAATTGTGTTATGAAACAATTATATAAGAGATACAGTATGGCGTTAATTGAAACACAGTGATGTTGACATTAATCTTCATAACGAATTCTTATCTTAATGGGCAAAGTCAGAGTTCAATTAATCACCGATAAATAACTACGATCGTTATTGCATTATAATTTATAAGTACAGTACTACTACTTTCTTAATATCCCTCGGGAATCATCGCATTTCCGAATCCGAATAGAAACGAAAGCTAATTTTCATGTCCATCAAATATTAGATTTATCGTGTATAATAATTTGAATTCAGAACTAAGTACTTTATTGTTGTTTTATTTTCACGAAAAACTACTCTAACTACTTAGTTCTGAATTCAAATTATTACACACGATAAATCTAATAATTGATGGACATGGAAATTTGCATTCGTTTGTATTCGGAAACGCGATGATTCCCGAGGGACATTAAGAAAATAGTTGTACCTACTGTATTAATAATTTATTGTTAAAGGAACCCAGTTTCAGACATTTACTTAAATTGGGCCATTCAACTATTTATCTGGTAGGTAGTAATTTATCCTGATAACGAAACTGACTGTGACATGACATTTAGAGGTACACTCACGAGCATAAATATTTTACTATGCACAGCTTGGCAGTAATATCTGTCGTCAAGACGATGGAAAATGTCTATATATTAAGATCATTTGTGGAAGGCATAGGTATGCAAGTGGTAGCACAAATATGTAACATCAAATGAACAGCCAAACTATCAGACGAGACAAGACACGCCAAAATATAGAATGCTGCATCGGCTTCAAAACGATGTGTCACCTTTTACTCCCATTTGCACCGCCAATCACTTAAGACGTTAAGCGCTAAAAGAGTCTAAAACATAATTCTGTTTCTGTCAAATGTTTGAAGATGACAGAGACAGAATGATGTTTAAAACTCGTTTAGCGCTAAAAGTGTTTAGTAATTGACGGTGCAAGTGGATCTTAGAATGCAATAATATCGGACAAGTCTTGCTGAGCTTTTCATAGTAATATATTTATACTCGTGACAGTACAATATAATGTAGTCGGTAATCAGCGCGGTAATAACGTAGGAATGACTTTCATTTTGACAGTTCAACAACATATAATGCGTTATTTACGTTGTTGAGCGGACAAATATTTCGAACATATGAAGCAATGGATTAGCAATATCCTTCAAAATGATTCAGATTGTGATTAATAGTATTATAGATACATAGAAAGTGGTGGCTAGCAAGCCTAGATAAAATTTGACAAAATGGATTATGTTATTATAGAGGTATGAGGAACAGGGTGTAAAGTTCACTCATACTCTATGGAAAAGGGAGGATCTTCCGACCAGACGGTTGTTGTGTCTGGTAGGCAACTGCCCGACGGTAGATGTCGGGACGTTGCTATGCTAGTCGCGCGGTAAACTCTGCTTGCGCGATGCAGGACTTGCGTGACGTCAGTATGACGTGTAGCTCGCATGTGGCGATGTTAATACCGCTACATTATGATTATGATAGATCAGTTGGTTGATTTTGGACTTAAATTGAACGATGAAAATAATTAGGTACTTATGTTCATATTTTACTCACGTCTTGTCTTTGAGCAACCCTCAGTATCCTCTGGTTGTTGTAACAAACGTTGTCTTCTTTGGTGTTCCCATTTCCTGTAGTTAGAGCTAGGAGTTTCGGCCTGAAAATCAGAATGCTATATATAAATACTTATACAATAAATATATATCTACTTAGCCCTTTCCCATCCATGTTGGGGTCTGGTCCTGTCTGACCAAATGCAACTGAATACCAGTATTTTACATGGAGCGACTGCCTATCTGACCTCCACAACCCAGTACCTGGGTAAACGATAAATGATTTTATTTCTATACGTAGGTTTGTACAAACAATTTTACATGTCAATAATATTTTAAAAACTACATGAGGTCGCCGTTTCCTATCTGACTACTCTGAGAAGAAAGGCCGAAACAAACTCAGAGGTCACAGTCTCTTTTAAAGTCCAGACATAATCTTGGTCAGATCATGTGAAGACCATGAATTTGGGGGCACGGCAGTGCCCCCGCCAAGACGAGCCAAGCGAAGCGCAAGGGCACTACCTACCTTTTCACGAAGTGATTCGTCGTTTTTTTGAACCCTCATAGAGTTGGTTTCCGATGTACCAGATAGTTCATATTCTCAGGATATGATGTCAATAATAGACTAATTAAACATACAAAGTCTCAATTGAATAGCTCTAATACTTTAGATTTTATTGATATCTAAAATACACCGATTTCGTCACTGACACACTCACTGATACACTGACACACTGATGATCATCAAAATGTTTGGCTACTTCCTGAAATGCTAGAAAGCTGAAATTTGGTATGTAATCTAAGTTTACTATAGAACGAATAAAAAAATTCATAAACATAACTTTCGCCCCCCATCCCCTAAATTGGGGGGGGGGGGGTGGAATTTTGTATGAGACTTCAAAATGTTAGGGTACTTCCTGAAGTGCTAGAAAGCCGAAATTTGGTATGTAAACAAAGTTCAGTATACAAAAAAACACTACCGTGCCCGCAGATAAACTTAATAAAAATGAAGAAAAAAATTAACACTAAAAAGACTGCCTAGCAATTTACAAAAAGAACTGAAATCCCACCAAAAACATTTCATATAAAACGTTGCCAAGACGACCACATAAGGTTTGCCCTGTGAAAAAGATACCAGATCTCATGTAAACCCAAGCTTCTGAATCTACACGGCCTAACTCTACCGACCCTAACTTCACAAATTCTACAAATCAGTAAAAATGTATGGCTTGGCTGTTTCGTTACTTACTTCAGAAACTAAATATTCGCATCACCTCCACGACGGTAGCGAAACGGCGAAGCCATACATTTTTACTGATATGTAGAATTTGTGAAGTTAGGGTCGGTAGAGTTAGGCCGTGTAGATTCAGAAGCTTGGCTCTACATGAGATCTGATATCTTTTTCACAGGGCAAACCTTATGTGGTCGTCTTGGCAACATTTTACATGAAAGTTTTTTGGTGGGATATTTGTTTCTGAAATGGTATTTTAAGGAAAAACCACACAGATTGAGTGGACCTGTCCAGTCAGTGCATGCATTTGTCAGTAATCGTGCAGCTCAACTCAGAATTTACGGAGCTCAACGATTCAACTCAACGGTAATACGATATCCCTTAACCAGAGTGGTTGTCAGACTCTTGGGGTTTTGACTTGTAACGACTGTCAAAGATCTACGCATGACAGCCGGGACCAACGGCTTAACGTGCTTTCCTAGGCACGGAATACGACCTTCTCGATATGTAATGGATAGTCACCCATCCACGAACTGACCGTGGCAAGCGTAGCTTAACCTTCGATCGACCCGTGCGGCTGTTATCATGAGTGAACGAAATAAGTTGGTACATACAGTGATAAAAATATTTAGGAAGTTTTCTGGCTGGTCTGACTGCCCAAGATGATAATCCTGCATAGCAAACGTATCAGGTGGTTCCAGTGTACCTATACTTACATCTTTCTAAGAGTAGTGATGGCCCAGTGGTACCTAACGGCCGCGACTAACGTGTTTTAGGTAGTAGTTTCGAACCCTGTCAGGCGCTATAATTTGTGTAAATTATTTAATCACCGCTACTCTTAAAACGGTGAAGGAAAACATCGTGAGGAAACCGGCATGTCCTAGAACCAAAAATTGGAAGACATGTGACATCTTTCTATCCGCACTGGGTCCGCTTGGTGGATTACGACCCACTTCCTCTCACCGGGAGGAGGCCAGCAGTGGGAACATTATAGGCTGACATTGCACAGACCTTAAAAAAAAAACTTGAATTTCTTGATCCAAGGAGGCTCAGAAAAGGAAGGTTCTACCTGCCTGAATGATGGCGGTCCTGCTTGTCCAAGATTGATGACCGAATCTATAAAATGTTATGATTATAACTTACCCATCAAAATGTTTCTCATACAGCAAAGCCAGGAAAATGGCCATAGCATCATCGCCACCAGCGTCATTGTCTATTATGAACTTCGGCTTCCTCTGCTCAGTTGATAGGCTGACAATAAAATATATTTTTTAGGTAGAACAAAAGGAGTAAAGGCTCGTTCAGGCAGGCGCGACGCGACGGTGCGACGCGATTCTGGTAGAACTATTTCCTTGAAGTTTCATAGAAATTGTTTTAACTAAACTCGCGTCGCGCCTGGCCACGGAAGCGTTTAGTATGTAAGGATCGTAGCATGTGGCGTTCTGTTGTTTCTGCCTACCCCCATGGGGAGAAAGCGTGAGTTTGTGTATGTACGTATGTCCGTTATAGAGAAACATTATTTTAATTAAAAATATCTACATTCCAAAAGGGGTTTCCTAATATGTATGTAGGAATATCTACCTATCGGAGACCTTTCCCTGCTTTCATTGCCTGGTCAATCAAAGTAATCGCATTCGAATCTAAAAAATATCTTGCATCATTAACAATATCTTGTAAGATACAGTTCGCGCAAAACTTTATGAGCCCTCTGAACGTAGGCCCGAGAACGAAACCGCGCATGGTACAGTTGAATGAGAGTGAGAAAGTTCCCTCGGACACCTATATTATGCATACTGCGCGGCCACTCGCGTGCAACTTCCGAGAGTTCATAGTTTTGGGCGAACTGTAATGTTGCAAAACACTAGATACTAATATTAAGTTACTATGACAAAACAGTCATTCACAAATTACTCAACTGACCCATTGGATCTAAAAATAAAAACTGCTCTTATCAATTTCTTTATACTCACTTATCGACTATTATTAAGATCACGCGTAGCATACGGATTGTTATATCAAGCTATACATTTTCAATATAAGCTGACCTCTCTATAAACGGAAATCGTATAAACTATATCAGTATAAACTGGAAATGTATAGCTTGATATGTAGCCTATGCTCTTGTAGTTACTTAATTTATTTCCATGATTGCTTAAAAAAGGGAAGGCCAGAAACGGCAAGACCCTAAATCTCAGACAAACTCACGAATTTAGCTACACTTTCATATAGAACTAAACACTGTCGCCACACAAACACGTAGGCAGGTATTTTATTAAAACAAATGACCTACCAATGAACGCAAACACAGAGAAAAATAAACACGACAGTAGTTCTTAAATCGAACATCATTTAAAATTTGTAACGTGCGTTATCGATCGCGTCGCGAGATGAACTAAATAGGTAGATACAACATTCATATTTTGATTCTACGAGATGTTGAGCAATCTTGAGACAGAGATGCAAAATCTTACGAAGACCTGTACCCCAATTGCATAACACACTATCAATCACAATCTGAATAATTTTGAGGGATATTACTAATTCATTGCTACGAGTATTGTTCGCTCGTTGGTATTAGATAATATTTTTGCTTAAATTTCCGTTAAAACTTTATTTGTTGTTTCTTTTTTATTACGAACCTAATTTTGTGGTTTTAATGCTCTAAATTATGTAGTCGATGACTTTGATACACAGTAAAACTCTAATGGGTTAATGTTGGCACCAACTTAAATATATAAAATGTTTTCGTACTTACTACTGAATAAATAAATAAATATGTTCTAACAAATTGTCTGCTCTACAACGTAAATAACGGAATGAATGTTGTTGAACTGTCAGAATGCAAGCCATTTCGGATCTTTGGTTGAGTGACTACAACAAGAACTTGTTTGATCATGATATATAAGTACTTGCACTCCGAGCAATAAGTGCATTGTTTTGAATTACAATCAACCGACATTGACAGCGCCTTGACGTCGTAGCAGTGCGAGTTTTACCACTGATGTGTAGATGACTGTGCATCAAAACAATGCCCTTATTGCACGGAGTGTAAGTATATACGTTTGTAGTTGTAGAGAGGTACACACGGCTACATATGAAGCTGTACATTTCCAGTATAAGCTGATCTCGCATTGTATAGGATTTCTGTATAATGAGAGGTCAGTTTATACTGGAAATGTATAGCTTGATATGTAGCCGTATTTACCTACTTTATTGATAACTTAAAGATATAATGTTCCAGTAGGTACACAACCGACAGAAACATGATTGTTATCTGTATGATAAATTGATAAAGGAACGTTGAAGTGACTATGTCAATCTTCATTGAGTAATTTATTGAGCATTTGTCAGTTTGCGACCTAGAAGACCTTAGGTAGTCCAGATAGATATAGAATATAGGTATTCATTATATCAATATCTATGTATTCTATTAATTTATTATTAAGATAGCCAATATTAAAGCCATATTAAACAATCCACAATCAAACTTTACCCCATGACGTATCTATAGGTTTGTTTATTATTGTTTTTATTGTTATGCTCCTCATAATTGTTTCTATAATTGGGTACCTAACTCCTTTCGTTTACTATAGTATACATAGTTATTTATTTGTTTGCCAAAGATATATAAAATAAATATAAGTTATATCCATCCATACAAACGTTTATAAACGTTTTTTAAAGTTAAGTAATTGTTAGCGACTGTTTAACCATCAATTTTTGACTTTTAAACGTCTAAGCAACGTTTATAAATAAACCCCCTAAATAAAAATCCGCCAAAATACATAGTAAATAAATTAAAAATATATATTTATAAAATAAAAAATAGTTTCATATAAATAAATAAAATAGGAAAATAAAAAGAAACCCTAAATAGTTTTATTTCTACCTTTTTAAAATTATCCAACATTTATCAGATTCCCAAATATAGCTTCACAAATGTTGAATGATTTGCAGATAAATTGTTAGGTTAGGAATATACATAGGTACCTGAACAAGCCATTCATAATACACAATAACAAAACATGTAGGTACTTACGATTTTGCAGCCATTTTCCGGATCCACTTTCGAAACACACTGACACTCACTTCAAAGGCTGGAACGACAGTGAACTAATATGTTCTAGATATGTTTATAATTTTCCTTGTTTTCCTAGAAACAAAGCTTATCACCAATCACTAACGTCTAATTCTATACTAACACTATACATAAAATACTGCGTATTAGCCGCCGCGTACGCTCAATAACATGACGTAGAAGCACGAGTGTTGACGATTGCGAGCGAATTGTAAATATTTCGGTCGATGAACTTCGTATTCCTGTCTCGTTCTTCCCTTTGACAGTCCCAAATTATTATGAATCGGCACTTTTCTTTGGTAAATAGAAGCGTGTCCACTGATAATGGAATAGGAGAAAATAATAAATAATACTAATTCGTACGTTCTGATAAGTATGTTTATAATACAATTTCATATTACGGGCTCATCTAATAATAACAGCCGCACGGGTCGATCTTCGAGGTTAAGTCACGCTTTGCAAGGTCAGTCCGTGGATGGGTACCATCCATTACATACCGAGACCCTTCCGTGCTTTGGAAAACACACGTTAAGCAGTTGGTCCCGGCTGTCATTCGTTGATCTTTGACAGTCGATAAGGGTAGTCAGAAGCCCGAAAGTTTGACAACCAATCTTACCAAAGGGTACCCAGTAACTGGGTTGTGGAGGTCAGATAGCAGTCGTTCCATGTAAAATACTCAGCTGCATCTGGTTAGACTAGAAGTCGACTCCAACAAAATTAATAAAAAAGCTGAACAGGTAAATAAAAATATAGAATATATTTAACCGATTTAATATCATGTATAACATGTGCATCATGTATGTGTGTGTGTTATGTATGTGTATGTTAGTTTATTTTTATTCCATTTTAATTTTAGCTATCATCTACCTAATGAAATAATTAATTAACTAAAAACACCATAAAGTCATCTAAATATCGACCACTTTAATTAATAACATTGGTGCTGATTTTCTTGTCACAAAATTCTCTAAACTAGACTAAAAATCACTAAAATTTTGTTTATTCCTGTCAAACGACGATTTCTTATTCTAAATTTGACTAAAGTGACACAACTTAACTGTATTTTAGTTTGATAGCACTAAGATGGTACTGAATTATTAGGTTAGTTAAAATACCAATTTTGCTATTGTGAATTTGACGTTTTTCACCTAAAATTTTGGTTGACTAACTAAATCTGGCTATTTTTAATCGCGATTAAAAAAGTGTGGAATAAAAATAGTTGCCATGTACTAAAATTCACGACAAGACATCGACTCCGGTGCAAAAACAGTATTGTATCTTTTTTAAATTTTATTTTGCTTATATAACGATAATTGTGTGTCCTATCGCAAAAATAATGAAAATTTCGACCCCCTTTTTATAAAACCCTTAAACCACTAAAACTCTACATGTAGGTAATACACTCGGCGTCACAAAAATCGCACCTCTTCGAAAATAAGTTTAAAACATGTCCCGCCAGTAACGAATACATTAAACCTTATTAATATTGGTATCAATTGAAAGTATGTTTAACGACCTTTAAATTAACAACAGTTAGAATTCCTAAACACAACAGATCTCATTAGCACGTAACGTTAAAAAAAATGTTGTCAAAATACGCATTACAACGGCCACTAATTGCACCTCCCTACAAGGGTATAAAACGGGCGACCCGGGTTAAATGTGAGTCACCCCATCAGTCTCCTCAATGTCATCGGCAAGATCTATGAGAGGCTTATTTATAAGCGTCTCAGAGACTATGCCGAGACGAAAGGTCTCATTCCCAACGAGCAGTTCGGTTTCCGAACCCAACACTCGTGCGTCCAACAGGTCCACCGTATCGTCGAACACATAAGCGTTGGCTTCCAACGTGGTTCGTTGACGGGTGCTGTTTTCTTCGATATAGCGAAAGCGTTCGACAAAGTCTGGCACAATGGCTTATTATATAAGCTATACCAACTTAAAGTGCCAGATCGTCTCGTGCTCATCCTGCGAGACTTTTTGTCGAACCGCACCTTCCGATTCCGCATCGAAGGAGCGCTATCCTCCCCCCGTCCCATTCACGCCGGAGTCCCTCAGGGCTCCGTGCTCGCCCCTCTCATTTTTACGCTTTTCACCAGCGATATCCCCAAGAGTAAAAGGGCTCAGTTGGCTCTGTTCGCAGACGATACGGCCATTTACTACACCGGCGTAAGCCCCGACGCGATATCTCGCACTCTCCAAACCACAGTCAACCAACTCGGTGACTGGTTTAGGAAGTGGAGAATCGAAGTAAATCCCGATAAGAGTCAAGCGGTTCTGTTTTCAAAACCGAGACTCAACCCCACCCCTCCCCGTCCGATCACCATGTTCGGCAAGCCTATCCCTTGGGAGAAGCGAGCCAAATACTTGGGTGTCACTCTAGACCACAGACTCTCTTTCGGTGAGCACATAAAGCAGGCGCGTTCGCGCGCCGCTTTCGCTCTCGGTAGACTCCACTCCCTATTGAATGCACGCAGCAAATTGTCACTCAAGTGCAAATTGCGCATTTACACAGCGTGCATTCGTCCCATCATGACCTACGCGAGTGTGGTTTTCGCACACTCGAAACCCCACCACATCCATAGGATGCAGACCCTCCAAAACCGGTTCCTCCGTAGGGCAACCGGCTCCCCTTGGTTCGTTCGGAACGAGATCCTCCATCTCGACCTTAAAATCCCCACTATCCGTCAGTTCATGAAGCGCATTTCCAAGCGCTTCTTCGACTCCGCGGCCTCACATCGCAACCCTCTGGTTGTCGAGGCTGCCAGATATGCCCCCTCCCGCATTAGTCGTACCCGCCGTCCAAGGCATGCCCTGACCGACCCCGATGACCCCATAACCCTCCTCCAGGAGAGCAGTAGGGCCACCAGTACAGTGCACAAACACAGACCGCCATCGTTCCGACCTCGCCGCCGAGGTCCTACGCGACGCCCCCGACGTAATTGTCCCCCCCCCCGACCCTTGCTCGACGACGCGCCAGCCCGCGCCGTAGCTGAGCCTGTAGCTTTAAATTCCCCAGTATAATAATAATATAATTTAGATCCAGCCTGTCCCATCTTGCTGCCCTCCCCTCAGTGACGCCCTAAGCCGAGGTTCGTACCCCACAGGGGGTGCCCTTAGCGTGCGGTCACCTAAATTTAAGTATTGTTCGCCCCTGGCTGGAGGCTTTAAGTTAGTAGCTTAAGGCACCCACAGGTTTGCCCGGTTAAGTAGCCAGGACCTTAGTGGTCACAACTACGAGCTGCCAAATAAAATAAAAAAAAAAAAAAAAAGTGAGTCATTCGCTATTCAACCTTTAAAGTGAACACACGTGAACAGCTACAGCAAGAAAAATACCCCAGAAGATGGATACCACTGCAGATGAAGCCGCTCAAGTCATTGCACTACTGCAATCAGGGATGCGGCAATGTGATGTTGCTCGGCAACTGAACTTGAGTCGTTTTGCCGTTCGACGAGTGTTCCAACGCTTCCAAGAGACTGGTGGCTATATCCGAAGACGTGGATCTGGAAGACAACGGTGCACATCCGAAAGAGACGATCGCTTCATTGTTTCGACGTCTTTACGTAATCGGTTCTCCAATGCTGTTGAGCTGCAACAACAACTGCGATCAGCTCGCAGAACTTCTGTAAGCGTCTCCACGATTAGAAGAAGAATGCGGGAGAAGAAAATTGCAGCTCATAGGGCTACTACAGGGCCAAAATTAACTGCACAGCATAGGAGAGACCGGTTGCAATTTGCCCGTGACCATGTGGATTGGACAATAGACCAATGGAGGGCTGTGCTCTTCTCGGATGAGACGAGGGTGTGTCTTTTCTGCAACGACAGGCGTCGAAGAGTGTATAGGAGGCAAGGGGAACGATTCGCGCAAGCCTGTATTCAAGAGACAGTGCAATACGGGGGTGGCTCGTGCATGTTCTGGGGCGGCATGTCAATCGAGGGTAAAACGAACCTTGTGTGCGTTTCTCGGGCTGGAAGTGCTCGCGGGCAAGGGTCGCTGACTGCTGCTTGGTACATAACAGAGATCTTAGAGGAGCAGGTTGTCCCTTATGCTGGTTTTGTTGGCAGTGGGTTCACGTTAATGCACGATAACGCCCGCTGTCACACCGCTTTAATTGTAAGAGACTACCTGCAAGAAGTTGGAATCCCTGTTATGCGCTGGCCGGCGCGAAGTCCAGACCTGAACCCTATTGAGCATCTTTGGGATGAACTGAAACGGCGAGTACGGGCACGTGATCCTGCCCCTACCACTCTCCAAGACCTCCAAGATGCCGTCGTTGCAGAATGGGACAACATTCCTCAAGAGACTGTTGTCACATTAATTCGGTCCATGAGAGGACGCATGGAAGCAGTCATCAGGGCTAGAGGGGGTAACACTAGGTTTTAAGTTGTTTTTAAGGACTTCTTTGTAATTTTTGCTGATAAAATAAAATTTAGCTTTTTAATCATTTGCATTTGCTTGCTTTTTTTTATTCCCTGGTAAACAAAAAACCAAATCCATTGATTTATTCTGAAATTTAAATGAATTGCCTTTCCAATGATACCTTACAGTCATATGTCTACCATTGATTAATAGGGTTAAAATGACTTTGAAGGGAATTCTTAAAGAGGTGCGATTTTTGTGACGCCGAGTGTATATTTTTCATATTTTCCATGAAAAAAGTGAAAAAATTCATATAAAACACGTCAAGGCTGCCCCCAAGCGTGACTCCGGCTCTAAAAAAAATACACATGGTAGGGCAAACAAGTACCACGTGGAGTCGCGATTGTCCAATTAAATTTTAGATGCGTCAGAATTATTTTTAAATTTGGAGATATTTTTCTGCAGAATAGCTCTAAGATTCTCATAGTCAAAAGTAAGGAATTTTAGTGATAGTTTATTTAGTTTAGTTCGGTGTACAACAGAATCAGCACCATTATCTCAACAATAAAACTATTTACAAACGAGGTCATCAACAAGTTTTTGTCAATGTCATTATTTTTATGTGGAGTGATAACGCTTCCGTCCGCGACTTCGGTAGCGTGGAATTCGTATTGACACCACAATAATACGAGTGAAGGCTCTCACAGACAGGCGCGACGCGACAGCGTGACACAAACGTGCCACTCGTCCCGCAACGAGCGGGGCCTTTGTGTCGCGCGCGATTCACGTCGCGTGTCGCGTCTGTTTGTAGGAGCCTTGAGTCACTTGTACTCCCCGTCATTGTAATATTTTTTTCTGTACTGTAACATACCTGGGAACCGTCTGGTTACGGAGATATTGAAGGTCAAAATTTAAACTTTTACTGACGTTTTTTTTTACGAAATATAAGTTTTTAATGTTATAAACTTATAACACAACTTTAAATAGTCCACGACCCCTGTACTATTGCATGCATCCATAAGCACAACGTTTTGCGTGTGTTACATTGCGCACTACCGCAAACAGCAAATTTTCACATCAAAAATAAAAGTCTTTTCTAAACTTGCATTGCTTGCGAAGATTTTAGTTTTTAGTAAATTAATAAACGCCTGCGTTCCTGCATATACTAACTCACGGCTCATCATTGACACACTGACTGATGAATTCTTACAGATTATTCCTGAGGAATAGCTTTCTTTCACTAAAATAATATTATAACAGTATATTGTAAACACACGGGATTTCTCATTAACAGTCAGCTAACAATAGATACTCGTATTTATTTTTATTGTAACCAAAGATGTCAAAAGAGGCCTAAACTTAATGTTTTTCTGTGTACGTTCTACCAACTATCATAATATAACAAATTGTTAAACAAACGTGTGCGGTCGAGGAAATTCAATCTCGCTAGCCTGCACTGCTCCCGCGTGGTAGATTACGGCCCTCTCCCTCTCACCGAGAGGACGCCTATGTCCCAGCAGAGGGAACAATAGGCTGATTATACATTCATATTCGTATTTTTAAGACAGAGGTACCTAGGTGGGTTTTTGGTATACTTATATGATTCTTCACGTTGGAGGTGACCTTGAGCTAGCCTATATAGTGTTGTACGGAGTTTCAGTAGATTGCAAGTCCAGGTTAAACTGGTGTCTTTATCACTGGCATGCGGGCTACTGTATGTCTGTGATACTATTTTCTAGTATTAATTAATGTTCTAGAAGAATAAGGTGTAAGCTCAGCAGAATACATGTCTTGCAGGAATTTCTTGTACCGCTCTATGTTAGCAGCGTAAATAATTCTTCCATTAGGATTCTTTGAAGAGAAGTTATTTGTGTTGATTCCTCTTTTATCACCTGTAAAGTGAAACAAACAAACAGACTTAATTTCGTTAAAGAGGCTAAAGAATAAAGTAATTTTCATATTATGGTCATACACGCACGCCGGTTGCAAATACTACGCACTTGACCTTTCTGAAGAACATTACCAATATGGTAACTATATACCCTTCTAGGGCGTCCCCTCGTCGAACGAAGCTGAAGGAGTATATGTAAGGATCGTAGCAGGTGGCGTTCTATAGCTTCTGCCTACCCCCATGGAAGGCGTTATTTTATGTATGAATGTATGTAGTTTTAATAAGGAATATTTTTTCCTTGTGACAGAATTATGATTGCAATGTTGCTGATCGGGATTCTTGTGGGAATGTTAAGTTCTCAATGTTTTACCAGTGCCTAGTGATAGCTTCAAATTTAAAATTAATTAAATTCATAATTAGCATTGCTTATTCTTAATCCTGCCACCAGGATTTTTTTCGAGACTATTCCTCATATTATATACAATACTAGCGGACCTGACACACATTGTCCTGCCCGAACAGAGCTACCTACCGGGTCCAATTGTAAATTTAAACCATCCGGGGATCCACTCAAACACACACAAAAAAAAAACATCAAAATCGGTCCAGCCATTTAGAAAGAGTTCAGTTACATACATACGTACGGAAGAATTATAAATACATACATATACTAGCTAATGCCTGGCATGCGTTGCAATGCCTTGACTGACGAACAGCAATTGTTTTTTTTTATAATAAGATGAAGAAAGAAGAAGATAAAGATGGAGACAACAATATGACAATAAATGAAAACACTGGTATATATTCGATAGTTTCAAAATACTTCTTTCTAATGCATAGAAGTATTTTGAAACTATCGAATATATCCTTAGATTGAAATTAAAGAACCGGTCTAGTGCGTGTTGGACCACGCGCAATGACTTTTCATTGCGCGTAGTTGGGATGAATTTATCCCAAGAACAAACTTAACATTGTAGTTGAAAAACATGTTCTCCCATACGTTCCAACTGCAAATGTAAGTTGGTCGACTATTACTCGTAGACTTTTAAAGCCTACTTAGCTGTGATAGTTTTCCTTTTAATTTAGATATATATATATATATATATTTTTTATATTTAACAAAAAATATAAAAAAAAAAATTTTGATCATTTTATTTTACCACTTCGTTGGCGTGATGCCAAATTATAGTTTTCCAGTACTAAGAATCTCTGAGCTAAGCTGTGGATGGACAGACGGACATGGCGAAACTATAAGGGTTCCTTGTAATTGACTACGGAACCGTAAAATGTGATTTTTCCAAACAAACTAAATAGTAGTGATGGGCCGACTATGGGTTTTGCCAATCTTTGACTAGCCATAGTGACTAAACTATTAGATATATTTTATTGAATTTTTGTATACAGACTGAGAACGTCACTAGATATACGATTGGCGTGTTGTCGTCTCCACTTTGTATAAAATAAATAGCTTCATGCAATTAAAAATTCACTCCTTACCTTCTAAAATAATATCGTTGTAAGTATTTCTGAACTCGTCTATTATATCATTATCCAGTGCCATAGCTGCTACAGCCGGGTCCAGTTTATGCCAAGTGGTCTTCTTTGGTAGTGATATCCGTTCAAAACCGTTTAGTGCTTGCATTAATGGAGTCTGAATTTTTCCTAAGACATTTTTACGCCATTCCTGTGACAAATTAACTAAATTAGCGCTGCATATTTCGTTATTGGTAGATTGCTTGTCAATGTCCATTGTCATCGTCACCTGTCTAGCTTTTTCCCCACTTTGTTGAGGTCAGCTTCTAGTCTAAGCGGATGCAGCTAAATATCACTGCTCCATAGGACAATCTAGAGTCTAGAGAAAATCGAACTGGTTGCTAATTTAACTATATTATTCATATTTTTTATGACATTGATTTTACATTCTGTAACTACTTCAACTCATACTAAGTTATTATATGTTAATTTTTTCGAAAAATCATCTACTTTTCAATATTTGTAAATATGTGAGCACCATGTATCTATCGCATAATTAATTTATATGTAATTATTTTTACCTATTCTGGTATAGTAATTTTATTCTAGGTGCATCGTCTTCACATACAAATATATAATTAATGTATACAAAATATTGTAAAACATTTTAAAAGAGTAACAGTGGAGTTTTTTGACCACTTAGTTAGCCATTGCAATGTTACTCTTAACTCATTGTTATAAAGTATAAATTACAATGCAAGCCGCGAGTTAGATTAAATTTTCGGCAATCATTCTAATTTATACCTTAAAATTACCGAGATAAGAGTTACATTGCAATGACTTACTAATCTTCTTAGACTGTTCTTAAAATTTTGATTAATTTTTAACTGGTAAACGAAATATCCGAAACTGCACCATAAAAATAAAACGCGAGAATAGACGCTTTTCTTGCAGACTGTACCATTTTTCCAAAATCTGTGAATACAGTTAGCAATTGCTCAAAAGTTATCAATAGTGACTAGGTACCTAGGCTTGCTGCCTCAAATATCCACTCTGTATTTTAATCTCACCATGTCTATGTCCACTATAAAAAATTGGGTACAGTCAAGTACAGTGGATATAATTATAAAGCTTTAGGAAAAGACACATACATGTGTGACAAAAACGACGTTCTATATTTGTTTTTTTTCTTAAAATCAATGTTCAGTGCTACAACGATCTTTTGGCGCTCGAATGACGTTAACAGGAGGGCGCTGTTGGTAAACATTTGTGCAATTGTTTTATGAAATGTATTATAATAATCAGCCGGCAGCAATGAAGGGTTCCCTAGTTAGGATGAATTTATCCTAGGAACAAACTTAACATTGTAGTTGAAAAACATGTTCTCCCATACGTTCTAACTGCAAATATAAGTTGGTCGACTATTAGTCGTTAACTTGTAAAGCCTACTTAGCTGTGATAGTTTTCCTTTTAACTTCGGTATATATACGACTACCGTGAATATTTTCACATAACCAAAAACAACCATTTAGCTGGCAGGGGGACACTTGACTTTAGTAAAAATTTGCAATTTAAAGTTTGATATTTGACAAACAGATCCCTTAATCGAAAAATTGTTTGCACAAATCTGGAATAATTATGAAAGGCCTGTTCATGGACACCCCATAACATGGAGTAGACGAGAAAAAAAACATACCCACTTTACGTGTAGAGGAAAGAAAAAAAAAAGAAGTTTTTATGTTACCATTTTGCCGGCGTGACTAATATGTATATCCATGCCAAATTACAGCTTTCTAGTACTAAGAGTCTCTGAACTAGGCTGCGGACAAACGGACGGACGGTCATGGCGAAACTGTAAGGTTTCCTTGTTGACTACGGAACCCTAATAATATGGCGGGTTTAGTTCCAATTTTGGCGACGCGCCAAAAACTTCTTGTACAGTTATACCATATTGACGACCCGGTAAATATAAACATTAATATCTACGGTACTCCATAATATGATCATGATAAACTCACTACAGATGTATTTAACGTCAATTGAATCTGTGAGAAAGCTGCAAACGTCACTTTATCTAGCACAGCACAATCTGCGATGATGTGGTAAGCTTCAGGGTCCATGTACGCGTTGAATTCTGGCGAAGGTTGTAGTTCACCTGTATAGAAAATAAAAGAAACTGATTTTAAATGTAGCTTATCATTTAAAAGCAGCCCCACTTCCACCTTGGTGACAGGCCTTTTCTTACCATGGCTTGAGCGGTCTTTATATAGTTCGCGCTGCTAAGAGAGCAAATAAAGAGTACCGATCGATTCTTTCAAAAGTATTGGACGAAATTGTGAACAAATACATCAGAGAACGTGCCTCTGGATGCAAATTTGTAGTGCTGGCGTAAGAATTTAACCTGCGGGGTAATTGCGTAGCACACTAGCAGTAGGAATGGCTTTCATTTTGACAGGTCAACAACATTCATTGCGTTATTTACGTTGTTGAGCATACACATTTTTCGAACATATGAAGCAATGGATAAACAAAGGCTCCAAAATGATTCAGATTGTTATTGATAGTGTGTTACTCAATTAGGATGCGGAACAGGGTTTATTTACACTTTCATTGTATAGTTTTGGATGAGACCATAGGCATAGGTACCAGGAGCTCACTACCTTAACACGATATTCATAGTTTCGGCCGAAGTTACAGGCTTTTTTTACACCTTATTACTTACGGACATAAGATTAGTTCGGGGCTCGAACTAAAAAGTAATGACAACACGATTTGACAGTTTTCCTTACTCCCGATGTGTTAATGCCCGTCCGGAATTTTTAATTAATCAGGAGTAGGGTTCTCTTCTAAGTATCGGACTACTTTAGGACGGGCCCGTATCTTCGTTGACGTACTTAGAGCAGGCCCGCAGTGTCGTTTTTCAGACTAACAAGATGTGACTGTTTGAACTTCAGCTCAATTTTGACCGGTTACTGGCTGTCAGTAACAATTGTAAGTTAATTTAACAAATATCAGAATTAGAATTTATTTATTTGTAAGAATGTAGTTTTACATAGTATGGTGTTAATATTTTTTTAGGTTCTATACATTCTACCACAAAATAATTATGGTGTACAAAATTTGTACACCATCATCCTATGATTGACATTTGAATAATTAATAATCAAATGTCAATCTTAAATAACTAAGCACAATTAATTTTAAGATTTGTGATTTACAATAAGTCCAATATGAATTAATATTATTATAATTAGGTAATCGTTACTTTAATATCAATGTCAAAATTAAGTACATGACTGTCATCTTGGTTTTTTACCGGGGTCTTAAAGTGTAAAGTTAGATCAATGATATTGATACGAAACTAATCTTCCATTCCCTACGGTTTTTTTTTTGAATATGCTTTATTTAATTGAATAAGTATATTGAGTTTAAACATACTTACTATAAATATGACCAGCACCGACATATAGATGAGCAAGTCTTCCAATAAAATCGGGGTCCAATCTTGCTGCTAAAGCTATATTGGTAACAGGACCTATTGCAACGATGATTAGTTCTCCTGAAACATTATTAATATACTTAATAATTAAGGCCAAACGAGCGTAACACTTCACAATAGACCGAAACAGGCGACTGATCTATAAACTTAAAATATTGCGTAACACAGATCAAAACGCAAACAATCGCAATGCCTTTCATTTTGACATTTCAACCACATTCATTGCATTATTTACGTTTTTGAGCAGACAAATTTTTCAAACCTATAAAGCAAATTATTATATTACGCAAATCCTCGCAGGAATAAAAGAAATACTCGAAAAAAAAAAACTGACAAACTAAAGCTTTGATCTCACCTTCCTGACATCATGAAAATTCACGAGATTTTCTGGATATACGAGGTCAATATTCAGCAGTCTGCTTGTGAAGAGTGATAGTTTAAAAAGACTCATTTGAAAACCTGTGTCAGATTTGATTAGAATTTAACTACGTGTAATTGGACTTGTAACTAATATGGACCAAAAATGGCCATTCATAGTTTATGAGGCTCCAGGATCTTTAGTGCCGAAAGACCTTAAATACCTTCATATCTCATGGAAAGTTCGAGAAGGGCGACTGCAGCTGGTTCATCCTGGATCTTGATTGGTACCGAAGGTGAATACCCATCGTCTCCCAGCCCGTCACAACCGTAATAGTGATCTGATTCGAGTTCTGCTATCAAAGCGCGATAAGCGCCCCTGTAAATTGGTATCTGAAATAAACATTATCTCAAAAGTTTATGAACCGACCAGTAAAAATTTTGGAATTTTGTCTGATCTGCAAAGCGTTTCAAACTACATATATCTATTTTTGTATGTTTTAATCTACTGGGTGATTTGTAATTTGACGTATTCCTTCCAGGACGTGATAGTGTGACCGATTAGCAACAATTAAGCACCTCATAAAGCCTGGACGAAAATTTACGGGAACGAGAGAATCAATTTTTTATGTATTTTTTAAAATTTCCCAGCGCTTGTCACAAAATATCACTTTTCGCTAAACTCTCAAATGGAATGGCCATCATTGCTATTCCATTAGGTACCTACTACTTTAACAAACTTCCTAAATTAACAAATTTTCTAAAACATCCAACAGGTTAAAGTTAAAGGAAGATGTTTAGTAACCATTTTCAAAAATCATCTACGTACATGAACTTTGACACCAGTTATCTCAAAATTTTACGAAGGCATAAAGCGGACAAATTTACGGAGAAGACATCTTGATTATTTAATCACCTTACATCAAAAACAAAATAAATAATATCGTCATTATAGGGCGTCAGCCTAAATCCAGCATTCGAACGCATTCGAATGCTATTGCTGTTCGTCGACGGCAATTAAAATCTGTGAAGTGAGAACTCTTTGGTCGAGCTGTACATTTATAGAAAAAAAAAGTTTTTTTGTTAAAGCTTCCATACGATTTTCTCAGTTGTGGTTCAAAATTCAAATCCCATAATGACCAGGAGTTCATAATGAAATTCAGTACAATAGTATAATGTCCGGCTAGAGAATAGGGCTTAAATGACTTGCTTTAGGTTAGGTTTGCATGACATATAATTTGACGTTAGCGAGCAGGTGGTGTGAAAATTATTTTTCCTGTTTTCGGTGCATGTCCGCACCCTAACCAGAGTAATCAGTCACGGGAATACGTGATCATCGCGTTTATATGTCACTCGCATTTGTTCGGAAAACCGAAAGGCGTCCTCTGTAAGCGCGACCACACGATTGGGCTTACCAAAAATGAACGCGACGATCCCTTTGGTTAGGACGCGGCCGTAGATAGATTTAAAGTAAGTAAAATGTTTAGATTTTTTAGAGCTTATGTATCAATAAATAAATTTAGATAGAAATACTTACATCTCGTCTGTTACATAATGCCAGTATCCGATCACTGTTGATAATCGTTTGATTCAAATTCACATTGCCAAATGTTGTTGTCAATGCCACTACTTTTGGACTGAAAAGATATAGAAAATAAATGTGAGGCTATACATGGAAATAAAGGTGCTCTTTTGAAGGCGACTTCAACCGCAAGACCAACCGCAGCGACACGACAGGCTTCTATGTAACTTTATGAAAACGCTTCCGTAGATGGCGACACTGCAATGGCGACCAATTTTAGCGACAAGACCGCCCATTGTGTCATCCTGTGTAAAACTACTACATTTATATCTGTAATGAATTTTTCTATGGTGTACATACTTTACTGATATACAACAACTTGTTCGTTTAAAAGGCAACCATTTGGCTTTGGGAGCTATCATTGTGGTAGTAGCAACAAAGGTTATCTATGTAGGACATAGAGCACGGAGACGATTGTGCTAGAGACGTCCTTGTTAACACTTGCAATACAAACCAAAATTGTGTCACCGTTTACTCGCACTACGTCACTAATGACGTATAGAAAGTGACGGCTTTGAATGGCGATCGCGATAGAAGTTGTGTGCTCGACAAAACTGCGCCGTCACGATTTTCTTACCATAGTAAGACAAACTATAGTTTGACCAAAACCACTGTACCGCGCCTTAGGTATGTGCGCGGCGAGACGGGGAGGCAGTGCAGGCCGCTCATTCGTCAACGCTCACAACGGCCCCCTGCCTCGTCGTGCCTCGTATCGGTCAAACTATACCACCGTCTCTAGACGCTACCGGTACGGCAATTCCTTGCTCTATGATATACAGTCCTTTTACAGTTATTTTACTTCTGATTTTGCAACACTGTCAAAATTCCAATGAGCTTTATGTCTGTTTTAATAAGATTGCTGTTGGCTTGCTGCCACTGACAATTTAAAATCACAGTGATCTTTATTCTTATTGCAATTAGACTGCTGTTGGCTAGCTCCTGTCAGAAGTAAAATAACTGAAAAAGGAATATGACAACATATTTCCCAAAAAAAATAAGGAAATAGGTATAAGTAACTCACCCATCAAAATATTTCTCATTGAGCAAGCTCAGAGTTATAGCAAAAGCATCGTCAGCCCCTCCATCGTGGTCTATCACCAACTTCTTTCTCGTACCTGTTTCAGTAGCTTCAGGACTGAAAATGGTATAAAAATAGTAACATAATTTCAGTTGGTGCTGTTGTTATAGCTTGACCGATACCGCTGTACCGCGCCTTAGGTATGCGCGGTGAGATGGGGGGCGGGATGTCGTGAGTGTTGACGAATGAGTGGCCTGCACCACCCCCCCGTCTCACCCCGCACATTCCTAAGGCGGGGTACAGTAGTATCGGTCGAACAGTTCTAAATGCCTCTTAGTCGTGTCCCAATCAAAGCGATTGTCACCCGAATACGTAACCGTCACGTTCGTTTTGTTCGGCGAACACGAACGCATCATCGCGCTGATACAGGGTACCTTCCGGTTATCCGAAATAATGAGCAACCGATTGGTTTCGTTAGGCCACGGGGTAAAATGAGTCTGTGACCTCGGGCTCAATTTGAAATTCCAGAGAAAATTTCTAGATGGGAAAACCCAGAGATCGAACCCAAGACTCACAACGACACTTGAACAACGAGGTATTTAACTATAATTAATCATTTTAATTTAATTATTATTTTGTTGTATGGAGCTCCTGTGTCCTTGTACTATGCTTGGCAAACTAGAAACTAGGTTGACGAAACGACTCAAAAGTAGGTAGATAACTTAAGTATTTTTTGACGTGATAACGTCTTATAAATCGATGAACGCCGGCTGCACGCACGAATAAGCATGATTCATTGTCACGTTCCATCTGAACCGAGCGTGCAAACGAGAGCACGGAACAAGCGATAGAGAGACACGATCGGCCTAAGCGTTCGGCTTGTGACGCATCTATCTCTCTTCCACTCCTTATCACGTTATCACGTAAAATTATCGGCCGTAAACCGACTTTAAAGACAATTTTTTTTTTAACTTTTAATGGGATTTAGGTAGAGCTATCATGTAGAACAGTTTCTTAATGATGGCGCTAATTAGAGAATCAGAATTGAGCTGATGTAATAATATGCAGAAAGCAGTGGTGGCCCAGTGGTAATGGCCCCGACTTACGAGCTATAGGTCGTGGGTCCGAACCCAGGCAGGCAATTAACTTTGTGTAAATAATTTTATACTGCTTAAAAACAGTGAACGAAAACATCGTGAGGAAACGCACTGGGCCCGCGTGGTGAATTACAGCCCACACGGACACCCACCCACACTCCCTCTCACACAGAGGAGACCTGTGTCCCACAGCATTATAGGAATGTTAAAGGCTAATTGTGATTATGAATAATACGCAAAACAGCTTTGGTAACATAATTGTGGCTATGCGAGAACTAATTATGTCCGTATACTAACGTACGTAACTATAATTATATTCGTCTACGTAACTAACTACGTATAATTAACTACGTCTTACTAACTATTAACTATAATTATGTCCATCCAAAATATGTTTCACGATGCGAAACATTTATTCCAAAAAATATAACTAATATTGTAAATCTAAGTTTTTTTAAACTTACCAGTCAAACAAATACACTAGAAACACAACAGAAATAATTTTATACTGTGGCATAATTGAACCGACTGATACCCTATTTTTGGAATTTAAATCAATTTTATATTTAAAAAAATATTAACACGATCAAGCGATTTAACAATTTACACAAATATTTTTAACAAATTATATGACACGATATCCTAAGTCAATGTTCACGAGCGTGCGCCTGTCGGCCAAAAGAGATCGCGCGCCGGTTTCCGTTGAGTTATATCACACATAACTCTCTCTTATCTGAAGTTTCAGCTAACACGGCTTCTCTTGACTGAGCAGCGTCTTCAATGCTCTCCGTAAATGGTCTTTGCTCTGGCTCTGAAGCAGTCTCAACAACCGAATCTTCATAACCTGAGTAGGCAAACACATACAAGTTCGATCTGACATACATCATTTTAATCAATAATTTTTAACTTGGATGGGCCAAGATGTCACTAATATGCGCTTTTATACTTTTCAACACGTTATGTTTCATGAAATAAATTAATAAGCGATGCCACACAAGGCCTTATACGCCGCAAATAGGATACTACTCCAATGCCACACAAGGTTTTTACATGAAACGAATAAGACACAATCTCGATGCCACACAAGGCCTTACACGAGGTAAATGGGACGCGATTTGAATGCCACACAAAGCCTTATACGAAAATAACACAGTACAAAGCCTTATGCCGAAGCCATCTAGGTCTTACATGTCCAGTGCAGCCCAAAAATACTTGTCTATTCTTTATAAGAATTTGATCTAGATCGCCGTGATATCCACATAACGTATAAAAGTAGGCAAGGTAGAAAATAAGTACCTAAAGCGCCATAACAAACATCTTCTAAGCATATACATAATATATATGAAACTTGATGATAAGCAAAATAAAAACGAGTTATCTTACATTAAAAATGGCTGCACAGGTCTCGGATGTCCACTCGCCTCGCCACGTTATCATATATACCGCAGCTGCCTACATAGTTTTTCCCAAAGAGCCCGCCAGGAGCCGTAATTCAGCAAGAGTTGACTTCGGGAGATAGTGTTACAATCAAACGTACCTGCCTATCTTAGCTCGCTCTCAATATTATTTGATGAGAATTTCTCGTGTCACCGGAATTACTCGAACTTAAAATTAAGTTACTTAATATAATAGTAGTAGTTAGTGTTGGATCATTAAGTTCCCTTCAAAATGGTTGAGCTGAATGGTGCTGATCCATGCGTCATGTTCGTGAACGGGCGCCGTCAGTGGGGACTGGTCATTTCTTAGCTGCCACGGCTTATTTTAATTTAATTTAATATTTGAATTGCTTTAGTCTTTTTATTACGGATGCTTTTAACGTTCTGCATCGTTCTCACATGCATAATTTCAACATGAACGATGTAATCAATATTTTGTAACCATTTTTTTGATTTAAAAGACTGTCCATGGAGTTTCTTGCCCGTTCTTCTCCATAGGTACCTACTACGCTTTGGAATGGGTAACTAGCTTCATCTTTCTGACTGACCGACCCCATGACAATTCAAAAGTGCCTGTAATTGGTTTATTTGAAATAAATGCTTTGAGTTTATAATATAACCTCCTTACAAAACGACTCTAATGAAGAGGAAATGCAATCTACGCATGAATTATCACAAGAGAAAGAATTGGTGGAAAGACCACAAGTATTTTGAAAATGACAGCTCAATTAATTTCCTTAAACTAAAAGTATGATGGTACTACATGGGTTAGGGTTTTTGGAGAACGATTGGAAGAGTTAATGCAGGCTAGAGGTATACCTGTGGAACCTGATTGAATGCTTTTTCAGATCTTTCGAAAAAATCTGCATTAAGTTGGTTCAGATCAAATAAACAAATTTTCAGATCTTATAAACACTTGCTTGTTTACAAGAAGATTTTGATACACCAGACTGAGATTATAAATTAATTCAGGAAATATGCTCCCATAGCAAGCGAAGCCGGAATCAATTACAGAATATTTATCCATTATGCTAGGTATGTTTAACAGATTATCAAAACCTTTCCCTGAATATGAACGGTTAGAGATCCTAATGCATAAGATTATTCCAGAATATATAAACTCTGTTAAAATATCCAGAACAGAATCGAGCAAGGACAAGCCATCCCCACGGAGTCGCTCATTAGCATGACGTCATCGATATACACCAGGACCTGGCCTGCATCAATGAGAGATCTCAATTTAACAGATATAATTCGCTGATAGACCACAGCAGTGTTAGCGAGAGCGTAGGGCCTCTTAAGATATTTAAAATGCCCTTCGGGCGTCACAAACGCAGTTTGGTGCACAGTATCTTCGTAATTTTTTATTTGCTAGAAGCCTGTCACCATATCCAGGCACAATGATATAGTTACCCTTCCCAAGCCTATCTATATGATCATAGATCAAAAGAAGAGAGTATCTGTCCTATATCGTTATGTTGTTTAGAGCTCGGTAATCAACAACCATTCTATCCGATCCGTTTTTCTTTTTTTACCAACAAAATCGGACTCGGATACGAAGACCTTTTCCTTTAACTCACTAACAATTTCACGAACACGCAGTTTTTCGTCATATGATAATTTGTATGGTCGATAATTAACAAGTTCTTCACCAGTAAGTCGAATGTGCATCTCTCCGTTATTGATGGTGGTTGTCGCTGTTCAACTGAGAAAATATTTCAAATACCTATTCACAAACGATACACCACACACCCCTAAGAAGACCCACTGACCCGCTTTTTCATCACCACACAGAATAGAAATAGAATAGAACTCTTTATTATGTACACCATAAAAATTACAGATATAAATGTACAAATTTTACATAGGGTGACACAATATGCGGTCTTATCGCTAATAGAGATCTTTTACAGACAACCTTTGGATGGATTCCAGGGAGAAGGAGAGACAATAATGCAGGTACCATTTACATAAACAACAAATACATATATACATAAAAAATATACTTATCTACATAAAATATATACAATAATAAACATGAAACAAGAGCAAGGAAACTAAGTGTAATGACGATGTTTAAGGAGAGAGGAATTGTTTTTTAACCAGAATTTTAAAAGTGGACAAACATTGAGCACACCTTATCGACACGGGCAAGGCAGTCGTGTGTTGATTAAATCAAGTTGCACAGTCGGTTCACTATGTGTGAAGTTATGTACAAGCGAACTTTTCCTAATTATTCGCTGCGAATCGCCAGTTCGAATGTATGCGAGGCCTTTCCAATTTAGTACATCTATACCGATAAGCACTGGCGCTCTAAGGTAATCACGGGGCACAACA
This sequence comes from Griposia aprilina, assembly GCA_916610205.1. Taxonomy (NCBI): domain Eukaryota; kingdom Metazoa; phylum Arthropoda; class Insecta; order Lepidoptera; family Noctuidae; genus Griposia; species Griposia aprilina. The sequence continues at coordinate 19,007,365 of OU744286.1, forward strand.
TAGAGATCTACCTCTGAGGTGTCGTCGCTAAATTCAATTAACAAAGTTACGAAACTATCAGAACACATTTCTATTCCACCTAAACTACGTTTTGTGTGACATAAGAAATTATATACAAGATCATTTGATAATAAAAAAGAAATACTCGAACCACTATCAATCAGAACATCGGTGGGTACTCCACTGATCACTGCTGTTATGACATCTCTTTTAGTAAGGTCGCACGGTATTTCACGACAAAAGTTGATATTAGATCTATTTCGTTCTTTTGTAAAACAAGTATTCTGAGTGTGACCTACTTTCTTACAAAATGTATACACAACTTTAGGAACAGATTCGTTAGTAGATTTTGGGGTAGTCACATAATTATTTTTATTAATGTTACTGTCATTGATCATACTTCGTTTGCTTTTGTCCGGTACATCTGTATTTATGGCAGGACATTTGCGAAATCGTTCGGTGGAGGAATCAGTAATGAATCAGCTATCGCATGTTTGATTATTATTAGGTACTCTTGAGCGATTTGATTTCTCATAGATTGATAAGACCTTCACGATCGTTTAATTTGGTGTTAATTTCGCGTTTGTAGCGTCTGTGCACGTATTTGTGGATCTTTTATGCCACGCACAATTATGGCGCACAATAATTCATCACTTAGTCCTTTACGTAGTCGTAATAATGAATTTCGCGCATGTCAGATGTAAAATAACTGTAAAAGGAATTCTAAATGAAAAATGACAGGAACGAATTCTCTCATCGGAAGACCTGTCCAGTCCGTTCACAATGATTTTACACCTGATTTAGCATCACTGTCAAAAGCACAGTGATCTTTAATGTCGTTGCAATAAGGTTGCTTTTGGGTTGCTGCCTTCAGACGTAAAAAACTGTGAAAAGACTGTAGTACTGTTAAAACACCAATCATCTGCAGTATTCTAACTATTCTGAAGGGTTTTGGGTGAAAAATAAAACAACTATGGTACTTATTATTAAAAATATATTAATACAATAATTGTGTGTTGTGTACAATAATTACTCTTAAAAGTACAAATTAAATATTTTACAGAATCAATACTAGATACCACTAAGATTAGGTAAACAGACTTTGCAACATTTGAGATACTGTCCTACCATCGACACGAAGAAGACGACTAGGATAGTTTATTGTCTTATAGATTTATTATAATAATAGGTCTTATTCTACGTACAAGTTAAACAAGAAATGTACTTGCTTTGGAAATTTACGTGTTTCGGAATTAACACTAACGAAAGCGCCACAAAGTAATCCCCAGCATCTAAGTTTTGTACTGCCGCGTCTTGTAGTAGTGCAATCATCATTGCGCGTTTGTATGAAGTTTTCTCTTTATTGAGTTACCTACTCCAGTCGCAGTTCGTCATTTGCCACACAAAAGTTAACTTTTTTTTTTTGAAGTTCCACAGAGTTGTTAATCCTAAATTTTGTGAACATGGTAATACCAAATAAGCAAGTATTTCCATGGCTGTAGCAGCTCTTTATTAGATCTCATCGCACGTTCGTATTTCCTAAGACAGACGATGATTCCCGAAGAGCGTACTTTCTTAGTGATGTCTTTATTCTTTATCTGATGTTGTCTTCAACAGTCCAGCCATCGAGAGAATGCGTTCCTGACATCTGTCAGTGTGACAATTCTAGTAAAACACGAATTCGTTTGTATGAAACTGACAGGTGTCAAGAACTCATTCTCTCGACAGCTGGACTGTAGTATTATTCTCAAAATCATGGTTTTAGCTCGGCTGAATACACATCGAGCAAGAACTTCTTGTACTTTTCTATATTTGCTGTATAGACCACTCTTGCGTTAGGATTCGTTGATGAAAAGTCATTTGTGTTTATACCTCGTTTGGCACCTGAAAATTGAAACAAAAATCTTTATTTATATGTCGTAATGTGAGATGGCTTAAGCTGTTTTCTACGAATTTCCATTGTCAGGGATCAGGTTGTCAGGGAAGACACTTGTATAGGCGAAAGTAACACGCACCAGTAAGATGGACAATTGTAATTTATAGGCTTACAGTGTTACATGAATTATCACACTATGTTTTATTTACGTCTAAAGGCTAGAAGAGGCGTTCACGAGTTCACTGGGCTCAGAACATCGGGAACTACATTTTTGTGAGCTAACAGTTTCTCTATTGACCGTATGGTTCACTTGCCAAAAATAGAATGTCCAAAATCTTTTAACCCTTTGCCTTTGAGCCTGGGGCCTTACTTCCCGCCCCTCGTCCTGTGACCACGTTCAGCAGGGAAAAAAATGCATGCCTGCCCCTGCACGTCTGCCGTATTTTTAAGAACTAAAGTTTACAAAAACAATATGAGAGGTAATAAAGATGCTAGATTTATGGCTTGTTTATGAAGTGCTGTAGGAAAGGAACAAATTATCGTTTCATCATTTTAACTAGCTGACAAACCTTAATCATGATAACGTTTATGACATTTATGATGACGTTTCCTTTTAAACTAACATTGGTGAATTTTACAAAGTAAATAGCATGTGAGTAATCATGCTTCAAATATGTACTGCAGGCGTTGTTTAGGCTAGCTCGCCGTCCGGTAAGGACCAGGCCCGGGTCGACGGCGCGTTGTGTTCCACGCGCGCCTCAAAGAGATGTCAGCATAATTGACGCGGTCCGATAGGGCCGATGCCTGCCGGGGTCGCGGATTGTTCGAAAGAGTTACCGTGGCCCTGGCGCACAGGCAACTGAAGGAACACGGGTGGGTTTTAGTCAGTAAGAGTCTGACACGCCCTTCCGCTCTGCCCAGAGCGGGAGAGGTCATTTGATGATTTCCCAACCAAAAAAAAAAAAAATCGTTGTTTAGGCTACGGTGGTTCGGGCCCTTGCCGGGCGCCAACATATATTTTGCAAAAAAAAAATTCACTACCAAGTTTTATTGAGCAAGTAGATTTTTCACCAGATTTTACAAAGTTACATTAGTAGTAATACTTCCTTTACTTTTGTGACTACATATTTTAGGTATTAGTGACATGCATAGCTGCTTAATTGCTATTCTTTTTATGAAGGCGTTTATTGTGAGTAGGTTCTCTTATAGTAGGTGCGTAATGATTTATGAGTATTGGAAAAATAAAACGGCTATACATGGGGACGTCAATACGACAGTAAATAAAATTTCGTATGTCTAATTAGCGACGTTACCTATTAACAACAATAAAACGAAAACTACATTTAAATCTGCGGGGTAATTGCTTAACATACTAACAGTAGGAATGGGTGTCACTTTGTCAGTTCAACAACATTCATTGCGTTATTTACGTTGTTGAGCTGACAAATTTTTCGAACATATGAAGCAGTAGATTAGCAATAGGCTTCAAAATGATTCAGATTGTGGCTGACAGTGTGTTACGTAATTATGGTGCTGTATTTGATTGGCAAACCCCATTATTGGCCCATTACTAGATACTCTTACTAGATACTAGATCACTAAAATGACACTTTAGCACAAAAAAATAGTCAATTATTTCCTTGATGACACGTATTTTTGAGGGAAGGGGAATATGTTGTTTAGTGACGAACCGGACCACTGCCATTCAGCTGTTGTTTATTTTAATTTTAGACTAGTGTAAGCGCGATTACACGAAGTTCCACGTTTCCCAACAAATGGCAATAAAAAGTCGATTTGGCAAAATTTTGGATAGTGACAGTATTGGATTAAGCGTGTGATGTCATCTTGGTTTTTTACCGGGGTCTTAAGAGCGCATACAAGGGTCCACTAGCGCCACTCCTTTAAAAAAATATTATCTCGTGACTGAGAAGGAATTTTGAAAAACGGCTCAATAAGCGCCCTCGGTAAGTGTGTCAAGATTTTTCTAATACCTTTTAAAAACTTTCATATTGGGACAAGAAGCAACAAAATTTGATCTAAACAAAAGCGGCCACATTCATTTAGATCGTATTTGTGCGCCCTCTTAAGTAAATATTTGTAGGTTTCCAAATACTTCTATGCACTAGTTTTATCTTAGTTTTTTTTTTTGTTAGTTTTGTCAGTGTCTTCATTTATTGTCATAAAGTATGATTGGCATTCCTATTCCTTATTGTGCTGAGAGGGTTCATCTTCCATTAGAGTAGAGATATAATTAAGACCTTTCACACTTTAAATGTAAAAAAGACTGCAGATCTGTGGGGTAATTCTGTAGAAGTTGCTAAGTCTATTATTGACATTGTAGCACCTACTTTAGCCCTTATCTTTAATAATTGTATCGACTGTGGTGAGTTTCCTGGCCTTATGAAAAAAAGTAAAATTATCCCTTTGTTTAAATCAGGTAGTACTTCAGACCCCACAAACTATAGACCTATTTCAGTACTACCTACTTTTAGTAATTTAAAAAAAAAAAAAAATTTGGACCAATTGCAAAGATTTTTTAATAAACAAAAATTATTACATAGCAAACAGTTTGGTTTTACTAGGGGTCGTTCAACTACTGATGCTGGTGTTGAACTTTTAGGACATATTTATAATGCATGGGAAGATAAATGCGATGCCTTGGGCATCTTTTGTGACTTGTCCAAGGCATTCGATTGCATTTTTAACCGACTTCACAAAAAGGAGGAGGTTCTCAATTCGTCTGTATGTTTTTTTTTTTTTTTTTTTTTTTTTTTTTTTTTATGTGTGTTAGCTCATAACTTTTTTCTGGGTGAACCGATTTGGATGATTCTTTTTTTATTCGATAGGTGGTGCTTCACATGTGGTCCCATTTAAATTTAATCAAGGTCTGACCAGTAGTTTTTGAGTTATCCTTAATACTGCAGATTTTTTCCACTTAGTTTATATGGATGATGTGTTAATAATTTCCTGTCACTGTTATTTACACACCAAGTAGTGGTATACGAATTTGTGTGGGGTAGGTACCGCAACTAAAAAGTGAAAAATAAAAACTTTTTTACAAAAAAACAACCGACTTCAAAAAAAACACTAAAAGACGTGAAAAATAACTTTAATTTCGGAAGTCGGTGGCCAAACACGAAAATACAAAACCAAAGGCACCGACTTCCGAAATTAAAGTTATTTTTCACGTCTTTTAGTGTTTTTTTTGAAGTCGGTTGTTTTTTTGTAAAAAAGTTTTTTCATGAAACGTTAATCAGGAAACTCCGCCACTACGGGATCCGGAACACCGCTCTGGATCTTCTTACTTCATACTTGAGTAATAGGATTCAGAGCGTTGACGTTAATGGAAAAAGATCTCCCGGATCTATAGTGACAATGGGAGTCCCGCAGGGCTCAATTCTTGGTCCTTTCTTGTTTCTTATTTATATTAATGACTTGCCGTACCTCATAAAGGATAATCATGATATAGTGTTGTTTGCGGATGATACTTCCCTTTTGTTTAAACTTAAACGTCAGCAGCTGGTTACTGACGATGTAAATAGCGCGATTTCAAAAGTAGTTTACTGGTTCAATGTCAATAATTTACTCCTTAATGAAAAAAAAACCAAATGCATTAAGTTTACGCTACCTCACGTTAGACAGGTGAAAACGAATGTATTAATGAAGGGCGAAGAATTGAATCCTGAAGATAGCACAGTATTTTTGGGCTTAACTTTGGATGCTAAGCTTCAGTGGGGCCCACATATAGATAAATTCTCAAAAAAGCTAAGCTCCGCAGCATACGCGGTTAGAAAAATTCGTAATTTAACTGACACAGAGACAGCCCGTTTAGTGTACTTTAGCTATTTTCATAGTGTTATGTCGTACGGTATTCTGTTATGGGGAAATGCCGCCGACATTCAGACTATTTTTATTTTGCAGAAAAGAGCTGTTCGATCAATTTATAAATTAAGTCCGAGATAATCTCTCAGAGAGAAATTTAAGGAGATTAATGTAATGACTGTGCCTTCTCAATATATTTATGAAAATCTTTTGTATGCACATAAAAATATAAAATTGTTTAAAAAATACAGTGATATCCATAATATAAATACTAGGAATATACACAAATTTGTTGTACCTACAACAAGGCTCAAAAAAATAGGCGGCTCGTTCAGGTGTCAGTGTATACGCTTTTATAATAAACTTCCAAGCCACGTTTAAGATCTAAGCCTTAATAAATTCAAATCATTAATTAAACGTAAGTTGTGCCAGAAAGCTTTTTATACCGTTAAGGATTATATTGAGGACAAAAAGGCTTAGGATTGAGTTTCTCCAATTTTTACACACTTTTTTTTTTTATTTGATTGTTTTTTATTTTTCCTATATTTTTTAGTTTTTTATTTTACATAAATTTAATAATTATTATATATACAATTTCATGACAATTTACTTTGTGAAGTATAGTATTATTATTTATTTATTGTGATTGTGAGGACTATGTAGGTAACTTTTATTTTTTATTTTATTTTTTCACTTTCTCAGGTAGTTTCAATGATAATCTGGCAGTTTGAGTGCTTTATGCGGCCTACCCAAATGTCCTTTCTTTGGTATTGTTCGTCGAGTGGTTGAGCTCCTTAAGTTTTGAGTTGAGCTCCACGATTAGTGACAAATGCGTGCACTGACTGGACAGGTCCACTCATTCTGTGTGGTTTTTCCTCAAAAGACTATTTCAGACATAAATCTACATGGTCTTCACATGATCTGACCAAGATTATGTCTGGACTTTAAAAGAGACTGTGACCTCTGAGTTTGTTTTGGCCTTTCTTCTCAGAGTAGTCAGTTAGGAAACGCCGACCTCATCTAGTTTTAAAAATATGATTGACGTGTAAAAGTGTTTATATAAACGTACTTACAGAAATAAAATCATTTATCATTTATCATTACTTTTTTCCTCTCTGTATTTAATAATGTAGATGCAACCCCTTACCTTCCAATATTATATCGTTGCTACTATTTCTGAACTCGTCTACTAAATCATTGTCCAGTGCTATAGCTGTTGTAGCCGGGTCCAGTTGGGTCCAAGAAGGCTCTTTTGGTAACGAAACGTGTTCAAAACCGTTTAATGCTTCCATTATTGGAGTTTGAATTTTTCCTAAGACATTTTTACGCCATTCCTGTAACAACAATTGAAACTACTTAGTAAAGTCGGGGAAATTAATTGTTAATTATAACTTAATTATTAAATAGATATTTAAATCACAACTGACATTATTTGAAATGGATATAATACTTCATTGGGGAACAGTGTCAATATGAATTATAGTTAATTTAATTCACTTGTATATCGACGGTATAGAATCAATATCTAATAGGTAACTAAAAAGACATAATTTATAGGAGGTGAAAAAAAAGTGTAATTTCTATAGTTTTTAATATCTGAATCAAAAACTTACATATATTTGAAAAATTTCATGAAACATTTGTGATGGTGTATGTTTTTGCAAATACGAGGTCTTTCATATTTTACCTACAAATATGTAATAAAGTGAAAATCACTAAAATGTTAGTTATTGGTACTTCACCGTCGATGTGTAGCATTCTTAAAAAAACTCTACACACAGCGACATACCGAGCTCGATTTCCATTAAAAGCGGACCTCACATGGCATAGGACGTACAATGAGAGGTCAACATAAACTAGAAATGTTAAAAAAAAATGTTGTGGTTAATGTGGTGCTTGCTATTATGTCATCGTGCGAGCATACTTATTAGTATATAACTCATAGAAGTAGACTAAAATACTCTACTCTCTCTTTGGTTACACCGTATGGTTTCTAAATATAAAATAATGTTGAAATTTCACTTAAAATGACACAATGGGCGATCTTGTCCCTAAAAGCGATCTTTCAAAGACAACCTTTGGATCGATTAAAGGGAGAATAAGAGACAATACTGCAGATACTTACTTACTAGATATAAAATATAACTAACAGGATCAATATTTACTAATTACTTACAAGATCAATATTTAGCGTGTTGTAAACTTGTGAGAACGGTACAAGAGTCACTTTGTCTATTAAAGAACTATTCGCAACGATGTGGTAAGCTTCTGGGTCCATATGTGCGTTGAATTCCGGATCAGGGTGTTCTTCACCTGCAAAAAATAGAAGAAAATTATTATTATTGACTGATTTACATCTTGTACAACAATCGTAGGTACTTTGTCACCTTGCTGGGTTATTTAAATTTTTATTACGACACGACTCTTGCTTATTTTATTAAGGTTCTGGTGAATTTTATTATAATTTCTGTATTTTATTTTACTTAATTTCTGCTATAATTTTTTATACATCTTGATTTATGTCAAAAATAAAAATCACTTAGTTCTTTTTTAATAATTAATCTCGTCGTCATCACAATCAACCTATAAAGTTCCCACTGCTGGGACACAGGCCTGACAGGTAGTGGGCCGTAATCCACCACGCGGCCCAGTGCGGGTTGGTACATGTCACATGTTTTTGAATTTTTGGTTCTAGGACTTGCCGGCGAAATGTGGGTGTGCTATAGGTACACCTCTGCCTAACCCTTCGAGGAATACAGGCGTGATGTTATGTATGTATGTGACTTGCCGGTTTCCTCACGATGTTTTCCTTTACCGTTTTAGCAGTGGTGAAGAAAATAATTTATACAAAGTAAAGCGCCTGTATGGGTTCGAACTTACGACCTACAGCTCGTTAATCGTGGTCGTTATCTCTGGGCCACCACTGCACTGCTCTATCATTACCACTGGGCCACCACTACACTGCTCTCTCGTTATACTCGTACTTACTATGAATATGGCCAGCACCAACATATAATTGTGCTAGTCTTCCAATAAACTCAGGGTCCAGTCTTGCTGCTAAAGCTATGTTGGTAACAGGACCAATTGCAACGATGATTAGTTTACCTGAAACATTAAATAAATGCATTTTTAAAGGGCATACTTTAATGTCCGCTTGCAGCACAAACCACTTAATGCGTTTTGATCTAAACATATTTAAAACATCATTATGTCTTTGCCATCTTCAAAGTGTAGCGGCATCTACAAAGCCACATGCGAGCTACGCGTCACACTAACGTCACGCAAAATCCTGCATCGCGCAAGCAGAGTTTATCCGCGCAACTAGCATACTCGTATATACAACATCCCGCTATTAACCGTCGGGCAGTTGCCCACCAGACACAATACCCATCTGGTCGGAGGATCCTCCCTTTTCTATAGAATATGAGTGAGCTTTACACCCTGTTCCTCATACCTCTATAAAAGCATTGACAAGAAACAGGACGATTTTTTAAATAGGTTTAGCGGTAAACGTATTTTAGCAAATGCAAGCGGACCTAAGTTGATAAAGAAACCTAGATATTTAATTTGTGTGTAGATCAAGGAGTCTTCCCAGATTTAATGAAATACAGTAAGGTTATACCACTTTTTAAATCTGGGGACAGCAAAGACACCAACAATAATAGACCAGTATCCGTGTTGCCGGTATTCAGCAAGGTTTTCGAAAAGGTAATGCTCAATCAGATGCTTAATCATTTTAATACCAACAAAATCTTACACGATCAGCAATATGGTTTCACCAGAGAACGTTGTAAGACTAACGCCGGTGTCACTTTATTAAAAGATGCCATAGGAATCTTTTGTGTCCTCTCCAAGGCATTTGACTGCGTTGAATACGAAACCTTGCTCTTAAAACTTGAGCATTAGGGCCTAGATAAACTTGCGCTCAGCTTAGTAGAATCTTATTTAAATAATAGACAGCAATAAGTCCAAATAAATGGTGTCAATTCACGTGGTTTAAAAGTAAAAATAGGTGTTCCACAAGGCTCAATATTAGGTCCTTTCCTCTTTTTAGTATATATTAACGATCTACCCCATTTATTAAAAAATCAACCACAAATCGTTTTATTTGCTGACTGTTAAAAGTAGTGATTGTGACATAGTATTGAATAAAGAGAAACTAGAATTCGTCGATAAAACTGTTTTCCTGGGGATCACGCTCGACTCAAGGCTGCAATGGGGTCCTCATTTAACATCTCTTGCAGGACGGCTAAGTTCGGCAGCATATGGTGTGAGAAAAATCCGTCAATTTACTATTGTAGATACCGCGAGGCTAGTCTATTTCAGTTACTTTCATAGTATCATGTCTTATGGTATTTTACTATGGGGACGGAATGAAGATACCGAGTCTATTTTTATTCTGCAGAAAAGAGCTATCAGAGCAATATATTGCCTCCGCAGGCGCGATTCTCTAAGGGAACTGTTTAAAGATATTAACATCATGACGGTAACTTGTCAATATATCTGTGAAAACATCATGTACGTAAGAAAAAACAAATATTTTCAGTAAAAGAGGTGAAAGACACAACTATATGACTAGAAATAGGGACCAATTAGTTCAACCAGGTTTCAGACTGGCAAAAGTAGATTCATCCTTCATGGGGTACTGTTTAAAATGTTACAATAAAATACCTCCCCACATATTCCAACTGATTGAAACAAAATTTAAATCTTGTATAAAACGCACACTATGAAGCCAAGCATATTTTAAGTTGGAGGATTACATCGCTGACAAAGATGCTTGGCTCAACGCTGGTCCTGCTCCACAGGGGCACACAAATTAATTAATTGATTAGCATTCGAAAATATTGTTGGAGCTGCTGAAGATTGTAAAAACTATCTTTGCATTGTATAAATTCAATATCTTAACAATGTATAATTGCATAGCACATGTGTGAGCACTATGTACCTACTTTATAGCCACCAATTACTAGGCTCGTCTTTCATTGACTTGAATGTGCCCTGGCGGCTGAGAGTGTCATGCTCACTCAAATGTGTCGCTGGTGGTGGCGTATGTGTTGGATCATTAAGTTCCCTTCAAAATGGTTGAGCTAAATAATGGTGATCCATACGTCATGTTCGTGAACGGGCGCCGTCAGTAGGGACTGGTCATCTCTTGGCTGCCACGGCTTATTTTAATTAAAATTTTTGAATTGTTTTTTATCTTTTTTTATTACGGATTCTTTAAACGTGCACGTTTTTCTACATCGTTCTCACATTTTTAATTTCAACATGAATGATGTAAACAATTTTTTTTTTGTAACTATATGTTGATTTAAAAGAGTGTCCATGGAGTTTCTTGCCCGTTCTTCTCCATAGGTACTAACTACGCTTTGGAATGGGCATCTAGCTTAATTTTTCTGACTGACTGATTGACTGAAACGCTCTCATTGTCCAAAGCGCCAGTGGCTCCAGTGATACACTCCCATTGTTCAAAGAGCTTACCTTCGTATTTCTTAGAAAGTTTGAGAAGGGCGACTGCTGCCGGTTCTTTCTGCAGCTTAATGGGTGCTGGGGATGAATAGCCATCGTCTCCCAGCCCATCATTGCCGAAATAGCCATCAGATTCGATTCCTGATATGAGGCTTTGATGAGCACCTGAGTATATCGGCACCTGAAATGGGCATTTGTTTTTTTTATACGTATAAGTAAATGGTAAATCGTGCACTTTATCAATAACTATAGCTTCTGTAGACGGCTTCGCCAAAGTGGATGTCATAAACTATCTCACGGAAACGTGCTACCTGGCCAAAAAGTAGCCTATGTCCTTCCCCAGGAGGCCATCTATCTCCTTGCTAAATTTTATCGAAACCCGTTCATTGGTTTAAGCGTGAAAAGGTAACATACAGAGAGAGTTACTTTCTAATTTATAATATTAGTATGGTTAATTGCAGCCTAAGTATCGAACCACAGGTGCAGAGCAAAGGACTTTTTCCTGAAATTGTGAGACGAACATGATTTTATACTTGTGCTCCAGGTTTCCTCAAGTTTTTTTACCACCATGTCAATGATGACTAAAATTACATTCTTATAGCGAATTACACCAATCAAACCGAACGCGGTTAGCACATATAAACCACGTTCAAGTGCTGTCAGTATCAGTGTCATGATTTTTTTTTGAATATTGAAACCATATTGACACTGACTGCACTGTCACCGATCGTTGTTTAGATGATAGAATTCATGGTCTAAAAAAACAAGGTCTGGCATTCCGGGAGTGACATATGCTTACGTCACTATACAGTTGCCAGTTTATTGCAACAAAACACGAATTATGGAAACATTTTCAGTCACCATTCTGTTAAAAAATATATATAAACCATTTAAATTGTCGTTTAATTTTTCAAATCAAACGAAACAATTCAATTTAAACAATACCAACGTAATTGTTAGTTAAAACCTGTTTTATCGGGTTCGCACAGGTAATAAAGGCGATTGGGGAGATATTATTACACACTACTGGCAACACAGCGGTGATGGCGTAGGCTTGTGTCATCCCCGTGACCGGAATGCTATACCTGGCGAAGTATATTATTATACCATGATAGAATTCACCCTTACTAGTACCAACCTACGGGGTAATTGCGTAACACACTAACAGTAGGAATAGCTTTCATTTTGACAGTTCAACAACATTCATTGCGTTATTAACGTTGTTGAGCAGACAAATTTTTCGAACATAAGAAGCAATGGATTAGCAATATCCTTCAAATTGATTGATAGTGTGAAGCAATTAGGGTGCTGTACAGCTATTTTTTTAATCTGGATTTTAACATTAAGTATTGTAATTGCTTGGATTGAACCCGCAATCTAGGTTTGGAGTCCAGACAAAAGAAAAAAACATGGTATTTGAAAATACATAGCGATTGAATACCTATTGAGTTATCTATTTTCTGTACATCGCCTCTTACCCCCTACGAGCACCTAGTATCTATAGGTACATATTTTGAAGATATTATCCTTCGTTATCATAGATAGGCAGGCACTTATAGATTATTTGAGATGAAGAACTTACATCTTGTCTGTTACATAAAGCCAGTATCCGATCGCTGTTGATTATTGTTTGATTCAAGTCCACATTGCCAAATGTAGTTGTCAAGGCAACTAACTTTGGGCTGAAAAAAAATATACATATACAGGGTCATATTAAATTAGCTAGCGAAACTCCGCAGATGTGATTGGTATCGATATTTTAACACGATACAACATATTTTTTCATCTCATACTCCATGTAAAAACACTACCAGTGAAGGTTGACCCTAAAAAACATCAGATATTTTTAATTCTATCCATCACGTCTGCAGAGTTTCGCTAGCTAATTTAATTTGACCCTGTAGTATAAAATAATATAAATAATTTTAAACACGCATCACAACATCGCGCCTGATTTTCATCAAAGGGTTAGGCAGAGGTGTAGTAGGTACCTATAGTACTTCCACATATCTCCAGATATGTTTAAGTCCCATGTAATAGGGGGCGAGCCTATTGCTATCAACAGGCACCAAATCCAGATTCCGGGCTGCTACAGAGAAATTCCAGATGGAAAAATAATAACACCTTGCCCGACCAGGGAATCGAACCCAGGACATCATAATAATTCAATAATTTTAAACACACATTAAAAGAGGCCACTTCGGCTCTGCACTAGATTAATTTCAGCTGAAGATAGTTAGCGTCACAGAAGATCTTAATCTCGAAATCTCTTAATTCTGTAGATAAATATAATACCGAGGCCACAGTAGGTACTGTTTTACGGAAACAACCTTCATTTGGTATTCCTTATTTAGACAATGCAAAGCCTTTGAAATGTTAAGGGAACAATGTAGAAGTACATAACTGTAAAGAGTTATTGATGTTTAATTGTTTTCAGACTAAGATTAACAACGTCAGATTTGTCCTACCACACCAAAAGATGGTCACGTGTCTGTTTCGTTTTGACACAGTGAGTGACTTGATTTGAGTGTCATGGAAACGCGGTTTTTATTTTGAAATGATCATAAACACTGAGGAATAAACGTCATCGTAAACAATTAAAAAAAAATACACTGCATGAAAACTCATATTTTAGCTTTGTTAGAATTTATTGAGTTATTAGAACACTTTCTAAAGGCACAAGACGGATTTTAACAGCTGTTTGTGTTGGTATTGACCATAAACAATGAAGTTTTTCTGCCGTGTGTCACGCTTTCTATGAGCGATGGTTTAGCTCACTCAACTCAGTACCGGCACTTCTCGCGGTACATTTGTATGTTGAGGGCAAATCTAACAATTTAAATCTTTGATTTCAGATCGTAAATCTTAGCTAATTAAATAAGACACGAGGCGTCCTTTACAATAAAAAAATACATAGTAAGTAAGTATATAATTTTCAGTGTACCGTGAAAGATAAAAAGTAGAATTTACGATTATTTTCTCAGGTTTAGCGTATAATGGTCACGGATACCGATAAGACCATCCACTGTACGTACACTGTACAATGAGAAAAAATTATAAAACAATACGCGGTACTTACGTGTATGAAGTTTTGTTTTGTTTCGTTTGTTCGCGCTGGTATCCTAAAACTTCGGGGAAAATGTTCCCCGAAGTTTTAAAATACCAGCGCGATTATGAAGGCGTTCGGGACGTATGATTGGTTCAGCCAATCAACATTGTACCTTAGAGGTAAATACCTACAGAGTACAATGTTGATTGGCTAAAATAATACCCATTGTAACGGGATTGCCCGTGAGTTCGAAATTATCATTCACAAGATGTGCCCGCGGCTTAGCTCACGTGGCTGTGTATTCTTTTGGAATTAAACATTAATTAGAACTTGAAGTCATACTAGGTACCTACCTTTATTGATAAATAATCCATTAACAGTTGTTCTCGTTAAATATAAACTAAATCTTGTTCATGTTCATACCAGTAATAATAATAATACCATAAATGATGGCTTTAACACGTCATAGTACGGCCTCAGAGGCCGTACTATGACGTGTTAAAGCCATCATTGTTCCAGCGTGAAAGAGAGACGGAGCTATATATGACCGATAGCACTATCCCTTTTTTCTCAATGGAACCATGATGGTATTAACACGTCATAGTAAGGCAACTGCAGGGTAATTGCGTAACACAACTAATAGTAAGAATGGCTTTCATTTTGACAGTTCAACAACGTTTTTGCGTTGTATTTACTTTGTTGAGCAGACAAATTTTTCAAACAAATGAAGCAATGGACTAGCAATATCCTTCAAAATGACAGATTGTGGTTTGTAATGTGTTACGTAATTAGGGTGCAGCTTTTGCAATCTCTTCTGCATGAAAAACAAAGGAAGTACTTATGTAGGTATACTTATGTAACTCACCCGTCAAAGTATTTCTCGTAAAGTAAACTCATGGTGATAGCAAATGCATCGTCTGCCCCTCCATCGTGGTCTATCACCAACTTCTTTCTCGAACATATTGCATTGACTTCTGGACTGGAATTTAAAAAAAATACAGCCTGCGTTGGTATTTTCCGAGGTGTAGGAGATAGCTATATACATCCACATTTTTTCAGTAACGTTTAATAGGTTGCATTTTTAAATTTGAGAACATTGTCGCAATTAACTGTCAAAAATTTCGGCTGTTTTGATTCATTTGTCAATATTATTAAATTACGAAATAATTATAGCTCTTTTGTGCACTAAAATATTGGATAAATGAGATTTCAAATGCTTTATTCCAGCCTAAAATACGATACGATATATTCAGTGTTACGATATTTATCTATTTTTGCAATTTGTAATCACTTATGGGGGATGCGTTAAGGTAGCCCACGAAATTCAAATTTACTTACGTTGTTTGCAATTTGCAGGTCAGTATCAGGTTGTATATTGATTAAAATATGATTCGCGACCGAAACAAATATGGTTTTACAGAATTATAATCATTAAAATCAGCAAAACACCTCCTTAAGTTAGAATCGGCCTCAAATGTCATTATTTCATGACATAGTCATTCAATAGGGTAATATGAACGTAAACAGATGTATTGATTATTTTTATGATTATAATTCTCTATTTAAATATTTGTTACGGCCGCGAATCATATTTAGATCAACATACGTACAACCTGATACTGACCTGCAAATTGCAAAAACCATAAGAATATTTGAATTTCGCGGGCTACCCTGACGGTTTTGCCTTAATGTTTAGCAGTTCTTTACGACGACGTTGTCAACTTTCAAAATGCACACTCAGGGTCGAGCCTATTCGCCTATTCGCGCAGGCTTGCGGACGGCGAGCAATGGGCAGCTCGCTGTCCGGTAAGGACCAGGCCCGGGTCGACGGCGCGTTGTGTTCCACGCGCGCCTCAAAGAGATGTCAGCATCATTGACGGGGTCCGATAGGGCCAATACCTGCCGGGGTCGCGGATTGTTCGAAAGAGTTACCGTGACCCTGGCGCACAGACAACTGAAGGAACTCGGGTGGGTTTTAGTCAGTAAGAGTCTGACACGCCCTTCCGCTCTGCCCAGAGCGGGAGAGGTCATTTGATGATTTCCCACACAAAAAAAAAAAAGGGTCGAGCCAATTGCCATTAATTGAATACTAATCCTGCTGACCTATTCTGTAAAAATCTCTCCGTGAATACTTAGTTAAAATAAGTTTTAAGTGAGTTGTCAGTAGTGACAATCCCTAGCATCAGGTGGTATGCCAGTTCACTTCGCCTATGTTTTCACAGTGAGATTTTTTAAGAATATGTACCGGCTGGTGCAAAATTTTGAAATTATAAACCCGACAGCACTACGCATTAGTGGGAATAAATAATTAATTAGGATTTTGTTAGGATAATAGGATTCAGTCGCTCCTTGCACCCTATCACGTACAATAAAAATGTATGAGGTTAACGACAGACTGAGTCGGTCGTTAACCTCATACATTTTTAGATAACTCTTTTTTACATTTGGCAATATGCATGAAAAAGAAAGTACCTAGTTCAAGTGTTACAGTGTTTCCAAGATAACACAAAATGTAAACAGTTTAAATGTAGGTTTGAAATAAAACAAAAATAATTAATGAAAAAATAATAATGAAGACTTTTACGTAAATATTATTAAATCCCAAAAAATAACACTGTATGCACATCAATTTTCTATTATAAAATAAATCTCACACAATCTTACCTGCCAAATAAACCAGAAACCAGAAACACCAGAAATAAACAAAAACTAATTCTATCTCCCATAATTTAACCGACTCGACTGATGTGAAACAAAATGTGTATTGTTTTTATAAACTCTTTTAAAAACACTTGAGATAAAAATCTGAAGTACCTGTACCTACTATATATTAAAACTATTATAAGTGTAAATATATTACAAATGTAAATTCTTGTCTTGATCTTGTCACTCAGTTGACAAAAGTGAAAATAATCTAGTAACGAAGTGCAAAATAAGGAAAATCTAACGATAAAGTCGGACATGCGTCACACTTATTAATAGCGAAGCTATCTCGAAGAAATTATCCTTCGTTTTCATAATCTAGTATTCCCAAAATAATGATTTATAAAAATGTATATAAAACATAAAATATTTTTGTATCTTTTTATATTCTCAAAATATGATATTTTGTACACTGAGCAGCAGATTTTAATGTTTTTAATTATATATCTTACACATTATTTTTATTGTAATTATTATGCAAAAAATATAAATAAATGTATTGCGTTATGCTGAACGGTTTACCACCAATGTCCACCAAATAGGCTCGCTACTGACACACGCTAAATAAAGTAAGTTAGTTTAATAAACATTTTTAAATGTGACTTCTAGTTTAAATACTTCAGTAAGGCACTGTCTTCTTAGCTGGATTTTAAAAGACTAAAGTGATGTTTTTCATGCTGCATATTTAAATATGTGCACACCTTTGTCTTTTTGTTTCATCTGTAACACCAAACGACAAAAAAAAAACGACGTATGTTGTAGGTACCTACCTAAACAACACGAGAAGCACTTTATCTAATTTAGGTAAAAATGGCTTTTCGAAAGTTTAACACAAATTCTGCTTAATCCATTTGTTTTCAACCTTAGTTTGATGATTTAAGTATTTGAGGGTTCCATAATATTTTTCGTAATCGAGTTTCGGCTGAAAATGCGATTTAGACTGGATTTCGTTTCAAAGTTCAGTCAAAAAAAAAATCCTTGTTCGGTTGGTCTCTAGCTTCCGTACATCAATAAAAATAAAATGAGTTTGCCAAAAATTAAAAATACTACAAAAAAAACAGCATTCCCATGTACCATATTTGTTTTGTTAATAAACCAGATGACTTTTAAAAACCGGAGCTAACGGCGTCTCGACTGACATTTAGATGTACATTTTTTTTTTTTTTTTTATGCATAATGTATGTACATTATTTATATCTCACAAAGTCACGCCCGCTTACCGGTGGTTACCAAGTGTACAAACACGTTGTGAATGTGTGTGTAAGCGCAGGAGCTCTCGGTACCGTCCGAGGCAATGGCGAAGTCGGAAATATGTGTGTGTGTGTGTGTTTATGCATGTGTGTTACGTGCTGACGCTACTCGTCTCCACGCAAACATTCACAGCGTGTTCGTACACTTGGTTACCACAAATAAAGCGCGCGGCACTTCGTGATATAAAAATACTATCTTAACTAGTATTATAAATACGAAAGTAAGTTGGTTTGTTTGTTTCGGTTTCACGCTAAAACACTATAAATCAACAACTAAATTCGGCACACTAAATTTAACAACAACTAAAGGAGATTGGCGAGTTGGGTACCTCATCAAATCCAAACGTTTCAACATCTAGTTATATGCAAATTATAGGTCTATGGTAGGTTATATCCGTAGTTATTTTCCAAGCTAAAATGTTTTAATAGTTGTTGGGAGTAATTAAAAAAACATGATTTTAGTGTGCAGCCCCGTTACGAAAACAAAACGCACTAATGCAAAACTAAACGCATAAACTAAACGTATTACGTCAGTGTTGCCATACAATAAATCCAAATAGATTATGATAAGTTTTATGCGTTAATCACTTTAGTGAAGAAGAAAAAAATCGTTTATTCAATAAAATAAGTGCAATACAATAGAAATATGTGCAAACTTAAATATACTAGATAAAAAAAATAAAACTATTAAAATCAGATTTGACGTAGTGACTCTTGAATGATAAGTATTTTACGGGTGGTGATGAGAGATAAAAAAATGTTAATGTTGAAAGGTAATCAAAATCACATAAAAAAATACGAAAAGAGATAGTTAATAGACGAATAGACAGCCAAAGCAATTCCATAAGTATTACATATTGAGTTACATAAGTAGGTACCTTTAAGTGTATTTTTGATGGTCCATTTTGAGGTTATGTATAAATCAATTTAATATCCCCAAGTCTAATGTATATCTTACCATTACATATTTTGTTATACTCTATTGTAGCATTGAAATCCATATATTCATTCTATGAAACGGTAAGCCTGTATGTGGTACTGAAAATACATGGGTTTCTGCCAATCTCCTTTGGCACACTGATTGATCATGACCTGGATCGCTTAGGTTACTTTGCAAACAAAATGTCAACTGTGTTACGATGTTGGTCCCCTGGAGAGAGTTACTCAATTTGATGGTCTACACCACACCTTTAAAAATTACCACTCCTTTCTCACACATGTTGTATACTCATTTCTTATTCTATCCATTCGTGTATCACCAGATATCCTTCACAGTCTTGACACTGTGGCCATAAATATAATACCTACAATCTAAACTTGTATCTAATATTTTAATTGATTAATTAAAATGTAAAATAGTATAGATATTATTATCATTTAAGAGGGATACGAAATGAGTACCGTCACACGGGGTGAATAGGGATGCAGGGGTGGGGAGCATTTTACTTTGAAAATATCCCAAATCTATATAGGTATAAAATGTACATAAAACACAATAATTGTTTCTATCTATATCCGTTATAGACTGAAACCATCCAACCGATGTGCCCCAAACCGGTTTCATTAGAAAGGCAATAATGCGAAGATAGGTTTAGACTACTAAAACAATGGAAAAAAAAACTTCAAGAATGGATCAAATATAATGCATAATTTTATCGTAGTAGCACACGCCGGGTATCCACTAGTAATAAATATTATTGACACCTGCCATGGGCTGTCAAACATAATTTTCTATTTAACACTAACAGAGACCGTTAAACCCGTAATCAGCTCTAGTTATTTAAAATACTTTCTGTGAAGTTATTCTAATAAAAAATTGACCCTGTGTTTTACAAGATTAAGTCTTTTCATGAAGTCAAAAATACACCAATCAGTAACAATAAAAGTGACAACAAGCCTCATTCCCATGTAAATAATACTTTTGTATTAAACTAAGACTAATCGTGACCAATGTTGTATTAAAACAATCGCGCGTCTGGGGGCCTTAAACCTTCAATGAAGATTCGGGCCCGTCCGAAAGTAGTTCGGTACTTGGACCACCACCTCCACCTCCACCTGATTAATTATTTTTTTGGGACGGGCGATAACATATCCGGACGGGAGTAAGGACAACTTTCAAATCGTTTTAACATTAATTTTTAGTTCTGTCCCCGGACTAATTTTATGTCCGAAAGTGATAAGGAGTAGGAAACAACTCAACTTCGGCCGAAACTAAAAACTTTGAGCTTATGGAGTAACACTTGAACTATGAAAATCGCCTATACTCCTACGAAATAAAGGCCGACACTTAAACAAAATGTATTTGAAATTACTGAAAACCTAAAAAAAACTGCCTCGTTAGTCTAGTGGTCGCTAGCGCCACAGCTGAGCGTGAGGTCCTGGGTTCGATTCCCGGGTCAGGCAAAGTGTTATTAGGTTATTCCATCTGGAATGTTTCAGTAGCAGCCCGTAGACTGAATTTGAGATTGGTTGATGGCTATAGGCTCGCCTCCTGTTACATGGGACTTAAACATAACTGGCGAAATTTGGGTGTACTATGGTGCACCTCTGCCTAATCCTTCGGGAAACGTAGGCGTGATGTTATGTTGATATTTAGTTACGCAAAAAAATATCTGTTGCACCATACATTTACGCGCGTTAGTTGAACTCGAGAAAATGTAGGGAACAGCTGATTTTTGAAGTGAACACTTCTTAAGGCGCGTTGAGCACTTTTTGGGTGAACAAAAATCATGGAACTCGCGTCATCATCACCGAACGCTTTCCATGAGCTTTATGTATACTGTGTATATAAGTGTACATTTTGGGTGAACAAAAAGCGTGAAACTCGCGTCATCGTCACCGCACGCTTCGACGATATAATTCACAAGTTACTTAGTTTTCACTTCCATCGGCAGTCCCCAAAAACTGCTCCACATTTTTTTTTCATAATAATGATTGCAGTGACCCTTTTTCAGGTTTTCAGTTATTTAAGGGGACTACATGACCTAAAAGAAAATTTATAATGCCGAAAAAATATATGATATTCTTCTGGATATATCCGAGTTAGATAGTGTATTGAAAACATAATACATTTAACTTGATATGATAGAAGTAAATCACGAAGATACCTCTAAAAAAATATTTTAACGAGTAAAAACCATAGTAATATACATGCAAACATTCAATTTTTTTGTCAGATTATTCTACAAGTAACATACTAACGTAATAGTGTTTTAATTTTTTAGTCCAATGAATAGATTTATTATAAATCCATAATTGCTTCATATTTTGCAATAAATTACCAGCGTTGTGTCATCGCGCGTCTCTTTCTTTTCTATGAAATCCGACAGTGACCAGGCTTTAGCTCTTGTAAGCCTCTTAAATGAAACCGTGTAGAAGCAATGAGACGTCACATAGTAAAAATTAGCTGCGTCCCAGCTGCGTCACACGTAGTTTTTTTAAGGAAATTCCCGAAGTTCCTGCATTGTGACGTCACACCATTGTGGGGTGGCCATTACCGTCACAATTAAAGGCGATTTCAAAGTCAGATTGTGTCTATCAAGAAGATGAAAGATGGAAAATAATATTTACATACTGGTGAAAACAGAGGGATCTAGTACTTAAAAAGATGAGAGATGGAAATAGTTATTTATGATACTAGTGCGGTAAGTTGGTTTTTACAAACGAGTAGACGAATGTAAGCCCGAGACGAAGTCTAGGGCTTACCATAGTCACGAGTTTGTAAATATCAATTTCCGCACGTGTGTCAAACAACGTTTTTCAACACATTTGCGAGAAAACAGTACAATATTAATACCGGATTCCTCGCTTGAACTCATTTATTATTACTTTGTTTATAAATATCAGTCGGAAAGTCGCAACAATCTTTGACGTTTCTAATATGAAAATGGCGCGAATTGCAAATGGCGCCACGTGCGCCTGGTGAAAATTAGAACTACATCTTTCGTCTCATTTTCTCTTTAGTATGCGGTAAAACAGGTACTTAGGTGTGAGTACCTATTTTACCGCACGTTTCGTTGTATGGTGCGTAATTTTTAACTTTGGAACCATGTACACAGGTATCGTAAATGCATATTTTGAGCAAATGTGTTGAAAATATAATTATTTAAGTAGGTACGAACAGTGAGAAAACAGAGTGATCTAGTACTTACTTTTTATAAAAAAAAATGAATCCCAAGGCACTTCCAACTACAATTATCAACGCAATTAGAGGCACACCAATGTATACGACAAGTTTTTTCGCAGCCACCATGATTAACTTCCTAATTTATTTAACTGAAACTGAAAATATTATTAAGTAGGCACGTGTTAAATCAGGAATTGACATTGAATGAAGTTGCAAACACAAAAAGGTATATACAGTAAAACGAAATCAAGTTGATAAAGGATATTAAAACGTACTGAGACCTAATAAGTACTCCTGCGCAATGGTTACAACAAGGAAAAAAAATCCAACCATGTTATTTGATAACAGTATAGCCAGCAAGCAGGAAAAGACATTTTTATGAAGCATATTAATTTAGTTAGCAATGTGGGAATGGGCTAACCACGTCGTACGAATGCACCCGGATAGACAGGCAAAGATCATCACCAGAGATCGGATATTCGGATACATATTTACCTAAAGTAAATGTTTAGCTATGAAAGTATGAAAGCGGCTTCCAAAATTATAATTTTTTTGTTAAAAAAATCAGATGCATTTATTTAAAATGAATGTTTAACCCTTAATACAAATATGTGTATGTAGGGTTTAAGACGAGAGGTGGTGAGTGTTAGCTAAAACATTTAAAAAAAAGTACTATAATATCCTCATTGGGCGTAAATAGCACCTCGGCTACAACAACTTTAATCACTACCTTTCGATCGCTATGATTTTGTCCGGTTAGGTAACTGAAATCTGACGTTAGCGGGTTTTTTTCGACCCATAGAGTTAGTTCCATATTAGCCAACATCTCAACTTTAGGTGAATTTGCATCCGAATATCCGAACTCTAATCATCACTCACTGGACGACTGAACTAGGACGACGGAGTTTGCCGATCTGATCATGTTTGCGGGGCAAACATAGCCAGGAAATTCCACATATTAGAGAGGTTTGAAGAAAACGGGACGAGGCATTTGCCCAGCAATGGGACACAATACTTATTGGCTAACAAAAACAGTATTATTATAGTATTCTTGCGTCTTATTCGTTGTGAGGTAATTAACATATTTTCTTTATGTTTTTGTTGGCAAGTAACCTCAGTGTTATTACTGGCTGCACTAAAAGTATCGGGAATGGAATATTTCCACTGTTCCTGTCATATTAAAATCTTTTTAATTAAAACTCCTTGGTTTTAAAAATCGAATACCATTTATTTATTTTTAAAAAGATTCTCGGTCTTGTCACAAGGTTTTTTCAAACTTGTTTAGTCGTTGAGAAAATGGAATTGACTCGAGAAAATTCAAGAGCGATGATTTATTATGACTTTCGAAGTGGTTTAACACAAAAACAGTGTGTTGACCGGATGATTTCTGCATTTGGTGATAAAGCCCCATCCAAAACCACAATTTATCGCTGGCTTGCTGAATTTCAACGCGGACGTGTCAAGCTCAGTGATGATCCCCGTCGAGGTCGTCCAAAAACTGCAGTCACCCAAGAAAACGTTGATGCTGTGCGTAAGCTGATTGAGGAAGATCGACATGTGACATACCGCGAAATTCAGGCAACTTTAGACATTGGCATGAGTCAAATACAAATAATCTTGCATGAACAATTAGGTGTAAAAAAGTTGTTTTCCCGATGGATACCGCATTCGCTCTGTGAAGAGCAAAAAGCGGCTCGCGTTACTTGGTGCGTCAGAACTCTCGAAAGATTCCACGCAGGATCCTTAAATACTGTATACAACATCGTATCAGGTGACGAATCCTGGATATATACGTACGAACCCGAAACAAAAAACCAGTCACGAGTTTGGGTGTGAAACGAAACGAAACGAAATGAAACGAAAATGAGTTAAAGCCAAGAAAAATTGTTCGTTCACGGAGTGTTGCAAAAAAAATGGTGGCCACGTTTGACCAAAACCGGCCATGTTACGACTATTCCTCTTGAGGGACAAAGAACGGTTAATGCAGAATGGTATGCTAGCATTTGTTTGCCACAGGTCGTTTCTGAACTCCGTAAAGAGAACTGCAACCGCCGCATCATCCTCCATCACGACAATGCGAGTTCTCACACCGCACACAGAACAAAAGAGTTTTTGGAGCAAGAAAACATAGAATTATTAGACCATCCGCCGTACAGCCCCGACCTAAGCCCTAATGATTTCTATACTTTCCCTAAAATAAAGAATAAATTGCGTGGACAGAGATTTTCATCACCTGAAGAAGCTGTGGACGCCTACAAAACGGCCATTTTGGAGACCCCAACTTCCGAATGGAATGGTTGCTTCAATGATTGGTTCCATCGTATGGAAAAATGTGTCAAATTTCGCGGAGAATACTTCAAAAGCAATAAATACATTTTTAAATAGTAATGTTGTGTCACTTCCTTGATTCCCGAAATTTTCAGTGCCGCCCTCGTAATAATATTAGTAAGAGATATTTTTTTTGTTTATTGGTTTCTATGTAGGGGGTAATCTCTAGAACTACCGGCCGGATTAGAAAAATTATTTTTGCTTTTGACAGCCCGATTCTTGAGGAAAGTTACAGGCTATTTAACACCACGCTAGGAGCCTCAGGAAGTAAGAAAATGAAAAAAAAATGTCAGAAAGAACGCTAAGCGTAAACGAAGTAAAGACGCGGGCAGGCGATGCGATGCGACGGGATGGGTCTGGGAACAAGACATTTTACGCGGAAGAAGACCCGGGCAGAAGACCGTGCCAGTGGTGCGACGGGTGTGGTCCCCACTTCTCAATTCAAACGGTGTTTCGACGATTTACTTTAAAAACAAATGAGTTCGCTTTCGAATTGTGTGCGCTCACTTGAGTGAGGTTCCAAGTGAACTTTACATTACATTACACTACACTACAGGACTTTCTGCAATACTAACTCAGGCATAGAGGGGGGCTCATGATCAGCAATGGAAGTTTACTGGATGATTTATACAGGGCGGCACTTTGTCATAAAAAAAAAAATCTCCTGTTAAATAGCAAAGTGCAATACCATCGCGGTCAAGATTTGTTGTGTTTTTTTTTTGTGTTTGGTGTTTTTTTTTTAATAACAGACGAATAATTTTGACGTAGGGTTCAGAATCATGTAGGTACTGAATCCATAATAACAGGTTGCGCGTCGATAACCCTAGGCCACCCTTTATTATTATTATGAATTTATGATGAGGTAATTGTCTACATAAAAGAGTCTTGTAACTCTAGTAGATTGCAGTTGCGCTAAGAGGTAGCACTTATAAATACGATACTGCTATTCGAAATTGTACTTATTAGTTTATAAACTAATATTTATTTTGCAGTCTCTTGAGTTTATCTTTTCATTGTTTGTGCAATGAGCTCGAAAGAGTCTTACTATTTTCCAAAACTTACTTAGCTTTCCAAAACGAACACAAACTGCGTTTATATCAAACGCATCACAGACCAAATAAAACACACACTTAATTGAATATTCACTTAAAATTCTCACTGATACTCAAAATTAATGTCACTACTATTCGAAGCACAATTTGGTAACCATTTGTTTAACAGAATAATAACACTTTCCCACACTATAAATAAAATTACAACTATGCAATTTTTTACCAAAAAAAGACGCTGTCTTTCGTTAACCTTCACCTCTATAACACGACTAAAATTCAAGGTGTGATACGGTTAATTAATAATCACGATAATAAATGCAAATTATATATTATCTAAGCAGTCGCATTACGAATGATATGATTTCAAGATAAGAAAGACACTAGACTTAGCGAGTTGGTCTGATAATTAATTAAATTGAATGTGCCACAATTGATGTTAATGATGACTGTCTTAATTTGTTCGTTCGTCTGAGAATTCTGACACTTAAAATTTTCATCTATAGTTCTATATATGCCTACAGTTCAGTAACTGACTGACTTAAAAATAGCACACACAGGTTAAAAAAAAAAACAAAAGAAAAAACGTGTTTAAAAGATACGTCATCCCCTTAGGAAACTGTCTACGCAACTGACGTAGCATTCGACCCCTAAATTAATAGGTACCTAAACAAAAGTGAGCTGTTGGATTTTCAACGCTCGGCTTAGCAAACAAAGTTGAAAATACAACAACGAGCTTTTATTTAGGCATTCATTTAGGTGTGCGAGAGAACGGGCATTACTGTACTCGTTTACAGTAACAACCCTTTAGATAGAAGGTGAGGGTAGAGTATTTTTAGAGTATTCTTTTCAAACCCCAGCGCAGAGTATGTAAAACGAGGGGTTTGACGTCGCTATGCGAATAAACACTCAGACAAATACCGACTTGTATTAAGGGGGATTCTTCGCTGTAGCCCGCCAAATTCAAATTTTCTTTGGTTTTTTGGAACTTTTGAAAATTTGTTCCACCCCAGAATTTTTCAGAATATTTCATATGAAGATTCTTAGGTAGAATAAATTTCCAAAGTTTGACGATTGATATGAAATTGATGATTATTATTCAGTAAATATATTATTCCTACTGTCGCGAATCGTATTTTGGTCAATAAACGACGTAAAATAGAGCCTAAAACTGAGGATCTGCGGGCTAAAACTGAGGATCCCCTTAAGTAGGTTCAATGAAATCACATGACATGAATCTTCAGTGCATGGGCACTTACTTTAACTGGAACAATGTACATACGGTATTCATTTGATTTATAATATATTGATTGTGTTCATTTGATTTATATTATAACATGTAATTTCACGTAAAAACATAACGTTTCGATATTTTAAATAATTATGGTGGAATGTGTCCTGCACTGGTATATCTCCAGATTCTTACAATACACGGGGAGACATACAAACTAATTATCCGTTGCGCCATAAAAACAGACTAAATTTGCCCCCCTCCCGCCTGAAGTTACACTCATCTAGTCCATATTCAATGTCAATAAAAATATATAATAAATTACCAGAAGACATAAAACAACAAAACAAAACCAGTAAATTTTTAAATAAGTTAAAGCAATACTTAATTTAAAAAAAGCTATTACACGGTACAATAATATTTAACGGATAAATATAATAATAATACATAATTATAAATAACAGATATATATAAGTAAAATAACAAAAATAAACCATATTAAATACATAATAAATACTACACTAAAATCAATGAACAAATTTAAAGGAAGTAAACAAATAAGCATTATTTAAATTGTATAATAAAATAAATAATAAATGAATAGATAGATTTGCATACATAAAATTAAAAGAATAAGTAAATGAATAGAAATATAAAATACTTAATAGGATATTAAATAATTCAAACTTATTATCAAGGAAAATTAATAAGGCGCTCTTCCTCTCTCAACTTATTTAAAAACTTATTTAAAAATTGCTGTGCCCGACAGGGTCCATAATTGTTTCTATTATATTCTATTTACCACCTGTAAGTGTACATTATGGATTGCAATAAACGATTTGAGATTTGAGATTTGATCTGTAACATCCTAAATTTTATGCAAATTAAGCTACCTACTTACCTACTTACTAACTTACTTAAGTACTAACGAATTCTTCAAGTCACTGCAGGCACGCAGGGCTCATAATAAACAGCCGAATAAAAAGCTTTAGCTTACCAAGTCTGCCTCCACTTCGTTTATACAAGCGTGAAGCTTTTAAAATAACTAAACTTAATTTGATATCAATGCCATCTATGCTCTCAAAAGCAATTCATTTTGTTAAAAAAGTCTTTGCGGCTGTTCATTTATAACTAGATTTTGAAGTAACAGTGACTTCAAATCGCGCCATCTATGTGCCTCCTGTGTAAACATTTACAGACTAGGCACAACATCGCCGCCACTGACATAGTGACTCAATTCCAGTCTCACTACCTTCATTGGCAATATTTTTCTCGTATTCGTGTAGTTACTACTAGATGGCGTTAAACTTAATTAATTAGAAATATTATTTTGTCGTCCATCGTAGTGTCGAAATAAAAACCGTAGGTATAATATGCCGGAAAGTCCGTTATTCGCAGACAAGACGGTAGCGATAAGTTATTTAGTTTCGTTTCACCTTTTTGAGTTACGCCAATACAGGTTCAAATTTAATTAGTTAGCGAAACTACGCAGACATGTTGGGTATTGATAAACATGTTAAAAGAAAAACATGTTTTTTGGAGTCAAGGACGTATTTATTTTAAGTCTTTTCTTCATCAGTTTTTTTTGTGTACCTACACTTCACAGACGTAATTGGTATCAAAATAAGAACACGATAAAACAAAAAAAACTGGTTTTAATTTTCTTCAAGTAACTAAGCTATAAGCGGTCGTTGACCCAAAAAAAAAACATCAAATCAATCCTTTTTTTTTTCATGTTTAGATATCGATACCCATCATATCTGCGGAGTTTCGCTAGCTAACTTAATTTGACCCTGTATATTAAAAAGACAAGTGATTTATTTTTCTTTTTTATTTATTAATGACCAACATACGAGGCCTAACTATGTAGTAGACTGTAGATTTGTAGACCTTTTTATATTTTGTTGAGTATCTGTTACTTGTTGATAGGCCTACCTACACTGTCCTCCCATAACTATAAACATTGTAATTTGAAACATTGTAAAAGCCCCTTATTTTTAAAAGAGTAACCGTGGAGTTTATTGCCGGGTCTTCTCCATAGGACACAACCAATTGGAACCGTGCACCTAGCTTCTGAAGTTTCAAAAGTGCCCGTGTTGATTTAAGTGAAATAAAATATTTTTATTTTGACGAGTTTATTCACAATTTGCACCACATATACAAGTTATCGGTCGGACTTTTTTAACGCCATTTTTTTATTTGTCAATAGTTTTAGTTAAGTTAGATTATTATATTTTAATTGTAAATACTATTGTAATTTAATAAAATACCTGATAAAATAAATAGTATAGGATTATTAAATTTTAACTTAGTAATTATACTTTACTTTTACAATCATTAAGGTTCAAACCCACTAAGGCAATAAAACACAAAATTAAAGGTCCTATTCATGCTTTATTACAGCTCAGATTATGATTATCTGTAACATAAATCAAGATAGCTTTAATTAAAGCTTTGTTATAGCCCAACCCGATTTTAATTAAACAGGCCAAGTTTCTGTTTTGTAAGATACCTATTTGTAACTAACAAAATGGAGGTTTATTTTTTAGCAAACACGGTAAAATGCTTTACACTAATGATTGTGAAAAGAATGTTACTTGTCAACTTTTTATGACATTGGTTTTACTTTAAGTAATTACTTTTACTCACACACAAAATTATGACTTAAAAAAAAATTGAAAAGTCATCTACTTTTCAATATTTGTAAATATGTGAGCAACATCTATCACATAATTAATTTACCTGTTATTGCTTTATATTTAATTCGTTTTATCTATTGTGGTATACGGTATTAATTTTATTCTAGGTGCATCGTCTTCACATATAATTATATAATTAATGTATACATAATATTGTAAAACATTTTAAAAGAGTAACGGTGGAGTTTCTTGGCCATTGAAACAACTAAATGGAACCGTGCTTCTGACGTTTCATAAGTGCCCATGTTGGTTTATGTGAAATAAAATATTTTGATTTGATTTCATTTGATTCTTCTCCATACGGAAATACCTTTTGGAAGGGGCAACTAGAGTCACTTCTATTTTCTTGTAAATTTTGACGTTCAAAAATGCCTTTGATGTGCCTTTTTGAAATAAATGATTAGACTTTAACTTTGACTTCAAAAGATTATAATTATATCTTTTGACAAGTAACATTCTACAGCATGATTAAGACAGTCAGAAAAAAACAGGCAGCATAGAAAAGATTTTATCTATGAATAAAAATAAAACAGTGATTTAGCTGGTACTCGTATATTGACTTTATTCAGGTAAGTTTTCTATTAAGACTGCCTCGTTGGTCTAATGGTCGCAAGCGCTACTGCTGAGCATGAGGTCCTGGGTTCGATTCTCGGGTCGGGCAAAGTGTTATTGGGTTTTTCCATCTGGAATTTCTCGGTGGCAGCCCGGAGTCTGGATTGGTGCCCGGTTGATGGCAATAGGCTCGCCCCCTATTTCATGGGACTTAAACATAACTGGCGAAATGTGGGTGTACTACAGGTGCACCTCTGCCTAACCCTTCGGGGAATACAGGCGTGAGGTTATGTTATGTTATGTTTTCTATTTTTTTTTTGTATATCTTCAGATCTAATTGAAAATATACCTGAAAATATTGTGTTTGAATAGACACAAAAAATATATGGAGGAAAAACTGGTGTAAATAGGCATATTACTTCCACAGCAATCATCGTAGCAAGATAATGTATATCTATTAAACAAAACTTGAAAAATAATTTAATATTTTTTACGCGTTTAACATTTAAGCGTTTTCTTCCTACGTTTATTCTTACAGTTCTTATTATTTATGCTAATCACGAAAACGCTCGCATAAAAAGAAAACAACATCATTCGATTTCATTCGTTTCCACTGAAACAATGAATTTCATTTTGAATAATTGATTTCATCAGACTTGAGTTATTCGTCATTCTGATTTGAATTATAAGTAGGGAAACCGCTAAACGAATGTTGAAAAAAAATTGGCGAAAAACTAAAGAAATGTTTTCGTTATAAGCTTAGATTGATTAATAAAATAAAACTTGAGAAAGCAAAAGCTTACAGATAGCCTAAGGCTACGTACTCACTGACAGGCGGCTTGCTTAGCGCCTAGATCCTAGCGAGTCACCACTGGCGCTACCTGTCGAGTATCAAAGTGAAACGAATGTCCTAGAATATTCGCAACCGGCTGCACTACGTCGCGTGTCTCCTAGCGTGTATCGACGTAAACAAACATGTTTATTATTTGTCATAACACGCGCGGCATTTTTCACACAATAAATGGATGAAATATTAATTGCCTATGCAATTATTCATAAAACTTATCGTCAAAATTACGCATTTTTTTATAAAGAACATTAAACTCCCCATGAGTTGATCTTGAGGTATTTATGTTATGAATCCAAGGTGATGGATAAGGCCGTAAAATGGTGTATTTTCAAAATTAATTCTATAAGAATAACAATGTCACCTGCGATTCCGCCGAGGCGTGCAGTTCTTCGAGGCCACGGTTCGTCAGTATCCAGGGAACCATTAAATTTGTAGTTTTTATATTCGAATGATAGTTGATCTTTAACCATGACAGTTTTCCTATCGGGTTAACTTAGGTAATCTTTAAAAGATAATATTAATTTGGAAGTTAACGTAAATTAACCTAAAAACCGATTAAAATCGATCCCTTATTTCGGAACCCAAATACGTAACAAAGATTTACAATCCGATATACCTTAAGTTCTCATACTCTCTTTTCGTTTAGGCCAATTTACCTTTTCTGTAACTGTTTTAATACCTAATATTTATTTTGACTCGATTTTTTGTACTAATAAATTATATGTATTAAAGGGGTGAATATCCTTTTTTATTTCGCTACTACAAGTACTACTTGTTTAGATACACCTCTGGCTGACCCTGCGAGGATTACAGGTGTTATGTTATGTGAGCTTTTTATAAAATATCTCTTTCTTTATAAACAATATAAAGTTGTCACATAATGTAGTTATAGTAGCGATCTCATCGTTCACGGAGTAAATAGATTAGCAACAAGTAACACCATAACAATACTGCTATAAGTAAGACTGATGATCGTAAGAAGGATGTGTTTCTTGACAATTTACGTCCATGAGGCTTATTTAATCAATATCTTTAGGAAAAATTATGTGTTACACATAACTTTATGCTTTCATTCTCCAAAAGGATGGGCAGAAAACACTTCGCCAGATAATTATGTTAAGTCCCGTTAAGTCCCATGCTATGGGGCTTGCCATCACAATCCGTCGATGCTCTAGGGACCAATTGAAATTTGACCAATTGGTCTATGGGGAAAATTACATGTTTCCATCGTCCGAATACCAACTGGGCTATGGAGAATTGAGCAATGTTCCGCTGCCCAGTTTATTAATATAGTTTAAGCCTTGTCCATATTTAAGGGGACTACATGACCTAAACGCAAATTTATAATGCCTAAAAATATATGATCCACTGCAGTAACCAAAATCAGAAAAATATATGATATTCTTCTGGATATATGCTAGTTAGATAGTGTGTTGAAAACATAATACAATTAACTTGATATGATAGAAAAAAATCATGGAGATACCTCAATTTTTTTTTTATCGATTTAAAACCATATTAATATACATGCAAGCATTCAGATTTTTTGTCAGATTATTCTACAAGTAACATACTAACGTAATAGTGTTTTAATTGTTTAGTCCAATGAATAGATTTTTTGTAAATCCATAATTGCTTCCTATTTTGCAATAAATTGCCAGCGTTGTGTCTCTTTCTTTGCTATGCAATCCGACAGTGACCGCGCTTTCGCTCTTGTAAGCCTCTTAAAACAAATATGTCATAAACAATTTTTGCAACCGCTTAATAATCTCAAACTACCTAGCCTTTTCCCAACTGTCTTGGGGTCAACTTCACGTCACATCGGATACAGCTGAATACCAGTATTTCACATGGACCGAC
This sequence comes from Griposia aprilina, assembly GCA_916610205.1. Lineage (NCBI taxonomy): Eukaryota > Metazoa > Arthropoda > Insecta > Lepidoptera > Noctuidae > Griposia > Griposia aprilina. The sequence continues at coordinate 19,040,232 of OU744286.1, forward strand.
CGCTTATCTGACCTCCACAACCCAGTTACTGAGTAACACGATAGCCCTTGGTAAGACTAGTTGTCAGTTTTGGGCTTCCGACTACCTATAACGACTGTTAAAGATGTACGAATGACAGTATGTCATCAATCGGGCACAAATACAGACACCGAATCGCTAAGGATAAAATGGCGTCATTGTAATATGTATATTGTAGGTTTTTCAAAATCAAGGTACTTATACTAAATATAAAAACAAATTAAATTGCTTTCTCATTAGAACTCGTCTTAAACAGAATTCAGAATTGTTTTCTTCCTACTAGCTTATTTGTATCATGGCATTGTCTGTATCTTAACAAACCAGAATCTTCAACTCAGCCTATTGCAGTCCAATGCTGGATATAGGCCTCTCCCAGGCTTCGCCGCAATACCCTATCCTCTGCCTTCCGCATCCAGTCTATCCCAGCCACCTATTTAAGGTAGTCGGTTCATCTAGCGGGGCTTCCCACACTACGCTTGCCGATACACGGTCTCCACTCCAACACTTGTCTGCTCCAATGGCCTCAGTCGTTCGACAAACATGGCCGGCTCACTGCCACTTGCTTGCTTAACCAGAATCTCAGTGTTCTATAATTTGTTCAAACCTTCAAAGTTTAAGAACGCAAACTTACGTTTTCGGCTGAAATATTGGCATTTTCATCGTGGTCTTGGTAATAAAATAGAAAAAAGTCCGAATCATCCATCAGTTTTGTATTTCCGTCACAAACAGTTGCGACCACCATCAATAATCATGGCTTTCTGAGTAAATAAGACTAATAGCTTTCACGTGGTCTTTTGAACAGCTGACTAACAAATAGGGCGGTAGAAGATTAATCATACCGCATTTGTATCGGTCATTTCTCAGGGCCAGAAGTGTACGTACTTTTTTTACGAGTATTTATTTAGCTTCGTGCTTTCGTTGGTCGACTGATCACCAGCGTGGAGTTTTAGTTTTAGGTTCTATCCCCAGCGGGGTAATTGCGTAACACACTAACAGTAGGAATGGCTTTCATTTTGACAGTTCAACAACATTCATTGCGTTATTTACGTTGTTGAGCAATTTTTTAGAACATATGAAGCAATGGATTAGCAATAGGCTTTAAAATGATTCAGATTCTGTTAGCAATTAGGGTACTGGTCCCGTTTTCGCCAAAAAAAATGTTTTGTAACAATATTGTTACTGTGTCAGTTTAAGATAACCATAATAACACCGTAATAACAAATTACGGATCGTCTTTATGGTAAGAAAAAAGTTGGAAAAGATCGTATTTTAATGTAACGTACAAACATTTAAAAAAGAAACTGCTATAATGGCGTACGTGTATATTAATGAAACAATTTACCATCACAATTATGTTTTTAATATGTATTTTCTTAAACTGTAAGGGTGTTCACACATTTAGTTTAATATTGTCATCGTAATTGAATAACACAAAATAATAGCTTTCATTTGATGTATCAATGACCTCAATACTCTGACTCATTGAATTGATAAGATATGATATGATAAGATAAGATGTATTTACTTGCCCAAACATGTATACACATACAAGACTAAAAATAAAAACTTGAGAAGACTTGACTTGACTTGATTTTTTAAGATATTCATCAATAACAGAAAAATATTTCTACTGTAAATTTTGAGTCTTACGATTACCGACTGATTGCTTGGGGGCGTCGTTTTGGAAGATGCCTTATTTGCCTCGGAAATTCAGATCCAATCATTTCCTTATACGTAGGTACCAGCCAAAACAAAACCATAAATTGTTAGTCTCAAGGATTAATCATCAGAACTACTTCCTGTCTTCAACCTACTACAGTGAAGGTAGCGATTAATTGATCAATGTCGCGTTTGTATCTATCGGAACAAATCATTACTCATAATTATTCAGTCATTCTTCGAATCTATACTTACAGGATGTAGCTTTTTTTGGGAAAGAAAATAGGTAAATATATTTTCTTTCTTGGATTGTGGATTGCTCTTTGTATTTTTTTTGACTTTTTTTTTGTAATCGACACTTATTAATAAATATATTTATTTTGTTGCCGTATTGACATGACAGTTTACAATCTTTTAATCAATCAAAACAATAAGAAGTGTCTATAAAATTCCCTTAATCTGTCCCAAAAACCTTCTTTACGACAAATCGATGGAGAATATGATTTCCCCTATAAATTTAAGTGCCAGCTGTTCTCATACACTATAACCGACTCAAACGTGGGGGTTTAACTTTATGACCAACCTTTACTGCGAATCCACTTCTTTTACGATTGCGGAAATATTACAAGGGAAAAGATTTTCCCTTTTTTTTCATTTCCGTAGTTGAATAGGAAATGGGAATGGAAAAAGTGAAATATAAGAGTTTATTACTATAAAAGGTATCTGACATGGGCATGATGGTATTCAGTAGTTACTACTTACTGTTGGACTTTATTTAAAAATAAACCGTGCTCCCGATGAGATTTCCCGTCGGCAAAAATGCCGAACCTCCATACAAACTTTCATTTCCTATTTAAGGAATATTATATGACGGAGAATGTAGGTCTCTCTCGTTGTTATCAGCCATATTTTAACTAATGTGGGCATACTATGGGTAATGTTGGTTATTGCGCAATAGAAAAACCGTTTGCAGTTCAAAACAAATTATAATGTATGATCAAATTAATCACACACTGTAGGTACACGACACAATTATACGGAACGCGTGACAGTTTCTAAACGTCTTCACTGCTCACCCGTCAACAACAAACTCTGCTTTGCTGTGGTCAAGCCTGAGAGTTATAGACTCTGTCCAGCGCCACATGGTGGGACCGGCGTCCCGATTAGTCAAAGTCAAACGATTGATTTAACGTATTTCCGACATATATTTCCTATTATATACGGAATGAATTTTCAAAATCCTTTCACAGTGCGCACCGTTGTCATGCTTCTAAACCCAGCGACTTAGAATATGCGTTGTCTGTCTGTGAATTTAAGATTTTTAGAAAGTAAAATCTCATTGCGTTGTACCCGTCCCCTTAGTGACATATTATCATCATTTTATGAAATAAATCTCGAAAGAATTTGGAGATACGGGGAAGTTATGTCAATTTAGATATTAATCTAAGTTCTGCGTAGTATTATTAAAGGTCCTTAGCTAGCTGTTCCGAAATGGTACTATCCCAAACTGATGTTTGTCGCAAAGCAACACTGCCGTTTTCCAATCATGTAAAAGGTTTTAGAGGTGGTGAAATTACAACGCTTTCACAATTTCACATTTTTTTATTACCAACAGCTTCAATATTAGCATCTACTTTATCGTTTCACTATATAAGGCTGAATTTCAAGAAAACATGGCTACATAAAAGCGAAGTCGGAAGTACATTACACACATCAAAAGTATCTAGGGATCGAGGTATTATTTTAAAATATTTTATTGCCCTATTGAAATTAAATAAAAAATTCTATTTAGATTGAATAGATAAAATGTTTTCTTATGTTTAGATCGACGAAGTACTCTCTGCTTTTGCATTAATAAAGCTTTTCGCGAGTTTTGCTTATGCTGGATTTTTTACCTTAGTTAATCCTGACTAATGTCAGGAATAACTAAGGTAAATGTGATAATAAATAAAAATAAAAGTTCTTAAAGGTTTTTATCCAAGTAGAGTCTGTATTTCCGCCGCTAACGCGTATAACAAATTGGATTGCATGTTCAATATGAGTTCATCCAAATCACGTTGCGGAATGGCCGCTCACGTCCGTTGTAACTGACGAAAAAGTTTTTGTGGTGTATCTACGGCATCCATATTTGGCAGAGCTCTTCATTGAAGTAGATCACATGCGTACTCAATGGGATTCAAGTCTGGCAATTGAGCAGGCCATGGTAGGACGTTGATATTATCTGCGGGAAATGTGTTTGCAACAACTCTGGCAGAGTGTGGACGAGCATTATCATGCATAAGCAGTAATGAAGCTCCAAATTGGTTCCGCAAAGAAATGACAACATCCGATACAATCGTTTCATCGTATTAAATCGGTACGGTTCTTCCGCCGATCCAAATACCCGCCCATATCGTGGTTGTTACACCACTGTATGCATGGACTTCCTGGCATAATTTTAAACGTTCTTGGCGTCCAATGGTCGTCCAATACCGTGTACGTCTAGTATTTGGCCTCATACCAAAGTGAGAATCGTCAAAAAAAAACACACAAATCGCCACTATTCTTCTGCCCTATTTCTGTGTTCAAGAGACCATTGTAAACGGGCTCTGCGATTGCGGAGCTCAATAGGTGGTACACGTAGCGGCCTTCGGGAATGAAAAATAACTTCATGCAAGCGATTTCTTATGCTTTGATCGCTTATTAACATCCCTGAAGAGCTATGAAGCCTCGTAACCAACATCATCGCAGTCATTGTACGATTTCGTCGAGTATTAATTTGTATGTAACGATCTTGTCTGCATGTCGCTCTGCCACGGTACCAGCGATGCAGAAACTTGTCCAAAGTTGCCTTACAACACTCTGCGTAGTGCCCAGAGCGATTGCCACAGCATGTTGCGGAGAACCAACTTCCAACATTCTCACGGCTCTGATCATTTATTCTTGGCTCTAATGACGTCTTCTCTCCTTAATAACGTTCTTTTGTATTGATTCCACTCAGAAGTATGGCAAACCCGCTGCAGGATTATATAGGAATACGACTTGATATAAGATTTTCATCTTTTGGCCGAAATTCAAAAACGACCCCCCTGACCCCCCGAAATTATCACCAAAACAAATCAAACAAAAAAAAATTATTTTTTTTTTACTGTTTTTCCCTTTTCAAATGATGAACTTTACTAAAAAGTGTCCATCCGAGTTATGAAAATATAATAAAAATATAATAAAAATCCTGATTTTTAGTAACTAGCAAAAACGTACTTGATTCCTAGACACTTTTGATGTGTGTAGTTCTGAATAGAATAAATTATCGATAAACCAACTTTCTTTTGCTTTTCCAAACCTGTAAAATAAACTGTATTTATGTCATATCGATCATCACAAATTGTACGGAGCCTGTATACAGGGGCAGGGCATATTTATGCGTAAACTGTAACCATGAATTCAACACATGATCCTATGGGCACGCCACAACTGCGGCGGTAAGTCCCCTCTTTGAGGAGTGGTTTGAGAGGCGCCACGGCTTCCTAACCTTCCGCCTGACGCAGGTCCTCACCGGAAATGTTTGTTTCGGGAGGTTCCTGTTTCGGATAAGGCGGGAAGAAACGCCCGGGTGTTGTCATTGTGTGGATCGACCGGAGGACACGGTGGAGCATACGGTGGAAGTCTGCCCGGCTTGGGCGGAGCACCGCCGTGTGCTTGTGGCAGCGATCGGCGGCGGCGATCTCTCGCGTCCGGCCCTGGTACAGGCCATGGTACGGAGCGAGAGGGAATGGGAAGCAGTCACCTCCTTCTGCGAAGCAGTAATGCTCGCTAAGAAGGAGGCGGCAGAGCGTGAGGGAGAGGCAATCATTGCGCCCTCACGCCCCTAGTCACCGCAGGAGGAGACACCCTGGACGTCGGGAGTCGATAGCCGACTCCCGGCCACCGTAGGCGCGGGCCTGCGGACGGCAGCAGAGCAATGGGCAGCTCGCCGTCCGGCAAGGACCAGGCCCGGGTCGACGGCGCGTTGTGTTCCACGCGCGCCTCAAAGAGATGTCAGGTCTGATAGGGCCGATGCCTGCCGGGGTCGCGGATTGTTCGAAAGAGTTACCGTGGCCCTGGCGCACAGGCAACTGCAGGAACACGGGTGGGTTTTAGTCAGTAAGAGTCTGACACGCCCATCCGCTCCGCCCAGAGCGGGAGAGGTCATTTGATGATTTCCAACCCAAAAAAAAAAAATATCACATCCCTTAAAGCGTAGAAATTTTTCATCGGTATTTAAAAAAAAACTGCTGATTCATAGAAAAGTACAATAACTACGCGGTCAAGATGTACTGAACAGCAGTTATTTTTTAATAACCTACGATAAGTTTTCAACGCAAGGGTGTTCCTAATCATGTACATGTGCATCCATGGTAATAGGTTGTGCGTCGATGTCTCTGGCACTCTATATAGATTATAAACAGCCATCGTTGACCTTTGGACTCTTGTGCGTGGGTGAAAGCCATTTCATTGAAGCACTGAATGATATGAATGAACGATAGATCCGTTAAATGTCATGGAGGTTTGTGCTACGGAAAATTTAGTATCAATTCACAACCCACATGAAATGAACGTGCATGAATAGATAAACTTGGAATGTATGTATTTCATCTATCAATGTACCACCCACTGCTATGAAAAAGACTTCAGGCAAAGGTTATGAATAAAGATCAATATCTTCAGGCTGTAGATACTTACTTAGATGAATAATATGAGAAAATCTGCTCGTTACATTCATAAAATCACGCCTTCTTTTGATTAGGGTAGGCAGAAACTACAGAACGCCACCTGCTATGATCCTTACATACTCGTTTTGCCTCGTTTACGTTCATACATCTGGTCTTATACGCACGCCGGTTGCGAGAACTATGCACCTGACCTATCTGAAGAACATCACCAATAAGGTCACTATAATATGTCCTCCTTGGGCGACCCGTTCCGGCGTTTTCACTCACATGTGCTTACGTATTTTAATCCACAGATTTTACATTCTCAAGCTAGGAAATAACTTCATTTCCTATAGAAAAAAAAAAAACTCAAAGTCAAACTCATGGCTCGTACGAATTGTTTGTACAGCCTCATTTGTCTAGTATTCAAAATTGCTACTGTTGAGCATGAGGTCCTGTGTTCGATTCCCTGGTCGAGAAAAGTGTTATTGGGTTTGTCCACCTGGAATTTCTCAATAGCAGCCCGCAGTCTGAATTTGTGTCCGGTAGTTTTTTATTTTATTTTATATGGGTTTACTCTTGACTCTAGGTCAGAGGTGATAGAGACAAAGTCGACGATGGAGTGAGCTTACCCAGAAGAAGCCTCTTCACTCTCACTTTGAAGAGATTTGGGTTATATGCGGTCGGAAACACAGACGCAGGTAGAGAGTTCCACTCTTTTGGTGTGCGCATTATAAAAGATGTTTGGAAGCGCTTAGTGCGAATTGGTGGAATAGCAACTAGGTAGGGATGGTAACTTGCAGTGCGCCTAAATGTCCAATGGTAGAAGGGGGCCGGTGGAATGAGGTCGTGGAGTTCTTGGAAGACCGACAAGCAGGCAACCTTGTGGCGATGAGTCAACGTGTGTAGTTTGGCATCCACCAGTTTTATGTCGCCAATGAGTCTCTTAGCTCTGCGTTCCACCGAGTCAAGCGCGGTAAGTTGATATTTAAGATGGCAATCGGCTCGCTCCCTATTACATGGGATTTAAACATATCTGGTCAAATGTGGGTGTCTTATAGGTACACTTCTGCCTAAACCTTCAGGCATTACACGCGTGATGTTATTTAAGGTAAGATAGGGCACAATTACTCAACAAGCTGGTAGCTCCCTAAATAACTCTCAATATCCCACCACATTGACGCAACCTTAACTAACCAACCCTATTTACCAGAACTATTGGAAACTAAAACAATGCTTTTATCGGCGAAATTACCGAACTGTTACTATTAATAGAGTCCGATTTAGCTACACCCTGTATATCCCTTGTTCGTTGCACGATTTGCGGGGACAAATTATGTTGATTAATTGGCCTTATTTGTGCACATGCTGTATGTGTTGTGAATTGATTGGCAGATAATGTTTTTTTTTGCTTCGTTATTTCAGTAGGTGATAAGGTCAGAAAATAAATCCTACTTCCTATCCTACTAATATGAGTACTATAAATGTGAAAGTTTGTGAGGATTGATGGATGGATTTATGCATGTTTGTTACTCTTCGTGAGGAAACCGGCATGTCCTAGAACCAAAAAATCGAAGACATGTGACATCTACCAACCCGCACTGGGCCCGCGTGGTAGATTACAGCCCGCTCCCTCTCACCGAGAGGAGGCCTGTGTCCCAGCAGTGGGAACATTATAGGCTGATTATGCTGTTATGCTGTTACTCTTACACGCAAAAACTACTGAACGGATTTGGATGAAATTTGGAACACAGACAGTTTATAACCTGGATTAACACACAGGATATTTTTATACCGGTAGTACCTTCCCGTGGGATAATTTCCGACCACGACGCGGGCGAAGCCGCGGGTAAAAGCTAGTTATAAATGATTTTATTTGTAAGTAGGTTTGTACAAACACTTTTACACGTCAATTATATTTTTAAAACCAGATAAGTTTGGTGTTTTTTATCTGACTACTCCGAGAAGAACGGCCGAAACAAACTCAAAAGTTACAGTATTTTTAAAGTCCAGACATAATCTTGGTCAGAGATAGAAAGATACTTAAAATATACTTGAATTCAAATTCAAATTCATTTATTCATTTGGACTTGACGGAGAATGTACGTGTTTCTCGTTATCATTAGCCATATTTTAACTACTGTGGGCTTATGTTGGTTATTGCGCAATAGAAAACCGTTTGCAGTTCTAATCAAAGTATAATTTACGATCAAATTAATTACATTAGCGAATCACACACTGTCGGTACACGACACAACTATACGGAACGCGTGACAGTACCTAGGGTGGACGTACTGATCTCCTCGAAGGCAGAATGGTAAGTGTCCGCTCGTCCCATCAGCGGTCCTCCATCAGCCAGGCTCTGTCATAGCACGAAGTTAGCCGAGCATGCACGTCATCGCGACGGTGCTGCCACCTCCCGGGACTCGTGCTGTGTTCGTTTAGTGTCCATACTAATGACCGTCTCCGACATACTTTATTTATTGTACACCAAAATTGCTAATGCTATGGGTTAAAATTGCTAATTCTATGGGTTAAAATTGCTAATGCTATGGGTTAAAATTGCTAATTCTATGGGTTAAAATTGCTCATGCTATGGGTTAAAATTGCTAATTCTATGGGTTAAAATTGCTAATGCTCTAGGTTAAAATTGCTAATGCTATGGGTTAAAATTGCTAATTCTATGGGTTAAAATTGCTAATGCTATGGGTTAAAATTGCTTATGCTATGGGTTAAAATTGCTAATTCTATGGGTTAAAATTGCTAATGCTATGGGTTAAAATTGCTAATGCTATGGGTTAAAATTGCTAATTCTATGGCTAATTCCATGTTGCACAGCACCCTAATTGCGTAAAACATTTTCAACACACAATTTTCCAAGGGTTTTGAAGGAAATTTCTAATCCTTTACTTCATTGGTTTGAAAAATTCACCTGCTCAACAACGTAAATAACGCAATGAACGTGGCTGAACTGTCAAAACTAAAGGAATTGCGATCAGATCATCATCAGATCAGATTCATCGTTTTAGTAAATAGGTAAATACCTAGGTATGTACCAACTTACCTCTTTCATAAATATTTATCTAACCTAGGCTCGAAAAAGATTAATGCCGTGTGACCTGTAGCTGAGTACGGGTCATTATACTTAATTTAGATTTCTGAGAGTCTGAATAAAATAGAATGACCCAACTAAAATAGGTCAACCTGTATTTTACTTGGCGCCTTCCATCGTAGGAATTACCTATACGAAACAAATAAATCTAATGAATTGTTCGAAATCCAGTAGAATATTTAACTGCACGCCTGCAATTCCAAGAAAGGGTAGGCCGAAGTGTATAGTATGTTAAGTACAGTCCAGATTTCGCTATTTATGTGAATTATCCCTTGAGAACATAATCTAAATTATCAATAAATGGATGCAGTTTTTACCCTCGGGCTGCTAATGGGAATTTCCTAATGAATAAACCCAGGAACACTTTGCCAAACTAGGGATCGAAGCTAGAGCTAGGGAAGCTAAAACCAGTACGAATTTGGGTTCCGGGCCTTCATTGCGGTTCTTAAAAAAAAACTTATTTTCGGTACGGTTCTATTTCAGGTTCCGGTTTGGTTCTGGTTCCAAAGTACCGGTTCCAAATAAAAGTTCCAATATACCGGTTCCGTACCATCCGATTTAAAGGTTCTCTAAGAAAGAACTAACACATGATCTAACAAAGCATAAGTGCACCTCTCCCCTCTCACAAAAACTCCAACCTCTTCACCCGACGGCAGCCACCCGTACCTCGAAGCTATCGTACAAAGCTTCGTCCTGCGCTGAGCGGCATTGAATGAACTCGTTCGGACTCGCTTTGAAGAAGAACCGGTAAACTAAAAGTTCTTAATAGTTCCAGTTTAGGTTCCTGTTCCGATTCGGGTTCTAGTAACGGAACCACTAAATACCGGTTCTTTACTGGTATTTTCGGAACCTTTCCAATCCTCCAAATCCCTGATCAGAACCATTAGTTTATCCGTCGGACTTGCGAACACTACACAATCAATTACTAAAACATATTCAGCAAAAAAGCGAGAGAACGTTCTGGGAAACAATAAAATATAATACGAATTATAGAAAAATTGTATTTGATCCTATTAGGAACTTATTGGTACCCCAATTTCGTATAAAAGGACCCTAATCTAACGGACTGAAATGTATGGTCCCACTTATATACTCGACCTCAGCAGGAATTTTCCACGAAAATGGAATATAATAATATATTATTTGGTCCCTCAGAGTGGGTAGCTAATGTTATTATCTTAATATTATATTTATAACTAGTGATCCGCCCCTGTTTCGCACGGGTGCAATTTACTAATGTTACGAAATGTCGAGATTTCTGTGCTATATCTAAGTTAAATACTTACTAATGTTATATTATATGCCACAGCCATTTGGTTAAATTAGCCAGCTAATTGGATGTCTAGGCCGTTCATTAAACGCCAATTAAATAGCTGAAGGACAAGTAGCCAAGTCATTGAGCGCAACGTTTAGCCAGATGGCTGAATATCGTGTAGCCATTTAGTTAATTGGATATTGATGAATTTGTGATGTTTGATTAGGTTAGTTTGAATCACTTGGCTAAGTCTTGGTCAGTTATCTTCAAAACGCCAGTCATCGTCAAAGGGCTGACTTTCAATACGCCACGATGTTAAACGTTGAAAGATTCTAGTTCAATTAATAATCGGCCTAGGCATCCAATTGGCTGGCTAATTTAACCAGACGGCTGCAACGTAATACATAATCCATCTGGAATAAATTCCCTCAATGATGATGAAAACCGCATCAAAATCCATTGTTTAGTAAAACTAAGCGGTCACACAGACAGACACGAAAGATGTCTTTTTTATACTATTTATATATAGATGTAGAAGGTGTCAATTATGATACTTTTCCTCTCACTATAATCAATATATAAGTAGATAAAACACAAAAAAAACCTACTTATGTCCGTTATAGACTTTCAAACTATCCAACCGATGTGCCCCAAACCGGTTTCGTTAGAAAGGCAATAATGCGAAGATGGTTTTAAACCCATAGTGGATGGTTTTAAAAAAACTTCATGTATAGACCGAATGTGCCTAATGCATTGTTTTATCGTAGTAGGACACGCCAGGTATCCGCTAGTGTTATAATAAGAATGGCTTAGAATTCTTCCACTGCAAGACAAATACCTCTCATATATTCTGAGAAGGAACGAGAACAGGTATTCAATCCCCTTGCATATTCACATTGTGGAACAGAAGAGACGCTAAAAGTGGAGAACTTGACTCTGATAGGTTTAGTTGATTTCTAGTGGTCGCTATCGCTAGTGCCGAGCATAAGATTCCCTGAGCGCCTAGACAAAGTAACATTCGTTTAGCGATGACGCTAGTAGAAAAGCCAAAAAATGTATAGAGTTGATATAAGCTATCGAAATGTCACGTGGTCATAGGTCAACGAATAGAAATTAGCTAGACAATGTTAACATAATTCGATTCTATGAAACGAATCCACAGCGTTGAACGATTACTTTCATAGAGATGCGTAGCCAAGTGGCACTTTTTGACAAGCATTATCGCTAGTTTTCGATTCGTATGATGGAAACATTAGCGAAAGCGACAACGATTGTAGAAATAGAATCGCTCCGAAGCGAATGCCATTTGTCTAGGCCCTCAGGTCTGGGAAAGTGTTTTAAGGTTAATATTAAATTAGAACTTTCTCAATAGCAGTCTGAAATTTGGACGTGTGCCCGGTGGATGGCAATAGGATCGTCCCCTATTACATGGGACTTAAACATAACTGGCGAAATGTGTGTCCTATAGGTACACCTATGCCTAACCCTTCGGGAATTACAGGTGTGATGTTATGTTATATTAGTTGATTGATTTTTGTCACATCGAAACTAATTTCTCAAGTTACGCTAGTTTAGTGAGAAGTCAGAAGCTAGTCTTTGGCTCACGTTTCACTCAACTCAAAATCAAACTCAAAGCATTTATTTCAATTAAACCATTTTAATGCGCTTTTGAATTGTCAAAGAGCCGGTCACCCAGAAAGATGAAGCTAGTTGCCCATTCTAAATCGTAGTAGATTCCTATGGAGAAGAACGAGCATGACTAGATGGTAAGGGATGATCCGTTAAAAATGGTACACGCATCCCTAGAAGAACCAGGTCACTATAGACTTGAAAAGTCCCAGGTCATAGACAGATAGACTTCGGCAAGTAAGCTCAAACTTAAAGCATTTATTTCAATTAAACCACATAAAGACACTTTTGAATTGTCAAGGAGTCGGTTAGTCAGAAAGATGAAGCTAGTTGCCCATTCCAAAGCGAAGTTGGGCACGCGTAGTAAATGTCTCATCATTACCATAACCCTTTTCCCTACCAAATGACGTGTCACATCCTACATTGTTAGAATCATTACGTCATGAACATTCGCACATGTTGATCATATAAATATGACGTGCTCGCACAATGGGCGCAGATGACAGGGCTTTACTTATGGCTTTTGTACGGCAACAATGCAGTTGTGTGCCGTAACTGAGCGCGGGTAATGAAGGCTTAGACTAGCTGCAAGAGTGCGACTGGTCGGTGCGATTAGTCGATGTATAGTTATGGTACTTTTTGGGAAATACGTGAACATATTGCATTCAACTCACTGCTGTTTTGAGCAATGCTTTGTGTGTGTTGCAAGCAATCCGTTGCCTTTTTGGGGTAGTTGATTGAGCTACATTTTTTTAGAGATATTATTTTGATGACAACATGACATTCAGCTGTTGATAACTACATAGAAAAAAAAAGAAAGAAAAATAGTTTATTCTGCACAAACAAAACGCACATTACAAAAAAATTACATTAATAATAATACAAACATAGAATGTAGCCAAAAGCCTCGTACCAAAAAATTAAAAGGTTTAAAATTTACACAACACTGTTACCTTGATTTACTTGTTAACGAAACACAGTTTCAAATTGTGCACAATTTATTGGAATGGTTTTGGATATAGTGTCTGGGAGGGAGCCTGCCACCACCTCTTATAGCAGTATTATTTTCATCTTACTTCAGTGTGGAATAGAGATGCAACTTTACGTCTTATATGGATGCATCTCTTTCCCCGTGATCAACACACATGTTGATCATATAAATATGATGTGCTCGCACAATGGGCGCAGATGACAGGGCTTTACTTACGGCTTTTGTACGGCAACAATGCAGTTGTGTGCCGTAACTGAGCGCGGATAATGAAGGCTTAAACTGGCTGTGAGAGTGCGACTGGTCGGTGCGATTACCTACTCGAAGTAAGATTTTGGCGATGAACCTATCCTTTATAACTGCATTATTGCTACTTTGTGTGGTTTAAGGGAATTCCATTGGCATTATGGGTTATTGATTTAAATATTATCTTGATTACAAAATGAATTTCAGCTGTCGAAAACTACGAACCTAACCGCTGGGACGCTTTTGATCAGTTTGTGAGGTCACCGCAATGCGCCCATGGTATGAATTTCCTACCAAAATGTGTTCAGAGTTTTGCGCCCATGGTGTGAAAGTCATACCAATTTTTTTTGGTTTTATTTTCATCCTTGTTTATCCTTGTATCACCACTATTAAGCAGTACTTTCCAATTCCATGGATTTAGTTTCATACGTTATCTGTTTCCGAACCGTTTGAGATATGACAACCCTAGAAGGAATTAGTCTATGACATTAAAAAATATCATTTTCGCTGTCATTGAACGAGCGACCCGTCGTGAGTCTCAACTTTGGATGCTTTTAAATAATTAATATTGTACTGTGGTAAGTGGTTTTATTCATGTTTCGTATGAAGAACTAACACACCATGTTTTGTAAACCATAAAACATATAGGACAACCCCTGTTTTTGTTATTAGAAAAAATCTTGTTGGAATCTGTGAAAAAAGTGTCTTTGTTCATCTTAAACAGTCGTCTACAAACGGAAACATCGTATATTCAAATACAACGCACACTTTAATATAGCCCTACTCACTAGCATTCATAAAAAAATACTACGGTCGCAGAATACCAAGAAATGACGCCGCTTATCGGGTTTGTTTACAAACACTCAACGCGCGAGCCGACGCGTCATATGACGTGTACAATGTAGTGGGAATACCTAAGCGCGTGAGTACAATTTAGTGTTAGAAAAGTCTGGTATGCTTTTCATACCAAAAGCGTCCCAGCGGCTAACACTTTTACCTTGAACAATTTGTGATTAACACACAGTTTCAAATTGTGCACAATTTTTTGACTTCGTTTTAGATACAGTCTTTGATCTATTTCGTAAAAACTGGTATAATAAGAAATAAGACTTATTACTTATTATCAGTGATAGGAATAGGTAGTGCCTATTTGCCTAAACTTCGAAGAACAGAGGCGAGACTTCCTTAGGACAAAAAATTTTCCGGGACATCTGTCCCGAAATTCGGGACAACACTTTTAAATACATTTTTTTTTTAATGTATTTGTTATTTGGAATAAGTAATTCGTCTATATTTACCTAAAGTTTGCGACTAGACATAACATTTATAATTTATAACTCCTTAATAACTTATCCTCTATGGACTCTAAAGGAAAAATAAAACACAGAATATTGTTGTAACAAATATATGTATATTTATATTATTTTTTAAATATGTCGTAATTGGAAAGCATGAAACAAAATGTACAGACGGAAAAAACTTAAGTTGCAAATTTCTGTTTATCTATCTATGTCATATTTATTTTACTGACGTTGAGTGATGCAATTTTAACTCAAATCAAAGTACAAATTAACCTTTGAAGTATAACATTTAGGACAATCAGTTTTAATAGTGAACTACTAACTGTTCGGTTTTGATACAGATCTTGACGCATTAAAAATTGCTAAGAATTTGAAAATCTTTATTTGTGTTACAAATACCATAAAAAATAAAGAACGATTTTAATTTAATCATCTTGATTCGATTCGTCAAGTTCAGTATCAGAACCGAAATTTTCTTTGTCAGATGAGTTATCTAAGTTAAAATACACAATCATAATTTTTTCTATATTTTCAACTGTCAGGCGATTTCGTTTTATGTTAAGAGTCCATTTATAAGTTGAAAACGACCTTTCAACATTGACTGAGGTTAAAGGCGCGTACATATAGTATGATCGCTCATCCCTTCCTGCTGTTATCGCGTCACATATGTCTCTAATTTTATCTAGATCGGGATTTCTGTCCATGACATTTACGAGTTTATTTTTTATAGGCTCAGCCGAACACCAGCTAAGCACAGTTCTCACGTGATCAAATATTTCAATCGATTCCGTTAGAGTTAAATTCGATTTTTGTAATTTCTTTAACCCAATTTTTATCTAAAAATCTTATCTAAATAAACTTTTCTCAGCAATGATTGCTCAGGAACCTTTTGTCGATTTGTACAATTGCAGCAAATATATTTATGGAAGATTTTTTTGAATGCGGGGTTGTTTACTTGAATCCAAGGTATATTACATAATATGAGAAATTGTACTAGGTCCAAATAAAATTCTTCATTTGGTTTCTTACTTGTCCCTTTGTGTTTCTAACCTTTAACGTGCCTCTTGACACTACTAAGTTTAGCTGTTATACTGCTC
The DNA here is from genome assembly GCA_916610205.1 of Griposia aprilina. Taxonomy (NCBI): domain Eukaryota; kingdom Metazoa; phylum Arthropoda; class Insecta; order Lepidoptera; family Noctuidae; genus Griposia; species Griposia aprilina. Next base: position 19,056,207 of record OU744286.1, read on the forward strand.
TCGCAATTAGAAAAGTAAATTAAATTTCTGGCCGGGTCGTAATGTAATTCAGGATGAAGTCCAACCCAACTTTGTACTGTTGCTTCCTTAGGGTTGTTCGCCATCGCCAATCTTAATGGTTTCCAAAAAGAGGTACGGTAGCAAGTACCTAAAACAAAATAAAATAAAATTTTATAGTTTTCCATACCTCAAAAGGAAAAACAAACCCTTATAGACATGGGGAGGTGGAAGGGAAAGCGGGAGAGGCGCGCGCATTCCACCTAGATGCATCGATTGTATCGATTTGAAGATTTTATAATTTCATTTTACGCTCTAATAAAGAAATACGGTTAGAAAATATGAACACGCGTAGCGTCATTGTTATTGAAATGGTTTTTTTTCTTCTACAGAGTTACATTTTAGTCAATGTGCAAAAGACTTAATCCATTTTGGTACAAATATAAAAAGAGCCGGCCAGAAAAATTATATATTTTGATAGAATTCGTCCGCCTTAGCATTTCTTTATGACACCAAAGATGTAGCATCACTATGCTTGGTAGTATTTAAGTTCACTTTTATATTTGGACCAAAAATTAAATGCGGATGATGTCCTGTCTTGTACGTAATGGTCATCAAATATTAAAATAACCATATTTCTTCTCTTTAAATACGTTTCATACACAATAATTATCTTAAAAACTCCACTCAAAAATGTCAAGTTCATACAACTGCAGATCAAGCTAGACTGACAAATTGCTAGTTTAAGATAAAATAATATATACATTTATGTTCTACTTTATATCTAACTTACTGTTTGTTTCCCTACAAGAAATAAAATAAATAACTTTAGTCAAAACATTAAAAAGTAATAAATGTTGACTTACCGTATTATTTGATGTAGACAGACAGGAACAATGTTATTGCAGCAAATCGTAATCCATAAATTCAAGCCAAGGTAGTCGTTTAGTAAGATCCAATGAACCAAAAAACGTGCGAGGGTCAAAAAGAATATTCACAGAAACAATACAGGAAGATGCGCACTTAACAGACCGAAGTACAGGAGTGAAGTGAGGGTAACCTGTGCGCGCTGGCACACGGGGCGGTAGAGGAAGGTATGTAGACCCTCCCCGCGCCGCACAGGTATGCGACCATGGCGGTTTCTATTTGTAATTTCTAAGAATAGATAACGAAATGCACTGCCGTAAAAGTCGTATTGTACTTTCGGTGCAATAAAGATTAAATGATGTTTTTAAAGTTTAAGTGTGTTACTAAACAATGTGATTAGTCCATTATTTTAATATCATGTACATTTTTTAATATACTTTAGAAATATATTTCATTAGGATAAAATACAAATACCGTTTGTTTTTGAAATGATAAATTCGTCCTACTATAGAGAATACTAAAATTATAAAAATTACCGTTTTATTATTTTATAGACAAAATGTAATTTTTTTTTTCTCAATTATACATTTGAACTTTAGAAATCTCATTAAATGTAGCCGAGAGTGAGCTAGAAAGAAGATATTTACTTCGAAACGTGTACGGCGCCTTATAAAAACATTTTGATTCATAGTATTATGATGAATAAGTCATTTACAAAATGATATCCAAAAATAAAAAAACTGAAAATTTTATGGTTGTAACGACTGTGAATGTTATTTATTATGTTATGTCTAGTCGCAAACTTTAGGTAAATATAGACGAATTACTTATTCCAAATAACATATTTTTTTAATGTATTTATAAGTGTTGTCCCGAATTTCGGGACAGATGTCCCGGAAAAAATTGAATCCTAAGGAAGTCTCGTCTCTGTTCTTCGAAATTTAGGCAAATGGGGACTACCTATTCCTATCACTGCTTATTATATCAGATCTACACAATTTTCTTTGGAAAACCGATACAGGAAAATCTGTTGAAAACGGTTCTTAATTTCTGAATCACCGTGACACCTACTTCGTAAAAAACGCTACCGCTACTTACGTACAATTCTTTCTGCATTATATGGACTGCTTGCACTTAATATTATTTCACTACAATGCACGTTAACGCAATATAAAAATTTGAGACGTGTCAAGGGACACCGGGATGGAACGCAGTTCCTTAAAAAAAAAAAACTAATAACTGGCTTGCTTTCTATGAGAGAGAGAGAGAGAGACAGACAGAGAAACACGCGCACGCCGCACGGCTTATAACTATAGCAAAAAATGTCGTTACAACTTTTGGTCTTAATTTTTTTCCGTCTAGCCCCATTTCGCAACGCGCGATAAGGAACTTCGTTCCAAAAGTTTGCGTGAATTGTTTTATTTTATCCTAACGAATAAGGATCCCTAACACTAGTATAACCCTTATCTGATTCCTTTCCAGTTCAAGGTCATTTTTGTTCACAATTAAACAGAAAAATGTCAGAAAGTCGCAAATAAGTCGCTGCCCTATCAAAGGCCTTTGTTCCGTTCCAGGCACAGTTTTTCACAGGACGCTCGAAGATTAAATTCCTTTTGTTACCAGACACTTTGCGTTGATTCAAATCTCTAGAATCGTGTTTTACTCTGAAAACTTGTAATGGATTTGTATATATATTGTAATTTTGCACTCTTTGTGGTAAAAGAATAATGGTTTTCTAGATAGGGAATTAATTATTTTGCAAGATTTTAAGAGTTGGTTGGATTGTGTTGTGACTGTTTAAATCATAGGTTCACAACCTTATTTTGCCCACCTTGAGAATATTTTTCTCACTTTGGGTTTTTTGGGTTTGGGGAGCTTCCCTTTTTTTTTACTTGCCAATGTCTCGGAATCTGAAACGGCTATTTCCACGATTATATTCTAACGTCTAATATTATTTAGATCCTATAGTAATATATATATGTTATTAATTATTATATTAGTAATATATATTAACGAGGAACAGGGTGTAAAGTTCACTCATATCTCCATAGAAAAGGGAGGATCCTCTGTCCAGATGTGTGTTCGGTCTGGTGGGCAACTGCCCGACGATTGATGTCGGGGCCTTGTATATATGCTAGTTACGCGGTAAACTAAGCTTGCGCGATGCAGGATCCTACGTGACGTTCGTGTGATTCGCATGTGGCGTTGTAGGGGGCGTTATCACCCACGTTGAGAACCTATGGTTTAAATTGATTTGTGTCCTTATGTATGGCCTTGTACCAGAAGGCCTAGATAAACTGATTTTCTATCAGCGATCGCGATGATGGAGTCAAAAAAATATTGGATTGACTTATGCTACCGAAAAGTTTACGTCAACGGGCTAATTGCATAGGAACGGCTATTATTTTTTAAGTTCAACAACATTCATTGCGTTATTTACGTTGTGGACCAGACAAATTTTTCGAGCATATGAAGCAATGGATTAGTAATAGGCTTCAAAATGATTCAGATTGTGATTGATAGTGTGTAACGCAATTAGGATGCTGTTAAAATTCGTTGTAGAAATATGAAACGCTTTGAAAGCGTTTGCCACTTGAAAATGAATGGTCGCGTCTATGCCTATGAAGGTGTCCTAACCTTATATCTTTTAAAATCCCCGTCATCCATCGTTCATCATCATGCACATTATCCTGTCAGTAAATCATTATTTTTATTATTTCAGATAATTTAATGATAATGTGTAAAGTGCAAGCGATCACTTTTTCAAGAACGGCAGCAAAAGTGGTTCCCCATAAAGATTGAAAATGAATTCAAAGTCAGCCTATAATGGCCTGGGCACGCCACAATTGCGGCGGTAAGTCCCCTCTTTGAGGAGTGGCTTGAGAGGCGCCACGGCGTCCTCACCTTCCGCCTGACGCAGGTCCTCACCGGACATGGCTGTTTCGGGAGGTTCCTGTTTCGGATAAGGCGGGAGGAAACGCCCGGGTGTTGGCATTGTGTGGATCGACCGGAGGACACGGTGGAGCATACGGTGGAGGTCTGCCCAGCTTGGGTGGAGCACCGCCGTGTCCTCGTGGCGGCGATCGGCGGCGGCGATCTCTCGCGTCCGGCCCTGGTACAGGCCATGGTACGGAGCGAGAGGGAATGGGAAGCCGTCACCTCCTTCTGTGAAGCAGTAATGCTCGCGAAGGAGGAGGCGGAGCGCGTGAGGGTGCGGCAATCGTTGCGCCCTCACGCCCCTAGTCGCCGCAGGAGGAGACACCCTGGGCGTCGGGAGTCAATTGCCGACTCCCGGCCACCGTAGGCGCGGGCTTGCGGACGGCGAGCAATGGGCAGCTCGCCGTCCGGTAAGGACCAGGCCCGGGTCGACGGCGCGTCGTGTTCCACGCGCGCCTCAAAGAGATGTCAGCATCATAGAAGGGGTCCAATAGGGCCGATGCCTGCCGGGGTCGCGGATTGTTCGAAAGAGTTACCGTGGCCCTGGCGCACAGGCAACTGAAGGAACACGGGTGGGTTTTAGTCAGTAAGAGTCTGACACGCCCTTCCGCTCCGCCCAGAGCGGGAGAGGTCATTTGATGATTTCCCACCCAAAAAAAAAAAAAAAAAAACCTATAATGGCCTTTTCGGGTGAGTTCCGCTTAATATTTTTTTTATATTATAAAATGAATTGAACTTTAGAATAATTTTAACAGAAAATTCCTTATAAAAAATTAAAATTGATTTTATCATCTGTTGGTTTGTTAACTTTTCATACGGCTGAATGGATTTGGATGATAGGATACTATTTATCCCGGTAGCACGTTCTCGTGGGATAATTTCCGACATCCACGCGGGCGTAGCCGCAGGCAGAAGCTAGCAATATTACAAATCACGCAAAAGCGGCTGAACGGATAGAGATGAAATTTGGCACACAGATAGTTTATAACCTGGATAAATCCGCTAGTACGTTCCTACGTACATAAAGCTAGTTTAAAACAAAACCTTCAAATAAACGGATTTAGCCCGCAGTGTGCTTTCATCTAAATGTCAGGCAAGTGTATGCTCAAAAAATGTATGAAATAGTAGGTAATAAACTTCTATCCTTTTTAGAGCTTTAGATCCAGGAACGGAACTAACGTTTGTTTGCTCACACAACACAAGGCAACTAACCGTGAATGGGCACTGTGGCATGCGAGCTTGCTCACTGACATTCACAAAAACAACTAGACGGTATTCAAATACATTCATATCATTGTACAGTCACCAGCACATTAAGTTACCTACCACAAACTGTCCGGTTTTCTCATTCAATTTTGAACTTAACCGTCAACATTTTAAGTTTAAAAATAGTTTGGAGAAATTTGACACTTTCGCTTAGCTTGACCTGCTGGCGACTGTACCTAAATTTATGCCTAAATACCCGGTTTTTTTTTTAAATTTCAAACTATGTTGTAAATTACACACAAATTCAGACTCCCAGTGTGTGATTCGGGTCTCAAACTTAAACAATACAGGTGATTTTTTTATTCAAGAAAGAATGGTTTCGATTCTAGTTAGCTAACTAGACTCAACCTGATAATAGATTTTAAAAAAAATGCCTCTTTTGGTTCTTTTAAGATCGGGCTCCTTGTTCAAACTCAAACTCAAACTCAAAGCATTTATTTCAAATAAACCAATTACAGGCACTTTTGAATTGTCAAGGGGTCGGTCAGTCAGAAAGATGAAGCTAGTTACCCATTCCAAAGCGTAGTAGGTACCTATGGAGAAGAACGGGCAAGAAACTCCATGGACACTCTTTTAAATCAAAAAATGGTTACAAAATATTGATTACATCGTTCATGTTGAAATTATGCATGTGAGAACGATGCAGAACGTTAAAAGCGTCCGTAATAAAAAGACAAAAGCAATTCAAATATTAAATTAAATTAAAATAAGCCGTGGCAGCCAAGAAATGACCAGTCCCCACTGACGGCGCCCGTTCACGAACATGACGCATAGATCAGCACCATTCAGCTCAACCATTTTGAAGGGAACTTAATGATCCAACACACACGCCACCACCAGCGAGACATTAGAGTGAGCATGACATACTCTCAGCCGCCAGGGCACATTCAAGTCAATGAAAGAAAGACCTATTAAATGGTAGCTTTATAGTAGGTACATAGTACTCACACATGTGCTATGCAATTGTACAATAGTAAAACATTGAATTTATACAATGCAAAGATAAGTTTTTAAAATCTTCAGCAGCTCCAACCGTAGTTTCAAATGCTAATCAATTATTTTATGCGCCCTTGTGGAGCAGGACCAGCGTTGAGCCAAGCATTCATTCGATCACTTTCGTCTCTTTATCGCAGTTTCGGCTCTCACCACGTAGGCCTAATATGTTGGAAAAATTTTCGCTAGCAAAACACTGTGTTACTCAAGTCAGCTAGCTTATTGTACGTACAGACCACTGTACGCACACATTCACACATTAGTCGGCCATTACGCGCGCAAACGCCAACACTCACACATAAACATATTCTCACATAAACGGCACTCAGTTTTGTCTTAGCGGAGTTGCGTCCAACTTTATTTGTTCGTCCATGGATATAGGTAACACTGTTGTTGTGAATTTTGAAATAAAAATTGTCGAACTCATGTTTTCTCGACCTGTCTCGGCGGTAGCTTCCTTCCTTCTCGCCATGAAGTCCCTTCTCAAAAGTTCACCTGTAAATATACTTAATATTATTCTTTGCAACATTTTTTTATGAAATATAAAAAGTAAAATCTTAGCAATTCGCTAGTCTTACCCTAAAATACGATGCGCGAACTGGAAAGTTTCTCGTGAGGCTATGTTTTTCTGGAAACATCGTCGGCAGCAAGAGGTTCTAATATATGGGCAAAGTTCACACGTTCATTGGCTGAACTTCGCAAGTAAACAGTTCCTTTGATACGTATGATATGTTTTAAGAATTATACGCACAAATATTCGCTAGGAGTCTCATGTTAGATGTCTGAAGACAAAGATGGCGGGAGTTATTAATTAAGTCTTTTGGTTGGCTTGTGTTTAAATTTTAGCTTTGTAGTAATAATTAACGGTTTTATTTTTAAAGGTTCTGGAGGTCTTTTAGGCAGTCAAATACTGGTATTCAGCTGAATCTAGTTAGAGTGAAAGCTGACCCCAAAATAGTTGGGAAAAGGCTGGGCAGATTGATTGAATGTGAAATAAGAGTCTCAAACACTGTTTGATACATTATTTTAAGGGGACTACATGACCTAAACGCCAATTTATAATGCCTAAAAATATATGATCCACTGCAGTAACTAAAATCAGAAAAATATTTGATACTCTTCTGGATATATGCTAGTTAAATAGTATGACAAAACACCAAAACGTTTTGTCGTGCAAAATCACGAACATAACTCTAAAAAAATATTTTAATGATTAAAAACCATACTACATAATACGCAAACATTCAGATATTTTGTCAGATTATTTTACAAGTAACATACTCACGTAATAGTGTTTGATTTTTTTAGTCCAATGAATAGATTTTTTGTAAATCCATAATTGCTTTATATTTTGCAATAAATTACCACCGTTGTGTCATCGCGCGTCTCTTTCTTTTCTATGCAATCCGACAGTGACCGCGCTTTATCTCTTGTAAGCCTCTTAACATAGGCCCGGGTGGCGTGGAATCTTAATTACAAACATACACGTCTGTTTCTCACATAGGTACGTCAGAACTCAGAAGATTATCAGTGACTAATACTTAAGCAATTACCGTTAAACGGGGTGAATCGAGACGAAACTTTAAAAGGGATTTTAACATTGAAATAATATAGTAGATCTAGATCTAGTAATATACTAGATCAGGCAGGTCTACATTACACTTAGAATTAAACATTTTCCTCGATTGTAATTAATGTAAATCATAATTTTATTTTATACTTGAATGTTTTTATTATTATTATAGTTTGTCGCCAAAAATGACTCTAATGCGTTTACTGTATTATAATTAACAATTATGTGCCCTTGTTGGCCACTTACTATTGTATTTCAACGTTAAAATCCCTTTTAAAGTTTTGTTCCGATTCACCCCTTTTTTTTTTTTTTTTTTGTGTGGTAAATCATCAAATGACCTCTCCCGCTCTGGGCGGAGCGGAAGGGCGTGTCAGACTCTTACTGACTAAAACCCACCCGTGTTCCTTCAATTGCCTGTGCGCCAGGGCCACGGTAACTCTTTCGAACAATCCACGACCCCGGCAGGCATCGGCCCTATCGTACCCCGTCAATTATGCTGACATCTCTTTGAGGCGCGCGTGGAACATAACGCGCCATCGACCCGGGCCTGGTCCTTACCGGACGGCGATCTGCCCATTGCTCGCCGTCCGCAGGCCCGCGCCTGCGGTGGCCGGGAGTCGGCTATCGACTCCCGACGCCCAGGGTGTCTCCTCCTGCGGCGACTAGGGGCGTGAGGGCGCAATGATTGCCTCTCCTTCACGCGCTCCGCCTTCTCCTTCGCGAGCATTACTGCTTCGCAGAAGGAGGTGATTGCTTCCCATTCCCTCTCACTCCGTACCATGGCATGAACCAGGGCCGGACGCGAGAGATCGCCGCCACGAGGACACGGTGGTGCTCCGCCCAAGCCGGGCAGACCTCCACCGTATGCTCCACCGTGTCCTCCGGTCGATCCACACAATGCCAACACCCGGGCGTTTCCTCCCGCCTTATCCGAAACAGGAACCTCCCGAAACAGCCATGTCCGGTGAGGACCTGCGTCAGGCGGAAGGTGAGGACGCCGTGGCGCCTCTCAAGCCACTCCTCAAAGAGGGGACTTACCACCGCAGTTGTGGCGTGCCCATCCGATTCACCCCTGCATCCCTATTCAACCCATTTGACGGTACCTTAAATTCAAGCGATTAGGTAGGTATGTACCTACAGTATTTGTCACTAGCGCGTTTTTTTGCAATATTCACTTTTGTTCTTCAACCAGCTTGATAAAGTTCTCGAAGAAGTGAACAAAATAACAATTACTTACCTAAGGTTTTTTTGGATTTCGAAAGATTTTAACTGTCGGGACCCCAGGGAGATAATAAATACAACTATTTTCTTTCGTTCATATACTTTAACAAATATGTATTGTATATATTGTATTAAATGTAACTAGTTTTAGTTTAAATTCCCAAAATCAACTGTTGTAGAGGCTATTACGAATATACTATGAGTTCACGATCCCATTAACTTAATTATAATGTAAAATAGAATACGAGTAAATAGTAAATAAATTAGTTTATTGCCATAAAAACAGGTTATAGAAAAATTTGAGACTCTGGCTCCAGACCTAGGCAGAGTACCTGTATTTCAGGAGCCAGTGAATTCGTCCATTTAAGTTACAATTAAGCAAGTTTTATGCAGCGAAAGGTGATAAAATTATATTACTTAAAATTAAGTTTAATAGTAAACATTTAATTTAAGCACTAAAAATAGAATTAGAAAATAAAATTAAAATTAAAGCAAGCTAAATAATCTCACTAAATAAAAATAAAAAATTAGAATAAAATCAAGATTAAAATAAAATTAGACTAAAACAAATAACAATAAAGCCAGGATTAAAAAAAGGGGGTATACATAGAATATTTACGTGAGTGAAGTCACGGGTAGAGCTATTTGGCTAGTTTTCGTTGTTGTTGTGGATTTGTATTTCTTGTACTTCGCCTGTAAATAACCATTTTACGCATAATTTTATAAAAATACCTATTTTATTTTTAAGTTTCCCCCTAAATTTATTACATCCCAATCATATACCGATAAATCCTGATAAATCTACTCATCTGCATCTAAAACATTGCCCACTCAAGTCTTCTCCATTCGGGTAGAAACACCAATTCCCGTCACTGGTAATGCTTCACTCGCTCGCTCGGGTAAGTCGGGTAGCGGCCCCAATAAAGGTCGGGTTCTCTCGTATTTTTCATTCGAACGTGACGTTGATGCTAGCCACGATTGTTTCCGCTACATCGACGCCTCGTTTCTTGTGATTAAGTGGTTTAATAATAAAGGTTATTTAATTAAGTGTTTAGTGCCAATCATTGGAGCGTTTGCCTTAATTAGAAAGTGATTAAGCTGGAGTTGAATTGCTGTTGAGTTATTGTTTTATTTGAGTTGTCAGTAAAGCTACAGTTTCCTAGGAAAGCGGCTGCGACATTTTATATCGGCCATCATGAAAATGTGTTATTCTCACCAGTAGGTTATGAGCCAGAGATGGGAATAGGTAGAGTTTATTTACCTAAACTTCAAGTAACTTGAGTGGATAATACCTCCTCTACAATCGCGCAATAATTATAATGACGTTTAAACCCCGGGATTGTTTTTTTTTTTTACTACGTACTCCTAAATAATGTTTTATCTGATTTTTCAAATCAATAATTTGTTCCCATAAATAAAGTCCAATAAATAATTTGTAGTTTTTAAATCCCGGGATTTAAACGTCATTATAATTATTCCGGGATTTTAGAGGACAAAAGTGCTTTGTATTTGGACAGCCAATATTGTTCGCTTTCTTAGAATACCAAAGCTTAAGTCTCTTGCGAAAGGTCAACGCAATATTTTGTGAGCAAGGTTTCTTTACTTGCAGAAAAAGCAAGAGAGTTACAACTTGTCAAGTAAACTCTCCAATATTGATAATTACACAAGATGTTTGATTATGAAACACTAATATTAAGGTAAGGTCACCTATTTCCGCGATATTTTTTTACTAAAACTCGATAGGAGATCGAAAATTATGTATTTATTGTACCCTCTTTAAGGTTTAGTTATTTTTATCAGAACCATTATTGTTTCTACGCTTTTAAATAGACAATGGTTCTATTAGATCTTGATTTATATTCTAAATTAATTAAATATGAAAAGAAGTCGGGGGCACCTTATTCTGATGTAAAAGTCCTTATTCTGATGTAAAAATCCTTATTCCGATGTATTTGGTTCCAATTTACGAGTATACAATATGCAAAGGATAACGGTAGGAGGAATAATACACGTTGTTAAAAAAATCAACTCTATTTATTTATTAATTTAGAGTTTAATCGTTTGTAAATCGTTTGTAAGTCTTCTTAGATGAGGTTTCAATGTTCTAATAAATTGATATCACAATATTAAATTAAGATAATGGAATGCCTGTTATATTAAATATATAAAATATATTGAACTAAACTATACTTCACTTGGTTTATGGACACGTTTGATAGTTTTGTAAAATTATATTTTGAAATTAATGTAGTTGAGAATTATTATCCATAAATATTTACAACTACGTACCCACCTAAGTTTAAGAAAGTTATTATAAAGGAAATAGGAACCTACGCGTTATTGAAACTAAAGAAAAGTGCATGGCAAGCTGCGTAAAATTGTGAGCACTCTGTATTTTACGTGTGTATATGCCGCGGAATAAGGTGCTCATAGAACCTTATCCCGACCTACTTATACAATGGAATAGTAATATCCACTGTCTTTTTAAGTTGTTGTACCCAAAGCGAGAAGGACCTAATCATAAAAACAACCAAGAAAATTTAAAAAGAAATAAGTAGGTATCTCAGATTGCTATTTAGCGGTATACATTCAAATAAGGAATCGGCTGAAATATTCGCCACCTATTGCCGCGGTATTTTCACCTTGATTTATTCAGAAAAACATACAAAAGTTAAGTGTTTTCGATTGAAAATATAATCCTTGAAATAGTTTAACTCAAAGAATTACACATCCGGTACAAAAGTAACAAAAAAATCACTATTAAAAAACATGGTACTCACGTGCGCAAGGTCCAAAATGTATGAAGCGTGCGTTTGGACCAGCTGCAAAACTAACCAATTATTTTAAAATATATACCAACACGTTACTCCAGAGAGGCAACCATTGGAGTCGATAGCCGACTCCCGGCCACCGTAGGCGCGGGCCTGCGGACGGCGAGCGATGGGCAGCTCGCCGTCCGGTAAGGACCAGGCTCGGGTCGATGACGCGTTGTGTTCCACACGCGCCTCAAAGAGATGTCAGCATAATTGACGGGGTCCGATAGGGCCGATGCCTGCCGGGGTCGCGGATTGTTCGAAAGAGTTACCGTGGCTCTGGCGCACAGGCAACTGAAGGAACACGGGTGGGTTTTAGTCAGTAAGAGTCTGACACGCCCTTCCGCTCCGCCCAGAGCGGGAGAGGTCATTTGATGATATCCCACCCAAAAAAAAAAAAGAAAAAAAGACCTTTGATGATATAACTAATCAAAGTTATATTATCAATTGGATAGTTATATTATCATGCAGTTAAAAAGAACTTGTGAATAAACGTAGTTTTTCTAAATACCTCCGAATATGGTGGCAATTTAAGAACCGGTGCCTTTACCTTATAATGAAATCGTATCTAAAACCACACATATACAACACATTGTAAATATTGGTATAAAATTAATAGAAATGTACGATCACCTTCCAAGAGCCATTTAAAAAAAAAAGTTTTTCAATCATCTCACTAGCACTTTCTCGGCCTACCTTGGCGTCCGGGGGTGACTTCCTTCCTTACACCATCCCCCATCTTAATCTATTCAGTAGCAGACTCACAATCCTAGTAACCCGTCATTTTACTTTTTTTTGACAACACAACTTCTTCCTGTAACGTATGTGCATTTACAAACACAAATCTCACACACACAGAACCACTATTCCTAAGCCTTACAAAATACACTCTCACTGGGTAATTGCGTAACTCAGTAAAATTAGGAATGGCTTTCAAAGTCAAAGTCAAATCGTTTATTTCAAATAGGCACATAAAAGGCACTTTTGAACGTCAAAATTTACAAAAAATAGAATTGATTCTAGTTGCCCCTTCCAAAAGGTAGTTTCGTATGGAGAAGACTGGGCAAGAAACTCCACCGTTACTCTTTTAAAAATGTTTTACAATATTATGTATACATAATAATTATATGTGAAGACGATGCACCTAGAATAAAATTACTATACCACAATAGTTAAAAATAATTAAATATAACGCATGGCAGGTAAATTAATTATGAGATAGATACATGGTGCTCACATATTTACAAATATTGAAAAGTAAATGATGTTTCCAAAATTTCACAAGTAATAATTTAGTGTGTGAGTTAAAGTAGTTACATAATGTAAAAAACAATGTCATAAAAATTATAAATTATGCAATTAAATTAGCAACCAGTTTGATTTTGTCTAGACTCTAGATTGTCCTATGGAGCAGGACCAGCATGTTTGCAAGCATTCTTATCTAGGATATAATCCTCTAATTTGTAATATGCTTGTTTACAAAGTGTACTTTTAATATGAGTTTTAAATTTTCTTTCATTTAATTGCAATATATCACAAGGTATTTTGTTGTAACATTTAACCCCACCAAAAAGATGTACCCCATAAAAGATGTATGTAGTTTAGATAATCTAAAAAATGGTTGATCTATTTTATCTTTATTTCTAGTATTAAAATTATGTCTATCACTTATTTTATTAAAAAGATGTAGAATTTTTCTTACATAAATATTATTTTCATAAATGAATTGGCAAGGCACCTTCATAATATTAATCTTTTTAAATAGTTCCCCCTGAGAGATTCGCAACGACGTAGATTGTAAATGGCCCTGACAGCTCTCTTTTGCAAAATGAAAATGGATTCAATGTCAGCAGCCCGACCCCACAGTAAAATGCCATATGACTTAATGCTGTGGAAGTAGCTAAAATAGACCAGACGCTCGGTTTCTATATCTGATAACTGTCTTATCTTCCTAACAGCATAAGCGGCCGAGCTTAACCGCCCCGCAAGAGATTTTATATGGGGTCCCCATTGTAATTTCTCGTCTAGCGTGATTCCCAGGAAAACCGTCTGATTAACAAATTCTAGTTTTTCTCCATCATTTTGACAGTTCAACAACAATCATTGCGTTGTTGAGTAGACAAAGGAGATGTTCCAGAAATGTGTGGAGCCTGGGCTAACACTATGTACACTATATGTAAATATTACTATACAATATAATAACCGTTTCATAACGGTAATTTTCTTTAAATTTACTTTGTTTCAATGTAAATACAAATTAATTTGGTAAAGGAGAGCAACAACATAAATATGGTGGATCAGCAATACGTGAAAGGTCATTTTGACAATGACATTTGTTTGACGTGTCTATATTATAACTGCAATAAAAAGCAATCGATCAATGCCCGTAGTAGTAAACTGAGTCGCAAAACAAAAACAATCACTAAAAACTCCGAAACACAACCAATTCAACACGCGCGAACACAACGAGTCAAAGACAACTGACAAAGTCAAAGAAAGACGTCGTATCACGAAACTTAAAGCTGTCAAAGTCGTCAAATGTCATGTCGTCAAACACAAATGTCATGGCTGCTCTAAAAATAGGGTTATCTTATTAAAAAAACTTCCCAAATTATTATTTTTTTACGCTTGTACCCTTCTTCAAATTAATTTGATGTATTTTTAAGAAAATCACCTATTTTTCCTATTTAACTATGTAGTGTAAGTAGTGGTAGCCCAAAATCAAACATTTCCTTTTCGAACATATATGCAGCAATGGCAATAGGCTTCAAAATGATTCAGATTGTGATTGATAGTGTGCTACGCAATTAGGGTGTAGGACTCCTGAATCGAGCCACCGCCGTGCATTTTCAAGGATTTCAAGCATTTTCATATATTAAAGTATAAAGGCCTAAAACATGAAAATAATGACGATTCAAAACAAGGTGTTTATGTAGATTTGAAACCGACATACTGGCCATCTTTTTAGTGTCGTCATTGTTCCAAATTTGAATTCCCGACGATTTAAAAAAGTTTTGACTTTTATGCAACATAAAAACCATTTTTACAAACAAAACAACCGATTTCCAAAAAAAACACAAAAAAGTGAAAAATAACTTTAATTTCGGAAGTCGGTGGCAAACAACGAAAATACAAAACCAAAGATACTGGCTTCCGAAATCAAAGTTATTTTTCACTTTTTAGTTGTGTTACCTACCCCACACAAATGCTTATAATACTACTTAATATGTAACCTTAATAGAATTTACAGCTGGCACTCGGTTGGGCCACGTGCACGTGATCCCGGCCCAACCAAACGCCAACAATAAATGCTATTAGGGAAATAACAGTAATATAATAACTTCCTGAGTTATTAAAACATCATCTTATGCTTAGTGGAAAAAACACGCATTATTAAGGATAACTCAAAAACTACTTACTGGTCAAATCTTGAACAAATTTATATGGAACCAACATTCAAATAAAAAAAGAATGATCAAAATCGGTTCACGTAGTAAAAGGTTCTGAGCAAACACAATTACAAAAGAAATACAGTCGATTTGAGGACCGGGTGACTCTGAAACAAGGTGATTCAATTTAGGTGTTTATTGTCTTCCTTCAAAAAGAGGCGAGGATAATACTGGTACAACCAATAAAATTGTTGTGGCATAATTCAAGATGTTTCTTCCCACGTTATCCTTTCGTTGCTTCTACGAAAACACCCACAAACAGAGTGGGAAGATTATTCCAAGTGCCACAATATTTGTCAACAACAACACAACAACTTATTATTGCATCGCCCACACTTTTCTCTCGTGCGGAGTAAACAAAACTTTATGTGGCGGTAATGTATGGTGCTGGAAATTACTAGGGAGTTATTTAAATTACTTTTGACGATAAAAACAAAGAGGTATAAACCCTAAGTTTATCTTTCCACCTGTAGGTATTGTTTATGGAAGCCATGAAAAAGAATTGCCTAATTTTTCAACTGCACAGTGCAGTTTCGAAGAAAAATGGGTTCATCCAAGCGAGGGTTTTTTACATACACTAAAAACTGATGCATCCTTTCGGTATAGCTCTGCTAGGCTGTGAATCACGAATAAACTTGGACTGCCAAAGCTTTGACTGGCGTTGAGTGTTAATGGTGAATTGACTTCAAAAAGGCGATGTCAAAGACTGTAGAAGGAATAAGAAGACCTGGGAATCGTTGAGCAAACTCGGAAACACAATATGACATAATCAAATCAAATCAAAATATTTTATTTCACATAAACCAACATGGGCACTTATGAAACGTCAGAAGCTAGGTGCACGGTTCCAATTAGTTGTTTCCTATGGAGAAGAGCTGGCAAGAAACTCCACGGTTAATAATACGCCTGTATTCCGAAAGGCTAGGCAGAGGTGTACCACTAGCACACCCACATTTCGCCAGTTATGTTTAAGTCCCATGTAATAGGGGGCGAGCCTATTGCCATCAACCGGGCACAAATCCAGACTCCACGGTTACTCTTTTAAAAATAAGGGACTTTTACAATGTTTCCAATTACAGTGTTAATAGATATGGGAGGACAGTGTAGGCCTGTCAACAAGTAACATGTACTCAACAAAATATAAAAAGGTCCACAAATCTAGTCTACAAGTTATGTCTACAACGTTCTCACATTCACAAAATATAAAAGAATCTATACAAAAATAAAAGCCTATTTAGACTAAATGACATGATTGCCATTACTACTGTAACAAATCTGAATCAAAATCCTACCCACAAAAGCCATAAATAAGGAGTTGAAATAAGAATCCGAAGTAAATAATGAGATTATATCAACGAAGTAAGTAAAAAGAAACAAAAACCTCGTAATTTGGGAACAGTTAAGAGTCCCTATCAATTTCGGCGCGCTACTAGATTAGGTAACTATCGGAGCGCAGCGTGTCTGTGTGCGTTCGAACTATTGCTAACAATCGCAGTGTGCGTTGTCGTACGGTGAAGCGGGAACAAAATAATCTTGATTCGTAACCTCTATTATCAGCACTCCGTAATATATACTTAAGTACTAGGTTCCATATTACTGGATGGATTTTATTGTGATTATGACGTGTTATGTTTAGGTACCCCATAAAGATATCGTTACCTAGTACGGCATTCACTATAGTAAAAGCAAACTATAATAATTGTAAAGTGTGACCAACGTATATATAAGGTACGTCTGAAACTAATTACACGTGTCATTGTATTCCTGTATTATTTACCTACTACAGAACGCCGGGGAGGTTTGTAGATAACGGTACTCTTCGAGACTCCTGTTTATCTTTATTTCCCTCGCTATGAGACCGCAGACCATGAGAGTATAGTAATAGTATAGCGAGCCAACTTGTCGTATTATAAAGCTAACAAATTTATATTATGTATACAAGGTGGAAAAATCGAGCGGGACATGGAGGAAAAGTACTTTTATATAGAAGATAGCAAATTTTACTGAAACAAAACATTCTTTTGTTTTTAGCGTATCCTAATCTAATTCTTATTTATAATTTCCTATAATTATTTTTTCGTTGTAGGTAGCAACAGCGTGAAAATAAATACAAAATTCTTTATAGTTTCTTTTTATTATTACACGTATCTACCTAAGTATTTTATTATAGTTTAGTACAAGGTGTTTCAGATATTCATAGAACGTGCTTTTCTGGAGACAACAATTTCGGGTACTATACAAATGTCATATAAAATTTACATAGAAGAAATTTATATTTACATAGAACTAGGTGCAGAAAGAGATAAATTATAACGAGGGTACCCGGTATCCTATAAAAACATCATGTCCTTTTACTACACCCATATAGCTAAGACACATTACAGTACCCATTTGCTAGTAAAGGTGACCATGTTCCTGAACTGACTGGTGACTTGTTCTCCTTTTCGTCCCTATAGATTATAAAAAATATTTTATTTTTTATTATTTATTAAAAACTATTAATTTATTACAAATGTACAGTGTGTTTGCACAATAATTAATAGGTGTCACACAATGCATAAATAAAAAATATACTCAGTCTCAAAACTGGTTAGACCTAGTATAAAATCACGTACGATTCACGAGTTACGTCGGGAGCGGTGAACGTCACGGGCGACACAGGTCCGTCGTCGAGAAGCCCTTGGGCGCGACTGAATGCGTCGAGCAAGCGCATCGGTTTATAAGGCATTATTTAGATATTTTATTACAAATATATAAGTAGTCAAAAATAAAATATAAAAATTGAGTTTGGTAGATAAACACCTTAAATTTTAAAATATTTAAGACTTTTTCTTATTTTCAATATATTCTTACGCGTAGACGTTGATTTTGTACATGGTATTATTGCGTTTTTGCAGTGCGGTTCACATTTTTTTTAGAGTACTAATTCATTAGACTTTAAAATAATAAATCGTACACTTACTAATATACTATATGTCCAGTATTAAGGATTTTTCTCAGATTGTTATTTGCTACCAGTAAGCTAAAAAAGCAATTGAAAAATCTGGTGTTTCGTGCTTACGTAAAAACGTGTGTTAGATTTTAATTTTTAGTAATTTATCAAAAAATATAAAAAATATCAAAATTTTAATTCGTCTACATACTAGATAAATAGGTGATGAATAACAGTGCATTATAAAAATAAACCGATATCTTAAGGTTATTGAGAAATTTGCACTGAAAAAACTTGAATTTTCTGTTTTTAGACTGCGAAATTGATAGGGACTCTTAATATACATTTACTTAGTGATGCCGTTAATGTGGTACCAGAGAAGCCACATGTGCAGAAGGAATTATTGCCAAACTTCCTTGTCTTCAACGTAGTCTTTAATGTTATAATATGCATTTTTGATAAATATACGTTTGTTGTTGTGTGTGTTTGGGTTTTAAACTTTCCATCGCTAAGTTCTGTAACTGACTTTGGCAACTTGTTATAAAAGCGGATACTGTTTATGAGAATATTTATATCATCTGTACTTGGCCTTGGAGGTCTGTAGATGCATATAACATATATTTTATGGTCTAGTAACTTAATACCAGAACATTTTTTTTTTTTTTTTCCTTTCATGTAGTTTTATCTTAGTCTGGCAGTTTGAGTAATTTTTGTGGCCTACCCAAATGTCCTTTCTTTGGTATTGTTCGTTGAATCGTTGAGCTCCTTAAGTTCTGAGTTGAGCTGCACGATTACTGACAAATGCGTGCACTGACTGGACAGGTCCACTCAATCTGTGTGGTTTTTCTTCAAAATACCATTTCAGACAAATCTACATGGTCTTCACATGATCTGACCAAGATTATGTCTGGACTTTAAAAGAGACTGTGACCTCTGAGTTTGTTTCGGCCTTTCTTCTCAGAGTAGTCAGATAGGAAACGCCGACCTCATCTAGTTTTAAAATATCATTGACGTGTAAAAGTGTTTGTACAAACCTATTTACAGAAATAAAATCATTTATCATTTATCATTTATCATTCAATTATATTTTCAAGTGAGTAATTACTGAAATTATTTATTGGTGCATATTGAAGTGATTTTTCTATTAAGATACAAGACCCACCGCGCCGGTTTTTTCTACAGAAACAAGAAGCTAGTTTATAATTACTGATATTTAGTATGTTTTTATCATGTTGTGTTCGGTAATGCATAGTACATTGATAGAGGTTTGGTCATTCTCAAGAGCTAACGTTAAAAGGTCTGACTTAGAGATAAGGCCATTTACGTTTTGGTGAAGAATTATAATATGGTTAAACACGCAAAAACTCTTTCGATGTTTGGGGGGTAGATGTATTATCTATATTCTCATTTTGTAATGTATGGGTTGGAGAGCAAGTATCACTAGAAGACGGGCATTTATGGATCTGGGCATCATATTTATTGCAGTGTTGATTTGATTTAGCATCTGTTAGTTTTTTTAAATAATAAGGAATAGTGCCAGGTTTCCATTGACTGATCTTATTGCAATTTCCTGCAAGTGTAATATCTTCAGTGTTATAATTATTATCATAAAATCTGTTTAAGTAGTGTATATAATTTCTTAATAGATTAAAGAAATATTTTATTGATACCAATATTTTTCATTTTACCTGTAAATTTACAGAACATATCGTAAGTATATTTTAAATATTTATTAGTGTCAAACGTATACGTATATTCAAACTTCTTGTTACTTGAATATAGAAGTTGGTTGAACGCTTCAATTCTCTTATTAAACAGCATTACGTTATCTTTAAGTTTAAAATTTGGAAAACATAGGATAACATTAGTATGTGTTATTTTTTTGAGCTTACATTTTATGTGATTTACCAATGTTTCGTAGTTTTTAGAGACGACAAAGTCTCTTTCACCTAATATAATGATACAATAATCTTTCAAAGTGTAATTCATAGGTTTTAATTCGAGCCCTGATAGGAGTTCGATTATCCCCGCATTCGGTAGACAGTAATGACAGATTTTATTATCTGAGAAAACATTTTCAGCAGTTCCTAGAATACTATTTACATTATTATCACTAAGTATACAAATTTTGCTGGAGTATGTTCTATTTCTATTAACAATAATTCTACGATGACTACCTTTTGCTGAATCCTGCATAACATGAGAAACAGTAGCGCCCTCTGTTTCTGGGTGACACACCAATGGTAATTTTGGAATATCGCAGATCAATTTTTCATCCTTGGAACATTGTGACTTGTTACACGTTTGTGTGCTAGATAGTGCTTTGTTTAATTCAGTCTTTTGAACAGGACTTTCTTGCATGTTTAAAAAGTCAAGCTTAGATCTAATATTACTTTTAGATTTAGATTTTGTAATGGGTTTCTTCTTAAGCGTACTTGTACATACATGTTTGAGTTTGTTAACTGTTAATTTGTCGTGATTAATTTGTTCAGCTTGTGTACTATTTTCTAACAGTAATCTTTCTATTTCATTTTCAGCAATTTTTAAATTTTCTGCAAGTTGACATATTTTATTCTTCAATTCATCAACATCATCGTTTGGCCTGTGTATTTCAGGATAACTTCTATTCATAACATATGAGGAAGTTGATATAAATGATTTATGTTCATCCTCATTTTCTGACAATTCAGATAATGCTTCAAATGAGTTTTCAGTTAGAAATGTAGCTTTACATGTTTTATTTCTTAATGTGACATTATTTAAAGGCGTGTTGCATATTGTTGTTGGACTGCTAAGTACATTACCATGTGATATATCCGTAGAGCAAGTAGCTGTCTTTGTAATACATGTCTTGCAGCGCCATGTGTTTTTGATTCTGTGTCCATTAGTTTGTATGTTTGTGCTGGATAACCGTCGCAGTCGGGTTCAAATCTGTAGTTACAAACCGAGCACAATGCCGTTTTTCTAATGTCAACCGACTCTTTACATTTATAACATACTACCAGGACAGACATCTTGTGGTTGTGTTTGTAGTATAAAATAGTTCTAATTAAATTTTATTTTCAAATAAAATCTGTGGATGATGGTGTTGGTGATTAATTCTATCAGTTAATAGGTTTTTATTACATGGCAACCCCGCTTTAACGAAACGCTAAAAGGCTCGTGTTCAAGACGCGTGATATCGGTCTCTGAACGAAACTGTTTACGTCAAAAAATTTACCAGCCGTCTGTGATTGGTCAATGTCGCAAGTGATGAATCATCTGTTGTTTGATTACATTACGACAAGAAAAAAAAAAATTCACTACTGGTTTTTGTCGACTTAACTTTGTATAAATCACTCTTTGAAGATAAGTTCTTGTTAATTATGAGTCACTATTTAGTCATTTCCGTCTTTAGGCACACTATTTCACTGCATATCAGGTTTATTGTATTAATTACAGGTCACTTTAGTCAAAAACACTGTGATCGTCACATTTAATATAATGCACAGAATCTTCTTAAGATAACACTGTCACTAGTGCAATATGATGCACCGAGTATTTTAAGCAATATTTTAGTTACTTTTAAATAGAAAAAACATTCAAATTAAATATAAATTTGTGGACCGATGTTGACATTGGCTTTTAAAGTCACCTATTAGAGTGCGCTTGTTAAAAAACACCTTTCCCTACATGCCGCTTCCTCCAGAACCCGTTATTACAAGATGGGGTACTTGGTTGGAGGCAGTGTCATATTATGCAAAATATTACGATCAAATTAAAACAATTGTAAATCTTTTAAGAAATTCCGACGCGCTCTCTATTAGGTGTGCCAAAAATTTTCTTTAAAAGGAAAACTTGAAATCAGACTTGGACTACATTGAGGAATATTTTAAAGATATACAAATTGGGTTAAAGAAATTACAAAAATCGAATTTAACTCTAACGGAATCCATTGAAATATTTGATCACGTGAGAACTGTGCTTAGCTGGTGTTCGTCTGAGCCTATAAAAAATAAACTCGTAAATGTCATGGACAGAAATCCCGATCTAGATAAAATTAGAGACATATGTGACGCGATAACACCAGGAAGGGATGAGCGATCATACTATATGTACGCGCCTTTAACCTCAGTCGATGTTGAAAGGTCATTTTCAACTTATAAAATAATATATTCTTAACATAAAACGAAATCGCCTGACAGTTGAAAATATAGAAAAAATTATGATTGTGTATTTTAACTTAGATAACTCATCTGACAAAGAAAATTTCGGTTCTGATACTGAACTTGACGAATCGAATCAAGATGATTAAATTAAAATCGTTCTTTATTTTTTATGGTATTTGTAACACAAATAAAGATTTTCAAATTCTTAGCAATTTTTAATGCGTCAAGATCTGTATCAAAACCGAACAGTTAGTAAGTAGTTCACTATTAAAACTGATTGTCCTAAATGTTATACTTCAAAGGTTAATTTGTACCTACTTTGATTTGAGTTAAAATTGCATCACTCAACGTCAGTAAAATAAATATGACTTAGATAGATAAACAGAAATTTGTAACTTAAGTTTTTTTCCGTCTGTACATTTTGTTTCATGCTTTCCAATCACGTCATATTTAAAAAATAATATAAATATACATATATTTGTTACAACAATATTCTATGTGTTTTATTTTTCTTTAGAGCCCATAGAGGATAAGTTATTATTATGGAGTTATAAATTATAAATTTTATGTCTAGTCGCAAACTAGTAAATATAGACGAATTACTTATTCCAAATAACATATTTTTTTAATGTATCTAACCGCTGGAACGCTTTTGATCAGTTTGTGAGGTCACCGCAATGTGCCCGTGGTGTGAATTTCCTACCAAAACGTGTTCAGAGTTTTGCGCCCATGGTGTGAAAGTCATACCAATTTTTTTTGGTTTTATTTTCATCCTTGTTTATCCTTGTATCACCACTATTAAGCGGTACTTTCCAATTCCATGGATTTAGTTTCAGACGTTATCTGTTTCCGAATCGTTTGAGATATGACAACCCTAGAAGGAATTAGTCTATGACATTAAAAAATATCATTTTCGCTGTCATTGAACGAGCGACCCGTCGTGAGTCTCAACTTTGGATGCTTTTAAATAATTAATATTGTACTGTGGTAAGTGGTTTTATTCATGTTTCGTATGAAGAACTAACACACCATGTTTTTTAAACCATAAAACATTTAGGACAACCCCTGTTTTTCTTATTAGAAAAAATCTTGTTGGAATCTGTGAAAAAAGTGTCTTTGTTCATCTTAAACAGTCGTCTACAAACGGAAACATCGTATATTCAAATACAACGCACACTTTAATATAGCCCTACTCACTAGCATTCATAAAAAAATACAACGGTCGCAGAATACCAAGAGATGACGCCGCTTATCGGGTTTGTTTACAAACACTCGACGCGCGAGCCGACGCGTCAGATGACGTGTACAATGTAGTGGGAATACCTAAGCGCGTGAGTACAATTTAGTGTTAGAAAAGTCTGGTATGCTTTTCATACCAAAAGCGTCCCAGCGGTTAAAAGTGTTGTCCCGAATTTCGGGACAGATGTCCCGGAAAAAAATTAATCCTAAGGAAGTCTCGTCTCTGTTCTTCGAAGTTTAGGCAAATAGGCACTACCTATTCCTATCACTGATGGTGATGTTTCTGTGGTTTTTTTTTTGTATCAACTAAAATGAACAAATAAAAAATACCACTTGTTTATTTTTATGCTAAATGGTACGAGTTACGAGCATTTGTATTTTTACCCAATGGACGGAGCGACAGCTAAATCAGGGTTTTTTTTTTGTTCTATACTTTTGAAGGTTAACTATTTAACTCTGGTTCTTTGTGTAACTCTAACAAGAAAGATTTATAATTGTACATACATATATATTGTTTTTATTAGATATTTTGCTTTTTATTTTTAATGTTACCCCTTTTATTGCAATATAATAAAGTAAATACTCATAATAAAAAACTAACTTTTTGAGAATTGATTTACCTATATATAAAACAAATCACTTTAATTTAACAGTTTTATTACGGAACCCTAAAAAACTAATAAGGTTCTTCGAAATAATAATTTGTTACGAATATATTCAAAGTGCAACCAATGATTTGCAATTTCTTATATCCCGGGACTTAATCGTTATGTTTATGATTCCTGGATTTTAGAGCAGGTATTATCCACTCTATGTTACTTCCTTCCTCGAAGTTTAGCTAAGTATGCTCTACCTATTCCGATCTTTGTAATCATCATTGAGTATTATGCATATGACTTTAAAATTATAGATCTGAAAAGCGTAACCCGATAAATTAACAGTCAAAATGTGAAGGCTGTGTATAATTATGATAGCGCGTTGCCTGATTGTAATTAACGAATAACTACATCAATTAATACCTACGCTCCATTGAATTAATACACACGGTAATCGTTGCATAATTATTACTGTAACAATTAGGCCTATCGTCCATGATCCTACTCAAAAGTTACGTGTTAAAAAGTCAAATCGTCATTGGTCACAGCGCGAACCTTCACCGATAAGCGCCAACAAGTTCCAATCTGAATTAGTCGGCGCCCGGTCACGCAAATTTGGCAAAAAGGATGAAAACTGCCTGCGCCGACTAGCGTTGACAATCCTGCGGGGTAATTACGTAACACACTAACAGTAGGAATGGGTTTCATTTTGACAGTTCAACAACTTTCATTGCGTTATTTACGTTGTTGAGCAGTCAAATTTTTCGAACATATGAAGCAATGGATTAGCTTCAAAATTATTCAGATTGTGATATTGTGTTACGTAAATAGGGTGCAGATCTTGTCAGCGCCGACTAGCGCTGGCATATTGGCGCCGATTATCAGTTTTCTACGTGAATACATCCTTACACGACAGGAATTACTAAGGCGTTATTAAGTAATTCGTCATTGGTTGCGGCGTGTACGGACCGCCATTTTAATACTATTGCTGTGACATTCTGGTTGCTCATTGGTGGTTTGAGTTTGTAAAACATAACTTTTTAATAGCGTCGCCGGCGCCGCCGTCGCGTCGTAGACAAAAGCAAGATTTGCAATTCTAGTTCTATGCATTCTCGCAAGCTTTTTGAGAACCGGATCCGTTCACCTCCGGACCGTCACAACTCTCAGGCAGGTCTCAGGTTCACTCGTTGAATCCAAATACGTGTGTTTTAATGCTGTGCTATCAGAAGTTAATCGATTTCGTACAACTTCACATTATTTGCAACCGCTACCTCATTTTAGCGATTCTCAAACTTTAGCACTTTTGATTACAGTCCAACTTTCCTAGGACTGTTTTTGCTGAGACCTGCTCTTTCTGTCAAATGGTACCTAAACTTAAAACAATGGAATTAAAATTAAGTATCATTAAGATATCTCCGCGTCTACAAACAGCGGCGTAATTACGTAACATACTATCAGTAGGAATGGGTTTAATTTTGACAGTTCAACAACATTCATTGCGTTATTTACGTTGTTGAGCAGACAAAATTTTCGAACATATGAAGCAATGGATTAGCAATATGATTCAAAATGATTCAGATTGTGATAGTGTGTTACGTAATTAGGGTGCAGGCATTCAATTTCCATCTAGGTACCTAACAACAAAATAGAAACAGCATGCTGAAAGCCCACCTAAAGTGTAAATTATTATAATAATAAAATAATAATAATACTATTTATTTCAGGCGACACAGGCCCATAGAAAAATACCTATCACTATACCTATCATTATATCACTAAGTTACCTGTAACTGGGTGAGAAGTTAATATATAGGGTATTGTGCTACCCTGGTACCATAATACCCCTTGGCTTACCATGGGGTATCGGGTTTCCCTGTAACTGTGTTATGGAGGTCTGATAGGCAGTCTCTCTATGTAAAATACTGGTTTTCAGCTGCAACTGGTTAGACGGGAAGCCAACCCAAGACAGTTCGGAAAATACTAGGCAGATGATGACGATGATCAGAGACAGCAAACATTTTGTGTGGTCGATTGCCACAAACTTTGACAATCGCTGATCTTCATTAACCAATACACAACGGAATTAATTACATGTTTCTACAAACGAGCTGTGTTCTTATGTACTTGCTGCTTGATTGATTTGCTGTTATTTAATGCTTTCACGGCGGCAGCTTCTTTAACAATGGAAATGAATAAATTGTAATTATTTAGACTGTTCAACCTATCGTTATAGCTGGGTGATTTTTTTAGAAGGTAAGTGTCCAAATCCATAATTATTATTTTTCTGCTAATCACACACAGCACCCCCCCCCACACACAGACACACACCCCTACAGACACACACCCCCACCCACTCCCCATACAAACATACACACACCCCACACACTCACACATACACTCACACACACTCGCTCACTCTTCACAATTCCCTATTTTTATTATTATTATTATTATTATTCTTGCGTATGGCACTCGTGGGTTGCAGCTGAAAATCAGCGTCAGGTGATTGATACACCTTGTGTTGCCATCTGACATTATGCTGAGCTGAGGCTCCTTCGGCATTATAATCTTTGTTTTTTCGTTTTTTTTAGTTTTATGGTGTATTTTTGTTGCTGCAATGCCAAGAAACGCATTTTTCTTTCTTTTCTTTCTAATAATATATTTTTTAATTAACCACATCATTGATTATGTCGATTGATAATACCCGATATTTTTTTTAGCATTTTTGTAATTTTTGTCGATTAGATGCCCGGTAGCATAAGTAGGCAAGCATGTTTTAAAAAAGTTATAAGTAATGCAGTTTTTTTTAATCATACGCCTTTTAATACAACCTGCAGATATTCGTGCCAATACAACATTAGATGATGAAGCAGTAATTTTAATTCCAGAGAACCACTAACCAATTTATCTTTAAGATTGAAAGCTCAGTAAACAAGCCTCTCGACCCGCACATACTAGCTGCAACAACATATTGGCATTCTTCCAAGTAACAAGCGTTTTCAATTAACTCCGAAGTCGGTTCATTTCCTGGTGCCACGTGGAGGGGCTTCCTTTTTCCACCCTCATGTCCGGTGTCTTGAGGACGTGTCGCCGCTTATTGGTGTACTCACCCTAAGGAGAAAGTGTGGTGGATTATAGGTGTAAATGTACTAACTACTAATACTTACTTCCATAGGGATGTGAAGTGAAATTTATTTGCAAAAATTGTAGTACCTTATATTACAAATGGTCAGGATTTTTTATCAGTTTGTAATACAATTCGCTAAAACTAGCATGCAGAATTATTGTTACATTAATTAAATAAATGAAACTAATAAAGTCGGTACAATCATTGTTATTAAATTTTAAATGTCTATTATTGGTCAAATTATAATAGTAAGGAAGAGAATACATATACATACAGTGCAGTGTGTTTAATATTCTTGACGACGCACAAAATGGATTTAGAAAATGTAGATCAACAACATTAGCAGTTTATAAATATGTTCAACAAGCGCTACAACATATAAACGACAAACAATATGTAATTGGGCTACTACTAGCCAGGACAAAAGCATACGACAAGGTTCTTTATGACATCTTACTCACTAAACTATATGGTTGCAGCGTACAAGGACCAGCTTATGCGTGGTTCAAATCATATTTACATAATAGGACACAAATAGTACAAATTGAAAATTACGACCATGATAAAAGTGACATCAAAACCATTCGATCACAAGAAAAACAAATTACTTGCTCTATCCCACAAGGAAGTGTGTTAGGATGCCCACTATTTTTAATCTATATTAATGACCTTCCCAAAATATTAGATAAAGAAAACGCTTTACCAGTATTATTTGCAGACGATATCTCGATATTAATCAAGTGTGGAAATGTAAATAACCCTAGTCTGCAAATACAAGATACCCTCCAAACTGAAGATACTTGGCTCCAGATCCACAACTTGGAAATTAATAGCAATAAAACTAAAATAATACAATTTAGATCATACAAAAAACCACCTCTCAATTTAAAAACAACGTTCAGAAACAAGCAAATAGAAGAAGTTAATGCATTTAGCCTACTTGGCATAAATATAGACACACACATTAACTGGAAGTCACACATAGAACATATAAAAACAAAACTCTCTATATTCCTTTATGCTCTTTTTCAAATTAAACAAAGCACTAACACACAAACAGCTATGGCTGCTTACTACGCATACGCATACTCATGGCTGCGATATGGCATCATGCTATGGGGAAATAGTGTTAACGTAGATGAACTATTTATAATGCAAAAGAAGTGTATAAGAATTCTGGCCCAAATAGATAATATGGAGAGCTGCAAACCATACTTTATAAAATATCATATTCTGACTCTGCCGTCAATATACATACTTGACATTTGCGTATTTGTTTTTAAAAATATAGATAAATTCACTAAAGTAGAAGATACGCACAACGTCAACACTCGCCATAAAAAGAGGTTATGCGCTCCATCCTCAAGAATAAAAATGTTAAGCGATAGCCCGTATTATATGGCAATAAAAATATATAATAAGTTGCCCAACATGTTTAAAACTGAACAATCAGTAATAATATTCCAGAAAAGGCTAAAACTATACCTAATCCAAAAAAAAAACTACTCAGTAAAAGAATGTCTAGAGTCTTGCTCAAAATAACGATTTTGTCTCATGTACAAAAGTGGCGATCTGTGCTAAACAAACAATAAGATTTAGTCTATCCTATTCATATAAAATTATAATTATAATTTGTAATGCCTGAAAAGGATGACATTAATATTGCTGAATAACTGTATTAAATTAATTATTATTGACATTTAATTTTGACGTAACTAAAATTTCTCAATTTTATTGTATAATTTTATTTTTTATTAAGTTTAAAAATGTTAAATGCATGCTAATTTAGAATGATAATGGCAGGCGAATGATGATTGCAAGTCCTGTAAAAGGCTGCTAAGTCATAAGTACTAACATAATATAACATCAACATTGTAACACTTAGTTCGCAATAAACGTTTTGACTTTGACTTTGACTTTGCAACTATTTTCTTAATGTCTCTCGGCAAACTTCGTGTTTCGTCAGTCATCGGATTTCTGTCAGTTGCCCTTTGCACTTAGTGCAGACCGGACGCTCTTAATCGACTTGGAAGTATATTCCAAGTCGATTGAGAGCGTCCGGTCTGCACCAATCCAACAAAAGACGAAACACGAATTTTGCCGAGTGACATGAAGAAAATAGTTCTACTGTATAGGTAGGTAATAGGTAAGTGTTAAAAGGTACAAAATGAAGTTCATTATTTTTAAAAGTTAGATACTCTTTGTTTTTCCGCGTCGCTTCAAATCTTCTAGAGAATGTTGAAGTGACAAAAATCTAATTATTTGTTTTATCTATTGTGATATTTGTGTAGCTGTAGATGAATAAAAAATTCGTTTATTGTCTTGTAATTTCCGTTTTTACAAAATATGTTCTTTTGTCCAGGAATATTTTTTATTAAAATGTTACTAAGGTGTTCAGAGGGAGAATTGATTAGGCTATTTGGGATAAGAAATGGTGTACTTAAGGGGACTACAGGACCTAAACGCAAGCTTTATAATGCTTAGAAGTATATGATCCACTGCAGTAAACAAAATCAGAAAAAAATATATGATATTCTTCAGGATCTAGTGAGATAGTGTGTTGAAAACATAATACAACTAATTTGATACGATAGAAAAAAATCACGAAAATACCTCATAAACTAAATTTTAACAATTAAAAACCATGCAATCATTCGGATTTTTTGGCAGATTATCCTACTAGCAACATATTAACGTAATAGTGTTTTAATTTTTTAGTCCAATCAATAGGTTTTTTATATTTAGCAATAAATTACCAGCGTTGTGTCATGGCGCTTCTCTTTCTTTTCTATGCAGTCCGACAGTGACCGCGCTTTAGCTGTTGTCAGCCTCTTAACCCAGAAACCGTACGGACCTGCAAAATAAGGGTGTTTAGAAGACCTCCAGCAACCCCTCGGGGAATATCAGGCATGATGTTTTGTTTTGGCATACGGTCTTCACTATACTACTAGCTTGCAGTCCGTTGTACAATTGTTGCATGGCATGACATCACACCTCGTTTCCCCAAAGGGTAATAGGGGGCGAGCCTATTGCCATCAACTGGGCACAAATCCAGACTCCAGCATCCTAATTGTGTAACACACTATCTATCACAATCTGAATTATTTTGAAGCCTATTACTAAATCATTGCATCATATTTTTGAAAAATTTGTCCGCTCAACAACATAAATAACGCAATGAATGTTGTTGAACTATCAATTACCCCGCGGGTTGCTACTGAGACATTCTAGATAGAAAAACCGAATAACACTTTGGATTCAAATCCAAGAGCTCATGCTTAGCAGTAGTGCTTGCGACGACAAGACCAACGAGGGAATCGACTGCTCATAACTTATCACAATTTAATCAAACGTGAACAAATAACTAAATTAAATTAGGTACTAATAATTTCATCAATACACAGGCTGTTGTTGATGACGACAATAGCCCGATGCATGGTAAGAATTAATTTGGAAAGAAAAAATATATTTTTATTTGCGGTTAACATGACGCAGAGAAAAACACACAAATACAAAAAACAACCGACTTCCAAAAAAAAAACACCAAAATACGTGAAAAATATCTTTAATTTCAGAAATCGGTGTCTTTGGTTTTGTTTTTTTCGTTTTTGGCCACCGACTTTCGAAATTAAAGTTGTTTTTCACGTCTTTTAGTGTTTTTTTTTGGAAGTCGGTTGTTTTTTTGTAAAAAAGTTTTTATTTTTTGTAAAAAAGTTTTTATTTTTCAGTTTTTAGTTGTGGTAGGTACCTACACCACACAAATTCGTATACCACTACTTGGTATGTAAATAACAGTGACAGGAATTTTTAACACATCATCAATATAAACTAAGTGGATAAAATATACAGTATTAAGGATAACTCTAAAACTACGGGTCAAACCTTGATCAAATGTAAATGGGACACATGTGAAGCACCAGCTATCATATAAAAAAAGAATCATCCAAATCGGTTCATCCAGAAAAAAGTTCCGAGCTGACACACATAAAAAAAAACATACAGACGAATAATTGAGAATATCCTCCTTTTTTTGAAGTCGGTTAAAAAAGAACGAGTTGGGTACGAAGGTGTAAATAAAAAAGAAACAGCAACTTTCCTAATCGCTTAAGAATCTAGAAAACTCAAACAAAACCAAACAAATCTTAAACATTTACGTGCTTATTTAAAACGAGCAATATAGGGGTTAAATCCGTGCACAAAGCGGCACAAAGACATCCCGCCGCCGCCGTCCCGCATAAAGTGGCACATGAACATTTTGAAACAAAGTGAATATTTTAATGTTTTCAACGAGTCAACTTTTGCTGGCATTCGCAGGACAAGCGGAGGTAATTTGAATAACGAATCTGTTAAAATGTGTTTTTGTAAACTTGTTTTCCGTTTTGTTTTTGTAGTTGTGTTTTTGGTTTTAATGTTAATGTTATGCAGAAAGGTAAAATAAATACTGTAGTTTGTCAATAAGCTTAAATTTAAATATTAGTAAAGTGAATGCTTAGTGAATTAATAGGTCTTTACCTATGAAATTGCCGTTTTGTATGAAAAAATTTAAACGAATTTTTTTCATGAATTTTTTATTTGTATTAATCGAAGTAATCACCCATGCAATCAATGCATCTTTGCCATCGCAGTGGCAGTTTATTGATGCCCTTCTTAAAGAAATCAGCTGGACGGGAGGCAACAAATTCTTCAAAGGCATTTTGTACTGCCTCTCGGGTATTAAATTTTTTTCCCGCCAAGAAGTTATCCAAATTCTGGAAAAAGTAGTAGTCTGTAGGCGCAAGGTCTGGTGAGTAGGGCGGATGACGGAGAGCTTCCAACCCCAGTTCTTGCAACTTGGAGACCGTCTGCTGTGCAGTATGAGGTCGCGCGTTGTCGTGCAGGAGCAGCGGAGACGAGCGATTGACCAATGCTGGTTGGAGATGCGCCAGCTTCTCCATCATTGTGTTCAGTTCTTCACAGTACACATCTGCAGTAATGCTCACCCCGTTTGGTAAGAAGCTGTGATGAATCACACCGGCGCTAGACCACCAAACAGTGACCATCACTTTTCTAGGGGTAAGTTTTCGTTTAGGGCATTGTTTAGGTGCTGAACCAGGATCCAACCAACTTGCTGAGCGCTTACGGTTATCAAACAGAATCCATTTTTCATCGCAGGTAACAATGCGGTTCAAAATTCCTTCATTTGTGTGTCTGTTGAGCAGTGCAAGGCACGTCTCGACGCGTACTTCGCGCTGGCGATCATTGAGTTCGTGGGGCACCCATTTGTCAAGCTTTTTTACCTTGCCAATTTGACGCAAATGGACCAATATTGTTTTGACGCTAACGTCGAAAGCTGCTGCTAATTCAGCCGTAGTTTGTGTATCATCAGCTTCCACAATCGCCTTTAATTCGTCATTGTCGACCAAAGTCTTCGGACTACCGCGAGGTTCATTTTTCAGGTCGAAATTTCCAGAACGGAAGCGAGCAAACCAATAACAGGTGGTGCGTTGGTTTGTAGTGTTAGCTCCGTAAACGTCGTTGATGTTGCGTGCCGCTTGTGCCGCGTTGCTGCCACGACGGTACTCATATTCCATAATTACTCGAATTTTTAACGTATCCATGATGACGAAAAAGATTGAAATGCGATGAAAATGTAACACTAATCAATAAAGAAATGACTACTTTTAGAAAAAAAAAAAACATGTTTTTAAAATAAAATTAATTTGAAATTAGAATTCTTAGCCAAACAAAAATTATTTTGATTTGAAATGGCCAGTACTGCAGAACGGCAATTTCATAGGTAAAGACCTAATATTTCCAGAAGGAAATATCAAGTCGCTGGATCCCTTCTAGAACTTGGCTGTTTTGAATAAGATTTATAAGATCTTAAAGAAAAATTACATATTTTATCGTGTTAATATGTTACTTTAAGCGACTAGATAGCAGTTTCAGTTTAGATAGATTGTAGTTTCATTCAAAGAGCAATTACTCTTTTAATTATTCTACATAGTACAAATACTAGGGTACTATTGTCCTACTGCAAGGCAAAGGCGTCATCTCATATAAAAAAGGCAAGAGGCGATCAATGTCACCACGCTGCTCAAAACAGGTTGGCGAATTCAGAATTATTGTAAGTGTAAGTCCAGGTTTACTAACGCGCTTGGTTTAGGTTAACGCGCCGCACGGCGGTAGACAATACAAAACTTTTAACAATTACCTTCTTATATTTGTAATGTTAACACTATAAGCTCTTAATACTCCTGGACAACAAAAATGTATAAATTAAGTAATTTTTTGTATTTATTTCTGTAAAAGTGATTTGTAATCTTTAGAAATAAATTAATTCTAACCGTATATTTTTATTAATAAAAAAAAAGAACAAAGAAGTAGTTAATTTATGCAATTATTATAATGGATCAAATTTTCCAAATGTGTTAGTTTATAAGTATAAAATAAGAAATGTTGACTACTTAATTGAGATTTAAAACAAAAATGTTGATTTCCTGAGCTTTCTTATTCTAATAAATAATTGAATACGTTCCTAAACTGATTTTAATTAAAATTTAAAACGTAATTCACAAAATTTTACAAACGCGAATAATTTTGTTCTGGGGTCTCAGAGACGTATGTTAGATGGCAGTGTGAAAATAACAGGTGCTGGTAGTTAAAGGTTAAATAATATAAATCCTAGGAACAATAAGCTTATAATTACTCATAACAGTTTACATTAATGCAGTGCATGACTTTCTACAATTATAATCATACCTACGTTTCATGTTACTTTATTACCTACATTTATAATAATTATGTTATTATTATGCACCATAAAAACATGAGTGGCTTTAAGTGAAATTGTTTACTATTAAGTGCAGTGAAATGGCGTAAAAATAAAAAGCTACCATATTATTACAATGTTGTATTGTAATGGCGAAAATTAAATTAACGTCGAGTCCATAAGCATTTCTCATGCTACGAGGGTTTACTTACGGTACCTTTTGTAATAAAAAGTCAAATATCAAAAAATAAAATACCATAAATGTCATTTTAATGGTGACGCCAACTCTAAATTAATTAATTCTTATTTTACCACGCATAGGTATCGAATTTTACAAATAAAATGTATTTTTCGATAAAGTCTCTGGCCGTAACAAACGTTAAAGTAGCAATAAAATGTTGCACATTATACACAGATGTCACGTACGTGCTTATTCTGGCACGGCCTGGCACTCTGGCTGGGTGGCAAACAGTTCTGTTGTTCTGGCAGGTGTCTGTCGCAAACGGATTAATGTTGCCAAGTTAGCAGCAGTATACACTGGTAGAAAATTACCTTTTTATTTTTTTATTTTTATGTTCCGCCTGTAGCGGTATCAACATCGCCACATGCGAGCTATACGTCATACTGACGTCACGCAAATCTTGCATCGCGCAAGCAGAGTTTACCGCGCGACTAGCATATATACAACGTCCCGACATCAACCGTCGGCCCCCCCCGACCCTTGCTCGACGACGCGCCAGCCCGCGCCGTAGCTGAGCCTGTAGCTTTAAATTCCCCAGTATAATAATAATATAATTTAGATCCAGCCTGTCCCATCTTGCTGCCCTCCCCTCAGTGACGCCCTAAGCCGAGGTTCGTACCCCACAGGGGGTGCCCTTAGCGTGCGGTCACTTAAATTTAAGTATTGTTCGCCCCTGGCTGGAGGCTTTAAGTTAGTAGCTTAAGGCACCCACAGGTTTGCCCGGTTAAGTAGCCAGGACCTTAG
This sequence comes from Griposia aprilina, assembly GCA_916610205.1. Lineage (NCBI taxonomy): Eukaryota > Metazoa > Arthropoda > Insecta > Lepidoptera > Noctuidae > Griposia > Griposia aprilina. The sequence continues at coordinate 19,091,101 of OU744286.1, forward strand.
TGGTCAAAACTACGAGCTGCCCAATAGGAAAAAAAAAAAAAAAAAAAACAACCGTCGGGCAGTTGCCCACCAGACACAACACCCGTCTGGTCAGAGGATCCTCCCTTTTCCATAGAGTATGAGTGAACTTTACACCCTGTTCCTCATACCTCTATACGCCTTTTTTGATAATTGTGGTTGTACTTACCGTACCTTTTATAACAAAACGTCAAAAAAATAAAAACAAAACAAACAAACTTGCCAAGTGCGAGTCCGACTCGCACACAAAGGGTTCCGTACCACAAGGCATAAAACGCCGAAAAAAAACACGTTTCTTGTTTGCAGACCCCCTCTAATTTTTTTACTTTATTTTAATTTTATTATTTGTTGTTATAGCGGCAATAGAAATACACACTGAAAATGTCAACCGTCTATCTATTACGTCTCATGAGATACAGCCCACTGACAGACAGACAGACGGACGGACGGACGGATAGCTGAGGCTAGTAATAGGGTTCAGTTGGTACCCTTTGGGTACGGAACCCTAAAAATATGTAATTTTAATGATAACGCCAACTCTTAATTAGATCAGGTTCTACAAATAAATGTTATTCCACGATAAAGCCGTAACAAACGTTTAAGAAGCAATAAAATGGTGCAAACTACGAGTATACACAAATGTCAGGTACTTGCTTATTCTAGCACGGCCTGGCACTCTGGCTGGGAAGCAAACAGATGTTCTGGCAGGTGTCTGTTGCGAACGGATTAATTTAGCAAGTTAGTAACGGTATACACTGGTAGAAAATTTACTTTAGATTATTTATGATTTTCAATTTCCGCCGTTTCAGGGTTCCGTACGTCCTAATGTAAAAATGGAACCCTTATAGGATCACTCGTGTGATCACTCTGTCTGTCACAGCCAATTTGCTCCGAATCTACTAGACTGCTTGGTACACATACCAATTCCTGTGACCCAAACATACATTTATTTACGTTACACAAACGTGTAGTTTGTGTAACGTAAATAAATGAATTTTTAATATGGGGGTCACGCGGTACATTTTGCACAAGATAATTTTTGTAGAGTTAAGCGTTGTAGAGTTAGGGGCTTGGCTCTACATTAGATCTGATAACTTTTTAACAGTGAAAGCCTAATTTACATAACATATTTTTGGTGGCTAACATATCCATCGTAAGGAACCCTCTCTACGTGAGTTCATCTCACACTTGTCCGGGTTTTGAGTCACTGAGTTATTAATTAAAATAAGGGCAACCCAAATAGATCAGCCAGCAGTTAGTAAAATTCAGAACCTCCTTCTTTTTTAATTTAGTTAAGAAACAACACATGAAATACAATCGCCGCCGGGAGGGGACGCCCCAGGAGGACATAATATAGTAACCTTATTGGTAATGATCTTCAGAAAGATCAGGTGCGTAGTACTCGCAACCAGCGTGCGTCTATGACCAGATGTATGAACGTAAACGAGGCAAAAGGAATATTTAAGGATCGTAGCAGATGGCTTTCTGTAGTGTCTGCCTTCCCCCACGGGAAGAAGGCGTGAGTTTATGTATGTGTATGTCTGAAGTACAACATCATTACAACACAAAACACTTATTGTTATGCTTTCAAAAACCGAGAGGTGAATTTTCAGTTCTCTACTACGTTGTTTAAGTTAAACGTGAAACAAACAAATTAATGGCTCTCCTCCCATCTTGCACCGCAAGCCCTGTCACCAGCAGACGTGAGGACCTAATAGCTGCGTCAGCAAACTGTATTCGCGTTAAATGATAAATGATTTAATTTCTGTAAGTAGGGTTGTACAAACACTTTTACACTTTAATCATATTTTTAAAACTAGATGAGGTCGGCGTTTCCTATCTGAGTACTCTGAGAAGAAAGGCCACAACAAACTCAGAGGTCAATTGCTATAGAGGTTGCTGTATTTTGGGCCGAACAAAAAATGTATTTTTGTACCTTGTTCGTGTTATTTTTGCCATCGACAGGCTAAGAATAACAAATACAGGACCTAAACGCAAGTTTTATAATGCTTAGAAGTATATGATCCACTGCAGTAAACAAAATCAGAAAAAAATATATGATTTTCTTCAGGATCTAGTGAGATAGTGTGTTGAAAACATAATACAACTAATTTGATACGATAGAAAAAAATCACGAAAATACCTCATAAAATATATTTTAACAATTAAAAATCATGCAATCATTCGGATTTTTTGTCAGATTATCCTACTAGCAACATATTAACGTAATAGTGTTTTAATTTTTTAGTCCAATCAATAGATTTTTATATTTAGCAATAAGTTACCAGCGTTGTGTCATGGCGCTTCTCTTTCTTTTCTATGCAGTCCGACAGTGACCGCGCTTTATCTGTTGTCAGCCTCTTAACTCAGAAACCGTACGGACTCGCAAATTATGGGTGTTTAGAAGACCTCTGGCAACCCCTCGGGGAATATCAGGCATGATGTTTTGTTATGGCATACGGTCTTCACTATACTACTAGCTTGCAGTCCGTTGTACAATTGTTGCATGGCATGAAACTTAATATTATTTTTTGGAACTGCACTTTTGCACTGAATAGCAATTTTGGAAAATCCAAAAGTGCACGCCTCTTAATCTCATTCAATTCTTTCAAAAATATACAACGTACGAAATGTCCAGTCGTATTTTTAGATTAGGTACTAATTACAATTAAACTATATTGAATTAGACCTTGATTTTCGAAACGACTTAGTTTCGATAAAACTGAAGCGTTTAAAAAATGGACTCGATTATTTGTTGAAGTTTTTTGGGAGTTATCGTGGCGACCGACGCTAGGATCCATACATACAGACACACGGACGTCCACAAAATATATTATTTAAACAGTTTTTTCATTATTTTAAATAGCAAAATGTCTTTTGAAAATAACATGAATGGTGAAACTAGTGTTTTTTCTTGACGTTTGTGTGTGAATATTATTCTACACGTGTAATATGAAATTAATAGAGACATTTTTTGCTCAAGGACTTTCTTGTTCTTTGTAAGGCGAGAGTAGAGCGTTACCTTACGCGCTTCGCTTATGAGGCGTGCAATTTTTTTTTAAATTTTAGACACACTACTGATGGAATAGTGCTGGTTTAATCGAATAATATACAGATTACGTAGAAATATTTGCATTTAATCCGTTCTGTTCGACGGCCGAATATCAAGTGAGCTTCTCAAATTTAATTAGACAGTAATTGTTATAGTATAACGACAACTGTAACGGCTTGTTAGTTGAATACAGATAGTAAAATGCAATATAAATAATCAATCATATTATATATATTTTCTAGTAACACCGTTATGAGAAATAACTCGAGGCTAACACTACCTATTTCATTCTTACAAAAACACTAACTTGAAACTTATACCTAGTGTGAGCACCCCTTAATCTCTGAAAGAGCTTACTTAGATTGTCGTGTGTTACTTCATGTACCTATTCTGTGCTTGAGCCCGCATATAATAACGAAGCTCTTCTGCGACAGAATACATTAACTTTAAAACAATGTTTATTTTATTAATTCCACTTATCTGTGACAACCAATTTTGTAATTAATTCAGCATGACGAATTTTTACTTCAGCGTTCTTTGCTCTCACATTCTCCAAATTTCAAATTTCTAGACGTAAAGGTTTAAGAGATTCTTTGAGTATTTTAACTGGCGTAGTACTACATATTTCTGGTTGTATTTTTTTGGATAATTTTAACTTATCAAGCCTTGACTGAGTAGAATCAATGAAATCAGATATACACTGCATCGCAAAAATTCCGGGTCGCTAATAAAAACCGTGATATCTCCTTATATTATATACCTAGATCACTAGAATAAAAATAATATGTAGTTAGCAGGTTACTTGTTCTAAATCTCTAAAGAGGATTCATTTGAACAAGTTACAGATTTAAAAAAGAACTGCTCTTTGAAAATTTTAAAATTAGGCAAATATATTTTTTCTGCTTTTGTTTCAAACCGAGCTGTCTTTATAATTATTTTTTTTTCTGGTTCCTTGGTATGATCAGAGTATTCAGTGCAATATCATGTCGTTAACACCTGAATAATGTACACGGATTATTACCATGGTACAAGAAGGAAGAAGTCAGCGTAGCGCTGCTAGAACAGTAGGAGTATCTTTATCAACGGTCCAAAGAGTACCTACTCCAGCGATTTCAAGAGACCAGGAAATGGCAGGCCAAGGTGCACAACTGCACGAGAAGACCGATTCATCGTGAGCACTATGTTAAGAAATCAACATCTCACGGCTGTTCAGGTCTGAAACAGACTTCAAGAAATTCACCACAACAATGTGAGCTCTGATACGATTCTGCGACGTCTTCGTGAAGCTGATTTATAGCCTTATAGACCAGCAAACGGCCCCAAACTGCTCAAAGAACATCGAGTTGCCAGGTTACGGTTTGCTCGAGAACACATCCGATGGACAGATGAAGATTGGTCCAATGTTATGTTTTCCGAGGAGTCCAGATTTTCTTTATTTATGCACGACGGGAGAACAGTATTTAGACGTCCAGGAGAACGATATCATCAACCGTGTTTTGAAGATAAGGTGCCATTCGGTGGAGGATCAATAACGGTTTGGGCTGGGATATCTTCAGAGGATCCCACGGAGTTAGTGATCATAGAAAACGGTTCTCTGACTGCTGTCAGATACGTAGAAGAGGTTTTAAATGAGCATGCTGGTCCTTTCTTAGTGAATATGGGTGCACATTCCATTTTTATGCACGATAATGCGCGACCACATACTGCTCGTTTGGGCAATATGTATATTCAAGATGTTGGTATTACCTGCATGGAGTGGCCAGCTCGCAGCCCAGACTTAAATCCCGTATAACATACATGGGACGAGCTCGGGAGATGCGTGAGACAACGCTTCTGCTCCCGTTACCTTACACGAGTTAAGCAATGCGCTAATGGAAGAATGGGCAAACATAGACCAAAATCGTATTAAAATTTGGTTTTCAGCATGTCACATCGTCTTAATGAAGTGATACGGGCTCGTGGAGGAAATACAAAATAATAAATTGACACAAAATCTTTAAATTTTTTGAGATTTACTGCGAACTGTATTTTTGTTGTCATAAGTTAGAAGCGAAATTCTCTTATTTTTTAGTATTTAATTAAAGTTATATAGTGTACAAAACGTGTTACACATTTTTTTTATATATATTATTATTATATATTAAAAGTAAAATTATTCCAACCTACAATTATGTAGGTAAAAGTAAGCTGAATACGCTTGTTGCTAATACCCAATTACGTACGACTATAATAAATTAAGTACCGTCAAACGGGGTGAATAGGGATGCAGGGGTGAATCGGAACGAAACTTTAAAGGCGATTTTAACATTCAAATAATATTTTAATATGAATTATTATTTTAAATGAATAGAATTGTATCTACTTTTAATTTTATTAATGGCATTGTATTCTATTTTTAAATTAAGAAACTATTATTAGTATTTTTATGTTATTACTAATTACTTAATGTGTACTTACTGCATGTATACATAATACATAATAAAAACACTTACATAACCAAGATGTTATGTCTCAATATTTGCACGGCTGAAATGCCGAATATAGTGAAACCCATAGATCTTAAGGACTTGTTACCCACCTATATTCTTGCAAATAAATATATCATTCATTCATTCATAGTTTGTTGCCAACAAGGGCACTTAATCGTCAATTATAATACAGTAAACACTTATGAGTCCTTTTTGGCAACAAACTATATATTTTATTTTATTTTAGATGGGTCTGCTCTTGACTCTAGTCTAGGTTAGAGATGACAGAGACAAAGTCGATATTATTTCAATCTTAAAATCCCTTTTAAAGTTTCGTTCAGATTCACCCCGTTTGACGGTATGCTTTTCATCCCGGTAATTACAGCCGCATCGGTCGATCCGCTGGCCAAGGTCGGTCCGTCACTTTAAAGTTCATCACTCATTATAACCGTACCGCTCCAGCGCAGTAACCGTCCGTCACCGCCTCAAAAATTCCACCCGCTGGTTGCCAACGCGCCGTCGCAAGACGACCGCTCGCTGCTGGCACACCACCGGTGAGGTAACAGCTTGTTGTTCACGCTCCGTTTACTAGTTGGTAGCTTACCTTCTACTCGCCAACGGGTAGTTTTCAGCTTACAGGCCGTTTTGCGAACATTAGTGAGTGTGAGAATTTGCTGGCGACGCGCGACGGGAAACAGCCGTGCTTGAGGGCGTTTCTTTGCCGGGGAGCAGGTTGCTCTCTTGAAGCGCGCTGTCAGCGCGACGGGTGACAGCTCACAGGCAGCGCACTGCCCGCGAGCTGTCCACTATTCTATATTGTTATCGTAAAATGCACCTTAACGCGGTTGATTTAAAATCCTAATTTCAATGACAAGTTGTTTGCTGTGTCGGAGCAGCGTTGTTTTAATGAATGACGACCTTAAGCCGTTGGTCCCGGCTGTAATTCGTAGATCTTTGACAGTCAAACAGTTACGGGTAGTTAGAAGCCCAAAAGTCTGACAACCAGTCTTACCAAGGGGTATCGTGTTACCCAGTAGGTGGGTTGTGGACGTCAGATAGGCCATAAAAATACTGGTATTCAGATTTATCCGGTTAGACTGGAAGCTAACCCCAACATAGTTGGGAATAGGCTAGGCAGATACTATACTTTTCATCCCGGTCAATCCCGGTACATGCAGTAGGTAGTTGATACGCGGCTGTAAATAAAACCACGAACAAAAGACAGTGCCGAAACAAAATAATACCATAAAAAATCTGCAACTTTTATAAACAAGATAAACATAAACAAGAACATTATTGTATAACATAAACAAAGTAAAAGTTAGTGTCGCAGTTCAACACAAGTCCAACATAGAGACGGGGTGAAGACTGTGAAATAAATATTTGTTCCTGAGATGTTCCGAACTGCTTAAAGACGTTCGTTCCTTTTAAGGCTCCCTCCCGCAGGCAGGCGCGACGCGATGGTGAGACGCGATTCTGGTAGAACAATTTTCATGAAGTTTTCATATAAATTATTCTACTAGAGTCGCGTCGTACTGTCGCGTTGCGCCTATCTGCAGAAACCTATGTATGAGATAACGTGTCACTTCCTATCTTTACCTTCAAAATGGGTTTTAAAGTTTCGTGTTTCGTATTTAATATTATGTAAATAACAATTCATCTGGTAGCAGTATCTACACCGCCACATGCGAGCTACAAGTCACACTGACGTCATGAAAATCCTGCATCGCGCAAGCAGAGTTTACCGCGCGACTAGCGTATATACAACGTCCCGACATCAACCGTCGGGTAGTTGCCCACCAGACACAACACCTGTTTGGTCGGAGGATCCTCCCGTTTCTATAGAGTATGAGTGAACCTTACATCCTGTTCCTCATACCTCTATAATCTATTCTGTAAAAAAAACACCGGGAAAACTTAGGTAAAGTTAGCTTGGAGTGATGAGAGTTGTCAACAGTGTCGTTGGTTGCGTTAAGTGGAATGACAGATTTTTACAGAATTGAGAATACATGATGGGGTGTATTTTGAAGGTCCATTCAGAAAGTTGGAAACATTGCAAATATCTGCCTAATACTTTACTGTTTTCATTCAATTGTCAATTTGGAATTTGCAACTAGCTTCATCTTTCTGACTGACCGACCCCTTGACAATTCAAAAGTGCCTGTAATTGGATTATTTGAAATAAATCCTTTGAGTTGAGTTTGAATTATAAATGAAATATTGAAACATCGCTTTGTGGTGCACTTAAAAATTGATTAAGAATTGCAATAATAAATATCGTAACACTGAATAGGTACATATTTCGTTTTAAGTGTAGAAAAAACAATTACAGACCTCCCAAATGCCTTTTTTATTATTTCAATATTCACTGTACCCTACCTATGCAATGAAATTCCTATGCCTTCGCATCAATTTCAGCTTCATGAACTTTAACTGCTACATATCGACCGTACATTATCAATATCTAATAACTAACATTTTAGCGATTTTCACTTTATTGCATATTCTTAAAGTAAAATATGAACGACCTCGTATTTGCAAAGACATAAGGTCTGAAATCATTATCATCACCACAAGAGTTTCCTACTATTTTTAACCGATTTCACAAAAAGGAGGAGGTTCTCAATTCACCTGTATGTTATTTTTTTTTTTTTTATGTGTGTTAGTTCATAACTTTTTTCTGGCTGAACTGATTTAGATGATTCTTTTTTTATTTGATACCTGGTGCTTCACATGTGGTCCCATTTAAATTTGATCAAGGTTTGACCAGTAGTTTTTGAGTTATCCTTAATACTGCATATTTTTTACACATAGTTTATATGGATGATGTGTTAATAATTTCCTGTCACTGTTATTTACACACCAAGTAGTGTTATACGAATTTGTGTGGGGTAGGTACCGCAACTAAAAAGTGAAAAATAAAAACTTTTTTACAAAAAAACAACCGACTTCCAAAAAAAAACACTAAAAGACGTGAAAAATAACTTTTATTACGGAAGTCGGTGGCCAAAAACGAAAACACAAAACCAAAGACACCGACTTCGTAAAAAAGTTATTTTTAAATATAAGTAACTTTTGATTCAAATGTGAGAAACTATAGAAATGAAATGTTTTTTTTTTCGCCTCCTGTAAAATCATGATTTTTTGTTGATAAATATTGATATTACACCGTCGATATACTGTTATGTTACTCCCGGGAGTCACGCATGCGTCAAAATTCGGTTCCGAAATCTTGAGAGAGACCGAGGATTGCGCGGGTTCCAAGATCCTGCATATAAATGTGGATTTGAAATCCTCATCCTCAATCATCCTGCCTCACTGTGGTCGTTCCCGGCTGACATAAGGATAAGACTCTGTAATCTCCGATGACAACACCGGTATCCGTCTTGTGGGACGTCCCGGAAAATATAAATTCGTTTCCATTTCAGTCACTTTCTTCAGTCTTGTCCACAATACACGATTGTGTCATTGGTTTCAGCACGAAATTTGGTCTGAACTGAAGATAAGTCAGGATTACGTTCACAGCTGGTGTATATTTGAAAAAAAAAGGTCCTGTGAAGCTTCAAAGGATTTTGAAACCAGTACGGCGCAAAATGATATTAGGTCTTGTCATCGTGATCTGTTCTGTCTTTAAACTGCCCTGAAAACGGTTATGACACAGGCCCAGGTATTATATGTGTTGTTCAGATGAGGCGTGGTGGTGTTGTGGTTCTTTACTAAAATAGATTTAGTAATACCTAATACAGGTTGGCAGGGACATGGACGCGCAATCTGTTACTATGGATTCAGTACAGATTCTGAACCCCCATGCGTTGAAATTTACCGTCTTCGTCATCTTTAATTGACTTGAATGTGCCCTGGCGGCTGAGAGTATGTCATGCTCACTCTAATGTCTCGCTGGTGGTGGCGTGTGTGTTGGATCATTAAGTTCTCTTCAAATGGTTGAGCTGAATGGTGCTGATCCCATATGTCATGTCCGCGAACGGGCGCCGTCAGTAGGGACTGGTCATCTCTTGGTTGCCACGGCTTATGTCAATTTTAAATTTTAAATTGTTTTATTTTGTTTTTATCTTTTTTATTATGGGCGCTTTTAACGTGCACGTCTTTCGACATCGTTCTCACATGTATAATTTCAACATGAATGATGTAACCAATTCTTTTTTTTGTAACTACAATATGTTGATTTAAAAGAGTGTCCATGGAGTTTCTTGCCCGTTCTTCTCCATAGGTACCTACTACGCTTTGGAATGGGCAACTAGCTTCATTTTTCTGCCTGACCAACCCCTTGACAATTTAAAAGTGCCTGTAATTGGTTTATTTGAAATAAATGTTTTGAGTTTGAGACGCGACTATGAATAAACACGAACTTTGTCCTCCGGCGATCCCTTTCTAAGACACCGTGAATAAGCCTTTAACTCCGTGATTTCAGCACAAAAAAAAAACAATTTTATTGTTACATGTTTTCACGCCTGTTTTAACTGAAAGGTAAGGCAGCGATGTACACTTACCTACAATGATTGAGGTGTACCATTTTATTATTGTTGTTTATAATAAGAAAATGTTTTATGAAACTTGTTGTCTATGAGAACTAGACATATATATAGTTTTAATTTTTAGGCTCTGGGTCAGGCCATTTTGAGATTCACTTTAGTCATTGGCCTTTCATGTACGAATACTTTTGAAGACAGTTTTGTACAAACAAGCTTTCTATACGCGTCAGTCAGTACCGGTGAACTAATTTGCAATTTGGCCTTGTGTAAGAAGCCCATGTGTGATAACCAGAGATCGGATATTCGGATGCATATTTGAGCCTGTGGGCAGTTTATACTCAAAAAACGTACAGTGCCCTACGGGTACAATATAATAATGCGGTTAGAACGATGTTGCGGTTGCCCCGCCACTGTAGTACATCACGGATGTTTGCGGAGGCGCGTATCGATTGCTTTTATGCTACTCTGCGCAAGCGGTGCGCGTCAATGCTGAGCAGAGTGCGGGCTAGTCGCAACATCGTTTTAGGTATGATAGCCAGTAGACTTGACTGTCTGTACATGAATCGATGTATTAATACTCAAATAAGTATTGATAGCTCGATTCATGGGTCAGGCAGCGGGGGCGTAGATTAAGGTTATTTTAATTACTAACACTAATTTAAGTCATTATACTACTAACAAATTGGATCCTAGTTATCTTAAATAAACATTTGTTATATATTTAACTAAAGTTATTTTTGCTCTGAAAGTATGGAAGCGGCTTATTAAAATATATTTTTTGTAAAATAAAACTCGGGATGCCAGGAACACCGGGAATGAATAAGTAGTCAGGTGTATGTAGTATAATATTTATTAAAAAAAAAACCCCCGGGTTTCTTGGATTGTATAACTATTTAGATAGGTACATATTTGTTTAAAATTAATGAGTGCATTCCATATTAGACAACATCTGAACTGAATAAGCAACAGTGAATATGCATCCGGATATCCGATCTCCTGGTGATAAAATTATTTTATATTGTAAAAAAATCTTTTACAAAAAAAAAAAAAAAGCTTTAAAGATGATGATGATGTTTTCTCTCTGATGATTTGGATATTGAGAGGGAACGCAGGGCTTTGGCAGTGAGATGCAATATGTTGGCGCGCAGGTTTGCAAGGTGCACAAAAAATGTTAAAATTACTCTGTTTAAGGCGTACTGCCAGACATTGTACACCTGCAGCCTGTGGGTCCGCTATACGCAGAAGGCTTTCAATGCCCTGCGGATCCTCTACAATAATGGTTTTAGGATGCTGATGGGGTTGCCACGTTACTGTAGTGCATCGGGGATGTTTGCGGAGGCCAACACCGACTGCTTTAGAGCAATAGTGCGCAAGGAGTGGCCTCCCTGATGCGTCGTGTACGGGGCAGCACCAACGGCATTCTAAACACCATAACAGAAAGGGTTGAGTGTCCTATTGTGGGGCACTGGAATAGGGTACACGGTTCTGGTGGTGCCCTTTTTAATGTAAAATAAATTGTATTTTTTTTATAAGTAGGTATAAGTTACTAACATAGTTTTAAGCTTTAATAACAACTTTATATGGAATTTTACTTTCTGTAATAAATTATTATTATTATTATTATTTCCTTTATTTCATTATATACATATAAATTATATTTTTAAATATTAGAATATAAAACATATAAAAACATTTAAAAATATAAATAAATATTATTATTATAATAATTATGAAATTCCAAAACTGTTCGACACACAACACACCATATAACTCTTTGCCATCTATGTAGGTATTGTCGACTTCGTAAGTGCTCTCTCACTTTTGACAACAATTCTCACTAAATAAAAACTTTACTGAGTTTAGAACCATCGAACTGAAACATAAACAAATATATCTTGTCGTTTCGACTATGCACTCGCTTTCAAAACGTGAGATAAAATGCAAAGAAAACAAGGAAGAGAATCGAATACAAGTACTTCCGACGCTTTGATAGAAAACAAGAGTCGAGATAATAGATAACAAACATGTCTCCTTTGCGTTACAACAAAATTCTGAGCCGTCAAAAACTCGGTTTCTACTATTCTCTCTTTTGAATAGTCCCCTTGTTGTTTTGGGGAATCTGTTGTGGTACAAAGAATGAGTTATCAGCGGTCTACAAAAGTGTTTGTCAGACGCAAAAGTTTTCTTAAGAGGCTTACAAGACCTAAAGCGCGGTCACTGTCGGATTGCATAGAAAAGAAAGAGACGCGCGATGACACAACGCTGGGTTATTATTACAAAATATGAAGCAATTATGGATTTACAAAAAATCTATTCATTGGACTAAAAAATTAAAACACTATTACGTTAGTATGTTACTTGTAGAATAATCTGACAAAAAATCTGAATGTTTGCATGTATATTAATATGGTTTTTAATCGATAAAACATTTTTTAGAGGTATCTTCGTGATTTTTTTCTATCATATCAAGTTAATTGTATTATGTTTTCAACAATATCTAACTAGCATATATCCAGAAGAATAACATATATTTTTTGATTTTGGTTACTGCAGTGGATTATATATTTTTATGCATTATAAATTTGCGTTTAGGTCATGTAGTCTCCTTAACACTAAAAAATTGAGCCGTCACGGGACGCCTGGCAGATGTGAAACATACCAACGTATAGCGTGGCGACGCGTCGCCACGCCAACAATCGGTTTTACCCGCGGCTATAGATGTTTCACATCAAAAAGATAACCTACGCCTCTGAGGCGCTTGCTACTTATTAGCAATATAACAAAAAAACAGTCCCACAAAGTCAAACAAGCCGAAGCAAACATCTAACATCAAGTCCTGGATCACCTCAGGCTTAATAAAATACATGCGGCACCAGGACAAAGTCCACTCTCACGTACTCACCATGAAGATTAAACGCAGCGACTCGTATACACCCGAGATAGAAACTTCTGCAACAATCTGCTACATAAGTTAAAACCGCCCAAGCGCGTGTCGGACCACGCACAATGAAGGATTCCGTAGTAGGGATGAATCTATCCCAAAGAAAAAATTAACATAGTAGTTTGTTGTCCATGTCCATGTTCTCCCATACGTTCGAACTGCAAATGTAAGTTGGTCGACTATTACTCGTTAACTTGTACAGCCTACTTAGCTGTGATAGTTTTCCTTTTAACTTCGTTATATATACTACTACCGTTCATTTTTTCACATATCTAAAAACAGGGGAGGGGGGACAGTTGACTCTAACAAAAATTAGCACTATAAAGCTTAATATTTCACAAACGGATCCCTTAATCGAACAATTGTTTTCACAAACCCAGAATATTTTTCAAAGACCTATCCAACGTCATCCCACACCATGGGGTAGACGAGAAAAAAAACCATTCCCACTTTACTTGTAGAGGAGGCACCCCAAAAAAAAAATAGTTTTTAGATTTTATTTCACCACTTTGTCGGCGTGACTAATATGTATATCTGTCACAGTCAAGACTCTTAATCGGTCAAAAGTACTTTTAACTGAAACAATCAGGCAAAAGTAATTTTGACTGAACACGTTGGTCAAAAGTAGTTTTGTCTGAAAATCTGTAGTTATTAGTGATTTTAACTGACAAAATGTGGTTAAAAGTAGTTTTGACTGACGCTGGTTTGACTTTTTATTTGTTTGTTTTATTATATGTTGTGTTCCCTAAACAAATAAAGAGAAAAAAAAAAAAAAAAAAAATATGTTGTGTTGTGTGCCTTGTAGTTTGTGCTAAATAAATTCATTTTCTTTCTTTCTTCTTTCTTTCTCTTAGTCAAAACTACTTTTAACGACTAGAGCATCAGTAAAAATCACTTTAACCAGCTGTTAGTATGTAATAAAAGATTTTATATGTTGTAAATTCGTGTAATAAGAAGGTTTAAAAATAATGTTTAGCTTTAAAATTAATTGAATGAACTAAAAATAATGGTTTCCACCGTAAGAGCGAGCGAAGCTAGCTCGGGACTTGGGGTACCCCGACTCGGACAGGTTAGGTTAGAAGGGAATGGCGGGGTCTGGAAGACTCCGCCATCCCGTTCGTGGTTATTTTTTTAATAACCACTCGGAAATAGGAGCCCCGCTTTGCGGGGCTCCTTCGACTACGCCTTATTATTATTCGTCACAGTTATAGTCCAAACCATTATTTTTGTAGGTATTTTAATTATATTGTTTATAAAATTATTACTTTATAGTGTTTAATTATCTGATAGAACCAATCAAAACTACTTTTAACGAAATTAGTTAGTCGAAACTAGTTTTAACCAGGTGCATTGGGCAAAACTAGTTTTGACTATCATTTCAGTCAAAAGTACTATTGTCGAGAGCTTATAGTCAAAAGTACTTTTGACTGATATTGCTAGTTAAAAGTACTTTTGACTGGCTATGAGTTTTGCCTGCAACATATCCATGCCAAATTACAGCCTGCTAGTACTAAGAGTCTCTGAGCTAAGCTGGGGACAAATGGACGGACCGACATGGCGAAACTGTAAAGGTTCCTTGTTGACAACGGAACCCTAAAAAATGGATTACCGAGACTAGGGCAGCTGACCCCAAGTGATATTGGGGACTATACAATCAACAGCGACAAGAAAACATCAACAAACCCTACCAAGTTAGTCGCAAAGACAAACGACGCTACAGAATCACTCAACAAACGCAACACCTATTTCAGTTCATTGGGCAAAAATCTGGCTGACCAAATTCTAACAAGTCTCTCGGAAACCCAAGCCTCTCTTGCAATAATTATAATCCAAATATTACCTGTCCGCACACATTCTTCTTGCACCCCATGAACCCACCAACCAACTCCAGACAACCCAAAGCCAACTCCAAACACCCAGCTCAACCATGTCAGTGCTCCTGGGCCCAATAATCTAAATATAGGAATAATAAAATAAAGAAACCGTAATGGCTACAGACAGGCTGACCAGGGATATACATATGTGAATAACGAGGTACAGAGTCAGGTACAGAAAATACAAGTCAGCCGAATGAAACCTCTATTATTCTTGCAGAACTAGTTTGAAAAGCGCATTGCATGGCATTTTCAATAACACTGGTTTAAAATACTGGTCACCGTCCAATATGTTTTTGTACAATCTGATTATTAATAAATAAAAAAGTGAATTTTGAAATATAACGTCGATCAATTCGATCGTTAACTAGTACAGTTTTGGGGGTACGGTAGGTACCCTTAGTGCACGGGTCCAACTTGCACTTGGTCGGTTTTAACTAATGAAGTTTCGACAATTAATTTAAAAACTCCCTGTATAGTGTATGTGTATACCATACCTATCCTCTCCTCGATAAGCTATAATTTTGGTATATTTTGAATTAAATATTATTTAATCATACATAAATAGTTAATAACTCAAACTCAAAGCATTTATTTAAACCAATTACAGGCACTTTTGAATTGTCAAGGGGTCGGTCAGTCAGAAAGATGAAGCTAGATTGCCCATTCCAAAGCGTAGTAGGTACCTATGGAGAAGAACGGGCATGAAACTCCATGGACACTCTTTTAAATCAACATATAGTTACAAAAAGCAAATTGTTTACATCATTCATGTTCAAATTAAAAATGTGAGAACGATGTAGAAAGACGTGCACGTTTAAAGTATCCGTAATAAAAAAGATAAAGCAAACAATTCAAAAATTTAAATTAAAATAAGCCGTGGCAACCAAGAGTTGACCAGTCCCTACTGACGGCGCCTCTTCACGAACATGACGTATGGATCAGCACCGTTCAGCTCAACCATTTTGAAGGGAACTTAATGATCCAACACACACGCCACCACCAGCGAGACATTTGAGTGAGCATGACATAAACTTTTAACTTTGAAACTTTACCCCTCTGGGTGTTTAATTTTTTAGGTCGTTATTTGTTAGTTATCACAAGCGATAAGATTTAAAAATTAAATAAATGGGTGCTGATTAGGGTGTAAAGATAAAGTATAGTGCTTTCATTAGTTTGTAACGTTTGGATATTTATTATTACTGTAGGCCTAGCTAAGTTACAAACGTTTCGTATCGAATCTCTTTCTACAATCGTTAACGCTTTGGCGTAAGTAATTTTAGAAAACGATAAGTTGGTAGCCAAGTTGACGCGACTGACTCGATCGCTCGTTCTACAATGTCATTAGAAAAAACCTATACTTTAGTCTATGGTGAGCTTTCCTATAAACGTCAAACTAACCTTTGTTATTTAAAAGCCTATCATACTCGGGCACTTGAAAGTTTGAAACATAAACAATGACGTGATACGCGTCATGAACTAATATCGCCACTTACGAAACAAACAGAACAATTGTGCTTGACCCTTTACTTAATCAATATACTTTGTATAGTATACTTTATTATTATGGATATCACTGTATTTTTTAACATTTTTTTCATAAATATACTGAGAAGGCACAGTCATTATATTAATGTCCTAAAAAAATTGTCTAAGGGAGTGTCTGGGGCTTAATTTATTAATTGAACGAATTGCCCTTTTTGTAAAACAAAAATAGTCTGAATATCGGCGGCATTTCCCCTCAACAGAATACCGTACGACAACATATTTAAAGTATGCATTTTAAATGCTAAATGGTAAATAAAGTCCAAAATAATGGTAAATAAACAAAACACTTCTCAATTTCAACACAGCTGTATCATATAGACGCCATTTAAGTATCGTTAACTCTTGGGTCTCGGCGATCGCTTAGCTATCGGTCAAAAACTTCGATATCGTTTCGTTAGCGCTTGTCAAAACTGTAACTTGGCTACCATATGTATGGGATGTAGCGATCAACGTTGTAGAAACGATCATATTTCATTCTAATATTTTGAACGATCTTATTTTGAAGGATATGGTCCTGTAAGCGTGGTCGTGGTGGTCATTTGCCTGTTATTTTCCACTATTAAGGCATACCTTCCTCTTTATAATGAAATAAATATCCGATCATTTATATTAAAAAATGGCATTTTTCTTTGAATATCAAAATAACACCTCTTATTGGAAAACCCTTTATTGTAGGTATTGTAGTAAAGGAGACGTTTCATTTTTGTATGGAACTTTGGCTAGGATGTTTACATTCCCAGAAAATCTGTGAAATGTATCTATAAACATGTAACAGGCCATGATTTATTGAATTAATTTGTATTATAGTAGTACAAAACTACAATTGAAAATGTTTGACATTTGTTGTGAGAAAAATAGGGACTTAATGACAGCTGACAATGACAATGACATTAATGTCATCATTTAATAACCTAGATCGCGGATAATTTAAGATTGACAACGACACTTCCGACAGTGTATGTCAAAATAAAACGTTCGGAAATCGGAAGTACACTGGCCAAGTAGATTTTATTAATCGAACTAGTATATTATTAAGTACATGTTTCCATTAGTAACACATTATAATTAGGTGTAATAGATGAATTAATAATAAAGCGTTACCTTTTTATAATTATCTTTAATATTTTTGTATTTACGGTTTCACATTAATTTCAGATTCATTCTGATTTCAGAACGCATGTTGTCAGGATGCCGCCATGAGGTGGCCATAACGACAACAATGGCAATAATTGAAAAACTTTAATTTGTGTGTACATCAAAAATAACATTCTCAAATTCACGGATTAATATTTTTCCTTAATACAGTGTATTTTTCCCCGTTTTTCGATATAATGCACAAGTGCTAGCCAAAAATGAAACACCTCCTTTAATGTGATGTTAGTATTGTGTTTAATTGATTTTAATTTAATTTTATGTAATGTTAGTGTGTGTGTACCAATTGATTTTAATTTAATTTTATGTATGGATTATAATTATCTGAAATAAATTAATTAATAATAATCATGTTTGTGCTGACACTATCCACGTTGATATACGGAGTGACATCCTGGTGCATCATGAAGAAGTTTCGTAACTATAAAAACTACGTGTTCCTTAACACAATTTTATCATACTTCTTACGCAATTTCATGTACTTCTTAAAGTGGCAATTCATGATAACTGAAGATATATGGGAAGAAATATTAATTAGTCAAAGACTCGAAAATATCGACTAATAAATGATTCGAAATATAATATAAAAACTTGATATAGGGAATACCCAATATCAAGTTATATTTCATTAAATGATATTATGTACTAGATGGTGTTATATTATTAATGAGTCATTAATTATTTATGCATAGACAGAGCTGCACCATGATGAGATAGGAGACTTTTGGTCTCGTACACCAACCTAATTACGTAACACACCATCTATCACAATCTGAATCATTTTGAAGCCTATTGCTAATCCATTGCTTCATATTACGTTTGAAAAATTTGTCTGCTCAACAACGTAAATAACGCAATGAATATTGTTGAGCTATCAAAGTTAAAGACATTCCTACTGTTAGTGTGTTACGCAATTACCCCGCAGGTCTTTCTTTTTAGTAGACTGACTGTTGTATTTTGATATTTATATTTTCTTGTGTGAGTCTTATTAAATACCTATTATTACTGTGTTGATGTGACAAGTTTACTACCATAGTTTTGCTATTATAATGAGCCGTAGCGTTCGAGAGGTGTATGATTATCCTATGTGTTACTTTAAGTGTTGAGTTGTGATTTTCTGATTATAAACGTAATTTTTGTGAGTTTTAACAATATTTTTTGGACTTATTTAATGATAAAAACATATTATTATCATTATTAGACCAATTAGAGAAAAACGGGGATTATGAACAGGTGCAAAAAGCGCTCGCGCATTAAATGTTCTCTTGAGCGAAAATGATGAACAGGGATACGTTGAGAACGAGTGTATTGATAGACAAACTCAAGAAAACTTGATAGATTCATCTAATGATGAGAATTTGCCTGAATTTTACTCCTCAGCGCCTTCTGAAAACTCAGTTTCAGAGCGTTATAATTATGTTGTCGCCTAATGTCTCTAGATTATGTTTTTCTAGTAAATATTTTTATTTCCAGACCAATAATATGGTGACTAATAAAAATGCAAGAAAAAAAATACTAATTGCGTATTATATTATGTACTTTGAAAAAAACTGATGAATTTTGTTACCAAAGTATTTAATAAGAGACTTATTATTAAGCTTCGTAACTTCTTCGAAATCTGATTACAAAGTTGCATTTATTTTATAAAACGAGAACTAAACTTGACTTTAATACGATGGAATGATGGCTTTTTATAAATCGTGCCATCTTCACCGTACTTTGCAATATAATCTTTCTAAGGGTTAAAGGCCCGCTCAGATGAACCACAATCACACCACATCGCAGCGACAAAATGTGGGCAAGCAGTGGTTACGTGTGAATAGTGTCGCTGCAGCTTCCTGCAGTTGCGCTGTGGTAACTACAAAATCAAATCAAATGGTCGACTCAACTTTGTGTTTCCGATGTGGCTGTCCGCTAGTGCGCGGTCTCGCTGGTGGTCGCGTTGTGGCTGCGACGCGCAACGTGGCCAGCCGCTAGTGCGCGGAGTCGCTGGTGGTTACGTTGTGGCTGCTAGTGCACGGTCTCGCTGGTTGTTGCGTTATGGCTGCGACATGGCCTTGATGTCGTCGGTATTGCTCGCACGGTTGATTTTGACGGCCAAATGTGGTCCGTGGGAATGAACTATTTTCATACAAATAAGCGCCTGTCCAAGTGTTCTCGTAGTGGTGTGGTTGTAAAAAATAGACACCATTTTTTTCCTAGAAATCTTGTAACATAAACCCCTGAAAAAGTAAGTGTTGAAAAGACTTCACTGGATCCCATCCTTAAATTTACTCTCCGTAGGTATGTACCTACATGTGAACTTTTTCCTGTTACTCACGAGGGTAGTACGTCCAAATGAAAAAGGAGCTTATTTGTGTATCTATCAAGTGGAATCTCGGTAACTCTGATTAAATTTTATCGTTTTAGGTGTTTTACTTAATTTTATTATATAGGAGGAATGTCTACGCTAAAGAGTTTTTCATTTTGAAGTAGATTTGGCACACTTTTTGATGTACCTGACGATTCTAAAGATGACGTGACTTACACCTACTACCAACAAATACTTTCGCTGATTATTCGTTTATTGAGAAACAGCCTCGAGTATCGAGAAAATTCATCTGGATACACGTGGATTAAGTGAAAATAGAACATTATTATCGGGATCGGATCTGCAAGCACATAAACCGACTTTCCGAAAATGTACACACGGCTACATATCAAGCTATACATTTCCAGTGTAAGCTGACCTCTCATTGTACGGAAATCCTATACAATGCGAGATCAGTTTACACTGATAATGATACTTGATGCTTGATATGTAGCCATGTGTACAGTGCCGATATCTATCTATACTAATAATAAAGCTAAAGTTTGATTGTTTCTTGTTTGAATGCGCTAATCTCTGGAACTACCAGTCGGATTTGAAAAATACTTTTTGCATTTGATAGCCCAATTCTTGAGGAAGGCTAAAGGCTATAACATAATGCTATGATCCTTAGGAGCCGAGCAAAAGGGAAAAAGTCAGAAAGAATGCTAAGCGAAAACGAAGTAATATCCTGCACCCTAATTGTGTAAATCTGAATCATTTTGTTGCCTATTGTTTATCCATTGCTTCATATGTTCGAAAAATTTGTCTGCTCAACAACGTAAATAACGAATGTTGCTGAACTGTCAAAATGAAAGCTATTCCTACTGTTAGTGTGTTACACAATTAGCCCGCGAGGCTAGGAAGTACTCGTAATAGCTGGATGGGATGCAACGCGGTGATTCAGAGGGCTGAAATTTCACGCGGAGGAAGTCGCGGGCATAAGCTAGTTGTAGAATAATATTGCGATGATATTACCTACCCAGGAGAAGCCTTACGAACACTTCCCCCTCTGTAAAAGGACAGGAATAAATGTCCTATCTAGTACGTCCATAAAAACTACTTTCAAATCGATTCTAACGCACTTCGTAAATCGTGCGGAGCTCCGTGAAATTGCCTGGCTGTGCTGTAGGATCCTGTAAAATCGTTAAAATACGTCAAACTTACATAAAAACGGAATAACCTTCCATATGTAGGTACCTGATTTTTTTATGATATTTACTCATGTTTTCATTGAAATTGAAAATCTTAACCTCATAATAATCTACATTTTGATTTGTCACTCGATTGCACCGTGATTCAACATATAACATGGCATGAGTCGAATATTTTTGAAGCATTGCTTTTGTGACGTCACCGATTCTCGCTACACCTAGTTTTTATGTTCATAAAGTTCAACATATTTTCTTTTGCATTATAAAAGTATACCTAAAATCAGAAAAATTAACATGCACTTGATATGCGATTATGTATTTTTAGTAAAAATGCTAACGGGACTACCGAAGGGTTGAGGTCATGTTTCAAACCAAAATTGACGTAGCGATAATTTCCTAATTAAGTAGTATTTTATATGATTTTTTTAATGTACAATGTTTTATATTTCCATTATTAGAATGGAAATATTTGGTTTTATAATTTCAATATTACATAGTATTTTGTTTTAAATTAACCTATTTTATTATTGAGATTATTATTAATTTTGTCCCCTTTATTTAATTGGGGTTATATTAAAATAAAAATTTAACTATTTTAAGCATATGTTGTTTTATTTTATGGATTCAGTCAAAATTCCGAATGAACATCGATATCGATAAAACAAATTCGATGGTACGGAATTCTCTGACTGGGCAAGCAGCTTTTTTTTTTTGTATCTTCCGCGTCCCACGCCTAGAGTCAACTTAAGTAGTAGTAGTAGAGTCGACTTTAAGTTCAGAATATTTCGCTTATGCCTTTTCCACAAGCCTACCCACGATAATAACTACCCCATGTAAAATCTAAAAGCTGTAATACTAAGTTTTGTCTCTTCCAGGTAACAAAACAATGCCATAAATACTTACCTTTTTCTATTTATTTTCAAAGCAAGAAAACTTTACGTCTCCCTACATTTCCTTCACAAAAATTGCGTTCCCAACAAGACCGAGACAATTGAACGTTTTGAATCAAAGTGCATCCGCAAAATTTTCTACAAAATCTTTCAAGCGCCCGGCATTCTTTGATTCTCATATTTGAATATGGAAAGCGGAACGCGAAATTCAAATTCGTTTCGAACGAATTTCAATGTTCGTTCGATTTTTGTAAGGAGATTTGCTATGTATGGTGGATGTTTCGAGATATATTATTGGAGTAATAAAATTACTGTGTTCTAGCTAATAGGTTTTATCTCTCGAAATCTTGAATTTTCGGAATATACAACAATAACATTATTGTTTAATACGTTTTAGACATTTCTTAGGACCTTTGGAAGGCGTAAGAGCGGTGTTCAATGATATTTTTGATCACAGCGAGGTGTCACATTCTTCTGAAGCGAACTTAGTAGACAGATATTTTTAACGCAAGACGTGTCCGATATTTATGCATTCTGAGAGGTGACCAAGAGGTGACACATCTTTTTGAAGCCGATGCGGATCCTTTCTATATCTTGGAGTCATTTGTCTCGTCAGCTAGTTTTGGTGTTTTTTTGATGACACAGAATAAAAAATAAAATAAAAACATTTAATTCAAGCAAAAGCCATATTAAATTAAATCACATCAAATTTCACAATACTGCAACAGAGCAGATCATAATAGAATAAAATGTCAAAACACAAAAAAAAAAAAAACTCGAAGCATTTATTTCAAATAAACCAATTACAGGCACTTTTGAATTGTTAAGGGGTCAGTCAGTCAGAAAAATGAAGCTACACTCGAGAGCAATGAATCCGGGTCACTTAAAGAATCCTAAAAATCTCGGAAACTAAAAATGCTAGGTTAATGCAATAAATTGTATTTAATAGACAATGTAATACTCCTTAAATGAAGGTATTAAAACTTCTTAGTTATTGTAAAGTTATATCATAAAAAAATCAAATTTGAAAAAGGGCCACTTTCGAAGATGGAACTACGAAATTACAGCATTTGGTTTTGCTTTTGTTTGTAATCTGTCATTTATGTGGGTACATAAACCATGTTGATAGTGCTCTATATTCATTATTCAAGCTGAAATTATGTCGCTTACGCCTGAAGAATGCACCAGAATACTTACAATGCTGGAAACCGGCCGGAGTCAGCGCGATACAGCCAGGACTGTCGGTGTGTCGCTGTCAACAGTACAAATAGTTCTCCGACGTTACGAAGAAACTGGTTCTAACCTACGCAGACCAGGAACGGGCAGAACCAGGTGTACCACAGCACGAGAAGACCGATACTTGGTGAACACCATGCTTCGAAATCGCTTTCTCACAGGAACTGAACTCACAAATCAGTTTCGACGCCTCGGAGGAAGTAACCCAAGTGCATGGACAGTAAGACGTCGGCTTGCTGAATCTAACTTAAAACCCCTTAGACCTGCAAACGGCCCTAAACTGGAGCGTGGGCATCGTATTTCAAGACTAAGATATGCCCAGAGCCACGTAAATTGGAATATTGAAGATTGGTCAAAAGTTATGTTCTCCGACGAATCAAAATTTATGCTCTACAAGCACGATGGAAGACACAGAGTGTATCGAAGACCAGGGGAAAGATTCAAGCAAGCATGCATCGAAGAAAAAGTAGCCTACGGTGGTGGGTCTGTACTTGTGTGGGCCGGAATTTCTTCTGAAAGTCGCACAGAGCTGGTGATCATAGAAAACGGCTCTTTAACTAGCGTAAGATATGTGGAAGAAATCCTCAATGATCACGTTGGTCCATTTATGGTCAATTTAGGTGAGGATGCTATATTTATGCATGACAATGCCCGACCTCATACAGGTAGGATTGTGAATGACTACCTTCAAGAGATGAACATTACTCGTATGGAGTGGCCAGCGCGCAGCCCGGATATCAACCCGATCGAGCATGCTTGGGACGAGCTAGGCAGATGCGTAAAACAACGAAACCCTCCCCCAATCACGCTTCGTGAGCTCAAAATTGCTCTCACAGAGGAATGGGAGAATATTCCCCAAAATCGTATAAGGAACTTGGTGTACAGCATGCCAAACCGCGTAAACGCAGTAATGGAAGCACGAGGAGGCAATACGAAGTATTAAAATTCAAGAAAATCGTAATAAAGTTCAAAAATTTCATGTTTCCTATTTTTGTTTTAAGGAGAGATCAGCAGTTTTTTTCTTTATGTAATTTTGTGTTAATAAAATGTATGGTGACTCATATTTTTTTTACTTTCATTTAGGGAGTATTACATCGTCTATTAAATACAATTTATTGCATTAACCTATCATTTTTAGTTTCCGAGATTTTTAACATTCTTTAAGTGACCCGGATTCATTGCTCTCGAGTGTAGTTGCCCATTCCAAAGCGTAGTAAGTACAATTAAAATAAAAGAATTATAACATTACTTGGGCAGCTACTTGTATAATATGCCTTCCACGGATGATGAACACATATATTATGTTTGCTGTCTTCTTGAGAACACATAGTACACATAAATAAACTCACGCCTTCTTCCCATGGGGATAGGCAGAAGTTACAGCACGCAACCTGCTACGATCCTTACATACTTCCTTTTGCTTCGTTTACTCATACATCTGGTCATACACGCACGCTGGTTGCGAGTACTACGCACCTGACCTTTTTGAAGAACATCAACAATAAGGTCACTATATATATCCTCCTAGGGCGTCCCCTTCCGGTGTTTTCGCTCACATCTGCCTTGTAAATACCTTTTTAACCGACTTCAAAAAAAGGAGGAGATTCTCAATTCGCCTGTATGGTTTTTTTTTATGTGTTAGCTCAGAACTTTTTCTGGGTGAACCGATTTGGGTGATTCTCTTTTTTTTAAACATCTTCTTTTAAACCGCACCGTTGCCTTATCACATCATTCCTCAGCCTATCATTCATAGTTACACCACACATGCTTCGCAAGGAAAGCATTTACAGAGAGTAATGATAGTAATCAAGTAATGGATACATCCTCAGCTACTCTTTGAACAAGTTATAGTACTCTCAGGCCAACTACGGCCATTCAAAAATTGCCAACGCGGACGGTATTTCACGTCCACACGGCGGGGTATTGGTAAAGTTTTCAACTAGCAATAATCGCACCTCGGATTAACCTCATTGGTTACGATATTGCCTCTGCGCAAAGTTAACTTGTATACATAGATCCGAGCCACCCAACCAAACACCGTGCAATAAACGATAGCGCGATGTAACTCGATTCCAACGCCATCTAGGCGCACTTTTGGTACTAAATATCGTTTGTGAATAAAGGTCAACGTAAAACTGGTTTTTACAATGAAAAGGGCGTATAAAGACATGGGGCGAGATTCGTCAAAATAATCTTTAAGTAGTTTGTAAAGAGCGTCATTACAAAACAAAGTATTCACTGTTTCATACAATTTAATGGCAGTTGTTTACAACATTGATAATCACTGAAGGAATCAATATCTCACAATAACTAATTTGCTTAAATAATTATATTCGAGCAGCAGATTCGCGACACCAATCTAACTTTATCACTAGCGATCCACCTCGATCGACCACCGTTACTCTAATGAATCCTCCCTCCAACCCAGCAAAGTTAAGATGGCGTCTCGAACCCACTCTAGATTTATCCTCTGCTCTGATTGGACGTTATACAATGCAGTGACTTTTAATTAAATTAGTTGGATTTACACAATGTTTAAATGTAATAAATCAAATCAAATTAAATTAGGATTTAACAAGTTATTTTTAATTAACAATCAACCTTATCAATTAATCGTATGCAACCAACAATCAACTCTCAGTTTACTTCCTCCGACATATATAATAATATTGTAATACACAGCCTTGCATTAATAATGTAATTTTAAATGGTAAAGTAAAGAGGGCTATTAATATTAAGTAGGTATTCTTAGTAAAAAAACATTTATTAACCGAAGAGAATATTGCCTGTAATTCCCGGAGACAGGAGGAGAACGACGCAGAGATGATTAGTACACCCACATTTCCCAGTTTCAAAGTGTGTTAGTAATACAAAATAGGATAGAACATTTACCCGTGTATGCGAATATAAATTAATAAAAGCAGTGTCCTTATCCAGCCCACGGTTTTAAATAGGTAATCATATTTTGCCTCTTTTGCGAGACTCTCAGGAAAATCTCTGGCAGGCCATTCTAAAAACGAGCAATAATAAAATTGTGATAAGTGATAAGTAAATGGGTAGTAGTAGCGTCTATTGTTAGCTTTTAGCGGAGCTTAAAACTATTCAGACCCTTCACAGTTGACGGTTGATTTAAGATGTTCCACAAATAAATATCTGAATGAAACTCTTGCGATATTTTCAAGTTCACTCATAACTTTTCCTTTACAAAGTTTTACCACGTCCCAGCATCTTAGATGTGAATGTATTGGTCAAATTATTTTTCTTAAGACACGCCCTGAAGTGTTGGCAAGCACTTGTAAACTTTGAGGCGAACCACTCAAGGAAGGTTAAAAATATATTTCAAAAGATGGAAACAAAGTATTATGTTGTCTGGGTTTTTTTTATGAGAGCATTATTTTAGGCACCAGTGCTTCCGCCAGCGATTACTGACAAACGCGTGCACGTGAAAAACCACACAGAATGACTGGACCTGTCCAGTCATGGACAGGTCCACTCATTCTGTGTGGTTTTTCCTTAAAAGACCATTTCAGACACAAATCTACAAGGTCTTCACATGATCTGACTAAGATTATGTCTGGACTTTAAAAGAGACTGTGACCTCTGCGTTTGTTTCGGCCTTTCATCTCAGAGTAGTCAGATAGGAAGCGCCGAGCTCATCTAGTTTTAAAAATATGATTGACGTGTAAAAGTGTTTGTATAAACCTACTTACAGAAATAAAATCATTTAACATTAACGAGAAACGAGTAGAGCTAGTAACTAAAAAGGAGTTGGCGAGCAACGAGCAGCGAGTGCGTGGCGGTGACGAGCGATTGCTTGCTGGTAAGCGTATGCACAGTCAGCAAAGGAGGTAAGTATCCAAGGTCGCCGAATATAGTTGACGTTTAGTAAGAAACCGATGAATGTTTTCGAATAGATACTTATCTCTTTTGCTGACTGTACTCAAGCAAGAGTGGGTCCCTCGGCGAGAGTTCTGTCCGCCAACCGAGCATCGCTGAGCGAGTGCTCTCTTTGATAGCTCTTGTCTCTGAAACAAACGTGTACTCACCGGCGTGGCGGGGTGAATCAATTTTAAAGAAAAAAAGAAAGAAAGAAAAAGTATTTATCGGGACTTGCACAGGATTATCATAAAGTAAATTAAACACACACTTAAAAAAAAAGTAAAATGAATGATGAATAATGAATTTTATTCACTTATACGGGACCTTACAATCTTTTCTACGCTTCTTCAGCGAGGAAATCGTTGATAGCTAGTCGTTTTCTCTTCGGCAGAAGAACAGGTGCTTAAGACGCAGTTACTGAAAACAAAATAACATGACCTTCTCATAATCCTGGAGACCAATTCTAATACTTCAAGAACGATTACATCCAAGTCGTAATCTCATCTCTGGGACCATCAATGTCAGAAACTTTTCAAAAATGTAGATAAAATATATGTATTTTTGACAGATTGAGACTGACCTGAGAGTAGAATACGACTGTTCTTAAAAATACAGGATTTTCTCCTGCAGGATAGTTGTGTAACATACTAACAGTAGGAATACCTTTCATTTTGACAGTTCAACAACATTCATTGCGTTATTTACGTTGTTGATCAGACACATTTTTCGAACATATGAAGCAATGGATTAGCAATAGGCTTCTAAATGATATTGATTGTGATAGATAGTATGTTACACAATAATGGTGCTGGTGCTGGACCTTATACAATGATGTATGTGTCTTTTAAATTACATTATTATATCTTAAACCACGGGCATATAAAATTAAATTAAATTAAAATTAAAATGGTAATTTTTAAAAGGCAAACCTCTTTATAATCATCACAACGACTTTTTTTGCAGACAACAAAATATAACCATCGTTACGCTGGTAATATGCATTATCAATACTCTCATAGTAACATTTCAAATATGTATACAGGTTGTTTGGTTTCTACCAAACCGACCGACACAATTTTCTTAGGAATAGGGACCGACATATCCTAGTTGTCGCCCATAAAACCTAATTATGTCTTAAGTGTCACAGTAGGTAATTCAGATAATAATATGTTTTTTTAATCACCCGTTATTTGCGGGACGCCGTTACTGTTGATTAGATACTCAGACCTCTCTTGTTTCACATCGGCGTCGAGTCGACGATGAAGTACCTGGGACTCGTCCTTGACAGCCGGTGGAACTTCGTTGAGCATTTCGGTCGTTTGGCTCCCAGACTGGAGCGGGCCGGGGCTGCCTTAAAGCGGCTCCTACCCAATCTAGGGGTTTCAAACGCCTCCTGCCGGAGGCTCTACGCGGGGGTAATGTGGTCCATGGCCCTTTATGCGGCACTGGTGTGGACGCGTTCATTGAGGCGCCGATCAGCCCGGCTGTTGAACGCGTCCCATAGGGTCATGGCCATCCGGCTTGTCCGGGGATACCGCACGCACGAGGCTGCGAGCCTTCTTGCAGGATTGCCGCCATAGGATCTGGAGGCAAAAGTCCTCACGCCCATTTGGGAGTGGCGCGAGGAAGTGAAAAGCCGGGGCGTAACTCCGCTGCCGCGAGAAAACGCGACACAGCGGACAAAGCTCCGGCGGGATCTCATTGCGGCCTGGAGAGTGCGACTGTCGTAACCCAGTGCTGGGCACGCCACGATTGCGGTAGTAAGTCCCCTCTTTGAGGAGTAGCTTGATAGGCGCCACAGCGTCCTCTCCTTTCGCCTGACTCAGGCCCTCACCGGAAATGGCTGTTTTGGGAGGTTTCTGTTTCGGATACAGCGGGAGGAAACTGCCGGGCTACCATTGTGTGCATCGACCGGAGGATACGGTGGAGTATACGGTGGAAGTCTGCCCGACTTGGGCGGAGCACCGCTGTGTCCTCGTGGCGGTGATCGGCGGTGGCGATCTCTCGCGTCCGGCCCTGGTCCAGGCCATGGTATGGAGCGAGAGGGAATGGGAAGTCGTCCCCTCTTTTTGCGAAGCAATAATGCTCGCGAAGGAGGAGATGGAGCGCGTGAGGGAGAGGCAATCGTTGCACCCTCATGCCCCTAGTTGCCGCAGGAGGAGGCACCCTGGGTATCGGGAGTCGATAGCTGACTCCCGGCCACCGAAGGCGCGGGCTTGCAGACGGCGAACAATGGGCAGCTCGTCGTCCGGTAGGGACCAGGCCCGGGTCGACGGCGCGTTGTGTTCCACGCACGCCTCAAAGTGATGTCAGCATTATTGACGGGTTCCAATAGGGCCGATGCCTGCCGGGGTCACGCGGATTATTCGAAAGAGTTACCGTGGCTCTGGCGCACAGGCAACGAAGGAACACGGGTCGGTTTTAGTCAGTAAGAGTCTGACACGCCCTCCTGCTCCGCCCAGAGCGGGAGAGGTCATTTAATGATTTCCCACCCAAAAAAAAAAAAGACGGCCTTTGTTTTACTACGGCGTTTTGCTCACAAGATATTTCGACACATTGTTCACGATTACCCAAGTATTCTTCTAACCATTGTAGACCTGGGCCTGTGATACCATAGTTATCTAACTTTTCTATGAGCAGTTCATGAGAAACAAAGTCAAACGCTTGTGACAAGACAAAAATTATTACCATTGCCTGCTTTTTCTTATCAACATTTACTAGGATATTATGCACTAAATTAAATGCGGCAAGTGTCGTTGATTTACCCCTTTGAAAGCCATACTGTTCCTTTTTAATTAGTTAAATACTTATCTAAATACAAAGATAATCTTCTATGTATTGCCTTTTCAAATATTTTAAAGATAATGGGGAGCAAGGCTATGGTTCTATAGTTACTCATTTCGGTTTTCTCCTTTTTTATGCAATGGCTTGTCTACTGACTACTTTAACCGGCGCGCGGCGGCTGAGAAAAGTTCCTTGCTTGAAAGATAAATTTACTAGGCATCATAGCATGGCGACAATACAGATGATGCATTTTTTTTAATGTCAGTTGTAATACCATCATAACTAACAGATGCAGTATTATTTATTGACATAATAATATTTGCAATTTCAATGTCCTCTATCGGTGTAAGAAATAAACTATTATTTGCACGGTTTTTATTTGTGTTTTGTATGTTCCCATTATATTAAGTAGTTATAGTTGTATTAAGTAGTTATTGAATTTGTTTGCTATTTCATAAGGACTGGTTGAAATACCACTGTCAGTTTTCACTTCATTAAAATTCCTGATTGGCATTACACTCTATATCCTCGTTGATGACTTTCCACGCAGCTTTACAATTATTCTTAGATTTATTTACAAAATTGTCTTTAGAAATTCTTTGAGTTATGTAATGGATTATCAAAAAAAACCCTGACTTTACAAAGCTCAACATACGCTAAGGAACTGCTAATAGCCTGTCTGCACCTGTCAGTTGTTGCTGTTGTTGTTGACTGTACCCACAATAAATTGTCACCGTCCCTTAAGATTAAGTACATTTTAATAAAATTGAGTTTCGCTGTACCTTATGCCGTAATTAGTTTAACCCTTTCGCCGTCCCACGAGGCGGGTACAATTAATCTCCTGTGATGAAGTGACATAAACATTTCAGACAAATTAGGTACCCTATATTTTGATAAAGATTTCACAGTATCTGATCGTTAGCCCTTTGGGTTAGTAAAAATAAATAGGCCACAAATAAATTTTTGTAGTCACTTAAGTAAACAACTTTCACGCCTCGTTTCCCTAAAGTGTTAGGCAGAGGTGAGCCTGTAGTATACACCTTTATTTCGCCAGATCTGTTTAAGTTCCATGTAATAGGGGGCGAGCCTATTGCCAGCAACCCGGCAAAAATCCAGATTGTGGGCTGCTACTAAGAAATTCCAGGTAGAAAAACCCAGAAAAACTGGAAAACTGATTACATTTATTATGAACAAAAACTGAGATGAGAATGCTCAACCAACCAAACAACCAACCAACCCATACAACCAACTCCAACTCGTTCTTTTTTGTTTTTGTGTGTTTCTCTCTGCGTCATGTTTACCGCAAATACACGTATTTTCTTTCTTTTATTTTTCTACTTTTTTTTTTTAGAAAGATGTCTGGTTTTTATTGAATGGATATAATAAGAAATGAGTATACAAGAGGAAGTCTGAATGTGGCACGGGTGAGTGAAAAGTTAGTTGTAAGAAAATCAGTTGTCATAGTATGTGATGCGGAGGAGTGAGGAAAATGTTGTGAGGAAAGTTTTGAGTATGAATGTTGCTATAAGAGTATTGGAAGACCAAAGAAACGAAGGATGAAACGAGTGTGTGAAAGATGATATGGCTAGAAAGGGGGTGACTACCGAAGACATGCTCCCCAAATAAATTCAGATAACATTAAGAGAATGATGATTATTTTGAACAAACCATACAATTCCCATGAACGTTGGGTAGACGTGTTCTTGAGTGGAGACAGTTGGCTGTGCGCCAGGGCCACGGTAACTCTTTCGAACAATTCGCAATCTTGGCAGGCATCGGCCCTATCGGATCCCGTCAATGATGCTGGCATCTCTTTGAGGCACGCGTGGAACACGACGCGCCCTCGACCCGGGCCTGGTCCTTACCGGACGGCGAGCTGCCCATTGCTCGCCATCAGCAAGCCCGCGCCTACGGTGGCCGGGAGCCTGCAATCGACTACCAACGCCCAGGGTGTCTCCTCCTGCAATGACTAGGGGCGTGAGTGTATAACGATTACCTCTCTCTCACGCGCTCTGCCTCCTCTTTCGCGAGCATTACTGCTTCGCAGAAGGAGGTGACAAATGATAAATGATTTTATTTCTGTAAGTAGGTTTGTACAAACACTTTTACACGTCAATCATATTTTCTAAAACTAGACGAGGTCGGTGTTTCCTATCTGATTGATCCTGGGTTCGATTTCCGGGTCGGGCAAAGTGTTATTGGGTTTTGCCATCTGGAATTTCTCGGTAGCAGCCCGGAGTCCAGATTTGTGCCTGGTTGATGGCAATAGGCTCGCCCCCTATTACATGGGACTTAAACATAACTGGCGAAACGTGGGTGTGCTATAGGTACCCCTCTGCCTAACCCCTCGGGGAATACAGGCGTGATGTTATGTTATGTTGTGTTATGTGAAGAAAGGCCGCAACAAAATTAGAGATCACAGTCTCTTTTAAAGTCCAGAGATAATCTTGGTCAGATCCTGTGCAGACCAGGTAGATTTGAGTCTGAAATGGTCTTTTGATGAAAAACCACACAGAATGAGTGGACCTGTCCAGTCAGTGCACGCATTTGTCACTAATCATGGAGCTCAACTCAGAACTTAAGGAGCTCAACTACTCGACGAACAATACCAAAGAAAGGACATTTGGGTAGGCCGCATAAAGCACTCAAACTACCAGATTATCATTGAAACTACCTGAGACGGCTTCCCATTCCCACTCGCTCCGTACAATGGCATGAACCAGGGCCGGACGCGAGAGATCGCCGCCACGAGGACACGGCGTTGCTCCTCCTAAGTCAGGCAGATCTCCACCGTATGCTCCACCATGTCCTCCGGTCGATCCACACAATGGTAACGCCCGGACATTTCCTCCCACCTTATCCAAAACAGGAACCTCTCGAAACATCCATGTCCGGCGAGGACCTGCGTCAGGTGGAAGGTGAGGACGCCGTGGCGCCTCTCAAGCCACTCCTGAACGAAGGGACTTACCGCCGCAATTGTGGCGTGCCCTAACGCTCTCAGGCTGGTAGTTGAAGCAACGGTCTTCGCATTTTGGCTGGTAAAATCAAAGGAATGCTGTAGCCTACTGGTGATTCTAAACAAACCATCATAGGTGAGCGATCAGTAAACGTCAATCAATCTGCCCAGCTTTTTCTCAAGCACCTATTCGTGGGGTTTTTGAGGGTCTTTGAGTCTAACCGGATGCAGCTGAATACCAGTATTTTTCAATTAAGTGGATTAGAATTCAAGCAGAACACAAAATTAAATGGGTTTCTAAGGGCATTAAACTTTGTAGCAAGAAGCAAAGAAGCCTATTATGGAAATGCAGGTTGAATCCATCAAGCGAAAATAAAAAGAAATTTAAGTCATACTCACAAAGGTTTAAAAAAGTCATCAGACTCACTCAAAGGGCACAAAATAACAACTTTATAAATACTGCTCATAATAAATCAAAGGCTTCATGGCAAATAATTAACAATAATAACTATATAAAAGAACCCGTATCAAAGATTAATAACCAAAATATGACAATTGACGATCCTAAAGAGATAGCAACATCATTTAACGACTTTTTTATTGACCAAGTACAAAGTGTAAGTAACAAAACAAACGTTAGAACTATTGACCTGAGTTACAACTCGAATTCAATGTTTATGGCCCCAACTGTCTCAAACGACTTAGTAAGGGTGATCAAAAGCCTGAAAAATACACAAAGTCATGGTTATGACTGTATAACTACCAAGGTTGTGAAGTTTGTCAGTGATATTGTAGCTGCGCCTTTAAGTCACATAGTGAACACTTGTATTGCTTCTGGTATTTTCCCTAATGGCCTGAAAACAGTTGTAATTAAACCAATACATAAAAAAAATAGCAAAGAAGATATGTCCAACTATAGACCAGTAGCATTGATCCCTATATTCTCCAAGATACTTGAAAAGATTATTTATGAAGCACTTGACAATTATTTGACTAAATATAATATATTGTGCAAAGAACAAATGGGATTTAGAAAAAACAAAAATATTAATATGGCAATCTTTAATCTTCTATTTCCCGTTATGAATAATGTTGACAAGAAAGTACCGGTATGTGCCATATTAACTGATATGACTAAGGCGTTCGATTACGTTAGCCATGACATCCTTTTATATAAACTACACCGCTATGGCATTAGGGGTAATGTCCTGGACCTTATAACCTCTTACCTCAGTGGTCGATATCAGGTAACAGAAATATCTAGAACATCTCTTGAAACGAAACGTGAGCTTAAATATGCATCAGACGGTAGAGTAGTCAAATATGGTGTTCCACAGGGTAGCGTTCTTGGGCCACCTCTATTTCTGCTCTATATCAATGATTTGCCACGTCAAATCCAACATCCTATGGTGCTATTTGCGGATGATTGTACTGTGATAGTAAAATGTAATGACATTAAAGATTATGAAGATGATATCAATACAGCATTGGAAAACATTATTGACTGGCTTGACATAAATAACTTAGTCATCAATCTTAAAAAAACAAAAATTATGCATTTTTATCAAAGGACTTGCCCTCTTAATGTTAACGTTGGTCATAATGGACAATATGTTGAAACAACAAATATTGCTAAATTCCTGGGTATCTTAATTGACAGCAATCTTACTTGGAAACCTCATGCTGAAGACGTTTGTTGTAAACTTAGCAAGTCAGCCTATGTGCTGCATAATCTATCGCATAAAGTAAGCAATAATATACTCGTAGTAGCTTACCACGGTCTAGTGGCGCCAATTTTAAGATTCGGAGTAATATTCTGGGGCAATTGCAGTGAGAGGGAGCAAATTTTTAGAGCCCAAAAACGTTGCATAAGATCTATGTTAAATCTGAAAACTACAGACAGCTGTGTACCTGTGTTTAAGTCGCTGAAAGTACTGACCTTCCCATCACTGTACATTTTAGAGGTCGCAATCTT
Organism: Griposia aprilina; assembly: GCA_916610205.1. Classification (NCBI taxonomy): domain Eukaryota; kingdom Metazoa; phylum Arthropoda; class Insecta; order Lepidoptera; family Noctuidae; genus Griposia; species Griposia aprilina. Next base: position 19,125,865 of record OU744286.1, read on the forward strand.
TGTTAGAACTAATTTAGATTTATTTCCATCACTAGCCGATATTAGAATGCGGTCAGGTCCAAGGAGACTACAATATAAAAACCTATTACATACAGGCAATTACAGAACAGCACTACTAAGGAAAAATATTATGTCGATGGGACCCATCTTATACAATAAAATTCCGCACAGTTTCAAAGAACACCCTATTCGAATATTTAAATCTAAGCTCACTGCATTATTATTGGATAAATGTTATTATTGTATCAATGACTTTTTAAATGATAAAGAAATTTGACAATAAAATTTGTAAATGACATTATGTTTGTAAAATAATATTTCACTTAATTATAATTCCAAGATAATGAAATTCATTTTGTTGACAAGATTTATTTATGTGCAATTGACTATTTGATGATTATTATTATTTCCTTTTTTTATGTTTGTTAGTGTTAATTAGAATGACATGTTAGTTGTTAATTTATAATAATATTGTATGTAATCTATTAGTTTCTATGAATTTGCATGCCGTAAGGTAGAATGTAGCGGTAACCTTCAGCTATTTGTATCATCTTAAACTTGTACCTACATTGATGGCAAATAAATAAATCTGAATCTGAATCTGAATCTGAATCATGGAGCGCCTGCTCACTAAGTCACAATCAGTCGGTCGACCTGGAAATATTATGAAAGCTCCACTGTTTTAATTAGAAAACTTTAATTCTGCCCAAATAACCTTAAATTTTCGCGGAACAATAAAACTTTGGTAAAACATCAAACAATTTCAAACTTTTACAAGTTTCAAAGTAGCACAATAATAATTATTCCCCTTACTGATTCCTCTACTGTAAACATGTTGAATTTTTGCTTGTAAAATTTCTGTAACTCTCCAATGCTTTGGCGTAGCTGGAAAGTAGAAAATATTATGAGGCCATAAATAAAAACTTTTAAAACTAACTAAGTTTCCTGGAGAATGGGTCACAAAGGAATACTCAATCAGAGTTAAAACGTCATTGAACAAAGTTTCTTGAAAACTAAAGAGCTTTTACATAACCAAACTTAACTACTTTAAGACAAGCAAGGCAGCAGTTTACAGATCTCAGCCTCTTAGCCCATAACCGAGATTTTGCTTTTTTAACCATCTTCCAAAAAGAAGGAGGTTATATGTTCAGCTGTATGTATGTTTGTAACCAACTTCCAAAAAGTAGGAGGTTCACCGATTTCTCCGTCAATAGTGGACCGATTTTCAATTTTAGTTTTTTGTTTTAAAGGGTATGCTCTCGAGGTGGTTCCATTGTCACCAAGTCAGAATCTGATGAAGGGATCCCATAGAAATCGAGGGAAATCCTAAAATTTTATAGGCACACCTATAGCGATTTGGGTTCATTAATAAATGACCCACAAAAAAAAGAGAAAAATAAACATCTTTTCACTTTGTAGTATTTTTTTTTGGAAGTTGGTTGTTTTTTTCTCAAAACGTTTTTTAATCGACGTAAAAAAGGAGAAGGTTCTAAAATTGACGCGTATTTTTTTCTATATCAATTTTCCGCATCTAATAAGATTGTGTCCACACTACGTGTTTACGCGCGTATAGACGAAGGATGGCGGCATCTGTGTCTCTAGCGTACGCGTTCAAGCTATTACTGACAGCTAATAACAAACTTGTTGATGGATCGAGAAGAAACTGTAACTTACCTAAAGAACATTTTTTTTCGCACTTCTTATGTATACCTAAACCCACATGTGTGAAAGGAAAAACTTTAGTGATCTATGTGCAAGTCCATTTTGGTCCGTGACACATGATCATTCGTATCACCTGCGATTCTGTCGAGGTGTGCTACGCTTTGAGACTGCGGTTCGTCAGGATCGACTCGTTATTTAAACCGTCACACTCAACTATTACAGTTATTAGTACTTTCAGAGTTAACATTTTAATACATTTTGGGATTTTACGTTTAATCCCTAAAATATTTAAAAAAAAAATATAGGCCTTATTATTTTTTAGTCAAAAGACGAAGCCGTTCAAAAATTTGAATTTGGAAATGAAATCCCAAAACGAACATGCTTATACATTGCCCGTAAGCAATAAATAAACACAATAAAACTATTAGTCGGATTAATATTACAGAAACACAACATAACATCACGCCTGTAATCCCCGAAGGGTTAGGCAGAGATGTACCTATAGTGCACCCATATTTCGCCAGTTATGTTAGCAGCCTATTGCCATCAACCGGGCACAAATCCAGACTCCGGGCTGCTATATAGATTATGTAGAAATGTAATTATAAAATACTTAGGAACACACGTTGGCTTCAAATTTACAGAAACAAATACCAGAATCCATCTTCATTAAGTAAGTAAGTGTTCTTAAAACATTTTCTATACGTAGTTTCACATTTTTAATAATAAATCACAAAAGAAAGCTCTGTTCATTTCATGTATAAGACAAATTAGGTCCCATCTCCAATGATTTCTCCCGGGATCGTTATATTCTAAACAAATTGTATTTAATTAAATTAGGCCCATTGTCTTTAGAAAATATTTTGTTACGATAAAGAAAGAAAAATATGGCGTCTCTTGGAGAGGACTGTCGACCATGGTAATTCAATTTCTAAGAAGAAGATTGAATGTGGATTTTGGATAGTCAAAGTGACCAAATAAATAAACCGGCAGACAATGGCTTAGTAGCACAGCAAATTCTTTTGTACAGGGATTGTGCATGATATTATCGTTTATGTCCACGTCCACGTCCAAAAATTGTTGGAAAATGTGGTATACGTACTACTAGCAGTGGTCGGAAATTTAAAAGCGTCTTCATAATATTTCCATACATTAGAGATGTCAAAACCTCGGACTAGTCGTTCACTCGAAGCGAAGCAAAACTCCGTAAATAACCCTCTGAAAAGATTTTACAAAGAAAATTACACTTCGTATATCCTCCAAATGAATCAAAATATTCACTAATATGGAACCGAGTGATATCAGTGTGAATCTTTCAGTGCACTCCAGTGTACAGTGCATCTTATCACTCAGCTGAATACATCGCACTATCGTCACAGTATAATAAAGTAAGCAGTATTACGTCTTCATGCAAATCGGCCGAAACGACGCGCTTCAAAATCTCGGTGTACATTAGTATTCAATAGTTGCGCGTGCACCGCATTTACGTAAGGATGCGAACGGTACGAGACGCTCTCGCAATTATCATATTTATGTGAAAAATGGCACGAAGATATGGACTGTATTGTTCAGTGCATGGCTATTTGAATTCATCAATATTGAAACCAGTTTTTTTTTTGTTGCCATCTCACTCTGCAAGTTAAGCCAAGCCTATCAAAATAACATTATTTTTAATTTTTACTTATTTATGTTATGTAGGTATTTCTATATTTATTGAAGCGTAGCGAGCATAATTTCCATGACAGGTGCTTAGTAGGTGAGTATCTCTCTTTTATTTTTCGATGCGATTGATGCCCGATTGAAAGAACAAAATATACCTATACTAGCTTCTGCTCGTGGCTTCGCCCGCGTGGATTTTAATCTGTCACAGAAACTCTTTATCGTGCGTGCCGCGATCAAAAACACGTTCGTGAAATCTACACTATTCATCCCATATTCATCCAAATGATTTGGTCTAAAATGCAATTTATATCGTTATACAATTTCACTGACGATAAGTAAATTTATTTCGATAGGGGTTTGACATTATCTATTTAAATTACTTTAGACAAATTAAAATATTTTCTTTATACAACTCTGTCATATTTTAATGAATTTGTGAAGTAACCTGAGCATTTAGATATTATATCTAAATGCTCAGGTTAATTCGGTTATATGTCATCGCGGACTTTTTATAGGCCTTTTTATGTAATTTTTCCATAGAAAGTATTTTACTTTTGAACCCGATTAAATGTTTTTTTTTTTATCGGACTGTCTGAATGGCTTCGACTGTTGTGCTGAGATGATTTAGTAAACAAACCTTACACCACAAGTTACCAGATTTGTAAAAACATTTTAATGTACAGAACATACTACCTTCATCATAACGCTAGGTTTTAGAAAAGAATTCATAAACTCTAAACAAGAATGCAGAATCTCCCATCATTAAATTTGTCAGACGTATAAACTACAGCTACAACCCAAGAGACACAGTCAGTGGGCAACCCTAGTGCGTGTTTATATAACGACCGCCCGTTGATAATTATTTCAAGGACACTGCCGACACGTAATACTGCTTACTTTATTATACTGTGCTATAGTTTCCCAGAGATACCTCTATAATTATACACTATACTATGTAGCACTAGACTTCACATATATACTGTAGTGACTAGGTAGTAAGTGGCACTGACGTTCACTCCCCGTGTAAATTTCGACGATCTTAGTAAACGGGAAATATAAAATTGATACTGTATTATTTTCTTTGAAGGGATGTCGGTCGCCCCATATCAAAACCTAGTAAGTGCTTCAAACTAAATTTACCAGGAGAGCGCAAAAATATATGAATTTGATGCACTCTTTGCTATAAGTAGAGATATTAATTCCGCTAAACCCAGTGAGTGTCCCAAAACTCATTCAAAACCATAAAAAAAAGATAGAAAGCCACTTTGACCATGACGAATGAGCTTTGACTGCTGACTCATCCATGCGTCATGTTCGTGAACGGGCGCCGTCAGAGTAGGGACTGGTCATCTCTTAGGCTGCCACGGCTTATTTTAATTTAATTTAAATATTAAATTAAATTAAAATAAGCCGTGGCAGCTCTCAGAACTTTTTTCTAGGTGATTCGGTTTGGATGATTCTTTTTTATTTGAAAGCTGGTGCTTTACATGTAGTCCCATATAAATTTGATTATGTTCTGACTAGCAGTTTTTGAGTTATCCTTAATACTGCGGATTTTTTCCACTTAGTCTAAATTAATGATGTGTTAATAATTTCCTGTCACTGTTATTTACATAGCAAGTAGTGGTATACGAACTTGTGTGGGGTAAGTACCACAACTAAAAAGTGAAAAATAGAAACCTTTTTACAAAAAAAACAACCGACTTCCAAGAAAAACACAAAAAAACGTGAAAAATAACTTTAATTTCGGAAGTCGGTGGCCAAATACGAAAATACAAAAGCAAAGTCACCGACTTTCGAAATTAAAGTTATTTTTCACGTTTTTGAGTGTTTTTCTTGGAAGTCGGTTGTTTATTTTTGTAAAAAAGTTTTTTGTCCATTTATTACGGACGCTTTTAACGTTCTGCATCGTTCTCACATGCATAATTTCAACATGATTGATGTAACCAATATTTAGTACTTAAACTTATTTTGATTTAAAAGAGTGTCCGTGGAGTTTCTTGCCCGTTCTTCTCCATAGGTACCTACTACGCTTTGGAATGGGCAACTAGCTTCATCTTTTTGACTGACCGACCCCATAACAATTCAAAAGTGCCTGTAATTGGTTTATATGAAATAAATGCTTTGATTTTGAGTTTACGCTGCAGAAAGTTTTGAATAAAAGGTACCCACCTACTCTCAGTAGGTACCTACTATTTTTATACGAGATTGAATGGTAGGCGTTTGGGATATGCCAATTGTAATTTTTGACGTTTGATGCTGACTCTCAGCTCGCTATGAATAAATTAGTTTGCGAGCTTGGCGATTTTTCTAAAAATCTGTGTCTATCCCATAGATATTCCGTGCTCTATCCCATTTTTTTCGTTTGGTTTTGGAACTTTTTGAAGCAAAAATTATAGTTCAGGTAAAACATTATGCTGTTAGAAACAATAAATAATAATAACTCCACCGCCGTATCCCCACGTTGACGCCGTGGTGGGGTTTGCGCGCTCTGAACTCTGGGTCTGTGCCGGTAGACTTTACCGGAACGGGTCCAGGGTGAGGAGCTAGACCAAGAGTGATACAGAAACCCGCAGTGCAGCATGTGGCGAGCTGTTGGGTAGTAGCGTAACAATGAGTACACTATTACTTTACAATTTGTACATTGCAAATGGCTGGGTCTTTTGTGATGCCGTTGGACGTTTTCAGGAACCCTACCTAAGCTGTTGTGGTCTTAGCCCAAAGTAAGTATTTATTTATTTATTATTAGCCTTTTCAACAATGAGTACACTGGTAGTTTATAATTTGTACATTGCAAACTTAAGTCTAAGCGCCTCATTACTTAAAGAAAAGCACAGCACATACGGTATGCATACGCTATGCACAGATAATAACACAATTAATTATTTAAAACAAGTAATACATAGTTTAAAAAAAAATGTAAAGCTAAATTGATTAAGTAGGTACCTACGATAAATTTGCATTAAATTAAATAACATAGATTAAATTAAATCATATTTTTATATTTCATAAATTTTCCGTAAGATTAGGTCAATATTTGATTTTAGACTAGACTATTAAATGGCAAGCGCGGCTTTATTAGAGATTTTCTTTTATGTATGTTGGAAAATATCCCACGGGATTAAAAATACCCTAAAAACGTCTGTTTGAACGTTGAACGAACAAAAATTCGAAAAACTATGTTTTCGGCATCAAACTCGTACCCAGACTTCGTAGCAATTATTAAAAAAAAAATGCGTGAGTAACGTGGAACACTCGGTTAGAACGAAGTTCCTTTCATAGTATATTTTGAACATACATAGAACAAATTTGATTACCATAAAAAGGGTATTGTTGAGTCAACCTTAAAAGATAGACATAAATGCTGTCGCGGACTTATTTTTTAGAACTTTAAAGGGAAAAATTCAGTCATAAGTACATGTTTTTTGCGTAACTTTAACCTTTTACGCAGCGCATGCAACGGCAGTTCTCAAAAGGAATATTTTTTTCCCGTTTTTGCAACATTTTTCATTTATGCTCCGCTCCTATTGGTTGTAGCGTAATATAATTATAGCCTAAAGCCTTCCTCGATAAATGGACTATTCAACACAAAAAGATTTTTTCAATTCCAACTTGCAGTTCCTGAGATAAGCGCTTTCAACCAAGCAAACAAATAAAGAAAGGGTCGTGACGGAAAATCGTGACGGAAAATTCTTACACTTTTTTTCGTCTAGCCCCTATCCGCCAAGTCCGTACCGAGCGATAAGGAACTTCGTTCCAAAAATATTCAATGTACAGTTTTGACTTCGTTACTATCTATATACCTATATAAAATTCAATTTTATTATAAGTATACAGGATGGCAGGGACATTGATGAGAAACCTGTTACCATGGATAGTACATGATTCTGAACCCACCAGCGTTAGAATCTTTCATCAGCAGTAGGGACTGCAGTTTTCATTGAAACAGCAGTTTTTTTTTTTGATAATCTACGAGAAATATCTGCGCTAGGGGGGATCTAGAATCATGTTCTGAATTCATGGTTACAGCGGGCTTAGCATGGCGCTATCTATCTCTTCGAAGAATAGAGACGGCTATTCTCATACAAAGTGACATTTCGTTTCTCTATTTTTGACATCGCACCGTAAAAATCCTTCTAAAATCTGTCATTTTGTCTTTCGTTTCTGCCGATCGTTGTCTAGGTCCTTTTTAATGTAGACTATTTCTGAAGACAGTTGTCTAAGGTAGTGAAGACAATTTGATTTTTTAATCGCCATGCTAAAGACAGTAGAAAACTTTTTACTCGACGGCCACAAAGTATTAAAATGGAATGGAAAAAAGGAATTTTTCACTTTTTGTATGGAAAATGTGAAAAATGATTACCTACATGTTGAGTTTTACGGGTGTAAGGGAGTCGAAATTTTCATTATTTTTGCGATAGGACACACCATTTTCGAGATATAAGCAAAATAAAAGATAAATGTGAATAAATTACTGAATTTCGTAAAAGGTGCAGTTGGCTGTTTCTACTTTGCTGCCGCCGTACTGTCTTCACGAAACGTCATTTTTGTCTACTCTTCCGTCGACAAGACGGTGCTTGTGCTAAGCCTGCAGTTTGCTCGACATAAATGGCACACATTCGGATGTTGTTTATAGTCAGAAGCCCAAAAGTGTTATCATCCGGTAAGACTTTAAAATATAAAATTACATTAAAAAGTGAGCGGTAACCAATGTAACCATTTACCCTCAAAAACTAAAAACTAACCTTCATTCTACGAAAAGAAATACGACTTTAGCTCCAAATAGAACCAGCTGATTGATCACGAACGGCTCAGATTAATAGCCCTTGAGGTCAAAGCACTCACAGTTTATTATTGCTATCTAAACATTTATCTTTTACTAATTTGTTTTGTTTTCCATGAGAAACAGATTGAAATGTTTACGAAAACTGAAATGGAGAATCGTATTTATTTCTCTTTCGCATTGTCAAAACATTTATTATTTGCAAAAACGTGTTAAAAAAGCCATGATTTATTTTTAATAAATATCTTCAGGCTCATTTTAGTCTTGTATCGTAGGTGTGCGTTTAAAAAACGAAAACCAATATTTTTAACAGAACAACTTAAACCTAAAAACAATATTTTGGAATGGTCGAGTAGGCTTACAGTTAACTGAATACGCTCATGGTGGTAATTTGACATTAAAGCACCTATATACGCAACCTATGTACCGGAATCAAATCAAATCATTTATTTGCTTGAATATGGAAAGATGAGGGATAATACATATTATATATAATATATATGGGGTAGGCGCAGAAAATAAGAAGCAATATTGAATTTTCGCTCACTTTTACGCGCCTTTCACGAATAACTCTTGTTTTATTAAAAAAATCGCCGCGTATTAAATTTTGAAAGTAATTGTAAATTCGCTTGAGTGATCGAATGGTACCAGAATCATTTTTCCACCAGCCTGCACGATGTAATTAATGTTCCCCTTTGCAGACAACCTCTACAATATCTCCTCATTCCTATTATAAAAAATTCCAAACAAAGAATTGGTTTCATATTTTTAAGTATCACGAGACTGTTACCTCTATGTCGGGTTATGATTACAAAATAAAAAAAGTTCTGACCTGTGACCAAATAAGAAAATCAAGACAGTGCTGCGAATAATACATTGAAGCATGCAAATCTACACCATGCTCTGTGCATTCACGCTCACACGCACACATTTACAACCGAATTTTACAATCAAACTAAATGTCATGTTTACGAAACCGGTCTCACGTCACTGTTGACAGCACTATGTCTTGACTTTTTATTTGGTCTGAGGTACCGATAAAAAGCCGGATATTTGCAAAAAAGTTCGGACATTTTACTACCTATTTAATCTTTATTTTTCCAGTATTCATTTAACTTTTTCTACATACATATATGAACTCACGTCTTCTTCCCATGGGGGTAGGCAGAAACTACAGAACGCCGCCTGATACGGTCCTTACATACTCCTTTTGCTTCGTTCACGTTCATACATCTGGTCATACACGCACGCGGCGCGCCGGTTGCGAGTACTATATTAACAAACTTTAGTAATAATTATAGAGATATGTGGAACAGGGTGTAAAGCTCACTCATACTCTATGGAAAAAGGAGGACCCTCCGATCAGATGGGTGTCGTGTCTGGTGGACAACTGCCTGATGACTGGTGTCGGGACGTTGTGTATACGCTAGTAGCGCGGTAAACTCTGCTTGCGCGATGCAGGATTTTGCGCGACGTCAGTGTGACGCGTAGCTTGCATAAAACGATGTAGATACCACTACAGTAAAATTTTATATTTCCTAAAAAAAATGTCCCCTTAGTTAAGTCGAAAAGTCCGGACTAAATCCGGACGGATGATAACCCTACCTCCATGTGGCTAACCATCCCTATCCTATAGAAATAAGCGCATATCCTTCCAAAATTGATTATTGACGTGACGTCATCAAGACCCGGCTGACCCGGTGTTTCACTATAATGATTAATTGCGTCAACACTACGTCATCATTAAAGCGCCTTGATTAATGATTGCGTATTCAAGCTTCTACAGCGATGACGTAGCGTTTATTTTTCGGTAAAATTGATTAAACAAAAAATACTTTGTGGAATATGTGTCAAAATTTAAGGTTGGTTTTATTTACGGTGAATATCGGGTTTAGATCTACGAAGTCAAGTGCAGGTACAGACAGCAAAAGGGATTGGAAGGTACCTATGCTGAAAAGAAACGATGTTATTTCTTGTCTATGAGGTAAGTATATGCGTATAATTTAAAAAGTCAGACGAAACTTGATTACACACGCCCAATATGGGTAGGTAGTGTTAGCTGCCTGCATACTAATCACTTTAAGGCTTTCTTTTGTATGAGATGAAACATCAGTAAAATTAAATAAGTATCAATCTCTGCTAGGATTACACGCTATACGCGTACCGTTCTTATTCTTCGGTGTATCGATAATTCCATTTCTATAAATGGAAAACAAGAAAAACTAAGAATTTATGGAAAAAATCAAAATACTTTATTTCACATAAACCAACATGGGCACTTATGAACCGTCAGAAGCTAGTTGCACGGTTTCAATAGGTCGTGTCCTATGGAGAAGAGCCGCAAAGAAACTCCACGATTTCTCATTTAAAAATAATTGTCTTTTACAATGTTTTCAAATTACAGTGTTAATAGGTGTGGGAGGACAGTGTAGGCCTGTCAACAAGTACCAGGTACCTAAGAAAATAGACTAGTGGCTCTTTGAGCGGTAGATCTCGCGAATCAGTCTTTGCATACGTTGAAACTGAATAAATGTTCACCGCACACCTTAAAACAAAATCCTTAAAACAAAAAGCACGCGCAAAGAGCGCGAAATGACTGAAATATGTTTTTTTTTTACGTTTTCTACCCCCATATCTCCGCCAGTTTGAAACAAATCGATAAACTGAATCTAAAAAAAAGTTCCTTATAACTATCGAACCTGCTCACAAAATTTCACGAGAATCGGTTGAGAAATGCGACCTGTAGAGGAGAACAGCCATCCTCCGGACATCCGGACATACGAAAGCATTTTTGCCAAAGCTGAAACGGAGACGCTTGGCTCGCGCTACACGCTCGCTCGGTCAAAAAAGGTCTACAAATCTATAGTCTACAAGTTAGGTCTACAATGATACGTATGCTGGTTTTCTGGTTTGGAATTTTCATCATAAGTAGCTAAATCAACAGTGTTCATCAGTGAAGTCACCTCATTATTTTCTGTAAATCAGCAGTGTTCATCAGTGACTTCACTTCATTATGTTCTCTAAATCAGCAGTGTTCATCAGTGAATTCACCTCATTATGTTCTCAGTATGTTACTGTCTCGTTGCTGTAGTGGTCGTAAGCGCAACTGCTGGGCATGAGGTTCTGGGTTCGAGTCCCAGGTCGGGCAAAGTGTTATTGGGTTTTTTATCTAGAAGTTTTCAGTAATAGTCCGGAGTTTGGATTTCTGTCCGGTTGGTGGAAATAGGCTTGCCTTGCTTGCTTGCTTACATGGGACTTAAACATAACTGGAAAAATGTGGATGTACCATAGATACATCTCTGCCCAACCTTTCTGGGAAACAAGGCGTGATGTTATGTTATGTTATTATTTGGGATGGAAATATTTTATTCAAACACCCAAAAACCTTAAAATTAGTTCGTAATGACCGATGCTTACACTAATTCTAACTTGATTAGGGAAATTGAAAATTTTATCAACCTACAGTTAATCAAGCAAATTTTATCAAGTTTAGCGGATGATTTTTTAATCGGAGTTTGTTATCATTAAAATTTACCTACCTTTTAGTAATGCTATGTTTCACCATTTGCCACATTTTCGAATTTTCTCCCAGCTGCAGAACTCAATATCTACGTGATTCAAACCACACTGGGTAGGCATTTATTATACGTCTATTTCCATTTATTTCCGGGGCAGGAAACAAAACAATATTATTGCTGTTCCATACATGTTTTATTATACATACATTCAAACAAAATAAAGCCAAACATGTTTTTGTTGTCTATTCTATCATATTGTATTTGTTTATTGTGCCACACGATTTATAGCCAGCTTTATTGTATTGTATTTAGCCGTTTAGTCAATTTAATTGAATTGTCATTTACAAAATAATACGAATTGCTTTTTAAATAATTTCTTTGGACTCAAGTATTCACTCTTTTCTAAGAGGCAAATATGCCAGGCAATCTCGTCTTTGCCATCCACCCTAAGGCCTTTAAGTCTTAGCCCTAGGTTATTTAATTAGCCAAATAATACGAGTATATTGGCTACAATTTTCTTTAACGTTGATAAATATTATATTAGTACGATAGAGAGAAAGAAAGAATAAAGGAAAAATGTTTATTCTGCACAAACAAAACGCACAAAAATAAATACATAAAATATACACACACGATACGATCGCAAACGCAACGTTAAAAATGTATGGAATTGAAACTGTTATGAAGCTCATACATTTTTCAGTTGTTTATAGAAGAATTTTTTGAATAGTTACATACGAAATAACGTAGGCGTTGAAGATTGTGTTACTGGAATCAATTAATGTTTACAGAATGGAGAAGAATTGACTCAAATAAGTGCTACAATAAATGAGCCTTACTTTGATGTATTTTAATAGGTAAGTAGTGTAATGAATAATTATGCAAGTTGATAAACATAAATACAGCTATCGCCAACGATAATCTGTGATAATCTGTAATGGCCACTGGCCGCCCTTTTTTTTTTTTTTTTTTGGGTGGGATATCATCAAATGACCTCTCCCGCTCTGGGAGGAGCGGAAGGGCGTGTCAGACTCTTGCTGACTAAAACCCACCCGTGTTCCTTCAGTGGCCAGTGCGCCACTGCCACGGTAACTCTTTCGAACAATCCGCGACCCCGGCAGGCATCGGCCCTATCGGACCCCGTCAAATATGCTGACATCTCTTTGAGACGCGCGTGGAACACAACGCGCCGTCGACCCGGGCCTGGTCCTTACCGGACGGCGAGCTCCACTGGCCGCCCTAAAAAGTACGAAAAGTGGCCATCGTTCATCACAGTGGCTGTCACAATGGTCCGTATGTACGGAGTGACACCAAAAGGTGGTTTGTGTCAATGTACTTTAAAATAGTGAATGTGAACATTCTGCTAGACCCCTCCCAAGTTACGCCATAACACTTACTTTACTTTTAAAGCTAAGTGAACGATAAGTGAGTGACCATGTGTCACTGATGACCCATCTACGCACCGATCTCGGTAAGCGTTTTTTGACCTTAGATAGATCGATTAACTTAGATATGAGGCCCTCCTTGTTTAATTTATATTACAATATCTGTTGCCCGCGACTACGTCTGCGTGTATTTTGTATTGGGTGCTAATTAAGGCAGCTTCTTTAAAATGTCATTCTCGTCTTCAAATATATTTAGTTGTCTAAATAATTAATAGGTAAGCGACAAACTTTTAGCGTCTAATAAATGGTTTTCAAGCGAATATATATTGTAAAACGAGCTACTGTTAATATGACGCAGCATGGTGATAATTCTTAAGCAACGTTATGGACCAAGTAATAAATAGGGGCATTATTCATAATGCCCGCGCATTATGAATAATGACAAGCGTAGTCGACGGAGCCCCGCTTGGCGGGGCTCCTACTTTTGGGTGGTTTAAAAAAAATAACCACGAAGGGGATGGCGGGGTCTTTTAGACCCCGCCATTCCCTTCTAACCTAACCTGTCCGAGTCGGGGTGCCCTAAGTCCCGAGCTCGCTTAGTAGCTCACTTACAACATTAGTCACTTGACTTATCAATTCAGAAGTAAATATATTTATCGGTAGCTCTGAGTCATATTAATTTACGCTCGTAAATTGACGCTGGTTTTTTGATATTCTGTTGGAATAGTAAAGATGATGAATTAATATAATTGAAGCTGTTCTATTAACTCGTCGCCTACATATAAAAAAAGACGCTAGGTTGCAGGTGCTAAAGACAACTTTTGTTGCCGCACATATAATTTCCTTTTTGTATTTTGGGTTTTGTGTCATAAATTTTAGGGTTCCAGAGATAAAATGGAATCCTTACATGATCATTGTCGTCTTTCTGTCTGTCCGTCTGTCACAGCCAAATTGCTCCGAATCTAAGGGACCGATTACATTGTGGTACACATATTCATTTCTGTATCCCAAATAAGGACGTATATTTTTTTTTTCGGGGTTCTCTTTTGGGAAAGCAAATAAGAAACTTAAAAAAAAACCTTGCAACCTGTACCATAGCATTTTTCTCTAAGCCTGTACCGTGTGAGCTGTGGAGGGCTTTCTATAACACAAGGTTTTTTTTATAATTTTCAAATAAATAGTTATAAAGTTATTTAAGAAAATGATGAAAATTGATCATTCTCCCCCCTTATCTGCGTAACTACTGAACCTAAAATTTTGAAAAAGAAACAGATCATAGTTCTGTACTTATAGATGATTACAGGAAAACATAAAAAGTCTATGGTCTTAAAATAACATGATAAATTTCTGAATATTGTGAATATACATTACATTTCATTTGACATTTTCATTTTACATTACATTTGAAGTTGGAATGTATATATGGGAGAACATATGTTTCAACTACAATCCTAAATTTCTTCTCGGGATTAATTCTTCCAAATTAAGGTACCCTACATTGTGCGTGGCCTGACATGCACTTGGCCGGTTTTTTATACAAATATCTAGGATGAAAAGTAGCCTATGATATTGTCCAGGACCCAGGCTACATGCTGGGCAAACAACAATCGATACAGTGATTTGTACTGAAAAGGTAACAAACACACAGTCTACAGAGTTGCTTTCGCATTTATACTATAAGTGTGGATGCATAGATAGATTAAAAAAAAAAAACTAAGAGTAAAGCCTTAGATACACTAGGGGACAAATGGAGCGACACGTGGCAGAACACGGCGCTCAACAACTACGTAAATGTCCCGAGAGAATGTCGCGGAACGTTTTGCAGGCTAGACTAGTAAGTGTTTCTAGAAAAGTCGCTTGAGGAGGTTGTGGTGATAAGCGCTGTGTATATTTCGAGCAGTTTAAGCGAACCGTAATCGAGAAAGGAGGTGGTGGGTGCGGAATTATATACTACAACGACAATGAAAATATATATAAGAGAGTAGAGAAATAGCGCGGTACTGACCCGCAACACGTGAGCTCGCTCTCGGAGCGGGAGCTAGCAAAATTGCGCGTCATGTTGGAGGACATTTTGTTCCCTAGTGTATTCGCGGCTTTATGATAAAATTCGCACGTTCACATCGCTTCAAATTCCCGCAACACGTCGTTAAACCAAAAAAGTAAAAAAAAACTCCTGCTAACGTGCTATAACAACGCTCGGTGCGAAAATCCTCGAAGGTTTCTACTTGCACATTTGACTTTATAACCGGATTGTCGCCCCGTTGGCGACGCTAATGGAATGTGTAAACTATTCGAATAACGTTATACTACTTGCTTTTGTACTTTCAACTTAACTAGCTTTTGCTCGTTCATTTTCGCATGCTACGGAAATAGAGATATTATTTTTCTTTTTTTCGATACAACATCCATCATTATTCTACATAATCTATTCTCTCTTTTCTTTCTTTGTTCTATTATTTTTTATTACTTTATTCTTTCTTTTATTTTATTCTTTGGCCTTTATCCCAATTTATTTGGCGTTGGCGTATCATGTCGTTTTCTTACCATACTTCTCTATTAGTCGTTTGTGTACAATTTCTATTAATAATTTTAATTCCGACAAAAACTTAAACCAGGCCCGGATGCTGAATGCAGAACAGCCATACCATCTGCAAAAATGTGTACATGCAGAAGGTGCCATAGGTAAATATATTACAATATGGAATCCAAACCTATACTTGACATGAACGATTTTTGAACGAAGATTTCAGATGGATTTCGGAGGAAACTGGAAAAACGAAAGTAAAAAATTACTTGTTCTTTGACACATAAAATTCCTGGGCAGGATTCGACCTATACCTGGAACACTCTGTCTCGGAACAATCCTACTAATCCTACTAATATTATAAATATGAAAGTTTGTGAGGATGGATGGATGAATGTTTGTCTCGTTCACGCAAAAACTACCTAACGGATTTGGATGGAATTTGGAACACAGATATTTTATAACCTAGATTAACACGTAGGATACTTTTTATCCCGGTAATACGATCCCGTGGGATAATTTCTGACATCCACGCGGGTGAAGCCACGGGCATAAGCTAGTAAATACTATAATCATAATCATAAATCTTTATTTATCTCAACATCCTGTGCGAGTCCGAATAAATACTTTTTCTTTCTTTCTTTATACTAGGCACTATTTAATAAAATGCACAATCTTAAATAGAGAAAGGTGTCTGAGATAGGAGTCAGAAACGGTCACAGAATAAAACTTTTCCAAATACAGAGCGGTTTTTTTTTAAACCATAATGTCGAATACTGGTGAAAATGAAAGATTTTATGACGGAATCGCATTCCTAGGGAACACAAGCTTTACTACCAGAAAATTCATTACAAACAAAACCAAAAAAAAAAAACACTTTGCCAGCAAAAGTAACTACACCCAAAAAAAGAAACGGTTATGCAAACACATTTTATTTCTATACTTATAGCGGGCACTAAAACTTGTCACCTTTTCGAACAGTTATTTTCGTTCATGATGTTTTCAGTACGAAGTCGGATTAATAATAGTCACATGCAAGTAAAAATAATCTAAATGTGCTTTACCATTTCATTCTCCGATTGTACCTACCCATTAAATTTATTTTTTGATATTGTGATCACACTTGCCGAAATTGTCACAATTAAACTTAACCGTACTTAGCCACACCTTTATACCAAAACTGAAAGCTTTCACAAACTTAGTCCTGAACCCAAGACCTCAATTAACTTAATGTCTCACCAAGTGCAGTTAAAGTAACACTGAAACAAAGTACTTTACTGCAATGAAGTTGTATAATAAGCTGTATCGGGTTAAGACTGTGAAACGGGTAACGGACGGATTAGCTGTCAATTATTGGTCCATTCCTATAATTTACGGACAGTTATAGGTTAAAATTAAGACTCTTGTATGACTCTTGAGCAGTGGTGGCCCAGTGGAATCGACCCCGACTTACGAGTTGTAGGTCGTGGGTTCGAACCAAGGCAGGCAGGTAGCCTTTGTGTAAATAATTTCATCACGACTGCTCTCAAAACAGTGAAGGAAAACATCGTGAGGAAACCGGCAAGTCCTAGAACCAAACATTCGAAGACAGGTGACATCTACCAACCCGCACTTGGCCCGCGTGGTAGATTACAGCCCACTCCCACTCGAAGAAAGGAGGCCTGTGTCCCAGCAGTGGGAACACTATAGACTGATTATGCTAATACTCTTGTATCTTCACCAATAATGAAGCAAAGACCTCATAGCTTTGCATAGTAGAACCTCCCATATGGAAGTAGCTATTACAGGTAAAATTAGATTACGAATCTATTTACCTATATGCCTAGTTTGGCAATAAATAGTGCTACCATTATTGGTAAGTAAAACGATTCGTTTTTGTTTATAGGACCCGAGCATAAGTAATCCGCCTTGCTCGATTAAACGTTACTACAAAATGGTATCAATGACCATTTTAGTGCTTTGTCTAGCGTCAATTTTTTAACATATTTTTTTTGCTGTTATTTGGCTGTGGGTTCATATCCAGACAAATGCCATTGTGACTTTTTTAATCCTTATGTTCTTTCTAAAGATGAACTCGACCTCCAATTCAAAAGAATGCATTGGCTGCTTGGAAGACACTCCATGCTGTCCGTGCGAAACAAATTGTAGCTTTACAGACAAGTTCTGATGCCAGTTTGGACTTCTGGTATTCAGATACGGGGCTACACCTACCAAACCAATATATTAATTGTCCAACTATTCCAGAACCAAGTGCTACGGGAAATTGTAAATGCACCTTGGCACATACAAAATGATGACCTCCACCGGGACCTAAGAGTCGAGTTCATAGAAAAAGTGATCCACAAACTTGCTCATTAAAATAGACTTCATAAGCATGTGAACGTCGAAGCAATCCAGCTGCTCGGCCACACAAACATTGTTAGAAGACTAAAAAGAGCAAAACCGTTCGAACTAGTGTTTAGTGTTAGTGAATAGTGTGCAGTACAAAAGTGCGAAACAAATACAAGAACGAAGTGTATTCGCCTTAATAGGTACAATAAGAAAAGTGCTATCGGACACATATTTAGTAAAGACAATTTCATAGATTAGGTTATAGTACGGCTTAATAGTGGTGATACAAGGATGAAAGTAAAACCAAAAAATAAAATTGTGTGACTTTCACACCATGGGCCCGACACTTGGAGAAAATTTTGGTTGGTGTTTCTTACCATGGGCCCATTACGG
This sequence comes from Griposia aprilina, assembly GCA_916610205.1. Lineage (NCBI taxonomy): Eukaryota > Metazoa > Arthropoda > Insecta > Lepidoptera > Noctuidae > Griposia > Griposia aprilina. The sequence continues at coordinate 19,144,123 of OU744286.1, forward strand.
TGACTTCACAACGCGGCCAAAAGCAGCTGAGCGGTTATAAGTCTATTTATAAGGCTAGATTGTAATAAGATTAGGGTCCATCGTATTGTTGGTTGAACCCTAGGACAAGGCAATAAAAAGGTTCTTTCTGGGTTTATCTCGGACATAACTAACATCGGTGAAGGAAAACATAGTGAGGAAACCTGGACTTATACTAATATAAGTCTGAAATCGCTAAACCGCTTTGAGCAAATCTAGTGATCAATGCTCTTGCCTTCTCTGTATGACAAGACGCTTTTGAGGGCGAAAGCCTCTTCAGCCAAACTCCTTCCTCCTTCTTAGGCTTCCTCTTCAAAGGAGCAGTGGGACAATAATCGGCTGGTATTATTATTTAATAATAATAATAATATCATTTGTGCTCATCTGCAGTTTAATAAACCAGATTTTAGAGGTCCTATTTACATACTCTCTTAACCTTACAAGTATAAAAAAACTTATTTAGTAGGCAGTACAAACTAACAGAGAAAGATCATGAGCAGGTTTCTTCACTTTTTGGCTTTAAAACGTGAAAACTTCTTACTAAATGACAAGAGTTAACTAGGTTGATATAATTTTCAAGGTACTGAATATTGATCTTATTCTTAAAATATAAGCGGATAGTGAAATACTTGACAGTAAATTGTGTTCCAAGTGTTACCCTTTTAGCAACGCCACATCCGAGCTACTCGCCTCAATGACGTCACGCAAAATCCTGCATCGCGCAAGCAGAGTTTACAGCGCAACTAGCATATATACAACCCGATATCAAAAGTTGGGCAATTGCCCACCAGACACGACACCCGTCTGGTCGGTGGATCCTCCCTTTTCTATGGAGGTAAGACCGAACTTTACACCCTGTTCCTCATACTATTATATCCTTAAAGTATTCGTCGGTTGATTTTCTTCATAATTTTATCTAAACATTAGCCATTTTGCTATTTTACTTCTGCCTAACCCTTCGGAGAGATACAGGCAGGCAGGAATAATGTAACGTTATGATATGTTACAGCCATTTTTAAAGTGCTTTAAAACTTAGCACTTAAGAGTTAGGACGATAACATCTGTGATTAATACATATAAACGCTTAAAATAATCCTTAAAGTAGATTTTCACTATTGAATCCGCACATCTAGTTCGATTAATTCCGGTTCATTTGGTAATCCTCTCAGCTCCTCGGCCGCAGCTTACCACCTGTGTTACTACAGTAGACTAACTACTCAAGCTGGGTTGTACAAATTATAGTAAATGCTATGTACGTCCTATCGATATGTATCGTAGTTCAATTAGTTAAATACGTGAGTACAATCAGGGTAATAAATTAATATTGTTTATCAAATGGATACACAAACGTCAGTTTGCCGTGTTATAACGATTTCTTACACTTGTCAAAGAATGACAGTTACCCCTTGGATATAAGGACAAATTGGCAGTCAATTTGATAAACAATTAATGGCCCTCAACTTCACTTAACAGTTTTTTAGCATTTTTTTTATTCGCTAATGAATAAATTAAAAAAAAAAGTTTATTTGCACCTTCAAATAAAAACATGGTTTACAATAAAAATAGGCATAGGGTAAATAAAGTTGTATGTTAGGAGTTGCAGACAATACCTAAGCGAAGATTACTTAACACATAACACAACATAACATCACGCCTGTATTCCCCGAAGGGTTAGGCAGAGGTGTGGATTACTTAATTATCTTGTAATTATAGGTATCAGCGCCCACCCTCGTAATCATTACAGTTGAAGCATTGTCCAGCGGTGGCCTGCGATAGGCTGAGTTTATTGATTGAAAACTATCGCTAGTCATCACTCTTATTTAACGGATTGATGTTCACAGAAGTCCTGTCGTACTTCTATGCGAGGCAATAATAAAAATAAGTATCATTATAATCACCACTTTTGGAAAAATCAATGGTGATCACAGTATAACAGTACACTATCAATGAACGGATACTACTGGCTTTACTGACAGTATTTTTAATGAAACAGAAAAAACACTTTCCAATCCAATTTATTCAGGAACAATTCACATTGTGTTTGAAATCATAAATGAATAAATAAAATCACGTTCATTAAAATTATAAAACTAACACATTCATAATACAATAAATTACAGAAAATATAAAAAAATACAATAGCATTACAAATTAAAGATTCAATACCATTACAAGCTACTAAATACTAATATTACCCAGTCTCATATTAACTTAAATAAAAAAAATTAAACGTGGATATGTCAATTTCCATCGAATACAGACATTTCTCCAATAAGAACGCGCTTTGAGTCTTGACCATGGTTCGTATGGCTCTCTTTTGGAGTACAAAGGCTCTCTGGCAGATATATTTAAAACTCAACTAACATTACGATCCATTTTATTTCTAAACTAAACTGTAGTACCAATTTCCCCACATTTAAAAACTCGACAGGTTTTACACAAATTGTATGCAATTCTATGCCAGTTGAACACCGTAGGGAAATTCGGCTCTCAAAAGATAAACGAACAGACCAGGTAAATGATACAAAGCATAGGTACACCACTTACATATTCTCTGGACGAGCGATTGCTGTTGATGGGAACTGACTGCTGACTTAAATGTCTATATGGCTAGGTTTATTTGTAACCCCCAACGTATCGATACGTAATGTCGTCATAGTAACGCGAAATCCTATTTTTGCGAAGACGCTAAGTAGACAAGATGTTTCGTAAAAAATCGGAATAAGGTGTACGTACAAGTAATCTTTTAACGCCATCTTACTGAACAGTCTTGTTTTATTCTTAATTCCTATTTTTTTTCATCTTATTACAAAATAAGGTTAATCTACAGACCTAGTTTTAAACCAAAGAGACTTTTTGATTTGCGATCTTTATATTTCAATCACAATTATTACACACTTAATAAGTAAAAACTGTTCCGATGGCTCGCCTCCTATTACCTGGGACTTAAACATAACTGGCGAAATGTGGGTATACCTCTGCCTAATTCTTCGGGGAAAGCAGGTGTGATGATGTGTATGCATGTGGTATGATGGTTTAAACCATTTCTAACAAAATATTGAAACTCTAAGCACATGCAAACTCAAACTCAAAGCATTTATTTCAATTATACCAATTCCAGGCACTTTTGAATAGTCAAGGGGTCGGTCAGACAGAAAGATTTAGTTAGTTAGCCATTCCAAGGCGTAGTAGGTACCTATGGAGAAGAACGGGCAAGAAACTCCACGGACACTCTTTTAAATCAAAATATTGTTACAAAAAATTGGTTACATCATTCATGTTGAAATTATACATGTGAGAATAATGTAGAAAGACGTGCGTGATAAAACAAAAAACAGAAATTAAAATAAGCCGTGGCAGCTAAGAGATGACCAGTCCAAACTGACGACGCCCGTTATCTGTCCTGTACATAAAGGTCAACCCTATTTCGAAAATAAATAAAAGCGCTGTCATACACGAGCCTTATCTGTAAGAAAATAAACCTGAATCGCACCACCACCACATTTTGAGTACATTTTTGAAATGGATAGAATTAAAATATATTCGCTAAGTCGGTAAACCCGAAACTGCATCGTCGAAACTGCAATGCAGTCATCAAATTGAAAGAACGTTTCCTTATATTTCCTAACCAAATATTAGTGTACCTGAAACGAATTAAATGGAGTCACGTTATTTGACAGCTACGTAAAATTTAACCCTAACTCCTCTGTATAAAGTCCAAATCTGCTTGGTACACAAAATCCATATAGACGTAATGCCTAGGGAAATTTTATACTTTTAAGGAGAATATTGTAGATGGCCGCATTCGCGAAATGTGGTACTTATTAAGCAGTTACGTGCTAATTACAATCTTGAGAATGTAATTGCCTTGAGAAAGGATTAAATTCTGAGTGGAACATAAGTACGTACTTCTTTGGTTTTTGAAGAAATGAATTTGTAATAGGCTCTTTTATTTTGGTGAATTGTAACAGCCATTACGTACTATGGGTAAAATGCCGGCACATTCTCTCTAGAAATAGCTTGGAACACAAAGAAAACTTAAGTACCTAAAAATAAAAACACCACTTTATTTTATGTAAGCACATTAAGGTTTACTAGTAATAATCTCTTTAGAGAAACCTTTAAAAAAAGCTCATTTGGAACATATTTTACGGCACTCAGGAGACTTGAATTGATTTATTTGCCTACAGCCCAAACCAAAGCATTTGGAACACAAAACTTATAAAGTCAAGTTCGATGTAAAATATAGATTATCTAAGTTTTATTTTTATAGAGTATCACGGTTCACGTTTACTTACAAGAAAATCAGTAGCCAAATCCCATAAAAGTTCATCCAACGACAAGGTACATGTAATTTCATAAGCAGTAAATGTGAGATAGACCCATCTATAAAGATTATTTTACATTCCATAACAGGAAACAAATCTGACCCAAAACCGCCATCGATTTTTCAAAACGACTAACAAATGGCACAACCTACACAGGACATAAAAGCTCTCGTTTCCCAGTTCTACTAAACATCTCATCGCAACAGGTAACCATTGGCACGTGATAATTTAACGAACCTCATCCGGAACTGAAAGTCTAAAGGTACTGACAGGATAAAGCTCATCTAAAAAAACGACGTTGGCATATTTCCTGCTTTTCAAACAGGAATGCGAAAATACTGGAACGACGCTGTCCGTCAATATGTAAAAACAGCGCATAAAACCTTCAACGCCCACAAAAAAGATGAAAAAAGCGAAAACAAATATTTTTGTGTCCGATATGGAAGGGTATAACCCGCACGTGCCATTCTATTGAAAAAGCTAGACCCAATTTGTATGAAAACGTAGTAACAATGACTAAAACGTTTGGCGACGAGAATAGGAAAGGTCGTGAGTTCGAACGGGTACAGCTTTTGACTAAAATTAGCGATTTTTTGCCGAACTTAAGGCCGGACTAGACTAAGGATTTAGCGGCAATGCTCGTTCGTACTAGTCTGCATGAAAACAGGTCTTTGCCTTGCAAAGAAACAGGTCTGCTATTGTTTCTTTGTTTTTTCGTATACAACATGCGCTGAAAGTGAATCTGCAAAATTTTAAGAAGGACCTAATACGTTCGCCGCTCACCATCAAGGAACAAGAAGATCACACGGGAATATCATAACCAGTGTAAATAAGCAGTGGGGATTTAACTCACGCTGGAGATGTACTATTCGATCTAGAACCTACAAGAATGAATCAGTTGAATGTCGGTCTTGTCTACGCGAGTATCTTTATTCCAGCAATGGTCGTCAAGTCTTACAAGATATTCTCAGTTCGCAACATCTTTAATCTTGTGAGTGCGCTGAACTTTACTGTGGAATAGTCGGGTCGAATCAATGCAAAACTGCAGCATACGAAGTTCATTGTGCCGAAAGGAGAGATCCAGTATCTCGACCAAAAGGCTTGTCATTGGAAGAAGGGTACGATGCAATGATGGATGCAGTTATTCAAACCCATGACGATCAAGAGGACTCCCCCTTGATCGTCATGGGTTTTGAATAACTGAAATTGCTGTTTGATATCCATCCCGTCAGTTGGCAAAGGTTGAGATGGCATTCCACCAGACGGTTTAATATCATTCGTCTTGCCCGTCGATGGAGGTCCCAGAAAGAACAGATTGTTGCACTTCTCGCACTGGCGTACCAAGTGCTTGAAAGTTTCCACGAAGAATTTTACCATGTTAATCTTGCTAAGGTTCAAAATTTCTTCAAAATTTTAATTAAATTTGATTTTCTCTTGTCTCCTCGTCCTTAAGAGTCGAATTTTCCTTTTCGTACTTCGCCTCTGCCCTCTCAAATCTTTGTCTTATCGATTCCGTAAATACCAAAACTGGGGCGACATGGAGGTAACTCCTATTTTTTTATGCGTACTGCTTTGTGCATATAAAGTTAAAATCCCTTCACTTGACTTTTCAAAAAGTCCGATAGCTTCTGCTTCTGTGAAAGCACCTTCTTTGCATAAAAGTACAATAATATCTGTGTTTCTGTGGTTTGTGTCTGTGTGTGTAAACGTATTTTCTTTCTTTTCTTTCTTTCTTTCTTTCTTTCGACAGTAATTTTGGCAATCGTTTCTGTTGTTAACAATGGAGTTTGCACAGTTTTGCTCTCCATCCAAAATTTTCCGTGTTTTGCGTGGAACTTGATATCCTGTTGTTCCCTCTTGATCATCATGGGTTTGAGTAACTTACTGCATCCACCATTCCATCGTATCCTTCTTAAAATGACAAGTATTTTGGTCGAAATACTGGATCTCCCCTTTCGGCACAATCAACTTCGTATGCCGCAGTTTTACATTGATTCGACCCGACCGTTCCACAGAAATGTTCGGCGCACTCACAGGATTTAAGATATTGTGGACTGAGAATATCTTGCAAGACTTTACGACTATTGCCGAAATAAATATACTCGCGTAGACAAGACAGACAGTCAATTGATTTATTCTTGTAGGTTCCGAATCGAATAGTTCGTCCGAATCCTGAGTTAAATCCTCACTGCTTATGAACACTATAGTATATTATATACCGTATGTTTATGCCAGTGTGATATTTTTGTTTCTTGATGGTAAGCGACGAACTTATAAGGTCCTTCATAAAATTTTGCAAATTCACTTTCAGCGCATGTTGTATATGAACCGACTTTAGATATTCTTCCCAGTGTTTCATCATCATTTTCCCCTCGGTCTTGACTTCCTCCTCCGACAGAATATCTTCTGACTCACTCGTTTTTCCGTCTGACTCGGCATCCGCTTGTGTCTTCAGATTCAATAAACCCATCCGGGCCAGAACATAATTTTGCAACATGTTTTTCCTCACCGTTTCTCAATTCGGAATAGGGGATGTCTCCTCTCTCTTCTCCTCCTCCTCTGGTAGTTCTCTCTGACTGTTCACAATCTGACTCTCTAGGTTTCGTTTTACCTTCTTCACTAGTGCCTCCTTTTCGGCATTCTGTTATGCACGTAAAAAAAAATTTATGCACCAAAGAATACGGCTGTAGACACTTTATCGCGTCCGATATATTATTATCTGATCTTATACGAGTATGATACACGTACAGCTGCTTGACCATTACTGCAGTATATTCGATTCGATCTCGCCTTTTATACCATCCAGGTAAGTAAAACCCAGTTATTTTAATAGAGGATGCTGTTCGTAATTGCATTTGCATTTTAGATGGCTGCTTCTATGTTGTGCTGCAATTTAAACCGCATTCCAGTCGCACGCTCAGATTTATTTATGCGTATGTAAGTGGTGGACTTAGCGTATAAAATTTGCATGTTATGATAAGCATATCCTGCGCAACTGGTTATTTCTCACGCTTTCTAGCCCTCGATAGGATTTGCAATGTCTGCAGGTGATGACGACCCTTTTGATGACGAGTAGATGTTCAGTTGATGTTTCAATGCTATGAGGAGTTGCGTGCTGAGCTTTTGTCCTATTGAGTGAAGATCTCTATCATCTTCAATCATCTGTACCAGCGATATTGTATTCGGTTTTTATACTCTTCGGTTACGTATACGTATTATGATTTTGTATCTTTTTTTATATGGATTGATTTAGAGAAGGCTTTTTTTGTACGTTTTGTTATCCTAAATTATATGAAATAGTGAATTAAATAATTTGTGTTTTATTTTTGTAAGTCTTATTCGTACCTATAACCTTGTCTTTCCATTTTTTTGTGACACTATGTTCTCTCGTGTCTTCTACCCATTCCGTATGATGTTGAATCTGTTATGGCTGTTTTCTGATTATAATTTATCCTTTTTATCTGGATGAATATTTGAATTTTCCGTCCCAGGGTTGCCACTGTTTTTCTTCTTCATACAAATATGTTTGTGTATCACCTTTGATACTAATTTTACCCCTAAATTAGCTACTCCCAATACTTCAGTATCACCTGGGTTTTCCATTTCTTTATACTCGTATATTATGTTTGTTTATTGTCGTTTTCAGTTTGTTCCCACAATTGTTTTTGTAATGGAGTAACCTTTGTTGTGCAAACTTTTATTACTGACAATTTATGTTCCATTTCGCCAAACGTCATTTTCCGGTATGCCCAACGGTGTATTTTTGCCCAAAAAGATTATTAAAATATTTTGTCTTTCTAATTGCAATTTTTGTGTTCGCCGTATGTTTTCATTTTGTTTCGCTATGATTAATTTTTCTTCTTCCGATAATTTACTGCATTTACGCGTTTTTGACCTGGTGCAGTCTTTGTTTTCGCTAATCTTATAATACATTTGCCGTCTTGTTGGATAACTTTGTCGATAGAATAACATGGTTTTGGTGGTTGTGGTGGATTTAATTCTGCTTGTTTGGGGTGTTGTTTACTCGTTGATGGTTCTGATTGTTCTGGTTGATGTGATAGTTATAGTGTTATTAGTTTTTGGTTCGTTTGTGATTGTGGTTTCTGGTTTTCGTTTTTGTGTCCTATACAGCGTCCGATCAACAGGCTTTTCAGAGCCTGGCGTTGAAATTGATCGTGGTGTTTTTGTGTAGTTGTAAATACATTTGCAGCGGCTCTGAAACAAATTATGGTCAAATATTTATAAAATTATAATTTAAATATTTTTATTATGGTATTCATACCTACGTATCCAACTCCGCCACTCCTTTCACCGTGTATTTGTTGCCCTATTATTTTATATTTATCTACCGACAGTCCGATGCTTAAATGATAAATGATTTTATTTCTGTAAGTAGGTTTGTATAAACACTTTTACACGTCAATCATATTTTTAACTAGATGAGGTCGGCGTTTCCTATCTGACTACTCTGAGAAGAAAGGCCGAAACAAACTCAGAGGTCACAGTCTCTTTTAAAGTCCAGACATAATCTTGGTCAGATCATGTGAAGACCATGTAGATTGGTATCTAAAATGGTCTTTTGAGGAAAGAACCACACAGATTGTGTGGACCTGTCCAGTCAGTGCACGCATTTGTCAGTAATCGTGCAGCTCAACTCAGGAAGTCAGGACATAAGGAGCTCAACGATTCGACGAACAATACCAAATAAAGGACATTTGGGTAGGCCGCATAAATTACTCAAACTGCCACATCATGATTAAAATTAACTGAGAAAAAAAAGCAATAACCCACATAGTCCTCACATTCACAATAATTAAAATAACATAATACTTTACAAGTAAAAACTCATGTCACTGTATATATAAAATTCAGCAATGTCAATGTGTATATAAAAAATCGGGCATAATGTTTGAGAACCATGTAGATTGATGTCTGAAATGGTCTTTTGAGGAAAGAACCACACCGATTAAGTGGACCTGTCCAGTCAGGTTCCGTATTTATTTATTAGCGGAATGATACCTATGTACGCTTCTCATGAAACTTTTCAGTGCGTTTGTTGATACACTCGAGAGCAATGAATCCGGGTCACTTAAATAATGTTAAAAATCTCGGAAACTAAAAATGATAGGTTAATGCAATAAATTGTATTTAATAGACAATGTAATACTCCTTAAATGAAAGTAAAAAAAATATGAGTCACCATACATTTTATTAACACAAAATTACATAAAGAAAAAAACTGCTGATCTCTCCTTAAAACAAAAATAGGAAACATGAAATTTTTGAACTTTATTACGATTTTCTTGAATTTTAATACTTCGTATTGCCTCCTCGTGCTTCCATTACTGCGTTTACGCGGTTTGGCATGCTGTACACCAAGTTCCTTATACGATTTTGGGGAATATTCTCCCATTCCTCTGTGAGAGCAATTTTGAGCTCACGAAGCGTGATTGGGGGAGGGTTTCGTTGTTTTACGCATCTGCCTAGCTCGTCCCACGCATGCTCGATCGGGTTGATATCCGGGCTGCGCGCTGGCCACTCCATACGAGTAATGTTCATCTCTTGAAGGTAGTCATTCACAATCCTACCTGTATGAGGTCGGGCATTGTCATGCATAAATATAGCATCCTCACCTAAATTGACCATAAATGGACCAACGTGATCATTGAGGATTTCTTCCACATATCTTACGCTAGTTAAAGAGCCGTTTTCTATGATCACCAGCTCTGTGCGACTTTCAGAAGAAATTCCGGCCCACACAAGTACAGACCCACCACCGTAGGCTACTTTTTCTTCGATGCATGCTTCGATACACTCTGTGTCTTCCATCGTGCTTGTAGAGCATAAATTTTGATTCGTCGGAGAACATAACTTTTGACCAATCTTCAATACTCCAATTTACGTGGCTCTGGGCATATCTTAGTCTTGAAATACGATGCCCACGCTCCAGTTTAGGGCCGTTTGCAGGTCTAAGGGGTTTTAAGTTAGATTCAGCAAGCCGACGTCTTACTGTCCATGCACTTGGGTTACTTCCTCCGAGGCGTCGAAACTGATTTGTGAGTTCAGTTCCTGTGAGAAAGCGATTTCGAAGCATGGTGTTCACCAAGTATCGGTCTTCTCGTGCTGTGGTACACCTGGTTCTGCCCGTTCCTGGTCTGCGTAGGTTAGAACCAGTTTCTTCGTAACGTCGGAGAACTCTTTGTACTGTTGACAGCGACACACCGACAGTCCTGGCTGTATCGCGCTGACTCCGGCCGGTTTCCAGCATTGTAAGTATTCTGGTGCATTCTTCAGGCGTAAGTGACATAATTTCAGCTTGAATAATGAATATAGAGCACTATCAACATGGTTTATGTACCCACATAAATGACAGATTACAAACAAAAGCAAAACCAAATGCTGTAATTTCGTAGTTCCATCTTCGAAAGTGGCCCCTTTTCAAATTTGATTTTTTTATGATATAACTTTACAATAACTAAGAAGTTTTAATACCTTCATTTAAGGAGTATTACATTATCTATTAAATACAATTTATTGCATTAACCTAGAATTTTTAGTTTCCGAGATTTTTAGGATTCTTTAAGTGACCCGGATTCATTGCTCTCGAGTGTATTTCCCCGATTGTTAGATTTTTACTGTCGCCAATTCATAGCGTTTAGTGCTTCCCTTTGCGTATGCCATGTCAAATAGTCAACCGTTGTATGGAGTGGATGTATTTGGTGGTTATATCTACATGTACGGAGTATTTCTGAGCATATGGTTGCTGTCTTCAAATCCTTTATTGTTGCAGTGGAAGGTCCCGTCTTTTGGTGAGTACTATTTTTCAAATATTGGTCCAATCGAATTTGTCACATTGTATAGAATCGTAGATTCCATGATTAACGAAAGCAAAACGAAGTGATTATTTGTCGCGTTCAATTTAAATTTATATTCTATGGTGTTGATGATGATTTTCGCTTGCACCGTCGAATCTCTTGAAATTCTGATCAGTGCCCGCATCGTACTTTACTAAAAAAATCCCGTATAACGATTCCGCCTTAATATTGTTACCCATGGTCACCGGTGGTGCAAATAGTTCAAAATCTTCCCAGATTCCATTGGTCGTTTGCGTATTCGCGTTTGCATAGTTGACCGCGTTTGTCGCTGTTATAAACGGTTTTCTATTACCCAGGCTTATAATTTTTATATTTACCGCCTTGACTCGCGCCGTGTGAAATATCTTCGTTATGACTAAATATTCCTTTTGTGTCATGTAAAAGTAAATATAATATATTGTCACGGTAGCGAATGAATGTTCATTTTATATACTTTAAATTCGTACTGTCCTTGTCGTAAACCGCCTTTATGGATTTGATAGCGAATGTAATTTTCTATTCAAATTGGAACGAATGTATCTGGTGGTGATTTTGAATACCCGTTCTAATGACAGAATTTAAGTTTCCCGGAGCCGCGTCGATTTTATTGTCGTCTGTGGCTTCCGTCCTCGGATCGGTCGTCCTCGGTCGCCAATTCTAACAAATATTTTGACCCAATCCTTCTTTTGCGCCAGATACTGAGCAAACGCTTAGTAAGTGGTCGTAGAAGCCATCAACGATGCTTCGTGCAGAAACTTCTCGTCCGCTTCGCACACTTATTTGTCTAAAACTTTCTGATTTTTGGTGTATTTTTTAGATTCCGTTATTTTATGATACTGTTCGTCATGTTTTTTTGCGGCACTGTCGAACTTGTTCATTGGCACTCCACGATTTAGAGAATTTCCCGATTATGTCTGGACTTTAAAAGATAATGTTACCTTTGCGTTTGTTTCGGCCTTTCTTCTCAGAGTAGTCAGATAGGAAACGCCAACCTCATCTAGTTTTTAAAATATGATTGACGTGTAAAAGTGTTTGTACAAACCTACGTACAGAAATAAAATCATTTATAATTTACTACAACAGACTTTAATACTAGTTAAGAACAAATTAAAAAATAAGCAACGAATGTTTCTACCATTCAAAGCGCCATTTTAAAACCTGTCTAATATTACATTAAACGTTTTGCACATGATGCGAATAACACAAACAGATTCACCCGTGAACCACTCAATGAATTTAAAACTACATCAAAAAAGAATTCCACTTAAAATATATGCCAGTACCATTACCATAATAACGACTTCCATCCGAATGAAGCACAATGGAACACGTAGCAAACCTTAAAACCTGGTTCCACGAACGCAAAATATTACTCCTGTTCGGGCTTTTAAGCAAATGCATTCCGGTCGCCAGTCAGCTTTGTCAATATACACCTGAATTGAATGGAAATTGAAATGTTCCTAGCACGATCAGTATGCTTATCAATATCTGAACGTGTATGTAGGTAAGGTTCAGCTAGTTTGCACAGACGGAATGTAGAATGACTCCTTTTCTCTCCTTTGAGGGGGTTTATTATTTGGTATATTTACATTATATTGGCGAGAAATGGGGTAAGGTAGGCGAATTTTAGTAAAGGATTCTGAAAGCAATGAGAACGCTACCGTTTTTCTGTTCAAATTCTCGGGGCAACTTTTTTAAGGTTTCATTTTAAATAACGTTGGTCTCTATGACCGTTCAAAGTTAAACAATACTGAAAACTATGCAAATTAATCCTTAAATTGATTTCATTATAAACGTAAACGTATTTCATTATAACAATCGAACCTACACCCTAAGTGCGTAACACACTTGCAATCAAAATCCGAGGGCTTTGAAGGAAGTTCCTAATTTATTGCTTCATAGGTTTGAAAAAATATTCAACTAAGTAAACAGCGCAATGAATGTAGCAAACTGTCAAAATTAAAGGCATTACTATCGATTGCCATTTTATGTGTGTTACGCAATTACCCCACTGGTTTGCACTTTTAAACGGCGAAACCACTCTCTGCCATCAACCAATGGCAGAAAAGATAGTTATATTTGAAAACCACATCCCGTTCCAAGTAAAATCCAACTACGTCGAGCTTGCACATTCATAAAACGAAAGCCAAGACGTCATAAGGCAATACCGGTGAGTAAAAACGCGAGCAAACCGCACAGCACGCCAATTCTGCTAGGATTGGCTTTTAAACCTCCACGTTACCTGCTGCTCTATATCTGCGCTTCGCTGCTTGGCTGCAGTGATGGAGGGTGAAGTTACTCATTATGTAATGCTGATTATTTTACTGTTTGATGACCGGGTATTTTTTTCTTCGTGTCACTGACACGACTGTATTTCAGATATTGTTGGCCTTACACTTCGCCACTTCCAAAAACCGTCGTCGATGCTGTTTTGGATTCCAGAGGGCAGGATAGAAGGTGGAGCATAGTTTGCGACATAGCTGCGCATCCACACCCTGCTGCCGTTTCGTCAAGGTAGTCCCACTTTACCAGGTTGGAGTTTCATCTTCCCACTTGCAGTCAAAGTGACCTCTGCGCTGCCGCCAACGCCGTGGCAGTGGCGATGATTGGATGAATAACTAAGGATAATTTTCCGGTATTGCAAATCAAGCCTATGGCAAAATGTTAAAATTTGGTTGTTGGTCTTTGTGGACCAGCGGGATGTTACAGTTTAGACTAGAACTGGAATAAAATTTATGTTTTGAAGGTTCAGAGTGGTGACCGAAAAAAGGAAACGTCTTCTTTTTTTTCACAGATGTCAGAATAAACAGTTACAGAGGACAGCAACAAACTACGATAGTATGGCGGAACATTGAGAGATTGACTCTGATTGATAGATTGTTTTATTTATTTTTTGTTAATAAATAAATGGTGATTATTTTTTTACTTCCATTTTGGTTTATCATTAGAATCTACGTTCAGCAATTGACGACTGATTATGGCATTGACTCAATCAATCTGCCTGCCTTTTTCCAAGTATGTTGAAGTCAGCTTCCAGTCTAACCGGAGGCAGCCGAATACCATTATTTTACATGGAGCGACTGCATAACTGAGCTGCACAATCCAATCACTGGGTAATACGGTACCCCTTGATAAGACTAGTTGTCAGACTTTTGGGCTTCTGATGACCCGTAACGACTGTCTATAGATCTAAGAATGACAGCCGAGACCAACGACTTAACGTGCTGTCCGAGGCATGAAGGGGTCTCGATATATAATAGAGTAGCTTTTGCCCGCGGCTTCGCCCGCGTGGATGTCGGAAATGATCCCACGGGAACGTACTACCGGAAAAAAAAGTATTCTACATGGTAATCCAGGTTCTAAACTGTCTGTGTTCCAAATTCCATCCAAATCCGTTCAGAAGTTTTTGCGTAAAAGAGTAACAAACATCCATCCACACTCACAAACTTTCACATTTACAATATTAGTAGAATGGTCACCCATCCACAAACCAACCGAGGCAAACGTAGTTTTTTTTAACGACCCGACCGGATGTTAGTATTTAGCTACGAACCCCTTTGGTTATGATGTAGCGGTATCTATATATAACTACATGCGAGCTACGCGTCACATTGAAGTTACGCAAAATCCTGCATCGCGCAAGCAGAGTTTACCGCGCAACTAGTATGTTAATACAACGTCCCGACATCGATCGTCGGGCAGTTGCCCACTAGACACGACACCCGTCTAGTCGGATCCTCCCTTTTCCATGGAGTTTTGAGTGAACTTTACACCCTGTTCCTATACCTCTATCCTAATGATATTGAATGTCATGATAAAACACGTATTAAATTGGCCTTAATATTTCAACATGCAGATTCTCTATCGCTGCAACTCACACCCCACATGCGCTATCCAAGTTGTTTCAGCTTGAGGTCAAACAATCGATTTCATCCAATAGATGGAGGGCTTTTAGCCTTTCACAGACTAGTTTGAACCGGATTTACGAGTACCAATCCATGTTGGCTTTTGTTTTACACTACGTTAGATAAGTTTGGCTGGCAGATTTAGGTTTATAAAATATTCTGGGTACACTGTATGTGGAACAGGCAACTTTATGTTGCGTGAGAATGATGTGGTTGGTTGGTTCCTGTTTTGCTTTTGAGTTGAAAGCTTGGAGCAAAGACGGAATTACTTAAGCATTTTCTAACGGGCACAAAACACATTTGCTCCAAGCTTTCAACTCAAAAGCAAAACAGGAGTTAAGTTTTTATTTTCAATTTTTAGTGGGTGAGATAATAATTTACCTAAGTTACAATAGCCCAATACTTGTAGCCTAATGTCAACTGCTCATCACCTTTTACAAAATATTTATTTTCCCGACATAGGGAAGTTAATTGTTGAGGAGTTACAGAACACATAACATAACATCACACCTGAGAGGTGTACCTATAGCACACCCACATTACGCCAGTTATGTTTAAGTCCCATGTAATAGGGGGCGAGCCTATTGCCATCATCCGGGCACAGATCCAAGATTCAAGAGAGAACCAAGAGATTTCAAGTTCTCTTGGTAAAAACCAAAACAACTGGAGCTGATGGTGAAACCACCATCAGCTTCATTTCACCATATGCATTGTAACAAGCATAAATTGCTTAGCAACCATAATAAAGTAATCGAATCGCAACCCATGAAATGCTTATATTATTGAGTAGTTCCGGTGGCTACCTCTGGCCTTCATCATCAGTTCCACTTCGCCGAGTGGTGATTTCCGAGAGCAAATGCACGAGTTACTATAAAAAATACCCAAAACGCTTTAGGTGTGCCCATAAAATTTGAGGATTACCCTCGATTTCCATGGGATCCCCTCATCAGATTCTGACTTAATGACAATGGTACTACCCCGAAAGCATACCCTTTCAAACAAAAAAAATAATTTTCATAATCGGTCCACAATTGACGGCGAAATCGGTGAAGATACATAAAGTAAAAAAAAAAACATAGGTACATACAGCCGAACATATAACCTCCTCCTTTCGAAACTCGGTTAAAAATGATGTACGATCTTTTTAAATGAAAGCAGAATCAAATCTCAAGACATTCTTAATTAATACGAACAAAATATAACCACCTCCCTTTTGGAAGTCGGTTAAAAAAGTTACATACATTATGGAAAAACAAATATTTGCTCCAATTATAACTGAAAACATTCCATGGCCATAATTTATGTAGTTAGTTAAACATAACATTAAGTTCTATAAATGTTCTTTTATTTTTAACCCAAACGATTTATGTTTAGTTAAATAGGTAGGTAAACCATTTTGAATTGAAACCACGATCTAGCCACGCCCACGAAACTAGCTAGATAATAGCCATAGATAATATTTTTAGTAACAGACAAGAATAGACCCTAAATGACATTGAATTAAAATGAATACAGACACTATATTCATATTTAGAACACTTATTTTAAATACCGGCTAGGTTCTTAAACTGAATAGCCGTTAACTAACTTCTGAGGTTTAAACAAGACTGGCCGTCGGTCACATAGAAAGAAAGAAAGAAAGAAAAATTGCTTATTCTGCACAAACAAACATACATTACAAAAAAAAATATGACGGAGAAAATACGTCTCTCTCGTTATTATCAGCCATATTTTAACTACTGTGGGCTTACCAAGGGTAGTGTTGGTTATTGCGCAATAGAAAATACGCTTGCAGTTCAAATCAAATTATAACTTAAGATCAAATTAATCACACTTGCGAATCACACACTGTAGGTACATGACACAAGTATACAGAACGCGCGACAGTGTCTAAACGTGTTCACTGCTTAACCGCCAACAACAAACTCTTCTTTTACTCTGGTCAAGCGTTATATTATAGACTCTGCCGAGCGCCACCTGGTGGCACTGGCGTCCCGATTATTCAAAGTCAAATGATTGATTTAACGCAAATCCGATAAATACATAAAATAAACACATACTAAGTATCCAAAAGCCTCGTATTCAAGCAAATCATTCACCTTCAAGTGAGATAAAGGTCAAACGCGAGCAAATCAAAATCTAAAAAAGAATAACAGTCATGGGGACTGCCGACAGAAGTGAAAACATAACACTATGAAGTATTAGTGGTTATAACCAAAGATCGGATATTCGGATGCATATTCAGCTAAAGTTGAGATGTTGGCTACTATGGAATGCGCTTTTGTATCGAATAAATCCCGCTAACGTCAGATTTCAGTGACCAAACCGGACCAAATCATAGCGATCGAAAGGTAGTGATTACAGTGGTTTTAGCCGAGGTAATCTTAACGCCCACTCAGGATATAGTACTTAATTTAATAAAAAAAATATAATTTTAATTTATGTTTTAACTAACACACACCACCTCTCCTCTTACACCCTACATATTTGAATCAGGGGTTAAACATTAATTTTATATAAATATGAATCTGATTTTTTTACAAAAAAAAAAAATATTTTAGGAAACCGCTTCCATATTTTCCGAATATCCGATCTCTGGTTATAATTTACTAAAATCAATAATACTCATAGCTGCAGACAATAATACTGTTAACATTAGCATGTTGGTGACGCGAACACATAAGATTTTCCTCTATAAAAATCGTTCAACGCACCTAAAGAAGTTTTCTCTTCAACAAAAAAAAACTTGTGACAAATCGAAACAGTGACGAATTGTTTCCGAGAGCCGAATATTTTTGAAAAATGGTCACAACATTGATTGGGAGTTAGGTAGAGTTTTTTCAAATCAAGATATAGGTCGGATAGGGGCGGGACCGCTAAACGAACTTCATAAATCGATACGAACGAATTTCACTACGCAAATAAACTAAATACCCACTTACATACCATTCTATAATATGTACTTACGCAAATATTATACTGAAAGCCTTTAGCTATAAAGATTCCGACCCAAATGCTCTCTGGAGGCCGATTCGTTACGTTTCATTTGACAGGTAGACGGCAGACCCTCAAGTTGGTAACTTAGAAACTACTTGGTCAGTTTAACTTAAACAAAAGCCTAAGTTGAAGGTACAGGTAAGCTTAGCAATTACTTATGAATTGATATTACTAAGTGATTTGATTTATACGGGTTTGCTCTTGAATCGGTTCTTGGATAAACTTTGTATATTTCATTTGTTTAATAAGGGTGAGTTTCACTAATGAAACTACCGATCAATTCTGCAAAAATCAAACTCAAACTCAAACTCAAAGCATTTATTTCAAATAAACCAATTACAGGCACTTTGGAATTGTCAAGGGGTCGGTCAGTCAGAAAGATGAAGCTAGTTGCTCATTCCAAAGCGTAGTAGGTACCTATGGAGAAGAACGGGCAAGAAACTCCATGGACACTCTTCTAATTCAAAATATGGTTGCAAAATATTGGATACATCGTTCATGTTGAAATTATAAATGTGAGAACGCTGCAGAACGTTAAAAGCGTCCGTAATAAAAAGACAAAAACAATTCAAATATTAAATTAAATTAAAATAAGCCGTGGCAGCTAAGAAATGAACAGTCATGAAAAGTCAGAACATGACGCATCTCACCCTGAAAACTTATGAGGAGTGAGGTTAAAGTGAGCTGCTCGCAATGTCAGTCCCTAGGGATTTCTAGCATCAGATGGAATGAATATCACTTCAACCTCACTTCACTTAAGTCTTAACGGTAAGATTTTTACAGGATAGACCGGCAGAACGTAATCAACACATCATAACCGCCTTTAAGAACTGTCAGTGGCATCATTGTTGTGGAATATTGACACTGAAAGCTCTTGAAACCCGTTTAGATTAGCGATCGCGTTTGGTGTCATTGGTGAAATTCTCCCTAAATCGTCCGTCCAATTGCGTTTGCGTTTATGTAAGCCATTAAACGGTTAACATAAGCTTGAGAAACAGCTTTTTTATAGTCGACCATAGACAGCGGTGACAAGTTACCATCAGGTTGACCGCCCACTTGTTAGCCTGTAGCGGCATCTACAACGCCATATGCGAGCTACATGTCACACTGATGTCACGCAAAATCCTGCATCGCGCAAGAAGAGTTTACAGCGCAACCGGGCAGTTGTCCACCAGACACAACATCCGTCTGGTCGGAGGATCCTCCCTTTTCTATGGAGGTATGAGTGAGCTTTACACCCTGTTCTTCATACTTATAAAACATCCAATAACTCCATAAGAAAATAATAATTGTTTGAATCTAACAATAAAACAATAATTGTACTATCGTCATACAACCATGAAGTAATCGATAAGTTTCGGAATTGACATTTAATGAACACCCTCCAACTTTAAACGTAGTCGATTGAAATAGAATCGTTTTTTTTTTTTTTTTGTAACTATTGCCTTGGTATCACAAGAAGTCAGTACGAATGTAAAATTGTGGTCCGAGAACCCTGTCACCGTTCTTTGTGGCAATCGACTACCGATGAACTTGACACCCTCCATTGTCACTCATAGAACATAAAAAAAACACAAAAATTATTTCTACTTATGTCCGATAAAGACTTTGAAACCATCCAACCGCTGTGCCTCAAACCGATTTCATTAGAAAGGCCATAATGTAAAATGGTTACTGACCACAGAAAAAAGGATCGTTTTTTGTTTCATAAATGGACTGGATATGCCTATTGCATTCTTTTATCGTAGTAGCGCACGCCGGGTATCCGCTCGTAGAACACAAAATAGGAAAAAAAGAACAGAACTTCATGCATTTTTGTGTAGAGGATTTTTCAGACTGAAATCACCAAACCGCACTGAACAAGTTGGTTGTACTGAGATTGTCTTTTGAAATATTATACCTAACTAAAAACCAATGTCTGCCTCATTGGTCTAGTGGTCACTAACACTCCTGCTGAGCTGGTCCTGGGTTCAATTCCCAGGTCGGGCAAAGTGTTGTCAGGTATTTCTATCTGGAATTTTTCAGTAGCAGCCCGGAGTCTGGATTTGTGCCCGGTTGATGGCAATAGGCTCGCCCCCTATTACAAGGGATTTAAACACATTCAACGAAAATATTATTTCGTTGATCGTCAATTTTGTGTTGGAAAGGTGCTACTTTTAACAGACGACCTTTTATCACTTTCTCTGTTGCACGAGAAGAATACTAGCAAACACTAACTACCAATAATGTCTTTAATAAGCTTTCTCCATTCTAAGAATAAAAATAGTAAAATAACTTTCCATCCGCCTGCCATCCGTAAATAAACACTGATCGACAATGAATGAGAACTTGACAATCATGCATTCTTAATAACTTCCACTACGTCACATCGTTTAAATCTATTTTCTAACATTACTTAGGGCTGGTGTTACCAAAGTATGATAAGTTATATCCGTGGAATAAAATTGACATCTGACAGTTCTAGTACGGAAAAACTGTCAAAAATTCAAAATGTATTCTCAGGATAAGACTTATACCCTTTGGCTGCGGAATGAAAGGAAACGAAACGAAAATAACGTAATTCTCACGAAATAAAAATATATTTATTTGACCATCAAGTTTTGGATCCGTAATGGGCTATTACTGTCTAAGGTTGGGACAAGGGTCTGGGTAAGGCTCGGTCAGAATGTAAGCGAGAATTCATAAGCTTTTAGATGCTTATGATAGATGCACAATTACCTGGTATTTTCCAAGCCGTAAAGCCAGTACTTAATTTTTTTTTGGGCGAAATTGCAATGGTTAAAAAAAAAAAAACGAGTGCTATTTATTTATTCAAGCCTTTTTATTATTTTAATGAACACAAAACAAACGTGAAAACAATTAAGTAAGTACTACAAAGATACTGCTTTTGAACGTTACATGCAAAGTGATTTGTGTATATGAGGTATATCACGTACTTACAATACGTAACCTCTCATGGAAACATAAAATCTGATGATCTAAATAAACAAATAGTACACTTAAAAATATACTCCGCAATAAAACATCCCACACTACAGTACATTGCAATAGTATTTTTTGTATGGGCATAAAAACATATAATAACTTACCCATTGACATTACGAACATACATCCAATTGTTATTTTTAAAAGGAAGTTAAAAGACTTGCTGATTAAAAAGGCATATTACTCGGTAAAAGAATTCCTCGAAGAAAAATAATATTAAAATGATTGTGATACTTACTTATCTATATATATAAAAATGAATCCCTATTTCCCTTGGTCACGCCATCACGCGTGAACGGCTGGACCGATTTCACAATTTTTTTTTTTGTTGTGTTCTTTATTGTCAGGAGAAGGATCAAATGAAAGAAAAAAAATTAAAAAATTGCGCGGAAAATTTGAAAATTTAAGAAAACTTAACGTAAATATTAATTTTACATAACTGTCAGTTGTTTGAAATAACTGTCAGCGATTGACAGAATGCGCGCTGCAAATATCGTTTAACACAAATGGATCGGATAAGTAAGTCGATAGTTTTAGTTTTAGTCAATAGTCAAAACTAAACGATTCATAGTTAAGACAGGACAACGTCTGTCGGGTCAGCTTGTACGATATAAATTATAATAATAAATGACATAATATAAAATGTATGAATAATGAATAATAAATTGTATAACTGAAATAGGTATAGAGTATGTATTTAAAATTGCAATGCCTTGAGGCAACTAAGTTCTAAGAACCTACCTATTGTAAACATCCTCAAAATTCTGTACCTACACTTAAAATAAATAAATAAAATAAAATAGCCTTTATTGCTTGCTGATTCATTCCTTACAAATAAAACATGCCTACGTACTAAATTTATTTAATCGATTCTATGTTTGTGTGGAACTGCTTGTCTGTCAATAAAGGCCTCTTCTAAAGATTTCCACGTATTCCTGTCTCGCGCTAAACGGGTCCATACCGGACCAGCTATTTTCTTGAAGTCATATTCCCATCTTTTAGTTTGTCTGCCTCTACTTCTTTTGCTATCTCTTGGATACCATTCTGTTACTATCTTAGTCCATTTCTCTTTCTTAACATATGTCCTTTCCAACACCATTTAAGCTGTCTGTAGGCTGTGTGTGCATTTTTGAATTTTGTTTTCTTTTTAATTTCTTGTAATTTCACTCTATGTCTCAAACTCAACTCAAACTCAAAGCATTTATTTCAAATAAACCAATTACAGGCACTTTTTAATTGTCAAGGGGTCGGTCAGTCAGAAAGATGAAGCTAGTTACCCATTCCAAAGCGTAGTAGGTACCTATGGAGAAGAACAGGCAAGAAACTCCATGGACACTCTTTTAAATCAAAAAATGGTTACAAAATATTGATTACATCGTTCATGTTGAAATTATGCATGTGAGACCGATGCAGAACGTTAAAAGCGTCCGTAATAAAAAGACAAAAGCAATTCAAATATTAAATTAAATTAAAATAAGCCGTGGCAGCTAAGAAATGGCCAGTCCCCACTGACGGCGCCCGTTCACGAACATGACGCATGGATCAGCACCATTCAGCTCAACCATTTTGAAGGGAACTTAATGATCCAACACACGCGCCACTACCAGCGAGACATTAGAGTGAGCATTAAATACTCTCAGCCGCCAGGGCACATTCAAGTCAATGAAAGAAAAACCTATTAAATGTTAGCTTTATACTAGGTACATAGTACTCACACATGTGCTATGCAATTATACAATACTAAAACATTGAATTTATACAATGCAAAGATAAGTTTTTAAAATCTTCAGCAGCTGCAACAGTAGTGTCAAATGCTAATCAATTATGTTATGCGGCCTTGTGGAGCAGGACCAACGTTGAGCCAAGCATTTTTATCAGCGATGTAATCCCCCAACTTATAATATGCTTGGCTGCATAGTGTGCGTTTTATACAAGATTTGAATTTAGTTTCATTCAGTTGAAGAATATGGGGAGGTATTTTATTGTAACATTTTAAACAGTACCCCATGAAAGATGAGTCTACTTTAGCCAGCCTGAAACCTGGTTGAACTAATTGATCCCTATTTCTAGTGATATAATTGTGTCTTTCACCTCTTTTACTAAAAAGATGTAGATTTTTCCTTACGTACATGATGCTTTCATAGATATATTGACAAGGTACCGTCATGATGTTAATATCTTTAAACCGTTCCCTTAGAGAGTCGCGCCTGCGGAGGCCATATATGGCTCGGATGGCTCTTTTCTGCAGAATAAAAATAGACTCGACGTCCGCAGCCCGTCCCCATAGTAAAATACCGTACGACATAATACTATGAAAGTAACTAAAATAGAATAGCCTCGCGGTACCTACATCAGTAAATTGACGGATTTTTCTCACAGCATATGCTGCTGAACTTAGCCGTCCTGCAAGGGATGTTAAATGAGGACCCCATTGAAGCCTTGAGTCAAGCGTGATGCCCAGGAAAACAGTTTTATCGACGAATTCTAGTTTCTCTTGATTTAATACTATCTCACAATTTGTACTTTTACCATTTGGTAAGGAAAATCTAATACACTTAGTTTTATTCCCATTTAATACTAATTTATTAGCAGTGAACCAATTTTGGATCTGCAGTAGGGAGTTATTTACGTCGTCAAGATTTGATGCACGTCTATTAATTTTAAAAATTAAAGAAGTATCGTCAGCAAATAACACCATTTGTGGTAGGGTTTTTAACAAATGGGGTAGACCATTAATATATACTAAAAATAGGGAAGGACCCAATATCGAGCATTGTGGTGCATCCATTTTTACTTTTAAACCGAGTGAATTGACACCATTTATTTGAACTTGCTGTTGTCTATTATTTAAATAAGATTCTACTAAACTGAGTGCAAGTTTTCCAATGTGATTAATGCTCAAGTTTCAAGATTAGGGTTTCGTAGTCGACGCAATCAAAGGCCTTGGAGAGGTCACAAAAGATTCCTACCGCGTCTTGGGCCTCTTCCCACGCCGTAAATATGTGTTTTAATAAGGTGACACCGGCGTCAGTCGTACAACGTCCCTTGGTGAAACCATACTGTTGATCATGTAAGATTTTATTGGTGTTAAAATGATTGAGCATTTGATTCAGCATTACCTTTTCAAACACCTTGCTGAAAACCGGCAACACGGATACGGGTCTATAATTAATGGTGTCTTTACTATCCCCTGATTTGAAAAGTGGTATTACCTTACTGTATTTCATTAGATCCGGGAAGACTCCTTGATCCACACACAAATTAAATATTAAGGCCAAGTACGGCGCTATAGTCTCAATAATAGAGGAACACACTTTGATAGACATTCCCCATATATCTTCGGTTAGTTAAATCTTGATTTGCTTGAAAGCTTTTAATACTATTATGGGGTTTATATGCTTGAATTTAAATTCAGTCGGGCAGGATTAAACGTTTGCTTTTAATATGTCAATAGAACGCGAGGGTGACGAGTTTAAGGTTTCAGTAGTTTTAAGTGGGATACTGGTAAAGAAATTTAAAATTCTTGAGCAACTTCTTTGTTAGTGCTTATAGGACCACGAGAAGTCTCGAGTTTGAAATCATTATTATGTCTTTTATTCCTGTTAGTTTCATTATTGATAATTTTCCAAACCGTCTTTATTTTATTATCGGCTAATTGGATCTTGTTGCTAATGTACAAGGCTTAATGTACAATGTATAATGTACCTTGCAGGTATTTTTAAGAGTTTTAGAGTAAGTAGCAACGTATTTATTAAAAGTTTCAGAGTTAATATAAGGCTTAAGGCCATACAGCTCAAATAATTTTTCCCTACTTTTCCTAATACCCTTAGTTGCCCAGTCACTGAACAAAAAATTTGGGCAAATAGTTTTTGTTTTCTTTTTTAGAGTAATATTGAACTCGGTGCGCACTACCAAAAATAATTCCTCATACAATTCATTTATATTATTTATAATACGGCTCGGTATACTTAACTTACTAATTAAGTTATTATTAAATTTATTTAGATTGTTGGGTGTTATTTGTCTAGATTGTATCTGAATTTTTTGTAATGATGTGTTGGACTTGAAAGCAACGCTTTGACCGCTGTGATCAGAAGGGAGATAATTTACGATGGCTTTATCTAAGTAGTCGCAGCTACAAAAAACATTATCAATACATGTAGCAGAATTTTTACTTATGCGGGTTGGTTCTGAAAACACATTTGACAAATTGAATGATTTAAAAAGACTTAATAATCGACTGCTATTTGAACTATTCTCTAAGATATTAATATTGAAGTCACCACAGATAATTAGCGATTTTTTACCAGTTGCAAGCTTTGCTAGAAGATCTTCCATTACTGACTCAAATATGGAGTAGTTTTGATAATTTGGGCGTCTGTAAACGCATACTAAAACATGCTTATCTAGCTCTACACAGGACAGTTCAATGTTATGTTCTACCGACAGATCAAGTCTTAGATTTAATATAATTTCTAACTAAGATTAGTGAACCCCCACGCAGCATAGATTTTCGGTTAAAACAATTGCCCACACTATAATTTTGATAATTAATTAGCATTTCATAATCTTTCAACCAATGTTCAGTTAATTAAACAAACAATTTCAAACCTGTTTTTTTCTAAAAATAGTTCAATTTCTAATTGTTTGGAAGCAAAACCTTGAATATTTTGATGAAATAATGTCAAGGAATTTTGCATAGAACCTTTTTTACACTTAACTATTTGAGAGCAAGAAGACACCTTGTAGTTGGTAGGTATAACTATATTGTTACTGGTATCTTCTGTTATCTTACTATCTAGTTTAAATCAACATCCGGAGTGAGCCCCAAGACTCCCATGCCATCACCAGGCAAGGAGGTCCTACTACTTGTGGACCCCATATTAGGACAAGAATTTGCCAAAGTGACACATGGATCCTCCTTCGTACAATTATTGTAAACAGTTATAGCATTGGTGCTACAGTTATTTAAGGTGATCACCTGTACATTAGCATTATTACTAATAATTGTGGTGTTAATTAAAGAACAAGACTTCGCCATACTACTTATGTCTGAGTTTATATAAGCTAATAGCCTCGCTATTTTATGTCTAAACCTAATGGGCAGATACACTGTATTCCTTGTCGATTTCAACTTATCAACAAAAATGTTGGTGTCAAAAAATATAAGTTTGTCACTGTAGTGACTTACTAAGAACTGAATATGCTTATTAAGCATATGTATATAATTGTTCTTTCTGTTTGATAATTTCTCAAAATATGGAAAAGCACACAAAATAATTTCATTACAATTTATCTTTAACATACACTTAGTTCACAATAAATAATTTGAATTTGAATTCGAATTCAAATTAATGCATTAAGTTTCTACTATAGTTTTCCGCGACGACCTTGTAAGGTCGCAGGAATCCGCTGGATGCAAGAATCACAGAACCGGTCGAAGTGGCGGTACTTGAGGGAGGCCTATGTCCAGCAGTGGACCTCTTTCGCTTGAAATAATGACGATAATAATGAAGTTTTCTACTTAAACCATTTAAAATGGTCTAACGTTGTCCATCATTATTTTTCAGCGTACAAGCCACGCGGCCGGATGCATTATAAATTGATACGGCCTCTCTTTTGCGATAGCCATAACGCTGATACACAGCTGTCGTTTGACACAAAAATTGTCGGTATTGTGAATAAGTAATCTGGCGTATGGCTATTTTTGGCTTCGAACCTCTACCGAGTTGTATGAAATGACAATATTTTTCCCAGAAAATATGGAGGTAGGTATATTTTTTATAAATATAAAAATAGAGACTGGAAATTTGAAAACTGCTGACTACATGAAATTGTAATTTTTGTAACATACCATCATGCTTGTATTCCCTGTATTGATAGGCAAAGGCGTACCCTACCAATAGTACATCCAAATTTCGCTAGGTACGTTTAAGTCCCATGTAATCGGGGGCGAGCCCATTGCCATCAACCGAGCACAAATATTTTCAAGTGACAACCTTATAAAATAAATGAGTATGCAATCCTAATTTTGATAGGTTTTATTACTAGCTTATTCAAAAGACTTTTTTAAAACAATCACCTCTATTCGAAATAACTATACCTCGCAGTTTTTATGACAATCAATAAATACACGCGCAGATTCATTAAATCATCATTATATTTTCAGTCCTAAGTACACACGCGTATCGATTTCTAAATGTTTTCTTTCAGGCATGAAAGTCTTTTGAACGGATCACGTGTTTTTTCAATTGACGAGTTCATTTGAGCGATGTATTCCTATGCTCGGTATTTTCAGACGCATTAAATGGATTAACTGGTCGGTATTCATACTTTGTTTACTTTGTAATATACTTAAGTTCTTTTGAAGTCAGATTCAGATTTAATGAGGCTTGGGATTTAATTATCTTGACTACCCACAATTTTTTTTTGAAAAATTTGCTAAGTAAAGTTCTGTGACTTTTCTTGTGTTACCGCTAGTTTAGAGTGCTTGTTAATATCAAAAAAGGAAACCCTAAATCAATCAGCCTAACCTTTTGCCAACTAGTTGGGGTCGGCTTCTAGTCTAACTGGTGCAGCTGAATACCAGTGTTTTACGTGAAAGAACCGAAATAAACCTAAATGGCCGCTATTCCTTTTGCATTCCTTATGTTTTATTTAAATCAGGCACAGTGATCCATAATTTTGTTACTATACTTATAAATGGCGTGGATAGATGGCGCCACAGTAGATCGGATAGCGCCATCTAACAATTTGATTCATAAACTAATAATCATGTGATCGGAAACGCAAGCGATCCCTACCGCTTGGACACGATCGTCGGTGGAGGGGATGCAGCGAGGACCGGCGGAGAGACCGAGTATGGCGACGGTGTACAGTCGACAGTCGAGCTTGGACAGTCTTGGCAAACGCTCAGTACCAACGCACGTGTTTGTTTCCGTCCCACGTGTTTATTTCGTTCGCTAGTTTATTAAAGTTATTTTAAATTGGAATTATCTTTTCGTTCGAGTACCCACTACAGTACCTACCTAAACTATCTCGGATCGTAAAGTAGACCCGATGTTTCGCATCTCGGCCACCCATGATGCGACATATATGTTATAACCAAAGACTCAAATACACGCTACAATAAAACTATTGTAACTAAAATTAAATTACTAAAGTACATAAATTAAATATATAATAAAATTAACTAATTAAAGAACATACAAAAAAAAAACTACATTAAAAACTATGATCCCAAAATCGCTACCCATGTACAACGTGACCAATCTCTACCCTTGACTACACTATTCGAAGCAGAAAGTCGAGTGGAAAGTTGGGAAATTGTAATCTTCTATCAAGTGGCCTCTTCATTCGTCACTTGGATTTTTGGTCATTGTCCTTTCTTGCTCACTTCGAGGCCTTTTAGTCCCACTTCGAGACCTTTTAATAAAGTCTGAAGAGGTACTTTATCAAGTTATGTATCGAGTTGAGGCCCTAAAGGGGATTATAAGTGTTGTTTTTCAGTTAGATTAGCAATGAAGCAAGTTATTAAAGTTCTTAAGACTTATAGATCATTGGCCTGCCAGGCTCATCTTTTTCTCCGAAAGGATTATCCACTGTTATTTTGTTATTCAAGAAATCATGGTCCATCTAAAGGTCGACAGACTTGTTGAAGCCTCGACTAAAAAAAGTATCCATTTTTTATGAATTATTATTATAGACCAAACATTATAAAATATATATAATATAATAAGAATATAGAAAATCAAACATAAATATGAATATATGAATACATAATTTAGTAATAATAAAAATACTTGGTTCTAAGAATTTCATAATAATTACCTACATTATTATTGTGCAATACATAAAATAAAAATAACTAATATACTATACACAAACCTAATAATATATATATATATACCTACATAATTATACACCCAATTAAACTCGTCTAATATTTTTTAATAATATTGAATTGCTTGAATTACTGCTCAGCCCTCTTCCTCTCTCCTAATTTTGCTGTGCCCGACAGGGTCCATATTGATCTTTTACTTTGTTAGACCATCTATGTAATACATATGGAATGCAATAAATAATTCTGTGTTGACTAGAAAGTATTTCCGTGACCCTTTTTTAAGACGGAATTATTTTCTTCAATCTTTTGAAGAAAGTGTCATATTCGAATGAAATTAGAATATTACACTGTAGAATTGAAAGTGGTCAAAAAGTTACGCTGTATTATGTTTTTAGGAAACCGTTTTAACCTCCTCAGGTGGATTTTAAAAGCCAATTGCTTATAAATGGTGCTGTCCTGCAAACGATGGGACACTTATTGATGTCATGCGTGTCCTTATACCAGCACGTTATAGGAACTTATGGACTCTGCGGATAATGCCATACTCGTAGCTACAAAAAGACTATACAAATAGTGTATTAAAATAAAAATAGATGACCAGCTACATGCCAAGAAGAAATAAAATTGAATTGAATACAAGATATAAAATTCAATGTAACAAGAATAGTTTTTTTTCACCGTTATTGAGGTTTTTCAATCCTACTTTTTATCCTTAAGGAAAATTTGCTTAACATAAGCAAATGTTTCATTTAAAAACGACAAAAGACTTAATTGAAAATTTACTAACGGCAGATTTTGTATAAAGCTTTTAGTAATGGTAAATACCCTATTGTTAGGTGATGGAAAACTATTGTTGGCAGATTTAAAGGGAACTTGTTACTGTCCAATAACGTAATCTTGTCAGTTTAATAACTTTGTTGTGGAACTAATATTATTGTGAATACATCGTGTTCTTTATTAGGAAACTTGATAAAGGCTTGTATTAAGACTGTGAAAGCAAGCAGACCTCTCCGCAAGATATTTCTCATTAGAAAATACGTAAGTATCAATCTAGAAATTAATATATTTTACCCAATGGATGTTGTGGTGTCTTGGTTTAGGTTAGGTATATACAAAAAAACGCAGTTTCCAATATTACTGGCTGTCGCTACGTCCGCTCGGACAAGACTGCGAGTGCGGCGCGTGGCCCCGCACTCCCTCTACCGCACAACCCCCACCACAGCACGCATTTTTTTTTTAATACGAATCCTATGTCTACTTAGAAAAAATAAAATAAGTCAAACCAACCTATAAATTAATCAGTTAGCGCAGTGGTTGAACTTTTAGCTCTTTTCAATACGGGGCGCGGGTTCGATCTCCATCTATACTAATAGTATAAAGTGGTAAAATTTGTCAGTTTGTATATATACATAGATGAAAATCTTCGGATCTACTGATCCGATTCGGAAATTCTTTCACTAGTAATCAAGAAATTTATGATGATGAAGTCACGCGCAGAACCTAGTGCAAAATAAAATTATCAAATGACGGACAGGTTCTCAAATCAAAATATTTCATGTCACATGGGCACCTATGAAACGTTTGAAGCTAGGTGCACAGATCCAATTGGCTGTTTCCTATGGAGAAGAGCCGGCAAGAAACTCCACGGTTACTCTTTTAAAAATAAGGGGCTTTTACAGTGTTAATAGTTATGGGAGGACTGTGTATAGTGAGGGTCAACGTTACCACAAATAAATATAATAGAATATAACCAAAATTATTTCAATGGATTTAGCTAAAAAACCATTTATAGGTATAAGGGATTAATAGGTCGGATATATGTATATCTCTGAATCCTATTTAATTCCTACTGAACCTCCTTAAGTCTGTCTGAATCTCAAAGCGACGAGGATTATCAAACCGAAAATATTTATAGTTTCAATTTCTTAGACCAAAAACCATTTTCATGCCAATATGGTACAGCCTACGATGAAATAACGTTTTTTAACACCAGCCATCTATTTCTAGTTTTCCCAATAGGCTTACTTTTTCTAAGATATTACTTTGATAAGCAATTTTTTCAGGTTGAAGGAAAAAAATGAGATAATTTTTTAGGTGGTACCTAATAAATCTTTCATGCCCTATTTTTAAGAACGTAAATATTTATTAAAAAAATACTGTTGTATGTATGGTATAGTCAATCTCATAATTACTTAACCACTTTTGACAACAACTCAGTAAAATGAACTCACTAAGGCTGAAATGAAACTACCTGTAACATAGACAAAAAGACCTTGTTTCATGACGATCAAGGGTCATTGTATTATACGAATGAGTCTTTTGCAGAATGTATTATGAGAACAAGTCCTTTCAAGAATAAGCCATTCCGAGAACAGACCCTTCTTTTCGCCTTAAGCCATTTTACGAATAGGTCCCATATCTACTAAAACCAATCTTAGGGTGACTAAGCAATTACGAGGTTGACGATAATAATAAGTAATTTGTGTATTGCAGTTTTTTTTTCTGAAATCTTCCAGTAAGATAAGATTAGACGTGAGTGATCATAAAGGTACATAGAGACTACGCTAAAGGGTCTTGGGCAGCAGATTACTTAAGCTTCTTGAAAATATTCGTTCGGAGAAGAATACACAATATCACGCCTTTATTCCGCCGAAAGGATATGTAGGGGTGAATAAGAACTCACATAAATTGAATATTGCGTGGAATATTAAGTTACGTTAAAATCCCATGCAATGATTGACAAAAATCGAGCACTTTAGGAAGCTACTGAGAATTTAAGGTCGACGACAAACTGCCACCTCCGTGCTTCGCTTTGTGATAAGCTGCGTACTAAATACACGTGGTTTTACAAAGGCCTCGTTAACGGCCTCGGGTGACGCGACTTGCGATGCGACCTGCGTCAAGGGAAACGCGCGCGCGTCTTTTGTTTTCGTCCGTCGCGCGTCGCTGCGCAAGTTACGTCGCAGTGCCTCATTGCACACTCTAAACCACTTCTTTGATTTGTTTCCTCCGCAGTCGCTGGCGCAAGACTCGTGGCCACGGGGTTATGAAATGGCCACACACGCTTAGTGCCACACTGCATTACTAATTTACCACTTGTTCAAGCTACTTTACTCACCAAGCATCACCCCAACCGAAGCTCTAGCTGTGTGGCTTCCGCCTGAGTTCCACTTATCGACGCAAAATCGACTTGATTCGGTCAGCACAAAAAGCGAATTGCTTGACGCGGTGTCGACTCACGTCGTCCAAACTGAAACCAGGTGAATGACGTCTCTTTTGCTTTTATGGAACGGATATAAAGCTCTACCTGACTGGTTCAAGCCAATCCTGCGGTAACAAGTGTAGTCACTCCCTTAAAGAAAAACCTCCGTTTTTCTACCTTCTAAAATACACCATGAGTAAATACAGCTTAGCAACTGATCCGTTAACATCGTAGGAACACACCACAATTTTGTTACGGCTCGCCTATAACCTGGCAAAATTCTGTTGTAAAAGCTAGTACCGTCAAACGGCGGATATGAGCGATACATAGTTATAAGTTGATCGTGTAATAGAGTGCCGTGTATGGCACCGACGACCCCAATGGTTAATCTACTTTGGTCTTTGACTAGCGTTCTATTAAGTGTTAACTATGTTGTTAGTAATTATTTAGTATTGATATGTGTGGGAATTGAGTGGTTGCAAAATATAACGTAAACATTATAAGAGCTCCCGCATTCTGTTTCTTATTACGTTATATGGATATCACAGATCTGCTTGCAAAGAATTGTGAATACCTATCATTTATTTAACAGTTGCTAGAGAATACACTCTACATTTAACAAAAATAGCTACACTAACTAATTCTAAAATAAGCCATATATAAAATAACCAAATGGTTATTTTATGTATGGCTTATTTTGAAATTAGTTTCATGTTTTTATCTATAGAACTTTTGTGTTAAATGTAGAATGCATTCTCTAGCCACTGGTAAATCAATGATCTTTAAATATTCACAATTATTTGCAAGCAGATCTGTGATATCCGTATAACGTAATAAAAAACAGAATACAGCAGGCCTTATAATTTTTACGTTATATTTTACTTCACATAGTAGCTAAAATAAGATATTATTATTCAGATGACATTGCGAATTCCAGTTTAAATTGCCTTCTCAATCGCAATGATTTTCACAATTTCATTATAAATAGGTTACATGAGCTCATTTTACTAAAGTTGGTCAGGCTACTTCATTGTCATAATTGATCGTTATTTCTCTTCTACCGATCGTTACAAAGTTTATTCTGTTTATAGATATCTATGTATTAGTATTTATTCTTGAATTTTATATTTATTTCCGAGTAATCTATCCCGTATGTTGCACCTGCCTCGTTTTGTCTGTGCATCACCTTAAGGTAGACTGGTAGAAAATGCCTCAGGCATTAAGTCCGCCTCTGTACAGTATTTTTTTACAAGTGCATAAAGTTTTACTATATAAATATTTACACAAAAACTCAACATTTTACATCAACTGTACGAAAATATCAAATATAACACGATGTCTCCCTCTCCGCTTGAGATTACGTAAGGTGAGCGCTAAGATTGCTTCGCTCAGGTATCAATTCAGCTCAGCCGATATTTTAAAATGGAAATCTAAAAATATTGGCATCCGTCTTATTGGGATGCCATGCCACGAATATATTGAGTTGTCACGAAGTTTTATGAACATGTGGCATGTTTTGTTTTTACTGATTTGAATATTCTCAGTTTGTTTCGGTCTTTCTTCTCAGAGTAGTCGGATAGGAAACAGCGAACTCATAGTTTTAAACATAATTTATTTTTGACGTGTACAAACTTACTTACAGAAATAAAATCATTTGTCATAACTAATCATTTATATTGGAAAAGAAAATTCTTCGTAATTTTTGGTATTCCGTACCTACATAATTCAGAAAAACGTCATCACGGTATCTATCGGTTTTTCACATGAGACTTATTTTTTTACGAATAAATATGTACTTTAGCTTAACAGAGTGATTTGTCTTAAGTAAGCAAATGAACGGGAATCAGGTTATGACATCCATTATAACTATTTCTGAAGCGAGAACTGAAGTAGTTACGAGTATAGATTTGTTTTTATGTAGCTTATATTTTGCGTGTATGAGAAAGTTGTGTGTTGAAAGTTATGCACCACTTTGAAATATTATATTATTCACTGGAAGTAGGTATTTCCTCGAATTAAGTTTAACCACGATTTTTGAATGCAGTTGTAATAATATATAAGTCGCCAAACCTGCAGTGCAGGCAAAAAGTTTTTGCGTGCTTACCTCAAAACAATTGAAGCGGTAAAATTTATGTTCTAAATTAAAATTCATTTGAAAATATGAAAACGGTAGGTATAACTTATTGAACATAAATCAACAAGTTGATTCAGATTCGCGCGAGTATATTTTACTTTTTAGGAACCGACAAAAAATAGAATTATGAGTACATAGTTACATTACAGTAGGAATATTAACATAATAGAGTCAGCATTAAAATTGTTTTCATAATTTTAACATAATATATTACAGTAATTTTAGCCTGACCGATACCGCTGTACCGCGCCTTAGGTATGCGCGGCGAGGCGGGGGGCAGGACGCCGTGAGCGTTGACGAATGAACGGCCTGCACTGCCCCCCCGTCTCGCCGCGCTCATACCAAAGGTGCGGTACAGCGGTATCGGTCAAGCTATAGTCACCTTTTTTGTCCACTATTTCTTCTTTTAACTATAAATAATACCAGCCCAAAACTGTCCTATTGCAGGACAAAGACGTCTTCTCATATAGAGAAGACCTGAGCATTGAACATCACGCTTGTTCAAGATGGGTTGGCGATTTCAAACCTATATCTTCATTATAAGTCCAGGTTTTCTCAAGCTATTTTCCTTCACCAATTTCGGTGATGTTGAGGTATTTTGCTACACCAACACTACATAAATGTTTTTCTATTCATATATTTAACATTTAGGTGTCTGTTGTGCCCAAAAATTTAGCTATAATTCACCTAAATCTATGTTTTCAAGTATGAAAATGTATGACTCTCATTTAACTCACATCTTATATGTTTTTGAACACTATTACCGCTAAAAAGCAAGCCTTGAGAGTTACCTTTGACTGTCTTTACATCAAAATCTATATGTCATACTATTAATTTCCTCCTTTTAATATTAATTTCCTCCTTAGAATATTTTTATACTTTGAAATTTTTATCGTATATTGTCATCTGTCAGTTTTATTTTTCTATAAAGCTTACATGTTAAAGCCAGTCATAAAGCCAGTTAAGTATAACAATGTCAGGTTCTCTCTGAAAGCCGCTTTATTATTTCTGGTCGACAATCAAATATGGATGAAGTAATTTGATTTATAGTTGAAACGTTGAACACAAATACTTCCAGGACATCTCACAGGAACTATAAAACCGGCGGTCAGTCTTTTAGCAATCTTTGGCTTTACTCAGTCATTACGCAGTCTTTAATCAGACCTGGTTCAGTCTGGAAGCAGTCTTAAGCAGACTTGAATGAGTCTTTAGCGCAGTCTTTAGTGCAGTTCTCAACTCAGTGTCTATGATTTATATTACCCAAAATAAGAATAAATGTTTCATTCCTAGTGAATCCATGCAAGTGTTGTGTGTGTGACCCATTCCCTCCGCTCTCAAATAGTGCGGTGTGAGGCGCAGCAGCCTGCCGCTCCTGGACCGGGAGGTCTTCGACGCTGGGGAGCCCGTCCCACGTGCTAGGACATTCCTCCTGCCGAGCGTGAGGTGCTGCCTCAGACAAGGAACTGTTAAAATTCCACTCACGTGAGTTAACGACAACATAACTTCCTCCACGACGGTCCACGACACGATCTCCTCCACAACGATCCACCTTACCTGTTCGGCGTGGCCATCCTCGTCCAGCTCCACCGCTACCTGCCACTATATCTTGTTCCTGATTCCATACCTAAGCCGACCTGAAGCTCCTACTCATCTTTTTATTATACTTTATATTTTTGCAATTAGCCCTCCTCCAATTAGCTCTCCGGCTAATCGTGACGTTACAATGTTCAAGATTAACTTAGAAAGTACACAATATGAATTAAATAAGTTACATTGGTACTTGTCTAGTTTTAAGCCGACCACTTCGTCATTTAACCATGAACCAAACTGTCAAACTTTTATTTCTTGGATACGAGGCTTTTGGCTACTTCGTATGTCTGTATTTTTAATGTATTTTTTTTGTAATTTGCATTTTGTTTGTGCAGAATAAACTATTTTTATTTTTAAACCATAAATTTGTATTAAGCAAGCTTAGTGATCCGTACTCATTGCTTCTATATAGGGTTAGTTTTCAAAGACATGCCAAATTTAAGGGCTTGGTATAGACTATCAAACTGAACAATTTTCTCTATGGGACTTATATCGTAATCACGAAAAATGTATCAACTATACCATAGAAAACTTGAATACCCACGCGATCTGAATATGTGAGACAGCTTTTATTTTCTCTTTTTTGTTTTGGGTGGGAAATCATCAAATAACTTCTCCCGCTCTGAGCGGAACGGGAGAGCGTGTCAGACTTTTACTGCCTAAAACCCACCCGTGTTCCTTCATTTGCCTGTGTGCTAGGGACACGGTAACTTTTTCGAACAATCCGCGCCCCTGGCGCCTATCGGCCCTAGCAGACCCCGTCAATTAGTGCTGACATCTGTTTAGGGCGCGCGTGGAACACAACGCGCCGTCGACCCGGGCCTGGTCGTTACCGGACGGCCAGCTAAGTTTTTGCCAGCCTGTGTTACCCTTTCCGTTTCATACAGCTGAATTTACGTTCGCGATTACAATGTTGGTCCTATGGAGAAAAAATTTCAGTCATGGTCCGTACCACACCCTTAAGTTTGGCAGATCTTTGAAAACTTATCCTGTATATTGAACTTTTATAATGTAATGAGAGCTCCAGTTAAACATTACGTGATTTTTTCAAATACCTACCTACATGAAAAAGTAAAAGCAATTCTCCCCCCTATCAATCTGCAGGAAACATTCGTAAAATGTCAATGAAATATTTTTGAACAAATCGGAACCGCTGTGTAAATATTTTGATGTCGACAGTACTGTGGACGACAGTGACGTCATTGATTTCGTCATTAGCTAAATTAGCTGGTACCGAACAAAAGCTAATGGTGGATACATTCGTGTCACCATCGCTCCTCGCCCACACTTTCAGCGAAAATAAAATCAGATTTTTTATAGAATTACAAAGATATTGAGTAGCTGGAAGTGTCGGATTTAAAAAAGTTATATTATGAGTAAACTGGAGATTTTGAGCACGGTTGAGTGTCTCTGAATGACGGACTAAGACATATAACATCACGCCTGTATTCCCCAAAGAGTTAGGCAAAGGTGTACCTCTAGTACACCCACATTTCAGCAGTTATTAATAGGGGGAGAGCCCATTTGCTACAACTGGCCACAAATCCAGACTCCGGGCTAATACTGAAAAATTCCAGACGGCAAATTCCAATAACACTTTGACGGATGAAGAATCAGCACTTGTAGGTACCTACATCGCAGAATGTATCTATTTATTGTGATCATAATAAATAGAAATAAACATTACCTACCGATTAGTAATTACACACTTCTTGTACTGTTTTAACTAATAATTGTAAAAAATGCAGGAAAAGCCACTGAATCTGTTAATCTGTCAATCAACTGACGTCACAATGCCATTATAATTAAAAAAAATATCGGTACATTACGAGTTTAACGACACATTACCGGATTAATACGCTCACTTGAATATATTGACTTTTTGTATTTCCGTAATCAAATTAATTATGGACTTAAGTATAACGGCGCAGGATAACCTTTACCAGAAGTGGTCATCATATTAGTGGTTCAGCAGCTTCTATATCATCAGAATTGTGCCAGAATATCGTGTGTGTCGTGTGTGTGTGATGTGTTCGTGGACGTGATACGGCAGCGGCTCTCCCTGACATAATCTTCTATCATCAGAATACAGAAAACCAAACGTAACCATCGCCGCGACGCTCTACTAGAGTGACATCAGCCAGTGTCGGTCACTCTTAATCGACTGCTTCGGTGATTCCTAGTTACTTTGTAACAAAACTAGATGGTGCCACTTGCTGCGCTGTCAAGTTTACGAAAGCTGACAACCTGAAAAAAAGGGATTTATGAAGCGATCTGCATGCAGAAGGGAAGTCTTTCGAACAGGACAATGACCAGCAATAATGGTATTTTAATCAATAATATTTGAGAACTATGAAAGTCCAGGTTTTCAAACCTTGGTCATTTTGATGTGACGCTCTATTTCAAAGGGTTTGCACTACATATAGTACTGTCACTGTAGCGCATCGGGCATGTTTGCTGAAGCAGATACAGATACCTAGCTTTCAAGCTATTATGCGAAAAAGAACAGCATCCCTGATGCGAAGGATTCGGGAGAGCACCAACAGCATTTTAAAGGTGATAGTGAACAAGCCCGATTGCCCGTTCCTGGGGCACTGGACCTGTATGCACAGCTGCGGGTCTGGTGCACCGGGAAGCGGACATAACTATAGGTTTTTGAATTAGTTTTATTTTATTTTGTTTATTTTATTTTAATCATTTTAATGTGAAATGTTACTAACATAGTTTTATAAGTGTTACTAACAACAATATGAATCATTTGTGTTCGAATTAAATAAATAATAATTATAAGGGTACGGAACGCCAATAACATTATGCGCTATCATTTCAAGGTCAATTTTTAAGATGTTTGATATTTTTTATAATTTTTTATCAAAATCAATAAGAGTTTTGTATCATTTTTTAATTGATGCTGTCTGTTCATCAAATTGCTGAAATATTTGCTTTAATGGAAAAATCGTAATAACGATACGTTTATTTGTGGTAAAAACAGGCAAAACAATATTTGGTTCTCTGTTAATTCGTAGTTTTGTTATTTTTTTGTGCGATTCGAAGTAATAGAAGAACGTACGTACCTACTATGTTGCATAATATACAATAAGGAGTAGGAGTTAAGAAACACAAAATCCTGCAAAATATTTCAGGTCACTGCCCTGAGATCAAATCTTAGAAACAAGTTGTCTTAAGTTCTATAAAACCAAGACGGCACCTACCAAGTTTATCGAATCTCAAGTCAAACATAAACAACAGTTATTGAAACATTTCGGGTTGTTTACCCTTTAGACTATTTTAGAATAGACAAATTGCCCAATATTTTAGACCATGTTAAGGAGACTACAGGACCTAAACGCAAGGTATAAAATGCCGAAAGTAAATGATACACTGCAGTAAACCAAATCAGAAAAATAGATAATATTCTTCAGGATATATATAGTGTGTTGAAAAAATAACATAACTAATTTGATACGATAGAAAAAAATCACGAAATTACCTCTAAATAAAAAAAAACTTTTAATGATTAAAAACCATACTAATAAATATGCAATCATTCAGATTTTTTGTCAGATTATTCTACAAGCAACATATATATATTACTGTAATAATGTTTTAATTTTTTAGTCCACTAAATAGATTTTTTGTAAATAGATAATTGCTTCATATTTTGCTATACATTACCAGCGTTGTGTCATCGCGCTTCTCTTTATTTTCTATGCAGTCCAACAGTAACCGCGCTTTACCTGTTGTCAGCCTCTTAAATAAAGTTTGCCACCGTTGTCAAACCATTTTTTTTTTTTGATCCAGATTCGAAAATCCTCATGGATGTCCCCCGCCCTGGGGGAGTGGAGGGGTCTGTCAGACTCTTACTAACTAAAAACCACCCCGGGGTTCCATCTTACACCTGCGCCGGGGGTCACGGGAACGTACGAATCTTCCGCAACCCACGACTGGTTTGCGGATTGTTCGAAAGAGTTACCGTGGCCCTGGCGCACAGGTAAATGAAGGAACACGGGTGGGTTTTAGTCAGTAAAAGTCTGACACGCCCTTCCGCGTCGCCCAGAGCGAGAGAGGTCATTTGATAATTTCCCAACCAAAAAAAAAAAAAAACCCACGACCGGCCCGCCTCTGCGGGCCCCGTCCGGTCGAGTGGGGGGAGTGAGGTGTTTGACTCCCCCTGCGACGTCTAAGAGGGGCGCGCGTGGAACACTACGTGCCACCGCCTCGGGTCCTGATGTACCGTTGTCGGACCAAAACCAACCTGCATCATCGCGTATTGTTACTTAAGCAATAATGCTCACCATTTTGAGCGTCCAATGTTGCAACTTGCGCATTTATCTGTACCTACAAAAAATCGTTATTTAATCAATCTGCCTGCCTCTTGTAAACTATGTTGGGGTTGGTTTCCAGTCTAACTGGATACAGCTGATTACCTGTACTTTACATGGAGCGACTGCCTGTCAGATACCCCTGGTTGTCAGATTTTTGTGCTTCTGACTGACGGCCCGTAACGACTGTCAAAGATCTAGTAATGGTAACCGGGACCAGCAGCTTAAAGTGTTTTCCGAGGTACGCAGGTAATCTAAGGTGACCGATATTTAATGTATGGTGACCCATCCACGAACCGACCGCGGCAGGCATAACTTAACCTTCGATGGACTCGTACGGCCGTTAACATTTAGCCACGAGTCCCTTAAACACGTCATATTAACCCTTAAACCTAGTTCTGTCCCTAAGCAATTTCCATGGCCTCTACATCTTTGGCACACGGTTCCCTTGCGACAATGACAAATCAATGGGGAGTCTGATTCGCGGATGAAATATGAGTCTGCTCAGGGTTGCCTCCAAGGAGAATTTGTCTTCATTCACAATGTCTGCATCCAGACTGGTTGCCACTAACTTTTTAACTTTAAAATGCCATTTATAAAAGAAAAAGAAAAGAAAGAAAGAATAAAGTTTATTTGGACACAGTACGTGAAACACAAAACACAAATAATAAAAAATAAAAAGTGATAACAGTGTGTGCCTCACGGCTGCGCCAAAAAGGTCAGGAAAAACGGTCGTGGGTTATAAAACGTCAGGATAATCTTGGGAGTATGTTAGAAGCAGCTTTTTTTTAAAGACATGCGGGTTTTTTGATGAATACTTATAATCCTTCTACAAAACTGTGTTTAGTTCACTTATCAGTATTATTTTTGTTTGAATTTTTTTTTTTTTAAATAGTCACATTCATTTATTTCTTGGGTCTAGGTTAATGAAGAACCGATCTATTAATTTTCTGATAAAATTTATCGGAAGAATAATTATGGTTGTTTAACATATTTTCTATACAAACCTGTCAACCACAATTTTTATTTCTGAGATTAAAGTTATTTGTAAATAAAAAATGCTCGATTTTATAATGCGACTGTTTTTTATCGCGCACTTGACTTTCAATATCTCAGTATTGAGCCAAGCATTGAGAATCCAGCACAGCAAATTCCTGCAAAAAAAGCGCACTATTGGATTTTCAACTTTCAGCGCTAACTAAGCAGTACGTTGTAAATCCAGCGCGCGATAAAAAATCATATATGTCATATGCGTATGAGAGCTAAATGATTTTTAGTGTTCAGACGAAATTGACTCAATAAGCTAGTGGTTGCGGAGTCTAGTCCCGCTCGTGCTGATTGATTTCAAATCACAAAAATGTATTTAAATTAATAATGAACTCTAAGAAGCGGTTTCTTCGTCAGGATCAACTCAGCCAATCGCAGTCCACAGCTAGGCCTCTACCAAGTTGCGCCACAATACCCTGTCCTCCGCCTTCCGCATCCGGTCCTTTCTTCGTCCGTATCCTATCCTACTTAATATGATAAATGTGAAAGTTTGTGAGGCTGGATGGATGGTTGGATGGATGGATGGATGCTTGTTACTCTTACTCGCAAAAACTACTTAACCGATTTAGATGGAATTTCGAACACAGGTAGTTTATAACCTGCGGGGTATTTAAGTAACACACTAACAGTAGGAATGGGTTTCATTTTGACAGTTCAACAACATTCATTGCGTTATTTACGTTCTTGAGCAGACAAATTTTTCGAACATATGAAGCAATGGATTAGCAATAGGCTTCAAAATGATGCAGATTGTGATCGATTGTGCGTTACATAGAGTGCTGGATTATAATACATAGGATACTTTTTATCCCGGTAGTACGTTCCCGTGGGATAATTTCCGACCTCCAAGCGGGCGAAGCCGCGGGCATAAGCAATTAATTATGTAAAACTTGTAAAGGGCTAACATACGTCCATCTTAGTGTCCTAAACAATTAGGGTTGCTAATCTGTAAGGCAATCAGGTATGTGTATTGAAGGTGCGTGTTTTAGGGTCGATGAACCAATACGTTTAAAGGGCTGAATCAATTAGCTGCTGCTAAATACTCACGATTGATTATAAACAGGAATTACCGCCAATTTATAGAAATAACCCTATTATCGAATTCTGGTATCCGGTAGGATCTATTAAAGAAAAGAGAACTATAGTTTTAAATGGATATTAAAGGTACCTACTTCAAAAAAAGGTTGAGGTTTCATTTCGGTAGTATATTTTTTTATGTTTGTCATATCTCCGTCATTTATAAACCGATTTGGAAAATTCTTTTTTTGTTCAAAAGGGTATACTTATACGGTAGTCTCATATAAATTTTGTCAAGTTCTTATAAGTGGTTTTTAAGCTAGCTTCAATAATACGTATTATTTCCGTTTAGTGTATGTTAATGATGTTATAATAATAACTTCCTGTCGCTGTTATTTACTTAGCAAGTGAAGGTATACGAATTTGTGTGAGGTAGGTACAACAACCAAAAAGTGAAAATTAAAACTTTGGAAGTCTGTGGCTTTGGTTATGTATTTTCGTTTTTTTCCACCGACTTCCATAATTTAAGTTATTTTTCCCTTATCGTAGGTACTACCCTAATAGAATTTACTGCTGGCACTCGGTTGGGCCACGTGCACGTGATCGTGGCCCAACCAAACGCCAACAATAAATGCAATTAGGGTAAAGAAGTAATTGGCGTACCTGCAGCCAACCTAGTGTAATTAATTGTCATGTATACGATTCTCGCATGTAACAAAATAATAATTTGGCATAAACATCTATTATTAGTCTGGGTGTAGGTTTAAGTGAGATTTGTATGTCTGTAAACGTTACAGAAGAAAATGGTAATATGGGGCAATGTTTTTGATACAAAAACTAGGAATTCAGGTTAGGCTACCAATATTTGGGTACAAAAGATTTGTTTTTATTCTTAATATAAAATATAAAGACAAAACTGCATATAGAAATGGCAGCCCTATATATCTAGGTCTTTGGTATTGGAACATATCTTTGCCCTTCTTTCGAATCCCAATGATAAGGTAAATCTTCCCCGACGAACAAAAGTAATATTCTGAAATTCCCATTCTTAAGTAAATTGTTCGTTTTCCTGTGCATGAATGATGAGTATCAAAATTGATTTATTATCGGTCTTAATGCTCGCGAAATTGATTTAGTACGTTTTGTTTATTTATACAGTATAGAAACCACGTATAATGCAATAAATGAAACCACAAGTAATACTAGTCCACAGAAGTATAGCAGAATTAAATATTAAATAAAAAAACTTAAATTAAAAAAAGTTAATTTTGCAAACAAAATAAATATTAAAATAAATCATTCTGTTTAGACAAAGTACCTTTGTACCTTGTCATTTAGACAAATACGTAACAGCGAGCGTCGTGATAGTTTGCACTGCGTGGCAACGTCGCTGTTCAATGTTCAAGGATTCAAGTTCATTAAATCATTGACCTAGTGATCCAATTCTACAGTGTTCAAATTGGTCAAAACTAAAACTCTACTTTTTGATGGATTTCGTTTTCGAATTACTGGACCGATTTCGTTAAATTTTTGTATATCGCCAGCAAAGGCGATAACAAGTATGTGATCCATTTATTGCATATATGTGGTTTCCAGACCTTGCTAGTGTACCTACCACACTACCACCTTCTTGTCAAGATTTCAACATGCGTCAAAGTGTTCTTGAGGTTTTTCTACTAAAGATTGTTTTGATGAAATGAGTACATAACTTGTGTTTTTTGTATGTATATTCTAGTGAATACTATCCGTCTTGGGATGGCAAAGGTATATTTATTTGTAACAACAAAAAACTTTTTCACAAAAAAACTACCGACTTCCAAAAAAAAACACTAAAAGACGTGAAAAATAACTTTAATTTCGGAAGTCGGTGTCTTTGGTTTTGTATTTTCGTTTTTGGCCACCGACTTCCGAAATTAAAATTATTTTTCACGTCTTTTAGTGTTTTTTTTGAAAGTCGGTTGTTTTTTTGTAAAAAAGTTTTTATTTTTCTCTTTATAGTTGCAGTACCTACCCCACACAAATTCAGATACCACTACTTGGTATGTAAATAACAGTGACAGGATATTATTAACACATCATCAATA
The DNA here is from genome assembly GCA_916610205.1 of Griposia aprilina. NCBI lineage: Eukaryota > Metazoa > Arthropoda > Insecta > Lepidoptera > Noctuidae > Griposia > Griposia aprilina. The sequence continues at coordinate 19,188,449 of OU744286.1, forward strand.
TAAACTAAGTGGAAAAAATATGCAGTATTAAGGATAACTCAAAAACTACTAATCAGACCTTGATCAAATTTAAATGGGACCACATGTGAAGTACCAGCTATCAAATAAAAATAATTATACAAATCGGTTCACCCAGACAAAAGTTATGAGCTAACACACATAAAAAAAAAAAAAATACACCTAGACGAATTGAGAACCTTCTCCTTTTTGTGAAGTCAGTTAAAAACTATTGGCTAGCATCATCTTTAGATTTGAGCTCCCCCAAGCATTTGATGTCTGTATACCGTCTATTTCTCTTATATACACATTACTTCATTCGAATCCTGGAAATTACTCATGTACCCAAACATTGATGTGATGTTTGGAAGATTGGGAAGCCCATATCATGCAATGATCATTGACGAACTGATTTACCAATGTCGCAACGCATTACGCAAAGTGTATAATTGTCTTTGGTTTTGATCTGCCCTGACATCAAGTAATGGACAACATTGTCAAACTTTTAACGTTGTGAATACGAGGCTTCTGGCTGCTTCATATTAGTGTATTCTAGTGTTTATCAGTGGAAACTTTTAAATGGCCTTCAATTGCATATTGTTTAAGAATACTGTATAAGTTAACTGTAAGATTCCCGAATAACAAAAAAGTAATAATTTTGTAAAAAAAAATTGTAATGGGCGTCTTGTTTGTGCAGAATAATAGAAAAAGCTTTCTTTATTTTTCTTTTTTATAACATGTCTATTTACCGTTAATTACTAGCCCCAATCTACATCTAACTACCCAAATTTCAAACTTCAATAAACTACATGCTATTACATTCAGAGTGCAAATGATAATGTTTTAAGCGTATCTTTGGTCCTATTATAATTGAAATCTTGCTAGGGTTCCAAGTTAATTAAGACAGGGTAGGGTCGGCCTAACCCTGCCAACAAAAGGATTTGGTAGATATTGTAATTTGTAGATGTAAGCCCGGTAGAAATATCCAACTACTGATTTTACAGGTGCGATCTTTTTGTAGGCTGGTCGGGTTTTTCTTGTCCTGCTGACTTTGGATTTATTTATAGTGTTATTAAACTTTTTGCAGAAAGAAAAATGTCTTTAATAGAATAATAGATTATAATAGATTTAATGATCATCAAAAAAAAAACACTAGAGTTTGAATTATGATAATATTTAACAGTTGCATTCATTTTCCAATTGAATAAGAAACAGGACTATTTTTTTGTCATGTTTTTTATCTTTTCCTCTAACAACTATGTATGGTAGTGGTAACAAACTTAGATTTTATGTACCAACGATATATCATAAGCGTTTTGGCTTTCATTATACCTCTAAAATTAAAATCAATAGTCATTTATTCAAATTGGGCTGAGAATCGGGTCTCCCTTGTTTCATCGAAAAGAAATTGCCAAATTATCACTTCCCAAACAATTTTCCGCATAGTTTCATTTGCCTATTTATTACTTAGCAAAAAATCTCTTCACAAATAATTATAACGCAAACCTAATGTTTGGCAAGTGAACGTTTAAAAAATAACTTATTTACCACCTAGTACTATTACCAATTTTTATGTAGTCAAATATTTCAGTTGGTATAACATATTTTACGCAAAATAAAATAAGCCAAATATTTAGTATCGTCAGTTTTCAATTTACCATTTCTATTATAAGGCTTAGACGACGGAGCCCCACCAGGCGGGGCTCCTACTTCTGGGTGGTTTAAAACAAGGCTCCTACTTCTGGATGGTTTAAAAAAAAATAACCACGAAGGGGATGGCTTCTAACCTAACCTGTCCGAGTCGGGGTGCCCTAAGTCCCGAGCTCGCTTCGCTCGCTCTTGCATCCTATCCCACCCTTGCTTTTTTACCCTTGAATAAATGATTATATTAAAATAAAATTGCATTTTTTTAATAATTCCCAAAAAAACTTATTTTTGCCTTTATATTTTTTGTAATAACAAATCATTCGACCAAACGTTTACTGTCTAAAGATTGTTTGCTGTAATTAATCATTTCATTAAAGACCAAATGCCTTAATGACATTTTCCTTGGTAATATTCTACCAAGTTAAAATTTGACCAAATGAAAATGTGCGTACTAAAATCATTTCAAACATTGCATTGGTATAAAAAAAGGTTGCTAAAATTTGTTTGGGTAGTGAAAATTTGGTAAAATCTTTTCGGCAAAACGGCAGCATCCCGCTGAGAATCAGCACCTTTCGAACGGCGTAGTATCAGTTATATAAGACAGTCCCCCAAAACGCCCGCCCTTCACCACTTTCTAGTGCTTACGCTGGGGAGAAGAAGTGGCGTAACAAAGTCCCCAACAGCACAGCTGTCTGTTCAGTTAGAAGAAAAAGAAACTTGATTCTATACAATAGTAGGTATGCAAATTAATTACCATTACGAGACAAAGAACATTAAATTAAATTAGGTGTTGCCATAAATCAGGTAGCGACGCCAATATACCAACAACTACAATAGAAACTATACTGAAGCTAAAAAAAGCGTGTTAAAAATGAAAAAGTAAACATAACTTAATACCTACATAAAAGCCTCCATGCATTGTAAGCACCTATACAAACTTGAATGGTAGCCACTGTGATGAACATTGAATGTTTATCATATTTGCCAAGGTAAGATCGTCTGGAGAATAACTGTCACTTTCCAGAGGAATCGTCTTAAGGAGACTACATGACCTAAACGCAAATTTATAATGCCTAAAAATATATGATCCACTGCAGTAACCAAAATCAGAAAAATATATGATATTCTTCTGGATATATGCTAGTTAGGTAGTGTATTGAAAACATAATACAATTAACTTGATATGATAGAAAAAGATCACGAAGATACCTATAAAAAAAAAACGATTAAAAGCCATACTAATGTACATGTAAACATTCAGATTTTTTGTCAGATTATTCTACAAGTAACATACTAACGTAATAGTGTTTTAATTTTTTAGTCCAATGAATAGATTTTTCGTAAATCCATAATTGCTTCATATTTTGCAATAAATTACCAGCGTTGTGTCATCGCACGTCTCTTTCTTTTCTATGCAATCCGACAGTGACCGCGCTTTAGCTCTTGTAAGCCTCTTAAGAATAGCGTTGAATGAAAAAACGATAAATGATAAATGATAAATGATTTTATTTCTGTAAATAAGTTTGTACAAACACTTTTACACGTCAATGATATTTTAAAACTAGATGAGGTCGGCGTTTCCTATCTGACTACTCTGAGAAGAAAGGCCGAAACAAACGCAGAGGTCACAGTCTCTTTTAAAGTCCAGACATAATCTAAAAACGCAATGGCTTTCACAAATGGCTCTACGGACAAATAGCTATTTAAGATCGGCTTGCTTCCAACAATGATAGTGGCACTTGGCACCAGGCGTAGGCTCCTGTTATCTTGACTAACTTGAATTTAATCTCTCTAGACTGTTTTATAGACTTGAGAGTTATATTAAGTTAGTGGGCTACCGTGTCAGGATGACAAAGATGTATGTTTCTAATTGCGAGTTTTACCAAAATAGTGAATGCTGTTTAAAAAAACTTTTTTACTAAAAAACAACCGACTTCCAAGAACAACACAAAAAAAACGAAAAATAATTTTAATTTCGGAAGTCAAGTCAAGTTCTGTCTTTGGTTTATAGTTTCGTTTTTAGCCACCTTTTGGATTGTTTTTTTATAAAATGGTTTATTTTTCACTTTTCAGTTGTGGTACCTACCTACCCCACACAAGTTCGTATACCACTACTTGATATGTAAATAACAGTGACAGAAAATTAAAAACACTGATGTGTCTGCATTTTTAACCGACTTCAAAAAAAGGAGGAGGTTCTCTATTCGTCTGTATGTTTTTTATTTTTTAATTGTGTTAGCTCAGAACTTTTTTCTGGGTGAACGGATTTGGATGATTATTTTTTTATTTGATAGCTGGTGCTTCACATGTGGTCGCATTTAAATTTGATCAAGGTCTGACCAGTAGTTTTTGAGTTATCCTTAATACTGCATATTTTTTCCACTTAGTTTTTATTGATGATGTGGTCATAATTTCCTGTCACTGTTATTTACATATCAAGTAGTGGTACTCGTATACGAATTTGTGTGGGGTAGATACCGCAACTAAAAAGAAAAATAAAAACTTTTTTACAAAATACAGCCGACTTCCTTATTAACCGACTTTTCAAAAAGGAGGAGGTTATCAATTCGGATGTTTGTATTGTATATTTTTTTTTTTTTATGTATGTTCGGGCATAACTCCGTCATATATAGACGGAATTACAAAATTCTTTTTTTGTTTGAAAGGGTATACTTTCGAGGTGGTCCCATTGTCACGAAGTCAGAATCTGATGAAGGGATCCCATGGAAATCGAGGGAAATCTTCAAATTTTACAAGCACTCCTATAGCGATTTGGGTATTTTTTATAGTAACTCGTGGATTTGCTCTCGGAAAGCACCATTCGGTGAAGTGAAACTGATGATGAAGACCAGAGGCCACCGGAACTACTCAATTATAAGTATTTCACGGGTTACGATTCGATTACTCTAATATGGTTACTAAGCAATTTATGCTCGTCACAATGAATATGGTGAAATGGTGCTGATGGTGGCTTTACCATCAGCTCCAGTTCTTTTGGTTCTTACCAGGAGAACTCCTCAACAATTAACGTCCCTGCATCGGGAAAAGGAATATTTTGTAAAAGGTGATGAGTAGTTGACATTAGGCTATTGTAACTTAGATAAATTAGTAGCTGACTCACTAAAAAGTTAAAAAAAAAAAAAAAAAAAAAAAAAAAAAAAGTGAAAAATAACTTTAATTTCGGAAGTTGGTGGCAAAAAACTAAAATTTGTGTGTCTGTGTGTGTGTAGAATTATGGATAACTCAAAAAATGCCTGTCAGAACTAAATCAAATTTATATGGGACCACATGTGAAGCACCAGCTTTCAAATTAAAAAATAATCATTCAAATCGATTCAACTAGAAAAAATATATGTGCTAACACACATAAAAAAAAACATACAGTCGAATTGAGAACCTCCTCCTTTTTTTTATTTCGGTTAAAAAACTGGTAACAAGGATGATATTCTGGGCTGACTGTGTGTTGTTGGCAGATGAGGCATAATCAGAATCAGATTTTATTTATTAGTAAAAATGTACTTTTTCTGTACATGTGTACATTTGTGCGCTAGTTATTTTAGTGCAGTAAGAAATTACGTTTGATTAAAACAAGAGTCTGAAGAAAGTTGTACGCGTTTATAATTATAGTTTAAAATAAAGTTTGCAAATACAACTTTGCGAGATCACCAGAGACCTAGATAATACTTAGTTCCCACGTTCTATGCGTACTTTACAACATAGCAGTTGGTTTAACGAATAACCACTAGCAAGATTATGCCAAGATTATGTCTGGACATTAAAAGAGACTGACCTCTGAGTTTGTTTCGGCCTTTCTTCTCAGAGTAGTCAGATAGGAAACGCCGACCTCATCTAGTTTAAAAATATGATTGACGTGTAAAAGTGTTTGTACAAACCGACTTACAGAAATAAAATCATTTATCATTTATCATTTAATAAAATTAAAAGAAACCATTAGAGAAGAAACTTATAAGATAATACTTAGTTCACACGCTTTAAGCGTACTTTAATTTTACGGTCAGAGGGTCGTCTTATATTGAGTAGTTTAGTTATATTGTTCTCTTCTAGTTGTTAGTCTTTTATAAATTTGACGTTCAGTAAATACTGATTCCCAACCTAATTTGAATACATATATATGACGGAGAAGGTAAGTTTCTCTCGTTATTATCAGCCATATTTTAACTTCTGAGGGCGTACTATGGGTAATGTTGGGTATGGCGCACTCGAAAATCAGTTTGCAGTTCAAATCAAATTATAATTTACGAACAAATTAATCACACTAGCGAATCACACACTGTAGGTACACGACACTACTATACGGAACGCGTGACAGTTGCTAGGGTGGAGGTACTGATCTCCTCGAAGACAGAATAGTAAGTGTCCAGTCGTCCCATCAGCGCTCCTCCATCAGCCAGGCTCTGTCATAGCATGAAGTTAGCAGAGTATGCATGTCATTGCGACGGTGCTGCCACCTCCCGGAACTCGTGCTGCGCTTCGTTTAATGTCCATACTAATGACCGTCTCCGACATATTTATAATTTGTTATTTTTATTTTGCACTGGAATTATTATGATTGTCTAGGTATTCATTAAAACTCTTGATGCAACTCATGGTGAAGCACTAAACTTATAAGTCTATAGAAACTACCCTCAATCTGGGGCAGTTGGGTAAAAAACGAATTTCCCAACATTCTCATAGTCATCCCTTTAAGGTCACAGCAAAAACCTCAAGCGCTTTAAGTTCCAAAGGACCAACATCACAAGTCGTTTTTACACAGACATGGACCTTGAATTCTTTGGTCCTTGTGGGTATTATTTATTAATGAAAGAGTTGGACCGACAAAATGTGTCGGTGTTTTTGTGACGGGGACTAATCCACTGAGGTCCGGCAAAACCTTAATGTAGAAGAGTTGCGGTATAGCTTGGGAGTTAGACGCTGTTTTGTGATAAACTTGCTTTCAAGTTTCTGGATTCGGTTCCCGAGTGTTTTTTGTTCTCTGTGGAGTCATGGGGCCTATTTAATAAAACTGACAGGTGACAAGTGATAAGCTGACAATCCGACAATCCAACTATTTTATGAGTTTCTTTCATAGTTTTCTGCTTTAAAATGTGTCAGTTTTATAACTCTTTGACAAATTTGTCACACTTGCTGTTGCTCGCCTTAATTTAGAATTTGACAATCAATTCGGGTTGTTCAGCGAATTATAGTTAGGAGGATGAAAAACTGGACTATCGACACTCTAAACTCATATAATGTATTAGGTCTTAAATAAAACATAAAAAAACTCTTAACACACTACTAAAGTTTCTACAATAATATAATTCAATCATGATTCGAAAGACACGTGGCGCCATCTATTATAATAAAAATGTTATTGTTGTTTTCCTCGGGAACAGTACTTTTCTTGGGGATGAAAGGTACCCTATGCCCATTTCTGTACACCTGACTAGTGATGGTAAATTCCCGAGAATATTCTCGTTGTGAGAACTTTGCTGTTAAGTTCTCGAGAATATTCTTATGGAAGGGAATTTTCGAGAATTTAAAAATTGGATGACTGTATTGAATCGGTCTATTTTTAGAGTAATAGTTTTGAGTGCATTTTAACGTTTTACGAAGTTTACGTTAAAATAAACTACTCTACAACTTAAATAGTCAGTAAATTCTCCTGAGTGAGAACATTCTCGAGAATATTTCCGAGAAAATTCTCATAAATTCTCTTAAATTTCGTTTGGTCTAAATGTTAAATTAGGATTTCTGTATTAAAACAAACTTTATGAGTTACAAATAATCAGCTTTAATAAAATAAAAACATAAGAGAGGTTTACGGTGTAAATAATTAAAAACAAAATAACAATCACAATCCCAACAATTCTTGAAATAAAATTACTTATACTATTCGTTCATTGACAACAGTTGATCCATGTCTTCTAAGTTGATATGATCTGTTTCCGTCAAGATTACTGGCTCATCGTCTGCCTCTTCTTCAGATGTGCTCTCTTCTGATTCTAAATTGAGTGTAGGCTCTTCTATTTCTCTTGTGGCAGATGTAATTGGTTGTGGTTCTTCGGACTCTCTGTTTATTGATTTTTGTTTATTTATGATTTTCCAATTGTGAGCAATCAGGCAAATTTTGCCTGCTCTTTCGGTATTGAATTTATTACGTTTTTTATTATATATTTCTTAACTAAAGAAATATTAGCAATTTCCACTCCAAAATCTCGAACAGTAACCGTTTTCGAGTAAAGTATAAAACAACAACAAAAGAAGTTGACTTTAGACCTTGAAATCAATATAAATATTGTATAGAAATTTAGCAATTTTACTTCCAACTTTAAATTCTCGTAAATTCTCTGTCAAAAAGAATATTGCAGAATATTGCAGAATATTCTCGATCCGAGAATATTCTCAGTGAGAGAATATTCTCTCGACCCATCACTACACCTGACAACGTATATGCAAAATTTCAGGATGATTGGTTCAGTGGTGTAGGCGTGAAAAGGTAACAAACAAACAAACTTACTTTCGCATTTATAATATTAGAAGGAAGATAGGATTGCCAGTTATTTAAATATGGCCCTGTTCATGGTTATGTCGATTCCTGTAGAATGTCCTCCTGTAACTCCATGTTTCAAAGACACTTGACTCAGAATATCACGGATATAATAACAATTCGTTCACGAACCAATAGTTAAAGTAAGTAAAGTAAAGTAATTTTTACATTACAAAAAAGTCATCCGAGGGCTTTGGTCTTTAATCACAATTCTTAATAAAAAATTGCAAAAATCCTGAGTAGCGCTGAAAAAAAACATAACGTCTAATGCAAGAACATCAACACGAATGCGTCCTTGTCCCATACAGTAACGTTTTTGTTCGGTCGTAACTTATTTACTTAAATATATGGTTGAGGTATATTTTGCGACTTGTATTAGCGGCAAATGAATATTAATAGAGCAAAAGTTTTATGAACGTTTTATTATAGCTCTATGGTCGTTTTATCCTATGACGTAGGTAGTGTATGGTATCGTATATGGAATCAATATTTATTTCTTTAATCATATTGTAAATACATATGGAAATGGTTAAGTGTGTACCGAAAAGTCTTTTAAATGCTGTGAAAAACCATTTTGGTAGTTATTGTTAGGTATAATGAAAATTGATTATATGGTAATAAAATCCACACCTTTATTTTCTTATGTAGTACTTATATGCTAAAAATACAATATTCAATTAGTGCTTGGACTAACCCTCTATACAAATTGTGAAAACACCAATCACAGACAAGCTACACTAAACTCAAAATGTTTTGAAACGAGACCATCGCGCGCGGAGTATAAAAGCGCCCTGCCATACATTTTGCCTCACACCTGATCATGCTAATGACCACCATCTTCAATGGCGCCATGAGCAATAACATCTTCCCCCAAGCGTGGAAACAGGCCACTGTCATCGGCATTCCCAAGCCGGGCAAGCCTAAATCCGCTCCCTCCAGCTACCGCCCCATCAGTCTCCTCAATGTCATCGGCAAAATCTATGAGAGGCTTATTTATAAGCGTCTCAGAGACTATGCCGAGACGAAAGGTCTCATTCCCAACGAGCAGTTCGGTTTCCGAACCCAACACTCGTGCGTCCAACAGGTCCACCGTATCGTCGAACACATAAGCGTTGGCTTCCAACGTGGTTCGTTGACGGGTGCTGTTTTCTTCGATATAGCGAAAGCGTTCGACAAAGTCTGGCACAATGGCTTATTATATAAGCTATACCAACTTAAAGTGCCAGATCGTCTCGTGCTCATCCTGCGAGACTTTTTGTCGAACCGCACCTTCCGATTCCGCATCGAAGGAGCGCTATCCTCCCCCCGTCCCATTCGCGCCGGAGTCCCTCAGGGCTCCGTGCTCGCCCCTCTCATTTTTACGCTTTTCACCAGCGATATCCCCAAGAGTAAAAGGGCTCAGTTGGCTCTGTTCGCAGACGATACGGCCATCTACTACACCGGCGTAAGCCCCGACGCGATATCTCGCACTCTCCAAACCACAGTCAACCAACTCGGTGACTGGTTTAGGAAGTGGAGAATCGAAGTAAACCCCGATAAGAGTCAAGCGGTTCTATTTTCGAAACCGAGACTCAACCCCACCCCTCCCCGTCCGATCACCATGTTCGGCAAGCCTATCCCTTGGGAGAAGCGAGCCAAATACTTGGGTGTCACTCTAGACCACAGACTCTCTTTCGGTGAGCACATAAAGCAGGCGCGTTCGCGCGCCGCTTTCGCTCTCGGTAGACTCCACTCCCTATTGAATGCACGCAGCAAATTGTCACTCAAGTGCAAATTGCGCATTTACACAGCGTGCATTCGTCCCATCATGACCTACGCGAGTGTGGTTTTCGCACACTCGAAACCCCACCACATCCATAGGATGCAGACCCTCCAAAACCGGTTCCTTCGTAGGGCAACCGGCTCCCCTTGGTTCGTTCGAAACGAGATCCTCCATCTCGACCTTAAAATCCCCACTATCCGTCAGTTCATGAAGCGCATTTCCAAGCGCTTCTTCGACTCCGCGGCCTCACATCGCAACCCTCTGGTTGTCGAGGCTGCCAGATATGCCCCCTCCCGCATTAGTCGTACCCGCCGTCCAAGGCATGCCCTGACCGACCCCGATGACCCCATAACCCTCCTCCAGGAGAGCAGTAGGGCCACCAGTACAGTGCACAAACACAGACCGCCATCGTTCCGACCTCGCCACCGAGGTCCTACGCGACGCCCCCGACGTAATTGTCCCCCCCCCCGACCCTTGCTCGACGACGCGCCAGCCCGCGCCGTAGCTGAGCCTGTAGCTTTAAATTCCCCAGTATAATAATAATATAATTTAGATCCAGCCTGTCCCATCTTGCTGCCCTCCCCTCAGTGACGCCCTAAGCCGAGGTTCGTACCCCACAGGGGGTGCCCTTAGCGTGCGGTCACCTAAATTTAAGTATTGTTCGCCCCTGGCTGGAGGCTTTAAGTTAGTAGCTTAAGGCACCCACAGGTTTGCCCGGTTAAGTAGCCAGGACCTTAGTGGTCACAACTACGAGCTGCCCAATAGGAAAAAAAAAAAAAAAAAAAAAAAAAAAAAAAAAAAAAAAAAAAAAAAAATAATTGCCTCAGTCGAGTAATGAACGCGGCGCAGCTAGCAGGCTCATGACGTCACTCTCCACGCTCTCGCACCAACGAACATCGTCGCGCCGTGCGCCGGCGCGCGCGCGCTCCAGTAAGTCGCGGCGCTCCGTGGCGGCCGGACGTATGCATGTAGGCCACTACATTACTCCCCGCCAGCGAAGCGTACAGGTGGTTTTGATGTTCTTCCAGATTTCGTAATGTGTGCGTACGTTGCTTGGTGCTCTGGTTCTGTATTCAGATAGTAAGCAGGCTTCAGTCTGTCGATCGAGACGTTCGATGTTGATTTTGCTAGTTGAACGGTGAAATATTTATTGTTGCGAGCGATGACTGGATACGGGCCGTTATAAGTAGGTGTCAACGGCTTATGCACTGCGTCGTTACGTACATATACATGTGTACTCTTGTATAGATCGCCGTGAATAAATACTGAACCGGTCTTGTTTACTTCTCGCTGAGCTTGTGCTTTGTTCAGTGCTTCGGTTAAATATTCCATGAAGTATGATGGGTTGTTGCATTGCGTTGTTGCTTCTCCATAGAACTCTCCCGGTAGGCGAATAGTTTGCCCATACAGTAGTTCGGCTGTACTTGCTCCGATATCCTCTTTGTAAGCGGCACGCAGACCCAGCAGTACTGTAGGTAGTTCGTGCGTCCAACCCGTAGAATTTAATCTTGCGGCAAGCGATGTTTTGAGGGTCCGATGCCAGCGTTCAATCAAACCATTTGATTGTGGGTGGTACGCCGTAGTTCGTGTGTGTTGAATGCCCATACGATGCATTAACTTGTTGAAGAGCTCAGATTCAAATTGTCGTCCGCGGTCTGTTGTTATCGTAACCGGGCACCCAAATCTTGCGATCCAATCTTCGTACACCACGCTGGCTACCCTTTCTGCGGTTATATCTTCAATCGGTATTGCTTCGGGCCACTTCGTTGCTCTGTCAATCATCGTCAGTAAATAACGACAATTATTGGATATTGGCAGTGGACCAACGATGTCGATGTGAAGGTGAGCCAATCGTTCGACGTGCTTGAAACTTGCTACCGGTGCTTTTGTGTGTCGGTGCACTTTCACTTGTTGACATTGGCTGCAAGCTCTTGCCCATTCTGTTACGTCGGTCTTCATTGATGGCCAGAAATATCGCGTAGTAACTAGGCGCCTCGTTGCTCTTACGCCGGGATGATTAAGTTCGTGAATGGTTTTAAATGCTTCTTTTCTGAATGCAGTGGGTAGGTATGGACGAGCGGTACCCGAAGACATCTCACAGTAAATTCTGTTCTTCGTTTCAGGTAGTTCGATTCTCTTGAACGTATAGCGGTCGTTGTTCGATATTTTTTTGAGCTCTTCATCTTGCGTTTGGGTCTGAGTTAACTCTTCGTAGTTGATCGGTGAGGGACAAGTTATTGTTTCCACCCTAGACAGCGTGTCGGCGACTATATTGTCTCTTCCTGCGACGTACTTGATGTCGGTGACGAACTGGCCGATGTATTCCAAGTATCTTGTGCGACGAGGTGTTTCATTTTTGCTATTCGCTTTCAGTGCGTTAATCAGTGGCTTATGGTCCGTGAAAATGGTGACGTCACTGCCTTCGATCATCCCGCGAAAGTGTCGAACAGCCATGTATATAGCTAGCAGTTCCCGGTCGTAGGTGGAGTATTTCTTCTGCGCGTCGTTGAGCTTCTTGGAGAAGAAACCGAGTGGTTTCCATCTTTCTTTGATCTTCTGTTGTAAAACGGCTCCCGTACAGGTATCAGAGGCGTCGGTCATCAAAGCGAAAGGTAGGCTCGGCGATGGGTAAGACAATAGTGCGGCGTTGGAAATATCTTCTTTGCACATGTTGAAGGCTTTTATTGCTGCCTCGCTCCATTGTATTATTGTTTTGTCGTTTTTCTTTGAGTCATGTAGGTATGCGTTTAATTCCTTTTGATGTTTGGCGGCGTTAGGAATGTTTTCTCTATAGAAGTTTATCATTCCCAGGAAACGACGAAGTTCTTGTATGTTCTGAGGTAGACGGTATTCTGTGATAGCCTTGATCTTCTCGTTTGTTGGCTTGATTCCTTCGGTTGATATAGTATAACCCAGGAAATCAAGTGTTGGTTGGCCGAAAATGCATTTTGGGACGTTCAACTGCAGTCCGTTGTCGTTCAACCTCTTGAAAACGTCTTCTAAGTTTCTTCTGTGCTCTTCTTGGGTTTTTGATGCTATCAAAATATCGTCGACAAATGAGAAAACTGGCAGCCCTCGTAAAACATTGTCGATGTGTCGCTGAAATGTTTGGCCAGCGTTGCGCAGACCGAAGCACATTCTTGTGAATTCATACAGGTCGAATGGTGTAATGACGGCTGTTTTCATGATGTCTTCTTCATTATTTCTGACTTGGTAGTATGCCTTCTTCAAATCAATGATGGAGAAGAACTTCTTCCCCAACAAGGAGTAGGTGAAGTCATGCAGTCTTGGTATAGGGTACCGATCAGGAACTGTGACTGCATTCAGTCTTCTGTAGTCGCCACATGCTCTGAATTTGCCATCTTTCTTTAGTACCAGGTGTAGTGGACTGGCCCATGGACTGTTTGATGGTCTGCAGATACCTTGCTCGATCATTGACTGGAACTCTTCCTTTGCTGCCTTGTACTTATGAGGTGGGAGCGGTCTTGCTTTGGCGTACAATGGTGGACCTTTTGTTTCGATGTGATGTTCCACTTGGCTGTGACATAGCTTCAAATTCGGTCGAGTTATATCTGGATACGCAGCGAGCAAGTCATGGTACGGCTGCTGATCGTCCACGGTGTTGATGCTATTGTCGACCGTAGGTGTGACATAGCCGACGACGGATAAACTTGTTTGCTTATCGATGAGTCTGCGGCCGTGGATGTCTACTGAGAGTTGATGCTTGTGAAGGAAATCAGCTCCTAATATTGGTCGACTGACTTCAGCAATCACGAAGTTCCATCTATAGGGTCGACGGAGTCCAATATTGAGTACCATCGATCGTTCGCCGTATGAGGGTATCGATGATCCGTTGGCCGCGTAAAGCTGACTTGTAGGTGCCTGTTTACTTTTTTCTTGTTTTTGAACTGGAAGTACAGACACGTTCGCGCCAGTGTCGATAAGAAAACGTAGTCCGGTAGACAATTCCTTGATGAACAGACGGTACTTCGTTATTCCGTTGACTTCGGCTCCCGTCGTAGCTGAAGTCGTCTTTAGTTTTCCTGTGTATGCTTATTCTTGTTTTCGAAGTTGCACGGGCTTCGACACCGGTAAGCTTCTTTTCCAAACCTCTTGTGAAAATAGCATATGTCCACCGTATCCTTCCGAGACCTGGAACGCGATCTGGATCCGAATCTGCTTCGGTATGGTCGACGGTAGTAGCTTCGTGATCTATCGATCTTCAACTCCGCTACTTCACGAGAGAGTGACTCGATCATATTGATAAGTTTATCTTCTATTTTAGATGTCGAGGCTTGATGCGAACTGTGGCTGCCGTGGCTACAGGAACAAATAGAGTTGATTTCCTTCGCTTGTTCGTCCATTTTATCTGCCATTGCCGCTAGCGACTCCAATTTCGATTCCGTGCTAACGGAAAGTACCGCACGCGTCGATGAGGGGAGATGACTCATCCATAACATTCGCAGTGTTTCGTCCGGTAATTTGTTTCGTGCCAAATCTCGCATACGCCGCAGCAGCTGTGATGGACGTTGATCTCCGAGTTCTACCTCATTGAGTAGCTTCTGTAGTTGCTTATTTTCTGACTCCTCGTAGACTGAAAGTAATCGCTTCTTAAGTTGATCGTATCTTTCAGTGTTGGGCGGTGACATTATAATGTCACTTATTTGTTCCACGTCGATCTTCTCTAACTGAGCGACTGCGAGCCCAAACTTGCTTTCGTCGCCGAGCTTCTGATTAGCGACCACTGTTTCAAAGTGCGCGAACCATAGTCTTGGTTTATCACGCCAGAACTGAGGTATCCGTGATTTCACGGAGACAACTTCGACGTCTTCTGTGGTAAGTACTAGCTTCGGCGATTCTTCCTGCATGGTTCCGTTCGGGGTCACCACTTTGGTAGTTATTGTTAGGTATAATGAAAATTGATTATATGGTAATAAAATCCACACCTTTATTTTCTTATGTAGTACTTATATGCTAAAAATACAATATTCAATTAGTGCTTGGACTAACCCTCTATACAAATTGTGAAAACACCAATCACAGACAAGCTACACTAAACTCAAAATGTTTTGAAACGAGACCATCGCGCGCGGAGTATAAAAGCGCCCTGCCATACATTTTGCCTCACCCGTCCGATCACCATGTTCGGCAAGCCTATCCCTTGGGAGAAGCGAGCCAAATACTTGGGTGTCACTCTAGACCACAGACTCTCTTTCGGTGAGCACATAAAGCAGGCGCGTTCGCGCGCCGCTTTCGCTCTCGGTAGACTCCACTTCCTATTGAATGCACGCAGCAAATTGTCACTAAAGTGCAAATTGCGCATTTACACAGCGTGCATTCGTCCCATCATGACCTACGCGAGTGTGGTTTTCGCACACTCGAAACCCCACCACATCCATAGGATGCAGACCCTCCAAAACCGGTTCCTTCGTAGGGCAACCGGCTCCCCTTGGTTCGTTCGAAACGAGATCCTCCATCTCGACCTTAAAATCCCCACTATCCGTCAGTTCATGAAGCGCATTTCCAAGCGCTTCTTCGACTCCGCGGCCTCACATCGCAACCCTCTGGTTGTCGAGGCTGCCAGATATGCCCCCTCCCGCATTAGTCGTACCCGCCGTCCAAGGCATGCCCTGACCGACCCCGATGACCCCATAACCCTCCTCCAGGAGAGCAGTAGGGCCACCAGTACAGTGCACAAACACAGACCGCCATCGTTCCGACCTCGCCGCCGAGGTCCTACGCGACGCCCCCGACGTAATTGTCCCCCCCCCCCGACCCTTGCTCGACGACGCGCCAGCCCGCGCCGTAGCTGAGCCTGTAGCTTTAAATTCCCCAGTATAATAATAATATAATTTAGATCCAGCCTGTCCCATCTTGCTGCCCTCCCCTCAGTGACGCCCTAAGCCGAGGTTCGTACCCCACAGGGGGTGCCCTTAGCGTGCGGTCACCTAAATTTAAGTATTGTTCGCCCCTGGCTGGAGGCTTTAAGTTAGTAGCTTAAGGCACCCACAGGTTTGCCCGGTTAAGTAGCCAGGACCTTAGTGGTCAAAACTACGAGCTGCCCAATAGGAAAAAAAAAAAAAAAAAAAAAAATTTTGCCTCAGTCGAGTAATGAACGCGGCGCAGCTAGCAGGCTCATGACGTCACTCTCCACGCTCTCGCACCAACGAACATCGTCGCGCCGTGCGCCGGCGCGCGCGCGCTCCAGTCAGTCGCGGCGCTCCGTGGCGGCCGGACGTATGCATGTAGGCCACTACACCATAATAAATTTAAATGAGGGCTTAACGTAAACTTCGAAATGTACCTATTATATTATACATTTCGAAGTTCACGTTGTGTGAAAGAATAAAAAAACAAGTTGCAGGAAAAAACAAAACACTACACACGACTTACCATACCCACACTGTAGACTGAAAAGTCTCATAAAGATCACAAAAAAAAACATTTCAGACAGGCCGCAAGCGCAATAAACTCTAAATCGACTCTAAAATACTGCACAATTTAATCGAAAATTTATGGACAATATGGGTCTCTCGCACAGAGCATGGAGATGCCTTAGCGGCCGCTGGTAGAGGTGGCATTGTCAACTCTTTCTTGGTACTTGTTGAGAGTCTTAACGTATACGCGCGCGCGTAGGACGCGTTTGAAAAATTGATAGGTATGTAATTGAACTACTACATTGACACGGGTACCACACACGGGGTAAAGCACGGCTAGCCGCGTGAATAGTAGTCAAGTGAATAAGTTTTGGTACTTTGTTTCTTTTTTCTTATGTCTTTGTAATATATACGTGTAATCCTCCAGACCGTATTTCGGCCATGGCGGCCAATTTCAACGGAAACTAGTCTTCGGCGCGGGAGATATAGTGCACAAGTGTGTGCGCAGACACAGATGCACTCTCTCTTCCCTCACTTTCATAGTCCGATGATAGACTATGATGATGATGTTTCATAGTGGATTATAATATAAGTAGGTTGGTACCTACAAAACATATTTCTTTTTGCAGTTTATATTTTTACTACAAATGCCTACTTCAGTGACTGCTAGGCACTGGAAGTCCTCTACTAGTAAAGAAATGTGGGCTCTGGACTTTGGGCTGGTTTCGTTACTTATGAGACCTTACCTCCGGACTTGATGGAGTGACCTAAAGGTGTACTTTGGTGACTGCTACTGGAACTCCTCGACGAGTAGAACTAGGTGTGCAGAGTTCGGGCTCGTTTTGTTATTTATGATGAGACCTGGAGACTTCTTTTTATAGGATTAATATTATGTTTGCGGATATGTTCGCGGGTTCATTATTATGTGACGCGTTCGCGGAGAGCATTGTAGCTGAGGAAGGGAGTAATGACTGCCCTGGAAAACTGTTGTGGACGAATCAGCTAGTATCACGTAGCATCACTGGTCGGTGCCCTGTCTGGCACGAGATCACCGCACTTCACTCACGATTAATGTTCATCCAACGTTCATAGGTTGCACTATTTGCTCTAGTCATCTATTACTTCCAGTAGCAGTTTTCAAAGTACATCTTCAGTTCACTCCATCAAGTCCAAACGAAATATGAATTTATAATCCCTACTTCTAGCAAAAATATAAGAAAACTGAAGCAATGGACAAAATTGTCAAACTTTTATTTCTTGGATAGGAGGCTTTTGGCAACTTTGTATGTCTGTATTTTTAATGTCATTCATTTGTAATGTGTTTTTTGCTTGTGCAGAACAAACTATTTTTCTTTCTTTTTTTAAACTATGAATAATATCTTACCTTGGTTGTCCGTAGTCCGTACAGAATGCGTGAAGCCTATCAAGTTTTGTATATCAAATATTTTGTATTCGTATAGAAACAAATGTTCCTAAACTCAACACGATAACTACAATTTTGTGTGAAAAGGCAACAGAAATTGTTTTTTACAATATTACAAACCAAATTTTCGAATAAAAAATTGCTACCATTTGAAGATGAAGGAGTAATCTATCTGTGGTAATTATTACATATTACATTAGTACATTTGGTTTAGTTTAATTTAGCCGCAAAATGTACCGAAAAATTGGTTATTTTTGTCAGATGTTTTAACATTTTCAATCGCGTCCGTAACTTTGAAATATTATAAAATCCAATTATTTTTACAAGAGTAACCGTGGAGTTTCTTGTCGGCTCTTCTGTTTAGGAAACGACCAATTGGAACTATCACCAAGCTTCTGACGTTTCATAGGTACCCATGTAGGTTTACGAGGTACCTGCCAAGGGTGCAGTTACTGGAATCACACCGGAACGTCAACTTCAAGGCGTTCGTCGTGCGTGTACCGAACTGTTATTTGCCCCTCGTCATGAAAGAACACTTTTGGCCGCAGGACGTGGTGTCCCGTCGCTTCCGCGGACAAGTTCCACTGGACAGCACAAAGTCAAGCTAGTGCAAAGTGACATAACATAGTCTTAAGCCTTTTTATTAACACAACTTTTGTTTGAAAATATGTATGTTAGGTTAAGGTATTTTTCTATGGGCCTATGTCGCCTGAAATAAATGGTATTATTATTTAATTTATTATTAAATGTGAAATTTTATATTTTGTTTTTTGTATTTTCCATACAGACGGTGTCACCGTTTACTCGCATTATAACACAAATAACATATAGAAACTGACGGCTTTGAATGGCGCACGCGACAGAAGTTGTCAACGCAATTTTGGTGAATGATTTTAGTTAGTACCTACTGCCGTGTTTAGACGCTGCCGGCTCGGCGATTCCGTGCTCTGGGCTTAAATAAATTCATAACTTCATGCACTTCAAAGTAACCATAACAAAAGGGAATCCGACCCAAAAAAGGTTTTTTTTTAAGAAAGACCAACACACATGCCAGACAAGAAAATTCACTCAACGCACTGTCGCGGCGCCACGATTTTTTTTTAGGACTGTCATGTGTTGACGCTGCTGCTGTGATTCCGTGCTCTGTGGTCTCTAGCTTCGTTAATATTTAACTAAGTGAAGCTCCCCATTGCCTCCGCCGGCAGTTGCCTTCGAAAGATGAAAGCGTTTGAAAATTTCATCAGCATGACTGCAGCGCCATCTACACAGAAGGCTTTAAATGGAGAAATGCAATACAGATAGATTTTGTTAGGAAAAGTCTTTTATGAATTAGTTTTTAGTTGGCAGCTTTTTTAACTAGGAGTGGTTCAATCGATGAACAAAACCGAATCGAACGACAAATTCATTTCTATGAAAGAACTACTTCAGATAAGAGACCTAAGACAATTATTGGAAATTAAGGAAACTTTTCATTTGTGCGAAAAAGTACCTATGCGGTCCCAATTTTTCGAGTTTTGTCAGGTTTGTCATGCACAAACAGATAACTTTTTTAAATCGTCTTCAAACGTCAACCAATTTTGTTTTGCGCGTGTATCTTTTCTGGGTATTTTATTTATCAAAAACAAAAGAAATCACATCATGTACTAAACACATAAACTAACCTAACTTATAAAAAATACTTTCAAGTTAGTTTTTAATTTAAAGAAGTTCTACCAACACAACAGGGATATTTAATTCTCACTAAATCTATATATATAAAAATGAATCCCTATTTCCCTTGGTCACGCCATCACGCGTGAACGGCTGGACCGATTTCAGGAGTTATTGTCAGGAGAAGGATCTTATGAAATAAAAAAATAAGGAAGTTGATCGGAACGTTACAAATTTTAAGAAAACTTAACGCCAATATTAATTTTACATAACTGTCAGTTGTTTGAAATAACTGTCAGCGATTGGCAGAATGCGCGCTGCAAATATCGTTTAACACAGATGGATCGGTTGATAAATGAGTCGATAGTTTTAGTTTTCTTCAATAGTCAAAACTAAAACTAAACGACATACGACATTCATAGTTAAGACAGGACAACGTCTGTTGGGTCAGCTTGTTATATGTAGTATAAAATATGGAAGCAAGCTATAAGATCCCGTTTACTAAGAAAAAATTGATGCAGAGTCCCAACGCGATGCCCTAATATACTGTGAAGTGGTTCAAGAAGTTTTGAAAGCAAATGATAGTAATATTCATTGACCAATAACCTGGTAGGCAACATTACTGTTGGGTACGCCACAATTGCGGCGGTAAGTCCTCTCTTTGATGTGTGGCTTGAGAAGCACCACGGCGTCCTCACCTTCCGCCTGACGTAGGTCCTCACCAGACATGGCTGTTTAGGGAGGTTCCTGTTTCGGATAAGGTGGGAGGAAACGCTCGGGAGTTACTATTGTGTGGATCGACAGGAGGACACGGTGGAGCATACGGTGGAGGTCTGCCCGGCTTGGGCGGAGCACCGCTATGTCCTTGTGGCGGCGAAAGGCGGCAGTCATCTCTCGCGTCCGGCCCTGGTCCTCGTTGGCACCACGTTCTACGAAGCAATAATCTTCGCGAAGGAGGAGGCGGAGCGCGTGAGGGTGGTGAGGCAATCGTTGCGTCCTCACGCCTCTAGTCGCCGGAGGAGGAGACGCCCAGGGTATTGGGAATCGATAGCTGATTCCCGGCCACCGTAGGCGCGGGCCTGCGGACGGCGAGCAATGGGTAGCTCGCCGTCCAGTAAGGACCAGATCCGGGTCGACGGCGCGTTGTGTTCCAAGCGCGCCTCAAAGAGATGTCAGCACCATTGACGGAGCCCGCTGCAGAAAGCTGTTGGGGCTGCCCCGTATGCAGCGCATCAGAGACGCTATTCTTTTGCAATGTATCGCTTGAAAGCCTTCCACTTGAACGTCTGCAAACATACCAGATGCGCTACAAAAGCGTGGCAACCCCATCAACATCCTGAACGCGTTATTGTATTGGACACGCAGGGCATTGTAAGTCTTCTGCGTATGCCTCACCCATAGGCTGCACGTATAAAAAGACTAACAGCACGCCTTGAATAAAGTGACTTTTACCTGTGCAGTACAGCGTGCAAACCTACGGGCCAGCATATTAGCTCTGACTGACAATGCTCTGCGTTCTCTTTCAACATCCACATCATCTGTGAGGGCCTCGGTAACCCAGTGGCCCAGGTACTCAAACTGCGCCACTCTTTTGAGAGCACTGCCTTCCAATGTAACCTGAGGTACGGTGTCATAGCTCTTCGTACCGGACTTCAACACCATCACCTCACTCTTGGTTATACCTGAGCCCATGGGCATAGCACTCGCATACCTTTATTAAGCGCCTGAGGGCACTGATCGATGGGCTCAGCAGCACCATATCGTCGGCGTAACTTATATTATTCACACGTTTATTATTCTACGTGACACTAGTTCTGCGTATGCATTTACGTAGCGTTTCCACGGTGTACACACCAACGCTGAAGATACGCTCCGTCCAAAATTCATCGACTTCATTAAAAAGTCTTCTGTCGCACCCAAAAGCACCTTTCATTTTATTTCGGAACAGAAACCTTTTAATATGTGCAAAACTATGTACAAAACAAAGTATATTGCTAATCGGATACGCCAGCCCACAGATAACCTTTATCAATCACAAAACTTTCAAACTATCATCCTATATAACAAAAAAGATAAATCACAAATATTAGTTAAAGTTTTCCAAGCTGAAAATGACTGGCTGTACCCTCGGGATCCGATTCAATTTAAAGTTCCATTCTCGGGCTATTATTTTAATACTGCCGCGTTTATGGGATGCTTGTCTAACGTAAGCTTTGTTGTTTTTTTGCTGTGTACTTCGTTTTGATTGCCAGTTATAAATTTTTGTTTACGTTTTTGGTAGTGAAAATGTTTGGCTGAATAGTTTTTTTATGTGAGTCTGTTGTGGAGGTTTATTAGACATTCGTTTTCTAAGTGCAGCAATAACGAACAATTTTGAGTACTGGCATCTCTTATAAAATAAATAGTTCTGCCGTCTCGGTGTCAACTTAAATGTAACGTGAAGTCATCTTATTCATGACTTCACGAACATTTAATAGTGTTACAATTCATTGTTTGTTTATCGGGTGGTCCATTTGATTATTCACTATTAAATTGCGTATTTTACCCCTATTTTTTTTGTTACTGAAAATAGTAAATCTTCTCGATTCTCCGACAAAACATGTTCTACGTCACAATTTTTTTTCAATTTATGTATTTCAATGCTAAGTTAAATAATTCAATCCAGAATGAATAAAAACCCTGAACAAACGTTTCATTTAAAAACATTGCGGTTTTTAAACTCAAATGAACTCGGCTAAACCATTTGTTTATTTAAACGAAAACACATTTTAAAGATTGTGCGAAATCATTTTAAAACACATTAGGAAGTAATAAATTATTTGGAATGAATGAAAATATAAACGGTGGATAGCACCATCGATCATGCTGGGGTAATAAAGAAATAGATTGTTCGAGACTCGAGGATGTCCTACTTCGGTCTTTATCGGTCTTGCCGACTAATTCAACACACTATCTATTACAATCTGAATCATTTTGTAGCCTATTACTAATCCATTACTTCATATTTTCGAAAAATTTGTCCGCTCTACAACGTAAATTACGCAATGAATGTTGTTGAACTGTCAAAATGAAACGTATTCCTACTGCTAGTATGTTAGGCAATTATCCGGCTGGGTTTCCAGACTTATCAGTTGTGCCAGAGTACAAGTTTCAGCAAGCCTAATTTGGGACTCTATTGATAAAAACATACATAAACTCACGCCTTCTTCCCATGAGGGTAGGCAGAAACGACCGAATGCCACCTGCTGCGATCCTTACATACTTCTTTTGCCTCGTATACGTTCATACATCAGCTGTCATCGCATTCATCGAGCGTATATTTGACCTACGCAACAGGCGGACCGAGGCCGTACTATGACGTGTTAAAGCCATCATTGTTCCAGCGTGAAGAAGAGACTGAGCTATATATGACCGATAGCACTATCCCTTTTTCACAATGGAACCATGATGGTATTAGCACGTCATAGTAAGGCAACTGCACTGGCTGGAATGAGACTCTATGACAACAACCTCGGTGTCACATAAACGTCAAACGGATAAACGTCAATAGAATCGATTTATTTATGGGAATTTAGTATAAAATACAGTGTTTAACAAAAAACTGTTTCCTTTTATTCACAAATCGTTATTTTACTAAACACATACGATAAGTACCAATATTTCTACCGATATCCTTCAGAATATCCCATCAGTTTTAACAATTTTGTCCTACCTTTAAGCTACGGTTTCCTAGAAGAGCGGTGACCGCCCACATAGCGTCCGCAATTTACCGGTGAATGACGTCACTTGAAAGGAAAACACACCAACTTAGGTATGTTTTCCTAGAGAGCGTTTTAGACACCGAAAAGCAATTAGGTTATATAATACTAGAGGAGCAACGTCGTACAAAAAAAAACAGAAAAACGTAACCACTTACGAGTTTAAAGTCGTATCTTTAAAACGGATACTCTTATGTCAATCTGTCAAAATAATCTATGTTTGTCTCATTTCTTCTATCGTCAAACTAATTACATTGGAATGAGACAAGATATTGGTATCGGAAAAACGGCCAGAGTTGCTAATGATCAACATAATTTCCCCAGAATGAATTAACGTATTGATTGAATCAATTGCTATTTATTTAGGTTGTACTCGTATTATGGAACTTTCAATAGATTAAAGATTTAAAGAAACTGACAAGGATTAGGTACATATATAGGAAGATGAAAAACAAATGCGTAAACGTAAATATTATATTTCAAAGCTATTAAAGTCGTGTCAAATTACTTTTGTTTAAAATGGAATGATATTATTTCTATGTACAATCATTTATACAATATATATCTGTACCTCAGAGGTATACAACATTATGTGACAAAACGAAAATTTTACAGGAGAGGCAAAAATGCGCGGAGTGAGACTTTGAATGCAATTTTGACATAGTTGCTTTAAAGATATTGGAACAAACTCAACAGTATTTTTTATTATTATTAGAAGGAATTATTACGCATTACACATAATTACAATATAGTTAATTCTTATCTGATTTTGTGGACATGAGACTATTTACCTTGTAACATAAATTAACTTAGGTGTTTTAAAAAAGCATTATGATATCATACTATTGTTAACCTCAAAATAAAACTTGTGGATGTTATTAGAATTCGGCACCTAGAAACATTATGTCTCTTGTCAATAGGTAGCGTTATGGAATTATTTAAGAATTTGGGAGGGGTTTACTGATAATTTTTGACAAAAGTTACTTCACAAAGCTGAAAATCAAAATATTATCTATTTTTAATAACTAACATAGCTACTCGCATGCTTCAGCACATGGGAGATTCCTATAATAATCGTGGAACATGGATGGAATCCACTGCAACGATTTTTGTAAGTCGTTGTATTTGAGTCTCGAAATGGGCTTCTGAGTTTCCCGAATAGGTTTTGGCATGGGCATAGACAATCCTCTCTTAACTTCGTCAAAAGTTTCCTGATCAAAAGAAGTTTTATAGAATATCAACCCCCCCCTATTACATGGGTCTTAAACATAACTGGCGAAATGTGTGCTATAGGTACACCTCTGCCTAACCCTTCGGGGAATACAGGCGTGATGTTATGTGATGTTGTTATCAAAACTATTAATTTTTTTCGGAATTGCATCCATACTATAGCAGAATATGGTACAGGCGCTACCGCATTAGATTTTTTCCTATGCACAAAAGGAGCAACGATGATCCGTTACAAAAGGCAGAAAAAATCAAGAAAAGATCAGTGTCCATGTTTACCACTTTCATTTTTGAGTTTCTTGAACAGCTCTTTATAAAGCGTTGCCAGTCCCAAGGAATCATGTTGGGAAACTCCTAGATTTTCTTCTTTTCTCTCTCTATTATTGAGTAGACTACATCCACTTTCATGTGAGTATGCCCTTTAAATAAATATTTCTGTTTTATTACCTCCACATTTTCTTTTGGAGACAATATCCACAAATAAGCCATCATTAAATAAATATTTTTATTCTGACCCGCATAGTTGGCGCTTCATACTGTTACTTCTTTTAATGCGACATCGTCAAGCTGCTCAAAAAACTTATCTATTCCAGAAGTCTCATCCCACATAAAATACCAACTTTCTTTGATTACCGAATCCATAATTGTGAAGTTAAAAGTCTACAACTATCTGTAATAGAAGCTCTGCCCATTAGTTAAATAGGGGGTTTAATAGGTAAACATTTATGAAGATCAAATTTCAGCATATTCTTGACACCGTCAGGCACCGTGGCTCTCAATAGCTGCAACTTTATCACGTTGATCTCCGATATTCACTAGGTGACAAAGTTATTTCCCGCGTTAAAACATGAAGTAAGTAAAATAAAATAAAAAAAACAATTATAAAACGTGGATAGCTATTTTGCACGCCCAGTAGGTACGACAGCGCACGCACTGACGCACGCGTCCGTGAATCCTCGGCTGTAGCCAGCCAAATTCAAATTTTCTTTGGTTTTCTGTAAATTGCAGCTCTGTTTTACGTCGTATGTTGATCAGAATGCTATTCGCGACTGTAGGAATGATATATTTACTGAAAAATAATCATCAATTTCATATTAATCGTCACACTTTGGCAATTTGTTCCGACTAATAATTTTCTTATGAAATATTCTGAAAAATTCTTAGGTGGAACAAATTTCCAAAGTTTAACGATTGATATGAAATTTATGATTATATAATTCAGTAAATATATATTTCCTACAGTCACGAATAGCATTTTGATCACCATACGACGTACAACAGAGCTGCAGTTTGAAAAAAAAACCAAAGAAAATTTGAATTTGGCGGGCTATAACAGCTAAGGATCCCGCATAATACTGATAACTAACGCGCTGCGCGCAAGTTTTCATTCGGAGGTAAAGAACTTTAACTCCAATGAATAACATTAAGTTCGCCCAAAACTTAGAGGTAAACAATCTTATCATCATTTGAGGTCCTATACCCATCAAACGTTTGTGGATTTAATGTCATATACGATTGGATATTTCTTTTCATAGATATCATAGGATTTAATGTCGCCATTATGTAGAACTGGTTCTTGCGATTGTAATGGTGCAAAAACATTATTTTCAAAAAAAGTGGAGTTACTATTGTATACCTCTGAGATACAGATATGTACTGTACAATATATATGTTTAAATCAAACTTAGACTTACAGGAACATACATTCGTCGTTCACTAAACTCCCAACAGTCTGGAAAAATCAAAATACTTTTTACTGGTAACACTGATGGCAAAAACAATGTTTGATAAATTTTGTTTCGTGACGTAATGTTTTACTGGATAATCTGAATAAAATTGAGCAAACTTATTTATAAAATGAAACACCAATGGCTTTATTGATCTTTTCATACCGTGTCATACAAATATTACTCGCATATTTCACCATTTTGTATTTTTTTAGCGCTAAGCAATCGCTCACTTGACGTCAAGCTGACGACTGAAGTCAGATAAACGACGTAGTACCGCATCGGCGCCGTACACTGCTGATCTAGTCCTATATAATATCATTGCCGTAAAGCCATACCCCGCTTCCCAAAAATTTTAATCGCTAGATTTGCCCTCACAGTACTTAGTCACGCGAAAAAGTGTTAATACTGAGAAGAGTGAGCTCACACATTATTATGTACTGTTTCCATGACAATCAAGTAAAGTCACTGCGTCAAAACTAAACAGAAACGCGACTATCTTTTGACGCGTCAGGGCGTATCTTACGGTTTAAGGTCATAGCACACGTATCAATTCGGAAAGGGATCGTCACCGTATCGCCTTCGCATCGCCGTCAAACAGGCGTCAACCTAACGTAAGGACGTAACCAAAGCGGATACTTTGACTCGGCTACGGCTAGGCGATGCCGCGCTTACGGCTTGCCGACCGCTCCGCGGCTACGTTACGATTCCGATTAGTATGCGTTGCAGTAGGGAGTTTTATACAAAGAAAACTGAAAGGCTCGAGTTGGTACGGTGACGATCCCTTTCCGATTTAATACGTGTGCTATTTCCTTTAAATCATTGCCGCTGGCATAATTTTCATGACAGCCGGCACTGCGGCCGTTATGTGCGGTCAGCACTTTTCTGGAAAACCGTAGCTTAAGGCTGTTGGAAGAAAAAAATAATTCACCTTTTAGGAAAGCAACAAAAGTTAGGCTTAGGCATGGTAATAAAGGTCGGGGAAAAGTTTTTCGTATTTTATAGGTATAAAGTTGTAGCAAAATCTCTTTGGCTGTACTGTTTGTACCTGGCTGGTTTTGATACCATTAAATAGATGACATTTAAAATAAGAAAAAGTTATAACGATTTCCCGCCATTTTTCAATTGTTTTTCTTTCCGCCAAAATGAGTGAATCTAAAGAAGAAAGTCGATACATTTTAAAGTTCTATTACAAAAAAGGGAAAAAGTGACACAGGCCGCGAAAATATATGACGTGACGTTTAAGGACTTAACGCAGTGTCAGTAAGAGTAGCACAAAGTTGGTTCAAGCGTTTTCAGTCCGACAATTTTGATGTCAAAGATGCAGGCCGCTCTGGTCGCCCTGTTACGGATAAAGTTGATGCCATTTTTGAAAAAGTGGAGCATGATGTTAGTAGTTACGACATAGCTGAAGAATTATGAGTTGACCACACAACATTTTTGACCCATTTGAAAAAGTCTGGGTTTACAAAAAAACTCGATATTTAAGTGCCAAGCTCTTAGTCTTGAATTTGTATAACGAATGATGAATTTATAATGTGAATAACGTTTTCGCCGACCTAATATTTATGGCAAGTCTAACGACATTTCGACAACATTCAGCAGCAGACGAACATTTTAAACATATTTATTTTTATTTATTTATTTATTGCAACACCTTAAATCTATCATTACAGGCTGTCCTAATGCGATAGTTAAGTCTACATATAAATCTCTATACTCTCTACTTATTAAACGTACTGGGTACCTATATATTTTATAAATTAAATTCACAATAGACTAAACAAACTTATCACCTAAGTTTAGAGCCCCCCCTAGAGGTCGCCAGAGTAAAGGCGTTCAGTGAACATGAAAACAAGTCAATTTTATCCGCTACCCTGTTGAGCTTGCACAGCTCGCGCGTCAGCAGTGCGCGCTGAAGCAGATTGGTGCGCGCGGTCGGCACCTCCAGCAGCCGCGGCCACCATCGCCTGCATACATACTCATCTAGTACGCACAGCCGAATTGACTGTAGTATGGCAAACTTTTAATGTTACCCCTTATTAGTTGGAACAAGTACGAGTATGTGGTTAGTACAAGTTCCCGCTTTATCTCTAATTTATAGAACCATTCCCAAACTAAACATGGTTGGATACAGCAATGGGTATCCTGGATATACTCCATGTAACCTCAAATAGGTACATAAATCTCGTAAATCGTAAATGAGGCAACAGGAGTATGTAAGGATCGTAGCAGGTGGCGTTCTGTAGTTTCTGCCTACCTACATGGGAAGAAGGCATGAGTTTATGTATGTGTACATAAATCTAATATATTTGTTTTGTACCCGCTCTAGCATCTTACTGTATTTGGCTTCTCTAGGACACCAAATAGCTGCATTGTATTCTAAGTGGCTCTTTACAAGTGCTTCATACTTCATAGAAGGCTTATACAGCACTCATGTTAGTGAATTGATTTGTCTGTCGTAAAACAAACCCTAGATTGCGGTATGCCTTTTTGCAAATCTCTACAACATGTTTGCGGAAGTGCAAATCCGTGGTGAAATTAATGCCCAGATCTTTGACCTTCATGACACGCTGCAACGGTTTACCTTCAATGTGGTACTTATGGTAACGCGGGGCGTGGACGCGGGTGAATGAAAGGATAAACCATTTCGTCACGATGAAATAAAGTTTATTTTACTTAGTCCATTTGGCGACTCGATCTAAATCCTGATGCAGAATGTCATGATCGGCATTATCCTTCACCACATGAATCTACTTTAGGTCATCAGCAATGAGTAGGCAGGTTGACTCATTGACGTAAAGGATTAGGAATTCCTATCAAAATCCTTCGGAGTGTGAAAGAAAGTGTGTTATGCAATTGAGATGCTGGTTACAATCATAGTAATAAGTATTGAATTCTAGATTTTTTCGCCGAATCAGTCCAACGATAAGACAACAGAAGTTGGACGGATGGGAAATCCAGATATTCTTATCCCATTGACAGATTTTCGGTAGTATGAAGAAACTGATGGGCAATGATTACCATATTATGTGACAACGGGGACTAAGGGGCAATAGGACCACCCTTTTGAGCCAGCAAAACTGTATTAAATTTTAATTCATGACATAAGTTCGTCTTGCGGTTGCTTGTTTTTAGTTACCATGGGAAGAAAAGTTCTTGCCGGTTCTAGACGGCGAAAACCAGCGCTGAGGCTTTGTCTCGCATAGCGTCGTAGCATTATGCTGAGCGATTGCGGTTTTGCGTGGATGTGACGCATATTTTCCCCCAACTCCTTATTTTTTTAACCGACTTCACAAAAAGGAGGAGGTTCTCAATTCGTCTGTATGTTTTTTTTTTTTTTTTTTTTAATGTGTGTTAGCTCATAACTTTTTTCTGGGTGAACCGATTTGGATGATTCTTTTTTTATTTGATAGGTGGTGCTTCACATGTGGTCCCATTTAAATTTGATCAAGGTCTGACCAGTAGTTTTTGAGTTATCCTTAATACTGCAGATATTTTCGACTTAGTTTAGGTATATGGATGATGTGTTAATAATTTCCTGTCACTGTTATTTACACACCAAGTAGTGGTATACGAATTTGTGTGGGGTAGGTACCGCAACTAAAAAGTGAAAAATAAAAACTTTTTATAAAAAAAACAACCGACTTCCAAAAAAAACACTAAAAGACGTGAAAAATAACTTTAATTTCGGAAGTCGGTGGCCAAACACGAAAATACAAAACCAAAGGCACCGACTTCCGAAATTAAAGTTATTTTTCACGTCTTTTAGTGTTTTTTTTGGAAGTCGGTTGTTTTTTTGTAAAAAAGTTTTTGTATTTGTGTGTTTTTCTCTGCGTCATGTTTACCGCAAATAAACCTTTTTTTTTTCTTTCTTCTTTCTTGTTAGCCGTGATGTTTTAATGCAGAAGCTTATGAAACAGAAAGCATAATAATGAGAAGGGATTATATCTTTTCAAGCGACTTCAATGGAGACTGTTTTCTAAAAACTTTTAATGTACTAGGACTTAACGTAGGCTACCACAGAGATCTGAATAGGCGCGCCGGCAGTGAATAGAGGCCTTTACGAATAAAATTCGTGTCTGGATTTGGCGCAACTGAGCGCAAGCTAGCTGTCACAGGGCAGTGTTAGAATTTTCACGGACCGTCAGGTTCTATGAGTAAACGATGACGTTCACTGATACGCTTAGCATTATCAGCCTATAACGTTCCCACCACGCTGGCCCTGGGTGGGTCAGTGGATGTAACATGTCCTCGAAGTTTTAGTTGATGTTTTACTCGATGTTTTACTTCACCGTTTTAAGAGCAGTGGTGATGATTTATACTACACAAAGTAAAGTGCCTGGCTGGGTGCAAACCCACGACCAACTACAACACGTAAGTCGGGGCTATTACCACTTGGCCACCACTGCTGTATGATACCCTTAGTTTGTATGACAATATCGTTTCTTGCAGTGACTGCCGACGCGTTGTCGTGCTCTGTGATAAATGCCCAAACAGCTAATATTTTCATCACGTAGCAACGATATTCTTTTATAACTTATACATTCAAGCAAACCATTTAAAAATATATTTAACTTACCCATACCTGAATTCAATTAGTAATACGAAACCGCTGCATCTGATTACCTACGGAAAATTCAACAAACTTTATGTACTTTATCAGCATAAAAAACTGCTTTTAACAAGATTTCTGAGCGAGTGCAGAACATAGATTTATGGTCGGCATGGTTCCAATTTAATAGATTGGTTTGGAAAAATGAACATCTATTATTGGTAGCGCTGTACCGTGTCACCGAAGGATAGATGCAGGGACGAATTGGGGACGTGTATGGTTGACTGGATTATTGAGTCGATTTTAGTGAGTTGGGATGTTTACGTTGTAGGTGGTAAGAATGAGAGGGGCTCGTGGCAAAAGTGGTAACAGCCGCACGGGTCGGTCGAAGGTTAATCTACACTTGCCGTGGTCGGTTCGTGGATGGGTGACCATCCATTAGATATCGGGACCCCCTTCCCGGTTGTCATTCGTAGATCTTTCACAGTCGTTACGGGTATTTAGAAGCCCAAAAGTCTGACAACTAGTTAATACTGGTTGTCACTTTTAGGGACTTATGGGTTATCGTGTTACCCAGTAACTGAGTTGTGAAGGTCAGATAGGCAGTCGCTACATGTCCTATATACCTATCATACCCAGTTTGACTAAGGGTTCGCGCTCTTAAACGCAAATCCAGTAAATAACCATAACTAAACACGATAAATTGTAACAGTTAGAGATAGAAGGTGATTATTGTAAAAGTTTTATTTTGTCAGTATCAAACAATGTCATGTCACGTTGACGTATGCGACGGATTGTATTTTAAAGCCCAGACATAATCTTGGTCAGATCATGTGAAGACCATGTAGATTGGTGTCTGAAATGGTATTTTGAGGAAAGAACCACACAGATTGAGTGGACCTGTCCAGTCAGTGTACGCATTTGTTAGTAACCGTGCAGCTCAACGATTCAACGAACAATACCAAAGAAAGGACTTTTGGGTAGGCCGCATGAACTACTTAAACTGCCAGACCATGATTAAAACTGAATCAATGACCCAACATAAGGGACATGCTATTTTTACCTGCTCAGAGAACACTAATTTATGGGACAAAACTAAAACATTCTCAAATTATGGAGTACCTTGACGTGTTATTAAAATGTACTCGATTGTGTTTGGTTTAAAGACAAAATACTGTGTGGAAAGAGACTTACATTGGTTTTAATACAAACATCAATTTAACATTATACTTTAGGAATAAGTTTTTAATAAAACTATTGTCTAGGTCTATGGAAAATATGTGATGAAAATGTGTGTGGAAATGTGTGTACGTTTTTTTTCGAGGTATCAAGAATTTAAATATCAATTGATAGAGCAAGAATTAATTCTGAGTCGAAATTATGTTCACGTTGATATTTAATTTTTGTTTTTACCTTTGCGTATCAATTTTTGAACTAAAAATACTTACGGAGGACGTTGACTTGTAAATCTTTGGTATAGGGATGATCCCGGTACATGCCTCTTACACCGAGGAATGTACCAGGATCATCACTATGGTGCAATTTGGCAAAACCCAGAGACAAACGGCCAGAACAATGGTGTGAGACATTCTGCTGTCCAACAAGTGCTTCCGAGGTTTAGGGAGACTGGACCTAACCTAATAAAACCAAGCAATGGCAAGCCAAGGTGAGCCAAGATCGATTCATTGTGTCAACGATGTTAAGAAATTAACATCAGTCGGGAGTTGCGATCCAGCAATAACTTTTGCAGACCCGAAGGGACGCAATCAGTTGACTGTCAGGAGACGTCTTGCAGAAGCCAATTTAAAGCCTTACATAACATAATCAGCCTATAATGTTCCCACTGCTGGGACACAGGCCTCCTCTCTTCGAGAGGGAGTGGACTGTAATCTACCACGCGGGCCCAGTGCGGGTTGGTAGATGTCACATGTCTTCAAACTTTTGGTTGTAGGACATGCCGGTTTCCTCACGATGTTTTCCTTCACCGTTTTAAGAGCAGTGGTGATGAAATTATTTACACAAAGTAAAGCGCTTGCCAGGGTTTGAACCCACGACATCAAAACTCGTAAGTCGCGGCCGATACCACCGGGCCACCACTGCTCACTTTTAAAGCCTTACCGGCCAGCAAATGGCCCAAAACCAAACGGCATCATAAAATTGCAAGATTAAGATAAGCCCGTGAGCACATCGAATGGGGTAGATTAGTGTTCTCTGATGAATCGAGATTTATGTTGTATAATATTTAACTATTATTTGTAACACTGACGTGACTTATTATAGTTATTGCTCTTAAATAACGTAAGTTTAAAAAACCGACGTTAAATCTCAGTATCATTTCTTCCAAAATGTATGGGAAGTTTATTGCGATTTCTGACTTTTCTAGTACCCAAAGTTTTGATCGTTTAAGACATAGGATAGAATAGCACCAACATTTATTTCGTGTGAAAATTTCGTAATTTCTTGCTGACTGTATTTTTTTCAAAATCTGTGAATGGAGATCAATATTTTTCAAAAAGTTTTCTAGAACAGACGACCGACTATCGTTTTCTTGTAGCGACAACGGTAACGGTACTTGCCCTTAATGCTCGACCTCAAAAATTATTTCTTTATATGTCGCGATTGACTGCTTAACTCCATAAAGGTACAACGTGATGATACTCGTTTAAAAGGTTAAATCTGTAAACAATTGCTATATTCTAACTTAAGGCTTGACTTTTTACAATTTGCGGTAAATTATAAGAATAAATTGCAATATTGCTCATCCCCCATAGCAAATAGCGTAATAATTTATAATCTAGAGACTGACCAGATCTAAAGAGAATATCTATGCAAAATTTTAACAAAATCTGTCCAGTAGTTTTTGCGTAATGCTGGAACATACATTCAGACAAACAGACAAAAATTCTGAAAATTAATATTCGGCATTAGAATCGTCCCCAGACCTCGCAAAAATTGCTTAAAAAACTAAATGTAATGTACAGTTTTGACTTCGTTATGATTTTGTTATAATATTTATGTGTAGATTAGATAGCAGACATTACGAAACCAATACAATAGCTAATGTTCGTTGTTATGAAAATGAGAATTGATGACTACATTATTTCGTCTAATGAAAAATAATAGCTAACTGCTAGATCACTACACTAATCCTTAGGTTCAAGTCTTAATGGAAGAATTTAGGTAGATTATAATTTTATTAATGGCTTCCTTCGCCAAATGGATAAATACAATGAAAAACTTTGTTATATTTTTGCTATTATTAGAGCGTTGCTCCATCCCTTTTCCGATGAGTCTGTACAATTTTTAACGTTAAAAATAAAAATAAACTATTTGGAAAGGAAACAGACGCACTATGTCATGGAAATAAGATACTAGGTACATGTAAATAATATTTTCAACACATTTGCTCAAAAAATGCATTTACGGTGCCTGTATACATTGTTCGAAAGTTTAAAATTACGCACTATACAAAAGAGCGTGCGGTAAAATAGGTACTCACACCTAAGTACATGTTTTACCGCATGCTCCGTTGTATAGCGCCGTGCGTATCCTTTACGGTTTATTTTTAATTTCCATAAAAAAATATATAAGAATTCCACCAAGGAGTTTCACATTACGAGAATAAATAAGCTAATAATCGACCCTCCTTGGAAGCGCTTTTGCTCAATACGTTTGTTTCGCTTTAATACTAAAGAGGAAATGAGACGAAAGATGTAGTTCTAATTTTCACCACGCGCACGCGGCGCCATTTGCAATTCGCGCCATTTTCATATTAGAAACGTCAAAGATTGTTGCGACTTCCCGACTGATATTTCTAGACAAAGTAGGTAATAATAAATGAGTTCAAGCGAGGAATCCGTTATTAATATTGTACGGTTTTCTCGCAAATGTGTTGCAAAACGTTGTATGACACACGTGCGGAAATTGGTATTTACAACTCGTGACTATGGTAAGCCCTCGACTTCGTCTCGGGCTTACATTCGTCTACTCGTTTGTAAAAACCAACCTACCGCCCTAATATCATAAATAACTATTTTTCATCTGAAAGTTGATGTGTTTATTTAGAATTAAAATGAAATATACATAAATAACAACTTAAACCTACTAAATAAATTAAAATAATAATATAATAACCCTAACTTAACTTAAACTATTAGTAAACTGAAACATGGCGTAGAAAAAATCATAAAAGAAAGTTATGTTTTCAAAATAAGTCTTCGGTTCCTAACTCCAGCCCTGTACAACCCTGCAAGACGTCGTCGCTCATAAAAAATACGGAAGAAACGATATTTCATACGATTCCGCCTATTTAGGAAAAAATCTATAAAATATGCGCGCTGGTGTTATTTACATTAGGGTCAGATCTCAACCTAAAGGCTCCTATACACTACACGGGCGGGTTTGTGCCTCGCGGGTGTGCCACCGGCCGCCTGCATAGTGTGAAGGGGTATTTACATGTTCTGCTACGGAAGAGATTTTTATTTGTGGTTTTTACACATAAATGGATCATGTCAAATTAATTTAGAGTTTAGTTCCGATTTTATTAGAGTTTTCACACAGTTTTCTTTGGGAAACATAACGGTGGAAAAACTCAAACAAAAGAAACAAAAACGTACATGTAGATATAATATAATAATTTAAAAAGAATCCAGGAGTATCCTGTAGGATACCTGGTTTGTTCCCAACCTGCCAATAAATTAATTTTGTGTTTTACTTACATATCATATCATCACACATGATTTCCCTGGTGTACCTATTCCATGCAATAAGGATAAAAAACCCAGTTTCCCCTCAACTGGGTTTTTTACTTATTTTTTTTTTTTTAATTAATGTTCAAAGCATTTTCTAAAGCTGATTCTTAGTTCATTTAAGCGTATACGGTCATGGTTAAAAATCTATAACGAGTATTAAGGGGACTACATGACCTAAACGCAAAGGACATTGCTCTGCGCCCATACATTGTTCGCCCTGGAACCAAGAGCATCGGAAAATTATGTGTTGTATTGTCTATCATTAGTAAATTCCTATAAGATGGTATATTTATAGCGGACTAGCTAAGGAACAGATAAATTTCAAAAAAAGTATCATATTTTGAGGTTATAATGGAACCACGAATATTATGGTTTTCCATAACTCTGTGGCTCCGAGTGATTGTTAAGAAACTGAAAAACAATATCCTAATGCATTTAGCTATTTTTATTATAGTTCACATAATCGTCAAGATGGTGCATGTCATAACGTCATCTATGGCGATTCACGGGACATCGTTATCGCGCTCATGCTAATTCGGAACGGGTGTAAGCACGCTCAAATCGATTACAGTGCAATTCGGAACGCACCCGAAGATGGCGGCGATTAATGATTTAGTCGCGTAAAATACTTTTAATGTTCATTTTGTCATTAAGCTAGTCCGTGTTATAAAAGTATTTGCATCTTATTTAATAAAATAGACAATTAATTATCGTGTATGTCCGATGCTTTTATTGCACAGGGCGATTTTGGACATTGTCTTTTATAATGCCTAAAAATATATGATCCACTGCAGTAACCAAAATCATAAAAATATATGATATTCTTCTGGATATATGCTAGTTACATAGTGTATTGAAAACATAATACAATTAATTTAATATGATAGAAAAAAATCACGAAGATACCTCTAAAAAAATTTTTTAACGATTAAAAACTATACTAATATATATGCAAACATTCAGATTTTTTGTCAGATTATTCCACAAGTAACATACTAACGTAATAGTGTTTTAATTTTTTAGTCCAATGAATAGATTTTATGTAAATCTATAATAGGTTCATATTTTGCAATAAATTACCAGCGTTGTGTCATCGCGCGTCTCTTTCTTTTCTATGCAATCCGACAGTGACCGCGCTTTAGCTCTTGGAAGCTTCTTAATTGTTGCCACTTTTATTATTATAATATAATAATAATAATAATAATAATTTTTTATTCAAAAATATAAGGTATAACATTAAATACAGCTTTTCTTAAATCTATGTCAAGTTCACTCATGATTTGTGCCTGAACTAGGTAATCCTGTGTTTCAGGCGATTGGAGGTAATATTAATTGATTAAATAATCACATACTCGTATCATATTAATCTTATTGTTACATAAATGTAAAAAGGTATATAAAATTATAGTATCTTAACTTAACTAAATAATAATAATAAAAAATAAAAAAAGAAATAACAATAATACAAACAATATTTACTTTAGCACTAGTAATAACTTCTCTGTATCTTCATAGGACATAGTTTGAAGAGTTTCCTTAAGGATTTTCTTGCAGTTTCTATGATTTAAGGGGTAGATGTTTCCTTTTTCATTTAGCCTGTTATAGAGTAGCGGTCCGAGGTACAAATAAAATTTGGCTGTGAAAGCATGTTTTGTACTTTTTTGAGGGCAAACGATATCTTTCCGTCTCCTTATAGTAAATTCAGTGCTGTATGGAAGTGCTGCGTGTTGTTTTAGTACAATGCTCATTATAAATAACTGTCGAACTGTTAGTACTTCACAAGATTTATACAGGAGGATAGTGGGGAATAGGAAAGGGCGGCAAGTAGCCACCTTAAGGATAGCTCTTTGAGCTCTTTCAATGGGCAATAATAAAGTTTTACTTGTCCCACCCCATGAAGTAATACAGTAAGTCAAAATTGACTGACAGAGAGCAAAGTATACTTGCCTAATTATTTTTGGATTTGCAATAAATCGTAGCTTTTTGAATACGTATATCAGCTTACGAATTCTATTATTTAGAGCTTCCATATGTTGTTTGAAGGAAAGGGTTTCATCTATTATTATACCCAGGTTTATATTTTATCTGTCTTGTTAATATTGGGACACTTACACTGGCTATTTGCAGGGACTGGGCAACAATGAGCATGCAACGCTGAGGGGTTCTTCGATATTTGCTTGCGCATCGAAAACTTAATGTAATGTGTTTTCTCTGCATTTAGAGTTAGTGAGTTATTTTGAAGCCATTTATTTACAATATTGAATCCGTGTTGCGCAAGATTGTAGACTTCATTTTCTGAGTCAGCCGAAAAAAGTAGAGCAGTGTCGTCAGCGTACGTTATGATAGTGCCATGCTCTAGCTTTAGATTGCAGAGGTCATTTATGTAGATCAAAAATAGAGTGGGCCCTAAAATACTTCCTTGAGGAACACCAAAAAATGTGTTTTTTTGAACATCGCTGAGAACATTGCCAATCTTTACGCACTGGGAACGATCTTCTAAATAACTTTTGAACATTTTGAGCTGGGTGCCTCTTACACCTATGATCTCAAGCTTTCTCAACAGAATTGGAATGGAAACTGTGTCAAAAGCTTTGGCGAGGTCCAGGAAAATTCCTACTGTGTGGTTACCCTTGTCAAGTTCTTGCGCTAGATAGTCAGTCAGATGGTGTACCGCATCGGCAGTTGAAACTTTAGGCCTAAATCCAAACTGCCGTTCAGACAGAATTGATTTATCTTCCAAATATTTCAACAACCTTTTATTTATAATTTTTTCCAATATTTTTGACATAGAAGGCAGTAAAGAAATAGGTCTATAATTTGTCACTTGCTCTTTGGTGCCTGATTTATATACAGGGACAATTATAGCTTTTTTGAGACACTTAGGAAAATGACCTGAAGATAAACAAATGCGGAAAATATAAGTCAGTGGTCGTACCAAAATGTCCTTGAATTTTTTGATAATTTTATTCGATATGTTATCCCAGCCAACTGCACAGTCTTCTTTCAAGGTCATAATTATACTTTCTACCTCAGTCTCGTCAGTATCTAGCAGCGTAAAGGATGTTAAAGCAGTGCTGTATGTTAAAGGAGTGCTCGTTGGGATTTGGGATTGACCCAGATTTTTTTCTGCGAGACACTTTCCAACATTAACAAAGAAATTATTTGCTATGTTAGCGGATTCCAACGGTGACGAGTGTGCTTGTAATAAACCTGAAGATGACTCATATTGTTTCGAGGTATACGTAGCATCTTTAATATATTTCCAGATCTTTTTACTATTCATTCCAGCTTTTTCCAATGCCACGTTGTCGTAGTTTCTTTTAATTTTTTTAAGGAGATCGTTACAGAAATTTCGATATTTTTTGTATGAAAGTTGCAATACTGCATTGACTGGATTAGATTTAGCTTTCATATGCAGTTTATCCCTATGTTTCATACAGCGAATAAGGCCAGATGTGATCCATGGTTTTAGGTTTTGATTTTTGTTGCTGAGTTGCGATATGACTGTGTTTTTTTGAATTGCATTTCGTAAGTTTTCAATTACATACAACATGCAAAACTGCGGGTCAGCGGAATTATAGACTGGATCAAAATTGATGACACGTAAATCTTCTTCAAGTTTATTTATATTCAGTTTCGAAATTATGCGAGTGTCTGGTTTAGGTAATTTACAATTTAGGGTTAGTAGGGCAGCATTGTGATCGGTTATTGTTGAGTTAACAACAAGTGCAAGTGAAGGGAAATTCGATTTTAGCATAATATGATCCAAACAGGAGCCACTGTGATGTGTAGGAAAGCTGTGTGCTGGGAGCAGGCCATGAAAGGCGCATAGGTTGAGGTAGTCCTGAGCAGGCGCATCAGTACTTCCCGGCAGAATATTGATATTAATATCTCCAATTAAAATCGTGTTTTTGATGGATGACAGGGTTTGCAAGGTCTCGTTCAGAGAGTCAGTAAAAATGCTAGTATTTCTAAAAGACGGAGGTCGATATAATGCTAATATCGCAAATTCTGATCCAATTTTAACTAACAATCTGTTACAGTCGAGCATATCAGGTTCCTGAACAGAGACATTGAGATGATCTCTTGCATAAACTATCACCCCATCATTTTGATTGTAATTTATAGTACTTTTATACATTTTATATCCCGGGATTAGTGGTATGTTATATTGTTTAGCAAGCCAGCATTCGGTTAAAACAATAACGTCACAATTTATGTTTAGCCGTTGCTGAAATGTACTAAAGCTATCAAAATTCTTAAAAACACTGCGAATATTTTGTGTTAATATGGTTAGCGGAGTTTTGTAGCCGGATAGATATTGTTTGCAGTTTTCAGTATCACAAAATTTGGACTCGGACACAGAGAAATTATCTAAATCATTTATCAAACTATTTATCATAATGGTAGTTAAAAGTAAAAATGTAAAATAAAATAAAATAAAAGTTCAGAAAAATAATTAATTAACGGCGCTCTTAGGCGCCTTCATAATCTACAGAATTGATGTATCTTTTTTCAGCCATTATTTTCGCGGGGCAGTCAGCAGCGCCTGTGTTATGTTTGTCTGGCTTTTTAAAATGCAAGCAAGTAGCGCATTTTGGTTCGTCAGCTTTTTTTGGACATTCTTTTACTGAGTGACCTTGATCACCACAGTGGCCGCAGGTATACGACGTCTGTCGACATGACTTGGCCGCATGTCCATACTGCTGACACTTATAACATCGTGTGACCAAAGTAAAGTCTCTCACAGGGCATGATGACCAATTTACAAAAACTCGGTCTTGTGTTATCAGGGCTTTGCGTATGACTGCAGGTAGTTCAACTATGTAATTACAGGACTCAGTGTCTTTCTTACCTGACTTATGACTTAATTTAATTGAACTCAGAAACGTCTCAAGGCTGAAGTCCTGAAGTTTTTCGGCTATATTTTGCTTGTACAAACACGTAAAAACCTCATTTTCCTGCATGGATGTTGGTACTCCTATAATCACCACCCTAGGCTTCCTTTTATGGGGCTCGTCGACTGTAAGGCCTGACTTGGTTAGCTGCACCGATTGTCTCAGCTTCTCGATGTCGTCCTTCGTCTCGGTGCTGATGATTACACCGCCGTTCTTCGTCTTGCGCAGGCCTCTCACATGGAGCTTCATTTGTTCGGGGCTGATAATTTTTTGGACAAGAGTTTTGGTCTCATCGCTGGTCTTCAACTTGTCACTCGGATAGATGGCCACAGAACTTACATAACTCGGCTGGATAAAATTGTTTGCACCTTTCTTTACCATGTCAGCAAAGGAAGATCCCTGGGAAGGTTTCGTCGAATCTTCGATACTCAACTTAAGGTTCTGTAGCTGCTGCGAAAGATCGAGTTGATTTTCGAGAGTCCTGACTGTGTAGTGCGATTGGACAGCTTTTGCTTTGACGGACTGGTACATGACGGCCATCTGCGAGGTCCCGTGACCAACCTTCCGGCATAGGCTATTGATGCGCGTTTTCTGCTCCACATTCAACTTTCCATCAGCGGCAATAGTGCACACCTCCTTCAGGCTCTGTTCGATAATCGCCATCCAGTTCTGAATTTCTGACGTCGAGATAACTTCAGGGGCATCGTTCCTTTGGATAGGCGCTTGAGGGGAAGAAGCGGGTACGGCTACGGGCACAGGTGTAGAAGGTGGGGAGCGAACACATCTACTACTCCGGTTGAATGGACTATCCTCCATCGCGAAGCAGGTTATTCTGTTCCTGTTAAACACCGGTCATTTCTAATAATACACCTTACACAAATCTAATGTAAAAGTATGCGTTAATACTGGCTATCGGTTAAACTAGGTCACAATTTCGCAAGTGATTATTTGTTTATTGTAATAATTGTTCGATACGTCTGTTCACTACGCTCGGCAATTATCCAATATCTAACAGTACACATACTGAAGCATTTTTCAAGTCTGAGGAAGACAGGACCTGACATCTGCTAATTCTCACGTATTTTCGTCATTATGCGTTATTTTATATCTCACAGCTCATTTTATTGTATTTTCTGCTCAGTTTATATTTTTAAAAAATCACTTCGATTGAGGTTTGAGTGTCCTAGTCAAACTCAAAAACTCAAAACATTTACTTCAAATAAACCATTTACAGGCACTTTTGAATTGTCAAGGGGTCAGTCGGTCAGAAAGATGCAGCTAGTTGCCCATTCCAAAGCGTAGTTAGGTATCTATGGAGAAGAACGGGTAAGAAACTACACGGACACTCTTTTATATCAAAATATTGTTCCAAAAAATTGGTTAAATCATTCATGTTGAAGTTATACATCTGAGAACCATGTAGAAAACGTGCACGTTAAAAGCGTCGGTAAAAAAAAAAAAAAACACAAAAAGAACTATTCAGAAATTAAAATAAGCCGTGGCAACTAGGAGATGACCAGTCCCTACTAACATCGCCCGTTCACGAACATGACATATGGATCACCACCATTCAGCTCAACCATTTTGAAGGCAACGTAATGATCACAAACACGCCACATGATAGTAAATGATAATATTCCTTTCAATGGATAACTTTAGGATACAATTATCAAGGTATTGTGTTTTTTCGAAAATAATATATTACAGGGACGGAATGCAGGGGCTCGTGGCTAAATAATAACAGCCACACGGGAACAGAAACTCTTATGTCTGACAACCAGTCTTCCCAAGGGGTATCCTGTATAATAATAATAAATTCATTTATTTTCAGGTAAATAACACCTATAGCTAGATATAAATTAATAAATTAATAGTAATATATAATATATATAAATAAATAATAATGATAAATTAATAGAATCAATTAAAATAAAATCAAATCAAAATATGTCATATAAAAATCGAAAAATAAATCAAATAAAATTAAATCAAACCAAATAAAATTAAATCAAATCAAATAAAATTACAAAAATAAATAAATAATCAAAACAATAAAATCCAGTTACCCAGTAACTGGGTTGAGGAAGTCAGATAGGCAGTCACTCTATGTAAAATACTGGTAGTCAGTTGCATCCGGTTACACCGGAAGCCGATCCCAACGTAGATGAGAAAAGGCTGGGCAGATTGAATGACATGTACGGAATGCATAAAGGCAAGGATCGTGAGTGTTTTCTGACCATCTCATGGTGTGTTAAGCTAGGGTGTTTAAGACTGCGGTGGCCGCCACATAGCGTCCGCAATTTACCGTCGAATGACGTCACTGAAACGTTTTTATGAAAGTAAGTTGGTGTATACCAACACCGTGTCACATAGATGTGTGTTGGTGTTGTGTTGGTGGTGGTGTGTTGTGGGTTGTGTTGTGTACTCGTATTTTTTTTGTATTTGTGTGTTTTTCTCTGCGTCGTGTTTACCGCAAATAAACGTATTTTTCTTTTTATTTCCCTATAGAGCGTTTTTTGACATAGTAAACTCAAACCTCGGTGCCACAATTTTCATGATAACCTTCATGGGGCCGCCGCTCTTCCAGGAAACCGTAGATTTAGTCAACATTAAATCACGTTTTACAACACGGGCCAGCCAAAGTTGCTTCGAGTTTTCTTTTTCTTTACCTACCTGAGAACCACACTAGGCAATTATACGTAAAACTTAGTACAATTTTATTAATGTTGCACCTACTACGGTTCCCTATCGATTTGCACAAAATTTTAAGTCATTGGTATAACGAAATTCAGCATAATGATCATTACGCATAAATGTTTTGCCATAATGTTTATTGCCATGAATTAACCTAACCATTGCATTATGCCAAAGTATTATTATGCCACAGTATCATTATGCTAATAAAGGTTATGCGAAAACGGTTATACCAAAATATATTACTAGAAAAAAAATGCGAAAAGTTGGGACCCCACCTACTACTGCTCAAACTGGTGAAAGAAGCCATATTGCGAACCCCTGGTTCCCCAACTTCAACATAACGTAACATCACGCCTGTAATCCCCGAAGGGTTTAGCAGAGGCGTACCTATTGTATATCCACATTTCGCCAGTGTTGTTTTCCGTAAGTTCGTGAAAGTAATATTGTAGTTTTGTATATAGGACACGTTAAACCTTGGCAATGACATTGAACAGCCAAACAAAGCCACAGCCGCAGCTCGAAGTTGGTTCAATAACAAAGACTGACTTTGTTTAAACATTAAAAGTTGGTTTTTAGAGTTCCGTCAAACGGGGTAATTAGGGCTGAAAGGGTGAATCGGAACGAAACTTTAAAAGAGATTTTAACATTGAAATAATAATCGTTGGTCGCC
Source organism: Griposia aprilina (assembly GCA_916610205.1). Classification (NCBI taxonomy): domain Eukaryota; kingdom Metazoa; phylum Arthropoda; class Insecta; order Lepidoptera; family Noctuidae; genus Griposia; species Griposia aprilina. Next base: position 19,232,135 of record OU744286.1, read on the forward strand.
AAAAAGGACTCATAATGTGTTTACTGTATTATAATTAACGATTAAGAGCCCTTGTTGGCAACAAACTATATTATTTCAATGTTAAAATCCCCTTTAAAGTTTCGTTCCGATTCACGCCGTTTGACGGTTAATGTCAGTATTTATTTTACGGTGTGCTTAGAATTAAATTAATGCTTTTTCCACCAGTTTATGTAATTAATTGTGAGAGTCTTATAGATATTATATTAGTTTGACGCCTATAGACGTAATTGGTCCACGTTGACGCAGGATCGTGTTCAGTGGAAAAAGGAAAGGGACGCCTTTGCCCTGCAATGGGACAACACAGGCTGATTTTATTTAAGATCGTAATACATATTGTAAAACTGTATAGTTTACTGCTACAGCAGCCCGTGGATATGGGCTCGTTCATTGCCCAAAAATAAGGCTATTGACTTACTAAAAAGACAATAAGTAAATTATCGGCTGAGAACCATGATAATAATATTTTAAACAAAGCAACATATAGTTAAACCAATACGGTAATAAATAAAAATGTTCAACAAAAATGACTGACTTACGGCCAAAACAGAACCCATAAATGGAATAATTTATTAAACATAGTTTTAAATTAAAAAAAAAACATTCCTAAACCCTAAACATATTATAGAAAAAAAACTTTTAATTTCATTTTATTAATACGGAAAGTTGGAAATCTCATTTACTTTCGACACTTGTACGGTCCGGTGGCGGCGTGGGTGTGATTAATCGTGCGGGAGCGGTACGGGTGAGGGACGGTCGCGGGATGGGCGCGTGGCGGGGCGGGACGGGATTCTGACGCGTCGTGACTTAGGTCCGACGCGCGACGTTGGGTTGGATATTACAAGCCTGTTCTGCGGTTTACGTCACGATTTAAAACATTTTTGGGATATGTGATGTGGACTTTGTTTTTTCAGGATTAGGGTTAGTGATGTGGTTACTGGTAAAAAAAATGGCTGCTGCCACGTCATGGTCGGGAAGTATGAAGTGGATTGGTAAAATGTCGAAATAATGAGATGATTGTGATGCAAGCAATTTACTTAGGTATATATTCATGTATTCATACGGGTTTATTTACTATAGTCTAATTATTTTACTTTTTTGGAACTTACGATGTTTGTTTTTGATTAACAAAATTATTTATTTCAATCATTATTATTTGTGAAATTGTACTTATTAACAATAAGGAACTTTATTCAAATAAGTTATTAGTAGAATGTATATAATTGTTGGTCATTATCTTTATATTGACAAACATGAGGATATTCTAAAGATCAATACTGTCAGACAAGAGATTGCTCGACATAGTGAAAGACGAGAATATTATCTCACGTCAATGAACTGGCATCAAAACTAGTAGGCACAGGATATGTCACACATTCCCAATTGAAACCACATAGTGTCCTTTAAGCTTACCGCGAGATTTGATCACACCACATGAAAGGAACTCCCGTGAATTCCTTCTGCTAATAAAATACAGAACGTGAATGAACAACTCAACTCAATGGCTTATTGTGTTTAACACATAGTCATAGTCATTTATTCATTAACAAGTAACTTGTATCTGAATGTACACACAAAATTACAACACAGGTTACACACAAAAATTACATAATTACAGTATATACATACACTAAAATAAATTACATTTGAATTTCAACACAGATCGACAAGTTACAGAAATATTATTAAAAAAGGAAAAACCTTTTTTCAGACCACCTGAGTACCATCTATATTACTTTGAAGAAGTATTTCAATTGAAGTAGGAATATCCATTCATAAAATTCTTGTTTTAGAACATAACTTTAGCTATACCATTACTGTCCTTAAAAAGTTTATTCCTACGTGAGATTTTCAAAGATAAATATTTATTTATATATATTATTATTATTACATACATACATAAACCCACGGCTTCTTCTCATGGGGGTAGGCATAAACTACAGAAAGCCACCTGCTACGATCCTTACATACTCCTATTGCCTCGTTTACGTTCATACACGCACGCCGGTTGCGAGTACTACGCACCTGACCTTTCTGAAGAACATAACCAATAAGGTCACTATATGATAGGTACTTTATATTATTATTAAAAGCAATATTTACAGTAAAACACCTCAAATAAATTCGGATTCAGAAATAAATTATAGGTCATTCAGAACATCCCAAAGCGAGTATCAAACCCGTGACCCTGAACTCAAAGCTGGACGTACCACAACTGTGCTTACGTTAATAAATGAAACTCTCCCGTGAAACGATATCAATAACTCATTGAGAACATTGAACATGTGAATCATTGGGGAGAGGCATAAAAAGCATCTCTATAGGTATAGATTGAACGAAAAAATTAATGCTGTATAGAGCGGCAGGGCTACCGACGCGGAAACTGTATCCATCAATTCAGCACATGATTGAGAGAACACGCAGCGGTGTTCAGGATCATATGCTGAATTCATGGATACAGTTTGCGCGTCGATATCCCTGCCTCCCTGTATATTGAGCTACACAATTACTGAAAAATGCGTGCACTGACTTGATAAGTCCGCTCAAAATAAAAATATTTTATTTCACATAAACCAACATGGGCACTTATGAAACGTCAGAAGCTAGGTGCACGGTTCCAATTGGTTGTTCCTATGGAGAAGAGCCGGCAAGAAACTCCACGGTTACTCTTTTAAAAATCAGGGGCTTTTACAATGTTTCAAATTACAGTGTTGATAGATATGGGAGGACAGTGTAGGCCTGTCAACAAGTAACAGTTACTCAACAAAATATACAAAAGGTCTACAAATCTACAGTCTACAAGTTAGGCCTACAACGTTCTCACATTCGCAAAATATAGAAGAATCTATATAAAAATAAAAGCCTATTTAAACCAAATTTGTGATTATTGCCTTTTATGTGCCTATTTGAAATAAATGATTTGACTTTGAATTTTCTGTGTGTTTCTTTCCTCAAAAGACCATCTCAGACACTAATCTGTAAGGTCCTAATATGACCAGAACTAGATTATGTCTACCTCTGAGTATGTTTCGGTCTTCCTTTTCAGAGCAGTCGGTTAGGAAACACCCGAACTCACCTAGTTTTAAAACATAATTTAGTTATGACATGTAAAAACGTTTTTTATGCACTCATTTGGTTTGCTTTAAAGGGAATGATAGATCTAGAATCTAAAAACATTATTTTTCTTTTTCATTTAAATTAGAGGTACTTAAACAGTCCAAACCAGATTTGCCGACATAGCTTGCAGAGTAAGCAAGCTGAAGTGGCAGTGGGCTAGTCATGTTTTTCGAGGGACCGATGGCCGGTGGAGCACACAAGTCCTGGAGTTCGCGTATCGGCAAGCGTAGTGTGGGACGCCCGCCAGCTAGATGGATCGATGACCCTAGATCTGGGACAGACTGAATTCAGAAGGTGGAGGACAGGGTATTATGGTGCAGCCTAAGAGAGGCCACCAGTCCAGCAGTGGACTAGTAGATTGATTGAAAACGTCTGCAAGATCGACAGTCAATAGGAATTTCTAATCTGTTTTATGATGACTTAACGCCACAAGTACAAAAAGCATAATTATTTAATTATTAGTCTTTTGATACAAGGCGTTGATATTGTTACAAACTGCAAACAAAAGATAAAAAAAAAGATGAAGATTAAAAATATAACATAACATCACGCCTGCATTTCCCGATGGGTTAGGCAGAGGTGTACCTATAGTACACCAAGATATCACCAGTTATGTTTAAGTGCCATGTAGTAGAGGGCGCTTTTTACCATCAACCGGGCTCAAGCCCAGACTCCGGGCTGCTACTGAGAAATTACCAGATGGAAAAACCCTACAACACTTAGCCTGACCCGGGAATCGAACCCATGACCTCAGGCTCAGCAGTAGTGCTGGCGACCACTGGACCAATGAGGAGATATAATTATTGAAATAATAATAAGTTCATGCTGCCAGTACTGTAGTATTTAAAATTGGAGTTTCCTGTCCAGTCTTCTCTATGGGAACCTACGTTTAGGAACGGGCCACTAGCTTTTTTTTCACAAATTAACCAAATCTGTGACAATTTAAAAATAGACTGTAAATAGTTTATTTGCAATAGATACCTTAATGCTTTGACTTTGAACTAGATGGCAGCACCACGGCAAAAAGAACATATATATTAATAAAACCAAATCACTATTCTAAAACAAACAGTTTTTATTGTGCCAATTAACTAATTTAATGAAAAACCACCTCTGGTGTTTTCTAATCTTCCTGATGCTAAAGGTGGGACCAAAAATTCTCCAGGGAGCCTGAGAGGTGCTCCGTAAAGTAATTCTGCTGCCGTGGCTTCGAGATCTGGTGCTTTGGTTTTATTAATATATTCAGGAGCAGCAATCACCCGCAATGGTGACCCATATTAATTATCTACTCCGAGAACAAACATAAAAACAACACGCAAAACACCATATAAAATAAAATTTCACAATACAGAATGGATCAGAATAAAATAAAATGTCAATGCAATTAAAATAAACGAATGAGTAAGCACAAATTATAAAGATCAAAGACTGAAAGAACTCAAAAAAATGCGACGATGACCAGAAGATCAAAACAACAAAACCAGCTTTGAGCTCTGTGTAGGTACCTACGCACGAAAGAAAGAAAGAAAGAAAGAAAATTATTTTATTATGGCCACGCACAGGAAAAATAAAATAAAAAGGAGCATTTAAAACTAACAAAATTAACAATAAAAACAACAATAAACAATTAAAAAACCTGCGCGAGGCCAAAAAGGCTCCTATCTCAGCATAAAGCCGCGATATTTAAAAAATAAGTACCGCAGTGCTGGTATTCTGATAGGGCCCGTTGTGATGCCACGGACACACATACGGACTTCTTTATATCCCACTAGGGGATTATTAATAAACAAATATAAATTTTAAAATAGAAGGTACACAAACAGAAGGTACGCATACAGAGTTCACAAAAGCTAAATACGATTACCAAAGAACATGCACATTTAAGAGCGGCCAACCCGTCATAGTTTTCATACAAACGCTCCTACGTGATTAAGGCGTTGTAACACATCTTTCATTGATTTTTTTGAATTATCTTGTGTACTTTATCTAGGTTTCTATGCAAGCAAAAAATCTAAATTTGGAAAATCAAATTCAGTATAAGCCTCTAAAAATCCGCTTTTTTGCACAAATTTTACCTGAACTTTCTGCTTTACCATAAATTGTAAAAGTTTAGAAAACATCTTCATAGAAACCTTGCACATGTAATGGAGATTCTAAATGACTAACGTTTTTTCCAAAAACTTCTAAGGCTGTTTCAAAAACACGTATTTCCTGGAACAAGTTTTGTAAAATCTCTGCCCGCCAATTTTCATTCGATGTTATCGCGTTCTCACTCTTGCTTCTTTTTAAAACATTGCGTTGGATGAAACAACAAGCTTTTCAATCATGCTCGCGTTGACGATAGACGGACCGGGAAGGGCCCTCTTAAATAAGAAATACTGAAATCCCATTGTGTTGTTCATTTCCCGATCAAAATCGGGGCTACAGGAGATAATAGTCCCTTATCATTTCGTTATGCTTGTTTCCTCACGACGAATGGAAAGTCTCTGGATTCAATATTTAATGTTTTTTTACCTGTGCTGGTAAATAGGTTACGGTTTTATTGTGTTTTGGAAGCCTGTGAATTAATGTCGATTACTGAATTTATCTAATAAAGACGCTTACCATCCTGGGTGGTAGCTTTTAACGTTTTCTTTTTTAAATCGAGAGAATCAGAGTTAGTCTTAGGAGGAGTAAGCTTATAAGTGGGCTACATAACTTTAAAAATAATTAAAAATGACAATTTGATTTTTGGTATCTAAGCAGTAACAGCCGCACGGGTCGATCGATCAGCGGGGTAGTTACGTAACACACTAAGGGCCGTAAGATCAAAACCAGTTGTTCATCCATCGTTAAGCCGTTGGTCCTGGCTGTCATTCATAGATCTTTGACAGTCGTTACGGGTCGTCAGAAGCCCGAAAGTCTGACAACCAGTCTTACCAAAAGGTATGGTATTGCCCAGTAACTGGGTTGTGGAAGTCAGATAGGCAGTCGCTCCATGTAAAATACTGGTGAATATTTAGCTGAATCCAGTTAGACTAGAAGCCGACCCCAACATAGTTGGGACAGGCAGATGATTTTTATTTATTTAGAATTAGCAATTTTCACTCCACTAACTTGCAGTTCACTCCAATTCGGAAAAGTTTTGAAAACAACGGCCGGGTGACGTTATATTACACAAGATGGGTCGGTTATTTCTTTTTATTGTTATTCCATGCCATAAGCAGCTTACAGTAACATCAATGCACAATATATCCAGAAGTAAATGCCATTCTACCTTTTATTAGCACAATAAAAGGGATGAAAACATGGCGGTTCTTGGCTAAACACTATACAGGGTGGAAAAAATCATTGGGCCCTGAAGGGAAACTAATTTAATCCTTAAAGTAGATTATTTTACTTAAAGGAAACATTCTTTTATTTTTTTATCGAAACAAAACTGTATTCACCGATTTCTCGACACGCTTACCTAAACGGGAAATCAAACCAGCTAAAAATTACAAAAAATAAACATTCGCTATTTTATTCTGCTAATCGATAGGATTATTGTACAGGATAAAGTCTCTGTAATAAACATTTGGTCTTAGAAATAAAAAAAGATCATGAAATCTAATGTTAATTTTATTTTCTGATCAATTCTAATATGACGGACACGTAAACATGAAAGAAAATAATTACCTGGCAAGACATTGATACTTGAACTATTTCAAATTACAATTTGATACACTTTAATAATTTTACTGATAATTTATTCGAAATGAGAGCCCTCGTTACGGATACACAAATTTAGTCTTTTTTGAATTTACTTCGTGTATGCTCCTAATAGCATTTTTTACCTCAACCATAAGCTCTTCTACAGTCTCATAAGACTTTTTGTAAATATTTTTTTACATGGCCCCATAAATAATAATCCAGACGAGGGCAAGACCTAATGTTTCTTGGAGAAATTTTATCTTTAACATTGACTGTATCGACTAATGAAATAAAATAGCGAGTGTTTTTTTTATTTTATTTGTAGCTGTTTCGATTCCCGGTTTAGGTAAACTTATTGAGAAATCTGTGAATGCAGTTTTGTTTCTTTTAAAAATAAAGGAATGTTTCCTTTAAGTAAAATAATCTATTTTAAGGATTTAAAGTAGTTTCCCTTTAGGGCCCATTGATTTTTTCCACCCTGTATATAAGGCAGTTGCTGTGCCAATATAATGCGGCCATAAACTACGAGGGTTTATGGCAAAATTATTTTAGTGCCATAAACATACACGGTGTAGCCAACCATTATAATTATGCTACTAAACTTAACAATGTATTTTTGAGGAGGGATAAAAGTATTATAGTGAGCCATTTTATTTTTTGTTTTATTGGTTCTAGAGCCTTTATTGGTTCTGTCATAGTTTTTGATGTTACAAACACACACATAACATAACATCACGCCTCTATTCCCCGAAGGGTTTCGCAGAGGTGTAGGTACCTATAATAACATCCACATTTCGCCAGTTATGTTTAAGTCCCATGTATTATCATCAACCGGGCAAAAATAAAGACCCCGAGCTTCTATTGAGATATTCCGTTCCGTTTCCGTTTTATCGTCAATATATAGAGGTTTCGACGGTCATGTAAGAAAAGAAAGAAAGAAAAATTGTTTATTCTGCACAAACAAAACGCACATTACAAAAAAAAAATTACATTAATACCGACCGACGACCGACCGTTATTTTTACCGATTTTCTATTCTCCCAACCCTATTTAACACAAGAAGGGCCAATCTGGGTTATTTCATCCATCTGTTACTTACCTTGCAGATCCCCATAAGACTTACCATATATTCCCACTTTGCCATTCGACTCAGCCTGTCACCTTCAGAGCATAGACCCCTCCTTAACAGTAATGTAAGCAGTTTAGTGAACACATAACAGGACTTCTCCTAACGGTGGCGCTGGCGCTGTCAGTGGTCAGTGTAGCGCATCAGAGTGAAAAATTGGATGGTTTTGGTTATTCGCCATCCTGTCAGTTACAAGAACCTTGGCTTGTGTAAGTTAGGGTTGCGTCATCTGGGTTTGACATTTCAAAAAGGTCACCTCTTTTTTTTTACATTTTTGTTCATGTCTTAGTGACGCTCTATTGTTAGTTCAGTGAAGTATATACTGCGAGTTAATTACGTAACACAGTAACAAGAGGAATGGCATTCATTTTGACTGTTCAACAACATTCATTGCGTTATTTACGTTGTTGAGCAGACAAACTTTTCGGACATATGAAGCAATGGATTAGTAATATCCTTCAAAATGATTCAGATTCTGATTGATAGTGTGGTAAGCAGTTAGAGTGCAGATGTAGGATACTTGTCTAAGAATTGCCAACTGTAAAAGTAATAAAATAAAATAAACATTTTACAATTTCACAATGAACTGCACTATTGTGTGTAAAATAAAAACAAATGAACACTTTTCGTTATTAAAAGTTTATGTACCGTCGAACGGGGTGAATAGGGATGCAGGGGTGAATGGGACGAAACTTTAAAAAGGATTTTATCATTGAAATAATATAGGCTGCTGCCAGAGATTACTTTAATGTGTTAACTGTATTATAATTAACGATTTAATGTCCTTGTTGACAATAAACTATATTATTTCAATGTTAAAATCTCTTTTAAAGTTTTGTCCCGTTTCACCCCTTGTAACGGCTTGGCTTTACAGGTAGACTGCGCAGGCCGTTAACTAGAGGTAGTTAAGAGAAACGAGTAATATTCATAAAGTTTATATTGTACAAGAAGTCACAGGAAGGACACTGTTCAGCACTGAGCACTATCACGTTATAATTAGGAGGGGTACCGTCCTTGGTTGCTGGGCAGCCGGCAGGCCCGTCCGCACAGACTCCGCAAGAGACTGGTAAGGCCTTCGAAGAGCCGCAGTTAGCGGCCGTGGGTAGCAGGTCGTAGGACGTCCTACGACGCGCTGATGCGCGCAGGTTGATTAGCGGGCGTCGGTGGCAGACCGAAGGACGCCGGTAGCACACTACGCATCAGCGCGGAGGTTGATTAGCGGGCGTCGGTGGCAGACCGTAGGACGCCGGTAGCACACTACGCATCAGCGCGTAGGTTGGTTAGCGGGCGTCGGTAGCAGACCGTAGGACGCCGGTAGCACACTACGTATCAGCGCGTAGGTTGGTTAGCGGGCGTCGGTAGCAGACAGTAGGACGCCGGTAGCACACTACGCATCAGCGCGCAGGTTGTAGTTGCCCTGTCCTCAGCCAGGACGTAGAACCCTGGAAGGCGCGTAGGAAGCGCATGTTATTTGAAGTGCAAAAGCAGTTAGCCGCGTGCGATGTGCCCAGCCTCCTTTCCCCTTCGGAGACCAAGGAACGGTGTAAGGAGAAGGATAGACAGAAGCTCAACACATCGCAGCGGCTTACTCGTTCAGGCAGAGAGTTGCAAAGACAGCGTGTCACAATGACAGATGCAATAAGAGGTTATGTATGTAACACGCGAGCATAAAATACAAAGAAAACAATGGCTATAATAGATGGCTCGCTATATGGCTTACAAAACACAGTATGGTAATAATAATAATTAATGAGGAACTCACCCTAGGTCGGGGCACAAGGAATCTGGAGTGTCAGAATATAGTAGCTCGCTAAACCAGCGCGAGATCAAAATGGACGAGTGTTCTCAAGTTAATTAGTGTTGTTCCATCTATTTAGTGATGTGCTTAGCGACTAACTAATTACTTTAATATAGCATCACTCAACTATTTACCGTTGAGATTCCTCACAACGCTACACCCTGCATCCCGATTCACCCCTTTTGTACAGTACTTATTTATGTCCGTAACTTAGGGTACGGTGTCTATCTACATACATTAAGTTCATCGTTATAACTCATCTAAACAATTATTATAAAGCCGGTTTTCGTGTCTATCTGTATAACCGCATCGTTCTTCTAAACAACGCAACGGATTGTGACGCAGTTTTCACCATCATTTAGAGAATTTATCCCGAAAAGTTTATGTGGTACATTAATTTTTAATTACATGTCATTGTCAAGTCATAAAAATCATTCATGCGAAGCAGGGCCTGGTCGCTAGTTTATTTATAAGTTACCGTTTAAGCTGTCCGCCCGCGCTGCGCCGCCGTAGCGAATTGACAAAGAGAATCCATAATCAAAATATACCTTTTCAATTGAATATTTATTAAAACTGCCATTTCACACTTTATCTTTTTTGTTTCATTTTTAAATCCGAAGGTACCTACTGAAAGTTGGACTACTTATTCTTTTTTCGATTTCGTAGATTTACTGAACTATTTTTTTTCAGATTTGGCCAGAATTCCGATAAGCACAAAAACTTACTCTCAACCGTTTTTCGAGTGATTAAAAAAACTTCATCTTTAGTCTATTACATTATTAGGTATTATTATACAGATTTAAAACGTTTATCGCATACTGCGAAGTACCCAGCTTTCATTAGCACTCTGTGTTGGGCATATCTATTGAGATTATGAAGGCCAGGTTTTCGGAATATTATTATTAGTTCAATTTGGTCTTATATGTTTAACTTTGAAACCACATCATGATCTTGATGAAGTCTTATTTAAAATGCCAGGTTTATAACCTGCTACAGTGCCATTAATACCCGGACTACCACAAGTCAATGCTTATGAACGAAATGGCATATATTATATTGAACTTCAAATAATTCCCATTTTGTTTGCCCAAAAATATTTTAAATATTCTCTATTATAACGATTATGCCTCTTTTAATGAATCTTAAATAATTCCTTTTTTGAGGACCTAAAATACTAAATAGCTTAATTACTGCGACCATCTGTGAGAAATGGCCGGAAAGTTAAAAAGAGGCGCAATTAATTAAAAAAAATGTATCACTAGAAGCCCAAATTTCTTATAGAATTTTTAATTTAAAAAAGCGTCAATATGTTTTTAGAGGATCAGTTAAATATGTCGCGAAAGAAATAAACACTAACATCCAAAGCCAAGGCTCCATGAACAAGCATTATTAAAAATTTAAGCACTATTCTTCCTTCTTCACGGAAACCTCAAACGGTTCTGGATATGAATAACTTAGAAAAATCGTTTACTTTGTAACTGCACTATGGTCGTCGGGCGCATACATAAAGCTTACATTTTGACAAAATTTTCATATAAGTAGAGTCTACATCAAAGAAAGGTAGAAGCTAAAAAATATATAAGAATATACTATCTGTATGCAAAGTAGATACTTGCTCTTTGACTTTTAATCTTATAATAGTCTTGATCAAGGAGGTTTAGTGATATTAATTTTTTCTCTTATATTCGGTGGGCAGTCAGTAATCTTGGACCTTTCTGAGATTAAAGCATTTCGATATGGAAATAGGTTTAGTTTTTCATCAGTCTCATAAGTACTAGGGTCTTACAATATCTTTTTTATCTACCTACTACTATGCTAAGCAGGCGTGGCTTGCAGGTTTTAAAAACTGATATAAATTGTAGTGTAGTTATGTGATTTTTTCAATGCTATGCTCTTTTTATCACTGCTGCTCCACAGGGTGACATTAGAATGAAATCAGGACTGAATATTCGTTTTATCATCAACATGGCCACTTATAAGGCCTATAGTAGTATGAGGAACAGGGTGTAAAGTTCACTCATACTCTATAGAAAAGGGAGGATCCACCGACCAGACGGGTATTGTGTCTGGTGGGCAACTGCCCGACGGTTGATGTCGGGACGTTGTATATATGCTAGTCGCGCGATAAACTCTGCTTGCGCGATGCAGGATTTGCATGACGTCAGTATGACGTGTAGCTCGCATGTGGCGATGTTGATACCGCTACAGGCCCAAATAGTCTATTTAACTAAGTAGACAAATTTTCTACGAATCATGAACGAGGTAAGTGCTTCGGGTCTCTGCCGGACAGAGACTCAAAGTTTTCGACATAGCTCATAGAATAAGCAAGCTGAAGTGGCAATGGGTCGGCCATATTAGCCGTAGAACCGATTACCTCGACTGCCTCGTTGCTCTAGTGTTTGCAAGCGCTACTGCTGAGCATGAGGTCCTGGGTTCGATTCCCGGGTCAGGCAAAGTGTTATCGGGTTTTTCCATCTGGAATTTCTCGGTAGCAGCCTGGAGTCTGGATTTGTGCCAGGTTGATGGCAATAGGCTCGCCCCCTATAACATGGGACTTAAACATAACAGGCGAAATGTGGGTGTGCTATAGGTACACCTCTGCCTAACCCTTCGGGGAATACAGGCGTGATATTATGTATGTATGTATGTAACCGATTACCGTTGGGGTAGTGTTTATGAGTGGGGACCGCGAATCGGAAAACGTAAGGTTCGGGCTAGGCGAAGTGACGCTTCGCAGGGTGGCTGGATGAGAGTTGCTAAGAATCGAGTTGTATGGCGTACAATTGGAGAGACCTATGTCCAGCAGTGGACTCCTGTGGGCTGATGATGAGACGAATTTTGTATCATCGATTCGAAAAGAAGTCATTTTTATAAAAAATTGCCTCATAAAACTGCGGCTTATTGCGGCTGAAGTATTGCATTAAATACTGCAATGATAACATTGGTTTTTCAAACAAAGTTTTGTGTTGAAGTTTAGAGGGTTTTTTTTTTAGTTTGTGTCGGTTTTCCGGGCTGTCTTAATAAATTAAGGCCTCCATCCAGGGCATAAAACTTATAAACTAAGCGATTACACGCTAAGGGCACCCCGTGTGGGTTCCGGGCCTGGGCTTAGAGCCTCGCTGGGGGAGGACAGCAAGGGACAGGCTGGATCTCGTCAAGTTTAGAGATATTGTCGAAATTTAAAAATAAAACAAAAACTACGATTCAATCGTTTTATTACTTTTAACGATGAAATCATAAATTATTGACACCATTTTTTTAAACATTGCCATATGTATTTATTTTATTTACATTTATAGATTATTACTTCTATTTAACATTTTTATAGTAATAATTATATTATATTTTTTGTATTTACATTTTTATTATATGCGTGAAACGACTAGACATTTTTTTCTGAATCTATCTAACTTACTTCAGTTACATTTAAAAAAATACAAAATTATAAATAGAGTCGAGTCGTATATTCTTATAGCCACAAAATGTTTTAGTAGACATATTTTTTATACTTAACAAGAAAACATAAGTTAAAAATAATATTTCCATAACTAAAGCTACAAGCTTTAGATTTTCAAAAAGGAACGTTCATTCAGTTAATAGGATATTGCTGGTACACAGTACTCTATCCGATTGTTAAAATCCGATCACATTGAATCGAATGAGTGTAGCTAACCTAAATACAGTTCAACTCTTCGTAACAGAAAATGAAAACTGTGGAGGTGACTTATTTTTATATTTTTTGTAGACAACATTATTTTGCTATCTTTTATTTAACTGTGATATAATTAATTAATTAAAATTAAATTATACATTTTATGCTTACACAACATCACATTGATTTAATTACAGTGTTCACTAAATCTATTAAACATAGGACTAGGAAAACCTTGGCATTTGATGCAAACTTAATTGATTGTAACTTGTAACCCACACACTATAGAATTATAAATTATTGAAATTTATACAAAAGTGATTAAACTATTATTATATCAATAGATAAATCTGCAAATTATTATATTGCACAGTTATGTAACTTTGCAATCTCACTTACCTACATGCGAAAATAAGTTAATAAATCGGTGTCATATTCGTCATTATTATTGACAGTACCTTATTATACTTGCAATTTCTGTTCTACATATTTCTGTAAGTGACATTGCACAGTTATCCCTTTCTACAAAGTTATCGATTTTCTGCAACATTTAAATGCTAATAGTAAAACAAACATACTCCATTAATTGTATTCATAATCCATCGCGACTCATTATTATTATAGTTCTACATTATAACATCCACGGGCAAGTTTTATTGAGAAAACAAAATAAAACAAGAAAGTCAGCTAAGTTCTTCTTAATAGAAGTATCAGTCTTCAAAAAATAAGTCCATTCTGTCGCTATTTGTCGTTTTTATGACAGAGCAGCGATCGGGCACAATTCCGAAATAAAATGTTGGAACCGGTAACTGTATTCATGTTTTTGAGTCCTTACAAAAGTGTTAGAAGATTTGGGAATGAAAAAAGTAATTTCAAAGATATCAAATGCCAGCCTAATTCCGTAACATAGGTAATTCTAATGACTATCGCTTTCATTTTAAGTTCATCAAAAAAGGGATTGTCATTAAGAGGGTGTTAAATCTGGCTGTGATTTGCAGAGGAAATCTAGAGTTACAGGAAACAAAACGCAAGCAAAGATTTACGTAGTATACAGGGTTACTTAAAAATAGTTAGCAAAACTTCACAGATGTTATCGATATCGAGACCTGCTTTAATTGTTTTATTGGGATAATAATTATGCTGATACTGATCAAGTCTGTGTAGTTTCACAAACGAATTCAAAGTAACGCATAATTAATGAACTAATCGTCACTATAATCACGTATGTATTTTCTCTTTGCTAGTATTATTTTCATGGGGCTTCGAATTACAGTACATGTTTATGTTTACAAATTGCAGAGGTAATGAGGTTAGTATGAAGGCAAACATTTCCTAGTTGTGCGCCGCATTAAAGTAAATGGTGTACACAGCACTATGATTAAAAAAATACCTAAACATTTATTAAGTCTATAAACGTGGGGTACTAAGCAATTTTTATTGCGATGTTTTGCGTGTTATGGTAATATTGTTTTACGAAGCTGTTTGGCTTAGGTGGATACAATTACAGGGCTGGTCAAAACTCGATATTTAAAAAAAAATACTAGCTGGGCTCAATTTCGGAAAAATACAAACTGTAAATGATTTTATTTCTGTAAGTAGGTCTGTATATATACTTTTATACGTCAATCACATTTTAAAAAATAGATGAGTTCGGCGTTTTCTAACTGACTATTCAAAGAAAAAAGACCGAACCAACCCAGAGGTCACAGTGTCTTTTAAAGTCCAGACATAATCTTGGTCAGATCATGTGAAGACCATGTACATTGAGACATAAAATCGGTTTTCAGGAGTCGACACAAAAATCACTTAGTAAACCCTCTGTTTTATTTCGAATATCTCTTAAGATTAACTTCCATTCATAAACCTCACACATCTTCTTCATTGCTCTTTTCAGATTCTGGAATTTAGTTTGTAATCTTATATCACTAACTAAAGACCACTGACGCATACTAAAACCTAGAAGCGTAATACTTAAAGCTCTTCAATGAGTTTAAACAAACTGAGATCGGATATTTCTATTGACTGAGAGCGCCCCGAGACCAGGGTCTGAGTTCGGGCGAACACGCTCCCAGGGTGCCGGCTACCTAGCTTTCCAGTACCCACACACCAGAACCTTCTTAAAGGCCTGCCTAAATATCTTATTGAATATAGTGTAGAATATCGGGTTCACCATCGAACTGGCATACCCCAACCACAAAGCAAAGTCGTACACCCAAGGTGAGATCCTCTCCTCACAGTCAGGACACACAGCCGGCACCATGTTCAAAATGAAAAATGGTGCCCAGAGAATTACAAACGTGAAAAATACGACTCCTAACACTTTTGTCGCTTTTTGCTCCAATCGTAATATCCTACCGTGGCGAGAGGAATTTCTTGATATTACACTAGAATTTCTAGAGTGATGCGTTCTAGGCGTTGGACGCTGTGGACTTGCAGTCACTTGCTGTGACCTCGCAATAGTTCTTTGAGCGCGGATGCTACGAATCGGAGTCGAGAGAGTTGTCCTCGCTCCTCCAAAACTTGACCCTCTACGAAATCTTTTAGCTTCGTCCCAAGTGACCATAGACGCAGCACCACGACTAGATCTTCTAAAAAATGGAGTCGACTGCTCTTCTTTCATGTTCCCATTTCTGGGGTAGCCGTTGCATCCATTTATGTCTCCACCAGGAACTATAATGACTTCCGTAGTTCGTCTAGGTGGAGTAGACTCTGACCCAAAATAGGGGCAAGTGCAAGGAGGTGGCAAGAGTAGACCATCCTCGGAACTACGTGACTTTGCCGTCAAGGCAGCAGGTGCTAGAAGACCTTCATTGCTTTCGTCGTCTGACGCACTTCTAGGCCTATGGAGAGGAGTGTTCGCGTCTCCAGTAGACGAAGGTCTACGCCGATCTTGGAGCATCGACGATGGTGAACTCGAAGAGACGCTCAGAGACCCAGGCGTGAGCATCCCACCGCGTTCCGAAATATTCGTCCTGTAATGTAAAATTATATTAGAACATATTCCAATTTGCGTGGAAGTTTCTGGTCGAAGGACCAATGATGAGCGGGTTAATTTTGAAGCGAACAAATAATGCCAATTGTTATATACCCTCTGTATTGTGGCTTTGTCGCCGCAGAAGCTTCCAAGCCGCGAGATAGACGCAACATCTCTGCCCCAAACTGATGCAGTGCTGTCATTGCTGACGGGGCAGGCTCGCTGTGCAACACAACACATAATGTATGAGGACTACACATTGACATACACATGGGTACATGGATGGACATGTCACACGTTAGGCATTAGAAGGTTATATTATATGAAAAGCAAGCACTGATGTCACAGTTTAGCTTCATACAGTAGGCCAACTAGTTTTGAAACTCGAAATTGACTTACGGTCCAATTCTCAAACGCAACTTAATTTTCAGTCACTGCTGTCACTTTAGTGCATATTTTAGCGGCTTTGTAAACGTTAAGTGTCGTTTGAGCATTCAGGGTTTCAACTGACGCAAAAAGACGTTTCAAGATATTCTGCTGAGCAATAAATAACCTTTTAATCAGCAATGGACAACTGTATGAAGCTTAAAATAGTTACAGAATGGCAGAATTATGGGACATTCCATTCAGTTGATAACATACAAAATAATAATTATACTAAGTTGATTTAACGTTCTCTGTCATGACAATCGTGCATAATCGCATATTTAAAATAAAGAGGGGTTTACATTATGAAACTAGTGACGTGAAACAGTACCTTGACTGTTCTGTTTCAAGCTATAGTTTAACTAACACCCGATTTTTGAAAAGCGGATAGTGTCAATTAGCACGCTGTCATATCTCATGTTAACTGCTCGTATTAGTTGTCTGAAATAATTATTATTATTTCTCCATATGACAGCTTGATAATTGAAGTTATCAGTTTTTCAAAAACCGTGTGTTAGTTAGCTATAGCTTGAAACAAAACAGTCAAGCTGTTTCACGACACTAGTTTCATAGTGTAAACTCCGCTTAAGTAAAAAGCATGTCGAGTTTCATGCCAGCTTCAATGATAATAAAAATGATTTTATTAAGGTTTCCGTGTGTATTCATTTTGAAAGAACCCTCGATATGGTCACATCGAGGGTTCTTTGTGTACCGTTTTTTATTCGTATTTACAAAATTGAGACCCACTTGCAGAGCCAATCACTAAACACGTTTAGCGCTAAACTAGTTTTACACATCATTTTGTCGCTGTCATCTTCAAATATTTGACAGAAACAGAATTATGTTTTAAACTCGTTTAGCGCTCAATGTGTTTAGTCATTGGCGCTGCAAGTGGGCCTTTTTTTTTTTGGGTGGGAAATCATAAAATGACCCCTCCCGCTCTGGGCGGGGCGGAAGGGCGTGTCAGACTCTTACTGACTAAAACCCACCCGTGTTCCTTCAGTTGCCTGTGCGCCAGGGCCACGGTAACTCTTTCGAACAATCCGCGACCCCGGCAGGCATCGGCCCTATCGGACCCCGTCATTGATGCTAACATCTCTTTTAGGAGCGCGTGGAACACGACGCCCCGTCGACCCGAGCCTGGTCCATACCGGACGGCGAGCTACCCATTGCTCGCCGTCCGCAAGTCCGCGCCTACGGTGGCCGGGAGTCGGCAATCGACTCCCGACACCCAGGGTGTCTCGCCCTGCGGCGACTAGGGGCGTGAGGGCGCAACGATTGCCTCACCCTCACGTGCTCCGCCTCCTCCTTCGCGAGCATTACTGCTTCGCAGAAGGAGGTGGTGTGATATTTTGGATTGGTAAAGCGGACTATTTGGACTTTAAACGAGACTGTGACTTCTGAGTTTATTACGGTCTTTCTTCTCAGAGTTGTAGCGGTATCAACATCGCCACATGCGAGCTACACGTCATACTGACGTCACGCAAATCCTGCATCGTGCAAGCAGAGTTTACCGCGCGACTAGCATATATACAACGTCCCGACATCAACCGTCGGGCAGTTGCCCACCAGACACAACACCCGTCTGGTCGGAGGATCCTCCCTTTTCCATAGAGTATGAGTGAACTTTACACACTGTTCCTCATACCTCTATAGAGTAATCAGTTAGGAAACACTTAACTCAGTTACCGAACGAGTTTTAACCTAATTTAATTTTGACGTGTAAAACTTTTTTTTTAACCCACATACAGAAATAAATATAATTTATCAATTTGCCTGGGTTTTAAATATATTGACATTGTAATGTGACGGCGCGACTACTTGATTTACAATATAAATAAAATAAGAATATGTTAAGAAAATAATCCATTCTAATCAGCATAGTGTAGGTACTGTGCAACTAAAGCTAGGGTTTCGTAGGACTATGGTGGCCGCTTTATAGCGTCTGCTATTTACCGTCGAATGACGTCACTGAAACGTTATTTTTGAAAGTAAGTTGGTGTGTCTCCTTTATGAGAGCGTTTTTTGACACTGTTAAGTCTAACCCCGGTGCCATAATTATCATCACGGCTATCACTGCGATCGTAATGTAACGGCCACCGCTTTTATAGGAAACCGTATATAGCTTAAGCAAAATACTCGGAATAGAAAAGTACTAAAACAACATAATCTACAATAATATACAATGTGGAGACGACAACACGACAATAAATATTAATGCACAGGAGCAACTGTCAAATTAATCTTAACATCGAAATAAAAAAATAAAAAAATTCAAACAAATTAAATAGATGGCCCAACTATGGGTTTTGCCAATCTTTGACTAGTTATAGTGACTAAACTATTGGAAATATTTCCTTGAATTTTTTTATGCAAACTGTGAACGTCATTACATATACGAAGTTTAATTTACTGTCGTATTTTCGTCTCCACCTTGTATAATAAAGCTGAAGGGTTTGTTTAGTTGAACGCGCTTATCTCTGGAACTACCAGTCAAATTTGATTATTTCTGCATTTGATCAAAATCAAAATCAAAATTAACATCACGCTACGTCTCTTAGGAGACGAGCAAAAAGAAAAAACGTTAATTGAAAACAAAGTAACGGGTTACACCCATAGTTTAAGTTTTATGTTATAATAGAAACAGAAGCTAGTAATGTAATATTCTTAAAAATTTAAAACATTTCACAAAAAAGGAAGCCTCGTGTAAAATATAAATTAATTACTCATACTTGGAAAGTACGCTTGAAGTTAATTGGTCAGAGGGATGAAAACATTACTGTTCGTCACTGAAAAACAATTTTCTGTGCCGTCATAAAAATTAAAAACTGTGCAAGCCATGTCCCAAGTTTTTATACAGCCCCTCTGTTAAATGGCGGCGTAAAATTGTACTTAAAAATATTATCAACAATTTTTTAACATGACTTTATACAGTTTATAATTTAATTTTCACTAAATTATTATTTAATTTACATAGATTTGAGCTAAATATTTACCATCATCAATGATAAAAAAATATTGGCTAGTAGAATGCCACAGAAAAAGAAACATAAAAAGGCGGGAAAGCGGCAATTCGATCTTGAGTTGTTTTGTCGAGTGCTAATTATTTACAGATATTTAGTATGAGTTCATCAGATTCAGATATGGATTTAACGTCTGATTTCATTAGAGAAGAGGCTAAAAGAGTAGTGGAAAACCTTTTACTCCCAAAATCAAAAGAACGATACTTAAAATATTACAATGTTTTTTTAAGAAATGGCGCGCTGAAAAAAAAGTCAATTCTTTTTCGGAAAACGTATTACTAAGATAATTCAATGAATTATCTTAGAATCATAAATCTTCAACTCTATGGAGCGTGTATTCAATGTTAAAGAAAACTTTAAGTACAAAACACGATATACACTTGAAAAATTTCGTCAAACTATAATCTTTTCTAAAAAGACAGTCGGATGGATTCAATGCGAATAAAAACCAAACCTTTTTAAATCAAGTAAGTGAGCAATCAAGCTTCTTAAAGCAAACACGAAATATACTGAGTAATAAAGGTATGGAAATCTATATATTATCATCGCATCTAAGAAATTTGTCTTAAACTGTAATAAGTATGTTTAGATATACAAAGAAAACTGTAATAAGTACGTTTAGATATACAAGAGAACTACCTATTAAAGATTTACATTTACTTTTCAGGTTGTGTTGATATTGGCCATAAGGGGTACTTGCAGAATCATTGAACTGGTGAATATGAAGTTACATGACATAGAGAGACAAGGTGAAATAATACTAGTAAATTTAAGAGGTACTAAAACTAAAGTTGACCGAACCTTCTTAGTAAAGAAATAATTTGTTCAAATAATAGGACTTCGACCTAATATGGAAACTGATTTTTTTTCCTGAATTACCTAAAAGGGAAATGTTTGAGGCAAGTTATAAACAAAATGTCTGATATCTCTAAAATGATAGCCACGTATCTTAATTTACCAAATCCAAACTTATATTCTGGTCACTGCTTCCGCAGAACTTCAGGGGGCCTAAAATGGCCGCTTTGGCAGAATCATAATATGATTTGCGTACAATTCGTATATCCCGCAATTCATCTGTTTGACAGCTGCTATTTGACATTAGACTTTAAAGCAATGCATAATTTGTGGACCATTTTACGAAACTTCATGCCAAACTATCAAACAGATGAGTTGCGGGATATTAATTGTACGCAGATCATAATATGATTCTGCCAAAGCGTCCATTTTAGGCCCACAGCTACTTTGTTAGCTGATTCAGACGCAGATTGGACTACGATTAGAAGACACATCATATCATCATAGTCAGCTTATAACGCTCCCACTGCTGGCACACAGGCCTCCTCTCCGTGAGAAGGAGTGGGCCGTAATCCACCACGCGGGCCCAGTGCGGGTTGGTAGATGTCACATGTCTTCGAATTTTTGGTTCTTGGACATACCGGTTTCCTCACGAAGTCTTCCTTCACCGTTTTGATTGAGTGGTGATGAAATTAAATACACAAAGTAAAGAGCCTTCTTCTTCTTCTTCTTCTTCTTTTGGGTTATGGTTTCCGCACTTAGTCCTTCATGTGGACCATTGTGCGTGGGCCATGGCGGCCGTCGGTGGTTATTCCAACCAGCCCACCTCCCTCCAGAAGTTGATGATATCTCCTGGTCTGCTGAGAGCATCTGTGTAGGATATGGGTGCCCCGAGGGTTTGTGACCTAATTTGGGTGACGCCTGTGCATTCAAAGAGCACATGCGCAACGGTTTCCTCAGCCTCCATGCAGGCCCTGCACAGAGGACTGTCCGTTATGCCTATTGTGTGAAAGTGTTTGTTTAGCGAGCAGTGACCCGTGATGGTCCCCGTCACCAGGCGCAGACCGTTTCTGTCCAGACGTAATAAAAGTTTGGTAAGCTTGCCATCTAAGGATGGCATGGCTTCCCTGGACTGCCTACAGCCGGGTGTCGAGGTCCACCAACTCTCCGCTTGTGTATGGGTGTACTCCTGTAACCATCTGCGTAGCTGGTTAAAGGGAATGGGCACGATGGGTTCGGATCCACAGACTGACGCGCTGGATGCTCTTCTAGCCAGTTCGCCAGCTGCATCGGTACCCAGTGATCCACTGTGCCCCTTAATCCATTACAGTGTCACTGTGTTACGGTTGGACACCGCCACACGTTCTAGAGCATTCTGACATTCCAGTATTATACTTGAGGTAATATACTTCCTCCCCAAGGATTGGAGGACTGAGAAGTAAAGAGCCTGCCCGGGTTCGAACTCACGACCTCCAAATCGTAAGTCGGGGCCGATACCACTGGGCCAGCACTGCTCTCTGTAACTGTCCATTAGAAGACACGGAGAATGGAAATCAAGTTAAGTAGCCGAAGGATAGATAGAAGAATCTTTGGAAAATAAGACTAAAATATAAAGTAAAGTAACAAAAACGATAAATCTACATTCCTCGGAATTTTCTCCGCAACCTAGTACTTCCAAAGACTAAGCAAAGTATAAATAATTCTATTCTTGCTGAAAAAAATGAAAAAATAATGCTTTCTCCAACATTTATAGAAACACAAGAAACTCTATTTTCGCAAAAAAATACCCAACATTAATGTACCAGGGGACCTACTCTAAGTCTCTGTGAGTCCGTGTACAAAGATATGGGCCCGTCCGAAATCAGTTCGAGACTTCGGAGTGAACCC
This sequence comes from Griposia aprilina, assembly GCA_916610205.1. NCBI lineage: Eukaryota > Metazoa > Arthropoda > Insecta > Lepidoptera > Noctuidae > Griposia > Griposia aprilina. The sequence continues at coordinate 19,254,623 of OU744286.1, forward strand.
TTCTCCCGATTAATTACATTTTTCGGGCAGGCAAAAACACACCGGGAGTAAGGACATAAAATGTTAAATCGTGTTGTCATTAATTGTTAGTTCGGGCCCCTTACTAATCTTATGTCCGTAACTGATACAAAGTATTACAAACTCGTAAGTTCGGGCGAAACTACGGACTTCGTACTTAGAAAGTAGGTCTCCGGAAGCGGGAGAGGTCACTTGATGATTTCCCACTCAAAAAAAAAAAAAAAAGGTCTCTGGAAAGAGCCTTTACCTTACTTTTAATAATTGATCTAATTTTAATAAAAATTAAAATAGATATTATCTTAGATACCAATTTGTTTATGCATATTTTAAAAAAAAATTGTTTGTCTTATCAGTATTTTATTTACTTTCGTTATATTCAAAATGAAAAGCTGAGTGCTTACCTCGGATGAAATACCTATTTAGGCACTCTGAAATATTTCGTGCCTAAATAGGTCCCTTTCATCCTTTGTAGAACAATCTACTATTCATGAAAAATACCAAGATTGTATACCGGCTTAAAACATCAATGCGATTTGATTTCCCTGTCAAATGAATACCACTAAAACTCCAGTGAATTTTGTACTTTATGCTAATAGCATAGAATTTACAATTCAAATGATAAGATTCTTTGATTTAACGGGAACGTCAATGGATTTGAATGACTGATGGTGCCATTTGAAGATTATTTTATGCTAAAAGAGTTTGTTTTTTTCTGCCGAAAGAAGTCTTGTAATTTAATATTGTTAGATAAGTAAGTAATGAGTTCTTTTTAAAATGTTAATATTTTTCGATCATTCCCAATATTTATTTTTACTATATGTGATTAAATCAAATGTTTCAAACTCCATAGGTAGGTCCATAAATATTTTAGGTTTACCAGATCATTTAAGGAGACTGGTCGAATTTGTATGGAAAGTGATCTATGGACCAATAGCGATGCGGTTTTGATATTTTTGTAGCGAAACTTCATCTATACATTTTTGTACGAGCAAAGGGGCATCAAAATCTGACCCAGCTATTTTGAGAAAAATATATTTTTACAATTTACTGGATTTTCAAGGGCAAAGATACCTTATCCGCTGTAGCCTTACCTCCCGTCCACCACGACCTTGTATTCTATAAAAAAAACAGTATTCTCAAAATTGCCGGGTCAGATTTTGATGCCACTTTGCATAAAGGTAAAGATGAGGTATCCATACAGAAACATCACAACCATATTGCTATTGGTCCATAGACCGCTTTTGCCCAGTCGCCTTTAACGCACACAGGACCGTGAAGTAAAAGGGAAGTTAATTGTTATGAAAATTGATGACCAACTTAAATTGTCTGTATATTTAAATGACAACTGTCTTTCTTTGATTCTTGTAAAAAAATGCTGTTACATGACAAATTGCCATAGTGTGTCGATTTGATAAACAATTAATTTCCCTGACAGTACACACATAAAGCAACAACTGCATGCAATTTCTTACAAAGTACCTTAAATATCTATGCAGAACAAATCTACCATCTTCTATGAGAAAAATAACTTCATTTTCTAATAAAACCTAAAAATTATAAAACAATAACAGTAGTAGTATTAATACCAAAATGAAATATGTAAATGTCAAATTCGTAGCCAAATTCTGGGACGACTCTATTTCGAAGAATGAAAATGTCTTTCGTAATTCCATAAACAATATGGTACATGCTAATCAATCGATCAATATGACAGATTATCCTCTTCGATTATGGAAATAAACGCAAGTGAAACCCCGCCTTATAAATAAAAAGTCTAACACGTTTGGGCGCTAGTGTGAATCTCAATTTAGAAAGGACGCGTGTAGACTGGCTTAACTTATTTTATGTACTTTTGTATTAGTTTGTAGCGGTCTACATCGCCACATGCTAGGCACGCGTCATACTGACGTCACGCAAAAATCCTGCATCGCGCAAGCAGAATTTACCGCGCAACTAGCATATATACAACGTCCCGACATCAAACGTCGGGCAGTTGCCCACCCACACGACACCCGTCTAATTGGAAGATCCTCCCTTTAGAATAGAGGAAAGAGTCAATTTTACACTCTGTTCCCTCATACCTCTGTAACTTGTTTATTTTATTATCATCATGAAGTATATATTTGAAATAGTAGTAGCTTAAATATATCGTTTGTTAACCAGACTGTATTTTTGAGTGATTGATGTATGCTATGCTTAATAGGCATGCCTTTTAAGAGACCGATGTTTGAAGCAGTTTGAACTTATCTTGCAGCTTTAACCAAATGAAACTCCACCAAAACTGTGTGCAAAATAGATCTTTATGACTTCCACCGTCTTTCAAGAAGTTTCCTCCTCTTGTAAATGTATAAGAAATTGCGAAGTCACCGTGAATGAATCTTATTTGTCCCAAACAACGGTCTCATAAAAGTAATTCCTACGGAAACTCTCTAAATATTCTAATACAACAATTTAAATAATATTCATTGTTCTTTGTTTAAAAGTTCTACCATATTAAACCTGCATAATAAGCAGATGTCGTAATTGGTAACTCAGAATGTCTGTAAAGGTGATAAAATATAATGGACTGAATAATATTTAAGATCTTGAACAAATCTTAACGCATTATAATTAATGTTTTTAAATGACCCATGACATCGGAACACAGTATTTTAAAGCTCAAGATACTTGGGAGGGTTTACAAGGAAAAAAAACAGTCAGTAAAATTAATTGTGAAGCAAATAGATATTCTACGTCAATTTGCTGACTTATAGCAATTGTTACATCTGTCAAAGAGATACAGCTGTGATTTGAATAAAGGGAGCTGGAGATTCCGCACCAATAATATCGAATAGCTAACAACTGTAAAATACCTACTGAAAAAGTGACGATTTTCATACAAAAAGCCCTTTCATAGAAACACAGAGCCTCGCTAAAATAAACTCCATGAATGTTAAAAAAGTTTTTTCATAAAAATATTTGTGAATTCATTACGTTTTTGGCAAGCGGGATAAAACGAAAATGAATTTGTTTTCTCATAAATAAGTTACTGCCACATCGAATTTCAAAAACAAGTCACTTGTTGATATAGTAACCTGATATTGTACGAGCTTGAAAAAATATTTGTGTATGTAAAAACAAACATGTTTCTTTTGCCGTTGGACTTTGATATTATTTTGTTATTGTATGTATGTGTGTTCATCTATGTTTGTATGTATGTTTTTTTTTTATGTAGGATAATGGAAACCACTTCTCAAAGACATTTTTAAAAAGAAAGCATCGGTGGAGTCGACATTTCCCATCTGACTAACCCTGAGAAGAAATGGCATACCAAACTCAGGGATCACGGTTTTTTAAAGTACAGACATTAATTTAATTAAATATCGTGTAATACCGTCCTGCCTTTTGCGGAATGGCCCTGACCTAATATTATTCAAGGCTTAAGTACAAGCATAATGTGTGATGGGATGAAATCATAAATGAAATTATCCGGAAAAAACACCGAAGTTACCGGAATAGCTTGCAGAGTACGCACACTTTTCCTGCCGGGGTCGCGGATTGTTCGAAAGAGTTACCGTGGCCCTGGCGCACAGGCAACTGAAGGAACACGGGTGGGTTTTAGTCAGTAAGAGTCTGACACGCCCTTCCACTCCGCCCAGAGCGGGAGAGGTCATTTGATGATTTCCCATCCAAAAAAAAAAAAAAAAAGAGTACGCACACTGAAGTGGCAATGAGCTGGACATGTCAGTCGAAGGACTGATGGCCAGTAGAGCAGACGCGTCCTAGAGTGAAAACAGCGAGGCAAGCGTAGTGTGGGACGCCCCCCAGCCAGATGAATCGACGACCTTAAAGGTATGAGTTCTTAGACGACTGCATGCAGCAGCAGCAGACGACGTGTCACTGCGACACTACTGGTTTATAGGTATTTCTATGAAAACGACGTGACGCTAGCTACGAAAGGTATTTCATAGAAATGCATAGAAACCAGTACCATGCAGTCGGCTACGAACTCGTACCTTTTGATGGTAGTTGAATGCAGAAGGCGTCGGACAGGGTGTTATGGCACAGCCTGCGATAGACTGAGTTGATTTGAAATTGACTGAGTTACAAGTGTATCAAGTTATTCGATCAAGTAACAATTTTTATCTATTCACAAGTTAGCCGCTATATAAGCCAATATGTAACAAAAGATCATTACGCTATTTTTTTATTTTTTTTTGGGTGGGAAATCATCAAATGACCTTTCCCGCTCTGGGCGGAGCGGAAGGGCATGTCAGACTCTTACTGACTAAAACCCACCCGTGTTCCTTCAGTTGCCTGTGTGCCAGGGCCACGGTAACTCTTTCGAACAATCCGCGACCCCGGCAGGAAAAGTGTGCGTACTCTGCAAGCTATTCCGGTAACTTCGGTGTTTTTTCCGGATAATTTCATTTATGATTTCATCATTCAGGCGGAAGGTGAGGACGCCGTGGCGCTTCTCAAGCCACTCTTCAAAGACTTACCGCCGCAATTGTGGCGTGCCCAATCATTACGCTATCTGGATTTTAACTTAAGAACCGCATGTTTTTTTATTAGCATAGCAAGTAGGTACATATTTCAAAATTCTATTCAATACAAACAAAATTAGTAGAATGTTACATTTCCTTTAGTAAATATTGACACTGTGATGTAAATTGTGCCAATACCGACCCAGTGATAGAATATATACCTACGTGATAGGTATTTATAAACTGAATCACAATTAGAACTGATGATTGCACTGTGAAAGTAAACATTAGGAGCAAACTTGTTGTGAATGCAATCGCGGAATCTAATATGGCGATGATTTCATTTGTTTCACAGATAAAATCAGAGGAAATATTACGGGTTTATTTGAATACTGCACGACAACGACTTGCGTAAAAAAATATCAATTGGCTAGGACGTAAGGCGGTACCCCGACCAAAACGTTGCCATAGTGCGTTATTCAGAGGCTATTAATTCATTCACTACGGGTAATAAACTACATCTAAAGGCACATTATTAATGTTCGATATCCTATCATCACATTGCACATTCTTATTTGTTTTTATGCGTTACAAGCTGACCCGACAGACGTTGTCCTGTCTTAACCATGAATGTCATATGTCGTTTAGTAATGTGTAATGTGTGTGTGTGTAATGTGGTGTAATGTATGTCGTGTCGGTTAGTAGTAAACTAAAACTATCGACTCATTTATCATTCGATCCATCTGTGTTAAACGATATTTGCAGCGCGCATTCTGTCAATCGCTGACAGTTATTTCAAACAACTGACGGTTATGTAAAATTAATATTAGCGTTTAGTTATCCTACATTTTGAAACGTTCTGATCAACTACCTAATTTTTTTATTTCATAAGATCCTTCTTCTGACAATATCGAACAAAACAAAAAAAAAGAAGTGAAATCGGTCCAGCCGTTCACGCGTGATGGCGTGACCAAGGGAAATAGGGATTCATTTTTATATACATAGATAAATACTTTTAAAATCTCCTTGTAAAAAAGTGACTAAAGTTATTGATTGCATGCATCTTTTGCTAAAGGTGACGTTTATATATTAATTTGAGGATTACACTAATGGATAGATAATTAAAAATCTAAATAATTTACGTTTTATTTTATTTCAAAACATCACTTGTCTTTTTTTATTAAAATAATTTAATTTTTTCTGTGAATTTTATGATAAATGAGCGTGCGCAGGGAGCGAGACTCAGCGACGCGACAGAGAAGGACCGAACGCTCAAGGTCGTTTGGTCGGGGAAGCGCCTTAAAGACTGAAAAGACCCGCAGCCCAATTGCGTAACACATCGCTCATCCAATAGAACAACGACGTAATTACGAAAATGTCGAAAATGAGTTTTGAATATCATAAGTTCACGTTTCGAAAGTTCTATCTATGACAAAAACGACAAAATTATAGTAACGGTTGTTTTTTTTTATATAATCAAGTTGGTATCTTACATTATCTAGGTATCTTTGTTTTAATATAAAAACTACATTTTTGAAAACCAGGTTTTTTTTTTTTTTTTCTTTATTTAAGGAGCTTGGTCAACAAGACTAAGTCGCTCCGTAAGGCTTTCTTATAATATAATACATTATTTTATGAATATAATACAGTCTTTATACATATAATTATAACTATCTTCTTCGAATACCAATCCGCACGAGTTTGTACAATAGTTTTGCTGTTTCTGACAAGGGGAATGCTAAAATATTGTTGCATCTGCCCACCTCTTTCACATCAACGCCAAAATGAATTAATAATTCAGCTCTGAGATCTTCGTTCCGGGCACACTCCACCATGATGTGAAGAACATCTTCAACTTTCCCACATTCTGTGCAGTTGGGGGAAGGAACTTTTTTCATTAAATAGGCGAATTTATTTAAAGGTATATGTCCAGAACGAAGTCTGAGAGCTGTTACAATTTCTGTTCTACTTAAAAGACATGAATCAAACCATGGCGATTTCCATGGTTCTCCCTGTATTGTTTTATACCACACCCCCTTCTCCACAGATCTCTGATCAAAGTGTTCCCGCCAGTTTAAGAAACAATGTTCGCGTATAGATCTCATGCAATCTGTATAAAAAGGCTGAATGTTCAATGGCATGCCGTCACTTGAAGCTAATCTAGCTAATTGGTCTACCCTTTCATTACCTACTAAGCCCACGTGGGAGGGAATCCACTGCATGATGACATTTCTTGAATTGGCCCTCAATCTGATAAGGGAGTCTATAATGTTGTAAGCTATCGGCGTTCCTCTGAAGCCAGATGTACACCGAGCTAAATGTTGGATTGAACTTTTAGAGTCTGTTAAAATGATAAAATCGGTATGTTAATTAGATTCTATGTATGACAGTGCTTCACTAATTGCTAAAAGTTCTAGAGACATGATCGAAATATTGCCAGAAATATTAAATTTCATGGAAGTATCAGATTGAGGGTCAAAGAATGCTACTCCCATGAAATTATTGCCTTTTTTAGACCCGTCGGTAAATATTTTAAAGTATCCTTTATACCGACTTTCAAGGAAGTTTATGCATTTATTTCGTAAGGTTGTAGCATCACAAAATCTCTTTGGACAGGTGATGATGTCTATTCGTGGATTGAGTATGTGTGTGATATTATAGTAGTTTTTCCAATAGTCAAATGTGTACATGTCTAACAAATCAGCAGAATGAATTATCATGTCTTTAAAGGTATTGTGAATCTTTATAAGTGTAGGAATCTTTTTTCGCCTCCAGTATCTTTTATCTACAAGGGAACTTAGTTCGTTCAGCACTAAAATGGTAGGATTATTAGTCAGGGACTTGGATTTCACCCAAAATTTACCAGCTAAATACATTCTGCGAATATATAGTGGCTGCAAGCACAAGTCACTTTCCATGACATGGATAGGGGTGCTTCTTACGTATCCCCCGATAATGCGCATAGCCTGGTTTTGCAATTTGTCCAGCTTATATAATTTAGAATGACAACTATTATCAAATAAAAAACTACCGTAGTCTAAGCGACTTCTTAAAATTGAAATATATAATCGTCGTAGATGTTTAGGGTGAACTCCCCAACCCGGACCAGCCAACACTTTAAAAATGTTTAAAAATTTCATCGTTTTTTCGGATGTCTCATTTATATGCTTTCCCCACCGTAAAGACCGATCAAGCCAAAGACCTAAATATTTAACATTTACTTGTTCTTGTAACTGCACGCCATTAATCACATGACTTGGGATCTATTTGGACCTTTCTTAAAAACACAAATGTTACTTTTAGAGGGTGAGACATTTAAACCTAATTCTTCCAATAAGTTAACCATTATGTTTATAGCTGATTGGAGAACATTACAGGCGGATTCAATATTTTTATCTATAACATAAATAGCAAAATCATCTGCATATTGAGAAACATACGCATTATTTATTGAATTACAAATATCATAAGTCGCAACATTGAACAACAAGGGAGATAAAGGGTCACCCTGAGCCAAACCACGACCGGTACTTCTTGTGACGTCCAAGTTATCTAATTAAATTTTAAGAAATCTTAAACTTAGAAAGTTCCATAAATAAGTACATATTTTTGAGTTGGCTCAAAAATATGTACTTATTTATGGAACTGGGTGAGACATTTAAACCTAATTCTTCCAATAAGTTAACCATTATGTTTATAGCTGATTGGAGAACATTACAGGCGGATTCAATATTTTTATCTATAACATAAATAGCAAAATCATCTGCATATTGAGAAACATACGCATTATTTATTGAATTACAAATATCATAAGTCGCAACATTGAACAACAAGGGAGATAAAGGGTCACCCTGAGCCAAACCACGACCGGTACTTCTTGTGACGTCCAAGTTATCTAATTTAATTTTAAGAAATCTTAAACTTAGAAAGTTCCATAAATAAGTACATATTTTTGAGCCAACTCCCAATGTATCTAAAATAAATAAAAGTTTTCTTAAATCAACATTATTATAGGCATTGTCCACGTCAAGGAAACATGCAACGGTATTGAGATTCTTTGAAAATCCTGATTGAACTCTGGAAACCAGACGTGTTAAACTATCTAAGCTAGATTTAGACTTTCTAAAGCCAACTGTCTCTTCTGAAAACATACGATTACTCTCAAAGAACCATTCCAACCTTTTATTGAGAATTAAATGTAGGATTTTACATACACACGAAATCAAAGAAATTGGTCGAAGAGAAGAAACTAAAGAGGGGTCGCGGCCTTGTTTGGGAATAGGGACTACACTAATATCTCTCCATTGAGTAGGAATAAATCCCGAGGACAAGAAATAATTATATAATTTTACTAGAACGGTTTTTCCTGACGGAGGGAGGTGTTTGATCATAGAAAACGAAATATCATCATGGCCTGGAGCAGTGTCTTTTGGTTTTATACATACCTCCAGTTCATGCATATGGATAGGTAGCTGTAATTTTAAGTTATTGGAGGTGAAAACAGGTTGGGCCGGAAGTGCAAAGTCAGGACAGAGACAATTAAGTAAACTTTGGGCTTTATCTTCATCCACATGGGTTCTCTGGCATCTGTAACCCTTCAGCCATCTCATCTTTCTCCACATTTCTGCAGAGGAAGTGATCTCACTCATCGAATCACAAACTTCCTGCCAGTTGTTATTTGAAGCTACCCTTATAAGTCTCTGAGCTTCCGCATTGCATTCATTTAATATATCTAAATTTATGGGGGTAGGATTATTTCGAAATTTAGCTAATGCCAATCTTCTTCTAGCTACTGAACGGGACAGCTCAGAGTTCCAGTACGGTTTTGGTTTGAATTCGTTTGTAGGATCTAAACAAAAATTAACAGTTGGAATGTATTTGTCAGCAGCCTTATTTAATTTGTCAATGAACTGATCATAAGATATTTGAGGGTCCTCGTGAAAGTGAAAATCCATAAATAATTCTTCTAAATATTTACTATATTCCGACCAATTGGATGATTTAAAATTCCTTTTTTTATAAAATGATGAGGTCAATGTCATGGCAAAGGAAATTTTTATTACCAGATGATCACTCCCCAAAAACTCATTAGTGACGTGCCAATCAAACATATGCGCAATATCGGACGAGGCCATAGAAATATCGGGGCTGCTTTGTTGTAAATGATTCATCACCAACTTAATACGAGTGAATGTACCGTCGTTAAGCGTAAAAATATTATTTTCACTTATAACATCGTAGATTTGAGAACCTCTTGTGTCTGTTTTATGTGACCAGTTGGAGTGGTGAGCGTTATAGTCTCCAAGAAATAGACACTTATTAGAAAATTGAGAAAATATGTCCTCCCAATCCCGAAGCCTAGTGTGAACCCATTGCGGACAGTAGATACCAACAATATTCTCTAAATGTTTACAATTTAAAATCTTAACATTTATGACTTGAATATCAGGATTACTATTTTCCATTTGACACAACTGTGACCGAATTGATATATGTGTTAATATCGCAATCCCACCATAACTATCGCCCCGATCTTCCCTGTACACATTATAGTTTTTGATCCTTAAAGCCTTTTCCGAATTCAACCACGTTTCACTCACTACAGCTATATGAGTTTTTTCTTGATATAACAGGTTTTCAAAAGCCAATAATTTCGGTCGTAAACTTTGTGAATTCCATTGCAATATATTAATTTTAACGTTCCTACCGGCATTGTAACTATTCATTAGCAGCGGGAGTAAAATTAAACATCTTGTTTAACCCAGATAAGTCCACAAAACTTGTCACTATAAACGATACAAACCATTGGGTAAACATTTTAAACGCTTTTTCGATTTTAACCGTCCATGTATTGTTACTAGCAAATAAAACTCGACTCAACTTCCTAACCAGCAGTTTAAACGAGGTATTGTTGGTATTTAACCTAATATGAGGTGTGTCATACGAATCAGAGTTGTCCGGGTGTACATCGTTATTAATATTGTTTGACCTCACATCGGCTCGGCTCGTCCGGGACTGAGTGCGGTGAGTCTTTGCACCTGCGACTGTGTCCCCACCGCTGTCGTTCGACGCAGCGATCGGCTCCGAGGCTCCGCCTTCCCCATTGTCCATATTAGTGTATGTTTCGGAATCAGATGATTCATAAGTTGAACACCCACTTACTGTACTTGCATGTTTCTTCCGTTTTTTGTTCTTTTTCTTCTTGTTTGCTTGCGTTGTTTGTGTTGGGTTGACTTTTGATGTTGTAACTGATGCATAACACGAAGGTAATATTGGGGAACCACTACGATGCGGGAGTTTCTGGCGTTCGTCTATGGTATTCTGTCCAACACGCCTTTGAGAAAAAGGTGAAACATATAATGTCAGTGCACGTCTATAACTGCAATTAAATTGATACATTAGTTCCCGAATTTTCCTTTCCTTTAAATATGCTGGGCAAGTTTTTATTAAAGCCATGTAATTTCCGTGACAATTCGAACACTTATACGAAGTAGTCTCACAATTTATATGATGTTTACCACATTTAGGGCAAATAACCTTATTAGAAGGACAGAATTTTGATACGTGCCCATAACGCCAACATCTTGAACATTGTGTAACGGGGAATATGTAACTTTCCACTTTGATCCTCAGGTTATGAATGTATACGTATTGAGGCAGGGACTTCCCTTTGAAGCAAATTCGTATTGTCTCACTCTCTTGCCAACCAGAAGACTCAAAATCTCTGCGGTTTAATCTTTTGACTGAAAGGATTTCGGGCCCATTGCATGATAAACTTTCTAATAACTCAGTATCAGACAATCCGATGTCAATATCTTTTATTATTCCATAGGACACATTAACTTCCCAAGGCATAAACATTCTCCAACCTAATTTTTCAAATTCCTGGCAGTTCATTAACTTCTCCGAACATGTTTCGTCAGAAAAACTAACTAAAACTTTAAATGGATTTATGTATTTCACGAAATTGATTCCAGAAATTCCTTGAGCTTTAAACATTTTGGCCAAGGCGAACTGTTTTGGTAATTTATCTTTGTAAGCTATACTGACATCAATTTTGTTGACCTTGGTTTTTTTCTGAGCTCCCACTACCGTCCACTGTCAAACTTGTCTGTCTCGACCATTCGCATCCTTAATCGTGTCAATCTCGGCATCAATTTGTTCCTGTTCAGCATTTTGTGTTAAGTCCTCTAAAGTTCTACGTCTACCGTCCATATCGATCTGAGTATGACCGTCCATGACATTCTCCATTGCGTCTTCATTCATGTCGCCACAAGATGTATCATTCCTCACAACACTAATTTTGGCAATTGGCGATACGCACCCGTGCGTGCCGCCACCGCCGGACAGCCGAAGTTAATATACTATAGCAAAGTATCGGACCGATCACGAGTGTGCGATAAACACGTCTTAATCACACCACTAGCGATTAGACACTAAAAAACCAGTTTCAAAAAAAAAATGTATACTTCTTAATATACGTATAAAAAAATTGAATAATTTGTTGTTTACTTTGTTTTGTTTGTTTAATTCATGATTTATTCCCATTTCAAACCCTAGTTTAAGTAATAATTGTTATATTTCATTTAGAAAATGGCATAAGTGTATGTCAGGTTTGTTTTATTTGGATTTTTTAACAGTTTTCTTGAGTTTTCTCATGAAGTTATTACAAATTATTATTGATAGTAAAATAACATACATAACATAACATACATTAAAAGATTTTATCATAATCATTGGAAATATATCATAATCATTGGAATTATATATTTTCAATTTCAAACTTTTAAAACGTTCTCCTGAAAAATAACTAGAACGTAATTACGTCATTGTTCCATTGGATGAGTGACATTGGTGCCGATTCTCTTGTCACAAAATTCTCTAAACTAGACTAAAAATCACAAAAATTTTGTTTATTCCTGTCAAAAGACGATTTCTCATTCTGAAATAGACTAAACTGACACAACTTAACTATATTTTAGTTTGACAGCACTAAGATGGTACTGATTTATTAGTTTAGTGAAAATGGCAATTTTGCTATTCTGAATTAGACGTTTTTCACCTAAAATTTTTGTTGTCTTAACTAAATCTGGCTATTTTTAATCGCGATTAAAAAGGTGTGGAATAAAATTAGTTGTCATGAACTAAGATTCACCACAACACCTCGACTTCAGGGGCAAAAACAGTACAGTTTTTTTTTTAAATTTTGCTTATATCTCGAAAACGGTGTGTCCTATCGCAAAAATAATGAAAATTTCGACCCCCTTTATGGAACTCTTAAACCCATATAACTCTACATGTAGGTATTTTTTAATAATATTTTCTATACAAAAAGTGAAAAATGCCATAATATATAAAACACGTCGAGGCTGCCACACATGCGCGCCTCCAGCTCTAAAAAAAAATCACGGGGTAGGGCAAACAAGTACCATGTGGAGTCGCGAATGTCAAATAAAATTTTAGTTGCGACAAAATGATTTTTAAATTTAGAGATATTTTATTGCACAATAGCTATAAGATTCTCATAGCCAAAAGTAAGGAATTTTAGTGATAGTTTAGTTAGTTTAGTTCGGTGTACAAGAGAATCGGCACCATTGTCTATAACAATTCAAAGGATTTTGAACTAAATTACTTATACATTACTTCATAAATGTTTGAAAAATTCGTCTGCTTAACAACGTAAATAACGCCATGAATGTTGTTGAATTGTCAAAATGAAAAGCTTTGCAATTGCAAGTGTGTTACGCAATTATCTCGAAGCACTATATTTATAATTAATATTTAATAATATATAATGCTTTGTCATGTGTTTGAAAAAATCTTTCGCTCAACAACGTACAACGCAATGAATATTAAATTGTTGAACTGTTTTTCAAAAAAATAAAAGAGATTCTGATTGCGAGTCTATGTGCTTTCTACGTTTTACGTTCCCGCAAGGTATTCCAAATGCCTTCATAATTACTTCAGAAATAAACAGGAATAATTCGTTCTATTCTCGAACGGGGCCAAGGGACATTATCATTTAAATTTAATGTAATTGTATAGAATCGACGGGATATCGTCTATAGGGCCACCTGTCATAATATCTATTGAACGAGATACGTTGTCACGGAGATATTGTATGTCATCTATTCATCGGGATAATTGACGCTCGATTACTTCACAAAGGAGCCAGTAGATGCAATGTTAGGTATACCAATGGAGTATATTCATGGGGTAACTCAAACGTGTTATATAATGAAGGCACAGTGTGTGATAGAAAGTGCGTTTGCGAGCTTGAGAATCTGTCCTATCTGATTTCTATTATTTATATTGTTACTAGATATGTAATCGATTTTGTAGCTTTATGTTCCACAACCGCACGTCAGTGTTAACACTTGCACTACGAAAAACGCTTTTACTGCTACACCATACAAGTGCTGTCAATGTCACCATGGACGAGTAGATGACGGGTTTTGTCACTTGTTTTTGAACATAACTCAGGTTAAACCGATCTTATAGTCCTGCCGATCGATTCTGTAAAAATCTTACCGTGAATTCCTTGAAATATCAATAATTTCGTATTTTTTAAGGATTATTTGGTCTGCAATAAAGCTTTATTTTATTTTATTTTTTAAGTGGCGTCCGGGAGTCATGAAGAAAATTACGTTACACATTTTCCAAATCGTGCGCATATATACGCATCTTAGCTACGCACGTACTGGCGAATAACGCCAGAAAACCGCGTGGTCATAGAAAACCGTAATTTTTTATTACGTAATAAACTAATCCTTTTCAAAAAAAGAACAATGCCTGAGCACTTGAAGGAAAAGGAAAACTGAACTTCACAGACTACTGTTTACAAAATAGAGAAAAATTTAATTGAAGTACGAAACTAATTTATACTTGAAGAAGCAGCTACATAGAAGAAAAACGAAATAGAATAAAAAGTGAGCGAAGCGAGCAAAAATAATGCCGGTAATTTTTTCATCTCTTGAAGTAATATTTTTTGAAACGCGATGAGAATGTATTGGAATTTCAGAGGCTTTGTAGTATTAATCAAGTAAAAGCGTCATTCTCTCACTAACAAACTTATTTTTATTTGCTATTTGAAGTACCGTTTTGTTAGTAGATTAAATAGGTAATTAAGCTGTGCTATGGTAGAGCAGAGTTTCCTAATACAGGTATTGTTTGCTTAAAAGGAGGCTCCAGACACTAAACCCTTTTTGTAAACTGAAACAAAAATTTAAATAAAAAAAATACCTGCTGAGATTTTTTCCTATTTATTGGAACGCTAATAGTTACAAATTAAGTACATTTCAATATTGTGTTGACATATAGGTACCTTCTAAGATAAGTATGTTGGAGTTAATTATTGATTAATTTTAAGTGTTTCTCTAAGAGCGACAGGTGTTATTTATGATTAAATGAAACCATTTAGTGAATAAAAAATAAGACAAAACGAATCAAAATGGCATTCATTTGAACCACTTAAATGACTAACGAAAAGTTCGTCTCTGAATACAAAGTGAAGTAAATTGTGCAGATTGAAGAACGTTCATTCGATCATTCGTTCCTCGTTCACTGCTCTGAAATGGGGAACTAAGTGTGCTGATTGAAAATTTATAACATTCCTATTTATAGAATACCCTATACAGCATTCAAAATATCATATTAAATTCAATAAAGTATGTTGAATGCTATATGAGGTATTCTATAATATTCTATAGTCAATTATTCCGGTAGTATTCTTACGAATAATTATTTCGATCGAAGAAAAATAATAATAAGACGCTGTTTCGGTTATCTTGCGATGAGAATAAGTAATTTCACAATAATGTGCTGGTGCCTACGCTTATGTATGGAAGTGAGTGTTGGGTGTGGCAAAAGAAGCATTAAAATAGAATGAATGCTGTGGAAATGCGTTCCTTGTCAAGCATGTGTGGTGTGACTATGAATTATAGGCTGAAGAATGATGTGATAAGGCAACGGTGCGGTTTAGAAGATGTAGTGACAAAAAATTGATAGAGTATGCTCAGATGGTTTGGTCATGTTGAGAGGATGAATGAAAGGCGACTAACAAAAGGTATTTTTAACAAGGCAGATGTGAGGGGAAATGCCGGCAGGGGACGCCCTAGGAGGACATAATTATAGTGACCTTATTGGTGATGTTCTTCAGAAAGATCAGGTGCGTAGTACTCGCAACCGGCGTGCGTGTATGACCTGATGTATGAACGTAAACGAGGCAAAAGGAGTATGTAACGATCGTAGGAGGTGGCGTTCTGTAGTTTCTGCCTACCCCCATGGGAAGAAGGCGTGTGTTTATGTATGTGTGTAATAACTAAGGAAGAAGTGTAAAACCAAAGTGAATAAAAGTGATTGTCCTGAAGAACTGTATTGTCAATTTCTGACCTATAAAACAAGTAAATAGATTGAAAGTATTATATTGGTAGATAAGGTTCTACGGTCAAGGAAATTAATTGTTTATCGAATTGGTAATAATTTCAACATGAATGATGTAACCAATATTTTGATTTAAAAGAGTGTCCGTGGAGTTTCTTGCCCGTTCTTCTCCATAGGTACCTACTATGCTTTGGAATGGGCAACTAGTTTCATCTTTCTGACTGACCGACCCCTTGACAATTCAAAAGTGCCTGTAATTGGTTTATTTGAAATAAATGCTTTGAGTTTGTGTTTGATACACTATGTCAATTTGCCGCATTATGGCATTATCATACAGTTCATGTCGGTAGTCAATTTAATAAACAATCTGTTTCCCTGACTTTGTAGACAATTTTTACATACCATTGACTTTCTGTTCCTCACCCCCGACGCAAAAAGAGGGGAGTTATAAGTTGACCGCTATGTGTTGTGTCTGTCTTTGGCACCGTAGCTCTTAAACGGATGAACCGATTTGGATGCAGTTTTTTTATTTGAAAGCAGCTTTTGTAGAGGTGGTTCTTAGACATGTTTTATCAAAATCGGTTCAGCCGTTTCAAGGTCATCAGCTCATTTTTGGGTCGGAGTTTTTTTAATTTTACCTATTATTATTATTATTAGCGGTAAAGGTAATGCTCACGGCAAAAATCAATTAATCTGCCTAGCCTTTTCCGAACTATATTGGAGTTAGCTGCCAGTCTAACCGGTAGCAGCTAAATACCAGTATTTTACTTAGAGCGAGTACCTATCTGACCTCCACAACCCAGGTACTGGGTAACACAATACCCCTTGCTCATGGCAACAAATCAGATGGAATACCGAATACCTTCTAAATCAAATACGTTGTCAATTGCATCACGATTCAGATGACTCGATCTGATTAAAATGTAAAGTCAGTGTAATCAAACCGACGACAATATTCCAATGAATACAAAATAACTTACTTTACAACGTGAAGAGGTCATAAAGGGCTTTATTCGTGTTCAAAACTAGTCTGATTAAAAATTATAATCATAAAATAAAAATATAATCATTCATATAATTATTCATAATACATTATTATTATTTATTTTATTCATATAATTTTTATTTTTATTATTATTTTTATAATTATTAGTATTATTGATTATAATTTTCATTATCATGATTTTATTTATTTATTTGTGTTTTTTTTTTCTAAGCTACTTTTTATTGCTTTAGTTTCTTCTATTTGTTTTTTTTTTTTTATTCGCTTGTGGGTTTTATAGATGTCCGTAGGTGTGTCCGTGGCATTACAGTGGGCCCTATAAGAGTACCAGCGCTGCGGTTTTTTTTTAAATATCGCCGCAATATGCTGAGATAGGAGCCTTTTGGCCTCGCACGGGTGTGTTATTTTTTATTTATTTGTTGTTGTTTTTAATGTTAATTTTGTTATTTTTAATATTTGAAAATTATTTTACTTGGGACACGCACAGGAAATCCTGTGCGTGTCCCAAATAAAATAATTTTCTTTCTTTCTTTTACCCTTATCCTAATTTGTTTGAGGTTGACGCAGTATGTCATCTGTCTTACTTTTCCATTAGTTGTCATGTCATAATTTACCCCTTTTCTAAATTTATAATTCCCATAATAATCATCTTCCACACATCTCGAAACGATGGATGCAGGGCTATCCATCGTTTCGTTGGCTTTTAGTGTTTGTTTCGGTCTTTCTTCTCAGAGCAGTCGGATAGGAAGCACCGAACTCATCTAGTTTTAAATTAAAATTTATTTTTGACGTGTAAATTTGTTTTTTTACCAGTTAACAGTAATAAATCATTTATCATTCATCATATACAGGGTTATTGGTATATGTCGGCAATCCATTAAGGGGATGTAGGTGAGGTCAGTTGCAACCAAATTATCCCTTATGAACAAAAGTAATTTGACACTATATATTTTTTGGCCGTTATAAAAAAAATATGCATGTTTTTTTTTCAATTATTATTAACTGCTTCTACTTCAGTACATAATAACCAACCAAAAAATGAAAATTATCTTTCATAGATTTTAAAGCAGAGCTAACAACCCTTATCATTTTCATAATTTTAAGCAGATTTTTGCAAAATAAGCACGGATATATCTTATCGGTTGAACATTCCAAAAACATGTACAACTCTCTCTGCTGTCCAACGAGATACAATAATATAACCAAAAAAAAACAAAACACGTGTTTTATAAACAAATTATAAAATGTCAATTTACTTGAAAATAGTTGACATTTGCATAGGGGTCATAAGGGGTCATTTGGTTGCAAATAACCTACATCCCCTTAATGGATTGCCGACATATTAAAAAATAACCCTGTATACTTCCTCTACTCTTACAGCCATCATACTCCTAAATATTAGGTCTTTACCTATGAAATTGCCGTTCTGCAGTACTGGCCATTTCAAATCAAAATAATTTTTGTTTGGCTAAGAATTCTAATTTCAAATTAATTTTATTTTAAAAACATGGTTTTTTTTTTCTAAAAGTAGTCATTTCTTTATTGATTAGTGTTACATTTTCATCGCATTTCAATCTTTTTCGTCATCATGGATACGTTAAAAATTCGAGTAATTATGGAATATGAGTACCGTCGTGGCAGCAACGCGGCACAAGCGGCACGCAACATCAACGACGTTTACGGAGCTAACACTACAAACCAACGCACCACCTGTTATTGGTTTGCTCGCTTCCGTTCTGGAAATTTCGACCTGAAAAATGAACCTCGCGGTCGTCCGAAGACTTTGGTCGACAATGACGAATTAAAGGCGATTGTGGAAGCTGATGATACACAATCTACGGCTGAATTAGCAGCAGCTTTCGACGTTAGCGTCAAAACAATATTGGTCCATTTGCGTCAAATTGGCAAGGTAAAAAAGCTTGACAAATGGGTGCCCCACGAACTCAATGATCGCCAGCGCGAAGTACGCGTCGAGACGTGCCTTGCACTGCTCAACAGACACACAAATGAAGGAATTTTGAACCGCATTGTTACCTGCGATGAAAAATGGATTCTGTTTGATAACCGTAAGCGCTCAGCAAGTTGGTTGGATCCTGGTTCAGCACCTAAACAATGCCCTAAACGAAAACTTACCCCTAGAAAAGTGATGGTCACTGTTTGGTGGTCTAGCGCCGGTGTGATTCATCACAGCTTCTTACCAAACGGGGTGAGCATTACTGCAGATGTGTACTGTGAAGAACTGAACACAATGATGGAGAAGCTGGCGCATCTCCAACCAGCATTGGTCAATCGCTCGTCTCCGCTGCTCCTGCACGACAACGCGCGACCTCATACTGCACAGCAGGCGGTCTCCAAGTTGCAAGAACTGGGGTTGGAAGCTCTCCGTCATCCGCCCTACTCACCAGACCTTGCGCCTACAGACTACTACTTTTTCCAGAATTTGGATAACTTCTTGGCGGGAAAAAAATTTAATACCCGAGAGGCAGTACAAAATGCCTTTGAAGAATTTGTTGCCTCCCGTCCAGCTGATTTCTTTAAGAAGGGCATCAATAAACTGCCACTGCGATGGCAAAGATGCATTGATTGCATGGGTGATTACTTCGATTAATACAAATAAAAAATTCATGAAAAAAATTCGTTTAAATTTTTTCATACAAAACGGCAATTTCATAGGTAAAGACCTATTATATACCTTCCTTATAAACTTTCCTCACGTATTTTTTTCATTCTTCTTAGTCTAGTACTAAAAAAGTCAGGTAGATACAAACATATTATATGTATATGAAAACAAAACCACCTGCAAAAATAGATCCCTAAGCTCTCTCTTCGCTTCCAATTAACTACCCAGATTTTAATACAATAACGATTTTAAAAATAAGCGTGCAGTATGACACTTAACCCGTATATGTCTGGGACAGATATCGTGTTTTATGCAGAGTGGCACAATGTGTGCAAAGTGGTACACAAACTACAAAACTACAAACAAAACCACCTGCAAAAATAGATCCCTAAGCTCTCTCTTCGCTTCCAATTAACTACCCAGATTTTAATACAATAACGATTTTAAAAATAAGCGTGCAGTATGACACTTAACCCGTATATGTCTGGGACAGATATCGTGTTTTATGCAGAGTGGCACAATGTGTGCAAAGTGTAGTTTTTGTTTGTAGTTTGTAGTTTTTCACATATGTGCATTGTGGCGCAAATGATATACCAACAGTTGAGATATGAAACGGTTTTAGAGACTAGTGATCACGCTAAAAGGTTAGGAATATAGTTAAATTTTTGGTGGTTTAGAGTATCGTGCAGTTAGGAATGAGTAGAGTTGAGAAAAAAAAAATGCGAAATTGCTCACCCAAGGTAATACTTATTGCCCTTAAAAATAAAAACTTTTAACATGATTCAAAATTGCTATGATGCGAAGTAAGCGAGATCATTTGATGCTTACCAATACCAAACAACATTGTCTGCTGAGCTTATCAATTTAGGTAAACTTTTAAGACACAGACACATACTTTTAAACTTACTCCACATGTATGGTCATACACTTGGGATAAAAAAAAACTGGCTAGGTCGAACATAAAGTTACATATTTATACAATTGACACTTTGAAATATAAACGCGAAAGGACTAAGTCAATAAAATAATAAATAACTGTTTATCGAATTTTCTTTTGAAATGCCTCTAAAGAATACAGAGGAACCCTTGATAGATCACTCTCATGTCTGTCATTCTGTCGATCATAACAAAAACTATCATTATTGTTTGATAAAATAATATCTGATATAATGGACTGGCAAGAGTCGGCAGTTGAAGGGTTATTGAAACGAACATCATAATGATACGCCCATAACTTCTAGTTTTTTTCCTGTATTGTGCAATAACGCGATTATTTTCTCATTAATGACTCAATTTTAAGCAAAAGTTTGGCCGGAAAATTTATACTGCTAGTAAGAGCAACATGCAAAGATTTCAGAGCAAGACATTGAGAGCAATGCTACATTACACCCTAATACGTGAACAACAAATACATACACGAAGATCTAAAGATTAATACCGTTACACAAGAGATTGCTAGACATAGTGAAAGCTATCAGACGAAAATATCAACTCACGTCAATGAAGGGGCATCAAAATTAGTAGGCACAGGAAGTGTCACACATTCCCGATTGAAATGGCATAGTGTCCCTATGCTTAGCGCGAGATTTGATCACACCACATGAAAGGGACTTCCAAGATTTCCCTCTGCTAATAAAACACAGAACGTGACACCTCAACTGAATGGCTTATTGTGTTTAACCCAGATCGCTAAGATACAGAACCATAACAAAAATAGGTGGAAATTACTAAATAATAAGAAAAGCCCATTACAACAGTTGAATGTATTAGCAAGTTTGATAAAGTCTAAACGTGCTACAAGATTTTTACGAATAAAGCCGAAAGCCGAAAAGTCACGACTTGATATTTAACGAAGAAGCTACATAAGTTACCTACCACCCCGTAAACGTCCCGAGTTCTATTCTTGTGTGAACAAATTGATTTATGTTCTAATAAAGTGTATTTTTTCTTATGAAAATAGGTCATCGCCACCTAGCTAGCTACGGCTACAATTCCCTAAAGGGTTCGCCGACTAACTAAAAAGTATTATCGGACAAAAAACTACAACGACTAACTAATTTGCACGACTACTGACAAATGCGTGCACTTACTGGACAGGTCCACTCAATCTGTGTGGTTTTTCCTCAAAAGACCATTTCAGACACCAATCTACATGGTCCTCACATGATCTGACCAAGATTATGTCTGGACTTTAAAAGAGACTGCGACATCTTTTCATTTTTTTTTGGTTTGGCAACTCTTCAAATGATTTCTCCCGCTCTGGGCGGAGCGGGAGGGCATGTCAGACTCTTACTGACTAAAACCCACCCGTGTTCCTTCAGTTGCCTGTGCGCCAGGGCCACGGTAACTCTTTCGAACAATCCGCGACCCCGGCTGGCATTGGCCCTATCGGACCCCGTCAATGGTATTGACATCTCTTTGAGGCGCGCGCGGAACACGACGCGCCGTCGACTCGGGCCTGGTCCTTATCGGACGGCGAGCTGCCCATTGCTCGCTGTCCGCAAGCCCGTGCCTACGGTGGCCGGGAATCGGCTATCGACTCCCGACGCCCAGGGTGCCTCCTCCTGTGGCGACTAGGGGCGTGAGGGCGTAGCGATTGCCTCTCCCTCACGCGCTCCATCTTATCCGAAACAGGAACCTCCCGAAACAGCCATGTCCGGTGAGGACCTGCGTCAGGCGGAAGGTGCGGACGCCGTGGCGCATCTCAAGCCACTCCTCAAAGAGGGGACTTACAGCCGCAATTGTGGCGTGCCCAGCACGGGGTTGCGACAGTCGCACTCTCCATGCTGCCATGAGATCCCGATGGAGCTCAGTCCGCTGTGCCGTCATTTCTCGCGGCAGCGGAGTTACGCCCCGGCGTTTCGCCTCCTCGCACCACTCACAAATGTGCGCGAGGACTTTGCCTCCAGATCGCATGGCGGCAATCCGGCAAGGGAGTTCGCTGCCTCGCAGGACACCGTACGGTATCCCTGGACCAGCCGGATGGCCATGACCCTATGGGACGCGTTCAACCGGCGGGTTGGTCGGCGCCTGTGAACGAGCCCACATCGGTGCCCCGTAAATGGCCATGGACCGCTTTTGGACCCCCTAGATTGGACAGGAGCCGCTTCAAGGAAGCCCCGGCCCGCTCCTAGACTGTGACCTCTGAGTTTTTTTCGGCCTTTCTTCTCAGTCGGATAGGAAACGCCAACCTCATCTAGTTTTTAAAATATGATTGACGTGTAAAAGTGTTTGTACAAACCTACTTACAGAAATAAAATAATTTATCATTTAAAAGGCTGCCCTGTTGGTCTAGTGGTTGCAAGCATGACTGCTGACCGTGAGTTCCTGGGTTCGATTCCCAGGTCGAGTACAGTGTTACTGAGTTTTCCTTTAAGAATTTTCTCTGTATCAGCCCGGAGTCTGGACTATGCCTGGCTAATGGCAAGAGGGTTGCCCCCTATTCCATTACATAAACATAACTAGCGAAATGTGGGTGTTACTATAGGTGCACAAGCTATTGTCAAATTAAAGAAAGAAAAATACGTTTATTGGCCTTGCAGCAACAAAAATAAACCTTAAAAAAACACAGATAAAGATTATAATGCCAAAGCTGAGGCCCCAGCTCAGCACAATGTCAGATGACAACACAAGGTGTACTACCTGACGCTGATTTTCAGCTGCAACCCACGACTGCCATACCCTTGAATAATAAACAAATAGGGAACTTTGTGTCCGTATAAAAAAAATACGTAAACGTTACGTAAATTTCTGGGGTGGAGTTTTGCGTGTTTTTACCAGAAAATTACCTAATTAAACTTTCTAACTAATTCTACAGTTAATTTCACGTACTTTTAGACCATGACTTTGAAACACATTCATGGTATTTGTGGTAACAAATAGTTTCGGGGAACCACATAATGCTTCCCTTGCGTGTTGATTCTTGCTACTTACGATTCAACATCGCAATTTACATCCAATTAAAAAAACTAAATTCAGGTTTCATAGGAAAACGATTATGCAGTATAGTATTCTTTGTAATTTTGTATTAAGTGGTACAAATGGCAGAATGAATTCACGGTTCCTTGGTAAAAATCAAAATAAATCCCTTACAAATTTAACGTCCACTACAGATTTCAGCGTCAGCGTTACAACAAAATATTTGCTTAGATAGACTCCTTTTTAATTACGTTTCTATTCTTACCAAGTTACGAAGATAAATATTATCATAACAGAACATCACGCCTGTATTCCTCGACATTATAAGCAGAGGTGTACCTATTATATAGTTAAGCCACATTTCGCCAGTTATGTTTAAGTCCCATGTGACGGAGGGCGAGCCTATTGCCATCAACCGGGCACAAACCCAGATTAAATAAATAGTATCAATTATCTCTAAGGAATGTAATAGCTTGCTTCACAAATACCTTTGTAACATGATTATTTTACTACAGAACACACAAAGTATTTTGGAGCCTGAAGTAGGTAACGTATGTAATTTATAGCTAACTGGTAATAGTGGTAATTTGTAATGTAGGCCATAATTTTTCTTTCTACAATCCGTTCCACCACACGATAATATAGTATTGAACGAATGGTTTCTCTGCCCGAAGGAAACCGTGAAAATTTTGATCGACCCCTGAATTTAAGTATACCTAACGCTAAATAAGCCTCTAATTCTTCTAAAAGCTATTTTACACTTTTGCTCTACGGTTTCGCAGATTGCAAGTATCTGCAGTCACATTTCAGCATGGTAATAGCGGTCAATGACCCACTTACATTTTCTAGCATTTTTTATTTCAAAAACTGAAAAAAAGTCCGTTAACGTCCTGAATCAATATCTATCGTGATCTCCATCAATTTTAGTGTTTGGGTTCCTACGGAGAGATATTACGGAAAGGACACAGAGGAAACCGCAATTGTCATGGTAAAACGCGACAACTATAAGCACGAACTTTGCAAACGTCATCCACAAATACTTAAAAAAATTACCTAGATAATTTGGAAACGGTTGATGTAGTACGGTGAGAGCATATCTAAGGATTTAAATCTTCGGTTGCATTTATATTATTCACATAAATGCAACCGAAGATTTAAATCGTTAGATTTACTCTCACCGTACTATGTCACGTGAAAAAGTGTCCATATTGCGACTCAAGAGTGAGCTATGTCTATTTCTATGCGGAATTGTGTGTGTCAGAGGTGTCAAAAGGAAACAGAAAAGCGACCATCTTTTGACGCGACAGGGCGAATCTACGATTTTTGCATGCAACCACAGCATGCAATCAAATCATGCAGTTCTATTTGACATTATTATATACTTACATGCAATTGAAAAGTAAGTAAAAATTTATACCGAATCATTCACACTGTGAAACAGATATGTACACAAATACAACTACTTTTATTTAAACTAAGCTACATATTTTATGAAAATTCTCAGACTTAGTATAGTTACAGTGCCAATATTTAGCCCGTGAAGCTTCTTTTTTTAATCCAAAAATATAATATTCCGCCTTGAATAGCTTTGATCAGGATTTCCAAATCTAATCCCATTAGATTTTACTAGAAAAGACGAATAGAGATGCGGAAGAGTTCATAGATGATAAAAAATATACTAATTCTGACCGTTTGCGCATTTTTCTTTTGCCTTCTGGATAGGACCCCCAATTTAATTCTTAATGCTGCCCAATAATGTACCAGCCAGTACGAATGAAAAATATCACCAACGATCTTGCTTGATATTGCTTAATATCCTGCAAGCCTCTTAAAACCTAGAGGAACCCTAGATTGACTCTGAAAGATCGTTTATATTAACATAGACAAGCCTGTTTTCATACTATACCTTGAGTCTTGTATCCACAGATCTCTTGTGTCTATTGGCGGCAGTTCTGTCTCAGTTGAGGCTGCAGAATGCTGGGGTGTTCCACCTCGGGGTCCCAGGAATCTTCGCCATGTGCATCTGCGACCTGATGAAAGATTGAGTTTTAATAATCAATTTTATGAACTGTTTTTTCATTCATGGAGTCGTTCAGTCAATGCAAAGTTAGTGGATACAGCTCTGAATGAAACGTCACTGGCTGCCTCGAACCGATCCCTACTAGCTGGAATAACGCCACCAGAAGTTTGCAGGGCGGAAGCGTTCTCAAGTGAAAGAGCAAAGATAGTGTCTGACACATGAAAACCTTTGCACGATAACATCCTCGTATCACAAAGTCTGAAAAGCAGCAACATTTTTTTAAAGTGTGTCCTCCCACTCACTGGCTAGTGGTCTAAGTAAAGGCTAAAACTGTGGCGAGATACTGCTTCCCTACCAAACCCATTCGTTCTACCTGCTGAACATCCCGCACCTGGACATGAGTTGCCTTAGCTTACCTGGAACTCTTTATATATACCTTGGACTCAGGTAGGCCGAAGCAAAGAAAACCTGCTCAGGTGGAGATTCACAGATGACTCCGCCCTGGAGTGTAAATGAGGTGCTGTCCCACAAACAATGAGGCATTTAATATCGTGTCCAGCGTCTCCTGTTGTCTGCAAGCTACATGAGTAGATGGGTGCCTCTGACGGAGCCAAGTTCGTAGCCAAGTTCTGGCCTGACTGTATATAGATTGTTATCGACACGCTAAGAAGAAGATTCATGTGATCGGGAACAAAGACCATTATTTTCACCATTACTTTATAGGGACAGTAGGGTCAGAGACGAGTCGATATTGCCTTTCGAAATGTCCTATTTTTTCCCAGATTGTTACCCTAACACGGGTGGAACTTCCAGAAAACCTTCAGACCGAAATCATATGAAAACACTTGGAGCAATTATATTATGTACGTCATCTAAATACTTGTACATAAGTATAAATTATTGCTAAAAGGTTTATTATAAGAAGATTCCTTGTCGTCTGCCCAGCCTTTGTGCAATTATGTTGGGGTCGGCTTCCTGTCTAAACTAATGCAGCTGAAAACCAGTATTTTATATTTAGAGAATGCTTACCTGACCTCCACAACTCAGTTAATGGGTAACACGATACTCCTTGGTAAGACTGGTTGTCAGACTTTCGGGCTCCTGACAAGCCGTAACGACTGTCAATGATCTACGAATGACAGCCGGTACCTTCAGCTTTTCGTGCTTTCCGAGGCTCGGAAGTGTCTAGATATGTAACGCTACGCTTGTTGCATACGATTCATGGATGGGTGACCACCCATCCAAGAACTGACTGCAGCAAGCGTAGCTTAACCTCCGATCGAACCTTGCGGCTGTTATTATTTAGCCACGAGCCCCTCTGCATAAGCCCCTCAGCAACAGCATTCTGAAGGTTTTTTCAGATAGGTTAGAAGGGCCTACAATGGATAGGTTTATCAAGCTACATGTCAGACATGGGGCTTGATAGATCTTCCTCTAATTGGATGCTGTGTTTTTGTTATTGTTTTTTGTACTCAGGTACTAACATAGTTTGTAAGTTTTTATTACGCTATGGCCTTCGATGCCTGAAAATAAAGGTTATTTTTCATTTTTTTATAATGTACAATCAGCCTGATGAATAAAAGTATGTTAATTTTATACACTTTATTGTACACTAGCTTCTGATCTTGACTTTGTCTGCTTCAACGTATGTATATTTAGTAAGGTTACATAATCAGCCTATACTGTTCCCACTGCTGGGATACTGGCTTCCTCTCTGGGAGAGGGAATGGGCCGTAATCCACCACGCGGGCCCATTGCGGATTGGAAGATGTCACATGTTCTTAGAGTTTTTGGTTCTATGACATGCCGGTTTCCTCACGATAGACATCGTGAGGAAACCGGCATGTCCTAGAACTGTCCTTCACTGTTTTGAGAGCAGGGTGATGAAATTATTAACACAAAGTAAAGAGCTTGCAGTTATTTATTCATGTGCGGTTACCACCAGGCCACCACAGCTCTCACGAGCCCTCTAGCTCTATGAATACCTACTAAATAATATGACCTATCTACATATACCTATAAGAGTACCTACTAAATAATAATATCACTGCCTCAATCTTGTTTTGGTAATTAAATATCTTGTATTAATTAGTTCAGATTTGCAGCAATGGAAGGCAAATACAAAGTTTATAGTTAATTGTGCCTTCAAAGATAACTAAAATAAACAGCTTCTAATGAGTTTAGTAGTTCATAAGCGGAAGGAATTGCGTTTATCGGCTTTCCAGGATATTTCGTTTTTCTTTTTCTTAGATAGCAGGCTTATCTTTGCTGGTATAAAGCCAATAAAGAAAATAAGTTTAAAAACTGTATTCCTTTTAATAAATGTCTTTTATAGGTTGCCTGTTCCTACTTAGAAAAAAAAAACGAATCATGCTGTGCTATCAAAAGTTAAGGATTTTGGCTACGCGTAAAAATCATCAAAATTCCGAATCTATGCTTGTTCAGAATCCTTCTAACAATATTTTTCAGCACAGTTGAGAATTTGAGTTGTTGGAATGCTTTAAGCCGATTTTGTGACAACATTCACACGGTTCGACTATAGCTGTGTGAACTAGACGGATAACAGAGGATACAAAAAAATTGAAAAATTCATATAGGGTGGCCAAAAATATTTTTTCAATTTGGTTTCTAAATGACGTAGTTCTGAGGTAATATTGATAACCTCCTCCTTGTTTTGAAGTTGATTAAAAAGATGCTGTTTCTGAAGTTTACAAATAAATTACGGAAACGAGAACCACGATCAGTAACTTACAGTTTAACGAATCATATCGACGGTGAAGTATCAATATCTAATATCTAACAGTTTAGTGATTTTCACTTTATTGCATATTCGTAGGTAAAATATGAAAGAACTCGTATCTGCAAAGACATAAGGTCTGAAATCATTATCACAAGCATTTCATACCATTTTTTTAATATAAGTAACTTTTTGATTCTTATGTGTTAAAAACTGTATATATGAAACGTGTTTTTCGCCTCATTTAAAATCATAGTTTTGTAGTTATCATATATTGATACTACACCGTCGATATACAAACCTGTAAAACTCGATTAGATATAGGAACAGCATCGATTGGTACGAACACTACGTGAAATGTGTGATTTTTCCAAAATATAATTATGTGAAATTTTGGAAAAGTCATTTACTTTTCAATATTTGTAAATACGTGAGCACCATGTATCTATCTCATAATTGATTTACCTGTCATTGCGTTATATTTAATTCTTTATACCTATTGTAGTATAGTAATTTTATTCTAGGTGCATCGTCTTCACATATAATTATATAAATACATCATATTGTAATACATTTTTAAAAGAGTAACGGTGTATTTTCTTGCCCATTCTTCTCCATACGAAACTACCTTTTGGAAGGGGCAACTAGAATCAATTCTATTTTTTTTGTAAATTTTGACGTTCAAAAGTGCCTTTTATGTGCCTATTTGAAATAAATGATTTGACTTTGACAATAGCGTAGGTACTCATGCTCAAAGGCATACAACCCAAAATGCCTCCTGGCAATTGTGTTTCAGTTAGATGCCCACTCAAAATGACTGGGAGTATTGCTTTCGTCCGATACTGTAAGGCAAGAAATAGCTCAGTTATTTCGGTTTGTGGCTCAATCACTTCGACACAAAGCTATTCATTCTCGTAAAACATAACGTCATCATATCTCCATTTATTGCAAGGCAGATACAGAAATGCACTTTGCAATACAACTTGCAACGCCAATCACTAAACACGTTTAGTGATAAACAAGTTCAAAACATAATTCTGTTTCTGTCAAATGTTTCAAGATGACAGAGACATAATGATGTTTAAAACTCGTTTAGCGCTAAACTTTTTTAGTAATTGGCGGTGCAAGTGGGTCGTAGTCGCTAAACGCTAGTTAGTTCGATGGACGAAGTAATCTCAGTTTATAAGTAATTGGCAATAAAATTATGGTATTTATGATTATTGACACTACATACATCACGCCTGGGTTTCCTGAAGGGTTAAGCAGAGATGTACCTATAGTACACCCACATTTCGCCAGTTATGTTTAAGTCCCATGTAATAGGGGGCGACCCTATTGCCATCAACCGAGCACAAATCCTGACTCCAGGCTGCTATTGAGAAATTCCAGATGGAAAAACTCAATAAGACTTTAGCCGGCCCGGGAATTGAACCCAGGACCTCATGCTCAGCAGAAGCGCTTATGGCCACTACACCAACGAGACATATAAAAGGCCTACCACCAACTAAAACCAGAAACCAAACCAAACTAGTTTTCTTTTTGGTTATAGATAAACAAGAAAGTATGAAATTTCACATATCGAAATTCAACGTCCATTATATTTAATTTCCTGCAATAACTAAATTAGGCCACATTATGGATCTCGACCACATAACATACCACCACGTCTGAAATCCCCGAAGGGCTAGGTAAGAAATAAACA
Source organism: Griposia aprilina (assembly GCA_916610205.1). Taxonomy (NCBI): domain Eukaryota; kingdom Metazoa; phylum Arthropoda; class Insecta; order Lepidoptera; family Noctuidae; genus Griposia; species Griposia aprilina. The sequence goes on from OU744286.1 coordinate 19,284,489, forward strand.
AAGAAAAATAGGTTTAAGGCTTGCATATAATAGTACACGCACATTTTGCCAGTTATGTTTAACTAGTCAATCATCGCTAATGCCTAGAGATCGAAATAGGTAGAGTATATTTACCTAAACTTCGGGATAAGTAACATAGAGTGGATTATACCTCTTCTGAAATACCGGAATCATGATAATGACGTTTTAATGCCGGGATTTGAAAATCACGAATTAGTTATTGGACTTTATATGGTATAGTTACAAATTATTGTATAAAAGAATCGTTTCAATTTTTTAGGGTTCCATTTTAAATTGTGGCAAATTCAAATGTTTTGTTTTAAGTAGGTAAAATAAAATTAAGTTGGCTGGTTTATGTGCTTATTTGTTTAAGTGCATATTAGGTAAATTAAAACTTGCGCTTCAAATACATACCTACATACATTTTGTTCTATAGATATTTGGTTATTTTTACCCAGGTAACGGTGGCGGTTCCTATTGTTTCAAAATATCGTTGGTAAAATATCGTTAGTACAAAAAATGTGATAACTATCTCTTTAACATGATGTAGGAGTTGCTATTTGTTAGCTCTTTCACTCAATGCAAAAGCTGTGTGGAAGAGATAGCAACAATCGTTTTCTATTGTAAAATGTGTGTGACCGCATTAATTCTTTGTGTAGTGTTAACAAGAAAGTTTTGTAATTGTACATAAATATAAATATTGTTTTAGTTAGATATGTTGCTTTTTATTTTTAATATTATCCTATTTATCGCAATATAATCAAGTAAATACACACAATATCCAGCCAAATTTCCAAGAAATTATTTTCCTATGTGTAAAACAAACCACTTTAATTTAACAGTTTTATTACGGAACCTTAAAAAAATAATAAGATTCTTCGAAATCATAATTTGTTACGAATGTATTCAAAGTGCAATAAATAATTTGCAATTTCTTAAATCCCGGTACTTAATCATCATGTTTATGATTCCGGGATTTTAAAGGAGGATCCACTCTATTTTACTTACTTCCTCAGATATTAGGTAAATATGATCTACCTATTCCGATCTCTGCTAATGAGAAACAATTGGTTATTATCTATTGTAATGACCCTCTAGCGGGCCACCTGGGGCCTGATTAGTTCAATCCCATGTAATAGGGGGCACGCCTATTGCTCGCAACGGGGCACCAAGACCAATTCATCAATATCTCATTTTCTAAATTGGTTTTGTAGATTAAGTTGTAGGTATATACGAGGTAACTCCTATACCTACATAGTTTATGAGTATAACTCGCCTTTTGCCAGTTAAAGGGATACCGGTAGGACAAGTAACGCGTCTAACTTTAATAAAACTCCAGAAAACTTTACATATCAAAAAATATTATCCTAAAGTTGATTGCGCCAATTATTAATGAAACGTTTATCGCACTAAAAAGGCTTAACCCTTCATACCTGGCGGGTTGATAAATTCCGCGGATATTACAAATCCCCGTATTTTGACAGCTACGTATCCCGGGCTAGGAGGATTTGACGTGATAATGTGTTTTGTACCTATTGTAGCGAAATAAAAATGAAAAATCTTAGTATTTAAAAAAGTGCAGCAAAATATAAAATAAATTAGTAAAATATAGTGTTGCTGAACACGTAATTCGGTAAAAATTTAAAGAGATCACGAGAAAACTTTAGAAACATCGGATGGTTGGTGCTTGTTACGTATTTGGTTTCTGAACTAGGGAATCGATTGCAGTCGGTTTTTAAGTTCGTGGCTACTAAATTACGTAAACTTTCAAATGATTATTATATCATAAATCGGTGTGAGTTGGTTTGGCACTCACGACAATTGATGTGTAAACATGTGAGCTCGCATCAGTTTGGTTCACGCGCTCACATAGACACGGGTCTTACGCTGACGTCATCTGACGCTCGAAGTCTTACGCTTACGCGTCTGACGCTCGAAGTCCCAGCTAGCCCCTACCGTAGACCGAGCGCTAAGATGTTTACACATCAAAAATGAACCTAAGTTATCCCGATACAAACAGATCTGGTAAAAATTAACTGGTATCAAAATTTTTGCCCTAGAGGTTCTAATACTACTATAATAGTTAAGCGTAATGGTTTTAAGTAATACGTCGATCCTGGTAGATTGGAGCCTCAAAGCGTAGCACGCCTAGTTGATCCTGACGAACCGCATCCTCAAAGCGTAGCACGTCTCGATGGAATCGCTGGCGACTCGACGTTCATGAGTCATGGGCCAGGCCGGCTTAGCGACTGGTGGTAGGAACGCAAGAGCTCGCAAGTCTGGTGAATAGTGCGGTAGCCGAAAAAGGCCGGAAGCAGATCTTTTTAACTGGTTCTACTTGGTGTAGAACCAGTTCGAAGAATAACGTACACCAAACAGAAAATAGTTACGACACTTGATGAAATAAAATAAATAAAATTTACTTGGTGCGATTTAGAATTAAAGAGTCGATTTATCGAAATCGACCGGAATCAATACATATTTTTCAGCAACTGACTTTTTTTAAAATAATCAAATGATAACGTCAAAATTTGAAAATATTAAGAATAAAAAAAGATTACAAGTTATACGAATTAGAAAAAATCGGTGTGAGTTGGTTTGGCGCTCACGAAAATTGATGTGTAAACATGTGAGCTCGCATCAGCTTGGTTCACGCGCTCACATAGACACGGGGTTTACGCTGACGTCATCTGACGCTCGAAGTCTTACGCTTACGCGTCTGACGCTCGAAGTCCCAGCTAGCCCCTACCGTAGGCCGAGCGCTAAGATGTTTACACATAAAAATAGGTTGTAACTGCAGAGGTCACGCTGCACTATGTAGGTATAGTTGGCCGTAGATTATAGAATAATAGTACTTTACTGCAGCGGCCGACAAGAGAGGCTTTGATGGACGAAGGTGAAAATATGAGTCCACCAATGCCTGGTTGCTTAGTACTTTTCTCAAATAACGCGCAGAAATTCAAACCAAGTAAATTAATTATAAATTTCAAAAGCAATGACGAACAACGATAACTTTTCTCGCGCCAATTTATATTCATTTGTTTCTTTTTCACTTAGCTCTATTTGCTAAGCCAGTTCCAGATTTAAATAAAATCTTTGATAAGTTACCTCCTTGGTTGCCATGGGTCGAAGTAAAAAGTTTGTTGCATTTTTAAATTACACGACAGTATATAAAGTAATTTATTCGGCCGCTAAACATGGCAGATATGGATTTTCATAATATCATTACCTGCCGCTGCTCGCATGTGTTTGACCAGTACAGTATTTTCAATTTATCTCGAAGAAGTTTGTCAAAATTATGCTCGAAGTTCCACGCATATTTGAGAAAACATAGTTTATGTTTTCAATTAAATATTTTGCTGAATATAATACTATATCAATGTTTGCCAAACATAAACCTTTTGCTACAGTGTAGTGGCAAGTCAAATTGGAAATTTATAAACTGCGGGGTAATTACGTAACACAGTAATAGTAGGAATAGGTTTCATTTTGACAGTTCTACAACATTCATTGCGTTATTTACATTGTTGAGCAGACAAAATTTTCTAACATATGAAGCAATGGATTAGCTATAGGTTTCAAAATGATTCAGATTGTGATAGATACGTAATTGGAGTGCAGGAGGCCGTACGTCAGTGATAACAAAACTAATTTCAAGCTTCGAATTCTATTAAAACTCCGTACTGTACTCGATACTCCCCTAGGCCAACTCAAGGTCAAAGTATTACCACCGACGCACGGTCTATTGTACCTACTGGTGAGCGCAGTCCCAGGCACCGATTAGACTTTTTCAAATCTCATGGGAGGGCTTCAAAACTTTTCGCGAATACTAATGAAACAACACAATAATATTTCGGAAATCATTACTATTTAGCACAAAATGCAGCAGCGCTTTTTTCAAGTCTGGCTTGGTGCCAAAACGAAAAAAAAAAACACATTTCAGGATGTACACACCATTATACCCCAATTGTAAATATGTCTATGCCCATTTTGAGCATACCAAAGCGCGTCCATTTCCCTTTCATGGCATCCCTTTGTACGATCACACGTACCCTAATTGTATTTGTGTGTATAACATAATGTTCCACCATATTGTACTAAACGTTAGCGGTGAGTGGTATTAATGTTCTTAGACCAGAATGTGTGTAATGCTCTGAAAGGTGCCATGTGGTTTATGGCTGGTAGGCTGTAAAACTCTTAGGTGATTATTGTGGGTATCTAGCATAAATTAGGTAACGTTAATAATATATTGTCAGCAACTAATTAAAATGCTGCACTAGCATATATTTCTAAAAGTAATACTATTCAGGGGGATGCGCCAAGGTGGCCCGCGAAATTCAAATTTTCTTACGTTTTTTTCAATTTTTAGGTCAGTGTCAGGTTGTATGGTGATCTAAATATGATTTGCGACCGTATCAAATATGGCTTTACAGAATTCTAATCATTAGAATCAGCAATACAACCTAACAGTGACCTGCAAATTGCAAAAAACATAACAAAATTTGAACTTCGCGGGCTACCCTGAAGGTTCCACCTTAAGGATCGTAGCAGTTGGGGTTCTGTAGTTTCTACCTACCCCCATGGGAAATAAGCGTAAGTTTATGTATGTATGTATGTAAAAATTATAAAATCATGTATGATGACTTCAATTTAAGGAAAGTTGACATAATCACCTTAAAAAAAAATGGTGATCGCGGTTTAAGCCTAGGAGGATATTCTATCACGGTAACTAATCGTTTAGCCACCTTTTATTACATTTTTTGTATTTCATTGGACTCTGGCGTCTCCCTAAGGCCTCACTTTAACTTTTTAAGCAGATAGAAACATGACTCTTTGTTCAGAGTTTTCAGCCTCGGTTTTAGAAACCAATTTCGCCATTTAGGCTTTGCTCGCGCAAGTTTTAGTAATAAGTTACTGTAATATTGCCGACCGCAGTTTTGAGCTATATTTCCTTCCCTCCCAATTCCCATACAACAGAACGAGAGGGATGCTCATCTCAAGCGCCGAATCAGGGCGCTTCCGCCGCAGCGATAGCCAATCGCAGCATGAATCCACAGTGACTTGCAAAAATACTCTGGCATTGAGACTGGAGGCAGCCGCACGCTCCGCAACCGCACCGCACCGCGAATAATACGTAATATCTATATCAAGAAACTCAAAAACTCTTTATTTTATAAGTGTTGAGCGACACAAGTATGACATTTAAAACCCAAGTGATAGTGCATCACAGTGACAGGAAGAAATTCAGTGAACACGTGGGGCGTCTGCAAAGGCTGTCCTTGAGTCAACGTGTTTCATTCAGAAGGTTCTCAAGTAAGTCGATCCATCCCTATTTTCTTACTCATAACCTCATATTCCCTTTTGCTCAATTCTGTGTGTCGTCCAATATTTCTAACCCCGAAAAACAAAAAAAAAACAAAAAATACATCCCGCTTATATTGGTCCTTCGAAGCCGCTATAACTTATACACCAGGCTTTAACAAATCCTTAGAGATATAGTTTAAAAAGTTGCTACATTCGCTGCTTTTACTAAAATGTGTCCTACCTAATTTAATTTTCTATGTAGATCTACATAACCTGAAATCAACCATGTCTAACAGCCCCAAAAATCGGTCACTCAATCCGAACACAATTAAAAGCACATTTAAATTAATTATCATCTAGCGAATTGGATTTTTTTAACGAAATTCGGCCACTGTTAAGATACAATAATTAAATTATTGATTCTCTGTGGAGTGTCCGATTAAAGTAGATTAAAAAGTGCGGTACAGACGGACCGACGACGCGTGACGTGACAACCGACAACAACGTGATGGGAATTAATGTTGTTTTAATAAATATTTAATGTTTGACGACGTGAGACGTGTTTTGGACAGGTCACTTAGTTTAAGACCTACTTACCTTTGTTGAAGTAAAAAAGTTTTTAAATTAAAACTGAGTTAAATGAATACTAAGTAACGATGATGGAAAGTGCTGTGAGGAAACTTGGGGGTTTATTCGTAAACGTTGCTAAAAGTAAAGAGACGTTTGAACGTCAAAAAATGCATTTTTGAACCAGCTGTTATTCTTTTTACTTACATTTATGAATAAACCTCTTAAAAGTCAATTTTTTTCCTTTCACACTCCCGCAAACAGGTTCTAGTAGAACAATTTCTGTGAAAACTTTATGGAAATGGTTCTACAAGAGTCGCGTAGCGCTATCGCGTGGCGGGAGCCTTTATTTGCTAAGAAGATTTATTTTCCTGGCACCGGGACCAGTGCAACAGTTAAGGCTCGTCAGCCTATCAAGAGTAAGTACGGCTTTACTTAATCAAAAAAAAAACAATAAATATTTACCAGCGTTGTGTTGGTTCGTGATTGGGTCGTCATCCATTACATACCGAGACCCCTCCGTGCCTCGGAAAGCATGTTAACCCGTGGGTCCCGGCTGTCATTTGTAGATCTTTGACAGTCGTAACGGGTGAATCTAGAAAGTCTTACAACCAGTCTTACCAAGGCTATCGTGTTAGCTAGTTACTGAGTTGTGGAGGTCAGGTAGGCAGTCGCTCCATTCTATGGTATACAATGCATTCGTTTAGACCGGAAGCCGACCCCAATGGAGGTGAGAAAAGGCAGATGATACTGATGATTAGCATGATGAGAAGATGTTAATTTCTTGTCTGAATATTAAACTCTTTTGTTGCTCGCGCCTGGATTGTCATATAATAATAATAATAGTTTATTGTCGCAAAGAAACATACATAAGTATACAGTGATTAACAAGATGCTAACTACGCTGCAGAAGTCTGTATACAGATATTGTGAGCCCTGCCTCTCAAACAAGGATAACCTGAGGGCCTAGACAAATGTCATTCGCTTCGGAGCGATTCTATTTCTACAATCGCTACCGCGTACGCTAATATTTGGCATCATACGAATCGAAAACTAGCGATAACACTTGTCAAAAAGTGTCACTTGGCTACGCATCTCTATGGAAGTAATCGTTCGACGCTGTCGATTCATAGAATCGAATGATGTTAACATTGTCTAGCTAATTTCTATTCGTTAGCCTATGATCACGTGACATTTCGATAGCTTATGTCAATTCCATACATATTTTGGCTTTCGTATTCATATTCGTCATCGCTAATCGAATGTTATTTTGTCTAGGCCCTCTGTATCTTAAGAGACAGTGTTCAGCTGTGAGGTTACTTAAAAATAGAGATTATAGAACTGCGGACTGTGCCAACCAATCTATCGTGTTACCAGGCAGATTTACTTTTACTTCTATACAATTATTATATTCTAAGACAAAGGAAAAATAGTACAGAAATAACAATTAAAAACCCATGTAATATGAATGGATGAATGTGCGTAGGGATGTGTTTATGAAGTGTGTGAGTTTTTGTATGAAATAGTGAGTGTGAGGTGTTATATGTCAAGAAATATAAGTGTAAAAAAAAATGCAATATTAGGCAATGTATTTTAGTAGTGATTCAGTTTGTGCATAGTCCTGTTCAAATAGCCATACATAGATAAATATCACTACTTACATATATTAAGTATTATAAAACAAAGACCCCCGCCGCGTCTGTCAGTCTGTCTGAACGCGATAAACTCAAAAACTACCGAACGGATTTTCATACGGTTTTCACTTAGGGACGTAGTGATTTATGAGGAAGGTTTAAGTGCATAATTCATTAAAGTTTTGTGTAAATTGGTTGAAATATAACGATGACAGTTTACGATGTCGGAAAAAAAACATGCCGACTGGGCGCTTTACTGGCGTGCGCGGTTTAAATATTGGATGAAAATCGGCATACAGATAGTTTATAACCTGGATCAACACATTGGGTATTTTTAAGCCCGGTAGTACGTTCCCGGTGGATATTTTCCGACATCTACGCGGCCGAGGCCGTTAGCAAAAGCAAGTATCATTACAATTTCCTAATACCCACCACGTTGACATGGAAACTAAAATACCTACAGGCCTTTAAATAAATACTAAGTGAAAACGCGTCTGTATTTGTTGGACGTCGTTCAGACTGAAATCGATTAGTATAAAGTACACAAGGCAGGTGGTGTATAGATCGTACCTAGGATGTTAGTTCAAGAACATTTTTTTACTAAATTAAATGTTTTGATGTATGGTCACGCATTTGGTTCGGTAGGTACATTAATTATTGAAAGGTTTTGAAAGGGGATTTTGTCGTGTTGGTACGGGGGTGCTAAATCTAGGCATCGCGGCGAAATAAAAATAAAAAATTCAGCACTTTAACACGTATTAATTAATATTTAAAAAAATAATCGTATCAAAAATAAAGAACTAAAATTAAATTATCATTAAAACAGTTGCGGAACAGATAATTTGGCCTAAATAAAAAGAGATTACCAGAAAACTTAAGATACCAACCGATACCATCACCACCATCAGATACCATCGGATGGTAAATCATTGTTACGCATTTGGTTTCCAAACTACAGAATCGATTGCAATCGGTTTTTGGTTCGTGATCATCACTAAATTAGAAAGAAAGAAAAATAGGTTTATTTGTCACTGAAACACGTGCATACAAAAAAGATAATTAGCTCTGGTGACAATGTAAAATAAAAACAAACAAAATAGATACGTACGTAAACTTTCAAAAGAATATTATCATAAAAAGATGAACCTTAGTTATCCTGATAGAAACAGTCCCGCGGGATAATTGCGTAACACACGTTAGTGTAAGTAGGAATGGGTTTCATTTTGACAGTTCAACAACATTCATTGCGTTATTAACGTTGTTGAGCAGACAATTTTTTCGAACATATAAAGCAATGGATTAACAATATCCTACAAAATGATTCAGATTGAGATTGATAGTGTGTACGTTTAGGGTGCTAGTTAAAGATCAACTATATTAAAATGATAACCATGAAAGTACTAATGTCTATAATAGTTAAGTGTGATGGTTTGTGAAGAGATTTTGAGTGACAGAAAGGGCTGTATAATGCATTTAAAAGTTGTTTGAACACAAAATATAATCTAAAGAATTCAATAATAAGTCCCTATTTTGGAAGATTAATTGCTAAAAGTAGCTATTCAAACAAATAATTATGTAGAATTTGTTGTGATCTCAGTTCTTATTTTTTATCATGTTATTACGAGACTATTATATCCATAACAGTCTCTCAAACAGATAAACAAGCATTCATTCAGTCAGATTTATTCAGGCTTTTCTACGAAAAAACTATCCACCACAAACAACAGCACATTCCCACGTACCGAATTATAGAACAATCTCATCCAATCTACTTTATACCCTTTGTACATTTCTACGAAAAAAACACTAATATAAAACGACAAATTCTGCCCGCAAACCAGAGTATTCACCTTCACAATATCTCGTCTGAATTCCCGTATACCGTTTACACTAATCATCGTGAGTCTTTGGGTGTAACCCGACCTTTTGTATGACAGATGTCAATTGAAGCTCGCGTGGGACTACCTAGGGATTACGTAGGTGTACTGGCGTATGCTTAAGGTTCCAGTTGTATTATACAATCATGGTGGCCAGGACAACGACGCGCCAGCTCGCCGTCCGGTAAGGAACAGGCCCGGGTCGACGGCGCGTCGTGTTCCACGCGCGCCTCAAAGAGATGTCAGCATAATTGACGGGGTCCGATAGGGCCGATGCCTGCCGGGGTCGCGGATTGTTCGAAAGAGTTACCGTGGCCCTGGCGCACAGGCAACTGAAGGAACACGGGTGGATTTTAGTCAGTAAGAGTCTGACACGCCCTTCCGCTCTGCCCAGAGCGGGAGAGGTCATTTAATGATTTCACACCCAAAAAAAAAAAAAGGACAACGACACGCAAACTGTAACTATGAATTCAGCACCTGATTTTAAACCCTCTAGCGCACAAAGTTTTCGTCGGTTATCAAAAAGAAATCTGCTGTTTCATAGAAAAGTGCAATATCTACGCGGTCAAAATCTATGAAACAGCTTATTATTTTTTTAATAACCGCCTAAAAATTTCTACGCAGGGTGATTCAGAATCATGTACTGAATGTCCATGGTAACAGGTTGCGCGTCAATGTTCCTTCCACCCTGTATTTTTTGTTGAGGGTTTATTGTTTGTGTGTACAGTAAGAGATTTTTTTTTTTTAGCAAACTGACAACTTTACTTCAAATTGCCGTGTTATAGCCATTTCATGCAACTGTTAGAAAAAGCAAGTTGTGTTTTGAAAAACTTAGTTTATATGGATGATGTGTTAATAATTTCCTGTCACTGTTATTTACACACCAAGTAGTGGTATACGAATTTGTGTGGGGTAGGTACTGCAACTAAAAAGTGAAAAATAAAAACGTTTTTACAAAAAAACAACCGATTTCCAAAAAAAAAACACTAAAAGACGTGAAAAATAACTTTAATTTCGGAAGTCGGTGGCCAGAAACGAAAATACAAAACCAAAGACACCGACTTCCGAAATTAAAGTTATTTTCCACGTCTTTTAGTGTTTTTTTGGAAGTCGGTTGTTTTTTTGTAAAAACATTTTTATTTTTCACAATATTTAGTTGCAGTACCTACCCCACACAAATTCGTATACCACTACTTGGTGTGTAAATAACAGTGACAGGAAATTATTAACACATCATCCATATAAACTAAGTGGAAAAAATATTCAGTATTAAGGATAACTTAAAAACTGTTGGTCAGACCTTGATCAAATTTAAATGGGACTACATGTGAAGCACCACCTATCAAATGAATCATTCAAATCGGTTCACCCAGTAAAAAGTTCTGAGCTAAAACACATTAAAAAAAAAACATACTGACGAATTGAGAACCTCCTCCTTTTTGTGAAGTCGGTTAATAAAATACGGACATTTATTTAAGTTGGCAGACAATTTGCTTAACAATAAATTTCCCTGACTTTAATTTGTGGTTATAATAAGGGTAGTTTCTACATTTGGGAGCTGTAATAGAAATATGCATGTTTCATCGAGAGAATGAGCAGCAGGCGTCTGTATGATAGTGTAGCGACTAGTAGCGAAGGGTTCATTTTTGTTAGAGATAAGCCGGAGTACATAATCTTTAATGTGATACTACTTGTCTATAGAATACTGACTGTGCCATTTTTCAAAGGGAAGCCGGTAAGAATCGAGTTGTATGGAATCTTCGCCACTGGTAGCGGCCCTAGTGATGCGATATGCTAAATTGTATTTTTGATATTTTTCAACACATTTGCTCAAAAAATGCATTTACGATGCCTGCATACATTGTTCGAAAGTAAAAAATAAATTACGCACCATGCCGTTACCTCACGTTCCGTTGAACGTGAGGTAAAATAGGTACTCACACCTAAGTACCTGTTTTACCGCATACTCCGTTGTATAGCGCCGTGCGTATCCTTTACTGTTTATTTTTAATTTTCATAAAAAATATGTAAGAAATCCACCAAGGATTTTCACATTACGAGAATAATTAAGCTGAATAATCGAACCTCCTTGGAAGCGCTTTTGCTCAATATGTTTGTCTCACTTTAAGACTTAAGAGAAAATGAGATGAAAGATGTAGTTCTAATATTCACCACGACGCGCACGTGGCGCCTTTTGCAATTCGCGCCCTTTTTCGTATTAGAAACGTCAAAGATTGTTGCGACTTTCCGGCTGATATTTATAAACGAGAAAGTAATAAATGAGTTCAAAAGAGGAATCCGATATTAATATTGTACTGTTTTCTCGCAAATGTGTTGAAAAACGTTGTATGACACACGTGCGGAAATTGGTATTTACAAACTCGCGACTATGGTAAGGCCTCGACTTCGTCTACTCGTTTGTAAAAACCAACTTACCGCACTAGTATCATAAATAACAATTACCGGAGCGCTAGCGTGCGGCTCACCAGTCGCTTACATACCTCCGCCCGATCACGTCATACCTTACTGTATTAATTAACCGAGTTATGTTGAAACAAGATTAAACAATTAATATAATCAGTTACGGTTTTCATTGTACCTCCATTCATTCAGGACCTTTAAGTAATACGCACAACAATAATAAGCACTATAGGATTTTAAGATTTCGTCGCTGAGCTGAGCGTTGCAAAATCAGCACGCTTTTATTTAGGCACTAGCTTTTGCCTGCAGCTTCGCCCGCGAGGTTGTCGGGAATTATCCCACGGGAACGTACTACCGGGTTAAAAATTATCCTACATGTTAATATAGGTTATAAACTATTTGTGTTCCAAATTCCATCCAAATCCATTTAGTAGTTTTTGCGTGAAAGAGTAACAAACATCCATCCATCCTCACAAACTTTCACATTTGTAATACTAGCTTTTGCCCACGGCTTCAGCCGCGTGGTTGTCGGAAATTATCCCACGGGAACGTACTACCGGGATAAAAATTATTCTACGTGTTAATCCAGATTATAAACTATCTTTGTTCCAAATTCCATCTAAATCCGTTGTATAGTTTTTGCGTGAAAGAGTAACAAACATCTATCCATCCATCCATCCGTCCATCCATCCATCCATCTAGCCATCCTCATAAACTTTCACATTTATAATATTAGTAGGATTAAGTAGGATTCATTTAGGTGTCGCTTAGTGTTAGTGAAAACGGGCACATAACCATAGTTACATTAGGTACAATCCGCTAAGCGTGATAATTATTGCAAGATCCTTTTTGATTCTTTATATTAATACTTATTGGTAGACCCGAAAGGGAGAACCACTACTCGTTTACAGCAGAAATGACGTGAAAGAATGTTAAAGCGAATTTAAATAAAAAACCTTTTATAAAGTTAATTAAAGCAATATATAAGTCTCAAATAGCTGTATGGAAATATGGTGGGTACTTATGTTTCCCACGAGTGTAGTCAGAATCGTTATAATATACGGGCAGCTAGATCCAGTGTTGAATTTCTGAAGTCTGATGCTAGACTTCCCAGTAACAAGGTTGAAATAAAACTTTTTTTTTACAAAAAAAACAACCGACCACCAAAAAAGTACCCCAAAGTGCTAAAGTTTGTGTTTTGAACACTTTGGAGTGGTTTTTTGGAAGTCAGTTAACTTATTTGTAAAAAAGTATAACTTATTTTTTTTGTGTGCTCACGGCTACTTATCAAGATATACATTTCTAGTTTAAGGTCACCTCTCATTGTACGGAAATCCTATATTATCTGTGTGTCTATTCGGTAGTGCAATCATAGACAAGAAGCCAAATTCATGGCATGGCATATTATGGTGGACAGGTCCACTCAATCTGTGTGGTTTTTCCTCAACAGACCATTTCAGACACCAATCTACATGGTCTTCACATGATCTGACCAAGATTATGTCTGAACTTTAAAAGAGACTATGACCTCTGAGTTTGTTCTTCTCAGGAACCGCCGACGTCATCTACTTTTTAAAATATGATTGGTGTGCACAAGTTTTTGTATAAACCTAATTACAGAAATAAAATCATTTATAAAGGTAAAAACTAATAAGGGTAATACCCAATTACAGTAATTATGTAGCTATACTCTGATTTTTCATTCCCTAGACCAAAATGACAGCTGCATACGACTTTTTTTTTAAATGACATCGATTCGATGAATCTCTTATGAATGAGCCATACTACAACACTATGCTCCACACTTGCAACATTTTAGAAATAAAGGTTGATTGCAGCTGTCATTTATTTCTATAAAATAAAAAAATAGCGTATTTATTCCCCGACCATCCATGTTGCAACAAAAACCAACAAAAACGTAACATACTCAATAAAAATTCAAAAATAAACACGCGATAATGTCAAGTATCTCTAGAATCTAGACTTCCGATAAGTCTAGCTCGATTTTTACCCTCAAGAGGTAACCCTACCCGTGTCAGCGCCAGATGCGTCGAACAACATACACATGACGATATATCGAGCGTATTTCCAGTATAAGTTGACCTCGCCTAGTACAGACCTTACGTACAATGATAAATCAGCTTATACTGGATGTATCGCCATATGTACGTAGAGTGTAACGGAAAACTTTTCTTTCCAGTATCGTGTTTGGTTTTAAAATTTACATAACCCTAGAGGTGCCAACGGATATGGCAGCGTGATTCTTTTAAATTGTTCGGTGAAAAGTTGTGCAAGGAGTTTTCAGGTATTGAATAATATACTAGTTTTGTCAATATTTTTATCCAATTTGGTGCAGTGTGGTTCTATAAACGTAACGAATAAGATAGAGAGTCGGTAATTCCTACTTGGGTGCATTAAAATAGCCTTTACGACTGACGAACTTAGCGTACCTCAAGTATACTCTGGGCATTAAATTCATCTACCTAGGTGACTGACCGATATTTTTACTATGTTATGACCTATTTTTCTAATGACTCGTGATAATATGAGAGAAAAAAGTACCTACCTACCTACCTGGTCAGTTTCTCGAACGAAAATCACCGCAAAATTAATGTGACAAATTGTTAAGCACGCAAAAATATTTTCATTGAATGTTGGTCGAATGATTTATCAACAGCTCATTGCAACAGTTTACGCGCGCTTGACAATTTGTCACATTAATTTTGCGGTAATTTTCGTTCGATAAACTGGCTCTAAATGCCTGTATAGCGAAATTTACCTAAGTTACCTACCTTACAAAAGTTACCACGTGGAACAACACATAATTATTTTTTCTTGCAGTTTAGACATTGGCAGAATAGTCGACATCATCTTTGCTTGCCATAATAAAAAATAGAATAGAATAGAATTTTGCGGTAATTTTCGTTCGAAAAACTGACCCGAGTCCCTGTATAGCAAAGTTGATACCTTCTAACTTTACCTAAGTTACCTTACAAAAGCTAACAGGTGGAACAGCACTTAATTACCTACGATGAGACAGTCCCACTATAAATCTTATAACTGTCCAGTGCCAGCTAAAATTTTCGCCACAAAACAAGCAACATATTCTTGTTTGTCCCTGCTGTCATACGTAGTAGATCTTTCACGGTCGTTACGGGTAGTCAGAAGCCCAAAAGTCTGACAATCAGTCTGTACAAGGTGGATGTTATCCGGTAACTTAACTGTGGACATCAAATAGGCAGTCGCTTCATGTTAACGTTTTGAGTACGAGGCTTTTGGCTAGTTTTAATTAGTATAATGTATTTTGTCTACAATCGTTTTTTTGCAATGTGCGTCTTGTTTGTGCAGAATAAACATTTTATCTTTCTTTCTTTTTCTTTATGTAAAACTAGCGACTCGCCCCGGCTTCGCACGGGTGCAATGCTGATACTAAATAGACGCGCTGTTTATAGGCACGCGCCGCCGCCGGCCCCCCGGCCGGTGCCGCCGCAACCGCTATGTCCCTACATTTTAAATATGTAATATCTTCGAAAATATTCATTTAAATTACATGCTGTAAAGAGCCATATTGAACTAAATTAAATTTACAATTTTAGGTAGACAATTGGATAAGGATTAATGCTGTATTGCTTTAAATCGCTTCGTAAATAAGCCATTATCTCTCGTAAAAAGTAAAGGATAAAAAATGTTTATTGTGGGTTATCCCTAAGAGATAGACATATACAATTCTGGATTTTTTTGTAGACCTTTTTAAGGTGTATAATACTGTAGTACATTATTTTGATCTATCTCGTAGGGTTCAGCTAGCGTTTGCAATGTAAGCGCAAAAAAATGTGTATATTTACGACATCACATTAGAAACCTCTAGAATTATCAGTGTTTCTCTGCTATATTATGCATGTATTATGCATATAAACCTTCCTCTTGAATCACTCTATCTATTAGAAAAAACCGCATTAAAATCCGTTGTGCAATTTTAAAGATCTAGGCATACATAGGGACAGACAGACAGCGGGAAGCGACTTTGTTTTATAGTATGTAGTGATTGGTGATACTGATATTCAGATGCTTTAGTAAGACTGGAATATTATTACAACATAGTTAGGAATAAGCTTGCAGATGACAAAAAATTGGAAAATCCAAAAGTGCACGACTCATAATGCTCATTTAATTATGAAATATAAAAATAAAAAAAAACAAGTCGTTCAAAATTAATTGCCGAAAAAACAGCTGTAGTAGGAAGAAGGTACTGCAGAAGCGCCCCTGGTGGAATAAATGTACATAATATCTATAGATATATCACCATCCATATGTTAATTTTCTATGGATGTAAATAGATATACAGTCTTGTAGTTTTCGTTTTTTATTAATTGCAATTAAACGACACTGAATTAATTAATCATTCGCATTCAGTGACCTACAATCGTCGATTAGAATTAAAAAAAAAAAAATAAGTCAAATAATGGATTTTTTCACAAGTTACAGTGTTTCTGGGTTTCACACATGACAGACAGGTTTTTTTTTTGACCTATTTTGGTGTTTTTTTCCAATTCTATTGCAGTAAATCAATTTTTAAAAAGTATGAAATTAATCTCCATTAAATTATCTCGACAATAGTATGCAAAATATCTTGATTCCGTGAACTAACAAGGCTATAATAATAAAAATAGCCGCCAAAATGAGGCGAAAAAAATTTTTCGATCGTAAAGCACTCTCAAGCACATTATCAAGTTCTGTCTAAGTAATAATGTGAATATTTTTAATTTAAATTTTTAATTGATTCTTTAAAATCTTACTGACCATCTAATGATAACCGCTTTCTATATAAATGAGCCTCTTTTCAACTTCCTGAGGGGTAATTGCGTAATACATTAACAGTAGGAATGACTTTTATTTTGACAGTTCAACAACGTTATTTACGTTGTTGAGGAGACAAATTTTTCGAACATATGAAGCAATGGATTAACAATGCGATTCAAAATGATTCACATTGTGATTGATAGTTTGTTACGTATTTAGAGTGCTGAACTTTTCTCGAAGTTAGTTGCAGTAACTGAGATAGGGCACCCTGACCAAATGGGTTAGATTAGGTCTGAACTGTGATTACATCCAAGATTTTCGCAGTAACATGGATATTTAATATTTTTAGAGCCCCAAAATGGCAATTTTCCGAGGATCACAAAAAGAGGCACATTTATAATATAAAGTGTTCCAATCCAGTATCTATTGACAAAAATACTTAAGTATATCAATTAAACATAGATTATAATATACAAGCTAAAACTAAAAAATATAAACATACTATTTACAAGTGTATAATGTAAGGGAAGAGCTTATAGGGCATCAAAAAATTCGTCCGCATCGCTGTCAATGGGACAGGTGCCCAAAAGGCTGGCGGCATTGCCACGTTGGATGGCAATGCTGATTCTTTGGGCTAAAAATAGGCCAGCCCTCTGGTCGTGTGAAGAGTCGACCAACCGTTTGGCGATGTCCCGAAATACTTGATGAGCACTATGACCCCGAGGCCCTAGTGTTTCAACCCCAAACGGCTCAAACATAAAGTGTCCATTCACAGTTTTAGGAAATCACAAGTAATTTTATTCTAGGTGCAGCGTCTTCACGTATAATTATGTAATTAATGTATATGTCGGAGTTGGTTGTCAACTACAATTGTGGGTAGCCAACAAAGTTTGTTATAACTTGTTTTTTTATTATTATTTAAGTGATTTTTACTATCAATTATTATCTAATAAATCTGAACATAATTTATTAAGTAGTCAGTGTACGCATTAATTGATTTTTGGCAACTTATTTCGATAATTGTAACTGATCGTTTTGTTCATAACAATTGATGACATGTTATTTTCATTTTTAAATGATTTACTTTGTGAAATCACCATTGTTTATTTACGACAATTATTCTTGCATTATTTGATTACTTTATAATAAGTCTTATTTGATTTAGCATATTTTTGTGTTTTGTATCAAGTAAACACGTGACGCACTTCCGTGCGTCATCGCACAGAGTTGTTGTGGAGGGATTGCAAAGTGGGGGCATAGTCTTATAAAAGAGCGTACACTCGGTGTGCGAGTCACCCCCCCCGACCCTTGCTCGACGACGCGCCAGCCCGCGCCGTAGCTGAGCCTGTAGTTTTAAATTCCCCAGTATAATAATAATATAATTTAGATCCAGCCTGTCCCATCTTGCTGCCCTCCCCTCAGTGACGCCCTAAGCCGAGGTTCGTACCCCACAGGGGGTGCCCTTAGCGTGCGGTCACCTAAATTTTAAGTATTGTTCGCCCCTGGCTGGAGGCTTTAAGTTAGTAGCTTAAGGCACCCACAGGTTTGCCCGGTTAAGTAGCCAGGACCTTAGTGGTCACAACTACGAGCTGCCAAATAGGAAAAAAAAAAAAAAAATGTGCGAGTCAGTCGATCTTCGGATTCGACTCAATAAAGAGCCCCTGCTCCCGACAAAACTGTCGGTTTACTTGTACCTACTGTAATAAAAGCCCTGTAATTATTTATACAGTCTTTTTTATCCCTACAAAATGGGAACTCCAAATCCTGACGACATGCCTCTCGGCAATCCTGATCCTACATATACATAATATTGTAAAACATTTTAAAAGAGTAACGGTGGAGTTTTTTGCCCATTCTTCTCCATACGAAACTACCTTTTGGAAGGGCTTTTGACTTTGACACAATGGGAATTATTTGAGGTTCGATTAATTACATGCCCTTTTGTAAAGGTGAAATGAAAAAGGTTAGTGCCTACGAATTTTATTTATAGAACCAAGGGTACATTGCTGAAATATTTGCATCTGCCATTCGATGCTAAGGACCGCGGGTTCACATTCCGACCTGACACAAATATTTGTACAGAATACCTACGGAACCCACCTACAGGCCCTTACTTACTGTAGGTAAAGCCAAAACTCAAAGATATTTATACAATGTTTTTGAAATGTTTTATTGTAAGTTAATATTTAATTCAAAACCCAAAAAAAAACTCTACGCATTTATTTCACTGAAACGAATGACAGGCGCTTTCAAATTGTCAAGGGGTCGGTCAGTAACAAAGATGAAGTTAGTTGCATATTTCAAAGCGTAGTAGATGAAGTGCGAGCAGGAAACTCTACGGAAACTCTTTTAAATCAAAATATTGGTTACATAATTCATTAATTATTCCACTTCCATGTCACAAAAAAAGAGTTAAATAAAAAATTACCATCATACACGTTGACATTATATCCCCCATCACCAAAAACCCAAATGCCAACTCGTTCCCCAAATGGCGTTTTAAAAACCGGATTATCCCTAAAAAATCGGCCTCGATCAATTTGTGCGCGCACCGCTTATGTAAATGCCTCGTCATTTAACTAAATGTCACATTACGCTAAATGCCTTTACGTACAGTTACGAGCAGAAATAACTTAAAAATCAATCTGCCTACATATGTCCCCACTGTGCTAGGGTCGGCTTCCAGTCTAAGGCCTGCATTCCTCCTGCGCTGGTGTCGGTCGCGTACGTCGGTCGCGCGTACGAATAAACACTGTTTTTAACCGACTTCAAAAAGGAGGAGGTTATCAATTCGGATGTTTATATAATATATGTATATTTTTAACCGACTTTACAAAAAGGAGGAGGTTCTCAATTCGTCTGTATGTTTTTTTTTTTTTTTATTTTTTTTATTTTTTTTTATGTGTGTTAGCTCATAACTTTTTTCTGGGTGAACCGATTTGGATGATTCTTTTTTTATTTGATAGGTGGTGCTTTACATGTGGTCCCATTTAAATTTGATCCGGGTCTGACCAGTAGTTTTTGAGTTATCCTTAATACTGCATATTTTTCCACGTAGTTTATATGGATGATGTGTTAATAATTTCCTGTCATTGTTATTTACACACCAAGAAGTGTTATACGAATTTGTGTGGGGTAGGTACCGCAACTAAAAAGTGAAAAATAAAAACTTTTTTACAAAAAAACAACCGACTTCCAAAAAAAACACTAAAAGACGTGAAAAATAACTTTAATTTCGGAAGTCGGTGGCCAAAATCGAAAATATAACACCAAAGACACCGACTTCCGAAATTAAAGTTATTTTTCACGTCTTTTAGTGTTTTTTTTGGAAGTCGGTTGTTTTTTTGTAAAAAAGTTTTTTTTATGTATGTTCGGGCTTCACTCAGTCATATATAAACGGATTTGCAAAACTCTTTTTTTGTTCGAAAGGGTATGCTCTCGAGGTGGTCCCATTGTCACCAAATCAGAATCTGATGAGGGGATCCCATGGAAATCGAGGGAAATCCTCAAATTTTATAGGCACACCTATAGCGATTTGGGTATTTTTTATAGTAACTCGTGCATTGGCTATAGGAAAGCACCATTCGGTGAAGTGGACCTGATGATGAAGACCATTGGTGGCAACCGGAACTACTCAATAATAAGTATTTCACGGGTTGCGATTCGGTTACTTTAATATGTTTGCTAAGCAATTTATGCTCGTCACAATGTATATGAAAATGAAGCTGATGGTGGCTTCACCATTAGCTCCAGTCCTTTTAGTTCTTAGCAGGAGAACTCCTCAACAATTAACGTCCCTGCATCGAGAAAAGGAATATTTTGTAAAAGGTGATGAGCAGTTGACATTAGGCTATTGTAACTTAGATAAATTAATAACTGACTCACTAAAAAGTGAAAAATAAATAACTTTTTTACAAAAACAAAAAAACAACCGACTTAAAAAAAAACACTACATAGTGAAAAATAACTTTAATATCGGAAGTCGGTGGCAAAAAACTAAAATACATATCCAAAGACACCGACTTACGAAATTAAATTTATTTTTCACTATGTAGTGTGTATTTTTTAAGTCAGTTGTTTTTTTTTTTTTGTAAAACCGTTTTTCGTTATAGCACCACACTGCTACGCTCACGTCAGCGGCGCGTACTTTGTTACAACTGGCACGCGACTAACATCAGCGTAGGAGGAGTTCAAGTCTAACCGGATGCAGCTGAATACTAATATTTTACATGAAGCGACTGCCTATCTCACCATCACAACCCAGTTACTGGGTAATACGATACACCTCGGTAAGACTGGTTGTCAGACTTGGACTTCTGACTACCCGTAATGACAGCCGGGACCGACGGCTTAACGTAGTCGAGGCACGGAGGGGTCACTCATCCACAAACCAACCGCAGCTAGAGTAGTTTGACATTCGTTCGACCCGTGCGACTATTTTTATTAAGCCACGAAGCCAACAAATACCGTTTACTTACGAAAAATTTAAAAGCGTTTTACTCGTTAAATAAAAATTACAACTTTGAGAAAAGACCTATTTCCTAATAAACTACATAAAAGCTCGTAACACCGTACAATATTTATGAATGCTTTAGGAAAAAATCACTGTTGAATGCATACTAATAATATTTATAAATTCGAAAGTAACTCTGTCTGTGTGTTACCTTTTCTCACCTAAACCACTGAACGGATTTCGATAAAATTTGGCAAGGAGATAGATTACGTCCTGGGAAAGGACATAGGCCAGGGGTGACGAACCGCTATACATCTACGTGCCATTTTTTCCAAATAAATATTGAATATGCCATAACGTGCCAACAAACAATCTTGACTTAGTGACTATTGGAACAAAAATATATACTTTCACATTGGTGTGTGGATCGTTAATGGAAGAAGCCGTATTTGACTTCTTCCGATCCCAAGACACTGTCGCAGGGCTAACTTACACTGACACATAAACTTATACCCTTTAATGGATCTTTTATATCTACTAATATTAACACTTACACTCTACACACAACACACCGTCACACTAGCACACATCACACAAATATTATATATGCCTTTATTTTTGCCTTTTTCTCTTCTAAATCTAACGTAAGTAGGTACTTATTTTTGCTTTATTGTATTTTTAACCGACTTCACAAAAAGGAGGAGGTTCTCAATTCGTCTGTATGTTTTTTTTTATTTTTTTATGTGTGTTGGCTCATAACTTTTTTCTGGGTGAACCGATTTGGATGATTCTTTTTTTATTTGATAGGTAGTGCTTCACATGTGGTCCCATTTAAATTTGATCACGGTCTGACCAGCAGTTTTTGAGCTATCCTTAATACTGCATATTTTTCCACTTAGTTTATATGGATGATGTGTTAATAATTTCCTGTCACTGTTATTTACACACCCCAAGTAGTGGTATACGAATTTGTGTGGGGTAGGTACCGCAACTAAATAGTGAAAAATAAAAACTTTTTTACAAAAAACAACCGAATTCCAAAAAAAAACACTAAAAGACGTGAAAAATAACTTTAATTTCGGAAGTCGACGCCGCTTTTTGGCCACCGACTTCCGAAATTAAAGTTATTTTTCACTTCTTTTAGTGTTTTTTTTGGAATTCGGTTGTTTTCTGTAAAAAAGTTTTTATTGTACCTTTACACTCAATTGCAAGAATGGTTAATGTTAAGTGGAAGAGCGGAGTCACCTAACACAAGCAATTGATCTCCAAATCTTGGGTGTAAATCCACTTCACAATTTTACCTTTACCTGTCAACATTAACAGTTTTATATTTATTTAAAGTACAATAACAAATTAATGCGACTTCTGCTGTTGTAAACTAGTACTTATATGCCTCAATTGATGCCGTGCCCAAATTTGGTTCGCCATCCCTGAAATAGGCTATTTTTGACCCGGTAGAACGTTCCCGTGAGGTAATTTCCGACATCCACGAGGGCGAAGCCGCGGGTAGAAGCTAGTCTTGCATAAGTGGAAGGAATTTATGCTCGTGACTGTACGTATACTTACTATGTAAGTAAGTACGTTCTTAAATGTATGTATGGTGTCTCCGTTAACTCTAGTTTCCCCAATTTAACGAGATTTCGGATTAATATCCCGTCAATGACAGTTTTGTGGATAGTCGAGTTTTGATTGAAGAGATTGTTGAATACAAGTTTTCCGATACTGTCAGACTAGTCTGTAGAATTTACCTTTACTGTTAGGATAGGTTAGAGACTGATTTGATTGTTTATTTCTCAACCGATCATACCTACGATAAATTCAGAATAGAGGACTAGAACTAGACTAGAAAGATATTGTCACATCCCATGACATTGAACGAAAAAGTATTAAGAAAGAATTTTCTCAAAATGTGCTTGGAAATTCGAGCATTCATTTAAAAACGTTCTTCGAGATAAATCGAAAATGATGATGAAATACATGCGAGCAGCGGCCGGCAAAGCTAGTATGAAAATCCTTATCCGTCGTGATTAGCGGCCGAATAAGTTACTATGTAAACTCCTAACTGTCGTGTAATTTAAAAATGGAACGAACTTTTTACTTCGACCCATGGCAACTAAGGAGGTAACTTAACAAATATTTTATTTAAACTTCGAACTAGCTTAGCAAATAGAGCTGTTTCAATTGAACAAGAAAAAAAAGAACATATTGGAGCGAGAAAAGTTGTCGTTGTTCGTCATAGATTTTAAATTTTATAATTAATTTAATTAGTTTGAATTTCCGCGCATTATTTGAGAAAAGTACTATACAAGCCTTAGCCGCAACCAGGCATTGATGGACTCATGATGTGTGCCTCGGCCCACATTTTCACGTTCGTCTATCAATGCCTCTGTTGTCGGCCGCTGCAGTAATGCACTATTTATTTCCAATCGCCCTAAAACGCGATCTATAAACACTTATTTTTCACTACAACAAAATAATACGGATGTTGAAAAACTTTTAATCCGACCACAAATTACTCGTCGTAGTAACAAATAAATATTATAAACACACATCAAAAGTGTCTAAGGATCAAGCACGTTTTTGCTAGTTACAAAAAAACTGATTGTTTTATTATATTTTTGGAACTCTTAAGGATACTTTTTAATTAATTTCGTCATTTAAAAAAGGATTCGTTTCTGAATTTCGGTCAAAATATGAAAATCTTATGTCAAGTCGTATTCCTATATAATCCTGCAATAGGTATGAGGCCAAATCAGTGAAATTTCTGCCATACTTCTGAGTGGAATCAATACAAAAGAATGTTTTTATGGGGAGAAGACGTCATTTGAGCCGGGAAGAAATGATCAGAGTCGTGGGATGGTTGGAAGCTGGTTCTCGGCAACGTGTAGTGGCAATCGATCTGGGCACAACGTAGAGTGTTATAAGTCGACTTTGTTACCGCATCACTGGCAGCGTGGCGGAGCGACATGGCGGACGAGCTCGCATCACCACACGCAGACAAGATCGTTACATACAAATTACTGTTCGACGAAATCGTACAATGATCGCGATGATGTTCGGCACGAGGCTTCATAGGTCTTCAGGGATGTTAATAAGCGATCAAACCATAAGAAATCGCTTGCATGCAGTCAATCTCCGTTCCCGAAGGCCGCTACGTGTACCAACTTTTGAGCTCCGCAATCGCAGAGCCCGTTTACAATGGGTTCGTGAACACAAAAATTGAGTAGAAGAAGAGTGGCGATTTTCGGGTTTTTTATTACAGGTCCAAGTAATGATCATTCGAAATTACAATATAAGGTAGGGACACGGTTAATTCAACCTATTAAATTAAGCAATGTATTGGACGACCCCTGGACGCCAAGCAAATTTAAAATCATGCCAAGAAGTCCATGCATACAGTGGTGGAACAATCGTGATATGGGCGGGTATTTGGATCGGCGGAAGAACCGAACTGATTTGGATCAGAGGCAATCAATGCACAGATTTACGCTGATTTACGATTGTATCAGATGTTGTCATTCCTTTGCGGACCCAGCTTGGTGCTTCATCTCTGCGTATACATGATAATGCACGTCCACACACTGCCAGAGTCGTTGCAAACACACTTGCAGCAGCTATATCAACGTCCTACCATGGCCTGCTCAATCGCCAGTCTTGAATCCTATTGAGCACGTTTGGGATATGCTTCAAAGAAGAGCTCTACGAAATATGGATGCCGTTTCCACACTAGAAAATCTATTTCGCCTGTTACAACGGACGTGGGCGGCCATTCCGCAACGTGATTTGGGTAAACTCATATTGAGTATGGCGAATGGTTGCGATTGTGTTATACGTGTTAACGGCGGCAATAAAGACTACTAATTGTTTATTTTACGCAATAAAAATCTTTTATTTTTATCTTTTTATCACATTTTAATGCCAGTATAAAGTAAGGTGAAAAATACAGACTAAGCAGAAATCGCGAAAAGTCTTTATTAATGCAAAAGCAGAGAGTACTTTGTCGATCTACACATATGAAAACATTTTATATATATAGACAATTTTTTTAAATTTCAATAGGGCAATAAAATATTTTAAATATATACCTTTTGATGTGTGTAGTGGAGTACCCTTTCAGGGGATAGCATATGGGTTTACTTTCACATATTAAATATAAAAGCTTTTATCCGATTAATATTTGTCGTGGCTATATTTGGTTAGTAAAGTCTCGTTCATACCGTGACACATTATTTTGACAAGATGTGTGACGGTTTTTTGGGTCACTTATTGAAATGTTTGTGATCGATATTGAATACAAACTGTTGCTTATGGGTACTTGTGGTTTCACTCGCATACGAGGGGAATTAATTTATTTATTCGGATAAAATGATATTATACTGCATTCGCAATTTAGTTTCTAATCATGTAAAGAAATCAGTACGAGTTTTTGGAATTACACATACAAATAAAAGTTCAGTTTGCGCTACCATTGCAAATTTTTTCATGGATTTTTCAATAGTCTTAATCATTCTGAACTTTATTTACACTAGTTGAAAGTTGATAATTATTTGTCTGTCTGGAACTAACAACAATTCAGAAATAAGGATTTGAAAAGACCTAATATGTCACATTTCAACCTAATCCGTTCTGTGGGGTAATTGCGTAACAAGGTTATAAAATGACAATAATTTTCATATTGACAGTTCAGCCACGTCCATTGCATTATTTATGTTGTTGAGCAAACGAACTTTTAAATGTATTGCAGCGTGACCACTTTTTTTTTTTTTTTTTGGATGGGAAATCTTCGAATGTCCTCTCCCGCTCTGGGCGGGGCGGAAGGGCGTGTCAGACTCTTACTGACTAAAACCCACCCGTGTTCCTTCATTTGCCTGTGCGCCAGGGCCACGGTAACTCTTTCGAACAATCCGCGACCCCGGCAGGCATCGGCCCTATCGGACCCCGTCAAGTATGCTGACATCTCTTTGAGGCGCGCGTGGAACACAACGCGCCGTCGACCCGGGCCTGGTCCTTACCGGACGGCGAGCTGCCCATTGCAGCGTGACCTCTGCGGTTTCAATCTATTAAGTTATTTTTTTCTAGTTCATATGACTGGTCAACAATTTTTTATTCTTACTTTTTTTAATTTTGACGTAAACAATGCTCTCATTTGATATTGGAAAAAAAAATTGTTGCTGAAAAATATGAATTGAATCCAGTCGATTTTAAGTGTTTGTCTCTTAATTTTTTTAGTCAAGTATATTTTATTGTAATATACTTTACTTTAAATCCTTATCATGATTCAAGTTATTATGTTCTGTTATCTGCAGTCAACCAAGTTATATTGTTGAGTCCTGTTCAAATGGTGTCAGATATTCTTCGAATTTGATATGTACTTGCCCTTATTTGCTCTCTCAGTGGAAGTTTTAGCCTTTTCTCTGGTGTAATACCCCATTTAATTTGTCGTAGGTGTAGCACAAGTTAAAAAAGGGCTGCTTACGTCCCTTTTTTCCGGGTACCAGACTATTCACCAGGTATGCGAGCTTTTGGGTTGCTTCTACCAGCCGCATAGAACGCTTGGAGTTCGAGAGCGCCAAGTCCGTTTTGTCCCGCGACACACGATCTTCGTATCGCCTGCGATTCTGTCGAGGCTTGCTACGCTTTGAGGTTACAGTTCGTCAGGATCGACTCGTTATTTTAAGCCATCACACTTAACTATTGTAGTTAGGTATTAGTACTTTCAGCGTTAACATTTTTATACTAGTTGATCTTTAACCCGGACTATTTCTATCAGGATAACTTAGGTTCATCTTTACTGGTGGTCCGCCGCGATTGCGCAATTACGCATCGCGTGTGTGACGGTGAGACGCCAGTACACCCGTTACCGGAGGAGACGTCGTCGGGTCCCTGACGAAGAAGCCGCGCTGTATGAGGTGTACCGCGCGGCTAAAGAGACTCTGTGGCTGGCCGTCGGCGAGGCGAAAACGCGAGCCAGGGAGGAGATGCTGGAGACTCTGGACGGGAATCCGTGGGGGCGCCCTTATCGAGCGGTTCGAGGGAAACTTCGAGCCGCAGCGCCTCCACTTACGGAGAGTCTTCAGCCCGAGCTGCTGGAGGAGGTAGTTGCAGCCCTCTTCCCGGCAAGAGCGGAGCATACTCCGCCGCCGATGGCTTTGCCCACAGCCGCAGAGTCTACAGAGGAGAACGCCATTAGCGTCCCAGAGGTGACACAGGCAGAGATGAGGGCGGCCGTGATGCGGCTCCGGGCCAAGAACGTGGCTCCGGGGCCCGACGGGATCCACGGCCGAGCGTTAGCCCTCGCTCTGAAGGAGCTGGAGCCCCAGCTGAGAGGACTCTACACAGCGTGCCTTGAGCGGGGCCAGTTTCCCACTTTGTGGAAGACTGGTCGTCTGGTCCTGCTCAGGAAGGTGGGGCGCCCTGCGGACTCACCGTCCGCGTACCGGCCCATAGTGCTGCTAGACGAGGTGGGGAAGCTGCTGGAGCGGATACTCGCAGCCCGCCTCGTCGGCCACTTGTGCAGAGAAGGGCCGGACCTGGACGAGAGCCAGTTCGGCTTTCGGCATGGGCGCTCCACCATCCACGCGATATCGCGGGTGAGAGTCCTGGCGGAGGAAACGGTGTCCCGGGGTGGGGTGGTGGTGGCGGTGTCCTTGGACATCTCCAACGCCTTCAACACCCTGCCCTGGAGTTGTATTCGGGAGGCACTGCGGTATCATCGGGTGCCTCTCTACCTCCGCCGCATCGTTGGGGCTTATTTGGCGGAGAGGTGTGTCACCTACATGGGACGCGATGGCGTTAACCAGCGCCACATGTCGTGCGGTGTTCCACAGGGCTCGGTCCTGGGCCCGCTCCTGTGGAACATCGGGTACGACTGGGTGCTGAGAGGCGAACTCCAACCGGGCGTCGACCTGACGTGCTACGCGGACGACACGCTGGTCACGGCCCGGGGGAGTTCGCACAGGGAGGCAGCGTTGCTGGCGACGGCTGCGGTTTCACAGACGGTGAGCCGCATACGGCGCCTCGGCCTGGAGGTGGCCCTCAACAAGTCGGAGGCCATGGTGTTTCATGGTCCCCGGCGGGCGCCACCGTCGGGATCCCACATTGTGGTGGGGGGGGTACGAATCGCTGTCGAGCCCACCATGAAGTACCTGGGCTTGGTGCTCGACAGTAGGTGGGATTTCGGCCCCCACTTCCGGCGGCTGGCGCCCAAGTTGTTGGGCGCGGCTGGGGCGCTGTCAACGCTGCTTCCCAATCTTGGGGGCCCGAGCGCCGCTTGTAGGCGGCTCTACGTAGGGATCGTGCGATCGATGGCCCTTTACGGGGCCCCGATCTGGGCGGCTGACCTGACGGCCGGCAGCATTGCTGTTCTGCGAAAGCCGCAGAGAGCGATGGCCGTCAGAGTCATAAGGGGGTACCGCACGATCTCCTACGAGGCGGCTTGTGCACTGGCCGGATCCCCGCCCTGGGACCTGGAGGCGAAGGTGCTCGCGTCACTGTACCGGTGGCGCGAGGAATGGCGGGCGCGGGGCGAGCGACCGATGCAGCGACATATGGAGCAGCGTCGGTCGCAGCTCCGCGAGGTCCTGGTGGCGGAATGGCGGGACAGGCTCTCACGCCCTACCGCCGGCCTCGTCACCATCGAGGCGGTCCGGCCGGTGCTCGACCTCTGGCTCGGGAGGAGGCACGGCTCCCTGTCGTTTCGGGTGACGCAGGTGCTCTCGGGGCATGGTTGTTTCGGGAAGTACCTGTGTCGCATAAACAGGGAGCCGGACGCCCGGTGTCACCACTGCGTCGACTGTCGGGAGGACACGGCGCGGCATACGCTGGCAGAGTGTGCCGCTTGGGAGGAGCCGCGCCGTGCCCTCATCTCAGGAGTAGGCAGTGACCTGTCGCTGCCGGCCGTAGTGAATGCTATGGTCGGCGGCGACGAGTCCTGGGACGCGGTGGTATCCTTCTGCGAAACAGTTATCTCGCAGAAGGAGGCTGCGGAAAGGGAGCGAGAGATGTCATCCTCTCACCCGGCCCGCAGCAGGCGCACCGGGCGTCGGCGGAGGGCGGACAACGCCCTCTTCCAGCCCCCCTAAATGGGTCCAGGGACGACGGACTTGGGGACGTCCGTCGCCCCCCATACATCAGGACCCGAGGCGGCGGCGCGTAGTGTTCCACGCGCGCCCCTCTTAGACGTCGCGGGGGGAGTCAAACACCTCACTCCCCCCGCTCGACCGGACGGGGCCCGCAGAGGCGGGCCGGCACCAGTCGGGGGTTGCGGAAGATTCGTATGTTCCCGCGACCCCCGACGCAGGTGTGAGATGGAACACCGGGGTGGTTTTTAGTCAGTAAGAGTCTGACAGACCCCTCCGCCCCCCCAGGGCGGGGGACATCCATGAGGATTTTCCACCCCGGAACAAAAAAAAAAAAAAAAAAAAAAAAAAAAAAGGTTCATCTTTATAACATAATATTCATTTGAAAGTTTACGTAATTTTGTAGTCACGAATCTAAAACTGATTGCAATCGATTCCCTAGTTCGGAAACCAACTGCATAACAAAGATTTGCCATCCGATGTACCTGCATTAAGTTTTCTCGTAATCTCTTTTCATTTAGGCCAAATTACCTATTCCGCAACGGTTTTAATACTATATATTTTATTTTTTTGATTTGGCCTTCGTATTAAAGTGGTGAATTTTTACTTTTATTTCGTTACACCATGTAGCAATGGATTAGATATTTCTTTCAAAACCCTTGGATTATCATTGAATATGTGTTACGCAATTAGGGTTCAGGTCTTTATTCGTAATTAAGTAACAATAATTCAAACTACTTCAAAAACTTTTTTTTTTTTTTTATAAAATTGTAGGTTTGTCTCAAGATAATGGTAGCCTCTTTGAGCCAATATTACGACGGTATATAGTGTATGTTTTCTTAATTAGTTACACAAAATTAACTGCAAACCACCAGGTGCCATATCCGTATTCATGATTACTTCGTACAGCTCACGGCTTCGGTGGAAACGTTGCGGAAATTGTGGCGGCCCGATTGCGATACAATTTCCCGATACACATGTGTCCACGTGTGCACGAGGCCCTATAGGCACTCTGCTTTATTTTTACTAGTGAGTTCATTGGCTTGGAACTCGAGTTTCGGCATATATTCTCCACAAGTGGTGATTGTTGTAAGGTTCTGGTCAGTTTAAACGCTGTATCTACGTACCTACTTTAACCTGCTATATATAAATACTTTAATGGCGGCATGAAATAAAGGCATTTTGCACATTGGAAATTTTGAAACCGTTGGACATTATGCCGTTGGTCCCGGTTGTCATTTGTGGATCTTTGACAGTCGTTATGGATCGTCAGAAGCCCGAAAGACTGACAGCCAGTCTTACCAAGGGTATCGTATTACCCAGTAACTGCAATGTGGTAGTCAGATAGGCAGTCGCTCCATGTAAAATACTGCTGAATTCAGCTGCATCCAGTTAGACTGGAAGCTGATCCCAACATAATAGTTAGGAAAAGGCCGGCAGATGATAACGGACAGTATGGGAAGAGACATTCTAAACTTGAACGACTGGAAATGTCTCATCTTGTAGTAGTAAGATTGGTAAGTAGCTATTTTTATAGTAGGCCCGCGATCAGCTCCTATGTGCTGAAGGTGATCACCGGGGTGGTTTTTTTTCCCCGAAAACAAAAAACAAAAAAGCTCCGCGATCAGCTACTTTCAGGAATTCGTATACCTACAATTAAGTATTTTTGATGTAAAGTTGATCTCGTTACTGCTTTACCACTTTTGACAACAATCTCTCCTATTCCATCCAAATCCATTCAGCCTTTTATGCGCCAATCCGGATCATACATCCAGACAAACAGACACACGGACAAAAAATCTCAGAACTATACTATCGGCATCAGACTCGTTCCCACGCTTCGTAGCAATACACATACACATACATACATAAACTCACGCCTTCTTCCCATGGGGGTAGGCAGAAACTACAGAACGCCACCTGCTACGATCCTTACATACTCCTTTTGCCTCGTTTACGTTCATACATCTGGTCATACACGCACGCCGGTTGTGACTACTACGCACCTGACCTTTCTGAAGAACCTCACCAATAAGGTCACTATATGTCTTCCTAAGGCGTCCCCTCCCGGCGTAGCGATACCTTTTTCAAAAATATTCTATATACAATTTTGACTTCATTACTATTTTATTATATGTATAGATAATTAATAGCAATGCTCATTACAAAGTTAAAACCAACCATTCATAATGCTACTTTAACGTCTCATCTCTGTTTATAATATTATCAAAGAACTTCCCTTTGTCCTACATTACGGTCTAATTAACTTAATATTTTCATAATCAAGTTTGTACTCAAATTAAAATGTGATGAGATGAAATTAATTGAAGACTTTGATGTTTAATTACTTTGGGAGCAGCCGCGAAATTTGGTTGGAAATTGTGAAATACTGAATAAGTTGGGGTACCCACAAATTGCGCGTGATTTAAGTAGAATAAGAAAAATTATTGGAAATTCGATGTATATTTATGACTGCTTGCTGTTTTAATTTCGATGATCATGATTTTTTAATTAAAGAGTTGTTTTAAAGATTAACGCTTTGGTTGAAGCTCGACTCGTTTTGTAGTAAGTAAATCCAATTATTACCGTGATTGTTAATCGATTTTAACGTGTTAGTAGGGCTTTGTTCGAGGTCGGAACCAAATCCAGAACCATTTAGTGAGAAAAACTGAAAAACGTAAACAAAATGAGAAAATAAACTAAGCTTCCAGCTTAGCAATTGTGCTCAGCTTTAGAATACCTTTTCTATAAGTTGAGCAACCACGCCCAGCACAGAGCCTGCCTTATAGGCAAGCTCTGTGCTCGGGGTGGTTGAGGAGGCTTTGTGCTAGGCGTGGTTACTCAACTTATTAAAAAACCGGCCAAGTGCGAGTCGGACTCGCATACGAACGGTTCCGTACCACTGTTCAATATTTAACACTACACAATTATTTAAAAAAAACACGTTTATTTAATCCCCCCCAATTAATTTTTAACTTTATATAACGTTTATTATTTGTTGTTATAGCGGCAATAGAAATACTCAATCTGTGAAAACTTCATCTGTCTACTTATTACGGCTCATGAGATACAGCCCAGCCCGCTGGCAGACAGACGGATGGGTGGACGGACGGACAGCGGAGGCTTACTAATAGGGTTCCGTTGGAACCCTTTGGGTACGGAACCCTAAAAAGGTATTCTGAAGCTGAGTTGAATTGCTAACTTGAAAGCTTACTTGATTTTCTCATTTTGTTTAAGTTTTTCAGTTTTTCTCAATTAAAAGCTACGGGATTCGGTTCCCACCTCAAACAAAGTTCTAATGACAGTTTCAGAATCATATACTGAAATTCATGATATCAGGTTGCACCTCGAAGCCTCTGCCACCCTATACAGTATTTTTTTTACCTTTGAAACGTCACACACCAATTTAGAATTACAACCATATTAAAATTCCATTGAGCTCTAACGAGCAATGCAAAAAGAGACCATGAACATTTTTTTCGCAATTAATCTTTTTCATAGACATTACCTTCTGGTAGCAAATACCGGACAGCCTAATCCCCGGATCGACCTTGGGTATCGCTTCTTTAATCAAGAAAGTAAGGGATTTACCCATCGAGCATTTTTTTACCCCGTAATTATAATAACTGGATGATTCCGCAAAGATTAGCGAGAGCACTTTTGGGTAAGCAAGAAAATCTGCGACACACGACCGATTAGACCATACAACATTTACAAATATTTTACTCGAAAGGCTTTAGAATCCTTTGAATCCCAAATCCACTTTTGCTAAATTGAAATGAGGGTATAAAAGAACGCAGGTAGGCTTGCAAAAACGTTTTCCTTTTTTTATCACATTATAGGAAATATACTTGAACGCCTGTGGTTGCCTTTCCAACGGGACGTCCCACCAGATTAAGAGTTATTGGGGATATTAATTTATTTAAGGGTAACTTTAAAGAAACTAGATCTTAGCAATATAGAATAGTGAATCTACATGCCCAATTCCCATCTTACCGACTTTAATTAGTAGAAAGGGAAACGCTCATTACTAACAGAATTATTTAACTTATTGCTTTTCATATCGAATCGTTAATATTAAATAATAGTTAATAATAGTAAGTTAACATACATTAATAGTTAGTTAGTAATTTAATTTAGTAAGTGTTATTACTATTTAATGTTAATAATTTGAATAAAAATATTGTGATTTGCAAAATAGAAATAATATCGAGTCGTAATTTAGACATTTATTTCACCAAAATACGATTAAACATTGTTAGTGTGGGCAAAGCTTCGAACACATACTAAAATTAATTACTGAGCGCATTGATCACGATTTTCACTCACTGATTATTAGCGAATTCGTGCTTTCGTACAAAGAATCCCACTAAGTTTATTTGCTTATTATTCCTTCAAAATCGATCTCTTATGACTACAGATCGGATATTCGAATGCATATTCACCTAAAGTTAAAATGTTGGCTAACATGGAATGCGCTTTTGTATTGAAAAAACCCTGCTAACGTTATATTTCAGTGACCTAACCAGACCAAATCATAGCGATCGTAAGGCAGTGATTAAAGTTGTTGTAATCGAGTTATTGCTTATTTTGTGTTTTAACTGACACACATCACCCCTCCTCTTACACTCCACCTAAACATATTTGCATCGGGGTTAAACATTAATTTTAAATTAAAATGCATCAATTTTTTTTTACAAAAAAAAATTATTTTATGAAGCCTCTTCCATACTTTCATAGCTTAAAATTAACTTTAGGTACCTAAATATGCATCCGACTAGTTGCATCTCTAGTTATGACGTACCCCAAATGTATCAGAGAGGTGTCATTTTTCAAGTTTCACCCCTGTGTGTACAATCAGATGTAATTCAGATCTCAATCCTATTAAAATCAAGTCTACTCAATCTCTGTGAGAGGTTTTTAATCTCGGGGAGCTTTTTCGTGAGATTGAACAAACCTGCGCCTAAATTTAGTTGTTATTGTTGAGATTTGTGCAGTTCCTAGCATAAAGTCTTCGGGTATAATTATTTTATTTATGACAACAAATTGGACTGCTACCTAATAACAACAACAACAAAAACGAATTATTGTATTATTATTGTATTGTATTGTAATGTATAGTTTTATGACAGCTGTGCGCACAGATTATTAAAGGCGCATGAGTCGTTGCCCGGTTATCATTTTATATATATTATGTTTATATATACATTTAGAACTAGGTATTGTGTATTTATTTTATTTCTTATTTTTGTTCTTTTTATATTTTCGCATGCTGCACTAGTTGACGTCATCACGTCAACGGCGCCGCCGGCTATCGCTGAAAACCAGCGCTGGGGCTTTGTCTCGCATAAGGTCGTAGCATTATGCTGAGTGATTGCCGTTTTGCGTGGTTGTGACGCATATTTTCCACCAACTTGTTGTGTCATTTTTGTGTTTTTCTCTGCGTCATGTTTGCCGCAAATAAACGTATTTTCTTTCTTTTATTTTCTTTGTACTTGGATTTTTTCGGCACAACACACTCAGTCGTGTGTAAATCTGAACTAGCCACCCGTGTATAGTGTAACATACATATACATATATCGTAATCGCCGATTCAAAACTGTAAGTCAATTATCAAGATATTATAGTTTTGTTATTATTGTATTATCATGATTCTGGGTTCGATGCCCGGGTCTGCCAAAGTGTTATGGGGTTTTCCAATCAGGAATTTCTCAGTAGTAGCCCGGAGTCTGGATTTGTGTCCGGTTAAGGGCAATAGGCTCGCTCCTATTACATGGGACTTAAACGTAACTGGTGAAATGTGGGTGTACTAATAGGTACACCTGCTTAACCCTTTGGGGATTACAAGCGAAATGATATGTTACGTATTGTTATGTCCAGAAAAGGAAACCAAAACATGTTATTCACGTAAATGTGTTAATCTGTTAAATAACATGTAACGGAGGGTGTGCCAGCCGCTAATGATTTTTACTAATACTAAGATGGCGCCCTATTACAGACGGGCGGACATAATTAGCTTAGCAATAGGGTCACGTTTTTCCAGGGAAGAGGTCAGGGAAACCTCGCGGTGGAAACTCAACTCGCTTCACATTCGTTTGTTTTCTATTCTTGGTTTTGTTTTGGTTAATGATAGGTGACCTTCACTAGGTAGATGGCTTCTTCATTCCAAATAGATGATAGAATATTCATCTACATAAGTAGATTATTTTGGGCTAGTTAATCGCGATTTTAGTAGCGTTCTTTACGTCCTCAAATGTGCAGTAGTGTAGCGGTAACTACATCGCCACATGCGAGTTACGCGTCACACTGACATCATACAAAGTCCTGCATCGCGCAAGCAGAGTTTGCTGCGTAACTAACATATATACAACGTCCCGACTTCAAACGTCGAGCAGTTTCCCTTCAGACACGACACCCGTCTGGTCGGAGGATCCTCCCTTTTCTATGAGTGAACTTTACACGCTGTTCCTCATACTTGTATAGTAGTATAGACACTTTGAAAACACACACTTTGAGTCGGGAGTACCATACTCGCACTGGATATCGGAAGAAACTGTAATCCCCCATTTTCGCAGATTGTGTTTGCAGCATATTGTAGGTATCGAACCCTTAATATAAAAGCACTTACCAATAGGAGCTGGACCACCAAGCCAGCCGGGTGCCCATCCTGCTCCCAGTCCCTTCTGCTGTCTCGCCAGGAGTTGTATCGTCAGCGCATAGGTCAGCAGCATCACCATCAGAGGTATGTAGAAGGAAATGATGGACCCGATAGCCTTGTACAGGTTGTCTGGAACCTGGCAAGAGCCGTCGATGAGGACTGAATCTGCATTCTGTGGAAGAGAAGAGAGTTTTAGAATTTGAGGTATGATTCTGAAGTGTGTTTAGTGATAGGTTGTTTAACACCCGGTTTCTGAGTTGAAAATTTGAAAGTGAGAACTTATCAAACTCTACTTTACCATTGTATTCTTTCAATGTAGCTCGCGAAATTTCCATTCAGAAACCAGCAGGCTTAGCACAAGCACCGTTTTGTCGACGGAAGAGTAGACAAAAATGTAGTTCCGTGTAGAGAGTATGATGGCAGCAAAGTAGAAAGAGTCAACTGCACTTTTTACGAAATTCACTCTTTCATATCACATAATTCGACTCAGAATTTTATTCTTTGTTTTATTATAGGATTTCTTTTTCTGTTTTATTCAAATTTTTTACTGATATTAAGTCACGAATATAAAGACAAGTACAATATTTTTTCTCAAAGTGTCGAAAACCGTATTTTGGAACAAAAAAATATTACAGTAATATCGGGCTTAGCCATTTTCTTGGTAATACCCTATTAACTAAATGATGTAAAATAGGACAAGATAGCTTTGTTCTTCTATTAATTAAAACAGTTTTGCGTTCAAAACAATCTCTTGTAAAATCAGGATTTTATAGATAACCGTATATGCTTTGTGGCCGTCGAGTAGAAAGTTTTCTACAGTCTTTAGCATAGCGCGGCGATTAAAAAATCAGATTGTCTTCAATACCTTAGACATCTGTCAGTTGTCAGTGTGATTTTGACAGTTTGGGATAGAAAACTTTCTCTTGAAATAGTCTACATAAAAAGGACCTAGACAAAGATCGTTAAAAACGAAAGACAAAATGACAGATTGTAAAAGGACTTCTACGATGCGATGTCAGAAATGGAGAAATGAAATGGTACTTTGTATAAAAAGAGCTGTGTCTATTCTTCGTAGAAATAGAAAGCGTCATGCTAAGTCTGGAGGTATAAGTTTGGTTGTGTACTGGTCTTAGCCTATAAAACGTAATCAAGCGACTACAAGTCGTGAACAAGTGGAAGAGAGTTCGATCCCCACTTCTAGCTCTATTGACGTGAATCTACTTTTAGCTCAAACAGATATAGAAAACTTGGCCTGAATACTAATAAATGTGAAGCGCATAATTAAACTAGCTACTTTTTTTAATCAAGACAGGGGTAAATGTTTCTAAAGTGTCATAGGTACCCACTTAAAAAAAAAAAATTCACACCACCTGCTCGACAATTTCAAATTACATGTCATGCAAGCCTAACCTAAAGTAAGTCCCTAAAGCCCTGGGGTCTAGCCGGCCATTTATATTGTACTGAATTTTAATATGACCCGCTGGTCATTAATGTGATTTGAATATGGAACATTATAATCTCAAGAAAAATCCCATACAAACATTTTCCATAGTACATACTAATCCCGTGCATTTATCATTGCGAGTGGCACTAAAAAAAAAAAACGGAATTCGAACTGGCCACCGAGAGTAGAATACAAATAAAAAAACAGAACAAATAAATTAGAAACACGATTGAAATGTTACCATATTATGTTACTTGACTAACCTATGTTATCGGTCCAATACTGACACATCGCTTTTTCTGTCCGTCTCATCTAGTACCAATAATATTACCACTCAACATCACCAACAATGAATAGAATAGAATATATTTTTTGTAAAAGAATTTAGGTATTACAAATCAGATGTTACAATAAAATGTTAGAGTCCTTGTACATTCTGCCTTTATGGTATGAGCATTATACAAATACAAAAATAAACTAACTTACGAGATCGAAATCTTAATAAATTTTAACCATAATAAATTATCGGCAAAAAATCAGCTACAGAATAATAACATTATTATGAACATGATTATGTAGGAGATTGATTATATATATATCCTTTGAAATATATAGGTACTATAATGTACCTCCCTAAGGAATAAGCACCTCTACTTTTAATGGAAAAGAAACAGGTTTTTCTTATCAACTGTTAATATCCAATACAAAGTTGAAATTTTTGATTACTTTGTTTACACTTTGGGGAACAAAGTTAGTTGATAATGTAATGAAAACAATAAAGGTAGAACAATTTCGATTAAAAGGAAATAATCTAAGACTACGACGCTTACCAAAAGAATTAGATTACTTATGAAAAAGTTGGCACACAACTGACAGAAGGAAATTGGTTACTGCCACCTATGGACTTTTGTAACAGTAAAAAGTTTACTGGAACCTCCAGCATTTAAAACGGCAAAAATACCGCTTGGGGCCACAAAGATTTTGAATTTTTTAGGGGGCGCAGCACCCTTCTTGTGCAACTGCATGAACTCCTGCTTACTTTCAGGGTCATAATGATGAGCTCACGTTTCATCTCTAGTAACAATTCGATCGAAAATACTTGATAGAACTTCACCACAGAGCTCTAAAAACTCTCTACAGCACTCGATTCGCAATTGTTTTTCAGGCACCATTGGCATTCGCGGCACCCATCTTGCACTGACTTTTGAAAGGTAAAGAAGGTCATGAGGAATAGTGTGCATGGTACCAATGGAAAGGTATGTCATCTCAGCAATAATTCTCATATTCATTTAGGCATCCTCCAGTATAAGCTTCTAAACTTTTTCACGTTTTCTGCCGTAGATGCAGTAGTAATCTGGCCGCCCGAGCGAGTGTCGTCTTCAATACTCTCTCTGCCCCTTTTAAATTCACTTAACCACTTTTGAACCGTAGATCACGAAGGTGCAGAATCTTGGTAAACAGCCACCATCTCTTCGTGAATAGTTTTTGACCGTTTCCTTGTTTGGTAAGGAGTTTAATAACACTGCGTTGCTCGATTTTCTTCAACGTTAGCCATTCAACTGTATAACATTGTACCTTTATACCCTTAGATAATGTAATTAATTTATTAATTAGTCAAATTACCCACATCATTAGTAAATCACCCTCATACCGAGAATACATTGAACGCCCCTTGTATAATTGAGATTAGTTCTGCCATAAAACAAAACCCCCACCTATTCGAAATCATTGAAATACCTTCAGAAAATGGAAAAAAAATTGATGTGGGTTGATTCATTTGGCAGAACCAAGCTAAATTATATTCTACACGGGCTAAATAGGAGGCAAAAGATTATTCCATCTAATTCTATTTATAAATATTAACGTTCAGTAGATTATTTTCTCTGATATAAAATGCTTATTGCTCAATCTAGATCGCACTCGCTTGGGGTGATATTATCATAACATTTTATTGTTATTATTCCTTTACTGCGAAACGTCTAACATCTTAATATAGTTCCGAAAATAAGCCGATATTTTATGTTAACGATAATGTTTGTGTTTGTTTATTCTTGAATATTTTTTGATGTTTGAGAAATACCTACATGAGCGGTAACGTAGTCTTTATTTATTCAACCGATTGTTTGATGATACATTATCCTAATATTTAGGTATATTAACATTTAAGTATTTGACAAATTGAAATGGAAATTGCAGCTAAATTGTTAGGAAAAGGTTGTCCAGAAAGGATCCCATTTTGGTAAAAGTCTGTCCATTGTAACATTCTGTATACTATTCAACCTTCTAGAATATCGATGGTGTAGTATCAATATCTAATAACTAAAAAAACGCTTCATTTACATTTGAAAAAATAAGTTACTTATATTTAAAAAAACTTTTTTACAAAAAAACAACCGACTTCCAAAAAAAACACTAAAAGACGTGAACGTGAAAAATAACTTTTATTTCGGAAGTCGGTGGCCAAAAACGAAAATACAAAACCAAAGGCATTGACTTCCGAAATAAAAGTTATTTTTCACGTCTTTTAGTGTTTTTTTTGGAAGTCAGTTGTTTTTTTGTAAAAAAGTTTTTATTTTTAACTTTTTAGTTGCGGTATCTACCCCACACAAATTCGTATTCCACTAATTGGTATGTAAGTAACAGTGATAGGAAATTATCAACACATCATCAATATAAACTAAGTGGAAAAAATATGCAGTATTAAGGATAACTCAAAAACTCCTGGTCAGACCTTGATAAAATTGAAATGGGACCATATGTAAAGCACCAGCTATCAAACAAAAAAAGAATCATCCAAATCGGTTCACCCAGAAAAAAGTTATGAGCCAACACACATAATTTAAAAAAAAAAAAAACATACAGACGAAATGAGAACCTCCTCCTTTTTGTGAAGTCGGTTAAAAATAGTAGGAAATGCTTCTGATCGTGAAAATGATTTCAGACCTTATTTATGCCTTTGCAAATACGAGATATTTCATATTTTACCTACGAATATGCAATAAAGTGGAAATCGCTAAAATGTTAGTTATTAGATATTGATTCTTCACCATCGATATAATATTATGGAAAATACAATATAGCAAATATAAGGAATAGACTCGTTGGCCTAGTGGTCGTGAACGCTATAACTGTTGAGCATGAGGTCCTGGTTTGATGCCCAGGTCGGGCAAAATGTTATTGGGTTTTTCTATCAGGAATTTCTCAATAGCTGCCCGGAGTCTGAATTTGTGCCTGTTTGATGGGAGTCCCAGAAGACATCGTAAAAAAAAAAATAGGGACTATTGCGGTGTTAATATCAATGGTGTCTACCTGACCCCCTTCAGGTTTGAAGATGACCTTGTGTTTTTCGCTGAAAACTTCGATGATCCCCAGAAAATGCTTCAAAATCTTTATGATGCTTCTTTTAAGGTAGGATGATTATTGCCAAGACGAAGATCATCATCAAACAAACAAACATCTTCAGCACTTTAAATCCTCCTGTTAAAGTGGACAATGAAACGTTGGAGATGTTGACAAGTATGTCTATCCTGGCCATATTCTTTCATTTGGCAAAGAGCATCAACTAACAGAGATATCCAGAAGAATACAGCATGGATGGGCCGCATTTAGCAAATAGGAAATCTGAAATCAGTCAAAATTGCACTACGTCTGGCTACTCCCGCCTCTATAATCAGTGTGTTCTGTCCGTCATGACGTAAGGTGCTGAGACGAGGTCGCTCACGCAGGAGGCTGTTTGCAAGGTAAGAGTTACACAGAGAGCAATGGAGCGTACCATGCTTGGTATAAGGCTATTAGACCAAGTTCCAAACGTCGAGATCCGAAGACCTAAAAGGTTTTCGATATCGGAAAACGAGTTATAGAACTCAAATGGAGTTGGGTAGGACACCTTGCAAGGTGCAGTGGTGATAGGTGGAGTAAGGCAGTGACCGAGTGGCGTCCAAGGACTGGAAGACGAAGTGTCGGTCGTCCGGCAGCGAGATAGGCGGACGATATTGTTGCCCTCGCGGGTAGAACCTGGATGAGGTTGGCACGGGAGCGTCGGGATTGGCACAAGAAAGGAGAGGCCTATGCCCAGCAGTGGGTGAACTTG
The DNA here is from genome assembly GCA_916610205.1 of Griposia aprilina. Classification (NCBI taxonomy): domain Eukaryota; kingdom Metazoa; phylum Arthropoda; class Insecta; order Lepidoptera; family Noctuidae; genus Griposia; species Griposia aprilina. Next base: position 19,325,815 of record OU744286.1, read on the forward strand.
GACTGTGGATGATGATGATGATGGCAAAAAGCTCACCCCCTATTACATGGGATTATAACTACATCTCTGCCTGTCCCTTCGGGCATTAGAGGCGTGATGTTATGTTACGTTATGTGTAGTACTAAAAATGATGTTAGACCTAAAGGCTTTATATACACAGAGCAATTTTATTGCCTGTTGAATGTAATAATGTAAAGGCAAGCAATAAGAAAAGTTTTATCGTTCAAACGGTAATACTGTTGAGCCACTTCTCATGTTCCATTCAACGGGCTATCAAATTGCTCCATTTCTGGGCAAGATTGAGCAACATCGCTCTGGAACCGAAATACTCTATACAGCGTTGTGTGGCAAGTGCTTTATATATATAGAAAAGGTACACGCGTGAGTTACAAGAAAAAAATATATCATTAAACAGAATTTTCTCAAACATGCTTGGAAATTCGAACATTATTTTGACAACCTTCTTCACCATAAATCGAAAATCTGTAGCATAGATGTTCGTATGAAAATCTATATCTGTCGTGTTTAGCGGCGGTAAAACTCATATCGTTGTGTAATAAAAAAATGGAACGAACTTTTTACTTCGACCCATGGCAACCAAGCAGGTAACTTATCAAAGATTTATTTAAATATCGAACTGGCTTACCAAATAAAGCTGTTTAAAGTGAAAAAGAAACAAATGAACATATTGCGCGAGAAAGTTATCGTTGTTCGTCATTGATTCTGAAATTTATAATTAATTAACTTAGTTTGAATTTTCGTGCATTATTTAATAAAATTGCTATACAAGCCTTGGCCGCAACCAGGCATTGATGGACTCACGTATGTGTGTCTCGGTTTCGCCTCAGCCCATATATTTTGACGTTCGTCCATCAATGCTTCTGTTGTCAGCCGCTGCAGTAATATTTACATATACACGGAATATTGTTTCACACCTTCAATCTTCACACTTTTCCTTAAAATTTAACCCCAAATCACTTAGCAACAACAAGAAGATTAAATTAATGAATTTCATTCATTACAATTTCAATTGTTAATCGTGTAGCATTAACAATAGCTCGTTACCCATTGTCAGGAGTACTGATCTGTTAAGGGGAATTAGTTAACGTATTAGCCCGCGAAACGCAAAATTACTTACCTTGTTTGAAATTTGCAGGTAATAATAATAAATATAATATTAAAATAATTTATTTGCGTTAAACATGGGAAACAATGGTGTTAACCATAGGTCAGAGTGGCACAAACATGTTTAGCTAAGGCATAACATAGCATGCAAAAATGTTATGTTAAAGGGTAATTATAAGTAAGTACAATAATGTTAGAGAGAATATAATGTCAATATTTTTTATCCATAAATTCTTTCAAAATATAAAAGCTACATTCATTTAGCCAGTTGAATAAGTTGTTTTTAAATAGTCTTAAATTTAATCGTTTGAGATTGTTAGGTATTTTATTATAAGTACGCACACACATTGCTAGACAGCTTTTATTATATTTGGTAAGCTTTGGTAATTCATTTATTACCAGTCCATAAGGATCACGTCTGCTCCGAGGATATACATCGCTTGCCGTCTTGAATAATTATATAATCTTGATCACAAACATACATAATATATAAATACATAAATTCCGGCCGCTTTCTCTCAACTTCTTGCTTTAATCTCATCAGTTGTTCGCAGTAGAGTTCAGAATCGATGGTCCTGCCTGGTGGTAATAGCTCATTATGAATAATGCCCTTCCAATCCCATCACACACACAGCATCACCTTGTTGCGAGTTAACCCGGGTTTCGCCACAGTCTGTGAAGCCTGACCGGCCTTTGACCACGACCTTTTTCGCACGTTCTTGTCGTACGTGATCCACTTTTGATCACCAGTTATCAGCTTCTTCAAAAATGGTTCGGTTTCATTACGTCGTAATAAAGAATCACAAATGAGTACACGGTTCATTAGGTTTCTTTCAGTGAGCTCGTGAGATACCCAAATATCGAGCTTTTTTGTGTACCCAGTTTTTTTCAAATGTGCTAAAACTGTTTTGTGATCAATTCCCAGTTCTTCAGCTACGTCGTAACTACTGATAGCCGATCTTGCTCCACTTTTTCAAAAATGGCATCCATTTTATCCGTAAGGGCGACCAGAGCGACGTGCATCTTTGACATCAAAATTTCCGGATTGAAAAACCAAATTTGTGCCACTCTCACAGACACGGCACTAGGTCCATAAACATCGCAAAAAAATTCGCGGCTTGCGTTCATTTTTGCCTTTTTTGTAGTAAAATATTAAAATGCATCGAATTTCTTCATTAGATTCACTCATCTTGACAGTACGAAAAATAAATGAAAATCACACATTTTCCTAATTTGAATTTGGAATTATGTTCTTTAAAATTTAAACTTGCAATGATACCAAAACCAGCCAGATACAAATAGTATAGCCAAAGAGATTTTATTACAAGTTCATACATACTATAATGCGAAAAGTCTTTTTCCCCAACCTAATATTTCGTAAATATAGAGAGATGGAAGCGGCAACAAACCAAGTTATTTAAATATTGGCCGACATGTATCATCCGGCTGAAGTCCATAAATTGATCTTAGGCACTTCTTTTGAGCGATGAACGCTCTATTTAGATCAGTGCTATTACCCCACATTATTAGACCGTAGCGTAGTAACGATTCAACATAAGCATGGTAAGATATAATAGCAGTTTTTATTTGTGTTACATTTTTGACTTGCTTCAAGGCGTATACGAATTTATTAATTCTACCACTGATGTTATTTACGTGTTCCTTCCAGTTTATATCTTCATCAATTATTACTCCTAATAATTTTGTATGTGTTACTTGTTTAATTTTATTTATATTAAGTTTGATATTATTTTTATTATTATTAGATTGATTAAATTGTTTGTATACGGATTTGTCTAAATTTATTTTCAAATGGTGTACGTATGTCAAGCCAGTGTTGTAGTATGTCAATAGTATTATTAATGTCAGTCTCGTGATCTATCACGGTATTTTGTTTTTTATCAGATGTCACAAATATGGATATATCGCCAGCGAATAAGATGCATTTATGATTAGTTATTTTTGTGATATCGTTCATATATAAAAGGAATAATATTGGGCCTAGTACGCTACCTTGGGGGACGCCATATTTATTATGTCTATATTCCGATGAGTATGATGTGATGTCTTTGGTTTCGTTAATTTTACTGATAATAACACATTGTTGCCTATTACTTAAGTACGATGATATCCACTGGAGTACCGGTCCCCTAATCCCAATTGTTTCCAACTTTTGAAGCAGTATGTCGTGTGACACCAAATCGAAGGCTTTAGACATATCAAAGAATAGAGCTGTAGTCAGATAGTTATTATTAATATTTGTGAGTATAATTTTCATAAGAGAATAAATAGCTAACGTAGTGGATTTATCTTTTTGGAAGCCAAACTTTTCGCTACTTATAATTTGAAATTTGTTGCAGTAGTCAATCAGTCTTTTAAACATAAATTTTTCGTATATTTTTGATAAAATAGGTATTAAAGTAATGGGACGGTAATTATTGATATCATATATATCACCCTTTTTGAATAACGGCTTTACTATTGATAATTTTAATTTTTCGGGAAAAAGTCCGATCAAAAACGACATATTAATTGAGTTAAAACACCAGTCAGCTCATTACAGCAAGCCTTTATGATTTTCGTGTTTATTTCATCGTACCCTTCCGCTTTGGTGTTGCGAAGTGACATTATTTCCTGGCTCACCTCACTTCCCAGCATTGGTTTCAGAAACATTGAGTTTAACACTATTATTATTTTTCCTAAAGCTTGGGTCGACATTTTTTTGTGTAGGTAAGGGCGAAAGGTTTACGTAATGGTCGTTAAATACCGAAGCTATCTCTACAGGGTCTGTAACCATAGTATCGTTTATCTTTATACTTTCTATATTATTTTTAGGGTTAATATTATTAATTTCGTTTTGTATGACGTTCCATGTCGCTTTACACTTGTTATCATGCTTATTGATATACCTTATATTTGCGTTCTTTTTGGAACTATGGATACATTTTTTCAGTAGATTTGAATAATTTTTATATTTAGTTTTATTAGTTAAGTGGCAGGTTGTATGTTGATCAAAGTATGATTCCCGACCGTAACATACAGGGTGTAAAAATAGCCATCACATAGCCGTCAAATACGCGTTCTGTACATCAAACTAAGTAATATCACAAAAATAATTAGTGGGAAACGATTTTTATTTTTGGTGTGAAAATTTGCTGTTTGCGGTAGTATCCAATGTAACACACGCAAAACATTGTGCTTATGGGTGCATGCAATGGTACAGGGGTCGTGGAGGTATTTAAAGAGGTGTTATAACATTAAAAACTTGATGCGTAAAAAAAAGTCAGTAAAAGTTTGAATTTTAACCTTCAATATCTCCGTAACCAGAAGGTTCTCCGGTATGGTACAGTACAAAAAAAAATTACAATGACAGGGAGTAAAAGTGACTCTCAGTTTCGTTAAGTGTCTCTTTACACCAGTTATATGTATTTACAGAATTATAATCATTAAGGGCCTTATCTCACTCGGACACCAGTGGCTGCGAAACCAAGGTCGCACTGCAGAAAATATAGGTATGGTTGTACGCGCAACCGGTCAAACGTCTGGTGACATATCCACCATAAAGCTGTGTATATTTTGCTGGTACAGCGACTATGGTTGCGCAACCATGGTGTTCTATGAGATATAAGCCTCATCAATACAACTCTTTCAGATAGAATTAGCCTCGAAAGTCATGATTTCATGAAATAGTCAATAGTAATGTGAACTCAGAGTTTTATTGAAGATTTTAATTCTGTAAGTACGTATTTACTAAGATCTCAAATCATATTTTTGTCAACTTTGATCAACATACAACCTGATAAAGACCTGTAAAACGTAAGAAAATTTGAATTTTGTGGGGTAACCTGGCGTTTTCGCCTTAATACTTCATTATAGCGCTTTAGTTGTGAGCTATTGTTGCACTAAGAAGTTCAGGGACAAAAGGGCTATTAAATAAGCGAGTGTTTACGATGTAAAACAGTAGTTAGGTAGAAGCACTGCCAGGCGACTACGGGCTGCATGAGGACTACTCCGACTGCAGCAGTCGAAGTCATGCTGGGATTACCACCGCTCCACCTATTCACCCAGCTGGAAGCGACGATGGCAGCGGTACGTCTAAATTCACTATTTCACTGGGTTAAGAGAGACATACCACACATCGCGTTGCTTGAGGAACTCAACAAGGAGTGCCCCATTACGAAAGCCATAAATAACTGGGTCCCCAAACAATTTATGTTCGATAAAAAATACAAAATCCAACTTCACGAGGATCGCCGATATGAGGGGTTGTGCCTTGCATAGCTGCGCATCTTCGCGGATGGATCCAAAACAGGTAGTGGCACAGGTGCTGGGATCTTCTCGGAAGACTTCAACATACACACCATTGGGGGTCCATAACACAGTGTTCCAGGCCAAATGCATCGGTATTTCTCTAGTCGCTTCGGCCATCACGGCCAGGGACGTTATGGACCACTCGATCCGCATACCCTTAGACAGCATGGTTGTTCTGCAAGCGCTAAAAAGTCAGACAGTTGATTCTGGACTAATATACGAGTGCCACCACCACCTTAACCAGGTGAGTAACCTCAATAACATAACCATTCAATGAATCGAAGCACACAGGGGTTCGCTAGGTAATAATGCAGCCGACGAGCTTGCCGGCAGGGGGTCGCGCATGGCACCAGTGGGACCTGAACCCAACGCGCCACTCCCCTTCGGCTAATTACGCACTCTGGTAAGGAAACGCACCACGCCTCACGAAACAGGTTCTTCAACTAACTGCTAACAGCTGCGTACAGTTACAGCAGCTTTAACTGGCCACGGGGCATTTAATAAACAGCTCTTTGTCATAGGAGTCACAGACAGTCCACTGTGCAGGGCCTACATGGAGGACGATGAGACAGCAGCTCATGTTCTTCTAAACTGCCCGATGCTCGCCACGTACGGGGCATAGTACTTCGGTACACCGGGCATCCTACGTGAGATTGTCAGTAACACTAAGGCGTTGCTGGCCTTCCTCGAGGAGCTGGGGTGGACCGAATAATCTATTTTTCCACCCGTACGCAATATACTCGCATTGACGTCGAGTTGCGGAAACCAGCTCGAATTACATATTACCTATTAAATACTGCCAGAATAACTATTTGTTTCTTGACGCAGCATTGCTGTGCTTCGCTTTAAATGAATTGGATGCCAATTTTTTTTGTGTATATAACTTTGTCTCCTTAAGTAGTTTTTGCACACAGTTGCAGGACCATCCTGAACTATCTTTATATGTGAGAGCTTCGACTTTATGGCTTTATTTTAGACCTGGTAACAGTTTGACAGTACTTTGCATCAAACATATTATGTTTAGTTTAAAGTAACACTAGTAAAACTATGAGAAAGTTTGCACACAAAATAATAACAATATAATTGATCACCTATTGCATAGCCCGAAGCTTAAAAGCGTCTTTAGTACTCGAAATAATTGAACATGTTTTAATTAAACGGAACACCCATCATTTATAAATGAACTCACACACAACGTCTGTCTCCAACTTAATTGTAATCGGATCCCATTTCAATTGATTGCTAATAGAAAGAAACGCGCAAAACAAACTTTATCAATTAATTTATTAATCAACAGCTATCAATCACAAAACAAAATCAATTCAATTGATCTTTTTTCATTTATTGCACCAGGCAAAGATTAATTGGTTGTTAATAAATGAAAATATTGGAGGATAAAGATTGGAAAACTTGGTAATCATTCGTTCAGATGTAATTGAGTTTTACACTTGCGAAAGTCGCAATTAATTGAAATTTGATTTCAATTAGTTTTGAACGCCATTGAGCTATATTTCAGCAATTACTTGTAAAATTTTATTTAAAACTAGATTGGCGTAATGGAATTAAAGGAGATAAGTGCCTGTATTTATTTCAGTAGTGACAGGTGTTTTAATTAAGTTTAAACAAAGAATAAGCGCACAAAAAGTTAAAAAATGTTAAAATAAATCGAGAATTTTTAACGCTTATAGAGCAAAGCTATTTAATAATTAAAATAGTTAACACCGTTTTCATAACCGGTTCAAAAATGCATTTCTTTTTCAAAATCTCTCTTTGAAGTAACATTTCTTATAAAAGACATTTCATCAATCTTTTTCGTAAAGGTTTGTGGTCCTGTGGGTTCCTCACCAGGTCGTGAACTGAACTCTTATTAGAGTTATGTCTAATATGATGTGACATCAACCTGGGTTTCTTTCATTCTTCGCACATACCTATGTCTTGGTTATATTAGTTTAGGTGTTTTCTTTAAGACAAAGAATAAAATAATTACATAGGAAGGCACTTAGCTGTTGTTCTTGGCTTACCTCATGTTACTACAAAAAGTGTCTGTTCTTCTCCATAGGAACTTACTATACGCATTGAAATGGGCAACTAGCTTCATCTTTCTGCCTGAGCGACTCCTTGACAATTCAAAAGTGCATATAAGTGGCTTAGATAACATATACATGCTTTTACTTGAGTTTGAAAAATAGTTTTACATTTTGAAATAAATATATATATACGCTCTCTTAACTAGACACGATCCGCCATTGTAACCACTAACCACAGAACCTTAGTTAAAGTGAGTTCCAAAACAGAATTTCGACAAAATAACAAAGAAAAGGTGACTCGCACAGGAATATCACAAACTAAACTAAACACACTCATAAACACATAAAAAATAAAACAAAAGTAAAACGAAAATAAAAGCAGTAAGTACTGCACGAAGCCAAAAAGCCCCTATTGCATGAAACAATCGAAGATGGATAAAATTAATTAACAGACATTAATTTACTCACAAAGAGGATCAAATTCAACAACACATCCACACTAATATTATAAATTCGAAAGTAACTCTGTCTGGAATTTACCTTTTCACGTCTAAACTACTAAACAGATTTAGATAAAATTTTACAAGAAGATAGCTGGAGTCCTGGGGAAGGACATAGGCACTTTTTGTCTCGGTAGCACGTTCCCGTAGGATGATTTCCGACACCAACGCGGGCCGAAGCCGCGGGCAGAAGCTAGTAAATTATAAAGACAAAAATCCTAACAAGAGCTACTTTATATTTTATAAAAGAAAATGAGCATTTTCCTCAACGAACCGTCAGATGAACTTGCAGCAAAATGAAAATCATTTTCGCACCAAAAATAACGGTTTTTAATTTCACGGTATATGCGTAATCGATGAGTTGTATAATACATACTCTTTTAGGAGTTAGCAGACAAAATTGAAGGAGCTGATAAATTATATTTTTTTGAAGATCTTCTCCTCTTTAATTAGTGTTATCTACATTGTGTCGAAATAATGAGAATCGAATGGATATACCTAACAAAAAAAAAAACGATGTCTACTTTTTTTCTAACAATATCACATTCTTGTTAAAGGGAGAGGTACACATAAACATCACGCCTTGTTTCCGCGACGTGTTGGGCAGAGGTATACCTATAGTACACCCACATTTTGTCAGTTACATTTAAGTTTCATGTAATAGGGGGCGAGCCTATTGCCATCAACCGGACTCTAATCCGGACTCCGGGCTGCGGGAGAAATTCCAGATAGAAAAACACAATAACACTTTGTCCGACCTGGGCATCGAACCCAGGACCTCATGCTCAGAATGCTCTTGCGACCACTAGACCAGGGAGGCAGGCAAGCTTTTTCTTCTAATTCACTACCAAAAGCTTATTACGTAGGGACTAGAGTACATATAATACAACAGAAATCAATTTCAGCTACACAATGGTGTGGTCTTTAATTTCACGGTGGACGATCATTTGCTCGCGTCACATACGATGTACCACGGTACATGGTTACGGGCATTTATGTTATGGGGTACAATGTTTGAGGTTAACATTATATTAAAAACTTAAAATCATTGAACTTCTATAACGTACCGAGATAAAAACTTAAGATAGGTAAGTTAATAAGAATGTAATACGTAATTTTGACGTCATTTGTAAATATTTTTGCAATTCCTTGTCTTGTTGTTTTGTGTACACGTTAAATCTTTACAGACTTAGATATCGTTATTATTGATATGTCACATTCAATATGATATCATTATATCTCTTCGAAGACATTTCTTAATACGATTACTTCTCCAAAAACAAATAAACTGGTACATAAGTAATACATTCTCACATAATACGATCATAGTATGTACAACAAAAAGACAATATTACTTAGAAACGATTTCGTATCAGACTTTTCCTTAAGAGGGAAACTCTTAAGTAATATGAACGCCTCCCGTGAGTGTACTTGACTGGGAATTCACGTATTTTTCAATTATGTACACAATCATTTTTGCTTCGAACGGAAGAGGAAAATGCCAGGAGGTTAACACGCATTATTGGTAAATTGAATGAATCTTGTAACCCAGAAGGTAAATTAAAATAAGGCAAGTTATTTGGGAGTTCATTACTTAATTAATGATATAATTATTATTGGAATAATCACTTGTTGGTACCTCATTCAATTAAAAATGTCTAACGGGCCTCTGCGAGTTAGTTTCGGCCTCTCGTATGCCTTCCAAAGGTCCGGGATCCCAGGGTACCGAAAAATGTCAAGAGACGTAAAAATAATAATCACCTTACCGTCGTCTCTATAAGTTTACGTCGTGGTGAGGCTTGCATGCTCCGAAATCTAGGTATGTGCCGGGTAAAGGTTTTACTTTGCCGGAACAGGTCAAGTGTGAGGAGCGAGACCAAGAGAGATACAAAAACCCGCATGTAGCGAGTTGTTGGGCCGTAGCGATCCCACAGACCCTACCTCCCGGGAGAAGTCTTGTTCCTCATCTCTGGCTTGTCTTTATTGACCGGCCAGAATGAACACTGCCGAGGACAGAGTTGCCACCTCTTTATTGCTTTTATTGGCCGGCTTGATTGGAGTTTCGCAAGAACAAATATGCTCGGAGGAAGGAAGTTTTCCAGCATGTACTGGTAGGGACCTTGATCATCATCCGGGCTCTGGGATTGTCCTGATAGCCGTGAAATACCTCTCCATTCCTCAAGCACTTCAGAATATCTTGCCCCCTTGTCGTTACGTCACTAAGTGGTAGCGACAGTTTCCGGGGCCCATTATTGAGTGTGCAAGTCACCCTCTGCCATTTTTTCCGTGTATAATAAATCATTGATCAGGCAGGGGTCATACTCGTAGTTCTAGGTAACCAGTCCACTTTACCCATCCAAACACATATTCCAATATATATATTTCCATATCCTGCAATTGTCCTACAACAACCGGGGGTTGTCCTTGGTCTTGGATGCACTTGCATAGCGCGAACAGGGATAATCGTGGGGTCGGTTGGTGCCTCATGTCATCAAAAGCGTCTAACAGACCTCTGCGAGTTGGCATAGGCCCCTCATACACCTTCCAAAGGTTTGACACCGCAGGGTCCCTAGATAATATTAATTATGTCAAAGACACTTTAAATAATAATTAAATTTATTATTTTTAAACAATGCCTCGTTTCCCCTATCTAGAAATTACAGCTTTATCGACACACTAGTCTCTCATTAAGAAACAGCCATACCCCCAAATCACTAAGTTTTTGTAGGACATATAAATAATAAAATATAATAGCTGGCTTATATTTAGTACTTTGACAAATTGTGTGGAGCAGGCAATTGCCTCAATCATAAAGTGGTACCTACAAGGATATTTTGGCACATGGACAAAATTGGAGCTAACACCAACATATTGTTTCTTCAACACACAAAAAATAAACACCAAAATACAACAACAAAACAAAACACAACAAAACAACAAACAAAAACTGAACAAAAAAAAGCAAATTTTTGAAATTTTCAAACAATTTCACAAATGTTTACCAACAGAGCCCCCATATCAATGTTATTCAAGCGCCAAAATATGCTTGTAGCATTGTACTTTACGTGTTTTATTGTAAACACGGGCTCGATAGATAATCAAATCACCAAACATTATGAAGACAAGAAATATAAATGATTTCTAACAAACTTTTTGTACATTTCATTATATTAAGCATGTTTCTTAATTTTATATTATATTTATTAATGCATCCATAGTTAAGTATTCTGCATTATAAATATAATGGTCTAAATCATAGGAATTTAGCGGGAGGACACTGGTGACCTGTAAAACAGGTTTTTATATATAAAAACCTGTTTTACAGACTAGTGCCTAAAGTAGGTTTACGAGTATACTCGTAAACCTACTTTAGGCACTAGTCTCTCTCAAAGGTAGCTCCTTGTTTATGCGCTTATGTCAAAGATCAGCATTCAGTACATTACTTATGTAGAGAAATCAAATATTTTATACTGATAATTATATAATTTCTTTAACCATTTTTCCCTTTTAGCAGAGCCTGAAAAACAAACAACCATATAATAATTGGTAAAATAATACCAAAGCGTTTTTTGGGAATAAAACAAGTATTTATTGTTTATTGCGACCATCAGTCGGCCAAGTTGTTTTTTTTTAATGAGTTAGTAAACTTAATCCTTGTTTATTTTTCCTAAATTACAGTTTTACGTTTATATTCGTTGACACAGCTTTATTCCCAAACCTACCCTTTTGTAAACTTATAATAAATTAAGAAAAAAGATTTAACAAGAATGGGCCCAGAATAGTACCCTGGGGAACACCAGGCTTGTCTTTAAAATTTTATTCGATACTAGAAATATTATAGATAAAATCATTCGTGAATTTTTCAAGCCTCGCCAGAGTTTGATAAAGATAATATTTAATATATGAATGCTGTTGTTGTTTAATTTAAATAAAATCATTCTTTGCTAGAATTGAAGGGGCACTGAAGTTTGATTTTACTTAAAGAAGTTATTTGAACTGCACCTTAATTGCGTAATATCTAGTATCAATGATATTACTAATCCATTGCTACATATGTTCGAAAAAATTGTCTGATCAACAACTTAATTAACGCAATGAATGTTGTTGAGCTGCGGGTGACAACTAGGTACCCAATTTAGAAAATGACTGCTAAAAAATCTAGTTCAGTTCCCGCAAAACATTATACTAAAAATATTCTTTTGAATTTTTTTCTATGTATTCTAGTCACCTACCTTTACCCTCACTTCACCTTCTTTAAAAACAAGTACCTATTTATTAAATAAAAGATTACAGCTCCATGCATAATTTGTTAACTGTAACCCTTATTTTTTCTTACAAAACCAGTAATTAGCGAAAGACGACACAAACAACCTCTCAATTCTTTTCCGCCAAATTTTTTTTGTCCATTTTTCTAATTTATATTTTCTTATCAATATATAATGACACGGAAAATCTTGGTCATCACGCAAAAACGGCTAAACAGATTTTTATGAAATGTGGCACACAGATAGATTTTATTAGTATGTTTTATTCCGATATTCCCACGGGATCGAGAAACGAGTGGAATGGTGGGGCGCTGCCAGTACTTTAATAACTTTGAAGAATAATATAAAGCTATGACTAAACATTAAAATAAAATTCAAGAATAAAGTACGAAAATTAGTTCGCATTCACTTTGTTCTTAGTTTTCTTTGAAAAATTATTCAAGTATTTGCAATCACGCTAGATTACCCGCATAAGTAGATAAACTTTATTTGAATGAATTATACGCACATTAATATCTGATGAAACCTTTACAATACTTTTGCTTTCGAAGCATTTAAAATGCTGAATTTAGAAAAAAAATATTCGCAGTTTTTTATGCGTTTTATTATTTTCATAAAATTTGCCTATGAACACATTTTTATTATTTAAGAAGAGAATTATAAATCCGTAAGACGGTCATTAACTGGCGAAAATTTGTAAGGCATAGGTTAGCCCCAGGACAAGGCCCATTAATACTCCAGTCATCTATCGGCCATACAAATATTTTTAATACGTGAATTTTATTGAACTCGCGACCCGTAGCGCGAACGGAAACTGGCAAGCCACTGCACCTTACCTCATGCTGAAGATCAGTCAAATATTTCTCATTAATATAAGTCTAAAATAACATTGACAGTTCAGCACAGGTTGCAATGGAGCGCAGCGTTCTTGGAGTCAGATTAACGAACCGTGATAGGAACACAATGCTGCGCTCCAAAACACAAATCGCCGTTGTCACTCAAAAAGTAGCCTAATTAAGTGGGACTGGGGCGGACATGTTTGCCGCATATCGAATAAGTCATGGGCGAAGCGACACGTCCGGTGACATCAAAGGAAACCTAAGAGAAGATGGCGGAACGAGCTTGACGCCTACAGACAGGATTGGCCCACATTAACTCAAGCCATAGAGGAGTGGGAAGAGATAGGGAGGTCTTTGCCCTGCAGTGGGACAACATAGGCTAAACATAATATATATATATATATATACCGGGTGCGGCGATTGAACTGTCCGTCTCTATCCAACTGTTTTAAAATCCGAACCACTGAAACGAATGCCGCCAAAACTTCACATGTTGGTCTTTGACATGTTCTCTATCATCATTTGAAGTGATTCTGTTGAGAGAGAAACACATTCGAATTTAGAAAAATGGATTTAAAACGAAATTCAGTGATTGCTATTTATTTGGAGGGAAAATCGAATATCGAAATACGTCGAGCGCTGCCAAATCTTCAATTGAACGAGAAACTTGTGCATCGTACTATTCAACGTTATAATGAGATTGGTAGCGTTAAGAAACGCTACGGTGGCGGACGATGCTGCACTGCAACAGCGCCAGCAGTTGTCGAAAAGGTGCGTCATCGATTAGACAGAAATCCAGCGCACTCCGCAAACCAGCTCGCGCAGGATCTCAAGGTGAGCGATCGCAGCGTTCGTCGCATATTGAAGGAAAAGCTTAAAGTCAAACCATTAAAAAAAAACCTTTCTCAGGAACTCACTGCTTTACAACGTACCAAACGGTTGGATCGATCGAAAAGAGCTGATTCGCTTGCTCGACTCTGGCGAGCTTCCCAATTTGGTGTTTTCAGATGAGAAAACTTTTTGCGTTGAACAGTTTTTAAACAAACCAAATGACCGTGTTTGGTTGAAGGGACGTGTCAGCGACCATTCAGACGAATTGCAAGTCACTCAGCGCCAAGGAGCCGACCAAATCATGGTCTGGGCGGCGGTGTCTGAAAAAGGCCGTTCTCTGCTCGTTTTTCTTCCAATGGGTCGCAACCAAGTTAAAATAAACCAACAAATCTATCGAGACAAAGTCTTGCGACCAGGGCTGATACCGTAGGCGCGCAACACATTCGGTTCTGAGCGTTGGACTTTTCAGCAAGACTCGGCACCATCGCACAGAGCAATTGGAACGCAAAATTGGTTGAAAGCAAACGTTCCAGTGCTGATCGACCGAGATATGTGGCCGTCGTCATCGCCCGACTTGAATCCGCTGGACTTTTGTATTTGGGGTGTTTTACAGGCCAGGACCTGTGCTAAAAAAGACACTTCGGTGGAAGCGCTCAAAGTTACTCTTACGCGAGAATAGAATTGTTTGAGTGACGACGTCGTTCGAGCAGCCTGCGCTTCTTTTAGGAAGAGACTTCAGCTTGTAGTAAAGGCTAAAGGTGGTTTTATTCCTTCGGAATAAGTCATAGTAAAACTTTGAACTATCTATTTACACATGGCAAAAGTGTATAAATAAATATTGAAAATTAACAGAAATATTTCATTTTCACATACGGACAGTTCAATCGCCGCACCCGGTATATAAAATATCTACTGCTTTGGAATACAAAGGAAAATGATTTGGTTTTTTAACTTTTTTTTAAATATGTATTATTTTTATTGTAATAAATTAAAAAGGCGTCCGATTAATGACTGCGTCTACATCACCCCCGCACTCGTTGTTAGATGCGGTTGGTCGTTAGCTCCGCCCAAATGCTCAAGGTTATTGGCATTATTACAAGCCTTAAGCAGTTAACACGTTTAGAAACTGTCACGCGTTCTGTATAGTTGTGTCGTGTACCTACAGTATGTGATTCGCTAGTGTGATTAATTTGATGGTAAATTATAATTTGATTTGAACTACAAACGATTTTTCTATTGCACTATAACCAACATTTCCCAAAGTTAAAATATGGCCGATGATAACGAGAAACACGTACCTTCTCCGTCATATACATATACATATTTAATGTAAGTCTAAAATCGACAACCCGTCTTGAGCTAACGTGTCTCTGTTTAATAAGACCCGTTTGCCCTGAAGTGGGACACTAATAGGCCGGTACAAGTAAGTCTTTGTGATTGTCTTTTGTTGAACGATTAAAATAGTTACTACAATAGTGAAATTGAAGTCGAAACGGTGTCTAATTTAAGCTAGGTGACCTTTCTAGAGTAGTCTCGTGGAACATTGTTTAATTCCAGACGAATACCTATTAATTACGAAACCTAATCAAGTGTCAATTAATTTCTATAGGAATCCATTGAAAGTAGAACTTGACGAAATTAAGGCAATTATTTCGTCAGTAACCGTTTGAGCTAAATTAGAATACCTCAGACCAAGGGACTGGATCTTAGTTAAACTATTGAAATTAGTTCACTTCAAAGAAATACAATTCATTTTATAGTTTTCGAGTTCAATTTAATTGAAATTCTGAAGTTATTTAGCCCTTTTTACCTTGCGGCTTAAATGGTGAGCAAGTGACCTTATCTAAAAGATTCAAATATGTATTTAACGAAAGTTTAAACCACGGTTCGAAGAGGTATTAAAAATATATAAAGCGTTAATTACTTGAGGTAAAAAAATCTAGGTTAATTAGTTAAAAAAATGTAGATGATACGGATAGTTGAAGTTACTTAAAACAGAAAACTATGATCAAAGATGTTTTAACTACCTACCTAATTCAGTTATTCTATAAGACATTTTTTTGTATGTTTTTTACGCTATATTTCCGGCAAATGTGGATCGAATTCAAAAAATATTTTTTTAATGGATAGGGTAGTTTTTCAGTTAGCTTCAATAATACTTATTTTTTTCCACTTAGTGCATATTGCTGATGTTATAATAACTTCCTGCCATTGTTATTTATATGGCAAGTAGTGGTATATGAATTTGTGTGGGGTAGGTACCACTACTAAAAAGTCAAAAATAAAAAACTGTTTTCCAAAAAAAAACACTACAAAGTGAAAATAACTTTAATTTCAGAAGTCGGTGGCTAAAACGAAAACACAAAACCAAAGAAACCGACAAAATAAAAGTTATTTTCACTTTGTAGTGTTTTTTTAGAAGTCGTTCGTTTTTTTTTTTGTAAAACAGTTTTATTAGGTAATATAAAAGTGCCTTCAGTTTTGGAAAGCCTATTTAAATTAAATTATAAACCAATCTCACATGAACTCATATTGTTATTCTTATTTCGCTAATGAGAAATTTTACAGCCTATCATCTAATTACAGCCTTGATTAGGCTTTCGAAAACCTAGTATTATTAGAGCAAAATATTATACTTATTTTACATAAATAAATGATTTAGCTTCCAATACGATATAATTAAAGCTGATGAATTTGTGCCAAAGCTTGTTTTACATCTGGCTTAATTGCGACGGGTCTTTTCCGATGTAGTTGTCATGTTGCCAATTGGCCGCCTCACGTAATTATGTACAACAGTCGTGTATTCCAATTATGTGGGCAATGGCAATATCGATAATTATGAAACCGTAAATATCTTATATTATACAATATGTAACAAAAACCCTGTTGTTCCTTCTACCTACGTTTTAAGAATCGGTATACATACGTCATAAAGGAAGTCATTTATAAAAACTGTTCAACAAAAATAATTAAAATAAATATTTAATTATTAATACTTGTAATGTTTAACTGATTTATTACCTCTGCAATTCTGCATGAAGCGATGACGCGAAACCAAAAATAGGTACAACGATCCCGCCAATCTCTTTGATCGGTGCCGCCGCGCCGCGGCAGCGCCGCCGCTATCTACCTATTTTTCAACACAAGTTCATGACCTTGTCAGCTATTGTTTATCAGTATCACTTTAACGAATGAATCTTTGAAAATGTGGGTTTACGATGCTGAAAGTGACTTGGTTTAATAGCATGCGGGTTTGTGAACGACCACACGTGCTCATTGTGCGAATTAAATACACCTTGGGGCCTAGACAAAATTCCTTTTCTGTAAGCGTTAACGCCAACGGAAAATCAAATTGTATGGAGTTGACATTTGCTTAACACATGAAATGACGTGTCCTTTCCACAGTTAATGTCATTACCATACATTTTGACGTTAGCGTCTGGCGTTAACGCTATCAGAAAAGTTTTTGTCTAGGCCCCCTGTTCTGACAAATGAGCACTCGTCGGTGAACAGTATCCATCTCCAGAAATCACTCTCTTGTTCGATCTTGTCGAGTACCCATCTACTGTATTCTATTCTTGGCTCGTAGTCGGAGGGAAGTAGTGACTGGACGCGACGATAGTGAAATGGGTGCTGGCCATCTTCTTTAGTTTGAGTACCTACTCTCCAAACGCGCATAATTATGGTTTACTCCGAGTTCGTGTCCCACTGAGCGCGTACTTCGCGTTGGATCGTGCTCAAACAAGTTGCTCCTCGATGTCACTGTCTCGAGTCATTGGTCTGCCTGCGTCAGCTCGATGTTGGTCTCGTCCGTGCACACCGCCGGTATCGTACATACGCATGTGAAAATGTTGGAATGCCATCGCCGAAGGTACTGGTAGACTCGCAAAACGTTCTTGGTAGAGTCTGCGTGCTTCTGCATAATTGCAGTCACATTTCCCAAGACACATCAACATATTAAAATATTCTACGTTAGAATAAGACATGGTCAACGTTTACGTAAACCAAACACAAGTCACTCACTACGTAGGTCAACAATTATAACATCCGTTCGGAAGTAATCTGCGCGGGAGACTAAAGGAAGTGATTCGCAGGGCGGCGGCGGGTGGCGGGGTAAAGGGGTAGGTAGGCACGTGGTACAGACGCGGAGCCCGTACGCCGCGGTAGTTATTGGCGGCATCTTCTGACGCATCAAAGAAAGCCGCCGCCGCGCGCCGAGACCGTAGGCTATTTAGCGAAATAAAGATGTACTTGTAAAATCAGATACTCTAAACATTTTTTTGAATGTGTCGATTTTAATAGTTATTTGTTTTTGACCTCTCGACTAGCCAATTCTTTATTTTTTTAAATTATAATTTCATCAATGTTGTGCTTGTAGTTAAATGTATACGTCCCTAAAAGGAAGAACAGGGTTTTTGTTACATATTGTATATTTTTAAATACAAATAAGTAATTCTTTTATTTATTTATAGAACAATTGCTTGCTGCACTTACAGTAAACACCAAAGCGCGCAGCAACCCAACAACAAAACATTTAAGGCGACAATAAGTGCCAGTGACCTTGAGCGAGTGGGAGGAGCATGCGAAACTTTTAAGCGAATAAAATTGCACAGAGCGTTAGCGTCTACCCGGACATTGGTCAGCGATGCACCGCCGCCCGTCGCTCGTAAGAGCCCCCGCTTCAACGCGCATCAAGTTTATTCGCAAAAACAAATCACCTTGATTTATCAAACACAATACAAATAAAAACCGTATACAAAAATTTGAGTAATTAAATTGTCTTGTAGGTGGTGCAGATTTCGTGAAAATACGCCCGATAGTTTTTGCGTGATTATCGTTTTGGTGTTCGCGTTAGACATTACTTTACAAATTAATTACACTAAGTTATAAAAATATAATTTCAAATATTCACATATAAAATTACGAAGAAAATAGTCTAGTTTATCATATATTTTTTTTCAAACAAATAAGACTATTCGTTTAGACGTGATGTTCAATTTGAAATCATTAAAAGTCGTATATCTGCGCCTTAACTAAAATTCTTCATTCAAACATTAAACATAGATTTACTGCTATACATAAATATGTCGACATCCGGCTCCTGAGCAGTCAGGGCATTCAGCAGATTGACTGCCTGGGTTGTGAGAGCATATCGGTCAGTATCGGTACGCACTGGCGGAGCCACGAACAGGCACCGCGAGGCACAGGTGCGCGACCGCCGCAGCCGGTCCGGAGCAAACAATGAACAGCGAGCTAGGGTAGTCGCGTCATCGATCTTGCAGTAAGTAGTAGCATATCAGTATACAGCATGTTTAAAATTCGTGTCGTGCGTGTCGTAATATTTAAGGATGTGGTAATTGCAAAAAATAATCAGTCAGCCCATACATTTGGGTCGAGTAGGTATTGAAGTTTGGTATGGGATGGTTGATATCTTTTCGCGATAACGATATTGGTCCCATGGAAAGAGTTGTTCAATTTGATTGAGTATACCACACACTTAATTATAAAAAAATAAAAATAAAATAAAAATCTTTTATTTACAGACTACATAGGCCCACATTATGTTAGTGAATATAATTATGACCACATCTCTCTGATATACGCTGTATAGCTAACTGAACGTTTTTGCCGGTTCTTCTCCTTAGGAATCGAGAAATTGGGACCAAGTTCAGTGTGGAAATAAAATATTTTGAATTTAATCGAGCTAAGCTTCACTAGGGTCTTGATTTTGAAGAGAGAAACAGTCGTGTGATAAGTTTTGTTATAGCTTCTTTACGTTTTAACCAAGTGGACAGTTTACTAAAGTAGCCGTCGCGCGTCGTCGGCCAGGTTTTTAGCTACAGAACACTGTTAGAATATGTATGAGAAATAATTCACCAACGCGACGGAATAAGGCAACGGTGCGTTTTAAAAGAAGTTGTGACAAAAATTGAAAAGAGTATGCTTAGATGGTTTGGTCATGTTGAGAGAAAGAATGAAAGGCGGCTAACAAAAGGTATTTACAAGGCAGAGTTGGGTGGTAACGCTGGGAGAGGACATCCTAGGAGGACATAATTATAGTGATCTTATTGGTGATGTTCTTCAGAAAGGTCAGGTGCGTAGTACTCGCAACAGGCGTGCGTGTATGACCAGATGTATGAATGTAAACGAGACAAAACGAGTATGTAAGGATCGTAGTAGGTGACGTTCTGTAGTTTCTGCTTACCCCATGGGAAGAAGGCGTGAGTTTATATTTGTATACGTGAGAAATAATTCAAAGTCAAAGTCAAATCATTTATTTCAAATAGGCACATAAAAGGCACTTTTGAACATCAAATTTTACAAAAAAATAGAATTGATTTTAGTTGCCCCCAGAATTGATTCACTTCGTGGGTACATAGGTACAAGAAGGCCTGACAGAAAAATACGAATAACCAACGTAAGCGTGCTAACATAAGCTGAGACTAAGTCATACATACATACATTCATAAACTCACTCCTTCTTCCCATGGGGATGCGATCCTAACATACTTATTTTGCTTCGTTTACTTTCTTTCATCTGCTCCTACACGCACGCCGGTTGCGAGTACTAAGCACCTAGCCTTTCTGAAATACCTAATTTTAATCATTCTTTTCCTATTTCACTCGATAATGGAAAAAGAGTAATACATTTAACAGTCCATGTACCTATATACCGTCAAACGGGGTGAATAGAGATGCAGGGGTGAATCGGAACGAAACTTTAAAAGGGATGTTAATATTGAAATTATATAGTTTGTTGCCAAAAAGGACTCTAATGTGTTTACTGTATTATAAAAACATAATTAATAAATAATAATTAATATATATATATATATATGTAATTAGCGATTAAGTGCCCTTGTTGGCAACAAACTATGTTATTTAAACGTTAAAATCCATTTTAAAGTTTCGTTCCGATTCACCCTTTTTTTTTTTTTTTTTTTTGGGTGGGAAATCATCAAATGACCTCTCCCGCTCTGGGCGGAGCGGAAGGGCGTGTCAGACTCTTACTGACTAAAACCCACCCGTGTTCCTTCATTTGCCTGTGCGCCAGGGCCACGGTAACTCTTTCGAACAATCCGTGACCCCGGCAGGCATCAGCCCTATCGGACCCCGTCAATTATGCTGACAACTCTTTGAGGCGCGCGTGGAACACAACGCGCCGTCGACCCGGGCCTGGTCCTTACCGGAAGGCGAGCTGCCCATTGCTCACCGTCCGCAGGCCCGCGCCTACGGTGGCCGGGAGTCGGCTATCGACTCCCGACGCCCAGGGTGTCTCCTCCTGCGGCGACTAGGGGCGTGAGGGCGCATTGATTGCCTCTCCCTCACGCGCTCCGCCTCCTCCTTCGCGAGCATTACTGCTTCGCAGAAGGAGGTGACTGCATCCCATTCTCTCTCGCTCCGTACTATGGCCTGAACCAGGGCCGGACGCGAGAGATCGCCGGTTCCGATTCACCCTGCAACCCTATTCACCCCGATTGACGGTATGTATGTTCGATCGTAGCACAAAAACTACTGATCCAATTTTGTTGACTTTTTTAGATGAGTGTCAATTGTTGTGACAATCTTGTTGCGACGATGAATTGTTATCTTAATTATGATTGTAGGATAATGAAACTTACCTTAGAATACTTCAAAACTAGGGGAAGACTCATGGCTGATGACAGAATCCAGACGAAAGCGATCTTCACCGTCACTCTCTTTCTCGTTTTGTTTCGTCCGAACCTCATTGGATATCGGAGTGAGAGATACCTGTAAAACAAGATACACATCGGTATTACAAACGTCCTCTTTTATTAAGGTAATCTCCACTCTTTCTCCTACAATTTCCTCTTCTTCTTCTCCATTTGTAATTGGGTTTACAAATCCTGTTTTCATGTGGTTTTCAAAAGAGTAAGTAAGTTTGAGTCTGTTTTCAAGAAAAACAATCGGACTTTTTAATTAATGTGCCCGATAGATAATTTTAGAGTAAGTTTTTTTAAGTTAGAGTAATTCTTTAAAACTATTGGTGCTTATTTATGCAATATAATAACTTCGATACACTACACAAATCTGACGGTAAATCAGAATAATTTCAATATTTAAAAAGTGTTATTATAATGTAAAAGACTACTTCGAAGATAAACATATTGTATTTTAATTATAGCATTTGCAAAATATTTGTCCATTAATTGAATATGATAATAATTACAATTACTATGGCATTATTAATTTGCTTGACATTACTGTTATAATATATTAGTTCAGATTTAATTTAATTTGTAACGAAATTAACTATCTATTTATATTTTCAATGACAATGTAATTTAATAAGAAAACTGATTGAGAATAATTGTGTCATAATGTTCCTAATATATTTGCACACCTCACATTGTAATAATACAGTGTAGGTACCTTATAAACCTTTTGTAACATCCTCTGAACCTGTGTTATGCAAATAAATGATTTCATTTGATTTCCACTACTATACGTATACTAATTTTGTTAAAATTATACCCTGCGGACTCATTATTTAATGTAAAAGGTACATGATAATAATTACACATACTGCATAAAAGGTTTGCAGATTAATTAATTGATTTAATTAACGTAAATTATAGTTATTTACAAACCTGTCGACGCTAATGGTGCATAGATGCATGATGGATGCCGTACAGAGTAGCACGTCGAGACAGAGCCAACACAGGCAGTATATTGCGGGCAGGGGGAAGTAACCTGTAACAAAATAAAATGATATAATCAAATTATATTATATTTATTAAACACTTTATTGTATATCACATGAAACAAAAAGTTTTTTTTTTATTATCATCATCAAAAGTAACCATAAATGCGACCAAGTATTTGGGGGCCTACTCTCTAAGTACGAAGTTCGTAGTTCCGGCCGAAATTACGGACGTTTTGTACACCGTTTCACTTTTGGACATAACATTATTGCAGGGCCCAAAGTAAAAAATAATGACAAAACGATTTGACAGTTGTCCTTACTCCCGATGTGTTTGCCCGTCCGAAAAAGTTAATTTATCGGAAGTAGGGTTCATTTCTAAGTATCGAACTAATTTCGTACGGTCCCATATCTTCGTTGGCGGACTTAGAGATAAGGACCCCTGCTTATTAAAATTGACACAAGGATTTTCAATAGACATCCATATCAGCACGATTAACGATACAATAATCGTGGTCAACATGTTTCATTTTACGTGAATAATTTTATAATGCCTCAGTTTATTACTCCTTTTTTTCACCGGACACAAATAATCAACGAATACTGCAATTTTAACAGGCCTAAAAATTTCCAAAATCATCCAAATTGTTGACCACATTAGTAATAGAAAGAAAGAAAGAAAATACGTTTATTTTAGGTAAACATGACGCAGAGGAAAACACACAAAAATAATAAAAAAGAACGAGTTGGGGGGAAATGCGTCACATGCACGCAAAACGGCAATCGCTCAGCATAATGCTACGACCCTATACGCGAAAGAGCCCCAGCGCTGGTTTTCAGTGACAGCCGGCGTAATCATAGTGCAATATAGTAAGCAAAACGAACCCACAAAAATGGCGTATTTTACGCCATTTTACGGAAATACGCATTTAACAATCAAATATAACGCCAAACGTCAACATCATACAAAAAAATCTATCAATTCTTTGTGTACTCTAACAAGACCTGATAGATACAAATCCTTTACTATCGGATACCTGTACCTGCGGCTCAAATATCAATGAACACGAATAAAGTCTCCTGCTGACAGGCGCGACACAACAGCGCCACGCGACTCTAGTAGAACAATTTCTATGAAAACTTCATGGAAATTCTTCTACCAGAATCGCTTTGCACCGGCGCGTCGCGCTTTTCTGCGGGAGCCTTTAGATCACAGTTTCTTCAAACAAACTTTCCTACCTTGTTTCCGATGGAAGCATGTGTGTTTGTTACCCGAGAACATTGTATCGGATCAGGGTATAACTGAACAACAAAGCTAACGATTTCGGTTAGATGAACATGATGAACATGTTTATGTTCACGCCTTCCGTTCATAGTGTTTATTTTTAACATGCTTTTAAATGATTAAACTAAAAAGTATTCTTAAAAGTTTTAACTTAATCAATCTACTTAGCCTTTTTCCAACTGACTTGGGGTTTGCTTCCAGTCTTACCAGATGCAGCTGAATGCCAGTATGTTACACGGAGAGACTACCTATCTGGACTCTATAATCCAGTTACTGGCTATCATGATACGCCTTGGTAAGACTGGTTGTCAAACTTTTGGGCCACTGACTACTCGTAACGACTGTCAAAAATCTCATTCATAATGAGAGCCGGGACCCTGAGGCACGGGGCGGTCTCGATATGAAATGGATGTTCACCTTTCCACGAACCGACTGCGGCAAACGTAGCTTAACCTTCGACCCACCCGTGTTGCTGTTATCATTAAGCCGCGAATCCCCCATCTTAAATAATTTTACTTTGCATGGTAAATGCGTTTGTCTAGTTTTGTCTTTAACTCACAAATTAAATTATTACATGTGAAATTTTGGAAAAATCATTTACTTTTCAATATTTTCAAATATGTGAGCACCATGTATCTATCTCATAATTGATTTACCTGTCATTGCGTTATATTTAATTCTTTTTACATATTGTGGTATAGTAATTTTATTCTAGGTGCATCGTCTTCACATATAATTATATAACTAATGTATACATCATATTGTAAAACATTTTTAAAAGAGTAACGGTGGAGTTACTTGCCCATTCTTCTCCATAGGAAACTATCTTTTGGAAGGGGCAACTAGAATCGATTCTATTTTTTTGTAAATATTGACGTTCAAAAGTGCCTTTTATGTGCCTATTTGAAATAAATGATTTGACTTTGACTTTTGGTTTTTATAGTATAAGGCATAATAGTGATGAAGTGTATACATAAAATAAAATGGATACATAAATTAATTTTAATAGCCCCAGCGAGAAGCCTGTTAGCAACTGCGGTCCTGAATTCAACGTTTTGATAGGCATAGTAAATCATCAGCATCAAAACTACAGCAAAGTAAAAGCCATTCCTTGACCTGCATGTTTTAGTAGGATTTGATTTATGCAAAGCCAAGCCAAGTCCAAGCCATGACACGTACGAAAATGTTGTGTGAATATCAGGATCGTGTTGTTCATGCTACTCTGTGCTAGGTCCGTTTCACGCACAGCATCCACGTCCGGAACAGTCTAGCTTGGAATCATGCTAGACTAGGCAGAGGTAAACGGTACACCCACATTATACATAATCAGCCTATACTGTTCCCACAGCTGGGCCACAGGCCTCCTCTCTTCGAGAGGGAATGGGCTGTAATCTAACACGCGGGCCCAGTGCGGGTTGGTAGATGTCACATGTCTTCGAATTTTTGTTTCTAGGACATGCCGGTTTCCTCACGATGTTTCCCTTCACCGTTTTAAGAGCCACATTATGCCAAGTGTAATATGGGGCGAGCCTATTTCCCCGGCAAAAACCTAAGAGCTAGACTCCGAGCTGGTGCTGAGAAATTCCTAGTAAAAAAAGTTTTTAGCAAAAAGAAAACAACCAACATCCAAAAAAAAACCGCAAGTGCAAAATTACTTTAATTTTGGAAATAGTCTTTGGTTTTATATTTTCGGTTTTTGCCACCTACTTCCGAAATTAAAGTTATTTTTCACTTTGTAGTGTGTTTTTTTGGAAGACGGTTGTACTTTTGGAAAAATGTTTTTATTTTTCACTTTTTACTTTTTGTACCTACCCCACACAAATTTGTATACCACTACTTGCTAAGTAAATAACAGTGACAGGAAGTTATTAAAACATCATCAATATACACTAAGTGGAAAAATACGTATTATAGAAGCTAACTGAAAAACTACCCAAGTAAAGCTACAAAAAGTTATATGGGAATACATCTGAGGCATACCATATGCATAAAAATATAATTAAATCGATCCACTATTGCCGGAGATATCGCGTAAAAAGAAAGAAAGAAAATACGTTTATTTACGGTAAACATGACGCACAGAAAAACACAAATAAAAAAAGAACAAGTTGGGAGCAAATATGCGTCACATCAACACAAAATGGCATCGCTCAGCATAATGCTACGACCCTATCATATGTGAGACAGAACCCCAGCGCTGGTTTTCAGCGACAGCCGGCATAGACGTGATAACAACACAACACAGCACAACTTATATACAACAACAAAAAAGCACACGAATTGAGAACCTCCTCCTTTTTAAGAAGTCGGTTAAAAAAAGCTAATAACACTTTGCTCGCCTTGGATTGACCCAAGATACTATACTCAGCAATCTCGATTGTGACCACAACACCAAGGAAGTAGACCTTCACATAAATCTTGCGTACCAACCTACCTTCACAGACGCCAAAAAAGAACTTTAAACAGCAGGGACATCGAAGCGCAAACTGTAACCATGAATTTCAGCACATGGTTTTAGACCCTTTTTTTAGTCTGTTATCAAAAAAAAACAAAACTATTGTTTCATAGAAAAGTGCAACACCTACGCCGTCATAATGTACTGAACAGCTAATATTTAGGGTTCCGCAGTTCGGACAAGGAACCCTTATAGTTTCGCCATGTCCGTCTGTCTGTCCGAGGTTTTCTTAAGAGACCGTTAGTACTAGAAAGCTGTTATTTTTTAGCAGTGTGTATATCAATTACGCCGACAAAGAGGTAAAATAAATATTTAGAAAATATTTTTTTTTATGGTATCTCGCCTACATGTGAAGTGGGGATGAATATTTTTTTCGTCGTCTACCCCAACGTGTGGGGTATCGTTGAATAGGTCTTCTAAAATGACTTAGGGGTTGATAAAATTATTTTTCGATTGAATGCTCCATTTACGAAATATTAAACTTTAAAGTGCAAATTTTTGTTCCAGTCCCCCTCCCCTCTAAAACCTAACTGCTGGCTTGAAAAATCTGGAAAAATTCACGATGATAATGCATTTTATGTACTTCAAAGGAAAATTATAGTGGTTAAGATAACTTTATTAGTTTAGCAGTAATAGCCGTTGAACTTGGGTGTTGGATAATTTTGTACTAAAAACAAAATCCTTAGCATTAATCCTTTAAAGTGACTAAGATGAAGAAGTTGCTTGTTTATAACGGGTAAAGACTTGCATTTAAAAACAAAATATGAAATAAAAAAACAAAAAAAAACATAATAAATTATCATAAGTTTCACAATACTGCCGCTAGATGGCGGTGTATCAATGGGTTACGTTTTCATTATAATCTAATAATATATTATAATGAATATTATTCAAACTAAAGAACAACAGAATCGTACTATATTGTGATAACGGGCTACTACGGAAGCCTACACTGTGCGTGGCCCGACACGCACCTGGCCGGTTTTTTTTATTATAATAACTGATGAAAAATTTCAACGCAAGGTGGTTCAGAATCATGTACTGAATTCATGGTAACAGGTTGTGCGTCGTTGTTATAGGAACTGTGATTTGAGAGAACCTACTCCCAAACTACTCACTGGTACTATTAGTCTATGCTCACTGACAAGTGGGTCTGAAACTAGACCCATAAACATGCCAGAACTCATTCACATCCGTTGAGAAATATGGCCTTCGAGCCCTAAGGTAGATTTTCAAACCAAAAGGGACCTAATTGCCGAAGATATATTGGATCTTTCACGAATCCGAGAAGCTTTTCACCTTGGATAAGATTTTCTTATACCTTAACTTGATATACGCAGATAATATGCAACGAAATTAAACTAGACTGATCAGTTTGCGGTATGTATATTGAATTTTCTTCATTTTGGAACGATTTACCACACATGTGAGACTTCAAATTGGAAAGTAATTCAATTACGTTGCTTCGTAGTGAAATATGTTTGCGTGTGGGTGTTTTTTGTTCAAGATATAAGAATTCAGAATTTCTAAGGCTCCAAAAATGGGTTAAAGTCAGAGTGAAAGTAATAAATGTGTTACCTGTAGAAATAATAGTGACAATGACACGCATAATAACACATGAACAAAGTGTTTTTTATCATTATATATCAAACTCTATGAAAGTGGAACGGACTTGTAAAGTACAATCAACACTATTCTAAGTTTTAAAATAATTATCACGTAAAAAATTAAGTTAGATTAAAATTGCTTATTAGTCTTATAGGCTAGATTGTAATTAATTATTAAGAACCTGGTTCTTCTTAATAAGAAAAAAAAAAAAACTATTTTGATGTACAGAATACGTAGACAGAACGGCTTGGTAATGGATCTTTTTACGTCCTGTGTAAAAAACAAAACTACCTACAGCTGACGTAAGTCTATACGTGTTGTCTTGCTACGGCGTAGCTGACGCCATGACGTCACTGCTACGCAAGATTTCGTAAGGTAACTGACCGCATACTAATGCGTAAGATTGCTACTTTAAAAAATTGTTATGGTTCTAATTGATATTATTTATTATGTAGGTACATCATAAACTACAGATGGTTAGATGACATACCTGTCTAAAAAAATAACGTTTTCTTCATCGTCGTCGTGCCGATGACAAGACTGAATTAAATTTTGTTGGCCCATAACTTCGCCACTTCTACGCCATTGTCGTTGGCAGCGCAGAGGTTACAATACCTAATTTTTGGGCGGAAATGGCAGGACAATAGATAGGACATAGATTGCGTCACAAGTCCATCATCCACACCCTGCTGCCGTATCGTCCAGGTAGCCCTACTTACGAGGATGCGGTTACATCTTTCCACTTGGGTTCGGAGGCGGTTCTGAGACTTCCAAGTGATATTAAAATAAGACAATGTTTTGAAAAGTCTACTATTAACAATTCTCTAAATCACTTATTTGATACGTCGATACACCATTATTTTTCTAAACGCGTACCTAATCAAATTATATTTTGATTGACATTTCGAAAATAAAAACAACAAAACCAACCAAAATCCTAACACTTTATTGTATTTTTAACGTCAACGCGTATCACTTTCCCAGGGCTTTTAACAAATTTGTCAATATGCCATAAGGGAGCGCCTCTAAACAAACATGTGGTTAGTGACAACCCTAACCACCGCTCATTAACCTACCATCGATGTTTGCTGACTCTAAATTACTGGGAATATTATACGTAATGAAATGGGGACGCCTTGTAGAGGGACAAGGTTCGACTGAAAGCGAGTTTTGAATAGGGTTAACTTTACATTGAACAGAATGTTTAAAGTTACAAACGCTGCTGTATACGGTAATATTATGAAGTGGCTGTAGATCAAAATGTGTGAAAGAATGTATGGCTATTTGTCTCTGCATCACCTAAAGGTTGACTGGTAGAAAATGACTAACGTCTCTGTACATCTCTGTGCTTAAAATACTAAATAAATAATAATATAAAATGTGAAACAGCGTCTCGTTTTGAGAGAGACGGTAAGCGCTGGTATGTAAAAGGTGTTACTTTCTTTTACATATAAGGTATCTGATTTAAAACCAAGCTACAGCAACCCTTAAGAAACGAGTAGAAAAGTGAAGATTTAGAAATAACTAGCGGATACCCGGCATGTGCTACTACGATAAAATAATGCATTAGGCACATTTCGTCCATTCATGGATTTTTAATTTATTTATTTTTCCTATTATTTTAGTGGTCTAAAACCATCTTCTAAATCACATACATACATAACATCACGCCTGTATTCCCCGAAGGGTTAGGCAGAGGTGTACCTATAGCACACCCACATTTCGCCAGTTATGTTTAAGAAATCCTTTCTAATGAAACTAGTTTGGGGCACATCGGTTGGATTACAAAATAATGATACCTACCTTCGTGATAAAAAATATATAGCTACTCCTATCCACTTCATTCACTTTGCCTAGTTCAAAACCATTTTTAATCAAAAACGCTACTCGCTTCTCCACCCGCTTACAATCGCACCTCTCCTTCATGTTACAAAGGGCGGACAGTAATATGAACACCAGCATACGTCATCTCATTTCACCTTTGGGAAATCAAAAAAATCCAAGTGAAGTTTTATTTTTCCAGTGAAATAAGGCAACAATAACTTGGGTGTAAGAGTGTTTATTTTCAATTATAATGACTGTGTTTTTGATGTGAAGCTAATCCTTACTAATATTATAAATGCGAAAGTAACTCTGTCTGTCGCACTTTCACGCCAAAATTACTGAACCGATTTAAATGAAATTTGGTACACAGATAGTCTAGAGCCTGAGAAAGGACATAGACAACTTTTTAATGCGAAAAAAGGGTTGTAAGGGGTTGAAAGGGGGGGATGAAAAGTTGTATGGAAGTATCGTCATTTTTAGAGCTAGAGACTTGAAACTTATTTTTTAAGTTGTTGATTCGATATAAATAAATATGACATTCAAAGTTTGTAAAGTGTAAAATAACAATAGGGAATAGGGGATGGAAGTTTGAAGTTTGTTTGTTTGAAGTATTTATACGTATGTGTCTTATTTGTCAAATAATTAGCCTAAATAATTAAAAATGCTACCCAAAGACACTAACCCACGCGGACGAAGTCACGGGCATTGCTAGTATAACTATAAAAACTGAAAATTACACCAAAATTTTAGAAGAAATGGTTAACGAATTTGGGAATCAAAGACGTTGAGTCTATTTCACCTTTTGTTTCGTCTTTTCTCATATCACTACATAATTATTATAAAACAAAGTCCCCCGCCACGTCTGTTTGTCTGAAAACCAAAAATCCCAAACTACAGAAAGGATTTTCAAACGGTTTTCACCAATGGACGGAGTGATTCACGAGGAAGGTTTAAGTGTATAATTCAAAGGTTTTACATAAACTGGCTGAAATATGACGATGATTGTTAAAGATGTCTGAAAAAAATATGCCGACTGGGAGCTTTACTGGCGTGCGCGGCGAACAACATTGGATGAAATTTAGCACATAGATGACATAGATAGTTTATAACTTGGATTAACACATAGGGTACTTAAAATCCCGGTAGTACGATCCCGTGGGATATTTTCCGACATCCACGCGGGCGAAACCGCCGGCAAAAGTTAGTCTTGACTAAATAATACTATACTAATTAAATACAAATAATACCAAGTTTGAATAAATTAGACAATTACATACAATAAATTCATTAAAATTTGAGAACCGAACCCAAAGTTTCGAAAGTCTCTCAATTTTTTTATTTAATACGTTCTACATGTTCTTTTTATTTTTTTAACTATATGCGGATTAAAAATAAAAGTAATCTATAATTCATTGCTTGGTAAAGACAATTTCTATCACGAAGTTCTTGATTTCAAAGTTGAAGTAACTCAGTGGATCTTTACACTTCAATAACTTCTTCCTTTGAACCTCATATAACAACCACCATTCAATATTTTAACTTATACGGTATTTACCTACTCAATGACTAAACCATACACAATTGACATCTGAAATTATTCCTTTTTCACCTTTTTACAAATAATTAGATATACTACATGTTTTCCCTTACTTAGCTTAAATTATTAAAAAAACGAAACCAACAAGATGTTCTTAGTAATTCAAATAAAATAATAACGCATCTTCTACTAAATTATAATTTTGAATAAACAAAATCATTAAGAAATGTGAAGATGCTGTGAAGAAACCAAGCTTTGTTGCAGGATTTTTCGCTGAATTTGAATACACTTTTACTCCCCATGCTGTTATCAATAGCTTGCTTTTACTATTTTTAACCCCGACGCAAAAAGAGGGATTTTATAAGTTTAACCGCTATGTGTGTGTCTGTGTGTCTGCCTGTGGCACCGTAGGTCTTAAACGGGTGAACCGATTTGAATGCGGTTTTTTTATTTGAAAGCAGGTTTTCTAGCGATGGTTCTTAGATATGTTTTATCAAAATCGGTTCAGCCATTTCAAGCTAATCAGCTCTTTTGTTAGCTGCGGTAACGATCTTAGACGCATAATGGGTATTTACTTTACTTTCAAATATTTGTGTGACCTAAAATTTGAAACACCCTGCTAAGCTTAAAGCAATAAAAATAGCTAAAATAGGAGATTGCATACTCATTATTCATAGCGCTCCCAGACTTATACATTTAACATCCAACTAGATTTTCTACAAAAAATTGATCGTATCGAAGCAAGTTGGTTGGAAATGCTAGTAAATTAATAGATAGTCAATCAAATGAAGGGTCTGACTTACAAAAGCGGCGGTACCCCGCCGCGACATTATAGCGCCATTTCATCGAGCAAACCTTATCGTGCCATCCATCAATTTCTATACCTAATTTAAATATATGGTGTCACTCAATCGAATTTGATGGCTCAACGATAGGCATTATTTTTTACTTTTTAAATGTTCGCTTTTCTTTTTTGCGTTGGGTTTTTTTTTAAATTTTTATAATAAATATTTTAAAATACGTTTAGTTTTTTAAAAGATTTCATTTCTTTTGGTATCAATAGTTGGTTAGAACCAAAAGAAATGAAATCCCTTAAAAAGGCCCATAAAAATTATAAGCAAACAATAACTATCGCGCATAGAATCATTTATCTGCTACGCCGTAGGCAGCGTAGCTATGTCGTAGCAATGTTTTAGTAGTCTATACAGTGTCGCGCCAAGTTCTTGGTAAAAGCATCGGGAGTAAAAGTATATTCAAATTCAGCAAAAAAACTTCAACAAGGCTTGTTTTTCTTCACAGCATCTTCACATTTCTTAATGTTTTTGTTTATTTACGGTATATAAAGAAAGTGCAAAAATATTAAAGACGGCTTTGCAGTAGCATCTTCTGAGAAAACAATAATACAGACAAACGCTAAAGCTAGTGTTTCACAGAAATGATACAGTCGCGAATATGGTTTAAAAACATTGTTTTTTTTATTACATACATTATTCTTCTTAGTGTGTCGATGGCAATCTAAATGGAATTCGCCCAGAATTCGGCTACCCGTTTGACACCATCACTAGCGTCCATCAGTTCCTGTAACGTACAGCTGACAGGACTCGCAAGACATGATGTTAACTGTCCTATCGTTTGTGGAACAGCACCACATTTACACTCCAAGGCGATGTCGTCTATGAATCTCCACCAGAACAGGTTTTCTTTGCTTCGGCCAACCTGGTTCCGGAGTCAGTTTAAATACTTCCAGGTTATCCAAGGCAACTCATGTCCAAGCGGGAGATTTTCAGCGGGTGGAACGAATGCTTCAAATCAAATCATTTATTTGCTCGAATATGGGTAGGTACATGAGGTGATACATAATTAACAAAAGTCCTTTAAACCATATCCTACCATAATAGGTGTGCAAATATCTATTATATCTAATAAAAATATACACTTAGATAAACTTACGCCTACCTCCCATGGGGGTAGGCAAAAACTACAGAACGCCACCTGCTCCGATCCCGAAATACACCTTTGCCCTGTTTACGCTCATACATCAGGGACGTATACGCACCGCGCCGGTTTCGAAAAATATTTATTACATTAATCCATAACATAAAAAAAACAACAAAATACATTAGCCTATAACAAATATTAATATTAGAGTATTTATTGACATTTATTAATTATATAATTATATTATCATTACTTAATTTATAAATTAATTACATTTGTCATTTAAGGTTTTGGTTGGTTTGAGTAAGAAAACACTGTCTCGTCACAGCTTCAGTCTTTCTTTTGATTGTTCGACAATGAATGGACGACACACTTTAAAAAACTGTTTCGTCTTTTCAGCCTTTGTGGCACAAGGATGTGGTCGTGCAAAGGGTGTCGCGTATCGGCGACCATTTTGGCTCTTTCGCTAGAGCTTGTCACCGCTCTGCGAACTACTAGTGTCGCTATTGCTGCTAGTGGATACAGCAGATTATCCGGCACGTTTGATTCATAGCTGTATCCAACTAACTTTGCATATGCAGAATGACGGGGCACGCGAATTTACCCGCAGATAAACATAGCGCCAGCTCAGTAGTCCGCATACCGCTAGGCGAAGCACCACACTTATATGAGACTAGTCGCTGAAGGTTGTTGCGAGTGTGCACCTTCTGCTTGATGTTCTTCCAGTTTTTGCCGAATGATAAAGACCTGTCCAGAGTAACACCAAGATAGATAACTTAAAACAGTCTCTACGAGTGACGATAAGTAATAACGTCCGGGGCTTTTTTTCCTTCTTTCTTTCTTGATAGCTATCTTCACTACG
The DNA here is from genome assembly GCA_916610205.1 of Griposia aprilina. NCBI lineage: Eukaryota > Metazoa > Arthropoda > Insecta > Lepidoptera > Noctuidae > Griposia > Griposia aprilina. Next base: position 19,359,887 of record OU744286.1, read on the forward strand.
TTATTAATGACAAGCTAATCTTTGTATACTGCCTCGTTGGTGTAGTGGTCACAAGCGCTACCGCTGAGCATGAGGTCCTGAGTTCGAATCCCGGTTCAGACAAAGTCTTCTTGGGTTTTTCTTGGAATTTCTCAGTAGCATCTCAGACTTTGGATTTGTGTCCGGTTGATGAGAGTCGCCTCCATGAGACTTAAACATAACTGATGAAATGTGGGTGTACTATAGGTATACCTCTACGCAACCCTTACTCAAACACATAAACAGAAATACAGACAGAATACATCTGGCCTGTAATTATACTTTTTTTCGAACTCATGATGTCCTGCAAACGAGGTGGCACCGAAAACAAAAATCTTATACAATTTATTTGCCAATAAAGTCACTGGTGCAGCACAACAAAATATAGGCTAACAGTGAAAACAACATAACAGTGAGTAAAGCCAAAAGAGTACCTGGTATTAATACACACGTTAGCTATAAATCCTCTGTGTAAATACCAGAAACAAGATATGAACGGCCGCCATAATCCCAGTGAAATTACGTGCCATATATTTGAAATGTAACACGAGCACTTGCTTGAGTGTATGTGAGCGCTCTATTTTGTATATTTATGTTCATTCCAAGGTTTAAGGGTTATATTTTTTTGTTTTATAGAACAATTTTGAGGTCATACTGCGCATAAGTTGCATCATTCGTTGTAACTTTTCTGGCTCAGCAACGTGTGTCTCTTTGGTATCCAGGCCGGCTTTTTTTTGGGTTATTTGGTAATCATAGTCCCTTAAGTGGTATAAGTTATTTTTTGGCGGTTCTAGTTGGTAAAACTTGCAGAATGTCGACTTGTTGTGAATATTAGCACAGTATTGCTTGCTCAACAGAACTTGCTGTTGGACACTGAGCTTTAGCCCGACGTGCGTAAGGTTAAAATATGTATTATACGTATTTTCTTTCTTTATTTCTAACACGGAGCGTAAGGTGGGTGTAACAAACCCTTATAGGAATCATGTGTGTTTAATAGTGTAATGTATTTTTTATTCTAATTTTATTGATTATTATAATTATAATCAGTACAGTGCTTATTATTTAACCAAAATTAAAGGTAAAATAAAAACATTTTTATATTTAGTAAAGGAATCAACAACATAAACCATTTGAACTTATATTTATAGCATATGACTATGTTTTATGGTATTTTTTTATTTTTTATTAAGCAACGTAACGGTATTTTTTTCTTCTAATAAAACAAATACAAAAACAAACTAAAACAAAAATGCAAACAAAATAAATAACTGGAAAAAAATACACTAATTGAATATTTGTTACTCGGAGCGTAAAGGCTCGTTCACACTGGCGCGACGCGACATCCCAACACAAATGCGCCGCCCGTCGCGCTGCACGCGGTGCCTTTGTGTACGCTGTCGCGTCGCGCCAGTGTGCACGAGCCTTAAGTTGGGTGTAACGCACCCGCTGACACCTTTGACCTTGGCTGAACACTTCGCCTGGTGGCAGTCCACTGAACCGTGACAATCGGCGCTTCCTTACCCCGCGCAGCTGCTCAGACGCATAGCCTATTATAATGATTTACCACAAAAATATCGATCGATTGATCTTGGTCTGGGCTGGCCACACGCAACCTTACGCTCGCAGGGCTGGGGAGTATTGCCAAGTGCCTATTCTACAGGTATAGGCATTCCCCTGAGGTTGAATTGCGAATTTTCGGCAGCCGCTTTCCGTTAAATATTAATCTGAGACTGGTTTGATAGATGACCCTAAACTAGGATTCACCAGGAACTAACTGTTCTAGATTTTTTTCCATTATTCGCCTTGCGTGGCTTCGCACATTATGTTGTACTAATAGTATTGGTAGTAAATTGCTTGGATTTCAATATTACTGAGTACTTTCAAAGTGTGATCTTGAATGAAACACCAACGGGGCTAGCATGGCTACTATGACATGGCTTGAGTCACACATTTTATCACAGTTTGGGCGATAAAGCCGTCCGTTCCGTTACCGTATGTATTGTCACAAACGTCTTGGGTACGCCCATGCTCGCCCCCAGGGTTTAATTTTGTTCAATATTGTGTGTCGTCGAAAGTCATTCTAAAGCACGATATATGCCTAGTAGGTACTGTACCTAGGGAATTCAACCTCGAGTCAAGTTTGGCAACTTGAGATCTCACGTGCCAAGTATGATTTCGAGATAGATCAGATTCGAGATCTCACCCGACTATCAGACGAGATTAATTGCTTTTTGAGATCGAGATTTCGCCTACTTTTTGAAATAATGTATCTTTTTCTAAACAAAATGTCTTAAACTTAATTAAAATGAAAACTACACCTACTTAGGGTAAGGGTAAGTGTTGTCTTTTGTAAATAAAAAGACATTAATCGAATCTCGAAACATAGAAATAACCGTTTATTTAAGTATTAATCATATGCAATACGTAGGTATAATAGGTAGCTACATAACGCAATAAATCAGCACACAGTATATCACACACACTATAAATGGATTAATTATTATAGTGAAAAGGCCTTCTCAAGAAGTATAGTGTGCTAACGCACTCATTCTCAAAATTTCGTTCGAGATTTCAAGAACGAGATTGTCTTCCCACAAGATTAAATCCCGATAAAAGGCTCGAGATTACATTCCCTATACCTAGTAAAATAGTAGAGTAGAGAAATTATTTTATTACCAAAACAGCAGTCAGTTAGAGTAAATTAAATAAACCCACGTAACCAGTTAACAAGTTGGTTCCTGTGTTCCGTAGAAATAATTAATCACATGTTGCATGCTGTTCTGCGAACCAACATGTTGGAAATAGTGCAAATGCTATTATTTTATTAAAATTGTTGGCTCCGTGATGTTTTAGTTCAATGTTTTATGCTTGATTTAAATAATAATAACTACGTAACGATGTGCAAACATTTTCATTTCCTTATATTAAGTGTGTAGTTTTGAAAATGTTTTTGGGGTTACAAAGTAATAGTACCCTATATATTGACTTGCTTTTTACCAAAATAAATTTCCTTTACCTAGCACTGTTTGTCTCTGCTTACGGCAATAAATTCGTCTCTGTACATTTGTGTGCTTAAAGTATTAAACAAATAAATTAATGTCACTGATATTATCCTTTGCAATTCTCTTTACTGTTTGTATTTCCTGTGCGTGTCCGAAATAAAATATTTTTCTTTCTTTCTTTTCTTTTTATGTGACTACATAAAAAGAAAGGAAAAAAAAATTGTTGACTAACAATATTTTTTACTCAGTTTTGTTGTCCTTCAGAATCTTCCTATTATTAATATTAATAATAAAGTTGGCTTCGACCCCTCGTACGCCTTCCAAAGGACCGGGACCCTAGGGTCCGGAGATATGTCAAAGACACTTTAATTAATAATATTAGTTTATTATTGATTGTTTATTAAGTAGGTACACAGATACCTAACGGGTGTAATTCCCGTACGTAACAAATATTTGTACAGTCTACAGGTAGTGGCTTCGGTTTCTGGTTGTTTGTGCATATGAGATTATTGTTTGTGTACGTGCCCAACTCCGATACAGGAGAAATTCCTAGCGTAAAGAGGTTTTAGAATTATCAGGCCTGAAGAGAAAGGGGGACTATGATTCTTACAGTACAAAATATTTGGTTAGTGGCCAAAATCTGAACTTACGCCACCATCTTGTTTTTTCAATATTTTTAACCGACTTCAAAAAAAGGAGGAGGTTCTCAATTCGACTGTATGTTTCTTTTTATGTGTGTTAGTTCAGAACTTTTATGTGGGTGAACCGATTTGGATTATTCTTTTTTTATTTGATAGCTCGTACTTCACATGTAGTCCCATTTAAATTTGATTAAGTTCTGACTAGTAGTTTTTGAGCTATCGTTAATACTGCATATTTTTTCCACTTAGTTTATATTGATGATCTTTAATAATTTCCTGTCACTATTATTTACATATCAAGTAGTGGTTTACCAATGTTTGTGGGGTAGGAACCACAACTAAAAGACGTGAAAAATAACTTTAATTTCGGAAGTCGGTGTCTTTGTTTTGTGTTTTCGTTTTTGGCCACCGACTTCCGAAACTAAAGTTATTTTTCAAGTCTTTTAGTGTTTTTTTTGGAAGTCGGTGGTTTTTTTGTAAATAAGTTTTTATTTTTCACTTTTTAGTTGCGGTACCTACTTTACAGAAATTCGTATACCACTACTAAATGAGACCACATGTGAAGCACCAGCTATCAAATAAAAAAAGATTCATCCAAATCGGTTCACCCAGAAAAAAGTTATGAGATACACAAATAAAAATTAAATAAAAAAACATACATACGAATTGAGAACCTCCTCCTTTTTTGAACTCGGTTAAAAATACAATCAACTTCCAAAAAAAAAATTGAAAAATATACTTTAATTTCGGAAGTCGGTAGCCAAAAACGAAAATACAAAACCAAAGACACCGACTTCCGAAATTAAAGTTAGTTTTCACGTTTTTTTGTGTTTTTTTTTTGGAATTAGGTAGTTTTTTTGGAAAAAAGTTCAGTTCACGATCATCGATCAATGCTGTTTTCTTCTTTAAAGTGGCATTTGTCTTAAAATGGTAAACTACAGGCAGGTCGTTTGTTTCTGATAATTATTATTTTAAAATGAAAGTTTTACAGAGTTTATTAATCGTTCATGCAAAAACGGCTTAACGGATTAATTGGATAATAGGGTAAATAATAACAAAGTCTTGATTTATGTAATACGTTGGAATTATTGGGGAACATGAACTAATTACTAAGTACTCTTTGATTCAGGCAACAGCTTGTTATGTATAAAATAACTTAAATACATTATGCAGGTCCATCTACGAGGATTTATAGTATACGACTCCAAGTTACTCTCTAACGCGAGACGTTTTTAGGAGAATTGTACCTATTATATAACACTTTCGTACTCGCAGGTTAGTAGGGACCCCATTATGAGAGGTAAAGTGTTTATACCGCAAGACGTGGCTGAGGGATGAAATAATTGAGCTTTATACAGAGTGTCCAGCAAATAATGGACAAACGTAACGGGTAGGCAGCTCACTTGATTTCCAACAACTAATTTGAATAGTTTTTAATTTTCTTCCATTTTGGTCTCTAAATGGTAAAAAAAAAACTATTCAAGATTATTTTTTCTAAGGCAAATAAAACGCTAGTTACAAAAATGGTATCTTATTAGATTAGCTATTCAGAAATGTTCAACAAAAATCATACCATAAAATGTTATCATTAGCAGTGACAGCATTAAAAAAACTGTATTCTGGTAGAGAAAATGGTGAAATTCTAAAAAAAATATGTCTGAATAAAAAAATTATAACGTAGCGATTATTTTAAAACTATTCAAATTAGTTGTTGGAAATCGAGTGAGCTACTTACCCGATACGTTTGGTCCATTATTTACGGGACACTCTATAATAAACCCGGAGTTGAACTATACCAAAATTAAGCCTGGAAAAAATGGATAGTTATACGGTAGTGGGTCTAATACGAACGCCCGGAGTAATCGTAACGTAAATTCGTACTATAAAAACATATTAAAATACTAGTTTCCCAGATAAAATGTACTTAGTTTTAAGACTTTATTCATAATTATCTATAGATGATACTTATTGTGCTTGTCGTAAAAAAAAAAATCAAAATGTTATAGGATACTCGTATGTTCGATTCAAAAGTAGTTCAAATTTACGTTACGTTTGAGTTCATGCTTGGACGGCTGGTGGTAACTTTACTACGAGATTATTAATGGAAGGCTGTATTTTTTATGGCATATACTGGAGGTAATGTACGGTTGATCTTAAATATTATGTGTGAATAGTTAAAATATTTAAAACCTTTTTCCATACAACTTTTAAAAAATTCTCTGAATCAGGAAACATTCCAAATTATGCCGAACAGAACGGTCCGAGTTTCATGGAAGTAATATTGAAAATACAAAAGCTTTTTTAACAAAATTCCTTGTATTGTATATTGTATGGCATAACAACGAATAATTTTCGACAGGTTATTTTATAAACTTTCTGAACCTTTTTTAATTTATCTTATAGTTAGACATAGTTCTTAATCATAAATTACACACTAAAACACTGAAACTTATTTTTATGGCGATATCATAATAATCCATCCATCCAAAACTTCTCCATTACATTAAGTAGTACCGACCTTGTAAATACTTTACCCCCTTTATTTTATTTTTTTGGGTGGGACATCATGAAATGACCTCTCCCGCTCTGGGCGGAGCGGAAGGGCGTGTCAGACTCTTACTGACTAAAACCCACCCGTGTTCCTTCAGTTGCCTGTGCACCAGGGCCACGGTAACTCTTTCGAACAATCCGCGACCCCGGCAGGCATCGGCCCTATCGGACCCCGTCAAGTATGCTGACATCTCTTTGAGGCGCGCGTGGAACACAACGCGCCATCGACCCGGGCCTGGTCCTTACCGGACGGCGAGCTGAAATACTTTACCCCCTAAGGTTGAAAGACTTTTGCTTTATGACTAAAATGCGACGATAAGACAGTGTCAACCTTACTGAAGTTTCGCTACCTCCATGGTGGCGTCGACCGTGGCAGCGTGACCACTGCGCTTTCATCGAGGAAGCGAAATTTGGGGCCAACAAGGTCTGAAATACTGCCGTGCCAGCGACACGAAGAAAATACCTTACTCTTCGTAAGGTATTTTGTTAGTTTGAAATGCTCCTTATTTATATATATTCATTTTTTATTTTTACTGTTTGTATTTCCTGAGCGTGTCCCAAATAAAATAGTTTTTCTTACTTTTTTACTTTTAAGGTTTCAATTTAATTTGAGTTTTTGTCAAAAGTGGTTAGCAATTACGAGGTCGACTGTCAATGGAGTTAGGAACTAAAGCAAATCACTTTCGCAATTATAACCAACTGTTACGTTATATACATATAATTGAACTATAAGGTCTAAGGACCCAGAGCCCTTACGTCTAACTATTGTAATCTATTAATTTAGGGAACAACGTGAATGTACGTGTTAAGTTTCAATTTAGATACGATAAGATAAGATAAGTTTTTATTTGCCTTAAACATGGTATAAGGTTGTTACAGTCAGGTATTAATCTAAAGTCCACATGTTTAGCTATACAGGATATCTATCAATTGTATGCAAAATCATTATTAGTTAATTGTTGTTTGCACGGAATGTTACCACTTCATAAATATTATGTTTTTAAATATTAAAACTAATTATAGTGTATTTATTTTATTTCTTATTTTTTGTTTATTTTTAGTTTTCGTATGCTGCACTGATTTTGACGTCATCACGTCAACGCCGGCTATCGCTGAAAACCAGCGCTGGGGGTCCTAGCATTATGCTGAACGATTGCCGTTTTGCGTGGATGTGACGCATATTTTCCCCCAACTAGTTTAATTTTTTTTTGTATTTGTGTGTTTTTTCTTTGCGTCATATTTACCGCAAATAAACGTATTTACTTTCTTTCTTTCTTTCTTTCTTTCAATGTCACAGATATAGGTTCAATACAATAATATAATAGTTTTATCTCAGCATTATTCGCAATGACAAAAGTCCAGATATTATAGTTCATTGTTAAAAAATTCTTTAAATTCATAAAACATTTATGTTTTTTCAGCCATTTCAATAATTTGTTTTTAAATGAGTTAATATTATACAACAATTTTATTTCTTTTGGAATTTTGTTAAAAATGCGTATACACATGACTAGGAAACGTTTCGCATACTTGGCTGATTTAGGAGTATCCTGCAATGCAAGTCTGCATGGATCTCTATGCCAAGAGTTCATTTGATAGGCTTTTTTGAACAAGCCCTTATTATTGTAAACATATTATTATAAATACAGATTTCGTAAATGTAGAGTGACGGAAGTGGTAATATACCTAGCTTTTTAAAGAAAGACTACATGACTCGTCAGAACGGATACCACAAATTGCTCCGAGGTATTTCTTTTGCGCAATAAATGCTCTGTGTCTATCCATGCTGTTACCCAAAAAAAATAAGCCCGTATCGTCAGATGAATTCTATATAGGCATGATATGTAGTAATTTCTGTTTTTTTGTTGGTTATATTCTTTATTTGTCTGAGAGCATACACAAACTTATTAATCCTACTGCACAAATTATCCAGATGTACTTTCCAATTCAGATCTTGATCTATGAGTACTCCTAAGAATTAAGTATGTGGAACTTCTTTTAGCCTGTCAATATTAAGTTTGAAATTGTATTTAGTATGTTTTGATTTATTAAACTGTATATAATTAGATTTATCTAGATTAATTTTTAATTTATTTGTCTGTAACCATTTTATAATGTCGTCAATAGTATTATTTATGCCTATCTCGTGATCAGATTTAGTTTTATACTTTTTGTCAGATGTCACAATAAACGAAATGTCATCTGCAAATAATACATATTTATGGTTCGTCATTAGTGGTAACTCGTTTATGTATAATAGAAACAATAAGGGTCCTAATATACTCCCTTGGGGGACGCCGCAATTATTAACTCTATAGTCAGATGAATAAGAGGTTAATATATTTTCATTGACTTTATTAATAACAACGTGTTGTTTTAGGTTGCTTAAATAAGACGCGATCCACTGCAGTGCTAAACCTCTTATTCCATTTTTTTCTAATTTACTCAACAAGATATCATGTGCCACAAAGTCGAAGGCTTGTGACAGGGCAAAGAATAGTCCTGTCGTTAAATAAGTTTTTTTTAGGAAATTATGAATATGCCTTAAAATATCAGCAATAGCTAGTGTTGTTGACTTGTGCTTTTGAAATCCATACTGTTCTTTTGTTATGATCTTGTATTTGCTACAGAAGTCTGAAAGTCTCTTGTGCATACATTTTTCAAATAATTTAGATATTATATGTATAAGGATTATCGGGCGATAATTTTTACCATCATTTTTATCGTTTTTTTTGTACAGAGGTTTATAGATCTTTGTTGGATCCTGACTGTTTTCGTTTCGTCTATTTTTTCTCTTTTATAGTGTATCACAGTCGGTGATACTTTATTTACATTTACAATATAGCCTATTACCTAATAAGTACTTTAAATATAATTTAAACTGCTAAGCAACTATAAAAATAAGAAATCGTAGAACCCAGACAGGCACTTTACTTTTATACATTATTTTATCATCACTGCTCTCAAACCGCCATGTCCTAGAACCAAAAATTGGAAGACATTGTGACATCCACAAACCCGTGCTAAGCCAGCGGGGTGGATTACGGCCCACGCCCTCTATCAAAGAGGAGGCCTGTGGCCTAAAGTGAAGAATAGGCAGTAGGTATTAATCCAGTAGCTTAAATGGACAATGAAAGAGTCTTCATCTTTCTCATTTTTTTTTTTTTATAAAGCTGTATTTCAGTGTGAGTAGTGTGGGTGAAATCACCAATTCTATGATTTAGTTGCGTCATTTGGTGTAAATGAGCGCTAATTAACCGACTTCAAAAAGGAGGAGGTTCTCAATTTGTCTGTATTTTTTGTTTTTTATATGTTTTTATATGCGATATCTCTAGTAATTATGGATCGATTTAAAAAAAATGATAGTTTATGCCTCAGGGTGGTCACATATAAATTTTATTAACTTTGCTTGGGTATAGTTTTTCAGTTAGCTTCAGTAATACGTATTATGTCCACTTAGTATACTTATTGATAATGTTATAATAACTTCCTCTTACTGTTATTTAAAAAGCAAGTACTGGTATATGAATTTATGTGGGGTAGGTACCACAACTAAAAAGTGAAAAATAAAAAAACAACAGTCGTCCAAAAAAAAACACTGCAAAGTGAAAAATATTTTTTATTTCGGAAGTCGGTGTTTTGTATTTTCGTTTTATGCCTCCGACTTCCGAAATATAAGTAATTTTTCACTTTGTAGTGTTAATTTTTTTTGATGTCTGTTATTTTTTTTTTAGTATATTTACTTTTATTTTTCAAGGAACAAACTATTTCTCTCAAAAGTTGCGGTCTCAAGTCTTGCGGCTTTTTCACCTTCTAAGCGTTTCCTTTGTGGTTCATAAATTAAACCGGCTCCACTTAAAATTTGCTCATTTGATACTACTAAACCTGGCGACCGGCGGTGACATAGGAGCAAAAACTTCGTGATATATTTCCACTACATTAAAGGGTCGGCGCTTAGTTGGAGCCGATTTTCATTATCAAACCTTTACTAACTCCGTCAAAAATTTACGGAGGAACGATTTCTTGCGGAAGTTCAGCATTTGCGGACGCGCGGTTCCGTTAAAACACTTGTCTAAACCCACCATGTCGACTGCATGTCAGTGACCTCGAGCGGGCCTAGGTAGTATGGAGTTTCAAGAGAACACAAGGCCTGCTTATACTGTTTTTTTACCACTGACGTGTGTTTAACTGTACAAACCTTTCATGAAAGAAATAAGAAAGAAAAAAAATACGTTCAGTTGCGGTAAATATGACGCAGAGAAAAACACACAAATACAAAAAAGAAAGAGTTGGGGGAAAATATGCGTCACATCCACGCAAAACGGAAATCACCCAGTATAATGCTACGACCCTATGCGAAACAGAGCCCCAGCGCTGGTTTTCAGCGACAGCCGGTGTTGACGTGATGACGTTAACTGTGCAGCATACGACAATATAAAAATAACAAAAAAATAAGAAATCAAATAATTACCCTGCTCTAAATGTTTATACAAAAATAATATTTATAAAAATAAACTCGGAAAACTTAACACTAGAGATGGCCGATGCATTCCATCAGTTTTTATGACAAGTCTTTTACAGTTCAAGCAGTACGGTTATGGAATGCCTTGTCCGTGTCGATAAGGCGTGCTCAATCTTTGTCCTGTTTTAAAATTCTGGTTAATAAACACTTCCTCTCTCCTTAAAAATCATCATTACTTTTAGTTTCCTTGTTCTTGTTTCACGTTTATTATTGTATATTTTATATGTAGATAAGTATATGTTTTATGTATTCATTGTATATGTAAATGGTACACCCCTGACTACCTGCATTATTGTCTCTCTTTCTCCCTTGAATACATCCAAAGGTTGTCTGTAAAAGATCGCTTTTAGCCATAAGACCGCCCATTGTGTCACTCTATGTAAAATTTCTACATTTATATCTGTTATTTTCATCATGTACATAATAAAGAGTATTCTATTCTATAAAAAGGTAGCATTCCGGGCAACGACTCATTGGCTGCCGGCCTTTAATAATCTGTGCCCGCAGCTGTCTTAAAACTATAGGCCATAAAAATACTTATAAAAAAAAAAAACTATAGGTTTGACATTTTGACATGCTGATGTAATAAATAACATGGCGTATTAATTAGGTAATGAATGTGATGATTGAATTTTATTTTAAAAACTAAAACATGTATTTGTGTTGGGTGATTGTGTACGTACAGTTTTTGTAAAACAGTGTTTGTGAAATTTGTGTTAGAAGGTGCAGATGACAAACGCTGTGGTTCATAATTATTATTTGTAACCAACTTACATAATAAGCATGTAAATACATTATAATTATGTATCTGTACCTACAATACATAATTCTAAAGATCTTATCGCACAATGTTGCTAATGGCACCGGCATTGTCATGAGCCGACATTGTCGTGCTCCGAGCTTACATCTATCAATGCCATTCCTCTCTCACGCGACACGAATTATGCGTTCACTGAATGTGAATAAAAATGTCGCTAGAAGGAAAATGTTTAGGTAACCTGTCATGTTGGAAAATGGTGGAATTTCGTCTGGCGATGTAAAAACTTAAGGGGTTGAATGATCTCAGTTACAGTAAAAAAAATATAAACTCGAGCACCTTAAGTTTTATATTTGGTCTTTGCCAACATTACGAATGAAAAATGTGTTTTTTAAGGTTTTGAATATTAGAATGGAGGTGACTTATGCGGTTTTGAACAAGATGAAGAAAAAGAAAGAAAGAAAAAGTATTTATTGGGTCTTGCACAGGATTATCACAAACTAAACACACTCTTAATAACAAAAAATAAATAAATTAAATGTAATATGAAATTAAAAAGGAATCATCAAAATCGGGTCATAAACGACGAAGTTATCCGTGAACACACATAAAAAACAATATATATATACATATACGGTCGAATTGAGAAACCTCCTCCTTTTTTGAAGTCGGTTAAAAACAGAAAGTCCTATAGCAGGCCAAAAGGCCCCTACCTTAGCATGATGCTGCGACATTTTAAAATAAATGACTGAAAAATGACTATAAAAGAAAATTTGGGATAAGCCGAGTTGATTGATTATTAACATAATTGTTATTGAGTAGGTACGCACATTTCCATTCCTATCTGATCATTTATAATTCCCCTTTTGGGATTGATAGATCATATTATTGTATTATGTTCAAATTAAATCCGCTTGGTACCCAATAACTGTCAGACTGAAACGCGATAATATTTGGACTTCGGAGAATTTTCGGGATCATAATAATGTTTCTATTGAAATCCATTGCCACGTTGTAGTAGGTCAGTAATATCTCATCAGTATTTTTGTATAGAAAAACGGTAAATTATAATACATCACATGATCGGCCTGTGTGTTAGCTGGAACTTACGGCTTCTGGTTCGGTTTCAAATTAGCATAAATTATTCAGTACGTAAAACAATGTTTTATCATTTTGCCAGGATCACGTTCCTCCTTACCCATCACTAATATTTTCAAAAAAACTGAAAAAAATATGCCTTTTTTAATAATAACCAATGTAAAAACACTCTTAACGAAGCCGAGAGTCATTTGTTCTGCGCGGTATAACGATCTTTTTTTTTGTACTTGACCATACCTGGGAACCTTCCGGTTTCGGAGATATTAAAGATCAAAGTTACAACGTTTTTTTTACGAAAACAAGTTTTCAATGTTATGACGTAACTTTGTACACTCCCACAATCCCACAACACATAAGCACAATGTTTTGCGTGCGTTACATTGCACACTACCGTAAACAGCGAATTTTCACACCAAAAATAAAAGCCGTTTCCTATTTTTGCACAAAGTTACATACTGATACCCCGATTTATTTGAAGTACATCAAATTGCTATCAGTACTACCCGCTTTATAATACAACCTAAGTTATTTTTAAGTTTACTCTAGTAATTGTAAACAGTATCATTGTCACAATAAAATTAAAACAACCTCATAAATATCCTCCACAACAAGACACTTAGGCAACTTTTACCCAATTTCACCTGAAAATAATCGAATTTCCTCTTAATCAATTCATAATAACATTGTTTCTTCCACAAATTAATTCTTAGAGAGTCTAATCGACGTTGTGGGGAAATTAAGTTACGCTTCCCGCCTACCGAAGTTACCAAGGCCTTCCTTGGAAATTTGATTACCTTCAAATTTGTTTAAACACCTAAGTTTTTGTCTGGGCAATCATTGAAGGATTTATAAAGTTAGCGGAATTCAATTTTACGAATTTTGTCCTTTTTTATCAAAATTTATGATTATTTTCACGCTACTTACTTAACTGGAAAGATAAATTATACAACACATAACAGCACGCTGGTACTCCCCGAGGGGCTAGGCAGAGTTGTACGGTACAACTATTTTCTTAAAGTCCCTCGGGAATCATCGCATTTCCGAACACAAACGAATGCTAATTTCCATGTCCATCAAATTATTAGATTTATCGTGTATTATAAATAATTTGAATTCTGAACTTAGCACTTTATTGTTGTTTTTATTTGACGTAACAACAATTAAAGTGAAATTGGCTCAAAAGTCAATTTCGGTAGTTTTACAGTGGATCCCGTCTCACGTACAGATTCAGGATAACGAAAGAGTAGATCTTTTGGCCAATCAAGCTGTGTCAGATGGAATTTCTTTAAGTGTTTCTCCTTTATATACAGATTATATAAGATTAATAAAACAGCAGTGTACAGATGTGTGGAGCGAATACTTTAACCAGAGGTCAACAGAAAAGGGAATTTGGTACAAGACCATCCAACCACAGCTTCCAGTGTATAGTTGGACTGATCAAAATCTGCTTAGCAGAAGTGATTCGTTCCGGTCACATACCGTCAAAGAAGTTTGGTTTTCTGATGAAAAAGGTTACGTGACCCAACTGTGAAGAATGTGGAGTAGTCGAAGATGTGCAACATGTTTTGATGGAGTGTGTACGGAATGAAGCTTTGCGATTTAGCTTACCTGGTACAACAAATAAATATGATATTGGAGAGTGTAATGCTACGAGTATCCTGGCTTGTCCATTATCGGAACAAGCTAGGATATTGTACAAACTGGCATTTTTTAGTTTAAAGTGTTAACTGTTTTTAGTTCTAGTTGATTGTGCTGATGTTACAGGGTGACGTTATCGCTCAGCGATAAAGCCCTTAAAAAAAAGAACGAAAAAAAATATTAAAAAAACTATTAAAGTGCTTAGTTCTGAAATAAAATTATTATACACGATAAATCTAATAATTGACGAATATGGCAATTAGCATTCGTTGGTATTCGAAAATGCGATGATTCCCGAGAGACATTAAGCAAATAGTTGTACCGTAGGTACCTATTTATAGTACCCCCACATTTCGCCAGTTATGTTTAAGTCCCATGTAGGTAATAGGGGTGAGCCTATTGTTATATATCGGGCACAAATACAGGCTCCGGGCCGGGATGAATTAAACTGTTTAACACTAAATGCTGCAGTAACAACAAAAAGCAGATTAAGTATTTTCTAAATGCTTCTTGCTAAATCACACTGGAGGAAATGAGAACCTCAACTATAAACATAAAATAGAAAAAAAAGCGACTACAAAAAAATATTCTCCTTAAACTTTCCCAAGCCCTCGGCCATATCAAAGTCAAATTATTTTATAGGCACTTTTAATTTGCAAAAATGGGTCACATTCACAACATACCCTATGCCGAAGGTACGGAGCACGAAAAAAGACAATTGTTAGCCTCCAGCCTATAAAAGTTTTATGATACCTATAATATTACGTCGGCCACACCCCAGACGGTCAGCCTTGCAGAAACCACTGGCTGATAATTTTACCTGACCCAGATCTAATAACCCTAAAAAGTTCCTACACTGTTACGGAGCCCCAGCTAAATGTGGTGTTTATGGGAATAGTCCAGAATCTACCCACCATCTTGGATTTAGAATAGATACATTCATAATATGCCAAGGAAAATGCATCGGGTAGATTTCACCACCGAAACGGAACGCGATCAGCACATCTTGACCGGGTTCAAGGGTTTTTTTAGTGTTATCATCGTTGACAGCTCTAGAACGCCGTTTTGACGTGGTGATCGCATTCGGTTTCATTGGTAAAATTGGTACTGAGCCGGTACGGACAGGGAGCGAAATATTAAGCAATTTCTAAATACATTTCTCTTCCTCAGCCGGCGGATGTAAGCTTTTTGAACTCGTTTTGATTTAAAAAAGATTAAGGTGGTAGAAAAAAAATACATTAAGGTGCTTGAAGCTTTGTAAAAAAATCCTACTGGTATGTATTTTTATTTTCTGGTATTTTTGTTTTTGGATTGCCTCGTTGGTCTTGTGGTCACAAGCGCTACAGACTGCTGCAGAGGCCGTGGGGTCGCTTCCCAAGTCGGGCAAAGTTATATTGTTACAGTAGCAGCCTGGAGTCTGCATTTATGCCCGGTTGATAGCAATAGGCTCGCCCCTGTTACATGAGATGTAAACATAACTGGCAAAATGTGGCTGTACTATAGGTGCACCTCTACCTTTCCCTTCGGAGAACACAGGCGTGATATTATGCTGTTTAAAGTTTACCGAAACGTGCTTAAAATTTTGTAAAAAATACCTACTGGTATTATTTCTGGACCACATCATACAATTATTACATGTTCGAATAGGGTTACCCTTGTTTCATAGAAACGAAATTGACAAATTATCACTTCCCAAACAATTTTCCGCATAATTTTATTTTACAAATTATTACTTAGCAAATAAACTCTTCACAAATAAATGTAACGCAAACGTAATGTTTGGCAAGTGAACGTTTAAACAATAACTTGCTTATCAACTAGTACGTTTTACCAATTTTAATGTAGTCAAATATTTAGTATTGTCAGTTTTCAATTTACTATTTCTATTATAAGGCGTCGT
The DNA here is from genome assembly GCA_916610205.1 of Griposia aprilina. Classification (NCBI taxonomy): domain Eukaryota; kingdom Metazoa; phylum Arthropoda; class Insecta; order Lepidoptera; family Noctuidae; genus Griposia; species Griposia aprilina. The sequence continues at coordinate 19,376,013 of OU744286.1, forward strand.
CGACGAAGCTCCGCTCCGCGGGGCTCCTATATCTGGGTGGTTAAAAAAATAAATACCACGAAGGGGATGGCGGGGTCTGTTGACCCTGCCATCCTCTTCTAACCTAACCTGTCCGAGTCGAGGTGCCCAAAGTCCCGAGCTCGCTTCGCTCGCTCTTGCATTCTATCCCACCCTTGCATTTTGAAGCAATCTTATTTTTGTCTTTATATTTTTCGTCATAACAAATAATTTTTGACTACATATTTATTGTCTAAAGATTGTTTGCTGTAATAAGTCATTTGATTAAAGACCAAATGCCCTAATGACATTATCCTTGGTAATATTCTGCCGAGTAAAAATATGAAAATGTGCGTAATAAAATAATTCCAAATATTGCAATGGTATAAAAAAGGTTGCTAAAATTTGTTTGGGTAGTGAAATTTTGTAAAAATCATGTCGCTAAAACGGCAGGATCCCGTTCGAATAATAATATATAGATACCGTCAAACGGGGTGAATAGGGATGCAGGAGTGAGTCGAGACGAAACTTTAAAAGGAATTTTAATATTGAAGTAATATGTGTAATTTGTAGCCAAAAAGGACTCTAATGTTTTTACTGTATTATAATTAACGATTAACTGCCCTTGTTTGCAACAAGGTGTCCTGTCAGTTCACTAAAAGTTAATTCACAAATTATTACTTGACAAGCAACGATTGGCAAAAACATGATTTGTCATTTCATCATTATACAACAACAAGTTTGCCAAATAATTCACATAAGAAAATAATTATCCAATAAACTTTTTTAATAACGTATTATTTGACAAACAATTTTTTTTTCTCATTTTATCTCATAAATCAACGTTTGGAATAAAAACATTTTACATTAATTGACTTATTATTACGAATTCTTTGTTTAAAAAATATATGCCCGGGTATCTTTTCTGGCACAAATTTATTTGCCAGAAACGAGTTGCGCTAATAGAAAAAAGAGGTAATTTTTAGTAGGCTACCCGGAACCGAACTAGTTAATTTATGTTATTCTTTTGTAAATGGTTTCCTTTGGTTAGGTTAAAACTGTGACCCCCTACGCACGAGCCAAGCGAGCGAAGCGAGCGGTGCCACGGCAGCGGCCGGCGAGTTCCAGATACGACTAGATTATATAGAAAAAACATACTTTAGTAGGTTTAAAGAACTTTAGTACTTGCCTGTAAATTATTTGACCCAAGTGGAAATTGCATCCATGTAGGTTTATGTTTTAAAAATTTGATTGCAAGCTTAAAATAGCCGCTTTTTCAAAATCTAATATGCAAACTCTTGGTTTAATATCTATGTTATTTTCTGCTCCATATTCCATAATCATTCCAAATATTGTGTCACTGGTTTAGAAAATGTATTATAAAATGATATTTAGTATAAACGTGATTTTTCCAAAAGAATCTAAATTTTAAATGAAAAATGTATAAATGAATAAATATCATCCGAAACATTTCTAAAGAGAAGCTTTACCAAATAAATGTTTGTAAAGCGAGTGTTTATAAAATAAAACATTTGCGTAATAAGTTGTTTGTGAAATAAATAGTATACGAGACGTAAGTTGGTTGCAACATTAAATGATAAATGATAAATGATTTTATTTCTGTAAGTAGGTTTGTACAAACACTTTTACACGTCAATCATATTTTTAAACTAGATGAGGTCGGCGTTTCCTATCTGACTACTCTGAGAAGAAAGGCCGAAACAAACTCAGAGGTCACAGTCTCTTTTAAAGTCCATAGTCACATAATCTTGGTCAGATCATGTGAAGACCATGTAGATTGGTATCTGAAATGGTCTTTTGATGAAAGAACCACACAGATTGAGTGGACCTGTCCAGTCAGTGCACGCATTTGTCAGTAATCGTGCAGCTCAACTCAGGAAGTCAGAACTTAAGGAGCTCAACGATTCGACGAACAATACCAAAGAAAGGACATTTGGGTAGGCCACATAAATTACTCAATCTGCCAGATCATGATCAAAATTAACTGCGAAAAAAAAAAAAAAAGCAATGACCCACATAATCCTCACATTCACAATAATTAAAATAACATACTACTTTACAAGTAAATACTCATGTCATTGTGTATATAAAATTCAACAATGTCAATGTGTATATAAAAAAAATCGGACATAATGTTTGAGAACCATGTAGATTGGTGTCTGAAATGGTCTTTTGAGGAAAGAACCACACAGATTAAGTGGACCTGTCCAGTCAGTGCACGCATTTGTCAGTAACCGTGCAGCTCAACTCAGAACTTAAGGAGCTCAACGATTCGACGAACAATACCAAAGAAAGGACATTTGGGTAGGCCGCATAAACTACTTAAACTGCCAGATCAAGAATATAACTGAAACAATGACCCACATAGTCCTCATATTCTCAATAATGAAAAAAATATAATACTTTTTACAGTAAATATTCATGTCTAAAATAGCTAGCAAATTAAAATCAACATTCACCGTGTAAATTTATTGGAGCAGCTCAATCCCAAGCCTTTTTGTCCTCAATATAGTCTTTCACAGTATAATAGGCTTTCTGGCATAGTTTCCGTTTTATAAAAGATTTGAATTTATTAAAGCTTAGATCTTGAATGTCGCTAGGAAGTTTATTATAAAAACGTATACATTGGCATCTAAACGAGCCACCTATTTTCTTGAGCCTGGTTGTAGGAACAATAAATTTGTGTTTGTTTCTAGTATTTATATTGTGGATATCACTGTATTTTTTAAACAGATTAATATTTTTATGTGCATACAAAAGATTTTCATAAATATACTGAGAAGGCACAGTAATTATATTAATCTCTTTAAATTTATCTCTGAGGGAGTGTCTGGGACTTAATTTATAGATAGAACGAATTGCCCTTTTTTGTAAAACGAAAATTGTCTGGATATCGGCGGCATTTCCCCACAACAGAATACCGTACGACATCACACTATGAAAATAACTAAAGTATACTAAACGGGCTGTCTCTAAATCAGTTAAACCACGAATTTTTCTAACGGCGTATGCTGCAGAGCTAAGCTTTTTTGACAATTTATCTATGTAGGGGCCCCATTGAAGCTTGGTATCCAAAGTTATGCCTAAGAAAACTGTGGTATTTTCGGGTTTCAGCACTTCACCCTTTATGAGAACACTAGTTTCTACTTGTCTAACATGAGGTATCGTAAACTTAATACATTTAGTTTTTTTCTCGTTAAGAAGTAGGTTATTAACATTAAACCAGTTAACTACTATTGCAAGGGCGCTATTTACATTGTCAGTAATCAGCTGCTGACGTTTCAGTTTAAATAAAAGTGAAGTGTCGTCTGCAAATAACACTATATCATGTTTATCCTTTATGAGGTAAGGCAAGTCATTTATATAAATAAGAAATAAAAATGGCCCAAGAATTGAGCCCTGGGGGACCCCCATTCTTACTACCGATCCGGGTGATCTTTTTCCATTAACATCAACTCTCTGAATCCTATCACTTAAGTAAGAAGTAAGAAGATCCAGAGAGGCGTTTCGGATTCCGTAGTGGTGCAGTTTCCTGATCAATGTTTCATGAAGAACACAATCGAATGCCTTGGACAAATCGCAAAAGATTCCCAAAGCATCGCATTTGTCCTCCCATGCATCATAAACATGTCCTAAAAGTTCAACTCCGGCATCAGTAGTCGAACGACCCCTCGTAAAACCGAACTGTTTGTTATGCAGTAATTTGTGATTATTAAAAAATCCTTGCATTTGATTCAAAATAAGTTTTTCAAAAATTTTACTAAAGGTAGGTAGTACTGAAATAGGTCTATAATTAGTAGGGTCTGATGTACTACCCGATTTAAATAACGGTATTATTTTACTGTTTTTCATAAGATCAGGAAACTCACCACGATCAATACAATTATTAAAAATAACAGCTAAAGTAGGTGCTACAATGTTTATTATGGACTTAGCAACGTCCACAGAATTACCCCATAGATCTGCGGTCTTTTTAACATTTAATGTGTGAAAGGTTTTAATTATATCTTTGCAGGTGACATATTTGAAATGAAATTCAGAATCACATACAGGAACGTTTTCCTTAAGTAAAGACTCTGCAGCAGTGGGTGATGAGTTTAGAGATTTAGTAGTGGATACGGGAACATCAGCAAAGAAATTTTCAAAGGCCGCGGCGACTTGGGAATCTGAATTAATTGAGGAGTGACTTTTCAAAACGGCTTATTTCGGGTTCCCAATTTTACTTATTTTTTTAATGCCAATCGGGACTTTATGTACACTCACATTATATGACGTGAAGTGTCCGGTTCTAAAGTACTTTAATCTCGAAGAAAAATGGCCATAGAAAATGCTTTCCGCAACAAAATAGCTTAATTCACGTTAATTCTCGGCCCTACTAAATTGTGATAGGAGTTTTTTCAAAATAGCTCATTTCTAGAACATTTTGTATGGAAATTTTGTTAATACGTATCAAAATGGCTTATTTCTAATCTGGTATCACAGGTTATTTTGGAGGGTTGAAAGATAGCTTTAATATCTGGAAGTGGATCCGCAAATATATTTTTATACATTGGCAACACTTTTTATTTGACTACGGCCAATTAAAAAAATATTAAACGTCATGTGTCACCTTGCTGTCAACTTCTCAATACTTCATGTCAAGGCTGAGTGTCTTATTTCTAGGAGTGCCAAAACAAAATGGCTTATTTCTTAGGAGTGCTGAAACAAAACATCTTATTTCTTGGAGTTTGCGACTAAATGGCTTATTTCCTTAAATCATATGATAATAACTCATAATTTAGAGTATTAAAAAAAATATATACACTGTGAAACGATCTATTAACGTACCTAGATTATGTACATAGAAGTTTGTTACTAAAAATATTCATATATGAAAAGTTTTCGTATTTTTCTTGGTCCTGAAAAAAATGACCATACAGAAATAAGCCATTTTGAAAAGTCACTCCTCAATTATATTGTCATCAATATCAAGCGTGTAGTTACTACAGCGGTTGCATGACCTTCCCGTTTCGCTGTTAATGATACTCCATGTCATTTTAATTACATTACTACTATTTTTAATTTTTGAACTCAAATAACGTGACTTGGCCATACTGCAAACTCTTTTAAATAATTTTGAATAATTCTTAACATATAAATTAAATTCAGCAGTGTTTATACAAGTCCGTTCATCATATAATTCATAAAGTCGTTTTCTACTTTTATGTATACCAATGGTGGCCCAGTCACTGAATGAAGCGTTACTATTCACCGAGAAAGTCTTTGGAATGAATGTGTTATCAAATTGTGTGCAATACATATTAAAAAAATCATTATATTGTTCATTAGGGTCATCATTAGTCGACAAAAATGGTAATTTACTTAAAAGTTTAGTTTTAAATGTTTCCAAGCGATTACTAGTTTTTGAGGTAACAGTGATATCTTTTTTAATAACTTTTTTGTTAATATTAGGAATAATGATCAATTGTCCGCAATGATCAGAGTCTATTAAATTAATCATTTCTTTATGGGTTGGTGTAACATCTGTGTAAATGTTATCTAGGCATGTGGCACTAGTGGGAGTTATTCTAGTGGGCTCCAAAAATTGGTTAGCAAGATTGTATGACTGAAACAAACTTATAATTTTAGTACTTAACCCAGAATTTTCTAACAAATTAACATTAAAATCACCACAAGTTATGATAGACTTGTTTGAATTACAAATTTTGTGCAACACTTCATCCATAACCTTTTCAAAACAATCATACAATCCTGAAGGTGGTCTGTACACACTTAATATAATGAACTGCTCCAATTCTATACAGGCTATTTCAATTGTCCGCTCAACAGATAGGCTCACAATATCCTTGCGGTCTTTAAATTTAAGTTGGTTATTTACTATAATTAATGAGCCACCATGTATAGCATTTACTCTGCTGAACGAACTACCAACCTGGTGATTACTAAAATTGAACATGAACTGGTGGCTTTTAAGCCAATGTTCTGTCACACAAAGAATATCTATATTGCTATAATTCAGGAATAATTCTACTTCTAAATCTTTCTTCAAAAACCCTTGAATGTTTTGATGCACCAGGTTGATACTATTTAATTTTTTTACGCTTCCATTTGATTTATTATTTGCCTTTGTTACATTTTTGCAAGAGGTTGCCTCTATTGTCCTAATTTCTAATTTAAATGATGATCAATGTCATTAATTTTGACCAAATTATTGGCAGAATTGATTAACAAGTTATTGCATTGCTCAAAAGAAGCAATTTGTTTAGCCAAGTTTTTGGCTGATAAAGAAAAAAAATATGATAGCGACACAGCTATCTGTCTTCTGTGATAGTTAGAGAGATAGTATTTAACAATATTATACCTATCTTTCGTCAAATACAAATTATTACCAACATAATTGTTAGTATCAATTAAATGGAACAGATTATCATTATATGTCAAATTGTGCAATGTCATGTTAATGTCAAATCTTAAGTTATTTTCTTCCTGTGGCAAACTGTTACTATAAGGAAATGTAAACAACACAATTTTTCTTAAATTAAGGTTGCACAATGTTCTATGATATTGGAGCAATTCTCCTTTGTTTACATTTCCCCTATTTCCCATGAAAATTAATAATGTTGTTTCTTGCTTAAAGTTACATTTTATAATCTCTTTCATAATATTAATTAAAGAACAACCAGGCATACAGTAATTTATTATTGAGTGTCCTGGAAAGTGTTAGTGAACCAAGCAACAAACTATATTATTTCAATGTTAAAATCCCTTTTAAAGTTTCGTTCCGATTCACCCCTGCATGCCTATTCACCCCGTTTGACAGTATATGAAGTATATTGTAATAACGTTAGTACAATCTAAGTAACATCACAGAAATCCCCTTACATTGTTGTCATCGTCTTACAAGAATAAACACATTACCGATATTTATTGCTCGGCAGATAAGCATTTCAGCACATTTTTACACGCACATAGCTTTCAGTATTTATCGCCGCTTAACTTTATCGTGCCAGCGTAAACTAATTAAAGCCTTGTGACCGTGACAATAAAGAAATAGGTAGAAGGTTCACTTTTTATGATAGGCCATGTTTTTGTGGGTTATATGTTGCCAATCGGGACTGAGTGTTTTGTAGCAATCAAGTAGTAGGTACTACAGAACAGACTCAGAGCCTAAAAGATTCTAATACAGCATAATTGCAATTTTTATGAGTGTGGTTACATATCATCCAATTGAATCACTTTCTCCATGAGTCCAACATTGAACACATATTTCTGATTCACGCTATAAATTTGTCCATGAAGCTACTAATGTCCAAGGATTTTTGTCAAAACCAACTTTAAGTATGAATTTTTACCGCCAAAAATCAAGAATTTATTATAATTATGATAAGTTATGGAATCAGGCGTTATTCTGCGGAAATCCTTGTCATGATAATTATGTTAAAGAAATTTAGTGCGTACACTAGTCTAATTCAACCGACATCGTCCGATGACTTCCGAACACTCGCACTCAGTTCATTTTACAGTTATGTTTGATTCAATCCGCGGAGTTGGACCGATGACGTACGAGCTTAGTTCGGCTGATGACGGATGAGGTGTAAGTAAGCGTTGCTTTGGGCTTACGCTTTTTAAGTTACGTAACAAATATTCGGCTCGTGTCATCTAAGATCCCGTGTTCACAGCATCTAACAAAACATGGAGAAACATAGCTATTCATAACCATTGGACAGGCTTCCAAGTCGAAAATGGAAGGCTTCCGAGTCGAAAATGATACATTTTCGGTCACCTGTTTTCCTAGTTCCCGACAGCAAATAGCTATCGGATGAATAGCGGTAGTCCATTTGATTTAAACTGTCAAAGTTTTCGGGTATCGGATTTGTAAACAGCGTTTAGAGGAGTCCTACGATAACGTTGATTAATGTTCGATTTGACACGGAAGCGTATAGAATAGCTATGCTATTTAGAACTAGATATTGTGTATTTATTTTATTTCTTACTACATAGATTTTGCCCTCAGCTTCGCCCGCGTAGATGTCAGAATTTTTTCCACGAGAACGTATTACCGGGATAAAAAGTATCCTACATGTTAATCCAGGTTATAATCTATCTGTGTTTCTAATTCCATCCAAATCTGTTCGGTAGTTTTTGCGTGAAAGAGTAACAAACATCCATCCATCTATCCATCCTCACAAACTTTCACATTTATAATACATATTGATAATATTAGTAGGTTTTTTTTTTTTTCATCTTTACGTATGCTGCACCTGTTGAAGTCATCACGTGAACGCCGGCTGTCACTGAAAACCAGTGCTGGGGCTCTGTCTCGCATAGGTTTGTAGCATTATGCTGAGCGATTGCCGTTTTGCGTGGATGTAACGCATATTTTCCCCCATCTTGTTCTTTTTGTGTTTGTTTGTTTTTTTCTGCGTCATATTTACCGCAAATAAACGTTTTTTCTTTATTTTTTAGGATTCCGTACCCAAAGGGTAAAATGGGACCCTATTACTAAGACTCCGCTGTCCGTCCCTCCATCTGTCTGTCTATCCGACTGTCACCAGGCTGTATCTCACGAACTGTGATAGTTAGACAGTTGAAATTTTCACAGATGATGTATTTATGTTGCCACTATGACAAAAAATACTAAAAAACAGATTGAAATAAAGATTTAAGGGGGCTCCCATACAACAAACGTAATTTTTTGCCGTTTTTATAGATAATGGTACGTAACCCTTCGTGCGCGAGTCCCACTCGCACTTGGCCGGGGTTTTTCTTCTTTATTTGCAGGTGCAATCTTGTTACGTGTACAACGATCTACCATCAATGTTTCCTATATCAAGAGAAAGAGCTGTTACATTCTATGTTTTACAAGTTTTTTTTTAAACATTGTTCTCACATATAGAAGCAACAAGAACAATTTGCCCAGGATTTTTATATCTAGATTTAAAGAGTGTCCTTGGGGTTTCTTGCCCGTTCTTCTCCACGTTTTGGAAGCAACTTCGATTTTCTGAGTAACTGACCGACTCTTTGACAATTCAAAAGTGCCTGTAAATGGTTTAATTAAAAATAAATGCATTTTGTTTTTTTTTCACTTTCAACAACACGGAAATGAAGTGAACCTTCGGTGCCCACTTTTGCTGAGGCAGTAACATGTCAAACTAAATTGCAAACTTAATTTTATTGTCTTCTCTTAGTCGGTACAAGTATTTAAATAGCTTTTGTTTTAAAATATTCGTGAACAAGCTCTTTATGTATATAGCAACGGTAAATATGTATGTAAAAATACATAACGTAACGCCTGTAATCCCCGAAGAGTTAAAGGCAGAGGTATACCTATGGTACTCCCACATGTTACCAGTTATCTTTTCATCATAACCAGCCTATAATGTTCCCACTGCTGGGACACCGGCCTCCTTTCTTCGAGAGAGAGTGGTCTGTAATCTACCACGCCGGCCCAGTGCGGGTTGGCAGATGTCACATTTCTTCTAATTTTTGGTTCTAGAACATGCCGGTTTCCTCACAATTTTTTACTTCGCCGTTTTTGAGAGCAGTGGTGATGAAATTATTTACACAAAGTAAAGCGCCTGCCTGGGTTCGCACCCACGACCTAGAACTCGTAAGTCGGGGCCGTTACCACTGGGTCACTACTGCAGCTATGTTTTAGTCTAATAGGGGCTAGCCAGGCTACAGGCTGGTAATGAGAAATTCTAGATAGAAAAACCCAATAATTCTATGCCCTACCCGGGAATCGAACCCAGGACCTCATGCTCAGCAGTACTGTAGTTCTTGCAACCAATACACTTCCATACCAAGCATGATAATTGTGCGAATTCATCTTCTTTATAATGTCTATTACAAAATTAGAAGCAAACTCGAAAATACGGAAACCGCAAAAACAAATTAGAGATTTCAATCTGCAATTAGAGCTCATAAATATCAGCAGCTCTGCTTCTTACTTAAAGAGAGCAGCGTCATTAAATTAAATATATAATATAATTAACAAAATCCAGCTTACTAAGATGTACTAGTGGATCAGATCTTCTCCCTAAGGTGCATAGCCAAAAACATCTGGCAAAACACAAGAAAGTCTACTGTACTTTCGTGGACTTGGAGAAGGCCTATGACAGTGTGTGGAGGGAAGAACTGTGGTCGACACTATCCTTGTACGGTGTGGACTGGCACTTAGTACGGGCACTGAAATCTTTATACAAGGATTCCAGTGCTTGTGTTAGGATAAATGGGGCATACACGAACTGGTTCTGCATCTCGAGGGGTGTTAGACAGGGTTGTGTTGCGTCACCTTGGCTGTTCAACTTGTACATGGATAGTTGTCTGACAGATTTGAAAGAGGGTGAGTATGGATTGACGATGAATGAGTTGCCTGTCAAATGCCTTCTCTACGCAGATGATCAAGTTCTACTTGCATCGTCAGCGGAAGGGTTGCAAGACATGGTGACTGTGATGGATGAATCATTTAAAATGAAAGGGATGAATATAAATGTGAATAAGACGAAGGTCATGGTGTTTCAAAGAGAAGAGGATGTATCGGTATCTGATGTGAAATTAAATGATAAGTGTGTGGAGCAAGTAAGTGAGTTCGTATATTTGGGGAGTCTATTTACAAGTGATGGAAAGATTGATGGAGATGTGGAAAGAAGGATAAATGCGGGAAATAAAGTGAATGGTGCTACACTTGCAATTGTAACCAACCAGTTGATGTCCAAAAAAGCACGACTGGCTGTTCACAAGGGTGTGCTGGTGCCTACGCTTATGTATGGAAGTGAGTGTTGGGTGTGGCAAAAGAAGCATGAAAGTAGAATAAATGCTGTAGAAATGCGTTCCTTGCGAAGCATGTGTGATGTGACTATGAATGATAGACTGAAAAATGATGTGATAAGGCAACGGTGCGGTTTAAAGGAAGATGTAGTGACAAAAATTGAAAAGAGTATGCTAAGATGGTTTGGTCATGTTGAGAGGATGACTGAAGGGCGATTAACAAAAGTTATTTACAAGGCAGATGTGAGTGGAAACGCCGGGAGGGGACGCCCTAGGAAGACATATAGTGACCTTATTGGTGATGTTCTTCAGAAAGGTCAGGTGCGTAGTACTCACAACCGGCGTGCGTGTATGACCAGATGTATGAACGTAAACGAGGCAAAAGGAGTATGTATGGATCGTAGCAGGTGGCGTTTTGTAGTTTCTGCCTACCCCCATGGGAAGAAGGCGTGAGTTTATGTAATTGTTACGATACTGAGTAAAATTATTATAACACGAATCTTACATAGGTTATCTATGTATTTGTTTTTCATATAGCAAAAGTGATTTCTGGTGAAATTTCAGTAGGTACCTGTAGTATTTTTGTTAGAGTTCTTGTGGAATTACAACCTTCCAAAGCGCTAAGTCAGCCAAAATTAACTTAAAAATCAATATAGAATGCTGCTCGTTGGTAAGCGCATTACTTGAGAACGGCCGAACCGATTTGGCTATTTTTTATTTTAAAATTTTCGTAATAGTCCGATTTAGGTTTTAATGGAAAGAAAGTATGCAAGAAAATTGGCAAATTCAGGTAAAACCAAAAGTGCTTTTTTCTATGGGATTTTTGTATGAACCCAAGACCTTAGTAAAATTTTGACAGGATAACGTCTGTCAGCTAGTATTAAATATAACAAAAATAAACAGCTAAAATCTCTGATGATATTTAAAAGAATACATTTCAGTACAAACATTTTGTTTTCGTGAAACTGTCACAACATGTAAATCCGGATTTAAATTGCTATCAACGGTATGTTATTAACAGAGATCGGATATTCGGACGCATATTTACCTAAAGTTAATTTTTAGCTATGAATGTATGGAAGCGGATTCGTTTTTTTTTTTTTTTTTTTTGTAAAAAGAATCCCGGGGTTCTAGGAACACCGGGAATGCATAACTAGTCGGGTTTATAGTATCGAAGCGACTTCTTAAAATGTATTTATTGAAAAAAAAAAACCCCGTGATTCTTGGATTGCATAACTATTCAGATGCATATTTATTTAAAATTAATTTTTAACCCCCGATGCAAATATGTGTATGTAGGCTGTAAGAGGAGAGGTGGTGTGTGTTAAAGTTAAGATTGTTTCGGCTCAAAAGCGCATTCCATGTTAGCCAACATCTCAACTAATTATGTGAATGTGCATCCGAATATCCGATCTCTGTTTATTAATGAATGTTCAATAATTAATAAGTCGTTTTTATCACCCGTTATTTGAATCATTAATAACGGGCGATAAATGAAAATATATTATATAAATTAAATAAATTGAATCACGTTTGCAATCCAAATAACATAACATCACGCCTGTATTCCCCAAAGGGTTAGGCAGAGGTGTACCTATAGTACACCCACATTTCGCCAGTTATGTTTAAGTCTCATATAGTAGGGGGCGAGCCTATTGCTATATCAACTGAAACAAATCTAGAATCCGAGCTGCTACTGAGAAATTCCAGATAGAAAAACTAAATAACATTTTACCTGACCCGGGAATCGAACCCAGGACGCTCCGCAGGAGCGCTTACAACCAGACCAACGAGTCAGTGCAATCTAATTTCATAATAGGTAATTATTAGGCTAACTTCAATATTATACAGAATTCAGAAAATCTATATAGTATATAAAACACAAAAAATGTTTCTACCTATGTCCATTATAGACTTTGAAACGATCCAACCGATGTACCCCAAACTGATTTCATTAAAAAGGCAATAATGCGAAGATGGTATAAACTATTTTTTTAAATGTTTTTATTAGCGTAGTAGGACACGCTGGGTATCCGCTAGTTTAATATAAATGTATTACCGTAAACAGATAGTTTATTTTATTGTCTCTCTCAGTAATCTTACTTACTGAATATTAATGTGGGAATTTTAATTAAGTAGCACGTTGTCTGAATGCAACTCTAACTTTGATTTTTTTGTTTTGGGATATCAAAACCCACTCGTGTTCCTTCAGTTGCCTGTACGCCAGGCTCTACTTGGGGTTATTATCTGTGTCTAAAGAAACATTAGGCAGGGATGATCTCGAAATTTGAAAGGATTTGACTGCGAATAAGATGAGCAAGATGCAGTAAGAACTTAAAGTGTATTCTTTTATTTATATTTCAATTAAACATAGTTAAAGTCATTTTAGTCTGCACCACTACATTAATGTCTTATTAGCTTTACTCAACTCATTTGTAGTAAATGGAATAAACCCACACGTTCGTCCCGACTTCCATTTTAGTCCAATTAAAATGTCCTACAAAATTAATAAAAGTATGCAAAATCTTACCTCGTAACAGCGTCAGAATCCCAAGCGGCATGACCAATATAGCCACAAGCAGATCAGTAATGGCTAGTGACATCAAGAAATAGTTCGTCACATTCTGCAGCCTCCTTTCCAAGTAGATTGCCAGACACACAAGAACATTCCCTGCCGCCGTGCAGACCACCAGTATAATAGCAATAAGCGCCCACCAGTTGTTCACCGCATCGTCTTCTTCAATACCATTTGTGGCGTTTCCAGTTTCATTGCCAAAGACATCGAAGAGGCTGTCTATAGTATAATTGACTGCTTCAAACGTTTCGGCCAGTTCCAGTGCATTCTTTGATAAAGATCTATAGCTGTGTTCATGCATTGTGCCGTTTTTTTTTCAGTGTCAGGCTCATCTTCGTCGGTACTCCATTCATCTTATTTCGTAAATGTGGATTGATTCCGAATACATTGTCTTTTGGTTCTAATGTTGCTTGTTAATTTTGTGAAGCATCTGTAACAAAATAATGTACGTTATTTGAATGTTTCGATAGCTTTTTTTCGTAGTTATATAAATAACTTATACTTATAAAAGTATATTATGTCAAACCGTTTTGCTATGTCGAATTGACTTCTAATGTAACGAGTAGGTAATAATGTTATATTCCGTTTTGCCAAACTTGTAACGAAAGGCTGAAAATATACCTAATTACCTAAGCCAATCACGATAGATAACCATTTAGCTAGATTCTGCATTATTGAAATATCATCATAATTATAATTATTCGGTTTGAAATAAGACAAACTGTAAATAAAAAGATTCGACGAAATTATAGTAATATCAATATTCTACTCAATATTAAATATTCTTGCAACCATGTTTTGTAAGATTATTTGAGCATTTCATCTTTTTCGATATTACCTCCACTTAATATTTCAGGAGATAAACATGTAAAACCAATATTATAATATCCCGTTTAACCCACAAAGGTTATTGCCCCATGATTCAGGTATTCCAATATGTTCAGAGATAAAGAACACAAACAAATATAACCTTTTGACCTTCTGCATCTTTATAACTTTAAGAGATATTCCTTAAAGATAAGTGTATGTTTTGTTTTGAATATAAGGATATTTTTAAAAGGATTAAAAGCGATAGACGTACGGAAAATATAAGCTTTATTGTCATTCAACGTACAGCCAGGGAAATTAATTGTTTGTCAAATTCACACACTACGTCAATTTGCCGTGCTATAGGTATTTTATATAACTGTCAAAGAATGACAGTTATGGTTTGAATGTACTTACGCACAATATTATTTAAATTGGTAGTCATTTTAGTAAACAACAAAAATTCCTAACTTTACCTATAAAATGACTTTACCTATAACTTTATAAAATGCATGCAGGCTTTTTTAACTGCAAGAAAACCGAATGGTGGCTTTTTGTCAATTTAAGTAAAATTTATTTGAAATGCCTATAAATTTTATCCTGACTGCTTTTAAAAGCAGTTAACTCCTCGTTGGCTTAGTGGTTGCTAACGTAACTGGTAAGCATGAAGTCCAGGGTTCGACTTCCGGGTTATGCAAAGTGTTATTGGGTTTTTCCATCTGGAATTTCCCAGTAGCAGCCCCGAGCCTGGATTTGTTCCCTGTTCATGGCAAAAGGATCACCGCCTATTACAAGGGACTTAATTATAACTGGCCAATGGGTGTACTACAGGTACACCTCTGCCCAACCCTTCGCAGAAACAAGGAGTGATGTTTTGTAATTAATTTCAGTCGAGGAAGTAAAACAAAAAGCAAAACAGAAACACAGGTTTATTTACTGTAGTTTCCTTTTGAGAAGACCTATAAAAAGAAGTTTCCGATCCGTCCAGTTATAAAAAAAAAAACTGTTGAGATTTTGTTACAATTTTCACTAGCAGTTCTATATTTTTTTTTAACCAACTTCAAAAAGGAGGAGGTTATCAATTCGGATGTTTATATATATATATATTTTTATGTATATTCGGGCATAACTCCGTCATATATAGACGGATTTGCAAAATAATTTTTTGTTTGAAAGGGTATACTCTCGAGGTGGTCCCATTGTCGCCAAGTCAGAATCTGATGAAGGGATCCCATGGAAATCGAGGGAAATCTTCAAATTTTACAGGCACGCCTATAGCGATTTGGGTATTTTTTATAGTAACTCGTGCATTTGCTCTCGGAAAGCACCATTCGGTGAATTGGAACTGATGATGAAGACCAGAGGCCACCGGAACTACTCAATTATAAGTATTTCACGGGTTACGATTCGATTACTATAATATGGTTACTAAGAAATTTATGCTCGTCACAATGAATATGGTGAAATGGTGCTGATGGTGTCTTTGGATCTGTATTTTAGTTTTTTGCCACCGACTTCCGAAATTAAAGTTATTTTTCACTTTGTGGTGTTTTTTTTTGAAGTCGGTTGTTTTTTTTTTGTAAAAAAGTTTTTTATTTTTCACTTTTTAGTGAGTCAGCTATTAATTTATCTAAGTTACAATAGCCTAATATCAACTACTCATCACCTTTTTGTCTATTGCTCGATGTTAGGGCTAGGGACCAAAGACAATACACATTGCTGTGTGTTGCGACACTGGCTAATGACAACAAACAAATGATCAAAACAAAAACAAAATGCCGATTGTTGTGTGGAAAAATGACTACTACTAATTAATTAAGGTTTTGTGTAAATTAACTGAATTAAGACGATAAGGATAGGCAAACAGGCGCGACGCGACGAGAAGAACAATTTCTATGAAAACTTCATCGAAATTGTTCTAAAAGAGTCGCGTCGCGCCTGTCTGCGGGAGCCTTAAAACCAAAGTTGATGATGATGAGAACTCTTTATAGGAAACTCGTCTCAAAGACTTGACAAAACCAAACTTAACTTTTAAATTTTAATGGTAAAGTGTGGGGCAAGTAGCTCACACATTTCTTTGGTATAATTAACGCTGACCAAAACTAAAAACTGTCTGCGGTTTCGCTCATAAACTGCTGACAGAGAAAGTGCTCCGCTTAGGCTCATTTTAAATTCTTTCAGAGCCTAATATAAACTAATTACATAGACCTCCGGTTTGACGTCTAGAGTTCACATTTAGAAGCCAGTTTTAAGCTTTCTTTCTAAACTTAGGGCCCTGTTAAGGCGCAGATATACGACTTTTAATGATTTCAAATTGAACATCACGTCTAAACGAATAGTCTTATTTGTATGAAAAAAATATATGATAAACTAGACTATCCGCTTGAACGAACATTGTGTGCTGATATCACACCAATCTTTTATTGCCATAAATCACTCAAGACCAATATCCGGGTAGACGCTAACGCTCAGTGCAATTTTATTCGCTTAAAAGTTTCTCATGCTCCTCCCACTCGCTCAAGGTCGCTGGCACTTATTGTCGCCTTAAAGTAGAACAATTTATTTTAGAGTCATCATCATTTGTGTCTAACCTTTTCTCAAATATGTTGGGGTCGGCTTCCTGTCTAACTGAATGCAGCCGAATACCAGTATTTTATATGGAGTGACTGCCTATCTGACTGTATATTTATATATACCTATATTTTACAGTATTATATCAAAACTTCTAGAAAACATTTAATTGACGTCAAAAAAATATGAATCTTAATACCATTCAAAGAAAATTAACCACAGAGTAGGTAGATTCTAAAACAGTTTTCAAATAAATTATTATAACCACAAAGTACCTAGCGAAACTCTGAACTCAAAACCCGAAACATAAAGTTAACCAGTAAATTGCTGTTTTTGGACGCCTTAAGAATTCCCTTTTAAGTTAAATCATTTATAAGCATTTAAAACTAAGCCGGTAAAAGGGGCGAAGTGCGTCCTAATTCCGGCTGCTAACGAGGGCTCGACACAACTTTGAACTGTCTGTCAATCACATAACTTAATAATATTTATTCATTTGGATTTTTTAGGGTCCAAACATTTTGTAGATTTCAACTGTGTCTTTACTTTGGTGGTCAGCAGGTGAAGAATAGAATAGAATACTCTTTATTATGTACACCATAAAAATTACAAATATAAATGTAGAAATTTTACATAGGGTGACACAATGGGCGGTCTTATCGCTAAAAGCGATCTTTTACAGACAACCTTTGGATGGATTCAAGGGAGAAGGAGAGACAATAATGCAGGTGAAGTTAGCTGAAGCGGAATTCTTTTAATTTTAGGCTAATAAAGTGACAAAAGCATAGTAGGAAATAAACTTCTATTAAGGCTCCCAGGCACTCAACAGTCGCGATGCGACAGCGCGACACGACTCTAATAGAGCAATTTCTATGAAAACATCATGGAAATTGGTCTAATAGAGTCGCGTCGCGCTGTCGTGTGGCACTGTCGCGCCTGGTGGTGGAAGCCTGTACAAGTATATTCAGCTTATAAGAGAGGTTACCAGAAACAATAAAAAACTAGACTAAACTCCATAAATTACAGCATTAGAAAAATAACGGCAAAATAACGTAAGTTATTGTTGAAATTACTGCACTTTAGAGTAATATTTCACTGTAAATAGATTATATTGCTTTGAATTTATCGTGAAATAACGAAGGTTATTATACGTTTATATCGAAATAACTAAACGGTGATAACCGTTATTTTTCTAATGTTATAGTAAATGGAGTATAGGCAATTAGATATTTGGAAAACAAATAAAATTAGCCCTAGATCCACATAATGGTAAATGGAAGTCACCTTTGCCCAGAAATGAGATGATGCAGGAAGGCAGTAAACAGTAATCAGATATAAGCTAAGCATTTAAGCATATTGCATATTTATCTTAGTTAACTAGGTATTCAGCTTAGCTTTAATTGCCAAAAATACCGACAAGGCACATCACTTATTCGACAAAATGGAGGAAACTTAATAAATATATACCCAGAAATAAACAAAAAGGAGATAACAAAAACCTTTTTGGAGGTCACATTCCTGCGTCAATAAATAGCAGTAAAAAATACTAATAACGATCTCACCAAGTGGTACTAGTCAGTTCAATAACTAAGCATTTCCTCAAGGTCTTAACAAAATATACCATGGCAAATTATTTGATACCCACTTGCAGCTTATCGATTTCAGGCTTCAGTAGCCGTGGCAACGTAGGTACCTAGGTACTTAAACGAGTGTCAGACATGAAGGTGAAATGCTTCACACTATTTTATATGCTGACGTTTCTTTGGTTAAGAGACATGTTTTTTTAATAAGGATATCTTAGAAGATAAACTAGAAAATCTACAGAATGCAGAGCGGCCTCGACTAAAGAAATGAAGTTTGATTTGACGATCTTATAAAAATAATATAGCACTTTATAAATATTACGTTATGTAAACATTTAGAACTAGTTATAGTGTATTTTTTTTTGTCTTCAAATTTTCGTATGCTGCACTGCTTGATGTCATCACGTCAACGCCGGCTGTAGCTGAAAACCAGCGCTGGAGCTCTGTCTCGCATACGGTCGATACGATGGTTATTTTGCGTGGATGTGACGCATATTATCCCCCGACTCGTTCTTTTTTGTATTTGTGTGTTTTTCTCTGCGGCATGTTTATCGCAAATAAACGTATTTTATTTCTTTCTTTTTTCTTTTAACCACCTTTATTCTTGACTAGGTTCTGCCCGCGACTTTGTCCGCGTGAAATTTCTTGTTCCCTCGACCCACCCAGTCACATCGCATCGCCTGCCTGCTCTATTTCGTGCCTTAGTTTTCGCTTAGCATTCCTTCTGAAATTTTCTTTATGATGGGCTCCTAAGACTTCCAGCGTTATGTTAAATAGGTATTATAGCTTTTCTCAAGAATTTGGCTATCAAATGCATAACGAATTTTTTAAATCCGACTGGTGGTTCCAGTGATTAGGGCCTTCAAACAAAAAAAACTATTCAGCTTTATTAATAGTGTAGATATAGACTTCGGTGGGGCTCGTGGCTAAGTCATAACAGCTGCACGGGTCGACCGATCAGGTTAAGCTACGCTTGCCACAGTCGGTCCGTGGATGGGTGACCATCTTTACATACCGAGACCGGAGTTGTTGCGGGTCTTCAGAAGCCCGAAAGTCTGACAACAAGTCTTACCAAAGGGTATCGTATTACCCAGTAATTGGGTTGTGGAGGTCGGATAGGCAGCCCCTTCATGTAAAATTCTGGTATTAACTAACTAAGTAACTGAATCCGGTTAGACTTCCTGCTAAGCGCACAATTGCACTTGCAACAAGAAAAACTAAAATATGAAACACAATTTGTTTCAATTTATTTAAAAATAAGTTAATCTGGATTTAGTGAAACAGGCTCACAAAAATACATCGAGAAATTTGCGAGAAACTCGAATAATCCCCAAAACCATACTTCAATTTCATATTTCGTATCATACATATGTAGATAATCGTTCTAGTTTACAACCTTCCAATAAAATCTATTCATAATCATTAAAATAGTCTAGCTGCTAAAGTAATTTGAACTTTGATTTAATGGTACAAAGTTCTATTTGGAATGGCACTTCTTAGTTATACAGGGGGAGGTCTTGAAGCAAATATAGCAACAGCTGTAGGGATTGTTAACCTTAGTTTACTTATGTTTAGAGATGTTCGAGTATTGGATATACAGGGTGTAATTTTAAACACCATCAACCTCTTAAGGGGTCATTGTACTCATCATTAGGAACAACTTTTACTATGGTACCAAATCTAAGAAAAAGTCAGAAAAAGTCAAAAAAAGTCAGCTGTCCCTACATTTATGTTCGCATAACTCATCAAAATGTAGGGAACAGCTGATATTTTTTTCGCGATTCCAGATTGGGTCCCATAGTAAAAGTTGTTCATAATTATGAGTACAATGACCCCTTAAGAGTTTGATGGTGTTTAAAATTACAGCGTATATAATAAATGAAATCTTATATCAATTTGGGATATCCAATAATATTATGTTGCCGCAATAATTCTTTGAATAGAAGCAAGAATGCGAACAGAGAGAGAAGTTGAGTTGAAATATAGGAAAATGTTAATTTATTCTGTTGTCTTGTGATTTACTTTGCTGTCATATAAATTACTTAAACTCATCTAGTGTTGTATAAGACGTGAACAAAACGAATGTTTACTTAGATAATTATGTGAACATAAAAGTTTTTGTTATAGTAGGTCCATGGAATTAGTAAGTAAAATAAGTGCAACCTTGAATGAATTACACTGCAGTCGTCAATGTATTTTTCAGGTAGGTTCTATAGATAAAGTGTACATAAAAAGCCACCTCTAAGATTGTATATTTTATAAATATGTATATTTAGGTTAAGTTAATATTTATAGGCCTGTGCCGCCTGAAATAAATGTTTTTTTAAATATGTTTTTTTTTCTGTCTTCACGATTTATATTTTTGTTAAACATTTTATTAATTTGCTATTACGAGTCCTTATTGACTGAATACAATAACTTGTTCTGATGATAAAACTGAAGGCCATGCCATTCCCATCTTACTCAAGCCCAAAAAAAATATAATAGCAAGCTGTTCCTACTCTAAACCACAGCCACAATTCTCTACGCTTAGAGATTTATTACTATCATTTAACAGGGATTCAAAAACTTTAAATCTCTGTCTTCACTTATCCTTTTTGCACCGAGAAAAGCCTTTTTACAAGTAATTTTTAAGGTCTTTTATCGCAGCACGTTGGCAATCTCGGATAACAGGGACTGGCGGAAAGGAGGGCTATAAATTCTGCAAATCTCAGACGAAACCACAAGACGTATTTAGTAAAAAAGTTGTGGTCTCTTTTATTGCATTATCTTGTGAGTTTTTGCTTTACGTGGACTCTTTTCAGGAGGTTGAATCGAAAGGAGATTGCAGGTAATCATAATTTTGAAAAGGAAATTCCTGAATTTGTAGTAGCCGTACGCGCGGGCGGCGCCGGCGCTCAGGACTGTGTGAGCCACGG
This sequence comes from Griposia aprilina, assembly GCA_916610205.1. Taxonomy (NCBI): domain Eukaryota; kingdom Metazoa; phylum Arthropoda; class Insecta; order Lepidoptera; family Noctuidae; genus Griposia; species Griposia aprilina. The sequence continues at coordinate 19,397,252 of OU744286.1, forward strand.
ATTCTACACTGACCGCTGTGGGGAAATGTGATTTAAGTTTAATTTTAGATAAGGTGACGATTTTGTACCAATAGTAATAGTAAGAATAGTATCTAAGTACCTATTTTTCTACCAGATATGCTCATAATTAGAAAATCCGAAGGGCCTAGGTGAAATAAAATTCGTTCTGATAACACCGCAAATGTTTTGACTGGACTCAAAATAAATCAAATCAAAATATTTTATTTCACATGGGCACTTATGAAACGTCAGAAGCTAGGTGCACGGTTCCAATTGGTTGTTTCCTATGGAGAAGAGCCGGCAAGAAACTCCGCGGTTACTCTTTTAAAAATAAGGGGCTTTTACAATGTGCCAAATTACATTGTTGATAGATATGGGAGGACAGTGTAGGCCTGTCAACAAGTAACAGGTACTCAACAAAATATAAAAAGGTCTACAAATCTACAAACGACGACATGAAATCTACGACTGGAAGCAAACCTTTTAATTATTATTATGAGCCTATTATTTCCCATTGCAGGGCAAAGGCATCCATTCAACTTTCCATTATTCTCTCTCTTGAAATTAGAGCCCAATCCTTTAGGTAGGAGTCAAACTTGTCACGCCATCTCTTTCTGGTCCTACCACGTCGCCGCCGGTTCCTGTTGTTCGGAACCAAGTCTGTGGCTACTTTCGCCCAATTCTGATGCGACATGCGGCGGATGACTGTAGTCTGCTCAGTTCCATTTTAATTTGGCGGCTGTGTTACCTACGTCTGTGATTTGTGTTTTTAGCTAACCTTACTAAAACTTTAACAATAGTCAGGTATAATGAGATAATGGTGCCGATTCTCTTGTCACAAAAATTTCTAAACTAGACTAAAATTCAGTTTTTTTTTAAAGTGAAACTTTTATTACATCGTCTCAAACTTTTTCGTCTGTGTGTTGCATGTCGCGTGACGGTCGGCCGCGGAGTAGGGATAAAGTGAAAGGAAGGAGGTTTTTAGTTAAATGTCTATAATGTGAAAAAAAGTTTCACTTTTTCCGTGGTTTCATAAAACCACACAATTTTTTTTTTTTTGTTTATTCTTGTCAAACGATGTTTCTCGTTCTGAAATAGACTAAAGTGACACAACTTAACTATATTTTAGTTTGACAGCACTAAGATGGTACTGAATTATTAGTTTAGTGAAAGTGCCAATTTTGCTATTCTGAATTTGACGTTGTTCACCTAAAATTTTGGTCGTCTAACTAAATCTGGCTATTTTTAATCGCGATTAAAAAGGTGTGGAATAAAATTAGTTGTCATGAACTAAAATTCACCTCAACACCTCGACTTCAGGTGCAAAAACAGTTCTGTATCTTTTTTATTTTATTTTGCTTATATCTCAAAAATGGTCGCAAAAATATATATTATCTATAAGAACATGGTCGCTAAATTATACATAATATCCTATCGCAAAAATAATGAAAATTTCGACCCCCTTTATGAAACCCTTAACCCCTAAAACTCTACACGTAGGTATTTTTTTTTATATTTTCCATACAAAAAGATAAAAAATCCATATAAAACATGTCGTCGCTGCCCCACCCCCATGCGTGCCTCCGGCTCTAAAAAAGAAACATGGGGTAGGGCAAACAAGTACCACGTGGAGTCGCGATTGTCAAATTAAATTTTTGTTATGTCAAAATTATTTTGAAATTTAGAGATATTTTTTTGCAGAAAAGCTTTAAGATTCTCATAGCCAAAAGTAAGGAATTTTAGTGATAGTTTAGTTCGGCGTACAAGAGAATCGGCACCATTAACACTGGTGTCTACATTTTAATTTGCACTAACCCTCCACCTACCATGCAATATCACAGACTTTGTCAAATTCAAACATCAAGTAAAGCCAACGCGAGCTTTCACAGCCATACACGGAACGGTGTCGGTGTGAAACGACTTAATAGTGAGTAATTAACACGGTCTGTAAGACCATCGTTTTTAACTGCCACGACGATTAGTTACACTCGATTGTCTTCTAATGGCAAGACTTAGATGTGGAGGTACACTGTTATGTGGTTTTTGAAGAAGAAATGTCATCAAAGTTTATGTAATGTTTTCATACTGCTTTCTTTATGATTGTTTAAAATAACTTAAGTTTTTTTTTTTCTAGAGCCACCTCGATCGTACCCTTGCGGTACGCATCTAGGTCGTCTCGCGAGCTCTTCCTGGGCCAGCCTCGGCGGCACCGTTCATCCTCAAACACCCACCGCGTGGAGACTGTTGCCAAGCGGTCACTGTGCATGCAGCTGGCGTGACCCGCATACAAGACTATATCAGGTGAAATTGACAAATATGTTTTTAAGAATAGGTTTCCACTGATCTTTCAAAATTTAATTTAAAAAAAAACGGTTTGGCAAGCTTTAATATTTGACACTTAATATAGATTGGGTATGCTGTTTCACTGAAAGAAAAACTCTTTATTCTGTACAAATAAAACGCACATTACAAAAAACTAGCTATAATACATAGTTATTACACTAATAAAAAGTAGCCAAAAGCCTCGTATTCAAAACGTTAAAAGTTTGACAATGTTGTCCATTGTTTGATATCAGGGCAGATCAAAACCAAAGACAATAATACACATTGCTTAATGCTTTGCAACCATATTATTAGCAGCAAGTGATATATGTATTGTGTAGTTTGACTGTTCAATTTTTGGTAAACCAATGAAACAACTAGCGTTACATTTAACAGCCGATTCGATCAGACACTAAAGAAATTAATCTAAAATAATATCTAATTAATTAGAAAATGAATCAAAGTTATTTAAAGCTACGAAAGTTTAACATTCCTCTTTTAAAATTCGCTGAAGAGAATGGATACTTCTAGAAAATGGACACTTTGTGGAACAACGAATAATACATTTAATTCCTGACATGTCTAAAATAACGAGTACATTTATGATATTTCTATAAAGTCAGCTTGCAACTAGCATGAAATGTAGGAAGTCCAATTTATATGAGCCAAGGATAAGGAAGTCACAAGCGATAAAGCAACTTTATAGTATCGCATGTTTGCCTCAAATTGGATGTCCTACACATGAACAGTGTTCAACGTTATCGTGTAGCATTTTAAATATTTATACGACTATTACCTAGGTACCTACTTAAGATAATTAATGATATTAATAATAAAGCCCTTTAGTCTGAACTACACGATTAATAATGCATATTAAAACCTGTATTTTGGTTTCATTATAAAATGTCACGCAGTTTAGCGTGCCTCTTGGCATAGGCTTCCTCTAACATGATTACCTACCTTATAAAAATTGTGATCTTACAAAACTAAATCAGAAGAGGCTTGGGTACTAAGGCCATGAAACATTTTTGGTAAGATTAGCTGCTAGGAAGCAGTAAAAGGTAGAATTGTTCAATATTCAACCCACTTATTCATAAACGTTACTAAAAGTTAAGTAATGTATAGCGTTGACGTTTAAACATCTCCTAACTTAAAGCAACGTTTATAAATATGAGGGTTAAAGTGTAGGCAAATAATTTCACCACCACTTCACCACGTCTGCATTTTCATTCTCTCTTTAACCATGACCCAGGGCATAAACCGAGGACCCCATATTTAGTTATATTAGCGCCCACAAGACCAATGAGGCAGACTATTTTTATTTCTAGGATATCCTAACAATAATAAAATAGATTTATTTTCCTTACACACATTACATTCCTTGATTTTCTAACACAAGTGACAATCTTATCGAATCCTTATGTGACATTACTAACAAAACATATATTGAATGGCGGAAAACTAGAATGTATTAATCAAACGGTTTTCCTAGGAATCACTCTAGACGAGAAATTACAATTGGGACCTCGTATAACGTCTTTAGCGAGGTGTTTAAGCTTGGCCGCTTATGCTGTTAGAAAGATAAGACAGTTAACAGATGTAGACACCGCACGTTTGGTCTATTTTATTCTTATATAACATAACATAACATAACATCACGCCTGTATTCCCCGAAGGGTTAGGCAGAGGTGTACCTATATTACACCCACATTTCGCCAGTTATGTTTAAGTCCCATGTAATAGGCGGCGAGCCTATTGCCATCAACCGGGCACAAATCCAGACTCCGGGCTGCTGCTAAGAAATTCCAGATGGAAAAACCCAATTACACTTTGCCCGACCCGGGAATCGAACCCGAGACCTCATGCTCAGCAGTAGCGCTTGCGACCACTAGACCAACGAGGCAGTATTCTTAAATAGATTCTTCTATACTTTGTGAATGTGAGAACGTTGTAGGCCTAACTTGTAGACTGTAGATTTGTGGACCTTTTTATATTTTGTTGAGCACCTGTTACTTGTTGACAGGCCTATACTGTCCTCCCATATCTATCAACACTGTAATTGGAAACATTGTAAAAGCCCCTTATTTTTAAAAGAGTAACCGTGGAATTTCTTGCCGGCTCTTCTCCATAGGAAACAACCAATTGGAACCGTGCCACCTAGCTTCTGACGTTTCATAAGTGCCCGTGTTGGTTTATGTGAAATAATATATTTTGATTTGATTTGATCTGATTTTAACTACTTCACAGCATTATGTCGTATGGCATTTTACTCTTTTTTTTTTTTTTTTTGGGTGGGAAATCATCAAATGACCTCTCCCGCTCTGGGCGGAGCGGTAGGGCGTGTCAGACTCTTACTGACTAAAACCCACCCGTGTTCCTTCAGTTGCCTGTGCGCCAGGGCCACGGTAACTCTTTCGAACAATCCGCGACCCCGGCAGGCATCGGCCCTGTCGGACCCCGTCAATTATGCTGACATCTCTTTGAGGCGCGCGTGGAACACAACGCGCCGTCGACCCGGGCCTGGTCCTGGCCGGACGGCGAGCTGCCCATTGCTCGCCGTCCGCAGGCCCGCGCCTACGGTGGCCGGGAGTCGGCTATCGACTCCCGACGCCCAGGGTGTCTCCTCCTGCGGCGACTAGGGTCGTGAGGGCGCAACGATTGCCGCACCCTCACGCGCTCCGCCTCCTCCTTCGCGAGCATTACTGCTTCACAGAAGGAGGTGACGGCTTCCCATTCCCTCTCGCTCCGTACCATGGCCTGTACCAGGGCCGGACGCGAGAGATCGCCGCCGCCGATCGCCGCCACGAGGACACGGCGGTGCTCCACCCAAGCTGGGCAGACCTCCACCGTATGCTCCACCGTGTCCTCCGGTCGATCCACACAATGCCAACACCCGGGCGTTTCCTCCCGCCTTATCCGAAACAGGAACCTCCCGAAACAGCCATGTCCGGTGAGGACCTGCGTCAGGCGGAAGGTGAGGACGCCGTGGCGCCTCTCAAGCCACTCCTCAAAGAGGGGACTTACCGCCGCAATTGTGGCGTGCCCAATGGCATTTTACTCTGGGATCGGGCTGCTGACATTGAATCCATTTTTATTTTGCAAAAGAGAACTGTCAGAGCCATTTACGAGTTTAATCTACGTCGCCGCTAATCTCTTAGGAAACTATTTAAAAATATTAATATTATGACGGTACCTTGCCAATTCATTTATGAAAATATTATTTAGGTAAAAAAAAACTAACGCGTAAAGAATGTTTCAGTGAACTATCTATGTTCTAATGTCTATACATTAAAAGTATTCCATATTACTGTATTTCTGTATTGTTTGTTTTTGTATGTTTAGTATTGTTTAAAGTATTCTATCCGGTTGGCACGTGTAAAACCTTGATTGCAAGCAACCATGTGTAATTAACGTCCAGTCAAACAGCCGGAAGACTTGGAAACCTAATTAGAAATACGTCGTGAGTCGTTCGTAGCGATGTAGGGTAGGTAGGGAAGTAAGACAAAAATATGGCTATGATAATTAGTTAGTTAAAACGCCTATATTTTAGAAACCAGAAAATCTGCCTCAGCTAGAAGCCTTAATAAACATAATATTTCCCTGAATTTTGCGATTCATTATATAATTATCGTGGTCTCGTTCTTGAAGAGGATTGGATATGGAGCGTGTAAAATTAAATATTACTGTTTTGCAGTTACTACTTCCCTTGACGTGGATAACTGCCTTATTTCCCAACCTATTGCACAAAAATTCAGCCAATCAATCCAGTCAATCACAAACGAAGAATAGTGTAGTTTCAATTTTGTCAAATATTCATGTAAAGAGAATTAAAGTACGTCATTTTTACCGTAGTGTACTGTGCTGGACAAAAGCTTCGCCCAAATTGACTAGGTGCCGTAATTCGAGATGTTCGCAAAGTAGACTGAGAATCTGATATCACGTAGGGCGCGGTAAGAAGCAAATTATACAATAGTGAATCGCGGCAACAAACAAGGTACAAAAAAGTTTCAAAACAGCGATACGTTTGAGCAAAATAAAAGTAATTTTGCAGATTTAATTAAATAAATAATAAAAAAAAATATACGGGTCGACTTGAGAACCTCCTCCTTTTTTTTCGTTGGTTAAAAAATAAATGTACGGCTCAGTGGAATATTTTTTAGGTATCTCTTTAATTGATGGACTTCCCTGTAATATCGTTACATAAAATATAATAGTTCACGCTCAACATTTTGAGAATTATGCGGCGGAAAAAGAAAAAAAAATGAGCTCTGTTTCACGATTGTTTTATCATGATACTATTTTATTTATATGAAATATTTTTGAATACCTGTTATTTTTAATTATTTTTACCTGTTGTGGTATAGTTATATTATTTTAGAAGCATCGTCTTCACATATAATTATATAATTAATGTATACATAATATTGTAAAACATTTTTAAAAGAGTAACGGTGGAGTTTTTTGCCCATTCTTCTCCATACGAAAGTATCTTTTGGAAGGGGCAACTAGAATCAATTCTATTTTATTGTAAATTTTGACATTCCAAAGTGCTTTTTATGTGCCTATTTGAAATAAATGATTTGACTTTAACTTTGAAAAGGTTTTTCTTGAAATATTTGACAATACACAAAAAAAAACGCTTGTAATATGTACCAATACGGCTAACTGTGCGACAAAAAAACTGAGCGTTTTACGGTGTCCTACGTTTGGGCAGCGCCTTAATAATATCTTTATCGCTCCACTGCTGGGCAAAACCTCGTCTCATACTGAGAAGGTACAATCATAAATTATTGATAGGCAATTTCAGACTTAGACTTAAATAAATTTTAGTAAAGCTAATGCCAAACTTTTAAATACTTGTGAAGAACCTAAAAACACTTCAAGAATCCAACATTTTATTAGATTACGCAAACTACATTTAATGTGCTTTCAGTCAAAATACAGACGAAATCATTGAGAAGTAACCGACTGTCCGGCATCGGAGAAAAACAAGATAAGAATGAAAAAAACGGGCCAAATGCGAGTCGGTTTGTTTTTTTTTTTCCTAACATGGCAACTCGTAGTTGTGACCTCTGAGGTCCTGGCTACTTAACCGGTCTGTCCTGTGGTGCCTTAAGCTACTAACTTAAAGCCTCCAGCCAGGGGCGAATTTTTTAATTTCTAGGTGACCGCACGCTAAGGGCACCCCCTGTGGGGTACGGGCCTCGGCTTAGGGCGTCACTGAGGGGAGGATCTGCGAGTCGGACACGAAGCGTTCCATATACAACAAAGCAAAAAACCCTGAAAAAAGTGAGGGGTGAAAGTACAGTCATGGAAATTAATTCTTAAGAAGATTGTCACCCTACGTCAATTTGCCGTGTACTCGTAATACCCATTTCATACTTGTGATTTGTATAAACGGACAATTTAAGTAGATAGTCAATTTGCTTAAGTCAAAGTCCAATCATTTATTTCAAATAGGCACATAAAAGGCACTTTTGAACGTCAAAATTTACAAAAAAATAAAAATGATTCTAGTTGTCTCTTCCATAAGGTAGTTTCATATGGAGAAAAATGGGCAAGAAACTCCACCGTTAGTCTTTTAAAATGTTTTACAATATTTTGTAAACACGAATTATATAATTAATGTGATGACGATTCACCTAGAATTAAATTACTATACCACAATATTTAAAAAGGATTAAATATAAAGCAAAGACAGGAAAATTAATTATGACGTGATAGATACATGGTGCTCACATACCAATATTAAACCAACTACCAATATTAAAAGTAGATGATTTTTCTAATTTTTTATGAAGTAATAATTTAGTGTGTGAGATATAGTAGTTACAAAATGTAAAATCAATGTCATAAAAATTATACAATTAAATTAACAATCATCTTGATTTTGTCTAGACGTAACGATTAATATCCCTGAATTTACAAAGTCTGGTCCATAAACCTATTAAACAAAATGATAAATTGTAAGTCTGAGGACACTAATTCACTTTCCTCATTTTCTAACTAACTTTACTAAGTGAGAATTTTACTATACTTTTAGTTCTACATCGGCTAAAACTAAAAAGGCTGACAATTCTATTCACGTTCCTACTTCGACAAAGTTCGTAGTGTTACATGAATTAGTTAGTGGTAAAATAAGTTTCCAATCAAAGCGAATCGTTAGCTTAAAGCTAGGTTTTTAGAAAGTTTTAAAATCGAATAGACTTTAAATTAAATCGAATAAACTTTATACGTATGTATAATTCAATAGTAATCAAGTGACAACTGCACATTGAATATTTTGGAAAAAAGTGATTGTGTGAAACGAGGTGTGGGGGACGAGTCTGATGTCCAAAATATAGATTGTATAATTTTTATGCGTTTTTTTGTCTGGATGTATGTTCCGGATTAGCGTAAAAATAGCGAAACGGATTTGGATAAAATTTGGAACACAGTTAGTTTAAAACCTCGAGTACCACATAGGGTACTTTAAATCCCGGTAGTACGTTCCCTTGGGATATTTACAGACATCCACGCGGACGAAGGCGCATTCAAAACCTATAGTATTAAATAAGTAAAATATTGATAAAAAGTTGATAATAACCGACTTGGGCGGAGTCCAAAAGGAGAATAATATTGTTTGTATTTGAAATCATAGACGTAGCATACCGCTATGGCCAGTTGATACCAATAAATACGTATTTATTACGATGGCATGACCACAGTTTTGGTTTGATGTAGAAATATTTTCTTGTTTCAGCTTTTGAGTTCGTTTTTCCCGTAGTTTTTTTTATCCGTAGGCTAATACTCGCGGCATTACAAAAGCAAAGTCATATAAATTTTTTGTCGGCTTTGTTCATACTGATCCCTAGTCCCAACTCACCCGCACCTTGTAGCTATACGGGCCGGGCGAATTGGGCCTAGTCCCAACTCACCCGGTCAGTATAGACGAAGCCTTTTTATCGGACCCCTCCCTCACAGTTACTTACGAACCTTATAGAGCAGTGCTAGTGTTGTGCGTAACTGTGGTATTGTTATTGTCATAATGATTTATGACTTTAACTTTGCGTTTGTAAAGGCGCTAGTAAATGCTTTTTTTGACTCCCAGAATTCACGCTATCTTTCCCTAAGCCTTAACAAAACGACAAAGTTCCGTTTTCCCTTTATATTCTTTTAATCTTTACACTCGAAGTGTTTCATACAATGTTGGTTCGGTCCCTTCCTGTGATTATTGTTTCACAATGCGGGTGCCTGATTAGAATGGAGGTACCTACAGACTTCCTGATGCCTTTGAAGATTACCCTCTGGTTCTCCTTCAGATATTTTTGATTAATTTCAGATATTTTTGGAAAGGTAGGACGGTTTGGTAAGGAGACAGTTATTTTCGTGCCAAATAATATCTATTTCGCTTTGCCGAGTAGAAAAGACCAGCTTCTTTTCATGAAATTAAATAAAATAAAAAACTTCATTTTAGACTAAGGTCCATAATTTTGTTAGTATTTTGCTGTTAGTAACAGGTAAATAGGTAAGTATTGTTGGTTTTGACATTTTTTTTATTTTTTCGGTCCTATGACTGTCACCCCCCACTGCCCCTAAAAGGGACAGTCCGCTCTGGCAGCGATCATTCTCAGAATGCTGTTGTCACTACCATGCTGGCGCTGTTGTAAGGAGGCAGCTTTCTTTCGCATGATGGCATGGAAACCATCAGTGCGAGCCTCCGAAAACATTCCCGAAGCGCTACAACGGCATGGCAGACCCAACAGTATCCTAAAAGCATTATTAAATTGAACACGCAGGACGTTGTAAGCTCGGCGCGTGACACCCACAGGCCACTCATGTAAAACGATTGACAGAACGCCTTGAAAAGGGTTACTTTGACGTCTGTAGTATAACGAGCGAACCTGCGGGCAAGCATAAAAAAAGTTACGGTTTTCTAGAAGAGTGACGGCCGTCGCATAAAGACCGCAGTGACGCGTGTCATGAACATGATGATTTTGGCGGCACGGTTGACGCCTTGCCTGTACTGCACAGGCCTCCACCAGTGTCGGACGGGAATGGCCAGGTGTTCCCGGCCATTCCCGTAGCCGCCCAGCTTGGGGGGCAAGCGGGGCCCACTACCTAGGTGGGCACGCGCCGGGAGGGTTGTGGATGCAAAGGCTGAGCCGGATTCCCATGGCCATCCCATCACGGCGATGTGGGAACACCGCTGAGTTTTAGTGGGTATACTGTCATTCCGATAGGAGTCCCACATATCCCGTCTCGTCCCCCCACGAGCGGGAATGCATAAAGCATTTCTCAGCGACAAAAAAAAAAAAGAAAAAAAGTGGTTAAGCGATTGACTGCTGCGTTGCGTGTCGCGGGTTGGATTTCCGCACGGAACAAATATTTGTATGATCTACAAATAGTTATTCCGGGTCTGGCTGTTTGTGTATGTGAGTTTGAATGTTTGTAAGCGCACCCATAATACAGGAGAAATTCCTAGTGTGGGGCAAGGATTTAGAAAAAAAAAAAAAATTGTCACCGGGTTTTGACTTTTCACTGCCAAAAAATGATATCTAGGGAACTCCAAATTCCTTATATAAATACCGTTTTAGTGATGTTATTCGACGGTAAATTCGTCGCTCACATGACTAAAATCTCTATCTATTTTTTTTACTGATTCGCGTTAGGACAGCTACATTTTTCTGTTCGTGATTCTTTACATGTTTTACTAACCGTTGTTTCTCTAAGTTATTTGGATCTCAAATTATAACCATTTTCAAAGACGTATCTTTATTTATTTTTTGCAAAATGTAACGAATCACGATAAGAAAAATGTGGTTCTTTGGCCAAACTCAAAGAAGCTAAAAAAATGCGATAGGGCTTTTAGTCATGCGAACGACGAATTGGCAGACACAATGTGGCGGCTACTGCAGTCTTATATAGGAAACTCTAGCTTAAGGCGGTACCCCGACCAAAACCTTGCCATAGTGCGTTATTCAGAGGCTATTAACTCATTCACTATGAGTAATAAACTACATCTAAAAGCACATTATTAATGTTCGATATCCTATCACCACATTGCACGTTCTTATTTGTTTTCATGTGTAACAAATACATTTAAAATCTCCTTGTATAAAAGTGACTAAAATTATTGATTGCATGCATCTTTTGCTAAAGGTGACGTTCTATTAATTTGAGGATTACACTCATGGATAGATAATTAAAAAATCTAAATAATTCACGTTTTATTTTATTTCAAAACATCACTTGTCTTTTTTTATTAAAATAATTACATTTTTTTTTTAATTTTGTGGTAAATGATCGTGCGCAGGGAGCGAGACAGAGCGAGACTCAGCGACGGGACAGAGAAGAACCGAACGCTCAAGGTCGTTTGGTCGGGGAAGCGCCTTAAATGGTTGGATTCAATCCTGTCAAGTAACCATGTAAAATGTAACAATAATGTTATTATTAATTATCCAATTTGATCTTCGACACAGATTGATCGTAAAGAAAAATATCATAAAAAAACAATGATTTAAAATGGCCTAGTTAACGTGGTGATCAATTTGTAAGTTTAAAGTCTTGTATGACTTAACTATGCTTGAGCAAGTGTACAATCTGTTGACCGAGAAAAGTTTACATATTCCTATCCTACTAATATTATGAAAAATTGTGAGGATGGATGGATGGATACATAGATGTTTGTCACTCTTTCACGCAAAAACTACTGATCGGATTTTGATGGAATTTGGAACGCAGATAGTTTATAACACGGATAACGTTAGTACGTTTTCTTGGGATAATTTCTGACCTCAACGGGGGTGAAGCCGCGGGCAAAAGCTAGTCACATTAGGCCTGTAATCCCCGAAGGGTTAGGCTGTACACCCAAGCCCATTTTAAGTCCCATGTGGAGGCGACTTTAATGCCATCAACCGGGCACAAATTCAGACTCAGGGCTACAACTGAGAAATTCCTTATGGAAACTCAAGAACACTTTACCCGACTTGGGAATAGAACCCAGGACTTCATGCTCAGCGGTAACACTTGTGACCACTGGACAACGATGCAGTCAATAAGTGTTAATACATACACATACATACATAAACTAAATAAACAACTAGGTTGAATGAGTTATCACTGATAACAATATTTAGTCATACACGACAAAAAAAAAATTTTTTTTGTTTCCGGGCTTATAAATCGTCATACAGGTTCTCCACCCTGGGGCAGGCCGAGGGGTTTGTCAGACTCTTACTGACAAAAAACCACCCCAGTGTTCCTTTCCCACACTTGCACCGGGAATCATGGGAACTTGTGCGCCTTCTACGATCCCCGGCTAGTGCCGGCCCGCCACTGCGGGCCTCCTCAAGTCCGCGAAGGGAGTGAGGTGTAAGACTCCCCCCTCGACGTCCAGTAGGGGGCGATACACCACTAACTTATCCTTACAATTTTTGTACAGTCAGCTGAAAAAAATCCATTGTCATCTCAACAACCCGACAAGTCTTAAATAACAGAAAATTTAATTTCATGATCGAGTTACAGCCGTTTTTTACTCAACTTTGCTTTTACCCTTTTTAATTTATTTAATTTGTAACAGAAACAAACTGTGGACCTTTTTAATAAGTTTGAGGATTCGTTTTATTATTATTATAGATAGGGAACAGGATTTAATTTCCGGGAAAAAAAGAAAATGGATTTATAATATTTATATTTATATTATTATATATTTAACGCGAATAAGAAGAAATAGGGCAGTGGTATTGGATAGCTTGTTAACCTTCATAAACAAGTATTTGAAGATTCAAAACGATAAAGAAAACACGAAATACAAAAATTAATATTAATTATCACTTTAAAACAGTTACCAAAACGACTAACATATATTTTTTAAATCTCAATTTTATTGTGGTGTCTCAATGTCATTGCCAATTATAATTATTATGATGTATGACAATCAATAACTTTTAATAGGCTGAACAAAACTGCAAGCCCCTCCAACTCACTGCCTTCAATCTATACCTAATGCGAAAACACAAAGGAGAATGAGATTTTACTTTTTTATTTGCAATGCATAGAAACCGCCAGGCAGCGCTGAAATGGAAACTTTTTTAATTTTATTTTACTGGAGACATTATATGCAAATGCCCAGCGCCCTGTCATAAAACGAAATAAAGCAATATCTACTGAATTAGGTACCTTTATCTCATAAAATTATTTTATTAAAATGCTTAGTGTAGTAAAATCTGAGTTTGTTAGTCTCGCCGTGTCGAATTTGATGGAAAAATGCTTATTCGTTATTTTTTCTTTACTTAATGCCTTCAAAACATAATGTTAAAACGTATTTTTTTACTTTTTTGCTTGAAAAAAATAATTGATTTCATTAGAAATCAATTATTTTTCAAACTCAGCATCAGCTGAGTTTGATCAAATAGTTAGTATTGCTATTGTCAATATTTTCAAAACTTTGAACAATCATCACTTATTTTCGATGCTGGTTGTAAAAATAAAAATAATGTTTCAAAATAATCTAAAATAAAAAAGTATGGACGTAAATAACATTATACAACAAATATTTTATAGAAACAGTTTTCCCACTAAAATAATTTTACCAAGTTTACCTATAATTAAGTTATTTAACCATCAAAATGCGATAATGGGCCGGAAAAAGCCCATAATTCCTGCAATCACTGTAATAATAACAATCTGAAATATAAACCGGTAATTTACAGTTACAGTATAATTAGTGTTGTTTAAATAAAGTAGGTAGCACAATGATCGTGATTGATCGTAAATAAGGTCGCATATAATATCCCCTTTCGTGGACGGATACTTTATACGGACGATTTCGGGCTTGCGAACGGCGAGCAATGGGTAGCTCGCCGTCCCGTAAGGACCAGGCCAGGGTCGACGGCCCGTTGTGTTTCACGCGCGCCTCAAAGAGATGTCAGCACTAATTGACGGGGCCCACTAGGGCCGATGCCTGCCGGGGTCGCGGATTGTTCGAAAGAGTTACCGTGGCCCTGGCACACAGGCAACTGAAGGAACACGGGTGGGTTTTATTCAGTAAAAGCTCCACCCAGAGCGGGAGAAGTTATTTGATGATATACCACCTAAAAAAAAAAACGAACGATTGAAATCGTACAGGCTCCGACACACTATGACGGCGCGGCGGCCTGGCCAGCGGGCATGGCGCCAATAAGCCCAGCGACACTGCTCAAACTCAAACTGAAAGCAGTTATTTCAAATAAATCAATTACAGACACTTTTGAATTGTCAAGGGGTCGGTCAGTCAGAAAGATGAAGTTAGTTGCCCATTCCAAAGCGTAGTAGGTACCTGTGGAGAAGAACGGGCAAGAAACTCCACGGATACTCTTTTAAATCAAAATATGGTTCCAAAATATTGGTTGATATTGCCGTCGGGTATGCCTGATAATGCCAGCGGCATACCCGCGCGGCAAAAACCCGCCGGCTGTGCCGCCCGTATAGCCTTTAGATATTTCCCCGTACGAAGTCGCGTGAAAGTGTCCATTCTGAGAAGAGTGTGCTCACACAATAATGATGGCGTTTTTATGGCAATCAAGTCAAGTCTCTACCTACGACATTGTATACAGTGTCAGAGGTGTCAAAACGAAACAGAAACGTGACCATCTTTTGACGTGGTAGATGATTTGATCTATGATTCAAATCGTTGCATCTAATTGCTACAGTCGAATATTTTTCACGGTAATTTAGGGGAAATGTTTTCGGTGAAAACTTTCGACTTAATTGATACATTTCAGCTATCGCTCTATAATCTGTACGAGTGTTTCGTGGTATTCTCTAACTAGATAATTCAATTATCGATCCTGTTTTAATCCTCCAGTTTTATTCAGAGCGATTAATTAGGTATATTAATTTAATGGAAGCCAAATGCCATGAAATAAACAGAGTATAAGCGCGTGTCCATTGTCTAGAGGCAAGAAAACCTTCTTTTTTTTTTTGGGGGTAAACCTTCAAAAGGCACCCGACCTCTGGGGACTAAAACCACCCTGGTGATCACCATCAGCACATAGGAGGGGGGTCCCGGTTCGTTTTATAAGACCAATTCCGGAACCCTCCCTGTGCAACGCCTGTAAGGCTTATCCCTGGGGAGAGGCAAGTAAGCCCTACTGCTGAGCAAGAATTAGAATAATTTATTTGTAAAACTTACACTAATAACATACAAAGATCTTAAAAATAAGGTTGTGCGCTAGGTTTTGCCAATATTGGCGTCCAAATGATTAATATGATACAAAAAACTATTAAATGAGTACAATACATTTCAATGATAAAGATACAATATAATTTTAAGTATTTGAGTAATGCATGCAAATAAATTTTTATTCATTCATTTAATTTTAGAGTCAATTTCATTTCATGTCAAAATTGAAAGTCAATTCAATTCAAAGATTAGTATTAATATAATGTAAAAAAAATAAGTCAGCATTATATAATTATAGAGATTTTTCATTAAGAAACTCATTTAGAGTATTCAAGCAGTAACTCGTTAAGTGTTTTTTTTTAACTTTTGCAATGGTATACACTTTATTTCTTCAGGTATTTTATTAAATACTTGTGGAGCAACACCAAAGAAGTTTTTCATCATTAGAGGAATTTTACAAGGCATAATTCATAAATATATTGAGCACGTATCGGTGTTATCTTTACTGCACATAGTATTTTTAATAAATGTAGATTGTTTTTTTTACAAATAATTCAGTTTCCAAGATGTATAAAGATTGTAGGAGTAATATTTTTAACTTTTTAAAATTAGGAATGCAGTCTGTTGTTTTTAAACCACACATTGAACGTTTACATCTTTTCTGCATCCTAAAAACAAGTTCCTTATTTGTTGACTGTCCCCAAAAAATAATACCATACGCAGAACTAAGGCGACTAGTCCGTGATAGGCTGTCAGTGTGTCTGTATTTACTATTTAAGAAAATTGAGATAACAAATATGCTGATTTACTTAACCGCTTACAAATTTTCTCCAAATGCGTTTTCCAAGTTAGTTTATCTTTTATAGCTATACCTAAGAACATTTCTAGCTTCTTCTATTTCAGAATCATCACAAGCAACATTAAGTAGACATTGGTTTCTCAAGCCGTTGGTGAAAGTGCATAACTTTGGTTTTTATTAAGATTAATAATTATTATTACAAGATTATTACCAAAAAGCCAATTTGTTATTTTATACTTATACAGAGAATTTCGATAATTGTTTTCATTATTACATTCTATAATAGCCGCCAGCTCCTTCTGCGAAGCAGTAATGCTCGCGCGTGAGGATGGGGCAATCGCTGCGCCTTCACTCTCCTTCGCAGGAGGAGACGCCCAGGGCCTCGGGAATCAATAGCCGATTCCCGGCCACCGCAGGCGCGGACGGCGAGCAATGGGTAGCTCGCCCTCCGATAAGGACCAGGTCCGAGTCGACAGCGCGTTTTATTCCACGCGTGCCTCAATGAGATGTCAGCACCATTGACGAGGTCCGATAGGGCGGATGTCTACCGGGGTCGTGGATTGTTCGAAAGAGATACCGTGGCCCTGGCGCACAGGTAACTGAAGGAACACAGGTGGGTTTTAGTCAGTAAAAGTCTGACAAGCCCTCCCTCTCCGCCCAGAGCATGAGAAGTTATTTGATGATTTCCTACCCAAAAAAAAATCGTCTGCAAAGAGTACCAATTTTTGTCCTGTGACTTTTGGGAGGTCATTTATTATTATATGAAGAAAAACAGCGGTCTCAGAACGCTACCTTGAGGCACGCCATATTTTATGTAACTTGCTTCAGAGGTGTATGTGGTTTCTAATTTGGTTATAGGAAATATTCTAGAGATTTCCGTACATTGTAATCTATAAACTAATTATGAATCTAAAAGTTTAAGGATGTTCCCTCTAATGCCATAACTATGAGTATGTAATTTATGCAGTGAAATTTTATGATCTACAAAATCGAACGCCTTCGTCATGTCTGTATATATCGCGCAAACATGATTTCTTTTATCGACAGATGTCATGACTCTAGTCTGCAGGTCAAATAGTGCCATATTGATATTGTATTTTTTTCTGAACCCCTTTTGTTTATTGCAATTTTTTTTTTTTTTCGAAACAAGCATAATATACGGAATTATAAATTATTTTTGAAAATACCGGAATTTCCTTAATAATTAAGCCCCTTTTTCAAAGAAAAATGATGTTAACATCATTTTTTTTGAAAAAAGGGGCTTAATTACTTTTACAAAACTTTTTGGGAATATACCATCAGCAATATAGAGATTGATTACATGTAATAGTGGTGGCGCTATAACTTCTTTGACATATTTTATCACTTCGGTTGATATGCCATCGTATTCGATCGTATTAGTATTCTTAAGGCTGTTAATTATTTTAATTATGTCATCATCTGCAACAGGCAACATAAAATAACTAAGACGTCAGATTTTCACCCGCCAGTTTTTTTGTCAACCTGCAATTCGTTCGTAGATTGTTTTCAACAATCTCAAGGAAATATTTATTAAATTCGCTTGCTATATCCATGGGGTGCGTTAAAATTAAATTATCTTTTGTTAAGGATAATATTGGTTCTTGGGGCAAACAAAATTTTGATTTGTTTAATACTTGCCAGGCTGATTTTGATTAATTATTGTTTATAAAAATAGTTATTATGGGGTTTCTGAATTAATTATATATAAACTGTGGAATATTTTTTCAAAACAAGTTTAATTTTTACTGAGAAGTATCATCTGATAGAACTGGATCCATCATTTCCACTTTGCATTATTTTCGGTAAAAGTGTGCAAAGTTGTCGATGCAAGAGTGACTACTTAATCTGGTCAGATCATAGAAAGCTAGTTTAAGATTATATGCAAAAGCAAATTTTCAAATTCTAATGTACTTTTTTTTCTGTTTAGTACATCGATATTGAAGTCTCCAGTTAATATGGTATTTTTATTTGAAAGTGAAGGAATTTTTCGCAATTATATTGCCAGTCTGTCATAAACCACGTTATTGTTAATTTTAGGTATTATATATACGCAGGCAATATTAATATTATGAGATATCCGTTTTATACCACAGCACTCGAAAACACCGGTTACTGACTGTTTTGCTACATCCGTTAATTATTTACAATGTAATCGTATTCAAAAAAATATACAGGTTCCTCCTCGTTTAATATTTCTCGAAAAGAAGCCAGTTAGGTAGTAATTGCCAACCTCCCTAGCGGCGTCAGCGTCGTTTGTTACGCTGACAACACGCTGGTCCTGGCGCAGGGGAGGTCGCACCAGGCGGCCGCCGAATTAATGACACGCGGGGTTGCGACGGTCATTGAGAGGATCCGGCAATTGGGACTCGAGGTGGCCCTGCACAAGTCCGAGGCCATGTGTTTTCATGGTCCTCCGAACGCGCCACTGTCGGGTTCCCAAATAATGGCGGGAGGGGTTCACATCAGCGTCGAGTCGACGATGAGGTACCTGGGACTCGTCCTCGACAGCCGGTGGAACTTCGTTGAGCATTTCCGACGTTTGGCTCCCAGACTGGACCGGGCCGGGGCTGCCTTGAAGCGGCTCCTGCCCAATCTAGGGGGTCCAAATGCCTCCTCCCGGAAGCTCTACGCGGGGGTCGTGCGGTCCATGGCCCTTTACGGGGCACCGGTGTGGGCGCGTTCATTGAAGCTCCGACCAGCACGCCGATTGAACGCGTCCCAAAGGGTCAAGGCCATCCGGCTGGTCCGAGGATACCGCACGGTCTCCTGCGAGGCGGCGAGCGTCCTTGCTGGATTGCCGCCATGGGATCTGGAGGCAAAAGTCCTCGCGCACATCTGGCAGTGGCGCGAGGAGGCGAAACGCCGGGGCGTTACTCCGCTGCCGCGAGAAATCGCGGCACAGCGGACAGAGCCCCGGCGGGATCTCATGGTGGCATGGAGAGTGCGACTGTCGCAACCCAGCGCTGGGCACGCCACTATTGCGGCGGTAAGTCCCCTCTTTGAGGAGTGCCTTGAGAGGCGCCACGGCGTCCTCACCTTCCGCCTGTTGCAGGTCCTCACCGGACATGGCTGTTTCGGGAGGTTCCTGTTTTGGATAAGGCGGGAGGAAACGCCCGGGTGTTGGCATTGTGTGCATCGACCGGAGGACACGGTGGAGCATACGGTGGAGGTCTGCCCAGCTTGGGTGGAGCACCGCCGTGTCCTCGTGGCGGCGATCGGCGGCGGCGATCTCTCGCGTCCGGCCCTGGTACAGGCCATAGTACGGAGCGAGAGGGAATGGGAAGCCGTCACCTCCATCTGTGAAGCAGTAATGCTCACGAAGGAGGAGGCGGAGCGCGTGAGGGTGCGGCAATCGTTGCGCCCTCACGCCCCTAGTCGCCGCAGGAGGAGACACCCTGGGCGCCGGGAGTCAATTGCCGACTCCCGGCCACCGTAGGCGCGGGCTTGCGGACGGCGAGCAATGGGCAGCTCGCCGTCCGGTAAGGACCAGGCCCGGGTCGACAGCGTGCCTCAAAGAGATGTCAGCATCATTGAAGGGGTCCGATAGGGCCGATGCCTGCCGGGGTCGCGGATTGTTCGAAAGAGTTACCGTGGCCCTGGCGCACAGGCAACTGAAGGAACACGGGTGGGTTTTAGTAAGTAAGAGTCTGACACGCCCTTCCGCTCCGCCCAGAGCAGGAGAGGTCATTTGATGATTTCCCACCCAAAAAAATTAGGTAGTAATTAAGTAGATAGAGTAAACTCTCGTAATCTGCATCAACAAAATGTTCAGTTATGTATATAACATCTATATTGACTCCATTATTAGAAACCCTCTTCTAATTTAATTGTCAGTAAGTTCGATTTGTTCACAAGTCTTACAATATTTTGATGAAGAATATTAAGTTTTTTTTTTGTTAATGTATATCAGTTACCATCTCTGTTTTAATTTTTTTCTGAGAACAATCAACTTATGAGTGAGTGGCATTCATGTTATTTGGCTTTAGGATATTTTTTTGGAAATCAGATATAACAAAAGTTGAGCTTTTGATATTTAAACTCCCATACCGATGCCTATAAGTGTTATAGGTACATGGAAGGTTGAGATTAGAGGCCAATATGTAAGCATATTTAAATATCTCCATATCCCTGTAGATTACGTTATTTTAAGTATCTATACGGCTATTAAACATAATATTAGTGTTCTCCATATGATTAAAAGTTGGCAAACACGTGTGACTTAATGTTTGCAATTTTTCGCGAGTAAACGTAAGTAATTTTATATTATAATTATGTGTTTTCCTGCAATCGTCTTTGCCAATATGAATAATACAGTAATCAGAGTGTGTGAAGTTTCATACTATTGTTGTATTGTTGTTGTTTAAAATATGCTTTAATCCACATTTAGACATGCGATACTGACACATATTATAATTACAGATATGAGTTCTTTCGCTCATTGTATATATATTGTATTAGACGTTTCGCCACTTAGAATACAAATTTTATGTTTTACAAGCGGCGACGATGGATTTTTTTCGGTAATATCGTTGGGTGATGATGTAGTACTAGTACCGGTTTCAACTTGAGGTATGTGATGATCGCCTATAATTTCTGAAGTTTGTGTCTGTTTTGTCGTCGTGCGGATATTTTCATTGTTCTTCAGAGTTTTAACTTTCTGCCTAACTGGGCTATCAGCAATGTTTTTATAAATTCAATTTTTCTTTTATACATCTGTATTAATTCGCCTTAATTAACTATTTTTCAAAATCATGGGATCCTGAGTTTGATTCTCGGCTAAGACAAAGTGTTATAGGGGTTTTCCGTCTGCAATTTCTCAGTAGCAGCCCGTAGTCTAGGACTTGTGCCACGTGATGGCAAAAAACTCGCCCCTTGTTACATGGAAATATAAATAACTGGCGGAATGTGTATTGTGTACCTCTGCCTAACTCTTGAGGGGGGTACAGGCGTGATATTATATGTGTACAAGCATCACTATCTTCATGTTTTTTTTTTTTCCCATACTTAAAAGTAAACGTAATAAATTCCGTATGGACGTAAACGAAAAAAAAAAACAGTAATATAATCCGTTGATTTACTCCCGTGAGCATCGGAAATGATCTATTGCGGGCGCCCCATTCAGAAGCGAGATCACGCGACGGTTTAATACATAATAATACAAGGTGACGGGAACATCGACGTGCAAACTGAAACCATGAATCCAGCACATGATTCTAGACCCCCTACCGTAGAAATTTTTCGTCGGTTATCAAATACAAAACTGCTGTTTCATAGAAAAGAGCTTCGTAGAAAAGAGCAGAGCTATTTTTTTTATTAACTGACGTAATATTTCAACGGAGAGGGGTTCAGAATCATGAACTGAATCCATGGTAACAGGTTGCGCGTCCATGTCCCTACCACCCTGTATATGTATATAAGTAGCATATTTTATGTGGTAATGCAAATTGCCCGGTTAAGTAGCCAAGACCTCAGTGGTCAAAACTACGAGCTGCCCAATAGGGAAAAAGTGATAATGCACAGTGGCTCGATTGAAGAGCTCGGGAGTGTATTTTCTCGAGCTGTCGCGCACCGCGTTCCGTTTCAAACCAGGGCCAAGTCTACTAATCTACAAACATCACAATGGTCCCTGCATTATTAGTTTTTGACAGATTTTGTATGGCAAATCTGTCACAAACTCACAATGCAGAGACCATTGTGACGTTTGTAGATTGGTAGACTTGGCCCCCTGCTGTCATTACCTTATAAAATGTTGCTGTTCTAGTTTCCATTGAATACTGATTTTACTGTTGTATTGAGATGGATTAAGTGTTAGTTTTTGGAGGGTTTCAGGGTAATTGTAATTGGACCAGTTTTTGGAGGACTTATAGGTATTATCTTAATCTTAGACATAATATAGTTTCGAAGAATTGATAGTTAGAGGCTAATGTTACTTTTAAGTCTGGAAAAGGGTTGTTGCGTTACTAACCATCATTCCAATGAGGCCGGAGTTTAGATTTTTAGGCCCGATTTATGGCAATAGGCTGTGTCCCTATTACACGAAGTTAAACTTAACTACCACTTTATTTAACACATCGGGGAAACCAGCTGATAATTGTTATAAAATGATAATAAATATAAAGTTAGTAAAGAATAATATAATGAAATACTACAGCCAGATAAGCTCAAGGATAGCAGGATATTATTCCGTAATACAACAATTACCAACCAACAATAACCCACAGAGTGGGGAGATGCCAAAACATCGAGATATCTGTGCTATGTATAACTTAAATATTGATGTATTATACTAATAAATCTTCTGAAACAAAAGCTCTAAATTATGGTGAAATAATTCAATAAAATACTACAGTCAGACAATCTACAGGATAGTAGGATATAATTCCATAATACTAAAAGTTCACTGCGGTAACCGTGTTTCAGTAACAGCGCAAACATGGCGGCCTACTACTGTTCAATATATAAAGCGACTCCTATGATTTCTGCTTGTTGCAATTTGGAGTTTGAGCCGGAGCTTAGTTAAACGATTTTGTGAGGCTAATGTTTGACTCGTTAGGAGATGTATCGCGTAAGTACTAGCAATTTTCACAGATCTAAATAAAGACGAATCGTTCTCCTACATTTAAGCTACGCTTGCCGCGGTTGGGTCGTGGATGGGTGACCATCCTTTACATATCGAGACCCCTCCGTGCCTCGGAAAACACAGTAAGCCGTAGGTCCCGGCTGTCATTCGTAGATCTTTGACAGTCGTGCCCAAAATGTGTGACAACCAGTCTTACCAAAGGGTATCGTGATACCCAGTAACTAGGTTGTGGAGGTCAGAAGTCAGTCGCTCCATGTAAAATACTGGTATTTAGCAATGCAATCTTATGTAAAGATCATCCACTTAAAGTATCTATTATTTTAATAATAGGTAGGTAAGACGATTGACTTTACAATGTTAACCAGCGGGGTAATCGCGTAACACACTAACAGTGGGAATGGCTTTCATTTTGACAGTTCAACAACATTCATTGCGTTATTAACGTTGTTGAGCAGACATTTTTTTCGAACATATGAAGCAATGGATTAGCAATATCTTTCAAAATGATTCAGATTCTGACTGATCGTGTGTTACGCAATTAGGGCGCTGGTTCAATATGTACAGTCTAAATCTTCTTCTACTTTATAATAAAACTAAATAATGTACACCAATTAAAATTACAATTAGTTGTTGACATAGCTCACAGAATAAGCAAGCTGAAGTGGCAGTGGGCCGGCCATATTAGCCGTAGAACCGATGACCATTGGGGTAGACGTGTTCTTGAGTGGAGACCGCGAATCGGCAAAAGTAATGTAGGACGCCCTCAGGCTAGTTGGAGCGACGATCTTCGCAGGGTGGCTGGTAGCAGCTGATTGAAAGTTGCCGAAAATCGAGCTAAATGGCGTGCAATTGGAGAGGCCTATGTCCAGCAGTGGACTGCTGTAGGCTGATGATGATGAATAAGATTATTATACTAAGTGCAATCCCCAGCCAGTAATTTCCTCGTAAAGCTAAACCATTATGGCATGCAACAGCGTGGTTATTAATATCGGTTCCTCCACAATAACTGAGTATGGAGTGTTATCACCACATTTGCTCACTGCGCGTTGGTGAAATTACACCATTACTAAAATCTGGTTGTCTGACCATGTTTTCTTCTATTGTAGATGTTACTCGTAGTCATTCCTTTGACTAACTGAGTTTGGAGTCAAATAATCAAACGCAATTGAATTTTAGTCACTGTTAGGTAGGTTCCATGCTGTCTTTGTCACTTTGTAACCCATGGTCCACGAAGCTACCCAAAATTACTTGTTTCAAACTTAAATCTCCGATGAGTTGCCAGAATGTCACAGCGTAGGTACATAAACTCACGCCTTCGTCCTATGGGAGTAGGCAGAAGCAACAGAACGTCACCTGCTATGATCCTTACATACTCCTTTTTGCTTCGTTTGCGTTCATACATCTGGTCACAGCATTAGTATTTTAATGGCGGGCCTAAGGTGGCAGCGACGAAAATACTTAAAAAACAATAAGAGCGTTTTAAAATTAACTTAGTTTAGTTGATGTTTGAGTTTCCGGGGGTTAAAAAATAATTTTAGAAATGAAAATGTCCTTAAATTTCAATCTCACTTAAGAACCTAAAACCAGATTAACCAGTTTTCAAACAATCAACTTCCCAACTCCTTAACAATTAAAAACCAATTGAATCGAAACAAAAGGCGAAATAAAATTAAAAAGTAATAATCTGTTGGAAGCGTCCGATGAAGCCGTGATTATGTGGGCTGCCACTGCCAGTAATTACAGATGTGCCAGCCGGAATCAAAGCCTGCAATAGTTGGACATGTCATTGTGTCATGTAAGCCTATGATTCGCTGAGGTTTCTATTAAAATTTAATGAAGGTCAAAGCACGGAAGATTTATTTGTGATGAGTTCGTAAATCACTGCAATATTTTTTCTTATTGAGATCTGCTAATACGAGTATAAGTCCATACAGGGAAATAGGTTTAGTGTAGCGACGCTGACGAAAAGAATTAGAAGCGGGCTAAAGCTAAGTTTTGTGTAAGTTTTCGGGGTTCACCGGTTCATTTTGCTTTGTGATTTGCTATTCTATAACTCCGTATCGAAGGGGAAAGGAATATTCAACAGGATAATGTACAGTCACCAAAAGAGATAAGTAACCAGGGCTTTCGGATATAGTTGAAGTTTAGTAAGAAACCAATGAATGTATTTGAATGAAATTTAATTTGATAAATTAACTGTTTGTTTTGTAATGATTAAAATGAATTTTATGCGAAAACATCCATTGTTTTCACGACGACCGGCGATGTTGATGGCGTTAATTACGGCAAAACTGGCGATTATTTTGCGCAATCGAAGGACCACTGATTGGGCTCAATCGGATTTATGAGAAATAAAAGAGTGGACTGTATTAAAATAGGTGTAATACCATAATTTACGATCGAACAAGGAAACGCCCGTAGTGGCGCGCGTCTGTGAGCTGAGTGGTGTGGAGGTCGTACAGCAGTCGTCGCGTACGTGTTCGGTACCCCGACACCCTGCGCCTTTCCGCCGTCAATCGAGCGCATATGTGGTGCGCCGACACTTACTAAACTTCAACTTTATCCGACGACCCTGGTTACTCATCTCTTTTGGTGACTGTACATACAACAAAATTATGGAGCCAATATTTAATGGTATAAGCATTCAACTATGAATTTCGCCCGCATGCATAATTTGTTAGTTGGTAATTTTTTTTGCGATAAAAGCCAAACCATCTTCAGAAATCCAGCCAACACATCAAGATACAGATCTTCAAGAAATCCAGCCAACACATCAAGATAATCCTACCTATAAGATTTGAACTAAGATATAAACCAAATAGTCTACCACCTAAATCACAGTCTCCATCAAGTTCTAGGCACAGGGCCTACGTAATCACATTTCGTATAATTATGTTCCGAATTCATGCATATTCATTAAGTTGCTTCGGTGCCCCTTTGAAACTAAGCCGTAATGCTAAACAGCGATTTACACTCGATGTATGATGCCACTTAATTGGCAACGAAGTGTTTGGAGACTATGTGGGACGGAGGTCTAGCCATTTGTGCCCTGAGAGGTAGGAGGACAGGTATAGGTATTTTTTTCTTAGTGGCATTTGCAGAACTTGTAGTAAAATGGAAATGCGTTGTTAGTGATCTGGTTGTAAAATTTGGACCAAGACATAGACGTGAAAAAATGTTATAAAAGATCTTAGTACAAAAATAAATATCAATTAATTTGGTTTCAAGTATATAATTTCATTAAAACAGACTGTATTAAAAAAAAAAAAGTTTCTACTTTTTTAAGCTTCTTCGTTTTTTACCTTTTTCTTAAAAGAATATTTATTTTTAAGTCATATTGAGGAAAAATGTATCCGCGTACTAGTGTACACCTAAGAAAATTAAAAAAAAACGATTTCAGGAAAATACAATTAATTAGAATTTTTAAAGAATTTGAAATGGGTTTCGTTTTTCCATGCGGTTTTTTCCTCAAGACTTCCGATTGTATTTAACAGTTAGTAATGCTAAAGCAAACTAGACCTTAAAAGAATATAGGTTTAACTAGCCTGTAATAATTAAGTCCCCACAGGGTAAAGGTCTCTTTTCAAAGAGAGCAGAAGGATTTTAAACTTCATGCTTATTCTTCTCTATTCTTTTTAGGAAGAAAAGAGTTTCGTGTCTTAGTTTTTCTACCTCTTTAATAATTCTTCTTTTGATATTCACTGTATTCCTTTTGACATGTTTTAATCTCGTTTTATACTTTCGCTTGTTTTCCTTTTTTTTCTTGATGTGTCAACAATAAATTTTGAACACAACATAGAGTTATTTATTACTAGCGTGATAAAAATATTAACAATTCTCCCACGGTTTTTCCTTCACCGAAATAATTTATCGATTTATAGGCAATAAATACATAACTACATAACTACACCCCGAAAAAAAATATGAACTTCTAAAAGTAAACATAAATATCTACCAGACACTTAGGTACTGTAAAGGTTGTATACAAAATTCGACCTTATTTTGTGGAGGCTGGTAGTAAAATAACTCTAAGTTATATTCTTTGAAGTAGGTTTTTGTTTGGAAAAAATGAGTGAAATAATAGGCGCGTTGATTTAAAATAAAAATAAATAAATAAAATAATCGTTATTTCAGACGAGTTACATCCACAGTGTTAGTAAGTACTCGTAAGTAGATCTTATAACTATGTTATTAAACCTTAATATTCAGTAACAAGATTAATGCTCGAGATGCATCTACGAATAATATCATACAACAGTGGAGAATCGTACCACCCTGCAGTCTTCAGGATAGAGTTGGAGCTGACAGAGCAACGAGGCAGATTTCTGTCCGATGATGGCATGGAAGCCATCAATGTGTGCATGGGTGAACATAACTGATGCACTGCAGAATCGGGGCAGCCCCATCAGCGTTCTAAATCCATTATTATATTGGCCTCGCAGGGCGCTAATAGACCGCTGAGTATAATTGGTCCATAGGCTGCACGTGTAGAACACCTGACAATAAGCTATGAAAAGCGTTATCTTAACTTGCTCACTACAACGTGCAAACCTTCGTGCCAACATGTTACATCGGACTGCCAGTTCTCTACGTTCCCGCTCGATAAATACGAACGCTTAGAATAATGTTATTACAGTACCTATTTGCCAAGTTCGAAGCCTCAACCTTGTGCTCCAGAAACCCTTAACCTTGATACCATCACGACATCTTACTTACAACTAAACCTATAAATCCCAAAGTCTACAATTTCCAAATTAATTCCTCAAACTGATTACCCACTTAATATTTTGATTCAATTACTTCCAATCATTTGCATTTCTAAAGGCTGATTTCAGAATGAGTCTTGTGTAAATATTTAGCATTGATTTACTCAGCTTCCGGGAATAATGAACGATTAAAATTGTGTCTTTAGTACGAAGGGGAACCAATAATTGGGTCACCGGGTAACTTTGCATTCGATTAAATAAAGATTGACTTGAATATTTAATCGGTTCTTCAAGGATTAGATGTTACGGTATTTTGCGGGGTTATAGGTAAGGAAAAGGTGAGTATACTAAAAAGAAGAAATGATCAGTATGCCAATTTTTTGTGCAAGTCTTGAGTGAAGCTGGTTTGTGACGTAGGTAATTTGTTTTTGTTCTCATGACATACGCTCAAAGTGTTGGACGTTGTACCAATATCGGTAATATTCGTTTGCCAAAACTAAATAATTATTTAATCTGTTATGTAACTATTTATTTTCTGCCCAAATCAATATACCTAATTATACCAAACCATTTACAAAAAAAAGAACCGACTTCCAAAAAAACGCAACAAAGTGAAAAATCACTTTAATTTCGGAAGTTAGTGGCAAGAAACGAAAATAATAAACCAAAGACACCGACTTCCGAAATTAAAGTTATTTTTCACTTTGTAGTGTTTTTTGGAAGTCGGTTGTTTTTTTTTCTGTAAAAAGGCTTTAATTTTCACTTTTTAGTTGTGGTACCTACCCCTCACAAATTCCTATATCACTACTAGCTATGTTATATAATATAATTTAATTTTTATTTCTCGCTTTTTTTGTGGCTCGGTTTGTAATTTATCTAAGTTACAATAGCCTAACGTCAACTGCTCATCACCTTTTACAAAATATTGCTTTTCCGGTTGCAGGGACGTAAATTATTGAGGAGTTCTCGTGGTACTTCACCATCTGCTCCACTTCACCATATGCATTGTGACAAGCATAAATTGTTTAGCAAACATATAAAAGCAATTGAATCGCAACCCGTGAAATACTTATTATTGAGTAGTTCCTGTGGCTTCATCATTTGTGGTCTTGATGATCAGATGCACTTCACCAAATAGTGCTTTCCAAAGAGAAATTGCACGAGTTACTATAAAAAATACCCAACTCACTATACGTGTGCCTACAATTTTTTAAGAGTTCCCTTGATTGCTCCAGGTTCCCATCATCAGAACCTAACCTGATGACAATGGGACCACCTGGGAAGTTATAACCTTTGAAACAAAAAATAATTTTCCAAATCGGTTCAGGCGTCTTCGAGTAATCGGTGAACATACATAAAAAAGGTTCCGACGAATTGAGGACCTCCTCCTTTTTTTGAAGTCGGTTAAAAAACACAAAAATTGTTTCTACCTATGTCCGTTATAGACTTTGAAACCATACGACCGATGAGCCCCAAACCAGTTTCATTAGAAAGGCAATAATGCGGAAATGGTTTTAGAACACACAAAACAAAAAAAAACCTTTTTTGCAACAAATAAACAAAATGTATTTTTTTTGCGCAGTAGCACACGCCGGGTATCCGCTAGTATCCTTATAAAATGACACTAAAGAGAAGAAGATAAGTAACACCATTCGTTCCAAAGGGTTGAAAGATACATTGTAACACTTAAGCTACGGTTTCTTAGAACAGCAGTTCCATCGTATTATAACAGCAATCATGAAAATCTGTAATTTTCATAAGTAATTTTTCTTTTTTCTTTTATTTTTGTATTTATTGTTTATCTGTTGTTTTCACATTAAGGTACCAAAAAACGCTCCATATTTGGACAGCCCTTATTGTGTGACCTTTTACCACTTTCTTACGAAACCAAAGCTTTAGGAAATCCAATGTCTAAAGCGCCGAACGCTTCAGGCACTTTAAAGGCTAAACTTCTAGCAAAAACCCTGACTTAATATTATAAATGCGACAGTAAGTTTGTTTGTTTGTTACTTTTTCGCACCTAATCCACTGAACCGATCATCATAAAATCTTGCATATACGTTGTCAGGGGTACAGAAAAGGACATAGGGTAGCTTTCATCCAGAAAAAAGGACTGTTCCCGAGGGAAAGAACAATAAATTTCGACGGTTACAATTGTTTTAGGACGCTAGATGCCGTTACGTGTCTTTGGAATCATGATTGGATTACAAAATTATATTATTAGAAACTTTAGTATTGTGATAAGAGTTTATTTTTTTAAATATATTAAGTCAGTCATTTTGAGAGTCTACAGTGAACACAAACACCATTTGACCGAACACCATGAAAGTTGGCATATAGGTAAGTATATATGTAATTTTAATGGAGAAGGATTTACAGGATTTTTAGCAAAAGCACATTAATAAAAGCGATAAACCCTGTTTTAAGTTTAACTATCCCATTTTACGACATCATAAACTTAGCAGGCTGAATAGCTACATCTAAAAGATTTCGTTGAACGAAACTGCATACTCACTAAAATGAATTTCACATAAACAATATAAACTAATAAATCATGTAGGTAAGTTTGTAATATATTACTAAAACAATAAACTTGTAATGCAATATGTTACTCATGGCCTCAAGGACAGCGCGGCCGCTTTTTGAATATTGTAGGGGCAGAGCGTTAGCAAAAATATTGCGCCTGATAAATTAAATTTTGAAATAATATTGACAAAGTGAATAAGGATCACTCTGACATTATTATTTCAAACTAGGATAATTAAGAGTCATTTTATAAAATAAAAAAATGTTTCAGACTAATTATGCTACAAATTAGGTATATACAAAAGCTATCCAATAATATCTATTACTAAAATTTCACGTATAAACGTATTTTTTAAAAAATGATTACTAAAACAATTTGTGGGCATTTAAGAGGGTGCCTAATTAAATATTTAGGTACTCAAACTCAAAGCATTTATTTCAAATAAACCAATTACAGGCACTTTTGAATTGTCAAGGGGTCGGTCAGTCAGAAAGATGAAGCTAGTTACCCATTTCAAAGCGTAGTAGGTACCTATGGAGAAGAACGGGCAAGAAACTCCATGGACACTCTTTTAAATCAAAAAATGGTTACAAAATATTGATTACATCGTTCATGTTGAAATTATGCATGTGAGAACGATGCAGAACGTTAAAAGCGTCCGTAATAAAAAGACAAAAGCAATTCAAATATTAAATTAAATTAAAATAAGCCGTGGCAGCCAAGAAATGACCAGTCCCCACTGACGGCGCCCGTTTACGAACATGACGCATAGATCAGCACCATTCAGCTCAACCATTTTGAAGGGAACTTAATGATCCAACACACACGCCACCACCAGCGAGACATTAGAGTGAGCATGACAAACTCTCAGCCGCCAGGGCACATTCAAGTCAATGAAAGAAAAACCTATTAAATGGTAGCTTTATAGTAGGTGCATAGTACTCACACCTGTGCTATGCAATTATACAATACTAAAACATTGAATTTATACAATGCAAAGATAAGTTTTTAAAATCTTCAGCAGCTCCAACAGTAGTTTCAAATGCTAATCAATTATTTTATGCGCCCTTGTGGAGCAGGACCAGCGTTGAGCCAAGCATTTTTATCAGCGATGTAATCCCCCAACTTATAATATGCCTGGCTGCATAGTGTGCGTTTTATACAAGATTTGAATTTAGTTTCATTCAGTTGAAGAATATGGGGAGGTATTTTATTGAAACATTTTAAACAGTACCCCATGAAAGATGAGTCTACTTTAGCCAGCCTGAAACCTGGTTGAACTAATTGATCCCTATTTCTAGTGATATAATTGTGTCTTTCACCTCTTTTACTAAAAAGATGTAGATTTTTCCTTACGTACATGATGTTTTCATAGATATATTGACAAGGTACCGTCATGATGTTAATATCTTTAAACCGTTCCCTTAGAGAGTCGCGCCTGCGGAGGCCATATATGGCTCGGATGGCTCTTTTCTGCAGAATAAAAATAGACTCGACGTCTGCAGCCCGTCCCCATAGTAAAATACCGTACGACATAATACTATGGAAGTAACTAAAATAGACTAGCCTCGCGGTACCTACATCAGTAAATTGACGGATTTTTCTCACAGCATATGCTGCTGAACTTAGCCGTCCTGCAAGGGATGTTAAATGAGGACCACACTTAGTTTTATTCCCATTTAATACTAAATTATTAGCAGTGAACCAATTTTGGATCTGCAGTAGGGCGTTATTTACGTCGTCAAGATTTGATGCACGTCTATTAATTTTAAAAATTAAAGAAGTATCGTCAGCAAATAACACCATTTGTGGTAGGGTTTTTAACAAATGGGGTAGATCATTAATATATACTAAAAAGAGGAAAGGACCCAATATCGAGCCTTGTGGTACACCCATTTTTACTTTTAAACCGAGTGAATTGACACCATTTATTTGAACTTGCTGTTGTCTATCATTTAAATAAGATTCTACTAAACTGAGAGCAAGTTTTCCAAGTCCGTAATGCTCAAGTTTCAAGATTAGGGTTTCGTGGTCGACGCAATCAAATGCCTTGGAGAGGTCACAAAAGATTCCTACAGCGTCTTGGGCTTCTTCCCACGCCGTAAATATGTGTTTTAATAAGGTGACACCGGCGTCAGTCGTACAACGTCCCTTGGTGAAACCATACTGTTGATCATGTAAGATTTTATTGGTGTTAAAATGATTGAGAATTTGATTCAGCATTACCTTTTCAAACACCTTGCTGAAAACCGGCAACACGGATACGGGTCTATAATTATTGGTGTCTTTACTATCCCCTGATTTGAAAAGTGGTATTACCTTACTGTATTTCATTAGATCCGGGAAGACTCCTTGATCCACACACAAATTAAATATTAAGGCCAAGTACGGCGCTATAGTCTCAATAATGGAGGAACACACTTTGATAGACATTCCCCATATATCTTCGGTTAGTTTAATCTTGATTTGCTTGAAAGCTTTTAATACTATTATGGGGTTTATATGCTTGAATTTAAATTCAGTCGGGCAGGATGAAACGTTTGCTTTTAATATGTCAATAGAACGCGAGGGTGACGAGTTTAAGGTTTCAGTAGTTTTAAGTGGGATACTGGTAAAGAAATTTACAAATTCTTGAGCAACTTCTTTGTTAGTGCTTATGGGACCACGAGAAGTCTCGAGTTTGAAATCATTATTATGTCTTTTATTCCTGTTAGTTTCATTACTATAAAACTAGTAGGGTAAAAGATATCACAATCTGTTTTTTTTTTAAATTTCTATATCTATGTATCTACGTCAAAACATTCTGATAATACTTATGTGTCCTTCGTAAAACCAGCAAAACATTAACCTACATAAATGTTTTCCTTTGAAATTACCAGAAATTACAGACCAGGCCATGCTTACCCTTCAAGAAATTAACGCATGAACAATACATACATTAATTCATTAGGCCTTTAATGTCGGGTGGGGGGTAAAAGCCCCTTTTACCCCTAACGTTAGAAGAAAGGAAACATTTCGACAATTAACACTGATTTGTCTCTATCATTTTGTTATTGGTGTAACATGAGGAAGTGATTTATTAAAGGTTCTTGGCTACGTAAGAACTGCACTGATTGATCGGGCAATATATTAGTGTCCATGGAGTTTCTTGCACGTTCTGCTCCAGAGGTTCTTACTACGGTTTGGAATGGGCATCTAGCTCCATATTTCTGACTGACCGACTCTTTGACAATTCAAAAGTGCCTGTAAATGGTTTAATTGAAATAAATGCTTTGAGTTTGAGTGGAATACAATATAATATTTTTATTTATTTTATTATCAAAATAATTCGTACAGAGTTAAGATGGTAAGCACATCACTTGAGAACGGTTAAACCGATTAGGCAATATTTTATTATAAAATGTCCGTAATAGTTCGAATTAGGTTTAGGTCAGGAAAAGATAAATTGGGAAAGTAGGCCGGAAAATTGGAAAAATCGGAACAGAAACTGACACAGATGTTTTCCTATATTATTTGGACTGGACAACGTCTGTCTGGTTAGCAAGTGCTAAGATAAAAATGGACAACTCTGGAAGGTACATACAATTTTATAAAGACCGTTCTTTGATAGTGAAAAGTATAATAAAGGTTCTCCTACGTAGGTTTAATGAAATAGAAGGGTGATTGTTAAAACCAGCCAAGTGCGAGTCGGACTCGCACACGTAGGGTTCCGTACCACACTACAATATTTAACACTACATTTTTTTAAAACTATTTTCTTGTATGTGCACCCACTTTAATCTTTAACTTTATTTTTATTATTTTTTGTTATAACTGCAATAGAAAAACATACTCTGTGAAAATTTCAACTGTCTAATTATTACGGTTCCTGAGATTACACCCTGCTGACAGACAGACGGACGTACAGCGGAGCCTTAAAATTAGGGTTCTATTGACACCCTTTGGGTACGGAACCCTAAAAAATGTTTTACAGGCAAGTTAATTAGTGAGAGTAGATACAAACTTGAGTGTCACACCCTACCTCTAAAATCTATCACTTTCATTGAAGTTTCTTGAAAAGGTCACGGAAGTTTTATTAAGGTCAAGTATAAGGTTACAATAGGGATACAGCGCATTAAAAAAGGTACGGTATGACGAATTGCACCAATTGCCGAGAGGGTGTTTGCACTGAACAAAGGTATTTTATTTATCGACAATTTTCACATTTTCTTACTTCTGTGCTTGTGTTTTTTTTTAAGACCAGCTTTATGACATCTTCCTTTTACCGTCCCTGCTTGACACGGTTCTGACTATTTGACAAATCATAAAGATTTCTTGATTATACAGTAGCTTCTGCCCGCAACATTTTGGGTTGGAAATCATCAAATGACCTCTCCCACTCTGCGCGGAGCGGGAGAGCGTGTCAGACTCTTACTGACTAATACCCACCCGTGTTCCTTCAGTTGCCTGTGCGCCAGGGCCACGGTGACTCTTTCGAAAAATCCGCCGACCTGGCAGGCATCGGCCCTATCGGACCCCATCAATTATGCTGACATCTCTTTGAGGCGCGCGTGGAACATAACGCGCTGTCGACCCGGGCCGAGTTCTTTGTCACAGGCCTAACACCACCTCAGGAGTATTATTTTAATCTTACTTCAGTATTGGAAAGAGATGGCTGTACGTCCTGTATAGCTCTATCTTCCCCAGTAGTGGAAGGCCCCCAAAATTACACTTGACTGGTTCGAAACACAAACTTGTTCCGATTGAAAAAGTTTATTTACATAAATATTTATATTATAGAGCCTTAAACTAGATGTATAACAATTGGAATAAAGGGAACTAGATGAACAAACACATAGTGACTATTAAATACCAACTCAATATACGGTGCCATTCGATCAATCAATGCTTTACAAACTACATTTTACGTTATAAATACTAAATAATAGTTATAACCCGCAGGAGAACCAAGGTAACCGACATAGTCCGAAGAATGGCCAAACTGAAGTGGCAGTGCGCAGGGCTCATTGCTTGCAGAACAAATGGCCGATGGGGCCGAAAGGTTCTGGAGTGGCGACCGCGTACCGGAAGACGCAGCGTTGGAAGGCCGATGACCTGGTGAAGACCGCAGGATTCCGCTGGATACGAGAAACACAGAGCCGGTCGAAGAGCAATGCTTGGAGGAGGCTTTTGTCCAGCAGTGGAAGTCTTTCGGTTGAAAAATGATGATGATAATGTAAACATTTTCAAAGGCTTTCTGTCAAGACTTCTCCAGTAAATGAGATTAGGTACAAGAGCGAGAGCATTTATTTAAAAAATTACTGGTTTTTTCAAACATTATTATACGTTAGAGTCGCGAATCCTCAGTAGCTCCTCATCGAGAGTAACTCAAGTTCAATATCACTTACTACCTACGTCATATTGACGGTTCAATAAAAACTAGTAGCGTGTGTGGGGTCAAGTCTAAGTCAAGCTCTGAGAAAAACTCTGTTTTTGCATCACATTTTATATTCCTTTGATGTAGGTACGGATTATTATTAAATGACATATTTGTATTTGTGTTTAAAAGACGTGCTATGGTTTTTATTGGAAATGTGGATTATTCTGTAAAGGACGGAGGATTTTTGTTTTTTGTTTTAAAGCTTTTTTCGGAAAACTTACTGCTTGGCTGACACGATAAGTTATTTTGCTATAACTCTTAAGTGGCCCTACGTACACACTTAGGTATATCCAAAGTGAGGTCAATTACATGCTTTTTGCATCCGGTTTAAAAAAAGAAAATTAACAGATACCTGTGTAATGAGTTGTAGTTAGCTACATTTATTTCGAGTCTTTATCTAAGATCACAAATAGTTACCTGATTTTTCATCACGTAACCATTTGCTTTTGCTTTGACGGAAAAACGTAAAAAAAACATAAATTTTTTCACTAAATTCAAGAAATCGAAGGGCTCGTCTTATTTAAAATAAACATGAACATAGTAAAAATAAAATGCATTTCTATCTTGAGACTAACTAGCAACCCACATTGCCCTGTCGACCTTGCCAGATCGCTTTACTACGCGATGTTACACCTAGCTATTAAGTCTTTCAAGAAATTACTCCGCAAACTCTGACTTCTCATATTCTAAATAAAATACAGTCATGTAAAAAAGTGCATTACCGTTTGAGACTTACAAACAACCCACCTTGCCCAGTCGACCTTGCCGAATCACTTTACAACGCGATGTTACACCTAGCTATTAAGTCTTCCAAGAAACTTACTCCTCAAACTCTGACTCCTCATATTCTAAATAAAATACAGTCATGTAAGAAAGTGCATTACCGTTTGAGACTAAAAAGCAACCCACATTGCCCTGGCAATCTTACTGGATCGCTTTACTACGCCATGTTACACCTAGCTATTAAGGTTAGTAGTTAAGCGCTTGCTAATCACCTTCGCGCATCGTAGTAAATCGTTAGGCTAACTAGATTTGCTCAACATGATCGAAATGATAACGAATTGTACGTATATGTACCTACTTTAATATCAAAAATTGTTTTTATTTGCGGGTTTATTTAGCCAGCGATTGTTAAAATGTTCGTCTTCATTATGACGTACGTTAATATTGCAAAAATGCGTTTTCTTTAAGGCGCAGATATACGACTTTTAATGATTTCAAATTGAACATCACGTCTAAACGAATAGTTTTATTTGTTTGAAAAAATATATTATAAACTAGACTATTTTCTTCGTAATTAGATATATGAATATTTGAAATTATGTTTTTATAACTTAGTGTAATTAATTTGTAAAGTTATGTCTAACGCGAACACAAAAACGATAATCACGCAAAAACTGTCGGGCGTATTTTCATGAAATCTGCACCATCTAAAAGTCAATTTGATGACCCAAATTTTTGTATACGGCTTTTATTTGTATTGTGTTTGATAAATCAAGATGGGTTGTTTTTGCGAATAAACTTGATGCGCGTTGAAGCGGGAGCTCTTGCGGGAGACGGGCGGCAGTGCATCGCTGACCAATGTCCGGTTAGACGCTAATGCTCTGTGCAATTTTATTCGCTTAAATGTTTTGCATGCTCCTCCCACTCGCTCAAGGTCGCTGGCACTTATTGTCGCCTTAAAATGATATTGGTGTAAAAGTCATTTACAGAACGCTTTCTGTGTTTTGTTTGAAGATTTCCAAATTTTCAAACTTAGGTTGGAACCTACTTATCAATTATATTAAACATCGGAACAGATTTTTTTTGATATTATCTGCTAAGTAGCAATCGTGAATCAGGCCCTTAAAGTTTTTGGCACTTATTTGGGTTCCGTACCCAAAGGTGGCACCCTTTCGGGATCCTATTACTAAGCCACCGCTGTCCGTCCGTCCATCCATCCATCCGTCCATCCGTCCGTCCGTCCATCCGTCCGTCCATTCGTCCTTCCGTCCATCCGTATGTCTGTCAGCGAGCTGTATCTCATGAACCGTAATAGGTAGGCAGTTGAAATTGTCAGTGTGTATTTCTATAGCCGATAAAAAAAAAAAAAAAAAAAAATTAAAGGGATCTCCATACAAAAAACGTGATTTTTTCGGCGTTTTTTGCTCTGTGGTACGGAACCCTTCGTTCGTGAGTCCGACTCGCACTTGGCCGCTTCTTTTTTTCTCGGATCGATTTGTCTAAACAGAATTTCTACGATCAAGCAAGATGTCGCAATGGATCGGGACTATTAGCTGTGGATAGAAACAGTCTTAACGAATGTCAATGTTAAATTGCAGTTTGTCTATCAGCAAGATTGATACTGGGACTAACTATTGGACTATCCAACTTTGTTTGTTATAGGCATGGCGCGATACAATAAATTGGAAACAAGGAGGGACATAGCTCTTGCTACCTATATTTTTAAATTATTGCGTGGCAAGACTTCAAACCCAGGTATATTGAAAGAAATAAACCTGTGTGTGCCCGACAATTATGTATTGCGAAGGCGATGGCCACGTCTATCGGCGGTGCCCAGTAGTAGGACCAATTTACTGAGTAAAGCCCCTATAATGCGTACCTTGCGCGTACTTAATGACGTAGCAGACAGCATAGATCTTTTTACTTGTTCTCTGAGTGAGTTCGCTTAGACCACGATGTATATAATATGTTATAGTAAATAATAAAATTGTAATTATGGCCACACTATTGAATTAGCAAATCCCTGTAATGATAGTGATCATGAGTTAATAAATAAATAAAAAATATTTATAAAATATTATTCAGAGTGCATTGTCCACTTGAGTCTTGTTACTAGCAAACATCACCTGCCTAGGCTTTTGCCAATTAATTTGTGGTTGGCTTCCAGTCTAACCAGATGCAGTATTTTATATGGAACGACGGCCTATCTGACCTCCACAACCCAGTAACTGGGAAAAACGATGCCCTTTATTAAGACTGGTTGTCCGACTTTCGGGCTTCTGACGACTTCAAAAGATCTACGAAGGTTATCTACATATACATAGCGAACGCACTTTTAATATTTATATTTGTATTGTAATATTTGTATTAATTTATTATTATTACATCTCTCAACAGATACCTGTTTATATTTTAAATTAAAGCAAAAAGATTAAATAAAAAATAAAAAAACTTCATTGTTTTAGTATAGTAGTTTGTTTATATAGTTAAAAAATGCTTCCTCTCTCCTAAATCACTTATTTTTCTGTGTCCGACAGGGTTCATATGATCTAATTATAAATTTACCACCTAATTTTCAATAAATTTAAATCATTTATTTAACAGAAACTGTCAAAAAGGTTTCTATAAAGTTAAAGATTACTTGGATGACAAAAAGACTTGGGATTAATTAAGCTACTTCAATGTACCCCCAAGCAACAATCCATTTTATACTGTGATTATGTGTTTTAGAATTAATAATGTCATTTTTATTGATTTACATGACTTAGCATACTGTGATATTTTTGATGACATTTAAAGAGAAACCTGTCTGTGAATGTGAGTAGCATGCAGGCTAGATTAAATACATGATATTCATTTTAATATTGTGAATGTGAAGACTATGTGGGTCATTGTTGCTTTTTTTACCCCCTCTCAGGTAGTTTTAATCTTAGTTTGGCAGTTTGAGTAATTTTTGTGGCCTACCCAAATGTCCATTCTTTGGTATTGTTCGTCGAATCGTTGTGCTCCTTAAGTTCTGAGTTGAGCTGCACGATTACAGACAAATGCGTGCACTGACTGGACAGGTCCACTCAATCTGTGTGGTTTTTCCCCAAAAGACCATTTCAGACAAATCTACATGGTCTTCACATGATCTAAACAAGATTATGTCTGGACTTTAAAAGAGACTGTGACCTCTCAGTTTGTTTCGGCCTTTCTTCTCAGAGTAGTCAGATATGAAACGCCGACCTCATCTAGTTTTAAAATATGATTGACGTGTAAAAGTGTTTGTACAAACGAATTAAAAAAAAAAAAAAAAAATTTCTACATGGGGAATGCAATAAAAGTATTGAGTATTGAGTAATATTAATTTGGAGACTCTCTGATAGACTTTGGAGGAAACAAATAAATTGGACGAATCAATCCGCCATTACGACTTCAGTCCTCTTTATCCATGCTCCGTCACCAAATTAGGTTCCGATGTAAAATGTGAATAAGCGAACAATTCCGACTTTTCTTGTTAAAACTTCAAAAACTCTGATCTGTTTTACGACTCCCTCAAATATTTTGTATCAAATTAGCATTTCACTTTATACATTGGAGCACAAAGCTGACATATTTGCTGAAAGTTTTTACTGGCTACGTTATTATAATGAATGCAAATCCTGTAACAGAATTAAATTTTTGATTAATCTTCTTATGTAAATTGCGTTTGAAATTCAATGGAGGATCGTGAATGAATGAAAGCAAAGACAGTTTTCAGCTGCGCATTTTAAAATTTTGTTCCACTTACAGAAGTCAAATGTTTACATGGTACCAATTCCTTGAGCATAGAAATTAGTTAAGTCACTGAAAATGGGACTTTACTAGTCAAAATAATAGATGAAAATGGTATATTAAGAAGTTTTTTTTAATAAACCACTGATCACATAACTCCTACCCTGCGAAATCCTTATCAACATCACGAGAAGTTTCTATACCAAAAAATCAATGCATACCAACACGTACTAAACTAGAACTATTACATACAATTTTTTTTTTTTTAATATCGTTAATGTTAAGTAAAACTTGTTCATAAAACCTCCATTCTACACACGCATACAATCTCTCTACGCATACCTTTGAGACTTCAAAGTTTCTTAGAATTGCGACTTAGAGCGAGGAGAGTAAATGGCGAAGTTATGAATAGACCGCAACTGTAAATAGAACTTAGCATGAAAAGTTCGAAATAGACATTATTAGAACTCTGACAATAGTAAAAGCGGAGCAGTGAACGAATGACTGAAGTATAACTGTGAGGCTAAATTTCATTCAGTATTGCCCAAAGATGATGTGATGTGAAGGAAGTAAAGCTAAGAGTAGAGAAGTTAGATTCATGCCATAACATAAACTTCAAGCCGTTTGTGGTGCGTGTTCCAACTGAGTAATTAGAAATCTTCATGAAGGAGGATTTTTGGTCTAAAGGTGTGGCGTACCGACGTTTTCGTGGAAGGTTATTCGGCACCACGCAGCGCACCACGACGCCTACACAGTCATCACTTCGTGTACAATAATTTATGTTAGGATAATAAAAATAATATGTATTGCGCGAGCTTTTGTTACGCAACGAACATTTATTCACGAGCAGCTCCTAGTGAGTTTGTTTGTCGAGTTTGGATTCATGTACCTACTCACTAAACTGTTTGTTTTGCGAATGAATGTTCGTTGGGTAACAAATACTGGCGCAACTAATGTTTGTAAAACAAATTCGCAAGGCGAATGCTCGCCATTTGTACGATTCTTTACGGTATCTTGACCAGCAAGCAATAAGTGCCAATTTATACAAATTCGTCGTCTTGCCAGTTCTGCTCTGCGTCCTTCCTAAGCTACACCGCTTGCATCGGCTAGGGTTAGTAACTTCGCTTCCCTTAACCTTTTATTTTCAGAGCCATGCATAGCTTTTGCTAGCATTGTTTTTCGCTTATCGCCCTGCCTCGTGCTAAGTCACAGACCA
Organism: Griposia aprilina; assembly: GCA_916610205.1. Lineage (NCBI taxonomy): Eukaryota > Metazoa > Arthropoda > Insecta > Lepidoptera > Noctuidae > Griposia > Griposia aprilina. The sequence goes on from OU744286.1 coordinate 19,438,465, forward strand.
CAGCCTGATTCTTGATTACACGTTCTGCCGCCATTTTTCGAAATAGTAGGTATATTTACACCCACATTTAAAACTCTCGTAAATTTTGGCTGTCAACGAAGCAGCGGGCGAGTAGAAGGTGTAGCAATTTATTGGACACAGCTCGGAATTCAAGGCTATTATATAGTCGCTATCGTGTCTGTCTGTGTGATCGCGTTATTCTTTCTATACGCAATGGATTTTTATGCGGTTTTCACCATCATTTAGGGAATTTATTCCGAATCTTTTTACGTCTCTTGATATTTCTCGTGAACCTGGGGTCCCAGACCTTTGAAAGGCGTACGAGGGGCCGAAGCCAACTTGCAGAGGTTCATTAGACGCTTTTAATGCCATGAGGCACCAACCGACGATGACACCTGTTCGGTCTATGCAAGTGCACCCTGGTTGGTGTAGGACTATTGCAGGATATGGAAACAAATATAATGGACTGTGTATTTGAGAAGCTTAAGTGGACTGGTTATCTAAGACTATGCAAAGACTATAGCCCCTGCCTGACCATTGTTTTATATAAAATACATAGATAAAATGGCAGAGGGTGACTTGCATACTCAATAATTGGCCCCCGAAAACGCTCGCTAGCACATAGTGTCATAGCGACAAGGGAAGACATGTTCTGAGGTGCTTATGAGGAGTGGAGAGGTATCCCACGGCTATCAGGACAATCCCAGAAGTACGGTCAAGATCCCTACCAGCATCTTACTGGAATATTTCCTTCCTCCAAGCAAGTTTGCTATTGCGAATCTCCACTCAAGCCAGCCAACACAGGCAAGAAAGAGGTGGGAGCTCTGTTCCTCATTACCGTTCACGCCAGCCAGCCAATAAAGGCAAGCCAGAGGTGAGAAACAAAACTTCTCCAGGGTCTGTGGGGTCGCTACTGCCCAACAGCTCGCTATATGCTGCCCTGCGGGTTTCGGTATCTCTCTTGGTCTGGCTTCACATCCTGGACTTGTTTCGGCAAAGTAAACTCTACCGGTACAGACCCAAAGTTCAGGAGTGCGCAAGTCTCATCATGACTTCAACGTAGAGATACGGTGGTGGGGCATTAAGGTACGTATTCATACACTACACTACATTAAGTCATATCAACCGGGCAAAGGGGATCGCTAGTTATTATTAAAATACCATCCGAACTACCTACTACAAATTGGAAACCTATCTACATAAGTAATTAGTCCTTAAAGTTAATCAAGTTTCATATAAATTGGTTCAATCGTGGCGCCCACGAATCTGAGCCAACTGACATTAATTTCAGAAACGAAAACTCGGAATGAAACCAATTCCGATTACTGATGTCACATTATTCCATTCCGGATTCACAATCGGTTTCAATTACCAAATAGATTATAATTACTGAATCGATTCTACAACAATTATTTTGATAATCTGTAGGTTCATTCGATTAGCGTTCGTATTTCGAACTACAGAAATAGATTTGAAAATGACAGTTCGTATCGGATTGGGTAATTGAAATTATTTGTGCCTATCTGTCAACTTCAAATTAAATTACAGACTTCATTTTGGCAGTACATGTTTAAGACAGTTAATTATTTTCTTTAACTCTATTTTAAATTATGGCACGGTTGTGCTTACAAAACTTTTTTTCTTTCGAATATTCTAAAGAAATTCTAGCTCCACAATTCTAGGCACAAATCTATTACTGTGCTACTCAAATTGGTATTTCTTCTTTATTTTCTTAACTCCTTCAACTATATGTATTAATCATGCTGCTAGTACATACTACATATTGACATCCATATTGCAACCCGCGATCTCTGCCTTGTCAGTCCAATATTTGAGCTATTGCAGCCCAATATCTCGCTATTCCGATTTTATAATAAGATCTATCTATGACAGACGTGGCGCGACAGAAAGTTATTCGCATATTTTCATGGTATTTTCCATTACTTGTTATGAAGGAAATCATATGAATAATACATGAACTCTGAAATTATGACGTAGTTTTATGGAGTTTGAGTTACGGTTTAAGAAATTTATTTCTCAAAAAGACAATTCACTTATCGTGAGAAATGCAAGTTAATCTTAATACTAAATAAACATGAACTTATGAAGAACAGCAGGTACTCGTAAATCTATTAAGTAGTAGATGCAAAACAAAAAACATTTTTTTGTGGGTAACTAGAAAAAGTAAGTGTGCTATTGCATATCGTTTCTCGATAGCAAGTCAATAGCAATTACACATTGTTATGCAAGCTGTCAATATTTTTAATTTCTTAATGTTTCAAAATGGTAAGATCGATTTGTACCTAAATGTATTGTGAGTATTTTAAATAAGTAATAATTTAATTTTGTAGAAGAAATAACACTAGACTTTACAAATAGGTAATTGATTTAAAATCGAGAGAAATCTTTCAAGATGTGGTGCTTTAAGGTTTTTTTTGTATAGAGTAAAGGACTGAATCTCTTTAATGTCATTAGGCAATTTATTATACAACTCTGCTCCTTCATATAATATGCTTTTCCTTCCGTAGTTAGTACGTAGTGGTCTTAGACAGATGTTGTTTTTTCGTCTAGTATTATGTTCTAGTAATACGAGTTAGCTGTAGAGTGCTTGTAGCGATGCGATGGCAATGTGCGATTTATTTTGTGACGTCATCAAACAACATGCTAAGTTATGGCATTATGGTTAGTGGGAGATTGATCCTTCAGTATTTGCTCTGAAGGTTTTCACCTGTTTGTTTTTTCCTGGAGTAAGAAATAAATAATGACCTATTGTTTTAACACAAAAACTTCCGTAATCTTTTGATGAAAAACTATTCACATCAACATTGAAAAGTAGTAAAACTATTCATGTATGAACTTAACCGAAGCAAAAGAAGTATGTAAGGATCGAAGAAGATGGCGTTCTGTAGTTTCTGCCTACCACCATGGGAAGAAGGTTATGTTTGTAATAAATGAACTCAACAAAACTATATCTTTATAGAATCTATCGGAAATACTGTACCTACAATTTCCATGCTTTCTGTTAAAATAATACAAACCTAACACCAAAACAGAAATAATAAAAAAACGTTTAAAAAAAAATCTGCTAATAAATCTGGCACAACCATTAGAAGGTACTATAATATAATTAACGTGGCAGTGATGAGACAATAAAAGTGCTCCATCTGTCATTTAAAACGATACTTTTGTTTAAAGCGGGCACATTTATAATTTAATTTGAATGGAGGAACATGAGTTTTAATGGAACACACTGTACCTTGAAAATGGAACAAGGCCTGTTGTACACAGGAGATGAAAACACTCTTAAGTGAAGTAAACGATATACTGTGTATGTACAGATGCACAGGTATTTCGTGGGTCATGACATTTAAAGCAATTTCTTCCTCGTATTGGCACGAATTATGAAACGTTTTATTGTTACTTTCTTATAAATAACGAAATTAACCTTGATTCCGTGGCACACTCTCTGCGGTTTTCGTCATACCAAGCTGAGCCAGGTGAATACTGCGCTACTCTCAAGGGTTTTAAATTAATTTGTGACCATAAACCTACCTGCCCTTTATTTTATTATAATCATTATTTTCCTGCCCAACTTAGTCTGTCTTTTTCTTCCTTATTTCTGTCTCTCTCTCTCTGTCTCTATTAAACGTCATCTCGGTAGTCACCCCCTTTGTAACCATTTCATCTTCAACACAGTCCATCCTTCGTTTCTTTCGTCTTCCCCTACTCTTATAGCCATCGACATTCATACTCAAAACTTTCCTCACGACATTTTCCTCATTCCTCCGCATCACATGTCCATACCATGACAACCGATTTCCGAACAACTTTTTAGTTACAGGTTTCAGACTTCTCTTTCTTATTATATCCATTCGTGTAACACATCCCTCTTAGCATTCTCATCGCAACTGCATTCATTCATCCCTTTTGTGGCCCAACAATCTGATTCATACAAGACAGCAGGTCTTTTTTTTTTTTTTTGGTTGGGATGTCATCTAATTCGAACAATCTGCGACCCCGGCAGGCATCGGCCCTATCGGAATACGTCAATTATCCTGACGTCTCTTTGAGGCGCGCGTGGAATACGACGCGCCGTCGACTTGGGCCAATATAAGACAGCAGGTCTACCCATTGTTTTATATATCTTCCCCTTAAGGTGAATATGGGAGACGCAGATTGTTCCTGTGACAAGCAGCCATTTCATCCATCTAGTGTTAATTCTGTACCATCCGATCTACTTCGCCATCGCTTTGCACGAGTGAACCGAGATACTGAAAGTCAGAACAGACTTCGAGGCGCGCTATCAAGCGCTATGACTCCAGAAATGGAGAGACTGCCAAAATCGCAGAACATAGGTATATTATTCAGTTTTGTTCTGTTGATTTTGTTTGGCAAGTGGCAGTGGCAGGGATAACCCCCTAGCGTAGAAATGTTCGTTCGGTTATCAAAAAAAAAAAACTGTTGTTTCATAGCAAAGTGCAATACCTACGCGGTAAGTATATGGAACAGCTATTTTTTTTTTAAATAACTGACGAATATTTTTAACGCAGTATGGTACAAAAACATGTACTGAATGGTAATGAATCCATGGTAACAGGTTGCACGTCAATGGCCCTGCCAATCTGTGTACATTTTTTCTGTCGCCAACTTTACGTGGTCTTACTTATCTCCACCACGTAAACCTCATTCGTCACAACCATACTAGAAGCTCATGCCGTGGTATAATATAAGCCTGTCAACAAGGAGGTAGATGGAGCAGTGGTGGCCCAATAGTAACGGCCTCGACTTACGAGATGTAGGTAGTAGATTCGAACCCCTGACAGGCGTTTTACTTTATCTAAATTATTTCATCACCACTGCTCTCAAAACGGTGCAAAAAAAACATCGTGAGGAAACTGGCATGTCCTAGAACCAAAAAGTCGGAGACATGTGACATTTACCAACCCGCACTGGGCCTACGTGGTGGGTTACGGCCCACTCTCTCTCACCGAGAGGAGACCTGTGTCCCAGTAGTGGGAATACTATAGGCTGATTATGCAGCCAGTTGGTAGCAGGGCTGATTGCCCAGGGTCCGAGTAATGGACAAGCGCGTTTAACAAACTATAGATTTTTATATCGAATCGATAATGATGGAACATAGTAGGTAGTGTAGAAACGTCCTTAGTCTAAGTCTATAGCTAAACTAGTTTTTGTCTTATTACTAACCTCGAAAAACCCACTTAAGGCCCTTTGTACACACATGTTTTTCTTGCCGTGAAAAACTATGGTTTATTCGCGCTGGGTAGACACGGTCGTCAATGTTGTGTATATCGCTATGGAAGCTTGTTGATGGACACATTTTTTCTACGGCGCGGTATATATGGCGTGTGGAGGGACGATTTGTCAGTGTTGCATGGATCACCATGGAAGCCTGTGGACCGACATGTTTTTTTTTCGGTGCGGTTTATACGCCGTAACGTAAATAAACCGTACCGTGTAAATAAGGCCTAAGCACCAAGTTTGACTAAAATGCACACAATCGAAACACGGTCGCTTCTCATTTCTATTCACATACCAATTACAGGCGTCATGCACAATGTACACAAAAGTGACGGAACGTGGCCGTGACTAACGTGGCTGACGACAGATCACGACCTGTCATCACGCCCCTTCTGTGAAATGTGGCTGTGAAATCAACCTTTCATGTAACAAAAATATTACTTTTTTGTCGCTTTGATCCCTTTATTAGATATATGGAATGGGACAGTACAGGCTGATTTATAAAATAGCAACGAATCCAAAACTGTACATTGAATATTTTTGTTGGTGTGGGAACGATTCTGATACCGAAAATATAATTTTTAAATTTTTGTCCGTTTGACTGTTTTTCTGGATGTATGTTCCGGATTGGTGCATTAATGCCTAAACGAATCTGGATGAAATTAACAACTCTTAACACATTGTGTAATTTTCAACTCAGTAGTAGGTTCCCGTGGGATATTTTCGCGACATCCATGAAAAGAGTTTGTTCAGAATAATAATTATACTGAATTGATCTGTCATTTTTAATATAGGTAATTTTTATCCCAAAAATAATTAAAACTACGTAAAATTACAGTCACCCTTTATTCTGGTGTACAGTCAAAAGAAATCAAAATGGACGAAGTGCCTACTACGCTAGACCCGTAAACGTGTGCAACTTACTGTCTGCGTGCGAGAATTTGCAATATGAACACAATTTTCGCTCACAATCAGTAGAACTAATTTAATAATTACAATGTTTTACGTATAAAACATTGTATAAATTAGTCGAATAGTAGAAAAGTAGGTGTGTATGTATTATGATTATAACATAAGTGGTGTGCGTTAATTTTGGGACATGTTGTATAAAGTAAGATCCTGAGAATAGAACCTATTTTAAATGCGTACCGTCTCTAACACTTTACCGACTTTTTGAATAGATTTTTGACCCATATGATAGATGTTTAAGATGTTGATTGAAATTATCTTCAACCATTTTCTGGCACAGCTATCAGCACAAATAAACGACAAGTCCATATCCCAATAGCAAATGCAAATACTTTATTATTAACTGCAGAATATGAGAGAGACGTGTACAAACAGCGGGCTTACTTGAAACGTCTTGCGTCTGCCTTGCACCTAATGTATGCAATACAGAGTGATTTACACCTTAAATCGTGCTTTGGACATATTTGACGTCATGAGGCGTGAATAATAAGTATTCTTAGTCCAGCACAAAGAGGAACTTACGACCACTAAGACTAACTTGACTATGAATAATACCTGTTTGATGTTGTCAAAGGAATAGGGATTATTTCAAGGAAATTGTGCAGGTATCATTAGACATTGTAATCTGAATAGGTCTTAACGGACTACCCCATCATTTATAAACGGGTGAGTCAAGGTATTTATACCTGTTTTCAGTAACACAAGGAAACACTCAAATGAACAACTAAATATTACTGCAGTGTTAGATTTTCATCTCTCAGCGCTGGGATTACGTGCTGAGCGCACTTTTTATTTGTTTTATTTTTCTTTTTTACTTGTAGGTATATATTGTGTTGTGTGCTTTGTAGTTTGTGCCAAATAAATTTATTTTCTTTCTTTTCTTTCTAGATGACGGTTCCAAATCGCTTTTTTTTAGGCAATCATTAAGGTGTAAGTTTAGTTGTTAGTAAAAACGAGCATTAGTCCTCTGAAATAAACAATAAACTCATCATTATTAACAGAATCCATATTTTATGCATCCTATTAACATTTTGAAGAAATCATATATTGATAAATGATTTTATTTCTGTAAGTAGGATTGTTCAAAAACTTTTAGACGTCAATCATGTTTTTTAAACTAGATAAGATCGGCGTTTTCTATCTCACTACTCTAGAGGAAAGGCCGAAATAAACTCTCTTGTAAAGTCCAGACATAATCTTGGTCAGATCATGTGAAGACCAGACATTGCTGTCTGAAATGATCTTTTGAGGAAAGAACAACACAGATTGAGTGGACGTGTTCAGTCAGTGCACGCATTTGTCAGTAATCGTGCAGCTCACCTCGGATCTTGAGGAGCTCAACGATTCGACACCATTTTATTGCGAACCAATATTTACCCAACATAATTAGAATAATAACAATAGAACATAATCATTATCATCTGCCTAGTCTTTTCCGAACTATTTTGGGGTCAGCTTCCAACCTAACCAAAGGATGCAGCTGAATACCAGTATTTTACATGAAGTGATTGCCTATCTGACCCCCACATCCAATTTACTGGGTAACACGAAACCTTTGGTAAGACTGGTTGTCAGACTTTCTGCCTTCTGACTACCCGTAATGACTATCAGAGATCTACGAATGACAGCGCGCGCGTTTCTGAAGTGTATCTACTGTTGTTACTAATCAGTAACAACAGTAGATACACTTCAGAAACGAGCGTTCTTTAAAATGTTACATTGCAAAAAATCATAATGCAACATGGTTGCAAAAATGGCTCGATGAGGCAGTCAAGTGAAAATTATTTTTCTAATAAACTTAATAATTAATAATTCATTTTTTTTTTATAAAATCATGTTTTATAGTCAGATAAGTTATTTACTAAGTATTTGTTTGAGAAATCTTAGATAATAATTTATGTATAAGCACTTGAGTGAGCAACCTCAGATACAGCGGGGTAATCAGTAGGAATGACCTTCATTTTGACAGTTCAACAACATTCATTGCGTTAGTTACGTTGTAGAGCAGACATTTTTTTCGAACATATGATGCAATGGATTAGCATAATCCTCCTGAATGATTCACAATTATTGTGATTGATAGTGTGTTATGCAATTAGCAATTAAGGTGCGGGTTTGTTCCTAATTCAGGTATAATCCAATGTTAAATACTTTTAGTTTAAGGCCCTATTTTGTAAATATTTATATAGAGGGGCTCGTGGCTAAGTTATAATAGCCGCACGGGTCGATCGATCAGGTTAAGCTACGCTTGCCGCGGTCAGTTGGTGGATGGGTGACCATCTTTACATACCGAAACCTCTCTGTACCTCGGAAAGCACGTTAAGCCAATTGGTCCCGGCTCTTGGGGCCTACTTTCCAAGTCCGTCAACAAAGGAACGGACCCCTCCGAAAGTAGTTGGACACTTTGGAATGAACCCTACTCCGGATTAATTAACTTTTTTCGGACAAGCAATAACACTTCCGGAGAAAGGACAACTGTCAAGTGGTATTGTCATTCATTTTTAATTCCGGCCTCGAAATAATTTTATGTCCGTAAGTGATACGGAGTAGGAAACGCCCGTAACTTCGACCGAAACTATGGATTTCATGCATAGGGAGTAGACCTCCTCATTCGTAGATCTTTGACAGTCATTACACCTAGTCAGAAGCCCGAAAGTTTTGACAACTAGTATCACCAGGGGTTATCGTATTACCCAGTAACTGGGTTGTGGAGGTCAGATAGGCAGTCGCTTCCTGTAAAATACTGGTATTCAGCTGCATCCGGTGAGACTGGAAGCTGACCCCAACATCGTTGGAAAAAGGCAGATTGATTGTAAATATTTATGTAAATCTATTATTTACAAAACTGACTGCCTCCTTGGTCTAGTGGTCGCAAGCGTTCTACTGAGCTTGAGGTTCTGGGGTTCGATCCCCAGGTCGGGTAGTGTTATTGGGTTTTTCCATTAGGAATTCCTCAGTAGCAGCCCGGAGTCTGAAATTGAGCTCGGTTGATGGCAATAGGCTCGCCCCCTATTACATGGGACTTAACTAGGTATAGTGTATTTTTTTTTTTTTTTTTTTGTTATTTATAATTTTCGTATGCTGCACTGGTTGATGCCATCACGTCAACGCCGGCTGTCGCTGAAAACCAGCGCTGGGGCTCTGTCACGCATTCTGCTGAACGATTGCCGTTTTGCGTGGATGTGACGCATATTTTCCCCCCACTCCTTCTTTTTGTATTTGTGTGTTTTTCTCTGCGTCATGTTTTTCTTTCTTTAATTATTTCTTTACTTAAACATAACTATCGTAATGTGGGTGCACTAAAGGTACCAACACCTCTGCTTAACACTTCGGGGATTACAGACATGATGTTATGTGCTATGTTTAAATCAAGTATTTCAATGAACAATTTAATTTACAAAATTCTTAATAACAAAAATACAATGCATTCGAGCGAAACTGTAAAACGATTAATACTCCGTCCTGCAGCTATTCTATCCACGCACGTGCAGTTCAGTTCCTCCTAATACAAAAGGAAATAAATGTCTCCCGTCAGTCTCGCGATTGCGCTATTCATTATTTCTCGTGTTATGAATGTACATAACAAATGGTTCCGTAATGTAGATAGGACATCTGTCATGTTGATGGCGTTTTTGTCAGGATTGAGAGGAAACTTTTCACTGTCGTTGTGCATTTGGAGGTGTATTTTTTCATTTGACTGAAATTAATATATATTTCAGACGAAAGTATTTGGTCATTGGATAGATTGTGGGTTTAAAAATAGTCGGACTTTAGGAATTCGGGGGCATTTGACTTATCATTGCTTGGACTAAGCAGTAAATATAATATCACGCCTGTTATGTAGTCCCCGAAGGGCTAGGCAGAGGAAATAAAGGAAAGAGATAATATGCAGCATGGAAAAAATTCAGAATAACGAATAGCTTTAGCACAAAATAAATATTCAAATAATATTGTGTGGTCACAAAAATGTCAACAAGACATATTGTCAAACCGCTTTCAACATGTCCGTTAAATGTCATTTTTCCCTTTGGGGAATCGAAAGGGAGAGTTGTCATTGTCCATTTTGAGTACGGATTTGCCTTCTAAGGGAATCGCTTGGATAATTTGTCAAAAGGTTTGACATCTCTGACGTATTAACATAACTTTGTTTTGTCCTCTTTTCTGGAATGGACAATGATTTACTAAATGCGTTCCTGAAATATAATTATAAAAAGCGTAAAACTACGAATAATAACGGCAACCTTTTTCAATACTAATACCCGAGTTTATTCATTTTAATCTGTGTTAAAAGGATTTTTTTAGTCTTGTTTTTCAGGTGTTTCTTATTTTTATTTTTTTGATTTCTAGGCAGGGCTACTTTTCTCCCTAATGTTATTTATATAGACATCTTATTTTTTTTAACGAGCCTTCTTAACTTAAGAAACAAAAAAGATACTTAACACGGTTAAGTAGAACTTTAATATTCTTGCGGTTTTATGTAACTTTTTTAATAAAGGGTTTCAAACCCCAAAAAAAAAGGTTTAATACCAACTCATTTTAGAACAAACCTGAAAAAAGTATCAATTACGCATTCTCTTTCATCAAGGGAATAATAACCCTTCTGAAGTACATTTTCATTCAAACACACACGGAATACCCATTTTGACTAAACTTCCAACAATTCCGTTTACCTTTTCACCATAGGTACAGTCACCAAAAGAGATAAGTAGCTAGAGTCGTCGATATAGTTGAAGTTTATTAAGAAAATGATGAATGTTTTCGAATATAAATTTAATTTATTAATAGAAAAAAAAAACAGGTCATATAACAAATTAAATTTCATTCGAAACCATCCATCGGTTTCTTGCTAAACTTCAACTATATCCGACGACCCTGGTAACTTATCACATTTGGTGACCGTACACAAATATTTTCGTCACCATAAGGATTATTTTTGTGTGCTCGTTGCAAGATAGAATCTGCCTTACCGAGTCTGCATTAAATATTGCGTCGCAGTGTGACACACGCGTAGTGACATTCAGCCATTTTCTTTACATGTCAGACCGAATTAAAAATGTGACACTGACAGACAAAAAAAAAAAAAAAAGTTTTGGGCCAACCCGTCACTGGTCAAAGATGAATATTGACTATTCACTATTCTGAACATTGTTATCAAGTAATCAAATATAGTTTTCTAAGCATTAGTCTACTCAGTGCCCGTAGCTTCAAAAGGTAATATGATTTTGTCCTGATTTGATAAAGTAAGGTATTTGAAAACTTACGTACTAACCGTCAAACGGAGTGAGTGGGAATACAGGGGTGAATCGGAATGAAACTTTAAAAGGGATGTTAATTTTGAAATAATGTAGTTTGTTGCCAAAAAATACTCTAAGGTGTTTACTGTATTATTTCTAATTTACGATTAATTTTAATGTTTCGTTCCGATTCACCCCTGCATTCCTATATTCACCCCGTTTGACGGTACTTTTAAAAAGTAACTGTACCTACATATTGAGTTTCTTAACGCCTTAATTTCGGCAAATAATTAAGGCGTCAACACAAAGGTAACGTAAAAGAAAAGTGGCTGTAATTCGAACGAGTGGAGAAGACCTTCGCAATGAACGTAATTGTCACTGGCCTAATAGACATTGGAGCCATTAAAGCTGCTATAAATGCGTTGCTAAGAGGATTTTACTGAAAGGGCGAAACTGTGAATGTATTAGCATTTATTTTCGTATTGTTTTTGTTGTACCTACTGTTTAATCAATGCTCATTTATTTTCTTACTGCTCTTACTCTTCTTGCTATTACTGTGAGCAGTTTCTTCACACACATCACATCACACATACACATATCACACCACACATACACACATCACATCACACATCATCATCACCATTCTTCACATTATTTTCACTTTTTGTCTCACTGCAAGAACAATATTGAGAGTTGATGTTATTTGTATCCTACTAATGTTATAAATGTGAAAGTTTGTGAGGATGGATGGATGAATGGATGTTTGTTTCTCTTTCACGAAAAAACTACAGATCGGATTTAGATGTAATTTGGAACTCAGATAGTTTATAACCTGGATTAACATGTAGGATACTTTTTATGTCAGTAGTACGTTCCCGTGGGATAATTTCCGACCTCCACGCGAGCGAATCCACGGGCAAAAGCTATTATTTTTATAATTTTCGTTGTTGAGTAGACGATTTTTTTAAACAGCAGCAATGTATTTTGCCCTTCGGAATGGAGGGGAATGAGAGAGGGTTACGCGAATGCGCACATCGTTATTTGTTTCGATGCTGGCCCGTACCCAATCCCATAAAAGACCAACGTATTTAACCTATTAAAATTCACTACGTTAATTGGTAAATTCCATTCGAAATTAATAGCGAGCTAAAATTAATTAGTAGCTAAGCGTTCCAACACGCTTTCATTCATCAGAATACATTATAATTACGACCCGATTGTGAAATAACTAGCGACTACCGCGTGTGTCAATCAGATTCAATATATTACATACTCGTACAAATAAATAAAATTGAAGTGTCTATTTGTAAAGCTTTTTACTAAATTCTTATGAAATTATATACGGTACTTACAACAAAAAACCTTTTATTTTTATTTTTGTCCTTCTGTGTGTTTGTTCGGGCTAATCTCCGAAACGGCTGGACCGATTTTGATGGGACTTTGACTGGCAGATAGCTGATGTTATTATTATAATTTTTTGTCTGGGTAGCACGTTCCCGTGGGATAATTTCCGACATCCAAAGGGCGAAGCCGCAGGCAGCAGCTAGTATTAAATAATTTTGGAGGATATTGTTTATTTATTTATTTTATTATTTATGTACACACAGTAAAATAGATACAGATACGGCATATTAGTATTAAGTACAAAGGTACTGCTTATTTCTTAAGATTTGTTTTTTTTTTTTTTTTGTTCTACATGTAGGTAGTAAATTATAAGCATCATGAAATTGATTTGTGTTTAGTTAGCGGTAGTTACCTAATAGTGAACATGGTTATGAGTTAATTTAGCTTTTAGTAATAACATCACGCTTGTAATCCCCAAAAGGTTAGGCAGAGGTACCTATAGTACAGTGTACACCCATAATTTGCCAGGTATGTTTAAGTATGTAATAGGGGCGAGCCTATTGCCATGAACCGGGCACAAATCAGGACACCGGGCTTCTACTAAGAATTACCTGATGAAAAAATCCATAACACTTTGCTTGTCCTGGGAGTTTAGTTTAGTAATAGTTAGGAGTTCGGTTGGTTTTAACTTACAATTATAAATAATACGTTATATTTATTTTTTGCTATTTTATAATTAAGTACATATCTAATATCATAGTAAAGTTATAAAATGATTTATTTTAATTTTTAAGCGGATCTTTTATATTATACCATATTTTATTCATAATTGCTAAACATAATCTTTCACTAAACCAATCGATTTTATGGCTCAACAAAAAGTCGTGCACGCAAGGTGGTCTCCCATTATTCGTGCTCCGCCATTATAAGGAGCCTGCTGCACAGGCCCACGTTGTATTACTGTCATGCAATATATCACACAAATTCTTCTTGACATCTAAAGACCATTTACTTCATAAAATATGCTCCCATAAAACTACATTATTTTAACAACGTGATGATAATAAGAACTACCCATAATTGTGGTCTATAAAAATGCTAGTTCTCGCTGTTCTCATAACCACAGTGGAGACAATAATAGTAAATCAAGTGTCTACTATCATACCTGTACATTTTAGGTCCTAAGTGCGGCCATTATCAGGATGTGGGCGGGGCTACTGCCGTCCCGGGTAGAGTTACAGACACCTTGAACTAAGAGGTATAATAAAAATAATATCTAGTGGATTGTACGTGTAGGACTGTGTTTTTAAAACTATTGTTAAAATAGAGTATAAAGGCTGCCACAGACAGGCGCGACGCAACAGCTCGACGCGACAGCGCGACGTGGCTCTTGTAGAATAATTTCCGTTAAGTTCATAGAAATTGTTCTACCTGAGTCGCGTCAGGCTGTCGCGTCGCGTCTGTTTGCAAGAGCCTTAAAGGTTAAAATAGGTTATTTTACAAAAAAAAAAAGGAGGCCTCTTTGATCTAGTGGGTATATATTTATCGGGGTATCTACATCTTGGGTTCGATTCCCAGGTTGGGCAAAGTTTTATTTAGTTTTACCATTAGAAAGTTCTCAGTAGCAGTCTGAATTCTGGATTCGTGCCAGGTTTATGACAATAGTCTTGAGCACTATTACATGGGACTTAAACATAGCTAGTGAAATGTGGGTGTACTACACTTCTGCCTAATCCTTCGGGGATTACAGCCGTGATGTTATGTTATGTTGTTATGTGTTAAAGAAATATTTATAATTACGAAGAATACATACTAACACCTAGTTCCCGACAACCTGCCGGGTAAATGCGTAACAAACTAACAATGGCTTTCATTTTGACAGTTCAACAACATTCATTGCGTTATTTATGTTATTGAGCAGACATCTTTTTCGAACATATAAAGCAATGGATTAGCGATATCCTTGAAAATGATTCAGATTGTGATTGATAGTGTGTTCGCAATTAGGGTGCAGATCGACACAAAAATTAACTAATACTCAGCCATATCTCAAGAAAAACTGCTGTGAGTAGTTGAGGAAATTGGCAACAGTTTTGCAAACAATGACATTGTTAATAAATCAAATGAAAAAAAAACGACCAAATGCGTGTTGGACTCGCACACGAAGCGTAAGTACTACACAATATTTAACACTAAATATTTTTTAAATACTTTAGTAAAAAAAAACGCCAAATCAAACACGTTTCTTGTATAGGCACCCCCTTTTATTCTTAACTTAATTTTATTTTTATTATTTATTGTTCTTGAATAAAATAAAATTGTCGCCGCAAACTAGGTAATAGGTACGTGGAATGTGCACTCTATCTGTCTATTTTGTTATCATAATGCAGGCACAGTGCAAAAAGTGACAAACTTCCTAAGGCACCTGTCCTACCGCCAGTCAATAAAGGCTCCCGTAAACAAGCGTGATGCGACAGCGCGTCGTGCCTGTCTGTAGGAGCCTTAACGAGAAGCGAGTGCGCGACGGCAATGAGCGGTTACTCGCTGGCATGCGTATGTACTCAAGCAAGAGTGTCGGCGAGTGTTCTGCCAGCTAAGCGAGTTTCGCTGAGCGAATACCCTCTTTGATAGCTCTTGTCACTACGATAAACGAGTACTCGCCGGTGGTGTGAAGAGTCAGCGAATAACTATTAATATATGTGTCTCTTTTAGACTGGACTTTTGTACGTTTCTTGAGCGCGAAAATCGTCGCTAACTCTTCGGCGGAAGGACAGGTTCCTCAAGCCGCCAGAAGTCGCTTCCATAGCTTCTTGTAAAGTATACGTTGCATAACAAGTGCTTCACATATTATCCTTTCAAATCCATTTCCTCTTATTCTCAGAACAGGCTGTTACATACACAAACTTCGTTTCTTGTTTACAATTTTACTTTTCAGAAGTTGTTTGTAGGTTCACGTGTTGAAATAATGTCCTTTTGATACCAAGATCTGTCAATATCTTACTGCCTCGTCGGCCTTGTGGTCGCAAGCGCTACTTCTGAGCATGAGGTCCTGCGTTCGATTTCCAGGTCGGGCAAAGGGTTATTGGGTTTTTCTATCTGGAATTTCTCAGTAGCAGCAAATAGCACGCCCCCTATTACATGGGACTTAAACATAACTGGCAAATTTGGGTGTACTATAGGTGCTCATCTGCCCAACCCTACAAGCAAACAAGGCGTAATGTTGTGTATGTATGTATCTGCCAAATGTATACTATTACTAACAGTACTAACGTTAGTGTTATGTAATTACTAACAAATTTGATTATACATATAATCTGGGAAATAAATGACGATGATTATAATATATGTATAAAGCGATAAAAGGTAAGGTTGCTAAATATACGTTGGGCCATATATTTTGTTTCAAAATATATAATTCTGTCTTGCTTGATGTACAGCACGGTTCATTTTCTAAAACTGTTTAACAGAACGAATAACCTCTCGAACAGATTTCAAGCTAATTTCTTCTCCAATTTAATTTTTAATGGAGGAACATCGTTCTTAATTGCGAGCATTTTGTAACTTGGTTTTATTGCAATAACAACGGAAAAATTACACTTATCTAAGTACCAAAATGTACACTAAATAGTCCACAGCTGTGGGCAAAACTCATTAATGAATAATAACAAAAAACCTTGAGTTTTAATCCGAAGTCTTCCCAACCAAAGAAAATAACATTACTACTAAAACAGGGAAAATAGAAATTGCTTACACAACATTTTTATTACGCCTACACGTAACTGCTAGTGTCAGGTGTCTAGTAATTGGAAGATTTTTTGAGCTTAGAGTCTGGATAAAAATGTATGGGCTAGATAAAATGTACGGTGTAGATGAAATACATGGCCTGTGGCGAAAGGAGGTTGTTATGTCTGTATCAACAAAAAAAACTGATGAAAATATAAGATGAGATATGGTTTTCAATCTGGATTTCAAGCAGATTGAATGTAGCAGGGATATTAATATATTTTGGTAAACCGTACATATACTATTGAATACCCATACTTTGAACGTGGTATATTCATTGATATATCACTGAGCAAAAATAAATTACTATAATTATTGTATATTGAAAATGTAAAGGTGCTAACGATGCAGGTGACTTTGCAAATAAATGAGTACGTAGCGTAAAGCTACATTTTTTAATTGATCAAGGTAACAGAATTTGGTATTACATAGTAAAGCTATTGTTTCGAGACGGCTGTCATGAACATGATGGAACCGGTGTTTGTTGAAACGGTGTCTAAAACGGTATTTAGGAAAACAAACTAACTTACTTCCGTCATTAGACGGTAAATTGGTGATGCTGCGTGGCAACCACCGCTTCACTGAAACTATAACTTTACTATGTAAGACCAAATTCTGTTACATTGACTTATTTTTAAAAGTTACAGGTTTTTTAAACCGACTTCAAAAAAGGCGGAGGTTCTCAATTCGGTGGTATTTTTTTTTTGTTACCGTTACTCCGTTATTTATAAACAGATTTGAATTTTTTTTTTTTTTATTTAAAAGGATATACTTCCAGATTGGTCCCATATAAATTTGGTCAAGTTCTGATGAATGGCTTTTGAGTCAGCAGTCAATAATACGTATTTTTTCCACTTAGTGTATGGTTATGATGTTGTATTAGTCTCTGTTATTTACATTGCAAGTAGTGGATTATGACTTTATAATATATGTGGTAGGTACCCCAACTAAAAAGCGAAAAATAAAAACTCTTTCACAAAAAAAACCCTACTAAGTGAAAAATAACTTTAATTTCGGAAGTCGGTGGCAAAAACGAAAATACAAAAACCAAAGACACCGACATCTGAAATTAAAGTTATTTTTCACTTTGTAGTGTTTTTTTCTAGAAGTCGGTGGTTTTATTTGTGAAAATGATTTTATTATAAAACCAAATAGAATGATAGTAGTACATTTGAAATCACTTAATGTAGTGACCTTATTAGTGATGTTCTTTAAAAAGGTCAGGTGCGTAGTACTCGCAAACGGCGTGCGTGTATGACCAGATGTATGAATGTAAACGAGGCAAAAGGAGTATGTTAGGATCGCTGCAAGTGGCGTTCTGTAGTTTCTGCATACCCCAAGGGAAGAAGGCGTGAATTTATGTAAGTATGTATTATAATCAAACAAAGCCACAAAACCAAACAACAAAGAAATTTAATACCCAAGGCGTAAAACATTTGAACGTTAACAGGGAAACTTAAAAAGTTAAGACGAAACCTTTTAAAACCGCAGATTCTATCGCAGCGAAAGTGCTTGGAAACTTGGACCTGGCTCCAGGCTCAAAAATAGTCCATTAAAGTTGGCCAGGTAAGCTGAGGTTACAAACTAGTGAAGCAGAAATTGGCAGATAATGTTTTATATTGGGGTTGTTATGGATTCTTTCATTCACATTAGACTGAAGATGATTTATTTTTGAATATTCGAAGAAATTCTTTATTAAGCACTTGTTACTTGTATATAACATGATCAGCCTATATTTTTTCCACTGCTGGAGCTCAGGCCTCTTCAAGGAGCGGGCCAAAATCAACCACACGGTCCCAGGCCCCCTAGACAAATTCCCTTTTCTGTAAGCGTTAACTTCAACAGAAAGTCAAATTGTATGGAGTTGACATTAAAAATCAAAAAAAAATAGAAATAAAAAGAATTATAGAAATAGAATTATAAATAATTTTATTTGATTTTTTTATTTTATTTTATAATAATTATGTTACACATAAATAGCTTTTTTTATTTTATCTTTATTTTGTTTTTTGTATTTATATTTATTTCTGTATCTGTCCGTGACACCACAGCAGCGGGCCCTATCAGAATACCAGTGCTGCGACACTTATTTTTTTTTTTTTAAATGTCGCAACATCATGCTGAGATAGGGGCCTTTTGGCCTCGTACAGGACTTTCTGTTGTTATTTTCATTTTACTTTTGTTTTTATTTTTTATTTTTATATTTTTTGTTTTTATGAGTGTGTTTAGTTTCTAATAATCCTGTGCGAGTCTCAATAAATACTTTTTCTTTCTTTCTTTACATTTGCTTAACACGTGTAATTACGTGTCCTTTCCACAGGTAATGTCATTGCCATACATTTTGACGTTAGCGTCTGGCATTAACGCTATCAGAAAAGTTTTTGTCTAGGCCCCCAGGGCGGGTTAGTGAATGCCCCATGTCTTGATTTATTTTGGTTCCAGTACAAAAACTGGGAATTGTTTGGTAAATAATAATAATAAAAATAATTAATTTCTAGATAGTTTACAAATCAAACAAAAAAATAAAAGAAAACAAACAAAATATATGTGTTTGTGTAATGTGTGTATGTGTGTGTGTGTGTTTTTGTGTGTGTGAGTGTGTGTGTGTGTGTGTAATGTTTTAATAATTGCTAGAAAAATAACTAAGACATCAATTCTTGGTCGTTTTCATGTCAATTGCATCGTTATAGTTGTTAAGATGTTTATGAATATTCATTAGCGTTACAAGAGATTTACATGTCTGCATCAATAATTAGTAATTTTAAGTGCCAGTGTTAGTGATTCCGTTTCATTTTGTAACATTCCTCTAAACAAACATAATAGGATTTATATCAATGATCACTGTACAGAATAATTTAATTTTAATTAGTGCTTTCACCGTTTTCAGAGCATTATTATTCTATTTCATCGGGTTTAAAATTGTTTGAATTTAATTCACCAATTCAGGTTTCAAATGTAAAAGGTATTGTGGCATGAACTACCTGCTCTTTCAATTTAGTTTTTACCTGTGAATATATTATTGGTAGGCAAAACTTTATCATTTATTTGGCTGTATTTTGTATGAACTTTCTCTCCGCCATCATCCATATTTTTATTGATTGTATGAAAATATTGCCTACCACTGCTAAGTGTTAATAGAAATTAAGAAATAACATACGTTTATTTCTGGTAAAACATGACGCAAAGTAAAAACGCAAACACAAAAATTAACTCTTTTTTTTTTTTTTTAGGTGGGTTTTTCTCTTGACTCTAGTCTAGGTCAGAGATGACACAGACAAAGTCGACGATGGAGTGAGCTTACCCAGAAAAAGCCTGTTCACTCTCACTTTGAAGAAAGGGCAATGCCTACTCTCCATAGTGTCCTAGGCCCAAGATGGACATCAAATATTACTATAAAAATGGATTGTTTTAAAATCTTAATAGTATTGGATATCTAAAAATTATATTCAAATTGATGCCAGTACTTAAAAAAAAAAACGTTTTGAGGTTAATTTTCTCTAAGAAAAGGTCTATGGAGGACTATGATATAATTTAAGAACTTTTCTGTTTTCAATGCTTGATAATTGATTATGATAGGAATTCCTAATATTTTTAGCCAATTGTATTTATTAGGGTATACAATAAAACACATTTGCTATTTTAATTAACTATATTCTCTTCATTTTCATATACAATTAGCAAATCATCTAAAAATGGAGCAGGAATATATTTGATTCATATTTTGTCCAACCTATTTGTATACTAAAGTACAATCATGGTATGTGTACAACAACCTACCGTGCCTTTTCCTATTATGCAATTACAATAGTATCCATCAATTGCCTGTCTGCCAGCATTATTATTATTTATTTTATATACACAAAATATACCTTACAGCTTATATGTCTACTTTGTATTTTGGCACGCAAACGCCAGCCGATTTCATTAATTCGCTGGGTAGGTTGCTATTTTATTCTCTACATATTTCAATACTATACATACCGTTGCCCCGGCAAGGTATGATTTTGAATGTCGGTCAGGCTAAAACCACAATTCACACAATGTTCTTCAGTCATTGCATTTGTGGATACCGATCAATAACGTTTTAACGTTATTGATCGGTATCCAAAATTGAATGCAGCCGTGATTCTTGATTCCAGAGCCAAAGTTGTCGTTACAGGTGAGTACAAAATCCATAAAACAAAGGCAAAGTCCTTGGTAAAAAATCGAATCAAGTCCCTATAAGAAAGGTCGCATTAAAAGAAATCGAAGAAAAATCAAAACACATCCACATTTAGCGCAACAAGCGAAGTGTCACATGTCAGATTCAATTCAGTGTTGTCACTATCACGAAAAAAGAATAACATTAAATCGATATATCGATTACTTTTTTAAATAACCGATAATTGATTTATTTTTCTTTTTGATGAGAAACATCTATAGCCGCGGGTTAAATCGATTGTTGGCATGGCGACGCGTCGCCACTATACAAAATAGTTTCGATGTTTCACATCTGCCAGCCGTCCCGTGAAGGCACAATTTTTTTTTTCTAGTACACATGTTTTTAGTTTCATGTATATTTACTTTTATTTGGTTTTTGATTACGATACCAGTAAAGTCCCGTGAGTATGCCATTGTGGTTATTGTTTTTATTTATAAATCGATTCAAACCGATTGATTAATGATAATACTGAAAATATGGTTTTGATGCTGGCAATATTTTTCCAGCGAGCGTCAAAATCAGAAAACTTCTTGTTTTTTCAATAGATTTACTTTTTTTATAGAATTGTTATAGATTGTAGTGGCGCTCATTTGGAAGAAAGTAAATACATATTTTATTATGGCAAAATTAATGCATAAAGTATTTTTTCTCTAGTCTAATGTCCACTGAGGGCCTCAAATGGGCATTTCCCTTTGGGTTGTATGCGGTCGGAAACACAGGCGCAGGTAGAGAATTCCACTCTTTTGCTGTGCGCATTATAAAATATGTTTGGAAGCGCTTAGTGCGAATTGGTGGAATAGCAACTAGGTAGGGATGGTAACTTGCAGTGCCCCTAGATGTCCGATGGTAGAAGGGGGCCAGTGGAATGAGGTTGTGGAGGGAAAGTATGCGTCACATTCACGCAAACCACCCATCGCTCAGCATAATGCTGCGATTTTATGCAAGACAGAGCCACAGCACTATACTTACTATTAGAAACCTCTGCTAATTAATTTTGATGAACGCAAAGTTGGATGAGCTTCACCAATAAATTTGTTGTTTAGTTGGTGGAAGAACAAAATAATTAATTTTATCAACATTTGATCTTCTAGTCCGCCTTAACTCAATTCTATGAAGGTTAGGGTTCAATCAATGATCAGAAATTACCTTGCGAGCAATATTTGAAGAATAAAGTCAAGTTATTAAAAAAAAGTCCACTGCTCCTACAAATTCCAAGTAAAAATGCTTGAACAGCCAAAGTTCTACTTTCTTCGTAGGCTATAAAGATAGGCTATTAAAGTTAAGATCCAGGTAGACAGGTCGCAGCCACGACTAGCGAGCTGTGAAACACTGATAAAATTCTATTAGCTTTATAAAGTCCTAGTACCTTCAAAATTTTCAATTTGATAATCTCATCATCGCTTCATTGAATTTAAACAGTGTTAATCTAATGTCCATTTTCGCTACGATGGATATTATTTTTGGTATTTTTAATATTGATCGTCTGACAAGCTCATTCGATCTTTGGTAAATAAATAATATTTACTCGCTGTAAATACACTCTCTTTGCCGCAAACTCAGTTAGTTTTTATGTAAATTCAGTCCAAATATCTGAGAGGTGCATTCGTAGCAAACTAATATAATAGCAGATATAACCTATGTTTTCCTGAAGCTTTTTAAGACCAAGGGGACCAAGTCTACTAATTTACAAACGTCACAATGGTCTCTGCATTGTGAGTTGTTGACAGATTTGCCATACAAAATCTGTCAAAAACTAACAATGCAGAGACCATTGTGACGATTGTAAATTAGTAGACTTGGCCCCCAGGACTGATGTTGTGAAAAGTACTAGTTTCATTCTACCTAAGAAAGATTGGTAAGATATAGGAACCTAAAAAATTACAAAAATTACAGCTGCTTTGTTACCTCCGGTCTATGTTGTAAAAACCTCACCGTGAAAATTTAGTGAAGTGAGCTCGTGGTGAGTTGACAATAGTGTCAATCTTTATACACTGATGGAATGACAGCTCACTTCACTTAAGTTTTCACGGTGAGATCTTTACTGAATAGATCGACTGTTACAATTTTTACATTAAAGTTAGGAAAGATTGGTAAGATATAGGAATCGGGAAAATTATAGAAATTACAGCTGCTTTGTCATTATCTTACAATGATTCCATTAAGTTTCAGCAAGGTAAGCAGGGACTCACAACTAGCCAACTGTGAAATACTGATAACGTGGATCCGTTGTGTTCATAACTTAGTCGCGTTGCTTAGCGATACAACTGTTTAAACTTATACTTATCTTTACGCTTGAGAGTTTTGGGTACGAAAAGACTTAGAAATAGTTCGGCACGCGACTCCACTCACGAAAAGGTTTTATTTTACATACATACATAAACTCACGCCTTCTTCCCATGGGGGTAAGCAGAAACTACAGAACGCCACCTGCTACGATCCGTTACTCCTTTTACTCGTTTACGTTCATACACGCACGCTGGTTGCGAGTAGGCTACGCACCTGACATTTCTGAAGAACATCACCAATTAGGTCACTATATGTCCTCTTAGGGCGACCCTTCCCGGCGTTTCCACTCACATCTACCTTTCTTTTGTCTGCTTTTATTTTCTGGGGATAAGCTTTCAACCTCTATACTGAATTTCTTCAAAATCTTATCGGCACTTAAACAATAACAACAGATTATGTAGACAGAAAATATATGTATGCGCAATCTACGGCCAAACCTAAACCAGGAAAATGGAGCGTTGAAGCGTAGATTACATAAAATAACATAACATGGCGCCCGTATTCCACAAAGGTAAGGCAGATGTGTACCTACATATAGTACACCCACAATTCACCAGTTATATTTAAGGGCCATGTAATAGGGAGCGTGCCTTTTGCCATCAACCGGGCAGAAATCCAGACTCCGGGCTGATACTGAGAAATTCCAGATTGAAAAACTCAATAACACTTTACTAGACCTGGGATTCGAACCCAAGACCTCATGCTTACCAATCGCGTTTCCAATCACGAGGCCAACGGGGCAGTTAAAGAAAGAAAGAAAGAAAAGAAAGAAAATGAATTTATTTAGCACAAACTACACAGCAGTAGCAGCAGTTGAAGACGGGGCAAAGGAATTTTGTATTAATTATAGGAAATCCCAAAATTCTTGCGGATAAACTTGTCAGTAAAGCTCTTGTAGTCTTAATAATTGTAAGGGTTAAGAATAATAAGTAAAGATAAACATAGGAAGATCGAAGGAACTTGTACGTAATCAAACAATTGAAGAAGAAACAAAAATCAACAATATAAAACAGCACACAGTCGACAAAAAAACAACGCATGACGAAATCAATAATACACACATACACACATACACAGTAGCCTAAAGCCTCGTATTCCAGCAATAAAAGCTTGATAATTTCGTCCATTGTTTGATGTTAGGGCCAGAGACCAAAGACAATACACATTGCTCTGTGTTGCGACACTGGCAAATGACAACAAACAAACGATCGAAAATCAAAACAAAATGCCAATAAAATTGTTAAAGTTACAACATCCAAGTAGCCATAATACATTCAAAACCCACTTGTAAAGGAGCCTTTAGTCAGAGATGTCTTAACTAAGTAAGGTCGTCGTCGATACACGTGGTTGCACTAAATAATTCCAGAGCACTTAATATTGCAACAGCACTTACTAATGTTAACATTTGGAATGTAGCTCTTGTCCCTGAAGGGAATTGAATGTGCTTAATGAGAACGAGTGGGCATGACTTTAAAAGGATTAAGTGCCTACGATTTAAGGACCTTTTGTAGTGCGTTGTGTCTTATAGTGCGTCTAGGTGGGCACTAGCTGGTCGGTGCGAGCGCTTGAACTGCTATATTTTGTGTTAAATAATAACGAAATTATAAAATGTGTAGGCCTTACCTTTTGATATAACTTTTACATGATTACATGATGGAATCTCTTGTCCGCCTTTGTACATAAATAATACATAAATAATCTCTTCAAGGTACACGTTTTAAATAGCGATTTAGTGTCATCTTTATGTTTTTTTTTTTATTGAGCTTAATAATAATTCACGTTTACATGTTAAAATAAAACCAAAGACACCGACTTCCGAAATTAATGTTATTATTCACTTTGTAATGTTTTTTTTTTAAGTTGGTTGCTTTTTTAGCCACTACAAAACAGAACCTAAAATATTCTCGTATGATTTTTGCACAACATTTACATTTGGCTAGATTCACAGGGGTTTAAGAAAGTTAAAAAGTACTGCAAGACCTTGTTAACTTTCACTTCTTATGCGACCTTGATCATTTTTCTTAACTGCTGTTCTTCTTGTTTCTTTTTCTCCGTAATCTATCACTTTTTCATCCAACACAACAACAACAATCAACAACCTCTTTCAAAATATTGACGTCTTCGCTTTTCCAACTGAAAGATTTAGGGTTCTTGTTCGCAAAATTATTTTGGATATTGCTCCGTAATATTTAACTCTTAGACTGTACTTTTATAATTTCTTGTTCTTCTTTTTTATTTGCATGCCTGTTTAATTTTGTCATTAACACATTACCTATTATATGTATTTTACAAATTGTAAGCGCACATCGCAATAATTTTATAACTGGTTTTTATGATATGTGGAAAATGTCGTGGGTTATACATTTACTCACTCTATAGCACACATTTTGTAAAATACTGTAATGTGTAACTGTTTATTTTCCCAAATAAATAAAAATGAAAATAAACACACATGTAAGGGAGAAAAAAAAAATGATTTTCGTTATATCATTTTACCATTTAGTATGCGTGATTATTATTAATCCATGGCAAATTACAGCTTTTTAGTACCAAAAGTCTCTGAGTTAAACCACGGACAGACAGCAGGACGGACTTGGCGAAACTATAAGGTTTCCTTGTTCCTACGTTACCCTGAAAATCTGGCTTTAAAATATAGTTGTATATAGCGCATTCTCTTCAATTTCTCTTTTAACAGTATGATAACGCATTGCCTCAGTCTACCTCATCCCTCTAATGCCCTAAATCATCCCATGTATGATGTTCTTTGTGAAGGTTTCATAGTATCTAAGAAAACTGGATCCTTTTCCGCTCCCGTTTTCCATAACTCTTATTTTCCTTTTTGTCCGGTTGATGATTTATACTTCGCCCAAATGAATTCATTGTGGTATTATATTTAGATCAAAACACAAAGTTTCCACTCTTTTAATTAACTAACCTTCGAAACCTACGCTAATATTATGCAAAAATCATACGAAATCTTCCATAGCTTACCACAACATAGTGTTACATGAAATCTAAAAGCTAGCGTGTTGTTCAGTGTTAAACGTTAGTTTTAATTCCTGGCGCGCCCTGCACAGGCGGGGCCGGTGATATAATGATACTTGCACTTAATGTTCACTTGTCAACTGCACGTTTAGAGCGCAAAATACTATGTAGGGTCGTAGGAAGTGGCCTTAATGGTGGAAGAAGGCGTTTTATGGAAGAAAGTAAGGCGATGTGGAAGTTCTTTAAGTGGTGTTAGAGTTATGTGGTACACTTATTTTGTATCCGTGTAGAGATGTATATGTATAAGAATAGTTGTGTCTTCGTGAAAGTTTAGGCAATCAGTAAGATTGATAGTGTGGCTGCCTAGAAATCAATCGAAGACTAATATCGTTTGTCTTACTTATGTCGCGATACAAAAATAGAACCTTCTTAATTACTTAGATTTGGACGCAATTTTGACAATGACATCTCCATAATTATAATATTCCATTATTTATATGGCGAAAACGGTAAAGTACGGTACGATATCCCAATTCCAGTCGAAGTGGCGGTGCTTGGGGCAGCCCTAGGTCCAGCAGTGGACTTCTTTAGACTGTATTGATGATAATTATTTACATGACAATATTTTAATGGCCAGTACTTTAATTTTTATGTATACATACATAAACTCACGCCTTCTTCCCATGGGGGTAGGCAGAAACTACAGAACGCCACCTGCTACGATCCTTACATACTCCTTTTGCCTCGTTTACGTTCATACATCTGATCATACACGCACGCCGGTTGCGAGTACTACGCACCTGACCTTTCTGAAGAACATCACCAATAAGGTCACTATATGTCCTTCTAGGGCGTCCCCTCTCGGCGTTTCCACTCATATCTGCCTTGTAAATACTTTTTGTTACTAGCCCTTCATTCATCCTCTCAACATGACCAAACCATCTAAGCATACTCTTTTTGATTTTTGTCACTACATCTTCTTTTAAACTGCAGCGTTGCCTTATCACATCATTCTTACGCCTATCATCTATAGTCACATGCTTCGCAAGGAACGCATTTCCACAGCATTTATTCTACTTTCATGCTTTGTTTAAATGTATTTAAGTATTAAATTAAAGTATTAATTTAAATTTAAGTATTTTAAAGTCTATAGAAGTGTTTTAATTTTGCTCCATATTTCTTAAATGTAAGATAGGGATATATAGATGCTGAAAAAATATATGAAAATCACCATTATTCCTGATTTACTCTACTGCAGCGTGGTAGCAATCATTGATCTACAAATCACAGTGACCCGAATTAAGTGTAGTATATACGGAGGTATGGAAGGTGTTCCATCCAATAACAACGAAATGAGCCGAACATTACCGAAGCCGTTTATCTTCTGATTTATACTGTCGCGACTTCGACGTTATCACCACAGAGACAGAAACAGAAGGGTTACGACGAGTAGGTATTTAAAAAAGAATGTCACTGCGTCGTTTAAAGGGTTAACCGGAATACCAGTAAAGTGATATCGATAATATCAATAAGTAGTTACTCATTTTAGCTCTACTAGTACTATTAGACTCTCTAGACTGTTAAATTTTACAATACAGGAAATAGTCATAGAGTTTTCTTCTTCCGTAGTAACCTGCCATATGTTAGCTAAGGCACCAATTGGATAATTTAAGAAATTTTTATATTTGGAAAATGTCCGAAGGCTATCAGACATACATACGTACATCAAATTCTACGTAATAGAAAAAAAAAAGATTTCTATTAGCACTAATGAAATAAAAAGAAAGGTTAATTAAGTCCTCAAACATGGGAATATCTTCACAAACATACTCCTCTCACCCCTCCCAAGCATTTAGTAAACCTTTTGTAATTCTTATTGGCAACATTAGGGTTCGGCCGGGAAACGAAGAAGTCGTGACGTCAACCAACCTACTTTTAGTGTAAGGGAAATAGGACAGCCACTGATAAGGGCAGGCACGGAAGTTTGGACACAACTGAATGAATGGAAGCGCTTTGTGAACTCCCCATGTTCAGAAAAAAGCTGACAAGTTGGTTACTGGATAATTGCTTTTATGACATTTGCGAATACATGGGATATGGTAAAAAATCCAAGATGACATGTACTTAATTTTGACATTGATATTAAACTAACGACTACCTAATTATAATAATATTAATTCATATTGGACTTATTGTAAATCACAAATCTTAAAACTCATTGTACCTACTTAGTTATGTAAGAATGACATTTGAATATTTGTACACCATATATTGTGGTAGAATGTATAGAACCTAAAAAAATATTAACACCATACTATGTAAAACTACATTCTTACAAATATATAAATTCTAATTCTAACTAGTTTTTTTTATTTTTTATTTTAAATCTTTATTTAAACAGCTTTTTCGCTAAATGCGAATACGACACTCTATAGGTTTACAAAAGGTTAACATTAACTTACATAAGTGCATTTTACAGCTAGGTTCTGGGTCTGTTCTTCAAGGCGAACTTAACCATATTTATTATAGGAATTATATTATCCGATAACGGATTTCATAGGTTTATATTATGCGCGCCAATTTGTGTTCTGAGCGATTGATTCCGGACACATCTCATCAAAATATGATACGTGTCCTCATCTTCGTTACACGTACTGCAAACAGGTGAAGTTAACTTTTTCATCATAAAACCAAATTTATTGAGACAATAATAGTCGCTTTTGTAGACAATAAGAATAGCATGATCGATTAACCCTTTAACTGACGCTGATGTCACAAAATTGCATCGTGACAAAGCTTATCGTAATCCTTGTAAAATCAGGGAAATTAATTGTCTATCAAATTGAATACTAACTTAAATTATTTTATATAATCAAATCACAAACATAATAATTTTACAGTTGCATGAAATAGTTACTTAGTTTATTTTGTTAGTTTTAAAATGCTCCTTTTCAATTTTTTTACCGTTTGTATTTCCTGTGCGTTTCCCAAATAAAATATATTTCTTTCTTTTCTTTCAAAATGGCTATAACACTGTGTGTTTGTTTGATAAACAATTAATTTCCCTGCCTGTGAACGGAGCGGCTCCGATCTATTAAGAATCATGACTAGACAGGTTGAGTAAAGGGAGCATTCTTCATTAAAGAATGCTTCAATAAAACCGCTTATATGAAAGTTAAAAAACTGCAGTTACATACTACAAAGTAACTCAACTGGAAACGAAACAACTTTAGTTAACATATGATTATTAATTAAAGAAAAGTGCCTTTATACAGTTGCAAAAAACATCCATCAATTACTATGCATTATTATTTGAATCAAATCCCAATATAAAAACGCATTTCGTGACGAAAGCAAATGCTTAAAACACTTAAAACATTTTACGTGGAACGTGTCCATACATTGATATGGAACGAAAATATTTGCTAGAAGCATACGGCGGGATTACCTGAATATATAATTTGTACTAACGGTTTGTTTGACGTCATCAGTAGAACAAAACTCCAAATATAATCCCAGAGGGAATCATAATGTTTTATGTGAAACAGATTTATTAATACCAGCTTATTATTGTCCCATTGCAGGGGATTTACTCTCTCAGTCCGTCACCAAAGATACGGGCCCGTCCAAAAGTAGGTCGGTACTCTGAAGTGAACCCCACTCGCGATTAATTACCTTTTCGGACGGGCGGAAATACATCGGGAGTAAGGATAACTGTCAAATCGTGTTGTCATTCATTTTTAGTTTAGGCCCCGGACTAATCTTATGTCCGTAAGTGATACAGACTTGGAAACACCCGTACTTCGGTCATCGTGCTTAGTAGCCTAGGCAAAGGCCTCTTCTCATACAAAGACTACACGAGCATTGATCACTACGCTTGCTCAAGACAAGCTGGCGATTTCAGACTTATACATGTAGCCAATAAGTCCAGGTTTCCCAAGATGTTTTCCTTCACGGATGCATGTCAGTAATGTCTGACTGCCCAACCCCTTGACAATTCCAAAGTGCCTGTAAATGGTTTAACTGAAATAAATAATAATAGAAAACACCTGAACATCTCATTTTCAGCCAAGAAAGTCGGCACTCGGTTTGCGCTTGCTGGGTTCGTCAACGCTAAGTCCAGGCGTAGAGAGGTAATAGAGAGAAAAGGCTTTGAGTTTGAGTTGATTCTGCCGGAATATAATATTCTGCATGTAGTCATAATTATGTTTTGTTAAACACAACAGTGTAAGCTAATACCTGCGGGAATTGCATGTTGAAACATTTGGAACAATTATTTTATTCTACGAAAAACTATACATGTTACTGCTACATAATAAGTACCTATGTATAATAAATAACGAGAATTTTATGATAAACTCGTGTATTATGTGCAGTAGGTATAGTGATCAGAAAATGCCAACTCTCACCGATCAAGCGTGGTGGGTAAATGCTAATTCTTTGTTTGTCAATAAGAGGCTTTTGCGCTACAGTGAGACATTTACAGACTATCATCAATCAACCTAGCCTTTTCTCATCAATTCAAACACAAACTCAAAACATTTATTTCAAATAAACCAATTACAGGCCCTTTTGAATTGTCAAGGGGTCGGTCAGTCAGAAAGATGAAGCTAGTTGCCCATTCCAAAGCGTAGTAGGTACCTATGGAGAAAAAAGGAGCAAGAAACTCCACGGACACTCTTTTTTAAATCAAAATACCGTTACAAAATATTGGTTACATCATTCATGTTGAAATTATGCATGTGAGAACGATGCAGAACGTTAAAAGTGTCCGTAATAAAAAGAAAAAAACAATTAAAATATTACATTAAATTAAAATAAGCCGTGGCAGCTAAGAAATCCAGTCTAACCAGATGCAGCTGAATAACAGTATTTTACACGGAGGGACTGCCTCTCTGATCTCCACAACCCAGTTACTGGGTAACACGATACCCCTTGGTTAGATATACCAGTCACAGACCGGTATTGCTATAGAAAATACATCACTAAATATAGCCGTAGGATCGATTCACACGGGGCGACTATTAAACACTGTCAAAATGTCACCGTCATGTGTCGTTATCAATTAGTTAATGCATTGATTGTTATCGTGTCATACTAAGGACACCACAAGTTTGTGTGATGTACGAAGGCAAGTGCGCGTAAATTCATGTTGTTGCTGGATTATGGTGTTTTTACCCGACTATGACAAAGCCAAAAGAGGGTTATAATTTTTGAATTTATGGCAAGTGCAAAAGAAGTATCCGTGGAGTTTCTTGCCCGTTCCCATAGATACCTACTACGTTTTGGAATGGGCATCTAGCTCCATCTTTCTGAGCGACCGAGCCCTTGACAATTCAAAAGTGCCTGTAACTGGTTTGTTTGAAATACATGCTTTGGGTTTGAGTTTGGTAATGATAAAAACAAGAGTATTACTGCACTTGGATGTTTTCGATTTTACACAGACATAAATAAACTTATAGTTTCGCAATGATGTCTGTCTGTTTGCCAGCCTGTAGAAATGTGTCAAATACTTTACATAAGAGCAGCAGCTGTGGTTGTAAATGATATCGATATTTTTTACGCTTAAATTATAGTTTGTCATTATTCAATATTCAAAATATTTACTAGCTTTTATAGTACTAGCTTTACTAGCTTTTATAGTATATTTACTAGCTAGTATAGTTACTAGCTTTTATAGTATATTTTACAACTGTAATGAAAACCTCGCTATATGAGATATATAAAATTTAATTTCAAGGATACCTTAAACCTTTTTACATAAATTAATTACGTACATAATTTTCTAATTACCACGAAAATCCACTTTATCTGTAAGGTTAGTTGGTGAATAATTATAATTATAGTTTAAATTGGAATAAACGATGTTTTATGAACTTAGATCGACTGCTAAAAATTCAAAATTATTTGGTACTCTACCTAGGATTTACCTCTTTTTTTTTCCTAGGACTACCTTCTTACTGGTTGACATTAAATTTTAATAGAATTGAATTGTTAAAGCGGCACGATAGCCTTGTCTTTAACTTATGTGCTTTAAAATTTACAGAAACGGTTCAGGGTAGCATTCTAAGCCTTCCAAGGCGATTTACAGTCTCAGCGTTTACCGTCGCGGTGCTTAGTTTGGACTACTTCACAGCTTAGCTCACGACCATTTTGCTGTAGTGTGAAACGACACTGGGTATAGGTAGCCTGTAGTGGTTTCCTGTAAAGTTTACTTCGAACTTCACTCAAGTGATCGCATGAAATAGGCTAACAGTAAAAAAAATACCAAAAAAAACTCCATTTTGTAAATGATTTCAGATCAGTTTATGTTGTTGAGAAATAATTGCGTAAAAATAAAGTCATAGGTCACGTGACATTGAACGCGAATCGGAGCGCAACATGTCAATTTCTGCGGACGACTGTGTTTCAATTTTTTATAAAAATGAAAATATTGTTCAGTCAATGCTAACATTTCGCTGAAATATCTATATTTTGTGATAAATAAACCACAAGGAACATAACTATTTGTTATTTAAAAAGGGGTCAACTAGCTTATTTGACAGGGCCTTCATTTGTTCAAGAGAATTTCGTCACGGTTTCTCACATGACAACGTTCGAATTTCGAAAAAATATCATTACGTATGGGGAATCTTCAAGACACGAGTGTATAGGTAAGCTCTAGCCAAGCTTGCTGTTAATCGTCATTATTGTCATACATTGGGTAATTTACAGAAACTAGGTATTCGTTTCTGTAAAGCTACTAAGTGTTAATATTAACTCATTGCAAGAGTGTTCTTGCACCAACCATTTTTGCAGGATACTAGATAGGAGCTCTGTCGAAAATTCCTTTTCTAATTTCAAATCTTTTGACGCAAAAGCTACGCAATTTTTTATTAAAGCAACATTCATTGTAATCGATTCAAAACGTCTACATTACCAAAAATTGTTTGGCAAAAGAAAAAAGAAACATCAGAGCTCCGAGATTCAAAGAAAATTTCTGGGTCGCGATTCCACGTCTTTTGAGCGTTATTCTTTGTGCGATGTTGACACTAGTGACATCTACACGTACTTCAGACGTATTTTTATTGTGCTTTGATCACCGTTTTGGTCGTAATGGTAATGATACAGGGTTGATTGTGAATAATCAAGTCAATAATTATGACAATACAAATAGTGTGACATACTATATTAATTTAATTTGACGTCTGTATAAATTTATTTTAATTTGGACTATTATTTTAATACAATTTATTTGATTGTTAAGTCACATGTATGACATGTATTTTGTGCAAATATTTGTTTTAAACCTTTGACATTTTTAGTATTTTGAATTTATTTAATTTTTTGTGTATTATAATTTTGTACTTAATATTATTTTAATAATTATTTAATTAGATTAACAATAATATAAATATTTGCACACCATATTAGGTAATGATATAGAGTACTTTATATTTATTTGTAACATATAATACCTGTATTAAGCAAATAAATAATTTGATATGATTTGATTTGAAACGATTTGGTATGTACTTTGAGTCGGATATCGAACTTTGTATGTTCCTTATTTGATTTAAAGTGTGTCATGGTGATAGTGTCATGTTTTTTTAATGTTTATTGACACCTTGTATATTCTAATTTAATTGTGTTTTGTTAAGTACCTGGTATATAAATGTTGACAGACCGACACTGTCCTCCCATACCTATCAACACTATTATTTAGAAACATTGTAAAAGCCAATTATTTTTAGAAGAGTAACCATGGAGTTTCATGCCGGCTCTTCTCAATAGGAAACGACGAATTGGAACCGTGCACCTAGCTTTTGACGTTTCCTATCTGCCGATGTAGGGTTATGTGAAATGACATAATATTTTATTTTGTGCTTGTGAGTGTTGTGCTATTGGTTTCGTGTGCATTAAACAAAATGATTTATCATTGTATCTATCTAATTTATCTTAATGACTGTGGCCGTGGTCACACGGGCCACTAGTGATGACCTTGGCTTTGTCATTACAGTCAACCACACCGTTACACGTGTAATTGTAACACTGACTTTGACCAATGGTGGCGTTAGGCGTCGGTGACGTCGGCGACTACCAAGGGCCTCACGCATATGAGAGCCTCGCAAAAATGTATTAAAAGTTTATTTATTCGTAAATATTTCCGTACACGTGAATAGAATTTATCCAGAGTCACAGAGTCCCCTAGGCAACACTATAAAAGTTATTAAAAATCAATTATTTTGGCCATTGAGCGATCACAGGCTCAAAGAATCGGAATCCACAGCCGTCAAGATACTTGAAAAAAAAGTGATACCGCGCGCGAGATTTGGCGAATCCCCGAGTTGTATATTGTTTCTGTCACAAGACTCGCAGACTCGTAAGCAGAAGTTTCTATTTTCGGACAACAATGTACTATTAATTATCTTTTTGTTTTTATTACTAAGTGAGGGAAAAACTAGTTATTTACTTATTTTAAAGAAGATATTATTATTTATTTATTAAAATCTTATGCTCAAGATAAAAATACTGTACAAAGGGGGACTTAGGTAATTTCTAAGGCATTTTCTACCAGTCAACCTTAGGGTGATGCGAAGGCAAAACATGGCAGGTGCAACATACGGTATAGATAACTCTGAAACGAATACATACTAATACATAGATTCATACATATCACGAAACTAAACTTCGTCAAGAGAAATAACGATAGCTAAAGGAGAAAACGAATCCAGCAAATCAGCGCTGGGATGATTCTGCCAATTCTTACAAATATGTTCACCTGCCTTCACTTTACAAAATAACCGACTGGTTGCCATCCTGATGTTCAAAGGTGGTGGAATGTTGCAAACTCCTTGGCTGTGATAAACTTTGTAGAAGACATTTATATTTTTTATTTGAATGTTATTCTTTTCTTTTTTGCTTCTTCTTGTATCTGTCAAAAGGTTTGGTTATGTTTGCAATTTTATGTTATATTTTCCACTAAAATCTTTCTATCACGGTAAGCTTTAGTTTTATTTTATTCCACCAACCATTAATTCATACAGTCCATTTTCCATCGCCTTCATTTTGGTCCTTCGAGTATCACAATATGAACACACGAAGTAAAGCTAAAGCCACAACCATGTCATCTCGTAGTTTGGCGCCTCATACTTCACCGCCTCATTCTCCACCACTCTCGTCATCCTCATTAGTAGAAAAGGAGCCCGTAGTTTCGTCAACCAAAATCCAAGCTACTGACGATGATGGCGCCAGCAGTATGCGCTCTGCGCAGACAAACTCAAGTGCGTCTTCGACCGTGAAAGCCCGCAGGACCACTGCAGAAGCCACCTACAAGCGCCGCCAATATGAAAATATGAAGGCGCTCGCGCTGCAACTAGCGGAGGTCGAAGAAGCTGAGTATCGCGCCAAGCTTGAACAGATCGATGCAGAGGCGGAGCTTGAAGGTAGTAGGCGAAGTAAGCAAACCTTCAGAGGGATTTCAATTTGTGTTTATATAATTCTTGTCGTAATTTAATTAGCAATAAAACTCTAGGTTCCCATATATGAATGTAAAATTTAGCTCATTGAATTTATCCTTTTCTTTTTGACTGGTAAACCAAAGGGGCCTCGCAAAGCTGATGTCGCCGTCGTCCACGTTTGGTCTAGCGCCTCCACTGACTTTCACAGCACCACGTTGTTCAAGTGCTACTTCTGACGTGTGATTGACCGTACCTACAGTCCCTTCAAATTAATTTTACCTCTGACAGCAGCAACCTAACAGCAACCCTATTATAACAACAATAAAGATCACTATGACTTTGACAGACTTGTCAGTGGCAGCAACCCAATAGCAACCGTATTGTAATGAAAATAAATATCACTGTGATTTTGACAGTGATGCAAAATCAGAGGTAAAATAAATGTGAAAGGATTGTAACGTAGTTATCCAATTTATTATTTAGCCTCAGTTCCGTCTGCAATTTAAACCTGAATACCTAAACTCGTAGGAACTGTTCTTCGGCTATAAATGAACTTATTCGTTTGAACCAGTGCCTCATAAAAAAGAAACCAAAGGGAAAGGTCGGGCAAAGCTAATTGTAGATGGCGTGATCAGTGAGGTCCCTACGGCCTACAATCAATTTGACATTTCGTTCATTCGTTCCATTTCGAGTTCATTCATAAGTTTGGTTTTATTTCAATTTTTATTGTTCTTTTCGGTGATTTCAATATTTTCAATCAAGTATTTGACATGGAAAGTGTCAGAATTTTAAACCTTTCTTCAAAATGATTCCGACAGAACATCGTACTCTGTTTTAATGTAAAAAAAAAACTATAAATAGCTTTATTCAACGATCTTCTAATAAAGGATCTTTCGGGAAAAGATGGAGTCCCATTTCGACGGATCCTACGTATACGTGCAAGTGCAAAAACACAACTTTACAGGACAGCGAGTCAAAGGTTCTAAAGCTTGTAACATTGACATTGCTGGATAGAAATATTTGAAATTTTGATATGAATATTTTTTAAATAAGTTTGCTTATATTTTATTTTAATATTTTTATACTTTAGAAAATAGCGTCACTTGCATTTGTGTAGCTTGTTTTCCACAACGTATATATTAAAACACGTATCTTTTCCACTTATACCAGTTTATAGTGTACTGATTTATTTGCAAATTAAGGGAAAAACAAGGACAAAACTTTATTTAAGATGCATTTTTCGGTATATTAATCATTTTGATTAAAGATTTTTCTACTAGAAAAAAAAATACTTTTAACACTTGCACTAAGTTACTAAGTACTGAAAAACTACTTGTTATCTATGTATTACTCTCATAAACTTGATTAGACTTATGGTCAAGAAAAAAATTAAAAATAAACAATAAAAACTTATTCCAAATAATTTTGAAGTACTTACATATATCAACCATTTTACCATCTAACAATAATAAAAACATAATTCATCTCAAT
This sequence comes from Griposia aprilina, assembly GCA_916610205.1. NCBI lineage: Eukaryota > Metazoa > Arthropoda > Insecta > Lepidoptera > Noctuidae > Griposia > Griposia aprilina. The sequence continues at coordinate 19,475,457 of OU744286.1, forward strand.
TTACTTAGGTAACCGTTTAGTCGGTAGGTACTTACTATTTAGTCAGTCTTTTAAACAGTATTATTAAAATAAAATAAGTACCTATGTAGGGTAGGTATAGATAGCAAGCAAATGAAATAAAAAGTACTTATATACCTAAAAGTACTTACATACCTACAAGTTACTAACAAATTGGATGCAAAGGTCGTAATAACTAGTATAGTTAAAAAAACGAACCGTTCATTTACGTGTATTGCTTGTTAACAGTTTTTTTTTATATTAATATATGTTTATTTGTGTTTTGTTTTGTTTTGTGCCATTTGAACCAACTGATTGTATAAATTGTAGATAAGTATATGTTTTATGTATGTATCTATTTGTTGTATATATAAATGGTGTAACATTTCCACTGAATCCCTGCATTATTGTCTCTCCTTCTCACTTTAATCCATCCTAAGTGTGTCTGTAAAAGATAGCTTTTAGCGATACGACCGCCCATTGTGTCACCCTATGTAAATTTTCTATTTTATATCTGTATTTTTTATGGTGTACATAATAAAGAGTATTCTATTCTAAGTTGTAACGCCCATTGTCCACGACGATACTGAAAAGTAACGTGTTACAAACTCAAATCACCACACCACTGCGTAGCCAGAATATACACAACACTAGTATATACACAACACTAGTATATACACAACATTATTATATACACAACACTAGTATATACACAACACTAGTATACACACAACACTAGTATACACACAACACTAGTATACACACAACACTAGTATACACACAACACTAGTATACACACAACACTAGTATACACACAACACTAGTATATACACAACACTAGTATATACACAACACTAATACCAGTAATAACCGGCGAAAAATTCCTACGCTAGAGGGTTTAGAACCATGTGCTGAATTCATGGTTTCAGTTTGCGTCTCGATGTCCCTTCCATCCTATATACACAGCAATGTCTACACCAGCCTGTAAATCAATGGCGGTCCGTACACGATGCGGCTTACTAACGCATTATTAACTAGTTTCTGATTGGTTGTGCGGGGATGTGGGCTAGATACCTGGCAAGTACCAATTTCCCTTTTAATATTATGATGTATTTTCTCAGTTTATCAGGGACATCGCTGGCAAAAAGCAGAGAAGAAGAGTATAGGAGAAAAATAAAAGAGCGAGGAGTATGCTTAGATGGCTTTTTTTCATGTTGAGAGGATGAATGAAAGGCGACTAACAAAAGGTAGTTACAAGGCAGATGTGAGTGGAAACGCCGGGACGGGACGCGCTAGGAGGATATAAAAATCGCTCAGCGTGCTTAGTAAACTGCTTGGTAAAAAGAAAATTCAAGCAAGTAGGTACTACATTTTACTTTGATTTAAGGGGGAAGCGCCAGGTTGCCCGTGAAATTAAAATTTTCTTATGTTTCTTGCAATTTGCAGGTCACTCTCAGGTTGTAAATAGTGACCTTATTGGTGATGTTGTACTCGCATTAGGCGCGCGTGTATGACCAGATGTATATACGCAAACGAGGCAAAAGGAGTATGTAAGGATCGTAGCAGGTGGCGTTCTGTAGTTTCTGCCTACCTCCATGGGAAGAAGGCGTGTGTTTATACATGTGTATTGTGAGCAAATCGCCGAGAAATATTGTATGTAAACTAATATTATAAAGAGGTAAAATTGCAACCCTATTGCCGAGTCCCATAAGGTATAACAGCACATAACAAAACATCACGCCTGTATCCCCTGAAGGATTAGGCAGAGGTGCATCTATAGTACATCCACTTTGCCAGCTATGTTTAAGTCCCATGTAACAGGGGGCGAGCCTATTGCCATCAACCGAGCACAAATCCAGACTCCGGGCTGCTACTGAGAAATTTCAGATGGAAAAACCCGATAACACTTTGCCCGACCCGGGAATCGAACCCAACCTCATGCTGAGCTGTAGTGCTAGCGACCACTAGACCAACGAGGTAGTCATTCCACGCGGATGAATGTCGTAGGCAGAAGTTAGAACAATATAGTTGTAGTGATCGAAGCTGGGACCTTCTGTGTATGCAGCTTTTCCACTGAAGTTGCAGAGTATCAAAATTACTGTCCAACTCTATGGCAAAAGCCTCTTCTTATCAATGAATCAATATTTTACTTCAGTCCGTTATAGACTTTGAAACCATCCAACCTATGTGCCCCAAACCAGTTTCATTAGAAAGGCAATAATGCGAAAATGGTTTTAGACTATTAAAACGATAGAAAAAAAAGTAAAACTTCATGAATGAACCGAATCTGCCTAATGCATTGTTTTATCATAGCAGCACACGCCGGATATCCGCTAGTCTATATTCTATAATTATACTAATAAGAAAGCTACAGAGTTTGTTTCTTTGTTTGAACGCGCTAATCTCAGGAACTGAAAAAATATGTTTGCATTTCATAGCCCAATTCTTGAGGAAGGCTATACTAGGCTAGGCTTGACTTCTTATCATCACGGTAGGACCCTAATGTGGCGAGCCAACACAAAAAGGCGTAAAGAAAAATAAGCGAAACCGAATTAATAGCGCGGATAAGTGATGCGATGTGACGGGATAGGTCGGGGGTACAAGAAAACTCACGCGGACGAAGTCGCGGGCCGAAGCTAGTAGTCTTATTAAAAAAAAAAATTAGTTCGTTTGTCTTCTATGCGTTCCTAAATCATTCGCTGAATTCCGATAAAACCTTTGATAAGTAACGGTTGTCGTGCGCACACCCGCCAAGGTACCGAGAACGAAGACGGGGGCAATACTCTGTTATAAATAAAATCCTTATTGAACCTTAGAAGCATTAGCATACCATAAAGAATTGATCATTTCCCAAGTTTTTATAGAGACGAATACTGATACTTCCTTACATGTTCTACGTGCGTCATAGAAATACATAGGTACGTAAATAATTGATTCATTGAGTGTTACATAATATTAGATGTAGAAAAAAAAACTATTTTTAAATATAGTCTACGTCATTGATCGTTACGTTAATTAAAAAAATATTAATGTTAAAATATCATTGAAGGGTCTAAGGTGATGCTCGGTCTTAAAAAAAAACTGAAGGTCAAGGACCTTGATAACTATTACTGATTAATAATGTAGGCTCTACTATACGTAAAAGCAAGTTAAGTATCAGAACTGATTATTATATTGTTTGTAGTACTTGCAACTGGCATGCGTGTATGACCAGATGTATGAACGTTCACGGGGCAAAAGGAGAATGTATGGATAGTAGCAGGTGGCGTTCTGTAGTTTCTGCTTACCCTATGGGATGAAGGCGTGGGGTTATGAATGCATCGTAAACTAGAATTAAACTCTACGCTTAAATTACGAAAGAGTTTTCACAGTAAACATTAAAAACGAACCATTGCGTTAACATGAAAATAGAAAATGCTGAAAATCTAATACTGTTTATTCACTTCTCAAGTTCCTCAAGTTCATTATTTTTAATACCCTAAGCTTATTAAATCAAAATAACAAGCTCAGCTGAAAACCGAAAAGCAACAAAAATTCGATCCTTATTCACCCATTTAATGTTACGAAACAGATTTAAGTCCTTCACCATACCGGCGCAAAAACCAACAATAGTATTCAGCGCCAAAACGAGACACACAGATCTATTGACACTAAGAGAGAAAGAGACGCTCAGCAATTTTTTGAATCCGTAAGCTAAATAGGATTAGCTTCATTTATCATGGCCGACACAGGGTTGTGACGTAACAAAGGTCGTCAGTTGTCTAATGAACATTCTTACGGAGAACAAGAAATTGCATTTCACGAGCTTTGGGCCTGAATTAAGCGGTATGACGTAGCAGTTTGTGATGGAGTTACGGTGAAATGTCATGAAGTCGAGTCATCATTATGTTTCATTTGTTTTTTATTACTCATTTTTGTCTCGTTTTGTAACATAATTATGTGATTGTCATTTGGTAGGCATTTTACGAAATGTGAATAAGGTTCAGGCATTTTCAGTTCAGCCGTTTTAGGAATCTTATATTATGCAACGTCCGTCAACACAAAGCCTTAAAAATAATTCTACGAATAAAATTATTAGTATTAAGTTCTGAACTATTTATTATCTTTACTTTTGTAGCGGCATCTACAAAGCCACATGCGAGCTACGCGTCACACTGACGTCTCGCAAAATCCTGCATCGCGCAAGCAGAATTTAACGCGCAACTAACATAAATACAACGTCCCGACATAAATCGTCGGGCAGTAGCGCACTAGACACGACACCCGTTTGGTCGGTGGATCCTCCCTTTTCTATGGACAATGAGCGAACTTTACACCCTGTTCCTCATACCTCTATACCTTTTTTGCAAACCTTGAATAGAAATAAAACTGCTTATAATTTCCGTACAACGCAAAAAAGAGAATTGAAACGTAATAATTAAAGGAGCCCCTTGCTTCATTGGTCTGGTGGACACAAGCACTACTACTGAGTATGAGGCCCTGGGTTCGATCCCAGGTCGGGTAAAGTGTTACTGGGTTTTTCCATCAGGAATTTCTCAATAGCAGCACAGAGTCTGGATTCATGCCCGGTTGATAGCAATAGGCTCGCCCCCTATTACATGGGACTTAAAAGAACTGGCGAAATGTAGGTGTACTTACTACAGCTATTACTAAACCCTACTAGTGCTTAACCCTTCGGGGTTTCCAGGCGTGATGTTATTAATTTTACGTGCTAAGTAATTAAAGGATTTGATATGAAAACTCAATTTATGGTAAAACTCTATACCAATTAAATATTAATTAATAACATGACATATATACGCATCAAGGCTGTATTAAAGTGAATCCTTAGCTGTAGCTCTCCAAAATCAAACTTTTCTTTGTTTTTTTTGCAAATTACAGTTTTGTTTTACGTCGTATGTTGATCAAAATACGATTTGCGACTGTAGGAATGATATATTTACTGAATAATAGTCATCAATTTCATGTCCATGGTCAATCTTTGGAAATTTGTTCCACCTAAAAAAATTCATATGAAAATTCTTAGGTGGAACAAATTTCCAAAGTTATTATTTAGTAAAGATATCATTCCTAAATTCGCAAATCATAATATTTTGATCAACATACAACGTAAAACAAAGCTGTAATTTGCAAAAAAACCAAACAAAATTTTAATTTGGCGGGCTACAGCTGACGATTAACCTTAAGAGCAGTATTTTCTGCCTTTTCTTTTTGGGGTGGGAATTCATCAAATGACCTCTCCCGCTCTGGGCGGTGTGGGAGGGCGTGTCAGACTCTTACTGACTAAAACCCACCCGTGTCCCTTAAGTTGCCTGTGCGCCAGGGCCACTGTAACTCTTTCAAATAATCCGCGACCCCGGCAGGCAAGTATTGTCCCCATGTAGTGTCAAATGACACATGAGCTCAAATGCAGTGACATGGTTCTACTTCATTGCTCGCATTCTACATCATGGTAACCTATATTTTGTTCGTTGACTTTTACCCTGGCGATAATGAATTAATAATGTTGTAACTGATATGTTTTTCTTACAGAGTAAGTGTAGATCACTTTAGTTAAGGAATAACGTTGACTAGAGTTAACATTTGAAGCAATTTATGTTGTGATAGCATTCTTTTGCGTAGGTTTGTAGGTGCAGCAGTAGATGTCTGGCTATAAAGACAACTATCACGTCTATCCATACTAATATTATAATCGAAAGTAACTCTGTCTGTATGTTACCTTTTGACACCTAAACCACTAAACGGATTTTGATAAAATTTGGCAAGGAGATATATGGCATCCTGGGATACTTTTTGTCCGGTAGCGCGTTCACGTGGGATAATTTCCGACATCGCAGGCGAAGCCGCGGACAGAAGCTAGTTTAGTGTAGTTTTTAATGTAAAGTCACAATTTGGTCTACACTGGAGTAAAGGAAACGAAAAGAAAATTGAAAAAAAAAAACATCTGTACAAACAATGTTATACTTTATGCGAAAGAAGCAATTTAAAAACATTCAACATTCTTTGTCTATACCGAAGAATTTCAAAGATTTGTAATGATGTCTTAAAAAAACATATTTTTTGGCGCTTACATTGCTAACGCTGGCTAACCTTACGAGATAGATCAAAATAATGTACTAAGGCTTTGTATATCTTATAAAGGTCTACAGAAAAGTTCACGATGGTATATGTCTATCTCCAAAGGATAATTCACAGTAGCCATTTTTATCTTTAACATATTACTACAAATAAATTATGGGTTATTTACGAAGCTATTTTAAATAATTCAGTATTACTCCTTATCCAATTAAATACGTTAGATACGTTGTGCATTTAATGTACATCAAAATTGCCCTCTAAATCATTAAAATTAATAGGTATCTTAGAAGATATCACAGATTTAAAAGTGAAACATCTAACAATGGGGGTCGATATAGACCACTTTGGATATCATTGGTCGATACCAGCCAAATCCCTAAGGAGATTGCCAGGTGCGAGAAAAGTGAAAGCAAAATTCATTCAAAAATCAATAGCTACCCTCTTTGACCTTACATCGGCATAATTTCCGATAAAATTCACAATCCTTATTAATATTTCTTGGCCCGGCTTTTGGGAACTTCATCGAATGCCCTAAAACCGAACAAACTTAGTGGACATTTTCCGAGGGATTATCGTTTCTGTCCGGGCGGGCAACACAGGCGAGGTGCTGCTGGTAGCGGGCGATTTTTAAAGATGGTAGCTCTTTGATCCAGAATCTCATGGTAACACATTTAATCGTCATTACTATGTAGAATTTAATTTATTTTTTAATTTTAACCCCCGACGCAAAAAGAGGGGTGTTATTAGTTTGACCGCTATGTGTGTGTGTCTATCTGTGGCGTCGTAGCTCTAAAACGGGTTAACCGATTTGGATGCGGTTTTTATATTTGAAAGCAGGTTTTTTAGCGGTGGTTCTTAGACATGATTTATCTAAATCGGTTCAGCTGTTTCAAGGTCATCAGCTCTTTTTGTGTCGGAGGTTTTTAAGTTTACCTATTATGTTTTATAACAAAACTTATAATTTTATACTTACTATTCAACAATTTTCAAAGACAACGCACTTTTTAGTCTAACTTCATACTATCTCTGTGTTTTCTAAGTGTATTGTAGGAACAGAAATAATTTTAAGAATGTCTTGAAATTTAATGTCGTCTGCAAATCAAGTAAGTCAAGCAAATCATTATTTTTAGAACATTTGCTTTCTTCACTGTTAAAGCTCAACGAATTTTAAGTATCAATTCAAAAATAGCTGTCAAAATATTAATCCTTATCCGAAATCCAAATGTGAAGCTATAAAGCGGATAAAAGGTAAATTCCAAAAGCCAGAACGCCAGTGGCTCAAAATCTGCGCCTCTATGACGAAGTCACGTTCAGGACTGATGGAATAAGTAACAACATGGGTGCTCGGATAGCTGTATAGCTTAAGTGTGTACCTTGGTGGATTGAACATGGGAGAGGGCGGATTATCTGAGCTGAGTGCTTCACTTCTACCAATGGTACCTACATGTCATGTTTTCGGGGACAATGACAAATGATGTGAGATGAATTGCTGAGTTACTTTAGCCATACCTATAATACTCCTGGCAAGTTATAAATAGCCTAGTAATTATTAGGTATACTAACCTGACGATTAACTTTCTTTAAAGCTCGAAAAGAGGGTCATGTTTTCAAGTTACTATATCGAGGTCGGCTCCCAGTTTAAAAACGAGGATGAGTATCAAAAATTAACAAGACGCGGCAGTCGTCTGTCGTCTGTGACCCAAATACAGCGGAATCGAAAAGCAGACACCTATTCTAAACAAAAAATAAACCGGAATATAATTAACTCTCTGGTCTCTTTAAGTATTAAGGGTGAATTTCACCAATAGAGATGAACGCAATCAGCACTTCTAAACCGCGTTCAAAAACTGTCAGTGACAATATTCCACAAAAATGATGATATTGACAACTATGGGAAAGGCAACTGTCAAAATGGCGCTGTCGTAGCTAGTTCCCAAAACAAGTTAATAATGCAAGGCATGAGGTGGTTTTTTTATATTTTTTGCGAAAATGGCTATTGGTTGTGTTCCTAAATGCTCGGAAACTGGAGTCTACTATTATCTGTAAGACCCTAAACTTACAAGATTGTGGCTTTAAGCTTAGAGAATTATTTTAATTAAACAGAGTTCGAGGTTTATGTTGGAAACATTTTGATGAAAGCATCGATATATAATGTAACTTCAATGGAAGCAAGTGATTACGAAGAAATAAGCAATATTTGAGGTTTTCAATTCTGACATATTCCATGTCGAATAAATATTGATTTAAAATATAATTGAAAATTTAAATTTAATATCTTTCTTATTGAGAAAACACGGATAATTAGACAATAAAATACAGGTACACACCTATTCATTAAATGCCTAGTCAAATAACCCACCCCTAACTGTTCCCGGCGCAAAGGTGCCCAAAACGCTTGCTGCATTGCCACGTTGGATGGCAATGGCTAACCTTTGCACCAAGAACGAGCCGGAGCGGGAGTCACCCGTTTTGTCACGGAGCTTGTGCCCTATCTCACCAATGAGCTTCCTGGCCTCAGTGCCCCAAGCACCCATGGTCTCCACGGCAATGCGCACAAAATGGCAACGGTCCAAATTGAAATCACCGAAAATAACGAAATAGTAAAATCAAACCACACTCATGAATGAACATGAAATGGAATGAATGAACGAAATGTCAACTTTACTGTAGGCCGTAGGGACCTACTACATCTACAATTAGCTTTGTCCGACCTTCCCCATTGAAAGCGGTTTAGATGCTCTATGAAATCGCATAGTTTCATTGGTGAAATTCACCCTAAACCGATTTCTCGCTGGCATAGCAACCCCGAAAAATATCTAGACAATCATTTGACGGTAGATTAAGCAGAGCCACTTGGCCTGGAAGATTGCAGGCTAAGCCGCCAGATTAGGCCTTATTCCAACCTTGGTCAGTATTATGAGAACCTGATTTCGTTGGTTTATCATTTTTGATGGCCATTATTAGCTTTTGTGACTTTGAAGAATGATTTTAGTTGAATGAGATATTTTATTAATTAATGTGTATCTTATTGAATTTCCGGATTGTAGTGCTATTTTAATAACTTGGGTAAACGTAAATCGTGAGTCCCATTTATCGCCCACTAATTGTTCTGAATTGCATTGTTTCGCCACGGATTTATTCAGGAAGTTGACGATCAATTATAAAATACAATAAAAATTTAAACAAAAAATGGTAGAAATGGTGGTGGCGGAATAATTTCTTAAAACTCTAAAAACGACGTGAAAACAGAAATATTTGACGACTTTTTTTTTTTTGAAACGTACACCTCTGCTTAACTCTTTGGAGAAATCAGACTTGATGTAATGTGTTATTTTTCTTTAAGAAGGTCCAACAATAAATAACCACGGAAAGTCATCAGTAGATCACCCTTCTCCACAACAAGATGATACAACACTTTAAGGCGTACATAACTTATAAATACGTGCAGACCAGACACTACACACTTCCCTTTCCGATCGTGTTAACGGCCTTTCATCCCTTGACAAATTGAATATACCCCGCGCTGAACACGAAAAGGTTTATACACGATATGGTTTAGCGTACGGGCTGGGCTCACATAGGCTATGTTTACCGGTTATAAATTCATGTTGCTATAAGTTTAAACAGTGGCGTAGCTAGTCCTAAAGGGGCCTTGTATCAAAATTGGTTTTACCCGACCCGTTATTGATCTTTTACACAAAAAAAAACTGTCTTGGAAGGTCAAGCAGTCAATCATTGTGATCTTACTAAGAGAATGCAAGAGCGAGTGAGCTGGAAATTTGGGGCATCCTGACTGTGTAACTAGATTTAGCTGTCATTGTTATTTAACTGAAATAATGCATGAGCGAGCGAAGCCAGCTTGAAAATTTGTGCACCCTGACTAGGTAGGTTAGATTTTTTGTATGATTTTATTACCCCACTTTAGATTGAAAGTAATTTGTTTCTATTAAATTTCATTAGGTTTTTACCAATAGACTCAGATCTGTTTTCAAAAAGAATTTAGGGTTTTGGAAAATATTTTGCGCGTCGGTGCTAGACAGAGGCCCCCGTAGCTTGGCGGCCCCGTATCATTGATACGGCTGATACGGTGGTAGCTACGCTCCTGGGTTTACAGTCAAGAGAAATGTGCACTGATATCATTTTCATATTGTAAATTAATAGATTGGCCAGGATCGTCACACAGTCGGTGCCTGAAGACAGGCGTCGTCACCGAGGTAACGAAGAAACGCTGACATGACGATTTGGACTCGTTTCTGATCGATTGGCCGGAGAAAGCACAGAATAAAGAAAATTTGAAAAGTATGGGGGAGACCTACGCTTAGTAGTGGAACAAAATAAATTAACTAATAAAAATAAATGTTATTTATTTACTGATAGAGAAAAACCAAGTCTCTATCTACATGAGCTAAAGACAAGGTTTTTCTCTTGGAAAAAAGAGTCAAACGAGAACATAGCTATAGGATATCAATTTTGAAACATAGTATATAATAACTTTTCTGATATATATTTTTTCTCACGCTGAACTCTATGGCCGCGTCAAAAAACGAACTTCGCGCGAGTTGCTATCCTCGCGCTCTTTTACATGAATATGACATAGTCGCGTATTCTCAAAACGCATAATTATGTACGTCATTACTTAGGTTAGCGATTGTCGCGCGAATACGTGATAACGCATTCGCGTGACGATCGCTTTTGGTTAGGCCGCAGGGTCAAAAAGCAAAAATTACACTACATAACTTTCTGCAGACGACACTCGAATGGAATGGAGAATATTCAGTTTCACTTCAGAGTCGCTCGACCACTTATTTTTTCTCCAGTCTACTTACCCATTTTATTATTTTCTGTTCAACTAGCGTTGCACAATTTATAAAGAATGACATTCAATTACAAAGGACTTCACAGCTGCCAGTTTGTAAGAAAAAATCAAAACGGACTATAGAAATTCCTGGGAATAATTAATAAATGATTGAAAAAGAAAACGCTCTTCAATGATAGGGCTTTCTGGGAACATAATATTTGTTGCAATAGAAAAGTTATCTTATACTGATTGGCACGGTAAGGCTAATAAACACTTGGCTTATTCCCTTGATTCAATCATTCTTATTTTCTGTTAATTAATCCAGTCATCCACGGCTAAACTTATCAAAATTTTGGATCATTCGGTTCCTTTCAAAATGGTTGATCTGTATGGTGCTGATTCACACGTCATGTTCATGAACGGCCGCCCTCAGTTGAAACTGGTCATATCTTAACTGCCAGGGCTTACCTAAAGGTACTAGATAGAAGATATATTTTTTATTGAAAACAATAAAAGAATTATGATCTAACTAGTATCTTAAGTGAGTGAGTAACTAGTATCTTGAGTGACAGATGAGAAAATATGGGATGTGCAGGCAGGATTTAGAGAGGGAATGGGATGTACGGATCAGATCTTCTCCCTAAGGTGCATAGCCGAAAAACATTTGGCAAAGCACAAGAAAGTCTACTGTGCTTTCGTGGACTTGGAGAAGGCCTATGACAGTGTGTGGAGGGAAGAACTGTGGTCGACACTATCCTTGTACGGTGTGGACTGGCGCTTAGTACGGGCACTGAAATCTTTATACAAGGATTCCAGTGCTTTTGTTAGGTTAAATGGGGCATACACGAACTGGTTCTGCATCTCGAGGGGTGTTAGACAGGGTTGTGTAGTGTCACCATGGCTGTTCAACTTGTACATGGATAGTTGTCTGACAGATTTGAAAGAGGGTGAGTATGGATTGACGATGAATGAGTTGCCTGTCAAATGCCTTCTCTACGCAGATGATCAAGTTCTACTTGCATCGTCAGCGGAAGGGTTGCAAGACATGGTGACTGTGATGGATGAATCATTTAAAATGAAAGGGATGAATATAAATGTGAATAAGACGAAGGTCATGGTGTTTGAAAGAGAAGAGGATGTATAGGTATCTGATGTGAAATTAAATGATAAGTGTGTGGAGCAAGTAAGTGAGTTCGTATATTTGGGGAGTCTATTTACAAGTGATGGAAAGATTGATGGAGATGTGGAAAGAAGGGTAAATGCGGGAAATAAAGTGAATGGTACTACACATGCAATTGTAACCAACCAGTTGATGTCCAAAAAAGCACGACTGGCTGTTCACAAGGGTGTGCTGGTGCCTACGCTTATGTATGGAAGTGAGTGTTGGGTGTAGCAAAAGAAGCATGAAAGTAGAATAAATGCTGTGGAAATGCGTTCCTTGCGAAGCATGTGTGATGTGACTATGAATGATAGACTGAAGAATGATGTGATAGGGCAACGGTGCGGTTTAAACGAAGATGTAGTGACAAAAATTGAAAAGAGTATGCTAAGATGGTTTGGTCATGTTGAGAGAATGAATAAAGGGCGATTAACAAAAGGTATTTACAAGGCAGATGTGAGTGGAAACGCCGGGAGGGGACGCCCTAGGAAGACATATAGTGACCTTATTGGTGATGTTCTTCAGAAAGGTCAGGTGCGTAGTACTCACAACCGGCGTGCGTGTATGACCAGATGTATGAACGTAAACGAGGCAAAAGGAGTATGTATGGATCGTAGCAGGTGGCGTTCTGTAGTTTCTGTCTACCCCCATAGGAAGAAGGCGTGAGTTTATGTATGTGTATGTGTATGTGTAGTATCTTAAGAACAGTGTACAAAAACAAACAACTTAAAAATATTGTTTATTTTTTACATTGTTCTCACATAAAATATTAGGTCTTTACCTATGAAATTGCCGTTCTGCAGTACTGGCCATTTCAAATCAAAATAATTTTTGTTTGGCTAAGAATTCTAATTTCAAATTAATTTTATTTTAAAAACATGGATTTTTTTTTCTAAAAGTAGTCATTTCTTTATTGATTAGTGTTACATTTTCATCGCATTTCAATCTTTTTCGTCATCATGGATACGTTAAAAATTCGAGTAATTATGGAATATGAGTACCGTCGTGGCAGCAACGCGGCACAAACGGCACGCAACATCAACGACGTTTACGGAGCTAACACTACAAACCAACGCACCACCTGTTATTGGTTTGCTCGCTTCCGTTCTGGAAATTTCGACCTGAAAAATGAACCTCGCGGTCGTCCGAAGACTTTGGTCGACAATGACGAATTAAAGGCGATTGTGGAAGCTGATGATACACAATCTACGGCTGAATTAGCAGCAGCTTTCGACGTTAGCGTCAAAACAATATTGGTCCATTTGCGTCAAATTGCCAAGGTAAAAAAGCTTGACAAATGGGTGCCCCACGAACTCAATGATCGCCAGCGCGAAGTACGCGTCGAGACGTGCCTTGCACTGCTCAACAGACACACAAATGAAGGAATTTTGAACCGCATTGTTACCTGCGATGAAAAATGGATTCTGTTTGATAACCGTAAGCGCTCAGCAAGTTGGTTGGATCCTGGTTCAGCACCTAAACAATGCCCTAAACGAAAACTTACCCCTAGAAAAGTGATGGTCACTGTTTGGTGGTCTAGCGCCGGTGTGATTCATCACAGCTTCTTACCAAACGGGGTGAGCATTACTGCAGATGTGTACTGTGAAGAACTGAACACAATGATGGGGAAGCTGGCGCATCTCCAACCAGCATTGGTCAATCGCTCGTCTCCGCTGCTCCTGCACGACAACGCGCGACCTCATACTGCACAGCAGACGGTCTCCAAGTTGCAAGAACTGGGGTTGGAAGCTCTCCGTCATCCGCCCTACTCACCAGACCTTGCGCCTACAGACTACTACTTTTTCCAGAATTTGGATAACTTCTTGGCGGGAAAAAAATTTAATACCCGAGAGGCAGTACAAAATGCCTTTGAAGAATTTGTTGCCTCCCGTCCAGCTGATTTCTTTAAGAAGGGCATCAATAAACTGCCACTGCGATGGCAAAGATGCATTGATTGCATGGGTGATTACTTCGATTAATACAAATAAAAAATTCATGAAAAAAAATCGTTTAAATTTTTTCATACAAAACGGCAATTTCATAGGTAAAGACCTATTATTAACAAGAATAAGATACCCAGGATTTTGTAATATCTTGATTTAAAAGAGTGTTCTTGGAGTTTCTTGGCCGTTCTTCTCCATAGAGATCTATGTTTTGGAAGGGGCAACCAGCTTCAACCTTATGATTAACCGACTGACTCTTTGACAATTCAAAAGTGCCTTTGAATGGTTTCATTTAAATAAATGTATTAAGTTTGAGTATTGAGTATATACCTGCTTACATTTGTCTAGGAGCGCAAACATTTGCGCGGACGGTCATTTTCGAAAAATGTGTCTTTCGCGCAACTCTCCATTGGGCATTGGTTATCGGTTTCTTTATTTTTCCCATTTCACTGATATGACCAAACCTTCACAATAATTATCCTTCATGTTTTATGTATGTATGTATATATTTCATCAATACTGAAAAAATATAAATCTGTCGGATAAGCAAAGCATGTTGATATTATAATATACAGCTGGTATTTCCCGCGAAGACATGATTCCACGCAGAAAACAGGTCAATGTTTGGCTAATAGCTCATATAGGCACACCTGTTGTAATGAATACGTTATTATAATGAGAAAGATAAAGAATTAATATCTCGCTTTCGTATATTAAATGGATCGTGGTGGATTTCGTGGATTCGTATTTTCGTGGAGTAAGAATAATTATTTTGGTATTGTAAGTTTCGTGACACATAATTATTGGCATGTATTTAATCGAAACTCTAATTATTCCCATTTTCCTATCTTAAAAATATTATTTAACACTCTAATATAAAGAGTGCGCTTCTTTTTGTGATCCTCGAATAATTCCTATTTTGGGGACCTAAAAATACTACTCGTAAATAGCTAAGTAACTGCGACCAACTTGGATGTAGCGCTCACCGGCTGCTGCGACAGCACCGCTCGCTTCGCTCGCTCGGCTAGCTTGTGGTTCTAACCTAACATAACCCATTTGGTCGGGATGCCCTAGCTTGGTCATTGTGACCAACTGTGAAAAAGGCCAAAAAGTAAAAAAAAAACTCAATTATTAAAACAACCGTGTGAATCATTCGAAGCCCAAAAAGCTTTAGAGGTTCATTAATTTAAAAAACCGTCCATCATGAGAAGGTCAATAAGTTTATAGAGGATAACTTTAATATGTTCTATGATTATTTCATGTTTACGGTACTCAGTATTTACGCTCGACTCGCGATCCTTCCCTGTAATAATCTCATGACAATGATCTACGTAACAGTTCGAATCTTGTTGAACAAAGCCTAGAAAAATTTAAATAGCTGCTATAAACATATATGAACTATACACGTGCTTGTATAGTTTATGGGAACACTCGACGGTTATTATATAAATCCAAAATGTTGGTTCAAAGTTTTCGAGCCGAAAACAATAATTTGAATTTTATTCTTTCCCTGAAAAATAATATGACGCAAATCAAGCCATTGTTTTATGGTCTTGCATGGACCGCTTAAAAAAGATCGGTTTATTGTTATTATAATCAAAGCACATCCCTAGTCCTAATCCTAACTAATATTATAAATACGAAAGTAAGTTTGTTTGGTTTGTTTGTTAACTTTTCACGCCTAAGCCACTGAACCGATTCTCCAGAAATTTTGCATATACGTTGTCAGGTGTACAGAAACGGACATAGGGTACCTTTTATCCCGAAAAAAAGCACTGTTCCCGAGGAAAACAACAATAACGTTTTTATGATAATAGATGGCGCCACGTGTCTTTCCAATCATAATTGAATTATAACCCGAATTGATTGTCAAAGTCTAAATTAACGCGAGCGAAGCTGCGGGCAAAAGCTAGTTAATAATAAAACTCGAATGCCTTTAATAACCGCTGAGTGTTCCCATAAACTGCGAGCACGTGTATACTTTATTTGTTTTAGAAGCTATATCCCGGGGCTAGTGAAACTTATCAGGCTATATGACGTCAAAGTACATACTTCATGAAACTATTATTAGCCTTACCTTAAAGCGGTTTATCCACGGAACAATTAATATTGCTAACATAATTAATTATTACCTATGTGAAAATGTACCATGAGTTAATTTGAAGTTTTTATTGATTACTGGGAGGGGCTAAATGATAAAAGTCACAGGGCTCGATAAAAGATTAAGCTACGAATGGCCGTCAATTCATTACATATCGAGACCCGTCCGTGCCTCGGAAAGCACGTTAAGCCGTTGGTCCCAGCTGTCATTTTGTAGATCCTTTGGCAGTCGTTACGTATAGTCAGAAGCTAAAAAGTCTAACAACCAGTCTTACTAAAAGGTTAGCGTGTTACCCAGTAACTGGGATGTGGAATATGGAGGTCAGATAGGCAGTTGCTCCATGTAAAATACTGGTATTCACTTTCATTCGGTTAGACTAGAAGCCGACCAACATGGTTGGGAAAAAGGCAGGCAGATTGATTAATTGATTAAAGTTTTTAGTGACTGTTTCATTTCGTTCATTCCCAGTCGCCCCCGCGAGGATTGCCACCAGAGGCAAATGGGAATAAAAATTCCCAATCGCCACCGGCGGTGACTGGGAAGTCATTGCATCCACTTCGGTTTCGCTATACATTGCTTTGTTTCTTTTGAAGAATAAAATAATAAGGGACGTCGACCGGCTAGGGTTAGGGTTAATAATCAGGGGTCTTTTAAATCTATTTCTGTCTAAAGGGTATAAAGGAACCTAACCAACCGAACCTCGGGGTGCGCCTGATGTCGACCGTCTAGGGTTAGGATTTTTCATTATTTCTAGTGTTAATCCACGCCGCAATGTACAGCGATTTGAAGTGGGAGTAAAAATTCCCAGTCGCTACCAGGTGGCGACTGGGAATTTTTATTCCCATTTGCCTCCGCGGCGGCAATCCCCGCGGGGGCGACTGGGAATGAAGCTTTCATTTCATCAAGAGGTTAAGGAATAAATCCTTCAGTCTGCTAATCCATCCTTTTTACGCAATAGCGTATTTGTAAGTCCGCGTAAGGGTGATTTACATTAGCATTAGTTAAGTAACGAGTTGAGTCTCGTGACGTCTATACGTGGCACATCTGACATTTTATTTTTTGACACATTACTATCTACTTGAACTAAATTCGCTACGTCTATACTAATCTGTACTATATATACCTACTTACTAAAATTATATAAAAAAGAGGTAAAATTTGTTATTTTTTTTGTATGTAGTAGTAATCTCTGGAACGATAGTTAGTTTTTTCAAATCTGACAGATATGTCAGATTTAAAAAAATCATTTTGCATTTGATAGCCCAATTCTTGAGGAAGGTTAAGGCTATTTAACATCACGCTGCTACCCTTAGGAGCCCAGCAGAAAGAAAAAATCAAAAACGAAGTCATAGCGCGGGCGGGCGATACGATACGACAGGGTGGGACAGGGGTACATTGTACAACATATTTCACGCGGACGACGTCGCGGGCAGAAGCCAGTAATATTATAAAGAGGTAAAGCTTGTTCGTTTATATGTAGGAAGTAATCTTCGAAACTACTTATCCGATTTCAATAATTGTTTTACCGATAGAAAGTCGAAAGAAATAGCCGAATGCCATAGGATAAGTTTTATGTTAAAACACGCTAATGAAGTCACGGGCAGAAGCAATAAGAAGCAACTTTTGAATTGTCAATAGGTCGGTCAGTCAGAAAGATGAAGCTAGTTGCCCATTCCAAAACGTAGTAGGTACCTATGGGGAAGAACGGGCAAGAAACTCCACGGACACTCTTTTAAATCAAAATATGGTCACAAAATATTGGTTACATCATTTATGTTGAAATTATGCATATGAGAACGATGCAGAAAGTTAAAAGCGCCCGTAATAAAAAGACAAAAACAATTCAAATATTAAATTAAATTAAGCCGCGGCAGCTAATAAATGACCAGTCCCTACTGGCGGCGCCCGTTCACGAACATGACGCATGGATTAGCACCATTCAGCTCTTCAGCAAGCTGAAGGGAACTTAATGTTCCAACACACAGACAGTAGGTACTTTATACTTATTGGAATTCCTAATAGTCTCATATTGCCCAATTAGTGGTAATTTTATTGATTATTATTTGAAATGTTCGTCATACCGTTGGAGTCACAAGTCATTACAATGGTAAAATTAAGTATGAGTGCTTTACCATTACGATACTTTTGTAATCGATTTAGATCGTTATCAAACAGTGTTTTATTTAGACTAATCAAACTCAAAATAATTCATCCGAGCAATAATATAAAATGCCTCTCTATTGAGCGATTATTGTCTATCATTAAAGGAGATGTTTAAAAGGGCCTACCCTTTATAGCAGAATGTTTTATGTCATAATATTATTTTGCATAACAGCGGATCGCATAAACTTCATTTAGCAGAAAATTGTTTGGCATACATTCAAAACTCATAATTTTGTAAGTCAGAATCATCTTTAGGCATAAATTTCATATCCATAATAATTAAAAAGTAGAACCATCGTATCGCAGAAAGTTCACAGTCAGAATCGTCTTTTCGCATACATTTCTTAACCATAATAAATGAAACTCATTCAGATTACAGAAAATTCATAGTTAGAATAGTTTTGTATTTCTTACCACCTGCCAAGATAGCTATCTATTTCTGTCCACAAGGTTTAAAGGAACCTAACCAACCAAACCTCAGGGTGCTCCTGACGTCGACCGGCTAGGGTTAGGGTTAATAAGCAAGTCGACGGAGCCTCGCTTTGCGGGGCTCCTATTCCTGTCTAAATGGTTTAAAGTAACCTAACCAACCGAATCTCAGGGTGCCCTTGACGTCGACCATCTAGCGTTATGATTTTCGGGTCAGGTTCAGACATGCAAACAAGCATAGACCATGCATGCAACAAGCATGTAGCATGCAGCAGGCATAGTTTCTGTCACGGCTCTGGCGCTGTAAGGCTCCGGCGGTCCCACGCGAGCTTATCGTTGCAGATGGTTTAACGCTCGCCGCCGCGGTTGAGGCTGGCCGGTGAAGCCGGCTAGCAAGCCGAAGTATATTTAAGTATACTTGGAACATCTCCTTTCCTGCCTTTTTGGGTTAGTGATCGCAAGCACTACTGCTGAATCGAGGACCGATGGCCGATGGAGCAGACGAGTCCTGGAGTGGAGCGGTATTCGCAAGCGTAATGTGGGATGCCCCTCAGCTAGATGAAGTGACGACCTTAAAAATGAGACTGTGACAGACTGAATGCAGCAGGCGGAGGGTAGGGTGATATGGCGCAGCAATGGGAGAGGCGTATGTCCAGCAGTGGACTGCGATAGGCTGTGTTGTTTGGCTGCTGAGCATTCTAGGTTCAATATCCAGGTCGGGCGAAGTGTTATTACAGTTTTGCATGAGCAAATTTTCAGTAAAAGCCCATAATCTCAACGTTTGCCCGGTTATTGGCAACAGGCTCGCCCTCTAAAACAAAAGACTTAGAATTGCACCTAAATCACTAAATGCATAATTATAGCACTAAACGAATTTAAAACATCGTTCTATTTCTGTCAATCTTTTGAAGATGACGGAGACAGAATGATGTTTTAAATACGTGTAGTATTAAATGCAAGTAGGCCCTAAACATAACTAACGAAACGGAATAGGCGAAATGATTTATTATGTTATCAAGAAATTACTCAAAAGTATTACTCCCTTCTTCTTATAACATAAAATATCATAATTATGATACTCGGAAATACTGTACCTATTTTGCAATAGTGAAAAAAAATTCGGAATCGGATCCGTAGTTTCGAAGAGTAATCTTCGACACTACTGATCCGATTAGGGATAACCCTACGTACAAACTCACAAATGTTACCTCTTTCATATATTAGATTCAACATCAAGTATATATCCTATGATCAGAGATCGGATATTCGGTTGCATATTTACCTAAAGGTAATTTTCAGCTAAGAAAGTATGGAGCGGCGTCTTAAAATATTTTTTTGTAAAAAAAACCAGCCCGGTACACCGGAAATGTATAATCGGATGTGTAGCGGTATCTACACCGCCACATGCGAGCTGCACGTCACACTGACGTCACGCAAATCCTACATCGCGCAAGCAGAGTTTACCGCGTGACTAGCATATATACAATGTCCCGACATCAACCGTCGGACAGTTGCCCACCAGACACACCACCCGTCTGGTCAGAGGATCCTCCCTTTTCAATAGAGTATGAGTGAGTTTTACACCCTGTTCCTCATACCACTATAGTGTATAATATGAGAGCGACTTTTGTGAGTTTATATGTAGGGGGTAATCTTCGGAACTACTGATACGATTCCAAAAATTCTTTCACAAATGAGAAGACAGATAGATAGAGTACTCTATATTATGTACGATCACCAAAAGTGATAAGTATATTTTATTAAAAATAATTTAATTAAATTAATAGAAACCCAACAGGCCGTTTCTCAATTAAATTTCATTCAAAAAAATTCATCGGTATCTTACTAAACTTCAACTATATCCGACGACCCTGGTTACTTATCACATTTGGTGACCGTACTTGCGTTACATTAAGTTGACACTCGGGTTGACACTATTTCGTAAATGTCATACACATGTCATTCCGTTGGTTTGTAAAACAACAGTAGCTGAAGACGACTGCCGACAGCTGTCAACTTGTCAGTTTTTTTTTTAAATATGTGAGGTACTTGTGCTTGTGCCGATGATAGACTGCCAAAATGGCGTGCCTTTTATTATGTTAAAAGTTATTTTATACGTCCCCGGATAACCATAGTAAAATATATATAAATGCAATATTATTCAGTGTAATCTCGTGTATTTTATGCCACTAAGTGTATCTCGGTACTTCTTATGGGCAGATTTTGGTGACATCCTTTCACGCAGACGCAATCGCGGGCAGAAGCTAGTCCAATATAAACCTCCAGGGTATCACAACATCCATACAGGTACAATCGTAGCAAATTACGTTACCAATGGAATTTCTACCTGCTAAGTGAAATTATGTATTTATGCAGGAATCCGTGTTATTCCCGATACGTGAGTACATTTCTCACCCAACACACGGCAGTTTGGAGTGATTTGCTAGAACATTGTAATGTGCTTAATGTGTAATAAATTGTTCAGCCTATAAAAGTGTTACATTTTTTATGGCATGACTGTAAAATACTAAGCAAGGAAAAGGCTGTGAGTTCGTGAACTTTGACGTTAAGGCTCTTTCAAAGCCGCGCACACGCGACACAAAGGCGCCACTCGTCGCGCCTGTTTGAACGAGCCTTTAGTGTTGTACACATAAATACATGTTGTTCAGAAATCGTAATGTTTTTCAGATAGGTCAGATGCGTAGTACACGCAACCGGCGTGTATGACCAGCGGGGTAATTGCATAAAGGCTCGTTCACACTGGCGCGACGTGACAGCGTACACAAAGGCACCGCGTGCAGCGCGACGAGTGGCGCCTTTGTGGCGTGCTGTCGCGTCGCGCCTGTTTGCACACTAACAGTAGGAATAACTTTCGTTTTGACAGATCAACAACATTCATTGCGTTATTTACGTTGTGGAGCAGACAAATTTTTCGAACATATAGAGTAATGGATTAGCAATAGACTTCAAAATTATTCAGATTGTGAGAGATAGTGTGTTACGTAATTAGGGTACCGTTTAATGACGTGAACGAAGCAAAAGGACTATGTAAGGATCGTAGCAGGTGGCATTCCGTATTTTCTGCCTACTTACATGGTAAGAAGGCGTGAGTTTATGTCTGTTTAAGTATGTCTTGTTACATCACACTTGCTAGGTGAGATAGTTGCAGAAAAAACCAATACAAGAACTTCTTACAATTCATGGAAGATAAAAACAACAATACACAATTTTTTGTTGACACCTTATTTGTTCGATAATCCATATAAATTCAATTCAATTCAATTCAATTCAATTTATTTATTCAGTAACAATTTACATTGCGTTTGAATATAATTCAACATGAAACATTAACAACAGTATTACATGTATAAAATCTTCTTTTAAGAAAAATAGAGCCAGTAAGACTCGCAATAAATCAATCTGCCTAGCCTTATCCGACTATGTTGGGATCGTCTTCCAGTTTAACCAGATGCAGCTGAATACGCGTAATAAGGCCCCCACAGACAGGCGCGACGCGACTCTTGTAGAACAATTTCCATAGAAATTGTTCTACAACAGTCGTGTCGCGCCTGTTTGCGGGAGCATGGAGCGACTGTTTATCTGACATCCACAACCCAGCTACTTGGTAACACGATACGCCGATGCGTCAACTCGTAATAGTTCTAATAAAAGAAAGTTAAAAATAAAACAGTTGAATTATGTCCCAAAAGTTTCTTTCAACACAGTCGAGGTCGGTATTTGTTTAGCGAAAATATTGCTAACTTTTCCTCGTAAAAGATAAATAAAGATAAAAAAAGTTTGCAAGTTTGGATTCGACTCTATGAAGTTATTTGTTGACATTTTCATACAAGTTAGTGACTTATTTAGGACATTATTTTTCATTTACCTTTTTTTTTAATACGATTTCATGTCCATAACAAGCCGTTGTTTTTAGGGTTCCGTACCTAGAGGGTACCATAGGGGCCCTATTACTATAGCTCCGCTGTCCGTCTGTCTGTCTGTCACAGGGCTATTTATTTTGAACCATAATAGGTAGACACTAGCAATTTCACAGATAATATAACAAACAACAGACTAAAAAAAAAAGAGAGATAATAATTTTTTTATAAAGTAAGAACAGAATACAAGAAACGTGTTATTTTCGGCGATTTTTGTTAAATACTGTACGGTGGTACGAAACCCTTCGTGTGCGAGTCCGACTCGCACTTGGCCGCTTTTACTATTAACATATTTTAAATACGACTGTGTGGGTACACGGCTATGTATTTCATCTGGTTTTTTTTTTTCTTAGACATTTCTGATGGAGAAGGAAAACACCGTACGGAAATCTAGGCGTACTGTGTCTTGAACCGAAATCATACATTGAGCACTTGAGGTAATCAACTGTCGATCTTTTTCTGCCTAGACTTACCAAACAAAAATAACTCATTGATTGTTATTTAAAAAAAAAAAAAACAAAATAAAGGGTGTGAAAATCCCCTTAAAGGAGCCGAGAATCACTTGTTCTTCCCGTTGTTATAAATTATATTTTTTTAGTACTGAAACGTACCTGGGAACCGTCTGGTTATGGAGACATAATGAAGCTCAACGTTCCAACCTTTTTGACGACGTTTAAAACAAGCTTTAAATGTCATAACATGTCATGTTGCCTGCACCCATAAGCACAATATTTTGCGTGTGTTTAATTGCGCGCTACTGTAAACTGCGAATTTTCGCATCAAAAATAAAAGTCTTTTACCAACAATTATTTTTGCACAAAGTTACTTAGATTAAGTATAGAATGCGTAGATAGCTTAGTAATGGGTCTTTTTACACCCTGTATACAAACACCAATAGTTTTTACGCAACATAACTAAGTAATATGGTACGCAATCCAATCACAAATTCCATAAGAAAATAAATACCAAATAGTTAAAGATAAAATACTACATCATATTTCGGTAAAAATCCCTGAAATCCAATCGCATTGCTCTCGACGATATTAAGTCAGTTCAATCGAAATATCACAAATAAAAATATAGCTCGTAACTAAGTTGTCTGTCAGCAAATATTGGCTAGGGTTGGGATATTATTAAATCAGTTGTAAATAAAATAACTTCCGTAATTGTACGGTTTCAACTGATCTCAAACTCAAACCATTTATTTCAATTAAACCATTTATTTCAATTAAACCAATGGCAGTTTTGAATAGTCAAGGAGTCAGCAGTCAGAAAGTAGTTTCCTATGGAGAAGACCGGGCAAGAAACTCGACGGACACTCTGCTAGCCCACAGTATGCCAAATTTCAGCTTAATTGTATGCGAGGAAGAGCATAAAAAATGGATTACTCCAAGTATGAAAAAAAAAGTTTTTCGCCTTACCATGTTCGAGCTCCAATTAACAAAATAATGTCCGAAAATGTACTCATTATTTGTATTGCTTTGGAAAACTGAAGGTCTGTGAAAGTTTTTATAACTACTTTGGCGTCATTGCCACCCTTTCTTTTTATTTTTTTAAAGACTGAAAATCTAGAACGAATGCAAAACATTTGTCTTTGCTCTAAGTTTTAGTTATTTTGGCTGATGTTCAGACAGATAGAACAGAATTAATGTATTTATAATATACTAGCCCGCGGCTTCGCCCGCGTGGATGTCGGAAATTAACCCACGGGAACGTACTACCGGGATAAAAAGTATTTTACGTGTTAATCCAGGTTATAAACTATCTGTGTTCCAAATTTCATCTAAATCCGTTCAGCAGTTTTTGCGTGAAAGAGTAACAAACAAACATCCATCCATCCCCACAAACTTTCACATTTATAATATTAGTAGCATAATAAAAACATTTAACAAAATAAAATACAGAAAGATAAAAACCGACCAAAAGCGTCTCAGACAACGCTCAATGAAAGGTTATGTAGATGGGATGAATTCATGCCAAGAACCAACTTAACATTGTAGTTGAAAAACATGTTCTCACTTATATCGATAAACGTCACGGACTTCTCCAACAAAATATGTGGTGAAAGAACAAATTAAGTTTTTCCTTTACTTGTGCTGTGAGACCTTGCTTATTGCCAAATTTCATGATTTTATGTCAATGGGAATACCCTATAGGTTTTGATTTATTTGCGAGTATCAAAATATGTCGCATAAAGGCTCGTACACACTGGCGCGACGCGACGAGCGACACAAAGGGACCGCTCGTCGCGCGCCAGGCGGTGCCCTTGTGTCACGCTGTCGCGTCGCACCAGTGTGAACATGCCCTAAATCGCCTTATTTTATTATGTGTTCACTTGGAAGCTTGATTTTTTAGAGCTCCAAGGGACTATATACCTACGTATTTTATATTAATTTCAACTTGATACCACCACGCGTTCCTGAGAAACAGGGTCTTGACAAACTGACAGTCAGACAGATGAACAGACAGACAGACGGGCAAAAAAGTAATCCTATAAGGGTTACGTTTTTTATTTTTGAGATGCGAAACCCTAAAAATTAAAAAGTCTGAAAGTCAAGTGAGAATTTTCCAAAAAATATTCAACACCGTCTAGCTCCTAAACTATGTAGGTACAAATAACCACGGTACATACATGGGGGTGTTTCGGCTTCAAATTTTTTTTTTGATATCCTTTTGTGGGTCAGCCTGTATACTAAAATGTTAACCAAACTTAAAACCTTCTCGTATATTGAATGTTAATAACTACGTCAAAAATGACGCGACAACTTTAATTGACAAGTAACGAGTTTAAAATGACAAAGTTCAAAAGTCATTAACGTATTCGTAAGGTGATCGTAGCAATACGACTTTAAGAGATCATTATCCTGTATGTGGCAGGTTGGCAAACTTGATAACACCCAGCCCACCTTTGTGTCTAGGCAACGAGAACTATTTTAAAATTGAAGACACTGGTTTCGCACATAATTCCAAAGCGAAGCGTCTCCGTTTTAGCTTGGGCAAAACTGCTTTCGTATGTCCGTATGTCCGGCTGTTCTTCTCTACAGGGGACCAAGTCTACTAATTTACAAACGTCACAATGGTCTCTGCATTGTGAGTTGTTGACAGATTTGCCATACAAAATCTGTCAAAAACTAACAATGCAGAGACCATTGTGACGTTTGTAAATTAGTGGACTTGGCCCCCAGGTCACATTTCTCAATCGATTTACGTAAAATTTTGTAAGCAGGTTTGATAATTATATGGACCATTATTTAACGAATCAGTTTTTCGAATTTTTTCAAAATGGCGGTGATATGGAGGTTGAAAACGTAATAAAAAACATATTTCAGCCATTTCGCGCTCTTTGCAAGCGCTTATTGATTTAAGGTGCGCGGTGAACGTTTATTCAGTTTTAAGCTATGCAAAGACAGACTCGCCAGGTCTTCAGCTCACAGAGCCACTAGTATTTATTTAGTTTCAAGACTTTCTTCATATCTATGGGTGATACTTATTGTGCTTGCTGCAGTAATTTATACCAAAATGCTATTGGTTTCTTGTATTCTACATTCAAAAATCGTTTGAATTTACGTTACGTTTACTTCGCGCGTTCGTGCTAAAGCTCTGGTTTCCTAAGGAAGCTGTGAACGGTCACAAATACAGAGCGTTTTTTAACACCTTAATGTCGAATACTGGTGAAAAATTAGGCTTGGGCCAAATATATCGAAATATCGATATTTTTCCATACAATTATCGATAAAAACCGTCGATATTTTTAATCGCGATATATCTATATTCGATATTTATTTTAAAGTATCGAAGTTGTATTAATTTCAAAAAAAAATTAAGTTTTCATGACGGCCGGCTGCCGTTATTGTATATGACGGAACCGCTCTTCTAAGTAACCGTACTTTAGGCCTCTGATTGAAAATAATTTGTTACCATAGCCATTAAAATTGTAACATAAGGCGTTATATTGGATAATGCGATGAGAACGTTAGAGACTAAGACCCACTTGCACCGCCTATCGCTAAACACGTTTAGCGCTAAACGAGTTTAAAACGTAATTCTATTTCTGTCAAACGTTTAAAGATGACAGACACAGAATTATGTTTAAAACTCGTTTAGCGCTAATCGTGTTAATGATTGGCGGTGCAAGTGGGTCTAAGTTACAATGTCTCATTTACTTACAATTTCTCGATTACATAAAACCTGTTAATTTCAAACGAAACCCACTTATTTCGCTTGGATCCCCAGATGAACAATTTTTTAGTGAGCTGTAATAGATAAATTGCATTTCAACGATCTCAAAATTTTAAGGTATACCAAATTACTGAAAACCGTAAGTATTTTTACAACTGTTTTTTTCAGTTTGAAGCACAGTGAAATTGTATCCGCACTTATTAAAACATTAAGAAATACCTTCGTATAACAATTGTGCCTAACCTTTCGGGGATTAAAGGCGTTATGTTATGAGAATTTTGCTTGGTATGAAGCAACAAAGAGATATTTTAAAAGATACAAATTGTTGTTTTAAAAAAGTATTGGTACCTAAGTATTTCAATAAAGCGGGGGCGTAAGCTATTTTGTTGAGTCGTAGAATAATTTTAACTACTGTAGATATCTTCTAAAAGTTGACTGAATAAGTTTTCTTACTATGTATTATATAGCCTATAGTCACTTATCTTGGTCTAAAAGCATTGGAACGTATTTAAATGTTTTTTTTTAACCGGATGACTTCATAACTGTCTCAATCTTCGAAAATACTTGTGGCCCATTGGTTTCCCGATTTGCATTTTTCGTAAAACTGCCACTAGTAAAATATTTTGTATCGTTGACAAAACTGATATATCTGGTCTAATCTATCAAGCCTGTATTATCCATTTGCAGGGCAAGACCTCCCTCTCCCTTTTTCACAAAATTCTGTCTTTGGCTAGTGCCAGCCAGTCCTTTTGGTAGAAGTCAAGCTCGTCCCGCGATCTTCGCCTTGGCCAATACCGTCAATTGGGGTGTATAGGGATTTGGGGGTGAATCGAGTCGAAACTTTAAAAGGGATTTTAACATTGAAATAATATAGTTTGTTGCCAAAAATGACTCTAATGTGTTTACTGTAGTATAATTAACGATTAAGTGCCCTTGTTGGCAACAAACTATATTATTTCAATGTTAAAATCCCTTTTGAATACTTTTTGCGTGTATGACCAGATGTATGTAAACGAGGCAAAAGGAGTATTTAAGGATCGTAGCAGGTGGCATTCTGTAGTTCCTGCCTACCCTCATGGGAAGAAGGCGTGAGTGTAAGTATGTATGTAAAATCCCTTTTAAAGTTTCGTCCCGATTCATCCCTGCATCTCTATTCACCCCGTTTTTACAGTACGAAATCAGTTTTAAAATAATGTAAGTAGTTAAGTACCTACATTACCATTTATTAATAAAATCGTTATAAAATATTTGAAAGAAACAGTCAAAATGTTTGTATAAACATATGTTTGTGTAAATATGACCAATTTCTATATTTATTAAAAATACACACAAACATTTGAATAAATAAACACAGTGGACATTTAAACACTATAAATAAATTAAATATTACCAAACCAGAGTAAATGTATCGCATGTCGCCGTAATGTTTAATAGTGCTACATAATATTTACTTGTAATTATAATAATTACTTGCTTCAATTAAGGCGCACATTAAATTGTTGCTGTAAATAAAAATATCTCGCCCCTATGACATGGGACTTAAACATAACTGGCGAAATGTGGGTGTTATTATTACGGACGTCTCTGCCATAGCCTTTGGGGATTACAGGCGGTTAAAGGCAGGTTATAAAAATATCGATGTCAAATGAAATTAAAGATGTATGGTCACAATTATGTTTCCACAATTTCTTACACTATGTACATTACCTTCATAATCTTCCTAATGCTCTAGGTTGGTTCAATGAAATCTACAAAACGCTGGTTGACCACTCGTGACCCAAGGGCTGGCTTTTGCCTTGAGCTAAGGCTAAGTATTGCCATACAACGTGGTAATGCCGTCAGTTTCTTGGCTACATTATCAGTCGACAGAAATCCGAAAGAATTATTGAAAAAAAAGGAAGAAAAATACGTTTATTATTTGCGGTAGATAAGAGGCAAAGAAAGAACACCAACCCATGAAAGTAATTATTAAGTGTTACCGAGAACTATATTGGAGAGAAGTACGACCTTACCTGACACGTAGTTTAATGACGTCACTAGAAAATGTATTAAAAATGTCGATAAGAACACTGAATAAATATTATTCTAATTAAGGAAATGGAAAGTAGAAAGGAATTTCCTTGAATAATAATTGATGACTTTATTGTGGAATTTTTTTTTTCCTAATGTTACATTTTCCTAAAAAAATAACATTTTCTTAAATTGAAATGATAAGAAATTTAGGTATTTTAATTTCAAGATTTTTGCTTCATACGTAATTTTTGATTAAATATTTTTCCTCTTTTTTATTAATTTGAACTCGTCACATTGTTTCGTGTAATAAAAAAAATCAATTTTATAGCACCTACCAGGTTTTTAAAAGCCACCGGCTAATTAATATTCAAAATTGTGGCCCAAAAATGTAGTCTTACCTACGCGAATTAATTTTAAAAGTTTTTACAAAAACAATTTCAAAACTACTTACGTACCTTCAACACAAGTCCATTTGAAAAAAAAAAAAACAAAGCACTCAAAACACAAATTCGAAACTCGAATTCAAAATTTTTAAACAAAAAACTGTCACTTCATACGTCACGTTCACAAACACTATTTGAATTTGGAAAGTTATATTCGGTAGCGGAGCGGACGAAGCGCGCGTGCGGCCGATCCGACGGTTATGGCCGAATGACAGCCGCGCCGCACCTGTTGTGTTCGCTGCTTTACGTTAACGAGGGACCATCAACTATGAATCAGGCTATTAGAAGCTGTTGCGATATAGCAGGAATAGGTATCTGAGTTTTTCATTGTTGGTCGTCTTAAGCTCTTTTCGCCTTTCGAGCATTCTTGGCAGTTAAGACTAAGTAGGGTACTTCAGCATTGGAGCTTGGAAAGGGTAGTTTTTGTTTTTGTTAATTTGTTTTAGCGTATTTTCTTTTTTATTCTTAGATCTTCCGTTTTAAGCAGCATTCTAGTGTTTTAACTAATATTATAGCGCTACATACCACATTCTTTAGTGTTTTTATTGTATAGGAGCGTTCACATGTAAAATTCCCCATCGAGTATTTTTCAAAGGGTTCAATTGGTTCCTAGTAGTGAGTTTTGTTTGAACCAGCACTCAAATAGCGTAACAGACTATCAATCACAATCTGAATAATTTTTAAGCCTATTGCCAATCCATTGCTTCATATGTTCGAAAAATTCGTCTGCTCAACAACGTAAATAACGCAATGAATGTTGTTGAACTGCCAAAATGAAAGCCATTCCTACTGTTAGTGTGTTACGCAATTACCCCGCAGGTTAGTATTGATTGTGATCTGATTATCTTTGCGGGGCTAACATGGCCAGAGATCGCATAAAATAGGGAGGTTTGGAAGAAAAAAAGGGAGGCCTTTGCCCAGCAGTGGGACTCAAAGAAGGCTCACAAAAAGTAAATAAATATAGGAACTAGGATTTATATCTGTGCTTAAGTTCGTAAAGAAGCTCTAGAAGCAAGTTCGTTATACCAAACCAATTAATAAATTAACCTGCGAGCCACGACACGCACAATCATACATCACAACTCGATTTAGAATAAATTATTAATCATATGAGTCAGATTCTAGGAAAAGTAATTAAATTAATTAATTATATTACTAGATATATCAGAACGCATGTAAGTGAAAAACTAAACACTCCCTCCAACGCAATCTACACTTCTATATACTATATACTGTATAATAATTATGTAATATAATATAAAATAATATTGCATATCCTAGCCTAGCCTACTATCCTACTAATATTATAAATACGAAAATTTGTGAGGGTGGATGGATGGATGGATGTTAGTCACGCAAAAACTACTGAATGGATTTTGATGGAATTTGTAACACAGATAGTTTATAACCTGGATTAATACATAGGATACTTTTTATCCCGGTAGTACGTTCCGTAATTTCCGATCTCCATGCGGGCGAAGCCGCGGGAAAAAGCCAATATATATTATTATATAATATATTAAAGCTGAACTGTTTGTTTGTTTGTAAGAACGTACAAATCTCTGGAACTACCAGTTGGAATTAAAAATATATATTTTGCCATTGATAGCCCAATTCTTGAGGAAGGGTAAAAGCTATTTAATATCACGCTTCGGTCCTTAGGAGCCGAGCAAAAAGAAAAAATGTCTGAAAGAACGCTAAGCGAAAAGTAAGTAACGGGGCACAGCTATAGGATATATATTGTATGTTGAAACAAGTAATTTCAAGCGGACAAAGTCGCGGACAGAACCTAGTCTAAAGTAAATAATAAGTAGTAGTACATAAGTAGTAGTATATTTTATAAGCTTGCAATTTAATAACTGTGTAAGTAGTTATTTAATAAGTCTTCGAAATAAGAAGCAAAGAACATTTTACGTAAAGTTATTTCAGGGAACCTATGAGCTATGTTATCGTGTAATACCTTTGGAAATCAAATTCTTCAGAGTTCAAGATATTTATATCGGAAAAGCGACATGTGTAATCATTTTTTTATCGGCCACTACTGGGCAAAGCGCTCCTCTTTTTTCTTCCAAACCTCCCTGTCTTGTGCGATCTCTGGCCATGTTGGCCCTGCAAACGTTATGAGATCGTCACATCACCTTCGCCGTAGTCTACCTCGACGGCGATGTCCTCCCTCAGGCATCCAGTGAGTGACGATCTTCGCCCGTCTCTCCAGAAGCATTTGTGAGACGTGTCCGGCCTACTCCCACTTCAGCCTGGCTGTTTTTTCTCCAACTTGGCAAATCTCGAGTTTGGACTTCTGTTGTTCTATAAGTGACCAGTGACGTAATTTGGTACAGGCGGGATGCACATGTCGATGAGTTGTCTTTTAAATGTTATAGGAAAACCACCTTTTTAACCGACTTCAAAAAGGAGGAGGTTCTCAATTCTTCTGTATGTTTTTTATTTTTTTTTATGTGTTACCTCAGAACTTTTTTCTGGCTGAACCAATTTGGATGAATCTTATTTTATTTGATAGCTGGTGCTTCACATGTATTCCCATTTAAATTTGATCAAGGTCTGACTAGTAGTTTTTGAGTTATCCTTAATACTGCATATTTTTTCCACTTAGTTTATATTGATGATGTGTTAATAATTTCCTGTCACTGTTATTTACATACCAAGTATTGGTATACGAATTTGTGTGGGGTAGGTACCGCAACTAAAAAGTGAAAAATAAAAACTTTTTTACAAATAAACAAACGCCTTCCAAAAAAGCACGTGAAAAATAACTTTAATTTCGGAAGTTGGTGGCCAAAAACTAAAATACAAAACAAAGACATCGACTTCCGAAATTAAAGTTATTTTTCACGTCTTTTAGTGTTTTTTTTTGGAAGTCGGTTGTTTTTTTCTAAAAAAGAGTTATGTGTTCTTTAAGGGCCCAGTAAGTCTTCGAAGCATTTTAGACTCGTCTTTCGACTTCCATGTCTTGTCTATTCTTGAAAGACATCATTTGGCTCGACTATGTATACTCATCAACATATTGCAACACATGCCCGTCTACCTCGACCTTACGTTTCGTGCCGCTGGTCATGATTTGTCCAATTTGTTGAAAAGTCCAACCTCAACACTTGCTGTGCTCAGATCTTGGAGCATTTCTTCAAGTTCTGAAGGTAATATGGAAATACAATATCATCAGCAAAGCGGAGATTTGTGAGCTGGTGGCTGCTAACATTTATGCCTCGTGACTGCCACGAATCAGGGAACTTTATAAACATAAATGTGTATTTTTTTTTGTATCAAAATAAATCTCAGTGTCAAGTAACATATAAAAATCCATGTTAAATTTCCCAAAGATGTATTTTGTTGGTATGTTTTAAGACATTGCTTATTATTTCTATTTCACGTAAGTTATGAAAGAAAAAAAGTAAGACTAAAGAGCTTAGTAAAGCTGTTTAGTCTTAATTTTTTTTCTTTCTTTCCTTATAAATAAATTTTATTAGACTAACATTCCCTCTCGTCGATTCGTTACGTCGGCTTTTGAGTTGTCTTGGTTTCATTACCGTCGAGCGCATGAAGCTCTGGCTAAACTGAGACGAAGCCCTCGCTGATTGTTTCAACTAACTTATATGGTGGTGTTCAAACTAGCGCGAATAGTCAAGGGCCTTCCTAATCAGTAAAACAATCGACCGCGCAGTCGCGTCCTGCAGCTCGCGCAGGATTTGCATGACTGTGGTCTAAGCCTGGTGCATGGTCTTTTGTTTCACCTCGAAGTCGAGTGCCCAGAGTGCAGTCAAAAAAGACCGTATCTCGATAGAGAAAATATTCAGCACTGATCAATGAACTGGCTGACTTTGAAATTTCAGACCATTTTATTCCCGCACTCTTATTGCGTAACACACTTTCAATCACGATATTCCTAATCCATTGCTTCATAGGTTCGAAAAATTCGTCTGTTCAGCAACGTAAGTAACGCAATGAACGTGACTGAACTCTCAAATTGAATGGAATTGCAATAAATTGTAATTTTATGTGTGTTACACATTTACCCAGCTAGTTTTTCTTCAGTTATGTCTGAGATTAACTTAGACAGTAGAAATCAAAATTGTAAAAGTCAAACTAGTGACTGGTCGAACTTTTTACTTTGTTATTATTTTAAATTTTGAGGTGTTAGCCATATTGTTTAATTTAATATCTAAATTCTATTGACGTAATGTAAATTTATTATTTGTAAATTGTTGATGTAGTTTAGACGAAATTCAAATGTAATTTATGTTATTGTTTATACTGTAATTGTGTAATTTTTGTGTGTAACTTGTGTTGTAATTTTGTGTGTACATTCAGATACAAGTTACTTGTTAATGAATAAATGACTATGACTATGACTATTTGCACCTGAAAATCCAGTCTATTAAGGCTCCCACAGGCAGGCACGACGCGAAAGCGCGTCACAAAGGCGCCACTCGTCGCGCGACGAGCGGTGCCTTTGTGTCGCACTTGTTTGTAGAAACCTTTAACTTCTAAACTCACCACAGTACACAATAATACTAAACAATAATTACACTGCAACTTAAGATACTCTAACCGCGTGAGTGCATACTCGTATCTTATGCAACAAGAACTTCTGTGTTCACTAATGGACTTAATTAACACCACAAAGCAGTCGTTACTGGCTTAATTATTTAAGAGCAGTAATTAACTTCGAATAATAGATGATGAAAGCTCATTTACATGGGGAGAGTTTCTCGCGTCGAATGTGAGAATGACAACAGAAAAGTGTAAGCAGCTCGTGCGATACCCGCGATATTGAAACGCGAATGGTTAGTTTTTGAATCACAGTTCCGGAAAATCACTTGGAGACTTCTTATGACATAAGTCAACACTTCTCTACATTTATTATGTGCCCGCCCAAAGTGTGGAACTCTCTGCCAGCGTCCGTGTTCCCTTCCACATATATCCAGACAGCCTTTAAAGCAAGAGTGAACAGGCATCTTCTTATTGCAATCTGTTTTCATTTTTATTAGTCAATTAATATTGTTTGTACCATAAACGGAAATGAAAACCACATGAAAATCCGTTTTGTAGTTTAAAGAACAACGCAGTCACACGATTTTGCCTTTCAGGTCTAAGGACTTTCTATTTATACATTTATTAGTTTAATGTACGCAGGTATTGGGTATTTATTTTAGTTTTTCATCAATCACAATAAAACACACACACCCATATCACAACACTTTTAGTTTATTACGACGGACACACACTTCTCAATTTTTATTTTATTTTAGCGTGTGGTACTCGTGTGTTACAGCTGAAAATCAGCGTCAGGTCACCTTGTGGTGTCATCTGACATTATGCTGAGCTGAGGCCCCTTCGGCATTATAATCTTTTTATTTCTGTTTTTTTTTAATTTTTAAGGTGTATTTTTGTTACTGCAATGCCAATAAACGCTTTTTTTTTTTCTGGGCTGGCTCATTACATCGTAGACTTCTTCTATCGCTTTCCACCAGGTGGGATCGAAGTCAATAGTAGGCCCAATTCGTAATAAAAAAATACAAAAAGTATTGGATGGTGTGTTTTTGTTTCTCGTTTGAGGGTTAACAATAATCGTCTGGCACGAGTCTTGCATGGACATTTTCACTTTTCGATGGGCGCGAAAGCGTCTGGAGTAAACGAGTCTTTATGCTTGTTGTAATAAGAAGCTATCGTCCAGTGCCAAATGTCAGGTACATCGTTGTAATATGCGTTATATCAATACATGTGAAGGTGCGTTGAAGCACCTTCGGCGTAGGTTTCAGGTTGCGGCATCTTCGACTACCTCCTTTTCTTTAAGAAAAGACAAATGGGACCAATTAAATAGAGATTGTTTAGAAAATATGACTACCTAAGAAAATTTAACTTTTGTCACAGCTCAAGTTAATCCAAACTAATATTTTAAATTAGAAAGTATCTCTGTCTGAACGTTACATTTTCACGCCTTAATAACTGAACGGATTTCGATAAAATTTGGTAAGGATATAGATGGCTTCCTGGGGAAGGACATAGGCTATTTTTTTTGTCTGGAAGCACGTTCCTTGGGATAATTTCCGACATCCACGCGGGCGAAGCCACGGGCAGAAGCTACTGAAGCTAGTTATATGTAGAAATATAATAAAAAAGTAAAAAAATCGAGGACAAAATTTTACGAGGTTTCGAGGTAGTTTTATGGCTGTCGTTTATTATTTTATAAATAACCGCAACCAATTTCTCCAGTAACGTTCAATTTTATTGTAGCGTAGGTAATCCACAAAATGCTGACACAAAAACCTAGAACTATAACTCTTTATTATCAGTATTTTTGTCACACTCTACGGGGAAGTTTGATAAATGGACTTTCATTCTGTGCGAGTCATGTATCGTACATGGCACGCGCGCATTGCATAGATCAGCTGCCTTACTATGACGTGCTAATACCATCATGGTTCCATTGAGAAAAAGGGATAGTGCTATCGGTCATATATAGCTCCGTCTCTCTTTCACGCTGGGATAATGATGGCTTTAACACGTCATAGTACGGCCTTAGCACTTTTCCGTCGCCTTGTACAAATTATAGTGTAACGCGACTGTACACAATCAGCGTTCATAGTCAGCTGTACTCATTCACACAACATTCATATAGCATTAGTTACGTAGTAGTTATATACAGGGTTATTGGTACTACGTCGTCGGCAATCCATTAAGGGGATGTAGGGGAGATTATTTGCAACCAAATGACCCCGTATGACCTTCATGCAAATGTCAACCATTTTTGAGTAACATGAAATTTTATATTTTTTTGAAGATATCTGGTATCTTATTGTATCTCATTGGATAGCTGAGAAGTTGTACATGTTATTGGAATGTTCTGCCGATAATATCTATCGTGTTTTTATGCATAAATCGACTATTGTAGTCAAATATCCTGAACAACCGACTTCCAAAAAAAACACTACAGAGAGAAAAATAACTTTAATTTCGAAAGTCGGTGTCTTTGGATCTGTATATTAGTTTTTTGCCACCCACTTCCGAAATTAAAGTTATTTTTCACTTTGTAGTGTTTTTTTTGGAAGTCGGTTGCTTTTTTTGTAAAAAAGTTTTTATTTTTCACTTTTTAGTGGGTTAGATAATAATTTATCTAAGTTACAATAGCCTAATGTCAACTGCTCATAACCTTTTACAAAATATTTCTTTTCCCGATGCAAGGAATTGAGGAGTTTATGGTTGAGGAGTTCTCTTGGTAAAAACCAGAAGAACTGGAGCTGTTGGTGAAGCCACTATCAGCTCCATTTTACCATATGCATTGTGACAAGCATAAATTGCTTAGCAACCAACGAAAGAGCATTGCTAGAGATGACGCGATTACGCAACTTAAATGCAGTGTCAAATTGATGCATCAACATGACTAGTAGGTAGTGGTTGTCCTATGTAAAACTTCAATCTCAATTAGGTATTATTTTTGTACGAACTGAATATTTTGGCATATTGAACCGTACGAAGTAAGCCAAACAAAAGGTTGCTTGCTGTAAATCGTTAAGGAATTCCCTCGCCTGTCTTTCGGCTCCATCATCAGATACCTTCATATATTGTAGAGCTTTAAAATACTTAATGAAATACAGAAAAAAGTTCTGAGCTAACACACAAAAAAAAAAAAACCATACAGCCGAATTGAGAACCTCCTCCTTTTTTTGAAGTCGGTTAAAAATGATGAAAATTGTAGCTCTGATTTAAGAACTATTAAAGTTAAATGTCAGTTTATGGTTGATTATTATGTATTGAAGTAGAAGCAGATAATAATATATTTAGAAAAATCATGCATCGTTTTTTTTTATAAATTTTGAAAGTTGTGTACCGCCAAAAAAATATGAAATGTCAAATGACTGCTGCGAAAATGCGAAAATACTTGACATTTGCATAGAGGTTGTAGCGGTATCAACATCGCCACATGCGAGCTACACGTCATACTGACGTCACGCAAATCCTGCATCGCGCAAGCAGAGTTTACCGCGCGATTAGCACATATACAACATCCCTACATCAACCGTCGGGCAGTTGCCCACCAGACACAACACCCGTCTGGTCGGAGGATCCTCGCTTTTCCATAGAGTATGAGTGAGTTTTACACCCTGTTCCTCATACCTCTATAAGGTCAACAAGACTCATTTAGTTGCAAATGACCTTCCCTACATCCCCTTAATAGATTGCCGACGTATTACCAATAACCCTGTATATTCAATAAACCATAATCTTTTGGCTATCCGTGACTTACCATTCAGGCTAACAAACAAGGTGTGTGCGACACATTTAGCAGCGGATACATATTCGATTTTTTCAGCGGGTGATGGTGAGCAGTGGATAAGGTAGAATGATCATAAATCTAAGCCGAGTGGATCATCGCTTTATTGAGGTTTATGTTACCCTTCGACCCTCGTTGGTCTAATGGCCGCAAGTGCTCCTGCTAAGCATGAGGTTCTGGGTTCGATTTCAAGGTCAGGCAAAGTGTTATTGGGTTATTCCATCAGGAATTTCTCAGTAGCAGCCCGGAGTCTGGATTTGTGCTCGGTTGATGGTAATAGACTCGCCCCCTATTACATGAAACTGGAACATAACTAACGATATGTGGGTCCACCTCTGCCTAACACTTCGGGGATTACAGGCGTTATTTTATGGTAACCCTTTATTGGTTTTTGATACTAGCTAATTTGTTTTTAGGTAAAATTATCTATTGGTACAGCAGAGAACTTAAAACGGGTAAACGTTATCAATTGATGAAAATAGACTTCATATTTATTTAAAAGAGGTATCTAGTAAATTGTCTTACGATCATTATTCACAGTAAACCACATTCTAAAATGGACATTATTATGTTTTTCACTTTTTGTGACACTGAAAAATTATTATGCAAAAGAAAACCCAGCGTAATAAATGATTCTACCATTTTCTTAAAGCATTCCATCATTTCTACTCAATTTACATTCACAGTTCACACAGCATTTTAATAAAACTGAAAGACTGCCGTAATAGGTCCCGCTCTATTTCACCCCTATCAAATAAATTCTCCCCCAACGTTTCGCCCCCGAGGGAAAACTTGAAGAAAATAGTTACCTAGCGTGTAGGTGAGAGTAACACTCCACTAAGTTATTTAAGGAAGTTGTCGGCTATTGGAAAGTCTTTTAAGGGTGTTTACTGAAGGTCTATTATATCGA
The DNA here is from genome assembly GCA_916610205.1 of Griposia aprilina. NCBI lineage: Eukaryota > Metazoa > Arthropoda > Insecta > Lepidoptera > Noctuidae > Griposia > Griposia aprilina. The sequence goes on from OU744286.1 coordinate 19,513,895, forward strand.
GTAGTAGTATTAATGTTGTGTAACACAAACTTTTCGTGAACCTGTTTTCGGTTCCAATAAAAAACTTTTTTACAAAGAAACAACCGACTTCCAAAAAAAAACACAAAAAAACGTGAAAAATTACTGTAATTTCGGATGACGGTGTCTTTGGTTTTGTATTTTCGTTTTTGGCCTCCGACTTAACTTTCATTTTTGGAATCGAAAACAGGTTCACGAAATGTTTGTGTTTGTTAGTAGCTAAATTAGTAACGGTCTGTATCATTTCCGAGTCCTACATTACGAAACCTACAACATTACAACTACTACTCGATATAATAGACCTTCTAAAAAAGTTTTTATTTTTCGCTTTTTAGTTGTGGTGCCTACCCCACACACATTCGTAAACCACTACTGGATATGTAAATAACAGTGACAGGAAATTATAAAAATACATCAATATAAACTAAGTGGAAAAAATACGCAGTGTTAAGGATAACTCAAAAACTGCTGGTCAGAACTTGATCAAATTTATATGGGACCACATGTGAAGCACCAGCTTTCAAATAAAAAAAGAATCATCCACATTGGTTTACTAAGAAAAAAGTTCTGAGCTAACACACATAAAAAACACACACACATCTCTCGCAGAACCGACAATCGTTGGGGAAAACGAGTTCTAGAGTGGAGACCGCGTTTGGGGATACGTAGTGTAGGACGCCCGCCGGCCAGATGGAGTGACGTTTGAAGTCGGTTAAAAATATTAGATTTTATTTGGATAATGGATCATGACAGTATTATTATATAAATTGAAATAGTTGCTTGATATCGCTTAATTCTTGCAAAGCTCACACCTTTTATTTTGTTGTCATAGCGGAGAAGGAAAACATCGTGAGGAAATCGCCATCTACCAACCCGTACGCGGCCCGCTCCCTCTCACAAAGAGGAGGCCTGTGTCCCAGCAGTGGGAACGTTATAGGCTGATTATGTCCCACTGCCACTGGAGGGCTAAGGCCTATTTTTATACAGAGAATAAAGGCACGAACATTGATCACCACGCTTGCTCAAGGCAGATTTGGAATTTTAGACTTAAATTAATTCCAGGTTTCCTCACAATGTTTTCCTTCACCGATGTTATCTTAGAAAGTACCTACGAGTACCATATGAATCTAAAAAGTCACATGACTTTATGATATTTTAAACTGATTATGCTTATGCTAAACACCTTTTCTTTTACAGAGCCATGCTAGTAGTTCCTTGGTTCCTTATTCGAAAAGGCATTCTACGGATCATGTAAAGTTGTCGACATAGCTCATAGAATAAGCAAGCCCAAGTGGCAATGGGCCAGCAATACTAGCCGTAGAAGCGAAGACCGTTGGGGTAGACGTGTTCTTGAGTGGAGACCGCGAATCGGCAAACATAAGCGAGGACGTTCCCAAACTAGATGGAGCGACGATCTTCGCAGGGTAGCTGGTAGCAGCTGGATGAGAGTTGCCGAGAATCCTATGCCGAGGCCTATGTCCAGCAGTGGACTGCTGTAGGCTGATAATGATGGATCTAGCATAGTGTAACGTTGTGGCTTCATAACAGTACTCTGTCGAGTGACAACAATGTTACTAAACCACTAATGTCACATCAGTAATGCGCACACGCAACAATAGTTCACTGACATTTACTCGGCAATTTGATCTGCTGCGAGCTTTACAAGCGGAGGCTTGTCTAACATACACATACATATATAAACTCACGCCTTCTACCCATGAGGGTAGGCAGAAACTACTGAACGACACCTGCCACGGTCCTTACCTACTCCTTTTGCCTGTTTTACGTTCATACCCTAAAACCCTCTGAATTACACCTTGTGCCCCAATTCTAGAGCGAGTTCATCATTATATCAACTATTATGATATGTACAGTGTGCTCTAAGCTATAACATATATTATTTGCAGTGTGCCATCTGAAATGATTATTGTTCTATACGCTTTTTGTCACATACATAACCTCATCACAGTGCATCTGTCATTATGCCACGCTGCTATTGCACTTTTCTGCCTGTAAACCGCTGCGACGTGCTGAGCTTCCACCTACCCTGCTTCCCACACCGTTCTGTGGTCGCTAAAGAGGCTATAAAGGCTATCACATCACATGCAGTTGCTGTCTAGCACCACAACTAACATACCGCATCTAACTCAAAATTCTAGGGTTCGACGTCCAGGCTGAGGGCGGGACGTCTATAGATTGCACGCTGCTCAGAACTGCACCAGTAGCTGAACCGTGTGCCCCTTGCCCTACGGCCAGCAATTACCGCACGCTACTTACGGCCCTAAAAAGGCCAGTTCAGCCACTTGCTGAGCCTGAGCTCAGTTGCTGCCAAAGACGGTACCCTTCTTACCAATACAAGTGAGTGCGAGTGCTCAAGTCAGAGTGTGGCCTAGCCGTGAATTACCTGCTACAATTATATGTATGAAGCTAATTTGTTAGTTTTCTTAATCTCTACACCCTTACCTAATTGTTAGCGGCCTGCGCAGTCTACCTGCAAAGCCCTAGCCGTTACAATAGAAACCCGCTCAATAGTCAAAGAACATATAAAGGGTGAATTCAGCACATGATTCTAGACCACAAATGTAGAAATGTATCGCTGGTTATCAAAAATATATCTGCTGTTTCATAACAAAGCGACCTAAGCGGTCAAAATGTATGGAACAGCATTTTTTTTTAAATAACTGATGAAAAATGTCAACTCCAAAGGGGGGTTCAGAATAATGTACAGTCACCAAAAATAAAATTAATAGATAACAAATAGTTATTTTATCAAATTAAAGTGCATTCGAAAACATCCATTTGTTTGTTACTAAACATCAACTATATCCGACGACCCTGGTTACTTAACTCTTTCGGTTACTCTACCTACTGAATCCATGTAGTCCCTCTGCCACCCTGAATATATTATAACCAAAAACAGGCAAACTAAGAACAAGTACTGATTAATCCATTTAAAGTACTCTAGGTAGGTACCTACATTATTAATTTTAAAATAGGTTTCCATTATTCTGAGTATATGACAATAGAAACTGTTTTTATGTCATATTCCATGAAGAGTCATTGTGTCGTATTGTTGCAAAAAATATTGAATTGTCAATTAAGTGCGTTAGGTCAAAAGAGGCCAATGGTAAACGATTATTGTTGCTAAGACGATATTAGCCTAGACAGGTTGTCCCTATAAGTTTTTTTGACGCAAAATATCATAAAGTCATGTGACTTTTCCGATTCATATGGTAGGTACTTTCTAAGATAACATCGGTAAAGGAAAACATCGTGAGGAAACCAGGAATTAATTTAAGTCTAAAATTCCAAATCTGCCTTGAGCAAGCATGGTGATCAATGCTCGTGCTTTCTCTGTATGACAAGAGGCCTTTGTCCACCAATAGCACTGGACAGTAAAAGACTGATCTTATTATTATTATTATTAAAAGACGATCGAAGTCGGTACGGATCGGACAACGGCTATAGTCCGCTCTAAATCTGTTACTAAATTGTCAGCGGACTGCTGTCTAGATGAACAGCTTTTGTACGGAGCGAACAATATCCACTGTCAAGTTCGCACCTCTAGCTGTACAAGGATCTTTTGGCCGGAACTTTGGTCGTGGCCAAAACCGGAACTAACGTCGCCATTTTGTTTTTTCTATACATTTCACGAAACAGTTGTAATGAGTAAAGTCGGTCAAAGTTGTAGATGGCGTGACCGTAGCTAGGTCCCTCTGGCCTACAATATCTGTGACATTTCGTTCATTCATTCCATTTCGTGGTCGTTCATAAATTTGGTTTTATACCACTATTTCGTTATTTTTGGTGATTTTAATATTTTAAATCAATATTTATTCTACATGGAAAGTGTCAGACTTAAAATTCTTAAATATTGCTTATTTACTCTTAATCACTTTCTTCTTCTTTGTTTCTGACATAACCTCGAAATTTGTATAAGTACGTAAAATAATTATCTACGAATAGCTTTAATCCACAATCATCTAATTTTAAGGTCGTTTGGAAAACGGTAGACTCCAATTTCCAAGCATTTAGGAACACAACAACGAGCCATTTTCGTTCCCCATTGCATAAATGTTTAGCAACAGCGTCCCTGTGTCAACGTGTTTTGAGCGCCAGACGATCCTTGTAGTAGTGTATTACCATCGTCTGTTCGTCTTCTTGTCGTGTCGATGGTACTTTGATTTTAGATTGTTTGAGCCCAGTAGGTGGCCACGTTGATTGTGACATCAGTGGTATTCTTTAGATCATCAAAGTTGCAAGAACATCTTTTAATAGTATTTCTTTACTCATGGGCGCCGGGAGCAGAGTAGGTTGCACTTGCACCACCATGTCTTCAAAATAAAATGTAGGTATAAAAACATTAAAAACTAAAAAGTATCCAAAAACGCGCAATACAATAATAGAGAACTTAACCTATTCGAGGCGAGTTCCTAAAATTTTCAATCTCTCAATTCTAAAGCTTTTTTGCATTAGTCAACAAAGTACCGAAGTCCTATTTCCGAAAAATTCTAATCGATCCAAGGCGGGGTGCTAACATTATCGAGGTTGTTTCGTTCGCTCTTGCATCCTATTATATCTTAACTCTTAAGCTTCTTTATATAAATCGACACAATTAAACCTCTGTCTGTATGCATGGACGAAATAAAAGCTCCCCCCTTCGAGGTGAGATCCAAAAATATCGAGCTTGCTTTGCTCGCTCTTACGCTACATTCTCCTAATTATTAAGCTTTTCTGCATAAGTCGACAAAATTAGCCCTTGTATGAATGGACAAACGATAAACTAAAATATACGAGATGCAGACTAAAAATGATCAAGCTCGCTTCGTGGAACTGAAGATGCACCCCGCTGAAAAAGTAACTTGCCGGCGTCCATGACTTTACTTGACAAAGGAAGCATTACTTTAGAACCAATTAAAGTTTTTTCACTGCACGCCTTTTTAAGAGACAACAAAATTCTCGCTAATCTGTATTCTTTCACAAACTTGTAAAATGTAAATACTAGAAAAATTAAGCAACAAGATTATTCTAAACTATTCGCTGTATTTAAATAACAAACACCATATTCTTTTGACAACATTTCAAAGTCAATTGAGTTTGCATAAAACAGCAAGTCTTACAGCTAAAGTTTCACAGTTGTTGAGTATCAAAATACACAGCAGATGGTACTCTTTTGTTTTTTGACCTTTAAAAGTTCCGATTATTTCTGAAACGTACTTGTGTTTATTCAAATACAATATATTACCATCTTATTTCCTTCCAAAACACAGATAGCAGGATCTGGCCGCACAGCTGCAGGACTAAAGAACTGGCCTGGACACATCTGTCGAATGTCGGAGCAGCTGCAATACGCGAAAACAACCACTCAGTGGATCCTAAATAGCAGGAAACGACTACGTAGCAGGCCCAGAAAGAGATGGCGGGATGAGCTGGACTGTTGTCCCTTCCCTCTCTCCACCGCTTATAATAATACCGATCGCACAATCCATTTCAATAGACTGCACTATAAAAAAGATAAAAAAACACTGGATATATAATAAATATTAGTATACCAAATACACATAACGCGCAGACAACAATAGCAGAGAAACCGAGCAAATACACTGAATTAAAAAAAGATGTAACCCGACTTCAGCATGTGCAAAAAAGTTACAATAGTACCAATAGTTTTGTCTACAACAGGAGTAATACTGAAACAACTTCACCAGTCCCTTAATTCCCCTAACTTACCTACAAATAAGCCATCTGCTGCACAAGGCAGCGATACTAAACACAGTCATGTAGACTCGTGAAAAAGCGTCTGCAATGTGAATCAGAAAACCCACATCAAAACACAAATACGCTACTATCTTCTGTGCAATCTTCTGCACGTGATCGCACTTAATCCAACTGATAATCAATTGGGTTAGGCCTATGTTATCAACTCTTTCCGGCTAGCCAAGAATATTATAAAATAAATGTTAAAATAATAATAATTTACTTCAAAATAATGTAATAAACAGGTAGGTACGTACAATATAAAATAAATGTTAAAATAATAATAATTTACTTCAAAACAATTTAATAAACAGGAACGTACGTCAATTCATAAGTTTCCCGACACTTACAAATCCTTTGAGAAAGCAATTGAATTTTATTATTTTCACGTCATGTGTGTACGTGGCTAAATAATAACAGCCGTACGGGTTGATCGAAGGTTAAGCTAAGCATGCCAAGATTGGTAGGTGACCATTCATTACATATCGAGCCTACCCCCCGTGCCTCGAAAAGCACGATCCCGGCTGGCATTCATAGATCTTTGACAGTCGTTAGGGGTAGTCGTAGTAGGGTAGTAGGAATCTCGAAAGTCTGAATACCAGTCTTGCCAAGGGCGTAACTCTAGTAATTGGTTTGTGTGTGTGTCATTAATTCATTATGCTATAAATATAAATTCAAATTATTTATGTAGTTGATTCCTTTAATAAATATAAAAAATAGTTTTATTTTACCTATAATTTTGGTTCAATAATAAGTAATAATAATAAAAAATACATTACACTATTATGTACATTCACACGATCCCTATCAATATTTGTGACACCCACCTTACGCTCCTTGTTACATTATTTTAACCTGCCGCACGGGTTAGTAAACTTTCATTTTACAGTGAACAACGCAAGCAGCAAGTATCCAATAACCGTGAAACTATAGTACATTGATCGTATGCGATGCTATAAATCGTAAGTGGTGATAAATTGCTGGCCCAAAGCCAACTAATGCCGTGATACGACGTTTCCGTCGGTGGAACCTTGCAACTAGCACGACTTGAGCTATAAGACTGATCTGTTTAGGTAAGTATGGCACGTATTTTATGTTCTTGACGTACGTTTTCGATGTTGTAACTTTTGTGTGTACACGCATGACTATAGAAATCTTTACACATTACGATTCTAAGTTTTCATTTGATTGTTTCGCTAATTTCTACATGCACACTGTTATCGAGGAAACAATTATAAAATCAAAAAAAGTTCTACCACTACTTTTCTTCCCGAGTCATATTTCATGAAAATATCTCAATGCTGTGGTGAGATTGGATAGTCAGCTGGGTAGCTGACTGTCCAGAGAAACAATTAAGTACCATCGCTCAAGGTGGCATAATAGTGACCTTTTAACTTTGTTTTCAAGGTCAACAAGCAACTCCGTGAATATGCCTACAGATGATACTGTCGAACAAAGAGTTTGATATACAAGCAAGAACTAAATGTCTGCCCACTACACTGCCAATATTTATTTAAATTGTGTACGTAATATCTTTTTAAGCTTAAGCCATACCTACCTGTGAGTGTGTTGTCAAAGAATCATGTCTCATAACCCTGTTAGCTGCCTGAATACCAAATAGTAAGTTCGACTATATTTGGTACTAGCTGTCGCCCGCAACTGTGTCTGTGATACAGGATGAAAAGTGGCCTATGTCCTTACCTAGGTCATGGTCTATTTGTGTGCCATATTTCATCCAAATCCGTTGAGCCGTTTTGGCGTGAAAGCATAACAAACAAACAAACTTACATTCTCATTTATAATGTTATACAGGGTGTTTGGTGCATCGTGTGCCAAATAGAAATGGTCGACTGGGGGGGTCACCTGCTATCCTTTCAGACCTCTAAACAGTTCTCATGCCCTGTGGATTTTTTTTTCATCAACTTTTTATTTTTTTATTAAAATAATACCCATATTTTACATTCAACTACAAATTAAAAAAAAAGTGTAAGTCGTAGACTCTGAATTCTAATTTTATTATATTTGTATCGTATTAACGTACTTTTAATTCAAAATTAGTGACTTTAGCCATCCAGTTTTTTTTAAATTTACTCGCAAAGTTTCGGACTTCAATTAAAGCTGTCCATGCTACAGCTGTACATGGCTATAAAAAAAAGCAAAAGCGACCGAGATCTTCCAACTCCCTCAAAATTTCTCTAGTCTATCCTCTTGCTAGTGATGTGCTACTTGCCGTAAAAATCTTTTTAAAACTTTGTGAATTCGCTACAATAATGAATTGAGTCACAAAACGGGATGTCAATAGGCTTAAAAACTGAAAACTCGTCATAGGTGGCAGCACAGTTCAACGTCTACAAATCGCCATTGTTATGGTTATGTTTACTTTTGTGTCAATCACAAATTAAACGAAAACTACATAAATATGTATGAGACTTGGAGTGTAGCACTATTAAAAGATGAGCTTAAGAATAGGGAAGCCTCTACCACTGGTCAAAACCCAGCTTTAGTGGTAAAAACAATAAACTATGAACATTTTATAATTTATAGTTTACCTTGCGTTTATTAACTTTAGTTAATTTTTATGGTGAAAACTGGAGGCGTGCCATAGGAATAACCTGATCGGAGTTGAAAACCAACTGTAGGAAAACTTCAGAGTTGTTAATATGATAATAGCACTGATCTAATATGATACTATAAACACACACCTTTACCATAATTTACGTAATATCAAACCACAAGTGCCTGTAGGTAAAAAAAGCGGACTTAGTTATCTTGGGAGCATCACCTGTATACGAATTCCTGCCATACAAGTCTTGGTATCAGGTTTAAAAAGGATAGCACATAGTCTCGACGAAATATCGGGTTTCCAATATTTTTTCGGAGAGCTTTCTTCCACAATTTTCGTCGTTTAACATCTTTGGCAAATACATGAGACACCGTTATTTTCCAGTCCACAGCTGCGCAACGGAGAATATTAATTAATTATGCGTAAAAGAAATCGCCAAAAAAATGTATGCCTAATAACAGCTAGCTGTCGAATTCGTGGACGTTGGATAGCAGTGACATCTGAAGTGAGCAAGTGGCAGTTTTTATCAACATTGACAACGAAACAGAAGTGTGAAGTTGGCGCGCTTTGACAGGCTCTAGCCTGACGTTGGTGCGAGTCAATGAGTGCGCTACAGAAGCGAGGCTCAGCTCTCTTAACAACCGGACATTGTACGGATAACGAGTGTCTAGAAACAGCCCAACGTTTTGTTTTATAAATTTTGTCAAGTTCAAATACCAACAAATCAATCAAACGAATCAATAATCAACTTCAGAGTTTTTATTCTCGCCCGCAACACACATCTACGTTAAGTAAAATGTTCAACGGTGTTCTTGTATTTGTTGTTTGTTACAAAAGTAGATCATTTCATGTTTTGTTTGTTGTTGTCATTTGCCAGTGTCGCAACGCATTACGCAATGTCTTTGGTTTTAATCTGCCCTGACATCAATCAATGGACAACATTGTCAATTTTTTTACGTTTTGAATATAAGGCTTTTGGCTGCTTTTATTAGTGTACCTTTTGTTTTTTGTTTTATTTTTTGTAATGTGCAGATTTTCTTTCTTTTTTTTCTTTCTAAGAATCCAGCTCCTCCAATCAGCCTCCTGTACGGTATAGTTCCTTCCTCCCTTAGTTTTCTGTTCTTTCCGCCTTTTCTGCTTATATGTCTGTATACATAAACGGTTAAATAAATAGGTGGCACATAACAACTTTCAACAACATTGGAGCTAAAAGAAAACATGCTGGTGTTCAGTCCACAATAGTAACATTATCCATAGCCGATAGTCGACACAGTACCAAAGACACACGTGCACTCACATCCGTTTTATATCAAAGGGTTAATAGAACGCATGTAGAAAGAACGTGCAGCTCACAATACAAGTGTAGGTGGTTAGAAACACGTGCCATTGAATTTTTTTTCTCTGGTCTCTTTACAAGGCCCTTTTATGTGTAAAAAAGAAATGAATGAAAAAAGAAAAACAAATCACCTGTAACTGTAACCAAAATTCTTAAAAATATTTTAGAAACTCTTTCAAACATAAATTCCAAGTCTATAATTATGCTATAAATTCACAGAACATCTATTTTCGTTTAAAAATAGAGCCTACGACAATTTGTATGCGAACTACAACGCCTACGTGCTAGGAATTCAATAAGATACGCGCTACGCGTGCTACGAATCCTCTACGAGAATCGTAGCAGTTTTAATTGGTAACTCGTCTACCAAAAAGTTTTGATTAATCTTAAATGTCATTTACAAGTTAAGATGAGGATTAACTTCGAAGGCTTTTGGAAGCCAATCATTTGGACCGTTTAAATGGATTTTGTGACTTGAAAATTGGTCTTCCAAAAGTACATCGGAAATTTTATTGCACAATGGGGGCAATAAAAGGCTAAGTAGAAAATTATAAGTTAACAAGAGAGTTTGTAAAGGAATTCCACGAGGTGATTATTTTACATTTACTTAATAAAGGAGAATTGGCGAGAATTGTACTGTCTTAAAGTATATTAATACTTTTTTGCAAACAAGACATTATGATACCTAAACTCTTGAAAAAAAACCTAATACTGACGCTTGAAAAAAAATGTGAATTGATAGTTCAGTTGTGTGATGAACTGAATCCTCATTTGTATAATCTTTTGTACAAAAAGAACATTAAAGTCGTTCCCATCCCTGAAGTTTCCTCTTTTAATTCCTTATGTCAAAAGGTTCGCGACCCTTATAAATCGCAACATAATTGGACTCGAAGAAAGGAGTTTCTATAAGTCCCTGTAAGAGGATCATGAAGTTGAAATGTAAATTGAGCGTTTTAAAAAAAAAGAATACTTGCAGTAATGCCATTAAAACTTGTTTGAGAAGTTTCCACGACAAACACACTGGAAAAACGACTAATTCTACTACCTAACTTTGTAATTAAAATTAAATTATTCGGGCACGTGATTTGAATAATGTTTTTGCTGATTGCTTTGGAGGAAACATTGGTAATTTCTTCTCCGGTTCATAGCCTAGCACAGGAATCAGGGTATGAAACCAACTGGTCAATTATTATATATTATTTGAGATCAGCCCATATATTCTATTAATATCTGACTGTAAAAAAATTGGTGAAGTGAGCGTGAATGAACTATGAAATGTGGTAATCCCTAGCATCGTGTGGAATGATAACTCACTTCACATAAGTTTTCACGGTGAGATTTTCATAGAATAAACCGGTAGTTCGTTTGTAAACAATGTCTTACTAGTATCACTGAAACCGATTGCTATAAGTCAACAAATGTAGTAAATGATGCTACAAATATTTTCATTAGCGTCTAAAATCCAGTAACTTAACATTTTTAATATTAACATAGAAGAGGTTTAAAGGTAAAATTGACTCTTAAATTAAAGAACTTGGGGAAGGCCACTAGGCACTCAAACGCTGTTATGACCAAGAAAAAAAATTGGAGATTTTATAGACTTTGGACATGTTTTTAATCGTCCTCATCCTTTATTCAACAAAAGTTAGCTTTATTTCTAATTCTATTCAAAATATCTTGTGGTAACGTTAGCGGGTTGGTTGGTTAGGATACGACTGACCTAATTTTATATTCCTACACGTGTTACGTTGTGAGAGGTATCTATAGGTCAAACATGACTTGGCTTTGCTGTTAATATTGATAAGAACAAAATGTCCTGTATTTGCACAAACGACTTTTGTGATGTCACAGTACTGTTAAAGTTAAAATCCAGTGGATTGATTGACATGTCTGCTTACACTAATAATGGTCAGTCACGAGCACCTTTCACGTAGACCGGGCAGCTCAAAGCCATTTTAAAACCTTAATTTTATGTTAAAAAAACTTATTATACGTTAGACTTTTGAGGAGAATTTTGCACTTATAGCAAGAGATATTTTTTTTGTACTATGTACTATTTTTGGCGGTATACAACTTTGAAAATATAAAAAAAAAACCAACGAATGTTTTTTTTTTTAAATTATTAATATATGCTTCTACTTCAACACATAATAATCACCGACAAAATGACAATTATATTTAATAGTTTTTAAATCAGAGCTACAAATCGTTACAAATTTCATCATTTTGAGCAGGTTATTTGACTAAAATGGTCGATTTGTGCAAAAAACACGGATGTACTTTATCGGCAGGACATTTCAAAAACATACAACTTCTCAGATATCCAAAGAGATACAATAAGATACAAAATATCTTCAAAAACATAAAATGTCAAATTACTCGAATATGATTGACATTTGCATATGGTCATATGGAGTAATTTGGTTGCAAATGACTCCCCCTACATCTCCTTAATGGATTGCCGATTTATTACCAATAACGCTGTATTAATAGAACATAGTATTTTCGAAACATATTGATATGAAATAGGTATATTCTCAAAGTTGCAATCGTTATATCGAATTTTGTTTTGAATTTGGGGTCAGTGGTATTTCATCGTGACCGTGCCTAACTATGTTGAATGATGTTGGAGTTCAAGTTCTAATGATCCATATTTAATCTTAGAGGAACATTAAAATAGTGAAGAAATCTGGACATAACTCTGGAATTGCCAACATGCCAATCACACGTGATCTTTTCAACCAAATCTAATTCAGGAATTAGGAAAACTTCACTCACATAAAAGTATTTTGAAGCCGTCCTTTTTGGATACGGCAGGTAACTCAACATTATTCATCAAGTACCAAACAGTAAGAAAACGAAATAAATAAAGTGATAAATATATAAACACACACTATATGTTTTGTCTATGAATATTTTGTAGTTATACTGAAAAACTCGTCTAGACATGTGTCAGTAGCCATTTATATTTATAGCCTTGCTAGGCTATTTCGTTTTATGGCTGTATTCATAGTTTTGAACTAAAGTTGTATCATAAAATTTTGTATCGTATGGAGTGACTAGTGATTTTAAAGAAACATGCGAAAGTAAGTTATTTATGTTTGTTTGTTACCTTTTCACGTCTAAACCCCTAAGCTGATCATCATAAAATTTTGCATTTACGTTATCAGGAGTACAGAAAAGGACATATGGTAGGTACCATATGTCTTTTTCTGTACTCCTGTTTTCATCCAGAAAACAGTTCTGTTCCCGCAGGAAAGAACTATAACTTTCGTCGGTCTTAATAATTGCTTTAGGACGCTAAATGGCGCTACGGGTCTTTCGAATTATGATTTAATAGAAGCTTCAGTATATAGTGGGTTCCAACAATCTGAATTAATTGCCAAAATCTAAATTAACGCGAGCGAAGCCGCTGGCAAAAGTTACATACCTATAAAGAGAAAAGATTTGATTTTTTGTGTTAGTATGTTTGTTTATGACGCTTTCACGCTAAAACAGCTGAACGGATTTAAATTAAATTTGGCACATGGGTAGACTTGAATTAGGACATAGAATACTTTTTATCCCGATATTCCTACAGGACCGAGACTAATGCAGGTAAAACCGCGGGGCGCAGCTAGTATTAAATATTCAGAGTCAGACATGCGATTGGTGCAGTAGCCCGCACGTCAGTAGAAACAAAACCAGTAAAAGCTGGTCTCGCATTCTATTGAAATTCCGAACTACGCTGGGCCAGCTTAGGTAGGCTGGGCCAACAGGTAAAAGTGTCACCGACGTGCGTTCTAGAGGACCTACTGATGAATTCATGAAACTAATCAAAATAATCCAAAGCAAATAAACTTAAAGGATGAAAAGGAGAAAATAAAGGACTAAACCGCATGGCTAGATTAAACCCACATAAAGAAAGAAAGAAAAATGCTTTTATTGGCATTGCAGCAACAAAAAAACTTTTTTACAAAAAAACAACCGACTTCCAAAAAAAACACTAAAAGACGTGAAAAATAACTTTAATTTCGGAAGTCGGTGCCTTTGGTTTTGTATTTTCGTGTTTGGTCACCGACTTCCGAAATTAAAGTTATTTTTCACGTCTTTTAGTGTTTTTTTTGGAAGTCGGTTGTTTTTTTGTAAAAAAGTTTTTATTATTCACTTTTTAGTTGCGGTACCTACCCCACACAAATTCGTATACCACTACTTGGTGTGTAAATACAAGTGACAGGAAATTATTAACACATCATCCATATAAACTAAGTGGAAAAAATCTGCAGTATTAAGGATAACTCAAAAACTACTGGTCAGACCTTGATCAAATTTAAATGGGACCACATGTGAAGCAACACCTATCAAATAAAAAAATAATCATCCAAATCGGTTCACCCAGAAAAAAGTTATGAGCTAACACACATAAAAAAAAAAAAAAAAAAAAAAAAAAAACATACAGACGAATTGAGAACCTCCTCCTTTTTGTGAAGTCGGTTAAAAATACACCTTAAAACTAAAAAAAAAAACGGAAAACAAAGATTATTATACCAAAGGGGCCTCAGCTCAGCATTATGTCAGATGACATGACACTGATGACACAGCTGCATGCCACGAGTGCTAGAATAACACATAATTCAAAATCCAAAATATATTATTTCACATGAACCTAAATGGGCACTTATGAGAAGGTTCCAATTGGTCGTTTCTTAAAGACAAGAGCCGGCAAAAAACTTTGAAATATAATTGACTTACATTGTTTTGAAATAACACTGTTATTAGGTATGGGAAGACAGTGTAGGTCTGTCAACAAGTACTAGGTACTTAACAAAATAGGAAATAGTAAATCAATCGATTCATTTATGAGTCAACAAGGCTTACAAGTTTCTCATATTCACAACATAGAAAAGAATTTAGATTTTAAAAATAACAATAATGGACACTGGTCCTGAGTGACTGGTACTCAGTCCTGGTATCGAGTGTCCGTGCTCATTATTGTTTTTTTTTTTCTAGCAGGCGTTAGAGACAGCATTATCAACACTTTCCATACAAACCAAAAGTCTCATCGTTTACTCGCACTATTACAGAAAATAATGACGTATAGAAACTGAAGGCTTTGAAGGTAAATCCGTGACGGTAGTAGAGCGCTCAACACAGTTTCAGCGCCGCGAATTTTATTAGTATTGCAGGCTCTACTAGACGCTACAGGGGGTCTACTCCTTAAGTCCGTCAACGAAAAAACAGGCCCGTCCGAAAGCTGTTGAACCGTCAAAACAAGTGACAAATTCAAATTTTCGTACGGCCATAAACACATCGGGCGTAGGGGCAACTGTCAAATCGTGTTTTTGTTCATTCTTAGTTCGGAAACCGAACTAGTCTTATATAACATAACATAACATCACGCCTGTATTCCCCGAAGGGTTAGGCAGAGGTGTACCTATAGTACACCCACATTTCGCCAGTTATGTTTAAGTCCCATGTAATAGGGGGCGAGCCTATTGCCATCAACCGGGCACAAATCCAGACTCCGGGCTGCTACCGAGAAATTCCAGATGGAAAAACCCAATAACACTTTGCCCGACCCGGGAATCGAACCCAGGACCTCATGCCTAGTCTTATATCTGTCAGTGATAAAGAGTAGGAGACGCCCGTAATTTCAACCGAAACTATGGACTTCGTGCAGATGGAGTAGACCCCCGGGTGTAATGATTTTGTGCTCTTTGATTAAACTGCATGAAATTCGTAGGTCATTATATAACCCAACCAACCAACCAATCAACCAATCTGCCTGCCTTTTTCGAACCGTTGGGGTTGGCTTCCCGACTAACCGTATGCATCTGAATACTACTATTTTACATGGAGCGACTGCCTATTCGACCTCCAGAATCCAGTTACTGGGTAATACTGGTTGAGCTCCTTACGTTCTGAGTTGAGCTATACGATTACTGACAAATGCATGCACTGAATGGACAGGTCCACTCAATCTACACAGATTGAATTGATTGATTGATTTTTATGATTTGGTTGTTTTTTTTTATTGTGTCTGAAATGGCCTTTTGAGGAAATCTACATGGTCTCTACATGGTCTCCACATGATCTGACCAAGATTATGTCTGGACTTTAAAAGAGACTGTGACCTCGTTTGTTTCGGCCTTCTTAGAGCAGTCAGATAAGGAACGCCGACCTCTTCTAGTTTTTAAAATATGATTGGCGTGTAAGTGTTTATACAAATATACTTACACAAATAAAATCATTTATCAATACGATACCCCTTGGTAATACTGATTGTCAGACTTTCGGGCTTCTGAATACCCGTAACGACTGTCAAAGATCCACGAATGGCAGCCGGGACCAACGGCTTACCGTGCTTTCCGTGGCATGAAGGGGCTCGGTATGTAATGGATGCTCACCCATTTACGAACCGACCGCGGCTAGCTTAATTTAACCTTCCATTGACCCGTGCGGCTGTCATTATTGAACCATGAGATTCTCAACCAAGCACCATTGCAGTATTTTAATTTGAAGGCTGTGGATACCGACTAGTAATTTATTTTTCCTGTGTGTCTCCGGGCGGGCCAAATTACAAAACAATGAAAAAAACCTCCCCAAACATGCAGTAAACTTTACTATTCCCAGTCAAACATGAATTTCCCAGACCAGTCTGAAACATCAAAGTTTCTTTCCTTTGTTCATAAATCTTTTATGTAAATTGAATTCCAATGAACACATTTTCCCATTCACATGTGAACTAAAACTAATTATTAAAACATAAAATAATATCAGACCTGTTTTTCCAGTAGGGTTAGGCAGAAGTGTGCCCATAGTCGGTACACCCATATTTTTCCAGCTATGTTTAAGCCCCACGTGATAGAGGGCGAGCCTATTGCCACCAACCGGGCGCAAATTCAGACTCCGAGCTGCTACTGAGAACTGAAAATTTCTGATGAAAAAACACATTAACAATTCGCCTAATCTGGGAATCGAACCCAGGACCTCATGCTCAGCAGAGCGCTTGCAACCACTCACCCAACCATGCAAACCTATTAAAATATAATAAAATTCTGTGAAACAACATAAATGTATTATTTCAAATGTTTGCTTTTTCACGAACCCGTCTCGATATAAAACTGAAAACAGTGTAGGATTAAATATGCCTGCCTGTTTGAAGTACGTGAGAGGGAGTTGCGAACAATCTAATGCTTGTTGGATACGGTATTATTTTCTGAGAAATAAAAAATATACTTGATGCACCACTTTAAGGCCGATAAGCTATATGATACAGTGGTAACAACTTTCCATTAGTTAAGCTATCGAATATACCTGGCATCAAGGTTCTCAAATAAAATCGCAATAAAAAAAAAACTCTTAGATTCGACAAAGTTCTCCATTTGATATTTCTCCCTTATTTCAGTGTTCAGAAACGTAATAACGAACCAAAAAAACCAAACCGAAAAAAGAACAATAAATATACTTCGGGTAAAATTTCTCAGAAACCCTATTTCTTAATAATAATTAGTGGTAGGATTCGAAAAATCCTTTTTAATGTTCCTTTCCTTACCTTCTTCAGCATATTATTATTATTATTTGTACATCGTTCCATTTACACTATCCTTCTGTCTGCCTAGAAGATAATTTATTATAGTATTGTTGTAGGTATTCGTATTGCATTTTGAACCGTTTCCATGTTCACATTAATCAAGTTTAAAAAGGTAGCGTCAGACATTCCACCCACCTCTACCTAAAATAAATTAATGTGCTAATAATAAAACCTCCTCTATTCACGTTACATTCGCCGTCCGGACACCAGCTGTCTGGTCTGCCGTCCGCAAAGCTACAACACTGCACCACTGTCCGGATTAATGTTATTTTTATTTAAACCTGCGCTGTGGTGTATACGTGGCCGATTTGAACACGAGGATTTATTTGAGCCCTAAAATTGGATTTATTTTTAGAATACTTGATAATATTGGACGGGTTATTGAACTACTCGGAAAAAATATTCAGAATGGTGGTACGGACGTTTTATATTGTATGTTTGAATACCTATTTGTGACGGAACTGGCATTTTACCCACCTAACTTCAACTGGTTACTACAACTGGCTCGTAAGTCATAGACACTTAGAACTTTCCGGTATTGACTTTAACTTATAAGGTACTCTCTGTTGCCCGCGACTTCGTCTGCGATTGTTTTGTATTTCATCATTTTTAATTAATAGAAAAAACCAGGATAAAAATTAGTTTTATGTCCTTCTCCAGATTGCAGGTTTCCTGTCTGCCGAATTTCGTAACGATCGGGACATTGTGAAAAGTAAACAGATAGAGAGAGTTACTTTTGCATTTATATTATTAGTATTAACTAAAACTAGATTTTATTTTTCGGTAGAATGTATTGTGTTATAATTTCAGAAACAAAACTTAATCGAATTGTAGTGTCTAAGGCGAATTACTTATTCCAACGCGCCACGCGACGAGGCGCGGAAGAAGGAACCAAAAACTCCGTGCAGAAGCGCGTTGTGATTGAATTTGTATGTAAAAAATCACGCGCGAGGGCGCGTTATCTGCGCCCCGTCGCGTGGCGCGTTGTAGTGTGTGATCCGCCTTGGACTTTAGATTCTTCCGATCTGTATACTGATTCTGTTTGACGTTGGTCCGACGGTTGATATGACGTCATGTACGTGTCGACCAGTTCCAACGACTCACATTTCGCATATCGCGTGACTCTCCTGCGAGAATCGACATACCGAGAAAAGCTCAAAACGATTTGTACGAGGAAAAGTACAAATCGAACGACGATCACGAATGCGTGATGTGCGAAAATCGCCTTCCTGGTTTCTCCTAAAACAATAACTAACTAATGAGCTTAATAAATTAAGGCCATCCTATTAACGTATTACTGCGAACACTTCAGTTAGTATTTATTTTTAATCAGTTAATTGGTATGACATTTTAAAACCAGTTGGGGTTGGCTTTAAAACTAAAATTCCGAGAATAAAAGCTATGTTTCATCATAAATGGTGGGCGTTTCACTGAAATAAATATTAAGTAAGGTGACATGAGAGATTTATGAATGAAAACGTGATATTAATTACTTGTTTGTTACAGGTGACCGGAGAATAAATAAGTCTGTACACACATCAAAAGTGTCCAGGGATCAAGCACGTTTTTGCTAGTTACAAAAAATCAGGTTTACAAAAAAATAGAAGTTACAAAAAATATGATTATAAAATCATATTTTTTGTAACTTCTATTTTTTTTTTTGTAAACTTCGATATTTGAAAAAGGAAAGTATTTGAATTTCGGTCTAAAGATGAAAATCTTCTATCAAGTCATATTCCTATACAATCCTGCAACGGGTTTGAGGCCAAATCAGTAAAATTTCTGCCATACTTCTGAATGGAATCAATACAAAATAACGTTATTATGGAGTGAAGACCTCATTTGAAACGAGAAGAAATGATCAGAGCCGTGGGAATGTTGGAAGTTCTCGGCAACGTTCTGTGGCAATCGCTCTGGGCACCACGCATAGTGTTATAAGTCGACATTGGACACGCTACCGCATCACTGGCAGCGCGACAGAGCGACATGGAGGACGAGCTCGCTGATGACAAGATCGTTACATACAAATTACTGCTCGTCGTAACCGTACAATGATCGCGATGATGATGGTTACGAGGCTTCATTGCTCTTCAGGGATGTTAAGAAATCGCTTGCATGAAGTAATACAGTAGTGGAACACTCATGATATGGGTGGGTATTTGGATAGGCGGAAGAAACGAACTGATTTGGATCTGAGGCAATCTCAATGCACAGATTTATGCTGAAACGATTGTATCAGATGTTTTCTTTCCTTTGCGGTCCCAATTTGGTGCTTCATTTCAGCGTATGCATGCTAATGCATTTCACACTCTGCCAGAATCGTTGCAAACACACTTACCGCAGCTAATATCAACGTCCTACTATGGCCTGCTCAATCGCCAGACTTGAATCCCATTGAGCACGATTGGGATATCCTTCAAAGAAGAGCTCTGCCAAATATGAATGCCGTACACACTCTAGAAAATCTTTTTCGTCTGTTAAAACAGACGTGGGAGGCCATTCCGCAACATGATTTGGATGAAATCATATTGAGTATGCAGAATCGCTGCGATTGTGATAGACGTGTTAACGGCGGAAATACAGACTACTCATTGTTTATTTTACGCAATAACAAACCTTTAAAAACTTTTATTTTTATATTTTTATCACAGTTTAAATAATTAAAGTGAAAAATCCAGAATAAGCAAAAGCAGAGAGTACTTCGTCGATCTACACATACGAAAACATTTTATTTAATCAATCTAAATAGGCATTTTTATTTAATTTCAATAGAGCAAGACACTTTTGATGTACGTATTATTATTATTATGAACCATATCAGCATCATCATCTTGTCCTCGTCCAATTTTACTTGGGGTTGGCACAACTTGTTTTCTTCCTCCATTCTCCCCGTCAACCATGTCACGCTATTATTCACTGTCTCTTTTCTTTGCCGTTCCCTTCCCTCTCCATCCTTCAACATGTATACTGCCCATGCAAAGCTATACGATTTCTTTCCATTTTTTCTGTCACTGGTGTCTCTTTCAAACGTCTTCTTATTTAGGTACTCATTTCTTAATTTATTCGTTCTCATCTCTACTGCTCTCAATATTTATGAACCACATTAGTGCTATGATAAAAATCCAAAACGATCTGACGACATTTAGCCAAAATAGGCTTTTATTTTTACATAGATTCTTTTATATTTTGTGAATGTGAGAACGTTGTAGACCGTTAGGTCTACAACGTTCCACAAACATTCGTTCAAAGGTCCACAAATCTACAGTCTACAAGTTATTGTAGCACCCTTATTGATAAATGATTTTATTTCTGTAAGTAGGTTTATACAAACACTTTTACACGTCAATCACATTTTTAAAACTAGATGAGGTCGGCGTTTCCTACGAGTATCTGACTACTCTGAGAAGAAAGGCCGAAACAAACTCAGAGGTCACAGTCTCTTTTAAAGTCCAGACATAATCTTGGTCAGATCATGTGAAGACCATGTAGATTTATGTCTGAAATGGTCTTTTGAGGAAAAACCACACAGAATGAGTGGACCTGTCCAGTCAGTGCAAGCATTTGTCACTAATTGTGGAGCTCAACTCAGAACTTAAGGAGCTCAAACACTCGACGAAGAATACCAAAGAAAGGACATTTGGGTAGGCCGCATAAAGCACTCAAACTGCCAGATTATCATTGAAACTACCTGAGAAAGTGAAAAATTAAAATAAAAAATAAAAGCTACCTACATAGTCCTCACATTCACAATAAATAAATAATAATACTATACTTCACAAAGTAAATTGTCATGAAATTGTATATATAATAATAATCAAAATGTCAAAAAAAAAAAAAATGCGTAGCACTATTAATCACAACGACCATTTTGAAGCCTACTGCTAATCCATTGCTACATATGTTCCAAAAAATGGTCTGCTCAACAACGTAAATAACGCAATGAATGTTGTTGAATTGACAAAATGTAAGCCATTCCTATTGTTAGTGTGTTACGCAATTACCCCGCAGGTTATAACTTATAAATAGCCTTACCATAATAGAATATTCCTAAAATAAAACATTGAAAATACAACACCAAATAAACTCATAAATCCTTGAATCAGATATATCGTAACTAGATAGCTGCTATTATTGCGGTAAAACGTAAACATTGTGGTTTTCAGCTCCTGTGATTTACACGATTTCACAAGTAGCGCTTCCACAGTTTCTATGAAACCGAAGCAAATAAACAAATATAGGGTATTTAATGTAAATTCTTGTTTAGTTTACTGAAAGCAAGTTGTTTTGTAATTAAGTATTAAGTTGAGCTCCTTCCAAAATTGCTCGTGTGAGGAATATTATCCCCGGATCTATTACCACGGCCAAGTAGAGTTAATGTTACAGTGTAACCTATTGATGATGGATATTTTGTGCTTGGTATAACTAAAGGCTTGTCAAATACAGATTAATTTCTCCGTTAAATGCAATTAATAATGTCACTTGTGCCAGTAGTTATACTACTTTAACGGCTTGCGATCGTCTTACAACATGGCAAAGCATTTTATGCTTCAAAATTCGACAACGTATTGGCCCTTTGGAGACATTGCATAATTATTATTTGGAATATTATGAGTAAGCCGCTTAAGGTAGTAGATGGTAGTCACTTTCCATCAGATGAACTGTCGATGTGGGTGTCTTGATCGTGAACGATGTTGTTTCCTTCAACAACACTCTTAGCTAAAGTGTTAATTGTAGGCTTGCTATATATCCTACAGAAAGTGTGTTTACTACAACACTGTTATAACTACGTTTTTTGTGTGTATATTGTGGGTCGAAACCTAGGTCAAATAAATGTCTATTCTTTCTCTACTAGATACAGATACAGCACCTCAGTGGTCAAATTAATGGCATGGTTCACCAGAGGTCGTAGGTTCGAGTCCTGAGAGCTACAGTTCTTTTAAAGTATCTCTAATTTAAATAAAAAAAATGTGATGTAAAGAAAAGATTGACGAAACGCCTTTCTTCATTTGAATCCAATAAACAATGAAATGTGTGTTTATCTCTCCGAGAAAGCTATAAAGTCTTCTGGAGGGAATGTGCCATAACAGTTTATATGACAATTTCAAAATCGACACGATAACTGAAGTTGAAAATGAATGTTTTGTATGCATGAAAAAGGGGCTCGCTTGTTTAGTTATTATAACTTTAATTTTGTTTTAAACAAGGCAATGGTAGAATAAACTCCAATTAAATCAGATGATCTATTCTGTAAGAATCTCACCGTGAAAACTTAAGTGAAGTTAGCTTGATGTGAGCTATGACTGACACTATTGACAGCTCACTTCAAGTTGCTACATATTTTCACACTCGCAAATAAATCAAAACGTATAGGGTACTACCAGTTGGCTTAGAATCATGAAATCTGGCAAGAGGCAAGGTCTCACAGCACACGAAAAGAAAAAAGTTCGAAAATCGATAATTTGTAGTTTTATCACATAAAAAAACATATTTTTGCGATTTCAAACTTACAATTGCGGTTGGAGAATTGACTATGACGTTTGTCGATGTACGGGACAAAATATTTTTCAACTACAATGTTAAGTTTGTTCTTGGGATAAATTCATCCCAATTTATTCATCCCTTCATTGTGCATGTGCCCGACAAGAACTTGGCCGGCTTTTTTTACCAATATAGATAACGCACCAGTTTTACGATTTAAGTAAATATCCAGCAAAACAATACCTTCCTTACTATTCGAACTAACCCTAAAACGCTGCACCGAAAAAAATATAAAAATCAATCACAACAAAGTTTCCTTTCCGTGCCCGAAACACATTCGCCGCGGTCGCTTCTGAAAAAGATTAAACCGCTATCTATTGGGGTCAACGGTCCACATTGTGGTGCCTAACAAAGCACCGGGTTATAAATCATGGTACAGGTAATTTCCTACCATTACTGCCTTTTTAACGATCTGTATTGTTCCGTGCTGTATGCAAGGGAAAATGGCCAGCGCGGTACAAATTACCCCTGTGTGTTTTGCAAGGAATTTTAGGGTACGAAGAATTGGAACAATATATATGTACAGTAGCGTTTTATGTATCTGTATATTTAGTATCTGCCATTTTACCATCTGCGACGATTTTTAATGGCTGCCAAAATGCTTGTAACTGCTTCACTACAAAGTAGTAAAGTCTAAGTCAAAGTTTAGTAGCAGAAATGGAAGAAATACACACATACATACATAAACTCACGCCTTCTTCCCATGGGGGTAGGCAGAAACTACAGAACGCCACCTGCTACGATACATACATACTCCTTTTGCCTCGTTTACGTTCATACATCTGGTCATACACGCACGCCGGTTGTGAGTACTATGCACCTGACCTTTCTGAAGAACATCACCAATAAGGTCACTATATGTCTTCCTAGGGCGTCCCTTCCCGGCGTTTCCACTCACATCTGCCTTGTAAATACCCTTTGTTAATCGCCCTTCATTCATCCTCTCAACATGACCAAACCATCTTAGCATACTCTTTTTAATTTTTGTCAGTACATCTTCCTTTAAACCGCACCGTTGCCTTATCACATCATTCTTCAATCTATCATTCATAGTCACACCACACATGCTTCGCAAGGAACGCATTTCCACAGCATTTATTCTACTTTCATGCTTCTTTTGCCACACCCAACACTCACTTCCATACATAAGCGTAGGCACCAGCACACCATAACAAGACAAAATAACGGATTGTGGAAAGATTTCTACAGTTACGGTTTCGTAGTAGTGCGGTGGCCGCCACATAGCGTCCGCAATTTACCGGTAAATGACATGACGTTACTGAAACGTTATTTATGAAAGAAAGCTGGTGTGTTTTCAATATAGACTGCGTTTTTTGACCACACACTCCGCTGCCATCATTTTCATGACAGCCATCATGCCTCTTTTCAGAAAACATTGTTATAAGCGTGCGGTGCTATGGGCAATAATAGGTAAAATTAAAAAACTGCCGACACAAAAAAGAGTTGATGGCCTTGAAACGGCTGAACAGACTTTGATAAAACATATTTTAAATCCACCGCTAGAAAACCTGCTTTCAAAGAAAAAAAAAACCGCATCCAAATCGGTTTACTCGTTTAAGAGCTATGGCGCTTCAGACAGACACACACAGCGGTCAAACTAATAACACCCCTCTTTTTACGTCGAGGTTAAGAATAAACAAAGGAAAGTCACTTTGAATAGAAAAACCTCATGGATGTCCATTCTACGTAGATCAGAAAAAGATGTGGTCTCATGCTAATACGTGTGCTGGCTAGAAAGTTTTTTCTACAAATTCAAATCAAATAACTTGGTAATCATGATAGAAGTTATTTTTTTGAGGATAAAAACCGCAGTGACATTTTCCGAAAGGCTAATTCTTTTCCAGGCCACTAACAGCTTAAAGGGCGACTAACTACTTGGTACTAAAAAAATAAATTGGCAGCGATTAAATATTTTACAATATTTTATATTAGACAAGCTGACCCGAAAGACGTTGTCCTGTCTTAACTATGACTGTCATATGTCGTTTAGTTTTAGTTTTGACTATTGACTAAAACTAAAACTATCGGCTCATTTATCAATCCCTCCATCTGTGTTAAACGATAGTTGCAGCGCGCATTCTGTCAATTGCTGACAGTTATTTCAAACAACTGACAGTTATGTAAAATTAATATTGGCGTTAAGTTTTCTTAAATTTTGTAACGTTCCGATCAACTTCCTTATTTTTTTATTTCATAAGATCCTTCTTCTGACAAAAACGAACACAAAAAAATATATGTGATATCGGTCCAGCCGTTCACGCGTGATGGCGTGACCAAGGGAAAAAGGGATTCATTTTTATATATATATAGTATGTAGATAGATGGGCTTCAAAATGTAAGGAATTATAAAAACGAAATAATGGCTGCTACTTTAAGGTAGGTAGCGAACATTTATTAAACAGGGCCAATTGAAATCATAGACGAGGTAGTATAAATAATGACATGGCGACTAATATTAACAGTGGGATAGGATGCAAGAGCGAGCGAAGCGAGCTCGGGACTTGGGGCACCCCGACTCGGACAGGCTAGATTAGAAGAGGATGGCGGGGTCTTCCAGACCCCGCCATCCCCTTCGTAGTTATTTTTTTTTAAACCACCCAGAAGTAGAAGCCCCGCCAAGCGGGGCTCTGTTGACTACGCCTTATTATTATTGCCCTTCAGACATAGGAGGCGTCGCTAAAACAAAAACTCGATGCCAGTTTCAATTAAAACTAAGCTAAAAACTGATTACTAAGCTGCTACTTTCTACTTAAAAGTATCCTACGCTGTAGCTGCCAACCTACTATTTTTGGCCTACTATTTACGGCTTTAATTATTTTCAATCCTAAATTCAGATTTGTTTGTCAACGCCTTAAATACATGCCTTTCCGAAATAAAATCTTTGTCATCCAGATCGCAAAGTCAGCAAGCTGAAGTGTCAGTGGGCCGGCCGCATCTGTCAATATTTCAAACGGGACATGGCGCAACTGGGATTTAGACGTTAGGAGTAGTCGGATGTTTTTAAATGCCCCAGTTTCTCCATTTTAAAATTTCTCCGTATCAAAAATACACATCGTTAAAAATCCTTAAATTAACTGATAAGTAAGGTGTAAAGGCTTTTGAATAAAGAAAAGGTAATCAAAAAAATTAAGTTAAGAACAAAAATTTGTAAGTTCTGATAAACTGTAAAAGATCGCTTGCCTAAAAAGATTTTTAACAAAGAAAAACTTGTTTGAAAAATCATCAGTCAAAGTTAACACAGGGTGTTAGGGACTGTTAAAAGAAATAAATAGAAAATCTATCATAGTAAATTTACAGAAGATTACTGAAATGTAGAAAACAGTAGGTTCAAAGATGTTTCACTGTTTTTCCTAAGATTAGCATAATTATTTTATTTTACAAAAAGCTTACAGATTAATAGGTAATACAGTTAAAAATCAATCGTAGGTAGTACAATTGGCTAATTACAAGCTGAACATGTTAGAACTTTTCTGTATCTTTTATTATATTGCATGCAATATATCATGTAATAAAATTTTACTTACTTACTTACACATGTATATCAGCCTATAATGTTCCCACTGCTTGTACACAGGCCTCCTTTCGACTCTTGTTGAGAGGGTGTGGGCCGTAGTCCACCAAGAGGGCCCGGTAGGGGATGGTAGATGTCACATGTCTTCGAATTTCTGTTTCTAGAACATTCCGGTTTCCACACAATGCTTTCCTTACGCGTTTTGAGAGCAGTGGTGATGAAATAAGTTACTTAAATAAAAGCGCCTGTCTGGGTTCGAAACTACGACCTACAACTTGTAAGTCGCGGCCGTTACCCTTACCACTTGGCCACCACTGGTTGTAAGATTACTGGGGATTAAATGTCAATAAAGGTGACCTATACCTAATAAATCACTAGCACCCAATTGCGTAACACATTACCAATCAGAATCTGAATCAATATGAAGCTTATTGCTAATCCATTGCTTCCTATGTTCGAAAAATTTGTCTGCGAATTTCTATACTAAATAACGCAATGATTGTGTTGAACTTTTTTACAAAAAAAACAACCGACTTCCAAAAAAAACACTAAAAGACGTGAAAAATAACTTTAATTTCGGAAGTCGGTGGCCAAAAATGAAAATACCAAATCAAAGACACCGACTTCCGAAATTAAAGTTATTTTTCACGTCTTTTAGTGTTTTTTTTTGGAAGTAGGTTGTTTTTTTGTAAAAAGTTATTATTTTTCACATTTTAGTTGCGGTACCTACCTCAAACAAATTCGTATACCACTACTTGATATGTAAATAACAATGACAGGAAATTATTAAAACATCATCAATATAAACTAAGTGGAAAAAATACGCAGTATTATGGTTAACTAAAAACTGCAGAACTTAATCAAATTGTCTGGGACCATATGTGAAGCACCAGCTTCCAAATAAAAAAAGAATCATCTAAATCAGTTCACCTAGAAAAAAGTTCTGATCAAACACACATAAAAAAAATACAGTCATTTTTTTTTTTTTTCGCTTTTTCTTTTTTTTTTTAAAAAACGTTGCCCCACTCTAGGAATTTCTCCTGTATCGTCGGTGCGTTTACAAACATTCAAACTCACATACACAAACAACCAGACCCGGAACAACTACTTGTAGGTCATACAAATATTTGTTCCGCGCGGGAATCGAACCCGCAACACGCAGCGCAGCAGTCAATCGCTTAACCACTGCGCCAACCGTGCCGTCAAATTGTGAACCTCCTCCTTTTTTAAGTTGGTTAAAAATGAAAGCTATTCCTACTGTTAGTGTGTTATGCAATTACCCCGCTGCCCCGGCTTTGTGGATTGATCGCCAACGTGGGCAAAAAACATTAAGCTGAAAACAAGCATCACATGAGTTGCTTGAAAAAGCATCTCATAAGTTGATTGATTTCAGTCTTCATCCTTTATCAAATAAGATTGATCTGCATCCTAGTTTGTAACGCAGCAAAGTTGAAGCGCCATCTGTGCACTGCGACGGGCACCTAATTTATTTATTTAAGGGGTTTACAAGAGCTAAAGCGCGGTCTCTGTCGGATTGCATACAAAAGAAAGAGACGCGCGATGACACAACGCTGGTAATTTATTGCAAAATATGAAGCAATCATGGATTTACAAAAAATCTATTCATTGGACTAAAAAATTAAAACACTATTACGTTAGTATGTTGCTTGTAGAATAATCTGACAAAAAATCTGAATGTTTGCATGTATGACTTTTAATCGTTAAAAAATGTTTTTAGAGGTATCTTCGTGATTTTTTTCTATCATATCAAGTTAATTGTAGTTTGTTTTCAACACACTAACTAGCATATATCCTGCAGAATATCATTTATTTTTCTGATTTTAGTTACTGCAGTGGATCTTATAGTTTTAGGCATTATAAATTTGCGTTTAGGTCATGTAGTCCCCTTAAATCTCGCGCGCTCCGCATTTCAGACTGTTGCGCGTAAGCGTCGCTCCTTATACGTTTTTTTTTATACACCTAATTAATTGTTAGTGTACCTACGTACAAGTATAAAACTATTTTCAAGTCATTCATATTTCATTGGAAATAACCCACTGCACACATCAGAAAACATACACATACAATGACATAACAACAAGCAACTGATGGTAATTGCACTTTGTCGATACTTAGTTACTTAAATTCAGTTTAATTTTTGTTTTCATTGATAACTCTGTAACTGTGGATTTTTTTGACAATATTTTAGAGACTAAATGATAATAAGGAACATTATTCTCAAAAAAAAAGTTTGAGCAGCAGAAGTTCTCATTTTTTTTGTTGATAGTTACGAGTATAGCCGACTTTGTAATTGCTTTACCAACCTAAGGTTCAAAGTCATTTGCACATCATAAAACGTCAAGTCTATTTTTGCTTTAAGATCAATGTGAGACTGTTAGATAGTTTCCACCTTAGTGAAGTTTCAACGTCAGTGAAGTTTCAACCTTAGTGAAGTTTCAACGTTACTACACACACGAAAACGACGACGACTATACAAAAAACGTATTCCTTCCTTCCTTATACAAACCCAGGAAAATCCAGACAAAAATCTAGTGCCGAATCTCACAAACAACGCGATAAATCACGTTGTTGTATCAATAACCTAAATATAGAACATTTTAACGTCTTATTTATCGTAGAAATTGCTTTTATTTATATTATATTTACCTCGAAACTTTGTATATTTTTCCCTTTTCAATGCCTCCAGTCAAAAGAAGAGTTATGTCCCGTGGGTGTTAAAATAAAAGTTACATTAAGGTTCTTTCACGTTGGTAAAAGGTAAGCTTTTTACATTATCTTTTTTTTTTCATTTGAAGTAATTTCTGGTTCTTAGAAAAGGTGATGGCATAATTTTTTTGTTGAAAATGTTTTTACTTACCAACAAGCGATAGTCAGACTCCGTCAGGCTACCGATTTCAGAATGCTTTTGTTAATTAAAAAGACTTTATTTAAACTACTGTAATAAAGATCGCAACCAATATTTTGATATAAAAAAGAGTGTCTATGGAGTTTTGCCCGTTCGTCTCCATAGGAACCTACTACAATATTCCAATTACAAACGGCCCGTTGACTAAAGAATTAATTTAAATTTTCCAGAGCAATAGACACGAATATAATAAAGGCTCAGAACAAATATGAGAAGGGTAAAACCAACGTTGATCTCCGGCCGCCTTAGGGTGAGGCCTGCAGGCAACAGACTTGGGGAGTTGATAACCTGAATGGTGAAAGGCCCGAGACGGCTGCGCGCCGTGTTCCGCACGCGCCTATGTCTAGAGGCATTGCGGCCACATGCGGCCGCTGAGGGTGACGGGGTCCGCATAAATTCATGCGAGCTTACACCTGGCTGGGGGAACGTAACGCCATACGCAAGCACTCCAGCACCCCGGCTAAAGGTAGCAGCAGAACACCATGTGGTTTTAGTCAATAAGAGTCTGACATACCCCTCCACCCTCCCCAAGGTGGAGGACTTCCATGAGGACTTCCACAGGATAAAAAAAGGCTTAGAACCAACCTGGTAAGCGTTGGACCCTTAAGTTAATTAAAATGATTGCGTACTAGAAGGTGCAGCGTGGGGTACCGCAAGGTGAACCTTCTGGGAAACTACTACGGTTTGGAATGGGCAACTAGCTTCATCCTTCTGACTGAGCGATTGTTTGACAATTCAATAGTGCCTGTAATTGAAATAAATTCTTTGAGTTCGAGTTTGTGATATTTTTTGTTGGTTGTGCTTTCTAGTTGAGCGTTCACTGAAGTCATGAGCTCGATTTCATAGAATCCCAAAACTGTGTTTTCGTCCATCGTGTATACCCCAAATATTTTTTTTTCAACCGATTGGATTCAAAAGGCTTTTAGGGTAAAAGTCAACGACGGCATTCCATACATACATACATACATATCATCACGCCTGTATTCCCCGAAGGGTTAGGCATAGGTGTACCTTAGTACACCCACATTTCGCCAGTTATGTTTAAGTACCATGTAATAGGGGGCGAGCCTATTGCCATCAACCGGGCACAAATCCAGACTCCGGGCTGCTACCGAGAAATTCCAAATAGACAAACCCGATAACACTTTCCCCGATCGATAACGCTTGCGATCACTAGACCAACGAGGCAGTCAACGACGGCATTCCGATACTGTGGATCTGAATTTGCCAAATAAAGTAAATATGTCGCAAGTTTTTACCCGTTGATTAATTCGATCTATCATTGTGCATAAACTACTTTGGTATACCTATGTGTCGGTGAACTGAGTCATCAGTCTGAAACGAGACAGTCCTTGGTATCCATGGAAGAGAATTACCTATTTTCCTTCTGGGGAACTCGGCTTTCCAGTACATATTCGCATCCATTTTCATAGATACCGAATAATAAATATCGGTATACCATCCACGTATGTTTTCTGTTGCTTTACTATTGCAAGAAAAGAACTCCGAATAGGTCAAAGGCTTACGAATATAATAGTATAGAGAGCTGCAATACTTCGCCATATCGCCCGAAACCCATCCGAAACCCTGGAAAAAAAATTGTTTAGCGGAAAGAAGGAAGGAAAGAAACTTAGGGCATGTAGCCTAACACGATGGACTGAGCAAGTGAAGCAACACCTGGACACCAAAATCTCCGACGCATAATAACGAGCCAACGATTGTCACCAATGGAAAGAGGTCGTCAAAAGGTTTAGTCGGGCATGCTCAGCTATGAGCAAATTACTAAAGGATGAGGACTATCACCATAGACACCCTTTTTTAACCGACTTCACACAGAAGGAGGTTCTCAATTCGTCTGAATGATTTTTTTTTGTTTGTTTTTTTTTTGATATCGCAAAAAACCGAAAATTCAAAACCAAAGACACCGGCTTCCGAAATTACTTAAAGTTATTTTTCACTTTGTAGTGTTTTTTTTTTGGAAGTTGCTTGTGTTTCTTTGTAAAAAAGTTTTATGTTTACAAAATAGGCTCGGCTTAAAACCTTAGTAGATGTGAATGCAAATAAAACATAATAAAATATTTATTCGCTTCAGCTCACCGATTCAGACACACGATGACACATTCGAGTATTTGGTTATACGTTTATGGAGGTATGTAACCCAAATAATTCGTATGAGTGTTTAAAACCAGTGTCCATTTTATTGATTAAATCGAAATCCACGACATACCGTGAGAATTAAAAAGTAGTTAAACCCTATAAAGTTTTAATCAATTCAACATACTGGCACATTTGAATCGTCAAGGATTCGGTCAGTCAGAAAGATGAAGCTCGTTGCCCATTCCTAAGCATAGTAGGTTCCTACGGGGAAAACGAGCAAGAAACTCCATGGACACTCTTCCTGGTTACATCATCCATCCATACGAAAAATACGCTCTTGAACAACGGAGCTATCTGTGAATAGCTGACTCCAGCCTGTCTTACTGCTAAGACTAGAAGAAAATGAGAACAACAATGAGGCTATTGTTGACAGCATATTAATTCAGATTTGTTACAGATATGGCCATCATGTCTTTTGGTTTAAATAGGCTTTTATTTTTATTATTTTATTTATCTTTTATAAAGATCGTTTTATTTGTTGTGAATATGAGAACGTTGTAGGCCTAACTTGTAGACTGTATATTTGTAGACCATTTTCTATTTTATTAAGTACCTGGCACTTGTTGATAGCCCTACACTGTCCTCCCATACATATTAACACAATAATTTGAAAACATTGTGAAAGCCAATTATTTTAAAAGAGTAACCGTGGAGTTTCTTGCCGGCTCCTCTCCATAGGAAACGACAAATTGGAACCGTGCACCTAGTTTCTGACGTTTCATAAGTGCCCGTGTAGGTTTATGTGAAATAAATATTTGAATCAGATTTTATTTTATTTTAGAACGATGTAGAAACACGTGCACGTAAAAATTTTACTCTGACAATAATTCGTAAACATTTCGGTTCGTTATCGAACAGTACTGCGCCTTTAATATTTTTATTCCCGTCACAAATTATTAGCTTCAACTTAAACCTATTAACACAGCAATCCGAATTTCCCCTAAAATGAAATAGGTTACATAATATAGCGAAACGCGTCGACGTAATAGCAATAAAATGTGGATTCCTATAACTTTACGGCCAAGTTTTATAACTTCCTTGAGAAAGCCAATAAATTCCAACAGCGGGAAACAGGAAGACAATATGGGGTAATATACTAATTTGGCTTGGGTAGTAGGTACCTATGTATGCCATGGGAGTTTCTATTTTATTCTTTAATCGTGTATGTTTAGATTTAAGAGCGCTTACACGGGTCAACTAGCGCCACTGCTTTAAAAAAATATTATCTCGTGACTGAGAAGGAATTTTGAAAAACGGCTCATTAAGCGACCTCGGTATGTGTGTCAAGATTTTTCTAATACCTTTTATAATCTTTCATATTGCGACACGAAGCAACAAAATTCGATCTAAACAAAAGCGGCCACATTCATTTAGATCGTATTTTGTTGCTTCGTGTCTCAATATGAAAGTTTATAAAAGGTATTAGAAAATTCTAGAAACACTTACCGAGGTCGCTTATTGAGCCGTTTTTCAAAATTCTTTCTCAGTCACGAGATACAATTTTTTTTTAAGGACCCATGTAAGCGCTCTTAATATATTTTATTATGTGAATAAATAAATCAATCAATCAATATGTCTAGCTTTTTCTCACATATGTTTGGGTCGGCTTCCACTACCCATTTACTGGGTAACATAACGCGATACGCCATGGTAAGACTGGTTGTCAGATTTTTGGGCTTCTGACTACCTGTAATGACTGTCAAAGATGTACGAATAAGAACCGGAACCATAGGCTTAACCTGCTTTCTAAGGTGAAGGTAATGTGAACAAAAAAAAAACACGTAATACATATAAAGCAGCGTTAGATATCGAAACAATATTTCATGTTATTGTCAACACTTGTAACGTTCCCAAAACGCTGTCAGCAACTAAAGCAGTTGCTAGAAAAGTAATTTTATTTTTTTCAGAATCGCCTGTTGAAATAAACTAGTAACACTGACACAGAGTGCTCTGAATATTTTTGCAGGCGACGCGACGCGGAAAAATAAGTACAAAATCATTAAAAGGTGTCTGCTGTTATTTACAACAATATTACTGATAATTCTATATACATATTCCTTGAGCGTATAAGCAGAAAAATCAGCAAAGGTTGAAATATGTAGTTAATGTTACATTAACTGCTCTCAGTTATGCCATAACGAACCAACCAAGTCTCTAAATAATTCAGTAAATTACATTTAACATAAATACATCAAAAATAATTTGGAAAATGGGTAAATTTGTGACCTGTGTTGGTTAATTTTGGGGCCTTACTGGGCCTGCTGTCACAGCGGGTATTAGTAGCAATAAGTTGCGTATCGTATGTATCCGTGAACATTTGTGATGGCGATTACGACACCCTAATGGGGGTGAAATTGCTTACCCTGATTTATTTAGGGGTGAAACGTGAGCGCTATTTTTGTACACAACGTTCATTAGTTACAGGGTAACAGGAAGAACTTAATATGTAAGATTCATGGGAAGAGACATCGTGTTATAAGTGGAATACACCTACAGGGTCAAAGAGGTACGAAAGATTAAGAAAAATATTTTTAAACCTGAAATATTAATTACTAGCATCTACCCGCTATTTCGTCCGCGTGAATTTCCTTCGCAACGCATCACCTGCCCGCGCTATCACTTCCATTTCGCTTAGCGCTATTTCTGTTTTTTTTTTCATTTTGCCCAGCTCCTAAGGGTCATAGCGCGATGTTAAATAACCTATCGCCTTCCTCAAGAATTGGGTTATGAAATGCAAAAATAATGTTTCAAATCCGACTGGTAGTTCCAGAGATACGATCGATCGATCGAAACGAAATACGATCTAAATGAATGTGGCCGCTTTTGTTTAGATCGAATTTTGTTGCCTCGTAGCTCAATATGAAAGTTTATAAAAGGTATTAGAAAAATCTTGACACACTTACCGAGGTCGCTTATTGAGCCGTTTTTAAAATTTCCTGCTCAGCCATTACAAGTCAGTCTCCAGTTTAAGAATTTATATTATTAATAGGTCTACGAGTTTTTACCTCTGTAACTCACTCAACCAGCAATATGATATAAATAATAAATTTCCTTCCCGACCAGTTATTGCTAAATATTGAAGTAATTCCCAGTATTTCTTCAAAGACTTCCCGTTTTCATTAAATCATAATATCTGGTAATGGATATAATATTGTTATGTACTGGAAACGGCATTACAGTGTGCAGCCACTACAGAAGCGACCAAAGTCACAAATCATATTAATCTACGTGAACTAAAAATAGAAAATGGTGACTATTTTTTCGGGGAGTTGCAAGTTCTTCTTTTTAGGGCTCCGTACCCAAAGGGTGCCACCGGGACCCTATTACTAAGGCTCCGCTGTCCGTCTGTCTGCCACGGGGCTGTATCTTTTGAACCAGTAGGTAGGCACTTGAAATTTTCAGAGTGTGTACTGTTATGGCCGCTATAACAACATATAATAAAAATAAATAAAGTTAAAAATTAAAAAGGCCCCCATAAAAGAAACATGTTTAAAAAAAAATAGTGTTAAATATTATACGGAGGTTTGGAACCCTTCGTGTGTAAGTTCGACTCGCACTTGGCCGCTCTGTTTTTTTCTTTTTGAAGAAAATGTTTGTATGTGCGCAGCCTTGAACAGTACTGAGAAGATAATATGAAACATTGAGCTTTAAAAGATGATTGATTGTAATACAAAAATGAATGATTGAATTTGACAGAACGAGACGAAGAGGCTCTATAAAAAACCGAACTTTTTCCATTATTCGGTGTACCATATAAATTTCGACCCGGTACCATTCTAAGTTACCTGGCTCGCCTAGCGAGTGGTGGGATAAGGGGATACCACCACTCTTTGGCAGATAGGAAGAGTATTATTATAAGAACGATTGTCATAGAAACTCCTATGAAAACCGGGATTAAACGTCCTCCAAGTCAAAAACGGGTCACAATCGCACGTCCACGGGCCGAAAACGCCAACTCATCGCTAATTGCAGCTTAGATAAATGATATATAATTTTATTTCTATAAGTAGGTTTGTACAAACACTTCTACACGCCAATCATATTTTTTAATCTCGATGATGTCGGCGTTTTCTATCTGACTACTCTGAGAAGAAAGGCCGAAACAAACTGAGAGGTCACAGTTGTCCAGACATAATCTTGGTCAGATCACGTGAAAACCGTGTAAATTGGGGTCTGAAAAGGGTTTTTTGAGGAAAGAACCACACAGATTGAGTGGACTTGTCCAGTCAGTGCAGTCAGTCTTGTCAGTAATTGTGCAGCTCAGGTTCATCAAATGTCGATCGTTAAGGGCAGCTGCTGGTTTAATACAGAACGGTTTATGATTTTAACCGTAATACCTTCGCTGTAAAATCAACCCGTGTCTAGATTAAAAAAAACGGCCAAGTGTGACTCGGACTCGCACGCGAAGGGTTTCGTACCACCGTACAATATTTAACACTACATATTTTTAAACAACACGTTTCTTGTATGGGGACCTTTAATTACCCTAATTTTTAACTTTATTTTATTTTTATAATGTTTTGTTATAGCGGCACGAGAAATACATACTCTGTGAAAATATCAACTGTCTACCTATTACGGTTCATAAGATACAGCCCGCTGACAGACAGACGGATGGAAGGACAGTGAAAAATACTTTAGTAAAAAAAACAGGTTGCTTGTATAGGTTCCCCATTATTTATTTTTATTTGTTGTTATGGCGAACATAGTAGTACATACTCTGTGAAAATTTCAATGGTCTACCTTTTACGGCTCAAAAGATACAGCCCTAAGACAAACGGGAGTTAGGACAGCGGAGCCTTAATAATTGGGGACCCTATTACCGTAGGCACCCTTTGGATACGGAACCCCAAAAATGAATTATCCTTAATCATCTCCGATTTAGTGCCCACAATCCTATTCGTGGATGTAAACCAGAGATAATGGTGTTCGTATCGATTCCGAGGGTCCCAGTGACCCTGAACTCGACAAAATACGTAGACGGATTTCGTGAATTCATTTAACTTTAACAAATCTATAAATATAATACCTACGTACCATATTGGACAAGAATATTCGAGCTTTCTGATAAAAACAATTATAGTTTGGTACCGATCGATTTTTTTTATGAATATGGAACTGATTGAATTTTAATCAGCACTCAATAGTTTTGTTTTTCTGCTGTCGAATCTACTTTTTCAGTCAGAATTTATGTCACTAACGGTAGTATTCTGGATGACCAAAGCGGACGTAATGAAACTTCGTTTTGCTGTAAAGATCCTAACAGCAGCCATATTTTACAACCGACTGGCAATAAGTGAAAATTAGCTAACATTTGAAGTGCTATTTTACTACCAAAAACACGTTGATATTTTATGGACCAAGTTCTCAAACGCAACTCAATTTATAGTCGGTATTATGTAGGTATTACCAAACTTTTTAGAACGTCTTACCTCGTGTCTTGGGGTCTACTCCCTAAGCACGTTATCCGTAGTTTCGGCCTAAGTTACGGGCGTACCTACTCCGTATCACTTATGGACATAATGATTACTTCGATGCCCAAAATAAGAATGAATCACAACACTATTTAACAGTTGTCCCTACTTCCGATATGTATTTTCACGTCCGAAAAAAATAATTAGACGCTTGCTTTGACGCATCAACTACTTTTGGACGGCCCGGTCACTTCGTTGACGGACTTAGAGAGTAGACCCCCTTTTCTCGCTGTCACGTCGGTGTTGTTACCAATGTGTATTTAACCGACTTCAAAAAAGGAGGCAGTTCTATGTTCGTTTTGATGTTTTTTTTTAATGTATATTCATCAATTGTACCGTGATTACTAAGCCGATTTACGTGATTATTTTCTCATTTGGTAGAGGAACTTCACGCAGTGGTCACACACAAAGGGAAATGCCCACCATCCATAGACACTTCGGCCTCAAGTACACACATTTTAAAGTATATGGATAGGCTAATATGCAATTTAAAAAATGAACTGGTCAAGGAATTGGTTTAAAAAAAATCTTAATGTAATATTTTATGATCTTATACATCATTTGTATCATATACAATTAGTACATAACAGATTCTACAATCCGATGGTACATAATAATTGTAGTTCACAAAAAACTTTTTTACAAAAAAACAACCGACTTCCAACAAAAACACTAAAAGATGTGAAAAATAACTTTAATTTCGGAATTCGGTGTCTTTAGTTTTGTATTTTCGTTTTTGGTTTTTGTTGGAAGTCGGTTGTTTTTTTGTAAAAAAGTTTTTATTTTTCACTTTTTAGTTGCGGTACCTACCCCACACAAATTCGTATACCACTACTTGGTGTGTAAATAACAGTGACAGGAAAATATTAGCACATCATCCATATAAACTAAGTGGCAAAAATATGCAGTATTAAGGATAACTCAAAAACTACTGGTCAGACCTTGATCAAATTTAAATGGGACCACATGTGAAGCACCAGCTACCAAATACAAAAAGAATCATCCAAATCGGTTCAACCAGAAAAAAGTTATGAGCTAACACACATAAAAAAATAAAAAAAATAAAAAAGTAACAAAAAAATACAGACGAATTGAGAACCTCCTCCTTTTTGTGAAGTCGGTTAAAAATAGATGTGCCCGCCGAAACTTATTGAGGCATCTAACAACAATAAAAGTAGATTAGTTGTGATTTGACAATTAACAGCCGGCTAACTCAATGTTGCCATACTATACACAAAAAATTGATGAATCGATATCGATTTTTTATTCGAATCATAATTTAATTCAAAATTATAAACATCACTGAAACTCTTAAGACTTTATGTACGTCTTTGTGAATATATTTTTATTTAACATATTCTGTTTTTATTGTGCTGAACAAATTAAGAATGATTATTAAAAATGTGTGGTATTGTTTTTGCCATTATCTTATGCATTCGATATTATATTATCAACTATCAATTCGCTTGTTCATTGAATTTAATATCAATAGTAACAGCAGAACACTGTATATAATATATCAGATCGAATAATAAGGATTACGGATGTGATATTATAAATATAAAAAATCCATGAAAACATAATCGATTATTTCGTGCACGAAATTAATATCTAATTATTGGCAACACTGCTGATTTTAGACACAAACGTGAGTTTTAATTAATTTGTCTTTTCGGTACTTTTTATTTGTGCAAAAACGTTGCAATCTTGTTCAGAGAAACGAATATCATGTTAATTAAATAGAAATTACGATGTTTTTTTTTACAAAAACGTAAATTGGTGTGCCTTTATGGCCAAATATGGGCATTTCCCTTTGATTAATTTTGCTTTAGTATCTTTTGACTTAGCTTCAAGAATGCATAATTTTTTACTTATTTTTTATTTTATTTTAAATGGGTTTGCTCTTGACTCTAGTCTAGGTCAGAGATGACAGATAATAATAATAATCAATATAATTATTTAATACCACATTGAATATGTCGATGATGTTATAAGACTTCCTGCCAATGTTGGTTACATCGCAAGTCGGTGGTAAAAAACGGAAATACAAAACCAAAGACACCAAATTCCGAAATTAAAGATACTTTTCACTTTTTAGTGGTTTTTTTCGAAGTTGGTTGCGTGTTTTGTAAAAAAGTTTTCTTTGAGAAGTCAGGTGAAAACTCCATAAAAAAGCCGATCTATCACCAGTAACAAACAGGGGCTAATATATACAGGGAATTCGCACAAAATACCCCATTTCACAACTAAGTATACTCATGAAATTCGTTCAATCACAAAACTCCCGGTAACTTACTACAACGATCGTTTGTCACGCAATGAGGGAACGAGATAGGTTTATTTTAGCAAAAGAAGGTAAGAGACGGCAGCATAAATAACAGTTTTATCTTTCACGTCTGACGGTAGAATGGTTTTGGGAGCTCGCTTCGTATTAGGTATCTATTACGAAACGTGAATTTATTTGCAGTTAAAATCTTCATAAGGCTTATCTGTGATGGACGGATGGTGGAGAAATAAGTGTTCAATTGAATTGTAGACTGATGACTTCATCTTTATCTTCGTTTTAACTTCTTTTTGTTTTTGTTTTCAGGTCAAAAATTATGTATGGCGAATATTGCATAAGTCAAGGAGTGATAATATGTATTAAGCAATTGTCCAATAAATTCCTTTCAAATATATCGGGCGCATGTCACACATACAAACTGTAATTTATATTCAAAATGTTGGCAATGACAGTCGGAAAAATAATAAGATGTAAGTTAAAATTAACCTTAGGGTGCTTCACATTATTCAAAGGGTCAAACCTGGTGCCAATGGAATGCTGGTGGTTATTTATCTAGTGTTAATATTATGTTTGCGGTGAGATTTAGGTACTGTGCGTGGGTTTATTAATTACGTGACGCGTTCAAAGAGAGCATTCATCGATGATGAAGGGAAGGGAGGTAAGGACTGACCTGGAATACAGGTGAGAGCTTTTCAGCTGGCTTCACGTGGCTTCATTGGTCGGTGTTTTGTTTGGCACGAGATCACTGTAGGTACTTCACTCACGATTAATGTTCACTCAAAGTTATTAGGTTGCAGTATTAGCAGCCCTACTTTATAGTGGTTATAAAAGTTCCATAAATTGTGCGCGCGTGCACGTAATCATGAATATGCGTGATTCCAGCGGTGTCTCGATGCACAGTGTCATTATGGGAAGGAAAGGGATGGATATAGGAAGCCACCGAAATACTCTCATAAACGGCAAACTTATTTTTTTTATAGATTAATGAATTAAAGTACGAGGTTTTTTAGACTGTAAACTGAAAAATGTAATATAAAATAAGTAATTTGACTCTTATAAGTCAAATTACTTATTTTATATTACATTTTTTGGCGTCAACAAATGCTTTCAAAATATACAACGTTAACTAATAGGGATTTGGTTTCTTAAGAAATGGTCACACAATAACGTTTGTCCAAATACGGGGCGTTTTTTGACACCTTTATTTTAAATACTATTGAAAATGACAGATTTTTGTTTCATGGCAGCCGTTATATTTTGACAGAGCCGCTGTTCTAGAAAACCGTAGGTTTACATTAAATTAGGTAGGTAGGATTTCTTCCTAAAGTCATTCTTGGAACCGATTTTTTTTATTTGGGTACACATTTACCTGATCTTTCGATTCTTAAGCAGTAACAATTCGATATTATTTTTAAATATGCGTGGAATTTTCTTACCTTATTTACGGGTAATAATAAGTACCTGATTTCGGAGAAGTTAATCATTTTTTTACGCAAAAAGAGGGGTGTTATAAGTTTGACCGCTATGTGTGTGTATGTCTCAGTGTGTCTGTCTGTGGCACCGTAGGTCTTAAACGGCTAAACCGATTTGAATGCGGTTTTTTTATTTGAAAGCAGGTTTTCTAGCGATGATTCTTAGACATGTTTTATCAAAATCGGTTCAGCCGTTTTAAGGTAATCAGCTCTTTTGTTAGCTGCGGTAAGGATCTTAGACGCACAATGGGTAGTTACATTACTTTCAAACATATGTGTGATCTAAAATTTGAAACACCCATGTACTTGTACACTATATAAATATGCAAGATTATAGAATTCTTGGTCCGATGCTGCAGCTAGGATATCCAGCACACCAGTACACCCTTGAATAAATAATAGCAGATATATCGTGTTTGGTTTCGTTTTGATCAGTATTTAATTCTACATACAATACAATGGTGGCAACACAATGAGCTGATGCTGCAGCCAAGATATCCAGCACACTAGTACCTACACTCTTGAAAAAATAATAACAGATATGTCGTGTTTGGATTCGTTTTGTGATCAGTATTTAATTCGACATACAATGCAATGGTGGCAACACGATAAGCTGATTCTGCAAAGCTATTTGATGTAGTGTCTAAATATACCCTGAAAAACGCTCACAACTGTTAACTCATATAAGGATAATACGCTGATAAGAACAGCGCGCTCGATGTGTACAACAACGCGCGCGTTCTGAGTAATTTACAACGATGTACCCACTTACCCGATTTATAAAAAAAAAAAAAAAAACTGGCTTACCACACGACGAGCGCTCTGGACAATTTTAATTATTACCTACATTTTATTATTAAAACTTTGTTTCTCACTAAGTGATTACGTAAATCTTTGAGAAATAAATGATATTTTAAACCGTATATACAAAACAAAACCAAACTAAGTTTAAAATTTTTAAAATAAAAATTGAATTTAAAATTTAAAAAACCCCCAACGCAACAAAGAAAAGCTAACATTTAAAAAGGCAATAAAATAATGCCTATCGTTGAGCTATCAAATTCGATTGAGTAACACCATATATTTTAATTAGGTATAGAAATTGATGGATGGTACGATAAGGTTTGCTCGTTGAAATGGCGCTATAATGTCGCGGCGGGGTACCGCTAAGCTTAAATCAATAAAAATAGCTAAAATAGGAGATTGCATACTCATTACTCATAGCGCTCCCAGACTTAACAATTTAACACCCAACTAGATTATCTACAAAAAAATTATCGTATCGAAGCAATTTGGTTGGAAATGCTAGTAAATTATAGGTAGTCAATCAAATGAAGGGTCTGACTTACATAAGGGGCGGTACCCCGCCGCGACATCATAGCGCCTTTTCAACGAGCAAACCTTATCGTGCCATCCATCAATTTCTATACGTAATTAAAATATATGGTGTTACTCAATCGAATTTGATGGCTCAATGATAGGCATTATTTTAGATTTTTTAAATGTTCGCTTTTCTTTGTTGCGTTGGGGGTTTTTTTTTTTTTACAGAATTAAAAGGATATGTACATTAATAACATCTTACATCTAATTAATTAACTAACAAAGTGTTAAAATTAAAATATAATAACATAACTTAACTAAAACTATTAAAAAAACTGAAAGGCGTTGAAAAATTCCTCCGCATCGTTGCCAACTGCTAATGTACCCAGAGAATGACGGTATTGCCACGTCGTATGGCAATGAGAGGTTAATTGTTTATCCAATTGACATAAATCCAAATCACAACTGCCATTCTTTGAAAGTTTGTATAACATGTCTATAATACGGTAAATTGACGTTGAGTGTCAATTTGCATAACATATAATTTCCCTAACTTTACATGCACATTATTCTGACACTACTGATGCATTGGAATGTAAGTTTTCTCATTTAAACTTCCTGGTATAATGTCAGTCTCCGTTAGTTTGATATATTATTATTTATTTATTTATTTATTATATTTGGGAAAACAAACAGTAGTATACGAGTACTAGGCATAAACAGAGTAGTCTTAAAATTAAAATTAACAAATATACTACCCACAACATTTTCCACAGGTTACTATATTATATAATAAAAACAAGATGTTAGCAAACGTTAACTGTAGTAGGGCTAACTTAATAAAAAAGATGTTAAAAGAAAAAGGTTAAACTAGATATATTCTATAAAAGAACAAACAAATAATAAAAATAAAAATTAATAAAAAATAAAACAAGAGAAAACAAAATTCAAGAAAATAAAACAAAATTATATATTATATTAAGATACTATACCGAACTATGTTCTGTGTGTAGATTCTAACAATAGTTTATTATTGTATGAAAGGGATTTCTTCTTCTAAAAATTATACCTAATACTAAAAGCCCTGTGAATGTCTTTTTTTTTTCAAAATAAAACAATTATTGCCACAGCCGTGATATTGTGAGTGGTATTGATATTACAGGCACATTTTGATAATTCAACTTTTTCAAGGAGATATTGGTAAATTCTAGACACGTAATAAGGACATACGTTACCTATAACGCATTTTATTAAAATAGGGTCAGCGTAGCTGCTAGAACAGTGTGCATTCGTGAGAAAATCCTATTACCAATACCATTTCTGCATTGGCTTATCACGTATGTTATTAACGCAGAAATCAAACAGCCATGTGTTATAAAAATAAACTCAGTAAATACCTCCCTAATGCATCTTGATAGAGTAGTAGCGAAAAATAACATGTTATGAGAAAAGTTTTGATTATGAAAGCGCTGCTATAATAGAAGGGGAAGATCGAAGAAACTATCATAAGGATAAATTTTGTAAGAGATGATATGGCTAGAAAGGGGTGAGTGCTGATATTATGTATGTCGCAGCGTCAGCACTGATCCGCCATCTTTATTTTTGATTATTAGTAACGTCATCTAATATTACTAACCGGAAACGTCAAGTAGTGAACTTGGGTGAGGTCGGTATAGGAAGAGGCAACACTGGGTTGACGGTTGTCGCTTGTCGGTTGACATTTGATATTTTTGAAGTTTGTGAACGTTAATGTTATACTACATTTACACTCTAGCCTCGTCCTTAAATTAAAAGTACTTCAATAAAATATGACTTTTGATTTTAATTTTATGAGTGTATGAAATTCCATTTCAAAATTATTCTACTTGATCCATGTCAGTGTATG
This sequence comes from Griposia aprilina, assembly GCA_916610205.1. Classification (NCBI taxonomy): domain Eukaryota; kingdom Metazoa; phylum Arthropoda; class Insecta; order Lepidoptera; family Noctuidae; genus Griposia; species Griposia aprilina. The sequence goes on from OU744286.1 coordinate 19,557,730, forward strand.
CTGATACAAATGACTCCATCAAGGTATGCGTAGTATGGCGGTAAGCGGTGGGAATTAATAACATATCTCGTATGTTATGTAAATCCCAAGGAAGTGTTGACGTTCTTAACTACGTATTTATAGGTGTTGATGATAAGAAAGCGAAGCAAGTCATGAGAGTAAGTGATTTTGAATGATAAATGATAAATGATTTTATTTCTGTAAATAGGTTTGTACAAACACTTTTACACGTCAATCATATTTTAAAACTAGATGACGTCGGCGTTTCCTATCTGACTACTCTGAGAAGAAAGGCCGAAACAAACTCAGAGGTCACAGTCTCTTTTAAAGTCCAGACATAATCTTGGTCAGATCATGTGAAGTCCATGTAGATTTGTCTGAAATGGTCTTTTGAAGAAAAACCACACAGATTGAGTGGACCTGTCCAGTCAGTTCACGCATTTGTCAGTAATCGTGCAGCTCGACTCAAGAAGACGACGTATCTTGGTAATATAAATGCTAACTATCAATCAAGTATTGATGTTGCCTGAAGATGCCTCATTCTGAAAGTAAACAAAACACGGAGATTTTCTAAAGCTACGGTTTCCTAGAAAGCGGTGAGTCACTGGGTCGTCTTAGGGGCGGAGTAGTAGGAGTTGCAGTATACGCTTAGGGGCACAATGAGCAGCAAAGAAAAAAAAAATTGATGAAAATATTTTTCTGGGACAGTAAATATTTCAGAAAAAAATATATTTCGGAAATCTACCAATTTTATTGCAGTATCGGGTTAATCTTGACCATAGAAAACATTTAGGTTCTGAGAAGTATGGCCCAACAACGCACGTAAGCGTAGTCAATGGAGCCCCGGGGCTACACGGGGCTCCTACTTCTGAATGGCTTAAAAAAGGAACCATGAAATGGATGGCGGGGTCTTTGTTCGCTCGCTTCACTCGCTCACTAGACCTCGCCATCCCCTTCGAACCTAACCTGTCCAAGTCGGGATGCCCCAATTCCCAAGCTCGCTTAGATGGCCTATTTCTCGGAAACAGTGCGTCGTAGGGCCATGCTTCTTAAAAGCTAAATGGTTTCTATAAATTAAATGAACCCGATATTGCCAAAAGAATTCGAATTTTCGATTCAACCGAAAAAAAAAATTTTTTTTTTGTAAGTCCTCTGTCCATAGCGCCACATACTCCAAACGAGCGGTGGCTGTCACATAAAAATCGCAGTGCCGGCTGTCATGAAAATGATGGTAGCGTGGTTTGACTTTACGGTGTCAAAAAAAAGCTAACGCGCACACCAATTTCCTATAATTAATAAAGTTTCAGTGACGTCGGTCGCCGATAAATTGCAGACGCTCTGTATCAACCACCGCTCTTCAATGAAACCATAGCTTTAGCGTTTCATCATATATTTGTGTTAAACTTACTTCAATACCGCCAAACATTTGTGTAAGGTAACAGCCAACTGTCCGTGTCCAGTTTATTTTTCAACGATTCAACAAAAATTCTTAACCCATTCATTTTTAGCAGGGTATAAAAATCATTTCACACGTTTCCTTAGTCTTCAGAACAAAACAATATATCAAGCTTTTTAATTTAAATAAATGCGTAATGTACCTATTTGTAAGTTAATTTTCCACGAAATAAGGAGCCAAACTTCTTCGACCAAATACGCTCCCGCTCCCGCTCATGACAACCCGCTGATCTCTTGTCTTTTACACCAACTGCCATACGTCACTTATCGCCAAACACAATATCGCACACTATCCGCCCAAACGCGGGATGTAGTTCAGTGAACATTTTCTAAAAACATGTGAGCGGCACAAACATACACACAGTTTAATAATACTATTGTTTTGTGTAACCTAATAATGAAGACGCCTTGCGTTTTACCTGGATGTTCTGCTATCGTGAGTTTTATTTTATAATCTTTATAAGATTAGATATTTTTTAAAATTTTTGGTTATGTGAATTTATTTATCGTATTTGGTAGCTATGTTTTGTGTGTTGTTGAGTGTGTGAAACAACAATTTGTGTGTCATTTGTAATTTTAAAATGTCATTTGTTGAAGAATGTCTGTGTTTTTAAATTACTTGACAGTGAATGAAGATTACGAATAGATACTGGCTTGCACTGGCTGGACAAGTCTGTGTGTTTCTTTCCTCAAATCTATGTGGTTAAATTATTTCCTCAAAATACATTTCAGCCACTAATCTAGATGGTTCTCACATGAGAGATCATGTGTTGTGTTCATTCTGGACTTCAAAAGAGACTGTGACCTCCGAGGTTGTTCCGTTATTTCTTCTCAAAGAAGTCGGATATGAAACCGACCTCATCTAGTTTTGAAAATATGTTTGACGTATAAAAGTGTTTGTACAAAAATTACAGAAATAAAATCATTTATCACTTAAGCAACGGATATTAGAATTTCTGTAGGTATAGAAGGTGGTAAGCAATAACAGCACTATTTAAAGTTATATACGAATTCAAATAAATATCTATTGAGTAGCTATAAATATTTCTCCAAAAACACTGTGATACAAAAAAAAAAACTGATGAACACTACAATCCTGCACAGCAAAACAAAATATTTCATTTCAATAACAAAGAAAAGAAAAATTGTGTTGTTTAAGCTGATGTAGGAACAACTGATAAAATATTGCTCTGTAAAGTAAATATCAATATAAATACAATGGCTTTAAAACTTAAAGAATTTTGTATGATAGTTTTCATATCAATCGTGATGTGTGTGTGTAATATAAATATGACCATCCTCCCATTTTATCAATTATTTGGGGTCCGCGCAACATATCTTTTTCTTCCGCGCTTCTCTATTCAAAGTCAAAGTCAAAGTCAAATCATTTATTTCAAATAGGCACATAAAAGGTACTTTTGAACGTCAAAATTTAGAAAAACATAGAATTAATTGTAGTTGCCCCTGCCAAAAGGTAGTTTCGTATGGAGAAGAGTGGGCAAGAAACTCCACCGTTACTCTTTTAAAAATGTTTTACAATATTATGTATAAATTAATTATATGTGAAGACGATGCACCCAGAACAAAATTACTATACCACAATAGGTAAATATAATTAAATATAACGCATGACAGGTAAATTAATTATGAAATAGATACATAGTGCTCAAATATTTACAAATATTGAAAAGTAAATGATTTTTCGAAAATTTCACAAGTAATAATTTAGTATGTGAGTTATAGTAGTTACATAATGTAAAAATTATAAATTATACAATTAAATTAGCAACCAGTTTGATTTTGTCTAGACTCTAGATTGTCCTATGGAGCAGGACCAGCATGTTTCCAAAGCTTTCTTATCTAGGATATAATTCTCTAATTTGTAATATGCTTGTTTACAAAGTGTACTTTTAATATGAGTTTTAAATTTTCTTTCATTTAATTGCAATATATCACAAGGTATTTTGTTGTAACATTTAACACAGTACCTCATAAAAGATGTATGTATGTACTTTAGATAATCTAAAAAATGGTTGATCTATTTTATCTTTATTTCTAGTATTAAAATGATGGCTATCACTTATTTTATTAAAAAGATGTAGATTTTTTCTTACATACATAATAATATTAATCGTCATCTCGGTAATCACCCTTTCTAGCCATATCATCTTTCACACATTCCATCCGTTGTTTGGTCTTCCTCTACTCTTATAGCCATCCATATTCATACTCAAAACTTTCCTCATGACAGTAGGCTCACTCTTCTGTATTACAAGCCCATACCATGACAACCTTTCATTTCTACACAACTTTTCAGTCACCGGTACCACTTTCGAACTTCCTCTTCTATACACATTTCTCATTTTATCCATTCGCGTAATACCACATATCCCTCTTAGCATTCAAAACAAATGAAATGGAATGGATGGATGGATGTCATAAATTTAAACCCCACATTCATATAGGTATATCCTTTTATTTTTTTTGAAATTGCAACATGATCTAATTTTAATTTACAAAATGGAGCATCTCTTTAATAGAACATTTACTTTATCATGATCATACTTTTATTATTCTTATTATAATTACAACTTTAGTTGGTTATTTAATATCAAGACTTTTATTTACAAGACAAATATATTAATCGTGTTTTATTAGAAGGTCAAATAATTGAATTAATATGAACTATTTTACCAGCAATTACTTTAATTTTAATTGCTTTACCTTCCTTACGTTTATTATATTTATTAGGTGAATTGATTTTAAAGTAATTAAATAATTACTTTAAAATCGATTGGATATCAATGATATTGAAGTTATGAATACTCAGATTTTCAGAATATTGAATGTGATTCTTATAAATTTCCCTCTAATGAAATAATATATGTTCTAATAGTTTTTACTAATTAGATGTTGATAATCGAATTGTTTTACCTACAAACAATCAAATTCGAATTAAAGTAACTGCTAGAGATGGAAATACAAAAAAAAACAATTATATAGTGAAAAATAGTGGAAACTCCGTATCAATCTAATTGCATCCGGCCACTGCTGGGCAATGGTGATTGTTTTTCATCAACTATCACATTTCAAAGATAGGTATCTATCTATCATCATCACTGATTATCTTTGCCAAATACGGGCACTATTTACAAGATACAACCAGTGTAGGTGTCATATTGCCTACAAAAGTCTCATAAAAGGAACCCATTTAGAAAACTCTCTAGGAATACTGCAATACAATTCATTTGATCTTCGAGAAAATCCCAAGGTAAATGTTTTTTTTGTTGTTGTTTTGATAAACCAAATGCAACAGCATTATTACATGAGATTTTTTTCCAATCAGGAGACTTGATCAACTTGCTGCATTGAGTTGAAGGGCCACTCACCTAATTCTTTATTTGACAATAATATAACATCACGGCCACTCACCGTACTATTTATTTGACAATAACATAACATCACGGCGAATCACCTAATTCTTTATTTGACCATAACATAACATCACGGCTGTTTCCCCTGAAGGGTTCAAGGCCGAGGTGTACCTATAGTACACCCACATTTTGCCAGTTATGTTTACCTAAGTTCCACGTAATAGGGGGTGAACCTATTGCCACTAACCGGACACAAATCCAGACACCGGGCTGATGCTGAGAAATTACTGATGGGAAAACCCAATAACACTTTTCCTGACCTGGGAATTGAACCCAGGACCTCATGCTCAGCAGTGGTGCTTGCGACCAATAGACCAAAGTGGCAGGCAGTTTTCAGTTATTTGACAATCTATGCAAATATTCCACTCGCATCAAAATTCTGTATCAACAATAAAAAAATACGTGCATGATATCATACAATATTGACAAGGTAAACTTTCAAATTAATCTCGGGGATATGGGTCATTGTGATCGTCGCGATAGATAAGATAAAACTGACACTATGTCTACTGCTGCGCCTGCGCATAAGACGATCACTGAGGCTGTTAATACTTGAGTAATATTTATTTACAAGTACTTGCCTCCAAGTGATGGAAGAAATGCTAGACAAACTAAAGAAGTTTACTTACAAAGTTGCTCTAAGGATGTTATTGGTAGTGTAAAAAAGACTAACTAGAAGTTGTTAATGACAGAAAGTAGCCTTTCGAGGGTATAACTTGCTGAGAAACAAAAAGTGAAAAAATTTAGCACTATAAAAAAATCATGTATCATCTAATGATCGTATGACAGAAACAGAACAAACAATTGTCTAAAGGCGGTACCTCACCGGGAGCATGCGTCTATAATGTAACAGTTCAAATTCGAGGATTACATCAGTGAGTGAGGAGAACCGAGCATTACATCAGTGAGCGAGGAGAACTCAACATTACAGTGCGCACCCTGTAATGATACAATTTGTACATTACAGTAGTGACATATGCATCCTTCCCATTTTGACCTATGGAGCTCATACTTGGTCTTTGACAAACATTCAAAAGTCCAAACTCAGGGTTTGCCAACGTGCAATGGAGCGCTGTATTCCAGGCCTCATATTGACAGACCGTATTCGCAACACCAAAACTGCGCACCAAAACACAGATTACTGACGTTGCTCAAAAAGCCGCTAAGCTGATGTGGGACTGGGCTGGCCACGTCAGCCGCATGCCCAATGAGCAGTGGGCCAAAATAACTACTTCGTGGAGCCGTGACACAGCCAGAAGGCGTCGCGGCAGACCTCGTAGAAGACGGCGGAACGAGCTAGAGAAAACAAATGACCAGTGATCCACTTAAGCCCTGCATCGAGAGAGCTGGAAGTCATGGAGAGAGGTCTTTGCCCAGCAGTGGGATGATGCAGGCTAATAGTAGTAGTAGTAGTAGTGAGTGGGAGCACCAGTGATACAATTTGTAACATCAATGCGCACCACTTGTAATGACCGTGTCGTGGTGCAGGGTCAGTGACCTAGACGGCAGCGAATTCTCGTCAGTCAGTGAGGCAGTATTGTAACGTAATGCTCAAAATCGATTCTTGGATTGCTACATTACAGGTGAATGCTCCTGGTGAGGTAGCGTCTGTTTGTTATGTAATGCTAATTATTAAATCTTGGATTGTTACATTATAGGCGAATGTTTCCGGTGAGGGAGCACCTTAATGATTTGGAGAGGTCAATGGCCGAAGCAAAACTACAAAATTACTCTTTAATGATCACGAGTCTTTGTGTTATATAAACTGTGATTCATTCTCATCATCTTATTACTATAAAAAATCATAAATTATGTTTAAATTTTTTTTAGTTTTTTTTTTTTAAGGCTATACTGTCCTATTGCGGGGAAAAGGCCAAATTACTTTCTGTTATTAACATCGTCTAGTTAGTCTTTTTAAGAACCACCAACAACATTCCTAGAGCAACATATTATCTATCAAATATAATTGACAGATGATAAACTAAGCACTTTTAATTAAACATCGATTAGCCTGAATGATGTTATTTATAATATTTATTTTGTTAATAAAATAATAACAGTCGCTTGGATTATGATTTGAAACTTGCACTCTAATTACGTAACACACTATCTATCACAATCTGAATCATTTTGAAGCCAATTCTTTATCCCTTGCTCAATATGTTCGAAAAAATTATCTGCTCAACAACGTAAATAACACAATGACTTTGGTTGAACTGTCAAAATGAAACCCATTCCTACTGTAATGTGTTATGTAATTACCCCGCTGGTTATGGTAATTACCAAAACCATACAAGATAGTGGATTACTGGCACTAGCAAGGAATTGAAACTGCGAACAGTAACAATATTTTAATGACTTACCGACCGGCATTGCTTTAGACTACCATGCATGTAGTAGGTAACTTAGCTTATCATGTGTGTCTACACAGTACACTCTATAAATACCCATTTATCCTTCAGAAGAAGATTAGAGTTCATAGGTAGAATCGCTACTATGTTCGAAGAAATAAAGCTATTTTTAGGTCGAAAGAATCTGGATTAAATCAAGTGCTCTAATGTTAATAAACTCATCTCCACACAGTTCTTATTAAAAGCAAAGTATACATAATATCGTTAGTAAACTCCGCAAACTCTAGAAAATCTAATAAAATGACGGAGAAGAAACTTCTTGATGCATTTATGATATTAATTAGAACAGAACTAAGATTACTGTTTATACAAGCTCGACTCCTCTTCCGTTTTAGAAGAATACTCAAGCTTTGCAGTGAAAAAACTTGGTAATTAAAAAGTTCTCTTAGTTAGAAAATAACGAATAAGACATGGTTTTATTCAATTCACAAGAATACGGTTGATAAAAACCAAAGATGATAGAAATATTATCAAAATTATTCTTATTGTTTCTTGTTGGCACAAACTTAAGGTTAATACTGGATTTAAGAGATAAACCAGTTGGCAAGATCCTCTACCGGCATTGGATGAAAATGAATACATTATAGTAGCTTGACTGCATGGAAAAAAGCAAATGAGTGGGAAGTTAGCCTCGTAACTACGTCGCAAACTGGATCATATTTTGGCCTAAGCTATTCTAATTTGCCTAGTTTGTAATGATACGCGAGAACAAAGCAGAAGCGGCGGAAGGCGTGGGCGACGTGGGCCCACGCCTACAGCCCCGCAGTCCAAGGGAACTAGTGATTCCAAAGATCAACTTTGGAGGCGTGACAGGCCCCACAGCTTTCTTCAACTCATGAAAAATCTAACCTATCCGAGGTGAGATTTAAAAAAATCTCGCAAAATGTATCTTGCTCATAACTTTTTGTCTTGTCATAGATTACGTCATAAGATATTATAAAGAGATGCCAACTTTTATTGGTCAATATACAAGTATTTATGCTGTTACTAACGTTTATGGCCCGTGGTTTGACTGCATAAGTTCTACTAGTAGGACCAAAGGTATTTTTCCTTTCGGTGGTTCTATCAATTGGACCATGGGCAAATCAAGTTATATCTATAGTACTAAGGGCAACTTTGTTATCTACCAGCTAAGCCAAATAATTTGTAACTAACGTAATCATTGCTTATCTGATGAGTTGATAACCCACTGCAGTATATATTCAGCTGTTGAATAGTCGTAGCCTACCACCTTATCGTGTGATAAGAAGTATTTTGAATATGCACAAGTTTTTAATGTTTTAGAATTTTATGCAATCTTTGATTATGTTTATAACAACACGACTGTATTAGGTGACGAGTAAGCAGATATACGAGTATGTGTCGGAAATACGTGAAATCAATCGTTTGACTTCGACAAATCGGGATGCCAGCGCCACCAGGCGGCGCTCGACAGAGTCTACAACATAACGCTTGACCAGATTTAAAGCAGAGTTTGTCGGTGGCGGTCAAGCACTGAACACGTTTAGAAACTATTGCGCATTCTGTATAGTTGTGTCGTGTACCTACAGAATGCAATTCGCTAGTGTGATTAGTTTGTTCGTAAATTATAATTTGATTTGAACTGCAAACGGTTTTTCTATTGTGCAATAACCAATATTTTCCATAGTACGCCCACAGTAGTTAAAATATGGCTGATGATAACGAGAGAGACTTACCTTCTCCGTCATTATGAGTATGACTTCTGGTAATAGGGGAAGCCATGATGGCCTTTTTGGTAACACTCTGCCAGCGTCTGTGTTCCCCCCACTTACAACCCCCCAGCCTTCAAAGCAAGAGGGAACAGGCGTCTTTTGTGCACACTCTTCTATTGTACAGCTCATCCATTGCTTTCCATCAGGCGAGATCGAGGACGGGAGTAGGTCCACCCACAATGAAAAAAATAAAATCGGAGTTTTTTTTTTAAATTCTTACAACGTTTTATACCTAACTTTGAATATGTATGTCGGATTGTAGGTATTGCAGCGAAATAAAAAAGGAAATTCACCACTCTATAACACGTATAATTTATTAGTATTTAAAAAATGCATCAAAATATGAAATAAGTTAGTAAATATTAATAGATGCAGTTACTGAACATGTAATTTGGTAAAAATTAAAATAGATCACGAGAAAGCTTTTAAGGAACATCGGATGGCTGGTGTTTGTTACATATTTGTTTCCCGAACAAAGGAATCGATTGCAATCGGTTTTTAGGTTTGTGGCTACTAAATTACTACTAATTAAACTTTCAAATGAATATTAATTATATCATAAAGATGAGCCTAAGTAGGGATAGAAACAGATCTAGTAATAAATCAACTAGTATCAAAATGTTAACCCTAGAGGTTTTAATACTATAATCTTAAAGCGTCATGGTTGTGGTAGATTAGAGCCTCAAAGCGTAGTTGATCCTGACATACCGTATCTTCAAAGCGTAGCACATCTCGACGGAATCGCTGGCGACTCGAGGATCATGTCTCGCGGGCAAGAACTGCCTAGCTAGCTGGTCACGAACTCGTTACTATGCGACTGATGGTACCGACGCAAGAGCTCGCAAGCCTAGTGAATAGTCCGGTACCCAGAACAAGGGCTGAAAGTAGCCTTTATTAACTGGTTCTACACCTACGACAAATAAAATAGGGTACACCAGAGAAAAGGCTAAGACATCCGCTGAGAGGGCAAGTCACTAAAAATACGTACCAAATTCGAAGAATACGTATTGTACACAACAAGCATGAAGCCCGGTAATGTTAGCCGTTTTAATTTACATTGTACATGAGTGATTCCACAGAGGCCACGCTGCAGTATGTATTAATCAAACCAGTTAAATCCAAAATTCAATAAATAGGTATTCAATTAAACGGCTGAAACGGCTTTCCTTGACCTGGGAATTAAACTACCATTCAAATAATTAATTATGAACACTTAATTAACCATATTGTGGTTTGCCTGTCAATAAAGTCATATTATCAGACTTTCGGGTTTCTTTACCCGTAACGACTGTCAAAGATCTACTAATAACAGACAGGATCAACGGCTTAACGTGCTTTTCGAGGCAAGGAGGGGTTTCGATATGTTAAGAATGGTCAACCATACACGGCAGCTGTAGCCGGTTAGTCTGGAAGCCGATCCCAACGTGGTTGAGATAAAGCTAGGCTGATCATGACACGGACCGACCTCGGCAAACATCGCTTAACCTTCGATCAACCCGTGCGGATGTTATTATATAGCCACGAGCCACTGATATTATTATCCTCTTGATTAAGTATTCTCAATGCTAAGAAAAATGTAATGGACATCTGATACGGAGGAATGAGAAAAATGTGGTGAGGTACGTTTTGAGTATTCATGTGGATGATTATAAGAGTAGAGGAAGACCACAGAAACAATGCAAGGACTGGGTGATAGATAATATGGATTGAAAGGGGGTGACTCCCGAGATGATAACTAATAGAGAAGTATGGAATGATGATGATCAGTCAACCGACTACATAGCAGTCGAGAGACTTACAAAAAACAAAGGCGAGAGATTCGGACAAACAAGTCCTAACACTGAAATGGAAATGGTCAGGTCATATTCAGAGAGCTAGGGATGAAACATGGTCACAAATAGTTACAAATTGGTACCCAATGTACAAGAAAAGAAGGAAGAGTAGATCATTTAAGAGATGGAGTGACGCAGTCGGAAACTTATGAGCCAGAGGGGCAAAGGGCAGAGCCACCTGGAACGATTTGGAGAAGGCATTCACCGCAAAAGGCGGCCCTTACACCTAACAATACTAACCTTATTTAAGTACAAACCTAACGCTACTAACACATAAATAAATCAAAATCAAAATGAAAATATTTTATTTCACATAAACCAACATGGGCACTTATGAAACGTCAGAAGCTAGGTGCACGGTTCCAATTGGTTGTTTCCTATGGAGAAGAGCCGGCAAGAAACTCCACTCAAACTCAAACTCAAAGCATTTATTTCAAATAAACCAATTACAGGCACTTTTGAATTGTCAAAGGGTCAGTCAGTCAGAAAAATGAAGCTAGTTGCCCATTCCAAAGCGTAGTAGGTACCTATGGAGAAGAACGGGCAAGAAACTCCATGGACACTCTTTTAATCAACATAATATAGTTATAAAAAACAAATTGTTTACATCATTCATGTTCAAATTAAAAATGTGAGAACGATGTAGAAAGACGGTTACTCTTTTAAAAATAAGGGGCTTTTACAATGTTTCCAATTACAGTGTTGATAGATATGGGAGGACAGTGTAGGCCTGTCAACAAGTAACATGTACTCAACAAAATATAAAAAGGTCCACAAATCTAATCTACAAATTAGGTCTACAACGTTCTCACAATTCACAAAATATAAAAGAATCTATATAAAAATAAAAGCCTATTTAGACTAAATGACATGATTGCCATTACTACTGTAAAAAAACGGAATCAAAATCCTATCCACAAAAGCCATAAATAAGGAGTTGAAATAAGAATCCGTAGTATATAATGTCAAATAATGAGATTATGTCAAAGAAGTAAGTAGAAATAAGTTCACAATACAAAATAGTAGATAAGAACTATATGTAAGGGATTATAAAGCAAATAAATAAATATATAAAATGGAAGAAAAAGACATACTGCACAAATAAATTGGGATAAGGGCAGTAGAATGATGATCAATTTTATGTGTAAAGTCATTTTCTTTCTCTCTATCTTTGAAACCGACCACAAAACAACGTACAAAAATGGCTTCAAAATAAAAATGTATCATAATATCTATCTTAAGACTAAACTAGACGAATAACTCCAATAAAACAGCAGTTTCTACTAATTCTCAAACGAGATAAGTACATAACCCTCCCATTTCCCGAGTGTTGCTGCCATTCTCACAATTATTAGGGTTAACGACCAAAATATGACGTTTCAATTAACTTCACGACCCAGTGACTTAGGCCGGTTGCATGCTCAACTGAATTTAGTAGCTCCATTTTATGCGGCATAGTTTTTAGGTTTTGAATTAATTTTGTACATGAAAAGACATTGGTATTTCATTTGTTTTCTTATCTATACATATAATAAAATAGTAAAAAAGTCAAAACTGTAGCTACTTTGAATATTTTTGAAAAAAAAGTAATTGCTACGAGGTGTGGGGAACGAGTCTAATAATAATAAGTCGGGGAAAGCATTTTTTCGTATTTTATAGGTATAAAGTTGTACTAAAATCTCTTTGGCTGTTATACTGTTTGTATCTGGCTGATTTTGATACCATTAAATACATGACATATAAAAAAAAAAACAAAAAGTACAAACGATTTCCTGCCATTTTTCAATAGTTTTTCTGTCCGCCAAAATGAGTGAATGTAACGAAGAAACTCGATACATTTTGAAGTTTTATTACAAAAAAAGGGAAAAAAGCGACACAAGCCGCGAAAAATATATGTGACGTTTATGGACGTAACGCAGTGTCAGTAAGAGTAGAACAAAGTTGGTTCAAGCGTTTTGAGTCCGGGAATTTTGATGTCAAAGATGCAGCTCGCTCTGGTCGTCCTGATATGGAAAAGTCGATTCCATTTTTCAAAAAATGGAGCAAGATCGGCTATTAGTAGTTATGAGATAGCTGAAGAGATAGGGGTTGACCACAAAACAGTTTCGGCCCATTTGATAAGGTCTGTGTACACAAAAAACCTCGATATTTGGGTGCCACACGAGCTCTTAGTCTTGAATTTGTATATAAAATACTAGAGAACTTTTTCCGCGACCTAATATAAATAATTATAGTTTTTAGTAGCTTTTGTCCGTTTTCTGGATTTGTGTTCCGGATTGTAGCAAAAATGGCTGAACGTTTTGGATGAAATTAGGCATACAGATAGTTTATAATCTGAACTAATACATAGATTACCCGGAAGTACGTTCCCTTTGGGGGGTTCCCACGGGGGCGAAGCCGCGACCAAAATGTTATTTACCTATATAAAGTTTTTTCTACATTAACTTTATGCTTAGCTATTATAACTACTACTGTAATTGTCAAACGAGTTGGCTTATCCAAGTTAAATTTCAACGAAAATAATTCTGATTTAATTTTGCTGCGAGGTTTAAAGTATGAAAAATGTTTGATAGTTTAATAGTATTGCTGACAGAATTAATCTAGTCTGAAAACAACAACATCCCGTGATAGCTTGAAGTCATCTGTTTTAGCGTTGAATTTTTATATTTACTCACACAACTTCTGTGCGAGAGTTCTTCGCAATTTCCTCTTAATTTAAGAAGTTCCGTTTTGGTTAGCCATATTCTCTCTTACAGAAAGTCAAAAAAATAAGATAAATGGGAGGCTGGATAGCTATTTATTTATTACTCTTTTTTCTAAAATTTTATTCCTACATGGGTAAATTATGGGAACCTACTTTACGTAAGCAAACATCCTACTTTCAGTGCCAAAAAAAACCCGGAAATTTCAGTGACGATATTTGACGCTAAATCTATGTGGTCAACCCGTCACTATAATCCTACCAAGAATTATGACCAAACCACTTTTTCCTCGTGACGCGAGGATTTACATGCAGAGATTTTACGTGAACTCACGATGATTTATAATCTGCCAAATAATTAAGAATGTGTAAATTATCTTATACTCGTACGTGTAAGAACAAGAACAAAAAAATAACTGAGCAGCCAGAGTTCATTCATCAAAGGTATTTACGTGCACAATCTAATTTGCGTGACTTTCTGTAGTTTTAAGGCTACAATTTTATTGTCTTTTTTGTCCGCAACCGTGATTCGTCATATTCGTCATTAATTTGTCAGTTTTTGATGGATGAACGTCAGTTTGTATAAATGCACGGCGGAATAAGGACATAAAAACGTAACGTTAAAGAACGTATTGTGTACGGTGTTAATAATATTTGCGAAAGTGAAGTGTTATTGTTTTCAAACAATGAACAAAGTAGGTCAACTTTTATTTTTATTGCATTATTCATGGTGTGTAAATGAAAGTGTGCCTCTTTATAGGGATATATGGTATAATTTGGCTGGATACGTAATGTAGGTTTGTGAACTCGAAATACCTCCTCATTACTTCCTGTTTCTCATGAATCGGTAGTGCACGGCTCAGAATTTATGTTGTTTTCCACCTTCATGCGGGCTCTCCGGTTATTGTAAATGTTAAAGCAAATGCAGTTAGAAAATTCCATGATTCTCAAGCTTGACAGACTGACTGGTTATCACAATAATAGTGATTATTGTTTTTAACCCTAGCACGCCATCTATCGACGTACAGATTAACAATTAAGGAAGTTGCATTATTTATAACGTTTGCACCAAGATAAATATTCATAGTACATTTGGAAATCTTTTGAATGCTTGGTTAGCTTGAGGTAACCTTAATTTATTCCGTTTTTGCCTTCTAATGATGTGATACCTAATTTCCAAATCGCTATTTCCATTAATTTATAAGAAACGTGCAGTACGTTGCCTTAGTCACGCTCGCGGTTGGTTTATCAACATAATTCTTTATCAGACGCAATACTACTTTGATAAATCGAAAAAATACTAATGAAAATAAAGTTTTAAATCGATTATTGTATATTCGGAAATGGAATCGATTTGTTTGGAAAGTGACGCGGTGTTTGGAAACACAGATAACTATTGTGAGGTAACTTGTGTTTTTGGAAAATTCGGTGATTTTTCCAGTAATAGTACCTACTTTAAGTGGATTGCTAAATGATAAATGATTTTATTTCTGTAAGTAGGTTTGTACAAACATTTTTACACGTCAATCATATTTTTTAAACTAGATGAGGTCGGCGTTTCCTATCTGACTACTCTGAGAAGAAAGGCCGAAACAAACTCAGAGGTCACAGTCTCCGACAACACGTTTTGTAAGGAGTTAAGTTAAAGTATAATTTAGATCAGTGCAGATTTTTTAAAGTTTTTTCTTAGCCGGCTATTCGATAAGTCTCGTTTAAAGGCACATTTCATTACAAGAGAGGGAAGAAAAATATAACTCTCTTTGTCTCTCACACTAAATCTCTATTATTCTTATTTTTTTAAGAAGTTTCACTTCTATCACGTGTACGGTACTGCACGCGCATTTTTTTTTACACACATAATTTTGTCGTGCAGGCCTCACATAAATCTTATATTTTTTATTTCTCGTCACAACCTCAAAGTAAAATTACATTCTTGCAAAATAATCACTTAAGATATCCCTTTACATCGTTCCGACATCTCATTAAAAAAAACTACTCGATATTTTATCTCGATCGAACGCGGTAACTCGATACCTATGTTAGTCGTACATAGGTCGAAAACACGAAAGTGCTTATCGCGATAAGAGTTACATTCGTAACGATAGACTGCGTATGCCTACAGCAATTGGTCAGGATATTTTGAGAGTCACTGAGAGGGAGACGTGTTCACTTGTTTTATTTTATTGGACCTATAAGTGCGGGAGATAATGGTAAATATTTTTAATTCTTTTGTTTTGTGTAAAGTGATTGTGATAGGTTAATCGAATATGGGTCATAGGGGGTTTTAATAAGTGTGTTTCAAAGCAGTTAATAATTTTAAAAACCTGGACTTATAATTGATATACCTAAGTCTGAAATCGTCTATTCGCACAGAGCAAGCGTGTTAAATATTGCTCATACCTTATCTGTACGAGAAGAGGCCTTTGAGACAAATTATAGGCTAATTTTTATTTTAATATTGGTGTAATAAATGGATCACTACACCAACAAATTATTTTTATCAAGGCAATAGTAGTTAATTACGGAAGTATGTTTCCTGTTTATTGATGTGAGTCAATCTGCATGATAGGGAACGTTTTTGGGGGGATATGAACTAGTTATAATAATTGTATTAGATTAAAATTGACGAATATTCGTAAGCTGACTGTCAAAGTAGGAAAGCACGTTGTCAGTAACTGTCATAGGCATCGACACACAATTTATTAGAGAAACCACACCTGGGGGCCAAGTCTACTAATTTACAAACGTCACAATGGTCTCTGCATTGTGAGTTTTTGACAGATTTGCCATACAAAATCTGTCGAAACTAACAATCACGAGACAATTGCAACGTTTTTATATTAGTAGACTTAGGCCCCGGGTTTTTGAATTGAGAATAAAAAGTTCAAAACTTGTAAATAACAAATCTACTTTAGCGTTACTTCAAATAAAAAATATATTTTATCACACTATCTCTGCCCCGTGATTTGACCCGCATAAGTCTCGATTCTCGTGGGAATATCGGGATGAAAAGTATCCTATGTTCTAAATCAGGTTATCGTCTACCCATGTGTCAAATTTCATTCAAATCCGTTGAGCCTTTTTTGCGTGAAAGCGTAACCAACAAACATACAAAATCAAATCTTTTCTCGTAATAATATTAGTTTAGATTATTTATTTGTTAGTTTCACATACCTACATAGGCACTTATGAAACGTCAGAGACCAGATGTACTGTTCTAATTGGTCGTTTCCTATGGAGAAGAGCTGGCAAGAAACTACACTTTACTTGACTAATTCAAAGTAGCTGGCGAAATGCAAAATTTCTTCGTTTTTTTTTTTCAAAGAAGTTTTGATATTTATGGGCTTGCACCTTATGGTATGCCCAACTGGAGTTGGACAGGTTCTGAAGCTTGTTCATACAATAGTACCGTGTCCCAATTTTCCAAATAATAATTGGAACTATATTTTGCGGCATGTTTTTTCTTCCACCTAGATTCTTTTCTACCGGTCTTTTAAGATGTCTGAATTTGTTTATTTTTATTTTATTTCGTATGGTAAAAAAACAGTACTACTTATATTAAAAATAAATAGAAATAACTTAACATTATAACTTAACGAATATACTACCCACTACATTTTCCACAGATAACAACTTAAATAATTACAAACTTGGCAAAAGTTAATTGTAGTCAGGGCAAAATTAATTATATGAACAAAATCACCTTAAAATAACAAACAAAACTTTTGTTTATGTATTGCATCCTACTTCTTGTACGGTCATAGTTAGAACATATGGTAATGGTAACAGTAATCAGGGATTGAAAACCGGTACGAATTTGGGTTCCGGTTCTTCATTTTGGTTCTTAAAAAAGTTGTTTTCTTCAGTACGGTTCCTGTTCTGGTTCCGGTTTGGTTCTGGTTCCAAATAAAGGTTCCAATATACGGTTCCGTACCATCCGATTTAAAGGTTGTCTAAGAAAGAACTACCACATGATCTACCAAAGCAAAAGTGCCTCTCTCACAAAAACTCCAACCTCTTCACCCGACGGCAGCCGCCCGTACCCCGCCGCTATCGTACAAATCTTCATCCTACGCTGAGCAGCATCCTATGAACTCGTTCGGACTCGCTTTGAAGAAGAACTGGCAAAATAAAGGTTCTTAAAGGTTCCAATGTAAGTTCCTGTTCCATTTCGGGTTCTAGTAACGGAACCACTAAATACCGGTTGTTTACTGGTATTTTATGAACCTTTTCAATGCATAACAGTATTCTATAAAAAAACCCACCCTGAAAACTTAGGTTAAGTGAGCTTCAAAAGAGATGTCATTCCAATCGATGCAAGGAGGTGACACTATTGACAGCAGTATTTTCTGGTGTACAATCAAGAATCCTACTAATATTATAAATGTGGAAGTTTATATGTTTGGACGTTTGTTTCTCAATCACGCAAAAACGGCTGAACGGATTTAGATGAAATTTGGCATTCAGATAGACCTAGCCTGTCCATACCCAGGTCATGGGTAAGGATATATACTACTTTTATCTTGTATCGCAGACGATGTCGCGGGCAATACCTAGTATAAAAATATACAAGGTGGAGACGACAATACGACAATAAATTAAACTGCGTATATCTAATGCCGTTCCCAGTCTGCACACGAAAATTCAATAAAATATATCCAATAATTTATTCAATACAGCTAGTTAAAGATCGGTAAAACCCATAGTTGACCCATCACTTTAGTTCGTTTGAAAAAATCATTTTTTTTATTTCGATGCTAGAATTTATTTGATATTTCGAAAATACTCTTCCGCACCAGTATTGCCAGTGTTTTCATTTATTGTTGTATTTTTGTCACCACATTGTATATTGGTACACCTATTTGCGAATTTATTTGTGCGATGATTACTGTCGCCTAATCCCATTGCATGGATCAAGTTGCAATTAAAGAGAGCTTGGTCACAATCATAAATTTAAAAACAATAAAAAAAACAAGAAATCACAATTATAAATTTAAAAACTTATTAAGTCAAGATACTTTTTCAGACGAACTCATTCAAAATACCTCTAGTAAGAGTTATACCTGTATGTAATTCTTTCATACGTTATGAAAGAATAATATTTCACTTTGTATTCATAGGGTTTCTTTACAATGTATTTGTTAATAAAAAAATATAAGAACATCCTTTATAATGAACCGCTCACAGTCCGGAAACACCTTTTATAACTTACTCTCGTTGCTGCTACTCGTGTGTATTTAAAACAAAGGAAAACGTATTTTTTTTTTGTGAAAACTCTCGTGAAAATAACTCTAACGGAATGTAGATATACGGGAGCACGCTATTATGTCGTATGGAGAAGAATGGGCAAGAAACTCCACCGTTACTCTTTTAAAATATTTTACAGTATTATGTATACTTTATGTGAAGACGATGCACCTAGAATAAAATTATTATACCACAATAGGTAAAAAGAATTAAATATAAAACAATAACAGGTAAATTATTTATGTGATAGATACATGGCGCTCACATATTTACAAATATTGAAAACTAGATGATTTTTCAACAATTTAACAAGTAATAATTTTGTGTGTGAGTTAAAGTAGTTACAGGGAGAAGGAGAGACCATACTGCAGGTAGTCAGTGGGGTACCATTTTTATTTACTTAATAAACATAATATAACAGATAAATAAGATTTTGCCAGCCTCCATGTTTATGTCTGAAGTGTATTCATGTTAAGTATTCCGAAATATAAAAAGGCACCGTCTGTTTATGATTTCAAAGGAAGCCGACCTTAATAAGAATTATTGAATTAATAAAAACCGGCCAAATGCGATTCGGACTCGCACACGAAGGGTTCCGTACCCCTGTACAATATTTAACACTACATATAAAAAATCACGTTTCTTGTAAGAGGACCCCTTTAACCTTTACTTTTTTTTTGTTATAGCAGCAATAGAAATACACACTCTGTGAAAATTTCAACTGTCTACCTATTACGGTTCACGAGATACAGCCCGTTAACAGACAGACGGACGGACAGCGAAGCCTTAGTAATAGGGTTCCGTTGGCACCCTTTGGGTACGGAACCCTAAAAAACGTTTTTAATTTGCCTAGGGTATATTAAGAACAGTCACATCATGTGGTAGAAGTCGACCGCACTTAACAATAATAAAATGGCAATGATATTTAATAAATACCAGCCTCTTAAGCACACAACACACAGACAAAACACACACACACACACGCACAAACCCTCACTTATCAAACGCAGAGTCCAATCCACCAAGATCCCTCTAAAAATGACATTATATATTGGGGTCGAAGATCTCCTTCATAAGACCTATTGACGACTCAGTCCATTGCAAACCGACAGCGGTACACTTCATATCCTCAATTGACTGTAATAGCACGGATGACCGACCACGATACATAATTATGTATACATTTACTATACTACTATAGAGACTTACTAGTCTGTTATTGTCCCACTGCGCACTGCAGGGTCAAGGCCCCTTCTCATACAGAGAAGGATTGAGCGTAAATCATTATGCTTGCTAACGATTTCAGATTATTTTAGATGTAAGTGGTAATCTGTTGTTCTAAAGTTGAGGAAGACTATCCGCTCGTAATACAGTTTTATACTAGTACGAGGGTATAGGGCGAATCAGTCCAAAGACAACCAAACCATTTTTTACAATCTACCATTTCACATTCTCCAACTGTTGACCTGCCTAAATTCTATCCTGGGCTTATTATTAAGTTACTCTGTATGGTTGTCTCATATTAATAAAACAAGATTATTATTATTATTATTTTTAAGTCTCTTGACATTTCTCGGGAGCCTGGAATCCCAGAACTTTGGAAGGCATACGAGGGGCCGAAGCCAACTCGCAGAGGCCCGTTAGACTTTTTTTGTGAAATGAGGCACCAACCGGCGAATATCCCTGTTCGGACTTATTATTATAAATCCAGGTTTCTTTCCGTTGTGTCTTCTTGTAGTAAGTCGGTAATGTCTTAAATTAACTCATCATCAACTGCTTAGGGCTTTTCCAGGTATGTTGGGCTCAGTTTCTAGTCTAACCAGATGGAGTGACTGCCTATCTGAACTCCACAACCCAGTTACTGGGTAACACGATACCACTTGGTAAATTATTTATCAGGGCATAATTCCATAGTGTCTGAGCTTATAGGCACCATCTTTGGTATCGTTCTATAGAAGAGGAATGCATACAATTAGGTACTTTTAAAATATTATTTTTTTCCATCATTATTTTATTTAAGGCAAATAATATTATTTTTTACTTCCTCATTCTACCACTTTCGCTGTTTTTAATATTGGATTTCCTTGTGTATAAATTACAAGCTCAGCTATATCGATAAAATTCTTATGGCATAGTAGTTTTGATACATTCAGTGGATCAACATAGTATTAGAATTCCTAAACAGAGAGATTAGGATCTAATGCTTTACACGAAACATTATATTACAAATAACAGGATGTACTTACGTTTGTAGATATATAACTTGTAGTTAATAACAATCATATATTTTTATAGGTACTACTATTTTTCTATGATAAGGTTTTCAGGAATTACCTTTGAGGCAATAAAGATTGTAAAAGTAACTACATGATACTTTTATTCTGTTTTGTTTAAAAGCAAAGTGTGATTAACGTAGTTTTTATACTACTACTCGTATTTTTCTATGATAAGGTTTTCAGGAATTACCTTTGGGGCAATTAAGATTATAAAAGTACATGATACTTTTAGTTTGTTTTGTTTAACTTCAAGGTGTGATTCATGTAAAATAGTTATAACGAAATTTGCCTTCTGTTTAACATTTTGCTTACACTAGGACAGTATGCCATTGATGATCATCAGAATAAATATCAAGAACCTTCTACAGACCTCATAACCTCGTGAGTTTAGACCTCTTAAGGTCTACTCACAAGTTCACAGAAATAAAATAATTAGGTAGTGCTGCTTTTATTAAAAACTCTGCAAAAAATATCGTCTCGTGTATGTGTCAGTCATGTATGTGTATATGTGTGTGTCGTGTGTGCTGTGAACAGCAGGAATTTAAGAGGCACAATAATAGCCTATTTCAAGAGAAAAATAGAAATTCTGTTAGTTCCAACGAATTTCATTTCATAAATGAAACAAAAGACATTGTTAATAAATATTAAAAAGATAAGAGAGAAATTTAAGAATAATTAATAATAGGTTAATTTTTTTTTTAAACCGAGACAAAAAAGAGCTGGTGACCTTGAAACAGCTGAACTGATTTTGATAAAATATGTCTAAGAATCACCGCTAGAAAACCTGCTTTCAAATAGAAAAACTACACCAAATCGAATCACCCGTTTAAGAGCTACGGTGTCACAGACAGATACACAGACAGACACACACACACAGACACACAGCGGTCAAACTTATAACACCACTCTTTTTGCGTCGGGGATTAAAAACAAAGGGACACATCGTTTCATAATAATAGATAAAGAAACACTTATAAAACCACTCTTGACTACATAACACCTACTTCAGGTTCACGTAAATCCTCGATTATTTTTCTGTTAGTGTCATCGTCACTGATATCCATAGCTTATCAAACATAATATAGGAGGTGTATGATGATAATAAATTATTGTAAAACATGCATAATAACAGTGATAATAAGAAAAATCTAGATATTTCGTTTTTAGGGTTCCGTAACCAAAGGGTAAAACGGGACCCTATTAGTAAGACTCCGCTGTCTGTCCATCCGTCTGTTAGTCCGTCCGTCTGCCACCAGGCTGTATCTCATGAACCGTGATAGTTAGACAGTTGAAATTTTCCGAGATGATGTATTTCTGTTGCCGCTATAACAACAAATACTAAAAACAGAATAAAATAAACATTTAAGGGGGCTCCCATACCCATACAACAAACGTGAATTTTTGCCGTTTTTATAGATAATGGTACGGAACCCTTCGTGCGAGAGTCCGAACCGAACTTGCCAGTTTTTATTGGTACTCTTGCCGATCGAAAAACAAAATCAATCACGGGGTTCTTCTTTTCTAGTGTCGACATGAGCAGGAATGCTATGATTTGCATTACCACTGCGCTAACGAGCTAGTTGCTCGAATCGGCACATTCGATTCCACAGCATTTATTGAACAACTAAGCCGACCCGAAGCAATTACTACACATGCTCGGATTTCATTCGGCTCGTACCGATCGGAAAGTTCCATTTGACATTTTCCCTCGCCGAATCATGTTCGGGTGGGCTCGGCATAATCCAAGCTATGCCGAACAGCTTTTTATTATATTTTTTATATATATAGTGGCGATTAGGTTATCACATTAAATATTACACCGGTTATTATAAGTTGTTATCAGACTGTTAAAATAATAAAATAATCGATTTTATAAAATAAAAAAACAATATAGACCATCGTCTATTCGCTATGCGTATCCGTTTATCGTCGACTTTGTCTGTCATCTCTGACCTAGACTACATACATGCATAAACTCACGCCTTCTTCCCATGGGGGTATGCAGAAACTACAGAACGCCACCTGCTACGATCCTTACATACTCCTTGTGCCTGGTTTACGTTCATACACGCATGCCGGTGGTGAGTACTACGCACCTGACCTTTCTGAAGAACATCAGCAATAAGGTCACTATATGTCTTCTTAGGGCGTTCCCGGTGTTTCCACTCACATCTGCCTTGTAAATACCTTTTGTTAATCACCCTTCATTCATCCTCTCAACATGACCAAACCATCTTAGCATACTCTTTTCAATTTTTGTTACTACATCTTCTTTTAAACCGCACTGTTGCCTTATCACATCATTCTTCAGTCTATCGTTCATAGTCACACCACACATGCTCCGCAAGGAAAGCATTTCCACAGCATTTATTCTACTATATATTCATGCGTCTTTTGCCACACCCAACACTCACTTCCAAACATAAGCGTAGGCACCGGCACACCATTGTGAACAGCCAGTCGTGCTTTTTTGGACATCAATTGGTTGGTTACAATTGCATGTGTAGCACCATTCACTTTATTTCCTGCATTTGCCCTTCTTTACACATCTCCATCAATCTTTCCATCCCTTGTAAATAGACTCCCCAAATATAAGAACTTACTTACTTGCTGCACACACTTATCATTAAATTTCACATCACATACCGATACATCCTCTTCTCTTTCAAACACCATGACCTTCGTCTTATTCACATTTATATTCATCCCTTTCATTTTATATGATTCATCCATCACAGTCACCATGTCTTGCAACCCTTCCGCTGACGATGCAAGTAGAACTTGATCATCTGCGTAGAGAAAGCATTTGACATGCAACTCATTCATCGTCAATCCATACTCACCCTCTTTCAAATGTGTCAGACAACTATCCATGTACAAGTTGAACAGCCATGGTGACGCTACACAACCCTGTCTAACACCCCGCGGGATACAGAACCAGTTCGTGTATGCCCCATTTATCCTAACAAAAGCACTGGAATCCTTGTATAAAGATTCCAGTGCCCGTACTAAGCGCCAGTTCACACCGTACAAGGATAGTGTCGACCACAGTTCTTCCCTCCACACACTGTCATAGGCCTTCTCCAAGTCCACGAAAGCACAGTAGACTTTCTTGTGCTTTGCCAGATGGTTTTCGGCTATGCACCTTAGAGAGATACCATTCCCTCTCTAAATCCTTCCGGCACATCCCATATTTTCTCACCTGTCACTCTTATCACTCTATTTATTAAAATCTTCGCATATACACTCGAGAGCAATGAATCCGGGTCACTTAAAGAATCCTAAAAATCTCGGAAACTAAAAAGGCTAGGTTAATGCAATAAATTGTATTTAATAGACAATGTAATACTCCTTAAATGAAGGTATTAAAACTTCTTAGTTATTGTAAAGTTATATCATAAAAAAATCAAATTTGAAAAAGGGCCACTTTCGAAGATGGAACTACGAAATTACAGCATTTGGTTTTGCTTTTGTTTGTAATCTGTCATTTATGTGGGTACATAAACCATGTTGATAGTGCTCTATATTCATTATTCAAGCTGAAATTATGTCGCTTACGCCTGAAGAATGCACCAGAATACTTACAATGCTGGAAACCGGCCGGAGTCAGCGCGATACAGCCAGGACTGTCGGTGTGTCGCTGTCAACAGTACAAAGAGTTCTCCGACGTTACGAAGAAACTGGTTCTAACCTACGCAGACCAGGAACGGGCAGAACCAGGTGTACCACAGCACGAGAAGACCGATACTTGGTGAACACCATGCTTCGAAATCGCTTTCTCACAGGAACTGAACTCACAAATCAGTTTCGACGCCTCGGAGGAAGTAACCCAAGTGCATGGACAGTAAGACGTCGGCTTGCTGAAACTAACTTAAAACCCCTTAGACCTGCAAACGGCCCTAAACTGGAGCGTGGGCATCGTATTTCAAGACTAAGATATGCCCAGAGCCACGTAAATTGGAGTATTGAAGATTGGTCAAAAGTTATGTTCTCCGACGAATCAAAATTTATGCTCTACAAGCACGATGGAAGACACAGAGTGTATCGAAGATCAGGGGAAAGATTCAAGCAAGCATGCATCGAAGAAAAAGTAGCCTACGGTGGTGGGTCTGTATTTGTGTGGGCCGGAATTTCTTCTGAAAGTCCCACAGAGCTGGTGATCATAGAAAACGGCTCTTTAACTAGCGTAAGATATGTGGAAGAAATCCTCAATGATCACGTTGGTCCATTTATGGTCAATTTAGGTGAGGATGCTATATTTATGCATGACAATGCCCGACCTCATACAGGTAGGATTGTGAATGACTACCTTCAAGAGATGAACATTACTCGTATGGAGTGGCCAGCGCGCAGCCCGGATATCAACCCGATCGAGCATGCTTGGGACGAGCTAGGCAGATGCGTAAAACAACGAAACCCTCCCCCAATCACGCTTCGTGAGCTCAAAATTGCTCTCACAGAGGAATGGGAGAATATTCCCCAAAATCGTATAAGGAACTTGGTGTACAGCATGCCAAACCGCGTAAACGCAGTAATGGAAGCACGAGGAGGCAATACGAAGTATTAAAATTCAAGAAAATCGTAATAAAGTTCAAAAATTTCATGTTTCCTATTTTTGTTTTAAAGAGAGATCAGCAGTTTTTTTCTTTATGTAATTTTGTGTTAATAAAATGTATGGTGACTCATATTTTTTTTACTTTCATTTAAGGAGTATTACATTGTCTATTAAATACAATTTATTGCATTAACCTAGCATTTTTAGTTTCCGAGATTTTTAACATTCTTTAAGTGACCCGGATTCATTGCTCTCGAGTGTAGTTTGCCGACAACACTCAAAAGACTAATGCCGCGGTAGTTATTACATTCCTGCTCAGAGCCTTTTTCCTTATATAGTGGTACGATTACAGCCTTACACCAATCATCGGCACACGGCCATATCTCCAACACATATTAAAGATCCGGCACAACAGGCTTGCTACTACCCAGTCCCCTCATTTCAGCATTTCAGCAGACACTCTGTCGTACCCTGCACCTTTCCCAACTTTCATCCCTGTCAGCGCTCTTACGATCTCATCTATTTCTATTTCATTCTCTTCATATACATCTGAGCTTGGGTCTTCAGAAATGGCGTCTGCCCAGTTACCCACTCCTTGCACACTATCCTGACAACTAAATAAACTTTCAAAACATCTCTTCCAGCGTTTCAAGACCTTACATTCTTCGCTTAGTAAACATCCATCTTCTGCTCTTATAACTTGCATACTCGATGTTCCTGTCACTCCGCGAGCCAATCTTACCTGTTTCCAGAACAGCTTAACATTGGCCCTGAAGTTATCAGAGAACTTCCTATTATACTTCTCTTCTTTTTCACCCTTTTTCATTTTCACCATCTCTTTCACTTTCGTTTTCATTTCGGAGTATCTCTTCTTCACTTTTTCCAAATTATCTGTCACATTCGTTGTCTGATTCACCCTATTTTGGGCCTAACAGGCTAAAACATTAAGCCAGGCCTCTTTTTTCTTGTTCACAACCTCTTTAACTTCACCATCTACCCAAGAATCATTCGTTCTACTACCACCTTTTCTCTGCGCCAGACCACATACTTTTGTGACTACTTGCACCATACAATTTCTTGCTATATCCCATATTGCGTCTAGACTGTAGTCATTCGTATCATCAAATATTGTATCCGTCTTCATTTTTACTTCCTTCTTATATTCCTCTTTTACTTTTAATTCTTGCAGTCTTTTAAAATTTAAAACAAAATATATACCATCATCTATCCGCTATGCGTATCCGTTTATCGTCGACTTTGTCTGTCATCTCTGACCTAGACTAGAGTTAAGAGCAAACACATTTGAAATAAAAAATAGCGTAAAATTGGCACATAATAAACCACCCTTGATAATAAGGCACTAGACACGCAAGGAGCGATGGTATCATGAATTCAACACAAACTTTATGGTATTTTTACCCAATAATCACAAATTAAGTTTAATGTTTTGAAAAATCCTAAAGCGAAAAAAGGTCCCACGGCTAGTATGTTAATTTTTATTAATTATTTTAACTGAGTATGTTTAAAATACGTAATGTAGATTAGGTGGTTTCAATTAATGTGATAACCCAATCGCTACACTGTATTTGATTTTTCCGCCCGGCTGTGCCGAATCATGCAGACCCGATCAAGCGTATAGCACGCCTTAAGTAGTAAAAAGTAGCCTGCTAGCATGCTTCCGGGGTACTATGGATACCTAACTAATAAAGTCATGGTGATAATTTAAAAGATAAAGCATTGTTTGCTCCTTGACCATGAAAATTCTTTGATACATAACTCATTGATTAAAGCCTGTTTGCATTATGATTAACGTAAGTGTTAAGGAAGTGAACAAAAGTATACAGTGATATATAAAAGTGTCCGTACTATGATAGTCAGCTCTTAGCCACCACGGCTTATTTTTTCTTTTGGTTTGTTTTTTTTTTGTTTCTATTTTCTGAACTCTGGACGCTTTTAACATGTAGGTACGTCTTTTTTTACATCGTTCTCACGTATACTTATAAGTTCAACATTAATGATAATAACAATATAATATTAAAAACGTATGTTTTCTCCACCATATAATGCAAAATTAGTACAATACATAATAGTGTTTACAAAAAATACATTGATATTGTGGAGACTGGAAAACAGAACTAATATTTTTGTAACAATATAATTTAAAAGAGTGTCTATGGAGATTCTTGTCCCTTCTTCTCCATAGTTATCTACTACGCTTTGGAATAGGAAACTAGCTTCATATTTCTAACTGACTCCTTGAAGTTCAAAAGTGCCTGTAAATAGTTTATTTGAAATAAATCCTTTGATGTTGAGTTTGACTATGGACTATTAAGTGCGGATTTCCTTCACCTTGTCTGCTTCCGTTAATAATGACAATTCAAAAGTGCCTGTAATTGGTTTATTTGAAATAAATGCTTAGAGTTTGTGAGTTTTAATGACTGTTTGATGACAAACCGTATCGATTTTTAAATTCTCTACTGTATGATGATGGGCAATTTAATATGAAATCAATAAAATAATCGTGAGATTCAGAAATGGGTCACTATGATCAATCAAGCAACTTCATTCGAAGAGCTTAGGGTCTAAAGTTAGCTGTTGTTCTTTAGTATGTTTTAATTCTAGTTTGGAAATATTCAGGGCAAGAGCAGCGGTGGCCCAGTGGCAATGGCCGCGACTTACGAGTTGTCACGAGTGGTTGCGAGTTTGAACCCCAAGCAGGCACTTCACTTTGTGTAAATTATTTTGCCACCACTGCTCTCAGAACGGGAAGGAACCATCGTGAGAAAACCGGGATGTCCTAGAACCAATAATTCGAAGACCTGTGACATCCACCAACCCGCACTGGGCCCGCGTGGTGGATTATAGCCCTCTCACTCTCACCGAAAGGAGGCCTATGTCCCTACAGTGGGAACATTATAGGCTGATTATGAATATTCACGGAGGCCCAAGAATAGACAGACGTCCAAAAAAATAATTTAAAAGTCTCTTCCCAAGGGCTTCCCGATCCACTCCCATGTATATTAAGCGATTATTTATAGATCAGGAGCTAGCCTTTTTTTATATTTTTTTGGGAAATTCTCAGTTGACTTAACGTTTTGTAATTTTTCACTTAGAGAGTTGAATTTTTCGAAAAAAATATGTTATTTTTTCCTTTAGGATAGTCCATGGAAAAACATTATGTAGTGGAGTGACGGCACGGTTGGCGCAGTGGTTAAGCGATTGACTGCTGCGTGGCGTGTCGCGGGTTCGCTTCCCGCACGGAATAAATATTTGTATGACCTACAAGTAGTTGTTTCGGGTCTGGCTGTTTGTATATGTGAGATTAAATGTTTGTAAACGCACCCAGAATACAGGAGAAATTCCAAGTGTGGGGCAACGTTATAAAAAAAAATACATGTACACTAAAATGAGTATAATGAGGCTATTGGTAGACTACGTAAAATAGATTGCAATGTATGATGAACTTCTAATGAATTACTTTAGTTAATCATCAGTTTAAATGGATTTCCAATAACCATGTTATCAGATTCTAGTTAAATGCAGTGTTCATGTATGTAATTAACATTATGTTTAGGAATTGATATGACTAAAAAGTATTTATCACTGAATTCAAACATTTCAATGACTATAGAGGAAATAATAACATTTTTATCAGACTGTAAAGATCGATAAATTCGAGTTTTCTGCGAAACATAAGTAAAGTTTGGAAAGACATTAAGTTATTAGGGGTATGACTGTATGAAGAATGACTCAACCTAGATTTAATGGCGGAAACTGTAGGAAATAAACCTTGAAAGGTTTATTTATGCATTATGAGTAAGCACGGAGTATGTGTGAATGATATTGAGTAGCAAACGAAATATATGAGTGAAATAGCAATACTAATAAATGCTGAATGCTAAAACTATAGCTTCAGTCCACTCAAACTTATATATTTAATCAACAATTTCAAAGCATGACTAAAATACAAACTAATGATTATAAAACATAATAATTTTGTAAAAAATTTGGTTCCCAATATCAACAAGACATCATTTTGTAAATTAAATATTAATTTAAATTTAATCTAAATATGATAACATTTCACAATTGTTAATAATCTCTGACGTCACAGCCCTTATCTACTTAACACCTTGTCACTATGATAACTAATCCATTCATTCATCTTTTTCCAGAGTAAACTCTTCACTTCCAAGTCGAGCGAGTTCGAGCTCGAAGCGTTGGAAGTCCACAACGAGTTCAGAAGCGAACATGGAGTCCCACCTCTAGTCCTCAGCAAAGAAATCAGCAAATACAGTCAAAAATGGGCAGAAACTTTAGCAAAAAAAGACGAAATGGCATACAGCCTCAATCAAAACTATGGAGAGAATGTATACTGTGGCTGGTCAGCTGATCCTCACACGAAAATAAAAGCCAGAGACTGTGTCGAGAAATGGTACAGTGAAATCAACAATTTCGCCTTCGGAAAAGAGCCAGATCTTTTGACATGTGGACACTTCACACAGATAGTCTGGAAAGGTACCAGGG
The DNA here is from genome assembly GCA_916610205.1 of Griposia aprilina. Classification (NCBI taxonomy): domain Eukaryota; kingdom Metazoa; phylum Arthropoda; class Insecta; order Lepidoptera; family Noctuidae; genus Griposia; species Griposia aprilina. Next base: position 19,587,901 of record OU744286.1, read on the forward strand.
AGCTCGGAGTAGGAAGCGCTAAAAGCAAATCCGGCAAGCTTTACGTCGTAGCAAATTACTATCCACCAGGAAATTACAGCGGCCAGTTTGCCAAAAACGTTTACCCTCCGGGCGCTAATCAATTCAAAAGGTACAACAACAACTCCCCAAGAGAATCCTACAACAACAACTCCCCAAGAGCATCCTACAACAACAATTCCCCAAGAGAATCCTACAAAAACTTAGCACCACCATCACCGAATCAAAGAAACAGTAAAAACTTAAGCGACATCGCTTCAGAATTGGTTAGCAAATTCCGATCATCTTCAATATCCGATGACAAATTCGATGAAGAATTTCTGAAGGCTCACAACGAATACAGAAAAAACCATGGGGTAAAACCTTTAGAGCTTAGCAAGAAGCTTTGTAAACTGGCTGAAGATTGGTCGAAGACCATAGCAAAGAAAGATAAAACTGAACACAGAGATCAGAATGAATACGGAGAGAACATTTTCTCAGCTTGGTCTACTGATCCAAACTTTACAGTGACAGGGAGGGACCCTGTGGACAAATGGTACAGTGAGGTAAATAGCCACAAGTTTGGTAAAGAGCCCTCAGACTTGAAGTCTGGCCATTTTTCACAAGTTGTCTGGGAGGACACTAAGGAGCTCGGAGTGGGTGTTGCCAAGTCTAAGGAGGGTCACATTTACGTCGTTGCGTATTACTACCCTCCAGGCAACGTGATCGGGAGTTTCGCGAACAAAGTTAAGCCTCCAATTAATTGAGTTTTTGAACACCTTAATTAATTTCCACAGCCAAAGAAACATTCCATAGAATTTAGGCTATTAAAATTATTTTTACTGTTTAATTTTCCATAATTTTTATGAATGATAATACCTCTATTTATTATTGTTTTTAAGACAAATATTTAATATAGTTTTTACGTATCTTTTTGTATTTTATTATCCACTTTGAAATAAAATTAAAAATTTAGGTACACAAATGGACTTGTAAACTTTAAACTTAGTTTCAATATCAGACATTGTTGGCATTTAGGTAATTAACGGCTAATTAGTATTACACTGACTCAAACTTTGCTACATCTTCTGAAGTAGGTACAGGTATTTTTGGCGTAAATGTAAAGTTTGTGATTTTGCTTGCAGGGAAACTGCCATGATTTTAAAACTAGTTTTTTTTGTTTAAAAAGATAGAATTTAATAACACCAGAAAAGTCACTGTTTTTCTTTATTTACCTGACTAATCTATTAGTTCAAAAATACTATATATGTAGTAAGAAATTAAAACCTTTTAGAAATTTGGAATACAACATTTTAATTAATGTTGACTTATTCACAGATTTTCAAAACACTAGAAACTTAGAACAAGTACAATGCTGGTCCGTTAATAAACACCTACAGGGGTCATGAACCTTTTGTTTCCCAGAACAAGACATTTAATTATGAACCCTAAAATTGATAGGACGGTTCGTAACTAAATGCTAAATCGTCGAGATATTTCTGCCCATGAAAAGGTTAAAACATGAAAGATACTCCATATCGGCCTTCAACAGTTCGCTTCGAGAGAACTTGCCCACAAAATAGATGTAGATAAAGCATGAATCGTTGCAAGGCTATCTACGAGCACACTTTGCCACTAAAATTTGTTAAATTACTGTCACCTCGATATTAAACCTTAAAGTTTAGAACACATAGTTTATTTTCAAATGTTTTTTACTTTAACAGTACCCAAGTAAGGTGCTCGATGTCTCGTTGGAATTTCGTATCATTAGTTTTGAAAAGCGTGTTTCGCAGTTGAGAGCAGTCACTTAGTGGACTCATAAATTTTAGTTGAACCTTTTTGTTTGGTCAAATAGATTTACAGCTAATGTACCTTTTCATAAAATGATGACATTTTTTATATATTTTTATTGTGCTTTTTTTTTAAATCCTTAGATTTTATGTTGTGTATTGTGTGGCAAAATTCCGTTAATGGTTGGGATTTATGAAAAGTTATGTGAAATACGCGTGTATAGAATAAAGCGCTAGAAGATAAACTTTAATTTTATCCACCAGATGTCTTGCTTGTATCAATATTCAATGACTTAGCAAAAACTGACTAACAACTTTAATAGCTTGGTATAATAATTTAAATTCAGAACTAAATACTTTATTGTTGTTTTAATCTAAACAAAAGAACAATAAAGTACTTAGTTCCGAAATCAAATTGATTATTATACACGATAAATCTAATAATTAATGGACATGGAAATTAGCATTCGTTTGTATTCGGAAAGCCAATGATTCCCGAGGGACATTAAGAAAATGGTTGTACTGAATACTTTTTTAAATAATGGACTCTCATTTTTTCTGGCCGTTTCCCACAGTTTTTCGCAGTAACTAAGCTAGGATACCACGTTCAAACTGGTTAGGTTACGTTAGAACTTTGACAAACCGCGGTAGCGGCCGGTGAGCGCTACATCCAAATTGGTCGGGCCAATTAAGTTGGACCTCAAAATATAAATTATTATAGGTTCACTAAAATAAACACATTCATCATATTAGAGTGTATAACAAAATTGTTAGGATAGCAATATGGGAATTATTTGAGGTTCGTTTAAATACAAGCCATTTCTTGACAGAAACGGCGACTTTTTTTTTTTTTGGTGCCGACTTGGAAATCCTCAAGGATGTCCTCCGCCCTCGGGCGGGCGGAGGGGTCTGTCTGACTTCTACTGACTAAAACCACCTCGTATTCCCTCGCACACTTGCACCGGGAGCTACGGGGGCACTTAAGTACTCTTCAACGCAACCCCTGACTGGTGCTGGCCCCGTCTGATCAAGCGAGGGGAGTCAGCTGTTTGACTCCCCTCACGACGTCTAAGAGAAGCACGCGTTGAACATTACGCGCCGCCACCTTCGGCAGCGGACGTCCCCGAGTCCGCCGTCTCTGGACCCATTTAGACGGACCGGAAAAGGGATTATCTGCCCTCTATTGACGCCAGGTGCGCCTGCTGCGGGCCGTGAGAGCACTCGACATCTCCCTCTCCCTTTCCGCTGCCTCCTTCTGCGACATGACATTTTCGCAGAAGGAAATCACCGCGTCCGCGTCGCTGCGCCACCGACCATAGAATGAATCACAGCCGGCAGCGACAGGTCGCTTCACACCTCCGAAACGAGATTATGACGTGGCTCCTCTCAAACTGCACGCTCTGCAAGCGTATGCCACGCCATGTTTGCCAGAAATGGCGGCTTGATTTAACTTTTTGCGGTAATTCGCAAAAAGTAAATACAAATAAACAGGCAGACAAACATAGTTAATACACCGTACATATTGAACTACCTACGCCAGTGCCATTTCACGGTATGCATTCAATATTGTAATTCCAGTGGTTTTGATGAGGAAACTTTTATTACTGCAATGTACAGTGACGTGACCATGTCTGTATTGTGACTTATGCTGAAGTGAAACAAAATGAATGTTTTTATTGTTGCTGTTTGTGTGGTAGGTTTCATTTAGCATTTATATATTTTGGTATTTTTGTCATAAAAGTCGTGATAGCCTGTAGGATTTGGGATACCAAAAGGGTTCATTTCATTCTAGATTATTGTAGGATACTACTGGCCGAAAAAGAAAAAATGTGGACTTCCGGTGTTAGCAATGGTAATGGTTTCTTTACTGTATAAGAAGAGTTAATTCTACATATTATACCAAATAGAAAATTAGACAAAATTCTTAATATGCTCGTTTGCCAAGAACCTCATCCATACTGGTCCCTAGTCCCAACTCGCCCACGCCTTGCATCTATCCATAAATATACGGACCGGGCAAGTTGGGACTAGGGACCAGTATGGACGAAGCCTTGGCAAGGAGGTACCTAGTGTACCATCTGTACACAGTCTCGTTGAGTTCGTTTCACAGCGAAATGGGTACCTACATACTTGTTGTCAGGTTTAACTCCTGATGCAAACGCCAACGGCAAGACTAGTATAAAGATTATTTTGCTTACCATTACTCATTGAGTGATGATCTGAAAAACAAAACACCCTTTGAGTCCAGTAGGTATTGAAATTTAGTACGGGACAGTTTTTTTTATTTTTCGATTACGATTTTGATCCCATAGAGGATGTTGTTCAGGTTTGTCCCTTAAATATGACCACACAATAGTATACACGATAGCACTACAGTACCTTGCTGAATCGTTAAGCAAAGTTAGTACGGTGTTGGCCGATCCTATGTATATTTTGATCTTAGGTTAAAAAAAAACTAAAGCAAGCTGCGTTGTTTTCAGAATCTTTTAACCAATGTGAATGCTGCCCATGACATCAACTTTGACACAGTATTGAAAATATTAAAGGTAAGAAGCCCGGATATTGGTCATTTTATGACCGTGTTTAGTATTGAAGTATTTAATACAGTTAGTACTAAAATCTCTGACGCAGAGACTCTGAGGGCAGTGTTGAAAAAGCCCCGTTACTGCAGTGCTTCCGCAATGTTTGCGGATGCTTCCATCGATGATTTCTTCGCAATCATTAGGAAAAGAACTGAATCGATGATGAGTAGAGTCCGTGGTAGCACCAACACTGTCCTCAGAACGTTAGCGTGCAAAATTGATGGTCCGTTTACTGTGTACTGGGCAGGTGTACATATGCACAGGAATAGGAAATAGGCTAAGTTATTAATGTGTATCGTGTTTTGTTTACTAACAAATTACTTACACCTTTTATTTTTTATGAGTACTGCTAACAACCCTACTAACACTTTCTTTGTAATTATCGTGTGGACTGTGTCTGAAATAAAGATAAATAAATAAATTAATAATTTTTATGATCACTTTAAAATCCAAATCAAAATATTTTAATTCAAATAACCCTACATGGGCACTTATGAAACGCCAAAAGCTAGGTGTACGGTTGCAGGAGAGCCGGCAAGAAACTCTACGGTTACTCTTTTAAAAATAATTGGCTTTTATAATGTTTTAAAATTACAGTGTTAATAGGTATGGGAGGACAGTGTAGGCCTGTCAACAAGTACCAGGTACTTAATAAAATAGGAAATGGCCAACAAATCGAAGAATCTACGAGTCTGCAAGGCCTACACTGATTATTGCAGACTCAATTACAAAATGACAGCTCATGACACCCAAACAACATGTAACAGTTAAACAGAGAAATTAATTTTGATAAATCAGACGTCAAATGGAAAGCTAACAGAGTGAACTAATTAGCTAGTGATGCTACCATTCGTATGCGAATGCGGAGTGCGGACATATATAACACCGTAATCCGAAACTAATCTCGTGGTACATCATTTGACGGGAACGATTCTATTTATAGATTAGGGATGCGAGGTGTACACAGATTGTAATCAATATTATAGTAATGTATATAGAAACTGTAAGTATGTTTTTTGAGATATCGAGTTATAAATTCAACATTAGTGATGAACTAATATTTTGTAACAATTTAATCTAAAAGAATGTGCATGGAGTTTCTTGCCCATTCTTCTCCATAGGTACGTACTACGCTTTGCATTGGGCAACTGGCTTCATATCTTCTGACTGACCGACGCCTTGGCAATTCAGGGAATGGTTTACTTAATTGAAATAAATTCTTTGAGGTTGAGTTTGATAGGATTTGTCTCTCTTGTAAGTTAGGGAATTTCCTGTTTTAATTGGTGACATAGGAATCCTTCTCATTGGAACCTTGAATGAAATAAGCCACTATTTTACAAAACATCGTTTATCAGAATCTAGATGAAAATCATAATTATGCGGTTCTACTTACTTAGCGCTGATTTTACCCTAGCATATATTTTATCTGTGGAATAAAATGGGGTTAAAAATTGAAAGCTCGTCATAGATGGCAGCACAGTTCAACGTCTACAAATCGCCAGTTTGTTGTATTTTTCTTTCGATCACAAATTAAACGAAAATTAGATAAATATGTATGAGACTTAAAGTATAGCAATCAAGACGAGCTAAGGAAAAAGGAAGCGTCTACCACAGGTAAGAAAAACAACTTTAGTAAGATGTTAATTGTAGCACTGATCTAATATGATAATATAAACACACATAATTTACGTAATATCACACCACAAGTGCACGTAGGTAATAAAAACGGACTTAGTTCTCTTGGGAGCATCACCTGTATACGAATTTCTACCATAAAAGTCTTCAGGTTTAAAAATAATAGGCACATAGTCTCGACGAAATATCGGATTTTCTATTTTTTTCGGAAAGTTTTCTTCCACAACTTTCGTCTTTTAATGTCTTCGGCAATCATGGGCTCCCATTATTTTGCAGTCTACAGTTACGCAACGGGGAATATTAATAAATAATGCGTTATAGAAGTAGCTTGTACACAAAAAAAAAACAAGGATAGTGACAGCTAGCTGTCAAATTTTTGGTCGTTGGATAGCAGCGACATCTGAAGTGAGCAAGTGGCAGTTTTTATCTCCATTGACGGCAGATAGTTTTGTATAGAAAAAGTGGCAAAAATTTATAAATGACTTAATTTAGGTATAAAAGTTTGGTTGAATTCGCCCTTCTGAAATGAAATGATGATTATTTCTGTAAGTAGATCTTTTAAGACACTTATAAACGTCAATTTATTATTTCGTCTTAATTGTGTGAAATTGTTGTTGATTTTTGTCCAAAGTCATTAAAAGTATCAATGTGAAATAATGTAAGCTTTGTGTTCGTGAACTGAGACCGACAGCACAGAAAAGTGTTTTATTTTGCAAAATATAATACAGAGTGGTGACGACATTACGACATTAAATGAAAATGCGATCCCCACTAGTTAATCAAAATACTTTAAAATTATCAAATTAGGTATTACACTAAAATTAAAAAAAAAAACAAACAAACTAAATGAGAAAATAATCTAAATTAAACGCAACAGCCTTTATAATATTGTTTACTAACCTCATCTGACCTGTAAGCACTAGACTTACGTGTAGTATAAATAAATAGTGTGTATAGTAGTGCCATTTATTTGGCAGTCCCTTGTGTGCGTAAAGTTTCATTCATGTAGGTAACAAACATCTAAAAAAAATGGCGCGCTGAATAAACTCCAGCAAAAACCTTAGATGTATTTGTCTCCTTTTCTTGCACAATAAATCTTCCGAATGTGGAAGTGATTACGAAATATTTTTGCCTACACTTTGTCTAAACAAAAATGTCGAATTGACAACGTAGCTATCTTCTCAGTTTACTAAACGAAGAATGCGCTTCAACAAACTTTGTTTGCTTATGTTAATAGGAATTTTGTCGTTATGGTCTAAATTCAATCAGCAATATTATTTTTGATATAATAATCAGCAATATTAATATTATTGTATTATTTTTGAGTAGCGAGCCGCACATTGTATTTGGTTGTGTTTTACGCACGTAGGTAAATGAAATTGTTTTGATGTCACGCAAGTGGCGAAATCGTAATGTATTCACATCATGTGTTAAAATAGTTAAAGTAAAAAAAAAAACCTGCGGCTATACCGTTGATTATAATTTGATAATTTTTGGTATACGTACCACTAACGCGATACCCAGTCTGTTGTTTCAATTAATGTCGTATTATCCCCACCAGTCTGTATAAACAAATACTATATTTTATCTATACCTTCATTGCAAGTTTCCAAAAATAAAACGTAGTTTTTCTCAAATGTGTTGGGTCCACGTATTTTTCTCATATTTCTCGACTTGCCTGCCTATTATCGTTTATATGGGGTAGTTATAAGTGATGGAGCGACCTAACTTCGGACGTGAGAAAATTTTACCTCAATTCTGGGAATTCCCCATTTTATACTACCAGGGACGACGGGATTAGGAAAATGTATGGATCTCGAAGGATTACACCATTTGCATGTTTAGTTTGACAAGTTTCTCTGGTTTTATGTGTTGATTTAGTAAGCATTGCTGACGTTAACGTTCACGTTTACGTAAGATTGAGGACTAAAAGTGCCAGCGCAAACTGTTCGTCTAGTCGCTGCAGCAAGACGCAGAGTTAACGTTAGCATCTGCGTCTTGTTGCTGCGACTAGACGTAGAGCTATTATTAGTTACTGCGACTAGTTGTTACAACAGAATCTTACAGGAACCGAACATTTTCTTTGAGTAATCAAGAGAAGTGGTCGTGTGGTTCCTCGCAAGGCGCAATATAAACAAACCTGCACCTTCCTCAGCGCCCCCAGCAAGACTGACTCTGCCCTGTCGCATGCGACTGTTGTCGGGTGTGCGCGTGCACCGTGCGTCTAGTCGCTGCGATAAGTAGCGAGAGCGGGCGACTCCCCTAGCCTGTAGTTGCGACCCTGCAACTTGACGCCAAGTATGCGGAGTTTTCAACAAAATATAATATGAAAATTGTAAGCCACAGCCTGTCGTTGCGTCTAGTCGCCAAGCTGTCGCATTCGCATGTCGCATAGTGTGCGCCACGTCTGACACATTTTTTTTTTCAGCAGTTTTAGAGCCTTATTTTATAACTTAACAAAGGAAAAAATTGTCCCCGAAGTAGCTTAAGTACCAACGTAACTTAACTAGCAGTAAATAACTATTTTAGGACTGCGTGAAAAGTATTAGTAGGTACCTAAATGTTCTGCCTTTTTAGGGTTCCGAATCCAAAGAGTGCCAACGAAACCCTATTACTAAGACCCGCTGTCCGTCCGTCTGTCACAGGGCTGTATCTTTTGAACCGTAATACACACCGTAGACACTCGAAATTTTTACAAAGTGTCTACTACTGTAGCCGCTATAACAACTAATTAAAAAATTAAAGGGAGTCCTGATACAAGAGTAAAATTAAAAAATGTAGTGTTAAATATTGTACGGTGGTACGGAACCCTTCGTGTATGAGGCTGACTCACACTTGGCCACTTTTTTTAAATTATGTTTTAGAATTCGGACGTATCTCAAGATTTCTGTTGTGAACCTTTTTTATTTATGAAAGAAGGAGGTCAGGATGTAGATATGGATCATCCTGTATGATCCCGGATTAGCTTTTGACGCGCAAATCCGAGATCCGACCATATTTATCAATAATATTTGCATACATCAAGTTCTAAAGGCAGTGAGTTTTATAAGTATTAGGATCCTTTTGCGTATTTCTATGTATATTCAGCCGATATAAATGATTTGAGTGATGGCCTGTAATTTACCGAGTTGTGTGTACCGATTTTTAGCTTTTCAGCGGATATTTTTAAGAGTTCTATTTAGAATTAAAATTGAAACATTAAAAAAATCGGCTGCAAAGATAAAAATCAGAACTTTTCGATAACGATCGATCGCATCGATTCAGAACTTTTCGATAACGTACCAAATCGGCTAAGCTTTAGTGTCCTAGGAAAGCGGTTCTGTCATAAAAACCGTCATGAAAATCTGTCATATTTGGCATTAAGATGTAAAAAAACGCTCTTTGTATTCTGCTTTCTTAGACATGAATTACACAGAAACGGCGTACGGTGAAGACGCGGCGCAGGTGCAGAGCAGGCGTGGAACAGATAAGACACGGACGTGATTTAAATTATATCAAAGAGGTGAAGAGACGCCGCAACTAGTCATTATCTCGCAGAACTCTACATTAAACTCACTATCGTCATGCATTTTTCTGCACCTACTGTATAACCAAAAGTCGTGCTGCTTGCGCACCTCTCCAATAGCGACTGCTAGCGACGCGGAACAGGCGACGAAACGACGCCTGCGCCACGCCGCTTGAGTATAATTCACATCGTGTCGCCTACCTACATTTTGTATTGAAACGTTTTGAAGCGGCAAGATGCCTGCGCCGCGCCTTCACCTTACGCCGTTTCTGTGTAATTCGCGCCTTAGAAAACCAAATCTTTAAGGTAATAATAAAAAAACTCATGTTACAAAGCCAATCCGTTACCGTCAATGACATTTAATTCTTAGGAGAGTTACAAACTTGTTTTGGTGCCACATTCGATCCGGCAGTATTTGTTGAACAACAAAGCTGACCTGAAGTAATTACTACACATATTCAGCTTTTGTTCGGCTCGTGCCGATCTTATAACATCTACCTTCGCTTAATCATGCTCGGGTCGGCTTGGCTTTCGATTCAACATTAATCAAATGACTTCTAGTCTAACGTAACACGGTGTCTAATTGTTTCGAACGTCTATAATAAATGAGTTATCGAGCAGTTCTGATGAGAAAATACGTACAGTACAACTATTCTCTTAATATCCCTCGGGAATCACTGCATTTCCGACTACAAACGAATGCTAATTTCCACGTCTATCAATTCTTAGATTTATCGTGTATAATAATTTGAATTCAGAAATAAGTACTTTATTGTTGTTTTGTTTTGACGTATAAAAAATAAAGCACTTAGTTCTGAACTCAAATTATCATACACGATAAATCTAATAATTGATGGATATGGAAATTAGCATTCATTTGTATTCGGAAATGCGATGTCTCCCGAGGGACATTAAAAAAAAAAAAGTTGTACTGTACCATGTATATACATGAAAATACACCTTCTAGGTATGCTTCTGTACAATGTTCCATCAGTCTCCCAAATAATGACATTATTACGTCATACAAATGACTTCTGACCTCAAATACCCAATTACTGAAAATTATAAGGATATCCTAAAAAGAACGGTAACGAGTTTCTTCTTGTGATCGATATCGATATTGTTATTAATAATTAAAATTGTTCTGTTTATTTATTTTACTTCGATGGTCCTAGTTTATCATTTGTGACTTCGAGTAACAGCAATGAGAATATAATCCAGCATTGCTTATGGAGGCTTTCACGCCACTTATGCTTGGAGGCTTTTATGTAGGTATAAAGTTGTGTTTACTTTTTATTTATTTTCTAGCTTGAATATTGTTTTTGATTGTAATTGTTGGTATACTGGCGTGGCTAGCTGACATATGGCAAATAATTTAATTTAATGTTCGATGTCGTAATGTTAATTACTTTGCATACCTACCATTGTCTAGAACCAAGTTTTTTTGTTGTAACTGTACAGACAGCTGTGTTGCTGGGGAGTTTGTTACGCCACTTCTTCTCCTCAGGTAAAGCACTAGGAAGTGGTGAAGGGCGGGAGTTTTGGGGAGTCCCCCAAAACTCCACTTTTCAAATACTACACTTTTCGAAAAGTGCTAATACTCAGCCTAATTTGAAAAAATATAATAATAATATAATAGCCCCCTAAACAACCACACGTCCTGATTGACCATCTAATCACGTGGGGGGCGGACACACGAATAAGAAATTACTGGCGTGGCTAACGTGGCTCTGAAAATCCGCAGGGCAGCATGTGGCGAGCTGTTGGGCAGTAGCGACCCCACGGACCCTATCTCCCGAGAGAAGTCTCGTTCCTCACCTCTAGCTTGCCTTTACTGGCCGGCTGGAGTGTACAATGACGAGGAACAGAGCTCCCACCTCTTTTATGCCTATATTGGTCGGCTTGAGTGGAGATTCGCAAGAGCAAACGTGCTTGGAGGAAGGAAGTATTCCAGTAAGATGCTGGTAGGGATCTTGACCGTACTTCCGGGATTTTCCTGATAACCGTGGGATACCTCTCCACTCCTCATAAGCACCTCAGGACATGTTGCCCCTTATTCGCTACGACCTATGTGCTAGCGACCGTTTTCGGGGGCCCCATTATTGAGTGTGCAAGTCACCCCCTGCCATTTCATCCGTATATTTTATATATAAAACATTGGTTAGGCAGGGGCCATAGTCTTCCCATAATCCTAGATAACCAGTCCACTTAAGCTACCCCAATCAAAAGTCCAATAACTTTGTTTACATATTCTGCAATAGTCCGACACCAACCGGGGGTTGTCCTTGGGCGCACTTGCACAGTGCATACAGGGATAATCGTCGGCTGGTGCCTCATTCCATTTAAAAATTTCTAAAGGGCCCCTGCGAGTTGGCTTCGCCCCTCGTACGCCTTCCAAAGGTCCGTGACCCCAAGGTCCCGAGATATGTTAAGATAAAAATATAATAATATAATAATAGAATGTTTTATTGACATAAAAAAGGTGTAACATTTTCATTTGAAGCCCTGACTCCTGTGCTAGGTTGTACCTGTGTTACAGGAGTCAGTGTCTTCATAAATGACGTTTGATTTTGATTTTTGACATCACAATATTGTTAATACTTTGGGATACATATACCTATCAGGGTGGTCCTTAGTCCTAAGAAAAAAAAAACTTAAATTTCGCGGGGCACCATGTAATTTGATTATATACCATAAGAAACTACTTCAATATTTTTTTTTAAATTTTTACATGACATTTAGGGGTCGCTACCAAGGTTTGAATTTTAAATATAAAACTTAAAAAAAAAAAACTTAGCTTACTCAAAACTCTTAGCTTTACTGAGTCCGCTACTTGTAGACGCCGTTGCAAGTTGGAACACGTTACTATGAATTTTACAAATAAAACGCGTGCGCTCTCGTTAATCACTTATAACTGAAGTGCGGGCTAATCTCGACGCGTCGGTACAGAAGAGGGGTCGAGCGGAGGAGTGATAAAAAGTGGAGTGGTAAAATTTGATAAAAACACTTCAATGAAACATTAATGAAACCATAATTTAAGCTGTCCTTGAACGCTTTCAGTAAAAACTTTGACAGCTGGTAGCGACCTCTAAATCTTAACAAAAAAAAAAGAAGAAAAATAAACTTACTTCACATTTAGATGTAGGTATATAATCAAATGACAAAGTGCCCCGCGGAAAATTCAAAAGTCAAAAAATAAGGCCCACCCTAATACCTATATAATACCTATATAATAATATAAAATATCAACATCATCAATCTCCTGCCCTCATCCCAATTCGACCGAGTCGAGTCGAGTCGATTCGATTCGATTCGATCGACGCATCGTGGCTTTTTATTCAATACTTCTCTATTAGTCGTCATCTCGGTCCTCACTCCCTTTTTATCCATTTCATCCTTCACACAGTCCATCCATCGTTTCTTTGGTCTCCCCCTACTCTTATAGCCATCCACATTCATACTCAAAACTTTCCTCACGACATTTTCCGTAAGGAGTAATCCTCCGCATTACATGCCCATGTCATCACAACCGATTCCAAACGGACTTATAAATAAAAATGAAATGCTGTTTGTTGGTAAGCGCATCACTTGAAGACGGCTCGACAGATTTAATTCTTTTTTTAAAGTTCCCCATCAGGTTCCTAGGACAGTCCACAAGCGTAAGGCTGGCAGATTATTTTCGGTAGGCGCTTGTAAGTCCAACTCTGGCTTGCGTTCGCCTGTTCGCAGAATGGTCGATTCCTACAATAGGACTTTCGAATATATAGATAGTTTTGCATGTGCTCCCTTTATGTTCAAAAACTTATACATAAAGAGCTCTCTTGAATATTTTTTCTATATTTATCTTTTCGTATCATTTCTTTCATAAATATTATTTATATCTTAAACACGGTAGTTAATAAGATAGTAAAAAAAAAAAAAAAACATTTAATTTTGTTTGTAAACCTAGCGATTATTATTTTATTATTTTTAGCCCATAGTTAATCTGTGAACAGCGTTGTGGGCTGCAATATTGTATATTTGTTTTGTGTATTCCATATCTCATGTTTTATATTGTAGCTGTTTGTTGTTCCTTCTCAATAAAATAAAAATAAAAATAATATAATTTTTAGTCCGAATAAGGTTTTAGGGAAAGAAAAATTAGAAAAGTTGGTCTGAAAGTTGGAAAATTCAGAAAAAATTATGTGCTATTTTCTATGTGCATTTTTAATTTATTCTGTTAATTTATTAAAAACGGACACATGGACTTCCCTATGTGTTTATTATTTTCGCGTATGGCACTCGTGAGCTGCAGCTGCAAATCAGTGTCAAGTGGTCCTTCTGGTATCATCAGACATTAAGCTAAGCTGATGCCCTTTTGGCATTATAAGTATTGTTTTCTGTTTTTATAGTTTTAAGGAGTTTTGTTTTTTTGCTGTAGGTAATTTCAATAATTGCATTTTCTTTCTTTCTGTGGGTTTTTTGTATGAATTATTGAAGTTTGGACAAGACAACGGCTGTGGGGTCAGTTAGTAATTGATACAAAGGTACTTAGGTGGTTTTTAGTCTCCCCACACAAGTAATTATAATTATAATGACAAAAATGATGAAATGATGAATGATGTAGTGACAAAAATAGAAAAGAGTATGCATAGATGGTTTGGTCATGTTGAGAGGATGAATGAAAGGCGACTAAAAAAAGGTATTTTACAATGCAAATAAAAACGCCGGGAGGGGACACCCTAGGCGGACAATAGTGACCTTGTTGGTGATATTCTTCAGAAAGGTCAGGTGCGTAGTACTCGCAACCGGCGTCCGTGTAAGACCAGATGTATGAACGTAAACGAGGCAAAAGGAGTATGTAAGGATCGTAGCAGGTGGCATTCTGTAGTTTCTGTCTACCCCTATGGGAACAAGGCGTGAGTTTATGTATGTGTGTATTATGTATCAATTGAGGGAAAGACTTCCTCGTTGGTCAAGTGTTAGCACGCACGTCACAATGTTATAGGGTTTATCCATCAAGAATTTGTTAGTAGCATCCCGGAGTGTGATGGGTTGTTCCCCTTGATGACAATAGGCTCGCCTCCTATGGAACTCACACACAAGGCACTTGTCTCAAAATTTAACCTTACTATAATATTATAAATGCCAAAGTGAGTTTCTTTGTTACACTTTCGGATTTAGATGAAATTTGGCACGTGGGTAGACCATGACCTGGGTTAGGACATAGGATACTTTTTTTCGAGTGAAACCGTGGGGCATAGCTTGTTATTATATAATTTTCTTTTATTTATATATTTGCTCAAGTACTGTAGCGGCATCTGTAACCCCACATGCCAGTTACGCGTCACACTGACATCACGCAAAATCCTGCATCGCGCAAGCAGAGTGTACCGCGCAACTAGCATCAATCGTCGGGCAGTTGCCCACCAGACACGACACCCATCTGGTCGGAGGATCCTCCCTTTTCTATGGAGGTATGAGTGAACTATACACACTGTTCCTCATACCTCTATAATACCTTTATTATGTATTTTTCGTGGAACAACCTACCCTCTCACTAGGAGACGGGCGTTGGTGGCTGCGCCACAGTTTAACTATTACAGCTATCATAGTTTACCATTGTTTGTCTTTGAATGTATTTGTTTTTTGTGCTCAATACACGATTATTATTATTAAATATAGTTGGCAAAATTTGGGTGTACTATGAGGTACGCCTCTGCCTGATACTTCGGGGAAACCAAGCGTGATGTGATATCATGTTATGAACGGAATGGCAATAAAGTAGTTACTTTTTTGTCTTTGTTCTATCATTTCTATGTGTTCTCTTTTAATCTTGGAAACAGTCTACCTAAGTGTCCCATAAAGGGAAAATTATAATTAAAAGCACATTAAATTGTCGTTATAATTCTTACTTTGCTTACTCAAGCAATCCCAATACAAAGTAAAATAAGATTTCTAATTTCTTAAAAAACCTTATTTCTTTAGACAAAATACGAACGTCTGTGGTTTCTTTCAACAGTATAATATTGTATTTTAGTCTCCTTTTCCAACTGAAAACCTATTTTTCTTTCCTAGCTTCAGATAAAAACTGTAGCCATTTTTACATACCTACCCGCATCCCGACGTTTCGCATCAATCTTGTAGAAAAACCTCCCCTACAGGCCAGACGATTCATTTAATTAATGTGACGTCACTTGTCTAACATACCCACGACATACTTTGCACATTTTTTATGTTCATGTTTTTTTTCAAGGACTCGTGGCTAAATAATAACAGTCGCACGTTTCGAGCAAAGGTTAAGCTACGCTTGCCGAGGTCGGTCCGTGGATGGGTGACTATTCATAACGTATAGAGACCCCTCCGTGCCTCGGAAAGTGGTCCCAGCTGTCATCGAGAGATCTGTGATTGTCGTTACGGGTAGTCAGAAGACAGAAAGTCTGACAACCAGTCTTACTAAGGGGTATCGTGTTACCCAGTAACTGGGTTGTGGGGGTCAGGTAGGCAGTCGCATTCGGGCAGGCATTCGGTAAAACTGGAAGCCGAACCCAACATAGTTGAGAAAAATCTGGGCAGATAAATATAGTTTTATTTAGGCACTCATTTGTTTCGTATATAAGTACCCCGACTAGTTTTGAAATAACAGAGTCGAGTCAAACTTCTAACCCATGATGAGTGTCAAGAATTCGGTTCGAATTTGAAATAAATCAGACAAACGCGAAAAAAATACGTAAAAAAACTTTTATATTAATGTAACTGACTTGTTCTTATTTCAAAACAAGGATTTCTTAGACATGATTTAAATCATCGAGCCTTTTTTGTAATAAGAACGTAACTGTGATTAAAGTCCGCTACTAAGTTGTAAATTTACTGTAGTCGGGAAATTATTTGCACCAACGACAGGCCCATTTTATGTACAGGCAAATCACTATCCATTCCAACGTTCCCTGAAAGAGATCGCAGAAAACGATAAAGCCACCCGTTGTTTATTTTGTAGCATTTGATTTATTTTTTGTTATATATTTTTGTCGTGCACAATAAAGTATATATATAAATAAATAAGTAAAGTTACATACATATATAAACTCACGCCTGCTTCCCATGGGGGTAGGCACCTGCTACGATCCTTACATACTCCTTTTGTCTGGTTTACGTTCATACATCTAGTCTAAATATCTAAATAAGTAAAGTTCTAAATTTAAAAATGGCTGCATGGTTAAAACCTGGGTCTATAGATTAACCTTTTTTTTGTAATAAGACGGTAGATATAAGTATTCCTAAAATTATGAATATAAAAACACTGTCTACTTAGTCTGTGATTTCATAAATGGTAAGAAAGGACTTCTCCTTCCGAAACTGTGGGTAGGTGGCCAAAATCGCCAAAAAATCCTCCTTTTTAATACCTACTAAACCACAGTGTTATAGAAGTTCTGATAGAGGCGTTAACGACATAATTTTCTCTAAAACAAACCTACGGTTCCACATACATGGTAGTGTTAGCGTCAAATCGATTTTCTAATAGGGTGAGTGTAGCTGTTGACGGTTCCTTAGTCGCAATCACTCTTAAATATTGCTAAGGCTTTGGTGTCCTAGGAAACCGTTTCCGTCATATTAAAATGGCTGTCATGAAAATCTGTCATTTTCGCCAATATTTGACAGGAGTCAAAAAACGCTCAGTATTTGGATAGCCGTTATTAAGTTACCGTTCCCCGCTTTCTTTGGAAACGAAAGCTACACGCATTTTCAAGTGTTTTTTTATGATATAAGAATCCATACTTAAATCTTCGTTGACATCAAATTATTTCTAAAGGCTTAATTTCTACCATTAAGTATATAAATATTAGCAAGGAACGTCAAAATGAATGAATGAAATGACCTAAGTGGGTGAAACCGCGGGGCGCAACTAGTAACTAATATTTTTACAATCATTCTTCTATAAAAATCGCTTTTTGTGACTGTTTCTGTCACAGCGTTGTTCTTCTAAACTACGCAACGAATTTTGATGCGGTTTTCACCATCATATAGAAAAATTATTTCAGAATACAATACATTCATCCCACCAAACCCCCCATTAATACCTTACATTTATCTGGCATCGCCCGCGTGGATGTCAGAAATTATCCCATGGAAACGTACTATCGAGTCAACAAAAGTTACTCCTTCTAACATCAGCTATCTGGCAGTGAAAGTCCCGTCAAAATCGGTCCAGCTGTTTCGGAGATTAGCCAGAACAAACAGAGACAGTAGACAAAAAAAATAATATTGTTTTTTATTATAAGTACCTTATATACTTTCATATGTAAAAAGCTGTTATTTTGACATAACAAACAGACGCTTCAATTTTATTTATTTTTATGTATTATATTGTACATATACCTATGTATGTATATGTACAGAATAGATAAAGAAATCTCGATGTTTTATCAAGTTATATAAACCGTGCAAAGCAGGGTGGGTCGCTAGTTCATAACATAAAACAAATATGTCTTCACTATTACCTTCATAAAACAAAAATAGTAAAGCTTCAATCCAAGCCGCTAATCGGTGCGTTCACCTTCAATAAACTTGTTACGAGCTCCCTCCTTACATAGATGAGAAATTAAGTACACACAGCCGCACAGCTTGCACCCTTCTTGTACGTTGAATTTCATTTGCAATATGCGCTGCCCCATGCATGTGGATCTTGTTCAATTATGAGAAGTTTGTGATGGTTTTCAAAGTTGAATGATTAGTTAGACTGAAGGCGGTAGTAATATCGTAAGATGTGAATACCTTCCATAGGCATAGGTATTTTTTTTCTGACGTTACATAAACTTCGACGTCAACGAACAACTGTTGACGTCTTCGTCGTTTCTAAATGCAGGAAACAAACTGAATGGTGTTACACATGCAATTGTACGACTGGCTGTTCACAATGGTGTGCTGGTGTCTACGCTTATGTATAGAAGTGAATGTTGAGTGTGGCAAAAGAAGCATGAAAGTAGAATAAATGCTGTGGAAATACTTGCGAAGCATGTACAGTGGGACTATGAATTATAGGCTGAGTAATGATGTGATTAGGCAACGGTGCGCTTTAAAAGAAGTTGTAGAGACAAAAATTTAATAGCGGAGGCTTAGATAGTTTGGTCATGTTAAGAGGATGAATGGAAGGCGACTAAAAAAACGTATTTACAAGGCAGATGTGAGTGAAAACAGCAGGAGGGAACGCCCTACGAGGACATTATCATTTCATTTCAGCCGAAAGAAGTCCCCTGCTGGACATAGGCCTTCCCCAAGCACCGCCACTTCAACCTGTTCTGTGATTTCCGCATCCAGCTGATTCCTACGGCCTTCACAAGGTCATCGGTCTACCTTGTGGAAGCCTTTTCAACGCTAGATCTTCAGGTACGCGGTTGCCACTCCAGAACCTTTCAGCCCCATCGGCGGTCTGTTCTGCGTGCAATGTTGGGCACATTTAAGTCAGGCAATTCTTCGGGATATGTCAGTTACCTTGATTCTCCTGCGGATCTCTTCATTTCTGATTCGATCTCGTAGCGAAACTCCAAGCATAGCCCACTCCATTGCCCTTTGGGTGACTTTTAGCCTTCTAATAAGGCCCATTGTGAGCGACCACGTTTAAGTCTCCCAATAATAATAATAATATTTTTTTTTGTATTTTTAAATGTTTTTATATCTTTTATATTCTAATATTTAAAAATATAATTTATATGCATATAATGAAATAAAGGAAATAATAATAATACCATTTATTTCAGGTGACACAGGCCCATAGAAAAATACCTTAACCTAAACATACATATTTTTATATAAACAAAAGTTGTGTTAGTAAAAGGCTTAAGACTATGTTAGTAGCGCTTCACTTTGCACTAGCTTAACTTTATGCTGTCCAGTGGAACTTGTCCGCGGAAGCGACGGAACACAACGTCCTGCGGCCAAAAGTGTTCTTCCATGACGAGGCGAAAGCCCCTAAGTCATTACTGGCAATACGCACTGGTCAAAGATCTTGAGACACTGTGGTATGTGGGACGAGAAGATATCGTCGGCCAACTAAAGGTGAGTGATGTACACGTCTTTGATATTGCTACCAAGCCCCTTCGAGTCCAGGACCTTGATGACATCCTCCGGTGCAGCGTTGAACAGTTTCGGAGAGATAACGTCTCCCTGTCTCACACCTTGCTAAAGAAGGATAGGTTTGGAGGTCTGGGCCAGGAGTCGGACTGACATAGTGTCGTTTTCGTCCAGATACTTCAGCACCTCGATAAACAGATAATCAATCTGAAACCGTTGAAGAGGCTGGAGTACAGCCCATGTCTCGACGATATCGAAGGTTTTCTCGTAGTCGACGAACGCTAAACAGAGAGGCAGATTATACTCGGTCTTCTGTATAACCAGCCGCAGCGTATTTATGTGGTCTACAGTGCAAAAGCCTTAACGGAATCTGGCTTATTCGGGAGCCAGCCTCCCGAATAGTATAGTGAATAAGTCTTCAAACCAGTGCGCGAGACAAATCGCAACGACTATTGAAAACAGCTTGTAGACACAGGTCTACAAGCTGTTTGTAGGCATCTAGAGCCTGTTTTCAAGAGTAATAACGAACTGACTCATCACCAACCTGACTGGTCCTGGCTGTCTTAAAGAAAAGTATCAATACACCTCTATTCGATGCCTGCGGCGCAGCGTTTTGCCCTCGAATATGACGGCATCAAACAGCTTCTGGAGGGCCTTAAGAACGGGCTTCCGTCAACCTTTAGGAGTTCGGCCGTAATTCCATCATTCACCGGCGAGTTGTGGTTTTTGAACTGCTTCAGAACCGTACTAATCTCGTACAAGTTGAAAATTCGGGATGTCTGCGGTATAGTGTTGGGTCAATGTAGCCCTTGGGTCTTTTGTCAGATTCGTAACGGGATTACTTGTTGACATGTATAGCTGTCCATAGAACCTTTCAATCTCTCTCAACGGACGAGGAGGACATATAGGGACCTTATTGGTGATGTTCTTCAGAAAGGTCAGGTGCGTAGTACTCGCAACTAGCGTGCGTGTATGACCAGATGTATAAACGTAAACGAAGCAAAAGGAGTATGTAAGAATCGTAGTAGGTGGCATTCTGTTGTTTCATTGTATGTGTCATTTTTGCCGATGGAAAATTCCATTGGGCATACAGCTTGTAAAAACTAAATTCAAAAAGTAGAAAGGGAATAACTCCACTATTTCATTTAAAAAAAAACTTCTGTTATAAATCCGATAGGCAGGAGAATTAGTTTTAAGCTGTTTAGCATTTTAATTCTATACAGCTTAAAAACTCATTCTTCATAAGTTTCCTCCAATCATTGTATTTCAAAGTGTAACATTATCGTTTCATCGCCTACAAATAAGGTAAACCAACACATTACCAGACATTCAATTTAGACGCTGGTGAGAGAAACTTTCACACTTTCTGTCCACGCCAATATCAGCTTCCATTTTCTGATTTCATATTTCCCGAACACAAATATCGACGACAATATTGACATGTTATAAATTCACCACACCATTTTATAGGCACAGAGTAGTGGTAAATAGAATACAAACTCTGCTGGTCTCTATCAAAATAAAATAAGCGCATTCAAATACCGACAGATCCTTTTTTCATAGAAATATTGATGAAGAGCTATAGAGATAGAGGCATCGAGCAATAGTAGTCAAGCATCGCTAATGAGACACAATTGATTATATATTGTAATGGCCTTCTAGAGGGCCACCTGAGGCCTGACTATTGGCCCCCTTCACAGCCTCGAGCGATGTGACTTGCGACGCAACTTGCGTCAAGCAACACGCTCGCTTTACGTCCGTGTTGTTTTACGTCTGTTTCCATCCGTCACACAGCAAGTCGCGTCTTAGTGACTCGTGGCATGCTTTATGTATACAGCTTCTTTAATTTGTTTTCCCCGTGGTCGCTGTCACAAGACGCATGTCGCTTGAACGTGTAGCTCGTGAACACGGAGTAACACTTCATACTGAGTCATTTCTTTTTAAATCGTTCAAAGGTTCTTACCTAGCGTCTCACGAAATTGCCGACTGAAAAACTAAGTTGTAGATTCAAGCACTCTATTTACTCATTACTCCGTGCCCTTACTTCATGACAGCTGACTTGTAAGTTATTTCAACCAAGTAACAATAAATAAACATAGAATTAACTTGGAAGGCAGAATGCACGAGAAAGTTATCTGAGGGATGTCTTTGAGAACATTATCTCGCTTGGTATTCTCCGTTCTTGCTAATTAAACTTGCATTCCTTTGCTCTTATTTGATTAATTTTAATTACATATTTCTTACTAGAGTAGTAACTTGTTTGCTGGTTTTACATATCCCAAGTTTGTACACTTTCATTTAATAACAGTCAGTAGCATAATGTTCAGTCAATTCAAAAAAAATCCTAGAAATAACGTTTATTCTTAGACACACATTTATAATATCAAAACAATAGGAGGAAAAGGAACCCGAACGATGCCAAAAAATACTACAAAAATACCACAGACAGATCTTATTATTTTTAATACTTATTTCTTTAAAAGTAAATAAATAAGCATTAAAAATAATAAGATCCTTCATTGCTCGTATCTTTCTACTATATCAAGCAATTCTCTTTGACGTCAGTCCACCAATGTATCAATTTACACAGAAATTACCACGTACTAATCTGCTAGAGGATTTTCAACTTTAGGTATACGTTCATATGGTTTGATTTAGTTTATCAGAATGTTGCTGCCATATTATTTTCTCCTTTGACTTTTATAGGGCATTTTCAGTGTATATTTTCTTATATTCAGTAGTAGTTTTGTAGGTTATTTTCATGCTAATAAAGGCTTAAGAGAGAAAAAAGCGTTATACATATATGAAGGAATGCCAGGGACGACCCTTGGAAATAACTGGCATCAGCTTTTTATTGAAAGTAAACTATATAAGTTATGATTTTATATTTCTTTAAAGAAAACTCAGCCTCGTTGATTGTTATAAAAACAATAAATTAAAACACAATAAAATTCGAAAGGAACATAAGAAAGAGCTAATTGAAATTAAATTGTTTATGCTGTGAATAGGATATCGAGATCACTTTTACAGGAAGTCATATTTAAAATAAAATAAGCTAGATGGAGTTGACATTTCCAATCGTCAATTCCACATTTCCAATCGACGAGTCGACAATTACCGGACTACCTAACATTTTTTAAGACCTTTTCGAAGTATAATGCAAGCATTAAGACTAGTTTGATTTTGTCCATCAGAATGACCTTTTTCCATTCAAATACACTCACTTGGGGAAAGTGTAACCTTTCTTGAAGTTATGTATATCTATTATCTATACTAATATTAAGAAGAGGTAAAAAAAAAATGTTTCTTGGTATGTAAGGCTAACCTCTGGAACTACCGGTCGGAAGGCTATAGGCTATTTAACATCACGCTATGACTCTTAGGAGCCGAGCAAAAAGTAAAAAAAGTCAGATAGAACGCGAAAACAAAGTGATAGCGCGGGCAGGTGATGCGATGCGACGGGGTGGGCCGGGGAACAAGAAATTTCACACGGACTAAGTCGCGAGCAGAAGCTGGTTATCGAATATAATCCATAGAAAAGTTATGAATCTTGAAGTTTATAAAAACTGTCGTCTCAGCTTACAGGTCATTGAGCTGAGTGTTATCCAACACACAACCCAATTTAGTTATAAAACGTATCTGAATAATAAATAGGGGAGTTGTTTCCCTACAAAATAGACGCAAAATACAGCACAAATAGGGTACCTTCATTCTGTATATCACAAAATTTTCGTACAAACACTTAGACTGCATTTGAAAGCTTCAGAGTGAAAGTCCGTGTAGGAGCGTTAGATCCTTTTATCTGCAGAACAAATGACTAGTACACTGTGAGCCACGATTAGGTGGACACTTTGTTTATTCTAGGATTAAGTGGTGTGAAGATTAATTAAGTGCTCGTGCGTTTTGTAAATGTGTCTGTAGTTTTGGTATAAGTGTTTACGAGTATTTATTGTATTGTAGTACAATAAATACGTCTTCGTCGTATCAATAATTCCTTTCATACCTTTTTTTTATGATGACCTCTCCCGCTCTGGCCGGAGCGGAAGGGTGTGTCAGACTCTTACTGACTAAAACCCACCCATGTTCCTTCAGTTGCCTGTGCGCCAACAAGCGCAAGTTGTGTGTGTGTGTGTGTTTCGTGTGTGTGTTGTGTGTGTTGCTGTGTTTCATACCAATGCTTTAAATAAGATTCGAACAAAATTTTGCCACTTCGACAGCATTAGCGTTAGCCTCGCACAGGTGTTATTGCACACGCACAGGGAGCACGACAACATTACAGTTTCTTTGTTCTATGTTAGAGGGTTTGGTTTCCGCACTTAGTCCTTCAGGTGGACCATTGTGCGTGGGCCATGGTGGCCATCGGTGGTTATTCCAACCAGCCAACCTCCCTCCAGAAGTTGATTAAATCTCCTGGTCTGTTGAGAACATCTATTGTGTGTAAGATCTGGATGGCCCAGGAATTTCTTTCGTAATCTGGGTGACGCCTGTGCATTTAAAGAGCACATGCGCAATGGTTTCCTCAGCCTCCATGCAAGCCCTGCATAGAGGACTGTCCGGTATGTCTATTGTGTGGAAGTGTTTATTTAGCGAGCAGTGTCTTGTGATGGTCTCCGTTACCAGGCGAAGGTCATTCCTGTCCACGTGTAATAAATGTCAGGTTAGCCTGCCATTTAAGGATGCCATAGCTTCACTGGGCTGCCTGCACGTATCTTCTAGGAAACCGTAGATGTACTCTTCAGAATGCCGCACCTGCCGGGGCGCGCGCGGCCCGTGGCCTGGTGGTACCACTGTGGCAGGCAGGACATCGTGTGACACGAGGCTTTATATTGTATGGTGGTACGTGTGGCTCCCCCGCAGCACCAAAAACAATCACATAAGCAAAGCATCTTTTCGGGATTAAACCGATAGGCTGTACTTTGCTGACAATATAACTAAAGTAGGCATTCTTGTACATGTCATGATTTACTGCTTAACTCCTTACATAGAGTGAGGATATCAATATCAGAGGTTAAATCTGTATTTGTTTTTTCTCGTCTACCTAATCACAATTTCGCGGTAAACTGTTGAAGAATACGAACATAATGTAATATTGCTGCTCCCTCATGGCGAATAGTATGACAATGTAAATAGCCTAGATAAGTAGACCAGACTTTTAAGGAATAATTGTGCAACATTTGAACGGCCCTTTTGTAGTGCGGTGTGTCTTATAGTGCGTCCCGGCGGGCACTGGCCAGCCGGTGCGAGCACTTGAAATGCTAGATTTTGTATTTAAAAATAATAACGAAATCATAAATTGTGTTCTCAACATGCCCTAAAAAACAATAAGCCTTATCTTTTGATATAACTTTTACATGGTTTCATGATGGAATCTCTTCAAGGTACACGTTGATAGTAATTTAGTGTCGCCTTTAGGTTTTTTTTTTAGCGAGCAAGTATTTATAATTCACGTTTCTGTCCTCACACAGCGCTTGACCGCATGTTCAATTTTCCTGAAACATTTTATTTTTGCCCTCTATTTACATTTGGCTAGATTTACAGAGGTTTAAGAAAGTTTAAATTCCCTCGAGTAACTTCGCTTTAAAAAGTTTTTGCGTCAATCCGGAACAAACGGACAAAAAAATCTAAAACTATATTTTCGGCGTCAGAATCGTACCCGCATCTCGTCGCAATTACTTTTTTTTCAAAAATATTCAGTGTATAGTTTTGAGTTTCTGATAACGCAACGATTTTTTTATATATGTATTTTATGTATAGGTAATGTTATGATTTTGTGTCTTTATTATCCATATAAACAAAACTTAATAAGACCGCATTGATTTCTACAACCAATTGTTTCTTTTATTTTACAAAAATTGAAATATTTCACCTACCTAAAGTTTCTTCGTTTCTTGGGATATTTCATCAAACAAGTGCGTTATTATAGCTCAAATTCAGCGCTGACGGTGCTATTAAAAATCAACTTTCGTTTATTTATGGCAATAAAATTATACTCCTCATAAATTTTATTCTGACGCTAATGAACGATAAAAACAAAGTTAAGTCCTATTTATTTTTCTTCATAAACACTTTGGAGAACGTTTTTTTCTTAAGCAGCAAATTTTTTGTGGAAGTATTACTTGATTGATGTGTTTACTTACCGACTAGCGGTGAAATGAGCAATTGCGTGGGAAAATGAAGGAAGATCTTTCAAGCAATCAATTTGCGTAGCGCACCGAAGTGCTTAAAATAACCCACGTTAGTACGGACTTGTAATTACCGATGCTAGAGGGTAATTCCAATATTGTGACAGGTTGGTCACCATTCTTTTTTAAACCTTCTCATATTTAAGAGGCGAGGCGAATTTCCAATACTGCAGCAATGAGAAACATGTAACGTTGCAAAAAGACGAACACAACAATGTATAATTAATTTATTTATGATATTTCTTTTTTGTTTTTTTTTTGTGATATTTTGTTTTTGTTTATTTTATGATTTTTATTTATGATGTTTTTTATTACTAACCAGTGACTAGAATATGAGTAATTCAACTTGAAATTATAATAAGTAAATAGGTACCTATATTAATTAGTATAATTTTAAATTATTACACCACAGGGTATAACATGTACTCATTAGTTAAGCCTAGTCTTACCCTGTGTAGCTTTGTGTACGTTGTGCATAATTTTTTTTTTTTTTCCTTATCCTAGGGTTCAGCAATAGGATGGACCCTAATCTTATTATAATCTAGGCTTATAAATAGACTAATAAGTAATTTAATTATAACCTAAGCTATTAGATTGTCTTTACTAAGAATGTGTCCAATAGCACTTTTCTTATTGTCTCTATTAAGGCGAATACACTTCGTTCGTGTGTTTGTTTGGCACTTTTGTACTTTACACTATTCACTAACACTAAACACTAGCTCGAATTGTGCATTAAATGAATAAATAAATAAATAAACTTTCTATGTATAGCTACCTTAATTTGCTCGCCAGTTTATACTCTATTACACTGAGTTTGACGTGTTGAAACTTTTTGGTAGTAAAGTCTCTCTGTTTTATAATCTTGTCTCTAAAATCCCAAACTCATTTAAATATACGATGAATATACGAAACTTTAAACGTTCTTCTTAATTAATGGCACACATACATTGCTTTCTTAAATTAAAATTGTTTTGAAACTAATAGAATAGAATAGAATACTCTTTATTATGCACACCACCATGTCTTTATTGTATTCTCTTTATTTTGTCAACTTATATATCACGCGTTCAAACGATGGTGATAATTATGGCAGTATTTAATTTCTCAAAGAATAATTAAGATATTTTAACATTATTTCAAATTATTAAGGAATCCATTTTTCGCGTTGTGAATTCGAAACGTGGCAAGGACAATGTGACTTTATAAAATTCTTGTTTTTCTAAGTTTGTTGAAGACTCCACTTCTTCCGTCAGTTTTCAATGGGAAACAGTTCAAGATCGGTGCCTGAGGATGTTCATTCTAGAACGATGGTTCTAGAATACGCGGGCCTAAATCCACACTAATAGTTCAGTCACATGGTGCTCAAAAAGGAAGGTTACCGGCAAAGTATTCCGGGAATTTTGAAAATTGATGATCTTATTGATTTCGACGTGCTCTTTTCGAATTTTTACTTTGCCATCTCGTATCATTGCCGCTCGCACCGCTATATTAAAAAATGGTGACAAACTGGTCTTGATAAGTTATTAATATTATGTTTTCTCTAACTTCAGCAAAAACACAGAAAATCCGGTTATTCAAACATTGACGAAACCAACGAGTCAATCGAAGCTATACCTATCATTCCCGGATTTTACTTGCAGAAGCCAAAAGACTTATCCAAATCTTTGTTTCAAAACCCAAAGGCTTGGCCTGATGATCTAATTGGTATCCTTAGCAGCAGTGAAGCTACCAAAACCAGGTAAATTTTAGAAAACTATCAATTTATATTTTTTCTAACATTTATATGTCAATTATTCACTATCTTTTCAGGCATAATAAAACAAGAATTAATGCAAATGCAGTAAACAAAAGCCCAAGCGATGACTATTTAGAGGTAAAATATTTTTACTTATACCAAATACTAATTAATACCTAATACTCTTAGTCTACAAAGTACCTTCACATTTTCTATCGATACATATACAATACAAATATTTATTGGAACAAAAACATTTAACAATTTTTGTGTACGTTAATACTGCGTTAATTTAATAACTGTGTCGCAGTTATAAAATGACGATGATGAGCAATTCGCTTTTTGGCAAGATGCTACAGCGAGATGAACACAGAAATCCACACTATGCAGTGGTTCCGACCATAGTTGGTGATTTGAACGTGTTTCTGATACAAATAAACCATTATTCTTGGTTCCTTTCTGATATGTATGTACCTACATAGCTATAATTGAAGTTCGTCACAAAGTTTCATTCACCTCAAATATTCTATGATTTCAGGGTAAAATATTGAAAGCTGTCAAAAATCTCAACAAATATCGAGATATCCAAAAGTGAGTGTTTTTGTTAATAATTGCAGCTGATGAGTGATCAGTTATAAACGCAATGAGGAAGATACAAAATGACGAAGCCCTCGTAGGCACGGGTGATTTTGTAACGCGGCTACTTTTAATCGCGCACTGGATCTTCAACGCAGTGCATGCGCCGAATGTATAAAATCTCAGTGTTTTTTTAACACGCTGGGATGCGAACGTTGAACACCGGGAATTGAAACTCCAGTGCACGATAAAAAGAATCGTAGTGCTAAAAAATCACCCGTGCAAACCAAGGTTTATTTATAATAGCGGTTACCCAACGTGTGCTAGAACGCTAATAAAAAAAAATGTAGTTTAAAACTATTGTCGCATTATTTCCTTTCTAATGTAACCGGTTTGGGGCACATCGGTTAGATGGTTTCAAAGTTTATAGCGGAGATAGGTAGAAACAATTTTGTGTTTTATATATACAAGTAGCCATAATGAGAAAATAAAACCAACGAAGATATATAAGGAGTGTGATGATGACTTGATTTAAGTATGGTTTGACATACGTTAGATTCTTTTGGCAAAAAAATGGGCCATCTTTAATAAAAATCACCGTTTTCAGATACAAGAAGGGCATATTAAAAAAATCTAATGCGTATGTTGCTCAAAAAGAGCCACTTAAAAAGCTGGTGGTAAGAAAATGTTATTAAGTAAATATTATTAATTTATAGTTATTTAAATATTGTTTCTTTTTTGTATTAATTAATTAAGTGTTCATCTTTTAATCATTCCTAGACTTAACTGTTGAATGTACTTAATTGGAATTCCCAGTAAATCGAACTTTCGAAACTATCTCACTGTTTCATAGACTAATAGACCGTATAGTTTGATGACGTGCAAGTGAAATTCAACTTTAGGGTGAGACAGTAATTACGAGGTTGACTATTGTACAGTCGCCTGCAGGTCAAGCTACACGAAACTGTCAAATTTCTCCAAACGATTTTAAACCTTATAAAGTTAAAAGTTAAGTTCAAAATCGAATGAGAAAATCAGACAGTTTGTGGTATCTTGATGTACGGTGATGTGGGTGACTGTAACATCTATTAATACTGTCCTAAAACTGCAGGGCCGACTATTTAAAGGGATAAACGGTGGCATAGTTTATCGAGAAAAGGGCAAGTAAGTCATAAAATAATGTTTGTTGTCAGTTAGATCAATATTAGAGCGAATTTCACCATAAAACTGAACGCGATCAGCACATCTAAACCGTGTTTAAGAGCTGTCAGTGTCAATATTCCACAGCAATTGTAATAAAACTGCTTCACTGCAGTATTGTATTTATTAATTTAGTACTACAATATAACAACTCTGATAATTTATTCTATGAATGCAGATGGAGACCAAAAATGTCATAGACCAATTGTGCGTCCGACCTCGACGCCACAACCGAACAATCCAACTTATCAGATCCGCTCTCCCGCCATTACTTTTACTTGACAGTTTTTCCAAAGAGAAACTTACGAATTGAATCCTCTCGGTGTTGCCAGCACAATAAATAGATAAGAAATAAGCCAATACAAAAATAAATTACATTAAAACTTTGATCACAAAAGATTGCGTCAAATAGTCCAATTATAAATCAAAACTTAACACAATGCTGATACTGACAGTTCTTGAACTTGGTGAAATTCGCGCTTAGTAATTAGGTATGGTTGATATAATTTAAAAAAAAACTTGACTTGGTTATAGGAATAAGAAACCACCAAATCAAAACACTAGTTCCAAGAATAAGAAAAAACTTGGAAAACTACTAGTAAGTAAAATAAAATATAAAAAGTCAGTATTTTCTAAAAATAAATATTGACTTATGTACTGTTTACGACTAGCATTGATTTATATTCTGTTATTGCAGACGCATCTTTTGTATGGAAGTATAAATGACAAAAAATATCGTGCACGTGAAAAGTATGAGTAAGTTATTAAGTAACACGATAAAAAAATGAGCTCACAATTATTTCGAGCCGATTTTTTCAGATATCTCAAAACTGAAGAATACATACTGCAGTTTGACATATCGTCGCTCGCATAACTAAAAGTCCTATCTGATTTTTTAGCTGATTTGAGTTAGGACTACTACATTTTTCTAGTCGTGATTCTTTACATTTTTCACTCACCGTCGTTTACGTCCTTTAATATAGAGAAACGACGGTTAGTGAAAAATGTAAAGAATCACAAATAGAAAAATGTAGATGTCCTAACTCAAATCAGCTAAAAAATACATTTAAAAAAAAAACAACCGACTTCCAAAAAAAAAAACACAAAAAATGTGAAAATAACTTTAATTTCGAACGTCAGTGTCTTTGGTTTTGTATTTTCGTTTTTGGCCACCGACTTCCGAAATTATTTCCGAAGTTATTTTCACTTTTTTAGTGTTTGTTTTGGAAGTCGTTTGTTTTTTTGTAAAAATGTTTTTATTTTTCATTTTTTAGTTGTGGTACCTACCCCACATAAATTCGTATACCACTACTTGATATGTAAATAGCAGTGACAGGAAATTATTAAAACATCATCAATATAAACTAAGTGGAAAAAATATGCAGTATTATGGATAACTGAAAAACTACTAGTCAAATCTTGATCAAATTTAAATGGAAACACATGTTAAGCACCAGCTTTCACCCAGAAAAAGTTCTGAGC
The DNA here is from genome assembly GCA_916610205.1 of Griposia aprilina. Lineage (NCBI taxonomy): Eukaryota > Metazoa > Arthropoda > Insecta > Lepidoptera > Noctuidae > Griposia > Griposia aprilina. The sequence goes on from OU744286.1 coordinate 19,618,632, forward strand.
TTTTTTTTTTTTTGCGTGGGAAATCATCAAATGACCTCTCCCGGTCTGGGCGGAGCGGAAGGGCGTGTCAGACTCTTACTGACTAAAACCCACCGTGTTCCTTCAGTTGCCTGTGCGCCAGGGCCACGGTAACTCTTTCGAACAATCCGCGACCCCGGCAGGCATCGGACAATCGGACCCCTTCAATGATGCTGACATCTCTTTGAGGCGCGCGTGGAACACGACGCGCCGTCGACCCGGGCCTGGTCCTTACCGGACGGCGAGCTGCCCATTGCTCGCCGTCCGCAAGCCCGCACCTACGGTGGCCGGGAGTCGGCAATTGACTCCCGACGCCCAGGGTGTCTCCTCCTGCGGCGACTAGGGGCGTGAGGGCGCAACGATTGCCGCACCCTCACGCGCTCCGCTTCCTCCTTCGCGAGCATTACTGCTTCACAGAAGGAGGTGACGGCTTCCCATTCCCTCTCGCTCCGTACCATGGCCTGTACCAGGGCCGGACGCGAGAGATCGCTGCCGCCGATCGCCGCCACGAGGACACGGCGGTGGTCCGCCCAAGCTGGGCAGACCTCCACCGTATGCTCCACCGTGTCCTCCGGTCGATCCACACAATGCCAACACCCGGGCGTTTCCTCCCGCCTTATCCGAAACAGGAACCTCCCGAAACAGCCATGTCCGGTGAAGACCTGCGTCAGGCGGAAGGTGAGGACGCCGTGGCGCCTCTCAAGCCACTCCTCAAAGAGGGGACTTACCGCCGCAATTGTGGCATGCCCAGCGCTGGGTTGCGACAGTCGCACTCTCCATGCCGCCATGAGATCCCGCCGGAGCTCTGTCCGCTGTGCCGCGATTTCTCGCGGCAGCGGAGTAACGCCCCGGCGTTTCGCCTCCTCGCGCCACTCCCAAATGTGCGCGAGGAAAAAAAAAAAAAAAAGTTCTGAGCTAACAAACAAAAAAAAAACAGTTGAATTGAGAACCTCCTCCTTTTTTTGAAATCGGTAAAAAATGAGATAGGACTTTTAGTCATACGAGCGACGATATTTTCCAAACAAAAACTGTCAAACCGCCACATTAATTTATTTCTTATATAAAAGTTAAATCGACGATTTAAAATCAGCCCTTAATCATTTATTTATTAGTTATAGGTATGATGAAACAGAAGAAAAAAGACAGTATACTGGAGACTTGCTGGTACGTTGAAATAACTTTGGCCGTAGCCACACAGCGAGGAGCTTCGCTTGGTGCCACAATTCATGAGTAGCTTAGTTTGAACGCCAGTGTGGCCCTAATTGCAATAGGGAAAAATATTTATTTCACCAAAAAACAGTCATCATATTACAATTTGATTCAAAGACATATAATGCTTATAAGTAGGTCACAATAATTGTAATACTCTCGACTCCTAAACTAGGTGTACGTGCCTGTGTCTTAGGAGTCAGAAAAAGCAAAATGCATACATTTTTTTTTCACTTAGTCTTTAAAAGATAGAAATATAACCCCAAGAAAAGTCTTAAAAATCAATTTCAATTACTGCTTGTTGCTCAAAAAAATGTATTTAACTCTAATAATTTTCTACTAAAGATCAAACGCGCGGTGCTTCGCGGCCATGATTTTACGTCACAATTCACGATACTGCTTTTACATAAATCCGTTTTTTAACCCCCAATCAAATGAATTAAGTTATTTTTTGTGCTTTATTCAAGAGAAATCGCACTGAATTACTTATTTTAGTGAGATTTTAAGCAGTTGGCTAAGAATAGATATTTATTCATATGGCTTTTTACGTCTCTTCCGAAATTTTCGAATACGACGCGTTTCTAGTCTGTGTTCCGTTTCACCAAAAAAAAAATAACATAAAATAATGAATTACGAAATAAGTAGTGCATTTAAAAATGTTAGAAAAATAAATAGCAATTCCTTTCTCCTAATGGGTATAATTAAAAATACTGAAAAAGTTTTGAGTTACTTGCATATCCCTTATTAAATAAAGAACAAGAAAGAAAATGTATTTATTGGGACTCGCACAGGATTATCAAAAACTAAACTAAACACACTAAAGGAGATGGCTAAATTGTTGCCCTAAGCATGTATATAAAATTCTCACTAGCTCGTAACATTCAAATATTCATTCAATAATTATTACGTGTTTATTATTCTCCTAGAACTTTCATGAACTAATCAAATAATTAAAAGTTTTTTACATGTTCGTCCAGGTTTTTTGTTTGGACAAGAAGAACATACCTCAATACTTCTCAAAACGTTGATTTCTTGGATTACCTTCATCCGATTTCTAGATATGATTGGCAATATATAGAAAAGAAACGGTACGAGAACAGTGCCGACACTAAAAGCTGACAATCAATTCTTTTCAATTTCACTTGATTTGATTAGAACCAAATAAAAAAATAGCTGAAAGCTTCGGAACATGTATTAAACTTTTGTTTATTCTTTTCAAATGATCCAATAACCATCGCAATTTATGTAACTATTTTAATAGATCGAAAAATGTTGAAAGAATAATGATCGACAAGAACAATATTGTATTTTTTCTTCCGACCTTATCGATTACTCAATCGATTTTGTTACACTCCAAGTTCAATCCCATCCATCTCTATGAAAATAATTGAACTTTGTATACCCATTGACGTAGGAGTTTACTTATACGATTTTATTTTCAGGATTGTAACGATATGAAGACTCCCTGAAACTTTTTCATACGAAATACTGATATTCAGCTATTCAAAATGACATATTCTAGGTATAGTTTATACATTGCTATGGCAGTCGCACATACTTTATTTAGCCATTTACTTTATTTAAAATCAACGTTTAGAGAAGTATTGAGGTACAAAAATAATTATTTATATTAATGAATACTGTATGTCAGCTTGTAGTATCGTTAAAAGTAGGTTTACTGTCCACATTTTTCTTAAAACGAAACGTCAAAGTCATGTTCTCCTTGTCAAACAAAAAACATGGAAAATCGAGTTAATATCTTTTAATTATTTGATTAATTCACAAAAGTTCTAGGAGAATAATAAACACGTAATAATTATTGAATCAATATTTGAATGTTACGAGCTAGTGAGAAGTTTTTGTACATGCTTAGGGCAATCGCCCGAATTTCATTTAGCCATGTCTTTTAAAAAAGGCAATGCACTTTATAAGGCAGATTTGAGTGGAAACGCCGGGACGCCCTAGGACGACATATAGTGACCTTATTGGCGATGTTCTCTAGAAAGGTCAGGTGCGTAGTACTCACAACTGGCGTGCGTGTATGACCAGATGTATGAACGTAAACGAGGCAAAAGGAGTATGTAAGGATCGTAGCAGGTGGCGTTCTGTAGTTTCTGCCTACCCCCATGGGAAGAAGGCATGAGTTTATGTATGTAAAAAAAAAACAGTAAAACTAAAAAATAAAAAAACTATGTGTTGGTTTGCAAGAACCATTTCACCTAGCACTGAGCACTAACCCCGTGGTCACAAGCTACACACTCAAGCGACACGCGTCTTGCGACAGCGACTGTGGAGAAAACAGATGAAAGAAGTTGTTTAGAGCATGCCACGAGTTATCGAGACGCCATTTGCGGCGCGAGCGAGTCGCTTGACGCAAGTCGCGTCACAAGTCTCATCACCCGAAGCAGGGAACGGGACCTACGCGAAGCACCTTGCTGTTATGCTTCAATCTCAAACATTTATGCAATAAATGTTTAATTGTATTAAAATGAAGCAAAAACACGTTCCAGACCGCATCCCGCTTGCCACATTATATTGTTATCGGCAAATTCCAATTAATTAAAATTCACTGTAATTTCAATTAACAGGGTACTACGGGCGGCGAAAGTGCAAAGTAAAATAAGCATGCACTTACTTAGCTTGTACCTGTATATTCTAATAGTCATTAGCGGGGTAATTGCGTAACACACTAACAGTAGGAATGGCTTTCATTTTGACAGTTCAACAACATTCATTGCGTTATTTACATTGTTGAGCAGACAAATTTTTCGAACTTATGAAGCAATGGATTAGCAATAGGATCCAAAATGATTCAGATTGTGACTGATGGTGTGTTACGAAATTAGGGTGCTGGTCTTTTTTATCTTTCTAAGACTGTGTTTTAAACAAATCATGATTGTATTTATCACATAATGAAAATAATTGTAGCATGCAGAGTTAATGAATCTTTAATTATTAATTCTCTGCATATTTCGTTAAATTCCTGTCTATAAAATAATAGGTAGGTAATACAATTTCATACTGAACAATTAAGTTTTGTATTATTGCAGGGAAATATTGTAAACGCTATCCAAAATAATCAGCAGGGACAGGGGAGAGAAATGTAAGTTGTTTTGGGGTTATAGTGAATTTAATTTTAGGTCGAAATACCTACATTGTTTGAGGACAATACTCATTTTGCAAGGAAACATTTTGCTTGAGAGTTGCACGGTGCAGAAATAAAAAAACACTAGACTAATGGAACTCTAATAGGGTCGAACCTAACCTATAAAAGTTTTATAAAGCTTCACTGTTGCTACGCCGTAGCTAGTGCTACGAACCAGTGCTACGCCAGCTACGCCTGTCAATCCATACTAATATTATAAATTAATTCGAAAGTAACTCTGTCTGTATGTTACCTTTTCACGCCTAAACCACTTAACGGATTTCGATAAAATTTGGCAAGGAGATAGATGGCATCCTTGAAAAGGATATAAGCTACTTTTTGTCCCGGTAGCAAGTTCCTGTAGGTTAATGTCCGACATCCACGCGGGCGAAGCCGCGGGCAGAAGCTAGTATTAAAATATTTTTTTAATGACTGGGTTTATCATTTGCTGTTATTTTGACTACTCATAAAATTTAATTACAGACACCAGCGACCATCTATGGTAATAATGTAAGTTATGTAAAGATAATTGATTTGTAATATCATTATAATGCTCTGCGGGGTAATTGCGTAACACACTAACAGTAGGAATGGCTTTCATTTTGACAGTTCAACAACATTCATTGCGTTATTTACGTTGTGGAGCAGACAAATTTTTCGAGCTTATATGTTCGAAAATGAAGCAATGGATGCTCCATATATGAAGAAATGGATGATTAGCAATAGGCTTCAAAATGATTCAGATTGTGATTGATAGTGTGTTAGGTACGCAACTAGGGTGCAGGTCTCTATAGCGTATTGTGGTTGGTACTCGTAATTGCTTATCAATTATCTAAAACTATTGTGTAGTTACACCAAATAATAACATAACATTTGCATGATGACAGGGTGAAATGCTTTATTTAATTGTAAGTATTATGTCAACTCTATTTTAATTACTCATTTCAAAAATTATATTTTATTACATTATATATAGCTCATCTGCATCACTTCATGACAACGTAAGTGTGACTTTCAACTAAAATAGTAAATTATTATAACATCCACACTACAAAATTATGTGTAAGAATCGTCGCAATGTTTTATATAATCAACCCTATTTATAATGAGTAGGAAAAATCTATATACATATTATTATAAAATAAAGTCACTTTTCGTGTCTGTCTGACCGCTTAGCGTAATCAGCCGATAATCTTCCCATTACTGGGATACAGGCCTCCTCTCTGTGAGAGGGAGCGGGCTGTAATCCACTACGCGTGCCCAGTTGCGCGGGTTGCTAGATGTCACATTTCTTCGAATTTTTGGTTCTAGGACATGCCGGTTTCCTCACGACGTTTTCCTTCACCGTTTTTGAAGAGCAGTGGTGATGAAATTATTTACACAAAGTAAAGTGTTTGCCTGGGTTCGAACCCACGACCTACGACTCGTAAGTCGGGGCCGTTACCACTAGGCCATCACCGCTCCTCCGTTATGATTGCTTAAATCTTCTAAATTACAAATAGATTTGATGCACTTTACAACATCATTTAGAGCAGCATTCATTCCGAAAGGTTTATGTATATAAGACATTAATATTTAACTTAGATATAGCACAGAAATATCGCCGCTTTGACATGTCGCCATTACACCAATGCAAAGAAGGGGCGAGTCGATAGTAAAATAATATGAAAATAACTCACTGCAGTCGGGATATTGGACTCAGACGCTACTCAAAAGTAATCAGCTACAAACTCAATTCATCAGTGGGTAGCAAGAATGTCACAGCACTAGTATATTCAATAGCGCTCCGAACACGACGCGACAGCTTATTGGTCAAATTGGCACGTATTGACTCACCGGAGACTATTCGTGGATGTGATGTCCCTCAAACTGCTCACCAATGCGTCGGAGGACGTTTTTAAAACGCTGGACTGGACAGGGTATAAACGTGAACGGCGAGTACATCACACACCTTCGCTTTACCGTTGACATCGTCATAATGGCAGAGACGCTGGTACAGTTAGACCAGATGCTGCATTGCCTAAATGGTGCCTCTCGGCGGGTTGGTCTCGGCATGAATTTGTACAAAACGAAAATCATGTACAATTCGCAGGTCATGCCGAGTCCAGTCTACATCGAAGGGTCGCAAAGCATGGGAGACGCCTATGTCCAGTAGTGGACTACGATAGGCTGGGTTGATTGATTGATTGACTCACCCGAAACAGGCGAATCGACACTTTTAAATAATATATTATTTTCTGTAGGCGATTCGCACGAAGTTAATTTATTTGTGAGCGAATCGACAACTCCAGAAATACGTATTAGGCAATTGGCACATTTTTTAATTATGCAAAAAGTACACGAGAGCACAGAAGTGATACTCGTATTATTAAGAGTAAAATATTTTGAAATAAAATAAAAAACGAAAATTTATCTTAATTAAAACATAATTTTAAGATAACAATTTCTAAATTGTATATCTCTAGATTACAATTTGAATACGCTTAAAGGCTCGTGCACACTGGCGCCACGCGACAGCACGACACAAAGGCGCCCCTCGTCGCGCAGCACGCGGTGCCTTTGTGTACGCTGTCGCGTCGCGCCAGTGTGCACGAGCCTTAAATAAAGTTAGATGAATGTATTTATATAATAATAATTAAGTAAGATGTGTATTAACGCCTCCATTAGGCGACGCCACATCTGGTTCTAGTGTACCAAAAGAACAATGGCAAAATCTTATTTGAAATAAATTTTAACGTCTAAACGAAAGAAATCCAATTAATTATATTATCTAATTATGGCTGAGTAAAAAAAATATGATTAATAAAAAGTTATTTGACTACTTCGTTCTAAAAGATTAGGAAATTGTTGGTTGGATTGGTTTAGTATTGCCATTTTATATTTATTTTCCTAAATAGTAGGTAAAGCGTAATTTTCGGGTGTTGTTATCAGTTTTAGTTTGTTATTATATTAACATGGAGTAAATGAATAAACAAAACATTTATTTTGTTGTACCTATGTCTTAATCTGTGCTCTTACTTAGATAACGACTTAAGAATATTGCAGTAAAATACGAAAAATATCAAATGTTATGGCAATTCTGAACAAAAACAACTTCTTAAAAGTATATATTGGTTGTTTGCATTGACAACCGTTGACAGTTTACAACTCTTGCTTGACCAGAAGTCTGCGCTCTATCCTGTGTTGTCCAAAATTTCGACACTGAATATCTATTAATCTCCGCCTTCTCTAACAACAAATCTTGCACAAAATAGCTCAGAAAATGACACTGAGTTTAATAAGATATTTTTCATTTAAAGACGTAGTAATTTAATTTCAAATAAATCAATGTATGGGATGTTGCCATTGTTCTTTATATTGTATATAACGAGGTTAGATGGGGCGCCTCGCTACCAGTGTGGTCATACATGGCCGTAGACTAAAAATAATACTACGAAAACTTTAAGTAACTGTGTATTTAACCACTCACGCACATTAATTACAAAAAAAAGTACAATGATTAAGCCGATCAGAACAGATTAAAACTGGAAACGCGGCAAGTTCGATACAGCACGTGGTGACAGTAAAAAACACAACCATTCGCCTTTGCGTCTCTCAGAATAATGTCCGCCCGCTCTCACCGTCACCGTCATATATCCCGCAGGATGACAGATGTCGGTGACTGACAGATGTCTACCGTCCGTCATGTGACGGCTGTCAATTAAATGTCACCACAGCCGTATCGACCTTACCCAAGTGTAATACTTGACGTTTCCGTTTTGATTAATTTACATTGACGTAGCTTCTTATTTTCATAATCAAAATAAAAGATGGAGCCATAGTGATGCCATCGCTGCGACATATACTACTGTTGTTGTCAGTATAATTTCTTATTATGGCATACAATATAACTTTATTAAATTCTTGGAACAAATGTACTTCGACTTTAGCAGTGGCCGATAATATTACGAGAAAGGGTCTTACATAAAATACGCACAGTATAAAGGCCTTAATAAGTATCTACAATAACATTACAAGAAATAGATTTTCCTTTTGTATGCAAGAAAGTAAAGGCGTGAGTTCATGCTTGTGCGTATGTATGCCATATTTTTATTCTATTTCTATTTTGTATTTTTTTTTTTGGATTAGTTTTTTTTTATGGATCATTTTTCGTCTGCAAAAAGTTTATTTTTATTTTTTTATCATTACGTATCTCGGGACCATGTAGTTCCAGTCCTTTGAAAGGCGTACGAGGGGCCGAAGCCAACTCGCAGAAGCCTCCTAGAAAATTTTAAATGTAATGAGGCACCAACCGACGATTATCCCTGTATGGTCTATGCAAGTGCATCCAAGGACAACCCCCGGTTGGTGTAGGACTATTACAGGATATGGAAACAAAGATATTGGACTATGGCTTTGGGCAGTTTAAGTGGACTGGTTACCTAAGACTATGGAAAGATTATGGCCCCTGCCTGACTATTTATTTATATAAAATACACACAGAAAATGGCAGGGAGTGACTTGCACACTCAATAACGGACCCCCAAAAACGGTCGCAAGCACAGTGCAACATGTCCTTAGGTGCTTATTGTTCGCCTAAAGGACTAATAGTTTGAAATTGACATTATGAAAATGTAATTTTTGGGTGGTGGCAACACAAGCAGAAGACGTGGACTGGATGTATAATACACAGTGCAAGATTATCGGCATTTTCTATAATTTTAATTGGAAAACAAATAGAAGGATCTCCATAATCAATCAACAAGTCGTTTTATTTACATATCCGAAGCGGCAAAATCACACTACACTCACAAATTGGCAAAATCCTAAGTGGTTTAGTTCCCAAGATGGACGACCGGCACGAGAAAAGACAAAAAAATGCGATCGACTAGAATACCTAGTGCAATTCTACCTGATCACTGAATGACATCCGTGGTCAGTGTAACACGGATGAGAAGGCTCCATTCACCAAAAGGTAACGAAAAAAATAACGGATTTTCCTCGAGGAGTCATAGCCGCGGTGAGAGTCAAAACCATGGGCAGACACATGACAGAGCCGGAGTAGGAGATCCCCTGTGGAGAAGTTGCAGTCATAGTCGCGGTGAGAGTCAATACCAGCGGCATACACATGACAGAGTTGGATAAGGAGGTACCCAATGGGGGACTCGCAGTCACAGTCGCGGTGAGAGTCGGTAAGTAGGAATAAATTTTCCATGCTAGGCAATGTAGTACCAGAATTTGACCATATGACCAAAAGTCAAACTGTAAATATGTGGATTCACAAAGTAGAAGAATGTACTAAGTTATATAATTGGAGTGATGATCAGATTATTCACTATGTATTATCTAAGTTAAGTGGGGTAGCCAAAACATAGTACCAGGCCTTGCCAACTATGTCATTCACTTGACAGGGTTGGAAAGACAAAATAATAGAATCTTTTCTTAGAACTGATTCAGATGATCATGCTGTGTTAGTAACTGAAATTTTATCAAAGCGAGTCAAATTTAATGAGTCGCTGGAACTTATTACTATGATAAAATTAACATGTTTAATCGATGTGAAATATTTGGTCTGCGTGCTATGTATTGTTTACTACGTGGAATAGAGGAGCGTGCCTTTAGGTTAGGCGCAAAAGCAGATCAGGCACTGCGTTATCATCGGGTGCCTCTCTACCTCCGCCGCATCGTTGGGGCTTATTTGGCGGAGAGGTGTGTCACCTACATGGGACGCGATGGCGTAAACCAGCGCCACATGTCGTGCGGTGTTCCACAGGGCTCGGTCCTGGGCCCGCTCCTGTGGAACGTCGGGTACGACTGGGTGCTGAGGGGCGAACTCCAGCCGGGCGTCGACCTGACGTGCTACGCGGCGACACGCTGGTCACGGCCCGGGGGAGTTCGCACAGGGAGGCAGCGTTGCTGACGACGGCTGCGATTTCACAGACGGTGAGCCGCATACGGCGTCTCGGCCTGGAGGTGGCCCTCAACAAGTCGGAGGCCATGGTGTTTCATGGTCCCCGGCGGGCGCCACCATCCGGATCCCACATTGTGGTGGGGGGGGGTTCGAATCGCTGTCGAGCCCACCATGAAGTATCTGGGATTGGTGCTCGACAGTCGGTGGGATTTCGGCCCCCACCTCCGGCGGCTGGCGCCCAAGTTCTTGGGCGCGGCTGGGACGTTGTCAACGCTGATTCCCAATCTGGGGGGCCCGAACTCCGCTTGTAGCTGGATCCCCGCCCTGGGACCTGGAGGCGAAGGTGCTCGCGTCACTGTACCGGTGGCGTGAGGAATGGCGGGCGCGGGGCGAGCGACCGATGCAGCGACATATGGAGCAGCGTCGGTCGCAGCTACGCGAGGTCCTGGTGGCGGAATGGCGGGACAGGCTCTCACGCCATACCGCCGGCCTCGTCACCATCGAGGCGGTCCGGCCGGTGCTCGACCTCTGGCGCGGGAGGAGGCACGGCTCCCTGTCGTTTCGTGTGACGCAGGTGCTCTCGGGGCATGGTTGCTTCGGAAAGTACCTGTGTCACATAAACAGGGAGCCGGACGCCCGGTGTCACCACTGCGTCGACTGCCGGGAGGACACGGCGCGGCACACGCTGGCAGTGTGTGCCGCTTGGGAGGAGCCGCGCCGTGCCCTCATCTCAGGAGTAGGCAGTAACCTTTCGCTGCCGGCCGTAGTGAATGCTATGGTCAGCAGCGACGAGTCCTGGGACGCGGTGGTATCCTTCTGCGAAACGCTAATTTCGCAGAAGGAGGCTGCGGAAAGGGAGCGAGAGATCTCATCCTCTCACCCGGCCCGCAGCAGGCGCACCGGGCGTCGGCGGAGGGCAGACAACGCCCTCTTTCGGCCTCCCTAAATGGGTCCAGGGACCACGGACTTGGGGACGTCCCTCGCCCCCCATACATCAGGACCCGAGGCGGCGGCGCGTAGTGTTCCACGCGCGCCCCTCTTAGACGTCACGGGGGGAGTCGAACACCTCACTTCCGCTCGACCGGACGGGGCCCGCTAAGGCGGGCCGGCACCAGTCGGGGTCGGGGGGGTTGCGGAAGATTCGTACGTTCCCGTGACCCCCGGCGCAGATGTGAGATGGAACACCGGGGTGGTTTTTAGTCAGTAGGAGTCTGACAGACCCCTCCGCCCCACCAAGGCGGGGGACATCCATGAGGATTTTACACCACGGATCAAAAAAAAAAAAAAGGTGCAAAAGCAGATACATGTGTAGAACTAGAACAAGTTATGAAATATTTTTAATCTATTAAGGCAAAGCCTCGTGAATGTTATAGGATTAAAATCAGCCAAGATAACAAACTAATTACAATATGTACTCAAATGTTAGTGCTAATTCTAAACAAACAACAAATTATGAATTTAAACCCCCTAAAAAAAAAAAAACGTTACAATTTGTACAGAAGTAGGTCACTACAGTTCTCAATGTAAAAAATGGAGTGGGGTTATTATTATTATTAAATCCAATTAATTTTGCTCGCATAGCGTCAATGGTTTAACTAACAACACAAAAGCTAAAGTGATTGATAAAAAGACTCACGGGCGCCAAAAGCGGGTGAGCGATATAGCGTATAGTGCATACTCTTTCACTTTTTCTTAGCATTACCGATGATTTGCTGTCTCTCTCTTATTGTTTGCATCATTAAGCATAGGGCACGCTTTAAGTGATAATTACTTACATTTACTACTTTCACAGTTTCAAGTAAATTATCATACCTTTAATTTAAAGAAAAAGCAATAAATTTTTCGTAATCTAATAAGTACATTTTTTTTTTAATTTTAATATTTTACTCTTAACACTGCTGTGCGCTAGTGTACTTGTTTCATATCTTTATTGCCTAAATTACAAATGTGACAATTGCCTAATACGTATTTCTAGAGTTGTCGATGCACCCACAAATAAATAACTTCGTGGGAATTGCCCGCAGAAAAAAAAATATTATTTGTAAGTGTCGACTCGGCCAGTTAAGGCGAGTCAATTCATGCGAATCGACCAATAATCCGACGCGACTTAGTCGTAGTAAGTCGCGCCGTGTTTGGTAATTTGAGTTAGTAACTGATTACTTTTGAGCAGCGTCTTGGACGATGGACCGAAGATGCCTTTCAGCTGCTTTCTAAGAATTTTTGTCTTAAAAGTTTCAGGAATATGAAAACGAAAATAATGCCAAGGAATCCATGGAAAATTCGTACGTATATCTCAACGTTTCAAAACAATACATCTTTTACCAGCTAATAATTTTTATAACAATGTAATCTAAAAGAGTGTCCGTGGAGTTTCTTGCCCGTTCTTCTTCATAGGTATCTAATACGCTATGGAATGGGCAACTAGCTTTATATTTCTGACTGACCGACTCCTTAACAATTCAAAAGTGCCCGTAAATGGTTTAATTGAAATAAATTCTTTGAGTTTGAGTTTGACCTACCAAGGTGGTAAAAGACTACCAAGGTGGTAGGCATAATATTGAAGTTGTTTTACTACATTTAATTTACTACATTTTGTATTTCTAGTGATGAAGACTATGACGGATCCGTAAGCACTTATACAGATTTGACATTCTGTCGGCTTTGCATATATAAAATTATACATTTTATTTTTAATCCCCGACGCAAAGAGAGCGGTGTTACAAGTTTGACCGCTATTTGTGCATGTGTGTCTATCTGCGGCACCGTAGCTCTTACACGGGTAAACCAATTTGGATGCGGTTTTGATGTGTAAACATCTTAGCGCTCGGTCTACGGTAGGGACTAGCTGGGACTTCGAGCGTCAGACGCGTAAGCGTAAGACTTCGAGCGCCAGATGACGTCAGCGTAAGACCCGAGTCTATGTGAGCGCGTGAACCAAACTGATGCGAGCTCACATGTTTACACATCAATTTTCGTGAGTGCCAAACCAACTCACACCGATTTTGTTTTATTTGTTAGCAGGTTTACTAGCGTTGGGTATATGTTTTATCAAAATTGGTTCAGCCGTTTCAAGGTCATCAGCTCTTTTTTTGTTAGGGGTTTTTAATTTTACGTATTTTACATCTTATTGCTATTGTTCTGGAAAGATCATGAAATGCTTCTTGTGCCACGTATCCTCTAGGTGGCTTTCAAAAGGGTTTTGCGATATTGTGATCAGTAATTAAGTAATTTACTACTAACAAAATCTTAAAATTGCTCTCCAGCTGTAAATTAGATAAATTGTACTTACCTACATTTTACTTTTTTTTCTGTTCATTTTATGCGATTGAGGGCAAATAACATCTTCAGCATGTATTAGAAAGCTGTGGTCAAAACGAGTGTGGTACAGATAATCAAACTGAACAACTTTCTCCATGGGACCAAAATCCCATACAAATCTTCAGAGACACCCTGGGCGTCGGGAGTCGATAGCCGACTCTCGGCCACCGTAGGCGCGGGCTTGTGGACGGCGAACAATGGGCAGCTTACCTTCCGGTAAGGACCAGGCCCGGGTCGACGGCGTATTGTGTTCCACGCGCGCCTCAAAGAGATGTCAGCATAATCGATGAAGTCCGATAGGGCCGATGCCTGCCGGGGTCGCGGATTGTTCGAAATAATTACCGGGGCCCTGGCGCACAGGCAACTGAAGGAACACGTGTGGGTTTTAGTCAGTAAGAGTCTGACACACCTTTCCACTCCACCCAGAGCGGGAGGTCATTTGATGATTTCCCCCAAAAAAAAACAAAAAAAACACCTACTCGACTCAAATGTATGGGACGGCAGATTATTTTTTTATGATAACGATGTTAGTCCCATGGAGAAAATTCGTCAGTTTAATAGTTTGTACCACACCCTTAAATTTGACCACACCTTACTAATACACGCTGTATAAATCATATATTAAAAAAAAACTTTTTTATAGAACTCACTTAACTTATACCATACCAGAAGGAAGGAGGAACCCGACATTGGTTCAAAAGAGTCTTTTGATTCCTCGAGTGTTAGTGGTTCGTCGAGTTATGAGAGCAATCCGGGAAATCCATACACCGTGCACAAGGATAAATACAAACAAAACTGGCCCTATAATCATTATGTAAGTTGATTCTAAAGGGAAAATATTTCGGTTTGTTGCTCTAGTGCAGGGAAGGGTTAAATCGGTTTCAAATATTTTGGAACGAAGTTCCTTATCGCACGGTACGGACATGGTGGATGCTAGGCGAAAAAAAGTGTAAGAAATTTTCGTCACAAGTTTCCGTCGCGGCCTTTCTTTATTTGTTTGTTTGGTTAAACGCGCTAATCTCAAGAACTACTGGTTGTAATTGAAATTTTTTTTTGTGTCCATTTGTCTAGGAAGGCTTTAGGCTATATAACATTACACTAAGATCAATAGGAGCGGAGCATAAATGAAAATGTTGCAAAAATGGAAAACCGGGAACCGGGTTCCTTTTGAGAGCTTCCGTTGCGTGCGCAGCATAAACGGTTAAAGTTACGCAAAAATCATCTATGGCGGAATTGTTCTCCTTTAAAAATTCAAAAAAAAGGTCCGCGACAGCATATGTCTATCTGGTTGACTCAATATAACCCTTTTTATGGTAATAAAATTTGTTCTATGGATGTTCTAAATATATTTCGAAAGGAACTTCGTTCCAACCGAGTGTTCAACGACGCTCACGCATTTTTTTTTTAATACTGGCTTGCGCCGCTCTACACTGATTGTGCATGGTGCGCATCACATCAAAACAATATGCACGCCTCTAAACAATATATACGGCTTCCATAGGTTCTGATGTAAAGTTAGGGAAATGAATGTTTAAGCAAAATCACCCTACGTCAGTTTGCCTTGTTTTATACATACAGCTGTCAAAGAATGACAGTTGTGATATAAATAATTTTAACAGTTCTTTGACAACGTTGAAAATTAAAGTTGGTAGTCATCAACAATTAATTTCCTTGACTGTACCCACGTGTGCATAAGAAAGAAAGAAAGAAAATTCATTTATTTAGCATAGACTAAAAGGTACAATATGGCACGACACGTCAACTATGTATAAACTCGATTTTATGCTTTTTGGAGTTCATCACGTCGGAGTTTCAAAAAGTTTGAGAATGTTAGAGTATCAGAGTTTCAGCTATTTGATTCATGATACATTAAAGAGCTTCGAACAATCGTGAACAATTTTTATTATGACACCTTTAAAAAAGCAGTTTCGAATTTCCAAACTCGATTTTTTTGCTGCTGCTCCATATTTTAGCAGTAAAAAAGCATGTTAAAATAATTCTAAAAAAAGTTTTAAAATCAAATTACTATGTTATTATGTAATAATAACGTGCGAGTCTAAAGTGAATTAATTATAATACTTTTTTAGATGGATGGCGACCATATGAACATCAATCCTTTTGGACCGCAATTTGGAAGCTTAGGACCCACTGGTCCCGAACTATTCTTTGGCAGAAAGTGGTGGTACTTTAATCAGGTACTTCTATGTTTTTAAGACACAATCACGCAGGTATGACTAATATAGACAACGCTCTAAAAGTTAAAGTTTATCAGAACTCGATATATCTATGTATATTGGCCAAGTACACATTGGTCACAACTGCGAGGTGTTCAGCATTTCTGTTGGATTCAGATTCATGTATTTGCAAAAACATGTGTAGATAATATACTTGGTATGATGCTTATTATAGGTGTAACAAGGTATTTTTTGATTCAACATGTTTGATCATGGCTGGTGTACAAATTAGGTCGAAAGACCATAGTATTTTAAAATTAAGGAACAATGAACAATAATATAAATAAATCAACAATTAACAATAATATTAAATTAAATAGGTCAATAGTCATGCAGTTCAAAATAGTTAGAATAGATTCAGTCAGTATATTCAGAGCGATTTATCATTTAAAAATTCACTAACATTATAATAGGCTTTTTCTGTCAGTATTTATTTAAATGTTTTCTTAAACTGGTCTGGTTGGTTGGATCCAACTTTGCTGTCATTGTTTACAGAACTTCCTGAAAACTTGAAAACTGTCAAGTGCCAGTAACGGTGCCTACAGTATAATATAAACAGGATGTCCCAGAAATCAACCGACATTCTGTAGGTGGTGATAGCTTTGGTTAAGCCCTCCCAAAATAACAAAACATATGCTCCGCAATTTTTATTTTTAATTTTTTTGTAATTTATACAATATTTGTATTTCAGGACGACTACAAGCCGATGGGTTAACTTTTGTTTACAATGTAACCTTACGAAAACTAGCTTGTATTTTTATTAAATTTAAATTTTATTACAATACAATTTTATTATTACACTAGCCGCGTGTCAATATAGCACACCGAAGCCTTAGAAAGAGATGAATGTCTTACGATTCTTTAAATTCTGACTTTTTCAAAAAAAAACCTCATTGAGTTGTACGTAGCTATAAGTGTTGTCATTCTAAAATAACAAAGTCGTTTTCATCTTAAGCAAGTAGATTTTCGTCTACCGATTAATAGTTTTAACTGCCATGCCATCACGAAATCATTAATAATAGCAAGGAAGCCAGAAATTGACATACCATACATATTTTTTTATTTTGTATTTGTATGTAATAAGTATCCCAAAATAAACAAAGACTGAGTTTAGGCAATGGCTATAAAGGCGATAAAACGCTTTCCTTGCTTCGGTAAGATTAGGAAATTCCTATCGATAGTAATTCATACGAGGTTTGGACCCCAAATATCGGCCAAAGAGGCAATATGATGAACCAGCTTCACCCTCGAGCTTCGACTGCGTAATCAAAATTTTCTTTTGCTCGAATTTCCCATGGGAGTTATTAAGATTGGACGGTACAAGATTACATACATAGATGGCGATCTGAATTATATAATTTTGATGTCGAAGACGGTTGGTTAAGTTTTATTCTATGTTAATAATGTAAAGCTTTAAGTAGCCCTAAGGGTCCCTAAGGGTTCATTAGAAAACCAGCGTCAGACAGCATCTGTCTGACATTAATGCTGAAATGAACCTTTTTGGCGCAGCCGTGAGGCACACACTGTTATCACTTTTTATTTTTCATTTTTTATTATTTGTGTTTTGTGTTTCACGTACTGTGTCCAAATAAACTTTATTCTTTCTTTCTTTCTTTCTTTTTAATACTATTAACAACTAAAGCATTTTAAGGATATTGTGAGCCTATCTGTTGAGCGGACAATTGAAGTAGCCTGTATAGAATTGGAGCAGTTCATTATATTAAGTGTGTACAGACCACCTTCAGGATTGTATGATTGTTTTGAAAAGGTTATGGATGAAGTGTTGCACAAAATTTGTAATTCAAACAAGTCTATCATAACTTGTGGTGATTTTAATGTTAATTTGTTAGAAAATTCTGGGTTAAGTACTAAAATTATAAGTTTGTTTCAGTCATACAATCTTGCTAACCAATTTTTGGAGCCCACTAGAATAACTCCCACTAGTGCCACATGCCTAGATAACATTTACACAGATGTTACACCAACCCATAAAGAAATGATTAATTTAATAGACTCTGATCATTGCGGACAATTGATCATTATTCCTAATATTAACAAAAAAGTTATTAAAAAAGATATCACTGTTACCTCAAAAACTAGTAATCGCTTGGAAACATTTAAAACTAAACTTTTAAGTAAATTACCATTTTTGTCGACTAATGATGACCCTAATGAACAATATAATGATTTTTTTAATATGTATTGCACACAATTTGATAACACATTCATTCCAAAGACTTTCTCGGTGAATAGTAACGCTTCATTCAGTGACTGGGCCACCATTGGTATACATAAAAGTAGAAAACGACTTTATGAATTATATGATGAACGGACTTGTATAAACACTGCTGAATTTAATTTATATGTTAAGAATTATTCAAAATTATTTAAAAGAGTTTGCAGTATGGCCAAGTCACGTTATTTGAGTTCAAAAATTAAAAATAGTAGTAATGTAATTAAAATGACATGGAGTATCATTAACAGCGAAACGGGAAGGTCATGCAACCGCTGTAGTAACTACACGCTTGATATTGATGACAATATAATTAATTCAGATTCCCAAGTCGCCGCGGCCTTTGAAAATTTCTTTGCTGATGTTCCCGTATCCACTACTAAATCTCTAAACTCATCACCCACTGCTGCAGAGTCTTTACTTAAGGAAAACGTTCCTGTATGTGATTCTGAATTTCATTTTAAATATGTCACCTGCAAAGATATAATTAAAACCTTTCACACATTAAATGTTAAAAAGACCGCAGATCTATGGGGTAATTCTGTGGACGTTGCTAAGTCCATAATAAACATTGTAGCACCTACTTTAGCTGTTATTTTTAATAATTGTATTGATCGTGGTGAGTTTCCTGATCTTATGAAAAACAGTAAAATAATACCGTTATTTAAATCGGGTAGTACATCAGACCCTACTAATTATAGACCTATTTCAGTACTACCTACCTTTAGTAAAATTTTTGAAAAACTTATTTTGAATCAAATGCAAGGATTTTTTAATAATCACAAATTACTGCATAACAAACAGTTCGGTTTTACGAGGGGTCGTTCGACTACTGATGCCGGAGTTGAACTTTTAGGACATGTTTATGATGCATGGGAGGACAAATGCGATGCTTTGGGAATCTTTTGCGATTTGTCCAAGGCATTCGATTGTGTTCTTCATGAAACATTGATCAGGAAACTGCACCACTACGGAATCCGAAACGCCTCTCTGGATCTTCTTACTTCTTACTTAAGTGATAGGATTCAGAGAGTTGATGTTAATGGAAAAAGATCACCCGGATCGGTAGTAAGAATGGGGGTCTCCCAGGGCTCAATTCTTGGGCCATTTTTATTTCTTATTTATATAAATGACTTGCCTTACCTCATAAAGGATAAACATGATATAGTGTTATTTGCAGACGACACTTCACTTTTATTTAAACTGAAACGTCAGCAGCTGATTACTGACAATGTAAATAGCGCCCTTGCAATAGTAGTTAACTGGTTTAATGTTAATAACCTACTTCTTAACGAGAAAAAAACTAAATGTATTAAGTTTACGATACCTCATGTTAGACAAGTAGAAACTAGTGTTCTCATAAAGGGTGAAGTGCTGAAACCCGAAAATACCACAGTTTTCTTAGGCATAACTTTGGATACCAACCTTCAATGGGGCCCCCACATAGATAAATTGTCAAAAAAGCTTAGCTCTGCAGCATACGCCGTTAGAAAAATTCGTGGTTTAACTGATTTAGAGACAGCCCGTTTAGTATACTTTAGTTATTTTCATAGTGTGATGTCGTACGGTATTCTGTTGTGGGGAAATGCCGCCGATATCCAGACAATTTTCGTTTTACAAAAAAGGGCAATTCGTTCTATCTATAAATTAAGTCCCAGACACTCCCTCAGAGATAAATTTAAGGAGATTAATATAATTACTGTGCCTTCTCAGTATATTTATGAAAATCTTTTGTATGCACATAAAAATATTAATCTGTTTAAAAAATACAGTGATATCCACAATATAAATACTAGAAACAAACACAAATTTATTGTTCCTACAACCAGGCCCAAGAAAATAGGTGGCTCGTTTAGATGCCAATGTATACGTTTTTATAATAAACTTCCTAGCCACATTCAAGATCTAAGCTTTAATAAATTCAAATCTTTTATAAAACGGAAACTATGCCAGAAAGCCTATTATACTGTGAAAGACTATATTGAGGACAAAAAGGCTTGGGATTGAGCTGCTCCAATAAAATTACACGGTGAATGTTGATTTTAATTTGCTAGCTATTTTAGACATGAATATTTACTGTAAAAAGTATTATATTATTTTCATTATTGAGAATATGAGGACTATGTGGGTCATTGTTTCAGTTATATTCTTGATCTGGCAGTTTAAGTAGTTTATGCGGCCTACCCAAATGTCCTTTCTTTGGTATTGTTCGTCGAATCGTTGAGCTCCTTAAGTTCTGAGTTGAGCTGCACGGTTACTGACAAATGCGTGCACTGACTGGACAGGTCCACTTAATCTGTGTGGTTCTTTCCTCAAAAGACCATTTCAGAAACCAATCTACATGGTTCTCAAACATTATGTCCGATTTTTTTATATACACATTGACATTGTTGAATTTTATATACACAATGACATGAGTATTTACTTGTAAAGTAGTATGTTATTTTAATTATTGTGAATGTGAGGATTATGTGGGTCATTGCTTTTTTTTTCGCAGTTAATTTTGATCATGATCTGGCAGATTGAGTAATTTATGTGGCCTATCCAAATGTCCTTTCTTTGGTATTGTTCGTCGAATCGTTGAGCTCCTTAAGTTCTGACTTCCTGAGTTGAGCTGCACGATTACTGACAAATGCGTGCACTGACTGGACAGGTCCACTCAATCTGTGTGGTTCTTTCCTCAAAAGACCATTTCAGATACCAATCTACATGGTCTTCACATGATCTGACCAAGATTATGTCTGGACTTTAAAAGAGACTGTGACCTCTGAGTTTGTTTCGGCCTTTCTTCTCAGAGTAGTCAGATAGGAAACGCCGACCTCATCTAGTTTAAAAATATGATTGACGTGTAAAAGTGTTTGTACAAACCTACTTACAGAAATAAATCATTTATCATTTATTTATTTAAACTTAAACTGTATTTAAAAGATATCTAAGGTACACGTAGGGAAAGTACCTATTTCACAGATTTAGGAATTTATTGCAGAATTTAATTTATTTCAACATAGAAAGGCATGTTAAATAAAATACTTACCAAATATAAATTGAAACAGTTGAGTTTTCAAATGGTATTTACGATGTTTGCCAAAAAGCACAGTATCCGGTTGTTAATATGGCACACGAAGAATTTATTGAGTTTTTCTATCAGGAATTTCTCAGTAGCAGCCTTTTTTTTTATGGGTGGGAAATCATTAAATGACTTCTCCCGCTCTGGGTGGAGCGGGAGAGCGTGTCAGAGATTCACTAAAACCCACCCGTGTTCCTTCAGTTGCCTGTGCGCCAGGGCCACGGTAAATCTTTCGAACAATCCGCGACTCCGGTAGGCCTCAGTAGCAACCTTGAGTCTGGATTTCTGCCCGTTTGACGGCAATAGACTCACCTCTTATTACATGGGACTTATTCACAGTTGGCGATAAAGTTACACATGTACCTTCCTGTGCAGGCGTAATGTTTGTTATGTTGGGAAGAATTTCGACAAGGTTTGGGTAAACTTCGTGTCTTTCATTGATACATGTGTGATAGTCTCTGTCAAAAAAATATGTCGCATAGGTATTAATGGTCACGCACTTTACCACCACAGCGTAACTGTGGTACAGTATTTTTATCTCATGAAGCGACGCACGCTTTACTTGTGGTTACCAAGTGTACAAACACGCTGTGAGTGTGTGTGTAAATGCAGAAACTCTCGGCACCGTCTGATGCAGTGGCGAAGTCGGAAGTATTATGTGCTGACGGTACTTTTCTTTACGGTTGGAGTTTAGCCTTTGGGGTGCTATGGATGCGAGGACTTGGGACAGTATTTAGTTTTGCCTTTTCGGAATTTTACCTTTTTTTTTTGCAGTGTTGGGTTAACCTTTTCTATAGAAACCATTTCACTTTAGAGAAGCATGGTCCTACGATGCACCCTTTCCGAGAAATAGACCTTCGATTTTTTTTTTTAACTTTGGCACTGTGGGAAAAAGACATATTTTTTTACAAAAAAAATTGTTTTCGCAAATCGTTAGTTTCTCGATTCTACCGTAAATAACACCTAAATATAAAAGCGTATTGATGTTTTTGTCTACGACCAGCCATGTGTCGTAAAAATGATTTCAAAGGGATCCTTTTAAAACTTAGGTTGCAAGAGCGAGCGAAGCGAGCACAGGACTTGGGGCACCCCGACTCGGACAGGTTCGGTTCGAAAAAAATCCCGCCATCCCCTTCGTGGTTATTTTTTTTTTGTTTTTTACCGTCAACTACGCCTGCCTACGTGCGTCGTAGGGCCACGCATCTCAGAACCTAAATGGTTTCTATGGTCAAGGTTAACCCGATACTGTAGTAAAATTGGTAGATTTCCAAAAAGTCTTTTTCCGAATTTAGTCCCAAAAAGATTAATATAAATAAAACATTTTAAAGAAAAAAAAAAAAAACTGTTGTTCCTAGTGCCCCTAAGCGCACTCCTAGGCTACTCCTACTACTCCGCCCCTAAGACGACCCACTGACCGTCTTCACGCACGCATTCACAGCGTGTTTGAACACTTGGTTACCACATGTAAAGCGCGCGTCGCTTCGTAAGATAAAAATACTGCTCCACTGTATTGAAACTACTCTGAAACCTTAAATCCAAACTGGGTCTATAAACAGCTTCCTATTTCCTGTACAGCATGAAAGGTATAGATTTCACATTCGCTAGTCTGTGGCAACACTGAATGGTTTTGACGCCCACACGGGCCGTGTCAAACTTCCTGGCTTTGACTGCGTCGAAAACAACACGATGGAATAACTACAAGAAGCTACAATGGAACGGAGATATGTTTTGATAATGCAAAATATTTTAAATTATGATATTCTATTTGAAAGTCAAACTAGTATATTTAACTCCGGATAATTTGAACAATTTCCTGTACTCAAAAGACCTACCTTCCTTCCTTACCATTGTCAGTCGCGTATTGTCAACCACTTAATTGCTTGATCACTTTTAACAACCATTCTCAGTTTTAAACTGCAGTACTATCACCCATAGCTATGAATAAAGTCTTCAAACTAAATAAATATTATGTGCGAAACGAATAGGTATATTCAATTTGAAAATCATTAGAATTTACCTAAGTTATGTTTACAGCTGTAGGTACACTAGCCTACCGGCGGCGGCGCGGCGGGATCTCGCATTGTATCGGATTTCCGCACAATGAGAGGTCAACTTATTTATAAAGCCTCATGCACACTGGCGCGACGCGACAGCGTACACAAAGGCACCGAATGCCGCGCGACGAGTGGCGCCTTTGTGTCGTGCTGTCGCGTCGCGCCTGTTTGTGGGAGCCTTAATGTATAACTTGCTTGATATGTAGCCGTGTGTACAAGGATGTTTTGGCGCTTAATTAACGTTGACAGAACGACGGTGTTGGAAAATATTAGTGCTATTGTTTTGTGAAATGTAGGTATTGAAAAAAAAAGATGGTAGCGTTAGTTCCGGGGCCACGAAAGATCCTTGTACAGTCTATTCCCATTTATTTTACCTCTGATTTTGTTTCACTGTCAAAATCACAGTAATCTTTATTCCCGTAACAATAAGGGTGCTGTTGAGGTTGCTACCACGGACTAGTCTGTCAAAATCACATTGATCTTTCTTGACGTTACGATTGTAAAGTTGGGTTGCTGCTGTCAAAGATAAAATAACTGTGAAAGGACTGTACCCACAGCTATTCGCCACGCGTTCGTTCTAGGCCCACAGACTACAAAACAAAAATACAAAAAAACATACGTACAGTCGAACATATAACCTCCTCCTTTTTGGAAGTCGGTTAAAAATGGTAAAAATTGATCAAAAGAGGATCATAAAGTTTTAGTCGCCTTTATTTTTAAAATAACAACTAACCTGAATTCATAAATAGCAATGTCAACTTTTATAACTTCACGACAGAATAATGTTCCGAGTTGTAAGTGTAAAGCGAGTATATCGCCTGTGAACTGGCAACCGGTAATATCTGAATTTTGACCACTTTAGAGGGGTCCACTAGCGCCACTCCTTTAAAATAATATTATCTCGTGACTGAGAAGGAATTTTGAATAAGTGCTCAATAAGCACCCTCGGTCTAGTGTAGTGCAGTGGGTAGTGTGTCTAGAATTTTCTAATACCATTCAGAAACTTTCTTATTGAGACACGAAGCAACAAAGCTCGATCTTTACAAAATGAATGATGAATGAATGATCTTTACGAAATGTGGCCGCTTTTCTTTAGAAAAGCGGCCACATTTCTCTCGATCGTATTTAAAAGTATGAAAAGTTTATAAAGTTATTAGAAAATTCTAGACACATTTACCGAGGGTAGTTATTGAGCCGTTATTCAAAATTCCTTCTCAGTCACGAGACAATATTTGTGCTAGTGGATCGGTGTGCGCCCTCTTAACTTTTTGCAACTGTGCGGAGTAAGAAATAGTACAAAATTGCATCATAATGTGAAAATCTCAAAAAAAATATATAGTACCCGGTTGCCAGTTCACAGTCAAATTACTTATTCAGCAAAATATGCTTCAAACCACCCCTTTTACACCCATAATGTAACAAGTTGGGATGTCTATTTGTTTTTAAAATATTGTGAAAGACGTGTCCAAAATACTTCATGTCTAAAACATACATGGTATTGGCGTTTTTTCAGACGTGTCTTGTTAACCATTTTGTTCACCCTTTTGTAATTTTTGACAAGTTTTGTATACAACTAGTCTTTATAATTTGTTTTTGATGTGAACCATAAAAGAAAACATACATCATTTTGAATAAAAAAAAAGAAAGAAAAATAGTTTATTCTGCAGAAACAAAACGCACATTACAAAAAAATTACATTAATACAAATTCAAACATAGAATGTAGCCAAAAGCCTCGTACCCAAAAATTAAAAGGTTTAAAATTTTGTCCATGGCCAGGGACCAAAGACAATACATTTTGCTCTGCAAGGTTACATAATACAAGAACACAAAACACAAAACAAACAACACAACACAAATACAAGACAATGTGGAAATAAATGATGAATGATGATGATGATGAATGAATGAATGATGAATGTGTGTGAATGTGGAATACAAGTTTTATAACTTGTAAACGCGGGGAAACCGCTTCTCGAAATTCTGTTCTTCCTTAGATCGGCTCGCACTCTAAGAAGGTATCTCATTAACTATCAACAAGTTGGGCAAAGTTGGTTCAATCCTGAAGCCTTCACTATTGATGATTAACCTTTCGTATGCCGGTAATTACAGAAACAATTAAAAAGCCATTGTGTCTGGCGTGGATCTACGTTCCGGCATACGAAAGGTTAATAAATATTGACTGTTCAATTAATGCACCCACTTAGATCCATCGGCCACGACACCAGGTACTAAAAAAATTATTGCGGTCTGTACACGAACCACTATTGAAATAATAGTGCTGTAACATTATGGTTTCTTATTGGTGGTTTGAATTTTTAACATGTTACTTTTGCGTAGCGTGGTGGACGATTGGCCTGATAGATCATTACGATGATGGATTTAATGGATTTGGAGGCTTGCACCCATATTCTAAGTCAAAAACTCATGATTTCCTCGACTTGACTCACAAATAGTTTGCTCAGTCGAGGTGAGTTTGAGTTGAGAAACCAACTGTCAAATATAAGGTACGTCAGTATCTACCTTGAGGCTTTCTTGAGGTAGTCAACAAGGAACAATTTTGACACTTCAAGTCGAAAACCAGAGATAACGCGCTCACAGACTGCTCCCAAAATAAGCTAAGCCAATATAACAAACAGAATATTCCTCCAAATAATGACGTATTCGTGACGTATCGCCTCGACTCACACTCATTCGAGGAACCTCATAATTTCCTTAATCTGATGACTGTGAATACCGATTTTGAAGGACTTTTGACTCACGCCTGGAGGTCTCCTCGATAGAGTCGTGAGTCAAGTAGGTTTCGAGATTACGACTTAGAATATGGGTGTTATTCTATGCCGTCCTAGGCAAGGATCATAATTGGCTACTGCTTAATGATTTTTGTACAGCGCCCCGATCGGTTGTTGGTTAATTTTTCGATTGGCTACTGCATGGTGACTGGATATCTTCTAAGTGTTGCATAGTGCTGATTAATGATAAACGATTGCCCGTTTTTACTACACGCTTTCGGATTTTCAGCTTTCGGCGTTGAGCCGAGGATTGAAAATCCAAAACGGGCAGATGTCACTCAGATAAAACACGCGGGTGAAGTTACGGGGACGGTGATATACGTTCCCGCTTGCAACTTGCACCGCATCGTGGTCCCGACATATCCGCCGACGTCATTAGCAGGCCGCGCTAGTGTGCCACCTTAAAATTAGCTAGGCTTAGAAAAGAGGCAGAGCAAAAGAGGTTTTTATACCTACCTTTTTGGGTGTTCTTTTTGCAACTTCTTTAGGTGAATCCTAAGCTGTAGCCCGCCAATTTTAAATTTTCTTTGGTTTTTTGCAAATTGGAGCTCTGTTTTACGTCGTATGTTGATCAAAATGCGATTCACGGCTGTAGAAATTATATATTTACTGAATAATAATCATCAATTTCATATCAATCGTCAAACTTTCGAAATTTGTCGAAATTTTTCGTCGAAATTTGTTCCACCTAAGAATTTTCGTATGAAATATTCTGAATATTTATTTGGAGGAACAAAATTCTAAAGTTTGACGATTGATATGAAATTGCATTTGATGATTATGATTCAGTAAATATATCATTTCTACAGTCGCGAACCACATTTTGCTCAACATACGACGTAAAACAGAGCTGCAATTTGCAAAAAACCAAAGAAAATTTGTATTTGGCGCGCTACAGCTGAGAACTCACCTTAATTAGGATTTTTGGTTTTATGACGATGATGTCTGTGATTACGTTTATACTAGCGAGTACACTGCTATAAGGATATTTTGACACTCGAATGACATTGTTTGTGAAATGTATTGAAAAAAAATGATGGCGACGGTAGTTCTGAATTTGGCCACACGCCATAACACAGCGCCAAAATAACTTTGTAGTGCTATAGGTACCTACATCGTAAACAATATGTTGTAGTTACAAAAAAAAAAAAAGCCCAAAGGTGGAAGTAGTGGTCGAAGGTGGTTATATAAACTCTAGATGCCAAGAACTGGATATGACACTCGGATCTGAGAACATACCTAATGAACATAATGATCAATGTAAGTAATACTTTTACTTTCACTCCAGAAACTTTTATTATTTATTATTCATTAAAACTTTATGCACAAGTAAAAAAAAATACTGTACAAAGGCGGACTTAATGCCTGAGGCATCTTCTACCAGTCAACCTTACGGTGATGCAGAGACTAAACATGGCAGGTGCAATATACGGGATACATAGCTTGGAAATAACTATAAAATACAAGAATAAATATTAATACATACATACTTATAATCAAAATAAACTTTGTCAGGAGAAATAACGATCGGTAGAGGAGATAACGAATCCAGCAAATCAACGCTGAGATGTTTCAGCCAACTTCTGACGGATATGCTCACGTGCCTTCACTTTAAAAGATAACCGATCAGTTACCATCTTGATGTTCAGAGGGAGCGCATTCCAAAGAAAAACAGCCTGGACAAAGAAAGAAGAATGAATGAAGCCAGAACAGTGAGAAGGACATCGTAGAAGACGATTGTTGGTGGAACGAAGATTTTTACTATGGGCAGAGCAAAAATATTGAATTTGGGAAGTCAGGTAAGAAGGAGAAATGGGCTTGTCGAGAATAGAGAACAACGTGGACAGTGCCCTCAACTCTCTGCGCTGACGAATGGGTAACCATTTTAAAAGCAGTCTGTGCGCTGACACATGGTCATACTTACGAAGATTGAAAACAAATCGAATGCAATTATTGAGAAGGCGGTCAAGTTTATTGAGGAGATCTGCATTCAGGTCATAGTAACACACATCACCATAGTCGATTATGGGAAATATATGAGACTGTACAAGCATTGCCTTTATGTGTGACGGGAGAAGGTTTTTCAATCGATAGAGCGACCGCTACGTTCCGGTGACTTTTTGACTTACAGTCGTGACCTGCTTTCGCCAGTCAAGACAAGTGTCGACATGCAGACCAAGATTCTTAACATATTATATATATTATTCCCTATAACATCAAGAATATCTAATACCAACCAGGCTAAAGCTAAACATCGAAATTGATTTTTCGTTCCACTGGCACGATAAGCTTTCTACATAACAATGTTCATACGCGCGTATACGCGCCGAATCCCGCAAGTAATGTCTGTAGACCATTGCGTACATACTTGGGTAGAATGTATTAGTTCGAAGTTTCTACTTCAACGCGCGTCTGCTCGTGCGTTTGTACGCCATCTGGGCAACCGCTTAGGAACCAACTTTATACTTCATGGAACAATTTTATTTACATAAATAATGTCAGAACACGTCACAGATACCTATGTATTGTAGGGTACGTTTTGCGAATGAAATCAAAACTTAATTCATTGTTTAACATGAACAGCATGACTTTAACTTTGACTTTTGACTTTATAGGTAATGTGTAAATGTAGTCTTTTACGTACGTTGAATTAAAACCTGGAAGTAAACGATTTCATTTCATTTTAATTTTCAGGAATTACGTGCAAATAGGGAATCTACCAACCCGCACTGGGCCCGCATGGTGGATTTCGGGACACAGGCCTCCTCACAAAGAGGAGGCCTGTGTCCCAGCAGTGGAAACATTATATGCTGATAATTCTGAGGGTTTTTTTTTTCTAGATTTACATAATCAGAAACTACGTTAGCTCTTATGTTTGGGCACGCCACAATTGCGGAGGTAAGTCTCCTCTTTTGTGAGTGGATTGAGAGTCGCCATGGCGTCCTCACCTTCCGCCTGACGCAGGTCCTCACCAGAAATGGTTGTTTTGGGAGGTTCCTGTTTCGCATAAGGCGGGGGGAAACGCCAGGGTGTTACCACTGTGTGGATCGCTCAGAGGACACGGTGGAGCAAAGGGTAGAGATCTGCCCAGCTTGGGCAGGGTACCACCGTGTCCTCGCGGCGGCAATCTCTCGCGTCCGGCCCTGGTCCAGGCCATGGTACAGAGCAAGAGGGCATGGGAAGCCGTCACCTCCTTCAGCGAAGCAGTAATGCTCGCGAAGGAGGAGGCGAAGCGCGTGAGGGTGAGGAAAACGTTACGTCCTCATGCCCCTAGTCGCCGCAGGAGGAGACGCCCTAGGCGTCGGGAGCCGATAGCCGTTTCCCGGCCACCGTAGGCGCGGGTTTGTGGACGACGAGCAATGGGCAGCTCGCCGTCCGGTAAGGACCAGGCCCGGGTCGACGGCGCGTTGTGTTACACGCGCGCCTCAAAGAGATGCCAGCACACATTGAGGGGTCCGTTAGTTACCGATGCCTGCTAGGGTATCGGGTTTGTCCGAAAGGGTTACCATGGCCCTGGCACACAGTCAACTGAATGAATACGGGTGGGTTTTAATCAGTAAAAGTCTGACACGCCCTTCCACCCTGCCCAGAGCGGGAGAAGTTAATTGATGATTTCCCACCCATAAAAAAAAGCCCTTGTGTTGCGAGTTTTGATATTCTTGCATTCTATATAAAAAATATATCTAATGGAAAGGTTTTATTCCGTCAATTTCACGGATGGAAACATTTATATCTACCGTTAACTAATGGTATTGAAGAAGCAGTTAATTTTTATATCAGAAAAAACACGGGTATGATTGGATAATGAAATGGACTCGGGTTACGTTTTTTTTACTATTATAACTGTAAGAAATATTTCTATTTCATTTATAATGTTTTTGTATTGTTGTAATCATGGTTTTGTAACAAAACATAGTGTGAAACAAACTTTTCAGTTACAGAACATTTTAGACTGCAATGGAGTCAGTTTGAGGGATAAACTCGTGAGCCTTTTGGTAAGACCTAATTCTGACACCTTGCTGGATACTGTTCGGCTAGTAGTTAGTTTGGTCATACTTACATAAAGTTGTCTAGTATTCCGTTTAGTATTATGTATTCAAAAGTTTTACATTGATTACATCCTTTTTACGACTCGTAATAAGTTGGCAACAACCCTAAAAAAAAAAAATTGTTTGCAGAGGCACAGACGAGCAGAAAACGATCGCGGAGATCTTCAAATCTATGTAAGTCGAAAGTTTGTGTTTGTGTTGACTGATTAGTTAATTTGGCTCTCACTGGTACTGCCAGCCTGCATAAGCCCACTGCTGGGCGAAGGCCTCCTCTAATAACTCCAACCTATTGCAATCCAGGGCTATGTTTCAGATTAGAGGACAAGATAGTCCAGAAGAACTCGAAAACGATTATGTAAGTTTTATTTATTATCATCACTCTTTGCATTGTCAATGCTTGCGCTGGTCAAAGTAACCAACGCACTTTCTTTTTCTTCACAGGCCCCTGTTGACGAGATTGCAGAATATCCCATTGGTTATGTTCCTTATGTAAGTTTCAATTATCTACTTAATAAACATCTTAAATTCATTCATTGTCTAACAGACAAGGCACAGCTTAGACCACTTGATCTTTAAGCGTGAAATGTTGCACAAAAGTTTCATGTACAACGAAAGTGAGCATTAAGGACAGATTTTTGAAAATACAACCCCTAAAATGTTTAAATAGGGGATGAAAGTTTGTATGAATAATCGTTAATTTGACGATGGGAAATCCTGTTCGACACGTTGGCTTGTATAAACTAAAACACCGTTGTTATAAAGATTTGTCGAAGAAAATTGACTCGTTTCTACTCGAACTTGTGAATAAATAAGTTTTAGGTTTTTGCTATATGATTAGATGCACTATAACCAAAGATTTTCCACAGGAAAAACCGTCCAAACGTATGATAAAAGACTATTTTAAGATTGAGCAAGCAAATAAAGCCAAAAAGTTGAAAATAGATACTATAATGTGAGTATCAGTAATGTACAATTGAAAAGCTTCTTTTTTTATTAAAAATAAGTTCATAAAACCACGAAAACGTGGTGAAAAGTAATAAATAGATTCTCAAGTTCAATTACTTAAAAAAGATAACATGATTTCTGTTAGACAGTCTAAACCCTGCGTCCTAACCGAGAGCGATTTTCGCGCGAATATGCGATATTTTGTCTGAATAAATGACATACATACGGCACTTGATTGATCGCACGAGTAGGTATGTCATATTCATATAAACAAGCACGATGATCGCGTTCTCATCGGATAGCACCCGATCGTTTTCTGTCAGCACGCGGCCTAACTGAAGTTCTCGTTTTTTGCGTGTGTAAACCTCTTGACCAGTTTTTTTTTTTCTGACTTCTGATCCAATCATCCAATGTTAGCAATTATCTCATCAAAATGATTACTGTACTTATTTCATTTCTTTTACACTTAGTGCAGCACAACGAATGACACAGCCGACTAGTGATTTGGTAAGTATTTTTCAACGTATATATATCTTATCTATATATATCGAATATATAATATATATCTATATCCATAATTAGAAATTAAAAGCTCGTTTCTGTCCTACTGCAACGTAAAGAGTCCGTTCTCATCCAAAATCGTATTGATCGCCACTAGGTCATAGATTATTGACAGTTACCACTACAGTTGATTACCAACCCATAAACATGAAATAACACCTCTAATGTCGTTTAGTTTCTCTGCACCTAATATTAAATTACGTCGACATCCGAATTTAACAAGAACTCCGATCCAAAAATTAACCTATTTATTTCATTAGAAGCTGAGAACTGGTCAAACCCTGGACAATCAGCTCAATACCTTCCAGAAATCAATCACAGAAATGCTCACCGCATGGAAAGCAGACCAGGACCTTCGTCTTAATAAAACCGCAGAAGAGATTAAAAAATCAATTGATGTTTTGTCCAAAAAAATTGATGATAACATCTCCAAATTAACTTGTAACCATAAAAATTATAACCGTGTTTTATATAAGCCTTTGCGAAGCAACGTAACAATACCACACGTTACAATAAAAAATCCTCAAAATGCCACATTAAATAAGCCTTTAACATATGTCAAAATACACCGAGACAAAACCAATTGATTTTGATAAAAATACTTATTTTAATAAATCATAAAGTCATGAATCTAAGAAGTTTTATTTTTCACTAGTTTTAATACTGAAGACTACCTAATGGGTGTTGCAATATTTAGTTACATAAAATGACAGATGATTTACCTGATGAACAGGCTGTCTTCATCTTAGCGTGTCGATGGCAATCTATATTGAGTCAGTTCATGAACTTAGCCACGAGTTTGACCCCATCAGTAGTGTCCATTAATGCTTGTATTTAACGTGCAGGCTATGAGATGGCAGAAATGAGAAAATTCATAGGAGAATTAAAGTAGCTGCCATAGCCTGAAGGATTCCCAAGTGGGCGTGGCACATTACTGGCAGAACATATGGCAAGTGTGGCTAAAAGGTTCTGGAGTGGTGTAACGTGAACCAATGATCTGGTGAAGGTCGCGGGAGTCCGTTTTCTGCGGGAAGCTCAGCTCCCTAACTCCGCAATACTCTTTCAACCATAAATTGAAGTATTTTGAAGAAAATTGATAATTCATTGCTTCATAACTACATATGTTTCAAAACTTAGTCTGCTTTTTTTTGAATAATTAAATAAATTTTTGAATTGTGAATGAGAATGATGTTAATCATTCCTTAAAATCAGCTATACAATGGAAAACAATTTGAAAATAAATCTAAAGAAAACGAAGGTTATACATTTTTCGCAACGGATATCTAGCATGAACCTAAACATACAACATTGCAATGAAAACCTTGTCTGGTCCTTATCGGACGGCGAGCTGCCTATTGTTCGCCGTCCGCAGGCCCGCGCCTACGGTGGCCGGGAGTCGGCTATCGGCTCCCGACGCCCAGGGTGTCTCGTCCTGCGGCGACTAGGGGCGTGAGGGCGTACCGATTGCCGCTAAGATGACCCTAATGCGCAAAAGTGTATACTTTATGGCTCCAGTCATTTATAACAAAGTACTTAAAAGTTGGAGAGAACTACCTCAATCTATGTTTAAAATAAAAATACACTACGTACTTGTTTGACCGCCAGAGCGTACTCGTATTATAACGTTACTGAGTTCCTTAATGAAAAGGAATTTGACTTGAGATAAGTAACTAAATTAATTTGGAGCTACTTGTATAATAAGGTTGATTTACTCTATAATTTTAATAACCTGATAATAATTAAGTATGACAACTTTTAATATTTTGATAAATTGTATATATATATTATTTTGCACATCACGGGGTGACAAACATGTTTACACTTAATTTACTTTGTCATCTTGCATGCACTTTCTATGTATGTACACACACATGTTTATGCAAATAAAATAAATAAACAAACAAGCAAACAAATTGGTATTATGAAAGGCATTGCCATTACAAGTGTATTACGAAATTACCCCGCTGATTTAGACCCTTGAAAGGAGCCCCTACAATCTCTGTAGTATCACGTACTATCCTTAGAGGCCCGGCCGTTGAAAATTTTTTTTATCACTACGAATTTTATAATTGGCAACCATATTTTGTACCATAGGTAATTAACTCATAAGTTAATTTCACGGCAATAATTTTAATATTATTGAAGTTGTTATAGCAGTTGATTTTTATAACAGTTACAAACACGAGGATTGATTGTACAATGAAATGGATTCCATCTTAGTTATTTTTGTTTTTGCTTTAATTGTAAGAAATATTCGAATTATTTAGTAACCAGGCCAGGCTACCATGTCCAATGTCTTGAACGGTAAAATAGGATTCTATAATGACAGCGATAATTATTGCTAATCTATAGTGAAACCTAGATGTTTATAAATTGTCTTCTAAATTGGTTTTGGTTTAGGTATGCGAAATTTTTATCGTTTGTCAAGATGGCAGGTAAGACCTGATTGAGGTTCGCACAGACCAGGGAAGTACGGCACAAAAAGGAGGAGGCCTAGTGGAACGAGGCTGTCGATGAGGGTCTTACATTACAGATGCATTGTAGACCTTTATAGTACTTACAAATATTTAGTTAAGTCTACCCAAAAGATTATTATCTTTACGGTAGACTTAACTAAAGATTAGCACTTGTCTAGCCTTAACTGAAGACCCACACCAAACTCTTATTAAATCTAAGTACTAGTATAGAAAACTAGCAACTGCATTAATACAATTATACTTATTGCAGAACATTCTGGAGTGCCATGCTGAGATCAGTTGGCAGGAAAGATTGAACTTACTAATGGTAAGAAATTCATTTTTACTGGCACTATTTCACTGCATTAAGAGGCTTACAAGAGCTAAAGCGCGGTCACTGTCGGATTGCATAGAAAAGAAAGAG
This sequence comes from Griposia aprilina, assembly GCA_916610205.1. Classification (NCBI taxonomy): domain Eukaryota; kingdom Metazoa; phylum Arthropoda; class Insecta; order Lepidoptera; family Noctuidae; genus Griposia; species Griposia aprilina. Next base: position 19,653,026 of record OU744286.1, read on the forward strand.
ACGCGCGATGACACAACGCTGGTAGTTTATTTCAAAATATGAAGAAAATGTGGATTTACAAAAAATCTATTCATTGGACTAAAAAATTAAAACAGTATTACGTTAGTATGTTACTTGTAGAATAATCTGACAAAAAATCCGAATGTTTGCATGTATATGAGTATGGTTCTTAATCGTAAAAAAAAATTTTTAGAGGTGTCTTCGTGATTTTTGTCTATCATATCAAGTTAATTGTATTATGTTTTCAACATACTATCTAATTAGCATATATCCAGAAGAATATCATATATATTTCTGATTTTGGTTACTGCAGGGGATCATATATTTTTAGGCATTATAAATTTGCGTTTAGGTCATGTAGTCCCCTTAATTTGTAGCATTGTTTTTTTATCCATTTGATGCAAAAGCTGTAAATCGTCATACTGAATGATGACATGACCAGAAAGAGCGATTCCTAAAATTACGTCTAATAGAGATTTATGCTAGAAGAAGGCAAGCTGTCGCCAACGAAAATTTACAAATTCTTCGTCGTGGGTATCGTTTTTATGGTTTTCGAGGGCACTTATAAAGTATACATGCGGAATGTTATGAATGAAAGTCATTTCCGCAACTTTTTGCGTAACTGTCCTGCATTTTTCATTTTTTATTGTCTTTTCGCGCAATTGCCTTTCACGGAAATGTCTTTCGCGCAAGTGTTTTCTTCATAATTAAGTGCTAATGTAGAAAATAATAATATTAATTTGTAAGTTGGAAACGCCTGGATGGAACTCCCTAGAACTTATAGTGACCTTAGTGCTGATGTTCTTCTGAAAGGTCAGGTGCGTAGTACTCGCAACTGGCGTTAGTGTATGATCAGATGTATGAACTTAAGGGGACTACATGACCTAAACGCAAATTTATAATGTCTAAAAATATATGATCCACTGCAGTAACCAAAATCAGAAAAATATATGTTATTCTTCTGGATATATGCTAGTTAGATAGTGTGTTGAAAACAGAATACAATTAAATTGATATGATAGTAAAAAATCACGAAGATACCTCTAAAAAAATATTTTAACGATTAATAACCATACTTATATACATGCAAATATTCAGATTTTTTGTCAGATTATTCTACAAGTAACATACTAACGTAATAGTGTTTTAATTTTTTAGTCCAATGAATAGATTTTTTGTAAAAAGCCATAATTGCTTCATATTTCGCAATAAATTGCCAGCGTTTTGTCATCGCGCGTCTCTTTCTTTTCTATGCAATCTGACAGTGACCGCGCTTTAGCACTTGTAAGCCTCTTAAACGAAACAAAAGGAGTATGTAAGGATCGTAGCAGGTTGCGTTCTGTAGTTTCTGCCTACCCGCGAAGAAGAAGAAGAAGGCGTGAGTTTATGTTCATGGTATTGGTCATACTGATATAACGTTCTTGTTTGCAGCAATATAGGAGAGCAATGGATAAAAGCAAATATCCTACAATCTTCGTAAGTATTCAAACAGCTCATTACGTAGAAGATGATGAAAGTGACAAACAAACTATCGTCGTCATTAGCCTTGGATCGAAATAGCTGATAGGAGGAGCCTTTTCCCAGCAGTGGGATGATGTAGGCTGACAGTAAATAGTAAACAAAGCCTAACGTATGCTTGTGAAATTTATAGCAATTGTTACGTAGGATCTGCATAGGGAGCCACGTAAAATACGCGGTTCATTTGTTTGCCAGACATGCATCCGAAGGAAGCGTTATCGTGGGTCGCAGTGGACGATCCCACCTTCATTTTCATACAAAGCGAAACTAAGTACACGTGCGTATATTAGCCGTGGGCTGATATTTGGGATCATCTATCATCTGTCCACTGAACTTTATCAACAAGGATGCCCCTTTGATATTGCTATTGTATGCAGTGTTATGTTGAACGACATATTTTCGGTCTTTTTGTCTTGGCATTGATTGAACAAGAACACATTTACAAATAAATTATAATTTATGAGATTTGAAACAGGGTCCAAAACATAAAAAAAACATTAGTCCCTTTTGGGCTCCGCCGCAGTTGGGTAAAAATACTAGATTTTAGTTTGTATACCTAATTACTGATACATATTTTTCAGAACAAAAATATATATAATTTGCCGATGATTTTGAAAGATATTAATGAAAATCCAAGTGTAAGTTTAAATGATAACAGGTTATTTCTTAGAAACGAGTTATCTCTAAACATAAAAGTAGATACTTAATTATTTATTCACTTCAAACAACCAAACAACTGTAGGTCATTCAAAGGAGAAACATTAAAAAAAAACACTGTAAACAGAGAACAAATTTAAGGCCCGCTTGCACCACAAATCACTAAATGCGACTAGCTCTATGTTTAGAGCTAGTCGCATTTCAACGATTGACAGAAACAGAACGATGTTTTAAGTATGTTTACTTAAAACATCGTTATGTTTCTGTCAATCGTTTGAAGATGACAGAGACAGAATGATGTTTTAAACATGTTTATTTATTTATTTCTTGAATCGCCTACAGACGCTACAAAATTACATGTATGTTAATAAAAACAGGGACAAATAGAAGTATGCGCCTCCAATTATAGGAGTCCATATCATTTACATATTATCAAGGAAGGTTCTGTTGTCTATAGACAACAGAAAAAAAAAACTATCTTAAATAGTATGAATTTAAACTCTTTTTTAAACTTTGGTATTTAGCATGTCATATACAAATTCATTATGCTTTGCTACTTTTGCTATACTGCCTACAGAGCCATAGCAAAACGGCAAAGTGACCGAGATTTTTTTTGGGTACCGGCAAAGACAGCCGGGAGTATGTTCAGCCTTAAGCGCATTTAGCGGCTTGTAGTGCAAGCGGACCTTATTAAAGAAGATTCTGATGAATAGGTAGGTCGTAGCTACCAGTATATAAAAAAGCATTTTTTTATTTTTTTTATTGAAAATTTGGGAATCATGGCCGTTCAGCTAAATGTATTTTAAACATGATGATGATAATGTTTACTACAATTGAGAATAATATGAAACTACATAATTCAAAACTTTTTCATTATTTCTTTAGCATTGTATAGGAATCAAGAAACAATAATAATGATTACTGCCTTTTATTGATAAAGTGAAAAAAAAAACATACATATTTATTGCTGAATCATGAAGGTTGTATACCTATAAACTTTTATTTTATACGTAGGTAGCACTGGCAACTAAGAATAACTGTGTTCCAATTTACAAAAAAATGTTGTTCTTTTGTTTTTTCGACATTGATAATTTGGGTGAAGTGATTTTTTAATTTGCTAATTTTCAATTAGATCATTAAAATTGTAATTTTTTAATTGTAATATTACAAAATTAGGATAATGTGCACAACCTGCAAAATATCATACATTTGCTTGCTTTTCTTTCTAAGGAATTTTGTTGTGAAGTTCGATTGAATGTTTTGTATCACTTTTTTACAGCGAAGAAGTTTCGTTAGTGCGGAGGAGCCCGAAGTATACGGTTTTGTAAGTTATTTATCAATTCAAATACTGAGACTTTCGACCGCAATGATGTATGTGATGTGTGTGTGTGATGAAATATTTTTTAAACATGTTATACGTGACCACTAAAGAGATAAAAGTACCTACGTTGTATGATTTGTAGTAGGTACTCATTGGAAAATCACAACCATTTTCCAAAGTGGCTACTGAGTAGGACCGAGGAAGATTTAAATACATACTTAAACGACTTCCAAGAGACAATAAATTAAGCGTTTCGTTTTTTGCAGCGAAAAAGTTTGTATGATCAAGAACATCCCAAGAATATTTATAAAATAAACGTAAGTATTGTTTATATTTGAGATAAGTATCCGATGTTAGTACAGACAGAAGAAGAAAAAAATCGTAGATTTGTTTTACCCAGCTAACAAATATGAGGTATGTAAGTTTTTTTTTACCTAGTGCTAAACGAAAGTCCTCTCGATCCCTGTCAAAGAATATTAATTAAATATATTAATAAATCCTAAATGGTTTTTAACTCCAAATTTTCTGAACACGTAACATAACTGCCATATGGTGACCTGAGCAATGACCATCCAAAATTATACAGGGTCAAATTAAATTAGCTAGCGAAACTTCATAGACGTGATGGGCACCGGTATCTGAATTATGATAAAACAAAAAATAAATGAATTTTCTTTTCTTTTTAGGAGTTTTGTTCTGAGCTTCGTTTGAATTTTTGCTATCATTTTTTTACAGCGAAGAAGTCTTGTTAGTGCGGAGAAACCCGAAGTATATGGTTTTGTAAGTTATTTCAATTACTGAGAAATTCAACCGAAGTGATGTGTATGTGAAGATTTATATTTATTTATTTATTTATTAATAAGTTAGCCTACAATTGTTTACACATACATTCATTTAAAAGGACACGATATACATTTATAAGTGCAACAATTACTTACAGGCTAACACCACAACACTATATATTTACATTTTACATTTTAATTATTGCAATTAATTGTGAATAAAATTAGGTTGTTAAAAATAATTAAAAAACAAAGCACACTCTAGCAATACACCACACAAATCAAGTATCGAATTAAATTAATTTAAACAAACAAAAAAATATTTTATATAGAATGGTGATAGTGACAGATAGATAAAATTAAACTAAGATATAAATATGTACTATGAATTTAAAACAAAAACATATTAATATTTTTGATGTGTAAACATCTTAGCGCTCGGTCTACAGTAGGGGCTAGCTGGGACTTCGAGCGTCAGACGCGTAAGCGTAAGTCTTCGAGCGTCAGATGACGTCAGCGTAAGACCCGTGTCTATGTGAGCGCGTGAACCAAACTGATGCGAGCTCAGATGTTTACACATCAATTTCGTGAGTGCCAAACCAACTCACACCTATATTTTTTTTGTGGGGTCGTCTACCGCTGCCGCTGTTAGTGTATTCACTTGAAATATCAGTAAAAAAAACAGTTTTTTTTTCGTTAAACTTCACAGACGTGATTGGGATCAATATCTAAACAACACAACATATATTTTCAACCCGTACTTCATGTATCAATGCTACCAGCGGTCGGTAACCCCTAAAAAAAGTATCAAATCTTTTTTATTTTAATGTGGTGTATTGTGTTTAGATATCTATACCCATAACGTCTGCAGAGTTTTGTTATCTAATTTAATTTAACCCTGTGTACTTCCATATTGGATAGTTTATAAGTATTACAAATGCGAAAGTAACTCTGTCTGTCTGTTACTTTTTCACGTCTTAGCGCCTACACGAATTCCGATAATATTATGCACAAGAATCTTTGATACAAGTAGATCACGACCTAGGTTAGGACATAGAATACTTTTTATCCCGGTAGTACATTTCTCTACGATAATTTTCGACCTCCACTCGGGCGCAGTTGCGGGAATAAGCTAGTATTTGTATAAATTCACTCACTATTCTTCACACTTACAGCGAAGACTATACGACTTTCACGCTGGTATGAGGTCGCCAATCATTGGCAGGCCTTCCATGCCCAGTCATTTGCCCGAGGCAGAGCCTATCCTGCCCGGGCACACATTGCTCAGACCAGCTCTGGGTATGCTGAAATCGGCTGTCAAATTCCCCCACAAAGACTTGGACGATGAATCAGGAGTTTACGGGAATCCAGACAATTTGGGTATCACGTAAGTGAAGGTTATTTTTTTTTATCCGTCATTTTGTCCCACTGCTGGGCAAAGGCCTCCCAACTCTCTTTCCACTGCCAAGGACCAATCTTTATTAAGGGTGATGCGCTAAAAAAAAACCCACCCATGTTTCTTCATTTGCCTGTTATTTTAAACTCAAACTCAAACTCAAAGCATTTATTTCAATTAAACCATTTACAGGCACTTTTGAACTGTCAAAGAGTCGGTCAGTTAGTCAGAAAGTTGAAGCTAGTTGCCCATTCCAAAACGTAGATCTCTATGGAGAAGAACGGGCAAGAAACGCCAAGGACACTCTTTTTAAATCAAGATATTACAAAATCGTTGGTACATTATTCTTGTTGCTTCTATATGTGAGAACAATGTAAATAAAATAAAATGTATATTAAAAAATAAATCAAAATATAAGAATAATAAAAATAAGCCATGGTAGTTAAGAGATGACCAGTTTCAACTGACGGCGCCCGTTCACGAACATGACGCGTGGATCAGCACCATCCAGCTCAACCATTTTGTAGGGAACCGAATGATCCAACACACGTGCCACCAACAGTGAGACATTTAAGTGAGCATGACATAGTCTCAACTGCCATGCTTTCCAGTCAACATACATAATAATGATATAATAAACGAATCCATGGTATTCACATTTATAAAAATACATTTAATATTTGCATGCCAATTTATGGCGAACTGTGTCATTACACTAACAATTTATATACTTACCATATTTTATACTGCATTTACTGCTAATAAATTACATTGGACAAAGCGGAGGCTTCTTCCCAGCAGAGTGACACATAATATAGGCCATAGGTTCTCAAACTTATTTTGCCTACCGCACACTCAATTTTTTTTATTTTTGTTACTGACCTTCTTTCGCGAATCTGAAACAGCTATTGCTACGATCATATTTAAACAAGTAATATTATGTAAGATCCTATCTCGACGCCCCCTAGTTTTCTCTGGGTCTTCTACTGCCCCCCTGAAAGTCTCAAACGCCCGCGAGGGGGTGTTATGGCCCACGTTGAGAACCTATGATATAGGCTAACAAAAAATTACATTGACTTTGACTAAACACACTGTACGAATAGGGTTAATTAAAAAACACAATTATAATTATTTCAGGTACAGTGGTACGGGAGAAAGAGTTTTGTACACAGGTTTCAGAAGAAGAAACGACGATTTCAATGAAGGAGTAGTAAGAGTACGAAGTCTATTTTTTTTATAATTTCGTTTAGTATGAACAACTCCAAGATTATTAATGCGCATAATTATTAAATTCGAAACTGGTAATTATATCAATATGTATGTTTACGGTTTAACTCAAGCCTTGGAAAGTACGTTAAGCCTTTGGTCCCGGCTGTCATTCCTGGATCTTTGACAGTTGGTACTGGTAGCCAAGAGCCCGAAAGTCTAACCACTAAGTCTAACCAGTCCATTGTAACGCAGTAACTGGGTTATGGAGGTCTAATATGCAGTGGCTCCATGTAAAATACTGGTATTCAGCTGCTTCCGGTTAGAATAGAAGCTGATCTGAACATAATTGTAAAGAGTAGAAGATGATGATGGTTTAACTCGAGCATTTTTAGTAAGAACATCACGTCTATGTCGAAAGGTAAAAAAAAATGCTAAAATTTTGTTTCACAGAATAACAGGCCCAGGTAAGTTCAGTTCTAAACTTTAACTGTGACATGATTTTATTAACGGCCCTTTCATTAATTTCAATTGTGTTCTTTAGATTTCTTGTAGCATTCCTGCATAAAAGGCGTAGTTACGGGGTAATATTACATGAAAAATAATTACTTACCTATTAAGTTTTATAGTGTGTGTTATAGTGTGTGTATGTGTGTAAAACACACATTGCAGGGATCAAATATCAAGGCACTGTTTTCCAATTTTACAATTTTCGTCGTCAATAAACTATCGAAAAACGTTTTTTTTTTGTAATAAACTTATATGAACAATCTTTTCAGATTTGAAGTCATTAAATATAATTTTTCAATCCTTATATACTCGTATATATAAGGAATCTACTAATACTTAAGATGAAGAGTTTGTTTGTTTTTGTTTTTTTTCTTGATAATTAATTACAATCTAGCCTATAAGACTATTATGCAATTTTAATCTAACTTAATTTTTTACGTGATAATTATTTTAAAACTTAAAATAGTGTTGATTGTACTTTACAAGTCCGTTCCACTTTCTTAGAGTCTGATATAATGATAAAAACACTTTGTTCATGTGTTATTATGTGTGTCATTGTCACTATTATTTCTACACTTTTTTACACTACACTAACTCAAAAGGTTTTGTTCGTTTTAGTCTCCGCACTATATTTTTTTGGTCTAACAGCTGAATTGCCTCGATGTTCACATGTCGGTGGAGTCGGTGTTCATGGGCCTCAGCAAATTTTTGGATTATGTTGGTGACTGGTTCCATTTTTAGGTCACGATGGAGATCGTCATTTCTTATACACCAGGGCGCATTAACAATACTCCTGAGTACTTTATTCTGGAATGTTTGAATAATTTTGATGTTGGTTGGTTTAGTACAGCCCCACAGTTGGATGCCGTATGTCCATATTGGCATAAGAATATGCTTGTATAATAAAATTTTGTTATGTATCGATAGGCAGGAATCCCGTCCAATCAACCAATACATGTTTTTAAAACGCATGTCTAGTTCCTGTCTTTTCTTTTTGACGTGCGCTTTCCAGCGCAGTTTCGCGTCAAGCGTTATGCCAAGGTATTTGGCTGTATTGGCATATGGCAATTGTTTGCCATTTATGAAGATTGGTTGGTAATCACAATTCCTGTTGGTGAAATCAATGTGAAGTGACTTCGATTCGTTCAATTTGATTCTCCATTTATGTGCCCAGTCATGAACTTTGTTTACAGCGATTTGTACCTTTTTTAACCGTCTTCACAAAAAGGAGGAGGTTCTCAATTCGTCTGTATGTTTTTTTTTTTTTTTTTTTATGTGCTTTTATTTAGCTCATAACTTTTTTCTGGGTGAACCGATTTGGATGATTCTTTTTTTATTTGATAGGTGGTGCTTCACATGTGGTCCCATTTAATTTTGATCTGATTTAAATTTGATCTAGGTCTGACCAGTAGTTTTTGAGTTATCCTTAATACTGCAGATTTTTTCCACTTACTTTATATGGATGATGTGTTAATAATTTCCTGTCCCTGTTATTTACACACCAAGTAGTGGTATACGAATTTGTGTGGGGTAGATACCGCAACTAAAAAGTGAAAAATAAAAACTTTTTTACAAAAAAACAACCGACTTCCAAAAAAAACACTAAAAGACGTGAAAAATAACTTTAATTTCGGAAGTCGGTGGCCAAACACGAAAATACAAAACCAAAGGCACCGACTTCCGAAATTAAAGTTATTTTTCACGTCTTTTAGTGTTTTTTTTGGAAGTCGGTTGTTTTTTTGTAAAAAAGTTTTTTATTGCTTCCATATGGCATGCCCTGTCGCCATAATGGCAGTGTCGTCTGCAAAGGTTGCAATAGTATTATTTTCCAGCTCTGGTATATCATACGTGTACAACAGGTAGAGGACGGGACCCAGCACACTACCTTCAGGCACGCCAGCTTTAATAATTTTTAACTCAGAAAAGGCATCCTCGTGCCTTACACGAAACATTCTATCTGTAATGTATGATTGCAATATATCAGCAAAATCATCGGGCAGCATTAGTTTTAGCTTGTATATCAAACCTTTATGCCAAACTCTATCAAAAGCTTGTGCCACATCTAAAAATACGGTGGAGCAGACTTTTTTATCTTCAAGCGTTTTCTCATTAATGTTGGTAATTCTTTGTACTTGGTCTATTGTTGAGTGTTTCTCTCTGAAACCAAACTGATGGTCAGGGATCAGGTTTCTCTCGTTTATGATAGGTTTTAGCCGTTTTAAAAACAATTTTTCAAACAGCTTTGATAGTATAGGCAACATGGAAATGGGCCTGTATGATGATGCTTCGTGAGGAGGTTTACCGGGCTTTGCAATCATAATTACTTTAGCAACTTTCCATGGCTCAGGAACATGTTTTAGCATGAATGCAGCATTGATGAGCCTAGTAAGCTTAACGATGGCTTTACGTGGGAGATGTTTTAGGATTTCTCCCGTAATAAGGTCATACCCTGGGGATTTTTTTAGGCTAATGATTAGGATTTCCTTTGCAACTTCTTTTGGGGTCACATGCTTAATTCTTTGATCTTGCAGAATATTGGAAAACTGCAAGTTGTCTACAGACCCGTCATTTGGTTGAAAGGTTTCTTCTAGGTGGTGTGCAAATCTTAGAGCTTTTTGCTCATTGCTTATAGCCCACTTTCCGTTATCATCTCTGATAGGGGGAATTGGTGTAATCGGCCTTTTGAGTGACTTTGTCGCTTTCCAAAGAGAGTATTGTGTTGTATGGTCACTGCTTAACTGACGTTGGTTCGTATTAAAAGCCTCATCTTGAAAAGTTTGTATTTTTCTCTTCAGTCTTTTCGTAAGTTTATTTAATACAGTTTTATCTTGCGGGAATCTAGTTTGCTGCCATATTTTTCTTTCATTCCTTTTCGTATATAATAGATCTATTATTTCCTTTGGGTAGGTATTTCCTTTAAACATTTTTGAAAGCTGTGGTGTGTTGTTCCATGCACATTGTTGGATATTATTGCTAAACTTGTTTACTTCAGAATCGAGCTGATCTTTACTTTTTAATGAAGTTTTTAGGTCAATAATATTTTGTAAGTCTAAGCTAAAACTTTCCCAATCTGTAAACTTGTTAACTAATGTCAGGTGGTTTTCTCTGAGTAATATTTTGTGACTTAATTGTAATAATATCGGAGAGTGATCGGAGTTCATGTGGTACCCCTCTTCCAGACTCGGATAATTGGTTGATATATTTTTTACAATGAAAAAGTCGATAAGATCTGGTAGTTTCTGGTGATCAGTCGGCCAGTATGTAGGTTTTGCAGTACTTATGACCTCACAGCGCATGTCTTTCACTGCACTTAGAAGTTGTCTTCCCTTAGTTGAAGTTAATCTCGATCCCCAACGAGTGTTCTTAGCGTTAAAGTCACCGCCTAATATAAATCTCTGTCCAAGGAGTCTGAAGAAGTGTACATATTGTTCTTTGTTTATCGTATGTCTTGGTGGACAGTACACGGCCACTACTGTAACATTAAATTTATTTGTTTTAACTGTAATCGCCACAGATTGCGTATCTGGCTCCTCGTATATACACTGTTCGTAATGACTGATATTTTCTCTAATTATAACCGCGCTACCTCCTCGGGCCGTGTTGTTAGGGTGCAGCGCGTGATAAACCTTATAGCCTTTAAACTTTACAAAAGACTGTTTAGTGAAGTGTGTTTCAGAGATCAAACACACATCAATATTTTCTGTGTCTAGGACTACTTTGACGTTGACGTTACGTTTTGACGTGACGTTTGTTTGAATGCGCTAATCTCTGGAACTACCAGTCGGATTTGCGAAATTCTTTTTGCACGTGTATTTTGCACGTGTGACGCAAATTTTCCCCCAACACGTTCTTTTTTGTATCTGTGTGTTTTTCTCTGCGTCATGTTTACCGCAAATGAACGTATTTTCTTTATTTCTTTCTATAGCCCTATTCTGGCGCAAGGCTATTTATCATCATGCTACGACCCTTAGGAGCCGAGCAAAAAGAAAAAAAATATTAAAAGAACGCTAAGTATAAACAAAGAATTAGCGCGAACGGGCAATGCAATGCGACAGGGTAGGACAGGGGAACAAAAAAAATTCAAGCGTAAGAAGTCGCGATAAATAAAATCATCTCTTCTTCAGGACAAACCAATAGCTCGCTACATCGACTACGGAAAGCGAGAACGAGAAAGAAAAAAGCTCGAGGAACAAGAAAGGCTTAAATTATCTGCGTGAGTACATAATTATTTATTTTACAGTTGGTATCTACCCTGACATTATACTCGTAGGTACTGTCAAACAGGGTTAATAGGGATGCAGGAGTTAATCGGAACGAAACTTTAAAAGGGATTTTAACATTGAAATAATATTTTTTGTTGCTAAAAACGACTCCAATGTGTTTACTGTATTATAAGTAAATGATTAAGTGCCCTTGTTGGCAACAAATTATATTAATTCAATGTTAAAATCCCTTTTAAAGTTTCGTTCGGATTCACCGCTGCGTCCCTATTTTCGAAAATACAATAAAAAGAGTATATTCTAGCTAAAACAAAGAATGCTACTAGGTAAATATATAAAAGCGCTGGGTGTTAAGGCGCTTCCCCGACCGAACGACCTTGAGCGTTCGGTCCTTCTCTGTCCCGTCGCTGAGTCTCGCTCTGTCTCGCTCCCTACGCACGCTCATTTATCATAAAATTCACAAAAATAATGAAATTATTTTAATAAAAAAAGACAAGCGATGTTTTGAAATAAAATAAAACGTGAATTATTTTGTTTTTTAAATTATCTATCCATTAGTGTAATCCTCAAATTAATAGAATGTCACCTTTAACAAAAGATGCATGCAATCAATAATTTTAGTCACTTTTTACAAGGAGATTTTAAATGTATTTATAACACATAAAAAAAAATAAGAACGTGCAATGTGATGATAGGATATCGAACATTAGTGATGTGCTTTTAGATGTAGTTTATTACCCATAGTGAATGAGTTATTAGCCTCTGAATAACGCACTATTGCATGGTTTTGGTCGGGGTACCGCCTTAAAGTACAGTGGTTCCGCAATAAGCTCGCCCCCTATTACATCGGACTCAAACATAACTGGCGAAATGTGGGTGTACTATAAGTACACTTCTGCCTAATCCTTCGGGAAAAACAGGCGTTATGTTATGTTATATTAATTTATAAACTTCTAAACAGGCCCGATAGCACTCCATACGTAAGTATAGATTTTATAACAATCTGAAATCAATAACAAATCTGTTTTAAATTTAATTGTAGGTATCAGCGTTACTATAAGGACCGCCGCACACCCGGCGAGGCGCAGCGCGGAGCGTTTGTCACTGCCAAACAAATATCAACGTAGCGTGCCTTAAAATAAAGTTGAGAATAAATAATTTGAGACGCGCTCTCGAGATAATGGAAGTTTATTTATTTTCAACTTTAAATCAACCGGTGCAAGGTTGATATTTGTTTGGTAGTGACGAATGCGCTGCGTTGCGCTTCGACAGATGTGCGCCGGCCCTTAGATAGTATTTTTTTTCATTTATGCTAGTTTCAAAGGATGTTTAGACAGTAATATATCGAATAAACGGGCTCATTGCTAAATAATAACAGCCACACGGGTCGATCGAAAGTGAAGCTACGCTTGCCAAGATCGGTCCGTGGATAGGTGACTATCCATTACATATCAAAACTTCTTGCCTCGGTCAGCACGCCCGGCTGTCATTTGTAGATCCTTGACAGTCGTTACGGGTAGTCAGAAGTCCGAAAACCTGACAACCAGTCTTACTAAAGGGTATAGTATTACCCAGTAACTGGGTTGTGGAGGTCAGATAGGCAGTCACTCCATGTAAAATACTGGTATTCAGGTGCATCTGGTTACACTGGAAGCCGACTGCAAGTTAGGAAAAGGCTAAGTAGTTGACCATCATCATCATCAGCCTACAGCAGTCCACTGCTGGACATAGACCTCTCCAATTGCACGCCATTTAGCTCGATTCTCGGCAACTCAGACCAAACTCAGCAAGCAGATAATAAGTTTATCGAATTTAAAAAAACTCCCTACTTAAGAGCGCGTATACGAGTCCACTAGCGCCACTCCTTTAAAAAAATATTATCTCGTGACTGAGAAGGAATTTTGAAAAACTGCTCAATAAGCGACCTCGGTAAGTTTGTCAAGATTTTTCTAATACCTTTTATAAACTTTCATATTGAGACACGAAGCAACAAAATTCGATCTAAACAAAAGCGGCCACATGCATTTAGATCGTATTTTGTTGCTTCGTGTCTCAATGTGAAAGTTTATAAAAGGTTTTAGAAAATTCTAGACACACTTACCGAGGTCGCTTATTGAGCCGTTATTCAAAATTCGTTCTAAGTCACGAGATACTGAATGAATTGAACTGAATGGTGCTGATCCATGCGTCATGTTCGTGAACGGGCGCCGTCAGTGGGGACTGGTCATTTCTTAGCTGCCACGGCTTATTTTAATTTAATTTAACATTTGAATTGCTTTTGTCTTTTTATTACGGACACTTTTAACGTTCTGCATCGTTCTCACATGCATAATTTCAACATGAACGATGTAATCAATAGTTTGTAACCATTTTTTGATTTAAAAGAGTGTCCATGGAGTTTCTTGCCCGTTCTTCTCCATAGGTACCTACTACGCTTTGGAATGGGTAACTAGCTTCATCTTTCTGACTGACCGACCCCTTGACAATTCAAAAGTGCCTGTAATTGGTTTATTTGAAATAAATGCTTTGAGTTTGAGTTTGATAATACTTTTTTAAAGGAGTGGCACTAGTGGACCCGTGTGCTTCCTCTTAATGTCTAAAATAATATTCTAACGTGTCTGCACTGTGCACGTACCTCCACAGCCAAGATAAGTTACATTATCAACATCAGAACATACGCTCTTAAACTATACCCATCAAAAACAGAAATAGTTACCGTAGCCGAAATAGGCATGGATTTAAAAAAAAAACCTTCTGTATCAATATCTTACTTTTATGGTAAAATAAATAGTGCCCTATGAGTTTTAGTTCCAAGTCTTACTTTTATTACGGGCTTTTATAATTTCTAACGTGACTATATTATTATGGATTTCCACATCCACGTCTCGGTATCGCGATAACACATTTAGTATAGAAACATAATGAAGAAGCTATTAAAGGAGGTCAACAAAAGCCCATACAAGTTTGCCCAAACGTGTACCTCGAGGTACACGTGCACGAAATCATAGAGAAAATATAAAGGAATTCGAAAATAATTGTATTTATATCTTTAAATAATTTAAAACTACATAATATATATATTTTTTATGCATGTACAACTGCGTTATATTTTGTTGACACTCGGGTTGACATTATTTCGTAAATGTCATTCACGTGTCATTCCGTTTAGTCGTGAAACAACAGTGACTGAAGCTGACAACAAACAGCTGTCAACTTGACAGTTTTTTTTTTTTAAGTAAGGTAGTTGTGCTTGTGCCGATGATAGAATGCCAAAATGGCGTGCTTTTTATTATGTTTAAAGTTATTTTATTCTCGTCCCCGGGTAAGCATAAGAAAAATATAAAAATGCAATATTATTCAGTGTGTTCTAGCGTATTTTATGCCACTAAGTGTACCTCGGTACTTCATTTGGGCAGATTTTGGTGACATCCTTTCGTCCACGATGACGTTATAATGTGCACGTATTTCCATACATTTTATGGATATGGACATGAACGTCCACGATAATATCGATAGACATTATAAAAGTGCAAATTCTCGTTTTGGAGATGGGGCACCATCTGATAATTTTATACATGTTGAATGTTTACAGGAACATTATATAAATGAAGCCAAAATGGTAAGTACCTTCAACGACGACTTTGCTGATTGTTTTTCTCTGTCCCATTTTGTCACTATATCAGCAATTCTAACTCAAAAACAAATTAAAACTCACTTTGTTAATTTTTAAAACAGAGAGATGTCAAACGGCTATTAAAGGTAAGCACAAGTTTATAAAACTGTTTAATGATATACGTAACAAAAACATATTTCATATTTAAATCTATGGCCGTCAAAAAAATCGACCCACCCACGTTTTTTCAATAACTGCAAATAAATATTTGCTAATATAATATCTGCTTTACAAGAAATGTTACCGTTTTAAGGCTGCGAACACGTAATTAAACCAAAAAAATGCATCACTATTAATAGACACGATTTTAAGGAAAAATTATAATAAACTAATCAACTTACTGGAAACTTTTCTGTGACTTAAAATGTTTTTTTTGCTACGAAACCAAGAGTGTCAGTACGATGTTTTTTCTCCTTTGGCCCTGATAACTGCTTGCAATCGCCTGTTGAGTGATCTTATCAGCTTTTTGATGTCTTCTTGTGGAATTCTTTCCCATTCTTCCACTAGAGCAGTTTCAAGCTCATCCAACGTCGTTGGAGCCGGATTTTTTCCTCTAACCTTTTGCTTCAGCTCATCCCAAAGATGTTCTTTAGGTTTGAGGTCGGGGCTATTGGTTTGCTACTCTAAAACGGGGATCGCAACCTGGTGAAAATACTAGGTGATAATTCTAGCGACGTGTGGTCTTGCGTTGTCATGCATTAGAGTGTAGAAGTTATCTCCAATGTAGCTAGCATACGGGTACGGGTTTCAAGATGTCAGTTATGTAATTTTCAGCATTAACAGCGCAATTCCGAAAGACAACCAGTCCGGTACGACTTGTAAAAGATATGCCCCACAAAACGTTACAGAGCCCCCACCGAATCTCACTGTTTCCCGAATGTAACATTGAGCGTATCGCTCTCCAGGTCTTCGCATGACGTTAAAACGACTATCTGAGCCAATTGGTGTCATGCGGCTTTCGTCACAGAACAAAATCCATTCCCACTGCTCTAAAGTCCAATTTAGATACTATCTAGCTAATTGCAACCAGGTTTGTCTATGATCTATGGTGAGTTTGGGGACTATGGCCGACTTATGTGGCTTCAAAACTTTCCTCCAAGCCTGCTTCTTACCGTACTAATAGACAGTCCACGACTTTCTCGGTGACGACGCTGTAGGTCAACAGCAGAAAGATGCAGATTCCGCAAAGATGACAAGACAATGAAGCGGTCATACCGTGAATTTGTTACACGCCCTCGACCAGAACCAGGTCTCCGCCTGTATTTCCCTGTCTTCAGATAACGTTGATAAACTCTTTGCACAGCTGATCGACTCAGGTTTAGTCTCCTTGCTACGTTTCTCTGACTTTGGCCTTTGCGTATTAAGGCTACATCTTGCGAAGCTTCTGCTTCAGTCGTATCCATGTTTGTGCGTAAAATTTTATTGAAATGGTCACTAAATTAATAAATCTATTGATCACAACAACAATAACGTGAACAAGAGACGCGTTGGCGTAAATTTCGAATGCCAACTAAACGTCAACACTAACTGCATAAAACATGGATGCGTTAGTTTATCGACAGAGAAAAACAAAATGCCCCACTTCAGCACTTATCAGCACCCCCGACACTTTTAAGTGTTTATTACTACCCTAGTTATAAAAATTAAACACCAGTTTTAAGTTACAGCACATTATAACCACTTTGTAAATGCAAATGCTAAAGGTGGCTCGATTTTTTTGACGGCCACTGTATATCTTCAATACATATTATAAATTGAAGTGGGTTTTCGTGTCCGCTGGGTGACCGCATTGTTCTTTTATACTGCGCAACGGATAATTCTGGAAGGTCTATGTTAAACACATTAATATTAAACTTATATATTATAGAAATCTCAATGATTTGTCAAGTCGTAAGAACCGTGCTCGCTAGTAATACTATTAATGAATGTTGATTAGAATTTAAATCATTTTTGTTTTTGTAACGATGGTTTTCTAGACACTTACAGCAAATGGCGTCACATTAGAGGTACTTAAACACTTTTATTTACATAGTATAGGTACCCACTGTGGCCTGAGTTATCTTAATTTTCAATAATTTTACAGTTTTTTGAAATACCTCGGCTAAAAGTCGAAGCTATGGAGGTAAGCGGTTTAAATCTACAATTGAATTTACATTATTCTATTTTCAATAAACCTAAATTTATGTTTTTAAACAGCAAGAAAATTATCATGAAAGCGTCAAACCTTATACAGAGGTATAGTACCTATTATTATTTTCTTACAATTTTCAGCTATAAACACCTTAATTTAGATGTATAACTAAGTTTCTAGTACATCGTTTTTATGCTATATGAAACGAAAATAATTAAAACTCAAAAATTACTGAAAATAATGCTCTCATATACCTACCTACCGTGATCATACTTATCAACATAATAAAATCCACCGTATGAAATAAAGTTACTCAAAAGATAATTTACCTATTATTTATCTTTTTAGAAATGTTATAGTTTTAGTTTTCATTTACAGTTTCTAGAAGCAACTCGGATGAAGGACTTGGACACGGTAACATAATTTATATTAATTTTTTTTTATTAATCAGTACTCATTTTAGTATTTGTAAACGTCTACGTTTTGAGTGATAATTTCTCTTTCATAGCCTTTTATGTTTTTGCCACACTGTGTTACCCTTTACGTTTCATTTTTGTGTTGAACGTTGAAGCCCAGACAAATACATTTTATTTGTGTTTTTGTATCGAGGTGGAACAACGATTTCCGGCGATAGCGAAACAATATTCAAGGGTGAGCTTATAAATTACTTTATAATTTAATAGTTATTAAGTATATTTATTGAGAACAAGCTGACCCGACAGACGTTGTCCTTTTTTTTTTTTTTTGATCCGGGGTGGAAAATCCTCATGGATGTCCCCCGCCCTGGGGGGGCGGAGGGGTCTGTCAGACTCTTACTGACTAAAAACCACCCCGGTGTTCCATCTCACACCTGCGCCGGGGGTCGCGGGAACATACGAATCTTCCGCAACCCCCGACTGGTGCCGGCCCGCCTCTGCGGGCCCCGTCCGGTCGAGCGGGGGGAGTGAGGTGTTTGACTCCCCCCGCGACGTCTAAGAGGGGCGCGCGTGGAACACTACGCGCCGCCGCCTCGGGTCCTGATGTATGGGGGGCGACGGACGTCCCCAAGTCCGTCGTCCCTGGACCCATTTAGGGGGGCTGGAAGAGGGCGTTGTCCGCCCTCCGCCGACGCCCGGTGCGCCTGCTGCGGGCCGGGTGAGAGGATGAGATCTCTCGCTCCCTTTCCGCAGCCTCCTTCTGCGAGATAACTGTTTCGCAGAAGGATACCACCGCGTCCCAGGACTCGTCGCCGCCGACCATAGCATTCACTACGGCCGGCAGCGATAGGTCACTGCCTACTCCTGAGATGAGGGCACGGCGCGGCTCCTCCCAAGCGGCACACTCTGCCAGCGTATGCCGCGCCGTGTCCTCCCGACAGTCGACGCAGTGGTGACACCGGGCGTCCGGCTCCCTGTTTATGCGACACAGGTACTTCCCGAAACAACCATGCCCCGAGAGCACCTGCGTCACCCGAAACGACAGGGAGCCGTGCCTCCTCCCGAGCCAGAGGTCGAGCACCGGCCGGACCGCCTCGATAGTGACGAGGCCGGCGGTAGGGCGTGAGAGCCTGTCCCGCCATTCCGCCACCAGGACCTCGCGGAGCTGCGACCGACGCTGCTCCATATGTCGCTGCATCGGTCGCTCGCCTCGCGCCCGCCATTCCTCGCGCCACCGGTACAGTGACGCGAGCACCTTCGCCTCCAGGTCCCAGGGCGGGGATCCGGCCAGTGCACAAGCCGCCTCGTAGGAGATCGTGCGGTACCCCCTTATGACTCTGACGGCCATCGCTCTCTGCGGCTTTCGCAGCACAGCAATGCTGCCGGCCGTCAGGTCAGCCGCCCAGATCGGGGCCCCGTAAAGGGCCATCGATCGCACGATCCCTACGTAGAGCCGCCTACAAGCGGCGCTCGGGCCCCCCAGATTGGGAAGTAGCGTTGACAGCGCCCCAGCCGCGCCCAACAACTTGGGCGCCAGCCGCCGGAAGTGGGGGCCGAAATCCCACCGACTGTCGAGCACCAAGCCCAGGTACTTCATGGTGGGCTCGACAGCGATTCGTACCCCTCCCACCACAATGTGGGATCCGGACGGTGGCGCCCGCCGGGGACCATGAAACACCATGGCCTCCGACTTGTTGAGGGCCACCTCCAGGCCGAGGCGCCGTATGCGGCTCACCGTCTGTGAAACCGCAGCCGTCGCCAGCAACGCTGCCTCCCTGTGCGAACTCCCCCGGGCCGTGACCAGCGTGTCGTCCGCGTAGCACGTCAGGTCGACGCCCGGTTGGAGTTCGCCTCTCAGCACCCAGTCGTACCCGATGTTCCACAGGAGCGGGCCCAGGACCGAGCCCTGTGGAATACCGCACGACATGTGGCGCTGGCTAACGCCATCGCGTCCCATGTAGGTGACACACCTCTCCGCCAAATAAGCCCCAACAATGCGGCGGAGGTAGAGAGGCACCCGATGATACCGCAGTGCCTCCCGAATACAACTCCAGGGCAGGGTGTTGAATGCGTTGGAGATGTCCAAGGACACCGCCACCACCACCCCACCCCGGGACACCGTTTCCTCCGCCAGGACTCTCACCCGCGATATCGCGTGGATGGTGGAGCGCCCATGCCGAAAGCCGAACTGGCTCTCGTCCAGGTCCGGCCCTTCTCTGCACAAGTGGCCGACGAGGCGGGCTGCGAGTATCCGCTCCAGCAGCTTCCCCACCTCGTCTAGCAGCACTATGGGCCGGTACGCGGACGGCGAGTCCGCAGGGCGCCCCACCTTCCTGAGCAGGACCAGACGACCAGTCTTCCACAAAGTGGGAAACTGGCCCCGCTCAAGGCACGCTGTGTAGAGTCCTCTCAGCTGGGGCTCCAGCTCCTTCAGAGCGAGGGCTAACGCTCGGCCGTGGATCCCGTCGGGCCCCGGAGCCACGTTCTTGGCCCGGAGCCGCATCACGGCCGCCCTCATCTCTGCCTGTGTCACCTCTGGGACGCTAATGGCGGTCCTGTCTTAACTATGAATTTCATAAATGTCGTTTAGTTTTAGTTTTGACTATTGACTAAAACTAAAACTATCGACACATTTATCAACCGATCCATCTGTGGTAAACAATATTTGCAGCGCGCATTCTGTCAATCGCTGTCAGTTATTTCAAACAACTGACAGTTATGTAAAATTAATATTGGCGTTAAGTTTTCTTAAATTTTGTAACGTTCCGATCAACTTCCTTATTTTTTATTTCATAAGATCCTTCTCCTGACAATAACGAACAACTTTTTTTTTTGTGAAATTGGTCCAGCCGTTTACGCGTGATGGCGTGACTAAAGGAAATAGGGATTCATTTATATATATATATATATACATAGCTACGTAAGAAAATGTATATACATTATATTATAAACTATACAGGCTGGATTTTTGACATGAGGCAGTAAGGATAGGTACCTTAACCAATGTCCCTACAGGAAAACGGTCTAAGGAGGCTGTCTTTAACTTTTTGAGAAGCTTTAATCTGCATTCACAGGTTGTGAAAAAAAATACAGTCAGCAAGAAAAAGGGGAAATTTTCACAAAAAAAAAATTGATGCCAATTGATCGGTTTCTTTTATAGATCTAAAAGCTATATATCAGACTAACTGAGGTTTGCGTACTAGAAAAGTCAGAAATCTCAAAAAACTATCATCGCAGATATGCAGACCTAAATGTCTCAAAAATGTCGACAAAGGTTAAGGTTACTACGGCCCTTACTGCCCCATCTTTCTTTTAAATCGCTATTTAGTAGTGTTGATAACAGTACCTACCTTATGATAAATTTTAGAAAAACAAAATAACAGAGACAGTGCAGCGGCGAGGCGAAAAATGAGCTTAAAAAAAAACATAAACAAAAATATATGTATATTACTTAACATACATCATAACACGCTTGTATTCCCCGACGGGAAAAAAGATTATAAATAATTCGTATTTTTTTTTTCAGAATACTTATATACCACAGAAGTACAGGTAATAATGAACAGTAGGCTGCGCGTCATTGGTAACACTTTAACCTTCAGCTGGCCTAGCGAAGACGGATACGGAGTTTCAATAGATTAAGAGGCCAGCTTATGCACCTGTCCCACCACCGGTGATTAGCGAGAAGCGAGAAAAGCAAGCAACTTAAAAAGAGTTGTTTGTTTGACAGAGTTGTCACGGGTGCGGGTGTGGTGTGTCCACCACATATATATATATTACTGAAAAAAAAACTTTACTTAAAAGAAAACTAATCGACATGTGCATCCTGCCCGTCCTAACCTACGTTGCAAAAAGATGGTCAGTTATTGAACAACAGATATTCAAACTCAAGATTTGCCAACGGGCAATGGAGCGCAGCACAATTGGTGTTAAGCGTACAGATCGAGTTAGAAACACCACCCAACGCTCCATAACTCAAGTAGCGGATGTTGGAGAAAAAACAGCCAGGCTGAAGTGGGAGTGGGCGCGACACGTCTCACGAATGAACCCGGAGAGATGGGTAAAAGTCGTCACTCACTGGACGCCTGAGGGAGGACATCGCCGTCGAAGTAGACCACGGAGAAGGTGGTGTGAAGCTCTGATAACGTCTGCAGAGCATACAAGGCCAGAGATCGCACAAGACAGGGAGGTTTTGAAGGAAAAGGGGGAGGTCTTCGCCCACCAGTGAAACAATATAAGCCAACAAAACAAAAAACAAAATCTTTTACTGACACGGGGTCTACAATCTTGAGTACTTTTCTTGAGCGAGAAAATAGTCGATAGCTAGTCACTTCCTCGCCGGCGGTGGTACAGGTGCCTTATACTGGTTTTGTTACTACTGACGTGCGGCCTACCGTACCTACCTACAATTTTTTTTTAGCCTAAGTTTGCCCGCTGCTGGGCAAAGGCCTCCCCCAAGTCTTTCCAGGAACTCTTTTCCCGCGCCACCTCGAACCAGCCCTTGCGGTACTTACGTACACGCGGCTTTCTGGGCCGACCTCGGGGACGCCGTCCATCTTCAGGCACCCATAGTGTGGAGAATTCCCTACTTAATAACTATTTTTAATTCATGAATATTCTTTTTTACTCCTATTTTGGTTTTGAGGATTTCATGAAAGCGGATTATAACCGGTCAAATGTTAAAATTATATCATTATTGATACTTATGGATACTATATTCTTTCAGACATTACGGAGGCTATAGGCAAGGAAGCGCAGCTGGAATAAAGAAGTATGCCAGAAGATAGCAATGAATTTATAAAGTCTTATAATGCAAACCACCTTTAATTAATAAATAACATTCTAGTTTTATTAAATCAAAGGGAAAATAAAAGCATTGTTTTAATTCATTAGAAGAAAACCCATACAGACAATAAAAATTATAAATTCTTGTGAATTCTTTTAACAGGTAGGTAGCTACCTGCACCTATATTGCGTAAAACACGTATATCCTTTAAAGCAATATCCTTCAAAATCATTCAGATTGTGATTGACACAATCTGAATGATTTTGAAGGATATTGCTATTGCTTTATATGTTCGAAAACATTGCCTGCTCAACAACGCAAATAACGCAATGAATGTTGTCAAACTGTCAAAATGAAAGCCATTGCTACTGATAGTGTTGTACGCAATCACCCCGCTGGCCAGCTATGAAAGTCGATTAAGTCACTATCTTTAAAGGTTTTCAGCATATTAAAATAAAAACCACATTCGAAATAAAAGAGTCGTCCAAATCGTCGCTTATTTTGTCGGAGTGGAAATTGCACCTCAACGTACTGTCGACCATCAGCGGTAAGAAAATAAGTATTTAGGTGGTCTCGTATTCTACTGTAACTCTAGGGAGTTACAGTAGAGTACAAGAGGCAAGGGCTTACCACTACGTGCAGTCATCTAAATCTAAACTAATATCATAAAGCGAAAAGATTTTTTAGTATGTTTGTGTGTTTGTTTGTAACGCTTTCACGCTAAAACGGCTGAACCGATTTGGATGAAATTTGGCACATGTGTTTAGGGCATTTAGGATAAACTACTCTTCTACTTTTTCTCATATTTAAGGAATCTTTTTTGTAGGTATTGCACATTAAGGTTTCTACCCATATAAACATACACACATTAATTACATAACACAAGCTAATTATCGTTTTTCTTAATAACATCTTGTGAACCGTTAGACTGTATTAACGTAATTAAGTACAACAAAACGTTTATTAATTAAGACATTATAAATTATTGTATCACGAACATTTTTATAGCCGAACGAATCGCTAACCTATTATTTATTATTGCTGTGAACTCTGATTCTAATAGAACTTTCCGCATTTCGTTTTTTTTTTATCTTTGACATATTTTATTACAATTTAATTTCACGGCAATTATTAGAATACTAATAAAACTGTGACAGCAGTTGATTTTTATTACATTTTTAAGCAACGCGAGTATGGATTGAAAGATGAAATGGATTCGGCCATCATTATTTTTATTATAACAATTGTAAGCATTTAATGGTTGTATTTAGGTTATGTTAGCCATCAGGATAGTAATTATTTATAAATAGATTTTAAAGACATAAACCAAAAACAAAATCTGACCAGGTACTAATAAATATAGATAATAAATATATAGAAGAAAAAAAATGCAATTTCCCGTTGGTTTTCGTACTGAGTGTTGTCGAAAATTATAATAAAATAAAAACAGTAAAATTAATAAAAAATATTTAGTTACAGAACATAGTGGATTGCAATGGAACCAGATTGAAGGAAGAGGGGAGACATCTTCAGGTAATAAATATATTATAATAATAATAATTTATTTCAGATAATTTAAATCCATATCTTATTAGTATATTAGCAACAATATTAGCTTACAATTATGTTAGTATTGTTAGTACTCATCTTTATGTAGACTACTTACTACCTATACAAGACCATTCACAACCCTTACCCAGTGTTTTTGAATGGGGCAGTCAAAGCGAGCCGCAATGACTTTCAGAATGCCATTCTTAGCACCTCGCAGACGCTGCAGTAAAGAAGCCGATTTTTTGCGAATTATGGCCTTGAAGCCGTCCGTGTGGGCTTCTGCAAACATCCAGGAGGCACTGCAGCGCCACGGTAGCCTTGACAACACTCTGAAAGCATTGTTATATTGAACCCGCAGGGTGTCATAGGATCGTCGCGTATAGCTCACCCACAGGCCACTCGAGTAAAAAGATTGACAATACGCTTTAAAGAGCGTTATTTTTACTTGAGTTGTACATCGAGCGAACCTGCGAGCAAGCATATTACTTCTCACCGCCAACGCCCTGCGTTCCCGCTCTATATCCTCGTCATCCTTGAGATGTATTATATAATTAAAAATTGCGTGTGTTTCTAGTCTTGTCTGTGGTCTAGTACAGTCAATGTCCTAACAAAGCGGCAGTGCCACGTTGAAAGGAGATTGCCCTTCAACGTGGAACTGCTGATTTGTATTATTTTTCTGTTCATAAAACTTAAGAAACTATACTCAGTTACCAGTAAAAAGAGGGCAGCGCCCGCACAGACGATCAGGTACAACGTGAAGGATGTATGCGGATCAAATTAGCGCAAACATTGTTCTATGCATTTTTGTCTGATTAGCAGCACAATTATAGCAGCTATTTTGAAAGGACTATTTATTATTTACAGAATCACAAGAGACGATTAAATGCTCCCGATGATTTACAAAAACCGGTAAGTTTTTAAAGCTGATACTATAATTACAACAAGTAGGTATTAGCAAGTTTGAGTCGTTGAACTCCTTAAATCCTGAGTGTCACGATTACTGACAAATGCGTGCTCTGACTGGACAGGTCCACTCAAATCTGTATGGTTCTTTCCTATAAAGACCAAGACATTTAGCTGCATGGTCCTCATATGGCCTGACAAAGATTATGTCTGGACTTTAAAAGAGACTGTGACCTCTGAGTTTGTTTCGGTCTTTCCACTCAGAGTATAGTCCTCCAGACCGTATTTCGGCCATGGCGGCCTATCTCAACGGATACTAGCCTCTGGCGCGGGAGATAATATGGTGCACAAGTGTGTACGACACAGGTGCACTCTCTCTTCCCTCACTTTCATAGTCCGATGGGACGGCTATTCAACAGGACTGGAGAGAGATCAGGCGCAGGACCAACGGCTTAACGTGCTTTCCGAGGCACGGGGGCATTACACCGTCAACTTCTAAACTCCAAGCTAATACTTTGAGCTTCCTAATGGAAAAACCCAATAACACTTTACCCGACCTGGGAAAGGACCCCACGCTCAGCAGAGTGGCACACTACTCAGAGTAGTCAGTTAGGAAACACCGAACTCATCTAGTTTCAAAAACATAATTTAAATTTTGACGCGCAAAAGTGTTTTTTTGAACCAATTTACAGGAATAAATATCAATTACTTATCATGTCACATAGAAGTTAGAAACGTTTGTGACGAGTCGGGTATATTTCGATCTTTATAATTCACTGCTGGGATAATAGTCCTGCACCCTAATTACGTAACACACTTAATCACAATCTGAATCATTTTGAAGCCTATAGCTAAGCCATTGCTTCATATGTTCGAAAAATTTGTCTCCTCAACAACGTAAATAACGCAATGAATGTTGTTGAACTGTCAAAATGAAACCCATTCCTACTATTAGTGTGTTACGTAATTACCCCGCAGGTACTGGTGGTTCAGTGGAAATGGCCGTGACTTACAAGTTGTACCTACTTAAGTCATATGTTCGAACCCAGCCAGGCACTTTACTTTGTGTAAATCATTTCAACACCACAGCTTTCAAAATGGTGAAGGAAAAAATGTGAGCAAACCGGCAAGTCATACAACCAAAAATTCAAAGACGTATGACATCTATCAACTGGGCCTACGTGGTGGATTAAGGGACACTCCCACTAACAGAGAGGAGGCCTGCGTCCCAGCAGTGGATATGCTGATTATGGGCTAAAGAAAAAGAAAAAGAAAGAAAATAAAAATATTAAAAAAATAAATAAAGAAGGAGCATTTAAAACTAACAAAATTAACAATAAAAATAACAATAACAATAAATAAAAAAACCTGTGCGAGGCCAAAAAGGCGCCTATCTCAGCATAAAGCTGCGATATTTAAAAAATAAGTACCGCAGCGCTGCTATTGTGATAGGGCTGGTTGTGATGCCACGGATACAGATACGGACAGCCTTATATCCCACTAGGGGATTATTAATAAATATAATTTAAAATAAAATACTAATCAGAAAATAAATCAATACAAAATTGTTTAGAAAACAAATATAAATAAATAAAAACCATGATCATGTATAACAATAAAGATCGACCCACACCCGACGCTCCAACATCACTTGTCTATGTTGTAGACTATTGTTATAGTCTGTGACAAGCCTACATCGTACTGATCTTACTTTCATAAAAATGCTATCCGTCTACAGCCGGTCCACCATCTGAAACAAGCTAGGGCTTAAAATAAAATATGAGTTATATTTTATTTTATTTATTTTCAACGATATAGTCTTTAGCCTATTATTCAACCTATAATGTTTCCACTGCTAGGACGCAGGCCTCCTCTCTGTTAGTGGGAGTGGGCCTTAATCCATAATAATAATATATTTTATTTATTTTATTGGTCACGTATTTCCAGAGAAGATCAAATAATTTCTACGCTGGAATGGGGTCGCTACCCCAGCCCTATCTACGGCCAGAAAAGGAGCACAAACTTGGAGCTCGCATGTCCAGAACTGGCCATAGTATGAGTATTACGTAAGCATAACGTTTATTTTGGTATTATTTTGGCTTGTTCAACTCTTGTCAATCATAACATTTTTGATGTGAAACATATATAGCCGCGGGTAAAACCGATTGTTGGCGTGGCGACGCGCCGCCAAAATAATTTCGATGTTTCACATCTGCCAGGCGTCCCGTGACGGCTCTCAATTTTTTGTTGTTACTTAGGTCTTTGATTTATTTTATAAACCACCAGTATAATAGCTTTTACGGTGCAAACAGACAGTGTTCGCCCAAAGACCGTGTAGCCTTCAAATATGTAACCTCATTAACATGATAAAACTTAATATGTCACAATATCGTCAATCGGTCTGAGAGCACCCATAAGATGTATTCTGATTATATGCTAATTTTTATAATCTATATAAAAAATATTATATTGAAGTGTCTGTTTGTAATGTCAAAATAATAGCTTTGTACTAAATGCATATAAAAATATATACGGTACTTAGAACAGTATTTTTATTTTTAAACATTTTTGTCTGTCTGTTTGTCTGTTTGTTCCGGCTCATCTCCGAAACGACTGAACCGCTTTTGTCGGAACTTTCACTGGCAGATGTTATAAGGAGTAACACAGGCTGCTTTTGTCCCGGTACGTTCCCGTGGTATAATTTCCGACATCAACGTGGGCTTAGCCCAGGGCAGCAGCTAGTAAGTAAAAATTTTCAACAACAACTTGCCTTATTCTGTCATCAGTATTCAGTTTCAAGCTCATCTTGTTAATGGTATGTCCATGTTACAGGTACGGTGGAAACTTGGATAAATCAGAAGAAGATGTTTACCCAGAATACAGACGCGCTCTCGCGCCACAGGTAACAGCACTATAATACGTTGAGAGGCTAAGAAGAAGTAAAAAATTCATTCTTTACAAAAAAATACCATTATTGCTATCGCGAAACAAAATTCCTGTAGTAATTTTTTTTTGACCTGAAGATTTCTTTAGGTGCGCTGAGCACTTTTTGGGTGAAAGAAAATCATGGAACTCGCGTCATCGTCACCGAACGCTTTCCATGAGCTATATGTATACTATGTATATATTTATATACTTTTTGGGTGAACAAACAGCGTGAAACTCGCGTCATCGTCACCGCACGCTTCAACGATACAATTCACAAGTTATTTAGTTTTCACTTATATCGGCACTCCCCAAAGACAGCCCGCATTTTTTTATTGATCTCTCATATAAATATCATTATTGGTGTGTTGTACATAATGCGAAAGTGCGGTCTTATGTTTATAAATCTATGTATATTAACTTATTAAATATGAAATCTTTCACAGAATCCCAAGCCCATGTAAGTACATATTTTACAATACCTACCTATTATTTTTAAGTAACTCCTAGCTATTTTTGATATTGCTCATTAATGATTTTCTCATTTTTAGATTAGTTATAGCACTTCTGCGATCAGAGAAAGGGGTGAGTTTTTTATATGAATAATTTGTTATAACAGTTACGAGTAATAGCATAACAAAAAGAAGTTACACATACAACCACTAGTTGATTTAACTTGAAGGTTTTCGGATAAAATAATGGTAGATTATAACGGGTGTTAAAAGCCTGAACGAAGCCGAGAATCACTTGTACTCCCCATCATTGTATATTTTTTTTTACTGGACCAGCAGAGGTTTTTTTTTACTGAAGCGAGATGTTATGGATATGATATTTCGGATCTGGATACTGGTATGGATATAGGAATGAAATTATATCGGTTTCGGATATGTCATTATTTCGGATTATCCGTTAGTTTCGGATAGTTTCGGTTACGGGTATTAGATTGAAGTTTAATATAAACAGAAATAGTATGTAATAGTTTGGTTTTATTTATAGATTTTATCTAGTCTAGGTTATCATTTGGTATTATTATAAGTCATATAGGTAAGTAATTATTTAGAGATGTTATTATAATTAGTTAGACTCCGCCCTTATACGAAACTATCCGAAACTTGTGAAACGGATACGGTTACGGTTACGGATATATTTTTATTTCGGATATCCGATAGGTTCGGTTAAAGTTACGGAGCTCCATAACATCCCTGCTGGGAACATTCTGGTTACGGAGATATTGAAGTTATTCCAACTTTTACTGACGTTTTTTTACGAAAACAAGTTTTTAATGTTATAACACAACTTTAAATACCCCACGACCCCTGTACCGTTGCATGCACACATAAGCACATTGCTTTGCGTGCGTTACGTTGTGCACTACCGTAAACAACGATATTTCGCACCAAAAATAAAATTCATTTCCCAGCAAATATTTTTGTGCTATGTTATTTAGTTTGATGTACAGAATGCGTAGTTGACAGCTATGTGATGCGTCTTTTTACACCCTGTAGAGTAATAATAAACAATTTATTGATCAAGCAGGATCCATAGTCCTTCCATAGTTATATCGGCTCGGGATATCGGTTCTAGGTAACCAGTCCAGTTTAACCAACAAAACCTACAGTCCAATATTTTTTTCCATATTCTGCAATAGTTCTACCCCAACCGGGGGTTGTCTTTGGGTGCACTTGCATAGTGCATCCGGAATAATAGTTGGTTGATGCCTCGTTTAATTAAAAACGTCTAAAGGGCCTCTGCGTGTTGGCTTCGGCCCCTCGTAAGCCTTCCAAAGGATCGTGACCCCAGGGTCCCGAAAAATGTCAGAGACGTCTAATAATAATTATGATCAATACAATTATGTAGAGCGATGTTAATTTTTTTGCATTTTTTTTTTGTTAAATTTCTTAATGGTTTCCATGATGTGAACTTTTATAATGTGATACTATAGGGCACATCAGAAGAAGACCGCTACAGACTTCACCTGCAAAATGATAGGAGGTCGCCTGCATTGAATATCAGACAAACGTAAGCATTTATTATTGTGCGATTTACAATTGCGGCAAAACTTTTTTTTTGTATAGTCCTTGCTAAAGAGAAGTCCTAACCAAAGCGATCTTTGTACGTCCACGCGACTGTCGCATTAATTTTTTTCGGTGAACCTGAACGAGTCGTCGTACCGACAGAGCTATAGGATGCCTTCCGGTTTTTCGAACAAATGGCTGGCATATTAACGCGACGATCGCGTATTCACATCACCGACCACTTTGGTTAGGACACGGGGTACAATGAAAGCTTCTCATGTTATTTTGCATATAAAATCTATAAGTATGCCCAATTACTTTTCAGGCGTCCAACGATTTTCAATTTCACAGAACAAGTAAGTTATACTCTGTTATAATCTTTTAATGAATTCCTGATATTGAACTGCACAAAAATTATAGGTAGGTAGGTATATTATTGGTCAAATGAAAAAAGGAATTTTTCATTTCTTAAATAAGATGTATCTCGTTGTAAAAATGGTTGGGTATTTGCTGAATTGGTACCAACTCAGCAAATACCCAAGCCCATTTTTTTAACTTTAGCAAGATCTTTCCTTTTACGGTTAAATCTACCCTTAGCTTGAGTTGTTGTATTTTTGTAGAAACGAGCAATAAAAATCTACCCTTAGCTTGTTGTGTTGTTGTATTTTTGTAGAAACGAGCAATAGACTTATTGGTAAGTACGTAACGAATTTTTGATTTAACACGGAGAGTGTGAAGCACTTTTCATAACTTTGATAATTATTCCAAAATTGCTCACATAGATAGTCAATATATTCCAAGAAAAGTATTTTTGTAGCTACTTTTATTTGGAACTAGCTTTTGCCCGCGGCTTCGCTCGCGTTAATTTAGAATTTGACAATCAATTCGGCTTGTACTCTGCTTGTTGTTTGGCAGTAGCAATCATGGTCCCAGAACGGAACATTATTCTAGGACGCTCCTATACACAATGTTGTGTATCCTTCTATTTGGCTCTAATACGTATAAATTCTGGGCATTGGACACACGCCAGCATGCTACATATATGGCTGGCCATAGGAAAAATATGGCTTTTCCAAATGCACCCCTGCTACTCTAGACCCACAAAATTTATTAGGTACTTAAATGTAAAAAAACTCTTAACACACTACTAAAGTTTCTATAATAATATACATTTTTTCGGGATGAAAGTTACCCTATGTCCGTTTCTGTACACCTAGCAACGTAAATGCAAAATTTTAGGATGATAGGTTCAGTGGTTTAGACGTGAAAAGCTAACAAACAAACTTACTTTCGCATTTATAATATTAGTTATGATAGTTAGAAAGTTGGGAAGGGTTAGGATTATTCCATAGTTTCCGAGTACAATAAAACACATTGTATGTTTAAAGAATTTTACAGGTATATCCAATTATTCCAACCTAGCTTTTTCCCGTGGCCTCGTCCGCGTGGATGTCCCACGGGAACGTACTACCGGTAACCTATGTTTTATTTCAGGTTAAAAATTGCCAAAGTAGATGTTTGATTTTGGGCTACCACTATGTACACTACATAGAAATATAGGAAAAAAATAAAGAAATAAAAATACAAACAAATTCATTTGAAGAAGGATACAGGGGTACAAAAATGATCATTTCGGAAGTTTTTTAACAAGATAACCTATTTCTAGGGCAGCCATGAGAGTTTTGTTTGACATGACATTTGACGAGTTTGACAGTTTTAAGTTTCGTGAAATAATGTCTTTCTTTGACTTTGTCAGTTGTCTTTAAATCGTTGTGTTCGCGCGTGTTGAATTGGATGTTTCGGAGTGTTTAGTGATTGTTTTTATTTTGCGATACAGTTTGCTACTGCGGACATTGATTGATTGCTTTTTTATCGGAGATAAAGACAAGCCAATCAAGTGTCATTGTCAAAATGACATTTCGCATATTAATATTCCACCATATTTATATTTTATTGGTCTCCTTGACCAAGTTAATTTGAATTTACATTGAAACGTAATAAAATTATAGAAACTTAACATTAAAAAACTATCAATATAGTAACCGTTTTTTTATGTTACGTAGGTACAACACACAGTACAGTACAGTTGTTTTTGTGTTATACAATTATAGCCATATTAACATATAGTGTACACAGTGCTAGCCCAGGCTCCATACATTTCTGGAACATCTCTTTTCATCCAAATCCGTTCAGCCATTTTTGCGCCAATCCAGATCATACATCCAGACAAACGGACAAAAATTCTTCGTTACTATTTTATTATAATATATAGACTCGATAATATTGTAAATGTGGAACGAAGGTCTTTGATAAATTCTACTATATGTAACATAATAATCTTACTTTCTTCAGGAGTTACCGATAGCACATTACGTGAAAGATTACCATCAGATTGAATTGGAAATACAGAAAAGAGACGCAGAAATGAGACAAAAGTGAGTTATTTTAATGCAACTCTTTTTAGTTACGACAGCTTTCTGCGTTGCCCATGCGCATTTTGTACTACCTACCTACGTTTATTTATCATTTAGACTTTATTGGCGCTTAATTTTGTACGGGTTGGGATTAATTCCCACCATTTTACACGAAATATCGTATTCATTGTATTTCAATGAGGATATTATTCGGGTCTAGGTGTTTGTGCAGTATTTTGTTAAGAGAGAGTAAAATATCGTATCAGGAATTCAGGAAATGTATAGTTGTCGAGATCAGGAATCAGTTTAAAAGTATAGAATAGAATATTCTTTATTTTTCTATACCATACTGATTAAGTTCAGATAGATATGTAGAAATTTTACATAGGGTGACACAATGGACGGTCTTATCGCTAAACGCGATCTTAAGACAAACTTTAGGTTGATTTAAAGGGAGAAGGGGAGACAATACTGCAGGAAGATTATGGTGTACGATTTCAGTACCTTATGTGCTAATCTAAGATCAAATCTACATCAATTTTTCAGTTAGGACATTTATTTTTTTACACAATTTTATTGTTTTTTTTTTACCTAGTCTATTTCAACACAGAAAATCGTTATTTAGGAATATAATATTTACATAATATACCCCTGTGGCAGGGACATGGACGCGTAAACTGTAACCATTAATTCAGCACATAATTCTAGACCCTCTAGCGTAAAAATATTTCGTGGGTTATTAAAAAAAAACTGCTGTTTCATAGAAAAGTGAAACCTAGACGGACAAAATGTATTTAACGGCATTTTTTTTTAAACAACCGATGAATAATTTCTACGCAGGGGGTTTCAGAACTAGACGGCGCGTTGTGTTCCACGCGCGCCTCAAAGAGATGTCAGCATCATTGACGGGGTCCGACAGGGCCGATGCCTGCCGGGGTCGCGGATTGTTCGAAAGAGTTACCGTGGCTCTGGCGCACAGGTAACTGAAGGAACACGGGTGGGTTTTAGTCAGTAAGAGTCTGACACGCCCTTCCGCTCCGCCCAGAGCGGGAGAGGTCATTAGATGATTTCCCACCCAAAAAAAAAACAAAAAAGGGGGCTTCAGAATCAAGAACTTATTCCATGGTAACAGGCTGCGCGTCAATGTCCCTGCCACCCGGTATAAACTGAATTTAATTATTATACAATCCAATATAACTAGGCAACAAAATCGACAAGGTGCAGAAATTTTCCCTCCCACGACAACTGTAAGTATAGTTGTTCATATTTATTCATTAATTAATATGTACTGAAAATGATTTATAGTGACCATTATACTAAACAAGAACAAAAACCCAACAACACCATTACAACAACAACATTATAACAACAACACACAACAACAACAATAACATTAACATTAATTAATTGTCATCATTACTTAAGTTTAACAAAATAACGTACCCAATCTACAGCCTATTTAGCTGGTGAGTCTAACAATAAACAGTACCTACATAGGTCCACAAAAAAAAACATACAGAAGAATGGAGACCGTTCTCCTTTTTGAAGTCGGTTAAAAATAATATTAAATACCATCTAGAATTATATCGATATAACTTTTACTTAGATATATAGAATGTATTTTATCGTTTTTATTGTTCTTCTGTTTTTTTACGTATATTATTAATTTAAAAAAAAAACTTTTTACCATTAGGACACACCAGTCGACTATTTTTTGCAAAGTTACGACAGGTTTAAAGAAGAAATGATGCATAAAGAAAAAATGATTAAAAATCAAAAAAATATGCAAACCCAAAAAAGATACCAAGTTATGCAAGAGGAAGACAAAGGTCTAACAAAAGAAACTCTTATGCAAGAGTACGAGCGTAAACAAAATAAGTTAAATAATATTAATAATAATTATGAAAGCAAGTAAGTTACTTTTTATTATTTAACCGATTCATTGCACCTTCATCGGGTCTTTCAGACCCCGCCATCCCCTTCTAACCTAACCAGTCCGAGTCGGGGTGCCTTAAGTCCCGAGCTCGCTTTGCTCGCTCTTGTATTTGTTGGTGCGTTTAACAACTAAAATAAATGATTACAATGAATTCGAACATTTTTTTCAAGAAAAGAGCCTGTTTTATTAACTTAACCGTATGCTTGGTCGTTAGTCTGCAGATTATCTAGTTAATGTGAGAACTGAAACAATTTTTTCCACTTTAACAGACTCAACCAGATAATCTGCAGATTAACAACTTAATCTGCACTCTAACGGATTTATGCACATTAGCGGTAACATAATCATTAAAAAAACGCGTGGAG
Organism: Griposia aprilina; assembly: GCA_916610205.1. NCBI lineage: Eukaryota > Metazoa > Arthropoda > Insecta > Lepidoptera > Noctuidae > Griposia > Griposia aprilina. The sequence goes on from OU744286.1 coordinate 19,687,751, forward strand.
TCACCTCCCGCGTTCCGCGCGAGATTCGCCTCAGTGTGGTTAGAGCTTAAGTCATGGCCTATAGACTGATCGGCGCTGCGCCTGAAGCGTCATTGGCTCCACTAATACATACATATCTTTATATATATATATACATATCTTTTAATGACACGCCTGTAGAGTCAGTTGTATAAATAATAATCATGGGTCACCCGACAACACAGGCAATAAGCCTGTGACGTAAAATACAAATATTACAACGGAAGAAATAATAAAGAGCTACAAGGATATTTTAGTGCCAAAATGAAATCGACAGGGGGCGTTGTTGGTAAACATTTGTGAAATTATCTCACCGAAATTTTATTGACAAAACAAGATGGCGGATTAGTTCAAATTTTGGCCGCACGCCACAGTAGCGTGTATGTTCGTAGTGTTGTAAACGTGGCTTTAAATAAAAAAAAGACGTTAAAACGTCAACAATAACTTTAAGCAACGTTTGAAAATGAACCCCATAAGTTATCGAATTATTACGTGGAATACAACAAACTTATAAATACAGGCTCCCAGGTCCACGGGGTGAATACCCACAGGGTCCAGGTCAATCTCAAGATATACAATTTCCAAGACCGCAAATTCAAGATGCACCGGTTTCGAGGCCACGAGCTCCAGATCCTATATTGGCGCCAAGACCACAAGCCCCAGATCCGTCATTCATCCAATTTCAAAATACTGAGCCTCTAAGTCAACATACACCAGATCGACAGTCTGAAGAACCAAAGTTCGATGAAGAAATCTACAACAGCTTACCTAACTGGCAAGCAGTGAGTTGTATTTTGTTGTAATAAATTATTTTTACTTCAGCCAATCGCAACAGTCTTCATGCGCTTGACAATTTATCAAACTCAATATCAAAGCATTTATTTCAAATAAACCAATTACAGGCACTTTTGAATTGTCAACGGGTCGGTCAGTCACAAAGATGAAGGTAGTTGCAAGCCATTCCAAAGAGTAGTGAGTTCCTATGGAGAAGAACGGGCAAGAAATCCCACGGAAACTCTTTTAAATCAAAATATTGTTACAAAATATTGGGTACATCATTCATGTTGAAATGATACATGTGAGAATGATGTAGAAATACGCGCATGTTAAAAGGGTCCGGAATAAAAAGATTTAAAAAGCAATTAAAAAATTAAATGCTGTCAGTATCAGTATTGACACTGACGGCTCTTGCGCAGTTTAGATGTGCTGATCTAGTAAAATATGAGTATAATTCACCCTAACCGTTTGGTAAATCGGTTATCTGCGTCCAAATTCATCAATTCGCATTTACATTCATACTTATTTAATATTAGAACTTTTCGTAGGAACCTGAACCATCAAACTTAGCGGTAAGTACCTACTGCTTTTACTTGTCAATTTTCTATTTATTGTTTTATTTTTTGCTAGCAATGATCTGAAAAACAGGGTTTCGACTATGTACAAGCAGCTAAAGATTAAAAAAATAGTCACTTTAAAAATGCATTTTACAATATTTTTAAATATGTAAGAAGTACCTACCTAAATATACTTCCTAAAATAAGGTCATTGTTTTAAGGGTCTAGGCATAAAAGTTGGTGAAGAAAACTACAATATGCAAACAGTACTCGTAAGTACCTATCTTTTCTTTCTGTAAATCGTTCCGTTTCGTTTTAATTTTCCAATACTTTTTTTAATCAAATTCGTTCATCTTGGAAAAAATAAATGTCAAACAGTACACGTCTGGTCTGGTTGGTGTAATTATGAAATTTATTAGGAATTGAAAGGGACTGTGTGAATAAATTTTATTTGAATAAACCGGGCCGCCTACCTTGCTACGCGTTTACGCTACAAGCCGAGCTACGGCGTAGCTACGGCATAGCTATGCTACGCGATCAACTTAGGAATGGGCATAGCAATATAATATTTTTGTAATTTTACACGTCAAAATAGTACATTAAGTTTATAAAAAAGCGATTTTGAAGAGCGTCGTCTTGTGTAAAATATTAACGGTTGCTGTAGATACGTATTTAATTTGACACCTTTTCGTAGGATCAATCATCAACAAACCTAGCGGTGAGTTTTATAATTGTTTGCTACCATTATTTTATTCCGCAACACCGATTTACACACATTATGAAAAATTGTCAACTAACAAAATCCTAACCTAACCTAAGAAATACCCTTTAATTTTTGAATGATAAATAAATACCAATATACATAATAATATATAAACTAATAACATTAGGCTTAGGTAGTTAAATTAACTACTAGAACATATTTTTTGTTTTATCATTTGTAGGATATGCCAGTTGAACGTTTAGTTAGCGAGTACCGCAAGCTAGAACAAGAAATAGTGAGAAGAAAAGAAGTATTAGAGAGTTATAAGTAAGTATAATTTTTCTTTAGTCTTTTAACTATAACGAAAATCTAACTGTAATGTAAACTGTAATGAAAATGTAATGTACGCTTATTACTTTATTTTTTACTTAGGAGATCTTTGAAAACAGCACAACCGGTATATAATGACCACTTTAAGAAACCAGTAAGTAACTTATTATTCTAATTTTGCACTACTTAGATTCACCACCACATTTTCATGAAACGGACGATGTCGTAAAAAATCTCTTTAAGAATCGACGTTATTTAATACGTCTAACTGTCTTTTAGAGTAAGTGATCCTCATACCTCTTAGATAAATAACGATACCAAATTTATTAATATTTTGCAGGAATATTCACAAAATTATGAGGTAAGCACTTTCGGCTGTCTGGACGTTGTTATTCATTCTGTATTAGTATATTATGCACAAGTGTTCGGCCACTCTATCACGATAATTCGATTCAGATTTTAATTACGGTTGATACAATATTTGATTTTTAATCAGTAACACAAAATATTATGACTTTATAACCCCCCCTTTGCTTTATCGGAATAAAAATGATCATATTGCAATTTAAACATAACTGGTGAAATGTGGGTGTATTATTCATCTCTGCCTATCTATTTGGGAAAATAGTCGTGATGTTTATGTCTGTGGGTATCATACACGCCTCGAGCTTACAACGCCCTGCGTGTTCAATCCAATAATGCTTTTAGAATGCTTTTGGGACTGCCATGGCGTTGTAGGGCTTCAGGAATGTTCGCGGAGGCTCGCACAGATGGTTTCCAAGCCATCATGCGAAAGAAAGTGGTCTCCTTACTACAGCACTTGGTATGGTAGAGACAAAAGCATCCTGGAAATGATAGCTGCCAGACCGGACTGTCCCTTTCAGAGACACAGGGTAGGGACAGTCATTGGTCAACATAAATAAATAATGCCTGAAAACTAACAATACTAACCTACCTTTTAAGCACCATTTTTACTAACACCAAAATACTAACTAAATTAAGGACCATATTGTCTGAAATAAAGTTTTATTATTATTTCCTTTATTTCATTATTTACATATAAATTACATTTTTAAATATTAGAATATAAAAAATATAAAAACATTTAAAAATATAAAAAAATAGTAGCCCACCGGTATCGGGAACAGGGTCGAAGCTGCCGGTGGTCAGGACGCCAGAGAGAGGAACCTCCTAACAATGCGAGCCGTGTCTAGAAGTACCGCTTTCTGAATCAAGCCCTTGATCCAGCTGCCCAACGAGAGCCTCCTCAGGTGTTGGTCGGGGCTCTTGGCTATTAAGTCATTGGCTGTCACGACTATCGGTACAATGATCGCTGAGTCCACATCCCATATGTAGACAACCTCGCGAGCCAAGTCAAGATACTTGATTTGTTTATCTTTCTCGGCTTTCACGAGGTTTCCGTCATGCGGGACCGTTATGTCAACAATCATTGCGCGCCGCTCTAATCGATCCACCACCACTATATCAGGCTTATTGGCAACCATAGTCCTGTCAGTGATGATGGATCGATCCCAGTACAATGTGATATCTCCATTTTCGAGAACTGGGTCGGGCACATACCTGTAGTACAGCACTTCCGATTCTACAAGGTTGTATTTCAGAGCAAGTTGCTGATGGATAATCCTGGCTACAAGGTTGCGTCTATGCAAGTACTCTTCGTTAGCTAGACGAGAACATCCGGAGATAATATGTCTGATTGATTCACCCGGACGGTGGCATGCCCGACACATGTCAACCGTGCCGTCTTTTACAATAAATCTCCGGTAATTGTTTGTCATCATAACTTCGTCCATAATTGCACAGACAAAACCTTCGGTTTCTCCAAAGAGGTCACCGAAACGCAGCCAGGCTACGGATGCTAGTTGGTCCACATCGGGCCCATGTAGGGCCTGAAAAAAGCGTCCGTGAAGCTCCTTACTCTGCCATACTTCCATGCTATCATTAGTGTCAAGCATTACTGGTTTGCACCAGTTCTCTTTAGCTAAGGAGAGCGGGGTGAGGCCTTTGTCCACTGTGACCACATCTCGATGCATCCCCACGTCGGTTTCTAAGAAATATTCCCTGAGACTGCATATCTCGCGATTGTGGAGGGTCTTAGTATTTAAAAAGCCTCGACCTCCACAGTTTCGCGGGATATACAGTCTCATTATCGATGATCGTGGGTGATGCATTCGATTTGCAGTCAGCAGTGTACGGACCTTCCTATCCAGGGCGTCGAGTTCGGTCTGAGTCCATTTGAGTATGCCGAAAGAGTACATCAAAACCGGCATGACCTAACCGTTAAAGGCGCGCACCTTGTTTCCGGCTGATAAAAGACTATTAAATACTTTTTTCAGGCGGCCAAAGAAGCGTTCCTTTAACGACTGCTTCATGTCAGTACCATTGATGCCCAACGCTTCCGACATACCCAAATACTTATAGGTTTCGGATGCGGAGAGGGCTCTAAGGTTTATGGAATCCGAGAGTTGGGTTCCGACGGATTCCACAATCTCCCCTCGCTTTACATGCATGACCGCACATTTGTCCACACCAAATTCCATCCTGATGGCGCTACTGAAAGTTTCAGTTACTTTCAGTAGCTCCATCAGTTGCAAATTGTTGGGGGCATAGAGTGTTAGGTCATCCATGTAGAGGAGGTGAGATATAACCTGACCACCTGTTCTCAGCCGATAGCCTAGACCTGAATCCTCCAACAATGTACTTAGAGGATTCAAGGCTAAGCAGAACCAAAGCGGACACAAACTATCACCCTGAAATATGCCACGCTCGATCCTTATCGGTTCAGTATTCCTCTGGACATTTCGACATCCTGGATAGTGAAGGACCGTTCTCCATTGCCCCATACATGACTTCAGGAAGGTGCGCAGAGTTGCATCTACTTTATACAACTCCAGCACCCTCATAAGCCATGTATGTGGCACCGAGTCATAGGTCTTCTTGTAATCTATCCAACATGTCGACAGATCCTTTTGGGAACGACGAACCTGTTGGCTAATGGCCATATCAATGAGGAGTAGCTCCTTAGTACTACAGGACCCGTTCCTACATCCATTTTGAGAAGGAGACATGATGGAATTGGTGTCTATATGTTTGTTAATTTTAGCTCTCAAAATGGATGTAAGAACTTTATAGACCGTCGGTAAACACGTGATCGGCCTATCATTTTTGGGTTCCGCAGTGCTACCTGATTTGTGGAGCAGGTGGGTAACTCCTGTTGTTAGGAATTGGGGTAGCGAACCAAATTCCAAAGCAACCTGGTACTGAGCCGCTAAGCGAGCATGCGACCTACCTAACCATTTGATCCAGAAGTTGTGCAGTCCGTCCGGCCCTGGAGACTTCCAGTTAGGCAGCGGGTGGATTGCACGGGTTACATCTTGGGGCAGATGGTAATAGCCCCCATTTCTGGTATTGGATCGCAGGCTCGCTCGACTTCCCGAGCCCAATCACCTTCGGTGTGACTGACAGGCACCGACCAGATATTGCACCAGAAAGAACACATGGCATCATCATCTAGTAGGCACGTGTCAGCCACACCTTGATTCGGTCGCTCCCAACCCTTATAAACCCACCTTTCGTCGCGCTGGAAGGTGCGATTCTGAGTGTACCGATCCACTCGCCGCATATACCTACGAATACGGTTCGCCCATGCATACACTTTCTGCTTCAGGAAGTCGATGCGCTCTGTGACACAGGACATATAGTCTTGAGGGCTGATATCAGTCCCTGCGAACGCGCGTCTCACAAAGCGCATCACTCTAGGGCGAGTATTACCCTCCCTGAAGCAGGTTAGTTTGCCGATGAGGGCTCTGGCCCCACCAATACGGCGCTCAATTCTGCACTGCCAAGCTGGTACGGCTGGTTTCGGTCGTGTAGCTCTAGAATCATTAGCAAATTTGACGTGAGCTACACGAGATGCCGCTACAGCCGCGCAGTACAGAATCGAATGAGTATTGGTGAGGTCTTCGCAGTCATCAAAATAGTTTGACAACTGCGAATCCAGAGCCGCCACCAGTGCCCTATTTTTGTTATGCATGGGCAAACGAGGTAAGCGTGGTCTAAGTTCGGGTAACATGAACCGATATTCCCGAATCGCACCCTCGAAAGCACTCCTCAATTCCTCATTGCACTGGATACTTCCGTTTGTAGCCCTGTCATCACTCTCCTCGTCTGCTTGACTTGTGATAGACTGTGGTAGTACTACAACAGTCTGCGACGGGGGGGCGATGACATGACTACTCTGCATTTCACTCCGCAGGCGATCAAGTACAGTGTCATCCAACATATGATTACGTTGGATGACCCGCACCTGATCCGAAAGTCGTTGTGCTGAAACGTTGACAGCTGGCTCAAGCATCTGAAAAAGAGAGAGCATCCGAACACGGTAAGCGGTCAGATTGTTTCCCCCCTCTGTAGCCCCATAGTATGAGCGCATGACGTTTCCGTTAATGGATCGTGTCCATCTCATGCGCTGCGCACTTCCGCCGGGAGCTGGGACCCTATCAGAGGCCGGTGGGCCTCGAGATCCTAAGCCGTCCGGCGGCAGGTGTCCTTACCGTCGACGAGCAGGTGGTGGCGTGGTGGGCGGGGAAAAAAATTCATCGCTCGAGCTCGACGCAACTACCGCGGCCGGTGTCTTCACAGCGCTCACAATGGGGCTGGATACCGGCGGCGGCGAGGCGGAGCTGAGCGAGGAATCCGGAGTTGGTGGGCGTGCTCGTAGTGCGGCTGATCTCGTCAACATATCTACATTTTCCTATTTATTGCTTGTTTTATCGGAGGTGACATCTGTCATGTCACCTCCGATTCGGCAGTTTTTGTTAAAATTTATTCCATTCTGGTATTATGGCTCTTTTTTCGTTTAAAAATGTTTTTCAGGTTTTTGGTTTGGTATAAAATGATGAACTATTGCAAGAATGAGTCAAAATTATATTTGAAATTATTAAAAAATGGAAAATTAGACAGTTTGTTGACACGGCGGTGTTGCCATATTATTATTATTTAGCAGGTGTAAAAAGACACTTAACGATCCGAGAGTTACTTGTACTCCCCGTCATTCTAATATATTATTTGTACTGCACCATACCTGGGAACCTTCTGGTTACGGAGATATTGAAGGTCAAAATTCCAACTTTTACTGACGTTTTTTTACGAATACAAGTTTTTGATGTTATAATACAACTTTAAACACCCCCACGACCCCTGTACCGTTACATGCACCCACAAACACAATGTTTTACGTGCATTACGTTGCGCACTACCGTAAACAGCGATATTTTACATCAAAAATAAAATTAGTTTCCCAGCAATTATTTTTTTGTTAGGTTACTTAGTTTGATGTACAGAATGCGTAGTTGATGGCTATGTGATGGGTCTTTTTACACCCTGTATATTGTAATTTTATTAATTGCTTCATAGTATTTGCAACCAAGTCCATCTACCCCATCAAGTGCACAAAGCCCACCAGGCCAGCCTGGCCTACGAGACCCACATGGCCCAGCAGGCCCTCCAGACTCAGGAGGCCTACTTGGGCCATCATATCCAACACGTCCAATACAACGTCCAGTGGTCTTGAAAGAGGTAAGTTTAACAAAATGTGTTTTATCAATTTTACGTGCTAAGATGACCTTAATTTTTTTTTATGTAAGTGCCTTAAAATATAACTAATTTACGTGAAAACATCTCTAGAAGTCGGTTCCATTTTTTTAAACAAAAGAAAGTTTTTTTTTACTTTTCTGTTTTGTGTGGCATGAACAAGACGCTTTTGCAGCAATAGTGGATGTTTTGATGTCATCCATAGACGTGTTCTACACCCGAAGGTATTCATCAGATCTTCACCTTAGTATATCGGACCAATCAGGGGCCTATTTAATAAAACCGACAGGCAACAACCCAATAGTCCAACAACCCGACAATCAGAGAACCCATCAATTCGACAATTCGACAATCCGTCCATCTGAAAATTTTACAAATTTCTTACATATATTTTCTACCCATTAAACAGTATACCTATAGTGAAAATGTGACGATATTGTCATTTTTTGACAAATATGTCGCATCGTCAGTCATATTAAAAAGGACCCTCGACGATGCGAAGGGTTTGTTCAAATTCATGGCCCATGTCTTGTGAAAGTACAATTGTTTAGGATACGATGGGATTGACATACGCTATGCATAAAAGCTCCTATAATCAAATTAAGGAAAAAAAAAGGACCCTGACCTAATAAGATTGCGTATTATTCCTACATAATTAGGGTACCTAAATAAAATAACAGTTGAATTTAGAATTTATGAGTCGGTGAACAGGAAATAACCATTTTATCTAAAGACATAAACAACAGCAAATACTACAACATAACACCACGCCACATAATATTACGCCTGTTTTCTCCGAAGAGTAAGCAGAACTGTAAGTACAGACACATTTCGCCAGTTAAGTTTAGTACTGTGTTTTTTTTGCTAATTAAAATTTTTGCAGCGTTAATTGTTTCATATTTAATTAATTCAATGAGCGACGAAATGGGAGCAAAATCCACACACCCGCAAAACAAAGATAGTCTGAATGGCGGCGACATTTCCCCATAACAGACATACCGTACGACATTGCACTATGTATATAGCAAAAGTACTCTATGTCAGTTAAATTATGAATTTTTCTAACAGCATATGCTGCGGAGCTTAGCTTTTATTGACAATTTATCTACATGTGAGCCCCACGGAAGCTAAGCATTCAAAGTTAAGTCCAAGAATACTGTGCTATTTTCAGAATTAATTTCTTCGCCCTTTATCAACACATTCGTTTTAAGCTGCCTAACGTGAGGTAGCGTAAACTTTATTGTCATTAAGAAATAAATTATTAACATTGACCAGTTAACTACTTTCAAGATGGCGCTATTTACATCGTTGGTAACCAATTGCTGACGTTCAAATTAAAAAAAAAGTGAAGTGTCGTCCGGAAACAACACTATTATTATGATTATCCTTTATACTACGAGATCAACATAACAAACATGAGTTAGGTACAAGTTATTTTCTCTGTACTAAAATATATTCATATATAAAGTAATGTTGATTTACACAAGATCGCATAATGTTCTAGATTTAGAGTAATTAATTATTTTGAGTTATTTTAAACCGACTTTATTTTACTGTTTTAGGTGTGTCACGCAATATTTATCTCTATTTTTGTGATTGTATTTTATTTAAACGGGTAATATTGTCTGAAATCTACACTCGAGAGCAATGAATCCGGGTCACTTAAAGAATGTTAAAAATCTCGGAAACTAAAAATGATAGGTTAATGCAATAAATTGTATTTAATAGACAATGTAATACTCCTTAAATGAAAGTAAAAAAAATATGAGTCACCATACATTTTATTAACACAAAATTACATAAAGAAAAAAACTGCTGATCTCTCCTTAAAACAAAAATAGGAAACATGAAATTTTTGAACTTTATTACGATTTTCTTGAATTTTAATACTTCGTATTGCCTCCTCGTGCTTCCATTACTGCGTTTACGCGGTTTGGCATGCTGTACACCAAGTTCCTTATACGATTTTGGGGAATATTCTCCCATTCCTCTGTGAGAGCAATTTTGAGCTCACGAAGCGTGATTGGGGGAGGGTTTCGTTGTTTTACGCATCTGCCTAGCTCGTCCCAAGCATGCTCGATCGGGTTGATATCCGGGCTGCGCGCTGGCCACTCCATACGAGTAATGTTCATCTCTTGAAGGTAGTCATTCACAATCCTACCTGTATGAGGTCGGGCATTGTCATGCATAAATATAGCATCCTCACCTAAATTGACCATAAATGGACCAACGTGATCATTGAGGATTTCTTCCACATATCTTACGCTAGTTAAAGAGCCGTTTTCTATGATCACCAGCTCTGTGCGACTTTCAGAAGAAATTCCGGCCCACACAAGTACAGACCCACCACCGTAGGCTACTTTTTCTTCGATGCATGCTTGCTTGAATCTTTCCCTTGGTCTTCGATACACTCTGTGTCTTCCATCGTGCTTGTAGAGCATAAATTTTGATTCGTCGGAGAACATAACTTTTGACCAATCTTCAATACTCCAATTTACGTGGCTCTGGGCATATCTTAGTCTTGAAATACGATGCCCACGCTCCAGTTTAGGGCCGTTTGCAGGTCTAAGGGGTTTTAAGTTAGATTCAGCAAGCCGACGTCTTACTGTCCATGCACTTGGGTTACTTCCTCCGAGGCGTCGAAACTGATTTGTGAGTTCAGTTCCTGTGAGAAAGCGATTTCGAAGCATGGTGTTCACCAAGTATCGGTCTTCTCGTGCTGTGGTACACCTGGTTCTGCCCGTTCCTGGTCTGCGTAGGTTAGAACCAGTTTCTTCGTAACGTCGGAGAACTCTTTGTACTGTTGACAGCGACACACCGACAGTCCTGGCTGTATCGCGCTGACTCCGGCCGGTTTCCAGCATTGTAAGTATTCTGGTGCATTCTTCAGGCGTAAGCGACGTAATTTCAGCTTGAATAATGAATATAGAGCACTATCAACATGGTTTATGTACCCACATAAATGACAGATTACAAACAAAAGCAAAACCAAATGCTGTAATTTCGTAGTTCCATCTTCGAAAGTGGCCCTTTTTCAAATTTGATTTTTTTATGATATAACTTTACAATAACTAAAAAGTTTTAATACCTTCATTTAAGGAGTATTACATTGTCTATTAAATACAATTTATTGCATTAACCTAGCATTTTTAGTTTCCGAGATTTTTAGGATTCTTTAAGTGACCCGGATTCATTGCTCTCGAGTGTACAAACATACATTTTATAAATATCTGATGAATACCTTGGGAGATAGAAAATGGGACTTTCCAATGGATAACAACAAATTTTGTGTGTTGTTGTGTTGTATAAACACAAACAAAAATACTTAAAAATGTAAACCTATGATGATGGATGGCGTTGGGTTCTTGATCCATGGCGTGTATCATGGCGACTGTTTATTTAAGCATTGTGTTTGCCATTTGTTTATTATGGGTTTATAGAAATATTTTGTTTACGAGTCGTGTATAAGAGCCGCGGCGCCCCGTGGCGCGCCGACCCCCCCCCGACCCTTGCTCGACGACGCGCCAGCCCGCGCCGTAGCTGAGCCTGTAGTTTTAAATTCCCCAGTTAATAATAATATAATTTAGATCCAGCCTGTCCCATCTTGCTGCCCTCCCCTCAGTGACGCCCTAAGCCGAGGTTCGTACCCCACAGGGGGTGCCCTTAGCGTGCGGTCACCTAAATTTAAGTATTGTTCGCCCCTGGCTGGAGGCTTTAAGTTAGTAGCTTAAGGCACCCACAGGTTTGCCCGGTTAAGTAGCCAGGACCTTAGTGGTCACAACTACGAGCTGCCAACTAGGAAAAAAAAAAAAAAAAAAAAATGGCGCCCCGACAAAACGTGTTCCGGGGTGTTCCTGTCGACGTCACGCTTTGACCTGGGCGCTTGAGTGGTTAGCAGGCCCTATCAAAATACCAGCAGTGTGACACTTATTTTTAAATGTAGCATGCTGAGATAGAAGCATTTTGGCCCCTCGTACAGGAATTTCAAATTTTTTATTGCTTTGGTCGTGTTTAGTTTGTGATCTTCCTGTGCAAGTTCCAATAATACTTTTCCTTTCTTTTCTTTTTTCTATGCTAATAGTGTAGGTATAGTAACTACCTAAGCGTTAACAAACCACACCGAGTTTTAGAAAGAGACTGTCACACAAATACCAATAAGTAACAGTGACGAGCAACACTACAAAACTGATCTTTTCTAAAACGCGATGGCATTTTATTTCTAATATTACCAATTTTATTCATTAGTTTTTTTTTTATCTTTTGTATTAGGAAACAACGACTGAATACGGTCAACCGTATCTGTCAGATTCAGAGGTAAGCAAACTCAATCTCAAAGCATTTATTTCAATTAAACCATTTATGTACAAGTACTTTTAAATTACCAAGGAGTCGTTCAGTCAGAAATAGTAGTAGTCGCCCATTCTAAAGCATGGTAGTTACCTGTGGAAAAGAACGGGCAAGACACTCCATTGACACACTTTTAAATAAAATATATTGTTAGAAAATATTGGTTACATTATCCATGTTGAAATTATACAAATAGGTGTGTGAGAAAGATGTTGAAAGACGTATCGTTAAAAGCCTCCAGATCAAAAGTTGCCGAAGCAAGTTAATAGGTACCTATTCCTAAGTTATAACTTAGGAAAATATTCCTATCTATTTACGTCAATAACATTATTAAAAACGAATGTAATATTTATTTCAGTTAGCTAAATTATTTACCTCGCAGAAGAAACGAGTAAGTAAATTTTCTTTACAAATAAATCAGTCACTTCCGTATCCAGCAAAACAGTGAAATATTAAAATCTAAGTAAGGTGTTAATAATTATTATACAAACATTAAACACACATACATTAAACTGTTTAAATTATATTACTTAATATTCTTATTATTCCTTATCATTAAATTATTTAAATTAATTAAATCTTCAACATACACAATGTTTGATATTGTTAAAACGACACATTTGATACAACATAAAATCATAATTTCTTATTCAAACCCTTTCAATGCAGTTATTACAAACTTTTGAACACAATAATTATTAATATTTTGTATTGCAGTTTGGTGAAGAAACTACTAATTCATATCAGTTTAATCCAGAAGTAAGTACCTATCTACATTTTTTAACCCTGTCTGACCCGACCTGTCCAAATTTTAATAATTCATACAAAAATCCCACAAAAAAAGACGTTCAGTTTCTCTCGAATTTTTATATTTTTTTCCATACATACCTAATTACAAACATTTTAAAACAAAAAATTGCTAAATCGGTCCAGCCATTCTTAAGTGATACGCTTACCAACAAGCAACATTTCTTTTTTATTTATATAGATTACTGCTGAGCATGAGGTCCTGGGTTCGATTCCCGGGTCGGGCAAAGTGTTATTGGGTTTTTCCATCTGGAATTTCTCGGTAGCAGCCCGGAGTCTGGATTTGTGCCCGGTTGATGGCAATAGGCTCGCCCCCTATTACAGGGGACTTAAAAATAACCGGTGAAATGTGGGTGTGCTATATGTACACCTCTGCCTAACCCTTCTGGGAATACAGGCGTGATGTTATGTTATGTTATGTGTTATATAGATTAAAAAAATAACAATCAATAAAATTGGTAGTTGTTATAATGCGGGTTTATGAAACGCAAACCCATACTAATTAAAAATTTGTTTCCATTCGTTTAAAGCTGGAAATTAGCTATGGAAGTAATAGCTAACTTCAAATACTGACTTCTACTCAAAATCATGCGTGTTTTAATAAATTATCATTATTGTAGTGAGAAAATGTGTATTGTGTGGCTTAAACAATAATCGTTTGCAGCAATAGTGGATGTTTTGATGTCGTCCTTCGAACTGTTCCACCCCAAAGACTACAGGCTAGGCTTTTGGCTACTTTGTATGTCTGTATTTTTTATGTGCGTTTTGTTTCTGCAGAATAAACTATTTTTCTTTCTTTCTTTTTCTTTTTCAAAGGTATTCATTAGATCTTCACCTTAGGTATATCGGACCAATCAGGGACCTATTTAATAAAACTGACAGGCGACAACCCTACAATCCGACAATTTCACAAGTTTCTTTAATATATTTTCTGGCCATTAAACAGCACCTATAGTGAAAATGTGAGATATTGTTATTTTTTGAATATATTAAAGGACCAATACATATTATTTTTTTTACTTTTGATGGGTTTTTGTGCCAGGGGTTTTTAATTTTTTTAATATATCTTTTATTTCCTGCTTTTTAAACTTTATATATTACTAGACATGCTACGATCGACACGTGCTTCGCCGAAATCTGCGCAGCTGTACGTATTTTTCTCACAGTGATGCAAGTTACTAATCTACCCTTATTTCTCTTTTCTACTCCATCATCATCATCTCATCCATTGAGACTATTCCAATAAGCCCAAACAGGATACCTTTGCTGTAAGTTGGTGAGGGAGTTGGATATCCTGCAAATTCCTGGTGATGCTGCAGCATCTGTTCAAGGTTACTATGTTCTAATATCTTTGAAGTAACAGAATATCAAATTTCGACTTGATCAGATTTTTGGAAGACGGTCACATCCATTCATCAACTAGAAAAGAGCTGATAATCTTCAAACGGCTGAACTGATTTTCTTGAATCATAGCTAAGAACACTCTAGATCAAGTCACCTTTAAAAAAAAAAAACAAAATCGGTTTAGCCGTTTGAGAGCTACGATGCCGCAGACAGACACACAGATATACACATTACACCCCTCTTTTTCCGTTGGGGTTAAAATTATTCGCAATGGTGCTTGATGGTAGGTGTAGTTAATATTATATTATGTACTACTAAAACCACTAATTTGTTTACATACATAATTTTAATAATTATGTCTTTTGTGGACTTATAATTGTTTAATTTTTGAGGCTGGTTTACTACGAGATCGACTTGACAAACATGAGGTAAAAAATATCTTCATGTTAAAATTAAACTTGATTTTCATAATCTCCCACAATGTTCTAGATTTTACGATAAAATTAGTAAATAATTATGCTACCGAGTTCTTTTAAACTAACTTCATTTAACTTTTTTTTGTATGCTGTTTTATTTATATTACGCAATATCTTTATTTTGGTGATTGTACCCATTTTATTTAAACGGGTAATATTGTCTGTTTTGTTCGTAATACGAGTACATACATTTCATATATATCTGATGATTACCTTCGGAGATAGGAAATGGAACATTGCAATGGATGATACCATATTTACTATCTTTACAGTTTTAAATGCAACTCAGAAAACAAAACTTTATAAAACCGGCCAAGTGCGAGTCGGACTCGCGTACAAAGGGTTCCGTACTATAATCTATAAAAACGGCAAAAACACGCTTGTTGTATGGGAGCCCCCTTAAATATTTATTTTATTCGGTTTTTTAGTATTTGTTGTTAAGCGGCAATAGAAATACATCATCTGTGAAAATTTCAACTGTCTAACTATCACGGTTCATGACATACAGTCTGGTGATAGACGGACAGACGGAAAGACAGCGGAATCTTAGTAATAGGGTCCCGTTTTACCCTTTGGGTACAGAACCCTAAAAAGTAAGCCGATGATGATAAATGACGTTGGGTTCTAAGAGCCACATAATATGTTGCATGGCGACTGTTTATTTATTTAACTATTATATTTGCTTTGCGGCCCCTATCAGAATACGACGCTTATTAAAATCAACCTGGTTCAAATAAATTTATTTTATTTCTTTCCTTCCTTTAGAGCGGTTCCGTCAAATTTTAACAACCGTCTGGACATCGAAAATTTTCGCCAGTATGTGTCATTAATGTGTCAAAAACTCTCTGTATATGGACAGCCATTATTGTGTGACCGTTCACCGCTTTCTTAGGTCACCAAAGTTTTATTCTGTGGCACTTAATTTTTGATTTCGCAGCATCATGCTGGGAGAGGAGCATTTGGGCCTCATACAGGGCCTTCAAATTTTTATCGTCCTTTTTCTTATACTTTTGGTTTTTTTAACCGACTTCAAAAAGGAGGACTTACGAAATTAAAGTTATTTTTCACTTTGTGGTGTGTTTTTTTTTGAAGTCAGTTGTTTTTTTTTTTTGTAAAAAAGTTTTTTTATGATTGTATGGTTCTTGTTTGTTTAGTTTGTGGTCTTCTTGTGCGAGTCCCAATAAGTACTTCTTTTTTCTTCTCGTTCTACTCTTTCTATTCTTTATTTTCTTTCTTGTGTTTCTTTTTCTTTCTTTCCTTGCAAATGGTGTAGATATAGTACCTACCCAAACGTTAACATGCCACACCGAGTTTCAGAAAGAGACTGTCACACAAACCAATGGGTTACAGAGACAACACCACAAAACTGAACTTTTCTAAAACGCGATGGCATTTTATTCTTAATATTACCAATTTTATTTATTAGTTTTGTTTTAGGACGCAACGACTGAATACAATCAACCGTATCTGTCAGATTCAGAGGTAAGCAAACTCAATCTCAAAGCAATTATTTCAAATAAACCATTTACAGGCACCTAACTTTGAATTGTCAAGGAGTCGTTCAGTCAGAAATATGAAGCAAGTCGCCTATTTCAAAGCGTAGTAATATTGTTACAAATTTTTGGTTACATTAACCATGTTGAAACTATACAAATAGATATGTATGTGAGAACGATGTTGAAAAACGTGTCGGTAAAAGCGTCCAGATCAAAAAGTTGACGAAGCAAGTTTATAGGTAACCTACCTATTCCCAAGTTATTTAAGTCATTAACACTATTAAGAACGAATGTCATTTTTATTTCAGTTAGCTAAATTATTTAACCCGCAGAAGAAACCAGTAAGCACATTTTCTTTACAAATAAATCAGTGACTACCCAATTCAGCAAAACAGTGAATGTAATGCAAATATTAAAATCTAAGTAAGGTGCTTATTAAAATGAAAAAAAAAATGCGGATAATCATTTTAAGATAATTATATAAATAATTCTTAGTTATTTAATGTAATGTTTTATTTAATGTAATTAATAAACATTAAATTATTTAAAGTATCTACCTACATAAATCTTCAACGTACACCAAATAAGATTATTATTGTTAAAACGACACAATATAAAATTATAATAGAATAGATTATTCTTAATATTTACCTATTACTGAAACCCTTTCAATTTATTACAAAGTTTGAACACGATATTATTATTTTGTATAACAGTTAGATGAAGAAACTACTGATTCGTATCAGTTTAATCCAGACGTAAGTACCTATCTAATATTTAACACTAGCTAATGCGACCTGTCCAAATTTCAATAATTCTTTCAGATTTTCCAGAATTCCCATATTTCTTTCCTAATTAAGAACATTTTAAAATAAAACTTAGACAAATCGGATTGGCCGTTCTTAACTGATGCGCTTACCAACGCACAGTATTTTTTATTTATTTAAATATATGAATAATGAATAGAATGCGGGTTTGTGAAAAGTAAACCTATACTTTTTAATTTTTATTTCCATTCGTTTAAAGTTAGCAATTATTTATGGGTCTAATAATAATAATAATAATCTACAAGCGTCCATAGCCTGGATACGTTTCGGTGACCTCTTTGGGGAAACCGAAGGTTTTGTCTGTGCAATTATGGACGAAGTTATGATGACGAACAATTACCGGAGATTTATTGTGAAATGTAATGTTTCTTTTGTTTTTTAATGTTTTAATAAATATAATGTACGGTTGACATCTGTCGGGCATGCCACCGTCCGGGGGAATCAATTAGACATATTATCTCTGGGTGTTCTCGTCTAGCTAACGAAGAATACTTGCATAGACACAACCTTGTAGGCAGGATTATCCATCAGTAACTTGCTTTGAAATACAGCTTTGTGGAATCGGAAGTGCCGTACTACAGGTATGTGCCCGACCCAGTTCTCGAAAATGGAACTATCACATTGTACTGGGATCGATCCATCATCACGGACAGGACTATTGTTGCCAATAAGCCTGATATAGTGGTGGTGGATCGAAGAGAGCGGCGCGCAATGATCGTTGACATAACGATCCCGCATGACAGGAACCTCGTGAAAGCCGAGAAAAATAAACAAATCAAGTATCTTGACTTGGCACGCGAGGTTGTCGATATGTGGGACGTGGACTCAGCGATCATTGTGCCGATAGTCGTGACAGCCAATGGCTTAATAGCGAAGAACCTCGACCAACACCTGAGGAGGCTCTCGTTGAGCAGCTGGATCAAGGGCTTGATTCAGAAGGCGGTACTTCTGGATACGGCTCGCATTGTTAGGAGGTTCCTCTCTCTGGAGCCCTGACCGCCGGTAGCTTAGACCCTGTTCCCGATACCGGTGGGCTACTATTTTTTGTATTTTTAAATATTTTTATATTCTAATATTTAAAAATATAATTTATATGTATATACTTAATGAAATAAAGGAGATAATAATAATAGCTAACATTAAATATGGAATTATTTTTAATAAAATAATGTGTGTTTTAATAAACTATCATTATTGTATTGATTTAAAACGATTACTATTCATTTTATTTTTAGATGTATTCAGCTCTTCGCCATAGTAATAAAACGGTAAGGTTTTGACTTACCACCTTCTTTACCGTCTGTCTGTCCAAGCTAGGTGAGTCGACGATTCATAAAGCCAAATTCCTGCAACCACCTCCCTGCTCCATCATCAGACTATGTTTACTATAGTTTAACGAGAGCCTACATTTGCTGCATGTTGTCGAGGAAATGGGTTGTCTACACATTCTTGGTTGCAGGTCAAGGTTCAATTTCATTAATAGTGTCATTAGATTTATAATAGTGTACTTTTCAAGTCGATTAATGTACCTATTTTGTTTTTTTATGTATGTTGCCCACGCTTACGTAATGAAGTGAATGTTGGGTTTGGCAAAAGAAGCATGAAAGTATAATAAATACTGTGGAAATTCGTTCCTTGCGAAGCATGTGGTGCGTAACTTTGAATGATAGACTGAGGAATGATGTATTAGGGCAACGTTGTAGTGTAAAAGAAGATGTAAATAATGACAAACATTGAAAATAGTATGCTTAGATGGTTTGGTAATTTTGAGAGGATGAATGAAAGGCGTCTATGAAGGCAGATGTGAGTGGAAACGCCGGAAGAGGATGTCTTAGAAGGACATAATATAGTAACATTATCGGTGATGTTCTTCAGAAAGGTCAGGTGCGTAGTACTCGCAACCGGCGTGCGTTTATGCCCACAGGGCCTAGAAAAAGTAACATTCGATGCTAGCAGAAAAGCCAAAAAATGTATGGGGTGGCCATAAGGTATCGAAATGTCACGTGATCATAGGTCAACGAATAGAAATTAGCTAGACAATGTTAACATTATTCAATTCTATGACAGGATTCGACAGCGTCGAACTATTACTTCCATACAGATGTGTAGCCAAGTGGTACTTTTTGACAAGCGTTATCGCTGGTTTTCGATTCGTATGATGGAAATAATAACGAAAGCGATAGCGATTGTAGAAATAGAATCGCTCCGAACCGAATGCCATTTGTCTAGGCCCTCTGATGTAAGAACGTAAACGAAGCAAAAGTAGTTTTTAACGATCATAACAGGTGGCGTTCTGTAGTTTCTACCATAGGACAAAGCCGTGAGATTATACGTTTTATGTGTTAGATATTAAAGAAATGCTTAATTTTTTTTCATGTTACAGCAAGTGGAAAAAAAGACGTAAGAAACTTTAATGTAATTGAGAATCAACTACCTAGTTTTCTTTGTTTTAATTTCTCCATCACGTCTTTCAACAAGAAGGCATTTTTTTTATTATTGGTGACAATTGGAAGAAAGTATTGTCAAGAAATTTATCTTTAATTTTAGAAGCCCCATTTTAGTTTAGTTTATGTTGTTTAATGGTGTTGTGCTTCGTTTTGCGTTCGATTTTATTTCGTTTTCCTATACACACCTACGATTAGAATGATTAAATATTAAACGCACGCTGTGTTTTATTGATATTTATTTTTGCGTTTATTGTTACTTTTAGCAAGGTCAAAGTACCTGCACCCAAACTTCCAACCGGGATCGTAACATACCCAAATAGGAAATCATTCTACGAGTAGGTACTAATTTTATTTATTATTTACTAGTTGAGACAAACTAAGTTGGAGTGAACAAAAACTTCAATATACTAATAAAAAAACGTAATAATGGACCAGACAGGTAACTAAGTAACACACATAAAATTGCAATTGATCGTTATGCCTTTAATTTTGACAGTTCAGCCATTGTACGTTCATTGCGTTATTTACGTTGTTCAACAGAAGAATTTTTCAAACCTATGAAGTAATGGATGTCAAAATGCGAGCGATCGATTTTTTAACCTGTGTAATGGTGTAATTATAGTAGCTAATGATATTTAATACATTGCGTTTTATTTAGAGTATAATGCAGTTTAATTACGTATCCACTATCTTAAACAGGCGTAGGCAAAATGTCCAACATTTAAATGCAGAAAATGCATTTTATGACTTTTTGTATTGGAACAAACCTCTAAATATACGTCACTGTTCATTCATCATAGTGTGATTGCTCAATCGAATATAAGAGGTTTATTTGAGCTTATTCAATCGTCTCATTCTATCTTGATTCACGTCTCAGGAGCACGCATGTTTTATCTCCGAATGATTCGGCGCAGCCGGGTGGTAAAATCGAATAAATGTAGATACAAGGTGGCAAAGACGTGGACGCACAACATGTTACCATGGATTCTGAAAACTCCTGCGTTGAAAATTTTCGTCGGTTATTAAGAGGACTAGATGACCTAAACGCAAATTTATAATGCCTAAAAATATATGATCCACTGCAGTAACCAAAAACAGAAAAAATTATGATATTTTGCAGGTTAGTTTGTAGCTAGTTAGATAGTGTGTTGAAAACATAATACAATTAACTTGATATGATAGAAAAAAATCACGAAGATACCTCTAAAAAAATTTTTTACCGATTAAAAACCACACTAATATACATGCAAACATTCAGATTTTTTGTCAGATTATTCTACAAGCAACATACTAACGTAATAGTGTTTTAATTAATTTTTTAGTCCAATGAATAGTTTTTTTGTAAATCCATAATTGCTTCATATTTTGCAATAAATTACCAGCGTTGTGTTATCGCGCGTCTCTTTCTTTTCTATGCAATCCGGCAGTGACCGCGCTATAGCTCTTGTAAGCCCCTTAAAAATAAAATCTGCTGTTTCCTACAAAAGTGCAATACTTACGCAGTCAAAATGTGTGAAAAAGCAAACTTTTTTTCTAACCTACGACAATTTTCATCGTAGGGGGTTCAGAATCATGTACTGGTCCATGGTAAAATTTTGGTAAAATTTTGCCCGTCAAAGTCCCTGCCACCCTGTATATTAAGTTCGCGAAAACGTCACATGGCTTAGATCGAATTGTGCCAAGCCGACCCGAACATGATTAAGCGAGGAAGAAGTTTGCCGATCGGCACGAGCCGAATGAAAGCCGAATATATTATGTAGCAATTGCTTCAGGCCAGATTTGTTATTCAACAAATACGGCCTAAACGAATGAGCCGACCCGAACATATGTGTAAACCCTCACAGGATTTAGTTTTGGGGTTCCTATAGAATTCTTCTCATGCACAAACACCCAGACCCGTGATGAAAATCGACACGTCATCAAAATATTATCATGTCTTGCGGAAAGAAACAGAACGCTTAATCATATTGCGCCTATAGAATCGTTAAAAATAACTATAGGCCGAGAATACCGATATATTATTGGTTAATATGCTACCTATCTGAGGTACCTACTATTTTTTTTTATTCCATATAAAAGCTGTGTAAAGTTTTGATGTCAATTAATTTTTATTTTTGCTTTCTAGACCCGACTTCAGTCAGGTAATTAAAATATCTATTCGTTTATTAATATCAAATAAAAAAAATAAAAAAAATGTGACTTACCTTATAATTATTATGTTCACAGCTCTATGTCATATATCTAAAGAGGGTCCGGAGACCAAGGAAAAGGAAGTAAATGATTTGAATCTGTAAAAAAAAAAAACAATTCATTCATAAAGTTCTTGCAATGCTTGAACTATGTAGTAAAATCATTGTTTCACACTCAATTTATTTAGTAAAATTTAAAATATTCTCATTTATTTTCAGACATAGACATAAGCCAATAGCTGCGGTGAGTATTTATTGCAAGTACGATAACTTTTCTCGCGCAAATATGTTCAATTGTTTCTTTTTCACTTTAAACAGCTCTATTTGCTGAGCCAGTTCGACATTTAAATAAAATCTTTGATATATTACCTCCTCGGTTGCCATGGGTTGAGTAAAAAGTTCGTTCCATTTTTAATTATACGACGCATATGGATTTTCATATTAACATTGCCAGCCGCTGCTCGCATGAATTTGACCAGTGCAGCATTTTCGATTTATCTCGACGAAAGTTGTCAAAATAATGCTCGAATTTCCAAGTACCTATATGTTTAAAAAAAAGTTTTATTGTTATTAAATAATGAAATGAATACATTCATACTGATTAATTCAGCATAGTAACGATGATGTTAATTTAAAAGGTGTTCGAGTTTAAAACAGATAAACCGCCGTTCTATGTTTTCTAAGATATTATAAAATTGCATAGGATAGTTATCCTATAATTTTGTAATCATTGTTATTCAAAATAGGCAAGTACTTCCATGGTTATTACAGCTTTATATCTGATCTCATCATCGCAGGTGTCTTATTTCCGAAGGACGACGATGATTTTCGACCCGGATACTTTCTTGAGAAATCTGTAAGTTTAAGGCGCTTCCCTGACCAAACGACCTTGAGCGTTCGGTCCTTCTCTGTCCCGTCGCTGAGTCTCGCTCTGTCTCGCTCCCTCCGCACGCTCATTTATCATAAAATTCACAAAAATAATGAAATTATTTGAATAAAAAAAGACAAGTGAGTTTTAAAATAAAATAAAACGTGTATTATTTAGATTTTTAAATTATCTATCCATTAGTGTAATCCTCAAATGAATAGAACGTCACCTTTAGCAAATGATGCATGCAATCAATAATTTTAGTCAGTTTTTTACAAGGAGATTTTAGATGTATTTATAACACATAAAAACAAATAAGAACGTGCAATGTGATGATAGGATATCGAACATTAATAATGTGCTTTTAGATGTAGTTTATTACCCATAATGAATGAGTTAATAGCCTCTGAATAACGCACTATGACAAGGTTTAGTTCGGGGTACCGCCTTAATAAATCAATAACAAATTTAAAAATAAATAAATATCTATTTTTTTACAGTATCAGTACGCTTACGTGAACTTAGAGAAACTTGAAAACGTAATCAAGAGGTTCAGACGTCTTAGGGCAGGACCGCAGATCGTAACCGTAGGCAAAAAAATAATGCCAACTCTACACGATGAGCCCGCCATCAGTTCCGAGGTCGAAGTTGACCCTATACCAGCCCAAAATTATAATACTAAAGATGACGAACGGTTCCTTGATTCTGGGGTAAATATTTATTCATAATTTGGTGTAAAGTCACCGACATTCAGACTATTATCCGTCTTATTACGAAATCTTGCTTTAACCCGTGCTTCGAGAAACTTTTTGTATTTCGATCTTTATTCCGATTATGGTAAAGTTCTTAACACAAAACTAACAACTTAGTACCGGAATAAGTTGTCAGTCTTGTAAAAATTACTGTATTTCGATCACAGTTAGGTTTTTATTACAAAAACAGGCTCTATGTCAAAACAAACACCTTGTTTTGTAGTAAGACCGTATAAGTTCAGATTTCTTCACAGTGTATTTCTTCACTGTCAGTCGGTAAATCTTAATCTTTGAGAAAGTTACACCATCACTGTATACTGTGCCTACTTGACTAGTAGATGCCTAGTACGCGTTCAGACACGGCGATATCACGCGGTTACCAAGCAAATAATAAGATGCTCGTGTATAAGAACCGCGCGGGACTACGTGCCTGAACGGGTACCAAACTTTTATTTTATTTTATTGTGTTTTCATCACTTCTCCCGCTCTGGGCGGAGTGGGAGGGCGTGTCAGACTCTTACTAACTAAAACACACTCGTGTTCCTTCAGTTGCCTGTGCGCTAAGGCCACGGTAACTCTTTCGAACATCCGCGACCCCGGCAGGCATCGGCCCTATCGGACCCCGTCAATCGTGCTGACATATCTTTGAGGCGCGCCGTCGACACGGACCTGGTCCTTACCGGACCGGACGGCAAGCTATTCATTGCTCGCCGTCCGCAAGTCCGCGCCTATGGTAGCCGGGAATCGGCTATCGACTTCCGACGCCCAAGGTGTCTCCTCCTGGGGCGACTAGGGGCGTGAGGGCGCAACGATTGTCTCACGAAATTAGGGTGCAAATAAACTGCAAGCAATCGACATCAACCGGTTTATATTGATCGCCTCAGAATATGTCACGATGTCATCGACCGCAATGTACTTGCACCTTTAGACGTAGGTAGATATTAGTCCGAGAGTCTGAAAACCAGTCTTACCAAGGGGTATCGTGAGGGGTGTCGTAATTTCTACTTTTATATCTGTAATTTTTATGGTGTACATAATAAAGAGTATTCTATTTTCTATTTTCTATTTCTATCGTGTTATCCAGGCACACGACTGTGGAAGTCAAACATGCAGTCGCTCCATATAAAATTCTAGTATTCAGCTGCATTTGATTAGGCTGGAAGCTGACTACAATATATTTGGAATAAGTGAAAAGCAGATAATGACGAGTCACAAGAAATATTAAACTTCTTGGTTTCACTTCCAGGACGCATTCAACCATATCAGGATCGATCCAGAAGCTCCAGATATGAAAGACTTTATGCCTAAAGTTGTTTTTGAAGATAATGGTAACAAGTGGTGGTTTTATCATCAGGTGATTATTATTATACCTGTGTAATCAAAACGCTGCACGAGTAACTTATAAGGCTATCTATTTATTATTCACAAGATAAATACCTATAAATCCCATTTTTTTTGTCAAAATCTCATTTTCAAATAATATTGGTTTACTTGTTTTTTTTTTAAATGACTTCTCTGAATAAATTAATGTTCTTCTTTGTGTATCAAAAAATAACTACATGATTTTTTTCAGGCTGACTATATTCCGTTTAGAGATTAATTAACAATGCGGTATAATCAGGAATAAAGTTTTTAATTTTTACTGTTCGTTTTAATTTGCAGTACTTAGATCGTTTCGTCGTTTTCTGAAGACAAACCGTCGCTTTGTAAAACAATGTGATAGTGAGCCTGATACGCATATCCAATATACATTATTGTTCGAATGTACAGAATACCTTATCAGCAGAGATCGGAATAGATAAGAGTTTCTTTACCTAAACTTCGAGGAAGGAAGTAACATAGAGTGGATAATACTCTAAAATCCCGGAATAATTATAAAGACGTTTAAATCCGGGGATTAAAATTCGTGGTTTTTTAAAGTCCAATTATTAATTCGTTATTAATTTTACTTTATTTATAGTTACAAATTCTTGGTTTGAAAAATCATATTATATTTTTAGGAAAATTAAAATTAAAAAAAAAATAGAAACCGCCACCGCTACAAACAACAACGCAAAATGTATGTAGGTATGTATTCGAAGCACAAGGTTTTTATAAACCAGCCAACTTAATTTTATTTTACCTACTTAAAACAAAACCATTGAATTTGACACAATTTTAGTACGTAACTCTAAAAAATGTTGTATATGATTCTAGGATGAGGTATTATCCACTCTATGTTATTTCCTTCCTCGAAAATTACGTATATAAACTAACTATTCCGATCTCTGCTTATCAAAACCAACAACCACATACAACAACATAACAACACACGCAATAAAACAACATACACAAGACATAAACAACATAATTATACAAGAACATGTACCAGACAAAATAAAAATAAATACCTATATATAATTTTGTGAAGTGACACACCAGCCAAATTAAGCGAAGGAAATTCCGCGTGTTTACGTTTAATATGCTTACGTGACGGAGTTTGGACCTGATACATCAAAAACTCCAGTGTATTTTCCGTAGATTTGTTATTAAATTTAGATGAAAACATTCATTAGCACACTCTTTTATCATAATTAATGTCTTCATTCCGATATACAATAACTAATGGAATTTCTTAGGTATGTCGTTGCCTGTGGGCTGTGATCTGTCACAGCCTACAGGCAACGACATAAGACATTCAAACTCATGACTTCAAATTCAATTATTGGAACAAATACAATACGTTATTGAGCTTAAAAGTGATAAACCACTTTTAAGCTCAATAACATATTGTATATGTTTATGTCGTTGCCTGTTGGCTGTGATAGACCACTTTTAAGCTCCACCAGCCTTAATTTTATTCAAAAGTATTCCCCAAAATTACCGCCACCCTTTTAGGGACCTACTATAAACCATGACATTCCATCTGAGGCAAAGGGTTCTTTCGTTTTGTTTCGTCAAAGTTTGACGAAGGCGCGAAATAACACCCCAGGGAGTAGGAGAGGCGTCTTGGAACATACCTCATACACTATTCATAGGGCGAACCTCGCCACGCTCTATTTTAGAGTGCCTCGGTCTAAAAATTGAGTGACGTGAAAAATATCGACAATAATACCTATGGTGTATTCCAAAATTATCAGTTGAAAGGGTAACTAATCCCTGTTCAGGTTCACTCATTAAAAAGCATCTGTACGGTAATTTAAAATTACCATTACGGTTTTAAGTATTTCATATCAAAGCACTCAATTTGGAAGTGACACTACAAATTTGTTAATATTTTCATAATGTGATACTTTTGGACAGATTATTATATAGTGTATCTACCTAGGTACACTATAGTCTGTTCTAAATATTATTAGGTGTTTAATTTTTACGAAGGGACTTGGGGATTGTACATGGGACCGAAACATAACAAGCCATATTTTGGTTCTGCATTCCCTTTCAGCCGCATCGGGGAACATTGTTGATAATTATTGTAAAACAACGAAAATATTTCGATTCCACAATTTTGGACAAGCCAAAAAATTTTAAATACAAATACCTCCCATTTGCACACCTAATAAAATTTTATCATTAAAAATGTTTTAATTAAGCTTTCATCTTAAAATATTCTTTGAAAGGATGGAATTAAACCATTCTTGAATATTAGCTTTGTTGGGGCATTGAATAATTTCACACCTCATCGCACAGCCTGTGATCGAAGGTCAGAAACTTAAAACTTTTGAAGGCTCCTAAAATTGTCTAGGTACTGCTTTTGAATCGCGATGCGTGCTCCCTAAAGCGTATAATAATACCAGCTAATTATTGTCCCACTGCAGGGCGTAAGCCTATTCTCATACTGAGAAGGCACGAGCATTGTTCACCACGCTTGCTCAAGGTTTGGTGATTTCAGACTTTTATTAACTACTAGCTTTTGCGCGCGACTTCGCCCGCGTGGAGGTCGAAGAAAATCCGGTAAATCTTTCTCCATTAAAAGACATATACTTGCCTATGTGCCAACTTTCATGGTGTTCGATCAAACGGTGTTGGAGTTCACTCTAGACTCACATAATGTATAACTTATATTTTTTATTAACATAATAACATCACGCCTGTATTCCCCGAAGGG
The DNA here is from genome assembly GCA_916610205.1 of Griposia aprilina. NCBI lineage: Eukaryota > Metazoa > Arthropoda > Insecta > Lepidoptera > Noctuidae > Griposia > Griposia aprilina. Next base: position 19,715,389 of record OU744286.1, read on the forward strand.
TTAGGCAGAGGTGTACCTATAGCACACCCACATTTCGCCAGTTATGTTTAAGTCCCATGTAATAGGGGGCGAGCCTATTGCCATCAACCAAATTGTAGACCTAACTTGTAGACTAGATTTGTGGACCTTTGTAAATTTTGTTGAGTACATGTTACTTGTTGACAGGCCTACACTGTCCTCCCATATCTATCAACACTGTAATTGGAAACATTGTAAAAGCCCCTTATTTTTAAAAGAGTAACCGTGGAGTTTCTTGCCGGCTCTTCTCCATAGGAAACAACCAATTGGAACCGTGCACCTAGCTTCTCACGTTCCATAAGTGCCCATGTTGGTTTATGTGAAATAAAATATTTTCATTTTGATTTTGAACCGGGCACAAATCCAGACTCCGGCTACTACCGAGAAATTCCAGATGGAAAAACCCAATAACACTTTGCCCGACCCGGGAATCGAACCCAGGACCTCATGCTCAGCAGTAGCGCTTGCGAACACTAGACCAACGAGGCAGTCTTTTAGTTTTTATTAACACAATACTAAAGTTTTTAATAATATAATACAATCATGATTCGAAAGACACGTAGCGCCATCTAGGGTCCTAAAGCAATCGTGACCGTAGAAAGTTATTGTTCTTTCCCTCGGTAACAGCTCTTTTTTTCTGGATGAATGGTACCCTATGTCTTTTTCTAAAACAATGAAAACTGACGATACTAAATATTTGGCTTATTTTATTTTGCGTAAAATATGTTATACCAACTGAAATATTTGACTACATAAAAAATGGTAAAAGTACTAGTTGGTAAACAAGTTATTGTTTAAACGTTCACTTGCCAAACATTAGGTTTGCGTTACAATAATTTGAGAAGAGATTTTTTACTAAGTGATAATTTGGCAATTTCTTTTCGATGAAACCAGGGAGATCCATTTACTTCACTAACTGTACAAATTAGAGATAGATTTGTGTAAAGCTGCAGTGAAACAGCATTATTACTGCCGGCCATTTTCTCAAATGACGAGCAGAATTGTCGCCATTGTTAATTAATATGAACCGCCCACATCGTCGTGTACCCCCGGGGGAACACCGCCCTGCACAATTACGTAATATCTTGCAATTACTTCACCCAATTACCGATGCATGTTCTGATTAGTTATGCAAATTCCATGTATTTAGCCTGATTATGACATTGTTTAAATGTAGGTTTAGTTAGATAGGCTAGAGGCCTCATCATAATTTACAACTAGGTATGTACCTATATTACTTAACAAGCATAAAATTTTTGAATCTGCAGATCTTAGTTCCGCGATGATTGTTTCCAAAGATGTTTTATAATAATTTACGATCTTTTCTCTCCCTTTTTATGGAACATTGTGGACCGGGCCATAGTGCGTAAGGATTTAGTAAATTCTATTCTGTAAAAAAATCACAGGTCAATTCAGTTTTAAGTGAGCTGCCAATCCCTAGATTCTCAAGCTACAGGTAGTATAATCATTCACCTCAAGCTCACTTTACCTAAGTTTTGAATAGACCGGAGCTGGTCCAATTCGAGCTCAAGCAATCACTTGCATTGTCCTATTTATGTGTACTTCTTACATAATTATGATTGAATCCCCTGAAACCGTGCATGAATTGCTATAGTTTAATTATTTTTAGAGAACTTTTCCGAAGTGTTCCTCCATTTACGTCCAAGTTATGTACGATGCATCTTTTTTCCCGTCGCTCGGTACAACGGCATTATGTTTTAAAAGGTTTCAAAATAAAATAAAATCGCATCGCCGGCTGTTGTTCTTCTTATAAAATGGCCGACGTTTGTTAGTTTAACCTGTTTTGGAGACACGAACAAGCTCTTTATAGAATAGTTTTTGAATTAGAGCGCTTTCACATTTAGGCGACTTTAGCAGCGCGACAGTCGCGCGGCTGACGCGCGACTGTCGCGCTGTCAGAATTTCATAGTTGTGTTTATAGTTGTTGTGTAGCCTGTTTTGTGGGACTCAAGAAGCAACAATTACAACAACAGGACCCTAAAAAAGAATAACTGGCAAGAATTATGTGCATTGTTTATTCCTGATTTCGAAAATAAAAGTGGGTCCGAAAAAAATGTAGCAGGTAGGTTTTATTATTTTATTTAGATACCTGATTATATCATGTTATTCTGCCACGGTACTTCTCCTTCGGGTGATACAAAATAGTCGGCGAAAAGGTTTGAGTTGTAACTCCTCCAACGGCAACGTTGTGAACATCAGTTGCACTAGACGGTATAATATTTTCATCGTCCTCTGCGAACACACATGATAACGTGTGATTATAATTAAATCCATCTCGCTGTCGTACAAAATTGTGTAGAACACAACAGGCCTTTATTATTTCTTCAGCAAAATCAGTTGATACGTTCAACGGGCGGTGGAATATTCTCCATTTATTACTTAGTATACCAAACGTGCATTCTATATAGCGACGTGCTCTTGACAATCTGTAGTTGTAAATTCTCTGCTTCACAGTCAAATTTTTTCCACCGTACGGACGTTGCATATGATCAGTGAGTGCAAACGCCTCGTCACCAATGAAAGTGTAGTTAAGATGTGGTCCATCACTACAAAGAGGTTCAGGACTAGGTAGTTGTAATCTATTTTCTGTGATTGCTTTAGATATTGAACTGTTTTTAAATATTTGAGAATCAGCACTCTTTCCAAATGATCCCACATCTATATAAGTAAAATTATAATTTGCATCACATATAGCTAGCAATACAATTGAAAAATATTTTTTGTAGTTAAAGTACAGTGAGCCACTGTGTTCTGGTTTTATCACTCGGATGTGTTTACCGCTCCTTGCTCCTAGACAATTCGGAAAGTTTGCATTTATTTTAAATCCTTGTGCTATATTTTTCCAGTCCGCTAATGATTTGGATGTAATAGTATTTTCTTTCAAGATACCATATATAATATGTTTGCAGGTGTCCCTTACTATATAACTAATTGTTGAAACTCCGCACTTGAATGAGTATTGAAGGTCTGAAAACGTACATTCAGTGCCCAAATATCTGAAAAAGATTTTTTTTATTTCAGCAACCGATTTACAAAAAAGATGGAAAAGTATTAGGGACTGCTATTCGCGAGAATTGAAAAAAAAAATACGAGAAGTGGTGCAGCTGCTGAATCACGGCGAGAATATGTGCATTTTAAACAGCTTCAATTTTTATCGCCTCTTTTTACGACAAAACGATCACAAGAGAATGAATCCGCCGAAATTACTAACTCTTCTACATCGATTGCACCACCATCAAGGCCAGCAACGCCATCGGCATCTGATCTTTCTACATCTACAGCTAAGCGAGGCAAGGTAGATGATACGACCGTGATGGCACGTATTGCAGATAAAATTCAAAATATTAATAGCCAACCTACACATGATTCCGATATGCATTTCATATTATCATTATATGATGATTTTCGGAAGGTACCCTCAGAAAAAAAAATTGGATGCGAAAATGGAGTTGATTACCATAATAATAAGATATAACAATCCAATGTACAATAATCATCAATACGGGTACTACACACAAAATCAACAATTTAATACTTCGTCTTCTAATAATCATTATGAAGCTCCACTATCAGCTCAGTCAAATTACTCAAATGTAACGTCAGACGAATTTAATATTGACACACATTTGTTTGAGGATAGTCCGGAGCCATAACAAATTAATGTTTGATTTTCCAAAAAGTTAATTTCATAAATATAAGGTTTTTTATTTACCTGGTAAGTATCTAAATGACTTACCTCAGTGTTATAAGAAGTCTTTCCTCTGCTGAAATGCTATTGCGGAATCTAGTGTCACGACGTTGAATACTACTCTCAAGAAGACTTAATAATTCGTAGAAACACGGTTTTGACATTCGAAAATAATTAAAAAATATATTATTATTATTATTTTTAACTACATTAAATACTGTTATATAATCACTATGCACATGATGATTTCGAAACAAAGGATTAATCCAGTACCGTAAAACGGGGTGAATAGGAACGCAGGGGTGAATCGTAACGAAACTTTAAAAGGAATTTTAACATTTAAATAATATAATTTGTTGCCAACAGGGACACGTAATCGGTTAATTATAATACAGTATACACGTTAGAGTCCTTTTTGGCGACAGACTAGAATATTTCAATGTTAAAATCCCTTTTAAAGTTTCGTTACGATTCACCCCTGCGTTCCTATTCACCCCGTTTTACCGGTACCGTCTTTTTCGTTTTTTTATGCGACATCGATGGCGCCGAATGAGTACTATCAAAAGCAGGAGCAACAATGTTTCACCGTCGGAATCCATTTTAGAAATGAAGTGCGCCACACTGAACTTAACTGCGGCGCGGCAGCGGGGCTGCTAACGCGCGGCTGTTCTTATAATGTGAAGGAATGCGCTTCTGCCGCGCTACTGTCGCGCTGCTAACGTCCTAATGTGAAGTGGCACTTAAGCTTTTTTGTTTCACTCCGCTATTATGTGGTTTGGTTCTAGAACAAATAATTTGAAGACATGGACATCCGCCAACTTGCATCGTGGCCTCGTGGTGCATTACGGCCCACTCTCTCTCGGGGGAGGTGGCCTGTGTCTGCGTCCCAGCATTTGGAACATTATAGGCTGAATAAATCATCTTATCTCTTCATATACATATATCCTTGGTTGACTGGTAGAGATTGCCTATGGCATTAAGTCCTTCTTTGTACCATATTTGTACTTATGCGAGAAGTTTTAAATAAATAAATAACCTTATCTATGCGGCTGCGGTTATTTATTATGTACATATTTATTTATTTAAGGAAAAACAAACAGTAGCACAATAAAAACAGTCAAAATATCTTAAATATACTATTTTAAACAATTATGCTTCCCACTACGTTCTCCACAGATTACAATAAAAAGTATTTTAAAACTAGCCAGTAACACAGATACAATATCTAAAATGACGTTATCCTAGAACTCATATCTGGATATTTTTATTTATAAAAATATAAGAAAGTAAATTTGTGTACATACATTATTAAACATTACGTCATTGTATAGAATAGAATACTCTCTATTATGTGCACCATAAACTTACAGGTATAAATGTAGAAAATTTACATAGGGTGATACAATAGGCGGTCTTAGCGCTAAAAGCGATCTTTACATAATTATACAATACTTTGCTGATCCTTTAGGGTTGCTTGGATTGGGATATGACTATATATAAGATGAACATTGGAATGAAAGAATTATATTGATTTGATAAATCCTCAAGTAAATTGAAATTATGGAAGATTAGCTTTTGCTCGCGGCTTCGCCCGCGTGGAGGTCGGAAATTATCCCACGGGAACGTATTACCGGAATAAAAAGTATCCTACGTGTTAATCCAGGCTATAAACTGTCTGTGTTCCAAATTCCATTCAAATCCGTTCAGTAGTTTTTGTGCGTGAAAGAGTAACAAACATCAATCCCTCCCTCTCATCCATCCATCTATCCTCACAAACTTTTACATTTATAATATTACTAGGATTAGTAGCATAATATTAGTAGGAAGTACGATATTAAAAATATCAGCTAAAATTTTTAGTCTCTATAAAAATTTTAGGTAAACCCAACCGTAATAATTTTGTAAAAACCCTAAAGTGGTAAATGTTGTTCGAAACTTTAACTAATTTAATAGCAATTTCTAAGAAGTTAAGTTCAATATTGTTCGTAGTGCCTGCCTACTTATAAATTTTCATTAATTCAAATGAAGATAACACAATAACAAATAACTTGAAAGTTTTGCTTTTACGTGGGACGATGTAAGTAATAACGTTATGAATAGAGTAGGTAATATTCCAACGGAAACTATGCCAGAAAGCCTATTATACTGTGAAAGACTATATTGAAGACAAAAAGGCTTGGGATTGAGCTGCTCCAATAAATTTACACGGTGAATGTTGATTTTAATTTGCTAGCTATTTTAGACATGAATATTTACTGTAAAAAGTATTATATTATTTTCATTATTGAGAATATGAGGACTATGTGGGTCAGTGTTTCAGTTATATTCTTGATCTGGCAGTTTGAGTAGTTTATGCGGCCTACCCAAATGTCCTTTCTTTGGTATTGTTCGTCGAATCGTTGAGCTCCTTAAGTTCTGAGTTGAGCTGCACGGTTACTGACAAATGCGTGCACTGACTGGACAGGTCCACTTAATCTGTGTGGTTCTTTCCTCAAAAGACCATTTCAGACACCAATCTACATGGTTCTCAAACATTATGTCCGATTTTTTTATATACACATTGACATTGTTGAATTTTATATACACAATGACATGAGTATTTACTTGTAAAGTAGTATGTTATTTTAATTATTGTGAATGTGAGGATTATGTGGGTAATTGCTTTTTTTTTTCGCAGTTAATTTTTATCATGATCTGGCAGATTGAGTAATTTATGTGGCCTACCCAAATGTCCTTTCTTTGGTATTGTTCGTCGAATCGTTGAGCTCCTTAAGTTCTGACTTCCTGAGTTGAGCTGCACGATTACTGACAAATGCGTGCACTGACTGGACAGGTCCACTCAATCTGTGTGGTTCTTTCCTCAAAAGACCATTTCAGATACCAATCTACATGGTCTTCACATGATCTGACCAAGATTATGTCTGGACTTTAAAAGAGACTGTGACCTCTGAGTTTGTTTCGGCCTTTCTTCTCAGAGTAGTCAGATAGGAAACGCCGACCTCATCTAGTTTAAAAATATGATTGACGTGTAAAAGTGTTTGTACAAACCTACTTACAGAAATAAAATCATTTATCATTTATCATTTATCATTTATTAATATGTAAAACTTTCTCAGAAGGTGATGGTAGGTAAGGGTAGCTAATAAAGTTACCTCATACTAATAAAGGAAGCTATTCTAGTAAAGGAAAATAAACAAGAATGTTGGTACCTACTTGTTCTTATTGTTTTGTTTTTACAGTTAAAGTTTCTCGTTGTTAATTGTTTTAAATAACTAGGATTACCTACACTCGAGAGCAATGAATCCGGGTCACTTAAAGAATCCTAAAAATCTCGGAAACTAAAAATGCTAGGTTAATGCAATAAATTGTATTTAATAGACAATGTAATACTCCTTAAATGAAGGTATTAAAACTTCTTAGTTATTGTAAAGTTATATCATAAAAAAATCAAATTTGAAAAAGGGCCACTTTCGAAGATGGAACTACGAAATTACAGCATTTGGTTTTGCTTTTGTTTGTAATCTGTCATTTATGTGGGTACATAAACCATGTTGATAGTGCTCTATATTCATTATTCAAGCTGAAATTATGTCGCTTACGCCTGAAGAATGCACCAGAATACTTACAATGCTGGAAACCGGCCGGAGTCAGCGCGATACAGCCAGGACTGTCGGTGTGTCGCTGTCAACAGTACAAAGAGTTCTCCGACGTTACGAAAAAACTGGTTCTAACCTACGCAGACCAGGAACGGGCAGAACCAGGTGTACCACAGCACGAGAAGACCGATACTTGGTGAACACCATGCTTCGAAATCGCTTTCTCACAGGAACTGAACTCACAAATCAGTTTCGACGCCTCGGAGGAAGTAACCCAAGTGCATGGACAGTAAGACGTCGGCTTGCTGAATCTAACTTAAAACCCCTTAGACCTGCAAACGGCCCTAAACTGGAGCGTGGGCATCGTATTTCAAGACTAAGATATGCCCAGAGCCACGTAAATTGGAGTATTGAAGATTGGTCAAAAGTTATGTTCTCCGACGAATCAAAATTTATGCTCTACAAGCACGATGGAAGACACAGAGTGTATCGAAGACCAGGGGAAAGATTCAAGCAAGCATGCATCGAAGAAAAAGTAGCCTACGGTGGTGGGTCTGTACTTGTGTGGGCCGGAATTTCTTCTGAAAGTCGCACAGAGCTGGTGATCATAGAAAACGGCTCTTTAACTAGCGTAAGATATGTGGAAGAAATCCTCAATGATCACGTTGGTCCATTTATGGTCAATTTAGGTGAGGATGCTATATTTATGCATGACAATGCCCGACCTCATACAGGTAGGATTGTGAATGACTACCTTCAAGAGATGAACATTACTCGTATGGAGTGGCCAGCGCGCAGCCCGGATATCAACCCGATCGAGCATGCTTGGGACGAGCTAGGCAGATGCGTAAAACAACGAAACCCTCCCCCAATCACGCTTCGTGAGCTCAAAATTGCTCTCACAGAGGAATGGGAGAATATTCCCCAAAATCGTATAAGGAACTTGGTGTACAGCATGCCAAACCGCGTAAACGCAGTAATGGAAGCACGAGGAGGCAATACGAAGTATTAAATTCAAGAAAATCGTAATAAAGTTCAAAAATTTCATGTTTCCTATTTTTGTTTTAAGGAGAGATCAGCAGTTTTTTTCTTTATGTAATTTTGTGTTAATAAAATGTATGGTGACTCATATTTTTTTTACTTTCATTTAAGGAGTATTACATTGTCTATTAAATACAATTTATTGCATTAACCTATCATTTTTAGTTTCCGAGATTTTTAACATTCTTTAAGTGACCCGGATTCATTGCTCTCGAGTGTATTCTGCACAGTTACTCTACTAAAAATATATAACTGTGACTAATTATTATACTTCTTCAACTATAGGTACATAGTATAAAATAAAGTCGTTTCTCGTCTGTCGTTTTTCGTCTGTCGCTTAGAGCTTGTAAACTACATAATGGATTCTGACACGGTTTTCATCATCATCTAGAGCATTTATTCCGGAATACACATAAGTTGTAGCTGATTTTAGATATACCACAGAAATCTCGATATTTGACGTGTCCGTGTGAAGCAGGGGCGAGTGGCTGTATACAAAAATACATAAGTATCTAATATATGAAAATCTCGTGTCAGTGTTTGTTATCGAACTTCTCCGAAACGGATTGACCGATTTTTATGTTTTTTTTTTGTGTACGAGTATATTTGGTAGGTCTGAGAATAGGTCGTAAAATATATATAAAACTGCTGCGGTTGAAACCGCGGGGCGCAGCTACCTAGTTATTATATAAAAATTGAAAGTGTCACTCGACTACCAAATACAACAACTCACTAATAATAAACTATGTTTATTTATAAACATAAAAATTTCAACTAATGAAACTAAAGTATTACGTAATTATGTTTCTTTAAAGACTAAACTTACCATGAAAAAAAACATAACAATTCAATATTCTATATGACAAACATATTAATATATTATATAATTAATCTGAAGCTTCCATTCCCCACCTCATTTCAAAGTTGACTTAAGCCGAGGCGGTTAAATAGCACTCGCGTGCGCAAGCGCGGCGTCACCGCTAATCTTCAGTAAATACAGGAAAAGTATTACTTATATCTTGACTCGCTTGGAGACGAAATCCCTCAAGTGCGCAAAACATAAATAGCAACAATTTTATTATATTGTTGGAGACAAAACGTGGCACCGCCCGCCACTGCGACAACGGGAGCGGGGCAGCAGCGAGCGGGGACCGGGGGACGAGGTGCCGATAGCCGCTGACCTGCACTGCCCTTCACTACAAAACCCGACGGACCAAGAGGCACGCGTTCTTACGTCCAATATACCACCTATTATAACAGTCCGCTATTTTGATTTATACCACCTCTAAGAATCAACAACATATGGTCCTCTCACCGTGAAAAAGGACACTAAGGACGTCTTGAAGCTTGTTTGGAAACTATTCCGTCTCATAATCAAGAAACTTTACGAGTCGTACGCGCCGGCCATTACGCCACGACTTTCAAGGAGGTCAAGCAAGGACATTTGAAGGACGAACAAACCGTATCGTTGCTGGATAAAGGATAAGACATCTTGTGAGTTCGTTCCTATTTATTCCTCTTATTCCCTCTTCTCTTGGCTAGTCAAATTCATATTTCCCTTCTAAATATCATACTCATATTGCTAAGACTTGATTCGGTGCTTTGTGCATTCTTCATACGTTACAACTTATATTATAATCAAGTTATATATAACATTTAGTTAATTTGATTCGAGGCTTTTCAAGCTACTTGCATTTATAGAACTCGAGCGTTGAATGCCTATCGCATGAATCATCTTGTTTACTTCAAGTCGATACGCACAGTCATTGAGCATAGCTACCTAGTTATTTCTTACATATCTTTATTAAGGTGCATCAAGTAGCTGTGTGGTGTGCTTGTTGTTTTACAATCAGCTGTTGCCCTTATTGCGATTTGAGGTTCGTTTTGTGATCATGTCCGAACTTAGAACTTTAATTAAAAAACGCTCAGCTATAAAATCCAAGCTCACTATTTTTGGCAATCATATTAAATTAATTAAAACTTCTAAAACATTAACGGAATTACAAATCATAGATTTAGAGTGTCGATTACGAAAATTTGAGCCCTTATGCGAGGAATTCGACACGTTACAGACTGAAATCGAGATCTTATCAGATGAGCCACCAACCGATGAAGTTTCCGCGGAGCGTGTGCAGTTTGACAACGACTACTACCTGCTGGTGGCCACAGCCAAGAGCCTGCTTGCTAGCGGAGGAAAGGTCGCCGGGTCTGTGTTAGAGTTCAGCGATGCAGAAACAGGTGGGCGAGTGAGAAATTTGGTTAGGCTACCAAAAATTGACTTACCACATTTCAGTGGTGGCTATCAAGACTGGCTTGAATTTAAAGACACATTCCTTTCTCTTATACATAACAGTGATTGCATAGATAACATAAATAAATTCCACTATTTACGGGCTTCTCTTCAAGGAAGTGCCGCTCTGATTATTAAAAACATTGATTTTAAAAGTGACAACTATAAAATTGCGTGGGAATTATTGTGCGAGCGATTTGATAATAGTCGCTTACTGGTTAATAACCACATACAGGCTTTGTTTAATGTAGATCCTATTCGTTCAGAATCGTGTAAGTCGATTCAATATCTTATTGATGTAACTAACAAGAACATCAGGGCTCTCACATCATTGAAAGAACCCACTCAGTACTGGGACACGCTCGTAATTTATATGATGTCAACTAAACTTGATAGTGTGACGGGGCGGGAATGGGAAGAATATAGGAATAAATTAGCTACATCCCCAACCCTATCACAGTTCATAACATTTTTGAATAACAGAGCCGACTTATTAGAAACTTTAGAAGAGAATAATAAGAATAATAAAATAAAATCAGAACCCGTAAAAGCGAAAAGTTTAGTAATAAATAATAGCACTAACAACAAAAATAAAAATATTTTTTTTAAACGCAAATCATGCCCTTTGTGCGACGATGAGTCACATCAGCTGTTCAATTGCGAATCGTTTAGAAGTCTTCCACTAGAATCTCGGATTTCAAAAGTAAAGGAGTTCAATGTGTGCTTGAACTGTTTGCGTTTCGGTCATGTAGCAAAGAAATGTTTTTTGTCACACTGTAAATATTGCAAAGAAAAGCACAACACTCTCTTGCACGTAGAAAAATCCGAGCAGTCTGCTTCTCGTGATTCGTCTTCTTCGTCTTCAAAAGATATTGTACTGACAACTGGTGTTCTACCGGTAACTACTCCGACGCGTGTTTTCCTTTCCACAGCGTTGGTGAGAGTGGTTGACGACAAGGGCAACAAACACACCGCCAGGGCGATCTTGGACAACGGTAGCGGAATAAATATCGTTTCCGAGGCTTTCTGCAGAAAGCTGGGTTTGCCGAGGCGGAACGTGAGCTCCACGGTATCAGGTTTTAATAATCATGTATCCAATAGCACACAGTCTTGCAATTTCACAATTGAGTCATTGAATTCTAGCTATAGGAATAACATTGATTGTCATGTGTTTACCAACGTCACCACAGCAGTACCAATCACATACATTGACACACAACACATTCAATTCCCAGCAGGCTTATGTCTATCTGACCCCTCTTATAACATTCCTTCTAAGGTGGATCTTCTTATCGGGGCAGATATCTTCTGGGATATTCTAGGTAGCAAAAAGATTAGCCTAGGCAAGCACCTGCCTATGTTACGTAGTTCGGAGTTCGGATGGATAGTCACTGGTCACATCATGAGTCCGAAAAGTACATTCAGTCAATGCCTTTTTACTCAAGGTCAACTTGATATTGATCTCACTCGTTTTTGGGAAGTAGATAGTGTTTCTCAAGAGCATTCTCAATCCGCTGAGGAACGTGCGTGTGAAAATAATTTTACCGTCAACACAACTCGAAATGGCGATGGTCGTTTTGTTGTCACCATACCTCTCAAGCAAGATCCCCAAGTCTTAGGCGATTCTTTTGAGATGGCTAAGCGTCGTTTTTTATCGCTTGAGCGAAAATTCGAACGAGAACCAATATTCAAGGAGAAATATTTAGACTTCATGAAAGAATACGAGCGGTTAGGTCACATGACTGAAAATAAAACCCTTTTTCCATACAGTGACAATGCCAACTACTACCTTCCTCATCATGGCGTACTTCGGGAGTCCAGTACAACGACAAAGTTGCGTACAGTCTTCGACGCTTCAGCCGTCACCACTTCAGGAATTTCTTACAATGACATTCAGATGGTCGGTCCTACTGTCCAAGACGATCTCTTATCGATTCTCCTCAGATTCCGCCAGCATAAATTTGTAATATCAGCAGATATTGAAAAAATGTTTAGATCAATTGACATAGTACCCAGTCAACGCTCGTTACAGCAAATAGTATACAGGTATGATTCCTCTCATCGCTTAAAAACCTACACACTTAACACAGTTTGTCAGGGGACTGCTTCAGCGCCATATCTCGCGACAAAATGTTTGAGTAGTCTGGCATCCACAGTCAACGATAATAGCGTCAAATATAGTATATCGCACGACTTTTACTGTGATGATTTATTAAGTGGATCCAGTACTGTAAGCGAGGCTATAAAGTTATGTAAGGGAATTACTGCCGCCTTAAATTCAGCAAGATTCAATATTCGCAAATGGAAATCTAATAACGCATTAATTCTTAACGAGCTGTTCTCAGGTAAAATTATAGATTCGAACACAGTTTTGGATCTATCAGATAACAACAAAAATACATCATCAAAAACATTAGGTTTATATTGGCTTTGTCAGCAGGATACCTTATCTTTCTCAATTAACATTGAACTTCAGGAGAAGGTTACCAAACGCCACATTCTTTCTGTAATAAGCCAAATATTCGACCCATTAGGGCTTGTAGGTCCATGCGTTGTCGAAGCTAAATTGATTATGCAGAAATTATGGGTCAATAAAAGCTCTTGGGACGAAGAAGTATCGTCAGAGATTTTACATCTCTGGTCTTCATTTGCTAACACATTACCCTGTCTTAATAAATTACAAATTCCTCGATGGGTTATTAGTGATCTTTGCGTAAAGTCTGAAATCCATGTATTCACAGATGCATCTGAAAGTGCGTATGGGGCATGCGTCTACATTCGGTCTGTGTGTAATTCGGGGCTTGTGCGTGTTCAGCTTTTAATCTCGAAAAACAAGGTTGCACCGATCAAACCCACAACTATCCCCCGTCTTGAGTTGTGTGGGGCATTATTAGGTGCAAGACTGTGTGCTAGGGTAAAAAATTCACTTACATTAAACATTAACATGTGTCGGTTTTGGTGTGATTCCACGATCGTCTTAGGGTGGTTGTCCACCCCTTCAAATCAACTTAATCAATTCGTACGTAATCGTGTTAATGAGATCAAGGAAAGCACCAGCGGCCACACGTGGAGCTACGTGCCGTCCAAGGAGAACCCGGCGGATCTCGTTTCTCGCGGGGTGAAGGCTGATATTATCAGCGACGCCTCGTTGTGGTGGTCAGGCCCATCGTATTTGCTCGAGTCAAATCATTGTTGGCCAAAAATGCCTAATGAATCCCAGAAACAGGACCTACCGGATCTCCAACCTTGTCTAGTTATAAATAATGATGTTAGCAAGAACGATGACGATAAACTATTTACAAAACTTATACCAAAATATTCGCAATTTACACGTTTACAAAGAGTTATTGCATATATACACAGATTTATTTATAACTGTAAAAACAAAACGAACAGATTCTGCGATCATCTTTCTTGTGAGGAATTGCAAAATTCGTTTAATTTTATCATGCACACTGCACAGTTAGAAATGTTCCCAAATGAATACATTATCTTAAAATCAGGTCACGCATTACCAAAGAAAAATAAGTTAATATCATTGACCCCATTCCTAGATTCAAATGATATCTTGAGAGTAGGCGGCAGACTTGATAATTCACCTTATAGCTATGACATCAAGCATCCTATATTATTATGCAGCAAACATCATTTAACAAAAATCATATTCCATATGCATCACTTAAAACTTTTACATGCGGGACCTCAGTTATTGTTGTCCAATATTCGTCAAACTTTTTGGCCTTTAGGAGGAAGGAATCTGTCTAAATCCATAACTAAAAGTTGCATAAAATGTTTTAGATTTAAAGCCAGCAATGTTCAGCCTATAATGGGACAGTTACCTGAATCCAGATCTACACTGGAATTCCCTTTTTTACACTGTTCTGTAGATTATGCAGGCCCAGTTATGATAGCTAACCGTAAAGGTCGAGGTTGCCAACTGACTAAATCTTACTTGTCCATTTTTGTCTGCTTAGCTACAAAAGCTGTGCATTTGGAACTCGTTACAGACCTTACTAAAGAGGGATACATGGCCGCTCTAAACCGGTTTGTGGCTCGTCGAGGGAAACCTCAAAGTATAACCTCCGATAATGGGACCAATTTTGTAGGCGCATGTAACGAGCTACATCGTTTCTTACAAGAATCCAGTTCCCAAATTAGTTCTGAAGTCGCCCAAGAGGGTATAGACTTCCTCTTCATTCCGAGCTACACCCCCCATTTCAATGGTATGGCTGAATCTGCTGTTCGTTCCACTAAATATCATCTTCGTAGGCTTCTCCAACTTACGCATTTCACATATGAAGAAATGCACACTTGTCTGACTCAAGTGGAAGCCATCCTTAATTCACGTCCTATTACCGCCTTCAATTCCGATCCTACAGACTTCACACCTTTAACACCCGCCCATTTCCTAATAGGACGACCACTTGTGTCTATTCCACATCCTCAGCTGACTGAAAGAATAACGAGTCTTGAGCGATACAAACGAATCGAGTTCGTTAAACAACATTTCTGGAAACGATTCTCCAACGAGTACGTCACCACTCTGCAGCAAAAGACGAAGTGGCCTACTTCGTCAAGCGAACTCAAATTGGGTTCCTTAGTCCTTATAAAGGAAAAGGCGTTACCTCCGTTACGTTGGGCCCTGGGTCGTTGTGTGGCGGTTATCCCAGGAGCTCAGGATCAAGTCGCTCGAGTCGCCGATATAAGGATCAAGGGAGGAATCGTTATTCGAAGGGCATTTAATAATATTTGTCCCCTTCCAGAACCTGCTTGTTGAATCAGCCGTATACCTACCTACTTCAACCTGGGGAGTATGTTGGAGACAAAACGTGGCACCGCCCGCCACTGCGACAACGGGAGCGGGGCAGCAGCGAGCGGGGACCGGGGGACGAGGTGCCGATAGCCGCTGACCTGCACTGCCCTTCACTACAAAACCCGACGGACCAAGAGGCACGCGTTCTTACGTCCAATATACCACCTATTATAACAGTCCGCTATTTTGATTTATACCACCTCTAAGAATCAACAACAATATTCATGCTCATTTTTAGAATATTGACAATATATTATATTATCATATCACCACGTCTGCATTCCCCGAAGGGTTAGGCAGAGGTGTTCCTAGAGTACACCCACATTTCACCAGTTTTGTTTACGTATCATTTAATAGGAGGCGAGTCATGAAGTCAGAATAGAATAAAATAGAATAGAATACTCTTTATTATGTACACCATAAAAATTACAGATATATATGTAGAAATTTTACATAAGGTGACTGTTGGGAATTGACCCGAACACCTTGCGCGCGGCCTGCATGAGCAGGCGGCGTGATCAACGTGTTACCGGTAAGCTGAGGCGCGGAGCGGCTGCGACACAGCTCGGCCCGTCGGCCACTCGCTTCCTCGGACTCCACCGCGACAGACGATACGCCTCTCTTATTTTTAAACCACTAATTGTTTGTCCGGAAAGTTAAATACCTAGTTGTAAATATCGCACGGCATTAAACCATTGCCTATATTTTATAAAGTCCACTCTTTCATTTGCTCCCGCGCTAACAGTGACACAATGGGCGGTCAGAATCTGAGTTGTAACTGAGAAATTCACAAAACACACTTTGCCCGACCAAGGAATCGAACCCAGGACCAGGACCCTTAAGCATGCTCACCAGTAGTGTTTGCGACCAGTAGATCAACGAGACATTCAACATAATGTTCAGTGTTCATGTTTGTTCCATAAACACGGTATCGATCGCAGTCATAAACACTTCGATAGTAGGGCTGCAAGCCCTCCCAAATTATTAGTACTGCAGGTAGGAATATATAATATATACCTACCTGTAGTAGAATCTAAATACTATATTAAAAATCTAAGATAGTCTTAACTCCTTAGTCTTAACTCCTTAGTCTCAATTCCTGTAGTAGTATTTAAATAAAAATGAAAACTAAGTAACCTGTGAATAGTATCGTCGAAGCGTACGGTGACGATGACGCGAGTTTCACGCTTTTTGTTCACCCAAAAAGTACACATATATACACAGTACTTGTACATATAGCTCATGGAACGCATTCGGTGACGATGACGCGACTTCCATGATTTTTGTTCACCCAAAAAGTGCTCAACGCGACTACAGAAGTTTTCACTTCAAAAATCGGTCTATCTATATGGAATAAATACCAACCTGTAGTAATATCTAATTACTATATTACCGGCCCGTGATGGCATTATGGCAAAATTAAAAAAGCACACTCTCAGCGGTCACGTTTACGACCAGTAGATGTGTGTGTGTTTGTGTGTGTGTGTGTATGTGTTTTTTTTGTAATGTGCGTCTTGTTTGTGTAGAATAAAAAAAATCTCTTTCTTTCTTTCTTTTCCTAAATCAACGAGATATTCAACATAATGTTCAGAGTTCATGTTTTGTTCCTTAAACACGGTATCGATCGCAGTCATAAACACTTCGGCAGTGAGACCGCAAGCCCTCCCAAATGATTACTAAAATATTTAGGCCTTTAACCAGCAGTGGCAGCTGCCTTAGTACACAAATTGAAACCGGTATTTTCAGGAACAGTTTATTGTGAATCCCAATACAGTTTTCTTTTTTTTTAAACGTTGCCCCACACTAGGAATTTCTCCTGTATTGTGGGTGCGTTTACAAACATTTAAACTCACATACACAAACAGCCAGACCCTGAACAACTATTTGTAGGTCATACAAATATTTGTTCCGTGCGGGACTCGAACCCGCGACACGCAGCGCAGCAGTCAATCGCTTAACCACTGCGCCAACCGTGCCGTCAGTTTCTGTTTCCCATAAAATATTTTCTTTGTAAAAGTGTCGAAATGTTGCGTGTGTTATCCTCACGTTGCTACTAACAAACTAAAACTAGGATCTTTTGGACTATGGGGGTCCATAGTAACAAGGCATGAGTTGCATGAGTAGGTATGTGTGTATTGCTTGTTTACAAAAAAAATATGTCATGTAAAATAAAGCTTTGCGGCTCTCGAAGACTTCAAAAATATAAATCTCAACCATCGCGCAGTCAATCCTAGTCATGAAGGCAATTTCTCTTAAAATTTGAACGAAATTAACGTTAAAATAATTGATTTCTACAATTTGAATAAATACCAACCAACAAAGTTTTGAATAAACCATCAAATTCCTGACTACGAGGATTCGCTTCAGAAATCCAATGCATTTGAAGTACAAACGAATCGTGCTCCCTACATAAAGGAGTGAAGTTTACGTTAGAGGCACCGTTTGTCAGAAGCACGTCTCGAACGATACCCAAGTGAAAGCATCTGACCTCGCCGCTTCGACCACAAAGGCTCAAATTGTTGGTTGGATCGCTGAGAATTTACGGTATAGAATAGGTTTGTAAACTATTTCGCTTAACGTAATTTAATTTGTAACGTTTGAAATAAGTTCTAACAAACCTGGAAAAGCATAGAGGCATAGTCGTAATCGAATCCTTTTTTTTTTTTTTTTTTTTTTTTTGTCGCTGAGAAATGCTTTATGCATTCCCGCTCGTGGGGGGACGAGACGGGATATGTGGGACTCCTGTCGGAATGACAGTATACCCACTAAAACTCAGCGGTGTTCCCACATCGCCGTGATGGGAGGGCCATGGGAATCCGGCTCAGCCTTTGCATCCACAACCCTCCCGGCGCGTGCCCACCTAGCTGGCGGGCCCCGCATGCCCCCCAGCTTGGGGGGCTACGGGAATGGCCGGGAACACCTGGCCATTCCCGTCCGACACTGGTGGAGGCCTGTGCAATACAGGCAAGGGCGCCCCCGCACCCGCTGCCTGCTGGCCTCCACCTGGGAGGAGTCGGAGATGACTATCATACTGACGTCTTCTTCGACCCCTCCTCCGCCTTCGGAGCGACGCCGCGTGAGGATCGTCCTCCCGCGCGCGCTCAGCCGCCTCCTTCTGGGACATGACGTGTTCGCAGAAGGAGGCGACTGCCGCCCAGGACCTCTCATCCTGCAGCATGGCATTAACCAAGCCGGGAAGTGAGAGGTCCGGTCCGATCACCGCGATGAGGCTGCGGCGCGTCTCGGACCACGACGGGCACACCTCGAGGGTGTGCTGCGCCGTGTCGTCCACCGCGCCACAGTCGTGACACGACGGCGTCTCCTCCCGTCCTATCCGGTGCAGGTACGATCCGAAGCAACCGTGTCCGGACAGCACCTGCACCAGACGGAACGAGAGGAACCCATGCGACCGCTCGAGCCAGTCTCGCAACACTGGCCCAATCGCGTCTAGGGTTCGGCGGCCAAAAGCTGCGGTGGCGAGCTCCCCCGTCCAATGAAGGACGATGGCATCCCTCGCCTCCCGCCGGACGGCCTCCCACTCTTCCGGGGCTGGGCGTTCTCCTCCCGCTCTCCGCCCCGCCGTCCATTCATATACTCTGGCGAGCACCCACGCCTCGAGTTCCCAAGGAGGGGTGCCGGCCAGAGCACATGCTGCCGCGAAGCCCACTGTGCGGTAGGCCCGCGCCGCCCGCTGGGCTATGGCCCTTTGGGGCGCCCGCAATGCGGCGGCGTTCTCCCTCCTTCGGAGGGAGTCCTCCCAGATAGGAGCCCCGTAAAGGGCCATACTTCTCAAGATGCCGGCGTAAAGTTGCCGGCATCGCGCGCTGGGCCTCCCCAAGTTGGGTAGCAGCCACGAGAGCGCGCCTGCGGCCTTCAGCAGGCGCGACGACAGCCCGCTAAAATGCGGACCGAAGCGCCACCTGCTGTCGAGTAGAAGGCCCAGATATTTCATCTGGGCCTTCACCTCAATTCTGATGCCCTCCACGAAAATGTGGGCATCAGGTGGGGGGCGCCGCCGAGGCCCGTGGAAGAACACGGCCTCGGTCTTGTGCAGCGCCACCGTTAAACCTAGGCGGCGGATCCTCCCCGCGACCAAGGATCCACCCGCCGAGGCCAGATTAGCCGCCTCCCTAAAACTCCCCCCCCGGGCGGTGAGGAGAGTGTCATCCGCATAGCAGATGACACTCGTGCCCCGAAGGAGAGTTCCCCGCAAGAGCCAATCATAGGCGATGTTCCAGAGGACAGGTCCTATGACTGACCCCTGCGGAACGCCGGCTTCGACGGCGTACCGCCGGACTTGGCCAGCCCTATTAACGAGGACGATCGTCCGATCCTCTAGGTAGCTGGCCAGCAGACGACGCATGTATAGGGGCACTCCGTGGAATCGGAGTGCCTCTAGGATGGTGGAGTGGGGAACGGAGTTGAAGGCATTGGCTATATCGAATGACACAGCCAACAATCCGTCCCTCGCCTCCATCGCCCCCTTCACCTGGCCCTTGAGGCGGGCCAGCGCGTCCACCGTGGAGCGCTCAGCCCGAAAACCGAACTGAGCGTCCGACAAGTCCGGCCCGATACTCCGCAGGTGGCTGTTTAGGCGTCCAGCGATTATCCCCTCGAACATTTTGCCGACCTCATCGAGCAGAACGATGGGCCGGAATGCCGAGGGGGAGTCCGCCGGGCGGCCCTCCTTGCGAAGGAGGCACAACTGCCCCTCCTTCCACGGTTTCGGGAACCTCCCACACGCAAGACATGCGCTGAAGAGGTCCCGAAACCTCTCCTCCATTTGAGTGGCAGCGATCGCCACCACTCTTGCCGGAACACCGTCGGGGCCCGGAGCCGTCTTCTTGGCGCGGATGTGGGCAATCGCCGCGCGGAGTTCCGACTCCGTGACAGGGGGGGCCTCCTCTTCTTCCTCAGCTGGCGGAGCTATCCCTAGCGGTGCGCCCATCACTGGTGGGGTGAAGTTGTCCCTGCACGGGAACAGGGACTGAACCACCCCATCCAGGAATGAGGGCTCCAGGGTCTCGGCCACTGGGGGACCAAAGGGGCGCAATTTGTTGCGCGCCGCCTTATAAGGTCTCCCGTAGGGGTCGCTGTCGAGACCCTCCAGCATCTCCGCTCTCGCCGAATCTCTGGCGGCGGCGATGGCCCTATCGAGGACCATTTTTGCCTCCACATACACCTCATAGAGGTGGTCCTCGTCGGCGTGGTCTCGTCGACGCCGCCGCCGGCTTCGCGTGTAGGCCCTCCTTGCCTCCACACACGCTGCTCGGAGCCCCGCCAGCTCCACCGACCACCAGTACACGGCGCGCCTGGGTAGTGGTCGGCGAGACCGAGGCATGCTAGAGTTGCATACCTCGGTCAGAGACCCCCTCAGGCGCCGCGCCACGGTATCCACATCCAGGCCAGCGGAAGACGGCGAAAACCAGTCCTGGATGAACGCCGCCTCCCCCGCTGCCTCCCTGTCCAGGCGGGTGAGAGCCCACCGCGGGAACGGCGATCGCCCCGACAGGGGCCGCGTCTCTCCGGGGCCACCGGTGGAGATGTCGAACCGTACGTAGCGATGGTCCGACATAGTCTCCACCAGGTCCACCCGCCAGTTCAACACGCGCGCGGCCAACGCAGGGGTGGCGAAAGTGACGTCCACTATTGAGCCACCCTGCCGCCGCACGCATGTCTGGACGTTTCCTCTATTCAAGAGGGAGAGTCCAGAGGAGGCTGCCCACATCTCCACTGCCCGCCCGCGAGCGTCGGTGGCCGGGCTACCCCAGTTCACCGACTTGGCATTCAGGTCTCCCAGTACGGAGACCTGACGCGGCGCCGCCCTGCCGACCACGGCGGCCAGGACTCCGAGATAGTTCTCGAAGTCCTGAAGAGGGCGGTTTGGGGAGAAATAGACGCCCACAAGGGCTAATTCTCCCCACGCGGCAGCCACGTATCCCGGTCCCTTCTCTAATAGTGAGAGGGGAGGGGAGTCTGTGGAAGACCGCGCCGCTAGTGCCACCAAGCCGTCCTCGTCACCTAGCCAGCTGCCGGGGATTGAGTAGGGCTCGGCGACCACCGCTACGTTCACCAACCACTCGGCCATGACCTGCACCACCAGGTCCTGGGCTGCCCTGCAGTGGTTGGCGTTCGCCTGGAGGATGTAGTAGTTGGAAACCATTATTCCAACATCCCACATCCCTCCTCGTCTACCGCCGCTGGAGCTACAGCGGCGACGACGGCGGTGGTGGTAGCAGCAGGGCGAACCTGCGCCGGCACTATGCCCTTCCTCGCGGGCGGCTTGCAGCTCCTGCCCGTCATCCTGTGGTCCGCGGGGCGGCCACTGGCAGCACACGCCGCGCAGCATAGCGTGGCAGCGCGGCAAGCGGCACTCTTGTGTCCCTCCTGCCCGCACCGGAAGCAAGACTCTCCCCAGTCGGACTTGGAGGGACACGTGGCTCGGGTGTGGCCGAACGCGAAGCACTTGAAGCAGCGCATAGGCTGGTCTTCAAGTGGCCGGACCACAGCTGAGCTGAGCCCCACAAGCAGCCGTCCTTTGGTCGCAGTAAGGACGGCCCCGGCCGCAGCGACTGGGCACTCGACGCGGATGGTGCCCATGCCGCGGCGCCCGAGCCTGATAGCTCCACCCTTTACTGCGCCAGCGTCGCAGCCTCCGGTCGTCGCAATGGCCGCCACCACGTCCTCTTTGGTGACCGAATCGTCCAGATCGGCCACCTCCAAGGCTGCGGTCTTTACAGGCCTGACGACCGTTGCCGCATCCGCGATGACCTCCTGCAGCATTCCCGCGAAGAGGTCCGCGTTTGCGCCGCGCTGCTCCCCCGAAAACTCGAAAATTCGAGCCCCAGCCAGGGTACGGCGGCACGTGATGTTGCCGATCCCCAGCCGGGAGGGATCCGCGTTGGTACGAGCCCGTCTTAGGACGGACTCGTACGTCTCGCCTCTCTCCACGGCCTCCGGGGTGATGGTCACCACGACCGCCGCGGTTTTGGGAGGAACCAGCTTCTTCCCGCCGGCTAGACCCTTTTTCGCCGCTGGGGCAGTTGCACTGGGGTTGGGTGTCGACCTTTGCCCTTTTCCCCCCCTGACCACTTTCGTCCACGGCTGGTTGGACGGGGTGGTGGAGGGAAGAAGGGCGTCCTCTTCCTGTGAGTTCCGGGGGGCCGCTGGAGCGGCAGATGACCCAGACGCTCCCTCCGCGCTAGTGGTTGGCGTTTGAGGGGGCACAGTGGTCCTCTTGCCCTTACCTTTGCCCTTAGAGGGCTTCTGGGCCCGGGGCTGCTCGGCCAATGCCGGGCCTCCCAGAGGCGCAGGGTCCGGCTCCGTCGGCAGTGGACTCTTATCCGCCGCTAGCGGCGGGCGGAGCCGCTTCTCTGGCAAGAGACGGTCTTCGATGCCCGCGAAGCAGCCTCTGATGAAGGCCCTCTCCTCCATGACAACCCCGCGGATTACCGCCTCAAGGCTGGCATGGGAAGAGGAGCCCTCCACCGCCGTACCCGGGGCAGATTGGGCAGGCTGGGCCATGACCTCGGCCAGCTTCTGGTGTAGCTGGCTGACCTCCGCCTGCAGACGATCTACCTTCGCCTGCAGCTGCCGCGTCTCGTCCGTGGCCGTCCGCTTCACCAGCTCTATCACGATGCCGTGCATGCTTGCGGCCCGGCATTTGAGGGCCTTCTGGAAGGTCCCCTTCAAATTGGAGGACTTTGAGGCGACCTCCAGAACCTCCTCCTTGTCCTCCTGCGCCATGCGCTCCAATTCCGCCATGGAGTGGTCAGCATAAAGCACGTTAGACGCACCATAGCCAGCCCTCGACCTGGCGGCTTGCGCCTGCCGCTCCTTTGCGGCGACCCTCTCCTCCAGGTCTTCCTGGAGTTGCGCCCTTTTAGCCAGGTTTAGCTGGCGCTCGGCGTCCACCAAGCCCACATCGTGGGCAAGAGCCGAAGCAGAAGTCGAAGCCTTTTTAGACTTCGACTTCTTCTTCGACCTACTCGCAACCGACTCCGAGGAGCCCCCGGACCCGAGCCTCAGATCGGCCCTCTTCCGCTTGGGGCGTTCGTTTTCGGCCGCCGACGTGTCCATATTGGACTCGTCGGCGTCCGACAACTCGTCCGGCCTGCTGAAGAAGCTGACCGCAGATGGTGCGCAGTCCGCTTCCGACGCCAAAGCACCGCCGGCGTGGCCCTGAGAAGGGCCGTTGGTTTGGCCCTGAGAAGGGCCTTTGGGTTGGCCCTGAGAAGGGCCGTTGGGTTGGCCCTGAGAAGGGCCGTTGGGTTGGCCCTGAGAAGGGCCTTTGGGTTGGCCCTGAGAAGGGCCGTTTGAATCACCCTCGGAGGAGCGATTAGCGTTAAAACAAAGACGCCCGGAGGCGTCACGGCTTGGCTTCTTCGGCATATTCATAGACGTCCGCGTTTTTGTCTGTCGTAATCGAATCCTAGCTTATCTGTAAAGTAGTGTCTTGCAGAGTTTCACCCGGTTTCTGTTTTAAGCATTTGAAGTTGAGAACTCGTTAAACTCTTAGTTCTCACGAGCCGTAAAAGTAGCCTTATATACGTCGACTGCTGCAGTTGCCTCTGGCGTTGGCACCGTGCCGCTCGTGTGTATGAGCACTACTTATTTAATGTGATTTGTTAAATGTAGCCTGCAAAATTCAAAACTTTGCAAAAAAGGTAGTTGAATTTCGCGGGCTACATTGAACGAATCACACTAAGGCTTGTAATAATGCCAATAACCTTGAGCATTTGGGCGGAGCTAACGACCAACTGAATCTAAGGACGAGTGCGGGGGTGACGTAGACGCAGTCATTAATCGGACGCCTTTTTAATTTATTACAATAAAAATAATAAATATTAAAAAAAGTAACAAAACCAAATTATTTTCCTTTGTATTGCAAAGAAGTAGTTTTTTTTTTATACTCTTTTGATAAAAAACGAAGGAGTAAAATGGTTTCATCTCAATGATTTGAAGGTGATTTGGTGTATTTTTATTTTATTTTGTGATACCGATAGAAAAATTATGGCTAAACCAAATTGCGTATTATATTAGGTTGGGGAAAAAGTCTTTTCGCATTATACTCGTAGTATGTATGAACTTGTAATAAAATCTCTTTGGCTATACTATTTGTATCTGGCTGGTTTTGGTATCATTGAAAGTTTAAATTTTAAAGAACATAATTCCAAATTCAAATTAGGAAAATGTGTGATTTTCATTTGTTTTGCGTACTGTCAAGATGAGTGAATCTAATGAAAAAAATCGACACATTTTAAAATTTTACTACAAAAAAGGTCAAAATGCAACACAAGCCGCGAAAAAAAATTGCGATGTTTATGGACCTAGTGCAGTGCCTGTGAGAGTAGCACAAATTTGGTTTATGCGTTTTCAATCCGGTAATTTTTATTTCAAAGATGCACGTCGCTCGTGTCGCCCTATTACGCATAAAATGGATGCCATTTTTGAAAAAGTGGAGCAATATCGGCACATCAGTAGTTACGACGTAGCTGAAGAACTGGGAATTGACCACAAAACAGTTTTGGCACATTTGAAAAAAACTGGGTACACAAAAAAGGTCGATATTTTGGTACCTCACGAGCTCACTGAAATAAACCTTATGAACCGTGTACTCATTTGTGATTCTTTATTACGACGTAATGAAACCGAACCATTTTTGAAGAAGCTGATAACTGGTGATGAAAAGTGGATCACGTACGACAAGAACGTGCGAAAAAGGTCGTGGTCAAAGGCCGGTCAGGCTTCACGGACTGTGGCGAAACCCGGGTTAACTCGCAACAAGGTGATGCTGTGTATGTGGTGGGATTGGAAGGGCATTATTCATTATGAGCTGTTACCACCAGGCAGGACCATCGATTCAGAACTCTACTACGAACAACTGATGAGATTAAAGCAAGAAGTTGAGAGAAAGCGGCCGGAATTAATCAACAGAAGGGGTGTGGTTTTTCATCATGATAACGCTAGACCTCACACATCTTTAGCCACTCAGCAAAAATTAAGATAGTTTGGCTGGGAGGTGTTAATGCATCCGCCGTATAGTCCTGACCTTGCACCTTCAGATTTCCACCAGTTTCGGTCTCTTCAGAATTCTTTAGGCAGTGTCAGGTTAACATCACGAGAGGACTGCCAAAACCACTTGTCGCGGTATTTTGATCAGAAGTCCCAAAATTTCTATAGCAATGGGATCATGTCCCTACCTACAAGATGGCAAAAAGTTATCGAACACAATGGCACCTACATACTTTAGTTAAATGTAAATAAACTATATTAAAAAATGTTTTGCATTTTCTTAAAAAATGCGAAAGACCTTTTTCCCCAACCTATTATCATGTAGATTACTAACATTTTTTTTCAGATGTAATTTCTCTGTAAATGCTGACGAAAAGTTGCTTCATCTGAATGCTTTTTTCAAGCTTTTTTCGAGAACAGCCTTAAATAAGTGCTCATGTACACGAGCCGCACAGTGCCAACGGCAGAAGCAACTGCAGCCCCTGCAGCTCCTGCGAGGCGGCGAGCCTCCTTGCCGAATTACCGCCATGGGATCTGGAGGCAAAAGTTCTCGCGCACATTTGGGAGTGGTGCGAGGAGGCGAAACGCCGGGGCGTAACTCCGCTGCCGCGAGAAATCGCGGCACAGCGGACAGAGCTGCGGCGGGATCTCATAGCGGTATGGAGAGTGCGACTGTTGCAACCCAGCGCTGGGCACGCCACAATTGTGGCGGTAAGTCCCCTCTTTGAGGAGTGGCGTGAGAGGCGCCTCGGCGTCCTCACCTTCCGCCTGACGCAGGTCCTCACCGGACATGGTTGTTTCGGGAGGTTCCTGTTTCGGATAAGGCGGGAGGAAACGCCCGGGTGTTGTCATTGTGTGGATCGACCAGAGGACACGGTGGAGCATACGGTGGAAGTCTGCCCGGCTTGGGCGGATTACCGCCGTGTACTCGTGGCGGCGATCGGCGGCGGCGATCTCTCGCGTCCGGCCCTGATTCAGGCCATGGTACGGAGCGAGAGGGAATGGGAAGCAGTCACCTCTTTCTGCGAAGGAGGAGGCGGAGCGTGTGAGGGAGAGGCAATCTTTGCGCCCTCACGCCCCTTGTCGCCGCAGGAGGAGACCCCCTGGGCATCGGGAGTCGGCAGCCGACTCCCGGCCACCGTAGGCGCGGGCCTGCGGACGGCGAGCAATGGGCAGCTAGCCGTCCGATAAGGACCAGGCTCGGGTCGACGGCGCGTTTTGTTCCACGCGCGCCTCAAAGAAACGTCAGCATAATTGACGGCGTCCGATAGGGCCAATGCCTGCTGGGGTCGCGGATTGTTCGAAAGAGTTACCGTGGCCCTGGCGCACAGGCAACTGAAGGAACACGGGTGGGTTTTAGTCAGTAAGAGTCTGACACGCCCTTCCGTTCCGCCCAGAGCGGGAGAGGTCATTTGATGATATCCCACATAAGAAAAAAAAAAAAAAGCCGTCGACGCGTCTAAGACTACGTACGTCTAGGACTCGTGTGATCACCTTATGTACTATAAAGAAAACTTTGACAAGTTTCCAACTTCAAAGTCTTCGCTCAGAAACCGGGTGATAGGTAAGGCTTTTGATAAACTTTGATTAGCCAAATATTAGTTTTTAATTTAAAAACTTATCTGAACTCCATAATATTTTCTCAATCAGCACAAACTTTAAACAATTATTTATTTATCAAACTCGGCCATCGTTTATGGATCAACACAGTTCACCCATATATCACTAGATGTCACCACATGGGCCGAGGTGATCCTCGGGCATCCCTCTCACCGTTCAATTAAAACTTTCTAACTATCTGTAGAGAATTAATAAAACTTTTTTGCAATATCCAAGGGTCGAGTTCATGCTGGCTCATCGATTGAAGAAGTTTCGATGAGATTTAGTTCAGATACGGTTAAACTCATACATTTTGTTTATTAATTTTAAACAATTGGTTAATAGTTTTGATAGCAGTGTAATTGTTTTAATAGTAGCTTTAAGTAATACCCACGAATTTTAGTTAGATTTTCAAAAAGTAAAAAAGTGTGTATACGTTTCCAAATCGTGTGTATCGTGAAAGGTGACAAAGGAATGATTTTACAACTAATGACATGTTACTATGCGTACTGTAGGCACACTTTTACTGATATAACTCAAACTCAAAGCATTTATTTCAATTAAACCATTTACAGGCACTTTTTTTTGTCAAAGAGCCGGTCAGCTAGTCTGAAAGTTGAAGCCCATTCCAAAACGTAGATCTCTATGGACAAGAACGGGCTAGAAACTCGTTTAAATCAAGATATTACAAAAATCCAGGCCAAATTATTTTTGTTGCGTCCATTTATATGTGAGCAAAAGGTTAAGAAAACATTCAACGTATAATGTTAAAAATAAGCCGCCACCGTTCACGAACATGATGCGTGGATCAGCACCATTTTGTAGGGACCAACACACGCGCCACCACTACTACTATTAGCCTGCATCATTCCACTGCTGGACAAAGGCCTCTCCCCATTACATCCAATTCTTTCGATCCAGGGTTAAAGTGGACCACTGGTCGTTTGTTTTCTCTAGCTCATCCTGCCATCTTCTACGGGCAGACCGCGATGCCTTCTGGCTGTGTCAGGGCTCCACATAGTGGTTATTTTGGCCCACAGCTCATTGGGCATGCGGTGACATACTCATGAGACACCACTCGTATAAATAAAAAAGCACATTTTCACGTTTAAACTCAAAATAAATCAAAGCTCATTTCGCCAAAATAACATTAATCAAAATAAGCTCGTAAGCACTTACCCTGTAAAAATTACCCTGATCTAAATACGTCTCACCATCTGAGGTGTTGAATATTTTTCGAAACGAATGGATAATTTTAATGTAGTAGTGCCAACCAGCAATCTTGGGAAAAATTACCTAGGAGCGGAGAAGGGTGACGAGGCTATTTTAAAGTTAAGGATAAAAAAATGGTCGACCTTTTTGTGGCAGATGACCGATTATGTACAAAGGCTTTTAAGCGTTGATATTTTGATCCGGAAAAGCTTTGATAAATCATGCTTAACAAAAATTCTATGATAATCATTATGGTATATTTTAGATTCTGTTCAACAAAGTGAGTGTAAATTTGCGATACTACAGTAGCCGTACTATGACGTGTTAATACCATCATGGATCCATTACCAAAAAGGGATAGTGCTATCGGTCATATATAGCTCCGTCTCTCTTTCACGCTGGAACAATGATGGCTTTAACACGTCATAGTACGGCCGCAGCAGTACTGCCCTCATGATTGCATGAACATTGATGGTGAAACTGTAGCGGTTTCCCAAAAATCGTCATTATTTGAAATTCGCGTTACAAAGCATACCAACTCCAGCTTATTTCAGCCAGCCCCCTAATTACGTAACACACTATCTATCACAACCTAAATCATTTTGAAGCCTATTATTAATCCATTGCTTCATATGTTCGAAAAATTTGTTTGCTCGGCAACGTAAATAACGCAATTAATGTTGTTGAACTGTCAAAATAAAGTTATTCCTACTGTTAGTGTGTTACGCAATTACCCCGCAGGTATCACAACTGCATATAGATATTTACTTCTGGAAACCGCACTGCTGCTTGGTGATTGATATGACGCAATGCAGACTGGTGGCGGAAACAATATTTTAAAAACTTGCCTGAAAAAAATAATTGTGTATGGTCCAAAATATAAATATATGGGAACATTTCTAAAAAATATGACAAAATGCATACGCGTAGTTCAATTTCCGTGCATATTATCGTCTCAACCAAATGATGTGCACTGTTGGATATTCGAGTTCTTCAAGAAATCGGTTCAAAGACTGGTTCCATGCAGCACGCATCAAGAGGATTCCTGCACACCTTTATCCTGGTTAGCCCTAGCCCAGATAAATTGCCATCATTACTTTGGTAGTAATTAAAGCAAGATGTATGATAATAATCTTCCAAAATGGAATTCAACGATTTTCGAAACAAAAATACATTTCCCTAAAATTACTCATTCACAGTCAGTTTATTTAAATGACTTATTAGCTAATAGGCTAGATTATAATATGAAAAATCACTATCTGATCTTCGCCGAGCATCCTCAAATGAAAGCACTATATACCTGGGAACCGCAGTGCTGTGGTAGTTCCCAGTGATTGATAGGACGCAATGCGGGCTGACGGTGGAGACTTTAAGCCATATTTTATACTCACTACCACAAAATAAATGGTATAGTAGGCTAGCTTCATACAACAAAACAGGCGCACGCACACAGACGCGTACTTACGGTGATCTCAAACTTTGTCACACCAATGCCAGTCGCTGTTTTTTTTTTTAATGGCTTCTCGCAATTCGGTATAGTCGGGACGGAATAAATGCCAGTCGCAAATTCGCGAATGCATTTAAACTCGCTGTACTCTCTGTTTCAAAAGTTTAATAATAGGTTGGGAAAAAAGTTTCTTCGCATTTATTAAGAAAATTCGATTTTTTTTATAATATAGTTTATTTACATTTAACTAAAGTATGTAGGTAACATTTTGTTCGATAACGTTTTGCCATCTTGTAGGTAGGGACATGATCCCATTGCTATAGAAATTTTGGGACTTTGATCAAAATACCGCGACAAGTGGTTTTGGCAATCCTCTCGTGATGTTAACCTGACACTGCCTAAAGAATTCTGAAGAGACCCAAACAGGTGGAAACCTGAAGGTGCAAGGTCAGGACTATACGGCGGATCCTTTAACACCTCCCAGCCAAACTCTCTTAATTTTTGCTGAGTGGCTAGAGATGTGTGAGGTCTAGCGTTATCATGATGAAAACAAAGAAAGAAAGAAAGCAAAATAGGTTTATTTGTCACAGAAATACGTGCATACAAAAAAAATAATTAGCTCAGGTAACAATGTAAATAAAAATAAACAAACAAAATAGATCTATAATCACGAGCACAAAACAGAAATAGTCGACAGCTGCACGTCATGACTGTGACAAGAAGGCTTCACCCCACCACACCCCTTCTGGTGATTAATTCCGACCGCTTTCTCCCAACTTCTTGCTTTAATCTCATCAGTTGTTCGCAGTAGAGTTCAGAATCGATGGTCCTGCCTGGTGGTAACAGCTCATAATGAATAATGCCCTTCCAATCCCACCACATACACAGCATCACCTTGTTGCGAGTTAACCCGGGTTTCGCCACAGTCCGTGAAGCCTGACCGGCCTTTGACCACGACCTTTTTCGCACGTTCTTGTCGTACGTGATCCACTTTTCATCACCAGTTATCAGCTTCTTCAAAAATAGCTCGGTTTCATTACGTCTTAATAAAGAATCACAAATGAGTACACGGTTCATTAGGTTTCTTTCAGTGAGCTCGTGAGGTACCCAAATATCGAGCTTTTTTGTGTACCCAGTTTTTTTCAAATGTGCCAAAACTGTTTTGTGGTCAATTCCCAGTTCTTCAGCTACGTCGTAACTACTGATATGCCGATCTTGCTCCACTTTTTAAAAAATGGCATCCATTTTATCCGTAATAGAGCGACCAGAGCGACGTGCATCATTGACATCAAAATTTCCGGATTGAAAACGCTTAAACCAAATTTGTGCTACTCTCACAGACACTGCACTAGCTCCATAAACATCGCAAATTTTTTTCGCGGCTTGCATTGCATTTTTCCTTTTTTGTAGTAAAATTTTAAAATGTATCGAATTTCTTCATTAGATTCACTCATCTTGACAGTAGGAAAAATAAATGAAAATTACACATTTTCCTAATTTGAATATGGAATTATGTTCTTTAAAATTTCAACTTTCAATGATACCAAAACCAGCCAGATACAAATAGTATAGCCAAAGAGATTTTATTACAAGTTCATACATACTATAATGCGAAAAGACTTTTTCCCCAACCTAAATGTATCAGGAAAGTGTAAACGAACCCTCGCAGGTTCACTCATTAAAGAGAATTAGTAACACATTCATCTGTATTTAGAAGAGGTTTCAACTTTACCACTTTTTCCAAAAATTATTGTTTAAATGACATTATAGAGGTATGAGGAACAAGGTGTAAAGTTCACTCATACTCTATAGAAAAGGGAGTATCCTCCGACCAGACGGGTGTTGTGTCTGGTGGGCAACAGCCCGACGGTTGATGTCGGGACGTTGTATACATGCTAGTCGCGCGGTAAACTCTGCTTGCGCGATGCAGGATTTGCGTGATGTGAAGTTCGCATGTGGCGATGTAGAAATGCTACATATAAATGCTACTGCTACAACATTATTAAATTGTAATTGAAAAATCATCGACAAAAATTGAGGTTTTAAAATTATTAATCTCAATAATTGTCAAAGCCACACATTGTCACATGAAAAACATCTTTAAGACAATTTAAAATTAGAATTTCAGGTTTAAGTATTCAAATAACCAAATCAAGGCACTCGATTTTTAAGTGGCACTACAAGTCGGCATCCACAGGTACGTTTTCTGATCGATTTGTTTATATTTTCATCAGATACTTTTGGAACAGACCATATTCGCTTGTGCTTGCTTTGCATAGTCTATGTGAGCGTGTGTCTGTTTTCGTTCATAATATGGAGTTGGTCTTCTGTACATATATTTGTACCGCTACGCTCGCTGTGTTCACCCGACGTGCTAGTCTGCTAGAAATAGATTACCTTATCAGTTTAACTTGGATGTAAAGTGGTGTATTAGGTCGGTGAGAAATAGCTTCCGGCTTGTAGCAGTTTTGTCTTCAAAAGTGACTTTAACACTATCTATAGAAATAAATAAAATTGAAGTGTCTGTTTGTATATCAAAATAGCAGCTATTTACTAAATATAATATATTTTTTTATACGGTAGGTACTTATAACAAAAAATATATTTTTTAAATTTTTGTCGGTCTGTCTATTTGTTCCGGCTAAACTTCGAAACGGCAGGAACGATTTTGAAGGGACTTTCACTAGCAGATAGCTGATGTTATAAGGAGTAACATAACCCAATTTTGTCCCGGTGGCACGTTCCCGTGGGATAATTTCCGACATAAGATGTATGAAACTAAACGAGGCAAAAGGAGTATGTAAGGATCGTAGCAGGTGACGTTCTGTAGTTTCTGCCTACCCCATGGGAAGAAGGCGTGAGTTTAAGTATGTATGCAATATTTTTTATGTTTCATCGATAAATTAATTTAGATTTTCTTGAAGTCTATCTAGACTACTTAAATTAATATAAATTAAATAAATATTAGTAATACTATACGCATCACGTAAAATCTTTGTTTAAAACTTTTAACAATCATGGTCACACTAAAGTGAGGGTACAAATTGCAATTTGTGTAAAGAGCAAAAAAATAAATTGCGCAGATTAGCCTTCGCAGACATATTACTGTTTTGTGGAGCTAGATTTTGTCTAAATTATCTTTTAACGTAAATAAATGTCCCTGTACAAGGGATTTTGTAAACTTTTACATTTCTAGTAATTTCGTCTACCAGCTACAATCAACCTCAAAATACAATTTAGTAGGTATACCTAAGTCTATATATCTAGGTATTCGGTTTAATAAAAGTTTACATCGAGTTTTTTGTATAAATTACTTTATTTTTTACGAGAGAACTTTATTTCCTACATTTATATGAAAACGTATAATTTTCTGTTACGCTGGCCGTTGTGACGACAAAGTGTTTAATAACGTACGCTTCAACTTGCGAAATGTGGGTGTACTTACTATAGGTACACTTCTCCCCACCCCGACTACAATAAATAAAGGGTTTAAAAAAAGAAAGTTGTTCTTGAATAGACCGTATGCTAGTAGCTAGAGACTGGGGGGTCCCCACCATAAAATTAAAAAAATCCTGTGTAAAAGGAAAGAAGGCCTGCGTTCATTAGAAGACTACAATATCCTGAAGAAACCGTCACACGGTAACGACAAAAACTTTTTTACAAAAAAACAACCGACTTCCATAAAAAACACTAAAAGACGTGAAACATAACTTTAATTTCGGAAGTCGGTGTCTTTGGTTTTGTATTTTCGTTTTTGGCCACCGACCTCCGAAATTAGGACTTCAAAAAAAAACACTACAAAAGGAAAAATAACTATAATTTCGGAAGTCGGTGGACTAAAAACTAAAATACAGATCCAAAGACACCGACTTCCGAGATTAAAGTTATCTTTCCCTTTGTAGTGTTTTTTTTTGAAGTCGGTTGTTTTTTTTTTGTAAAAAAGTTTTTTTATTTAAAGTGCGTCTTGTTCGTGCAAAATAATCAATTTATCTTTCTTTCTTCTTTCTTAAGCTAAAACTAGAACTTCTTCATTAGAGATTTAAGTCGGAAGGTGGAATATTTTTACTTCACTGCTTGTGTACTCATGATAAAGTCGGATGAGACTAACACCCGGTTTCCGAGTTCGGAATTTCAAAGTGAGTACCTACGTGTCGTACTTAATGTAACTCCATCAAAGTAGCCCACGAAATTCTAATTTATATGCAAAAACGTAAGAAATTTTTAATTTTGCGATCTACATTTAAGGAATTACCGGTGTGTGTTATTACTTTCTGGATGGTTTAAAATGAAGTAATCACCGCGTCTGTATGTGTGTATTATAAGGCCGTTTGTCCACCGCCACGTCAACGGGACGTCAACGAGAACGAGATGACGGCGCCGTAGTAGCGATACATACAAACATTAGTGCCCTCCTCACGTAAAGTTTGGATCGCGCATCTGGGACTGCGTTCCAAACTGTGGATGGATCTGTGCGGTTTGGACAGCGGATCAAACTGTCGTGGTAATTACGATTAAAAATGTGTCCACGGTTTGGAACGCCGCCGCGCCAGTGAATCTTACATATTTAGGCAAACGATCTGAACTGTGCGTGTAAATTGATTTTCAAGAGTTTCGACTGCAGTTTGGACTGGCGCGTGGAACGTTATAAATTTTTAAAGTTTTACTACAGTATGTAGTAAGAAATATGGATACCTACTTGTAATAGCTTCGACGCTCCAAACCGACATTATTTATTTTGCGTCAACAAGTGATGCACGCACAAAACTGTGAAACATGCGGTCGCGTCGACATGCCAGATCGATCTGTTAGCCGCGCGCATCTAAATATACGTTTCGGAACGAGGGATGGAACGGCGCGTGCTGTTTCCCGCGTTCCGAACTTTCCATGTGGAGGGCGCTATTTACTATGGCCGCGTGTCCGCCGCACGCCGTCACCGGGACGTCACGCTCGATCCAAATAATCTCGTTTCTCGTTGATGTTCCGTTGACGGTGGCGGGTGACAACCGGTGTTAGTGTTTGTTTATAATTAAACTGACTTAAATCTATCAAGTAGGTACCTAAATGATAGATTTTTATGCATATTTCACCACATTTCAGATTATTTTTCGAGAAAGATTAAACATTACCAGATATTTAGCAGCCCGAGCGAAGTCGAGGTGAATCGCTATTCATAGGAGTAAACACAGTAAGTGCAGTCACATATTTAGCTGTGACTCTGAGTTACAGCTATGTGAACATAATCCAGCATTGCATATGTAAGCTGTCACGCTTTATGCTTGGAGGCTTTTATTTAGTTATTAAGTTTTGTTAACCATTTAGATTTTTATTTTTAGCTTGGGTATATTTTTCATCGTATTTGTTGGTATATTGGCGTGGCTGGCTGACATATGGCAAATAATTTAATTTAATGTTCTGTCTCGTAATGTTAATTACTTTGTATACCTACTTTTGTATTGAATCAAGTTTTTCCAACTGAACAGACAGCAGTACAGCTGGGGAGTATTTTGCGCCACTTCTTCTCCCCAGCTAAAGCACTAGGAAGTGGTTAAGGGAGGACGTTTTCGGGGACTGTCTTATGTAAATTTGACTTTTTTTGTTGTTTCTTTATTGTGTTCCTATAATCACAAACACAGTACAAAGTCAAGGTAACACTTAATAGAGACTGGTGTCTGGGGGTATATATACTCTCTAGGTCCGTCAACGAAAATACGAGCCCGTCCGAAAGTAGTATGAAACTTTGGAGTGAACCCTACAGCCGATTAATTAACTTTTTCGGACAGGTAAAAACACATCGGGAGTAGGGACAACTATCACATCGTGGTGTCATTCATTGTTAGGTCGGGCGCCAAACTAATCTTATGTCTGTAAGTGATACGGAGTAAGAAACACCGTAACTACAAATTTCATGCTTGGCAGTATAGAGGCCCTGTTGTAGGTAAAACCTGTATTATAGATCACCAGGCTTACCCTTCATCGGATCTCACTTATAACCTATAACTGTTTTAAATGAACATACAGGTTGTGCATAATAAAACACAATTACAAATTAATAATAGCAAAAGTGAAACAAAATTAAATAGAAAATTAAAAACTAAAACGTTATAAAAGTGCTGATTCACAGCTTAATTTGAAAAAAATGACTTTGATTTGATTTGATTTAAAGTACGGAGTCGGCTACGTGTACCGAGAATGATCAATCATAGTATCACACACCACCTATTTTCCTGCCCAAGGGTATTAATTATAGTAACTACGCGCACAATTTACCATTATGGTAGAAGCTACACTTGGCGGAAGCTAAGAATAGGAATAATTGAACTAGTCACTTACTGATAAAAATAAGTGCTTTTGACATGCAAAGTAGAGAAGTAACTTTATAATTACCCTTCTTTTAATTCAAGAGTAACTTTATAATTATTAGGCTTCTCTTAATTCAAGAGTATGTTTTAATCCTGGTAAGAAAAGCAGAATACAATAAGATTGTTCAATTATGTTTATAAAAATTATCTTATAATTATACCCTTCTTTTAATACAAGAGTAACTTTATTTGACCACAGGACGAGACTTTTGGCCACAGGACGTGGTGTTCCGTCGCTTCCGCAGGCAAATACCACAGGAAAGCACAAGGATAAGCTAGTGAAGTGTAGTGTTACCAACATTGTTTTAAGCAATATCTATTAACACAAGTTTTAGTTTTATTATGTATTAGTTTGTATTTTGTTTGTGTATTTTATCTATGGGCCTCAGTTGCTTGAAAATAAAGGAATTATTATTATAATTACCTACACTTGTTTTAATTCTGGAAAAAAATACGGAATACTGTAGGACTTCAATTATTTTTATAAAAAAATATCTTAAGATCAGTGGACCTTATACTGCTACAATGCTACAGTGTGAAACAGATGCACCACATGAGATTGTGTCTTTACTCCGGTACTGGTATAGTAAGCAGCAGAATACCGTTAGATGGGCGGGTGCGCGGTCGGACGTGTATGGGTTGGAATGCGGAGTGAGACAAGGGGGTTTATCCTCGCCTCGCCTTTTTAACCTGTATATGAACCGGCTGATCGGTGAGCTCAGCAGCACTAATATTGGATGTTCCATAGACGGAGTGTGTATTAACAACATTAGTTACGCGGATGATATGGTGTTGCTGAGCCCATCGATCGGTGCATTACGTAAACTTTTGCGCATATGTGAGTCATATACGGAGGCCCATGGGCTCAGTTACAATGCTAAAAAGAGTGAATTCTTAATCTTCAAAGCAGGTACCAAATGTTACTCATCTGTACCTCCTGTCACTCTTTGCGGCATTCCTTTAAAAAGGGTGCAGCATTTCAAGTACTTGGGCCACTGGGTCTCTGACGACTTATGTGACAATCTGGACATTGAGAGGGAGCGCAGGGCGCTGTCTGTCCGGTGTAATATGTTGGCTCGCAGGTTTGCGCGATGTACTAGGCCTGTGAAGGTGACTTTATTTAAGGCATATTGTCAGTCGTTTTACACGTGCAGCCTGTGGGACAGCTTTACGCAGCGGGCGTACAGCGCACTGCGCGTGCAGTACAACAATGCTTTCAGGATACTGTTAGGGCTCCCGCGGTTTTGTAGTGCTTCGACTATGTTTGCTGAGGCGCGGACCGATGATTTTTACGCGATCATAAGGAAGCGGAGCGCTTCACTACTGAGTCGCCTACGAAGAAGCTCGAACAGTCTCCTGAGGGTGTTGTCCGAGCGGTGGGACCTGTCCCTGATACAGAGGTGGATGCAGCTTCATGTTAGCGCCACTCCTCGTATTATTATTTGACATTTGTGTTTATATTTCAGTGTGCATTTCATTTCATTCTAATGTGTATGTGTAATTTTGTTTAATTTGTCTTTGATTATTTTAATTATTTTAATGTAATGTGATAATATAATTTTTTATCATATTATTTTATTTTTATATAATGTATGGACTATGTCTGAATTAAATGAATTATTATTATTATTATTATTATATGTACCTATTGCTCTAGCTATAAAAAAAACTGTACCCAAGGACGTACATTAATTACATTTATTAACAACCAACTTGTTCTTTTTTGTGTTTGTGTGTTTTTCTCTGCGTCATGTTTACCGCAAATAAACGTATTTTCTTTCTTTTCTTTCTAACACCAACACACAACTATAAAGTCTACCTACATAATAACATACCCTAAAAACTACAAAGTCTCAAACTAGACATGCTTTTGCTAATCGATTTTATGTGCTTTTAGGACCTTTTCTGTATAATTTGCTTAACAAGTTACTAAGCTTCTAATGTGTAAGTTATTAAATATAAAATGTAGTAAAATACTATCAGAATATTTAGCGATACTCAATTACCAAGACACAGAAAAACTTTTAGAAATTTTGGCATGATGATAATATATTCCCTCGTATTTACTTTTGTATATTTATAGGCTTAGTTTTAGGAATTAATGTATCAATATGTTTTTTCTGTTTTTTGTTTTTTCATTAATAGATTATTTTTATCAGTTCAATTTAAATTTTACTGTCCCAATTATTGAAATGTAAAGTGATGGCCTGAAACACTAGATCGGGCGTGTCCCTTCCTTAGATTGTAAATCCGAATCATCATTACTTGCATCTGTATTGTTTTTTTCGGCACTGTAATATTGTATGGAAAATATTACTAGGTACTGTTGACTATATTTACACTTTTTGTAAATGTTTTATTCAATAAATATTATTATTATACTCTACAGACAACAAGAAACGAGAATTTTATGAACAGCAAAACGTTCGGATGGACCGGCATTATCCCATAAAATGTTATCATGCCCCGACGAATGGACGTCTATTATCGTCAAAAATCATCTTTTACCCCAATATCCGCCATTTTGGGGCAAAACACTGGACCAATAAAAGGTTGAGAGTCGATAAAAGGCCAGCGCCATCTGCCGCTGGTTAGAAAATGGTTTATGGTTTTGTTGTAGCGCTGTCTTTAATAGCTTGAAAATAAATTAGAGTAGATGAAGGATTTTTGTTTAAGTTTACTGGGCGTGAGATTCACAGGATTAAAGGATCCTAATTGGAGATTTTATGTAATACCTCAACTACAAAAGAAATGATCAAGGGTGATCATTTCTTTTGCCGACTTTCTTTCTTTTCTTTTTCTTTTTCAACCGACGCTGATAAAAAATAATTTTGGTGAACAGACAATTTTCATTTACCCTACTTTTCACAGTATGGGGAGTAAATTGAAACGTTGGGCGTAGAAATTAGAAAGCTTAATAAGAAATACCATAACTACGTTTTTTTTATCATAAATTATTAAACTAGTGGCTCTTTGAGCTCAAGACCTCGCGAGTCTGTCTTTGCATTTAAGCTATGCAAAGACAGACTCGCGAGGTCTTCAGCTCAAAGAGTAGTTTAATAATTTATGATAAAAAAAACGTCGTTATGGTATTTCTTATTAAGCTTTTTAATTTCTAAGCCCAAACGTTAAGAATAAGTGAATAAATGTTCACCGTCCTTAAAACAAAAAGCGCGTGCAAAGAGCGCGAAATGGCTGAAATATGTTTTTTTTTACGTTTTCAACCCCCATATTGTAGTGTATATAGATATAAATATGATTTGTCTCGAGCGCATACGTCACAAGGTGCGGGCTGCGTGGGGGTCATTCTATGCCTAACCGCCAGCCCGCAAGCACGTGGTGGTGCGTAGGCGAGCCAAATACCATTTTAATATTGTGTAGCTATTACAAGGTACTACACATATCACGGTCATTAAAAAAAAAAACTAAAAACTGAATCGAAAAACAAAATTCCATATAATTATGGAGCTTGCTTACAAAATTTCACGAGAATCGGTTGAGAAATGCAGCCTGTAACGGAGAACAGCCGGACATACGAAAGCATTTTTGCCCAAGCTGAAACGGAGACACTTCGCGCTCGCTCAGTCAATTAGAAACTATTTTTGTCATAATCTCAACAATAATTCTCAATACCGAGCCGAAAAAAAAACATAATCCCACCCTCTCACCTTCAAAATCAAGTAAAACTATAATGACAGCCATTGAAACATTATCTCCGTGCCTAAACAATGGAAGCCAACAACCAAATGAGCTACCTTGAATTTTAATTATCTCATTACCGTCATACGAGCCTCCTTGCTGTTTTGCCTACAAATAACATCGTCAGCGAGATAATCTGCGAACTAAACGTGTAGAATTTAAGCTCATCTAAAGCACTAATGGAGTACGCAGACATTTTTTTTCTTCTTGTAAAAAAGACATCATCCCATCGCATCATTGGGAATTTCGCCAGTACCGTGATTGGTTTTTCAATTAAAAATCTGTCATTAAAACACACATGCTCAGCGGCTTTTCAATTCATTTTTAACCGACTTCAAAAAAAGGAGGAGGTTCTCAATTCGACTGTATGTTCTTTTATTTTTTTATGTGTGTTAGCTCAGAACTTTATTCTGGGTCAACCGATTTTGATGATTCTTGGTAGCTGGTGCTTCACATGTGGTCCCATTTAAATTTGATCAAGTTCTGGCCAGCAGTTTTTGAGTTATCCTTAATACTGCGTATTTTTTCCACTTAGTTCATATTGATGATGTGTTAATAATTTCCTGTCACTGTTATTTACATATCAAGTAGTGGTTATACGAACTTGTGTAGGGTAGGTACCACAACAAAAAAGTGAAAAATAAAAACGTTTTTTACAAAAAACAACCGACTTCCAAGAAAAACACAAAAAAAGTGAAAAATAATAAAGTAATTTTTCACTTGTAATGTGTTTTTCTTGAAATTCAGTTGTTTATTTGTAAAAAAAGTTTTTAAATCAAAAGATACTCTAGTTTACGTACAATTTATTTAAAGACATTAACGAAGCCGAGAGTCACCCATCATCGGGATATTTTTTTTTACGGGACCTTACCTATGAACCTTCTGGTTACGGAGATATTGAAGGTCAAAGTTCCATTTTTTTTACTTTATTTCACGGA
This sequence comes from Griposia aprilina, assembly GCA_916610205.1. Lineage (NCBI taxonomy): Eukaryota > Metazoa > Arthropoda > Insecta > Lepidoptera > Noctuidae > Griposia > Griposia aprilina. The sequence goes on from OU744286.1 coordinate 19,756,124, forward strand.
TACAAGTTAAAAAAATATGTTTTTATAACTTAACTGCAAATAAAGAACACCTTAACTACTCCTGCATGTTGCATACTGCCATAAACAAGCACAAAGCTTTTCGTGCGTTACATAGTGCGTTGTCGTAAACATCGATTTTTCACACCAAAAATAAAAATTGTTTCGCAGCAATAATTTTTGCTCGATGTAACTTAGTTTTGATGTACAGAATGCGTAGATAACGGTCTGATGGGTCTTTTTACACCCTGTATAAACTAGGAGACAAAAATGCTTTGGACTATGCAAGAAAATATTCAGTTATCTGCAAAATCAGACAGATTTCACCCAGCAATGCTAAAGCAATAAGCAACAGCATGTATCGGTATTTGGACCGTGTATTGGTGAACGTTTTCCATTCGCCAATATTCGCCGAGTTCCAATATTCATTCGGAATCAATTCGTTTTGTATACGGCCCCACCATATTCGTGTCTGTTGTCAGTTTAGCTTACCGATGTAAGCTTTTATGGCTTAAAGGCTCGCTTACCTGACGGACGGAATTTTCGTGAGGTATTTTCAGTGTCCTCAGCCGTCCCCCTCTTCCGGGCCGATCCGCACAGCCGTCCCGGTGCTCCCGGCCGAATCCGCGCGGTTTTTCAGCGTTGACTAAAACTACGATATCTCAGAAATTACGCATCCTAGCTCTACAAACCCTATGTCATTAAAATTGTTATGAAATATGCTATCTGATTATATACGGGTTAGTACAGTTTTACCTTGTAGTTTATTGCTAATTCGAAGTTGAAAGTAAGGCGAGTGACTTTTTATCAGTTTTTTGTACAAAACTCGGCATATTTATTAAATTAAAGCATTATTTCCAAAAGTTGTTATGGATTTTAACATTATCATACATTATTTTACACTAATAAATTAAAAGAACAGACCACTCTATACATTTTTTTCATACCACAAGCTTTACTAAAAACGTTACCGAAATCAACAATTAAAACAAGCAATTTCAATACAAAAGTGTCAAAGTACATTATTAATTATTTTACCTCTGACAGCAGCAACCCAATAGCAACCTTATTGCAGGCCCGGGTCTAAGAGGGGGGGGGGGGCTATTCGGGGCCCATGCCCCGGGCACCAACTTTAGGGGGCAGCAAATTCAAGCGTGACAAACAAGTGCACCACCCAGCGGCCAGCGCACCCTACTTATTATCTTTCGCTCTCTCTGCGGGTGGCGCAATGAAGAAAACACTACATGATTAGCGTGCGCATAGGGCGTTAAACGGTGTGAGCGGGTTCTGGGCGGAGTAGTCAAATTCTGCCGCAAACTTTCCGTTTTTAAAGCACATGCTCCAATTTTATTTGGCGATATAAAAAGGTTAGCTTTCTATCTCTTGCAACAGATCTATGCCGCGGCGAACTAGAGGCGGATGAGCGCCTGTGTCACCTCTGTAGTCAAAAATTTAAGAAACGAATCCTTTAGTTTAGACACCGGGCGTCCCGCCCTTTCCGACGTCTGTAAGTGCAAAAGCGACACCATTTCCTTATTTTTTTTATCACAGCGCTGGCGCAGCTGTTGGATTGGAGCATTATCGATAAAATTTTACTAATATGTTTCTGGAAAAATATTTGAGCTCGCTTTGCTCGTTCTCACAGCCTAGCGACTCTTGATTCTTAAAACTTTTCTGTATAAATCAATTAAGGACTTAAAACATCTATCTTATCTGAGGCAAAGTGCTAAACAATTTTGCGCTCGTTTCGCTTGCTTTTGCATTCTAGATTGTCTTGATTGGTGTTAAGATTTTCTGCTTAAGTATAGTGTCGCGATCTTAGCAATCCAAAATCAGGACAAGACAATCAAATTAATTATGACAAGGCCATTGATTTTTTTGCAGAACAAAAGGATCAAAGAGTAAAACACAGTTCACACACACAGTCACAGTTTTTACATTTATATCTGTAATTTTTATGGTGTACATAATAAAGAGTATTCTATTCTATTCTATTCTGTAAAACTTATATTCCAATCTTCTACCAATAATAAAGCTGAAGTTTATTTTTTTATTTATTTTTGTTTGAACGCGCTTATCTCTGTAACTAGCAGTAGTATTTGAAAAAATCTTTTATGAATTTGATACGCCAATTCTTGAGGAAGACTATAGGCTATTTAACATCACACTACGACCCTTAGAAACAGCAGTAAAAAAAGGCAGAAAGAACGCTAAGCGAAAAGGAAGTAATATCGTGGACGAGTGATGCCCAGCGACGCAGTGGGTCAGGGGCCGAAATTACACGCGGACGAAGTCATGGACAGAATGTATGCTATAATCTCACGATTTTTTTCAAATAACCTGTTCTATCCTAATTAAAATAAATGTTCGACATGTCCATGTATATTTAAATAAATAAAGCTTCATGTAAAAGGTTAAAGGATTGGCGGGGCGGAGGGCGACAAACTGCAGTTTTTTCCCCGCCTCGAAAAAAATCTAGATCTGGGGCTGCCTTATTGTAACGATTATAAAGATCATTTTGAATTTGACAGACTTCTCTATGGCAGCAACCTAACACCAACCTTATTGCAAGCGGATTAAAAATCATAATGGACTGTACAAATCACATGTCGGATAGGATGCCATAAACGTCTAAAGTCTGTCTGTCTCCCGAACTCAGGAGTCTATGTTTGTATTGATTATTTTTCCATTTTAATATTTACGCCAAAGATTATGGAATTTCACTAATAAAATGCCTAGTACGTTATACTATGTATCGTATCTAAATCATGTTTGTCTGCGACTTCTCCAAATGAATTACGATAAGGGCAGCCTCCTGCCCTCATCCCAAATCACTTGGAGACGTCATGATGATTGTGTCTTTATGAAACTGTCACTACTTTTTATCTGTATTTTATTTATATTCTGCAAAATCTAACATAATTTCACAATAAACCTCGACGATCTTGACACAAGTTCCTACCAATAGAATGTATAATATTACTGACGCGTCGTATACGACATGAAGCGGTTCTCTTCGGAGCATACGTCGGAAGGTATTCGAGAGCCGCTGCGTAGAGGCTAGGTTGCAGTGACAACGGGAGTTACAAGCAATGAAATAAAAAACCAAGAGCTGATAAATGAGCATTTGTTACAGGAAACACGCAGCACAGTACTAAGGAGGACACTAGTGAGAAAAGTAGAACTGTGGAGAATGGCAGGAAGTATTAGGCTCTTAATAGGCAATGGGTGATTCTATTCTCGATTGACAGTGATGATGATGACGGCATCCGATATAATTGGTAACAGCTTGGAAAAACAAGCTCTACAAGTGCAGAGCTTGCTTTTTTCCAAGCATTTCTGTCCGTAGTATGCACTTGCATACAGTCGATAACAGGTGGACCTAGCATGAATGCGCAGAGTAAACGTAAAGTAAATACAAACGATTTTAAAATTGAAAATGCTCGTTTCACACAAAATATTTACAGTTTTAAGACTTTATATATGGGCAAAGAGATTTAAGATAGGTACTATAGAGAGGCTATGCGAAGAAATGTCATAGAAAAACTGTGATCCCATGTCTCAGTGACGCCATCTAGCATAATGTAGCAAAATTAGAGCGGCATGTAGGCGTACCACGCTAGACTGAGCGACTTTTGACCACTAGGACAAATGTATCGGATTACGATTTTGTTCGCTATGTCCCGTCTATTTTTGAGTAAATAATTTAATGTCTTTGTCTAAGGGTGATACTTATTACGTCGCAAAAAAAATAACCAAAATCGTTCGAATTTACTTTAGTTTATTCCGCGCAATCGTGCTAGGAGGGCAGGTCATTGAATTTCTCAGGCATAACCAGCTCATAGTGTCCCATTGCTAGGACACAGGCCTCTTCTCTATAAAAGGGAGTGGGCCACACGGGCCCAATGCTTGTTGGTGGATGTCACATGTCTTCGAATTTTTTGGTTCTAAGACATGCCGGTTTCCTCAAGATGTTTTCCTTCACCGTTTTGACAGCAGTGGTGATGAAATTAAATATGCTAAGTAAAGTGCCTGTCTGGGTTCGAACTCACGACCTACAACTCGTAATTCGGCGCTGATACCACTGGGCCACCACTGCTCTCAATTGAGAGCAATTCATCAGTAGCAGGCCGTAATTTGGATAAATTTCTGTTAGTGATAATAGTCTCACTCCCTTAGATCATAGAACTTAAGCATATTCGGTCTAAATACAAAACAAGGTTTTTAAACATCGAGCCTGTTTTTGAAACAAGATGGAAATCGAATTACAGTTCCTTTTACAAAACTGACAACTTAGACCGGTTGTAAATGTTATATTAAGAATTTTACTAAAGTCGGCCTAAAGTTCTAAATACAAAAACTGGGGCCCTACTTACTAAGCGGGAATTCCGTAGTTTCGCCCGAAGTTACGGTTGTTTTCTACTCCTTATCACTTTGGGACATAACATTAGTCCGGAGCACAAACTAAAACAAAATGCCAAAACGATTTGACAGTTATCCGTACCCCCTATGTATTTTAGGCCGTCCGAAAAAGGTAATTAATCCTGAGTGGGTTCACTTTTAAGTATCGAACTACTCAAGGGCGGGCCAGTAACTTCTTTGACGGACTTTGAGAGTAGGCCTCATTGCTTGAAGCTATGCTCGGACTAAAGTTAGATCGGGTTTTGTAATAAGACGGTTTACGTATAGCTGGCAAAATGTGAACTAGTGTACCACACATCTTTGTTTATTCCTTCTATAGTATTGTCAGAATTATTTTTAGTTTGTAGCGGTATCAACATCGCCACATGCGAGCTACACGTCATACTGACGTCACGCAAATCCTGCATCGTGCAAGCAGAGTTTACCGCGCGACTAGCATATATACAACGTCCCGACATCAACCTTCGGGCAGTTGCCCACCAGACTAGTGATGTTCATGTACAAAAAATATCGATATTTTTTCCGATATAACATATCGAAATATTGTATCGATGTTTATCGATATATCCGTCAAAAACATCGATATTTTCGATGTATCGTATCGTAGGAAGAAAAATACTTTATTAGGAATAAATAAGTAAACCCACCAAAGGTTAAAAAATCAATCAACTTTATTTTTATTAATCCCAATATTTCTTATCTAAACCTGGCAGAAACAAAATTTTAATAACTCTTGGCTTGGAGTTAGCTTCTCTACTAGGTTGCACAAAGAATGGAAATTGTGATGAAAATCGTTATGAGTTATCAAGTAAATTTATTTCTTATTATCTGTAGAGAATAATACATTTAATAAAGAGACATTATTAAATGAAAAGAAAATTTGCAAGTAGCAATGAACACACCTCGCATTCATTGTTTCCTAAGCGATGAATGAAAAATGAGCTAGATCCCTAAATTTTTGTAGTCCAAGTTCGCCGACCCTATCTGTTTGTTCGTTTCGTTTCTCCAAGTAGAAGTAGGAAAGATGTAGTTTTAACTTCGTACGATATTTCATATATCGGATAAAATATATCGATATTATATATCGACTTCAAATGTTTCGATAGTATGGAATTGATTCGATATATCAAATGAATGTATCGATATGTTATTACATATCGATTTATATCGAGCACTCCTACACCAGACACAACACCCGTCTGGTCGGAGGATCCTCCCTTTTCCATAGAGTATGAGTGAGCTTTACACCCTGTTCCTCATACTCTATAAGTTAATAATATTACACATATGAAAGTAATCTGTCTTACCAATTAGCATCTGTGTGTCACACTAACGTGGTTTTATTTAATTACTAATAAATAGCATACTTAATACATCTACAAAACCTACTTCTTCACCATCCTCAGTAAGTCTAGCGAGAAGATTCCGACGCATACCAACGCAAACACATCGCCAGCGCAAGTAAATTCCGAATCACAAAAAAAAAACAATAATTTGCAACACAACAACAATTATAAAGTCAGTGTACAATAGTCGACTCGCTAATCGTATTATCCCGCTTACATTGTCACCTAACAGCATTCCCGCTAGTCGGAGACGACTGCATAAACTCCATGCATAACTCCCGTAGACAGGCGCGACGCGACGGCACGACGCGACTCTTTTAGAACAATTACCATGAAGTTTTCATAGAAATTGTTCTACTAGAGTCGCGTCGCGCCTGTTGCAGGACCCTTTATTCGGGAATGGGGCCGGGTGTTACACGTGCGTGAATCGGAAATCCGTTTTATAAAATGTTTTTCACCTTGCAGACTGGATGGGCGCGACTTTATTGTTGGAAGATAAGCCACAGAAGGTTAAACAATTCACGGATATTTTCTTTCAATATGATCATTCAACCGGAATACTTTTACTGGTGGATAGTATGGGTCTCCCGTACCATAGCCACAATGACCGGTCCTGTGACTTTTAAAACACTTAGCGGATGCCTTCCTTGATATTTTTTAACAATTTATGTTGATAACAGTTAGAATATGATGCTAGTTTTTGCCATTGCCATTTCACTTGAAAGAAAAAAATAAGAAAAAAAAATTGTTTATTGTGCACAAACAAAACGCACATTACAAATAAATGATATTAAAAATACAGACATACAAAGTAGCCAAAAGCCTCAAAAGCCTTGAAATTTCGTCTGTAAAGTGAGTTGATATCTAACTACCTACCGTCAAGCGGGGTGCAGGGGTGAATCGGGACGAAACTTTAAAAGGGATTTTATCATTGAAATAATATAGGTTGTTACCAACAAGGGCACTTAATCGATAATTATAATACCGTAAACACATCAGAGTCCTTTTTGGCAAAAAACTATATTATTTCAATGTTAAAATCCCTTTTAAAGTTTCGTCTCGCTTGACCCCTGCATCCCTATTCAATTCGTTTGACGGTACGTTATAAAAACAAAGTTATGTCCAAGAACTCTTTTAATATTGCGTCTGTAGTCTTGCAAGCTGTCTCTCGGCATCTGTTTGAGCCTAAATCCATCATTTCATTATTTTTTTTTATTTTTTTATTATTTTTATTTCGTCTTTTTTTTTCCATTTTTCTATTTTTTTTTTTTTGTATGCACGTGTTTCGTGTGACAAATAAACCTATTTTTCTTTCTTTCTTTCTTTCTTTCTTTCTTATTTTCTAAGTAATTCTACTGTGTCTGTACTGTTGTTTGATGTTTATTTTAATGTGGGAATTGCGTGATGCGTTAACCCTTCCAAACGTGTCAAATTTATTTTTGTTAGCGCCCCTTTAATTTGGGGTTGGCAACTAAATCACATTGCCGGCTTTTGCCGCCATTCTTTATAATATATTTATACAAAATAATAATAATAATTATTCAAGCGGTCACGAGCGGCCTCGAGCCAAGTGGACTGTTTAGCTGGACAAAGTAGTAGGTAAGAGTTGGATACGAGAGGTCCAAGACCTAATTCCTCCTATATCTTAGGATATAGGAGGAATTAGGTCTTGGTGACTAATAGTGTGTTACGCAATTAGTTGCGTAACACACTATTAGTCACTATCTGAATCATTCTGAAGAATATTTCTAATCCATTGCTTCATATGTTCGAAAAATTTGTCTGCTCAACAACGTAAATAACGCAATGAATGTCGTTGAACTGTCAAAATGAAACCCATTCCTACTGTTAGTGTGTTACGCAATTACCCCGCGGGTAAAGTGACGTGCAATGGAGGAGCCCTATTAATGCCTGTGGCTTAAATTAAGTGACTTGTATTCTATCTATCAAATCTATACTGATACTTATACACTAATCATAAAGCTGAAGAGTTATTTTGTTGTTTTTGTTTGTTTGTTTGTTTGAACGTGCTAATCTCTGGAACTGCTCATGCCAGTCAGATTTGAAAAAATATTTTAGCATTTGACAGCGCAATTCAGGAGGAAGTTTATATGCTATTTAACATGACGCCACGACCCTTCGGAGCCGAGCTAAAATAAAAAAAGTCAGAACGCGAAATAATAGCGCGAGCGGGCGATAGGATGCGACGCGATGGGTCGGGGGGCGAAATTTTGCGCGGACGAAGTCGTCGGCAGAAGCTGGTAATATAATATAAATAGAACAGACCACTCTTTAAAGCACACCAAATAACAGGTAAAAACAAATCCTTATAGACCATTCCTGATTTTAAAATTCCCAAAATGCGAAATATCTTCCCCTTCTCCTTGACCATTGAGATGCGATGCGACTATGACAATTTCTAAGCAAACTTCATGGAAGTTGTTCTATAAGAGTCGCGCCGCACTGTCGTGTCACGCCTGTCTGCGGGAGACTTTATAGAAAAAGATACTACCTATCTATACACAAATAAGAATAAGAGAGAGTGTTGAGTTTGAAGCGATATATTTTGCTAGACCTCCGCATGTAGGGCGTAACAAACTGCTTTTTAGCACGGGACGAGACCAAAGGCGATACATCATCAAAATTGGCTACACGGACCATGAGTTATGAAGTATGGAGATAAATTATGTGAGGATTGTTTTTGCTGTTATATGTAACGAAGATGCAGGTGACCCACCTGGTAGTAACTAGTCAGTGGTGCCGATTCTCTTGTCATAGAATTCTCTAAACTGGACTAAACATCACTAAGATTTAGTTTATTCCTGTCAAACGACGATTTCTCATTCTGAAATAGACTAAAGTGACACAACTTAACTATATTTTAGTTTGACAGGACTAAGATGGCACTGAATTATTAGTTTAGTGAAAATGCCAATTTTGCTATTCTGAATTTAACGTTTTTCACCAAAAATTTTGGTTGTCTGACTAAATCTGGCTATATTTAATCGCGATTAAAAAGGTGTGGAATAAAAATAGTTATCATGAACTAAAATTCACCACAACACCTCGACTTCAGGCGCAAAAAAGGTACTGTATCTTTTTTAAATTTTATTTTGCTTATATCTCGAAAATAGTGTATCGCAAAAATAATGAAAATTTCGTATTAAGTACCTATAGAAAACGGGCAAGAAAATCCAAGGACACTCTTTGAAATCAAAATATTTCCTACAAAAAATTGGTTACATCATTCATGTTGAAATTATACATGTGAGAACTATGTAGAAAGACGTGAACATTAAAAGCGCCCGTAATAAAAAAAAAAACACAAAAAAAAAAAAAACAATTCAACCATTTTGAAGGGAACTTAATGATCCACCAGCGAGACATATTATACGATCGAATACGATTTCTGCTACTGCTAATAGCTCTACTTTTACTAATAGTTCTTCTACTAAATTACTGGATAGAAGAATTGCATTTATTTGCAACGCATTTTTTTTTAAATAGTGTTTTAATTCAAATCAGCCCTTAAAAGTTGTACTATATTCCTACACATTCCTACACGTAAGGAGTTATTGTTACGCCAAGAAGCGCAACAGTGTCCTTTTAGGTGCTTCAAATTATCAACGACAAGCTGTCCCGACAGTATACAGTATACAGTAGTACACTATGAATGTCATATGTCGTTTAGTTTTAGTTTTGACTATTGACTAAAACTAAAACTATCGACGCATTTATCAACCGATCCATCTGTGTTAAACGATATTTGCAGCGCGCATTCTGTTAATCGCTGACAGTTATTTCAAACAACTGACAGTTGTGTAAAATTAATATTGGCGTTAAGTTTTCTTAAAATTTGTAACGTTCCGATCAACTTCCTTATTTTTTTATTTCATAAGATCCTTCTCCTGGCAATAACGACCACATCAAAAAAAAAATTGTGAAATCGGTCCAGCCTTTCACGCGCGATGGCGTGACCAAGGGAAATAGGGTTTCATTTTTATATATGTATATAGATTTGCAATAACATGTTACAATTGCAACTCTCCTTATTTTCACCGTTCCAGTCGTATAATATACAATACGAAATTGTTGAGGGTAAGTGGCGCCACCGTGGCAGTTTTAAGAACTAAACTTCTCGGCACAGTTGTCTTTTTTCTAACTAGATGGCGTTGGGATCGAGTTAGATCTCGCTATGGTTTCGTTACCGCGACTTGGTTGGGTCGGCCGGATGAAAATTGTGAACTTAACTTTGCGCAGAGGCAATATCGTAACCAATGAGGTTAATCCGAGGTGCGATTATTGCTAGTTGAAAACTTTACCAATACCCCGCCGTGTGGACGTGAAATACCGTCCGCGTTGGCAATTTTTGAATGGCCGTAGTTGGCCTGAGAATTCCAATTTCCAATTACTTACAAAATAATCTAGATAAAAGTGCATCAAGATATTTAGAACCGAATTAACGTGACGGTGACGCTGGTTACAAAAGGAAGATGCTAATCCATTCCAGTACATTTATCTTATTGATATTATTCATATATTGAAGATAATAATATTATTAAAATGCGTGTTTTTATTTTGCGTTTTTTTTTTGCATTAATTGTTTAATGTGATCATTTTTCTGTCATTAGCAAAACTTTTATTTTAATTCTTGTAAGGTAAATGAGTAGATAATTGTCTGAGAACCTTTCAACCTCAGCAAGTTACTTTTTCCATATAGCCGTGATAGATTTTGTAATTTAATTTGAACTAAATTTAATTCAACTCAAAGTATGTATTTCATATAAACCAATTACAGGCACTTTTGAATGGTCAAGGGGGGGGCCTATGGAGAAGAACGGACAAGAACCTCCACAAACACTCTTTTAAAACAAAATGTTGTTACAAAAAATTGGTTAAATCATTCAAGTTGAAATTATACATGTGAGAACGATGTAGAAAGAGGTGCACGTTAAAAGCGTTCGTAATAAAAAAAAAAAACATAATCTCATTCAATTCTATAAAAAATAAAAATATAAATAGATGTACAGTCTTGTAGTTTTCGTTTTTTATTAATTGTAATTAAACGACACTGAATTAATTAGCCATTTGCATTCAGTGACCTACAATTGTCGAATAGAATTTAAAAAAAAACAAATAACTCAAATAATGGATTTTTTCACAAGTTACAGTGTTTCCGGGTTTCACACATGACGGACAGGATTTTTTTTTGACTATTTTGGTGTTTTTTTCCAATTCTATTGCAGTAAATCAATTTTTAAAAAGTATGAAATTAATCTCCATTAAATTATCTCGACAATAGTATGCAAAATATCTTGATTCCGTGAACTAACAAGGCTATAATAATAAAAATAGCCGCCAAAATGAGGCGAAATTTTTTTTTCGATCGTAATGCACTCTCTGATGCTTCGCATCATGAGTCGTGCAAAAAGATGAATACATAAAAAAAAACAATTCAGAAATTAAAATAAGCCGTGGCAGCTAAGAGATGACCAGTCCCTACTGACGGCGCCCGTTCACGAACATGACGTATGGATCAGCAGTAGTCTGCTCAACCATTTTGAAGGGAACTTAATGATCCAACACATACGCCACCACCAGCGAGACATTTCAGTGAACATGACTTACTCTCAGCCGCCAGGGCACATTCAAGTCAATTAAAGACGAACGTAGTAAATGGTAGCTTTATATGTAGTAGGTAAATCAATACCGACCGGTAATTATGTTACCTACTGTAATTATGGATACCTACTTTATTGATATATTGTTAAATGTCCGACCATAGATTAGGTTTCGGCCATAAAATCTGGTTTCGGCCAAAAAGTGGCCGAATCTTCGGCACGAACGAAACTAGCATTCGTGAGCTGAATTTGATGGCTGGTTTTGATGGAATATATAGACAAAAATATATAATTATGACAGATATCCAAAGGGCGTACACATAGTAATGGGATGCAGTTTTCACCCTTCTTACACAAAACCCAAAGAAAATGTGTTTACTTATAAATGGAAGTCATTTAGTTTCTTAGCAGACCCGCTGATAAACGAGTAGGTGTCATAGCATATGCACCCTAGTGACGCTGCCTTCGGTAGCGATAGAAAGATTACACGTTTCAGCGATTACTTCGACGGTGCATCGCTTTTTGGCGACTCGGCAAAATGTATGCGGTGTTTAGACCTCAGTTGCTATATCGAGCTTCTGAATATGCCATATCTACTTATCGCAGATGCCAATAGTAGCCTAGTAAGGCCTTTAAGTAAGTCTACTAAAGCCTTTATTTAAGTAAGGCCTCTAAGTAAGTCTACTAAGGCCTTTATTTAAGTAAGGCCTGAAGTTTCGACCGCCATTTTAAAGTTTTACAGATTTTGCACAAATTTTGCCAAGAAATTTTATCTTTGAGTAAAAGAAATCTGATATTGCAAATCTGTTAGACGTATTATTTGTTACAAACCTCAGAAAAGTAAGCCAATTTAACTCACTTTTACTGAACTTTATGAGGTTCGGTTTCGGTTTCGGTTAGGACCGAAACTAGTCAAAGAGCCGAAGATTCGGTTACGGTTTCAGTTTCAACCGAAAATCATGTTTCGGTCGGTCACTAACATTCGTACGCCGTCAACGACAAAACATAGTGATTTATATTTTTATTTAAACACCTTTTTTTACACCCATCTTTGTTTCCCAAATAAATATTTTGACTGTGAATTTGACTACTTTTGCCTCTTGAACCAGTGTCTAAAGAATGTCCTAGAAATAGGACAAACAATGGTTGCCTCTAGTTCAACGGCTACAGAGTACCGGCTGAGATTTATCACGACACGTGCTAACGTGGCGTCGAATACATATCCCTCACAACTTATTTCATACAGAAGGCCCTTGTTTTTCTATTATTGTAGAAGAAAATAAAGAGAAAAAATAAAAGACGTCTTATTATTGTTCCTACTGTTTTTCTTTTCTTTATATTTATTATATGTCTGCTTGGAAATCAAACATAATCCCGTTTATTATAAAAATTATAGGCACACATATAGAAATCATAAGTCATTTATTCATTTGTTTAACATAGGTGCAATAATAATCTATATATATAAAAATGAATCCTTATTTCCCTTGGTCACGCCATCACGCGTGAACGGCTGGACCGATTTCACAAAAAAAAAAATGTTGTGTTCTTTATTGTCAGGAGAATGATCTTATGAAATAAAAAAATAAGGAAGTTGATCGGAACGTTACAAATTTTAAGAAAACTTAACGCCAATATTAATTTTACATAACTGTCAGTTGTTTGAAATAACTGTCAGCGATTGACAGAATGCGCGCTGCACATATCGTTTAACACAGATGGATCGGTTGATAAATGAGTCGATAGTTTCTAGTCAAAACTAAAATTAAACGACATATGACATTCATAGTTAAGACAGGACAACGTCTGTCGGGTCAGCTTGTAGTATATAAAAATACCAAAGGGTGCACTTTGTTATTCCAGAGAGCGTACAAATGTTTGTAATTAAGTAATCAAGCCAGCCAAGTCACACTCATAAAATAAAATACAAGAAACCTGGACAATAAAATAGCAATAGACATAAATGTAAAAAAATGAGGAAACAATTATTAAATACCAAACACTGACGGAAATCAAATAATAAGACTATATACAATACTAATGTCAATATATAATACTGATTTCAATATACAATATTAATGTGAATACAAAAACTTATATCAAGAACAACATACATGTATTTTATTAGCATATCAACATTGGTTTATGATAACCCATGTTCAATAACTGAACAAATGGCTATACCATATTAAAAGGATGACGGCACGGTTGGCGCAGTGGTTAAGCGATTGACTGCTGCGCTGCGTGTCGCGGGTTCGATTCCAGCACGGAACAAATATTTGTATGATCTACAAGTAGTTATTCTGGGTCTGGCTATGTGTGTATGTGAATTTAAATGTTTGTAAATGCACCCACAATATACGAGAAACTCCTAGCATGAGGCACAGTTAAAAAAAACAAAAAGGATCTCCAAATAGAGCTTGAAGAGGTAAATGGTAAGGAAAAATGCACAGAACACAAATCTTTTTAATGAACCGGAGTCTTCACGGACCATTTCTGTCCCTAATTAGGGACGATGTGATTTTATAGAGCAAAAAGTTTAGTATTTGTAACTAATTAGAGTTTAATGTCCGCTATCCTGAAAATCACCAATGTTTGATAGAAAAGTAGATGCAAGTAGATAAATTAAAAAAAAGTCGAGAGGTGTCGTGGGACACTTGGTTGGAACGAAGTTCCTTTCGCTGTATATTATGTACTAGCTTCTGCCCGCAACTCTGTCTGCGTGAAATTTCTGATTTCTCCGACCCACCCCGATGCATTGCATCGCCTGCCCGCGCTATTATTTCGTTTTCGCTTAGCGTTATCTAAAGAAAAAGAAAGAAAATACGTTTATTTGCGGTAAACATGACGCAAAGAAAAAACACTCAAATACAAAGAAGAACGAATTGCGGGAAAATATTATTATTATGTTTCTGACTTTTTTCTTTTTTCTCGGCTCCTTAGCATCTTAGCGTGATGTTAAATATTCTATAGCCTTCCTCAAGTATTGGGCTATCAAATGCAAGAATTTTTGAAATCCGACTGGTAGTTTCAGAGATAACCCCCTCCATACAAACTTACAAAAAAAAACCTTTTAATAATATTATTAATATAGATTAAGGGGACTACATGACCTAAACGCAAATTTATAATGCCTAAAACTATATGATTCACTGCAGTAACCAAAATCAGAAAAGTATATGATATTTTGCAGGATATATGCTAGTTAGATAGTGTCTTGAAAACATAATACAATTAACTTGATATGATAGAAAAAAATCACGAAGATACATCTAAAAAAAAAATTAAACGATTAAAAACCATACTAATATACAGGCAATCATTCCGATTTTTTGTCAAATTATTCTACAAGCAACATACTAACGTAATAGTGTTTTAATTTTTTAGTTCAATTAATAGATTTTTTGTAAATCCATAATTGCTTCATATTTTGCAATAAATTACCAGCGTTGTGTCATCGCGCGTCTCTTTCTTTTCTATGCAATCCGACGATGACCGCGCTTTAGCTCTTGTAAGCCCCTTAAATAACAGAAAGAATGAAATAAAATAACACGGTTTGAGAAATGATTATAAAGAAAGAATGGTAGTAAAATTGTAATTAATTTCCCGCACGTCTATACCCACTACAGTTATACGTAGACAAAAGCTTACAAAAGATTACACTTTTTTTCGTCTAACTCCCATTCTCCGAGTGTACAAAGTAGGTATAACGTGCGATAAGGAATTTCGTTCCTTAAAATTAAATAAATAAAAGTTACTACAGTTAACTGTGTTACCCACACAGAAATAAAGTAATACCAACTTTTTGCTCGTTTGTCCCCTTTTTCTTCTCGCAACTGGAATACAGAATGCCAAATTATGGCAATTTTTTTATAAGATTTTATCTATACTAAAAATGAGTAATGTTTCGTTTCAGTTAAAGAATTTTGTACAAAAATCACGTAGAAACGAGTAATTTTTTTTCCATTGTTCTTTGTATTTTAATTTTTTAATCAAATATATTTTTCTTTCGATTAAGTTAGATATCACGTGGCAAACATTGCTTGAGAAACACGTGTTTTAGAAATAGAACCTTTAATATAAACTTAATAATTATTATATAGAGTAAAAATATGTGAGTTTAATTTTTTATCTAGGACCTCCTGCATAAAAAAAAACACTCATTTTTTTATTATGCCTTCGGAAAGTCTGTCAAGGAAATGAAAAACAATGTTATAAGCAAATAAAAATATTCATTATCATTAATTATCAATTGGGTTCATGCCAACCACAAATGCCAACATATAATCTAAAACATAATTATTTAATAATTAACCAGACTGATTACGTATTCAACAGATTACGGGCACGTTTATCAAAATTAGGTATTACAGATTTTGCCTGAACAGTGCAAGTTTATTTACTACCGCCCACTCACCACTAAGTCATAGAATACCTCGTCAGTGTTGATGTTTGAAAGCCAAATATTACTGGAGTACTGTTCGATCACATCCCACGTGCTTTCGCATTTTATATTCAAGTAAGATTATTCAACAACTCTGGATTTTATAAAAACTTTTTTTACAAAAAAACAACTGACTTCCAAGAAAAACACAAAAAAACGTGAAAAATAACTTTAATTTCGTAAGTCGGTGGCCAAAATCGAAAATACAAAACTAAAGACACCGACTTCCGAAATTAAAGTTATTTTTCACGTTTGTTTTGTGTGTTTCTTGGAAGTCGGTTGTATTTTTGTAAAAAAGTTTTTATTTTTCAATTTTCAGATTTGGTACCTACCCCACAAGTTCGTATACCAACCACTACTTGATATGTAAATAACAGTGACAGGAAATTATTAACACATCATCAATCTAAAGTATGTGGAAAAAATACGCAGTATTAAGGATAACTCAAAAACTGCTGGTCAGAACTTAATCAAATTTATATGGGACCACATGTGTAGAACCAGCTTTCAAATAAAAAAAATATCATCCAAATCGGTTCACCTAGAAAAAAGTTTTGAGCAAACACACATAAAAAAAACACCTACAGTCCAATTGAGAACCTCCTCCTTTTTTTGAAGTCGGCTAATAACAGACTAGCTTTTTCCCGCTGCGTCGCCCGCGTGGAGGTCAGAAAATACCTCATGGGAACGTACTACTGGGATAAAAAGTATCCTATTTCCAAATTCCTTCGCAATCCGTTCAGCCACTAAGGCGTAACAAGGTAACAGACTAACAGACAGTTCACATTAATAATATTATTATTATATATTATTATTTATTAGTAATATAGAGGTATGAGGAACAGGGTGTAAAGATCACTCATACCTCAATAGAAAAGAGAGGATCTTCCGACCCGACGGGTGTCGCGTCTGGTGGGCAACTGCCCGACGTTGAATGTCGGGACGTTGTACATATGCTAGTTGCGCGGTAAACTCTGCTTGCGCGATGCAGGATTTTGCGTGACGTCATGTGACACGAAACTCGCATGTGGCAATGTACCGCTACAGTAATATCAAGTACGGATATGTAGGTCTACCGCAGATTACCCAGTAACTAGGTAGTGGAGGTCAGATAGGCACTAGCTCCATCTAGAATACTGGTGCTGAGCTGCATCCGGTTAAGCTGGAAGCCGGGAAAAGCCTAGAAGGATGAGGATGAGGTCTACCGCGACCTACAAAAGGTCGTCGACGCACCTTGCCTTTCGGTAAAAATGCGTACAAGAGTGGTCATTGTGGCGATTTTCGGGAAACGCATTATGAACACAGGTGTACCACGAAAGATAGATCAACCGGGTAAATCAGGATTCTGCTGCCACGATCGTTGTTTCGGATAACTTTTTACAAAACGATCTCGATTTCGGATCTTTTAATGTTGTTGTACCTAATAAGTATAGGTACGCCTCTGCGTGACCCTTCGTGAAAAACAGGCGAGATTTAATGATCATGCACATTGAGCTGCACGATTACTGACAAATGCGTACATTGACTGGAAGGTCTACTCAATCTGGGTGGTTCTTTCCTCAAAAGACCATTTCAGACACCAATCTACATGGTCCTCACATGATCTGACCAAGATTATGTCTGGACTTTAAAAGAGACTGTGACCTCTGAATTTGTTTCGGCGTTTCTTCTCAGAGTAGGCAGATAGAAAATGCTGACCTCATCTAGTTTAAAAAATATGATTGACGTGTAAAAGTGTTTGTACAAACCTACTTACAGAAATAAAATGATTTATCATTTATCATTTATGTTTTTACAAAATCAGAAAGAGAATTGGTGTTTTGCCTTTCTCTAAGGACTATTGACAAATTGTAAGTTCTTCAACCTATTGTTTCACAAAGTCTAAGTAAGTCGACTCTTCACGTGACCAGAGGGCTGGCCTATTTTTTGGCCAAAGAATCAGCTTCGCCATACAACGTGGTAACGCTGCCAGCCTTTTGGGCACTTTTCCTGTTGACAGCGATGTGGACCAATATTTTGATCTCTTATGTGTGATTATTTTCCCTCTTTTTAATATACATGTACATATTATTAACATTATTTGAAGTCTTTTAGCTTATATATAATCCAAATAAATAAATAAACATTTCAGTAAAGTTTGATACTTGTAATGTTCATGCGACGAACTATTAATAGAAGTACCAATATTAGGTTAACTTACACGTAATGTTTGATTTCGACTAAAACAATTATTTGATAATTATGTATACACATCCTAAGGTTACTATTAGTTACGCAAATAACTATATTACCTAAGATGTGTAAGCATCATTTTCAAATAATTGTTCTAGTCGAAACCAAGCATTACGTAATGGCGGGATTTTATTTACAAACCTCTCATAAATTGAATTAACCCGAAATTCCCTTACAGCGGATACAGTAAATAATATACGAAAACATACGGAATCCTGATAGGGACAACATGTTCACAGCGAAGCAACTACGTGCTTATATTTGCATACACAATACAATATTTTCAGTCGAGGAGACGTGCAGACTAGTCAGAGGTACTCGTATGTAGGTATAAAAGGTACAATCCATACTCGCATACTAATTGAGTAATACACTATTTATCACAATCTGAATCATCTTGAAGGATATTGCTAATCCATTGCTTCATAAGTTCGAAAAATTTGTCTGCTCAACAACGTAAATAACGCAATGAATGTTGTTGAACTGTCAAAATGAAAGACATTCCTACCTGTTATTACCCCGCTGGCCTGTCACAATAAGTGGCAATGGGTTACACAGAGTAGGAACGAATATTAATTGACCATACGATGCAGTTTGGCAAATCCAGAAGATGTAGCTACCTACAGGGTGTAACAAGATTCATCACAAAGTCGTCAAAAATAAACAAATAATTTACAATAAACTTCCAAAAGACTGGAAGCAGTTAAATGATGCAGCGTTCAAAAAGAGAGTTAATAATTTTCTAGCAGATAAGGCTTATTATAATTTGAATGAGTTTTTAGATGAGAAATTTTGATAATATTTTACATATCTATTGTTCTCTATGTTTTATTATATAAATAATCATAACAATTTTTGAATAATTTGACTCTGAAAGACTTTATAAATTATGATTATTATGGATTCAATTATGATTTTATTAATTACTTTTGACATGACTGTATACTTTGACATGAATTATTAATTCCTCTTTATTTTTAATTATGATTTCAACTTTTTTTTATTTTTTTTACTTTTGACATTTATTACCTACTAGTTGCAAATTTTGCAGTCATAGATTAAATTTTGTTTTGTTTAATTCTTTTATTCTTGTAATGTATATTTTTTGTTAAAATTGCCTTTTTTTGGACTGAAGGATATAATTATTAAGAAAATCACTTGTAATTCTAAACATTTGCACGCCGTAGTATGGCAAACATGTCTGAACCAATTTTTCATTATGTTATCCTACTTGCACTTTTTATTATTGTATGTATACACATGTTTGGGCAAATAAATTTTTATCTTATCTTATCTTATCTTATCTTATCTTGTCAACTACGCATTTCTACATCAAACTAAAATAACTTTGTGCAAGTAATAAATTCAATGAATCGACTTTTCTTTTTGGTCTGAAAATTCCCTGTTTATGGTAATACGTATGCAAAACATTGTGCTTATGGGTGCATGCAACGGTACAGGGATCGTAGGAGTATTTTTAACATTTAAAACTAGTTTTCGTAAAAAGAAAAGGTAAAAAGTGGAACTTAGACCAGCGGGATAATTGTGTAACACACTAACAGTAGGAATAGCTTTCATTTTGACAGTTCAACAACATTCATTGCGTTATTTAAGTTGTTGAGCAGACAAATTTTTCGAACATATGAAGCAATGGATTAGCAATAGGCTTCAAAATGATTCAGATTGTGATAGATAGTGTGTTACGTAATTAGGGGGCTGCTTGGCATGAATCCGAAAACCTCAAGCCTGCCTCAACATATTTTCCTGCAGACAGGCTAGTATCGTGCTTGTCAAGTTAAAATTACAAAAAAAAAATTAGCTCAGGTAACAATGTAAATAAAAAGAAACAATCAAAATAGATCTATAATCACGAGCACAAAACAGAAATAGCCAAAGCCAAATCAACTCGCAAATCCCAACCCGAAACCAACGCAAATAGTATTACAATCGATTTATAATAATCGCTGACCCTTCTCGATTATTATTCGGAATACGTTTCTCGCACGACTCGATTGGCTCCAATAGTTCATTACTCATGTCGATTGGTGATCGGTAATGGTCGGGTATGCTCGGCTCTCTTCGGGTATTGCGCATATTCCACACACGTCGTGACGTGGATGTTGGAACCCGATTTAATATAGGACCCACATAATAAGAGTTTGGCACACGTGAAGGGCTTTTCAGAACTTTGTGAGAAGTGCTCTCTGCTGATGAGAATATACTTTAGGGTTGCGTAGTCAACAAGGAACCCTTATAGTTTCGCCATGTCCGTCTGTCCGTCCGTCCGCATCTTAGCCCAGAGGCTCTTAGTACTATAAAGCTATAATTTGGCATGGATATACATATTAATCACGTCGACAAATTGGTAAAATAAAATAACGAAAAAAAAATTTTTTGTGTACCTCCTGTACACATAAACTGAGGATGTTTTTTTTTCTCGCCTATCCCATGGTGTGGGGTATCGTTGGATTGGCCATTCAAAAATATTACGGGTCTGTGAAAACTATTTTTCGATTCAGGGATCTGTTTGCGTAAAATTAAGCTTTAAATTACTAATTTTTGTTAGAGTCAAATGTCCCCCCTCCCTGCCAGTGAAATGGTTATTTCCGGATATGTAAAAAAATTCACGGCAGTAGTATATATAACGTAATTAAAAGGAAAACTATCACAGCTAAGCAGGCTGTGCAAGTTAACGTGTAATAGTCGACCAACTTACATTTGCAGTTGGAACGTATGGGAGAACAATCATGTTTTTCAACTACAATGTGAAGTTTGTTCTTGGGATAATTTCATCTCAACTACGGAACCCTTCATTGTCTGACACGCACTCGGCGGGTTTTTATTTATTACATGGATTCGGGTGGTTAGTAGACCGTTTCAGATTGCTGGTTCGAAACCTGCCAGTGTGTGTGAAGCTTTCTCAATGACATCAGCGCAGTTTTGTTAGTAAAACATAACTTTGGCCTAATTCGTTAACCTGCTAAGTCCATTTGACATAGTTTACAGGACAAAGAAAAATCTAAATAATATCTCTATTAATTTAGCAATCAAAATTCTGAAAATCCCGTTGGTTTCTATAATTTTTCTTGATATTTTAACAATATAATGTAGCAGCGTAACTTATACATATTTTATAAAATTTAGAAAAACAATTATTTAGCAGTTTGTCGAGGTGAAGTTTCAATTTGCTTGAGGACCAGTTTTTTATTTAAATTGAGTATGGTGTATAGATTTTGACGCGTCGCAAACGGCACGTGGGTCTGGGAACGTTATCAGTACAAAACTGAGGTCCCAACAGGATTTATCAGGTTTGCGTTTTGGAGATTGACTGGTCAGAAAGCAGTTTTTCGGGTATAGCATTTGTCACCTTTTTTCGCTAATATCGCAGTTATTCCTTAAAAGATACGGTAGATATTAGATTGAACTTTTTAACTGGTATAAAAAGTAAATTTTGCCAAAAAATGGACTTAGCAGGTTAACGAATTAGGCCGACTATAGCATACATCGCCTGTATTCCCCAAAAGGTTAGGCAGAGGTGTACCTGTAGTATCCCATGACCCATATTAGGCTTGTTATGTTAGACCCTTAAAACAGAGGGCGAGCCTTTTGCCATCAAACAGGCACAAATCCAGACTACGAGCTGCTACTGAGAAATTCCAGATGGAAAAACCCATTAACACCGACCCGGTAATCGAACCCAGGACCTCATGCTCAGCAGTAGTGCTTGCAACCACTAGGCACTAGACAAACGAGGCAGTAAGTTAAAACCGCTGAATAATTGCTGAAACTGCTCACACTCGCGGATTTCTAACTTGCTGCTTCGGGAAAACACTTAGCACTTAAGGCGAATGCTCAACTGTAGCCCGTCAAATTCAAATTTTCTATGGTTTTTGCAAATTGCAGCTCTTTTTAACCGAATTCAAAAAAAGGAGGAGGTTCTCAATTCGACTATGTTTTTTTTTTTTGTGTGTCAGAACTATTTTCTGGGTGAACCCGTTTGGATTATTCTTTTAATCTATTGCATAGCGCTTCTATCGCGGGCCTTGAGCGCGGGGACCGGAGCCAGAAATTCCGTAACGAAAAAAAACCTCACGCTCCCCACTCCGACGGGCACGGAGGTGTGGCTTGAAGGCCGTGCATTGTCTAACGTCGTTTCTTTTCGGCAGTCTTCGACACGGTGTTTGTGTGCGTGCAACTAGACGTATTGTACGACTCTACGAAGCTCGCCCGAATCGAGACGAGCTGCTCCGAAATCGGACGAATACATAAGCAGCTGTTTATGAGAAAGTATTTAGGTGTATAGGTATTTATCAAAAAGTGTAACTTGAATTAATATTTATTTCCATTTACTTTCGTACCATTTATCATTTACCAGTCGGTCACCATACATTTATTAGGTCTTTACCTATGAAATTGCCGTTCTGCAGTACTGGCCATTTCAAATCAAAATATTTTTTGTTTGGCTAAGAATTCTAATTTCAAATTAATTTTATTTTAAAAACATGGTTTTTTTTTTCTAAAAGTAGTCATTTCTTTATTGATTAGTGTTACATTTTCATCGCATTTCAATCTTTTTCGTCATCATGGATACGTTAAAAATTCGAGTAATTATGGAATATGAGTACCGTCGTGGCAGCAACGCGGCACAAGCGGCACGCAACATCAACGACGTTTACGGAGCTAACACTACAAACCAACGCACCACCTGTTATTGGTTTGCTCGCTTCCGTTCTGGAAATTTCGACCTGAAAAATGAACCTCGCGGTCGTCCGAAGACTTTGGTCGACAATGACGAATTAAAGGCGATTGTGGAAGCTGATGATACACAATCTACGGCTGAATTAGCAGCAGCTTTCGACGTTAGCGTCAAAACAATATTGGTCCATTTGCGTCAAATTGGCAAGGTAAAAAAGCTTGACAAATGGGTGCCCCACGAACTCAATGATCGCCAGCGCGAAGTACGCGTCGAGACGTGCCTTGCACTGCTCAACAGACACACAAATGAAGGAATTTTGAACCGCATTGATACCTGCGATGAAAAATGGATTCTGTTTGATAACCGTAAGCGCTCAGCAAGTGGGTTGGATCCTGGTTCAGCACCTAAACAATGCCCTAAACGAAAACTTACCCCTAGAAAAGTGATGGTCACTGTTTGGTGGTCTAGCGCCGGTGTGATTCATCACAGCTTCTTACCAAACGGGGTGAGCATTACTGCAGATGTGTACTGTGAAGAACTGAACACAATGATGGAGAAGCTGGCGCATCTCCAACCAGCATTGGTCAATCGCTCGTCTCCGCTGCTCCTGCACGACAACGCGCGACCTCATACTGCACAGCAGACGGTCTCCAAGTTGCAAGAACTGGGGTTGGAAGCTCTCCGTCATCCGCCCTACTCACCAGACCTTGCGCCTACAGACTACTACTTTTTCCAGAATTTGGATAACTTCTTGGCGGGAAAAAAATTTAATACCCGAGAGGCAGTACAAAATGCCTTTGAAGAATTTGTTGCCTCCCGTCCAGCTGATTTCTTTAAGAAGGGCATCAATAAACTGCCACTGCGATGGCAAAGATGCATTGATTGCATGGGTGATTACTTCGATTAATACAAATAAAAAATTCATGAAAAAAATTCGTTTAAATTTTTTCATACAAAACGGCAATTTCATAGGTAAAGACCTATTATTATAATCACCACTATCTTAAAACTCAATATCCCAATATCTCGGAAACGGCTGGGAATATCAAAATTCTGACCAAATTTCCCCCCCCCCCTCCTATAACCCCTCTTTCAAATAGTACATACATATAGAAAAGCCCCTTTGACCCCCCTTTTTTGACCCCCTCTTTTTCGACCCTTAAGTTGTATTATATTTATTTATATTTAAATCAATCCCACTTATATATGATCCCGGGACCCCCCGCGTCACCCCTTTTGACCAACCCCTCCACCCGTCCAGGGCTACTTCACCCCCCCGGGTCTTAACTTTTGAACCGGAGGTCGTAGAGGTATCGAGTTTGGGGTCTTTGGAATCAGCAGTAAAGGGCCTATCTTTTAGCCCCGATAAGGTTAGGGTAAAGCGCCCCATTTTAAATTTATTTTAGATTTAAATTTTTTAAATTCTTATTTCTTATTCTTATACAAAATGCTATGCTTTACCGCGGCAGTCCCCGAGTGCCACACGTCTTTTTTTTTTATTTGGTAGCTGGTGCTTCACATGTGGTCCCAATTTGATCAAGTTCTGACCAGTAGTTTTTGAGTTATCCTTAATATTGCATATTTTTTCCAATTAGTTTATATTGATGATGTATTTCCTGTCACTGTTATTTACATAATATATCAAGTAGTGGTATACGAATTTGTGTAGGGTAGGTACCGCAACTAAAAAGTGAAAAATAAAAAAAACAAAACCAAAGACACCGACTTCCGAAATTAAAGTTATTTTTCACGTTTTTTAATTATAGTTTTTTTGGAAGAAAGTTGTTTTTTTGTAAAAAAGTTATTTATACGTTGTATGTTGATCTCAAATTGCGATTTGTGTCTGTAGGAATAATAATATATATTTACTGAATAATAACAATAAATGTCTAAAAGTGACACTTGATATAAAATTGATGATTATTATTCAGTAAATATATCATTTCTACAGTCGCGAATAGCATTTTGATCAACATACGACTAAAAACAGAGCTGCAATTTGCAAAAAAACCAATGAATATTTGAATTTGATGGGCTACAGCTGAGGATTCGCCTTAAGAAGGTACCTATACAAAAAAAATGTTTTATTTATTTCTTATATCCATTAGGTAAAGTCAGGGAAATTAATTTTCAAAAAAACTGACTACCAACATAAATTGTCCTTATGTTTTAATCACAATTTTGTCAGTCTTTGTCTTCGGCTTTGATATTTAATGGCTATAACATGGCTGGCTGGCGTAGCTTAGCAATTAATTTCCCTGACTGTACTTTCCATCTGACTTCAGTTTTTTGTAAGTCATGTAAGCAATTTCTCAGAATATCGATCAACGTCACGTTTTCAATCCGAATCCAACTGTTTTAACTTTCTTCATTGATTATTTCTGATTTTCCGTAGATTATCTATGTAATGTTTATTACAATAATAGGATTTCCAAAAATTGCCTGATTCGTTTATCCCAATTGTTTCCCTGATAAAATTAATTTTAACTTCGGCAATCACTTTTCGGTAAAGGTAAAGGAATTTAATATTAATATTACGTAGAGTATTTTGATCTCACGGAGGGACGCGCGCTTTACTTGTGGTTACCAAGTGTACAAAAACGCTGTGAATGTGTGTGTAAGCGCAGGAGCTCTCGGTACCATCCGAGACAATGGTGAAGTCGGAAGTGTGTGTGTTATGTGCTAGCACTAATCGTCTTCACGCACACATTCACAGCGTGTTTGTATACTTGGTTACCACAACTAAAGAGCGCATACGCCACCTTTGAGAATATTTCTGGAAACCAAACTCTCTCAAATAAGCTGAAAGAACTAAAAAATCTTGTCCACATTAACTGAAGTGTATTTCAATCTTCATGTTTTTATTGAGAAAAATCGATTTTAAATTACCATGGGGACTATATTGGTGGAGAATAGCAGAATCCTAGTTGATTGATGACTTTTTCCTACCATTGCAAGACCTTATAACCCTCTCTCCTATAAAAGACCTATCTAGACCTATAAAATAAAAAGATTCTAGAAGTATTTTTAAGCAGACTAGACTCTACGACTTGATCAATTTTAATAGGTACAGTCTACCGCACGTGGTAACCCTTGGCCTAGACCTTTGAGTATTAGGTACGAAGTTTCAATGGAATAAGAGGGCAACTTATACTAGTTCTGTTATCATAGAAGTGCGGTCGGCTGTACTAAATTTTCCAAAGTTCCAAATGCAAATGTAATGCGGGCTATAATAAGATAAAGGAATTTAATAATAAAAAAAATTGTTTTGTTTTTTTTTTACATTTTGTTTTGTGCCACCATTCCTTCAATAAGAAATACACGACTTTATATTCTCATAACATACGCTGTATACGTCACAAAACGATATGATTTCATATTCTCCACAATACACACTCACAATCTACTGCCAGAGAGAAAAAGTCACCCCAAGCAAAGGATAATACATACACCCGTATTTTGTCCCGAACCGCATCACGTACAGAATATTCCCCATAAGCAAAATTGAAAACGTAATAGGACTAACCCTAATTATTATTTTGGGCACACCGCTTCGATGCTGAGTGACTGACGCGAACGGTCCCGTTGGGCAAACTTTTTGTCAAAGTCCTCTTGTACATTTTCGTGCTTAGGCCAATTTACTGGAGTAACTTTAAGTGAAATTTCGGGTTATTTTTTGTAATAGTCCTTACTTTACGTGAAGCGACGTTTGAGTCAACGGGGAAAAATAATGATCCTCTTAACTACATAACAACAAGCTTATGACTACTATAATAGTTCTAAGTACGACTAGCTGCGCCCCGCGGTTTCACTCGCATAAGTCTCGACCCCTTGGGAATATCGGGATCAAAAGTATCCTATGTTCTAATCCATATCATGTTCTACTCATGTGCCAAATTTCATCCAAATTCGTTTAGCTGTTTTAGCGTGAAAACGTAACAAACAAACATACTAAATATTTTCTCTTTATAATAAAGTAGCTTCTGCCCGCGGCTTCGCCCGCGTTGATGTCGGAAATTATATCATGGGAACGTGCTACTGAGACAAAAAGTTGCCATTGTCCTTCCCCAAAATGCCATCTACCTCCTTGCCAAATTTTATCGTAATCCGTTTAGTGGTTTAGGCGTGAAAAAGTAGCATACAGACAAAGTTAGTTTCGAATTTATAATAATTATGTATGGATTATTAGTTTCGACAAAAACGTTTTCAAGTACTGCTAAATTATGATTTTCTATCTCATACTCAAATTCAAAGCATTTATTTCAAATAAACCAATTACAGGCACTTTTGAATTGACAAGGGGTTGGTCAGTCAGAAAGATGAAGCTAGTTGCCCATTCCAAAGCGTAGTAGGTACCTATGGAGAAGAACGGGCAAGAAACTCCATGGACACTCTTTTAAATCAAAATATGGTTACAAAATATTGGTTACATCATTCATGTTGAAATTATGCATGTGACAACGAACAGAACGCAGAACGTTTTAGCGTCCGTAATAAAAAGACAAGCAATTCAAATATTAAATTAAATTAAAATAAGCCGTGGCAGCTAAGAAATGACCAGTCCCTACTGACGGCGCCCGTTCACGAATATGACGCATGGATTAGCACCATTCAGCTCAACCGTTTCGAAGGGAACTTAATCCAACACACACGCCACCACCAGCGAGGCATTAGAGTGAGCATGACAAACTCTCAGCCGCCAGGGCACATTCAAGTCATTGAAAGACAAACCTAGTAAATGGTAGCTTTATAGTAGATACATAGTACTCACACATGTGCTATGCAATTATACAATACTAAAAGACTGAATTTATACAATGCAAAGATAGTTTTTACAATCTTCAGAAGCTCCAACAGTAGTTTGAAATGCTAATCAATTAGTTTATAAGCCCTTGTGGAGCAGGACCAGCATTGAGCCAATCATTTTTATCAGCGATGTAATCCCCCAACTTATAATAATATAAACATTAAGTTTCAATGTTCACACAAGTCATATCAAGTGATCCATTTCTCCATTTCAAGTACCTATTTACTATATTATCTATTCTATACTTAGATATATTGGTACACTACTAACAAAAGAGGTACTTTTTTATTGCAACCGTACATTTGTACATTCAGGCAAATGAATTGTTAAGCAAATTGACAGCCTACCTCAATTCTCAAACTCAAACTCAAGTTGGTAGTCAATTAGCCTGACCATAAATTTTCCTGATAAGTACAGGTTCCATACAAAAGTGCACATCAATCTTTCAATGAACTGGAGAGTCGATAAATTTCGATTCAATTAGTGTCGATATTTCTCAGGTGAAAACGGAAATTTTGTATATTTAAACCCGCATCGCTATTTTTTTGCCTCTATATTGCTTACGAACTTAGGTCACGTAGGGGATCGAAGAACTGTATCCAATAGATTAACGACAGCTGTGCCAAAGGACTTCAAAGGGAAATATAAAGAAACGCCTGGGGTGGTCATAACTCTTCTGTTGTTTCATTCCAGTACATTATATTAGGAAAAGCTGTTACAAAGTTCAAAAACAAGTAAGTACATAATAATATAGGTAAAGGGTAGCGAATTGGGATGTATACCCACAGCTTTTTTTAGCCCCCAATCTGATTTGAAGCCAAATTTTGCAGTTGTTTAATATGTCGGAAATACGTTAAATCAATCGTTTGACGTTGACTAATCGGGACGCTAGCGCCACCAGGTGGCGCTGGACAGAGTCTATAACGCTTACGCTTGACCAGAGTACAGCAGAGTTTGTTGTTGGCGGTTGAGCAGTGAACACGTTTAGAAACTGTCGCGCGTTCCGTATAGTTGTGTCGTGTACCTACAGTGTGTGATTCACTAGTGTGATTAATTTGATCGTACATTATAATTTGATTTGAACTACAAACGGTTTTTCTATTGCGCAATAACCAACATTACCCATAGTAC
The DNA here is from genome assembly GCA_916610205.1 of Griposia aprilina. Classification (NCBI taxonomy): domain Eukaryota; kingdom Metazoa; phylum Arthropoda; class Insecta; order Lepidoptera; family Noctuidae; genus Griposia; species Griposia aprilina. The sequence goes on from OU744286.1 coordinate 19,784,820, forward strand.
GCCCACAGTACCTAGTTAAAATACTGATAATAACAAGAGAGACATACCTTCTCCGTCAAATATATTACGTATTATTTATTTAAAATGCAGCAAATTCGTTATGCATAGTCTAAGACCATGACCATGACCACCACAATACTTTCAGTAATTTTTATCGAACGAGTAACGAATACCATTTTAATCACTGAGGATTTCGCGATACGTCCTGAATTTTTCGGTGGGGTTACCTAAAGAGATGTGTCGTGGACAATCTTGAATACGAAAAGCAGAATATTTGTGACTTTATTAGTGGGATACCTAATAAAGTATGCGAAAATTTTATGAAAAACACGATGAAAAGTCATTTTATTTTTAAGTATAAAAAAGGAGATTAGGCAGATTTTATTTTGTCAGCATAATTGACGGGGTCCGATAGGGCCGATGCCTGCCGGGGTCGCGGATTGTTCGAAAGAGTTACAGTAGCCCTGGCGCACAGGCAACTGAAGGAACACGGGTGGGTTTTAGTCAGTAAGAGTCTGACACGCCCTTCCGCTCCGCCCAGAGCGGGAGAGGTAAAGTGATGATTTCCCACCCAAAAAAAAAAAAAAAATGTTCCCGGTCGTCGTTATAGTTGAAGTTTAGTAAGAAACCAATCCTCGCGAGTCTGTCTTTCCATAGCTTAAAACTGAATAAATGTTGACTGCGCTATTTAAAACAAAAGAGCGCGAAATGGCTGAAATATGTTTCTTTTTTCGTTTTCATAGGTAATATGGGGGGTTTGAAACGAAAAAAAAACATTTCATTTTTGCCATTTCAAAAAATTTCGAAAAACTGAATCGACAAAAAAAAACAATTATTGAACCTACTCTCAAAATTTTACGAGAATCGATTGAGAAATGCGACCTGTAGAGGAGAACAGACATCCGGACATCCCGACATACGAAATAATTTTGCCCAAGCTGAAACGGAGACGCTTCGCTTGCGCTTCGTGCTCACTCGGTCAATTACCAAGCCTGAAAAATATAATTACAGAAAAATAGCCGATAATTTTCGTTTGTAACAAAAATTATCTTAAAGTTGTTTAACTCCGAATTGGCCACCCTATATAACCAAGTAAGAGTAATCATATTCTTCTGCCACGGAGGCTGTGTTTCAGATCACAGTATGCCAGAGACATAATAACCTAATGACTTTTTAATGGGCTGCTTCTCTGAATAAAGCCTTAGCATAATCAGCCTATAACGTTTGCACTGCTGGGACAGTAAACCGCAAAAGCAGTAAAGCATAAAGCACGTTCTAATTGTATCTAATCATCATGATTCTCATAACCTTATTCCAATATAGTGGGGCTCGGCGCAACATGCCTTTTTCTTCTATACTATATTAGTCGGCATCTCGGTAGTCACCCCCCATAACCCAGCCATTATCTAATAGTACACACGGTGACATATCAAGCTATACATTTCCAGTTTTAGCTGACCCTCAGTGGCTTTTCGTACGATGAGAAGTCGTCGTGCGAACCTAATATTCCGATATTTTTTATGACAAAAAGCACTCACGGTCACGGGGTCTTCTGTGTGACGCACATGGTACTCCGTGCCATTGCCCCGTCTAAGAAATCCAGACGATATTAAACCAAGGGTAACTTAGAAAAGTATTTTCCAGAAATAAATTCCATACGGTCTAACGCAATATTCCCCAATAAATACATCACTTACCTTTACGCCTACAAATTATTATCTTCTAAAACCAGACAATTACATCTAAAATTAGTCTCGTATTTAAAGGTAATTCTCGATACATTTCAGTGTGATAATGTACCAATCCTACCTACTTTATATTCCTAAAGGATTCGGGTCAAAATTAAGCGGATTTCAACATAATCGGGAATCGATTCGGATATCATTTATCACTCGTCGACCTCGACTTTGCTCGGAACTTTGGGTGTATTAACTCGAGTATCTCGTAATTTGGTTTAGTCGTAGTTATATTTGGTTTCGTGGTAATTTGTAGTCAGTACAGTTAAAGTTAGGATAGGCAATAATGTTTCTAAAACAACTTCATTACGGCTAAAGGATAAATAGCCCTCTAAGTAGAATTTGCTGTGTCCCAGTAAAATTTCAGACAATGTGCGGTAAATTAAGGCTTTCTCTTTATAGAGAAGAACCTTGTGTCCCAGCTGTGGAAACATTATTTCAAAGAAAATATGTTTATTTGGCACAAAGGTACACAAAAATGTATTGTGTGCCTCACGGCTGCACTAAATAAGCTCAGTTCAGCAAAATGCCTTACAACTCGTGCCTGATGCTGGTTTTTAACTGGACCTTACGTTGGGAGTAACACCACTGGTCACTACAATCCAAGTTTTGACTTTGACAACAAAACGTCAACAATGAAATGAAATTACCTAAATGAAATTGTTTATTCTGTAAATAGGATATCGGAATCACTTTCACACGCCATATTATAAAAATAAGTAAACTAGATGGAGTCGACATTTCCTATCTGATTACCCCAAAGAAAAAATGGTGAAACAAACTCAGGGTCAAGTGTCTCTTAAATGGTATTTTGAGGAAATAACCACACAGATGTGAGTGGACCTGTCAGTAATCAGTAATCGTGTAGCTCAACTCAGAACTTAAGGAGCTCAACGACTCGACGAACAAAACCAAAGAAAGGACATTTGGGTAGGCCGCATAAAGTACTCAAACTGCCAGACCATGATTAAAATTAACTGAGAAAGAAAAAAAATACCCACTGACCTCACATTCACAATAATTAAAGTAATATACTAATTAACAAAATAAATATTCATGTCATTTTACATAATACCCCACAGTCTCACCCTTACGAACGAAGCTAACTTATTGGGTATCAATTCCCGATCGATAGTCCTCCAATTCCCATCGCACCGAGAACGAGGTTGGTAATTTGATTGGGACTCTGCATAGCTGTGGCGTCGACCCTTAATGCTCTCATAATATTAACATACGTCGGAATTACTCGGAATGTACGGCGTGTGTGTTATTGTTAGGGATGCCTACGATCATTTTGGGTATATACAGTTTATGTGTAGGTATATCTGGATTTTTGCGAATGGCGGCTGAGACTGACAAGTCACCGGGTCAGATAGATACCTACAAGTGGAATTCTTTGGAGGAGGCTTTTACCCGAAGGGGTTCCACACACTAATTTAATCGTAATTTTAATCATAATTATTTTATGTAAATGGAAATTCATAAAATTTATTTTAATGCATGATTTAAATTTAATTCACTAATTTTAAGTAATTTGAAATCAAATAATATTATGAATGAAGAATTTGATTTGTTGAATTTATTTATTGTTAATAATTATAATTTTAATAGTTTCTTTAATTGTGTGGAATGAATGTGGCTTTATTATTATTATTTATTTTTAAGCTTTTCGCATATCTCGGGACCATAGGATCCGGCGTCGGCCCCTCGTATGCCTACTAAAGGTCCGTCTTTGGAGGCATACGAAGGGCCGAAGCCAAATCGCAGAGGCCTGTTTGACTCTATATGTAAAGGGAATTAATATAATTATATGTCTGGAAGAAAGAATAAATGTAAATGAATAACATACATAAATGTTATGTTTTAAATTCTGTCTGTCTAGCGGTTGTGGAATTAAACTCATAGTGTCAGGCCAAATAATTAATCAAGACATAGCACTGTCAACAGTGACATGAGGCCAGTTTCGTAAACATGTGTGCACTTAGGCCCGTATTAATAAACGTTCCTCAGCCCAAGAGGTCGCACTTGATGACAACCTTGAGATCATGACCGTATTAATAAACATAATAATTTGCTTACTTAAGTTACGGCTTGGGTTTACGTTATCAGCCGAGTGATGGACTGATTAATAAACGGAACTCTACATACAATAGGTGTGTGTACTCGAGATGCGTAAACCTGAGTGTAGGCAGTACGTGACTTAAAGTCCTGATTAGTAGCGCGAAACATGGAGTTTAAAAATATTTTGGGTGAAATTAATTATTACGAGGAAATAGAGTACCTAATATGACGATATTTTATGACCGGTTTTATGCTACAGCATCATTTCAGGTAGGTACCTATCTACCTATGTAAATATTTTAAATTCATTTATCATAAGTATAGTAAAATTTATTTAATTACTATTTGTAGGTATAACATAAAGCCACAAATCCACAAATGTACTTCTTTAGTTGTATAAAGTTTAATAAATAAATAAACTTTAAAAGTAGTAGGTACCATATAAATCCAATTAATCTAATTTTAAAACCCAATATATTTATGTGAAAATGTAATCTAATAAATTCATATTTCAGCTTGTTTATGGTGACCTAATACATTTATTACAACCTTCAGCATCAAATATAAAAATTTAAAAAAAAATAAGTTAGTAAATAATTTTTTATTTTATTTATTGGGAAATAAAAACACATATTTTTTTACAATTTTAGGCTTGGGTAGAAAACAACTTTATAAGGTGATACATCCATTAAAGTTTTAACAAAATACAAGTATTTCAATAAATGTTACAACATAAAATAATGAAATGTGATGCATGTCATTCTAAACTTCGGTCAATGTGACGTAATCGTTCACGAAATCAAGCCATCAAGTACAGCGCATTGAGGAGCTGATCTTGGTAACTGAGATACTATATTCATGTGTTTATTAATTAGCAATGATCTTGAGATGCTGATATCGTAATAATTGCGTATCAAATGATTGCGCACTTGGGCACGTCATTGAGGAACGTTTATTATTACGGGCCTTAGTGAGGTGTAGTTTGTTTGTAAATGTGTGCGTGTGAGCGTGTATGTACAGAGCAAGGTGTAGTTTTGCATGCTTCACTGTATTGTTCGCAGCGCTATGTCTTGATTTTTAATTGGTCTGAGGTCATAGTACAGCCCGATTCAAACTTTATGGCAGCTCGGAATATGAGGCGAGTCGCTGCGCAGTAACAAATTCACGTGTCAGCGGGGGTGAGTTGATGTTCAGAAATTGATAAAATTCATGGATTTGAGTCCGAATAAAAAAAAAGCAATCGAGCCGGATGCGTAAATGTCACTTTTTGTTCCTGACCTCCTCAATTGTACCTATCGCAAAAAAATACCAATAATGCAATAGACTTAAAAATCTGTTCGAATATACGTAAGGGCGCGCATTCATAAGCCCCAAAATCTCTCGTCTTGCAGCAAACATTGTAAGTATGTGTGCTCTGTGATGCGACGCTCTACTACCTACACCAAGGCCGGCCAAACCCAGGCACGCGGGCCACTAAATGGCCCGCCTAGGCATTTGAATTTTCCCGCCAGCACTTCGGTATCCGAAGCTTCGGCTTCGGTTTGCTAGCCGGCGCGCGGTGCCACCGCTTCCACTGATTGGTCGTTTGAAAAGAAAACATGGCCGCCTGAACGCAACCGATCCGCGTCGTTCGAGTATTGTCACTATTTCTACGTACCAATTGAATGTTCGGGTGCATTGGATTACTATTCAGTTTGCTGACAATTTGTTAAAGTAAATTAAAGCATATTTAGTCTTTTTTTGTGTATAAATTACCCTAAGAATGTAGTGTGTTGTAGTGGTGGCCCGGGCGCCGGCTACAAAATTTCTTAGACTGTTTCATCTTCGTCAGTCTAAGAAATTTTGCTTACCTGGAAAATATAATGGCGATTCTTGCTCTACACCGTACAGCAGTTCAATATTTTACTTCAAAATCCTTGTCAAATCAATTTAATCGAGAAAATTGGAATTCAACATCTTTACCCAAAAAACATTAAAACTAAATTGTGGGGCACACTCAATGTCTACCAAAGCAATTTTACCCAAAATCTTCGTCAAATTAACCACATATAAGGACGTATTTGATTTCATACCGGTCGATAGGTACATGCTCTCCGTGGCAGATATGCCAAGCTTGTGTACGTAGGAATGTCAACAAGTTTGCGGGACTGCTAATACAATTAGCAACTATAATGCGGATAACATGTGGCTTAGCCTAAGTTACATGTTTGAACTTTGGTCAATATGCTTAGAAGACAATTCTATGTCGGTATATAGATAGAAGTAGAAAGCTCTTTAGAGTTTCATTGTTAAAAAGCTACATAAACATTTTGTTCATTCGATGTTTCGAGGAGTTTTAGGGTAACGTACACTACTCCTTGCAAACCATTGACATTAAATGATCTTCTGAGGGAATATTTCTTCCGACTCTTTTTTATATCTATACTAGCTTCACCCCGCGACTTCGTGCGCGTGAAATTTCTTGTTCCCTCGACCCACCCCATCGCATCGTATCGCCTGCCCGCGCTATTACTTCGTTTTCGCTTAGCGTTCTTTCTGACTTTTTTTCTTTTTGCTCGTCTCCTATAGGTCCTAGCGTGATGTTAAATAACGTATAGCCTTCCTCAAGAATTGGGCTATCAAGTTCAAAAAGATTTTTTCAAATCTGACCGGAAGTTCCAGAGATTACTCCATATATATAAACTTATAAGCAAACAAATTTTTACTTTTTTATAATATTAGTATATATGACAGCGCCGACATGCGACAGTAGGTACCCTTTATGTCAAAGCCACAAAATTGCGACCAGGAGTGTTAATTGCAATTGACAAGCTTATTTCAGCTATCTATAATTATCATGATTTTTTTAGCTTCTACCAACTTACTGAATCAAAATCTAAATCTGAAAATCCTCAGGTAGAAAATATGATGACACACTACACAAAAAACATACATACCTACACATACATAAACTCACGCCTTCTTACCATGGGGGTAGGCAGAAACTATAGAATGCCACCTGCTACGATCCTCACATACTCCTTTTGCTTCGTTTACTTTCATACATCTGGTCATACACGCACGCCGGTTGCGAGTACTACGCACTTAACCTTTCTGAAGAACATCACAAATAAGGTCACTATATGTCCTCAAACAAGATCATGCGAAATAGAATCCCCTGTTTAGTAAACTAGAACCTTCCACCAGTCAATGATGTAAACAACAAAAAATATACAAAGTTACACGAATTTCTTAAGAAACTGTATAAAAATGGAGAAAAAGAAAAATCTGTACTCGAGCGAGAGCGATTGTAGCGTTTAATTAAATACCGTATCGCATTGTAACAGATAATTGAAGAAACTGGAGAATTAAATTGAACAATAGATACAATTCTGAATAACAGAATAAGTCATTAAAGAAGTTTATGAATCTTTTAAGGCCCACTTGTACCGCCAAACACTAAACACGTTTAGCGCTAAATGGGTTTAAAACATTAGTCTGTTTCTGCCAAATTTTTGAAGATGACAGAATGATGTTTAAAACTCGTTTAGCGCTAAACGTGTTTAGTGATTGGCGGTGCAAGTGGGTCTTAGACGTCAGGCCTGGAGGTTCAGGGATCTGGTTTTGAATCACCGAAATGGTGGATGAAAATCAGGTAAGTGAAGTTTTTAATTGGAAGTGAAGTGATTGTGTGTGTTTTGTGAAGTTTTTGTTATTTTTTGATTAATTGTGTGTGGCCCATTGTTTGATACATAGTTAAACATGACCATTAAGTAATTTTAACAATTAGTCACTTGACAATAGTCAATAGCTGTCAAAGTTTAACTACTCTGTCTACACATGGTTAACTTTTATAGCAAATTGTATTTTATTTTAATTATAGTTAGCTTAACCATTTGTCAAACAACATATTTCTGTCATTTTGAACTAATAGTTAGTTTAACTAACGCATTTTAACTATTAGTAAGTTTGACTACTGACTGATCAAACAGCGGGCCCTGAGTCACGTCTAAATTCAATAAAAAGAAGAAATAGCCTTCATGCAGAAATACTCTTCATGCTCCTACCAGGTATACGAATCAGTAGGTACAGGCAATTCATTACTGAACAAAATAAAAAAAAGAGATCGAAATAACTAATTAGACGACATTTTTATCCTTCGGGTGAGACTTTAGAAGAAGCGGATAGCGATAGTAAATTCACAAAAAACAAAAAACAAAAAGTCGGCAACTAACGCAGTCATTATTTAGTGGCTATTAAATTTACCAAATAACTTGGGATATATTTAACTGGTCCTCTAAAAACTTATTGACTTTTTAATGATGGCCACTTTTTCAAATAAATGAGCCTCATTATAAACTTTTTTGCTTTTTCTCGCAGTAACTCTAAAGCCAACCAAACGGATTAGGTTAGGTTAGAACTGTGACCAATCGCGCTACATCCAAGTTGGTAGCAGTTACTAGTCTATTTAGTATCTTTACGACACAAAAATATGAATTATTTGAGGTTCACAAAGAGACGCGCAATTATTATATTAGAGTACTTATTCAGTAACACTTTTACGAAAGTAAAATGGGAATTCTTTGAGGTTCGATTAAATACATGCCAAATAATTTTACCTCCATCCTCCAACTAAATCTGACCTTGAAGAAAAGCCCAGGACATCAGATAATGATCAGACAAGATGGGCTCTTCAAATAATGGGGCAAACCTTAACACTTTACCACTCTTAAAGACAAATCAAGTGGGTCCACACAAACCCTCGATCGGTCCTCCACAAAAGAGACGCACCCTTATTTTTACACTCAAGATACTTTATTAAGACAACTCGAAGATTAATTAGTCTGCAAATATTTGAAAAGATACCTCAAAAGGTTTATTTTTAGAAGGAATTGTGAGACCAGGATGAATGCTTTAGATTTGTGTAAAAAGTTTCCAGAGATACAGCAGGTGGTGGACAAAGGAAAAAGACTGTGAATTAATGATTTTTTGCGACATTTTAGGTATTTTTAAATTCCTCAGGACGAACTACGGTTGCGTAGGTACTGTTTACGCTGGGCGTACTAACAGTACCGGGTCGTTTAAATAAAATATAGGTATAATTCAGTATTTCATTCGTAATTATTTAAATGAAATCAAATGAATCTATAACATTTTACATGATGACGCGGTCTATCAGCCCCTGAAACCGAGTCTTTTTTATTATCTAATCTTCTAAATTCGAAATAGTGTTTGTCTGATAATCTTATGCCTTTATCTAATAAAATATTTGTGGAGGTTGCATGGAAACGCCAAGCAGGCTAAAGTCTCTTCAGAAGGTACCTATTAAGACTTTTCAGTTCAAACTTATCTTTTTTTGCCTTTATGCACTAACTACTTTCCATTATGTTGAACTTCTAACTGCATAGGTACTGTAGGACTAGCCAGAGCAATAGGTAAATAAAAGTGTTCACTTGTTGAAATAAGCATGGTTTATATATTGGGTTCAAACACTGGGTAAACTAAAAGCACAAATATTACGGCAATACATTTATAGTTACATTATTACAATTCTCAGTACTTACATGGGTATTACAAGATCCTTACACTTTCACAGTTCAACCAATAATGCCTTGCTAAAATGGCGCTACCACGTAAGTTTTAAATCCCTGCACTGTAACAGACTCAAATAGTCAGTTGACAATTGATATCCGGTGGCGCCATTTTAGCATTTTAAACAAATCAAATAACTTGTAAAATTATGACCCACAAAATAATAATAATTCAAAATACTGTTAATATCATAAAAATACCTAAACATTTATATAAATAGCTAACAGTACGGTATTAAGACTTTTCAGTTCAAACTTATCTTTTTTTGCCTTTAGGCACTAACTACTTTCCATTATGTTGAACTTCTAACCGCTTAGCTTTCTAAGTTATAAAAAAGATTATAGTTTTGCATGCAGCCGAAACATTTTTAAACGAAAACAGCATGTCTAGGACACGGCTAGAAATTAGAATATCTGCTCATCCTCAAAATACTTAATCAAAACTACTCAAAACTTTGCAACTAACATTATTTATTCAAAAAAGTGCCTCAATTTAAACAAAATGCAAAATATAGTAGTTGTAACGCCATTATTGTATTAGATACTCGGTATAATTAGTTCTTTGGTACTTTTGCTGCATCAAATTACATAGATGCTTATTGTTCATACATTTTAGATGAGACTCGCTAAGTTTATTGCACTTTTTACTTTCAATATTATTTTTACAAGTTGAAATAGTAAATTAGAATTTCAAAAGCAGATGGTGCTTCAAATGTGTGGGTGATTATTTATTTGGGAGAAAACTACAATATCAGACGTATTTTATGACTCAAAGATTTTCACATTAATGCCTTAATAAAAAAAAGTTACTGATTTACTGAACTTTTCTATTTTTATTTTATTTATTGTTGACTGTTAAACGAAGCTCTCAAAACAATTGAATACTCCACAATACGTAGCAGTCTGAAATCATAAGTAAAAACAGGACAAAAATGTTAGGTATTTTTTTTTGAGTTAAAATTAAAATTTCTCGAAAGCAACTGACTTTATGACCATACATCGGGAGTTAAGTTCGTTGCATTTTAACTGCTTTATCGCGCCCTGCAAGGAATATGTCAAGTAACCAGATACCCTGTATACAGGGTGGATTTTTGAGATGGGGCAGCAAGGGCAGCAACCTTAACCGTTGTAGGTACAGAAAAACGGTCTTAGGACAAAAACTTTTTTTATGCCAATAGATCATGTTTCATATAAGGATCACAAACCTCTATTGGACCAACTGAGGTTTGAGTACTAGTAAAGTCAGAAATCGCAAAATAAAACTATTCCCATACATTTCGTTGTAAATGAGACTACAACTTACTGTTTTACCATCGATAAACTGGTAGCTACAAGGAGACTAATCGAAAAACAACTACAAAGAATAACTTCCACTTTGGGTATTATTTCACCTTAAAATTAAAAAATCAATAACTTGAAACTTTACATTTGGACTCACCTAGAATTTTTACTTTTGTGCTTCAAGATAATGAGGTGCTCAAAATGGTAGTCATTTTGACGTAGGTATAGGTTTACTCTCTTTACTACAGAGCGGGTAGCGGCTGATAATGTGAAAGGATGAATGCCATAGTGAATCGTGGTAAGTGAATCTATGAGTTCCAGAACTCTGTCGTATTTCTTTTTATAAAGTTCATTTTATAATAGCCCCACATAAAAAAATCTAGAGGCGTGAGATCAGGACTGCGAGATGGCCACGGTATAGGACCATATGTTCCTATCCACTGCCTCTCTAATTGCCGTTTCAAATTACAACGGGTTTGGCGGCTGTTGTGTGGCGGAGCGCCCTCTTCATCTTCAGAGGTCATTTAAAAAGTAAGTTGTAGTCTCATTTCCTACGAAATATATGGGAAAAGTTTTGACGATTTCTGGCTTTTCTAGTACTCAAACCTCAGTTGGTCCAATAGAAGTTTTTGATCCTTATTTGGACCATGATCGATTGGCATAAAAAAAAGTATTTGTGAAAATTGCCCATTTTCCTGCTGACTGCACATTTTTTTTCAAAATCTGTGAATGTAAATCAAAATTTCTCAAAAAGTTTTTCCTGTAGGTACAACGGTTAAGGTAGCTGCCCTTGCTGCCCCATCTCAAAAATCCACTCTGTATAAACAGGATATTTTTTTAACCAGTGCGCAAACTGTAGCCATGAATTCAGCACATGATTCTAAATCCTCTAGCGCAGAAATTTCAAGTCGGTTATCAAAAAAAAAAACAGCTGTTTCATAGAAAAGTGCAATACCTACGCGGTCAAAATGTATGAAACAACTAATAAAAAAGTTATAACTGACGAAAAATTTCTACGCTAGAGGGTATAGAATCATATACTGAATTCATGGTTACAGTTTGCGCACTGGTTAAAAAAATATCCTGTATATCCTATCTACTAATCCATCCAAAGGTTGTCTGTAAAAGATCGCTTTTAACGATAAGACCGCCGATTGTGTCACCCTATGTAAAATTTCTACAATTTATATCTGTAATTTTTATGGTGTACATAATAAAGAGTCTTCTATTCTATTCTACTAGTCTCTGATTGTCTGCAGATCAGAATAAAAATCAACATTGTTCTTACGACATATTGGCAAGAAGGTAATATTTGAACTTTCATCCTTGGTAGCCAGCTCTAGTGAACTTGACAAAGAAAGTCTTAGAGAATGATGTAATGAACATAATAGCCTCTATTCATCTACGTTTAAGAATCGCTAAGATGCAGCGTTTAAATTCATTTCTATTTTTAGCTATGACATTGAAGTGAATCATTTATCTGGAATTTTTAACACAAAAGAATCTTGAATTTATCAATTATGTGTGCATAATACTATGTAGGTACAATCAGCCACAAAAAGATGTATACATTGACATGAGTTCTTTCGATTGACTACAATTTGTGTGCCATAATGCTGTATCAATGTGTAGCTACAATCAAGTACCCAATGTGTAGCCCATACATCGATACATTATTATGGAACAAAGAAGTAGACAATTAACCTTCAAACAAAGTGACAATAAACTAACGTATATTTTTGATGTAACCAGAATTATAATATTATATTTACTTCAACAATAGAATAAAGAAAAAAAAAACAATAAAGTTAACTGCATTAAATTTGATTATCATATTGATGGATCAGTACTGAGCAGAGTATCGGTCATCCGTGACCTAGGGGTTCTCTTCGATACATCCCTATCTTTCCGCGATCATATTGATAGTATAGTGACTAAGGCTAAAAGAATGCTTGGCTTTATAATCCGTATGTCAAAACCTTTCCGTAATTATAGTAGCATTATTTTACTTTACAACGCACTAGTAAGGAGCTCCTTGGAGTATTGTTCCACTGTTTGGTCTCCCTATTATTCAACTTATACTAATAATGTTGAATCTGTTCAGGCCCGTTTTGTTAGGTATTTATGTATGAAGAATGGGATCCGAAAAGCTATACCTGATTACAATGACAGGTTAAAGCACTTTAAAATGATTAGCTTAAAAGAAAGACGTAACCTTTCTGACTTACTAATACTTCATAAAATTATAAAAGGTTCCATTGATGCACAATTGGTAAACTATTTTAACTTTAGGTCTAGCCAACGTAGTAAGCGTCATCATCGTATTTTTGAATTGCCCAAATCCACCTTAAATACCACATATAATAGCCCACTAACACGTATGGCAAGGCAATATAATGATAGGTCCAACTTCAAAGATTACCCTATTGATATTTTCTCCATGAGTTTCGCTTCACACAGACGTTCTCTATTTAAACGGTGTGAACAGTGCACGTCTATATACTCGTAGCTCAAATTGGTTAGTTTTATGTCTTCTAGACACACTTTATTTTTGTTTCCTTTGTCTCTAATTTTTCATATGTTCAATGTCATGCACACCTGTTATTTGCATGGTTACTGTAATGCTGTTGTTATTTTTATTTGAATTCTAAGAAGTGACTGTGCTGTTGGTGTGCTTATTATAAATAAATAATATTTACAATTAAAATATGAAAAACTAACATAACTAAAACTATTAACAAATTAAAAAATGGCGTCGAAAAATTCCTCCGCATCGCTGTCGACTGGTAATGTACACAAGAGACTGGCGGCATTGCCACGTTGTATGGCAATGCTTAGCCTCTGGCCAAGGTGAAATCCAGCCCTTGGGTCACGGGAAGTGTCAAACAGGCGGGTGGAGATTTCCTTGAACAAAACATGGGCACTCGGAACCCACGGCCCGAGGGTTTCAACCCCGAACGGCTTCCGCAGCCGCAGCAGCGGCGCCAGCACAGCACGCCGAGACTGGAAGACGGGATGGCGCAAAACACATGTTGCGTCCCACACTAAAAGCCTACCCACCTTCCATGGAAATAAAGACATGCCGTCCGGTCTCTTGCCATCGTCGCGTGCCAAGCCATTAGGTTCTAATACAGCTGGAACGCCGACGGTGACAAGAGCTCGTCGGATGATGTCATTAATGTTCGCGTGCCGCGGTATGCGGCCCGCACTTCGGCTGCAAGACTGACTGTGGTGTCCGAGGCTGTTGACAACTTCGCCACAGTGACAGCGATGAGGAGAACAAAAAGGAGCTCCTAGTCGCAGGGAAGCAGCGAGGCGGAAAGTAGTGTCGTCGAACAGAGTGCCTATGTTCGACGACGGTAGAGCATGAAGCCAAAGACCCGACTCCCACTTACCCACAGCCAGTAGGCGCGCACGCTCCACAGTAGTAGCAGACGTGTCAATTAAATTATTCTGTACTACTCTGCAAAGTGGCTTATCCCACCGTCTCTGCGAAGATGAATTGTCGGGTGGATCTAAATTCGGGCAAGCGAGACTCCAGGCATCCATAGCCTCGGTGAAGTACGGCACATCAAAATCAATCAGTGTGGAGGCTAAGATTTTCCTGATTAATTTCTCAGTGCCGTAAACCGAGGATATGTAAACTAATACTAGAATTTTTGCGGACGCAGAGGTCTCCCATACGAATGGGGAGAGTAGCTTGTCTCCAAGCTAGTAGACAATTAAATGATTCTTGTCATCTTTTTGAAGTTATTTGTATATACCCGGCCACCGTATAATTAGAGTGCTGGACTTATTGTTAATATACATAAGTCTGAAATGTCCAAGCGTGATCAGTAAAATGTCCAAGATAAACTTTGAAAGTACGCACGACGACATATCAACCTATACATTTCCAGTATATGCTGACTTCTCCTGACGAAAAGCAAGCCAGTCAGCTAAAACTGGAAATGTATAACTTGATATGTCGTCGCGCGTCGTGTGTACATTATGAATTAAATAAGTCTCATTGGTACTTGCCTGAATTTGAACACTACCTCGTGCATGAGCAGCGAGGACTTAACCACTGGGTTATCACGACAGATACTATCCGTCTATTATACCTTGATTTTGTGACTGTACCATTATGTATGGTTAGGTACTACAATTATTTTTTACCAAAAATCTTGTGGAACCACGTTTAGCAATTGTAATTTTTCAACTGAGTTGTATATTAAATTGTTGAACACATTGAACATGAAATTAATTATATTTTTATGAACCCATCATTAAGCAAAACGTTTAGGAAGGGGCACCATGTTCAATCAAGAAAATATCACTTCACTTGACAAAATTCAAAAATAATCTTCTCGTAGTGTAGGTATCGATTCAATTGTTACAGTTCACAAAAGTAATTATGTGAAGATGCTTTTTATACCCAAAACCTCAGAATTCCAAGCAAAATATTATGTGATAATCGTTGTTGAATTTCGCCGAGTGTATACATATTTTTGCCCTTCACATACACGAACAGTCCAATCAAAATCACATTGCATATGCAAATATGCTTGTTGTTTTGGATTGGAACCTCCTATCGTGAATTGAATCAGTAAACAACAGCCATACACAAGGAAATCTCTCACAAACAATACGGCTGAGAATATTGAATCTATAGTGGACACAACTAGGGAACGTGCCGAGAGTGGCATTACCTCTGGGGGTTGTGAATTGCGTGGTACGCCGACTAGCAGCAAGGGGCACGTGCTCTTTAACAGATTGTCAATAAGCGACACATCACTGCTTCACAAGTTCTTACAACTTAAAATAAACATCTATATTTCTTCTTTATTATATTACTAGCTTTTGCTCACGGCTTCGCTCGCATTATTTAGACTTCGACAGTGAATTCGGGTTACAATTCAATCATGATTCGAAAGACACGTGGCGCCATCTATTATCATAAGAACGTTATTGTTGTTTTCCTTGGGAGCAGTACTTTTTTTTGGGATGAAAGGTACCCTATGTCCGTTTCAGTACACCTGACAACGTATATGCAAAATTTAAGGATGATCGGCTCAGTGATTTAGGCGTGAAAAGGTAACAAACAAACAAACTTACTTTCGCATTTATAATATTAGTTAGGATGACCTGTAAGTTTAACACTAATGCATTATACACATAAATCAACGTCGCATGTCTTTCTACATCGTTCTCACATTTTTAATTTCAACATGGATGATGTAAACTTTTTTTTTTTTTGTTACTGTATTTTGATTTAAAAGAGTGTCCATGGAGTTTCTTGCCCGTTCTTCTCCATAGGTACCTACTACGCTTTAGAATGGGCAACAAGCTTCATTTTTCTGACTGACTGACAATTCAAAAGTGCCTGTAATTGGTTTATTTGAAATAAATACTTTGAGTTTGAGTTTGAGTTTAAACCTTCCGGAATAAATTCTATAAATGATGGTATGGAATGGCTTTCACCATTTATAGAATGTATACCGGAAGGTTCATCAAACTCAGCTGCTTATTTTAGAAGAATAATGCGGTTACTAATAACTAGCTGCCCGGCGCGACTTAGTTCACGTGGTATCTTACCCCTATCCTACCCTACCCCTAAACCTTCGCGGGCGTATGCAGAAAAAATCATCAAAGTTTCATCAAAATCTGTCCAGCCCTTTCGTAGTCCATAGAGGACAAACAAACAAACACTGATTTTTATTTATATATATATGTATAGATATAGTATTAAAGTTTTACTGAAGTGGCTATTACAACGTTAATGCATAGTTTAAACTACATTTTGTCTTCTTCTCATAAACTCAAAACTTAAACTCAAAGCATTTATTTCAAATAAACCAATTACAGGCACTTTTGAATTGTCAAGGGGTCGGTCAGTCAGAAAGATGAAGCTAGTTACTCATTCAAAAGCGTAGTAGGTACCTATGGAGAAGAACGGGCAAGAAACTCCATGGACACTCTTTTAAATCAAAATACGGTTACAAAATATAGGTTACATCGTTGTGTTACGTGTTCCATACAGAGAAGGAACGAGCATTGTTCACAGAACCACAGTGCTTTTTTATTACAATCATTTAAATATGTAGGTACTTGCCAGTTTTAAACCCATAACTTCGTGTTCTAGGTGATCTTTGAACTAGTCAGGTCTGGGGTAGCCCGCTAGCAGGCTAAAACAATAGAAAATCAATTGTGTCTCATTAGCGATGCTTAATGATGTTTTCAATTTAATTTAACAGAAAGAACCAACCTACTAGATTTAGTAGTTATTCTTCATCATCTGCGACTGTTGGAATAACAAAGATTTACTATTAATTTACTATTAAATAGGTATGTTAGTTTTGAGTCAAAACTAACATAACGCTAAACTTTTCAGTCAGTCAAAACCTTTTGACTGCTCAAACCGTATGATTGCGAACATGGTTAGTTTATAATCTATCTCGCGAGATTGTAAACTGCCGCTAAATTGTACTACCCATGTCAAACCGTCAAATTGCGAACAAACCTGCACTTTTACCGACAGGGATCACAACCAGTCTGATTTTATCACCCAAAAAACTTGTGAAGATGATTGGCGAGAGAACCGATACTGTTCTGCTCAGTAGGTTCACTGAACTCCACGTGTTGCGAGACCGATGAGTCTACTGTGCGCAGACGGTCTGTCTAGTTTCTTCTTTTTACTTTTAATTACTAACATTAGTTATAAGCAAAATTCTTGTTACTAATAACCTTGCCTTGCCTATGGACTTTTTTTGTTTGATTATTTTTATTTTTAAAGAAATGTCAAAAGTAGACGTTTCATTTTTGTATGGAACTTTGGCTAGGACGTGTACATTCACAGAAAATCTGTGAAATGTATCTATAAACATGTAACAGGCAATGATTTATTGAATTAATTTGTATTGTAGAAGTACAAAAATAAAATTGAAAATGTTTGATATTTGTTGTGAGAAAAATAGAGACTTAATGACAGCTGACAATGACATTAATGTCATCATTCAATAACCTATATCGGGGATAATTTAAGATTGACAACGACACTTCCAACAGTGTATGTCAAAATAAAACGTTCGGAAATCGGAAGTACACTGGCCAAGTAGATTTTATTAATCGAACTATGATAATAGGTCTTTACCTATGAAATTGCCGTTTTGTATGAAAAAATTTAAACGAATTTTTTTCATGAATTTTTTATTTGTATTAATCGAAGTAATCACCCATGCAATCAATGCATCTTTGCCATCGCAGTGGCAGTTTATTGATGCCCTTCTTAAAGAAATCAGCTGGACGGGAGGCAACAAATTCTTCAAAGGCATTTTGTACTGCCTCTCGGGTATTAAATTTTTTTCCCGCCAAGAAGTTATCCAAATTCTGGAAAAAGTAGTAGTCTGTAGGCGCAAGGTCTGGTGAGTAGGGCGGATGACGGAGAGCTTCCAACCCCAGTTCTTGCAACTTGGAGACCGTCTGCTGTGCAGTATGAGGTCGCGCGTTGTCGTGCAGGAGCAGCGGAGACGAGCGATTGACCAATGCTGGTTGGAGATGCGCCAGCTTCTCCATCATTGTGTTCAGTTCTTCACAGTACACATCTGCAGTAATGCTCACCCCGTTTGGTAAGAAGCTGTGATGAATCACACCGGCGCTAGACCACCAAACAGTGACCATCACTTTTCTAGGGGTAAGTTTTCGTTTAGGGCATTGTTTAGGTGCTGAACCAGGATCCAACCAACTTGCTGAGCGCTTACGGTTATCAAACAGAATCCATTTTTCATCGCAGGTAACAATGCGGTTCAAAATTCCTTCATTTGTGTGTCTGTTGAGCAGTGCAAGGCACGTCTCGACGCGTACTTCGCGCTGGCGATCATTGAGTTCGTGGGGCACCCATTTGTCAAGCTTTTTTACCTTGCCAATTTGACGCAAATGGACCAATATTGTTTTGACGCTAACGTCGAAAGCTGCTGCTAATTCAGCCGTAGATTGTGTATCATCAGCTTCCACAATCGCCTTTAATTCGTCATTGTCGACCAAAGTCTTCGGACGACCGCGAGGTTCATTTTTCAGGTCGAAATTTCCAGAACGGAAGCGAGCAAACCAATAACAGGTGGTGCGTTGGTTTGTAGTGTTAGCTCCGTAAACGTCGTTGATGTTGCGTGCCGCTTGTGCCGCGTTGCTGCCACGACGGTACTCATATTCCATAATTACTCGAATTTTTAACGTATCCATGATGACGAAAAAGATTGAAATGCGATGAAAATGTAACACTAATCAATAAAGAAATGACTACTTTTAGAAAAAAAAATCCATGTTTTTAAAATAAAATTAATTTGAAATTAGAATTCTTAGCCAAACAAAAATTATTTTGATTTGTAATGGCCAGTACTGCAGAACGGCAATTTCATAGGTAAAGACCTAATATTATTACATGTTTCTATTAGTAACACATTAGAAATAGGTGTAATAGATGAATTAATAATACAGCGTTACCTTTTTATAATTATATTTAATATTTTTGTATTTACGGTGTAACACTAATTTCAGATCCATTCTGATTTCAGAACGCATGTTGTAAGGATGCCGCCATAGGGTGGCCAAACGACAACAATGGCAATAATTGAAAAACTTTAAATTGTCTGTACAATAAAGATAACATTCTCAAATTCACGGATTAATATTTTTCCTTAACACAGTGTATTTTTCCCCGCTTTTCGACATAATGTACAAGTTCTAGCCAAAAATGAAACATCTGCTTTATGGCAGAGTTATTTTTTTTATTATATAGGAAAAGTTCCAATGCAGTGGTTTTAGAATCTTGTACTGAATCTATGGTAACACAGATTGTGCGGCGATATTCCGGCCACTCTGTTTATATCGATTGACCTTTAAGAAAATTGTTTGAAGTAATCACTAAGAAATAAGATTGTATGAAGTTTGAATAACACTTTGAACTAAAAGGTTCTAATCAGTTCTTTAAGGCTATGAATGGTATGTACAATATTAGGTAAATTATGAATAGGTATAATATTTTCCTTGGTTGGTTCAACAATTTTGAAAATTGATCAAAATATGCATAGCCTTTTCATTCCTAATCTGACTCCAATATAAGTTTGCAATATACCACAAAAGTTAATACAAAAAATATTATACTTAAATTTTTATTCCGTCTCCTACGAGTAGCGCCACAGTTAAATTTAATACCAAATAAAATATGTTTAATAAAAATGTTGCCAATTTCCGTCAGAAATAATTCTACTGAGAAATTTTTCTAAATTAAATTCGGTGAAGCAAACTGAATTTTAAAAGGAAAATGAAGAAAAAATTATAAATTCACTTGTGCAAAGAATTTTACATTGCGTCATTTTTACTTTAACTTCATCCGGTTTTATTCGTCATATTGTGTCACGAAAACAGTAGTTTTTGGGTACGGTAGTTTATTTTTTTGTAATTGAAAATTTTTGATCAGGCAGACGTCAGAGGAGTTTAACCGCCGCATAATTCTCATCTCTCAAAATGAGTCTAGGAGTCGATAGAATGGTTTGGACATTTTCAAATATAAAATATGTACCTATGCATGTAATTTTAATTGGTCGTTCTAAATGTTATTATATATGACGGAGGAGGTACGCGTGTCTCGTTATTATCAGCCACATTTTAACTACTGTGGGCGTACTATAGGTAATGTTGGTTATGGCGCAATAGAAAAACCGTTTGCAGTTTAAATCAAATTATAATTTACGAAGAAATTAATCACACTAGCGAATCACACACTGTAGGTACAAGACACAACTATATGGAACGCGTGACAGTTCCTACGATGGAGGTAATGATCTCCTCGAAGGCAGAATGGTAAGTGTCCACTCGTCCCATCAGCGCTCCTCCATCAGCCAGGCTCTGTCATAGCACGAAGTTAGCCGAGTATGCACGTCATCGCGACGGTGCTGCCACCTACCGGAACTCGTACTGCGCTTCGTTTAAGTGTCCATACTAATGACCGTCTCCGGCATATACAATACTCTGTGCTGGGCTGTGTGACTCTTTCAATTCTTAGAAACTTCGCGAGTCTATCTTGGACATTACTGACATCGGGAGGAAACCTGGACTTATTAATAGTTAATACAAGTCTAAAATCGCCAATCCTCTTGAGCAAGCATGGTGGTCAATGCTCGTGCCTTCTCTTTATGAGAAGAGGCCTTTGCCCCACAGTGGGACAATAATAGACTGGTATCGTTATATATATTATAATGATATTATCAATATTATCGATATTATCAATTATATCTGGCAAAATTTTAATAATTCGACAGAAACGAACTTTGGCCATTTTTCATGACACTCGAATGTAACATTACTTCGGCATATTTCTTCATGAGAGTGGAATGAAAAAATCAAGTGATTCTGTTAAGCGAGTAAAGTTTGAACCCGACAACGTCTTGTATTATTATCAGTTTACTGAAACATCGAAGATTCGAGAACTTCTACATCTAACTTTATACGTTAAGTTTGAAGCTCGTTACCCAGAGTTTAATACGGCAAAGTTAGTGGCCTATACGTCTTCATAAATTAATTTGTTGATTAATGATCTGAAATGAAGACTATAATTAATAGAAAAAGTAGAATTTGGTAGCTATACAGACATACCTATGTATAAAGGTGTAAATAAATATATGATTGGTATTCAATTATCTAGGACTTTTCCCACAAAAAAAAATTAACACCTAAGCATTTATACCTCTGAGAGAATAGAATAGAATACTCTTTATTATGTAGGTACACCATAAAAATTGCAGATATAAATGTAGAAATTTTACATACGGTAACACAATGGGCGGTCTTATCGCTATAAGCAATCTTTTACAGACATCCTTTGGGTGGATTCAAGGAAGAAGGAGAGACAATAATGCAGGTAGTCAGTGGTGTACCATTTACATATACAACAAATACATATATACATAAAACATATACAGTTATAGAGATATAAGTTTGAACAAAAAAAAAATTGAGTTTTACATAACATAACATCACGCCTGTATTCCCAGAAGGGTTAGGCAGAGGTGTACCTATAGCACACCCACATTTCGCCAGTTATGTTTAAGTCCCATGTAATAGGGGGCGAGCCTATTGCCATCAACCGGGCACAAATCCAGACTCCGGGTTGCTATCGAGAAATTCCAGATGGAAAAACCCAATAACACTTTGCCCGATCGGGAATCGAACCCAGGACCTCATGCTTAGTAGTAGCGCTTGCGACCACTAGACCAACGAGGCAGCGGGGGGAGGTTTTTGACTTTTATAATTCAAAAAATCCAACTTGTATTGCGCTGTCTTAGTATACATAATCAGCCTATAATGCTCCCACTGCTGAGACACAGGCCTCCTCTCTTTGAGAAGGAATGGGCTGTAATCTACCACGCGGGCCCAGTGCGGGTTGGTAGATGTCACATGTCTTCGAATTTTTGGTTCTAGGTCATGCCGGTTTCCTCACGATGTTTTCCTTCACCGCTTTGAAAGCAGTGGTGATGAAATTATTTACACAAAGTAAAGCGCCTGCCTGGGTTCGAACCCACGACCTACAACTCGTAAGTCGGGGCCGATACCACTGGGCCACCACTGCTCCTAAACACTTTTAAATATTAAACATTCCCTTAAAATAATGATCTTCAATACCAAAAGTTAAAGTATTTTTCTATGTTAAAATACTTCTAAGTAAAAGATCTTTGACATTTTATACACAGTATCACTTTAAACGATTTCTATGATAAAAGAGACTAAGTAAATTAAAAATGAAATCTCCAACTTTTTCTAAAAAAATAGGTATGCATTAATACCAAGAAAATTTCATTACAACAGGTTTAACGTTTCTAAGAAACCTCTTCACAGACAAACAGACTTGAATAAATTAGTTTATGTCAATAGTTTATTCAGAAATAATTATAAATAAGACTTGAGTTGATTTCACCAAATAGAGTACAATTAGATATTTAAAAGAATATCTTGAGACTATCTTAGAGCATGGAGATAGGGGTCATTGTCCTTTAAAATGTTCAAATACACACGGTCAAAATTATTGCGCTACTGAATATTAATACAGTGTTTAGTGACTAAACCAGGGCTTGGAACCGGTACCTAAAATACAGGTTCTGTACCGGTACTTAGCTGTTCTTGCCATTTCGGTACCTGGGTACCAGTCCCAGATGGTTACCGCTTGCAGATGGTACCGGTTCCAGAGGGATACCGGTACTCCACCTAATAAGTACCGGTACCAAATTCAGGTACCCGGCGCGTCCCACAAATTTCGTATTTGTACTTTGAAGTTATTTTGCTAATGCCTATTAACTATCTTTTTTACTTACTATATCTGTTTTCTCACTCTAACTTACGAAAATATTAGTTTGGTACTAGTTTTGGTACCAGTAAAGTACCGATAATGATTAGAAATACCAATAGCACAGGTACTACGCCTGGTACCTATACCAACAGTACCGGTACTACTCTGGTACCGGTATCACACCAATACAAATGGTACCGTTTCTCAAAAATACCGGTATTTCAAGACCTGGATACTGTAATAATATACTGTATAATTTAAAAAAAAGGAGGAGGTAAAATTAATGAGTTTGTATGTAGGTAATCTTCGGAATTATCTACTGATCGGTTTTCCAAAATTCTTTCACTAATCGGAAGCTGTATTGCCGAGTGTCATGCCAAGGATATATTGCATGTTAAAACAAGCAAATTCATGAGGACGAAGTTAGTTTAGTCATATAAAATTCACATTTAGCTATGTGCTGGCTCTTAGCTATGAACGACTTTAAAATGTTCATAATTATTTATTATAATAATTTCAATGAAAATATATATTTTTAATTTTCAATTTCAAATTGTATAGAACGCAATTAGTAAAATTCAGTAGGTTTGGTGTAAAAACTGTTTGTCTGCCTCATTAGTCTAGTGATTGCAAGCACTACTGCTAAGCATGAGGTCCTAGGTTCGATTCCCAGGTCGGGCAAAGTGTTATTAGGTTTTTCCATCAGGAATTTCTTAATAACAGCCCGGAGTCTGGATTTATGTCAGGTTGGTGGCAATAGACTCGCCCTCTATTACATGGGACTTAAACATAACTGGCGAAATGTCGGAGTACTATAAGTTCACCTCTGCTTAACGCTTCGGGAAAAAAAGGCGTAATGTTATGTTATGTTTAAACTTTGTCAAATAAAACAGAGTTGAACATTACAAAAGTTTTACATGTTAAATGTAATTTTAACAACCCACGTCGAGATTTGAACTCAGTCAGTCTTGTTATTATAAAGTTTTATAAATTCATTGTTTTAGTATTCAAAATTATAATTTTAACCCTTTGTTATTCTAAAAAAGTTCAATGCATAGAAAAGCAATTTCATACACATAGTTGTATTTTTTTTTTTTCGGTGAAATAAAACATTTGAAAAGTCTACAGTTTTATAACCAGCTAACAACAACTGCAGTACCTATATTACCTTAAAAAAAAAAAAACATTTGTCATACCTAATAATTGTATTTTTTTTTAAGGTAAACAAGTTAAGAAAAAAAACCTAAAGTGTTAATCTACTTTTATTGCTGACTGTACCTATAAAACAGGCAAACTGGATAACGAAAAACACTTAATTATGACATAACTTACAATCTGCATACTCTACTTACTTAAGTACAGTAAGCTACACAAGTTATATAGTAAGGATACCTGTGTTGGTGGCCGGCACCGGCGGCGATCGAACCCATTAACGTAATTAATTGTTCGATACATCAAACAGTGGTGTTTTGTTAGATGAACGCCAGGTTCGCGGACCTGTAGGTGCTTACTAAGAAATTGAATCAGTGTTTATGTCGGTCCAATCAGCCCACGGATTTAGAAAATCGATAACAGATTATTGTCATCGTAGCAACGTAAGTACCACTCATGTTATACCATCTATCATTATTTATCCAACAATCTGTGCTTTTAAAGACCAACTGTGTATTTGAATAAGTTAGTTTAAAGTTACAATTCTTAAGGCGATCGCAGACTGCAAACCGCAACAGCAATGCCATGCCGCAACCGCACTGACAAACCGCAGTGACACAAGAGACGCCCCCTGCCAGTATTTTCACCCGCTGCCAGTAGTGTCACCTGCTGCCAGTAGTGTCGCCCGCTGCCAGTAGTGTCGCCCGCTGCCAGTAGTGCCGCCTGCTGCCAGTAGTGTCACCTGCTGCCAGTAGTGTCGCCCGCTGCCAGTAGTATCGCCCGCTGCCAGTAGTGTCGCCTGCTGCTAGTAGTGTCGCCCAATGCCAGTAGTGTTGCCCGCTGCCAGTAGTGTCGCCCGCTGCCAGTAGTGTCGCCTGCTGCCAGTAGTGGCACCTGCTGCCAGTAGTGTCGCTCGCTGCCAGTAGTGTTGCCTGCTGCCAGTAGTGTCGCCTGCTGCCAGTAGTGTCGCCCGCTACCAGTAGTGTCGCCCGCTGCCAGTAGTCTCACCTGCTGCCAGTAGTTTTGCCCGCTGCCAGTAGTGTCGCCCGCTGCCAGTAGTCTCACCTGCTGCCAGTAGTGTCGCTCGCTGCCAGTAGTGTCACCTGCTGCCACTAGTGTCGCCCGCTGCCAGTAGTGTCGCCTGCTGCCAGTAGTGTTGCCCACTGCCAGTAGTGTCGCCCGCTGCTAGTAGTGTTGCCCGCTGCCAGTAGTGTCATCTGCTGCCACTAGTGTCGCCCGCTGCCAGTAGTGTCGCCTGCTGCCAGTAATGTCGCCCGCTGCCGGTAGCCAGTAGACCGTTATATTATTATTTTATATGTTTTTTTAAACACATCCACTAGACTCTATTAGCGTAACTATGTCCATCGTAAAATAGAAATGAGTACATAAAATTGTCTATTCTTGTTCTTACACACTATTATCAACATTTCTTTTTTATTTCTCCTTTTATAGGTTTACTAGAAGCTTAAGAAATAAACAATACCTTTGTACTTAAAAGTTATATATCATATCTGAATATATTTTACTGTGCTCACATAAATAACAAAAGTAAATTAATTAAAAAACAATAACGTTTTCTATGTAGTTTGTCTACAGAACCCGAAAGACACCCCAGAAATAAAAAATAATTCGAGCAAATCAGAAATCGTACTTAGAACTCTGCTCAACTTTGAAACCCTTACACTAATGAGATGCTATCCAATACATATTGTACCTAATTGAGTGACAATAGGATGGCAACCACAGATCGTCGGTGAGCCGCCATAACACTACAATTAACCGCTAATTAGACGCAGTTGCTAATGTGTGGTCGGTCCCTAATGGCAGGAATTTAATTTGTGTGTTGGCTTCCGTGGTGGACCGCGGTACCGCTAGTCTAGCATAGCACGGGCATATTTCAGTGTCTACATAATTATTTACTTTCACTGTAGGTACTATTAATAAATAAATTCTTTATTTCATCAAAAACCTTTAAGGGGGAAGCGCCAGGGTAGACCGCGAAATTCAAATTATCTTAAGTTTTTTTGTAATTTGCGGGTCAGTGTAAGGCTGTATGTGGAATTACTATTTCATGAAATAGCAATCAATAGGGTTACAATTTATGAAATTAGAGGGTTTTAATGATTATAATTCTGTAAATACATACTTGTTGCGGTCACGAATCATAATTATTTTGTTTAACATACCTACAACCTCACCTGCAAATTGCAAAAAACGTAAGAAAATTTGAATTTTGTTGGCTTGCATGGCGCTTCCACTATAATTATCTGGTGTATTAAAATAGGTGTAAGTTTCTGTGTCTTTGGATTCAGTCATTCTCCGTAACAACAAATCCATAATGTTTTAAATTCTATACTCTAATAGCCGGTTACTGTGCCATAGTAAATGGTATAATCCTACAGCAATATATTGTACAGTAGCACTTTCCAATTTCTTTGTTATTTTTAGGGTCCGTACGTCTGAATGAAAAAACGGTGCCTTATAGGATCACTCGTGAGTTTGTCTGTCGGTCACAGCCAATTTGCTGCAAATCTACTTGACCGATTACATTGAAGTTTGGTACACATATGAATTTTTGTCACCCAAACACAGACAAGTAACGTAAACAAAATGAATTATTAATATGGGGGTCACTTTAGGGAGCAAATTAGAAAATTAAAAACAATCGTTTTGCAAACTGTACCGTGTGACACATTAAGTGAAAGGGCTTATTACGAGGGTCTCAAATATTATTATTTTATCATTCTGAAATAAATACTTTTAAAGTTATTTAATAAAATAGATGAAAATTAACCATTCCCCGCCCTTATCTCCAAAACTATTGAGCCTAAAATCCAAGCCAAGTCTATGCACATAAATAACATGGAAAATCTGTCAATATTGTGCGTGCAAAGTTATATTTGCAGTTGGAATGTATGGGAGAACATGTTTTACAACTACAACATTTAGTTTGTTCTTAAGATAAATTATTAGCTATAAAAAGCATGATAGATAACAAATGTTCATCGTACAGAACCCTCACCACGCAAGTTCGACTCGCACTTGTCCAGTTTTCTACAGTAAGTCTCTTTCTCGATGATGGTGGGTTGGCGATTTCTGACCCTTTTTATTTCCTTTACCGTCAGTCCGTGATGTCTTGGATTAGGTTAATTATAAATTGAAAATTAATCATTAGTTCACTTGCGCAGTTTGAAGCTGCTGAAAAAGTCATGAAAAATTATCATGTCATGTTACTATTAATCTGTTCTGGATGACCATCAGCACAGGATGACAGCTGCAATGCTACCTGGTCGTTTGAAGTAAGCAGGGTAAATAACGGCCTCCATTACCAACCATATGCCAAATTCTGCCTTGCCACCATCAATGTTTACCTCGGCTCCGTTCCCTCGTTAATTAGGTTCGTAATTCGGGTCTACTGCTAGTGGTGACCTCACACAGTTTACAAACGTTTATACCGAAACCTCTGATCTAACAAACAATGAAGATGTGCGAATCTACTGCGACTAAATTTTTGAAAAATTAGAATAGAAATAAGAAAAGAAAGAAGAATAAGAAGAGAAGAAGAAGAAGATATAGAATTTAGTTTTTTTTTTTTTGAGAAATATTCTTCATGCTCCTTACGCTCGCACAGTGTATCGTAGTAATTCTTACATGATCCGCTCTGTCAAAGCATTTAACCAAATTGTTAAGATTGAATACCCCTCAATTGATTTGTTGTGTTTTATCCAAACACTATATTGTTTCTGTTGCATCCTAATAGTAGCTGCGCATGCATTTTTCCCTATGTAGGTACTTCATTTAATAGTTAATTTAATGCTAAACTTAGGATTATGCTTAGTGAATATTATTCAATTTGTAAACTTGTACAACAATACGCTATTGCTAACTGTGGAGGCTTGTAAATGGCTTGTCATGAATTACCTTACTAATACTCCTGTAATGATGGCTGTAAGCCACCCAAACACAATATAATAAAATAAATAAATATATGCTTCAATTGTGTAAACTCAGCTTGGATTTTATCGTGCTGTTAGTTATAATAATATTGAATTTAAAACATAGCGATCATTTAATAAAGCATCAAACATATTATGTGACTCAAAGAGGATTCATTTCTTTGAGTCGTGATTGAAATTACAACAAATAATTACATAGTGAACTTTTTGATGAGGTTCTTCAGTACAGGTCAGGTACGTCGCAACCGGCGCGGGGGGCGCGGCGTTCGTGTATGGCCAGATGTATGAACGTAAACGAAGCAAAGTATTATGTAATCATCATGGCGTTCTGCAGTTTCTGCCTACCCCCATGGGAAGAAGGCGTGAGTTTATGTTCGTATTGCAGTATTATATTTTTTTTTTGTAAAATTCCTCCTGCGTTTAAAACATATTCAACCTGTTTTAAGCTATAATTGACCGGTAATTAATGTTGTACTTGATTTTTTTTTAAATTTGGAACATTTGTGTTTGACATGCAAAATATTCTTACAAGGGATGTCATTCCAGTTTTTTTTTAAATCGAATATGAATTCCTTAGCTATATGATTAGTCTCGCTGCGCTCGACTAGATACTGTAGAGGTTGTCTGCATGTGTCAACCTTATGTTGACTGGCTGGATTATATTATCGTTGGTTTGCCTCGAACAGTCAAACGAGTTTGTTTAATAAGTAGACAGGCAGAGCTAGGGCCTGCCGATGTATAATTCCTTGATAAAATATATTTACATTCTAAAGAATACTACGTAGTTTAGCTTACGTCCCCCTAGTAATTATTAGATACACGTGGGACTCCCACAATACCGCGCTATCCAAAAACAATAGCGCCGTGAATGCGGCAACTCATTATTGTAGTGTGTGTAAGACATCGCCACTTGACATTTTGTCAGTTGACATTGACGCGTGAAGATTGTGTAACCAGCTGCTCAACTGTTACCCGAGTTAATGGGAAAAATATTTTATGCTGTGGTCTATTAGTTAAGTTATAAATGTAGCTCAGAAAATACTTAAAAATGAACAATAAATTAAAAGCGAATGTATAAGTAAATTTGTGTATACGAGAGGTGTAGGTTTCTTCTTTAGAAAAATGGAAGGTAGGTATGTATATCAATGATTAGAATATTAAAAATTATTAAAAAAAAAAAGAACTAATGTGTTTTCTCACGTATCCTTCATCCCCTCGAAAAAATTTTTCGCAAATATTTTTGATGTACAGACACGAAGTTTACATTTCAGGAACATGAGTCGAAATACGAAAAATAAAGTTGGTTTTCCCGTAGTAAGTCAATCAGCTGATTGCGCATTTTTTATAGCAAGACGGTTTTTTTTTTAATTTTTCGGTCCATGTTCCTTGGGGAAAGTTGTTCAGTTTCATGGATAGAATCCCCCCTTGAAATAGTGTCAGCAAACATAAACATTTTTACACCTTATGTGTATAGATTACAAAAATAAACATTAAATAATTTATAGAACTAGGTTAAGTATATAATAACTAGGTTAGATAAATGAAATAGGCTATATAATAAAATACAAAAACAATGAATTCACATTATAAAAATCTCATCCACGGGGAACTTGATTCTTATATACGCGGCAACACTGAATGGCGTTTAGGGTTCATGTTATTATATGTTGAAATTTCGAAATTATACGATACTTAATGATTGTATGTGATCCCAGTGTCCTTCTTATTTCTTGTAGTATTATTTTTATACAGTTTCACTACGCAAACTGGCATTTTACTTCGGATTATGCCCAAAATTTAATAAAAAAATTGGCACATACACGTCACACACAGCTTGCAGTGTGACTGGCTCGGGTACGCCGATTTCGGCGTAGTATTTTTTGCCGCAATTGACAAGTACTCCGGCGGTATCTTACATCATTACATAATCATTTATCTATGATGTATTCCATAATTTGATTACAGATAAAAGCTAAAATCCCTCGAGTGAACTATAATAATAATTATGTCCATTTATTAACGGTAATCAGGCCGATTATCCAATGAGGTTATTAGTTATTCTGTTGTAAACTGACTACAAATTATCGGATGCTCTGTCTCTTTGTCTCGATATTATATTCTATTTCTTTGTCATAGGAACGTTCAGTGAAACAGACGCTTGTCTTTGACTGCCTTATAGCAATAGGAATCATACCTTCAACAAAACGGTATGTAAATTTTCTCATCTTAAGTGTTATTAAAAAATCTGCTTGTATCCCGGTCTTTATCCCCTATTATTTGTCATAGGTATTGGCTGTGTTTATCAAGCCGAATTTCGGCCTCATCCCCCTGGGCTAAATGTCTAGCCTGTGAGTCGAAACCTCTCGGCCTACAACGAAACTACACTAATACACCAGCGAGGTAATTACGTAACACACAAAGAGTAGGAATGGGTTTCATTTTGACAGTTCAACAACAATCATTGCGTTATTTACGTTGTTGAGCAGACAAATTTTTCGAATATATGAAGCAATGGATTAGCAATAGGCTTCATAATGATTCAGATTATAATAGATAGTGAGTTACGTAATTAGGGTACTGGTGATGCTACGCTCTGCTACGACTGGTGGATATACCAGATATTTATATTTTTATTATTCTAAACTACACTGTTGCAAATTTATTTAGTCTTAATTTTTTTTATCACGCATTGATATTTTTTAAATATTTTTTCTTTTTAATATAAGACCGTACCATGACCACGGTGACTCTCAAACATATATTTCCTAGAAACCTTACATTTAACGTACGTGTCCTTAGAATACCGATTGCAATCGACCTCTTTAGGACGTATAGCAATAACAAGACTAAAAGGTATTAACGATCTTGTGCCTCATGTTTTTCTAGTGTAATTCCTTTTATATAGAAAATAATATCGACAACCCTATATGCAATTATTCTTCTTGATTCTATGTAATTTCATTGTTTAAAGATTGTCTTTTTAACTTTTTATATATTTGTAATTTCGGTGTATTTTTACTTTTTAACAAAATTATACGTATTACAAGTGGCCGATGTGTTCCTTTTTTCATTTCGCTACAGTATGTATGTGTAAACTTTTTGATTCGTTAACGCGTCACTCAAAATCGTGTACTGAACGTGTCTACTTTGTTTGCTTGATGGGTAATCGGTACGATAATTTGTTGGCTTAATTTGTTCAACCCTCAAATGTGCGGTAGACGAAAACGGCAAGGGTGACATGTGCACTAAATGCATACTGTTGTTTTTATGCTTACCGTAAGACTGTGTAGCTAAGTATTTGTTTGTACAGCTTACATTTTAACGTCTTCTGATCACCTCATAGTGCATATGAAAGAAAGAAAAGTAGGTTTATTTGTCACAGAAATATGTGCATACAAAATAATTATTAACTCGAATAAAAATTAAATATAAAACAAAACGGATCTATACTTACGAGCGCAAAACAGAAATAGTCGGCAGCTGCACTTCATGACTGTGACAAGAACGCTTCCACTCAGCATAATGCTGTGCTATGGGCGACCCACAGCACAGCGCTGATTTTCAGTGGTCACCCGAAAATGACGTACGGAAACTAAGTCAGGCTTCAAGCTTTGTATACAAATAGATATAAGCTGTCTTATTATTCACAAAATACCATCGATCACTAATAAAGTTCTTTATTAGTGATCGACGCGAAATACAGAAAATTAACGATAGTACAACTCCTCGTGAAAAGAACACGTGAGGATAGTGAAACCATTATACTTTATTATTTCCCACCACCAATCGCAATTGCTATGTATTGTATTTTAACGAAACATCAACAACGTCAAGTTAGCCGAACTGTCAAAATCAACTGACAGATCCAACATAACATCGTTCGACACTCACTTTTTGCTTGAGACAGTTCGCCTAAAATAAATATTTACTTAAAGTGTTTTTTTTTTTTAATCTTTATTTATTTAAGGGATTTTTGCACACATAAGCGATGATGTCAATCCCATCGTGCTTCTACAAAGAACAACTTACTCCTAAACCAAATAAACTAATCTTAGTCACAAAAAAAAAACTTAACTTAATGTATTATCTAATAAAAAAGTATATAATATTTTTGCTGCTTCAGAAGTAGGCATAACTAAAATGCCATGGAACATTCCAACATCCATTACCGACAATTTCAACGAGTTAACAAGTGCGTTTCTCTTGTTAGTATTTCGGACACATTCCACCAACACATGATGTGTATCCTCTATTTTGCCACGCATCTCACAGTATTTATAGCTTTGTTATTATGTGTGCAAGAAGACCGAAATCGATAATCGTTGTAATAAAGTTTTAGTTTAATCAATAAATTTAATATTTTTGTAACGAAAATTGTATATTTGCTTTTAGTTTTGTATTAGATATGGCTAAAGCGGTAATATTGACATATGCGAGTGAACTGTTTGATTACACTATCTAATAAATATTTACGATGCTAGCTAGGTACATAATTATAACTTGTTTTCTTTAAAATATTTGTATGCCAGTCCATGGCGAGACATGTAGATCATAACCTTATTATTAAGACCATTATTGTACCATATTTTAATGCAACTCTAAAATATTCCATTCTATTAGATAACTTTTCACTGACGTACCTACAGAAGGAAATTAAAGGTGGGACTTACAAAATTCAATTCGAGACGGCGAACTCATTGCCATCTTCATCACTAACTCAAACGAAATAGAGCAAAAAGCAGTACAATGAACAAACTCTCTAATTAACTCTTTCTAGAAGGTATTTCAATGCAAATCAAAATAATTAAGCTACAAAGAAACTCGTCCGTTTTCCACCGTGTCCGACTCTAAATCACACAGCAGACGGCAGCAAACCGACTTAAATGGGCTCTGAAGACTCAGCGTAGAAGTGTAGTTATGCTCTTGTTTCGTCGCAATGTCGGGTGGAGTGGATAAGCGGGTTTTATTTTTCATTCTGGAATTGTAAACATTTTGTTCTCGGTTACTTCAAAATCACATGCTTGGTCACTGCGTACCGGCAAAAATTCCGGTTATACAGGGTCAAATTAAATTAGCTAGCGAACCTCCGCAGACGTCATGAGTGTCGATAAGTAAACATGATAAAACAAAAAACTTTTTTACAAAAAAACAACCGACTTCCAAAAAAAACACTAAAAGACGTGAAAAATAACTTTCATTTCGGAATTCTTTGGTTTTGTATTTGCGTTTTTGGCCACCGACTTCCGAAATTAAAGTTATTTTTCACGTCTTTTAGTGTTTTTTTTGGAAGTCGGTTGTTTTTTTGTAAAAAAGTTTTTATTTTTCACTTTTTAGTTGCGGTACCTACCCCATACAAATCGTATACCAATACTTGGTATGTAAATAACAGTGACAGGAAATTATTAACACATCATCCATATAAACTAAGTGGAAAAATATGCAGTATTAAGGATAACTCAAAAAGTACTGGTCAGACCTTGATCAAATTTAAATGGGACCACAAGGACAATGACTACAAGGTATATGATAAACGAACTGGTACAATAAGTAACCATGGAATGTATATTATATTTAAGGACATACACAATTTAATAATTGACATACAATATAATAATCGCGAATGTAATAAAATTGATATAACCCTAGATAATAATTTAACAAATAAGGATAATTTTTTTCTTGACTAAATATCTATGTACATTACATCAAAACATTGCCGGTCTCCTTAGTAAAGCTGATGCTCTCTCAGTCTGTTTAAGTGAGCTCTCCGACCGAGATATTGATGTAGACGTAATATGCATTTCTGAGCATTTTATGATGGCTGGCAGTGAGAATCAGTTACACATACCTAACTATAGTTTAGCGGCATGTTATAGTAGAAAGGCGAGTAAGCGAGGAGGTGCATGTATCCTCGTTAAGCGTAACTTACAATGGAAGGAATTGCCCACCATAACAAAAATGTCATCACAAAGCATATTTGAATGTTGTGCAGTTAAATTGACTGATTATAATATTATATTTGTGTGTATTTATAGAGTTCCGAACTCAAATAACTTAAATGAGTTCTTTGATAAACTTGAAATTCTTTTAAAATATTTATCCAAACAAAGATGTAAGAATATAGTCATAGCTGGTGATTACAACATTGACATTTTAAAGAAAACTAAGCAATCAACCGAATTTGAATGTATTCTCTTAAACTCGAATTTACAACTAGCATTAAGGCAACATACTCGGACTGCGAGCCGAACATGTATTGACAATTTTGCTCATGATTTTGGTAAACGTTGTAAGACTGAAGTGGTGGAGTTCGCGCTATCCGACCACACAGCACAGCTTTTAAAGTGTCCCGTACGAAAAAAGGATGCTCATAAATATTATCGTAAAATGACACGAGATTACAGTCCAGAAAATATAGAAAAATTCAAAACTTGTCTAGGCAGTCTCTCCTTCTCCGATATGTATGAGATGGAAGATTCAAATGCAGCTTACAACTGTTTTATAGAAACTTTCAAATTATTTTATGATTTATGTTTCCCCAATAAAATTGTTACCGTTAACATAGTAAAAAAACCTGCTTGGGTATCACGTGGGATTAAGATCTGTAGCAAAAATAAAAGGAATCTCCTATGGAAATACAGGTTAAAACCAAATCAATCAAACAGAGTTAAATTCAAAAATTATTCAAGATTATTTAAAAAAAATATTAATCTAACTAAAAAAGCTCAAAACACTTACAATATTAAAACCTCAAATAACAAATCAAAAACCACATGGCAAATCATCAATAAGTCCAAAAGTGAAAACTTGAGAACTTGTATTACTTGCATCAACTCTGAAAATAAAAAAATTGCTCAAAGGAAGGATATAGCCGATGCATTCAATAATTATTTTATCGATAAAATCCAGCCAACAAGTAACGCAGGAACGAACTCAACGTCACTGATCGATAGCAGAGCACAGTCTATGTTTTTGGCTCCGTGTACACCACATGACATACTCTATATTATAATGAAACTTAGAAACACGAACAGCGTTGGCTATGATGGTATTGCCACAAAAATATTAAAAGCAGTTGCATTGATAATATCTACACACTTATGTTTCATTATCAATCTTTGTATAAGCGCAGGCACCTTTCCTGATTCTTTAAAAAAGTCTATAGTAAAACCGCTTTATAAGAAGGAAAATCACGAATTGATGTCAAACTACAGACCGATTGCGATTATACCAGTGTTATCCAAAGTCTTCGAAAAATATATATCGGGGGAAATCAACAATTATTTAGAAAAATATCACATTTTAGCTGACGAACAAAAGGGATTTCGCAAAAACAAAAGTATAAATCTGGCTATTTATGAATTTCTACATAATGTCATGTTAAACGTAGATAAGAGGACACCTGTGTGCGCCATTTTCTGCGACATGACACAGGCTTTTGATTGTGTGCATTACAATTCCCTAGCAGCGAAACTTGAAGCGTATGGTATTAGGGGTAACGTCTTAAAACTAATTGAATCTTATCTTCACAAACGTAAGCAGGTTACCGAAATAAGTCAAATTTGCAACAAACGTGAGATAACTGTAAGATCCGAGGAACGAGAAGTAATATACGGAGTACCGCAAGGCAGTGTGGTGGGCCCTCCGATGTTCACTTTATATATAAATGACTTGCCTAAAGCTGTTGACCACCCAATGACACTTTTTGCTGACGATTGCACTGTGACTATAGCTTGTAATGACAAAAGTACGTATGAACATGACATTAATAATTCACTTATATCTGTCATAAATTGGCTTAATAATAATAATTTAATCATTAATTTAAAAAAGACTAATGTAATTCATTTCGGACAACGTACACATACAGCTAACAATAATAATCTCCAGTATAATAATATTAATATAAATGCAACTGACACAACAAAATTTCTGGGACTTATAATTGATGATAAGTTGTGTTGGAAGCCCCAAATAGAAGCTCTGAGTAAGAAAATAAGTAGTGCAGCCTACGCTTTGAAACAACTAGCAGCGGTTCTCAATAAAGATGCATTAATTACTGCGTACTATGGATTGGCTGAATCCATTCTTAGATACGGAGTTATTTTCTGGGGAAATAGTGCGGACAATGAAGTAGCGTTTCGGGCCCAGAAAAGATGCATCAGATCGATGTTTCGACTTCAAACAACAGACAGCTGCAAACCCTATTTTAAAGAGCATAGAATATTGACATTACCCTCATTATACATTTTGGAAACGGTAATGTTCACTGTAAGTCATCCTAACTTATTCCAACGTTTGTCTGATGCTGTGCCAAGGAATAGACGTGACAATACTCTACTCTGTGTTCGCGGCGGTAAAACTGCTCTTTTGCATAAGAGCATTTATTACATGGCTCCGACCATATTTAATAAATTGCCCAAGTCATGGAGATTATTGGATGTATCTGGCCTTAAATTGAAATTGCGAAAATTATTAATAGAGAGATCTTATTATAGTATTTCGGAATTTATGAAAGAGGATAATTTTTCTTGATGATTATGTATTTTAATTTATTTTATTGTATAATGTATTATAATTAAATTGAATTGACATTGAATTGAATTAATAATTAACTTGACATAATTGAATTAATAATTAACTTGACATTGAATTGAATTGATAATTGAACTGACATTGAATAGAATTGATAATTGAATTGTATTGATAATGTAGTACGATTGTTATAGTAATTTTATCATTTTGAATTTAATAAGTGTAGTCCCGGTTTAAAACCCAGCAACTGTACGCCACTCAACAATTTGTACGCCACGTCACGCGGCTGAACATGTTTGAACTTTCTTTTCTACTGTAATATCTTGCATGCAATGTATGTATACCATGTTTAAACAAATAAATATACTTACTTACTTACTTACTCACATGTGAAGCACTACCTATCAAATAAAAAAAGAATCATCCAAATCGGTTCACCCAGAAAAAAGTTATGAGCTAGCACACATAAAAAAATAAAAAAAACAGACGAATTGAGAACCTCCTCCTTTTTGTGAACTCGGTTAAAAAAGACGTTAATTCGATGTTTTTTGAAGTGAAAACTTCTTTAGGCGCGTTGAGCACTTTTTGGGTGAACAAAAATCATGGAACTCGCGTCATCGTCACCGAACGCTTTCCATGAGCTATATGTATACTGTGTATAGTATATGTGTACTTTTTGGGTGAACAAAAAGCGTGAAACTTGCGTCATCGTCACCGCACGCTTCCCATGAGCGGGTTTACAAGTTACTTAGTTTTCACTTCTATCGGCAATCCCCAAAGACAGCCCCGATTTTTTTTCGTGATTATCGACCGTAGTTATTTTATTCACTTGAAATATCAGCTTAAAAAAACAGTATTTTTTTGTGTAAACTTCACAGACGTGATTATTAGGGATATCTAATCACGATAAAACATATTTTCTTAATTATCTCATACTTCAAGTAACAATACAACCAGCGGTCATTGACCCTAAAAAAACACCAAATATTTTTATTTTTTTATTTTATCGTGTTTAGATATCGATAATCAACACGTCTGCAGAGTTTCACTAGCTAATTTAATTTGACCCTGTATACTTTGCTACGGAAGCCATTGTAAAAACGGACATACTTAAATTGATTGAGTATAAGCTTGCTCTTTCTTTACCTTTGTGAATAAATACAAAAAAAAACCTGCAGAATATGTTTGTATGGGCGGAAAACATGTAGTGAAATGCATCTCCACACATTTTCTGGTCGTGTTAAGGTGCCCTGTTCTCACAGAGCGCCTTATCTCAACACGGCGCGCGGCGGCTCGTAGCCCTCAGTAACGAGACCCGATACTCAATTTACAAGCTGCACTACTAACTAGAAATGAGCTTTGAGTAATAAAGAACAAACAAGCTCGTTTTCAAAATAGAGAAGTCAGATTTGACGAAGTTTAAAGACATTTTGAAGCAATCTTGACCAGCACCCTATTATTGCTTTACACGCTTTCTATAACAATTCGAGGGTTTTGACGAAAGTTCCCAATACATTGCTTCATGGGTTTGGAAAATTCGTCTGCTCAACAACGTAAATAACGCAATGAGCTTGGCTGAACTATAAAAATGAAAATCATTGCCATTGCGTGAGGGTCACGCAATGAGGGTTTTCATAAAAAATCACGCCACCTGTTGGCGTCATTTTGACAAGAGATCTTCCATTTCGACAATGAATATGAAATATATTATGACGTTCGTTCTAATAATTCGTTCATCATTCAGTCATGATTAAAGAAAATAAAGGCGCTTTGACACTTTTGACAGGAGCCCGGACCTAACGTTTCAGTGCTGCCACCTAGTGAACGTTCAGAAAACCATAATTACCCCGCAATTTCATTCTTCACTCAAATATGCAGTTTTTGGATAAAAAGACTTGATTTCGCTATTGTTTTTTTTTCTTTGTTGGCACACTGGCAGGCCATCTGTGTGGAAGTAGTCACTATCGCTTATGAACATCTGCAATACCAGAGGTGTCACAGGTGCTTTGCAACACCAGAGACAGAGCTAAAATAATATCATAGCATAGCATAATATATATCTCAGGTGACTATACACAAACACACGGTTAACGTCATCACGTCAACCCCGGCTGACGCTGAAAATCACCGCTGGGGCTCTGTCTCGCATAGGGTCGTAGCATTATGCTGAATGATTGCCGTTTTGCGTGGATGTGACGCATATTTTACCTCAACTCGTTTTTTTTTGTATTTGTGTGTTTTTTACCGCAAATAAACGTTTTTTTTTTTTCAAAATAGCATAAATACATAACATCACGCCTGTAATCCCCGAAGGGTTAGGCAGAGGTGTACCTATAGCACACCCACATTTCGCCATTTATGTTTAAGTCCCATGTAATATGGGGCGAGCCTATTGCCATCAACCGGGCAGAAATCCAGACACCGGGCTGCTACCGAGAAATTCCAGATGGAAAAACCCGATAACACTTTGCCCGACCCGGGAAAATACGATTGGCGTGTAAAAGTGTTTCTACAAACCTATATAAAGAAATAAAATCGTTTATCATTTATCAAAGAACACTCAAGAACAGAATGTACGTAGGTACCATTGTTTGAAACCTTAGTACTTAAGATGAGGACACAAATTAGAAACAACATTAGTCGAGAACAGACTTCGGTGAACAAAGCCAACCTGTTAGGAATACTTACTATCAACGTCTTGTAAACTAACTACGGTTTCCGAAGTCACATTAATGTTTATTAAAGGAACTCCTGGAACTGAGGGTTTTGTGGTGCAACTTGGAAGAGGTATGGCCAGCTGTGAACCGCAGTGGAACGAGTTGGTTTAAAGTAACTGAATATTTTTGCCTTTATTCTACAAATTTTTAATTTTTTTACTTATATTATGATATTATGTAATAGTGTGGATCTCGCCTATAAGCAGTAGTCGCCACGTTGGCGTCGCGGGGGACATCCATGAGAATTTTCCACCACCGATCAAACAAAAAAGAAAAGTCCTCCACTCCCAACTTTACAACGCCTAAAAAAAATTTTTTTAAAATAAAACGTTTACAAAAAGTGTACGGTCACTAAATCTTATAAGTAACCAGAGTAGTCGGATATAGTTGAAGTTTAGTAAGAAACTGATGAATGTTTTCGAATGAAATTTAATTTGATAAATGACCTGTTCGTTTTCTATTAATTAAATTATTTTTTATTCGAAAACATCCATCGGTTTCTTACTAAACTTCAACTATAATGACGACTCTGGTTACTTATCTCTTTTGGTGACTATACAAGTGTATAAAAAATTCCCATTCGTTTATTAGTGCCTAAAAATAAAAATAAATAAATTCTACTTCAAAAATATTCGAGTGTCACCACACGATACGTTGGCACTTGCCAGTGCGTTGCGATGCCGCGGCCGGGGCGATGGCGCTGCGGTGTCCTACATTATAAAGGTACAATTCTGAATGTGACGGTAGACCGCAAACATCAGGCGGTTGTGCAACCGCAACTGCTGCTATACTATATAATATACTAAAATATTTACAACGCTGGCTCGGAGTTACAACGTCAGGTAGCGAATTACCCGATCTAGGTTTATTCAAACCTATGTGTCAGGCCTTGCTGACTTGCTG
Source organism: Griposia aprilina (assembly GCA_916610205.1). Lineage (NCBI taxonomy): Eukaryota > Metazoa > Arthropoda > Insecta > Lepidoptera > Noctuidae > Griposia > Griposia aprilina. The sequence goes on from OU744286.1 coordinate 19,825,047, forward strand.
ATACCATGGCATGAGCTTTCCTCATCATTTTTCAATTCGTGAAAAGAAAAGGAAGTAAGTGCGCGCTCCCCCTGGAAATCAGGATGGCAACCCACCGATTACCCTTTAAAGTAAAAATTTCGCGAGCACATTAGAAAGAATGAAAATACGTTTATTTAGAAATGGAAATAATATTTATTTGCATAAAACATGGTATATAAAGTTGTTTTAAAAATACATTATAATGTATTTTTAAAACAACTTTATATACCATGACATGTTTTGTGACGTGTTTTTGTGTTTTGTTTTTGTTTTGTTCTATAGATTATGACATGTTTTGCTTATATCATAGCATGCAAATATTATAGGTTACATTACAAAATGTTTCCCGTCAGTAAATTATTTTATGCTGTATAAATTATTAGCGTTTAACCATTTATGTAATTTATTTTTAAACAATCTAAGATCTAAAGTTTTTAAATCACTTGGAATTTTATTATACGAGTATATCCAAACACACTGGCTAAATATAGTAAAAGTGGTTTAGCCATCTAAACAGCTTTTACTATATTTAGCCAGTCTTGTTAAGTCATTTAATATAAGCCTGTGAGGATCACGCCGGTTTTGAGGATATACATCCTGTGCCTTTTTAAATAAGTTTATATGCTTCTAAACAAACACGCATACTTCATAGATATATAGACAGGGTAGCGGCAATAAACCAAGTTCTTTAAATATTGGCCTGCAAGATTCATCAGGTTGAAGCCCATATAATGCACGAATACACTTTTTTGTGAAACAAATACCCTATTTTTGTCGGTACTATTACCCCACATTATGAACCCATAACGTATTAAAGATTCAACATAAGCATGATAGGTAGTGATAGCAGTTTTAATGTTTGTTATATGTTTAACCTTTCTGAGTGCGTATACGAATTTATTTATTCTTTTAGATATGTCATCTACTTTTGCTTTCCAATATATGTCCTGATTAATACTCCTAGAAATTTCGTTTGTGCAACTTCATTAAGTTTTAGTATGTCAATTTTCAAATTGTATTTATTATTATTAGATTTATTAAACTTTATTTAGACAGACTTATCTAAATTAATTTTTAAGTTATTCATGTCAAGCCATTCAATTAATTTGTCAATCGTGTTGTTAAGTTCTGTTTCATGGTCGTAAATTGTGTTAGTCTTATTATCGGAGGTCACTATAATGGAAATATCATCGGCGAATAGTATGCATTTATGATTTGTTATATCTGTGATTGAATTTATAAACAGTAGGAACAATATTGGCCCCAAGACACTTCCTTGTGGGACGCCAAAATTGTTGTATTTATACTCGTATGAGTATGGTGTCATGACGTTGTTTTTATCTATTTTTTTTATAATAACACGTTGCTGTCGGTTACTTAGATATGACGATATCCATTGAAGTGCATGTCCCCTTATCCCGTTTGCCTCCAGCTTCTGTAGCAATAAGTCATGTGACACTAGGTCAAAAGCTTTAGACAAATCAAAGAATAATCCTATAGTCAGATAGTTTTTATTGATATTGGATATTATTGTTTCTATCAGAGAGAAGATAGATAATGTAGTAGATTTGCTTTTTTGAAAACCATATTGATATTTATTAATAATGTCGGTTACAGAAGTTAACTAGTCTTTTATACATGCATTTTTCTAATATTTTTGACAGAATTGGTATTAAAGTTATTGGCCGATAATTATTTATACAATTTTTATCTCCCTTTTTAAAAAGTGGTTTAATAACGGATAGTTTTAATACATCTGGGAAAGTTCCAGACGAAAATGATAAATTAATTAAATGTGTAAGAATTCCAACTATTTCATTAATGCATAATTTAATGACCGAGCAATGGGCCAAAATAACTGCTACGTGGAGCTCTGACACAGCCAGAAGGCGTCGCGGCAGACCCCGTAGAAGATGGCGGGACGAGTTAGACAAAACAAACGACCAGTGGTCCACTCTAGCCCTGGATCGAAAGAGCTGGAAGTCATGGGGACAGGCCTTTGCCCAGCAGTGGCATGATGCGCGCTAATAGTAGCATAATTTAATAATTTTAGTATTAATTTCATCGTAGCGTTCTGAATTAGTGTTAGCTAGCGATAATATTTCTGTTCTGACCTTATTTTCCGATACCGGTCTAAGAAACATGGAATCATGAGTTGAGTTTTTACTACAGCCAATTTTTGTAATTGTTGATTTGTGTCCCGAATTGATGTAATGGCTATTGAAAGGAGATGCTATTTCGACGTAGTTTGTAAGTATCGTGTTATCAACTTTAATTCTCTCTGTTATCGTTGTAGTTAGTATTAACTATTTCATTTTTTACAACTGTCCATGTGGCTTTGCATTTGTTTTCACTCCTATTTATAAACTTAATGTTAGCGTTTCTTTTCGAATAATAAATACATTTCTTGAATAAATTAGAATATGTTATATATTTAATTTTGTTAGCAAAATTTGCGGTAAACATGACGCAGAGAAAGAACACAAACATAAAAAAGAACAAATTGTGGGAAAATATGCGTCACATCCACGCAAAACGGTCATCGCTCAGCATAATGCTACGACCCTATGCGAGACAGAGCCCCAGCGCTGATTTTCAACGACAGCCGGCGCGCGGCGTTGCTTTGCTTACGTTCGTAAGAAGCCGGCAGTATTACCACAACGTTAAGAGCGCATACACGGGTCCACTAGCGCCACTCCTATACAAAAATATTATCTCGTGACTGAGAAGGAATTTTAAAAAACGGCTCAATAAGCGACCTCGCTAAGTGTGTCAAGATTTTTCTAATATCTTTTATAAACTTTCATATTGAGACACGAAGCAACAAAATTCGATCTAAACAAAAGCGGTCACATTCATTTAGATCGTATTTTGTTGCTTCGTGTCTCAATATGAAAGTTTATAAAGGCTATTAGAAAATTCTAGACACACATACCGTGGTCGCTTATTGAGCCGTTGTTCAAAATTCCTTCTGAGTCACGAGATAATACTTTTTTTTAAAAAGTGGCGCTAGTGGACCCGTGTGCGCCCTCTTAATGTTTTCCCATTGTTTGTCTTATTTGTTTTAGTATATTCGTGTATTTATGCATATATTTATTTGTGCTTATATTTAATTAGGTATACATACATATATACACAGGTTCGATTTTTGAGATAGGGCAGCAAGGACAGCTACCTTAACCGATGTAGCTACAGATAAACGGTCTCAGAAGACTATCATTAACTTTTTGAGAAATTTTGGTTTGCGTTCACAGATTTTGAAAAAAATGTACAGTCAGCTGCAAAATGGGCAATTTTCACAAAAACTTTTTTTTGACTTTTTTACTTTTTTCCACCCTGTACTTAATTTATAGTTTGTAATAGGTATATGTGTATCTTTTTATTTAAATTAAAATTTATTCTGCCGTTTTTTTTATTGCAACTGCCACTGTTCGTCTCTACATCACTCAAAGGTTGACTGATAGAAAATGCCTATGGTATTATTAAGTCCGCCTCTGTACATTTCTGTGCTTATCGTATTAAATAAATAAATAATAAAAAAACGGGCGTTTTCAAACTTACGATCCCTGGAAAGGTAGTCTTCCGCTTTATATCTAACATGCATCTTTCTAATTGAATAATATTTTGTAAGATAAATGTTTTACTTTAATGCTTTTGCATTGTCTACCTTCGAAAAACAGATTTCCATTAAATTCGTTTATTCCGAAAAAATTGCCTTGTATTTTGGTTAGCGTGGCCAATGTCACTGTGTGGAGTTGTTGACAGTAGTTCAACTCACACTTTAGGTCCGGATTCAGAACCTCTGTCGACCTCATTTGATGCTAACACAATGTGATTTGACAATTGCTTAGGACGTACAGAAATTGACGGCTCTTTGTGCGCTCAACGTACCTTAAGCGCCAAGAATTTTATTAGTAATGCTGTCGCTAAACGCTACCGGTGCGGCTATTCCGTACTCTGTGAAACAAACTATACTATACCAGGGACAATAAATACGTAAAACAATCCGTTGTCGACCATTTCGCGACTCTTCACCTCTCTGAGGACGTTTCACGAGTAGACTGAAACTCAAACTCAATCTCAAACTCAAAGCATTTATTTAGACTTACAATAAAATGGTAGGAAAGTCAAAACTGTACATTGAATTTTTTTTTTAAAGAATACTTGGTGTGTGACCTACAATCGATACCGAAGCCAAAAATTTATTTTTTAGAATTTTTGTCTGTTTGCCTGTTCGTCTGTATGTATGTCCGGGATAAACTCAAAAAGTACTGGACGGATTTGCAAGTTTTTTGTTTTTGTTTTATAGGTATTAAGTGTGAGCAACATATAGGCTATAATTTATCTTGAAAACTTGAACACCTGATGCAGAACCGCAACAGACCAGCTAAACTATAAGAGATACAAAAATGGCACCATAGCAAAATCGTTCCACGTGGTGAGCATTTTCTGCTGAGAGAATAAATTTAAAGATCTGGAACACCTGATGTGGAACTCCAAGAGCCCAGCTACACTATAACATATAATGGAACGACGTCTTAGCAAGAGTTGTTCAGCCTGATGAGCACTCTCTGTTGACGTATAAAAATTGAAGATCTGAAACACCTGATGTGGAACTCCAAGAGCTCAGCGACACTATCTATACGTCTATATCTATACATCTATACATTCTGCATCAGATTGTGAAAAATCACATGGTGCATGGCCCCTATGGCACATTAATCCAAGTTCCCCGTGCATGAAAGATGGACGATGCCCGAAAAGGTTCCCAAAAAAATTTACCAACGAAACCATTACTGGTGAGGATGGATATCCCTCATACCGGCGCCGATCACCAGCAGAGGGCGGGCATTCCACTGAAGTGAGCGTGCGTGGCCAGGCGCAACCGGTCGATAACAGATGGATTGTTCCTTACTCACCAGTACTATTCAGGACCTTCCAGACGCACATCAACGTCGAGTCATGCACCAGCGTCGAGTCAATCAAATACGTCTGCAAATACGTCAACAAAGGGAGCGATCAGGCGACGTTTGCTTTACAGAGCACTGATAGAGACGAGGTGACCAAGTACCAGTCTGGTCGTTACATCAGCACGTCTGAAGCGGTTTGCGGATACTGGCGTTCTCTATACATGACAGGCATCCTACCGTCATGCATTTAGACGTCCACCTAGAGAACGGCCAGCGCATATATTTTGATCCCGACAACGTTGCTGAGCGCTTGGAAAATCCGCACCAAACAACTCTCTTGGCATTTTTCAGGCTCTGTGAAGCCGACCAGTTTGCGAGGTCCCTTACGTATGACGAGGTGCCTTCATATTACACGTACGACAAGCAAAGGGGTGGATTTAACCGACGTCGACGAGGAGGTGCTGTGGAAGGTTTTCCGGGAATTTTCAAGGACACCGCATTGGGTAGAGTTTATACCGTGCAACCGAATAATGACAAATGTTATTTTCTGCGGTTGTTACTTCACACGGTCCGAGACCCAACGTCTTTCGCCTTTCTGAGGACATTTGATGGCGTGGAGTATACCACTTTCCACGCAGCCTGCGTAGCACGTCATCTTCTCGACGGTGGCCAAAACTGGGATGACACGCTCGCAGAGGCGAGCGTCAGTGACAGTCCCAGCCGCATGCGTCATCTGTTTGCCTTATCTTGGTGTTTTGTGGAGTCGCGAACCCGGTAGCTTTGTGGGAGAAGTATCGCCATCATCTGTCTGAAGATTTTCGACGAGCTTTGAGGCGTGCTACTGGAGACAAAGTCGAAGTAACTGATGAACGCGTGCTGAACACCTGTCTCAGTTCACTTCAGGACGTGGTCATTTCTATCGGCTGGAATCCACTGGTCGAATATGGGTTACCAGCTCCCCAATCATCACCGCATCAAGACCGTGGTAATCGGGAGTACAACGCTGAGATAATTTACGATCCGGGCGAAATGACCACCATACGAAATCACCATTTCGCTTTGTTCTCTTCAGAGCAAAAACAAATTTATGACACCGTCCTTGAAAGCGTTGGCCAAAACCAGAGTAAAATGTTTTTCTTGGATGCTCGTGGTGGAACAGGAAAAACATTTGTTACCACTGGCATACTTGCAGAGGTCAGGAGGCAAGGCAAAATTGCCATTGCTGTAGCGTCATCCGGAATCGCTGCCACACTGCTTCCGGGTAGCGAAACAGCACATGCCATGTTTAAAATTCCCATCGATTTAGAGAGCGCCGAAACGCCTGTTTGTGGTGTGTCACGTAACAGTGATAAGGGTCACGTGCTCAAGGATTGCTCTCTGATCATATGGGATGAGTGTACGATGGCCAATAGGAAGGCAGTTGAGGCCGTGGACAGAACCCTGCAGGACATCCGCAGGAACTAACATTTGATGGGTGGTGTCACAGTTCTGTTCAGTGACGATTTCCGACAAACGCTTCCCGTGGTGACGCGGGGATCGAGGGCTGACGAAGTGAATGCTTCGTTGAAACGATCTTCGTTGTGGTCACGAGTTCGTACGCTGCGCTTGACCATTAATATGGGAGCTCGGCTCGGCGGCAACACACGTGCTCAAGAATTCTCCGATGTCCTTCTAAGTCTTGGCGAAGGCACTCTATCAGAGGAGAGAGGTGGACAGGTGGTGCTTCCAGAGTCTCTCGGTAGAGTTGTATCCAGCTTAGAAGAACTCATTCGCTGTGTGTACGGGGAGATCTGTCGTATACCGCACCAGCAGACTTCTTGGGTGTGTGAGCGGGCCATTTTGACGCCCAAAAATTATCAGGCTGCAGCAATTAACGAATGCAGTCTCTCGGAAATTGAGGGGAATGAAGTGGTCTACACCTCTATAAACACTGTCGTCGAGCAAGATGACGCCACACATTATCCCGTGAAATTTCTGAACTTCCTGTCAGCAAGTGGACTTCCAGCGCATACCATCAAGCTGAAGGTCGGTGTCCCGATTATGCTTCTTCGGAACCTATCTCCTCCGAAGTTGTGTAACGGGACCCGCCTTAAGGTCATCTCGCTCCACAGATACACCATTGAGGCGGAAATTCTTACGGGTTGTGGCGTCGGCGAGGCAGTATTTATACCACGCATTCCCCTCATACCTCATAACTTCCCGTTCCAGTTCAAGCGCGTACTGTTCCCCAAGAGTGTTTGCTTCGCGATGACCATCAATAAGTCGCAGGGGCAGACACTGAGGGCAGCGGGTGTCGACCTCAGAACGAGCTGCTTCTCACACGGGCAGCTGTACGTCGCTTGCTCCCGCGTCACCAGTCCTGACTCTCTTTACATTTTGGCTGCGGAGAGTCAAACCACTAATGTCGAGATGTCTAATGTGAGATAATCGAGAAGTCCTATAAATACTTACATACAGAATAGTATATAAGTATTTATAGGACTTCTCCCCTATTCTGTATTCCTTATTTTCTCCATCTGCTTCAGTTACAACTTATGACTTAATTCAGCAGAATCACCATAAAGTCATTTATTCAAAGCAGGCTGAAAATCTGCACTTTTTGAAGGTCAATTTTATAAAAGACAGTCTCCCTCTGTTACTGCACTTTCTGTAGATATGAAATGTAAAGAAGAAACAGGTAAATGAATGTTATTTTAAAAGGTATAATCGTAGGTATTTTTGGTGCTGTATAGCGTTCACGCAGACGACGTCGCGGGCACCAGCTAGTTTCAAATGAACCAATTACAGGCACTTTTGAGTTGTCAAGGGGTCGGTCAGTCAGAAATATGAAGGTGGTTGCCCATTCCAAAGCGTAGTAGGTACCTATGGAGAAGAACGGGCAAGAAACTCCATATGGACACTCTTTTAAATCAAAATATGGTTACAAAATATTGGTTACATCGTTCATGTTGAAATTATACATATGAGAACGATGCAGAACGTTAAAAACATCCGTAATAAAAAGACAAAGACAATCCAAATATTAAATTAAATTAAAATAAGGCGTGGCAGCTAAGAAATGACCAGTCCCTACTGACGGCGCCCGTTCACGAACATGACGCATGGACAGCTCAACCATTTTTAAGGGAACGTAATGATCCAACACATGCCACCACCAGCGAGACATTTGAGTGAGCATGACATACTCTCAGCCGCAAGGGCACATTCAAGTCAATGAAAGACGAACCTAGTAAACAGTGGCTTTATAGAACCTAGATTATACTGATGATCCTATCCTACTTGTACCACTGATTTCTCCATCACTTTGCTCCAGCAGGTTGTGTTCAATACAATTTTATTACCAGTCCCTACAGGCTGCCGACAGGACAACATTGATAACGCACGTTACGGTAATTGGATTCTGCCATTTGTAATTCAAATTGTAATTTTTATTCCAAAACGTTTATTTCCCTGAGCTGGGAATAACAGGTGTACCTAAATAATAATTTAGATAGCGATTTTTGTGGATCAGTGTGATCGGTAAATGGGTATTTTTACAATAGCTTTTCAAAGATTTTACTGATTAATCACATTATGTATGAAAGTTCAACGTAACCAACTTAACAAAAAATTACTCATGAAAAAAATATTGAACAAGGTAAGGTCAGTGAAATTAATTGTTAAGTAAATTGACACCCTACCTCAATTTTCCGTGTTATAAACATTTCATACAACTGTCAAAAAATTACTCATGTTGTGTGATTTGATTACACGGACAATTTAAATTAGTAGTTAATTTGCTTAACATTTAATTTCTCTGACTTTACATTATGATTTTCCGTAATTATAATGTTGATCGTCAGGTTTCTTAACTTATTACTTGCGGGGTAATTACGTAACACACTAACAGTAGGAATAGCTTTCATTTTGACAGTTCAACAAAATTCATTGCGTTATTTACGTTGTTGAGCAGACAAATTTTTCGAACATAAGAAGTAATGGATCAGCAATAGGCTTCCAAATGATTCAGATTGTGATAGATAGTGTTTTATGCAATTATGGTGCTGAGTCTGTTAAGCTCCAAACACAGTCTATGTCTAATGCTTAAACCCTCTCAAGTACAAAATAAAACGTATTTACCGAGCTCAGTTAAAAGTGTCGGATTTAAATTGATAATCCGCCACGCCACTCTCGGACGGACGCCTGCCGTGGCGGATGCTCAGCAATTATAAAATGTTCCCAACAACCCCGCTATGCAGGGGAGCGTGGAACAAAAAGACTGCACAGAAACTTAGCGGACAATTTGATTTCTTTCGTTTTTTCCAACGCTCTGCTGCGATTTTTTTTTTCTCTTTTTGTAACGTTGCAAAAGGTTCTAAAGTGCTTTTATAAATCAGTTTTTGTTCTAGTTAGTGTAGTGTTAATTCGCATTTATCTGTCGATGACATTATGTTGTCGAAACTTCCGTAATCAGTGCTTAAGCTAGGGTTTCCTAAGAGTTATCTGACCAAGATTATGTCTGGACTTTAAAAGAGACTGTGACCTCTGAGTTTGTTTCGGCCTTTCTTCTCAGAGTAGTCAGATAGGAAACGCCGACCTCATCTAGTTTAAAAATATGATTGACGTGTAAAAGTGTTTGTACAAACCTACTTACAGAAATAAAATCATTTATCATTTATCATTTAGTGTATTCTGTAGAAGTTGCTAAATCTATTATTGACATTGTAGCACCTACTTTAGCTCTTATCTTTAATAATTGTATCGACTGTCGGGCGTTTCCTGACATATGAAAAAAAGTAAAATTATAACTTTGTTTAAATCAGTTAGTACTTCAGACCCCACAAACTATTTCAGTTCTACCTACTTTTAGTAAAAAAAAATTAAAAAAAATTTTAGACCTATTGCAAAGATTTTTTAATAAACATCAATTATTACATAGCAAACAGTTTGGTTTTACTAGGGGTCGTTCAACTACTCATTGTTTGTTGAACTTTTAGGACATATTTATAATTCATGGGAAGATAAATGCGATGCCTTGGGCATCTTTTGTGACTTGTCCAAGGCATGCGATTGCGTTCTTTATGAAACGTTAATCAGGAAACTCCGCCACTACGGGATCCGGAACACCGCTCTGGATCTTATTACTTCATATTTGAGTAATAGGATTCAGAGCGTTGACGTTAATGGAAAAAGATCTCCCGGATCTATAGTCGCTATGGGAGTCCCGCAGGGCTCAATTCTTGGTCCTTTCTTGTTTCTTATTTATATTAATGACTTGCATAATAGCATTGCATATATCCTCATAAAGGATAATCATGATATAGTGTTGTTTGCGGATGACAATTCACTTTTGTTTAAACTTAAACGTCAGCAGCTGGTTATTGACGATGTAAATAACGCGATTTTAAAAGTAGTTTACTGGATCAAGGTCAATAATTTACTCCTTAATGAAAACAAAACCAAATGCTTTAAGTTTACGCTACCTCACGTTAGACAGGTGAAAACTAATGTATTAATGAAGGGCGAAAAATTGAATCCTGAAGATAGCACAGTATTCTTGGGCTTAACTTTGGATGCTAAGCTTCAGTGGGGCTCACATATAGATAAATTGTCAAAAAAGCTAAGCTCCGTAGCGTACGCTGTTAGAAAAAATCGTAATTTAACTGACACAGAGATAGCCCGTTTAATGTACTTTAGCTATTTTCATAGTGTTATGTCGTACGGTATTCTGTTAGGGGGAAATGCCGCCGACATTCAGACTATTTTTGTTTTGCAGAAAAGAGCTGTTTGATCAATTTATAAATTAAGTCCGAGACAATCTCTCAGAGAGAAATTTAAGGAGATTAATGTAATGACTGTGCTTTCTCAATATATTTATGAAAATCTTTTATATTTAAAAAATACAGTGATATCCATAATAATAAATACTAGGAACAAACACAAAAATGTTGTACCTACAACAAGGCTCAAAAAAATAGGTGGCTCGTTCATGTATCAATGTATACGCTTTTATAATAAACTTTCAAGCCACGTTCAAGATCTAAGCCTTAATAAATTCAAATCATTAATTAAACGTAAGTTGTGCTAGAAAGCCTTTTATACCGTTAAGGATTATATTGAGGACAAAAAGGCTTGGGATTGATTTGCTCCAATTTTTGCATACTGAATGTTTTATTTTTACTTTTGTTATATATATTTTTTTTTTCATAAACTTTGACATTTGATAATTGTTACATACACAATGCCATGACAATTTACTTTGTGAAGTATAGTATTATTTTTTAAGTATTGTGAATGTGAGGACTATGTGGGTCACTTTTATTTTAATTTTATTTTTCACTTTCTCAGGTAGTTGTAATGATAATCTGGCAGTTTGAGTGCTTTATGCGGCCTACCCAAATTTCCTTTCTTTGGTATTGTTCGTCGAGTGGTTGAGCTCCTTAAGTTCTGAGTTGAGCTCCACGATTAGCGACAAATGCGTACACTTACTGGACAGGTCCACTCATTCTGTGTGGTTTTTCCTCAAAAGACCTTTTGAGACACAAATCTACATGGTCTTCACATGATCTGACCAAGATTATGTCTGCACTTTATAAGAGACTGTGACCTCTGAGTTTGTTTCGGCCTTTGTTCTTTAGAGTAGTCAGATAGGAAACGCCGACCTCATCTTGTTTTAAAAATATGATTGATGTGTAAAAGTGTTTGTATAAACCTACTTACAGAAATAAAATAATTTATCATTTACTGCGCCGCGCGCCGGCCGCCACATAGCGTCCGCAATTAACCGTCGCACGACGTCACTGAAACGTTATTTATGGAAGTAAGCTGGTGTGTCTCCCTAGAGAACGTTTTTGACGCCGTAAAATCAAATTCCGCTGCCATCATTTTTATGACAGCTGTCTCTGCGGCTGATATGTGGCGGCTACCACTGTCGTAGGAAACCTTAGTTTTACTTAACTTCCAGGAACTACGAATATAACAAGAACCAGCAGCCACAATAAACAGCCAGAATAATATTGATAAAATATTAAATTTTAATCCATTAATATATGTATATATGATCATTGATATACATGTTTATATGATACACTAGATTAGTAATTACCGCGCCAAGGTGTTGCTACTGGACATATGGCCACAGGCTTATGCGTAGTTAACTTCAGTTCAGTGTATAAGTATTTTCATACTAGTTACTTATACTTACTTAAACATATTTTATATGTATTTATGTTGTATGTGTAAGTGAGACAGATATATATGTTTACTTTTAAATGTTTTGTGCTTTCAAAGCTACGTCGTCGTGTTTAAATAGTGGTTACACTTTTTTTGACACATTTTAATGAGGTTTGCTTTTCTAGTATTAGTCTAGTATTTAACTATTTCTGTATCATCATAATAAAGATATTTAATGTTAGTGCTAAGAACCGGAGTTCCCGACATAGCTTGCTTTGGATTACATTTCCGTTTCCTCAAAATGTTCTCTGTCAGCGTTTCCGAGAAATAGGTGATTAAATTTGGGTTTCTATTGGTGTTTTGATCTATAATTTATATGGTGTACTTAATATGGCGTATTCTATTATATTATATTCTAAATAAATTATGCTAAAAAAAGTGCATGCGTAAGACGGGTCTGTTACCATCTCGGCCCCATCTGATTCAGATTGTGATAGATAGAACCAACAAAGAATCACTCGAGTCACAATCAAGTTATTTAATTGCACAAAATATCTTCCTTACAGAATTTCACTAAAATCTATTCACGAGTAATTAGGAAATCACTTAATCAATCGGTTTTAATTATTTTTGAAATAAAAAGAGACAAGATTACATGGAACAAAAGCGATTCGTCGGATACGTGGTGCGCTCCCCGTTGACGTTCGAAAACAAGTGAAGTTCAACATGGCCGCGCTGACCATCGCCTCGACGCTCCGTCAGACTGACAGTTGTCAAATCTAGTTCCGACGTATCTCTCAACAGATGGCGCAAGCAATGCGCCGTCAAGCCTATATAGCTCCAAACACAGTCTATGTCTAATGCTCAAACCCACGAGTACAAAATAAAACGTATTTACCGAGCTCAGATAAAAGGGTAATTCAAAGTAAGATGAACGATTTTCACAGTCTGTACTCATTGCTGTTAAACCAACATAAAACACAACACAATATTAGGATTTTGATACATTACATCGTAAAGTGTAAAATTAACGGGTGTCTGGGTTCATAGCTTTAATAAAATTTCCATTATGGGCTCCGTTATGGGGAGCAAGTTAAGGTCAATGGATTGGATGCCTTTTGTTGAATTTCAGTTTTTATTTTGTTCTGTTAAGTAAGTAAGCTGAAGCAGCAGTGGGCTGGCCATGTTTGTCGAAGGACCAATGGCCGGTGGAGCAGAAGAGTCCTGGAGTGGCAAGCGTAGTGTGGTACGCCCCGCAGTTATGGACCGACGACCTTAAAAAGGTGGCTGCGACAGACTGGATGTGGAAGGCGGACAGGTTGTTGTGACGCAGCCTGGGAGCCTGGGAGCCAGTAATTAATTGCGATAGGCTGAGTTTTTTTCATTGAAATCCAATCTTACTTTGACACGGCTCGGCTCCTGCTGGTAACTGCGTAAGACACTAACAGTAGGAATGGCTTTAATTTTGACAGTTCAACAACATTCATTGCGTTATTAACGTTGTTGAGCAGACAAACTTTTCGAACTTAAGAAGCAATGTATTAGCAATACTTATCCTTCAAAATGATTCAGAGTGAGATTGATACTGTGTTACACAATTAGAGAAAATGTGCGCATCGCGTGGTTGGAACAAAACATACTACTAGAGCGATACTCTTTTGTTTCAACACGAAATCAATGTGTTCGCTCTGTGGTAGCGACACGCTCGCCCCTGCTTCGTACGTTTTTCGCGACTTGAGGAAACGTCAAGATCTATTTATTATATGCAAGTTTGATACCTACTAATGTATTATACACAGTGTTCCAAATTATCAACATAATTACGCTTCTTGATAATTATCACCAGTGTAAGAAATAATTCTGTAATATTGTTTCATAAGAAACGCATTTTATTTAGGGCAACACCAAAAAAAATAATATATAATTTCCAAGTATCCAATACAAATTAACATTAATTAAATGTAGATTGAGTAAATTGGATTGACCAAACCGAGCGCAAGTTTTTGTTATTATCAATCCATAATTATCCATCTGTTATTATCACGATGATTATCATGATAATTATCATTGAGAATTATCCTTTCGAACCCTGAATTTATACACATAAACCTTCCGGAATAATTCTCTACATGATGGTGAAACACGCATCAGAATCCGTTGCGCAGTTTAGGAGATAACAGCGTTTCCCACATATAGACACGAAAAGGAACTTTTATTTATAACTAGCTTTTGCGCACGGCCACGCCCGCGTGGTGGTCGAAAAAAAACCTGTTAATCTTTCTCCATTAAAAATACATATATACTTACCTATGCGCCAACTTTCATTGTGTTCGGTCAAACGGTGTTGGAGTTCACTCTAGACTCACAAAACGTATTTCTTAAATTTTAAAAAAAAACATTCTTAACACACTACTAAGGTTTCTAATAAGTAATAATATAATTCAATCATGATTCGAAAGACACGTAGCGCCATCTAGCGCCGAAAGTTATTTTACTTTCCCTCGGGAACAGTACTATTTTCTGGATGAATGGTAACCTATGTTCTTTTCAGTGCCCCTGACAACGTAAGTATGTGCAATATTTCATGATGACTGGTTTAGTGGTTTAGGCGTAAAAAGGTAACAAAAAACAAACAAACTTACTTTCGCATTTATAATATTAGTTAGGATATTTATAGATACAGTGAGTAACGATAACAAATAGACGAAATGCGTTGCCAATATTAAGAAATGAGTCTGTCTTTGCATAGCTTAAAACTGAATAAATGTTTACTGCGCACCTTAAAACGCGCGCAAAGAGCGCGAAATGGCTGAAATATGTTTTTTTTTTACGTTTTCAATCCACATATCACCGCCATTTTTGAAAATTTCTAAAACCTGCGTTGACAGAAAAAATACATAATTATCAAACCTGGTCACAAAATTTCACAAGAATTGGTTGAGAAATGCGACCTGTAGCTTGACAGCCGGACATCCGCTGCACATCTGGACATACGAAAGCATTTTTGCTCAAGCTGAAACGGAGACGATTCGCTTGCGCTACGCGCACGCTTGGACAATAACGATTAGCCTGTATAACCTTCCTATTGAGCACTAAACAAAACTACTGTTGGTGAGCAAAACGATACGTTTCTAAGGCAACCTGCCGTTGGGCACGTTCCACATACAAGCTCAATGTAACAGAAAAGTCTTCAATATTTATACCAATACTATTCACAAAAAATAACCCATATGAAATCCTAAGAAGCCATAGAAAGTTTTATTTCTGATATTCTTTTGTAAAGGATTTTTCCACAATATCGTATTATTTATTTAGGACCGGTTATAGGGGATTCTGTCCTTTATCCCTACCCGAAATATGGGTTGGCTTACGAAGTATTGTTATTTTATGTCCAAATAAAAAGATGTATTCGAAGGCAATCCAATGGCTGGAATATATGAATAATTATGTTTATTGCACTACCAGTTTATTATTATTTTTAGTATAAAACATTCGTAGCAGGCACGGTCGTGAGACGTGGGAGCGAGACGAAACGAGTCACACGTAGCTATATTATACCATCCGTGCCGTCCTACTCGCACGTTTAATATAAAATAATCAGTCTAAAAATGTCTTAATAAAAATGATTACCGCGATTGCTCACTATGTGATGGCCACAGAACATAATAATATTGAAGATCCAGCGAGGTAATTGCGTGACACACTAACAATGGCAAAGTCATTCCTTTTGACAGTTCAACTACGTTTATTGCGTTGTGTACGTTGTTCAGCAGGCGAATTTTTCATACATAATTATGGAGAAATGGATTCGAAATTTCCTTCAAAACCCTTTGGATGGTGATTGAAAGTGTGTTACACAATTCGGGTACAGCGCGGGTGAGAGCAGTGGTGGTCCATTGAGAGCAGTGGTGGCCCAGTGGAATCGGCCGCGACTTACAAGATGTAGGTCGTGGGTTCGAACCCAGGCAGGCGCTTTACTTTGTGTAAATAATTTCATCACCACTGCTCTCAAAATGGTAAAGGTAAACATCGTGAGGAAACCGGCATGTCATAGAACCAAAAATTCGAGGACACTGGGCCCGGTTGGTAGATTACAGCCCACTCCCTCTCAAAGAGAGGAGGCCTGAGTCCCAGCAGTGGGAACATTATAGGCTGATTATGTATTCCAGACTTATAAAACTAGGTTTGTTTTTTATGGAAATACGTGGAATGGACATAGATCGAAGCAAACAAGCTCAAATAGTTTAAAAAGGCACATAAATTATCACTTCAAATCGGCTTTCATCCGCGTTTAGACTATTGTGAATTAATAATGAGGCATGTTAATGTAATCAACGTTTGGATCAATACATTATTTAGTGACAGTTATCTATGATTTCACATCGATGAGGACTATTGACAGATGACGATCTAATTGGGAGAATGATGAGAGCAATGCAGTGTCCACAATTATATCAGTCCTATTATTCGTATACGAAAATTTGTGCTGGTTCATGGCGATTTTCAGCTGTTTTATTGTTCTAAAAAGTCTTTGGCTGACATTGCCATACAAAGGGATAACATCGATCACAAATGGGATAAACAAAATGTAATATCACGTTTGTATTCCCCAAATAATTGGACAGAGGTGTGTATAATGATACCCACAATTTGTCAGTTATACTTAAGTCCGAAACAGGGAGCGAGCCTATTGTCATAGGCAACCGGGCACATAATTAAAAACTTGATGGATAAACCAAATAACGTTTTGCTCCACCCAGGAATCTTAGCCGGACACCACGCTCAGCAGTCATGCTTGCGACCACTCTATCAACAAGGCAGTCAAGGGAAATATTGACAAAATAGAAACTTTTTTACAAAAAGCCCACCGACTTCCAAAAAAACACTACAAAGTGAAAAATTACTGTAATTTCGGAAGTAAGTGTCTTTGGTTTTGAATTTTCGTTTCCGCCGTTTTCAGAAATTAAAGTTATTTTTCACTTTATAGTGATTTTTTGGAAAAAGGTTGTTTTCTTTTTTGGAAAAAGGTTTTTATTTTTCACTTTTTATTTGTGTTACCTACCCCACACAAATTCGTATACCACTACTTGATATGTAAATAACAGTGGCAGGAAGTTATTAACACATCATCAATATGAACTAAGTGGAAAAATACGCAGTATTAAGGATAACTCAAAAATTTCCGGTCAGAACTTAATTAAATTTATATTGAACCACATGTGAACCGCCATCTTTCAAATAAAAAAAGAATCATCCAATTCGGTTCACCTAGAAAAAAGTTCTGAGCTAACACACATACAAAAAAAATACGCTGGCAACACCGGCTACTGTTTACATGTTCTACGTATTAAAATATGATAATTTAAGAATAAACCTTCTAAATGGACCAAAACGTAGTGTAACTCAGTACAATAATTACAATCTGCAAGTGATATTATTTGTGACTAACAATAACAAGTGTAATAATCAATTTAAGTCCAGATTATGTTCCAGTTTAAAAATGCTTCACAAGCAGTAAACCAGTGATAATAATAACAATTCACCACAACCTTACTCTGATTAATATCAAATAGTGAACTTAAGTGCAGTTTTATAATAAGAATAGTGAAATAATTACGAAATACAATAATCTAGACACCGTTAGGAAAAAATCTTTTAAAATTGACCTTTGAACTGTGATCACTGTTCGACAACTAGCGCCGGTACGTCACCAAGCGGTGAATAGACTAACCAAACTAGTACCGCTACTTGCCACCAGCGGCGCAAAGCTAACGACGGGGATACCAATGCAAAAAATATTTTAGTATTTGGTGGAAAGCTATCACTTTTTTGAGGACTTTGAACGAACATAAGGATTCGGATCCTAGAAAGTGATATTCTTTGTACATTACTTTTTGGAAATATAAGTTGAATTTACAAGATGAATTTCTTAGAAAATATCACTTTCCGAAGAACACGCACGCGGTCTGAACCTGATACCAATGATATAATCTCACAAACATTGGATTGTACCTCTAATTCCTTACCAGGCATGTCTGAAGATGAAGATGAAAACCAAATAAACATCTTTAAGAAAGAGTTAGAAGAGCTTAGAACTCAACTGCAAAGCGCAAACAAGGAGATAGAATTATTATCATTAGAAAATAGTTACCTAAAGAAAACGAACGCTGATTTAATCGAAAAAAATAAAATGTACAAATTAATAGCGTGTAGTCCCGTTAAGACCAAAGCCCAAACACCGAAAAAGAAAGCACCTGTTCGTACAAAAACAACACAGACGCTGACACCAGAAGGTATGAAAATTACACACAGCGTACAGCAAGAAAATATTAATTCTGGAAATTCTCAAGAAGTCGTCGCCCCACTGAATAGTAGTAACGCAAATGCACCACATCCTTCGCTCCCACTTGTAAAAGGTAACATATGTGTCCTGAGCAGTGAAACATCGAACAGAATTCATATAATGAGTGAAAGAACTCATTTAAATAACTATAGTATATGTCACTATCGTACTCCTAAATGTGGAATAAAATATATGCTAAACAATATCGAACGAAAAGTTCAAAACTTCACTCATGCCGATTATTGCATTATTTTTATTGGCGAAGAGGACTTTAGGAAAACCAATAATTATATAGAACTTGTAACCTATATTCGTGATATGTTAATAACACTAAATCATACTAACTTTGTAATATGTCTGCCTACATTTAAGTACATGGATAATACCAATATTATGTTTAACAGTCGAGTAGATACTTTTAATAATTTAATTTATATGAATGTTGAGACATACAATTACGCGCTCATCTTGGACTCGAATTTAAATCTTCCATATACATGGGATACATATAATCAGCGACATGGGCACCTTAATAACAAAGGCTTTATGCAGGTTATCTCGGATTTACAAGACTTCATCCTAGACATAGAGGCAGTAAATACATCTAATATAAGACTTTCAGGAGATGAAATATCTGATGACCACACTAATTCAAATGTTAATCGATCTAAGGACCCACCTAGTAAGATTAATGAGACAGACGAGTCGTACTACTCAAATGGTTTTTTTCGTCTATAACAGTATAAATATCTTGCATCAAAACATTGCTGGTCTTTTAAATAAGGTTGACCTGCTCACAGTTCATCTTCAGGAACTATCCAAGGAGCAAAAAGACATAGATGTGGTCTGCATAACTGAACACTTCATTATGCGGGGCTCTGAAAAGGCATTAAATATTCCAAATTATAAATTAGCTGCATTTTATGGAAGGCGCGCAAAGAAGCGCGGAGGATCTTGTGTTCTAGTTAAAATAGGCTTAGAGTTTAAGGAACTAACAGAGATCTCACGCCATTCAATAGCAAACACTTTTGAATGCTGCGGAATCGAACTAGTCCAGCAAAAATTAATCGTTATTTGTATATACAGGCCACCGAAAACTAACAACCTAAATATATTCTATGAAAAACTTGAAATTGTTGCTAAAACTTATTGTATAAACTCGAGTAAAACAGTTGTTCTGTGCGGGGACTTCAACATTGATACCTTAAAAAAGAATAGAATGTCACTAGACTTTGAATATTTTCTTTTGGGTTGCAATCTTAAGCTGGAACTAAGGCAACCAACTAGATTGTGCAGTAATAGCTGCATTGATAACTTTGCTCACAATTCTCGTCAAAAATGTAAATGTGAAGTAATCGAATTAGCTCTTTCAGATCACACGGCACAAATTCTGCAAATTAAAGTAAATAAAACATATAGATTAAAATCTTGGCGAATCAGGAAACGAGATTTGTCGTTAGAAAACCTTGTTAAATTTAATAATCACCTTAGCTGCATCTCGTTCTCTGAAATATACAATACGGAAAATGTTAATGTAGCGTATGATATTTTCTTGGAAGAATTCCGTTTACTGTATGACCTTTGCTTTCCCTATAAATTTGTTACCATACAACCATACAAAAAAGTTAAATGGGTCTCTCGAGGAATACGTGTGTGCAGTAAAAAGCAACGTCATCTATTATGGCGATATAGACTTAGGCCAACTAATGAAAATAAAAATAAATTTAAAGACTACTCCAAAAAATTTCGAAAAATTATCAAATTAACTCAAAAATCACAGAATAATTATTACATACGAACTTCAGATAATAAGTCAAAAGCATCTTGGCAAGTCATACATAACAAATCACACACTTACGAACCAATTTCCCAAATTAGACTACATGAAACAACAATAACAGATCCTCAAAAAATTGCTAATATCTTTAATAACTACTACATTGACCAGATTCAACAGTCACCCCAAGTCTCACACGAAACTAGTAATATTCCGAAAAATACAAATTCAATGTTTATGGCCCCAGTTTTACCCCAAGATGTAATTAGAGCAATTAAATCTTTAAAAAACAAAAACAGCGTTGGGTATGACGGTATAGCAACGAAAGTTGTTAAATTTGTGGCGAACAATATAGCTGTACATCTTAGCCATATTATTAATCTCAGTATTAATTCGGGGGTGTTTCCTAATGGCTTAAAAACTGTTATAGTTAAACCACTTTTTAAGAAAAATAAAAAGGAAGAAATAGCTAATTACAGACCAGTAGCCTTAATTCCGGTACTGTCCAAAGTAGTAGAGAAGTTAATCTACGAATTACTTAACAATTTCTTATCTAAATATAACATTTTGTGCAATGAACAAAAAGGTTTTCGGAAAAACAAAAGCATTAATACAGCTATTTTCGATTTGCTTAGCATTATCATAAAAAATGTTGATTGTAAAGTACCTGTTTGCGCAATCTTCACAGATATGTCAAAAGCCTTTGATTGCGTCGACCACGACATTCTACTAAACAAGTTAAGCGCTTATGGAATAAGGGGAAATGTACTCAAACTTATAAAATCATACCTTAGTGATCGTAAACAGTACACGGAAATAACTAGAATTTGCCCTAAGACGAAGAGTGAAAGAAAATACCAATCCGAAGGACGAACAATAAAATATGGTGTACCACAGGGCACCGTCCTTGGGCCACCCCTTTTCTTAACTTATATTAACGATTTGCCACGACATGTTGATAATCCAATGGTGTTATTTGCCGATGACAGCACCGCGGTAGTAAAATGTAAACATCCAGATAGCTATGAACAGGACATAAATAAGACCCTGGAAGATATCGTACATTGGCTTGACAGAAACAACTTAGTGATAAACTTACAAAAAACTAACATAATGCACTTCCATCAACGCACAATTTCAAAAGAAGTATCGTTAGACTACAATAAACAAAAAATTGACCAAGTTAAAGTAGCAAAATTTTTAGGAATTTATATTGACAGACAACTAAATTGGCAACCACAAGCAGAGGAAATTTGCAAAAGGTTGAATTCAGCGGCTTATGTCCTTTCAAAGTTGTCCAGGAAAGTTGACATTCAAACTGCTTTAGTGGCTTATCATGGTCTGGTTGCATCAGTTTTAAGGTTTGGTATTATTTTCTGGGGCAATTGCAGCTCAAGGGAGTACATATTCAAGGCGCAAAAGCGTTGCATTAGAGCGATGTGTGGCTTGAAGACCACAGACAGTTGCGAACCAAAGTTTAAGTCCCTAAAAGTTCTCACATTTCCGTCATTGTATATTCTGGAAATGGCCATGTTTGTAAAGACCAATAAAAACCTTTTTCCCACGATGACAGAAACTAGAAAACGACCTGTTAGAAGTCAATACAAAAATTTATTACACATCGAGTCCTCTAACACAGCACTTATGCGGAAAAGTGTTATTTGTATGGGCCCTACTATATACAACAAATTGCCAGATGTAATGAAAAATGAAACAATTAAAAACTTTAAAAAGAAATTAGTGGCCTTCCTAACAGAAAAATGTTATTATTCGATTAATGATTTTTTAATGGACAAAACTTTTTAATCAGCAATATGTATAATAAAATTAAATATTATTAATATTATCTTGAACATATTATGTACCTACCACATTATTATTTAATTTTTTCATATTAACATTTTAATTTGACATTTTCGATATTAATTAATGTATAATTGCAATAATTCTAACTGTGACATCTTAATTAGTAACTATTTTTAGATGCTTAATTATTTTTTAATTTTTTTTTAATTTTTGCGTGCCTATTTTCAGGCAGAATGTACAAGGCTCACTCCTTTCTACTCCACCTGTATTTTAATGTAACCTACATTCATTGCAAATAAATGATTTGATTTGATTTGATTTGATTTGAAAAAAAAGAACATACAGTTGAATTGAGAACCTCCTCCTTTTTTTGAAGTCGGTTAAAAACGTCATCAATATAGTACTAAGTGGAAAAAATACGCATTAAAAAGGATAAATCAAAAACTACTAGTTGGACATTGGCATCGTCATAATTGGCCCCAGGACCAACAAACATCTGACGTACATAATAACTAAAAAAAAAAAAAAAAAATTATTCTACTAATTATGAATATCTATATGAAACGGACATTCTGCGCTCATAAATGAATAATTAAAAGAGCTGTAACGATTTACGACATCACATCAAAAATGCTGCCATCTTTGACACTTAGATTTAACATGACAATTAGTGATGCCCAATCTTTCATTTCACACATCGAGAGCGAGATTACTTGAGTTGACCACCTGCTCTTGGATGTCATACGCATCCGTGCCTACGTACTTTCCTTTTCAACCTTTTTCACTCTAGGGTATGAGGCTTCTTTAGTGACTTGTGCGACGTTTTTATTGGTACTATACAGCTTAGGTGCGAAAAGAATTCAACAACAAAACTGATGTTCATATCTTAATAATCCATGCATCCCAAATAATTAATTATCTTTGTCTATACAATTACTACACATAATAACGGCACTGTTTGTGCAATACCTCCTATTCGATTCATTTTCGTGTATTTTACGTCAGCATAAAAACGGATCAGTAATTCACGAATGTGCACTGTGCACTCACTCGTAGTCGATTCGTATTCGTGATTCGTTTTGGGTAATTATTCATTATTGGTTTTAAAAACACGAATACTAATCAAATAGGAGCACCGATCCGAGATTTGAGTATACACTAAAAATATTTCGTAGGCAGAGATCGCTTTCTTAATGTGAGCAGCATTTCGCGCTCACTCACAAAACGCCCTATATTAAGCATGACGGCTACTTCGATCCGTAAAAACCGACTTGATATGAGAAATTATCGAATATAAAATCGAAGCAGTGCACAAACAATCATACATTTATTATCAAGGCTATTTTGAATCGTATTAACACGAATCACGAATACGAAGTAGTACACAAACGCCCTAAGTGAGAAACATTGTAATATTTCAATCGATTCGTATCGATTTTGTTTGAAATATATCGATACGGATCTAATGTATGGGCATCCCTAATCCTTGACACGTCATGTCAATCAACTCAACTGAAGTCAACTGTCAAGTTATTGCACTCACAATGTTTACAAAATGCTATGCGATCTAGGTAATGTGAATTCGTGCCTAAGTATAAATAAATGACATCTAAAAAAACATTAGGACAAAGTCGTTTGCATTGAAGTTAAATAAATAAGTACCTAATTAATTACCTACCTACCTATTTAAAAAAAAAAAAACTAGAAGGCTTATCAAATGAGTAAAATGCTACTTTTACTTTATTTAACACCAAACAAGATAGGTAAGTACATAAGTACTTAAATGTTTTACTGGATCTCTTAGCTTAGCTGGCCATCAGGCAATAGAAATAACATTACCGACAGGCATTTAGTAGCATGTATTTCTAAGTATTGGAAGGATTGTTTCTTACTAAATATAACCTCAAAATGTTTGTTTTCCTTTTAAATAAATGCTTTCTGCAAGTTGTCCGTCATTAAACTTTGTCTTCATGGGTATATACTTGTAGTTTAGAACAAGCAAAGTAATTTTCCTTCGCTGTTGGTTCTGGGGCGAAAGATGTATGGATGCAGAACAATCTCCTTTATATGGGACTACATGAAAAGCACCAGCTTTCAAATAAAAAAGAATTATCGAAATCGGTTCACCTAGAAAAAAATTCTAAGGTAACACATAAAAAAAACAATCGAATTGACTCCTCCTTCTTTTGAAGTCGGTTAAAAGAAGAGGTCTTTACCCTGCAGTAAGACAATAATAGGCTGGTGTTTTAGCCTATTCTTGTCTCATCGCAGGGTAAAGACCTCTTCTCATTAGGTAGAATGGATCTCATGGATTTCTCCAACTGTAACAACAAATTTTTATTCTTACATTCTTGGTCAATAAATAATAGGTCGAGGAAGAAGTTTTTTTCGTATTTTACAGGTATACTAGCTGCTCCACGCGGTTTCACCAGCAGCGGTGTGAAATATACTTTGCGACCTATTCTCAGACCTACCAAATATACACAAAAAAAATCATTCACGTGAAAAAATTCAACACGTGTTGGAAACTATTCTAACTTCACTGGATGAGGTGGAAAATCTAGACATTAGGAACTTAGATAGTAAGATACTCAGTTTATGTAAAAGTCTATTATCTATCGGGGAATTATCCGAAGAGGCAGCAGAATCTAACAAAAAACATTATAAGGCCTTCAGGCGGGATCACACGAGAAAAATGTCGTGAGTACTTACGAATACGGACTTACTTCACAGACTTTTACTCAGCTCAGACTCATAACTAGTCTTCGGATGCTTCCCCGTAAGAAAAAGAGCGTTATGTCGAGACAGGTTTTAGATTTATTACGAATTTAGTTTAAATTGAAATTAGGTTGGTTGTTGTGGTTGTTTTAACTTAGTTGTGGTTATGATTAATAACAGAGTTACAGATTAGAATAAATTGTAGTTTTAGTTTTCTTGCTTTTTGATGTATATAATATGTATAGTATATATGTATAAGAATACATATTTATTTATATCCCATTCATGAATAGCATTAATATCATATTCCGAATGAGAGACAATAAATCTCAAATATTGACTATTTAAATTTATATATAAACACTACATATTGTACAGTTTATTGTATATCATGTAAATAAAGCATTAATGTACATTTGTGAAATATTTTTTTATTATTTTCCCTTCAGAAAAATCTCATTTAATAAAGTAAGGTATTTATGGCCGCGCTTGTAGGGCGCTTGGACCACCGTGGCATTGTTTTTTTTTTAACTGAAACTACTACGAGGTGTTGGAACAAGTCTGATGCTAAAGAATATTATTAGGTTTTTTGTCCGTTTGTCTGTTTATCTGGATGTATGTTCCGGAATGGCGCAAAGACAACTAAACGGATTTGAATGAAATTTGGCACAGATAATTTAACATTAACACAGGGTATTTTTAATCCCGGTAGTAAATACGTTCCCGTGGGATATTTTCCGACATCCACGCGGGCGTAGCCGCAGGCTAAAGCTATTTAGTGACTAAACAAAATGCAAGTTAATGTTATGGAATATTGACACAATAAAAGTTTCAGACACTGCAATATTTTATTAACTTTGTAAAATGCTTTCTGCTTGCGTTGAAAGGAAAACTTTTACCAACTACGAGCTACATAAATTTAAATAAAAAACTTATGAGCGAAACTTTTGCCATTCCATTTGCTTTCCATTTTAATTTTATTGCGTTTAAAGTAATATACGGTAAGTTGAAACGCTAAAAACTTGGGTTTTTACAGTTGAAACTTCATGTTGACTCAATAAATACTTAACAAATAAGTTTTTAAACGTATGTTTTCTGTTATGTACGTCTTTTGGGTCACGTATTGGCTGGAAACTGGCTTTATGCTTCTGAGCTTCGGTAAAAAGAAACGTTATAACGTTGACGACTTGATGTTTTTAGGATTCGTAGCCTTCAGAACCTATACTTCCATACCATGGACGAACAAAAAAGTATTTAAATTATTTATGAAAGAAGAAAGAAAGAAAAATAGTTTATTCTGCACAAACAAAACGCACATAACAAAAAAATGACATTAATAAAAATACAATCATAGAATGTAGCCAAAAGCCTCGTACCCAAAAATTAAAAGGTTTACAATTTTGTCCATGGCCGGACCAAAGACAATACACATTGCTCTGCAAGGTTCGTAACACAGAGCAAATTATTGCTCTGTGTTACGACACTCGCAAATGACAACAAACAAACGATGAAAACAAAAACAAAATGCCGATAGCAGAGTGAAAAAATGACTACGTTTGTAACAAAAAACAACAATATTATGAACAATTTAGCCGTGCGTCGCATCTGTGCAAGAACAGGTCGTTGCTCAGCAAAATGCTGTGACTTCGGACGAACCTATCGTCAACAGCGCTGATTTTCAGCAACCACCTCCCGAATGACGTAATGACGTCCTCCTGCGTGATGTAATAAAAATCTGGAAAGTATTATTTTCTACAGAACTAAGTGTGATTCTAGCTGAACATGGTTTGTACTTCTAGATAAATATATATATATATGTTTAAATATCTGTATTATGTGTAACTTTTAATAAATACATAAAAACACGGTATCACAGTGAAAAATAAAAAATCCAAGCATTATCTCTAGCTGTTGTTTAGATAAAGTGTGGTGTGTTTTCCTATAAATACAATTTTTGCAACTATAATTTCGATACAGTAACAATACTCGATAATTATGTAATTTAGTCGTCATTGATACACCATAATTTTTTGCACCATGGGAATTGTGATGGCCGCCATTTGCATACTACGGCAATCATTGAAGCATGGCGTTGGCACACGACAACCATGCTTTTTCGGTCAAACCGGTAAATTAGCCTATTAGTACAGCTTGATAGTGTGAGTGTTGCCGTTTGCGCGTGAAATGGCCGACCGTCAGCGCCTGAATAATGTATGAATGTATGCGTACAGCGGCCTGTACGTAGAGCGAGCTGGCCGACTTGAGTGACACATTTTTTTGTTAGCGGGAATCTGTCCGACTTTTTTGTTCGTCCTTGTTCCATACCAAAATTATAAATGCGAAAGTAAAGGTCATCACTCATTATAACAGCACCGCTCCGACACAGCAAATAAATAGTCATTCAAGTTAGGATTTTAAATCAAAAGCATTAAAGTAAATTTTACGATGACAATAAGAAAGAAAAGTGGACGTCTCGCGGGCAGCGCATTGAATGACAAAGTATTTGCTGTGTCGGAGCGGTGCTGTTACAATTAGTGATGACCTTAACTCCGTCTGTCTGTTACCTTCTTACGCCTTAACGGCTGAATTGATTTGTATGTTTGTCAAACGGATAGACCAAGAACAGGTAACCCAGATCCTGGTCTAACCTAACGGACATAGGATATTTTTTATTCCGGTAGGTAGGTAGTACAATCCCCGTGGCATAATTTTGAACTTCCACGCGGCCGAAACCGCGGGCAAGAGCTAGTCGTTACTAAAAATCACCATCAAGAAGAATGAACCGCGTCTTCATCTGCAAAAACTAGAAGAAACTATCTATCTGCCAACCCTACTTTAAGTGTATTGCGTTTAAAAGTCCATGTTCAAGAATGGAAATCTTCATCTAATTTTGATGATCATTCAAGTCGGTTCGTGGATCGATGACCATCCATTAAATATCGAGACCCCTCCGTGCCTCGGAAAGCACGTGAAGCCGGTGGTCCCGGCTGTCATTCGTAGATATTTGACCGTCGTTACGGGTAGTCAGAAGCCCAAAAGTCTGACAACCAGTCTTACCAAGGGGTATCGTTTTACCCAGTAACTGGGTTGTGGAAGTCAGATAGGCAGTCGCTCCATGTAATATACTGGTATTCAGCTGCATCCGGTTAGACTGGAAGCCGATCCCAACATAATTGGGACAAGGCTAGGCAGATTGATTGACATGTCTATACGTGCCTACACAGATTGATCCACATGTCTATACATGCCTACATAGATTGATTGACATGTCTATACATGCCTCCACAGATTGATTGACATGTCTATACATGCCTACACAGATTGATTGACATGTCTATACATGCCTACACAGATTGATTGGCATTTCTATACATGCCTACACAGATTGATTGGCATGTCTATACATGCCTACACAGATTGATCGACATGTATAAACATGCCTACACAGGTACAACGAAAGATTTGAATTTTTAGATTCGCCCTCAAAGTACTTACGTCGCGCGAAAAGTGTGAGCTCATATATCCCATTTATGGCGTTTCCATGTCGATGTCGGTATGCTGTCGCACGCAATGTCTTGTGTGTGTCAAATAGAGGAGTCAAAACGGGACATAAACGTAACCATCTTTTGACGCAGTAGGGCAAATCTAACGATTTAAAGCTTTGGGTAGGTATAATTTTATCATTTTTAGGGTTCCGTACCTAAGGGGTGGCAACGGAACCCTTTTACTAAGCTTCCGCTGTCCGTCTGCCCAGCCATCCGTCTGACTGTCAGCGGGCTGTATCTCATGAACCGTAATAAGTAGACACTTAAAATTTTCAGAGTGTGTATTTCTATTGCCACTATATAACAAAAAATAATAAAAATTAAATGAAGGTTGTAAAAATTAAAGGGGGCTCCGTACAACAAACGTGTTTTTTTCGTCATTTTTTGCGAGTCTGACTCGCACTTGTCGCCGGTTTTTTTCTTAAAACTTATTCGAGATAAGCTCATAGCGAGGATAAAGATAAGCCAGGCACCGGAGATGCGACGCACTTAAGGATCGATTTAAGGCTCATAGTTTTATCATGAAAAATAAATACATTTTAATCTATTCAGCTACTAATACATTAGTAGGGTTCATCAAAAAAGTTCAGCTGTGTGTAGTTCAACAAACTGCATTGCAACAATGAGAACTTTATGGAGACATTGTACTCTTTATACATAGTCATACTGGTGTACTTACTCTGCATCAATTTGAATGCAAAGCAGTGTCCTCTTTAGTACTAAAGTTTTGCATAGTAGCGAAATATAACTAAATGAGCTAAATACAAAGTTTGCACTGAAAAGTGACTTGGATCACCAAACGGCTGGAAAATATTGGCTGCAAAACTTTGTATGCAATGCTTGCTCAAATGGAGGGGCTCGTGGCTAAGTAGCCTCACGAGTCGATCGATCAAGGTTAAGTTTGCCGCGGTCAGTCCGAGGATGGGTAACCATCAATTTCATATCGAGACCTCTCTATGAATCCTTGACAGTTGTAACACTTATTCAGAAGCCGAGAAGTATGAAAGCCAGTTTAACACTATCATGTTATAGGTCGTCCAGTTTAAAACTGCACGCCCCTCCACTGCTTGTTCCATACACATTTTAAATGTTTGTATACACATTTTTGTGGAGGAGCGTGCAGTTTTAAATTAGACGAACTATACTAGTAACTGAGTTGTGGAGGTCAGATAGGTAGACGTTCCATGTAAAATATTGGTATTCTGCTGCATCTGGTTAGACCGATAATCTACCGTTGAGAAAAAGCTAGGTAGATGATGATAATGATGCTTACTCAAATGCAAGAGTGACAGTGATTCGGTGTAATATAAAATTCTCCGAAGACAGGACAGCACTAATCCAACAAATTATGTTAATCGCGACCACGATGTCTACACTACACATTAAAATAATTTCGCTGTTCAAACACAAAAGCTAAGCATTAGCAATTCAATTGTCCCCGGTATCAGAACGAGCCTCAGGCTAAACGATTTAAGGGTGGCGCACACTGGATGCAGCTGCAGGATATGTGGAATTGTGCTGTAATTGCACAGTGTAGGTTGAGTCGAAGAATCAACTTAGAATAATCAGCCTATAATGTTCCCACTGCTGAGACACAGGCCTTCTCTCTTCGAGAGGAAGTGGGCTATACACACAACACAACACACAACACGAGGGTCCAGTCCTGTGGAGGCCAAGTGGTAACAGCCGTGATTTACGAGTTGTAGGTCTAGGTTCGAACCCAGATAGGCGCTTTACTTTTTGTAAATTATTTTATCAACTATGCTCTCAAAACGGTGAAGGAAAACATCGTGACCGAAAAATTCGAAGATATGCGACATCCACCAACCCACACTGGGCCCGCATGGTGGATTAAAGTATATGCATTTACTTAGCTCATTAATAAGTTATTAATAAATTAATAATCCTGCTGACAAACTGTCACGCAGTTTGTCAGGTTTATCAAATGTGTTCAAGAGTTTGGCATAGTTCAAAAAAGGAACTTTTGATTTTGATCAGTACGGTCAAGTCATAAGTAACATTTGAGCTACAAAAACAAAGTCAAATTGTTACCACGGAAGGGCGACATGTGAAAATAAAAATGTTTCCGCAAATTTGCAACAGCACAAACGCATTCCGTGTGCCCCAGCCATTAGTCCTGCACCCAACGCTCGCAAAATATACAGTTAGATTGCTAATGCGTGTATTAAAATAGTATGAGCATACAGAGTCCTCTAATTGTGCAATTTTGGACACTACACGCTGTATAAAGCGGATTTAATTGGGATTAGTTACAAGTTAGTTTGGCTAGGAGCGGTTTAGAACATTGTTTTATAACTTTTGCGTGTGCGTGAAATTTGTTGTTTTAACTTATAATATATCATATAACACTCGGCAATATTGTAGTTTCCCATTAGTGAAAGAATTTTCGGATTCGGATCAGTAGTCCCGTACATAACCCCGACGTGCAAACTCACAAAGGAGACGTTTTGTTTGTGTATGGAACTTTGGCTAGGACGTGTACATTCCCAAAAAATCTGTGAAATTTATTTATAAACATGTACCAGGCAATGATTTATAGAATTAATTCGTATTGTAGACCTACAAAAATAAAATTTATAATATTTGACATTTGTTGTGAGAAAAATGGAGACATAATGACAGATGACACTGACATTAATGTCATCTTTCATTAACCTAAAACGGGGATATTTTATGATTGACAACGACACTCCCGACAGTGTATGTCAAAATAAAACATTCGGAAATCGGAAGTACACTAGCCAAGTAGATTTTATTAATTGAACTAAAGGCCGCGCCACGAGAAGCTATAAATTTTGTAAATAAAGAATTCCTACTAAGTTACGTAGTGACAATCCAATCAACAACAAATAATCCCGAATCCAATCAACTCAAAGTAACATATGTGTTATACGAAAATAACGAGCAATTTCACTTGGTCGGGTTATATTTTAGCGATTTAGAGCGCTGTTGTCTAATGTTTTGTGGTACTGGAACGCGTCTGACTCATGGAACATAAACTTTTAGGCCGCCATTTTGAAGTAAGTGCACGCTGACGCTGTCAATGCTGCCATTCGAGTTTCGAATGGTTCTCAGTTTGTTTGTGTTGTTTTCGCGAATTGGGGTATATTGTTTGTTATAATAATTATATCCTTTTATAAAATTAAAATAATTACAAAACTGTTTTTTTTTTTCCTAAAGATTGCGGTCCTCTGAATGTGTGTTTACAAAATTTATAGCTTCTCGTGGCGGGGACTTCAGGATATTATTACCTACATGTTTCCATTAATAACACATTAGAAATAGTTGTAATAGATGAATTAATAATACAGCGATACCTGTATATAATATTATAATTTTAATTTATTTATTTAGGTACATAAAGGTTTTGTAGTACATGAGGGACTTACAAATTAGGTAGGTATGCATTATTAATTACACGGTATAGGTACAACGAATTGTTGGGTGAATCGCTGCTCTCCTAGCTAGATTACTGAGTAATCTGTATCAGCTTCGACTCCCAATTTGAGTATCACAAAAATCATCTTATTATTTATGCTTTTGGAGCTTAAAATATACAACAAAAACAAAATATATATATATATAAATATTTAATAAATATTTTCTATATTTATTAT
Organism: Griposia aprilina; assembly: GCA_916610205.1. Lineage (NCBI taxonomy): Eukaryota > Metazoa > Arthropoda > Insecta > Lepidoptera > Noctuidae > Griposia > Griposia aprilina. Next base: position 19,856,957 of record OU744286.1, read on the forward strand.
ATATATATATATATAATAAATATTTTCGTTTCATATTAATTTCAGGTCCATTCTGATGTCAGGACGCCGCCATAGTGTAGCCATAACGACAACAATGGTAATAATTGAAAAACTTTAATTTGTGTGTACAACAAAGATAACATTCTCAAATTCACAGATAAATATTTTTCCTAAATTTGTGTATTTTCCCCGTTTTTTGATATAATGTACAAGTGCTAGCCAAAAATAAAACATCTCCTTTTACATCTTTATAAAGAACCAATATAGAGAGGTAAAATTATAACATTAAGGTTCATGGAACAAATTAAGAGATTTGTGACTTTAACGAGGTTTTTGTCTCTTATTATCTGCACCCGTGGAGGCAATTGTAATGTAGATACCCAAAGGGTGAATTTCGCACCACATCTAAACTGCGTTCAAGATCTGTCATTTCAACATTTCATAACCATGGTGACACCATTATTGTGAAATATTGATACTGACAGATCTTGAATGCGGTTTCGATATTGTGCTGATCGCGTTCGGTTTCATTAGTGGAATTCGCCCTAAGTCTTAAGTTCTTCTCTTGAGTCGTAATCTTTATATTTAAGGATCGTAAGTACGTAAATCAGAATACATTTCCAACAAATACATGAATAAAGGGTGACTGGTAAAAATATTGCAAGCCAACTTGGTTACCGCAACTTATCCGTCTCCAAAGACCGGCTTGCAGTTTCATCCAATATCATATCACAGGGTTGGCAATTCAATTCAATTAATTTTTTATTCACATTGTGTTTGAAATCATAAATAAATAAATAAGACACATTCACAATACAATAAATTATAGAAAATAACAAAAAATAAAAATAAATAAAGATCAATAACATTACAAATTAAACATTCAATACTATTAAAATGTCAATACCATTACAAGCTACTACATAACTACATACTAATATTACTTAGTCTCACATTAGCTAAGATAAATAAAATTACAATGTGGATATGTCATCGTCTATGCAATACAGACATTTCTCCAAAAGGAACGCTTTGAGTCTTGACTTAAATGAGCTCTTGTAAATTATAGTTTTTAAGTCCAATGGCAACCTGTTAAAAATCCGAACTGCTTGATATTGAGGACTATGTTGAACAATCTTAAGTTGAGGTATTATTTTGCTTGTAAAATCTTTCCTGCGCGTACTTTCCCTCAACTGGCAGGTACTTAGGATGCGAGTTAAACTGTAGCTGTTAATTATTTTGTTCTGTTTTTTTTTTTAATATTACAGTCAAATAGAGGCTAACTGACTAGACTGAGATAAAACCAATTGAAATAGATAGCTAGGATTAGCCTAAGGTGCCACACCTACACTGCATACACCAAATTCATTGCAGTTTACTGCAGGTAAATCTAAAACGATGTCTTTCAGCTGAAATTATGATGATGATATGGGTATTGACCTTTACGCCACAAGTTAAATACAATTTTCCATGTACTGTGTGAGTTATATTTTGTTACAGTGAGACCATCATTTTGGATGCGAAATTTTTAACAGATCCTCTAAAAAAAATTTGCGATTCCAATGATGCACACTTTTAATATTTTTTCTTCCTTCACACAGTTGGTCACAGTAAATGCAGTAGTTAAGCTAGGGTACCCCGACCACGGACAACGCCCTGTTCCAGCCCCCATAAATGGGTTCAGAGGGACGGCGGACTTAGGGACGTCCACGGCCCCCCATATAACAGGACCCGAGGCGGCGGCGCGTACTGTTCCACGCGCGCCCTATTGGACGTCGCGGCAGGAGTTATACACCTCACTCCCCCCGCGGACTTGAGGAGGCCCGCAGATGCGGGCCGGCACTAGCCGGGGATCGTGGAAGGCGCACAAGTTCCCATGATCTCCGGTGCAAGTGTGGGAAGGGAACACCGGGGTAGGGTACCCCAAGCAAACGGGTTAGGTTAGGTTGGAACTGTGACCAACCACGCGTGAGCCGAATTAGTCGCTGTAACTAAGCTAGAGCTTTCCGACCAAATGGGTTAGGTTAGAACTGTCCGGCCGGTGCTCGACCTCTGGCTCGGGAGGAGGCACAACTCCCTGTCGTTTCGGGTGACGCAGGTGCCCTCGAGGTATGTTTGCTTCGGGAAGTACCTGTGTCGCATAAACAGGGAACCGGACGCCCGGTGTCACCACTGCGTCGACTGCCGGGACGACACGGCGCGGCATACGCTGGCAGAGTGTTCTGCTTGGGAGGAGCCGCGCCGTGCCCTCATCTCAGGAGTACGCAGTGACCTGTCGCTGTCAGACATAGTGAATGCTATGGTCGACGGCGAGGAGTCCTGGGAGACTGCGAAAAGGGAGAGAGAGATCTCATCTGCTCACCCGACCCGCAGCAGGCGCGCCGGGTGTCGGCGGAGGGCGGACCGCGCCTTCTTCCAGCCCCCCTAAATGGGTCCAGGGGCGACGAACTCGGGGACGTCCGTCGCCCCCCATATATCAGGACCTGAGGTGGCGGCGCGTAGTGTTCCACGCGCGCCCCTCTTAAACATCGCGGGCGGAGTCAAACGCCTCACTCCCGCGCTTGACTAGATGGGGCCCACAGAGGCGGGCCGGCATCAGTTGAGGGTTGTGGTAGAATCGTACGTTCCCGTGACCCCCGGGCAGGTGTGAGATGTAACACCGGGGTGGTTTTTAGTCAGTAATAGTGTGACAGACCCCTCCGGCCCCCCCAGGGCGGAGGAGATCCATGAGGATCTTCCATGACGGAACAAAAAAAAAAAGTAGGGGTTAGAACTGTGACGAACCACGCGCGAACCGAACGAGCGCTACATGCAATTTGGTTGCAGTAAGTATTTTTAGGACCTCAAAATATGAATTATTTGAGGTTCACATAAAACAGGCACAATCATTGTATTAGAGTGTTGGAATTTGGATTACGTACACCAAACCACTCTCATTTTAGAGAAATTCTTTTGAACTCTTTGACTTCCAGTTTCCACAATTAGTCAACCCTAGAGCACAATGAACGCAGTATCCGGAACAAGCGGGAAGTAGTTTAAAACTTCGAGAACCACTTTTGAATTTTTTTCAAAGAAATGAATTCAAAAGATTGCACGCTAAAATGGATTTTTTGCATTTCAACATTGACAAAGCATTGCTTGGTAAGTTTTGCGCCTAGGGAGGAAACGAGCTATGTCTTGTGACCTTTAAAATGGGCACTGCCTACCTTTTTTATACCATTTAAAGAAAAAACTGACTGAATGTGAGTACCATGTAGGCTAGATAGACTATAAGACTTAATACTGCCTGGCGGTTTTAAGTCCTTTTTCCTTTTATATTGTGGCTTACGTAAATGTCCTGCAGATCTGGTAGCGTCGTCTGACGGATCGTTGAGCTTCCTAAAATAGGATTGAGCTACGCGATGACTGATGCATTCGTGCTTTCTGTCGGGACAGGTCAACTCAAAGCTGCAATGGCTCTTTCTTGAAAAGGCTCTTCTAGACATATGCCCCTGCATTGTGTGAACCACATCTTAATTTTTTTTTTTTTAATTTGAGATTGGTTTTCTCTTGACTCTAGGTTAGGTCAGATATGACAGAGACAAAGTCTACGATGGAGTGAGCTTACCCAGAAGAAGCCTGTTCACACTCACTTTGAAGAGATTTGGGTTGTATAAGTTCGGGAACACAGACGCAGGTAGAGCAAAAGATACTTAGAAACGCTTAGTGCGAATTGGTGGAATAGCAACTAGGCAGGGATAGTAACTTATGTACAGTGCGTCTAGATATCCGCTGGTAGAAGGGGGCCGGTGGAATGCGGTCGTGAAGTTCTGGGGCACACTCACTGAAGTACAATCTGTAGAAGACTGACAAGCAGGCAACCTTGCGACGATGAGCCAAACTGTCAAGCTTAGCATCCGCCAGTTTTATATCGCCAATGAGCCCTTGGACTTAAAAAAGACTTCTGAGTTTATTTCAGCATTTCTTTTCAGCGATCAGTCAGCTAGGAAATGCCAGCGCCATCAATTTTTAAAATATTGACCAAATTGACTTGTAAAAGTGTCGTAAATGATCTACGAGTATTAACGTACAGAAATAAACATTTCATTTCATTATTTTATTTAAAAAAAAAACGTTTTGACAATATTTGTTTTAAGACTAACATTCAATCAATTGATTTAGGGGGTTAAAAGAACACCATACCTAATTCAAGGAACATTAATTTCCTAATAAAACTGCAAAATTCTTCCAAGACACATTGAATTACCAAGTGTCATTGAAAACTAACTTCGCCACCTCGACTCGACTTTCAAGAGCTTTATTCACACAGCACAGTGGCAAATGTAAAGTACAATTAGCTGAGATTCAATTAAGCAAACACTACTAGCTTCCACTGAAGTAGGACTTCAGCGGTGTTAGTTTAAGTTAGAAAGTAAGTAGGGTAGTTGGTCCACGAATGGAAACTGTGAGGTGCTAAGTCATTAACGCAATGCGCTGTGACTAGGTACACGTGCTATTGAGATTAAAATAGGACCAGCCTCCTAATAGCTTAAGAGGGAGCACACCGCTAAACTAGCGCCACTCCTTTAAAAAATATTGTCTCGTACCTGAGAAGAAATTTTGAATAACGGCTCAATCAGCACCCACAGTAAGTGTGTCTAGAATTTTCTAATACCTTTTATAAACACACGAACAACAAAATACGATCTAGAGAAATTTGGCCGCTTTTATTTAGATCGAATTTGAATTTGATCGAATATTGCATTATGTTTGTATTCCTCTATAGTTTACTGAAAATTGAAAAAAAAATGCAGATACTTACAGATTTAACCTTTTAAATTATTATCATCACGCCTTTAAGGAGCTAAACAGTCAATCATGTCATAATATAAGAACGGCTATTTTAGTCAAATATCAACAAAGCAAATAGCTTAAGGGTTTGATAACTGCTTTGTAAACTTAAGTTCGATTCCCATCAACAATTGATATTTATTATACTTCTTTTTTTACATTTTGTTATATTATTATACAGTAGCTCGTAGAATGTACCTCCACAGAAAAACATAAAGTTTAGGCCTCTTGTTTCATCTTTGGTTACAATAAAAATAAATATCTATGGTTAGACTGTTAATGAGAAATCCCGTGTGTTTACAATCTACTGTTATATTATTTTAGTGATAGCTGTTCGTCAGGAATAATCTATAAGAATGCATCAGTCATTGTATCTGTGTTGTGCTGTTAGGTACTATATGCAGGAACGCAGGCTTTCATTAATTTACTAGAAATGAAAAACTTCACAAGCAATGGAAAATTGCTACTGAAGGCTGTGGGTGTCAATTTCAGAACGAGCTATCGCATGCTCCTGGGTCCTGACTCTCTTCATATTTTGGCTGCTGAAATCAAAACTACAAACGTAGTATACAGGTCAGTTTTATAAAACCGTGGCTGTTATTTTAATATAATTATTCTGGGGACTTACGACTTCCACGCGAATGAAGTCGCAGGCAGAAACTAATACTCTATACGAACGTGTCTGTTAATATTTTTTTGTACCAATTAAAATGAAAAGTAGACGTTCGCTTTAAAAAACGTACACGTGGGTGGGAGCGAACTTTTCGCGGCATTACAATTTTTGTTTTTCTTCTCCCGCTCTGGTCGGGGTGGGAGGGCGTGTCAGGCTCTTACTGACTAAAACCCACCCATGTTCAGTCAGTTGCCTGTGCACCAGAACCACGGTAACTCTTTCGAACAATCCGCGACCCCAGCAGGCATCGGCCCTATCGGACTCCGTCAATGGTGCTGACATCTCTTTGAGGCGCGCGTGGAACACGACGCGCCGTCGACCAACGCCTTGTCCTTACTGGACGGCGAGCTGCCTATTGGTCGCCGTCCGCAAGCCCGCACCTACGGTGGCCGGGAATCGGCTATCGCCTCCCGACGCCCTGGGTGTCTCCACCTGCGGTGACTAGAAGGGGCTTGAAGGCGCAACGATTACCTCTCCCTCACGCACCTGTTCGTACCATACATGTTTAATTTAAAAAAAATATGTTTTAAATTAATGCAAAGTTAGCCTTATATTCGGAGTAACTTCTTCGGGCTATAATGTGCAAAGCTAGTAATAAAGCACACACACACACACATATACAGCGTACATTGTCTTAATGAAAAGGTAAACATATCGGTTCTTATAATTTTTAAGGTTATTGTAAAGAGATAAGTTTAAAAGCCAATGTAGATTGTTCTACAAAGACTTTCTTAATTAAAAAGTCTGTGGTGGCATCTAAAACGCGACATACACATTGACGGCACGCAAAATCCTGCATCGCGCAAGCAAAGTTTACCGCGCGACTAACATATACATATACAACGTTCCGACACTAATCGTCTGGTAGAAGCACTCCCGACACAACACCCGTCTGGTCTGAGGATCCTGACTTATCTATAGGGGATGAGGAATTTTACACCCTATTCCTCACACCTCTATAAATCTTCAGCTCTTTCTTTATATCTTTGCCCTGCATATGCTTGCTCAAACACCCTCTGGGCGTTTAGCGTATAGCGTAGTGTTTAGTTTAGCGTTTTAGTCGTATTATTTAACTGCTTAAGGCGAAGTTGCAGTACTTTTTAACTTCCTTAAACCTCTGTAAATCTAGCCATATAAATGTTGCGCAAAAAATAATACTTTAGGAAAATTGAGCATGCGGTCAAAAAATCATAAAGATGACAATAAATCGCTATTTAAAACGTGTAAGTACCTTGAAGAGATTCCATCATAAAACCATGTACAAGTTATATCAAAAGATAGGCTTATTGTTTTCTTAGGGCTATGTTGAGAACACATTTTATAGTTTCACTATTATTTTTAAAATACATATATGACGGAGAAGGTACGTCTCTCTCGTTATCATCAGCCATATTTTAATTATTGTGGGCGTACTGTGGAAAGTGTTGGCTATTGCGCAATTGAAAAACCGTTTGCAGTTCAGATCAAATTATAATTTACGAACAAACTAAACACAATAGCGAATCACACACTGTAGGTACACAACACACCTATACAGAACGCGCGACAGTTTCTAAACGTGTTCACTACTTGACCGCCCCTGACAAACTCTGCTGTAGCTCTGGTCGAGCGTTATGTTGTAGACTCTGACAAGCGCTGCCTGCAGACTTAGCACAAGCACCGTTTTGTCGACGGAAGAATAGACAAAAATGACGTTTCGTGAAGACAGTACGACGGCAGCAAAGTAGAAAGAGTCAACTGCACTATTTACAAAATTCAGTAATTTATTCACGTTTATCTTTTATTTTGGTTATATCTCAAAAATGTGTCCTATCGCAAAAATAATGAAAATTTCGATCCCCTTTATGAAACCCTTAAACCACCGGCCGGCCAGTACCCACCGGCCGGCCAGCCAGTGCCCGCGAAGACGCACTATAAGACACACCGCACTACAACCTGACCTTAAGTAGAACGGAACGGTATTGCACTGAGTTATTGAAACATTTTCTTAAACAGGCAACGTTAGCGATCAATGACGGGTGAATAGAGTCATGTTCATAGTACGCCGTTATTCAATACCTAGGTAATACCTATTGGTGTTCGGGTACGTTTATTGAATGAAATATTTATGTAGTTTACCTACAGTGAGTGTTATGTGTACTAGTTTTTATTTTAATAGCATTTGTAATCAGTATTTACTTGTGACCGGAGCTTCGCTAGTGAATTCTGAGACAGTCGTAATTAATAAAGGTAAGTGCGTGAAAAAAATAAAATACAATTATCCCATGCGTTGTAAAATGAAAGAATACTTACATAATGTATTAATGATTTTGTAAACTTTTTTCCCCTCTCAGTTAGTTTTAATCTTAGTCTGGCAGTTTGAGTAATTTTTGTGGCCTTCCCAAATATCCTTAATCGTTGAGCTCTTTAAGTTCTGAGTTGAGCTGAATGATTACTAACAAATGCGTGCACTGACTGGACAGGTCAACTCAATCTGTGTGGTTTTTCTTCAAAAGACCATTTCAGACACAAATCTACATGGTCTTCACATGATCTGACCAAGATTATGTTTGGACTTTAAAAGAAACTGTGACCTATGAGTTTGTTTCGGCCTTTCTTCTCAGAGTAGTCAGATAGGAAACGCCGACCTCATCTAGTTTTTAAAATATGATTTATGTGTAAAAGTGTTCGTACAAACCTACTTACAGAAATAAAATCATTTATCATTTACATTTATCATTTAAACACTGTTTCATAAAAAATATAAATTACAATAAGTTTTATAGAAAACAGTGCTGGTGTTCTTATTACGTCGTTACTTAGTAAGGCTAATCAATCTGCCTAGCCAACTATGTTGGGGTCGGCTTCTAGTCTAACCAGATATAGCTGAATACCAGTTTTTTACATGGAGCGACTGCCTATCTGATCTCTACAACCCAGTTACTGGATAACACGATACCCCTTGGTAAGACTAGTCAGACTTTTGGGCTTCTATCTACTTACTCGTAACGCCTGTCAAAGATTTACGAATGACACCGGTACCATCGGCTTAACGAGCTATCCGAGGCACGGATGGGTCTCGATATGTAATGGAGTCACCCATCCACGAGCCGGCAGCGGCAAGCGTAGCTTTACTTTCGCTCGACCTGTGGGGCTGTTATTATTTAGCCGCTAGTGTTAAATCTCATTACGTTTTCCTGTAAGAATCAAAGGGGAAATAATATTCTATTAGAACCAACAATGTATATGTACCTACCTACTTGTGTTGTTTAGGTTACTACAATACCATATTCTGTACGACTGTTTGCTGATTAGACAATAAACTATGAGTGTTCATTTGTTTCGAGCTCATTGTTACAATGCTACCTATTACATACATGACTTACTACGTAATTTAAGCATTATTCATCATCATTTTATTATTAATTACATATCATACATGGCAACGTCTCTATCTGTAAGCTTAATGCCTTTTTAAGTTTCAGACTGGCTAAAGTAGACTCATTCTTCATGGGGTACTGTTTAAAATTTTACAATCAAATACCTCCCCACATACTCCAACTGAATGAAACGAAATTTAAATCTTGTATAAAACGCACACTATGCAGCCACACATACACTATACGTTGGGGGATTACATTGCTGACAAAAAAACTTGGCTCAACGCTGGTCCTGCTCCACAGGGGCGCATAAACTAATAGATTAACATTCGGAAATATTGTTGGAGCTGCTGAAGATTGTAAAAACTATCTATGCATTGTATAAATTCAATCTCTTAGTATTGTATAATTGCATAGCACATGACTGTTAGCACTGCAACAAAATAAAAAAAATAAAAATGCTACAATTTACTGGGTTCGTCTTTCATTGGCTGGAATGTGCCCTGGTGGCTGAGAGTATGTCTTGCTCACTCAAATGTCTCACTGGTGATGGTGTGTGTGTAAGATCATTAAGTTCCCTTCAAAATGGTTGAGCTGAATGGTGCTGATCCATAAGTCATATTCGTGAACGGGCGCCGTCAGTTGAGACTGGTCATATCTTAGCTGCCACGGCTTATTTTAATTTAATTTAATATTTGAATTGTTTTTATGTTTTTACTACGTTCTGCATCGTTCTCACATGCATAATTTCAATATGAATGTTGCAACCAGTATTTTGTAACCATATTTTGATTTAAAAAATGGTCAGTGGAGTTTCTCGCTCGTCCTTCTCCATAGGTACTGTGGGAATACTACGTGTATCTAATAATAACTAGGGGGACGTAGAGTTTAAGATACGTAGTATTCTTTAGAATATAAATATATTTTATCAAGGAATTATACATCGGCAGGCCCTAGCTCTGCCTATCTATTTATTAAAACAAATTACCATCACTTTTCCTATAAATCTTATTTTTAAACTTCCTTGACTGTTCGAGGCAAACCAACGATAATATATATCCAGCCAGTCAACATAAGGTTGACACATGCAGACAACCCCTACAGTACCTACTACGCTTTGGAATGGCTAACCAGCTTAATCTTTCTGACCGACCGACTCCTTGACAATTCAAATTGCCTGCAATTCTTTTAATTCAAATAAATGCTTAGAATTTGAGTTTGAAAAAGAAAGTCGCCCTATAATTTATGTCATTTTATATCACTAATTTCTTAATGTAATTTGGCTTTAGGGTCTAACATAAATACCTACCAGAAATTAAAGCCATGCAATAAAAAAATTCAGGACTGAGAAATGGGGTATTTGTGCTCTAAACCAATTAATTCGAGGATCGTACATCACTTAAGGTCACTCCACGAAGACGGAAACGCCTTCTACACATTGGGCGAATTTCAAACGGAGTTCCCTTTAAACTCATTTATTGGGTAAGTAATGCTTATGGTGTACAATCATCATCACCATCATTAAACACAATCAAGCGCAAGCGAGCAGCTTCCTTGTTGCACAGGGTGCGTGCCAGTACCAACAGTCACCTGAGTGTCATTGCCAACAAACTGGATTGTCCTTTCATCCGGTACTTAAGTCAACTACATGCTCCTGTAAATATTGGTTATGTCTACTAACATAGTTTTTTAAGTTTTCATGTTACTAACATCTTTGTATTGTATTTGTACGCTAACATAGTTTTTAAGTGGTCATGTGCTAACAAATTTGTATAAGTAATTATGGAATTTTATTCCGAAATAAAGAGATTATTATTATTATTATTATTATTTATTTTATTTTATTTTACACTCGCATTGCTGGGCAAAGGCCTACCACCTATATATGCGCTATAAAGACCTGTCTTGCCCTTCTCGCATCCAGCGGATTCTCGCGATCTGGTACCGCGGATTCCTTTGACATTTATAGTTTTATCTATATTCATAGTGTGTTAAACTAGTGGTGTAAACGATCGTACTGATCGCAGGCGCATGCTCTAGTTAAGAGTATTCCGCAAACTCATGTCAACACCGTCGTCGCGGTGTACGTCGATCTATCGGGGCCACTTCACGATGACCCAGTTACAAGGTGCATTCCTACTGTTAGTGGGTTACATAATTACTCCGCTGGTATATAAGAAATGACGATCTTCATCGTGATCTAAAATTGGAACCCGTAACCAACATAATCCAAAAATTTGAAGCCCGTGAACACCGACTCCACCGACATGTGACCATCGAAGCCAAAATAAAATAATAATATAATAATAATAATAAATAACAATAATACCATCGACCAAATGAATGTAGTGCGAAGAATAAAACCAACAAAACCGTTTGAATTAGTTTAGTGTAAAAAGTTTAGAAACAGTAGTGACAATTACATACATACACATGAAAAAAGTGTTTATATAATTTAATCAAACTCTAAAAAAGTGGAACGGACTTGTGTAAAGTACAATCAACACTATTCTAAATTGATGTGAAACATCTATAGCCACGGGTAAAACCGATTGTCGCCAAAAGAAAATCGATGTTTCACATCTGCCAGGCGTCCCGGGACGGGTCACATTTTTTTTTAAATAATTATAATGTAAAAAGAAAAGTTAGATTAAAATTGCTTATAGTCTTATAGGCTATATTGTTATTAATTATTAAGGATCTGGTTATTTTTAACAAAGGACTTAAAACAAAACTACTCGAAAATATTAAAACGAGTTAGGTTTTCGAGGCCTGAATTACTACCCTCTCATTAATACGGGGTAAAGTTATACCAGTGTTATAATGACAAATACACATTATAAATGGCTTGCATACCACGATTAATTATAATCGTATATGTCTTGCTTTAATAGTTTTAGACACAATATGCTCAGCATGTAGCTTCTAGGTACTTCGGGTTTATAAATAAGCGGATACCTTCCAGAATAACTAGATATTAAATAAAAACGTGTGTTTTGAGATCCAATAACGTGTTTGCTTTTATTTGCAGACGTGAGAATGCTCCAAAATGCCACATGTTTATAACAAACTCCTCGATACAATGCCAGGATTTGCAGTTTGACGGTCAACCTCTGAGAATGAAATCTTCGAAGATTACTATTAAAATTGGTATGTATCATTTTACGTTTTAATTTGGGTACGAAACATAAAAGTACGTCCGGTCTGTGTTCCAACTATATCATCGTAAGGCTGCGTCCTAACCGAAGCGGTCGACCAAGAGCGCCTTCTGGTTTTCCTAACGAATAAGTGACATGAACGCGATGATCGCGTATTTGCGATACCGATCGCTTTGTTAGGACGTTGGGTCAACTTTTTCCTTTCTATTTTGAGGTCGGCTTTCAGTCCAACTGGATGGTGCTGAATACCAGTATTTTACATGGAGAAATTGCCTGTCTGACCTCCCAAGCCGGGTTACCTACTGGGCAACACGATACCCCTTGGTAAGACTGGTTGTCAGACTTTCAGGCTTCTGATTATCCCGACTGTGTGAAAGTGGTGGCTTTCCGCGGAACGGAGTTTCAGCATGAAAAAGATGGTCACCTATCCACGGATCGACCTCGGCAAGCGTAGCTTAACCTATGTCCCAACTATTTATATTCATTGAATTTTTTATTGCTTTCAGGAACACTAGTCGTGAGATGCGATGATCTTGGTTATATTTTATGTATTAAGGGAAGGTAAATTCTCAATTAATTTTTGTAATGTCTTTTGCAGCATGTTTTTTAACTTCCTTTGTGAGAATGATTGTTCCCCAGTAGTCTTTGTGTAGATATTTCATAGTGATGATCCTACCTGTATAAAATGATTATACGAATAAAGTATTATTTTGCACACTTGCTGATATCTATCTTTATAAGCTAACGAGATACGAAAGCAAGTATCTTCTTCTAACTATTTTTTTTAATTACGTACTTATTTTTACAGTATTACAATTTTTGACATCCTTATCAGAGCTTCATTTAATCTAAAGCTTGAAAATGGCATCCGAGTCTCAGATATTGGTGCAGAGGCTACAGTGAAGAAAATTAAGGTAAATGACGTCCTAGGTTGAAGCCATACAGCTATTGTATATTCACACTTATTATAGTTTCCAAAAATGTATACAAATATTAAAATATCCAAAACTAAACAAACTAAAATATGGAGTTGTAAAATTCCTCCGCATCGCTGTCGACTGGTAATGTCCTCAGATAATGTAATGGAATGAGATTAGATTACATTCATTTCATCAGTTATGAAAGCGACTGACATAATACTAATATTCTATTTCACTTCAAGTACTATTATTATTCATAAATTACGAAGAACTTATTAATGCTAAGGACGCTGGAAGATAAAGACAATAAATAGAAATAGAAACAATCCTTTGCATATAAACGCAACTAGAGAATGCGTCACACAATACTGGTCACTATTTTTTCTTAGATTCAGCATACAACTGAGCTGAGTCACCTTTCTTAAAAGACTATCGACTGCCTACATTCTGCCTCCTGCTTTCTGGGCTATCTCAATGCGGTGCTGAGGACGCTCACCCGCCAACGGCAATGGATAAAATGTACTCTGTGGGCAACGGTCTCCCTAAGAGTATAATATGGTCTGTGGCAACGGTTGCCAGGGCTGCGCCCTCAGAATAATAACTAAAGCATAGAAGGAAGGCTAAAATAGCAACTGAACTCAATATATTTCGTTCACTTTGACTTATGGAGGCTGCTGATATGTTAGAGAAGGACACGCGTACAAAAGACATTTCGAAATTTTGTAGGTTGTCACTACTTTTATTCTGACTAATGATGTGACTCACGCACTTTCAACGTCGATAAATTTATCGATGACATGCATTAATTGCCAAAATGAATGTCTGTGATGGGATATATTAAACTTTCTTGAAATATATAAACTATAGCAAAAATCGTGAATGAATGAGCACAGGGAAGTTATTAATCTTCAAATAAATCAACAAATTTTACGGGAAAATTAAATGTATTTTCAAATTGGACTATTTGTTATAGCGTAAGCTCTTTTTTTTGGGTTGGATTTCATCAAATGACCTCTCCCGCTCTGGGCGGAGCGGAAGGTCGTGTCAGACTCTTACTGACTAAAACCAACCCGTGTTCCTTCAGTTGCCTGTGCGCCAGGGCCACGGTAACTCTTTCGAACAATCCGCGACCCTGGCAGGACACCTTAAGCTCTAAGGTTAAAATGTAATGAACGACATTAATTAGTAAAATAGGTCGAGTCAGTCGAGGTTCATAAGTGCAGACCTACATTAACTTTAACTTGTAAGTCTGTAAATTTAAAGAAATAACAAGTATATGTAGTAGGTATAAAATCATGTTTGGAATAACAATAATAATTTCCAATCAGATATAGCTTTAGCTTTGTATATTGTAAGGGGACATTCAAGTCAATGAAAGACGAACCTATTAAATGGTAACTTTATAGTAGGTACATACAGCGCTCACACATGTGCTATACAATTATACAATACTGAGAGCTTGAATTTATACAATGCAAAGATAGTATTTACAATCTTTAGCAACTTCAACAGTAGTTTCAAATGCTACTCAATTAGTTTATGCGCCCTTGTGGTGCAGGATCAAATTGATCCAAGCATTTTTATTAGCGATTTAATCCCCCAACTTATAATATGCTTGGCTGCATAGTGTGCGTTTTATACAAGATTTAAATTTCGTTTTATTCAGTTAAAGTATATGGGGAGGTATTTTATTGTAACATTTCAAACAGTACTCCATGAAAGATAAGTCTAGTTTAGCCAGCCTGAAACCTGGTTGAACTAATTGTGTCTTTCACCTCTTTTACTAAAAAGATTTTTAGTTTTTTTTTTAATGATTTTTCCTTACGTATATGACGTTTTCATAGATATATTGACAAGGTACCGTCATGATATTAATATCTTTAAATATCGAAGTCGTCTCCATTTTGCAGTTTCATTGTAAACATAAATGAATCCAAAGTAAAATGCTTGTAGCAAATGTGACTAGGTATGCTTTTTTTGGAGTTCAATTTCTTCTACCAATGCGATTTACCCATAATTTTTTTTCACGTCGTCTTTATGAAATCTGTAAAATAAAAGTATCGACAATATTATTTACGTCACTATGCATATTTATGATAACCTCAAAGAAATTTCCGAATATTCGCTAAAACTTCTACTGAAATAGTTATTACGACTGCTTTCCTCTACAAAGTGATTCAGCAAACCTTGTTTTATATTTCTAATCGGTTATCAGCTCGCATTAGACAAATAATTTGACAAAAACTTACCGATGGAAAGTCAATAGTTGTTGGTTATTTTCTTTTCGTAAAGAGTGGGACTTGCAGCCCCCAACCACACAAGACATTGTATCACAGAGTCCGCACACTCACTATTTATATTTTTACAAAGAATTCGTGCAATCTAACACCAGAATTATTCAAAAAATATCATATATCCATGGGAGTTTACTACAAACTCATGAACAATGAACACGCAAACAAGTCAAATTGTTCAATGACCGAACTGTCACACTCTGAAGCAAAGTACTACCTAATTTGGGCGGGTTAAAATAGAACCAATATAACCAAAATGACAGATCATCTTGTGACAAGCCAAAAAAGTAAAACAAAGTGCGAATCATTGATCTCATTCTAACATCCTTTTTCTTGCCATAAGATAGAATGAGACTAAAGACAGTTACTGAATTTTTATTTTAGCCTTCCTTCTATGCTTTAGTTATTGTTCTGAGGCTGCGCCGAGATGCAACGTCACCGTCGCGTCGGCGTAGTGCCCCAGGCCGCCAGCGCGACTGCGCCAGGGGTGGTCAGCTTTCTAAGCGGCCAATGCCAACAATGGCAGGATTTGCAAAAAAAGGATAGCGCTGTACGAAAGAATGAGATAGTGGGATTCATAAATTTACATACCCGATTGAATACTTACCTACCATTTTGGTAGTTTTTGTCATTTGAAATATATAGATGATGGACATTTAGCGAGTGTTTTTTAAAAGCATTTTCAATTTATATGGAAAACATGGTGTTACAAATTTGAATATCATGATTTCTACAATATTACAGATTTTAATTTTAATTATCACAACCAAATTATGCTCGGACTTATATTTTTACGTTATGGCAACTTTTACTAGTTGTCACTGGGAGACGTATTCTTTTCTCTGTTTTCAGCATCTGTTTTTGTGTTTTTGCCGGTTTGTTTTTATTTAATATTACGAGATACAGACTCCTGTGCGAAATTGACGCTTTTTGTGTTGTGAATAATAACGAGTTAAAGACTCTTGTGCGAAATTGACGCTTTCGTGTTGTGAAACCTTAGATGACGAGATAGAGACTCGATTCTCTTCGTGCAATACTGACTTGTTTTTGTACCATGGTGGGACCAGGGAGTGTTAAGTGCGCAAAATGCGGTATAACCTTATAGGAAATCGAGGATTTGTTGCGAGAGCCTCAAAAAAAATCTTTATTAAGAAAAATAAATATCTTGAAACATGTTTAAGAAGGTTGTATTATTTGGCATCATTAGGAAATTCCCTACACGAAGAATTTTCGTTTGATGTTTTTGCACATTTTTTTTTAACTGTGCAGAAACAGGAAATGAAAATTCTATGACTTCATCGATACCGGAGTTTCAACAGGCGTAAGTGACAAACAATTAAATGTGCCATTTAATTGATTGTGTTTTACGCCAATTGAAATTCCGGTATCGAAATATAAAAAAGGAGATTAAAAACACCATTCAAATCTCCCGCGTTATCAAAAGTTACTGATGGCATAAACGGCAGCGCTAGCGTGCTTCCCTGTAAGCATTTTTAGAGTATGAAGTTGACGTTCTTCCCGGTATATATGTTCTGTGGACTGCGCTGCTCCGGTTATCGTTGTCATCAGTGTCAAACAGTGTGAAATAGACTTTTTAGTGTTTTTTTTTGGTAATTAAGTTTGATATTGTTATTATTTTTATTACGGTTAATATATGTTTAAATCGATTTAAATAAATGCTCAGTGGCAGCAGCGATGTGGTAGAGGATGATAGTGGTAGTGCTTGTCAACCTTCAACATCGCTGAGCATCCTGGAGAAATGTCCGCTGTGTAACCTAACACGGTTTTTTAAAGGTAAGCGGGGTCTAAATGTGCATATTGGAAAGGTACACAGACCACAAAATGCACTTAATTCAAACTCTGTCTCAACATGTATACACACCTACAACTCCATCTACATCCACTTTTTGACCCGTTTTGAAAAACCCTTTCAAATTCTAAAACTCTGATTCTGATTTGAAGCGCACCGCAGGGAACTAACTCTGCGGTGCGCTCTAGTGACACAACACCTAGCAGGTTGCCTTCGTTTTGTCGTCCGAGAGAACTCGCAAAGGGCTTGGGAACAGCTTCTCACCTTCCCTTACAGAATTTTACATGTACAAAAGAATTTGGCAACCAAAAAGACATTAACCGCGCAAATTCAATAAAACTGTCATATTTTGGTTTATAATTCAGATTCAAAATTACAGACACAGAGATATACCTCTTCAAGAGGCATATCCCATCTGGTAGAATCTAAGTTAGGGGAAGGTGACATTAGCGGAGCAGCCAGGATTATTTTTAGTAGTGATGTGGTGGCACTGTGTTCTCCAAAAACGCTCGCACCTCTAGATATCAAATCATCATCATCATTTCTTCATTTCTCATCATCATGATCATTTCTTTCCCCAACCACCCTAATCTGGATAATCACTCCCTCACCATCACAGGTCGGGAGTTGGTCACAGCCGTTTGCTCCTTCCGGAGCGGCTCGGCTGGCGGCCTCAACGGCCTGAGTCCTCAGCACCTTAAGGACCTTATCTGTTCAGGCGCCGTGGCAGCTGGTGAGTTGCTTTTGAAGGAGCTTACGGCTCTGATTAACCAGCTCTCCGAAAATGTGAACGAAGCTGTCATCACCGTTCTGTACGGGGCCAATCTATGCGCCCTGCGTAAAAGGAATGATGGCGTTTGTCCCATTTCCGTGAGAACTACTTACCGTCGTACGGCAGCAAAGATTTACTGTCAATTTTATGGTGAGGTATTTCGGAAAAAAAAATCAGCTCTTGCAGCTATATAACGGCTCCAAAGAAGGCTGTGAGGCTGCCGTACTTGCCTTGTCGATCTATCCAAATTCTGGCAAAGGAGAGGTGATCAAGAAGGGTGACATAAATAATTCCTTCAACTTTCCTTAAAAAAACAAAAGATAAATATATATCCAAAAGACCCAAAAGATAAAGATAAGAAAAGAAGAAGAAAGAAGAAGAGATAGAGATAGGAGGTTAAGATGGTAGATTCCAAAAGGTTGTCTCAATATACGAAACAACCTTTTGGAATCTGCTGTTGGCTGTCAACAAAGTGACGCCCTAGGGCCACTGATTTTAAATTTACCCATTCACTCTATTATTCGACAGCTGAATTCCAATTAAAACGTTTGGTATCTTGATGATGCAACCTTGGGAGGTGATGTAGAAATTGTTTTAAATGACTTAGAATCCTTAAGAAATGAACTTTATTCAATTGGCTTTGATCTAAACCTTTGGAAATGTGAACTATACTTAGCGGACAGTACTGACAGACATCTGACTCTTCCCAAATTTAAGACAGTAAGTAGCTCCAGAAATCAAAATTATTGAAAAAAGCTTTCTTCGTTTCCTTGAGTCTCCATTCTTTGAGAATTCCTTTCCCAGTTTCATTGAGAAAAAGATTAAAAATTTCAATGACGTTTCGGAAAGATTGTTCCAAATTAACATGCATTCGGCCATAACCTTAATCCGTTACTGCTGTTCCGGCCCGAAATTAACATATTTGATTCGGGCTTCCCATTTATGGAAGTACACTCACCTTTTAGACAAAATGGACCAAACTATCCGGCATACATTAACTTTTAAATTTGGCCATGGACAGCCGAGCTTGGACACAAGCTACTCTTCCCATTCGTATGGGAGGCCTCGGCGTCCGTAAAATTTCTAGTATTAGTTGAAGAGAAATCAATCAGGAAAATCTTAGCCTCCACACTGATTAATTTTGATGTGCCGTGCTTCACCGAGGCTATGGATGCCTGGAGTCTCACTTGCCCGAATTCAGATCCACCCGACAATCCATCTTCCCAGAGATGGTGGGATGAGCCACTCTGCAGAGTAGTGCAGAATAATTTAGTGGATACGGCTGCTACTACTGCGGAGCGTTCGCGCCTACTGGTTGTGGGTAAGTGGGGGTCGGGCTTTTGGCTTCATGCACTACCGTCGTCGAACATAGGGACTTTGTTCGACGACACTACTTTCCGCCTCGCTGCTTCCCTGAGACTAGGAGCTCCTTGTTGTCCTTCTCATTGCTGTCACCGTGGCGAAGTTGGCAACAGCCTCGGACACCACGGTCTGTCTTGCAGCGCGGGACGCAAACGTTAAAAACATCATCCGACGAGCTCTTTTTACCGTCGGCGTTCCAGCTGTATTAGAACCAAATGCCTTGGCACGCGACGATGGAATGAGACCGGACGACATGTCTTTATTTCCATGGAAGGTGGGTAGGCCTTGAGTGTGGGATCCAATGTGTGCCTATATACTCTTGCGCCATCCCATCTTCCTAGCTCGGCGTGCTGTGCTGGTACTGCTGCTGCGGCTGCGGAAAACCTCAAGCGGCTAAAGTGTAATAACCTTATCGGTAATTATATTTTCGAGCCTTTTGGGGTTGAAACCCTCGGGCCGAGAATGTTTATATGAAATATTCTGAAAAATTCTTAGATGGCACAAACCAAAGTTTGACGATTTATATGAAATTGATGATAATTATTCAATAAATATATCATTCCTACAGTCGCAAATCGTATTTTGATCAACATACGACGTAAAACAGAGCTGCAATTTGCAAAAAAACCAAAGAATATTTAAATTTGGCGGGCTACAAATAAGGATCTCCCTTAAGTAAAAATACAATCGATTGGAATGTAGCATTTGAGTATACTCAAGGTGCGTCGGTTAGTACTATGCTGAGTGATAGATAACATGTACCTTACTGAGCAAATCAACATAATTATGGTAATTGTAATGGCCACGCTGACGCTTGGTATAGCTAATGACTAATTTGTCAGTTGTTTGAGCTATGGTTCTCACCTAGCGAAGCTCCTAGCTGTGTGACTTCGGCTTTACTGAACAACGCATGGTTTCTTATATTTATTTCTGTAAAATTGTGCTTAACAAACACTTACAAGTAAATAATTAAAATATTTTTAAACTAGTTGAGGTCGATGTTTCCTATTCGACTTCTCAGAACAAGTCTCTTTTAAAGTCTAGACATAGTCTTGGTCAGATCATATGAGGACCGTACAGATTAGTGGCTGAGATGGTCCTTTGAGGAAAGAACGATGCATGTGTCACGCAGTTGTGAGTAAGTGAACGTATAATCAAAAGTCAAAGGCGAATAAAATACTTATCGGCTTTACTACATAAAACTTACTTACACAAATGAATATTAAGCATGTTAAAACTATGATTGATTTTACATTGTTTGCTAATAATCCTTTCCGCTAGTTGCCATTGCACAATCCTACCTGCTTAATTACCTATAATGAGTAGAAACTCGATTTTGAATGTGGTGGGACCGTTTGACCACGCGTCCTAACCAAAGTGATCGGTCGCGCAAATACGCGATCGTCGCGTTCATATGGCACTTATTTTGTTCGGAAAACCCAAAGGCGCCCTCTGTCGGTGTGACCACGCGGTCAGGTTCGCCGAAGAATATGAACGCGACGATCGCACTGGTTGGGACGCGGCATGATACATTCAACTTGTGACTATACCCGGTGCTTTTCTAACAGGTTAAAAGTATACGCCCCGCAACTATAGGGGAATAGCGAGTTTATATACAACATTAAGATTTGTATTTATAACTAGCTTTTGCTGGATCTGGTACACTTGCGCGAAAGACTCTAGCGCGAGCCAACTTGCGCGAAAAGACATTTCCGCGAATGGACTTTTACGCGAATGAAGTTTGCGAATTTTCGGTAACGCCAACTTGAATTTTGATTTCGACCATAATCGTTGTCAGCGCCCTCGAAAACCATGAAAACGACCCCATGACTAAACATTACTAAATTTTCGGTGGCGCCATCTCTAATTTTGATTTTGACTCTAGTTGCGTTATCAGCGACCTCAAAAACCATGAAAATGACAACCATGTCGAAAATAAAAATAAAGTTTAAAAAATACTTCAAAATAAAAAAAGGTAGAATAAAGAAACTACGACAATAACTATTGACGCCTAATTGGACTATTTACTACCAGTCTATAGTTAACATGAACACAACTGGCGAATTGTGGCTGTACTATTCATAGTATACACCCCTGCCCAACCCTCTGAAAGAATACAGGCGTGATGTTATAAAGGAATCTCATTTCCGCCAAATTTAAGCGCTACTGTCCTTTCGCGCAAGTGGATTCGGGCAAGTGTCATTCGCGCTAGTGTCTTTCGCGCAAATGTCCATTCGCGCAAAAGTCCATTCGCGGAAATGTCTTTTTGCGAAAGTATCTTTCGAGGTAATGTCTTTCGCGCAATTGTCCTGCTAGCGCTTTCGCCCGCGTGGAAAATATCCCACCGGAACGTACTACCGGAATTAAAATAGTACCCTATATGTTAATACGGTTAGAATTCATGTATTTCTAAAGATTACAAATCACTTGTACAGAAATAAATACTAAAAATAACTTAATTTATAAATTTTGGTTGTCCAGGAGTAGTAAGAGCTTATAGTGTTAACATTACACATATAAGAAGATAATCAAATCATCAAATCAAAAATATATTTCAATAATACAGGTTATAAATTGTTATGTGTGCCTTTCATCTAAATCCGTTCTGCCGTTTTTGCGCCAATCCGGAGCATACATCCACACAAACTGATTAACGGACAAAAATGCTTGAACTATATTTTCGGCATCAGACTCGTTCCCACACCTCGTAGACAATGTTTATTTTTTCAAAAATATTCAATGAACAGGTTTGACTTCGTTACTATTTTATTTTACTATATGTATGTGCCGCAGCCATCTGGTTAAATTAGCCAGCTAATTGGACGCCTAGGCCGCTCATTAAATGCAATTAAATAGCTGAAGGACAACTAGCCAAGTCATTGAGCGAAACGTTTAACCAGATGGCTGAATGTCGTGTAGTCATTTAGTTAAATTGGATATTGATTATTTTGTGATGTTTGGTTAGGTTAGGGGTTAGTTTGAATCACTAGGCTGAGTCTTGGTCAGTCATCTTCAAAGGACTGGCTTTCAATACGCCAAGTTGTTAAACGTTGGATGACTCTAGTTCAGTTAACTATCGGCCTAGGCATCCAATTGGATGCCGGCGTTTAATGAATGCCCACGCGTCCAATTAGCTGGCTAATTTAACCAGATGGCTGCGACAGATATATTTATATAGATATAGATGTTTTTTTGTTTCAGACTCAAATGAAACTCGGCATCAACGGCACCGATCATTCTCGGTTGGCAAATGTTTTACTATCTACTGACAACACATTTGTAGCCAGCAATTTGTTGGTAAGCATTAAAATAACATATATTGGTATCTCTAACTTTTCAGACTCTATTTTGTTTCATTCTTTGTGTTCGCATACCGACGTATTATTTTTTACATTTCGTCGAAAAAATTATAATAGGTACTTACCTGTTTATTTTTTATTTCAGAATGCCGTTTTTATGGTGTTAAAAGAAGATATCAAAGACTCTTTGAACGAATATATTCGAGAAGTTGCCAGTAATTACGGTTTATAGCCTGTAGTTTTACACACAATATAGTCTCAACTCTCAAATATATACATATAAGGTGGGGAACTTTTGTACGCCGATGACGGCTAGACATAGCGTTCTTTAATAATTAGAACATCTATACTGAACCTACCTATGTTCACAAAATAAAAATATTTGTATTTGAAAAAGGACGCCACATTAATCATATCGCCATTTGGGAGAGGTTTCGCTGTAAACCGCGACAGGCTTATCATCAGCCTACAGCAGTCCACTGCTGGACATAGGCCTCTCCAATTACACGCCATTCACCTCGATTCTCGGCAACTCACATCCAGCTGCTACCAGCCACCCTGCGAAGATCGTCCGCGTCGCTCCCTTAACGTTTGCCGATTCGCGGTCTCCACTCTAGAACGCGTCTACCCCACCGAGACGTTCATCAGTTCTACGGCTAATATGGCCGGCCCATTGCCACTCCAGCTTGAGCTTGAGCTATGAGCAAAGTTGACAACTTTGGTTCTCGGCCGGATCTCCTCGTTCCAGATTCGATCCCTCAGAGAGACTCCACTCATAGTCCGTTCCATAGCTCGCTGAACGACCTTGAATTTATGAACCACCAGCCGTACCGTGATTGTCCACGTTTCGGCTCCGTAAGTCATAACTTAATACCTAATATATATCATAAATGTGAAATTAATTAATTAAAATGAATAATACTACTATAGTGACATCTATACAACCACATTAACTTACTACTGCACGTAGCCAGCGCGCTACAATTATAGATGGATACACCATCACGCCACAATCCTTTAACGTGCAAGCAACATTAATCTCAATCTATCAACTCGCTATCGTAGTCTAACTGTTGGACAGAGGCTTCTGCCAAACTGCGCCACAACACCCAGTCTCCCACTGTAGGGCGTGCAAGCAACATTAATATGCGAAGTCAAAAATAATATATTTTTTACGACAATCTATCTAACACAAATAAAATAAAATGTACAGAAGCCCTAGCACTAATGCAACACGTAATGTTAATTAGAACAACTCTTTTAATCAAAAATACAACTAAGGTAAGTGTAGTTTTACTTTTTAACCGACTTCACAAAAAGGAGGAGGTTCTCAATTCGTCTTGATGTTTTTTTTTTTTTTTTAATTTGTGTTAGCTCAGAACTTTTTTCTGGGTGAACCGATTTGGATGATTCTTTTTTTATTTGATAGGTGGTGCTTCACATGCGGTCCCATTTAAATTTGATCATGGTGTGACCAGTAGTTTTTGAGTTATCCTTAATACTGCATATTTTTTCCACTTTGTTTATATGGATGATGTGTTAATAATTTCCTGTCACTGATAATTACACATCAAGAAGTGGTATACGAATTTGTGTGGGGTAGGTACCGCAAGTAAAAAGTGAAAAATAAAAACTTTTTTTTACAAAAAACAACCGACTTCCAAAAAAAAACACTAAAAGACGTGAATAATAATAAAATACAAAACTAAAGACACCGACTTCCGAAATTAAAGTTATTATTCACGTCTTTTAGTGTTTTTTTTGGAAGTAGGTTGTTTTTTTTTAGTAAAAACATTGCGACAAGCACAATAAGCACCCATATTTATGAATAGAATCTTAAAACTAAGTAGGTAGATATTATGTGCGAAACGAGTATTATCATTTCAATTTTAAAATCGTTCGAATTTACATTACGTTTACTCCGTGCGTTCGTGCTGGGGCCATAGAACATAATTAATACTCTAAACAAATGGTAAAATTTAACTGAAATGGTAACTCTTTCTGGAACGAAATCACCGATGAATCAAAATTAAACTCGTTAAGTGATCTCATTGGCTGTTAATAATTCAGTCAACCAATCACAGCAGTTGACATTTGAAAATTTGTTAGCTAATTTTTGAATATTGTTAACTTCGACCGGCAACGACTGCGATAAGACATATTAAGTAAGTATTCGTTTGACAGCAGGGACTATGTTTCGCCAGTTACTAGCCCATGTAATAGGGGCATTGCCATTAATCGGGCGAAAAATCCAGAGTCCGGGTTGCTAATGAATAAATCCTATTGGGAGAAAGAAAACAATTTATTTGACACAGGTCAAGACACACAATATATACATAAAAAGGAAAAACTTAGATATAATGTAACAGTTGTGTGCCTCACGGCTGCGCCAAACAGGCATAGTTCAGTATAAATACCAAACAACTAGTGCCTGATGCTGACTTTCAAAATGTTTAAGGGGGGTGCGCCAAAGTAGCCCGCGAAAGTCAAATTTTCTTACGTTTCTTGCAATTTGCAGGTCAGTATCAGGTTGTATGTTGATCTAAGTATGACTCGCGGTCATATCAAATATGTATTTATAGAATTATAATCACAAAAATCATCAGTACGTTCGTTATCTTTATGTTCATATTACACCATTGAACGACTATTTCATGAAATCTGGACATTTGAGGCCAATTCTAACTTAAAGAGTTGTATTGCTGATTCTAATGATTATAATTCTGTAAAGCCATATTTGTTACGGTCGCGAATCATATTTTAATCAACATACAACCTGAAAGTGACCTGCAAATTGCAAAAAACTTAAGTATCATTCAACTAAATATACTTGTGTTAGGAAGTTCCGCCCTTCCACTAGTTACAGCTTACAGTATAACCTATTGAATAGACATCCAATTTTATTAGGTATTAGGAAAAAAGTGATATAAATCAAAAATATAAAGAAAAACAGAAACAAAGTAATCATTAATTATAGACGCGCTGTAGTGTGGAGGTGTGTATGAGTGTGTGTGTGTGTGTGTGTGTGTGTGTGTGTGTGTGTGTGTGTGTGTGTGTGTGCGTGTGTGCGAGTGAGTGCATGTGAGTGTTTGTGTGTTTAAAGATAGTATAAATAGCATTGATGATGTATGTTAATAATTAATTAAGTGAGGGTGAAATATTCTCAGAAGATATTTAACCGGAATTGTTAGTATTTATAAGCTTATCGTTTGGACTATGTTCTCAATATCATCATAAGCTTTGGACTTTAGGCTTTTAGTCAGAGGATTTTTGTAGTCTCGACATGAAAGTAAGTAAATATTTAATTCCTTATTTATATAAGTGAGAGGATTGCCTAGCGTATTGTCTCTTAGCAAAAGTTGATTTAACAGGAACATTGTGAAAAACTGTGTGAAAGAGGATATGGCTAGAAAGGGTATATGACTACTGAGATGACGACTAAAAGAGCAGTGTGGTAGAAGCCATGCTGCGCCAACCTGACCCCCTGGCCTGGCTTGTATGACCTACAAGTAGTTGTTCCGGGTCTGGCTGTTTGTGTATGTGAGTTTGTTTTGTAAACGCACCCACAATACAGGAGGAGGAGGTTTTAATCATGAACTAGCAGTTTGAGTAATTTATGCGGCCTACCCAAATGTTCTTTCTTTGGTATTGTTCGTCGAACCGTTGAGCTCCTTAAGCTCTGAGTTGAGCTGCACGATTACTGACCAATGCGTGCACTGACTGGACAGGTCCACTCAATCTATGTGATTCTTTCTTCAAAAGACACTAATCTACATGATCTTCATATGTCTAGACTTTAAAAGAGACTGTGACCTCTGAGTTTGTTTCGGCCTTTCTTCTCATAATAGTCGTAAAGGAAACGCCGACGTCATGTAGTTTAAAAAATATGATGGACGTGTAAAAGTGTTTGTACAAACCTATTTACAGAAATAAAATCATTTATCATATTTTTACAATATTCTTGTGTGAAAATGCAATTTGGCTCTTATAACAATAGAAATCGATACTCCATTGCTTGTTGATAATCTGGGCTTTTTTAGGATATTCTGAAGAAGATTAAAAAAAAAGAGAAAAAAAAACTATAGGGAATATCAAACAATTAATATGACATTCCTCTTTTGTTATTAATAACTAGCTGCTGCTCGCGGCTTCGCCCGCGTGGATTTCGGAAATTATTCCAAGGGAACTTGCTACCGGGACAAAGTAACCTATGTTACTCCCTATAACATTAGCTATCTGCCAGTGAAAGTCCGGTCAAAATCGGTCCAGCTGTTTCGGATATTAACCGGAACAAACAGACAGACAGAAAGACAAAAAATAAAATAAAATGGTATTTTGTTCTAAGTACTGGTATATACTTTCATATGCATTTAGTAAAAAGCTGTTACTTAGACATTAAAAACAGATACTTCAATTTTATTTATTTGCATGTATGTATGTATGTATAGAGTTATAGATAAAATTACTGTCAATGTCGAAACAAATACTACAATCTTCTTTATCCATTTTTCTTCAGATTAAATATCATTATCGTTTGAGTCAATACTAGATTTAGTATATTATCTAAAGACAAGGCATTCTCATTAGCAGTTTATTGAACAGCACGTGAAACAGAGGTATGTTTATGAATCATTAAATTATTATGATAATAATTAAAAATACCTACTGTGGTTATAAACTTATAACATAATATTATTGCCTATTCGCATTGTCTATTTTTTGCCCGTTTACAACAAACTTCTTCGAAACGGCAACCTGCTATCTATGTTTTAAAACATTTAGTTCAACTTTGTGACTAACTCATTCACTCATTCTCTTCATTCATTATTTTTTTGTCACTCATTGACAATTCAATCAATCTGGATAGCTTTTTCCCAACTTTGTGGGATCGGCTTCCCATATAACCGGATACAGCTGAATACAAGTATTTAACATGGAACGACTGCCTATCTGATCTCTTCCAACTAATTTCTGGGTAACATAATACCCCTTGGTAAGACTGGTTGTCAGACTTTTGGGCTTCTGACTACCAAACATCTACAAATGACACCGGGGACCAACGGCTTATCGTGTTTTCCGGGGCACGACATTTCAATATATATTTTAATATAGCTACTATCGGATTAATTTTTTAAATGGAGAATGGTTGAATACGTAATAATTTTGAATTGATTTCAGGCCGTAAAATGCTGTTACCTTTAGTATTGCTATCAATCCTTGGCTTAGCGGTGGCTACTCCTCTGGATCGCACCAAAATCAGTGAAGCCTTCTTGAAGCAAGGTAAGTTTATTGCAACAATTATTTGTAATATCACATCCTGAAAAATCTTTGCTAAGTCAAGTTTTCTCGACTGCTCGGCACAGAGGCCCTAGCACGAACGTACGAAGTAACCGAAACGTAAAATTGAACTATTTCTGAATCTAAAATACAACTCTCATAGAGCATTTTAGATTAAATTTTGAGAAGCACATTAGTATCCTCCATAACTATGAATAAAATTATTATGTGCGAAATATGGACGAACAAGAAAAGTCAGTAGATTCTCGCTAGCAAAAAACTGTG
The DNA here is from genome assembly GCA_916610205.1 of Griposia aprilina. Classification (NCBI taxonomy): domain Eukaryota; kingdom Metazoa; phylum Arthropoda; class Insecta; order Lepidoptera; family Noctuidae; genus Griposia; species Griposia aprilina. The sequence goes on from OU744286.1 coordinate 19,884,996, forward strand.
TCACTCAAGTCAGCCAGCTCGCTGTTCGCAGCTCGCACATTCACACATTAGTCGGCCGGCGCGGTCGGCCACTAAGCCCGCAAACGGCAACACTCACACATAAACGGGACTCAGTTTTGTCTTAGCGGAGTTCCGTCTGACTTTTTTTGTTCGTCCATGGTGCGAAACAAATATTCTCAATTTTAGAATCGTAAGAATTTACAAATACGCGCGTTTGTGCTAGGCCCACAGGTCATCTATTTCAGGTACGGGTTTAGACGTCATATTTTGATATATCTTTAGTACTCTATTCTCCTCACTGTTTCTAATATTTTATCATCTTATTCGTAACAAAACAATCAGCCTTTCGAAGGGGTTTGCAGAAGTACATTATAGGTATTGTAGGCGAGCACATTGTTGGCGATTCTCTTGTCACAAAATTCTCTAAACACGACAAAAAATCACAAAAATTTAGTTTATTCCTGTCAAACGACGTTTTCCATTCTGAAATAGACTAAAGTGACACAACATAACTATATTTTAGTTTTACAGCACTAAGATGGCACTGAGTTATTAATTGACTGAAGATGTCAATTTAGCTATTCTAATTTTGACGTTTTTAACCTAAAATTTTGGTTGTCTAACTAAATTTTTAAACGGGATTAAAAAGGTGTGGAATAAAATTAGTTGTCATGAACTAAAATTCACCACAACACTTCGACTTCAGGTGCAAAAATAGTACTGTATCTTTGTTTTTTTTTTTTGCTTATATCTTGAAAATGGTGTATCCTATCGCAAAATTAATGAAAATTTCGACCCCCTTTAAAAACCCTTAAACCCATAAAACTCTACATGTAGGTAATAATTTTTAATATTTTCCATACAAAAAGTTAAAAATTCCATATAAAACACGTCGAGGCTACCCCCCATGCCAGTTACGAGATTTCGGCTCTAAAAAAAATCACAGAGTATGGCGAACAAGTACTACGTGGAGTCGCGATTGTCAAATAATATTTTCGGTCCGTTAAAATTATTTTTAAATATAGAGTTTTTTTTTTAAGATTCTGATAGCCAAAAGTAAAGAATTTTAGTGATAGTTTAGTTAGTTTAATTCGGTGTACAAGAGAATCGGCACCAGTGTTATTTACAGGCACAATTCCAAACTTCAGCCTACTACAGAGAATCTTTAGCCAGAAAAATCGTCTTCATCGTGTCCGGCGACAGTGACCCAGATTAATTTTCATTACTAATCAATAATAACAATACGAATTACAGACGTATTAGCAAGGAACAGTGCTCTTGAGAATGTGGTCCTCGCTCTCCTTGAAGATTTAAGGCACACTATGCTGACGGGTTCCGATGATGTACCAGTTTTGGACCCTCTGAAAGTTAAACACTTGCACCTCGATGAAGAAACTCTAACACTACCCGGGTAAGAGATTAGTTATGGTTTCTATACTGTCTTTGAAAACATTCATGATTTTTTTGCGTTATGCTGGGCTGCCTTCTATAATAGAAATTAAAGTACTCCTCTACTTTTTTCGGGCATCATGGGAATCAGAATTCCTTCAAGCACTAAAATTTACGTACTCAATGGATCAGGTTGTATAACAACCGGTTGCGCGGGCTTGCGGACGGAGAGCAATGGGCAGCTCGCCGTCCGGTAAGAACCAGGCCCGGGCCGATGCCGCGTCGTGTTCCACGCGCGCCTCAAAGAGATGACGACAGCGTCATTGACGGGGTCCGATAGGGCCGATGCCTGCCGGGGTCGCGGATTGTTCAAAAGAGTAACCGTGGCCGTGGCGCGCAGGCCACAGAAGGAACACGGGTGGATTTTAGTCAGTAAGAGTCTGACACGCCCTTCCGCTTCGCGCAGAGTGGGCAAAGTTATTTGATGATTTCCCACACAAACAGAAGGCTACTCTTGAATGAAAGCCGAAGTAAAAGCGCGCTGTTTAACATTTAGACATTAATTTAGCTGGCGCGTAGTGTTACTGAAAATGTGCATGAATTCATGCCCGAAAATCTCATGTCATTGGCCATATAATATTGTGGTCTTGTCTAATTATGTTCACCTTTTCTTCCAGTTCGAATCTGACAATCAAAGACTTGAATGTCAGCAAGCTCAGCACATTCGTGGTTGACAAACTAACCATCAACAGTATATCATTATTCCCTGTCCGGTATCGCCTTGACTTCGATTTCTACGTTCCTGTCCTGAAGATTGTAGCTGGTTTGTATTTTTCTGATGTTAATGGTAGGGAAGATCGAACGCAAAATAAAACGAAAGAGAAAGAAAGAAAAATATTCATTGGGATCGCACAGGAAGATAATTAATCACACAAACTAATTAGTATGAGAAAAACAGGGCAAATATTTCAGAGCGTCGAAGTTCCATTTAATTACTACTTTGTTATGATATCATGTCAATTTATAATTTGATGTGTTCAATAAGTGCTTAATTCTTATTCCAGCTCATTACGATCTCTTAGCTTCTGCAGCGGGTATCAAGATATTCGGAAAAGGGGATGCCAAGTAAGCCCCATTACTGTGTTCTACTGATAATGAGTTTTATCTAAACTCCTAATAACTATTAGACCGATGGACTAATGTACCGATGCTACTCAAAAGTAACGTGTTACAAACGCAAACCAAAGTAGATTAGCCAGAATGTCACATCACTAATATGTCGATGGCGGTCCGCACACGAGGCAACTTTATCTTAATTTACACTGTGCAAGTTTCTTGCCAGCGGCATATTATAAAATTAAAACAACTCGCTTTGGTGTAAACAGCGGGGTAATAACGTAACACACTAACAGTAGTAATGGGTTTCATTTTGACAGTTCAACAACATTCATTGCGTTATTTACGTTGTTCAGCAGACAAATTTTTCGAACATATGAAGCAATGGATTAGCAATAGACTTCAAAATGTTTCAGATTGTGATAAATAGTGTGTTACGTGTGGTGCTGAAGCCGCATGCAATTATTGAATGGCAAAACGTGCATTGAATTATTGTATGGTATTTTATGGGCAATAATCCAACGTGCTTTGTGGCATGCGATTATTGCTCTTGAAAGTTCCAGAAACTTGCACCGTGTGAATGGAGCTTTACTAACGCGTTTGTGATTGGTTGCGTCGTGTACGGACAGCCCTTGAAATACTAGTGCTGGGACATTCTGGCTACTCATTGGTGATTTTAGTTTATAACACGTTACTTTTGGACGATGCGCCATAGTATAACTTTACTGCACTGCAACATTATAACACAGCTGCCTGCTTTACTCTTGCCTTCTTATTTTCCAGAATCGATTTAATCGAGCCAAGAGTAAAGGGTTCCTTAGTAGTGGGTCCAAGGGTAACTCTTTTATCTGGCTTATTCCTACAAATCACGAGCAGTAATGTTCAAGTATCTTTGAAAGGTTTTGAGGTAAGAGCAATTTGACCTTTCTTAGTCGTTCGGACAGTGGATAGCTTTATATCTAGAATTATTTGGTGGGTAAAACCTATTCTTGTAGTGTCCTGCTTAGACAAAATAATCTCAATGTCTATTCAGGAGTTGGGGTGTTTTTCAAGCTGACTTAAACCCAAACTCAAGCTCAAAGCATTTTTGTCAATTAAACCAATTACAGGCAGTTTTGAATTGTCTAGGGGTCGCTCAGTCAGAAAGATGATGCTAGTTGCCCATTCCAGAACGTAGTAGTTTACTTTGGAGAAGAACGGGAAAGAAACTCCACGGGCACTCTTTAAATCAAAATATTCTTACAAAATATTGGTTACATCATTGTGTAGAAAGACGTGCACGTTAAAAGCGTCCATAATAAAAAGAAATTTGGAAAATCCAAAAGTGCACGACTCATAATGCTCATTTAATTATGAAATATAAAAATAAAAAAACTTAAGTCGTTCAAAATTAATTGCCGAAAAAACAGCTGTAGTAGGAAGAAGGTACTGCACAAGCGCCCCTGGTGGAATAAATGTACATAATATCTATAGATATATCACCATCCATATGTTAATTTTCTATGGATATAAATAGATGTACAGTCTTGTAGATTTCGTTTTTTATTAATTGTAATTAAACGACACTGAATTAATTAGCCATTCGCATTCAGTGACCTACAATCGTCGATTAGAATTAAAAAAAAAAAAAAATAACTCAAATAATGGATTTTTTCACAAGTTATAGTATTTCCGGGTTTCACACATGACGGACAGGAAAAATTTTTGACCTATTTTGGTGTTTTTTTCCAATTCTATTGCAGTAAATCAATTTTTAAAAGTATGAAATTAATCTCCATTAAATTATCTCGACAATAGTATGCAAAATATCTTGATTCCGTGAACTAACAAGGCTATAATAATAAAAATAGCCGCCAAAACGAGGCGAAAAATTTTTTTCGATCGTAAAGCACTCTCTGATGCTTCGCATCATGAGTCGTGCAATAAAATAAAAGCCTGAGAAATGCAAGTGTCTCATTAACAGTGACCAAAAACAGATTTTTTAAAGCCTTTCTTCAAGGGTTTTTCCAAATACTGAACTACCATAAATATGCTCAAAATTATATTATCTCTTTCTACTTTACAGTCTCAAATCAATGGCCTGATGAAAGACCCCGCAATGTCAGATTTCATAAATATATTCTTGAAGCATTTCGTACCAGAGCTACTGGTGGTGCATGAGGTATGGTCACATAGTATTATTTTTGTCTAGTGATTATTTTTAACGGTCTCAAGTCGGCATGGTTTTGTGGCACAGTTTGGGAGCCTACTTCCAGCCATGGACTGCGATAGGCTGAGCTGGTTAATTCATGGCCCGGGCGATTCAAGTGTCAATTGGATGCACACATCACAAGACCTTTAAGTAGTTGTGGTGATGTGAAGGCATATGCACAAGTTTTTTTTTTGTTTTTTGGCTAAATGATGATGATAAGTCAGATGTGAGTGGAAACCCCGGTAGGGGACGCCCTAGAAGGACATACTACCTTAATGGTGATGTTATTCAGAAAATTCAGGTGGTTAGTATTCGCAACCGGCGTGCTTGTATGATCAGATGTATGTATGAACGTCAACGAAGCAAAAGGAGTATGTAAGGATCGTAGCAGGTGGCGTTCTGTAATTTCAGCCTACCCCCATGAGAAAAGACGTGACTTTATGTTTACATGTTATGTATGTATGATGATTATAATAACTACAGTTTTTTTTTTTACAATATACGATTATTTTTGTTTTTTTAAAGTCATGCTTTATTTTTCTCTGTCTAATTTCAGGACGAAATTACAAAATTTTTGAGTGACTTCGTGCAAGAAGTTGGAAACGGGATATTAGCCGATTTGAACTTATCTGACATCCTCGGATAACTGACTGCATTTTCAAGAAATACACAACATAATAATAAAAAATAATTTTATGTACTATAAATAATGTTTATATATATCCAAGAATATAAGAAATTCATAAATGACGTGTGTGTAATTCCAGACCATGAATAAAATATAATTTGTGTAGGTACCTATAATCTACTACTTACAGAATTAAAAATATGTAATCTAATTTGAAATTTTTGTAGTAATAATTCAATAAATAATTAATCATTATAATAATAATATTAACAATATATGTACATATAAAAAAAGAAGGAAGAGAATCATTGGGCATCAAAAAATTCGTCCGCATCGCTGTCAACAAGAAAAGTGCCCAAAAGGCTGACAGCATTGCCACGTTGTATGGCGATGCTGATTCTTTGGCCAAAAAATAGGCCAGCTTGGCGATGTCTCGAAAAACCAAAAGGGCACTCGGACCACATGGGCCTAGTGTTTCAACCCCAAACGGCTTGAATATTTTTGCCGTTTGAAGTTTTCCGCACCTGTAGCAGCCGTCCTAGGACAGCCCGCCGTACTAGGAAGATGGGATGGCGCAAGGGTGTCCACACATGTTGCATCGCACACCAAAGGTCTGCCTACTTTCCAGGGCATTATGGTCATTCCATCTGGTCTCTTCCCATCGCTGCGCGCCAAGCCGTTGGGTTCTATAACAGCTGGTACCCCGGCGGTAACAAGAGCACGGGTGATGGTGTTATTAATGCTGGCGTGTTCGTGCTATCCAACCTGCGCTCTTACTGCAAGGTAGGCCATGGTGTCCGAGGTAGTCGACAGCTTCACCGCACTGGCAGCGATGCGGAGCCCCGTAATGAGCACCCAGACGTAGACAAGTAGCGAGCCGGAAAGTGGTGTCACCTTGTATAGTACCTATGTTGGGTGACGGTAGCGCCTGAAGTCAGAGGCCCGACTCCTATTCTCCCACAGCCAGCAGGCGGGCACGCTCAGCAGTCTAGGAGGATGTATTGATAAGATTTTTCGTACCAACCTACAGAGCGGCTCATCCCACTGTCTCTGGGAAAATGGGTTGGGATCAGTATCCGGGCAAGCCGCTGTCCAGGCATTCACCGTATCAGTCAAGCACTTCAGAGTCAATCAGGGAGGGGGCTAAAATTTCCCTAGTCAAGTTTTCACTGCTGTGGACAGAGAACTTATAATAGTAATATAATAGAATAGGTCCTTATAGCGCAAGGCACATAGGCTGGCCCCGTACAATCAAACCTCAGATATCTTCCACAGCTGGTTTACTGTTAACAGTCGTAAAGTAAATGCCAGTAAAATCAATGGAATGCTTTTTGAATATATGAAGCAATGGATTAGCAATAAGCTTCAAAATGATTCAGATTGTGATGGAAAGTGTGTTACATAATTAGGGTGCAGGTTATAAACTATCTGTATTCCAAATTCCATCCAAATCCGTTCAGTAGTTTTTGCGTGAAAGAGTAACAAACATCCATCCATCCCATCCATCCATCCTCACAAACTTTCACATTTATAATATTAGTAGGATAGGGTTGTGTTTATGCAAGCTCGTTTGATTCCCAATTGGAATGCATCCCGCTAGAAGAGAAGAGGAGAATGTGCTTTACATAAACTACATACTTTTTAAGTCGTGTCATTCAGGCCTGCCTGGCAGCAGACTTTCACAACTGGTAATATATATTATGAACAGTATTATATCAATCAATTCGGCCTTTCGCAGTCTACTGCCAAACATAGGCCTCTCCCAGGCTGCGCCATAAAACCTTGTCCACCGCGTTCCGCATACAATCCGTCGCAGCCACCTCGCGTCGTCCCCACTCAAAGAATCGTCTGCTCCACCGGCCATCGGTCCTTCGACAAACATGACCGGCCCCCTGCCACTTCAGCTTACTTATTCAACAGAGCAAAATAATAACAAAAATTATAAATAATAATAAATTTAACAAAAGGCATCCAATGCCCTTGACTTGCTCCCTATAACTGGGCCCATAATGGAAATTTTACTATAGCTATGAACCCAGACACCCGTTAATTTTGACACTTTACGATGTACCTAATGTATCAAAATCCTAATATTGTGTTGCGTTTTATGTTGGTTTAACAGCTATTTTATAGAACGTGCTGAGCGTGAAAATCGTTCATGTTATTTTGAATTACCGACATGACAGTGGAGGCCAAAATCGTAACAGACCCGTCTTACGCTTTTCAGGTCGTGGTTTCGAATCTAAGCCGGGCATGCACTTTACTAAACATAATGTATTTGGAATATAAGAGAATAGAATACTCTTTATTATATACCTACACCATGTAAATTACAGATCAAAACACCACTAGAACCCAGATTTAATCACCTATTTCTCTGAAACACTGACGGAAAACATAATGAGGAAAGGGAAATGTAATCATGAGTGTAAAAACAATCATAGATATTACATGTATTGGAACTTAATCAACTAAGGGCGGATTTTACCCAAGTCAGATATATGTATTTTATCCCGTGGAATAAAATTGATGTCTTGAAGCACTTCTAGTATAAACAAACTGTCAAAAAATCATTTTTTTTTCTCAGGATAAGACTTAGTCTAGGCATAAGAGTTGGGTAAAATTCGCCAAGTATCTAACTTTGCCTGGAAGAGATCGCAGGAAGCGATAAGGCCGCTTATTGTATATTTTGTATAGTGTTTTTTTTTGTTTTTTTGTTATGTGTGTTTTTGTGGTGTATAGTAAAGTTTATAAAAATAAATATCCACTCAGTAGCGTCACGTAGTTTTGAATTTATTGTAATAATACAAAGGTCCTAAATAAACTATTGCAGTTGAACTTGCACTTTGCGAATTCGAAGTTGGTGTCCCCAAAACTTAACAATTATCTGAGATTTTAGTGACTCTGTGTGACATCATCATACCGTACTTTGTGTCTTGAACATGTTTCCAGTGCTGCCATCTTGTATGTAACGCTAGCACATTTTGCGAAAGAAATAAGAGCATTACGCTCGACTTCCAATATAATTTGCAAAGATATCGCTTAGTAAAAAAAAAACATATGTTATGATTACTATTTTTTAATATGTACGATTGTAGAAGATTATATGTACACGAATTAGACTTTATTCATTCATGTTATGGGTTTGCATACAAATATTGTTTATGAATTTCTTATATTCTTGGATACCTATATAAACATTTTCATCATAGTTCCTGTGTATTTCTGTTAATGCAGTCATTTATCCGAGGTTCCAAGATAAGTTCATATTAGCTAATATCTTGTTTCCAACCTCCTGCACGGTGTCACTCAATAATTTGGTAATTTCGTCCTGAAAATAGAAAAAGTAAAATAAATATATCAGTTGGCGTGTCTTCAATAACCAATGCTATGTTATGGTTAGTCAATGCTAAAAAAACAATATGTTTTTTAATTGTCATCATTATCCTACTAATATTATAAATGTGAAAGTTTGTGAGGATGGATATATGGATGGATGTTTGTTACTCTTCCACGCAAAAACTACTCTACGGATTTGGATGGAATTTGGAACACAGATAGTTTATAACCTGGATTAACACGTATGATACTTTTTATCCCGGTAGTACGTTCCCGTGGGATAATTTCCGACATCCACGCGGGGGAAGCCGCGGGCAAAAGCTAGTCATCAATATTTGCCAAAAAAATGACACTTCTGGACATGCCCCCCTTAAGTAACGCTACAACTACCTACTGGACCTCTGAACCATCGATCCATCCATCAATCAATTATCTCAGAAAGAAGAAAAAATAAAGAAAATACGTTTATTTCCGGTAAATCATGACGCAAAGAAAAAACAAAAAATAACAAGTTAGGGGCAAATATACGTCACTTCCACGCAAAACGTAAGCTCTATATCGCTCAGCATAATGCTGTAACTATATGCAAGACAGCCACGGCGATGGTTTTCAGCGACAGCCGGCGTTGACGTGATGACATCAACCGGTGTAGCATAAATGTGATAAAAAAAGAAAAATAAAATATATACACGCTACAAGTTCTAAACACTTCACAAGCTGTGCTACAAAACCATGACGGCTTGAAAACATTAAAAAGAATCCGAGAATACTGTTTGTATTTCCTGTGCGTGTCCCAAATAAAATATTTTTCTTTCTTTCTTTATACAAGAATTCTTTATACACTTGTAACATTACCTTGTGGACTTCCAGTAACTCTGGCATGAAATTCTTTAAGAATGTGTTTACGAACTCTGATATGGCGGGGTCATTCATCAGGCCATTGATTTGAGACTGTAAAGTAGAAAGAGATGATATCATTTTGAGCATATGTTAGTTAACTATCTGGGAAAGCCCTTGGAGAAAGGCTTCCAAAGAATAGTTTTGAATCACTGTAATGAGCCAGCCTGTAGATTTCAGACATACATACATACATAAACTCACGCCTTCTTCCCATGGGGGTAGGCAGAAACTACAGAACGCCACCTGCTACGATCCGTACATACTCCTTTTGCCTCGTTTACGTTCATACACCTGGTCATACACGCACGCCGGTTGTGAGTACTACTCACCTGACCTTTCTGAAGAACATCACCAATAAGGTCGCTATATGTCTTCCTAGGGCGTCCCCTCCCGGCGTATCCACTCACATCTGCCTTGTAAATACCTTTTGTTAATCGCCCTTCATTCATCCTCTCAACATGACCAAACCATCTTAGCATACTCTTTTCAATTTTTGTTTTTTTGTTCTGCTTTTTTTTAAATTTATGAATTGATTTTTTTATCTTTTTATTACGGACGCTTTTAACGTGCACATCTTTCTTCATCGTCCTCACATGTATAATTTCACCATTAATGATGAAACCAATATATTGATTTAAAAGAGTGTCCTTGGAGTTTCTTGCCTGTTCCTCTCCATAGGAACCTACTACGCTTTGGACAACAAGCTTCATCTTTCTATCTGACCAACCCACAGACTATCCAAAAGTGCCTGTCATTGGTTAAATTTAAATAAATGATTTGAGTTTAAATTTAAGTCAGCTTCAAAAATACCACTCTTAAAAGTTGAGATTAGTTGGTCCACGCATACCACTGAAATAATAGGTTCTATCTCTCAAACATTTCTAGATATACTTATAGATATATGCACTGTCCTAACGACTAAGAAAGAAGGTCAAATTATTCTTACCTCAAAACCTTTCAAAGATACTTGAACATTACTGCTCGTGATTTGTAGGAATAAGCCAGATCCAAGAGTTACCCTTGGACCCACTACTAAGGAACCCTTTACTCTTAGCTCGATTAAATCAATTCTGGAAAATAAGAAAGCAAGGGTAAAGCAAGACAGCTGTGTTACAATGTTAATGTGCAGTAAAGTTATTCTAAGGCGCATGGTCCAAAAGTAACGTGTTATAAACAAAAATCACCAATGAGTAGTCAGAATGTTACAGCACTAGTATTTCAAGGTTAGTCCGTACACGACGCAACCCGTCACAAACGCGTTAGGAAAGCCCTATTCACACGGTGCAAGTTTCTGGAACGTTCGAGAGCAATAATCGCATGCCATAAAGCACGTTCAATTATTGCCATGAAGAATTGCATGCAAGTGTTTCTAGGCGTGCGATCTCCATAAAATGGTATAGGTACAATAATTGAATGCAACTTCTGTTTACATCAAGGCAAGTTGTTTCAATTGTATCGTATGCCACTGGCAATAAACTTGCACAGTGTAAATGAAGCTAAAGTTGCGTCGTGTACGGACCGCCCTTGACATACTAGTGCTGTGACATTCTAGCTACTCTTTTTAGGGTTCCGTAGTCAACAAGGAACCTTTATAGTTTCAGTATGTCCGTCTGTCCATCCGTTCGCAGCTTAGCTCAGCAGAGACTCTTAGTACTAGAAAGCTATATAATTTTGCATGGATATACATATTAATCACGCCTACAAAGTGGTAAAACAAAATCATGCAAAAAAAGTTTTTAGAGTACATCCTGTACACGTAAAGTATTTTTTTTTCTCGTCTATCCCTGGGTGTGGAATATCGTTGGATAGGCCATACAAACGTATAACGGGTCTGTGAAAACCATTTTTAGATTCAGGCATCCGTTTGCGTAAAATTAAGCTTTAAATTGCTCATTTTTGTTAGAGTCAAGTGTGTCGTCGTCGTCGCCCCCCCCCTCCCCCCCTACCCGCCAGCTAAATGGTTGCTTTTGGATATGTGAAAAAAATCACGGCAATAGTATATAAAAATGAAATTAAAAGGAAAACTATCACAGCTATGAAGGCTTTACAAGCTAGACCAACTTACATTTGCAGTTGGAGCGTATAGGAGAACATGTTTTTCAACTATAATGTTAAGTTTGTTCTTGGGTTAACTTCATCCCAATTACGGAAGCCTTCATTGTGCGTTATTTGAATTTTTAATGCGTTACTTTTGAGGCATCGTAGTCCTTAAGTCTCTGGTATTAAGAGTTTTGATAAAACTCATTATCAGTAGAACACAGTAATGGGACTTACTTGGCATCCCCTTTTCCGAATATATCAGTACCCGCTGCAGAAGCTAAGAGATCATAGTTAGCTGGAATAAGATTTGAGCACTGAATGAACACATCAAAATATAAATTCATGAACAACAAAGTGTATAAAGTAACGAAATGGAAATTTGATGCTTTGAAATATTTGTCATGTTTTTGTCATACTAATTAGTTTGTGTAATGAAATATCTTCCTGTGCGATCCCAAAGGATTATTTTGCGTTCGATCTTTCTCACCATTAACTTCAGAAAATTACTAACCAGCTACAACCTCCAGGGCAGGAACGTGGATATCGAAGTCAAGGCGATACCGGACAGGAAATAATGATGCACTGTTGATGGTCAATTTGTCAACCACGAATGTGCTGAGCTTGGTGACCTTCAGGTCTTTGATATCCAGATGGGAACTGGAAGAAAAGGTGAACATTATTAGACAAGGCCACTTTATTATTATGAGCAATAGACTAGGGATTTTTGGGCATGGATGCATGCCTGTTTTCAGTAACACTAAGCGACACCTAAATAAATGTCTAAATGTAAATACATGCGCGCTGTTGGATTTTTAACACTCGGCTTAGCGCCGAATGTTCAAAATTCAAGAACGCGCTTTTATTTTAAGCATTCATTCAAGTGTCGCCTACTGTTACTGAAAACGGGCATAGCCAAATATAATAATAAAAATAATTAGCGTACTTTAATTTCAATTATAGAAGCCACATCAGCCTAGCGACAAAAATCATGAATGTTTTTCACAAAGACAGTAGGTATAGAAACCTTAAATAATGTCTTACCCGGGTAATGTCAGATTTTTTTCATCCAGATGCAAGTGTTCAATTTTCAGGGGATCCAGAACTGGTACATCATTAGAACCCGTCAGCATAGTATGTCTTAAATTTTCAAGCAGACCGTGGATTACATTCTCAAGAACACTGTTCCTTGCCAATACATCTGTAATTCGTTTTGTTATTATTGCTTAATTAAGGAATGAAAATTAGTCCGGGTCGCTATCGCCGGATACGGTGAAGATGACTATACTATACTATATGTTGCTTAATTATGGTGGTGATTGTGGGTTTTAAATGCCTCTTTTTTATTTTTTATTTCTGGATTTCGTGTGCGTGTCCCAAATAAAATATGTTTCTTTATTTATTATTGTCTTTTGCAAATACAGCTGTTACGATCGTATGGTCTCATGCAGTGTCCAGATCGTACAGTGTTTTAAGGTTTTTCTGGCCAGAAATTCTCAGCTGTAGACTTATGTTTGTAACTATGCCAGTTAATCGTCATATTCTCACTCAATACTCGTTATATGCCTGTGCAAAGCCCTTCGAAAGGCAGGATTGTTGTTAAGGAAACAGCAATATGAGAAATGGTGCAATGCCTGGAAGAGCTACTGGTCCATGAAAGGGCTTATGAAAGGAAACCTTCCTTTGTCACTCAAACGAAAAATTATGGAAATGTGCATCCTCCTATTTTGACCAATGGATCCCAGACTTGGTCTTTAACAAACATTCAAAAGTCCCAACTCAAGGTTTGCCAACGTGCAATGGAGCGCAGTATTCTAGGCGTCAAATTGAGAGACCATATTTGCAACACCACACTGCGCTCCAAAACACAGATTACTGACGTTGCTCAAAAAGCCGCTAAGCTGAAGTGGGACTGGGCTGGGTACGTCTGCCGTATGCCCAATGAGCTGTCGGCCAAAATAACCTCTTCGTGGAGCCCTGACACAGCCAAAAGGCGTCGCGGCAGACCCCGTAGAAGATGACGGGACGAGCTAGAGAAAACAAACGACTAGTGGTCCACTTTAGCCCTAGTTCGAAAAAGCTGGAAGTCATGGGTAAAGGCCTTTGCCCAGCATTGGGATGGTGCAGTAACAGTAAGTGACGTTGTTTAAACCTGTCCCAGAAATAGACGACCTGCATGCTAAGTATGGCAACTATAGAAACCGAAGAAATGGAAGACAAAATGACAGATTGTAGAAAGATTTTAACGGCACGATGTCTAAATTTAAGAAAATAATGACTTTTTGTTAAGAACGTGATTTGTCTTCTCTTCATAGAGTAGAGATAGACGTGGTCATGCCACGTACACTGAGAGCCTAATAGGAACGCACGGAGAACCTACTTAAAGGTAGTATGAAATCGAAAGATTCTAAGATTGAAAATATTCATTTTGCACATAATATTTACTTAGTTTTAACACTTTATTCATAGCTATGGAGGATACTATGTGCTTGTCAAAATTAAAACTAAAATGCTATAGGATAGTTGTATATTCGATTCAGACTTCGTACGAATTTACGTTTCGTTTACGTCGTGCGTTCGTGCTAGGGCTTCTGTGCCCAGCAGTGGGGAAAACGTGACTTACGATGAGGTATTAGAAATAACTGTTGTAATAAACTTACCTTTCCTCAACAGGGCTACATTGATTTTGCTGAGGTCCAGCGGAGTGGCCATCGCTAACCCGAGGATTGAAAGCAATACTAAAGTTAATTGCATTTTTTGGCCTGAAATCAAATCAAAATTATTATTTACGCGACCATGAAGTCTCCATTTTACAAATAACTTCCTATTCCTACCTATTAAATTGTCAAATAGTAAATCAGTTAGTCATAAACTTGAACTGAGTTCAAGGCCTATTAGATTCTTATGGGGCATAATCAGCCTATAATGTTCCCAATACTGGGACACAGGCCTGTGAGGTAATTACGTAACACACTAACAGTAGGAATGAGTTTCATTTTGACAGTACAACAACATTCATTGCGTTATTTACGTTGTTGAGCAGACAAATTTTTCGAACATTTATGAATCAATGGATCAGCAAAAGGCTTTGAAATGATTCAGATTGTGATAGATAGTGTGTTTCGTAATTAGGGTGCGGTTCTCTGTGAGTGGGAGTGGGCCGTAATCCACCACACGGGCCCAGTGCGGTTTGTTAGATGTCACATGTCTTCGAATTATTGGTTTTAGGACATGCCGGTTTCCTTACGATTTTTGCCTTCACCGTTTTGAAAACAGTGATGATGAAATTATTTACACAAAATAAAGCGTCTGTCTGGGTTCGAACCTACGAACTACAACTCGTAACTCTCTGGCGTTACCACTGCTCTCTGAAGGTCGGACGGTTTTTATGCTTTTTTTTTGGCAGTTTGTTACTAAACGGACAGAAAACGGACAATGCGGATAGCCTAATTTATTTATTGACATAACCAAAGTATTTTTAATTATTATTATAATAATTTAATCGTCAGAAGCCCGAAAGTCTGACAACCAGATTTACCAAGGGGTATCATGTTACCCAGTAACTGGGTTGTAGAGGTCAGATAGGCAGTCGCTCCATGTAAAATACTAGTATTCAGCTGCATCAGTTAGACTGGAAACTGACCCCTGAATAGTTGGAAAAAGGCTGGGCAGTCATAATAAACAAATGATTAATAAACATACCTGTGTTTCACGTGCTGTTCAATAAACTGCTAACGAGAATGCCTTGTCTATAGATAATATACTAAATCTAGTATTGACTCAAACGATAATGATATTATTATTTAATCTAAAGGAACATGGATAAAAGAAGATTGCAGTATTTGTTTCATCATTGACAGTTATTTTATTATTATATTGTTTGTTTGATTTTCCTTATAATTATTTTTTCTCTATCCTTGAATATACCAGCATCACTTTTTAAAACTTCTCCAAAATGTCCTCAAAAATCCAGATTATCAGCAAGGAATGGAGTATCGATTTCTGTTATACTGTATATCTTCACTCGCATGACTAAAAGTCCTATCTCATTTTTAGCTGACTTGAGTTAAGACAACTACATTGTTCTATTCGTGGTTCTATTCGTGGTTAGTGAAAAATGTAAAGAATCACGAATAGAAAAATGTAGTTGTCCTAACTCAAATCAGCTAAACATTGATATAGGACTTTTAGTTATGCTAGCGACGATATGTGCCACAGTTCGCAATTTCGCAAGTTTGCAAAGGGGTTTTTAACCAACTCCGGGAATGGAAGATGTAGGTACAGCGATTTCTTTGAGATTTCGGGAATAATTTCATCATTGTCTGGCCCTTATTTAAATTTATTTGAGGTTAATGCAGCATGTCTTCTTCTACCACACTATTATTTTAGTCCTCATCTTAGTAATCACCCCCTTTCTAACTATATTATCTTTCAAACATTCCTTTGTTTTGTAGCGGTATCAACATCGCCACATGCGAGCTACACGTCATACTGACGTCACGCAAATCTTGCATCGCGCAAGCAGAGTTTACCGCGCGACTAGCATATATACAACGTCCCGACATCAACCGCCGGGCAATTTTCCGCCAGACACGACACCCGTCTGGTCGGAGGATCCTCCCTTTTCCATAGAGTATGAGTGAACTTTACACCCTGTTCCTCATACCTCTATAGTTTCTTTGGTTTCCCCCAACTCTTATTTCCATCCACATTCATACTTAAAACATTCCTCACATTTTCCTTATTCTTTCGCATCACGACCAATTCCATGACAATATTTTCAATTTGAAGAGAAACATCGATTTGTTTTTCTACGAAAATTACATTGACTTTTATTCCATTACTTTATTTATATATTAATAAACATATCCAAACGTTTACTAGTAGCTATAATCCTAGGGTGTGAGGGTTTATCGTTACTCAGGTAATCTAAAACAGATGGTCAATGGAAGCGCAAATAAGCAACACAATGATACGATGTCCTTATTATACAAGTGGGTGAAGTACCTAAGGCCATAATAACAGCATTATGATTATCTTTAGAATCACTTTCCTTTAGTGTTACTGCCTCGTTGTTATTTATAATAGTCGACTGCTAAGCGTATGTCGGAATATGTAGCTTCATATAAAATTAGTTTTCGATTTAATTCTTTTTCTATGCTGTCGCAGTATTTCTAGACGAACAATCAATTCCGAAGGAAACCTCTGATCTGTGAGTCAGTCTAAATAAATACAAAAACTTATCTTACTTTCACCTGAAATTTAATGGTAACATAATCGTATTTTTTTGTAAAAATACTACCTTGATTTTATATGTTACGAGTATTTCGATGTACCTATAAGTTGTTCTATATCAATGGTTTTTATTGTGATTTGAAAGACTACTATCACAAACAACGATTCTAGACGAAAAGTAGGTATATCCAACATAACTTATGAACAGTTTGTGTTTTTGAATAAGCAAAACAAATGTTTATTACGATTTTATATTGCAATTTTGAAGTAACAAGTAATTTCAAACGATTTTCAGAACTATATTAATAATAAATAATAATTATTTTTATTTTCAGAAAAAACACTATTACGGTTCACAAAAACAATTTTCCAAGTAAAAATATAAAATTTAAGAAACACGTGTATCGTCTCCTAACACACCCGTGCGCAGTGTAAGCGCAAGAGTATGCTTAGATGGTTTGGTCATGTTTAAAGGATGAATGAAAGGCGAGGTGAGTGGAAACGCCGAGAGGGGATGCCCTAGGAGGACAAATAGTGACCTTATCGGTGTTGTTGTTTGTTGCAAAAATAATTTAATGTCTTTGTTTGTGTTTGTTGTTGTCATTTGCCAGTGTCGCAAGGTCGCAACGCATTACGTAATATGTAATAACGTGTTTGGTCTTGAACTGCCCTTACATTAAGTAATGGACAACTTTGTCAAACTTTTAATGTTTTGAATGCGAGGCTTTTGGCTACTTTTTATTAGCGTATCTGGGGGCACGGTAGTGCCCCCGCCAAGACGAGCCAAGCGAAGCGCAAGGGCACTACCTACCTTTTCTCCAAGTGTTTCGTCGTTTTTTTGAACCCTCATAGAGTTGGTTTCCGATGTACCAGATAGTTCATATTCTCAGGATATGATGTCAATAATAGACTAATTAAACATACAAAAGTCTCAATTGAATAGCTCTAATACTTTAGATTTTATTGATACCTAAAATACACCGATTTCGTCACTCATCATCATCAAAATGTTTGGCTACTTCATGAAGTGCTAGAAAGCTGAAATTTGGTATGTAATCTAAGTTTAGTATACAACCAACAAAAAAATTCATAAACTAATAACTTTCGCCCCCCATCCCCTAAAATGGGGGGTGGAAGTTTGTATGAGACTTCAAAATGTTGGGTACTTCCTGAAGTGCTAGAAAGACGAAATTTGGTATGTAAACAAAATTCAGTATACAAAAAGAACACTACCATGCCCCCAGATAAATTTAAAAAAAGAAGAAAAAAATAAACACTCAAAAGACTGCCTAGCAACTTACAAAAAGAACTGAAATCCCACCAAAAACATTTCATGTAAAATGTTGCCAAGACGACCACATAAGGTTTGCCCTGTGAAAAAGATATCAGATCTCATGTAGAGCCAAGCTTCTGAATCTACACGGCCTAACTCTACCGACCCTAACTTCACAAATTCTACATATGAGTAAAAATGTATGGCTTGGCTGTTTCGTTACTTACTTCAGAAACTAAATATTCGCATCACCTCCACGACGGTAGCGAAACGGCGAAGCCATACATTTTTACTGATATATAAAATTTGTGAAGTTAGCGTCGGTAGAGTTAGGCCGTGTAGATTCAGAAGCTTGGCTCTACGTGAGATCTGATATCTTTTTCACAGGGCAAACCTTATGTGGTCGTCTTGGCAACATTTTACATGAAATGTTTTGGTGGGATGTATTTTGTCTAGTTTTTAATGTGCGTCTTGTTTGTGCAGAATAAACATATTTTTTTTCTTTTCTTCAGACAGTAGTACTCGCAACCGGCTGCGTGCGTGTATGATCAGATGTACGAACGTAAACGAGGCAAAAGGAGTATGTAACGATCGTAGCAGGTGGTTTTCTGTAGGTTCTGCCTACCCCCATGGGAAGAAAGCGTAAGTTTATGTTATGTAGGTATTACAATAAATCTAGAAGCAGCCTATTATTTCAAACTGGCAACACATAAGATGCGATGCGATGCGATTACGATTTCAAGAATGTACCTACTTCTGTTACCCGTTGGTGCAACAGAACCGGGTTTTGTACAATTGCGATGCCTGTGCGCTGTATAAAGAGCTGTCAGAATTACCGAAGAAACATCTCATCAAACCCTACCTACCATAAAATATAATAAGGAATATTAGAGTAGTTACCATCTGCAGCCGCGGGTTTGCTTTAGCCTGGTCAAGTATAGTTCTCCAACGTGATCTGAATCTTGGTTTACGCCATCCAACCATCTGATCTTGGGTCAGCCTCGAATTCTCCAACCATCCAATTTAGTATCAAGTATTAAGGCTACGCTAATCGGCATTTTTTCTACACAAATGTTGTGGGGTGATTACTCCACTGTTTGACATTGTACCTCCAAAATTAAGCACGATTGGTCTATTTTAGCTACTTCCACAGCATTATGTCATATGGCATTTTACTGTGGGGTCGGGCTGCTGACATTGAATCCATTTTCATTTTGCAAAAGAGAGCTGTTAGGGCCATTTACAATCTACATCGTTGCGAATCTCTTAGAGAACTATTTAAAAGGATTAATATTATGACGGTACCTTGCCAATTCGTTTATGAAAATATTATGTATGTAAAAAAAAAACTACATCTTTTTAATAAAATAAGTGATAGACATAATTTTAATACTAGAAATTAAGATAAAATAGATCAACCATTTTTTTAATTATCTAAAGTATACAGGGTGACTGGTAATTAGTGACCGATACTTAAACACATGATTGTACTCATCATTACAAACAACTTTCCCAAAGAAACATTTTTTTTTTAAGTTACCTTCCTTACTGACCCCAATTACTTCAATAGAATAGTGAGTACTTACCTAACAAGAATAATACACCAGAAGCTGTAATTTAATTTAGTTACCTACAAACAAAAAAAAACACTTTTGCCATGCGTTATTCTTTTTCATTCATTTAACAACCGTACGGACCGTGCGCACGCTATCAGTTGTGAGTCGCTTGACCCCGTGCTGTCTCATTCATGTTACATTTAGGTACTACCGTACCGTGTAACAGTACGAAGGGCAGAGCGGGCACATGACTCGCGACCGCACATTGTCGACGGAGGCACCACCGCCCGCCGACAACAAAATACTTTGTGATATATTGCAATTAAATGAAAGAAAATTTAAAACTCATATTAAAAGTACACCTTGTAAACAAGCATATTAAAAATTAGAGCACTATATCCTAGATAAGAGTGCTTGGAAACATGCTGGTCCTGCTCCATAGGAAAATTACAGTCTAGACGAAATCAAACTGGTTGCTAATTTAATTGTATAATTTATTTATTTTTATGACATTGATTTTTACATTATGTAACTACTTTAACTCACACACTAAATTATTACTTGTGAAATTTTGGAAAAATCATTTACTTTTCAATATTTGCAAATATGTGAGCACCATGTATCTATCTCATATTTAATTTACCTGTCATTGCGTTATATTTAATTATTTTTACCTATTGTGGTATAGTAATTTTATTCTAGGTGCATCGTCTTCACATATAATTATATAATTAATGTACATCATATTGTAAAACATTTTTAAAAGAGTAACGGTGGAGTTTCTTGCCCATTCTTCTTTATACGAAACTACCTTTTGGAAGGGGCAACTAGAATCAATTCTACTTTTTTGTAAATTTTGACGTTCAAAAGTGCCTTTTATGTGCCTATTTGAAATAAATGATTTGTCTTTGACTTAAAGCATGATACTGATTTTTCTTGTTGTTATCGATGCCTATACGTAAGCAGAATAATAATTTCAGCCGAAAGCAGAGTAATTAAATAAAAAACTATTTGAAAGTTTCATGCCTCAAAAGATCCGCATTTCAACACTAATAACGCAACTTTGGGCATAAATAATTAATAGGATTAGTATGAAATCTCAAAAACAAAATTAGTACAAGCATAGTTTAATTATTCACGAGTTCAAATAATTTTATTTTGAATTAATTAATTCTGTAGTTCTGTCACTATTACCCCTACAACCAAGGGTCGGTTCATTACGTTTTGCGGTATAAATTATCGTGCTTCTCGCTTACTCCCACGACTTTGTGCGAGACAACATGCATTCAAGCCATGCCCCATTTCGAGTTGTCGACTAGCTCAGCCTTAAAGTAGTCGGAAGACAAAAAATGCTACAATAATAAGTTTTCCATTATTTAATAAAGTTTTATTTTTGCAATAAATAACCTTGACGTAGGTATGTATCTACATTGTATGAGCATTACATTGACATAATCATAGACCGATGTTTTCGTTGAGGACATCCAAAAGAACAATTCCGATGAGTTCGTTGACCTCAGCCTGAAAATAAAATAAAATTGGTAAACATTATGTTTTTGTATTCCTTGGAGAACATAGGGAAAGAAATGGAAAATATTTAATTAATTGATCGTCTAAAATTTTTAGTCATTCTAATGATACACGTTTTTGTTAATATATGAGCGTCTAAAGTATTTTTTGGCGTCTAATAATAATTAGACAGTTGGGCTTCTAATATTAATTAGGACAACAAATTGGAAATTATTTGAGGCTCTCAGAAAGATTCACATTTATTATATTAGTGTTCAGAATAACTTTTTTAGGCAATCAGAATGGTAAGTATTTTGGGATCGATTAAATACATGACCAAAGTAATGTGTAGGGAAAGACTTAAAAAAAAAGAAACATAATATTAAGCCTGTTTTCCGAAGGGTTACCCCTCGTACCCACGAGCGGTTTTTTGTCACGGCGTTTTTTTCCACGCACTTTATTTTCAATGCAATGCTAACACGGAAAGTTGGAAATCCAACAGTGCGTTTTTTGACGCATTGGGATGGGCTCTGTTGGATTCTCAATGCTCGGCTCAATGACGAGAGTTGAAAATTCAGTGCGCCATAAAAAATCGTTGCGTTAAAAATGTAAAATGAATATTGATTAGGTTCGTACGTTAACATTAGCATAAGCATAATCAGCCTATTCCCACTGCTGGAACACAGGCCTCCTCTCTCTGATAGGGAGAGCACCACGCGGGCCCAATGCGGGTTGCTAGATGTCACATGTCTTCGAATTTTTGGTTCTAGGATATGCCAGTTTCCTCACGGTGTTATCCTTCACCGTTTTGAGAGCAGTGGCAATGAAATAAATTACACAAAGTTAAGCGCCTACTTGGGTTCGAACCTACGACCTACAACTCGTCGTAAGTCGGGGCCGTTACCACAGGGCCACCACTGCTATCTGAAACATTAACTTACTCTGTATTCTTGCAGGGTAGCTGGGACCGTTTGGCTGATTAAATTATTTATCTGTTGAGAATAGTTGATACCCTGGACGGCCAGCCTGATGTTGGACTGTAAAAGAAAAGCATTAAAAAATAATCTAGCGTAGACAGGTGGTGGTGATAGTGGTGTGACAGGTCTATACTGTGTGGTAGTAGTCATCCTGTGGACGAATGTCGGTCGATAAGTAATCCCGGCTTACTGTAGTTAATATGGGTAAAATTAAAAAAAAACCACTGACACAAAAAAGAGCTTGTAACGGCTGACCAATAGACACCTGCTTTCAAATAAAAAAAACCGCATCCAAATCGGTTCACCCGTTTAAGAGCTACGGTGCCATAGACAGACACACACATAGTGGTCAAACTTATAACACTCCTCTTTTTGTGTCGGGGGTTAAAAAGCCATTAATTCCGATTCTCTTGTACACCGAACCAAAGTAAACTATCACATTTTTTTTTTTTTTTTTGTTATGGGAATCTTAAAAGCTATTCTGGAAACAAGATTCTCTAAACTTAAAAACAATTTTGACACAACTAAAATTGGGTTTGACAGTCGCTAAGTTGAGTAGGGCATAGAACAAGTTTTTTCGGAAATTAAAATAAAGAGTGAACGAAATGATCCGAATTGCAAAAAAAAACCTGAGTAAAATTAAATAGTTATCTTTAATTGTTTATCAACAATGATTTAAATGAAATACAGGGAGCATAATGACGGCCGTAAAACTATATTGATGTAATGTTTTAATAAATTAAGATGCAAAAACCTTTATTTGTTTTTATTATCTGTGATCAATAAGATCCTGGTAGAGGTTTGTTCGCCGAAAACGATTTAGAACTTCGGCGATATTTTTTCGGTTTTCAATAAGAAAATACCTTTAATTTTATTAAAATCGACAAACTACATCATTTACAAATTGATTTTAGGAAGCATGATTATCTTGCTATTTATTTCAACGTGATAAAGCTAATTTACTAATAAATATGTCATCTTGAAAAGAGAAAAGGTTTTTCGTTCAGTACGTTGATAATCTCCGGTATTCTCGTCGCCGTAGGAAAGCCCTATCAAGGATATCTTAAATTTATCTGAGTCTCTTTATCTGGTCATGTAAATAAGTGCAACGAATGCATTTCGTATTGTATTCTAATAACAATCATTTTAGACCGAATCGACAACAGCTGCAATCACATAAACTTCCATAATGATTTCCAAACTCACAAGCATCCAAACTTTCAAGAACTAGAGAATTGTGCTTTGTAAATTTTAGTTCATGACAACTAACTTTATTCCACACATTTTCAATCGCGATTAAAATTAGTCTGATTTAGTTTGACAATCAAAAGTTTAGGTTAAAAACGTCAAATTCTGAACAGCCAAATTGCCATTTTCACTATATAAATTGAGTAACTAAATGACATTAGTGCTGTCAAACTATGATATAGTTAAGTTGAGTCACTTTAATCAATTTCAGAATGGGAAACTTCGTTTGACAGAACGAACTTTTGGTGATTTTTATTAGTCCTAGTTTAGAGAATTTTGTCGCAAGAGAATCGGCACCATTACCTCACAAACTGAGCATTTAATAGAGTAAATCTACAATTTCGGGATTATTAAAAGTTTGAGTAACTCGTGAAGACATTATTATTTTATTTGTATACAAATGCAAATAGTAAGAGCATTTCTCACAGGCAGTAAAGGTAAAGTAAAAGTTTACAATAAAAAAGCTACTTTACTAGGGTAGTAAATCTATGTACATTCAGGGAATTTAATTGATAAGGAAATTGACACCAGACGTCAATGTGCCGTGTTATAGCTATTTCATGCAACTGTCAAAGAATGCCAGACGTGATTTGAATATACAGACAATTTAAGTTGGCATCCAATTTGCTTAACAATTAATTTCCTTGATTTAACTGATCATAAACTTACGGCAATTGGTCCAAGAGCGAAGTCAATGGTTACCCTGCTGATTGAGATGCCAGAGATGATACCGAGGTTAACGCGGACCTCACCTAAGACGATCGTGCGACCGACTTCCACTCTGAAAGAAAAGAAAGACATGAATAAATATAATTAATCAGCCTATAATATGCCCACTGCTGGGACACAGGCGTCCTTTCTGTGAGTGGGAGCGGGCCGTACCAACCTGCACTTGTACCGCGTTGATGGATGAATAAAGCAAATGTAGTCCTCTAGACCGTATTTCGGCCATGGCGCCCAATCTCAACGTAAACTTTACTTCGGCGCAGGAGATATTATAGTTCACAAGTGTGTGCGCAGACACAGGTGCACTCTCTCTTCTCTCACTTATATAGTCCGATAGGACGGCAATCCGATATGACTGAAGAGAGATCCGGCGCATAACCAACGGCTTAACGTGCTTTCCGAGGCACGGGGGTATCACACCACCAACTTCTAAGCTCCGGGTAGTTACTAAGAAATTCATACATACACATACATAACTTCACGCCTGTATTCCCCGAAGGGTTAGGCAGAGGTGTACCTATAGCACACCCACATTTCGCCAGTTATGTTTAAGTCCCATGTAATAGGGGGCGAGCCTATTGCCTAAAAAGAAATCCTAATGGAAAAACCCACTAACACTTTGCCCTACTTGGGAATCGAACCCAGTACCCCACGCCCCGTACTGCCCGTTGGTCTCGTGGTTGCAAGCGCGACTGCTAAAATAATATATAAAGTGTTGGATAAGACAAGCAGAAAGAACAGCACCCCACTTGCAATCACATTCCGAAGGGTTTTGAAGGAAATTCAGAAACCAGTGCTTCATATCTTTGAAAAAATAACACAATGAATATTGTTTAATTGTCAATATGAAAGGCATTGCCATTTTGACTTTGTAACGCTATCTTCTTCTTGTTCGTCGTTCCCTCAATGGTTTGCAAACAAATAGGACGCACCTCCACGTTTTGCAATATTCTGCAGTGTGGACCGCTCGGTAGATGCTGCCTCCAACAGCCTTCTTGATCGCGTCTGACCATTTTGCCGGTGCTCTGCCTTGAGCGCGTTTTCTTTCCACCCGGCCTAGTATAATAAGCTTTTGCAGACCATGCTTAGGTGAAGGAATATTATGTCCGTAACGCTCCTGGCATATTTTAGACAGCCGCTTAGTGATGTTGCGTTCCTCCAGTATGGATTCATTCGTTCTCATGGCGATCCATGGTATACGAAGTAGCCTCCGCCAACACCACATCTGGTCAGTGGTCATTGTATACCAGTACGACGGCGGATTTCCTCAAGGCAGCTGCCCTCATTCGTGATCAAAGACCCGAGATACACGAACTGACTGACTTTCTCATAGCCGTCGAGTAGATTTGAGCTCGGAAGAAGATGTGCACGGTTTACCACCATTACTTTATAACCGACTTCAAATAAGGAGGAGGTTTCTCAATTCTACCGATGAAATTTGGAACGTAGGTAGACTATGATCTGGATTAGGACATAGAATACGTTTATCTTGAAATTCCCACAGGATCGAGACTTATACGGGTTAAACTGCGGGGCGCAGCTAGTCATAATATAAATCAAAACTTAGGATAAAAGCTGGTCGGTCATAATTCTATCTCTCAAGCCGGATTACATGGTGCTATTTAATTGCCTGTCGCATAATACAATTTGCAGCAAAAATAAAAATTGCATCGTCTAAACTTTAGACGATGCAAGTCATTTGTCGCTTCAATTTTATTGTATGCTACAAGCAAGATACTTGCATCGTGTAAACGGGGCTTTAAGGACCTTTTTCATGGTGCGATACTTTTATTTTGTTTTTTGAATCAATTCTCGGATTAGTTCTAACAAACTAACATTTAAATTAAAACTATTTTTTTTTGTTGATTACAGACGCGAGTGATCCTCAACATCACTCGTGTCTGTTATCAACAAAAATAATCAGTATTTTTACCTTGAAATTAGAGTAGGTAATCTGGTCCGATGTTTTAATCCGTTGTTAATCGCATAATTTATTGAAACAACATCGATTAAGTTTCGCAATTATGAGAAAACATAACGAAAATCATATAGGTACTTTTATAATGTTTGTAAATATGTGAGCACCACATGTATTTGCTTCAATTTATATGTGTTTGCATCATTTTTAATTATTTTTACCTATTTTTGTATACCTAGTAATTATATTCTAGCTGCATCGTCTTCGCATATAATTATATAATTAATTTATATAAAATATTATAAAACATTTTACAAGAGTAACGGTGGAGATTCTTGCCCATTCTTCTCCATACAAAGTTACCTTTTGGAAGGGGCGACTAGAATCAATTCTATTTTAATGTAAATGTTGTCGTTCCAAAATGCCTTTTATGTGCCTATTTGAAATAAATGACTTTGACTTTAGAAAACATCGGCTTTGTAGAGCGTCGGCGCTTTCACTCATACACGTATGACCGTCTCTATCAAAAGCTCGATGAGATAAATGATATTCCTTTGTGTAAAATGGTTAAAAAAATCACTTTTACAAGTCAAAATTAAATTACGTTTTAAATTTACACGAGTTCGGCGTTTCCTAACTGAATACTCTGGGACAAAAGACCGGATCAAACTCAGAGTCATATTTACGCCCGGGAGCTGTTTATCGTAGTTTTCTCCAATATCTTACCTGCCATCAGCTTCGGCAGTCAGCGTGTTCCCGAAGACGGTAACGTCTCCGTAAGCAGCGCCTGGAACATAATATTAAAAGATTCAGTTTAGAACTATACATTCGATATAAAGGCTATGTCCATGATCTGAATAGTTTAAGTCCAGGGTACTTATACTCCATTTATTGTAACATTAGAAAAATAACGGTTATCATTATCACCCTTTCGTTATTTCGATATAAACGAATAATAAACTCAGTAATTTCACGCTAAATTTACCTAATTTAATGTAATCTATTTAACATTTACATTAAAAAAATAATTCTAAAGTGCAGTAATTTGAACAATATTACACAATAGCTGTTGTTATTTAGCTGTTATTTTTCTAATGTTATTGTTTGTTGTTTTGTCTTTTAACGGTCAAGTTAACAGTAATAGTTCCACGGCACATGGTTCAAAATCGCTTGACACTGCTCATGACACAGTTCAGTTTTTGTCGGGAGGAAATGTCTGTGTTTTCTGAACTGTCAATTCTACTTTCAGAAGAGCGAGTGGATGTCAATGTGTCAAGGTGACACTCATCTGGTGGTTGGAGCAACCTCTACTTGAAGCAAATCGTTCTCACTAACGACTGTTTCATTCGTGAACGCATCCTGCGTTCGCAATTTAGTTTCCGATAGTGTAAACAAATATTATGTGTTTTTGGAAAAGTTACTTTAAATTAATTACACATTTCAGAATGCGCAACAACTTAAAACATTCTTATGACTATTTTAAATATATTATTAGTCATTCTGAAAATAACATAATTTCCACTTATAATAAGTTGATGTTTTTATTTAAGTGAAAATAATCTCAACGGGAAACATGGGTTTGAATATGAAATACACATCACGCCAATCCGACGCAGATTTGCATAGCAACTAAGAAACCATATACTGTCACTATTCTGACTTCAAAACATGCGTGGTTGATCATAAAATATGATGTTCTGTGATGGTTCATTTGGTCATAATTACTATTTGGCATGCGTAACTTACGAGTAGATAAATGAAGGTGAGGCAATTCGAGCTCGAAGTTAAGACGGGATAACAAGAGGCTGTAGTTCATGTAGTTGACCACGATGTCACTTAAACCGTAGCTGAGCACCTCCTCCACAAAAGCAGCTGCGTTAAAGAGCCTGGAAATGATGACAAAAGTATTAAAACACTAAACCGCGGGTAAGGTCGCAACGAAAGAAAGAAGGAAGGGCAGAAATAATGAAAGAAATTCAAAGAAGGAAAGAGAGAAAGAAATAAATTGTAGGTATTTATTTTAAACTCTCACTGGAAATTAATAATAAAATAGAAAGAACAAAATAACATGTACAGTATATGTATCTCAAGAAGCGAGGCGTGCTTTGCTTGTGGTTACCAAGTGTAAAAACACGCTGTGAATGTGCATGTCATCGCAAGAACTCTTAGTACCGTCCGAGACAATGCCGGAAGTCGGAAGTGTGTGTGTTATGTGCTGACGCTACTCGTCCTCACACATTCACAGCGTGTTTGTACACTTGGTTACCACAAGAAAAGCGCGCATCGCTTCGTGAGATAAGAATACATACTATACGAAATCAAAACGGGCCTGTATCTCAGCATAGAGGAACATAAGTAGTGGAACTTCTTACTGCCCGTGTGGAGGCGAATCTATTACCAATATTACCACTTAAGATTTTGGAAGAATAAGAATTTCCTGAAGGAAACACAAAAATGATAATATTAACTATTGCTGTTGATGTATTTCATATTTTTTATACAAATATCCACGATGAAATGTAGCTTATTAATATGTTCTTTCACAATGTTTTCACGTCCCAGTCTAGTTTTCTGTCAATCATAACGATCGATTCAGTGAGCTCGCTGTTTGAAACATAGTTAAACATGACCAAAGTTAATTTAACAATTTGTCACTTGAAAATAGTTAATAGCTGTCAAAGTTTAACTACTCTGTCTACACATGGTTAAATTTTTATAGCAAACAGTCATTTATTTTAAACTGTAGTTAGCTTAAACATTTGTCAAACAATATACTTCTGTTATTTTTAACAAATTGTTAGTTTAACTAACGCATTTTAACACTTTCACGGACACTGGGATGAAGTTGACATTCGTAAAATGACACTAAAAAAATTCATACAAAATAATACTACGCCTTTGGCCGGACTGCCATAAAAAACAAGTCAAGGGACCTGTAATTATGACACTAGAAAAATTGAAGTGAGTGCATTAAGACACTGAATCACATGGCTTTTTAGTAATGTACGCAAATTTACACGGCTATATCCGGTTTGTCTGTTTTGACTTGGTAAAATTAACCGCCTGTGGGCGTAGCGTCATATCAAACACGAAAAAACGCCTGCAGGCTTAGCCAAGTTGACAATCTACAATCGACAACGCTAATAGAAAACGAATCAAATGTATAGGAATGACATCATGTCAACGTTAAGTCACGTGGTCAGAACAAACGAATAGAAAATTCGTAGCCAAGTTTACAACTTATCAGATCGTTCAAAATGTTAGGATGAAATGTGATCGTTTCTACAACGTTGATCGCTACATCCCATACACATGGTAGCCAAGTTACTGTTTTGACAAGGCTAACGAAACGATATCGAAGTTTTTGAACGATAGCTAAGCGATCGCCGAGACCCAAGAGTTAACGATAATTAAATGGCGTCTATATGATACAGCTGTGTTGAAACCGAGAAGTGTTTTGTTTATTTACCATTATTTTGGACTTTATTTACCATTTAGCATTTAAAATGCATTCTTTAAATATGTTGTCGTACGGTATTCTGTTGAGGGGAAATGCCGCAGACTATTTTTGTTTTACAAAAAAGGGCAATTCGTTCAATTAATAAATTAAGTCCCTGACACTCCCTTAGAAATAAATTTTAGGACATTAATATAATGACATCTCAGTAAAAAAAATACGAGTCGACTTGAGAACCTCCTCCTTTTTGTTTCGTCGGTTAAAAATACAGTGATATCCATAACAATAAAGTATAATATATTGATTAAGTAAAGGGTCAAACACAATTGTTCTGTTTGTTTCGTAAGTGGTCATTGTTTAGGTTTCAAACTTTCAAGTGCTCGAGTATGATAGACTTTAACAAAGGTTAGTTTGACGTTTGTAGGAACGCTCACCATAGACTAAAGTATAGGTTTTTTCTAATGACATTGTAGAACGAGCGATCGAGTCAGTCACGTCAACTTGGCTACCTACTTATCGTTTTCTAAAATTGCTTACGCCAAAGCGTTAACGATTGTAGAAAGAGATTCGATACGAAACGTTTGTAATTTGGCTAGGCCTACTGGGGGCGTAGGGTCATAAAAAGCACGAAAAACAATACGCTTCTGGCCGCGTCGTCAGTGAGAGTGTTAACTGTTAGTATGTTTGACTACTGATCGAACAATGGGCCCTTAGACCTGAAAAGGTAACAGTCAGACAGACAAACAGAGCTACTTTCGCGTTTATAATATTAGTATGGTTTACGTTTAAAAAATCACTTACACTGGCACAGGAAGCTCATAGGCATAATGCTCCTTCTCGATGTACAAGGGATCCAATCCGCCATCTCTGATTGCTTTGCTGATCACCTCAATACCTTCTATGATCTGATCCTCGATCGGTCCGGTAATAAATCTGGAGTCCCGTGTCGCTACTGTACCTAAATTCATTTAATGGTTTGTAAAGTGTACATCATACTGGCTGGTTATTTACCCATAATTATAGGTTATTTTCATACTGAACCACTTTTAATGTGGTATCTACCCAAATTAAACTTATGAAAAAAAAAGTTTGTCTAACTTTGTATACATTATGGTCTAAAAAAACAAGGTCTGGCATTCCGGGAGTGACACATGCTTAAGTCATTATCCAGTTGCCACTTTATTGCAACAAAACACGAATTATGGAAACATTTTCAGTCACCATTTTGTTAAACATATATATAAACCATTTAAATTGTCGTTTCATTTTTCTAATCAAACGAAACAATTAAATTTAAACAATACCAACGTAATTGTTAGTTAAAACCGCTTTGTTTTATCGAATTCGCACAGGTAATAAAGGCGATTGGGGAGTTATTATTACACACTAATGGTAACACAGCGGTGATGACGTAGGCTTGTATCACCCCCGTGACCGGAATGCTATACCTGGCGACGTATATATTATTATACCATGGTATACATGTTGTTTGTCTACTTTTTTATAAAAACATGTTTCTTTTTTCAGGAATCAGATTAACATTTTAAATAAAAGTTGGTCAGTATGAAGACTGGAATTACTCGTATCACTATTTATATTGCAGATGACTTAATTAACAGCCAGTAAAGTATTTTTTTCATGCATCCTATAAAATTACAGATTTAACATCTTTTTGTCGATAGCGCTCTGGCAAGAAAGCACATGTTTAGGGAGTGTACAGTAAACTGATCGTCAGTAGTAAGACTTGAATTATAAAAACCAATACGGCCTTATTACAAAACAAGGTTTTTCTTGGTTTATACCATCGAGCCAATATTTGAAATAAGAACGTAACTGTGGTTGAAATATAATTCTATAAACAAAACTACGTGCAAAACTGATATCTTAGGGTAAGCACACACGAGCCACCGGCCTAGACAACCGGTGGTGGTTGCCTCTTGCTGCGGCGTTGAGTACTGCTATAGCGAGTGGCCGTCGCCGGCTACACGTATACCACGAATCCATACAAAACATTTCAAAAACCACGTGAACTGCTTGTAGCTGGGCCACCGGTGGCTGTGGCCGGTGGCTCATTTGCGCATAGCCTTAGTCCGGAACCACGTTGTCAGTTTTCCAGTAAGAACATTACCGTAGACCAAATAAAATTCGAAATTCAAAAATGGCTTGATTGTTTAAATCTGGTTCTGAAGAAAAATCTTGTCTTGCAATGAAACGTTTAAAGACTACTGATATTTAATCTAGCGACCCTTCAAGGTGAGGAACAAACAAACCTACCACAGTTTGACTGTCAAAAAGTCAAGTTCAAAGCATGACTAACCTGGTTCCAACGACGGATCGGGCACAACGGAAGCACAGATGCCCGCAACGAGGAGAATGAAAGCAAGTACAGTTCGCATTTTGATTTATTTTCTGGAAAGAAGATCATGAAAACAATGAAAAACAGTTGGTGTAAGTCTACAAAATTGAACTGAAATACAGCTTCGGAAAAGCTGTTTATTAAGTCAATGCAGTAGTCCGTTAAATCTACGCATTTAGAAACGAAGCGCATGCACAACCCATCGATCACATCTCTATGCATTTTCCACCACTAAAGCCTGATTTATACGGTGCAATTTTCCTTTTCTTTCTTTCAGTTTTTTTTCAAATTAATTGCCAATGACATACCATAGGTTGAAGCAATGATAAATGTAGCATTTGTTGCTTCAATTTTATTGCATGCCACAGGTAAGCAACTCGCATCGTGTAAATGGGGCTTCGCGGAAACATGAAATACGATGAAGACTTAATAGACTTGAGCACACTTCACTTTTTAACCGACTGCACAAAAAGGAGGAGGTTCTCAATTCGTCTGAATCTTTTTTTTATTTTTAATGTGTGTTAGCTCATAACTTTTTTTTGGGTTAACCGATTTGGATGATTCTTTTTTATTTGATAGATGGTGCTTCACATGTGGTCCCATTTAAATTTGATCAAGGTCTGACCAGTAGTTTTTGAGTTATCCTTAATACTGCATATTTTTTCCACTTAGTTTATATTGATGATGTGTTAAAAATTTCCTGCCACTGTTATTTACATACCAAGTAGTGGTATACGAATTTGTGTGGGGTAGGTACCGCAACTAAAAAGTGAAAAATAAAAACTTGTTTGTTTGTTTGTGTTGTTATTTTTCACGTCTTTTAGTGTTTTTTTTGGAAGTCGGTTTTTTTTTTGTAAAAAAGTTTTTTTATAGCACTGAAATTGACTTACCTTTCGGCCGATGAAGTAATACTGTTACAAAAACTATCCATATATCTTTTATAATTATATTTTTTAATGAATCATTTAAAACTACTTAAGATAAAGGTATCTAGATAGTCAAATAAGTAGTTAATCGTTAATAAGTAATCAGTTTAAATAACATGTGTACTGATTGGGAAGGATTAATAAATTAATCTCCAAATTGTTGACAATTTTCGTCAATTATCACCATTTCAAAGAACCACGCAGGTGCCCAAATTGCGTAGATTGTCAAATATTGAAAGTTATAAGATAACCTTTATGAGATGTTTTTGTGTTTCGGAATTAGGAATAGGAAATTAGAATTTTTGAAGTCGGGTTTAAAATAACAATGACCAAACAAATACGTTTAAATGAGGATTACATTTTATTCGATAAACGCTGAATTCGACAATATTTTGATAGGAATTATAAAAAATTAATTACGCTGGCCCTTCAAATACTCATTCATAAAGTCCTTTAGCATGATTCCCAAGAGCTCGTTGATTTCAGACTGAAAGAAAAATAGAAAGGTTTTATTATTGAAATGATGAAAGAATAAAGTTTAGTTGGACTCAGTTCGTGAAACACAAAATAAAAAAGCAAAAGTAATGTTTTAGCAGCAATATTGTGTGCCTCACGGCTGCGTCAAAACGGTTCATTTCAGCATTTATGCCAGACAGATGCTGGTCTAACACTGGTTTTAAAAGAGAATAACTCTTTTTTTAAGATTTTTTTATCAATATATACAGATTTATTAATGTCGCGTTAGGTATAAAAAAGCCGTTGACTGACTTGTTTCAAGAGGAACCAGTCATTACTTATCACAGTCATAATGTGACAGACAAACACAACATATTTAAAAAATATATATCACAAAGCCAAGGGTGAGATTCAGGATTCAGGATTCAGGATTCATCTCACATGATGTCTAAAGAATAACATCGTTGAACGCATAACTTTTAAGTAGTAAAAGAAAGTAACTTACGCTGTACTCTTTAAAAGTAGCTGGCACTGTTGAGCTAAGGAACTCGTTCAATTGGTCAGAATAATCCTTATCCTGGACGACCAGTTTCACGTCAGACTGAAAACAAGAAGCAAAAGAATGAATTACATCAATTGTCCATGAATTTGTCCAGAACGAACTAG
This sequence comes from Griposia aprilina, assembly GCA_916610205.1. Taxonomy (NCBI): domain Eukaryota; kingdom Metazoa; phylum Arthropoda; class Insecta; order Lepidoptera; family Noctuidae; genus Griposia; species Griposia aprilina. The sequence goes on from OU744286.1 coordinate 19,918,899, forward strand.
AACTATGAAGCTTGCAAATGGCGTGACCTATATCCAGCAGTGGTTGATCTAATCTGATGCTGAACTTAGTTTTATCGAATCGATTTGACAACTATGCAGAGGTTACCTTCCAGTCAATCAACATGCAACTGAAGATCAATTCCATTTCTCTCAGAACACATTGCTGATCGATGCCTTTTTGGTATTGCCTATATTTTGAAAGATAGCTGGAACAGACTATATGTTAAAGGCGGAGAACCAGCCGATATATCATAATCGATCCTGTCAAAATCTCACCGTGAAAACTTAAGTGAAGTGAGCTTGAAGTCAGCTCTCATTCCAACAGACAGCTAACTTTACCTAACTGTTGATAGTGAGATTTTTACAGAACAGATCGGTTGGTGTTTTGGCACGGTTAGGGAGAGGCCTATGACAATAAGTATAATAGAGTTCATTCATTGATTTTTGTGCCGATACGAGAGTTGAAAAGTAATATGATTATTTGAAAACTTACTTCAATTCCTCCCATAGTAAAATTGATCTTTGTGCTCCTGACCGTGATTCCGGTGGTGAGGCTAATACTTATGTGGATCTGTCCCACGAAGCGCATGCATTGGATCTCGGCCCTAGATATAAGAAGACTTCTTTTAACATTCTGTTTTATTGTAAGATTGTTTTTACATTGACAATAGGAGTTTGAAACAAAGGTCTTACTTTCCAGAGGAATTCATTTTAAATGTTTTTCCAAACACAGTTGTCTCCGATGAAGCAGCACCTGCAATGTAAGGTATGAAAAGATTTAGAAAATTTATAGCAATGTTCCACAGTTCAACCAAATAGATTTACTTGAATTGAAAAGTGCAAAAATTAAAGGTATGCTCGATATTATGATTCAATTTGGTTGCTTTCTCCAAATTGAAAGGCGCAATAGAAACGTGTAATATATTGCGTTTAGCACGTAGAAGAATATCTACTGACTTATTTGCATTTTAGCTGACAATTAACAAATATCTACTCTGAACCATTTCGAATACAACTCAATTTTGCTTACCAACACTGCCATTAATGAGAGGCAGTTCTATGTCAAAGTTCAGACGGGATAAGATGATGTTGTAACTGGCGCTGTTCACCACAATGTTGCTCATGCCATTGCTCAGCAACTCTTCAATGAAGTAGGCGCTGTTGAAGATCCTGAAAAAGAAAAAGGTAGTACATTCTTAAGAGCCTGCAATTTTCAGATAGGCAGTATACTATATGTATAGTACATGCATACAGAGAGAGTATCTACTCAAACATGGTCATTCAATATGAAAAAATATTACAGAAACCTATATAATTTTCAAAGACCTATTCGATGGTACCTCAGTTGACATAGTTCGTCAACTTTTTTTTTTCATTTCACAACATGGCGTCTGGTTATCGCCATGTTAAATTGTGATTATTGTCATGTCTTTAGTAACACTCACAGGATTAAGACAAATCGATTGACGTAAGAATCATTAAAATTGGCCCACGCGTTTGGTCTCTAGATCGCGATAAAGAAACAAATATACACATATGGGCTGATACCTATATATGTATATTTGTTTCTTTATCGCGCTCCATACATAACCCTCCTTTGCTTAGCGCACTCGGGTAAATATAGACAGAAATCCCAAAATGAAACAGATTTTTTTATATCATGATCTGCCAGATCAAACACTTCAATTCAGATTAAACACTTAATGATGTTGATGACGTAAAAGATTGCTTTAAATATTGTAAAATCTTGCTAATACACACAAAAATACGAAAGTGGTTATTAATAGAACAGTTCACCAACAAAGAACTGCAAATTATGTTCAATCATAGCAACAAGAATGGCAGCCCAATCAAAACTGGTAGTACCGACATACAATAACAATTACGGGAAACGAACGAATGCTTATTTAATACCTACTCTAATTAATGATGTTCCAACAAAAATTCAGTCGGAAATAAGAAATAGTTAATATAAAAAGAAATACAAAAAAATATTTGATTCTCTTTGAAAATGCATCATATTGTTTAAATTTCATTCAATTCAATTAGTAATAAATCGACGGGATGCTTGACCCTCGCCTTCGTCGTTTTTGTACTTTTTTATTTATTATTTACTAACTACCTCGCAATATTTCCTCGTTATATTTTATAAACTATGTGTTAACCATTAATTAATAATAATTATTACGTTAATATTAATATTGCTTAAAAGTGTTTTAACATCCGGACAAACCTATTGAGGCTTTTGCGATGTTACTGTTTTTATTTTGTTTTGTTCTTTAGTTAAAAAACAATTAAAAAAAAAAAACATAAGTCAATCAGAAGATGATAAAAGGACTATACTTGAGTCTTACAAATTACTCAATAACTTTCTTTTTATTGAGTGCATAAGAAGAGCTAATTAAGAATAGCTCGTGGTTATCAGAGGGTGGTCTGTAGCAAGCTGTCTGCCAATTCTTTTTTAATACTAATTTCTTTAATGAATGATATCTCGTAGTTGACCTTGAGAGGTCATAACTACTTAACCAGATTATCCTGTGGCTGCCTTAAGCGAACTGAAAGCCTCCAGCCATGGGCGAGTTACTTATATTACTAAGCGACTGCACGCTAAGGGCAACCCCTGTAGGGTACGGCCCGGATTAGAGCGTCGCCTGGGGAAGGACAGCAAAATGGGACAGGCTGGATCGAATTTTGAAAATTATTATTATCAGGAGAATTTAAAGCTACAGGCTCAGCTACGACGCGGGCTGGCACTTCGTCGAGCAAGGGTCGGGGGGGAGCAAGGTTAATACTCATTAAATGTGTATACAATTTATACTCACACAGGTACAGGCAGTGTGTAATTACGTTCTTTTTTCTCAATATACAGGGGATCCATACCAGCGTCCTTGATAGACTGGCTCACATCCTCCATAGTGTTTTTAATGTAGCTGCTCACTGAACGTTCATTTTCGAAGTCAACTGTAAACAAATCAGTTTCACTGTCTCAATATGTATTTAAAAGACTCCTCAATATGTCGTATTTGAAAGAGATTGATGATTATCATGTCCGCCTTGTTGTTGTAAGGGTTGCAAGCACGACTGCTACGACCGATCCCGGGTCAGGACTAGTTGTATTGGGTTTTTCAATTAAATATTCAGTAACCGGACTTAGTGTTTGTGCCCAGCTCACTTTTGTCATGGATATATTATACGTCGCGAAATGAGTGTGTACTTTAAAATCTTTACCTCTTCCTTTGGGAACACAGGATTGGTGGAATTATAATGTAGTTTAAAACTGAACATTAGATCTTATTAAATCAATATTCTTAAAACAGTTCCAAAAATTAACTTACTTTCACTCGCATCAAACTGGCGCAGAGCATTAACGCTCATGACGAAAAGGGTCATTGCAATGATGAATTTCATTTTGATATTTTTTTGGAATTCTGCAAAGAGATAGGAATTAGATCAAAATCATCAAGTCGGAACCCACCTGTTACAAATATTCGATGAAAAACAATTAATCATGAATACTATTTATTACATTTACAGACCAAGGTTCATATCCAGGTAAAAGAAAGAATAATAAAAATGCACATGTAACCAGTAATTCGAAGTTAGCAATTACTTACCAAACAAAACTCTAGCGATGCAATGAACTGCAGACGAAATTCGTCTAGTTTATATATCGATCTGAATTAAGTAATTAGTGGCTAATTAATGTTTCATGTTGACACATGGTGGTAGCAACCATTGACATACACAGGTTATCTAAATTGAGTATTTTGGCTAACAAATCAATGTGTTTGTTGATAGAAAGTTGTAAATCGATGAACCCATAGTGTGTTCATCATGTGGGTTTATGGGGAGGGAGTGGAAAACATCATTATTATAATAATAATAATAATAATAACTCTTCACGAACCCGGTGTAGATTTCTTAGCGACCGTATCCTGGCTACGTTTTGGTGACGTTTTCGGGGAAACTGAAGGTTTCGTCTGTGCAATTGTGGACGAAGTTATCTTGACTAATATCTACGGGAGACATATTATGAAAGACGGGACGGTTGACGTGTGTCGGGCATGCCATCGTCCGGGTGAGTCCATCAGACATATTGTCTCTGGTTGTTCTCGTCTGGCTAATAGCAAGTACTTGCACAAGCATAATCAAGTGGCCAGGCTTATTCACCAGCAACTTGCTTTGAAATATAAACTAGTGGATTCTGAGGTACCGTATTACAAGTACCGTCAGCTACTTGCTCTGAAATACAGCTTTGTGGAATCGGAAGTGCCGTACTATAGGCATTAGCCCGACCCAGTTCTCGAAAATGGAAATATCACATTGTACTGGGATCGATCCATCATCACTGACAGGACTATTGTTGCCAATAAGCCTGATATAGTGGTGGTGGATCGAAGAGAGCGGCACTCAATGATCGTTGACATAACGATACCGCATGACGGGAACTTCGTGAAAGCCGAGAAAGATAAACAAATCAAGTATATTGACTTGGCTCGCGAGGTTGTCGACATGTGGGACTTGGACTCAGCGATCATTGTGCCGATAGTCGTGACAACCAATGGCTTAATAGCCAAGAGCCTCGACCAACACCTGAGGAGGCTCTCGTTGGGCAGCCTGATCAAGGGCTTGATTCAGAAGGCGGTACTTCTGGACACGGCTCGCATTGTTAGGAGGTTCCTCTCTCTGGAGCCCTGACCGCCGGTAGCTTGGACCCTGTTCCCGATACCGGTGGGCTACTATTTTTTTAAATGTTTTTATTCTCTAATATTTAAAAATATAATGTATATGTATATAATGAAATAAAGGAAATAATAATAATCTTTATTATCAAAAGCCAAATACAATTCGTCCAACTCAATCAAACATAAAAAGAAGTACAATGCTATGCATTATTTGAGACTGAGTGAGCGTCTGTGTCTGTGCTAGTATAAACAGGCGCCTTCCTCTTACAGTTCATTGACAATTTGCTGGCCTTTGTAGGAGTTTTGGTAAGCATAAACCTTAGTTAAACATATGTACTTAACACTTATTATAATTTATGTAAGCAAGGTGTGTGTTGTGTGGGTTTATGTGTGGGTTTGTGTGGTGTGGGTGTATGTGGGTGTGTGTGTTTAGTTGTGAGTTATTATTATCTAACAGTCTGGGGCAGTTTTCCTACAAAGCAAAGGGGAGATTTTTCAACTCTTACAAGTGTATTACTAGCGAGTCACGACGCCATGATTGTTTTGGTTGGCAGTTTATTATATAACATAGTCACCAGGTTGCCTAAATGCAATATGTTGTGACCTTAATGGTCAAGTAGGAATATCTTAGGGTATAGTAGGAATAGGATAGGATAGGGGGTAGGGGTAGGATTTGTGCCCGGTTGATGGCAATAGGCTCGCCCCCTATTACATGGGACTTAAACATAACTGGCGAAATGTGGATGTCCTATAGGTACACCTCTGCCTAACCCTTCGGGGAATACAGGCGTGATGTTGTGTTATGTGTGTCATAGTAGGAATATAATTAGACTCGACGAAGTTATTGGCAGCTACATAATTATGTATTATAAATTTCTTGTTAGTTTGATGTTACTCTATTTCTCAGTTCAGTTACTTTTGGGTGAAATAAGTTTTTTGTCTTAATTCGGTATATATGTACCAATATGTAGGTACATTATAACCTTTTTAAAATAAAACTGCTTAAATATAGTTATATTTTAAAGAGGTGGTTGAAATGTATATCCATTTTTAAAAGTTTACTAAAGGCTTGTAACAAAGTGAGTACAGATATTTAAAAAAAAAAATATGTTACAAAAATTGTTTATTCACATAAAACCTTAGATCTAGCCTTGTTATTAGTAACACCATGAGTATGTTCATCCCTTATCTTAATTAACTGTTAGAAACTTTATAAATTAGCCTCGATGAGTTCCAGTAGAATTATCTCCAGAAGCTCGTTGATTTCGTTCTGTAATGGAGAAAATTTACAAATAAGAATATTTTCTAGACACAAACAGTTCCAGTACTGTCTGACTGACTGAGACGCAAAACCTAAACCTCGAAAAATGAATATGAAATTCAAGACAACTTACGGAGCGTGTATGAAAAGAATTTCGCGGGCTACAGCTGGTTATCAATATTTCATCTAGTCGAATTCCGTGGTATATTTGTATTATTGAAATCACTGGTTAATTCTTAGGTTCTACGGATAACTTCTATAAAGCTGATTTTATTAAAATAAAGTACCGACAATTCCTAAATTAAAGGCAAACTATATGTACTTACGTAATGAGCCTTGATGGTGTTAGGAATGAATATCCCGACGAACTCGTTGACACCATTGGAGTAGTTCTCGCCCATGATAACCAATTTGACATCAGACTGTAAGAATAGGTAATACAACTAATCATCAACAATTACCTATTTAAATATAACTGGTGAAATGTGGGTACACTTGTGCCTAACCTTTCAGGAATTAGAGGCGTGATGTTAAGTTATGTGTTATAATAATAGCATATCAATTGAGCTATAATACCACACAACAACTTGTGACATTCAAGAAAACAAATCTTCCACGCGAAAGAACGACAAAGTGAATGAAAAGATTAATATATATGAGAATAAAGCTTACGTTAATATCTCCCAGCTTAAAGTCGATAGAGATACTGCGGATAGAAATGCCGGAGATGATACCGATGCTGACGCGGATCACGCCAGTCACACGAATACTCACGACGTCGATTCTGGAAAGAAGAAACAAGATAATTATTTATTTGGCTGACTTGCAAGGAATAAAATATATCTTGTACTGGTGATGCTCACAACTTCGTCTGAACGTACGTAGAAAGTAGCCCATGTCCTTCTTTTTCGTTCTCCATTTTGACAGATAGAGATCCTGAGACCAGCAGAGTAATTGCGTAACACACTAACAGTAGGAATGGCTTTCATTTTGACAGTTCAACAACATTCATTGCGTTATTTACATTGTTGAGCAAACAATTTTTTCGAACATATGAAGCTATGGATTAGCAATATACTTCAAAATGATTCAAATTCTGGTTGATAGTGTGTTACGAAAGTAGGGTGCTGGTCTAGGCTCCCTATCTGCGAAATTCCATAACGGTCGGTTCAGCGGCTTAGGCATAAAAAGGTCACTGATAGACAGACCAACAGAGTTACTTTCGATCTTATAATATTACCCCATCCCACTGTCTAAATAATCGTGATTATTCTTGTATTGTTACTTACTTTCCAGAGGCCTCAAAGTCGAGTTTGTTGCTGAATAGAACTCCATCGGCCTTAGCAGAGGCTGAAATAGTTAAATATGTTATGAGATACAAGCAACACGGTGAACGTTTTGCAATAAAAATGTGTAGTACGCTTTCTAGTAGCCTAGAAAAAACTAATGACCAAAAAAGAGCCTTAGAGGAAAATCTTTTTATTTGATGTGGTCCCGGAAAAATTATCAATTTTAAACATAAAGGAATAATAATAGTTTTAGGTAGTAATATAGCAAGTAAAGTTAACTTACCAACAGAAAAGTGAATAAGAGGCAACTCAATGTCAAAGTTGAGGCGGGAAGTGATAATGCTATAGCTAACTCTGTGAGTCTTGATATTGCTAAGCCCAGTGCTCAGCAAGTCCTCCACTATGGCTTCATAGTTAAAGATACTGGAAATAAAATTTTAAATTTAGTCACCGTTGAATAAAACATGAATGCAGTTTGAATTCAAGTTTCATTAAATAAAAGACTTTGGTAATGGTTACTACCAAATATAATATATCAACATTAGTAAGTCAGAAAAGAACTCTGTAATTTCTTAAAACTTTAACATGGTTTTATGTTAATTCTTAACTTTTTTCTACATGGAAAGGAACTAGCAAGCTCAAACTACCTGTTTTTGTCTATTTTAGTGATATTTCTAGTTAGGAACTTAAAGTGGTATACATGGATGATTTCCTAGTTACTTACACGGGCACTGGTAGTTCGTAGCTGGAGCTTTCTTTCTTGATGTGGAAGGGGTCCAGTCCAGCATCCTTGATGGCCTGGCTTGCATCTTCAATGGCGCTTTCTATTTGTCCGCTGACTAAGCGCTCGTTCGAAAAGTCAACTGAAATTATTAAATTATTATTCATTATTTTGTAGTCTGTATTTGCCACTGTAGTTCAACGCCTCACACCACTCCCACCCACCTCTTCCCTTCATCCACTTGTTTTACTGATCTATATTAGTGGTAATCTTTACTTAAGTTTAACTAAATTATAGTATTCTTATTTTTCAACATCGTGGAGTTTAATTTTTTTTTGTTGTTTTATTTGAAATGAACGGATGTTTGGAAAATTAACTTATACTTACATAAGGTTTTTCTTTCCCGCTGTGGTATTATTGTTGTACTGATTCCTGCGATGAGGAAAGCGAAAGCAAGGATGACTTTCATTCTGATTTATTTTCTGAAAAAACATTTGAGTAAATTATTAAGTGCACGTAAAACTTTATCAAAACCATAAAATTGATCGTTGAAATAGACTTTAAATTGGAAGTTTTCAGTTCACAAATTGTAACGTCGGGAACTATTACCATTTGAACTGCCAAAAAGTAAAAATCATAAACACCATTACTGGCGTTTTCTTCATAATTTTTTATCATGCTCTTATTTGCTTAAAAATATAATAATTATAATTGTATTCAGTTAAATGTCTTACCTTGTGATACTTTTAAAGTTGAATAACATAAAATGATAAAAAATAATCGTATTTATATGATTTGGAAGCAATTTGATCCTTAATCGATTGCTTATCAAATTATCTCATCTTAGAGATAATATCTTCTAATTATTTATTTGAGTCGTATGTCTATAATACATTAAACGTGTGCATTAAAGACACTGATAAGGATTCTAATAAACTCGTGTTGCAGGGTGGAAATATAAGCTATTCGAACTTATGGTTTTGACTCACATTATCAACACCTTCCTACCTTTATCTCAACTTATAAAAGGTCGACGCAGCGAATCTTTTTCTTCTTTAAGGATATCTCTGTTAGCCGTCATGTTAGTAATCCCTCCTATTATTGCCCCTCAAAAAATCACAATGGATGGGTTAAGGTTTTGCTGTGTCAATTTTTTCTACTACCATTGTTGTTTCTGCTGCTATATAGCAATTTCCGGTTTGAAGGTGCTGGTGAAATTAAAGTCCCATAATTAATTATGGTAAGGAGAGTAGTGGCGGCCCCGTCTCACGACTTGTAGGCCGTGAGTTTGAGCCGAGGCAGGCACTTTACTATGTGTATTTAATTTCATCGCCACTACTCTCAAAATGTTGATGGAAAACATCGTGTGGAAACCAGAATGTCCTAGAACCGAAAAAATCGAAGGCATTTGACATCCATCAACCCGCATTGGCCCCGCGTGGTGAATTACGGCTCACTTCCTCTCATAGAGAGGCCTGTTTTCCAGCAGTGGGAACATTATGGGCTGATTATGATCATGTTTTTTTTTTTTGCACTATAATCTTGAGCTTATGCACCATCCTAATGAGCCTGTTATCAGAAAATAATTAAAGGTGATACAAATCTTATCATTATTACATACCGTAGGGATAAAGCTATATTTAGAAGACCTACTTTTAACTGGATGATAAACTAGTTTTAATGTATTATCTGACATAAAAAAATGCAGTTAACACATGTTTCTAAGTGAGATTAGCTAATTATGGATATTTCTTCATTGTAAGTAAGTCAGGGTCAAATTAAATTAGCTAGCAAAACTCTACGGACGTGATGGGCATCGATATCTAAACACGATAAAATAAAATTAAAAAAGACTTGTTGATATTTTTGGGGAGTCAACGACAGCTTGTAGTTTTGTTATTTTAAGTATGAGTTAAGAATATCTGTTTTATTTTATTGAAGAAACACAAGTCGGTGTCGTCTGTGAAGTTTACACAAAAAAATACGAATTTGTAAACTGATATTTTAACTGTCATAGTGTAACGTGTCTACACTAACTGCGGTCGATGACTCCACAAAAAACCTCATCAAATTATTTTTATTTTTTCTTACATACCGTACGTTTCGCTAGATAATTTAATTTGACCCTGTATAAAGCAAGGAAATAAAAGTATGGAAGAGATTTAAAAGAGTATCTATAGCCGGCTCTTCGTCTTTTTAAAACCCTTGTCTTTGTTATTTTTCAGTCTTTTACTTCCCTCTAACTCTTTAAAGACTGGTCTCGAATACAAATCTCATTTTTCATTCATACCTACATATTATTAGGCCAAGAGTGGTGCGGTCGCTAAGTGATGGAGCCAGATGTTGAAACAATTTTATATACGAATAAAATAAATAAACGTGATATTATCTGCTATTCGTATAATAATTGTAAACAACAAACAAACAAAAGGACACAAAAAAGACTATTTTATCTTCAGGATCTCAAGCCAATGGCGCAGCATTTGATGGGAACAAACAATTGGAAATTGATATAAAAACCGTTCTAATATATTCAATGTATGTTATTGAAACTAAGAAATCAACAAATAAACAAGTGCTTATAAAGAATAATTTTAATAAACATATTTGAAAGTGAAAATATCCTCGAAGCAAAGCTTGGGATTTAATAATTTCTATAAAGAACTGCTAATAAAATTAAATCAAAATTAATTCCATAGTGTTTTTCGCTTTTCTCGTTGCTGACATGGGTGCTTTAATGATTCATGGAACCATCTGAAACACTGGTAAGTAGGTACACAAGTTCTCATAAATCTCTCTCAATATTTACCCCCCAAATATTTTTGATGAATATCTTATTTTATATCAATCGAAAGATTAAAATAAGATTAATTGCTACTTAAATATCTTTGTACCTACAACAACCTGCATTACATGAGACCTCAACCAGGCCACTGATAACACAAATTGGCGGGGCCACCTAATGAGCTAAATTGATTTAGTGGCATACCATCAAAACGATAAAATGTAGAACAAGTACAAATACTATGCTAATAAGCAGTATCACAGAATAATACAGCAGGTCAACTTCATACAACGAACGAAAACTCACATTAACACATAAACACGCTTCAGGTCCAGCGAGTGTCAGGTGCACTCACTGACTGGCATTCGGTTCCCCATCGGTACCTACGTACGCGTCTCCATGTGCGTGCGTCGATTGCGTAGGGATGGATGGAGGGATCCAGCAGAATATCAGCGTCAGGTATATTTGCCTGACACATACTGAGCTGCGTGGTAATTACGTAACACACTAACAGTAGGAATGGGTTTCATTTTGACAGTTCAACAACATTCATTGCGTTATTTACGTTCTTGAGCTGACAAATTTTTCGAACATATGAAGCAATGGATTAACAATAGGCTTCAAAATGATTCAGATTGTGATAGATTGTGCGTTACGTAATTAGGGTGCTGGAGTCCCATTTGCTGCAATATCATTGACAGTGTCACTTTACTTCTTTAAAATAGTTTCTTTTTTTATATTGGTTCCTTGTGTTTTCTAAATATTTATGCACTTAGTTACTATTTTTTTTTAAATATTATTTATCTTGGAATCAGTTTTTTTTAAACTATGAGCTGATTAGTTGTAGGAAGATCTGGCAGGCAGGTTTTCATGTTTAGGTGTTCGTGAACTTCAGCGTTCGAAGAATTTGATATCTGTTTTAAGATGTTGTTCTGCGTTCTCTGAATCATGTTGATATTTGAGCCACACGCGGAGCCCCACAGTTGAATGCCGTACATCCAGATGGATTTTAATATCGTCGTATAGATCAAAATCTTATTGTTTACGCACAGCTTGGAATTCCTACCCGGGACCCAGTATCAGCCTTTGTATCTAATATCGAGCTCTTTTCGTTTCGCTTCAATGTGTTTCCTCCACGTCAGTCGCTGGTCCAGATGCATACCAAGGTTTGTGACGCAGTCGCTTTGTGGGAGATGAGAGTTATTATTTAATTGAGGTTTTGTATGGTGTGTTGTGCTATTTCTTTTGCCTATGCTAAATAAATGCTTCATCTATCTATCTACATCTCTCTATTTTCAGCAGTTTGATTTATCCGACCTTCTTTACTAGTTTTCTGTGCTAGTCTGAGATGATGGATTTTCTTTATCTCTCGGATACCACTAGGTATAGTCATCAGTAACCGAAATTATTGCAGTTGACCTAACAGACGAGCGAGTGTTCAGCAGTTTTATATCAAAAAGCATCGAAAGAGAGTTTTATTCAATTAATTCAAACTGCTGAGGATTTACGTTTACTCTGGATAAACTTCTTATACTAAATTAACCAACCAACTATTAAAATAAAATTATGAAAACCTAACCTAAGTAAAAATATTAATAAACTAAAATATAGCGTCGAAAAATTCCTCCGCATCGCTGTCGACTGGTAATGTACCCATGATACTGGCGGCATTGCCACGTTGTATGGCAATGCTTAGCCTCTGGCCAAGGTGAAAGCCAGCCCTTGGGTCATAGGAAGTGTCAACCAGCCGTTTGGAGATTTCGTTGAACAAAACATGAACACTCAGGCCCCACGGCCCGACGGTTTCAACCCCAAACGGCTCGAAAATATAATTACCGATAAGGTTATTTATACTTTCGCCGCTTGAGGTTTTCCGTAGCCACAGCAGCAACGCCAGCACAGCACGCCGAGCCAGAAAGACGGGATGGCGCAAGTGTATCGACACACGTTGCGTCTCACACTAAAGGCCTACCCACCTTACATGGAAATAAAGACATACCATCTGGTCTCTTGCCATCGTCGCGTGCCAAGCTAATATGTTCTAATACAGCTGGAACGCCAACGGTGACAAGGGCTCGTCGGATGATGTCATTAAAGTTCACGTGCCGTGCTAAGCGGCCCGCACTTCGGCTGCAAGAAAGGCCATGGTATCCGATGCTGTTGACAACTTCGCCACCAGTGGCAGCTATGAGGAGAACAACAAGGAGCTCCTAGTCGGAGGAAAGCAGCGAGGCGAAAAGTAGTGTTGTCTAACAAAGAGCCTACGTTAGAAACCTGCTGAGGTCTTTTAAGGTTTCCAAAGTGCTTCAGTTGCAAGTGTGACAATTAGGTAGTACCTACGGTTTTTAATTTCAAGCAGTTCATTGTATAAATTATATATGTGCTAAATAAAGATAATAAATAAAAAAGAATGTATATACAAGCATTTATTTTTATAATTAAACACAAACGTTGCAAACATTCAATAATGCAATCATAGCACTAATGTTATTTAACTTACTTGAATCGCTATTAGAATTGAAAAAAGATAACTTTTGAATGTAAAATAACAATACGGAAAATTCTCGTAGGCCTCAAAGTCGTACCGTCTACAGTTTTAGGCCATTCGTAATACATTGATTATTTTATTTTACATTTAACATTATAGCCAAGCGGAGTCCCAAGCGAAGTATCGGTGTATGAAGAGCAACGGAATATTTTACATTTATTGTTGAATTTTACAAAACACAAAGGAAGGCATCAACTTTTTATAAAAAAAAATGATATAATTCTTTTAAATGCTTCAAAATTATCTTACGTATGAAGATAATGAAATAATATTAATATTTAAGTTAATAAAAACGATAATTATATAAGTTAAAGAAACAGAAGATAGTTACTCGATGTTTTTGAAGAGAGGATAGAGAAAGTATAAAAAGTTACAACCTTAAAGCTTTATTCTAAGATAAATTACTAAACCTAACTAAAATTGTAGATATTTTAACGAACATACTAGCTGTATCTAACATTAAAATAATAAAATATTAACTTACAAAGAGAATGTTGAATTCGGTCCCACTTGTGTTTTGTAAAATTCACTGCATATATTTAAGGATAATCTAAGGATCAGTTAGGAAAAGGATTAGAATATTACAAATTTTATTGTAAATAATAATTTTGCGTAAAGTATTTTATTGTCATAGCAATATTGTGTAGTGTCTTCAAAAATATTAGGGCATTTTGGGGTTATATTGTGATTAGCAAAGCAAATTTTCATAAACGTTGACTTTAACTCTTTTGCATAATGTTATATATTTTTACATTTGTTACAAGCCATCTATATCATTGTTTAATTCAGGTGAGTGCACTGGAAAGCAAATTACATCACAAGTGTCATACACCTGTGTTGCAGTATGTTTCTGCAAACACTAACAAACCAACTCAACCATCGTTAGAAACTTATATTCACAGTACAACCCCAAAATAACACCCGCCAAATTGAAAAGCATTAATTTTGAACAAACCATAATCTTTATCATTCGTACGAATGTTTGAAATAATACATTTCTTTTTTCAAAAGCATATTTATATCTGTATCGCAAAATTCAAACCTATATACCCTTTTCAGGTTTCACAATCTCATTTGGCACTACGCGTCTGTCTTGAACAAGTAATACAAAAACAAATAAACAGTGCATCGAGAAATAACGCGAACTACATCTACCAGTATCACCTATGTATCAATATATATAAAAGTGAATAAGAGGCACTCTATAGGTTTATATACGCAGATCTAAAATAAGCGTAATCCGTGAAACATCGAACGTGGAACTAGAACATGAGTTGTTACTATACATTAACTAACGTAGCGAATAAAGACACCGTTTATCCAAATGTACGATCACGTAGCCTATGAAAATAATACAACAGAAGCTCAGAATACTACGTAAAAATTACATTTAGCTTCTATATCTCATAGGTATCGTCCTTCACAACAGGTTAATATTTTTTCGATATATACGAAATAGGCACCCGTCTGATATGCCCTTTAAAAAAAAGAACTAAGGGCGTCACGAGTTCCTACATAATACTAACACTCATTTATTTACATCCATGAAGTATTTGGTTGTCTAGTCGGCTGTCGCGAGAAAACTTACAGTATTGTACTAGTAATATTTGTTATCTTAAATCTCGAATTGTAAAGATTCATCTATCGTCCACCAATATTTGAAAGCTGAACCGCTGCACTACAATCTCTAAACTAGATGTATCGACCCTAAACGTAATGTACTAAGATTTGTATTCTCTAATACATTCAGTATACTACTTTCTGTACATCTTCCATTCCTTTGGATTTCGTCACGTGTCTTTTACTTTAGCTTCCATTAGTTTATAATATTGTAACATTATTATGAATTTTAGTCTTATTCAATTTTGTATCTATAGTTTCATTGGTTTTGTCATAAATATCATAATTGTTGCTTTGATTCGTTTTAAATCATTTTGTTTGACGATCCTCTTTATTACCACCGATTGATTTATATCGAACCATTATAACACGTACAACTTTCTAATATTGGTCCGCTACAGAGTTGTGAAATGATCTAGCTTATATTAAACTTACTATCTAAGGCTATAATGAACTTAAATTTTTCTATGCCTTGCGTGATATGTATTGCGTTAGAGGCGATTTAAAGCTAACATTTTTAATCATTTTTCTCATATCTACGCCTTCTTAAAACTCCGAAACACATCGCAGACTCAATTTAAATAACTTGCCTCTTAGCATTATGAAGACAAAGTTGACGATGACGTCACACCACATGGCGGAAGTTCTTTAACCTACAGAAGATATGTAGATAGTTACTTATACTATGACGAAATTACGACTACCAGTAATCTATAATTTGTTATTAACAAGTGATATGTAGTTGGAGAAATCACTCCCTTTAAAATATAACATTAAAATTTAAACAATACGTTACATCGCTTACATTAACTATTGAACTTAACAGATATCTAGACGAATATTAATGGACTCAGCAATTCAACACTCGAGGTGGCTTACAACTAAAATACTCTACATTATAAAAATAAGTTGATAAGAAAATATTCCAGAGATTCTTTGGCGGCAACACATAATATTATACACGAATTAATTGCTTCTTCACTAATAAGATTCTGATTACTAAAGATGGGCGAAAGAAACTTCCGCAATAATCTTGAATGGCTCCAGTTACTTGAAGCCTTATCAAATAACTGAATACTGTTCAGTTAATCTACTGACAAATCACATAATATAAGCAATAGTAATTAGCCGACCGAAATATCAATTAACAAGATTAAACTGAAATAAGATTTGATATAACTTTCCAACTTTAGATATTATCTTTCTACATTCCTTTCCGTTTAAATGTCCACAATATCCTTTGCATTGAAATATTTGACCGGTACGATCAAAATGTAACAACAATCCCATATTCAAACATTTAGAATCTTCTTAGTTAAGAAGTTATAGACGAAGCAAATAAATCGAAAGGGCTCGGAGACCACACAACAAACTCATATGATGTACTTGAAGAACGAGGTCTTAGCCAGGCCAGTGGCAATGACCACGCCGACTCCGAAGATTTCGTACGAGACCTTCACGGGTGCTGCGCTGTTCGTGCAGTTCTTTGGGGGTTCTGGCTTATCTGTAATAACAAAAGCAGTTTCGTTAAAATAAATAATCATCTACCTGTCCTTGTCTCATGATAATGTTTAATCACGTCTTGTTCGTGAACTGGCGCCGTCAGTAGAGAATGCTCATCTCTTAGCTGCCACGGCTTATTTTAATTTGTGTTTCTTTTTTATTACGGACGCTTTTAACGTGCACGTCTTTCTACATCGCTGTCACTTGTATAATTTCAACTTGAATGATGTAACCAATTTTTTGTAACAATAAAGAGTGTCCGTGGAGTTTCTTGCCCGTTCTTCTCCATAGGTCGTCGATAGATACCTACTACGCTTTGGAATGGGTAACTAGCTTCATCTTTCTGACTGACCGACCCCTTGACAATTCAAAAGTGCCTGTAATTGGTTTATTTGAAATAAATACTTTGAGTTGACTTTGCGTTGAAAGCTGGTAACCGGCGCCAACGTTTGTCGGTGCTGACAAGCGCTGGTTGTCAACACTGAGGGCCTAGACAAAGTAACATTCGATTAGCGATGACGCTAGTAGAAAGCCAAAAAATGTATGGAATTGACATAAGCTATCGAAATGTCACGTGATCATAGGTTAACGAATAGAAATTAGCTAGACAATGTTAACATCATTCGATTCTATGAAACGAATCGACAGCGTCGAACGATTACTTCCATAGAGATGCGTAGCCAAGTGACACTTTTTGACAAGTGTTATTGCTAGTTTTCGATTCGTATGATGCCAAATATTAGCGTAAGCGGTAGCGATTGTAGAAATATAATCGCTCCGAAGCGAATGACATTTGTCTAGGCCCTCTGGTCAGTGCAGGCAGTTTTCATACTTTTTGTCAAATTTTCGATAAGCGCCGACAAGTTATACTATCTGAATTAGTCCTTTTGCCTCCTTTACCGTCATACATCTGGTCATACACGCACGCCGGTTGCGAGTACTACGCACCTGACCTTTCTGAAGAACATCACCGATAAGGTCACTATATGTCTTCCTAGGGCGTCCCCTCCCGGCGTTTCCACTCACATCTGCCTTGTAAATACGTTTTGTTAGTCGCCCTTCATTCATCCTCTCAACTTGACCAAACCATCTAAGCATACCCTTTAAATTTTTGTCACTACATCTCCTTTTAAACCGCACCGTTGCCTTATCACATTATTCTTCAGCCTATCATTCATATACTATCAAGATTGTACGAATTGACTTTTAGTAACATTTCCCAAAAGCAACAAATAAATCTTCTATAAAATTTCAAAACTATAATAATAGAAAAATACAAACTGAATATTTTGAACACTGACACAATTAAGAAAATCATACTTACTGGTAGCAGCCATCAACTGTGGCAAGTACTTTTGCCAGAAGGCGCACTCTTTGACGCGCAGCCCACGACCAATGGAACTAGAGTTCACTGCTAGGGACAAGTACTCTCTTCCATTGGCTGAATGGACCGGCCAGTGGATTTTCGTCGATTCACCACCCGGATTTATAGATGGGTTCCTGGAATTAGGTAAATGCTTATTTTAAAATGTTGCTATCAATTTAGATGGAGATAATATTTAGGCACAGTACAACTACTTACTTACTACGTTTTTTTTTTTTAAATATTGTAGCAACATGCTGAGATAGTGGCCTTTTGGCCTCTTAGAGGACTTTCTGTTGTTATTTTCATTTTACTTTTGTTTTTATTTTATTATTTTTGTTTTTATGAGTGTGTTTAGTTTAGTGCCTGATAATCCTGTGCGAGTCCCAATAAATACTTTTTCCTTCTTTCTTTCTAACTATTTTCTTAATGTCCCTCGGGAATCATCGTTTTTCCGAATACAAACGAATGCTAATTTGCATGTCCATCAATTATTAGATTTATCGTGTTTAATAATTTGAATTCAGAACTAAGTACTTTATTGTTGTTTTTTTGTGATTTCAATTAGGTACTGTTTAAATGTGAGATCAAATTTGTTTGTTTGTTTGTATGTAGGGGGTAATCTCTGGAACTACCGGTCAGATTTGAAAAAAAAAAAATGCTGTTGATAGCCCAATTCATGAGGAAGGCAATAGGTTATTTAACATCACGCTATTTAAGAGCCGCGTAAAAATAATCAAATTCAGAATGAACGCTAAGCGAAAACGAAGTGATAGCGCGGGCTGGTGATGCGATGCGACGGAGTGGGTCGGGGGAACAAGAAATTACACGGGCAGAAGCTAGTTTTCAGTAAAAATTTAGATTTGAAAAAGAAAACAAGTTTGTAAGCCGCCAGACATCAAGCCTTATCAATGACATAGATTGAATAATAATTAAAAAATAATGTCTTACCCGCTTCTCGCGAAATTCGCCCAATATCTCATCAGACGTCTGCTAAATTCAACTTCTTCCGGAGAATAGTTCTTCCCTGGATTCAGGGGCTCCCCAAATACGTAGTTAATTTCATCAGCGTGCATGACTCCTGTCCAAGACGGCCAGGGGTTGTTCTTACTACGGTGCTTGTAATAATATGTGAAGACATTGTTACCAGTTTCTGCATAACGATGCGCAAATTCATTCACACCACACGTAAAGTGATAATCTCCTACCATCTTGTCCAAAGCATTACGGTTTTTTATAGGATCTTCTGGGTTTAACCAATCAGTGTACTCGTACACAATAGCCTGGCGTCCAGCGTCATTTACATAGGGGTTCAACTCTCTTACTGCCTGCAAATACTGTTCCCTACTTATTCCAACATTCTCCTCCTTGGGGAACAACTCTGTCAGGTAATAAAGTATAAAGTAGTAGCCCTCCTCTGTATTTGATCCCATTAAAAGGTTGGTCTTCTTAAAGTTCTGATGAACTAACGATCGAACAGGAAACTCATCTAGGAAGGAACCATCTATGATCGGGACGAAAGGGAATTCGCAAATGCCGAGAGTACCCCATTCGTTATTGACTAGTTCATCGGGGTTCTTCTTCCTGAGGCACTCGATCATTGGCCCCATGTCCGTTCTAGAGTGTGGACAGTGGACAGCTTCTGCCAAACGAATGCCTCTCAAAATGCTTTCTTCTCTTGATATAATCGCCCAAGGTGCGGTTGCTGCTCCTGACTGCATAATCGCTTGGGAGAACAAGTTTCTCGACAAAGGAGACAGTAAATGTAAAGACACCGATACAGCCCCAGCTGACTCTCCAAATAAAGTTATATTATGAGGATTTCCTCCGAAGTAAGCTATGTTGTCTTTCACCCATTGCAATGCCATGAGCTGATCAAAAAGACCAGCATTGCCTGGAACGTCGGCAGTATCAAAGAACAGAAAACCGAGGGAGGCGACTCTATACTGCATAGAAACATAAACTACTTTCTCTTCCGAGACGAGTATTTTTGGATCATACACATCTAAAGTAGCCGTTCCTGAGTAAAACCCACCACCAAAGACCCACAGCATGACAGCTGCGTTTTTGGGTCGTGGTCTTGGCGTCACTATATTTATAAAGAGACAGTCTTCCTGCATGTCTGTGTTGGGATTCCACATCATCGCTCCGGGAAAATCACCGAACACAGTATCTATAATTTGGACGCATGAGTGCGGAAGTGTCGTAGTATTCAGTATTTCGTCACCCCAGCTCTCCGCCGGTCTGGGGTGTCTGAACCTCAAGTCACCTACAGGTTTTTGGGCGTAAGGAATGCCGAACCACGCATCGACCTTCTTGCCGGTTGCAGCAGTCAGCGTAATGCCTCGAACCCTTCCCTTTCTGGTGCGAACGACGAGCGGGTCCTCGTCCTCTGGCCCGAGCTGTGGCTCGTCGGCCATCATTTCCTCGTCAGCCCGCTCATGGTTTGAGTATAACCTCTCATCATACTTTGCTCTTTTGGAAGAGGTTTCCGCGTCTTCAAACTTGGCGCGTTTGGAGGAAGTCTCATGATCTTCAAGTCGGGGTAGAATGGTATCTAGTTCGGGGTTGTATCGGACGGCCTCGCCGTGTCCGCGGTAGGGCTGCGGCGGGGCCGGCGCGGGGAAGTGCGGGGCATGGTCGGGCGCGTGGTGGCGCGCGCGGTGCTCGTGCGGCCCGGCGAGCGCGCGCGCCGCCAGCGCCGTCAGCGCAGCCAACACCACGCGCATACCGCCGCTGCTCCCGCTCCCACTGACACCACCTGCAACCCAAATGGGTGAATATTAACAAACGAAACAGTTTAAAACTGAACCAATGTTCAATCACCATCTGACTAACCCATCTGACCTAATATTATGTAGATTATCATAATGTTTGATTATTTATTTTTGGTATTTGACAGCTAGAGAGAATTTAATTCATAAATTCAAGCAACGCAATTCAATGCAAATCTCGAAACATATTTCACAGTGTCTCCACCGTCAAATACCCAACAAAACATTCAGTATTGTAGGAAGCATCAAAGGATTTTGGGACCGACAACCTATGACAAATTACTTCCCGTACAATATCTCGACATTTTAGATAAAGGTACGTATAAATACAAAACAAACCCGTCATTCATCAAACCAATACAAAAGGACAAGCTTTGGAGTTTTGAACGAGAAAATATTTGAGGTCTGAAAATGGGAAAAAATTAAATTGTTTATGCAGCGTTGCTGTGCTGTAAGATCTCGGTTGGAGACAAACACAGATTTTGACTGGAAAGTGAAAATTTTGTGGGGAAATGCCACCTACAAAAACATTAAAGCTGCAGCGGGGTAATTGCGTAACACACTTACAGTAGGAATAGCTTTCATTTTGACAGTTCAACAACATTCATTGCGTTATTTAGGTTGTTGAGCAGACAAATTTGTCGAACATATGAAGCAATGGATTAGCAATTTGCTTCAAAATTATTCAGATTGTGATAGTGTTTTACGCAATTAGAGTGCTGTTCTTTATCGATATATTTTAAGACCACCATTGTACCTTTTGAAATATGCTCCTTATTTCATAATATCTATGATACTCTAATGTTGTATAACTAGCCTTCTACTTCTACCTTCCTTCAGTTCAGAATAGAAATAAAATTCACGGCATGCAGTATCGAAGTATAAACTGAAATAGCAGAATCGATTGAGGTAACGTTCTAATATAGCCTGCGTCTGGGGTTCTACTCTCTAAGTCCGTCAACTAAGGTATCTGCCAAAACAAGTGTCAAATTCAATTTATTCGAACGGGCAAGAACACATCGGGCATAAGGACAACTGTCAAATCGTGTTGTCATTCATTTTTAATTCGGAAACCGAACTGATCTTATATCCATAAATGATACGGAACAGGAGGCCTACTCTCTTAGCACGAATTTCGTAATTTCGGCTGATGTTACGGGCGTTTCCAATTCCTTATTACTTACGGACATAAGATTAGTCCGGGCCCCAACCAAAAATTAATGACAACATGATTTGACAGTTGTCCTTATTGCCGATGTGTTTTTGCCGTCCGAAAAGTTAAATAAACGGCAGAAGGGTTCACTTCTAAGTATTGAACTTCTTTCGGACAAGCCTGTATCTCGGTTAACGCACTTAGAGAATAGGCCTCCTGGAAACTTCTTTAATTTTTTTTTTGTTCCGGCGTAGAAAGTCCCTATGGATGTCCTCCGCCCTGGGGGGGCGGAGGGGTCTGTCAGTCTCTTACTGACTAAAAACCACACCGGTGTTCCGTCTCACACCTACGCCGGGGGTCGCGGGAACGTACGATTCTTCTGCAACCCCCGACTGGTCGGCCGGCCCCTGCGGGCCCCGTCTGGTCGAGCGGAGGGAGTGAGGTGTTTGACTCCCCTCGCGGACGTCTAAGAGGGGCGCGCGTGGAACACTACTCGCTGCCACCTCGGGTCCTGATGTGTGGGGGGCGACGGACGTCCCGGTCGCCCCTGTACCCATAGGCCTCCTGGAACCTACCGTAACTACGGCCGGAACAACGGACTTCGTGGTAACTTAGTAGACCCCAGCATCAATATGGAGTGCCTGAAATAACTGACCTTCATGCATTCCATACATAGGCTTGATGTTGCCTTTGCTTGACGTGATTTTCCGTTATACAGAGTGACTTGTAATTTGACGTATTCTTTCCAGGGCATGATAGTGTAACCCATTTGCAACATTAAGCACCTCATAAAGCCTTGGCGAAAATTCATGGGATTTGAGAAAACCTAATTTGTATGTATTTTTTGAAAATTTCCCAGAATTTGTCACATAACTTACACACTGGCACTGGCACTTTTCTCTTAACTCTCAAATTTAAGAGCCTTCATTGCTATTCCGTTAGGTATCTAAAAATTCAAAAAACATTTCGATGTAACCAAATTTTCTAAAACATCAAACAGTTAAAAGTTAAAGGAACCAAATTTTAAAAGCCACTCTGCGACTTGTGACCTGGCCATGACGACATTTGTGCCTAACGTGTAATGGATTTCTGGGAGGTTAGAAAGTAGTGGAATGGCATAAAATAATTAATTAATTCGATTAAACCACTTTTTTTTTAAATTTAAACCTTTTGCAAATTTGACATTTGCCAGCATTACCGACTGATTCATCGGCACCGCTAAATATTATTATTTTACACCTTGTTAGATAGCTTATTAAATGGCAATGTCTTCCCCGTAATTTGTACGTACGCAATACAAAATGCAATACAAAAGTTTTGAGATAACTGGTGTCAAAGTTCATGTACATAGATGATTTTTGATAATGGTTAGTAAACTTCTTCCTTTAACTTTTTAACTGTTTGATATATTTTTTTCAAAATTCGTTAGATCGTAAGTTTTACTAAAATATTAGGTAACCGATGGAATAACAACAAAAGCCGTTTGATTTGAGAGTTTAGAGAAAAGTAATATTTAGTGAAAAATTCTGAATAAGAATAGGGATTTCTCGAATCCCATGAATTTTCGCCTAGGCTTTATGGGGTTCTTAATTATTGCAAATGACTCACACTATGATGTCGTATACGTAATACAAATTACTAATCACCCTGTATGTATTTCATCTGTCAACGTGGTGCTTGTCGTACTGTTGCCCAATCTAAACTTCTAAACCAATATTATGAAAAGGTAACTTTTTTGTTTGCAAAAGGTAATCTCTGGCTCTGTTGTTCCGTTTTATGGTAAAATAGACTTCCACGCCAAAAGTCTCGGGCAGAAGCTAAAAAACCCGGAGCAAAGTTACACTTAACTAATACCTCAAAAAATGCATAATTAGTTATGCTTTGATGTCGGCTGAGGTTTTAAAACAAATGACAACATCAGTATGTAACTGCCCCACAGCAGTGTAAAGAACTCTTCTTTAATACAAATCACAGGAGCCGGTAACTCAACACCACGCATAAATAGTAAAAGAAGAATTTATACAGAGACTAGAATCCTGTTTCCGGTTTCTCTATCTGGAAATATCTGACTAGAAACCTGTTTCCGGTTTCTCTACCTGAAATATCTCAGTAGCAGCCCGGAGTCTGGATTTGTGCCCGGTTGATGGCAATGGGCTTCATTTTACATGGGACTTAAACATAACTGGCGAAATGTGGGTGTACTATAGGTAAGTACACCTCTGCCCAACCCTTCGGGTAAGGAAACAAGGCGTGATGTTATGTGTGTGTAGAATCCTGCTTCACGTGGCAAAAAAGTCCCTCTTTCGGTGTGATTGTACCAAGAATATGGTAGCGGATACCTTGTAATCTTTAACTTAGCACCTTGTTGTGATCATTAATCTCTTCAAATCAATTGTTATCATCCTCGTGCTTAGGGTAAAGCACGAGGATTATAACAATTTATTCGAAGATAAACATCATCTAATGTTTGCGCAATCATCGCGCATAAACATAATTTTTGCGTTTTAATTTATTGCTTATTGTAATAAAAATCACGGCACGTAACAGATAATCACATATTTTAATCAAGAGGAAAACAATACGATGATGATCTAAGATTATAGTTAGATAATACACGTGTTAGAATATCATATTCACGATTAGGTATCGTGGGCTTCCCGGCGTGAAGATTTGACCGTCAAGTAGA
Organism: Griposia aprilina; assembly: GCA_916610205.1. Classification (NCBI taxonomy): domain Eukaryota; kingdom Metazoa; phylum Arthropoda; class Insecta; order Lepidoptera; family Noctuidae; genus Griposia; species Griposia aprilina. Next base: position 19,943,287 of record OU744286.1, read on the forward strand.
AGGTGACCTCATTTCTTCATTAGTCATTTTGTTTCTATAGTGATGTTACCCTTAAGAGAGGGCATTCTAAAAGTTGACAATGTCGCAAATAGCTATCAAATATTTCGCTTTTTATAGATTAACTAAACACTTATTTTTCTTCTTATTCGACAAAATAACCACTATGAGGAGCCCCGACAAGCTAGAGAAAACAAACTATTTGTTCACGACGATGCGTCCCCAAACAATTTGAATTATTCAATACACATACATAAACTCACGCCTTCTTCCCATGGGGGTAGGCAGAAACTACAGAACGCCACCTGCTACGATCCATACATACTCCTTTTGCCTCGTTTACGTTCATACATCTGGTCATACACGCACGCCGGTTGTGAGTACTACGCACCTGACCTTTCTGAAGAGCATCACCAATAAGGTCACTATATGTCTTCCTAGGGCGTCCCCTCCCGGTGTGTCCACTCACATCTGCCTTGTAAATACCTTTTGTTAATCGCCCTTCATTCATCCTCTCAACATGACCAAACCATCTTAACATACTCTTTTCAATTTTTGTCACTACATCTTCCTTTAAACCGCACCGTTGCCTTATCACATCATTCTTCAGTCTATCATTCATAGTCACACCACACATGCTTCGCAAGGAACGGAGGAATTATTCAATGTTATTTATAAACTAGTCGTAAATAAAATAATGATTAATAAGACTATTTAGTTAGCATCAAAATTGTGCTCAAATAGTTCACAAAGAAATCGTGAGTACAACCTTTCCAATCTCAATTACGTGGGCTATAAAGCCGTAATTTATAGTTTTTTTTTTTGTGCGTCCAAGTACTTAGACGGATACCTAGCCTAGGACCTTTCAGATATCTAGTCCATGAGAAATGCCTATTTAATTGAGATTATAAGTTGGAACACTAATAGTTTGTTAATTTCGTAAATATGGTTTAGCCAACTTGCTTTCAGAGGCGCTTCATGCCTTGAAAAACACATGTATCGTTTTAAAAATTAGATTTATTTAGATCAATAGACCAGCCTGACGTTTCTGTGTGTAACTTGGCAATTGGTTCAGTACTTTTCAAGTAACTTAACATGTAAAACAGTTTTTAATTAAAATATAATATTTCCCCAATTACACTGAAAGTTATTTTCAGCGAGAATAGATATAGTAAATATACTAGTAGTAGCCTCAATAGATAGGTAATTATATAATGAATCTGTAGATATGCAATATGTCTTATACACCTGTATATTTAAAGATGTTTAGCAGTAAGAAACACTGTAAACATAGGCAAAATAACAACAAATAAAATTTTACATCAGGAAGCAATTTGTGGTCCTCGTTAAGGTAAAGGTAGTCGGTACTTAAGCGCCTAGCACATGCAAATTTTAGTATTTCGTAGTCATCAGCAAGGTACTTTATACCATCTTATAATAATAGAACCCCTGAAAAGACCGCAAGTGTTTCCTAAACACTAAAGACTTGGTGTTATTAGTTCTACGTCAAGAAACCTACTCCCATGGAGAGTTCAGGACATAGCCATCAGATGAGTGTTCTCGAGGATACCCGGAACCTATAGGTGCTGGACGTAAGCGCCGCCTGGACTGGGAGAGGCATACTGTCACACCGGGATAACTGGAACAGGCAGACCCTCCTTGCACACTTTGCGTCCAGCGATCACGCCCGTCCGGTACACTACCAGTGATCCACATTAGTCCTGGATTGTAAGAGCTTGATGTCATGGGGAGAGGCCTTTGCCGAGCAGTAGGATGATGCTGGATAACAGTAGATTAATTAATCAATCGTAATCCCCAATATTATAAATGCGAAAATAAATTTGTTTGTTTGTTACGCTTTCACACTAAAACGACTGAACAGATTTGGATGAAATTTGGCACATGCGTAGACCATGACCTGAAGAACTACATAGGCTCCTTTTCATCTTGGAGCGCAGACAAACGCGAGCCCTACTAAACGAAATGATGAAAAATCACTATGTGTTGTACCAAAATATGATAGAGAGCTAAATATTTGACAGCTATTATATTAGGTCTTTACCTATGAAATTGCCGTTCTGCAGTACTGGCCATTTCAAATCAAAATAATTTTTGTTTGGCTAAGAATTCTAATTTCAAATTAATTTTATTTTAAAAACATGGATTTTTTTTTCTAAAAGTAGTCATTTCTTTATTGATTAGTGTTACATTTTCATCGCATTTCAATCTTTTTCGTCATCATGGATACGTTAAAAATTCGAGTAATTATGGAATATGAGTACCGTCGTGGCAGCAACGCGGCACAAGCGGCACGCAACATCAACGACGTTTACGGAGCTAACACTACAAACCAACGCACCACCTGTTATTGGTTTGCTCGCTTCCGTTCTGGAAATTTCGACCTGAAAAATGAACCTCGCGGTCGTCCGAAGACTTTGGTCGACAATGACGAATTAAAGGCGATTGTGGAAGCTGATGATACACAATCTACGGCTGAATTAGCAGCAGCTTTCGACGTTAGCGTCAAAACAATATTGGTCCATTTGCGTCAAATTGGCAAGGTAAAAAAGCTTGACAAATGGGTGCCCCACGAACTCAATGATCGCCAGCGCGAAGTACGCGTCGAGACGTGCCTTGCACTGCTCAACAGACACACAAATGAAGGAATTTTGAACCGCATTGTTACCTGCGATGAAAAATGGATTCTGTTTGATAACCGTAAGCGCTCAGCAAGTTGGTTGGATCCTGGTTCAGCACCTAAACAATGCCCTAAACGAAAACTTACCCCTAGAAAAGTGATGGTCACTGTTTGGTGGTCTAGCGCCGGTGTGATTCATCACAGCTTCTTACCAAACGGGGTGAGCATTACTGCAGATGTGTACTGTGAAGAACTGAACACAATGATGGAGAAGCTGGCGCATCTCCAACCAGCATTGGTCAATCGCTCGTCTCCGCTGCTCCTGCACGACAACGCGCGACCTCATACTGCACAGCAGACGGTCTCCAAGTTGCAAGAACTGGGGTTGGAAGCTCTCCGTCATCCGCCCTACTCACCAGACCTTGCGCCTACAGACTACTACTTTTTCCAGAATTTGGATAACTTCTTGGCGGGAAAAAAATTTAATACCCGAGAGGCAGTACAAAATGCCTTTGAAGAATTTGTTGCCTCCCGTCCAGCTGATTTCTTTAAGAAGGGCATCAATAAACTGCCACTGCGATGGCAAAGATGCATTGATTGCATGGGTGATTACTTCGATTAATACAAATAAAAAATTCATGAAAAAAATTCGTTTAAATTTTTTCATACAAAACGGCAATTTCATAGGTAAAGACCTATTATTTACAACGTTGTCAACTTTCAGAATGCACACCCTTATGCCTTGTATTTATGGTAAACGAAAGTTGAATAACAGTTGCTTGACATTATTTTGCAACTACCTACATAATAACAAAAGTTGCTGGAAACAATGTTAACAATCAATCTTCCAGCACTGCAAACGGAGTTATACACCGTTAGTTATGCAGTATTAGTTATACAGTGTTAATTATACATTGTTACTTATACAGTGTTAGTTGTACATTATTAGTTATACATTGTTAGTTATACATTATTAGTTATACATTGTTAGTTATACATTGCTAGTTATACAGTGTTAGTTATACAGTGTTAGTTATACAATGTTACTTATACAGTGTTAGTCATACAGTGTTGGTTATACAGTGTTGGTTATACAGTGTTAGTTTTGGTTGCCATTAATACAAAAACAAGAATAATAGAATAGAATTGGTACTGCAAGTAGTTCACAAATAGAGTTGGTCAACTTTAAAAAAGTTCTTTACAACATACCTAAGCTAAGGTGTGATAATATGAAAAATCATAAAAAGAATATTCTAACATCGAAAAGATAACCAGAGAACGAAACTATGTACAAGAACCATAATTCCAAGTAATTAACCTGATTATATTTATTTCCAAAAATAATAAAATTTTCAGTTAATAAACTTCCTCACAACAAAGCCGTTGTCAATAGCGTCCCAACATTTAAAATAAATACAATTCCGCCTCAACTTTGAAATTAAAATACTCCATCAAATTTTAGCGAAGTGCAAATATTTGTGTGTGGGCTACAGAGCAATAATCCGGGAGTATTTGTACTGCTCGGTCAATACAAACAATCGAACATCCGCTGGCCGGCTGGGGAACCATTGGGGGACATGGGGGTCAATATTGGGGTAAACATAGAGAGAGGTACATACTTGAACTCACTGGATTACTATCCCCAAGTACCAATGTTTTTGAAGTGAAAACTTCTTTAGTCGCGTTGAGCACTTTTTGGGTGAACAAAAATCATGGAACTCGCGTCATCGTCACCGAACGCTTGCCATGAGTTATATTTATACTGTGTATATATATGTGTACTTTTTGGGTGAACAAAAAGCGTGAAACTCGAGTCATCGTCACCGCACGCTTCGACGATACAATTCACAAGTTACTTAGTTTTCACTTCTATCGGCAGTCCCCAAAGACTACCTCGCATTTTTTATTTTTTATGTTTAGAATAAATATAACGTTTAGACATTTTTTTTATACAAAAGCAGTTTCCGGAAAACTGCAATTTTTAATCCTCAGAAGAAAAAAGAATGAGATTGAAAAATCGGCCCTTAATTGATTATTTTCCTCATCCCTTGATTTTATGGTTTTCATGCCTTTTGTAAGTCGGCAAAATTGATTATGAAGCATCTGTAATTCCACTAGTATTAATACACATAGTGCATTCGTCCACCAAGCTTAGCTTATCATTCTACCAAGACCCGTATGTAGAAAAAAAGACTATTAAATTATTCTACGATAAAAACCGTTAGTATTACTGTTACTGCGAGAAATGCGCTTCACCGTAAATATGTGCTTTACAGTAATTTGCGTACAATACAAGACAAATACGCTGCAACATTGTAACTCCAGCCAATCAGCTATAAGTTTCCGCAGCATTCATTTGTTTTAACAATGGCTTCCCGGAACCCCTTTCAGTGGAAGATAGCGCGATACGGCAAAATACAGGGCTGTGACGATGTAGAGTTTCAAGCGGGGTGTGTTTTACATGTTTGTATAAATAATTATTATAGTCAAAGAAAAACCCCTCATTTCAGCGCACCCATTTCAAGTGGAAAAGCCATGTTGCCAAAATAAGTCTAATGGTATAACTTAGACATACATTCACAAGGGTCTGTGCGTCGTTCAAATGCCACGACACAACACAATGTCTTTGTCTAACACGATAAAATAAAAATAAAATGATTTGATGTTTTTTTTTTTGGGGTCCACGGCCTCTGGCAGTGTTGTTAGTTGAAGTATGAGTTGTTTTTTTTTTTTTTTTTTCATCTTGTTTAGACATCGACTCCAATGACGTCTGAGAAGATTAATCAACAAAAAAAAAAACAAGTGACTGCACTAACTGCACTCGATGACCCCACAAAAAAAAAACATTAAGTTAATTTATTTTTTAACCGACTTCACAAAAAGGAGAAGGTTCTCAATTCGTCGGTATGTTTTTTTTTTTGTGTGTTAGATCAGAACTTTTTTCTGGGTGAACCGATTTGGATGACTTTTTTTTTATTTGATAGCTGGTGCTTCACATGTGGTCCCATTTAAATTTGACCAAGGTCGGACTAGCAGTTTTTGAGTTATCCTTAATACTGCATATTTTTTCCACTTAGTTTATATGGATGATGTGTTAATAATTTCCTGTCACTGGTATTTACACACCAAGTAGTGGTAGGTATACGAATTTATGTGGGATAGGTACCGCAAATAAAAAGTGAAAAATAAAAACTTTTTTACAAAAAAACTACGGTGTCTTTGGTTCAGTATTTTCGTATTTGGCCACCAACTTCCGAAGTTAAAGTTATTTTTCACGTGTTTTAGTGTTTTTTTGGAAGTCGGTTGTTTTTTGTAAAAAAGTTTTTTGTTTTACATGTTTTGATATATATATATATATATATATCACATCTGCGGAGTTTCGCTAGCTAATTTAATTTGACCCTGTATATCAAATTAGTTTTGGAACACTCGTCTTTTCAGTTTTTCAATTCATTCCACTAAAGCGTTACCAACCATGAGCGTGGGTGCTTAAAAAGGCCCAGGATTTACATTTGTTTAACAGGTTTTTGGTAATACGGATGTTTCCTTGGTAGTCGATGTCAATCGTTGAGTAGCAAATAACCTTTCCCGATAAATGTTTGAAATCTTTTTTTTTTAACTTTACGTACATTTTTAGATTACCTACAATGAACAATATTAAGCCTTTTATTATATTTCTGTTAAAAATGCCAGCTCGTTGCAGTGTGCGAACCCAGGTGCGAACTCATTTTTTTTTCCTTTGTCTATATCTATACTATTTCTGAATAGCCAAGTAAATCACTAAACAGTTCTGTCACAATGACAGCACCCAAAAATTCTTTTGCAATCTACGTAGAGATCTAGGTCAAAAATGAAGGAAATCTAGATATTTTAATTTTACAATATAAAAGGATACCAGCCACCTAATCCTGGCAGTATAATAATAAATAAATAATAAATAAATAGTTTTATAAGCTAAACATTAACTTTCCCTGAAATATTATCCGTTCAGATAATTATATCATTCAGACTGATAAAGGTATTGTTAAGAATAAAAAGTTCGAAAAAAATTAGTCTAAGCCCACAATCCATTCATCAATTATTTGGTCTTCTCTTCTCTAATCGCAATTCATTTTCATACTCAATACATTCTTCACAACATTTCCCTCTATTTTTCTGCATTCCATGTACACAACTTCTTGGTGACTGCACTTTCAAATTTAAATTCAATTTTAGAATCGAATTATTTTCTAAATAAAAATATACGGCCTCTGGAGCCACAGAGATTCCTATTTAAACTCCACACGGTGCGAAAATACTGACTGTATTCATGTCCCTGTCCGGGCCGAACCGAGCCGCTTATGCAAATGGCCACAGAATTAATTATTTATGCCGTTTTTCTACAGTAATTGTATTAACATAATACGTAGATGATGGTTTCTTTCAATTTACACATTTCGCTTTCCGCTTGTTATTAATTGTTTTTGCTTGGTTCCTATATTTTACTGAGCGTTAATAATAAAAACGAACAGTTATAACTTCGAAAATATCGAAAATACGGCATAGCTCATTGATACACTATTTATGCTATGAAAACGTTAAAGTAATTAATTTGTTCCAACTTTTTCAAATATTACTGTCATCGATGGGATATTTTGTTTGAGGACTAACGTTTAGCTACCACCTGATCTGATGTTAACCTATTGACTCGTGACTATAAGAGTAAAGTGTTATCATTGTAAAAACTGACCCAGGTACGTTTAATAAACGTAGGTACTACCGAAACTATGTTTCTTTCATGATCGAAACACATTTTCAATAGCACTACGAAGACAGTTGAAAAGCGCATGGGTAGTTAAAAGCAGAGACAGCAAAGGACGGCTTAAAAAAGAATCCTACCACCATAAAGAGGTGCCAAGGTAACATCCAATCACAACTAGCTTCATCTTTCTGGCTGACTGACTTCTTGACTATTTCAAAAGTGCCTATAAATGGTTTAATACAAATAAAAGCTTTGAATTTGAGTCTGGAAAAAGCAGTGTCGGTAAAGCGTGGTTTGAAAAAAGAATCTTACCACCTTAAAGAAGTGCCAAGGCGACACCCAATCACAATTACGGCACCAATTAAACCTCGCCAAGGCCATAGACGAAAGCGACTGATAGCAAGAGCTGTCGCATAGCCACCACTCACCTTCTGCTTTTGAATTGCAAATCGTCTGTATCTGCACTGCCGACCTTCAGTCACGCGAGCGCGCGATATCGCCAGCCTCGCTATAATTTTGAAGAGAACTTCAGTATTTTATACCTTTTTTCTTGTAAGACGTGTTGGGCTGTTGCTATGCTTTATTGACTCCTAATTTGCACCTTGTGTCAGACCAGGATCAGTTTCAGATCGAAAAAATAATTTTGGATTATCTCTGATTGAAATCTCTGTCTAATCTCTTGTCTTCAATGACCATTTTTTGTTGGTTCAAATAGTCTCTACGAGAGTCTTTTAACCTCCTTAGCCTGGGCAGTCAGCCCTGCCTACGAACTTTATTGATTGGCATTTTTTTTTTACAATGGCATGACTTTTCCTCCTAAAACTCTCTAAGAGAAAAGACCTCTTTTATTTCCAATATTGTTTATCTAAAGTAGGCCATAAGATCCAAGACTCATCAATCACTATCCACCATCCTATATTTCAGCCATTATTCATCACCTGTCAAATCTACTTACAGAATACCCTCGCAAGTACAATCATGCTCAATTTGATTACGACACTCGTCTCATTTGAGCAGTATACTGTAAGAATATAGGGGAATATTCGACGCGTTATACCACCGATATCGTCGTCTTCAACGGCGAGAAGCTCAAAACGAAATTTATAGGCGATTTTATACCCCAAGGGAGCCTATTACACAGCGACCGGCCAGAGTAACAAGAACTCTTGAAGTGGGTTCTCCATGTATTTGGGTCAGCCCGAGGATAAATTTAAATGTTGGTTTTTCATTTTAATATTTGAGTTCAGCTGTTGGAATTGTAGATTTTGAGGGAGCGATAATGTTTCAGTTTAAAGGAAAGGTAGAGTTTTGATAGAAGTTATAGGTATGTGTGGTTTGTGAAATATTTAATTAAACACTGTTTTAACGGTGTATGTACATATGACGTGTAATTGGAGAGGCCCATGCCCAGATAAACTACTATAGGCTAGTGGTGATAATGATGACGCAATCATACTGAAGCATGTTCAAAGTTTAATATTGTAAGATGATAAAACTTTCTTTATCGAGTATACAGTGTTTAAAAACTGGAGCTTGTCGTAGCAACAGCTGTAACGGTAGCTTAAAGTATGTTAAAACGTTTGATTTTTAAGGTGTTAAAAGTGTAATTGTATATGTTAACTTAAGACAAATAAACAATACTAAAACTATACTGCCATACAAAGAGGCAATAAACTTAGAAGTCCTTATCAACTGCGTATGGCGATTTCAGAACTTCACAATGTTTTCCTTCACCATGAGTGACCTCACGATCTTTTCCGCCACTGATATCTAAAACTAACTTAAAAGAACAGAATATTAGACGAAAATGTGACCATATAGTCACCCTACAATCCGCTTGGTATCTTCGTAGAGAATCCCGCCAAAGGCTGGGAACTTGTCGTATATATTCTGAGGAAGAAATTACTGGCGGGTGATGAGAGGCAGTCGGTGGCTTCATAAATTTATAAAATGGCACCTTCACGGTACCCGCGAATTACGGCCGCGGAATATTTACGGCCGATTACATAGTTTAACGACGGTTTACTTTAAGTTTAACGTTGGACGTTATTAAGGGAGACTCGGCTAGTTTAGAAAATGCGATTATATTTTTTGTTCCTAGTCATGTGAGTTTCTGTCAACTCTTTTGTGTTAATTTCCTAACCAGATGCTGCAGAATAACAATATTTTGCACGGAGGATGTTTTTAACTTCCGCAACTCAATCCATACTAATAGTATGAATTCCAAAGTAACTCAATCTGTCTGTATGTATGTTACCTTTTCACGCCTAAACCAGTGACCGGATTTCAATAAAACTTTGCAAGGAGGTAGATGGCATCCCATGGAACAGGCAACTTTTTGTCTCAAAAATAATCCTAAAAGGGAGTGATATAGGGGATGAAACTTTGTATGGGAAACTTAGCATTTCTTAAAATTTAATGTTATGCTTTTGGTGAGAAATTAAAAAAAAATGTTTCAGCGTTTTTGTAAAATCATCCCCCAAGGTGGTAAAATAGGGGATGAACTTAAAATCCACATGTTTATTTAAATTTTTGTGTACCTCTTTTAAAGGAATTGGAAAAATAGTCAGAACCCATATCTTGAAGTATTATTTGTTTTAGTATTTTTTCATTTAATTCGATCCACCCGCTTAAAAGTTATTACAATTTGAAGTTATAAAATAACATAAGTAATACGTGGTCAATGGCGACACTAGAGTATTTCAAATGAATAATAATAATATTAAAATGAATTATTATTATTTTTAAGTTATACATTTAGAATCATAAAAACCTGTTTAATAAAAATAAAAAAAGATTATTTGCATTTATTATCCGTCTGTCTGTTACCTTTTCACGCTTTAATGGCTGAATGGATTTGGATGATAGGACTCATCCTATTAGCACGTTCCCGTGATATAATTTCCGACATCCACGCGGGCGAAGCCGTGGACTGAAGCTAGTTACTTACTAGCTTAGTTATTGACTATAGGACTGTTGGATCGTCATAATAATAAATATGAATACAATGACGGACGCCGTTAAATGATAGAGGTCTCTATGGTTATAGAGTAGTCATAAATACTACTGATTTCTCAGAATCGAATACCTACATAAAGTGTAATTATCGACTCAAAACTCTAATAATACTAAAAACAAGTTATATTATTATAAAAGTTGCACGTGTACTCGTACCAATAACTCATAGAAAATCATTTGTTAGATATAAGGATTATCAATCATTATAATTATTCTGCGTCAGAGCTCAGGTGCAGGTATGACGCAACGTAATTGTCTAACCAATCTGACTGGTCGGCGCTTCACGTGATCAGAGGGCTGGCTCTTTCTTCTGGCACAGAAATAGCATTACCATTCAACGTTGTAATGCTGCCAGTTTTCTGGGCACGTTAGAAAAAAAAAGAAGAAAATACGTTTATTTGCGGTAAGCATTACGCAGGGAAAAACACAAAAAAAAACAACATCAAAAAAGTTGGGGGAAAATAAACGTCACATCCATGCAAAACGGCAATCGCTCAACATAATGCTACGACCCTTTGCGAGACAGATCCACAGCGCTGTTGCATACGAAAAGATAAAAATAACAAAAAATATGAAATAATATTAATACACAAAACAAATAACAAAAAATATGAAATAATATTAATACATAAAATCTGACTGTTATCACAACATGCTATTTCCCATTTACGAAGAAAGAAAGATAAGTTACATAAATTCACGTTAAAAGAATTTTCACTAAAACACAATGTCGACTGTCACCAATATTTTGATATAAAACATTGTCAATGGAGTTTCTTGCCCGTTCTTCTACATAGGAACCTACTACGCTTTAGAACGGGAAACTAGCTTCATCTTTGTGACTGAACGAATCCTTGACAAAGAGGGTTTTCATGAAAATTCACGCCACTGTAACAAGAGGTCTTCCATTTCGACAATGAATATAAAATGACCTTCATCATTCGTTTCATTCATTCCTTCATCATTCACGTCATCATCAGTCACGACTAATGAAAAAATAGGCGCTTTAACACTTTTGACAGGTGCCCGGATTTGATGTCTCAGTAGTGCCACCTAGTGACCGTCATTTCACGGTTCGGTTCTGTAACTGGTTTCATTGAAATAAATGCTTTGAGTTTGAGTTCAACTATCAAAACTAAGGTCCGTCTCCTCAATTTCAGCAATGTCGCGATCATATCAAGAAAATAGGTTAAACTCAGTTTAAAGTCCCAGTTAATGGAGCGCGGTGTAATCCGGCTCTAATAACCGCACTAATGAGTTTTCGTTCTTTCCTCATTTCCGTGGTTGAGAGTATTTCCGACTCCCCGAGTATCTAGGATAAACTGTAGAAATTGCTCTACGGGTGAGAGAGATGGCGTTATTCTTGGAAACATTTTGCATAAGGAGTAAGAGAGATAGCAAAAGGGTGCCGGGATGGCTAAGATTCCTCAAATTCAAATGTCTTTTCCTAGAATGTGCGGTCTCGGAGTGTTTGTTAAATGGAATATTTCATGTCATTCATTCTTAATGTAGTTTCTTGATAGCATTTGGACTCGCTTCTTAGGGACGAAGTTGTAGTTTAAAACTTTTATATGCTCCTTAAAATGAACATTGAACGTTGTACACAACATGTAGATACCGTACGTTATGTATTTTTAAGTTAAGGCGCTTCCCTGACCAAACGACCTTGAGCGTTCGGTCCTTCTCAGTCCCGTCGCTGAGTCTCGCTCTGTCTCGCTCCCTGCGCATGCTCATTTATCATAAAATTCACAAAAAAAAATTAAATTATTCTGATAAAAAATGACAAGCGATGTTTTGAAATAAAATAAAACGTGAATTATTTAGATTTTTATATTATCTATCCATTAGTGTATTCCTCAAATTAATAGAACGTCAGCTTTAGCAAAAGATGCATGCAATCACCAATTTTTGTCACTTTTTTAAAAGGAGATTTTAAATGTATATAAAACACATAAAAACAAATAAGATCGTGCAATGTGATGATAGGATATCGAACATTAATAGTGTGCTTTTAGATGTAGTTTATTACCCATAGTGAATGAGTTAATAGCCTCTGAATAACGCACTATGGCAAGGTTTTGGTCGGGGTACCGCCTTAAGTTAATAAATGTTGTTGCAGTAAATGTTATTGTTGTTCATAAACATTGTGAGCAGTTAAAGTTAAATCAACACTTGCATGGTATATTGGTTTTCGATCCTTTTGTGTATGGGAAATTGCTTGAAAATTGGGACAGTTTCAGACCGATACCTATTATTTAATTTATTACAATCCTACTTATAGTTACAGTTTGCACCACACATACAAATTATCGGTCAATACTTGACAATTGTACGTTGAAATACAAAATATTTGTTGAATAATTTTGTAATTTTATTGAATAATAATATTTATTAATTTATTAGAACTTTATGCACAAGTAAAAAAAAATACTGTACAAAGGCGGACTTAATGCCTGAGGCATTTTCTACCTGTCAACCTTTAGGGTGATGCAGAGACTAAACATGGCAGTTGCAACATAAGGGATAGATAACTTGAAAAATAATAAATACATACATATAACGAAAATAAACTTAGTCAAGAGAAATAACGACAGGAAGAGGAGAAAACGAATCCAGCAAATCAGCGCTGGGATAATTCTGCCAACTTCTTACGAATATGTTCACGTGCCTTCAATTTAAAAGATAACCGAATATTTGTTTAATCTATATCTAAGGTTATTATTATTTGAGCCAACTTTAGAAACTAGGTATAGTACTTTCATCGCGTATTCTCAACCTTCTCAACAAAAACAATCAGTCATATTTCCCAACAATGACAAACGTTGCTAATGTTCCCAATGTTTCAAGACCGGAGATATTTTGTCACGATTTTCCGTGACAAAATATAAGGACACATAGCTGCAAAGTTGTTATTAAAAACTTAGCTAGCGCTTTTTAAGCATGAGACATGCCAAGCTGAGATAACGTAGCGTGAGCAAGAGTATCACGAGTAGTGTTGGGAAGAGTATCGATGCTTTTAAAAGATTTGTTTAGAGGGCTCAGGTTGAATTTATTTTTTAGTGAAGACTTCCCCTTTTTTTGATACGAATCCTCTCTATTAGCAGCGTGCCCATCATGGGTTAGTGTCATTTTTTTTCGAAAGTATCAGCACACCCGAAACGGGCAGATCTAACAGACGGAAGTTTTAAGTGATATATGAAAATTAAAACTGCATCTATGCCGTTCTAACTTCTGCAATGGATATTTACTGTCAAATGGTATGGTATTGCTCAGGGTATATTTTACCTGTTTTACGTGATATTTATAAAGTAATTTTGGTATTTTTTTTAAATGTAATTTACAGTCTTGGGTATATTCAGGAGCAACTGAAAATCAAAATCGGTATCGTGCCCATCAAGGGCATTACCTCTTGTTTTCCTTGATTAGTGAAAGCATAACTTTTGTCTTATTTCAGGATGCTAATAATCCAATATGTTCCTCCAATCCTACTACAGCGTAAAAAAATGTATCGATACCATGTCACATCACTACGGTGAACTCCATAAAGTCCCAGCACGCTTGCCTCCGTGCCGGCACATACGAACGACTTAATTATATTTTTCTCTGCCCATCCCGCACGACAAACATCGCGTTTTCCCTAATATATTATAAAAGTTATCTAGAAAATATAATACCGCATTGCCTTGGTATCATAATTTTCGGGAATTGTTACTGGTCCCGATATTTTACCGATACCGATGCCAATCGGTGTTTGGAAGGTTAGTGATGTCAATCTTTTTGTGTTGTGATGGAATTGTGCAATAATATCACAACGTTGTGAAGCATCTGCTCAAAATTGTAGTTTGCGCTAAATCATTTTATTTTCTTTCTTTCTTTCAAAATTTAATTACGCGACGAACATTCAGCGTGGTTTGTTTCCTATAAAAATTATGCGACGTAATTTTGCCCAGATGTGTCATTCATCGATAAATGAAAAATCATTGTAGGCGTCCTGCATTGGTTTCCAACGGGTAATTTCGGCAGATCGATCTGCCGAAATTACGTCATATGTTTGTCCCGAGGATTAATATCAGCATCTTTTTGCTTGGATTATGTTTTAATGATGCATAGATCTATTTAATGCAAGAATAGGTCACCTGGCACTATCTCCGGGTCGCCATGACCGCTGCTAGCGGCGCGTGTGCAGTGTGCTGAACACCACTTCACATCCTATTCGACACCACCTGGAACAAAAGTAAACATATTGTTAATATTGGGAAAAGTATTTAGCATTTAACCAAAATAAGTACCTAATACTTTTATCGCCATCGACCAATCTTGTAAAAACATAATCAGGGTTAATTTGACAAATTATGGAAAGAAGCAGCACGATTCTTTTCTTATTTTTAACCGACTTCAAAAAAAGGAGGAGGTTCTCTATTCGTCTGTATGTTTTTTGTTTTACGTGTCTTAGCTCAGAATTTTTTTCTAGGTGAACCGATTTGAATGATTCTTTTTATTTGATAGCTGGTGCTTTACATGTGGTCCCATTTAAATTTGATTAAGTTCTGACCAGTAGTTTTTGAGTTATCCTTAATACTGCATATTTTTTCCACTTAGTTTATATTGTCTATATTGTTTATATTTCCTGTCACTCTTATTTACATATCAAGTAGTGGTTGCTTTTTTGTAAAAAACTTTTTATCTTTCCAGTATTCTAAGACTGCTTGGCGAGATATTCCCACTATTAAGCTCCGTGGAACCTTTCATTTTACACTATAGTTAATTCATAATATAGTAAATCATAAACATTATACACCCCAACAAAACTAAAAAAAAAATACCTACAAAACGGACATATCCAGTGTCAAATCACGACATACCTGATTACCGAACCCTAGCTACCTTTGGGAATACTATAGAAACCTGTTACTATACTACACTTGTACAGGCTCGCCCCATACTCTATATTCTATAGTAACAAGTACCTACCGGCCTCAATCTTGAAGCACTTTACTGATTGCTTGCTGAACGCGACTGTACCTGTCCCGAACAAATGTATGCTCGCTGTGTATCATTGTACTTTTTGCTGTTGATTTATTTTCTTGGCTGAAGCTTTTCTTTTGTTTTTATGTGATTGGTTTTGCGGGTTTCAGTCGATTGCTTACGTTGTTTGATTAGTAACATGTTCATTATACTTACTTACTAAATATTTTTTAGATCGTCTCTTAAATATATATACAGGATGTCCCGAAACTCAAAGTCAAGCGGATACGGGGTGATAGGGTACGTTATACCAGTTCTGACAAAAATTAAAAAAAAACCATGTTGCTTGGTTAAGTGATAATAGGAATACTTTTGAAAATGTTGAAAATCAACACCCTCGATTACATATTTAGGTACTGTGATCACAAATTTCCAAATTTGTGCAGTGCTTTTTTTTTAAATAATCCTACATACCTATGCTATTGATTGCAGTCACAAATACAATAATTAATATTGTCAGTTTAGTCAAATAAATAAAGTTTTATTGACTCATGGTTAAAAAACGTTTTGTAAGATAACTTTGACACTTCATCTTTAAAATAAAATGTACTATACTACCCTAGGCAAGTACAGCATGTATCAGAAAGGTATGGTCATATTTAGGCATGTGGTACAGACCATTATACTGAACAACTTTGTCTATGGGAAAATTCAACTGTCCTATACAAAACTCGAATACCTACTCGAACCAAATATATGGAAATGGCTGATTATTTTTTTGCGATTGCGATGTTGGTCCCATAGACAAAGCTGTTCAGTTTGATGGTCTGTAGCAAACCCTTAAATAAGAGTGCCCGTTTCTAATACATACTGTAAATAGATCCGCGGGGTAATTACGTAACACACTAACATTAGGAATGGGTTTTCTTTTGACAGTTCAACAACATTCCTTGCGTTATTTACGTTGTTGAGCAGACAATTTTTTCGAACATATAAAGCAATGGATTAGCAATAGGCTTCAAAATTATTCAGATTGTGATAGATTGTGTGTTACGTAATTAGGTTGCTGGAGAAAGTTAAAAAGTAAATTGATTTTTCTCAGTTTAGCATTCATCAAATGGTAACATTTATTACAAAAGGTCCTACAATAACAATCATACTCATTAAGTAAAAGGGAAGAGATAAAACAACGAAAACCGATCCAAACGCCGATAAAACTAATTAACACCAAAATTATCATAATCTCCTTGACACACTAATTAAGACAGAACAACGCCATCTATCGCGTCACCGCACAATCAACATTAACAAAATCCATTATCCAAAACTTAAAATGGAACGGAAATAAATTCGTCATCTCAAACTCGACATCGATTGTACAAACTCCATGCTCTATGAACACTTAAACGCTGAAAGCATTGTAAAGAGCTCTCTTCTGTAGTGCCACTTGACTCTAAAATGCCAGAAAAGCTTTTAAACAAAAAACCTAGAGTTGTACTAGGAGCGGTGTTGGTGAGAACGTCAGTGGCTTCGTCATCAGAAAGTTCAGTCGAAATTCAGAAAATGGAAGAAAGACAGCATACTTAATTATTTAAAACTGGTTCTTTATCCAGCTGTGTTAATCACTAAAACCAATTTTAGAGGGCTATTATATTTTGGAAAGCAGGAAAATATGGAACTTGTGTCGTGGATCTTTCCATACTAGATGCTGCCATCATTATGAAAGCTTAAACAATAAGAGAAAACTTTCTTTACCAAATAATACCAAACATCCGTATTTGCGTAAAATCAACTCCTATGTCAATCAGGCGGAAAATTGCAATACATAGGCAATTTAATAAAAGGCCTACCCCAACATTCCGTTACTATAAAAAAAACATGCAACATCTATTATTCCCCAAATAAATAAAGTATATAAAAAAACATGTCTGAATTTCCGGCGAAGAGGGAAATATAACACTTAAACCCGCGGAGAGTCAGCATAGCATTTGAAATTTAGACGGATGAATGCGGAAAATGGGGCTTACTGTGAAAACATACGGGGAGGTATCAGGAGCAGGCCGGTAAAGTTAATAATTAAAAGTCGGTACAGTAAAACGATACCTGCGGGGCGAGCACGGCCACTGTGACATGGCTTGAGTCACATATTTTATCACAGTTTGGGCGATAAAACCGTCCGTACCGTAACCTTATGTCTTGTCACAAACGTCTTCGGCCCCTGCAGATTATATTGTCAGCCGCTTAACTAAAAGTGTTTTTTTTTACCTTTTTTATTACTACCTATTACTCTCGGCAAAGCTGAGGGGATCATGGCTCAATTATAACAACTGCACAGGTCGATCGAAGGTTAAGCGAAGCTTGCCGCGGTCGGTTCGTGGATAAGTGACCACCCCTAAGTGACTTAACGAGACCCCTCCGTGACTCGGAAAGCACGTTAAGCCGTTGGCCCCGGCTGTCACTCGAAGATCTTTGACAGTCGTTACGGGTAGTCAACAGCCCAAAAAGTCTGACACTCAGTCTTACCAAGGGGTATCGTGGTACCCAGTAATGGGTTGTTGTGGAGGTCAGATAGGCAGTCGCTACATGTAAAATACTGGTATTTAGCTGCATCCGGTTAGACTGGAAGCTGACCCGAACATTTTTTTTTTACTCTCGGCAAGCAACTGTTCAAAACAATAGTTGTAGAGTTCTAGTGCTAGTTTGCAAGACCCTGGTCTTGCAAACTGGCACTAGAACCCTACAACTTCATTTTGAATAAACAACTCAAATAAAATGGATTACTTGCAAAATCCTTTCTACAACATCTTTCTCACAAAAGTAAACAAAAGTCCCATCACAATATTTTGTAAAAGTATTGATTAAGTAAGTATTGATATTGTATTCATATTGAGACAAGAAGCAACATAATTCGATCTAAAGAAAAGCGGTCACATTCCTCTAGAGCGTATTTTGTTGCTTCGTGTCTCAATATGAAAGTTTATAAAAGGCATTAGAAAATTCTAGACACACACTTACCGAGGGTGCTGATTGAGCCGTTATTCAAAATTCCTTCACAGTCACGAGATAATATTTTTTTAAGGAGTGGCGCTAGTGGACCGGTGTGCGCCCTCTTAAGGTCAAATAACAATGGATTTTCATGACGGCCGTTGTATTATAACGGAACCGCTTTCCTAGGAAACCTAAAATTTTATCTTCTACTGTTTCTGACCGTAAAAAAGTGTGACGGAATTTTATTCTAAACTTTGTGATTGCCTTGTGAGGCCCTATTTAATTTAACTAACAATGCGACATATTTTGCAAAAAATTACATAATTGTCACATTTTCACGACAGGTGCTATTTAATAAAGCAGAAAACCAGTAAAAGTACTTACAAAATTGTCGGATTTTCGCATGTTGGTTGTATTAAATAGGCTCCAAATTAGAAAACAAAACCAACCGCAGCGTCTCCGCCCCAATTTTTTGACCGAGGGTCTTTACCCACTAGAGTGCAATTTGTCCAGCCAGCCGGTTGAGTACCCTCGCCGGTGAAACTAAACTGAACTTGTAGTTTTGTGAACGAACCGACTCTGGGTTTTTTTGGCAACTTTTTTTTAACTAACTCGAAAGTACTCGGGTGATGAAAATATTCAGCCGTCTTTTTACAGCGTTAGAAATGGGCGCTGGATTTTTTATGAAAACATGAAAAAGTATTTTTAGCACGAAAACATTTTTTGATATTTCCGTTTCCATCACTACAAGTGATGCAAACGGAAAAAGCAATATTTTCAATGGTATATTTTCATAAATATTTCTAAAGATTATAATAATATGCTTTCTACTAACCGTCTCAAAAAGCATCAGTGCTGCTAAAATTACAAGAAAACAGTAAACAAATTGCAACGATTGCAAAAATATATCGAAATCTATTCGTGTTTTCTCGAATAAATATAATTATGTGTTAACCTTGAGCTGTCAAAACTGAAAAAACTTTCACATCCACAATGCGGTATTGATTTCGGTAATTCAGTGTACAAAAAATATTTACAGTCGTTTAAAAAATGTTTCTCTTTTTTGTTTTAAGTGGTGTGCAAAAATGTGTTTAATCTATACATGTTATACATTATTATTCTTAGTTCTACACTACGCAACAGACTGATACGGTTTTCACTCATTCAGAGTAAATATTCCGGCAGGTTTATGAATATGTATAGAACATTAATATTAAACTTACACAATTAAAGAAATCTCGAAGTTTAGTCAAGGTATAAAAACCGTGCGAAGAAGGGAGCGTCACTAATAAACAAATAAAAAAAAAATATCTCTCACAACACTTGCAAATATCCCTCAACATAATTCTAAACCTTAAAAAAAACATTAGCTGCCTCGTACCACGAAGTTCGCAGCCTTGTACTCGTTCAAGGATCAACCGGGCCTCGCTCAAGGACACGCTTTGTTCGTGACCACACACTATCGCGAATGTTTGCGTTCTTCGAATGTGTACGCAGTCTGCTCAATAGTTTATAGCTTGCTTACTGTAGGCACTTTCATGTGGCCGTTGTTTTTAAATGAACTGTTATTGCAAGCTTTTGTAACATGATAACTACTCAATTACGATTGAATTTAAGCATAATTTTTCTGGGTTTTTTAATTCTATGCTGAACTTAAAAGAAGAAAATTGTTAAAGAAAAACCAGTTGCATTTTTCGGGCCTGAAAATTGTATCTGCCTCAAGAATAAAGTCATTCTTAAAGTCTCTAAAATGAAACATTTTTTTACTTTTACATCATCTTATTACAATGATGACGTAGGCATCAGTCCCACTCTATTTTGTATTGTTCTTATTTTATAATCGTTGTCAGATGTAGTCTATTTTGTATAATATCACGTCATATTCACCCTATACATCACATGACTTATAAGTTATTACACTCTAGAAAAATTATACAAAAAGCGTTACACTCTGTATAACACGATGCATAAGGTGTAACATCCTTTAAAGCATGAATTATTATACACCGTATAACATAATAATTCTCGTTACATCCTGTATAACACAACGTGAAAGGTGTAACAACCTGTACAACACGTGCGATCACTTGTCAGCTATTGATTTTGGGCCGCGCCCCCCGGACGGAACAAATATGGAGTTTTTACTTAACTGCGTAACTCAGGTGCGGATGTTGACGGTAACCTTCGCGTAAATCTACGTGATCTACCTATACATATACAGTACGTCTCTTAGAAATGTTACGTCACGTTTACCCGGGCCGATCTTTGTGAAATTAACTTTGAAATAATCAGTTTAACGTTGAGACGATTCTTTTTATGTACAAGCCGTATGCCCGATGGGATTTTCCATCGGCAAAAGTGACGAACTTCCATATATACTTTCTTCTTCTATTAAACCTATTTAGGGGATGAATTTTTAAAATAAAAATACTTCCTGAGTTCTCACCCTCGTTATACAGGGTGTTTGGAAGCTAGGTGCAAAGCTTAAGGGGGTGATAGTTGAAACCATTTGGAGTATTTTAGAATGTTTATTTTTAGTTTTAAAGGATTGAGGCTATTTTATTTTATTTTTTAAATAACATAGACTTAGTTTTTTCAATTTAAAAAAAATATTCTATTCTTAGGTTAAAAAAAATTACATACCAACTTTAACTGGGGCACTGTCGGCAATTAACAGTCATAAAACGGGTTATTAAAAAAATACAAAAAATAGCAGTTAGAAATAATAAAAAAAACGTACTTCGCCTAAGACATGTATGGCTCTAAATTGTGTCAACTATCACCCCCTTAAGGTTTTGCACACAGCTTCAGAACATCCTGTATAAGGAACAATTGTGCAAAAATTCATGCATCTAGACCTAGAAGTTTGGCTGAGCATTGTCTATCATCGAATTTCAGATTCGAATTTTTTAATAGACATGACAATTTTTATGAATACATAGTCAGTTATACAATCCGTTTTTAGAAAAAAAAGTAAAATTAGTTAAAGTCATTTAAGTTAATATTAGAGTTAGAAAACTACTACGAATCATTTTGCCATAGAACCTCGATTATGGACTTTAAAAAATCGATGAAAAAGTAAGATAAATAAAATAAAAAAACACAATCCACCCAAACGGTAAGATGAGATGAAACGATAAGTCTTAGATAGTCAGATCCAGTATCCAGCTCAATCAACACTTTATCCGCTATCCTATCCCCCTTAGGACCAAAAGTTAGCATTGCATATCCAGTAACACAAGTAGAAACTCTAAGGACTTGCAGTTCAACTTTCTCACTCATAGAGAGA
Organism: Griposia aprilina; assembly: GCA_916610205.1. Classification (NCBI taxonomy): domain Eukaryota; kingdom Metazoa; phylum Arthropoda; class Insecta; order Lepidoptera; family Noctuidae; genus Griposia; species Griposia aprilina. Next base: position 19,964,923 of record OU744286.1, read on the forward strand.
AATTAGAAATTCTTTGGAAACTTCACTGTGGTATTCGGTTTTTTCCTTGAAACAGGTAAGTTTTTTTTTTTTAAATACTTATTTTTTCTATCGTCACTAGCCGCCTGATTCCATCCTCTGCTGAGTATAGGCGTCCTCCCTTGTGTGCCATGATTCCCACAATAATACAAATTATATTATCAGGTATGGCCATAAATAAACGAAGAAAAAGAATACCTAATTGTGACACTGTGCTTTACTAAAACTATATTTCATTTGATTAGTTACAAGGAATTCTTCTGCAAAATTGCATGCTACTAGAAGAAACGCACAACGCACAACTTAAACCCAGCGGTTTAAGGTGTGCGTTGTTTGTCGGTGAGTAAATGTGTTTAAGACTGCGACTTCAGCCGCGTGTAATTTCTTGCACCCCCAACCCACCCCGTCGCATCGCATCGCCTGCCCGCGCTATTACTTCATTTAAGCTTAGCGTACTTTCTGACATTTTTTATATATGTATAAAAGGTAGATATAGATTTATGCTGACGAAACTGAGCTTCATTCTTCGTTCCGTTTCTCTAAAAGCCGCGGCCTTGCTTTGGCTGGCCGGTATAGCATACATAATAATACCTACATCAAAATAATAAACAACAATTCCTCATTTAATATTCATTTGAGCACGTTACTCCACACGCTTGCTACTGAATTATGTCACTGACATAAATCCATATTTCCCTCAGAAAACAACGGTTTATCAATTATTAGTGTGATTTAGTTTCCCTATGATTGATGGCAGTTTAATGTTACTAACTATTGGTATTATGTAGGTTTTCCACTGATAATGGTTTTAAGTATAGTGTGAAGTACGCTCAGGCCCACTTGAACTGCCAATCACTAAACACGTTTAGCGCTAAACGAGTTTTAAACATCATTCTGTCTCTGTCATCTTCAAACATTTTGACAGAAACAGAATTATGTTTTAAACTAATAAACCGCCCCTTCTCTGTTTGAGAAGAGGCCTTTGCGCTGCAGGGCGCCAATTACTGGCCAGTGTTATAGTCCAATGGCTAAATTGATTGGTGGTCGAGAATAATGTCAGCTGGATTGTCTCAATATGGATGACTAATTGGCTGATTGGCTACTAGGCTACGGGTTATGAGATTCTCTCGAACAGTGCAGAATTTGTTTTGAATGATAATCTACAGATAGAAAGACTAGTGGCTGAAACAACAAAGAAGACTGAGAGAAAAAGAACTAGTTACAATAAAAAAAAAAAAGAAGCTTAATAGAATTATCATTTGCATTGATAATAAATATGATAATTGAGCCTTCCTATTGAGACTAAAAGGCTACGTAACGATCAAATATATTACCTAAACCATAAAACTAGTAACTTCGCACCATGAGGTTGTAACACGAACTACAAACAAATGGGCATATAGATGCAAAGGCAGCAACATCCTATTTTTCAATGATGACTTTGAATGCAGTCTGTCAATGTCAAATCAGCTTCCTTTTTATTTTGACTTAAGAATTTTGTAGCAAAAAGAGCAACATCTCGTTTAAAATAACTGTTGACATTAAAGGTTTGTAGCAAAAACAGCAATACCCAATAGTAAGTGCACTGCTTTGAAACCAAAAATATTGTTTACCGCCATTTTGGTTCATCTGGATGTTCCTACCTTTGCATCCGACTCAAATCATTGCATCTACCAGATTTCTTAAAAAAAATAAAGCATTTAAGAAAAACCTTCCACCCTAGGAAACAGCACCTAGTCTTTTACTAAACAGCACCTAGTCCTTTACTAAACAGCACCTAGCCCTTTGCCAAACAGCACCTCGTCCTTTGCTAAACAGCACCTAGTCCTTTGCTAAACAGCACCTAGTCCTTTGCTAAACAGCACCTAGTCCTTTGCTAAACAGCACCTAGTCCTTTGCCAAACAGCACCTAGTCCTTTGCTAAACAGCACCTAGTCCTTTGCTGAACAGCATCTAGTCCTTTACTAAACAGCACCTAGTCATTTACTAAACAGCACCTAGTCCTCCAAGAATCCCAGGCTAACTAGAAGAAATATGAAAAATAAAACAAGCGTTATTGTACAGGAAATTAAGGTACCGTCGTCGTTGGCTTTAAGCGATTTCTTAGTTATTTACTGGGTAACACAGCTTACTGGAGGGTTTACATAAGTTCCCTGACCGAAGGAGGTTGGTCTAGTTAGGGCAGCAAAGAGGTTTTTCATTCGTTGTTTTTTTTTGTCTCCGTTCATTTTAAATTGCGGCCAGTTCGTGGTCAGGGGAATAGTGGTGGATTGTACTTTTTGCTTATATTGTGGAACTGCTTTTAAGCTAGGGGTGGTTTTTCTCCAGTGGGTGATTATTGACATTTCGGTAATCTTTTTTAGGTCTTGCAATAAATCTATTGGCTATCACTTCACTTTACAACTATTATAAAGCTCATGTTAATGCGCATCGTTCAATACTGAAAAAAACGTCAATTTAAACGAGACATTACTGACCTCCAAAACCACAACCTCAACACATTTCATTATCACATTCATTCCCCCTATATGTTTCTCGCTGTCCACCAAAACATAAACAATAATTCGACCACACTCATATCCACTAAGGAAAACAGTCCACCAATAAATACCTTATTTCCCTAACCCAGACAACTACGAATGTATACACATGAATATTATTTACCTACAAACCCAATTTTTTGCCGACGGACGGCAAACTGTGCCGTTCCGTTGCGTCATCGCAAACCTCGCACACTTCATCGGTCGGCAAAAAAACAAAAGATAAAGCTTTAAGCCTTAATATATTCAGTGGAATACCACCCATGGTCTGCACGCGACCTATTGGGGGTGAAACGAGGTTTTTGGTTAGCTGAACGAACTCTTGGTAACTGGCAAAGATGTGTGAATTGCTAGGCAAGTTTGCCCAAATCTACCTATTACTAAACATAGTATAGTGACCTTATTGGTGATGTTCTTCAGAAAGATCATAGTACTTAGTGCATAGTACTTGCAACTAAAGTCAAAGTCAAATCATTTATTTCAAATAGGCACATAAAAGGCACTTTTGAACGTCAAAATTTACAAAAAAATAGAATTGATTCTAGTTGACCCTTCCAAAAGGTAGTTTCGTATGGAGAAGAATGGGCAAGAAACTCCACTGTTACTCTTTTCCGCCGTGCGTGTATGAAATGTAAGAGCGTAAACGAAGCAAAAGGAGTATTCAAGGATCGTAGCAGGTGGCGATGGCGTTCTAGTTCGTAGTTTCTGCCTACACCCAAGGAAAAAGCGTAAGTTTATGTCCTATGTGTATATAGTAAGATACCTATCGACTGTCAAAACACCAAAAAAAACCAGTCGAAGTTGTGTTCACCAGTCGAACAAGACAAGTGAGATCGTGATAAATAATTACTGGAAAACAACTACGAAGCTACACAGCTGAAGGAGAGTTTTGGCCCCAAACATCGTGTGTTCAAGAGGCATAACAAATAATATGGCTAGAAAGATATTTGCACGACCCCGAATGTTTGAGCTACTGAAACAACTGAATAATATATACTATCAACGTCACAGGGAATGCTAAAGGGAAACCCGTATATTTGTAGGTTTCTAATAATCTTTATTTTGCTCGAATAATACGGGTAGAATGAAAGTGTAAAAGTGAAATTTATTGGCTATTGTAGATCCACAGGTATGGGTGGTGATTGAGAGGTTGTGAATAAGACTCATTGCGCTTTCAAGGGAAACCTAAGGACAGAGTTTCAGGTACATTAGACCTAGGCAAGTGGGATGGACCAGAACATCAAATATTACCCTTCACACGTACATAACATATACAATCAGCCTATAATGTTCCCACTGCTGGGACACAGGCCTCCTCTCGCTGAGAACAAGTGGGCCATAATCCACCACGCGGGCCCAGGGCCGGTTGGTGGATGTCACATGTCTTCGAATTTTTGGTTCTAGGACATGCCGGTTTCCTCACGATATTTTTCTTTACCGTTTTGAGAGCAGTGGTGATGAAATTATTCACACAAAGTTAAACGCCTGTCTAGGATCGAAACCACGACCTACAACTCATAAGTCGGGACCCTTATCCACTGCTCACACATTCCTACAAACAAATACCTATTTTAGCAAAGGAGGTAACCTATAAACGCAAATGACCGTACTAATAACTTTAATTAGATTGTCAGTATTGTAGTAGACCAAAACGAAAATAAATAAAAATAAAATATCAGTTAGAAGTATTCGCAGCGAAGCGAAACTAAGCCAGAAATGAGTTGAAGCCGGCCACACCCCTCGGCGGCAATCGGAAAGTTTTTATAGCGGCAACCGTAGAAAAACATCTTATCAACACGCCCTGAGGTTCTCAGTACTGGCGGTCACACAAGTGTTCAATCAGAGCTGCGAAATCCATTGAGTAGAAATCTTGCACATTATATTGGCATTACTTGTAAACCACAAAATTTACATATTCGAATTCTACAAAGCCTTTCGTACTAACAAAATGGCAAAAGTCTTAAAAATATGAACAAAGGTAAACTTAAACTCAAAGCATTTATTTCAATTAAACCATTTACAGGCAACTTTGAATTGTCAAGGAGTTGGTCAAATATGAAGCTAGTTGCCCATCCCAAAGCGTAGTAGGTACCTATGGAGAAGAACGGGTCAGAAACTCCACGGACACTCTTTTAAATTATATTGTTACAAAAATATTAGTTATATCATTAATGTTGAACTTATAATTATAGGTGAGAACGATGTAAAAGAAGACGTACATGTTAAAAGCGTCCAGAGTACAGTAAACAGAAAAAAAAAATCAGCCATTGGCCAATTGTAAAGCCAATTAATTAAATTGTTTTGCATTGCTGCACCTAACACAATTTGAAAGGGCTTTTCAACCTTTTCTTTAAGATTCCCGACTCATTAGCTAATCAGTAGTAGCCACATCAGCTGTTGCAGGTTGCAGGTGTCTGATATACCTAGTGGAAGGTAGCCCCGTTCAATCAAGTGCGCCGTAGGGGCTTGTTCGATGGCCTAGACATCCAAAACTGACCATAGCCCTTCGAGGATAGCAAGCGCGATGTTATGTGACATCCAAAACGGAAGTTTTACCGATATTCACCATAAAACTTAACGGCACAGAGTCTTTAACTGCAGTGGTCATCGTATTAGACCCACTTGCACCGCCAGTCACTAAACACGTTTATCGCTAAACGAGTTTAAAACATGATTCTGTTTCAGTCACATGTTTGAAAATTACAAAGACAGAATGATGTTTAAACAATCGCTAATCGAGTTTTAAAACTCTGCTACAGTGACTGTCACCAGACAGTGTCAGCCTTATCCTTCTCGGTGATTGCAGTAACTTCGCCGTCTTTATTCGAAACCGGAATGATTTTTGTCGCTGCCTTTACTGCCTAATAAAGTACTCGAGTCGTTCCGAGGCGGTGCGGGCGGTAGTGAGGCGGGGCCACCTCGTCCAACTAAATGTTACACTGACCTGATAACTTGCCACACTTAGCTCAAGTTTTTTGTGGTACTGTAAGAATAGTAAACTTTATGGTGTAACTTATATGGGGTAAAGTAAAAGCTGGCAGGTGATAGAGAATTTGCTGATGGAAAGAATTTCAAGGATTTAAATCTTTTTGTGAATTTGTGCCTCTTCTCCATTCGTCGTCGTCAATGGTTGAATATTAATCGTTTTTGAATAAAAATTTAAGCCTCAGCCATTTACGATTGCAGTCTTAAATCACGTCCACTTCCAAATCCCAGTTGACACTGTACAGACCATATACCCTTAAAATCATAAGTCAGCTATGTTACTTTTTGAATGGGTCCGATAGGGCTGATTCCTGCCGGGGTCGTGGATTCTTCGAAAGAGTTACCGTGGCCCTGGCGCACAGGCAACTGAAGGAACACGGGTGGGTTTTAGTCAGTAAGAGTCTGACACGCCCTTCCGCTCCGCCCAGAGCTGGAGAGGTCATTTGATGATTTCCCACTCAAAAAAATAAAAAAAAAGCTATGTTACTTTACAGGGGGAAAATAAGGAAGTACAAGCAAGGGAAAACTTACTTCTACCTCCTTTGGGATTATACATCAGATTTCCAGAAAGAATAACAGCGGGGTAATTGCGTAACACACTAACAGTAGCAACGGCTTTCATTTTGACAGTTCAACAACATTCATTGCGTTATTTACGTTGTTGAACAGATAAATTTTTCGAACATATGAAGCAATGGATTAGCAATATCCTTTTATTGTGATTGTGCTACGCAATTAGAGCTGGTCCCAATATATGGACTCGGTTTATAACTATACCTGGAAAGTACTGCAGATGATCAATACAGCATTTGGTGATGTCAATTTAGTTCCTCGGATCGCATGTGGCGAATCAAATAACTTTTTGATTGCCATAATCATATTTTTACGAGCAATGGCTTCCGCATTGCGATAAGAACATCTAAATTTTTCGATAGGCTGTCTCCTAAATTGTTTGCCTGCCTTACTTTATTATAAGTCTCTGTATGAAGAAAAAAATCATATCAGGGCGAAAATTCGTAGCATTGGTTTTGATAGAATGACTTCAGTTTTGTATTTACGTTCATCAATATCAAGGATATTTTGGCACGTGGACAAAATCGTAACTCATGCTTCCATCTTGTTTTTTGAATACATTACAAATGAAATTTCACAAAATAATTGCACAAATAGGGACTATTTCTGCCGCCAGAGTGCAGCACTAGCTCAAACCATTAACAGGTTTTTGACAAGTCCTTCAAAGCAGTTTTTTTAGATCATCCATTTTTAAATGTCCGTAGGATGCCTTAATATCACAGTACAGGTTTTTTAATACATGAATAATAATAAAACTATTATAATTTAACACATTTTCACTAATTATTTGTTACTAATAAATATGACATGATGCATCATGGCGGTTTGTTTATGGTTTGTGCTAGTGTCGCCCCCTAACTCTCAATACCCTGCGTTTTGTGTAATTTTCCCTATTAATGTTTATCAACAGCGCGCCCCTGTCAATCTCATTCGAGTGCCAAAAGATCCATGTACAGCGCTTTCACAGTTATTTTACCTCTGATAGCTGCAACCCAACAGCAACCTTATAACAATAACAATAAAGATCACTGTGATTTTGACAGAATTGACAGTTGAAGCCCAACAGCAACCTTGTTGTCACGCGATTAAAGATCAGTGTTTTATTGACAGTGATGCAAAATCAGAGGTACCTAAATAAAATAGCTGCGAATGGACTCTAGCAGTGTAGATATGTTAATAGAGTGTGTTTGCAGTTACCGTCAAACGGGGTGATTAGGGATGCAGGGGTGAATCGGGACGAAACTTTAACAGGGATTTTAACATTGAAATAATATAGTTTGTTGCCAAAAAGGCTTATTCCCAAAATCCCCCTTGAAATCCCCCCTCACGGGGGAAAATAGGACTCTCAAAAAAATATGTCTCAAATTCCCCCCTGATAATCCCCCCTAGGGGGGAAAACGGGAATCGAAAAAAAATGTTATTCCTAAAATCCCCCCTGAATGTACTCCTGAGGGGGAAAACGGGAATCGAAAAAAAAAGTCTCAAGTTCCCCCCTGATAATTCCCCTAACTGAAATCAATAAAAATCAATGTCAGGAATCTCCATTGAGGTCATTAAAATGTTGGAAGTGTCTCTGCTACCAGCGCTGGTCGTCGATTTGGTCGCCAGTGCTAGTTGCCTAAATAATTACCGCGGCCACCGGCAGATGTTTTATTTAGATAACCTAGAATAAAGAAGCGAGCGATGCGAACTTAAGAATAATTTTGACCATTCAAAGACTAATAGGAGCAACGCGAGGTGGGGCTTTGTCGGGGTACACTACATAAATACGAAAAACTTTATTCCGTCAGTCACCTATACGAATTTCAAAATACCGATTTCAAAATTCCTAATTTACCAACTCCGATCTAACATTCATCCTATTTTTATAATTCAGAAAATTCAATATTCCTAACGATTTTAATTACTATTCTCAAAATACCGAGTTTCAATAGATCGAATAACAAAAAGTGCGACTTAATGATGATTCGAAATGTCAAAAATACGAATTCGGATTATTAAAGTACCGATTAATTAGAATTCCGAAATAAAACGCCTTGTAAAACTGTAACCTAACCTAACCCAAAGGATTCACAAACGTTAATGGTCACTGTTCTAACCTTGTTTTTTTTTTTTTCGCTGAGAAATGCTTTATGCATTCCCGCTCGTGGGGGGACGAGACGGGATATGTGGGACTCCTGTCGGAATGACAGTATACCCACTAAAGCTCAGCGGTGTTCCCACATCGCCGTGATGGAAAGGCCATGGGAATCCGACTGTTCTAACCTAACCTAACCCAAAGGATACAATAACAGTCGCGGTTACCCGAAGCAGGTCCATAAGGAGAAGAAGAAAACACAAAATAAATTATTAATAAACAAATATTAATAACAAAGTAGACGTTTTTAATTTACATTAAACGTTACAGATTTTGAATTTCTGAATATTACATTAATTGAATCAGAATCCTAATCTCCCAGGGGGGAAAATGGGAATATGTCGAAATGAAAAGGGGGATTTTGAGACTTTTTTTACATTGGGTTCCATTTTCCCCCCTAAGGGCGATTCTCTCAGGGGGGATTTTGGGAATAGGTCGAAATGCCAAGGGGGATATTGGGACTTCTTTTTACATTGAGTTCCATTTTCCCCCCTAAGGGGGATTCTCTCAGGGGGTTTTTTGGGAATAAGCCGCCAAAAAGGACTCTAATGTGTTTATTGTATTATAATTAACGATTAAGTGCCCTTGTTAGCAACAAAGTTATATACTTTGTTGCTAACAAGGGCACATTTCAATGTTAAAATCCCTTTTAAAGTTTCGTCTCGATTCATCCCTGCACCCCTATTCATCCCGTTTGTACAGTACCTGTAAGCAACAAGAGTATTTGTTTCTTTGCTCAAAACAGATCATTCCATAAAATGATATCAGTAAACATTAGCAGGTACCTACTGGACATGATCCTACAAAAGTTTTCTAGAACGGTCTCCTGTAATTTCATCTCAATTTAGACTCCCGTCCTTCTAGATTAAATACATGATTATTATTTTAATATTGTGAATGTGAAGACTACGTGGGTCATTGTTGCTTTTTTTTATCCCTCTCAGCTAGTTTTAATATTAGTCTGGTAGTTTGAGTAAGTTTTGTGGCCTATCCAAATGTCCTTTCTTTGGTATTGTTCGTCGAATCGTTGAGCTCCTTAGGTTCTGAGTTGAGCTGCACGATTACTGACAAATGCGTGCACTGACTGGACAGGTCCACTCAATCTGTGTGATTTTTCCTCAAAAGGCCATTTCAGACACAAATCTACATGGTCTTCACATGATCTGACCAAGATTATGTCTGGACTTTAAAAGAAACTGTGACCTCTGAGTTTGTTTCGGCCTTTCTTCTCAGAGTAGTCAGATATGAAACGCCGACCTCATCTAGTTTTATAATATGATTGACGTGTAAAAGTGTTTGTACATACCTATTTACAGAAATAAAATAATTTATCATTTATCTAGCGGCCATTTTTTAAGTCAGTCTTCAGTAACAATTAAGTTTTGTGCAGTCGCCAGCACAAAAAGTTGCCACAAACTGTCAAATTTCCTCATTCGATTTTTAACTTAACCTTCAACATTTTAAGGTTTTAAATCGTTTGGATAAATTTGACAGTTGTGTAGCTTGACCTGTTGGTGACTGTACCAGGCCCAACATCATACATTACCTCATTCCGACTCAGTCCGACCGCAGCGAGCATTAAACTCTTTAAAATTGGACGTGAGCAGTGCCAAGCTATAAAGATTTGAACCTCGTTCCAAAATTTTACAATGTGATTAATAAAAATCAAATTAGAAAGGCCGAAGTGGGTCAGTTTCAGTTCTGAAAACACGTGGCAAGTTAATTAAGCACGAAACTAAGTAAGTTTAAATTCTCTAAAGAATGGAGTATTTAAGGGGGAAGCGCCAGGTTGCCAAGGAAATTAAAATTTTCTTAATAAATCTTAATTTTTTTGCAATTTTGCAGGTCAGTATCAGGTTGTATGTTGAACAAAATATGATTCACGACCGCAAAAAGTATGTATTTACAGAATTATAAACTATTAAAATCACCAATACAACCCTCTAAGTTAATATAATTCTATTGATTGATATGTTCGAAATTGTCATTCAATAAGATTATATGAACTTAGAGGGTCGTATTGATGATTTTAATCATACAACCTGGCGCTTCCCCCTTAATATGGGGGGACTAGTTGATAGATTATTGTTGTATTATTATAACTTACACTTACTTACTGGTGACCTAATTAAACTTTGTTGCTGTATTGTACTTGTCATAACCCCGCTCAGCGAGAGACCATATTAGCTAATTTTCTAGGTATTATCTATAACTTCATTTTATAGAACGATTTTCGCTTAAAATAAATAGTAAGTATATTATTACCATATTGTATACTTAAAATAAATATTATATTATTATGATATTATATACCTAAAACAAATATTATATTATTATTATATCAGCATATAGTAGTTTCTTGCCGCATATTTTCTAAACTATGTACCTAACCAGTATTTTTCAATGTGTAGAATCTATATTCTACCTACACAGTGCAAAATACTGTTAGAAATCTCTATAGATTTCTTTATCGTTTCATCGCAAAGCGCCTGCCATCGAATTTCAGCAAACTAAAAATAACCAGACATTTGCAGCATTTTTCGGCATAACCTGAAGGAAAAATAATTGTTCTTAACCTTTGTTGAGCGTCTGCCTCTGCCTTGTTTTGTTAATCCTTCCTGATTTCAAGGGGTCTGTTAAGATAACGCGCTAAATACAAATTGTCTTAAGTTTTTTGTAATGTGCAGGTGCCGTGTCAGGTTTTATGTTGAATTTCGCGGACTATCCTAGCGCTTTTACCTCAGGTTCAAAGCTTTTCTCCCCAAAAACACGCAAATCACTTTTCGAACTAACTTCAATCGCGTACTCAATTTCAAATTCCAAACCAATCAAACAGCCAACCTAACAATCCATAATTGACAAATAGCATCAGGGATACCAACATTCGAAGTTTAACTGTAATATAAAGTTAGTTCCAGACAGTTCAAGACAATGGCGGTGCTGCTGGCGGCAAAAGATACGTCGGACCGTGTCGGCCTCCGGAAATTGGCCCCACAGTGTTGCCTTTGCCCCGGTCGCTGCAAAGAGCATGTGTGGCTTGACTTTTGACCCATTGAACATAAGAGTGTGACTGTTTAAAAGGCAGAATGTAAAGTTACTTTGCGTATTTTTAGATTCGAGCTATTTTAGGTGCCTGCAGTCTTTTATGCGATTTTGCAGTCGCGGTTTTAAAGAGTTGCGGCAATTTCTGCACTAGGCGCTTGAGAATTTTCTATATCGTACTTTATAGAACTCTGTTAATACTTAATGTAGATACTCTTCCTTTGGGCATTGAGTTGTGTGAACTTAATTCCTGATTCAATGTACAATATTCTGTATAAAAATTGCAAAAGCAGGTCAAGAATAAAACAGTAATATCGGTACTAGTAGGTACCTATTCTGTACTATTAATTATTGTATGAAACAAACACTAAAGTACAAGAAAAACTTATTAAAAGAACAATCATCGGACATAAAGAAAACAAAACAATACCTGTCAGAAGTCATTAATAACATACGAACTATTAATTATCAAGTAATTTCGTAGCAATAAAAATGCTATGAATTACTCATATTAACGCGAAAATGTTCATAATTTATAAATCAAACCTATCGTAGCTCGCGTGACCTTTCATTTGGACGTAACTACCAATTTGGTAATACCAATTCATATTTTCTATACCAAAACTAATATAAAACCCTATTTCTCAAGTAATAAAGTTGAAAATCGATTGGTTATAACCGCAGACAGTGTAAAGATAATGTTGTTTAGTAAAACACTGTTTTCAGAAGTTTATTGTTTTGTTTCAGTGTTACTCATCGAAAGTTGTAAATTATTGTAAAACCTAGCATGTGACGAGATTATAAATTTTAATTTTCACACTTTATTAAGCTGTAGTAGGTACTTAGGGAGCGGGTAAAAGTTTCGTGCTGAACAAAAACTTGCGCTTCGGCAGTTTGATCATGTCTTGCAAGTATTAAAGAAATTTATTGATAGACAAGCTGACCCGACAGACGTTGTCCTGTCTTAACTATGAATGTCATATGTAGTTTAGTTTTAGTTGTGACTATTGACTAAAACTAAAACTATCGACTCATTTATCAACAGATCCATCTGTGTTAAACGATATTTGCAGCGTGCATTCTGTCAATCGCTTACTGTTATTTCAAACAACTGACAGTTATGTAAAATTAATATTGGCGTTAAGTTTTCTTAAATTTTGTAACGTTCCGATCAACTTCCTTATTTTTTTGATTTTATAAGATCCTTCTCCTGACAATAACGAACACAACAAAAAAAAAAAAAGAAAGTAAAATCGGTCCAGCCGTTCACGCGTGATGGCGTGACCAAGGGAAATAGGGATTCATTTTTATATATATAGATGACTGAATCTAGTTTGGCGAAGAAAGATGTTTTAATCACTGCCTAGAAGATGTAATGTAATATCTTTATTATAACAAAAGTATTCACGTTTCTTCAATTCACCATGTTTGTGATCAGCACCTTAATTGCTCATCATATTATCAGTCACAATCTGAATCATTTTGAAGGATATTGCTAATCCATTGCTTCATATGTTCGAAAAATTTGTCTGCTCAACAACGTAAATAACGCAATGAATGTTGTTGAACTGTCAAAATGAAAGCCATTCCTACCTGTTAGTGTGTTAAGCAATTACCCCGCAGGCTGTCTGGGTTAGCTCGCCGTCCGGTAAGGACCACGCTCGGGTCGTAGGAGCGTTGTGTTCCACGCGCGCCTCAAAGAGATGTCAGCACACACTGACGGGGTCCGATAGGGCCGATACCTGCCGGGGTCGCGGATTGTTCGAAAGAGTTACCGTGGCTCTGGCGCACAGGCAACTGAAGGAACACGGGTGGGTTTTAGTCAGTAAGAGTCTGACACGCCCTTCCGCTCCGCCCAGAGCGGGAGAGGTCATTTGGTGAGTTGCCACCCAAAAAAAAAAGCCTGTCTGGGTTGACGCCATGTTTACTTAAATAAGCATGTGCAGATGTTTTGGCAATCATAGAAACAAAGTTGTATGTAACTGTCATTTACTTACACTCGTAAAACTGTAGGTAACCCATCATTAAAAGGGAATGACAATCGTTTACCAATTAAATCGAATCAATCATATCAATCATATCATAGTAGTCTGCTTTTCCAGATAAACGTTCATCTCCACGTCAATTGAAGACTAGGTTAAAGAAGGAAAATACCTATTTCAGACTAGGTAATGACCATATTTTGTTAGTAACAAATTAATTATCTTAAGACTAAGTTAGTAGCAATTTATGTGGGTAGTCCAGATGAATACGAATTAATATTAAAATAACTTGATTGAGAATAAATTAAATTGAAACAAATTATGTCAAGTTATATTGAAACAAAAAAACAGCCAAAAAATTATATCACAGCAACAGCACTCTACCTACCCGACAAACCAGTCATTACATCCCAAAAAAAAAACTTTAAAAGATAAAAAAAAGAACATGAAAAGTAATCAAAACATCTCCGAACATCGTATACTTGGAAAAGTTAGTCAATTTAATATTAATATTCGTGCCGCGTAGCAGGACTTCCACCTTAATTGCTGAGCAGTCCGTTGTGGGCTTAGCGCAATGATTTGTGGCTAAGAGCTGCCGAAACGAATACCCTGGTAATGAAACACAGTAAATTGTGTTAGGGTGTGGATTTTGACATCGTTTCTGAGGACTAGGTGACCTTGAAAACCAGTTAGTTGGCATTCTGAATATTCTGGCAACGAGTATTGGAATATTGGTCTATCAAAATTGGGAAATGGAAATCATCCTCTCTTATGTAACTCAAACTCAAAGAATTTCTTTCAATTAAACCAAATACAAGCACTTTTAAATTGTCAAGGAGTCGCTCAGTTCGAAAGATGAAGGTAGTTACCCATGCCAAAGCGTAGTAGGTTCCTTTGAAGAAGAACGGGCAAGAAACTCCACGGACACTCTATCGTTCTCTATAGCGGTAGTATAGAAGCCTAGGTAATAAACCGGAATACATCGATAACAATAGCTTCATTCTATCTTATATTTCATTCTATTTAGTAATAACTCTTCGAAACGGGTCCTTTATAAAAGTTACTAGCTGTGCCCCGCAGTTTCCCACTTAAGGCGCAGATATACGACTTTTAATGATTTCAAATTGATCATCACGTCTAAACGAATAGTCTTATTTGTTTGAAAAAATATATGATAAACTAGACCATTTTCTTCGTAGTTTGATATGTGAATATTTGAAATTACATTTTTATAACATAGTGTAATTAATTTGTAATGTCTAACGCGAACACAAAAACGATAATAACGCAAAAACTATCGGGCGTATGTTCATGAAATCTGCACCATCTAAAAGACAATTTAATTACCCAAATTTTTGTATACGGCTTTTATTTGTATTGTGTTTGGTAAATCAAGGTGGGTTGTTTTTGCGAATAAACTTGATGCGCGTTGAAACGGGGGCTCTTGCGGGCGACCGACTAGCGGCAGTGCATCGCTGACCAATGTCCGGGTAGACGCTAACGCTCTGTGCAATTTTATTCGCTTATAAGTTTCGCATGCTCCTCCCACTCACTCAAGGTCGCTGGAACTTATTGTCGCCTTAGGTCTTGATCCCGTGGGAATATCGGGATAAAAAGTAACTTAAGTCCAAAGACAGGTCATGGTCTACTCATGTGCCAAATTTCTTCTAAATCCAATCAGCCTTTTTAGCGTGAATTCGTAACACAAAAACATACAAAAAATAAAATGTTTTCTCTCTATAATACTAGTTAATATGGGTCTGGGCCTAGTCTCCATCTACGCCAGGCGACATGAGGATCGCTACAGGAAAACCTTACCCCGGCGAACCATTGACAGTCTGCTTCGCTACAACCTTCCTGGCTGCCTAATATTTGACCTCGGCATGAGAACTTCTCATATTAGTCCACTGCAAGATTGCTCGAAATAGACGATATCTCCTCTTTGAGAAAGAGCCTCCAAACTGAGCCTCGCCAGGCTGGCCAAATTTGTTCTTACCTATATGAGATGGACTTTTTATGGAAGGCGGTATATTCCGTTAAGTCGGCGGGGTAAGGAAACAGACAGCGGCTGCCCGGACTAAACAATAGGCTACTAAACTACTGACTAATTTGAGCCAATACGAGAAAAAATGAAAATCAGCAGTAGGTACCAACAAAAAAACAAATGAAAATCAACACAGCCATAACGATCCTCCCCAGTGCATAACACTGCAGTAGATCAATTCTGTTTCCAAACTATTACGTCAAATGCAACGAGAAGTAATCGGGTCAGTGATTCGCGCTGGCAACACGCCACAGCACCATGCAGTATGTTAACATGTGTGTGTGTGATCTGAGCATGTTACAGATGTTTTGGAAATCTGATAAAATATCTTGGCAATTGGTATTTTTGTAAAGGAAGCCAAAAAATAATAATATAGAAACTTACTTCTGTAATTGTCATATGCAGGAAAACTGAAAGAAATCGTCATTTAACATCTACACCATAACTTTTAGCATACATACATGACGTCGCAGTAAGTGGCGCCGTCGGAAAAGACTGACACTATCTGGTGACAGTCACTCTAACAGAGCGTCGAATCTAATGACAGAAGATGACGTCAGGCCGCTGTCGTACCACAGCCACGACGAACTACTATATTATGGCAGAATCCTGGTTATATTGAAGCTGCTGAATCACTAATACCATGACCACTCCTGATAAATGATATCCTGCACCGTTATATACATATAATAATGATGTCTGTTAATCACTACTATGATCGACCTCCGACTTTTAAGTTAAAAATGGCGGTTCAAATTGAACTTTAATTAATAACATTGTTGCAAGCAGCTAGTAAAGCGATCACATAATGTGGCCTTAGACGAGGTCGTTGTGAAACGTTAAAGTTCATACAAGATTCTCCCTCAAATTCAAGATTATAATCACTGCAGAACTATGACCCACTCATTTCCATTAGGTTTTATTTATTGATAAATGATACATGATTTTATTTCTGAAAGTAGGTTTGTACAAACACTTTTACACTTCAATCATATTTTTTTAACTAGATGAGGTCGGCGTTTCGTATCTGACTACTCTGAGAAGAAAGGCCGAAACAAACTCGGAGGACACAGTGTCTTTTAAAGTTCCGACATAATCTTGGTCAGATCATGTGAAGACCATATATTACTATTTTACATTGTAACACACATACAATTAAAAATATATCTTATCAAACAATTAGTCATATATGAATATAATACACATAAATACATTATGATAGTATAACATATAAAAAATTAAAATAAAACTATACACTACCTAACACTCACATACATATAAACAAAATATATACATATACATAGGTACACTATATTTTAATCTGTATAAAATTATGTTTGAGTAAATATATTTACAAATAATAATAATTTTTATAACTATTTTAACACACTTATTTGATAATACCTACTAACTATTTTATATATATAGTAGATTAATACATAAACAAACTCAAGTAGTTATAATAAATAAATTCTATGCAGCTTTATACCATAACATAACAATAACAAGCTTAAAATATATATTGTTAAACATAATAATAGCAACCAACTAAGTACTTTAAACGCAGTGAAACAATCACTGTGTCATAGGCCTTTGTAAACATGTATTGTATTGTATCCCTCAAATCAAATCATACACATCTACCCGCAGTGGCGGTACGCAAATGACGTCGTGCACTTAGTTTCGTGTGAACATTTTTTCTAAACTACCATTTTTCTAAAACTGATAAGAAATCCTAATATAATTTTGTTATAGTACTAACCCGCTACGCCAATTGGCAATAAGTATTGTTAAGTAAATATTGTATTTTCTCTGTAAGTGATTGTGTAAATCTTTTAAGAAAATAAAAGTCTAAAACCGTAAACCGTATATATATTGGTGTCTGAAATGGTTGGTGAAATGGTGAAATTATTATAAAAAGTATCCTATGTCCTAGCCCAGCCAATGTTCTAACTGTGTGCCAAATTTCATTGAAATCCTTTCAGCCATTAAGGCGTGAAAAGGTAACAGACAGAGTTACTTTCGTATTTATAATATTAAATTAAATAAAGTATGGTAGTATAAATTTTAAAATTGTATGAACCCACAAACTAAACCAGAAAGCGAAGTGTGTCTGGGCATATACCATCAAACGGGGTGAATCGAGACGAAACTTTAAAAGGGATTTTAACATTGAAATAATAAATAGTTTGTTGCCAATAAGGGCCCTTAATCGTTAATTATTATAATTATATTTTAACACCATTGTATACCATGTTTTACCAGCTATTGTATAAATAAAATCAATTGACAAAAATGTTTCTCCGCGCATCACTTCAAAGCGGTTGCACCTATTTGGCTAATTCTTTTTTTTATTGTTTTTTGTAATTGTCAGGACAAAGTTTGTATGAAAAAAAGTATTTGAAAAGTCGTACGGAAGTTTGGAAGTTTGTAAATGGAAAATCGTAATGTTTGCCGATTGGAACTCCCATCGGGCGCACGGCTTGTTTAAAATTAAATTCCTTCAACAAAAAAACAAAATCGCATCGTCGATCAAAACTTTCTTTATATCTGTTACAAAGTTCCACAATACTTTCAGTATCCAATGCATCACTGTGTCTCCCTGACCTTAAATTTCAAAGTTGGCACGCCAGCCACGACTGCAGAAAAGCCGGTAAGCCCAAATTCATAGTCTACTGCATTATAACGAGCTAATAAAGTTAGTACGTTTGACTTCGTAAACTAGGTTATTTTCAGTTTTCAGACATAGATTTTGGGTGCAAGGTTAACGATGAATTATTTTAAGTAGTTTTAATTGTTTTGCCGTTGCAGTGTGTCTGCGGGTTTATGGATTTGTGTCTTGTTTTAATATGATTTGTTTATTTGAATGTTGTAGGTACTCTACTTAGGCGTTGGGTATTATATGTATATTCGGAAACATGATGTTAAGGAAAATGTATGAAGCTGTCTTGCGAGTAAATAATATGTAAGTATACTGCCTACTTACATTATTTTGGTGTCATTTGTTATGAACATGCAAGCACTAAGCATTGCCAAATAATTTACGATATAAGAAATAAAAGTTAGTCGCCTAACTTTGTACCTTATTGCACTTCAATTTGTACCCTATTGCACTTCACTTTGTACCTTATTGCACTTCACTTTGTACCTTATTTCACTTCCTAGAAGGTAAAGCAGTAACTGTCATAAAAACTGTGCTCATAAAGAATTCGCTATGGATATTACGATTTATAATTTATAATAGAACAAGGAGCCTACATCTTAAGCTCACTTAGCTAAGTTCTAATCGGTAATGGGCAGAAAATTATAAGAAAACTATTAAAAAATATTGAAGTACCGAAGCAATTTTTCTGCGGATACATATATCCGCTCGAACGCGCTTGGGATGGAATGTATCCCGAGTTTTTATACTATTAAATTGCTCAAATGCTTGCGTGTAAATCCATTAAGACATCACGGCGCGACCAAAAGCGGCTCAGCGGATATGTTACATATATAGTTCAAGATATAACAGTAGATCTACCACCATATCCAGGCAAGAATTCTGTACTCTATTTTAAAGGTAGAACCCATATGAAACTTAGACTACGCGTGCACTACGATTTAAATCGTTGGAAATTTTAAAATCGCAAACGAAAATATTGTTTCAAGCGAATTCTTAAGTGTTTTTTTATCGCAGTGCGCGGGCTCTAGTATATTGGTATTGTTCACAGATTTGCGATTATTATCCGCAACGATTAAAATTCGTAGTGCGTTCTAAGCCTTATAACTGCCGTTTCTAATGTAGGCAACGTATCAGCGAACCTCAAAGTCATTACAAAAAAAACCCTTTGCACCTTTGCACCGTCCACATGCTTGCCAACCTAATCAAAATTAAAATCTTCAAGAAATGTAACTTAACTTAACTGTTTACTAGAAGGCAAACATATTGGCAGATGTTTGTAGAATGCATGTGCTGTGGCGTCTTGCCAACGAGAATCACTGACCCGATTACTTCTCATTGCATTTGACGTAATAACAGGAAAACAGAATTGATCTACTGCAGTGTTGTTTACGCTTGTTGTTATGACGTTATTTTGTGGGATTCAATGGAGGGTATGTAAAAAAGTCTTGTAGGTTTAGTAAAATGATCTTGTTCGGCCCCGACTTACGAGTCGGGAGTACGGGTCATGAGTTCGAACCCAACCTGGCACTCGTGCTTTGTGAAATTTATTTCATCACCACTGCTCTCTAAACGGTGACGGAAAACTTCGAGAGGAAACATGTAGGCATGTCCTAGAACCAAAAAATCGAAGACATGTGACATCCACCAACCTGCATTGGGTACGCGTGGTGGATTATGCCCCACTCCCTCTCAAAAAGAGCAGGCCTGTGTCCCAGTAGTAGGACCGTTATAGGCTGATTATGCTATCCTGCTAAGCAGCGTTACTGTGTTCCATTTTTTAAAACACAGACGATAAATAACCCCAGCCTTTCGTATAGCAGATGTCCATGTGTGTTAGTGACCACTTGAAATGACTTAAGTTCAAAATTGGTCATATTACATAATTATGTAAATAGTAATAATCCGCCAGACCGAATTTCGGTCATGGCGGCCAATCTCAACGGAGACTAGCCTCCGGCGCAGGAGATATTATAGTGCATAAGTTTGTGCGCAGACACAGGTGCACTCTCTCGTCCCTGACTCTCATAGTCCGATGGGACGGTAATCCGA
Organism: Griposia aprilina; assembly: GCA_916610205.1. NCBI lineage: Eukaryota > Metazoa > Arthropoda > Insecta > Lepidoptera > Noctuidae > Griposia > Griposia aprilina. Next base: position 19,984,958 of record OU744286.1, read on the forward strand.
CACGACCAGAGACAGATTAAGCGCAGGACCAACGGCTTAACGTGCTTTCCGAGGCACTCGGGTATCACACCGCCGACTTCCAAACTCCGGGCTGTTACTGAGAAATTCCTAATAAAAACCCAATAACACTTGGCCCGACCTGGGAATTGAACCTAGGACCCCACGCTCAGCAGTCACGCTTGTGACTACGGGACCAACAGGGCAGTTACATATGTAAGATCATACCGGAAAACCCGTCTACACTGACAATGATTCAATATGTCACGACGGAGGCGCTTTCACAGAGCAATTTAGGTACCGTAATAAAGATATTATCATATTGCGTACGCGTTTCCTTATGATATTGACACAGGATATGACATTAAAATGGTTGCAATTGAATGTAATGTCATTATACAGCTTTAGATGACGGATTGCAAAACTCAAGACAATGTCTTCTGAATTAGTGAAACTTTACCCCTGTTGATGAATTTGACCACATGTTTTAATGTTTACAGAGTGTCTAAATTTCTAAATCGAATGAAAAACATCAGTTGTAGTAAATCGCATGAAACAAGAACAAAAATTGCCCGTCTATCGCCCCTTGCAGTTGTCAAAAACAAAGAAATAACGATAATTTTCGCCTAATTATTCCCTCAAACTATCACAGGAAAACAATCAGCTGTTCCAAAACCCAGAAGCAGATATAACCGGTAAAAAGCAGTTGTGACCAGTTCACAATATAATTTAAGTTGCACGAGTGTTCGGGAGAATTGACATAGCAATCATCGCCCCAACTCGCTGACATCCGTTTACAATTGACATCTTTATGACTGTACATGTTACTGCCAAGTGTGACTGTACCTAATGTACCGGAGATATGACTGACTCGAATATGTTTGTACGAATTGTTGCAATGATGTGGAATCGGAAGTATTTGATGATGAGTTTTATGACTCGATTTGAAAACAATAATTCAATAAATAATCCATAGAAAAATAAACTAATAAGAGACCTCCCAAATGAATGAGATATTATAAATGCGACCGGTCTTTAAAAAAAAATCTGGATACAGTTTTACCTGTAAACGCTTTTGTAAGCTAGCTATGACTACGAAAGCTTCAATATTAACGAAAATGCGAGGGGACTGGTGAAAACCAATACCAACCAATTAAAGTTATTGTGAATCAACATGGACGACCATCTTATTGGGGGCTACCAGTATAAAACAGGATCCAATAAACATATTGGCGATTAAAACTTCAATGGTCTTAGAAACATGCGTAATGATTAACGCTTGCTAAGGGTAAGCATTTCTCGACAAAATATTTGTGACCGCGTTGCTAATCAAAACATACAGGACCAAAGTCCTCTTGCACAAAGTGACGTTTCTATTAATAGAAACTTGCCCGCGTTTCTACTTTAATATCCAGTCTGATTGTCAAAGCTTGTATACAATATCGTATTTCATCGAGCTCTGTATGCAATTACTTTGTGTCTTTGATTGGCACCAATGCATTTAGAGACAGATACGTCCGTATCTTCGAATCTGGACGTTTGTTCTGCTTTGTACTGAAATGGGCTGTATTAAATTTCCTTTGAGAATTGTAGTAACTGTGAGGACAATAAGACTATGGTCACCGTAAGGGTGTGGTTATGTATCACCGTTGGAATAGCTATATGAGGATTCTACCACGCAATTAAATTGACACAGCCCTTTATTTTCTTTAAAGACACCGTGCTGAATCTTTTGACATATAATATGGTTTTTTTAAGTTAGGTTAGATTGCCTGTAGTTTCTAAAAAATATACTATCACTATTAGGACAGTAGAACTACTAGTTTTTTTTTTATTAATATAGCAAGTATATAAAACGAAATAAAATTAACAGAAATAACACTAACCAAGTAATACTAGACTTCCTAATGACCAAATAATGCTAGAGTCGATTTTCGACTACTGTCAAATTTTGCTCAGTCCCTGTTTCCAACCGTAGGAGCGTGCTTCTTTCAAATTGGGCTCATTAGTAACTTGTACGTCGCACATCCATCACGTTTATATGTACCTAGGTAGGCACCATTTATATGTATACCTATACATTATATAAATGGTAGGTGTTTTTTTAAACGACGTGACGGTACACATTTTGTGCTCACTTCCTCTCTTCTAAAGTAACACTATAAGGAAAAGTAAAATTGTTTGTTTGTAAGAGATAATCTCTGGAAGTACAGATCCGATTACAAAAGATATTTCTTTGATAAAAAGCTATACTGTTGCCGAGGGCAATGGGATATGTTTTACAATATAAAGAAAGAAAGGAAAGAAAAATAGAAAGAAATATATTTTATTTGGGACACGCACGGAAATACAAAGAGTGAAAAAAATAATTAAAAAAACTACACTACCACACTACACCGTACCTACCGTACTATACTACTGTAGTTAACTTCAACGTTGACGCAGTCGCAAAAGCTAGTAAAAGCTAGTATTTTATATATGCAAAAGTGAGTTTGGCTGTCTGTTTGTTTACCAAACCGATTTATTTTTTCAAGAAATATCGAGAAACTTCGTTTTAACACTCGCTTTAAAACATCTATGGTTTTCCCATACAAGTATTATATTATTTCCTCGTAAATCAGCACTTCAAATTGCGTAACACACGGTCAATCACAATATGAATCATTTTGAAGTATAACGATAATCATGGTGGACATTTTTACCTGTTACTTTTAGGCAGGCCTACACTGTCCTCCCATATCTATCAACACTGTAATTGGAAACATTGTAAAAACCCCTTATTTTTAAAAGGAACCGTGGAGTTTCTTGCCGGCTCTTCTCCATAGGAAACAACCAATTGGAACCGTGCACCTAGCTTCTGACGTTTCATAAGTGCCCATGTTGGTTTATGTGAAATAAAATATTTTGATATTGAATCCATTGCTTCATATCTTCGAAAAATTTATCTGCTCAACCACGTAAATAACGCAATGAATGTTGTTGAACTGTCAAAATGAAAGCCACTCCTAATGTTAGTGTGTTACGTAATTACCCCGCCGGTCATGAGAAAATATGAAATGCATAATTATATTCTCGGAAATTATACTTCATTATATCAAATCTAAAGCTACCGCTCGCAGACTTCTTTAATGAAAAAAAAAACGAAGTTTTCAGTACCCTTCGTAAAGGTAGAAACATAATACATCGCCCTACATACCTAGGTACTACGGGAAAACGTTGACCGCTGAAACGGACGAAAAGAATTCCGACTTGGAGGTACTCGTATTTCAGTAGAGAGAAGGGAATACGTGGCTGAATATTTTATCTTCATGCTGATTCTATCTGAATACTATGAAAAAGAAATAGTATTGCATTAGGATACCGGTGCTTCACTAGCTGTGTTACAGCGGTCTGTGTAAAATATTGATATGTAGCCGCATTGGTTAGACTAGATTCACAAGAAAAGCCAAGTATTGGGAAGAACAGCGAGTTATTTGCGATTGTTTTCAGTTTAAAGTGTTAGATATTCTTTTTCATGGTACTGAAATATGTTAGCACGTTTTCATGCATTCAAATATCAATTACCTACAAAAACTATGCTTGAATTTCGGCGAAAATTCAAGGCTTCAAGAATGGAAAATAAGGGTTAATTTCATAGATGATAAAAATTATCTGCTCTTTTATAAAGCGGCTAAAAGCAACCCTGCATTTATATTTTGGTAAAATATATATAGTTGCATGGGTAACAACGTAGGTATCCAACACAGATGTACACACAACCCCAAAACTTTTCAAATCAAACTTGAAGGTTTGAATCCTGCACACTCCTTTTCACCCACTACGGTCACACACACACACACACACGTATAATGCCAATACGGTTAAAGTCTCTGATGAAAATGTAAACAAATGGATTAGAAAACGTACCTGTGGATCACAATTTGTAGTGTCACTTACAAATTGAGTGCTTTGATTTGATAATTTGAATACTTAAACCCGAAATTCTAATTTTATCACCTGAAAGAGGTTTTTCATTTGACAATTGGGGCTAATTTTATAACCTCAATTTTAGTCGATGATTTTTCTATAACATTTATTTTTATTTATTAAAACAGTAATGTCAAAATATATGGAATGACCCACACATGGCTAAAATTATATTATATTCCTTCATGGACAAACTGAAATTTTCTGTAAAGTTTTCCTTAAAACTCGAACATCAGACGGTAAGATTCTTACAAAAACTTACAAAAGTTGCCTTAGGAAAGAATATAAAAGTATATTATAGTACGAGTCAAACTGATCAATACTCTGTTAGTTGAAGAAGTAACATGAGCAACTTTGCTGAGTGGCATAGTTTGCCACGTTGATAATATACTTCGTTTCAGCATTATTTCGGTAAATTTTCTCGAAGAACTTTCTTTTGTTCTTGCGCGATGCGTGGCTTTTGTTTATTTTAATTCGTGTAATCAATACATACTCGTATTTAGTAAAAATCAAATTTGCTTCACGTGCCCGTCTGTGTGACCGCTTAGTTCTTCTCAACTACACAATGGATTTTAGTGCGAATTTCACCATCATCTTTGCCTCGTTGGTCTAGTGGTCGCAAGCGCTACTGCTGAGCACGAGGTCCTGGGTTCGATTCCCGGGTCAGGCAAAGTGTTATCGGGTTTTTCCATCTGGAATTTCTCGGTAGCAGCCCGGAGTCTGGATTTGTGCCCGTTTGATGGCAATAGGCTCGCCCCCTATTACATGGGACTTAAACATGACTGGCGAAATGTGGGGGTGCTATAGGTACACCTCTGCCTAACCCTTCGGAGAATACAGGCGTGATGTTATGTTATGTATTTCACCATCATTTAGAGAACTTATTCTGGAAGGTTCATTATGTATAATACATTCATTGACCGAGCGATCGCGAAGAGTGAGAGTAGCGTGTCCGTTTCAGCTTGGGCAAAAATGCTTTCATACGAACAGATATCCGGACGTGGTCCGGATGTCCGGATATCTGTTCTCCTCTACAGGTCGCATTTCTCAACCGATTCTCGTGAAATTTTGTGAGCAGGTTTGATAATTATATGGAAATTATTATTCGATTCAGTTTTTTGAAATGTTTCAAAATGGTGAAGATATGGGGTTGAAAACGTAAAAAAAAAACATATTTAGCCATTTCGCGCTCCTTGCGCGCGCTCTTTGTTTTAAGTTGCGCGGTGAACATTCATTCAGTTTTATGCTATGCAAATACATACCTACTTGCGAGGTCTATAGCTCACAGAGCCACTTGTATTTAATATGCGCTAAGATAGCCCGCGAAATTCAAATTTACTTGCGTTTTTTGCATTAGCTTTGCCCGAGCTTCCCCGTTGACAGCTCACTTTAAGCACACTTCACCTAAGTTTTCACGGTGAAATTTTTACAAAATAAACTGGCTGCCCTGCCAGCGACGCTGCCGTAGAAGTGGCGAAGTTTTGGGCCTACAACATTGAATACGCTATCGTGCCATCGACACGACGAAGAATCGTTTGTTTAATTGTACATTATTTCACACGTCCGAAGCACGGGCGGGTCACTAGTGAATGATATACGCGTTTACTGCTCATGGGGCTTTTAATGACCACCGTCTGTTGCGAATACCCCGAGGGAATATAATGACTACTAGGTAAACGGATTGGTAATTATGTAGCAGTTGTTTTAGCAGACCAAAAATGGATAGCGGTGTTTTGTTACCACATATAGCGCGTGTATCAGAAATATGTGGTCATATTTAAGGGTTTTTTTTTCTGGGTGGGAAATCATCAAATGACTTCTCCCGCTCTGGGCGGAGCGAAAGGGCGTGTCAGACTCTTACTGACTAAAACCCACCCGTGTTCTTTCAGTTGCCTGTGCGCCAGGACCACGGTAACTCTTTCGAACAATCCGCGGCGTCATATTTAAGGGTATCGTACAGATCATGAAGCTGAACAACTTTCTTTATGGGACCAACATCGTAATCGCAAAAAAAAATGCTGTACCATACAAAATTTCAATACCTACTCGACCCAAATGTATGGAACAAGTGATTAATTTCTCGCGATTACATGAATTTCTAGCAGTTATTTTTAGCAAACCAAAATTGGGTAGAGGTGAGTTTTTACCACATAATATACCTATGTATGTACAGTCACGAGCTTAAATACCTGACGCTTACGTAAGATTTAAAATCGATTTTGTCGTAAAACAACGATTGCAACTTTGAGAAACAACCTATTTCATAATAGTATGGTTTCGAAACTAACGTGGTCATGTTCGTAACATCATACAATTTCTATCAATACTTTAGGAATAATCGCTTTTTGATCTGGCATAAGTGTAAGGTATTTTTGCTCGTGACTGTGAATGTAACAATAGTCCTCAGATTGGAATAGTGACCGGCGGGCTATTTGCGTAACACACTCACAGTAGGAATGGTTTCCATTCTGACAGCTCAACAATATCCATTGCGTTATTTACGTTGTTGAGCTGATAAATTTTTCGAACATGTGAAACAATGGTTTAGCAATATTTTTTCAATATTATTTATATTGTGACAGATAGTATGTTACTCAATTAGGGCGCTGGTCTATGTACACATTGAATTTCACAGAATTAACTGGAACCATACTTTAACTCATTGACCGATTTCAAAATAGGAGGAGGTTCTATGTTCGCCTGTATGTTTTTTTTTATGTATGTTTGTTGCTATTGTCATCCAACTGTTGACCGATTTTGATTTTTTTTTGTTTGTTTGAAAGGTTCTGGGTCTGAGGTCCCATATTTGGTCAAGTTCCGATTCGTGATTTTTTAGTTAGCTTCAATAACAGGTACCTATTTAATTCGCTTTGTGTATGTTGATGATGATTTATTATCTTTCCCTGTTGTTTAAAAAACAAGTAGTGGCATACGAATTAGTGTGGGGTAGGTACAACAACTAAAAAGAGTCTTTTTTCAAAAAATTGTGTTTTTTTTAAGCTTTTTTTTTTTTGGACGTAAATAAAATTCCCTTACGTTACTTACTTCATATTTCCGATATCGTAGAGTTATGAAACCCAAATTCAGAAGATCCTTGTAAAAAAACCGGCCAAGTGCGGAACGGACTCGCGCACGAAGGATTCCGTACCATTATCTATAAAACGGCAAAAAAAAAACACGTTTGTTGTATGGGAGCCACCTTAAATATTTATTTTATTCTGTTTCTTAGTACTTTTTGTTATAGCGACAACAGAAATACATCATCTGTGAAAATTTTAACTGTCTATCTATCATGGTTCATGAGATACAGCCTGTGACAGACGGACAGACGGACGGACAGCGGAGTCTTAGTAATAGGGTCCCGTTTTACCCTTTGGGTACGGCACCATAAAAAAGAGAGTTCAAAAAAAAAACAAAATTGAATTCAAGGTCTGTTGAACCTAACAACATTAAGGCGAGTTCTTTATTATAAATAAACATACGGCACTATATTTGGACCGCGCCCATCCGCTTGCCGAAGAAAAAAGCCGCTTCCGATTATTTATATTGGTAAAGAATAGAATATGCGTATCTAGTGACTGGGTAAAGACATGGAATGGACAGAAATATACATAGAAAGTTGCTGAAAGTTGTTGTTGTTGAAGTTTGAAAGTTGAAAGTGGTTTGCTATACGCACTGTAGGGCCTCACCATACAGAGAAGGAACCAGGGACATAAAATACCATATACGCACTGTAGGGCCTCACCATACAGAGAAGGAACCAGGGACATAAAATACCATATACGCACTGTAGGGCCTCACCATACAGAGAAGGAACCAGGGACATAAAACGCTACTTTTACTCACCGCGTGGTCGAATTTTAAGACTAGTATAAGTTCAGGTTTCTATACGATGACTCTCCGTTACTTAGTCAGTACGTGACAACTCAGATTAGATCAGAAGGCCTATTCTCGGAATTAAAAACGTTCAAGATCACGCATTCTCGTCTTAGTGACAATCAATGTCAAAAACTTCTCAAAAGTGCAGGTAAATGAGAGGTATTTTTGACAGATTGAGAGTGAAAGTAGAATGCGACCTTTTCTAAAAATACGGGAATTACCCCTCTAAAGCATTAAGAAATTTTAAAAGTCACTATGGTCAACACCAAGTATAATTCAGTGGGATAACTGCGTAACACACTAACAGTAGGAATAGCTTACATTTTGACAGTCCAACTACATGCATTGCGTTATTTACGTTGTTGAGCAGACAAATTTTTCGAACATATGAAGCAATGGATTAGCAATATCCTTCAAAATGATTCAGATTGTGATTGATCGTGTGTTAAGTAATTAGGGTGCTGTTTTTTCAGGGAAAAATAACACATGCACGAGAAAATCGTAGCAGTGTTAACACAAGTTTTACAACGACGTTTCTCGAATTTTCTCAAAAAAAAACAAATCAGTTTGGTAAACAAACACACAGCCAAACTCACTTTTGCATACATTAAATACTAGCTTTTGCCCGTGACGGCGTCAACGTTGAAGTCAACTATATCAGAAAACATATCCCATGGTATTCCGCAACAGTTAAGCTTTTTTTTTGATCAGTTCTTCCAGAGATTACCTCTTACAAACAAACAAGTTTACCTTTCCATAGGTCAATCAAAATAAAAAATCAATATATTTTATTTCACATAAACCTACAAGGGCACTTATGAAACATCAGAAAGCTAGGTGCACGGTTCCAATTGGTTGTTTCCTATGGAGAAGAGCCGGCAAGAAACTCCACGGTTACTCTTTTAAAAATAAGGGGCTTTTACAATGTTTCAAATTACAGTGTTGATAGATATGGGAGGACAGTGTAGGCCTGTCAACAAGTAACATGTACTCAACAAAATATAAAAAGGTCCACAAATCTACAGTCTACTACGTAAAAGTAAAAGGTGTTACTTTAGAAGAGAGGAAGTGAGCATAAACTACCGTGGAATTGCTTTCATTTTGACAGTTCAACAACATTCATTGCGTTATTTATCTTGTTGAGCAGACGAATTTTTGGAACATACGAAGCAATGGATTAGCAACATCCTTCAAAATGATTCAGATTGTGATTAATAGTGTGTTATGCAATAAGGATGCTGGAGCCTCGATTAATTTTGATCTCTAACGGGTATCGCATTTGTGTGCGACCTTCTTAGTGTCCATGGACAATGGTGAGGTTGGCCAAATTTCCAATTTTATAACATGAAAAACTAACTCTTTATTAATGTAATAAAACCTCTATAATTAAAATCTCTCTCAACCTTAAATAAACAAAACCGAAATGCTTTTAAAACGAGGTTGTTATTAATAACCTTTTAACACGAAAAACTGTTATTAAACGCAAAGAAAACGTTACATCGATAATTTGTCGCCATGATAGCGAAGCTTTATGAGTTAATTAAGTTTAAAATACTAGGTTTTTTTTTTTAAATTGGTCTAGCTTTTAAGTACGGTGATTTGAAATTACGATTAATTGCGTTAATTTTGAAAATAGGTCGTTCGTCTGCAATGGGACAGACATTTACCCCCTTATTAATAAACTCGAAGTAAAGTAATACTCATCAGCCTCCTAATTACGTAAGACACTATCTATCACAATCTGAATCATTTTGAAGCCTATTGCTAATCCATTGCTTCATATGTTCGAAAAATTTGTCCGCTCAACAACGTAAATAACGCAATGAATGTTGTTGAACTGTCAAAATGAAAGCCTTTGCTACTGTTAGTGTGTTACGCTATTACCCTGCAGTATTCATTAATTTCTGTTTAACCATAATTTTTTCAAGGTTTGGTTCATCTTTACTCCGAGTTTATTAATAAGGGGTTACAATTTGGAATTAAACGCAGATAATTACAGGAGCCATCCATAAGTGAGATTTATAGAACCTTCTTAAAGTTTCGTGCCAAAATGAATAAAATAGAAGGCACGGATTATAATTGGTGTCCGTCTGTGTATCTGTGTCAGGCAATTTTCTCTAAAACTGTAGCAGTAATCATTAAACATTATGCTAGAGATACAGTGTATAAAACCATATATTTTTTTACTGACCAATAAATTTTCGCAACACTCCTGTGTGGTTTAACATGGGCTAAATATTATTCACGAACGTAGTCGCGGGACAAACTAGTTCAACATTGACCTAAATAAAACATTATCACACTGAATTTGAATATGGTGTACCTACCTTATTTGAAATAATTAAGACTGTAACAATATAAAGGCGAGGATCCTAGCTAATAAAGTTTAATTAACAATTTAAGCTCAAATACACGAAGTAATAACCATTAGCTCTAATTTCATAATCATCTTATTATGTTTATATTCGGCAATAAAGACCTCATTGAAATTATACTAACCCACATCTTTAAAAACAGAGAAGGATTAAACGGTGTTCCTTGTCACCTCAACGTTTAATTCTTTTTTCTCTTCTCTGCTGTCATACTCAAAAGTAATAACAAGAAAATATAGGATTTCTTTTAATATATTTTGAGCATGAAGTCCTGGGTTCGATTCCCACATCGGGCAAAGTATTATTGGGTTTTGCCATATGGAATTTCTCAGTAGCAACCCGTAGTCTGGTTTTGAGCCTGGTTGTTAGTAATAGGCTCGCCACCTATTAAATGAGGCTGAAACATAACTGGTGAAATATGGGTGTACTATAGGTCAACCTCTCCCTAACCTTTCGGGGAATACAGCATGATCTCTTCTATGTCTACTCTAGGAAAAGAAGACAAATTACTTTCTTAACAAAAAATCATTCTTTTTTTGAATTTTGACATCGCGCCGTAGACATATTTCTACAATCTGTCATTTCATCTTCCGTTTCTATAGTGGCCATGCTAGGCATGCTGGAGTGACCCATCCATTCGTTTTATTGAGTAGTAAACAGAATGCCAATAAATTCAAGTCGGAATCTCATCTCAACGACAATCAATGTTAAAACTTGTCAAAAATGTGAGATTCTAATGTCAGTCTTGGCATTAGAATGCCAATGTTCAAAAAAATACAGGAGTAGCCCCTAGGTTTTGGACAAAATCAAACTTCAAAAGTTTAGCATGTCATTTCATGAATTTGACATTTACATTTTGCATGTCAAAGTTAACGTCGTACGCCTTTGGATGTGCAGAGGAACTTGAACAAGTGTCAATTAGGGCACTGAATGCTCGTCTGGAAACTGCGACGTACCGTCAATTCAAGCCTAATGTTATGACAAAAGAAATAAGTAGGTATACAGGCAACTAACTTGTAACTAATTTTCATGATTTTTTTGTATGTGCTTAATAGTTAAGTTTTTGACATCTTCTGAGTGAGTATTATGTTTTAAAAGTAGTATATTATGACAATAAATATAAAAAGCTGTAGTGGTTTTTTTTGCCTGTTTACCTGAACTCATTTATTGACTGTACTCGTAACTTACTCGTAAGGTACGGCTACTAACAGCAGTTCGTAATTTTTTGAGGCCCTCTTCTATTATTCATAAGTCACGGGTTTTCCATCATGTTTTTGACCATTTATTAGTGGTTAAATAATGTGAGTAGAAAAAAGACAATTGGGATTGTATCACTGATTGTATAGTGTGCATCCATCTTCAACTATAATCTTTTCTAACAGTATGCACTATGTAGTGATGGCTGTATTCACAAAAAAACTCATATTACTCTATTTTATTTTTCTATTATTATTTTATGATGTACAGAATAAAGAGTATTCCATTCTATTCCAACGCCAATACAAAATTTAAGAAAAAAGTAACTCTTTCGAATTACAAATTCGAAAAACAAAAAACTCACGAGACACGTTAGGCATCCATTATTTAATTTCGCGCGCAAAATTGCGAAAAACAAAAATGTATCACGTCACTTATTAAATCTAAATTAAAAATTATAAATCCCATCGGTGTGTTGGAAACGGTCCCGTTTCGTCCAAGGTCGCTGGATCAGCGTGTCAGGGAATAACGTATAGCCCTTAATGTGATAAAACCTTTTTTAAATCGATATCTGGCTGGTGATGCTGCGAATTTTTTAATGATTTTTTGTACCTATGTTAAGTTTTGACACTATGTAGGTTATGGTATAATTTCGGATGGCAATGTTACGGAAGTAGTATTTACTACACAGGGCAGTATATTTGGTCATTGTTAATATTTATGTTCAAAGATTTCCTGTCCTGTATTTTATAACATGTAAATTACGTGCAGGGTTGCTATTCGATTGTCATTAATTTTATTTAAAAAAAAACGATGAAAAAAATGATTGAAAGAAGAGACTCGAATTTTCCGTATCTCTAATAGGTACATAGGTTGAATGTTTGTTTATTTAAAATTCTACCCAAAATTCCTAGACATACCACTGTTCTTTTCAAAACATTATTTTCAAGCTACTTCTGCCCACAAAATAACACAGTAAAAAAATGTCCCAAAATATATATTTTAGCTTGATATTCCTTTGGCTCGGGTTGTCCGGACAGAACGGCCCGTGTGTACCGCAGTGCGGCGTTGCTGCGGCACTGAGCTGCGGTCGACACAACCCTAGCGAATCAACTAGTTATTTTGCTCATATTTACATCGTTATGGAAGATCGTTTGGCTATATTATCGGGCTCTGACACCTGTTTTGGAGACCACGAGACAGGGGAAACGGGCTGGGGTAGTCTCGAAAAGCGAGTACGAAATGCGGTTTTGGACATGGCCTCCACGTATGGCGATACATTTAGTATACGTCCGACGTACCCTTGGCAGTCGGCCCGCCACCACCTTGCTGGTTGGGTAATAAATAGTTCAGATGATTGAGCACTGGATAGTTTTAAAACGGCATGAGTTATTCTTTCATAGTTGGTGCCGATATGAGAGAAGATATTTTGGTCAGCTCTGATTTCTTTGTCCGACTAATAATTCCTATAGTCGTATTTTAAGTTATACTTGTCGTCCTCCCTAAGAGTAAGGAGGATCTTGGTGACAAACAGACTGGACAAGAAAGTTGTTTACCGCAAAATCGGTGGCTTTTGGGCGATCCTAGAGTTCGAACGAGCGTTTTTACCTATTCTATCACATAGAATACGTAAGATGGTTGATGTTGTTATTTTTTTACTGAAAGTTGTAGGAAATAGTGTATTTTTGTTTCTTTTTAACGAGTATCTACTAAAAGGGGGAGCTTTTGCCTGTCAGGTGTGAGTTTGAAATCTGAGAAATGTCAGTGACCTTTTGTGTGTACTGTGGGGTTCCTACTTGGTTCAAATATACACCCTAGTGTGTGTGAAATTAGAAACCCCCCTTTTTTTCGACCACAGTATAGGTACTGCAGTCGAAAAAAGTGGAGTTTTCTGATTTCTGCGATTGCATTTTAAGGTATTCCGATTAGGTGCCCATATTTAACAAGAGAGCCTTACTTCCAGAACATGTTGTACTTTAACATCTTCACAAGAAAAATACTGGTATATAAGTTAAATCTCTATGTTATTGTTCGGTATATTTCATTCCCTTCTACTAAAAGTTGTATAAACACATTTATCTTCAAGTCGTTTGTCCTCGAGCAGGTAAGGCCATGAGCAATATATCCCTGAGACATTTCAAAGAAGAAGATAATGATAGGTCGGTAATCAATACTATCATACAATGTCACAAGTTCACCCGTATTTTTTTTTTAATAACGTTTTCTGACATTGATACATACCAAACCTTCAAACTAACTATTAGCTATAGAGAAATTGCACCGTTTCTAGCATACACCTTTCAATAAATGTGATATGCTATAATTTTATAATTGTCTTGAATGTCGACATATTCTGACTGAAAAATGATGTGATAAGGCAACGGTGCGGTATACAAGAAGATGTAGTGAGAGAGAGAGAGAGAGAGAGAGCTTACGAAAATGCATGAGCGAGCGAAGAGATCTTGAGGATAGACCTCAATGCCTGTCTTGATAAATTGAAATAACCGTCACGTAGTTAGCATGCTTACTTTCCCAGTATATCTCGTACATTATTGATATCGGTGAAGGAAAACATCGTGAGGAAACCTTTACAAGCGTGGTGGTCAATGCTCGTGCCTTGTCAGTATGAGAAGAGGCCTTTGCCCACCAATGGGACGTTAACAGACTGGTATTATTAGTGAGCATGCGTCTTCATTATGCTCGTTGTTCTCTTTTGAATGTTGCCCTAGCTTGCTTTGGAATTATGATATTATTTTCTGTCAAAGCAAACTGATGTCTGATGCGTTCCCATTTTCTGCATTGACACCCTACCAAGTTTTCGCAGTCCAAACTGTTGATGGCTTTATTCCGCTCTTTGTAATGGAAAAGGTAATATTCTGCAAATGAAACGTGATGTTTGGTTAGAGTCTTAAGGGTAAGCCTATCGTCGGTTACGTAGTGAGAATAGGTTACCCTATCTAGCTGAATGAGTACCGTTACAGGAGATTAAGGGATGAAGTGAATGGGAACATGGCATTACACTGAGAGATCTGTCTTAAGGTGGGGTACAGGTGTTTTCTTTAGTACTTCTTGGTGATGAGAGACAGAAGTACTAAAGAAAACACGTATCTATCGTCAAATAACGAGCAAATCTGTAGGTACCTTTAGTCTTACGGTAGTAGACCATAATTTGATATTACCCTAGGCTTTATTGTTTAAGAAAATACATGGAATTAATATGACACAACCAAGTTAAGAAAAGCACTTTGCCGTTGCGATTAGTTGTTGAATGCTAGAGGCCTAGAATCATTCCTTGTAGAAATCGTAAAGAGGGACTTCCTTAAGAATGACGTTTAATATACAAATATTTATGTAAGCTCAATTTTCCCAAGAATACAGATACCACAATCGTCCTTTATTATAAATTCTGCACGCGTAGCATGACCATCGAAGAAACGGAAGAAATGCAAGACATAATGACAGATTATAGAAATATTTCTACGGCACGATGACAAAAATGAAGAAAAGAAATGTCGCTTTGAAAGAGATGTGGTGTTATGTCTATTCTTCGTAGAGTAGAGATAAATGAGGTCATGCTGGAGCTGAAGCTCAGCTAGAGCTGGCATACATAAACTCACGCCTTCTTCCCATGGAGGTAGGCAGTAACTACAGAACGCCACCTGCTACGATCTTTACATACTCCTTTTGCCTCGTTTACGTTCATACATCTGGTCATACACCCAAGCCGTTTGCGAGTACTACGCACCTGACCTTTCTGAAGAACATCACTGCTACTAACATAGCTTTAAGCAATATTTATTAACACAAGTTTTAGTTTTAGTTGTTATTTTGTATTTCGTGTATTTTGTCTATAGGCCTCAGTTGCCTGACAATAAAATAATAATAATTATTATTAATATGGCCACTATATGTAGGATAGAATAAAATCCCAAAAACCATAAAGTACAAATAATTTACTTAAATTCTTTATAAACACCCAAACAACATTAAAACAGACCTCGACATAGTACAGATACGACAAGAAAGAAAGAAAGCAACATAATAAATGTTGGCAGGAGTATCTAGCCGCCAACAGATGATATATCGTCGCGACTCACGGAATCGGAAGGTCAACTATAGTTGAGGAACGAGTGGCCCATGATCTGTGTGAAAATAGAAGTGGCTTCGAGAATCTGACTTCTGACTTGTGTTCGAAAATTTTGAGGGCAATATTGGCATAGCGGGGTAATTGCGTAACACACTAATGGTTTTTTCATTTTGAGAGTTCAACAACATTCATTGCGTTATTTACATTGTTGTGCAGACTAGTTTTTCGAACATATGAAGCAATGGATTAGCAATAGGCTAAATAATTCAAAATTCAAAATGTCAAACATAAATGACAATGTATTTTATGAAAACCCAAGAGATTTATTTTTGCAGTCACAGCAATTTATTAATAAACTAAGTGGTGTATCCTAAATTTTAATGTTGTATAGGAATTAGGGTGTTACACCGGGGTGAACCAAAAACTTTTGTAAAAAAAAACAATCACTATACTTATTGATATATTTCTCTTGTAAATACACTTGCATTTTCCGTATCGTGTCAGTTCTATTTTAGTATAAAATACAACCATTTTCATTCGCCTAACTAAAACACGCTTACTCCTCAAAGCACAGCCCACTGACCTTACAAAGCCGCTTCCATAAACTTTACCTCTGCGTCACGTTAGTCCGGAATCAGACGAGTTTTCGTGGAAACAATGTTGAACTCCTTCAATGCCAGACTATGGTTACAGCATAGAGTTAAGTGCCGATACTTAACAATACAATACTAGGGAATCGAAGGTCGATTTCTGCTAAGTGTGTGTGTAACTGTTCTTGATACAAAAAACGATCGAGGAAATGTGAAAAGGTTACAGGTCTGTCTTTAGTTATGTGCGGCATTGATTTTGCAATTAGAGTTTTTTAATTAATAAATAATTTAAACTGTCTAGCCTTTTCGCAACTACACTATGTTGAGGTTGGTTTCCAGTCTAACTAGTTGCAGTGGAATACCAGTATTTTACATGAAGTGATTGCCTATCTGACCTCCACGAACCAGTTAGGTACTGGGTAACACGATACCCCTTGGCAAGACTGGCTGTCAGACATGACAGATATGCATATTAGGTAAATTGAAGTAATTATTTGTGAATGATAGTTTTTTTGATAAAATTTGTGATACGAACAACAAGGTGAACTATGGTTCGTATTATATTTTTCAATTTTCAAATGTTCACCAAAAAAATCCTTTATTCTCTGTCCCTCTTTCTCACTTTTTAACCGACTTCCAAAAAGGAGGAGGTTATGCTATGTTCGACTGTATGTATGTTTTTTTTTTTTTTTATTATTTTAGTTTTCCGATTTCTCCGTCAATTGTGGACCGATTTTGAAAATTCTTTTTTTTTTATAATCATAGTATCCATTTTACCCCTTTTATAACTTCTCAAAAATCTTTCGGCCGAATTTATGTTGGTCCTTATACTCAACATTGAGCAAATGCCCAGTAAAAATTAAAATCTTGAGACTTCTCCATTTCGCCCGAAACCTTATAATTACTAAAGGAAATCTATACAAACATAAACAAATACGTTTTCATTAGGATGTTCTCAGTTTTCCGTCAGCTCGCTCCCTAATTGGTGTATCAGTTTCAGGCAGATGCGGTGATTGGTCGACGTCGCGCGTCGGTTTAATTAGCGAACTACCCGCCGTATGAGGATAAAAAAGTGTAACCTGACTACGAGTAATTTTCTCTGTATTGCGCTGAGGGTTTTACTCAATATTTATTTTTACATTCATTCAACTTTTTACTTATGGCTTTTGTAGACAGGATTTTAATTCAGATTTGTTACAGTTAAAGAAAGAAAGAAAAAAGTAGCAGAAGTGGCAGTTGTAGTGGCAATCATGTCATTTTGTTTAAATAGGCTTTTATTTTTATATAGATTCTTCTATATTTTGTGAATGTGAGAACGTTGTAGGCCTAACTTGTGGACTGTAGATTTGTAGACCTTTTTATATTTTATTAAGTACCTGGTACTTGTTGACAGGCCTACACTGCCCTCCCATATCTATCAACCCTGTAATTTGAAACATTGTAAAAGCCCCTTATTTTTAAAAGAGTAACCGTGGAGTTTCTTGCCGGCTCTTCTCCATAGTAAACAACCAATTGGAACCGTGCACCTAGCTTCTGACGTTTCATAAGTACCCGTGTTGGTTCACATATGAAATAAAATATTTTGATTTGATTTCATTTGATTCATTATCATTTGTATGTTTTGTAATAAAAAAAACTGTCTGTATTGTCGTTTAGAAGGGCAGAAATGACTGTTGCGACTATGCTTTGGGGAGGCAGAAGTGGAAGTGGTATTTTAGCTGAAATGAGATTCTACAATCATCAGATGATTTTGATGAAGGCAAGAACTTAAATAAAAATCTAGATATCTTTCAACCTCAGTATCTGAAAGGTACCGATTTCAATCTACTCTCGGTTGACCAAACACAACAGCTCTAAGATTTAAAGTTAGCCAGGTTCTCCGAAACTGGTTGTAAAACTACAAAACTCCTTATCATAAAACGCCATAGTACGAGACCACTCGAAAAGTAGGTCAAGCGAATAATAAAGTTTATTATCACGTAACAATCAGCTGGCGATGCGTGGGCGCCCACCAAAATACAGCCAGACCGTGGGCGGAACGGGTTCAAGGTTGGTCTGGTTGCAAATGTGGGCGAATTACTCCTAGTGTATAATAGGAAGACTTCCTTTTCGCAGTCAAGACCCTCTTATTTGATTCCAGTTTTGAATTCATTTAAATAATGCGAGAAAAAGTACAGCGGTCCCCGGCTACTATGTAAGGTGATTCTGGAAGGGTTGAATCGCCTACTTGAAACTTGACAGCTCGAGAACGTATACAAAGCTCTGATAGACATAGGTACCATTTTCTAATGTCAAATTTGGTAAGTAGCATAATTTTGAAACTTTTTTTTGCTGTATTTCTTCTGAAAAGTAGCGGGTAATAATTTTTTTTTTTTACTTTGGAACTCAGCTACCTGAAGACCTGGATATGCTAACGATGTATGATCCTGTTAATAATGTTGACAAAGTTTTTGTTTTGTGTTAGTTAAAAAGCAACTTAAACAGTGTCTTCCTGTTACGTGCAGAAACTGAATTGTCCAATCTAATATATACAGTATCCACTATCGTAAAATTCATTAACCACATTTTATTTTAAATTGTATTGTCATTTGAACACCAGTGTTGTCTGTTCGCCAGCAGATTTGATTAGAATGAGTGGTCAGTTTAGCTGAACTAACCAACTATAATAAAAAAATCTTCTAACGCACTAACACTTTCTGACTAAATACTTTATTTGTTATTATTAATTGAACGAGAAAACTATTCTCCACCTCTATTTGTTAACACTTTTCGCTCCGTCACCCTAGAAAATAGAGTGCACGTCCCACATTGAGGACGTCCTTCAAGAAGGTCGAACATACCACATATAGACTACTTGGCGCAAGTGCCAAAGAATGCATGTACGTGGAGAAAGAATACTGGTAGGTATGTAAGGATCGGAGCACGTTGTATGTCGTTGGTTCTATATGTCATGTAGGAATGGCGAATAGAACATTATATAATATGGGCGAGTTTATTGTCTGGTTTCCTTTTATTCTAAGATCAAAAGAAACAACTATTTGTAGGTACTAAGGGGAGTTTGTGAAGAAGGAATTAGTATAACGAGCCTAATAGATACTTTGCAGTAGTATTTTGTGTCTTTCCTCTTCTAACTTTGCAACACATAGAGCGCATTTCACAAATGGCGACGCTTAAATGAAAGTTCAGTGCACCCTGAGTAGTCAGTTTTGCAAGCACCTAACTGACGGGCTTGTATTTATACCACGGCATGAACAACAAGCGAAAAAGGAGAAAAGAAAGAAAAAAATACGTTTATTTGCGGTAAACCTGACGCAGAGAAAAACACACAAATACAAAAAAGAACGAGTCGGAGGAACGTATGCGTCACATCCACGCAAAACGGCAATCGCTTAGCATAATGCTACCCTATGCGAGACTGAGCCCCAGCGACTCAGGACTCATCTCTGACAAATACTTATACTTTTGTCTGGCCACAATTCCTGCCTTTACTGATAAACAAAAAAAATAAACATAACTCCAGCCTACAACACAGTAATGGCGGTTCATTGTAAATATTTGGACGGGAGCAGCGTCGTTAAACAAATGTCATGGTAAGCGGTAATGAGCCAACGTAGGGACAAAATAAGGACCATTATGGTGTTTACGTGCAATGTTGCAAGGCCAACTCCTGACTTAGCATGGAATTATGGAAGATATTAAGTGAAAGCTTTAGAGCATTTAATGAGATGTAGATGGCGGTAATTGAGAAGAAATGGGATCGTGGCTTAATAGCCACTGTGTGTATACACCTGGGAGGTTAAGAAAATGTGGTTAATGCGATTACCCCTCGTTGCTAACAAGGGTCAACTGCCCGAGCAATTTCGCGGCGCGCAACTGTGAACTTGCCAGTCGTAGGCTTGCTAGCAATTTGCTGTGGGCGCGTGACGAACTGCGTAAGTCATCCAGTGCCCCGGTT